>CM034146.1:94868063-100108672 GCA_019776745.2 Taxus chinensis
ATTTTAGTGTCGACAGTACTAAAAGTTACAGATTACTTCACCAAATGGACAAAACCTGTCATGCTCAAGGAATCAACCGAGTCATCCATCCTCGACTTTTTTGAATGTATTGTAACAAGGTTTAACATCCCTCAAACAATTATTTCAGATAATGCAAAGGCGTTCGTTGGTACTAAAATCAATGATTGGGCTCTTATTCTTTGTATATACTTGAAGACTTCATCTAATTATTACCCTCAAGGTAATGGCTTGGCAGAGTCAACAAATAAGAACCTGATTAGGATCATGAAGCTGACGAATATCAACCAAAGATAGTGACATACAAAGGTCTCGCGTGCACTCTGGGAAGACAAAATCACAATGAAGAAGGCAATAGGAACTTCACCTTATAAGTTTTCCTATGGTAAGGAGGCTACACTTCCTTTGTCACTTGAGTTGAATTCATTATCACTTTCCCAACAATTGGAATTCGAAGGCACAGACCAGAGAGAAATAAAAATGGTAGAGCTAGTCAAACTTGAAGAATCAAGAAACTCTGCCATGATCAAGTTAGAATGACATCAACAATCAACTTAGAAGTGGTTTGACAGAAAGGCTAGGCCTCAAGCTTTCAAAGTTGGGGACTTGGTATTAAAGTGGAATGTTGACAAAGCTAAACCAGGGTGTCATTCAAAGTTTGATGCACTTTGGAGTGGCTCATACATAATCAATTCTCACAAGGAGGATAACTCCTTTGAATTATCTCATCTTGATGGAGGCGCACTACCAATTGCAATCAATGGGATCTATCTCAAACCCTTCCATTAAGCTTGTTACATCATTTTGTATATATTAGAGTAGTTTCAATTCCTTCAAGTGCACTGCACGCACACTATTTTTTTGTACATAGTTATTTCTTCTCACATGCTCTTTGTGCACATGCTCCTCTTTTACTTCTAGAAGGCTAATAATCCTCCAGCAGTTATAAACTTTTTTGCAGGATTTAGAATAAATTTCAGAAAATTTCATCAAATAATTTTAGGGGTAGTTCTTTAAATTTGCAGATCAGAAATTTATATATACGCTGACTCCATGCCCAATGGATGTTACAAGATATTGATATCTTTCATTTAGCCAACAAATGTCTCTAAAATTCACTAAACTATTGTCCAAAATAAATCCCTTAATTATTTTGACAACTTACATTCATATTATGACTCTGAAGTTCAACATTGTCGGTTGCGCGCTCTATGGTTACTTCCTTGGCATAGTCTTCTTTACTGCAACTCCTCGCGTGCCCTTTTGGGCTCTCCATTTTCTTCACACCTTCCATCTTCCATTCTTTTTCTCTATCTATCCCATCTTTCCTCGTACCCACTCTCGATGCATTCACATTCCTCCTAGCAGTTCATGCACCCTTCACGCGCACGTCAGACTTGCTTCCTAAAATTAGCTAAGTCCCTGAAATTCTCACGTGGCCCTTCCTTGTTGCCACACATTACCTTGTAATGATTTCACCTCTTTCATACGTACCTTCTGCAAGTATTCCTTCTGTTCCTCCCACTCACATTAGTTTCACACGCATTCTTTTACTTTTTTCTTCCACGTTTCTTCCCTCCGCACACGCTATTGCACCTTCCTCTGAAACAGTTCCTGTACCAAGTGGGCTATCCAACATTGAGTGAACCACACACAACCTACCAACACGTGCCAACAAGGCATTGAATCCTTGCAACCAAATAATGTGTGACATGTGGCAGAGGATGAAAAAATAGCTGATGATGTGGGTTACACTCCAAATCACTCAAGTTCAAATTTCAACGGGATCAGGTAGGTAAGAAGCTGGAAAATGTCTTTCATGACATTAATGCTAGAGCTGATTACTCCAACCACCTGAATTGATTTAGATCTCACCTCTTTCCTTATCCTACATGCCAAATAGACATAAAGAAGTTCATTTGACAAATTTACAAGCAAATTTATAGGAATTCATTGTTGGTTGTTAGTGGTTGAGTTTTCAAATCAAATTTTCTGTCTTTCTCCTCCCCTTCTCTCATCCATTCATCCATAAATGTACGAGCATTGATAATTATAAAGGGTTGGATAATTTTAGTTTTTATATGTATTTCCTTACATTTTGATTTACAGACCTTTAGATATGGTCTTTGCATGTGGATATCCACCTCAAACGCATTGTAATCGATTATGCATTTCCAGAAGTAATAGAAACATTGTTTTGTGGATATTATTTGCCTTAACCTATTTTTATTCTTCTTTCTTACTTTTCTTTCACCTTGTGCATTTGATGTGTTTTTTCATGTCCCTTGCATCTCCTTTTCTAGCTGTGTTTTGGGGAAACGATTGAGCGGATTTGTTCAAGTTCATGATACGTGTGTCTAGCCTTGCTCTGTGCATTTGCCATCATTTTCACTCAAATCTAATCATGTTCATTCCCTTTATTTTTGGTGATATCGCCTCCCTTAGTTTAGTTTTTCCATTTTCATGTTCTCCTTCTATCCCTGGTCCCTTAACATGTTTAGCTTAGGATTTTCCTTTAGGAATTAGGAGTAGCAGTAGCAGTAGAAATGGGTAGATGAACTAACCTTCTCCGGATGTCTATCTCAAGCGCGTAAGGTACCACAACTTGGAGACAGTCCCATTGTTGCCTCAATGAATTAGTTCTACTTGATCTGAGACGGGTGCAAGTTTGAGCTCCAACAATTATCATTAATGAAGATTTTTTATAATAATTATTTAAAAGGTTGGAATTCGAAACCATGAACACGTGCTAATGTTTTAATGGATTTTTGTGATGAAAGATTTTGATATCCATACCATTTATAAACACTGTGTGTTTTTCAGTTAGAAAGTTTTTGTCATTTCTATACCATTTTTTTACATTTCTTTTAATTGTGGAGATATGGGATATAAATTTTTCCATAATCATAAAGGGATAAGAACACATTCACAATGGTTATGATGATAATTTGACTCTCTTTAGCACTACCACATGCCCATTTTCTAACATATACCAATATCTTTTTATAATATTTGTTTTATTACATCTCAATTCATATTTAATAAATCTGGATTAGTTTGACACACTCAATAATAAATAAAACTCTCACTATATTAAATCAACTAGTGCATTTGGATATTATATAGCCATTACAATAGAAAATAACTTCATACTAAATAGGAAGAAATAATAACGATTATCTCGTTAATAGATCTACGGGTATAACAAACATATTGGTTTGTTATATATAATAATATGATCTAAGTACGTAATATTGTTTATAACAATATTACTAACCACCCAAACTATAATGTAAACATTAATATTAATTTCCTAACATTCCCCCCCTTAATGTTTATATGGTAGAAAAACAACTTTCACACAGCTTGCCACCCGTGCTTGCTCTCAATCTTGGTATAACACTCAAACTGAAGGTAGAAGAAGGAACACATCAACTTCTTATCGACCATGCACTCTCGAGAACTCATTTGATCGACGAGGATGGGAACACGCTCAGGAATCATCTTCTTATCAACTAATCCCTCTAGGGAACACATCTAACCTAGGAGTGTGGGAACTCAAGTAGGAACACATCTGAGCAGCCTTCAATGGTTTTCAAGAGGCTAACCAAAAACCTAGGTATGAATAGGAACACATCTAACTGTTCTACCTCATCAAGACTCATGATGTTGCATTTCATTGTGCTATCTGTTCTTCACTATGTTTTTGCATTGGGTAAATATGTAGGAATAGCTACATACCAGTGAACAGGATCATATCACATCTATTCTTATTTTTCACACCATGCTAAAATGCTAAAATCCACACTATACTATAAAACAGGTACTATGAAATTAAAGCACACAACTGAAAAAATGGAAATGAAAATTGGATCATGTTGATCATGTTCCCCCCCAATGTGAAATTTCCACTTATTGAAAACTCCAAACTGTTAAAACTGAATTGAATGAAACCACACTAAAAAGCATATACTCACACTATATATATGCTACCACAACTCTGTGTGGCCTCGTCGTTGGTGACTGACGAGAGGTCGTTGATTGACCTCCAACCTCCATTGCCTCCATCCTCCAATATATGTGTTGCTAACTCAGTCGGATTTGGATATGAAGCACATTTTTTTTCACATTGAGTATATTCTTTTCTTCCCTCCCACAATATGAAACACTTTATTTTATCGGACGTCGGATAACACCGAAAATGCGTCCGTGACGATTTTTTTTATTTTTACAATGACTCAATTTTTCTACGCTTTTGACGATAAAATGATACAATATAACACTTTTTGATGCATTGACGACTAGACACAATAACAACAATAAAAATCCTAAGATCACCTATTTAATAAGAATATGAAATGAGCTATTCACCTACCAAAATACGACTCTTGACTTTGACTTTTGACATTACAACTTTTTGATGATGACAAATGATGACTATTTGACACTGACACAAGATAATGATGACTCACAAATTTGACATAGACATATGACATGTACACACTTTCTCTTGGATTTATATGTCTTTGATGACTCTAATAAAATGTAACATAATTTAACACTAAACAAAATAATAATGACTAACAGAACATTTAATCTAAAAAATAACATTAACTTTTTAAAAAAACATTAACCCCTAAAAATAATGACCTAATGTATAGACAATATATTTAATTTCTTGAAGAGACGTATCTATGTTATGGACTAAATAAAATGAAATCGACTTACTAACCTAAATAATTTTATACTTTGAATTGATGAGGATGAATCTTCACATAATTGACGGAAATAAGGTTTGTTAGATAACTACAAAATTGAATAGAACTGTTGATGCTAGGTGTAGAAGGGGAAATTGGAATAATATCACTGTACTGGAATAATATTTTGAGGCGACCATTTTCGACATGTCACTTGCACATAAATTCAAACTTCATTAGGGAAAGACAAACATACCACATTTATTCAGCCTTGCCAGTACCACTTTATGTTTTACGAATCTCCATATGTCTAAGCAATACTCTCATTAATTGTCATTCTTGTTTTCACTATAAATTTCCATATGCAAATTGCAAACCATAACACCTATAAAAAAGGTTACCTTTTGAATTAAAAATCCTAGCAGCCCATGAAAGAAAGAAAAAATGAACACACACACACACACACACACACACACACACACACACACACACACATTTTCAAAACATATAGATCTACTTAAATGGGAAACATAAAAAAGTAAAATGAAAAACTTCAAATAAAGAATCTTACCTCTTAAATCCCCGTCGAAATCTTTTGAAGCTAATGCAAATGAATAACTAGATTAATCATTATGGTTTCAATCTTCAAAGTTTCAACTTTAAGTCTTAGTTTATTGAATTATTCATGCTATATTTGTAAAATTAATAAATTATATATATTTGTATATATATTTTATCAGCCATCCCCTTTCTGTCCCCCGCCGTCCCCAAATTTTCAGAAAAAAATCGTCATCCTGGAAACCCCGTCCCTACATCCCAACGTCCCATCGTCCCGGAGTCTTAGGTAACTATGATTATATACCACTATATGCTTGTACATTTGTTTTCTTAACATCTCAGTTCATATCAAACAACGACATCTAATATAACCTATAAGTTACTATTCATAAAGACAATTTTGTGTCCCAAAACTAGGTTTTGCACTTGTATTTGTAAAACACACAATAGAGTATTGATAAGTATTATGTTTTTCTCCCACACGTGTTTCATGATTACTATCCCATTTGCTGCTTATATTTGCATTAATTTTTTGTTCCATGATTTTTTTCCATGCTCATCAAGCAATAAAAGCAAAATCCCAATGGTTATGATGATAATATGGTTATCTTCATCATTACCCACATGTAATTTTTTTTACTAAATGTCAAGTGTATATTCTTATAAGATGCACAATAGTCAATAAACATTATGTATTTTTCACCTACACACTTGTTTTGACTGCTATACCATTTGTTACCTATATTTATCATGCCATGCATCATCTAATTTTCATTTCATTTTCTATGGGATGAGAAGAAAAAGAAAGTCGGAGTTTAATATCTCTTGATATCCAAGTTGTGGGAAATGTGAAACCCCATTTTTCACAAGATCTAGAGTGGACTCCCATTGGTTACAATGATAGGGAACAGATGGATATTTTTTTTCAGAATTTCTTCTTGTTAGTCTCATTGCATTCATAAAAGGGGAAGGATTTCTTGAAAATGTGGAGACTACATTTGCCTCGAAGACACATACAAAAATAAATACAAGTGACTACATATCGCATATAATAAAAATGAACTTTAGGTTTGTTTGCATCTCCATCCCAACATTGTTGAATATTTTTGAAATCACTTTTGTGTTGTTAAAATATAATCACATGCTTTGTTTCTGTAATGATAGGTGTGCTTATGATCCTTTCGGCCATCAGAACAAACCAAGGACAAGTGAAATATTAAGGAATTTTTAGAAGAAATGGGTTGTAAGTTCTATTTTCATATAAGGGTTATGTGTGGATGACCTCTCATTATAATAATTCTATATAATGATTTGTATCATATTAACTTCAATAGTGAATTATGTCATGGTTTGAAGGGCACAAACAATGAGCCAAAAATTTCCTTCACTCGAAACTTATCAGCTAAATGTAAAGAGTAAATTGAGTCTCTTTATGCTTATGGGTTTCCTTAATATCACAATTTAGAAATACATTACTTAAATATTGGGTTAGTGGACTTATTAACTAAAAAGGATGCATGCATAATAAGGAAGAATGTGATGAATGCATGAAGAAGAGTTCAATGAATTCAATCTCGAAAACATCCAAACGATGCCATTGATATCCATTTTTGGAACATTTGTGAGAGGGGAAATTTTTTCTATTATCAATGTCTAAGTGAAAGTGACGCATCATTCACCATTGTTCTTCAAATACCCTACACGAGTAAGATAATGGTTTGCAAATCCTACAAATCTATTATTGCAATGGATTCAACCTTCTCAACTAACAAATATGGCATAATTTGATGATTTGAGGTTGTTTAAGTGTACTATGAAGTCAAAAATATAGTTTGACATCATTCACATGCTAATCATTATTATGTTTCATTTCTCCTACAATACCAATTACACTCTTTGTTCATTTTTTACAAGCAAGGCAGTGGTATCCCTATTGTGTTAGCTATTTTATCCCACAATAAAGTTGATGATAATTATTTTTGGTTTGTACAAAAAATGGGAAATATATTTGAAATGATTGGCATGTCAATTATGTCATCACAAATGACATGGCATATGAAATTCAAGCAATAAAGTAAAATAATTCAATCATTTTTTGTTTTCTTGTTTTCTTCTTCATATATAAATTTAATTTTTCCTTATATAGTATCCTAAATTTGTTTAAAACCCTTAAAAATATGAATTTTGGTAATTAGTTTAATTCACACTCCATTTACACATGGTTGACCATTTAAAGTAACTTTTCTGCTCTACCCCACACCTATATCCACTAAATCACAACCACTTTCTAGCTCATTTAATCAAGAAGCACTTCACATGTCATTGAGCATCTTTCTAGACATCCATCTAGTTCAAAATTGATTTATGTTGATCCCAAGATAGTTTTAAAAGCCATCAATATTACCATCACTTGTACTTTCCAACTTATAGGAACATTTCCCCTTTGTTTTTAACTGTCACAATTTCAAAAGGGTGTCTTAGATTAGTTGGCCTAAGAAATACTTTTTGGTCAGTTGAGTAGGAAAATGAACAAATGTCACTTACAAATACAAACATACGTAATCTACTAAGGGAACATAAGAATTTCCTAATAGATATCTAGGTACACATTTTAATAAGGTTAAAAGAAAGTATTGAAGCATCTTTCCCTTATAGGACACCATCATAATAAGAAGGTATAAAATCTAAAGTAATCCATATTGCTTCCCTAGATAAAGTGTTGAGCTAAATATGATGTACAAATTCACATTCGATTTTGAAGGCTAAATCATGGGTTAATTTTATTTAGATGTCTATCTGTCATATGGGAGGAGTGGATTGGATATTCCATCCAATCCTTGATTAATCCTAGTCTCCTTCGATCCCATAGTTCATAGCTATGTCATTGTCATTGGCAAGCCGATCTAGCTATATAGAACAAGCACATATCGACTTGATATATATATGTATGTGTGTGTGTGTGTGTGTGTGTGTGTGTGTGTGTGTGTGTGTGTGTGTGTGTGTGTGTGTGTGTGTGTGTGTGTGTGTGTGTGTGTGTGTGTGTGTGTGTGTGTGTGTGTGTGTGTGTGTGTGTGTGTTTGTGTGTGTGTACACACACACACACACACACACACACACACACACACATGCATACATATATATAATGATTATTTTTGAATCAAATATTGATTATGATTTCTTTAAAACCCTAATATTACACCCTTGACATAAAAAATGGTAGTCATGGATTGGGTTGCACTACCTTACCACACACCCACTGATGTGATGAGTATTGTGCTACATACTAGTAGTCCAAAGAAGGATTAATTCTATGTAGTTCTTGTAAACCTACATATGATCATAGGTTGTGGGGAACTACAAGGTCTTGATTTCTCTTCAGATTATTGGTATGCATATTAACACTTCTCACATCACTATGGGTGTGGTAAAGAATGTGATCCAATCTATGACTACCCCTTTTTTAGGTAAAGGGTGCAAGATTATCGTTTTAAAGAAAACAAAAGAGATATTTGATTCATAAAAAATCATCAAAAATTTATATATCTAAAAAATCATACACAAAGAAATGATTGAGAGAACCCAAAAAGAACAAGAAAGCAAAAAACCACAAAGTATATGTTCGTAGCCCCTCTAATAGGTTCAAAGATGGCATTTTGAGGTAGCTATGAACCCATCCACAGTAGGCTTCTAGGTCCTAATATTTATTGGGTAGCTTGATGGAACTATAATCCACCTCTTCACACAGTATGATCACTCTATCATGCACTACACATGCATAATTTGATCCCTATAATGAAATTACTTAAAGAGAGATCAAAATAATAATAACAATAGAACTCCAATAAATAGCAATAAGATCAAAATATGAGATAATAGATCACTCACCACTTCGATGGGGCAACGTCCACAACCTTACAATAAGACTCAAGTGTGTAATATGATGATTAACTACTCCTTAGTACCTCCTATATATACCCTTATTATATTATGGCCATCACCAAGGCCAAGCTACTAAGCATATGAAAGCATAAATGAATGACATATGACAAGAAAAGGGATTATGTAATCCAAAATTTGGCCATACATATCCCATATAAGCTATAGGACTAAGGGCATAGCATACCCCTCCCTTTTGAAGAAACATTTTCCATAATGATGGAAATCTATGAACAATGCTGCAAAAAATGCATCATCTTCCCATTTTACATCTTTATTGTCCATATTCTTCTACTTGATCAGATACTGAGTAATGACCCTTGTCCTCACCCTTTTGGTGTATGTTTTAAGGATCCCTTTAGGTTCCACTATGATCCTTCCCTCCTCGTCCAACTTAGGTAACACTGATTGGGTTGACATATTCTATTTAATGACTTTCTTTAAGTAAGAAACATGAAAGATTGGATGTATTCTAGTTTCCTAAGGGAGCTCTAGATTATATGCCACACTACCAATTTTTTGCAAAACTTAATAAGGACCATAGTATTTATGTGCAATCTTATTATCTATCTTCTGTTGTTTTAATGACAATTGCTTATATGACTGGAGTCATACAAAAATAAAGTCTCCCACTTCAAAGTTCTACTCACTATGGTTTTGATTAGCTTTATATGGTGTTGTGCCATTTCCAAATTATCTCTAAGTCTAGAGAGTACCTCGTGTTGATGTTGAATGTGATCTTTGACTACTCTCACTTTAGTTTTAACCTTCAAGCTATTTTCACCCTTTTTGAAGTTTGACTATGGTTTTACAACTATAATCAAATTAGTAGTGAAATAAATGTTACAAAGGGTTGTTCTAACTAATTGACTTCCAAAATTAACCATTCAATATCATAATAACACATTAATACTTACAAAAAATTATACAAGATGCAATAAAAAGTCACAAATACATGGGATTGAGTGAACTTAGATGATTACAAGTGATTCTGGGCTAATCTGGGTGATCTGGATGTTGAAACATGAGTTTCTAGACCTACTAGTGGTTTAAGAACAAGACTATGATATGAAGATCTCTTGGGAATCACCATATAATAGGGGTAGGAACATCTATGCGATCTTGAGATATTTGTATGGTTTTGTACCTACTTATAACTGTGGTTTGTGACTTTTTTGGTTTATCACTTGTCTGATTCATTTTGTTGTTGTCTGTCGGTAATTATCGATCACATTACAAGGATATCAAAATACTTTGCTCAATCCTTCAAAACCATAACCGTGGCTAAAGTCCTATAAAAAACATTAGTTGGGTTGTGGTTACCCCTATGTACCACCAAATTTGGCACTACACCAAAGAGGCCTCAAACCACACGTCATTATCCACCTAACATGTGTTATCTAGTTGTAGTGAAATCAAATTTGACATCCTTTATTTGAAAATGATTGAATTGAATTTCTCTCTTGACAATCTACTTTAATGGGTGACTTTGAGTGCTTTTAAATGTGGGAGGAAGTCCCCTAGACCTAGTGGGAAGTTTTAGACTTGTAGATAGTGCATCCCTAATGAATATGTAGAGCTATTTTTGGAATGTTGGGAGATTTGGGTTCATTTTATGATCAATTTTGCAATAAGGTTCCATAAGAGTGTGAGGTACCAAATGAGGTGGGTTTCAATTGTTTATATATGCTTCTGAAGGTGATTTAAGTTGGAAAGGGTAACTAAGAGGAAGTAAGTAACCCAAAGAATAAAGTGTAAAGGGAGGTTTGGTACCAAAGTGAACTAGGTCAAACGTACATTGATCAAAACCATACAAACATTCCTGCCCCAACTGTATGCTTTTGACCTAAAAGTGGCAATCTGTAATGTGAATTTTGGAAGATGATAAGTGGAGTATCTTACTGTGTTTCATGCATTCAATTCTCTAAAAATTTTGACAGATGAGTGTGTAAGACCAAGCAAGCTAAACAAGATACCTAGGGATGTACCATATGAAAATGTGTTAAGTGCACTTGTTTTAGAAAGATAACAATGTCAAGAACAACAATGTCAAATATTCTAATTACCAAATTTGAATGTCTACATTTGCACCCATTTAAGTATGAAATGAAATTACATGCTTAAATGAAAAAATACATGAGTGTGTAGACACACTTTGTCTTCGCCCAATTTTTATTTTGCAAGATTGTGTTGTATTAGTGTTGGTACGCTTCATGAGGAAATATGCAACATAGAGTGTATTCAATGTCCATGATAAAGAATTGAACTTTAAATAAAATTTAAAGATGCAATGTAATTAAATTTGAAGTTATAAGAGTAAAATAAAGATATGTAAAACATGGGAAGAATACAACTGTTTGTTTATTGGAGGGAAGATTTTCTTGTTCTTCGCTTGCTCTTGGAGATTCAGATTAATGAAATTTTCCAAAGGATTGGGGGTGATGAGTCCCCATTGTGCCAAGGATATGATAGATTATTAGGTGTTTGAAATCCAACACATGAATTACGAAGAGAAAGAAGAAGAATGAGGAGCCAAAACACCCCAATGAAGGAAAAAGGCCACATATCAAAGTCATTCAACAACTCTGATATATTCCCCTTATTTGTAAGAGGAGAGGAAATACTTCCTATGAATAAATTATCCACTTCGCTACCTTCCATAACCCCACCAAATACACCATTGCAGATGAATCTAGTCCCAAATTTACAAATTAGGACACACAATACAAAAGAGAATGAATTTTCCCCCATACTACTGAGTAGAATGGAAATGCATTGAAATTTAGTTGGAGAAAGGAGATCCATGCCCCCAATACCCTTGAAATTGGAACTAAAATTGAGTGTTATGGATAAGAAGGAATGAAACCTTTCATTCACCCTAAAATTGATTGGAATGAAGTCATTTGAGTATGAAACTATGCAAAAAACCTGTACATGTAGGTGAAAATCTGAACCTGTTAAGAATATTATTGCAACTTCCCCTAGAGAAAAATATATGAATGGGTCAAGAACGTTTGTATAGTCCTAACCCCACTATATGGTTTTGAACCTATGTTTTCTTTTACGATTTTCTATGTCTGATGCTATTTTTGACTGATTTTTCCTATTTTGACGTGTAACCATATCTGATAAGTCTTATAATCTGCATAGAAAAAACATGAAGGTATAATGTGGTGTCCAAGAAGAAGAACATGTACATGTAAAGAGGATATGCATAATGGAGACCATGACATAATCAAAAGCAATAATAATACTAGTGGAAACAATGTTAGCAAGAGAACTAGTAGTAATCAACAATAGTAATGCATATGTAAGTGAAAAGATAATAGTGTAAACAATTTCATGCAAAAGACTTAAATCTTGAAAACATGAGATACCCATAACGTTTCCAGATAATAAAGGCCCTTGGTCCTACAAGCAAGAGATTAAATATCACATAAGAAAGGCATGATGCTACAACCATGGGACATCCATGATGTCACAAGATAAACAAGGCCCTTAGGCCATAATCAGAGCAACAAACAAGGAACTACACACACACAACTAGAAAACATGTAGAAAAAAATAGAGTATTAGCAAGTTATGAAATGACATAACAAGTGATAAACAAGAGCATATGAAACCAAAAGATGTCAACACCACACAAGACACATGTGTTATTCCTATTAGTTTAATAGATAAACAATACAATATATACATAAACAAGTGAAATGAGGAATTGAAAAGGTACTATAATGAAACAATAACACCTAGTTTGTGTGTAGAGATGCCCATAGAGAAAGTATATAAGGAACAATGACAGCTCCCATAAGTATGTATCAATCTGTATACCTTGCATCATGTTCAATTTACACCATGAACGCATGTGTGTAAAGAAGAAAAACACTATTTATCAAACCAAAAGGATGAACAAAATGTATAATGTAAAGTGCAAACAATGTATGCTAGAGAAACATTTCCTGAGTTTTGTGTTTTTAAAAATATGTGATTTTTTTGTGTTTTGTGATTATATCACTATTTTTGGGATTTTCTAGTGCATATATATGTACAACAAGAAAGGAATAACATGAAATATAACCAATGATAACCTCCGAAGAAGGTGAATAAATCGATGCAAATAATGGAGGTGCCAGCCTTGTTTGTATCAAAGAATGTGACTCAATTTCTAGTGGAACAATGGTCGTAATATGTGCCAAAGATGGTATAGGATAAGAGTAATGTATAACAATGTGATGGCCAATATGTGGTTTATGATATCTATATGTTGGACTAGAAGAATGAGCATGCCTTGAAGACCAATGGGAATATGTAGAGTGACATAGGGCACTATAGGATTGATGGTGCATCCGACGAGAAGGTAAGTCGCTAGAGGAAATATGTGTGGATGAAGGGATATCTCGCGGTCGAGAAAGACTAGACTTGTGTGAATCAACATGTATAACCTAAGACCTAGCAAGAGGGCCAAAATTATGTGAATTAGTGTGTGCATCCAAGGACATATCATAATACCTAGGAGTATTAGAGCTATGTGAAGAAGTGTGTGCATCCAAGGACCTATCAAAATACCTATGAAGGTTAGATGCATGTGCAGTAGTGTGTACATACAAAAACTTATCAAAAGACCTAAGAGTAGGGGTAGAGGCTGTTGGAGAATCAATAGGCATGTTAGGGAAATAAACTCAAAAGGGATACCTTGAATAGTAACAACCTAATGATTATGAATGAACTTGAGACATTGGTGGATGACTGATGGGATAGCCTTAAGAGCACACAACCAAGAAAGAACAAGGCATAATGTACCAGAGCTAGGAGAACTAAAAACCATGAATGAGATGGGTGTGGTAAGGGATAACAATTATAACTAGTGTGATATGACACTAGTGACGATTAGAATCAGATGTAAGATTCCAAGTAGATATACCAATATTTTTAAGAAATGATAAAGAACATACATTATATTTTTGTGTATATCAACTAATACACCATGTATAGGTACTTGATGAGTAGAGACATGAATAAACATTGTATCAGAAATAAATGTGCATCTATATCAGAGTCATTGAAAATAATGCATTGTGTAGAAGGATGTGTACAAGAAATAGTACCAATTATAGCATCTATCGGATAATCATAAGAAGGAAGTGGTGGTACAACACGATGAAAATTATACACTTCAGAAGTAGATGTATCATTTATATGCTTAGGCAGTGGGTCATTGAAGGTTTTTAATTTAGAATTTTTGTTGGCTAGCTTGGAAAATCTAGTGGGTTCATCCCATTCAATGACATTAGAGTCAATAAGATCTTGGATAATTGTTGGAGATCAAAATTACACTCATCCCAAATCAAAAGAATATGGGTCTTTGAGGAAACATGGGAATGTCTCTAAGTTTTGGGACTTGAACTAAGATAGACCTTCAGAAAAGGCCGTCTTCCTTCTCTTACTTCTACTGCTAAAACTGATCCTAGGAATTGAAATGAAACTATCTATATCTACTCTAACATTCCAAGGGACCAGGGTGAGGAGGAGATGCATAAAAAATAAACCTAAATTAGAAAAGGCGATAACACAAAAATAAGGGGAAAGATACTTATGAAGGAGCAAAAATGAGTGAAAATGATAGTGAAGAGGGCATAAATGAGAGCCATAGATTAAAACCACATCCAAATTCCCATTTTTACGATGCAAAATAAAAACAGGTTCTAAAATAACACATATGACACACTTGCCAGTGAATTAAAGGGAAGGAAAGGAAATAAAACAATAGCTGGGGTAGAAACGAGCCACAAATCTAGAGATTTTATTCCTTAAAGATCATGCACAGACCATCACGATCCAGGAGGAGGATGTAAAAAATTTATAGAACTCAATTCTAAGGAATGTGACCTTTAGAATACTTCTGCAACATAAAATGATGCCCTTGCATTCCCAAAGTATCCAACATTAAAACTAGGCATCACTTTACAATATATAAAAAATGGAAAGGATAAGGAAGAAGAAAAGAGAGGGAAATTCGAATTCCCTTTTCCACCAACCAACCACCTTCATTAAATTTTCTGAAAGGATATGATCATGGCTCTAAAAACCCATTTCCCACACCATTTTCCTTATTAAATAAGGAACAACACCCATACTACATTTAATTCTGGTGGTTTCACCATCTTAAATAGACCTTTTATGTGTTGGGAACACCTCCCTGTGATTCACCCACCTACCTCCATTAAATTCATGAAATATAATTTCTATTGCATGGAGGTAGATGATATTTCTTCAAATAGTATCAAATTTTCAAATATCTCATCATTAGATCTAAAATTATATTCACTTAACCTCTCTATGGAGAATTGTTGTTCTCTCTTGGTATTTAGATTTTTTGTTTTAGTGTTGCACAAATTTTAACTTCCATGACTCTGTCTTCTTTATCTTGTGGCTTCACTATCTCCTATCTTGATCCACAACTTATCCAAGTGTGGTACAATTTGGTGTCAACATCTGCGGACTTCTTTTCCTTCACCCCACGACCTTTTATTTGATTTTATCCGTGGATTATGCTTCAGTGTATCGCAGCTTGCTAAAACATCCACGCCCTTGTTATTTTCCCCGCGGCTTCCCAAATTTTTGTGGTATTTCATCCTTAGTCAATGCCTTGTCTTCTTCATTTTGTGGCATGCTTAAAATCTTCCATGGTTCTTGTTCCTCAGACTGTGGTTGTCCCAGTTGCTCAATTTTTGCAAGGGTGTAAAAATGGGAAAAAAAAATTGGTGACTCATAGGGGCCATCTACTTGCTAGATGAGATGGTTAGTAGCTTTGGCATCTGTTAGGTATGGATTCAACCTAATAAAATTGAAATCGATCCATAACTGGAACTTGGATTCAGAGATCTGATTTAGTTGCTCTACATTTTATTTTCTGAGATGAATGTAATTGATCCTTAATAACATTAATTTATTCCTTCCGTGGCTTTGGAAATTCAATGATAACTATGCACAAGAATACCTTCAAGCAACAAGACTGTTCACAACACTTAGGGAAAGAAACCTATACTACCAGCAAAAGCAATGTGTTGTAAGCACTTAGAGGAATTGAAATCTTAAACTATTTTGTACAAGATGCATGAGATGTCTTAATGAGAGGGTTTGAGATAAATCCCCAAAAAATGGGATTTGAAGCATGTTCCCATCAAGATCAGATAACTCAAATGATTTAGCACCTTATAAGCGGTGATGATGTATGGTCCACTCCAGATTGCATCAATTTTGTAGTGTCTTTCTGGTTTAGCTCGATCTATGTCCCGTTTCAAAACTAGATCACCAACCTTTAATTTATGATCTCTAGCTTTCCTATCAAACCACTATTTAGTTAGCTTCTGATGTTGTTCCATCTTGATCATGGCAGCATTTCTATTTTCTTCAAGTTCTACCAGTTCCACCATTCTTATTTCCCTTTGATCTACACCTTCAAATTCTAACAGTTGAGTTAATTCAAGTGAAGGAAATTCTAGTGACAAAGGAATTCTAGCTTCTTTGGCATATATCAGTTTGTAGGGAGAGTGCCAATCACTTTCTTCAATGTAATCCTATCCACCCAAATAGCATTTTTCACCTTTATGTGCCACTGCCTTTGATTGATGTCCATTGTTCTCTTTATGATTATAATCATATTTTTATTAGTAGACTCCTCCAATCACTTACCTTGGGTAATAATTGGAAGAAGTTTTTACATATATCCCCATTCCCAAAGCCCAATTAGAAATATTTGATCCTAAGAAATCCTATGCATTGTCTGAAATGATAGTTTGAGGGACACTGTTGGGCCTCAAAATATCAGCTAAGTACAAGAAAGCGCGTGGGTGCTTGGGACCTAGTTGAAGAAGGGTGCGCGGGTTTAAGGCGCGTAACGAAGGGTTTTAAAAGGGTTTTACAGAACACATGATGCACACGCGCAAGGAAAAATAAGTTTTTTACTTAGCTGCATTCAGTATCCCAAGAAGCACACGAGAAAAGTATGACCTATATGGATAAGGTGTCAACCTAGCAAGTGTGCGATCAAAAAGGGAATATTCCAGGCATGTGATGGAAGGTTCTAGAATACATCATTGTAAGGAGTGGAGAGCTCGAATCCAAAAGGGCATGCTCTCATGAAGGGCCACCTCAACACTTGGCGACCAATCTGTAACTTCTGAAAGGCATGGCGGTGGGTGTTGATGTTATAAATACAAGCACCTGTAAGAGAAAAAAGAGGAGAGATGGTATAGAGATAGTGTGTGGAGAGTACGGAGGAGAGAAAAGAGATGCAAAGCCCTGCAGAAACTGAATGGAGGATGTTATGGGGTAGGGATTAGAAGAACTCTTTAAGAAATGGCACATTTAGAGGGATGGGTCTACATTCTTTTTATTTATGTATTATGATGAGCATAATATAGCTCTGATGCATGAATTTTCTCTGCACAATTAGATGAGGATTTGTCATGACTTCAAGGGATTATAATGTGGTTATTAAATCTATTAATATGAATACAATGCTCTATTATAAATCATCCATGTGTTTCGAAGTATACTACTTATGTATTTCCTTTCTGAATGAACCATTTCCTTATGTTGTTCGTTATTTCTCTTTTCTAAATGCAATAAGGTAAAAACTCGTTCTAGAATATGGCATGGTTCTTTCTGCTCATTTCAATTTGAATATTTGTCATAAGATGGTGATCTCTCATAAGACTCACATAAAGGAGAGACTCGACACCCGTGTGTGCCTTAGGTGAACGCCCATCGCCCGCTGGGTGATAGGCTGACGCGCATGGGATTAGGCTATTAGTCTAAGGGTATAACATATGACTACATCTTGGTTTCATTGTTGGGACCTCTTTTCGAAGTTGTTGTGAGAAATGGCATGTATATTTGTCCCTATTATGTGTGATGACATAGCGTCGGACCTTAGAAAGTGTGGAAACACGGTTCAAGAGCACGAAGGATGAGTTTGCTAAGAGACTCAACACTAGACCACAGTTCAATGTGCGTAGATGGATAGAAGAGAACATATACCATGAGTTGTATGAGACATTATTTTTCTTCTTCCCAGTAGAACTATATGAATGAATTTTAACATATACATCCACATCAAGCTGGTACTATAGATCAAACGTGTGGACCTAAGATTACTATCAGAGGCTATAGGATGCAGATCTGACTTGGACGCATGCTATTGATTACTGGTGGAAGAGAGTGCTAACCAGTTATACTCTTGAATATGCCATTTATACATATTCTTTCCTATAAGTTGTTGAGTTCAAGTTTCTGAGGGATCCTAGAGGATCATTCTTGTGTGTTATTCCTTTGGCTATGAAGCTCTTGGTCATTACTCTGAGTTTAGAAGCATTTCCCATGGCCAGCTAAGCTTCTCTGAGCACTGGGAGTGGAAGTTAGGGGGAAGGAAGATGGCAGACATTGCAGTTGAGAAGGAAAGGGAGGAGAGATGACTCAAGTATAGTGAAGCTCGTGGAAGGGAGATGACTAGACAACGCGAGGTTACAAGTGTGATGTATCTATGGAGGCAGACGTTACGAGAAGGAGTTGAGGTTCATGTAGAGGACATGGAACCTGAGCGATCATTGTTACCCCATCTTGGAAATCATGGGAGAGAGGCCACTTTAGCTATTGATGAGAGTTCTTCTCATGGAGAAAGAAGAGATGTCGACGCACATCTAAACCCACCTAACGACTAACCCTTGGTGTTTGGTATTACAAATCAAGGGAGAAGTATTGTTAACCCAGTTGGTATCGATGGGAGTAACCGATCTGTGCCCAGGAGATATAATTTCTCATTTGGAACATCCATGGCTGCGCAAGCCATTCATGTATTTGGAGGAATATTTGGACAAGGTGCAAGTACATAAGGTTTGGTTATCGCATCTAGGAGTGGCAAGAGACATACAGCTGGTAGTGGGAAAATATCAAAAACCATTCGGCACGTGCATTGGGAACACTAGGCGTGACCACTTCTTGTCCTTTTTCGACTACAGGAGGTTCTAGTGGGACATTGTGGAACGCTAGGCAAGGCTATGACCACTTCTGGTCCTTTGTTGTAGACTGCACAGTGTGAGGTGGATCTCAAAGTGGGTCAAGAGGAATAAGAATAACCCCCTCAGATTGTGGATCCAGTGGATATCCCTGGTGGAGGAGGACGCTCTAAAGGAGACATGATGAGAGGAAACATTTCAAGGCTATGGATTGGGAGGACAAGGACCTCAGCCACCTCCCCAAGTGTTTTTTGAGATGTCTTTGCACTTTTCAAACTATAGGGGTATTGAAGATGTTGTAGAGCATGTGCACAAGTGTGAACTACTATGGCACGCGAAAGGAATCACTACCCCAAAGTGAAAGGAAAGTCAATTTGTAATAACATTGTAAGACATAATTAGTATAAGAAGTAGGACCCCTATCAGACAATGGTAGACTACACCTCATTAAAGAACACCTTGTTAGTAGAGTTTCATATCCCTGAGTTTGAGAAGAAGAGCATCAATGCTTTGAATGAGATCCTAGTAGGGAATGATAGAGAGTGTGCAGGAGTATGACACATGTTTCAAGACTCTCTTGTCAAAACTATCTCTATGACATCTTTTGTCCCAAAAGTCCCAAGTCAAAAAAGTGCAAGTTGTTCCATTTTCGGCCGAAACACCCGAACCGCATCCTACTCAACATGCTCAATGGTTTGTCGGAGGTTTGATAACACCATTTAGAAGGGTTCTATCACACAAGACTTTCACAGACCTCCAAAGAGAAAATGCAGATGCATTGGAATCTGCCCTACGTGCTGAAGCTATTGGGTTAAAGACAGCGGTTTCATTGATACTGGTGTTAGTCCTTTTCTGGAGGCTCAAATTATTTTCTGCAATGGCCAAGTAGTTAGAGAAGCTATTTGTAAAATCAGTGCATGAGGTTCATAGTGGGCTTTGGTGTATAGACTGTGAAGTGAAGGGACATGTAAAGGATAGTTTCCCTTAGAAGTCAATGCGTGCTATGTTGGTAGACTGTGATATTTTCCATGGGGATCATGATGCAAGTAGGTGCCCTCTACTCCAACACGCTATTTGTAAGGATGTTTCTTGCTATTATAATATTTGTACCTCTACAACCCATGATATCAAGGATTACAGACTGATTGATCAAATCCATGATGTTATTGATCTGGGTGTGTTCCAAACTAGCCTTGTAAACTCAACACAAGAAATTCAAAGGATGATGACCATCCTTATGAAATGCAAGGGCATGCAGATGGAGGAGCACATGGAAGGGGTTTTTGCAAAGGATTTCATGGTCACAGTAACCATGGTGATTTCATGGTCGCAGAGGACAAATTGAGTTCCCATGAGGAACCTATTATAATTTTAGATCTACAAAGCATTACAAATGTGAGTGTCCTGATTTGTTACAGTGCTCATGGTGTGGAAAGAAACATAAGTACAAAGAGTGTCCATAACTTTATGAGCATATGAACTAGCAGCACCGGAAGGAAAAATGCATTGGAATGGTGAGCATCAAGAAGGCTGATTCACAATGGATGCCAAGAGTGGCGCATGAGTCAGGGCTAGAACTTGTGTTGGTGAAGACACGAGAAGAATCCTCATGCGCTAGGAAGATGCCAAGACAAAGGACACTAGTTTCAAGAGAGGAAGTGGTACATGGAAAGTATCCAAACCCTACTCATTAGAAAGAGGTGTATCAAGAGACTATGGACACGTAATTCAAAGTTTACAAGGGGAGATCTAATGCTTGAAGGAGAAATCAGAATTATTTGGAGAAAATGAAGAATGTCGAGGTTCCAAAGGATGACCTGGATGAGGTCAAGGAAGTGTGTAAGATGTTTAGGAAAGATAATATTATCCCTTAGTTAGGATAATGGCTAAGTGAGAAGGTACCATGCATTGGAGTAGAGCATGAAAGGTAGGTTTTTCATGCAAAACCTTCCTCCTCACAGCCTCGACTATGAAAAGGAGATTACTTTGAATGTGGTTGTTGATGGATGGCTTCTGAGCAATATTCTCATTGAAATGGGAGTAGAGGTCAATGTTCTTACCTTAGATTCCTGACATCAAATGGGAAGGCCCACATTGCAACCATATTTGAATGTGTTGTATATGGAAAACAAGACTAAGGAAATGCCCATTGGAGTCCTAAAGGATGTAGTTATCACCATTCAAGGGGCCAAGTTCACTGGAGACTTTGAAGTCTTGGTGCTCACCGAGGAAGACAAATTTCTAGCATTGCTTGGGCACCCATGGTGTTACAAGAACAATGCCGACCTGTGGTTTAACAAAGGGTATATCAGATTTGAAAATAAGGAAGAAAGGGTGATCATTCCTTTAACAGATGGGAATTCAACACCCTATATTGTGCTCTTAAGGGAGGAATTCCTTGATAGAATCTATGAATACTCCATCAAAGATCCTAAGATAATTCACCCCACGAAAGGAGTTATCCAATTTGAAGATGCTCAATCCTTGAGTGATAACAATAGTGTGGCATGTGAAAATTGGGCGCATTGGACTTATGAGTTAATTGGGCACATGGGACTTATGAGTTAATTGGGTGATAGTTGAGAGGATTTGTAACAAAGGTTATAAAGGCGCACTCATTCAAGCACTTAGGAGGAAGGAAGTTTCCAAGTTACTCTGGAGGAGCATATCCTGAAATTTTCTTGCGAGAAATGGAAGCTCTGTGAAAAAATAATGAAAAGAGAAGAGGAATACTTAGTTACAACCTACTCAGAACTGCAGTGCGCTGGTGGGCTACACATCGAGAGAACCTCCTAGAGTGGCGCGAGGTGAGGATCACATTTTCTGTAAGGTTCTCTAGGAGCAATGTGCCCACGGTCATACAAGACTACGATGGTAAAGAGACCACCTCATTTCATATCCAAGCATGTGAAAAGGCTTGGATGGGGAGCACAGAAGTGTTACGCCTTCATTATGGGTGCATAAGTTATATTCCACCTTATAAGGTTTTGTGCATGCATGGTATATTCATTCAGAGATGTGTCGTTAAACAGGTAATTGGCAAGAGTTGACGGCCAATCTCATTCAAGCTTTCGAGTATAGGAGTACCAAGCCATTAGTGGATGAGGTGTTGCAAGTAATCAAGTGCCTTATGATGGGAGATAATGTTATGGTAGAGGATAGGATGTTGGAATTAATAGGTGAGCCTTACTTAGATACGTGCCTGAATGAAGAGAAATCAGAGGAAATACATCTTGAGTGTGAGTGCATGTAAAAAGATAAAGGAAAGATGGTCTATGTAATAGATGGATAAGAGATGAAGACTTTGGATGTTAATAATTTAGAAGGTACACGTGAATTCATAGACAACGCTGATGATTGAGCACGTGCCTACCATAAGCCCTTGAAAAAAATGAAGCTTAACTTTGGAACGGAGACAAAACCTAAGAAAGCTATCATTAGAGACTATTGGGCAGAAAAATAATTTTCAAAGGTCATTGATCTGTTGCACGAGTTCAAATATTTGTTTCCTCATGGGCACCATGAACTCAAAGGTGTTCACCATTCCTTGGGAGAAATGAAGATCAAGCTGAAGGAAGGTGCTCACCCGATTCAAAAGAGGCCTTATCAAATGAATCCAAATTTGTGTGTAAGGGTCAAGGAAGAAATAGACAAGATGATAGCATCCGGTATCATTGAGGAAATCGAAGAATTAGAATGGATAAGCCCAATGGTTATCAATATCAAGAAGGATGGTAGGATACGAATATGTGTTGACTACAGGGATTTAAATGCAGTATGTTTCATCGATCCTTTCCCAACCCCCTTTATTGAAGAAATTTTAGAGAGAGTTGCTGGGTGTAGAGTCTACTCTTTCACGGATGGGTTCTCAGGGTATCACCAAGTCCAGATTACAAAGGAAGACTAGACAAATACAAATTTTGCCACTGAATGGGGAATTTTTTCCTACATAGTTATGCCTTTTGGATTGAAGAATACACCTGTTGTGTTCTTGCGCATCGTGGTACAAGCATTTTAGGAATTCATCCATAAATTTCTCTAATTTTACCTGGATGACTGGATTGTGTATGGATTGGTGAAAGACCATTGTGACAATTTAAGGCTAATGTTTGAGAGATGTCGGAAACTGAGGATATCCCTCAATATTAAGAAATGTGTCTTTGTTACTCCCTTTAGGATCCTGCTAGGAGACATTATATACAAAGAAGGTTTGATATTAGATCCCGCTAAAGTTGTAGTTATTATAGGATTGGGGGAGCCTACTAATCAAAGAGCAATTATTATAGGATTAGGGGTCAGACTATCCTCATCCACCACAATGGTGGACTTACAAATGAGCGTTACACTACATCTTAGACCCAATGTAGTTCTGTGTGTGTGCATAATTGTGTCCTAAGATACTCTTGTGCGTGTCACACTTGAAGTAGTGAGAAATTAGCTCTATGTATAATATAAATAATGTGTGCATGGAATAAAATAAACTACCCTCCTATGAAGTGTAATGTATAAGAACTCATCTTTTTCGATTGTGATGGAGCAAGATGGATGTAAATGAAGCTCTAGATGCCTTGATGGATGCAACCTTAGGTGGTGTGGTGTCCCCAAGATTTCAACCTGAAATTTGGGACAACCCCTTTTTAAAAACATTCATTCTTTTCAAGCAACGGGTCGTTTTGTGTTTGTTTTGCCTGCAGTTGTTTACATTGTTCTAAGGTATCCCTAAAGAGTCATAAAAGCCAAATTCCCCAAATACCCACAAGCTAAAACTCACTTTATTCCTTCGTCAGGTTTTTTCTGAGAGAATTTTATTTATTTATTAAATAAATAAAGATCTTTTAAAAATATATTGAGCTAAAATTGGACGATTTGGTTTATATAAAGCACTTCACCCCATCATTATTACCATAGAACATTCACTTGAGGGGAAGAATTTTTTCAGATTAGCTAATTAGAGAGAAATTTTGATCATTTTCCCACATCTTCTTTTTTGTTTTATTTCTTTTTGTCTATGTTTTGGTTTATTTTCTCTGGAAATTCCCATAGCCTATTCATTCTTCCTTTCAAACCTTTCCCCAAGCCTAGGGTTTTGAAAATTTATCCAATATTTTAAATTACTAATCTGTCTAAAGTTGATCAGAGCTCACGATTGTTTCAAGAGATTGCAAGAAGTTGTTTGGTCCAAAAAGGTGCAAAAATGGATTTTATGAAAATAAGGAAAATATTTCCATCAATGCGTAGAGCTCGAGAAGATATGCACTTTTAGAGAAAACAAAATGGAGCCACAAAGTGAAAGTTAGGGCACTTGAAAGTTTTTATTGCTACATCTTCTCGGACCCTTTCCAAAAAAGGAAAAAATTATTCTATGCTTGTGTTTTCTTCACTGAAAAATCCAAAAATGGAAATAAAATGTTGCTAATGAGTTTTCACGTAACTTTAAAAGCAGAATTCATGCAAGTAACACTTTTTGGGAAGAGCAATTTCTTAATACAAGTCACACTTTTTAGGAAGAAGCTTTCTTCCATGAAAGTCACATTTTTTGGAAGAACAAATTTTAAGTACCAATGGGAATTTTGGTGGTGGAATGAAGGTGGGAATTTGGATCCTTCCTGGAAGGTTGGTTTTTTTCGCATCACTAAATTTAAATCACTTAAGTGCCAATGGGAATTTTCGTGGTGGAAGGAAGGTGGGAATTTGAAGCCTTCTTGGAAGGTTATTTTTTCCCATCATTAAAGTTAATTCACTTAAGTGCCAATGGTAATTTTGGTGGTGGAAGGAAGGTAGGAATTTGGAGCCTTCTTGGAAGGTTGCTTTTTCCCATATTAAAGTTAAATCACTAAAGTGAAAGATGGGAATTTTGGAGCTTCCTGGAAGGCTAAAAATTCCCACTTCCTTGTCTTCTTATTTTTAACATGACTTCTAGCAAAAAAGTGTGACGCATTCAAGCATAGCTAAATGACTAAAAGCTGACTTATTTTAATTGTCAGGAAGCATTCAGTTTTTGTGCCTATGGTTGTGTTGTAAATATCTCGCCCCCGGGTAGATATAGACAAACAGAAGAATAAAATGGCGCAGGTAAGAAGATGTCAACACAAATATGGATGCGCCCATGGCGCAGGTAAATGAGTGTCGACACAAATATGGATGCGCCCATGGCGTAGGTAAATGAGTGTCGACACAAATATGGATGCGCCTAGGCACAGGTAAATAAGTGTTGACACAAATATGGATGCGCCTATGGCGCAGGTAAAGGGCGCAGGTAATTGAGTGTCGACACAAATATGGATGTGCCTAGGCACAGGTAAAGGGTACAGGTAAATGAGTTTCGACACAAATATGGATGCGTCCATGGCACAGGTAAAGGGCGCAGGTAAATGAGTGTCGACACAAATATGGATGCGCCTATGGCGCAGGTAAGAAGCTGTCAACACAAATATGGATGCGCCCATGGCGCAGGAAAAGGGCGCAGGTAAATGAGTGTCGACACAAATATGGATGCACCTATGGAATAGGTAAGAGAGTGTCAACACAAATATGGATGTGCCCATGGCGTAGCTTCAGGAGGTGCAACATTTTTAGTGATGACAGGAAGCAAACCCCGGCGTAGATATTCAGATGGCCATAACTTTTCACAGGGAACTCGGATTCATGCAAGGTTGGACTTTTCGGAAATCTTACGAGGTCCTCTATCCAACTATGACTAGATATATTTAATTGGGTGGGAACAAGTTCTTAAAAATGGAAAATACAGTTCGCCACTTTTTGGGTTTGCTATGGTCCTCACCTACCACCATAATGAGATGAATTAAATACAACCTGAGGTGGTTGGGGTAGATTTGGATTTCCTCTCTCTTCCCTCTCTCATTCTTCCTATAAATTGTAAGGAGGGGCTTCTTTCTAAAGGTTGGAAATTCTTGTTTTGCCCCTCCCTTCTTCTCTTTGGCAGGTGAATTTGTGGAATTCAAACCTCCCATCTAAAACTGTAATGCAACTTTCCCTCTTGGCATTTTGTAGTGTATTGTATCAATCTTTGGAACAAATAATGTATGTCTGTAGATGATTCTCAACCCTCTCTATGTTCATTTGCATCCTTCTGATATTTCACTGCAATTTTCATTATTTGTGCATGATCTTACATTGCATTTTAATGGTTTGTGTTTATTGGCAAGACAAGTGTTCTTCATTCCTCGGTGCATCACCTTTGTTAGTTCAGGTTTATTTTTATGCATCTTCTTACCCTATCTCCTTGGCAAGTTAGTTTAGGTTTTTGAGTAAACCCTCTACATTTTTACGTGTGCATCTGAACAGAGGAATAGGAACCGGCCTTCATCCGGAGAGCTTTTCTGATTTCGCAAGGTTCCACACTTGGTAAAAGCTCCATGTTATGCAATCGCACTGAGAGTCTCAACCCATCAAGTTGCAGACACTCAGGGGTGCTGTGATTTGCCACCAACAGGTTGGAAAGGCTTCTTTTTTATTATTCTTCCTATCCACATGTTGATGTGAGTGTACAGGGGAATTAAATAATATTTTTAGCTTGCTTGGTATGCAAGAAAAGTCTAAAAATAGAGGACATCAGCCTTTATAATCAGATTTTGGTGAATAAATTAAGAATTCATGCCATGGATTCCATGTTTGTCTAAATTATTTACATGAATACTTCACTAGTTCTCATATTGGTGAAAAGAAGGCAAAGTCAATGTTAGATACATTAAATATATCTTCAGAATCAGAATGAGAAATTGTAGGTTCTACACAAATAGATCCAACTCTCATATTTGCAAGGTCTTCTGGTAGAAATTAAAAAAATATATCTTAGACAAAGATTTATTTAGGCACGATGAAGGGTGATGAGTTTTTTCTGAAGTGTTTACAGAAAACATTGCACTGGTGCACGTACAAGAGAAAAACTGCAAAAGATTCAAGGATAAGAGGGAAGAAATTTCAGAGGTAGCACCTGCAAGAAAATATCAGTTAGTTGTTTCCAGATCCAGTTTGGTGAGAATCAAAGGAAAGGATTAAAAATCATATGGGAGAAAAAAGCATCTCAGATTCAAGGTAGAGATATCATTCAGATCATTCATTGCTAAAGTGAATGAAGCAAAAGTGCAATACAGGTTAGATCAACATGTAAAGTATGGAAGAAGAACAAGACTGAGAACCTTGCACATTTCTTCAAAATTCTTATCCTCTTTCTTCTTCTTTCTCTTATTTTCTCTGACAAAGCAATTAAGAAATCAATTAAAATGGTAAAACCTAGGTATTTGGCTATAAAATTCGTTACTTCAAGTTACTGGAAGAATTCAATTACTTGGAAATAGGTGGCAGACATGCAAAATAGAAGGTTCTATTTTTAGTTTTAAATCATGCATGTCATGCAAAGAGGAATTCTAGGAAGAATATTGGCAGTTGCTTCCCCTTTTCATAGCTTCCACATGCGGCAATTCATCGAAAGCTTCCTATTTGTAATTGCCCTCTTTACACTATAAATAGAGGAAGAGCCTATGGGTTAAAGGATCACAATTTTTTAATCAGCATTCTTGAGTTCCAGATTTTGTGCTACATGCCTTGATGTCATTTTTGTGAAAGCTGAGGAATTGAATAAAGGCATATTTCCATAGAACTTTGTGTCCACGGTGCATTTGCTTCCTACTTTTGTGTGGATCTCTAGATAAACTTTACGTTATCTAAGATTTAGATTAGAAGCTTTTTTTCCTTTACTTCTGAATATTGTGAGATATACTTGTTTATTTAATCTATGTGTATCAGACCAACTCTATAAACTATTGGTTGAATTGCATATCTTCCTTTCTTCTTTCCCAAATTCCATTATTTCCCCCTTCTGAAAATACTTCACAAAAAGTTGCTTACTTACTACAGAATTGTTTAGCTATGGTTCATGAGCTTTGTAATTAAATTAAAATCCCACAAATAGTTATTAGGATTCATACCCACTAAATTGATAAACATCTTACACGGGAGCCTCACCAGTAAATGAGGGATATTTATCTCATGACTGCCTAGGTTTTTAGTTGTGTAGAAAATCTAGCCAACATGGTGATAATTAGTGCTTAGTATTTGTTCCTTTTTATGATCACATAATTTTATATTTATATTATTCCTTTACTTGAATTTCGTAATCAACCTTGAAAAGGTTGAATACCAAAAAGATAAGATTCTCAAATGACTAGAAGGACGCAAAAAGTGTGAGTAAAGTAAAAACAAGATTGGGGTGCCCAAAGGGTATGAGGGCGCCCAGTGCTGGCATCCTGGTTGGGCGCTTCAGTCCAGAAAGAGTAAAACTTCAATGTGTGAAAAGACAAATTGGGCCAGTAAAGGTGCAAGACCTAAAGTATCATTAGAAAGTAAATAAAGGTGGTCAAAGACATGGGTTAATTAGTACTTTTCTTTCTTAGGAATCATATGAACAATAGTATGTGATCGAGACTAGATAATTACCCAAAGTGGGTGATTTTGTGTCTACATTTGCCCCCACTTTATGTTGGTGAGAAAAATGCTCTGTAACATAAAGTAGATAGAGATGTGTACCTTATATCCATGTAGATTGATGAAGAAAGTGTGTGGAGGGACTAGAAAAAGCATGGAGTGACAAAAGAGATGGAGCGTGGAGACTAAATATGCAAAAGTGTAAAAAGATGACGAAATTAAACCTAGGGCAATAATTGTGTGTGTAGATGTCGATGTGTGTGATGTCGAGTGGTTTTGACGTTGAATGTTTGGTTCCCATATGGACGGAACTGCAAAAGCGAAGATGATCAAGTAGTCAAATACGCATGTATATGTATAAAAATCATGTAAGGATGTATGTAAAAGAAAATGTTGAAAATGTGAAAAAGGAACATGTGCATCTGATCCATGATGAGGAAAATATTATAGAAAGGATCTTGTCAAAGAAGTGTGATTTTTTTGGGTGATCTCACGCCACTGGCCGAAGAATTATAGGGAGCAGAGTCTGATTTATCCTCCAACCTTTAACTGCTTCCCGAAATTGTAGAGATCTCTGTAATGTTTGGTTTTCCGGGTGATCTGATGTCACGACAAAAGTAGTTTAGAGAAGAAGGTCTGGTGTTATGCTCTAACCTTTAACTGCTCCCTAGAATAAAACACCATTGCAGATGATGTGTACAATTGCATGTGTTAAGGAAAACCTGCCCTATAAAATCCATTGTGTAGAGTTATGTAGAGTATGTTGAACCCTATCGTTGTGTAAATACACCTAGTTATAGGTGCTCTAGGAAAGGAATCATTGTACTAAGGACCCAACTCTGATTATGAGCCTTGAACTATTTTATATTGTACTAGTATTGTGTTGTGTATACTATGTATGGGGTGACTGATTCACCCAAATGATTCCCCCCTCTTTGGGGGCACATGCAACGTCGTTGTAGGAGGATGCAGCCCAAAAGAGGACCAACCACTAAAACTTTTCCCTATAGGGGGGAAGAGGATGTGCTTGGTAGAAACCAATGCACATGCAAACAAGTGGCTCAAAGACAAGTGTTAGGATAAAAAACACAAGCATGCATGTATACAGCAAGTTGTACAATAAAAAAACAATGTGTAAGCTATAACACATAAGAATACAAAGTAGACCATAAAAAATGGGTTGCAAACATGGGACACCACTCACGGTTTCGTAAGACAATCAAGGCCGACAAAGCCAAAAGCATACAAGTGTGCACACAAACAAACGGAAAATTCCGCAAACAATTACATATAATGAAAAGCAAGTAAAAACAATGTAACAGATAACCATGGTGGGAAATAGTCCTACAAAACAAATGTTGCACATGAAGCACCCGTTAGCATGTTAGAAAGAAGAAAATTATGTCAAGGAATGTATAATCTAAGAAAGTAAATTTCTAAGCACAAAATGAAACAATATCGCTTGTAGTATACGAAAGTGGATACCCCCAAGAGCTGTTATGGGAATGGTACTAGGCACTGTGTCGAGCATCCATGTTGTATGTAATAGATCTGTATAATCTGCAATAACAACTAGAAAGCAAGTGAATGTTCATGTGTGTATGATAAATATAATGACATACAATATATCTATCTATCATGTGTAATAAAGTGAACATGTAAAAACATAAGAAAGCAAGAGTAAAAGCAACCAAGATATGCAATATGTTGTGGATGGATGGAATGGAATGTAGAGTGAATGATAGGAGTTACGTGCCCCCCCCGGGTGAATGGAGTTGTATGCAGTGATGTTCATTTATTTATTCCCCCTGAGTAGTCAAGAATGAACCGTAAACGAGAGTACGTCATCGGGAAATGGTCGAGCAATGTGTTATATGCAGTGTAGTGTGATGAATGTGTAGTGATCACATGTGACATACATATGATGTGTGATAATGTGTGATGATGTATCCTAAAGCGTATATCACTACAAGATTATATAAGAAATGATTATGTAACCTAAGACATATATCACTAAAGGATGCTATGAGAAGTGATGATGTATCATAGGGTGTATATCACTAAAGGATGTAAGCGGAAGTGATGATGTAGCATATAGCATATATCACTAATCTAGGAAAGTCGCATGAGGAAAATATTGAATGGTTGAATGTGTGAGTATGAGGTGTTCCATTTGTGATGTATACCCTCAACATTCCAGTAAGGACTGTGAGACTAGAGTGCGTCATCAGGTAATGAGTGCAACACGTATAAGTAGATAAGTAGGATGTGTACTATGTGTAATATACGTAGTGATGAGGTTAGATGATTTATACATACAAAATTGTAAGATGTTTGAATATGTGTAATATGTAACATATAATGTGTAGTGTGTGAGGTTCATGCATATAGGATGCCCTCAACAGTCAAGTGTGAACCAAAGCACAAGAGTGTGTCATCGGGTAATGACAATACTAGAGTGTATCAAGACGTGTAAGATGTTTGTGAGAGACTAGATGTGACATGTGTAGCATGTAATATATCGGATAGTGCTAGGGAGGGGGGAAGTATGATGTCCCCAAGGGTGTGATGATGAATGTTTTATTTGATGAGATATAGATAGGTGATGTATAAATATGATGAAAGATAATAAATAACATTGTGATGATATAGTAATGTGATCAGTAATGAAAAAGTGTAATGTAATCGTGATTAACGATAGATGGTATGCAAGTATGAGTGAATATGTAATAAATAGATATCTCAATGTAAGATGAAATGGAGTTCTTTATCATAACACACCCCTCAACAGTCATGTAAGAACCATAAAAACATGAGTATGTCATCAGGAAAGTAAGGTGATAAGAGTCACCTACCAAAGACCAATTTTTCTTGAAGCGGTGAAAGCATGTGTGGCAAAAGAAACAGTAGGACCATGCAATGGTGTTGGAATTTGAAATGCATCTTGACCATTAGTAGAGGGAGAAGTTGATTTGACAAAATGAATTGGAAACTATAGTGGAGTGGGATGGGGTACAAGATTGAATGGTGGTAGCTTTGGTGGTATTAATGATGTTGCAGAATACTTGATAGGAGAAGAAGGTTAACTGATTTTGAGAGGTGGTTGCGTATTTTGACTTGGTGATGTTGTAGATACCTTGAGAGTAGGAGGTGTTATATTGACTTTGAGAGGAGGTTTCTTAGGCAGTGCTTGAATTTCCATAGAATGACCATTAGAAGGGATAGTGTGGTTCTCATTAGACATAAAATAATTCAGGTTTAGGAACTCATTGAGATGTAGCATTTATAACTGGGTATGTAAAAAAATTTTTGTAGTGAATGAGATTAAGCCCTGATGCTCAATATGTTTGATTCTTCATTGTAAAGTGTAGCAATTGTTGTCATTATATCCATTGATTTGATGATGATTGCAATATGGATGACCTTGATATTTTGCTAACCGATAAGGAAGATAGTAATGAGTCGGTGGTAAAGTGATCAATTGATGACTAAGGAGCTCAGTAATAATTTTATGTTGCTTACTATTGGGATCAAAGGTGAGAGGATCTAGTAATGTTATGAGTGGAGGCTCACTGATATGAGCACATGTAGTAGACATAGAATGAATATGAGATGTAGAAGGAAAGTAATCATGAGCCTGAGAAGTGTCCTTAAGATGTTGGATTTAATATTTGAGAGTTGTAATTGTGGATTCCATCGCCAAATAAATGATCAAAAATAGAACTTACTTGATGTGGAGGCATATCTGGGGAAGATACATGGTGTCTAGGGCATTTTTAAGAACAATTTGGAAATTAGGATGCATGTGAAGTAAATCAGACAAGGAAATTTAAGGAATTTTAGTAGCCATGATAAATAATATGATATTCCAAAGAAGGATCTGAAAAACTGATCACAAGTGGGGTTCACCAAAACGATTATGCCAAAATGTGAATAATAGCTTAATCTAATGCAAGTTTGTAGTAAATAAATGAATAATGAAATAAAGAAATTAACCCAAGCAACCAAACAATGAAATATTGAAACCTAAGTGCAAAGAGGGTTAGAAGAGCCTTGGTTGATTTGAAGAGGTTGCGGGACTCTATCATAGTGGAGATTGGTTGAACAAGAGTGGAAAATCATCATACAAAAGCCTGAGAAAATACATATCTGAGAGATTCAACTAGACTGGGGCACCTAGAGAAGGATGAGGGGATTTGGGGTGCTCTAGTCTTAATTCTAGGTGCCTTGGTATGTGAAAATGTCTAGAACCTAGGTCTGACATGGTCGGTAGAGCTTTGCACTTGTTACGTGTATGTTGTTGTAATATTGCCAATGTTGATGTAAATTTACAATGAATAAATCACCTGCAAAACCTCAAACAAAGTGATTAACTAAAAATTTATTATATATGCACTAGTTAATATAAGCTATGAACAAGTGTAAACAAAATAAATATATGCAATAAATAAATGTAAAGATGACCCAAGCAACTAAACTAATGGAAATAGAAACCCTTATGTGCAAGAGAAAAGAGGAAATAACTCAGCTGAATAGAAGATGCTAGTGGGACTATATCGCACAAGTGATTAGAGAATCTGAAAGCATGAGTGACTGTGGAGAAACCTTGAAAAGGATCGATCTAGACTGGGGAACCTAGAGAAGAACTAGGGATCCCATAGGGGCTCTTGTATGTAGAATGGGTTCCCTAGCCTATGTAATATCTCAAGAACTGGTCTTCACAAGTTTAGCAGATGGCCTGAAACCATCGTTGTGTGTCGCCCAAGTTAATGTACCAAACTAAACACAAAAACCCTGAAAAACTCAAATGAAATCAATACCTGATAGATAAGACAAGATCCGAAGATGTAGGTGGAAAAGAAAGCCGATGTAGACAAAATGGGTGCACACGAGCAATCTTGCAAAGTAGATCTGAGAAACCTACGAGACACAGATACTTGACAGAAAAAGACAACGTTAAAAGATATTTGGGTGGACTGCCTGAAAAGTGGGTCTGAGAAGTGATAAGCTCCCTCGGTGGATGTCAGTCCACGTTTTCAATTAAAGAAAGAAGCATACATGATAAAAGATGTAAGTAAATGTCTAGATTTTCTGATTAAAAATGACAGACAGAATGTAAACAGTGGACAGAAAGCAACAGAAAATAGGAAACTGTGAAAACAATGCTGGATTTGTGTTACCTGAGTTCTTTTACCTATCTGCAGGCTGATCGGTGTCGATTGGGTGAATCGGCGTCGATTAGGATCAATCGGCGTTGACTGGGATCGGTCGGCGTCGACTAGGGGAAAATTGCAGGAAGGTTGAGAAATGGACAATGAAGGCTAGATCGTCAATGTCCGCTGGATCTGTAGGAGCTGTAGGGATACTGACAAAGCTCCACCTTCACTAGATGCAGGAACAGAGTCACCAAGAGATCGATGGAGGCTCACGATGTCGATGTTGTAGGAGCAGAGTAACGGTACTCCTCTCAGGGATTGATCTGGACAGAATTCACTTTCACTTGATAGATGATGCTCAGGCTTGATGCTCAAAACTCTCTGTCATTCTCTTTTGTCTAACCAGAACTAAATTCTGGCCCTGTATTTATAATCGGTGCTGACCGAGGTACAATCGGTGCCATTCTGAAAAATTGGCGTCGACCGAGTACCAGTCGGCGCCGATCAGGGAACAGATCCCCGAAATGGCCAAAAAGGACATTTTGGAAAGATGAAAGTGTATCCTTCTGACTCAAATACAGGAAATATCCCACTGCATGGTTTGGGGGGAGGAAAAATAGGGGGGATAGATGGATAGAATTGATATGGGAGGTTAGGAATTGATATGGGGTAGATAAGCGGTTAAGATACATGTAAAAAGTGTAATTAAATAGTTAATATTTAATTATCCATGGGTAAAACACAATGGGGTATAATAAACTTAGGATAGATGTTTAATTTAATTAATACTCCAAAGTGATGATATAAAGGTGCCCCAGGTTACCTGAGAAGGTAGACGAACCCGGGGGACACTAAATTGGGTAACCAATTTTAGGTGTCTACATTCTGCCCCTTTTTGTTGAGTAACTTGCGATAAGCAAAGTTGAAAGACAAAAACAAGGAGTTGGAAGAAAGTGAAGAAAAAAGGTGATGATGTGATCCCCCTCAAACTAGGGATGGGATAAATCCCAAAAGACCAACTGATCCCAAGTTTGAAAAAGGTAGATGAGAATGCAGGATGCCCCAGCTAGATATCTGGAGTGAATCTGATTATTGATGACGCATGAAAACAATAAAAAAGGCAGCAACCTAAGGACCTCACATTGGTAGGGCAGGCTAGATGGTCTTCATATGAGATGACGTTAGTACCTACAGACCCATGAGTGGAAGGAGGGCTGCAAAATAGTAGCAACTAAAGAGTGACACATTGGTAGGTACAACCAGACGGTCTGCGAACCAGATGACGTTAGTGCCTACAGACCTACTATCTTTAGGCTGCCACCAATGCGAGTGACCCATGTACAGGGAACAAACTCGAAATGGGTGATAATATCAAAAATATGTGCCAAAAGGCAACACTCAGGTCATAATAATGATCAGATAAATAAGCCAAGCATCAACACTTTGGCAAAAAAAAGATGAGGAGATGGAAGAAAGTGATGTGGAAAGGAAAAATTGCAACCAATTGGCAACGATTGGCCTCAATCGGCATCAATCAAGCCAAAATCAACGTTGACTAAACCAATCGGTGCCAACCATAAAAATCGGTGCCGACCGTACCGAACCCATATAAATATGAGAAAGGGAAACGTGAATGATTTATTTACACCACGAAGATTGATTTAGAAAGAGTCAAAAATTGACTTTGAGCAACATGGAAGCCTCTGGGAGCAGTCAGAAGCGGAAGAGGACACGACCTGGGGTAAGTGGATCTACCTTAGTCTTGTGTATATGTTTACCATTAAATAGCATACTAGGATGCTAGTTTTTAGGGAAAAAGGGAATAAGTGGGAGGCCAGAGTGTTTTGGACACTCTGCCTCCCAATCGGCGTCGATTGGAAAAATTGACGCCGATTAGGTTCAATCGGCGCCGATTGGAATTTCAATCGATGTCGACTAAATTAGATCGACGTCGATTGAACTCAATCGACGCCGATTGGGATTGATTAGACTGAGAAAGTGGTAGAATGTGTTTTTTGATGTTTCGATTTGAATAAATGAGAAGCTAACACCACTCTTGATGTCATGTGATGTAGGCACGAGAGGTGTTACATATGCGGGATGCTATTCCTGAGCTTTTGGAGACCATTCTCCCTGATGTGACAGATGCTGATTGGTGTCACCTAGAGCTAGCCAGGCTCAGGGGCTTCTGTTACTACCGACGGGTGCCTCGAGACGTAGAGTTGATGCGAGCACTGATACGGTGATGGGATAGAAGGACATGCACATTCTGGTTCAGGATGGGTGAGATGACCATCACCCATGAGGACATATATAGGATCCTGAGGTTACCGATCACCGGGGACCCGATAGAGACCACTCCACGAGAGCAGCAACAGAGGGCCCTGGGATGATTGTATGGAGATAGGGAAGATGATTCAGAGATAGTGTCCGGGGTGGTGAGGATAGCCTCACATTATAGACAGGATGATGCCAGGAGTAGACGGATAGCACTGATTCAGATGGTGATCTCCTATTTTTCTCTACCAGATTCAGGAGGTGGGAGATTTCCACTGCTTTTACTAGACTGTGTCTGTGACATCCTAGAGTTCAGGTAGGTGTTCACGTTTGCCTATGCCCTAGTAGCACAGATATATCATGAGTTGTGGATGTACACCACAGGCAGGCAGACAGGTATTGATGTTAGCTTTGTGCTCCATTGCTGGGCATATGAGCATATAGCAGTGATCAGGCCATCAGGGCTTCCATGGATGCCAGTAGCAGAGGGGGCCCTTGATTATGGATTCTGGTGATGGCGGGAAGACATGGCCCCAGGAGATACAGGGAGATCTGCAGAGTGGTATACTGAGTGATTCAGGATGCTGACACCAGAGTAGGTTATTTGGAGACCATATCGGGTCTACCCGACATGGGCCGGTCAGGATGCTCACCTGGTGGAGCTGAGATGGAGCAGGGTGGTTAGGGGCCGCAGGCCAGATATGTGGGAGTGTGTCCCATTTATACGGGTGCTGAGGTAGTTTGGTTTAGTACAGATGGTCCCGACCACATATATGCCATACAGGCGGGACAACAGAGAGACCGATTTGCCGATTTTGATCCCGGCAGATCCACTGAGGGAGGCCCCACCTCCCACAGATAGTGATGACGACGTAGGAGTGGATGATGGCTACGTGGCATGGTACTCTACAGAGCTACCACGACACCTCCCAGCATCCATAGATGCGGATGAGGAGGACATAGCTGCAGTGCTGGAGAGACTGGAGGGAGAGCATGCTGCCCTGACACATGCACACCAGGCTGCCCTCGAGGAGATTAGAGCTCTGACGGAGGAGAGGGATGCACTGATATTGGAGAGAGATACCGCACGTCAGGAGTGGGATACAAGTGATACAGCAGAGAGATCACTACCATAGGCACAGAGAGGCCCTCAGGGCCAAATACGGTGATACAGGCACCACTTCAGAGTCTGGGTCATAGGGTGCGGCATCAGGAGGGCCACCACCAGTAGCAGCAGTAGCACCATTACAAGCACCCGGTATGGTGAGTCTGAGCACCTATCAGGCTCTCCTTGCCGAGGTGAGATACTATGAGGATGCCTTGGCACAACATGCCCCTGATGTGCCTCATTACGGTGCGAGGAGGAGATCAGCGACAACCGCAGCTAGTGGTGCATCGGAGGGTGTGAGTACCAGGAGAGATCGAGGTGGTGGCAGGGCCCCAGCAGCAGGTGCTTCTAGCTCGATAGGAGGTGGCCAGGAGAGACAACCTGGGCCAGAGGAGGGTGGAGGAGATAGTGTCTTCCACCTATCTGACTTTACTATATAGATATGTTATTTTTGTGTCGATATACTGATGTAGCCTTGGTTTTGAAGGCATTTTTGATGTATGATATAGATGGCTTGATTGAAAGCCATCCATTCTTTTTTGTACAGACACTCATGTATATATATTCATCATTTTTGTGTTATGTGATTGTACTTATGCATTTAATTTTGATAGATATAGATAGATGTAGTGTAATTTTGATGGACATAGACATATGTTGATAGAGGATAGATGGATAGATGTGATGTGATTTGATGTGATTGATAGATTGATAAACTAAACATGTTTAAGATGTTAATTTAATTTTAATGAAATAGATAGATGGATTCACATGTGTTTTTAATACATGCTTTGATGTGTTTTAGACGAAGTAGATAAGATGAGTATAGATAGATGATAGATTTGACTAAATTAACATGTTAAATGTCAATTTAATTGGATGAACAACAAATAATAATGGGAAATGTTCCTTGTGACAGCAAAGGATGTAATGATATTATCTTTGTTTAGAAATAAAAAGCAATACACCTAGATAGGAAAAAGAATGATAAGTTAGGCCCCTAACCGACCATAAATAGAGACTTTGATAGGAAACCGAAAGATGATGCACATAAGGCCATAGACACAGATAAAATGAACCTGACACTAGTTAGTCACAAACCAGATCTAAGAGATAGATGGAATGAGAAGTAAGTATGTATCTCGTCAAAATATACGAAGGACAGAATACGTGCTCATATTGGGAAAATAGGGTCTCCATATGATCGAAAAAGGTCTTATATCTCAGCTTCATGATTTTTTTTTGATAGAAGAGCAAACTGATCAATGCGGGAAGTTTGCTAGATATAGAAAGACTGATCGATACGGGAAGTCTTTCAGTGATGCTAAAAAGTGAACAAACTGGCCGAAGGGGAAGTCTGTTACTGCAAAGGCTGATCCATGCGAGAAGCCTGAAAATTCCATGAGATAAACAACCATCCTTCAAGGGAGCGGTCTGTATTTTGAATTTGATGGTAGCCATCCTTCAAGGGAATGGTCTATACTTTTTAATTTATTTGATAAGGCATGGATAGCTGTCCTTCGAGGGATCAGTCTATCTTTTGGAATTAGGATAGCATCTACAGCATTTTTTTTATATAGAGCTTTGGAAGAAGCTGAGTTTAGACCAAATAGATCAGAGAGAGGGGAAGAAAATGTATACAAACACGTACTTATGCCCCGAGTAGATTTGATTAAGATAAACACTTAGGACAGATGAAGTAGTGATTAAGGTGTTCCTACCATGAGGAGGAACATATCCATAAGAAAAATGCCATGAGTAGAGCCGCGGTACTCATATTTAAGGTATAGAAAGAAATAACGTGGAGAACCACATAGTTCCAAATCGCTACAAAATATATGACTAGTTGTAGATGGATGAAAGATCTGGTTTTGCGACCAAGATCATGTAAGATAGATATTAACAATAGAAGGGCCTTAGATGCAAGGCATTAAGAGGTTCCATTTCAGGTACACCATCCATGGAAGAGAGACGATAAGCCCCAGACCCATATTTATGAGTGACAACATACGGACCCATCCAGTTAGGAGCAAACTTACCACGCTGACTCCGTTCTAGTGTAGTGACATTTTGGTTTTCTTTAAGAACAAGATCACCAACTTTGAAGTCACGGTGCTGCAAGTGCTTGTTATAAGCACATTTGACATGCTCAAGATAGACTTGATGATGCTCAAGAGCATTGAGATGCCGCTCATCGAGCAACTCAAGCTGCGCTAGATGATTTTGACGATAGTCCTCATCAGAGACAAATTCTCTGAGAGAGACACGAAGAGATGGGATCTGGACTTCCAAAGGAAGGACAGCCTCAGACCCATAGACAAGAGAGAAGGGAGTAGCACCAGTAGGAGTATGAATGCTAGTCCGATAAGCCCAGAGAGCAAAAGGGATATGTAAATGCCAATCCCTACCAGCTCGACTAGTTACCTTTGCGAGGATATTACGCAAAGTTTTATTGGAAGCCTCAGCCTGGCCATTAGCTTGGGGATAGTATGGAGAAGAAAAGCTGAGTTTGATATTGAAAGCATCACAAAGGTTCTGTAAATCGATGTTTTTGAAAGATTTACCATTGTCTGTGATGAGTTTGTGTGGGACACCAAAGCGACAAATGATGTGTTGATAGACAAAATCAACAATGGGTTTAGCTTTGGTTGATGAAAGAGGAATAGCTTCCACCCACTTAGTGAAGTATTCTGTGGCAGTAATGATAGAGTGATGACGCTGTGAAGAGTGGGGATTGATGAGACCAATGAGATCAAGACCCCATTGTGAAAAAGGCCACAAATCCGCTGCAGGTTGCAAAGCCTGACTAGGGATATGTGTAAGATTGGAATGTTGTTGACACTTGACACATTTCTTAGTGTATTCGCAACAGTCTTGATTAAGAGAAGGCCAATAATAACCTAAACGTAAGATGCGTTTAGCTACGGCCAAGCCACTAAAATGTCCACCACAGATACCATCATGGACTTCCTGGATGGCTTTAGATGATTCAGGGGTTTTGAGGCACCGAAGCAAAATACCATCAAAACCACGTTTGTAGAGGATTCTGCCCAGAATAGTATAGCGATTAGCGCGTAGGATAAAAGATCTTCTGCCATTGGAAGTCAGATCTGGAGGAAGCACTGAACGAGATAGATAATCAAAAATGTGTTGATACCACTCATCTTGAGTGTTGGTTGTGACGGCGTTGATTGAAGTCAACTGCTTGAGATGAGATGGTTGGTCTAAACGCTGAACAACCACATAAAGTCGCGAGTCTTCGGTAAAAGGCAGAATAAGTGAGGCTAAAGAAGCCATTGTATCTGTGAATCGGTTCGCAGTGTGAGGAATAGCTTGGATAGTAAATTTATCAAAAGATTGAAGTTGAAAGAGAACGATATCACGATATTTTTGAAGGATATCATTTTTGCATTGATAGACACCAGTGACTTGATTAATGATAAGCTCAGAATCACCAAAGATGTCGATATGGTGAGTGCCAAGATTAATGGCATTTTGAAGACCTAAAACAAGAGCTTCATATTCGGCCATATTATTGGTACACTCAAAGTTAAGCTTGTGTGCGACTGGGATAGGTGCACCCCAAGGAGGAATCATGACGAAACCTGCACCTCCCCCTTGCTGACATTTGGACCCATCAAAGAAGAGTTTTATTTTAAATGGAGACAGACCGAAATCGATTTGTTGGATGTACTCATCTGGGAATTGAGCAAGGGGAATTTGAGTGTCTGGAAGAGGAGTATCAGCTAATTGATCTGCAATGACCTGACCCTTGATAGATTTTTGTGAGATGAACTCGAGATCAAACTCTGTCATGAGCATGAGCCAACGAGTGATACGATCATTGTGATAAGGTTTCACATGCATTGTCTTGAGTGGATTGACACTTGTAACAATATAAGTTTTGTGATTAAGGAGGTAGTGACGAAGTTTAGAAGTCACGAAGAAGAGAGCACAACACAATTTTTCAGCTTCAGAATAGTGTGTTTCATACTCATGAAGAGTACGACTGATATAATAGATGGCTTGTTCTTTACCGCTAGCATCCCGATGCGAGATCATGGCTCCAAAAGCATGATCAGTCACAGAAATATAAAGATAGAATGGCTCCCCCTCACGTGGAGGTGTAAGCACAGGTGGAGAAAGAAGATAAGCTTTGAGATCATCAAAGGCCTTTTGGCAATGCTCATCCCATTCAAAATGAACATTCTTACGGAGGAGATGATGAAAAGGTTGACAACGGTCTGATAGTTGCGAGATAAAACAACGCACTGATTGAAGGCATCCTTGAAGACCGCGGAGCTGCTTTAAGTTAGAAGGTGGAGGCATCTCGAGGATAGCCTTTATTTTTGTGGGATCAACTTCAATGCCCCTAATAGAAATGATAAAGCCTAAGAGTTTACCAGTGAGAACGCCAAACACGCATTTAGATGGATTTAGGTGAAGACAAAAATGAATGAGCCTCTCAAAGAGAGGTGCAAGAATGAAAAGATGATCCTGACGGCATTTGGATTTACCGAGGAGGTCATCGACGTAATCTTCCACAGATTTGTGTAAGAGATCATGGAAGATGTAGGTCATTGCACGTTGATAAGTTGCTCCTGCGTTCTTAAGACCGAAAGGCATGACACGATAACAAAAAGTCCCCCAAGGAGTTATGAAGGAAGTCTTATGCTGGTCCTCTGGTGCGATGAGAATTTGATTATATCCAGAGAAACCATCCATAAGAGAAAGCATCTCGTGACCTGCAGTTAAATCCACGAGTTGATCGATATTAGGTAGAGGAAAATCATCTTTCGGACAAGCGAGATTAAGATCCCGGAAGTTGGTGCAAATTCAAATTTTCCCAGTAGCTTTGGTTACTGGTACTACATTTGAAACCCATTGTGGATAGTCAATGGGTTGGATGAAGTTAGCGGAAAGCAAGCGCTGCAACTCTTCTTTAACAAGAAGGGCTACACGAGGATGCATTTTACGTAATTTTTGTTTAACCGGTTTGATGTCTGGAAGAGTAACGATATTGTGGACCACGATATCAGGATCGAGTCCTGGCATATCTTCATATGACCAAGAAAAATCTTGGCGATGGTTGGAAAGAAAGGTGGTGAAGTCTCCTAACTCCTGTGGATTAAGAGATTGGCCGACCTTAATGATGCGAGGGTCTTTAGAAGTCCCTATATTAAGGTCGACAGTGGCTTCGTTGAGAAGCGTAGACGTATCAGAAGGAATGGTTTTAGGAAGATAGGAATCCTCTACCCCCAGATAGGTGAGGATAGAATCATCATCCGCACAGTGGATAGTGTTGATAGTGGGAGAGTCGTCTCCAACTATTTCAGGGAAGACTAATGGTATGGAAGTGGATTTTCCATTAGTTTTATAGGTCAATGGACCTATGGAAATGGTATTGACTAAAAAAAAAGTTAGGCGGGATGGAAATGGTGTCATCCACATCAAGTGATGCTTCTGACCTGACGGGAGAAGATGGTTCCTCAATGGAAAGAGGCTCATCGAGAATGGTGACGGTGGCTTTTGAGAGAGGTTTAAACCCTAAACCAAATTTTTGATGTGGTTTAAGAGTTGGAATGGACATGAGGTCATGCACACCCTGTTCATACTTTCCCAGGCCAAAGCCCTTCCACGCGCATCGATATAGATAAGTTTTTGCGAACGCGGGATTCTGTAGACAATCAAACCCTGCTGAATAGGGTTTGGCCCTAGGGGGAGAATCTGGGAGATAGTGAGGTGTATCAAGACCACCGTAAATGAAGTTAGTCTATTGATTGGGTAGACCAATGGTGATGATGTGACCAAGACCTGGCTGATATTCAGGTTGTTTGTCTGGTCTACCATACTCATTAGGTTTGAGATGGGTGTCAAAAGAGAGAAGAGGAAGCTCTCCTAGTGAAAAATGCTGCAACGTCTCTTCCAGATTTTGTAAATCTGGTAGTTTTGTTGCAGGTATGGAAGAGGATGAAGCCTCATCAGGAGAACAAGCATTCTCCTTTGGAGGGGCAGACCCTGTGGTCATGTCGCATTGTGCGGAAGGAAAAGGATCTCCTGGATGAGTATAGATTTTTCCCTCATACTGATATTTTAAGCATCGATGGAGGGTTGATGGGACACAATGCATTGTACGAATCCAGGAGTGTCTGAGGATCATATTGTAGTGGAATTTCCCTTCAACAATGTAAAAGAGCTCATGAAGCAGTTTCTTACCTACCCGAATGGGCAGGACCACAGTTCCTAAAGTAACTGCCAGCTGATCGTTAAATGATCAAAGGGCGAAAGGCGGTGGTGACACTACGTTCTTTGGTAACTTAAGTTGCTCGAATGTGTGGGAGGAAATGATGTTGAGTGCAGCACCACTGTCGATCATAGTGTGTTTTAATGTAGTGTTGTTGATTTGAACTGTGATAAAGAGGGGAGCCTCTAAATCCTCAGAAGAAAGGGGAGGAATTTCAGAATCCTCAAAGGAAATGGCGGTTGACGGTCTATTCAATCCAACAACCATCTTGAAAGGCTGGGGCTCATCTGAATTCACTACGATGCGACGCAGATTATCAATCAGAGCCTGGCGATGCTGTGGAGATGATTGAATGAGGTCAAAAAGAGACATTTTGACCGGAGCATGGGTGAGTTGTTTCATAACACTCTCCTCAACTGACACGGGAATCTGAGCCCGAGGTGAAGCATGAATAGAGACCCGAGGTCTCGGGGCTGATGAGGAAGGAGGAACTCCTTCAGGGGCCGCAGAAATGACAACCCGTGGTCGAGATGTTGTAGATGATGATGGATTATCATACTGTTGTGCTCTAGTGGCGATATGAATTGTGTCGATTTGAGAAGGTGGAAGATCATCCGGAGTGGAATTAATAGAATTAGAGGTCTGGGTAGACCGTTCAGGCTCAGATGTAGTTGAGATGACAGGAGACACTTGTTCCTCCTCCTCTTCCAGTAGAAGATCACTTTCTTCCAAGAGGTTGTTAATGATAGATTGAAGGGCTTTACATCCCTCGGTGTCATGACCTGGAGTGCGGTGGTAAGCACAAATCAAATCAGAGTTGAACCAGGAAGGTTTTACTCCTTTAGGATTATAGGGTTTGATCGGAGGAAGAGATATAGATGAAGATTGGATAAGTTGGTGAAGAATTTCAGTATAGAATCTGGTAGACAAAGATGAGGACAGAGATGACAAAGGTGCCTCTTTTGCCTTAACAGACTGTCGAGGTAAAAGAATCTGCATATCTGGTTTGACAGTCTTTTTAGGGATCATTTTGCTTTTCTGGACATTGGGAAAAGTAGCCTTGGGTGCTTGAGATGGAAGTAAGTGAGGCAGGATTGATTTTGGTGGAGGAGGAGCTCCTAAGATATATTTTGAAGAAGACAAAGATGTGATAAGTGTTGTGGTCTTCGGAGATGAAGAAGGCTTCTTGGCCAAAACAGATGATGATTTAGATAAGACTGATTTAGATGGGAGAGGATCTCCCAAAATAGGTCTGATAGGAGGCACAAAGGGTGCCTTGGCTTTTGGTGACGAAGATGATGGTTCTGATAAAAGAGGTGACGCCTTTCTAGTGGGTAAATCCACTTTACGAGACATCGGCGAAGATGGTGTTGTGGAAGAAGATGCCTTCTTAGTGGATAAATCCAATCTTTTATGAGGCGCGGAGAGAGATTTTTGAGGGAAAGCACCAAGAGTCTTAATAGTCTGAAATATTGGTTTTCCTTTTTCAGGGATAGTGACAACTTTGACCACATAAGGTGATTGTAACCTTTTCAGGGGAAGCAGATGGTGAGGTACTGATGATGTAACGTTAGACTTTAGTTGTCTCGGTTTAAGTTCAGGAACCGAAAGTGTAGGTGCCGGTGCTATTTCTTTAGATTTTTCCTTAATAGGCAAGGCAACATCGGTGATGGAAGAAGTGGATGACGAAGAAGTGGTTCCCTGTGAGGAAGATACTTCCGGTACAGTAATTGTGGGTGCAACTACTGTAGGAAAGGAAATGGGAAGAGTCAAAATTGAAGACACTTCCGTTGGTAGAGAAGTTGGTACGACTATAGGTATGTTCACCAATGGCATAGTCACGGCGAAAATAGGAGAAACAGAAGTAGATGTATTCGTTGTGGAAACTTGAAGAGATGTAAATGCCTCAAGCATCGAAAGAATGTCTGACGACGAGACAGATGAGGATGACACTGTCTCTGGCATGGATGGAAGATCAGATAAAGAGGTAGAGAGAGATGAATCCATCTCTAACAATGGAGGAATATTCAAAGATGAATTGTCTGAAGATGGCGGAATCTCAGAGATTAACGGAGCGGGAGGAAGTTCCGATTCGGTCGACGTGTTCGTAGATGGCTTAGGTTTAGAAGAAGATTCTTCAGTAGAGATGAAGCTGATAGTATGAGTGTTTGGTTTTTGAGACCCTGAAGCGTCATTGTTTGGGGAATGATTGGGAAAAGGTTGTTTAAAGACATCAAGTGCCTGATTTGGGGGAGCATTTGGGTTATCCAGAATGAGCTCGCCTTTATCAATGAATTTTTGGACAATATTTTTGAAGGTCTGACATCATTCAATGTCATGGCCTTTGCTTCTATGATAATGACAGAAGTCATTTTCCCTATACCAGAATGGTCGTTCTTGGCTTTCATCAAAATTTCTAATAGGGGGAAGTTCGATCATGTGAACTTCCAACATTTTTTCTAAGATAGAAGCATATGATTCCCCCAACGAAGTAAAAGATCGAGATGACAAGGGTCCTTTTCGAGAAGATGAAGAGTCTCTCCGAGGTGTTTGATTAGAAGTGTTATCAGCTCGTGATGTTTTTAATACGATAGCGTTGGTGGACCCCTGATTCTTGTCTTTGTTAGAAGTGGAAGGGTTTGATTTTGTAAACCGAGAAAAATCTGGTTTAGATTTAGAGTGAAGTTTTAACTTCCCTTGTTCAACGGCACGGGACTCAAGTTTGCGTGCCATCGTAAAGGCTTCTTCAAATGTATGAAAGGTTTGAATCCTTAAAGTGGAAGAAATATGATTAGCGCAAGATCGAGTAAACAACTCGATCTGTTGAGATTGAGGGAGGGAGAAAGACAATTGATTTATTATACCTCTCCAACGAGTAACAAAGTCTGCAATAGACTCGTCATCGAATTGACGAATGTTATAAAGATCTGTAATCGAGATCTTATGTGTGATATTTATTGAAAAGTTTTCAACAAACATCTGAGCTAATTGAGAGAAAGAAAACAGGGAGTGTTGGGGAATGTTATTGTACCAGTCTAAAGCAGGCCCTGCTAGAGACATAGGGAAAGTACGGAGCATAAGCTCCTGATCCTGGACTATAAGGTAGCAAGTGTGTTTGAATGCTCGTAGGTGCTGTTGAGGATCCTCCCGACTATGAAATTTTGAGAACTTAGGAAGTTCCCATTGGGGAGGATAAGGCTTAAAAGCCACTGATGGATGAATCGGTTCATTACATACTTCTTCAAAAGAGTATGAAGGATGAGCCCCTTTGGTGGAGGCTTCTAGGTCTGTGATCTTCTTGAAAAGAATTTGGACGACGTCAGATTGAGGAGGGGGCATGTTGGTATGTCCTGCATAAGAAGCAAATGGTAGGTTTTGTTGAGGTGTTAACGGGGGATTCATCTGCTGATTAACATGATGATAAGAGGAATAACTAGGTGTTCTGGGTGACACCTGGTGAGGTATTTGTTGTGAAGGAGCCTACGTATAAATAGGCTATGAGATGACAAGTGGTTGAGAGAAAGGTGGTTGAATGAAAGACAGAGCCTGTGATTGGAGAGATCCTATACTCGTCGACTGAATCAGAATGGATTGTGGAACATGGGTGTTGATTTGATTGGACATGGTGGGGAACAAAGTCTGAATGAGGCTTTTGATTACCAGATTGGTTATTAAGGGTGCCGATGCCAGAGGATGGGTAAAGGTCACTGTCGCTGGAGCATTGGAAGAAAGACCAGCTGGAGGATGAGAAGAAGGAACTGACTGACTCGTAGAAGGGGGTTGATTCATAGAGAGATACTGACCCTGAGACGCAATAGATGGCATAGAAGAATTAACAACAATCTGTGAGAGCGCGGATGCACTCATCATAGCTAAAGAAGAGGGCCTCTCAAAAGTAGGTTGTGGAGTAGCCGAGGTAGCCGCGGCACTAGGGATAGGCAAGATCATTTGAGAACAGTTGACATGGTCGGTGGAAGAGAAAAAGGAGGCATAGATGTGCCACCCTCTTTTGTGGTTCGAGGTGAGAAAAAGCATGCTAATTGTTCTATAAAAGCCTGGGATGGTTCATGAGAATAATCATAAACTTGCTGGATTGGTGGTCCCTGATCAGATATTTGAACAGACTTATGCACTAGATAGTCCATAAGGGCTACCGGATTGTGATCAAGGAGCACTTGAAATTCAGGATCTCTGTGAGGAACATACTCTATATCAGAAGCAGATGATACCTTTGAAGGACTGGGGGAAGCTGGACGTGATGGGATCACTTTAGGATGATAGAAAGGATTATATGACCAAGATGGGGAACCAACTAATAGCGGTCCTGAGGAAGACCGAAGGGGTGCCGAAACATCCACATTAGTGGTGATCTCGGATGAAGAAGGGGCCAGTTGAGCCATTTTTCTAGATTGTGACCGGGTGATGACCGTCATAAACAAGCAGAAATATAGAAAAAGAAGATTGACCTAACTAATGCATAGATAATTCAAGCAGTGTGGGTGATTATCTCTTTTATGTTTTCATGCTTTTAAGAAATAAAATGTTAGGCAAGGCTTTTTAGAATAGGAACTACTCAGATAGCCAAACTAAGGATGGTTTGGGGAATGTTTTGGTGAGGAGTCTCGAAGGCACTTCAGTAAAAGACTGGTACGTGGCTTGATATAGGGGCCTACCCCCGCACTTCACACACCACTGCGATAAGGGATTCGGGTGCTTTGCCAATATATACCAAAACTTCTGTGAATTTATAGCGCGGCCCAAGTACCGCATAGGCTCTTCCTCTTGGATGTCACTTCCAAGTAGGCGAGGCTAGGGAAGGAATTTTTGTTTAAATGCTTTATACCTAGTGATTTTGGCTTTGTGTGCAAGGGTGAAAAATAAAAATCAAATAGTGTTACTACCGATTTTGATCAATTTTCCAACCTATTTAGAAAACTAGATGAAGAACATACAACAACAATGACAAAGAAGAAGTTCTTTTTAAGCACTAAAAATGAAGTGTTTGATTTCGATGAAGACAAGTCAAACAAGTTCTTTCCCAAATGCGATTAAATTCTTTTTAAGCACCAAAATAGAAATGTTTGAGTGTGCTAGAAAACAAACAAACAAGTTCTTTTTAAGTTCTTAAAAAAAAAACACCATAAAAGAGAAATACCTGTAGATTTAGCTCTCCAAGGTGTGTGGACTTCAAAAAGTGCGTTGTTGAGCTCTTCCCCTCAAACAATCCCGTGAACAAGCAAAGTGCTCCACAAGAAAAGGTTAAGCAAACACACAAACAAATCCAGAAAGATATATCCAGATAATAGTAGAATGAAAATTTCTATTTAAGGAACTAGAAAACTTTCAAGGAAATAACAATTTTGCATAAAGAGATGAATCAAAAATGCAATCTTGAAATCAAATGAAAGATTTACTAATCTTTGAAATAGAAATTGGGATTTAGATTTGCAAGAAAGAAAAAACTTTAACTTTGCAAATTACAAATGAAAGAAGCAAGACCAAAATGAAGGAAGGAAATGCTTAAGGAAAACTGATGAAAATCAGTGAAGAAAAAGAACAAAATCTCAAAACTGGAAAAGAAATGAACTTACCAATAGGGGACTTTGGTTGGGTCCCACCGGGCGTGCCAGAATGTAGATCAAGAATTTCCGCGCTTGTTACCTGTCCAAGTTAATGTACCAAACTAAACACAAAAACCCTGAAAAACTCAAATGAAATCAATACCTGATAGATAAGACAAGATCTGAAGATGTAGGTGGAAAAGAAAGCCGATGTAGACAAAATGGGTGCACACGAGCAATCTTGCAAAGTAGATCTGAGAAACCTGCGAGACACAGATACTTGACAAAAAAAGACAACGTTAAAAGATATTTGGGTGGACTGCTCGAAAAGTGGGTCCGAGAAGCGATAAGCTCCCTCGGTGGATGTCAGTCCACGTTTTCAATTAAAGAAAGAAGCATACATGATAAAAGATGTAAGTAAATGTCTAGATTTTCTGATTAAAAATGACAGACAGAATGTAAACAACGGACAGAAAGCAACAGAAAATAGGAAACTGTGAAAACAATGCTGGATTTGTGTTACCTGAGTTCTTTTACCTGTCTGCAGGCTGATCGGCATCGATTGGGTGAATCGGCGTCGATTAGGATCAATCGGCGTCGATTGGGATCGGTCGGCGTCGACTAGGGGAAAATTGCAGGAAGGTTGAGAAATGGACAATGAAGGCTAGATCGTCAATGTCCGCTAGATCTGCAGGAGCTGTAGGGATACTGACAAAGCTCCACCTTCACTAGATGCAGGAACAGAGTCACCAAGAGATCGATGGAGGCTCACGATGTCGATGTTGTAGGAGCAGAGTAACGGTATTCCTCTCAGGGATTGATCTAGACAGAATTCACTTTCTCTTGATAGATGATGCTCAGGCTTGATGCTCAAAACTCTCTGTCATTCTCCTTTGTCTAACCAGAACTAAATTCTGGCCCTGTATTTATAATCGATGCCGATCGAGGTACAATCGACGTCGTTCCAAAAAATCGGCGTCAACCGAGTATCAGTCGGCGCCGATCAAGGAACAGATCCCTTAAATGGCCAAAAAGGACATTTGGCAAAGATGAAAGTGTATCCTTCCAACTCAAATACGGGAAATATCCCGCTGCATGGTTTGAGGGGAGGAAAAATAGGGGGGATAGATGGATAGAATTGATATGGGAGGTTAGGAATTGATATGGGGTAGATAAGCGGTTAAGATACATGTAAAAAGTGTAATTAAATAGTTAATATTTAATTATCCATGGGTAAAACACAATGGGGTATAATAAACTTAGGATAGATGTTTAAATCAAATATTTAAGTAATACCCTAAGGGAGAAGTGGTGATATAAAGGTGCCCCAAGTTACCCGAGAGGATAAACGAACCCAGGGGACACTAAATTGGGTAACCAGTTATGGTCTCATAACTTTATATTTATAGGGTTATCTTGATCTAAATTTGTAATTAACCTCAAAATGGCCGAGCACCAAAAATATAAAGACCTTAAAAGGCTAGAAAGAGCCCAAAAAGTGGTGGGAAATTTCAAGAAGGATCAGGGTGCCCATGGTGGGACCATGGTGCCCATGGGCACCCCAGTTAGGGCTAACATGACGAAAGATGATGAAAAATGATTGGGCATGTGTGTGACGGAGGTCAGGAATGACAATAGAAATTAAATTAAAATAGCCAAGAGATGGGGATTAATTACTACTTTCTTTACTAAAAACCCCTCTAAAAGTAGTATGAAACCGGGACTAAATAATGTCTGAAGTGCATGATTTTGTATCTACATTTACTCTGACTTCATGTTGGTGAGCGAAAATCTCGGTAACATAAAGTAGATAGATATGTGTACTTGATGTTGATGTAGAATGACAAATAAGGCATGTCGAAGGACTATACAAAGTGCAGAGTGATAAAAAGATGATAGAGTGTGGAAACTAAAGATGAAAATTACGTAAAAAAAGTGATGAGAGTGAACCTAGTGCGGAAATGTGTGTGTTATTACTGATGTGATGTATCTACATGGTTAGTATGTGAGGTGTGCCACCGTGAAGTGTTGTTGTTGATGTTGTTATTTTTGTCGTTGTTGTCCCCATTTGACTGCTTGTTTCTCATACGGCTAGACCTGTAAGGAGAAAACAATCAAGTAGTCAAATATATATGTATATGTGTGTAAAAATGCAATGTAAAAGACAAATGTAAAAGTAAAGTACGCAAAATGAAAAGTGTAAATGGAAAATGTGCTCCTGATCCATGTCGATATAAAGAGTTTAGAAGGATATCCTGTACTTCCGAGGTTTTTTTGGCAATCCCACACCATACGCCGAAAAAGTATACGAAGGAAATGCTCTGTGTCCTCCAACCTTTAACTACTTTGCTGAATGTGTGTGAAGAGATCTATGTACCATATTAGTTTTTTGGGCAATCCGACGTCAGTGGTAGAAGAAGTATTGGGAAGAATTTTGTTGTATCCTCTAACTGTTAACTGCTCCACCGAATTCTAAAGACTACCATCTCCTGTAAAATCTGTTGTGTATGGAGTTCGTAGACTGGTCTAAACTCTCTTGTTGTATGTAACCCACAATTCCAAGGGTAGAAAGTGCACTAAATTGAAACGGTGTAAACATGTTGTGTAGACTGTAGAAACCCCAAGTGATGCCCCCCTCTTTAGGGGCATATGCGACATCACTGATAGGAGAATACGGCCCCAAAAAAGGATCAACCGCATGAAATCTGTAACTTTTGCCTACATGGGGAAAGGAATGTGCTTGGTAGAAACTAAGGTGCATGAAAATAAGTGGATAGAAATAAGAAAATATTAGTACAAACAAGCATGATGTATAAGACAAGTGTAATCTACACAAACAATGTAAAAGCTACCAAGCAAAGTAGTGAAAATATGCAAGAAGACAAATAAGTTGCACAAAGTAGGTCACAAACATGGAACATCATTCAAGATGTTGAAAGACATGCAATGCCATCTTGGTCATAAAAAAAAAAAAGTTTGCTCACCAAACATAGGGAAAATCTCGTAGACAAGAGAAAACAATAGCAGCCAATGTAACAAGCAAGTATGTAAGCCAATATCCCTGCATAACAAATGTTGTACATGAAACACCCGTTAACATATTAGAAATATAAATAGTATGTCAAAGCGTGAATAACCAAGTAATGTAAAGTACTAAGTACAAAATGAAACAATAGCACCTGTAAGAGTCAAATGTGGATGCCCCCAATGACTAGTGTAGGAATGGCATAAGGCAAGCATCCATAATACGTGTCAGAGACCTGTATCCATGCTCAAAACTAGAAAAATACGTGAACGTGCATGTGCGTATGATATAGATAAATGACATACAAGTAAGCTAACTAGCATGCGTAATAAAGTGGCCATGAACAAGCACAAGTAAGTAAGAGTGAAAACAACCATAATATGCAGTATGTTTTGGATGGATGAAATGGAATTCAAGATGAATGGTAGGAGCCACGTGTTGTTGGGGTTAACACAAAGTTATACAGATAATATATTAGATCTACGCATGCATGTAATAAAACAGATATCCTACCAGAAGAAATATACAAAACAAGAGATATAAATCAACACAAAATTTGACATGGTTCACCCAGTGTGGGCTACATCCACCAAGAAAAATCCAATCTATTATCCAAAGCTTTCAGAAGATATACAATGAAGATTTACAATCTTCCACATCTCTCACAATGTACATTACTTTCTTTCTCTCTAGCTTCTCCTTATTCTCCAAGAATTCTCTCTCTCCCAATTATTTTCACAATAATCATTAACTCTCTCTTCTAACCCTATCTTTCTAGCTTATAAATACCTTATACAAACTTAGGTCACTTATCCATGCACTTACAATCAATATATTTTCTTTAATACTAAAATTAGATCTAATTCTTGTGAGTTAAATGAAACACTCACACACAGGTAACCGACGTTGGTTAGCCCTAACCAATGTCGGTCCCTTCATAACCGATGTTGGTTACTATGTTTTCCAGCAAGTTGATATAGCATGCTAAAGTGAAGTAATTGAGCTCCACATCTCAACAATCTCCCACTTGGAGATAAATTACTGCACTATACCTGTACAACGTCATTCTTGGATCCTTTCCATAGCTTTATTTCTTCCTCTTCAATTCTCAAACTTGAAGACCAATATAAGTGGAGTGTAGCTCGAACTTATCTTTTCTTAATGGCTTTGTTAGCATATCCACAGGGTTTTCACTCATGTGAATCTTCTCCAGTTTTAGAAGCCCATCCTCCAATACCTGTCGTATGAAGTGACACCTCAATTGAATGTGTTTTGTTCTATAATGAAACAATAAGTTCTTTGCCAAATGAATTGCACTCTAACTATCACTAAACAATTTTCAATCATCTTTCTCCTTTCCCAACTCTTCCATGAACCTTCTCATCCATATCATCTCTTTACTAGCCTCTATAGTTGTAATATACTTTGCCTCTGTAGTAGACAAAGCCACAACCTTCTGCAAACTTGATATCCAGATAATTATCGTCCCACCTACTGTGAAAATATATCCAGTAGTGTTCCTTCGACCATCCAAATCTCTAACCATATTTAAATCAACATAGCCACATAAAAAAAATCCAAACCTCCATAGCATAACTACATGCTAAATGTCCCTCTCAAATGTCTGAGTATCCATTGGACTGCTTTCCAATGCTCTTTACTTGGATTGGCCATAAATCTACTCATAACCCCCACTGCATGTACAATGTCTGGTCTGGTATAAACCATATCATACATGAGACTCCCAACTGCTGAAGCATATGGTACTCATGTCATGTATTTGACCTCCTCATGTGATGAAGGACATTGATCTTTGCTTAATTTGAAGTGTCCAGCCATAGGTGTGCTTACATAGGTTTTACATTCTGTATATTGAACCTTTCTAACACCTTGTAGATATAATGCTCCTGAGACAAATACAATTTCTTATTTCTTCTTGTCTCTGTGTATTTACATGCCAAGGATTCTTTTTGTAGCTCCTAAATCCTTCATAGAAAATGTGTGAGCTAGCTTTCCTTTAAGCTCACCAATGTCTTGCATACTAGATCCTGCAATAAGCATATCATCCACATATAGTAACAAAATAATATAGCTCCCATTTTCAAGCTTCTTGAAATAAACGTGCAATGTTCAAATTCACATCTCAAGTAACCATGCTCTTGTATAAAACTATCAAACATCATGTACCATTGCCTTAGAGCTTGTTTGAGCCCATATAGACCCTTTTTCAACATGCACACTAATTTCTCCTTACCTTTGAATTCATACCCAAGTGGTTGCTACATATAAATATCTTCATCCAAATCACCATGAAGAAAATTCATCTTCAAATAGTGTTTCTCTAAATGCAAATATCTTCTACTGCAACTAAGCTCAATATAATGCAAATAGAAGACATCTTAACAACAGGAGAAAATATTTCACCAAAGGCAATACATATTTCTCTGTGCAAATCCCTTCACTACAAGTCATTGCCTTGTATCCTTTTCTATCCACCCTCTTCTTCCTTGATCCTATAAACCCACTTGTTCTACAATGTTCTCTTACCTACTGTAACTTAACCAAATCCCAAGTCTAGTTCTATTCCAAGGAGTCCATCTCCTCATCCATGCCATGCTCCCACTGGATGTGGGTCTTATCCTGCATTACTTTGTCAAATCTCTCTGGTTCACCATTATCAGTCAATAATAAATAAAATAGAGAAGGTGTAAATCTTTCTGGAGGTTTACTTACCCTTTGTGACCTTCTCACAAGAGTTTGGGGTACTCGGAGGCTCAATCTAAACCTCCTGGACATTTGTGTTCAAATTATTTCAATGACCGACACCTAGTCACCTGCAGCCGACTTTGGATCTACTAAATGATGTTGGTTTGGATCTTCTGTAACCGATTCTAGTTCTACTGACCGGTGTTGGTCAAGGGTCAACCGACACTGGTTACTATGCAATCCTATCGGTAAATCTTTTGAATATGAGAATTCATTTTCATTCACAAAATTCTCAACCAATTCATCCTTGGGTACCAAAATTTGATCCCTAAACATTCTCTTTTCATTTCATTCAACATCACGAATCCTACTGATTTTAGAATTCTCTAAATCCCAAAAATGGAATCCAAAATCACCAGATCCATAACCAATGAAAGTGCATCTCTTAGATTTTGCATCCAACTTTTTCCTATTTTCCTTATCAACATGCACAAAATCTTCTAAACCAAAAACTTTAAGAAAAGAAATATCTACCTCTTTTCTGGTCCAAGATTCCTCTGGTATTCCTCCATCTAGTGAACTTGAAGACCCGCGGTTAATCAAATAAACTGTTGTATCAACTGCTTCTTCCCAAAACTGCAAGGGCATTTCATACATGTATTCTCATACTTCTAGCACATTCCATGATTGTCATGTTCATTCTTTCTGCAACACCATTCTCTTGTGGTGTTCTTGGAACTGTTCTTTCTCTACATATCTCATTCACTGAACAATAATCATTGAAATCCTTCCTACTGTATTCACCACCATTTTCATATCTAAGGCACTTTAAATTATGAATTTGATTCATTCTCAACAAGGGATTTCCATCTTTTAAAAGTCTCAAAAACATCATAGTTTACATTTGATACAATAAACCCATACCTTTCTTGTAGCATCATCAATGAAAGTAACATAATACAAGAGATCCTCCATGAGAAGCTACCTGAGCTTGGTCCCCACACATCTGAGTGTACAAGCTCTCAATTTCTGTTGCTTTCTTAGTTGCCTCAACTTTAAGAAATCTCACCCTCTTTTTCTTTCTAAAAATATAATGCTCATAGAAACCAAGATCTAAATCTTTCAAATATGATAACTTACCCTTGGCCTTTAAGACATTCCTTTTTGACTCATATGACCCAACCGTGACTATGCCACATGCATGCATCTGAATCTGAAGTAGATAATGCAGAAAAGGAATTAGTACCATATGTAGATAAATATAACATTCCTACCTTCTTACCTCTTACCACAACAAAATCACCCTTGGTGAATTTCTTAGAGTCTCCTGTAAAAGTAACCATGCAACCAGACTTCACCTAGTTACCTTCTAGAAATAAGATTCCTCCTGAGGCTTGGCACATGCCTCACATCTTTCAATACCCATGTATTTCCATTCTATAATTTTAGATGAACTTCCCCTTTACCAGTAATACTACAAGGTTCATCATCACCCAAATAAACATACCCAAAATTGCCCTAGACATAATTTCTGAAATAACCCTTATTAGGGGTTGCATGGAAAGAAGCTCCTGAATCTAAAACCCATGATTCAATTCTATTATCTAAAGAAAGAATAAGAGAATCATGCATTACCTCTGATGTAATATTTTCTTCTTTACCTTTTTTTGGTTGTTGGTTCTCTTTATCCTTTGACCAACAATATATTCTTTACATGTCCTTTCTTTCCACATTTCCAACAAGTAATTCCCTTACTTCTGGATTTAGATCTGCTCATCTCCTTGACTTTGATTTCCCATTACTCTTACTCTTGGATCTCTCATTCTGCCTACCTCTTCTTTCTACATTCAAATCATTTCCAGATGATGATTCCTCTGTACTCTTCCTACAAACTTCTTCATTTAAGATTATACTAACCACATCATCAAACTTCAAAAAATTATTAGCAGATGTTGTATTACTAACAGCCATTACCAAGTTATCGCAACTATCAAGCAAAGAACATAAGAATAAAAGTTCTCTTCACTTCATCATCAAATGGTATATGCAACGGATTTTAACTAATTTACCATATATTGGAAATCATTTAAATGACTAGATACATATCCACCTTCATGCATCTTAGAACTAAATAGTTTCTTCATCAAATAAACTTGTATTTGAAGCACTAGGTTTTTCATATAAATTAGCAAGAGATTTCATTAACTCTACTGTAGAAGTCGCTTCTGTAATATTGGAAGCCACGGATGTTGTTAGGCTCAATCTTATAGATCCCAAAGCCTTTCTGTCAATAATCCTCCATTCTTCATCAGTCATCTTCATAGGTCTAGACTTTTCATCCAACGGTAAGTAAAAATCTCTTTGATACAGATAATCTTTAATCTGCATCTTTCATAATTGATAATTTTGGTCATCAAATTTCTCTACCTTGTATTTTTTTTTTCATTGATGTAGTTCTCACTCAATAGAAAACCCTCTGTGAGTAAATATGTCAACACATAAAACCCTCAAACAAATCTCTGATACCAGTTGTTGGGGTTAGCACAAGGTTGTACAGATAATATATCATATCTAAGCATACATGCAATAAAAGTGGATATTCTACCAGAAGAAATATACAAAATAAGAGATATAAATCAACACCAGATTTAACGTGGTTCACCCAGTGTGAGCTACATTCACCAAGAAACAAGTCAATCTATTATCCAAAGTTTTCAAAAGATATACAATGAAGATTTATAATCTTCCACACCTCTTATGATGTACAATATTGTCTTTCTCTCTAGCTTCTCCTTCTTCTCCAAGAATTATCTCTCTCACAATTATTTTCACAATAATCATTAACTCTCTCTTAAAACCCTAGCTTTCTAGCTTATAAATACCTTATACATACTTAGGGCACTTAGCCATGTAATTATAATCAATAGATCTTCGTTAGTACTAAAATTAGATTTAATTCTCGTGAATTAAATAAAATGCTCACACACAGGTAACCGATGTCAGTTAGCCCTAACCGATGTTGGTTCCTACTTGTCTGACCGATGTCGGTCCCTTCATAACCGATGTGGGTTACTATGTTTTGTAGCAAGTTGACATAACATGCTAAATTGACGTAATTGTGCTCCACATCTCAACATGTGCCCCCCCGAGTGAATGGAAATGTATGCAATGAGGTTCATTTATTATCAACCGTCGCCTCAGCAATCTAGCCATTGAACCATGCATCACAGTAAGTTATCATTGTTAACCAGCATTCTCCGAATAGTAGGTGTGTTGTGTTTAACGTGTTGTGATGAGCGTGTATGTGTAGGGATGAGATGCGACCTAGAATGGATGATATGTGCGTGAATCCGATAGCCGAAGTTTATATCACGACAAAATGAATGTAAGAGTGATGATTTGGCCTATAATGTATATCACTACTAGATGAATAGAGGGAGTGGTGATGTAGCCTAAAGCGTATACCACTACAAGATGAATAGTAGGGAGTAGTGATGTATCCTAAAGCATATACCACTATAAGATGATAGAATAGGTGACCATTTATCCTATAGCGTATGTCACTAACCTAGAAGTGTCGCATGAGAGGTCGAATGATAAACATGTGATGAATGTAAGGTCCATTTGATTTTTAAACCCTCAGTAGTCAAGTATGGACCGAGTAACTAAAGTGGGTTACAGGGTAATGAGTGCAGTGCGTATAAGACAATGTAGTATGTATGATGAAAATAGACGATCATATGAAGTGTAGAATGTGTGATATGTGATGACTAGTACGTAATGCAGTGTGTGTAGGTATACTAGATCTTACGTAGTATATAGTATGATGTAATGCTAGACTCATATGTGATGAAAACTAGTATAATATGAGTGATGTGTAAATGTGCAGTGTATGATGGAAGGCATATGTCACTAGATGCAGTGTAGAGACGCTATGTGTAGAATGTAATGTAATATGTGTAGATAACCTAATAGGATGAGGTGTGTGATATGAATAATATGCAATGCTAAACAATAAAAGTATACATAATGACGACTAATATGATGTACGGTGTATGACGCGCGATGTGTGATGAAACACAATATGTAATGCCAATAGTATTGTGTGTGGGCTTCATGTGTAGTGATCCCTCAACAGTCAAGTGTGAATTGAAGCACCAAAATGTGTCATCGGGTGGTGGTCGATGCTAGAACATGTGATGAGAATGCCTAAATGTAAATGGAAAGATGATAGATGCTAAGGTGAGTGGGGGGTGTAATAGATGTGATGCTCCCCAAGTATATATGAATGAGTAACCTAACCAATGATAGTGAAGGGCGAAGGTCCATCATTCCATGTATGTGATGATGATAACATATGATGATAAGAAGTATGAATAACGATGCTAAGAGAAAGTATGTGTAAGTTATGTAATGATGTGAATGAATGATAATGCAAAGATAAGAAGTGTGCCTATGATGATGAGAGAGGGGGATGTGAATATTATGCCCCCAATGTATGTGTGATGAAAGAGGAGATCATCTAATATCATCTAGGAGATCATCGCTCTCAAAATCATAGTTGAATGGATACGCATTGGTGTCTTGATAAGCAATAGTGTCTGGTTGGTCGCGTAAAGAGCCATCAACGAAAAATTATTAACTAAAAATATAATATATATGCACTAGTTAATCTAAGATATGAACAGTTGTAAACAAAGTAAATAGATGCAGTAAATAAATGTAAGGATGACCCGATCAACTAAACTAATGGAATTAGAAACCCTAATGTGCAAGAGAAAAGAATAAAGAAATCAGCTGAATAGAAGATGCTCATAGGACTATGTCGCATAAGTGACTGGAGAATCTAAAAGCAGGAACGACTATGCCAAAACCCCAAAAAGGATGGATCTGGACTGATTCTATGGATTGGGGCTCCTAGAGAAGGACTGGGGTGCCCACAAGCGCTCTGGTATGTAGAATGGGCACCCTGGTCTGTGAAATAGCTCCAAAATTGATCTTCATAGGTTTGGCATATGGCTTGAAACTCTCGTTGTGTGTTGCATCAGATTCACTGCACTACTCCAGATACTGTTGATATTCAAAGATGAATAAAAGGACCTACAAAACCCTAAACAAACATGAATCCCTAAAAAAGAAAAATGTATATGAAAGGGTCAGATTGACTTGATCTGCCACAATAGTGGTCTTACGAACTAAGCGATGCACTACATTCCAGACCCAAATGTATTTTTGTGTGTGTGTCTATGTGAAACATGCCCTATGTTGCTCTTGTGTCAGTTGCACTTTGTATGTAGCGAGCTAGCTATGTGTAGAAAAATATAATAGATGGTGCATGGAATATAACAGAATCCTCCCCCTATATTGTGTGTGATGTAGATGCCATATCCTTTTGCCTTGTGATGAAATTATGTGGATGAAAATGATCTCCAATGCAATAGTTGGATGCAGCTCTACGTGGATGATAGTAGTGACTAGTGTTTGGTCCCTCATTATGGTATCATTACTTTATATTTCTAGGGTTATCTTGATCTAATTTTGTAATTAACCCTAAAATGATCAACCACCAAAAAGATAAAGACCTAAAATGGCTAGATAGAGCCCAAATAGTGGCAGGAAAGTTCAAGAAGGATCGGGGCACCCATGGTAGGACCGTGGTGCCCATGGTTGCCCCAATACTAGCCTGGGCGCTCCAGTCAGGGCTAACATGATGGAAGATGATGAAAACTGACTGGGCATATGTGTGGTGGAGGTCGGGAATGACGATAGAAGTCAAATAAAAATGGCCAAGAGACGAGGATTAATTAGTACTTTCTTCACTCAAAAACCCTCTAAATAGTAGTATGAGACCAAGACTAAATAATGTCTACATTGCATAATTTTGTGTCTACACAAAACATCAAACCCTAAAAAAGAAAGATGCAAATGAAGGGGTCAAATTGTCCTCAGTTGCCAGAATGGTGGACTTACAATTGAGTGTTGCACTACATCTCAGACCCAATGTAGTTATGTGTGTGTGGAATTGTTTCCTAGGTTGCTCTTGTGTGTGTCGTACTTGAAGTAGCGAGCAAGTAGCTAGATGTAGAATGTAAATAATGTGTGCGTAGAATAGAATAAACTCCCCCCTATGAAGTGTGATGGAGCTAGATGGATGCAAATGGAGCTTTATATTCCTTTATGGATGTAACCTTAGGTGGTGATAAGTAGTGTTTAGTGTTTGGTCCCTTATTATGATCACTTCACTTTATATTTATATGATTCCTTCGCTTGAATTTCGTAATTAACCCCGAAAAGACCGACTACCAAAAAGATAAGATGTTGAAATGGCTAGAAAGGACCCAAAAAGTGTGAGTAAAGTACAAAGATGATTGGAACGCCCAAAGGGGATGAGGGCGCTTGGCTTTGGTATCCTGGCTAGGCACTTCAGTCCAGAAAGAGTAAAACTGAAGTGTGAAAAAACAAATTGGGCTAGTAAAGGTGCAAGATTGAAAGTAACAACACAAAGTAAAGCAAGGTGGCCAAAGACATGGGTTAATCAATACTTTTCTTGCTTAGGAATCATATAAATAGTAGTATGCCATCGAGACTAGATAATTACCCAAAGTGTGTTATTTTGTGTCTGCAAAAGGCAGGAACATGACACGACTTTCGTGTCCTATGTGTCATACCCGTACCAATTCGAGATGACTACAAGGAAAGGGACGGACATGTAATGACTACGTTCATTACGTGAATGTACCTTATCTTTTAGGGGTCCCAAAGTGGTGTTGGCATGAGCCGATACTTGTGGCTTCAGTGTGTGAACTTAATAATTAAATACATGATTACTGATGATGAATAACTTAATAAGTAAGAAACATAAACGAATCATGATACTATGAATGAAATGATTGTGTGGTGAATGTAGGGACATGTTTCATGTGGCTTATGTGCAATCATGAAACCAGGATAGCTAGCGTGATGCCCAAAACTATGGCCATAGTATTGCAAATGACTGATTGCATTGTCTGATCACCATTTCTTCTTTTAAATTGTGTTGTGCCTGGTAGGTAGACACTAAGAAGATACACATAGTTCTCTATACCTTTAAAAAGGTCTAACCAAATGATATACTGGGTATATTGGCTCGTGTAGAGCATTGAAAGGGGATCAAGTAGGATATGTAAACCCTTGCAGTTGCACACGGTTATCATGTTGTCTGGTTGGATTCTAAACATTAATTAATGTTGGATTAATCTGTTGTTTGTTGTTAATCAATGAAAGCATCAAGATAATTAAATTTTTGTATGTTGTAATTTAATTGTTGCTTGTTAAATTCATTGAAGGTATTAACTGTAAATAATGAGTTGAGATTAAAAAAACAAATCCCTTAGTTTTTGATGCGTAATTAAAGAGGTGTTACAATATAGACACCTCAATTAGTCAAACTTGAGTTCTGTTAACAACTTGTACAAGTGTAATACTTATACATTATTTTATTCTTATCTATTTTATGTCCTCTTCCTTTCAACTCATGGAGGCAGGAACTTGTCACTCGCAAAAAATATCCTCTAATCATTACAATTCAATTCCAATTAAGGGAGACGAAGTTCAACTTGTCAAAGTTTCTTCTAGAACAAATGACATAGTTGAAGAAGGCAATAGAGCATTCATCAGTCTAATGCTTACATACATAGATATTTTGGCTAAGTCCCTTTACAGATTATATTAATTTTCAACATCATTAATATCTAGACAACATTAAACTATATAAGATAGGAACTTGCCACTACGCGACTTTCGTTTATTGATATTATTATAAATTAATGAGTTCATTACATGAACACTTTACTAAAATGTGAAATACCATTCCAATCAACAAACTATAAAGCATTTTGCAAAAATGTTAAGTGGAAACAAATGATTGAAAGCGTGCATAAAAATTGATTTATATTTCAAAATATATAAAACTAGAAGTGAAAAATAAAATATAAAAAAATCAAAATATATTTAGTAGGAGCTCTAACATTTGTCAACTACTAAAATATTTTCCTTTCATTTTAAAAATATAATAAGAGAATTTCACGTGAGAGTGCTCCCCGAAATATTTTCTACTCCTAAAAACTTGGGTATAATAGGCCAAATTTTGTTGACACTTGAAAATATAGTACCATGCAATTATCATGATTTTTTTGTTACCAAATTTGCTTCAATAAATGATAGAGTTACTAAAACAAATAGTAAGCTCTCAAAAACAATATCATTGATGATGTAAGGAAAGAAATTTCAATGTAAACAATATTATTACAATAATATTTATATAAACATTTGAGTTATAGAATTTGTATTCTCAAGTGGTATAAAATATATTCTAATAAAATTTATACAAATAATTTTATTACAATATTTATATAAAATTTTGTAATTATAATTATATTAAATAGATAAATTATAATTATAAACACAAGGCTGTATTATTTTTATATAAATTTATAATTATAAATTATATAAAAATAATATAATTGTAATTATAAATAATAAAATATATGGAGGAGTCAATATAATTATATAAATTAAATATAATTATAAATAATTACAAAATTTTCCAACTATTTTAACAATATATAAATATATATATCTTATTATCTTGAAATAACATATGATAAATATACCTTTTCAATATATCTTAATTTTTCTTTTACATCTTAAACTTTTTTTTATATATTTATATTTATAAATCATCAAAATAATTTCTATTCAAAATTATTACAATTTAAATTTTATCAAGCTATAAAATGTAAATTTCACTCGTAGATTTTATTGAGTTAAATACACAAATTTATTTAAATTTACATTTCATTGAGTTGCTTAATTACATACAACTTAATAAATTAATTAAGTGGTCTCCCCATTCCTAATAGTAAAAATTATTTCCTTTCGCTATGGGGAAATAATTTAAAATGGGTGTTTGAACCCTTCAAACATGTCAAACAAAAAATACTTGTCTTTTGTGCAATAAAGATTAATATGGGATAATTTGTCTTTTCCTTTTAGATCAGGCGAGGTTTGTCTTTTCACTTTAATAAATTATTGTTTTAAAAAAAATTCAATAAAAACTATTAATTTGTTTTTAATGTTGACTTAAATTTAATTGTTTAAATAAAACAAATTTTCACTTTTCAAATGTGAAATTTTTTTAAGTGATTAAATATATATATAAAAAAATGGGGTCTGTACCTTCTTTTTTTAAAATTATTAAATATGGCAATTTTATTTTAATAAAATAATTGATGTAACAGATTTATTTTATTAAAATTATTGGTAATATTTTATTGGACTCTAATTTTTTTAATAATCAAATATTTTCAATCAATCATAACTATTAATTTATTATCATGACATATTCTTAATATTAAGATATAAATTTAATGATTTTTTAATAAAATAAATTTACAATTCTTATTTATTTAATTTTTTATTAGTTTTTTTTTTTTAAAATAGCACTTTATTTTTTGCCTTATTAAATACATATTTTTTTAATTCATATTACTTATATGTTTTTTTCCTTCTTCTTAGAGAAATCAATCAAATAATAATATTTAGCATAGCTAAAAAGGTGCCGCAAGATTGATATCCTTAAGTGTATTTTAAATATATGTATTTAAAATATCTATATTAATTAATATTTCTTATATCTTAATTTATTTTGAACTTATCAAAAAATTTAAAAAGTCAACTAACAATTTAATATTAATATTAAAAAACATAAGAAAAAATATGATTAATTTATGATTAAAGTAATGTACCATTCATAAATATCATTTAAATAACTTAAAATAATAGTGTCATTCATACATACATACATACATACATACATATACTCATTGGATACACGGGTATAACATTTGGGTTCATTATTATAACTATGTAATTGATGTCAACCAATTAACATTTATTTTTGAAACATCATTTATATTTACCATTTATGTCATTAATATTGTTTATGCTGACCTTATTTATAATTAGTAATTGTATTATTCGTATAATTTTTAGTTAAACTATATTTATGTGTTAAATTAATTAAAACAAGATTCGTTGAAGATTGTAATAATTGAGGATGTAAAGATGAGTAGATTGTAATGGGTGAGAATATGGTTTTTCTAGAATACCAAGGAAAACCTTGTAGACCCCAAAACACATGAAATGTTTAAATATTCAATGACAATGAGAAACATTGAAGCGACAAAACAATTGCCAAACAAAGCGCATAATTTTTCTCCTCCTTCAAACTTAGAGCTAAAGAAATGTGTTCCAAAATTTCTAATTTACCAAAGTTTATTCGGAAAACCAAACAATCAAAACTAAGTGATACAAAATAAGTTATTGACTCAAGAAAGAGCCAATCCAATCAACACTAATGCTAACACTTCAATGTCAATCAAAGTGATTTTTGTCAAATATCTGCAAAAAACATAACCTACAATTAGTGGATGACAGAAAATCCAAACGTCAAAAATCTTGACCTTAACACCATGACTCGTGTTTTTGATGTCACATATCCTTGCATTTGTCATTGCAACTATAACAAAGTTTAGCTTTATACCTATCATCCTCATTTCCCAAAAAAACATCAAGGTTTCCTTAAAAGATTTGTTTTGTGCATATCCTTGTGGCATTATATTCCATCAGATGACAACTCTTCGAGGTAATTCTTCGAAGAGCTTTAAGGACTCATCAAGCTACCCATTATGTCCATATCTACCAATCATTGTATTCCTTGAATTTAGGTCTTGTGTGGGCATATTCTTACAAATCTTTAGAGCATCAACAACATGTTGATTTTGAGTGTATAATGTAATCAATTGATTCAAACAAACTAGGTTTCTTATTTACATATGTTAGCTAGATTTTATGCACAACATAAAACCTAGGCAGTCATGAGATAAATCTCTCTCATTTAACGGTGAGGCTCCCTTGTAAGATGTTTATCAATTTGGAAAGGGTGAATCCTAATAACTATTTTCGAGGGTTTTACTTTAATTCTCACATCCCATGAACCACAACTCGGTAATTTGGCAGCAAGTAAGCAACTGTGATGGGTTATTTGCAGAAGGGGGAAAAACATAAGTAGGGAAAGTTGAAAGGAAGATGTGTTGAATCAACCAATAGTTATCAAAGTTGGTCTCATCCACACAAATTAAATAAACAGACAAATCACAACATTTAACAAAGCGGGAAAGAAATGACTTCTAACCTAGATCTGAGATAACACAAATTTTATCAAAAACCTCTTAAAAGAAGAACTCAACAAAACATTATAGACACAAAGTTCTCCAGAAAACCGCCTTTTATTCAATCCCAAGCCTTCACAGCAATCACATCAAGGGTTCCAACACAAACTCTGAAAACTCAAGAATGTTCTAATTACAAAAGCTCTTGCTAAAACAAGTTGTGATCACTAACCCGCAAGCTCTTCTTCTATTTATAGTGTATAGAGGGTAATTACAAATAGGAAGTTTTCAATGAATTGCCACATGTGGAAGTTATGAAAAGGGGAAGCAGCTGGCAGTATTAACCCCTAGACTTTCTCTTTGCCTGACATGCATGTTTTTCAACTGAAAATAGAACCTTCTATTTGCATGTTTGCCACCTATTTCCAAGTGATTGACTTCTTCCAGTAACTTGAGGTAACGAATTTTAAAGTCAATTACTTAAGTTTTACTATTTTAATTGATTAATCAATTGCTTTGTCAGAGAAAACAAGAGAAAGAAAAAGAATTTATTCCAATTGCAACACTCTCCATTTTGTTCTTCTTCCATACTCTGCATGTTGATCCAACATGCATTGTACTTCTGCTTCATCTACTTTAGCAATGAATGATTTGAATGATATCTTTGCCTTGAATCTGAGATGTTTTTTCCTCCCATATGTTGTTGAATCCTTTCCTTTGATTCTCACCAAACTGGATCTGGAAGCATCTGACTGTGATTTGCTTGTGGGTGTTGCCTCTAACCTGTATTCTCCTCTTATCCTTGAAACTTTTACAGTTCTTCTCCAATACATGCACCAATAAAACACTTGACATAAACAATCTAGACAAAACTCATCACCTTTTATTTTTAATTGCATATTAGCAATTCTGAATTCTAAGAATGGCTCCGGGTGAATGCAGATATAAGTAGGATTCACATGAGTTCAAACTGGAGAATGGAATCAACATGCATGGGTTTTAAGAGGGATCAACTGGAGATTTAACATGCATTTTTCAGAGGTTGTGTTTGGAATAAAGGAAGCAAGATTTTAAAATTCCCGACAAAACCTAGTGAATTTCAACTTATTACAAAAATATTGTGTTGAACTTTGAAGGAAGAGAGCAATTTGTAATTCAACGATTTGCATGGGAGATTTATGTGAAAAATAGCAAGGGAAGGCAGTGTGAAAGTTCAATCTACCATGCAACTCCAATAAGTCCAACTTGCATAAGTCAATTAGCTAACTTTTGTGTGAAAAACATGAGGGCAAGGAAACGTTAAAATTCAACCTATAAAGCAGCTCCAATTTCCACACTTTTCACTTAAGTCATGGCGTTAAATCTCAACCTGCCAAGTAGCTCTAATTTCCATTATGGCGTTAAATTATAACCTGGAGGGTTGCTTCATAAAGTGTGACTTGCATAAGTGAATTGTCTAATATTTGAGTGGAAAACATGAAGGAGAGGTAGCATTAAAATTCAACGTGTGGGGCAGTTCTAATTTCCATGACTTGTAAAATTTTCCATATTTGGAAAGGGTTCGGGAAGATGTAACATTAAAAAACTTGCAAGTGCCATAAATTTCACTCTATGGTTCAGTTTTAGGTGAAGTTTTTTTAAAAAGTGCATATTTTCTCGAGCACTATGCATTGGTGGAAATATTTTTCTTATTTTCCTAAAATCCATTATTGCACCTTTTTTGGACCAAGCAACCTCTTGCAATCTCCTGAAGGAATCTTGAGCTCTGGTCACCTTTAGACAAATTAATTATCAATTAAAAACACTAGATAACTTTTCAAAACCCTAGGTTTGGGAAAAGCTCTAACAGGAAGAATGAATAGGCTACAGGGATTGTCAGACGAAAAGCAGAGAAAAACCAAAATACAGACAAAAAGAAATTAAAAAAAAACCCGAAAGAAGTTGCGGGAAATTGCTCGAAAAAATTCTCTAATTAGCTGGTATGCAAAAATTCTTCCCCTCGGGTGAATGTTCTACAGTAATAATGATGGGATGAAGTGCTTTATATAACCTAAATCCTCCAATTTTAGCTCAATCTATTTTTAAAATAACTTTATTTATTTAAGATAAAAATAAATAAAACACTTTCAGACAAAGCCTGGATTGAGTGAATTTTTGCATGTGGGTTTTTGATGGACGAGACTCTATGACTTCCTGAAGGTATCTTTGAGCAATGCATGCAACCACAGGTAAAAAAAACACAAAAACATGACCCGTCACTTTAAAAAAATGAAAATTTAAATAAGGGGTAGTTCTAGATTTCAAGGTGAAATCTTGGGGACACCAACATCTTAGGGCCAAGATTTCAAGTCTTCAAACCAGCATCATGTTTGTGTCTAAGCAATGTGTAAAGTGGATGTCCATCCTCCAAGAGATTGTCTTGGAGATCTATATGACGAAGACAGTAAGAGGTATGGGTCTTATTCGTACAACAACATAATTTGATCCAATGTTCGTTTACTAGTAGTAAATAATTGAATCACTTACGTTGGATGAATGGTACTAGGACATAGCCTACTAGTAGTACTTGTTCCATCAAAGATGTCTTGCACACCTCAACTACACCCAATGTAGAGCTTTGTACCTAAAGAGAAGTAACTTCATGATAAAGTATGGTGCGCTCTACCAAAGAAATCATAAAGGCGTCTATTTTTTTATTCCTATCTAAAGAAGAATCTCTCACAATATTGTGTGATTTCCATGAAAAGCACAACATTGGCCCTGGGTTAGGAAATTCTAAGAGAAAACTATTATTGGCTTTATTTTTTCAAGGATTTGCAAACCCACATTAAGAATTTTTATATTTTTCGAACTACCATGACAAGAGAGTGAAATCATACCATGCCCTTACAACCATTTATTGAGGCACCCCCATTTTCTAATGGGTGATGGACATTTTTGGCTTCATCAATGAGAATTCATTAGCTAGCCATAAATTCATCCTCAGTCCACCAACTATTGCATGCATTAGGTAGAAGTGCAACCATTCAAAAATTACATAACATATATTGTCATCATATTCATCAAGGACCACATCCTTACCAATTTTGGTATGCCTTTCACAATAGTATGTGATAATGGCCCTACTTTTTTTCTATATAATTCCTTGAATGGACATATGATGAGATGAAGCTCTTACTCATTTTAGTATGCACTAAGATGTCATCAAATGTTGGTTTGACAAATAAATAAGTTCACAGAATAATTTAGGATATCAAAACTAGTGCTACCATGGGTTAAGGCACATGAGAAGAAGGGGAAACACAATAAATTTGAAAATATTTGGCTTGGCTCCTTCCAAATTATAGATATTTTAGGTGAGAACAACATTCGGCTTAAGAACCTTAATAGTGAGGACATTCCATTTTCAATTAATGGGTGCTTCCTCAAACATTATTTCTATGCATGAGCCACTTCCTACATGGTACCTTAGTGCACAATGTTTTGGATAAGCCCACACCATGTAAATAGTTCCCTATTTATTAGGGTAGTTCTCCTTTCTATTTTGTGTTGTGCTTTGTAGTTTGCTCTGTTAGTTGTTAATACTTGTGCACTCTTCTATAAGCCTTCCAAACATATCTATTCTAAACATTCCCATTCTACTTTTTGGATTATCAATGCTTGATGTGTTGAGTTAAAGAATGGTTAAAAATGCTCTATTCGATCAATACCACTTCGAGGGGGTAACCTCCAAACCATACAATAACACTCCAATACTCAATATGATGATCAACTACAACCTTCTAACCCCTATATATACCATTCTAACCTATGGCCAATACTGAGGCCGACCCTAAGCATAATAAATCATAAATGAATGATATAATAAGATAAGGGGATGTGTGCCACATGTCAGCATCTCCATCAACCCATATATATTATATTATCATATCCCATGTGAACCCATACATATAACTAAGGGGATGTGTGCCACATGTCGGCATCTCCATCAACCCATATATATTATATTATCATATCCCAAGGTACATAGCACACTTGTAAGGATATTACTTGTATAATTCAGATTAAGAGCAATAGTAGAGCACCAAATAGCACTATTTCAGAATAATGATCTCAATATGCAATTAGAATAGCTTCGCCACTTTGAGGGGGCAACCTCCAAACCATATAACAAGACTCAAATTCTCAAATGATAATGAAATACTACCTATAATCCCCTATATATACTATTCATATGCTATGGCCATCACCAAGGCCGACCTATTAAGCATGAGAAAGTATAAATGATATAATAAAATGATATGGTAAGCCATAAGTCGGCTACTCATATCCTAATACAAGCAATAGGTTAAGGGCGTAGCATGCCCTTCCCCTTCAAACCAATGTTGTCCTCAATGTTGAATAATCCTGGATGTTGCTGCAGAAAACCTTCATCCTCCCAGGTGGCATCTTCTATGCTCAAATTCTTCCACTTGATCAGATATTCCTTAATGTCTCTAGTTCTCAGCCTCTTAGTACATGTTTGCAGAATCTTCTCTAGCTCCAAAATGATTCTTCCTTCCTCATCAAGTTCTGGTAACTCTGTCTAGGCTTCAAAAAAAATTCCAATAACCTTCTTCAGGCATGAAACATGAAATATTGGGTGTATGTGTGAAGATGGAGGCAACTCTAGTTTATAAGCAACACTACCAATTTTCTGTAGAACCTGATAAGGGCCATAATATTTAAGAGCAAGTTTGTTTTCCTTTTTCTGTTGCTTTAGGGACATCTGTTTGTAAGGCTGGAGACGTACAGAAACCCAGTCACCAATTTCAAAATGTCTTTCACTACGGTGTTGATCTGCTTGTTGTTTCATCTTGTTTTGTGCTAATGCTAAATTCTCCTTCAAACTAGCCAAAACCTGTTGTTGATGTTGAATGTGTTCCTCAACATCTCTGACCTTAGTTTGCACCCTCAAGGAGGAAGTGATAGAAGGTGGATGGTAACCATATAATGCTAAAAATGGGGTCATTTGAGAAGAGGTATGAAAAGATGTGTTATACCACCATTCTGCCAGTGGTAGCCATTTAATCCACCTTTCTTGCTTATCTTATACAAAACAACGTAAATACCCCTCTAAGCATTTGTTGACCACTTCTGTTTGCCCATCAGTTTGAGGATGATAAGATGAACTACGAGCTAGCTGAGTACCCAAACATGAAAATAATTCCGTCCAAAAATTACTTGTGAAAATAGGATAACGATCACTCACAATTATCTTTGGGGTTCCATGTAGCCTTTGAACTGTCTCCAAAAAAATAGATGCGACTGTACTGGCTGCAAATGGATGTGATAGGGCACAAAAATGGGCATATTTTGTGAGCCTATCCACAATCACGAAAATAACATTCTTACCCTCTAAACAAGGAAATCCGGTGATGAAATTCATGGATACCTCCTTCCATCTCTGGCTAGGAATTGGTAAGGGTTGCAACAAACCTGGTGTCTTAATTGTTTCCCCTTTGTTCTGTTGGCACACTAAACACTCTAATACAAACTTTTGTACATCCCCCTTGAGTCCTTCCCAAAATAATTCTCTTTTTATTCTATGATATGTCTTCAAAATCCTAGAGTGTCCTCCAACAGGTGAGGCATGTACTGCAAGAATCTTATGCTTCAACTTAGAATCTTTACACAAGTATAACCTATCCTTGTACCATAGGGCATTACCTTTCCACTCAAATTTGTTAGATGTCATAGATCCTTGCTTGATATTTTGTATTAGAGTTTATGTATCCTTATCTTGATTCCATTCCAATCTTGCTTCCTCCACCCAATCGGCCATCAACATGGACATTCCACATAGTAAGGCATTTGCCGATGTATCCCTTCTAGACAACGCATCAGCTACTACATTTTCTTTACCCTTTTTGTATATGATTTAAAAATCATAACCCAACATTTTTGTTACCCACTTTTGTTGTTCCTCAGATGATAACCTTTGCTCCAAAAAGTATTTGAGACTATCATGATCAGTTTTTACCTTGAAGTGTCTACCCATGAGGTAGGGCCTCCATTGCTTGACCGCATGAAGAATAGCCATCATTTCTTTCTCATAGATAGGTTTGAGCAAATATTTTCCTTTGAATTGGCGACTCTCAAATGCAATTGGTCTTCCTTCCTGCATTAGAACTACTCCCAATCCTGATCCTGAAGCGTCACATTCAACAATGAAGGTTTTTGAGAAGTTGGGAGTAGCCAAAATTGGGGTGTTGCACATGGCTTCCTTCAACTGCTCAAAGGTTTTAGTGGTTACGTCTGTTCAATGGAAGACATCCTTCTTTAGCAATGCAGTGAGTGGGGTTGCTATTCTACCATATCCCCGCACAAATCTTCTGTAGTACCCTGTTAGTCCTAAGCACCCACGTAGATTTTTGAGATTTTTGGGCCTTGGCCATTCCACCATAGCTTTGATCTTCTGAGGATCAACTTTGACGCCTTCATGGGATACAATATGACCCAAATACTCTACCTCTTGTACACCAAAAGAACATTTGGATGGATTTGCATACAGAGTATGTTTCTCCAAAACTTCCAACACGTTATTTACATGTTGTAAGTGTTCTTCCCATGTCTTACTGTAAATCAATATCATCAAAGAAAAATAATACAAATTTCCTTTAAAAAGGCCTAAAAATAGTGTTCATCAAGCTTTGAAAGGTTGAGGGCGCATTTGTAAGACCAAAAGGCATTACCAAAAACTCATAATGGCCCTCATGAGTCCTAAAAGCCATTTTTTGAACATCTTCCTCTTTTATCTAATTTGATGGTACCTCGAATGAAGATCTAATTTTGTGAAATAAACAACACCATGCAATTCATCAAGTAAATCATCAATTACTGGAATAGGAAACTTATCTTTGATGGTGTACTTGTTGAGTTCTCGATAATCTGGACACATCCTCCATGTTTCATCCTTTTTACGTACCATGACCACTGGTGAAGAATATGCACTCTAGCTATGCCTGATGATACCTGCCTTCAACATTTCCTCCACCATTTTCTTGATCTCACTTTTCTGGGAATATGGGTATCTGTATGGTCTAATGTTAGGTGTTTGGCTCCCTGGAATCAACTGAATGGCATGATCATGATCCCTAACTGGTGGTAGTCCCTTTGGAATTGCATCAAAAATATATGAGTGAGCATCCACAATCTTCTAAAGATCAGGGGGCATTGAAGACTTTGTATTTTGTACTTCTATGGAAAATAGCTTTGCTATAAATCCAACCACTCCTTTTCTGAGAACCTTCTGCATCTGATGAGAGATAATAATTTGTGGAGACTTAGCTACCATCCCATTCAATTGTATTGTCCTTCCATCTGAATGAAATCGCATGAACAATTCTTGGAAATTCATCTCAATAGTACCTAAGGTTGTGAGCCATTGGACCCCCAAAACAATATCTGCCCCTCCCATAGAAATAGCAAACATAGGTGAGTCTAACATGTATTCTCCCATGGAAAGCTTGATACTATGGCACTTTCCGGTGCACTTGACTGTCCCACCATCTGTAATCATAACTTGCATTTCTGGAGCTAGGTAGATAAAACAATTGAGGCGGGCAACTAACTTACTATTTATGAAGTTATGAGTACTCCCCGAGTCAATCAACACCGTCACCTTCTGTTTTTTGAGATAGCCAATAACCTTGAGTGTTTGAGGAGTACTAATACCTGACAATGCATGGCAATAAATTGTAGGTTGGTGATCCTCTACTTCATCTTCTACTGGTTCCTCTGCCTCTCCTATAATTTCAGCTTCCTCATCATCCTCATTACCTCCGTCAATATATAACAACTTCTTCTCAACACATTTATGTCCTGGTCCATATTTGCTATCACAGTTAAAACATAATCCTTTTGCTCTCTTTTCTTCCATTGGTTGAGGAGTCAGTCTAATTGGCCTAGCAAATGAAGGGGAAGAGATACTACGGTCTCTAGTGTTAATGAAAGGTGGCCTCCTACTACAAAGAATTTTTTCCACTGCATGACATGCCATGATAATAAAATCAGACAGCTTGATTGGATTAAACATCCGTACCTCATGCTCGATGTGGTCCTTAAGACCCCCAAGAAACAAGTCATTTAGATTCTCTTCTGGAATATTCTCCACCCTTAAGGATAGGTTTTGGAACTGATGCACATAATCTTTGACTGATCATGTTTGTCGTAACTTTACTAATTGACTAAAGTAGTTCTTTGAAACACTGGAACGATAGTGCAATTGCAATTCCTTGGTAAAAACTGTCCAAGTGACACCTAGACCATTCTTTTGCCTCTGAGCACATAACCAATGATACCAAACAAATTCGTCGGGTTCAAGATATAGGGATGCCAATGTCACCTTTTGTCCTAATGGTGTTTGATGTAACTCAAATAAGTTCTCCATTTGATTTATCCAATTCAGGGGATCCTTACCATCAAATTTGCGCATATCCACTTTCGGAATCATGTTTTGTGGTTGTGGATAAGTTTGATTCTGATGGGACTGGAAAAGTGATCCAATATGGTTAGTTTTTTGTTGCATGGTGGCATCTTCATTGTGTGGTTCTAGTTGGGTTTCGTGTTGGGGTTCTTCACTGTTTTTTATGGCTTTTTGGTTAACTCTACTAAAGGGTATACAATTTCTCATCTTATTTTTAGAGGATGTGGCTTCCTCATTGTGACCCTCAGGTTGTGTCGATGTAGAGGAAAGTTCATGATGTAACATATCCTCAGTTGTTATAAAAGGAGGAGGTTTTGTTCTCTCTTTCCCCCAAATCATGCTAGTAAGGAAGGCATGATCGAAATCAAAGGGTAATTTAGCCCTTAGTTCTACGAAACGTAGCAAGACTCGGTCCTTGTTTTGAAACAAAAAGCTATCTACGTGAGCGGGATTGTTTTCAAAGATGTTAGGGGGTATGTCTTCCTCACCCCCACTGTGATCGACAAGTATTTGTTCCTCATTAGAAGATGAATCTAAAGGGTTCTGGAGGAAGGGGTTAGATATAAGCCTCTTATGTGTTAAAAGTGTGATTGGTGCCATGATGGTATGTTTTTTGCAAAGACTTAATATACTCATGTAAAATTTATAAGGAATCTAAGTCAAAACGAGCAACATAATGGCCACACGGTGAAGACTTTCCAAGGGTTGAATGTATGATGAAAGTTTTACCAAGGAAACTCTACGAAATTTGGGTAACGTAACAGCTGCAAATGGGTGACTTTCCTAGGTTTGAACGTCACAAATTTGTTTAAGGCAACTAGGAAAAAATCAAAGAGGATAATAATGCAATCTCAACACTTAATCAAGTTTGGGAAAACAAGCTCAAGTGTTAAAAATGGTTGATATAATTTTGGCAGAACTTCGTGTTGTTCTCTTTAATAAAGGAAGCCAAATTTTTTAAGGAAGTATGATTCGTGATGTAAAATTATGTGGTGCAACTTGGACAAAGTTTTGCCTTGTTCTATCACTAAAACAAGGTTGTAACTCAGACAAAGTTTTGATATGTATGATTTGTGATGAAGGATACACGATGCAATTTGGATAGAATTTCACCTTGTTCTAAAAAAAGGTTTTTACTTGGACAAAGTTTTGCTTTGTATGAAGTTTAGTACACATAAACAAGATAATATAAGGTTGGCCCGATGCCAAAAATATTCCTAGGGATTTTAAACTATTCATTAGCCAATATTTGTTTGAACAAGTACCGTACCAGAATATATCCTGAATACAAACTGTACCCCATAATCTATATGAATGGGGCTGTCACCATAGACAATATTTGGTATTCCTAGCGGGTTTTACTAGTCAAGTAGGAGATGAGGCGCTACCCTTTTCGTTGGTCGTTTCCCTCAATGTGCCAACTACTTTGGGGTTCATGTGGTACTCCTCACAATTAGTTTTAAGGATTAATCCCAACCACTTTCCACGATTAAAGCATACCTGTTTTACCTTTATTCAAACCTACAATGACAATGTGTTTGATTCATTTTATCAAATTTGGCAAAGTGTGATTTTGTCTTTCGAGCAATGAACCTATATGTAAACTTTGTTAGTAGTTTTGTTTGTTTGACTTTGTATGGTAAATTTTTTCTGATTTCGCAATGGTCCCACACACAAAAGATGAGTAATTTTTTATGCACCCATAATGTTAGATAAATACCAAGGATCGCATTCGTTTTTTATTCTCAAGGTCACTTGAGAGCGCAAGAGAAGAGCATATGTGGCATTGATCAAATCAAACAAATGAAACTTTTAAACAAAGATGTCAAATGTTAGTACTACCTTTAAACAAACAACCTGTAAATTAGAGTCAAAATTACATGTAAAACAACATGAAATTGAAGATCAAAAATCCGAAGCTTGAGAAATTCGAGAAACTTTGAGTGAAAGCTTACATAATATGCTAGCACATGTATACCAGCACACTAGCACATGAAGATGAACACATGAACGTGAACTAGGATGCTAGCGCATGCATTCGGGAATCAATGTAATGCAAACATGTGCACAGGTACGCTAGCATGTGCAACGAAAAAATAGAGCAATGCAAACATGTGGACTAATACACTAGCGCGTGCAACAAAAGAATAGAGTAATGCAAGTGCACGAAGCAGAAAAATAGAGTAACACATGCACATGAAGAGTTACGCTAGCGCGTGCAGTAAAAAGATAATGCTATGTTAGTGTGTGAGCAACTACAATAGTGCGTATAGACCTGTACATGCACAAAAGAATGTCAAAAAATGACCAAAAAACATGGATTTTTCCCATCCAGATTCAATTTTGATAGCACTTTGCCTCCTTTATACCTGCAAAGAAGACTCAATACTACCAAACACTAGCATACATGCTCAATAACAAAGAAATTTTAACAAATTGAAAGAACTTGCATGTAAAATGGAAAAATGAAGCTTTAAACTAAGAAAAATAAATGAATGTACATGAGACAAAGGAGTGTCCTATCAGGTGTGCCATATATATGCATGCTAAAACTTTAAACTAAGCTATTTGAAAGAACCTAACACCAAATAGATCTTAACTTAGTTAAATTTAAGCAAATACATCATGATACCGCATGAAAGGAAAGTTAATTGACTTGCATAAAACATGAATCTAATATTAAATGCAAACTTCACTTTGATATTTGGATGTGCTTTGGATTATAGGTATTTATTTAAATGAGTCGAACGTAGATCACACATGATCAAGGATTTCTCAAGCAAGAGGAAGAGATCTCATCAAGTATGGCTTAATTGTCATTTTTATTCTTCGCTTACTACTCTTTAGCAAGTAGAAAAGGGGGAGATTTAACAAGCCTTCCAATAACATGAAATGCTCTTCTCAAGTATAATGTATGTCAAGGACATGGTGTAAGTTTGGACAAGGTGTACTAGGTTTCTTATATAGCTTTCCATTTTGGGAGAAACTTGCAACCTAGTGAATGTGGTATAAAGTGAATGTAGAATTAGAAAGGGATAAGTATGATTAGAAAAGATAAATTAGTGATTAACAACTCATGAGAGTTTGGGAAGGTTTAATTAATCAACTACGATTAATTAATAGGCCAAGGTAAGCTTATAAAAGCCATTTGGAGATGATTTAGAGGGAAATTAGTAGAATTTGAAGGCTTTGAAAGGGAGATTTAACCAATAAGAAAGTTTATTGATTAAATACATGATTGAAAGCTTAATTAACTAATAATAGTTAGTTAATTAATTAAAAGAAGACTATAACTAATGAAGTGTTGTTAATTGACCAAAATGAAGGGGAACATTAGCTAATCAACAGAAAATCACTAATTATAAGGAAATGACGGTAAATAAGACAATTAGTGCAATTTTAGTATTAAAATTGTGCGATTGAAATCAAATGTTTACAATATCATATATTATAAGCTACATATCTAATAGCGAAGAACTTGTGATCTCGAAAGAGAGGCGGTTCTATATATTATAAATCATATACAAACTCAAACTAACAATCTCAGTCTAATGGTGAAGAACTTGTGCTCTTGAAAGAGAAGTAATCCCATATTTTATAAACCACATACAGACTCAAACCAACAATCTCAGTCTAATGGTGAAGAACGTGTGCTCTTGAAAGAGAAGTAGTCCCATGCATTATAAACCACATATGGACCCAAACCAGATGATCCCAACCTAATGATGAAGAACTTGTGCTCTTGAAAGAGAGGTGATCCCATATATTATAAACCACATACATACTCATACCAACAATCTCATTCTAATAGTGAAGAACTTGCACTCTTGAAAGATAGGTGGTGCCATATATCATAAACCACATAGAATCTCAAACCAACAATCCTACTCTAATGGTGAAGAACTTGTACTCTTGAAACAATGGTGGTCCCATAAATTATAAACCATATATAGACTCAAACTAACAATCCAAGTCTGATGGTGAAGAACTTGTGCTCTTGAAAGAGAAGTAGTCCATATATTATAAACCACATGCATACCCAAACCAACAATTCCAGCCTATCGGTGAAGAACTTGTGCTCTTGAAAGAGAGGTGGTACCATATATTATAAGCCACATGCAGACCCAAACCAGATGATCCTAGTCTAAAGGTGAAAAACTTGTGCTCTTGAAAGGGAGGTTGTCCCATATATTATAAACCATATGCATACCTAAACCAGAGGAACATTTTCTCTTCAAAGAGAGCCGATCCTTTACATTATAAACCACATGCAAACCAAACCAGACAATTCAAATCTAATGGTGAAGAGCTTATGCTCTTGAAAGAGAGGCAATCCCATATATTATAAACCACACACAAACCAAACTGGACAATCCCAATCTGATGGTGAAGAGATTGTGATCTTGAAAGAGAGGTAGTCCCATATATTATAAACCACATACAAACTCAAACTAGACGATCCCAATCTAATGCTGGAAAACAAACTGGACAATCCCAACCTGATGGTGAAAAGATTGTGGTTTTGAAAGAGATGTAGTCCCATATATTATAAACCACATATAAACTCAACCTAAATGATCCCAATCTAATGGTAAAAAATTTTTACTCATGAAACAAAGATAGTCCCATATATTATAAACCACGTACAAACCCAAACCAAACATTCCAACATGCTAAATTACAAAAATACCTTCCCTTCCCTTCCAATGATGTCATTATAAACATGTCAACCATACATACATACAACCAGGGCTGGAATTTCAAATTATCTGTACCTGTCAAAGCAAAAATTGCTTACGGTTTAGCTCTTTAAGTGGCTGTAATTTCCAGAAATTTTAATAGATATATGTATAATCTGTTCATATATATATATATAATATATATAGGTATTATGTTTTTAAATAAATCCTTAAAAAAAATTTACGGTTTTCAAATTTTTCACCCTGTTATTATCTACGGTTTCTAATTTTTTCCCCTGTAATATACGATTAAAATAACAAAAAACGACCTACAGCATGTCAATTTCCAAACCTACAGTAACAACTTGCACACAATTATAAAGACTAGATTCCATTAAATGATGTCATTGTAAGTATGAAACCAATTCCACTTTTTTAACCTTAAATTCCAGTCACATGTCATTGTAAATATGTAACCAATTCCACCTTTTCTACCCTACCCAAGATTGACCTGTCTAGAAATGACTTTTTAAAGGTTGACCCCAATTCAGTACATTGTTTTCTCTCACAGTATATGACTTTAACCATGGTTAACTCTACTGGTCTAACATGATTAACTGGTCTCTTCATTCTGGATCTTAATAAATTCTTTCCTTTCCTTATCAGGAAAAAATTTAAAATGAGTGTATCAACCGTCCAAAGTCCAAACTTCTGGAAGGAAATTGTTTTTACATTGGGATAACCAATTGATGTTTACAACATGACGACAGGCTAGCTAGTGAGCTTTGTCTTTTCCAGATGTTTTATTTAATATTAGTCAGATGCACGAGACATGGACTCTCCTCTACCCCCTCATCTTTTTATTATTTATATTCATGATTTTCTCCTTGTTTTCCCAAGCTATCCTGGATTTTTACTCTGCAGAAACTTGAAAGGAAGAAGGAAATTAAGCTTGAATGGCATCTTCTGAATCGAATGGAGCTGCAGAATCTCCCTGGAAGCTAGTAATGGAGGATGGACAACCCATGAAATCCCCGGTCACAGTAAAATACACAAAGCTCTTCATAAATGGCGAATTTGTGGATTCAGTTTCAGGTAAATAATATAAGCACATACTTGTTTTGATTTCTGGTAAACCAGTTTCTTGCCCAAACTTTCGTGCGGTTGATTATTTTACAAGTTTACACTCGTTTATGATTTGTTTTCATTGTTTTGAGGGATGCATGTCCTTATCAGTTTGATTCTATTTGGGGTTTGTTGGACTTGGGCCTGCACTTTAAAGTTTAGTGTACTTTTCCAGTTTCATGAGTCAATTTTAGTATACTGGACATTAAATAATCTTATAACTAATTACCTGCTTCATATGTTAGATTATGGCTGTGTAGATCTGCCAATTTTTAACGTTTCCACTCGCCTTTTCTTTTTAAAACTGTTACCAGTAGGTATATCAAGGGTTTGTATGTAATTGCAAAGATCTACCATTTATTTTTGTACTCGACAATCACATTTCATGCCGTCCTGTAGGACCTTTCCACAATTATGTCAAGGCTTTGCTCCTCAAATTTTAATGAGCCCTAGCATTTATTTAGCACTTTATGTTTACTTTTCAATCTTGTTTGAAAGCGATAATTATTAGAGGATCCGTGTCCACAAAAATGTCGCCATACCTGTCTGACGCCTGTAAACAGGTTTCGAAAACCATTTCATGTTGCCGGAAACCACCTCACGCCGCCTGTAACCATTCCCGATCTTTTGCACCTTTTTTCGATGCAGGTGCGGCTAGTTATTAATGAATTGAGGCTTTTACAGTCCGTAAAATGTCAAAAAATAAATAAAAGAACAGATTGTTATATTTAACCATCAAAATTTAAATCACGACATGCAAATCCATTATCAAGACGTAGATCATATCCTAATTATATACTACTATTATTAGATCAAAACTTTTAAGTATCACTGTATATCTTAATTCGTGTACTGCTATGTAATTGTATAGATCTACTTTACTCCCTTTCCCTGAAATCTTAGTACTCCGCTTATCACTTTTTTAAAACTATGAATGTTTTCTCAAACAGTAAGATTAAAAAGTATTTTTTCTTAAACTTTAACTGAAGCTTCCATGTATTTTAATATTCTCAAGTTTTGGTTTAATTTTGTTTTTGGGTGCCTCAGGTCTGTCCTGAGAACTTTTTGGGTGAAGCTGTTTGATTTTGTTTGATATAGGAAGATGGGACAGACTGATTTTGATGGGCTCTTTTATATAATTCGGTGTAGTTAAAAAAAAAAAAAAAATTTATAAAAAATAGCTGTAGCCTTTTTTCCCTCATGATTGTGCCTTACTTTTGATTTGGTAAATTTATTTATTTTTAAACATGACAGGATTTAGCTGGGTGGGTTTACTGTTTATTGTGACTTTTTTTCAGCTCTCAATTATTTTCCCCCATGAATATATATATTATACTCTTACCAGATTAGGATATATATACTCTTACCAGATTAGGCTAGATTCGGATTTTTCAGGTGGTCTGGATAAATTCAGTTCAGATTGGTCCTGTTTTTTCCCAAAAACAAAAATATTTGCAATAAAAATATTGTCAATTTTTATTTATATTTATAAAATATGCTCATATATAATATATATATTCCGCATAGAATTTTCTGAACTTTTTCAACAGTTCCAAATTTCTAGATTTTTTATCCAGAATTCCGGACCGGTACCTATGCTCTTAAGACATGATAGAATTTAGCTGGATGGGTTTGGGGTTTAAAGTGCAGCTTTTAAGTATATGAGAATATAGAAGATGCTCAATCTCAATTACTAAACTACAGTTGTTAATAGGACTCTTAAACTTTTCAGGTTAAATTCTTATAAGAGTATGGTATTTTAGAGGTTTATAGGCTTTAAGAGTCGAGATTTTGGTTTGTGTTTTTGTTTTTTTGGAAAATTGTGGGAAGATTTTCGGTTGACTTTGAAAATCACCTTCTCATAATCCATTATCAATCCCAGAATAAGGTATTTTTTCCTGTACTTTTCTCGACTATACCCGCTCCACCATGGTATAGGATGTTTTGGTAATACTTACTATTCAGGCATGACCATAAGCTGCAAATCTTAACCAGCATTATTTTATGTTAAAGAGAGAATGATTTGATTATATAATATGAGGACCCGTTAGAATCCCCGGATGTGATGCGAAAAACTTGAAAATTGGATCCCCCCCCAACTGCTGATATGTGAATATAAAAAAAACTACAAAGAAATTTCAATGCAAGTTTCTAAAAGGTTTATAATAAGCAGTGGTGAATTTGGGTAAGGGGTAAATTCAGTACGAATTCCTTTCAGAAATATTAATAGATCTTTTTCCCTGTTCTTATAGTTTATTATTTTCTATTCTGTTATTATTCCAGTGATACCTTCTGGGACTGTTGCTTTTGGATAGTGAATGTCAACCAGCCCGTCCTTTTATTGTAGTGTATTTATGCATTTAATTTCTATGTTTTTATATTTGCTGGATGAGTATGTTTGTTTGTTAATCCCAAAGTAACCTGTAAAATTGTTCCTAAAAACATACTACACCCGAAATTGGATATACCTCTTCAATACATCTTAGAATTTAAGAGATATGACAGTAGTTACCCATAAAAAAATTGTACATTGATACAAAAATTCAATTAAATTAAGTCTGTGCTTAGTGATTGTAATGAATTTATGTGCAGGGAAAACATTTGAGACGATTGATCCTAGAACAGAGGAAGTAATAACGAGGGTATCAGAAGCTGACAAAGAAGATGTTGATTTGGCTGTGAAAGCAGCCCGGGCTGCCTTTGATCACGGCCCATGGCCTCGCATGCCTGGCCATGTAAATACCTCTACTGTCATTTCTTTGTAATTAATCTAATTGCATTTTCAACTCAGATACTTAACTCATCATCAGGGAAACTACTTTTGGAATTGCATTGTAAAGACCTAAACATTTGTGAGCTTACAGGAAAGGGGCCGCATACTGAACAAATTTGCAGATCTGTTTCTGCAACATTCAGAAGAACTTGCAGCATTGGAAACATGGGACAGTGGAAAAGCTCTGGATATGGTTAAAATGATAGACTTGGTAGACTCAGTCGGCTATCTCCAGTACTATGCAGGTACATATATTTAATTATGTGCACTTCCAGGCCAATTATATTAGGTCAAGTTAGATAAGTAGTCTCTCCAAGAAAAAGACTCTGGAAGGAAGTTTTGTTTCCCTGCTGAAGCAACCCAAAAGGAAGCTAGTAAGGTTTCGGGTACATCTAGTCCTAAACACTGCAAAAGGTTCAGGAAAGCCCTGCCTTCCCTGATAAAGAAACCCATAATCCTAATCATATACGATGTTAGTATTTCAGAAATAAGATTTTAAATTTATATAACCTTAAATATTGAGAAAGACCAGGAAAGCCCCACCTTCCCTGTTGGAGCAACCTAGATTGCCAATAATATTTAAGGCTAGTAACTCAGTGGTAAGGTTTTAGGCTTATAGAATCCCAAATACTGAAAGACTTAGGAATGCCCTACCTTCCCTGTTGAAGCAAACCCAGAATTGGAATTATATAAAAGGTTGTTAACTCATAAATAAGATTTTAGTTTTATATAATCTCATATACTGGGAAAGGCTCAGAAAAGCACTGCCTTCCATGTTGGAGGAACCTACGTTCCGAATAACATAGAGAGATAGTAACTCATTGCTAAGGTTTTACACTCATTCATCCCAAACACTTTGAAAGACTCTAGAAAACCCTACCAAACCTGTTTAAGCAACCTACATTCCCATTCCAGAATCATGTAGCATGCTATATGCACAGGCGTGTAGGGCAATGCCTTCTTGTCATGCATGCTGTTGGAAGAGTTGCTCCTCCACTTGGCCCCCGTTCTCAAGAACAGGGGAACCTGCCATGAGGCCTCCATATGGCTGAGTGGAGAACAACGGCTTTCACTAGAAGTATTCCTTGGAGATTCTAACCTTAATTGGCAGGATCGGTAATGCTAGATGTGATCACTAGATGGTGGATGTTGCTTGGTATCTTTTGCGGGGAGGAGCATCATAGGTCAAGTCCCACTAGTGGTTGCTCTATCAAGCCTGAAACTGGAGTTGAGGGGTGATTCTTGAAGACTACGCTTGCCCCTGGCCAGCCTGAAAACGGGACTCTTCCAGTTCAAGAAAACTAGCTAGAGGCCCAATAGCAAGGTATTAGGTTCATAGAAAATTCAACACAGTATCAGATTTCAATTAGGAGTCCCAAACACATAAATGCAGATTGAGGCATGGTGTTGGAGGAATATACACACAAGAAAATAAAAGAAATTATGGTTCTCAAATACGAATTTAAAAGAAAATTATGACTCCCCAAGCAACGTACATGATGTTTGTATTTTTGCAGGGTATGCTGATAAAATACATGGCCTGACATTGAAGATGAATGGGCAATACGAGGGACGTACATTGCACGAACCCATTGGGGTGTGTGGTCAGATTGTACCTTGGAACTTTCCCCTAATTATGTTTTTCCTTAAGGTGAGCCCTGCTTTGGCCTGCGGATGCACAGTGGTTATCAAACCTGCAGAGCAGACTCCTTTAACTGCACTTTACTGTGCTCATTTGTCTGTAGAGGTATATAATATCAACCTTACTACATTCCAAATGACTTTTTTAATTCATTGGGTGAACTATATATGATGAATCAGGTTTAGAATTTTTTATTGTAAGAATTTAAAAGAAGATATGGGGAAAGTAAATAATGTTAAATTTAGATTTTAAAGTTTTAATCACAGTGCTACATTTTAAGTAAATGTTTATGAAAATACAACTGCTTAGATTTTGTAAAAATCCATTTAATTTTTTACTGGAGTTATGAATAGGTGTCAAAGTGAGTTATTGGGGTCCCAACATCCATGGATTGAACCTGTGACTTAGTGTAGATTAAGTATTTCACTCTACCAACTGAAACACATCATGCAAACTTTTAATTTTAAAATGATGTGACAGTGAAACATGGGGGTGGACTTGTGTCCTTAACATCTGCCGTATTAGGAGCGAATGATGCTTAACACTGATTAGTTGCATTCTCTACATGAAGGATTCTAAATGAGAAATAACAATCCTTATTTGGTTTGTTATCAATACAGGCTGGGATACCCCCTGGTGTCCTTAATGTGCTCCCTGGTTTTGGAGAAACTGTTGGAGCTGCCATATGCCATCACATGGATATTGATAAGGTATAATATAACCTAATTCTTCCTCCCCTGAGCCCCTCCTACTTGATTCATTCAATTAATTCATCTATAAATTTAAGTCAAATAATATGGATGAAAGTTAACATTTTCTATTATGTTTCAAATTTGTAAAATTGTAATAAAATTAATATTACTCCATGCACTGTCCAGGTTGCCTTTACAGGGTCTACTGAAGTGGGGAGACTGGTGATGCAGGCTGCAGCAAAGAGCAACTTGAAGGATGTGACATTAGAACTTGGTGGGAAATCACCTCTTATTGTCATGGACGATGCTGATATCGACGAAGCTGTTGAAATTGCTAATATTGCTGCATTTGCAAACATGGTGTGCATATATTGTTGATCATTGACATTATTGGAGTGTGATTCGTCCACTTACTTTTTTATACAATTAGTTTGTATTTTATGTTTATAAAGGTCCTTTGATTAATGTTGCAGGGGCAAGTATGCTTGGCAGGGTCGAGGGTGTTTGTTCAAGAGGCAGTCTATGATGAATTTGTGAAGAAAGCAGTAAAACGAGCCAAGAAGCAAGCGGTAGGCGACCCATTTAAAGCAGGAGTGCAACATGGCCCCCAGGTACTCCACTCTATCTTTGTTTCTGCACCCCAAATCTTATTTGACAACATATGATTATGACTGAAATATGATTACGACTGTCATGATAGAAAATAGGGAGTACTAATACACTTTAATATAATGTTTTTAATAAAAGTTCCTGCTAGGAAAGGACCCATTGCTTGTGATGGGACTCAACTGCTAGGAAAAAATCCATTGCTTGTGATGGGACTCAATACTTGTGATAGGACAACTTCATAATTTAGTATCAATTTTAAAATGAAGTGGCATTTATTAGTGTTTAATGTGTATTTAATAATAGTGTTTAGGAGCCCATCACAATTTGCATAGGCTGTATTTATAGAGGGAAATTTATTTTCTACTAAATTAATTTAAATTATATTTTTCTTTCATTCGAATATACAATATTTGGACATCATATGATGTATTTATTAGACCTTAAACATAGATGTAAACCTTGAAAACTATTTTTTTATAGTTGGAATCACATAATCATATCCATAGTAGGAATACTCGCCAAATCCAAATACTCGCCAGACCCCCAAAAAAAAAACTTGGCAAAAACTCACCAATATTCGGCCAATACTCGGGAATACTCGGCAACTTAAAAAATACTCAAATTTTTTTTAAAAACATAAATTTTAAGCAACACATAGCTACAAAATGTATCAAATGAGCCCATAAAATGTTGGATAAGTGTTTTCTATTAGATTTGAATACAAATACAATACAAAATCGCATCATCATGCGAATACGACAACCAACTGATAAGTAATATGAATTTATGATGATTGATATTGAAAAATATCATCATAAATTTCATATCTATGCAAGTTACAATATTCAATAAATTACATTTTCGACCAAGCTGACAGGTGGGACGATTAGTCCGAGCACAGGAGAATACTTGTCGGCGAGAACTCGCCGAGTTTTGGAAAGCTATCCAGTATTTTTAATTACTAATCTGCGTACAGGTGATCAAAGCTCATGATTCTTTCAGAAGATTGCAAGAAGTTGCTTGGTCCAAAAAGGTACAAAAATGGATTTTATGAAAATAAGAAAAATATTGCCATCAATGTGTAGAGCTCGAGAAAATATGCACCTTTTGAGAAAACGGCACCTGAAACAGAGCCACATAATGAAAGGTATGGCACATGCAAGTTTTTACTACTACATCTTCCCGGACCCTTTCCAAAAATGGCAAATTTTATTCTATGCTTGTGTTTTCTTCACCAAAAATCCAAAAAGGAAAGAAATGCTGTCTTTGGCGAGTTTTCTGGTGGTTTACTCGTTTTGCTTGTTTTTTGGCGAGTTTTCCTACTATGATCATATCTATTAGTTAATAAAATAGAGATAAAATGTATAAATAGTTTACAATAAAAAGGGTGGTTGGTTGATGTTCGTAGCCTCAAACGCGAAAATATTTCATATATTGCCAAATAAGCATTAAAAGAAATTAAGCAAAACTAGGGACACACAACAACATCAAGATGATGGGAAGGTGGGTTATCTCAAGGAGGGAGATCAACCCAAGAAGAAGGCTCCCCCGACAATGGATCTGACGCCATCCACCCATCTTGATTATCTTGCATTGTTAAAGGTACAAACACTCCCCACCCACCTAGAGGGGGAACAAGCACATGAGAAACCCACTGAGACGATCCAACATCAAACTTACCATGAGTAGGAAAACTCCAACCTCCTCTTTGAGGAGGGGTTGGAAAAGTGATTTGTGTGAGCAGATCCACCACCTCCTATGTGCTAGTGGAGGAGAGCCTTGGGACAGGTTGAGGGGAGGGGAGGGGGGATCTACTTATGGTGCAAGCACTCATGTAGTGGGTTGAGGGGTGGGGCGGCGGCGGGGCGGGGGGGGGGGGATCTACTTATGGTGCAAGCACTCACGTAGTGGTTGAGAAAGTCCTGCAAATGTTGAAACTCCAAAAGCCACTTTATAAACGTTTACTTGAATCTGAAAGAATGCAAAGAAGGGCACACAAACTTTATTATTAGTGGAAAAGTTATATGAAATAGTCTCATTGTTGAAGATTGCAAAAATTTAAGATTCTAAAAGTTGAAGAGGAGGGTAAGCTTCAAAAAATTTCCAAGGAAAAGCAATATAAGTTGGCCCTCAAGCATAGTCTCCAATCAAAGCAATCCTCCTAGTGGTGTGCTTTGGATAGAAAGGAAAAAAATTACTTGAATCCAATTCCAAGCAATTTGCACTCGAGGGAAAGTCTAGAACGAGTGCGTGGAGGTCTCTAACTTGCAATAGGCTGGACATTCCAATTGAACAATACCAATATGGTGAAATTGTTCACTAAGGAAACCCTTCATAGACCAAACACCAAAAAAAAGAGAGCAAGCTTAGGCTCAAGCTTAGCTTTCCAAACTCGATTAAGACGTTCATACCAAACTCGGGGTGAAGAGTTTAATCCCAACCATCTGTTAACTTGCCAAGAGCCGAAGAAAAGGGACTGAGAATTCAATGCAAAAGGTTCAAAGAATAATGTTTGATAGGCATGAATCACATTTTCATTACCCATTCTAACATCTCCGAAATACACGAAATAGAAGGCATATTAGAAATTTCTTTTAACTTAATTTTTTTGTGTGAAGAATGGAGCATGGAGTATAATCTCAAAAAGAGATAAGGTCTTGCATAGTACAAATATCATTCTTGAAAATATCAAGGGATTTAAAGCCAGGAGTTTCAACTAGAAAAAGGTTGTTACTTGTGGCAATGGGGGACTACCATATGTTATGGTTATTAAAAGAAACCCTCAATTTAAACCCATTGCCAACCCAGTTGAGGAATGGTTTGACTGGCTCAAAGGCTTTCAAAATTCTTTGAGCAACAAAAGACCCATTGATCTTGAGTGGGGTGAAGATAATTAGCAATGTGTGGTGATTATTATTCTTCAGCCTATTTTATTACCATATGACGAGCCTATTGAGATGCATTGCTAAAGAATAATTTTCCATGCTTTAGAGCCTTCAATGGATCAAACACTCCTTTAGCATAGAGGGAAATACTTTGACTCCAAACATCAATAATGTCCATACCTCCCCTATCTTGGGGGAGTCAACAAACATCCCTCGCAACTCTTTAAATGCCACAAATATGCTCAATGTTAACCCACACGAAGTCTTTCAGCGACTTGGCAAGCTTGTCATATGATAGTTTGGAAGGTGTTTGACAGAGGAATAATAGACATGAATAGCCACTAGGATCTTGGTGCATATCTAAAATTTACTGGCCAAAAACAAAGGCTTGGTAATCCACAAGCATTTTTCTTCTCGACCTGTTGAATAACACACTATGAAAGCTCAGATGGAAAGATTTCAAAGGCAAATTGATGTCCAAGAATTAAACATTTGACCTTTTGTCAATCCACTTCCACTAACAATTGTCAATCCATTCAAGCATAAACATCATCCTCTCGAAGTAACATTGAATTTTGGACCATTAAGAGACTCAAACTAGAGGCTTTGTAGAAGGTATTAATGCATGCAAACTCTTCATAAAATGTTGCTTCATTCTCAACTAACATGAGAAAAGAGTCACTAATGAAATGACCATTAAGGAGTTGTCTCTTTTGATATAGGAGAATGATTCCTTTATGAGACCTTTCTCAGTTGTGTGAACATGAAGATAACCAAGAGCTTTTGTATACGAAGCATACATCACATGAGCAAGCGGGCAACTTGTTTGATTGAGTGGAAAATACCAAAGCTCTCAAACTTGTGACCATTAATTAGTAAACAAGCCAAAGCTTCTGAGATGAGGGTTAGTACAACAATGAGAAAACAATATCCAAACCATAAAGCTTTTAGTATGGCCAAAATGAAAGGACATTCTACATGGTTATAGGATTTTTTAAAATCTATCTTAAGAAACAAATTTTGTTGCCATAATCTATGGGAGAAGATGTACTACTATTAGCCATTTTGTAGTGTAAAGTATACAAATACTAGGGAGGGTTTTTTAAAAAAACCCTAGGATGAGAATAATTAGCGAAAATAGGCTTGAAATCTGAAACCCTAAGGGTGAAAAATAAAACCTAGGTTGGCATAGTTCAATAGATAAGCGAGTTCACCAAAATGCAATACAAAATTAGTGTTATATTCCTAATTTAATAAACTATGCAATAGCGATAATCTAGAACTACGAAAAATAGTCCTAATAGTCCTCAAGGACACCACGCGTACATTTGCCAACATATTTTCTAGTGATATATTGATTAAGTATAATTAAGGCTATAGGATCTTATAAAAAGGATCCAAATTGAACTACAATAACAATGTGATATAAAGTGCTCAAAATGTATACATAAGTAGATTAGTGTTTTTAAGTTGTGTATAAATATCAAGACCTTGAACTCAATGTAGGATAGGTTCGTGGGTGCTTAGACACCTTCATCACTGAACTTGTCTCTAAGGCTATGAACTTGTCTTGTACCTATACACTTAGTCTGAATGTTGGGGTCTTATTCGCCTATCTCTGGAGGTTTGATTTCTGGGTCTTTTTCCATGTAATGATTGTTTTTTACGAGATATGATTTTTCCTTGGTTGAAACCCTAAATCTTACTCATCCAAATAGGGGTTAGTAGACTTTGGGCTAGACTACATCACCACACTATCTCTGATGTGATGAGCGTTACACTACATATCACTACTCTGAAGAGGGATCAAACCCATGTTGCTCCCCAACCTATGATAAGACGATAAGATATAGCCTTTGATTTGACACTCACACTTGGCAACACACACTTAATACTTCAATTTTCATGGTTGATTTGAGGTAACAATATATAGTTGACTTAAACAATTTTGTGGTTTACCATTGTGGTGGGTGCTCTTAATAAATATAATAGTGTAATGCGTTCTCTTGAGCTTCTTAGGGTGAGAGTAGATGATCCCTATATACCCCTAATAACTTAAGATGAATGTGTATTTATATGTGACCGTTTCTATGATTCCCTGCTCAATCGACCCAAAAGTACCACTTAGGCAAACTAAACTAAATTACCCTTTTGAAAGGAAGACCATTATAATTGCAAGCAATTAAGGTTTGTGGAAGTTGGGATAGGTTCGTGGTTGAACATATCCAAGATCTATGAACTTGTCCAGGTTGTGAAAGGAATTAGTTATGAGACAAGTGATAGTCTGTAGATATGTTATGTAGCATGTCTAGTGATTCCTAAGGAGCTAAGCCAGAGAATCACGATTGTCTAGCGGGATTAAGATGTGGGATAGAGCAAGAGGCTATTTGAAATTGGTCATTTATGTATAAATAGGATAAATGTTTGAATAAGTGTCAAATGTCATATTGTCAAGTGCTCGAATCATATTTTTGGTACCATAGGTGCCCACCATTTGCGGAAGTTGCAAGAAAATACCCATAGAAATGTCATGGACTCTAATATTACGCAAATCATTAGGCCTCACCTTCCATAAGGGAACAATCAACATTGGAATGTCAGGGCATGAATTTCACTGCAATTTCAAGAGTTCATTCATTAGATGACTTTTGTATATCCCCTTTCTTTTCTTTGTAACAAGTTAGAAAAATGTATAAAACTTTATGTATTCCAATATGAAAGAGAAACGAGCAACGACTACAATCCATATTCACATAATCTCTCATTATTGTATTGTCTTTCTTATATTTTTGCATTATGCACCCTTCAACATATTCTTTCTCTTACATGCTCACCATTATTTCCCCACAATTTTTTTGTATATTTAATCTACATTCCTGTCGGTGTACCCATTACAACTTTTGTTGCAATTGTTAGGGGAGAGGAGCCAGTAGTGGCGTACCCTAAGCTAAGGGGTCCACAAAATAAATTGTATGCCACGTAGGATCAGGAAATTTGCACCAATACGTAGTTCAAGTTTTTCTTAGCTTATATTTTTTCTTAGAAGTATTTAATTGGAGGAAAAGCCATATTTTGAATTGATTTAAAATACTAAATTTGAGTTACACTACAACCGTGGCGGAAACCAATCATTGTACATGTGTGATAATAGTTGAATATTGGATATTCAATAAGCATAAGTCTTACATGTCATGATGTGATTGGCCACTCTACACAAATATTATGTCAAAATTAAATAATCACTAAGATAGAACTATAACTACTAGGTGGTACTGTGACAACTATTGGGTATTATGTGATCAAGACTCATGTCAACTATTGGACCATACCCTTCCCCTAGTACATAATAATGTTTATAATAATACCAATGTGATGGATGGGATCCCTTCCAAGTCCTACATTATAGACATCAATGTACTTCACAACTTTTATTAGTAGTTGTGAAGATTAATTGCATTGCACAATTCAGATAATTATTATATTTTATATATTTTTTCTTTTAACGTTAGTACAATTGTGATACTATTTTATTATTAATTCTATCTTTTATATTTATTTAGATTATGTGCTAATTATAAAAATTAGCTATATTTTTATTGGATGTCAAGCATTGATATGGCCATTTTTATTAGTTATTTTCATCTTAATATTAAAAACGTAATTAAGTAATTTTAAAAAACCTTGATGTATGTACAAACTTTTTAATAGTGTATTAATTAAACTGTAAATTTGCAATAAATGTTTATTTATTTATATATCTTAGGTCAATTAAGTTAAAAATATGTCCCCATCAAAACACCAAATCATAGGCCACTTTTTTTAAGGCTAGCCAGAGAAAATTGAGGTTAGTCTATTGTTCAGCAGCTGCAAAGCTTTACCACAGGGCGAATCCCCCTATAAACTTTAGGCAATTTGGTTCAGGTCTCTAATATAGAACGTGGGTTAGTTACAGGTATTGAACCCATGATCTGGACCACCTAAAACAGTGGCTGAGATTGAGTAAGCCGACCTCAAGGACCAAAACATGCCACATGTTGGTCGTCGATTGATCCACCATTTTAATGTATAACAAAACTTAAGTCAAAAATCAATTGAAGAGCACATTTGGTTAAATTGATATCTTCTTTATCAATAATTAAGTTATATATATAATTTTAGTTATAAAAACTTAAGGATCCCTCAATCTCAAACATTTAGCTGAAAAAATATGTAAAATTTTAAAAACAAATCTAATTGTCATAACTTTCAATCAATAAACCTAAAATCCACACCAAGAAAAAACTTCGATTTGGTAGAGTTAGAAAATATAATAGTCCGATTTGATCAATTTAACATTAATTTAATTGATGTAATTTCAGGTGACTAGTTTAATTTGTAGTTATTAATTAATTTTAAATAATAAAATTGTTTTGTAATTATATAAATAAAAAAACTATTATTTTATTTCATTGCAGGTCAGCAAGGTACAATTTGATAGAATATTGAAATACATTCAATACGGCAAGATAGATGGAGCTCATTTATTAATAGGCGGCCATTCCTTGGGTGAAAAAGGATTTTATATTGAACCTACAATTTTCGTTGATGTTGAGGTATTTTATACACAAACAATGTTTTCCAAATCAAATTTTAGTATATTTAATTTGACAAATTAATTAGTATGCAATTTGTTAGACTATGGCAATATCTAATATGATTCAATGCAGGATAATATGAGAATTGCACAAGAAGAAATATTTGGACCAGTTATGTGCATATTAAAGTTCAAGTAAGAATTTTTAACAAGTCATTAATATGACAAATTTTAATATATTTATAGTATTAATTCATAATAAAGAGTTAATTTTGTTAATATGTTAATAGTTATTTAACGATAAAATAAAGATTTGTTTATTTTATGATTTTTCATTTAATAATTTTGAGATTTGATTTAAATTTGATATTTTGGTTGGCGCAGGACTATAGAAGAAGTCATAGAAAGAGGAAACAAGACTATGTATGGTCTTGCAGCCGGAGTTTTAACTAAAAATATAAATGTTGCTAATAGAATTGTGAGGTCTCTTCGTGCCGGAACCATTTGGGTTAATTGTTACCTTGTAAGTGGCAGAGACTGGCCACTTGGAGGATATAAGATGAGTGGAATTGGGAGAGAGTCTGGCTTTTATGGCCTTCAAAACTATTTACAAGTCAAATGTGTCATCACTCCTCTTCACGAATCCCCATGGCTATAAGAACCTCCCTTTCCCTGTTTTATTGTTGTTTTGTATCCATGTAATAAATGTTATTGGTGAGATATTTAGAACAAAAGATTTTATGATTTAATGTAAAGGAGTCATTTTGCCATACACAACTCATACTTTTAGTGTGATGACTTTATGCTATTTTTAGGAATTTTAGTACGTCATAATGGGATATTAGATTATGGGAATATTATTTGGTGTGGGCATGTGATGAGTTGTGATAACAACTCATCCTTATGAATTATAGCTTGTCTTAGTTGTTAGTGATAAGGTTTGACTTTTGGTGAATAAGAGATCAAAGTGTGTGTGTGTGTGTGTGTGTGTGTGTGTGTGTGTGTGTATAAAATAATGAGTTTTGTGTACCCAAATCATTCATGGGTATCACAATGTTATTCCTCCTTAAATATTATGGATTTTTGAAAGTAGTCAAGGGGTACCTATTATTCTTCATTGTTTTGTATAATGTCTACAATTTTAGTTCTATAAGTTTGTTGTGGATAGATTAAAGTAGTTTATGTAATATTAAGGTAATTTAGCATTTTTGTAAGGTGGTGTATTTCTGGGGTCATCGTGGAGTCCATAGACCCAGATTCACCCTCATAAATACAAATAAGCATTTAGAGTAGGATTTTAGAAATTTTATATTTTGAATATTTTGGTTGGCATAGGACTATAGAAGAAGTCATAGAAAGAGGAAACAAGACTATGTATGGTCTTGCAGCTGGAGTTTTACATAAAAATATAAATGTTGCTAATAGAATTGTGAGGTCTCTTCATGCTAGAACCATCCGGATTAATTGTTACATTCAAAATTATTTACAAGTCAAATGTGTCATCACTCCTCTTCACGAATCCTCATGGCTATAAGAACCCCCCTTCACCTATTTTTTTGTTGTTTTGTATCCACGTAATAAACGTTATTGGTGAGATATTTAGAACAAAAGATTTTATGATCTAATGTGAATGAGTCATTTTTCCATACACGACTCATACTTTTAGTGTGACAACTTTATGATATTTTTAGAAATTTTAGTACGTCATAATGGGATATTAGATTATGGGAATATTATTTGATGTGGGCATGTGATGAGTTACGATAGCAACTCATCCCCACGAATTATGGTTTGCATTAATTGTTAGTGATAAGGTTTGATTGAATAAGAGATCAAAGTATATATATATATATATCTATATATATATATAGAGAGAGAGAGAGAGAGAGAGAGAGAGAGAGAGAGAGAGATAGAGAGAGAGAGAGAGAGAGAGAGAGAGAGAGTTTTGTGTACCCAAATCATTCATTGGTATGACAATGATATTCCTCCTTGAATATTATGGATTTTTGAAAGTAGCCAAGGGGCACCTATTATTCTTCATTGCTTCGTATAATGTCTACAATTTTGGTTCTATAAGTTTGTTGTGGATAGATTAAGGTAGTTTATGTAATATTAAAGTAATTTAGCATTTTTTAAGGTGTGGTGTCAGTGTGGAGTCCACAGACCTAGCTTCACCCTCATAAATACAAATAAACATTCAAAGTAGGATTTTAGAAATTCTATATTTAGACAGTCTTGAAATCTATTTTTAACATTTTTTGGTATTTTACATTTTGGAGGATCTTCACATCATTTATGGGCCTCATCTGATATGATGAAACATCCACTCTTAGTAGTAGTGCTTTTTTTAGTTTGCTCCACCAATTTTCCAACTCATCCTCCTATTCACAAATTTAGACAATGAGTTAGGAGATGTGACCCCAACAAGGAACACTAAAAAATAATAATATAATAATATAAGTATTTTCATATTTTGTCCATTTCTTTCCATTTAACACCACCTTGAAGGTGGATACATGTCATCTCCATGTAGGATGACCTTTCGGTTGCCATTTGGAACCCTCCATGTTCCATTCTTAGAAATTTTCCATCTTCTGTATCATTTTGTTATAAAGTGGATGGTTCAAATGAAGACAAGTTTTTATATTAGTTTTTGGAGGCATACATATCTCCTATAGAGTTTTGCCATTATGTATTATATATTCCTGCTTGCCTCTCTCACATAGAGTTTTCTTATTTTGTATTTTGTGAATAGTTTCGAGGCATATATCTCTCCTGCAAAGTTTACTTATCTTTGCATTTTTATGCCCTAAAATCTAAATAGGTAAGGGTTTGATAAGAGTTATTTCCTTACTTATTATTAAGTGTAAGAATGTTAAAAGGAGAATATTTTGAATATATTAATCATACAATCCAAAATACAACTATTAATGAAACAAAGGATGATATAAGGATTAAAAAATGGCGTAAAATGTAGAAAAGTATGAATACTTAGTTTATATGAGAGGTATAAAATTGGTCTAGGTATGCAAACTTGTTGAAAGAGTTGATGTGAACTTAAAAATGTTTTGTTCTTGAGACTGCAATGGGAAAATGCTCGTATATGGATCTGTACAAGTGCTATTGGGGTGTATTATGGTCTAATCTTACTTTATGCAGGTTTGAACTTGCGAATAATGATTATTTATACATTCAGGTGTCAATCGCTAGTCCGGAACTAATCTTCATTATTTATCTCTAGGGTTCCCACAACTTTGACACCACATGTAATCACCTACAATAAATTAAAAACCCTAAATACTTGCAAGAAAATTCATACAACAATTAGATAACAAAAAGAGAAATTTGTGTGTAGGGGAAGTTGGATTGACCCTAGTGGTCAACCCTTGTTGAAGTAATCCAAACACTACACTACATCCTCTTGAGTGGGAGCAAGCCTCATGTAGTTCTCCTAGTGTAGGTGCAATAGTGTATGTAAATATATGACAACCCTTTATCGTATTCTTGTGTCTCTTGACATAACGAGTAAAAGGCATAGCTCTCTAGATAGAATAGATATGTACCTTACGTTGTAGTGATACAGTGTGATGTGCTTCAAATGCTAAACTGATTCCATTTTTCCTTTAAGGACTTTATCAATGCTTTGAGTGACTTGTTCTTGCTAAGACATATAACTCTACAACCTTTAAAGACTGTCAATGGAGGAAGCTGAACTCTTGAACCTGATTTGAGTGCTTCAAACTTGTGTGGTGGTTGCTCCAAAAGATGTGCAACTACTTTTGGAATATTTGGGAGAGCCTTGAGTGTTTTTGGAAAGTAATTTACAATGTATGCTTTTGAGAATGTGATTTAACAAAAATTAAATATTATATCAGAGGACTGAGATCAATCAAATAATACCATAAATACACAATATATAACATGCAATATGGCAAACAAGTGTAATAACCAATAGGATGAGAGTGACTTAGTTGATCTCGAGCCGGAATATTGTTGAAACAAGTTGGATCTGGGTTGTATATGCTTCGTCTGAAAAACATAGATATGCAAATCTTCTGGATAGAAACGCCCAAAAGAGGACAGAACTACCCAAGGTGCTAGTGTCTAAACTGAGTGCTAGTGTCATGGTAGTAATTCCGGATTTGGTATTTTCAGGAACTAATAACGTCTTCTTCACTTCGCTCTTTGTCACTTTGACTTCATTGTAGAGTTTCACGGTTGCACCTGTACTTGCAAAACAAACCCTAACTATCTGCACAAGGCTCAAGCACACATTAGATGGAATAAAATATGCACATGCTTGAGCCGAACTTACCAGGGTGGTCACCCCAATGCGATTTTCGCAGAGCATTGCACTACATTTCAGAATCAATGTAGTTGTGGTGTGTGTGTGTGTGTGTGTGTGTGTGTGTGTGTGTGTGTGTGTGTGTGTGTGTGTGTGTGTGTGTGTGTGTGTGTGTGTGTGTGTGAGAGAGAGAGAGAGAGAGATAGAATTGTGTCCCTTGAAGCTAGGTTGCCCTTGTGCCAGTTGCACCAAGATAATAGGCTAAAACTAGTTTGTCTTCAAGATGAGTGTGTGTGATGGAACTCAAAAAATTTCCTTCCTATGCAGTGAATGATGCAACCCAAATGTAGTCCTTGAATGTTTCTCTTTGCCCAAGTAGTAGATAGGGAGTAATAGCCTAAATTGCCCAACCCCTTAGAATAGTAAGTTATGCATATATATGATTCCTTTATTTGAATTTCATCATTAACAACCCTAAAAGTTGACCCAAAGTGGGAATAAGAGTTCTAGAAAAGATAATTTAGTTGATGTAGCATTTTAAACATAGGAGTAGAAGGAAAGAGGATAGAAGCTCCCAAAAGGAACCATAGCGCTTGGGTACTCTTATCCCTACTGAGCACTAGTGTTCAAGAGGCTCTGAAGACAAAACAAAAGACATTGAGCTGAGTCACATGTTGTGTAATATCTAAAAGTAAATGGATAGTTCCATATATTTAAACAACAAAAGTATAAAAAGTTAAATCAGTGTAAATGCAAAACACAACAAGTGTTGTTTTCTTGATTATCAATCATGCATATAATGACATAGTAGAGGTGTGATGTAATAGTACTAAGTGCACGATTTCATGCCTACAGAATGACAAGTGAGTTTTGAAGTGCATTAAACTTGTTTATATAGGATTTCTAGGTTAAATATCACATTAAGGATGACATAGGGGAGAGGAAATGGTCCATAAATGATTTTTAAATTTGAAAAGAGTCATTGCAAAGCGGGAGATAAAATCGTATAGGTCGAATCATATCGTACTATGACTGAGCCACACATCATACAATCTGATACATAAATATAAAAACAACATAGCAAAATTATGGGAAAGATGTTTGGGAGTAAAGTATTGCTTTAGATAACTACATGAGTGAATGATAGAGCAACGTATAGTGATTAGCAAGCCATATAGGAGAGATAAGAATATGTTAATCAAGCTTAGAATGTGATCCTAAGTCTTCATATAGGGACATGGTCAAATTTTTCATTACCAAAGGATAAGTTACCAAATTTGAGTGTCTAAATTTCCCCCTCTAAGTGTGGAATTGAAAATTATATATTTAAAGGAAAAACATACATGAATTTGTACACAAATTTTCTTTGTTCTATTGTTGTTCTTCTTGTGCTGGTGTTGACATGTTCCTTAGTGAAACCTGCAACATATAGTGTAGTCATTGTCCATTTAAGAAAATGAGTTATAATCAAATCTAAGAAGCATATGTAAATTTGAGAATTTGAATTGTGCATAGTAAGGTAAAGAGAGACAAAACATGGAAGGAATACACATGTTATCTTTGTCAAGGGAGGAGCTCTTGTTTTTGTTCTTATGAATTTGATTTGTGTTGACTTGTCAAAGGATCGAGGCTGATCAGTCTCCAATTTTGTCGAAGGAGAATCCAAATTACAAGAGGAGTTGAGGGTAAGTGCACCAAGTTGGGTGGCTAAAAAGTGGACAAAAACCCGAAAATAGACAAAATGTGTACGCATTATATTATAACTCGATCGCGTTATGTTTTTCTAGGTTTGGGAATTACCAAGGCTATAACGCGTATGTGTATGCGTTATGTCTGTTATAAAAAAAATCGAGCCTTTATCATTTTAATTCCTTAAAACGTGAGTTTTAGAGCTTAACCGTGCCCTTGCATTTTGTCATTCAACTGGATCTCAAGCTCAAATGATCGTCTTTGAATCACCAGGAAGATCTGAATCAACGATGGAGCCATGAAGAAAAGGTAGGCACAATTATTTTCTCAAAATTGCATTGAAATTTGGTAATTAAAGAGTAGAATTTGAATTGAATACATTTTTTTTAATTGTTACAGTTCGAGGTCTAGGGAATCAACCACAACCAAACCATGTTATTCATGTCATCCCTCACAACCCTCCCACAGTTGCTCAACATACCTCAGGCAGTCAAGAAGATTTAACAACCCACAAAGTTGAAAACAAAATTGAAATTGAGGATTTAATCAAAAGAATGAGGGATTCACATTCTACAAACCCCCACCGCGCCTCTCTTGCAAACACATTGGAGGCATTAGTGGCTCACGTTGACACGAAAACAGGGAAAATTAATCGTTGGACATATTACATAAGGGTTATAGGGTTTATTATTCCAACAAATTGTCATATGTGGATGTAAAGAAAAAAGAAATTACAAAAGACATCATATGTGCCTTATTCATGGATCCTCGCACTAATTTTCTCGTTCCGTTGTCATGCAAACGGTTTCCCATCCATTGGTGCAATAATGATTTGATTAAAAATAATTTTTAGGACTGATGGTGGATGGTGTTTGATTGTCCACATTGCAATAACGACGAGGTGCCATTATAATTTCTGATGAAACTCTATTGCGAGTTTATCCTCAATGAGATCCCAAATTATTTTGAATTTTCAAGATTTCCAGGGCCAAGGAAAAGGATCTACACAGGATCGACCAGGTGCACAACATGCACCTATTTAATAGGGTAGAGTCCCCGCACAAAAGCCCCCTCACCCTGAGACTGTCCCTCCAGTAATGAAGGAGACAGTAGAGATTGATACACTCCACGTGCTTCAGGGGCTATTTGCGACCCTTATTTGACATACGAGGGAGATTTCTAATCCAGAGGCTCATAGAGGTACACGGAGTATTCCCTCTGGGTGTACTAGCATGACGCCATATTTTTGCTCGTCATGTGGTAGCATATGTTTGGGGCCCAAGGAGGACCATAATTTCATGTGTACTGATTTTGGTGGAGTTGCCGCTGGGGGTGCACACAATAATGCCATTATGTCAGATGCCTTTTTGAGTGAGACATTTGGATTACAGTCATCAGCATCACCTTCACATGTATTTGTTATGTTTTATTATGTGTGTTACAAAAATATCATATTATTTGATTTACTTATATCAAGGGGGGTTCACTTAGTAAAAATATGGTATAACATGTATCGTTAAGGGTACTAAAGAATACCCTTAGGAGGGGCTAGTTTTTACCTCTAATTATTCAATTTATAATACCCCTTCCCGTTACACTATTAGAATGAAAACACCCCCTATTTTTCCATGTACCTGTTACCCATTGTTTCCATGACAATTTTATTTACCCCGTTTGCATTTCTATCCTAATATATTAAACGGGCCCTACCCAGGTGCTTGTGCTCACACCGTTTTTTAATATGCATTTTCAATCGATAAGATAGGTGGTTGTCGAGCCATGGTAAGACCTATTACCAATACCTTATAAATGCCCAAGATTTAATCATTTATCAATAGTTTTTCAAATAATTAAGATGGTGAAATAATATCACTTGTGTTGAAAATGGATACTCAATCCTAGTTGATCTACCATCTTATTATTTCTTGGTTAAGAATCTGCTTAGGGTTGGGAGATTGGTTTATTCTATAATTTAACTTTATGGACCAGTACTCCTTAAATTGCAATGGTTAAGGTTAGTTTAGTTTTAAAACTAGGGTTCAAATGTGGGTAGTTTTAGTATTAAAATTAAACCTCCCTAGTTGAATGGGCCATGCTCTATAACCTACCTTGGAATACTTGATTCAAAATCACTTAAGTAAATTAAACCCTTTTTATCTAGGGCCATCTTGTCTACCGGTATAGATGACTTTAGGCTTTTATTAATTTTATTCAGTCTAGTGATGGGGACCAAGCATCAGAGTATGGGGCAACGAGAACAGAAGGTCCTATCTATACTAAATTCTTGAAATAATTGCCCTTTTTACATGTATGCATTGATATTATAGTGCGCATGAGGGGCGTCATCATCCCAACCATATGTTGCGAGCACCATGCCTACACATACATTCATAGAGGTACTTTAGAATGTTAATTATGTAAAATTTTATGAATATGAATATATATATATATATGTATATATAACTAACTCATGTGATATATATTTAATAAAGTTTATGACTTCACTAGACACCCCACCATCTCTACGACGAGTAGAGAAAGGTGTTACAGCTGCGATTTTATCTGCGCAGCAACTCACTGAGGTATTCAACAACATGTATTTATGTTAAATTTCTCGTGTAATTCATATTATGTTAAATTACATGTTAATAATGTCCTTCATTGTAGCATTATTAAATTATGTTAATAATGTCCTTCATTGTGTATACACAGCAGTTATCTGTGACATGTAATAACCCTGTTCATTTGATTCACAGGCGTGGCATAGTAAAAAAATAGTTATATATTGATAAAATTAGTTAAAATATTGTCATTACACATACATGTACTTAGTTGGCGTAATTTTTTTGATCCACGTTCAAAAAAATTATTGTTAACATAGTTCTATTTTGGCTAATTTTGATGTTTGGTTTTGTGATCTTATGTGTATGTAAGGAACTTCAACCCCTTCCATTCTAAATTCGAGGGCACAGACTCCTCGATCTCATTGTTTTGATACCCCATTTCATGCTCCAGGAGCTCCCGATGACTCATCTGAGCGTGAGATGCAGATTTAGCGTGACAGGGAGCTTGCAGTAAGTGTGTGTATTTATGTAAATACTTTTATTAACATGGTCTTAAATACATGTTGAAAACATATATATTAATTTTTAACCAAAAAAAATTGTTTGCATTTATAGGTTCAACTACAGGTGAGTTTTCAGCGGAAGAGGACTCGTAGCATGGACACTGATGATCCAAATTCATCTCATAGATCTCCATCTTCATCTAAGGGAAGGCCTTCTTCCAGTAAGGCCAATAGAGGAATAAATTTAGATGATTAGGAAATATATTTGTGTGTGTCTGTGTGTGTGTCTTACATGATATTTTTTTGTATGCCTATGTGCATGGCATTGTATGTATGCCTATATGACATTTGAACTTGATAGTATATGACCTATTCGGGCATTTTGATATTTATTGTGCACATTAATACTATTTGGAACTTGAAATTTTTGTATGAGACCTTACATTTCTGAAATTATTTTTTTATGAAACTAATATGATGTGCACTTGACCATATTTAAGACATTATAGATTATTTTTTCATTTATTGATGATGTACATGTACTAGTGTTTTTAATGTATAATATGTATCAAAGTTTAGAAATCAATATGTATATATAATGTGTGTACATATAAAGAGTTACCTAATCTGAGTAATTATTCTTTCAATTTATCAATTTGTATTTACCTTACATGTGCTTCTTCTTGCTCACAATCTCTTTGTATTGGTTCCTATCTTATCATGCACCTATTGCATTCTTTAATGCTTCTTGGACTATCTTGATTGTTGGGCTTAAGAACACAATGATTCTAACTTGATCTTACTTACTTACACCAAACCCCTACTTTGAATTATCTATGAATGGAAGGTCACTAAGCCGGAGGGCAGCTGAATCCCATTCAGAAATAAACAAGAAAGATTTACTAGGCAATTGATAACCCCTATGTGTTCTTAGCCAATCCCTTGTTGCTATGATTGTAATTTCCATGTCGCATGAGGCCTTAGAATATTACCAATAGAGTTCATAATAGTATTATGGTGGGATGAGGATTCACTCTAGAGGATCATATTCATATTCGATGTATCACCATCGGAGAGGGTAGCTCCCCTATCACATTATATTCATATTGTTTGCAAACGCCCGAAATAGTGTAGTTTGAGTCAGTGTAAGGTTGTCAGACACTATATTTTACAAACAGTATCTCGTGGGACCAAACCATCTATGCCAACATGTTTGGTTCTACTACTGAACACTAGTGGAGGATTTGTTTTGGTTCCCTATGCTCCCCATGCTTCCGGGCTACCTCGTCTGGGCGTAGTCTCTTAAGAGCCTTGAGACCAAAAAACCGTATACTTCGACGAGTGATTACTCAGACTTCGTGGTACCTAGAGATGTCTCGTCAGATCCTACACCTCTGTGTAAGGACCCTCTACAAAATTATATCTCAGTTTTTCCCATCTCCTTTCGGCGCTCTCGTTGTCCTATTGTTTGCAAATGCGCGAAATTGTGTAGTTTGAGTCAGTGTAAGGCTGCCAAATGCTATATTTTGCAAACGGTAGCTCGTGGGACCAAACCGTCTCTGCTAACATGTCTATATGGCCTGGTGAGCGCTAGTGGAGGATTCTTTTTGGTTCCCTATGCTCTTCGTGCTTCTGGGCTACCTCGTTTGGGCATAGTCTCTTAAGAGCCCTAAGACCAAAAAACCGTATAACTTCAACGAGTGATTACTCGAAATCCGTGGCACCTAAAGATGTCTCATCAAATCCTACACCCTTGCGTAGGGACCCTCTACAAAATAATATCTCAGTTTTTTCCATCTCCTTTCAGTGCTCTCGTTGTCCTATTGTTTACAAACACGTGAAATAGTGTAGTTTGAGTTAGTGCAAGGCTGTTAGACATTATATTTTACAAATGGTAGTTCGTGGGACCGAACCATCTGCACCAAAATGTCTGGATGGCTTGGTGAATGGTAGTGGAGGATTTTTTTTGGTTCCCTATGCCCCCCATGCTTCCAAACTACCTTGTCCAGGTATAGTCTCTTAAGAGCCCTAAGACCAAAAAATCGTATAACTTCGACGGGTGATTACTCAGACTCTGTGGCACCTAGAGATGTCTCATCAGATCCTACACCTCCACGTAGGGACCATTTATGAAATCATATCTCGTTGTTTCCATCTCCTTTCAGTGTTCTCACTGTCCTATTGTTTGTAAACACGTGAAATAGTGTAGTTTGAGTCAGTGTAAGGCTACCAGATGTTATATTTTGTAAACGGTATATCGTGGGACTGAACCGTCTGTTCCAACATGTTCAGATGTCCTGACGAATGCTATTGGAGTCTTCATTTAGGTTCTCTACACTCCCCGTGCTTCTGGGCTACCTCGTCTAGGCGTAGTTCCTTAAGAGCCCTGAGACCAAAAAATCGTATAACTTCGATAGGGGATTACTTAGACTTCATGGCACCTAGAGATGTCTTATTAGATCCTACACCTCCAGGTAGGGACCCTCTATGAAATCCTATCTCGGTTTTTTCCATCTCCTTTCAGTGTTCTCGTTGTCCTATTGTTTGCAAACACGCAAAATAGTGTAGTTTAAGTCAGTGTAAGGTTGTCAAATGCTATATTTTGCAAACGGTAGCTCGTGGGACCAAACCGTCTATGCCAACACATCTGGATGGCCTAGTGAATGCTAGTTAAGGCTTCTTTTCAGTTCCCTATGCTCCCTATGCTTCTGGGCTATCTCGTTCGAGCGTAGTCCCTTAAGAGCCCTGAGACCAAAAAACTGTTTAACTTCGACGAGTGATTTCTCAGACTTTGTGGCACCTAGAGATGTCCCGTCAGATCCTACACCTCCACCTAGGGACCCTCTACAAAATCCTATCTCAGTTTTTTCCATCTTCTTTCGGTGCTCTCGTTGTCCTATTGTTTGCAAACATGTGAAATAGTGTATTTTAAGTTAGTATAAGGCTGTCAGACGCTATATTTTACAAACGGTAGTTCATGGGACCAAACTGTCTACACCAAAACATCTAGATGGCCTACTAAATGCTATTAGAGGATTCATTTTGGTTCTCTATGCTCCCTGTTCTTCTATCTTTTCTGGGCATAGTCCCTTAAGAGCCCTGAGACCAAAAAATAATTTATTACTTCGATGGGTGATTTCTCAGACTCCATGGCACCTAGAGATGTCATGTCAGATCCTACACCTCCACCTAGGAACCTCTACAAAATCCTATCTCAGTTTTTTCCATCTCCTTTTGGTGCTCTCACTGTCCTATTGTTTGGAATTCATTGCAAATGTAAATATTCCCCAAACAAATTTGTTTAGTCTTTTTCAAATTAATATTTTGCTAAAACTAGCCTTGGGACCAAACATGATCTAAAACAAGTTCCTAGATGGCCTGAGGGAGATTTTAAGGCTTTCACACAAGAATGGGGAGTTCTCTCCGATAATACCAGAAAGGCAATCTATGACTCCATGAGAAAAAATCCAATAAGGAAACAACTCCACCTTTCACCAACCGAATTCCACAGGCAGATCCACAACCATTGACCATTTCCAACAATCTAAAAGGGAATAATATCTTCAAGTTTGGATTCCTTTCTTGTCCTATTGTTTGCAAACGCCAAAATATTCGTGAGTCAGTGTAAGGCTAGAATCAAATAATATTTTGCAAATAGTGACTCGTGGGACCAAAACCATGTACCATAGTCAGGAACTTAGCCTATTGAATAATTTGAGAGGATTTTGAGGTTCAATTTTATTTTCCAAGATGCATTACTCCAATGTTTGAGAATGTTTCTCCAAATGCAATGACATTCTTATTCATAGACACTCGATGACCTCTAAATTTGTATGCATTTCAATATGTTTGGAAATCACATCACACCCTTGTTGTCTAGCCTTGATGACTAGTGTACTATCTTTTTGAAGGAACTTTTAAAACATCCAGTGGGAAATCACATCACACCCTTCTCTATCCTTGATGACTACCCCTATCTTTTTGAAGGCTTGCTTTTCATCCATGGGCGTAGTCCCTTAAGATCCCTGAGACCAAAAAAGGCTATAAATTTGCTAAGTAATATATCAGACTTTGTGGCACCTAGAAGGATCTCGTCAAATTCTACACCTCTGCATTGGTACCCTCTACGAAAGCATGTCTCTATTTTCTCCATCTCCATTCGCTCCTCTCGTTGTCCTATTGTATGAAAAAAGTGTCAAATAGTCTAGTCTGAGTTAGTGTAAGGTTGTCCATTGCCAATCACATGAATAATATAGGTGGTGATATAGGTGGTGAAATAGAATTTTAATAAGATATTTTTACAATATAGGTGGTGAAATGAGAATTTTTGTTTGTTGTTCCTTTCTAATATTTAATTTCCCTTAGCTTCACTTGGCTTAGAGAATAATAAATTCTCTATTGACAGTGCCAACCTAATGAAGGTGGGAGTTTTTTTGGCACCCCTAACCTACATAAACATGTTAGTAAACAATTAAATAGAATTTTAAATCATACAGAATTTTAAAAAAATCATTAAAGTAAATATTCAAATTAAATTCATGAAGAACATACCTTTGCAAATTCAATCCAATGAACCGCAAGGATCAACTCTACTCTTGACAGTAGCAAGAATTGCTTCATGATCTGATTCACGAACCTTCCACAGATTCTTGTTTAATGGCCTACCTTGATATTTGATCAATTTAATATTTGTTGCAAGAACCAAATGTGAATAGTGAAGTATCTTTCGATGTACTTCATAGTCTTCAAACAACCAAGTGTTTGATTTTTTGATAGGATATCGTCGAAGCCAAGTTCTAGTGACTACCACTGACCCAGTGGGATACTCAAGGTCTTCACCATCAATGACTGTGGAAGTCAATTTTTTCCCCTCTACACAACGAGACAAGAAGTAGTATGTTCCCTCTTTGTTAAATTCTGTCGCAATAACTGCAAAAATGTGCCCTACATCACAAAGTAAAACTCAAGTCAAATTTAAAATACATTAAGAGTTGACCATTTAATAATTTATAAATCTAAAACATGGCATGTACATATATGTACCTTGTTGCACTAAATCAGAGACTTGGTCAAAGTCAGGTGATGTTGTCATTTGATCTGAAGACACTACAAGTTGTAATGCTCATGGAACTTGATGTGTGTCGAGTGGAATTAGAGGTCTACAAGTCCATTCATCCACCCACTACTGTGACTCACATTCATTCCATGCAAAATCAATGCATGATATACAAAAACATGTCATGCACCTAGTATAAATAGTCCAAGCATTTGCATTTGAACTACGGAATGAGTGCATATCACTTGATCCTACAACTGTCATACAATCTTCAAAGCTTGCAAGATGTTGTTCCTCTATCAACCAGAAGTATCTATGAACCGTTAATCTCTCTTGAGATTCATGGCCCATGTTCTTGACACACCAATCAACAATATTTTTTTGCATCTGTAAATTTAGCACCATCCTTGAACTTTAACTCTTCTCTTGCAAGTGCTCTTTTCACACATGCTCCTACACCATCATGCTCTCCTTTTCCATGCCCTGCCTCAGTAAAACTCTAGATATGTTGTACATTTGTTTCTTTGTGCATCCTTCTTAGCCAATAAAACATCCATGCATTCTTGAATTGTGATGTGTAGTTGTCCGACCAAATGTAATGTTGATTGAAACTAATGTTCCTCTCATTCAAGTTCACATAAAACACCTGGAAACACCCTTGCACATATTTTGTAGAATGTGTCTGATCATCACTGATGTAGAAATGATACTCTCTTAATATTTTTTGATCTTGCTCAGTGCTTTCTGGAGAGTGCATGAATGTTATATGCATGAAAATAACAACTTGCACTGAGTTATAATATTGAGATTGAACCTCCATTTGTGGTTGCAATGTGTAATTCTCTGTGAATTCAACTACTGAAACAATAGTACCAAGTGGGAATGTGTCCTTGCTTAACTTGAATTGTTCATCCAACCATCGAGCTCTATGTGTGTGCCTTGCATACTCATAAACAATTTCCTCTCTGAATTTGACCATATATTCTGATACAGGTAATTGTTTTGTAACAAGCTCACACCTCTTAGATTCTTTTCCATATTTTAATTGATATGCCACTGATTTATATTTGTTGAAACCAACCAATTATTTTCCTATTGAATCTATACTCTCCTCATGGATACAACTTTTCATATTTGGCAAGCCACCACATACATTACACGTTCCATCCAAACATGCTTTGTTATAAAAAAATTGTCTAGTTGATTTTTCACAAAATATTGTTGGAATAAATTCCCTTGAAGATTTTGGTGGGACATTTAATCCACACTCCTGCAACATGATGTCAGTATGCAAAACACGACGTATTTGACAAAAAACATCATAATGCATTGAAAATTCAACATGATGTCTGCAACAACAAGTGGTACGTGAGTGATTGATTTTCACATAAAAGGGTTTGCTCATTTCAAATAATATTTGGCTAATGTTAATTTGTGGATTTTCATTCTTAAACTTAGAGAACAATTGTGTTTGAGTCATATCTAAGAAATGTTTTGCACACGATTCATGATTATGAGAACCTATTCTTCTTTTTATTGTATCTCTTCTATTCGGTGACACCCTTGTGTTCTCATTCCAAAATTTTACAATTAATTCTTTTAGAATATCAGATGTATTCTTGTCTTTCCGTGGGAGTCTGCTAGAGAAAGCCCAATAGTCAGTGTTATTGACTGACTCAAGACTTTTACATCTCTCTATTGCTTTCATTAGTATTTTTTTGTTTAGCTTCAAAGCACTGCTTGTTTTTCTAATCAAGCGTTTATTAATTGTTTTATCACTTACTATACAATTAGTAAGTGCACGTTGTGTAGCATTACTATCTTTGGTGTGTCTTTTTCCACCTACAATTTGGTATGCTTTATGTATGTTTTCAACAATTGACACATTTTGATCAACAACATTAGATGTTCTTAACCCCATGGTCTTCATTATAGGTCTCATCTTAATTAATTTCATCAATGTAACAAATAATTGACATCTTTGTGTGTCATTTAAATTCTCAAAGTAATTATCCCAAAATTCACTAGCTTTTCTTCTCGCATTTCTTTCAGACATTTTGTTAGGCATTGGTTTTATAATGTTTTCATCAATTTCAATTAAGTGAATTGGTTTTCTTCACAAAATGGAAGGAGGTGTTCTTAGAGGTGAAGATTCATTAACAAGGTTACTTTCTTCATTCAGTGTTTCCATACAAATTTTGGGGTTAACATTTGGATTCTCAGGTAAAGGTTCAACAATTGGATTCATATCAATTTCTTCATCCATACCAACATTATCATTCAATTCAATATCATTATTCATTGCAAAATCATTATTCTCTACATTTTCATTATGTATTTCATCCTCATTTTCTAAAACATTAGCTACATTTGATATAACAGATGTACCTTGCCCTGCACGAAGTTTTCACATTCTCTTCAATTTCTTTATTCTCATCTCTTCCAATTGCTTTGGTGTCTTGTTCTTGACTTTCCTCTTATCCTTAGTTTTAATTTTATCGCCCATGATTACAAAAATTCAACTAGTGGGGTAGGGAACAAAATGAACTACTAAACAATTATGTAAGAATGTATAGAAAGCTACAGACCAGACAGAATGGAGACATAAATCCCGTGAAAGAGATGAAAGGGACGTTGGGGGACCACAATATATAAACAAAGCATAACGCGTACATGTTATAACGAGTACGCGTTATGATTTTTCCCTTTTCCAACCCATGCCTCAAGGCTTGGGATCCGGTTTGGATCCCCAAGCCTGAGGCATGGACCTGCACAAACACAACAAACCGCATGTTTTTGCAAGAAAATGCAAAAAATCAACTTCCGCCATGATAAATCAACATCAAATGATCGATTCGTTTAAAAAAAATTATACTGTGACGTAAAGCAGAGTTTCTTCTTTGTATAAATATAATTTTCCAATTTTTATAACAAATATAAGGTTTCCATATTATTTATTTTCTAACTATGCCTTTTTATAGCTATTTTTTGAAGTTTAAACATGTCTATCTTTTTCGTGTATCTTTTTTTCAACTCATCGAAATTGAATAAAAAATTTAAGCACAAACTAGGACTAATTCTATACATATTAAAAAAACTAATTTTTGATTTTTTTTTGAGGTAGTTAGGGGGGAGGGCATGGTCATAGCTCCGTTATTTTTCAAAACTTAAAATTTTTGTACTAGAAAAATCATAAAAAAATACTCGCTAAAAAAATCTAAAAAAAATCTAGCACAAACTAGATGCTCCTAGCTATCTTTCTACCAAAGGGTTTTCAAAAATACTAAATGGTGCTCAAAAAATGGTGGGGGGCACGAAAGTCACTCTATTATGTTTTTTAACAAAAATAGGAGCACCTGTTGGTATTTTAGTTATTTGACCCACTTAAACTCATCTGTTTTCAATAAAATTAAGTAGCTTAGAAACTAGACTCAAAATTCTAGGATTCATGTTTATACAACATCTTCCAATTTTGAGTGTAACTATTTCAAAAAACTCGTACAAGTGGAAGTTTTTTATTTTTCAGAAAAATGCATCCACTTAAGACCCCTTTTTGGCCCCCCAACTTGGTGCACTTACCCTTGACATAGTTGGAGAAATTTGAAAGGGAGTGGCTAACACATGCCCCCACTATGTGTTGTAGTAGTATGTCTAATATATGCAAATGTTGAGTAATGCAAAAGGATAATAAGGCCTATACCACCAAACCCTCTATCTGTAACTGTATCTGAATGATGTTGTGAGGGAGGAATGAATTACTCACACCCCTTGTATTATGTTTTGAATTGTGTCACTCATATCTGAATTTGTATCAAAGACTTTAGCTATCTGTAAGAACTTGAGAATACTAAATTTTTCTATAAATTTCTCCCCACGATGGGAACGTCTAATCTGGGCCATATCATACTAGGGTTTTATCTCTAGTAGATGTTTTTATATTAGTGTGACTTATGTTCTTATTTTATATTTATAAGTATTTATGAGGATTTGTGCTCTGTATAAATCTGTATCTGAGTGTTGAATTTTGTATGTATCTTCTGTATGTGTGTAATATACCTCTAATGAATGCCCCCTCTTTTGAGTGGCATGTGAGATATGATAGTAGAGCATGTGACTCAAAAGAAATGATGTGTACCCATGTTGGATAAATTTTATCATCTGCATTGGATCACATGGAAGGTTGTAATGGTGGCCATCATTATGATCTTGTTCCAACAAGGGTATGCACATGGTAGCAACCATGGGACATAAAGATAGCAATAAAACAATATGCACAAACAAATACATATTTTATGCACGATAAATGCAAAATAAGCTAATTGAAGAACCTAACACCAAGTAGATCCTTAACTAAGTTCATTTAAACAAATACATCATGATTGAGCATAAAAGGGAAAGCTAACTAAATTACACAAAACATGAATATTACATTAAATGCAACCTCCCTTTTGATGTTTGGATGTGCTCCGATATGTAGATGCTTCCTTAGACAAACCAAACGCAAGTTACGTGCAATTAAAGGTTTTTTACTAAAGTGGAGGAAATCTCATCAATATGGCTTAAGTGCCATTTTGACTCTTACTAACTTTAGCAAAGAGGTTTCTCAATTTATGCAAGCTTTCTTGTGAGGGAAATGCTCTCTTGAGATATATGATGTCTTATTAGGACAAGGTGTAAGGTGTGACAAGGTGTATTAGGTTTATTATATAGCTTTGCAATTTGAGAGAAGCTTGCTACTTAGTGAATATGAGACAAATTGAATGTAGAACTATAAGAGGATAAACATGATTATAAGAGATTATTTAGATATTACTGACCCATGGGAGTTTGGGAAGGTTAATTAATCAGTTGGGATTGATTAATAGGCCAAGCTTAGCTTATAAAATCTATTTGGAGATGATTTGGAGGGAAATTAGTAGAATTTGAGGGGTTTGAGAGGATAATTTAATTAATAAAAGGGTTTATTAATTAAATATGAGATTGAAAGGTTGATTAATTAATTAAAAGAGTATTTTAACTAATGAAGTGGCATTAATTGGCATCCAAGATGAGGGACGACACAAGTTAATTAATGAAATGTCATTAATTGACTGAGATGATGAGGAATATTAGCTAATTAGCATAAAATAACTAATTATAATGAAATGACGGTAAAGAATACAATTAGTGCAATGTTAGTATTAAAATTGTGTAGTCGAAATTAGGTGTCTACACATAGAGTACTAAACAAATATAGAGGCAAGAAAGAGTACAAGTAATATAAAAATCAAGTGCACAAGTAAGGTCACATATGTTGATCATGGAGAAGTCTCAAGAGGTAGAAAACATGGTACATAAAGGTGTCTCACACAAAAGCATAAGCAAGAGGCTAAAGAAGCCATAACCAAGGGATACATAAGTGTCACCAAACAAACAAAACAAAGATCAAAGAATGTATACGTAAAAACAAGTAATCAAGCAAGTGAATATAAATAACAAGCAATAGTAGAGATAAGCTAATGTTGCACAAGACACATGTTTTAGTCATGTTAGTCCAAAAAGATATCATATACGCAATATAAAATATTGAGTGTATTGAGGAAGTGAAAGTAAATGTAATGAAATAAAAGAACTTGTATAGTGTAGGAGATGCCCAAAGAAGTTTAGTGTCAACTGATAAGGGTTTAGGTCAGTACCTATCATCATGTATCAATTTTTGTATGCCCCACATCAAGCTCAACATACCTCATGAACATATGTGTGTAAAGAGTATATATAAAAATATTATGCTATCTATCAAATCAATATGGCAAACACCATATGTAAAGTAATAATATAGTAAATCAAGAACATGTGGGTCATGTTTTTATATGTTTGCAAATGTTTGATTATTATTGGATTGTGTGAGTATATAAATGTTTTTACATTTTTGAAATTAGCTTGTATAAAGGGGTACCATAAGGGCTACCTAATGAGGGCCTCATTAGGAGGCATGATAGACCCATAAGTTAAATAAGACTCAATCCTTAAACATGTCACATATGTACTAGAAGAGGGATGGCCTTAAAAATGTTGGGTTTGTGTAATATGTGTACTAGCCATAGTATGTGCAATAGGAGACCGAACACAAAACCTAGGAAGTAGAGATCCACTAGCTCGATATCATGTGTAATACAATACCTACCAGGATGCCTAAGAGGTAGATACCCATTGGTAGTAACATGTGTAATAGAAGGCCTAGGAGGTAGAGATCTACTAGCAATGACAAGTGTAGTAGGAGGCTTAGGTGGTAGAGACCCACTAACAGTAGCATGTGTAAGAGAAGACCTAGAATGAGGCCTAAGAGGTAAAGACCCACTAGTAGTAACATGTGTAATAGGAGACCTAGTAGAAGTCCTCAAAGGGATAGAACCACCAGAAGTAACTCGTGTATATGTATTAGGCTTGCGAGTAACAATTGTAGCTTTTTGAATAAGTAGCATAGGTATTAGGGCCTTATATGGGATACCCTTGACCATAACTACTTGTTGATTGTAAAAAAACTTGACACATTGATTCAATAAATGGTATATCACTAAAAACACATAACCAAGGGAAACCTATACACATATCACATGAGCCAAGAGAAGCATTAATAAAAAAGGGAATAACCATAGTAGCAGAACCATTTGTAAGAGGTAGAACAATATGTCTAAGAATCTAAGAGAGTTCTTAATATCAAATGTCACATGTTATTCAGTATATCTAAGAGAATTATTCATCTTGAAAGTGCACATATTGTGTTTGACAACACTATCAATACAAACATTATGGATAAGATGTCAAACACCAAAATAACGGATATATAATGTGTTTAAAACAATCTCATGACTCATATAATCTAATAATGGTCCTAGAAGGAGGCATGGTAGTAATAGTACCAATCATAACATCTGATGGATGATCATAAGGAGGAGGAGGCACAACGCGATAAGCATGTGGTATAATTTTGAATAAAATCAGTGTTGTAAGAAGAAAGCGAGTCGTTGAAAATATTAAGCTTAAAATTTTCCTTGGTAGACTTGGATTTCTAAATGATATTTTCCCATTCAATAGCATTAACATCAATAAGAAATGGTATCACATGACAAACTTAACACATCAATTAACAAAATGACTAACACATCTATGATAATCACGAAAGGAATTAGTGTTGAAATTTTTACCATGAGGGTTTTTTGTATCAACCTAGAAGGGTGAAAGGAGAGATAAAAATTTGTAATTTAGTAATTTCCTAAGTGTTAGCCGAGGTACACAAGGAAAAAATATGAATTTCCACCGAGGAGCTTGTAACTGAAGCTTTGGGTTGAGATGCAATATTAGTACCAAATTTAGCATTACTTTTGTTTCCATTAGATTTTCCTTGAAATCTAGGATTGGATGTGTTAGGTGTATTGCTAACATATTTTATCTTGTTCATGGTAAGAATATTAGCTTCACACTCCTTTATTGTGTGACATAAGTGATCAAATGAGTGAAACTTGTCAAAGACAATCAATTCTTGCAAAGGTGCAAGAAGACTTTGAGTGCATATGTCTTGGATTTCACTATCGGCTAGTATATTGTTCACCTTAGTAAGCATGGTCTTGTAGCATAGGACATAATCACTTATGGGTTCATTAGATCCTTGTCACATGTTAGACATTTGAGAATAAAACACAATGTCCCCAATATTGATGGAAGATTGTGCAAGAAACTGATTAGCTAAATGGGTAAGATCCCAAATTGAATTAATGGGAAGATCATAAAACTGTTGTAAAGAAAACTTCTTGAGGTTCCTAGGAAAGAACTTGGTAAACAATGTATCATTGTAAGCATAACTCAAACAAACAACATGAAAAACGCAAAGGTGCTCTTCAAAATCACTTGTGCCATCATATACGAAACTTAGTGTTGTGACCAACACACCCCCATTTTGTTCAGGTAAAAGGGAGACCCATTCAGAACCTCTAGTTGACTTGTGGATTGATATTTTAGTTCCAAAATTAAAGGTAATATTATATTTTTCATTTGATGATTATTTTTTCATCTGTAAAAGACCTTTCACATGTAAATTTGAGTGTTTTCAATGTGTACAACATATAAACAAAGATAAATTTTCAACAATGAAAAATATATATGTAAGAAATAATTCCAAGATCAATTGCTTAAATATTGAATCATTAGTAAATAAAATGCAATGAAACAAATGGAATCATAAAACATACCATACGAGAGTTGAGATAAGATTTTCCAAGTGGGGAAACCATTACACCAAAAGAAAACCCCATGTATTATTGAAAGATTGTCCAAAACATTTATAAGATAACACAATATGCATAAAAGTTCCTCTAAGAAAGAATAAAAAAAGAGAAAATAAAATCTAGATAAACGACTAAAATAAGCCATAATACTCTCTAATAAAAGAGATTGAAGAAGTGTGTAGGGAATATAACTAAACACTCTTGAAATAGAGTGAAACAGAGAATAAAGAGTTACAAATTAAATCCAATCATTACATTATCGAACATTCTAAGTGTGTTCCTAGTGTCACTATTTCTCAAAAAGTTAAGGGGAGTGGGTGCAAAGTGGTGAATGAGCTACATTTGAAATATAACTCCAATATTCCTTATAATGAGGAATATCTCTAATAAGACAAAAAAGATGAAGGCTATATGCCACCACAAATGATCTGAATTATGTGTCTACACGATAATAATAATACACAATATTGAGATATTTAATATACCCAAAAAGAAATTAAACTCCAACACTCCCCCTTAAGATTTATTTGGGAATTATAAAAAAGGAGAACCTAAATATAAAAGGGATGTATCATTACACATCACCCCCCTTGATGACAACTTCCTTCAAGAAACAAAACACAATATTTCAATAATTTGATTTAAAAAAATAATGTTGATTTCTTCCAAAAACTTTCAAAGTTAGAGGTGAAATTATCGAAAATCTCTCAATAATTCTCTATAGATGAGATAGTCAGCCATCTTTAGAATAATGACCAACAAAAGTAAGATGGTGAGAAAAAATCCACTTGACCTGTAAAACACAATAAACTTACATCAATATTTAATTTTTAAAATGTCATTTAAAAAAAATTACATACATTTTTAAGTAATAAAAGTAGATATACTAAAATATATAAGGAGCAAAAAGATGACTTCCAAAACAAAGTGTTAATAATATTATGGATAATGCACAATTAAAAAGAAGTTGGTTATAATAAAGAGATACTATATGCAAATCCTACCTTCAAAAGATTTATGAATCACTATGAAGGGTAAAAGGTAATACAAGATTATGCAAAAACAAATCTTTAGTAAATTGGCTCCAAAGAGAACATTTTTCCTTAACAACTTATAATAAAATAAGTAAGCATAAAAATAAGGAAGACATAGTTGTAATCATGTATCAAAAGCTCAAAATAATAAAGAAACAAGGAGCATAAAATATTGTAGATATATTTTAAAATGTAATAAAGGTTAACTTTGAAAAATGTAAAATATAATGCATATACTAACCAAAGAAATTAGACAAACTTAGTGTTTGGTCTTTCACAAAAGATGTCTTATGTATTTCACTTAAATACTTATAAAAAAAGGAACACCGTTTCCCTTTGATGATATACAAACTTTAGGGATCCATTTTTGTTTAACTTGGATTTTAGTGGGTTTAAATGTTTTCCAACAATGAAATGAGTCATGATTTGTTCTACCACAAGTTTCACAAAGATGAAGTTTCTAACATTTAGTAATATTATTCCCATCTCTACGACAAAGTTTGCAATTTCTAACATTTTTAATCAAGATTATATCAAAAAAATATTATATTGACTCTTACCTCTAGAAGAACAAAGGTACACATTTCTATGATGAGGAGCGGAATAAGACTTCATATTAAGTTCATTAAAACAAATCTCTTCAAAGTTGGAAGTAGGTTTAAAAGAAAGAGACTCAACAATTTCATTTATATCTTTATGGAGAACACTAATTTCATTATTTTCTATACTAAGGTTACAAATTTGGATTTTTTAAATTGAAAAAGAAATATTATTTTGCGTAGATAAACATTCATTATTTGACGGAGAAGAAAGATTACTATCAATATCAACATTAAAAACAAGTTTTCAAGAGATGCAATCTTTATATTTAGTGTGTCATCAAAATTATGTATGTCCCCTAATTTCATATCAAAGGAGTTTTGTAATGCATTAATAATCTTATATTGACATCTAGTTTGAAATTTAAGAGAAAAACTTTCATTATCTCGAAATGAAATTTAGAAAAAATTGCAGAAAAAACTCGAATGATTTATTTTTAAAGATAATGAAGCCAATAATTTGTTTACATTAACAACATGAATAAAAAAATTCTTTTATAATTTTAAAGAACTTTGATCTCCTAAACCATAATATGAGTTATGCTATAAATTTAATAGAACATTCCCAACATATAAACTAACAAACCCAACAAAAATTTAAAAAACTCAAACTGTAAATCAAAATGTATGAGCTATTTTCTAGACGAGACTTAAAAAAAATAAAAATTAGGTAAGAACTATCTCAAACAATTTTTAAATGTATATTTATCTCTTAAACTATAATCTAGGTTAGATTAAAATTTTAATAATGTTCTCCCAACATAGAAAGGAAAAAAATTTAAAAAAAATCCAAGAGACCTAGATTGTAAATAAAAAATTATGTCTTATTAGTATTGCTGAAGGCATTAGACTATATGTTTCACATAAACTTAACCAATTATTATTATTTGCACTTCTTAACCAATTAGAAATCATTATTATTTTTATATAAACAAATATACAATTCTCACATTAATAATAAATATTAGTAAACTGCACAATTTTAAACAAAATAATTACAAAATTACATTTATCTTCAATTTGATTGCCTAATAATTTGAGATGTTATTGCAGGCTTCACCAATTTCAAAAAAAGACTGACTCATACATTTATTACAATTTATTATATGGGAAGGACAAGGAGGTCAAATATGTGGTGCCCACACTCCCAAATGAACTTGTCTACTGATTCAAATATTCAACCTGCAAGTTTCATCGCAAAAATGGTAAATAATGCTTGATAAACAAATGAGTTCCTACTTCATTTTTGTAATTATATTTCAGCATATATTATAGAGTTGTACACTTATTTTTGGAAGGTGACATACTTGTAGCGGCATTGCTCCTATAAGCTCCAAGATTGTTCTTATTGCAGTGCGCTTCAAAAATTGCCAAGGCACTGCTCATATCATCTCTAGTGGGCATGTCTATGGTCCAGAAAATCTCATATGGAATGCTATGCGATACATAGATACATATTTGGATAGTGGTATGCACTATCGAGAAAAAAAATTTAAGGACCTTCAGTAATGCCTGCACAACTTGTTTGTCATACATTTTTATATTTTAACATGCTTATTTACCACCCGCATGACCATTAATTCTTTATTCATTTTCTTCATCTAAATCTGAAGTATGCTCTTTTTACTATTGAGATTGGAGAAATGACTAGAAGATCTTGTGTATGGATGTAACAAAATGACACTCTTCCTCCATGCATAGTCCATGAAGCTTTTCAAAATTCATTTTAAAAAAATTCGTCCAGCTTAATCTGTCACTGTTGACTTTGTCTCTCAAAGACTTGACAATGTCATTGTTGACTCCATCTCTTTAACATATTTCATAAAAATCAGCCTAATTTTTCTTTGTTCATTCTCTCTATAAAATTGTTTGTAAACCTAATGCTTACGGTTATTTCAAACTATTTTGAACAAATCTACAACACATCATACACCATAGATTTTTCCCACTTTAGTGCTTACAAAATTATGCAGTTTCAGTCCAAATTTTTTTCAGGGAATCTATGCCACTGGTATGCTAGTTATTTAAACCAGTTTAGGCAGGTTACTTTAGTTCATATGGAATGCTATGCAATCCATACAAATTTGGAAGTCTTTGCAGCTCTCTGGATATTGGTATGCGTTCTTTACAACAAATTTTCAAGGCCTTACACTAATACCAACAATATTTGTAATCGAATGACTATTGTTTCAAAGGTGAAGATGCTTGGCTCTTAAAGAGCCCACCAGGGTTCGATTTTTGCTGAAAGTGAAGTCAAGAGATGCACCATAATAAGGGATGAGGCCACGATCGTGCCCCGGGTGAATTTGACGAAATGGATACCCCTCAGTGCTTGGTCGCTTAGCCTAAGAAGTCTTCCCACTTCACTGTGGGGTATAACAGTCTAAATTCCTGTCGTATTTCAATCAAAAACCCATCCTCATGTCCATTAACCCATCATTCATTTGCTTCAGCTAAATCTGAAGCATGCTCTTTCACTACTGAGATTGGAGAAATCACAAAGAAGACCGAGGTTTATGGATGCAACAAAACAACTTGACGTGCAGGTAAGGATTCTTTTCCTCCTTGCCTAGGCCATGAATATTTTCAGTGTTTGAACAAATTCATTCTATTTTATTTGTCATTGTTGACTCTCTCCTATAGACTTCTTGACATCATTGTTCCCTCTTTTTCATTAACATTGTTCGTAAAAATCATCCTAATTTGTCATTGATTAGTCCATCCCTTGATCAAATTATTTATAATTACGCCGAAGGCGTTCCCCCTATGGGAAAGGCCCTTGCAGACATTTCTGTGACTATGTTAAATTTGACAGTTTGATGGCCGTCTGGACGTTTTCGTGTTTTTCAGGTGGAATTCCAATGATTTTTCAGAAAAAATTGTATGAGATGGGCTTGCTCGGCTCAAATTCTCAGCTTTGAAGACACTCCACTAAGCGGTATGAATTCTATTCCTTTTTTCTCCCTATCAAATACCATTTTTCCCGACTGTCAAGAGGAAGTAGCTGCGGCAGAAGATTCCTTCCTCGGATCGAGATCATTCTCTAGCTATAGTCTTGGATTGAATTCTAGCAATTTCCCAAACAGAGATAATACCATCCAACTGTGGGATATTGAGGTCGGTAAATGCCGCCATGATAATAATCTCAATGATACCATAGCAGTTTTGTCAGGCGCTAATCGATTTTAAAAGAGTCCCCAAGTGTTTCTATTTCTGTTGTCTGATACTGTAGCGACAAGAGAAGAGAAAACTTTGTTGTATGTGTGGGATCCCATGAATTTTAGAAGGTCTCTGAGTTTCTCATTAGGAAACGAGTTCAATACATTACACAGTACTGTAAAATTTAATGATAAGAAGATTTATGTTTGTGACGATTTGAAGGAGAGAGTTTTTGATTTGAGGATGGGTGGGGCACCGCTAGATGAAGTAAAGATGGATCATTTTAGGGAAGAAGAAAGTGCCTTGCTAATGGGAAATAGTTGGAAGATTGTTTATCCGATGGAGAGATCCTGTAAATTGTGGATTCTGGAAAAAGTTGTGCATCTTCTCGGTTTCTAACAATTACTTAGAACCCATCCATATTATCTATGGATGGCAAATCAATTATGTTGTCTGAGCAATTTCACAAATCTAGGGGAAGCGGAAATGGTTATTGCCCTTTTAACTTGGATGACAGCTGAAGGAGAGAGCCCTGAGTAGATAACTGTCCTTGTAGCATATAATGGATGGGTATGCTTCCTTTATTTACCTCTGGAATTTCATGTTTTTCATGAAAGACCTTAGCTTTTGCAGTTGGATTGGAGTTTACAACTTACAAGCAGTGTACAAGGGAATAGAGGACAATTGGCGGAAGGTCGAGTAGCTGGGTAGGAAAACTGTGAGCTCAGTGGGGACCTCGTTTGCATAATAAATCTGGTGGGATATTGCTAACTTCTTCTAGGGTTAAATATCTTATAAAATTTAGATGCTTGAATTTTACTTATTTTCGCTAGGTAGCAATATTTTTGTCCCCCTAGGCTAAAAATGGGCACACATTCGTAAGCAAAGTCTTGGTGAAGATCATCTTCCCCAATGGAGAATCCCGTAATTTCTACATGCCCATCACAAATACGTACTTATTTTTCAATATCCCCACCAATACTGCATTCGCAAGGGGCCTGAGTCTCTCCATTGACAACGAGTTCCAGGGCGACAACACCTACCTATTGTTGCCGCTGCCCAACCGCCTCATTCCCATCAACTACCTGACCTCTGACTTGTGACAGTCAAAGGGGATTAATCCAAGTTTAAAGCACGTCAGGTGGTGGTTGCACATAACACTGTAGAAAATAATAGTCTTGAGCAACATCACAAACCCAAAATGGAGAAAAATCTCATCAAACTGATTTTAATAAAACCCAAATATAGTACGTTTAGACACAACACAGGGTATGAATTTTTTATTTCTATTTTGTTTTGTTTTGTTTGTTTTATCACATGGAAATCAATTGTATACTTATTGACCTTCGGTTTAATTATTTTGTGGGTAGGGATGCGTAAAGGACAATGAACATGTCATATCTGGTACCCACTACCTTTATATTCTATGGGATCCTAATTGGAGATAATGAGATGTAAAAATCTATATCATGGTTTGGTGGAGGGCCTAAGGCATTGCCCACTCATTTTTTAGATGATTTGAATGTATTCCACATTTAATATTTGCAAATTAAGAGACATTTATGTCTAAGAAGATTGTGCGGGGTTGGTGAGTAAAATTCTAAGGTTTATGTATGGAGTAGGTGTGGATAATTCTCTCGCTTAACAATTATGGATTGAGAGTTTCCATTACATCAAATTTTCCTCGAACTCATCCTTCATTACTTGTTATCTCTTGGGATTTAAACTTTAGTGTATGCCTAGGCAACACCTTTTACACTATTATACACATGGCTAGACTACAACCCATTTGATAAACTATCATTTTTATATTAACTTATTCTACTATTAAATTTCTTCTATACCTTTAACATGAAGTGCATATGAAAGGAGTTTTGGTGGTTTTTGTCATATACGCTTTTGTTTCTTTCAAATATAAATCAAGCCACAAAATTCTCAAGCCTTTCACTAATAAATTTTTCACCAACTATTGGGGAATTCTTTAATAAGCTTTCACTTGTTTCTTCATCAAATTTGGCATAATTACCTAATGTTGAAGATGAGTTTGATAAATCTTGGAGCTCTAAAAGAATTGAAGAAGTCAGTGAAGTGTTCATGTTATTGAAATTATCTACCAATAATGTTGTTGTGAGAAAAATCATGTCGTGCAATGTGAGGTCCTACTTTGGAATGGTGGCTCAATACAATTTCATATCCCCTATTAAAAACATGAGGAACTGTAAATTAGCATGGAATTTTGGGTATACATGCAGACTCTCGGGACTAAGCCACCCAAAATGACACCCTTGTTGGGTTGTTTTCTACAAGAAAATTAGGTGATAGTGGTGTACAAACTGATCTAGAATGGGAGCCTATAGGAGTGGTTGGTGGCTACATGTGTTGTCCCACGTGTTGTAGCTTTGGCTTGATCTTGAAAGTACTACTATATAACTCCGGATTTCATATTATCTCTCTTTAACAATATATTAATCATAATTATCAGTGTATACGGTATTATAATTGTATCTTTATGAATAATATTGCATAAGTAGATTCTATTTAAGATTTGTATTTATTTTGGGGTTATTTCCAACTTTGGGATTCATGAATGAATGTAGTATACACATGATTGACTATTGTATATACCCTTGGCATGCAAATGCTTGCTTTAAACAATGTATGTCTTTGGTTTTGTTTCTACTTGGTCAACCACTTTTCGTAGAAATAATTTTATTTACATTTCTTAAATGTTTTTATTGTGCCCATATATTTTATCCATCACAACATAGAAATTGATTATGAATTCGTACAACATGTTCCCATTATAATGATCCTTCAATTTAAGGTATGTTTTGTAATGATAAAAAAATAGAAATTGTAGTTTGTAGTTGCAAACACTTTTGAAGTAAAACTTAACACTAATAGTGCTTGTGGATAATGAAATTTAAATATTTGTGCTCTTTTCACCATTTGTAAATCTCATTAGTGATTGTCCAATAAGGTTTCACTTGTTTCTTCGTCGAATTTGGCACAAATACCTAATGTTGAATATGAATTTGACACCTTGTGGTCCTTTGACGTAACTGAAGAAGTTGGTGAAGCGTCCATGTTATTGAAATTATCTACCAATAATGTTATTGTGAGAAAAAAAATGTCGTACATTTCGAGGCCCTTCTTTGGAATGACATCTCTATACAATTTCATATCCCATATTAAAAACATATCGACAGGATTTCAATTCAATTCTTGAAATAATATAATTGTAGTAATCCCAAATAATTTTCGGTGTTCACATTGCATTGCTTGTGTGCGATTGCTAGTTTAATATACTTGATGCTTTGGTTCATTTCTAACTCGTTGGAACAAATCTACACCACCCCACACAACATGCATTTTTTCCTCGCTTCAGCGTGTACAGAATTATGCATATTCATTCCAAACTGTTTGGAGTTAATCAACACCATCTATTTGAGCCACTTTAGGCCCTTCACTTTAGTTAAGAGTGGGTACATATGCATTCCAAACTGTTTGGAGTGAATCTATACCATTTATTTGAGCCACTTTAGGCACTTCACTTTAGTTCGGAGTAGATCTACACAGTTGGTACACCAGCTGTGCGAGCGACTTTGGACACTACACTTACTTTGTTTGGAATGAATTACACCATATTGTACACCATGCTTGGAATTGAACTCAACTATATCTGTCAATTCAAAATTCAAAGAGTTAAATTCCATGAATACACAGATACCTTTTTAGGTAGCTATAAATTGCAATATTTCTTTCTATACAAATTTCATATTCACTAAATTTATTGAGTAAAGTTACCAAATCTATGTCTTCTCATAAATACCAAGGATGCGGTCCCATGGGAGGGGCTTGGGATCCTACTTTTTCTAGGAGATTCGTCTTATGGAGTTGAAACAATACATCTTTAGGTATAAAATGAGTATTCTCTTGTAAAACCGAGCCCTACAGTTTTAGCCGGCATAATTTCAGTTGCTGCTAAAGAGGGGGGACTGTTTCAAACAGCTGATTTGTGAATGCCAAATGTTTTCATGGTGGTGAGATGGTACACAGATAAGTATGTATAGGCAATGGGCATACACACAGAAAACAACGTGATGCATTTAGCACATGGCAGCCTTCGCGTTGGAAACACTAGATTTATTTTAAGTGAGGTATCTTAAGATTTTCAAAAAAAATTGAGAAGCCTTTCCATTAAATTATTTGACATTTTTCAGTCACCAACCAATCCGGTCGAGGCATTAAATCACCGTGTGTTTGCGTGCCTAATGCGTTTATGAATCATATGCTCGCATCGGTTCCCCTCGAATAACACATGCTCCAGCGATGCCAAAAACATCGATCAGTGTTACAACATTTCTTCCGTCACTGCCATATGCAATTGGCAAAAACACATATTAAATAACAAGATCGAGATGCTTCTGATCCAATCCGCAAATTAAGCTGTGATGGTTTTAATACTCATTTCGCAAGCATGAAAGGAACAAAATCTTATCAGAGTGAAAACATAAACCACAAATTATATACGGCAGAGATCAAATCCAGCTATATGGGAAGTATTATCTACCCTTCATGACCATTTCAGCTGCAGCAATACTTAGCAGTATTGTTGCTCTTGTTTACCTTACGGGATTGATTAAAAACATTCTAAATAATGAGTCTAAAAAATCTTTTTTTTTTTTTACTCTTACAAATAAATGAAGCAAATATTAGTAAAAAATAATCTTATGAATTAAATTTTGAATTTATGTTTTTATTTTTGTAAATAAACATAATAACAAAAAAAAATATTGTAGAAGAACAAATTTAACTTAATTTGAAAGAGTTTCCAACAAACTTGCATAATAGGTCAAATCCTACAAAATGTTAGATTGTAAAGGAAAAAGAGATAACAATAACATATGGGTATAAAAAGAAACAATAAAATTGTACGAGTATGTGGCTTTACAAAAAAAAATATGTAAAAAAAACCAATAAATTTTCTTGCTTCTTCACTAGAAAAATTACACACTAAGAAACAAGATTTAGTAGTATGACTCTCCTACCATGTAAGAAATAATTTCAATATTAATTACTAGAAAAATGAATAATTAGTAAATAAAATGTAATGAAATTAATGGATAACTACTAAAAATTCGAATAGTTAGTAAATAAAATGTAATGAAACTAATGGAAACATACTAAGAAAACCCCACATATTATTGAAAGATGACCCAAAGTATTTATAAGACATCACAATATACGTAGAAGTTCTTCTAAGAAAGAATAAAAATCTAGAGATAATAAAAATTGGAGAAAAGACTAAAAGAAGTCTTAGGAAAGAACCTCTCTAAAAGAAGAAATTGAAGAAGTGTGTATTTAGGAAGAGACCTAAACACTCTTGAAATAAAATGAAAAGAGAATAAGGAGTTACAAATTAACTCCAATCATTATAATAATCAACCTTCTAAGTGTGTGTCAAGTGTCCATATTTCCCATCAAGTGAATGGGAGTGGGCGCAAAACTGACAAATGAGTTACATTTGAATTATAACTCCAATATTGCTTATAATGAGGAATATCTTTGATAAGGCAAAAGAGGTGAAACTTACATTCCACCTTAGATTATCCAAATTATATAAAATAAAATTAATATGATAATAATAATACACTATATCGAGATATTTAATGTACCCAAATAAAGATTAAACTTCAACAATCTGGAATTTCAAGTTCAATTTTTTTTTATTTTTTCATTACAACTCATTACAAAGTTTCTTTCACTCACTTGTCTTTCCAACTCTCAACAAGTTCTGTTCAGCTCATTTGGTGTTCAAACTCCTTACAAAGTTCATTCATGATGATAGTCAAATTATTTGCAAGGGGAAGAAAGTCCTTGGGTTCACCTAATGTTGATGAGAGACACTTGGCATTCATCGACACACTTTTATCCCAAGGTAGGATTGAACATTGATAAAAATTAAAAGGCACTAAATATTTCCATTCGAATGATGCCTAACAAATGGTAATATCTCTCATCATGACATTCAACACAATCTTTGGAGGATAAAGTTGTAAAGTTTAATGTGCACAAGGTGGAGTTTTGATGAGCAACATGTGTCTTCATTTCTCATCACCACAAAATTATACAAGAGGATTAAAGTCACAAAATCTCGCAGGAGTGTAAAACACGAAGCCACGCCATGTGTTCAGACTCCACTTTTTCACTACATAAGATAAATGGTTTACTTAAATCATTAAGTTGGGGAGGGTGTACGGAGAATAATTTTTTTGATGGTTTCTATGTGTAATTAATTATAAAAGAGCTTTAGAAAAAAATATTCAGGAGTGAAGCCACTGACGTGTGCCACTTGTCATCATCCCGCACCCCTGACATACAAGATGAATGTTTCATACCAAGTAGAGGATATTTTGAAGAGTGAAGCCATCGAGGGAAGTCATGTGTCATAATATCATCAAATGGATCAATTCATAAGAATTTTGTGGATGGTTTATATTGATGTGCACCATGTATTGCAATCTCTCATTACCATAAAGAAAGCCAAGGAGTATAAAAAAAGATAAATATTGAGTGGAGAGCGAGCATTATAATAAGGGACACTTGGATACATCTCCGTACACCAAAAAAAAAACATAAAATATTTTCTAGTAAGGTCCTACAAAGGGATTTTTTATGAAACTCAAGAAAGTTATTCAACACATGTGGCTATATGAGCCAAAACAATTTTCAAATCAAGGTCATTAAAGCTAACTTTTAATGAACTCACAAAAAATAATGTTTAAAGGCTCACACAAAACAATAATTAATAAAAAAATTTTGAGGTAGAGCACCAAAGAGTTTTGAGATTCAACCTCAAACCAAGACAAGCTAAAGTTCCTTATTTAGTGATTTTTAGTTGCAAAAAAAAAAAATAGAGAAATTGTGTGAACGGGTTCATGACCATAGAGTGAAGCTTGAAGCTTGGAAAATGACATTGAAAAAGGGAGAGTCTTCATATGTTACGTCTACATAGGTACTTTTAGACACTTTGTTTATCGGAAGCCTAAGAATTCATATTAATAATTATAGTGACTTGTTTTGGGAAGTAGAGAGGTGTGATGAAATCTATAAGGGATATCCACTTATTGACATAGGCGATCAATATGGAGATGATTTGAGAGATATTGGGGACTCAAGGTTTGCACAAGATTGTTGTTAAACCTGAGGTCTTCCCTTGTGATCTATTTGAAAATGTTTTCACTAAATGCACAATCCAATAGGGGAAAATTATCTCTGACTCCACTAGAAAAATCATGGATTTTTTTCTCTAGATGAACTTTCAACAATTTATATCAGAAAGGATTCCCAAATACTTCATATAATCATATCATAGATGATGAGAGGATGAACGATACATATTTCTATGTTGAGTTAAGAGATTGGGCTTTAGATTATAATATATTCAAGAGTAGATACAACATGCATTATCTATTTGCTACTTGTAGACAAGGAATCAGAGTATGGATTTTTTCTACTCAATAGGTTATATGGAGATGAAAGGGGTGATCATGCAAACAGAACCCAGATTCCATTATTAGAAATCATTATTAATGAGATGATTTCAATTTTTGGGAGATACTAGAATATAACATGTAAGTGGAAAGGAAAATTGTGACACATGGGTGGATTTTCTATATGTTATCTTATTTGGTATATGCTTTTTGTGCATCTCTTTAATTCTCCACTTCAAAATTACCAATTTTTCCTTCTACCGTAGATGTTCCAATTCATGTTTTATTTCACAAACTCTATAAGCATGATAACTAACATTATATCAGGGAATTTTTTGAGTATTTGATCTAGAGGTGTTTTTTTTCATAAAAATGAGCCTAAACCAAGGATTATATAAGAAACTAAGGAATCTATTAAGCTCATTAGTGCTTATCAGTATTATGAGAAAATAAGCATGATCAAGATTAAGGGATGTTGTACTGCTCCGTGTAGATTACCAAGGTATGTCCTATATAGATTGGAACCAACAAAGGTGGCTTGTCAATTTGAGAATGACATTGGAGGTCACTGTATAAACCAATCACAAAGACCATTTCCTCAATTTCATTTTTCCATTGGAAGATTCAATTTTCGTAACTACTCCTCCCTAAAAATGTTTCATCAAGCATATAAAACATATCATCTACCTGAAATAGGTGTCTTAATATATTGGGATCTCAATGGAAAGTTTTTTTCTCAAATGAGAATCTTAAATGCCAGTATCCACACAAGAATGTGCACACCCATAATTTTGAAGATCAATTTCAAAAAAATCCTATGAGATGCAAGTGAATTGTTTCAAAGTCTTAGGAAGGTAGGATTACTTCAAACTAGTTTTAGATTATCCTCTCAAGATAGGCTAGGTTCTCTAGAAGGTCCCAATGCTTGATTGAGGAAGAAAAACTTGTAGGAGGTACCACTAGTCACCCAAAAGAGTGAACCACAAAATACTACAAGCCCATTAATCCAAATAAAATGGAACCCAAGTGTAAGTTCTCCTCTAGGTTTTTAGTTTCCCAAGGTTTATGTTGAGGTATCTAAAGTTGTTTTTCTAGCTAATGTCCTTGGTCCTAGTGTCCCATTTCCCTAGTTATAATTGATACTCATGTTAAACAAATTCAAGTACAACCCATGGAAGTTGATATTGCAAATTATGATTCAAGTGTCTCTAGTTTAGCCTCTACTCTTTCAATAGGTCTTAGTATTAAAACTTTGACTATTACATGTTCAATTTATTTAATTATTGTAAATGTATGGAACCCTTTAGTCATCTACTTCACTTTCTCCCATTTTTCCACCTCCTTTTGGTTTTGTTGATCATCCATCATCTCCTCCATCTCCATTAGTTATCACAATCTCCACCCCACAGGTTGACCTACCACCTTCACTGACTCTTCCCTTGTTTACCACTACCATGATACCTATAGCTTCCCAATATGACATGTCCACCTCCATTTCCATTCCCATTTCACTACTTCCATCTTCTTATGGCATGGTTTCTCTCCCTCTCTCTACTAGTCCTATCCATACATCTCATCCACCTATCCTTTCTGTAATGCCCCAATTTTACATCAATGTAAACTAATATTTTTTTTTATTCTTTTATGGTGAAGCTTAGTTAAAAAAAAGGAAACATGATTAAATATTTAAAACAATTATATTTTCTTATAAGAGACGAAATATTATTACTCGAACCTCAATTAGAGGTTGATGCGTTTAAGACTAGTTGGGTTTATTTCACTCCGCGACCAAAGCTTTACCAAGATTTCAAATGTATATGTATACACATACGTCAAAAGAAAACCCAAACTTATTTGAGTTCCTTCCAGAGGCAGCTTTGATGTGGGTGGGGACCAAGCCAGAGTAATGCTTTTATACATTTAAATAATTATTCATATCAATTTCATTTATAAATATATAGTATTGTAATCTTTTACTATGAGAGGAAGATAAATGAGGACCACATTGTTTTAGTACAAGTCATGATATTTCAATACGGGTTGATCTCCGACTCGTTATGAAAACAAGATTTGAATAATCCTAAGGTAAAAGATTTAATTAGGGATAAACGGCAATTTTGTGTTTTCACATCACTCAACTTGATCATCATTTACAGTAATCCCTTGGTACCATAAAAACCTATTTATTTATTATTATAACTTACTTATGCCCCCGAAGGAAAACATCAGATTAACGTGGTTAAAGTACCCCATTTTATATATATGTATTTACAATAAAAGGGAGGGATTTGTAGTATTCTCTCACAAGTTAATTAAAAACAAAAACAAATGGAGCAAGCCATCTAAAATACTTTATGGGCCTAGGATGAAAAGAATCCACCCTAGATCTATTCATTGAAATGAAAACCTAAAAAGTCTTGTTTAATATGTTCTTTTGAAATCTTTCTTCTTCATATATTAATCAGTTCCTCTACTCTTACCGCTTTACTCTAACATTTTCTTTTTCTTTTTCATTTTGGGGGTTTATTTGTAGGAATTCGTGGCTGGGACTGTGGAGGCGGATGCATGGAAGAGAGGACGTGATGGAGGACAGGCCGCGGGATAGGCTAGAGGAAGACACGGGAAGAGGTGCAGGTGAGAGGTTAGAGGAGCAGGGCACGGCGAAGGAAGGAGGCGGCAGGGAGGTCGCGGGTGTGAGGGGAGGTCATGGGGAAGGCGGTTGTGGTGGCCATGGCGTCCGGAGGTGACAGGGGGAGGGGCAGCGGCCCGTGGCGCGGCTGGAGGGGGGGTTTGTGGGGGCAGCGCCCCCGGGACAGTGAAAGGGATGGGGGAAAGTCAGCTGGGGAGGGGGCCGACCCTCCCCAAATCAATCTTATATATATATATATATCATTTTATTGACAATATTAAAAAAATACAAGAACACGCATATTAAATAATTTAGCAGCATTTTATTGACAATATGAAATACATGAAAATGTATATTAAATAATTTAGCAGCAACCTAGTTATACATATAGGCATATACCCACAATACAACCAGTTAAGAGGTATAGCAATTTTCCTTTCTATTTATTTATTTATTTTATTTTATTATTTTTTTAAAAAGAATACAAAAAGAAAGTAAATATCTTGACTGTACAAGGGAACAAAATAAATCTACCTTTCTTCATTTGCCAATATGTATAAAAGAGAAAACTACAAGAGGAAACATAATGCTCAATGCAAATATTTTCATTTCGGATAACCAACTTTTTTTTTTTCCCAAATAAAATCCCAAGACATTGCATGATTAAGAGATGTAACAAGAATACTTCTATTAGATATATTTAGAGGAATACAACATCTTACAATTCTTCCTTTAGCACAACCCCTCAAAAATCTCAATACTTCATACAAGCATGCTAAATATACAAAGCAACAATCCAACAAAATTTCTTTCCAAGGTTGGAAGAAAGTCTTCAAATACAAGGGCTTCCAATCTTACAAGGAGGATGCTTTACAAACAAAAAGCACACTCTTCAAATAGCCATATTTTAGAGTCCAAAGAGTGGAATGCCAACAAAATGAAGGAGACAATGAGCACCAAGAAGACAAGAGATTTCAAGCTTGAGATCCATCCTTCATGCCTTCAAGAGATCCAACAAGGAGAAGGAGCTTGTTTGCCACCCAACCATAGGCATCATCACATGCCTTTCCCAAGGTTGTGAGGCATGCTAGCCTCCCCCAAGCCCATGGGAAAGATGAAAACAACCACATCATGCACAAGAAGAGGTGAAACAACAATGATACAAGCACAAAAAAAAGACAACACAAACAAAACTCCAAAATTTACAAGGAGGAAAACCCATGTTCTTCCTCAAAAGTGGGGAAGAGAGGAGAAAGTTCTCCAAAAATTTTATTCCAAAAAAATTTCTTGCACAAAGCAACAAACTCCATACCCTCCTTATTGCTCCTAGTTTTCAGTCCAAAACCCTCCTTATTCCTCCATCCTTTCTCCAAGTCCTTCTTGGAAGGATTTTCAAACCCCAAAGGGGTTTCCTTACAAGAATGGGGAAGGAGATTCAATCCAAATGAATCAACTTCCCCACCTCAACCATTGAGGGGAAACACTAAGACCCTACAAGGCTTGTCCATCAAGCCTTGAGGATTGAGAGGGAAAATTCCCTCTCTCTTTCCCCACACTCCAAAACTCCATCATGCCATATGATGGAGGGAGTAAAAACAATCAACCAACCAAAATTTACATACAACAAATAACAACTTCAAGCAACCAATCTAACAACTAAAAGGAAATAACACAACAAAAGACATAAAATCCTACCTCAAGGAAAGCTCTCCAAAAATCTCTCCAACTTCAATTTCTCCACACCTTGACTCAAGCCAATCTCCAAGCTCCAAAATCCACAAGCATCCCAAGCAAGAAGTTCCAAAAAAGTCCCTCTCTTTTCCCATGAATGGGAATTTGAAGAGGAGCCAAGCAAGCATCCTCAAAAATGAGGGGGTGACATGTGTCACCTCTCTCCCTCATCAAGGTCAAAGATGCCAAAACAAAAGAGAGAAAGGGTAAAATTAACTTTTTGCCCTCTTCTCCCAAATTCCATTAAATGTTAGCAAAACAAAACTAGTGGAACTTTTGATAAACACACAAATCCACATCCCTTACATGGATGTGACTAAACAAGAGGTAAAAAGGGAGGGAAAACTCCCTCTAGCCTTGAAAATAAGCCCCCTACCCATTAGGTAGGGTCCAAGGGCTCATTTTTATGTTAGGGGGACTCCCAAGCTACAAAGGGGTCCCCAAAAATGCCCAAAATACCCTAATTTCGGGTTTTGCATTTTTGGAACAAGGGTAGAGGGTGTGGAGACCACCCAAGGGTCTCACATGTGACCCTAAACCATTGTGATTAAGTGACTCATTAAACAAAATCTAGAATTTAAATGAAAGTGGGATTATTAACTCCCAAAGCAAGTTTACAACATCACTAGCAACCCTAAACAAAATTAATAATTCAAAGCACAATACTTTACATGAATTGGGGTCACTCATAGTGCCCAAAATAATAATCTCCTATACTAAGGCTTCACACAATGAACATGGCTAGGGCTCAGCCCGTAGGTTGCTTGTGCAAGATTGAGTAGCTAGCCTGAATCCCACGTTCTCCTGTAAACCTGTCACCTGCACACTCATTGCACACATTAACCGCACCTGTCCGATACAATATAATTCAATGACATAGTAAGATATCAATGCGTTCTAAACTAACCTAACATCCTACTGAAATCAAGATGTGACAACGTGCACAATTATATTCCATATTCCAAAATTTAGACAAGATGATAAAGTGACATATAATCCCACCATGCAACAACTATCCATCAATATAATTAAGTTCCAAACACATCATCATATTCATTAGTTTCCATGACATAACAAGAAAATGCGACAATATAGAAATTAAGCTAAATTGGCGTTATACGCCTAAATGTCCACACCTGTCTAATAAGATCAAATATCTAAATATAATGTCCAAGATATAACCAATCACTGTCAAAACATGTCTATGAGCAAAGAAACAACAAGCTACTGAGCTATAAAAAGTGTGGGCACTACACTTTCTATTACTATTGTTTCTAAACCAACTCAGAGTGCACCCTCCAACTGAAAAATATAATTTATAGGGTTATTGACAAACAAGGAAGTATATGTAGAGTTATTCATTTCCCCACTTTCTTTACCTTAATCCATTTATTCTCCATCCATTGCTCCATAGTAATTGTAGAGCACCATGAGTATTGTTGTTAACATTGCTACCATCTCATTCCATGTCATAACAAGTGCTTCACAACCAATAATGGGATAAAAATTTTCCAAACAAGAATAGATCCATAAACACTAAGTGAAAAAAAAACATGTTCTAGTGCACCAACCCCTTGAGATTGCATTGGATCATGCCAAAAAATATAAAAAGTTACATGAGACAATTACAAGATCACTCAGGGTGGAAAGGAAATGTTGATCAAATTTGATGAGGGCATCATGGGAATCATAAGAAAAAAGAAAAGAGGAAGAGGCATTCAGTTAGCATGTGAGTGATTTCACTTTTTATTGTGAATCTTTCATTCTTTTTTACATTTTTAGAATTTTCTTTAATTAAACATACATAAAAAGGATGGATATTTGTTACAGGTAGATATTATGATTTAATTAACTTCCAACATTAATTTCATAAATAAAAATAATACTTTTCAAAGTGACTATTGATCTAGAAACTATCAAAACATAAGAGAAATTTTTCACTTAGATAATTCTGAGTGGATATAAAATATTATGGGTGATCTGAGTGCAAAAAGAGGCTGATCTAGGACTGGAAATACTTTGTTACTGAAACTAGTACTTAAAATTGAGCTTGGTCAAAACAATATAACTAGGTCCAAAGTGTCCATATGGTCATGAGCCTTATGTACGTGGTTGTGGACCTACTTAGAATCTGGGTCTGTAACTTCCTAAGTTCTTTTCCTACCTAGAAATGTGTTTCCATGTGTGTCGGTCTTCTTCGTTCACCTTCAGAATGGCTCTATAAAATTTGTTCAAAACCCTTGTAATGCAAGGAGTTCTTGAAAAACAAATTTAGGTGGGATGTGGGTACCCCTTTGTACCACTAAATTTAACACTACTCTAAAGAGGGATCAAACCACATGTTGTTCTCCTAGCATGTAATTCTACCGTAGTGCAGTCAAAACTTGACAACCATGCTTTGATAATGTTTTGCTTGAGTTTCACACTTTCTCAAATACTTGGGAATGGTCACTTTGATTGCTTGTAGAATGAATATGAAGAGTCCTAGACCTAGAAGGAGACTTCATACCTATAGAGGGTGCTTCCTTAATAGATGTGAATAATTTATTTCACAGTTTAGGGAGCTTGGAGTGCCTTTTTTGCTTGCTTTTACATGAGTTCTAAAGTGCCAAGTTACCAAATGAGGTATGATTTACATAATTATATATGCTTTTGAAGGTTGTTATATCATGAAAGTATGACCAAGGGGATATATTCTCTCATAATAATGTGATAGAATCAAAATAATTGATTCAAAACATATCAGTCTAAAACTGTACAAATGGGTTTGGATATAATTCTACATCCTGACCAAAACCAACATTTTTGGACCAAATGGAGAAAACATAAATTTGATTTCATGGATCGAAGGATGGATTTTTCTAGATGTGTTAGATGTAGTTAAACTTCAAAAACTAATAAAAGAGAGTTGTGTAAAGATAAACAAGTAATCTAAGGGCTATAAAGGTGTGCTAGATAAGAGTGAGGAGAGTGCATTTGTCTATTGGGGTTAGCACACCGGTTGTACAGACAATATATCATATCTAAGCATACATGTAAATAAAAGTGGATATTCTACCAGAAGAAATATACAAACCAAGAGACATAAATCAACACCAGATTTAACGTGGTTCACCCAGTGTGGGCTACGTCCACCAAGAAGCAAGCCAATCTATTATCCAAAGATTTGACAAGATATACAATGAAGATTTACAATCTTCCACACCTCTCAGATGTACATTACTTTCTTTCTTCAAGATTTTGCTTCATCACCAAGAATTATCTCTCTCACAAAATTTTTGTAAGTTCTTTCTAATTATTGTTAATCTCTTACTTCTAAACCCTAACTTTATGCTTATATAGTCGTTTATAGACTTAGGGCACTTAGCCATGCAATTACAATCAATAGATATACTTTAATGCTAAAAATAGATCTAATTCTCGAGAGTTAATTAAAACATCCTCGCACAGGTAACCGATGTCGGTTAGCCCTAACCGATGTTGGTTCCTTCCTTGCATGACCGATGCCGATCCTGGGTGACCGATGTCGGTTACCCCCTAACAGATGACGGTTACTATATTTTCCAACAAGTCTCCATTACATGCTAAACTGAAGTAATTGAGCTCCACAACTCAACAAACTCCCACTTGGAGATTAATTACTACACCATACCTGTACAACATCATTCTTGGATCCTTCCTTAGCTTTGTTTCTTCCTCTTCAAGTCTCAAACTCGAAGACCAATAGAAGTGGAGTGTAGCTCCAACTTCTCCTTTGCTAATGGCTTTGTTAGCATATCCATAGGGTTCTTGCTTGTATGAATCTTTTCCAGATTCAACTGTCCATCCTCCAATACCTGTCGTATGAAGTGATACCTCAACTGAATGTGTTTCGTTCTCGAATGAAACTCTGAGTTCTTTACCAAATGAATTGCACTCTGACTGTCACTAAACAGTTTACAATCACCTTGCTCCTTTCCCAACTCTTCCATGAACCTACTCATCCATATCATCTCCTTGCTAGCCTCTGTAAATACAACATACTTTACCTCTGTAGTAGACAAAGCCACAACCTTCTACAATCTTGAAATCCAACTAACTGTCGTTCCACCTACTGTGAAAATATATCCAGTAGTGCTCCTTCTACCATCCAGATCTCCAGCCATATCTGAATCAACATAGCCACATAATGAAATATCCAAACCTCCATAGCATAACTGCATGCTAGATGCTCCTTTCAAATACCTGAGTATCCATTAGACTACTTTCCAATGCTCTTTACCTGGATTGGCCATATATCTACTCACAACTCCCACTGCCTGTGCAATGTCTGGTCTGGTACAAACCATAGCATACATGAGACTCCCAACTGCTGAAGCATATGGCACTCATGTCATGTATTTGACCTCCTCATGTGATGATGGACACTGATCTTTGCTCAATTTGAAGTGTCCAACCATAGGTGTGCTAACAGGTTTAACATTTTGCATATTGAACCTTTCTAACACCTTGTAGATATAATCCTCCTGAGATAAATACAATTTCTTGTTTTTCCTATCTCTGTGTATTTGCATGCCAAGGATTCTTTTTGCAGCTCCTAAATCCTTCATAGAAAATGTGTGAGCTAGCTTTCTCTTAAGCTCACCAATGTCCTGCATACTAGATCCTGCAATAAGCATATCATCCACATACAGTAACAAAATAATATAGCTCCCATTTTCAAGCTCCTTGAAATAAACACAATGGTCAGATTCACATCTCAAGTAACCATGCTCTTGCATAAAACTATCAAACCTCATGTACCATTTCCTTGGAGCTTGTTTGAGCCCATATAGAATCTTTTTCAACCTGCACACTAATTTCTCCTTACCCTTGACTTCATACCCAAGTGGTTGCTGCATATAAATCTCTTCATCCAAATCACCATGAAGGAAATCCGTCTTCACATCTAGTTGCTCTAAATGCAAATCCTCTACTGCAACTAAACTCAATACAGTAGGAATAGAAGTCATCTTAACAACAGGAGAAAATATTTCACCAAAGTCAATACCTGCTTTATGTGCAAATCCCTTTACTACAAGCCTTGCCTTGTATCTTTTCTGTCCACCCTCTTCTTCCTTGATCCTATAAACCCACTTGTTCTGCAATGTTCTCTTACCTGCTGGAAACTTAACCAAATCCCATGTCTGGTTTTGTTCCAAGGAGTCCATCTCCTCATCCATGCCATGCTCCCACTGGACGTGGGTCTTATCCTGCATTGCTTCTTCAAAGCTCTCTGGTTCACCATTATCAGTCAATAATAAATAAAATAGAGAAGGTGTAAATATTTCTGGAGGTTTACTTACCCTTTGTGACCTTCTCACAGGAGTTTAGGGTACCAGAGGCTCAATTTGGACCTCCTGGACATTCCTATCCAAATCTGACAGTGATCGATGCCATTTCTGCTAACTGATGTTCGTTTGGATCTTTTGTAACTGATACCGGTTCATTTGACCAGTGTCGGTCAGAGGTCAACTGACACCGGTTACTGTGTAACCCTGTCGGTAATTCTTTTAAATCTGAGAGTTCATTTTCATTCATAAACTTCTCAACCAGTTCATCCTTGGGTACCAAAATTTGATCCCTGTACATTCTCTTTTCATTCCATTCAACATCATGACTCCTAATAATTTTAGAATTCTCTAAATCCCAAAAATGGAAACCAAAATCACCAGATCCATAACCAATGAAAGTGCATCTCTTGGATTTTGCATCCAACTTTTTCCTATTTTCCTTATCAACATGCACAAAATATTTTGAACCAAAAACTTTAAGAAAAGAAAGATCTACCTCTTTTCCGGTCCAAGCTTCCTCTGGTATTCCTCCATCTAGTGAACTTGAAGGACCACAGTTAATCAAATAAACCATTGTATCAACTGCTTCTACCCAAAACTGTAAGGGCAATCCAGAATGTATCCTCATACTTCTAGCATGTTCCATGATTGTCCTGTTCATTCTTTCTGCAACACCATTCTCCTGTGGTGTTCTTGGAACCGTTCTTTCTCTACGTATTCCATTCACTGAACAATAATCATTGAAAGCCTTGCTACAGTATTCACCACCATTGTCAGATCTAAGGCACTTTAACTTAGAATTTGATTCATTCTCAACAAGGGCTTTCCATCTTTTAAAAGTCTCAAAAACATCAGATTTACGTTTAATACAATAAACCCATACCTTTCTTGTAGCATCATCAATGAAAGTAACATAATACTAGGATCCTCCATGAGAAGCTACCTGAGTTGGTCCCCACACATCTGAGTGTACAAGCTCCAATTTTTACTCCTTCTTAGTTGCCCCAACTTTGAGAAATCTCACTCTCTTTTACTTTCCAAAGATACAATGCTCATAGAAATCAAGATCTAAATCTTTCAAATATGATAACTTACCCTTAGCCTTTAAGATCTGCATTCCTTTTTGACTCATATGGCCCAACCGGTTATGCCACATGCATGCATCTGAATCTGAAGTAGATAATGCAGAAAAGGAATCAGTAATACAGGTAGATAAATATAACGTTCCTACCTTCTTACCTCTTGCCACAACAAAAACACCCTTGGTGACTTTCCAAGAGTCTCCTGTAAAAGTAACCATGCAACCAGATTCACCTAGTTGCCCTACAGAAATAAGATTTCTCCTAAGGCTTGGCACATGCCTCACATCTTTCAATACCCATGTATTTCCATTCTACAATTTTAGATGAACTTCCCCTTTACCAGTAATACTGCAAGGTTCATCATCACCCAAATAAACATGCCCAAAATTACCCTGGACATAATTTCTGAAATAACCCTTATTAGGGGTTGCATGGAAAGAAGCTCCTGAATCTAAAACCCATGATTCAATTCTATTATCTAAAGAAAGAATAAGAGCATCTTGCATTACCTTTGATGTAGCAAGATTTACTTCTTTACCTTTGTCTGGTTGTTGGTTCTCTTTATCCTTTGACCAACAATCTTTCTTTGCATGTCCTTTCTTTCCACATTTCCAACAAGTAATTCCCTTACTTCTGGATTTAGATCTGTTATCCCTTGACTTTGATTTCCCATTACTCTTACTCTTGGATCTCTCCTTTTGCCTACCCCTGCTTTCTACATTCAAAGCATTTCCAAATGATGATTCCTTTGTACTCTTCCTCTGAATTTCTTCATTCAAGATTATACTAACCACATCATCAAACTTCAAAATATTATTAGCAGATGTTGTATTACTAACAACCATTACCAAGTTATCCCAACTATCAGGCAAAGAACATAAGAGTAAAAGTGCTTTTACTTCATCATCAAATGGTATTGCAACCGATTTTAACTGATTTACAATAGATTGGAAATCATTCAAATGACTAGATGCAGATCCACCTTCATGCATCTTAGAACTAAATAGTTTCTTCATCAAATAAACTTTATTTGAAGCACTAGGTTTTTCATATAAATTAGCAAGAGATTTCATTAACTCTACCGTAGAAGCCATGCTTCTGTAATATTGGAAGCCACAAATGCTGCCAGGCTTAATCTTATAGATCTCAAAGCCTTTCTATCAAGAATATTTCATTCTTCATCAGTCATCTTCGTAGGTCTAGACTTCTCATCCAATGGTAAATACAAATCTCTTTGATACAGATAATCCTCAATCTGCATCTTCCATAATTGATAATTTCAACCGTCAAATTTCTCTACCTTGTATTTGTTTTCTTCTGCCATTGTTGTAGCTCCCACTCAATCAGAAAACCCTCTGTGAGTAAATCTGTCAACACACAAAACCCTCAAACAAAGCTTTGATACCAGTTGTTGGGGTTAGCACACCAGTTGTACAGATAATATATCAGATCTAAGCATACATGCAAATAAAAGCGGATATTCTACCAGAAGAAATATACAAACCAAGAGACATAAATCAACACCATATTTAATATGGTTCACCCAGTGTGGGCTACGTCCACCAAGAAACAAGCCAATCTATTATCCAAAGCTTTGACAAGATATACAATGAAGATTTACAATCTTCCACACCTCTCAGATGTATAATACTTTCTTTCCTCAAGATTTTTCTTCATCACCAAGAATTCTCTCTCTCACCAAATTTTTGCAATTTCTTTCTAATTCTTGTTAATCTCTTACTTCTAAACCCTAGCTTTATGCTTATATAGTCATTTATAGACTTAGGGAACTTAGCCATGCAATTACAATCAATAGATATACTTTAATGCTAAAAATAGATCTAATTCATGAGAGTTAATTAAAACATCCTCGCATAGGTAACCGAGGTCTGTTCCTTTCTTACCTGACCAATGATGGTCTTGGGTGACCAATGTCAGTTACCCCCTAACCAATGATGGTTACTATATTTTCCAGCAAGTTTCCATTGCATGCTAAACTAAAGTAATTGAGCTCCACAATTCAACATTGTCCATATAAGTGTGAAATCTTAAGATCGGCAATGTCAAAGGATAAATTTCTAATTTTAAGTGTCTACATTTTACCCCCTATTAATATGAAATGAAATTACATGCTTAAAGAAAAAGATGCATGAGTGTGTAGACACACTTTGTATTTTCCCGCAATAATTTTGTTTTGCAGTATCCAATTGTGTTGGTGAACACACTCCAAAATGAAACTTGCAACATAGAGTGTAGTCAATTCCCAAGATAGTAAATTGAACTGTAACTTAAAGATGTGATGAAAGTATTGTAAATAAATGTGCAATAAGAAATTCCAAAACAGATGAAAATTATGGAAGGAATACACATGTTTGTGTTGTGAAGGGAATGTGTTCCTATTCTTGTGCCTTGAAGATTCCATATTTTCTGAATTCTGACGAAGAACTATGGGTGATAATTCCTTGATTTGTACCTGAGAAAGGTCGATGTGTTAGGTGTACAAACCCAACACAAGAATGTTTGAGAGAAGAAGTAAAAAGAATAGCTAAAGCACCCTGTCAAGGAATAAAACCATGTATCAAATTCATTCAACAACTCTGAAAAATTCCCCTTAAGTGCAATAAGGATATGAAAGTTCTACCTATGAATAACTTATCCACTTTGATACTTTCCATAACCCCCCACAGACCATACCACTGCAGAAGGATATAAGCACAATTTTGTAAAATAGTACACATAGTAGAAAAGAGAATAAAGTGTCCCCATACTCTTTCCATATGTTGCACAACTGAGTAGAAACTAAATAAAACTGATTACATACTGAAATATGAGTGTAGAAAGGACACTCATGCCCCAATGTGTCCAAAACTTGAAGTGAAATTGAGTACTGTGGAAAAAGAGAGGATGAAAAAATTCATAACCCCAGAATCTATACCAAAATAAGTCAGTCTGGGTATACAACCATATGAAACTATTGTGCTAGTGATAAAAAAACTTGATAATGTTTATAGATTTAGAGAAAATTCCCCCTCGAAAAAACTGTATGATAGGGTCAGAACCGTCAATACGGTCCTGACCATGCTGTACATTTTTTACCCCTATAGATTTTATGAAATTCCTATGTTTGAGTCCAATTCTCAGGAATTTTTTTCTACCTGTGCATATTTCTATTCCCAAAAAAAATCCCATGTATATTGGAAATGTATGATAAAACCTTGGATGATTTCCTACTCTTTTGAGGCACGTGTGATGAAGAATTAGAGTGCATGACTAAAAAGAAAAGATGTATACCCATGTCTGAGATTCTAAAAACCTCTAGATAACCTTTAAAATTCTAATGTGGTGGCCACGAAGAAGATTTTTTACCTGTAATGGGGATGCAGATGGTAAAAACCATGTCGCAAAATAAGAGCAGTGACAACAAGAAGCATGACAACCATAACAATGTCGATGCGATAAAATAGTAGTAACAATAATAGAAAAGCATGTGTTAGTAGAGAATAAGTGCATACAATGTAGAACTAAATGAAAACATGACAAACAATGTCACACAAAAGGTAAAAATTCTTGCAAACATGAGACACCCACGGTGTGGAAAGACAATCAAGGCCCTTGAACCTACAAACAATAGATGCATAACCAAACACAAGGCATGATGCCACAAACTTAGGACACCCACGGTGTTACAAGAAAATTAAGGCCCTTAGGCCACAATCAAGTAGAAAACAAGCATACACACACAACTATCAAGCATGTATGAAAAAAAATTGTATCCAAGTGGGATGAAAAGCACATAGCATATGATGTATAAAATCTAGGGAAGAAATAAATGTAATTATTGCACACAACACATGTGTTAGTCTTGTTAGTCCAAAACATAGTAAATACACAATAAAGATATGTAACCAATCATAATGTGGAAAGAAAGGAAATATAATTGAAATATAACACCTGGATATAACATGCAAAAGTAAATTCCCCCAAAGATTAGCAGTCTAGGAAAAATAGAGGTAAACACTTGTCATTGTTTATCACTTTGTGTATGTCTTGCATCATGCTCAATATACTACGTGAACATATGTGTGTAAAGAATAAATGTTAACTATCAAACCAAAGGAATAATAAACATGTATGATGTAAAGTGCAAACAATGTATGTTATAAAAATAACTCCTAATTTTGTATTTTTGCAAATATTTTAATGTTTTTTGTACTTCAAAAATATTTTAGTTTTTTATAAAGAGTTTGTAACTGAATATGTAAAGAAAGGTTTACCCCTATTGGGTATGTGCAAAGTGAGGTTTGAGTATGGAACTTCTCCCTCAATAGTCAAGTTGAACCTATAAATAGAGTGTGTCATCAGATGGTGCAACCAGAGGACTATGGTCAAGAGTAGCATCATGATGAGTAGATATATAATAGTGTCATGCCATATAATAGAGCTAAAATCCGTAGTGCAAGATCTTGTAATGGTATCAGAGATGTGCTAGAGAGACTATACGTAAATATTCAACTTGGTGTGATGAATGAAAAATAGAATTGAAGAGTCTATCAAAGCCATGTGTGAAAATTTTGGGGAAAACCCTCTTTCCTTGTTAATCCACTTATAGATGGGTCTAGATTGCTCATGTGTATGAAGAGTTTCGGTGCGAGAAAGATTACGAAATATAGAAGCATGCTCATCAAATGTAACTGATGCAGAAGCATTAGAGAGAGAAGCTTAAAATGTTAAATTATCATTCTTGTCATGTCATGAGGTCATGGGAGAAGGTCTTTGGTTCATTTCACAATGCAAAGTGGAATTTAGGAGTTTAAATTTTCAAATTTGATAATTCCCTCCATTTTGTAATTCAAATTCCTTAAGTATGTAAAAATGAAATGTGATCTTATAAGTGATGAAAAGAGAGTTTTCATGGTTTTAAAGATATAATAAGTGTATAAGCATGTGAACCTAATTCCTAGAGTTGAGTGTGAGATTAAGATGATGTAATAAGCCTATTTTGTTATGTATGGGCTTCTTAAGTCATGTAAAAGTTAGTTAGGTTTTCATAGTGAGGGGAATACAAGAAAGTCGAATCGAGTTAAATAGGTGAGAAGATAAGATTTTACATGTTGTAGGCTATTCAAGCTTAAATGTTTGAGTTGTTTACAGTGCTTAAGGGGCAGTTTTGAGGTTACTTGTCCTAAATTTGTTGAAGTGTATTGAATCTATTTAGAGCTTTGCATCATTTGGTATTAGAGCATGCTTTTATTGATAGTTGAATATTGTTTATTGCTAACAATGAATTGTGAGTGTGTGATTGAATATTGATAGGTTGATAGTGAAAAGTTAAAAATAAGTGAAAGTAAAAAGTGGTTGAGAAGAGTGCAAGAGTGAAAGAAAGAGAAGTAGTAGAGCATGTCAACAAACTAGGTGAGCAAAAGAAACTAGGTGAGACACAAAACAAGGTGAAACGAACTTGTTAGAGAAAGAAAAGAGGAAAATGGATAAAGAAGTGATCGTGAAAGAGTTGGTGATGTTTCCAAGCAACAAGAAGAAGCAAGATGAGAGAGAGATAAAGGATAAAGAATCCAAGAAGAAATAGGAGGCAAGAAAACAATACCTATGGGTGGAACAAGAGTTGAGAGAGCTTGGGAAGGATGTAGAGAATCTTGGAGAATTGATGAAAAATGAGAGCATGATGAAAGAAAACAATGAAAATGGATTTGTGATGAGAAGAAAGGTTAAGTGGCCTATAGATATACTCATGAAGAATAAACAAATATTGAAGCTGAGAGAGGTAATAAGAAAAGAGGATAAAAATCTGAGGAAAATGAAGACGAAGGAAACAAAGAAAAAAGAATAGGTCATCAAAGAGGTGAATGAAAAGAAGAGCCACGTGAACCTCTCAAAACTAGTCAATGATCATGGATATGTAATGCCTAAATGGATTCATAAACAAGTGGTGGAGAGAGATGATTTCAAGCCAAAACAAGTGGTAATTACTGTAATTTTAAGGTCAAACAAACAAGAACAAAGTAGGAAAGAAAATTCAGGATTTTTGAGAAAACAAGCAATGTAAAGGGATACAAAAAGAATATGGAAAACGAAGAATACAAGTGTGATACAATAAATAAAGGATGAAATGATTAAAAATGACGAAGAACTATTAGAAAACAAGTAGAGCTTAGAGCTTAAAGAAGAGATGTATGCATGGGATGATGGAAAGGTAAGAAAATTAGATTTAAATTTCACTTGTTTGCTAACTGATATTTATTTTTCTTTGGGTGAATTCCTTGAAATTGTAGAAAATGAGTCACCTAGTGCATTTGAGAAGCAAGAAATGGATAAGCATGAGCTGATTGATTTCATTTCATATGTTGAGTATGATGAAAAACAAGGATGTGATGATCAGTTTTTCATAGGTGAAGTGGATAATATTTTACAAGATTTGTTGAGTATGATGGATCAAGAAAGGAAGAGTGAAGGAAAATAATGAACTCAATGATAACAAGGAAGGTACAAGGATTGATCTAGCATAAGAAGAAATGGTTGTCAAGCAAGAAAAAGAAGAAGATAAACAATTTTCAGTCCTACCAAGAAAAGAAAGTGTTGAAAACAAGATGGGCAAGTACTATACAGATATGAAGGACATAATTAATCATGAGAAAGAGTATGTTTTTTCTATTGTGTTTTTTGTTTGTGCAGGTATAATTGATGGAAGCTTAAAGATGAACAATATGAAGATGAAACAAAAGAAAAAAAGAAAGAAGAATATTTGAATCAAATGCAAGGATGAAGAACAAACTATGGGATCTAGGAGGTCATAGAGCAAGAAAGGATAGGAGTACATAAGAAAGAACAAGAACGCATCAAGAAACTAAAGAATGACTAGAAGAAATAAATCTGTAGTACATGGTTTCATTTCTCCACCTTGGAAGTATGATACAAGAGAATCAAAGAGAGAAGCTTTAAAATGTTAAATTCTCATTTGTGTCATGTCATGAGGTCATGGGAGAAGTTATTTGGTTCATTTCATAGTGCAAGGTGGAGTTTAGGAGTTTAAATTTTCAAATTTGATATTTCCCTCCATTTTGTAATTTAAATTCCCTAAGGATGTAAAAATGAAATGTGAGCTTGTAAGTGATGTGAAGAGAATCTTGATGGTTTTAAGGATGTAATAGGTGTATAAGAAAGTGAACATGAGTCCTAGAGTTGTATCTGAGGTTAAGATGATGTAATGCTCCTATTTTGCTATGCATGGGCTTATTAAGTCATGTAAAAGTTAGTTAGGTTTTCATAGTGAGGGGAATGCAAGAAGGTTGATTCAAGTGAAGGAGGTGAGAAGATCAAATTTTACATGTTGTACGCTATTCAAGCTTAAGTATTTGATTTGTTTACAATCCTTAAGGGGAAATATTGAGGTTACTTGTTGTTATAGATTTGTTGAAGTATATTGAATCCATTTAGAGCTTTGCATCAATAACACTTCTTATAGGTCTATCCCATGGAGGAGGTGAAGTAGATCTATCTACATGTTATGTTTTATAAGTGATGATACTTTTTCCCTCTAATAACTTAAGTTTATGATCTAACACATAAAAAGCATTATCATTATGTCCATTAATATGATGGAAGTCAAAATGGTCGACCCTTCTCATGTTCAAGTCTATGAGGAGGGAGATGATAACTCGATTGAAATTTTATTAAGTAGTGTAAGTAAGATGTCATGGGGCCTATCATGAGCCTTATAAAAATAAATGAGATTCCATTTAGGAGTGATTTCACCTTTTATGAATTCTTATTTCACTCCCTTTTAAGTTTTAATGTGTTTCTAATTAAAATACATAAAAATGATGAAATAGTGCAACAGGTGGATATTTTTATCTAATTAACTTCCAACACTAATTACACAAATTTAAATAACACTTTTCAAAATGACTATTGATATACAACTATAAAAAACACAAAGGAGAAATGTAATTAGTTTATTTTGTGTGGATCTAGAGGATTTTGGGTGTAAGAACATGATAATTTGAGACTAAAAGCTCTTCGTTATAGAAACTAGATCATGAAACTGTACATGGTCAAAACTATACAACTAGGTGCAAAGTGTTTATACAATCTTAAACCTCTTGTACGGTCTTAGACCTACTTGGAATCTAGGTATTTAATTTTTTGAGTGTTTCACCTACCTATAGCTAAGTGTCTTTACATTTTGGTCTTCTTTTCTCACCTTCAAAATGGCTATGTAAGCTCTTCTCAAATGCTAGAACCCTTGTATTACAAGAATGATTTCTTGCAAAAAAAATTGGTAGGTTGTGGTAACCCCTATGTGCCTTTGACACAGTCACTACTTAGAAGAGGGCTCAAACCACACATCATTCTCCTAGCATGTGATATCTATCATAGTGCAATAATAACTTGACAATCGTGCTTTCACAATGCTTCAACTTGATTTAATAGAAGTAGATTTTTATAAAACGTTTATATTGCAAAGTAAAAAATGTAAACTTTGATAAAAAACTGCTAGATAGAAGATGACACAAGAAATAATCTAGATAAATATGAAACCCTAAGTGCAAGAGAGGGAAAGAATGACTTAGTTAATTATGTGTGATTATAGAACTGAGATGGACTCGAAAAACTATTGAATAGGAAGGGAAGATTGTTGCAACTATGCACAATAAATTCTGGAACTATCAAACGAATCCGTACCATGGCGACTGGACTAGGACAGGGGTGCCTAGGTGTTTATGACTTTAGAGGAGCTCAGAACCTAGTTTTTTTTTGTGTCGCTAGTAGTCGTTGTTGGTCACTTGTATATCGTAGTATGATCGCAAAATTTTCTTGTGGCCTGTAAAGAGATGATGACATGAAAAACTCTTGAACTACATCAAATATCAAAAATAAAATATGTAATATTGGGAGTCAGACTGACCCCGATGGTCACCCCATTGAGTAAACTTACGACCGAATGTTGCACTACATATCAGACTCCATATAGTTCTTGTGAGTGTGTGATAGAATTGTGCCCTGGGAAGCCCTTGTGCAAGTGCATGTGATAGAGGGCGATAACTAGATGTACCAATGTAAATAGACATGTGGATGGAAAAAATAACTTCCCCTTCCTATGAAGTGTATGTAAAAAATGTAGTCCTTGTCCTTTGAATGAAAGCTAAAAGGATCCCTTTGATGCTCTTAGATTCCTTTGGATGTAACCTTAGGTGATGATAATAGACGCTTAGAGCTTAGTCCTTTATTTTGGTCACATAGTTTTTTATTTATATGATTCCCTTGGTTGAATTTCGTAATTGACAGCTGGAAGTTTGACCCATAAGAAAGTAATATGCTCAAAAGATAAAAGAGACCCAAAAAAGCGAGTAAGAGAGAAAAGGATCAGGGTCGTTCAGAAGGATGAGGCCGCATAGGCATTGACATCCTGTCTGGGTACTAGTGTCCATAGTCATAAAAGATAAGTGAAATACTAATTAGGTTGTAGCATGTAAAAGGCCAGAAAGAAGAAAAGAAACAAAGAAAATAGGCCAAAGAAATATGTCGATTACTAGTTTTCTCGCTTAGGAATCATATGAATGCAAGTATGCTTTTAGGATGTAGAAAGGTACCCAAGTTTGTGATTTTGTGTCTACATTTTCCCCCACTTTATGTTGTTGAGTGAATACTCCATAACATAAAGTAGATAAGATATGTGTACTTGATAACCATGTTGAATGTGACGGAGATAACACGCCGAGGAGACAAGTGAAAGCATGAAGTGATAAAAATGAAGCGTGGAAGCTAAGAAAGATGAAGTGACCCCTCCACTTCACCCCTCATTTGATATCCTTCATTAGGCGTTCCCATTCAAATTCCTTTTCACTCCTAATTTCATTTGAATTCATTTTCCCTCCAAAATTTAATTAATTCCATTTCCCACCAAAAATATATATCTAATTAATTAATGTTAATTGATTAATTAATCCCTTTTAAATCAATTTATGAATTTAATATTCAAAATCAATCCATGTCAGCCCACTAATGAATTTAATATACAAAAATAATCCATGTCATCCCACTAATGAATTTAATATTCATAATCCAATTCAATCCACTCAAGAATTAAATAATAAAATATAATCCACATGCTAATCCACTCATGAATTAAATATTCAAAAATAATCCACATGCAATCCACTCATGAATTTAATCCAATTCAAATTTAATATTCGAAAATAATCCATATGTAATCCACATTTGAATTTAATATTCAAATCATGACCCCCACTCACCTAATCAAGGCAACTTTTCAAAATCATGATTACATAAATTAGTCACATCCTCAGGCTATAAATAAGAGCTTTCCCCTCTCTTTCGAATAAGCTAGAAATCATAGAAAAATTCTAGGCATTCTTGTGAATCTCTTTATCATATAATACCATCCTAATGCCCTTGTGATTCACTTATCATCACACTACTACCCTAATGCCCTTGTGATTCCACTTATCATCATAATACCATCCTAATGCCCTTGTGATTCCACTAATATCATCATAACATCATCCCTTAGCCATTCCATTTCTTGGCATCCTTTCATCCACAACAGAAGAGTTTGCAGGTTATTTGGCAGGTTCCTCTCATCCAACCCAAATTTTCATTGATTCGTGCAAGTTTGGTTTGCTTTACATCTATTTTGATCAAATATGTTTTCCTTATATATCAACATTTTCAGTTTCCATTTTATATCAGATTCTACATATTTTCCACATCCATCATCATTTATTTTATCTTATTTTATCTACAAGAGGGTTGACATCCATCTAAGGAAGCTCACACTTCTTGGAGCCTGACTTAGTCGGGTAGCCCTCCATATATCTACTAATCCATTTTTCTTCTTAGTCTTCTTTATTGTGTAAGATTATCAAGCTTATGCGTGAGGAGGAGTTATCTTTACGCTCATTCACATCATCATCTTCATCTCAAGGTACCTTAAACCCTTGCATGTTTTGAGTTACCTATTTTCTTTTTAGTACTAGCTCACTAATCTAGACATGAACGAGAAAATTTTGGTTAACATTCTGGCATGCCTGGTGGTACCCAAGCACTTATTGTTGGTTTCACAACTCGTTACTTTATCCATTATTTTCCTACTAGTTTTTGTTGTTATAATTTTGTTTTCTATACTGTATGGTATTATTTGGTTAACATTTACATTGTGGGAGATATTATTTCTCTGTGTTGTCTTAGGATGTCTGTGTAGGTTCTGATAGTAGTGGATATGTTGTTTGCTTCATCATGGAATCTTGACGTTTCTGTTATTCCACGTTAATCATTCTTTCGTATCATTGTGTTAATACTCATTTACATATTTGGCGTGTTGAGTTAATGCTTGTCATTTTTTCTCATCACTTTACTTGTCTTGTGTAGGTGTCAAAAGTATTCTCTGGATTTAGTGGTGTTGTCTGTTTGGATTTTTTTGTGAATATTTCATTTTAATATTCTCACTTGTTTACAGGGTTTTGCTATTGTCTAGAGATGCTATTATTCTTTTCATTTTGTGTTTTATGGTAATTCAATTTGATTTTTTGAAACGGTTTATTATTTTTTGGTTTATAGTTAGTATAAAGTTTTATTTTTATTCTTAAAAAATAATAATAAAAAATAAAATAAAATTAAAAAAATAAAAATAAATTATCCTAAACTACCCTCTAAACTGCCCCTATCCCCTCACTCTCCCAACCCCACCAGCTCATTCGAGTTATTCCCTCACCCCTGAGCTCCACCATCCATACCCATCCCACCTAATTCCCCCAACCCCCCACTTCGTTAATCTCATTCCCAAACCTATTCCAACTCCATTCCTAACCCCCTAACTTGACAGTAACTCCTCAAATCATCCCCCTCAATGATGACTCAACACAACCTACATTGATCCCTCTTCTCACCCACCCCACACCCTAGAAACCACATATCATGTCCCCAACCTGACACAGAGTCCCTCTTGACTCTAGAAACCCCCTCCATTTTGACCAACGCTAGCCCCCACCCTATTTTCCCTCACCTCACTCCATACAGATTAATCCCCTGCCCGAACCCTCCCCACTCCCAACTCCCACTTAGACCTTACCCGCCAACGAATCCCCCTCCAACCCGTGGCTACCCCCACTCAGCTTCAAACCCTGAACATCCCTCAGCATTCTGGTCCTTACCTCACGCCCTCATCCCAACAAATCTCCACTCACACCAACTCGCCCTGAGCCCTCGAATCACCTTCCCCAGAACTCCCGATCCCCCCACAGACTCCATCCCTTCCACCATTACCAGCATCCCTCACCTCCTTCATTGAAAACATCCCATCCTTAAGCCGCTCAGCCATACCAATTCCCACCACGCATGGGTCTCACCTCACACCTGCCTGCTCCACCGAGCCACTTGGCTCCTTTGGATCCCCACTTGAACAACTCTCTATTTTCAACACATCCAAACTTCTTTTGATTTCTTCAAGTCCCCTCTCATACATAGGTATTCCTTATTGATCTTATCATAGTTTATATTATCCAACACCACTCAAAATTTCATTATTTACACACCACTAGTTACATTATTCCACTTATTATCCATGATTTCATTATTCACAAGTTCATGTAGTTTACATTTATATTTATGTCTTTCATATTAATTTGTTATAGCCTATCATTTATTTAGTTAGTTCATATTCATTAGTCTATCATTTATATAGTTTATCATTTATATAGTATATCATTTCCTATCGTCGGCATTCATTTTATTAGCTTTGGTCTTAGCTTTCATGGTTTTCTCACATTATAATTGATAGTTTATCATTTTGATTCACATAACACATTTTCTCTCCTTATATTATTTTATAGTCTATTGTTTAGATTTTGTAGCTTATTTACTATAATTGAATAAGAATGTTGGACTACAATTTTTATTAATTAATTAGATTAATTATTTTTAATTTTTACTCTACATAGGACTTTCTTTCGAAAACAAACATTAGGACTTTTTATTGTATTTCTCATTTATTTTAACCATGTCAACTAATTGTCTTATTTTTTTGCAGGTGAACTCTACAAAGTTGGGACCACCAAATTATGTTGTCAAAGACTAATTTTTGAAACCTATACGTGACTCTAATACCTTTCACTAGGATCTTCCACAATTTCTCTAATGATGAATGGTGCAACTTTAGGGTCCCTAGACATTTTTATTCACTTGCTACCACATTTCAACACATCATTATAATTTTCTCACTTTGTGTTATCATCGAACCTATTTTTTGGTGACTTTCATCCATAGAGTGTTGTCATTTTATTTTTCTTTTTTTGTGAAGCTAATCACAATGTGTTTCATGTATGTTATTCTCTTGCGCTTATTACAAGCGATCTTGAGAATCATAAATGCAACTGTGGTGTCCTTCATCATTTTATTTTTGTTTATCATTGAAAACTACTTACCGCTTATGCAAGATCCTTGACTGCCTAGTAGTTTGCTGATTTTAATCAACATTATCACATCGTATAACTCCATATTTTCTTCTATATTTTTGTTGTACTAACTTTGCAGATAGTCCACATCGCTTGCTTTCTTGTGTTGGGATTTCTTGGAGTTTACTCTTCACTTGTGTCAACTTGCAGTCAGATAAAAAGGAAAAGTTTTCTCCGGGTATTCTTCATTTTTCCTTATTTTCTCCTTTTGCATCGTACTTTCCCTTTCCTGTGTGTTTGTCTTCATCGAACTTCACATTTGGATTTGGTTTAAAAAGAACCCCTTGCATCCTTCTTGATAACATAGCTTAAGTAGGGGTTAATCAGTTGCATCTCACATTCCATCACACAAAACCGAACTCACAAATCCATTAGCACATCTAGACATCTTCCTACCAGGTGGACTGATTGGGATTTCATCATCTAACAGAAATCCACTGCAATGTTCTGGCCACGTTAGAAATCCTGTACAGATTCAGGCCTCATGTACCTTCGGGTATATCGAGGATTCCCCATCCACAACATCCCAAAACCAAACATAGATTGGCCATTTCTTAGGTCCTTTTGAGCCTTTTATTTTGTTATCACATTTTTCTAAGCTAATCAAGATAAGAAAACATTGTGTGCCTGACTTGCTTGATCTAATTAAAATATGATTTGTTTTCTTATTTTTTTTCATGCCCATAGTCACACATTCAGTAGCTAGAAAAATGGAACAAGATCTCACATTGAACACATCAGCTGCTCCATCTCAACAAACATCCGCCATGACTATTGTCTCTTCCATGCCCATGGTCACTTCTTCTATGGTTACCCAATCCATGAATTTCCATCCACCTCATCAGGAGACCCTTATTTGAACATCTACTCACAATGATACTAATCCATACCATCATTTTATTCCATCTAGACTAGCCACACCTCCATTTGACGCATCAATCGAGGATTTTGGACCTCCTATCATCCCTCATGGAAGTGTGGAGTTTCAAGAGCTTCTTGATGCCAATCTGGTGGCTCTTCACGATTACTTACTTAGGAAGTCAACCCAACTTCCTCTTGATGGTCCACCCATTCAAAAAATTTATGACTATCAATCTAACCCTGAAATGACTCAAATCCTCTCTTCACAATTAGCATTCTTCTTCCCTAGAGCTATGTGAGCTTGATTATAGCCCAACGTGAGCTTAATCCGTCTCATACCAATCCCCCATCTCATCAAACCACTTAGCTAGTCACATTGATTCCTCCCAATCTCCCTCCAATCTATACAACCATCACCACATCCATTCCTACTACCTCTTGGGCCACTATCATCACTAGTGTCCCTACTCAATCTATCCAAATATCACATCCCATATCCAAACAACATAACTCTTCTTTTCCTCTTACCTCACATATACATGTGAATTTCATTGCTTCCTAACCTCTTCCTATGAGTGTTTTGCATTATACAATGCCTAATCCACCTCATCAACCTATCTACACCTACATTCCCATTCACCACTTACCACAACAAAACTAATCCCAATAATCATACCACATCCCTATTTCACAACAAAAACCATTACAACAACCTCCTCAATCTCAACCCATAACTTACATCCACCCTTATCAGGCCATTCCTCAAACAACTACACATCCAAAACTTATCAACCACCTTATCAAGCTACTTCCCATGCCACACAATTACAATCCCAACCAATCAACACATAAAACAACCCCATGCATGCCTTGATGAATACATTGGATAATCTTGAGGCTGCTACACTAGGGCCCAAAGTTACATTCTCTTACGAGAAAATATGTAATGAACCTATTCATCCATCAGTACCAATCAAACCATATCCTCCTCATTAGGAACTACCAAAGTTTGCCAAGTTCAATAGTAAGGAGGACCCACAACAACATCTCCATGCATTTAGGCATGTGTGTTACCTTATTGCTCATGATCAAGACCTTATGCTTTGCACCTTCCCTATGTCTTTGGCTGGTCCCGCGTTGGATTGGTACAATGGCATTCCTCAACATTCATTATTTTCATTCACTCAACTCGCGTAATTATTCTTAGAGCACTTTTCGATTAATATTGCGCACAAAATCACCATCATTGATTTGTATGCCATTTGACAATTTGATGATGATTATATCATGTACTTTGTTGCACGATGATATGGGACCATAAACTGAATATCATTTACTCTTCCACAGACATAGCTTATTGAACTCTTTTCACGCTCTTGTGTGAAGCAAATTTCTTCCACATTGCAAATTCAATCATTCCAAACATTCAAAGAGGATTTCACCATGGCTCAAAAACTCAAAACTTGTGCCCTTGATCAAGGCCATCTCAAACTTAAAATGAACAAACCCAAGACTGAGTTTACCAAGACATCATCAACCCATAATGATAAATCTAAAAACACAACCAATGTCATGGTGGTCAAATCCTCTTCTACACCTACTTCTAGTATTTGGCCTCAACAAAGAGCCCCTAGACAACCACCCAACTATACTCCTCTTGGAGAATCATATAGTTCGATCTTTGATAAGTTGGTGGCGGTTCATCTCATCATGCTTTTCACCATTCAACCACTGGACGAGACAATACCTAAACCGATGTGGTATCATGAGGATCACTTTTGTAAGTATCAACAAGTTAGAGAACACGACATAGAAAAATGCAAGACCTTTAAGGATCTAGTCCAAAAACTCATTAATCAAGGTGACCTCCAAGTAGAAAACCCCAACGCACCTCCAAATCAACCATTAGATGTCTTTAAATAACCATTCCCCAATCATGCTCCAAAAAATCAAACCACTACTCCCACATCCCAACATCTTAATTCCCAGACCATTAACACCATTCACACTACTGATATTATTGAACAAGAATATTTCCTCACCAACAACTCCCCCCACTACACCAACCATCACATATCCACCAACATCAACCATGACTACAACTTCTTCAGACTTGATTACATACACTTCACCATCCTCACCATTCATAACTTTTTCCCACTAGCTTGTTTCTTCACTAACCACATCCTCAGATATAATCACACATAAGTCTACACCTTAGTTTGTAAATATAACTATAGTACCCCTTGAAACATTTATGACACAACCACCCCCACTTAAGACAACCACGAATGATATCCATGCCCCATCTACAAAACCAATCACCTCTACACCAACAACCGAAATTTCACCTATGGATACCCCATCACCTACTCCCATAACCAATACAAGTACGAATGAAACTTCTATCACATCAATAACATCCACAATACCTATATCCATCTCACCTTTAGATGTTGTTAAACGCATCATGCAAAAAACTCTTCCACCATCAATATTACCAACATTGTTACCAAAACCATTCACCATGGGCTCCCCAACCACAACACCAGCTTAGATCCTCCAGTAGAGATCATGGTCATACCTCCCAAGGATCCCTCTTCACAAACAAGATCTAGAACCCTTGGCACATTTCCTCAAAGATCTCCTTCACATCCTCACAAAAAGGTAGAAATCCTCCTATTGAGATCAAAAAATCCAATGCCACATCCTCTATCTTAGGACCACGTCCTTCTCTTCTAGGACCAACCCCTTCATCAAAAACACTTCAATCCACCAATTAGTCCCAGCCAAAACCATCCAATGCTTCTTCTTCTACGACCTCAACTATATCCAAAACTGAAACCAATACATCAAGACCTTGAAACATTCAAACTCCACCCTCAACATCCAAACCATCTTCAAACATCCACTTATTCTAAAACTAAGACTTAAGGCACCTAAAGATCAAACACATCCTAATACCTTGGTTCAGAATCATATAGGTTAAGGATCCTCCAACAATTACTCCAAATTTCAGCCATCACGCTTGCACCTATTAAGGATTTTGAACCAAAGTAGTAAGAAGCCATCATGGTTCTGATTCTAACATCATTTGCACCTACCATTGAACCCCTAGACATGACATTGAACATTGCAAAGCACTTCAAGCCATCATACATAACATCATTGAGGAAGATGACCTTCTCCTTAGAAGTGAACCAATCTCTTCCTTCCACATCCACTCCAACACCTACACCTTCGACTTCATCCATCCAAAGTCCCCACATTCCTCATGGAATTTTTCGACCATCCATCCTCAAAAAGATGATTCTTCCAAGGATAGTCCCCCTTTGGTAATTAATGTTGTTTGGATAACCACCCATTATTGGTCCACACGATTCCAAACCAACAACCAAAGTGAAACCAAAGACCTTTGTTACCATCCCTCCTCCTAAGGATTTTACATCATCCACATCCACATTGAAACCTAAGGTTGTCATCACTTATCCCACCACTCATCCTCTATCATCCCCTCCATCTTCCTCTAAGGCCAAGGACATCTATTTTGGCTGCTCCTAATCCTACTTCCATCAAACAGACCATCATAAAATATTTAGTATAAAGCTCCTTTTAAGATATCCCTTTACGATCTGATCCAAAGATCTCCTAACCACAAAACATGCTCTTATTGAAGCTCTACAGTGCATCTCTGGTATCATCTAATGAGCCTTAACCCTCTTGGCTCTAGCTGATACTTTCATAGCATCCACCACTATGTCCTTCAGAGGATTATAAAATCCCTGACATGCAACCAAAATAACATGATCTTCCTCTCTTCATCACGGTCCACATCAATGACACATTCATCTGATGGACTATGATTGAAAATGGTGCTAGTATTAATATAATTTCTTCTCACACCTTCAACCAACTCAAACTACTTGACACCATTGTCATTGAATCCCCTACCATCCTCTGTGCCTTCAATGATGTTATCACCCCCCATTGGGTACATTTATCCTTCCCATTCACATCGGCCATAAAATCCTTCATGAGATCTTCTACATTATAGAAGGATAATTTCAATATAATCTTCTGCGTGGATGTTCTTGGATTTGTTCCATGCACTGTGTCCCATCTACCCTCCACCACTTTATTAAATACGAATATGAAGGGAACAATTCATACTCTCCTTGTTGATGCCCCTCCTTTCAAGACATGTTATATGACCTATCGACCAAATGACATGTTTGTCCCTAAATCAAACCCATCTTCTGAAGCATCCATCAGTTCTTTTGTGCCTACATCTAAGTTACCCCACAATGGATCTGTTGATGATAAGATGTAGCACCTTACCTTAGGAGAGTATTAACTCCTTTCTCTTAATTCTATTCCTTCTCCCAACCACCTCAGCCACTCCTGATAAGGCCCTTATGTATCAATCCAATGTTGGGTATGTCGTCTCATTTGGCCCCTCTTTTCTCAAAACCAACTTGGTCTATGATGGCCTCGATCAACCTTCTTCTCATGCCAAAGATAACCATCACACCAAACCATATACCAATAAGTTTCAGATTCCTCAACAAACCATCCTTCACCTACACATACCTCCACCATTGTGCATGGAAGGGGTTTGGTATGGGGCATTATGAATAAGGTCCCCATGGCCATGTTTTCAAAAAACCCACAAACCATGTGAATTTTTTGGCTTGGGATACAAAGATCCCTCCATCCCCCCTTTAGGAACTTCTACATCCTCTCCCATCGACATTGATTCACCTCCCTTCTCTCCATTTGACTATCTCATAGATCTAGATGATACCATATCTATTCCCCCTAACTTTTTTTTAGTCTCCACCATTTCCCTCACACTGGTCACTTATCAGGTTGGAAACGAAACCCAGTCCTTTTCTCTTAAGCATCCATAAATGATAGGGGAATATTCCCCTACCATTGAAATTCTTCAGTGCAGTCAATGATAAATCCATTCTTTCTTACATGGGGGCTGAGGATTATCATATCCAAAATTCCCTTCCCCCTGACACTTCCACTCTCCTAAATAAGTCCACTATCAACATTAATATCAAGAATCCTCAAGAACTACACATCCTTAAGGTGGGTTAATCTCTGGAGCCTAAGAACTCAAAGCCTTCACCTCTTTCTTATCCAAACACATCCAGGCCTTTACATGGTCATACTCAAATATTCTAACTCTTGACCCCTCCATCCTTGTCCATAACATTTTCACCATTCCCAATGCTAAGTTGGTTAAGTAGAAGCTTCACCGCATGCATCCTTCAAGTTGCCCTCTCCTTGTCAAAGAGGAGTTACAATGTGCCTTCTTTCTGCCAAATTTATCATCCCCATTGACTATCCCCAATGGGTTTATAACATCGTACCCTTCGTTAAAGTGTTGGGAAAGCTTTCATATATGCACCAAATTTCAGGATCTTAATCTTGCTTTCCCTAAAGATGAATTTCCTCTTCCCAACATCGATCAGCTTGTGGATCTTACTGCGGGTCATGAGATGATTTCTCTTATGGATGGTTTTTCTGGCTATAATAAAATTCTCATCGCACTAGAAGACCAACATAAGACCTCCTTCATCACCCCTTGGGGAAATTTTTCTATCATGTCATGCCCTTCAGTTTGAAAAATGTTGGGGCCACCTATCAATGAGCCATGACTTATATCTTTCATGATCTCATACATAAGACCGTAGAAGACTATGTTGATGACCTCTTGGGAAATTCCAAACATTGACGTGATCACCTCTCTATCCTTGAAATCCTTTTCAAGTGTCTTATTCATTTATTCCTCTGCCTCAACCAGCCAAGTGTGTTTTTGGAGTTCTTACTGGAAAAATCCTTGGTTTCATCATTTATATCAGGGGTATTGAATTTGACCCCATAAAAATCAAGGCTATCCTTGAGATGCCTCATCCTTGTAATCTTAAAAAACTCACAGTATTCAAGGATGACTTCAGTCCATCTACCACTTCATCTCGCAACTTTCAAACCGTTTCCAACCATTTCATCATCTTCTTCGTAAAGATGTCAACTTCCACTGGGACAATAACTATCCAAAAATCCTTTGATGATCTTAAGTAGTATCTCCTATCACTTCGTATGTGCTTACACCTCCACATGAGGGGGGGACCTTTTATCTATATGTTTATGCCACTAATTATTCCCTAGGATCTATGTTGGCACATCATGATGACCAAGGCCATGAGAAGGTCATTTATTACATCATTCGCACCCTTCACAATTATGAGACTCGCTACACTGAACCTGAAAAGTTGTGTTGCACCCTCTTCTTCACCACTTCTAAGCTTCAACATTATCTTCTCAATCACAAGACATATGTCATTACTAGCTCTCATCTTCTCAAAATGATGCATTCTAAGCCTTATCATAATGATCGCATCACTCACTAGCTCATGCTCATGACTGAGTTTGACCTAGAGTTCATCTCTCAAAATTCTATCAAGGGCCAAGTTATTGTAGACCAATTAATCTGAAGCCCCTCTTCCTGATGCTCATCTTCCTCATGAACAGTTTCCAGATGAATCCATCAACAATTTCCACCATGAGGATTCTCCTCTTAGGATGAATCTCTTTTTTGATGGCTCTAATTGTCAACAAGAGGGAGGCTTGGGTGTCATTATCATTACTCCTTAGGATACTCCTATCCCCATCTCTCAAAATCTTGAATTTGAGTGCACTAACAATATGGATGAGTATGAGGCTCTCATTTTGGGCCTTGAAACTTCCATCCTTTTAGTTGTAAAAATCCTTGATATCTATGGGGATTCCGAGCTCATCATCAAACAAGTTACATGTGATTATCAATGTAAAAATGATATTCTTCAGAAATATAAGGACATTTTCATCTTTCTCCTTGAAACTTTCGATTCTTACACTATCTAAGCCATCCCTCGATCATCCAATCATTTTGCTGACACAATGGCATCTCTTGCATCTCTGATCCCATGGACAACAAATAAATCCAATTTTTCTATTGTTGTTCATCATCGTGATCAACCATCTCACATGTCCATGGTTTACCTCATGTCAATCTTATTGAATCCAATGCATCAGATCTTTGGTACTCTCAAATATTTGATTATCTATCCAAATCCATCATTCCCTCCAACTCTATCTAAGAATGGTAGGAGGTCATTTCTTCAATGTGCTAACTGTTATGTCATTCTTAGCAACATCCTTCTATAAACATGGGTTCAATGGTATTCTCCTTCAATGCCTTAAATCCCATGAATCTACTTGCACTATCCAAGAAGTCCACAACTACATTTGTGGTGGACATTTTAGTGGCTTAGCTGTCGCTAAGTGCATTCTTCACCTTATCTATTATTTGCCTTCTCTCAATCATGACTGCTGTGAATATGTTAAGAAATGTGTCAAGTGTCAGTAGAAATCCAATCTTGTCCACATTCCTAGCCAGGCCTTACAGCCAACTCAAGAACTTTGGCCCTTCTCGCAATGGGGCCTTGATCTCATCGATACCATCAATCCTCATTCTTCACAATTTCATCATTCTATCATCACCATGACTGAGTAATTCACCAAGTGGGTGGAAGAAATTCCACTCACCTCAACCAAAGTCTAATCAAATTGTTAACTTCATCTATCAACATATCATTTTTTGCTTTGCGGTGTCCCTCATAAAATCATCACGGACAACATAAAGTCCTTCAAAAATAAATATGTCAAGAAGCTTGGTGACTCATTCAATATCAATCTTAGCTTCTCCTCTCCTTATTATCCTCAAGCTAACAGCCAAGCCAAAGCAGACTAATAAAACTCTTCTTAACATTCTTGCCAAGACTGTCCAGTAAATTTCAGTTCGTGATTGGCATCTTCATATCCCTTTCACTCTTTGGTCTTATCGTACTAGCATTCGTACCTCCATGGGAGCTACCCCCTTTTCTCTCGTATATGGCTCTAAATTTTTTCTTCCCTCAAAGTTCAAATTCCATCCTTGCACGTGTCTCTTCACGACTTCATTTATGATGAAGATTATCACCAAGAGTATCTATAACAACTTGAGTTGTTAGATGGCTTTTTCCTTCTTGCTCTTGAGCATCATCATGTTTATCAAGAGTGCGTCAAGTGTGCTTATAACAATCATCTCAAATAATGTGACTTTAAAATTGGTGAACTTGTCTTAAAATAAAATCAAAATGTCACTACTCTAGAAAGGAGCCAATGTGGAAATTTTTCTCCCAACTAGATTGGACCTTACATTATCACGCATAAGTATGGGTCTAGGGCCTATCGTTTGGCTTCCCTTGATGGTAAATCAGAAACAAAACCTCTTAATGCATTGCACTTATGGCCATTCTATTGTTAACATATCTACTAATGAGAAAATAGTCATATCTTTAGATCATTCCTCCATCATTAGCCCCTTCCATCTATCATTGTAATGATATGGAACTATGTGGTCTACCATCACTTCCTAGACATGACCTTAAATATGGGCACCACGTCTTTGTCCATAGAATTTTCCTTATGGATAGGTTCTCCCTTTTTGGTGAGAAATTTGTGATCATTACATCCATCACCTTCTTTTTTACCTATTGGAACCACACTAAGGGTCCAGGGGTGTCACTTGTATAATCATCATCCCCTCCTAAGTGGTTTACCTAGCTATACCCAGCTCTTTCCCATCAAAAAAATAAAAATTATGGATGCTCCTATCTAATGCTATCTTATAAAAAAACATATTGATCCCTTGAAGGAAATTTGTTCATAAAAATCAAATAAGTAAAATAGACTTATCCCCTGAAGGATAGCTATCATGCATATCTTATCCTTCCATTTAAAAGAAAAAGTCAAAAATACAAAAGAAAAAGCAAATAGTAGACCATACCCTCAAAGGATGGCTACTCTATTGTATCATGGCAGTGGAGGCTTCCTGCATTGATCAACCTTCTATATATCATAGCATCCTAAGAAATATTCCCGCATCGATCAAATTTCTCATATACATTTCAGACTTCCCACATTGATCAATTTGTATCTTCCCCCTTCCTCAGAGTTGGGGCATAGTCCTAAGAACAACCACCTATGGAGAACCCTCTTCCCACATAAAAGTTACATACGAAACCCCTTTATCGTGTCAACATTAGGTTTTATGATCTTATTTCATCCATATGTCACTCATGGTATTTTGGTATAACTAACCATCATTAGTTATGTGTTAACACCTGCTATTGGTTGCAAGTGCAATGCCTTGAGTGGTTCCCTTTCTTGTTTACCTCCAATCCAATTCATAGCATGGTTCCTCATACACTCCTTCCTACAATTATGTGTCATTTATCTTGTTACAGTCACCTCATATCAAGGTCACATTCTTGCATATCAAATTTCAAACCATGAAATCTATATCTTTTAAGGATGACATATCTCACAATCATCCATAATTACATGAATTATGTTAACATCTATGAACAATATCTATAATACACTTTTCGGTTAAGGAATTCTATTGATCTCCGTTGCAGTTTTTGAATCCTACTTGAGGATCTTTCTCAAGGAGGGTTTGTTATCATGCAACTCCTCATACCCCACTTGGTCAACATGTCTTTGATCCATTCATCCTCCCTCATCACTTTTATCCTCCTGTCACTTATCCCCACATCACCCTTCTCACCATTCCTGTCCCCTTCCACCACTATGTCTTTTCATCTCCAACTTGGAAATTTTACTTAACTATTCACACAACATAGAAATCATACTTAAAGTAAATCTGTCATTCTGGACTATGCCTTCTTCTTACTCGTCATTCCCTCCATTGATCATTCCTTCCTCTTGTTCTCCCCTACCAACCAACTTTTCCTCCTAAAATTACCCTTTCTCAAAGTATCAAATCATAGAGTATGTTCACCATCACCACTTTGCAATTTTCCCCCCATTTTCCCCTCTTAATCCATCATCCTTCATACCTCTTCCTACCATTATTTTCATGTCTTGTTTCTTCATCTTCACCTCGTTCATCCTCATCCTCCACATCCTCTCCTTTCCTTTATCTTTTCACAAAACATCATTCCTCCTCTCTTTACTCTTTCCACTCCATCTTCTCGAATTCTCCCACATATCCACTCTCATGTCTAATCGTCATTGCACCAATTGGTCTCCCCCTAAAATTATTTCATGATTATCTTTAGTTTCCACGCTAATAACTATTATTTTTGGTCGATGCCTAAATATCACTCCACATCACTCTCCTCTACCTTTCTCACTCTCTTCGCCCTTCTCTGTTTCTTTTCCACTCCTTCCCTTATCTTGCACCAAAAATAATTATTGTTGTTCTTCCCCTAACATCATTTCATTGGCATTGCCTTTTCCATTCTCCATTCTCCCTTTACCCTTATTCACTTTTCCTCTCATCCTTCACCAACAATAGTTTTTTTTTATATTCCCCTAACGTTCTTTAACTAGACTTTCCTCCTCCATCATCCATTCTCTCTTTCCTCCCCTTCCTTGTCTCCGCCTCCACCCTTTCTTGTCACTTCTTCACCACCTCTCCATCTTCCCTTCACCCTTTTCAATATCTTTACAGTCTTCATTATACAACCCTATGATCCTCTTATCCTCATCTCATGCATTTCTATAGCTTTTACACTCTGTTTCAATCATACTCTCTTTCTCCTCACTACTTTTCGGATACTATCCACTCTCCACATCATATCTCTATTCTTCATTCCCTTTCTTCTACATCATTCTCTCTATTATCCTCTTCTCCTTCCAAATCTTCATTTTCTTCTCTCTCTTTCTTTCCATTTCCTTCCTCTTTTCTTCCTCGTACCCCCTTCTTACTTTCCCATTGTTACCTTGTCTCTTACTCACTATCCCACTTTTTCACCCCTTTATCATCCACATGCATTTCAATGCGGTCTGTACCATATTCCTTACTTTGGTCTCTACTATGTTTTTTCCTTCAAAATTCCCCCCCTTCTTTTCTTTACCACCCCTATCCTTTTTTGTTTCTCTTCCTTTCTTTGATCTTCTCCACATCTTCCTTCTCTCTTTCTTTTTCTGTTCTATCATCTCTTTCCTCTTCTTTTAATTATTCATCTCCTCCATGTTTCCATCATTTATCTCCCTTCATCTTCATCACCTCTCTCACTGTCATCTTCTCTCTTCTCATCTCATCTTCTTCTTGATCGTCCTTTCTCCTTACCTTCTTCTCCTATCATCATTCTCTATTATTCTCTTCCACCTATGTCACTTATTTTTCTCCTCCTCCACCATGTCTATTGTATTACTATAGACACAAATATTACACATTAGACAATATTTAGCCTGGTCTTATACCACTATTTAGAAGGTTATCAAGTGTACAAAGTACTAATTAATCCCACCTTTTGGCCACCTTTTTCTTATCTTTTCTTTCATCTTTCCCATGTATTTCCCGATACCTATCATCCCATTTCATGGCCTTTCCAACAGTCTAACCTTAAATCAGGGTGCTCCAGCTTGTACTGGGGCGCCCTGAGGCACCCTAGTCCCATTTTGGGTGCCCCGATATATGCACAACCTCTTCCATTTCTTTTTGGGTCACTTCTAGATATTGGTCATCTTTATTTTCTTCTCAGTTGACCTTTTTGGGATTAATTATTAAATTAAGCTTGAGAGCCCTATAAATATAAAGTTATAAGACCATATTGAGGGCCCTAGGTCGTTGCACCTTATCATTGTTATCACTTCATCTAGGGTTGCATCCATTACATCACTTGTATCCACATAGTACCATACATTCAAGCTAGGAGATCTACATCACACACACTTCATACGGGGAGGGATTACATTCTATTCTATGCAAACATGATACTTACATTTCTATAGCTATTATTGCTCGCTACTTCACAAAGTGTGACTGGCATGAAAGCACCTAGGGAACAACATGCACACACACAAACAGTTAAACTACATTAGGGTTTGTAATGTACTGTAGCACTCAGTGATAAGTCCACTAACTCAGCAGTTGAGGTCAGTCTCACCCATTCATATGCATCTTTAATTTTTATAGGATTCGATACTTCTCCTTTCATTATGGTTCATTCTCCAATTCATCTGATGAATCCAATGCAACAAACATGAAGTACTCAAAGACATTTAGTGACCATACCAAATTCAAATTCTAAGGATTTGTAGTGTTCTGAGCACCTAGATTGCAAACCAGGGCACCATAAGGCACCCTAGTACACTCCCAAGTGCCTATGTCATCTCAGACAATCCAAATCTTCCCTTTGCAAGGTCTCTAAGGGTTCATCTGCACTTCCAGATTTTATTTCCAAATTTGTGACACTTTGCAACAGTCTTATGTTATCAACCAAGTCTTTTTCTTACTCTTCTCTTACACATTAGGGTTTCATTTCATCTAGAGTATTTTATTTACATTTATTTCATATTGCTTTAGTTCATCTACAATGTTTTAGTCCTCCTAACTAGATTAACATTAATACTAGGTAAAACCCTTATTTTTTAAAATCATTTTGGTGAACCTGACATCTCTTTCTATCACCTTCTAGGGATTTCTCATTGCACCATCATGGATATATCTATCACTAAATACCTTCTTACCCACCCTAATTTTCTTCATTGTGTTCAATTTTTAGTTAATTATTTAATTAATCAATTACCTACCCTTGTCTTCTTCACCTCTTACTTCTATACTTTCTTTCTTTTCTTCGTTCTATCGTCTCTTTCATCTTATTTAAATTCCTCATCTCCTCCATGTTCCCATCATTTCTCTCCCTTCATTTTCATCATCTCCTTTATTTTTCCATCATTTCTTTCCCTTCATCTTCATCACCTCCCTCATTATATCTTCTTTATTTTCCTACTTTCCTTTTACACATCTCTCTCCCTTTTTTTGCTTTCGCCCTCTCCTCTGTCACCCTTTCTCATCTAATCTTCTCCTTCTTGTTCTTCATTCCTCATAACATTCTTCTTATGTCATCCTTCTCTATTATTCTCTTCCAACTCTTTCATTTTTTTTCTCTAGACCCACCATGTCCACTCCATTCCCTACCCTTGTCTTCTTGACCTCCTACTTTTATATTGTCTTTATTTTCTTCGTTCTATCATCTCTTTCATCTTCTTTACATCCTTCATCTTCTTCATTTCCTCCATGTTTCCCTCATTTCTCTCCATTCATCTTCATCACCTCCCTCCCTTTATATTTTCCACTACCTTCATATAGGCCATCTCTCTCCCTTTTCTATAATCTCAGCCTCTACTCTATCACCTTTTCTCATATCTTATTCTTCTTGTTCGTCCTTCCTCATTACCTTCTTCTCCAATTATTCTCTTCCACCTCTTTCATTTCTTTTTCTCCTCCTCCACCACGTCCTCTCTATTTTTTACCCTTTTCCTTTTCACCTCCAAATTTTCTCTCCCCATCCCTCACTTACCCATAATCAACCACTTCTCCTTTCCATTTCCTTTTTCTCTCTTTCCACTATCAATCATCATGTTCTTAAACACATCTTCACACTTAACATTCAAGGTAGATTAATATCTCTCTCCATTTGCAGACAACAACTTCTCTGTTCTATTACACCCCATTCTCATCCTCCTCTCTGCAGAGTTGACCTCTCCTCTTTTCAGGAGCTCTTTCATCTATTCCATTCTCATCAGCCCCCTCGAGGGTGCATCATCACATATATCCCTCGTCACATCTTCCCATGGAATTTTTGTCTTGGAGAATACTATAACATTCATCACTTACCACCCTCTATTCTCCCTCACAAATGTCTACTCTATTGTTTTCTTAGCAACAATAGATTGAATCCTTCCCCCCATTCTCATGAGCAAGATTTTATTCCACTTTTTGTTTAAAAAGTGCTTTCTCTTTTCTTCCTCTAATAATGTATTATCAAAAGAACACCTTCCTTAAGAAATATCTATTCAAAACCATAGATCCATTTACTAGGGCATGTTTATCCATCTCATCTACATTCTTTGAAAGAAAACTACTTTCATAATACCTAGATGCATAGTTGCTCGATTCCTCATTTATAAAGGATATCGCATCTTCTTTTTCCCACACCTTTTCAGACACTTGTCTAGACATCCAATTGCATTTGGTTGCACATGTTTTTTATGTCTACCTTTGATTCATTGGTCCCATGGCTTGCACATCCATATTGTAGTGATTTCTGATCACTCACAGGTCTGTAGAACACTACCGTTGTCTCCATTGATACCGTCCTTTGTTCCCTACCGACGTGATATCATAATCACTGCATTTATTTTTTATTATCCTCGTCTGGGATATCTTATCCCTTCATCATATTTTCTCATCATTATTCATATATCTCTTTCAAACTCATGATAGACATCCGTTAGTTCATCAATCCCAAGTTTGAGGGGGAGCACCTGTTGTCAGCTAATTTTGACTTCACTAAATCAATAAGTGTGGAATCTTTAAAAAAAATCAATAGTGTTATTTTGTGTGATTTTTCTCCCTCATCATAATCCTCTTATTCTCACAGTCATTTTGGATTTTGTTTCATCCATTTTAAATAAGCCCTCCTCCTGTTACGCCACAAACCGTGTTTTAATTATTTAATTAATATTCATCCTGAAATTTAATAAAAATAATATTTTTTAAATTTTATGGGTTTTTAATTAATAAATATAAATTTAATACTCATGGAAGTTGTTCAATAAAACTTGGCAGAACTTTTCTTCTTTTTATTAATTGTCATAATTGTCGTGAGCAAGTGATGGGGGTAATTTTTCTTCCGCTTCCAATTTTCGTAGACAATTTTAATTTTGCTTCTATCATCCAGGAATCGATGAGGAGACGATTACAAGAGGTTGCAGAAGTAGAGGAAATTGGGAAGAAGGAGAAACAAAGAGATATTGCAGAAATACAGAGCCAGAAGAAGGAAGAGCTTATTCTACAGACATTATTCGGCTTTCACACGGAAACCTGACACGGGCATTAGCTAGAGCCAAGCAACCTTGAGAGTTTTAGGTAGTTGTCTCCATTGGAGGGAAGAAATAGAAAGAAATTTCTGAGATCCACGCTTGCAAAGGTGAAGGAAATTTCATGCACGTGTAAAGGTTGATCTTAAATCTCAAACAAATCTCGTATGCAACAAAGAAGGTGAAATTTCACATAGTTGTTAATTTGTTTTTGTTTGTTGTTGATTTGTGCAGTAACTAGAAGCCATTCAGGGAGATCTATGTCAGAATATCCACGCAGGTAAAGAAAGAAAAATGAACTTTTCACGCATTCTTAAAGAGGAGGAATAATATCAAATGAATATTCAGGAGGAATCCATGCAGCAAAAATAACAATCCACGCATGCCATAGTCAGGTTTTTCTGAAATCTCATTTCCTAAAGGTTAAAGACCATGTGATTAATTTGCTTTTGGAATATTTTCACTATAGAGTTATCCATGTAGGATTGAAGACAAATTTCAACGCACCAAATGAGGATTGAAGACAAATTTCAACGCAGAAAAGACAAAGGTACAATGCCAAAATCGAGGCCCACGTTTTAACTGATGTTCATTGTCAATTTTCCATGCAAGGTGAAGGTTTTTCATGCCTGGAAAGAGGAGATTGAGCATGCATCTGTTTAGAGTGTCCACACAGCCTACAAAAAAAAAATCATAACAGAAATAAAAGGAAAATCCATGCAGTAGTTAAGGATGGTGTCCACACATGCTTGAAGAAGAATGAAGTCTTTTGCAAATTCCACGCAGCCTACAGAAAAGACGAAACAACATGCCAAAAAATCCACGCAGGTTTTGAAGGAGGAGAAATTTAATATGTTAGAAGTCCACACAAGTTTTGGAGGAGGCATTTTATCTATTTTACCCACGCATGCATAAATGAACACAAATCCAAAATAAGAACCCACACATGCATTAAAATTATGTTTTATTTATTTTATTATTCTTTCTTTTAAGAAAAGATTAACAAGGATATTACACATGCTTAGGAAGGAGAAATTTGATCAATTCATCAAGGAAGGAAACAAGATCGTTCGTAATAATATTAGGCTCGTGTAACCCACGCACACATTTTTGGAAATGATAAAAGTGATTTAAATTCTATTATTTTAGACTCTGATGGTGATTTGAGATTTTTCTCTGTATTTTGTTTTCATAATCATTTTGTATTTGGGAACCATTTTATTTATTTTTTATTTTAAAGAGGAAATAATAAAAAGAGTCGTATTATTATTTTGACAACGGTGGTCCGAAGACTTAGACCCGACACCTTTCCAGCGTCTTGATTTTCTTTTTGCTTTTAGAGAGTTATTTAAAAATAAATAAATAAATAATGGGTAAATGTTCCAATAAGTCAGCATTAAAATATGTATATCAAGGGTTAGTTCCAACATCATCCTTAAATTCAACATATGATAATATTTTGGATACCAATATGGGTCACATAGATATGGTTCAGTTCTCTGACAGGGTAAGATAGGAAGGGAGAACTATTTTCTCAAAGAGGATTTATCGTTGCGGCTTACCTCAAACGGTAGCATTTCCCATTGCCATACAATGCCCCAAATTTGTCATAGCTTATGCTGAACATTATGATCATGAGCGTCGAGGAATTTTTAATGACAAAAATGAACCTTTCCTACTCGATTCCCCATATCATATGGAAGATTTTCTAAGAGTACCATTTCATGAGAAAATGCTAACATCACACAAGAATCGACACAATAGTTTTGGGATGAAAATCCTTTGAGATGATTAAAGATGGTTAGTAAACATTGGTTGGTCAAACCAAAAAATCACACTTCAAGAATTCCCAAAGAGTTGTTTCGAGTAGAGTTTCATGAGGAAATAGGAGATATGATTACTCTCCTCAGCATGGTTTTTAGTCTTCCTTCTGCTAGAAATTTTCATCCTTGGATGTACAAGTTCATTTGCATCATTCTTCATGCAAAGACGTTCATTGATTGGGAAAGTATCATTAACAATACTCTCCATAAGCAATTGATTGAGGTAAAGATGATAGGTCATTTTTACATGACCTCATATTTAATTTATGTTGTAGCAAGAAGGAGGATATTTTTAAGGTTAACAACTAAAGGTACAATGGGTCCTGGAAAGAATAGTGTTTTTCACTTTTACTCATAGCTGGAGTTCAAGAACGGTTCTCACCATTTCCAAAGGGTAAATGATGCTTTCCTATTCTATATAATCAAGTCACTAAGGAGAAACCTGGAGGAAATATTTTCAGAAGATGCCAAGACGGTGATAAAAAATGGGGAACTTGCTTTATCCAATTTTCATCTTACTCTTATATGCAAGTTGATGGATTTACAGGAGCTCCTTACAAACTTCCTAAATATGTCAGTGATAAAATAACATTGATGGAACTTTCACATCAAATTTTCAAAATACATTGCCTACTGGTGGATAAATGCAAAGGAGGTATTCATTTCCCAATTCAGATTGGGGAATACAAATGTCTGAATTCCCACAGTGCAGAACTTATGGAAAAAGAATTTTCTCTCATAACTATACATCCTTTCACAAGTAGGGCTCAATTCAATATTAAAGGATCCATGGAAAAAGGCCTAGGAGCAAGATATAAGCACAAGGAAAACATAGAATACTATTGGGTAGAATGTGTGGATGACAGAGAGGTAAGACGATGACACTTTTCTCATTTCACATAGCTCAGATAGAAAATTATGGATTGAGGGATCCTCCCTTGACTTTTGTTGATAATGGGATTGATCTTATAGATCCTGCCTATGATCAAATAGTTTTCACTCCACTCCCCGGTATTGATTGGAGTAGAGGAGATGAAACTTCTCTAGATGTCATAAATCAACTTGTGTTAAAAAGGACTATGATGTGGTATGAGAATCAGATAGCCAATCCTCTCCCATTTCAAGAACATATGTCAAAAATATAAAGTTTGTCAATGAAAGGAAGATTTACACATAAAAAGGTGGTGCAAACTTCTTCACACCAGTCTCCACCAACATCATCACACGCATCTCAGAGGCAAAGCCAGTGGTTACCCAAACTTGTCTCTAATAAAGAAGCAGTGTCTCAAGGATCGGTAAAGAGTGTGCATCTTCGGGAAGGAAAAGAATGTGTTTTGGGTATTTCTACCCAAAACTCATCTATTCACATCACTGAGATTTCCAATAGACCTACCAAAGATCCAAATCATCAATGTCATACACCAGAGTCCAAGTAAATCCCAGTGGTATAGATATCTAATTATTCTAAACATCAAGGTGATAAGGATATTCCACAAGAACATGAGGATAATCAAGATTGTGTTGCAGATGCTACTTCACCAAGGATTGAGGCCACAGAACAATTGCCTACTGGTTTTAGTCATGAGAAAGGAAAAGATGATTTTTCTTCTAGTTCTCAACTTTTTTGTGTCAAATTAATGAATGAAACACTGACCTGGGTTGACTCTAAAATAAAAAAGAGAAAGATATTGGTCAAAGTGGCCAACATTGATTTGGAGTCTCTTTCTTCCCTCTCTAATAAATTTGTGCCCAAAAATCCTAAGGTGTTCTCCAGAGTAGTGATTGATGATAGCGGAGATAAATTTGCATAAATTGTAGTTCCTACTACTAAGAAGGATCATGGGGACATGATAGCCACTGACTATGAAGTATCCAAGATAGCCCTTGGTAAGACCACTTTTGAAAGCAATGTTGATATGGCAAAGGATTCAATGAATAGTGTGCTTAAAAGGTTGGAGAGATACAAATCTCAAATTTCCCAACTCAAGGAAGAAAAGAATCAGTTGATTTGATATGTTCAGCATTTGATCAGCCCAATTGAGTCTTCTTTTCCTATTCCAGAGATGGTGGTTATTTCGGACTAAGAAATTCTTAATCAATCGAAGGATGTGATCACTCTAGGGAACACTCTAAGGTCATGGGTTTTTGAGATAGAAATTGGTAGTTTGAAAATAATTGTTGAGGTGATAAAAATATCTAAGAATATTTATGCCTACCTTGATACAGTTTTTCCATTCAAGGAGTGCCTCATCACAGAATTAATCACACTGGATCAGATTTTTCCAAGTCTTCAGGATCTTTCTCAATGGAATCTACATTCTTAGCCTCATAGGGGATACTTGAGTTTGATCATCATATGACACGGTTTCTATGGCTAAATCATGTTAAGGCCAGAAAAATGATTCTAGAAGACTTGGTAATTCAGTTTGATAGTTTGTACAATGAAGCCTATACCACACTCTCTTCCATTCAAGTCTTCATCGAAGAAATTCCTTGCACCTTCATCAATGAACATAGCCAAATGAATTTAGTACAACATCTAGTGGAGTAGTTTACAAAATTGATACATGAAATGTATACTCCTGTTGATGTTTTTTCCACTTCTTCTATGGATCAATGTTTCAGAATAAAACACCTGTGCAAGGAGATCCAATCTAAATTTGTAGACCTGCATGCCATACCAGGTAAGATTCTCAAAATACAGGTACTTCGTGAGGCTATTCTTATCCCAAGTTGTTTTCCAGAAGAAGAAAAAATGCACCAAATATTGCAAGAGCTCAAATCTTTTGAATTGGCAAAGAATTAGGATCCTTGTTTTATCAGCAACATGGTAGGATGATTTCCTATATTTTTTCATGGGTGGGAGAATCCATTTCTCATACGATTGAGATACGTGGACCCCACACCCAATGGATAAGGCACTGATTTTTTTCAGATATTTTGAAATTGGTATTTTAAATGATGTTATTGTTAAATTCACTTTTAAGGAAACTTGTGAAATTTCTATTTTTTAGTTTTTTTTAATAAAGTTGGTTGAAAAATTCAAAGTCATTTAAGTGCCATATTTAATGTGCATTTAAAATCCTAATTACTTTGTAACCAACTTTTGGGTCATAAAAGGAAGTTAGGGGCTCATTTGTAAGGGTGACTTTTGAGAGAGGAGAAGAAAATAATTTTGTGTGCAAGCTTTGTTTCAGGAAGAAACTTTGTGTTCTTTTGTGAAAGCATTTTGGAGTTCATGAAATAAGAACATTGTGTCTCATTCATTGTCTCTTATAACATTTTATGTTCATTAGATGTTAGATGTTTAAATCTTGCATGCAAATATTGTCTTTGATCTTATTATCAACGTTATTAACTTGTCATTCTTATTCACAATGATCAAGCTCTGCTATTTACTTTCTCATGTGTATTCCCTTTTACTCATTCTCATTTAGCTAATGCAAACTCTATTTTATTTGTGTTATTTATTGTTTTTTCTTCTCCATGAAATATTAGGCTCTGCTTTTCCCTAACTCTTGCATGTTCCTTCCATTCATTCCATTCTAATCTTTTCCTTCATTACATTCCATCTCCCTCATTCACATTTATTTCCATTGATGTTCCAAAACACTGCCCACATACAATTTTGAATGTAGAGGTATAAATACAATTTTGGCATTCAATAAAGGCAACCTCACCTTCATTGAGGAGGTAATTCATTCCCACACTGTTGCATGTCATTTTCATCTGTGCAAATACATATGCTAACATCACCCAATCAATCATCTCTTCATTATTTCATCATTTTTGTCTCATGGATTTCTTGACGCAATCCACTCATCAAAAAGGGGCAAATGTAGACACCAATTTTTGGTGTTGTTCCTCCACTTCACATTGTACTTGCTCTCCTTCATTAGGATTGCCCATTCAAATTCCTTTTCCCTCGAAAATTTAATTAATTCCATTTCCCACCAAAAATACATACCTAATTAATCAATGTTAATTGATTGATTAATCTTGTTTAAATCAACTAATGAATTTAATATTCAAAAGTAATCCATGGCATCCCACTAATGAATTTAATATTCAAAAGTAATCCATCTCATCCCACTCATGAATTTAATATTAAAAAATAATCCATATAATCCCACTAATGAATTGAATATTCAAAAATTATCCATATCTAATCCACTCATGAATTTAATATTCAAAAATAATCCACATGCAATCCACTCATGAATTGAATATTCAAAAATAATTCACATGCAATCCACTCATGAATTGTATATTCAAAAATAATCCACGTACAATCCACTCATGAATTTAAAATTCAAATTTACTCCATATAAAATCCACCTTTGAATTTAATATTCAAATTTAATCCCCACTCACCTAATCAGGGTGACTTTTCAAAATCATGATTACCTAAATTAATCACATCCTCGGGCTATAAATAAGAGCCTTCCCCCCTCTTTCGAACAAGCTAGAAATCATAGAAAAACTCTCACATTCTTCTGATTCCACTTATCATCATAATATCATCCTAATGCTCTTGTGATTCCACTTATCATCATAATACCATCCTAATGCCCTTTTGATTCCACTAATATCATCATAATATCATCCCTTATCCATCCCATTTCTTGGCATCCTTTCATTTGCAACAGAAGAGTTTGTAGGATTGTTTTGTAGGTTCCTCTCTTCCAGCCCAAATTGTCGTTGATTCATGTAGGGTTGGTTCGCATTACATATTTTTTTATCAAATATGTCTTTTCCTTATATATCAGCATTTTCAATTTTTGTTTTATATCAGATTCTAAATATTTTCCACATCCATCATCGTTGACTTTATCTTATTTTATCTAAAAGAGGGTTGAAATCCATCCAAGGAAGCTCACACTTCTTGGAGCCGACTTAGTTAGGTAACCCTTCATATATCTACTAATCCATTTTTTTTCTTGGTATTCTTTGTTATGAAGATTAAAGAGCTTACAACTAGGAGAGCTATCTTTCTGCCTGTCCACATCATCATCATCACCTCAAGGTACCTTAAACCCTCGCATGTTTTGAGTTACCTATTTTTTTAGTACTAGTTCACTAGTGGACAGGAACTGAGGAAATTTGGTCAACACCAAGAGAAAGTTTTTTGGGTGATCTTACGACATGGAAGAAGAGTGTTTAGGAGAAAGGTCTAGTGTTACCATCTTTCCATGACTTCTTCTTAAATTTATAAACCACTACAGATGGCGTGATCTATTTTTAGTTCCGTGTTGAAAATGTGGAAAGAATTCAGTCTGCTTGTTAGAGGACTGTGCCTGTACTGTGAAAACTACTCTGTAAACTGCTGAAAATTGTTCTAATTTGAGAAAATAGTTGTATCTGCCCCCAAGACATAGGCACCTGGGAGAGGTCAAGAGCACCCACATGCTAGTGTTTGTAGATGGACACTCATGTTTGTGTTGATTTGAGTACCCTATTCAGATTCTGGTACATTTCTGAAATTGTATCTTGTTTTGTTCCTGTGTTGAATTGTTCTTTACTGTTGTATGGGGTGATTGATTCATCCAATGTATGCCCCCCTCATTTTGGGTGCAAGCAACATCACTAGGAGAATGCAGCCCAAAGAGAGGACCTAATGTTGATCTAAATTGTGTACCCTACAAGGGGGAGTGGATTTGCATGGTAGAAACCAAGGAATATGCAACCAATATGGCTAGGTATATGTGTTAGTAGAAAAAAAGAAATCATGTAATGGAAAACAAAGTAATCAAGAAAGTAGACAAGATAGATCATGAAAATCAGGTTTTAAACATGGGACATCACTTAAAATGTCACAAGACAATCAAGGGTGAAGCATAATAAAGCATACAATGTGCATATAATACAAAGAGCATAGCCCAAAAAAATGGCATACAATGGAAAATAATGGCAAGAAAAGTTTAAAAGACAACCATGGTGGAAAATAGTTTATGCAAAGCAAATGTTGCACATGAAGAACTTGTTAGCATGTTAGAGAGATAAAGAGTGTGTCTAAGTGTGTATAGATCAATGTGAAACAAGTAGCATGCTAGTAAATAATAGGAAATAGTATAAAATAAAACAATAGCACATGTGATGTGTAAGAGTATAAATGTAAATTCCCCCAGGAGCCTCGGTAGGACTAGTAAGAGGTACAATGTCAAGCATCATTGTTGTGTGTAAATATCTTTGGGAAGTTTTCATCAACAACTAAAGAGAAAGTGAACGAACATATGTATATGATAAATATAATGACATATTGGATATATGGATAACATAGTAAGCAAAGTGCAACATGTAAGCGTGAGTAAGCAAGAGTAATTGCAACTAAGATATGCACTATGTAGCGTATGAATGTGATGGAAGTGTATGCCATGTGGATGTGATAGGATCAGCATTACCCCCAATGGATGTGTATGAGTATGTATGAGATGATATTCATTTATAAAATACCCCTCAATAATCAATAATGAACCATAAAACAAGAGTGCATCATTAGGAAATGGTTTGATAGTGTGTACTTATAAATATATGATCGTGAATCATAGAGCGTATATTGTAGAATAGTATAGTATGATGTGTGGGAGTGGTGTGTTAGAAATATGTATCGTGAATCCCAGAGAGTGAAATGTGTAGTGTGTGAGGTTCTTGGATGTAGTATGCCCTCAACAGTCAAGTGTGAACCTTAGCACAAGAGTGCATCATAGGGTGGTGATGATACAATATGTGTATCAAGTTATGTAATGATGCTTTAAAATATGAAGTATGAAGAACATAGTGTATGTGTAGAAATGATAGATAATTGATGATGTTAGAGGGGGGGATGTAAGCATGATTCCCCCAAGTGTATGATGATGATTGAGCTATCTAAGGAAGGTGAAGGGAAAGGGTCCTCCACCCAATGTCTGAAGAGATAAAGACGTGTGACCATGCTCTAAGATTGGTGGAGTATGAGATTGATGCTAGATGTGTGAAGGAAGCCTAGAAGGTGAATTCTTATGTGAAGGAGACTTAGGGGGTGATGAGGACCTATGTGAAGGAAACCGAGGAGGTGATAAGAAATTATGTGAAGGAGACCTAGAAGGTGAAGGAGGTGGTGAACTCTTCTGTGAAATTTATGCCCGAATAGGGGACTTAGGCTGAGAGGATGGATTATTAGATCGATGAGCACAAGTAGGTTGTGTGTGAATAAGAGAACTAGGTGTAGAATGTGCCTTAGATTTGATATGACCAGGGAGCCTATATGTTGCAACTAGTGACAGGACATCCTCAAGAGGAGGCTAAGGCAACAGAGTGGATGGTGGAACACATTTGAGAGTGAAAAATTCCTTATTGTGAATGAATTTGAGGCATAAGTGGGTCATGGAAAAGATACCCTTAGTAGAAAGGAGCCAAGAAACACCTAAGATCATGTCACAGCCTTCAAATGAAGGTGCCACTGTGAATGACACAAGCTATGTGAAAGACCCAACTATAACTAGAAGCTTAATGAAGCCATAATATTTTAGAATTGGATATGAAATTTGAGATAGTGGATATTTAACATCTACAAGGATTGTAATATAACACGCGCTGATAGGAGCCAATGGATCGATCATGGTGTTATTAATAGTATAAGATCTTATATAAGCATTTATGTGCAGTGTATTAGAATAAAATGTATCATGATAATCATTATTAGATAATGTGATGAGTGGTGGAGATGCATCATCATGAGCAACTAGAAAATCAAGAGCCCTTGATGAAGGAGGAGGCATAACACGATGTGTATGATTAGCTGAAGGATCATCATCTTACTTGTCATTCTTGGGATATCGATCATTGAATATTTTGAGCTTTTTGTTTTCATTGATCAGCTTAGATGTTGGCATCTCAGGGAACTCGATTGCATAATTATCAATGAGATCATGAATGAAATACCTAAGTTTGAAAAATCAATAAGTTGAATTCCCAACACGTTAATGATAGTCACATCTATCATTTTCATTGTAATCTTTAGGGCAAGATGGATCAAGTTTCAATGGTGGTGGAAGAGTAATAAGATTGTTCTGAAGAAGTTGTGGCAATAGAAGGCTCGGAGCATAAGGAAATTTTGTAAATGCATGCTTTTTAGGTTTCCATTGAATATTTTTAGGAGTAGCAACAACATTAACAATATCTTTTGCTTCACTGGGCTTAGGAGATGGCTTGAAATTATATTTTCTTTGAAACCGATTAAAAGATGAATCCTGATCATGATATTTGAGCTTTCCCATAGATAAGAGTTTTCTTTCCCATAACTTAATAGTTTGGCATAATTGATCAAATGATGGAGAGGTATCAAAGATAAAACTCTCTTGAAGAGGGGGTAAAATAATTCAGACAAAAACATCTTGCAATTCACAATCTCGTGAGTACATTATACATCATATCTAAGTTGTTCTTATATCGTAACACATAATCTGCTAGATGTCTCATTACATCCTTATTTCATTTGTGTAATTTAAGAATAAGATATTTTTGAACCAATATTAATTAAAGAAATTTTTGTGAAAAGAATCAGCTAAATGTGTAAATGATGTTACCGAATGAACAGGTAGATCGTATAACCAATGTAATAGTATAGTCTTGGAGACTGTTGTGGAAATATCTTAGATAATAATGTATGATAATCTGCATAATCTAGACATGCCACATGAAAACATCAGATATTCTCTTGAGGGTCACCATGGCCATTGAAGGTGGGAAGCTTAGGAGATGACAAATTTTAGATGAAGTGCATAAGAGGAAATGGATGGGTGTAAAAAGAGTGTGATGGAGTAAGGTGGAATCAAGAGACTGGATATGCACAAGAAGTAGCCTGTTCAAGTTGACGTATTTGAACTTTAGAGATCCTGATAGAGAGAGGCTAGGTTTTTGAGTACCAGCGGAAGAGACTTGTCACGTGTGAGAAATAATAAGGAGGAGTTAAGTGGTTGGTGGTAGTAGGAAAAGATACGGGAACAGTAGAAATTAGGGGGAAGGGTGGAATTATGGTGGTTGAGTAGTAATAAGCATAGAAGCGGTAATGGATGTGGGAAAATTAAGTCTCAACAAGATTTGTGGCCTCCTCATGAGCAGTAAATAAGAGCAGATCTAGATCTTGGGGATGTTCAACACGATGATCATTGAGATCTCCTGAAGGTGGTATTTAGTAAAGGTTTTATAAGATTGAGTCATGATAAAATTATTACAAAAATGTCTAAAAGCAAGGTTGGGTCTGAACAAATGGGTTCATCAAATGATTTTAACAAAAATAGAATTTTGTAGAACCCTAATATTGTAGAGTAATAAATGTATGACTATGATAAACAAGTTCTAAGTACAAATTTTGACATAAGAAATAAGCTAAATACATATGAAACCCTAAGTGTAAAATCGAGGGAAAGAATGACTTAGCTGATTTATCCCTGATGATCGAGGGCTGATATGAATTGGAAAACCGATGGACAGGAAGGGAAGACCATTGTAAATGAGAAAAATAAATTTATAGGACTTTCGAATGAATCCTATACTAGGGCACTTAGACTAGGGCGAGGGCACCTAGGTGCTAGAGACCTCTATTGGGCACATATGACTACACAGGAGCTTAAAAACTAGTTTTTTTTGGTATCTCAATATGGTCACTAGTAGTCATTATTACTCACTTGTATGTCAGACTATGATCATTAGAATTCACATGTAATATACAAAGAGATGATTACATGTAAAATCCGCAAACTACATCAAATCCCAAAAATAAAATATGCAATATGGGGAGTCGGACTGACCTCAGCAGTCACCCAACTGAGTGAACTTACGAGTGAGTTCCACACTACATCTCAAACTCCATGTAGTTCTTGTGTTTGTGTGTGATAGAATCGAACCCTAAGAAGCCCTTCTGCAAGTGCAAGTGATAGCGGGTAATAGCTAGATGTACTAATGTAAATAGATGTGTGGATGGAAAAATGAACTTCCCCTTCCAATGAAGTGTATGTATAAAATGCATTCCCTTGTCCCTTGAATGAAAGCTAGATGGATTCCTTTGATGCTATTAGATTCCTTTAGATGCAACCTTAGGTGATTATAATAGATGCTTAGAGCCTGGTCCTTTATTTTGGTCACATAGCTTTGTATTTACATGATTCCCATGGTTGAATTTCATAATTGACAACTGTAAGGCCAACCTATAAGAAAATAATATTCCCAAATTATAAAAGAGACCCAAAATAAGCGAGTAGGATAGAAAGGAGTCAGGGGCACCCAAAAGGATGAGGGTGCCTAGGTGTTGGCATCCTGTCTAGGCACTGGTGTCCGGATTCATAAAATATAAGTAAGTGAATTACAGGCTAGATTGTAGGGTGTAAAAATATAGGAAGAAGACAAGAAACAAATCAAAGAAGCCAAAGATAGTTGTTAATTACTAGTTTTCTTTCTTAGGAATCATATGAATGCAAGTATGCTTTTAAGACCTAGAAATATACCCAAGTGCATGATTTTATGTCTACACAACTTGAGTTTCATACTCTCTTAAATAATTTGGAAGGGTCACTTTCTGTAGAGAGAATATAAAGACTCCTAAACTTGGAAGGATAATTCATACATGTAGAGTGTGCTACCCTAACAGACGTGCATGAGTTATTTTTCAATTTAGGGATCTAGGAGTGCCTTTTGTGCTCGCTTTTACATTGGGAGTTCTCAAATTGCCAGGTTACATAATAAGGTATGATTTACTTACATATATATTCTTCTTAAAGTTAAAAATTTCATGAAAGGTTGACCATGGGGGAATATTAATTCATATTAAGATGATGGAATCGAAATTTTGAGTGTACAATGGGTCGGTCCAAAACTATATGGTAAGGTCAAGATATAGATCTATATCCTTACTGAAATCAACATTTATAGACTATAGGGATAAAATATAATTTTAATGTTATGGTTTGGAGGATATATTTTTCTAGAGGTGTTTTATGTTGTTAAACCTTAGAAACTCGCGACATAAATGTGTGTGAAGATAATAAAGTAACCGAAGATCTATCAGGGCGTTTTAAGAAAGAGTGAGGAGAGTGTATTTGTACATGTAAGTGTGCTATGTCAAGATCAAAATTTTGGAAACAAAATGGATTGAGAGAGGGGTGAATCAGTCCTAAAATTTTCTCAATTCATTAACCATTAATTTCAGCATCCATTAACATTTAACCATTCACATATATTCAACCATTGCTTATTGAGTGTGCACAATACATTCAAACAAACACAACACATAAGGAGATAAAAATAGACACAAGCTATAAGTGGGAAACCCTCATGGGGAATAAAATCTACTAAAACTTTTCTTATATTACACAAATAAAAGAGATCTAGTGAAGCACCAACTTCACAAGGAGCACCAACCCTACAAGGAGCACTAACCCTTAATTTAGTGAAGCACCAACTCCCAAAGGAGGATACAACCCCATAGGATGACTAATCACAAAATAATCCTCCTTAAATTGTTTTATCTCTGATATTTCTTCTACCACAACTGTTGGAGATCACATATTCAGCTCACAAACCCTAGCTCATACCCTAGGGCATCAAACTTGCTCTATCATCTTCCTTTCCAACTTGTCTTGCCTCTAATATCTTGAAAAAATGATGTAAAAATATAATCAACATTAAAAACACCTGATCAGCCTTAAAATAATTCCTTCATACCTGCAAATAACTCTTCTCTAGGTCACACTACTCCCCGATGCAAGACGACCTCACAAAATGAGCTTAAACTCCACTTTTATATGCATTTCAACTCGCAAACCCAAAGGATTTCAGTACCTCATTATAAATTATACTCATACACATTTATAAAATTAAATTACATGCATTACAATGGTAACATATGACCCAACTAGGTCGGCCTAGCCAAAAACAACATTCCATGCACCAAAGTGTCTAAAAACCCTACCATTGGAATGCCAAAAATCCCCTCATGCCAAAACAATTTTTTTTTCAAGATCTAAAAATCACCACACATGTTTAAAATAACATTTAAACATCATCCACATGGTCACAATTTACATGAACCAATCAAATTATTTCGTTTAATGAGCTTATTGGCTAATTGCCTTCACCGAACAACTGTTTCCAACACCATGAATCTTACTTTGGGCCTCAATACCAATCAAGATGACCTAAAATATGGAATTTTTCCACTCTATGGAAATTTAAATACTTGTAAAACACATCTAAACAAGTTATACCTCATGAAATAACAATCTTCTCAAACCACAACCACTTTTGTCTTCACCAAAGTATGCTACCCAAAAACCTGTTTTCCAAACTTAGCTAATAAACACACTTTCTATCACCTCAAATACCTCAAAATTCATTAAATATATGTAACATTAGCCCCTATTCACTTTCCAGGTGATATTTTTCATCAACTCAACCATTTTATGCTTCAACCAACTCAATACTTCAATAAGAACAGGACTGTCCTGAAACTGCCACTAAAAACTTCTTCACAAAATGACCTGAATGATACCTCAAATGACCTCACCAAGACTCAATACATACCTCATTTTAAATATCTCTAAATTAAATTTCCATAAAATATTGGAACTCCTTCCAACTCCAAGTGGAAGGCCTTCAAGCAGGTCTATCTCTATCAATTGCTTTTTATCTCTTCTTGGACTCAAGAACTGTTAGTTAGCCCAGCTTGCGCCAACATACCAAAACTCACTTAAAAACTTAAAAAATTAATTAAACATACTTAAACATTATTTATTATCCATAAAAAACCTTCACCAAGCTTTATATAATCAAAAGCATCATTTTACCTTATGTAGCTACTTGTACCCTGCTAGAATGAGCATCCTCCAAATTTTACCCTCAAACAACATGTCATAGATTCTTAATACCATATCCAATATTTAATTTTTACATACCGTTTTGAATATATCTTAATAATATTCACAACACAACTTTAATGGAGTCCTAACTCCCCATGAAGCTCCTGCAATCTCAATTTTACTGAAAGCTGCTCCAAACGGCCCCAAAACTAGTCATCAAAGATAGGGCACAATTTGCACTTTTTCATTGTTACCATGACCTAAAACCTTAATTAACATCCATAAAAAATCTTTGGATATCATAAATTACAATTTAGTCTTTTCCTCATTTGACAATCTTCTCCTCAAACTGCAACTATTCGGAAACAATCCTTTTCAGGTGGAACCCACATATTGCCACATGCACTACCATACCTTTTTAGAAATTTTGATGAGTATTATACAACATTAAATTATAAATTTTTCAAAATTAATCAAAAAAATATCATTATACTCACTCTTTTGCAAGCTACTTCTAACTAGGGTTTAGCTAGGGTTTCAAACCACTTTATCTTCTTAACGATCATTCATAAAAAATGTGACGATAAAACCACCTCATTATTTTTGCTAAACCTTCTTTGTTCCATGTAAAAACATACTTGAAAGTATCTGGCTCCCATGAAAATTATACAATCCACACCGAGCAACATAAGGTCCAACTTTGTCTCAAAATCACACTAAAACTTACCTAGTTTTCCAAAACATAAATATCTTCAAATTTATTTAGCACTTCAACCTAAAACTTGCCATGAAGAACCATGACAACATCATATAACTTCTCAAACTCACCATATATATCAGATAGCTATGAAACTCTCCATCCAATCTCATTTTCACAAGTTAAACTTCATGTTTCTCACTGCTTACTTCCCATTGACCTTAAATATGCATCTAACCTTTGAATTCTGACCAAAAACTCATCACAAACCTCAATTACACTTCCATAATGTTTCATACATGCTTGGAAAAGACTGATTTGGTCCAAATCTCATATCTCCATACCATTTTACATGCTCTAGGGCTAGAAACAAGCCTAGAATTACCTAACTTAATGTTGACAACTCATGACTTGACCATAAAGACATCATGCAGACCCATATACACCTATGACACATCATTAGGACCATTCTTGACCTCGTGACACTCAACAATTCACTTGGTAAACCTCAAACCATTACTAGACCTACTCAATCATGCACTATGACACTACATAACTCACCAAAACACCCAATTCTCATGCTTAACACCTAAAAAGCACATCATGGAGACTCACATGACCACATGAAACCCTTTTCCATAAATTGAGTTGACATCAATGACAACAAAACCATACAATGGCCAACACAACAATTTCAAAGGATATATTTCCAAATTTGAGTGTCTACATTTTCCCCACCTTTAAATATGAACTAAAAATTACACGCTTAAAGGAAAAGATAACTGAGTGTGTACACACATTTTATCTTTTCTCACAATTAAAAAAAATTGTATTATTTCATTGTGTTTGTGTTGGTACACTCAAAAATGAAACCTGCAACACATAGTGTATTCAATGCCCAATATAGGAAACTAAACTTTAAATCAAAATATAATGAAAGTAATCTAAATAAATGTGCAACAAGAAATGCCAAAAGAGATGAAAAACATAGAAGTAATACACATGTTTTATTTGGAGAGGGAATGTGTTCCCATTCTTTTGATTCAGAGATTATGGATTTTACTGGACTCTGATGAATAATTGGGGGTGATCAATCCCCAATTTGTGCCGAAGAGAGGTCGATGTGCTAGGTGTACCAACCCAACACACGAATTCCGAAGAGAAGAAAAAACAAGAGGAGCTAAAGCACCATTTTTGAGGAGGAAAACCATGTATCAAATCCATTCAACATCTTTGATATCTTCCCCTTAAGTGCAAATAGGATAGGAAATTATTCCCACAAAGAACTTAGTTTTTTTGCTACCTTTCATAACCCAACAGACCATACCATTGTAGAAGAATATAAGCCCAATTTTGTAACTTAAGACACATAGTAGAAAATATAAATAAGTGCACCCATACTATTCCAATGTGTCATACATCTGAGTAGAAACTAAGTACAACTGGTAGCATGCTAAAATATGAGTGGAGAAAGGAGACCCATGTTGTAAATGTGTACAAAAATAGAAGTGAAACTGGATACCGTAGAGAAAGAAATAATGAAGAACTTCATGCACGTTGAATCTATGCCAAATTGATCCATTCTAATTATAAAATTATATGAAAATTTTATAAGAGTGATGGAAAACCTGATGATAATGGTGAATATGGATAAAATGCTCCTTGGGAAAAATTGTATGCAAGGGTGAGAACGTTCTGTATAGTTTTGACCAAGATGTATAGTTTGGACCCTTTATATATTTTTCTAAATTCATGTGCCTCAGTCCAAGTATGAGGCATTTTTTCTTGTCCCTATATATGTTTGTGCCTGAAAAAATGCCTATGTTAGCTGGAAATGTAGAAAAAACCTCATATGTTTTCCTCCACTTCTGAAGAGTGAGTGATTAATAATTTGAGCGCGTGCCTCAAAAGGAAATATGTATACTTATATTTGAGATGTTGAGAACCTGTAGATAACCTCTACAAAGATGATGTGGTGGCCACCAAGAATAAACTGTATCTGCACAAGGGGATACACATGGTAGAAACCATGGCACAAAATAATAACAAAAAGAATGAGAAGCATGATAATAATAACAATGTCAATGCAACAATAACAACAATAGAAAAAGATGTGTTAGTAGAAAACAAGGGAAAGTATGACAAATAATGTCACACAAAAGGAAAAAAATCATGTAAACATGGGACACCCATGGTGTTGCAAGACAATCAAGTCCCTTAGGCCAAAATTAGAGAATAAAACATGCATACATATAGACAAATAGCAAGCATCTATGAAAATTAAGTGTATATAAGTGAACAAAGAACATATGATATATAAAGATCTGATTTAATATAAATTGAATTAAATCTAAATGCAAAGTACCTATTGTAATGAATGATATAAAAATGATAATATATAATAAGACGCAAGCAAACAAGTATGTACGAATGTGAAACCCTAAGGAAGAGAGGGAGATAGAGAGACTTAGTTGATTCATGAGCAATCTGGAAGTAATCTGGGTAGGTGAACAATTGAAACAGACTGAGAATATTATTGCCAATGCTTGTTGGAGGTTCTGAGACTCAGGAATGTGTTGGAAAGGAGTTCCTGCGGGAGGATTGGAATGCCAAAGCACTAGTGACTGGATCTGGATGTTAGTTTTGACCCAGATGCTCAGGTTCTGATCTTTCCTATGTATGAGGAGCTTTGCTTCTAGTCTTTTTTTGTCACTCTAGTTTCGATCCTTGATCATCGAATATACTTATAACCTGCAAAACAATTTTTCTACATGCACATGTCCACAAACCATATCAAATATAATAAAAAAAGATGTAGAATGTGGATTCGAACTGACCTCAGTAGTCACCTAAAGAGTGAACTTAGTACCAAGCATTACACTACAATTCAGACTCGATGTAGTTATGTGTGTAAGTGTGTGTAATGATGCTCGAGGATGCCCTTGTGAAATTTGCACTAAGATAATGAGCTAGCTAAAATGCTCCATATGCAAATGTGTGTAATTGAATATAATAAAATTCCCCTCCTATGTTGTGTATACAGAAATGATTGCAACCCTTGTCCCTTTAATGATTGTGCTAGATGGATGGTTTTAAGTGCTTTTGTTTCTTTGAATGTAAGCTTAGGTGTTAATAGATAATGCTAGTGCTTGGTCCCTTATTTGAGAGATATAACTATATGTGTGTGTGTGTGTGTGTGTGTGTATATATATATATATATATATGATTCCCTCTTTTGATTTCATAATTGACAACTGGAAGGACAACCCAAAAGTGTAAAATATGCCCAAGAAGTAAAAAAGACCCAAAAGAGTGAGAAAGGGGGATAAAGGGTCAAGAGCACCTACGGGTGATAGGAGTGCCTGGACACTAGCATCCTAACTGGGTGCTAGTGTCTGAGGCCATAAAATATAAATCATTCAAATACCAATAGGGCTATAGGGATTGTAAGGTCAATAAAAGTATAAGAGACAAAGAAAAAGTACCAAAAGACATTATCAATTACTAGTTTTCTTGCTTAGGAATCATGTATATATTAGTATGCTCTATGACCTAGAAATGTACCCAAGTGCATAGATTTTGTGTCTACAAGAGCTAGCAATACTTGTAATCATTTCACAAAAGACATGTGTTAGTCCTATTAGTCCAAAAGATAGAAAATTCACAATATAGATATGGAACCAAGCGTGATGATGAAATAAAGGAACTATAATGGAAATATAACACATGGATGTAATATGAAAAATTAGATGCCCCAAGAGGTTAGTAGTATCAAAAAAGGGAATTCCAACACTTGTCATCATGTTCCGCTTTGTGAATGTCCTATAATATACCACAAGAATGCATCTGTGGAAAGAAGAAATGTTATCTATCAAACCAATGGAATAAACATCATGTGTATAATGTAAATTGAAAACAATGTATGTTATAAAAATAGGTCATGATTTTTATTTTTTCAAATATTTGATTTTTTTTGTTTTTTAGGCCCTCCATGAGGGCATAGATGGAAAACTATTCTTTGAAGAGAAGTAAGGGTGATCGAAGAATTCCCTAATGGAGGGGGATAGGTAGATATTAAATGCAATAAAATATGGGAAGCAATATTCCCCCTCAATGTGTGTGTGGGGGCATGTGCACACACGTGTGCATGTAAAGTGAGGTTCAAGTTTAGAACCACTCTCTCAACAATAAAGTTAAACGTATAAATAGATCATGTCATCTGGAAATAAGGGAGGAGTATGAAAGTTATCCCAAGAAAACCTTGCAAGGAGATAAAACAACTATCAAAGATGATGAAGGGTCAATCCTTGAATGTGTTATAGAATGTGACTCAAGTGGAAGTAGAACTATAGTAGTGATATGTGCTAGTAAATTCTTATGAGGAGAACCAAAAACTATTAGAGCACCGAGTAGAATGTGATGTGTTATGCCTACATGGTGGACTAGAAGAGTGAGAGCTCCTAGAAGACTAATGAGAAACTATGGAGTGAGATAGAAATAGAGAATATCTATGTAAAGTGTCCTGAGAGTGTGAACCACTAGAGACAGTGTGCGCAAGAGAATGCCTAGGAGGATATCGATATGTCTTAGAACTATGTGATGTAACATGTGAAACTAAAGACCTATTATGATGCAGAAGCATCAATTACATGGGTGAATAAAACAAGGTTTTTGGGTTGATATAGGTGTTAAGGAGTCCTTTAGGTTTCATAGAGTGTTTGGAATCCTTAAAGACCTCTTATGTAATGTAAAATTTAAACTATGTGTTTTCCCTCCAAAATGAGGTTTTTAAAAATTTGAATTCTTGAGTTCATGTGATGGAGTTAGATGTAAAAATGGAAAGGTTCTCAATGTTTGTAAAGGTCATTCTAGACCTCATAAGTGGCAAAGATGTGTTTTAAAACCTTAGTTTATGGTTTCATGACCCATGTCATCTTGACTAAGGTTGATCAATTTGAGTTATATGTAACTAACTTTCATTCTTGATAAGAAAAAGAGAATTCAAATGGAGGGGACAATTAGGTAAGAAGGAGGAGAGGTGAAGTAGAGAGAAGAAGCATGTATCAGAGCCAAGCGATCAAGAAGTAATGTGGAAAAGTGTTTAAAATCAATAAAGAAGCTTCTCTTTGCAGTGTAAATTGTGTATGAGTAATCATTTTTGTTTTTTTATTGAATGCTAATTAAATCGTCCATAGACTCCATTGGAGAATGATTTGAAGGAATTTTTTGTAGGAGTTGAATTTGCAGTGATGATCTCAAGTGAATTTCATTATCTTAGTCCTTTTTTGTTGTAATGATTTATGAATTAGTTATTTGAGAAGTTAAAGCTTGATTCTATGACTAATTAGTGGATCTTGGTGTTATGGAAAAACAATAAATGATTGTGCAGGATAGAAGAGGAAATGTTTATAAGAAAATGAACCTCTTAAGGTTTGAAAAGGTAGTGGAAGTATGACTTCTTAGTCCAAGCAAAATGGTAAGTTCTTTATGAGTTCTTAAGGACTTATCAAGTCAAGTTGGTTAAATAACAAAGGACATAGGATGTAATTTGTAATAGTGTTTTGTTAAGCCTTCAAAATACATCTACAAAGAATGTGAGAGAAGTAAGATGAGACTGAATATTGGAACTAGGGTTTTGCTTCATAAACTATGTTATAATAGTGGTTTCTATGAAAAGGAGTGCAAAGTGTGTTGGTGAGATTGTTTCAAAAGATTTCCTAAGTTTTGGTTTAAAGAATAAAGCTGTAGAATCAAATGACAGATATTTTAAGCCAAATTAGAGGTTTTAAATCCTTGTTTTGTACAAGTTATGACTAAATATCTCTCTCGGGATGTATAAAACCCTATGTTAGGGTTCAAAGACTAAATTGGTGATAAATTTTGTTCTAACAGTTAAAAATTCATGAAATTTTTAACATAACATATGAGCATGCTTATGAATAGGATTTAAGTGGTTTCAACTATTTAGAGGTTGTACCGATGTCAATTTATTTGACAGTCTTGTATTTTTCTTGTGATGATTTAATTGGAGGAGGTAAATTGAAATATGGGCTAAATTTTTTAACGAGAGGTTTGTGAAATGGATGGAATAGGTGTATAAGCTTAATGGGTCCCTGAAAACACTACTGGTTTTCTTTAATATGGTATAATGCAAAAATTGTCACTAAATTTCTTGTGTAGTAGGGCTACTAGCTAGGAGAAGTAGGGTTGGTGAGAGAAAATTTGAGGTTTTTTTTATTTGATCTTCTTAACTAATCTAAATGTGTTGATATATGGTAATGAATGTGTTAAAGTAGGGCATAAACCCTGGAGAATCCTTGAGAGGTGGTTTAGTTCATAAAGTGTTTGTTGGTTCTTGAAAACTCAATCTTTTGTGACTATGACATTCGTAGGTGAAAACAAGGTTCTTATGACTCATGAATGAGAGAAAAATAAGGGGGAGCACACAAGTTTGTAGTTGATAATAAGGAAGTTTACTAAGTTAGATGTTCAAATATCTATCTCAAGATTCAAAGAAGAGTAACACTGTGTTGAGGAAACCACCAAACAGGACGAAGTTGATATGTATGATAGATAATGGAGTGAAAATAACCCTTAAGTTACATTATTTTTCACCTAGTAAGGTATTTGGCAATAAATATACTTTTTGAAGACTGGGACAAGCTATGAGAAGTTTTTTTAAGAAAAACAAATCCTAAGTAGCATCATATATTCTTGTCAATATAGTTGATTAAGCTTGCAACAGAGCTCTTGGAAAGTTATAAGAAGGAGCACTAGTGAGTTCCTTGTTTGAGGCAGAGATATTAAGGTGAAAGGGAGCTTGGGAAGCTATTGTTAAGTGTTGTAAAGAGATAAGGTGGTCTTGAACAAGGACATTATTCACAACTCATAGCATTAATCCAGAAAAATAGAATTGAGTTAGTTTAGGGAGCATTTTGTTAAAGAAGAAAGGTCTTGATCTTGATAACTAGAATAAGTTGTCTAAAGTGTGATGATGAGGGTACAAATCAAAGGGCCATTTGATCATGCTTGACTATGAAAATAATCACTCTAAGGAGGTCAGTTAGACAAGAGAGAAAAATCAAGAAGATAGTTTAATAAGAGAGCCAGTTATTTAAGAAGTTTGATTGAGAAAATATAATCTTGTATGCATGATCTAGGAGCATTAAAACAGGGCCTAAGTGACTGAATCGTGATAAGTGCACAGGGTATAAGGTAGAAGGAAAGAAAAAATGTCTTAGAGGATAGTCTAAGGAATCTTGAAAGATTTTGAGCTTGGCAAAAAAATTTGAAACATCGATTTTAATGAGATTTGAATCTTTTGTGTCAATTTAAGATGAATTAGACTTAAATTTACCTTGATTTGAGTATGAAACTTGATTAGTGATGTTGATTCAATATTATCTATGCATCATATTACAAGACCTAAAATATTGTGAATCTGTGTGTATAACCAAAGGCCTATTATGAGACCTAGGAGGACTAGTGTTATGTGAAGTGGTATGTTAAACAATATACACGTTTGTAGATACACTAGAAACTGTAGAAGGATGAAATATGCTAGGAGAGAAATCCTAAAAAAGGAATAATTTGAATAGTGACAACTTGTTTATGACTAATAAACTTGATGCACTGATGAACGATAGATGAAACATCCCTAAGAGAACATAGCCAAGGGATACCTAGATGTAATACTCCAGTAAGATTTGACTTGGCAACCAAGAATGAGGTTTATGTGGTGATGGATCCAACTATGATTGGTATGGCAATTCATGAAAAATGTATATCAAAATCAAGCACAAGTATCTCAAAAGGAATGCCAAGAGACTGAAGTAATGCCCATGCACAAACATTTTCTACACACTACAATGTAACCAAGACACCCAAAATAGGAATCTTATTAATAGAAATAGGAATATATAATGTGTCAGAGATAAACAAGTCATCTATATAAGAGTTATAAAAATAAATTATTAGTGTAGAAGATGGTATGCGATAAATAGTGCCAATCATAACATCAAGTGGATGGTCATAAGAGGAAAACGGTGGCACCAGACAATTAGTGTGATGAAATTTTGAAGTAGATGTGTCATTAGTATGATTACGAAGTGGATCATTGAATATTTTCAGCTTAGAATTGTTATTTGGAGGCTTAGAATATTCAGTGGGCTCATCCCATTCAATTTTGTTAGAATCAATAAGATTATGAATGATGTGTTGTAACTTAAGCCATGTATATGTAGAGTGACCAATACATCTATGATAATCACAAGAAGCATTTTCATCAAAGCTATTACTTTGAGGCTTCCTCGTGTTAACCTCAAAAGGTGGAGGGAGAGACATGAGATTACACTCAAGTAATTTCATTGAGGAGAGGACAAGGTAATCATGTAAATTATCATCTTGCATGTTGTAATTGGATCTTAATAGGTTAGCAACAACGTTGACAGTGTATTTAAAAACAACCTCGGGGTCATTATATTTTCCTTTGAAAGAATATTTTCTTGGAAACTTGATATCGGATGGATTAATTTAATTAGTTAATTAATTTCCTCGTCCAAACATGGTACCAGAACAGAGTATAATGTTAATTAATTAATTATTTAACCAATTAGGTGTGTTGATTGGGTTGGTTGGTTAGTTGGGTGGTTAGAAAATGGATTTTAAATGCCCCCTTCCCTCGGGACATTTCACATAGGTCAAAAAATATTTCAAACCTTTCAAAGTTTTTTAACGTGCGGTGATTGATGAAAGCTTTCTCAGGACCTACAAATAAAAGGTAAGGGTGAATTTTTTTGAAATATTTTATTATTTGTTTATAGTTTCTAAAGTGTTTGTAGGTGAAAATAAAAACCCGAGTTAAAATCAAAGACACAAAGGAGACACAAATCCATGATTGTAGGAAATCATTTTTTTCCTATTGGCTCAAGTTTTACTCATGTCCCCCCAGTGTATTGGTGTGACCCTGGTAATGTTTTCATTAATATTTCAACTATATTATTCGAAAACAATAGCAAATATGTCGAAAGGTCCCTTTTAAATAATAAGGGTTGCATTCAAATCTTAAAATTATAGTATAAAATACTAATGCTAATGTTTATAATTAACTTATAAATTATAGTTTTAAACCTATAAATTATATTATAGAAACTATAGTTTATATTCATTATATTTCTAAAAATTATGCCAAGTGAACTATATTCTATGTTGTGCAGAACCCCTTTTAAAATTCAGCACATCCCTCTGCTCCCCACATGGCGGCCTCTGTGCACTCCCTCACCCGCTCCAATCACCTTGTACCACGTGCACCCCTTTCACCCTTAGGCCAACCACCTCCGTGCCACTGCCAACTATGTCAGGCCTGACCGCTACGACAATTTTTACACTTGGACTTTAGTCCGACATCCATTGTGGATGGCGCGGAAGAGGGATTTTTAACCCACAACGGTGACAAGTAGTAATGTGAATTCGATCACATTGGCTTTTTTTTGCTTGAGATCCCTCCAATTTGATTGTGATTCACCTGTGTGGCTCATGGTTTCAATGTGACTCACCCATAGTGACTCAGTGGCAAAGGTGAATTCTATGAGGTTGTTTGGCGAGTTGTATGAGCTCAGTTGCATTGAATTTGGTTAAACGAGTTGGTATCACATAATAATTATGGTAAATTCATTAGCAAAGGTGATTCTCCGAGTCAATAAAAGCAACGCAGTTGAGCTAATGATCTAGATCATATATAATGGAGCTAAGCTCCAATTTTTTTTCATATGTATAGCATTTTTTCTTTTTTTTCCCCATTTACTAATCAAATTATCAATTTAATTTATTCCTATTTTTTAGTGGGAATTGTATTCAATATTATCATATTATATTACATGACAAAAATTTGTTTGATAGTTGAATGAGAAATAATACGTTATCTTTTTACGACGATGGAAAACTGAGTCACCGATTTTCATGTAAAATTAAAAAAAAAAATCACTCACATTTCAACAAACTTGCAACATTATGATTCAAACTAACGTATGTTGTATATCTAGAATAATTGTTTGACAAGTATTATTTCGATGTGACGTAAGGAAAATCCGTCGAAATATGACTGGTGTGGTTTTGAACAATGACAGGGGGAATTCTTAAACCTACTATCACTAAAAACCTTGTATGTTCTCATTTTGTTGAATTTGTTTACTTGAAAATGGGATCTAACCAATTTTACTATAGACAAATCATAGATGTTTAATGGAACCAATTACAACATCTGGAAGATAAGATTTTGAAGGCAAAATTTATGGCTCGCAAAATTTGGATAGTCGTGAATGGTACAGGAGAAGGCTTAGACTGGAATACAAGTGACAACATACAATGTTGCTTGCATATCAACAGAAGGTGGAAGAAGCAATGTCTATTATTTTTAGAGCATGAAAAATGATTTCCTCCTTCATATCGGGAATCAAGAAATTCTGAGTGAGGCTTGGACACAACTAGAATCAATGCATGAAGGTATGCAGTTATTGAAAAGTATTAAACTTGATTCTAGAACTGATGACAAATCCCATGAAGGGAGGTGAAAAAGTAATTAATTTTTTAGCAAAAATAAAAAAATATTAAGTCTCAATTGGATTGGATGTAACTGTAGCTTAATTCATGATAAATTACTATACTTTCATTATTCAACTGAACATATACATAAAATATTTAGGAATTTCATTTCAATATTAAATTCCAAATATCAAATACTGAACAAGACATCCTTGATTTGTAAACCCTAAGCAACTCTCATGATATCAAGAAGATCAAGTTATGACTAATTTTTTATTCAAAAGAGAATGCCCCCTAGACACTTCTCACCAAAAAATCTAAAAACAAACCTTCTAGATTAAACAAGAATAAAAAATCAACTTTTAAATCTCCTAGTAAAGATAAGAAACCAGGAAATTTAAGAGTTAGCTTTGATGGTAAATGTCATAACTGTGGAAAATTTGGCCATAAGAAAGAAGACTATAAATTCAAAAACAAGTCAAATTTTAAAAACCAAAAAGGAAACAAATCAGACCAAAATTAAAATCAAAACAAGAACTAGAAAAATAAAAAAAAAAAATTATGTCAATGCTTTAGTATGCTTGCCCTTTTCACTACGAAATAAAATGAATGGATATTGGATAGTAGTGCCTCTAGGCACATGATTTATGCAGGTCTGATATCCTAGCTGATCTTAGAGAATGTAATGATCACATCTATTTGTGTGTTCATTCCATCCTCGATGTTCAGGGACAAGGTAAAGCAAAAGTTTTTAATGGTTACATTAAAAATGTCTTCTTAGTTCCTAAACTAAAAAATAAATTTTCTTTCTTGTTCTCAATTAACTCAAAACAAATATAGTGTAATTTTGATGAAATATAAATGGTTTATTAAAAATTAACTAGATGTCAATATAGTTGAAGGCATACAAAGATAATGGTTTATATGTGTTTAAAGGATTTGTCTTCTGCTTCTTGTTTGTCAAACCAAAATAGAAGTGACATGTAATTATGGTATGAGAGACTAGGTCATGTCAAATTTATAAGCATTTATGACATGTCTCGACTGAACATAGCTTGTGGTCTGCCACCTATTTCCCAAACCCATGAAACATGCGAAGGGTGTTTACATGGTAAGTAATTTGTTAACCCCTTCCAAATTCATCATGATGCAAAATTCTTCTAAGCCTTTGGAACGGGTCTATAGTGATTTCCAGAGGATCCTTAGAAGTTCCATCCCTAAATGGTTCATTGTATGCTGTCACATTTATTGGTGATTTATCTCAAATTATTTGGTATTATTTTATCAAAGAGATATTTGATATCTTGTCTAAATTTAAATAATTTAAAGCTTTAGCTGGAAATAATTCTAGTTATAAAATTAAGAGGCTTAGAATAGATAACATGGGGGAGTATATCTCAGTAAAGCATTTGACTCATGTTTTGTGTCAAATGTGGTATACAAAGGGAACTGACTATTCCTTATTCTCCTCAGTAAAATGGGATTGTGGAAAGGAAAAACCTGCACCATTCTGGAAATGGATAAAACAATGTTGCATTCAACTGAAGTCCCTAAATTTCTATGGGTTGAAGCAATGCATATTGTTGTTCACATTTTGAACATAATACCCACTAAAGCCTTGGTTGATTCCACTCCTTTAGAAAAGTGGACTATTAAAAAAACAAATTTGTCTCATTTGAGAATCTTTGGTATACCAACATCTATCTTCATTCCCACATCAAAAATGAAGAAGTTAGATCAAACCTCATATCCATGTATTTTTGTAGGATATGGAAACATGAATGTTAAAATATTAGAAAAGCCTTTTTGTTCATCTTCATCCTCTTCTGTTTCTATTTTTCACAATGAATCTAATGAATTAGAAAATAATGATAATGATATTCATAATGATGATAGTGATGGTGTTAATAATGCACCCATAGTTTAATAAAAAAAAATCATGTTTCCTCCATAACCAAAATACCTAAATGGGATGATTCTATTATTTAAGACTCCAATCCAGAAAACTTTCGTAAAATGACTAGAAGTCAACATACATATCATGCCCTAATGACTATGTATGAGCTTGAACCCCAATATTTTTAAGAGGCTTCTTTTGATGATAGATGGGTAGATGAAATGAATTCTGAATACACTACCCTAAGCAAAATTTATACTTGGGATATTGTCCCTCCTCCTAAAAAATAAAGTATAGTTGGCTCTAGACAGCTATACAAAATTGAATTTTATGTTGATGGCAATGTTGATAAATTCAAGGCTAGGTTGGTAGCTCAAGATTTTACTCAAAAACCCGGTATCGACTAAGTAGAAACCTTTGCACCAATTGCAAAAATGAAAATTGTAAGGATCCTTATTTCCTTAGCTTCTCAATATGGTTGGTAAATTCATCATATGGATGTCAAGAATGCATTCCTGAATGGTGACTTAAAAGGGGAAATCTATATGACTCAACCTAAAGGGTTTGAAGAACATGGTAAAGAAATATATGTGTGTAAGTTGAAAAAATATCTATATGGTCTGAAACACGATCCTAGAGCTTGGTATGTAAAAATTAATAGCTTTTTTAATGAAGTTTATTTTGCTAACTGTTCTTCTGATAATGAATTATTTGTAAAAAAATGAAGAAAACCATATTATCCTTTTTGTATTGTCTTTGATGATTTACTTATTACTAATAAATCTAACAATTTGATTTTAAAAATTAAAGCTAAATTGAAACAATACTTTGAAACGACTTATTTAGGTCTATCGCATCATTTCTTAGGCATGCCTATATTCCAAGATAAAAATTCTATTTTTGTATCTCAATCACAATATGCCACTAATATGTTTAAAAGGTTCAATATGATATATTGTAAACATGTTGTTATTCCTATAGAAGCTGGATGTAAACTTTATCCTAAACCTACATGTGAAAAAGCTAATCATAATATTTACAGGAAAATTGTAGTTAGTGTGTGCATGATTTGTTTTTAAACTAATGCTAATGCAAGTAAAGACTAACACCTAATAGCCTTAATTAGCAAAAATTACATAAAATACTAAGCACCATCAAGATAAGAATTAAACAAGGCTAGCTCTTAACATTCATCATATTCAAAACTTTGAAACTAATAATGTTAATTGTCTAAATCCTCTATTCTCTAACAACAAATAAATGAATGGACCTATGTAGGCTCCATGGCAATCAAAAATGGTTGTCTTTGGTATTCTAAGAACTTAGGAATGATGGCTTGTCAAAGTTGGGCTACAAGACCCTTTTGACACCTCCCATATGACCTAAGCACTTAGGAAAAGGCTTAACTCTCTAAGATGATGAACTCTCAAGAAAACAAAGGAAAGCTTTTAGTCTATTTTGATATATGCTTTGCTTTTGTATTTTTTAAGAAGTTTAGGTGTAGGTATAAAGGTAGAAGGAGGGCTCCTTATATAGCCCAATCGATGAAGGAAACACTTCATCCCTTTGCATGTGGGATAAAGGTAAAACAAGATTAGGAATGGATAAGGTTGCTTTATAAAAGTTAACCTTACTTTAGAAGGGTTTAATTTATACTTAGCAAGTCATGGGAGTTGGGGGGTGCTTTAATTAATCAAAGGTGATTAACTAACAGGTAGATGTAAGCTTATAGAAGTTAATTAGAGGAATATTATTACGATTTAGGCTATTATAAGGGGATTAAATCAATTAAATATTGATTTATTGGTTAAATGAAAGGGAAAGCTAATTAATTAATAATAATTAGCTAGTCTAGATATAAGGGGTGATTAATTAACGGAAGGTTGTTAATCAGGATGTTAGTTGGATAGGTGACTTAACTAATTACCGTATTATAATTAATTAACGACAATAAGAGAGAAAATGAGCACTTTTGACGATATGTCGTCAATTTGTGAGAAAGGAGATAATTAGCGCAATTTAAGTATTTAAATTGTTACAGATTTGGCCATGGGACCACATTGCGATCAGACGCCCTATGGGCACTTTGCATGTTTGAGACCCAAAGGAGCCATCTTACATGGCGTGGGTATCAATAGGTGGTGATGTTTGAGGCCATCTAGGCAGCCTATATAGAAACTAGCGAGAGTTCGATGAGCTGCTGGCAATAAACATTATATGGAGACCTTATAGACATATCCATGGCCAGAGGATGCCATAAAGCTCAGTGTGTACTCATTAGAGCACTTTATCCTTGGAATTCGTAGCTACATCATATAGATGTATAGAGTTAACAGGTGTGAGCTGTAGCTTGGAATAGTACAAGGGGTTCCACAACCCGATATATGGTATGCCCGTAGAGACTCAGAGATGCATACCATGGGGCCTCATATACTGGTGGCCCGAGCTAGGGTGAGTTTATCACAAGTGGTCCCATAGGCATGGAACCCAACACGACAAGTTAGGGACCCAGGTACTACAACAAATTATTTGACTTGGTACCTCATTGTCTTACCCCGGTGCCTTACTATCTTGAAGGATGCCTAGGCAGTAGGATGCTCGACCACCCATAGAGATTTGGCAAAGTGTTGAGCTTAGAGAGAGAGATGCAGCATGTCCTGATCCATAGGATCCATTTGATGGGATTACCTCACGATGTGTAAGGTACTGCTTAGGTACAATGACTAAGGCCACAAGGTCCAAGATAGGTACCCGCATAGATTCTGAGAGCTAGGGTCCTTAGAGCAGGGCTAGTTGTCTAGAGTGCCACATGGACCAGCCTCAGTTGCATAGCCAATGGAACAGATAACCATTTTGTAACAGTAGTTATAGTAGGCCCTAGCCGAGAGAGATCAGGCTAGGGCAGAGAGAGATGAGGACCGAGGCTGGTGTGTGATAGTGATAGCCGAGTGAGATCAAGCTCAGACCTAGATTGTGACATTATTATCATAGTGAGATTAGGCTCGGGCCCAACCTAGCCTAGGAAGTGATAGTGTTGTGTACTTCCAACAGATTTGATAGATAGCCTCCCAGATGGCCCAGGTGATAGGTTTATACCAGCAGACACAGGCCCAGCTATGCAACCTATGATATTAGAGTGAGACAGGCTCAGGGCAGAGTGTGTAGTGGGTCAGGCCAAGCTGGCCCAAGCTTCAATAGAGATAGCATCCTACCGATGCACAGAGGGTACAATCAGTGACTACCCAGACTCATAGAGATCTTGGAAATACAGTAGAGGGTAGGGCCTCCTATTATAGGTCCTTATATTTTGAGGCAGTACCTCCTGAGCGACGAGCACCTTCTTATAGTCAACAGTCAACCTAAGGCACTAGATCTGAGAGGCCTCAGGCCTCAATAGAGAAGCCACAACTAGAGAGAGCCAGTGATGTGTACACCATGCTACCTCCATGAGATAGGCCAACTACTCCTTCAGAGGGCTCGAGTCAGCCTTGATATTTTTTACTTTCATACTCACCTCTTGATGAAGGATATTCTTCCTTTAATACATGTGCCATTCTTTTGTATGCCTCTGATGAAGGATTTTATTCTGTTATAGATGACACATTCCTCAATTTTGTATGCCTTGATGAAGGCATTTTTTACCCTTGTATAGACATTTTCGATAATAGATCAGTTTTGACACATGCCTCTGATGAAGGCTTTTATTCGGTTATACTGCCATGATGTATATCCCTTTTTGATATAGATATACTACACATATATGATTTGGAAATTTGTGACATGACATATGTGTATATGAGATGGACATTTGTTTATTATTTCTCATGGATAGATAGTTGTGTTTATGATGTTAGATGATTTGATTTGACATGTATATGTATCATGATCTTGTTGATGTATCACATGTGTTTTGATTTCTAGATGATTGATCTTGTTAGAATATATCAAATGTGTTTGTTTATGTGATGTGCCATACTAAGTGGATAGGATGATATGATGATAAGGGTGCGGGGGGAATAGATTTTTATATTTGCGATCCCTCTTGCCCCATTTGATGATACAATATGTGATGAATAGCTTAGCATTCATGTATTATGTATACTAATTTTTTTCTTGATATATGATGTATAGATGATGTTAGATGTGATGATAATGATGGTAATGTGATGATGTGATAACAAAACAATGCACATGCAATAAACACAATCAAATGCTAACAAAGAACACAATGAATTAACATAATAATGCACCATGATTCACTAGCATGCAAAAACATACCTCAATATGCACAAGCAAGAATAAATCTAATCTAAGCAAGAAAAGATGAATTCTAACAAAGTATGCCCAAGCAACAAACAACACAAAAGCATAAACATGAAGCAACTATACAAGCAAACAAGCAAAGCAAGAAACAAGACAATGCAAGTAAATGTAAGTAAATGTTTTTGTAAGATTTGTTTTCATGCAACAATTTTCTATTGTTTTTTATTTATGTGAAACAATTTTCTATTGTTTTTGGTTTTTGTTTTCTATTGTTTTTTGGTTTTGTTTGAAATTTTCTATTTTTATTGATTTTTGACAATTTTTCTATTGTTTTTTGTTTTTGAAACAATTTTCTATTATTTTTGGTTTTGTGAAACAATTTTCTACTATTTTCTACTTGTGGATATTTTGAATGTTTTTGCAATTTTTGAGAAACAATTTCTACTATTTTTGTGTTGTTTTCTAACAGTTTTCCAGAGTTATGCACAGGTAACCAAGAAAGCGTGGATGCCCCCAGTGTTAGATGGGGAATATACAAGGGCAGAGGCCACGCGCTTATGAACAAGAAGGTGAAGTTGTTGAATTTCCCCCAGCGTAAGATGGGGAATAGCGAAAGACCATGCCCCTCACAGATGAATAAAAGAAGACAAAGCCGGATCAAGGCTTGACAGGATTGGGCTCACAGGGAATCTCGAAGGCAGAACTAGGGCTAGGCCAAGTAAAAGTACCCTCCAGATGTAAGATGCTTGTGAACAACGAATCCTCCCAAGGTGCCGGAAACTAGTTTTCACCCAAGGACCTATCCAAAGTGCCACAATTGTGTGGTTTTCACTTGTGGATGACCTATTTTCTCTTTTTCTTTTTCTCTTTTTGATTTTTTTTGTATTTTGATCATTTTACCATGTTTTTGATTTTTTTTGCTTTTCTGATTTTGTGCCATGTTTAAGCATAGAACCGCTTAAGATGCATGGCATTCATGGGCTCATGGAGCTCATCACCATTGGGGTGAGAAAGTTTGTATGCCCCTGTGCCGTACTTGGCTACTATAACATAGGGTCCTAACCAATGTGGTTCAAACTTTCCTTTCTTTTCTCATTTACTCTTGTGTTGAACTGATTCTCCTTCATGACTAAATCACCAACCTCAAACTGACGAGGTATGATTCTCTTGTTGTAGTTTCTAGAGACTCTGTTCTGATACACTTTGAGGTGATTAAGAGCGTGAATGCGCTTCTCATCTAGGAGCTCTAATTCAGCTAGTCTAGCTACCCGGTAATCCTCATCTTTATCCAAATAGTCCCTAAGAGAGATTCTTAGGGAAGGAAGTTCAATTTCTAGTGGGATGATAGATTTTGTCCCAAATACTAGAGAATATGGTGTCACACCCGTAGGAGTGCGAATGGAGGTTCTGTAAGCCCAAAGAGCTGGGTGGATTTGCAAGTGCCAATTACGACCTGTTTTACTGACCATCTTCTCCATTATTCTCACCAAAGTCTTGTTTGTGGCTTCGGCCTATCCATTACCTTGGGGGTAATATGGTGTAGACCATTTTAACCTGATTTGGAACCACTGACAAAGACCTTTCACAATTTTATTTTTGAATGAATTTCCATTATATGTAACAATGGTTGCAGGAATGCCATATCGACAAATGATATGATTCATGATAAATTTGGAAATCTGAGCTCCTGTTACATAGGTTAAGGGGACAACTTCCACCCACTTTGTAAAGTATTCAGTAGCCGTGATGATGTGGGTATGACCATCAGATGAGGTAGGGGTAAGTTTCCCTATCAAGTCAAGTCCCCATTTAGAAAATGGCCATGGGGTAGTGATAGGTTGCAATGGTTGCGATGGAGCATGGATGAAGTTTCCATACTTCTGGCAAAGTACACACTTCCTGACATAATTGCAACAATTAGTTTCCATGGTAGGCCAATAGTAGCCTACTCTTAACAATTTCTTGGCCAAAACCATTCCATTTGTATGTGCTCCACACACCCCTTCATGTACTTCTTTGATCGCTTGGATCGACTCCGTCATATCAAGACAACGTAACAGATTCCCATCATAGCCATGATGATAAAGCATACCTCCTAAAAGGGTGTAATGGGCTATTTGGCGAGTCAAGGATTTGTTTCTTGGAATGGGAGATATCGGGAGGGACGTGTTGTCCTTGAGATAGGTAAAGATGGGCTCATACCATGGGGAATTGGGACCAACAACATCACAAGCCAGACAAGATTCTGGCATGTCATATGTAGGTTGGCGTAAGTTTTCTACAAAGAATGGCATGTCATTATTCCCTGGCAGAATACGAAGCATAGAACCCACTGTCGCCATAGCATCTGCTGATCTATTTTGTGCACTTGTGGAATTTGTTCAAATATGATGTGCACAAAGTACTCCTTTAGAGTTTCTACCAGCTTTTTGTAAGGTATGAGCTTGTCATCCTTAACCTTGTATTCATCATTAACTTGCTTAATAATTAACTGAGAATCACCCACAACCTTGACATGATGAATGTTCCACTTGATAGTGAGCTTCATCCCTGTGATAAGTGCCTCATACTCTATGATATTGTTTGTGCAAGGAAAACCCAGGTGAAAATCCTGTGGTATAGGGTCACCAGAAGGAGTAATGAGGACCACCCCTGCACCTGAACCATGAAAAGTAAAGGACCCATCAAAATGTATCTGCCACACGACAGATTCTTCAATGTATAGCAATGAGGCATCTGACAGATCCAGATTCAAAGGTTCAGTGCCTTGCAAAGGTGCTTCTGCTAGTTGGTCAGTGAGTACTTGTCCTTTAACCGACTTCTGATGTACAAATTCTATGTCAAACTCACTTAGTAGAATGATCCAATTAGCCATTCTACCCATGAGGGTGGGTTTAGATAACAAGTACTTGAGTGGGTCAACTTTGGATATCAGCTTGGTTTTGGTATTCAATAGATAATGGTGAAGTTTTTGAAAAGTAAAAACAACAGCCAAGCAAGCTTTTTCAATTTGGGGATAGTTGAGTTCATAAGCGATGAGAGTGCGACTGAGATAATACACCACTTTTTCTTTGTGACCAAGGTCATATTGGGTGAGCAGTGCACCAATAGCAAATTACGTAGCAGAGATATAAAGCAAGAGTGGCTCCCCAGGAGTTGGAGGCATGAGGACAGGTGGATTGGCCAAGTATTGTTTAAGCAAAGCAAAGGCTTGTTGTTGCTCTGGTCCCTAGATGAAGGTGACATCCTTTTTAAGCAAGTGGGTGAATGAGTGGCACTTATCTGCAAGCTGGGAGATGAAGCAGTGAATAGCCTGGATTTTCCCCTGTAAGCTATGTAGTTGCTTAATATTCTTAGGTGGAGGCATTTCAGTAATAGCAGACACTTTAGCAGGGTCTACCTCAATTCCTCTTCTTGATACAATGAAGCCCAACAGTTTTCCTGATAGCACGCCGAATACACACTTCTTTGGATTCAATTGGACCTTGTACTCTCGTAGGTGCTCAAAGATACGCCGCAAAATGACAGGGTGATCTTCTCTTGTCTTAGACTTTCTGAGGATGTCATCCACATAGTCCTCCATGATATCATGAATCATATCATGAAAAATTACTGTCATTGCCCACTGATAAGTAGCTCCTACATTTTTGAGACCAAATGGCATCACCTGATAACAGAAGGTACCCCAAGGAGTCATGAAATCCATTTTGTGCTGATCTTCTTCAGCTATCTTGATTTGGTTGTATCCTGAAAAGCCATCCATGAGAGATAGCATCTCGTATCCTACTGTTGAATCCACAATCATGTCAATATTTGGTAGTGGAAAATCATCCTTAGGGAAATCCTTATTAATGTCTCTAAAATCCGTGCAAATTCTGATACCGACAGGATTTTTCTGGATAGGGATGATGTTAGATATCCATTCAGAATAATCAATAGGCCAGATGAATCCTGCCACAAGCAATCTTTCTAATTCTTCTTTAACCAGTAAGGCTACCCTTGGGTGCATCTTTCTGAGCTTCTGTTTAATAGGCTTAGCATCTGCATGCACAACTAGGTTGTGCACGACTAAAGTTGGATCTAAGCCTGGCATGTCTTTGTAGGACCATGCAAACATGTCTATAAACTCTCGTAGCAGCATAGTGAATGTCTTCTGTTCCCTGCTGAGAGTGATGCTCCCAAATTTACTATCTTTGGGTCCTCTTTTGTACCAATATTGACATCGATGGTTTCCTCTACTAATAATTTTGACAAGTCCTCCATATGCGTAGGATCGGGAGGAAGGTTGAGATCTTCGTCCAAGGATGTCTCCATGAGATTTTCATCCTTGGCGTGGTCACTTTTATTGTCCTTTGATTTTTGCACTTGTTTTTCAGCTAGTGCCTCAAAGAGGTTTTCACTATGTGACTTGGACTTTGATTTTTGCTGAGGCTTTACGTTGGAACTTTTTCCCTCACTTTTTCTTAAGTTTTGCTGACCATGAAGCTCATCCTCCTCGCCGAAGTAAGCATAGGTATCCAAGTCAATATAGAATCCCTTTTTGTGGTCTCCAATGGGAATTGTATCCCTTATGCCCATGAACTCTGCGATAGCTTCGTCATTCTCGAATAGATCTAGCGACATGTGACGTTGTTGGTCCCATTCAACAAGGGAAGGGTAAACAAGGTCAAGGGTTGGTTCCGTAGGGGTTATGGTTAGGACATCGTTGTTCATGAATAGGTTTGTGGAGGCAAGATCCTCATATTGGCTACAATGGGAATCCGTATCACTGTCTAGATAGTCAGAGCTATCCTCACGTTCAGAACAAGTAGCATCTTGATCATTGGGGTGTGCTCCATAAGGGTAAATCCCAATGTCGTGTCTTTCTATTTTAAAATGTGGAAGAGGCATTGGTTCTCTCTATCCTTGTTTGTTTCTTCCACATCCTAGGCCCTTGTAGCCCATGGAGTACATCATTTTACTAGATTTCTCGTATTCAGGGGTTTGATAACAGGTTGGCTGAGTATCCTCTGGGACCCAAGTTGTAGGTGGATCTAACAATTTTTCTTCAGCCAACAAGCCTCCAGGTAAGAATGACCCAATAGTGTGTTCATTTCTAGGTCTTCTGAAGTGATAGTTGGGTCGACCTCTAGTCTTGGGTGACAATGAGAGGTCTGAAACCAAGAGGGCTTGCTGCACATTATATTCTCTGCAACCATATTCAAGGATTTTCATCTCCCATGAATCAAAAGGAGAGGTTGATGTAGATGCACCATGGGTGCAAGAACTGAGAGAATCTGAATCTATCTGAGATTCCATGGCCTCAGATTGGAGAGGGACAACTATATCAGTGGAGGGACATGCATATGTGCCCTTACGTGCAAATCTATTGAGAGCTCTGCAGTGAGCGAAGGGCTCTGAATCTCCTTGTATTGTAATGGTGTGTCCCTCATGCTTCAATTTAATGCACTGATGGAACATCGATGGCACAGCCTGCATGGCATGAATCCATGGTTGGCCTAGAAGCATATTATATGGAAGTTCCAAGTCCAGGACATGAAACTTTGTTTGATGGCAAGTGGGACCCACCTCCATGGGAAACATGATTGTTCCTGTTGACTCCCTTTCCACATTGTTGTAAGCGGTGATAGTGATGATATTTGACTCAAGATCTACCTCAGTATGTCCTAGCTATTTAACCAACTTTAGTGTGCAGATGTTCAACCCTGATCCGTTATCCACAAGCACTTGTTTGATCTTCCTGCGGGTAACCACTACCTCAATATACAAAGGAAGATTATGTGTTGGATTTTCAGTAGGGATCTCCCTATGATTGAAGGAAATATGTTCATTTGGTATGATGTTTGCCACTACGGCTTGAAGATGTGTAGGATCGACCTCTAATGGCACTCCCGACCCCTGAAGAGTTTGGTATAGAATGTCTTTGTGTACATTGGATATCTTAAGAAGATCTAAGATCAAAATCTTAGTAGACGTCTTCTCAAGTTGCTCTAAGAGGTTGTATTTACCAGTTTGTGGGGTTGATGGAGAAGGTTCTGGAATCACGAGGCAGGCATGCCTTGTTACCATGATGCAATCCTTTCCCTTGATTTGGATGGAATTAATATGGTCAGTAGGAGAGTGAATACATCCAATAAGTGAATCATAATGATTGTTGTCTTTTTTGGTGTATAAGTAATTCACTGCTTTATAACCTTGGGATGACTCTCCCTGATCCGGCTTTGACTTTTCTGATTTATCATGATTGGGGAATGGCTCTTTATATATCCCCATTTTCTCGTTGGGTGTCTGAGTTTTTTCCTGGGTTTTCCACCTCTATCTCCCCATTGTCGATGAGGTCTTGGATATAATGACGAAGTCACAGACATTTTTCTGTCTTATGTCCTTTGACACGATGCATTTCACAATATTCATGCTCCTTGTACCATGAAGGTTTTGGAGCATTTTCATCAAATGGTTGTGTCGTAGGATATGTCATCATGTGAGCCACATCCAATTGTTTTAGTATAACCTGACAAAGGTTCATTAAGAGAGGTGAACGTTCTTCATTTTGGTGGTGGTTGAATTGGTCCTTTGGTTAGTTTAAAAGGTTGACCAGTTTGGACCATTTGTACATGTTTGGAATCAGTGATCCCATCTCCCACCACATTTTTGTTTTTGTTAAAAACCTTCAGCTTCTCCGTGGGTTTAACATTTTGATTATCTCTAGATTGGGACTTGAGAGTTCCTTTGGCAATGAGAGATTTCTCTATTTGAACCCCTTTTTTGATGACCTCCTCAAAAGTGTGAACACAATGCATTTGGAGGTGGAAGGCTATGTCCGGATTTAGGTTGGGTACAAAAATACTAACCAGCTATTTTTCAGGGAAAGCGCAAGGGAAGCGGCTAGCTATCCCTCTCCACCATTGGAGGAAGCTGGTGAAAGTCTCATTAGGGCATTGTTTGGCACCACATAAATCTACCATGGTGACATCACTCTCTATGTTGTATGAGAAGTGACGCACAAACCTTTCTGCCAATTCTAGCCAAGTGAAAATTGATCCCCGAGGTAAACGTGTAAACCACTCCAAGGCTTGACCTCCTAGACTCTTGGGAAAAAGTCTTATGAGATAATTGTCACTATAGGACACCTCTTGACATGCCATATAGAAATATTTGACATGATCCCGTGGATCTCCCTTCCCTTTATATTTGTCAAATTTTGGCATATGTCAAATTTCTTAGGAAAGGGTTGAAGGGTCATAGTCTTGTCAAAAGGATAGGGACATAATTCTTCATATTGATACTTTCTAATGCTCCCTATATTTCTCTCTTGAAGGCTTGTGAGTGTTTCTTTCATAGACTGTACCTCTTGTGTGAGTAATTGTTCTCTAGTGGGAGAAGCGGGGATATATACTCGACGATACCCCGTATCATCTTCTTCTTGATTTTCTCTATGGAATTCATTGATCTTAACCTTAGGCCTTGAATTTTGAACATTTTTTCTTGCTTCCTTCTGTACATGAGAGGTTAGCAAAGCTAATTGTCAGCTTAGGTTACTAATCTATTGTTGAATTGTGGTTTCTTCTTCTAAAGGTTCCTCCTCTTCCTCGTATTGTGGAGGTTCTTCACCATTCTCATGTCCCATCGTGTTTTTATGTGGCACTTTGATAAAGGGTATTCTATGTCCCACTATCTTATTATTTCCTACGTTGGAGGTAGAAGCATGTCCATGTGTCAAAATATCCTCCATGTTGATAAGGGGTCATTCTTCCTCATTAGCATTATTCGCAGGTGGGATTGTTTCATTTTCAGTGGGCATTTTGGCCCCTAATTCTACGACCCGTGCTAGCACTCTATCCTTATTTCTGAAAATAAACTCATCTAATAAAGTAGGTTCAAAGTCAAATTCTGCGTGTGGGGATTCCAATTCATTACCACTATGATCGACCATATCTTCTATCTCTTTTTCCATAGAAAACAGAGGCCCTAGATCATGTCCAATGAAAGGGTTTGACCCTTGTCTGTTTGAGGCTTCCCAAGCTTGCACTTGTTGTTCCTCGTATGTTTGTTTCTTGAGTCCTAATCATGTTTTGGGAGCCATGATTTGTGATAGTTTCACTAAGGTAAGTTGTAAATGTGTTCAAAAACTTTGTGACCACACCTAAGTGAAATGCAAGATAAATTGTCAAGAATATGAATGAATAACAATGTGAGAATACCAATGTGATAGAGTGATAAATCACCAGTGACACAAATGTTTGGTATCTAAGCCTATCAAATGAAGTACTTCCTAGACTACGTCTCAAAAAGTAGTTTAGTGTCACAAGATAATTAACAAGATGTTCTCACTTATGCCAAGTTCAAGAGAATGAACAAGACGTAAGTAAATACAAAAAGTTAATGTGACCTCCTAACAAGATATACTAGAAGTGAGCTCAAATTCGATTAAGACCTATATCCCAAAAAGTGCCAGTTACAATTTGTGAGTGACACAACAATATCACCAAGATATGTTAACCAAACTTTACGAGAAAGTAAGGTATTGATATCAAGATGCTATTGATATAACACGCACAAGTGGTAACACGTAGCACTCTTCAAAATCGAGGTAATAATAGAATTGAACCAAAAGCTCAAAGTATAGCTAGGAATAGTTAAAATGTGTGCAGCGTAACCTTACAATATAGATATTTAGGTCGAGTTTACAAGAAACAAGACGTAAATATCAAAATTGTAGTGATACGATACAAACAAGGTAACCCTTCTAAGGAAGTTCAAGATGATGAACCACGCCTAACTACAATGACGATCTTGACATGGGTATCAAGATCACAATGGCCACCAATGATATGAATATGTCTCCGTGCACTTTAGATGTTTAACTTACCCAGCCGCAAACATGGATGGGCGTAAATGGACAAAAAAGTGGTAGAAACAATCGATTGGTAACACAGAGGTAGTCACCCTTCTTTTGATCAACAAAGTGTCAAAAGAATGTGAAGGAAGTAGATCAAAAATGGGGATGAAAAATGTTGGCCTCACTTTGGCAGAGTTTCACCTCGCCTTAAGGCAAGTGAAAAACTAAGCGAAAGTAACATGTCACACGTTTCGTGATGAAAAGATGGTTCACAACTCAACACTGTTTTAGAATGGTCAAAGTGGGCTCCTGGCCAAAGTATATTTTCCTAGGTGGTTCTCTCGTCCTAGGTGTTACAAATTGTCCACGAGTGGGGTGATTTACCCAAATAGTCCCGACTATCTTGGGAGTATCTCAACTTTTCCCCCTTCAAGCACAGTGGGCAGTAAATGCATCCATCGTGTACTTAAAAGGGTCGCATAGGGACAACTTGTAACACTATCTCACAAAGGAATCACTAGTCAAGTAGGTAGTGTGGAGCACTTCCCATTTCATCCACAAGGTTCCCTCTTGCATGGACTACTTTGGGGTTCCTGGAACCACCCCCATTGTTGTAGCTTAAGGCGTTATGCCAAAGGGGTTATGTTCCAGTTGAGCGGAGAGGGACATACCCTTTTCTGAAACCTGCAATACAATGTTTTGAATATGTTGTTCTTTTTATCTTGTTTAATTAGGTGTGGTTTTCTTGAAACACCTTTTGGCAACCTGTATAACAACTGTATTAGTAGTTTTTGACTTTGTTTTGATTCCTCCTTTCTTTGACAAGCGGGGTGTTTTGGTCCTGTATGACGATTTTTAGTAGTTTTCCATCAAAAGAGTAAACACCATTTCTGATTCTCCAGATCATCCAAGGATGCAAGAGAAGAGCATACGTGATGTTTCCAAAATCTAAAAAGATATCAAATGGAAAAACACTTTAATTCAAACACACCAAGTTAACCAATTCCAATTCAAATATTCCTAACAACCTCAAAGCATCAAAAAGGACCTAAGAATCATTTCTGATTCCCAAGATCACCCCAAGGGATGTGAGGGAAGAGCATACGTGATCTTATTCCTATAAGTAAACATGAAAAGTTTATCTAATCAAGTAAAAGCATGTAAAAACATCCTACAAAAATGAGTATGTGATTAGATAAAACCTGCAAGAATGTTAGCACCTCAACACATTAATTTCAAGAAAACAAAAGACACCTGCGCCCCTATTTTGGCATCTATGCGCGGGTTAGGGTGGATATGCCACTCTGTGTTTTTCCAATTTACAGTGCACCTGCACCACCTGAGAGGTGTGTGTGCCACCAAAAAGACGTGTGCGCCACTCTGTGTGTTTCTGGCTTACCATGTACCTGTGCCACCTGAGAGGTGTGTGTGCCACCAAAAGAACGTATGTGCTACCTTCAATAAAAATAGGCTAAGTTTCACATAGAGCACTTGCACTACCAGAAAAGCGTGTGCACCACCGGAAAATTGTGTGCGCCACTGCTTTGTAAAACAGTCTCAGATTCTGACAGAATGCTTGCACCACCAAAAATGTGTCTATGCCACTAAAACAACGTGTGTGCTCAGGTTAGGGTGTATGCGTCGATCTGACAGGTTTTGAATTGTAGTGAAGGTATAATACGAAATAATGTTTGCGCCCAGGTTAGTGCATCTGTGTGCTGGTTAGGGTATGTGCACCGGGATTAGTGCGTATGCACCAGGGTCGATAAATAGAGAATCAGGTTCTGACAGTGCGCCTGTGCCACCTGAGAGGTGCCCACCAAAAAAACATGTGCACTCCTAATAGTGTGCCTGCACCACCCCTGCAACCAAAATATGGCAAAAAACACAAGAAATCTCACAATACTTCAAATTTTGGCAAGTTAGTTTTAAAATGGCAACAACCCATTAAAATGATGGCTATGAACAAGAACTTACACATATAAAATTAGCAAAAATTCCAAGAAAATGGACATTAATTACTACATGTGCATATCAAAAGTTAGCCAAAACAATGAAATTTAAACTAAAATGCCAAGGGACTAGGTCCCACCGGGTGTGCCAAATGTGTGCATGATTTGTTTTTAAACTAATGCTAATGCAAGTAAAGACTAACACCTAAATAGCCTTAATTAGCAAAAATTAAACAACATACTAAGCACCATCAAGATAAGAATTAAACAAGGTTAGATACTAACATTCATCATATTCAAAACTTTGAAACTAACAATGTTAAGTCATCTAAATCCTCTATTCTCTAACAACAAATAAATGAATGGACCTATGTAGGCTCCATGGCAATAAAAAATGGTTGTCTTTGGTATTCCAAGAACCTAGGAATGAGGGCTTGTCAAAGTTGGGCTACAAGACCCTTTTGACACCTCCCATATGACCTAAGCACTTAGGAAAGAGGCTTAACTCTCCAAGATGATGAACTCTCAAGAAAACAAAGGAAAGCTTTAGTCTATTTTGCTATATGCTTTGCATTTGTCTTCTCAAGAAGTTTAGGTGTAGGTATAAAGGTAGAAGGAGGGCTCCTTATATAGCCCAATGGATAAAGGAAACACTTCATCCCTTTGCATGTGGGATAAAGGTAAAACAAGATTAGGAATGGATAAGGTTGCTTTATAAAAGGTAACCTTACTTTAGAAGGGTTTAATTTATGCTTAGCAAGTCATGGGAGTTGGGGGGTGTTTTAATTAATCAAAGGTGATTAACTAATAGGTAGATGTAAGCTTATAGAAGCTAATTAGAGGAATATTAGTATGATTTAGGCTATTAGAAGGGGATTAAATCAATTAAATATTGATTTATTGGTTAAATGAAAGGGAAAGCTAATTAATTAATAATAATTAATTAGTCTAGATAGAAGGGGTGATTAATTAACGGAAGGTCATTAATTAGGATGTTGTTGGATAGGTGCAACTTAACTAATTAGCATATTGTAATTAATTAATGACAATAAGAGAGAAAATGAGCGTTTTTGACGATATGTCGTCAATTTGCGAGAAAGGAGATAATTAGCGCAATTTAAGTATTTAAATTGCTCAGGCGTAATTATGGGTGTCTACAGTTAGTTTGATTAATCTTACTAGTACTATACCTAGCATTTCTTATGCAATAAGTATTGTTTTGAGATTTATGCAGGAACCATATCAGGATCACAAGAAGTTATCCAAAATAATATTATGATATATTAAAGAAAAAATTAATTTTGGTTTATAATTATACTTCTAATAATGCATGTTTATATGGATATTGTGATTTTGCCATGCTGGTGATGTGATGGATCGAAATTCTACAACTGGATATGTGTTTAAGTTTGTTGCAGGGTATCATTACTTGGAGCAGTAAAAATCATCCAACGGTCTCCATTTCTTCTACTGGGGAAGAGTATAGAAGTGTAATGGAAGCAACGAAAGAAGTTATATTGCTAAAGCAACTATTGGAAGAGACACACATGGAAGATAAACAAAGTAATCCTCTTCTATGTGCTAGCCATAATTGCATTGCTCTTGCTAAAAATCTAGTTCAGCATCACAAAACAAAGCATATAGAGGTTCATATGCATTTTATATGAGATAAGGTTATCTGCGGTGATATAGATCTCTAATACTACCCAAATGAAGGTCAAGTTGCATATATGTTTACAAATCCATTGTGTGCTATAAAATTCTACAAGTTTCATGTAATGTTTGGCCTTTCAGAGTTACCATTTAGGGGGAGTGTGCATTGTAATGCCATCTCCTAATGGAGTTGGTTGTTATCTCCTTCTCCTCTATATTTTTTCTCCATCGTAAAGCATTGTAAAAATATCTTTTTATGATCTTTGTAAACTTGTCACTATAAACTTATTGTTTACATTCTAGTGTGTTGCATCTGTTGTAAAGGAGTTCCTTGTGTTATAAAAGGATCCTAGAGATTCTTGTTGAGATTTTTTCCATGAGAAACTGTGATATGTAGTCTCACAAATCATGCTTAGCCTAAATCATTCACTACTGATTTATGGATTTCAAATCCTTTTGTACCAAAAGGTAAGATGAGCATGATGAAGGTGTATAAATCCTTCAAATGTGATACGCTAGCCTAAACCTTCATTATGGTTTGTAGATTTGTAAATCATGTTGTATAAACATGTAATGTTGGCATATTTTCCCCACTTAATATTAAGGGGAGTGTTAGAACATAATATTAAGTGTTAATAAACCTTATTTTATAATTAAATAATTATGAATAGTTTATTGTTGATTATTTGATATAAACTAGGTTGATTATGCTTAATTGAGTATTATTAATCAATATTTAAATCGGGGTTCCCGTCACTTAATGGTTCGTGACCTGTGGGGTCAAATAAATGTGATCATGTGGCATGATCATTTAATTCACATGGTGTATTAGTGGAGAGAAGTGAGGAAGGAGATCTGGACTGTAATTTATGTTTCTCAGTAAATAGAATAATCTCTTTCACCGTATTTTTTTACCCCTCAGGGGTTTTCCACGTAAATCTGTGTCATTGTGTATTTATTTATTTATTGCATGATTTAAATATTTTCATTAATTTTTATTGAAATATATTAATTTAATTGGTTAATTAATTTCCTCATCTAAACACAATGGAGGGATAAAACTTTGAACAAAAAGGTCTTGCAATTCACTATCAACTAATATGGTGTTCATCTTAGTAAGCATTATGTGATAATGCAAGACATAATCATTGATGTGCTCATTAGAACCTTGTTTGAGTTTGGACATTTATGCGTAAAATATCTTATCCACAATATTGATTGAAAATTGTGCCAAAAATTGATTTTTCGATGTATTAAAAGAGCACACAAAATGTGTGGGAAGATCATAAAATCCTTGCAAAGAAAATTCCTTAAGAATCCTAGGGATTAACTTAGTAAGTATTATATCATGAGATGAATAATCAAAGCAAGCAACATGGAATGATCTTAAGATGTTATTGTGGATCACCCTTGCCATCATAATTAGGAAGCTTAGGTGCAATAAAACCAATAAGAAAAGGATATGAAACAAATTTTGGTGTAAGTGAATTATCCAATAATTTAGAAGAGTCTATAATATTAGAATTATGAGAGACACCTTGTTTTAGTCACAAAATTTGTGCTTGTAAAGAATGAACAAGTGACTCAAGATCCTATGTACTAGATGACGATACATGTGATCCATTATGGTGATAGATAGGAGATGTAGTAGCAATATTTGTTATAGGAATAGGCATAGATACAAGGAGGAGGAGGTTGTCATACTCGTTGATTAGGATTAGGACGATAAAAAGTATTACCACAATGTTAAACCTTCACTTGATTATCATTTTTATAGGTTTCTGATGTGTGTCATAATCATGTTTAACAGAAGGGAGCTTACAACATTGACATCTAAGGGCTTAAGCTTATGTGTTAGCATAATATCTTATTCTAAATCAATAAAACATAAGAAAATATCATGGAATGAATCAAAAGTATCATAATGTAATTTTTCTTTGAGAGATTATATATGTCCTCTACAATTTATATGAATTAAATTTTTAAGTCATTAGGTTGATATACAAGTAAATTCATGGTTGATTTAAAACGTAATGTATAACTAGACACAGATTCAACTTCATCTTGATGTAAATAAGAAAAACACTCATATGTAGCCCTAGGGCCTCTATTGCAATTAAATTGAGCTAATAATGCATCATGAAGATATAAAAATTTACCCAAATATCTACAAGGAAGACAAGTAAACCAAGATAGAATGTCATCAATGAGACTCTTCGATAAAATCTTTAGAAGAATCCTATCAATTTCATAAGGAGCCATTATTGTTATATAATTCTTAAGATGTATATATGTATCCTTAGTTCCGTAAAAAAAAATTGGAATGAGGGTATGAAAAAATGTATGGAATGGTATTTGAAATATTCTATGTGTAATAGGATTACTAATAATAATATTAGAATGAACACTAGCATAATAGGCCTTGCTTTCTAAAGTCAATGTGTGAACCTTTCTTTGTATCTCACATATTGCATTCATAATAGAAAGAACCTCTTAAGGAGGTATGTCATATGCACCTAGGGGTTCATTCATAAATATACCATTAATAGTAGCTACAGGAACATTAGTAGGTCTAGGAGTATGATTGAGGGATGAATCATCTAAGTTGGCATGGGTTGAATGGGCTTGATCACATTATTAGACTCTAAATTGATATAAGTATCAACAATAGGAAATGCAACCAAACTAGGATATGCATTAACACGTGTACTATGTCAAACTACAAAAATATAAACATGCTTACTTCTGCTAGCAATATCATTATGCACATTAGTAAAGTGGAATAGAAGTACTAATAGAAACATCACACTTGCTTGTAAGAGGAGAAATTAAAAAATATATGTATCAACCAAAACATGATCCATGTTAGAATTTTTGCATTCATGAGAATTGGAAACATTAGTACAAGAAACATCGTTTATTCATGTTCAAATGGAACAATAGAAGTGCAATGGTCATTATATGCAAGCAAACTATAGATGCTACAATCAAGCTCCTTATTTTGCATTCAAGAGGAGTATAATCACAATCATTGTCATATAAATCATTGGAATAATAAACATCATGTATATCATCATCATGGTTATACATATGATGTATTACTTCCTCTTCATTATCTGAAACATAAGTCACACCATCAATTAAAGTGAAAATAAAAGGAAAATCATTTGTATGTGGAGGATATTTTTTCTGCTAGTGGTATTTACTCCAACCTATAAGATTATCCCTATTGTCTACATGAGTTGCAAGAGGTGGGAATTGATGGAGGTCATCTAGAAAGTTGTCCTTAAGAGTAGCTAAAGAAGGTGATGTGCGGAAGCGAGGAGGATGGTAAGTGAATGGTTGAAAAACAAGATCTAAATCAACATCAAAGACTACATTATCCCTAAGGGATTGTGAATATGGAGTAACATGTTTTGCATCCTCATAACTGGCATGGACTCTGTTAGAGGGATAGTAACCATTATGCCTTCGTAAAGCATGAAAAAAAGCCAAGATCACACACAAGAAAACATTACACACATGCACCCTAAGGCAACAATACGGTTAAAAGGTTACAATGTTCGATTATAGAGGGTTAGGTTCACCAAATGATTTCACTTTTTATTGTGAATCTTTCATTCCTTTTTAATTGTTTAGAATTCTCTCTAATTAAACATACATACAGAATGAATATTTGTTACAAGTGGATATTTTAATTCAATTAACTTCCAAAATTAATTGTAAAAATCATAATAACACTTTTCAAAGTGATTATTGATCTAACAACTATCAAAACACAAGGGAAATATTATACTTGGTTGATTCTATGTGGATCTGGAAGAGTCTGGGTGATCTGAGTGCAGGAACAGGATGATATGGGACTGTAAATTCTTCTTTTCTAAAAATGACACCTGAAACTGAGCCTGGTAAGGATGAAAATAAATTTTTGGATTGATGCACAAATTCTATTTCAGATCTCGCAATATTTAAGGAATTACTTAATCAAATATTGGGGATCCTTGGTAAACTACAAAATCTAAAAACCTCTAAGATAGCACTTAGGTAAAGGGGGTAAGAGGATGAAATTACTGAAGTTGTACATGTGCATTATGTTAACCAGAAGATTTTGATATGAACATCCAAGATTAATTGTACAAACACATAGTTCCTTACAATAAACCAACTTTAATATAAACTATCATAGCACAATTTAGATTCCAAAAATTAATTCCAATTCCTAAGACAATTGATCTAATCCACATAAAATTTTCATCTATATAACATGAAAGAGGTAAGACATTAGATCATAAAAACTCACAGAACATCCCAAAATCTTTACAAATTAGTTCTGAACTAAATACTCCTTTGATGCATAACAATACGAGTTTGTACAAATATATAGAAACAATGGATCCCAAGCATCCTCAATTTAAAGATCTAAAATTATCCTAAATTACTAAGAAATTCATGCCAAAAATATCGCTAAGATGCATGTCTCCATTTTAAAAATAGGTCATCAAAAGAGCTTGTTCATCTAAATACATAATTATAGAGGCAGTGTGTGAACTTTAATCAGCTATATGATATAAATATAGTGATACTTTATTGAGAAATTAATTAATTTCCCTTCCCTTGAGTGAGAATGCAAATATGACAGGTTTAATATATTTGAGTGTTGCTTATAATTACAAGCTTGCATGCCTCCTCCATTCCTACCAATCCTAGAGTAAAATGTAACAACATCGCTTCCAAAAATAGCTTGATACTTTTGGCTCTCTCGAGTATCTTGGTTGTATCAATCTAGAAATTGTGTGTTTGGATGTTTCCTAGATTTTCAAATACTAATAATTGTCGATCAAATGAATTCATAAAGTGAATCAAGCTACATCAAATTGTTTCACCACATATACTCTTTTGTGCTCATCCATAAGCTTTGTAATTCCAACATTTGAAAATGATATTATAATAAAACAAATTCAAGTGCTTCATGGTAACTGAGAGGATTGAAAAATACTCTCTAAAAATTCTTCTTATATTTTTCCAAGACATTTTTGGATTCTATGATATCCTCAATGCTTATGAAAGGGGCATTTGGAAGTAGATTTCTCCTGACCATGTTGGCCACAACATCCAAATTATCTCTTATACCTTCCATTTATTGCAAGTGATTCTTAACCTGGTTCATTAGTATATATTATTTTCTTGATCCTTTTATATGGTCTTGGACTTGCTTGGAATCTAGTTTTGTAACTTCCTGAGAGATTTTCTTGCCTAGAAATGTATGTTGATGTGTTTTGGTCTTCTTCTCTCACCTTCACAATGGATTTTTAAACTCTGATCAAAACTGTAGAACCCTTGTAGTGTAAGAAAGAGTTCTTGTAAAAAAAAATTAGGTGGGTTTTGGTCACCCCTGTGCACTGCCAACGTCTCCACTACTATGAAGAGGGTTCAAACTGCATGTCATTATCCAAGCATGTGATATATATCATAATGCAATTAGAACTTGACAATCGTGTTTTGACAATACTTTGCTTGATTTTCACACTTGGGAAGGTTCACTTTGTTTTCTTGTAGAATGAGGATGGACACTCCTAGACCTAGAAGGAGACTTAATACCTTTAGAGAGTGCTACCCTAATGGATGTGCACGAGTTATTTCACAATTTAGGGATCTTTGATTGCTTTTTGTTCTTTGTTTTACATAGTACTTCTTAAAGTGCCAAATTACTAATTGAGGTATGATTTACTTGCCTATATATTCTTTTGAAGGTTATTATGTCATGAAATGATTACCAAGGGTATATATTTTCTAATAATAATGTGATTTAATTGAAATAATTGGCTCAAAACATGTGGTTTTAAAACCATACAATACAGTTAGGATATAATTATACATCATGACTGAAGCGGGCATTTTTAGACCGGATGGAGAAAAGATAATTTTGTCTTCATGGGTCAAAGGATGGATGTTTCTAGATGTTTTCTATGCAGTTAAAATTCATAAAATGATGATAGAGAGTTGTGCAAAGATATAAAAATAATCGAAGGGATATCATGGTGTGCTAGGAAATAATGAGGAGAGTGCATTTATCCATGTAAGTGTGTAATGTCGATATTAGTAGTGTCAAAGGATATATTACCAAATTTGAGTTTCTATAGTGACCCATTCAATGTTATCAAGGCTTCTTTAAGGATGGTAAAAGGTTTTGTTGTGGTGGAAAATAGGAGGCATGTGTTATCAATGTAATGCTCAATGTGCCTCCTACCTTGTGCTCTAAGGTTTATTAAGCTCTCATGGAACTATTGTTTATGTTTTAAAATATCAAAGAGGCAAAGGAAAAATAATATATAATAATGATTAAGGCTAAGAATGATTTCCAATAAGTGGAAGGTATAAGAGGTAATTTGGATGTTTAGCCAACATGGTCAGGATCAATCTACTTCCTAATGCCCCTTTCGTAAGCATTAAGGATATCAAAGAATCTAAAAATGTCTTGGAAAAATATAAGAAGCACTTTTAGAGATGATTTTTCAATTCTCTCAATTACCATGAAGCACTGGGATTTGTTCCACTATAATATCATTTCACTTTTTGCAAATGTTGGAATCACAAAGCTTGTGGATGAGCATAAAAGAGTATATGTAGTGACACAATTTGATGTGTATTTGTTTCACTTTAAGAATTAATTTGATCAATAATTGGTAGTAGTTGAAAATCTAGGAAACATCTAAACCCAAAACTTCATGATTTCTACAACCAAGAGACTCGAGAGAGCCACCAATATCAAGCTATTTTTAGAGGGCATGTTGTTACATGTTACTCTAGGATTGATAGAAATGGATGATGCATGCAAGCCTCTAGCGATAAGAACCACTCAAATATACTAAAGCTACCAGATTTGCATTCTCACTCAAGGGAAGGGAAAGTAATTGACTTCTTAATAAAGCATCACTATATATATATATATATCATAGAGCTATAGTTGGATTAAACTTCACAAGTCGCCTCTATAATTATGTATTTAGATGAACAAGATCTTTTGATGAGATATTTTTAAAATGGAGACATGCATCTCAGGGATAGTTTTGGCGTGGATTTATTATTAGTTTAGGATAATTTTAAATCTTTAAATTGAGGATATTTGGGATCCATTGTTTCTATATATGTGTACAAACTCGTATTGTTATTCATCAAATGATTATTTAGTTCAAAACTAATTTGGAAATATTTTGGGATGTTTTTTGAGTTTTTTATGATCTATTTTCTTACATCTTTCATATTATATAGATACAAATTTTATGTGGATGAGATCAATTATCTTAAGAACTAGAATTAATTGTGGAATCTAAATTGTGCTATGATAATTTATATTAAACTTGGTTTATTATAAGGAACTATATGTTTGGAATGTTAATATTGGATGTTCATATGAAATATTCTGGTAAACATAATTCACATGTACAACTTTAGTAATTTGAGCCTCTCACCCCTTTTTCCTAGGCGTTATCTTAGAGATTTTTAGATTTTTTGGTTTACTAAGGCTCCCCAAATGTGAGATCTTAACTAGATTTTATGCATCAATCCAAAACTTTCCTTTCTTCCTTACCCTTCCGAGATTTTTTATTATTTTTTGGAAACACATTAGATTAGTTAAAATTGTAGGAATATTTTTTGTTTCAAGAATCGTCATGTGTAACACAAAACATCACATTCCAGCTATTTAACCACTTGGCTCTTTTTAAAAAGTACTTACCCAACAATTTGTGCATTAAACTAATTCACCTACTTCTAAATAAGTAGAGTCTCTCTATAGGGATATTTGGTGTACCTAACACCCACATCAAAAGATCTTAATTATAATTATAGGGAGGGACAAATTTAAAAAATATAAATAAATAAGTCCTAAAATCATAAAGATATTAAGTTGGGGTTTTAACTTTTGAAACCCATAGGAGACTCAGATATGATAGAGGAATATTTGAAGGAGTTAGATCTTAATCAATTTCCCCTTCAAAATTGCCCATCACTTTTAAAATATGGAGAAATTTGGGTTAGGACAAACTACCATCCAAATCATAGGAATTTCCCATTAACTACCAAGAAACCCAGAGAAATATTTTCCTTTATACACACCCACATGAGGTAGGATAGCAAAAGAACATGTGACATCTTATAAATCTGCCCTTATACTTTTATATGTACAATATGAAGATGTGGTATATAGATTGTTTCCCTTTTCACTACAAGATTCAACTTATGATTAATTTCTTAATTTTTCTAAAAATTCTATTACCTTATGGCTTATGTTTCAAGATTCTTTTGTTTCTAAATTTATAAAAATAATTGACCCCAATTTTTTGTTTCAACATTTTGTAAGCATAAAGAAAGAAAGAAATTAATACATGATTTTAATGTTACATTTCAAAATCTATACAGAAAGATCGACCCAATCTATAAAGTGGTTCCTCCTTTAGCCTTATAAATGTACATGAATGGTCTATATTTAATGATTGTAATATTTCTTAGAAGGAACCCTACCATTACTAATATATCCCAAGCTTATGTAGAGGCCATCGAAATTAACAAATAATTGAACCCTCTACGAATTGGAATCCTGACGGTAAATTCTATACCATTGAAGTAGTTGCCTCTTAATCAACAATTAACCATTGCAAAAAATGCCAACAAAGTTATATAAACCATAAATGTAATCTTGGTGCATGTGAATGTGAAAACCTCAAGTGCCCCACCTCAAGACACTTCAAAAAATAAATTGCAGTCTGTACAAAAAATGGTCGAAAACCTTGTTAATGACTATTTAAATTTACAAAAACAAATTATCCATCCTAAAACAGATAATATGGGACTAAATAATAATTTTCAAAGGTTCAATCATTATGGAAATATGCCAATGCATCACCAAACATACTAGTTGAAATTAACCTAGTTGATTTTTCCCTTCCTAGCTAGTGTAGAGTGCATAATACTATCCAACATGGTGAACCAGTCTACATAGATTTCTGTAAATCCTTTTAATTCATTAAAGAGAAAATTATGTGGCCCAATATGGACCTAATGCCCTAGGTTCATATGGTTCTCCCAAGGTAAACACAAAAATGATAATTGAATCTTTTTATTTTTATAAACAAAAGGATAATGAGACAAAGAAAAAATTAGATGAGGTACATGCTTCTCAAAAAAATCATAGAGATAGATAAAATATGGGAAATAGAAATGAACAACCTCTAACCATATATACACCTCCCAATAATCTTGATACTCCTTCAAATCAAAGAGTTGACAATGCTCCACCTCCCCAAAAGGGAAAATGGTCACAATAGGATACCACTAAATCCTACATCTAAAGAAACTTCAACACACTTCACAAAAACATCATATAACATTGTATATGACATGTAAAAGATTAAGGTAAATATTACCTTTCATGAGTTAGCACAAATCACTAAGAAAAAAGTTTTTTTGTTGATACTCTTACTCATAAATCAATTGTACCAAAGAAAAAAGGTATCTCAAACTAATGTAGTTTTGTATAAGAATAAAATATAAGTACCACCTTCTTTATAAATAATTAGAATTTATAGAGAAAAAATTGTGCAATTATTTGATTGATTCAAGAGCATCATCCAATGTTATGTCATTGTCATTTTTTAAGAAGCTTGGCATAACGCCTACAAGGTTAGCGTTGGACTAAATTTTCTCTTTCCTGTTCAGATTAGTGAGCTAGATACTAAAGAAAATCAAGCAACTCAAAACATGCAAGGGTTTAAGGTACCTTGGAATAAGATGGAGACAAATGAATGGGCGCAAAGTAGATTCCTCATTGCAAGCTTGATGGATCTACACAACAAAGATAACTAGAAGAAAACTGGATTAGATGGTAGATGAGGGGATTGTCGGACAGAGTTAGTTCCAAGAAGAGTAAACTTCCTTATGTGAATGTCAACCCCCGTATTTGATAAAAGAGGATAAAGTAAATGATAAAAGATATAATAACATACAGAATATGAACCTAAATAGAATCTAAATTTGTAGAACTGAAAGGAAAGTACAAATATGATCTAGATCAACACAAAATGAAATATACCTGGTTGGGTTGACGATGACCCAAGATGCAAAGGTCTAGTCAACGGTGACTGGGGTAGATGGATCAAAACATTGACCAAAATAAATAGATCTAAAAATCTCTATATGCAAATATGAAGATGTTGAAGGCCAGTAGGAGCCAATAGTAACCTGCAGAAAAGATCTGAAATAAGGGAAACATAAAGGATGTAAGAAAATAAGGATTTAGATGGGTAGGATGGAAATAGGGCTTGATTCAATGGCAACTGAGCTGATTTTGTGGTGAACGAAGACTGACAGAATGGATCTAGATTGACAGAGTGACATAATGATGGATCTAAGAACTGTATGTGGTGACAAAACAAGACAACAAACAGCTGCGGTTCTAGATGGAAAAATTGGTGACATAACAGGGGCAGGGTCGACGGTGACCTGGCAGGAGTGACGGTGACCTGGGTTGATCTATGTAAGGCCAAAAATGGATGGATTTAGTGGATAACCTACACATAGAATGAATGAAAGAAAAGGCTAGATCTTAAGCTCTGATGGCAGTTGGACCTGTAAAATGTTAGTAACTGATAATAGCAATAACAATGAATGCAAAAATGGAATAAACCAACACAAAGGCAAGATAAACTCCCCAAAGTATCCACAAATGATGCAAGCAAGCTCAAAGGGACTCCAAGAAGACTGAAACAACTGCAGAGAATCTCAAGTAAGGAGATAAGGTCACAAAGTGCATGAAAACTCTAATGATTCCTCCTTTAGATGGGGGAAATGTGGCTTATAGGGTCAACAAAGACCTAGGGTGGGTCAGTCGCCAACTACAGGGAATCATCCATTTGGGACAAGTGGGAGGATACCTAACTCGAGGCATCAAGCCCTTTTAGAAGTGGATTAGGGTTTTAAAAGGCTTAGGCGGGTTAGGGTTGCATGAGGAAGTGAAATGGGTAGGTGAGGGATGAAATGGGAGTAAATAAAGGCTAAGGGGAGCCTAGGGGATGAACAACTAGGTAGTTTAGGGATGATAAACAACCTAGAGAAGAGAAATTGGGGTTGATTAGGATTAATTAAATAATGAGATGAGGATTAGAGGATAAATAATGAAAATTAGCAATAAATTAGAATGGATAGGATAATAGATGGAAAAGATGGGAATATTAATAAAAATATGAATTAAAATAAAAGGGGTCTAGATAGGTGACCATGGTGAAAAGAAGTGAACATGGGGCAACAAGGGTAGCGATACCAAATTTTGGTGTCTACATTTGCCCCTTTTTGTCAAGTGGTTTGCGCAAGCAAGCCGTGAGACAAAAATGATGAGAGACAAAGGGTAGGATGAAGGATGACGTAGGATTGATGATGTGTTCCCCCTTAAATGAGGGATCGATTACACCAAGGGGAATAAATCACGAGGTTGAAAGAAATAGATGAAGAAGGGTGGGTGGGAAAATAAAGAGGGAAAATGATAAGGCGAGACAAGATGCCCCAAGCAAAAAGGATTCAAAAAAAGATTAAAAATATGGTGATGATTTTAGGATTCACTTTGACAAGAAACAAAGGTCAAGGTGTTCAAGGAGATGATGACAATGTCCTACGAGCCTATGAATCCACAAAATTCACAGCGATATGGAAGGAATCCCATGGGAAAAAACTCAAATGGATGTAAGCCCATGGGGACCAACGGGTCATAGGAAGTACATCTAAACTATGTGCATAACCAAATGCAAAAAATAATGTGAAATCCTTCATACATGAGGAATTAGTTGAAAGGTATGCGTCCACAAAGGATGAAGATGAAAATAATGGTGCCCCATCAAATAGCACAAAAATGGCCAAAAAAATGTAAAGTGGAAAAAGATGATGAAATAAGATGCCCTAAGCAAAGGAGGTTAAAAATATGGCCACAGGGTACGTATGGTGGACTTAAGAGAAAATATGTGCGATTATTTTATATGATGCCCCATGCAACGGACATTTTTACAATTTTTGCTAACATAGGATCGATGGCACCAAGGAAATTTAGACAATGACTAAGGATGATCAGTGGTGACCCAAAGGGGTCAGTGGCGACTGAATGGTGACGACTATATAAGCCCATTGACCTAGGCACGTCAAGCCCACTTGGGATGAAATAGTGAAAATTTGAGAGTTACATGACAAAATGAGGTGAAAATAATGATGAGGGATATGATCCATGCTTGTTTGTATGATGATTACAGGCCTGAGAGATGGGACACAAGTAAACATACGTGTTTTGGTTTAGGATGGGTGAGATGACGACCACCCTATGAGGATGTATACAGGATTCCCAAGATTACCTATACAGGGGGAGTAGATAGTTCCCATTATAGTGGATAGTAGATTGGCAGTCCTCACATAGATGTTTGGAGACGATGCACCACATGAGATGAGATATGAGATAGCGGGTTATCGGAGGATAGAGATCAGTGACGATAGGCTAGAGGGAGGCCTATAGCTAGGCCTGAATTTGGAGATATTTCGATGGATTATTAGCCTCAAATTCAGCGAGTCTTGGTGCACCGGTGGCATCACAAAGAGGAGGACAGGTCATATGACACCTCCCGACACCATATCCATGGACTGATATAGAGCACTAGCCGTGGAGGCTAGAGTGTTATGACTAGATAGTGGTAAATAAATTACCAAAAATATTGAGATATTGGGAGTATGTATAGCGATGAGCGGTAGCTAGAGTAGGCCATTTGGGTGTGGCTCAATAGGAGGGCCATTGTGGGCAGAGATAGATAGAGGGAATTTCCTCGATGGGGGCAATAGTTGAGGCTTTCAAGATGTTTCATTTACAAATTTTGATGATATATCTTCTTTGAGAGAGGGTGCTTAGAGGCCAATGATTTACAGTGACATTTTATTTGATATATGATATATATATGATTTTGATTTTGTCATATTCTTGCATGTGTTAATTGTCTGATGTTTATTATTTGATTTATATGGATGATGATGGTGAATATGTATATATGTTTGGCTTTATGTTTAATGTATGATATATAATGTTGGATGAAATATGTTTATTTGGAAATAGATGTGATTAATTATAAAATATATGATTGATAGATAATAATATATGACTAGATATTATATTTTTGATAGATAGCATTTAGATGATTTAGATAAAAGAGATATTGTGGTAATAAAACAAAGAGGAAATAAAAGATAGATGCAACAAACTAGAATAGAATGTAACTTGATGATTGGTGACCTATGGGTACGAATGATACTATGTCATATCAAGGAATGTGTGAGGAAATGATGCCTCCAACCACATTGGAGGTAAACAAGAAGGGGATCTAAGTAAGGTAATGCACATGTGACCAAAACATGTGTTAACACATAACCAATGATAGTTAGTTATATCAAAGATCATGGGAGAATATGGATGAAATGAACTCATAAACCTAATGTCAAAACAACAAAGGGGTTTGTGATGTAACTTGTACATGGGAAGAGGGTTCTCCATAATTGGATTTCCCTAGTTCTATGCCCCAACTCTGGGTAGGGGAAAGAGAAAACTAATCAATGCGGGAAGTTTGCTATGAGAAATTTGATCAATGTGGGAAGATTTCTTAGGATGCCAATAAGATAGAAGGTTGATCAATGTGGGAAACCTTTGATACCATGATATAAGAGATTATCCATCCTTCAAGAGTATGCTCTACTTTATACATTTATGATTTTCATGGCAGGAATGATATATATGATAGCCATCCTTCAAGGGATCGGTCTATTTTTCTTTTTTTTTACATGAACAATTTTCGTTTGAGGGAGTAGACTATTTTTGTATAACTTTGAATTTTGATAAGAGCATCCATGAACCTTTGATTTTTTATGGGGAAGAGCTGGGAATAAATAAGTAGACCACCTAGAAGGGGAAAATGAATGTACAAGTGACACCTTTGGACCCTTAGCATGGTTTCAATAGGTAAATAAGAGGGTGATGGATGTAATGATCGTGAAGTTCTCACCAAGAAGGGAGAACCTATCCATAAGGAAAATGCTATGGGAAAATTCATGGTGCCCATATTTAAGGTCATGTCTAGGAAAGTGATGGTAGACCACATAATTCCAAATCATTACAATGATAGATGGAAGAGGCTAATGATGGAGGAATGATCTAGGATATGACTAAGTGCTCACTGGTAAGTATGCTAACAATAGAATGGTCACAAGTGTAATGCATTAAGTGGTTCCACTTCTGGTTTACCATCAAGGGAGGCCAAATGATAGGCTCCCGACCCATACTTATGTGTGATAATGTAAGGTCCAATCCAGTTGGGGGAAAACTTTCCATGTTGGATCCTTTCTAGAGTAGTAACATTTCTGATTTTCTTTAAGGAAAAGGTCACTGACATTAAAGTCACATTATTTGAGGTGCTTATTATAAGCACATGCTAGATGTACTCTTGATAAATATGATGATGCTCAAGAGCGAGAAGGTGCAATTTTTCTAACAATTCGAGTTATGTTAAATGCTCCTGGTGATAATCTTCATAGAAATGAAGTCATGAAGAGATACGCACAAGGATGGAATTTGAACTTCAAGGGAAGAATGGATTTAGAGTCGTAAACAAGATAGAATGGAGTAGCACCGGTGGAAGTACAAATGTTAGTCCGATAAGCCCAAAGAGAAAAAGGGATATGAAGATGTCAATTACGACTTGATCGATCAATAGTATTAGAAAGAATGTTATGAAGAGTTTTGTTAGTTGCTTCGGCTTGGCTGTTAGCTTGAGGATAGTAAGGAGAAGAGAAGCTAAGCTTGATATTGAATGAGTCACAAAGCTTCTTGAGATATTTGTTTTTGAAGGACTTTCTATTGTCTGTGATGATTTTGTGAGGAATGCCGAAGTGGAAAATGATATGTTGATAGATGAAGTTAATAATTGGATTATCTTTGGTTGAGGTGAGTGGAATTGCTTCCACCCACTTGGTGAAATACTCAGTTGCAGTGATGATAGAATGATGTTGCTGTGAAGATCGAGGATTGATGGTACTGATGAGATCAAGGCCCCACTGTGAGAAGGGCCAAAGGTCCTGAGCTAGGTATAAGGCTTGGCTAGGAATGCAAACAAGATTGGAATGTTGTTGACATTTGACACATTTCTTAACATACTCACAACAGTCATGATTGAGGGAAGGCCAATAATAACCAAGATGAAGAACGCGCTTAGCGACAACTAAGCCACTAAAGTGTCCACCACAAATTTCATCATGGACTTCTTAGATAACATGAGAAGACTCATGGGATTTAAGGCATCAAAGGAGAATACCATCAAATCCATGCTTATAAAGGATTCCACCAAGGATGACATAACGGTTAGCACGTTGAAGAAAATACCTCCTTCCATTCTTAGATAGATCAGAGGGAATGATAGATTTGGATAGATAATCAAAGATTTGAGAATACCAAAGATCTGACATGTTGGATGTAACAAGATTAACGTGAGGTAACTCATGGGATGGCCGATCACGATGATGAATAATAACAAAAAGTTTGGATTTGTTTGTTTTCCATGGGATGAGAGATGCAAGAGAAGCCATTGTATCAGCAAAATGATTGGACAATCGAGGAACGACTTGGATAGTGTAAGAATCAAAGGCCTCAAGGAGGAGAAGGACTATATCTCTATATTTAACAAGGTATCATTTTTACATTGATACTTGTCATGTAACTTGTTTGATGATAAGCTCAAAATCCCCATAGATGTCAAGAATTTGAACACCTAAAAAGGAAGTAGTTTTAAGACCTAAGATAAGGGCTTCATACTCCACCATATTATTTGTACACTCAAAATCAAGCTTTTCAGTGAGGGGAATAGGAGTATCCCAAGGAGGAATGATAATGATGCAAGTGCCTCCCCCTTGCTGACACTTAGAACCATCGAAAAAGAGGGTCATCCTAAGGGTAGAATACTCATGGTGAAAGTGATTGATGGATTCATTTGGAAATTGCTCATGAGGAAGATGCACACTAGGAAGAGGGGCTTCAGCTAATTGGTATTTGATAGCTTGGCCCTTGATATAATTTTGAGAGATGAACTTGAGGTCAAACTCAGTCATGAGCATGAGCCATCGAGTGATGCAATCATTGTGATATGGCTTAGAATGCATCATTTTGAGAAGATGAAAGCTAGTGACGACATAAGTCTTGTGATTGAGAAGATAGTGTTGAAGCTTAGAAGTGGAAAAGAAGAGGGCACAACACATCTTTTCAGCTTCAGTGTAGCAAGTTTCACAGTCATGAAGGGTGTGATTGATGTAATAAATAACCTGCTCATGACCTTGGTCATCACGATGTGCTAACATAGCCCCTAGAGCATGATCAGTGGCATAAACATATAGATAAAAGGGCTCCCCCTCACATGGAGGTGTAAGCACTGGTGGGGACAAGAGATACTACTTAAGATCATCAAAATATTTTTGGTAGTTATCATCCCAATTGAAGTCTGTGTCTTTACAAAGAAGGTGATGAAAGGGTTGGCAATGATCTGAAAGTTGCGATATGAAATGGTGAATTGATTGAAGTTGGCCTTGGAGACTACAAAGTTTCTTAAGATTAGAAGGAGGAGGCATCTCAAGGATAGCCTTAATCTTTGGTCAACTTCAATACCCCTGATGGACATGATAAATCCAAGGAGTTTTCTAGTTAGCACTCCAAATACACACTTGGTTGGATTGAGATGAAGGAAGAAATGAATAATGAGCTCAAAAAAGACTTCGAGGACAACAAGATGATCATGTCGATGTTTAGATTTACCCAAAATATCATTGACATAATCCTCTATTGTCTTATGGATGAGGTCATGAAATATGTAAGTCATGGCCCACTGATAGGTGGCTCGACATTTTTCAAACCAAAGGGCATGATGCGATAGCAAAAGGTCCCCCAAGGAGTGATGAAGGAGGCCTTATGTTGGTCTTCTGGCATGATGAGAATCTAATTATAACCCAGAGAAACCATCCATAAGATAAAACATCTCATGACCTGTGGTAAGATTCACAAGTTGACTGATGTTAGGAAGGGGGAAGTCATCTTTAGGGAAAACATGATTTAGATCTCGAAAATCCATGCATATACTGAAGCTTTCCAGATGCTTTTGTGATAGGGTATGATATTAGAAACCCATTGGGGATAGTCAATGGGGATGATGAAGTTAGCAGAAAGAAGGCATTGTAACTCCTCTTTGACAAGGAGGGAAACTCGAGGATGCATGTGGTGAAGCTTTTTCTTAACCAGTTTGGCATTGGGAAAGGTGATGATGTTATGGATGACAATAGAAGGATCGAGACCTGGAATGTCATAGTATGACCATGTGAAGGCCTGACTATGATGAGAGAGGAACATGGTGAAAGAATCAAGTTCGTGTGGATCAAGGGATTGACCCACTTTGAGAATGTGAGGCTCCTGAGGAGTATTGATGTTTATATCGATGGTGGCTTTGTTGAGAAGAGTGGATGTGTTGGATGGTAAGGTCTTATGAAGATAATAATCTTCTTCCCCCATGTGGGAAATAATGGTGTCATTATCAATGCAATGAAGAATGTCAATGGTAGAATAATATTCTTCTTTCATTTCCAGATGGCGAAGGGGAAGGGACCTAGTTTGATTTTCACACTGATAAGTGACCGGTCCCAAGGTGATGGTGGAGACTAAAAAAATATAGAAGTGATAGACACGGTGTCATCCATATCCATAGCCTCATAGGATGGAGAATATGGAGAAGGCATGTCCATAAGCATCATAGATGGTGGGATGGGATCGACAGATTTCTCTTGATAACCTAGTCTAAACTTTTCATGAGGTTTATGAAACATTGTCAATAACAAGGTCATGTGCACCATGCTCATAATGTCCCATGCCAAATCCCTTCCATGCACAATGGTGAAGATAGGTGTGGGAAAAGGATGGTTTTTTGAGGAATCCATAACCACTGGTATATGGTTTGGTGTGAGGATGATCAATGATGTGAGAAGAAGGGGCATCGACACCACCATAGATGAGATTGGTGCAAAGATGGGGTGGGCCAAAAGGAACAATATCCCTAACATTGGGTTGGTACATTAGAGATTTTTTGGGTCTATCGAGGTGATGAGGCATGGGGAAGGTGTTGAGCATGAGAAGACAATACTTCCCCAATGTAAGTTTGTCCATGACTTTGTATAAGGAATCATTGTTGGGAAGCTTGGATGAAGGGATGGATGAACTAGTGGATGGTTGAGATGGGTCATTTTTTGGGAATGAGGACATCGTTAGGTAGATAGGTCATGTTGCATACTTGGAAGGGAGGAGCATCACCGGGAAGTGTCAATATTTTTCCCTCATGTTCATATTTGATGCAACGATGAAGTGTGGAAGGGACACAATGCATGACACAAATCCAAGGTCATCCAAGAAGGACATTGTATTGAAACTCCTATTCTATGATATAAAATACTTCATGGAGGAGCTTCTCACCAATGTGGATAGGAAGGAAAACCATCCCCAAGGCAGGAGCGATAGCATCATTGAATGCAAAGGACAGCGGGTGTTTGGGTGATAGTGGATTTAGGGATCTTGAGTTGATCAAAGGTATGTGATGGGATGATGTTTATACTTTCCCCATTATCAATCATGGATCGTCGAATGAAGGTATCATTGATTCTAACCATGATGAAAAGGGGAAGGTCATGGTCCTCAGGTGGGATATTTGGATCTCAACATCATCAAAAGAGATGGAAGAAGAAGCCACAAGTGCTCCTACGAGAGATGCAAAAGGTTGAGTCTCATCACTAGATGTTGGGATACATTTCAAGGCTTCAATGAGAGCCTGCCTATGGTCTGGAGAGCTTTGGATGAGCTCATAAAGTGACATCTTAACTGGGGCCTGATGAAGTTTTTTGACAATGCTTTGTTCAATAGGTCGAGAAGCGGCTAAGATAGAAACATTAGGTTTTGTTGATGATGTGGATGAAGATGAAGTAGGATCACTAGAAGGAGTGGTGATCACAACCTTATTTTTTGATGGGGGTGTGGATGAGGTAAACTCCTTACGAGGAGGGATAGCAAAAAAGGTCTTTGAATTTAATTAGATTGTTGGTTTGGAGTCATGTGGACCAGATCAATTAGCTATCTGAACAACATTGATGAATAAGGGGGACCATCCTTAGAAGAATCTTCACTTGGTGGTGGGATGGAAAATAAACTCTGTGATGAATGAGGGGACTTGTGTATTTTGGTAGATGAAGTTGATGATGTAGATGTTGAAGTGGTCATGGATGAGGAGGTGGAAGGAGGAGATTGATTTGTTTCAAGAATAAGGTCATCCTCCTCAATAATGTTGTGGACAATGGTTTGAAGGGCTTTACAATGTTCTGTGTCATGTCCAGGGGTGCGATGATAAGTGCAAATGAGATTGGAGTCAAACCATGATGGTTTCTTACTATGTGGATCAAAGGCCTTGATAGGAGGGAGTGTGATGGCGAAAATTTGAAGCAAGTTTTGAAGAACTTCTGCATATTATTTGACTAAGGTATTGAGAGGTGTCTTGTATTTGTGAGAATTTTTATGGGTCTTATATTCGGGTTTACATTTAGAAGAAGAGATGCGAGTCTAGGATGTAGGTGTGTAAGATTATTTGGATTTTGAAGGTTGAGTCTTAGTATTTCAAGTTTTGATGTCTTGGATTCAAGTTTAGTGATGGTTGATGTTCTAGAAGGAAAATCAAATTTTAGAGAAGTGTTGGATGTTTTGATTTGGATTGATTGGTGGGTCATGGTGTTTTGGATGAAGGGGTTGTACCTATGAGAGATGGAGGTGGTCCTAAGATAGATGATGTGGCATTGGATTTTTTGATCTTAGGTGGAGGGATGTCTATCTTTTTATGAGGATGTGAAAGGGACCTTTGAGGAAGCATGCCAAGGGTCTTAGATTTTGTTTGTGAAGAGGTACCCTTGGGAGGGATGACAATGATCTCAACTGGAGGGTATGAAGGTTTTGTGTTGTTGGGATGATATTGGTGGATGGAGTAACTTGTGTTTGATGAGATCTAAAGAAGGTGAAGATTGGGTTGATGTGGAAGTGTCTGATTTTGTAGATGAGATATGGGAATCACTTGAAGTTATCGCGAGTTGGAGTGCTTTCAAAAAATCTTCAAATGATGAGAGTGATGTAGGAGGAGAATATGGTGTAGATGTGGTCATAATAGTCGATGTGATTGGTGCGGGTAAAAGTGTAGAAAGGGGAATTGGGATAGATGCTAAGGATGGATCTGATATAATAAGTGGGGGTGGAATAGATGTAGGTGAGGTAGTAGGTATAGTCAAATCCGATGAAGTAGATGTGACAAGTGATGAAGTAGATGTAGGTGTAGGATCAATGGGATGTCGATGTAGATGTGGATATGATTGGTGTAGAGATGGGGATAAGTGTTGGTGGAATTGTAGATATAGGGACAATGTCTAAAGAAGAAGTAGATGTAATAGTTGGTGAAGTAGGTGGAGTTGTTGATGGGGTAAGATCTTGATCAATGGTATTGGTAGTGTTGATGGTGTTAATGGTGTGAGCATTGGGTGGTTGAGATGTAGGAGGAGTGGTTTGATTTTTTGGTGCATGATTAGGAAATGGTTGTTTGAAAACATCAAGTGGTTGATTAGGAGGTGTGTTAGGGTTATCCACTTGAAGGTCACCTTGGTCAATGAGTTTTTGGACAAGATCTTTGAAGGTTTGACATTTCTCTATATCATGTCCATGAACTTGGTGGTATTTACAATAGTGATCCTCATGATACCAAGCTGGTTTAGGTCTTGATTCATCGAATGGTCGAATGGGGGGAAGTGTGATGAGATGAACCACCATCAACTTATCAAATATCACACTATATGATTCTCCAAGAGGAGTGTAGTTAGGTGGCATTCTAAGAGCTCTTTGTTGAGGCCATGTGCTAGAGGTGGGTGTGGAAGAAGACTTAACCACTGTGACATTGGTTGCACTCTTGGATTTTTCATTGTGTGTAGATGGTTTAGTAAACTTGGTTTTTGGTTTGTTTGATTTAAGTTTAAGTTGGCCTTTCTCAAGGGCATGAGTCTCAAGTTTACGAGCCATAGTGAAGGCTTCTTCAAATGTCTGAAATGATTGGATTTGTAAGGTGGATGAGATATGCTTCGCACAAGAGCATGAAAATAATTCGATGAGATCTATTTGTGGAAGGGAAAATGATAATTGATTATGATTCCATACCATCGTGTGAAAAAGTTATGTGATAGACTCATCATCGAATTATTGAATAACGTATAAGTTTGTAATGGTGATCTTGTGTGCAATGTTAATTGAGAAGTGTTCTAAGAAGAGTTGCACAAGTTGGGTAAATGAGAACAATGAGTGTTAGGGGATGCCATTATACCAATCTAATGTGGGACCGGCCAATGACATAGGAAAAGTGTGAAGCATGAGGTCTTGATCATGGAAAATGAGATAACATGGATGCCTAAATGCATGAAGGTGTTGTTGGAGATCCTCCTTACTATTAAATTTGGTGAATTTGGAAGTTCCCAATGAGGAGGATAGGGTTTTGATTGGGACCGATGGATGGATAGGTTCATTACAAATTTTTTCATAAGAGAATGTGACCTTGGGTCCCAAGGTAGTAGCTTCAAGGCTAGCCAACCTATTCATCAAGGCATGCATGGGGTCATTTGAAGTGGTTGGATGAGAGGTAAATGGTTGTGGTTGTATGACATGAGAAGTAGCTTGATAAGGTTGTTGGTAGGCTTGTGAATGAGTGGGTGTTTGAGGAATTGCTTGATGAGGATGAATGTAGGTCATTGGTTGAGATTGGATGGGTTGTTGCAATGGTTGATGTTGAGAAATAGGAATGTGATGTGATTGTTGAGAGATGGGGATGTGGTTGTTGAGGTATATGATGAGTGGGGATATGAGTGATGATAGGTTGAGATTGTTGGGGAGGTGGATTAGGTACTATGTAATGACAAACACTCATAGGAGGAAGTTAAGAGGTGATGACATTTGCATGAATGTGTGATGTGAGGGGTAAAGATTGATTATGTTGTTTGGATATAGGAGGCAATGTTTGGGTTTTTTGAAAGGATTGGATGGGGATACTAGTGATGATAGTGGACGAAGAAGTGATAGGAATGGAAGTAGTGATATTTGTGTTGATGGGAGGTAGATTAGGAGGAATGGGTGTGACTAGTTGGGTGGTTTGATGAGGTTGAGGATTAGTAGAAGAAGATGGATCAACTCATGTTGGGCCATAACAAGCTCATTCATGGCTCTAGGGAAAAACACTACAAGTTGTGAAGAAATAACTTGGGTTGATTTGGGATTGGAATGATAATCATATATTTGTTGGAGGGGTGGCCCATCAATAGGAAGTTGGGTTGACTTCTTAAGAAGGTAATCATGGAGGGCCATGGGATTAGCATCGAGGAGCTCTTGGAACTCCACACTACCACAAGGATAATGGGAGGCCCAAAATCTTCAATCGATGTAATGGATTGAGGTGTGACTGACCTAGATGGGATGGATTGATGATGTAGGAAAGGATTGGTCTCATCATGGGTGGTGGTTTGAACAAGAGATCCTTGATGAGGCATATTGATGATCAAAGGTTGGGTGACCATGGAAGAGGTAACCAAAGGCATGGATGAGACAATAGTCATAACATAAGTTTGTTGGGATGAAGTGATGGAATTATTTGATGTAAGATTTTATTCCATTTTCCTAGCTAAATAACATGTGATAATGGGCATGAAACAAAACAAGAAAACAATAGCTATACTAATTAAGGAAAACAAGTCAAGCATGCAATGTTTTCTTTATCTTGATTAATTTAGAAAATGTGAAAAATAAAAAGGGGAATGGATAACGAGGGTACCTAGGAAATGGAAATCTAAGGTTGGTTTTAGGTAGTTTTGGATGGGGAGTCCTCGATATACCCAAAGGTACGTGAGGCCTGAATCTGTGCAAGATTTATAACACGGCCAGAACGTCATGGTGGATTTCCTATTGGGTGATGAAATCCCAATTAGGTCCACCTGGTATGGGATTGTTTCTATGTGTGAATTTGATTAGTGTGTTTGGATGTGTGTGAAGAAGTGTGAAATGTAACCAATTAAACCCCTAATTACACTAGATTTGTAAGCAAGAATGCAAGAGGTTTGTTTTAAGCCCAAAACCAAATATGGAGATTCGATGAGAACAACCACACAAGGAATGGAAAATATGATGCAAAAAGGAGAAACTAAGACAAAAAGGGGAATACCTTGTTTTCGCTTTTATTTTTTATTTGATCTTCAAAATAAAGCAAGTGAAGATCAAAATCTAAGAAATCCAAAAGCCCAACACGAACAAGAAAAATAAAAGCCTCTACTTACAATGATAGTGGAAAATAGAAGGAATATGGAAAATGAAAGAAAATGCAAGAGACTCACCTAAAAGGGTGGTCCCACTGGGTGTGCCAGAATGTTGGACTAAATTTTCTCTTTCCTTTTCAGATTAGTGGACTAGATACTAAATAAAATCAATAAACTCAAAACATGCAAGGGTTTAAGGTACCTTGGAATGAGATGGTGACAAATGAATGGGCACAAAGTAGATTCCTTGTTGCAAGCTTGATGGATCTGCACAACAAATATAACTAGAAGGAAAATGGATTAGATGGTAGATGAGGGGGTTGCCCAACGAATTCAGTTCCAAGAAGCATGAAATTCCTTATGCGTATGTCAACCCCCATATTTGATAAAATAGGATAAAGTAAATGATAAAGGACTAATAACATGTAGAATCTGAACCTAAATAGAATCTAAATTTGTAGAACTGAAAGGAAAGTGCAAATATGATCTAGATCAACACAAAATGAAATATACCTGGCTGGGTCAATGGTGACATAGTCTGTAGAGGTCCAGTCGATGTTGACCAGGACAGATGGATCAAAACAGTGACCAAAATATAGATCTGAAAAACTCTGTATGCATATCTGAAGACTTGTAGTAAATAATGATAACCTGCAAAAAATATCTGGAAAATAGGGGAAACAAAAAGGATGTAATAAAATAAGGATTTAGATGGGTATGATGGAAATATGGCTCAGGTTGACAGTGACTGGGCTAATTTGGCAGTGAGTGAAGACTAGTCGAATGGATTTGAATTAACAGAGTGACAAAACGATGGATCTAGGAACTGTATGTAGTGATAGAAACAAGAAAATAGACTTATACAGATCTAGATGGTATAACAAGTGACACAAAATGGGCCAGGTCAATGGAGACATGGCATGAGTAATGACGACTTGGGATGATCTAGTCAAGTCTGAAAATGAATGGGTTGGATTGACAACCTGCACACAAAATGGATGAAAGAGAAGGTTGGATCTGAAGCTATGATGGCAGTTGGACCTGCAAAATGTTAGTAACTGATAATATCAATAACAATGATGCAAGAATGGAATAAATCAACACAAGGACAAGATAAACTCCCCAAAGTCTCCACAAATGATGCAAGCAAGCTCAAAAGGACTCAAAGAAGACTGAAACAGCTACAGAGAAGCTCAAGCACGAAGACAAGGTGGCAAAACACACAAAATCTCTAATGATGCATTTTTTGGATGGGGGAAATGTGGCTTTATAGTGTCGACTAAGACCTGGGTGGGTCACCGCCAACTGTGGGGAACCGTCCATTTGGGTGGTGGGAGGATGCCTAACTCGAGGCATCAAGCCCATTAGAAGTGGGATTAGGGTTTTGAAAGGCTTAGGCAGGTTAAGGTTGCATAGGGAAGTGAAATGGGTAGGTGAGGGGTGAAATGGAGTAAATAAAGGATAAGAAGAGCCTAGGGATGAGAAACTAGGTAGTTTAGGGATGATAAACAACCTAGAGAAGAGGAATGAGGGTTGATTAGGATTAATTTAAAAATGAGATGAGGATTAGGGGATAAATAATTAAAAATTAGCAATAAATTATAATGGATATGACAATAGATGGAAAATATGGGAATATTAATAAAAATATGAATTAAAATAAAAGGGGTCTAGATAGGTAACCATGGTGAAAAGAAGAAAAAGCAGGGCGACAAGGGTAGTGATACCAAATTTTGTGTGTTTATGCACTAATCACCAAGAAAAGGAAGCCAAAATCAGTGGAAGGTGTATATAAATAAAGAATGTTACCACAATAATTCCTTTTATCTCTCTATATTTGGGGTATTAAAGAATGTGAAAACAAAGGAAACCACATTAATATGCACACCTTAGATTGTAATATGATGTAAACGCAGAACTAGGAAGGTATTCCTCCGCACTCTATATGAGGTATAGGGTTCCAAATCCTAGATCTAGAATAGGTAGAGGAATATAATTATCTATTGATTGTAAGATGACGATAGTGAAATTAAAAATAGTATTTTAATGAGGTAAGATATCCAAGTGGTTATTAGGAAAGAACTATAAGGATTATAAGAGAGGTATAATAGATTACAAAGCAATATCAAAGGGTAGTGCAAGGTTTTGCTAGGATAATAAGGTAAGAACTGATAGGTAAATAATGTAATAAAAAAGAGATATGCTACCATATATTAATTTATGCATGACCACATCCAAAACATAAAAATATGAAATTAAATTAAATGAAAAAGAGAGGTTAGAGATACTACCTAGATGAAGGCACCATTAGTGCATTAACTTCCCCCTAGGGTCGATAACACCTTATAAAATAAAAAGATCGCGTGAGGGACCACAAAAAAATATAATAACACCTAAGAATACCACTTATTGAGTACTACAATGAATTAAAAGGCTTGGTATACCTTGGTAAGTGAAAATCATATGCTTATAGATCCTAAGCACCCAATGCTCTAAGTATGGACTCCAAAGAAGATAAATAAGACTAATTTCAAGACCTTATAATATTTTAGAGAATGTTTGACGAGTACTAGAAGATAAAATGTTCGATGTAAGTGATGTGGAAAGGACACTCAACAACCTATTATAAATATCCTAATGAATGCATTAATATTATGTTATAGCCAATAATATCAGTTGTGGTTGATGTCGTCGAAAAGTAAAATTCACCCATTGTATTATCAACCACAATTGATGTTGTCTAAGAGGGAAATGTGAGAATGGGAAAGTCAAGAAATTAGGTTAAACTATCAAGAAGAGGCTTTAAATTTCTAAAATAGATAATGACAATTATGTGAGATTGCTAAAATTGCGTGTAAGAGTGAACGCAAGGAGGTAATAAGATAATGTGATAGGGATACTATGAAATATGGCCATAAGGGTTAAATAATAACACATGTAACGAGTATGATGATATGTGTTGTATAAGATATAATCAAGCTACACATAGAAACTCTCTTATAAGAACCACTTTTAACCAACCCACTAAAAGTTGAAGGATCCATGTAGTTATTTTTGGGTACTCCCCTCTCCTAGTATAATCCCTGAGGACACAACTTTAGGGATGTGAATGTGTCAATGGTGCTTGCAAAGAATAAAAATTTAGTAAGGTGATTTTTTTGTGTATACATATGCCCCAACTGAAGATCATCACACGTCAGACAAAGTGTACATTAAATTGCCTTCAAGAGAGTAATATGCAACACTAAAATCAAAATATTGAAAGATATGTAGGATGCAAATAAAGTGAGTATGAACTCAAATAAAGCATACCTACTTGTATACTTACCTTCCCATGAGTGTGTTCACATAGTGAATCACCAAAGTGTAGAAATATCTACTATGATAATCCAAGCATAACTGAATAAAATACTAAAAGATAAATTTGATAAATAAGCAATAAACCCTATTCTAAGGGAGAGCCCATGGGAGGATGCATGAGTAGTAAATGTTAGGATGGTAAGAGAGTGTGTAAGAAGGTGTAATCATAGATAAGAAAGATAGGGATTACGATCCTATAAATAATTGTTTTTTGAATATATTTAGGAAACAAATCGTAATATATCATTATATTTATGTCAAACTAATGATGATGATTATTATTTCAAAATGAAAATTGGAATTGTGGTTAAAAATATATGATGTTTTGAAGAAATCAAGAAATTGTAAGGTGAGTATGTAGGAATTTTCTATAAATAGTAAGTCATGGGTTTTATTTTTCATTTTTTACATTTGCTATTTTTGGATTTATGGAGCTCTAGTTTATCCTATTGAGGAAAAACGAGAGACAATGGTTGAAACTTGAAGTAGAGGTGATGGTAGATGAGGTGACGACCAAAGATGGTGAGATGTGATGAATATTTAAGTAGGTTTTTCATTTGAATTGGGAAGAGTTAGTTAGATAACAAGTGTACAAATGTTTCTCGAGGTAAATTTAGCTAGAAAAATCTACTCCAAATATAGTCAAAATGTAGATTAGGTATATATATATATGGCTTTGGGTGTAATTTAGTTATAAGTGCCTTTAAGTTGATTTGAGCTAATTTAGAAAAGGGAGTGCCAAATTTTTGTAGACCACATTGACCTTGTTAGGAAGATGATTTCATAGGGAATTTGATGACATTAGAAAACCTAGCATGACCAATACAATTTATGAAGGAGGTTGATGACATATGTGAAGTGATTTTTTATATGAGTTGATACTATCTAGAATCAGGGTTCATGTTGTAGAGAGGAAATTTGGATTTTTGATAGGGGCAATGTTGTCTAGGAAGAGGGTAAATGTTAGAGAGGAAATTTATATTTTTGATAGGGGCCAATTCTGTTTAGAAAGATGGTTGATGTCATCTAAATTATTTTATGATTTTGATAGGGGCCAATTCTATTTGTAAATAGGGTCAACATTTTCTAAATACTGATGTACAATTATGTATAATGTTTTTAGATGATATTGTTATTGATCATTTTTGGATGATTTTTCTAACTAAATCAAATGAGAATTTTTGTTTGATATTTTATACATCTCTTAGAGGATAAAATTTGGGAGGTTAGTAAATGTGGCATGGTTGCAAATTTATTGGAGATATTTTTAGATGTAGACATGACCCCTTTATAAGGATTAGGATTTGGAGGTATCATGAAGATAACATGTATCCCCTTGGGTTTGAATTTGGCATAGATGTTTATTAGTGCATGGGAGTATCATGAAAATACATTGAAATGGGATGATGATAGGGACACCATAGAAATGAATTATGTCAGAGGATTTCCATACAATTTAAGGACTTACAATCTAGGGGCACACGTGTTTTGCAATGTTCTTGAGATAATAGATGAGATGGGAGAGATAACACAATGGGCTATATAGATGAGATATTATCACTGCTGATCATTCATAGTCTGATTAAGTAACATGTATGTTTTATGTATTATGTATATTCAAAAGGTTGTGATTAGGATGGTTGTGACATGAAATCTATGTAACAAATCAGATGGATATGTACCCTTGTTTTCCTTAGTTATCTATATATATGCATTAGATAAAGATGTGTAGTTCAGTTAAGGCATAAATATTTGGGTTCAACTATCCCATGATTTATTCAAAGTTTGAGTGATACAATAGTTGATGGTTGGGCTCATCATTTTGTATTGATCATTTATTTATGATATATTTCCCATGTAGGCCAATATAGACCCCTCTGTAGATAGTGGTAGATGCCTCAATGGTGTTATAGTAGGAGAGTGGTAAGGTTGTAATCGAGAGAGTTGGGTTTCCATACATACACATTATTCGTAGAGATAAGGTGATATGGACCCCATATGTGGGATCAACAAATGGATAAGATACATGGTCCAAAAATTAGAAAAACATGACATTAATGAGATTACAGGTCATTATCATTAGTACATGGACACACATCATATAAATAGAGTGTTAAGGTAATTTGGGAGGCCACATCCAATTCCACCACTACCAATGCTGACTAAGGAATTCCATATATTCATGAGGTCTTGAAGGAGAGGAACCATATGGTGTCATCCCATCATTGAGACCACGTCACCCTAGGTGGAGTCATGAGAGACAATAATAGAGGATAAAAGAGAGACTTGTATGATGCAGCCTAGAATTTACAAGATAACACCCTAGTCACGCTGGCACATCACTCAGCCTAGACTGAGCACTCACCCGAAGGGTGCAAGGTACCAGGTCCCTCTTTAGGGTTGCTGTAATAGGATGTTAACATGATGAAGACAGAAACATATAGATTCATAACTAATCCATCATTCTATAGTGCATGCTACCCACAGATCTATGAAAGAACAATCTTAAGCAGTGATCATCATTGAATAAATAACATGCACTACTCAATTACACAGAATGATACTTAGATTCAGCCAATATCTTCCATCTATTAATAATATAGAAGCTCCTTCCAGTACTTTCAATTTATATCAAGGTGCAAATGGATCTGATACACACATACATCACTCTTTGTGTTACATGTCCTCCTTTTCTACTATGCACCTAACCTCATAAATATAGGGTGGGGACTTTCCCTTCACCGCTTAACTATTCCAGAAATAGGTCGCATGCTATTGATAGCCACATGCCGTTTACAATTATAGCCACACATGCAAGTGCGCTATCTATAGTTCTCTTATAGTTAACTGAAGTGTCAATTCTATTCTTAGCTTGTCTCCATGCATAGACACTTTGAACCACTTTTCCAAATATAGACAATGCATGGCACATGTGTCTCTGCTTCATTGGTGTGTTCTGCACGCCATCTTCTAAAAATAGATCTTCATGCTCAAAATCGGCTAAGTCCCAAAATTTGAACTTGCCTTCTACGCGTGAATCCTTCCTATCCTTCCACGCCTTTGATCTTGACCTTCCATCCCACATGGAATCTTTGTGTGATCTTTACCAAGTATTCTTTGATCAACATTACCCCACACTAATCTCATTGTTGTCCCAACAATGGGTATCTCCAAAAATTTGAAGTAAAGAATATCAATGAAAGAATAAGAATGAAGAATGTGGACCAATAAAGAATTTATTTGAGGTTATTTAAGTAACCTCCTCTGTATCAGTTGGTAGCATCAGCTCTGGGTACTCCTCTTTTATTGCGGCCTCCAAAACTTGCCATTCAGTGAGTGCATGTTCTGCTTTCTCTGGGATGTCCACAGCAATGGATTCCAACTCATCCCGTGCAATTTCCCCTTTCTCATTTTGCAAAACCAACACAACACTGGACATAGATGTCATCCTCCCTTCCAAAAGGTCCATCTTCTATGCAATCAGCTTTCCAAGCTCTTCCAGCCTAGTCTTATGTGGCTCTTGTGTTGTTGCCAAGGCCTCGCGCTTTTGTTTAACTATTGACAATCTTTCTGCACGGCCCAATGTCTCATCTTTCATGGCCTTCTGGACCTCATTGTTCTCTTCCAAGGTCTTAATGTTGATGAGTGCCTCTGGAGTTGTGCATATATTTAAAGCTTGATCCACCTTCTTCAAGACTTCTTGTAATGCCTGTAACAACCCTTCATAAGATGTGATTTTTCTCATCACAGATGCCTTCTCCCATTTGGCATCTTGTTCTGATATTTCTGGCGCTTGCATATGTAGAGTTTCATCTTCGAGCACCAAGTCCACCAACTTTCCCACATAGTGTATCACTGAAGGAAATGTCTGTGGTACCTTGTGTTCCAAGTGTGGCCTTGCTCTGATTACAGTGTCCCCAATCTCCTCTGTGATGCTTATGAACACTTCATTCTTCTTCTATGTGAAGTACCTTTCCTAAGTTATGCACGTTATCTCCATGTCCTTCATCTTCAGCTCTTTGCGCAACACTTTGATTGTGGCAGATTTATCCATGTTCCTTCTAGCCACCTCTGCAGAAACTTTCACCAGCGCATTACTGACCTGCTCATCTAACATGACAATAGGTTTTACTATCATGTGTCTAGCCTGAGGAGCCTTCTTCAATCACCTTGAAATGCATGACTCTTCACACACATCAAAGTCAGGCTCATCCATGTGGGTGTGCATCGACCATGATAATTGCTTTCTAGTGTGCACGGTCACCATATCCTCATCCATCAACTCCCAACCAAATAGATCCTTCTACGCTATTTTTCTCTGGAAGTGGGCGCAGATAATATTTCCTGAGTCCTTTGCATACCCCATGGCTGGTGGAATGTTCTCCTCACGTGTCCTCCTAGACCTTTGCTGCTTAGGAACTCTAGCCTCCAAATTTGGGACTTGCATCTCCATGTCCTGAGTCTGTTCTACAGTTGTTTCCTCTGGTCTTTCCTCTTCTTCTTCCTTCTCCTTTGATGCCTCATCCTTTTCTTCTGTGTACTTTGGAAGTGTAGGAGATGTAGGCGTGCTCTCCTCAGACTCTTCCACCTCCTCGTTCAACTTCAGCTTCCTCCTTCTCTGCACGGTCGCTTCCTTTTGGGGGGAGAGTCAGGGTGATTTGCGCACAGTGGTTGGGGTAACACCTTGGGTCCTTGTTCTTCTAAATACTCTTTTAAACATGTGCTCCCCTTGGACCGCATTCAAGTCCTCTTCATTCCCCTCTTGTGGCTGAGGTGGTGTAACAGTGTGCTCAGCTTCACCCTGACTTGTAGGATGTCTCCTACCCCTATGCTCCAAGCCACCACTATCTTCATGCTCTTCCTCCTCATCCTGCACTTCGATTTGCTCTGTGGGCTTAGGTGCTGGAATATTCTCCATTGTATGCTTCCCTTTGGGTGGTGCTGGAAGTGCGAACTCACCTTCCACATATTTTTTGTTCTCCATCTTTGGCTTCAACTGGAGATACACCAATGCTGCCCCCAAATCTGCTACAACCAAGCTTATTGGCTTGATATTCAGCACCTCTGAAATTATTCTCTCTATGTAGGAACTTCTGTCAAGATATACATACTTCTTCCATAATGCATGGTAGTCACAGTCTACCTTATCTGCATTGAAGATCAGTTTACGTGTGTCGGTAAATCTATGAATAGATTCTGGAAAATACTTTGCAGTGAATGCGTAGGGTGACTTGCACCAAGGGCTCCAAACTCCATCCTTCATTGGAAAATGCATGATGCAAAAATGTTGGTATACAACAAACTAAACTTTTTTTCCTACCACTACTGGTAGGTCCTTTGGAATGTGCCATTCTTCCCCAAATGCCGTGCAGAGCCTGTCATACCACTTCTCCACCCTTTGCTTCACTTCGTCTGTCATGGCCCCCTTACATAGGTATTTGTTGAATCTTTTAGCTGGGGATTTGTTCTCCATGGGGTATTCCCATATTTTCTCCTTTGGTCCGTCTGGTACCCCAATCTCCATGAACACTAGTGATAGTAGAACAGCCCCAAAGCTGATCTTCCCTCCTGTGTGTGCTTCTTCGACTATTTTCTCTGTAATATAGCCTGTAATGTTGTAGATCATCCCTTCTGACATTTTTCATGCCACATGCAACCACATAGTGTTTACCTATGACCACTGCTCTTGATCATTCAACTTGGTAACCAAGTGTGTTGCAGCTTGTACAACTAGACAGTTCTTAAATTTGTCTATGTCCATTCCGCGCAGACCCTTCAGGTATCCCAACTCCTATTTGGTCTTCAAAATTGTGGCTTTATCTATAAGGTCACTTTTTATATCTTCTCTTGTGGCCTTCAGACCTGTCACTGATGAAACAAGTGTAGACGAAATTCTAACTCTGTGTCCTGCAAAGTAGAAGAAGTCTTTGTGTACCCTGCTCATGTGCCACTAGTACAAAGGCTCATACTTCCTGAAATATGGCAGCTCATACAACTGATATGCCCCAATTCTCTTCAAAAAAAATTCACCGCATCGTCATACACTGGCATGTCATCTGCCGTGTGTTTGTTTGTTCTAGAAGTGAGCAAGGAATCGAGCTCCTTTTTGTTCTCCGAGGTCCTATGATTATATTCACTTACTTTGCTTTTTCTAATGGGTGACTCCCACTCTTGGCCGACAATGACTCCTTCTGGGTATTGCATCTCTGAAAAATGACTTTTGGGTGCCATCTCTTCTTCCTCGATGACCACCTTCTTCTTTTCTTTTACTGTTGTTGCAGATGCCTTCTTTGGTGTCATTTCTACCTTGCAAATGTCTCTTCTTCAACCATGCAACTCTGCAAATCAAACCCTAGCTCGATTCAATTATGCCCTAGGTGGAAACTTCGTAACCTAATTCTTTTTTGTCTTCCTGCTTCACTCAAACCCTTCACCACCGGGGATGCAAGCTTCTTATAACACAGATCTGGTTGTCACTCTTGGTTTCACACCCTTCACACCTTAACTCGATCACTCGGCTCTTTGCACTTGGCTCTTCTCATGAATACTCTTAGTTGCAATGGTAAAAATGAACCCGCATCCTTCCTTATATAAATTTTTCAAATTTGATGCATTTATTGCTCCTCACCTACCAAATATCCCTTCATTTATTGACCAAATCCATTCATTCCATGCGTGGTACATCTTCACGCCCAGCTATAACCTTCTAGTGCACCTTCCTACCCTCTGGTCATAGACTTCTCTGTAGCGTGTGCTCCTGCACCCAAGTACCTCATCACTGCACCTTCTCCTGGTAGCTAACATGGCCTCCATCTCCATCCTTGGTCACTTTTTGAGAAGCAATCTTCTTTTGACTTAAGGCACACCCGTAGCAGCTTATTCCTTTCATCTTTCACTTCCCACAGTATTTCTTGGATAACTACAACCACCCCACACTAAAAGTATGTGCAGTCCTCTGCGCATAAACATTCTTCATACAGTAATTAGCTTCAGGTGTGCAAGCGCGCTTATTACACAAACAACAACTAAATTGACAAAGCATAGCGACAATGAAGGAAATACATTAAGGAAATACTGAATTGAAAACCTAAACTAAATGGCAACACTGCCTTATTACAAACACCAAGAAGACTTATTTATAGTAGGGCTTCAGCCTACTCCCGTTAAAGTAACTGGGTAGCCGTGATCCATCAAGTGCTTCTAACTAGCATGCACCTGATTCAAGTATAGAAGTGATAACATACGGCCCCAACCAATGTACTTTGAGCTTGCCTGGATGGCGCAAGAACTTTGAGTCATAAAGAAGTACCATTTGTCCAATCTCAAACTTCTTATCCCTTATGTTTCTGTCATGCCATGCCTTCTGCCTGGCCTTTTCCTGCTTCTGACTCCATCATGTTATGGCTCGGCACTCATCCAGCTGAATCATCTTTGCAATACGTTCTTCTAAATCCTGTTCATCAGCTAGACCTCCAGCGCGGGCAATGCGAAAAGAAGGTAACATAAATTCTATAAGGAGAACAGCTTTCGCGCCAAACACCAACTGAAATGGTGTGGCTTTGTTCAATCGCTTGTAAGTTGTTCTATATGCCCAAAGCACAGCTGACACTTTGTCATCCCAATCCTTTCTTCCAACATCACATATTTTTGTCAAAGTCTGGCCCAAAATTTTGTTGAAAGCCTCAGTAGTTCCATTTTCCTGAGGATGATAAGGTGTAGTTTTATGGTGTGCAACCATAAACTCATCTAATAGGATCCTGATTGTCTCATTCAAAAAGTGTGTACCTCTATCACTTGTCAAGCTTAAAGGACATCCATATCATGTAAGAACATTCTCCCATAGAAATCTAGCTGTTGTAGCTGTTGTACAGTCTTTCATAGGTGTTGCTTCTACCCATCATGTAAGATAATCTGTGAAAGTAATGATATAGCGTGATCCAGTCCTGTGCGCGGCTGGTGAAATAGGTCCTACAAAATCAATGGCCCATTTCTCAAATGGTTCGGCACTAGTAATTGGTCTCAAAGGCATCTCATCTCTTTGCCCTAGTTTTCCCAAGCACTGACAATGATCACACACCTTATAATAATCTTTACAGTCTTTATACAGTGTCTCCCACCATAATCCAACAATTAGGATCTTCTGAGCAGTCGCATCACCTGCATAATGGCCTCCTGCAATACCACCATGAGCCTCTTCCATGATATCCTTGTGCTCATGCTCTAACACACAGCGGCGTAACACTTCATCTCTTCCTAACTTGTACAGGTCACCACTGATTAACATAAATGGTGTCGCGCGTATAGCAAGTTGCTTCTTTTCTAATGCTTTCATTCCTTCTGGTGCCATACCTGTTCGTAGGAAGACAACAATGTCTTCTAATTCCATGGGGCACGTGTTGTAACCTGTATAACTATGCATCAGGCATTGTTTCTTCAATTGTCTGTGCATCCTCTCCTGAATTGATTCTAGATAAATGGTCTGGTCCAAAATTGCTTTTCCCTGGCTTCACCACAACTGTGAAGTCAAACTCTTGAAATAAGAGCACCCATCTACATATGTGCCCCTATAAGATGGGCTTGTTTACCAAGTACTTCAATGCCATATGATCTGTATAAAACACAAATGGTGTTGCTAACAAGTACTGTCAAAACTTGTACAATGCGTAGATCATTGACAAAGCTTCGCGCTCTGTAGTTGTATAATTCCTTTCAGCAGGAGTCAGCTTCCTACTAGCAAAACAGATTGGATGATCTATAATACCTTCACCAGGTTGAGCTAGCACAGCTCCAATGGCCATACCAGAAGCGTCCACATGTACATCAAATGGTTTATCCCATGAGGGGAAGCACAGAATGGGCGCGGTAGTCAGTTTCTCTTTTAATACCTCAAATGTGCGCTACTGCAGTTCTCCCCAATAAAATGTACCTTTCCCCTTCAGCAACTCTTCCAAGGGTGCAACAATTTTGGCATACCCTTTTATGAATTTTCTATAATATCCTGTATGACCCAAAAATCCACGCACCTCACTTTGATTGGTAGGCACTTCCAGGCCTAAAATGACTGCAACCTTGGCTGGATCAACTAGCAAACCTTCCTTGCAGATTATATGTCCTAACAGTATCCCAAATGGCATAGCAAATATACACTTCTTGATATTCAAAGAGATACTCAATTGTCTGCATCATTCAAACATTAAGCGTAGATTATCACAATGATCTTTCACAAGCCCATATACTATCCAATCATCTAGATAGACCTGTAAGAAGTTGTGAATAAAATCTTTGAACGCCTAAACAACTATGCACGAAAATACAACAGGCACGTTTTTCAATCCAAAGGGCATCACAGTATAGGCAAAGCTGCCCCATTCAGTAGTAAATGTTGTCTTTTCTTGATCCTCTTGAGCGATCCGAACCTGATGATACCCAGAAAATCCGTCTGTGAAAGAATATATTTCACGCCCTGCAACTCCTTCTAGTATTTCCTCAGTGAATGGCGTAGGGAAAGGATCTGTGACGCATGCAACATTCAGCTCCCTATAGTCCACACATATCCTAATCCATCTGTCCTTCTTGATACTAATCACCATTGGGCTAACCCATTCTGACTCATCAAGGGGCTTGATAATTCCAGATTTCAACATTTTATCAATTTCTTCTTTCACCTTTTCAAGCAAATTAGGATTCATCCTATAAGGCCTCTTCCTAACTGGTCGTGCACCATCCTTAAGTTTGATCTTCATTTCCCCAAGTGATTCATGTACGCCTTTAAGTTCATGATATCCTCGAGGGAATAAGTCCTGAAAATCCCTGAGTAACTCGATGATCTTTGCTACCTCTGAGTCTGACCAGTAGTCCCCAATTATGGCCTCCTTAGGCTCAGCCTCTGAACCTATATTCACCTTCTTTGTCTTCATGGGTTCATGGTAGGTGCGCGTATCCTTGTCTGCACTGTCCAAGACCTCGTGCACCCCATGTGAATGTTCAATATCCAGGTTCTCAACTTCCTCATCATCCACGATGTAGACCATCTTTCCTTTCTCTTTCTCAAGGCAAGCACGCTCAAGTAGTTTGGAGTCTATTTCTTCGTCCTTTTCAAAACATGCACCAAACCCTGTCTCACCGAATAATTCCTTGAATATGCTCTTCTACTTTTGCACTATCTCCCATAGTTAAGCGCTTGATAAATTTTAATGCCTCTGCTACAGGAGGTTGAGTTGAGAAGTAGTCAAATGTTTGGATCATACCTGCAGCCAACTCTTGCCAGTTCCCAGTTTCTCTATGTAGTTTTGCATATACATACCAAGCGTGTGCGCATCCTTGGAGAGTGGAATACAATCTATGCACCCAGAGTGAAGGTGGTAATGCTTCTTGTCCTGTTGTCTAGAGTCTCTCACACTACTGAATGTGATGTTGAACAGTTCGATCACCATGATAAGTGTAGATTTGTGTAGGTGCATTGTTCCTTATAAACCTGGTAGACAAAGCTATTCCAATCTCTTCCCAGTTTATAAGATTATCTCTGTGGACTACCCACTAGTGCACTGTTGTCCCACGTAGTGTATACACTAACATATCTCTCCTTACAACTGGATCTTCCCACTGCATTTCCATGGCCTTCAGAAAGGCAGAAAGATCTTTTGTCCCTGTATACCAAGGTACTGTGCTTCCTATCCGTCGAATTGAGTGAAATCTATTCATGCGCACAACCACGCTTTTCACCTCGTGCCCTACCAGTTCATATGTACCATGAGCCCAATTGTCACAAGCAATACTCATAGTATCACTAATAGAATGAGAATCCTCCCACTGTAGAATGCCTTCTTTTGATGGCTTGTTGACCTCTGGGTCCTGAATAACGCGTACATAGACTCTGTTCAAATCCTCCTCACTTAGAGGCTCAACATATGGCGTAGACTTCCCATCTGTCAAGGGTATCACAACCCTTTCCTCCTTGTTTTCAAAGCTGATATATCCCTTATTGAATCTCAAGTCAGCATTATTTGCATAACACCAAGGGCGTCCAAGAAAGGCTGGAAAATTGTCTGCTTCTGCAAGTGCTAATACCTCAAAATCCCCAGTGAACTTGGCCCCTTGTATAGTTATAGATGCATCTTTCAACACTCCTATGGGAGTGGCCTTAGTTTGGTTTGCCATGAATAACACATTAGATGATGGCTGCAATGGAGGCCTCCCCATTTGTACCCATGCATCTAATGTCAGCACATTTACTTCCACACCTGTATCGATCAATATGTTGCTCAAAAGCCACCCATCCACAACAACATTTAGAGTAATTTCTTTGTCATAGTCAATGCTATCAGGGGGAAGATTTGCATGCAGAATCTGTCGTCCGGTCTCAAGACTTGCATGCGGAGTGTTCCCCTTTAACCAACTTCCCAATAGTGGAATAATGTTCTCCTAGCGCAACATCTTGCACACCTCCCACAGATCATTGATATCAGTTTGAACTGTCTCCGAGGCTTTCTTCTACTCCTTTAGGTACTGTATCTCACCCTGAAGATTCCTTAGCACTTCTATGGTATCCTGGTAAACTTCCTTCTGATGAGTAGGATCCGGGTACTGCACATGCAAAACCTCCTCCTTGGTGATCGTAGGTTTCTGGTACAATGCCTCTCACGCGTGCATAGCCTCAGCGTGTGTAGTAATCTTCACTGTCAATGCCTCAGGTCCCTCTGTTATCTTGGGCATACATTGGTCTTCTACCGTGCGTTGCATTCTAACCATTCCGATGCCTTTGTTTTCTTGCTTATGTTGCTTGCTCAGATGCTCATATAGGTCTGGGCACTCTTCATAGCTATGGTTCTTCCCACAGAAAGAACATGCATTATTCTGAGGAAATTCGTGCCTGTAGTGGTCAAGAGATCCACATGTATAACATGTTCCATGAGGAAACTCTCCTCTTCCTCCACCTTGGCCTCATCCTCCATATCCACCACGATATCCACGTCCCCTTCCACGACCTCCTTCAAAACTTCCCTCATTCCTGTCATAGCATGTTTGATTATGATCCCAATCCTAGTGCTCATTCCTACCCTTAGAATTATCTGTTATACTTGTCTGTCATACTCCAATGTCTATGACATCCTGGATCTGACCAATCAACTGACAATCCTCAGTATCATGGGTCGTGGACCTGTAAATCTTGCAAAAGCAAGATACATTCTTCCTTATCACGCGCTGTAACAAAGGACAATGACTAGCATCATGATTCAAATGGAAAATTTCACAGTCTAATAGTAATGAGCGTACAGATCTGTGAGGGCAACTATCCTTGGTGTGACCTTCCACTTCACAATCTGTACACCAAATTCCTGAGCACATTTCATGGGCTGAATTTGCTGACAGCTTCTCTAACTGCTTAGCCATAGCTGTGATCTGTGCCTCTAGGAATGGACTGACTCCAGTGTCAATGCTCCCAACTGCCTCAGCACACAAAGCTGCTTCCAGTGCTTCGCATGGATCCGTGTATGTCTTATGTGACAACACCCTCCTAAAAGGTGTAATCAATCCTCCAACGAACCATTGTGCATGCTGGCTAGCATGGATATCATAAGACAACTTAGATAGAAGTGTCTTAAAATGAGCATCATACTCACGTACACTCTCAGTAGTGCCTTGCTTGATATCTTTGAGTGCACTTATACTCTTTTTCTCAAACTCAGGGATATGGAACTCTTTCAAGAAAGCATCCCTCAGTGCTGCATAATCCACACAAGTTTGATCAAGGTCAAACTTCCTATACCAGCTGTGCGCGCACCCCTATAATGTAGTAGTGAATTGACTTGCCTTTCACTCAGCAGCTGTAATCCCTTTAGCGTGCCACAAGATTTCACACATATGCACATGTTCGGTAGCATCCTCTATACCTCTATACTCCGGGAGATGAAGAGACATCTCCATATAGATATTTTGTGGTTGCTGCGGACCTTGACCACCTGATCCAGAACCTCTTGTGTTCCCTCTGCCTCCAGAACCACCAGATCCACCAGAACTAGAACCACCTATACCTCTTGATCCACCACCTATAGTTGGAATAGGGCCTGTAGATGTACTCCCATGTGTTCCGACAGTAGTACTATACATAACCCCTACAGTCTGTGAAGCAGTTCCACTTCCAGAGGTGAGTCCAGTATTCTGCGCACTTACATTCTGTGTGGATGATGTGCCCAAGAATGCTCCTCCAAATGACATTGAAGTCATCTGTCCTGCCATTGATGTACTTGATCCCTGACTTACTCCTACTTTCCTACTTCCCAAGTTAGTTTACTGGTTACTTGTCGTACTAGATACTGAAAAACCAAGCGCAAAGGCTAGGTCACCAGGTGGATTAAGATGTGTGCACCTGTGGCCCAAGTAGTCACTACTGGTGCACTTCTGTGTGAGGCTGAGAAGGGATCTCTGTCATGCTTTCCAAGATGGGGGAGTTCCTGATGCTCTGGCTCCATGTCTTCTACGTGAGCTGTAAATCCTTCACGAGTCAGCTCTCTCCTCAACGCCATACTTTCTGCAACGGAACGTTGCTTCTCTATTTCCCTCTCACATGCCTCATTATACTTAAGCCACCTTTCCTCTCTCTACTTTTCTACCGCTAGGTCCACCATCTTAATACCAAACCTGTTCCTGCCTTCACGCGTGGTGAAGTTTAGCTAGCCATCGGTTTACTCTCCAGGTTCAAAGTTACCATTAAGATCTTGATCACCAGTGGAATACCATGCAAATATGTTCCTCTTGGATACCGCAAAAATTGGAATTCAGCTACCTCTGGGCAAGAGTACGTCGAAATTGAATATTCCAGAATATAACTATTTAGAACACCATGAAACCACGTATCCACCATGCGAGTCCAGATCAGATCAACATCATAAAGGGCCTAAAATTCTTCTTGTGTCTAGACAAGTGCATGATACCTCCAATTCCACTGAGATGCATAAGCAGTAAGCCACTCATATAGTTCTACTGGAAAGATAGTGAAAAAGCTCTCATATAAATTGTCATACAGGTTCTGTTCTACCCAAGTACATGTGTTAAACTCAGATCCACTACTGAACCATCGTGCATATTCTTCCTCCAAATCATGTATCCATTCCTCAATACTTGCTAGAGTTAACTGGTATGTCTTCATCGTGAACCATCTTGAAAACAACTGAAAAAGAGGTCCCGGCAATGGAACCAATGATGTAACCTAGAATTTACAAGATAACACCCTAGTCATGCTAGCACATCACTCAGCCTAGACTGAGCGCTCACCTGAAGTGCGCAAAGGTACCAAGTCCCTCTTTAGGGTTGCTATAACAGGATGTTAACATGATGAAGACAGAAACATATAGATTCATAACTAATCCATCATTCTACAATGCATGCTACCCATAGATCTATGAAAGAACAAGCTTAAACAGTAATCATCATTGAATTAATAACATGCACTACTCAATTACACAGAATGATACTTAGATTCAGCCAATATCTTCCATCTATTAATAAATATAGAAGCTCCTTACAGTACTGTCAATTTATATCAAGGTGCGTATGGATCTGATACACATTCATACACCTAGAATTTACATATGTACACATACATGTCCTCTCTTCATTCTACTATGCACCTAACATCATATATATAGGGTGGGGACTTGCCCTTCACCGCTTATCTATTCCAGAAATAGGTCGCATGCTATTGATAGCCACACGCCGTTTACAATTATAGCCACACATGCAAGTGTGCTATCTATAGTTCTCTCACAGTTAACTGAAGTGTCGATTCTATTCTTAGCTTGTCTCCATGCATAGACGCTTTGAACCGCTTCTCCAAATATAGACAATGCATGGCGCACATATCTCTGCATCGTTGATGTGTTCCACACGCCATCTTCTAAAAATATATCCTCATGCTCAAAATCGGATAAGTCCTGAAATTTGAACTTGTCTTCCATGCATGGGTCCTTCCTATCCTTTCATGCCTTTGATCTTGCCTTCTATCCCACGCGGACTCCTTGTGTGATCTTTTCCAAGTATTCTTTGATCAACATTTCAAACATCAATTCTACCCCTGCGATCTGAAAAAGGAATATTTGAAGCATCTGGGGTTATGCAAGCCTTATAGGAAGTGTTGAAATTTTTGTAAAGTTGTAAATTGTAACTACACATCCAGGCCTTGATGAAATATTCCTTTGTTTACTAACTTTTATGCAAATTCAAAGATAACATGGTGTGCAACATGTAATTTTTTCTTCGGGGAATGAAAAAGGGAATATTCAGAGAATATTAACCAAGGAAGAAAGTAACTTTGCATTTTTATAGTTTGTAACTTCATAGTTGTTACAATATCGCAAGTTACATTTTCACCTCTGAATCATGACAGTAAGGACACATGGAACGATTTGGTAGCAGTTGGCTAGGGGAGCATTTTCAAAGACTTTCCATTAGAAGTTTCACAGTTTGTTCAATATTGCACCGGTATGATCCTCATGTGTGGATTTCACTAACGCCTCAAGGTTTTGGTGTAACAGTTCGTTACATTTGGTATCAGAGAGACCACCCATGTTTAAATCCCACTCGGTTGGTTACGTCGTGTAGCCGGGGCCCATGGGGCACCTAAACGTTGGTGAAGCGGGGCTCATACTTATGGGAGTGCGGGCGCAAACCCAACCCGAGTTGGGATTTACGGAAGCGTGGTGGGATGACATGAGCGACCACCCGTGTTCGAATCCCACTTGGTTGGTTACGTCGTGTAGTCGGGGCCCATGGGGCACCTAAACGTCGGTGAAGCGGGGCTCATACGTATGGGAGTGCGGGCGAAACCCATCCTGAGTCGGGCTCTACGGAAGCGTGGGGGGATGTTATGATCCTCATGTGTTGATTTCACTAACGCCTTGAGGTTTTGGTGTAACAATTTGTTACATGCACACTATGTATTGATCTTCGACACTCGATGAGAGGGACACATGGAGAAATATGGAAACATCATACAACAGGGACAACTTTGCATCCCCACAGTTTGTAGTTTTGTAGTTTTTGTAATATTGTTAATTGCTTTCCTACCCATGCTATCCCAAAGGAAAATACATGTATCAATACCTCGTGGATCATAAAAAGTAAAGCAATTTATCAGGCCATGTATAAGAACCAAGAAAATGAGTGAGTAACATGTCACTTAAGTAAGTCCGATGTGGTCAATATGTCCACGTATAATGCCCATATTCAAACATAGATTATAGAATCAATGGTCACAAATATGAAATTTTTTTGGACATATGGTTGTCATTAATGGGAGTGTGTGAGGAGCTATATGGTTGAAATTATTGACTAATATCAAATTTGAAAGAATACTACATGTTTTGAAGCCCTAGAATGAGAAGAATTCCCGAATTCTATGATTAAATTGTGTAAGGACCATTTTCAAAGCTCTAATGGTGTCTTGGGTATTGTCACTAATTCAGAGGAAAACTAGGGATGTTTTTCATATGGGTAAGTTTTTATACGATGTCTCTGTGAGTTTTTTGTTATTGTGAAGTCTGGATGTGCATTAAGAGAAAGTTTTATACATCTTAAACTATTATCACTTTCTTCCCTAAGAAAATTTTCTACTCTCTTGCCCGAAAATAATGAAAATCCAATTAACCAATGTCTCAACCTCAGCCAACCTTGCTTCCGATTTAGACAAGATAACAAATTCCAATTTAGGCAAAGCAGGCTTGGATGATTTCCTCTAGAAATTTCATGCAATTGATAAGTGGGAAGCCATGGAAAAAGTTGACAATAGTGTCATTGTTCTAGCAGCTACATGTCCTTGTTAGTTCAATACCCATAATTGGTATGGGCTTGTGTAGAGAACTATGACCCGAAAAAGAGGGAGGTTAGAGATGGGAGTGGTGCTTTGGTTTTATTTGTGAATCCAGATACTTTTGATGAAATGTTAGGAATCCCAAATGTTGATGAAATAGTGGAAAAATCAGACAAATTTTGGAATGCCAATTAGACAAAGTATTATAAGGTATTGAAAAACTAATGGCTTACAAAGCCAAGAGTCTCTGCTACCATAATGCCCAAGAGATAAAGTAGAGTTGACTTCATTAAAGAGATTGAGGACCTCATCACCTTGTTTAATAGGATTGTGGGGAATGAGTTTTCATATCATTGCCATGATTGGATGTTTAGGTGCATCCAAATCATTCTGAGTGGAAAGACACCTATATATTAGGGAGAGTTAATAAGTGATTCCATTCATTAACATCTCATCAAAATGGCAGTACAATTTGAGGAAGGATCTAGGACCAAATGTGAATTCATCATGACTTCATATCTAGTGTACAACACTACCTTCCACGGGTCATACCCTGGATTAGTAAGGGCCAAGGAGTTTTTTTAGATTCAAGATATATGATGTATACCCACAACTCAACCTAGAAAACCAAAACTACAACTTTAGGTTTGTTCATCATGTAATATTTTCCCTTGTCCTTTGTTTATTAAAACCTGAATGGGAACAATATATGATTTCATAGGGAAAAATAAGTAATTAATGAATATGGTTGTCATTTCATCCAATTCAGATTCTTCACTTATATTAGGGTAAGTGGTTTCTAAGGCATATCATATATGTTGCCTAGATACTTGTTATCCAAAATTCACCCCCCCAGGGTAAATTTGATAACATGCATCAGAATATCCAAGCCCCAGGCACATTGGTTAATTCAGAGCAAAAATCAGGTTTCTAGGGTCCCTTCAAGAATCTTTCTAAACTCCCCAGGCCGAAGAAGGAAGGAGCAAGCTTTGAGAAAGTTCGGAGAAGGTTGCAGAAAGCAAGAAGTTTGGGCCAGAAAAAATTGTGAAAATCGGCTAAGTCCTAGTCCAGCACAAGGTGGGACAAATGGGACAAAGGTACGCGAACCGCCCGAACCGGCCGAAATGAGTCCAGGCGGCCCACTAAGCATTTGGGACAAGTGGGACGAAAGTATGCGGCGGGCGCGAAATGCCGGTTCGACCGAGAGTGAAAATCGACTAACTGCTGAGAGGGGCAGTTCGGGACGCGCGGGACAAAAGGACCCGAACCAGCCGAAAAGAGTCAAGTCAGTCCGAATCAAAGTGGGACAAGCGGGCCAGAAATACCCGAACCGGCCGAAATTGTCCCAAAAGGTGCAAAATCAAAATGGGACGTCCGGGACGAATGGACGCAAAGTACGCGGAAGACCCGGCAAGCCCGAGAACCATTGAGAAATTGCCACGTGTCATCAAGGAGAAGCCAAAAGGTCAAAAGGCAACGTTTGAAGCGCTGGCCCGAGCCAATAGAAATTGGACACGTGTCCAATGAAGCATAGAAGTGTGGAGCTCGGGGAGGAGTTGGAAAGTTTGGCCAAATCTAAGCCAAAAGGGGTAAAAGGGAAGGAAGACCCGACAGGTTCGTGAACCAACCAATGCATGCCACGTATCCCTAGTGGCGGGGCGTGGGAAAAATGTGGAAAATATTCCAAGAGCACCAAAAGTCAAATTTCAAGAGACAGCCCGCCGAAAAGTAGAAGGAGAGAGAATCACGTGACCAATCAGAGCGTGCCACGTGTCATCCAAGTGGCAGAGCGCGGGAAATATTTCAAAATCCGTTTGGGTCTGTTCCGTGCCCTAAATCTTCAGATCACCATATCTTTTGATCCAGAGCTCGGATTTCCACGTTCTTTATATCAACGGAAAGCTTGTGAGATGCTCTACATGATTCTAGGATCAATCTCGAGTTTTGGTGTAGTCTGAAGAGAGAAAATGGAGAAACGGCGCTGACGTGTGATAATGGCTAGAAGCGACCTTTCAACAACCTGTTTTAATGCTAATGGGTCGCACTCTTCTTCTGCACGGCCAGAAGTGACATTTGAGCAGCCCAGTTAATACAAATGGGTCGCATTCTCCTCAAAATCGCTCAAAGTGACAGGGTATGGGTTGACAAAGATCCCCATGCTGATTTAATACATCTGCAGTCAATGAGGGATGGGCTTGCACGTTTTTTCACGTTTCTGTCCCCTGGGTTCGACCCATGCAATGTAAAAAGCCAGATTTGGCTCATTTAGAAGTTGTTCATTCTTTCTGCTCTGCTCTCCCTTATTTTCTTCTGTAGGGTTAAAAATGGAGTTAGAACCTCCTCCCTTGCTCTGTAATGGCGTTTTTGCCTCTTATTAATGGAATGATGTTCTGTGCAGACTTCTGAAGCAACAAGACGTGTTTTGTGATGCATCTGTCCATCCTTTCTTGTTTTTGCTTGTCTTCTTCTTGCCTCTCTTCATTGCAGGTATTTGTGCATGTTTGAATGATCATTGCAGGTTTGGAGCTGTGTTCATGGAGTTTTGGGACATTTTCTGTGTGAAATCTATCCTTGGGCCTGTGATGCATCTGTCCATCCTTCCCATTGCTCACCTCTCTTTGTCCCATGGCAGTTTTGATAGATGTTCAACATCCTCCTTCTCTAATCACTGTTTTAGTGTAGGCTTTTGTTCTTTTCCTTTCTCTCTCTCTCTCTATCTCCTTGGCATGGTTAGATTAAGATTAGATTAGCTTGCCTGCACTGGAATAGCTTGTGGCAGGTAGTTTAGGAGCAGGAACCAGCCTTCTCTGGAGATTCCTCTCTCGGTTTTACAAGTCCCACTCTTGGAGAGAGGTTTCCATGTTGTGCAATCACACTGGATGCCTGAACATCAACCTAGAAGCCTGATGTGCGTCCAGGGGTGCTGTGATTTTGCACTAACAATACTTAGATGACAAATGGGCATTGTTGGAATTATCAAGAAAGCTTGTGGTGGTCTATAAGTTCATTTTAGGGAAGAAAAAAACTAATGTCAAGTTCCCAATCATTATTGGGAAATACACATGCCCTACAATGGTTAAGGCCAGACTCATGGAAGCTGAGATAAACATGGTTATCATGCACAAATTTTATGCCAAATAGAATTATGAAATCAAGTGTATAGTGCAGGGGGCTAGGTAATACATATGAGCATGAGTCTCATTATGAGGACTACATGATGTATTATAGGGATGATGAAGAAGTAAGACTTAAGGACTTCTCCAGGATGACCCTCTCCCATGTCATTAATTACAAAATTTCATATGTCGTTGAGGGTCTAGTGGATGAAGGGGATAAATGAACAAGTACTACATAGAAAATAATAGTTGAGCACAACCAATGCCACCTATAGATTTGAATATGCACGAAACCACATCCTTGGATGAAAGGACTACTCATATTATAAAGAAACCCCTCTTATGGTTGATAAGCAATGAGATTGATTTATCCCTTGAAAATACTACAATTTTGAGGGAATACATGGCCACTAGTGTTATTAAGGATGTAATTATACCCTTTCATAAAGGGGCCACAAGTTTAGATCCATTGAAGGGAAAATATCCATTGATTTCCATTAAGGGACCAACTAAAAAGATGGTAGAAGAGTTGTGTGCAGCCATTAGCAGGACAGGGACCTCTCTATTTGAATTAACACAAAAGACATGAGATATTGAGGAAAGTAGTCAAGGATGTCCATGTTATTTAGGCCACTCAAATCCAAGCTATGCCCCATCTTATTTCTAGGCCCAAAGTGATTGTTACTCAACAAAAGGCCCAAGTAGGTGCCTCATCTTTTGCTTTAGAAGGATAAACAAGTAATGGAAAAAAGATGAGGGAAAATGTTTCACCTAGATAACCCAGGATGAGTCCAACATTGGAGCCCATCCTTGAGGAAGTGGAGGAGGAACCAACTATTAAGCACTTTATGAGGATTAAAAGGGAATGGATAACAACATCTATAGAAGAATCAGCTACAAGTTCACCCATACAAGAAGTTCCTACATATCTTGAGATACTTGTTGATGTATCAAAGACTCTAGAGATAGTTGGTGCTACCCCACCTCTTGTATCACAAGAAGTTCCAGTCTTTGTCCCAATTCAAGTGGAATAAGTGCAAGATGTCCCACAAGTTTGGGATAAGAAGTGCAAGACCCGTATCATGAAAAAAATTTCACTAATTTTTTTGTAGTCACAAAATCATTCACCTTAGACGTTTATTTATCCTAGTCTCATACTACTATTTAGAAGGTTCTTGAGGGAAGAATGTACTAATTAACCCCCATCCTTTAGCCATTTTATTTTATTTTATTTCATCATTACAAACCTCTTGCACCCATATGCCCAGTCATATTTTGTCATCCCACGTTATTTTAGCCTCGATTGGGGCACCCAAATTAGTACTTGGGTGCTCATGGGTGCCCTAGTCCCACCATGGGCACCCCGATCATTTTAGAGCTTTCTTGCCTCTTTTTGGGCTCTTTCTAGTTGTTTGACATCTTTATCGTTTTGGTGGTCAGCCTTTTCGGGATTAATTATGAAATTAGACCAAAAAAACCCTATAAATATAAAGTTATGAGACCATAATGAGGGACCCTAGCATCACTTAATACTATCACTCCATCTAGAGTTGCATCCATCTATTGTATTGGAGATCACTTGCATCCACATAGCTCCATCGTCAAGGCACAAGGCTAGGACATCTGCATCACACTTCATAGGGGGATGGATTCTACTATATTACATGCACACATCCTATTACATTTGCTACACATAGTTACTACTCACTATTCACACAGTATAACTGACACAAGAGCAACCTAGGGCGTGTTCACACACACTTGCACATAAAACTACATCAAATCTGAGATGTAGTGCAGTGCTCAGTTAGTAAGTCCACCATTGTGGCATTTGAGGTCATTATAACCCCTTTATCTGCATTTTTATTTTTTAGGGTTTGATGCTTCTTTTGGGGTCTTGCAGGTATTTCTTCCATCTTGATTTATTGGTGACATCCAACACGGTACAGCCAAGTTGATGCGACAGAAAAAGGGTTTTAGATCACCCTTCTACCCTGTGGAGATCAAATTTAGAGCTTTTACGCAGACTAGGGCACCCAGATTACATACCAGAGTGCCCGCAAGTGCCCCAGTCCTCTTCCAGGTGCTCCAGTCCAGCTAGATTTGATTTGTAAACTATGTACTTTGCAACTCGTTAACAAAATCACAATTATATTGTTGTTCTACTTTCAAATAGAAAATGACAGTTGAGCTAGTGATTGAATTGCTTATGCCTTAGAACTAAAAAATTGCAAAGAGTAATGAATTAACACACACACATACGTCAAGGATTTTTATCCTGGAAACCTCCAGAGGAGGAAAACCAGTTGGGAAGGGCAAACATCTCTTTCTTCCCTTTTTATCTTATTAGCCAATTCAAATAAATAGATACAAACTTTACAATAAGTGACAAAGCAAATTGACAATGTCTCCTACTTCCTCCCAACTACTTGACTGTTTTTTTCTCAAACTCTTTCTTCTACAAACTCAATTCCAGCACTTTAGAATTCTTACACTTACTCCCATAAAGTCTCTTGCTTCCAATAGTCCATTCCTTTATTTTCCCTAAGCATTTATAGCCTTCCTCATGTCCTCATGTGCACTAGAGAATGGAAAAGGTCATTGTAGGGAAGGGACAAATTCGGACTCCAAATTCACGTCCATTCACACTCCATTTTATTTTATGTCCAAAAGTGACAAGACCACTACCCAATGTAGACTGATGGTCACATATTCGCCACCCTGGTTGGGCGGTGGTTTTGTAACCGTTTCTCTACACAGAGTGGTAGTTCTATTATAATGCAAACAAAACCCTCGTTTCTTCATTTTCCTTCTTTGTTGTTGGCTGTTCTGATGAAGTAGGGTTATTTTGGATTCTTATGGATCACACCTCCCCTACTTAGAAGGATTTTGGTTCCACAAAAGCTTAGTGTGGAAATAGATGAGGAAATAATTCCCTCACTTTCTCCTCTGAGTACCGTCAAGCCTGCCTTGGTGTCTTTCCTTTCAGTCCAAACTGCCAAGACTCCTGCGGACCTCTCCTAGTCTCTTTGACCTTCTGCTGCAACACTACATCCTCCTCCAATTCACCTCGTGAAAGACACAATCCTCAATGGAAGGTAACAACTGTAATACTTCATCTTCATCTAGCATGGATGGCTCATATAGGTGTAATTTCTTACACTTTACTACTGAGTACATCCTCATAAATAGCAACAAATCAAGTTGAAAGGCATTTTCTCCAGCCTGCTCCAATATGGTGAAGGGTCCATATCGTAGTGGCTTGAGCTTCCATGTTTTACCTTGTAGTCTCTCCTTGCTCAAGTAAAGCCAAACTTTGTCTCCAACATGAAGTTTATGCTCTCTCATGTGCTGATTGTGTCGAGCCTTGTACTTGGCTTGAGATTTCTCTAACTATTCTTTGACTTTGAGATGGATTTTCCTGATCCTCTGAATGAATTTGTTTACTCTAGTCACCTTTGTGTCTCGTGTCTCCTCCTCATCCTATTTCCCAACTGCTATGTCCAGCGGATTTGTAGGTAGATATCCCAAGCATGCTTTAAAGGGTGACTTCATAGTGGATGTGTGTACTACCCAGTTATAGGAATGTTGAATGTAGGCTAAGGACTCATCCTAAGTCCTTGGGTATTTTTTATTATACCCTCTGATCAATTGTACCAAATTCCTATTCACCACCTCTATCTGTCTATATGTCTGTAGATGGAAAGTTGTGCTCCTCTATAAACTAGTATTTATCTTGTCCCAAAAAGTAGTCCAAAACTTTCCCAAGAACCTAGAATCCCTATCAGAAATAATAGACTTTGGCAAGTCAAAATACACCCATACATTAGCAAAGAAAATATTTATTGCCTCATGTGCTTTTATCGTCTTTTTACATGCCATAAGAATACACATCTTACTGAATCTATCAACAGCAACATAGAGATAGGCATGGCCATGTTTAGTCATAGGTAATCCTCCTACAAAGTCCATAGAAATGTCCTCCCACGAATGAGTAGGTATTGGCAAAGGCATGTACAAACCCTCCTTCCTAGTCTTAGGCTTGTTGGTACAACAAAGTTTACATCCACGTATAAATTTTGATACTTCTTCTTGCATATTAGCCCAATACATGTACCTTTGCAAGTGGGCTAGGGTCTTACCAACACTAAAATGTCCTACTACTTTCGAGGTATGTGATTCCCTCATCAACAGAAGTCTTTCTTCTTTATGCACACAAAGCTTCCCCCATCAGTAGAGCATCCCTTTCTTGAGATAACAATCTTCAATCCCCATCCTTTCATCCCCTTAAGACTGTAACTGTTGAAATGTCACCCTAAAGTCTTTGTCCTGGGCATATGCCTCTTTGTAAGCTTCCTTCGTGAAAGGCTCAATCTGAGAGATAGTGGCCAAGTAGGATATTTTCTCCTATGTAGGTGGCTTAAACAACATGTCTACCACCAATTTTGTGCTACCCTTCTTGTATTTGATCACCACATGGAACTGCTGAAGGAATCTCATCCATTTGTAGTGCCTTGCCTGCTGCAATTTAAATAGTGCTTATAAATAATGGAGAGGTTTGTGGTCAGTGTGCACAATAGTTTCTTTACCCAACAAATAATGCTCCATTTTTTAATTCCTTGAACTAGTGCATACATTTCCTTATCATATATTGAATATCCTTTAAATTATGAAGTAAAAGTCTTAGAATGATAGCATGCGGGTTTACCTCCCTGAAGCAACACTGTGCCCATAGCATAATCACTGGAATTTGTCTTTACTTCAAAGGGCTACTACAAATTAGGAAGAGCAAGTACTGGTGCATGACTAATCTTGTATTTCAATAACTCAGAGGATTTATCTTGTTCCTTACCCCATTCAAAACCCTTACTCCTTACGGCCACTATGTGTAGAGGTGCTACAGTAGCGGAGAATCCCAAAATAAACTTCTGCATGTATTGTACTACTCCTACAGAACTCCTAGTCTTGGTGGCTCTTATTGGTGTTGGCTAGTTAATGATGGCTTCCACCTTCTTCGGATGCGTAACTCTCCTCCTCTAACCACGTGCCCAAGATAGACAAGTGACTGTTTGGAAAATTCACATTTCTTCATATTGCAAAGTAGTTAGTTCTCCTTGAAAACTTGCAAGATTTGTTGTAAATGAGTTAGATGTTCCTCCCATGTGGCACTAAAAATCAAGATATCATCCAGATAAACAATGGCACATGAATCTATGAAATCCCGCAATACATCATTCATCAATCTCATAAATGTAGCGGGTGCATTACATAAACCAAATGGAAGTACTAAACACTCATACAACCCATGTTTTTTCTTGAAAGCAGTCTTCCATATATCCTCCTCCTTCATTCTGACTTGGTGATAACCTACTTGAGATCCAAATTCGTGAAGAATTTGGCATGTTGAAGCCGGTCCAAGAGATCATCTATGTGGGGAAGTGGATATTTGTTCTTTATGGTGATCTTGTTCAAGGTGTAGTAGTCGATGCATATTCTCCAAGAACCATCCTTCTTCAGCACCATCACAATAGGTGAACCACATGGTGAGGTGCTTGGATGTATCACACCCTGGTCTAGTAGTTCTTGGAGTTGTTTCTTTACTTCAGTACTCTCCAACAAGGATTTCCTATACAACCCAATGTTTGGTAGAGGGGACTCTGGCAATAGCTGAATTTCATGCTCTACTTCCCATTTTGGTGGTAACCCACTGGGAACTTGATAAACTTCCTGAAAAGACTAAATAATACTATTCAAATCCTATTTTCCCTGGTTAGAAATCTCTGAAACTTCTACCCCATATTGTTTATCCTTTAACAAAAGTAAACAAAACTGATTATGATTTTCCTGAATAAGTCGTTTTACTTGGTTAGCACTCACCATAATAACTTGTGTTTTATGTTGGTGTTCCCATATGTTGTAGTTGATCCCATCCTTGACCCATATGTATCGGTTCTCCCTTCTCATGAATATAGCATCCCTGATATACAAGTAAGGACTCCTGAAAACAACATCAAATGCATCAAGTGGAATAACATCAGCCTCTAATACATCAATATACTAGGAATTTATCCCAAACTTGACCTTACATCTTTTTGTTACCTGAATTTCAACACCTTTCTTCACCCAACCCAAAGGATAAGGGTGTGGATGCTTATAAGTCTCAAGACCAAGATTCTTTACAACTACTTTAGAAATCAAGTTAGACTGATAATCGGTGCCAACCAAAGCATTTACCTTAGTTCTCTTGATCTGGATTTTGATCTAGAATAGTCTACTCATCTCCTCTTCCTGGTTATCTATGTTGGTGGTTGTGCATCCAAGCCTCTCATCTACATCATAGTCATCTTTGATCTCCACCTCCCCTTCTGTCTTTATAGCTGTCATGAACTTCTTTGAGTCCTTCGTTTGGTTATTTGTATGTAACTCTAGATGCAACTTCCAACATGTAGCGTTAATATGACCATTGATATCATAGTTCTTGCAAAAATTATTGGGATCTTTACAAATATTTGAAGTAGTGGCATCTTTTTTACCTTTTCCTTTCCACTTACCTTTGTTATGTGTTTGCCCATGTTCTTTCTACTACTGATTTTTCAACTGCTTTGCCCTTGGCTCTACTTCTCCTTGCTTCTTTTCATCATCGATATAATATGCCTACACACATACCTCGTTGAGATATTTGGGCTTCATGGAGATGAATTTTAATTGAAGGTGAGTGTGAAGTCCTCCCAAGTACTTAGTCAGAATATACTTGTCCTCCAAGTCCATGTTCAACAACATGGCCTACTTCTGAAACTATGTAGTATACTCCTGCACACTTTGACTACTGCCTTTTCTAAAATATTGCCATTTGATCATTTGGTCAATCTTGTGGCCTAAAGGATAAAAGTTAGCTCTAAATAATTCTTTAAATTCTTACCAAGATTTCAAAATAGGATGTTTCTTCTTTTCACAAGTGGCTAGATGGCTTTCCCACCAAACCAAAGTGTGTCCCTCAATTTTGAGATGTACAAAGGTGATCTTGCATGCTTCATTGACATTATGGACGCTAAAGTTGGCTTCCAATTGTTTTAACCATTTATCAATCAATTTTGTATCTAATTGTCCTTCAAAACTTTTAATTTCAACTTTAAAAGGAGCATCATCATATTTTACCTTCTCTCTTGAATTTGAAGTCTCTTCTTCCCACTCTTACTTGTATTCTTCCTCATTGTGGATCCTCCCTATGCCAAATTTTTTGGCTAAACCTCGAACCATTGATTCCATGGAGTCTTGTTTAAGAAAATTCATCTTCTACAAATCTACAAGTTCTTCTTGTCTTCTAAACATCCTATCCATCATGGTCTCTGGCATCTTGATTCTACGGACCAAGTTTTCTTCCTCCATTTGTCCCCAAATTCTTTATTTCCACTTCCTTGTAGAAACATCTAGATCACAAGGTAAAGCCTCTTCACCTTTAGATCTCATCACTGTCATACAAATCCAAGAATGAATGCCACAGTCTTGGATACTTGTTAACTCTGATACCAAAATGATCTGTAAACTATCTACTTTGGAATTTGTTCACAAAATCACAATTATATTGTTGTTCTACTTTCAAATAGAAAATGACAGTTGAGCTAGTGATTGAATTGTTTATGCCTTAGAACTGAAATTTTCAAAGAGAAATGAATTAACACACACTCATACACCAAGTATTTTTATCCTGGAAACCTCCAAAGCAGTAAAACCAGTTGGGAAGGGTAAACAACTATTTCTTCACTTTTTATCTTATTGGCCAATTCAAATAAAGAGATACATACTTTACAATAAATGAGAAAGGAAATTGACAATGTCTCCCACTTCCTCCCAACTACTTGACTGCTCTGTTCTCAAACTCTTTCTTCTATAAAATCAATTCCAGCAATTTAGAATTCTTGCACTTACTCCCATGAAGTCTCTTGCTTCCAATGATCCATTCCTTTATTCTCCCCAAGTATTTATAGCCTTCCCCATGTCCTCCCGTGCACTAGAGAATGGGAAAGGTCATGGTAGGAAAGGGATAAAGTTGGACGCTCCAAATTCGCTTCCATTCACGCTCCATTTTATTTTTTGTCCAAAAGTGAAAGGACCTCCGCCCAACATAGACCGACAGTCATAGAACCGTTACCCTGGCTGGGCGACAGTTACAGGATCGCCGCCTAGGTTAGGCGGCAGTTCTGTAACCGCTGCTTTACACAGAGCAAAAATTCTGTTATAATGTAAACAAAACCTCTGTTTCTTCATTTTCCTTCTTTGCTGTTAGTTGATCTGATGAAGTAGAGTTACTTTGGACCCTATGGATCAAGATCCTCTAGTTACATCCTTTTCGGCACTCTTGCACAGTCGTTCCTTCTCCTGATTTACCCAATCTACTATGCGACACAATCCTATGAGCATCTGTTATCAGTTGGTTTCTTTACTTTTCCTTCTTGCACATTAGGGTTATCATTTCCATTTGCATAATTATTTAGTTTATTTATATATTGTTTTACTACATTTATTAGTTCATTATAGTTGTGCATAGCTTAGATTAATTATCCCTTACTGCTCAAGTTAGAAAATTTTAGTTAATCATTTTGGTGAATCCGACTCGATCATACACACTTCTAGGTTTTTCCTTCTTACCTCACCATTCTAGGGTTTTTTTTCCTTCACCATGGCTCACTCTTATGAGGGATTTACTTAATCTTTCCTTAAAGCCATCAACGATCACCTTACCAAGCATCCCCAAGATCTATATTTACTTTTGCATGTTGATTGTGAGGAAGCTACTAACTTGGCAAAACTCACTGATTCTACTGCCATACCCACTTCTATTGGCACTCAATTGCTTATTTCTACTTTTATTCCTGTTTCCATTATTCTTGTTTATTTTCATACTCCTACCTATCACTTTACACCACCCTTATTTTCTCATGTACAAAAAGTCTCATTTGTTGGCAATCAAGACCTAAATTATCTTTATCATGATCTTCAAGCCCAAATTTCTAAGTTACAACAGACCACCTCGCATGCATCACCATATTTAGATTCTACTTTGTTATTGCATACTCCATTCACACCTACCATCTCTACTTATTTGTAGATCCTCATAACTCATTTTCACCCCTAGTGAGCTTCCCATTTTCAATGGGCATGGTGACCCATAGGAACACCTTAGAGCATTCCATGTCACTTGTCTTGACTTCACTGATGATCATCTCATTTTAACCAAAATATTTCCTCGTAATCTCCACAATTATGTGATGCATTGGACACACGTATGACTTACATGTTCACTCTGTAACCTCCTTTACACATCTAGTTGATGCATTTCTTACTCATTTTTCTATCAACATCATCTCTAAGATTTCTTATTCCCAACTAGCACAACTTAAACAAGGCTCAAATGAACACCTCGCTAACTATGTTTAAGGTATAAGAACAATCTAGCTAAGATGAAAAATGAATTTTCTGACTCTGAACTTTCAGATTTATTTATTTAGAGTCTATTACCACCTCTACAAGAGAGTGTTCTCTTCGAGTCCTCTCCTCCATTCGATCAACTTTTTCATACTCTTAAGCTTTGTGAAACTAAACTCCAATCCATTTAAAACTTAAGTATCAAGAACAGACTTCATCTTCTACTCGTTTTCCTAGCAAGATGCCATTTAAACCTTCTACAACTAAACCAACCGTCGTTAAAGTTATTGTCAACACCCTCGCTCCTACTAAGGAGGTTTAAACACAGCAATGTCGGCACACATTTAGCACCCTTCCCATCTCTAGTTACACATATTGGAATTATTGAAATAACTTATTGAAAGAAATCTTATTACACTTCCCCCTCCAATCAAGTTAAAGACCCATTTCGCTGACCATTAATTGATAGGTAGGAACTAAATGACAACTTTCACTGTGATTATCACTGATAACCTAGGACATTCTATTGAAATCGATGCCTAAGACTCAAACAATCATCCAAGAATTAATCAATAACAAAAAACTCAATTATAGTTTTCAAAGTCTTCTAGCTCTACCCCAACTAATTCCAAGGGGTGAACTTTTTTCAAGATTTTTGTCCTATGAATATCAAAAACACAACAAGAAGACATTTCCGAATCCTTTGTTAATCATGTTGATTTCACACGGTATCACCCCCTATGTGGTCAGAAGCATTTATATTTCTTATTTTCCAACACCAAAGCTTCGCCAAAATATATTTTTCCATCATTGATTATCACTCTAAGTTTACTTCTCACCATTTATACATCCAGTGCATCTATTGGCTCGACCTCCATTAACAATTCTAAGTGTTGACCCATCCTAGCCCATTAGTGATATGTTCTATATCACTCCTTACAGATATCAAGTATCCTCTATCCCAAATCGAATACCCTTTTGTAAAACCCTTTGGTGTTGTTAAGCTATATGTTACAGTTGACCATTAAATCTTACAAGTTAATGCTTGTACCTCTCCTATGTTGGAAATACAGTTGAGGGCTACGACATGCTCATTATTCTTGGTCTCAACTGGACTCATCACTCACAATATATCATTTCTATGCTTCGTCTGAGGCTCAAATTCATTTACAACAATCAGGTCGTTTCTAGTTGATGGATATCCCTCCATCTACTCCATGGTTATTGTATCCCCACGTAGTCAGTCATACACCACCTACTTCTTCTACCACATCATACTCATCTGTTACTCAAAGCAATAGTCTACTCCTACTTTGCCTACTCATGTATCATCTCCACAACTGCACAATCACTCCACTAGCCCTATACATCATTGATTAAATAAAATTGGTATATAAGAGGGTAGTTAATCTAATCTAGGAAAACATGTAAATATAGTAGCAAACATTGTACTATAGCAATATACGGAAATTACCAAATGACTAGACTAATAAAATGTAAAACCCTAATATGCGAGAAGAAGGTAAGGAATGAACTTAACTGATTTGAGGTGATTGTCGCAGAGTGTCGCAAAGATAATTAGAGAAAATAGGAAGAAGGAATGACAGTACAGAAGATCCTGAGGATCTTAGTGGACTGGGGTGCCTGGAATAGGGCTGAGGCACCTATGGGTGCTCTGGTCTGCAATATGGGTGCCCTGGTCTGTGTAAAAATCTATGAAACTGGTTCTCATAGGGTCGGGAGGTGGTTCAAAACCCTCCTTGTGTGTCGCATCAGGTTCACTGTATCGCATTGTATGTAACCAATAATCCAAGTTGAAGTAGAGACTTGTAAGAAGATACCAAGAAGGAGTATCAAAACCCTAAAAAAATAAATATGCAGAATGAATGGGTCAGACTGACCTCAGTTGCCACAATAGTGGGCTTACTAAATTGAGTGTTGCACTACATTTCAGACCCAAATGTAGTTTGTGGTGTGTGTGTGCATGTCATGCCCTAGGTGTTGTTGTGTTAGTCACACTTTATGAAATAGTGATAAATAGTTAAGTGTAGAAAATGTAATAACATGTGTGAATGGAATAGAATAAAATCTCTCCTCCTATGAAGTGTGATGTAGACTTAACCTATCTTGTCCCTTGATGATGGAGCTATGTGGATGCAAATGCAATGCCTTAGATGGATGCAACTCTAGATGAGTGATAGTAGTGACTAGTGATGTTAGGTCCCTCATTATGGTCTCATAACTTTATATTTATATGGTTCTCTTGATCTAATTTCATAATTAACCCCGAACATGGCCAACCAGGAAAAAGATAAGAATGCTGAAAAATGGCAAGAAAGAGCCCAAAAAGTGGCAGGAAAGTAGAAAAGGATCAAGATATGGGCGGACCCAGTCGAGGCTACCCCAATACTAGATGGCTCCCCAATCAAAGCTTCCAAAACAGACTGTGCAAGTGATAAAAACTAGGACATGCAGTGAATAGGATGAAATGAAAAGTAAAATAAAATGGCCAAAAGATGGGGTTAATTAGTACTTTCTTCACTCAAAAACCTTCTAAATGGTAGTATCAGACTGGGACTAAATAAATGTCTAAAGTGCATGATTTTGTGTCTACATTTTCCCCCCCACTTTATGTTGGTGAGTTGAAATCTTGGTAACATAAAGTAGATAGAGAGTGTGTACTTGATGACCATGTAGAGTGATAGTAGAAACAATGTGCCAAAAGACTAGACCAAAAGCGTGGAGTGAAAAAAAGAAGATGGATGAGTGTGGAAATTAAATATGAAAAATGTAAAAATAAAAAGGTGATGAGATTGAACCTAGGGTGGAACGTGTGTGTATATATTGTAGTGTGTAGTGTACCTACATGGATAGTAAAGCATGCGTTATTCCACGAAATGTTATTGTTTGTTGTTGTTTTTGTTACCCCAAATTTGATTACTTGTTTCTCATATGGTCAGACCTGTAAGGAGAAAATCATCAAGTAGTCAAATATGTATGTACGTATGTAAAAACACTATATGAAATATGCATGTGTATGTAAAATCATGTAAATGTAAAATACGTGAAATGAAAAAGTGTAATTGGAACATGTGCACCTGATTCCATGTCAAGAGAAAGGGTGTAGAAGGATATCCTGCACTGCGTGTTTTTCGGGAGATCTCACGACACCATAGCTGAAGAAGTGTAGAGAGGAAATGTTATTGTATCCTCCACGCTCTAACCACTTCTGCTGAAATGTGTGTGAAGAGATGTCTGTACTCATCCTGGTTTTTTGGGCGATCCGACACCACTGGACAAAGTAGTGTAGAGAGGCAAACCCACTGTATCCTCTAAGCCTATAACTGCTCCCTAGAAATGCTAAGGACACCATGTCCTGTAAAATCTGTTGTGTATGGGGTTCGTAGACTGGTCTAAACCCACTCGCTGTAGAAAAATCCACAATGTGCAAGGTGTAGAATGAATTATTGAACCGGTGTGTTAGTAGTGTAAAAACCCCCAAATAATGCCCCCCTCTTTGGGGGTGCATGCTGCGTCGTTGAATAGGAGACATGCGGCCCCAAAAGAGGACTAACCGCATGTACACTAGAACCCTAGAAAGTGCTTGGTAGAAACCAAGGCACACACAAACAAGAAGGCTAGCTAAAGACAAATGTAAGCAAACAATGCATACATATAGAAAACATGTGTAAGCTACGTAAATAGTGAATTAATGTAAACACGCAAGAAGATAAAGTAAGCCAAAGAAAGCGGGTTGCAAACATGGGAAATCACTCACGATGTCACAAGGCCATCATGGCCGCAAACAACAAGCAATTGTGCACACAAAGCATAGGGCAAAGTCCGTAGACAATAGCAGACATGTATAGATAAACAAACAATGAGTCATGGAAACATAGAATCTTGTAAAACAAGTTTCATGCATGGAACGCCTGTTAGCATGTTAGACAAATAACCAATATGTCAAAAGCATGTATGATCAAGTAATGTAAGATGCTAAGTAAAAAATGAAACAATATCACATAGATGAGACAAATGTGGATGCCCCCAGTGACCAGTGTAATAAGGGTAAAAGGTGAGCATCAATGCCGCATGTAGGATTCATTTATCTTCAATCACACTAAACAAAGGTGTGAACACGCATGTGTGGATGGTATAGATAATGATATATAAGAAATCAATCTAACATGTGTAATAGAGTGATCATACAAAATAGTAGTAGACAAGAGTAAATGATCCAAGACAATGCAGTATGTTGTGAATGGCTGGAATGAAATGCAAGATGGAATGGTAGGAGCCACGTGCCCCTGAGTGGATAGAAATATATGCAATGAGGATCATATTATTTACCCCTTCAGTAGTAAAAAATGAACTGTAAATGAGAGTATGTCATCAGGAAATGGTCGAGTAGTGTTTGTTGTGTCTAACGTGTTGTGATGAGTGTGTATGTAGTGGTGATGAAATGTAACATATAGAAAGGATGGGCATGAACCCTATAGCCAAAGCGTATATCACGACTGGATGAATGAAGGAGTGATGATTTAGCCCTAAGCATATATCACTATAAAATGAATGGATGAGTGATGATTTAACACTAAGTGTATATCACTATATGATAAATGGTAATGAGTGGTGATGTAACCTAGAGTAAGCTATCTTGTAGAAGATGTCAACTAGCATCCACCAACTCATTGGTGTCCCGTGTAGAGTATAAACTAGTGTGTTCCTTTTTTCCACTTGATCTATCCACTGATCTTCCATAGAGCGCAGGAATACTTCAAGATCTCCCTCACCAGTGTACCTTGGTACCTGGTTACTGCCCAAATGCATAACACACTGCAGCCTGCTTATATGCATAACTATACTCATGACTTTGCACCCAACCATTTCATATGTGCCTAGTGCCCAATTGTCACATGCAACACTTGTAGTATCACTCATGGACTGTGCATCATCCCATTAGAGAACCCCTTCCTTTGATGGCTCAAGGACTTTTGAATCTCTAATGGTGTGCACATAGATTTTGTTTAAATCCTCTTCACTTAAAGGTTCTACATAAGGTGTAGCTTTCCCATCTGTCAAAGGAATGATGATGTGATTTTCCTTGTTCTCAAAACTTATATATCCTTTGTTGAAGCACATATCAGCGTTATTCACATAACACCAAGGGAACCCAAGAAATGCTAGAAAACTACCTGCCTCTGTCAGTGCCAAGACTTCAAAGTCCCCAGTAAACTTGGCCCCTTGTATAGTGATAATGCATCTTGCAAAACTCTAATGGGTGAGGCTTTAGTCCTATTTTCCATAAACAACACATTTGAATATGGTTGTAATGGTGGTCTCCCAATCTAATTCCATGCATCGAATGTGAGTACATTCACTTCTACACCTGTATCAATCAAGATCTTACTCAAGATCCATCTATCAACAACAACATTCAAAGTGATCTCCTTTTCATAATCTAGAATATGAGGAGGCAGGTTAACATGTAAAATCTATCTTTCGCACTCAACTCCAGCACATGGTGTCTTTCCCCTTAACCATTCCCCCAATAAAGGAATGATGTTCTCTTGTCACAACATCTTGCAAACCTCCCTTAGATCAGCAACATCTTTCTGAGGAAGCTCAGTTGTTTTTACATTCTCCAACTTTCGCGACTGTTCTTTTAAACATTATATCTCACCCTGAAAACTCTTAATCACCTCCATGGTTTCTTGATAAACTTCATTATGATGTGTAGGGTCTAGATAATTTGCATTTAGTACCTCCTCCTTTGTGATAATAGGCTTCTGCTTTAGAATTTCCCTGACACGCATAACCTCAGCACGCGTAGTGACTAACATAGTTACTAACTCAGGATTTGACGCTAAATTTGGCATCCACTGATCTTCCAGAGTACGCTATAGTCTAACCATTCCCGCGCCCTTGTCCTGTTTGTGCTTCTCACTCAATTATTCATATAAGTCTGGGCATTCTTCATAATTATGTTTCTTTCCGCAAAAAGAAAAAATAATATTCTGAGGGCATTTGTGCCTGTAGTGATCTCAAGACCGGCATGTATAACATGTTCCTCGTGGAAATTTACTCCTTCCATTGTCGTGACCTCAGCCTCTAAATCCTCCATAGTAACCTCGACCTCTACCTTGACCTCCATTAGAGCACCATTCGTTGTGATTATGCTCATGATGCTCACCTTGTTCCTTTGAATTATTTACACATTGGTCTGATGTACACCAGTATCTGTGGCATCATGAATCTAATCAATCAACCTGTAATTTTTAGTATCATGAGTGGTGGACCTATAAATCTTACAGTAACAGGATACATTCTTTCTTATCGTGCGTTGCAATAATGGGCACTTACTTGAATCATGATCTAAGTGACAAATATCGCAGTCCAACAACATGGCATGCACCAATCTATGAGGACAATTATCCTTAGTATGTACTTCTACTTCACAATCTTTGCACCAAATTCCACTACACGTCTCATGTGTTGAGTTAGATGACAACTTCTCTAACTTTTTTTCCATGGGTGTAATCTGAGCCTCCAAAAATGGGCTAACATCAGTGTCTACAATCACAACTGCCTCAATGCACAGGGCTACCTCAAGTATCTCACACGGGTCTATATAAATCTTGTGTGAGAGTTCCCTTTTGAAAGTGGTGATCAACCCTCCAACGAACCATTAAGCATGCTGACTCAAATGAATGTCATAAGATAGATTTGATAAAAGGGTCTTGAACCATGCATCATACTCCTGAACACTCTCAGTTGTGCCTATTTGATGTCCTTCAACATGTTGATGCTCTTCTTCTCAAACTCAGGTATATGGAACTCTGCTAAGAAAGAATCATGTAGCGCAGTATAGTCCACACAAGTTTGGTTCAAATCATATTTCTTGTACTAACTATGTGTGCGCCCTTGCAAAGTAGTTACAAACTAACTTACCTTACACTCTGGAGCTATAATCCCCTTCACATGATATAGTATCTCACACATATGCACGTGTTCAGCTACATCTTCTATTCCTCTATATTATGGGAGACTGAGAGACATCTCCATATAATTTTTTTTGGGCTGACGTAGACCATGCCCACTAGATCCATAACCTGTATTACCTCCTATGTTTCCTCCACCTCCAAAACCACCAGATCCACTAGATCCCGAGCCACTTGATCCTCTTGATACCCCACTTATAGCAGGAAATGGACTAGAGGATTCACTTCCTTGTGTTCCAACAGTTGTGCTAAACTAAACTCCCATAGTTTGTGAATTTGTGTTACTCCCAGACATGATACCAATGTTCTACACACCCACATTCTATGTTGTTGATGCGCCCAAAAATATACCTCCAACTGGACCTCCAAATAACATAGATGACGATTATACCACCATATATGAATAAGCTACCTGATTAACTCCTGAACTTGACTACAAAATTAACTCTATTTGATGTTACTCTACTACCCACACTAGTTTGCTTACTGATAACTATCGTGGAATCTAGAAAACCAAGTGTAATGGTTAGGTTGCTAGGTAGGATCAAATGTGCACCCGCGGTTCTTAATATTTGTTTAGACGCACCTTCATCTAAAGTTGAAGAGGGTTCTCTACCATGCTTTCCCAAAAGGGGAAGTTCTAGATGCTCTGGCTCCACATCTTCTATGTGAGCTATAAATCCTTCACAAGCTATCTCCCTCCGCAACATCATTTTTTCCACAATCTCATGCTATTTCGCCAAATCCCTCTCACACACTTCATTAAACTTAAGATGCATTTCTTCTCCATCTTTTTACCACTAGGTCTGCCATCCTTTACCACACCTTCTCATGCCCACGTGTGTGGTGGGGTTTAGCTAGCCATAGGACGTTGTTCTAGATCCAGGGTCACGATCAAGATCTTAATCACCAAAGGAATACCATGCAAATAAGATCCTTTGGGTTCACACGTGAACTGGAACTCAGCAACCTTTGGATAGGAATAAGTGGAAACTACATGCTCCATAATAGAGCTATTAAGATCACCACTCCAGTAATGATCTACATCACGCATCCAATTCAGATCTACATCATACAAATCCTAAAATTCTTCCTGCATCCAAACAAGTGTGTGAAACCTCCAATTTATCTTTGATGCGTAAGCAACCAACCACTCGTAAAAATCTATAGGGAAGATGCAGAAGATTGTCTCATACAACTCATGGTATAGGTTTTATTCAACCCATGTGCGTGTATTAAAATTAGGTCCAGTGCTAAATCTATGAGAGTACTCTTCTTGTAAATTGTCTAACCACTCTTCAATATTGGCCAAGGTTAATCAGTATGTCTTTATCATGCAACATCCTGGAAAACAACTGAAAAAGAGGTCCCAACAATGGAACCAAAATGTAGTCTTGTTTTACCCACAAAATCCCAAGGTGTGCTGGCACATCACTCAGTCAGAACTGAGCGCTCACCCAAATTGTGTAAGGGTACCAGGTCCCTCTTTTATTTCATTTGGTTCAAGAAGTTAGCATGATTGTATAAATATTCCAAATCCATAACAGATAATTAAATATATTACAGTGCATAAACCAGATCTAGATCTTTAACTAATCAGTATGAGCAATCAAACAAGAACTATAATCAAATTTACTATACAAGAGCCATTCTTAGTTATGTCAATCCCCAATACCAGCCACAAAGATCCATTATATTAATTGTTGTAAAACACATAAGCTTCATACATACATAGAATATTCACCATAGTCATGCGCTCTCACAAACTTGCAACATAATACTACTACAACATCGATCCTTAAACCGTGTAAATCAATACATATTTATAGGTAATGGGGAATTTCCCTTCACCACCCATGAACCTTTCAAAAATAGGCTACATGCTAATAATAGCCACGCACCCTTATATGATAAATACAAGAACATGCAAGCTCATTAATAATAGATCATCTAATAATATAGTTACAATCTAATCCTATTAATAGCCTCAAAAATATGCATGTCTATTGATATTCCATTCACCTAAAATAACCTCACATGTTCTGCAATTCTTCATACAAAACATGCTCTGCAATCCACGTCCAAAATTATCCCTTCACTAAAAACGACTAAGTCCTGACTCTTCACTTTCCCCGCGCACACCCTATTTCACTATACTTCCATGTTCATATACGTGCCTTGTTTCCACACGCTCAATCCTTTTGCATTTTTCATACTTAGGCTATATTTTATCATCCCAAGAATATAGAAGATGTAGGATGTATGATGACGATATCCGACCATGTGATGTGTAAGATGTGCGATGTGAAATATGCAATGCAAGATGTGTAGGTGGACTAACAGCATGAACTGATCCCTATGTAGTATATAGGATGAGTATTATATGATGCTATACTCGTAAACAATAGGCGTGTGACACATATGGGATGGATACTAGTATGATGTGTAGAATGTGTATGATGTGTAGATGCATAAATGTCAGAACACAAATGATGTAGAGTAACTTGAAGATGTAGTATTTCAAATGTGAGATGTGTGAAGAGATGCAATGTGTAGTGCCTACTATGCAGTGTGTGGGAGTCATGTGTAGTGTGCCCTCAATAGTCAAGTGTGAACTAAAGCACAAGAGTGTGTCATCGGGAAATGATGATGATAGTGTGAGTGTGATGAGTGAGTGTAACTAGCATATGTTGGAGTGTTATGTGATGAAGATGTAAGATGTATGTTTGTTGTTTAGAAGAGGGAGGGGGGATGATAAGCGTCATCACCCCTAAGTATGTAAGTGATGGAGATTTAGTCAAAAGACACTAAGTAGAACAATGTAAAGATTATTTTCATTGATAAAAGTGATTGGACGTTGAAGCGAGGACTAGATAGGGTCCTTAAATTATGAGAGTCGAAAGATGTCAACTAATGTGTGTTTGTCTTGTGTAATGAGTGGTTATTTATTGACAACATATGACTTGAGAGGTGGAGGAGTTCCATTGATCTTTAGAGTGGGTTGCTTAGTTTGGCTTGGTAATACTATATATGACTTAGTAGGAGGAAGTGTTGGAATAATTTGGAGAGGTGGTTGCTTGACTTGAGTAGATTACATGGGTGGCGCTTGAGTGACAGAAGAAGGAACATTAGAAGTGATGGTGTGATGCTCATTAGACATAGACGAATTAGATTTAGGAACCCACTGAGATGTAACATTTATAGATGGGCATGCAACAAAATGTTGTGCAGCGAATGAGATAAAGTCCTGATGCTCAAGATGTTTGATTCTTCGTTGTAAAGCAGAGCAATCATTGTCATTATGTCCATTGATTCAATGATAATGGCAATATGGATGACCTTGATATTTTTCTAGCTGATAAGGGGGATAGTAATGAGTAGGTGGTAAAGTGATCAATTGATGATTAATGAGCTCAGTAAGAATGTCATGTTGATTAGTATTGCGATCAAGGGTGAGAGGCTTTGGTAATGGTATGACTTGAGGCTAATATGAGCACATGTAGTAGATATAGAATGAAGATGAGATGTAGAAGAAGAACAAACATGAGTATGAGAAGCGTCCTTAAGATGTTGGATTTCATATTTGAGAGATGTAATCGTGGATTCCATAGCCTTAAATTTGTCTTGAAACAAATAATAAAAAGCTTGAATTGAGTCCAACATAGATTGATTAGATGGAGGATCATGAAGACTAGGGTTGTCAAATAAACGATCAAAAATAGGGCTTATTGCATGTGGTGGGGTATATTTAGGAAGATACATGGTGTCTAGGGATTTTTACAATACAACCTGGCAATTGGGATGCATCTTAAGTAAATAAAAAAATAGACCCATGATAGAGGAAAAATGAGGATCCTAAACGTGACGATCGAGTACGGGTTCACCAAAATGATTAAATTAAAATGGAAGTATTAAATTCTAATATAGATATTATATGAGCAATAAATAAATGAAATAAAATGTAGTAAATCAATGGATAATTAAGTGTAAAATAGACCCAAACAACTAAGTAATAAATATTGAAACCCTAGTATCAAAGAAGGGATAGAAATACTTAGTTATTTCACAATGATGTTGAGGGTATGTTGATTTGGAAACCTGGTAAAATGGAAATACAGGCTGTCATAACTGTGCTCAGAAAATTATGCGACTATCGAATAAGGGCAGGAAAGAGTGCTCAGGAGGACGGGAACGCCTGCCCCTACTGTCTGATTTGGGCTCTAGTGTCCTGGCAAATCCTCAGGTTCTGAATATTTCTAGGTTGGAAGAGTATCACAAATATTCACTTTTGGTCACTTTGAACTCACTCGAAGATCACCGAATGTCACTGTGGATCTAAAATGAATAAATCACCTGCAAAACCCCAATCATAACATCAAAACCCTAAAAAAGAAAGATGCATATGAAGGGGTAAGACTATCCTCAGGGGCCACAACGGTGGACTTACTAATTGAGCAATGTACTACATTTGAGACCCAAATTTTGTTCTAGATGTGTGTGTGCAAATTGTGCCCTAGGTGCTCTTGTGTCAGTCGCACTTTGTGAATTAGTGAGCAATAACTAGATGTAGAAATGTAAATAAATGGTGGATGGAATAAAATAAACTTCCCTCCTACGTAGTGTGATGCAGATAAACTGGCCTTGTCCATTGTGATGAAGCTAGATGGATGTAAATAGAGCCTTTGATGAATGTAACCTTAGGTGGTGATAGTAGTGCCTAGTGTTCGGTCCCTTGTTATGGTCTCATAACTTTATATTTATATGGTTCTCTTGATCTAATTTCATAATTAACCCCGAAGAGGCTGACCACCAAAAATATAGAAATATCAAACAGCTAGAAAGTGCCCCAAAGATGTAGATAAAGTAAGAAAAGGATCAGGGCACTCTAAATGGGACCAGGGCACCCCAGTACTGGCCTGGGTGCCCCAGTCAAGGGTAGAATAATGTAGAATGATAAAAATAGATTGGGCAAGTATGTGCGGGAAGTCAGCAGTGATGATAAAAAGCAAAGTAAAATGGCCAAAGGACATGGGTTAATTAGTACTTTCATCAATCAAAAACCATGTGAATAGTAGTATGAGACTAGGACTAAATAATACCCAAAGTGCGTGATTTTGTGTCTACAAAAATATGCCCCTAATGAGCAAGGTGTATGTGTTTATATATTTGAATTGTCCAAACATTTTCCTTTCAATAAATGCTAAGTTAACTAGGTTAACTTTTTGTTTTGAAAAATTGACAATCAAAATCCTTAGGAAACAACATCAACTTCCCCTTGCTAAGAATTTTTTCCCAGATTTAGCTTGTGACCCAAACATATACATCAAGCAAATAAATATGTGTTTGTAGATTGTTTATCATAAGGTGTATTAGTTTTTGAGGTGCTAAATTGTGTGACAAATGCTAATATATATATTTTAAGTGCAATAATTGAGTAGGTTTACCTCTAAGAATAAGTCAGTTTACTTGTAAATGGGCATATGATGGGATAATTCCAATTGATTATTGTCAGAGCTTCAAGTCCAAATGTTAGGCACTACAAACATTTATATGATGCCGTGTAGATCACATCTTAACATCCTACTATAGACACAAAATCATGCACTTTAGACATTATTTAGTCTCGGGCTTATACTACTATTCAGATGGTTTTGGAGTGAAGAAAGTACTGATTAACCCCCGTCTCTTGGTCATTTTTATTTACTTTCTGTCACAATTTCTGACCTTCACAACACATATTCCCAATTTTTTTTTACACTTTTCATCATTTGAGCCTTGACTAGGGCACCCAAGCTAGTACTGGCGCACCCATCTGCCCCTGGTCCCAGTTGGGGTGCCCTAATCCTATTTACACTTTCTCACCACTTTTTGGGCACTTTTTAGTTGTTTGAGCTTCTTATATTTTTGGTGGTCGGCCTTTTCAAGGCTTAACTACGAAATTAGATCAAGATATCCATATAAATATAAATTTATGAAACCATAATGAGGGACCAAACACTAGTCACTACTAGCATCACCTAAGGTTGTATCCAACTAAAAATCATTTGTGTCCATATAGCTCCATCACAAAGGCAACAAAGATGGTTCATCCACATCACATTGCATAGGAAGGAAGTTTATTCTATTCCATCCATCATTTTATTAGATTTTTTACACATTTGTTATTTCTGGCTGACTTTCACAAAGTGTGACTTGGCACAAGATCAACCTAGGGCATGATCACACACACACACACACACACACACACACACACACACACACAACTATATCGGGTCTAAGATGTAGTGCAATGCTTAGTTAGTAAGTCCACCATTGTGGTTGTTGAGGACAATTTGACCCCTTCATTTGCATCTTTCTTTTTAAGGGTTTGATGCTTATGTCTTGGGGTTTTGCAAGTCTTTATCTTCATCACTGACTCATTGATGACATCCAATGGCAGTTTGAGCAGCAAGTACACATGCGATAGGGATTGAAGGCTTTAAATCATCTTAGCAACCCTACTAAAGCTGGGTTTTGGACGTCTTATACAGAAGACCAGGGGGGCACCCATAATCTATACTAGTTCTATCTGTAGGTGTCATGATCCTCTTCCAGGTGCCCTAGTACACTTCAGATTTCTTAGATTTGCATCCTTTTCGGGACCTCGGCATGATCGTTTCACTCCTACCTATTTCTGAAATATTCAGCTGATTGTACGAACATAGTCCAGATAAGTTCTTCAAATCAACTAAGGTCCTTTCAACCATTCTTGTCCATATTAGGGTTTCACATTTTCAATAGCTTAGTTGTTTGGGTCACTTTCCATATTTATTTATCATGCATTTATCTACTGTTATTTACAGTTTTTCCTAGCTAGATCAACTACCATTCTTACCCGCATTTTAGCTAATCACTTACATCACCAAAAATAGTTAAAGTGGAAGAAAGAGATTTGTATCTTTATATATCCTTGCAAATTCATTGTACGACAGTGATGAAAAATAATGAAGGATATGCATGCAACTTCTATATGTATTCACGTGGATCCTACTTTGCTTCAATTAATTTCAAAAAAACCCATCTTCTTAAAAAAATGTTTGAAAATATTGCTCAAATACCCTATGAGACATATGCATCTTTACTCATCTTATATTGCTAAATATCTTTAATATTCCGACAAGTTGTCTCCAGTAATGTTATATTTTGATTTGTCTTAACACAATACGGATGATTGATGTAACCCCTCTTGACTTTAACCATTTGGTAAGGTCATGATGATTAATCTATGCACCAACATGTCATTCATAGATCTTCCAATTATTTATTTCAGGATAAATTTCAGTCTTAGCTAAACCATCCATCCATCACTACGCACACTCTAAATGGTTCACAAATTCATTCATGCCTTAAGGTCACATTACATTGTCTCCTTACTCTTGGGCTAAAATTATACACATTGTTCTTCTTATCATGGATTTCCTCATTCCCTTGCAATTGTCTACTATGTCAGTGCTCTTCTAGTGAACTCAAAGTCATACCGCTCCTGTATATCACCTCTCAACATTTAATACAATGAAATTCCCCTTCAAATATTTTCCATCATGACTCTCATCACTCTTCAAATATTATGAATCATTATCTGGTACTACACAGGCTACATCATTTTTTCAACTCCAAATGGATGTTTTCCCCCTTTCACTTGTCAAGGATTTTTAAGGGTATTATTCATATTGATAGCATCAAAATCACTTATATCAATATTTCTGCTACTCCTACTGACTATGATTCTTACCATGAATTTTCCAGTCTTATGACATTGAAATTTATCAAATATACCTTCGTGCCATATTTTCATGATGTGGGTTGGGCCATCTCATTTACTTGTACACTCTTTATAATGACTCATATTCGATAACTAGATTCATTGGGTTCCTATTTGATCTCATCAATTAGCTCCTCTACATGAGTGTGTTTTGAAGCTATGATCCTCTGGTTTCACTTTCTAATACCTTGAATATCCTCATAACAATCATGATCCTCATCTCTATCCAAATGGCTTCGTCACTAGAAATGTTAATTCAACATTCCGCCTTAACTGTAGTTTTTACAGTCTCATTCTTCCAAGTCACTCCTACATCTTCACCACATCCTAGGATAAATCATCTTCTTCTACCTTCCTATATTGTAGGGTATATCAAATCCTAGATCATACAAACATTTCGCTTCTATGAATTTGTAACGTCTTTAATTCACATTATTCAACAACTGCGTTTCATAGTCATACATGCTTTTAAGGGACACATTGTAATGTAAAATGCACACGGTTTACCATTTCACCCCATTCACTAATCCTAAGAGTATGGTATGGGCACACCACTTACGCCTCAATGGATCTCTTACCCACATCAGATGCAGAACTATACTCCTTCAGGTTACTACATGCGTATCCATTCACATTATACCCAACTGATGACACCATTATCTAGTTAATGAGTCCTACATTAATAATTCTTGGCAAACATTTGAGGTTGCATAACCTTACACATCTTGACCTCACTCATCATCCTATCCATCAACATCATGTAACATCTCTCATCTTTGCATCATCACTCTTCGTAGTATTACACCACACTCTATGTATTCGCACATACCTCATAGTTGTACATAGATCTCCATCATTCATACGTTTTCATCACTACATACATAGGATATAGGTACATTGTTATAACTCCCCTTTGCATACTGGTACCAAATTATTCCACTTATAACATAACATCCACTCCATAGGTCCACAACCTCTCAAAAAAATTATAGCATTGTCATGTTATCATAAGTGCATTCTCATCACTCTCAATTGCCATAGGCATACATCATCATATGTGGATATCATCTCACTATTGACAATTTTATTCCTTGACACACTTGCACTGCTTTAGGATATTCAACACTAAACCCGACACATACTTCAGGGCTATTACTATACTGCATGAATCACACAATCATGCGTCATACACTATACATTATATACAAAATAGTCTATAACTTTCTGACATTCGTACATATTATACATCATGCATCATAATAGATCGTACATCATAAAACATATGTTACTATTTAAATATCTACATAAAGCATTGCAACATTGGACATATGTGCTATAGCACAAATTTACAATCAAGACATATACGTTGCATTTAGTATCGTTACATGCAGCTCGCGTTTAAAACATACACCGCACATCTCATACATACATAGGATTCACTATACTAGTCTTCATCTACATATGGACAACATTACATCATCCTCATACTATTTATAGCTTTCTATGATTATGCACATATTGTACACATTAAATATTACACATATTACACATGTCTTGCATTATCTCTACATAATGCACATATACACATTACATTATACATACTACGTAGCATACATGCACGATTGCATTAGATCAGTACTTTCCTACATATTGCATTACATCATACATTACACATTTCTAGTCATCACATGGTAACAGATTCCTTTCATCATTTATACATATCCCATTTTCTTCTACACATTGCACTCACCACCCTATGACATACTTTACTTCCTTGGTCCATACTCAACTGCCAAGGGTTTACCAATCATTATGGACCTTATTATTCATCATACACATTCTATCATGAAACTCAACCTTTCTTCAAGCGACATGCATAGGTTAGTGACACACACTATAGGATAACTAATCACTTACTCCATATCATATTATAGTGGTATATGCTAATTAGGCTACATCACCACTCCCTATTATTCATCTTGTAGTGGTATACACTGATAGGCTAACATTCGTGCACCTAGATCCTTTATTCATCTTGTAGTGATATACGCTTTAGGGTATAAATCATCACTCATTCGACTCAATTGTGTCGTGACATATGCTTTGGCTAATAAGGATTCATGCACATGTGAAGTCTTCTATATGGGTTGCAAATCTTCACCAATACAGCACATACAGTACTCATATCATATGCGCGTTAGACACAAGTCACGCCCTGACTGCCAACCATTTCTTGCTGACACACTCTCATTTATGGTTCATTCTTGACCGTTGGTAGGGGGAAAACTAAATGAATTCTCACTGCATACACTCTTCACATGTATTTGAATTGGGTACTTCTGGGAGCCACTATAATTCCCTATTTGCATTCCATTCCACCCATCCACAACATGCTTACATATCATGGTTGCATGGTAATACTCTTTCTTACTCTTGCCTTGTTATGGTCATCTTTATTACACATGCTAGATTAGATAGCTCCTGTATGTCATTTATCTATACCATATACACATGCAGTGTTCATGCCTTTTTTTAGTTGTGAACACAAATGACGGATAGTCTTTTGCACAGTAATAGATTCTTTGTACCTTCTACCCATGTTCCTACACTAGTCATGCTCAGGGCATCCACATTCGACTCTCACATGTGCTATCGTTTCATTTTGTACTTAGCACATTTACATATACTTGGCAAAAACTCTATACATTGATTTTGGACATACTATTTCCATCTTTCTAACATGATAATGGGTGCTTCATGTGCAACATTTGTTTACAAGATATTTGCACTTCCATCACTCTTTTTTGTTAAACTCATTGTTTGCCATTAATTATTCTATTGTATGCTGTATTCTTACCCTATGATTGGTATGCACACTTGTTAGTTGTATAGTGCACCATTGTATGGCCTTGCATCTCTTGCGACATCGGGAGTGATTTCCAATATGTCTCAATCCTATCTTGGATGCGACTTAATTTGTCTTCTTGACATGTTTACATTAATCCCATTGCTTGGAATTTCCAGTCTTACACAAAAGTTAGATGCAACTATCACAAACTTTATTACATATGCATGCTTTTCAACTAACACTTGTATTTTTCTAGCCTTCAATCTTATTGTGTGTCACCTTAGTCCCTCTACCAAGCAGCATTCCCTCCCCCCTATAGGGTAGAGTTATAGGGTACATTTTATGTGGTTGGTCCTCTTTTGAGACCGCATTCTCCTATCAATGACATCGCATGTTCCACCAAAAAGGGGGGCATCATTTGGGGTTATTCTATCATCATATACCAGAGTGTAATATTTACACTGGTTTAATTCACTGCCCTTTCCGCCAATGGCATTGTGGGTCTCTCTAGAACTGAGTGGGTTCAGACCTCTCTTTTTGACAACAAATACATATTGGATTCTCAAGTCACAACATGGTTGTTTCGTAGCATTCTGTTTGAACAGTTATATGTTAGTTTGATACAATGGAGCTCCTTCTCTACACTACTGACAGCTAGTTACGTCGGATCACCCAAAAACCAAAGTAGTACAAAGATATCCTCACACATCATTCATGGGAATGAGGTCCCTCATATGTTAGATGATACAACCGAATTCCTCCATAATGAAATCATTTATAGTATGAATCTTACATTGCTCAAAATTTCTCCCTCTTGTAGAAGTAGTCCTCTTTCTGCAATAACTTTATCTCGACTCTTAGATCAAGTGTACTTGTTCCATTTCTCCCTCATATTCCATTACTTTACATTTACATTCTTTCACATACAGCCTCCTTTGCATATCCTTTGACATGCATTTTTACATATACATGTGTATTTGACTAATTGATCATTTTCTCCTTGCAGGTACATCCGTATGAGAAACAAGCAGTCAACAAAAAAAACTAATACGAATGGGGGAAACAATAATAACATCCCATGGTAGCACACACCATACTAGCCATGTAGGTACATTACACACATTGGAAACTATACATGCGTTTCCATCCTAGGTTTAATCTCATCAATTATTTACACTTTTTATTCTTTAGTTTCCATGCTCCATCATATTTTTTCATTCCACACTTCGTCTAGTCCTTTAGCGCTTTTCTACATCATTCTACATGGATTATCAGGTACGCATATCTATCTACTTTATGTTACCAAGCTTTCCACTCACCAACATAAATTGGGGGAAAATGTAGACACAGAATCATGCTCTTTAGAAATTATTTATTCTCAGTCTTATACTACTATTCATATGGTTTTTGAGTGAAGAAATTACTAATTAACCCCCGTCTCTTGGTCATTTTTATTTATTTTCTCTCGTAATTCCTGACCTTCACCACACATATTCACAGTTTGTTTTTGACACTTTCTATCATTTTATCCTTGACTGGGGTGTCTAGGCTAGTGGGCGCCCTTTGGTGCCCTCATCCTAGTTACGGTGCCCCGATCCATTTTTACACTTTCCCACAACTTTTTGGGCACTTTCTAGTCGTTTAAGCTTCTTAACATTTTGGTGGTCAGTCTTTTTGGGGTTAATTAGGAAATTAAAATAAGAGAACCATATAAATATAAAGTTATGAGACCATAATGAGGGGCTAAGCACTAGGCACTACTATCATAATCTAAGGTTGCATCCATCTAGAGCTCATTTACATCCATCTAGTTACATAACAAAGGCACAAGGTTGGTTCATCTGCATCAAACTGCATAGGAGGGAAGTTTATTCTATTTCATCCACCATTCTATTACATTTTATACACATAGTTATTGCTCGCTACTTTCACAAAGTGTGATTGGAATAAGAGAAACCTGGGGCATGATCACACACACACACATAGAACAACATCAGGTCTGAGATGTAGTGCAACACTCAATTAGTAAGTCCGCCATTATGGCCATTGAGGACAGTCTGACCCCTTCATTTGTATTTTTATTTTTTTAGGGTTTAAAGCTTGTTTTAGGGTCTTGAAGGTATTTCTTTCATCACTGATCATTGGAGACATCCGACACATAGCAGCGAGTTACATGTGATAGGAAGCAAAGGATTCAGATTATCTTCCGACCCTCCTGAGCTAGTTTTTGGACCTCTTACACAAACTAGAGTGCCCAGAATCCATATTAAGGCACCCGCAAGCACCCTGATCATGTCCCAAGCACCCCAGTCCCTTCAGAAAACTCATATCCATCCTTTTCAGGACCTCTACATGTTCACTCCTGCCTCTGGAATATTTAGTTAATTTTACAACATAGTCCAAATTAGCCTCTGAATCAGCTAAGCTCCTTCCAACCCTACTTGTCAATTAGGGTTTCACATTTTCATTAGTTTAGTTGTTTGGGTCATTTTCTGTAGTTATTTACTGCATTTATTTACCTTCTTCTAGATTAGATTAACTACTATTATTCCACATTTTTAGTTAATCACCAACTAATTATAATTTGTGAATCGAATTTTCTTGCTTTTGTTTCAGATTAGTGAAATGACAACAAATAAAATAAGCAACTCCAATAATGAGAGGGTTTAAGGCTACGTATAGATGAGATGTTGCAATGGGTTATGAATGCACAAAATATCATTCCTCGTACCGAGTTTGATTACCTAAAAAACAAAGAGAAACCTCAACATAGAAAATGATTGGTAGATAGAATGGTGGGTTTCCCAGACAATGTACTAGTCCTAGAGAAGTGAAAAATTCCGAGGATGGATGTTAACCCACTTTTTGATAGAAAGATAGGATAAAATAACAATGGATAAGCATGGTATGATGCAGACAGAATCTATGAACTGAAAGTAGAGAATATGAAATGAACTAAGATAAGATAAAATACATATCTGATAACAGTAAATGATGAATACTGAACCAAACTTGGCATTGGGTCGATGGTGACGACAACCCAGAGACTGTGGGGACAGATGTTGACAGTGCCATTAGGGAAGTATAGATAAAAAAATAAATGCATAAAAGGAATATCTGGAGGAACAATTCTAAAGTTGACCTGGGAATGGAATATGATTCTGAGACAATGCAGAGAGCATGGATATGAGTGGAATACAGAAAGGATGCAAGAAAATTCACTAGATCTGATAATGAATGTGATAATTTTTTATCAAGTCGACATGGTGACTCGGGGAACATTGATGGTGACTTGCATGTGATGCAAGTGAGATATGAGAGCAACATTTGTGTAGAATGGAAAAATTGGTAGATCTGAGTGGATTATGGGATTAGAAAAGTAGATAGTTGGAAGAATGGATGATAGATAAATTACACATATATAGATTGGGTGTCAACAACGACTTTGGATGGGTCGACAATGACCTGGGAGGGATCTTTTCCCAGGTTTAAGGGATGAAAATGGATGGAAAAGATGAACTACAGAGAGAGAGAGAGAGAGAGAGAGAGAGAGAGAGAGAGATGATGACTAATGCAGGAGCAGAACTCTAAGATGACTAATGAACCTGTAAAGTTGATGCACAATAATGAGGGGATCGCAATGTAGACTCCAACATGTAAAAGTGTGATACCAAGCAAAAAGAAAACTTCAAATCTCCCAAGGTGATGCATAAAATATCTCCAAGGTAGCTCCAAGGTGGTGATAGAAGCTACAAAGAAGAGAAATAAATGAAAGCTAAGATCGTAATAAATCCCAAATTTTCAAAATTTGCATCCTTAGTGAGAGGAGGGGTATGGTCGTATTTATAAGGGTCGACGGTGATCCAGATGGGTCACCGGTGACTATAGCAGAACCATTGATTTGAGTGGTGGAGGATGTGATTAGATTTTTACAAAGAGATCCCTTGTGAGGTGAGATTAGGGTCTCATAGCGGTAAATATGGGTTAGGGGTGTCTAAAAGGTAGGATGAAAAGTAGTTGAAAATATTAGAATAACAGGAAAAGGGGAGTAGATCGAAACCTAGGGATGGTAAATTAAGGTGCCTATGGAGGATAAAAGGGGTATTTAGGGAGGATAACTGGTGATTAGGGATTAATTAAATGGGATTAAGAGTGAATTGGGGGAAGACAAATTAATGATATGATTATGGTGGGATTAAAGTAGAAAATTAACATTTAGAGGGATAAATGAAATTTAGGAGGGATGGGGGAATTTTGAATGGGAGGAGAGATACATGTGTGAGGAATGACATGATGAAGGGGAGTAGACATGGGATGAGGGACATGAGATACAAAAAATTGGTGTCTATATTTGTCCCTTTTTATCGAGTGGTTTGCTTTGGGAAAGCCATGACCCAAAAATGCAAAGTGATAGAAGATGATAATGGCTGAAGAATTCCCCCTCAAACTAAGGATCGATGACACAAAGAGGAATCAATCGCTGATTTTAAAAGAGATAAATGAAGGGATATAGATTGGAAAGGATGCAGAAAAAGAGAGAAGATTAAATAAGATGCCCCAAGGGGAAGAGGGGTATAGACCATTGCAAGAAGGATAAACACAAAAATATAAACTACGACGGTAATTTTGGAATCACATTCAGTAGGGAACAAAAGTATTGCCTCAATGGATATGATGACAATTTCCTACGGACTTGTGATTCAGAAAAAATCACGACAGATATGGAGGGATTCAAATGGGAATCCACTCAGGGTGGATGTACAAGTCATGGGACCAATGAAGTCAAAGGCAGACATCAAAAATATGCACAAAAAAATGTGAGGATGGTCAAGACAAAGGTCGCAAAAAAATGTGGGGACAAAAGTGGATGTGATATCCTTCATATATAGCGGAGTCAAAAATATGTGTCCATGAGTGGGACGAAGATAAAATATGGCCATAAAGGTGGACTTATGATGAAATATGATGCCTCAAGAGGGACACAAAGATGGAATTTTGGACAAAGAGAGCTTCCCATATGGGTGTGTTTGAAGGATACACAATAAGATTGGAGATCTATTTCCGATAGGTAAGTCCTATGGGACATATTTGAAGGGGGGTGTTATTGAACAACACATGCTCCCGGTAAACAGCTGGAAACAAAGTATGGTCAACATTTGGTCAAGATGGAGTTAACGGTAAATTTAGCTGATAGGGAAGGAACATTTAGGGGTTGGTTCCTTCGACGTACGATCTTAGTGTAGACACTAAATCTTACACATTTTTAACCGTACCATTTCTGAGTTCTTATGTCACATACTATTAGCATTCATATGTTTTGGTCAAACCCGCCAAAAGAGATGACGTGACATTAATGTGGAGTGACATGTGGCACTGTTGTTTATGGGCACTTGGATCTGTTATTTTTGAACACTTGGCAAATTTAAAGTGGCATGGTATTTTTTTAAACAAAAGAAAAAAAAATCATATAATAAACAAAAAGTAATTTTTTTGTTTTTTATGTGGGAAATCCACATGGGATTCTCCATCCCTATTAATGTGGGATATTCCCACCAAAGATATGGGATTATTATTCCAAGAAATAAAAATGGAGGAGGGCCATGCTACGTGGATGGATAAACCTATTAAAAGGCTATCTAAATTTTCAACCCACGTAATAGAGGATGGGATATTTATCCCAAATAATATACAAAAGCATATTTACGGGTTATATAACCGCATTTCAATAGTTAGAGCCCAAAAACATAAGGAAGGAAAATATTACGAGATAAATATAATCCCTAAACCAATGTAATATTATTGGGCTTTGGGAGAAAACAAAAAAAAAAAGGATAAACCTTATATCCATTTATTTCGGCCAAACTAAGGCCTATAAAAGGCCCCTCATACACATACACTTTACATGGAACAAAAGCTTTAAGCTTCCAAACTATTTTGTAAGGCCTTATAATTAATTATAGGCAATTTTTGGAGAGTAAGTCCTATTTAATATTTTATAGGCAATATTGTGGAAGCTAAGTCCTATCATTTTAATAGGCAAATTGTAAAATTGGGGATTATTGGAAAATACCCAATTGAGCCATAATGCCACACTTGTGAAGCCTAGAGTGTCAACCAAAGTGCGGAACCGTCAGGAAGGTTGATCGAGTTCCAAAGGAGATTGTGCACTAGGAAGGTGGAGGATGTTATCCGATTGGTCATCGGTGTTCTTCAAAGAACTGGAGTACTATTAGGCAAGTGAAGTTCCATTAGGTTTTATTGTAAGAAATAACATTGTACTTACAAATTTTGACTAGTGGAACAATTCGATAAGAACCCGGAGACGTAGGTTATTGCCTAACTCCGTAATCAATCTATGTGCAGTGTCATTTTTATTCTTGTATTATTTAGGATTGTTTTACATAAAACGAAGTAAATTTTATCGGTAATTTTTGATAATCCTATAAGGGTCAGAAGGTTGTAAAAAATACAGATATATATATTAAAAATTTTGACTTGGATTTTCGGATCAAGGGACACAAAGATGTGCGCAAGGTGAGCTATTGGATGTAATTAAGGATGTGCGATGAGATTAGAGATATCGAGGTAAGTCATACGAGGCAAATAAAGGTGTGTTATGAACAACACACAAGTCAAAAATGGATGAAAAGATAATTTGGAAGAGGGATTAGGTGAAAGAGGACAAGAAATGAAATTTTAAGGTCAGGTCAATGATGACTTAATTGGGTCAGTGGTGACTGGGGTTGGGTTAACGACTACTAGTGTCGGTCGACAAGGACCTAGGTTGGTGGCCTATATAAGTGGCTGGGGCGGCTAACTAAGCTCATTTATATTGTGTAAATTTTTCAATCAAGAGCTCGGAGTGAGAGAGAAATCAAGATTTGGAGTGAGATGGAGGCCAACAGAGTAGCGAGGAAGCACTAGAGGACTCAGAGGATAGTAAGTTCCTAAGCATCAACTTTATTTTTAAGTTATTTAGTTGTTTTTTGTTATTTTTTGCACTTTTTGTATTTTGAGATGGGTGCCAAGGGTGGTTGGTTATGACTGTACACAGTTGTCATTGACTAGGGCCAAAAGGCGACAATCCAAGCTGGGCGGCGTCAACCCGATCTAGGTCGACATTGATTGGTTAGATATGGGAGATTTTTTATTAGAGTAGGTGAAAAATGATGATTTTTTTATGTTTAGGTGCTAATGGATGATTGGTTGATTGATTTTGTAGGATAGAGACACATTGTATCTCAGAGATAGAGTTATGGTGATGTATGATTAGATTAGATGGGATATGATTGATGTGGAGTGGGACAACTTAGAGGTAGTAGGACTAGGTAGATTCCACCATTATTAGAGAGTTCCTTGAGATACATGATTGATGATAGCATTAATTGAGATATGGGATCTGAGGACTAACACCTTCTGTTATGGACTAGAGAGATGACAGGGACATTGGAGGACATGTATCATATTTTGAGGTTATCGATATAGGGGAGGAACCCATAGAGCCTATTACAAGAGAGAGGAGATTGGGTGTATTGACATGACTATTTGGAGTCAGTGCCCCACATATTACATTTACATCAGGGGCATTTTATATAGAGGTGGGATAGGAGTTGGGGACACCTGAGAGTAGGTTGATATGTGTGATCATGATGACAATCTCATGTTATGTGCTACTAAATTCTGGTGGAGCTAGATTTCCATGGACATTGTCAGGGGTGCTCACATACATAGTGGAGCACAAGATAGTGTTCTCATTTGGTACATCGTTATTTGCTCACATATATCATGAGATATGGATGTATGTCACAGAGAGGAGATCTGGATTGGATGTGGGGTACTTACTTCACTAGTTGGGCCTACAAGCACATAGTTATGGTGAGGCCACCAGGAATTCCATGGGTGGTTGGGGACCACATAGAGTTACCTGTTGGATTCTTGAGATGGAGGGTCCAATAGAGCTCATGGAGATAGGGGAGTGGAGAGGACTGGTATGCAGAGAGGTTGGGGAGATTAGATGTGGATCAGGTCAGATGGAGGCCATATCAAGGGTTCCCTGCATGGCCAAATGACGTGGGCATCCAAGCTATTTGGTATGAGGAGGATTCATATGGGTGCCGGGGTGGAGGAAGAAGATGGTGGAAGAATCAGTTAGTTTCCACAGAGTGATGAGGTAGTTTGGGGTAGTATAGTGCAAGGGGCACCGATTAGATATAGGGGGGATGAGGCCAGAGAGAGATTTTTACCTAGCCTTATGATGGCTCGATCCATTGGAGGAGGCATGAGACCCATGGGATAGCAATGATGACGTGGGAGTCAAGGAAGTATTTTTAGACTGGATGGTAGAGGCATGGGTAGTCCAGGTAGCATGGAGGAGAGGTCATGGAGATAGGAGTGGAGGAGGACGAGGTAGTTCCAGTAGGAGAGGAGGAGGAAGCATCTGTGAGGAGAGGAGGGTGGAGATGGAGGGGTGAAAATAGAGATAACCCATTTACGGGAACGGAGTTAGACACTGCCCACCATAAGAGGGACATAACATGTCAGGAGGATACAAGATTGTATTAAGAGAGAGAAATGAACATACAACAGAGAGATAAATATCACAACGATAGAGGGAGGCCTACAAGGTTATATTTGGAGATCTTGGACCTCTAGTTGCAGCATCAGGGAGTGAGGCACCAATGAATTCTAGGCACAGTCAGATGGCTATGCTCCAAGTATTGTATCACTAGAGTAGTACAAGGCACTAGGTGTGGAGGCACACTACTATGAGCACATTAGTTATATTGAGGCTTCCAGATATGCCATGATATGTAACCTATCTAGTAGGGGAGCGGAGACCAGGGAGCTCAACTTGACCGACACCATCTAGGAGCATGGATAGCGTGGCACACTCAAGGTAGGATCTAGGTCCAGATGATGAAGAAGATGATGGACAAAGAGATGTGGAGGCAGCCTGTCTCTAGGGGGCAAGGCTAAGAGCTCAGAGCATCTGATCTGTAGTTCACCACTTAGAGGGTGAACGTTGTATATTGATTTTGATGTATAGTTTTTTGAGATAGATCCCATAGAGGTCTATCGTGGATGTATGGACACATTTCGATCAGGATATATATACACATATATATATTGTTATATATTTCTTACATGTGTTGTGTGATGATGTTGTGTGATGAGGATATTTTATTATAGTATGGATGTTATTTAGATGTTGGATGATTTGATGTGATATTTTGATTAGATATTAGATATGTGATGTGATGTGATGTTTGATGTTAAATTGATTTGAGGTGATGACATAATAGATATTGATGTTAAATATTAGATGTATGTTAGATGTGGTGTGATAGATGTGAGATGATATGACTGGGATTAGAGTAGATGTGATTTTAGATGGGAAAATATATTAGACTAGATGTTGATGTTAGATATGATGATAGGAATGATGGATTCATATATGATTAGATATAGATGACGATGTTGATGATTTTAGATATTAGACATGATGAAGTTTTATGATTTTGGTTAATTAGGAATATATTATGGATTGAAAAATTAGATATAGATGTTAGACATATGATTAGAAAAGAGATGAAAGGATGATGAGATTGGCTAGAGTAGATAGGGAAGAGGTAGTTGGATAGGGGTTAAGAGAGTGTAATTGGATAGGATGTGACCTTGATAGGGTGACCTAAATGTGAGAAAGTACACTTTTTCATAGGGAGGAGTGTATGTAGAAAAGATGCTTTTGAATTGGATTGGAGGTAACGTGTGAAAGGGAACAACACACAATCCATTGCACTTATGACCATTGATAGGTGTTAGCACATAACTAACGATAGTCAGTCAAATTTAAGATCATGAGGGAAATATGGAATGCATGCTTATAGACCCACTGTAGACATGAAAAAGGGGTTAAGATGGAGCTTGTACAGGGAAAATAGGTTCTCCTTAGGTGGAAGTCCTAGGTCTATGCCCTAGCTCTGAGAAATATGGTGCAAACTGATCAATGCAAGAAGTTTTTTGTAGATGGGAAAGATGATCAATGTGGGAAGCTTTCTGGGGATGCTTTCTTTCGATATTTTTTTTTACTTTTAGATATTTGGAAGGTTGATCAATACGAGAAGCCTTTTACTGCCAAGATATAAGAAAGTAGCCATCCTTCAAGGGAGTGGTCTACATTTATTTTTGCTTTTGGATTTTGATTTTTTGACTTTTTAGATGGTAGGTTAAGATATGCATGATAGATGTCCTTTGAGGGATAAATCTATACTTTTGACAATTTGCTTTATATGAAATTTTGTCCTTTGAGGGAGTAGCTATGTTTTTGGATATGATAGCTTTTTGTTATGAGCATCCAAAATTTTGACTTTAGGATAGAGTTGGGGATAGCTGAGTAAACCACTTGGGGAGGGGATGATAAGATGTACAAGTGACACATGTGGACCCTTAGCATGGTTCCAGTAGGTAGATAAGAGGGTGACAAATGTAATGATTGTGGTGTTCACACCTAGAAGGAGGAACTTGTCCATATGGAAAATGTTATGTGCAGAGTCATGGTACCCATATTTAAGGTCATAGATAAGAAAGTGACGGTAGACCACATAATTCCAAATCATTATAATAGAGATGGAAAGGTTAGTGATGGAAGATAAGATGTTATGATATGACTAAGATCATGTTGGTAGGTATGTTAATAATATAAAGGGTTCACAAGTGTAGGGCATTGAGAGGTTCTGTTTTCGTTTTATCATCAAGAGACACTAAACGATAGGCTTCAGACCCATACTTATGTGTGATAATGTATGGTCCAATCCATTTGGGAGAAAACTTTCCATGTTGGCTCCTTTCTAGAGTAGTGACATTTTATTTTCTTTCAAGACTAGGTCGCCAATATTAAATCCATGTTCCTTTAAATGTTTGTTGTAGGAATATTTGATGTGCTCTTGATAGACATGATGATTTTGAAGAGCGATTAAGTGATGCTCGTCTAAAAATTCAAGTTGTGATGAATGTTCTTGATGATAGTCCTTGTTAGAGATATGAAGTCACGGAGAGAAACACGTAAGGATGGGATTTGGACTTCAAGAGGAAGAACAACCTCAGAAACATAGACAAGAGAGAAAGGAGTAGCACTCATAGAGGTGTGGATGCTAGTCTGATAGGCCCAAAGAGAAAAGGGGATGTGAAATATGCCAATCTCGACCTGCCTTATCAACAATTTTGGCAAGGATATTGCGAAGAGTTTTGTTAGTGTTTTTGGCTTGGCCATTAGCTTGAGGATAGTAAGGAGATGAGAAGCTAAGATTGATATTGAAAGAGTCACAAAGCTTCTTAAGATATTTGTTTTTGAAGGAATTTCTGTTGTCTGTGATGATTTTATGAGGAACACCAAAATGACAGATGATATGCTGATAGACAAAATCAACAATTTTGTTAGCTTTGGTGGATGCGAGTGGAATGGATTCCACCCATTTGGTGAAGTATTTAGTTGTGGTGATGATAAAATGATGATGCTGAGAAGAGTATGGATTGATGAAGCCAATGAAGTCAAGACCCCACTGTGAGAAGGGCCAAATATCTTGAGCTGGTTGTAAGGCTTGACTAGGAATGTAGATAATATTAGAATGTTGTTGGCACTTGACACACTTTTTGACATATTCACAACAATATCTTGATTGAGGGTGGGCCAATAATAGCCCCATGTGAGAAGAACGTGTTTGGAAATAGCCAAACCACTAAATTGTCCACCATAGATACCATCATGGACTTCTTGGATAACATGGGTAGACTCATGAGATTTTAGGCAACATAGTAGAATACCATCAAACCCATGTTTGTAGAGGATGTTTCCAAGGATGACATAGTGGTTGATGCATTGAAGAAAATACCTCCTACCATTTTTAGATAGGTCAGAGGGAATTTTGGATTGGGACATATAGTCAAAGATTTGAGAATACCAAGATCCAATTGATTGGTGTCAACATGATTAATACGAGGAAGCTCATGGACATGAGATGGTTGATTGAGATGATGAAAAAAAACAAAAAGCTTGGATTCCTCTATTTCCCATGGGATGAGAGACACGAGAGATGCCATCGTGTATGCGAAATGATTAGATGACCAAGGGATGGTTTGGATGGTGTAGAAATTGAAAGCCTCAAGAAGAAAATTGACGATGTCCTTGTATTTTTGAAGGACTTCATTTTTACATTGATAGGTTCCTTTGACTTGATTGATGATGAGTTGAGAGTCACCATAGATATCAAGGATTTGGACACTAAGCATGAAAATGGTTTCGAGACCCAAGATGAGGGCTTCATACTCAACCATATTGTTAGTGCATTTAAAATTAAGCTTATATGCAATGGGGATAAGATTATCCCAAGGAGGAATGATAATAACATTGGTGCCTCCCCCTTTTCAACACTTAGATCCGTCAAAGAAAAGTGTTATCCAGAGGGGAGAAAATTCTTGATTGATGGTGAAGATAGACTCATTTGGAAATTATTCGTGAGTAAGATGATTATTAGGAAGAGGGGCTTTGGCTAGTTGATCAGTGATAGCCTGGCCCTTGATAGATTTCTGAGAGAAAAACTCTAGGTCAAACTTTAGTCATGAGCATGATCCATCGAGTGATTTGTTTTGTTATGATAAGGTTTTGAATGCATGGTTTTTAGTGGATGGAAAGTTAGTGATGACATAGGTTTTGTGATTAAGGAAATAGTGATGAAGTTTGGAGGTGGCGAAGAAGAGAGCACAACACAACTTTTCAGCTTCAGTGTAGTGAGTCTCATAATCGTGAAGGGTGTGACTAATGTAATAGATGACCTGCTCCTTACCCTGGGCATCGCGATGTGCCAACATGGAACCTAAAGCATGATCGTGGTAAATATGTAAAGATAAAAAGGATCCCCCTCATGTGGAGGTGTGAGCACAGGTGGGGATAGAAGATACTGCTTGAGATCATCAAAGGCCTTTTGGCAATTTTCATCCCAATTAAAGTTGATGTCTTTGCAAAGAAGATGGTGAAAAGGTTGATAATGGTCAGAGAGTTATGAGATGAAATGATGGACTGATTAAAGTCAGCCTTGAAGACTGTGAAGTTTCTTTAGATTAGAAGGAGGAGGAATCTCAAGGATGGATTTGATTTTGGTGGGGTCAACTTCAATACCCCTAATAGAAATGATGAAGCCAAGGAGTTTTCTAGTTAGAACTCCAAAAACACACTTGGCTGGATTCAGATGAAGGAAGAATTGGATAAGACGTGTGAAGAGGATTTCAAGGATGGAAAGATGATCCCACTGATGCTTGGATTTACCCAAGAGGTCATCAACATAGTCCTCTACAGTTTTATGGATAAGGTCATGGAAGATGTAGGTCATAGTGCTTTGATAGGTGGCCCCCATTTTTTAAACTAAAGGGCATGACATGATAGCAGAAGGTCCCCCAAGGGGCGATGAAAGAAGTCTTATGCTGGTCTTTGGGTGTGATGAGGATCTGATTTTAACAAAAAAACCATCCATAAGAGAAAACATCTCATGGTCTTGTGGCTAACGTGAGGTCAATTAGTTGATTGATGTTAGGAAGAGGAAATTCATCTTTATGGAAAGTGATATTTAAATCTCAAAAACTGGTATAGATACAGAGCTTTCTAGAGGCTTTGGAAATGGGTACGATGTTGGAGACCCATTACGGATAATCGATAGGAATGATGAAATTTCTTGAGAGAAGGTGTTGCAACTCCTCTTTGACAAGGAGGGAAACATGAGGATGCATGTGAAGTGAAGCTTTTTCTTAACTAGCTTAGCATTAGGTATGGTGACGATGTTGTAATCAATGATAGAAGGATCGAGGCCTGACATGTAGACATAGGACCATGCAAAGGCTTGACTGTATTTAGAGAGGAAGGTGGTGAAAGACTCAAGCTCCTGAGGATCAAGGGATTGACCCACTTTGAGGATGTGGGGCTCTTGTGGAGTCCCAATGTTGATATCGATGGTGGATTCATTAAGAAGAGTAAGATGTGTTGAAGGTAAGGATTATGAAGATAGGAATCCTCTACCCCCATATAGGAAAGAATGAATCATCATCAGTGCATTGAAGAATGTCAATGGTAGGGGAATCTTCCTCTACCATATCAGGAAATTGAAGAGGAAGGGACCTAATTTCACCTTCACACTGATAAGTGACTAGGTCCCAAAGTGATGTGGAGATTAAAAAAAGCTAGAAGAAATGGACATGGTATCATCTGTATCCATGGGATTGTTGGATGGGGAAGAGTTGGATGAGGGATCGATGTTCATAGGAGATGAAGATGGAGAAGGTGAGAGAGAGTCAGTGGATTTCTCCTTAAACCCCAACCCAAACTTCTCATGGGGCTTATGAGATTGGTCGATGATAAGATTGTGCATTCCTTGTTCATAATGCCCCATACCAAATCCTTTCCATGCGCAATGATGGAGGTAGGTGTAGGAAAAGGATTTATTATAGAGGAAATCAAAGCCATTGGTGTATGGATTGGTGTGAGGTTGAGCATCGATGTGAGAAGAAGGGTGGTCAATACCACCATAGATGAGATTGGTTTGAAGATGAGGTGGTCCAAAAGAAATGATATCCCTGACATTAGGTTGGTACATTGGTGCTTTATCGGGTCTACCAAGTTGATTAGGTGTGGGAAGAGAATTGAGGGTGAGAAGGCGATATTCCCCCAATGAAAGGAATTGCATCACATTATCGATAGATTCATTATTAGGTAGCTTAGATGCAGGGACAGATGAGCTAGTAGATGCTTTAGATGAATCTTGTTTAGGGACAAGCACATCATTTGGTTGATAAGTCATATGACATGCTTTGAAGGGAGGAATGTCTATGGGGAGTGTTAGGATTTTCCCCTCATGCTCATATTTGATGCAGGGATGGAGAGTGGAAGGGACACAATGCACATAATGCAGATCCATGGTCGTCGAAGTAAGATATTATACTTGAACTCCCCCTCAATAATGTAAAAGAGCTCATGAAGGAGTCTTTCACCAACGGATGGGAAGGATAATTGTGCCCAAAGCAGGGGCCACAACATCATTGAAATCATGAAGGACCATGGGTGATTGAGTGACAATGGATTGGGAAGCTTGAGTTGATCAAAGGTATGGGATGATATGATGTTGATGTTGGCTCCATTGTCTATCATTGAATGTCAGATGAATGTATCGTTGATGCGAACAATGATGAAAAGAGGGAGATCATGGTCTTCAGGTGAGATATCAAGAATTTCAGAGTCATCAAAAGAAATGGTGACTGAAGTTGTGAGTGCTCCAACAAGGGCCGCAAAAGGTTGGGTCTCATCTAGTGATAGGGATACACTGTAAAGCATCGATGAGAGCTTGTCTGTGATTAGGGGAGCTTTGGATGAGCTCATAAAGTGACATCTTAACAAGAGCTTGATGGAGCTTCTTCACAATACTTTGTTCGATGATAGTGGGTTGTTGGGTATGCGGGGCAACTAAGATGGATACTTTAGTTTTTGAAGAAGATGATGGAGTAGGGTCACTAGGTGGGGTGGTGATGACGAATTTGGTCTTAGATTGAGTAGATGGTTGAGAATCATGAGGGTGAGAGTGTGTGGTGATACGAAATGACATCGATAAATAGAGGGGGAATTTCTTTGAGAGAGGTCTTTATTGGGGGAGGAATCACAATAAAGGTCTTAGATGACGAAGTTGATTTAGAAGCATTAGGTGATGAATATTTGATTGAAGGATTACGATTGGATATGGATGCACTAGTAGATGGAGGGGATGGTCTTATTCAATGAGAATGTCATCCTCATATATAATATTGTGGATGAAGGTTTGAAGAGCCCTAAAATGTTCAGTATCATGTCCATGGGTATGATGATAAGTGAAAATGACATTAGAATCAAACCATGTGGGTTTCTGCCCACGTGAATTGAAAGATTTGATGGGAGGAAGAGTGATGGAAGATGCTTGAATAAGGTGTTGAAGAATTTTTGAATAGGATCCGATGGGATTTTTTGATGAGGGGGTTGTGTGGGTTGTAGATGAATTGGGTTTAGAAGTGGTAGATGAAGGTAAGAGTGGTGTTTTTCTTTTATGAGGTTTTGTGGGTGCCTTTGATTCTGATTTGGTCTTAGGAGAAGAGGAGATGGATGGTCATGGTGATTCTGATTTAGATTGGAGGAAGAATAGGTGGAGGATTAGTGATGATAGGGATTTTGGATGATTCCAATTTAGATGGATGGCACTCCTAGGATTAGATGAAGGGATTGATGACCCAGAGTGATGGGGATGGAAGGAGGTAACTCCCAAATTTTATGATGAGATGAGGAGGAATGTCAAGGATTTTGGTTTTTTTTGTGAAGGTTTTCCCTTAGTGAATGGGGATTGGAAGGGGGTAACTCCTTAGAAAAGGGTTGATGATTTGGATGTGAGTGAGAGGGGATGTTTGGATAGAGAAGGAGATGCTGAGGATTTTTAGGTTTTTATTGTGAAGGTTTTCCCTGAGTGGGAATATCGTTTATGATTATATAGGGGGAGATGTCCTTAGAAGTTCAGGGTTGGATGATGGGATGTATATTTTGTGGATGTGGGGGTGAAGGAATGGAAGGGGATGTTTGGATAAGAGATTTTTGGATATGGGGGGAGCTACAGATTATATAGGTTTTTTGTGTTGATGTTGGGTGATGATGAGATTGGGATATTTTTGATATCATGTAGGTGGGGGGATATGATAATAATATATGTTCTTAATAAGTTGGGATGTTGATATGGGAGTGGTTATAGGTTGTAGATGTGGTGATGATGTAAGTAGATAATATAAGTGCTTTTTGATTGTGATTTTGTGTTCTATTGATGTGGGTGATAGATATGGGTAGGGAGCATAGATGTAGTGGGTATAGTGTGTAGGTGTAGATATGGATGAGGAAGTAGATGTGATTAGAGTGGATGTGGGTGGAATGGTCATGGGTATAGTTGATGTAGATATAATAGATGTAGGGATGGGTATGGATGTAGGTAAGATTGTAGAAGGGGAAGGGGAGATAGCAATAGTCATGGATGTAGTAGATGAAGGAATGGTAGGTGTAGGTGATGATGTTAACTCTTGGCTTAGAGTGTTGATTGTGTGGGCATTGGGTGCTTGAGATGTAGGAGGAGTAGTTTGATTATTTGGTGGATGGTTGGGGAAAGGTTGTTTGAAGACATTGAGAGGCTGATTAGGAGGTGTGTTGGGGTTATCTAATTGAAGGTCACCATGATCTATGAGCCATTGTACAAGATCTTTAAAGGTGTGACACTTTTCAATGTCGTGACCATGGACTTGGTGATATTTACAATAGTGTTCCTCATGATACCATGTGGGTTTGGGTCGTGAGTCATCAAGAGGTTGGATAGGGGGAAGTTGGATGAGATGCACAACCATTAACTTGTCAAAAATAGAACTATAGGATTCCTTGAGAGGGGTATAGTTGGGAGTTTGTCTAGGATCCATTTGTGGAGGCTCAGTGTGGGATGCAGATGTGGAAGAAGATTTGACTATGATGGCGTTAGTTGTGTTTTTATATTTATCACCATGGGTAGATGACTTAGTGAATTTGGGTTTTGGTTTGTTGGATCAGAGTTTGACATGGCCTTTCTCAAGGGCACCAAGTTCAAGTTTACGAGCCATGGTGAATGCCTCTTCGAAAGTTTGGAAGGATTGGATCTGAAGAGTGGAGGAAATATGCTTCACACAAGACCATGAAAAGAGTTCAATTAGTTTGTTCTATGGAAGGGAAAATGATAATTGATTGATTATGTCCCATCATCTAGCGATGAAGTCCGTGATAGATTCATCATCAAATTGTCTAATGGCATAGAGATCTGTAATGGTGATTTTGCACACAATGTTAATAGAAAAGTTCTCTAGGAATAGTTGCATGAGTTGAGTGAAGGAGAATAGAGAATGTTGAGGAATGTTGTTATACCAGTCCAAAGTGGGGCTGACCAATGACATAGGGAAATTATGAAGCATAAGATCTTGGTCATGAGAAATAAGGTAACATGTGTGCCTAAAGGCACAAAGATGTTGTTGTGGGTCCTCCTTACTATTAAACTTGGAAAATTTTGGGAGCTCCTAGTGTGGAGGATAAGGTTTTACGGGAACTAATGGATTGATGGGCTCATTGCAAATCTATTCATAAGAGAAGGTGGTTTTAGACCCTAAAGTAGCAGCTTCAAGATTGGCCATTCTACTTAGCAAAGTGTGAATAGGGTCATTAGATGTATGGGGATGAGAGATTGATGGATGAGATTGTGGGATATAAGAAGTGGATGGGTGAGGTTGTGGATGAGATTGATATTATTGTGGATAAGTAGGTGTTTGAGGGGGTGGTTGATAAGGGGGAAGATTGTTGAAGGGTTGTGATTGAATGGGTTGGGAAATAGGATGTTGTTGAGAGGTAGGGATGTAATTAGATGGATAAGTTTGCATTTTTTGTTGTTGAGAGATGGGGATGTTAGATTGACCTTGCATGGGGTGAGTGGAGATATAAGTATGGGGTGGTTGAGATGCTTGAGTAGATTGATTAGGGAAGATGTAGTGAAAGGCACTTCGAAGGGGAGGTTGGTGAGTTTGGGTAGACTCCAAAGGATGAGGTTGTGAGGTGATGACGTTTACGTGGACATGGGATGTAGAGATGGGGACCAAAGTTTGATCATGTTGTTCAGGTGGTGGAAGGAGTAAATGGGACTCTTGTAATGTTTGGGTAGGTGCGCTAATGATGACAGTGGATGAGGAAGTGATGGGGACAGAGGAATTGGGTGTGGTGTTGATACGAGGAAGATTGGGAGGAATGGGGACCACTAGTTGAGTGGATTGGTGAGTTTGGGGGATTGTAGAGGAAGATTGATGGGAGCCAAGTTCATGTTTGCCATGGAAAGCTCATTCATAGCTCTAGGGAAGAACACAACGAGTTGTGATGTGAGGACTTGGGTGGATTTAGGGTGAGAATGATAAGCATAAATTTGTTGAAGAGGAGGTCCATCGATGGGAAGGTTGGTAGATTTACGAAGAAGGTAGTCATGAAGAGAAATAGGGTTGGCATTAAGGAGCTCTTGGAATTCCACACATCCACGAGGGATGGTAGGAGGCCCAAAAGTCTCTAAGGAAATGACAAATGGGGGTGTATCCAGTCTAGAAGGAATGGAAACAAAGGGGTTAGTCTCAACATGGGGGTTATTTTGGATAGCTTGGGACTCATGGAGAGGAGGAATGGAAACCATAGGTTGGGTAACTACAAAAGAAGTGACCAAAGGGGTGAAAGAGATAATAGAAAGAGTTGAAGTTTGTTGGGAAGGAATGTTGGAAGTAGGAATGTTGTTGGATGACATGGTTTGTTCCATTTTTCTTGCTTGAGAACATGTAATAACGGGCATGAAACAATAAAACAAGAAACTATGTTGATTTCTAATATTTCAAACAAGTCACACAACAAATTTTTAATTATCTTACTTATTAGAAGAATGTGAGAAAGAAAAAAATGGGCTCAAAGGGGAACCTAGGAAATGGCCAAACTATGGATGGTTTCAGGTTATTTTGGCTGGCGTCCTCGATATACCCAAAGGTACGCGAGGCTCGAAATCTGTGATGACTACCGGTATGGGGCCTACCCCCACACTTCACACACCACAAAGATAAGGGTGTCAGGTGCTTAGCCAATATACCGATAGTAAAAAATTTATAACATGACCAGAACACCACAGTGGCTTTCCTATTGGGTGATGAAATCCCAATAGTTCCACCTAGAAGAAGATGTTTAAGATGTGTAAATTGATGTGTTCATTTTGGATGTGTGTGGAAGGAGTGAATGCAAAGAATTGACCTCCTAATTAGACTATGTTGTCAAGAAAGTATGAAGAGGTTATTTTTTAAGTCCAAATTGAAATGTGAAATTTGATGAAATCAAATAGACAAAGAAGGGAGAAAGATGCAAAAATTACAAAGAGGGAAAACTCAAGAATACTTGGATAACATTGTTTTTCCTTTTTGTTTTATTTATTAAGCAAAATGCGTTGTTGATTCAAGCAAACAATCCACCACGTACACAAGCAAGTTAAGATCCCACCTGCGAGGTTAGTAGAAAGAGAGAAATGGAAATGGAAATGAAATCAAATGAAAAAACTCACCAAAGAAGGTTGGTCCCATCGGGCGTGCCAGAATATTGATCAAATTTTCTCACTCTTGTTTCAGATTAGTGAAATGGAAACAAACAACTCCAATAATGAGAGGGTTTAAGGCTACCTCTTAATAAGGTGACGATGGATATGGGCGCAAAAGATCCTCCTCGCAACGATTTTGATTACCTGCACAAAAAAAGAGAAACTCAAGAAGAAAATGATTAGTAGATAGGATGGTGGGTTGTCCCAACAAATTTCGGTCCCGAGAAGTGAAAACTTCCTAGGATGGATGTCAACCCACTTTTTCATAGAAAACAAGGATGAAAGATGATGTATAAATGATATGATGCAACATATAATTGAATTGAAGTAGATATCTAAAATGTGCTAGATAAGATAAGATGTAGATCTAATAAAAATAAATTATATTAAACCAAACTTGATCGGGTCGACAACGACTCGAGACTGCGGGGAAGAGTTGACGAAGAATGGGGTAGTACAGGCCAAAAAGAAATGCAGAAAAGGCAGACATGAAGGAACTGTTCTGAAGTTGATCTGGGATTGAAGATGGCGTTGAGATGATGCAGAGATCTTGGATATGATTGAAATAGAAAGGATGTAAGAAAATTGATAAATCTGATGATAAAAGTGATAATTGTTGATCAGGTCAATGATAATCAAGGCAAATCGATGGTGACCGTGTGAGATGCAAGTGAGATTTGGAGCAACAAGTGTGTAGAATGGCAAGATTGGGAGATCTGAGGGACTATGAGATTAGAAAGTAGATAGCTGGCAAGATAGATGACAAAATAAAACAGAGGTGGATTGGGTCGACATCAACTGTGTAGAGTCAATGGTGACTGGGAAGGGATCTAGGGTCTAAGGGATGAAAATAGATGGGAAAGACAAACTACAAAGAGAGAAAGATGACTAATGCCAGATCAAAGCTCTAAGACAACTGATGAACCTGCAAAGCTGATGCACAATAATGAGGGGATGACAATGGAGAATCTAAACATGCAAAAGTGTGATACCAAACAAAGAGGAAACTTCAAATCTTCAAAGGTGATGCAAAAGATTTCCAAAGTAGCTCCAAGGTGGTGATGACAACTACAAATAAGAGTAAGAAATGAAGCCAAGATTGCATGAAACCCCAAAGTATAAAAAATTACATCCTCATGAGAGGAGGGGTATGGTCGTATTTATAGGGTCGATGGCAACTCGGATGGGTCGCCAATGACTGTGGTGGTTTGTTGATTTGGGCGGTGGAGGATTTATTAGCTCAATGCAAAGAGCCCCTATGAGGTGACAATAATGTTTCAGGTGGTTAATGCGGGGTTAGAGGTGTCTTAAGAGGATGAAAGGTCGTCGGGGATAAGAAAGCATTAAATGGGGGTAGATGGGAACATGAGGATGGTAAATAAGGTGCTTAGGGAGGAAAAAAGCATTAATGAATAGGTTTAGGGATGATTAAGGGTGGTTAGAGATGTTTAGGGAAGATAAATTAATGATATGATTATGATGGGATTAAAGTAGAAAAATAACGTTTAGAGGGAATAATGAAATTTAGGAGGGAAATGGAAATATGAATAAGAATAGAGGTATAATGTGAGGAATGACGATGAAGGGGAACAAACACAAGATGAGGGACATGAGATACCAAAATTTGGTGTCTACACAATCCTTCACTAATCAACATAATTTGAGGAATGAAAAAACCCTTGGGGAAGAACTTAGAACAGTCTACTTAGATAAAATAAAGGGAGGTTTGAAATTATAGATAACAATCTTAATGGACAAACTTTGAGAAATGAAAAAAAATCGATAAAGTATATGAGAGTCTCCAAAAATTTGTAAGTGTTGGAAATTGATAAATCTTGAAAAAATAATGGAATTGACAAGTTTTAAAATAAAAATTTCTCTATTATTGTATTAAAAAATCGAGACATAATTTATGTATAAAAAGAAGAATGAAGAAGTAGCCAATCAGAAATGGAAGACATAGATAAAGGCTAAGAGTCTTTATAATGAAGGGCAGAAAATGATTTTGGGGAGATCTTATGGCCATGATTACTTCCTTTGATATATATTTAAAATATGAGTGTAATGTAATCCTACATTTTTGTTGTTTTAAGGCCCTCAAACATTGCAATTTTATTTATATTTTTGAAATAAAAGCATTGAAACATGACAAACTTGTATGATATTGTTGTGTAGATATAAATATAATTGAACCATTAAAATGTTGCTTGTTGAACATATAATAGTGAAATATGACAAGTGATGTAATTATACCATTAAAAAACTGGTTGTTGACCATATAAGATTGAAATATGAAAGGTGAAAGATTGGATTGTCAAATCACACAAAACTCTTACTTCTTATTAATTTCATCTACTTGTAGTTAAAAAAACCTTTGATTGATTTGAGGTATTTAGAACAAGGACTATAGTGCACTATATGAAAATATGTGTTCATATTTATTATGTATTCCAAATCGGTTCTAGTTGTAGCTTAGATTTGACCAGGGTAAATTTTAAGACCCCCTAAAAAATTGTAGATATTATTAGGCGAATATGTGAAAATGAATTTCAAAATGATGGCAAATCTAAAGGAAACAAGTTTAAGATGGTTTGGCGAATTATTTGATAATGGTGTCGGCCGTAGCAATTTTTGGTTGATAGTATATGCTATCGGCTAATAACATATGTAATTTTTGACAAATAATTTGTTTGACAATAATAGTTAAAACGACTTTCTCGACAAGAAATCTATCCTTGCAAAAATATGACACAAACAAAAAAATTCAAAAAAAGTGATTTGTGTGAAAAAATGTAGATTTCACCAGTTTTGTACAGGAAAAAGTATATTTTTTGAATTTTTTTATGTTACCAATTAAAATGGTTGTCTCAACGAGTAATTTGTTCTCACAAAATATGGCATACGCAAAATTTTTTTCCCATACTTTTTTTTTTTTCCGACATCACTGAAAAAATATTATCGACCGGTAACACAGTAACATTTTTTCATGGTACTAGTCGGTAGCATTTTTTTCATGTTACCGATCGACAACATTTTTTTATGCTACTGATCGATAACATATATCTATGCTACCGGTTGGTAGCATACATATATGCTACCAGACGGTAGCATACATATATGCTACTGGATGATATTTTTGTATGCTACCGACCGATAACATATATCTATGCTACCGAACAATAACATACATGTATGTTACCGACCGGTAGCATATTACTGACCATCTATGCTACCGTTCGGTAGCATATTGTATGTTACCAGCTGGTAACATGCTATAATCTACCGGTAACATATTCTATAATAAATGGAACGGTTATAATTTACAATGCATAGGGCCATGTCTACTGTCGTACAGTAGTGATTTTTTGTCGATTGTCAATGCACACACCAAAATCAGAATTGCGAGTTGATGTTTGTTATCGGAATTATAATTAGAATATATGTGTTTGTGTGTGTGTGTGTGTGTGTGTGTGGCAAATTTCTCTTTCGTGGTAAACACAATTTTAATATAAATAGTTGACTATTAGTTTAAATGCCTGGTGAACCAACCCAAAAAATAACTTATACCCATAAAATTTAGGAGAAATAACAAGTTGCCGACTCCTAAACATTCGACAAAACTAAAATTTGAAATTCAAAATATTTGCAAATTAACGAAGATTCGCCACTAAAATTTTCCCTAGATTTGATGCTAATTCTATGCCTTTTATGAGGGTTAACCCATATGTAATGTCTTTTACACATTTTTACATATATAAATTGTTAATTTTTAAATAACATATAGACTATAATTATTATTATCTCTATCATGCATTAATCTTCTAAAATGTTGTGTTGTATATGTTTAGAAAAGGGGTTAGGATGGTGCATTGTTTTCATGAATATCTCGCAGAAACAAATGTAGAAGAGATTTTGAATTGAAAATTATGACTACCAATGATAACGCGATAATCACTTGATATATTTGGCCATGTCATTTTATGAGTAACATAGGTTGTTTAGGGGTTAAATTTGACGCTCGTTTAGACGTTTTTCATGATTTTAGACGTAAAATACTTGCACATGTTTTATAGAACTACCATAAAAATATGCTACTGGATGGGAGCATTTTTGTATGTTACCAGCCGATAACATACTATAATCTACCGGTAGCATATTCTATAATAAATGGAACAATTAGAATTTACAATACCTGGGGCCCCGTATATTGTTGTATGATAGTGATTTTTTGTCAATTGTCAACGCCCACACTAAAATCGGAATTGCGAGTTGATGTTTGATATCAGAATTATAATTAGAACACACACACACATAGATACATATACATACATACATATATGTATGTATGTATGTATGTATATACATATATAATGTGCACGTGTGTGTGGCAAATTTCTCTTTCGTGGTAAACACAATTTTAATAAAAGCAGTTGACTATTAGTTTAAATACATGGTGAACCGACCTAAAAAAAAAACTTATAACCATAAAATTTAGGAGAAATAGTAAGTTGTTGACTCCTAAAAATTTGCCAAAACTAAAATTTGAAATTCAAAATATTCGTAAATTAACGAAAATTCACCACTAAAATATTCCCTAGATTTGACGCTCATTCTATGCCTTTTATGAGGGTTTACCCATATTTAATGTCTTTTACACATGTTTACATATATAAACAGTTAATTTTTTAATAACATATAGACTAGAATTATTATTATTTTTAATAACATATAGACTAGAATTATTATTATCTCTATCACACATTAATCTTCTTAAATGTTGTGTTGTATATGTTTAAAAAAGGGGTTAGGATAGCGCATGGTTTTCGTGAATATCTCGTAGAAATAGATGAAGAAGAGATTTTGAATTGAAAATTATGACTACTAATGATAAAGTGATAGTCACTTGATATATTCGGCCATCATTTTACGAGTAACAAAGGTTGTTCAAGGGTTAAATTTGACGGCCGTTTAGATGTTTTTCGTGATTTTAGACATAAAATACTTACATATTTTATAGAACTGTCACATGTGACTTGCATATTTAAAATGTGATCGTCAATTTTTATATACATTTATATATAAATTATATTAGTATATATTAAGTATAGTTAAATAAATATGGAATAGTCGTTTATGAATTTTATAAATAATATATAAATATCATTATTTTGTATTTTTGACCAACAAAATTAAAAATTTACCGTCCATTTGAAAGGTATTGGTAGGTGTCAAATTTAACGCGGAGGTTGTTAAATCTCATCTCTAGTTTAAGATCAACACATTCCACAAATGACTTAACAATATATTTGTTTGTCCTAAAATTTCCCTTTAACACTGTCAAATCTCGTCGTAAATTATAAGTTAACCCATTCCAAAATGTCCTAATATAGATTTTTAATTAAACTAAATGTCAAAGCCCAACCTCTATTCCAAGTCAATACATTCCACATTCTACAAATAATTTTTTTGGGCTTCACCTAAACCTAAAAGTTATTTTTGAAACAACATTTATAACCTTTGTTAAGTTGGTTTTCCGAGGGCAGAGGTGCAGAACTCAAAAAGCGTTGCTGTATAATTTTTCCCATAAAATTCGACACACAGGTCAATTATCGAGTTTTTCCATTAAAATTTTGATTGAGCTTACAGATTTATCTGTTACTGGCATGCATTTGAGTAATTCAGCTGATTTCTCTATTGTTTGAGACAATGATTTGAGTGGTTTTTGTTGCAGAAGGCAAGATGTCTTTGAGGTGCGCAGTGAAAAAAATATGTCAAAAATCAGTCTCTCATAGCAAGTTATTTTCTTCCGCAACAATTGCGAGTGCCTTCAGACATACACACATTAATCAGACTTCTTTAATTCCACCGACTCCCTGCAAGGTATTTTCTTCTTTCCTGCTTTTCTAAGTTCTTGTTTTTTGGACAAGAGTTCGAAGAGAGTATAAACAATACTGATGGTAAATTGTACTAATCTTAGTTTCAACTTAAGTGAGACGATAAATCCTGGAATATATCCAATGCTTGTTCCGGACAGTTGTTGATTCTCTCGAAAATTTACCAATAAATTTCTTCTAAACTCAGTAATATTAGGGTTTATCGGAATTTTTCAGCACCAAGGATTGTGATTTTCTTCACATTCTACGGGTTTTATTTTGCGTTGAAGTGCTCTAAATAAGTTAAATTTTACAGGATAAACGCAGAAAATAAATGTAACAAGGACAAATTACCAGTCTAGTTAATCATGATTAGAAGCTCTGTAAGGACTGCACTATAATAACTAGAAAACGAGATATTTGTCACGGAGTTTCAATAGTCAATAATTTACACATATAGTCTTGTTCATGTTGACTTGTAAATTATAGATTTAATGGCTTATACAAACCAATAATATGATTTGTTCAACTTTACTAGGCAAAGTAGGGTTCTAACATATCAACTCATAGTAGCAGGGCACACGTTTTGCGTTTTAAATGTACAAGCTTGGGTTCTCTTGCCATTTTGACAAGCGAAATGGAATGATGGTCTAACCTGGCAATTACATGGTCAAAAAATGATAAAAACATACGTTGTGAAAAAAGTGATTTTAATTTTTCACAGATGAAAAAAAGGGGAAAAAACACATTTTTTTTCACCATAACTTTGAAGAGTCTCTTGAGTTTTCCCGTTATAAACAAGAGTAATTGACAAACACTTACACTCTGCCCATGCCGTGGAAACATTGTGCTATTATGCATAAACTTGGCAGCTTGCGTATTAACATTGCTCTTGAATGACAAGGTTGTTGCTGATGCAGAGTCCCTAACCTGCTTCCCATTTTGTGCTAGAAAACTAATGTAGCTGGAATTTAAAAAAAGATAACTCCATATTCACTTTTCATCTTCACGTCTCTCACATAGGTTCACATCACAGAGGATATAAGCATGGTACAAATTCAGAACTACCGAGATTTCAAATTAAAAATAGAAACAAAGTACAACATAGACAGAATGATTGATAGAAAACCTGGAAAGCCGATGCTCTTTCTTTCTATTCTTCATATATCAAAATATGGAACCACTAGCCCTATTAACTATCAAAGTATAATGGACATAATTTGTGGGTGATACCCTGAAATTTTTTAAAACTTGCGCACGGTGTTCATGATGTCTTGCATCAGTAACATTTTGATGAAAACTTTTGAACACATGACAGACCCTTTGGACTTAAGTCTATGACTTGGAATTGCCTACGGGAATACATACATGTAGAGAAATCCATTTATTTTAGAGATTACACCCAATGATTGTGTAGCTTTTGAATTTTAGGAACCCTGAGGATGAGACTGTATTTAATGTGTATGTTTGAGTTGACCACAATGAGCGTCTTGTGTTATAAGTTATAAGATATATGATATTTGGAAATATTTCATGCACTGTGATATCTCTATGGCCTTGCCGAAAAATTTATTAGTGCATTAAGTACATATCATCTTCAAGACTGCATGAGATTTATGGTTGTCATTCTCTCATTTTTCAAGTGGGTTTTCCTACACCCAAATATATGGGGTGCTTCAGAAACACTCTTATTTCAAGTTGTGCTGTTTTGCTTACAAGCTATAGCAATGCATGCAACTTAAGTAAATGTTAGTTAGTAGCCTTTAAATGGAAGCTAATAATGAACAAGTGGATGGGTGCATGGCCGCAAATAAGATGTTCGAGTCGCCGTGAATATATTGTCCAAGATCATTCAATTAGTTGAGGAGGCTTTGACACGTTCTTGAAACTTGTTTTTTCATTTCTATTTTTATAATTGCAGTGGATGAGGATAAACGAGTAGGCAGTAGGATCCTTTGGGCATTTTGTGCAAGCAAACACTACTGTATCTTTTATCAGTTTGTGCTGCATAAAATTTAGGGTTTTCCTTTTGTTTATGGACTTGGTTTCTAGTTCTACCGTTTTTTATGTTTGCAATGTTGTTGAGAGTTGGGCTTCATTTGTTGTCTATGAAAATGGCTCCAACCTTATATATTAGGTTTAGGCTTACAATCATGTTTGAATTTTTTGGCGAGCAAGTATAATTGACTGCCTATTAATATCTATATTTAAACTGAAGCCTATTTTTGGGTTTTACAACTAAATCTTTTAGCACAGTTATATTTATGTAGTATCACAATCGGAAGAAGTAAATGTAAACACAAGTCATCATAAAAAAATTACACAGAAAGAATAATCAGTTCAGAATCAATGCTATTGTGCTCTTGTGATCAACTGTTATTTGATTTTGACGAGTCTTTAAATTATTAAAAATGAGTTTGCGAATGCTATCACTAACACGGAAAATATGAATTTGACATGCAAAGCAGAGTGTTACTTTTGTTGAAGTAGATCTTAAGGTGTTTTGTTGCACTGAAGGCTCTTGTAATAATAATTTTTTGTTGTTGATGTGGATTCAGTAGGTTTTGGGGTATAATGGAAAATTTTGGTTAGAAACAAATGCCTTCCATGATTTTGGATTTCAAGCACATCGTGAGAGCAGCGTTACAAATGAGGTTAGTTCATTGGGTAGAAGAATGAAACTAAAAACTTAAAATGAATGGAAAAATACATAGTTACAAATACATGTTTTAATGTATTGGTTAGCTGTACTTGTTTTTTGAAATTTTTGTTATTGCATATTATTGGTAGGAATACATCTATTACAAACTCTCGCATCAAAGAATTGAAATGATTTTACAATTTATGTTCTTGGTGATAGGAGCAGGTTGATCCCTTTACCCTTGTGGCTGATGAACTGGGAGTTTTGGCGAATAGGTTGCGTTTAATGGTTGTAACTGAGGTAAGGTAGTTCTTTTTATTCTGTTGATGCACAAAGAAAATTGTTTCTTTTGTTATATGCATTTCAAGGAAAAAGAAATGTGAAATTTGTTAGACTACTCCATCATTTCCTCTCTTTGTTTGATTATCAATGCACTATTCTAGCTTAGCAATGACGAATTCCATTGATTTTGGCCACATTTAGTGATTTCATGCAAGTGGCTGAAATTTCTGTTTAAATAGAAGCCTCAGTTCAAAGTTTGTTGTGTTTCTTGCATATTTTCTGCCTTCAATTGTTAACTTATTGATTAGGAATATTTACTGGCCGAATACTATGTAGTGATTTTGTTGGCCACGCTTAATCAAAGTACCTTTTAAAGTCAATTCATTGCTCTGTTTTCTCATGTATATGCTGTTGCTAGTGCAATGTTGATCCATAATCACACTAGGGAGCCTAGTTACGGTTCACCATTGATCTTAGTACGGGAAATATACGAACTTGCTCACTAGTAATGGTTTCCACTGCTCCATACATCAAAAAACTAATTTACTCAACTAGTGCATAAGCAAGGAAATGAATGTAAAGGATATATGGATCTGGAAATCTGAGTGCAAATAGGTGCAAGGAGGCACAACAGTTTTTACCCTGGAAAATCCCAATAACCAGGAAAATTCAACATTCAAAAGGTCAACTCTTATTGCTCTACGACATGGATTGCTTCCAAGAGTACATTGTTCAATATCAAAGCTCTCTCCCTCCCTGAGCTCCTTCTCAATCTCCTGCTACACTCATCATATGGTTATGGAACAGGCACACACTCATCAAACTCACAAACCTTCTCTCAACTATTTTTTGTTTTGTCATGGAGTTACATGGTGTTTTTTAAGCCTTCCTCATATCCAATATGTAACTGAAATGTGAGCACACGAACCATTTTGCAACCTCATAATAACTGTTTTACCAAAACAATTCTAAATGGGACAAACTAATATGTACCAAATATAGTCGCCCAAGGAGTTGCCTATGCAGTAATAACATATAATTACACATGTCAAGGTGTTGAGCTATGTGGTAGCAATGCTCAATATATTTTTTTATGTGGAGACATCAAGTAACAAGGAAAGTATCATTGGAGAAATTTTGGCTTGGACAATGGAGACCTGATCCTCTCAAACAGTTGAACCATTATTCGTGGAAGAAGTGCTTCCATTCATTATTGTTATCATAGCTCTCCTCAATTGTTACATCATTATCATGCATTTACAATTACATACAAATAATCCTTCAAAAGTTATTAATATGAAATGCCAGGTTCATACCAGTCATAGCATTGAAGAATTTAGTACGATATAGTACACATTTGGATACAAAGTCTCAACGAACATCAAAGATGGAACTAGGGGTTTAGTACAAGATTGTGAACATCTGTCTCTCCACTTTCTCTAGCATTAGTATGTACTATGATTGTTATTGATCATCTAGTGTATGACACTATCAATCTGGTTGAGTATGGGATGCCATCCACTATTAATTCAAGTTATATTTGATATGGTTACTATACTTAACTGAAACTAGTTCATAGCTCAGATTCATAAGAGCCGCAACATATATTCTTTTCTTGCTCAATGTAGCTTGCCTACCAAACAACATTAGTTATATGAATATCACAATGCTAAAATTATTTTGCCTTCACCACCTCAACCTTATTATTGAGAGGCCTCCTACCTTGGAGTTTTCTACGAATCCTCCTTTTTTTTGCCAGAAGAACCTGTAAACATTGACCTCTGCAAAGTAATACATGTGATTTGCTTGGAAATTATAAGTGACATGGACTGGATAAAAGGAGCTGCTTAGGTTCAAACCTCTTTAGTGCTCCTGCTTCTATTTCCATCTATAAGACAGGCTCATTACTCCAAGATGTATTTAAATGTGGATACCTTACATTTGAGATTGCCCTTTGACTCAGTTTTTTCTGATTGAATCCGAAATTGCAGGGATTAACTGCACACAATTCTTAGGCTTAGCTGCCAAGGGCCGAGGGGTTTCCATTCCGCCAAATTTGACAGGGGCACAATCATGGCCTCATCTCTTGGGAGTGGAACCCTGGTGGATGGCTAGGCAACACCTTTTACACCTTCATACACACTGTTGAACCACAACCCATTCGATCTTTGACTCAGTTCCAAGTTTGCTCTCATCAAGCTTTTGGGAGACAGATTGGCATCACCAAGAGATTGACGAGATCATAAAGAAGAGGAAAAATATAGAGTTGCGAAACATTAAGTTCAGTCTGCCAAATGTGGCGGAAGTGTCGAGCTTTTTTGCAGTCAACCTAAATCTGTCTAATGATTAATGACATTGTTTGATAGAGAATGGGCCTTAAGAGAGCCGACCGTTTTAGGTGTCCATAAATGTATATGTACATGAAGTTTTTGTTGGGCTGTTGCTTGTGTTAACAGCTGTAGTGGAGTCAGCTTAAAAATATATCTAAAGTTCAGCATATTTTTATAAATTTATTGTAATTGAGTTGTTTATGATCTGTGTCATATGGACTGATTTTGATTGTTGTTGTAGATATGAGTTTTATGCCCCACCACTGTTTTTCATCTTTAACTTCCATTTTCCTATCCTTATTCTCTTTACATGTTTGCAACCAAATGTTTTCATTACCTTATTTTTCTGAATATTTGACAATTTGATGGCAGAAACATGTTTCATGGAGAGTTAGAGCTTTTGTCATTTTTCTTTTGAAGACATTGTCTGCATTTTTTAGATGTGTCTGAAGTTGACAATGATAGTGTACCTTTTCCTCTTTTCCCTTTACTTTATTCCTTTTAGCTGTATGTAACTTATGTAAGAGTAACATCGATAGCTTCCATCATCATAAGCTTTAAGTGACAAGTTTTACAAGAAAAGTTAAGTTACTCGATTTCAAAAACCGTCATGCATTTTTTTGTGAGGAAACTTTTACAAATAAGATTTTATCATGTTAAATAAATAATGTGTTGAATCAATTTGTAAAGCCTTTATGCACAGGAGGACACTTCATGGTCATTAGTGATTGGGCTTAACTCCATTGACAGTTTTTGCAATTGACTATCTTGTGCAGATTCCTAAACTGGCAACAGCTGCAGAGTACTTTTTTAAGATGGGAGTTGAGGGTAAAAGGTTTCGTCCTACGGTAATAACTTAGCAAATAACTTTTGCATCTCATCTGTTAAAAAGTTGTACTGATTTTTGTGCTTTAAATTTAAATAGATGGCAGTGCTGAGATTTTTTTACCAATCTAGAAAGATTTAAGTCTGGAATACTAGAAAGAAAATAATTACAAGAATCAGTTTATTTTTTATTTTTTTTAAATTTTTGGCCATGGAAGGCAGCTATGTCGAGAAGTACCTCCTTCGGGAAACATTATCTGCCACTATCCTGACTCTCTGACATCCCGGATACATTGCAGAGATATTACCAATGTCCAGGGGATGTGCACCTCGGTTACCCTTATTTGTTTGTTGGTTTTTGGAAGGGTGGGGACTACAAAACATGGCAAGAAGATAAATTTATAATAGAATACCAAACCAAATAGGTAAATTTAGTCAACTACGCGTGTTCCTTCTGTAAATTTGTTTTTCTTTGGGAGACTGTCCTGCTAGAGCAGCACAATGGAATCTCATTTGTAATAGATACATTTGGGGAAAATACATAGGTGAGCAAAATTAAGGTGCATGAGTAACCTGACTGTTTTTTTTGCTTAAGATTCCTAGGGAGAAGGCCCGAGCTTCAAAATTTTTTCCTATTACAGTCCATGAACAAAATACATATCATTGGACTTAATAGGACTGAGTTTTAAGCACCTTATCGTGCATCAAAAACTAAATACAACTCCTTTATAGTATTGCATACATTAAGGTACTGCAAGACAAAATCCTAGACTGGGATCTAAAAAGCCTATCATCCGCACCAGACATCAAAAACTTGAGCCAGGGAGATACTGATTTCATTCTTCCATGCTGGAGGCAGGGGGCTTTTCCACCAGAATCTCCACCTCCGAATCACTCGCAGACAAAGGAGAAGAGATAGAGTCCATGCAGCATTCTGGCATTTTGACTTTGGCTTTCTCCGGCAGGCAAAGCCCCTGATTTTCCGCTACCGCCACCAATCCATGTGAGAGGGCCTTCATTCCACGAGCAAGCGCATGAATATGATACTGCATGCTCACAATCCTCTCCTCCAGGCCTTTCAATTCCTTGTGAAGGATAAACTGGCCAGCCGAATTAGAAATAATGTTCGCCGCACTCAAACCCTGTGCCACATCGAACACATTTCTCCTACCCACAAACTGGCTTGGGTCTAACATCAGCTTCCTTAGCTTGTTGCAAACCGCCACCTCCTCGTCATCTTCTTCAATGCTTTCGGCCATGGACCAAACCTTCCCCAACCACCCTCTCATAGCTACAGTTTTAATCCTCTGGTTCTGCCACTCGGAGAAAGAATCCCCCAGTTCGGCCCCCGTTTGAGCTTTGCGACGCTTCCTCCCAGAACCATCAGCCTGATCACCACCAGACGCCATGAAACAAGCAAGAGAAAACGAACTGCTTGCCAAAACTTAGCCCCTCCTGTCGCACCCAAAAGACAAACCAGCTTCTCACCGAAAAAGGAGGCCAAAAAACAGTTACCAATGCTTACCAAATCCTTGCTTAAACGCGAAACGCCGTCCTCCAGGCCAATGAATGCCCCGTACGTGCCACGAGCTAAATCCAAGCCCAAATCTTTCCCCTAATTTGTCATCATTAAAGGAGAAGGGGGGGTAATCAAGTGAGGTGTCCTTTTGAATGATTACTCCCCTGTGCCCGACGCCAAGCGAGCGCCACTAGCCAAAAGCGCCTGAATGTCGTTAGGGAAGATCGACTCCCACGATTGAGAAGAAATTTGAGCTTCGTCCCAAAGCACCACTCCTTTATTCACTAAACCATCCGCGACCCTATTTCTTTCTCGAAGAATGTGTGAAAATTTCACATCCTCAAAGCCTAGATGTTTGTACAAATGGCTTTTAATTGCCATGCAGATACATTATTTCTTTGAACCATCTCGATGAGAGCCAAGGAGTCACCTTCAACCCAAATTCTAGACCAGTTCCTATGCTTAGCTTCCACCAGACCTAAAAGCAAAGCCATGCCTTCCGTAAAATTATTGGGGGCTACACCACAATTAATCACCATAGCTAGGAGAGTCTGACAATCTGCATTTCTAAATACACACCCACAACCTGCATTTCCAAGATTGCCCTTAAAGGCACCATCAAAGTTGAATTTAATCCACCCATCCGGAGGTGGTTGCCATTGTACCGACTCTTTATCCTTTCTCCCCTTATCAGGAGCAAGAGCATCATACTTCCAATGAATAGAGGGCCATTTTCCACAAATCAACTTGTCTTCACAATTTCTGCAAGAAAGGTCTGAGCATCCATAATCCATCAACTCCGAAAGCTAGACTTCTATCTTATTCCATATCTAACGTGTAGACATCCTGGTTCCTTGGAATATTCTTCTATTCGTCTCAAGCCACAAACACCATATTACCACCGCCGGAGTTAAAGCCCATAAAAGAGAAAGACCTTTATGGGATATCTTGCACTGCCACTAACTAAATCCCACACAGAAGGAGAAACCCATGCTATTCCACTGATTCCAGACACAAGACCATATTTGAGAAGCAAAAGGACAGTGAATGAAGATATGATCTCCAGATTCCCCATCTTCCTTGCATAAAAAGCACAAGCTCGGGCCATCGAATCCTCTTTTAATCAAATTATCAAAGGAAAGGCACTTAGTAAGAGTCGCCAGCCATAGGAAATGGTTAGCCTTAGGGAGACCTTCCTTTTGCCAAACAGATGCCCATGGGAAAGGTTTTGGTGCCACTCCCGAACCTTTCACACTGAAAATGCACGAATACAAATCTTTCACAGTAACCGATCCTGAGCTAGATCCAGACCAAATCATCGAATCCTTTGAAAGACCATCCGGGCACGAAGAACAACTGATAATTCGGAAAAAAGCAGCAACCCCAATTTTATTGGAGAGATCATCCAGACGTGGAGAAATCCAATTTTTAATCCCTCCCTCATCACACAAGTAATCTTTAACTTTGGAGCCCCACCTATTGATCGCCTCATCTTTAAACTCAATAGTCCTCTCCACCTTTTCTAAAGGACCAATCGCCAGCCAATTATCTCTCCACATATCCACCCTGCTTCCATTATGAGGGACCCATTTGATGACAAGCACACAAACTCTCAGCATCCTTTGGTGAAATTCCATATTCCGGTACCATTCGGAAGAATGGATTGAAAGAAAATTTCAACAGGATCCTGAGCCACTATATATTTGGCTTACCAAAACCCTGCTCCAAAGATGCTCCCTATCCTCATATATTCTCCACAAAAGTTTGCCACTAAGAGCATCATTCATTAATGTACAATCTCTAAAACCCAAACCTCCCTCTTTCTTGAGGCGGTTGACATTCTTCCAAGCCACCAAATTGAACTCGTGTTTCTCTTCAGTTCCACTCCACAAAAACCACCTTTGCAAACTCACAATACACTTAACTACTTTCTTTGGGATTTTAAACAACGACATGAAGTATGTAGGAATCACTTGAATAGACGATTTAATAAGAGTGGCTCTGCCAGCCAAGGAAAGCCATCTGCCTTTCCAAGAAGCAAGCTTTCCTTGAATTCTATTCACCACCGGTTTCCAAAGATCCACCCCAGCTTTCCCCCCAATCAAAGGCATTCCCAGATACGAGCTAGGGAGGGAGCCAATTGCAAATCCAAAAATACTAGCTATCCTTCTTTGAAGCCTAGGATCAACATTAATAAAGAAAATGACTGATTTCATAGAGCTTACCTTTTGGCCCGCCACCCTTTCATACTTCCAGAGAATCTCTTGGAACTTCTTGACCTCTGACATCGAAGGCTCCCCAAAAAGAGTCGTATCATCAACAAATTGCACATTCGAAATGGGCTCTAATGAGGAGGAAATAGTTAAACCCTTCAACTCCTTGGAGTCAACAGCCTTTTGGATTGATCTTGAGAGGCATTCTGCTGTGATAATAAAAAGAAAAGGAGATATTGGATCTCATTGCCTCAGACCTCTGGAAGCAGAAAAGTGCCCTGCTGGGACACTATTAATTAAGACTAAGAACTTCGGTGAGGAGAAGCAGTTCCTAATGAACTGAATCCAGTCACATGGAAAACCAAACTTTGACAAGGCAGCTTCCTGGAAGCTCCAATTGACTCTATTGTAGGCTTTCATCATATCCAATTTTATGATCATCCCAGGATTTCTCTTGTGAGAGAGAGAATTGATGGCTTCGTGGGCTACCACGATTCCGTCCAAAATTTGTTTCCCTTCCACAAAACCATTTTGACCATCGGTTTTTATAGAGCATAGGAAAGCTTTTAGCCTAGTCACCATAACTTTTGTCACAATTTTGTAGATTCCTTTGCACAAAGCGATGGGCCTAAAAGCGTCAAAATACTTAACATCATCAGATTTTGGGATAAGGCCCAGAAAAGTCGAATTCCATTCTTTCATAATAGATCTCTTCTTGCATTCTTCAACTGTAGCCCACACATCCTCACCCTCAATATGCCATAATTTCTAGAAAAAACCTATTTGAAACCCATCCGGACCAGGGGCTTTGTCAGCCCCCAAGTGAAAGACCGCTTCCCGAACCTCCTCCTTTGAGATAGGATTCATTAGGCTAGAAGCTTCTTTCTCATTTAGACTTTTAGGAATACTTCTCAGCATTTCTTCTTGCTCCAGACTGCAATCTTCTTCCTCTTGGGATAAGAGGTTCTTGAAATAAGAGATCCCTTCCTCCCTAATCCTTTCTATATTTGAAATGTCCTCCCCAGAGGGAAGTGTTAGTTTAATTATATTGACATTCCTTATATTGTGGTGGATAAATGGAAAAATTTAGTATTTCTGTCTCCTCCTTTGAGCCACTTGACCCTAGATTTCATTTTCCAGAAAATTTCCTCCATTTTCAGAATATGATCAAGTCTAGCCAAACCTTCCTTTTCCTTTTCGAGTAAGGGTTCAGACACCCCTTCCTTCATTATTTCTTATTGAACAACTTCTAACTCCGTTGAGAACTCTTCTTTCTTATGAAATAGGTTGCCAAAGGACTGCTTGTTCCATTTTTTTGCCTCTTCCTCGACAATCTTCATCTTCCTCATCAACTGAAATCTCTTGCAGCCATTCACTTTTGTTCCCCACCAGGATTTTAGGTTTTCTTCAAAAGAAGGATCTAAGAACCACATGAACTCCATCTTAAAAGGAATCCCTTTAGGCTTTTTGTTTGAATTCACAGTAAGATTGATAGGCGTGTGATCCAACCCAGGATTCAAAAGAATGTCTAAGTGGAGGAATAGTTCTCCAGGCCCCAGCTGGAGCAAATCAAGAATCCATCCAATCTTTCTAAAATCGCCTCCTGCCCCATCCTTCTGTTATTCCAAGTAAAGCCCCCATATTTTGGTTCCACATCAATAAGTGCAAGATCCTCACAGAAGGATCTGAAATCATTCACGCTTGGAGGGAGAAATTTTTTGCCTCCCTTTTTCTCTTTTAGGCTTAGGATGGCATTGAAATCCCCACCTAAAATCTTTTTTCTCTCTTCATCTTTTAACAACCCATTCAAGGCTCACCAACATTCCTTTTTTTCCTCTACCATTATTGACCCAGAAACATTGACTAGAACAAAGTTTTGATTGGTAATAGAATCACAACAATCAAGGGCAATGAACCACTTACATTTAAAAATCGGAAAGCACTGGTATCTATTTGGTGACCAAGCAATTGCCAGACCTCCTGCACTTCCATCAACATCCATTGCACATCTGTACCAAATATTCTTCGGGAACTGCACTCCATTTTTTAATAATTTTGTTTCTTGAATCATTAGGAAATACAGGTTATCTAAATCCCTTAGACGTCTAACTAGATGCCCTTTGTCAGGGGCATTCAATCACCTGACATTCTAGCTAACAATCTTCATTGACCACTCGCAGAAAGAGAGATCCTTCCGCCAACAACAAAAGCCTCTAAGGTGCTTTGGCTCCTAATGTCGATATTCAACTTCGATTTAAGTTGAGTTTTGAGAGCATTGGGTTTTCTCCCAACCAATTTGGCTAGACCTATGTTTGGAATTGGTTTTGAATAAGCAGAGGCTAGTCTTTCCGATTTTCTATCCAGTGTCACCATGATCTTCTTATTGGGCTTCAGCTCCTTCAAAGGCCCCAATTGCATCGAGGCGCTCAGCCTAGGGGGGCATCATTTTCCTTATTTAGCCTTGAGGGCCTCTTTGCCTCAGTTTTGGGGGACTTCATAGGTGTCAAAATGAGATTTTCCTTATCCGAACATTTAAAGGCTTTCATCATCAAAATATTCAAGTCTTCCATATCCAGGGGATACTCTTGGAGGGTCTCCTTCCCTTGCTCATTAAAATCCTCCTCTCCTTCAAACACCCCACAACATCCTCCAAAATCATTATTTAGAGCTAGTCTTATGCTTGACTCTTTTTCCCCCGAAATCTCCATCTTCTTTGGTGAGGTCACTCCAGTAGCAGACCCCGATTTAGGAGATTCTTCAACTACCTTGTCCTCCTCTTTATGGACCTCCTTAGATGGAATTTTAGCCCTAGGAATTACTTTTTTCTTTTTATTCAGAGTCGGACACGAGGTCATTTTGTGACCAATTTCTCTACATTCGAAACATCCGAAGGGAAGACACTCATAATCCACTGGTTGGAACCATACCCCCATAGGCGTATTTAGTCTAATCGCTTGGACCAGGGGTTTTGAGATGCCAATTTTGATGCAAATTCTAGCATAAGAGGAGTAGGTCGCAGTTTTCGTTTCTTTACCTAAACCAATAGGTTCTCCTAACGCCTTCGCAATTTCTTTGAGCGATTCTCGGCCCCAAAATTCAGGGGAGAGTTTGTACATTCTGACCCATAGAGGAATCTTCCGAACTAACTCTTCTTCTAAGTTGAAGAGTGGCGACCATGGCCTGAAATAGAAACTTGTTTTTTTAAAGGAACCATGGCCCGCTAAAGAAAATTTAATCCCTCTCCTCAATAGTCCCAAAACATACCAGAAAAAACCCTTTGGATAAAAATCTGATTCCAGGTCTATCCCGACATTTCCAATTCCTATCAATCCATCCCCAGAGTTCATCCTTTGAGGGCCATACTCCAATAAATTTACATATTAGCTCCTTGTTACCCAGATATTCGCATATTTCCTCTAGCGCCGAAGATCCCACTTCTATGCGTTTAATAGAATTGGAGACCTTGACTTCTAATTCGCCTAGAGAAATTGTAGCCAAAGGGCTGGTCTCATACCCAGAAAACCCTCCTTGCTCCTTTTCCATCATGGAATCATTCGTTGACTCAGATCCATTCGCCTCTGAGGATTTTGGGAATAACCAACATTCATTATCCGCATCCGGACCCTGTTTGTCCTTGGCATCCTTGCCAGCTCCATGTTCCTTACTCGGGACCTCGACCTTTGATCTACTCACTCTCAACGGAATCGCATTTGCCCCCCTCCTTGGGTCAATCTCCCTATCCTTGCAGAAGCTCCTTCGATTTTGGACATCAAGGCCGCTAAACCTCCATCCACTTTTGTTGCTCGCATTTCCTTGCCCCACAGGGCCATTCCGCCACCACCGCATCTGGGAGAAACCCCTGAATCTAGCTTCCTCAAAAGCTCTACCTTCGCGACATCTCTCATCTTCTGCTTTTCTTTTTTCACTTGCCCTTTCTTCGCGGTCATTCGCATTTTCGCATATTTTTGCTATCCGAGCCTCCTCCATCTCTTTCGGAGAGCTTGTACCGAAAACCTCTCACATGAGTAACCTGACTGTAGATGGCATGAATTTTTACAAATTGATCCATTTGGTAGCTCAACCCAAAAGGTTTTACACACGATTTTATACAATTTGCAGCCACACTAGCTAATCAACTATTGTCTTCCTTTGCTCAACATTGTGGGACCAAGGGGCAATGCCTCATTGCAATCCTGCTACACTGCTTTACGATGTGATTGAGGAGCTGTGCCCCACACCCAAATATCCTTGGAAACTGTACAGTCAAAGGTTCCAGTGCAACCACGAAACTTGTAGTTAGCATCAACACTTTGTACCGCATGTCACGTCAGCACAGATAATTGTCATCACAAAGTGGGACACTAAAATACCCCTTGTGGGATATCACTTGAAATTCATAAAATATATAAAAAATAGCGAACTGAAATTCTGATTTTTCTGATTTTTGGGACAGCAATATGCAGAAACAAAGAACAATTTGTATTTTCCAAAATAATAATTTCTAACACTACCTAGAAACTTCAAATAACTTAGAAAAATATGTAGAACAGTAAACAAGAGAATAATTTTTATCTCTCAGATCTGATTTTATTTATTTATTTTAACTGTTGAAATTGCCTAAAAATTCCAAAAAAATCATAAATAACTAAAATGATCTTCTAAAATTCTGAAATTCGGACAACAATATATTTAAATTATAACGAATCAGATCTGACTTGGAAAACTAAAAAACTCCAACCAGAAACCCTAGAAAATATTGCTGCAAAACCCTAGGTAAGTAGATTTTAAAATAAATAAAGCCCCAAACTGAATGAAACTCCTCTCGGGAATTCGCCAAGCTTGCCTCAAATGTTGGCAATAATCTGATCGATAGATGGCTGAAGCATGGACCAAATAATCTCTCTCCACACTGAGCAAACCCTTGAAATTCTCTAATAACTTTGATTTGAAAATCTAATTTGAATGAAGCTTCAAATTAACAAACTAGGGAGGATCTCTCACCACAAAAGAGTGCTTTGCTAGCTAGGAGTGGATCTCTCACTACCGAAGCTAGGGTTCCTGTGGGATCTTATTCCACAAGCAAAAATCATGCAACCAACAATGGCTTCAATATCATGAAAGAGTAAGTTTATGAATGAATTCCAACTCTCCCCAAGTGCTTCCCTTTTATAACTCATTCATTTGTAATATCACCCTTCTCGGTTGAAGACCTTTAGCCCAATTCTGTTTCCCGATTGCTAAAGGGTGTCAGAAAGGGAAACTTATCATAATAAATTAATTATAAAAACATAAAATAACATTATAAGCACTTAATATTAATTTATTAATGATAAAGTTAAATTAAAATTTGAAAAAGAAATGTGAGAGTAAAAATAAGAAAAAGGGGAAAACACTTTATATTTATTATTCTCTTCTAGGAGAAAATGCGACTTGCCTAGGGAGAGAAAAGTGAGTGGGAGAAAGTATTAAATGGAGGAAAAATTATGATTGGTTATGGGAGTGGCCATTTGGGCCCTATCCTTCTATTTAAGCAAGTGAACTTGCTTGGAGAGGGCACCACTTGATTATTCTCTTATTTTATGATTTTTGTCTGAAGCTCATAGCTTTGTCAAAATTATTTCTAAAGACGAAACCTTTTAGAAATACTCTCTCAAGGACGAAAACCCTCCAAGAGATCAAGGGGATTCTCCACCTTGGGGTTTCCATAGTGCATCATTGGATTAGCAAGTAAATTTCAATATTTTCCAGTAGTTGAAAACAAATAAGTTACAAATTTTTGGCAAGGGTTTGAAGGGAAATTATTATCATTTTTTCTATGCCCTTATTCTAGTTATAGCGACCACCTATGGAGATGACTTGGGATGTTCTAGGGCTGATTTGAAGCTGTTATTACTCCTGGTTTTCATACATTTGAAGCTGTTATTACTCCTGGTTTTCATACATCAGATTCTCCTATTTTCAGAATTTTTGGGTGATAAAAAGATACCATTCTCATTTATTTTCTATGTGGCAGCCTGTCTGCAGATTTATAGAATTATTTCAGCCTTCTTGTGTCTCAGAAATATGTTTTTTCTTCCGTATTTTGGCCTCATAAATTCAATATATCAGATTGGAGTGGAGAAATCATAATTTACTTGCTAGATTGCATGTATTTTCTTTCCTACCCTAGTCACATTTTTCATACATAAATCAGATCTGCATCAAAATTAATTGCTATATCTTTTATAAATTGCCTTTGGTTGTTTGGATTTGCCAAGAATCCAACTGGGGTTCAAAAGTCGTCCTTTTGGGGGACATTACATCATTGCAAACAAAGGGCCCAAAAAAACCCTAATTGACCTCTGCCAACATAATGTGCTGAGGTACAAATTGCTTACACCTTGATGAAGCAGCGAAGGAGAAGAGTTCAGGAGAAGAGTTTGGATTCTCTCAATGAAAGCCCAATCAGTACTCAACAAAGAGGGTCCCCTAAGCAATAGAGCCGTAGAGAACCGTGGGTCTGATGAGAGAGTCCATGAGATACATTTTGGAGGAGATGGCTTGAAAGTGATGGCGGAACACTATCTCTCGAGAAGAGCCAGGGACCCATAGCCTTTGTTAATATGAGGGCTGAAGAGCCTGCCCTCAAATAGAAATGGGGGCCAGAGAATAGAATCCCCAAATATGTATAGAAGTTGGTAATCTCGATCTCCTCACCTTTGAACAGGAAAGTGAAGATGCGAGGTCTTCAAACCATTGAAGACCATAACCTTGGTTTTACCAAGGTTAACCATCAGTTGCCGAAGATCACAGAACAGGGCTAGGGCATTGAGTTGTCTTAGTAGACCCTCTGGAGAAGAAGCGAGGAGAAGCACTTCATCTGCAAAAAGTAGAATAGATATCAAAACCCGGTGCAAGAGGCACCCATCATTTTCATGAATCTGCTCATCGAGAAAAGACTCGTCACTCGTCATGAATATGCTCATGGAGAAAAGACTCGATCTCGTCAATGTGGATCCCAAATAGAGTTGACAATAAGGGGCATCCCTGCTTAACCCCAATAGTACTCTGGATAAACTTTGACTGACCCTAAGAGGTGCGGCGGCGGCCCAAGACAGTCTCATATAGATGCATGATGGCTTGTGAGGAGGGTACTCACTCAATGCTAATGTCACGAAAATATATGGAAGAGTGCCTCGCGTGGAATCGAGTAAAAGCTTTCTGATTTTTGCAGAAAAGCAACAGCTAGGACCAGTGAATCATATTTAATTGATATGCCTCTTCAAAATGACTGGCCTGCAGAGTGCAAGATATGGTTGATAGTTTGGTGCTTGCAATAATGGTCGGAAGCACTTGATTTTCCTGGTTTTGGAATGTTTCTTCTTAAGCTCATTGGATAACTGTATATGTTAGATATTGTAGACGTAGAGCTTGGAGAATGTATGATCCCACCATACATGGTCCTGTAGTTATTGGGGTATAGAGCTGGAACATCTGATTTGCAAATGAAAGCCCAACCTGATATGGATGAATAGCACAAGATGACTCCAAAAATTGCTGCAAAATCCCAACGTGGGACGCCCCCTTGGAAAGAGGTCAAAAACCCTCAAAAATGTCTCCAAATGTGGTGCCAAAACCTTGACTCTAATCGCTGAAGAATCAAATCTGGAAACCCTCGATTTTTCTCGGCAAAAAGCCCCAAAAATTCCAAAACCCCTGAAAACTCTGAAATTAAATTCTGAAAATCAGCTTTGAATGTAGCTCCAAAAGGTGACAAACTAGGGTGGATCTTTCACCTGGATGAAGAGCTGCCCGAGGATGTCATAAAGCTAGAGTTGTGAGAAAACAATGGATCTCTTACCAGCTCGAGGGGAAGGGAGGGATCTTGGGGATCTTACTCCAAAAGTTTAGAGGATAGCAATCAACAGTTGACTCAATGAAGATCATAAGCGTGTATGCAAAAAATGAGCTCCTCTTTCTTATCCCAAACTCCTCTTAGGAGTCTTTTCAAGGAACAAGAGGCCCAGTTAAAAGCCCGTAATCGACCCCCTCTAGTCATAACCAAAAATGTTAAAGTAACTTTACTTTTCCCCGCTCAAGTCACCATAGGGACATAAGTGACCCCCCCAATGCCAAAATTATAACATTAAAGTGTTATGAGGTCCCCTCTTAATGACAAAACATAACCTTAGTCCCACTTAAGTCACCTTAAACTACATGTCAATGCAAAATTATAACAAATAAGCAAGGTGGTAAGGTGCAAAACCATACCCAATAACCATCAATGTCACTAGCCCCTTGGGTATGACCAAGGCTAAGACGGATGAAAAGCCTCCTAGGTGATCTGCTTAGAATTGGGGACATTAGTCCTCCCCTCTCGAAGAAATGCTTGACCCCAAGCATTATCCTGTCATGATGCAGAAGCTGAATACCACAAAGTAAGTTTCTCGACCTCACCCTGCAGTCAACCAAAGCTCGGTGTGATCCGAAGTAACCAAGACGCCCCATGTAGTCATCATGTTCTCCATGCCGTGTAGAGAACAATGTTGCCCTTGAAGTAGTATGATGCCCACACCAACTATCCACTAGTACCCACACTGAAACTGCCAATTTGTCCAGTCCCTACCAATGTGAAGCTTGCCATCATGTGATCACTCACAATCACTGCCTCTTCAAGTCAACCCATGGGTACGAAAATCCACTTTGAATCCTATAGCATCCCCTAGATCAACCTTTGAAACAACCTGTATAAGCACTAAGCGTGCCAACTCTCCCACATGACCCACACTCGTGTGAGAGCAAGGCTCCTCATAATGTGTCTCAATGTGTCTCGTGGAAGAAGAATCCCAAGACTCCAATAAACGGTCAACCGACAATATCAACTCTACATAGTTCACCTCCTGTGATGAATGTGAACCTACTGAATAACTAGGTAACTGAGTCAACTTCGTCCCTCCACTGACTAGCACATGGGTGAAGTGCTCACCGTGCATAGATTCAGTAACATACATAGGAGTGTTATCCCATGTCGAGTCAAGAAAATGATGAACCTGTATACTCTGATTTGTCATAACGACAAACCGCACATCCTTGTATAAAGTTGAGGATATCCTCCCTCAACCCATGCCATCCGAACCTCTCCCATATGAAGTTGTAGGTCTCATCGAAGCTCAAGTGTCTAATCATGGAAGATCAATGCACATATCACAGTATCTCCATCCTTAAACATGAATCTGACACAAGGTATAATCTTCCCTGATAGAAGATGATCTCATCCTCCAATCTGTAGTCTGTCATCCTATATATGTGACCATCCAGAATCTCACAAGTGTGTCAGTTCTTGTAGTACCTCAACAAGCAAATGAGATCTCCAATTTACTGAAACCTCAAATAACCAACATAATGATAAACTTGGTTGATTTTAAGCTGTAACCACAATATTTGTAACCGTCTCATGTGCAACACTACTAGTCACACCCATATTCATCGAACTCCACATCAACCCGCAATAGTAAAACACCTCGTCATGCCGAAAATTCTCTCCATTCCCTTGGCTGAAAACACTCTAGGTGCTCCTGTAGATAAACCTCTCAAGATTACATTCTTTCCCTCGGACTTAAACTTAAGCTCCATCGTCTGGAAGTTAGTCTGAAACTCACCAAGAGAGTGAAGCCACTGCACTCCCAGCACTATATTGGTCACTCCCATACCAACATTGTGGAAATCACCGGTAACTGTGTTGTTACCCATAGTGATGCTCAACTATGGAACTCTCCGTGTCCATCTAATATACTCTCCATTGGCTACAACAATGTTGAAGCCCTCAAAGTCCTTCTCTGCTATAGACCTCGTCTCTCAACCAAGGATGCATCAATGAAGTTGTGGGTAGCCCCACTATCAATGAGTACAACAACACGCTGACCGTGCATAACTTCTCTAACCCTAAATGCCTTGTACATCGGAGTATTAGACAATGTAGCTATAATCTCTTGAGGAAAAGTCTCATCCTTTTGCTCCACATCAACACTGTCCAATGCAACTCCATCTCTAACATCCATTTTGTGGGTCTCTAAGTCCTTATCTTTTTCACCCTCACTCTCTTCAAAGACCTCAATGAATTGGGCCTTTCTTTTTCCTGTGCAATCATGCCTTGGAGCCCAAGGTGTACGATAATCAAAACATAGTTTCTTTCACCTCAACTCATCTCCAAGCTCTGGGGAAGTGAATGGCTTCTTAGCCACATCATGCCTAGGTGTAGGCTCCTTCTGCTAAAGCTCATCCGATCCAGATGGAGGTTCCTTTTGCTGAACTCAAGGTGGAAACCTCGACTTTTGAATGGCTAACTCCAAATCCCTGGCTCACCTAATATCATCATCCAATGAAGAAGGCTCAAATGCCTTCACAAACCCAACTAGAAGCATCTGTCAACCCTGCTATGAAAATTGAGGTCAACCTCATCTCTGAAACATCAGGTACCATGACTAATAATCTCTAAAAATCTGTAATGTACTGATCTAAAGAACTTGTCTGTCTCAAGTGAGTCAACTCCCTAAAATTCAAGTGTCAAGGTCCCTCCTATCAAATCTGCTCATCAACCTATGTGTGAACTCTGCATAAGTATCAATATGTATGTGCCCTTTTGTAATCAGTCCATCATGCCACTAGTCATGAGCATCTCCCACGAGATGTAGGATTGCAAACTTAATTACATCCTCTTCGTGTATGGGATTCAAGTCAAAGTATGTCTTCAACTTTTGAATCTAGGACTATGTGGTACACTTCTTAGAACCATTGAAGTGTGGAATGGAGATTTGTCCCAGTCTCCTATGTAACTCAGGTACTTGTCAACTGATGATCTCTCTTGGGTTTGCTACCAATCTTCATTTTGTAGTACTCTATGAAAGGCATATTATCCCTGAAGCCCTCGATCAAATATTGGTACCTTTCCGAACAAGATTCCTCATCCAAAACATATGTCGGCTGCCTTATATGTGAAACTTTTGGATCCTTCAAGAAAGAGGGTTCATGAAGCCCCAAATGCCTGGTAGAAGAATGGGGAGATTTTTTCCCTGAATTTCCACTTATCACCTCTATAGACCAGCTGCCCCATATTATTAGTTTCCCCTCTATCTATATGAGTCTCAATTCTACCCTGTGCTAATCTCTCAGTGAGCTGGCTCAAATAGAGATTAGTAGTTTCCTGTTGCTTCACCATGTTGGTGAATAATTATTTCATCAAGTCAACACCCAAATCTTCACTGTCACCCATATTTTCATCCCAACATGCTAGAGAAACAACTGATCTGATACAATTGAAATATCCCTTATGGGATACCACTCAAAAACTGCACAAAATATATATAAATTTCAGCTGAATAAAATTTCTAATTTTTGTAGAAAATGACTAACTAGGGCAACGAACTGTATTTAATTTATATCTCACAAAATACTTGCCTGAAATGCGTGAAATTTTAAAGGGAGTTTGCAACAATGATAATAAACACTAGAAAAATATTTTTAGAATTTTTTGATTAATATTAAACTGCCAAAAAATTTCAGAAAGCCCTAGACAGCTGAAAAATCTTTAAAAATTCATATCTTTCCAAATACAAGTGATAAAATTCAAAAAATCTGGAAATAACATCTACTAACAATGCAAATGAAAACCCAAGCTCCAAATTTGGAAATGACACACTAAAAACCCTCCAAAAATTGCTGCAAAATACCAAAATGGGATGCCCCCTTGGAAAGAGGCCAAAAACCCTAAAAAATGTCTCCAAATGTGGCGTGAACCCGCTCTAATCGCTGCAATAAATCAGATTTGAAAAACCCTCGATTTTTCTCCACAAAAAGCCCAAAAATCCTCCAAAACCCTTCTTTGAAAATTCTGAAATTAATCTCTGAAAATCAGCCCTGAATCAGCTCCAAAATGACAAACTAGGGTGGATCTTTCACCACCGAAGAGTGCCCTACTAGCTAGGAATGGATCTCTCACCACCGAAGCTAGGGATCTTGTGGGATCTTACTCCACAAGCTAGAGGATAGCAATCAACAGTTGCTCAATGAAAATCATAAGCGTGTATGCAAGAATGAGCTCTCTTTCTTCCCTAACTCCTCTTATGTCATTTCCCCAAGCAACAAGAGGCCCAAAAGGCCCCAATCGACCCCCTCTAGAAATAATCAAAATAATAAAGTAACTTAAGTTACTTTTCCCCCTTCAAGTCGCCATAGGGACATAAGTGACCCCCAATGAAGAATTATAACATTAAAGTGTTATGAGGTCCCCCCTTAACGACAAAACATAACATCTAGTCCCACCAAGCCACTTAATATTCATGTCAATGCAAAATTATAACAAATAAGCAAGGTGGTAATAGTCATCCATACCCAATAGCCTCCAATGTCGTTACCCCTTGGGTATGACCAAGGCTAAGACGAATGAAAAACCTCCTTGGCCAACTGCTCGAAAATGGGAACATTACAAATTGTTCAGCTTGCCCTCGTCAACCTTAGGCATACCCCTATGAGCATTGTTAGATACTGCTTGGGATCTTTTGTGAAGACAAATGATGATACCGTTAGCTCTTTTAATCCGATCCTTGTTGCATATGTTACAACATTGGCCTCCTCCTGGTTGGGCTTCATCAACTTAGTATTTCTTGAAGGGTTCTTCCCTCACAGGGCTATTTATACTTGTATTGTCTTATGGCGCAGGTCTTAACCACTTTAGGCTTGCTCCCTCTTGCTTTGTTTATCTTTATTTTGTACTGTGTATATTTGTTTTTTTATAACCTAGGGTCTTATTACCTTAGTACTTCTCTTTTTTAACTCACTGTACTTTTTGAGCCCCACCTATTATTCATGGACATATACAATTTATTTCTTTATTTCCTTGAGTGATTTATGAATCGATTTTACTATTATTTGTTCTCTTTAATTCTTGTTCAATATTATGCTTTTGTTCACTATTACCGTGATCTTGATCACAAGATTGAGCAGCTCACACATTTCTTGGATCTTTAAGATTAGGCACCTGATTTCATTCCTAGTTGAATCGCATACATTTGACGATTTCAAGGGCACATCAAACCTCATAAAGGATGAAAGAATAAAATGTGGGGGTTTAGAGCTTTTATAAACAAGCAAACATACAACGTATAATGGTCCTTCTGTTGCATATAGTTTGAGCTGTTTGAGAATTTGAGGAGCCACTAGAGTTGTTTTTGTTTTAGATGTTACATAGGATGTTTCTGGTGTGTATTTACAAAGCTACCGTTTAGGGTACTTGTATATTTTGGATTGAGTATGAATCGGTATGGTTTTGAAATATCCCTAGAGGGATATCACTTAAAATCCACAAAATATATGAAGATTTGCAGCAAATGAAAATTATGAAATTTCTGAAAATGAACCAACTAGGGCAGCTAACTGAAATTTATAGATATCTTGCAAAATACTTTCCCAAATCACACGAAATTTTATAGAGAGCTTGCTAAGGTTAAAACAAAGACTAGAAAATTATTTTTTTGATTTTTCTGAGTAATATATAACTGCAAGTAATATTCAGAAAGCCCTAAATTGCTGAAAAACTTAAAAAATTCATAACTATGTGAATACAACTGATAAAAATCTGTTTTTCTGGAAATAACATCTACTAAATATATAGAAATGATCCCAACCTCCAAATCTGAAAATGGACACCTAGAAGCCCTAAAAAACACTGCTACAATTCAGGAACTGAGTAGATAAAACCCTCGAAAATACTTGTTCCAAATCTGAACCCTTGATGAAGAAGGGTTGTCCTCTTACTCTTAAACCGAATTTCTAATTACTCTCCAAATTTGATCCAAAACTCTGAATAAAACTCCGAAATAGCAAACTAGAGAGGATGTTTCACCACCAAAGAGTGCTTTGCTAGGTAGGTGTGGATCTTTCAACATCGAAAATAGGGTTCCTGTGGGATCTCACTCCACAAGAAAAGAAAGTGCAAACAGCAGTTGCTCCAATAAAAAAATAGGCTGAGTATATCAATGAATGCCCTTTTCTCTCCCCAAGCGCTTCCTTGTATAACTTCACCATTGCAACAAAGAGGCCCAAAAGAAGACCCTAATCAACCCTCCTTGGGGAAAATCCACATAATATATAAAATAACTTAAGTTACTTTATCACCACATGCGCCAAAAATACACTTAAGTTACCCCCCAATGAAGAAATAGAATAATAAAAGTACCATATATTCACCCATCACTTAAGTCATCAACAAAATATAACAATTATTACTACCTTAGGGGAGCATCACGCGACCTTATTTCACTTAAGTCACCTCAAAGTATGTGTCCAACGTCAAAACATAATATATAAGGTGAAATGAAGGTGCAAACATCCATACCTAATAACCTCTAGACTTCACTAGCCCCATTGGGCATGAGCAAGGCTAAGACAAATGAAAGGCCTCCTAGGCCGCCTGCTCGGAAATGGGGACATTACAGAGAATCTTATCCCGAGGGTTACTTGACCACACATGGTGGTCCTGCCATGGATGTAGAAGTTTGGAGTACCACAATGTAAGTTAGATCTCCGCCTCACCCTGGAGACAAACAAAGAGAATCCAAAAATGATCCTAAGTCACCAAGACACCCCATTTAGTCATTAAAACATCCAGTTTTGTATAGAGATTCTATTAGCCCAAAACAACTACTTTCCAATGTTAGCCCAGGCATTGAATACAATGCAAGATCTGTCCAAGTCCCTATTTAAAGAAGACACAAAGTATAGAGACATCATGTGATCAGGCCCACAATCGATGCCTCTGTAGTCAGCCCGGAGTTACGCAAGTCCACTTTGGATCCTAGAACATGTGGGTGAAACAAACCTATGGAAGAGTATCATGGGGCATTAGCATGCTAAGAGTGTCCAACTCAATCACATGACCGACAATAAAAGAGTATGTGAGAAGCATTTAGGATAGCTCATAATGCGTCTCAAAGTGTACTTGGGGGGAAGAAATAATACTATGTCAAAGAATTTAATCCCACATTGAATCATGATAATATCAGGCTCTACATAGAAGCAAAAATCAAGTGCTGAAGGGGAAAATATTGATGGTGCACCTAAGTAACTAAGCTCACACTTTGTCCCTCTAGGTTTGAAATTGGCACAGTGGGGTGAAGTGCCCACCGATCATAGAAGTCGGAAAAGAGAACATAGCCTATTTTGTAACAAGTCGGCTGGTGGAGACAGAATGACACTAGATCATGTAAGTTGCGCAACCTATAGTGACATTCAAATAAAACGACAACAACCAGAAAGTGGACAATCTAACTGCCTTGATTGATGAGGCGAGGATATCCTAAAACAACCCATATTATTTGAACCTCTCCCATGTGATTCGTAGTAGAAGATTCAACATCGAAGCTCAAGGGATGATCATAGTCGCGGAAGACCAATGGGGCAGCCCTGTCTGTCAATACACTCCATCGTCAACCATGCTATCTGGTCCCATAGACTGCTTAATCTTCCGTGGATTTTAGTAAAATCATTTCATTCATTCATTTTATAAAGTTGTCATCCTTTATATCATCATCTAGAATCAGTCACAAGTGTGTCGGTTCTATAGAGTACCCTAGGACAATTGCAAAAAAAATCTATGAATCTAATGAATAGGGATACGGCTATATTGTATATAAATGTAGTCAACAAAAAATGTGGTATGGGGACTAGGGTGACTATGGTCCTTGTAACCCTATACCGGATGTTTCCTCATGTGCAACACTACTGGAATCATATATACTTGGATTGTTCTCCATTCACTCTAAGAAGATACATCTGAAGGAGTCATTACTGCTGTCATTAAACAAAAATCACTCCACAGACTGAAGGCTCTACAGCTACAAACTCTATTCTAACTTCTGGTAGGGCTGCATCATGAACGTGCTGTGTGTCTGGAGAGAAACAATTCGCCACAATAGGAGACAATCATAGAAATCCCATTTTGTGTCACCCAACAAAGTGAACTGAGCAAGCTGTACTTCTCAAAGTGAAACTCTCAACTGCTTAGCGAGAGAAAATGTCTCAAAAAAGAGGGATCCTTGTATCCTGTTGTTATGGGCATGTCACAAATAGTTGTGGAAAAGTGGCGTTCTCAAGGTTGTACCTTGACACAAAGTGCTGCACAAATAATGCTGCATGGTTATCTTTTTCTATAATCACGAGAAGTCTTTAAAGACATAACCTAATTTTCTCTTGGATGTGCAACCCAATTCAGATCTTTTCAGATCAGTGATTAGCAAACTGATTTTTGTTATCTATAGTTGTAATAGTTTTTTTTCCAATCAGTTGTTATGTGAAAGGGCATCCCACAATGTGGTACCTCAAAGTCCGCTTCAGATTTCACCCATTCCCTCTTGCCTTGAATTCTGATTTTTTTATTTTTACCACTGAATTTCAGTTTGTCAACATGGTGAATGAAAACAATTTTCCCAAAAGATGGCGGCCAATGTATCCAATGAATGGTCCCCACTTCAAGTAACCCAATTGTACAAAAACATTCAAGTACCTCAAACCTCTTAAAGAAAACAAAGAAATAAGTTACCTTCTTTGTGCAAGGCATTTCTTTCCATGGACATTGGTCACTGATTTCTTCTATGTTGGAAATATATGTGGCTGCCATGTGGCTGCCCCCTTATCACACTTTATTCTCTCTCCCCATATTCTCATTTCATCGTAAATGCAAGAGCAAGGGAAATCAATATTAGAACTCATGCATCCATAAACTTTATCATAACGAACTTCATACCTTTTGTTGTGCCCATTGATTCCCATCATGACAGAAGACAACACATCTGAAATAGCACAATTGAGGTTGTTCATCATACCTTTGCAACTCAAAATTTCTGATATAGGATCAACATCTTCATTCTCCTTCGATTTTTCAACACATGCATCATCTTCTTCCTTAACATCATGCAACTATTGCATCCCAAAAACAACCTTACGTCTAGCAAATTCAACCACAATAAATATACCACATACCTCATGTCCTTTCAATATCATTGGCTGCTTCATTATTTTCTTTGCCAACATATGCTTATTAGCTGAATCAAGAGCAATGTGAATGGAGGATGTGTTTATCCCATCTAGCATACCTTGAGACGTGAATATGAAATAGTCTTCCTCTATTATCCAAGCATGTACACGCTGTCCTAAATGATAGAAACATGGAAACAACATAGGAGAACTCAACAAACTAGGAAAATGGTAACCATTCTCATACTTTAGGATGCTAAAGTCATGCATGCTCTTTGAATTCAACACCTCTATTTTTAACAACAGATTGCACCATGATTCTTTGAGCACTTTGAGGACCAAATGCCCCCACTAACCCTTCCAAGGGTTCGACCATGTAGCTGATATACAAATCAGTCATGGGTTCTATTAACAAAGCTTTTTCTCCTCTCTTTATGGCTGCTGTTAAACACAGTTCAACAAGTTGAAGATGATTAAAAAATATTCTCTTGCCCTTTTTAGCAATAAAAAAATCAACGCTAGTACCTTGAGAGGTTCTCTCCCTTCTTGCACCGGAGTCTCCAATGAAGAAACCCCGCTTGCCAACACTAGCAATCCTAAAAGACACATTTGAATTCCTTTTTTACCTTATGAATCAATCACAAAGTTTTCAAAATCAGAATTGATAGTTTTGGGCGATTGCAACATATTACCAAGATCCCATACCTTATAATGCCCACGAACCCTTGTATCATGCAAGGTCTTCCATCTTTGCTTCTCTTGTATCTCCTCATAAAGAAGATCATCACTCTTTGTCTTCATGATGACTTGACTTTGATGTACCGAATGCTTAGCATTCTTATCCACAATAGGGTGAATACCATCATCATAAAATTTCTGTAATGATATAGGATGAAGATGATTTAATAAATCCATGCTACTACTAACCTCCTTATAAAAAGTATCATCAAAAGGTTCACCTTCTATTGCTGATTTAGAAACCTCTAAAACAGCACCATCGCTATCGTGATTCATGATTTTAAATGGAGAACAAGTGGAACAAGAATCAACACCTTTCACAAATTTATGCTCATTACTGCTTGGTAAGTCCATCCCATATGATAATGACTTATTCTTTGGAGGATTGATAGGTATCTTTTGGATTAAAATATGTTTTTCAATTTTGCAACAAACTAGCCATATTTGTTCCTCTTTGCCACAAATATTTTGCTCATCAAAAGTCTTACCTTTTTCTCTAGAAGCTTCTTCTTCTTTCGCTTGGTCTTCAATCATCTTTGGATCAATATTATCTCCATCAACTCCATCTGAAATTACCTCATGTGGGGTTGTTATTGGTTGTTCAAATGAGTTCTTTTGTAATTCATGTGCTGGCATATGATGATCTTGCTTGGGCTTGCTACCAATCTTCATCGTGCAATAATCTGGAAATGACATTATCTTTGAAACCCATACTCAAAAATTGGTATTTCCTCCACCAAGAATTCTCATCAATCACCTCTACTGGCTGCCATTTATTACTGTTCTCACCTTTTTCCCCATTATTCCTAGATCTGATCTAATTCATGTTCTGTGTGAGCTGGCTCAAGTAGAAGTTGGTTGTCTCTTGTTGTTTCACCATGTTGATGAACATTTTCTTCATAAAACCCACATTGAGATCTTTCCGATTTGCCATATTTTGACCTTCTTTTTGCTACCCAACAGGCTGGAGGAAAGTCGGCTCTGATACCATTGAAATATCCCTATAGGGATATTACTTAAAATCCACAAAATATATGAAGATTTGCAGCAAATGAAAATTCTGAAAATTTTGGAAATGAACCAACTAGGGCAGCGAACTGAAATTTATAGATATCTTGCAAAATACTTGCCCAAATCACATGAAATTTTATAGAGAGCTTGCTAAGGTGAAAACAAAGACTAAAAAAGAAATTTGATTTTTCTGAGTAATATATAACTGCCAATAATTTTCAGAAAGCCCTAAACTGCTGAAAAACTTCAAAAATTCATAACTATGTGAATACAACTGATAAAAATCTGATTTTCTGGAAATAACATCTACTAAATATATAGAAATGATCCCAACCTCTAGATCTGAAAATGGACACCTGGAAACCCTAAAAAACATTGTTGCAAATCAAGAACTGAGTAGATAAAACCCTAGAAAATAGCTGTTCCAAATCTGAACTGAAACCCTTGATGAAGAAGGGTTGCCTTTGAAACTGAATTTTTGATTACTCTTCAGATTTGATCCAAAAATTTTAGTAAAACTCCAAAAACTAGGGAGGATCTTTCACCACCGAAGAGTGTTCTGCTAGCTAGGTGTGGAGCTTTCACCACCGAAGCTAGGGTTCTTATGGGATTTTACTCCACAAGCAAAGAAAGTGCAAACAACAATTGCTCGAATATCCAAATAGGCGAGTGTATGAATGAATGAATAACTCTCCTCAAGCACTCCTTTTATAACTTCACCATGCAACAAGAGGCCCAAAAAAAGACCCCAATCGACCCCCCTTGGGAAAACCACATAAATATAATATGATTTAAGTTACTTTTTCCCCCCATGCGCCAAAAGTAACTTAGGTGACCCCCAATGGAGAAATAGAATAATAAAGTGCCATATAGTCACCCAACGACAAAATATAACAATTATTACCACCAAGTCGCCCAACTTAATGTCAATGACAAAATATAACATAAAGCAAGGTGGTAATCAAACATCCATACCCAATAGCCTCCAACATCGTTAGCACCTCGGGTATGACCAAGGCTAAGACGAATGAAAAGCCTCCTAGGCCATTTGCTTGGAATTGGGGACATTAGAGGTTTCTTAGGTAAAGCATATGTTCCCTTAAATGCATGATGTTGTTGTGCTAAAAACTAATTTTTTGTGTTGGAATTACTTCTAGATCACAAATTAAATTTTTACTTTTCTATGTAGTGTCTTTTCTTTGGCCAGGTTTTATGAAAACGCAATTTCTATGACAAAAAGTTATACAATTTCATTACTTATATAATATTTTTACTTCATTCATGATGATCGTCTTAGTAAGCAAAGGAATGTTTATTGTTTGAATGTTATTAATGAAATGTGGCTATCAGGTTTTATTGCTGATGGCATCATCATTGACTATGGCAATACCTGAAATGGCAGCAAACTCTGTGCATGAAGGCTTTGCAAAGGAGCTACGATTGCGACAACAGCGCATTGCAGAGATAACAGAGATGATCCATGTTTGTCTCTCTTTTATAAATTCTGATTATTTTTCACAATGTCATTGTCCTTTCTGTGGCATTTGCTTTATCTTGAAACATTGTACCCTATATACCTGTGGCATTATGATCATCTATAATGATTAATTCCAATTTTTGTTGATTAAGCATTGTTGATCACATACTTGATGCTTCTCTGATGCCTTCAAACTCAAGTATTCCAATTTTTGAGTTTGTTACGTCAAGTTTCTACGTTCTTTTTGTTAGCAGGTGGCAAGCCTTCTTCATGATGATGTATTGGATGATGCAGAGACTCGGCGTGGTATCAGCTCATTGAACTTTATAATGGGGAATAAGGTATTCCTTTAACCCTTCGTCCCTTTTTAAAAATAATTTATAATTTGATTAATTGACGACAGATGCCAAAATAACGACTTTTGGTTTTAACTGGTGAGAACTGTTAGTTTGAAAAGTTTGAAGGCTTCTGGGTTGGTATGTAATTTAGTGAGAGGGTTTGATCTGTAGTTTCTGAAGTTCATAATTTCTCGAAATTAAATGCAGATTTGAAAACATAAACTGCCGCTACTAGTTGAATTGTACTTCAAAATTTTAAATGGCTGTGAACTAAAACGTAGATTAGAGGTAGTAGAGTGTGAATTTGTTGCTGAGATTAAACAAGAACAATAACAGCTGAAAGCAAATGAGACTGACACACTATAACACTAAGAATTTACCCTGGAAACCTGCATTGGGAAAACCAGCTTGGTACTGTCAGCTGATCACCCCCTCCCTTAGGCAATTGGCTAAATTACAAAGAGAAATGGAGTGTACAATCAACAATTAAATGCTGTCATGCTTCTCTCAACTCTCTGCTGCCTCTTACACTTTCTCTGCTTACAAGACAACTGAACTATAAAACAACTGACTTGATGACTCACTCACTTCACTTGTGCATTAGCCAATACACCATGCCTCTTTTTTATGCAAGTGCTGGAGGCGCCATTTTGTGATTTAGAGGATCTCCAACCATTGGAAAACTGAGGAGACATTGTTTTGCAGTTGTTATTGTTTTGTGCTGACACATAAGGTAGGACCGATGGTGACAAGGGGGCAACTGGTGGTGACAATGATGCAACCTTCAGTAACTGCAGGACCGCTAGTGTCAACTGTGCAACCACCTATGACTATTGGACAACCATTGGTTTGCAGGGCTACAATTGTATAAGGTTCCTCCTCCTGTGTTTGAATTTTGCTTCTTCTTGGATTTTTCAGAGTGTGTTTTGTTTTTTGATCTTAGATGGATCATACCTCAATAGGATTTTGGTCACACAAAAGTTTTCTGTGTGAGACATGGGAAGATTTCTCCCACTTTCTCCTTGGTAAACTGTTTTGCTTTTCTTGGAGTTTGGCCCTTGATCCCAACCTGCCAAGAATCTTGTGGTCATCTTTTGGTTTCTCTGATCACCTACGATAAAATGCCCTCCTCCAACTCTCCTTGTGCATCCAAAGCAAAGTAATCAGTGGAATGTAGCAATTTTGCCCCTCTTCCTTGTTTAACATGGAAGGCTCATTAATATAAGTTTTCACAATTCACCATAGAATACATCTTATGAAAGAGGGTAGATCACGCTTGAAAGAATTCTTCCAACTTAGTGGCTTTTGCTTTCTTGTGCTTGTCCTTGGATGAAGCTTTTCTTTACCCAAAGCTGTATTATATCACCCACGGTGAAAGTGTGGCATTTGATGGTGCTGGTCATGCTTATCTTTGTACTTAGATTGAAACTAGATGGTAAAGTGCACATATCTTAGTGGCTTATGCTTTCTTGTGCTTGTCCTTGAATGAAGCCTTTCTTTACTCGAAGCCATATTTTATCAACCCCCATGAAAGTTCGGCTTTGATGGTGCTGGTCATGCTTATCTTTATACTTGGATTGAAACTTCTAGTTCTTGCACTTTAAGATGGATTTGACTGATCCTTTGATTAAACTTGGCTGCCCTGATCAACTTGGAGTCTTTTTCTTCTCCTTCCTCTTACTGTCCAGGTGCAACATCAAGTGTGTTAGTAGGCAAATAACCCAAATGCACTTTAAATGGTAACTTATTTGTGGATGCATGAACTGTCCTATTGTAGGAGTGTGAAAATCAGTATTATGCAGGGATGGCTCCCCTAGATTTTGGTGATGTCTTGGACATCCCAAACATTTTGGGGACTTGGAGGGGACGTTCCCAAACTTTTAATTCATAAAAAATTATCTGACGCCTTTTCTATAAAAAGCTGTTTTTTTTTACAATTTTTTTTGAACCCTTATCCTGAAAGTACCCTAAAAACATTAAGTAATGTTTAAACTCCTAAATTTCATTGAATAAAATTAGAATATTAAAATAATTATTTTTATATATTATTTTAATATCCATCCCCGCACTATCCCAAAAATATGTGATTTTTTGCTATTCCGGAAACCCTGTCCCTAAGACTTAGGTAACTATGGCTGGAATATATGTCAAGAATTCATCCCATGTTCTTGGATACTTGTTGCACCCACTTATGCGCTGCACCAAGGTTCTATTGACTACTTCTGTTTGCTCATCAATTTAAGGATGGAAGGTGGCGTCTCTCTTCATCTTGGTGTTCATCTTGCTACACAAGGTGGTCCAAAATTCCCCCCAAAAAGCTGGTTATCAGTAACAATAGACTTTTACATGGAATTAGCACGCACATATTGTTAAATCTACGCACAACCACGCACAGATAAACATGCCCATGTGTAGGCATTAGTAAACTCCTCACAAAACTGATAGAAATGCTTTCCTATGGCCTAGTAGGAACGCGTAGAGGCATATAGAATCCTTCTTTTCTAAATTTAGGCTTACAAGTAGAACTATAATCTAATCACGCCCATGCTTGGACATTGATAAACCCCCCACAAAATCGATAAAAATGATTTCCTATGGCCTAGTAGGAACATGTTGAGGCATGTAGTTTGTACATTTCTCTCACTTTCCTTCTTACCAGCGTGATCTGTTGGAGGTGTTGTTGGAACTGTATGACAATTCAAAAATGATTGGCAAATGTCAAACACAAGATCCATTATATATGTGCACATCCTTATACTCTAGAACACATAATTACTTCCATCAAACAATGGATCTCTATTTGAGGAGAATCCTTCTTGACTCGCCATGTGTGCTACTGAGATACACCTTCTATCTATTAGACTATTTATGAAGGAACCTTATCTGATACCAACTGAAGAGAACAAACTTATATTAAGAGGGGGAGGGGTGAATCATTATAAAATAATTTGAAATTATTTTCAAACTTATTAATCAACAATAACATCGTTGAAAACCATGGAGAGAAAAGACTCCTTGGATCTACTGTCCAAATCTAGTCACAAATAGAATACAACAGGTTTGTTGGAACCAACCTACAAGAGACCCCAATCCCCTTAAGCTATAGGGACTAACCTATTGGAGACACAAATCCCCACAACTAAGAATCAACTTAGTAAGAGACACCAATCTCTTTTCTTGGGATACACTAACCTTTAAATCAACTTATACCATGTATAACAAACAACAAACACTTCTCCACAAAATTAATCTATTTTTGCACTTTAAAAAATCTCCCCTTTCAATAATCATCAAACTCTGAAATCTCTCTTATAAACTCTCTCACAAATCTTCCCTTGAAATAATTAATCTTTCCTTCACATACTTTGTTTGAATGGTCTTCTATATCTTCCTTCAGAAATCTGTTCTCTTTCTAGCTTGAATGCTCTTCTTGGAGCTTTAATGGTATGCCTTCATTATGCACTTCATAACCTCACTCCCCCACACTTCACACACATATTTCACACACGTTACACATTTGTTGTGTGCTTACTATGAACTTGCTGGATATTCATTGCACAATCTGATTGCTCCATACTCTATACATAAAAGCTAATCTTTAATAATTTATTTTCATTACATAGTTCCACAACCTCCTTCTCTTCTTGTTACTCTCCCTCATATAAATTTGTACTTGACTTGTTTATCTTGTTCATCTCTACATACTTCAATTTTTCCACACTTTAATTATTTCATACCCTTCTTTCTCCTCCTTCCTTTTCATCAATTCACCATTTCAGTCTGCTTGAGTTTTCTCTTCCTTCCTCTTCTAAGAATCACTGTTATTCCATATTGAGAAATCTGTTTAGGACTTAGAAAGATGTATTTATTGGTCGCTCCTTTCTTCTCCTCTTTTATCCTCTCAGCACACTATTTTTCTCCACTCAAGCCCACATACTTTCTATCTAATTTAAGTATGTTTTATTCCTGATTATACCTTTAGACTTTAAGCGCCATTACATAAGTATTTCGGCCACCAATTCGAATAATTACACCAAGATAGAGTCGGCCATAGTTTAAATCAAAACATAAAAACAAGGGATTCAAATACTAGTATCAAGGTTGTGCATGAGTCAGATTTAGTATAGCGAAGAGTCTCCAAAGCTATAGGAAGAGACTCCAAAGCTACATGAAGAGACTACGAATCTATAGGAAGAGACTCCGAAGCTACAGGAAGATATTTTGAAGCCAGAGGAAGAGACTACAAAGCTACATGAAAAGATTTTGAAACTGCAGGAAAAGACTCCAAAGCTAAAGGAAGAGACTCCAAAGCTACAAGAAAAGACTACAAATCCACATGAAGGGACTCTAAAGCTACATGTGATAGGAATTGATAAATGACATCTCTTCAATAATCTGATCTGTATTCTATCTCCGTCAACATCTTTTGACATCAATGACGATTATTCCAACAAACCCTTGTGCACTAACAACCTTAGCACAACTCTGAAGAGGCCTCAAAATTAATGCACACCTAGTATGTCATATGAATAAATGCAACTTTGTTTGAAAACCCCCTTTGAATTTTTTTGAGTTGAGTTTGGATCTTGCTAAATAACTTGGAGAAGGGATGTTTGAGTGCTTGTAGATGTGATGGGATTACTCCTTGACCTAGTACAATGATTTATACCTATAGAGATTTCTACACTAAGTATTGTAATGTGTTATTATGATACTTTGAGAGCTTTGGACTCCTTTTGAAAGTGTTGGAAGTGAGTGTATCAATGTAGTTTCGTACAATTTCTAGATTAGCAAATGAGGTAGTGTTTACTTGCTTATATAGGGGTTTGTAGGTGATTTATCCTATAAAGTTCATCCAATATAGGGATTAAAATACCCAACAAAAACTAAAAACCTTTACCTTGAATAAAAACAAATACCCAACAAAAACTATGAAATTGAATTAAAATTTGGTTAACATGTCAGTCAAATACCATACAAGTCAACCAAGATTGGATATAATATCCTGAAAAATCTGTATGACCTTGCCCAAGGATATAAGACATGTAATCTAAAGTTTGAAACTTGTCAATCTATGTTTTTCTATGGATTTTACTCTCAAAAGTGAAGAGATGTAGACCTCATATTGTGCTAAGTAAGAATGGGAAGGTTGTATTTATCTTAGCAAAGTTACATTGTCTAAACTAGTAGTGTCAAAGAGTAAATCACCAAATTTGAGTGGCTACAAAAACAAACAATTTTTACTAGGTAGTCAAATGAATAAATTTGGAATCCTATAAAGTGAAAACAACCCGTAACTATTAATATTATTTTTCCCTGCGATTGAATTGTCTTTTGAAGAAAAAATTCAAAATAAGATGAAACTAAAAGTTTTCTAGAATTATCAAAATTTTATCGTAATTTTGTTAAGAATTATTCTAAAATTGTTGCACCTTTAACATACTTCATCAAAACAGATAAACCATAAAAATGGAAATTTATGATGTGATAAATCTTTCAATAAATTAAAGTAATTGTAAATTAGTCCTCCAATATTGTGTATTCCCAATTTTATGAAACCCTTTATCATAATTACTGATGCTTATGGGTCAAACATATGAGGATTACTAATGTAATATAATAGGATCATATGGTATAAATATCATAAATTACTTCCACTTGAGAAAAAAAATCCAACTAATGATTTAGAGCTACTTGAGATTGTCCAAATCCTTAAAATATGGTGAAATTATTTTTAGGAAATAAATTCATCTTAAAAACCGACCATAGAAGTATCCAAAATATTTTTACTCTACTATTAAATAAGAGGTAACAAAGATCAGTAGAGATATTAAATGAGTATGATTTTGATATCGAATATGTCTAGACTCTACGGTAAGGAAAATGTAGTGGATGATGCTTTAAGAAAAAACCGTTTATATGCAAAATCTAATGAAAATCTACAATGCTTGACAGAGGTGAGTTTGAACAAATTATTAAATCTAAAATACATATATACAACTACTTTCATGACCTTTATGAAGGTCCACCTAACACCTCATATAATGTACAATTTAATGATCATATTACTTCTTATATACTTGAAACTAATGAACCCTTGTATTATAAAAGATGACTTTGTATTCCAGATCTACTTGATATAAAATGACAATTTTTGAGAGATTCCAATGACATACCTATAACTGGTCATCTAGGTTTTCAAGTAACTTACCTTTCAATCAAAATAATAACTTCTGGCCCAAGATGAAACAAGACATTCATAAATACATACAACAATTCCTAAACTACCAAAAGGTCAAGGAAGAATATTATAAAGAACCCAGACAACTCTATCTAGTTTCCATATCGAATTGGAGATGGGAGTAATCTTCTTTCTTAACCAGGCTTACTAGTACAACATAACATGCATCCTCTAATGAATTTAAAAACTTCATGCATTTTAGACCAATACACATATCTTTGCAAATTTTCCACTGTTTTTCCAACTCCAAAGTGACCTGAAACTTCAGAAGTATATGCATCCCGTATGAGTAGCAGTCTCCTTTCCTTTCGTACACAATCTTTTCATCTTGTAGAGTTTCCCATTCTTGAGGTAAAAATCAGCCTTATCTCGAAAATATGAAGTCTTCGACTTCATATAAGATTAAATCATGGAAGGTATCTATTACATTGCAATATTATATATTTATAACCAAGCAAATAGTAGATCATAAGATCCTTCTCATATCATGGGAACAAACAAAATTCTAGAATAACCTAGTTGTAACTTGTAACAAATACTTTCTAATATTATGGGCCCAATCCCATCCCTGTGTATGCATCTAGATATGCCCTAAGTTTAGATGAAAGGGCTTGGGGCTAGTGGTGGGAAACAATGAGTTTCACACCATTGACCAAGGTTCCACCCACGGTCTCCAGGGTCCCACAAATAGGCCATGCGGACACCTGCAGGTAGGGGTCAAACCTCTCATTATGAGCCACACAAAGCACACTCCCTGATATTACTGACCCAAGTCCATCCTTGTGTATACTTTGAGCTCGTCCCTAATATTTTCCCTAAAAATTAGCTAATGAGATGTTGGTGGGTTGGTTGTGCCCAACCCCATGCAAGTTCAAATCTGGCTCAGCGTTTGAGGCTGGCTGTGGCAGTTTTTGTTGGATTCAAGGTTGGTTGTGGTGGTATGTATCGAATTTATGTGGAATCGGGCCCTTTGTTTGTGTCACAATAGAAACTAGATCCTAGATTATGGCTCACATCTGGTCAAAAACATTTATCAAGCAAAAAACAAACAAACAGACTAACACCAAGCTAACAATATTCCAACAATATTGAACACTATCTAATATCTATTACTCCCTTTAATAACTAAGCATTTACCAATAAAAAAATAAAATAAAATAACAAGCTAATAATATGCCAACAATATTCTAATAGTATCTAATATATCTAATATTGCGCTGGACCCCCACCCCTTACCGGATACAATCTAAATGATTTACTCATTAGATCAATAATATGATCTTTTACAGAATGCAGTGCTCAAAGAGTCCGATTAAGTCCAAACGTGAACTTTATTAGTGCAGAACCCTGATGCCAATGCAAAAAATATTGCCAATGTCCTTATGGCTGCCCTATTATCTCACCAGAGTACATTGGTAACTAGTTGCTACAAATGCCGGGTTAGGTTCACTTGGTTGAAGTTTCCAAGTATAATATATATTGATGTGTCTTGAATGTTTCATCCTTCGCCTGCTTTTTGTTAGAGTAATGAATTATTACACAATTACACAATTTCTATTATCATACCATATCCAAGACTGAACAACTATATAGTGCCACGAAATACCATAGAAGATATGTTTGTGTCAATCTCCTGAATGCCCGATGCCTTACGTTCTCCAACATTGAAGTCTTTTGGAACATTTATCACATACCAAAACTATGGTATCCTATACGCATGATATAATGCACACCATAACTATGTCAGCCTACTCCAACCTTGAAGTCTCCCTGGATGTCTACTGCACATCATAACTGTGGTGGCTTGCACTCCATAGCAATGGTGGCCTATTAGAATGCCCTTACTGCACACCAAAACAATGGCGACATATTCAAGTGTCTGGAGGTACACCGTTAATGATCGCTCTGCTCTGGATGGAACTATTTGTGGCCAATGTGAAGTGCAAACCATTCTAGAATAGGAAAATAAAATACAAGCATTGCCATTACAAACACCGCACACCTTCGAGGTTGGTGATCGAGTATGGATACACCTGCAGAAGGAAAGACTGGTGTGACCTTACCAAAAACTTAGTCTTCTTTGGTACGGGCCCTATACCATCACCAAGCAAGTGAGAGATATTAGTTACGATCTTAATCTTTCCTCTTACCTCGGGTTGCATCCAGTCTTCAATGCGGAACTCTTGCACCACTAATTTCCACCTTTATTGGACACTTTAGATGTTGCAAACTCTTTAACAATAAAAAATCATTCATGATTGTAACGCACCAGCAAAAATGGATAAAGTCATTGACACTAGGGTCAAATGGACAAGACAACAAGGAAAATGGTTTACAAAAGATCAAGTTGCCAGCAACTTTCTTGCATCTTCTTTCGCAGCTACTTGCAATGGGGACCATTGCTCTTCAAGGAGGGGCGACTGATCCAGGAGGATCTGAAACCCTAAATAATTCACGGCAAGATGATGTTGCTCCATGTCATACTCAAACTTCACCAAGGGCATTAAAATCATACTGTAAACGTGTGCATATCGTGAGGTAACTGCTCTACGATACCACACAGTTTTGCACAACTCTGCAGTGTTAGCACTATACCGTGCAACTTTGCAATACTGCCAGCTGAAGATGATGGACCAATTATTAGTTATGAAGCAGTTGAAGAGTTTTAGCCAATGCTTCATATATTAAAACATTCTTCTATTATTGATGGTTAGTGGATTAGTAAGTAGAGAATAAGTACATAGACATACTACATCCGACCTTTCGGATCTTGAGAGAACAAGGAGTACACAAACATGCTACATTTGACATTTGGGATCTTGTACATGAGTTTGCAAGCTATAACTTTGCATTACAGTTTTACATCTAGTGTCACTTGTTTCCTTTGCTTCTTCTTTGGTTGCATAACCACTTTGATAAATCCTTTGGCATCTATCATTCACAATACGTTTTCCAATCATAACACATCTAGATGCTCATTTAGAGTTTTGCCCACCGGGCCTCCTTTTGAGCTTTGAATCAGTCTTGCTTCTCAACATAGTGTGTGTTGGAAATATTGTCATTGATGTCAAACGCTTAATCATTGATGTATTTGGTTAACGGAATCATGTAACGGAAGCTGACAGAACTACTGATGGATGTTGACGGAAACGGTAGAAAGTAACGGAAATAACCAATAGTATGGAAGGGTAGAAAATGAAAGTTTAAATACATGAAAATAAGCGTTTTTGCATGAGAATTATCATGGTATAAGTGAGATATACACAGCTGTACATAGGAGAGAGATATCAGCATTTTAAGGTGTTCATATGCCATGTTTTATGGTGAAAAAGAAGATTTAATGATGGCTGGCAGCGATTTAATGATGACAGCGATTTGTCTAAGGAGGGGCAGCGCTCCTATCAAGGGGTTAATTGCATTGTTTAATGTGCATTTAATAATTGTTATGGGCTGCATTAATTACTTTTTGGTTTTAGCCGACTAATGCACTCAATTATGTTGTGTTAATTGAATAATGGAAAGGTTGTGTTGGTTGGAATGATGTGTCTTTTCGAAAGGATGTGAGAAGGATATATAAGGAGATAGAATCAATTGTTTTAGACAAGCACACACATTGAATATTTTGAGTGAAGAGAGAAGAGTAATAAGAAGAAGAGCAGATTCAAAGGTGTAAAGATGAAAAATTGCAGCGACTTATATATGTGAAGGTGTTGGGATAATTAGACTGAGTATTTTGAGCAGCAGTTTTGTAATAAAGTACAGCAGATCCCGAAAATAAAAGTGTGAAGTGCAGATCCAAATAAGAAAACCATCACTCGTTGAATAAGCAACAAGTCCACGGTGGTAAGAGGAATTTTTGATAAGGGGTTGGTGCTCCTGTGAGTGGGTGCTCATGAATTCGAAGGGGTTGGTGCTCCTGTAGGTTGGTGCCTACAAAATTGTAATTTCGGGATTGGTGTCTCCCGTAGGTTAGTGCCTACAAACATTTGAGAAATATAATAAAGAAGATTTTCTCTGTGGTTTTCTCCCGAAAGGGTTTACACGTAAATCTGTGTCTATTTGCATTGTGTTGGTTTGCTTTGCATTTATTGATTGTTTTGATATATTCACTGTGAAATTGATTAATTGTGATTACGGTTATGAGATTAAGTATTAAATTTTAAAATATCATAATACTGATTCACCCCCCCTCTCAGTATTATCTTGTGCTTAACACTGTGTGCATTCAAAATTGTGCATAGAGTCTGTGGTTTGCGTCCACTCAAGCATCCTATGCACTTGCTAGCATAATGCAAACTAGAAGTTCAACTGCTACTCATGCAAGAAGTCCAACTGTCACTTGGGTAGAAGATGAACCACTCTTGTAAATGTCCTCTTTTGTAGCCATTGTTTGTTGTAACTGATTTCTTGTAATGCATCCAATATCCATGGGTATCAATATGAAACTGACACTCCTCCCAATGTATTCGAGACTACTTGCATGCTTCATGCATCCTGTAACAGTCATCCATATCTCCCACATTTTAGCATGCCCCGAGTATCTAACATCAGAATGGCCACCTCCAAGTCTAGAAATACCAGTCATCCATCTTTCCCACATTTTAGCATGTCCTGAGTAACTAACATCCAAATGGCCACCTCCAAGTCTAGAAAAATCAGTTAGGATGGATTAGCCCCTTCCTAATCACATGGGCTTGCTCCACTTGTTTTTTTGGTCATTCGTAGTCTAGGCAAATCAGCAAGGGTGCATTCCTAGTCTTATTTCGTATCGTACAGATTTTTAATCTACCCTATACTTTCATTTGAATAGAAGTGGCACCATTTTGCCAATCTCATGTGGTTGAATGCGTAATGGTTCTTTCTGCATTTGTTTCTTAGATTCCAATGCATGTGCTACAATCTTCAACTCTACTTGAATAAATCGTCTAGCTTTACTAGTTATAGCATTGTCCTCCTCAAAACCTCCTGGGCTCAACACGGATCATTAAAGAGATTGCAACAAGGAGGATTCTTGGATTTTAGATAAGTTTGTTATGATTTTTTTTATAGTTCTATTTGTAATCTTCAAATGGATGTTTTTGGTTATTTTTTAATCATTTTTAACAAGTAATGATAACTTATGTTTTTTCCCCAAATATTATGTTTTTTTAATCTTTCCGCGACATGTATTTGTTATAATGGCAACAAGCGCTAGCTCTATGGGCCAAGGGGAAACAACTGCCTTCAAAATTGATCCGTTTTCATAGCTTTGGAAATATGCAACAATGCTAGAGTAGGTTCCAGAGGGAGGGTGTTATATTTGACGCCGCAAAGAGTGCAATGTTAAATATAAGAGTGCTTATAATCAGATGAAAGCCTATTTTTGTGCTAATCCTAGCCATGGAATCAAAGCTTGCACTAGGTTGAATGAAAAGGGGTTTCTACTAGTAAAGGTTTTTGACCAAATCCAAGAGCAAGACGAATCAGATAGAGTGGTTTCCCTAAAATCAATCATCTTTTGGCAAATAAATGATCTCTATTGAGCAAGCCACTTGCAACTTCATCTCATATCCAAGTCGTGGCCGCCATACATCATTTTTTGGCGACATCTTCTATAGATGTCAACATTTTCAGGTGTAGGGGGTGGATGCCCCTTGTGCCTGTCCTTACGTTAGAGCATTTTGTGGATAGCGGGATTGTAGGTAGCTAAAACAAAATTGCGATGGTAGCGCACGTTTGGGGTAACTCGTGAACGATCGAGGATGGAACTTGGAGGTGGATATAAGCCTATGCATGTGTTGTCCTTTAGTGTCACTTGCTCAAAATCAAAATCAAAAAAATCTTTTATAGACGAAGAGTATTATCCTCTATTCCTCAAATGAACAAAAGGTGTGGGCCTATTGGAAAGGGCATTTCAAAATAATGCCAAGGTTATCGTTGATGAGCTTGTTGGCAATGTATTTATGCCAATAGGAACCCATTTAACATTGTTAGGTTATCATTTTGGTGGTATATGGTGAGAGGAATCAATGCAGCTTCGAGAGGGTACCCAAGGCTAGATATAAAAAGACAACATCACCTAATTGGGCAAGAGGAAAAAATTATGTTGACGATTCATTGCATCCCATTAGGGATTCGTGGATTGAAATGAGGATACCCATTATTGTCAATGGATGGAACATTATAGAAATAGACCCTTGATTAATGTGATTGTAGTGTGGCCTAAAGGGTCAATGTTTTTGAAGGTCGTTGCGAAGGGCATGTGAAGGATGCACAATTCATTGCTCACATTCTTATAGAATCCATTGAGGTGGTGGGGCCTCGAAACACTGTCCAAGTAATAATGAGCAATGTTAAAAATTGGAAAGCCATAAGGTTGTTGGTTGAGGTGAGAAATAAGCATATATTTTGGACACATTGTGTCATTCATTCAATCAACCCAATACTCTAAAACTTGGACAACACAATCAATTGGATTAAAAAGTGCATGTTGAGGACAAGTTCCTAATTTTTTTTACCAACCGTCAGTCCATCTTGAGGCCTTTCTTGAATTTAGAGCTGATAAAGATGAGTGAAACAATCTTTTTATTTTTAAATTACTTTGCTATAAATATATTTTTTGATTTAAAATTTATATTATCTACTGTGTTTTTAATTAAAAATTAAAAAACCAAAGTAGACAATGTTGTAACTTGTAAAATTTAATTTCTGTTAAATTTTAGCTTTTAAATTATCTATTAGGTTTAATCTGCTATTTGTAACATGTAGATTTTTGTATTAGGTTTCTTAGGCTCGATTCGACAACACACAATCGTCTCGCTGAAAAAACAGAATTTTGCTTCTTTTTAAGCCCACATACCTGCACATTCTCGTCACACAACATTTGAACATCCTTTAAGCGAATTGGAAGGAGTTTATAATGGAATTTTAGGGTAGGTTTGAGGAATTTTGGGTTTCTAGGGTAGTTCTTCATTTTTTTTGTTTTTTTCCAAGTATGTAAATTTTTTCTAAAATGTTTATTATTAGGTTTCTTTACATGATTTACACTTTTACATGCATTCCATTTAATTCCCGTAATTTTTATTGGTAATTTATGCTAGTTTTTCAGAATTTGTGAACAAAATTGCTAGTTTTTTCTATGTGCATAGGGTTTATGCTATATGCTTTAGATTTTTTAATGCTGTTTTTCTAATTTGAACATTCCGTAGGTTAGCATATAATGACATTCAATTCTGCTTCAGGCTCAACAAGTAGAAGCCATCCCATTGGAAGTTGTGACCCTTTCTTAGAAGTATGTTGTATATGGATAGTCCTCGGGGATTGTGTTTTGCATGCTCTGCTTAATGAAGGTTTTTTGAAGGCATCAATCGTTTCAAGTACCATATCGCCTGCATTTGTTGCTGCGACATCACACCATTTCATAATGCCACAGAAGAGGCAAAATGAGAGATACATGAAGTGCTTGTGGTGTTGGATGCGATGAAATTAGAGAGAGCAAGGGTACAAGCAGCCAAAGGCAGTTATTAATCCCGATTCGGCAGTGGAAATGGAGGTAGATATGGTAGGGATTGTGGGTTCTAGTCGTGGTTCACACACATGAGGCACATCAACCTTATTTAGTTTGACAAACCCAGTCCCAAGGTATTTTTGTACCAAGGTTCCAGAGAAGACGTGTTTGCATTTTTGGTATTACAACAACCTCCCCTTTAACGTGGCGAATGTAATGCCCCCAATGAGACTATTTTTGCCCCTAGTTGGATTTTAGGCAAATCGCAAACTCAAAATTGCAGATTAGAGAAAACATGGAAATTTATTTAATGCAGATCTGAATGAACCCAGAAAAATGCGACTAGGGTTTTAAGAGGAATCCACACAAATCAACAAGTACATTCATACCCATTCACTCCAAACTGATTTCTATATTTTTAATAGCTCATGCATGCATAAAAATATATATTTTTAAAGGTAAAATAGGCCGCAAAAATTTATGTAAGTCTGCAAACTTGCTGCCCCTGAAAGTGAATAAAAATGACACTTTTATTCATCCAAAAATTCAGAAAATGATTGGAGATGATTCATAAAAACCTGATTTTATAACAACTCAGAATTGTCCGCAAAACACCTTAGAATGTCATAAATACATCCAAAATATGGGTCGCTCCACTAGAGGTAAATAAAATAAACAGTGCTGCAATATTTCTTCAAACCCTTGATTAGAAATCTGCAAAAACTCCTTTGTACAACTGTTGGAAATGACTAAAATCTGTGTAAGCTCAATAGAATTTTTTGAATAGAAATTTCTCACATTCTTTTGAGGTTTTTCGTTCACAAGAGGGATGAATCCTAAGGGTTTTTGTACTTAGAAATTTTAAGCAAAAGCTCAAGCTTCAGCTGCAAATTAAGAGAATATCAAATGGTCATAGAATGCCTTCCTACAAGTCAACCTCTCTTTATAAAGAAAGAAGAGACCCAAGACAACCTCCAAAATATCCAATCAGCATACAATGAATTTTTCTATGCATTTTCCACTCTCCATCCTTTCTAGGCCAAGTCGCATTTTCCTTGGGAGGATAACTTTTGACCCAAGATTTTTACCTTTTTCTATTTTGTATTTGCTCCTCAAGCTAGTCCCATTTTTCCATAGGGATAAACAATTTAATAAATGCTTTTCTCTTGTTGGCTCTTTCTATGTTTATTTTATTATTAAGTCTATGATTTTATTATAAGTGCTTTTTATAATGTCTATTTTATTTTTTTAGCATTGTATAATAAAGTAATAGAACTCAAGTCTCCCTTTTTAATCCTCCTTAGCCGTCGGGAAGACATAATAGGCTAAGGGTCTTTGATTGGGAAGGGGATATTATAGCGAAGACCCTGTATTGAGAGTATTTGGTGATGTCATTGATTGTTTCAGGGAAAGGGTACAAGTCACCCTTTTCAAAAGACTTAAATAACATTTTCTAGAATGTAAAGCAATTCTAGAAGAACAAAAGAAGAAATGGTGAGAGTTTAGATGCACCATTCTTTTAGGTGCGTAGGCGGATGGAATATAGTGCACCTTCATCAATTTTTTAATGGCTGTAAATGGCGAGATATTTTTCTTGAAGTCAATTGACGCCTTTTAACAAAGTAAAGGATGCAAAAAATTGAGGCTGATGCTAGAGGATGTTGTCTTAGAGGTGGGCATGGAGAATGTTGTGCAAGTTGTTACTGACAATGTAGCAACATATGTGGCGGTTGTGAGACTACTTTATGAGAGACATCCATCACTCTTTTGGAACCCTTGTGTGGCCCATTGCCTTGAGCTTTTTTTGAGGACAAACAATATTGATTAGTGAGACTAGCTGTAGAAGATTCAAGAAACACCACAAAACATATTTATAATCACCCTTGGGTCCTTAGCTTGATGAGAGATAACACCAAAGGGAAAGTGCTTATGCGAGCGGGTGTTACGAGGTTTGTAACTATTTAATGTTGCAAAGTATTTGTAGTTTGTTGACATTGTTGAAGCAAATGTTTGTGACTCGAGCATTGTTAGACTCAACATATTCAAAGAAAGTTGATGGAGAGAGGACTAAAAAAATATTTTTTGATGATGCTTTTGTGAAGAGAGTTGCAGAGATCGTCAAGATAACTTCAAATTTCAATTCGCTTCATTTATTTTCAAATTTTAAAAGTAATACACATTACTTTAATTGTAAGTTTGTAACTCTAATTCTTTTGCGAGTGGGTGTTATAAGGTTTGTAACTATTTAATGTTGCTAAGTATTTGTAGATTGTTGACACTGTTCAAACAAATGTTTGTGAGTCAAGCATTGTTAGACTCAACATATTCAAAGAAAGTTGATGGAGAGAGGACCGCAAAAACATTTTTTGATGATGCTTTTGTGAAGAGATTTGCAAAGATTGTCAAGATAACTTCAAACTTCAATTTGCTTCATTTATTTTCAAATTTTAAAAATAATACACATTTCTTTAATTGTAAGTTTGTAACTCTAATTCTTTTGTAGGTGTCAGAGCCTTTGGTGAGGGTCTTGCGTTTAGTGGATTAGGAGCAAAACCCAATTTGATACATTTATGTGGCCATGGATAGGGCCAAAGATGCCATCCAGAACTATTATAGGGGAGATAAAAACAAATTTGGTCCCATTTGGGAGTTGATTGATCGAAGGTGGAATGCTCAACTCCCCCTACCCATTCATGCAATAGGGTACTATCTCAACTCCATTTTTTTTTCTTTGATGGCTTCACAAATGTTAATGGGGAAGTTAAGAGGATGACACTTGAGGTTGAGGTGAGAGACTTGATTATTTTTGAGTTGCAAAATTATAATCAAGCTAGGGGGAGACTCTTTTCTTCACCACTAGCTTTATGAGGGAGATCCACCCTAATACTAGGCAACAAAGACTGGAGTTTTTACTTATTGCTTACAAGTTACAAATTTACAATTATTAATTACTGAATTTTTTTTGGACATTCTGTTTGCAAATTCTTAGTGGGAAGATTGGGGTGGAAATACCCCAAATCTTCAAAAGTTAGCCCATCGAATTTTATCTCAACCTTGTAGTGCTTCTGGATGTTAGCGCAATTGTAGTTTGTTTGAGGCCATTCATATGGAGGAGTGCATTTTGTTGACTCAATGACATTTACATGACCTACGTTTTTTGTAATTCAGTCTTTTGTTTCGCACAAGAAAGGTGGAGGATATATCCTAGGAGCCTATTGATTTGGATGAGATTGATCCCTACATTGATTGGACTTTGTAGGATGAGACTCCCTTGTTCTCTAAGAATGAGATTGTTCTCATAGTTTGCCTATTTGGTGAGTACTCGCCACATTTATGTTGCTGCAAATATTTGTTCAATTAACTCGCCAGACAAAATTGACGAATAATCTTCAATACTCACCGCGAATATTTGCCAAAATTCGGCGAGTTAAGCCCAAAAAATTGCCATACGCAGCAGGGATGTGGAAAATAGGTAAAACGCGGATTTTACACTAAAAAGACACTGCTTTTTGTCTTATAAATGCATCACACTCCCTCACTTGTAATCACGGGGAAGAGGAAAATGTAAATTATTGTAAATTGTAACTTGCATAGATATGCAATTTATGATGATAATTTTCAATGACAATCATCATAAATTCATAACACTTATCAAGTGGCTGTTGTATTTGCATGATGATGCGATTTTGTATTGTATTTGTATTCAAAACTAATATAAAACACTTCCCCAATGTTTTATAGACTCATTTGATACATCTTTTAGCTATTTTTTGCATAAAATTTGTGTTTTAACTTGTAATTTGTAACTTGCATGGATATGCAATTTGTGATGATCACTTTCAATAACAACAATATTCACACGATGATACGTTTTGTATTCTATTTGTATTCAAAGCTAATAGAAAACAGCTCCGCAACATTTTTCAGATTCATTTGATACATTTTATAACTGTATTTTGTATAAAATTGACGTTTCTTATAATAAATTTAAGTATTTTTTAAGTTATTGAGTTTTGCCGAGTTTTTGCTGAGTCGGAATTTTTTTGGTCTGCTGAGTCTGAGTCGAGTCTGAGTATGCAAACAATGATTCTACCAATCCAATTGTTGTAATATTTTTTTTCAAAACTATGGAACTTTTCTTTATGGCATCGTATTTTGTTTTTCAGCAATACTTCCTTACAAATGCTTCCCCCGCATTTTTCCCAGCTTAAGTTTTTGGGTGCTTGACTAATTTATGAATGCTGATGATTTAATGGCTATTCCTGGCAGGACTGTTTAATTTAGATAACATTGTTTATTTTAATTTGTTTTCTACTTGCCGGTGATACAGCTTGCTGTACTAGCTGGGGATTTCCTTCTTTCAAGGGCTTCTGTAGCACTTGCTTCACTGAAAGACACGGAGGTGAATTTGTTTTCCAAACTTTCTCTGTTATTATGATTTTTGTGGTATGGTGCTGTTTGTCAAACACTCCATATTGTTATCTCATTATTATTAATGTTTTTATGAATGGCTGCATTTGTCCAAAAATGACATAGCTACATATGCTTGTGCAACCCGATAAATGAAGTGTAAGCCAATCAAGATTACATAGAGAAATCTTTTTCAAAAACAATATCATAGCTAATGTTTGCATAGGAACTCATGATTGATTGCTGAAAAGGGTTCAGTGTCAAAAACATAGAATCACTTGGATGGGGTGACCTTGCATGCCAAGTTCTTTGAATAGTTTCCATCATGTTATCATTGAGAATATATAGAGTTTGAATTATAGCTTTTGCTAGAAAATTTGAAACCACACGTCCTTATTTGGTTTCCATTTGAGGATTTTAAGTTTAAACAGGACTGAATATCAAGGATGTGTTTGAGATGCTGCACTTAAATAGTTAAATTTGGTGGTAATATTTATTGTGCCTGCCTTTGAGATGGAGCTGCAGGTTTATTTCATGTATTTTGTTTAATCTCAAAGGCAGGTTGCTTTCATTCACTGCTTTCAATCTCTGTATCAAGTTGTTCGTGATCCTTGTAGTCTTTCATCTATTTCCTATAAGTTTACATTTAGGAGGTTATGGCACATTGATGTATAAGCTTATTGTGGCTTGTTATCGCTTCAGACACAGAAACACTAATTTAAATAAATGACTCCGTGTCAGTGAACAGCGAGCTTTGTAAAAATAGTAGCTCATGAGAAATATTCTGCTGAATGAGACAACGATAAGCTAAGCTATTTAAAAAGTCAAAGTGTATATTTATGTACCCTAATAATTAAGCTATTTTAAAAGCCAAATTGTGTATTTATGTACATATTGCTACAAATCAAGGTGGTAAGGTAAAACAGTTCAGCTTCTCTTTAGTTTAAAAGAATTGCGATTTGCCTCTTTCTGCAGGTGCCAGAGATAGTTGTGAGTTGAATGCATGTCAGGTTGCGCATGCTATGGCTTGAGCATTGGAATGCTGGTTTGAGTTGCTCTAGAAGAGGCACCTTGCATGAAATGAACCTGTGCATCTGTTCTTGAACGTTGTTCTGAATTAGGAAGATCCTCTTGTTCAGCAATGGACTGTTATTTTACTTTGATCTGCTTTTCCTGGAAATTTTGTTTTGATGTTGTTGAAAGTGTACCACTTAGCCTTAAAGGGGTATTGCCCAGCCTTGGTAATGCAGAATAGGGGAATGTGTTTGAAGTGAGTATGTTTTGTATGTCGATGAACTATCTGATCAATTATTCAGGCTGTGCTGCTTGTCATTCCAGCAAAGGTCAGTCTGTAAGGCCTGAGCAGGTCTGCATTGAAAATTGGATGAATTCCAGGAAGCAGGGTTGAATTTCAATTGATTCCTTGTCATTGGCTAATGATTTTCATATAATACAGCTTCCAAATCATTATACATGATCTTGATACTGACCTTCATCCTCATTATTTTCATCTCCCGCTTCCTGTGCTTGTTTGGAATTAAACACTGATGTTACCATCCTCATTTGGTGATAGATCGATTTGTCCTGATAACATAGCTTCTACCTATCTTTTGAATTTTACCTCAATCATTTCAGTCAACGGACTTTATCATCTTGACTCAGTTCCTTGCACATAGCTGGCTTGGAATATTCATTTGCCATATTTTAGCTTGAACTTGCTCTTCTGAATGTAGGAATTGTCACTGATAAACTCAGTAAAACTGAAATCAAACCTGAGTGTGTAAATGCATAGTCAGATTTTCTCTCATGGCCTGCTTGCTCCCTACCAACAGCCATCAAACACTATTTTCAACAGCAAAATTTCTGCTCCCTTAATCAGTCGAGGACTGTTCAAATCAAGGGGCAGTCCCAAAAGAGAAGGCCATGCCATCCTCCATTTCACCTCCCATTCACAGCCTAAATCAAAATTTTATGCAAGTTGCTTCAAACAAATCTACACAAATCTGCAAAGAGGAACTTCATTCATCCACTACCATGCCCAGGGGGCCATCTCGAGGCCCCACTTCCCAGAAAAAAAAGAAAATGGTTGTTACCTTAGGTTGGGAACTCCTCCCAAGCTCTCATTCTCCATTGACGAAATGGAGTCCAGGGTTTGGCTCCTCAAGAAAAAGGCTTTGTTCTGCAAATTTATGGGTGCCTTCCCTGGAGCAAAAGCTCCCAGGTTACGAGTTCAAAAAAAAACTGTCAGCTTTTAGTATTGTTGGTGATTTTCATAATGTGCAAGGTCTACTTCATGGTTGTTTCCAAACTTGAAGCTTTCCAAGGGCCCCCCCTGAAAAAATTGGCTTTAGTCATGAACTACTGGACTCCCGCTTTCAATCATACTGAGGATTTTCCAAGTACAATACTTGTTTTGGTTCAGCGCCCACTTCTCCCAAGTAAATACTGGCAGGAATCCACTTTGAGGAAGATAGGTGCAGCCATTGGAGAACACATTACAGCTTCTGAGTTTATCAAAAAACCTGAAGTACTGAACTTCGCCTAGATCGGTGTTAATATTGGTCTGAATAAACCTCTGCCTGATAGGATGGTCTTAGAAACGGGAGGCATAGAATCGGAGCAACCTCTGTTCTAAAAACTGCGATTTATCGGCAATAAATTGTGACACAAGAAAAACAATAAATCGCCTGGAAAATCATGATTATTTTATGGTAAAAAATTGGCAATTTCTGGCGATAAAACTAGTGAAAACTTGCCAAAAACTGCCTTGAAAATCGTGGAAAATCACCAGGCAGGGTAGAAAACATCCAAACCGAAAAAAGGTCATTTCAAAGCGTTTTTCAGCAATTTTTTCCTCTGCGCTTTGACCTCAGAATTTATGCGATTTTTGCTCCCGCGTTTTGCTAGGGTTTCATTTATGATATTCAAAATGTGCTTATTTTTTGTTTTTATAGATTTCTTGTAGACGTGTATATTTTTGCAGGTCTGTTAAAAAAATTAAATATTGCACCCTACCTTTCTGTATTCGCTTTGAACAATACAGTTTTTAGGAGGGCTTCTTTTTGTTTGTATAGATTTCTTCTCGACAAATGTATATACAAGAGACCATCACAATGCTGCAAGATTATCTAAGTTAAGATAAGCTTTGCATTAGTACAGGTTTTTGTAATGGAAACAAGTTTTACATTTAATATAAGTTACTTTATGAATTTAAATGTTTTTTAACGTATTGATAAAGTTGCTGATCCCCGATTTCTGAGTCAAATTTTGGCCTGCTGAGTAATTTCCGATAACAATTTATTGAACTATGGGAGCAACTGATTGATTATGTGAATATACCTTTCAGATGCATGAAATGTCATTGGCATGACCATCTTGCTAGAATCTGTCCTTTACAGGAAGCCATGTACCAGAAACAAGATCCATAGAGTTCCCCCATCACCAAATAAGAACCTAACGAAGAGATGGAGATTGGAAACCGAAGCGAGCATCAAAGAAAGCCCGATGATGTCCCGAGCCCACACAACAAGAATATTCAGCAAGGAGACAAAAAGTTCCACTGAGCCAGTCACAAGGAAAGGTAGATCCTCACCAAGAGCTGAAAATCAAATTAAACAAACCTTTTTGAGGCCTTGGTAGACTTGGAGATTGAAGACATAGAATATGTGCAAGTTTCTGCCTAGACTAGCACTCGAATACAAGAGGCTTCTCACAAGGCTGTACAAAATATGAAACTTCATAAAGGTAAGGTCCAGGGACCTGTGAAATTTACTTTCATTGATGCATTTAAATCTTCAAACGTGGACAAGAAACCCAAATCCAACGAAAGGTCTCAGGAGGATCTTATCCCAACAAATTTGCAAAGTTGGGAGGCAAAGGACAACTCCATTTAAAAAAAGAAAAGGAAGCCATCAATGGACACAGTGGAGCCAATCTATGGCCAACCAGTGGAAGGAAGACTACAGTGGTGGGAACCAAAAACATCCAAGCAGAATACTCGGCCAGAGGCAGGCAGCTCTGATCTGTCATAACAAGTTTACTGCGGATACTTTCATGGAATATTAGGAGCATTGGCGTGCCTCGTAAATGCCAATTCCTTAAAACCAAATTCAGAGAGTCAAAGATGGATATGGCCCTCCTCGAAGAAATCACAGAGCTCGCCTCTGTATGGAGACCAAAATTTGTGGGGACAGGCTGATAGCAACCAAATGATCTTCTGTCCCACAAAAAACAAGTGATACAAAGCGATCCAACTAGATATGTCCATCACTCCCACCATTTTCATGCCTGGGGAATGGTTTCGAAGTGTTATTGCCATGAATTCCAAGAGATGTTTTTCTCGATGTAGATATTCTAGATCAGCCCTATGTAAACAACAGAACTGCTGTTCAGCAGCTATTGACATGGGTGGTCAATAATCAATACCGTGAGGTCTTATTGATGGGTGATTTCAACACCATCAAATCCCTAGGAAAAAAAGTTAGGTGGACAAGGATTCAACCAAGTCATGGCCAATATGCTCTTGAATTTAATGTCAGCAGCCTCCATGATAGATTTTGTCTTTGTTCAAGGCAATTTCACTTGGTCAAACAAAAGGAAAGGGAAAAACGACATTGCTGAAAAGATTGGTTAATCATATCCAACAAATGGCTTTCGCCCACCCAAGTCTTTAGTGCAACAGTATGTGATTCCACTTTGTTAGATCATTGACGCATACAACTGGAAATTCTCCAAAGGACCTAGGAAACCAAACAAACCAGTTTAATTTTGAGAGAATGTGGCATTACCCATCTGGACTTCTCATCCAATCTCACCCAAGGGTGCAAAGAAGAAGCCCAAATAAAAGGCCTTGAGATGTACAAATTCACAGGAAAACTTAACCATTAAAAAATAAGGATGAAGGCCTTAATGGACATGTTTTTGGCAAAACCTTCGCTCAATCTAGAACTGCAATAGACCAGCTTGCAAGGATCCAAAATAAATCTGGGAATTGGGATTTACAGAAGAGCTAGCTGCCTGAGAACAGCTGAGTATTCAGGATGTGGTTACAGTTAAGATATGAGAGGAATATTCCGGCGAAAATAGAAAATGGCATTGTGGCGATTATAAGAAACTTCATGTGGAGGGGTGTGGATGAACATTTTAAGTGCCCATCTGTTGCCTCTGACAAACTAAGATCATTTAAATTAGGACGATGACTTGGTATCAAGAACACTCTAGTATTCAATCAAGCCCTTGTAATCAACCTTGCCTGGAGGTTAATATATAATTTACTCTACCCCTTGGAACTCCATCCTTAGAGGCAAACACAGTTTGGAGCAACAGCAGGACTTTCCCAAATCCCAAGGTTGACCAGTCCTCTCCCAAGCAGCTAAACACATCAAAATTGGAATGGATCTGCCAGTGCAAGATGGCTCTTGGCAGGTTGGTAATGGGAGCAAAATATTATTTTGGATTGATTGCTGGAATGCAGTGAATCTCCTTGAGTGGCTGAATCTCAAGGATTTATATACATTGCAGCCTGCTTTGACCTGTAAAGATGTTAAACTTTTGTCTCAACTTCAGAACCTGACACCGAAAATTCAGTAAACAGTTGCCACATTACAAAATGAAATAGAATACCGAATGTTGGTAAGTGGCCAGGATCAAGACATGATTATCTGGTTGCCAATTAACATGGGAATGCACAGTCTCAAGTGCAAAATGAAACTATCAAGGGTACTCTTGACTAGATCAAAAATAAAAATGTTCCGATGGATTGTAATGTCCCCTTTCCTACGCCTAAGGCGCAAGGGCCAATTTGAGTCCAAGCCTTGGTCATACCCAAGGGGCTATGGATGTGGGGAGCTATTGGGTACGAATATCTAGTCCATTATGTTATAATTCTTCGTTGACATGAGCGTAAAGTGTTTTTGAAGGGACTAGATATTATGTTTTGTCGTTAGGAAGGCGCCACATGACACTTAATGTTTTAATTTTGCGTTGGGGGTCACTTATGGACCATGACGACTTAAAAGGGGAAAAGTAACTTAAGTTACTTTTATTTTATTGGTCCTTCCTAAGGAAAAATGTGACTTGGGCTATTTTGGGCTCTTTTGCCTCGGGGAAAAATATATAAGGAGTTGTGAGGAAAAAGTGAGGGTCATTCTTGCATACATAATTATTTTCCTTAATGTGCAACTGCTGCTTGCAAATTTACAGCTTGTGGAGTGAAATCCCACAGGGACCCTAGCTTCGGTGGTGAGAGATCCATCCCTAGCTAGCAAGGCAATCTTCGGTAGTGAGAGATCTACCCTAGCTTGTCATTTTGGAGTTGAAATCAGGGCTGTTTTTTAGAGGCATTTTCAGAGGGTTTCAGAGGGACGGTTTTGAGGGGTTTGGTGACATTTTGTGGAGAAAATCAAATGGTTTTCAGATCAGATTTACGGCAGCGATAAGAGTAGGTTTTGGCATCATTTCTAGAGACTTTTCAAAGGGTTTTGATCATTTTCCAAGGGGGGTGACTTGTTTTAGAGGTTGCAGCCTTTATTTGGAGGGTATCCAGTGGTACAAATTCAGATTTGAAGGTTGGAATATCATTCCCTATATTTATAAATATTATTTCCAAAGTTTCATAATTTTGCACTTGTATTCGGAGAGATAAATTTTTGAAGTTTTCTAGCTATCTAGGGCACGCTGTATTTTTTGTTAAAATATAGCACATTATATAGCATGTAAAACAGTTATGTAGTTGCTCGGTTGGTAACTGTATAACCACCTCTCTCATCAATAAATACACTCTGCCTGTTCGTCATTTTGACAGTGCAGTTTGCCTTCTGTCTTTTTTCTTCTCTTTGCATATTCTAACATTGGTATCAGAGCGATTTTCCTGAGGAAGCCCTTGAAGGGTATGGGAAATCAACTCAGTGTTTGAGGAAGCCCTACTAGGGCACAAACTGGAGGAGTTAGTTCGTTGCTTATTGAAGAAGGCTCACGAGAAAGGAAAACTTCTGTTTCAAAAACGCACGGGTCGCAGAAGCACAACGTGGGTCACGAGGGCAGCGGGTTGAAGCCTGAATCGTGAAAGAAGAGCAAAATAGCGGCGCGGGGTACAAACGTGGCGAAGGGACACGCGCGGGACAGACGCGGAGAAGTGACAGACGAGGGGACAGACGCGGAGAAGGGACAGACGCGCGGGACAGACGCGGGATGAGGGCAGCGCGGATCGCACCAGAAAAAAAAAAACACAGCTCGCAGCACCTGCAAACAACAAAATCCGTGAGCAGCGAAGACAACTCCAAAGTCGTGAGGGAAAGTTAATATTATTTGGGCAGAATAATATTTCGTGAGGGAAAGTTAATATTATTTGGGCAGAATAATATTATTTCCAGCAACAAAGGTATTCATTCTATTTGCTGAAGAAATTAATTCATTTAATATTATTTGCTGGAAAAGGATATTTTTTAAGTGTGAGGCAAATTATTATTTTATTATTTTCCGTTCTTTTGGAATAATAAAATGGCAAATATATCACACTTGACATTGCCGGAGACACAAAAATTAACGGGCACGAATTTCAATGTTTGGAGTCATAAAATTTTAACGGTTGCGGAATTTCGGGATTGTGATAAAATAATCAAGGGTGATGAAAGTCGACCAGCGACGAACTTCGAAGATTATGACAAACGTCATAAGGAAGCGTTATTGCTTCTCAAGTTATCGGTGTTGGATGATTTGATACCGGAAGTGCGGAATGCCACTGCGGCAAGCACGTTGTGGACTAGTCTGAGGGATAAATATCAGACGTCAGAGAAGAGTCGGGTTTTATACCTGAAAAATATGCCCTTTTCCGTAAAGTTACAAGAAGGTGGATCGCTGTCTGAGCACCTACTTCGGATGAAAGATCTCCGAGACCAGTTATCTTCCATCAACAAGAAGGTGGACGACGATGATATGGTGGCTTTGGTTTTGAACAGCTTACCTTCTTCGTATGAGTCATTTGTGGAGGCACTCCATTTAATGGCTGAAAGTCAAACACTCACGTTTGACAAGGTGAGTTCCTACCTGTTGCAAAAGGAACGGAGACAACTTCAGGCAGAATCTAATTGTGACCATACAGAGAGTGCTCTTGTCACTCAGTCAAAGGGAAAGTGGAAACGTCACTCGGGTGAATCTTCCACTCGGTATCAGGTCACATGTTATTACTGTCACAAGGTTGGGCACCTCAAGAGGGATTGCCGGAAGCGGATGTATGATCTTTCGAAGCAGAACAAAAAGCCATGTAATGAGGAACATGTGGCAGCAATTGCAGAAGAACGGGATTCGGATGACGAGTATGCTCTTTACTGTCTTACGACATCATGCTCAAATGATAGTGGTACCAGTTGTTGGATTATTGACTCTGGTGCGTCTGCACACTTTTCATGTCATATGGACTGGTATGTTTCATTTACTGCAAATATTTGTTTTGAATCAGTAGTACTAGCTGATGGAGAATCGCTTGCAGTAGAAGGGATAGGAGATATATGCATTGTATTGAATAATGCTCATAAATTATTGGTACGGAATGTTAGATATGTACCTTCTTTACAAAAGAATCTTCTATCTATTCGTCAATTGACTGAAAATCCCAATATTTCTGTGGATTTTTGTGGAAAGAAGTGTGTTGTCTCTGATGTGAAACAGAGACAGATAATTGCCCTTGGTATTGGGGTGGGTGGTCAGTATCAACTTGTTGATCCGGCTGCGATCAACATGAATGCACGTGTGGAGGACAGCTCCACCATTCAGGATGTGCGGGAGGCGGACATGCCTTGGGAGGATGGATTTCCTCATTCAGAAGAACAATTTGTTGTGGACGGAGACTCCACTATTCCAGATGCATTGACGGTGCATGGTGAGATGGCATGCCCAGCCATTCACTCAGAGGTTCTTGCTCGAAGGACAATAGAGCATGAACAGTTTGCTCATTGTGTTGTGAAGGATCTTTCCCAACAGAGGGGGATAGATGAGTAGATAGATAAGATGGAGATGGTTATTTCTCCTGTTGAGACGGAGACCACTTCTGAGACGGAGATGGTTATTTCTCCTACTATTGAGGAGTTGGTTCTAACTCCTGCACAGATGGTCACATTCCTCTTCTTGAAAAAGTTGGATGAGCACTACATGGTGGTGCAAGGACGTGATCGAGGTGACGTTGATCACAGGATAATTGAGTTTTTTTACAGACTCCAGCAGGCTACACAAGCCTGGAATAGATTTTTCAATCCACATCTTCGAGGTTCTGATTTCAGCACTCTGGAGATGGGGCTGACACTCTCAGCCATTGGTGATTCATCACTGGTCAATGAATCACGAAACAGAGAACCAGTGGACCACTTGCCATATCTTTTGTTCATGGGACCAGATTTTTGTTTTGCGGTTCGTCTTCATTCGACAACTGCATCACAGTTAAGGACTGCTGATTTTAAAGTACAACTTATGGCACAGTCTGTAGATGTAATGACTAAACATATGGGCTTTAGGATATTTGTAAAATTTCGGGACAAACTTTGTCTTGTTTCCGGTTTAGTCATTAAGAGGGGGTGTTAAAATATAGCACATTATATAGCATGTAAAACAGTTATGTAGTTGCTCGGTTGGTAACTGTATAACCACCTCTCTCATCAATAAATACACTCTGCCTGTTCGTCATTTTGACAGTGCAGTTTGCCTTCTGTCTTCTTTCTTCTCTTTGCATATTCTAACAATTTTCTGGCAGCATTTTATTATTCCAAAAATCCCAAAAATAATTTTCTTATGTTCTTTATAATATTAGCAAGCTCTCTTTAAAATTTCAAGTGATTTGAGTGAGTATTTTGAGAGATCCATTTTCTTCAGTTTGTTGCCCTAGCTGTTAAAAATCTGCAAAAATCAATATTACCTTTGCTGCAATTTTTTTCTATATTTTGTGTATCACTTTGTGGTATCCCACAAGGGATATTTCATGGATGAGTCTACATGGCAAGGTTTTCACAACAGAAGATCTACAAAAAAAAGATGATTTGTACAATAAGATGTCTAGCAAAAATCTGCAGCCCCTATTCTTATGATTCCTTTTCGCATTAAAGATATAGAACACCATGGCAAACTTGTACAAAGCCCACTCCTTAAAATATATCCATGGACACGATGATCAAGGGTGGTCTGCAACATAGACTAGCATGAACATAATAAAAAGAATGCACTCTTATTACAGGCTTGATGTTATGGACCACTTATGGAAGGAAAGGAACATAGAATATTTAAGGACTCTCTATTGGACATACTGAACCACATCCGATCAAGTCTAGGACAGATCCATGGCACGACGATCATATGCACGAGAAACTCTATTGACAAATATGTTTCCTAAAACCATAGTAACCTGAGTCTTGGAAAAGGGGAGGACAGACGGTAAATACATTTCCCAGATTTTGGGGACGGTTAATTAATTATATATGTAAATATACAAATAAATTAAAAAAATCTCTAACCAACTACCATAGTAGATCTAGATTGAGTATAGGCCCCCCATCCCAGAGTAGGGAGAGGAGTGGCACCTCCAAGAGTAGAGGTTGGGTAGGGCATCCTAGGATTCAGAGATCCCAAATGATTCCTATACTCTAAAAAAAGAAACAAATATATTTAAATTAAACAAATTAAAATAAGCTGAAATTTAAAACAATAAATTACTAAATAAAGACATTGATCCAATAATCCATCTGATAAGTGGTAATTATTAATATGAAATATCATAATCTGAAATACTGAGATACATCAACATGCTAACACAGAGCTTAGACAGTGAGAAGACTACATGATACATCGACATGCTAAGTCAAATTCAGAGTTGAGAAGAGTACATTATAATTGATACATGAACATGCTAATGCCCAAAACAAGAAAACATAGTCTGCAACTCAATACTTGGAGTCATCATCTGAGGGAATACTCGGAACCGCTTCTCGTCATTAGAATTGTCGTGCTCATCTTCCTCTTGCAAGGGGATCCCAACCAATCCCTGCTGCATGGCAACCAAAGTGAGATGGCTAAAGGGAAGCAGCCTATTGTTATAGGAGATAATGACATGGACATCTATCAGCCTCGTTTGCAACCACAATACAATAAGGTACTCACTCACAACCAGCCTTATGTCAATGACTTGAATTTGTTCTTCATCAGCCCTAACAAGGAGGTCTATGGCAGGCTGTTAGCCAACCAAACTGTGGTTTAACAAGTTGTGGGTCACCATGCCAGTAAACCCCCTTTATAGTCCAAAAATCCTTATGTTAATGTTTAATCCTTGAGGGTAATTGGAAATCTATCTAAGTTCAAGGACCACCAATAACCTGTCATTTCTCCCCAAAGGTACCAGACAATGCCTTCTTCTACCCAGTCTAATAGCACCTCTGTGCTTACTCCTGAATTTTCCTTGCCTGATTTTGGGGTTTCTCCTGTTTTGTGGGCTTTGGGTCTAATTCTCCACCAAACTCTTCAAAGTCACTTTATCGTTTACCTCGCCACTTAGAATGGAGCACAAGACGAAGCCCCACTGATAGAACTGTCAAGGAATGTGCCATAGTCACTGCACTACATACCATTGGTTGCAGCTTGAAATTTTTCAATGACAAAATTGGGGAGAATGGCATTCAAAACCCTGTTTTGGACAAGGTTCTTGCAACCATGGAGAGGCACATTGCTTATCTGACTACTGGCTTCCAACACAAAACGAGAGGATAGAAATGCTTGAGAATACGGTCTATGGTGATGCGGGGGATAGGGAGGCACAATAATATTTCATCTTGCTGCAAAACGTTAAGATTTTCAAGGGGAAGGTTCTGGTAGGAGGAGGCTATCCCCCTGTTCACAAGCCTCGGCCTCAACAATGTCCACCCAATAGACCTGCTGCTGGGATGCTCCATTGCGATGACAAAGGAGAATCTGCTTCTTCTTTTTATGAATAAAGAGACGAAGTTGTTTCTGCAAAAGAAGCTTGCTATGGTTGTCTCTACTTTTGTACAATTTGATACTATGTATAAGGTTCTGCTGTAAAGAGAAAAACTCGAGCCAAGTCAAGTTCTGTCCACAGTGATAAACATTCATGAGTAGATATTTTGTTGTACATGTGTTTGTAAGAATAGATCAAATTAGTAGTGGTCATAGTTATGTTCTGGTTTGGTGGGGTTTTTGGTAGTACTGAAATGGTTCTTAATGTAATGATTTATAGCTCCTGGCTCCTGGCTCCTGGCTCCTGGTATATGGACCTATCCTGATTGTTCTCTGAACGAGGACGGTCCTGTTGTATTCACTACCCCTTATTATTAACATATTTTGAATGCTTTCATACATCTGGCCCATCCGTGACCATGGCCATAGCTACCTAGTACGCATGCACGCACACACGCACACACCACACACGCACACACGCGCACACACACACACACAACACACACATGCGCACGCATGCACGCACGTGCACACACACGCACTCGCAAGCAAGCACACACGCACCCACGCACCCACGCGCGCACAAACACACATGTGCACATGCACGCACGCTCACGCACACGCACACGCACGCACCCACACACACACGCACACGTGCATGCACACACGCGCACACGCACACTTCTTGAGTTATGATAATCACAATTTTGTCTGCTTTTTGGAGAAAGTACTGTAGGTTGATCCTGACATTCAATGCTGGCCAAGTCTGATTGGTCATGTCCGATCCATATCTCGTCTTAGTCCGGTTGCGAACTGCCTCAAAAATGGTTAGGAAAATCTCTCTACTGTTACCTTGGGTTCAGAATTACCTACTAGTTTTCAACTTCAAAAATTAGTAACTATGTTTACTTCTGAGTATTTTCAGCACTACTGACTGCTTAAATTGGGTGTTGAAAGTAGCCACTTTGCCAGCAGAAAAATCAGAATCAAATGGACTTATAGGTCTATCAGCCACGTGGTCTTTAAATAACTGCATTTTCATTTTCTTGGTTCCATTCCATTTTGTTGTGTACCTACAGTTGTATCAAACTGTCTACCTGTGTGGAATGCATATCATTCGACCAAAATCATGTGCAAGTCATTTATTATTCTTCTATTCATATTGTGATTTCCTCCTCTTTGTGAAATGTTCCCCCATAGCCTGAGGGCTGAAGCAGGTTAACATTTTTATCAGCATTTATGGACCATTCTAACAACTTGCCTCAACCACACATTTTACTCTCACATCCATAGGTCATCAGCTGATACAGAGGATTGGATCCCTCTGCAACTTAATCACAAATTTATGTGTAACATCAGTTCCAAATAGTCAACTAGTATGACTCATTTACAAACTCAATCACACCTTCCACTAGGCAGTTGTTTCCTTTCTTGGGTTCTTCAAAGAGATTGTGTTTTCATATTCATAAATTACCAACCACATGGTGGATCACGAGGAAGCTTGGGATCAAATGCGCACATTCCTTCATCATGTATGCGACCAAAAAGCAACCAAGTATTTCATGGTTATGTAACATGTTGCAATCGCTTATCTTTGTTTCTGCGACAAATATGGCCAGGTGTACTACTAGGTGATTTGGGTTGATTCCTTTATATTTGTTTACTACTTTCTTGTGAGGGTGTGCATTTTTATACGCAGGCAGAGATGTGTACCACTTGTTTTAAAATAGGTCTTTTTATATTTGTGATTGCATGCCTGTGCGTTTTTGTCTAAACCAAATCATATTTAAGATTTAGAATTCAAATTAGTCAGTTGTTTTGTGTTATATTCATGAGGTTTTCTGCTTTATTTCATGGGCAGCAGGCTTGGTAATTAAGGCTCAGGTATACGTGGAAAAATGCCTCATAGGAACTCAGGGCTGTCTGCCTGCACTTTATGCCTGTCAATTTGAATGCATGTCCATCATATATACAATTTCCATTCATTTGTTTTGGTTTGTGTCTTTATCATAATAGCAAAGCTGGTTATGCTTACTCAGTAATATACTGTGAGAGCTGTAGTCATTTCAATTTCTGCATCCCATGGTGTCATGAAGTAAAAAATCAATTTTCATTTTATTTCATAGTGGTTGAGTTTTGTTTTGCATGTTTATATCAAGGATTCAGTCTCTTTAAGTTTGACACCAAGAATTCACGAGTAAATGTTTCTCCTAGGGTTTTGATGCTGGACAAATGTTTTCTTCTTCTGCTAGTATATGCTTCCATATTCCTTTTAATTTTGTTCTTACTATGTAGCGAACAACACAGAAGCTACTTACAGCTGGCTATAACTGAGATAATTTGCAAGCAGACAAACTGTTTCAACCACTAGACAATAGATTGATAAAATAGTACTAAATTTGCATACTAATTGATGTGAATTTTCATATCTAACTTATAACTTAAGTGCTTGTAGGTTGTTGAATTATTATCAAAGGTATTGGAACATCTTGTCACTGGTGAAATAATGCAGATGACAACATCAGCAGAACAATGCTGTAGGTATGTTGTGGTTATTGCTCATCTGCCAATAAAGGTTTTTTTGTGCATCTGTGCAATTGGTTATTTTTCTTGGTAAAACCTGCTAGGATAAAACAGTCTAATTTCTTTCCTAACTTCAGTTGTTAAAAGGTTGGATGAATGCATTGAGAAACATCTATATTTGGTACATTTATATAACAACCCTAAAAGGGTCCAATTGCCTGCCACCTAAATATTGCCATAACCCCACACATGACTGCCTGCGCCACTCCGGTGAATAAATAGTTGGATGATGACTTCCAGAAAATGCATAAAAAAATTAATATTGGACCTGGTATACCTCTTTAATATTGGCAAGGGAAGGAGCATGGGTCATGCCTGGCAGGGTGGCACCATGGGAGTGAGAAATGTCTTTCTGTTGTCTTTAGCAGCAATTGAGGCTGTCAGTTCAGGAAAGGAAACGTTCTGGTATTTCAGATAAAGGTCATTTCTATTGCCTTTTGAATCAATTGGTTCTCCAAGCCGAATGCTCTGAACTTTACACATGTTTTCAGTCTTTAGATGTCCCTTATAGTCACAGAAATGAGATTTCTTTGCCCTATGTCTTGCAAGAGTTGCAACTTCACCACTACGTGAGTTAGAGATATTATTTAGAAGTGACTAGGTCAAACAAATAAAATTTTTGAAGTCTAGACTCTTAAACATGAAGTAACCATTTTGTCTTTACTTTTGCTCATTAGTTTAAATGCAAATATCGACCAAGGTTGCTTATAGAGTTTTGAGGGATGGAAATAATCCAAGATTCAATATTCTTTTCCAAAGGCATGGAAAATTCACAATATGCTTCAAAGGAGGAAAAGCTTCTGCCTAGACTGGACAGCTCACAATATTAACTCCATTTGACATCTGTCCAGGCAAGTACACGTGTATACCAGTCAAGCTTCCCCCTGACAAATGACTACAGCTGTATTTGGATCCATGGTAATAAAAAGACCAATTGTCACTGTTAGAATTTGCTGAGAGAGAGAATAAACCGAATAAATGTGTAAAGAATGATTGAAGAGAAAACCGGAATACACACTGTCCAAATGGGTTTTGTGTCCGGGTATTTATTATGCAAAGACGGTTACAAAATTAGTTAGTGGTTACAACTGCATAACCATACAAAACAATTATAAAAGGGAAAGTCTTATTCATTTATTCCTACACCCCCTCTTAAGACTTACCCTACATAACTCAAAAACAAACAATCTAACAAAACAGAACTACGCAATCTTCAAACACTTTCACTTTGAAAGCAATGCTATGATAAGGTAGGGCTCCATCAAGCTGCTTCGTGACCTTCGTAAAGGTGTAACTCCCGAGTTGAATTCTCGAGTTCCCGGATTCTACCTCCCCGAACTCCCAAATCACAGATCTCCCGAATTATTGGACAACCATCCATACTGAGCCAATCCACAAGCTCCATCAAGTTGTCTCATGACCCTCGTGAGGGTATAATTCCCAAGATCCACAGTCTCCCAAACTATCTGAGCAACCATCCATACCGAGCTTCATCTACCTTGTATCCTTATCTTGCCTTCAAAGTTTAGAGCATCTTTATAGCACGTATTCGTCACTGTCCTCACTACCTTCTGCATCTGGTGGGTCTTCAACCATGGCTATATTGGCTGTATTTGATGTCTTTACCCTTGAGCAAATCATTGGCTCGAACACGACAATCCCATGCTGTGTGATCTCTTTTCTTACAATAATGACATTCAATCTCTGACTTATCTGATCTTCTATGATATTTTCTGGTTCTAGAATAGAATGCACTTTCTTGCTGGGAATGACCTTCTGCATCCTCTGTAGTTCGTTTTTCCTCAGCTAGAAGAGCTGCTATCATATCATCTAGAGATTGAGATTGAATTTGATTGAGGGTAAAAACTACATTGCTATATTTTGAAGATAGGCTATTTAATAGGATAGCTTTGGCATCTTCGTCCTCAATTGCAGCTTTCACTTCTGCTAGTTGTCTGATCAAGGACCTTAGATTATTGATGTGGCTTGACATAAAGACTCCGTCATCCATTTTGAACCTATATAACTGAAGTTTCAGGGAAAATTTGGCATTCACTGCTTTCGCTCCAAATAATTTATTTAGAGTATCCCAAATTTCCTTCGATGATTTGTCTAGGTCTACATGATGAAGTTCAGAGTCAGAGAGAGCAAGGCCAATAATAGCTTTTGCTCTATCATCTCTACTTTGCCATTCTAACAATTTTGATGCATCGGTAAGTGTTGTCTCTTTCCCGTTTACAATGCCCCACAAATTTTTATTCATAAGTTGCATTTGTATTTTCACTCTCCATGTATGAAAATTTAGACCAGAATATTTTTCTATGGGCATTTCCATTTTAATAAAATAGGATAAATACAACTGCGTATTTTGGCAATGAATAAATAAAATAAAATAAAATACCAGTTGCACAGTTCCGTGCCCTAGCGCAGGTAGTCTTTTTGCTTCTGCATCTTTCCAGCCTTATGTCTGTGAAAAATGTTTGTGCCCTAGCAATTCGTGACTGTAATAATGCACCATATTAGTGCAAATCGCGACTGTAAAAATGTTTAAAATCACTATTTTGCGTGGCTATTAAAATCTGACTATTTGTGCTCGAAAATGCTGTTATTTTCTTGAAAAACGTGCCATTCGCGATTGTATTTTCGTGCTCGAAAATACTGTTAATTTCCTGAAAAACGTGCCATTCGCGACTGTATTTTCGTGACTTTGTTTTTTTTTTGAAAAACGTGAGTACAGCGTGATTTTTTCTGAAAAACGTGAGTACAGCGTGATTTTCGTGACTGTATTCTTTTGATTCGTGATTGTACAGTGTGATTTTTCGTGCCCTAATGGCGTGCCCTTGATTTCCGACTGCAGCGTGCCCTAATGGGACTCACGAAAATATCTTTCTTCCTCCCTCTCTTTGCTTGCCCCACGCTCTGATACCATTGTTAGAATTTGCGGAGAGAGAATAAACCGAATAAATGTGTAAAGAATGATTGAAGAGAAAACCGGAATACACACTGTCCAAATGGGTTGTGTCCGGGTATTTATTATGCAAAGACGGTTACAAAATTAGTTAGCGGTTACAACTGCATAACCATACAAAACAATTATAAAAGGGGAAGTCTTATTAATTTATTCCTACAGTCACTATAACAAATATCAGTTGATCGGAGGGTGGAGCACAGCCAATTTTTTTTTGCTTTTTGAAAATTAAAGACGGATAAGATTCCAGTATTAATGGAGGCTATGAGAAAGAGTGGCCCCAAAAAGAAAAGTCGAGAGAAGTGGGTGAGAGTTGATGAAGAACAAGATGATCTTTATATCAGAATAGTGGTAGCCTGTAGGTGACAATGCTTAGGGAAAAAGGCAAAGCGAAACGCTGACGTTTAAGCCCTTGACAATATGCCCTCCCCTTGGCATTCATAAGCATTAGGCTTGAATACCACTCCAATCCGTGCAAGATTATAATCTTCTTTATTCATCTCAAAAGCAGGGGGCTCAAGTGCAAATAATTTTCTCTTAAAATTTGAATTTCAGTTAAGAGAACAAGAATAAGAGGTCCAAATATAATTAGGAAAAAGGTCTGATAATTTCAGAAAGGAAATGAAACAACAAGGAGAACATTTTTATGAGTGGAAAAAAATAAATAAAAGAAAGATCTATGTTACCAGGATACGGGTACGGGTTCGATATGCAGATGTCGATTTTAAAAACCCTTTGGTACGATACGTCTTGGATACGTCCATACATATATATTAAAAAATTAAAAAATATATAATATATATATATATTTTATACATATACTCATTTTACTCATTTTTTAGTCCATAAGAAATACAAAACTTGAAAAATATAGTACGATCAATGTTCAAAACATTCAATATACTTAAGATTTTACATTTTCTATGATATACGAATATTGTATGCCTTTTTGTTTCATCCATTTCCTTTGAGATTAATTTTTGTGTTGCGATGGTGGCCATCAAAGATGTATATAGTGAGCTCCTAAAGGACCTATTTAATGAGATTGACTCTAACCTGCCAATGATAACTAAAGAGCTCAGTCCAATGGTTGGTTCTTGCGTTCATATTATCCAAAATCACCTTCTAATCCTCCTTAAGGATGTGGGAAGGAGTCAATGTTGTGCCTTGGTAGTTTCTGGGAAAGGATGCTCTTTGAAACTTTAAGCTATGCAATTTGCGGTTCCAAATTTTTCTTTTAGTATTAAAGATCACGTGAGATTTGATCTCATAAATAACTTGTACAGAGGCTCATATATATGTCCAAATTTCTATGAATAACTTCTTTCCTTAGCCAATTGCCAATAAACTAGAGAGATTTTAAACAATCTCCATGTTTCCTTATGGTTGCCATGCCCTCCTAGTCCAATCCTGAATAAAACTGAAGTTTGTTTGAGTTAAAATAAAATTAAAAAAATCCTGTTTAGAGCCCCCCACTGTGCGACCCTACTGATACGTCCTGGGTACGTCTGGGTACATACCAGGTATGTCAAAACATACCTGGGACATACCCGGTACGTACTCGGACGTATCTGGGACGTACCTGGGACGTATCCGTATCTGGTACGTATCTAGGGGGTACAGGAGGCTGGGGGACGAACCCTGGTAACAGAGAGAAAGATGAGAGTCAACACAAGATAAACAGAAGCAGGAAGTTGTATTTCAGCAGCCTATTCAGATTGAAGATGATGAAAATGTGTTGACAGCAGCTACCCAGAAAGATGACTCCTACAGAATGCCTCCTGAGCAAGAAGCAAGTCAACCTTAAGAGCTCAATATTACTCAGAAGGTGGCCTCTACAGCTGCTATGGAGCATAAGGTAAGACCTTGAATCCCTTCTTTTTACCCTAGGACACAACATGTCTTGTCTGGAACTAAACTGTACCTAAAGATTGTAAAAAGCCTCCCTCTTGCCCTGAATTTTAATAGGATAGGCCATAGTAGGAAAACTCGCCAAATCCAAAAACTTGCTAGACCCCAAAAAAAAAACTCGGCAATATTCGGCCAATACTCGGGAATACTCGACAACTTAAAAAATACTCAAATTTCTCTAAAAAACATAAATTTTAAGCAACACATAGCTACAAAATGTATCAAACGAGCCCATAAAATGTTGGAGAAGTGTTTTCTATTAGATTTGAATACAAATACAATACAAAATTGCATCATCATGCGAATACGACAATCGGCTGATAAGTAATATGAATTTATGATGATTGACATTGAAAAATATCATCATAAATTTCATATCTATGCAAGTTACAATATACAATAAATTACATTTTCCTCTTCCCCAATCTAGAGAAAAATTGGGGAGACGGTCTAGTGCCTCTACTAGTCCCCACACTCGGTTACGTCTCCACACTCCTCCTAGAAGGCTGCGAATCTGTCTCGATCATGGAACTAGATGGTGGTGCTGGTGGCTCCTCTGCTGAATGTTGGAGATCACCTCCAAAGATGTCATCCAATCCAATATCTCCTCGGAGTCCTGCTAGTGCTTCTCCCTCCATAGCCTCCCTCTCAAAAGAAGCAATCTCGTCCGCTGTGAACGCAGAGTTATCCTCTTCTTGCCTAGTCCACTCATTGTATGGATCTATCTCATCCAAATCAATGAGCTCCTCTGATGTGGCCTCCACTTTTTTTGTGTGAAGCCGGAGATTGTATTGCACAAAAACCAAGTCGTTGAGCCTTTTTTGAGTCAACTTGTTACGCTTCTTCGTGTGAATGGCCTCAAACAAACTCCAGTTGTGTTCACATGCAGAAGCGCTACAAGGTTGTGATAGAATTCTGAGGGCTAACTTTTGAAGATTTGGGGTATTCCCTCCCCAATCCTCCCACCAAGAATCTACAAACAAGACAATCAAAAATTTATAATTAATTAATAAAATCAAATATGTAACTAATAAGTAACTTGGTAAACATTCTAATTTTTATTACTTGGTGACTGTGTGGTTCTCTCTCGAATAGCTAGCACCGAAAAAAAGAGTCTCCCCCTAGCATGTTTGTAACTCTGCAGCTCTAAAATGAGGAGGTCCGTCGTCTCAACATCCGGTATCATCCTCTCAATACATGTTGAAAGGCCCTCCATAACCTCTTTGTTCACATCTGTGAAGCTGTCAGAGTAGAAATACTTGGGGTTGAGGTAGTACCCCGTTGCATGAATAGGTTGGTGGAGTTAATTGTTCCACCTCTGATCAATAATATCCCAAAAGGGACCATATCTGACGATATCCCCCCTGTAATAGTTTTGGATAGACTCTTTGGCCCTATCCATGGCCTCATATACAAACCCCATGGGGTTTTGCTCCCCATCAACTAAACACAAAACTCTCACCAACGGCTCTAACACCTACACACAAATTAAAATGTAAGATTGCAAACTTACAAGTTACAATACATATTAGAAATGAAAATAAAAAGTGAAAAGTAGAACAATATATTTAATATTTATAATTTAACAAATTAAAATAAAGAAATGAAATATAAATCGAAGTTTGAAATTACCGTGATGATCTCTATAGCTCTCTTTGCAAAGATATCATCAAAAACTATCTTTGCAACCCTTTCTCCGTCAGCTTTCTTTGAATATTGTGAGTCTAGCCATGCTTGACTCACAAACATTTCTTTCAAAGGTGTCAACAAACTATAAATACTTTGCAACGTCAAGAAGTTAGTTGCAAACCTTGTGACACCGGCTCGAACAAGTTCTTTCCCTTTTGTGTGTACTCTCATCAAGCTCAGAACCCAAGGGTGATTGTATATGTCCTTCATTATAGATCTTGCATCTTCTACAACCGGCCTCACCCAATCAATTTTGCCTATGTCCTCCAAAAGAAGGTCAATGCAATGAGCTGCACAAGGAGTCCAAAAGAGTGATGGATGTCTCTCCTGCAGTAGTCTCCTAGCCACCACATATGTCACTGCATTGTCTATGACAACTTGCACAACATTCTGTACACCAACCTCTAATACAACTGTCTCTAACATAACACTCAAATTCTCTACATTTTTTATTATGTTAGATGCATCAATAGATTTTAAAAACACCATCTCATCGTTTGAAACTGCTAAAAAATTAACAAGGGTGCGGTTCCTTCCATCCGTCCACCCATCTGAAAGAATGGTGCATCCGATTTTTTTCCATTGTTTCTTGTGCTCTTCTAGCATGGTAGTGACATCTGCAATTGCACCCTCAAGTAATTTCCCACTCAAATCTTTTGGAGAGGGTGCCTTGTACCCTTTCCCTACAACTGTCAACGCTGTCACCAAGTACTCCCAGTATGGTCTCTTTGCCACATTGAACGGCAGGTTGTTGCAGTACCAAAAATTTGCACAAGCTTTATCCACTTCCTCGTGCATATCTTTGTTCCAGACTGTACCTTCCAATGAAGGTTGTGCTCCAGGTGTGTTCCTTGCCACAAAAAAACTCAGTATGCCTTTGCTCGAACTCGATGAAGATGTGCCTCTTCCGGCTCTTCCTCTTCGTATGCGTGGACCACAAGTAGAGCCCACAATTGTTGCCGCATCATCGTCTGACACTAAATCCTCTTCCATTGCAGCCCCAGGTCTAATAGCTTGTACTATGGCTGCCTTCAGCCTTGCCTTCTCTAGTTTCTTCTCCTCTAACTCTGCTAGCTCTGTTCTAATCTCTCGCTTTGCCTCTTCCGACATGTTGGGGCAAACCGTAACATCGCGGCAAACAATAGTTGAAAGGTGATATTTCAAACGATTGATGCCTCCATTCATTTTCTTGTTACATAAAGTGCAAAAAATTTCACCTGCACAAGCTCCTCGTACAACATACTTCCATGCTATGGAACGGGCATTTGGAGGAACGGTCCCTGCTAGTGATTCAGATGCTGAACCTGATGCTGAGCCTGATGCCATTGTTAAACTCTAATCTGCAACACAATGCACATTTAAAAAATTAGAAAATGTAAACTTAATTTAATTTTAAAAACAAAATGTGCCTGAATAACAAATTTGCGTAAATAAAAGAAATACATTACAAGCATTCGATTTTACATTACATGTATTTAGAATTATACAACGAATTGATTACAATACACATATATAAAATTTAACTAATTTACAATGAATTTGTGTTAAAAAAAAAATACATACCTCTAGCTGCAAATGATTATAAAAAAATGACAAGCATTCGATTTTACATTACATGTATTTAGAATTACACAACGAATCGATTACAATACACATACATAAAATTTAACTAATTTACAATGAATTTGCATTAAAAAAAAAAATACATACCTCTGGCTGCAAATGAGTATAAAAAAATTACAAGCATTCGATTTTACAGTACATGTATTTAGAATCACAATAGGAATCTATAAAACCTAAATAATATACACAAAATTTGGAAAAACTTCAAAGAATAATAAAAGAAAAAACCTACCTCCAAATGCAAATCTCCAAATTCTATCCTCGAATTCACTCCAAAATCCACTCAACACAAGCAATGCAAGCTCAAATGGTTGTGTGAGTGACAATGAGGGAGTAGAGGGCTTTTTAAAGAGCCAAAACCGTGTAAAAAAAGCGGTTTTTGCGTGTGAAAACTGTGTTTTGCGTGTAAAAGCAGCGTTGGCGAGTTAAATGCACGAACTCGCCGAGTTTTGGGGAACACTCGCCGAGGTGTGAAAACCGTGTTTTGCGTGTAAAAGCAACGTGGGCGAGTTAAATGCACGAACTCGCCGAGTATTCCCCAAAACTCAGCGAGTTTTCTTTTTCTGATTTTGGTGAGTTTTTTGACGATTAAACTGTTTTGCAAGTTTTTTGGTGAGTTTTCCATCTATGGGATAGGCATCAACCACATGGAGCTCGGTATTTCAAGGTATTCTTACTTTTCTTCTCCTACACATTGTTCATTCCCCCCTCAGCCTATCATTTCTCAGCAGCCTCATTGGACCCCTTTAAACAATAGAGAAGACATCCCCCAAACCCAGCAGCAGGCTAATCAAGAACATCACACTACTGCCCTTCATCCTCGAGAGGAAATTATGGATGGAGATTCTGCTAATAGGGACGATTCTGCTATTGCAGCTACAGTTAATGAAAATATCAACTGTTATAAAATTCCTGCAGAAAAGCATAGAGGAGAAAGTAGTGCAAAATCCCTTTATTGAAAATGGGCTGGCCAGAATTGTCCATTGTGTCAACAAGCAGAATGAAAGGGTTGAAGCTCTCAATAATTACGGGGAATGCCTCAATAAAATAGTTGAACACCATGAAGAAACCATGCAGGTCATCAAGACAATTCTTCTGTCCGAAAATTTAAGGCAGCAAATTGCAGAGGTCATTCAACACGAGGAGGAAGCTGCAACCCTGGCCAAAAGACAAGCTGTCGCTCCTGAGAGTTCAACGGAAGCTGGCATAGGAGGATCTGCTCGAAAAAAACCCTTGTTCAAACCTCAAGCCACCACCTCTGGTCATGCATGGAAGGCTTGCAATACCAACAAGGAAATAACTTCTTCCCTTCTTGGTTAAGGAGCTCATGGCAACAATATTTAACGTTGGATAAAATTGTAAAGCTTTTTTGTACTCTTTCTGGCTTAATATGTACTTATGTAAAATCTTTCAAGCCAACATTAGTAGCTATAGCGATGTCAAGAGTGATAACAAAAGAAATAGCATAAGCAATCAGGAAAAGAGGGATAGATTAAGATATGATACTGCTAGTACTAATATGTGAAGGGAATTCATCAGAATGTACAATGAATCTGAGACCCCAATTTTTGGTAAAGTTTTCTAGCTTGATGTGAGTTACAGATTCAGTGGAAAGTAGGCTTTCCCAACTCAATGTCTTGGGCATAGGTAATGTTTTGAATTTGTTCTATGGCTGTGAAAGTTCACTGGCTTTCTGCTTTTTGGTACCCTTTACTTCTGCTTGCCTAGATCTAGTACCTGCTACCAAGGAAGTCTGAATCATCCTAGGATTTGTGGTACAGATTGGTTGAGCAATTATACAGCCTTCCTGGGAAGTAGCAAATTTTTCAAATGCTGTATCCAGGGCAGTCTTCCAGTTTTTTGGGCGAACAAAAGAGGATTGTGAGCTTGAAGTTTAAGGATTTTATTTTTTTCTACCATGACTGCCACAACAAAACCAGAATTTTCAACAATACCTGCAAAACCCGTCCAGTTGCAATTTTTGGGATGGGAATTTTGGCCCTTGAATATTAGATATTTCCCTGAAACCCGATGTAAAGGGCTTTTGACCACTCAAACTGTTCTCAGATGGTAGTGCTATGCTCTACCAATGACTTCTCTCTTGTAGACCACCTATCTGCTTCAAGAAAAATTCAAATATTTCCACCAAGCTTTCCTCAAAGGCAAATGGCAAAAGCTGTGCAGAATAGACAATGAAGGGGATGAAGTTGAAAAACTAGTATTTAACTAACTGGATGACAAGGGAACAAAAGAAGTAGGGTTGTACGACAAGGGAAAAAGAGCTGTACACTTCATGGACGGACAAGGTAGAGCATAAAGAACTGTATGACTTGATAACATTGACCAGAGGAATACAACATGCAGGGTCAGAAGATGGAATGTATGATGCAAAAGCAGGGTGTACGATAGTAGTAGAGGTGTACAGCTGGGTGCCTGTAGTTGGATATATCACCGACAATTTACAGCATGGTGCTCGACAACTATTTTGGCCAAAGTGGATGTTTGGAGATGAAAAAAAAGACTAGGTGTTCAACTTGAAACTAGACAGTGGCATAATAGAAGACTCTGTGTACAGTTGGGTCTCTTGGATGTATGATGTGGTAGTTGCTTGGGCGTAGGCAAATAGGCATACTACTGGTGTGGTACACATGGTTTTTTCACTTCCTTTGCTGGGGCATATAGTTAAATGTGTTGGTTGTATGATATAACACCATCTTGTGCATGGGCTTATGGCCTTTGTTGGGCATATGATTTCCCCTGAATGTTTCCTTCACTTTTATAATTATCCATTATAATATTTTTTTATTTTGCCTTCATTAAGCATACTTTTAGTCCATGCTGATAACTCAAGTGCTTTATTGCTGTACATAGAGGCTTAGTATTGATCATATTTATAAAACCCATCCTTAGCCAATATAAGTTTAACTTGGAACCATTCACGATAACTTTGACCGCTGTCCCGTTCAAGTTCTTGAGCTTGACCTCTCCATTTTCCTGGATTTCTTGAATTTTAAGTTGATAGAGCTACGTAAGGTTGAATTTTTGAGGCTTAATTTCTTGCCTTCCATCATATTGTTAAACTAAGGCGCCAACCTAAAAGTTAACTCCTCGAAGATGCTTATCATGCCAATACTTCCTCCTTTGAATGACTTGTTGGTCACTACGCCATTATTTAATTTTTATTGAGTTTATTCAATCATATGAGTGCTTTGCGACTTTCTGCATCTCCGAGTCATTCTCAACCTCTATCCTTTGACTTGGTACACGATATTTGATAGGAGTGGCTGCCTATTGACTGTTCAGCAACGGGAAGGGTGTGTGGCCTGTCATTGTGTGTGACATGTACATTAGGCCCATAATACCATTGGTAGGCATTGTTCCCAACACATCCTTAATACTGCATGACTATTGAATCATTGAGATTAATACTTTATTAGTGGCCTCATCTTGGCCATTTACTCATGGGCAGAAAGGATTGGAGACTGAAAGCAAGAATCAGAACTGTCAAGTCATCAATTGAATCACATGGTTGACAAAAGTGCCCACCTCTACCACTTGTAATCTATCTCGGGATTCCAAATCGAGTGACTTCTTTCTCATAGATAAATTTGGCCATAGTTTTGCATTGTTGTCAAGCTAAGTTGCCAGGAAACGGAAACAGAAATGGGTATGAAACACAGAAACTACAATTTTCAAAAAACCTTGGATACGAAACGCGGTGGAAACGTCCGTACAATATATATATATATATATAGTACTCATTTTATAATTGTACTCCATGGACCATAAGAGATAATTGATAAAGCACTCGAAATATTTTGTATTCATTGAAATTTGAAGTTCTAAAGAGTCATCATTCAACATGGTTACAATTTCAATGATTCACATATACATGATAATAATCTAGATTCTAGAATATATTATCTAGATTTTCCTCAGTCATCTCCATGAACACCACTAGCTCCACTCTCCATCCCTTTTGCAAAAGATCCTGATTCTTCTTCATCAATATAGCTTTAGGAAGTGTGATTTAGAATGGACCCAAGATGTCATTATATAGCTTTAGGAAGTGTCTTTAGCAAGTTTAGGTACGTAGATTAGGTTTAGGTGTAATAAATGAAGGTATTTTTTGTTTTTTTGAAGCTATGATGCTTTAATAATTAAAAAAGTGAGGGAAACACCTGGGACGTTTCGGTGGCGTTTCATACCCGTTTCACGTTTCTTAAACGTTTCAGGGGCAAAAACGACAGGGTCCCAGGCGTTTCCTGGTAACGGAGTTGTCAAGTAAAGTGCTTACCTTTACCCACTTCATTAAATACTTAGTGGCAACTGCTATAAACTTGTAGCGAAGGACCTTGGCTTTCAATGGTCCAATGATATCCAAGCCCCATTGTTCAAAAATTTCTTGAAGAATGGCTATAGACTATGTCACAAAGTATGCCGAATAATATCGAAAAAGTTCAAATTTCACTAAACTTTATCCTTCTCAAATATGAACTTGAACTTTATCAATCATTTTTACGTGGGAATTTTTGACGTGGGCCCAACGCAACTTCAGAACTGATTTTTATTTATTAATTTTCCAGGCTGTAAATTAAATAATTACAGCGGTACATATAATTGCAAATTTAACAAAGACTAATAAATTGGTGGAAAGATGATGCCCTTTCAAGCTCCCAGTGCGACAACCCCTCAAAGTCACAAGGGTGATGTCAACCCACCAAAGGGTGATGTCTGCCTGCAGATCTTCCCTAATGCAGGTCGCTGCCCTCTCAAAACAGGTCGCTGCACCCTATGCCGCCCTCCAGCAGCTGTGCCAACCTTCCAAGATGATGCCCTAGCCTTGATTCAATCTTGTTCCGCTCAGATGTGAGTGGCTCCCTTGTGATGATGCCCTAGCTCAGATATGCCCAGGTGTGACTTCTGTGTGAAGCCATCAACAAAATATGAGGGTTTTCACTCCCAAATTATGATCACAATGAGGGTTTTCACAATTGATGGATGCTAAGAGGGTTTCAATCCTCAATAGCTGAAAGTAGAAGTGCAAGTGTTCGACTTCATAAAATGAAGATGATAGATGTCCACAAATGAACCCCTCCATCTTCTTTTATACCCTTCCCTTTCTTTTAATTTCTAATTAAGTGTCGAACCAATTAAATTCGAAAAGTACTCTTATTTTAAAATTAAAACATAACTGGCCGACATAAAGTTACTTTTTGGTTCACTTAGTTTTAATCGTACTGTGTTCCCCTTTCCTTCATCCCATTAGCCCGTGGGAAACAATAAAATCGGCTAAGGGTCTTCGTTTTGCTATAATTCAAAAAGAGGACATTACATTTAATGGCCTACATCCATCTCTACGACTTGAACTTATTGTATAAAACAATACTTGTCTTAATGCAATGAGTTAATTGAATTGTAGGTTCAAAACTAATCCTGATTTTTGTGTCTTTCATATAGGAATATAATATACTTTGACTCTAGATATATGTTTCATTGTATTGGATACATAGATGTAAGGGATACATCCTGAATGCTACCCATATTTGAGCATGTGGGGGGATACATATCAAGTAATTGTGGGGAAGCATATAGGGAAATAGGCAAATAGCTCAAACAACAAAACGAAAAAAATATCCATCATAAAAGAGACAAAATTCCCCTCTTCTCATGAATAACATGTAATATCCTCTTCTTGGTCGAAGACCTTTAGCCCAATTCTGTTTCCCAACGGCTAAAGGGTGTTAGAAAGGGAAACTTATCATAATAATTTAATTAAAAAGTGCAATATAAAATCAAATTATAAGCACTTTATATTAATTTATTAATGATAAAGTTAAATATAAAATAGAAAAGAAAATATAAAGTGATAAAGTAAAATAAGAAAAAGGGAAATGTCACTGTATATTTATTATTCTCCCCTAGGAGAAAATGTGACCCCTTTGGTGGATGAAATAAGGTGGAAAAAACATTAAATGAGGGAGGTGAAAGATGATTGGAAGTTGATGGTGGCTATTTTGCCAAGATCATCTATAAAAGCAAGCCGACTTGCTTGTAGAAGGCATCCTTTTCTGTTTTATACAAATTTGATTTTTGTCTGAGCCCTAGAGCTTTTCAAAATATTTTCCAAGGACGGAAACCCTTAGAAATAATCTCTTGAGGACAAAAAACCCTCTAAGAGATCTAGAAGAGGAACGAAAACTCTTCTTTCTATTTGAGAGGATTCTCCATTCAGGGGTTTCCATTGCAGATCAAGGATTTATTTTTGTTTTCCATTGAAGATCAGCAGTCTAGTTTGAGGACTTTGTAAGTGCTGATTTGGAAGGAGGGAATGAAGGAGAAGATTTGTTGCTGTTTCTTCATTTTTAAATTTCCAGCCTGTTCTTGGTGTGAGTGACCAATCTAGTGAGCTGGAAAATTCGTGGTGCTTTTGGATCTGTTTGAGGAGCTGATTCTCATTGTTGTTCAATAAGTCTGATTTTGAGAAATCAAATCAGCCAACTTTCAGAATTTTTGGGTCAAAGATACTGTACTTTTCAGTTGCGTCTGAAGGAGAGCATTTTGCAAATTTTTTAATAAATCAGATTCTTTCAGTTTTTTGCAAGGACAAATCTGGTATCTTTCTTGTGTTTTTGCACTAATAAATTCAACAGATTTGTTTCAAGTTGAAATATACAGATTTTATTTCAGTAATTTTTGAAGTGTGATTTTACATCTTCCCATAGGCAAGTCGCCATTTTGTCTAAAAAATTCATGATCTGCATTAAAAATTTATTGTATATCTTCTATAATCTGCCTATATTGTGGAGTGGGATTTGCCCTTCAAATCTGCATGGGGGTCAAAATAGTCCATTTGGGGACATTACATATCATACCACCTTAATCCATTTCATGTCTCATTTATTTTCCCGGGTTAGCTGGCACATGTTCTGCCAGCAGGTAATTCATCTAACTTGGCACAAAAGTTGAGAGCCCTGATTTAATTGATGGGAAAGCTCAATAAGTATAATAGCTCAAACAAGTACTGGCAAATTTAGTGCTTATCCAACACAATGATGTGCAATGATTCTTCATCTCATGCATACCACTTATATTGGCTCAATTGATTCACTTTTGAAATCCTGAGCCAATCTTCACTGGAGTGATTTGCAAAAGGTTTCTGCAACTTCTTGGTTTGGAACAGCTTATTCTACTACAAACTTAGCAAAGATCAGTTTGATCATTGAAATGCGGCTATTTCACTTTGACTTGTGTTAGTGATAATAATGTCAAGTACACTGTCATATAGGTTGCAATGAAGAATGTTAAAAAATAAATAAACACTAGGAATGGGGTACACATGGAATTTCAAATCTTTATGCTGTGATTCAGCATGGTCTCTGATATTTAGTATCGAATCCTTATGAAGCACAAGTTTTCTCGAAAAAATTGCAAAAATGGATTCAAGGCCTAGTGACAAGAAAATTATAGTGGCTAGCCAATTAAATTCATAAAGCAAAAATGGTTACGGAAAGTTTGGGGAAGTGAAAAAATGAAATTACCTCATCAGAAACATTTATATTTTTACGGATCAAATATATAATGACATGAACCTAAGATGCGTTACAATAATTCAACAATAATCTCTTGATGTAGTAACATGGCAAGTTAATTGGAATAGTTTGGGCCAAGAAAAACTAATACAAAAAACAAGCCGAATTTGAGCTTCCCTAAAATAGATCCTTGTTTTCAGGATCCAAGGCTTAACAGTAAAAATGCGAAATTGCAAAATAGTTCTGATTGCATAATTGTCATCAAAATACACTGGAAATCAGTCCAAGAATCAAATTCCATAGTTCCTAGACATTATAATGTTAGTGACCAAAATTCACAAGCTATATTTTCAGATCTAATGCATTAAGCCATAATCGTTAGTTTTTCCAAGTGCAGCCCCAAATGACTACTAAGAATTGTCATTATTTTGATTAACCACAAGAGTGATATTGTAAATGCAATATTCTTCCTTTTAATGCACATTGTATTTTTTAGCATCAAAACTGCTACATGTGGAGTACAAGAGCCTTTTTATATACCTGTAAAGCATCTGTGGGCATCTTTGAGAAGTTCAATTTTTATTCATGGAACGCACTTTGTACAATTTGTACCTGCTGTGAGTGCATCACTAAGAAAATTCTCATCATTGAGAAGTATTTAGATTGCGTCATTCATAGAAATAGAGCAATTCTTGCAATGTTAAGTATTTTAGTTTATCCTAGTTAATTTTCGTAAACCAGACCTTAGCACATGAGAGCGAAAAATCCATGTCATTTATGTCTTTTGAATGCCATTCTATGTTTCAAGGGATTACTTGTGCTTCTACTACCTCCCCTATTCATAACTTATAAACAATAGTGCAGATTATTAGTTCCAATGAGAGATTATAGTTCCCAGGCGTAAGAATGAATAAAATCCTTGCAGGTTTATGACTCAACTTTTTAAACAAACATTCATGGGGCTGGTCTGTTCCAAAAGTGTTTTTGTACCTGTAGTTCAATGGTTCAGAATTCTATCTCAGTGTAAATCAATCCCCTTATGCTCACACATTGTAACATAAGATTGTGACTGTTGGGGTTGTGAAAAATATTTGCATGTGGTGGATCCAAGCTTCAACAAGCCAGTATAGGATTTTACTGAATGATAATTTTTAGGTATCAGGCCAGAACACCAATTTGCTTGTTGATGAGAATCTCTCAAGAAAAACAACTATACAGCGATAAAACATGCTAAAGCTAGAAAGTGCATGAATTGTGCAAGTACAAATATTCCTATTGTATTAATCAAGCGAGTCCTGTCAAGTACATTCTGCTCGATTAGCAGCTTTATGGTTGTCTCATGTTCTCATTGTGGCATAACCCATCTGGCTGGGCAAAATTGATGTTATACCATTATCTTCCTGTGAATTCTAATATTCATTGGAATATTAATTGTATTTCTACACACCAGTTGCTTCAGATATTGTAAATGAGTAATGTTACAAACATTTGTTTTTTAGCATCACATAGAAATGACAATATGGTTTCAATGAGCCTGCTAATGGAATTCTGAAACATGGGAAACTAGAGTTAAGGGCAAAACAGCCATCTGGAAACTTTGAGCTTCACAATTGGCAAAATGACTAACTTATTGCAGATGAGATATTATATAGGTGCATGCCATGCTGATTGAGACTCTCTGATTGGAAATCTCATGGACAACGCACTAAATTTCAGAAATTTAATGTGCTATGGAGTACACTCTTAACACATCGAATCAAGGAACTATTCATGCACAATAATAGCTGACAGATATTGGCAATGTTTGCAAATGATCAAACTTACTGAAGATTTTTATTGGTCTAATTTGCAAAAAGATAGCACCCTATGAGAAGATATGTGAAGCTACAAGAGCGGCCTTTTCTGACTTTTTACATTCGGATGACAACCTCCTAATTGTCAGACACCATGGATTCCATCTGAAAGTATCCCAGTAGATGCTGGCCTTGAAATCATTTGATAAGCATTCCCCTAGGAAGTTGAGAGACATGAAACTCATCAAAATACAAAATTTCAGTTTTCCGAAATTTCTTGAAAAATTTCAGAATTTTGTATTTTGCAACCTTCATCCCTTTCTGAGTGTTTTTTTGGGAGTCAAATTTTCGAAACACAGTTCCACACCCTTTCATCGCATTGTAAATATCCTCATCTTTATGATGTATTATGCAGTTTCAGATTCCAATCAACGGTGAAGGGGTTATGCCTGGAGAAGACCAACTAGTTTTTCGGTAATCCATTTGAATTTTGTCCCAAACTGCCACTTGGCTTATATGGCCTTGTAGCTGAAAAGGCCTCACAAGGGTGTGGGTGCTAGTGTGCTTGTGTGTCTAATTGTAAGATTAGATTAAATGGATTGAATGAGAAAATAATATAATTGTTTGGTTTAGCCTTGAGCTTGGTCATGAGGTTGGTACAAAATTTGAGCACCATATAAGGTAAATAAAAAAAATCCCCTTACGGGTTTCCAAACTTGGGCATTATATACATTAAATTGGCCTTTAGCTTGGCTAAGCTGTGACCTAAAACCTATGTTGCTAGGATATGGGTATGGGTACGGAGTAGGTATGCGGACACGCCGATTTTCAAAAACCCTTGGCTTGGGTATGTCCTATATATATATACTATGTTGCCAGGAAACGGAAACAGGTACAAAACGCAGAAACGACAATTTTCAAAAACCTTGGATACAAAATGCGGCGGAAACGTCCTTACAATATATATATATATATATATAGTACTCATTTTATAATTGTACTCCATGGACCATAAGAGATAATTGATAAAACACTAAAAATATTTTGTATTCATTGAAATTTGAAGTTCTAAAGAGTCATCATTCAACATGGTTACGATTTCAATGATTCACATATACATGATAATAATCTAGATTCTAGCATATATCATCTAGATTTTCCTCATAGTCATCTCCATGAACACCACTAGCTCCACTCTCCATCCCTTGTGCAAAAGATCCCGATTCTTCTTCATCAATCTAGCTTTAAGAAGTGTGATTTAGAATGGACCCAAGATGTCATTATATAGCTTTTAGGAAGTGTCTTTAGCAAGTTTAGGTAGGTAGATTAGGTTTAGGTGTAATAAATGAAGGTATTTTTTATTTTTTTAAAGTTATGATGCTTTAAAAATTAAAAAAGTGGGAGAAATGCCTGGGACGTTTCTGGAAACGTTTCAGACGTTTCGTACCCGTTTCACGTTTCTGAAACGTTTAAGGGCAGAAACGGCAGGGTTCCAGGTGTTTCCTGGTAACAGAGTGTATATATATAGATACATACTCATTTTACTCATTTTTTAGTCCATAAGAAATAAAAAGCTTAAAAAATATAGTAGGATCAAGGTTCAAAACATTCAATATGTTAAAATTTAACATTTTCATTGATCATGTGGCTGCCCTACATATGATATATGACATATCAATATGAATAAAAATAATTTAGAATATATCCTCTAGATTTTCTTTGTAATCAAATTCCTGCATGAGCTTGTTCTGGAAGAAATAATCAGTCACTACTAGATAACATGATTCACTAGGCTGCTTCTTGCACAAACACTCATTTGAAATCAAATTGTTGTTCCTAGGCAATAGTAGCAAGAATCTCGAGTGTCTCGTTTCATTGGTTTCAATGGAAATGACATCTTGAAAATGACAGGGAGAAAAATGTAATCTCTCTATACAATATCTGTCCACAGTCACGCCCTAGACACAACAAACCCTAAAGAAGTTGCATGGCACATTAAATGCTTGGACACAGAAACCCAGAATTCATGTTTGGCTTTAGGATTTTTGCTGTCAATCTTGACTATGCCTTTGTTAATCTTGCATGCAGTAAAGAGGATGAAGAAAATACTCCACCAGATATTCATATAAACTAAGACGGGATTGTAATGCAGTAGGAAATTCAATTATTTTATGTAGTTGTATTGGATACATTGTATTTTGTAAGGATTTCCATTCATGTCCATCATAGTTCAGGCCTGAAGATTGCACAGTTCGTCACAAAGAATATTAACAGAATATTAGAAGAATACGACCATAAAATTTATTTTATTTGCAATAGAAGCACCAAAAAGTGGCAGATACGTCCCGGATATGTCCGGATACGTACGGGTATGTTTGTGACGTATCAGGGGGGGTGAGAAGGGGGGGAGGGGTGAATGTACCCATGCATCACATCCTAAAACAAAAACTTTCGCTTTAATCTTTTTAATTTCTGATGCATCGGTATTATGCATGGATTAAAGTAATATTCCTTCAAAGACATGGATTTCTTATTTAGTCTTGAGAATATTTCTTGCTAAATGTCAGAAATTTATAGTAAATTCTTATGGAAAGCAAACTTAGAACTATTGAGCATGCTCACATGGTTGGGTACATAATGAAATGTTGAAGGGAATTTACTATTTTGATGATGATTCATATGTGGCTGTATGCAGCATGGAATACTACATGCAAAAAACATTTTGCAAAACAGCATCGTTGATGGCAAATAGCTGCAAGGCTATTGCACTTCTTGCGGGTCAACCAAGAGAAGTTGCCATGCTTGCATATGATTATGGCCGGAATCTGGTATATTTACTTGCTCTGGGCTCCATGGATATAACTTATATCTTTCTACTGTTCTTGATTGACTATTTTAATTTTCTAAACCTAGTTTGCTTAATGATTGAAACCTCAAACTTGTACTTGCTATAGTTCTAGCTTTTGATTACGGAACATACCAAAGTAGTAATTTGTTAATAGTCTCTTGGTTAGTCCAATATTAGGTACCTGTTGTGTTTATTCCAGCAAGTCTGTTGTCTTTATGTATGGAAGATTAAAGACAAAACTGTTTTCAGGGAGCACTGTTTTGATTCACGTTCTTTATTTTATTACTTAGCTTTGCAAAGATATTTTTTCTTTTAAGTGCATTTTGGTCAGAAGACTTAGCTATCTCACACCTAGATGATTGTATTTTAGGATGCTTTGAGTATATCTCGCTATTCTAGTTAGAATAAAATCGCTTGTTACCTAGCTGCCCATCGATTTTGATGTTTTGATTTGGGTGCTTTTCAAAATGTTATTACGATGCCTTGTGTTTCTGATTGGTATTCACCATTCAAATATTCTGGTATCACAGAATGAAGCAATCTGAAACATGCATAGTATGTGGGCATGTGACAATGTGGTTTGATCAAAGTATAAAATTATAAATGATGCCAGGGATTGAAATGCATATGAAGATTTTTGGTCATCTGTAATCGACCTGGAGATTCCAATGTATGATTTAACAGTCCAGATTTAAAGTTACTTACTTCATGTCCCAATGCAAATTGCTACTGAATTTAACCCATATAATGCAGAATTGATGTATTTAACATATCTCAGCTAGTATTTGTATCTTTTAGTCCTATTCAATTTGCAGTGTGTGCACACACATCCTCATGCCCACAGTGCTGTAAATAAAATTTACATACCCTTAGTTGCCTAGTACAATGTGTTCCCTTCATACACAAATCCCATTGTGTGCATATAAGTATGTTGGTCTATATGATTGGTTCAACTTCTACTTGTTGTGAACCAAGAACTATGCTTGAAATTACCTCAACATAGAAATGGATTGTTTGTTTAAATGCTATAAATGAAATCAGCATGAAATGATTGAACTAATTATTAAACAAAATTCATGACAGCACACACAAGAAGACAGACACAAGCTATTTAACCTTGAAGAAACCCAATGTGGAAAAATTCCAGTTTGGAAATAGGATTGTGCCTCCTTCCCCTATCACCAAAAAGTCCAAGTTTACAAGCCCACAAGGGCGTTGGCTCATACACCAACCCATCTTGCTTGTTCTGCATTTGATTATTTGTGCTCACTCTGCAAATTCATCTTCTATCTCTTGCTTGTTCATATGCTTCTCAAGACATGTAAAACGAACACAAAAGATTCTGAAATCCAAACCACTTTCAGTTTGGCTTCCAATCAATGCAACTTCTATTCTGGGCAGTTGGTATGTCTTTTTTGGCATTTTCAGGACAGGTTCGGAATTGAGAAAACCTGTTACTGATGTCCTGGTGATGAATTTGGGCCATTCTGAATCTGTTTATGGTTTCTGCTGTCACAAAGATGGTTTCAGTCCAGACTGTATCCGACATGTATACATAATCAACATGTTCAGATCAGATTTACATGTTCCACCTGGCCTGAATCTGTCACTGATGTACAGGTGATGTGTTTGAGAAGGATAAGTGTGGAAAACTCTGAAGGCCATTATTTTGTCATATGGACCCCAGTTTTTCTTCTGTTCGAAGTATTGGAACGCTATTAAACGGCCCTGTCCACTGGGGGAGGTTGCATCAGGTTTTCTTATGAATTGCAATTGTTTGAGAGCATCAAACATAAGTCTTCGTATTTGTTTTATTATGGCATATAAATAATCAATTGGGTATTCTTATTGTCATACAAACCATATGGCTGGATATGATTGAATTTTACTGATTAATTTCTGATCATTAGGCTTACTCCTTATCTCTGTGTTATCACTCTTGTTCCATGGTATATCTCATTTTTCTTGGTGTTCGTTTTTGTACATATTGTCTTGTGGTCTTCATGTCAAGTTTAACCTCCCTTTTGGTTCTTCAACATGGAGGTCCATTTTCAATATTCTCATCAAATTTTCTGCTCTAAAACATTTTTAGCATTTCTGTTCATTTGGTCAATCTGTTTTTTCCTCATTGAGTTTTCCAGTGGTCAGTATTTTGCATAGTGGTTTCTAGTTTGGATGATCTTGACATATAGCTAGCTGAAGTGTTTCACGGTTCACCATTATATTTTGAGTGGGATTACTGCTAGAGACTATCCAGATTGGTTTGTCAAATTTACAGCCACGAAGTGATGGAATCTTTTTACAGCCTTTGCTTATAAAATTATAAATTAAAAAATGAGTGATGGACCTACAATATTTCCTCTATATTTGGTAATTGAATATTTTCTCTGTTTTCTCTAACCATCTTCCTATGATTGTACCCCTGCGTCTCAATTTTTTGTTGTTGTTGAGAAATGCATCCTATATTACTTCAAGGAGCAAAAGTTTACATCAGATGGGCACACTACTAATTAAAAGAATATCTCCTTACATAAGCAAGGAAAGAAAGCACCTAATCTTGTGCCCCAATGGGAAAAGAGTACACATCTTTGTGAAACCAATCAAAATTAGATTGTACAAGTAGAGTCAAATCTTGTTAGAAGAGTTTCAACTGCCCCAAACTGGGGGGAAGTAGCCTCCTGAAAGACAGCTTGGCATCATGTCCTCCAAAGAAAACTAATTGCCGCCAACCGAGTTGTATGCTGTAAACTCTTGCAACTTTCCCTAACCATCCAACTATCCCCTAAAAGAGGCCCTTTCCAAGAGGGAGGTACAATTAAAAGGAAAGTGAATTCAGCGTGCAGCCATCTCCAAAATCCTTGTTCTAGTGGGCATTTCCACAAAATATGGTCAACTGTTTCGTCTTTCCCACACACAATACTAACCAGCCCAGGACCCAGTCTTATTCAATAGTGCTTTGACCGCTAGACCCAGATGCAACACCAACCAGCCCAGGACCTTGTGTTTGAAGGATGTTTGTGTTTTCCAAATAACTTGGCACCGTCGTTGCCATCTCACTTCTGGGTCATTGACCTGCCATTGCTTGTTCAATCGTGCAGCAATAGGATTACAGTGGCGTACTTGATGATACAAGTCCTTTGAATTATAATTGAGAACATTTTCCTGTGTTCCACTTCCAATCCCTCCAATATGGGCCCATACTTTGAAGCTGCATTTTGAAAATATAACTTTCCGGAATCATACTACAGAGGTCTTGGAAAGCACTCTTGTTTGTTGGTGCCAAAATTTGAGCCTGGTTTAAGTCCCTCCAAGTCTTCCAATGTTGTCGCCCATTATTCCAAAGGTCTCCCCAATAGAGTAAACCCTTCTGTGCCAATCTTTTTCTTGCAAAATAAGGTTGAAGTCCAACTTGTCCATGCGGCGATTTGAAGGTTCAAATAGGATGTCGCGCTAAATCCCAAGCATTAATGGATAAAAGCCGAGAGTATTTGCCAAGCTGCTTAAATTCTATTACGAGGTGTTGATCTGGCAATTATGAACACACTAGCGTTTCCAATTATGTCACAAACTTGGAAAGGCCTCCTGATTTTATGGACATGTTGTGCATTAAGAATTTTATGATGGAGAAGGACCTGCCAAGGGGCATTACCGTACTGCCCTTACAATCCATTTTTTGGCAAGGGCTATTCCTTGTGCTCTTATGTTTGGAATGCCCAATGCCCCTTGAGATCTTGGAAGAGTACAAACATCCCAAGCAACAAGGGGAAGTCCTTTTTGCCCACCTTGTTTTCCCTAGAGAAAACTTCTAAGAATTATCTCAAGCATTTGGAATGTTCCTTGGGAAGGAAACAAACACAGAGTAGAACATATGCCCTGGTGCTAGAATTTTGTCAATATTTGTAACCTTCCCAGCAAGAGGAAGGTTAAGCTTATTCCACATTAGCAACTTTTTTTCAAAATTTTCTAATACCCACCATCAATAATCAGCCAAATAGAGATGCATACCAAACGGAATACCCAAATAACAGACGATCTCGCCTGGTTTTATGAGTTTCCATCACTGGATCAATGAAGGAGGAGGAGGGTCCTCTTGCTCAAAGATCAAAACCGCTGTTTTTTATTTACTTACAGTTGCATCAACAGCCTCAGCACAGGTATCTAAGCAAGTTAGTGTACCCTCAACTAAGTGTTGAGTAAGTTCCGGAGTTAAAGCCGAGTCATCTGCAAATTGAATATTGAGGAGTTGGCTGTCATTGAGTAAAATTTAAAAATATACCTCGAATTGGATCCTGAACTCTCGCTGCCTCCAATAAATGTCCGAGAAGTTAGAACGTCAATAGCAATGACATACAGATACCAGGCAAAAGGACAGCCCTGTCAGAGGGACCTCTGCAATTGAATATGCTCAGAGGGAATGCCATTCACACTTAACCATGGCAGAAACATGTGAAAACGAAGTTCCCACTGCCTTGTGTAAAAAGGAGCCAAAACTGATCCAATCCAGCTTGTTTAAAATAAAATCCCACTCTATCCGACCATAGGCTTTATCAAAATTGATCTTCAAGGAAAGAGCCTTTTGCCCATTCCATACCCTCCTAGGATGTGTTGAGATTATCCAATATAAACCTGCCCTTTATAAAGTCAGTCTGCTCTTTTTGAACAATGAGTGCCTCCGATAGCATAATCCATTTGGCAAGGGTTTTCTCTAAAATTTTATACGAAACATGGAGGGTAATAGGCTGCCAACCACTTACCCGATACCTTTTGGAGCCCTTTGAAATGAGCGTGATTGATCCTCTATTGATGAGTTCCCCATGATACCTTGCTTTATGGATTCTTGACACATTTTTAGATAAGTTGGTTCAGCTGTAGGCCACAACTTCCTTGTAATGTGTGCCATGAAAAATCACAAAAAGGATTGATGGGGTCATTTGGGGGGACATTTAACATACTCTATTTTGTCACCGAGGTTTTGAGCTGCTGCTCCAACTTCCTTTTGCAGTTGGGGACGAAAACCCTCCATTGCAACAAGATTAGAGGACGAAAACCCTCCAATCTTCAGAAATGACTCCATCCAAGAGTTACATTTGGGCTTTCAGTCAAGGATTTTCAATTCAAATCTGATTCGTCAGCCAGGGCATCATCTAGGGCACGTTTCAGATCAGATGTCAGGAATTTTACGGCTAGGGCATCATCTATTCAGCTGGGACAGTGAATTAGTGGACCATTTTTCCGTTTTGGAGCCTTTTTAGAGGCTAATGTCACCCTCCTAGGGCTGGACGACTTCATTGGAGGATGAGGTATAGTTGGGACTGGTGCCTAGGGCTTGTAAATAGCCAACTTCAGCCATAAAACGTAATCTTCAGTCAGCTGGGCCAACATTTTGGCATTATTTCCCTATGTACGGTCAGTTGCAATTTTCCATTATTTCTCAATTTGCAAAATAAATAAAAATTTAGTTTTCAGTGTTTTTCAATATTTTATCCATGGCTGTCATTTATTATGCAAAAATCTGTATTTTCTTCTGATTTACCAGTAACTTACAGACTTGGTATTTTCCATTTTGAGGGTTTGCATTAAATAATTAAATTATTGTATTTTTCCATAAGGGTTTGCTAGAAATCCAGATTTCTTTTATTTTTTCCCTAAGGGGATATTACATAACACCATCTCTGCCACCTCTGTGGCTGGTGAACTGATCTCCATACCCTTGATTCCGTGGCGAGTACGAAGGAGAGTCTCCTTGTCTTGAATCTCTATTTTGAGCCTGGTACATTTCCTCGATCACTTTGCAATCTGCGGTATCATGTGTATCCTCATCGCAAACTATGCACCAATTCATCTTCAGTCATTCCATGCGTTAAACCATAGGGTAGATCCGTGTCTTGTGATCTTCTTCACACACTTCACAGACATATTTTGCAACATGGATTCTATGTTGAATACATTTGCCTCTGGTATGTTCAGTCACGTTGCAGTCAATGCAATATTTCTCCTATTCTTGCGATGGTTGGCTACTAGAAGCTGCAAGTTTCATCAACTGGTTTGCCATTGTGGAGATTTGCGTCTCCAAAAATGTACTCATACCAGTGTCAAACTGCCTACAACTTCCACATGCAAAGCTGCGTCAAGAGCCTTGCGAGGGTCTTTAAAATTTTGCATTGCAAGTTGTTTGTGGAATGGTGCCAAAAACCCAACCACAAACCATTGTGCATACTGCAATGGATGGATATCGTATGATATTTGTAATGTCCTCTTTTTTGAAATTAAATAAATTGAAGGTTTCTTGCTTGTCTTCCTTTCCGTGGGCAAGAAGAAGTTGAACAAGGGAAGAACTTGAGCTATATTTCAGTTTTCTTTATTCACATTTAAGCTTTTATTTTGTTTTTTCCCCTCGAAGGCAGGCCGGCTGGGTTGGAGAGCTCCCAAAAGTGAAATTAGAAATTAAGACAAGCTTTTAAAGAAGTTGGTCTTGGGGGGAATTCTCCTCTAAGGCTTTTGGCGCCACCACTAAGATATAAAAGGGGTTGCATAGGCTCTATTTGTGCATCTTTTTGGCATATATACTTTTATCTACTTTGGTTCTATAGTGGTGCTCTAATCCAATTCCACTAAAGGGCGACAATCCATTAGTGTGGCAAGTAAGGGAGACGGAAATCTTCCTTGTTGAAGATTGAGGGACGGAAACCCTCCAATCTGGTGGTGTTAAGACATTCTTTGAAGACTATCTTGCTGGTTTGCAGCTAGGGCATTAAAAAGAAGACATATCAAGTGTTTTGACATTGTTTGGAGCCCCTCTCCTAGGGAGCGATTTATATAGTAGTGTGATTGGGTGCTTTCTAGGGCACAAATTAACATTCCAAGTTGATATTTGGACTTCTCATATTTTATAAGGCTGATATATTGCATATTTGTTAATTGTTGGGGTTTGGAGATCTCATTTCCGACCACTTCTATTAGCTGTACTTCTGCTGTTCATTATTTAAATTCCAGCTGGGTTTGTGGTTGAGTTTCATGGTGGAAATTGCCCTAGAATATTGCTAAAGTATTTGTTGTAGATGTTTTCTATGGTGATTTTGGGTTGAAATACTACTCTTTGCAAGCTGCTGTCCATAAAAATCCAACTGCTGTACATTGTTGGTTTATTTTCAGTTGTTGGTATAAAAATCTGACTTTACTTCACCTGGGGTTTGTGTGGATTCCTTGTTTGTGTAGTTCATCCCTTGAAAGGGACATTACAATATTTTTGATAACAAGGTTGTGAACCGTGCATCATACACCTACACAGTCTTCGCTGGCTCCTACCTTATCTTCTTCAGTGTAGAAATACTTTCATGCTTAAACTCAGGAATATGAAATTCCTTTAAAAACACAATCTTCAGTTAGAACAAATTCATTGCCATTTGGTTAGAATCATGCTTCCTATATTAGGTATGTGCTCCTTCGAACGGGGTTGTATCACCTAGCGAAAATCACCTAGCCATTAAACAAGCCTCCAATTATTTAAAAAAAGGCAGCCATCAAACAAATCAATGCAAGATGTAAGATGCGAGGCATTTGAGATTGAGATGATTTTAGTGTAGTAGGAAAGAAGTGGCACCATCATAATGCATCCACACAAGTCTAGGGATAAAAAATAAAATAGAAGTAGCACAGCATTGGCTCCACAACATCAAAGAATGGCATTTGGAACGATTTCATCTTCTTTATTATCAAGATTTTAGCATAAAGTGTTGCTGTAGATTTTTTATATCGTGATTTTACTTTTAAAACATTTAAAAATTATAAACATACAAGGATTTTTTTAATATTTCGCTAGTTTACTCAGGAAGAACAGAATTAATTCTGCAACTCCCAAACCGGCTGGATTCCATCCACGAAACTTTGCCACATTGTGTTTGGCATTAGTCTGTACTACCTTGTAAAAGGATTGTTTTTCCAGGTTGTTTAGTTTTGTAGATTTAATTGTAATAGTCTACATTGGGTGTTTTTAGGCGTAATTATTGCCCGGAGGATTGTCTTAAATTCTGCATCTCTTAAACTGAGAGTCAGTTTCAGTTTGCCACATATTGTAAAATTGTACTCTAATAATCCTGGTGAAAGCATTTTTCCTTATTCGAAAGGATTATTCAAAAACAATTGTTTTTCCATAGAAACTGAACCAAAAAGACTTATCTGTACATGGGTGCATTGTTGGTTGTACCTGACACTCATATAAGTGTTTCTGCTTAAGGGATGGAATTTTATGGAAGAATCAAACATTATTACGAAACTGTTGGCATGTTCATAGAGGGATATGTGGTCCATAGGACCATCAGGTTCAATCTGGTTGAGTGAGCTGTGTCTAGAGAAAGCTCGAGATTAATTGCGATCTCAAGTTCATCATTAACTTAGAGATCGCTTGTATGCTATAGTGGCAAAAAAAGAGCCAAAAAGACTGCATAGCTGAAGGCTTATGTTTGTCAATGGTAGTGATGACATACTGCATTTGCATATGTTTTCAGCAAAATCAAGTGCCAGAGTGTCTAAAGCCACTGATGGTTATTGGTGGCAGTGACAACCATTTTTTTGCAGGAGATCAATGGCAGTGATCTGTTGCAATGGCTGCCTGCGATTTAATCAGTGAGGTGATCGACACCCACTAAGAAGGCATAGTAAGGACTCAGTTCCACTAGTCTTGCTTTGTACCTGCTCGGTGAGTCCCAGTCCAATAAAAGGAGCAGATTTGAAGAGAAGTGGAGGCCCATGGCACACTTGCTGTAAATATAGTGTTTGTCCCTACTCATGTGATGTTGTAAAGATCAATAAGGCCCGGTCTGCTAATCATATTGCGAACAGTCCCTGTTCATAGGTTTGAAGTTTAGCATGTGTGTCCCTATTTGCATTTTCCATAAGATCTCGGATTCTGTGTGTCCCTGTCCTTGATCAAAATATTCAGGAGGTGTAGTGGGGGAAAAATGTATTGAACTAAGATCGTGTTCTAGCTGATACATGAATGTGTGTTCTCTCCCAAAGTCAGAATTGTATGTAATAAGGGCAGAATGCTGGGAATTAGTAGTTTATTATGGATAAGTTAGTTTACTTATATATAGGTTTAAATTATTAACCCTTTTATAATTTATTGGTTGCTAGGAAGTATACAGGTGTTTGTGAGAACAACCATAGAGAGGAAAATGGTTGACATTATTAGGGATTAGAAGATAGGAACATATCCTAATTTTTTGGATATCTAATGTGTGTATATATTTTCTAATTTGATTAATAAAATCGCTGTGATACAAGTGCATCATAGAATTTATTTTGGTAGGTGAATTGGAAGTATCTTTGTTGCTTGTAGGGAAGGGAAGGCTTGGAGACTTACCTTTATGAAAACCTGGGTTTGTGACAAAAGCCTTATTTTCATCATCTGCAACAATAATGGGGCATTTTCCTTGTTTTTTTTACAGCCCTAGGTTGCTGGGTAAACCCTATTGTTGTCCATCTTGGAATTTTTTTTTCACCTTTTCAATGAATGGCAGAGAAGAATATGCAAAGCTTGTGTTGTTTTTATTCATGATATTCATATATATAGAATTGAAAGCAAGCCTAATGCTTTTGTGTACCTTCATTTTAGGAGAAGACACAAGAAGTCGTTCTGTAGAGGAAGATTTTGTAGATGTGAAGTGAAAAGCCCAAGAGCTTGAGATATCGTCCTTGCATTGACTCTCATACACAATTGCATCTATATTGAAGCTAGAAACGGTGATTTCAATGATTTGGAAATGAACAAGTCTAAGAAAGGGATGGCAACTGTGGGGGTCAACTCACAATGGAATTTGATTTAGGGGTTAGAAGACAAATGTGATAGATATACTTCGATAATTGTTGATTAACCCTAAAATAGTTTTCGATGCAGCCAACCATCCATCTTCTGAAATGATGCAATTATACAAGGAATGCTGAGCTTGAAAGGAGTTATTGCTGTCACTCATTTCCGTTGAGCAATTGATTGTTGTTGACTGTACAAGAGATTGACTAGATCTCCTTTTGTTCTTGGGACATTCATCCTTCTTTGATTGTTGTGTGTGTGCCAATTTGGAGTTTAACATGACTGTCCGTTTTCATGCAAAATCTGCCAAGCTTAGGGTTTGGAAAGATGTTATCATAGTAGATTGCATAAGGGTTTGGAGTTAACAACATGTTGTCCATTGTTGACAAGAGAGGTTAAGATGCAGACATGAATGAGCACAAAATCATAAAGACGACAAGTGTAATGTCTTAATGAAAGGTGAGTGGAAGTGTACGTGCAATAGAGATTATATTTATCAGAAGGCCTTTTACTTCAAATTTGGATGAAGAAAGAGAAGGTGAAAAAGCTTGTAAGGATGGGGTGAAAAATAAAAAGGTAAAAAATATTATGTGTCATGAAGTTGGCCAAGGGAAGAATGGAGATAGATGGATGGTCAGTAAAAAGCGTGATAATTAATGAGACATGATGACTAGTGGGGAGGTGGGGGGCATGGAGATAGGTCAGAGAGGAGATATTTTACAAGCATTAATGAGGCCTCTTTAATGCAATAAAGGAGGGGTTACGTATGACACGAGAACCTCTATGGGACAAGTGATTAATAAAACCCAATAGTGGATTTTTGATAGGTATTATGTATCATAAAAATCAGGATGTGGAGAGGCTTCTCTAAAGCCACAAAACCGAGGGCATGGAGATGGGCTAGAGAGGAGATATTTTACAGAGGCCTCTTTAATGCAATAAAGGTGGGGTTATGTATGACACGAGAGCCTCTATGGGACGGGTGATTAATACAACTCAGTAGTGGATTAATATAGGTCTTTTGTATCATAAAAATCAGGATGTGGAGAGGCTTTTGTAAGCCACAAAACTAAATTTTATGAGGCAAGGCGTCATTATCTTTGTATATGACAGAGATGATCGCAGGAAGATTGAATCACTAAGTTGGTTAATCTCTCTGCAATGATATTGTGATGTCGATGTTTAAGATGAATCTCCTGAAACTGATGAAGCATTGAAGGGTTTTTTTGAAGAAGATTATATAATCTCCAATGATGCTTTGATGTTGTAGTACATGGTCCATTGCTCCCTGGAGTCTATTGATTTTGTTGATGTTCAATAATGACTCTCTTTCAATGATAAGTTTGGAAATACCATTACCAACAACTTGCTGGGTACTTGTGAATAAAGCCGAGAGTTTGGAAAAGTTGTAAGGTTGAAGATCAATTTGTTGTGAGAAGCTCACGATTGGCTCTCTCGAGGAGTTGCCTATGATCCCTTTGATTCTTGCCTGGCCTGAGTTACATTTCACTGTTCCTATTAGCATATGCAAAGAGAAGAAAGAATTCAGAGAAGGCTGAATGCACACTCAAACAAGTGTGACAACGTTTATTATATAAGAGTAGGTGGTTACAAATTGGTTTTTAGTTTACATTCAGTTAGAGGTAGTTCCCAACTGCATAACCGATGCTTGTAATATAAATATTCAACACCCCCTTTTAATGACTAAACCAAAAACAATGCCAAATTTGTCCCGAAATTTTATAAATGTCCTAAAGCCATAGTTACCAGGTTCGGAAATCCGATTAAATTCGGAAGGGCAAAAAAATCCGAAAATACGGAGTTCTCGAAAAAATCCGAAAAAATACGGAAAAATCCGGTTTGGAATATATATACATATATTATTATAAATTTATATTATTGTATACTTATATCATTATATATAGACAAATCATACAAAAAAGCATCCATCTACCATAATCATCATCATCATAATGATTCTTTCAAAAGATTGCAAGAAGTTGCTTGGTCCAAAAAGGTACAAAAATGGATTTTATGAAAATAAGAAAAATATTGCCATCAATGCGTAGAGCTCGAGAAAATATATACTTTTAGAGAAGACGACACCTAAAACGGAGCCACAGAATGAAAGTTATGGCACATGCAAGTTTTTGCTGCTACATCTTCCCGGACCCTTTCCAAAAATGGCAATTTTTTTTCCATACTTGAGAATTTTTTCACCAAAAAAAAAAATATGCCAAAAAAGGAAATTTTTTTTTTCCCTGCAAAAACAAGCCCAAACCGAACCGAATTTATTCGGTTGCTTCAAAAAATACGGTTCGAACCAAATTTCATACAAATCCGGCCGAACCTGGTAACTATGCCTAAAGCCCATATGTTTAGTCATTAGATCTATAGACTGTGCCATAGGTGGTACTTCAAAATCAACAATCCATTGTTGTGTTGCGGTTGTCGAATGGAGGACTGCAAAACAAGAATTTGGTCGTGTGAATAGAGGATATGGCACGTGGTCCACTGATTCTTCGTTACGTGATTCATTGACCAGCGATGAATTATCAATGGTTGAGAGTGTCAGCGCCATCTCCAGAGTGCGGGAATCAGAAACATGAGAAATTTATTCCAGGCTTGTGTAGCATGTTGGAGGCTATACAGAGACTCTGTTAGCTTGCAATCTAAGTCACCTCGATCATGCCCTTGCAACACCATGTAATTCTCATCCAACCTTTTCAAGAAAGCATGGTGAAGTGCCTTCCAATCAAATTGAGTTACTAAGGAGAGAAATGTGATCATCTGTGTCGTGGAAGTTAGAACCAACTCTGCAATAGTAGGAGAAACAAACATCTCCGTCTCAACAATGGGAGATAACCATCTCCGTAGGAGTGAGAACCAACTCCTATGTCTCATCTATTTGCTCATTTATCCCCCTCTGTTTGGAAAGGTCTTTCACAACATAATGAGAAAACTGTTCATGCTCTACTATCCTTGGAGCAAGTACCTCTGTGTGAGTGGCTTGGCATGCCATCTCACCATGCACCTTCAGTGCATCTGAAATAGTGAAGTCTCCATCCACAACAAACTGTTTTTCAGAATGAGAAAATCCATCCTCACAAGGCATGTCCGCCTCCAGTATATCTGGTATAGTGGATGTTCCCTCCACAATAAGTATATGTAGGTTGACTATATCCAACTCAACATATCTACGAGGAATGACTTCCTCCCAAGGCATTGCAGCCTCCTGCACATCTTATATGGTGGAGCTGTCCTCCTCATGTGCATTCATGTTGATTGTAGTAGGATCAACAAGTCGATATTGACCACCTTGCCCAATACCAAGGGCAATCATTTGTCTGTGTTTCACATTAGAGACAACACACTTCGTCCCACATAAATCCACATAAATATTGGGATTTTTAGTTAATTGATGAATAGATAGAAGATTCTTTTGTAAAGAAGGTACATATCTAACATTCTGTACCAACAGTGTATGGGCATTATTCAATACAATGGATATATCTCCTATCCCTTCTACTACAAGTGATTCTCCATCAGCGAGTACCACCGATTCAAAACATATACTTGCAGCAAATGAAACATACTAATCCCTGTGACATGAAAAGTGTGTGGATGTGCCAAAGTCAATGATCCAACAACTAGTTCTACTGTCATGTGAGCATGATGTCGTAAGACAGTAAAGAGCATGCCCGTCATCCGAATCCTGTTCTTTAGTAACTGCTGCCACATGTTCCTCTTCACATGGCTTTTTATTCTGTTGCGAAAGATCATACTTTTGCTTTCGAAAATTGTTCTTATGGTGCCCAACCTTGTGAAAGTAATAGCATGTGACCTGATACCGAGTGGAGGATTCACCAAAATGACGTCTCCACTTTCCTTTTGATTGTGTGACAAGAGCACTCTCTAATTGGTCACAATTGGATTCTACCTGAATTTGTCTCCGCTCCTTTTGCAATAGGTAGGAACTCACCTTGTCAAACATGAAAGTTTGACTTTCAGCCATTAAATGAGGTGCCTCCACAAATGACTTATATGAAGAAGGTAAGTTGTTTAGAACAAGAGCCGCCATATCATCGTCATCCACCTTTTTGTTGATGGAAGATAACTAGTGTTAGAGGTCTTTCATTTGAAGTAGGTGCTCAGACAATGATCTGCCTTATTGTAACCTCATGGAAAAGAGCATATTCTTCAGGTATAAAACCCGACTCTTTTCTGATGTCTGATATTTATCCCTTAGAGTGGTCCACAACGTGCTTGCCACAGTGGCATTCCACACTTCCGGTATCATATCATCCGACATTGACAACTTGAGAAGTAATAGAACCTCTTTATGACATTTTGAAATATACCTTGTGGGATAATCTTGAGATTTGACAAAATTTTAATAAAAATTTGCGGCAAATGATATTATGAATTTTTTTGGAAATGAACCAACAAGGGCAACGGACTGAAATTTATAAATATCTTGCAAAATACTTGCCCAAATCACACGAAATTTTATAGAGAGCTTGCTAAGGTGAAAACAAAGACTAGAAAAATATTTTTTGATTTTTTTGAGTAATACATAATTGTTAGTAATTTTGAGAAAGCCCTAAAATGCTGCAAAACTTCAAAAATTCATAACTATGTGAATACAACTGATAAAAATATGATTTTCTGGAAATAACATCTACTAAATATATAGAAATGATCCCAACCTCCATATCTGAAAATGGAAACCTAGAAACCCTAAAAAACACTACTACGAATGAAGAACTAACTAGATAAAACCCTAGAAAATAGTTCCAAATCAGAACTGAAATCCTTGATGAAGAAGGGCTGTCCTAAACTTTGAAATTAAGTTTATGATTACTCTCTAGATCTGATCCGAAAATTTGAATAAAGCTCCAAAATAACAAACCAGGGAGGATCTTTCACCACCGAAGCTAGGGTTTCTGTGGGATCTTACTCCACAAGCAAAGAAAGTGCAAACAATAGTTGCTCCAATAACAAAATTGGCGAGTGTATGAATGAATGAATAACTCTCCTCAAGCACTCCTTTTATAACTTCACCATGCAACAAGAGGCCCAAAAAAAAGACCGCAATCGACCCCCTTGGGAAAACCACAAATATAATATGATTTAAGTTACTTTTTCCTCCCCATGTGCCAAAAGTAACTTAGGTGACCCCCAACGAAGAAATAGAATAATAAATTGCCATATAGTCACCCAACGCCAAAATATAACATAAAACAAGGTGGTAATTAGACATCCATACCCAATAGCCTCCAACGTCATTAGCCCCTCAGGTATGACCAAGGCTAAGACGAATGAAAAGCCTCCTAGGCCATCTGCTTGGAATTAGGGACATTACAGTCCTCTGCTTCGGAGAAATGCTTGACCCCAAGCATTATCTTGCCATGCTATAGAAATTGAATACCGCAAAGTAAGTTTCTCCACCTCACCCTGTAGTCAACTAATGATCAGTGTGATTTGAAGTAACTAAGACACCCCATGTAGTCATCATGACCTCCGTGTCGTATCGAGAACAATGCTGCCTCTGAAGTAGAATGATGCCCAAACCGACTTCATGTGATCACTCACAATCACTGCCTCTCCAGTCAACCCGCGTGTACGAAAGTCCACTATGAATCCTATAACATTCCCTGTATCAACCTGTGAAACATCATGTATAAGCACTAAGCGTGCCAAATCTCTCACATGACCCACGCTCGTGTGAGAGAAAGGCTCCTCATAATGTGTTTCAATGTGTCTTGTGTGGGAAAAGTCCCAAGCCTCCAATAAACAGTCAACCGACAATACCAACTCTACGTAGTCCACCTCTTGTGCTTAATGTGAACCTATTGAATAACCAAGTAACCGAGTCAACTTCGTCCATCTACTGACTAGCTCATGGGTGAAGTGCTCATCGGGCATAGAAGTAGTAAAATACATAGGAGTGCTATCCCATGTCGGCTCAAAAAATGAACTTGTAAGCTTCGATTTTTCATAACGATAAATCGTACATCCTTGTATAAAGTTGAGGATATCCTTCCTCAACCCATGCCATCTGACCCTCTCCCATATGAACCTGCAAGTCTCATCAAAGCTCAAGTGTCCAGTCACGGAAGAACAATGCACATGTTGCAGTATCTCCATCCTCAACCATGAATTTGACACAAGGTACAATCTACCTTGATAGAAGATCATCCCATCCTTCAATCTGTAGCTGTCATCCTATATATGACCATCCAAAATCTCACAAGTGTGTTGGTTTTTGGAGTACTCAACAAGCAAATGAGATCTCTAGTTTACTAAAACCTTTGATGACCAACATAATGATGGACTTTGGTGATCTGAACCTATAATCCCAATCTCTGTAACTGTCTCATGTGCAACACTACTGGTCACACCCACATCCATGACTCCACTCCCCCTCTCATATGGAGTCGAAGTCTCCATCATACCTAACTCACTCCTTGACTCAGCATCATCCGACTCGCTCTCCATATAAATCATCATGGTGTGCTGTGTCTACAGCAAACAATTCGTTAGAATAGGAGTCATTAAATATCCCACTTGTCTCACCCGACAAAGTGGATTGAGCAAGCTCGCTCCTAATGATAGTCCCAACTCTCACGGGGAAGGAAGCAAATTGATCCTCGTATCCTGTCTAATGATCATGTCACAAATTCTTCACCAAGGTTTGCTTCTGCTGCTCCGTATGCTGCTGTAATTTTTTTCTCTACTCCCAAGATGGCTAGTGACAATTTTCTTTGCATGTGCAACTCAATTCAATCCTTTCACATCATAATTAACAAACTGATTTTTGATATCTACAGCGGTAATAACGTTTTTCCAATCAGCTGTTATTTGAAAGGGCATCCCACAATGTGGTATCTCACAGTCCGCTTCAGATTTCACCCATTTCCCTTTGCCTTGAATTCTGATTTTTTATTTTTACCACCAATTTTCAGTGTGTCAACATGGTGAATGAAAACAATTTTCCGAAAAGATAGCAGCCAATGTATCCAATGAATGGTCCCCACTTCAAGTAACCCAATTGCACAAAAACATTCAAGTATCTCAAACCTCTTAAAAAAATAAAGAAATAAGTTACCTCTTTTGTGTGAGGCATTTCTTTCCATAGACATAGGTTACTGATTTCTTCTATGTTGGAAATATATATGGCTGCCCCCTTATCACACTTTATTCTCTCTCCCCATATTTTCATTTTATTGTAAATGCAAGAGAAAGGTAAATCAACATTAGAACTCATGCAGCCATAAACTTTATCATAAGGAACTTCATACCTTTTGTTGTACCCATTGATTCCCATCATGAAAGAAGACAACACATCTGAAATAGCATAGTTGGGGCTGGTCATCATACCTTTGCAACTTAGAATTTCTGATATAGGATCAACATCTTCATTCTCTTTCGATTTTTCAACACATGCATCATCTTCTTCCTTAACATGATGCAACCATTGCATCCCAAAAACAACCTTACCTCTAGCAAATTCAACCACAATAAACATACCACACACCTCATGTCCTTTCAAAATCATGGGCTGCTGCATTATTTTCTTTGCCAACATATGCTTATTAGTTGAATCAAGAGCAATGTGAATTGAGGATGTGTTTATCCCATCTAGCATACCTTGAGACGTAAATATGAAATAGTCTTCCTCAATCATTGAAGCATGTACATGCTGTCCCAAATAATAGAAACATGGCAAAAACATAGGAGAAGTCGAGAAACTAGGAAAATGGTAACCATTCTCATACCTTAGGATGCTAAGTCATGAATGCCCCTTGAATTCAACTCCTCTTTTTTTAACAGCAAATTGCACCTTGATTCTTTGAGCACTTTGAGGACCAAATTCCCCCATTAACCCTTCCAAGGGTTCCACGATGTAGCTGATATACAAACCAGTAATGGGTTCTATTAACAAAGCTTTTTCACCTCTCTTTATGGCTGCTGTTATACACAGTCCAGCAAGCTGAAGATGATTAAAAAATATTCTCTTGCCCTTTTTAGCAATCAGAAAATCAATGTTAGTACCTTGAGAGGTTCTCTCCCTTCTTGCACCAGAGTCTCCAATGAAGAAACCTTGCTTGCCAACACTTGTAATCCTAAAATACACATTTGAATTTCTTATGAAATCAATCACAAAGTTTTTAAAATCAGAATTGATAGTTTTGGATGATTGCAACATATTACCAGGATCCCATACCTTATAATGCCCATGAACCCTTGTATCATGCAAGGTCTTGCATCTTTGCTTCTCTTGTATCTCCTCATAAAGAAGATCATCACTCTTTGTCTTCATGATGACTTGACTTTGATGTACCGAATCCTTAGCATTCTTATCCACAACAGGCTGAATACCATCATGATAAAACTGCTGTAATGATATAGGATGAAGATGATGAAATAAATCTATGCTACTACTAACCTCCTTATAAAGAATATCATCAAAAGGTTCACCTTCTATTGCTGATTTAGAAACCTCCAAAACAACACCATCCCTATGGTGATTCATGATTTTAGATGGAGAACAAATGGAACAAGAATCAACAACTTTCATAAATTTATGCTCATTACTGCTTGGTAAATCCATCCCATATGATAATGACTTATTCTTTGGAGGATTGATAGGTACCTTTTGGATTGAAATATCTTTTTCAATTTTGCAACGAACTAACCATATTTGTTCCTCTTTGCCACAAATATTTTGCTCATCAAAAGTCATACTTTTTTCTCTAGAAGCTTCCTCTTCTTTCGCTTGGTCTTCAATCATCTTTGTATCAACATTATCTTCACCAACTTCATCTGAAATTACCTCATGTGGGGCTGTTATTGGTTGTTCAAATGAGTTCTTTTGTAATTCAGGTACCGGCATATGATGATCTTGCTTGGGCTTGCTACCAATCTTCATCATGCAATAATCTGGAAATGACATATTATCTTTGAAACCCTTACTCAAAGATTGGTATTTCCTCCACCAAGAATCCTCATCAATCACCTCTACTGGCTGCCATTTATTACTGTTCTCATGTTTTTCCCCATTATTCCTAGATATGATCTGATTCATGTTCTGTGTGAGTTGGCTCAAGTAGAAGTTGGTTGTCTCTTGTTGTTTCACCATGTTGATGAACACTTTTTTCATAAAATCCACATTGAGATCTTTTCGATCTGCAATATTTTGACCTTCTTTTCTCTACCCAACAGGCTAGAGGAAAGTCGGCTTTGATACCACTGAAATATCCTTTGTGGGATAATCTTGTTATTTGACAAAATTTAACAAAAATTTGCAGCAAATGATATTATGAAATTTTTGGAAATGAACCAACTAGGGCAGTGAACTGAAATTTAAAGATATCTTGCAAAATACTTGCCAAAATCACACGAAATTTTATAGAGTTTGCTAAGGTGTAAACAAAGACTAGAAAAATATTTTTTGATTTTTCTGAGTAATATATAACTGCCAGTAATTTTCAGAAAGCCCTAAACTGCTGAAAAACCTCAAAATTCATAACTATGTGAATACTTCTAATATAAATCCGATTTTCTGGGAATAACATCTACTAAATGTATAAGAATGATATCCCAATCTCTAGATCTGAAAATGGAAACCTGTAAACCCTAAAAAACACTATGCAAATTAGGAATTGAGTAGATAAAACCCTAGAAAATAGCTGTTCCAAATTTGAACTGAAACCCTTGATGAAGGGTTGTCCTCTTACTCTGAAATTGAATTTCTAATTACTCTCTTGATCTGATCCAAAGATCTGAATAGAGCTCCAAAATAGCAAACTAAGGAGGATCTTTCACCACTGAAGAGTGCTCTGCTAGCTAGGTGTGGATCTTTCACCACCAAAGCTAGGGTTTCTGTGGGATCTTACTCCACAAGCAAAGAAAGTGCAAACAATAGTTGCTCCCATATCAAAATAGGTGAGTCTATGAACGAATGAATAAATCTCCTCAAGCACTACTTTTATAACTTCACCATGCAACAAGAGGCCAAAACAAGGACCCCAATCAACCTTTCTTCGGGAAACCACATAAATATAATATGATTTAAGTTACATTTTCCTCCCCATGCGCCAAAAGTAACTTAGGTTGCCCTCTACGAAGAAATAGAATAATAAAGTACCATATAGTCACCCAGCGACAAAATATAACATCTATAACCACCAAGTCGCCCAACTTAATGTCAATGACAAAATATAACATAAAACAAGGTGGTAATCAGACATCTATACCCAATAGGCTGCAGTGTCGTTAGCCCTTTAGGTATGACAAAGGCTAAGACGAATGAAAAGCCTCCTAGGCCATCTACTCGGAATTGGGGACATTAAACATTTATCATAATCAACGAAGTTTGTTGTTGGTTGACCTTCACTAGTGATTATTTTATCACAATCACGAAATTCTGCAAGTGTTAGAATTTTTCAGCTCTAGACATTGAAATTTGTGCCCGTCAACTTTTGTGAGTCTGGCAGAATTAAGCTAGAAATATTCGCCATTACTCAAAAATTTCTGACCCGCAAAATAATAATAATGGAGCAACAATAACAACAGCAATGTAACTGTCTGTTCTGCGAAACCCGCAAACACCTGCAAAATATATATAAGATTTTATGCACGATTCCTGTGCCCTAGCACCCACAAATTAATAGTAATATACACCGCGAATTCCTGTGCCCTACTAAACAGTCTTTTGCATGAATCACGACTAGAATAACTAAGTTTTTGCATCTGTTAATACCTTCGCGACTTTTATGCCCTCGTGACTGTAGATTCTTCTAGTTACTTCTGCCCTCACGATGGCTGCGAAGACTTTAAACAACAATAGACTGCAAAAAACCCTTTTGCAACTTCAGGCAATGGAGAAAACAGCAACTCTGACTTCTGGAGCAGGCTTTAAATACCCAAATGCGACTGTATTTTCTTCAAATGTGACTATTTTTGTAAAACGTGACTGTATTTTTCCTTCAAATCTTCAAGTTTGTGCCCTAGATGTCTACAAATAAGACTAGAAGTGCCCACCTTTATTTGTTTACCACAAACTGGATGCTCCAAGTTTGCACGACCTCCACAGGCTTCTCCTTGTCTGTACTCTTCCGCCAAGAGCTTCCTCGAACTGCGAACCTTTGATTTGATACCAATGTTAGCATATGCAAAAAGAAGAAAGAATTCAAAGAAGGCTGAATGCACACTCAAACAAGTGTGACTGTGTTTATTATATAAGAGTAGGTGGTTACAAATTGGTTTTCAGTTTAAATTCAGTTAGAGGCAGTTCCCAACTGCATAACGAATGCTTGTAATATGAATATTCGACAGTTCCGTCAAAATTCAATTTATAGAACCTAAGATGTGGAGGGTCCCATGCTGCTTTGGCAATCACTTTGAAGTAACCGATAGCTATAGTGGAATGGCGCATTCCATTTTTTCGCCAGCTCACAATCTGTCCTGTTGGCTGATTTGAAAATGTCTTTTTGTTTAGGAAGAGTTAAGATTGTTTGCTGAAGCTTAACAATGATGTGTCTTATTTCTTGTTTCACAGTATGCTCTATGTCATAAAAAAGATGTGAGCTGCACTCCTTCCATATTTGTCATAGGTTAAAACAGAGGGCTGCTTTGGACAAAGAGGTGAGAAATTCCATGTAAAATTCTGCTTCCTTCTATTGGATTTTTTTGTCCATGACATAATTTATATCAAGTTTCTGGCATCCGAATTGAAGAGCAGAGAGTTGCCAAAATTGTATTGCAAATTTGCACTAAAAGAAAGGTGTATGAATGTTTCCCCAACAGTTGTGCATGGCAGAAAATAGTTGGAGCTATCCATCCCCGTTTCTAAAGATTGTCTGCAGTGATTAGTTTGTTATGTTGCTGTAGCTGAAGGAATCTTTGGATCTTGGGCCACAGATTGGCAAAGATAGCATAATATTCCACTTATTTTCCACTAGATGCGTAATGCAGGTTAGTGACCAATAAGATGATTCAACTGGCAATTCCTGCCATTATCACAAGGTTAAAGTCTAATGTCCTGTGTATGAGTGTAGAAAATGATTATTTTTGAGGAACTGAAGTTGATTTATCTGAGGAGCCATGTTTGCTGATATGGTTTTGTCTTTATCCCAGTTTATCTGATTATTTGTGGAAAAATAACAATAGTTGTTAATGATGACCTTTAAATTGGAGAATATCTTGTAGCTTCCGAAGGTTTGGATTTTGCAAAGATATGTGTCCTCCCCAATTTCTCTCCCAGGGGCCAGAAGCAAATGTACCTACCATTTCCAACCTTCCATACAAATTTTTTCTGCAACAAGATTGGTCCTTTTTGAATGTGCTTAGCTATGTCTGCGAATACTGGTCCCCAATTTGATTGAGGGATATAGTCGGGGTGAAGATAAATGTTTTTCTTTAATGATGTTGCTCGAGGTTGACATGGGGCTTTGCCAGTCTCCAAGAAGCTGTTATTGCAAGAGCTTGGTTGGATCATTGTAGCAAAAATTGTTTTAGGAAAAAGTCGTTTTTTTCAGAAGTATAAGATTTTTTCAAAAAATTACGATTTATCAAAAAAAAATCGGGAAAATTCAGAAAAACTGAAAACTGCCGAAAAAATGTGAAAAAAGAGAAAAAATGTTTTTAAAATAAAAATAAAATATTCAGGCCATTTCCATTTGCATTGAGATACATTGCGAATACTGGTCCCCAATTTGATTGAGGGATATAGTCGGCTTTGCCAGTCTCCAAGAAGCTGTTATTGCAAGAGCTTGGTTGGATCATTGTAGCAAAAATTGTTTTAGGAAAAAGTCATTTTTTCAAAAGTATAAGATTTTTTCAAAAAATTACGATTTATCAAAAAAAAATCGGGAAAATTCAGAAAAACTGAAAACTGTCGAAAAAATGTGAAAAAAGAGAAAAAATGTTTTTAAAATAAAAATAAAATATTCAGGCCATTTCCATTTGCATTGAGATACATTGCGAATACTGGTCCCCAATTTGATTGAGGGATATAGTCGGGGTGAAGATAAATGTTTTTCTTTAATGATGTTGCTTGAGGTTGACATGGGGATTTGCCAGTCTCCAAGAAGCTGTTATTGCAAGAGCTAGGTTGGATCATTGTAGCAAAAATTGTTTTAGGAAAAAGTCGTTTTTTCAAAAGTATAAGATTTTTTCAAAAAATTACAATTTATCAAAAAAAAATCGGGAAAATTCAGAAAAACTGAAAACTGCCGAAAAAATGTGAAAAAAGAGAAAAAATGTTTTAAAATAAAAATAAAAATATTCAGGCCATTTCCATTTGCATAGAGATACATATTAGGCATTTCAAAGATAAATGAGAGTGTAAGCCATCCAATTCAACAATTTGTATGCTTTCATTAATATCTATAGTTATAGTATATAGTTATACTACTAATTTTTATTACATTACAAAAAGTAAGGGAGCCATTAATAAGGTAGACTAGTGATCAGTATTCAACATGTCTAGACTCTAGATGTTGAAGCTCTAGTGCCAGATCCTCTCCTTATTTGAGAGATGAACTCGTCGCCATACCCACACTCCTCCAATATGTCCAAATCCTTTTCGTCTAAAATAGGCTTATCATCATTTTTGAGCCATTTAGATTTAGGATCAATTTCATCAGGTCTATTAGCTGCTCTTGCTCGATGGTACCCGACGTTATCAAATAGAATACACATGTTAATGACTTTGGCAAGTAATACTTCCTAACCTTGGCACGTGAATTGAGAATTAAAAAATGCAACATTTCCTAACCTTGTGCTTTCTTGATCTTTAGGTGAAGATTGTGGTAGACAAACACCAAATCATTCATCCGTTCTTGAGTTAGTTGATTGCGATTTTTGGAATGTATGTGTTCAAACACACTCCAGCTATGCTTGCAAGAGGATGAACTACATGACTGGCTCAAAATGCGCATTGCCATCCATCGAAGGCTTTTGGCTTCTTTTCTAAAGAAATCCTACCATTATGTTGCAAAAACAAAGTTTGGCAACATTGTAACATGCACGCTTTAATCAAAATTTAACACTTTTACCATACGTATGTAAACAAATTGTCTGCTTGGTTTGAAGGTCTTCCTTCTTGCGATGCCTAACTTACTGGAGAAGAAGCATTTTTTGATTTTTTAAAGGGTGCAATAAATTTTTTGATTTTTTAAAGGGTGCAATAAATTTTTTATTACCTATAATAGTAAAATCTTTTAAATTTGTAAATATATTTATTAAAAATAACGTAACCCTAAATGCTGGAAAACAACATTTAGGGTTAGGGTATAATAATATTTTTAATACCTAAAATAGGTAAATCATCTAAATATGTAAATATTTTGATTTAAAAAAAACTTAACCCTAAATGCTGGAAAACCAGCATTTAGGGTTAGGGTTTTTTTAGGTTTCGATCAACAAAAAAATTAAAACAATGGATTCCTGGTTGATGAATGTTGAAAGATAAAAGCAGTTGAAAACCCCCTAATTATTGTTTGAAAACTGCCAAAAAGTGCTCCAAATCTGACTGAAAATGAAGGGAAAAAGCCCAAAAAAACATGTTTTTTTTACTTTTATAGGCAAAACTTGTTATTTTTGGGAAAATTCACATTTTTTCACAATAAATTGTGATTTTTTCAGAAAGATGCAAATTTTGTAGGTCTGATCGCGGTTTGTGTAAAATTGACCATACAAGGTCAATAAACCACGATTTTTGGCATTGAAAAAATCAGTTTTACCGGCAGTTGGAGATTTATTGCGATAAATCAGAGGCTGTTGTAACCATGGGTTGGATAACAATTTGCGAATGTTGACACATCCTTGGGATTTTGGGAGACAACTTTTTTATGATGCAACCAGAGGGTATTTATGTTGTTCTGTCCTTCCTCTCCATAGAAATTTGCATTAAAAATTGAGGAGAATGTCATCAGATTTTTGTGGTAATGGCAGAAATTGAGGTGATATATTGAAATAGCTTGCAAAACTGACTGAAACAGCTGAAATTTACAAGCAAAAGAGAGCCAACAATGAGCTACTTATTTTGCATTTTTTAAATGGTTTCATTCCACAAGGCTTTCCATAGTTTCAAGGGTGGAGGGAAAACCAAATATTTCAATGGAAGGCTACCTTGGGTAAATTGTAGCAACACGAGGATTGGACACTTATTGAGAAAGGGGCACATGCACAAATATGATGAGAATTTTCTTTGCTGATTTTTTTTTCTGAATTTGCTGCAAAGTGTGGAATTAAATTCATGTTTTCTCTGAGTGTGGTGGTGAAAAATAATAGGGTTTCATCTTCAAGATGAAAGTATGTGTACCTCATTCTTTTGTCGATGGATGGAAGTCCGTGAATTGCATTTGTGAACTTTTCTTGCTCAATTGCCTTGCCTAAATTTTCTCCCATAATTTATAAACAAATATGGGTGGAGAGCGACTCCTGGATGCAAACCTCTTGAAGACAAAAAAAGGGGTGCTTAAATCTTCATCAAGGAGGTGGAATGCAAAGGAGTGCAAATACAAGTGCTGATCCATTCAGTGAACAAGCGGTTGAAGTCGAGAGCATGAAGATTGTTTCCTATCATTTGCTATTCACTCCTGTTAAAAGCTTTACAAATGTCTAGTTTGATGAGGACTCCTTGAGTTTCTAAGATTTAAGAGAATGTAGTTATCCCTGAACAAAAACGATGTTCTCCGTGATTTGTCTACTGGAAAAAGAAGTTGATTGTGTAGGCAAGGATGGTATGGAGGAAAGTTTTTAACCTCATAGCTATCAAATTTGGAAAGGATTTTATAGACCATGTTACGAAAAGCTATTGTTATGGGTTGGTCCAAATGATCTGTTTTTGAATTTTTTTGGGATAGGAATCAACTTTGTTGCATTTAACTTGCACGGCGTTTGTTTTCTTTTCTGATTCTTCCATGACTTCCAACCAATTTGATTTCATAATTTTGCTAAATGATTGGTACGAGGATGGGTAAGCATATGAGCTAGAAATTTGTTAGGAAAATATCATAGTTCTCACATTATTTATATTGTTAATATATTTACCGTTTGGTAAATATAATTCATTGTTTGTAATTAGTAAAATTGTTAGTCGTATACATTGTTATAACAATACGAATGTTATTTGTTAGTATTCCTTCCTATTTTACAGGAAGTAGTTTTACTATTATTTTGGCTATATAATAGCCTATGTATGGATTTCATCGTATGCTGAAAAGAAGATTATTTGCTGTGCAAATTTGCTGTATTGTTTTCAATTGGTACCAAAGCGAATGGTTCTGATGGTGTAATGGTTGCATAGGGGCAGTTCTTTCAATATTGCCCTAGGAACAAGGCAGAGGCACTGATATGTGAAGAACGTGGAGGAGCATAAGACCACAGTTCCAAGTATAATCTATTTATAGTCCTATTGTTAGTGCAAATTCACAGCACCCCCAAATGAGTTATGGATCTGCTTTTCTAAGGCAAAGTCATTTGGTGTGAGTGCACAACATTGAGCTTTCTCAAAGTGTGGGACCTTAGCAAATGGGGAAAGCTCTCCAGAGAAGGCTGGTTCCTCTTCCTAAACTACCTGCCACAAGCTATTCCAGTGCAGGCAAGTTAATCTAACCTAATCTAACTTCCAAGGAGACAAGGAGAAGAAGAAAACAAGGAAAAACAGAGCCTTCACTAAAACGGTGATACACCAGAGAAGGAAAGTGTTGATTATCTATCAAAACTGCCATGGAACAAGAAGAGGTGAGCAATGGAAAGGATGGACAAGTGCATCATAGACCAAAGATGGATTTCACATAGAAAATGTTCCAAAACTCCATGAACACAGCTCCAAAACCTGCAATGAACATCCAAACATGCACAAATACCCTGTAATGAAGAGAGGTAAGGAAAACAACAAAGAAAACGAGCCAAGGATGGACAAATGCATCACAAAAACACGTTTTTTATTGCTCAGAATTTACACAGTGCATCATTTCACGGGTAAGAGGCAAAAATGCCATTACAGAGCAGGGGAGGAGGTTCAAACTCCATTTTCGACCCTGGGGAAGAAAAGAAGGGAGAGGCAGAGAAGAAGGATGAACAACCTTTTTCAAAATGAGCCAAAATTGGCTTTTATCGCTCGAACAGAATGAAGGAAATGAGAAAACGCGGGCAAATCGATTTTAAAACTCCAACCACTGACAAGATCCATTTAATTAGCCTGCAAAATGATGGGTTTCCATGAAAAAAACCCATACTTCATCGTACATTGCTTTGCAGAGCAAGAAAGAGGCCCATCATTAATTTTGGTGGTCGGGGTCGTTTTCTGCAATTTTTTCATGCCAGAGACGTTTTCCCATTTTTCTCCTGCAAAACTCTATCAAAATTTAAAATTGAAGTGTCCATCGTGTAGAGGATTTCAACAACTTTCCATTGATACTAAAATCGTGAAAATATGAGCTTTGGATTGAAAGATATGGCCTTCTGAAGATTTAGGGCAAAATCAGGGCAAAAATCGGGTTGGCGGGCCAAAACTTGACCTTTTTCCCTTTTTTTTTTAAATTGGGAAATTTTTCCAAAAATCTCCGTGGCCACGCCGCTCCGAGACACGTGGCACTTCTTGATTGGTCCGCGGCCTTCAAAATAACATTTTGCCCCTTTTGCCCGCAAAGGGAAAATTTTCCCAAGGTCCCCCGCCGGCCCGACCTCCGCTGTTGACGTGGACACATGGCGCCTTCTGATTGGTCGCGGAGATGTGGTCCAACTTTTCACCTTTGCGCTTTTATGGTTTTGGCAAAAAACCAAAAATCCTTCCGACCCCCCAACTCCCGCTGCTGACTTGGACATGTGGCGCATTATGATTGGTGCGGGGCCTTAACCAATTTTTCTCCATTCTCCTTTGCGGGCTTGCGGGAGCGCAAATGACTTTTGCACTTTTAGCCCAAAAAGTGCCAAGTTCTCCATTTCTTCCTCCGCTCCGCCGGCTCGAGCCTCTTTGGCACAAAACTCTCCCAAGCTCTGCGGGCTCACCTTAGGAAAATTTTCCCTCCAAACTCTGCCTAGCCATAACTCAAAAAAATACAAGGAGTTAGGAGGACTTCTTTACCTTTCTGGAAAGCGGAAGAAAAATCCTATCTTATGAAGCCATTTCCACAATCTTTTGAGTGCTTGCAATGTGTGAAAATTGAAGTTGAAGCACAAGGAAGGAAAGAATGAAGGCAAGTTAGCCAAAATAAGCAGGGGCTCATTTTGGATAACACCTACATTTAAAGATTGATTTATTTGCTATCCTGAAGGTGCACGTTTAGAGTTAACACTGGTGCGAAGTGGAAGGGTCTCTGCGTATTCTTCATTTTGACTGCGCAAATCAAGTTGGACATTTATTTGTATATGAAATATCCCTTGTTGGGATCTTACAACAAAATAGACAAAACACAGAAATTTGCAGCAAATACTGAAACTGATTTTTGCAGATTTTATGCAGAAAATTACAGCTAGGGCAGCGAACAGAAAAATATGGATAACTCCCAAAATAACCGTTCAAATCACTTGAAAATCTAAATGGAACTAGATAATAATATAAAGAACACAAGGGAAATATTTTTGGAATTTTTCAGTCAATATAACGCTGCCAAAAATTTACAGCGTGCCTAAAATAGCTAGAAAACTTCGAAAATTAATATCTTTCCGAATACAAGTGCAAAAATGATGAAACTTGGGAAATAACATATATAAATATGGAAGATGACTTTCCAACCTTCAGATCTGAAAATGGCCAGCTGAAAACCCTAGAAATTAGGGCTGCAATCTCCCAAACAAGTTGCCCCCCTTGGTAGATGGCCAAAACCCTTGTGAAATCCTCTGTAGATGATGCCAAACCTTTCCTCTATGGCTGCCGTAGGTCTGATCCGAAAACCGGCTGAAAATCTCCACAAAAACTCTAAAAAACCCTCAAACCCTAATTCTGAAATTCCTGAAAATACCTCTGTAAAAACAGCCCTGAAATCCACTCCAAATGACAAGCTAGGGTAGATCTTTCACTACCGAAGAATGCCTTGCTAGCTAGGGATGGATCTTTCACCATCGAAGCTAGGGTTCCCGTGGGATCTTACTCCACAAGCTAAATAGTTGCAAACAACAGTTGCACATAAAAAGAAAATAAGTGTATGAATGCATGCCCTCTCCTTTCACCCCTCTTCTCCTTTTATAATCTTTTCCATGTCAAAGAAACCCTAAAACCCCCAAGGCGCACTTTCTCATAAAGAGGGCCCAATTAAAAATAACTTAAAGTTGCTTTTTCCATTCCTAGGCGCCTTGGCCCTAAAAGTGACCCCAACAAAGAAATATAACATTTAATGCAATACACATCCCCTCAAGTCGCCAAAAAGGTACTTTAAGTGGCCCCAATGAAGAAACATAACATTAAATGCCAAAAGTGTCCACTTAAGTGATCCCAACGACAAAAATAGAACACAAAGGGCCCATTAGACCCTCCCAACGCCTAAAATATAACAAAAACATAGTAGGAAATCAGACAACCATCCCCAATAACCTCCAAAGTCGTTAGTCCCTTGGGAATGACCAAGGCTAAGACCAACATAGGGCCGTTAGGCCAACTGCTCAGAATTGGGGACATTACAGTATATCTGTTGTATGATCGGTGGAGTTTCTATTCCCACATGCGTCCACTTCTAGTTGGACATGCTTGCAATCAAATATAAGTCAGATACTGAGCCCTTACACAGAATCGGTTGAAAATGAAAAACCAGATGATCTAGAAAATGGCAATCAATTTGAGAGTGGGAAAGTTCCTACGGTCAAGGAATATACTATTTCCTAGTTGGTCACCGGTGGTTTATTCTTTGATCTTGGGGAAATATTTGGGGATCTCCCATCCACTATCTCAGACGTGGTGAGATCTTGGATCCTGATCATCCCCTGCATCTGTTCAGATCTCGAAGTTTTTTGCTTTTGTTTTCTGGCAAGTTGAACGCTCTTGACACGATTCCAAATTGTTAGTCTACAAACTTAGATGACATGCCTTTTTACTCCTGCTTGGTTGTTCGCATCCCATTATTCGCGAGCTAGCTGTTAATGAAATGGAAATGGCTGTGTTGTGATCACATGACAATTTTTCCTTCTCATATCTCTTCAAGGTACTCTTACGACACCTGGACAACACAACACGGGGAGTTCCTGTACTTTTGCTCAGTCTGGTGTCAACTTGGTAACGACTCACTCTCCGTTGATCTGGAGACATTGTTAAGATCGGCTCGGCAAACAACTTATATCCTCAGATCTGCTAACAACCTTTTGCAAACCCTTTTCTGGTGAGAACTTTACTTTTATGAGGGGTGCTTTACACATCTAAATTTGTGTTTTTTTGAAGTGGGGAGAAGCGTTTATTTTGTGAGCTTTATTTAAAGTCTCGGGTTCCATTTATGTCTTTGAAAAAATGTCACAATCTTGTATAGTTGTGTCATTTTGACTTCAAAAGTCCTTATGTCTTCATGAATAGAGTCATTTAAATATTAATTGTATCTCAATAGAGTCATTAGTCCATTGAAGTCAAGTTGTCATACAATGTTGGTAGAATCACACGTATTAGTCATTATTTTTAAAAATATTTTTTCGTTATTGTTATTTGTTTGTAAAAGTGATCATCTTTTTTGTGGTACCTAATGTCTCATTAAAATAGAGTCATTAATGTCATTGTCAAAAGTTGTGTTGTCAATTCAGATAGTCAAGTCATCAAGATAAAAGTGTCATTTGCGAGTCACTGTCAAAAAGTAGTCAAAATATTGTAAAACTTCAAAAAAAATAAAATTTGCCTTACGAATGCATTTTCGGTGTTACCCGACGTCTGGAAAATAAACTATTTCACATTGTGGGGGGGGGGAAGTTATACAAATAAACCCAATGTGGAAACTATTGAGCATCATGATCACATTCCGCTGAGGTAGCAACGTCATTCATTGGAGGATGGAGGCAAAGGAGGATGGAGGACAAACAATGTCCTCCCGCTAGCTGCAAGCGACAGGGCCACAAAATAAGGTTGTGGCATTTTGTTTCAGTGTGTTTTTTTTTAGTTGTAGAGTACTTGTCATTGTTCGTATCAAGTTTACAGTATGTTCTTGTTGTAATAAAGTGAGCAGATTCCTATGAACTTTCCTAATGTGAAAATATAGTGGAAAAATGAAAGCACTAGGAAAAAGTAGCATCATGATACTTGAAGAGGATGAACAGGGGTTCATACCTGGAACAGAGGTTCCTTTTTGGTGGACAGGGGTCCTTATTTGATGAACAGGGGTTCATACTGGATGAGCAGGGGCTCATACTGAGGTTGTTGGTCAGCCTTTTCAAAACCATCAGTGAGCCAAGATCATGAGCACGCACGAACGACAAGCTGCAGAAGAAGTGCGATTGTTTTTCTCCCATGTTCGCACTAAGGGGGGGAAGGTTAGGAAAATATTATAGTGCTCACATTATTTATACTGTTAATATATTTACCACAGGGTAAATATAATTCACTGTTTGTAATTAGTAAAATTGTTAGTCGTATATATTGTTATAACAAACAATATATACAAATGTTATTTGTTAGTATTCCTTCCTATTTTATAGGAAATAGTTTTACTATTATTTTGGCTATATAATAGCCTATGTATGGATTTCATCGTATGCTGAATAGAAGATTATATGCTGTGCAAATGTGCAAATGTGCAAATCTACTGTATTGTTTTCAGAATTATCATAGTTACGAAGTCTAGAAATACAGATCCATTCGTGAGGGCAAAAAAGTTGAAAAATCTGGAATTCTTGATTTTTTTTTGAAAAAGCTGGTGCTGAACGTATATACTTTATGAATATGCAAAATCGATAATTACAACTAAAGTCATTAATAAGGTACTATAGATTGTTAATCTGTTTAATATTAAATACTATATAATGGTGTTGGGTGTCTTTTTTTTGGAAAAAAAAGACTTGAATAAAAGGTTTTTTTTCCTTTTTTTTGGGGAAAAAAAGGGGCCCGACCCGGACTGAACTTGTCCAAGCCACCTGAAAAATCCAGATCTGGCCAGATTTTGTTCAGATCCAGTTGGATTTGGTAACTAAGGGAATTATATGTTTGGAAGGAGAAATCTACTTTTTTAATTCTTCTTTCGAGATTGGCTCAACCAGCTTTTGATAATCCAAGTATGATGTTTTTTTGGAATATTGTTGATCATCTCTTGTTGAATCTTATGAATGTTGGCGATGTTTTTTTGGAATATTGTTGATCATCTCTTGTTGAATCTTATGAATGTTGGCACTGGGATCATCCTCAGCCAGAGGTGGTTGGAAATGTTGTAAGCGCAAATAAAAGTCCCAGACGACTTTGTGATGTAGGAACCATCCTCTTTTTTGAGCTGGTGTACATTTTTGATAATATGCCTCTTCACAGGTGATTTGTGAAAGAATTTGTACTAGAGTCCCCAGTTTTTATCCATTGTTCTTCCTAATTTTGAAGTTCTGTAAGAGCATGTACAGGTGATTGTTCTTGAGCTGCTACTGGGAGAATCCTTCATCACGAATTTGTTTCTAGAGAGTCGCTATTAGAGAATATTTTGCCGGAGCTTTTTAGATGTTCCCAAACACTTCCTTTCAAAATTAAATTTTTTGTTTAAGATACTTGAGTTTACCCATGAATCTGTACATTGTGAATCCTTGAATAGTGTTTGCTTCTTCCCACTGCTTGGAGATGTTTCTATTCAATTATGGGTGTGAGTCACATTTTTTCAAATTTGAAGTGGTTTCTTTACTTTTATGCTGTCAGATAATGCCAGGTAGAGTGTAATCGGTCAATCATATGAAATAGTTGCTTCTCTAACCTACCTCATTTTGAATGAAGGTTGAAACCATTGATCAACAAATTTTATTCAGTCCAATTTTTCTGCTATGTAGTTTCTGCCTTTCTGATCATCGCACCATGTGTGTAAGCCTTAAAAAAAGTTAAGGTCCGCCACGGAATTACGGATTCGCAAGTTAGTGAGGGCATTAGCTGTTCTTTGATTAAATCTCGAATCCCCTTTTCTTCTCTGTTGAATGATTGACCAGGGGTTGTTTTGGTGGATTCTGAGTGTTATTGCCCAGGGAGTCCAGGATGTACTCCATATCCTCTATATTTGTTTTTGTTAGGGCTGCAAAAGGATTTCACCGAGAGATGGGATCTGATTGATGAGAAGAGCTTTTCCCTTTTCAGCATAAGCTCTTTGGAATTTAAATCCTACTGCTTTGCACCTGGTGGGATTGTTTGTTTTTGTTTTTGCTTTTGTTGATGCTAATCTTGGGTTCATCCAGCTGCATTAGATCCTGGGTACCATTTGACATGCCAAATGACCATGTGCATGAAAAATGTAACAATGGAAGGGTATATTCTCATAGTAAATGGGTTGTTCCCATTTAACTCCCCTTTCGTCAGGATTGCTCTATCAGGTAGTAGTTTGTCAAGGCTCATATTGACATGCATCCATGCATAGCTGAGCACACCTAGATTCCTTGTGGAGTATGAGGCCGCAGTATATATCTCAATGGCATTCCCGATCTTTTACAGAAGGTTGTCTTGCTAGTTTTCACTTGGAAGTAGTAGAAGACAAACCCAAACAAAAATTGTTGTTGGGAGATCTTTATGGGATTGAATGCTGGAGTCCAATGCTTCAGGAAGAACCTCGATTTCCTCATGAAAGATCTGGTCTCTTCTTTGTTTTAGAATAGAATACAACCATGAAGTACCCTGTGGGCATCATAAGGATTTCCATTGAGCCTGTGGGTCTACAGTTCTCATTGATCCAAGCTCTGAGGGATTTTGGGCATGGGAAGCCACTCACACCAGCAGATTAGAGCTATCTTCCCTAATGACCACAACCAATGTTCCATCTCATCTGCAGAGAAAGAGACTTTGGGGGGTGTATCTAACATGAGGTAACAGCAATTTTCCTTTTTGATTGGGAAGTTTGGTCTTGTAATGATTTTTTTTGCATGGAGTTGCAGCAATTATTGTAAATCCAATTTGGATCATTTGAGATAGAAGATTTGAAATTTGAATGTGAATCGAGGGTGGATGAGGGTCGGAAAACTTTTCTTTTATATCTGTATACAGGAATAATTTAATGTAATAATTGTTCTCTTGATTGTCAACCGTCTTTACTTGTTCAAATCCTTTGAAAATCGTTAATGTGCTTTGTATGTATTCTAATCATGTTCCATTTCTTTATATTACTGTTTCTTTAGTTTTCAATTTGTAAAATTTCCTGCATGCTTGACTTTGGGGATTGTCCTAATCTTTTCCAGGGGCTAGCATATCAGTTGGTTGATGACGTTCTTGACTTTACTGGCACAACAGCTTCCCTTGGCAAGGGGCCCCTATCTGACATGCGGCAGGTATTTTTCTCTCCACTTTGCCAGTGTTTATATGGTAAATTTTAGTTATATCGTTCCCCTCAATTGCAAGATCTTCATATGTATCAAGTATCAAAGTCATTTTCCAAATTAAAATTTCACTTGTGTATACATGCTAAAGCCATACTTGCAGGTAAAAAAATTCCATTGTTGATTGAGAGCAAATAAAATGTCTGAAGACAGGACTGTCTCATTCTGAAATCATGTGAATTCAGAGCATTGGGAGTTTAATACATGATCTTAGTAAAGGATGTTGACTAATATCTCAGAGCAGGATTTTTTCCTAAATGAATTTCAATAGTATTTGATAAAAAAATGTCACTTTAAGACACTTATTTAATGCCGCCCATAATTTGTCATGGTTATATTGTAGTCATATCCTGTTCTTTACATAGAAAATGCTTGCTTTGATATTGCTATACTGAAACTATTGATAGTGACTTCTTCATGGTTTTTCTAAAATAATAGCATAGTTACCCAAGTCTTAAGGACGGCAAAAGAATTCCCAAAATTTGGGGACATTTATTAAAAGAATATAGAAAAATTAATATTTTAATTGTATTCAATAAAATGTAGGGGTTTAAAATGTAATTAATGTTTTTAGGGTACTTCTAGGATATGGGTTCAATGTTATAGGTGGGGAGGTGGGGTGGGTGTTTGTTTTAAAGTAAAAGCATCGGAAAAATAAAAAAATTAGGGATGCTCCAGCTTCCAAGTCCCCGAAATGTTTGAGTTGTCCAAGATGTCGCCAAAATCTAGGGGACACATCCTCATGTAAAACCGAATAATAGTAGTTAGGATATTAGAAACATTTTTGTTTGTCATTGTTGGGTGAGCTAGTTTTGTTAAATGAATTCTTGAGATTGAATGGAACATAAAGTTAATTCTTTGTGATGGCATAAGTTCCTTTATGTATTCTACCATGCACAGCTCGCATGTTAAGCAAAGCATGCCAATTTTCTCTATTTGAGAATAGTTTTGTCTCGAAAGTTATGGTTTGAATTCACCATTTTAAAAAAATTGTTATCATAAAAACTAGCACTTAGTAAGCATGCCAAGGTCCATATTTAAAGGACTTTACAAGAGTCAGCAACTTGGAGGGCACATTTGCCTTATGATTTGACTGTATAAGAGTTAGTATACAAATTTGTAAATGAGATTGGAGGAACTCAGAGGTTTTGGTTGGCATTGTTTTTACACAACCTTTAGGACATAAAACAAAGTTATGAGTAGCAATTGGGACTTCGCAAGCAAAAATGTTGTGTTTAGGGACACGGGTTTCTGTAAAATGTTGGTTGCTCCCAAGGATTTGAGTTGCAGTTAAAAACTTGCAACTGTATTTTCAAAATCCCACCTGCTACCAGCCCAAAAATGAACCGTACAAGCAATGCGGTAGATGATTCTCAATTGAAAGCCTTGGCATCAAATGAAGAAGCATTAATGTGGAAGACAACAGTAAGTTGGACAAGTTGGCCATGCAGGGCACTTTATCTCAATGACAAAATGGCCTGTTAACCTGTAAAAATCTGGTCTTTAATTTGCTACCAAAGTTCGCTTCAAGAACGTAGAAATACTGATGCCTGACTTGATAGGGTGTGCAATATGTATCATTATCATTGGAGGGGAGTTCAATATAATTCCTAGCATCTCTGTTTGTTGTGTATCAGCCAAGGAAAAGGTCCGAAAGAGTTTCAAGCCCTAAGGTTTGATACCATGAGAGACATCACAAATAAACGCCACAAGAAAAAGAGACATCACAAATATGTGGTGGTGTCAAAAGGCACCCAAAGAAATACACTAAATGGAATCACAAATATAAATGAATGGGTGAATGATTGATTGGATAGGTGGGAGGCATTGCTTATATTTATACACCCATTATTACATTACGTAAGAGTAGATTGAACCATAAAGGCATAAACCCCAATACATATGAATATAAATTACCCAAAGATATAATATAACACTTGTGACTCAATGGGGCCCTCTACGAATGAAAAGTAAAGGTAATTTATTAGGTCATCACCTTGCCTTATTTATAATTTTATAATCCTATAGATACGTTACATAAGGGTATACCAAACCATAAAGATACATAGAAATCTAAATTATCCAAAGGTTTACCCCAACATCGGCTATTCAATGGGCCTGATGAGATGGCTTTTACACAAGGTAAAGGTAGTTTATTAGGTCATCACCAAGTGAGACACCAATTTAGTTATGAGAGCCCACTTTTGGAAGCTTACAAAGGGATTTTTTTTTTCATGTACATTATATATTGTTTAAGGAGGTGTACATACCCTTCCCCTCTCTGGACGCAAACTTATGCCTCCTCTATGGAGTACACGCATTCATCATAAGTGCCACTCAGGTTGTACTATCAAAGCAACATCCAGATACAATTATTAGGCTCTCCCATTTGTTAGTCATACTTTGACATTAGTGTATGTCAGTCTCCCTCTTTGAAGACACATTGCAAATGCCACAGTTGTTTCTTTCTAATGTTTCTTTTAATGTTTTAGAAATGTGTACACTGCGTTGGACATATATTAGAATCTTTAATGCTTAATTTCCTATTGTAATAAACTCACGCGAACGCTTCCATTTATTATCAGGGGATTGTGACAGCCCCGATGCTGTTTGCTTTGGAGGAATTTCCAGAATTGCATGGTGTAATTAGTAGAAGGTTCAAGAACCCAGGAGATGTTGACTATGTGAGTTCTCTTCATTTCTTCATTTGAAGTGTCTCGTTAGTCACGCTTCTCTGTCTCTGCAGAATGATTCTTTTGAGATATTTGTTTCTTATTGCATTTTAGCTTTAACTTTCTGTCGTCTCAACTCATTTAGGATAGTCTGAAATAGGTTGTCATGCTCATCTATCTCAAAAGAAATTTTATATTAAATGATAGGATTTTTTAAATTTCTATAATGTTATAGTCTTCCTTGATTAACTTTTCTGGCATTAATCTACTACATATGAATGTATGTTTTGAGTTTATATCTTGCAGTTGCAGCAAAGCAGGTTCTAAAGGCATATTATGCCATATGCAATTAGACATTGACTAAGTGTTCTAGGAACTTGTTGGGCCACTGATGTTGCAGCCCAATTTTAAGAATAGGATCTCACAACCCTGTCTTTCATTATTGTCTCTAGCAGGGAAATTAAATAATGCATATTTTTCTGCTAGTAAAATTTAATCTTCTCAGTCAGATACTTTTATAGCTTGTGTCAAGTTCAACTGATAAGGAAAAAACCTCTCAATGCTTGTTGGTCCGTTAAAGTAGCTGTACTACCTGACTATAAAGGTCCAAGTAGTGATGGTAGATAAGGGCACTTTAAATTGTTTCTGCCATCTGGATAAGTAGTAAGAAATGGATAGTAGATGGCTGACATGCTAGATGGACGCATCTGTAAAGTTGGGTACAACACTTTTCTTTACAGACTAATAATCCTTATGCAGAGAGAACTTTCGCAATACTCATCAGAGAAACATATAGATTCAAGTCATATTTGTAACCAAATATGAGAACATAATACCAAAATTACTGTGTATAGTGACCACCATTTTTATAACAAACAATGATGATGATGTTTTATACCGTCCTCGAGACCAACAATGTCTATCAGACTCATACAACAACAAATTCATTTATATTTTCGTGCATAACTTCTATGTATAATTAGTAGATGGTTGTCATGCAAGATGGATGCATCTATAATGTGCTATAATTGGCCTTGAAAATATGTGGAAAAAGCTTTATTAATACGCGTCAGAAAAACATATAGACTTGGTCATATATGTAAAGAAGTATGAGAATGTAATACCAAAATTACCGTGTATAGTGATCATTGTCTTCATAACAAACTATGACAATGTTATTTTTTAACTTTTCCCCGAGACCAACAATGTCAATTGGACCTATAGAACAACAAATTCATTTATCTTTTAGTGAATCACTTGATTTGTAATCTCTTGAGATTGCCTATTTAATTCACATAATCACACTATGATGTTCTACTTGGAAACTACTTCAAAATGACAGGTTACCATCTTAGTGATGCTTGGAATCAGTGTTATATGTTGTTGGAAACTTTACTGAACCTATTGTATATAAATGCTAAAACAACATGAATAACCACTTGAAATCAGAAAGACACATAGACATGAGATTTTGGTCTAGAAAACCCCAAGATGTGTATATCAAGCATAATAGAAGTTACATTTTAGGTGAGGTAGTTATACCTGTGTAACTAAAGTACATTACCTAATATTTAATTAGTTAATGTTAAATATCTTTAACACGTGTATAATTAAATTGGAAACTACTCCAAGTTTGTTCCAAAAATTTACAAATAGCATGGGATCATGAGGTTTAGCCATTAAATCTATACGCTGCTCCTTAGCATTTTGAAATCTGCAGTTTTACGTTTTTCTGCTGTCCAATGTATGAGCTTTGGTTGAAACAAAAGCTGAGAAAGATCGCTTACAACAAAACAAAGATTTGGTCGTGTGGACATAAGATATATTAGGATACTCACCAGTTGTTTTTAGAGTGATTCATGAACTAGTAATTTCAGCTTTGACCTCAATAGTTTTAAATCCAGAATCTTGGAGATTTTGATCAATTTTAATATTCTAGGCTCGTGGAGATTGCTTAAGCCTTTACAATGACTTAATCAATCTGCGACCTAGATTATCATGACCAAGTACCTGAAAGCCTCTAGGTTGCACCATGTAGACCTCTTTCAAATCTCCGTTTAAGAAGGATCCATCCATCTCAAACACCTTCCACAAAACTGTGCTGATATTGAGAGAAGCAACCCAAAATGTGACGATCTTCACAGTAGGAGAAAATGTCTCCTCATGGTCTATTCCCTCCTATTGTGAAAAGCCTTTCACAAGAAGACAAGTCTTACATACTTGTCCAAAGTACCATCAGATTTGCATTTGACTAGGTACCAGTACACCCATTTGCATCTAATGGGCTGTTTGACGGTAGTTTCACCAACTCACCTGGTGGTAATTCCAGCAACTCACTTGGTGGTAATTCCAGCAACTCACCTAGTGGTAATTCCATCAACTCCTTGGTATGGTTCTTTAATAAGGTGTCATATTCTGCTTGCATGGCAGTCATGCATTTAGTTATGCCTTCTGCTTAAGAATATCACTGCAAATCAAGTATTGTAAAATGGACAAATGAGAAAGCAAAATGAACATGCTATGCTGGATTAACAACCTTGTTTTTGCTCATTAGACCCCGTGCCTTTCTTTGATTGGCTTTTCCTGCCATCACACCATGTGCTTGCTGCACATCCTAGATAGTGGAGTCTCTCCACAACTAATCGTGCATTTGATTGAGGCATTTCATCCTCCCACATCTTGTATAGTGGAGTCTCCCTTCACAAATAATGCATGTAAGTTGACTGTAGCAGGATCAACAACCCTATACATGCTACCTTGCCCAATGCCTAGGGCAACTACCATGTCATGTTCCACATTAGACACCATACATTTCTGCTAAGAGAAATTCATAGTAATGTTGGGGTTTTTTGTTAACGGACTAATGGACGAGATTTTTGTTCATGTTAGGAACACATCTAACATTCTTTACTGTGAATTTTTGAGCTTTATTCAACCCTCTGTGGATATGTCCTATTCCTTCTACAACAAGTGAGTCCCCATTAGCTAATAAAATTGAATTAGAAATATTGGTATTTACAGTATATTTCACATACCAATTCCTAGGACATGTAAAATGTCTTGATGTGCCGAACTCAAAGAGGCAACAATTGTTAGCACTGCCATTTGAGCATGATGCCACGGGAGCAGACTGTTCTTTAGAATCCTAATCATATTCAAGTACTGCCACATTTTCTTGAACTCATGGCCTTTTGTTCTTGGAAAGATCATACTATCATTTCCGACAATCCTTTTTGCTATGTTGCCAGGAAATGGAAATGGGTACGAAACGCGGAAACGACAATTTTCAAAAAACTTTGGATACGAAATGCGGTGGAAACGTCCGTACAATATATATATATATATATATATATATATATATATATATATATATAGTACTCATTTTATAATTGTACTCCATGGACCATAAGAGATAATTGATAAAACACTCAAAATATTTTGTATTCATTGAAATTTTAAGTTCAAAAGATTCACCATTCAACATGGTTACAATTTCAATGTTTCATATATACATGATTATAATCTAGCTTCTAGAATATATCATCTTCAAGTTGTTCCTTGATAGTCTTTTTGCTCATGAACACCAATAGCTCCAATGTCCAGTCCCTTAATGCAAAAGATCCTGAATTCAACAATCATCAATATAGCTTTATGAAGTGTGATTTAGAATGGACCAAATATATAATTATATAGCTTTTAGGAAGTGTCTCTAGGAAGGTTAGGATGGGTAGATTAGGTTTAGAAGCAATAAATGCTAAAAATAGTTTTTCTTTTTTTTTGAAGTTTTGATGCTTCTAAAAATTACGGAAACAGCCACAGAAATGTCCTGGGACATGTTTCCAGAAACATCCCTAAGACGTTTCCACGGACGTTTTCATACTCGTTTCGCGTTGTACCGGAAACATTTCAGGGTAGGAAGGTACAGGGTTGGGGGGGCATTTCCATGCATCATAGCAGATCCTAATAAAACATGCCCGACTCCACTATAAATTTCTTTCGGTAGAAATGTATTGATGTTCTGATGTGGATCCATGACAGGGTACGTTTCCACTTAGGCTATTACTGAGCAACAGGTGGCACTGTATAGGTTTGTTAACCCTACTACAATGAACATACATGGACTAATTTGTGGATGCTTGCACTCCTTCTACATAAAAAATGGGCTAACATGATGAAATGCCTCACGTGTGGGAGGATGACATTGCCTCAATCCAATGCACGGTTAGTTGTGGAGGGAGGCTCCAATATATAGGATGCTACAAGAGGTGCACAGTAAGACTATTCAGGAACAAGCACCATCGTGTAAAGTCATCAGGCACCTGGCTTGGAGGATCAGAAACAAGGTTGTCTTAGAGATCTTTCAATGGCAAAGCATGTTCTAAATTTGACCCCATTCACATTTGACCTTTTTATGGTATTTGAATCAATAGCAGATATCTTTGAAGTACAAGAGTCAAAATCTGAATGGGAAATTGCCATGCAAGATGAATATGACACCTTGATCCAAAGAACGCTCGCCATATGTGGGACTTGGTAGAATCTTAAGGACTAAATCATTTGAAACATGCCAAGTACCCCTCATACCGGTCTCGATACATAGCCTGGTACTGGTACGGGTACGCTGTGTCATACGTACCCACAATTTGCCTCGAGTCTCAATGTCCTCTGGTGACGGATAATCTGTACTTGGGATGTACCCAGGGCCTGTGGATACATACCCACAGCGTACCCACACAGTTTTTTTAATATCTGCAAAATAAAAAAAATAAAAAAAAATAAAAAAAAAAAAATCTTGAGGGCTTTCATTGGAATTGAACCAAATTTTGGAAAGTTCGTGTGATGATTCTCACAATATTGACTTCAATAGGCTCCGTAAGGGTCAATGATTACCGGCAATAGCTCAAAAGGACATTCATTTTGCTGACTAAACTATCAATGGGGGCTTTCTTATTGCTCCTTAGGAGTTCTTTATGGCTTTAGTCAAATGTTGTGGAAAAATTCATGGGAACAATCTGAAGCACCTGGTGGAAATGGGCAGCCTAGTCCTTCTCTTCCTTTGACTACTAGGTGCCAAACCCTAAAAAAAGAATTTGTCGAATGCTCAGGTCTTCTATAATCCGACAAGATCCTTGCCTTGACAAGAAGCTGCCCTGCCCTCCCTTGGTTTAAGCAAAGTCGAATCTAAATATTTCATGGCTAAAAATCAGATATTGGGAAGTGGACTGTAATGTCTTCAGACCTTAAAGCTTTGCCTATAAGCTTCCTCAAGTCTCAGTTGGCAGAATGTATACAATGCTCAGAAATGCTTTCTACAGCTCCCTCTACTAGACTAATTATAGAGGATGCATGAATGACTTTTGGGATATTATGAAGTGGCTCAAAGGGCCCCCTCTCCAAGAGGCTACCTCCAAACAACTCTATGAAAAGAAAGCCTTCTCCCCAAACCTTTCCCTGGGCAACTTGACAATAAGTAGAATGTTTGTGCAAGCCCATGGAGAAAGATGGACTCATAGATTTAATGTTTGGTGGTCTGTCTTGTATTCATTCAAAGATACCTAGTCTCTGTGGCATTTCTAGGTATGGATTCTAATTCATGATAGCCTCAAGCTTGTTGTCAGGATCCACTCTCAATTCTCCTCCTTCAATCACATGCCCTAAATAAACTAGTGATTGTTTTTGCAAACACAAATTTCTTCATGTTGCATAGCAATTGTGTTTCTTTTAACACTTGCGAAACTTGTCTCAAATACGTTAGATGTTCTTCCCACATAGCACTGAGGTTTTAAATTTTTTTCCGTAAATTCAGCGTACTGTAGCCCGTACCCGTACTGAAACAGTCTAGGGTAGAATTACCACCAAGTGAACAAACCTCATTGGGATGCAGTAGGTGCATGTACAAAGTAAAAAAAAAGCTGAAGTTGGTATTTTGGATTCAGTACAAGGCTTGTCTTGTCATGATAGGTTGTCTTCCATACCAACTTGATGGTACCTAGATTTAAGATATAACTTTGTGAAGTACTTACTATTGTTGAAGATGGTGTACATTTCGGTTGCCTTCTGTCCATGTAGCTAGCTATTGGTTCTTGGTAGGGAAGGTGTTTCAAATGGATGAAAAGTCTATGGGCATTGTTGAAATAGAGCCATTTTGGATGAGGTCTTCATGGTGCCACCACTATGAAGTGACCTTCATGGTGACCCTGTACTTGGAGGAATAAGCCATCTGGTTCCAACAAGTTTATTAAGTTGTTTGTGCAAACTTAAATAGGCTCTAAGAGAGATTGCCTGATATATTAAGTTTTTTCAATGTTAGGTAAAGCAATTTTGGGGAGCAATTGAATCTCTTGCACTATTTCCCTTTTTGGAGGAAAACCCTTAGGTGTTTGGAACACATCTTGAAAAGATTGCAGCAAACTGTCCAAATATTTCAATCCTTTGTTTGTAGTTGTACAATCAATCCTAGAAATTTCTAACCCATCCTCTTGCTTATCCTTTAAATGAAGTAAGAAAAATGGTGTACTAGCCTGAATGAGTCTCTTTGTTAGGTTGATACTTTACTAGGGAAAACTTGGGCCTGCTTTGATGTGCACAAATGTTGTAGTTGATCACATCCTTGATCCAATTGTATATGTTAGCCCTCGTGTAAATAGCATCCCTAGGTTATAATAAGGACTTCCATGTTAGTAATTATGAGAGAGAATGAAGAGAATGGAAGGCATATGAGACACTAACATCTTGTGTGCGTCCTTTTATTAAGCATTAAAAAAATTACATTTTAGGTGAGGTAGTTATACGTGTATAACTTAAATGTTTACATAATAACTTAATAACATTAATACCCCCCTTAAATGACTAAACTAGAAACTACTCCAAGTTTGTCCCAAAATTTTACAAAAAGAATGGAACCAAGAGGTTTAGTCATTAAATTTGTAGACCGCTCCTTAGATATCAATTTGAAATTTGCATTCCTTTGACGTTTTTCTACTGTCCAACATATGAGATTTGGTTGACACAAAAGCCAAGAAAGATTGTTAACAACACATACGATCATGTGGATGCAAGATATATCAAGTTGTCCACCGATTGTCCCTAGAGTGATTCATCCTCCGGTGATGTAGAATCGTTGGCTGATAACTTCAACCTGACCTCCATAGTTTAAATCTAGAATTTTTAGAGATGTTGATCAATGTTAATACCCCAGGGCCCAGGCTGGTGGAGCTTGCTTAAGTTTGTATAGGGACTTAATTTGCGAACCAGACGATCACGATTAGGTTCTTGAAAACCTTCATGCTACACTATCTAAACCTTCTCATTTAAATATCTGGAGAGAAGCAATCACAATGTGACCACCTTCGCAGTGTTTGCATTAGGACTAAAGAACTTATAGTCAATTCCCTTCTATTGTGAAAAGTCTTTCACAACAAGATGAGCCTTGTACTTGTCCAAAATACCATTGGCTTTGCTTGTGACTTTGTACACCATTTGTATCGAATGAGTTGTTCCCTAGTGGTAATTCCACCAATTTCTTGGTAGGATTCGTCATCAAGGTGTCATATTCAATGAGCATGGCTATCTCCCGTTTAGGTTTGCCTTTCGCTTCAAATATAGGTGCAATTCATGTACCCTAAAAAATGTCAGATGCGAGAGCAAAAAGAACATGGTTTGCTAGATTAACAACCTTCATAAGAAGGTTAGATGCGAGAGAAAAGTGAATATGTTCTTTTATATTAACGACCTTGTCTCCGTTCCTCAGAGCTAGTACCTTTCTTTTAGTGGCTTTTACTACCATCTACCATGTGCCTGCCGCACATCTTGGATAATGGAAGCTCCCTCCACAATCATATGGGGGGATTTTCCCTGCTATCTCACCATGTGCTTCTTGTGCATATTGCATAGTGGAGTCACCCTCCACAACTAACCGTGCATTTAACTGAGTCATCCTCCTACACACCATCTATAATAGAGTCTACCTCCACAACTAATGCATATATGATGATTATAGCAGGGTTAACAAGCCTATACATGTCACCTTGCCCAATGCCTAGGGAAACTACCCTGCCATATTCCACACTAGACATAACACACTTTTACCCAAATAAAGTTCTAGTAGAGTTGGGGTTTTTATTAATTGACTAATAGACATGATTTTTATTCATGCTAGGAACCTGACTGTCATTCCTTGCTACGAGTTTTTGAGCATTATTCAACAAAATTCGTATATCTCCTATCCCCTCTACTGCAAGCGAGTCCACATCAACTAATAAAATTAAATAAGAGATTTTTGTATTTGCAATAAATTTTATGTGCTACTCCCTACAACAAAAAATGTCTGGATGTGCTAGAATCAATGAGCAAACAGAGGATAGCATATTGTCATTCGACTGTGATGTCACAAGAGCATACCCTTCTTCAAAATCTCATTCATTTTCAACTGTTGCCATGTTTGCTTCATCCCTTAGCTTTTTATTGTGGAAAAGATTATACTCTTAAAGATCCTTTTTAACATGCCCAACCTTAGGATAGTAATGACATTTCACCTAGAATTTGGAAGTAGATCCTTTAGGATTATGTTCCACTCCTCGTCGACCAAGCAACAAATGCATGCTTGCTTTGTTTAGAACTAGACTCAATAGCCTTTGTCTTCCTGTGTTCGTTTTGTAACAAATAGGATCTAACCTAATCAAATGTCAGAGTTTGGCTTTCCGCAATCAAGTGTAAAGCCTCCACAAATGTTTCATAAGAAGGCGGTAAACTTATTAAGAACAAGCACAGCCAGGTCGTCATCATCCACCTCTTTGTTTTTGTCAATGATCTGGTCTCAAAGGTCTTTCATTTGAAGATGTTCTCGTAGGGACCCACCGTCTTTCATGTTTTCCGAAAATAACTATTTCCTTAGGTGAAAAACTCTACTTTTCTTCGAAGTTTGATATTTGTTTTGCAAACTACTCTAGAGATTGTTTGCCACAGTGGCATTTCAGACCTCAAGGATTAAATCGTATGACATAGATAATTTAAATAGCAAACGAGCCTCCTTATGACACTTGTCATAATCAACAAAAGGTTAGTAGGTCTTGTTTCCTTTTTGAGAATTATTATATCACAATTACGATATTTCGTGTTTGTTAAAATTTTGAGTCTCTAGACATTATACTTTTTGACCAAGTAACTTATGCTCTTCCAGCAAAACTAAAATTTGAGTATTGGCCATTTACACGCAATATTTGACCTTTGAACCATAAATCAATGCAAAATATATTTAAGTAACTCGTCAAATATAATTAAATACCTATGAATTGTCTATGAAAATGCTTGTTGAAGTATGCAAAATCATAAATGTGAAAATAGCACCTAGAAATCACAATTTTATCTGTAGAGTACTGCTTCTCTGCAACTCTTCTTGCAACTTGCAGTACTTATCTACATGTGAATCGTGACTGTAAATAGAGAAGAAAATCACAATTATTTGGTGTTTATATCCCTTTCATCTACAAAAACATGAAATGTGCCCTAACTTCCTCAAGGAAGTCTGTCGTCCCGTTATTCTCTTTCATGATTTGGTCACAAACCTTCACGTCCTCTTTCATAGACGTTGGATTTGTATATCTTTAAATTGTGGTTGTAACTCAAGATTTTCCTTTCACATTCTTTCCTCGTCTCCCTTCATAGACTCATGCATGCCCCAACTTGAATTTTCCTTTATGCGTGTGGTCTGCACAATACATTTTGACTGCTCACGTTTTTATTTTTTCTTGCTTGTGCCTTAACCTCTAGGAAGAATGATGCCTTTTCTAGTGCCCTTGATATCGCAAAATTGTATCTTCTACAAGTTGTGATTGTCCTCTTGATTAGAAATCCTCTTGATGCGCCCTACCATGAACACCACACTTGTTTCTTTGTCTATACTTGAAAATGAGTTCCTTCACTTTATAGTTTGCACCCTGCTTGGGCTTCCTTAAACTTTGGATGACCTCTTCTCTTTTCCGCAGTTCATACCCAACTAGGGCTTTCTTAAACTTCGCAATTTGTTGTTGTACCCTTCTCCTAGGGCTTCCCTGAACAGTTGGTTCTAATACCAATGTTAATAGGTATGAGATAAAGAATGAAGAGAATGCAAGGCATATAACATGCTGACACACACTAAGCATAAAGAAATTACATTTAAAGTGAGATAGTTATACATGTATTAAAATACATAAACTAATATTTAATCAGTTTATGTTTACACAATAATTTTAATCAGTTTATGTTTACACAATAATTTTAATATTCGAAACACCACATCAAATGCAACAAGAGGAATTACATATGATTCTACTTCATTAATATGCGGGTTAAAATACCAAATTTAAATATATATTTCATAGTTACCTGAATCTCCTCTTCCTTCTTCACCTAATCCAATGGATATGGATGAGGATGGGCATACATTTGCAAACAAGCTTCTTAGCAACTTTCTCTAAATTCAAATTGGATTAAGAACCAATATCAACAAGTGCATCCATCTCAATTTTCTTGATTTGGGTCTTGATTTGAAACAATTTTCTCATCTCCTCTCTTTCTTGTTCCTTGTTGGTGGTGGCTATACAAACCAACTTCTCATCAACATCATAATTATTCTCCATCTCTACATCTAACTTTTTCATAGTTACCCAAGTCTTGGGGACTGGGGTACAAGGTTTCCAGGATGGCAAGGAGACAACTATTAAAATAATATATAAAAAGTTAATATTTAAATATTTTAACTTTATTCAATGAATTTTAGGGGTTTAAACTTTAAACTCTACTCAATGTTTTTAATTATAATTTCAAGATTATAATTCAAATTTTTGATAAAAATAAAAGCTTTTTGAAAGTGAAAGCATCAATTTTAAAAAATAAATAATAAATTAAGAAAAATGGGAATGTCCCCTAAGTCGCCGAAATGTTCTGGATTTCTGAGGTTCACGAAAATCTAAGGGATACCTTCTTGTGTAACACTGGAATTTTCTTTCAAAGATGCCTTGGACTTGGAGCCCTCGAGACAATTCTTGTGATGCACCTTCCAACTCTTAAAATGAATATGCCCATCTATACCACAATGACTACAATGGTTCTTTAGATCTTTACAATTGTGTCAAACAATAACATTTCTCGTACCTTTCCACTTACCTTTGTAAGACTGATTTTTCTCTTTTTTGAACTGATTTGTGGGCTGATTTTGCATTCATGTCTCTCCCTCTCCTTGCCATTTCTATTCCTCAATGTAATATGCGTGCACACATGACTCATGGAGGCTTTATGGCTTACTTGACATCACCTGTAATGGTCATGTTCATCCTCCAAGTCCAAGCTCATCAATATGAATTGTCTATGGAATTTTGTAGTATATTCCTGCACACTTTGACCCCTTGTTTTCTTGAAATATTGCCACTTACTCGTTTGATTAGTTTTATTCCCAAAATGATAAAAAATCTTAAAGCAATTCTTTGAACTCATCCCACCTATCTACAATAGGCTTCTTTTTTTCAGAAGATGGTAGATAACTTTTCCACCAAATTAAAGCCTAACTTTTCATTTCGAAACGTGCAAATGAAACTTTCTGCATATCTGTAACTTTGTGTAGCTAAAATATCCATGTAATGTCCCCAAATGGAACATTTTTGGCCTCACTGGAATTTTGGGTAAATCCAACACTCAAGTGCAAGTCAATAGAAGATAACTCAGTAACTATACTGCAGGTCAGATCTGTTGAAGGAAAAAACAGATAAGGATGGTTAGGGAAACCAAAGCAAAAATGTGAGTACAATTTATTTTTCCACTCAGCTCTGATATGCAGATTTTAGAACCCCAAAACAGCCCTCAGGATAGTGTTGTATGACCATATAAAGATCAGATTGTACTTCTGCAATAAATACACAAAAATGGCGACTAGGATCCCAAGAGACTCATCAACCAACAACAATAATTGATGGCTCTTTTCGAAAGATGAAATGCAGACCCAAATCAGACTTGGAATGCTGAATATGAACATACAGAGGACAGTTTAACTGCTGTAATTAATTTCCCCAAGAATGCGACTATGGGTATTGGATAAATCTTACTAAAGCAGCCACAAACAATATATTTTCTCAACTAAACAGGTCCCCATAATTTATAGTAGCTCATTCATGGAAGAATTCAAACTTTTAGAGTTCAAACACACCTGGAAAATACCTCAGAAAGCAGCAGACCATTGATGACTGAAACAACGGTGAAACCCTTCAATTAATTATGAAAAAGATAGGTTTACAGCCCCAGAATTCAATACGAATGAAGATAATAATATTCAGACCTGTAGTGTGTCTTAAACAGTGCAAATCAGCCTCATAATGGGTCGCTCTACATAAAGAAAAAGACAAAGACACAGCTGCAATAATTCTTCAGTCCCTTTATTGCCAAAAATTGACATCATCAGTTGGAAGAATATTGAAATTTTCCTGTAAGCACAATAAGACTCCCTGTGTGGAAATCTCTCTCCTTTTCAAAGAGGGTTTTCGTCCTCTTGAATCTTTTTGCAAAGCACACGCTTAGACAAAATTCCAAATTGATAAAATGAGTATATGAGATATCCTTCTTTAAGTCGACCTCTCCCTTATAAAGGAGAAATGGCTGAAAAGGAACCTATTGCAACACCAATCAGAAAAAGTTATTGTTTCTAAGCAAGAGCCTCAAACTACCCACCCAAGCTAGTCAAATTTCCTCATAGAGAGGATACAAAAATGATCATAGAACTAATACTACCCCACAAGGCCAATATTCTAATTCTAGGCAAGTCGTCCTTTCCTCATAGGGAGGATAAAATTTAGAAATGAGATTTTTTACTAACTATTTTCTATTATCATTTCTCTAGGTAAGTCACCATACTTCGTAGGAATGATTCAAACAATATCAGACCCCCTTTTGCACTTTTCTAGAGGTTACAACATTAATTTATAAGTGTATAATTAAATTAAGCCAAATAAATAATTATAAGTGCTTTAATATTTTTCTTTTTATTTTCTTTTAGGCACTTATAAAAATTTATTATGACTTAAGTCACCCTTATATTTTTTCTTCGGCCGTTGGGTTGACAAAATGGGCCAAAGGTCTTCGATTGGGAAGGGGATATTATAGTCTTCCCTTCCCAAAATTGCTTGCCCTTGAGCAATTCCAGATTTGTTTTGTTCAAGTGCCATGCACAATAGACAAAATATGTTGTAGTGCTCCAGAATCCGAGCTCCTGTACCTGTTAAGTGTGAGAGCTCTTGCCACCATACATAGCTCTCGGAATGTTCATAGTCAAAGACTTGAAAAAATGGCTCAACATACTCCATATAGTAGACTTCATCCTCTATCTTATCATGCTTCTCATGAGGTAAATAAATTTGAATTTGCCACAATAGATAAGATATATTATCATGCTCTTCATATCTTGGAGTATCACTGATTTCATCATCCTTTGTGATAGTTTGACCTATCACATGATTCGCATCCCGTGGAATTTGTTCCTCAACAACTGTTCCTTCCACACTCTTGGTTGCCACAATTTGAGGAATTCCATCCCTCATGCCTTGCTGCCCACTAAGCGAAGACATCTTTCTATTGAACTCTTGTAGGTGTTGTCTTGCTTGAGCGGTTATCAACCTAGTGGCTCTAGCTCTACTAATCCATTCGTCACACCTTTTAAGAGTGTCCATTACATCATCCTTGCTCGCATATATAAATTTCTAGGTAGCTGGTATGGCCCCTAGCGATTGTAGGTACGGGTACGGTACGTACCGGGTACGGGGTACGTGTCCGGTCTGCAACGGGTACGGGCAGGGTTCTTCTTGCAGGGCCTGGGTACGGCCGGGTACGTCTATGGACGTACCTGGCTGTACCCGGGCCCTACAGGAAGAATCCTGCCCGTACCCGCCATGTTTTGATGCCTTTTTATTTTTATTTTTTTGTTTTTTGGTTAAAAAAAGGTCAAACCGACTTTTTAAACATTAAATTATTCTTTTAAACCCTAATTTGTGCCCCCAAACTCTATAACAAGTCATTTACCTCATATTTGCATTCTTGCCTCTTATTTGCATATTTGACTCTCACCTTCAATTTTTCCACTATTTTCAATTGCTTAGGGTTGATTTCAAGTGCCATATAGTTGAAGGAGCTTGCAACAAGTGACAAGGAGTTCAAGGAGCTTGCATTATTGGTGTTGGGTGTATTGAGGTAAGTATTTTGTGATTTTTTTAAAGTGTTTTAGTTTGTTAATTGTATTTAATATTTTATTATTTTTTAGTTGTTTTTTTGGTTTGTTTTTTGTTATTGTTTTAACTTTTAAGCTTCATTTTTTTACATTTGATTTCATTTAAATTTAAATTTTAAACTTCCAACATTTTCTCAAGACTAAATTTGTTTTCATTTTTTTAAAATGCATTGTGCAGTTAAAAACTTAAAATGGCTGCAAGTTCTAGTTCTGTGGGTCAAAGTAGTAAAGGTCTCCTTAACAAAAGTGATCCATCCTCCCCCCTTTGGAGCTATGTCAAACAACTAGAACAATTACTAGGTGGAGGAGGTTTTGTTTGGGTTTGCTCACAATGTAATATGCAATTTAAGAGCTCTTATAGTCGGGTGAAAGCCCATTTGTGTGGGGTTGTTGGCCACGGAATTAGAACATGTGGAGGGTTGGATGGAAAGGGGTTGCCACGTGCAAAAACCCTTGCATACATCAAAGAGCAGGAGGAAGCAGATGCAACAATGGCATTAAAATCCAATCATTCTATGGCAAGAAAAGGAAAATCACATGGCATTAGCAAGCCACCTGTTTCTCCTTTTGTTGATGTTGTGGCCCCAGATCACCCATTTTTGTCTACACCTATTGCAATTGGAGGGGAAGAGGATTCACCTCTTTCTCACAAAAGAACAAAAGATGTAGGCCCATTGGAAAGGGCATTCCAGAATGAAAGCAGGGACATAGCTAACCAAAGTGTTGGATGCTTTATTTATGCATGTGGTGTCCCATTTAATGTTGTTAGATCACCATACTGGCAAGATATGGCAAGATGTATTAATGAAGCCCCTAAAGGGTACATTAGCCCAGGGTATGAAAAGGTGCGCACCACCTTATTGTCAAAAGAAAGAAAAAAGTTGAAGACTCATTGTTACCCATCAAGAATCAATGGCTCGAAACAGGTGTGTTCATCGTTTCCGACGGATGGAAAGATACAACAAATAGGCCATTGATCAATGTGGTTGCCGTGTGTCCTAAAGGGGCAATGTTTCTTAGGGCTATTGATTGTGAGGGGCAAGTGAAGGATGCCCAACTCATTGCCAACATCCTCATGGAATCTATTGAGGCGGTGGGGCCTCAAAATGTTTTCCAAGTTGTAACGGACAATGCAAAAAATTGTAGAGTTGCAGGGTTGTTGGTTGAGGCACGGTATGGACACATATTCTAGACACCTTGTGCGGTTCATTCCCTCAATTTAATGTTACAAAAATTGGGCACAAAAATTTGCTTGGATCAAACAAGTATATGAGGAGGCAAGTGAGATTCAAATGTTCGTCAGCAACCACCACATGTCCCAAGCCATCTTTCGTAAATTCTCAACATTGCAGCTATTGAAGGTAACCCGTAACATTTTTTTTTATTTTTAAAAATAATTATTAGTTTTTAAAATTCATTAAATTAATTTTATAAGTTTGTAATTTGTAGAATTTTGAATGTTTTAAATTTACTTGTCTTAATTTTATTTCTTTTGATTTCTTATTAGGTTGCTGAGACTCGATTTGCTTCGCCACACGCTCGTCTTGAGACGGCTTGTGAAGGTGCGAGAGGACATTGAGTGGCATGGTTATCAGTGACCTTTGGGGTATATGGAGGCAAACAAATAGTGAGAGGGCTAGAAATGTGAAATTGTTGATCTTGGATGAAACATGGTGGGATTGTGTGGATTACTTGCTTAGTTTTACTGAGCTCATCGTGAGTATGTTGAGATTTGTTGATATGGATCATCCATGCATGGGTGAGATTTATGATGGAATTGACTCAATGATTGAGTCAATTAAGACCATCATAAATGCCAAAGAGCAAGATCCTACAAAGACCTTCTTCAAGGAAGTGCACTCACATCTCATTGAAAGGTGGAACAAAATGACTACTCCATTGCATCTTCTTGCTTTTGCCTTGACTCCAAAATACTATAGCGCAGAGATCCTTTCTTTGCCTAGGAGGGTCCCACCATATAGGGATGTTGAAGTTAGTGAGGGGTATAAGGCGGCATTTGCTAGAATCTTCCCAGATTCAGAAGTATAAGACATGGTTAGAGGTGAGTTTGTGAATTTCATATCCTCCAGGGATCACTCCATTAGCGCTCTTCGTGACAAATACAGGATGGCTGCTTATTCGTGGTGGTACCTCCATGGACAAGCATACCCCTACCTCATGCCACTTGCAATAAAAGTTTTATCACAAGTCAGATTTTAATTTTTTTAATTTCTTAACTCTTTCTTTTTTATTTTTATATTTATAAGTTTAAAATTTTAATTTTGCATTGACTTTGCGGCTTGCCTCAATAGGTTGCGAGTTCTTCTTCAGCTGAGAGGAATTGAGGTACATATTCATTTATCCACTCGGTTAAGCGCAACAAGTTGGGAGCAAAAAATGTGGAGGATTTGGTCTTTGTGCATTCTAACTTGCGCCTTCTATCACATAAGAAGGATGAGTATAGGAAAGGGCCAACAAAGTGTTGGGATATAGACCCAGAGACTCCAAACTTGGATGTTCCCATTGCCCAACTTTCATTGCTAGACCCGGACCTAGATAGTACTTTGCGTGAGCTGCAAAGTGGGGCTAGCGGGAAGCGGCATTGCCGATAGTTCTGGTTGGAATTGAGGTACATATTCATTTATCCACTCGGTTAAGCGCAACAAGTTGGGAGCAAAAAATGTGGAGGATTTGGTCTTTGTGCATTCTAACTTGCGCCTTCTATCACATAAGAAGGATGAGTATAGGAAAGGGCCAACAAAATGTTGGGATATAGACCTAAAGACTCCAAACTTGGATGTTCCCATTGCCCAACTTTCATTGCTAGACCCGGACCTAGATAGTACTTTGCGTGAGCTGCAAAGTGGGGCTAGCAGAAGCGGCATTGCCGATAGTTCTGGTTGTACTCCTGGTGCTTGTGGTTCTAATGAACCACGTGATGGGAGTGGTGCTCTTGTTGAAGACATTGGAGAGGATGCAGAGCCATTAGACTATTACTAATTAGAATGTTGATGTATCTTCATTTTTGTGTTTACAATGTTAGATAATGATAATACATTGTAACATTTTGATTTGAACAATGTACTGGTTATAAGTTTGAACAATGAATTATCAATATGTTTTGACTTTTGTCGCTATTTCACCTATGTATATTTCAGATTTGTTTAATCTATGCATGTGTAAGGCTGGAATTTTGCTTAGCTTGTTACTTTACAAAATATTTTTAATATCTTATATGTATATTGGACTGCCGTACCCGGGCCCCCAAAAAATTGCCGTACCAACGTACTAGATCCCCGTACCCATACCCGAACCGTACCCACATACCGGCTACCTAGATAAATTTCTTCTCATGTTCATTAGCAAGCAAAATTTCACTAATGGGAATCATACCTTTCTCTCTAGGCTCTTCTTCTTCTTCTTCCCTTGGCTGCAGATCTGATTTCTTCTCCTCCATGGTTTCATCCCGTGCATCAAATCTCTCAAGAAGTTTTTGCGAGAAACCTGCAAGTGAATCTACCAATTTAACATCTTGGGTCTTCAACAATTGACGCCACCATGTGTGTGCTTCTCCAACCATGTACATAGAGATGAGCTCAAGAGCATCCTCTTGACACAAAGGATTACCACACAAGAATGTTTTAAGTTCCCGCAACCAACACCTAGCAGAGATCTCTTCCGTCCCATCAAAGAAAGGAACTTCGTACCACTTCATCCTTCCTTTCATCTGCATTCAGATCTGATTTTCTTTCCTCTCACACAGGCTGGGAGAATCATTGCTCTGATACCACTATAATGTCCCCAAATGGAACATTTTTGACCTCACTCAGATTTTGGGTAAATCCAACACTCAAGTGCAAGTCAATAGAAGATAACTCAGTAATTATACTGCAGGTCAGATTTGTTGAAGGAAAAAACAGCTAAGGATGGTTAGGGAAACCAATGCAAAAATGTGAGTACAATTTATTTTTCCACTCAGCTCTGATATGCAGATTTTAGAACCCCAAAACAGCCCTCAGGATAGTGTTGTATGACCATATAAAGATCAGATTGTACTTCTGCAATAAATACACAAAAATGGCGGACTACGATCCCAAGAGACTCATCAACCAACAACAATAATTGATGGCTCTTTTCTAAAGATGAAATGCAGACCCAAATCAGACTTGGAATGCTGAATATGAACATACAGAGGACAGTTTAACTGCTGTAATTAATTTCCCCAAGAATGTGACTATGCGTATTGGATAAATCTTACTAAAGCAGCCACAAACAATATATTTTCTCAACTAAACAGGTCCCCCATAATTTATAGTAGTTCATTCATGGAAGAATTCAGACTTTTAGAGTTCAAACACACCTGGAAAATACCTCAGAAAGCAGCAGACCATTGATGACTGAAACAACGGTGAAACCCTTCAATTAATTATGAAAAAGATAGATTTACAGCCCCAAAATTCAATACAAATGAAGATAATAATATTCAGACCTGTAGTGTGTCTTAAACAATGCAAATCAGCCTCATAATGGGTTGCTCTACATAAAGAAAAAGACAATGACACAGCTGCAATAATTCTTCAGTCCCTTTATTGCCAAAAATTGAAATCAGCAGTTGGAAGAATATTGAAATTTTCTTGTAAGCACAATAAGACTCCCTGTGTGGAAATCTCTCTCCTTTTCAAAGAGGGTTTTTATCCTCTTGAATCTTTTTGCAAAGCACACGCTTAGACAAAATTCCAAATTGATAAAATGAGTATATGAGATATCCTTCTTCAAGTTGACCGCTCTTTTATAAAGGAGAAATGGCCCAAAAGGAACCTATTACAACACCAATCAGCAAAAGTTATTGTTTCTAAGCAAGATTCCCAAACCACCCACTCAAGCTAGTCGAATTTCCTCATAGAGATGATACAAAATGATCATAGAACTAATACTACCCAACAAGGCCAATATTCTAATTCTAAGCAAGTCGTACTTTCCTCATAGGGAGGATAAAATTTAGAAATGGGCCTTTTTACTAACTATATTCCATTATCATTTCTCTAGGTAATTCACCATACTTCCTAGGAATAATACAAACAATATTAGACCCCTTTTTGCACTTTTCTAGAGGTTACAACATTAATTTATAAGTGCATACTTAAATTAAGTCAAATAAATAATTATGAGTGCTTTAATATTTTTCTTTTTATTTTCTTTTAGGCACTTATAAAAATTTATTATGACTTAAAGTCCCCCTTATATATTTCCTTTGGCCGTCGGGTTGACAAAATGGGCCAAAGGTCTTCGATTGGGAAGGGGATATTACACTCCATATGTTTCAACCATTTGTCTAACAATTCAGCATCTATTTGTACTTCAATCTTCTAATTTCAAGCTTGGTTTCAAATTTGAAAAGAGTATGTTTTGTTGATTTTACCTTAGCTTTACCTTTGTCTTTGGAGGCTCTTCATGCCCATTCACGGGCTATTTTTCCTCACGGGATTCCTCCTCTCCCATGCCAAACTTCTTGGCAAGAGTGCAAACTGCCGTGTCCATGAATTCCTGGTTGTTAGCTGCAAGCTCTCTTTGTTTCATGATGGTATATTGGGTCTTCATCATGCTATTGATGCATGATTCTAATGATGCAACTCTCTTGGCAAGATCTTCGTGGCCTTCTTTTGCTATTTCTTTCACCCTTTGATTCCACCTTGTAGATATCTCAAGATCACAAGGAAATAGCTCTTCGTCTTTTGATATTGTTGCTGTCATACAAATCAGTCAATACTTTCCACAATCTGCAAAGATATAATCTCCTATGATTGCTTGCTTATTGAATTCACACAATCACACTACGCTGTTCTAATTTGAAACTAGCTCGAAATGAAAGATTATATTCTCTGTGATGCTTAGAATTAGTGTAATTTGCTGTTGGAAACGTAATAGTACTGAAACAATTGTATATGAATGCCAAAACAATGTGAACAATTTGAAATCATAAAGACAGACATGAGATTTTGGTGTGGATAGCGTCAAGATGGGGAAAACTAGTTGGAAGCAGGAATTGACTGGGTTCCTATCTTGTTATGGCATTACAAAGAGTTATAGAACAACAGTCCTATTTTTCTCATATTCAGCTTCTCCTTCTGTTTGTTCAATCCAATCCTTTCTCCTACAACCAATTGAACATCAACTTTGATCATTGATGACCTCTCTATCTTTGTGCCTCCTATTTAACATGCTGGGAGATATCCTTTGGTGCACTAAAGCAACCCAACCACCTTGGTATTGGAGAGACCTTTTTTCTGTCATTACTTGATCCATGTGGTCACAAAGAGCTGAATCGCCAGTTTGTGCAAACTGATGGTTTCACATCCACCACTCTGCAGATACTGGTGGTTATGCAAATGCCTGAGTGGGTTTGCAAACCCTGCGGTGGTTATGCAACCACCATTCGGTGTGCGTTTTCACAACCTGCCAAAAAATATTTTGTTTGGAGCCTTGCTGAAACCGGATGTGTTTTGTTTTGATGATGAAGTGGACTTGTTTCCTGATCTTTATGGATCGTCACTTCTATGCTTGGGCATATTGAAAATCAAATCACTGTCCCCTTTTTATTGTCATACACTGGCAAGCTTTAAGATTCTTAACATTGTGAAAGTTATTCTTGATAAGTTGTATTTATCTTGACTTTATTGGTATTTTAAAGTTTACAAATTCTATCAATGTTTTCTAGGTCTGTCCAGTGTTTGTGGGTAGATTGCGAGCAGTATTACTTATCCTATGGTTTGTCATTTTCCTTTCAAGACTAGCGATATTAGTGGAACTGTTTTGATTTAACAATGTTGGTTTTAGGAGGGATTTTCTTTCCTTCCATTGTATTATTTCGTTGATTATTCTTTATACATTTTGCTGATCTGTTGCATCTGTATAAGAATCTCAAGGGGTATTCTGTGTCAGTGTGTTCTGGTAAGTGATTCTCTATCATAAAGCAAGTTTTGTTGTAATTACTGATAATGGTTGATAAGCCTGCAGGCCCTTGAATATCTTGGAAAAAGTCAAGGGATAAGAAAAACAAAGCAACTGGCAGCTGAACATGCAGATCGAGCAGCATCAGCAATTAATTCTTTCCCAGCTTCAGATCTGGAAAATGTTAAAGTGTGCAGGAAAGCATTAGTAAACCTCACTGAAAAAGTGACCACTAGAACAAAGTAATCAGGCTTCTACATAAACAAAGTTAATAATAGATTGAACGGAACTTGGCTTCTTTTTTACAAGTGGAATCGTTTCCTCCCATTAAGGAGGGTGAGCCAATTTTGCTCCTATTCACAGTATCTGAAACTCAATTGACATTGACTGGTCAGTTTTAGATTACAGATCTAAATTGTTCCATTTTAATATTAGAAGCTTCTTAGTGAAGCTTACGGAAGGTTAATTATTCTTTCGATTCATTTCATTGTTGGGGCCCCTAAAGATTGAATGTAGACAGGTATCTAGGTAAGGTTGCCTGTTTCTGGAAGCATATGGTTCGGTTCAGTAAATTAGAATTGGAATCAACAAACTGATCCATACAAACTGTAAAAAATACAGTACTCTTGTTTTGTCATATAAAACGGCAGAATCATCTTGTAAATTGCATTAACATTTATGCTGCCAAAATAGTTATAAGCTTAACATAGAAATCATAATATCAGAAAATAACATACAATTGTGAGTAAACAAAACTCATCCATGATAATAAGATTGATCAAGGTATTGGGGAGGCAAAATCGCCAAGTATTTGGAGAGTATTGTGATCCATTTGCGTAGCAAATTATTGAGAAAACAAATGTCATGTATGGTCATGCGTCACTTGTGAATTTTGAAAACATTGTAACTAGTCGGTGACTGTTCTTCAATCTCAAATATGTTTACCTCTTTGTTCTATGGTTTATAGATGCAATATTATTTTCCTAGAAATCATAAAAGAGCTTAATGTCAAAAATAGACCTTCCTTTGAAGACAATATAAATAGTCTTTCTTCCTTTAAAGGCAATATATTTAGAGCTCCTACTCCATTTTCCAATGATTTGATGCTCGAAGGCGAATCTGAAAATTACAACCAGCTTCTGGACATTGGATTGATGGGTTTGGAATTTCCTTCCAACAGCATCGCAACTTCCACAATTTTATTCTTTGCAGGGACATGATCATCAAAGAAGCCCAAACTATGAAATGGTGGTGGTTCTTGCCATCCATCCAAGGAAATATAAAGATTACTTATCACAATAAGTACTTATAGCAATATTAAACCACGTATACTGCCCTTATAATGGTGCATTGCACCTTACACATTTCACGAGCATCTCATTAAATATTTTTCTTCACAGCATTCCGTCTGAATTTAATTTATGAAATTTAATTTTATTGCATCACTTGCATCTCCAATTTTTTCACTGCTATATATTATATATACAATAACAGAAGATCCTGTTTGGAGTTGTTTATATGCTAATCCCGCATATATACCAAGTTCTGATTATAAGGCACTTTGAGTTGGGACTTTTTATTGACAGATTGTTTTCATTCCAATACTTGCTTCAACATATACCATCGACGAAAAATATCTCTAAGATCCCTTTATTGACCAAATAATGCACAAAATTAATCTCAGTTGCAATGACAATGACAACTTTATTAATAGCCCAAAAAGGAAGTTCAGTTGGTTATAGTTAACATATTTGTAATGGAGTGGTTATGGGCTCAATTCTCTTTGGAAAGAGTTAAAGACTACCTCCCTTGGCAGTTGTAGGGGACAACTGTGCGGAACCCAAAACGACAGTATAAATTACGTTGCGTCAAATTTTTCATTACCATGTGATACAAGATCTTGATACCTAGTCATCACAAGAAGAGCATTAAACATTTCTTACTCCTACCATCATAATGTGAATATGGTTTGGTCTATTGCAATTAAGTCGGTAGCAATAAAAGAAAACTTTTTATGGGGAAGAGATTCTTTAATTCTAAATGTAATATTAAAAACAACACATTTTTTTTTTTGCTTAGGATAAGCTAAAGCTCTTGTTTTATCTTATATCAGGTTGACATAAAGCTATGCGTTCTCTGTTTTTATAATATAATATATTTTGTATTTGCTGTCTCTAAAGTTAAGGTTGTTCATTTAATTTTTATACATTAAGTTACTTATTTTCTATCCTTATAACTAAAATTTGGATGGATTATTCTATGTTGTTATAACTAATTTATTTTTTTATTTGCTTTTCATAAAGTTAAGTTCTTCATTCATTTTTTACATCCGTGTTGACATAAGTTATATATTCTCCATTCAAATAACTAAAATTTAAAAGGATTTTGACATTGTTTTAAATAAAATGACATATTTACATTATTATAAATTTTAAAAATTGACATTTTTCACAAATAAAATAATCACAAATTTACCATTTGTAAAATATATAATTTGTTTTTGTTTGAAAGATGAATACCTCGATTTGGGTGCATGAATGCTTCACATTCTTTGGCATAGTGCCAAGGATTGAGGGGTATCCATTCCAACATTTTTTTGTGACTCGAACCTAGCCCTTTCTCTTACTTGTATCTTTGGTTATTGGTTCTTAAGTGGATGACATAACAATTGTGAAATATCATTAACCTCACCAATTTCAACCCCTTCGACAAAAATCCTAAATTTTTACATTTGTAAACACATGGAAAATTTTGCATCTTGTAGTTTTAATGTGTTATATAATATTCAGCTTTTGGTGAAATATAAACTCCCAAGAGGTGTGATGCAATTATTGTGTATAATATGCAAAAGATTTACAAATTGGAAGGTGATGCAAATCATATAAAAGGCCAATGTGGTAAATAAGGTGGTTGTAACGAAGGTTGTTTTGTATTCTAGTACCATAAGATTATTATTGTGTGGTACTCCAATACTATTATTATTAATTTATGTTCACAAGAGTTTGCCCTTTCTATGCAAACTTTCTTTATGAATATTTATGTTGATATTATTGTACCATTGTGTCTAAGGATTTGTATTTGTTGAATGGTGTGACTGTTGTGACTTCTTCATCCTCACCAATCAAACAACCCTTTTGAGAAAACCTTAAATATTTTACGTCTTACAGAACATGAAATTCCTAAATCTCACGAATTTAGTGCATTATATGACATTTTTCAGCATAAAATCAATTTTTTGGAATAAAAACACTCGAGGTGTGATGCAATTGTTGTATATAAAACAAAAAAGTAGAGTTCAAATCTTGGAAGGTGATCCACAAATCATTTAAAAGGCAAAGCGGTAATAAGGTGGTTTCTATGAGGGTTCTTTTGTATTCGAAATGCCTTGCGAGTTTTGTTCCTTCTATGCAACCTTTCTTTATAAATAATTATGTCCTATTATATCATTATCTCAGAGGACTTGTACTTTGGTGGATGTCATAACAATTGTGACATCATAATCTTTACCAATCAAGCAACCCTTTTTGAAAGAAAAAATATAGTTTTTACATCTCATGAATTATTGAATTCTCAAATTTTGTAATTTTCTATCCATTATATAATGTTTGAAATATTTTTAAAACACAAACTCAAGAAGTGCGATGCAACTATTGTGTAATATCAAAATTTTTATAATTCAAATTTTGTGGAAAGTGATTGCAAATCTTGTGGTTGTAATGTGGGTTGTTTTCCACTCCAATACTATACAATCATTATTAATCAATGTTTGAAAGAGTTTTGTTCCCTATACACAACCTTTCTGCATACACAAGGATTTATATGTTGATTGATTGTACCTTTATCTCACATATTTACTACGTGTGTCTAAGGAGTAGTAAGTGGATCAATAATTCTCTATGGCCTTTGGTTAGTTGTACTAGCATGTGACACCTCTCATCATGTGCTTCCCAAACAAAAAGAACTTTTAAAAATGCTACATATGAGAGGCTAGGTGATGTAGAGCCCTGCATTAACCTTCTTATCATCCAAAGTTTTTGCTTAGAAGTCCCAAAAATCAACTTGAACATTCACTTTTCACAAGAGCCAACACTTTGTTAAAACTTGTTCATAACTTCATTTTTCACAATGTTCCTTTTTAACCCCTAAATGCCCTTGTAGCCCTGCAAATAGACAAATTAGTACAAATTTCACAAACCACACACTTTCAAACCTGACTGGTAAGCTTTTTAGTTACCCATTTCGCCCATTAAGATGCTTCGAAAGTTTCAGACTTCAACTCCACACCTTTCTTCTTTTATACACTTTTAAGCTTTTCTAGTCCTTTTGGCAACTAGCCCTTCTATCATGCAAATCTCCACACTGGGAACAATCTAGCAACAACCTATGAAAAATATTTACATTTTCTAGTACCAATTTCCAAGCTTGCGCTTTTCACCAATTTTTATGACCTAATTCCTTGTACTTCTCATCCAACCCCAAAACCCTCCTTTTTGCTTGTTTTTGTAAGCAATTCTTGGTTTTTGACTTCCCTACTAAATTTCCACCTTCCAAACACCTTACTCCACACATTCATGACTTATTCATAGCATCCCCACTCTTCACATCCTTCCTTTGTCTTCATTTTGCTTACTTCCATGGTTTTGGCTTATTCTTGGCTTATCTAGTTCTTGGTTTCTAATAATATGTTTCCCAAAATTTCTCTTTCTTTATTTTTCCCTTAATCCTTCCTACTTTCCCTTTACACTCACTTGGCTCTCATTCCTCTCTTAAAAGTTACTCAGCCTCATTCACTTAAGACTTTTCTTGAACTTCAACTTCACTAACCTTATGGTAAACTGAAACAGGACAATCACTGTACTGGGTGATTCTTGACTCTATGCATTTGCATTATACTCCCAACCTCCTCTATATCTCCTTATAACACCATTAATGTGTTAAGTTTCCACATACCTTACAAAGGCTATATTTGGTTTACTTGAACCTATGACCTTACTTCCAAACCCTCAACTTGGTATATCACCGTCTCTTCTAAGTTTTCTTCAAATGTTGGTCTTAACACTCCCCTCCTTTATGGTTAGACACCTCCTCCACACCTAGTGCTCCTCTTTCTATGTTATACTCATCTTTCTTTTTGATCATCTTCTCCATAGATTCCTTATGAAGATTATTGTTTTCATCCTCACAACTGTCACAATTTTATCTTAGACTATATATTGCTTCCTTGAACCTCCAATACTCGGTTCCTTGTCTGATTAGGGTCTATATGGATCTCCCTCACCTAGTATTCCCCTTTCCAAACTTAAATCGAGTTCTTTCTTATTCACAAAAGTTCCACGAGTCTTGTATCTTGCCTCATTATGCTCTAAATCCTTATTGTGTCCATTTGTAGGGACCGTGTCTTGTAGATTTCTTTTGCTTAACACTAAATATTTTAGTCATTACTCCTTATATCTTCAAGTTCACCTTCCTCTTGACAAAATGATCAATACCCTACAAGCTTTTCCAATATAATGACAATGTGGTCATAATTATCCTTATGGGGTTTCAAACTAAGCATGCAATGTTCGTTAGATTTGTATGGAAAGACACCTTTCAAAAGTATCAAAACCTAATATTTACCCGAGTACACCAATTTATCGTCATATTACTCTTCCTATGACCGAGTTTAAGAGTTCTTTAGGATTCTCAAGCAAGAGTCTCTTCACAAATCCTCTTAGAACAGAGATAACTCTGATTGTGTCAAGTTTCTTGTTTGCTACTTACCATATATTGGATCTTTTCTCTGACCTAACCTCTTCCTTGCCTTGCAAAATTATGCATGCAACTTTCTCAATGCTTTCAGACCATTCCCCAACAAATTAGATTAATTGCATGACACTGAGATGCTATTTTAATTCAACTCAAGTCTGGGGTCTGAGATACAACCCGAGTATGCCCATTGCATGTTAGATTTCCACTTCACACTTCCATAACAAACAAATTCCTTCCACAATCCAAGGCTTTCTTGAAACCTTCACAATACTTCTCTGATAATGCACAAATTCATAAATTTATACTAAAATCCTCAAAATTAATCTTGATTGTGCACACCTCATGACCTCTCCTTTGAGTTTGCTAACCTCATGACCTCTCCTATAGACTCTCCATGACTTCTTGAGATTGCACAACTCACTCAGTACTTATATCAACATTATAAGGATTATGAAAACATTCAAAATAAGTCAAATTCATTCATTCATGTTCATGACATTCATCACAATTCTTAATCCAAGAAGCCTTTCATTAGATGCATCATGAGTTATATCAACTTCAATAGCTCTAAGGCTCTTTTGCAGAGATCTTCACCCTCTCTAACCTCTACCAATCCTCACTCCAAACCCCCCATCCATTCAAATACACATGGGTTTGATGGATTTTTGAGGTAATTAGGTTTACATCCACTTAACTCACACTAATACAAGTTTACCATAGTGAGTTACATCTAGGTAGGGTCAGGTTGTAGAGTTTATGACATGACCACCCAATAACAACAATGTATAACCCATATTAGCATCTAACCTACTAACTTAGGCCTAGAGTATATACAACACTATTTGAATATCCAAATGTGGATTTTGGAGGGAAACCTCAAAAATGCCACTTATTACATCACGAAGGGTCCATATGGACCCAAAATACTTACAAAACACCTAAGACACCCTACAAAGATTATTCAAGCCAAAATTTGGGCTATGTACATGATGCTCCTGCATCACTAGGGATTATTCAACATGCACAATTTCTTTTTAACAATAGGTTGGAAATCACGTAACATTATTTTGTGCACCAAAACCTCACATTGATTATTGCCTAATTCATGCATCTTAATGTCTCTGACACTATGTTGTCTAGAGCAAGACTAGCAAGGTAAATCATTAAAATGTTGTAAATTTGGTCCATTTCTTATATTTACGTAAAAAAACCTCATGCTACCATTTTAAGGTGTAAAATATTTCACGTTACATTTTCAAGGGACAATTTAAACTTTTCTTATTATAGGGATGAGAGTGTTTGAACATATGTGTAGTATTAATAAGTCTTTTAATTATCATATTAAACAAAGTTTACAAGGGCCATATATAATATTTAGAATTGTAGATAAAGATAAACTTTTACAGTTCAAGGGTTTGTGTACAATATCATATTTATTTTATTGTGCTTCTAAAATAGTAAAAGGATATTTAAATATTGTTTTTAAAAGAAAAAGATAATTATATATTAAAAACTTTGGTATAACATTAAAATATTGCCACTATTTATTTAAAAAATTCTTTAAACAAATTAAAGACTATATTATATTGTTGCAAATTACAAGAAAAGAGAAGCAATTTTTAAGAGAATCCTATAAATAAAAAAAAGATTAACATGGTTACTTGTATAATGTTTTAATATGTTTACGATTCTCATTTTGTGAAGTACATCATTAGTTTCGATGATTCATAGCATGACTTAGAACCACTATAGTTCTTCACAAATTAATATGATTATAATGTTGATTGAATGGCCAAGCCATTCGAACTCCACATACATATTGATTAAAAAAGTTATATTAGCTACAACTATACATTGCCTTGTACATTTTCACGATAATTTGTAACACAACTTAGAATCACTACAATTATACACATACTAATATGATTATAACTTTGATCAAATAAACAAGCTATTCAAACTCCAAAAAAATATTGATTGAAAAATGTTAGCTACAAATATACATTGCTTTGTACACTTTCAAGGTTGATTTCAATGTGTAATAACTAAATGCGTGACTACACTACTAAAAATCATATACAACCAAAACTATGGTGAAACTAATTGTGTACAAGGTTGAATGCTTCTTGCTACAACTACATGTTGTGAAGCAATTTTGCATGCTAGTATAAACATGTATACATATTATTACAATGTTAGGATGTCTAAAGTATAAGCAAGTATACATCTTATTGCTATGTTAGGATGTCCAAAGTATAGCCACATATACACCACATTACTATATTAGGATGCCAAAGGTGTATATGAATAAATGCATAAGTACACTACCAAAAGTCATATATAGTTACAACTATATTGAAATTAATGAAGTACAAGGTCGAATGCTTATGGCTATAGTATGAGCATGTATGCATCATAATACTATGTTAGGATGTCCAAAGTGTAAACATGAATACATCTTATTACTACGTTAAAATGTCTAAAGTATAAACATGTTATTACTATGTTAGGATGCCCAAATGATATCCTACAATGGGAAATAATGGAAATGTAGAAAAATCATAAGGACAAAAAAATGTCATCCACATCCATAACACTATAAGAAAACCCTCGCGGGGTATAAAAAGTCTACTGGAGAAAACCACACCACTAAAATGGCTTCTACAATGCGTATATAGTAATGTTGCTCACTCACAGAGCTTGACACCTTTGTACTTTTGGTGTTCCTAATTTTTTGTTGTTCTTGTATTTTATTTACTTAAAAGTGTCCAAAAAGGACTCCTGAATTATCATTGCATTTAGTGTTGTCAATATTTATTGAATCCCTCCCCATCTCCTTTATGTCAACTCTTGGAGATGGACATCTTGTGGATAAGCGGACATCTTGTGGTCAAAACATACAGTCTGTAGACTAGTTTGCTACTATTGAGAACACATGTAAATTTTTTGACCATGGACTCACAAAAGATATGATATACTTGAAAACTTGTCAACAACTTCACCAATGCTTATCATTTCTTGGTCAAATCCTTCCATTTTTTCTCCAAATCAAGTAGGACAATTCCTTAATGATATTGTACACTTATTAGGCTATCCACTTTAGATAGTCCATTGCCAATGAGAAAGCTTTTAGTCTCCCAATTTAGTTTATTTATTTAAAATGATGAATTTATTACTTACCTTCTCAATGAGGTATTTTACATTACTTATCCATGTTAGCAAAATTTCTTTGATGTGTTGTTTCCAACCTTGATACTCCATGTCTAGTGGGTTTCTTGTAATTATTTTTGAGCTTTTCTCATGCTAGAAGTTTTACTTTCTTAAGTGATTTATATACCACATGCTTCCAACATGGATCCACTCATGCATAAATTCCTCTCCTAGTTGTTTCTCATGCTAATTGTAGTGGTATTATACTTGGCTTCTCTTTTACGATCAATATCCACTCTTTGGTTGTTTCCAAACAATATTTCTTCTTTTCACACCTCGGTCATTGTATGATTTATATACAATGTCCAACACATCTTGAAGGAAATTAATCTACACCACAAATCCTACGGTCATGCATGGGGGACAATTTGGTGCTAACTGGAGTTACAAGGATTATAAATACATTATTGAATATAATGAACTAACCACACAACGATGTTGAAAAATACTTATTTGTAAAAAAAATTACTTTTTATTAATGGTGAATAGGGAAATAAGTACGTATGTATAAAATGTCTTAGTAGGGAAAAGAGGGCAAGATCTTGTGATCAACAGGAGAATGCTTCTTGATTAAATTTCCTAGATTGGAAAGAATTACAGAGTAGTGCAAGAATTAAAATAAAAGCAGAACATGAAAATATTTCTCCTATCAGGTTCGACCCTTTAGAAAAACCAAGAGATGACCAACCCTCGAAAATATATGTATGTTACATATTAATACAACAATATTAGGAGGGAAGTTACAATACACAATTATGATGGGAGAGTGGTTGTATATTGCCTAATCTTCCATGCATAACAATTGAATTTCCTTCAAAATGTGTATGACAATAACATTTATGACTTCAATGATTACATAGTGAGATTCCTTAACGTGCTATGAAACTTGGTAGGTGCCTCTTGGAAAACTATGTGAAATTTGGGAAGCTACACGTGGATGTCTTGTCCAAAATAACACCTATGTTATTTTGAAAACTTCATTTAAGTTAAAGACATTGAAGCTTCTTGTTTGAAAAGACATGGAACAAAGGAACTTAGTGTTCTGTGGGTTTACCTAAGCTGCAGAACAAAAGCTAAGTACTTCACGACATCACAGGGATAATTTAGTGCTCCACGGAGTTTAAGTGGAAAAATAAGTGTTCCATGGAGTTGGAAGGAACTTAGTGCTCCATGGAGTTTGAATAATTATAGTTTGTTGTGGATCTTGTAAAGTCTACACAACAAAGGAAACCCTTAGAACGAAGTAACCGTTGTTTGTGGAACAACAAAAGTTGAGAACTTGCGTAACATGGAGTTACATGAAAAATTTAGATACAACGGGAAAAGGCCATGGAAGGTAAAGTGTGGTCGCGGATCAGGAAAAGGAAAGAAGACAAGTCTGTGGATCATTTAAGAGATATTAAAAGCTGTGGAACATAGAAGACTCCATAGAATGAAATGTAGTATGTGGGAGGAAAAACGATGAGGCCAAAAATGGTGAAAAGTAGTTGTGGAGTTAGATTTTATTCATGGATTGAGGTGGAAATTAGAAATGGAGCCGCGGGTAATCAAATTTCACAAAGAAAAATAGAAATCCACAAAATACCATGGAGATCAAAACAAGGCTACAAATCACAACAAGAACATCAGAAGTCGTAAATGATAGAGGGAAGATAGTGGATCATTTGAATTCCATGAAGAACAACAAAGAAACACCTAATTTGAACCAGACGCTCAATCACTCTAACAACCAAATATTAATTTTGAATGGTGTCATCCTCCTGCACTGTTGATTTGATGTTGTGTGATGGAGTGATGTCAGATGCAGGTGCTCATTCTTGACCTATGAAATCAATGGTGATTAGTCCTTGGTGGTTGGATCTCTTCAATTTAGGCACGATATAATCTTATCCCTCTCTCTTCTCTTTATTCTCTATGAAAAACAACTCAATATAATTTGGATAGAATCCTCTTTTGAGTGTAAAATCACCATGTCAAAATGGTGGTTGAGCTTTCATGATTTGCAGACCTCTAATTTGGTCACATGTAATGCAATCAGTACCCTTTTCCCAGTGATTTAATAGATTGTGTATATATTTGATCAATAAAATCTTGTAATTATGGCTCCTATAAGCCCTTTACTTGTGTTTATTCTATCTCTTACCTCTCTATTCATTCCGAGTATATTGTGTGTGGGTTATACTTGCATGTGTTTTCGTTTTTGTGTGTCTAAAATGTGTGGAATGGAATGGTTCATGTAGTGTTGATCTTTGGCATGTATATGCCCTCTCATCCTATTTTTTCTTTCTTATTATTTTCCTCATGAAGATAGATCTATTTTATGTTCTGGTGCCATTGCGATTCCCTTAGTTTAGTTTCCTTTCATGCACTCCTCCTTCCTCTTTTCCCTTGCATATTAGTAGCCTAACTTAGTAGTAGTGTTAGTGTTAGATTAGATAGGTAGAGGAATCCGACCTTCTCCGAAGGTTTTTCCTAAGGAGCAAGGTCCCACACCTTGGGGATATTCCCATGTTTCAATGAATAGTTTCAACAAGGGTGAAATCTTAGGTGACAATGTTTTTGGCACACTCCGTGGGAAAATTTTGATGAGATTTACATCATCTTCTCTAAGATTGGAGGATTCATTTCAACACATTTGATGACTCCACTAATAAAAAAACCCATTTCTCTTATATGCAGACCATCTCCATTCATATTTTTCCTTACTTTCATGGAGTTGTGTGTTCATGACTTCATTTCCTCATTGGGATCCTCATTTTCAAGAGCAATATCATTCCCCTCCATCTCTTTTTTTCCAAACCCCCTCCAAATCAGTTTTATGAACACTATCCTATTGAATATGCATATGATCCAACATCCATTGATCCATATGGTTATTCTATTATCTGTGATGTTTTTCAAGAGCATGATTATGCAGATAATGGAGGCAGTTTCATGTCTGATGATGATATTTGGGTTTAGAATAAGGAGGCAAGCATGCAAAATTCAAAGGTGGAGTGTGAAATCAAGGTAGTTAGACTTGGTTTAGGGATCCCTTTCCATGGGGTGGTATTCTACTGAGTTTGTATAGCCCTCAACATAATCTAGAAATAATGGTTGAATCCTTAAATTAGATATTAGAGGGGATTGATTCAAATAAATATTATCAATCCAATTGTAGGGAATCCTATCAATGGGGTAATCCTGCACTACCACCATATAGCTCTCACATTCCTTCTTTTCAATCTTCTCCATCCTCTCCTAAATTCCATATTCCCAGCTTTCTCAAAGCTCCGATTGATAGTCATCCTCTTTTACAAGAGGATATTATACCTCATCCATCATTTGAACCTCTGAAAAATAGTCAAAAGTTCAATCCTTCCTTCCTTTCACATATCCAAACCCATTTTGGGATGAGCTTCATGGTCAAAAACAATTGGGAGGACAGCCAAATAAAGATCCAAATAAATAATATAATCTCTAGAGTTTCAAGGATTGAACCCAAGAATTTTAGGTCAAACAAGTTCTTCACCACGAACCTAATAGTCAACCTATTGAAAATGCATCAAAATCAATTGATGTGAGCTCCATTATTGATAATCATGAGATATTTGTTGAATAATGGACTGAGTTTGAGAGCACGGATGGAAAAAATACTCAACCTTTTGAAGAGCCTCCTATTTTTTTCTTGATCAATCTAAAATGAGAATGAATTGGTTGAGCTCAAGAAAATGGATTTTGAGGTTACAGAGCAAAATAAAATAGAGGAGAAATTTTACTCTGAGACTTTGAATGCATAAGAGATCATTGCGAGTGTATTGATATCTTTTGGTGATGAATATGTTGATCTATATTCAGTCTCATTCATAGGATCATACTTAGAGAAAATTCTCAAGGAGAAGAAAATGAAGGAAGTAATCAGATATGAAGATCAAATTGAGATTCATGTGGAGGTAGGGGATGTTTTTGAGTTGTAAAACTTCTTGTTTGAAGCTGTGGAGGAGAATAAGGAGCCCAATGTTGAATCAAAGCTGGTCATTGTGGAGGAAACAAATGTAAACAAGTTTGAACAACTTGCAAACCATCCCCAAGTTGAGGAAAATGTGTTCAATATCTATTCATGGAATGGAATGTGAAAAAGATGGGAAAATCATAAGAATCAGTCTATTGGCTCTCAGAGTTGAATGTATAATCAGAAATTTAGATAGATCAGAGATAAGAACAAAATTTCGGTCATTCATGTTCACTTCAGAACATGATGGATGTTTTCAAAGTACTAGAGATCAGTCAAATTACTTGTCCAAACAAAATGCAGATCAAATAGAGGATGTGTTTCTTATTTTTAAGGTTGATACTTTGAGAAAAAAGGGAGGCGCGAACCATGTTTTCACTTCCACCACTTGATCTAGTTACAAAACTGATCTCATGACTACATTTTATAAGGAAGGAAAGTTAATTTTCCCAACCAATATTTGACTTTATTTAAGCCTTATTTGATTTTGGTTAGAGTATCAATAGTTAAGTTGTGATTTTTGCAAAACAAGTGATTTTCACACTCTGCATTCCTCCATTCGGATAATGTATGATATGTCTTTTATACGTAGATTTTGTGAGCATCTTTGGAGCTGTGTACAATCTAGATCATTCATTTTTATTGGCATAGAATCAAATATTTTGGGGTAGTTTTTATTTGATCAATGTGTTACTTAAAGCTCCAAAAACTAGTTTCAAATTGAGTTCCAAGTTCACCGCTTCATGTGGATTCAGGATGAGCTTTAAAAGTTTGGGATTAGTTATCAAAATTTATGCTTGAATCCATACCCAATGGATATGCTGGGTTACTGGACAATTCATCTAGAAGGAAGATGCCTCTTGAAATTTTCCAAACTATTGCCCAAAATAACACCCGTGCTATTTTGAAAACTTCATTTAAGCTAAGAACTTAGGTGCTTCTTGTTTGAAAATTCGTGGAACAAAGGAACTTAGTGTTCCGTGGGTTTACCGAAGAAATGGAAAAAGGATAAGTACTTCACGACATTAAGAGGATAAGTTAGTGTTCCACAAGTTTAAGTGGAAAAATTAGTGTTTTGTGGAGTTGGAAGGAACTTAGTTCTCCGTAGAGTTTGGAGAATGATAGTGCATCACAGATCTTGTAAACTCTACAGAACAAACGAACCCCACGGAAAAAAGCAATGGTTATCTACGAAACATGAGAATTTGAGAACCAACATAACATGGAGTTACGTAAAAGATTCAAACACCGCAAGAAAAGGCCACTTAAGGTAAAGTGTGGTCACGGATAAGGAAAAAGAAAGAAGATAAGTCCGTGGATCATTCATGATCTACTAAAATCCATGGAACACATAAAATTCTATGGAATGAAATGTATTCGATGGGAAGAAGAACGATGAAGACATGAACGGTGAAAAGTAGTTGCGGAGTCATATTTTGTTCGCGGATTAAGGTAGAAGTCAAAAATTGAGCTGTGGGTCATCAAAAGTTCATAAAGAAAAATATAAATACATGAAATACTATGCAGATCAAAACAAGGTTGTGGATCACAACATGAACATTCAAATCTACAAAATACAAAGGGAAGACAATGGATCATATTAAGTTCACAAAGAACAACAAAGTCACGCCTAATTTGAACCAGGTGCTAAACAAATCCAACAACCAAATTTTTATGTTGAACGTTGCCATCCTCCTGCACTGGTGATCTGATGGCATGCGATGGAGCAATGTCAGGAGCCCATACCTAGCCTATAGAATCAATGGCGATTGGTCCTTGGTGGTTGTATCTCTTCAATTCTAGAATGGTTTGAACTTCTCTCTCTCTCTCTCTTCTCTTCCTTATCTATAAAAAGTAATTTAATATCATTTGTAAATAATCCTCTCTCAACTATAAAGTCACCATGTCAAAATGGTGGCTGATCTTTCATGAGTTGAAGACCTATTAATTGTTCACATGTAATGCACTCAATGTCGTTTCCCAGTGATGTAATGGACTATGTATATCTTTGATCAATAGAATCTTGTTATTCTGGATCATATAAGCCCTTTACTTGCGTTCATTGTGTCTATTACCTCTCTATTCATTCATGGCATATTATGTGTGGGTTATACTTGCATGTGTTTTCATTTCTTTGTGTCTAAAATGTGTGGAATGGAATTATTCACGTAGTGTTGATATGTGGCATGTATATGTCATCTCCTTGTGTTTTAATTCTAATTCTTCCCCTCACCGAGAGAGATCCCCTTTTGTTTCTAGCACCATCACCATTCCCTTAGCTTAGTTTCCTTTCATGCATTCCTCCTTCCCCTTTCCCTTGCAGATCAGTAGCTTAACTTAGGAGCAGTGTTAACATTTGGTTAGATAGGTAGAGGAAGATGGATTTATTTAGAAGTCGGTCCCAAGGAGAAAGGTTCCACACCTTGGGGACATTACCATGTTTAATTTAGGTGTTGAATCCGATACATTAAATAAGGGTGCAATATCTGATGACAATATGATGCTAAGAAGGAGAGCCATTGGGTGAAATGTAGGGACTAGACAAGAGTGTTATATAAATTTAATGTAAGATTGAATGAGGAAAGCTTGGTGTAATGTCACAATATATTAGTGATTTTATGATGCAACGAAATATTTATGCAAGGCATTAAAGTGTGATGGAATCCAAGTGGGAAAAATAATACCTCAAGGATTATGCACATGTAATTTCTGCGCTGGGTTGTGAACCAACCAACCGAGACTTAGCTTGTTTTGTGTGCACTGATATAGGCATTGTGAAAAACAAAAATAGGTGTACTATAAAGCGAGATGGGCATAATATATGCAACATCGTAAATGAGAAATTCACACACCCACATGGGAACTATTTCTCTTCAAGAAAAAGAAAATGATATGTGTGTGCCTACATGACAACACATAGATAATTCATCTTTTATTGAAGATAAATGTTTCCCATTGCATTGGTGATGAATTGTAAGAACTACACTTGAAGTTGATGAAAGGTGTGATAATTAGCTTTATCAACATCTCACCCAATGTCAACCACTATGACAATTTTATGTGCCTTAGCAAGTGTGTGTGTTTTTCACTTCAATAGTTTGGTCCTTATACGTGGAGTGTAAATGTTTAGGGTCTAGATTAGAAGAAGGTTGTGTCAATGTTGGATTAACAAGTGCAGGAAATAAGGGTTTGGGAGATCCATGCTAAATACTAAGTGCATTCATAGGTACGGGGGAAGATCATGAACAAATGCATTCTCACCAACTACACATAAAATGGTAATGACCATGGAGAAGATGTTTGATCTTTTAATGTGGATCCTTAAAGAACTATTTTTGAAGATGCAACCAAATTTACTTCATAACTCGAATTTTATGAGGTGTGCAATGCGTGTCATGCCACTCTTTGTAATTTTGTTGGGAGCATTAGAGGATTTATAAAGTTATTTGCATTATAATTATGTGCTTTGTAAGTATTTATAAGGAATATTTTGTAATTTTACATAATTTTTTTTTATCCTAAGCTATGTTTTGGGTGCTCTTTACACCATTGGAAAGATATTAAATATTCCTATGACTTTTCTATTGTACATTTTTGTGATTTTACACAAATTTGTAACTATTTTAAAAGAATAGAAAATAATCTTTTGACACATTTTTTAAAGAAATATTTCGTAATTTTGGTATAAATTTTCAATTAGGCCTTCATTTTGAGTGATATTGAAATGCTTAGAAATATATTGAATAAAAATACAAATTTGTTTTTATACACTTTTGACGATTCCATGAGGGTTTTTTTATATTTGCAAAAGAATAAAATATAATATTTTAAAATATTTTATTTCATTCTTTTACAAATTTGAAACAACCCTTATGGAATCGTCAAAAGTATATACCAAAAAAGTTGCAAGTATTTTTAGTATTTTTCCAATAGTTTAGAGATCTCTCAAAACAAATTTTGAAGTGAAAAGCTATGCCAAAATTACAACAATTTTTTGTGTCAAAAGATCCATGTTTTATTATTTTGAAAATCATTACAAATCTGTGTAGAATCACAAAAAATTATAATAAGGAAAATTTTAGGTCTGGTTAATATCTTTCCAATGGTGTAAAGAGCGCGGGGATAAAAAATATATGGTAAACTTACTTATAAAAGGCACATGTTTAGAATGCAAGTAACCTTATGTTTGTTGAACATGCTGACGAACATATTGTATATGTTGTAGAAACTGTTTGGATTTGTCTACCCTATTTTCCTACATTTATGACTCAGTACCTATTTGTGCACAGTAGGAAACGTTTAGAAGTTTTCTAGTTGGAAAACAAAACATGTTATGAATAGAAAATTCCACGTAGAATTGATGTTTGATGTACAAAAAGTTATCATCTCAAGCACGACCATGCACATGATTATACATATGTAGAAGATGGATGAGAGTTCACTTGATTTTTTTTGGTTTGTAAATAATTTTGAGGATGAAACATAGTCAATCGATCAAGCTACGTACCCATTGATTCTCGTAATGTTTTCCATAAATGACCAACAAAACGAGGAACTTGGTTGAATACAATGTATGTGAGGATCCCAAAGTGGACCCATACATGGATGAGGAGCGCACGAGAAACGAAAGTTTCATTGAATATTTTCTTGCAAGGAGTCATGATGGACATTTCAAAAAACCTATTCATGGAGATAGACAATGCATTACCCAAGTAGAATGATACCCAATACGATAAGTTTTGGCCATGTTTGTGCAACATTGTGATGAGTGCATGTATTGGTGTCAAAATAAGGCAATTTGTTGCCTTGATATCCTTTCCCTCATGATGGAACTACTAAAGGTGATTCATCAAATTCATGTGTCACACATTCTCCATTTTTATTTGTGTTTAAAGAAAGTGAAGTGGCTTATGATCATAACGAATAATTGTCTCCTTACCGTAGATGTAGTGACACCATCGATTAACTACTTGTATAATTTAATATAAATGTTTTTCATAGGTGGATTACCTCTACATTGTGTTGATGAACAATTTTGAATGGTGTGTGACCACATGTCCATGATACATGAGTATTTTACTAATTGTATAGTCAAATGTATAGGCATGAAGCTATGGGAAGTTTTAAACATCAAAAACTATAAAAATAGGGGTTGCGTAAAGGCACTACTTGAGAACCTCAAAAGTGCGTTATTGCATAAACATCCATTTGAACTTTAAATTTTCTCTTATTATCTAGATGAGGGAATATGATATGTCTAAGAAACCAAGGACAAGTGAAATAAAATTTAGGATCCCAAGAAAGATTCTCAATTATGTGAGATTATATAGAGTAGGCCCATCTTTGATCACTTTGATATTTTATGGATCTATATTTAATTGTATGTAGTCAATTATGTAGCCCATGTATTAAATCTGCACTATGCCATATGTACACTTTTCTAAGTTTGCCAACACCTTATATTTGCATAAAGTGTGTAAGATGTACATGACGTGCTCCACATTCTTCTCCCATGTCTTGTTGAAAAAGAGAATGTCATCCAAGCAGACGATAATGAATGAGTTGAGTAACATCCATAGTAAATCATCCATCAAGTATATGAATTTTCCTGGCACAAATGGTCAAGCTCAAGAGCATAACCAACCATTTGTACAATTCTTCCCATGTCTTCAAACCTATCTTCCAAACACCTTTAGGATTCACTAGGAGTTGGAGGTAATGTGAATTCAAGTCAATCTAAGTGAAGTATTGTGCACCCTAGAGATAGTCCTAGACATCATCAATATATGGAAGTGGATAACGATTATTCATGGTGATTTTTTTTAGTGCATGATATTCTATACATATTCACCATGTCATATAATTATTGGGCATAAGAATTATTGGTATGTCGTACGGAAAAGAGCTAGGTCCGATCTTGCTAGATCGAGGATCTCTTATATTTTCTGTTAGACTTCATTGTTCTCTAAAAGTGATAAGAGGTACAATGGGATATTTGGAAGGGGGGATCAATGGACCAAATTGATGCGGTTCTTTACTGCACAATATGTTCAAAGGACTTTTAGTTATGTAGAGACTTCACTATGTTACTTTAGTAACTTGTTGGTTGTTTCTATTGTGATGATTTTTGTGTGGTATACGTTGCCAATGCTTACTCTGTCTTATGTAGGTGTTTGTAGACCTTAAGAAAAAAAACTTCTACATGTGTGAAATGAATTTTTGACATTGTTTGGCAGACATAATGTGACTTTGATTATTGGTTAGGACTAAAGAGGTTGAAAAATTTATCTTTGGCCCAAAAAATCCATCTCTTTGGCTTATCTTGATATGTAGTAACATGATTATACAAGTAGGGTATTTTTAGTAATATGTTACATACCTCGAGAGTCACAATATTACAAGTGAAATTGTTCTCCATTGGATTGGGTTTTTTCTAAAAAAGTACATTATCATTGAACATGTTTATGCTTTTATGACTAAATCCATCCAAGTGAGTATGGGTAAGGATGTGTAGAAGTAGGAAGTGCAGGACATTGTACTACACCTTGAGGGGATGCTATTTTGATTTCCATTATCAATGATGACATGGAGAGGTTGTCATTTGACCAAAAATTCAAGTACAAGAGGTTATCTTGTTCTTAAGAAGTATCAGTGGCATTGACATTGGTGCTCAAATGAGAACTTTTTATATCATTGTCATTCATTGGCATGGTACATTCATAATCATCATCTATGTATGAGCAATGTCAATGAAAATACTTGTCATTCGTCATTTTCTTTCCTTTTTTTGAGTTAGAAGATATACGATCCTTTTGATTGTGTTGCACAAAATTCTTAGGCTACTCACTTCTGCATGAAGCATTTACTTTTTTAATGCACGAGATTGAGATGGTAAATTATTCTTGGGTTGACTCATGTGCATATCTTTGGATGAATATGTGAAGTGTTGCTTCATATTTTCCTTGGCAACAATAGTTGTGGAATAATATGATTAATCTTGGTTGTGACCTTAATATTTGGAGAAATTTAGTATGCTTCATCCAAAGAGCTAAAAGTCAAGAAATACATCTTGTCATGTATATAAGGTGGAATTTCATTGATGTACTTAAGAACCTTATGTTTCTTCGAAAGGTCCTCATGTAGTCATAACCAAGGAAATCAGTGGTATAGTCTTCAATTGGTTGTGTTGTGTTGTTGCAATTGCTAGTTGTTCATGTATTAATCCTCATTATGTTTTATGGGGTAGTATTCCTTCTACATATCATTGAAAAAGTATCCCATGTCCAAATGTTGGAGCTCTCTATTATGTTGTGCACCGAATGTATCTCACCAATGGGACATTGAAATGGACATCTTCAATGCCGCGAAGGAAAGATTCTCTTTGTTAATGAAGTAGTAATCAATTTTGGGAGTATAAAAAGGATTAGAATGCTGACATCAATGTATTTTATATGATTGTGCAATCCTATTATATATGAAAAATATAGATAAGAAAAAGTATAGAAGATAGAGTGCTATCTTAGGATAGATAGAGAATGTGAAGAACCTATTTTATAGGAAAGGAAGAAGAAGGGACTAGTAAGTCAACAATCACCTATTTCGTATAAAACTATGTAAGAAAAATTCAGATAACAATGATACTTGGTCCTAATTGAATTCTATCTTAATTCCTTTAAGTTCCATTCTAAAGTATGTTTGTGTTCTGATTCAGTAATAAGTAATCTTGATTATTTTATATGCCCATTCCCGAGTAGTTTCTCTTTTCTTCGAATTTAAGGTATAGTCTAAGTACTGGTATGAGTACCAATAAACCAAGTAGGCATGCGAATCTAACTCATATCTTGAGTCATATTACTATGCAAAGTAGTCTATGAATCCATCTAAGAATGGGAGGAAATATGGCTCATTATCCTAACTCATATACAAGTTTACATCCATATGACGAGTCTGTCAATCCAAAACATTAGTTACTAACATGTGATATGCGATGGAGAGAAAAGGGGGTAACAGATGACACCACCAAGAAGTGTGAAATCTTAAGGGATCTACATGAAAGAGCGATGGAATTTTATAATCTATAAATCTTAGCATTTAAAACCTACAAGATGTGCATAGTGTACTCACACAAGAATTTAAAAGAAATAATTGTGTAGGAGATAGTAATTAGGAATTTAAGGAGGTAAAGAAGAAACTAGGAGAGTCTTTATTGAAATATGAAAGAAGGTTCTCTAATGTAATGAACAAAACTAGTTTCGGTTTTGATGAACTGAGTAAGGTATCCTAGTTTGTAGAGAGACTGCATAGTAAGATTAGTTTTGTAATTGCGCAAACGAAATTCCAAACTAAAGCTAAGGACAATGAAGAATCTATTTGGGTGGAAAATATTGAAGATTATGGAGAAAGTGGTACATCCAAACAAAAAATAGAAGCAAGATTAGATGCAATAATGTTTATACTGGAGTAATTACAGGAAGGGAAGAAACCTAGGCTTAGTATATGGTACATAAAGTGTGGAGAAGAACACCATAAAAATGAATGTACTAAAAATAATACATGGGGATGAGGAGAATATTGTGAAATATGCAATATATGGGGACACTCACTCAACAACTCTCACTTAATATAAAACTATGTCAGACAACCTCATAATGCAGTATGTACTTTTTACAAAGCTACTACGCATGAAGCTAATAATTTTAAAGCTTTGATGGATTTAAAGGAGGAGGTTACAAGGAATGTATATCATTCCAAACACAATTAGACACTAAAGCATAACCACATGTACCAGAAAGATAGATGTACTCCTCTCCTTGACTAAGTGAGTAGGGGGATCCTTCCTCACCACAATCTAACACACAATGGATACCAATCTCTAAAAACCAGTCTGAGTTGGGATCCTCCATCTTTGAAAAACAATATGGGTAAGGCACCTCTTTTTCCACAATTTTTTTTGAGGTGGAACACACCTCCTTTGTAAGCACCATATGAATACTATCAAGGTTAGAACCAAGGATGGATCGACTTGCAAAGGAAGTATGGTGCACAATGAGGAGGATACCCTAGCGGTTACCAAAAAAGGAGGATGAAAACTTGACCACAAATAAAAAGAGTGATTTTTTATCATTGTGGAGAACCAAATCATATTAAACAAAACTATCCTTCAAATCTAGAGAAAGAAGTGTTTTATGCATACTGTAGGGTGCATGTGCAAAATAATAAAAAATACTATCCCACATTGGATAAACATAGAAAAAATCAATTATGCAATGTCAAAATGATTAATTTGGTGCCCAAATATACTGACAATATCCAAGATGTTACTAGAGCTCAAAGGAAAGAAAAATGATTGAAACATGTGGATATTCCTAATGAGCCCCAAATACGATGTGCATATAAGGGTACTTACATTATTATGTCATGGATCATATTTGGGGATTATTGGGAATCTCCACATATTTCAAGCCTTGTTCTTTCCTTTGAGTTGTCCTAAAGATATCAAATCTTGGTATTTTCATCAAGAGAGAAGGAGAAATCTACAAGTGGGGACAAGTTCAGGAGGATTTTATTCAATCCTTCACATTCAAAGATATCAATCCCATGATAGATGCAACTCTTTAGAAGATAAAAATATTCTTATGTCATGGAACTATTGAATTAGAAGGAGGAGATGAAATCCTAGATCCCAAAGATACCAATCAAAAGAATTTCCAAACCAACAACAACAAGATTAAAATAGTGAAAAATGAGATGTACCACAAAGTAGAGGTATGTCATAGAGTATGAGATAACAAAAAAGAAAAAGAGGAGATAGATATTAACAAAGACATGTAACTAGTAGGAGTGTTTTAACCTGAATGCATTAAACCTCTAACGGTCATCAAAGAATTGCACAACGAGGAAGAAGAAATTTTTTTGTAATATAAACATAGAATAAAAAGAGGGCTTGAGAATATTAGAAGACATTGAGGACAAAAGAAAGGCTAAAATATATGATGAACCAATGTGCAAAAGGGTAGAATATATTGGTCCATTAGGTATAGTAAAATTAGTCAATATTGGAAACTACTGGAATGAAAAAGAAGTTTTTGATATCTTACAATTATTGTGAGACTATGAAGATGTGTTCACCACTAAATTTAATGAAATATAGGGAGTCAATCCATCACTAGGGGAAATGCATATAGAACTAAAGGAGGGAAAAAATCCTGTCAAAAAGAGGCATGACAGATTGAATCCAAATATGAAGGAAAATGTCAAGGAAGAACTGAACTACATGTTGGAAGTAGGACTAATCTATCCCATATAAAATCAAATTAGGTGAGCCTATTAGTCACTCAACCAAATAAAATAAGAGAAATAAGAATTTGTGGTGATTATAGAGATCTCACCACAAATTATTCCAACACCATTTAAAGATGAAATTCTGGACGTATTAGTAGGACATGAGGTATACTCATTTATAGATAGATTAAGAGGAAATCACCAGATTCCAATTGCACAAGAATATCAAGAAAAAACTATGTTTGAAACTGAATGGGGAAGTTTTACATACTGAGTAATTCCGTTTGGATTAAATAAATCATTCGTAGTCTTTTCCTGATATGTAGTCATTATGTTCAAAGATTTCATACATGATTTTCTAGAATTCTATCTATATGATTGGACAATTTTCTCCCTATTCAAAAACCAAAAATGTAAGGTACGTGTCATGTTAGAATGTTGTAGGGAATAAAAAATTGCATTGAATTTGAAGAAATGTTTTTGATTTACCCCTTTTAGAGTGTTACTTGGACATGTTCTTTGCAAAAAAGAAATTCTGGTAGATAAAGTAAAAATTGCAATGATAATTGGTCTCAAACCTCCTAAAAATCCCTCTAAATTCTACACATTTCTTGGAAACACATGATATTACAGGAAATTAATCCAAATATATGATAGTATTGTGCAACCCATGGAGAAATTATTATTGAAGGGAGCCAAGTTTGAGTGGACAAAGGAATGTCAAAATGCAATCATGCAGCTTAAATAGAAGCAAGTCAGTATGTCAATATTATTTTTTGTATATTGGCCCAAATTATTTCATGTACATGTTGATGCTTCAGGAACCAAATTGGATAAATCCTTATGCAACCGAGAGGAGGAATTGATCACTCAATTCATTTTACAAGCCAAAAATTTTCACTGATAGAGAAAAACTACACAACCAGATAATGAGAGGTTCTAACCATGGTATTTGAATGTCAAAAATCTAGGAAATATATTTTTGAAACACCTTTTAAATTCTTCACGAACCTCCAATCATTGCAATATATGGTAAAAAATTCATTATTAGGAGGAAGGATATAAAGACGACTCATGTTATTTTGGAATACAAATTTAAGATATATGCTAAGACATGAATAGAATATGTAGGACCATCCCACTTGAGCCACATCAATACATGGGGAGAACATGAGGAGTTGGACGAAGATGCACTAAACGCATACTTTTTTTAAGTTGTCACAATCCTAGAGCAAGTTAGGAAATTACACAATTCATTTAACATTGGAATTTACTAGATAACTGCTAAAAAAGGAGAAGACAAAACTTGTCACTAAATATCTACCATAAAAAAATATAAATGGATTTTGACACAAATTGATGAAGGATGAAGTATTGTACATAGACACATTAAAAATGAAAGAGAATCAATATTGCGTGAGGCACATGTAGGAATCGTAGGAGGACATTTTGTGGGTGAATTGACTGCAAAAAAGATCTTACAAAGTGGAATTTGGTGGCTACCCTTATTTCAAGATACACACAACATTGCAATATTTTTAAGAGAATAGGGGAACCCAACTATAAGGATGAAATGTCACTCAATATGGTCTTAGCCACAACCATTTGAACAATGATGAATAAATTACACTGTCCCGATTCATCAACCATATAGAAGGTATGGAACTAGGTATTTCATTATAATAACTAATTATTTTACAAAATGGATCGAAGCCACAACCACACCAAATTACATAGTATGGGACACAACTTAGTTTCTATATTAAAACATTATAACTAGGTATGGATGCTTGCAAAATTTAGTTGGTGACAGAGGAACAAACTTCTTAAACAAAATAAAAAACCTTATAGAAGATTTTATGATTGTGCATCATCAAAGCACATCATATCAGCCATAAGAAATTGGAAAAATGGAGGCCTTTAGCAAATTATTGGAAAGATTGTTTAACAAATATCTATAATGTTTAAAGAGATGATTGGGAAAACAGAATACCCATACTACTTTTGGCATATAGAATAAACTATAAGAGAAGTGTAGTACATACACCATTCCAATTTGTGTATAGAATAAAAGTAATAATGTTAATAAAATACATTATACCAAGCCTACACATTGTGATCATCATACACTTGGGAGACAAAGAGTGTATATAAAGAATACTTTTGGATTGGAAAAAAATAGAAGAAAATAAGGAAACTATAAAAGGAACGATAACCAGATCATATCAAGCCAAGAACATGGATGCTAATCAAAAACCATGATCAATAAGATGAAAGTAATTTGCCAGAATAAATTTACATAAACCTTTGCAAACAAATGAGCAATAATATCATGTATTATTATGGAACTCAATGAAATACAATGAGAATGTGCCTTGCTTATATAGGAAAGGAATAACAATCTAAGAACCAGTCAAGGTCGTAGATCAAGCCATAAATCAAGGAAAGAACTAGTCAAGTTTATAGATTTAGGAAAGAACTAGACATCAAGGATCTAGTCAATACCATAGATCAAGGAAGGAACTATACCTAACAACTAGATAATATCTCCTAATATCTAAATAAATAAAAAGAAATATCCACACACATAAGTGGGTGAGGATAAATACAATAAAGGTAAATAAAGTACCTAGGTGAACATGAGCTAAAGTAAATGTCGAACCAAAATAGAAGTGGCATGTCCACAGTGTGAGTCCTAGAAACTAGGTCTGATGAGGTACTCATGTACAATATATCCATGAAGAAATCTCGAACCAAAATAAGGAAAGAGAAAGAAGAAGAAGAAGAAGGAATATGTTCTCACGAACACCCCTTAAGAAAAACTTCTGAAACCCCAAGCATGCCACACAACTCAAGGTAGTGAGGTGATGCAAAAGGATTCGTAAAGATGTATGCAACTTGATGCTAAGTCAGAATGTACTTTAAGCAAAGAAATCCATCGTGAATGTGTTAACGAATGAAGTAGATTTGTATCTCAATATGCTTGGTCCATTGGTGCTCAACTGGGTTGCGAGAAATGTGAATTGCACTTTGGTTATCACACTAAATTATAGTCGGTGAATCCTATGGGAATCCAAAATCTGTCAATAAATTTTGAAGCCAAAGAATCTACTGACTCATTGTAACTGCTTCCTTGTACTCTTCCTTTGAAGATGAAAGTGCAATAGCCTGTTTATTTTTGCACACCCAAGCAATTGGAGAAGAACTAAGACAAAATTGATAGCCATAAGTGGAACACCTTTCATTAATAGAAATTTCCCAATCTGAATCTGTATACCCAACCAATTGAGTAGAACCCCTAGTGTAGTGTAGGCCAAACTAGGAAGTGCCCTGCAAATAGTGCAAAATCCTTTTAACAGTCTGCCAATGAATACTATGAGGAGAATGTGCAAACTGAGATACAAGTCCTACAACAAATGAAATATCAGGGTGAGTATGAGTCAAGTACATGAGATTTCCAACCAAATGTCTATACAAAGTAGGATCACAAAGTGGAGTGGTACATGTGGAAGTAAGAGTAACCCCAGACTGAAAAGGAGATGGAATTTGCTTGTAATCAGCCATATCAAAGCATCGAATAAGATTATGGGTGTACTTTTTCTGAATCAAATGAATTCCTGAATATGTCTAAGAAATCTGCAAACCAAGGAAATAATGCAATAACCCAAGATTTTCCATGTCAAACTATGTAGAAAGATCCCTCTGGATAGTCCGAATGTGGGAAGAAGAGTTTCCAACAAGTAACAAATCATCAACATACAATACAAGTATCATAATATCCTCACCAACATGCTGGAGATACACTGAATGATCGGAGTGGCAATGAACAAAACCAGTAGAAAGAAGAAAAGAATCCATCTTCTCATACCAAGCCCAAGGGGCTTGTTTGAGACCATAGAGAGACCTTCAGAGCCTACAAACAAGAGAAGAATCATGAACAAATCCATCAAGTTGCTCCATGTATATCTCCTCTTGTAAATATCCATGTAAGAAGGAACTCTACACATCCATCTGGTATACGGGCCACCCCTGTGATGCAACAATAACAAGTACAAGGTGTACATAATCCATCTTGGCAACATGTGCAAAAGTCTTAGAGTAATCAATACCTTCAACTTGTGAAAAACTCTTTACAACAAGACGAGGCTTATACTTATCAATAGACCCATCAACTGTATATTTGGTTCGGTATACCCACTTACACTTAACCAGATTTCTTCCTTTAGGAAGAGATACCAAATCCCAAGTATGATTCTTCATCAAAGATGAATACTCAAATATCATCGCATCATCCCACTCCTGTATCCCATGAGCCTTTCAAAAAGATTGTGGATCCTCAGAAATTGTCTGACAAAAAATTCTAGAACCTGTAGAATGTATGTGATGATGCCTAGTGGGTGGAAGATCCTGTATGAAAGGTGTTTCCTCAGAAATTGTAGTACGAGCCCACTTAGGCATAGTGACAACATTAGTGGGTATAGGATAGTCAATGAAATCTATAACCTCCTCATCAACCTCCTTAAAGAAAGGATACTCAAGATGAGATGAAGAAGGAGGCATGGAAGAAGATGACGAATCATGAGGAGTGAAGTGCTCATCAAACTGAACATGTGTTCTAAAAAGAACATCATGAGTATCAGAATCTAGAAGTCGATAAGCTCTCATGTCCTCACAATACCCTACAAAGATCAAGGGTTTTCTCTTCTTATCCAAAGTTTTCCTTTTCTTCTTTGGCACAAAGGCCCAAACATGGCTCCAAAAGACTAAAAAAATGAGACATCTGGCTTAGTGTTGGACCAAAATTCCTATGGATTCAAATTCTCAAGTGCTCTGTGTGGTGTGAAATTCTGAATGTAGTTAGCATAATTAACTGCTTATGATTAGTAGATATGAGGTAAATCTATAGAATGCATCATACAATTAGCCATTTCCTTCAAAGTTTTATTCTTTCGTTCTGATAAGCCATTCTGTTGTGGAGTATGAGGAATATAATGCTTGTGAATAATGCCTTGACTTGCCAAAAAATTAGAAAACTCATTTCTTAAGTACTCCCCCACATTATCAGTGTGAAGGTTCTTTTTGCAACTAGAATATTGTTTCTCAACCAAAGCCTTGAAGACTTTGAATTGTGAAAAAACATCACTTTTGTACTTGCGAAAATAAACCCAAGTATACCTCGAGAAATTATCAATAAAGGGAAGTGCATACTTAGCTCCATTGAAAGAGGGGGTAGGAAATACCATCAAGTCACTAGGCACAAGCTCAAGTGGTGAAGAAGCTCTCTCAAATTCTTAGGAAATGGATTTTGGTGTTGTTTTCCTAATGCACAGCCATGACAAAATCCTTCAAGACAAGAAAATTTAGGAAGACCATCAACTATACCATGAGTTCTCAACTCCTTCAAATATCTGTAATTGAGATGCCCAAATCTCTCGTGCCAAATATTACTCTCTAAATCTGCATGAGAAACCAATCATGTCCATATAAAAGAAGTTTAATCAAAACCCTCAAAGTGATATAGTCTAGAATTATGATCAACAATACCCTGAGCAACAAGTGAATAAGACTCCAACAAAGTTTGTACTTCCGCCCCATGTGGTGTAAAATTCATTGTTTTTCCTTGACCAGAATGAAAAATTTGATAAACAGAAAGAAAATTTGTTGTAATGTTAGGAACATACAATGTATCTTGGATACTACCACCATCAAGGTGTATATCACCTTTTCCCTCAACATAAAGAGAGTAAGAATCTCGAACCTCAATTTTGGAAGTAGAAATCAAACCTAGAGAAACAAAAGACTCCTTGGAAGAAGTCATGTGACGAGAAGCACCAAAATCTATACCCCAACTATCTGCAAGTGGTGACTGAGATATCCCAACAACATTAAGTGCCTTTCCATGCTGATTAGGAGGTGGAGTGGAGATACAAATTTTGTGTTTCTTGACTGCATCCTCTAAGGTTTGCATTCACTTATAACACCTATGTTCTTCATGACCATTACCCCCACAAAAAGAGCATGAAATGCTAGACTTGTTCTTGGATTTAGAAGAATCATTGGGTTTAGAGTTGTTTTCTTTGGGTTTAGGAGCATTTTGAGATGGAGAAGGGGTGGATTTGGTTTTAATTTTTGGTTTTCCCTTGCCCTTAGTATTAGATGCAACTAATGCCTTTTGAGAGGTGGAAGACTCAAGGTTAGACAATTTGGATTCTTCCCTAGTAAGTCTTTCACAAAATGTTTCTAAGTTAGGAATTTTGAATGTGTCACCTAAGGCATCCATGGTAGAGAAAAAGGTAGAAGAAAAATTTTGGAATAGTTCTCTCAAATTGGTTAGAATCAAGTAAACACACTCTTCATCCTTCTTATCTCTTCCACTCCCCTTCAACTGTGTCAAAAAATGCTTGAACTTGGTAAGATAGTCTATAATTGTTGGAAAATCTTCAAGATTAAGAGAGGCGATCTCAATTTCAAGTTGTGTGGATTGCATATGATCCACCTTACCAAATAAATCCTCCAATTTCTCCCATTTTTTGAAAGGAGAGTCAAAATTTTCCAAATGAAATAAAATACCGTCACTTACATAAGTTTTTATCAAACCCATACACTCATCAAATTTGCACTGGTACTGAAATTTTTCATATTCTCTAGTGAACACTAGTTTTTCTAAAGAAGTTAAAGAACATAATCCTTTCCGCTTAATTATTGTTTCCATTCTTGGTTTCTATGTGTAGTAATTATGTGTTGTTAATGGCTCAACATGATCTAATGAAGAATTATATAAAGACGCCATCCTAAAAAAATCACCAAAATATATGCAAGAACCAAGCAATGCAACAAGACACCCAAACAATGCAACAAGAGCCCCCCAAATTTTGGCACTTTATAATGAGCGCATGTTATAATATGAAACTTTATAATTATAGCATGATTCTCAAAATAAATATTTCCAATGGAAATATCATGAAAAAACAAGCACTTTTACAAAAAACAACACTCAAAACCAAGTTACCGATCAAAGGAAATAAACTTTTCAATATTATGCTCTACGATTTATTTTAGTTGCCACTAAAACAGAATAAAATGCTCTTGCCTTCACCACACAAATAAAATGAAAGGGGGTTGGAGTTAAGTACCTACTAGAAGGAATCACAAGCTTTAAGCCCTCATATGACCATACCATATGAGTAGGGGCTAAGGATTTCAACTGGGGTTGGATCCCATGGAAGCCTTTGTTTTGCATAAAAATGCACGCAGAAAAAATGTTTGTAAATCAAAACTTACAGACGGATGTAAACAACAATCTCCTACTCTGATACCATAAAAAGAATGATAAACATATCGTACCAAGCTAAGAACACAAATGCTAATCAAGCACCACGATTAATAAGATGAAAGTAATTCACCATAATAACTTTACATAAAACTTTGCAAAAAAATGAACAACAATATCGTATATTATTATGGAACTCAATGAAATATAATGAGAATGGGCCTTCCTTACATAGGTAAGGAATACAAATCTAAGAATCAGTAAATGTCGTAGATCAAGCCATAAATCAAGGAAAGAACTAGTCATCAAGGAACTAGTCAATTCCATAGATTTAGGAAAGAACTAGACATCAAGGATCTAGTCAATACCATAGATCAAGGAAAGAACTATTCAACACCATAGATCAAGGAAGGAACTATACCTAACAACTAGATAATATCTCCTAATATCTAATAAATAAAAAGAAATATCCACACACATAAGTGGGTGAGGATAAATACAATAAAGGTAAATAAAGTACCTAGGTGAACATGAGCTAAGGTAAATACCTACTCTAACAAACTATGTAATGGAATCAAGAAGGAAATAAGAAGAGTGAAAAGGTATTACATGACTGTAATCTTTAAAATAAATAATTTCAAATGAAACACATGTTATTGCTTTATAAAAGTAGCTTTAAAGCACACTTGAGAAAATTATGGATTAAGTAGAAAGATAAATAATTCATCACATCACAAAATAGGGTATAATTTTATTGTGATATCTATAGGGGAATGTTTTACTTGGTAGAATCAATGGATGTAGGCTAAACGCCTACAATGGATGATTATGGAATGAAAATAAAGTTACAATAAGTCAACACATGAGTTAGAGTACGAATTTTCAAAATTTATACAAGTGTGGTAGATAGAAGTTTGTATATTTGTTCAATTCATGTTCAAGAATTTGTAGATTAGTCAAGGTTCAAAAGATCACCTTTAAAATGGCCAAAAATGAGAATGTGGGAATTAAAGTGAAGAGAAAGAAAAAATACAAATAAGTCTAAGAAACTTGTATAGGAAACAAGAAAGCAAATGAGATAAAAAGTAAATTTGAAAATTTGAATTAAAAATTTGAAATGATGGAAAGTTACCAACTCATCGATGTAATGCCCCTCCCATTACCACCTTTTTTACCTTGGTTTCATGAGATTAAATTGGACCTGGTATGATTGAGTTTGTTTCATTTTTTAAGCATTGTGCATACGATATGGATAATTCAGAGAATGAAACAACGAAGTATAATGTAGGAAAATAATATTACCTTTCTAAAAATAAAATATATTAAATGTTGAAATAATAAGATGATATAAATCATTTGAGATTAAAACGATAATAAAATTAACATCATCAAAGGCAATGATAAAAGATGAGTTTTTTTTTTCGGTAATTAATTTGGATGCCCTTCGGGAAATGATCATGAGTTGCTGAGGCATCATGGGAATCCTTATTAAAAATTCCTCAAAAGGAGTGGCCTGATCATAGTCTCCATTAATTAAGTTTTCTTCCCACAAGATAATCATGCTGAGATGGCGTTGGAAACCTTCGTCCTTTTGATGGTAGGTGAAATGCTAATTTAATGTGGGGCGGTTGTGTAAAGTCATTTCTTAATGATTGGGGTGCATGATCTTTTGTTTTATCCAAGCCATTGGATTTAGCTCCACCATTTGCAACAAACCAGCCTCCGACCTGGTAATTCTCCTCGCTAGTAAACTGTCTGCCTGTGCCAATACATGGGAGCTCTATCCTTGGGGTGCGCATCCATTCTTGTGTAAGGGATAAAAGAATTTTGTTGATTGATTGTCCAAATTACGCTGGCAGACGTGTAAGCGTGAGGAGGAAGCTTAGACAGGCAGGTGATATGGTTGTTTTCTTGGATAAGGAAGGCGCCTCATGGAATGTTTTGATTACAGGCCGGCCACAGATTGGTTTTGTTGAAAAAGACCTTGAAATCTTCCAGCAATGCAATTGTCTGGTGTGAAGTCAGACCTCAAAATCTTCCCTATGTCCTCTTTGCCTGTGCCAAATGGGATACTTTGAAGACAGGATTTGCATTAAAAAAAAGGCATTTGTGGAAAAAACTTTAGTAACTTTCAAGAAAGATGTGGTTTCATGGCTGTGTGAATTGTTAGGTGTGCCCAAAATGGGCTCATGTTAATAAGGATTTGGAGTTTCTTTTTGTTGTTCTAATACAAATGAATTTAGTAGGAGCAAGGCCAGACTAATCAACCTTTGCCAGCAGCCTCCCAGCTTTCGCAACGTTAAAAAAATGGAAGCATACATAGGGCACAAGAACTAGTGGATGCCATAGAGAAGAAAAACATGAACTCCTACGTAAGGGATGTAAAATGTTTGATAAAATGCCTTGAAATTGTGGTCTCGTGGACTATTATTGTTTGGAATGATGCATAAAAGATTAGCTTGTCCCTTTCCATGGCATGTCAATTGTTTAATAATATGTATAAAGAAATGATGGTCCTTTAGACAACAATGATTGATGGATGCACACCAGAACATGTTTTTATTAAAAAGGCCTTAAAAATTTCATCAAATGTGCAATTAACAAGTGTAAAACTAGTCTCCATAGCAGCGCTAGCATACTTCCATCTCATGCAAAAAAATGGAGCTTCCAACACAGTGTGGATACCTGCCAAAAATTTAGAGGAAGTGAATATTAACAGTTGTTATTTTTTTGGTAGCGCTTTGGGGAATATGTTTTTAATGTGGAAGAATACACTTGGATTTTCCACTCTAGGAAGGTAAAATGTTTAATAAAATGCCATTGTGAAATGGGTTCCTTAAAATGCAATGGTTGCATGTTACGCACCCATTGGATTGAGAGAAAAATGCACTAGGAGCTTCTAGAAAATGAAAATGGCAGATGATAAGCCAAATGGCTTAGGTTTCTAGCATCCTCCCAATTTGTGCGAGTATAGGAGCTTGAATCAGGGTAACAAAATCCACTAAATCTCCTTGGAAGAATAACATGGAAATATGTTTTAGTTACTAATACATTGACAAAGATAAGTATAAAATATGGAAGAGTGAGCTTGACATGTAAACTAGTTAACAAAATGCCTGATGATTTAATTAAATCTCAATTAAATCTATATTGTATAGTAACTAATGTGATAAATATGTACAAATGCTAAAATACAATATGACACAAGCAAAATAGCATGTAAAGTATGAAAACCTAAGAAATAAGGAGAGATAGAGGAACTTAGCTAATTTTTAGAGGAACAATAAATGATCTGGGAAGGTGTGAGTGTTGAGTGTAGATATGGTAGTTACTATTCACTGTGAAATATAGAACCTAGAAACAGAGATGGACATGGGTGCCCTGTGTAGGACAGAGTTGCCTGGGTGTTGATGACTGCTCCTGGGTGCCGGTGACTGTGTAGAGACTCAGAATATAATTTCTTCTATGTCGCAAGGTCTTTATTGTTGGTTCATGTTAGTCACCTGATATTTTCTCATTGATCACCAAAGGTAATTGTTACCTGTAAAATATAAATTCACCTGCACATACCCATAAACCACATCAAACCTAAAAATGAAAATACATAATGGGGAGTCAGACTGACCTTGACAGTCACCCCAAGAGTGAACTTACAATTGAGCACTACACTACATCTCAGACTCCATGTAGTTCTTATGTGTGTGTAAAAATTATTCCTTAGGATGGCCTTGTGCAAGTTGCACTTGATAGCGGACTGTAGCTAGAATGTAGTAATGTAATAGTATGTGTGGATGGAATAGAATATAATCCCCCTTCCTATGTAGTGTATGCAGAAGTATGCAGCCCTTGTCCCTTGAATGGATGCCTTTGGAGTGTTTAGTACCTTTGGAATGCAACTTTAGGTGATGATATTAATGCTTAATGCTTGTTCCTTCTTTTTGAACACATAACTATGTATTTATATGATTCCCTTGTTTGAATTTTGTAATTGAAAATTGAAAGGACAACCCATAAGTAAAAAATATTCCCAAAAGATAAAAGAGACCCAAAAAGAGTGAGTAAGGTAAGAAAGGGCTAGGGGAATCTAGAAGGGACATGAGTTCCTGGGCACTAGTGTTTGAAGCCATAAAATATAAACAAGTAAATTTCCCACTGGGATATAGGGTATGCAAGACCAAATAGAAAATAGAAGAAAAATAAAAGAGGCCACATATAGTTTTTATCACTATTTTTCTTGCTTAGGAATCATGTAAATGATATCATGCTTTTAGGACCTAGAAATGTACCCAAGTGCGTGATTTAGTGTCTACATTTTCCCCCACTTTATGTTGTTGAGTGAATACTCAATAACATAAAGTAGATAAGAGATGCGTACCTTATGATCCTGTAGAGAGTGTGGCGAATAGAGTGCCGAGTGGACAAGTGAAGTGTGGAGTGATTGCAAAGTGAAGCGTGGAGACTAGGAAAGGGAAGTGGACCCTAGGGGTGAAGTGTATGCATTGTGTTGCTGTTAGAACCTATGTTTGATGATGTAAGTTGATACTTATTACATATTAATGAAGGACCTGCAAAAGAAGAGCGGAAGAGTAGTCAAAGTTATGTATATGAAAAATATGAGAAAAGTATGCAAAAGTATGTAGAAGTTAGTAAAAGTGGTAGTAAAGGAAAGTGTGAACCTAATGTAAAAGAGTTTAAAGGATAGCAAGGTTTCTTGAAATGTTGTGAAGATTGAGTTTTTTAGGTGATCTCACTCCGAAAATGATATTTTTGGGTGATCTCATGCCAATGGTGAGTTTTTTGGGTGATCTCATGCCAAAAATCAAGTGTTGGGGAGAGAGGTCTAGTTTTACTCTCCTTCCATGACTCTACCCAATAAGCACCACTACAAATGGTATGTCATCCTGATTTATTTTTGATTGTCTTGAATTAGTTATGAATTATTATGAATTATTTTGATTGTACTGATTGAAGGAAATAACATGCATTTTGTAATTGAAGGTCTATGCCTGTAACTGTAGAACTACTATGTGATCTATTGTAGAATGTGATGTACTGAGAAGATGACTTTATGTGCCCCTAGAACATTAGCAACCAGGAGAGGACTCAGAAAATCAAGCAATACTATCTGAGTCTAGGCACTGGTGTTTATATTGTGTGTTCGACCCAAGTCAGATTCTGGACCGTTTTGTGACTATGTTCTTGTGATTTTTTGGATTGTACAGATATGTACTGTATCTCTAAGCTACTGTAGGGGTGATTTGTTCACCCAATGTATGACCCCCCTCATTTGGGGAGCATGTGATGATGATAAAATGATTCGGCCCAAAGGAGAAGACTAGTGCTATTCTGAAGGGGATACCTATAGGGGCAGGGGATGTTCATGGTAGAAACCAAGGAACATGTAGACAAAGTGGCTACTAATATGTGTTAGTAGAAAAATTAGAAAGCATGCAATAAAAGACAATGTAACAAGAAAGTGCATAAACAAGATGGACCACAAAAAGCAAGTTTCAAACATGGGACATCACTCACAATTTCACAAGACAATCAGGGCCGAAGTGGCCAAAAGCATACAATGATCAAACAAGACATAGGGAAAATCCAGCAAACAATATCATACAAGAGAAAACAATGTCAAGAAAAGTGTATCAGATAATCATGGTGGTATATAGTCATGCAAGAAAAATGCTACACATGAAGCACATGTTAGCATGTTAGAAAGATAAATAACATGTCATGAGCATGTATAAATCAGCAAAAGGTAAAGTAACTATAATAATATATAACGATAGAATGTGTATTGTATGTGATAGTAGTGAAAGTAGATGCCCCCAGGAGCCTTAGTGGGACTGGTAAAAGGTAAAATGTTAGACATCAATATAACATGTAAGAACTTGTAAGAGATCTGTATTCACCACAAAAGACCAAGTGAACACGCATGTGTATATATATTGAAAGGTGATGACATACTAAAAATTCTTCTAACATGGAAAACAAAGTGTAACATGTAAATATGATAAGCTAGCAAGAGTAAATGCAACCAAGATATGCAGATACAATGTATTAGTGTGATGGTATGATATGCAATATGATAGGAACAACGTGCCCCCCAACGGATGTGTATGAGATGAGGTTCATTTATAGGAACCCTCAATAGTCAAGAATGAACCATAGAACAAGAGTGTGTCATCAGGTAATGTGTGTGTTGTGAAAATAGATGCTAGAAAGATGTATCATGAAGTACAGAGCGTGAAATGTGAATGATTTGAGGTTCATTTCAGAATTAGACCCTTAACAGTCAAGTATGAACCATGGAACTAGAGTATGTCATAGGGTGGTGAAAATACAAGGTGTGTATCAAAGGGTGTGAGAGTGCATAAGAATATTAGTTATGATGTATCGAGTGTAAAGTGTAGTAGTAGACACTAGAGACAATTGATCGGGAGTTGTTGGCAAAAATATGTGATCATTGTGAACAAGAGTAGATAAAGTATGTATAGTGCATGCAAGGATGTATATTGTATATAGAAAGTAGTATGTGTACCATGAATAGAAGGATCCATAAGTAAGCATGAGTAACAAAGCATGTATGGAGTAGTATAAGAGTGTAGAGAGATGTAGCAAGGTGTTCCCATAGTGTAGATATGAGAAAGTGCTACTAGAAATATTGACATGAATTACAAAGCAAGAGTAATGTATAGATGCGTATGTGAATAATATGGATAGACAATTGATGATTAGAACATGTGGCTATGGGGGGAGATTTTGATGCCCTCCCAAGTGTGTGAGTGATGGAGATTTATCTGGGGATGAAAGAGAGACCATTCCATGGTGGTGGATGTGGCAATGTGTCAGGAGTATCAGTATTTGTGTTAGGAGGAGTAGGTTTTCCAAAGTAGGTTATAATATGGAGAAGAAATGGATATTTTTTTTTTTGTGATGATGAGTATGTGAAATATTATTAACCTCAGGAGGAGATGTGGAAAGAATAAAAGGAGAAATAAGAGGGAGATAGTTGAGGCTGAGTTTTGTGGATTGTGTGGGAATGGAAAGAGGTTATTTGAATCCTTTTGGCATCTTTTCCTAATACAGTGCCATTAAAACGGTAATGAAACATATACCGATACCTAGGACCATACTTTTTGAAATTGGGAGGAGGGGTGGCCGAAGTGGGGGATTCAAGTGAATGATCGATAGTGTTGCAAAAGGTGAATGGGGAAGGATATGTCAAGACCTCATAAACCACACCCTGGTATAGGAATTTAATACGTGTGTGAAGTGTTGAAGGGACCGCTCACATGGCATGGATCCAAAGATGTATGAGGAGAATATTATAATTAATATTGTTAGGAATTACATGGAATGGGATAGACAAAGTGTATGGCCCAACAGTCATGGGAAGTGTGATTATACCTAAGAATTTTTTAGGAATATTGTCAAAGCCACGAATACAAATAGATGAGGGTTTTATGGATGCTTTGGAAAGGCCAAGTTGATAAAGGAATGACATGTTACAAATGTTAAGGCTAGAGCCATTATCAACTAAATCTTGTTTAACCTCTATGTTATTGATACAAACATGAATATAAAGAGGGGGATCATTATCTAAAATATATTGAGAAGGAATTTTTGTAGATGTGAAAGTAATGTGTTCTTCCTTAAAAGATAATGTTGTAGTAAATTTATGATACACATATTCTAGAGAAGTATGAGGATGAATATAAGTGTTGGACAAAAAATATTGGATTTTAGTTTTACATTCAAGATTGGCCTGTAAAAAGGTAGGGATGAAGACACTCATGGTGACAAGATTCTAGGGTATCAAAGCTGCCAACAAAGAAGGAATTAATAGTGTTCAAATGAGGAGTGGGGTTCACCAAATGATTTAATTTAATTTAAATTAAATATATATTACAGATTAACTAATGTGGTAAATGATGTTAAAATTATAAAATACAATATGAAACAAGAAAAATAACATGTAAACTATGAAACCATAAGCAAGAAGGAGAGATAGAGGAATTTAATTGATTTTCAGAGGAACAAGAAATGATCTGTGCAGGTGCAAGTGACGAACAGACTGTAGACAATGTATTTACTACTCATTGTGAAATCTAGAACCTGGGAACAGAGCCAGACAGGGGCGCCCAATGTATGACATAGGCTACTAGGCATTGGTAACTACTCCTAGGCGTTGGTGACTACATAGATACTCAGAATCTGCTATCTTCTGTGTTGTAAGGTATTCACTGTTGGTTTATGTTGGTTTCTTGATATTCGCTCCTTGATTTCCAAAGATACATGTAACCAGCAAAAGATAAATTCACCTACACATACCCACAAACCACATCAAACATAAAAAGGAAAATGCAGAAAGGGGATTCAGACTGACCCCGATGGTCACCCTGAGAGTGAACTTACAACCGAGTGTTGCACTACATCTCAGACTCCATGTAGTTATTATGTGTGTGTGTGTGTAGTAATGATGCCCTAGGATTCCCATGTGTAAGTTTCACTTGATAATGGACTATAACTAGAATGTAGCAATGTAATAGTATGTGTGGATGGAATATAATAGAATTTCCCTTCCTATGAAGTGTATGCAGAAGTATGCAACCCTTGTCCCTTGAATGGATGCTAGATGTATGCCTTTGGAGTGCTTTAGTGCCTTTGGAATGAAAGCTTAGGTGATGATAGTAATGCTTAGTGCTTGGTCCTTCATTTTGAACACATAACTATGTTTTTATATGATTCCCTTGTTTGAATTTCATAATTGGAAATTGGAATGCCGACCCATAAGTGAAAAAGATGCCCAAAAGATAAAAGAGACCCAAAAAGAGAGTAAGGTAAGAAAGGGCTAGGGGCACCTAAGAGGTACATGAGCTCCTGAGAACTGCTATCCTGGTTGGGGATTGGTGTTTGAAGTAGTGAAAGATAAATTAGTAAAGTTTTGACTGGGCTATAGGGAGTGTAAGACCAAATAAAAAATAAAAGACAAAGAAAAAAGGCTAAAGATAGTTTTCAATCACTATTTTTTTCTTACGAATCATGTAAATGCTATCATTATTTAAGGACCTATAAATGTACCCAAGTGTGTGATTTAGTGTCTACACTTGGGAGAAAGGTATGTCTTAGGACCATCCTTGGTAATTACCTTTGGCGATGAGTTAGCTACTCCTTTACCTCAAGCTGGCTTCATGCATTGTGACCGAAATGTTTGATTTTTGTGGGCTATGTGTCATGCTCAACTTAGTGGTGGAATCAGATGGTTTTGCTGATCCTTGACAATGTGATTTTTTCCCTAACGAAGCTTGAAAACATGAGATCAGATATCAAATTGAATTCTAGCTCTGTCCCGTTGGATTTATGAGTTGTTTGTTTTATGGCACGAGAAATTTTTATATAAGCTTGATGTTACGGATGGCCACAAACTCAGTTTTGATTGATCCTTGTACCTCGCTAGTTTGATTAATAGTCATGATTATCTTACTATATCCTTGCATTATTTTTAATGTTCTAGTTTTCTTTAAATTTTAATGAAGTTTTAAATCAATATAAAGAAAATTTTTTTAGGTGACTTAAATGGGATGTATTATATTATAGTGAATTTTGCCTTTAATTTATACGAAACTATAAATTTGATGATGAATGTTAATGATACTCCCATTTAACTCATGGATGGTTGTAAAAGCTTTGATATCAGTATCAGTTACGGAAGCCACACAATTGGTGGATTTAAAATTGAATGTTAGTTCAAAACTACTCCTTGGCGGATGTTTCACCGGATTCTTAGTAAATTAATGAAACAGATAAGGGTAAAAGGCCATAGAGGAATACCTATTGTAATGTTAGTTGAAGGTCGAATGTACACATAGATGACTTCTGGATCAAAATGCATGTGAGAGCTCCCTTTTGGCTAGGAGGAATTACTTGTAGATACAAAACAAAACCACCAAATAGAGTTAAACAAAACAATGAGTGGACTGCGTAGTGGAAGCTAGATCTAGGAAGCGTGATACTTCATGAATAGGATGCCAATCCATTTTTATATAACAATATTAATGCTATTTAAATCACACTTGAAGTAATATATCCTATTGAAATTGAAATGATTTAGGTATCTTGTACAAAAAAATAAGAAAGGTCATGTAAAAGGTTGTTTAAGGTCAAAATGATAGGGTTGATTGGCTGGTGTTGATTTACAGGTCTGGTACAGGCTCTGGGTAAGGTCTAGTAAGGATTGGAAATGGTTCTAGGCTATAAAGAAGTGGATATTATCTTTTTGGTCTGAGCTATATTGACAGACACAATAACTGATGTCAGTTAGGCAGAGTAAACGACATCAGTTGGCTAACCGGCGTCGATAGGGGAAATTAGTGGAAATTTATTAGAATTGGTTTTTCTAGACTCCCTGTGATTGCATAGAGATTGGAAATAGTGAGGCTGAGGTCGTAAAATGGTTATGAAGATTTAAAGATGATTAGAAGAGGGTGAAAATGGTTTAAAAGTCTGAGTATGATCAAGTGATGGGTTGATGGAAGGAAGGAAGTATATGGGTATGGAGAAAAATAGACTATAGAGATGAATAAATAAATTTTCACAAGGAAAATAAAGATTCAGTGTAGACATGTTAAATACTTACTGGAAAGTAGATTGGGGAATGTGGGTGATGAAGACAGTGACAGTAGAGATCTAGAGAGAAGAGCCATTGTATTCGTGCCATGGAAGTTTAGACCTCCGTGCCTCTCTGTTGTGAATCTGTGATTGTGAATAGGATGATGAATGGTGATCGATGTTGGTAGTGCTCCCGTGTGTCTTATTTATCCTGAGTGCTAAAGAAATTCGAGTGCTCCAAGTCTCCAGAAGAAATGAGATCCTAAATCAAATGAACAACATGGGCCAAGGCTTTTAAAAATGTATTTAACATAACCGACCATAGTTAGGTGATCGACATTGGTCGAGATATAACCAACGCTGATCAAGGTGGGAATATCTAAGTTGGCCAAAAATAGCCAGATTGTTGCTATTTTTGGCGTGATCTCCAACCTTCTGCCGAGTCTTGAGTGATATATCATGGCAAGATAATTAGGATTCCTTTTAGGTTTGTTAATAAGAGTTAAGTCTAGGTTTAGACTAAGTCATAGCTAGTTATGATAGGTTTAGACTCGGTCTTAGGTCATTAATGAGGTTTGAGTAGGTCATTGAGTGAGGTGGCTAAGTGAGGATATTAATTAATTTTGATTAAGATAATTAATTTAATTAAAATGTACACTAGGGGATATGAATAGGTAGGATATGGTTAATTTAATTAATGGGCTTTAAGGGGAGTATGACCCGATTTTGGTGTCTATAGTGGCCTTGTAAAATTTACATAAAACTTGTTTTCAATGAAGCACGAAACATCCCTATAAACCTCAAAATGAGGAAATCAAGCTTGAGCCGTGTTCCTTGTCACATGGAGTGTTAAAAAGAACCTTGGATTTTTCTCTAGATGTTTGTTTGAATTTTTTTCATCACATGTTTAAGAGCTTAGTGGGCTAGATTGCAACTTTAAACAACTGCTGAAATTTAAAAAATTAGTTTGGTTTTGACCCGCAATTTTGGCCCTGAGTATAGAAAATGAATTTGGATTCCTCATTCCTCTAGCATTTCTTCATGAAAATCACTAACAACCCTCATTTTGGAGAAAATATCATCACATGTTAGTTATCCAGGTGGGTTTTGTAGGCCTCTGGTCATTGGGCAAAGAGGACATTCAGGTGAATTTACATTGGCAACTTCAAAAAGATGAGTGCCAATTGAACCCATTTTGCCAACTAGGGGTTCTATCAGCTCTAATTGTTTCCTTGTATATAGAGGATTAGGTACGATTTTTCCCCTTGCGTGTTTGAGTTTGGAAGATGGTTTTTGAATTCTAATTGTTAAGCTTCTTTCCTAAATTTGAATTTTTTTGGAAACTTGTAACTAAATGGAGAAAACTATCATATGACCTTATCCTAGAAAAATAACAATTGAGAAACCTTCTAAACAAAAAGAACATGACTGTAAGAAACCATTTTAACACTTATTTGAAAATATATTCAATGAGACAAGAAATGATGTTTTTCTCTCTCTTCTCTCTTCTCTCTTACCCTATCTTAGGCTCTGGAAATGAAATGAAATGGAATTTTTATTCTTACTCTCCTTAAAAGTGTGTTAGGTATTATTTCATTATTATTGGAAAATTATGCAATTGTAAATCATGCTTGATTATAATTAGATGTAATGCCAACAGTTGTGTTGACCATGTGGTGGTTGCACGTACGTGGGACATGAAGAAAACTGTAGCATTCTATACGTTTTTGTAATACTGGGTTACCCTTGAAATACATGTAATATTAAATGGATGTATATCAACACTATGTTTATAAATATGAATGTTATTTATGGATTCTTTTGTGAGGTGTATGAAATTGTAGCACATTGGTGTATTGGAAAAAAGGCATTCTATTTGGGTGTGATCTTGATTATGAGTTTGTATGTTTTTCTATGGTTTATATGTTTTGAAACAATATATTATAGTGTTAATTATTTTTTTCTTCTTATTGTGATGTGTTTTTGAAAAGTCAAATTTTAAGTGGAAAACATGACAACTTTACCCAACTGTCAAATTTTTTGTTTGAAGCCCCTCATGAAGCATAATCTAGATCATTCTTCCTTATGTGTCATAACCATCCCATCATTAAAAAACTTCAAGATGTGATGAAATTTTTTTTGTAGTTTCTCAAACGTGGTCATGAGGTCACTTAGTCCATTTAATTGAATGTTGTCAAAAGATGAAATCTCTTGTAATCCTAGAAAGGCTATTCTTTAGCCTTTCCAAGACATGTCTTCATCCTCTGGGGTTGATCAAGAAGACTAAAAACATCTGGATATTTTATTCAAGACTTTTAAATGAAATGGAACAATTTTAGGAAGATTTAGGAATGTTTCAGAGGTTTTGGAATAAGAACAGTGAAAACAGGTTCTAGAGGCTTAAAGAGCTTGTAATGGAAAAAGGCACACAAACTTCTAAAAAGGATTTTGGGAGCTCTAAGATAAGTCAAGAGAAAAAAAATAAATTGTAATCTTAAAGAAACATCTACATGATTTATTTTTCACATTCTTCAGTAGTACCAAGCGCTTCTAAGGACATATCAATTTCAACAGACTCACTTGGTGGTCCTGAATGAAAAACCATATTTTTTTGGAGGAGGTAGAATCAGGTCTTGAATACCATCCCATTGATCTTGAAATGGTCTTGGGAGTCAAAATGATATAAAACTATGCCTTAAAAGAGTTCCTAGAACTCCGGGAAAAGTGATTTCAAGTTTTTGGGAGTTAGTCATTTTCACAATTGAATGGGTGGCACATTTTGGTGTCTTGACTATCTTGACTGTCCTAATTTTCCAAAATATCCCAAGGAAATTTAAGAAATTGAGGATAGTTGGGGTAATAAAATCTACCCCACCCCTCATTTATACCTCTTGGTTCATCATGTGAGCCTCTTTGTTCCTGACAAATGCTAAGTGGTTGTGTGTGCAAATTGGCTAAGTTTTTTCCTCTAACCCATGGGTGCATTGTACTATCCTAATTGTCCCTAGGATAGTGGGGAGAATTGATACATTTTTCCCCCCCACCCCTAGCCCCTTCTCAGGTTCATCATGTTACCAAACATTTCTGCTACCTAGATGCTTAAGTCCTCCTCTCTAATCTCCCTAGCTCTCCAATCAAGTTCTGCCACTTGTCATGCCCAGGGAAGGGGGTACATTTTATTGCCCAAATTGTCCCAAATTTCCTAGGGATAGTGGGGATAATTGGTACAAAAAATTCACCCTACCCCCTCTTGCTTTTAAACCTAAGTTTTAAAGTTCTTTTAGAGCTTAAAAATAACTATTATGAGCTTTTAAAGAGTTTTATAAGCATATTTTACCTCATTCCTTCACCAATTCAACCCAAGAATCCATTTTTGACATCTAAAATCTCAATAACACCTGATAATTCATCATACATACCTGAAAAATTCATCTGGGGCAGCCATGAGCACCGAAACGAAGACAAATTCATATCTCCCAAAGCAGTGAGCAGATTCGAATGAAATTTTCACAGTTACTCTACAATCCAGGAGCATTCAAGAAGATATTGATCACAAAATAAATGATGATTGAATTTTTTATGCTTGAAAACCCTAGTTCCATGTGCTAGATCATTCTTTTACAATTTCTAAGCATTCTAGCAGGAGGATTGAGATAAAATTTTGAGCTTGGGATCCCGGGAGCGAGCCTATTCCAGTGAAGTTTTTTTCATCGCAAACCAATAGGGGGAAGTGAAATTTATAAATATAGTATGTATCTGGTCTTTATACTTACTGTAAATATAAATTTCTTGAAAAATTAAACCTTCTATAAACAATGCACTCAAAGATTAGTAGAGAAGACAAACTAGGCAAATTTGGTCAAAAAGCAAAAGAGTAGAAAAAGGAAAAAAATAAAAAGCACTTTCTAAAAAGAGTAAATGTCAAAAATTATCAAAAAAACATAAAATAAGTGTATGTAGTATGTTAGGAGATTGAAAAAAGAAAAAAAATAGCCCCTAACTCCTACTTACTAAAAATAGAAAGTGTCCGTTTTAGGTGCAAAAAGTTGTTGTCTTGCTCATTTTTTCTCACCTATCAGATTTTTGTAGTAATGAAGTTAAAATTTTCTGATTTGGATCCCATTTTGACCCTTACATTAGAATATCCAGATGTGGGAGATAGTGATGTCAGTCACATGGACTTGGAGGATCTAAAAAAATGGATGCTTGGTGGTCCCAATGAACCTGTAGAAGAAAAAATATACACAAGTGGTTTACATGCCACAAGTGGTCACATATTATCCATCTAGAGAAAAAATTAGTTATGGCTTGTTCTCAACATTATGTACTAGATGCGAGAATCATAAGGGTGGATGAAAAATCAATTTAGGCAATGCACACTCCCAAAGGAATAACACAAAGTATGTAGATCCCAACTTGAATCAACATAGTAATTATCCCAAAAGAGTTTGCATAAAGAGAATGGTCAAAGATAGATTCATACCTCTAGGGCCTTGCATTGGGATCATGGTTGAAGCAGGAAAGAAATCCCTCTCATGTATAAAAGTATTGGTCTCGACATTAGTTTCAAAAAGGGTTCTCGGATGCTATCATCGTTTTGAGCAGGGTAATGGGAGAGGAAACCACCAAATAGTATCAGCATTGGATGACATTGTTAATTCTTACCATCATTAAGGGAAAGAATATTATTGAATGAGGTCAAACAATCAATGAAAACATCCACTTCTAGTTTCTCCATCTTCCATTCATATGGAAATTTGCAATGACATCATAATTAATGTATATTCTCACAAGTACGAGATATTTCAGGGGTTTAACTCTCACACAGAACATCTCCCAAAAGGCACCCGCCTATGAGATATATCCACAATTGACCTTGAAGGATAGTAATCACAAATTTTTAAGGGTGAATGATGCATTCACCATATATGATAGTAATCACCACTGAGACTATCCTTGCAAGCTTCCGCATTGATCCAAAGATACAGGTCCTTCTTCACAAAGTTCTCAAATTTCTCATACATCAGGGTATTTGGATTTGACCTCTCTTCACGAAAAATTCCAAGGTACCTCCGTTAAAATATTGTCATGTTCGAGCTTTACAGACAAATTTCTCATATCAATGGAAAAATCAAGAGCATGAATAAAAAGGTGTGTCTTTCCCTATCTCTTTGGGAATTTTCTCTTACAAATATATTGTTGATGCATCAAATTTGGAAGCCTATTTATCAAAACTAAACATCTATTCCTACACTTTGAGATATAAATTTGATATTCAGAGTAATCCTAATATTTTTCATATCCCTGACTTGCACCATGATCTGAAATTTGAGGACTACTAGGTGAATTGTCCTAACGATCTCAAAGTTAGGGAAAGAGATCATATGAGGATGACAATAGGGAAATTGAGGATATTTAGATTTGACTAGTTCCAAGAAGGAATTGGTGATGTTGGAACATAGTTGTATGACCCCGAGTATTAGGTTGGGAAAGCTTCATCTCTCCCACAAGTTTCTTGGAACATTTGAGAATTGGGGGATATCTACAAATGAACTAAGGAAATGATTCAGAGATCTAGAGAGTGGTTCAAAAAGAAGAGAGATGTGTTCATAGAGTTAGGAGGCATCCATTCTCTCAAGAAACATTCATCTCCCCTCACTTCTTTAAAGAAAACTAAGAAAGCTTCAAGTTCCACCCACTCTGAAAGGCTCCCAAAAATAAAATCAATGGAATCACTACAAGAGGACAAAAAATAAGTCAAGATCTTGTAAAAGTCATAAAATAAAGTGAAATTGATCTACCTCATCCATCGACCCTTCAAATAACTCAAAGCATTTCTTCTTCCATTATTGCACCTATTCAACTAGCCGACGATGTGCCTTCTGGAACCAAAGGAAGAAATTACCATATGACCAACATTGAGCCTAAAGAAAATGAAACATTCTCATGGGTAGATGATATGATTAAATGAGTGACCCATATAATCTAACAAGTGGTGATCTCATATTTCCAGGCTATATCTACAATGGTTGAAGCAAAGAAAGGAAAGAAAGTCCAAATTGCTTCCCACTTCTTCAATGGAACTTCAGAAAACCAATATGTCGAGGTAGCTTGACCTAAATTCATCAATCCTATCATCAATATGAGACCCATCTTATTATGAGATCAATACCATTCCTCTTAGAATAGAAACACACAAAAGAGATGCTCATTTGTTCAAGGAGTCTCCCACTCACCTTATCGTGAGAAGCTAGGAGTATAAGGAAATAATTGGTCAATTGGAAGAACATATAAGGACCCTTACCTCATATGTGCAAAAATTCATGGATTTTTATGCTACTTCACCTCTTCCGACCGAGGAATTTACTCCCATTAGTAGCTGTCGACCCATAGTGTATCAGAAAGGCACAAGGTTTCACCATGTTGGGTAGAATAAAATGATAAATGGGTGAACAAGATTCTAGAAAAGGGTAAAATGTTTCCTCCTAATATCCTATAATTGTTTAGGTACATGAGTGTAATGGCTACAAAATTAATCATGACTAGAGAATAGATTGAAAAATTAATGGAGCATTGGGACTAGGGGTTTCCACTAGTCATTGAGATGGGTAAAGTTAACTCTTCCTCTACTAGTGAGCAAGGGATTATTCAATTCATCATCTGAATGACCTATGTCAAGTTTGGGCTAGAACTCTAGTTTTTCATTATGAAATGATAAACCATGTTCTCTTGGTGAATTAGATTCGTATAGAGGAGCATATTTCAAATATACAAGAAGATGTCAGTATTGAGATACATAAACTTGGAGTGCTAGAAGTGGGTGAGAATACTTCGGCAGATGACTTGTTGAAGCCTTGAAGATCTTGTCAAGAAGGATGGTGAAGATCCATTTTCATTCAAAAAAGACACACTGGAGTCCTTGGATGAGATAAGGGTCATCATATCAAAAATTGCAAGGGATCATCAGCCTTGGTTCATGGAGTGCAATAACATCAATGCTCTCTCTAAAAACTAGATCAAGTCTTTGAGATTTTGTGCACATTCCCTGGGCTGAGAAGTTTACACCTGTCATGGCACAATACATCAAATAATTCAAAGGGATTGAGATCTCTCTAGAGGAACCTTCCAAGAGTCCATCATTAGAGAAATATCCATCGGTGGATGTGACATTTTCTTCATCTGAGTAACTATATTTTTTCATTTCTCTCTTCCCCACCCCCTTCCTCTCTCCTTTCACTTTATATTTCTTCATTAGGGGGTTGCATATTTCATTTTGATCTTATTCACTTTTGTCTTATTCGTTAATGTGACGATAGTTAAATTTTTTAATAAGTTTCCATGAATTAATAAAAATGGGACTTAATTTCTTTCCTGGGAATGTAAAGAGTCCCAAGTTGTAAAAGACAACTTAAAGGACATGTGGGGGTAAGCGAAGAGTCTCTTTTCAAGAATTGTAGTGACTTCCTCACTTCAAGGGTTTTTAATTTTGTAAGTTCATGAGTAGATAACTACCGATAATAAGAAAAAGATAACATTTTATTCTATTTCTCTTTCTATATGTTTCCTCCTCTCATTGCACAACTTTGTAAACATTTCAATCAAGAAAGGAGTTTCAAATTTTCTAGATGAATGAATGAATGAGATTTTATGCTCATAGTTTATTTTGTCTTGACATAAGTAGCAGAGTTGTCATTATTTATAATTGTATGTTGGTAAATTATATTTAGCAATTGTAAGCATATGATTTTTACTACTTGCAATATTAACTCCCCCTCTCATTTTCTCACTCCCATAGTTTCACCTTCCTTGTAAATTCCTCCCTTGCACAAAATTGCAAGCATTTACCGCAGGTGCAGTGGAGTGTGCTTGTTGTATCCTTGACCTATTGGCCAACCGTGAAGTTTTTTTTTATTTGCATACAATAATAGAGCCAACTCTTTCAAGAAAGAGGGGCATTGTTCCAGAGCATTGGTGAAAATCAACTAAATTGTCCTAGCGATAAATTATTTCACCGACAATTTTTGACACCATTAATGGGGAATATTTTTCTATTGTGCATCCTTATATATTCCACAAAATACAAAAAAATCGGATATCTAAAAATCAAAAAAATCTAAAATTTGAAAACTCATTGAGCCTTATGTCTTGTACCAATTGCTATTCCTGGTAATCCTCCAGTCCTAAGACCTAAAATTCTGTTCCACATCCAAGAAGATATTGCATAGAACTTGAGGGAAGATATTTGACACAATAAAGTAAAGTTTTTACACTTCAATGTTGCTACAAGAGTTCTCTATTCTGAAGAAGAATGTGCCAATGATTTGGAAAGAGCAAGACAAGTTAAAAATTAATAGATAAGAGCCTAGAAGAACCTTGTTTGAATTATAAATTCAATATGGCAGAAAGATGATATTTAAATTCCTCAAGATCTAATGGCGTGATTGATCCTAACTTTGAAGAATAGTTACAAGCTGATTCCAAACTTCCTATCAACCAAATTGTAAGGAGAACAGGTTGATAATACTTCCAAGAATTTGATCCTACTTTGTCTCTTGAATACCATGTTGATGAAGCTGCATTTGAACCATTAAAATACATTCCTCCACATGAGTAAGTTACTGAAGAAGTTCATGAAAGAGTTGAAGAAGTTCTTGAAAGAGTTGAATAAGAAGTAAAAGAAGAGGAACCACTAATGGCTCAACAAGCACCACTGCTATGGGGGCATAATAGAGGTCCATTAGCTCTCACCCTGCCTTTGCATGATTTTTCCAAAGGGTTAAGGAAAAAATTTCCCATGTTCTATGGTAATGGGAAGCAACATCCATATGACAAATTGTAGCCTTTATGACTACTTTTGGAGTGCTAGGAGTTGGCTATGAGGATGTATCAGTCCAAATTTTTGTAGAATCTTTGTAAGATGTAACAACAGATTGGTTATATCACTTTCTGAGAAGGTCCAAAAAAATTTGAATGATATGAAGACCAAGTTTGAAACTAGATTCAAACTTACAAAATATACTCATACACTTTTTGCCTAATGGTCTCAATTGAAGAAATAACCCTTAGAACCAATGAGGGAGTTTGTCGAAAACTTCAACAAAATTCTTTACAAGATCCTTAAAATTGCTCGACCTATGAAAGATAACAAGTTAAGATTCTTCACAAATGATAAACTTTTGGAGGTAAGTTTTATTCTAAGAAGAAATAAACTGATTGATATGGATTAAGGACAATAGATTGCAATTGAATTAGAAGATGATCTGATCATGTACGAAATAATCAGGAAAGGTCCAAGCAAAGATAAAGGCCAAAACTATAATGCAAGTACCACATATTCACTGGTTAAGAAGTTGGAAAATGATGTCTTGTATCTAAAGAAGCAATTGGCCCAAAATTCTATAAATAGAGATGCTCCTAAGAATAAATTTTTGAATAGACAAATGATTGGCCTACCTCCCCATCAATTTTCTCTCGAGGAACCTTTTATAAATGCAACTTGTGATGTGGAAGAAGAAGAAGATGAAATTAAAGAGCTGGAAGAAGAAAACGAGGATGTTAATGTTCTTGAAATTGAAGAAGTAGAGGATGAGGCACAAGCTAACTTCATTGAATATTATTTAGGAGAGGATAATGATGATGAAGATTCCCTGATATTCTCATGTACTGTATTCACACATTATCAATATCAAAAGGAAACTTCTTTCTCTGCGGACACTATGAAAAAAAATAAGAAAGATGAGCCTCAGGTGTAAAATATAAAAAACAAGATAATTAGAAGACGATCACCACTCCCACCTTCTATGGAGTCTAGGAAATCAAAACCAGATCTAGTAATGAGCAAGAAGAAATCTTCCATGCTAAGTAAGTCATCTAGTACTTCTCCTAGCTCTAGTTTTGTATCTAAGACCAATCCTGCAAAAGATACAAATGATCATTCAAAATCATCCATTGCTTCTTAGCCAACCACTCTATTTTCTCAAAACACCGAAACTTCCAAAGAAGTACCTCCTCCACCTTCTAGAACATCTATTGTCATAGGAATGTCAAGCTTAACCACTTCCACTCCGTTCGATATCATTGAACATATGAACAAGTATAAAGTTTAAAATTTTGAATCTGAATTTTTATAAAAAAATCCAAAGTAATTTGAAAGGCTCATCAGCTACATCAAGGGCGGTAACCCAAATTCTAATGATATGAATTCAAATTCCAAAGTTTTAATACCAACACCACCCAGTCCTCCAACACAAAACATGTTTACCTTAAGTGAATCCAAAACAAACAAAGTAGAACCTTTCTACCTTTCCCTCATGATTAAAGGCCACAAATTGAACGATTGCATAATAGACTCAGGTGCTTTAGATAATTTAATTTAAATCAAAGTTGTTAATGCCCTAGGAATCACCTTGACACAAGAAAATGGATCTTGTTATTCTATGGAGTCTAAAGAAGTTACAGTAGTAGGGAGAATCAAAGATGATCAAGTGGCCCTTGCAGAATTTTCAGGTTTTGTTGACTATTTTTGTAGAGAACATTCCAACATCCTTTGACATGTTGTTGAGAAGGAGATTTTGTAGAGATTTGAGTGGTGAGATACAAATGGATTGGTCCTTGAAAACCATTTCAGTGAAAGGAGACATTAAGAAGTTATTACCCATGTGAAAGATGAAATACATTTTACAGAAATCAAAAGACACAAAGGCTGATATATTGTTCAAGATAGTGGACTAGATAACTACTTCTTGACCATATAAAGAGATGAGAATCCACCTTTCCTCATAGAAGATGAAGAAGACTAGTTGTGGAGAATGGAATTTTATGGAAGCCATTCTAGTTCAGGTTTTGGAGCCAGAGTTTTTATAACCTATCCTTCAGGTGAGTTACTCCCATTTTATTACAAATTACAATTTAATAACACCAACAATACTATGGAGTATGAATCACTTATCCTAAGGAAGAATGTTGCCAAATTTATGGGTATCAAGAAGCTAAAATGTCTCAACGATGCTGAGGTAATTGTCAATTAAGTGAGAAATCAATATCATGTCATGAATATGAGGCTCAAACATTATAGGAACTGAGTATGGGAATGCATTGAATATTTTGATGCTTTCTCTATTCAAGTTGTTCCCCATGAGAAAAATGAGAATGTTGACTCTCTCGTAGTTTCAGATTTCCTGATGACTCCATACCCATCCTTCAAAAAATATAAAGTGAATGTCAAAATGGTGTTTAGGCCGAGTATTCTAAATAACGTGAATCACTGATAGGTGTTCAATGATGACAACTATCTTCTTTCCTTTTTGGAACAAAGAGGCAACTTCAAAAATATTTTCTATGAGGGAAGTGATGCCCTAACCGTGAGTCTTTTGCAAATGAAGACAAAGAAGGGATAGATGGAGTTGAATAAGGAGTTATCAAATTGATGGGAAATAAGTTTCCAAAAGGCCTTGTATCTCTTAAATATTTGTTTGATAAACATGATAGGTTTATCAAGGAGAAAGCTAAAGAATATTCTTGGTGCATTGCTGAATTTGAAAAATAGAAAATTGGTACTCTCAAACAACCAAGAATGGTAAATATTGATAAGTGTTGTTCGCCCGAAGAGAAGAGAAGTTTCATCTCACTGCTAAGGATATATTCAGAAATTTTGGCATACTCTAATAATGATCTCAAGTCCTTCAAGCCCAAATATATGCACCATTCAATACCACTTAAGCCTAAAGCCAAGCCTTTTATGAAGAAGTAGTGGAAGTCTAACTTGAACATTGTAGATACAATTAAAGAGGAAGTACTAAATATGTTGAATGAAAGAATCATATTCCCCATTCATCACTCCACATGGGTGGCAAACATTGTTCTAGTGCAAAATAAGAACATATAAATAAAGATTTATGTAAATTGAACCAGGCCTCACTATAAGAAAAAAACCCACTTCCTATCATGGATCACATCCTATAAGTAGTAATAAGATCTGAGATGTTCTTGTTGCTCAATGGTTTCTCTAGATATAACCAAATTTAGTTATAAAAAGAAGATAGCTACAAAATAACCGTCACAACTCCATGGGGAAATTTTACCTACAACAAAATGCCATTTGGTCTTATCAACGTTGGGGAAAAATTTCAATGGGAAATGGATCTTGCCTTCAAATACCTCAAACACTGCATTGTCATCTATCTTGATGACCTCATGGTATTTTCAAAGAGGTGAAGAGATCACATAAAACATCCAAACAAGTACTCATCAGATGCCAACAACATGGAATTTCCTTGAATCCTACAAAAATGTATCTTTGGTGTTACTGAAGGGAAACTCCTTGGACACATCGTGCACAAGGAGGGGGACAAAATTGATCCAGAGAGGATAAAATCAATCCAAGAATTTTCCTTTCCCATGAGAAAGAAGAGAGTCCATTATTTATTTGGAAAGGTGAAATTTCTTCGTCACTTCATCCCATATTATATCGAGATGACCAAGCACATCACCCATATGATGAAGCCTCAAAAACATTTCAAGTGGAATAGTGAAGGAAAAGTAGTTTTTGATGCAATCAAAGAAGAAATAGCCAAGGATCCTACTCTGGTATGTAATGACTTTGATAAAGATTTCATTTTGTATTTCTATACTTCAGAACACACATTTTCAGCCATCCTATTTCAAAAGAACAAAGAAGGAATCAAAGCACCCATTGCTTTTATGAGCTTCCCACTGAAGAACCATGAGTTGAGGTATAATCAAATGGAGAAACATACTTATGCCATGGTCAAAGAAGTGAAAATTTTTAGATTCTACATCCTCAACTCCCGCACCATGGTGATGCTCCCAGGCTCTGTAACCAAATCAATCCTAACTTAGCAAGATCTAGGAGCTAAGAGAGGCAATTAGGTGGCAAGGATCCAAGAGTATGAATTCAAAATTCAAACTTCAAATATTGTTAGAGGGAATGGAATCTTCCGCTTCATGGCTGGGGATGAAGCTCTCTTGACTCAAAATGATACAAAGGGGTTTCTTTACTATGAATGTGTAAGTAAAGATTTGCCCCAATTGTTTTTTGTAACTACCACCAATGAGTGGTATTATGATATTTCATACTTCCTCACTTATGGAGAGTGTCTGGCTCATATTGAATATAAGTAAAGGAGAACCCTCAAGCTCAAGCCAACCAAGTATGTCATTTAGGATCACATGCTATACAAGAGAGGATTAGATGGATGCTTCCTAAGGTGTATGGAAAAAGAGTAACAAGAAAAGTTTCTAAAGGATTATCATGACCAAGCTTCCAATGGGTATTTATCTACTATGATGATTGCCCAAAAGATCCTCCATGGTAGGTATTATTGGCCTACGTTGTTTACTGATGCTCAACAATGGGTTTCCAAATGTGAACCTTGTCAATAATTTATTAGAAGGCCAAAACTTCTTGAACTTCCTCTCTAGCCAATAGTCATTGAAGAACATTTCCAAAAACGGGGCCTTGATTTCATTGGAGTTATCAATCCTCATTCAAGTGTAGGGCATAATTATTTGCTCATGGAAATTGACTACATCACCAAATGGGTGGAGGTCAAACAAGCCAATTTTGGAACGGTATGTAACTTCATCAAAGAGAATATTATCATTCACTTTGGAATTCCTCAAAATATTTTAGTTGATAATGTAACATAATTTTCCTCTATGGAGTTAAACAAATTTTTATATGGTTATGAAATCTCACTTTTGTAGGCATTAAACTACTACCTACAAATGAATGGTCAAGATGAATTAAGTAATAAGATTATTATGACGTTTTTTGGATAACTAGTTGATCAGAATCAAAGAAACTGACATAAGAAGCTCTATGATGCACTATGGGTGGACATGATTACCCTAAAAAAGAATTCAATATGTCACCATTCCAATTTTTTTACTAGATAAATGCAGATATTCCATTCAGTGTTGAATTTCCAGCCCTCCAATTAGTCAGAGCAATTGAAGATGAAAAATTTCATGATTATCTTGACAAGAGAATCTTGTATCTTAAAAAATTGAGTGAAGACAGATTCAAGTTGGTTGATTGAATAAAGAAACATCAACTAAAGGAAAAAAATTTGTTTGATAAGAAAACAAAGGTAAGATATTTAAAATTTGGGGATCTTTTCATACTATGGGAAAAATGGAGAGAAACAAAAGGAAGTCATGGAAAGTTTGATTCCATGTGGTTAGGACCATTCTAGAATTGGGAAGCTTGCGGAGAAAAAAATTTCTACCTCTCATATCTAGAATACATATATTTGGAATTGCCTCGCAATGAGAAATAATTCAAGTTATTTGAACAATGAAAGCATGTTGTCCCCCACATGTATCATAGGTTAATTTAGATTATTTGTTTCCCTTTCCCATTGTGTGTGTTTTTCCTTTCCAGTGTGGTGTGTTTCCCTTTGTTTTGTGTGTGTGTGTGTGTGTGTGTGTGTGTGTTTGTGTGTGTGTGTGTGTGTGTGTGTGTGTGTGTGTGTGTGTGTGTGTGTGTGTGTGTGTGTGTGTGTGTGTGTGTGTGTGTGTGTGTGCATTGACTCATTTATTCTATCTATTGCTTGTAATGAGACTTTGTATAGCCCAATGGATAATACACTGGTCCACACTATATATTGAGATTCTAGAGTTCATGCTTATCATGTCCTGACTTCGTTCGATCTACAACAAGTCCCCAAGTGAGAGCCAGATGTTGTCATTTATTTTTGCAAGATAAAAATTCAAGTTGAAAACATGACAACTTTACCCAAGTGTCAATTTTTTTGTTTGAATCCCCTCTTGAAGCATCCTTTGGATCATTATTACTTATGTGTCATAACCATCACATCCTTGAAAACCTTAAAAATGTGATGAACAACCTTTCCTAAATATCATCATAAATTCAACCTTTCCTAATGTCTGAGATGTGGTTATGTTGGTGAAAAAATTTGTTAGGAAAAAAATTGGTGGTTATCTTGTCAACGCTCTGGGAGTCTAAGTCCCTCTACTTAACTGGTGCATCTTTCGTACTTACATACACGAGTAAAAAGTGAGTTTTATCCTGGTGGCCTTTTAGGGCCTTTCGGCCAGGGATCCAACATGGCACTCCACTAACCCTATGGAAAAAGTGTGCATATATATGTAAGAGAAGAATTTTATAGGAAAGTGGGAAAGGGAGTGAAAAATTTAGAAAAGAGAAACTAATGTTGCAAGTAGAAAATTAGAGACTTGCATACACTAGCTAGAAATTTCATTACATGCACCTAAATTTAGAAGAAATCAAATCTTCGTAACAGTAAAAAGACCAAATAACATTTAATGAGCACAAAGTACCACTAAAATCCTCAATCAAAAAAGGCTAAAATTCCTTCTTCCTTTATTGAAGCTCAACCAGAAATTGTGCATAATATAGAAATAGAAGACATTTTTGAGTAGGGAAAATGGAAGAATTTTTTTATCTCTTTTCTCTCTTCACAAGGATATCTCTCTTATGAATCCATAAAAATCAGCTCTAATATCTAATAACTCTAATAATTTTTCTAAGAAGAAGTTCAAATGAAGAGCTTAATATAATTTATAGAAGAGAAGACAAATCTTCATATTCCTGGTGACTTTTCAAATACTTTAATTTGACTTTAGACTGTTCATATTCCACTTAAATATCTAAGTCCCTTTTATAAAATCAAGGCAGATTAAAGTTTACATTTTGTTTCTAAAGTCACTAAAAGTTATATTAAAAAGTGCAAACTCCAACGTAAAAATATGACATTGATGAGAGAGAGCGTTGGGTGAGAAAATAAGAGAGAAAGAGAATGAAGAGGAAGAAGAAGAAGATAGAGAAAGGAAGAATTATGCGGAAGAATGAGCTACTGCAGTGGATTTGATCTCACTTCCTAACTAGTTTCCACTTTGTGCTTTTAAGAAGGCATCTGTCCCTTCAATCTCCTTGCTGAAATGAGCTGCTGCATGTTCCACTTTGTCGGCATACGGAATGCGAATAGAACTCAAGGTATCTGTCCATCCATCAGCCACACTGTTGATGTCTTTGCACTTCCTGAACCATGATGAATGTTTTGCTGCGATAAGTGCAATAGTGGCCCAGATCTCTAAGATGAATAAGAGGGTATCCTTAGTGAAGGAAAATGGGATGCCTACCTATTTCTTGACATATTCTTAAAATGGACCAATCAAATCATCAACAGTTGTATCCTCACCCATTGTAGGTACTCTAAGTTTTTGAGTTTTCTAATTTACACTATCCTACAATTTGTATGCTTGTTCCTCTTTCCCTCTAGCTCTGTGATGTCTCGATTGATTTCCTAAAACCTGATTCCCAAGGCCCTCACCCATACATGTGACAAGTCTTTTAGGGGAGTTTCAAAATTTTTCCTGTCGATTAACTCCTTGCGATGAGTGCTACTCATTTCATCTACTACTGGGCCCGAAGGTTCCCAATAGTCCCTTTCTTTCTCTAAGTCCTCCTTGAGTGTCCGTGTCCTATTTCTGTCACACACATATAAGCAAAGAGTTTGAACGTTTCTTGGAAAACTGACTTACCTTTTTCATAAATTGAGTTAATCCATTCATTATTCACTCACCCTTGTATTGTGAACTCGTGTGTCCTCCTGATGGATTCTGGATTGAAGCTATTGATGGGCACAAATTCTTTATTGGGAATTATCGTGGCATTAGGATCAACTAGATGTTGCACATAGAATGAAAGAGTTCACACCTTCTCTTTTAATTCATAAATCTTCTTCTTATATTCCTTATTCCTTTCCACCATGCAAGTGGAAGATTACTGATACATGTGCAAATCCCATTCATGAGTTTCCAGTCCTAATTGGATTGTGCTCATCTCATATTCAGTTGGTGTCATCTCATTCACTAGCTTGATTACCCTGGGCTGAGCTACTTTGATGTATTGATTACCTATTTCCCCATTGTAGAAACATGAGGTTGTATGTGTGAGCTTTCTTGATCTTTTTTCTTTTTCCAATGAGACAATCATTGATAGTATAGGGGCTACCACTTGCTACACAGTTCGCATGTTAGGGACAATTGTTTCATGCATCCAAGGAAACATCTCATCAGATTTGGTCTTAATGATAGGGAAAATCCTAAATGAGAGAGGTATGGGTATCAACAAGAGGTGGGACCTTCTATGGTGGCTCGAAGACTAGGTCTTGAACCATGTGTTCTTCATCCACTTGTGTTTCAGCCACTAAATTTTATTCTTGCATTTCTATGATCAAGCATTCCTCTTGCAGTGACACAAATGAGTCTTCTTCTACCCTCGATTTATTTGGCATCTTCTTGTGAGGAGAAGCTTCCAATTCTATGGCCTTCCTTTTCAAACTTTCTCTGAAGTGTTTAGAACTAGAATTCACTTCTACGAGTTTTGAGGATGACTGATGAGAAGCTTGCTTCTAACTTGGGGGAATTCCTCGTGATTGAATGATCATGGTTCTCTTCTTTTGAAACCAATTTCTCATTCTCTTTACCACTTTCTCATTTTGCTCCTTGATATCCCCTGATTCATGAACACACTAATTGACTGGAGATAATGGGGACATCTTGACTACCACGTACTCAAGATCATACATCTCCATCCCATCATCGTGTAAAAGATATTCATACCAAGAGAACTTGAATTTATTCATCTCACTGATTGTCTTTCTCATATGGTCCTTTCCATGCTCTTCAAGTTCATCAGTGCAATTGGCCTAGTAGTCCTCGACTTGTGGCTCGTGTTGTAATTCTGGGATAAAGAAATAATTAGGATCTTCTTAGATGTTGAAATTAGGCCTGAGAATGTAGGAATGCAAAGTCCAATGAGCGAAAGCGGCCTCCAGATGAGATGTGTCATTGGAGCTCTTGCACGTGAATACCCTAAGAGAGATAGGAAATGGAATCAATTTCTTCCTCCTGCTTCAAATCCTGTTATTCACTTGAATGATCTATCTGTAAAGCTCTAACAATACAATTTGGTCACTAAGGTACTTAGGAAGCCTTACCAGAGCTTGGTCGAAGCAAACAACTCGTAGGTAGGAGAAGGTCAAGAATTATATGAAATAAGAGCCATATTTCTTGATCATAGATGACGCTTGTGACGAAATCCTATCCTCTATATACCCTTCTAAGATTCATAACACATACGTTATGAACACATTTTTCACGTGAGAGGAATGCCTACGGCTTTCCTGCATCACCAAATGTAGAAGTTTCTTGAACGTAGGCACCTTGGCAACAATGTTTTGTGTGAGAGCCAATACTTTGAATGATCTTGAGCTAGCGAGGAGATAGACCAAGTAAGAAGTCATGTGGAAATTCTTCATCGTGGGTACCTACAACAGTTACAGATGGAGATTGTCACTGATGATATGCCCCAAGTTAATTCTCTACTTTCCTTCTATCAATATGAAGATGAAAAGACCCATCCAGTCTTGGAAGTCTCTTGTGCTTGCTTCGCCCATAACTCTATTGAGGAGATTGATGGAATCTAAATATCCTTCTTAGAACTCACACCTTGGAAGGTTCTTGGGCATCCTTGAGGGATTTATTCCTATTTTCAACCATGAACCAAGTGCTACCCCTTGTACATATGCATTCATCATTTCCCAATCGTGTAAGGACCTGTCCTTTGAGATGATGACCATGCTGGGTGATGTTGGTATCTGAAGAGAAAGTGATATGGTTCTAGGGATAGTGACCGCAATTGCTGTACCATTGTCAACTCAGATGGTTCATGTTTTGGGATCATAGTGGTGAGATTAGGCTAGGACCAACTCAAGACTTTGCACAGACACCAGGTGTCCCGCAACAATGAACACGCCACTTGTGAATATCTGATCTTCAATCTTCTTTCAGTCCTTAGCTACCATGTGAGTTCTAAGGTCATTTAGGTACATGTACAAAACATCATTATCTTCCATCTCATACTCCCAGGTGAAGGGATGTGCCAGATTCTATCCCGTTCACTTTTGCTTCAAGTTTTCCTTAGAAAGAGCAACTTACTATTTTTAGTAAGTATAAAAAATAGCTCCCTCGAACCTCAACTAAATGTTGTGACTCTGATTTCCTCTTATCCCTACGTTCCTCACTCCTAGATCAACTTTCTATTTTTGGTAGGTGCTTGTGGGACCACTTACTATTTTTAGTAAGTTACGAAATGCCCGTTCTGATGAATTCTTAGCTGCAATGCATCTTCAATGTCTCCGTCTCCTTCGTAAGTTCTTTTATTGACGACTTTCCCAAAATAATAGTCCCATATGCAGAAGACTTACTATTTTTAGAAAGTGGGATTCTGAAGGTCAGATTGATGTGGATTTTTTTTTCCGATATGGGTTTTCACCCAATATTGCCCCTCTGAAATTTTATACCTACCCACTCAATAGTCAAGGAGATTTTAAAATTTTAATTTTTTGACCTAACAATGCTTCTATACACAACAACCATTAATGGAGATTGAAATTTGCAGGTCTAGTTTTCTTCTCCATTTTCAATAAAAATTAATTTTTTTTGGGTTTTTTCCTCTTGTACTTATGATGAAATATTGTTTTGATTCGACTGCCCGTTTGATTAGAAATTGAGATTTTTCCTCGTTGGGCCAGAAAGAGGATTTTTGTTGTTGTGAGTGTTCTATGCCACACAAGGAGGGATTGAAGGTGTGTTTTTGGTGAATTTTGAGAGAGGAAGTAATAATAAAAAATAGTGTGTTGTTTCATGCACTGGTTCGTAATATTTCTATGAATCTTCGTTTCACAACAATAGAGATTTTTACTATTTCTTCTCTTCATTCTTCGCTTCTTCTTCCTTGTTTGTTCAAGCCTCCTTCTAATACTTGTATATTTTCATGGAGTAGAGGAAAACACTATTGCGATAGATCTAGTTCTAGGTTCAACATTAGTGGAGTGGTGGTAGGAAGCTACAGAGGAGTTTGGAGAAAGAACCGTGCATGAGTTTGAAAAGGAAGAAGCGGGAAGAAAGTGGCAGATGGGGATTTTTAAAAAAATTCAAAAATTATGCACAAAGAGGGATGAGAACATTTTTTTGGTCCTAACTACCCTCACCTCAAAGGGACATGAGGGAAATAAATTTTCATGGTGATCAAGGCAGTAACACATGGCAGCGATCTGACGATAGGGAATGAAGGCTCCACTAGCTCATATGGCTAAATAAATGGTCTTGAAGAGGTCACATGGGTGACTTGGAGTCTCCTTGGGGGCTGGGTGCATTTTTCCAATTTTGATGTCCCTGACCTGTGAGATACATGAGGGACATCAAATTCCACAGTGATCCTGGTGATGACACGTGGCAGCGATCGAATGGTTGACGCTTTGAGCTCCCGCAAACCCCTGGGGGCTGAACTGGTGATCCTTGAGGTCACATGAGGATCTACAGGCCATATGGGGGTTGGGTGTATTTTTCCATGGTTTATTTCCCTGACCTGTAGGTACGTGAGGGACACAAAATCCTGCCAGGCTTCTGGAGTTGACACGTGTCCTCCTACAATTTGACTAACTCCCGAACTCACTCCAAGAGGACAACTTGAAACGACGATAACTTGATCTCCCGATGGACGTGTTTGATGAAATTATATATGATACTAACTAGAAATGACCTTTTGAATCCAATGGTGGGGGTATAAGGTATTTATTATTCCATTTGATCCCTGAAAAATTGTATTTTTGATTTGGTACTCCACCTGTGCATGAGAATGTTTTTTGCAGACCTAATGCGCCAAAGTGTTGTGAAAAAAATAATTTCACCTTATTTTAGGGCTTAGAATTACCTTTTTGATGATGCTTTTTTTTCTCCTAACTCCACTCGAAGCTCCCATAATCACCTTCGGAATTTCAATAGTTGTTTTGGCATGTGCACTGCTTAGGCCTGTGAACCCTAATTTTTGTGAAACTGCTATAACTTCTCTGAGTCCTTCCATAATCTTCCTAAATCACTTCCATGATGTTCCAAGTCCTTTTAATAACCTCCACATCCATTTTGGATTTTATGCTCTACTCCATGGGGTTGCTCCAGTCCTAAGAAGGCTATTGATAGCCCTTCCCACAGCTACCTGAAGCTTGCAACTTTTAATGAACTCCTAAAATCACCTAGGGGGGAATGAATCGAGTTTCCTAAATCACCTAGGGGGATGAGATAATGTTAATCGGGAGGTCACTTAGACTGACTAGATAGACCCAAGGTGCTTTGGAATGGTAAGACTTGAAAAAATTAACACAGGGGTATAATTGTCATGCTCAGAAATTTTTTATTCCCTTATTACACATTTTCATGACAACAGGTCATGAGGTCACTCAGTCCATTCAGTTGAATGTTGTCAAAAGATGAAATCTCTGGTAAGCCTAGAAAGGCTATTCTTTAGATTTTTCAGGAAAGGTGTGCATCCTTCAGGGTTGATCAAGAAGCCTAAAACTATATGGAGATGTTATTGAAAAGTTTGAAATGTAATGGAACAAGTTTAGGAAGATTTAGGAAAGTTTGAAGGTTTTGGAACAAGAACAGTGAAAACGGGTTTTGGAGGCTTAAAGAGATTGTAGTGGAAAAAGGTACTTGAAATTCAATAGAGGATTCAATGAGCTCTGGGATAATTCAAGAGGAAAATAATATATCATCGAAAATATTAAAGAATCCTCTACATGATGGATTTTTCACATTCTTCACAAGAGCCAAGTGCTTCTCAAGACATATCAATTTCAACAGACTCTCCTTACACTCCCAAATGAAAAATAATAATTTTTTGGAGGAGCAAAATTAAGGTCTTTATAACCATCCCATTGATCTTGAAATGGGCTTGGGAGTCAAAATGATACAAAAAGTTTCCTTAGAAGAGTTTCTAGAACTCTAGGAAAGGTGATTTCAAGTTTCTGGGAGTTATTCATTTTCATAGTTGGATGGGTGGCACATTTTGGTGTCTGAACTATCCCAAATGTCCCAACTATCATGGGGATAGTGATGATAATGGGTAAATTGGGGCAAGAAATGTGCCCCACCCCTCAGTTATACCTCTTGGTTCATCATGCGACCCTCTTTCTTCCTGACAAGTGCGAAGTGGTTGTGTGTGCAAATTGGTGAAGTTTTTTCCTCTAACCCATGGGTAAATTTTACTATCCCAAATATCCCAATTGTCCCAAAGATAATGGGGAAAGTTGGGAAAACAAAATGCGTGCCATCCCTATCCCCTTCTCATGTTCATCATGCAACCAAATTTTTTTACTACCTCGGTGCTTAAGTCCTCCTCTCTCATCTCCCCAACTCTCCAATTAAGTTCTACCACTTATCATGCCCAGGGAAGGGGTGAATTTTCTTTCCCCAAATGTATTAACTGTCTCAAGGATAGTGGGAACATTTGGGACAGTAAAATGTGCTACACTCCCTCTTGCTTTCAAACCTAAGTTTTAAAGTGCTTTCAAACTTAAATATAAATTTTATGAGCTTTTAAAAAGTTTTATAAGCATGTTTTACCTCATTCCTTCACCAAATCAAACTAGGAAGCCATTGTTGACATATTGAAGCTTAAGAACACCAAAAAATTCATCATACATACCTAAAAATTCATTTGGGACAGCCATGAGCACCGAAATGAAGAAAAATTCATATCTCCCAAATCGGTGAGTGGATTCGAACAATATTTTCATAGTTGCTCTATAATCCACACACCTTCAAGAAGATAGTGAATGAAAAATAGATGATTCTATGAATTACTTAGGTAAAAAACCCTATTTATACTCCCTAGATCACACTTTTTCAATTTATAAGAATTTTGGCGGATGGATTGAGGCAAAATTTTGAGCACGGGATCTCGGGAGCGAGCCTATTCCAGTGAAGATGTTTTCATTGCAAACTGATAGGGGAAGTGTCATTTCTAAATATAGTAAGTATCTAGTCTTTCTACTTAATATAAATATAAATTTCCTGAAAAATAAAACCCTCTCTAAATAGTGCATTCAAAGATCAAGAGATAAGAAAAACTAAGCAAATTTGGTCAAAAAGAAAAAAAGCAGAAAAAACCAAAAAGCAAAAGTAATTTCTAAAAATAGTAACTATAAAAAATCATCAAAGAAACATAATTTTTTTTATGTAGTATGTTAGGAGCTTCAGGAGATTTAAAAGTAAGAAAAAACAAAAAAGTAGAAAAAAACAACCCCTAGCTCTTACTTACTAAAAATAGAAAGTGTCCTTTTTAGGTGCAAAAAGTTAGTATCTTCCTTATTTTTTCTCGCCTATAGAATTTTTGCAATCATGAACTTAAAATTTTCTAGTTTGGATCTTGTTTCAACCCTTGCATCATATTATTTGGATGTGGGAGACAACAATGTCACTCACATGGACTTGGAGGATCTGAAAAACCAGATGCTTGGCGGTCCCTATGAACATGCAAAAGAAATAATATACACAAGTGGTTTGTATGCCACAAGTTCTCACCCATTATCCATCAAGAGCACAAAATTGGTGATGGATTGTGCTCAACATTATGAATTGTTGTCACCCATTATAAAATGGTGCAATTTTCGAAAAATTTAAAAAATTTCGAGTTAAATATTTATGTCGCGGGTATTTTGGGTGTAGTTGGTACTCATGAACCTTATTCCATCTAATACCCAGTTGTTATCCATTTTAACCCCTGAATGAAAATGGACTATGAGATACCAATTTGGGGAATACAAACAACTCTCCGTGTTTTAAGATTAATAAGGTCTTTGAGGGAGTTGAAAATTAAAAAAGAGGAATTTTTCCTCTTCTTGGTATTCATTGAGTTTCAAAGTTTTATTCAGTTTGGAAGACTAAAAGTGGGGGCTACTTGATGGAAAATGGAAAAATAACCTCCACCATTGCAGAACTCCTAATTCACCTGAAGAAACCCACAAAAATTGACAAGATTTGGGGAAATTTGGAAGAATTTTAAAAATTACATCTCTCGTCCTTGTAGAGCTAATCGAGCTCATGACTGAGTTTCCCTTTGCCCACCGAAATGCATCAATAGAGTGAGATGGTTATGATTTAGACCGATCTATTTTCATTTCCCAACTGAGCTATTAAGAAGGAACCGAGATGCCCATGTTGAGTTGATGTGACTAGGTCAGGCTCATAAAACGCTGAGCTAGTATTACACATGACCAAGCTGGTTAGTGTTTTTGATGGCACCAAACCAAGCTCATCGAGCTCTTGGATCTCATCTCAAATAAGGATTTCATTTCATAGATGGCACCAAGATATTCTTAATGTATGGCCAGGATTGTTTTTAAGGGTTGAGGTTCCTTTTATGAGGGTGAAATTATACGAGATCCATTCCTTATATCTCTTAGAAAACACGTATATTCAAAGCCAGAAACCAAACCCATTCGATGCCCACCAAGTTGTATGGAAGAATCCAATGCCAAGTGATTTTTCTAGAGGTCACTGAGCTCTGCACTACAGGCATAACTGAGTTCACTACGAAGGTGGAGTGAATGCAAGAGGCTAGGATGACAACGTAAACATGGGACCTTGGTGAGATGTTTTGTGAAGGAAAAACCGAGTCATGTGAATGAGAACTCGTCTAACATAGAAATACACTTCAACAAGGAGCTGAGTTGTATAAGTTTCCTCTAGTGAGTTATCGTCATACATTGAAGGGGTAAGATAATTCAAAATTTCAAAGAGCAGTGAGCCATATCCATATGTACAAGGATATCAAACTCCAAATGACGATGTCGAACTCAAGACAAGGTTCCACAACCGAGTTGATGGAATTTAGAAAGAACAACAAAATATTCCTAGTATTGGCTCGTGAATGCAATGATATCGATTTAGAACTAGAGCAGGCTGGTGCGATGAGTTATGGAGAGGTGAGATCATATTGGCTATGTGCGGGAAGATATACAAAAAAGTCAGAATTAGACGACCCAAGTGGCCCGTGGGACAAACACGTGCCAAAAGACTAAAAAATCCAACCCTCATATTGTGTAGGTGGTGAGATGGTCAAAAGCCCAATTCAAAGTCAATGGGAGTAGAATTATTTGTCAATTCAGCGCGCATAAGGGCTCGGGAATGAGCGTGGAGCTAGAGGGGTGCACAAGGCCCTCATTACGAGTGAGTTAGGAGTTTTTTGCACGGGTAGCATGAGATGTGATGGCCCAAGCTCTCCACGGGAGGCCTAGAACTGCAATGTTGAGTGGTGATTCTAGGACGTGGTGCCAAGGTGTAAGGCCGAGCTAGCAATAAGAGACAAACCCGATGCAAACCAAGAGATCGACGACTTTGAAAGGTAAGTAAGAGTTTCAATTTGGAAAACATCAAATGCACCACAAGGGGCAACTCGGCGTATAGATAGGAGGGCTCGACATCCAAAATGAAGTGTGGGCAGTGTAGAGTGGTTTCCATCTCAGTCGAGCTAGCTTAGTATAAATGACTTAAAACATTTGATCACTCCACTTCAAACACAAAATTGAGGCAATGGAAATATAAAGAGGGCCCACTAATTTTAAATGCCCAAATCATTTAAAATCTATGAAAATAATATTATAAAAGGAGAGAAATATTTTAAAAGTCATTTCTAGCCCAAAATTTAATTGCTCAGTCCCTTGAAGATCAAACAAGCCTTGAAAATTCCATAAAATAGTTACATGTGCTCAGAAGGCCATAATGTCAAACTTGTGTAAGTTATAATGTAAAACATATTTAATTAATTTCCCATCAAATTAATTAAATACCACAATTATAATGTAATGCATAACTCAATTTGAGTCAACTTGAGGTTTGGGGTAGATTAGAGTTGGGTTATCTTAGAGGGTAGTGTTATAACTACTTCTTGGAGAAGAATGCCTATATAAGGCTACATTGTAATCGTAAAAAGGGCGATTTTGGCATTCCTCTATTATTATCTTCCATTCCATGCTCTGGGAGAAAACTATTCTATCCACACATTTTGTCTGTTGTAACTTTGTAGTACACAGATGGATACAATGCTTTCTATACCGTTGATGTTAATGATTTTTCAATTGCAAAATTTGCTAAATCTATTTGTGATTGGATTATTAATATTGTTGTTCGTTTATAGTATGAATGATTCCTAAGGTGGATCATAATTTATGTTGATCATTAAAGTACGTGGAATTTGTGCCATATCAACATATTTTGAGGGAGAAGAAGACTTTGTGCTTGCTAGATTTAACATGCCCATTATATGGATTTTGTCCAAATAGAAGTGTTCTCCTATTTCTTATCCAACAAACCTTGTAAGGCAATATTGTACGAACCAAGAAGGACTGATGTGTCCTTGATAAGACAAATGTGTATAACTCTGTGTCTCATAATTTGTCCATCTTTCGTAACACCTACGAGGTTGTGTTCTCTTTCCCTCCTCATTCTTCCTTTCTCTCCATATTATTCCTTTCCCAATTTTGTTGGCCTTTTGTGCTTTCCAGTTAAAAGCACCAAAAATATAAAAAATTACATCATACGAGGGAAATTCCCCTTTCACAAAGCAAACAAAACTTCACCTTGTCCAAAGGTGAATTTCCTTAACTGTTTCTATTTTTTGCACACTTCCATTGGGCATATTTAGTGACAAAAAAACCAACCAACAATTTTTGGCGACTCTACTGGGGATCGAACTTCTGTCACATTCATTCTCCTCAATTCAAGGAACCTTCCCAGGAATGAAGGAGAAGATGAAAAATAACCTATTGGTCTTACATCAATGAGAGATAATGATATTGATGGGGACAAATATGGAGATCTCCCCATTCCAAATTTTCAAGCTATAAAAAATCTAGAACAGGTCCCAGTTTTTGCAGAACTTCTACGGAAGTATGAATCCAAGAATGATTTCACAAATTTTTTTATAACCTGTTGAAGACCAGACAAGTAAGAAAGATGTTTCTAGCTTGTGCTAATGTTTCATATTGAAAAAAGGAAAGCCATTATTGCACCTATGTGCCATCCCTAAAAAAGAAACTAATAATGCAAGAAAGGAAGGATAGATTGAAACAGATTGTTGCATTTGATGATCTAGTGATTAAATATTTGTGACTTAAGTACCAAGAGAGTGTTGCAAAAGGTAAAAAGAATGAAAATAACACCTGACATATTATAAAAAATTCCATACAACTGACGAGAGAAGTGCAAAGACAATTGAGGCAGTTGCAAGCACATGAGGAGGTAAAACAAATTGAAGAACAATCAGTTAATGAATTTGAGACACTTCGTAATGAAGAGGAGAACATTAAATTTCTAGAAGTTACTCATGACGATTATCCACATTACAAGGTATTTATTCCTCATCACTACCTCAATTTCCACCAACGAATGTCATTCTTATTGCTCAGCCTAGTGCATGCTAATTTGGTATTCCCACAAGCACATGATGAAGACAAACAACTGGAGGCTCCATTTTAATATAAAATAAAGATCTTAGAAGATGTGTCATACACCAGAGTTGAATGTCCTTGGTTTGAAAGAAATGATCCTATGCTAGTGGAAGTTGAATTTTTTCATGAAAATAGGGACAAAGTCTGAATGTTTCTCTTATGTTAGAAGAGTTTCAAAACAGTGAGAGTCCATGTCAATGATGATAACCCTCTTGTTGATTTCGAGTTCTTTCAATAGCAAACAAGTGTTTAAACCTAAAGAAAGGTGAATTAATGAACTTAACAGTCCTCTTATCATATTTGTCTAATGAAATTAACACACCGAAGAGCCTTTATCACAGTCCCTCGAAGCAAATAGAAAATGGAAATCCATGTCTGGAATATTTTCTTCACAATTATGATTATAATAGTCTTGTCTCAGCTCATTCTTCGGAATGCGAGAAAGAAGAAGAGGATGATTTTTTTGATCATTTTTACCTAGTCTAACAGCCTTTATGTTCCTTGTTAATCATGAAGACAAATCAGTAATGTAGTTTGTGTTTAAGAATCAAGATCTTCTAGAACCAGAAAGTAAGGGTGTTGATTTTATAGAAGTAGCAGGTGTGTTTTCCAGGAACATGGTAGAAATTACGCAAATTGAAGAAAATGACCATGATAAATCATTCAATACTTATTTCCCAATTCCTCTTGAATTTGATTACAAGGAAAATACGATGGAAGTGCATGTTTCTCATGTGTTGTGCCATGATGATAGTTGCAATCTCCAGACAGATGTTATCGACACTTCATTGAAATAGGAAGTTGGTGCTATAAGGATTGGATTTTCTCATGGATCTAGTTGTTAGAGTTTAGTGGTGTACAAAAATCAATATGGAAGCAACCTAGGGTTATACAAGATTTTGTATGGCAATATTCCTCCACGTTCTCATTGTCAGAAGAATAAAAGTTTCAGGAAAACATTCGACTCTTCACAGGAACTGGATAATTTTAGTGTGGAGTATCACTATGTGGATTGTCTACTTGCTTCAATGTGTTCCCTTTCAAACCACACAACATGCTCCTATGATACCTTGGTCTACTCAATTGTTCATTTTCAGTTCCCAGATGCCTCATACTTTTAGTATGTTGTTTCACAATGGTGCCTATTTTTCTCATCCTGTCTCTATGGAATTGTGTAAATTTTATACAATCCCTTTCCTTCCCCCTTGTAAATATCCTATTCCTTCTTTGTACATACTTTCCTAGTTTTGGCCCATTTCCCTTCATGTTCTTTTTTGTGTGTCTGTGTGCATTAGTACAACAATGTATTGAGAAAGTCTCCATGTATTTAAGCCTTGGCCCAATGGATAAGATGCTGGTTTATTTCAAACCCTAAGATTTTGGAGTTCAAGCTATGTCTTGTTTGTGCTTTGCCTAATCCAAGCCATGTCCCCAAAAAGAGTTAGCTATTGTCACTCATTATAAAATGGTGCAATTTTTGAAAAATTTAAATTTTTAAAAAAATTGGGTTAAATATCTTGTGTTGCGAGTTTTTCGGGTTTACTCGGTACTCGTGAACCTTGTTATCTAATAATCACCCTCGGGTGAAATTGAACAACTAGACAGGTTCACATAGCCATTCAGAGCTCACAGGATGCCAATTCTTGGTCCTCACAAGGAAACTCCAAATGTTGTTAAGGATGGGGAAGGTAGTAATGAGGTAGGTCCAAATGAGCAAAATGAGCAATTTTTACTAGGTGCATTGGTCTTCATTGAACATCCCAGGTATCTTCAGTATGTAGGCCTGATGGTGGGAGCTACTTGATGGAAGATGGAAAAAAGGACCTGCATGGAATGTATTTGGGAAACGAGGAGTTCCTAAAGGGCATCCTGAAGAAACCCAAAAAAATTGACAAGATCTGGGGAATGTTGGAAGGATTTTAAAAGTTACTTCTCTGGTAAGTTATAAATCAAATCAAGCTCCCCATTGCTCTTTCCCTTTACCCACTGATTTACAAAAAAATAGTCGAAGTTGCTCAACACATTAGACCGATCTCTTGTGAATCTTGAGGCATATCAAGCTATCTAAGAAGGTACTGAGATGTGCACATCAAGATGATGTGACTAGGCCGAGGCTCATAATGAATGATGAGTTTGGCACTGAAGCATGATCAAGATGGTTAGTAGCTATATATAACTGGCACCAAGAGCATTCTCATGGAGCTCTTGGAGCCTGTCTTAAAGTGTGGAGTTAGTGGAACATGGATGAGTTCTAAGCTATTCCTAATGTACCGTCTGAGTTCATCATCACGGACGTCGAGCTTCCTTTCATGAAGTTGAACTACTAAGAAGATCCACTGTTTGATATTTGGACTCGACGAGTTGATTTGATTGAAAGGGGGTTAAAACTCAAATGCCCTCTACACTAAACCCAAGCTATTCCCACCTAGGATCCATGGCCTTAGAAGCCAATTACATAAGAGAGAGTGGTCTAGAGGTCACTTAGCTCTGTGCTACAGGAATAGCCGAGTTCACTACCAGCGAGCTCTAGAGAATGGTAAGAGCTAACACTTAGCAAATAGTAAAGAAGAGGAACACTGGCAAGATTTTTTTTTGAAAAGGTAGAAAGATATAGCTCGGGTGACCCAGAAGCTGAGTCGACATACAAGTGGGCTTTGACGAAGGAGCCCGAAGTTACATAAGGTTCCTCTAGCGAGCTGTCATCATACATTGAACGGATATTGCTGATTCTAAATTTGACAAGAGCAGTGACCCATGGGCGAGTCTGTACAAGTGATACCTAGACCCAAATGACGATGTTAAACTGGAGACAAGGGATGTGGATAATGGCGGAGGTTGAACGGCCTAAGCATCCCAATAGTACATAGGTTCCAGGGGTTTTGCATCATGGGCGCGAGGAGTATTGAGTTAGAAGCAATGTAGACTAGTGCGGTGAGTTATGGAGTCGTAAGCATCATCTTAGATTTACGGCCTGGAGAATATGTAGAGGAGTTGAGTTCGCTACGAGGAGCCTATACCCAGTGGCTACAAGGAAACGACGTTGCACCGAAAGTACCATAAAGGTGACCTTCATATTATTCGATGGTGGCAAATGTCAGATCAAAAGCCAAGTAGGGATTCAACAAGAGTGCAATGAACTGATTGCAGAGTACCTGTAAGGGCATAATGAATGAGCACGGATCGACAGGAGTGTATGAGGCATTCATTGTGGTAAAGTCAGTAGTTTAAGGCACGGGTGGCACATGACGTGAGGGCCCAAGTTCTCCGTGGGATGCCTACACCTGTAATGCTGATTGGTTATTCTAGGATGTGGCGCCAAGGTGTAAGTTTGAGCTGGAAATAAAAGACACACCTGACTGCATAAGGCAAGATCACAGTGGCGTGGAGGTGGTAAGCATGATGTTGCTTAATGTGGAAAACATCAAATGCACCATGAGGGTAAGTTAGCAACATGTATAAGAGGGCTCGGTGTCCATACATCAAAGTGAGGCTTGATAGTGTAAGAGTGGTTTCTAGCTCGGCTAAGCTGGCTGAATTGTGTTAAATGTCGAAATGATTTAAAACATTTAATCACCCCACTTCAAACAGCAATAACCCAGGGGATGGAAATATAATGAGAGCCCACCAGAATATTAAATGTCCAATATCAATTTAAAATCTATGCATAAGAACATTAGAGAAAGGAGGGAAATACATTTAAAATGTCATTACCAAGCCAATAATTTAAATTCTCAGTCCCATGAAGATCAAGCAAGCCTGGCAAATTCCACCAAATAGTTGCATGTGCTCAGGAAGACCATAAATGTCAAGGCTTGTGTAAGCTAGAATGTAAAACGTATTTAATTAATTTTCCCATCAAATTAATTAAATACCATAATTATAATGTAATATATAACTCAAGTTGAGTCAACTTGAGGTTTGGGGTAGCTTAGAGTTGGGTTAGCTTAGAGAGTAGTTTTATAACTACCTCTTGGAGAATAATGCTTATATAAGGCTGCATTGTAATTGGTAAAAGGGGGATTTTGGGATTCCTTTCTCATTTCTTCCATTCCATGCTCTTGGAGAAAACTATTCTATCCACACATTTTGTTGTTGTAACTTTGTGTACACAGATGACTACAATGCTTTCTATACCGTTGTGTTACTGATTTTTCAATTGCAAAATCTGTTAATTTGCTTGTGATTGGATTGTTAACATTGTTGTTCCTTCATAGTATGAATGATTCTCAGATGGATCAGACTTTGTGCCTTGTTCATCAAAGTACGTGGACTTTTGTGCCATATCAACATATTTTGAGGGAGAAGAAGACATTTGTGCTTCCTATATTTCACGCCCATTGTATGGATTTTGCTAGATAAAAGTGTTCTACCATTTCTCATCCAAAAAACCTTGCAAGGAAATATTGTATGACCAAGAAGGACTGGTGTGTCCTTGATAAGAAAATTTTGTAAAATTTTATGTCTTATATTTTTTCATCTTTACTAACACCTATAGGGTTGTGTTCTTTCCCATTTAGTCTTCCTTTCTCTCTATATTTTTCCTTTCCCAATTTTGCTGCCCTTTTTTGCTTTTTGGTTAAAAGCACCAAAAATATAAAAAAATACATCATTTGATGGAACTTCCCCTCTCACAAAGCAGAGGAAACTTCACCCTGTCCAAATGTTGATTTCCCTAACTGTTTCTAGTTTTTGCACACTTCCATTAGGTATATTCAGTGAAAAAAAATCCAACCAACATGAACCAAACACGAGAATAATAAGGGAGGATAAAAATTCAATTTTGGCAGTACTCACTCCCAAAGGAATATCACAAACTACATAGATCCCAACTTGGAGCAACATGGTAATCATCCCAAAAGAGTTTACATTAAGAGAATGTAGAAGAAATATTCATACCTCCAGGGCCTTGCATTTGGGTCATGGTTGAAGTAGGTGAGAATTAGTTTCTACTGTATGAAAGTCTTGGTCTTGACATGAGTTTGATGAAGGGTTCTCAGATGCTATCATCCTTTTGAGTAGGGTGATGGGAGAGGAAACCACGAAAGAGTTTCAGGATTATATGGATTTATTCATTATTACCATCATTGAGGGAAAGAAAATTATTTACCAAGGTTAAATAATTAGTGAAAATGTCCACTTCTAGTTGCTCTAGCTTCCAGTCATGAGGAAATTTGTAATGCCATCATACTTAGTGTATGCATTTTCTAGTACAAGATATTTCAGGGGTTTAAATCTCACAAAAAACATCTCCCAAAAGGCACATGCCTATGAGAAATATCCATAGTTAAACCTAAAGGATAGTAATCACCACTTTACAAGGGTGAACGATGCATTCACCATGTATGTTGTAAGATTTCTTGAAGAAAATCCTAAACTGAGACTGTCCTCACAAATTGCCATGTTGATCCAAAGATATGGATCCTTCTTCACATAGTTCTTAGATTTATCGTACATCAGGGTATATAAATTTGAATTTTCTCCATGAAAAATTCCAAGGTACCTCTGTGACAAGATTGTCATGTTCGATCTTTGCAAACAACTTTCTCATATCAATGGAAAACTCAAGAGCAAAAAAAAGAAAGGTGTATCTTTCCCTATCTCTTTGGGAATTTAATTTTTGTAAATCTCTTGTTGATGCATCAAATTCGGAATCCTCTTTCTCACAATTGAAAATCTATTCCTACACTTTGAGAGATAACTTTGATATCCGAAGCACTCCTAATATATTTCATATCCATGACTTCCACCATGATCCACAAATTAAGGACTATTGGGTGAATTGTTCTAACAAAATTGAAGTTAAGGAAAGAGATCATATGAGGATGATAGTAGGGAAAATTAGGATATTTTGGTTTGAGGAAGGAATTGATGATTATGGAACAAATTTGTATGACCCCAAGTATCAAGCTGTGAAAGCTTCAGCTCTCACAAGTTTCTTGGAACATCTGGGAATCGAGGGATTTTTATGAATGGGCTGAGGCAGTGATTCAAAGATCCAGAGAGTGGTTTGAAAATAATATAGTTACGTTCATCAAGTTAGGAAGCCTCCATACTATCAATAAATATTCATATCCTCTCTCCTCTTTGAAAGAAGATGAGAAAGCTTCAAGTTTCACCCATTTTAAAAGGTTCCCAGAAAGAAAATCAACGGAATCTAAGTCAAATCACTATAAGAGGACACAAAAGAATGAAAGATCATCTCAAGATCCTATAGAAGGTATAGAAAAAGGTGAAATTCATCTACCTCAACCACCAACTCTTCAAATAACTAAAATTATTTCTTCTTCTGTAGTTGCACCTATTCAACCAACTTAAAATGTGCCTCCTCAACCTGAGTAAGAAATTGCCATCATGCCCAAAATTGAAGCTGAAACAAATGAAATATTCTCATGGGTACAAGATATGATTGGAGGAGAGACCTGTATGGTCCAAGATGTGGTGGTCCCAAATTTCCAAGCTATATCTACAATGACGAAATAAAATAAAGGGAATAAATTCCAAATTGCCTCTTAAATTTTCAGTGGACCTTTGGGAAACCAATACGTGGAGGTAGCTTGGCATAAAGTCATCAATCATATCAGTGAGATGGCCCCATATGATTATAAGATAAATACCATTCCTCTTGGACTGGAAACACATGAGGGAGATGCCCATTTGTTCAAGGAGTCTTCCAATTGTCTTCTCGTGAGAAACTAGGATAAAAAAGAAAGAATTGATTATTTTTAAGGCCATATAAGGAGCTTCACCTCATATGTGCAAAAATTCATGGATATGAATGTTTCTTCATCTCTCATGACTGAGGAAGTTATTCCCATCAACAACTTCATTCTAGAGTCTATCAGAAAAGTAAAAGGTGTCACCATGCAGGGCATAACAAATGATAAATTCATGAACAATATTCTAGAAAAGAGTAAAATGTTGTTTCTTGAGATCCTATCATTATTCAAGTACATGAGTGCAATGGATGTTAAAGTAAGCATGCCTAGAGAAGAGATTGAAAAATAAAAGCAACATTGTGACCAGGTGTTTTGACTGGTCATTAGAATGGGAATAGTCTACTCTTCCCTAGTGGTGAGTAAGGGAGTATTAAATTTAGCATTAGATGACTTATCTCAAGTCTGGGTTAGAAATTTGGTTTCTCATTATGAAATGATAAGCCTCACTCTTGGTGAATTGGATTCGTACAAGGAACACATTTCAAATACGCAAGATGATGTCAATATTGAGATATAGAAACTTGGAGTGCCACCAGTGGGTGAGAACACTTCGATGAATCACTTGTTGAAGCCATTTTAAAATATTGTCAAGGAGGGTAGAGATCTGTTTTCATTCAATGAAGACACACTAGATTCCCTAGTTTAGATAAGGGCTGTCATTTCAAAAACTGTGAGGGATAATCAGTCTTGGTTCATAGAGTGCATGAACATCAATTATCTCTCTGAAAAATGGGTCAAGTATTTTAGATTTGTGGACATTCCTTGGGCTGAGGAGGTTGCACCTATGGAGACATGATACAAAAAATAATTCAAAGGGATCTATATCTCTCTAGAGGAAATTTTCAAGTGTCGATCATCAGAGGAATATCCATCGGTAGATGTGGCTTTGTATTCATTTGAGTAGCTATATTTTTTCCTTTCTCTCTTCCCCACACCCTTCCTCTCTCCTTTCACTTTCTATTTCTTCATTAGGGGGTTTTAATTTTCATTTTTGTCTTATTCACCTTCATCTTATTCATTAATGTGTCTATAGTTGAAAATTGTAATAAGTTTCTCTCAATTAATAAAAAGGGGACTTAATTTCTTTCCTAGGAATTAAAAGAGTCACAATTCATAAAAGACAAGTGAAAAGACATGCGAGGGTAAGCAAAAAGTCTCTTTTGAAAACTATATATGTAGTGACTTCCTCACTTCAAGGGGTTGTCAATTTTGTAAGTTCATGAGTTTATAGCTACCAAGAATAAGCAAAAGATAACATTTTATTCTATTTCCCTTTCTATATGTTTACACCTTCTCTCATTGTAAAAGTTTGTAAACATGTCAATCAAGAAAAGGAGTTTCATATGAATTAATGAATGATATTTTATACTCATAATTTATTTTGTCTTGACTTGATTAGTAGAGTTGTCATTATTTCTAATTGTATGTTGGTAAATTTTGGTTAATAATTGTAACAATCTGATTTTTTCCTACTTGCAATATTAACTCTCCCTCTCATTTTCTCACTCCCACAGTTTCACCTTCCTTGCAAATTCCTCCCTTGCAAAAAATTGCAAGAATTTTCCGTAGGTGGAGTGGAGTGTTCCTATTAGATCCTTGGCCTATTGGCCAACCACGAAGTTGTTTTTTATTTGCATACAATAAGGTATATTTCCCTTCTAAGCAAGAGGGACATTATCCACAAGCGTAAGTGAAAATAAACTAATTTTTCCTAGTGAAAAATTATTTCTCCAACACTCCCTTAATATTTATGTTGATAGTAGAAAATTTCTATTACTAAACTATCAAAAGGAATTGTGCGCTTAACATTTACTATGTATCTCTCTCTTAAATGAGTTTGGTATAGTTTTACACTACCCCTATCATTCTAAAAAAACTTAAACCCATCACATGTACTTTCTTGTATTTCACCTTTGAATGATCTCATTGTGAGATCTAAGCGTTAGGAGTGAAGTTAGTACTTGAATTTATCTAATGTTATATTGTATCAAGTTGTAGGTTCCTTTAGAATTGTGTTTACTTCAGTGTAATTCTCCGTAAAGGGTTTCTTGTGCTCATGGAAATATACATGTTATTATAGTTAAGGGTATAATGTCACTTTGTGACATGATTGATTTAATGTTTATCAATGTTTTTAGATGGTTGTATTTTATGCTAAGCATATTTGGAAGGGCTAATCAAATTATGTGTATGGGATCATAAGGGAAAATTAAGAAGGCAATTATAATTCCTTGTAATGTGATCAATAAAACTTTGGTAAACCATAAAGTACGGTGGCTTGCTCATCTTTTTTTTACCTCAAAAGAGTCTTGACTCAAATTAAATACAACCTAATTAATTCTTATACGTGAGTTTTTTGGAAATTCTAGGGTGACTTATATATGATATGTTGGTTGAGATATATCTTAGAAGGATTAGTTACAAATGAGGTCTACATATAGATCCCATTTTCCAAGTTATGAATGAATTAGTTAGTAGGATTTAGAATTTAATTTGTATTCTTAAGGTTTCATTTTTTTAAAGAAAGTAAAAGTTGGAGGTTTTTTAGATAAAGATGTTTGAACCACTCCAAAATTGACTTTTAGTTGGACATAAAGTCCTTGAGTGCAAATAGAAGTAAACTAAAATTTAAGACCTTTTTTATATGCTAATGATGTTCAAAACCTTTAGTCAATTTTTTTTATAAAAAGGTTTCCCTAATATGTTGAATTTTTGAGTAAAATGAAAAAATGGAATCTAATCCCTTAAGATCATTGTTAAATCCTTTTATGTGGTTGATGATGGGATGAATTATGATTATATAAAATCTAGATTATTTTACTAAAACATGAAATAAATGACTGCTACAACTGATATACAATGAGATACAAATGCTAGGAAATTCATTTTATTTATTTATGAAATAAAACTCAAGGGACATGTACTTACCTTGATTTTTCTTATCCCAAACTGTGTCTAGACTGGATGATGTGATAGAACAGAAACATAAATCATCACAATTATGCTCAGAAAAATGAAAAGGTGCTTAGAACTCCTGAAAAATAGCTCCTGGATAAGGGAAGTAGATCCTGCGGGTGTCCTAGACCTCTAGTATGTGCCGTATAATGTGAAAAATATCGAGATCTAGTTTCAACATTGTCACTAAGGTTTCACACTTTTTCTCCACTGATCGCTTGAAAGTCACACTTTGAATATGGGAGTACATGTAAATCTTCAACACAAATATCCTCATGTAAAACCCTCAAAACCACATCAAATATTTAAAAAATATGCAATATGAGGTGTCAGATTGTCCTTAGCTATCAAATTAGTGAACTTACAACTGAGCATTGCACTACATCTCAGACCCAATGTAGTCCTATGTGATTGTGTGTGCAATAATGATCTTAGGTTTCCCTTGCGCCGATGATGCCAAGATAATGTGTAGTAGCTAGATAAAATACAAATGTGTGGGATGGAAAAATGAACTTCCCCTTCCTATATAGTGTGTATGTAGAAAAAATGTTCCCAAATACAGGCCCTTGAGACATGTAGATAGATAGCGATTGATATAAATTGCTTGCCATTATAATGGTATGTATGTTGTGTTTATATAGGGATTCTTACTTGAATTGTGACACTAATGACCCAACATTCCACCTAGTACCTCAGGATATGAGTGGAAAAACTAAAAAATACTGACCTCAAATGTCAAAAGATAAAAAATAAAGAGGACACGGGCACCCAGGATGTATAGGAGTGCCTGTGCGCTAGTGTCCAGTCCTGGGTGCTAATGTCTAGAGACAACTGACCAAAAATGTGTGAAGATTGAGGGATAGGGATCCCTGTGACCTAACCAAAACTGGGTCTATGAGTGAAAAATTTGTAAGATAAAACAATAGAAATAAACAAGATAAACAAAAAGACTAGACAATGGGCCATCGGTGAATACTTTCCTTATACAAGATCCATATATAAACCAACACACTTTTCGGTATGGTAAAATAGTAGTATGTGCATGATATTTTTTTTACATTTTCCCCCTATTTATGTTATTTGAATAAAATTCAAGTAGAATTAAGGAATATAATTGGGAAGAGTTTGGAGAATTCTTGTTGCGGAAATACACGCCGATGTTGTAGAAGTATGTGCAAAATAAAAATATATAACATGGTGAACCATGGATCAGCATGTTGACCCATGTTGCGTAAAGAGAGATGGAGAATCATTATGAGGAGCACTAAGTGAGATTTTTTATTATGATTTTGAGTGAGTGGAGATTTTGATATTGTTACTGATGGAGATTTTGCTGGGGGTAGGGAGTGATCAATTATCGACTTGATTTTGTGTGTGTGAAAAATCAAGGATTTGGGCATCCTGCAGTTAGTGGAAGAGTGTAGGGAGATAGGTCTAGTTTTACCCTCCAACTTTAACTACATCCCCAAAAGGTCTAGCTGCTACAGATAGACAAAAGACCAATTTTTTTTATTTTGATACTTTTTGACCAAATGTGAATAACCCATATAGGAGCATTATTGGAAAGGAAATGAAGTCTCTTTTCCCCCACTCCAAGGGTGCCACAATATGTGTGATATGGATTCCATTTTAGGTCATCTCAAAGTGATAGAAAATGTGGAGATAGCTTCCCATGTTAGATCATCTGGGAAAGTGATGATGTAACTCCCAAGTTAGGTCGTATGGGAGAAGTGAACTATGTTTGTGTGGATTGATTGATATGAGTAGAAAATTTGTGTTTGAGATTTGAATGTGTTTGATCGATTACTCATGGAGATATTTTACACTTTTTCCCCCCCAGATTAGGTCATTAGGGGGAATTGTGTGAAATGTCGCATGATGTATGATATTTTTTTTATAATGTCAAATTAGAAATGTAAAATGGTCATGTAACAGTGTGAGGGGGATTATAGTACGACCTTGATTGTATTCCCATTTCAGTGAAAGGGAGAGTGATAATGAGAAAAAATATTGAGCCCAAAGTATATTTGTGTTGACGTAATTGTGATTGAAGTGTAATATAGTATATGTCGTAAAATTGAGTGTATATTGAGTTGAATATGTGTCTAGTGTGAATATAGTGTTTGTGGAATCTGTATGATATGATATTAGGCATAGTTTTGAAGAGAACAATACAAATGGAATAAGAATATGAGTAGTAATTCTCAAGATACGATTGAAATCGTGTGATGTGTATTTGTTAGGAGAATGGGTGAAAATAGTGACTATAACAAGGTAGATAATTGAAATTTATTATAAATAGTTTAAAAAGTGAATAAGTATTTCATTTGATCATTTCATGAGTGTGAATTTGAGCTATGAGTGTGTGATGATTCCTTAAGTGAAAGCATCGTGCTTGATTTGATTTGAGATGGTTGCGGCAGTTGTGGCGTCACGTACGAAAAATGAGTTGGCAAGTGTGATTTATTTCAAAAATTGTGTTGAAATTAGCTGTTATTAATGATTTTTTGTGAAAATTTTGTTTGTAGTTTTCTTTACATTTTTTACCTAGGCAAGAACGATGAAAGCGTTAATGGCCTTTGGGACACTAGCACCCAGGAATAGGCGCTAGTGACCTATTCCAGGGTATCTGAGTCATGCTTCTGGGCGTTGACAACCCAGAAGGCTAGGGTTGAGCCCAAAGTGTTGTAAATGTGAAAATTGATGCTTGTTAATGTTATTGGTAGGTTTTTTTTACGTGTATATGATGTATTGATGTTGTGTTTAACGTTGTTTTGTATTATGTAGAGGGATATTCATTCTTGGGAGTTTGAGGCTGGTCACCTCTTGAGTACATTGCTAGGATTGGGGTTTTCAAATGATGAGTCGGATGTTCTAGATTACGGCAGATAGAGAGGATGGGGGATGTGCCCCATAATATGTTAATGATTAGTGTATTATGCGATAGGTGGTGTGTAGATACTTGCACATTTTGGTTACCTACTAGAGAGATGATAGTGACTTTGGAGGATGTATATCACATACTATAATCACCTATTATCAGTGAGAGGGTATAGGTGATGGTCGTAAAGGGCACACAAAGACAAATGGGGTCTGCTAGGTAGTATCATACAGGGACCTAAGTGCATACTGAGGTCCATATCATTCTTGATGCTATACTGAGGTCAGGGGTTGCATGATTGCGAAAGTTTATATCGGTTGTGGTTACTTATTCATTTTCAGTTGAGGGAGATGGTGTAGTAATCTTGTATAAGATGCATACTATTTTTTGTCATATAGAGGAGGATGGGTAGAGATATGCTTGGGCACATTGTGTATTAGCCCATTTGTATAGGGATTTGTATATATTTATGCAGGAGGAACACTGGGGTGGGATAGTAGACACTGCTTTGTTGCATGTATGGTCATTTAAGCATATTGCAATACTGATGACACTTGGTGGGCCACATGGAGAGTGGGCTAGACCTAGTATATTTTATGAGTGGTGGGTAGGTGTGTGAGGTAGGAGAATGGACATTGATATATATATATATCTAAGTTGGATTGCATGGGGATAGGAGAAATTATCTAGAGGCCATATTGTGACTATGGTGGATGGCCTGAGGATGCAGTGGAGCTTTGATGTATCCATCACACGATGTGGCTAGAGGTAGGTTTCCTCGGGTTGTGGATATTTTTCAAAGAGAGTGCGTATCGCGCCAGTTTGGCATGGCTCAGGATGTTCCCCCATAGGCATATATATGGATGAGATCCATGAGGGCACCAAGGAGTGCTAGAGTGAGGCCAAGTCCCTAAGAGATGTAGCTAGTGCCCCCTGGGCTAGAGGAGTCAGATGCAACCATAGAGCCAATACAAGTGGATGACATGGGTTATACAGTGGAGTCTAGTACATGGTGGGTAGCGTATTGATGGTTACTATTATACCTAGTAGTTGTAGATGTGGCAAGAATACTGCTGGGAGAAGGAGGAGAGGGGCAAACACTTACTCCAGTGGTGATGTTGTGGCAATGAAGATAATAGAGTGTGTGTATATGTGCATTGATAGTTGTATATTTGTAGTTATTTATTGGATTATGTCATATTGTGTGGATGAAATAATGTGTTGTTTTGGATGGCTGCAGGGGATGTTTATTGGTCACTAATTGTAGATAATTCGATTTTTAATTTGATGTGGAATGTACCCACCGATGTGCTCACTAGAGGTGGGATGCTAGAGTGGGTGGATGCCATTGTGGGAGAACACGCTCATCTGTTTGAGCCAGTGGCAATAACAACAACTAATGGTACTATGATATTGAGTGAGTGAGATGAGTCACAAGAGGAGACACATTGAACTAGAGAGGCTATGGGTGGAGGATCCCTAACACAAGATGTATTTATAAGGTTTGTGGAACTATAGGGTTATTTTGTGGAGTAGTTGATTGAGTTGAATTTATTACATAGGCAGGTAGAGAGGAATAGGGGTCACGACCAATGACACAGATTTAACGATGAAGCTTCTAGTTCTAGAGTTCCCACTATTATAGATAGTGATAGTGATGATGATGTATGATGATGCATTTATGTAGTGATATATGAGGTATTCCCCACACCCCCCCCCCCCCCCCCCCCAGTGTTGGATATTTAATTATGTAACTATGATACTTTGATTGATGTGTAAAAATGTGATGATGTGTGTTTCATGGACGATTGTGAATGATTTGTTGTATGGATATGTGATTGTTGATTTATGTGTGCATACTATGATTGATGTTCGTATGTGGATTGTGTAATTTTTTATTTACGACTAGTGGATAATGATGATTAATGTTATCATAGATAAATGAGTGATGAGATAGAGTATGTGACAATTTGTATTATATGTATGATATAATATGGTTGCACCATGTGACAATTATGATGCAAGAGTATATTGTATGTATGAATAGAAATGCGATGGATGGTAAATTATGTATAAAATAAGGACATAAAAGAGCATGTGAATGAGATGATCATAAAAGTGAACTTAAGTGCGTGTTAGTATGATGAAGAGGGGGGAAGGAGAATATCGATTCCCCCCAGTGTGTGAATCATATGGTTCATTTATATAAGACCCCTCAGCAGTCAAGAATGAATCAGAAAGCAAGAGTGTGTAATCAAGGATGACTCGATAGCATATGCTAGATAGATAGATAAATGAAGTGTGTAGCGTAAGAGATGAAGCGAGGTTCTTATTGTAATAGATCCCTCAACAGTCATGTGCATCATTGGGGGGTAAGGTGAGAAAGTCACCTACCAAAGACCAAGTAGACATGGAGCAGTGGAAGCATATGGAGTGTAAGCAGCATGAGCATATGAACTAGACTAAATGTCTAATGAGATGGTGGCAATGATGGGAGATACAGTAGTGGGAAGCACAAATTTCAACAGCTTAGGTAGCAAATGTGTAGTAGAAGCATTGCGTGGTAGATGAGATGGTGCAATGGTAGATGAATGAGATGGAGGGTGTGCATGAATAATGACCTGCAGCGGTGGACGAGTAATGACCTTAGAAGCGGGTGAAGGAAATAAATGCACTAGAGTAACAACAAACTTACGTGGAATCAGAGACATAGACCACTCATGAGAGCGAGAGTCAAAGGAAATGACATCCTTGTCTTCTAATTGTTGTAATCGATCATTAAGGGCACAACAGTCATTGCCATGAACGCTATTGATGTGATGATAGTCACAATAAGGTCAATCACATTGACATTGCAAGCGATGAACTAGATGATGTTGATTAGAAGGTAAGTGAATCAAGCGCTTGTCAAACAAAACACACAACACGTTATGAGGCCTAACATCATGAGAAAAGTTTAATGGCTCCCATAGAGAACATGGAGAAGTCTTAGGCAGAGACCAACACAATGGAGGAGACTAAGGATGCTTATGTCATGGAGAGGACTAGACTCGCTTATGGGGTGGAGGAGATGGAGACCTAGGACGACGCTCAACATATAGAAGAGAAGAAGATCTAGATGATGCAACAGTAACGGAAATAGGATGAGGATATATGACATGTGCAGCAATGAGATCTTGTTCTATATCAATGACTTTGTACCATAAGAGTGTGAATGATTCACATGTATCATATTACAAGTGTTACTTTAAAGAAGGAATCAAGCCACGACAAAGATGAATTACTTTTCTAAATCATTGGGTTGAAAGACTAGTCGATGCATACAAGCATTGAAACACAAAATGCAATCAATAATAGGTTTTGCCTTGCCTTGATGAGCCAAGTAAGTGGTCATGTGTAACTCTATGGCCATTGTTAAGTATAAAACGTTGAAGGAAGGCCTCTTCCATCTCACCATAGGTACTAATAGATCCGAAAGGTAAATACATGTACCATTAGAGAGCATCATCAGTAAGACTATGACGAAAAGCTTTAAGCAATAATCGATCATTGGAATAAGAAGCCATAGCTAGATGATAATGCTTGAGATGCAAATATGGATTATCAGTACCATTAAACCATGAAAATGTAGGCATAATGAAATCCTTGGGGAATGTTGAATTGTGAATCTTTTTTGGAATAGGATTGTCATGTAAAGAATTGTTATCGATAGAAGCATAATAGGCCTTGCTTTCAAGCTAAGAGATTGGACCTAAGATTGTAATTGGCCAACAACATGCATGAGTGATCAGATGTCATGTGAAGGACTGGTAGAAGATGTGAATGATGTATTGAGTGGTTGAAGTTTTCCATTATGAGTGATCATAGGAATGTCAGAAGAAGAAATGGAGGATGTCGATGCTATAGGTACAATAGGTGTAGGTTCAGAAGAAACAATATGTGGTGAAGAACTTGGAATATCGATAAAAGCATTAAGAATAGCATCGAAAGGATTGTTAGGAGATAAAATAATAGAATGAGATGAATCACCATGCGTGTTACTAGACACAATCTCAAAAGAAGATGAAAGCGAAGTAGAGAATTCACATTCAGTAGTATACAAATAAGTGGAATCGTTACTAGCATGTTTATCATCCATATCAGAAAAAGATTTAGATACAAGTATTTCATTAAGCATATCATCAACATGCAATGAAGTAGGAGGAGAATTAGTATGAGATGTATCATTTCAATCATTGGAGATGTTTTCAGAAATACAAGGAGTATGAGATGCAACTATACAATCATCCTGATGAGTATTAGAAACAACATCATGCACATATATATTTTCATCATGTTATCTGTAGTATCGCAATGAAGACTAGGCATAAAATTGATAATAACATCATCTAGAGTTTCAACAGAAATAGAAGAGGGTGGAATATGGCTTACTGAATAGCGAAGTCTACAACCAGAAAATCTTGCTGGATCATAAATAATGTTAATGGAAGAGTGATCAAAGCTAGTAGGAACATTGCATTCATGAGCCAACAGTTGTCTTTGAGTATCATCTAAAAGAATAGTATTGTGATAGAGAGTGCTAAGTTCAGCTATAATTGCTTCATCATAAATATGATTAACACTCGCATGAGGCATGGCTTGCCTAGGAGGAGAAGATATATTCTTAGCCATTAGGGGTTTAGTGGATCTTAGGGCAAGGAGTTCTAAGATAAGGGTTCACCAAAATGATTTAATAAAATCTAAATTATTTTACTACAAATGATATACAATAAGATACAAATGCAAGGCAATTTATTTGACTTAATTATGAATGCAAATGGAAGAGATAGAGCACTTACTATAATTATGCTTGTTCCGAAGTGTGTTTGGGCTAGGAAATGCGATAGAACAAAAACACAGATTGTCGTAATCCCGCTCAGAAAAATGCAGAGGTGTTGGAAATGCCTAGAAATGGGTGCCTGGATAGGGATAGGAGTACCCGCGGGCGCCCTAGACCTTTGGTGGTCATTGTAGTCTATAGAAAAGCTCGGGATCTGGTTCTGACACTGTCGCTAGGGTTTTGCACTTTTTCGCCAATGATCATTTGTATGTCATACTTTGACTTCCTGAGTACCTGTAAATCTGCAATATAAAAATCTCCTGCAAAACCATAAAAAAGACATCAAATCCTAAAAAAAGAAATATGCAAAATGAGGGGTAGGACTGTCCTCAACTGTCAAACTAGTGAACTTACAATTGAGCGTTACACTACATTTCAAACCCAATGTAGTTCTATGTGATTGTGTGAACAATAATGCACCTAGGTTGCCCTCGTGTCAATGACGCCAAGATAGTGGGCAATAGCTAGATAAAATGCAAATGTGTGGGATGGAATTTAGAACTTCCCCTTCCTATGCGGTGTATATGCAGCAAAATGCGCCCAAATGCAATCCCTTGAGATATGTAGATAGATAACCCTTGATAAAAATTGTCTGTGTTTATAATGGTATGTATGTTGTGTTTATATCGGGATCTCTTGCTTGAATTTCGACACTAATGACACGACATGCTGACTAGTACCTTGGGACAGGAAAAAGAAAACCGAAAAGGCCGACTGTCAATGTCAAAAATAAGATCAAGAACAAAGTGGACATGAGCGCCTAGGTGCTAGTGTCAAATCCTAGGTGGTAGTGTCCTGAGACAACTGACAACAAATGTGAAGATATTGATAGACAGGGATCCCAGTGACCTAACTAGAAATAGGTGCAAAAGAGAGAGAAGTGATAGATAAAAATAATAAAGACACTCAAAACAAGAAGACTGACTAGGCAGTGTGTCATCAGTGAATACTTTTCTTACGCAATATCCATATATAAAACAACACACTTGGCGGTATAGTAAAATAGTAGTATGTGTGTGATTTTGTGTCTACAAATTACACCATGCAAGTTTAAGATTTGGAAGACTAAAATCTTGATGGAAATTTTTAAAAGTGTATCTAACCAATTATTGAATCATAAAAACCTAAAACAATGTCCAGTATATGTGATTTTAGGTGAAACAAAAACTCTATTTTGAGACCCCGAGATAGGATAGTCACACATCTATGTTAAAAAGTTTCAATCTAATATTGAGTTATGGAAATGATAGCAATAGAGAAAATAACCCAATAAGTGTACTTGTTATAAGTTAAATCTGAAATGAAATGAATAATTTGTAGCATTGTGAATGAGATCACAGGTTTGCATGCTAAGTGTTCTTCAAACAGATAAGGCTAATAATGAAATATGAATATAATAAAGACGTAACCATTTAAATATGACATTGTGGAAGGTTCACATTCATGATGGTCATGTTGTGGATTGGGTAATTATTTCATACTTGTTCATTTATATAAGTGCGACATTGATTTGTAATATTGTGTCAACTTGATACATACATGGTTTTCATGTTGGTGTAAATGTTGCATGTGGTGTTGTGTAACTTATGAGTCATTATGGTGTCGCATAGTTATACCAAATAAATTGAAAGTAATTTTTTTCTTGTTATATTTGGTTTTGTGTTTGGGTCCCACATGGGTGCACATTACAGTTGGTATCAAAGAGAAGGTTCGTACTCTTGAACGTCTGGGAAAATTTGGTGTGTGGTGATTATTTTTTATGGTGGAGTAGTTGGAAGAGTATTGTTTCATTTTTTATGATGCGACATATGTGGTACAAGTGTGATTACATGAATGCACATGTTGTTCTTACCACTTTGTGTGTACTTGTTATGATGTTGATGTGTTTCTCAACAGGAGTAATTTATCTCTCTTATGAATTCAACGTGAAGTTCATGTGTATTACCACATTGTTGTGTGAAGGGAATGTTTTGTGAGCCACGAAAGTGTTGTGATGTTTCATTTTCTATTAATATTGTATATGTGGAAACAATGTGTTGCATGAGAAAGTGATTCGTAGTGAAATATGTTGTATCATGTTAATTTCCATAGTGTTGTGTTGTTTTATGGCATTATGTCACCATATTGCACTATATTGGAATGTATGTCATGATGTGAAATCCCTATGTTCATTGTATATATGTATTCATACGTTATGTGATAAATTTAGATCGTGAATTAGGGACATATGGTGATTTCATGACCCATAATGTATTATACTCGCACTCTTGGTGTGTTATGTGGAAATGTTACGTGTGGTAAGACATGTAATATTTTTATACTCCACTGTAAATTTTCCATGCATAATACACCATGATTATTGTGTGTAAATCATCATTGTGCTAGTAACATTGTTATGTGTTATGTTGTGTAACCTACAGTACTAAGCCCTATGGGTAGCACCCAGATGTGTATGTGTGGAGATAAAAGTTATAAACTAGGTGACCATAACCTTGAGCCAGGTACAAGTTTGAAATTGGAGTCTCATGTAGGTTGAACCCCACTTCTATCCATTTGGTATACCTTGATCTTGCTATGTATATTATAGATGTAAAACACCATAGGATCATGTTTATACAAACTAGTTTCTCTGATCTCTCATATCTGGGTTGTACATTAAAAATTCCTTTGTGATATTGATTATGTGGACCCTCATGTGTGTGATTTGGAGATATATGGAGTTATGCTTATTTTGGTTATATGTACTTTGCAAGTTGAGGCTTGATATCTAAGTGCCAACAAATTGATGAGTACCCCTTTGGTGGTTATAGAAGGGCCACATAGTGATCGTAATGTGATCTTTCTATGTTCGTATTTTATTTGTAAATTGATATTATTATATTTTCTTGTAAGAAATAATAATTTCCTTGAATGATATATCTTTAAATATTTAGGCATTTAATTAGTTTGGTGCTAACAAGAGGACTTTACATTGTTTTGGCTATTTAGCCATTTATTTCACTTAGTTTGAAAAACTTCCCTTGAGTTAATTTTTTTTCTATCCTAACCCAAGGCATGAATTTTGTTTCCACTTGGAATTTTAATATGATTGATATGTTGGTTCTAATGTTGTGATGTGTTGAAATAGGGTCATGGGATTCACCATGGAGTGGTTGGATGTATAGATCCACTTCGTTGTATGGGGGTACACACTACACCCATAGGGGGTCACAGGGTTGTGTAGTATTATTCTACAGGTTACTATGCCACTTTGGTGGAGGTGACAGGGATCTATGTGCCTAGGGCCATAAGGTGATCCGAATTCATTAAATGGAGAGATAAGATGCTGAGGCTATTTGGTGAGTGACCTGACATGGAAAAATAAGGAGATGAGGATCTATGGTGAATGAGCCAACATGGAGAAATAAGGTGATGATGCTTTATGGTTAGTGACCTGGCTTGATTTTGGAACTATGATTCTTTCTCTATTGGGAGGTATATGGAGTTGGTTTTTATTATTCATGAGTTACTCCTATGGGTTTTGTTATGTATTGAGATGGTTGACGCTTCATACTCCTCTTTTTGACATGAAATATTGGATCTTATATTGACACTGTATGGGTATAGTCATGGGTTTGAGTCATGTGATACCTATTGCACATGTTCTAGTGTGATGCCTCATTGTATGTTAGTCATGCATTGTTGTCACCCTCAAAATTCCCCTAATTTTTTAAGTCAAGTTTCAAAATTTTTGAGTTGGTACCTTTGAGAGATGTTTGAGTAGATTGAGAAGTCTAGGGAGATACGAAAATTCGTGCTTTGAAGAAGTTGGTGCTCATTTGAAATCTCACCCCGTTAATTTAAAATCTTGTAGTCTGCATGGTTTGATAAAATTTCTATCTTACCATCTGGATCTTGCCTCGAGGCTGTCAGAATTTTTCTATGGTTCTTGATCTTGCCTCGTAAGTCAAATTAGAGAAAGGTAGTGTTCAATCGAGGCCCAAATCGGCTAAGTATAGAAAGACTGCAGAAGGTGCCATGTGTCTCTTTGGCACACTTTTGGTATGGTACACAAAAATGGAGACCCCAAATGAGCACCATCCCTCCACGTGTCTAAGGTCCGATAGAAGTCAAATGGGCAGAAAACCCAAATCAACTAAGTTTAAAAGAATCGACGAGAGTCTCCATGTGTCTCAATAGTACCCCTTCAAGGGTCAAAGCCAAAGGCGGTACCCCAAACAAGCACCATCTTTCCATGTGTTCCAGTTCTGGAAAAGAGGAAGAGCCAACCTTTTAATCAACTAAGTATAAGAGGGTCGGCGGAAGCCTCCACATGCCTCATCGGTGCAACTTCAGAAGTGAGACCCAAGGGAAAGAGCCCAAATGAGAGCCAACCCTCCACATGGTTAGGGCCTCAAAAATTTAAAATCAGCCATTGAAAAGTCTAAGGCTAGCGGATGGAACCACGTGTCTCTTTGGCGCACCTTCAAACGTTGAAGCCAAAGGTGAAACCCCAAACAAGTGTCAGATTGCCACGTGGTTAAAGTCAAAGAAGGGGCAGAGCTGGACATTGAATAGGCTAAGTATAGAAGGGTTTGTAGAATCCTCCACATGCCAGCTGAGTGTAACTTTGAAGGAAAAATCTGGAGGCAGGTCCCAAATGTGTGCTGAGACTCCACGTGTCCAGGGTTAGACATATGGCCCCGCCAAACAAAAGGGACTTAGCCAAAACACAAAGAAATGGAGAAAAGCTATGGAAGGAGCCACACATCCATGTTTCAAGTCAAAAATGGGAAGGCGGGATGTCGGAGCATTTTGGGAATTTTGGTTTTGTTTCTATAAGGAAAAATGTCAAATATTTAGCTCACGTCGAAAGTCAAAGCGGAAAGGCGGGTCGGTAGAGAACATTAAGATTTTGAGCCCTGTTTCCATAAAATGTGTAAAGTGATAAAGTGAACCGTAACCCCACTCACACCAAGGGATAAATTGAAATGTTAAGCCTGTGTTAAAAATGTCAAAGTGGGAAAGCAGTTTGGCGGAGAACTTTGAGATTTTGAGCCTTGTTTCTAAAAGAAGTAAAATTATAAAGTGAGTCACGACTCCATTGCCACTCAGGAGAAGCCATGTGTCAGACCTAAATGAAAAATGTGAAGTTGTGGGCTTGTAGGGAACTTTTGCACTTTTTCATCTTTTGCGCTAAAGGCACAATTTCAATCTCGGGCATGTGGATCCATTTTTACGAAAATTGCATTTTTGCCATTTTTGTACGGATTCAATTTAAATATTCAAATAAACATAAATTTCAATCATGTGCTCAAAATTCAAAAAATTTGGTACCATTGGAAAGATATCAACCTCCTCTACACCATGAAAGCATAAAATATTATTTTCAGAAGGATTTTATGGGTGAAAATTTGGAACAAGTATTTCAAACAATTAATACAAGATCCGATTGCTTTAACTACCCAGATCTGATCTGATCTTCCATCCTTCCTTCTCCAAAAATCCAAATAGACATGGAGAACCAATTGGATATCTTGATTTGGGTGAAAATCTAGAAAAAATCTTTCATGCCATTAATATGTGATTAGATTACTTTAAGTAGATCAAATTTGATATGATCTTCCATTCTTCCTTCTTCAACACGCCAAAGACATGCAGAACCAGATTTGACAGATTGTAGGTGGATTTATAGGGGCATTGATGGTTGGTGGTTGAGCTTCCAAATCATATTTTCTTCCTTATCTTCTTCTCCTCTTTTCATTTCATCTATAAATGTAAGAGCTTGGCTCATTACAAAAGGTTGGACTCTGATACTTTTGAAGTGTAAACAGAATCGAAATAAATCAATACAGAAGAATTTCCCCTTTCTCTCTATCTTCATCTATTGTCTCTTCTTGCTTACCTAAAATCTATGGATCATTTATCTTCTGTAATAAGAAACTTTGTGTTCTTATGGATATGATTTCTATAAATTTGTGTCTATGAAATGGTGTCTTATGCTGTGAATGTGAATGATTTTGTTCTGTATCACCTTTGCTCAGTACGTATAAGGTTATACTTTGCTATCTATATTTCTTGAAATTATTGTTATATTATGATCTTTCCTTTCTTAAGTTTCTTCCTTTCATTTGTATTGATAAGATATTTTGGTAAAAAAAAAAGCATTTCAAGATGCCAGTAGTCTAGCCCTAAGATGAAAGTTGTGCATTTGTATATAAGATTTTCTGCTTGCTTTCAATAATGGAACCTCTCCCATAAAGAGGAGGGACTTGTTGTCCCCTGACTGTGATTTTGTTGAACTACCATTTTAAAACCCAACAATTTTTGGTGACTTTGCTGGGGATTTTGTTTCAAACATATCCCTTTTAAAAGAACAACTTCAAGATAATTTTTGATCTGGAGACTCTACGGTATACACATGGGAAGAAATCTATTGGGGTTGAAGACTCTCATTTTCAACTTCTAGAGCAAAAAAAATTCTCTCTTCTTCCAACAATAAGGAATAGAATAACTCATTCTTCAAGCACACCTCATGTTAAAGACAAAAATTCCAAGAATAGCATTCCTCGAGAACAACTCAGTCCTAATCTTCTTACTATGATGCTTGCTAGTGTTTCAGTTCCTCGTCAGACAATATTTCCACAGATGGAAACACCTCTACCTTAGGGACAATGGATTAGGCCCCTTGCTCTTCCTCATCCATTGAATGAGTTTCCCAAGAGTAGTAGGAAAGGTTTTCCTAAATTCTGAGGTGATGGGAAAGTACACCCAGATGAACACATTGCAACCTTCATTATTGCATGTGGGATTCTTGGGGTTGAACATGAAGATTTCTCTGTCAGTCTCTTTCTAGAAACATTGCAGGATAATGTTGTTGATTGGTTCTATCATCTTCCTGATAGGTCAATTGCTAATTGTACCACCTTGAAAACTAAATTTTAGGAACATTTCAAAACTGCTGAAGATGTGCATGCCCTCTTGGCTCAAATTTCTCATATCAAGAAGGAACCTCATGAATCCATGAGGGAGTTTATGGCTAAATTCAATAAGCTAGTTCTTAAAATTCCACAGAACACTTGCCCTATAGATCAAATCCAAAAGTGCTTCTTCCTTAATTCTTAGTTGCCTGAAGTAAGCTATGCACTAAGGAGATCTAACCTTGCAACTCTAGATGCTGATCAACTCTTGGGTATCAGTGTTGAGGATGATTTAATCATGTTTGGTAAACTGAAAAGAGAATCCTCTAAATCTAAAGCATCTTCTTCTTCCTCTTCCCTTGGAGCCAATTTTGATCAGTTAGTGCAGAAGTTGGCAAATGATCTCATTGCCATCAAAAAGCAATTGGCTCAACATACTCCTTATCAAGATATTCCAAGAAGGAATTTTCAGCCTAGGAACCAGTTACCTCCTTCTCAGAATAAATTGGCTATTGAAGGCCTACCTATCAAGGTTCCAATCAATGCAACTTTTGAAATTCAAGAACCCGATGATGAAGAGTTTAATGAAGAATTCGAATACCCAGAGGAAGAGGTTGATGAAAAATAGGAGGAACTTGGTGGATCTCAAGTTCATTTCCTTACCACTGAAGGTATGGATGACGAAGATGAATATGATAAAAGAGTGGCAGATGTGAATATTGAGTCATATGCTGTTATGACTAGGGAACAAACAAATAAAAAAGAAAAAGTGATGCAATCTACTAAGAAATCCAAGGAGTTTCCGATAACTATTCCAACGGTTGTAAGAAGAGGAGATCCTATTCCCACTGCCTCCATGCAAAAGGTGAGTAATGCTAATCCTTTTCCTTCTACTTATCTTTCCAAAAATTCTTGTCCTTTAACTCCTAAAATTGATAAATCAAAAGTTTCTCAAGTTCCTAGTAATGATTCCTCATCCACCTTTAGATCTTTTGATATCATTGATCACCTTAAGAAGTCAAAGATCCAAATTTTAGAGGCAGAGTTTTACTGAACCCATCCAAAATCCTTTGTTAAAATGGTAAAATTTTTCAATTCCAAATCCAAAGCTTCATCCAATACTTCTAAAGGTATTTTTCCCACTTCCTTTTCCTCACCTCAACCAAGCCTTGTGGCTGCAGTCACTTCCCTTAATGAGAAAATTGAACCATTTTATGTGACTCTCCTCATAGTTGTCCATAAGCTCAGTAACTGTGTCATAGACTCAAGAGCATCAAACAATGTAATGCTTGCAAAAGTAGGTCATGTTTTGGGCCTGACTCTAACACATGCCTTTGGTTCCTACTATTCCATGGAGAGTAGAAAAGTGCCTTTGGTTGGAAGGATTAAAGATGCACAAGTAGCCTTCGCTAATTTTCTAGAGAAAAGGGTCTTAGCCACTATTTTAGTTGTTGATATTCCTCCCTCATATGGTATGTTGCTGAGTAGGAATTTTTGTAAAGAGGTAGGAGGTGAAATTTAGTTGGACTAGTCACATGCTTTGATCCCGGTCAATGGAAAAATAAGGAAGTTGTTACCAGAAAAGAAAACTGAGTATATTGTGCAAAAGATTGATGATCCAATAACACAAATACTATATGAAGATATTGGGCATGACAACTATATGATCATTTCATAGGATGAGGCAAGTCTTCCTAAGGGATTGATTCATGATCCCAAAGGTGTTTTCACTCTGGAGTTTGATGGAAGCTGCTCTATATCTAGTTCTGGAGCTGGTGTGGTGTTAATCTCTCTAGAAGGAAAGATTCATCCATTTTATTTCAAGCTTCATTTTAAAAACACAAATAATATAGCTGAGTATGAGGCTCTCATCCTTGGGTTGAGCACGGAAAAATAAATAGGAGTAAAGAATCTCTGTGCTCGTGGTGATGTAGAGTTGAATGTGAAATAGGTAAGGGGTCTTTACCAAGTCAAGAATAGGATATTGACACATTATAGAAATATTGTTTATGATTCCATTGAATTCCTTTATGCTTTCTTAATTGAAGATGTGCCAAGGGAAAATAATACTAGAGCTGATTCTCTAGTTGTCTCAGGATCTTTGTTGATTCCTCATCCAAATTTCTCTCAAGAGAAATTTACCATTGAAATGATTCATAGGCCTAGTGTGCCGGATAATGCAAGAAATTGACAGGTTTTCAATGATGATCAAAACTTGCTCTCTTTCTTGGAGCTTAAAGATAACTTCAATCAGTTATATTTTGAAGGAAGTGAAACTATGCCTAGAGAACTTGTGCCCTCTAATGAGGAATATATCAAGGAAGAGATGGATCAGGATGGTTGTATTAAGTTGAAGGGTAACAAGATTCCCAAAGGACTAGTGAGTCTAGAAGATCTATTTGACAAACATGATAGGTTCATCAAATTTGAAGCTTCTTAAGGGACTCAAGAATCTGCTGAGTATGAGAAGGTCAATATTGGAAGCAATGATGAACCCTGGGTGGTGAATATTGGAAAATTCTACACTCAAGAAGAGAAAAAGAAAGCAGTAAACCTATTAAAAAGATACACCGATGTTCTTTCCTATTCATATGAATATCTTAAGGCTTTTCAACCAAAGGAGATGCAACACTATATCCCTCTAAAACCTGGAATCCAACCTTTCAAAAGAAGTAAAGGTAGTACAATCCTAAGGTTGTTGATACTATTTTTCAAGAGATCCAGAAGTTACTAAAAGCCAAGATTATTTTCCCTATACATAATTCAACATGGATTTCCAACATTGTGCCTGTCAAAAAAAAGAATGGTGAGATCTGCATCTGTGTAGACTTCAGGAATTTGAATCACACCTCTCTAAAAGAAAACTATCCACTCTCCATGATGGATAAAGTTTTGCATGCTATCTCAGACTCTGAGATGTTGTCTATGCTAGATGGATTCTCTAGATACAATCAAGTGGAAGTCAGTACCCCAGATCAACATAAGAATACTTTTACTACCCCTTGGGGCACCTTTGCCTACAAGAGAATGCCATTTGATATTATCAATTCTGGTACCAATTTTCAGAAGGAAATGGATTTAGATTTTGGCAGTCTAAAGGGAAAGTGTATTGTTGTGTACCTTGATGATTTGAATTTTTTTTCCAAAACAAGGGCAGATCATCTTCATCATCTAGAAACAATTCTTCAAAAATGCAGAGAACATGGAGTTTCTCTCAATCCTAAGAAGTCTGTCTTTTGTGTCACTAAAGGAAAGTTACTGGGGTATATTGTTTCCAAATAAGGGATCAAGATAGATCCATAAAGAGTTTAAGCAATCCAACAAATTAATCTTCCCACAAGCAAAAAGGGCATTCACTCTTTCTTTGGCAAGATAAATTTCCTGAGGAGATTCATTCCAGATTTTGTAGAACTAACTATGAGTGTTTCTCACATGATGAAAGGAAAGAAAAAATTTGGTTGGACTTCCAAAGGTAAAGAAGCATTCGAAGGTATCAAGAAATCCATTGCTAAAATTCCCATCTTAGCATGTCCTAATTTTAGTAAGGATTTTATCATCTATTGTTATGCTACAGAGGGTACTTTGGCTACTGTGCTAACTCAAATAAATTATGAGGATCATGAACTTCCAATTGCATTCATGAGCTATGTTCTGAAAGCTCATGAATTGAAATATACCATTATGGAGAAACATGCTTTTGCAGTGGTCAAAGTTGTCAACCAGTTTCATTTTTATATTCTTAATTGACACTCTATTGTGCTTGTACCTGATACAACCATCAAGTCTATTCTTATAGAACAAGAGTTTGGAACTAAGAGATGAAATTGGGTAGCAAAAGTCCAAGAATATGACCTTTATGTCAAGCCAACTAAGCTGGTCCAGGGTAAAGGCTTGTGTGAGCTTATTGCTAAAGGGGTTGATGAAGAATTGTCCACAAAAGCAGTTGATGTTCCTGTTGTCCTCTTCCTTAGTTCAACAAATGAATGGTATACTGGTTTGCACATTTTCTTACTTATGGAGTGTGTCCATCCCATTTGAGTGCTAAGGAAAATAGAGATATTAAGATAAGGTCTGCATAATATGTATTATGGGAAAATGCTTTGTTCAAGCAAGGCATTGATGGAAGATTCCTTAAATGTGTGGACAAAGATCAACAAAAGAAGTTGTTTTCAAATTTTCATGATAGGGCTTGTGGAGGGCATTTCTCTTTTGTTGTCACTACCCATAAAATCCTTCGTGCATAGTACTATTGGCCTACATTGTTCAGAGATGCATCAAAATGGGTAGGTAAGTGTGAAGCTTGTCAGAATTTTGTTGGGAGACCTAAGTTGGTTGCTTTACTACTCAAACCAGTAGTGATTGATGAGTCTTTTCAGTAGCGGGGATTGGATTTCATTTGAAATATTAACCCACCTTCTAGTGCTAGACATACTCACATGCTAATTGATATAGATTACTTGAAAAAGTGGGTAGAGGCTATTCCAGTCAAAAGCACTACTTCTGAGGTGGTGTGTAATTTCATCAAGGAGAACTTCTTGATAAGGTTTAGGGTACCAAACAAAATTGTGACTGATAATTCTTCCAATTTTTATTCTTCTGAGATGATGGATTTTTACTATGGACATGGAATTTCTCTCGCTCATTCTTCATATTATTATCCTTAAGGGAATGGACAAGCAAAATCAAAAAATAAGAATTTGGTAACCATTGTTCGAAATCTTGTCAATGAATATCAAAGGAATTGGCACAAGAAGATCTATGATGCTATCTAGGAAGATAAAATTACACCCAAAAGAGCAATTAGGATGTCTCCATTCTAGGTGGTGTATGGTGTTGAAGCTCAGCTACTAGTAACAATGGAATTGCTAGCCTTGCACTTAATGAAGGCTATTGAAGATACAAGTTTCACTAGTTCCTTGGACAAGAGGATCATGTATCTCCAGAAGCTAGATGAAGACATGATGAAAGTTTTTGATAGGATCTTAGCTCATCAACTGAAGGTGAATGCTTTTTTTGATAAGAAAGCTAGGCATAGATACTTTTAAGTGGGAGACATTGTTCTGCTATTGGACAAAAGACATGAACCTCGAGGAAGCCATGGTAAGTTTGATTCTCTTTGGCTTGGTCCTTTCAAAATTAGGCACTTTGCTGGAGAAAACTATTTCTATTTGGATTATATGGATGGATATCCTCTCCCACTTCCTTATAGTGGATAGTATTTGAAGTTGTTCAAGTCCTAGGTGATTAGGTATTCCTTCTGTATATACTATGTGTGGTGTTTGTTTTTTTTTGTCTTTCCTTTTTGTCTTGTTTCCTTTTCGTGTGTGTTGTCTTCTATATTGGTTTTACCTTTGACTCTATTTTCCCAATCGATAAGGAATTGGTCTTCTTTCCTAGAGTTTTTTTTATGGTTTTTGGTCTTGCCTCGTTCCTTTGTCCCAGCCAAGTCATCCCCAAAAAGAGCTAGCTGTTGTCACCCTCAAAATTCCCCTCATTTTTAAGTCAAGTTTCAAAAATTTTGAGTTGGCACCTTTAAGAGATGTTTGAGAAAATCGAGAAGTCTGGGGAGATAGGAAAATTAGTGCTTTAAAGAAGCTGGTGCTCATTTGTAATCTCACCCCATTAATTTAAAATCTTGTAGTCCGCATGGTTTGATAAAAATTTTGTCTTCCTGTCTGGATCTTTCCTTAAGGCCGTCAGAGTTTTTCTATGGTTCTTGATCTTGCCTTGTAAATCAAAGTGGAGAAAGGTAGTGTTCAATCGAGGCTTGAATCAACTAAGTATAGAAATACCACAGAATGCACCATGTGTCTCTTCGGTGCACTTTCGGTATGGTGCACAAAAATGGAGACCCCAAATGAGTGTCAGCCCTCCAGGTGTCTATCAAATGGGTAGTAGGCCCAAATCGGCTAAGTATAAAAGAACCGGTAGGAGTCTCCACATATATCAATGACACCTATTCAAGGGTCAAAGCCAAAGGTGGTCCCCCAAATGAGTGTCAGCTTTCCACATGTCCCAGGTTCGGAAAAGGGCCAGAGTTGGCCGTTTAATCGACTAAGTATAAGAGGGTCGGCGGAAACCTCCACGTGCCTCATTGGTGCAACTTCAGAAGTGAGACCCAAGGGACAGACCCCAAATGAGCGTCAGCCCTCCATGTGGTCAGAGCCTCAAAAATTTAAAATTGGTCGTTGAAAATTCTAAGGCTAGTAGATGGCACCATGTGTCTCTTCGGCGCACCTTCAAGAGTCGAAGCCAAAGGCAAAACCCCAAACAAGCACCAACTCGCCACATGGTCAGAGTCAAAAAAGGGGCAGAGATGGCTGTTGAATCAAATAAGTATAGAAGGGTTTGTGGAAGCCTCCATGTGTCAACTCGGCGTAACTTCAAAGGAAAAATCTAGAGGCAGGTCCCAAATGTGCGTTGAGACTCCACGTGTCTAGGGTTAGACATATGGCCCCGCCAAACAAAAGGGACTTAGCCAAAATGCAAAGAAACAGAGAAAAGCTACGAAAGAAGCCACGTGTCCATGTTTCAAGTCAAAAATAAGAAGGCAGGCCATCAGAGCATTTTGGGAATTTTGGTTTTGTTTCTATAAGGGAAAAAGTCAAATATTAAGCCCATGTCGAAAGTCAAAGCGGAAAGGCGGGTCGGTGGAGAACTTTGAGATTTTGAGCCCTATTTCCATAAAAGGCATAAAGTGAACTACAACCCCACTCACACCAAGGGATAAATTCAAATTTTGAGCCTGCGTTAAAAATGTCAAAGAAGGAAATCGGGTTGGTGAAGAACTTTGAGACTTTGAGCCTTGTTTTCAAAAGAAGTAAAATTATAAAGTGAGACGTGACTCTGTTGCCACTCAGGAGAAGCCACGTGTTAGAAGAAAATGTAAAATATGAAGTTACGGGCTTGAGGGGCTATGGGGAACTTTTTCAATTTTTCATCTTTTGCACTAAAGGCACAATTTCAATCTTGGGCCTGTAGATCCTTTTTTATGAAAATTACATTTTCTCCATTTTGTACATATTTGATTCAAATATTCAAATAAGCATAACTTTCACTCTAGTGCTTGAAATTAGACAAATTTGGTGCCGTTGGAAAGATCTCGACCTCCTCTACATCATGGAAGCATAAAATATTATTTTCAGAAGGCTTTGATGGGTGAAAATCTGGAACAATTATTTGAAACCATTAATACGGGATCTGATTGCTTCAACTACCCAGATCTGATATGATCTTCCATCCTTCCTTCTCCAACATGCCAAATAGACATGGAGAACCAACTGGATATCTTGATTTGGGTAAAAATCTAGAAAACATCTTTCATGCCATTAATATGTGATCGGACTACTTCAACTAGATCAAATTTGATCTGATCTTCCATCCTTCCTTCTTCAGCATGCCAAAGACATGCAGAACTAGATTTGACAGATTGTAGGTAGATTTGCAAGGGCATTGATGGTTAGTGGTTGAGCTTCCAAATCATATTTTCTTCCTTCTCTTCTTCTCCTCTTTTCACTTCATCTATAAATGTGAGATCTTGGCTTATTGCAAAAGGTTAGACTCTGATACTTTTGAAGTGTAAATAGAATCGAAAGCAATCAATACAAAATAATTTCCCCTTTCTCTCTATCTTCATCAATTGTCTCTTCTTACTTACCTGAAATCTATGGATCATTTATCTTCTGTAATAAGAAACTTTGTGTCCTTATGGATATGATTTCTACAACTTTGTGTCTATGAAATGGTGTCTTATGTTGTGAATGTGAATGATTTTATTCTGTATCACCTTTTCTTAGTATGTATAAGGTTATACTCTGCTATCTATATTTCCTGAAAGTACTATTATATTCTTTTATTTCCTTTCTTTAGTTTCTTCCATTCGTTTGTATTGATAAGCTATTTTGGTAAAAAAGCATTTCAAGATGTCAACATTCCAACCCTAAGATGAAAGTTGTACATTTGTATATAAGCTTTGTTGATTGCTTTCAATAAGGGAACCTCTCACATAAATAGGAGGGACTTGTTGTCCCCTGACTATGGTTTTGTTAAATTACCATTTTAAAACCCAACACATGCATGCGCACGTGTGTGTGTGTGTGTGTGTGTGTGTGTGTGTGTGTGTGTGTGTGTGTGTGTGTGTGTGTGTGTGTGTGTGTGTGTGTGTGTGTGTGTGTGTGTGTTTGTGTTTTTGTTGTATTTATGCTTGGGGAATATGTGCTAATAATTCTATGTTATGTGGAATACTTGTCCTCCATGGTGGGGTTAGAGGTCTTGTGATGTGAATCATTTGTGAAAATGTGCTAAAAATTTGTTTTGTGGGTTATTCATATTGTGCTTAGTACCTTGTGTGACATTGTGATGTCAACTACTTATGTGCAACCTACTGGAACCTTGAGATTTGAAATCCTTCACAAGTGATAACATTATGAAACTTTGAACAAGTAAATTGTGTAATCGGTACAACTAATAAATGACGAATACCCTTATGAGAAAACACATGCGACAATGTTTCAAAATGACTATACAAATTTGGATTTGAATCCACTATGGATCTGAACTATTGAAAAATGAAGTTTTTAAAGCTTTGAAACTAAGAAAAGGTATTAAGGAAAATAGTAGTTGAGTAATAAGATAAGGAGTAATTCCAATCCCCACTGAACATTAAGAAAATGAGAACATTTTAAAATATGTTTAACTTACAGGTAGTTGCATTTAAGCAACATAGCAAGTTGGCATTGTTGAATTCACATGCTTACTCATCCCTCTTAGTTCCTGGAGTGTTTCACATCGTGGATGATGCTTTTATAAGGGGAGGGATATGTAATGCCCCTCCTGTTACCACCTTTTTGACCATGGTTGTGTGAGCTCAAATTGGCCCTTATATGATTGAGTTCGTTTCTTTTTTTTAAGCATTGTGCTTACTATATGGATAATTAATAAAATGAAACAATAAAATACAATGTAGGAAAATAGTATTACATTTTTAAATATAAAATATATTAAATGTTGACATAATAAAATGATATAAATAATTTGAGATTAAAATGATAACAAAATTAGCATCATCAAAGGAGATAATAAAAGATGAGTTTTATTTTGGTAATTAATTTGCATGCCCTTCGGGAAATGGTCACGAATTTTTGATGCATGATGGGAATCCTTCTTATAAATACCTCAAAGGGAGCATCCTGATCATAGCCTCTATTAATTAAGTTTTCTTCTCATAAGAGAATCATGTTGGGATGGAGTTGGAAACCTCCATCCTTTTGATGGTAGTTGAAATGCTCATTTAATGTGGGGTGGTTGTGTAAATCATTTCTTAGTGATTAGGGTTCATGATATTTTGTTTTATCCAAGCCATTGGATTTGGATCCACCGTTTGTAACAAACCAGCCTCCAACCCAGTAATAATCCTTGCTAGTGCACTCCTTTCTTGTGCCGATACATGGGAGCTCTATTCTTGGGGTGCATATACATTATCGTGTAAGGGATAAAGGAATGGTTTTGATTGTTGTGAAAATTCCTTACAAGACATGTAAGTGTGAGGAGGAATCTTAGATAGGAAGGAAATATGGCTATTTTATTGCAAAAGGATGGCACCTCATGGAATGTTTTGATTATAGGCTGACACTGAGTGGTTTTTTTTGAAAAGGACCTTGAAATATTCCAGAAACGTAGTTATTTGGTGGAAATTTAGACATCACAATATTCCCTATGTCCTCTTCGTCTGCACCAAATGGGAGCTTTGAAGCTGGATCTACGTTAAAAAGGATTTGTGGAAAAGACTTTAGTAACTTTCAATTCATATGTGGTTTCATGGATGCATGGATTGTTGGGTGTGCCCAAAATGGGATTTTTAATAAGGATTTGGAGTTTCCTTTTATTGTTAAACAAATGAATTCAATAGGAGTAAGGATGGAATCATCAACTTTTTCTAGTAGCCTCCCAAATTTTGCAACGTTAAAAAAATTAGAAACTGACATAGGGCAAAAGAAATGGGGGATGCCACAGAGAAGACAAACATGACCTCCTGTGTAAGGTTGTAATTTTTTTAATAAAATGTCTTGAAATTATGGTCTTGTGGACTGTTATTGTTTGGAATGATGCATAGAAGATTAACTTTTCCATGTGGATGGCATGTCAATTTCTTGATAAAATGTTTGAAGAAATGGTGGTCCTTTAGACAACAATGATTGCTAGATGCGCACCAAAATGTGTTTTATTAAAAAGGCATTGGAAACTTCATCAAATGTGTAATTAATTGGTGTAAATCTAGTCTCCGCAGTAGCGCCAACATACTACCATCTTGTGAAAAACAAATGGAGCTTCCAACATAGTGTGGAAACTTGCCAAACATTTGGAGGAAGTGAGTTTTGACAGTTTTTATTTTTTTTCTAACACCTTAGAGAATATGTTTTCAACATGGAGGAATACAATTGGATTTGGCCACTCTAGATAGTTAAATGGTTTGATAAAATGCCATTGTGAAATGGGTTCCTTAAAAACACAACCATTGGGCTGAGGGAAAAATGCACCGAGAGGTTCCAAAAGATGAAAATGATAGATGCTAAGCCAAATGCCTTAGGTTTCCATAATCCTCCTAGCCTATGCAAGTATAGGATCTTGAATTAGGGTAGTGACATCCACCAAAGCTGCATGGAAGAAGAGCATGGCCAAATGTTTTAGTTACTAGTACAATGGCATAGATAATTGTAAATATGGAAGCGTGAGCTTGGAACACAAACTATTTGATAAAATTCCTGAGAGAAAGGTGGGTCTTGGGAACATCCTTGGTCATTAACTTTTTCCACAAGCTAGATACTCCTTTTCTTGAAGTTGAATTTGTGCAATGTGACCGATATGTTTGATTTATGTGGGCTATGTGTCATTGTCAACTTAGAAGTGGACTCAGATGTTTTTGTTGACCCTTGACAATTTGAGTTGGTCCCTAGTGGATCTCAAAAACATGAGATTGGTTCTTGAATCAATTTCTAACTTTGTCCCATTGGATTTATGAGCTATTTGTTTTATGGCATGAGAGCTTTTGATAAAGGCTTGATGTTACAGATGACCATGAACTAAGTTCTTATTGATCCTTGTACCTCGCTAGTTTGATTAATAGGAATGGTCATATTACTCTATCATTTTATGGATTTTAATGTTCTAGTTTTCTTGAAATTTTAACAAAGTGGTAAATCAATATAAAGAAAAAAAATTTAGGTGAATTAAATGGGATGCATTATATTATAACAAAATTTTCCTCTATTTTGTACGAAACCAAAAAAGTGACGATGAATGTTAACAATACTCCCATTTACCTCATGGATGGCTGGAAAAACTTTAACATCAATAAAAGTTATAGAAGCCACACAATTGGCAGATTTAAAATTGAATGTTAGTTCAAAACTACTCCTTGGCAGCCTTGTAAAATTTTAATTAAACATGTTTTCAGTGAGGCACAAAACATCCCTATAAACCCTGAAATGAGAAAATTAAGCTTAGGACGTGTTCCTTGTCACATGGAGTGTTCAAACAAACCATGGGTTGTTCTTTGGATGTTCATTTGAATTTGTTTTTTCACGCTTTTAGGATCCCATTGGGATAGATCGCATCTTTAAACAACTACTTAAATTTAAAAATGTAGTTTGGTTTTGACCCATAGTTTTGGCCCCAGGTGTAGAAATGGAATCTAGATTCCTCATGCCTCTCACATTTCTTTGTGACAATCACTACCAACCATCATATTGGATAAAATATCATCACAAGTTAGCTTTCCAAGTTGATTTTGTAGGCCTCTAGTCATTGGGTGATGAGGCCATTTGGGTGCATTTATGATCAGAAGCTCCAAAAAGATGGGTGCTAATTGAACCTATTTCACTAGTAAGGGTATTTGTCAACTCCAAGTGTTTCCTTATATATAGGGGAGTAGGTATGATTTTTTCACCTTGTGTGTTTGAGTCTAGAAGATGGTTTTTGAATGTTGAATGTTGAGCTACTTTCCTAAATTTGACAGTTTCTGGAAACTTATAACTAAATGGAGAAAATTGTCATATGACCTTATCCAAGAAAAATAGCAATTGGGAAACCTTGTAAACACAAAAAATAAATGTAGGAAATTGTAGTATTTAGTTTGTACACACATAAGCTATGTGTGCTAACACCTCATTCAATCAGAACTGAACACTCACTCAAAGCACCCGTAGCTACCAGATCCCTCCTTTGTTATGCTTTACAAGAATTTAGCATGCATTTTCATCATATTAATTAACCAAGGAATCATTCATGCATAGTTCACCATTACATTCATCTCACTTTGGAAACACATATAATAAAGAAAACATTCAATCCATGTAGACAATAACTAAAACCAATTGCACTGTTAAATTACCATACTCAGTTCCACGAACCATTAATATCCTTCCACAATTTATCCATCAAGATCAGAATATATTATATTAATAAGTTAAATACATCATCATCCATTACATCACTACACAATATCTCATACATACAATCTGCACTCTCTAGAAATACATATGCAAAACCCTACAATATGATGTCGAATAACTTTTCTATATTATAATGATTCTCAAATATCTCTTGAATCATGAATTTCTCAGGTATATATATGGGTGGGGACTTTCCCCTTACTTCCCATGCATTATCCTAAAAACAGGCGTGCTCCAAAAAATGGACAACATTCACTATAGTCCAAAAAATATCCATACACCAAAAGTACACATGATTTTACAACATTTGCTAATAATATATAAACTTAAAGATAAGTCTTTCTTTTAATCCTATTATTAGGTTGATCTATGCATGATCTCCTTTTGGTTCTTGTACGTGATTTTATCCATGATCCGCATGTTCTATCTCCAAAAATATCCTTTTCTTTCCTTCCAATCCATCCAAATTTCATTCTTTTCTTGGTCGACACTCCAAATCCACTTCCCTATTTTTATCCATATACTAGAGAAGTTGGCTAAGTCCCAAATCCTATCCGAACCTTTACGCACTGTTCTAATCTTCTTACGCGTGCACCTTCATGCCTCTATTACACACAATCCCAAACCTCCACATGTGGCTCATACTTATCCATTTTCCTACTCAACATTACCCTACACTAATTACTTTTGACTATCCTCGGAAATGGTTTTCCTAACTCATCCCACTAAAGAATAAATGAGTCAAAGAACATTCAATGAATAAAGAATAAGGCTATGAATACCATAATCAAGAAGAATGACCTTCCACCTTTACACCAGTCACCTCAAGCCTCAGGCTACTAGTAGAGCTCTAAAAATTCTACAATCAACTGTCCTTTGAATTTTGCCCATCCTACGAGCTCCTTTATGGCCTTTCCTAGCGCTGTCTCCAAAATGCCTAGGATTTGATTAGGTGCTAACTCCTCAACTTGATCCTTAAATTATTTTATTACCATAGTTAACTCAAAACTTACTCCTTACAACATGTCCATATGTTCTAGAACCAAAATCTGAAGTTGTTGGATTCGAAGCTCCACCATATCCTTTATAGCCTTAATTAAATCTTTTTGTACTAATATCTCTCGTATGAATTTGGTTCACTCAACGTTATTAGTTGGCTTCTTGTTTGGAATGACCTTGAGATCTACCTCCTCTTCAATAACCCACACACTGATGATAGGGTCACTCTTTTGACACCTATTAAAGGCCAATTCCACCTTGCTAATAGCTTCCTCGACTTTCACAAGTATTGCTTCAAGTTCAGAAACCTTGGCCTCCACATCCACTTTGTTATCTTCATTTTTCTTAGCCAACTCCTTAGCTGATGGCCCTCTACCACTATTAATCTTCAACAGTAACATCCCAACTAGGTCCTCAAGGTAATCCATCTCATCATTATAATCAGTTCAGGCCTAGTTCACCAAAGTAGGGAATGCACCTAAAACACGTTTCACTAAGGATCATTCCCTATCATAAGATTCTTTAGTGATCTTCTGTCCCCCTTTAAGGTCATTCTTCAAGCACTCCAATTCACTCTCTTTCTTTTTGTTGTCCTCTACCATGAGCCTCATGGTAGCTCCCTTATCAAGATTTATGTGAGTGACTTCAGAAACCATTTTATTCAAGGAATTACATGCATGTTCATCAGTCAAATACATCAGATCCACATGCTTGTAATTATTACCTATACCCTTCTTCAACTCTAGGTTGGTGAAAGACTTATTGTTGATATAAAACTTTGGATCCTTTGCATGTGTGTGCATGTTACAAGATAGCATTTTTTTTGTGCGCGAGATCCCTCCCCATTTTTCTGACAAGTCCCATCCAAACAAATTTTCCATGGTAAGCATGATTTTGAACCTCACCCTTAACAATTTTGTGGAATCATCAAAAAAATCCATGTGTGGGGACTATGGGGGTCATCACTTCCTCACTTCCTTAGCCTTGGTCCTCAAATTCCTTGGTGTAAAAGGCCATGTGCTAGTTTTTCCTATCATGGCCTTATACTCTCTAATCACATTAATATCATCAGCCCCCTTATTCTCTCTAGGATCCTCCTCGTGCATCGGTGTCTTCTCCCTACATGGACTCTCATGTTGTTTTCCCTTTTTTGGGATAGGCTCTACATTTATAGGTGGCTCCTATCTGTCTCCTGTGCGGACCTCTCACACTCCAACTCATATACCACCATATCCTAATCTTTGTCACTAGAGACTACTTGAGTCCCTCCACACCTTATATTTGTGTTTACTAAACTCTCCTTAACTAGCTGAGAAGGTCACACACCCTCACTATGCTTCCTCTTTTTATATTTCATTTCCTTCCTTCTTGTTTGAACAAGCCCACCTTCCCCATTTCCTTCTTCCTACATTGGAGACTTTTCGTGACTCCTCTTGGGCTGGGGCATTGTGTTTTGCATCATTTGAGGCATATGAGTGTCACATACATCTATATCTTCTCCTTTTTTTGTCCTCAGGTGTAGAATTACAAAGAACCTACATATCATCCCCTTGATTGTGATGTTCATTATGGGGCTCAAATGCAATGTATTTGGATCTGTGGTCTCCAAATATTAAGTCATGAAGTTATATCTGTAAGTAGTGTGCAAGGTGTGTCATTCTGAGTCTAACTTATTTGCATCCAAATTCATTCTCTGTGCATATTTTATCCTATTTACTACTCACTTGAAGTACTTAGCTGTAAATACAAACATGAGTTTACACCATGGCCCCATCTCTCCATTCGCCATCATGACCCCTGAAATAAATAAGTGTTACATGAGTGTAAAATTTTCTTGGTACCCAACTTCTTTAGGTAGCTCTCTAAATATGCGCCATTCATTCTCAAAAGTTGTGTGCATTATTTATACCATTTCTCCAAGTGGGCTTTGTACTGATTATTAAAGGAATATTTGTATATGAAATCCATAAATTGAAATTCTAGGGACTAGTTATGTGGTGGGTAAATCCACATATCTTTGTCTAGTCCATCGGGAATGATAATATCCCAAAATGTAATGAGAAAAAGGATTGAACCCCATGTAATATTTTTTCCTTCCTCATCCTGCTCCTTTGCCTCTTCAATGATCCCATCGAAAATGAAATAGATGATGTTACACTGGAACTTATGAACTATCTTGTGCACTATGTAGAGGAAATTATTATTGAACTATGTCCACCTGTTAACAGCTCCAAGTTTATAACTCACTAGGAGGGATGTTTCCCTAGTTGTAACGTCTTCCAGTTTATCAACATGCATGGCTTGAACCCCTCTCTCATATTGCAATTTGTTTCCCAATTCCTCAATATTTGTATCATTACAAAGGTATGATTTAGCTCTTCATCATACTCTTGTAACCCTATTACATGCCCAATCAGATGGGATATGATCCTAATTTGTCTACCCATGAATTAGAAATAATATTCATGATCTCCTTACATAAACCATTGAAAAAGGTGTGCAGATCTCCAGAAGTACAATAGTTCAAAGAGTTATAAAACCCCCTCTTTTTCGACACTCTTTCTTACTGAGTCATTCAACAATATTTGTCCCTCGAAGTTCCTTCCTGACAACTCTCATAACCAATCCTTGTTTATTGTTGCCTCATTTCCCAGTTCTTAGTGATTAAACTCATTGATTTTACAATTCACAAGTTTTAACTTCCATGTTTGTGCCATAATCACCCTAGGAGGATACTACATTTATGAGTATATTTTTTTCCACTGGGTCCTCAACCTTAACACTCTTTGTTTGAATCCTACCCTTATTCTTAGGAGATGCCGAAATTACTTTCTTTGGTGCCATTTTCGTCACTTATTCACTATAAACTCATGCCATAGCACTAAAATCTTAAATTTTAAACATTCTCATCACAACACCCAAGCCCCATGAACCCTATCCACTTAACTTTCAATCCTTGCAAACCCCTACTCCACTCGTGCTTTTACTTTGCTCAAACTTCTCACAAAGAGCTCTTCCCTGAGGTCTTCTACACTTCGATTATATTTTCTCGTTAGTCACTTTTCTTTGTCACATAATTTTTCTTAATTTATCTTCTTCAATTTTAATACAAGGTGAAAAATGACTTGATTTTTCCCCTTTTTATAGATTTTTCATACTTTAAAATTCCACCGCCTTACTTTTTCACTTTTAAAACACTTTTTCTTTCTTTTGAGTTTTAAAGTAATTTTCCCATTTTTAAAACACCTTTTTCCATCTAAGGCACATTTTAATTTCCTTCACACCTTTCTATAACGTGTGTGGTAGTCATAACCTTCTGGTACACCAACCACTTCCCCATCTTGTATATACTTATGTGTGCACTTCCTTGCGCCGAAACCGATATTCCTCTACGTCATATTCCAAGTGGTATATCATGTTGTGGAATTCCTTGTGTTATAATACACCACTACTTATTTTCATGGAATTCCTTCTAAACAACCTTTGTTATGCACCATTCTACCTAAACACATGTATCACCTTTTCTAGCCTTCATGCATCCCCCATTTTTATTTACCAAGCACTTGTTTCTTCATTGATATCATGTGCACCTCCGTACCTACTCAAATTTAATTTTTTAATAGGCACCTACTTCCACCCCACACTAAAAGTATGCATGGTTGTATTCACGTGAAATAAAAAGAGAGTAATCAACTTCATGCATGCAAACACACTAATTACAAAAATAAAAGACAAAAAATTGAAACGCAAAAACAAAACATGAAATGGAAATCAAATCTAAGTGTTAATACCACCTTATTACAAATACCAAGAATCTTATTTATAGTAGTTATTCAATCTACTCCCATTGAATTAATCAAGAAATATGGTGCCATCCAGTTCTTGTAATTGACATGCACCTGAGTTAAGTATCTTGGTTACTATAAAAGGTCCCAACCAATGCAACTTCAACTTTCCTGGGTGGCATGCAAAATTTGAGTCATACAGAAGTACCATATTTCTAACTTCAAATGAATTTTTCTTTATGTTCCTACCATGTCAAGCATTATTTCATGCTTTCTCAGTATTCTAGATACAACGTGCAATTACACGCCACTCATCTAATTGCATTAGTTTCAAAACGCGCTCTTCTAAATCCTTTTCATTTGATAATCCTCCTAGGTGCACAATACACAGGGATGGTAGAAAAATTCTATTGGTAGTACTGCCTCTATGCCAAATACTAATTGGAAGGGTTTGACCTTATTCAAACTTTTATATGTGGTCCTGTAAGCCCACATTATAATTGATATCTTTTCATCTCAATCCTTTCTTCCAACATCACAAATATTTTTCAAAGTTTACACCAAGATCTTGTTGAAAGCTTCTGCAGTACCATTAGCTTGAGGGTGATAAGGGGTGGTTTTATGGTGTGCCACCATAAAATCTAACAATAGGATTCTAACTATCTCATTTAAGAAATGAGTTCCTCTATCATTGGTCAAGCTTGATGGAAAACTATACCTATTAATTATGTTTTCCCAAAGGAACCTCACTGTTGTGGCTGCATTGCAATCCTTTATAAGTGTAGCCTCTATCCACTTGGTCAGATAATATGTACAAGTAATGATGTAGCGCACTCTAGTCCTACGTGTGGATGGTGCAATAGGTCATACAAAGTCCACAACCCACTTCTCAAAAGGTTTGGCATTCACAATAGGTCTTAGGAGCATATCATCCTTAATTATAGGACTTCTAACTTACTGATAATGATGACATGCCTTAATGAAATCCTTAGTATCCTTATATAACATCTCCTACCAAAGTCCATCCATAAGAATCTTGTGCACACTGACATCTCTTACATAGTGTCCTCCTTCAATACCCCCATGATCTTCCTCCATAATATTTTCGTGTTCATGTTCAAGCACACATCGACTCAATACTTCATCTCTACCCATTTTATACAAATCCCCTCCAATGAATTGATATGGCGTAATACAAATAAAAAGTTTCTTTTTTTCTACTATCTTCATCCCCTCTGGAGCTAATCCAGTGTGTAGAAAAATGAAAATTTCCTCCAAATATGTTTCTGCATAGTTCAGCATGAACAACTAGAAATCAAGAATTGTATCCTTAATACTTTGTGTCCTCACTAGAATTTATCCTTGATAAGTGATCATGCCCTAAATTTATCTTGTATGTCTTTACTATTATGTTATGGAGCCTTTTTTCATGTTTGGAAGTGTTGAAGACTATACACTAAAATTACTGTACACTCCACAATTTTATCACATGTGATATCCACATATGAGAAGAGCATGTTTCTTGAGATATCGGGTACGTTTTGGCCCATTATTTTGGTACCCACGGTATTGTAAAACTGCTTAAGTAATTGCCTATTTATGTGATTTTTTGCATATGGTAGGGTTGATGTAACATTGTATATGTGTGTGAGTTCAAGTGTGAATTCAGGAGAATTTGTTGATCACAACTCCAAACAAATCTAGGTATTGTATTGAGAGAGAGGTGACTTGTAATATAAATTTTAGCAAGTAATTCTTGGTGTACGTAGCACAAATTAGGTGAACCACATTAAATACCATCTCTATATTGTGTTATTTTATTTTGTGCACTTTTATTTCAGATTTGTAATATTTTCTACATATTAGTTTCTACTATTGTGATTCTGTGTGGGATTATTCCATATATTCCATCCCTTATTTCCTAACAATTAGTATTAGAGCCTAGTTTGGTTTGTTGAAGTGTTGAATCATAAGGAAATTTTTAGCTTGAGTTGGAGCTATGAAAGATGATGGAAGTTTAAGGGTTGATAAATTCAACGGGCATAATTTTATTCTTTGGAAGATACAAATGGAAGATTACCTTTATCAGAAGGATCTTTATATTCTACTATCTAAGAAAGTGAACAAACCCTCTATCATGATGAATGCATAATGGTATTTTATGGATAGGAAGGCCCTTGGGAAAATATGGCTATGTCTTGCATCTTCGGTATTATTTAATGTTTCAAAAAAAAATACTACAAAAGAACTAATGGATGCATTAGGGAAGTTGTATGAAAAACCCTCTGCCTCTAATAAGATATTTTTAATGAAAAAGTTGTTTAATATGAAGATGTCTAAGAATGGTTTAGTAACAAATCATTTAAATGATTTTAATACAGCTGAAAATATGATAGATTTGATTATAATATAATTTGATGAAGAAGTTAGGGCTTTATTAATTATGTGCTATTTACTTGAGATTTGGAATAGCTTGGTGATGACGGTAAACAAATCGGTTCCAACTAACTTGAAGTTGAAGTTTGAGGATGTTGTAGGGGTGATTCTAAGAGAGGAAATGTGAAGAAAAATCTTTGGGAAATATTCTACTTCAGGGAATGCTTTGACAGTGGAAACTAGAGGGAGATAGAAGAATAAAGGAAGCCGTGGAAAATTTAAATATTGGGCAGGGTCAAAATCTAAAAGCAAGATGGTATGTTTGCACTATGGAAAGTCTGGGCATATAAAGAAGGACTTTTGGGAGCTTTGGGATAAGAAGAAACAACATGAAGAAAATAAGGAGGCAAATGTAGAAATGGATAATGTATGTTAGAATGATTTGATTCTTTCTTTTCATAATATTATTAAATCTTGGGTTTTAGTTTTGGGAGTTTCTTTCCATGCTACTCCACATAGGCATTATTTTGTTGATTATGTTCAAGAGGATTTTGGACATATTTTTCTTGGTGATGATGAGCCTTACAACATAGTTGGAAAAGGTTATGTTCAGGTTAAGATGTAGAATGATAATATATGGCTATTGAAGGATGTTAGAAATGTGCCTACATTAAGACAAAATTTGATATCGGCGGGGCAGCTAGGAAGTGATGGTTATACTGTGATATTTACACTGGACTCTTAGAAGGTTAACAAGGGTGCTCTTGTGGTAGCAAGATGTAAGAAGGTTGGAAACTTGTATTTAACCACTAGTAGTAATAATGTTTGTAATATTGTGGCTTCAAAAGTAGATACAACATTTTGGCACTATAGGCTCGGTCATATGAGCCATAAGAGCATGGAGATCATAAAGAAGATTTTTCCCAGATATATAGAAACAGGTTTGGATTTCTGTGAGAACTGCGTATATGGGAAATAGAAGCATGTAATGTGTCTCAAGGTTGGACCTACAAAGAAAGAGAGTAAGTTGGAGCTGGTACATTTTGATGTGTGGGGGTCAGCTCAGGTATCATCTCTTGAGGGTTCAAATTATTATGTTACTTTCATTGATGATGCAACAAATACATTTTTGGTATATTTTATTAGAAACAAATCTGATGTATTTGACACTTTTTTAAAATGGAAAGCCTTGGTAGAGAATGAAACAAGTATTAAGCTAAAATGTCTTAGGTCAGACAATGGAGGGGATTAATGATGTAATGATTTTGATGATTATTGTTCTAAGAATGGAATACACAGGAAAAATATGGTTCCAGGAACTTCACAAAAAAATGGCGTTTCATAAAGGATGAACATGAAAATAATGAAACATGCTAGGAGCATGAGGTTACATGTGGGATTGCCTCTTTCTTTTTGGGTAGAAGTGGTGAGCTCAACTGTGTACTTGATAAATAGAGGGACCTCAAGTGCATTGGATGGAGGAATACTCGGGGAGGCTTGGTATGGTAAGAAGGTTTATTACTCATTTCTTAGAGTCTTTAGATGTAAGGTGTTTGTTCATATAGACAATGATGATAGGACCAAGCTAGAGGCTAAATCAGAAAAATACACTTTCATTGGTTATAGTGGTGATGAATTTGGATATAAATGTTAGAGTATTAAGGACAAGAAAATAATTTGATCTAGGGATGTGGTCTTTAATGAGAAAGTTATGTATAAGAAATATTTTTAGGAAAACAAGGAAGAATCCAAGAAATAATATGCAGTGGTAGAGGATCTTTCAGATTGGAAAGTGGTACATGAACCAGTTCAGGAACCTACTCAATAAGAACCCTAAAGTCCTATATTGAGGATGTATTCTAGGGTAAGAAGATAACCTAGGCATTTTATCCTTATCTTTATTATTTATTACTCATTGATAGTGGAGAGAAAGAGAGATATGATGAAACAATGTAGGTAGATGTCAGGAAGAAATGGGAGCAAGCCATGAATGAGGATCATTAGTCTCTTAAGGAGAACCATACTTGGGATTTGTTGAAGCTACTCGAAGGAAAAAGAGAATTGCAAAACAAGTGGGTATATAGAGTTAAAGAGGAAGAAGGATAAAATAAAAGATACAAGGCCTGGTTGGTGGTCAAGGGATTTGCATAGAAAAAAAGTATAGATTTTGATGAGATTTTTCTCTTGTAGTAAAAATGAATTCTATTAGAACTATTCTTGGATTAGCGGTAGTAGAAGATTTTCACTTAGAGCAACAAGATGTAAAGACTGCATTTACCCATGGTGATTCGGAGGAGGATCTATATATACAGTAGTCAGAGGGCTATGAGGTCAAAGGTAAAGAGGAGATGGTGTGAAAATTGAAGAAGAGCTTGTATGGTTTGAAACAAGCTCCACATCAATGGTATATGTAACACCCTGCAAATTCAGTCAATATTATAACAAGGTAAGTCATTAACTGATTACTTTGGTGCTTGATGTTAAGGGATATTATCTTAGCATGTATAAACTTGTTATATTAGATATCATTTTACACTTTGTGATAAGGAGATACCCACTTTGTTAAAGTAATCAAGTCAGTAAGGTACTGGCATAAAATTGTACCTTTTGTTGAGTAATGCAATTACCTGTCATGCTGGAAATTGTGCGATCCAATTGACCCCACTAAGTTAGTGGAATAATTGAATCATTATACTCTCTTCCACATTAGTAGGATGAGATTAGAAAAATGGTGAAGGAATCTATTATTCTCATTTATAATGGCATTGGATCTTGGTTATATCATTATTATGGTATGAAAATTGTGTATATGAGTGTATTAGTAGTATGATTATACTTGTTAAAAGGGGATGCACAGCTATGAATATAAATATGTTAGAAAGGATGGGTAAAGTCGGATAGGCACCGACATAATCATAAATGTTGATAAATTGGATCTGAGTCCTTCATGTTTTGTTCACCTATACAATATTTATTCAAACATCATTGATTGAATAATTATCTAACATGCTTTATAAGAAGAACATATAATTATGATATTGCTAATGATATGATGGAAAAAGGGAGGGGGAATTTGACTAACCCCATGGGCATGGAAATGATTTAAAAGGATGATTAAAAATGATTTAATAATGCTTTCATGCAAGTAAAACATTATCTTCATTATTTTGAAACCTATTTGGGACTACTGATAAGTAAACAAGTGCCAAATATGGCGTGAGATTGGAGGGTGGTGGTGTAGTTTCCAAAACCACCAGCGAGGCATTGAAAGTTTTAATTGCATTTATTGAACATTAATTTTTCCTTGGTAAATGGTGTAACTTCATGGAGAAGCTAACCGCATAAAAATTGTTTCCATTTGTTTTGCATTATTTTTGTTTTAGTCGCTTGAAGCGAATGCATACACAAGGGTTTGATTGTTAATCTGCAATCTAATTTCTATAAACTCTGCCTTTTGAGAGTCATGTTCGGTTTATTGAGTGTTTAAAGGATTTGTGTTTGAAGGATATAAAAAAATAGAACTCTGCCTTTATCTTGCTAAGGGATGGCTTTTTAAGGAGGGTTTGAATTGTTTTGGCTAGTTTGAAGTGAAGAGTTTTGAGTCCATAGACTCATTGTTGCTGTGGCACTTGCTGGAGAAAGATCTTGACGGATTTCATTTTAGCATAGGAAAGAATTATTCCTTATCCCTCCTAACCATTTACTTCATCTGATATCTTTTTGAATAAATATTTACAAATATGCCTGGTATGAGAATATTTTGAGCATGTGAAATTTATGAGCTTGGTGTGTTATAAACATATTTTTGTGATTAAATACGTTGGATGTAATGGCTGAATTCATGGGCTTCTATTATTATTACTATAATACTACTCTTTATGTATTTATAGATTATGGGTTTGATTAATAACCCTGGAAAATATGCAAATTTTTTGAAATGTGGTATATATTAATTTTATTGGTTAAATAACGTCTGAGTTTGAGGATAAGAGATTTAAATTTCATAAACTAAAATGGTTTATCCAAAAATTTGGGGTATCAAAACGATTTATTATAATAAATGTATAAATCAATTTGGGTATTATGGTTTTGTGATTTTATTCTAGCATGATTTTTGTGAAGTAGGAAATCTCTCAAGATTTTAGAATTCACCACTCCATGTTATAAGAAGCATGGGGTTTACCTGAGACTTTTGCTTATTGGTTATGGCCTAGTAAAAAAAGGGGGCATAGTTCTTTGGTACCTCCTTTCAAATGTTTAGGTTTGGGTTGTTATTGAGCCACCTAGAACCATAAGGTAACACATTTTCATTATTGATTCTCTCTCTCAAATCCTTGGATTCGAATTCTGACAAGTAGAGTTATCGGTCTCTTTCTCTCTATCTATTTGGAAACACAATCCAATATTGGGTTCATAAATTTGTGGATCTTTAAAAAAGGGGGCATTCTGTAGGGATTCGAGTTCGATTGACTTAAGGTAAATGACATTTACCTTAAAATGTCGATTACCAATTATATTATGACTAACGGTTCTCCATAGCAGAAAAATAGCATCACTTTGCTAATATAAGACTTTGATCATAATTTATAAAATCATGGTGCAATTTCTGGTAATAACCCCGGGCAGGTAAAGAATCTTTCTCTTGGTTATTAGATTGACTCCTAAGACTAAGTTGTATGATGTTGGAGTGCACATATTATTGGATGGATAAATGGTCTAATGGTAATTATGTGCATGTTGCTTTAAATTGAAGGTTGATTTGTCAATGAATGAAATATCACCCCCCTCTCGATTGACCATATGTTGCTTCTAACATTAGCATCAGGTCCGCCACTAATATTGATATATAATTGAGTTAAGTGGTAATTGATTAGTTATGTCTGTGATATTTATCATTTACCATCTTGTCAATCTAGGGTTGGAAGAAATGCTCGAAGTTTGACATCTAATTATTGTTAAGGGAAATGAGATATTCCCGTCCTTTATTGTACTAGATCATATTCTAGGATTCACACAAATTGTAGAAAAATAATCACACCTCATGAAGAATTGAACATGTCTATATAACATGGGACTGTTAAATTCTAAAACATAATTAATCAATCTATGAACATACATTTAAGGTTTGTTAGCATTTGTACTGGCTATCTTTGGAATTCTCTGATTGTTGATTGGCCCTATTAAAGCATTCCCTATAACAAGATCTCTAACTATGAATATGATGTAATCAACAAAACTAAATGATATGAAAATAAAAATTTTTTGATCGGAAAAATGAAGAGTTACATCAAGTGGCGTGGGAGGTTGTATTTATAATTCCATGATAACAACAAATACCTTATTTTGGGCCATAACAACCCAATAAACAAGATCTTAATTTATTACAAGATAGCTTCAATATCCAAAAAATATGGAGAGAGAGATATTATTGGAATAAAAATCTAATCCAACCAAAATAGAAAATCATGGCAATATTTTCCTTTTAGTTCTATAATTTATTTGGTGGAAAGATTCTAGGAATAATATGGATATTTAAATTATATTTTGTTTTTTGGTTGAGAATCATATTTTATTCTTACCTTTTACAAATATCTCAAACAATTAGATGGAAATATCTACTTTTATAAATGGTACAAATGGGTTCCATATAATTGTTTTCCAAAAATATATAATGGTGGAAAACCAAGACTTCTATCCAAACATTCTAATATTTTGAGCTACTATGCCAACCTCTAGAAGTGCTATAATAATGAAATGACCAACTCTAGTGTTTTTTTGATAGACTTCGGTGTTCTTTTGGTGTACTTCGGTAATCTAGTGGTAGACACTGATGCATTGGTAGAGGAATTTAGTGCTATGTTGGTAGACTACAATGCTCTTATAGTAGACTCTGGTGCTTTGAGGAATTTGGTGCTATATTGAAGGGCTCAGATGCTCTACTGGTAGACTCGTGTGCTCTACTGAAGAAATCTAGTTCTCTACTGGTGGACTTCAGAGTTATTATTTACTTATAGATTATTATGGACTGCATGTACAAAAATTGACATCTTTTTCCCAATAATCATTAGAAATAGCTAACAAAGAAATTATCATGATTTATAAAGAAATAACTAGGATATATACTTACTATATTATTCTAAATATACCATAAGTTTAGAAACTACATTCAGTTCCACAATTTATAGAAAGAAAATAATTTTAAATATTTTATAAAATGAGCCATTTCTGGGACTCATCATCTTCCCCATGCCTAAAATCATGCATGTCCTTATGCATGCCATTATGATTTTGTGAATTTTCTTTATAGTTGATCTATTATTTTTCAATGTCATTCAAACAAGATAAAAAATTTGAATTTATTTTTCATTATAAGAACTTTATAATTTTTAGCATATTCTATAAAAGAGTGAAAAAAATTAAAATTATTTGGTTTCTTCAAATAAAGAAAATAATTTCTAAGAATATTCTCCTCAGTATTCCCTTCTCTATATGTCAAAGTTCAAGGACAAGTTACTGTGTGGAGCCCTTGATGCTACTTGTTTTTCCTTTTGTAATAAATCTTAACCAGGATTTTGTGTGTAGATTTTCCTTCATTCTACCTCTTTCTTCTTCCTTTCTTCCTTTCTTTTTTTATTTTGTAATTATTGCACATGTTTTTGTGTGGAAATTATTCTGCTACTACATATATTTAATTATTTATCATTTTTCCTTTTTTTTCTTTTATTGAGGTAGGAGAACATTTTTGTGTGGAGAACCTTTTGTTGTTCCTTTTCAAACAATTTATTTTTACAAAACAACATAAGCATTACTTGTATTTTTCCATGAAAACATGGATTAAATCCATGCAAAAATAATTATCTCAACAAATTTTGTTTCTTTGATCTTCCATAATATTAAGCTTGGAATTTTTTTATCATCATAGTCTAAGAGATGTTTATATTTGAATAGGCCACATTTCCTTGTTTCTTTTCATACTCAATCCCTCAATCTTCTGCATGATATGAAAAAGTGGATCTTTATGGAATAAATAAAGTAAATTTAAAAGTAAAATACCATGGTATAACTTTAATCCTTGTTGTATCTTGACCATGTCACTTAAAGTGGAAAATTTTGGGAAAAGTGTTGATAAAATTACATTCTTACTATGCTAAGAAACAAGAACACAAAATTAAGCAATTTGGTGCTCTATTACTTGTTTGGAAAATCTTACATTGTTGGTTTTCAAATTTTCTATTTTTTAATTAACTATTTCTTAGTGTCCAAATATTTTAGATCCATTGTAACTGTTATTTACATGATTTTCTCCCATAATATTTTTGGAAAGGGTAAAAGTGGGGGTTTTGAAAGGACCCTCATCATTGTAGAAAAATCCATTAAGGTTGGATAAAGTAATGAAGCATGACATAAAAGAAGCCAACATGCAACAAAAGATAAAGGCCACAAAGACACAAAAGAAGAACATGAAGAGAGAAGAGAAGAAATAGAAAGGATACAACACCCAAGGCAGGAATAGTAACTATACTACCCTAGAGGATCCCATACGTGGGATCGTAATCTCATTTTAGGGAGAGAATTAACATTCTTTTTTCTTTTGACGACTATCTAATCATCACTCCTATTAGGATCCACATCTTTATTTGGGTGAGTTAGAAGATGAATATTAGGGAATACCATATTTCCAACCTTAGATTGCTCCACCATGAATATGTTTTTAGAACCATCAGAAACCACTCCCAAGAGAAGCTTCAACACCTCATCCACCAATTTTGACCCAAGCATTACCACTGAAGGGGGAGAAATGTGATTTGTAACTGTTGGGTGGGTCTTCTTTTTATTGGTAAATCCTTATATTTGTTAGTGTCTACTGAATATTCCATAGAGGAAACATGTTCATCTTTAACAAACAATAAGTTGAAATGAGAATCATTCCACCAAGATACTTTTTACTTTAACTTCTACTTTACATTTAGGTAAATTGAAGAAAGATTCCCTAGGGTGAAAAATGTCTTACATCTGAAGGGAAAGCCTTCATAGTCAAGAGGTTGTGACCACTTTCTATCAAGAACTTTGATCTCAATAAGAGCAGGTAAATCCATCAAGGTATCTAGATCCAAAAAGATTCAGGCATAATTAGTGTGAGTGTAGAGTTCCATATTGAAATCGATGGATAAAAGCTTTCCCAAAGCATTTCCAATAGTATCCAAACTTCCCTCCCCTAAAATTGCAATGGGAGATGAGGGTACCGTACCCAAACAAGATTGACATTAAAAATAGCAGTGGGTGGATTAAAGGTTGGAAACCAAGGTTTCATCAGCATGTGATGATTATGTAGTTCCCAAATCCTAGAGAGGATAGAAAACCTATCTTCAATAGAGGTAAAAGCTATAATGAAAAAAACCCCTTGCATAGGGGTAAATGTCAACCCTACCTGACAAAAGAGGATACTAGTTTGAATAAATCCATAAGTGGAGGACCAACACTCTAGGCCAGAGGCTATTGAAGCGGAAGATCAAACCTTGGGTGGAGTAAAAATCTACAAAATATAGAACAAAATCCCCAAGGGAGAATAATGGAGAGGATTTAGCAACATCGATGGGTTTAGAGGAAGAAGAAACAACATATGAGCACTTCACAAAGGCATCCATACCTGCCTTCCCGTCTAAAAAAGCCATAGGGAGCATAGCCTTAGTGTAATCATTAGAAAGGCCAACCTGAAAAGCCTAAGATCCTGAGCCATCAACTAAAATTATACCATTGGAAGTAGTAGGATACACACAAAAGGTCCATGGAGAGGAGCCTTGGGAAGGGTTCATACCTACCAATTCCCCACTACTGATTTTCTCCCATAATATTGATTACATGCATTTACATGATTTTCTTTGTTATGCTGTGGAGCCCCAAGTTTTTATGTGTGGAATTGTTGAATATTGTACACTAAAATTACTGTACACTCTCCACAATTTTATTCTCAAAAACACTCTCTTCTCATATTGGTGGGATTCTTGACCCATAGGTTTATGGGGCGGTTTTGGCACATGGTTTTGGTATCCATGGTATTGTAAAACTACTTAATTAGTTTCTTATTAATGTGATTTTGATAGGGTAGACCTATCATTGTAGATTTGTGTAAGTTCAAGTGTGAATTCAGGAGATTTTGTTGCACATAGCTTCAAAAGGATATGGGTATTGTAGTGAGAGAAAGAGGTGGCTTGTAATAAAAATATGAGCAAGTGATTCTTAGTGGAAATAGCCAAAATTGAGTAAACCACATTAAATATTGTCTCTATGTTGTGTTATTTTATTTTCTGCACTTTTATTTCAAATCTGTAATATTTTCTGCATATTAGTTTCTACTATTTTGATTCTATGTGGGATTGTTTCACATATTCTATCCCTTATTTCCTAACATTTACAATAATTGTGAAATCAAACTCTTGAAAAAGAAGTATCCACCTGTATATGCACCCTTATAAAATAGGTTTGTTGACCAAGTATTTCAATGCCATATGATCTATGTAGAAAACAAACAATGTAGCCAACAAGCACTATCAAAACTTGTGAAGCGTGTATATCATAGAAAATGCCTCATGCTCTGTTTTGGTGTAATTATACTCTACGGGTGTCAACTTCCTTCTTGCAAATCAAATGGGATGATAAACATTGCATTCTCCATGTTGTGCCAAGATTGCACCAACCGCCATGCCAGAGGCATCCACATGTACATGAAACAGTTTATTCTAGGAAGGGAAACACAAGATTAGTGCAGTGGTAAGCTTCACCTTAAGTGTTTCAAATGCCTACTATTGTGATTCTGCCCAATGAAATTTTCCTTTAGCTTTAAGCAACTCTTCCAGTGGCATGACAATCTTTTCATATCCTTTGATGAATTTTTTGTAATAACCCGTATGTCCTAGAAATATGCGTACCTCAATTTGGTTTGTAGGTTCTTCCAACTCCAAGATCATTGCTATCTTTTCTAAATCCACTAGTAGGCCTTCCTTAAAAATGATGTGCGCAAGAAAAGTTCTAAAAGGTGTAGCAAAGATACACTTCTTATTATTAAGATAGATGATTACCTGTTTGCACCTCTTAAACATGTGCTTCAAATTATCATAATGATCCTAACAAGCTCATAGAAATTCCAATCATCCAGGTACACCTGCAAGAATTTGTGGATGAAATCATGAAAATATTGCACAACGTTAAGCGAGAAGATGGATGATGCATTCTTTAATCCAAAAGGCATAACTGTATAAGAAAAACTACCCTACTTAGTGGTAAAGGTGGTCTTTTCTTGGTCCTCATGCGTAATGTGCGCCTGATGATAGCCTAATGTGCGCCTGATGATAGCCTGAGAATCCATATGTGAAAGAGTATATCTAATTCCCTTCGAATCCTTCAAGGATATCCTCTATGAAAGGTGTGGGAAAAGGATCTATGACATATGAGGCATTAAGTTCCCTATAATCAAAACAGATCTTGATCCTCTCATCCTTATTTATGCTTATGACCATAGGGCTAACCCACTCTAACTCCTAAATTGGTTCGATGATTCTAGACTTAAGAATAATTTTAATATCTTCCTTGAACTTCACGCGTAATTATGGATTCATCCTATAAGGCTTCTTCCAAAAAGGTCACACACCTTCTTTCATCTTACTCCTCATCTCCCCCAAGGAAGGATGCACACCTTTCAATTCATGATAGCCCCTTGCAAACAAATCCTAAAAATTATGCAAGATCTCAATGATCTTTTCTACCTCTTTTTTTTTACCAGTAATCTCCAATGATGGCCTCCTTAGGTGCATCCTTAGTGTCAATTTTAAATTTCTTTATTTTCATGGGAGCATGATACATGTGTGCTATTTCATCCGTAGAGTCTGTGACCTCGCGAGAACCCTGTGTATCACTAACAATTAGGTTTTCCACATTTTCATCATCAATCATGTATACTAGCTTTATTTTTTCTTTTTCTTTCCATGAGCAACCCAACTGCATTTCCCCTGTCTCAAACATGTCTTCGATCACCTCAAAATTAGGTTCTCTAAGTAAATCAAGCATAATATCTTTTACTTTTGTGTTATCCCCTAAAGTGATGTGTTTCATATTTTTTAGAGCCTCAATTACAAGTGGCTTATTGGAAAAGTAATCAAAATTATAAACAATACTTGCAGTCATCTCACGCCTGATTATCGTCTCCTTTTTTAGCTCAAAAAGGACATACCAAGCGTGCACACATCCATGTAGTGTGGAGTAGAACTTATGTACCCATAGAGATGATAGTAATGCATCTAGGCCTTACGACCATAGCCTCTCACAATTATAGATGTGTACCAAATTTGGAGTCTTTCCATTATATTCATTTATGAGTGTAGGTACATTGTTCCAAGTAAACCTTGTTGAAAAGGCGAGTCTCACTTCTCTCCATCCCAATGCATTATCTCTATGTGTTTCCCACCAATGCAGTGTTGTCCCACACAAAGTATGGACCGACATATTTCTTCTATCCCCTTCATTTGACCATTGGTTATCCATGGTGTGTAATAATTTATTAGGTTTCCTTTCACCAATATACCTTGGTACCTGAGTTGAGCCCAACTGCCTAACCATGCACGATCTGATCATCTTGGTAAATCTCCCTTTTACCTCGTGCCTGACCATATCATATGTTTCATGCACCTAGCTATCATAAGAAACACTAGTAGTGTCACTAATAGACTACACTTCCTCCCACAGAAGCACACCTTCTTTAGTTGGTTCCACGTTTTTGGGGTCATGCACCATCTATGAATAGATTCTATTAAGATCTTCTTCGCTCAAGGGCTCAACATATGTCTCTACCTTTACATCATTTAAAGGTATGATCATGCACTAATATTTTTTCTCTAAATTTATGCATCTCTTGTTGAAGCACATATCAACATTGTTCGCAATAGCATCAAATATTTCCAAGTAATGCTAGGAATTTATCCACCTCAAAAAGCTCCAAAAATTCAAAATCCCCAGTGAACTTGGCTCCCTGAATGGTAATGGAAGCATCTTTCAGCACCCCAATAGGCATGGTTCACATCTTGTTTGCCATATATAGCACATTGGAAGATGGATGCAATGTCAGTCTCCCCATATGATTTTATGCATCTACAGTAAGAACATTCACTTTAGCACTTGTGTCAATCAAGATACTACTTACCAACCTACCATTGATCACTACATCAAGTGTGATTTCCTTGTCAATTTCAGATTTATTACTTAGATCACAAACCACTTATCCAATTATTAATGTGTGCATAATATCAAATACTAAACATGCATTCAACCATGAATAAGGAAATCAACACCATAACATAATATATAAGTGGGAAACCCTCATGGGGAAGAAAACCCACTAAAACAAAATATTTATATTGATATGTTTCAAATTTAGTGAGGCACCAACACCATAAGGAGCACCAACCCCTATTTTAGTAGAGAACCAACCCTCCAAGGAGCACCAACTCCACAAAGAGGATATAACCCCCAAGATGATAAAAAACTCACTCAACCACATTATGAATTAGATATATGATGTATTGATGCTGCCACAACTGATAGAGATCACAAATTCAGCTCACACTCCTTCAAACCCTTATCCAAACCCTAGGTTTTCAAACTTGCACAATCTTTCTCTTTCTTCACTTCTCAATTCATCGAACCCTTGAAAATATTCTTGTTTTCATTCTTCAACTTGTCACACACTTGATCAACTCTCAAACCATGCTCACACACCTACAAATCAATCACACATAGGTCACACTTCTTGCAAACACACACACACACACACACACACACACACACACACACACACACACACACACACACACACACACACACACACCTAGTTCAAATTTTCACCCAAAACATCACCTTTATAGGATATTCTTGATTCAAATTTAAATGATGTCAGTTTCCCTCCTTTAGATTGACCATACCAATTTATAAACATCCCATAAAATTTATCAACATAGTCACAAGTGACCCATATAGGTCGGCCATGCCTAAAACCTTCCATCATGCACCAAAAATCCTCAAAACCTCATCACTAGGATGAGAAAAATCCTGTAACATAAAAAATATTATTATTCAAGCTCTAAGAATCACTACACATGAGTAATATTTAATTTAAACATCATCCATGGTCATAATTTACTTTAACCAATCAAGTTATTTCACTTAATTGGCCCACTGGCTCGTTTCCTTCTCAAAACTACTGTTTCCAACACCCTGTCTTTACCTTTGGGCCTCAAGACCACCCAATATGTGACCACTCTATCAAATTCATAGAACCTTTATAACACTTATAAGAAAGTTATAAATCATGAAACAACCATTGGTTCAAACCACATTCACTTTACTCTTCACCAAATCAAGCTACCATAAAAGTAATTTTATAAATGCAAATGGTTTATACCATTTCCAACACATTCAAGACTTATAAATTCATTCAACAGATGAAAAAATCACCCCTCTTCACTTTCTAGGTGGTATCAAACATCAAATAATCCATTTGATGCTCCAATTAACTCAATATTCCAGTAAAAGAAGTCCTGTCCTGAAAATTAAGAAACATTCTTTCTCACAAATTGACCTAGATAACACATCAAATCAACACATCATGAGACTAAATTTATACTTTTTTAAATTTATATGAATTATAAATCTATAAAAAATTGTAACTCCTTCCAACTCCAAGTGGAAGACCTTCAACTACGCTAATCTTTGCAAACTACCTAAAATTGCCCCAAAACTACCCTTTGACTAGTCAACACACATGAAGCATACTTGACCATTTAACCACATCACCATAACCTAAAAATTTCATGAAAATTAATAAAAAATCACATACATCACATTATGATCATTTAGTTTGAAACTCCTCTGGACAACCTTGTCCCAAACTGAACGTCTTAAGAAAGAAGCCTATTTGAGTGGGGTCCACTCATCACCACAAGCTCTATCATACCTTTATGTAAACATGGGGTAGTATTATACATTTTACAATAATCATCCATTTATTATTAAGAAATTATGGCAACTTACTATCATTTTAGGTCAAACCACTTTTGAGCTAGGGTTTCAAACACATAAAAAGTTGTTTCCCTTTTTAACATTTGTTTATAAACACCTTATGATGAAATTACCTCATTATTTTTATTAAACCTTCTAGAATCAATTTTGAAACATCCATAAAATCCAAAAGTTCCCATTTAAAGCACACAATTCAGGGTGGGCATCAGAAGATACAATTTGAGATAGAAATGCCCTTCTTCTTGACCTTGTTTCACACAAAACACCATAGCTTGAAATTTTCATTACAGAATGACTAAATTTTTTTCTCACACATCAAGGAAACCCTTGTGAATCATATCCAATCATCATCTTATCTAAAAAATTTCTCTATATATCCATCCTATATCACTTTCATAGTTAGCCCTTAGGGTTTTGCATTGTAAATGTCAGGGTCGACTGAAACAACCTCATAACTCATCATATAAAATCTCCAAAATTTCATAACATACCTGGTACATAATTATAAAAATTCATACATACATCCATGAGCTCATATATCTTCACAACTCAATCTCATGCCTTTTAACAACCATACCTAGTCTAAATGAGCACTTGAAACTTGGTCACCAGCCTGTATCTGCACCCTGAAACTCATGTGAGTGCCTAAAAGCTCCAAAAAAATGATCTCCATCATGTAATATACTTCGCAAGCCACCAATAAGTTACAACCTCCATGCATTGTCATTTAGGCTAGTTAGGTCACCTGAATAGGCTTACAAGAACATGCAATCCTCACTAAATCCACCTATAAAAGAAAGATCTTACCTGAATCTCCATGTCATCATCACTATGAGAATCATATAACTCCACTCCATCATCCAATTTTTAATTAATAATGTTTTGCATCAATGACAACCCCTAAATCACAACATGCCAACAATTTCCCCCTTTGTCATTGATGGAAAACCACCAAAACTTCTCCCCCTTTTTACATTAATTACAAAGGAATACCTATACCTTCATATTATTCCTATTCCTTATCTTCATAGGATCATCTTTTGGTTGGAAACATCAACACAAAATCTCATTCTAGCTCAAAACTTGAAATCTCTTCACAAAAATTGATTTTTAGCCATTTTCAAACATAAAAGTATTGATCTTTCCCTCAGAATAGCATATACACCTCCTAATCATACCATGAAACATTAATAACACATCATCATACCTTTGGTTTGGGATGAAATACCATCATCCACCTTCTAAGCATGTAAAACTTGCAATTTTACCTAAAAACTTTGTTTTAGCCTCCATGAGACCATTGTAGCAGTCATATACCTGGAGCATACTCTTCATGAACATTCCAACAATGATGAATAAGTACTAAGACATCAACTTTAACTTCATTCATGGTCTATCTCAACTTATGAAGGCACAAATTTGGCTAAAATTCTTTCATTTCTTAGCATTGGTCAAACATTGGGACTGATTTCCCTAAAAAAACACCTCCTTATAGACCAACTTTGATGAGCTCAAGAACACCACACACATCATTATAATGAATTTAAAAACTCCCCCTGAACTCAAACCATTCATATCTAGTAAAATATCACATAATCAATCTTCTTACCTTGAATGCATGACTTGGATGATAGGCAAACACTTAGAAACATCCCTAAAACATCTTCTCAGTGCTTAACTGTCACATTAGGATGATACAATGCATTATGAAACATAACTCACTTATCCTTGGAGAATATACCTAAAAAATACCTCATATGCCTATGAATCATCAATTGCACCTTCAAGAGGCACAAACACATGCCCCCCTAACTGATTTGAATCATACACATCATCTTACACATATAGAAGCACCTTTTCACACCATTTGTATAATGACTACCATCAAAACATCAACCTTACCTCATATCTAGTTTCAAAATTTTCAAGTGTCATACCTTTCTAGCACATGAACCACCTATTTAAATCTCATTACTATCTCCCCCTTAGTGATTTGGACCATGCACACCATCCACACTTATAGAAGCAACTTTACAATATTGTAGCATCACATCAGACTGAATGAGGGTTGTCAACCTTAACTTTAACCTTCTTGATCTTCCATTGATCATGTACACACCTTGAACTCTCCTTAGAATATCTAACTAATTCAAGAGTGATCTTTTTCAATCATTTTAAACTAAGATAAGTTCATACTCTGCTTCTTATATACATGTAGCTCTATTTATACAACATTGTAGCACCTTGCCAAACCAAATGAGACCTTGGATCCATATTTTAAACCAAAACATGACTAATAGATTGATGCACAGACTTCTCCACTATCAAAATGACTTACTCAACCTTGGAAAACAATCAAGACCCAAATTAACCTTTAAGAGTGACTTCTTCCATGCTTAAACATCACCTATAGGCTTGTATGTTCTTATACATTTTCCAATTCAAAAAAGTAGCATCAAAAGGGACTTTGAACCTAAATTCACCCTTCTTGATCATCATGTTGCATATTCATATACCTTGGATTTCTGAGAGTATCTAATTGTTTCATGAGTCAGCTTGATTTTCATTTTAAGCTTGTAGATGCTCAAACATACCTATAACCATATTGTGTACTTAATCTCACAACTTTGAGAAATTTTACAAGTTTCAATCACTTTGACATACCTATGACATCCTTTAGAGGAAAAAATTCATACCTTATAGATCAACTAGATGAATTCAAGAGATTCTTAACGCCTCATGCCAGTTAGGATCTTTATCCCCTACCTCTTTCATATTTCATGTACCTCTAAACCCACTGTACATTGATTTCTCATGATCTTTTTCACTGAATATGTATTGTGATCTTATCAATTTGAAGGAATGGATCATATAAATCACCTCTTTCTTGATCAAATAACCATCCTAGTCTTTGAAAAACCTTACACACTTCCAAGAGACTCACAAAAACCATCACTAGAGAAAATAACCTCCTACATGTATATATAGTACCAATCAACTTCAAACATAGTATTTGATGTACTAAGAAGGAAAAACACCTCATAATTTGACATTGTACATTTTCAAGGATCCATACAAAACTTTCATAGTATTATTTATGAATTAAACAACTTGCCAAACCATCAAGATGACCAATATGCCATTTTTCATTTCTTTAAACTGAGTACAGATTACTAGCCCTTCCATGTGAAAGAAACATACTTATATTTTGATGCATACACATTCATAAGAAAAAAACACTTGATTAGATTACCTTTTTGGTCATATTACCATCTTCATGAACCTTGTAGCATGCTATTGTAGGAAATTTTCCCAACTAGCAAAACACACTTAGTTAATTAGGTCTTCAAATGATTTCACAGTCAAGAGTGAACATTGTCATGGATTCCATCTACTTGAGATACAATTAGAGCATAATTATTCATGAATAATGATGTAGGAATGGTAAAGATATATTGTTCAAAATTTTGGCTCTAGATTCCACCTTTTTCACCTTCAACAACAACTTTACTTACATACCGCTTGAAAAATATAGTTAGGATTCAATTGTGGTTAAATACCACACTATACATAAAACCTCTTATATCACTTCACATTTTTCCATCGTCCTGTAGAAAAATCCGCTTGATGTGTTGAGACTCAATATTTTATGGACATCCATTGAATATCACTTAAATGCTTGATACCTCCTTGGTTTGCACTTAAACTCACCTGTTTTGACCACTTCTCTTACATAGACCACACTTGAAGTGATGGTCTGATCAAGTCATCATTTTGATGACACATTCCATCAAAATATTCATCTCAAAGTATTAGAATACCTATCAACATGATGAAAACTCCATACCAACAAATAACCATGTTCATTTTGACTTAACACACCTTAGATGACAATGACACACCAATGAACAACCAAGAGACTTTGAGAGACTACTCACACAATTACTTGAATTTTGAGATCCCTCATGATTTCAAACATATACTAAACTCTTGAACACATTTGACACATGCATTTATAGCTCATGAAAAATCATTTGAATCAGAATTTACTCTTTGTGATATCACATACCATAGACTCTAGACAACTATACTAGCCACCAACTCATACCAAAAGAAGACATTATGAATTGTTGTCATGATAAAATTTGAGGATTCTATTAACTACAAATTTAATCAATTAAATTATAGAACATTAATATCCTATGTAATAGTAAATCAATAAACATCACATTATATTGTATAACAAATAAAGAAATACTTACAGAAAGTAAATAACACATGATACAAGATTTATAATGGAAAACCCAAAGGTAAAAACCCCACTATGAAAAGTAAAATTTGTTGTAGAGAACCCTTTTACATCCAGTAAATTACCTCCTCCTTTAGAAACCCTAATCACAAGGGTAAGAAGATCTTTGATATATATTTTCCAATATGTCAAATAAGGACCCGAAGTCCTTTTTATATGAGGTGATTGAGTATGTCTCTTGAACCACCTTTTTAACCTAAATGGTTGACACCTATACCAAGGTTTAAAATATTTGATAATAGAAATATAACTATTTATTATTATTAAATATTTAACCTAAAGTATATCCCTAGGTATGAATATTTAATAATACAAATAGAAATATTTCTTATTATTAAATATTTAACCTTAGTATAATGTTGGACCCATATTTAACTAAGGGGTGGCCAACCCACTTAACCATTATGTTCCAAAATTTCATGACACAATAATCCCATTATAAGAAACAACAACATGACTCTTACAACTACTGAGTCATTTCAAATGTAAACTCAGACTTTGAGAGCACATACATATACACCAAAAGACCACAATACTGAGATATTGAATTTCACAACATAATAAACCATATTGAACCATAATAACATGCTTAATGACACTAAAGGAAATAACTTGACATCATGGAGGAGTCACACAAAAACCAAGACAACTTCCCCTCACTCCAATGCTTCATATGAACTGATATACCTATAAGAAGCATAGTAGAAGCATATGAATCCCATGAAGACCTAAAATAAGGCATTGAAGAGGTCCCAATCCCTCTTAGACATTAAAGAAATACATCTTCTTATTTCTTATATTCTAAGCTTTAAATTATGCATTTTCTTCCATCAACTCCAACATTTGATGAGACTCCATGATCTCTCCTAGGCTCCCGATTCCTTCCTTGACTGTTATTATACATTACTGACCTCTAAAATTTTTTCTCAAGAACTTTAGGACCTTGATCCCTTTTATTTTTTCTTAGTTAACCATAGGTACACTCTCTATCCACATGACCAAGCTCATTACAGTTGTAACATATCACAAAACTCTTCCCTTTTTAGCTCTCAACATGTCTAAGTGAATCAATCAAGAAAATCTAGCAACGCGAACTTCCTCATTAAAATTATATAATACCACATTATTAACATAATCACTCTTATTGTCCCTCCATTGATAATCATATCTAGAGGAATTTCTACAATCTTTTCACCTATGACCAAAGCCATTACAAGTAAAATAATAACCATTAAAATTTCTCTCATACCTTGAAGCATTTGGACACCTTACTGATTTTGTCATTTCATTTTTTTTATGGGGATCACCTTATTTTTTTCTTGATAATTAGTTCACCTAATTCCTTTCTTGGAGCCATGTCCTCTTACTTCACTTATTTGTTCTTGAGTTAAGACTTGAATCCTAGACCAGCTCTATCACCTGCAACTTTCTGATTTCTCAAGAGACCATCAAGAGAATTGGAACTTTATTCAAATTTCTAATATGAACTTACCTTACTAGCTGCATATGATAACTCCTTATTTAGTATAATGACTTCTTCCTCATAGGATTGCAAGCTAAGATTCATAGTGCTCATTTGCATCTCTAGCCTTTTTACAGTTTCATCAAGATTCTCAGTGATAGCCCAATACTTCCCTTCTAGCTCCTGAACTTTTGCTTCATATTCCTTGACCCGTGATTTAAATTTCTCATTTTATCTTTCAGAATGCTTCAATTTTGACTAAACAAAAACCAATTCAGTCATAATATCATCTTCTTCTCCTTAAAAACCATTGCAAGAATCTGAAAAAAAAACTCACCCATCAATGAAGAATCACCACTAGTGGATCTCATATCTTTTTTTGTCATGAAAAGAACCTCATAACCTTAATCTTTGTGATCAGATTCAAACTCACAATCAATTCCATCATGTTCACTACTTACTTTAGAGGAAAAAACCTCTTCCTTGGTGTACAAGATCTTCTTACCCTCTTATAATAAAACTTCTTGAATCCTTTCTTCTCTTTACCATACTTCAAATTTTTCTTCTCACGATCACTTTCATGATCATCATTCCCATTCTTATCATTTATATGAGAATACTTAGTATAAAAATGACCTATTTTACCACAAATAAAGCATTCGAAAGCAAGTTTAACCTTGTAATTACCAGTTTCAACAGTCATCCTTCTAGAAACCATGGTAAATAGTTCTTCATCACCTAGCTCATGAGAATCATCATCAACTTTGACCTTCTTATCATTTATATTATTTTCAAATTTTAAATATATTTCTTTCTTGGTTGGTTTGGATTTCATCACCCTTATCTTATAAGCATTCAAAGTACCATGTAATTCATCAATATTCAAAGTAGTCAAATCCTTTGCCTCTTCAATAACATATACTTTAGAAACAAACCTAGGAGTTAGTGAACTCAAAACCTTTTGAAATATTATTTCTTCCTTCAAATCTTATCCTAAACATTTCATGAAGTTGATAAGCTTGTAAACCCTAAGAAAATATGCAAAAATAGAATCATTATAATTCATCTTGAGAGCTCAAACCAATTTCTAAAAGTTTGAAGCCTAGCAATTATTACCTTTGAGTCACCTCCATACAATACTTGTAGTTTATCCCAATCCTCTTTTTCTGACTTGCATTGCATTACCTTTCCCATCTCAGATTCACCAAAACCACATATGATGGCACTAAAAGCCTTTGAGTGACCACTACATGCCTTCTTTTCTACAGCAGTAGTTGGAGTAGTGGCAGGACCTCAAGCTCCAAAAATCATAATTCACACCATCAAACAAAGGTGCCTTGCTAGTTGAGAACCCACTCTACTGGCTCACCATGTTTGTGCTAGTACCAGCTTTGATACCAATTTTTGGAAGCACAATGGATGGAGAGGGGGGGGTGAATTAGTCCTTATAAAATTTAGATTTCTTACTTAGATCACAAACCACTTATCCAATTATTAATGTGTGCACAATATCAAATACTAAACATGCACTCAACCATGAATAAGGAAATCAACACCATAACACAATATATAAGTGGGAAAACCTCATGGGGAAGAAAGACCATTGAAATAAAATCTTTATATTGATATGTTTCAAATTTAGTGAGGTGCTAACCCCACAAGGAGCACCAACCCCTAGTTTAGTAGAGCACCAACCCCTAATTTTATGAAGCACCAAATCCAAAAGGAGGATACAACCCCCCAAGATGATCAAACACATAATAAACCACATTATTAAGTATATCTATGATTTATTTATTCTTCCAAAACTTATATATATCACAAATTCAGCTCAGACTCCTTCAAACCCTATCTTTTCAAAATTTCACAATCTTGATCTTTCTTCACTTATCAATTCCTCAAACCATTTCACACATTATTTTTGTCATTATTCAACCTATCACACACTTTATCATCTCTCAAAACATGCTCACAAAACTTCAAATAAATCACACCTAGGTCTCACTTCCTTCCTATGCACGCGCACACTTAGTTCAACTTTGCAACCAAAACATCACCTTTATAGGATATTCTTGATAAAAATTCAAATGAGTTCATTTTATTTCCTTTATATCAACCATACAAACTTATAAAAATCCCATAAAATTTATCATCATAGTCAAAGTGACCTATATGGGTCAGTCATGCCTAAAACCTTCCATCATGCACCAAAAATCCTCAAAACCTCATCACTAGGATGAGAAAAATCATCTAAAATAAAAACTATTGTTATCCAAACTATAAAAATCACCACACATGAGTAATATTTCATTTAAACATCATCCATGGTTGAAATTTACTTGAACCAATCAAATTATTTCATTTAATGGGCCCACTGAGTCATTTCCTTCTCAAAACGATTGTTTTCAGCACCCTGTCTTTACCTTTGGGCCTCTAGACCACCCAAGATGAAATCAAATATGGAATGTGACCACTATATGTAATTACCATAACTTTTATAACAATTATAATAAAGTTATACAACATGAAACATCCATTGGTTCAAACCAAAGTCACTTTACTCTTCACTAAATCAAGATGTTCAAAAAGTGGATTTACAAATACAATTAATTTTAACCATTAATGAAACATTAAAGACCTATAAATGTGTTAAATAGATGAAAAATTCACACCTGTTCAATTTCTAGGTGGTAGCAAATATAAACTCGTCCATTTGATGCTTCAATCAACTCAATATTTCAACAAAAGCAGTCCTGTCTAGAAAAGTAAGAAACCTTATTACTCACAAAATGACCTGGAAAATACATAAAATAAACTCATAATGAGAGAAAAATTATACCATTGGAAATATATCTAAATTAAATTTCTATTAAATATTGTAAATCCTTCCAAATCCAAGTGGAAGACCTTCAACCAAGTTGATCTCCATAAACTGCCTGAAACTACCCTTTGACCAGTCAACACAAATGAAGCATACTTGACCATTTAATTACATCACCATAACTTGAAACCATCATACACAATGATAAAAACTCACATAAATCATATAATGATCATTTAGTTTGTAACTCCTTTGGACAATCTTGTCCCAAATTGAACTTCTTCAGAAACATACCTATTTGAGTGGGGTCCACTCAACACCACAAGATATATCATAACTTTTTGGAAACCTAGAGCATTTATCTACATGTTACAATAATAATACATGCATTATCCAGAAATTATGACCAATTAGGATCATTTTCTCTCAAACCACTTTTGAGCTAGGGTTTCAAACACATAAGAAGTTGTTTACCTTCTTAACATTTGTTCATAAAAATCTGACGATGAAATGACCTATTTTTTCAAAACCTTCTAGAATAAATTTATAAACATCCATAAATTCCACAAGGTCCCATATAAAGCACACAATTCAAGGTGAGCATTAGAAGATACAATTCGAGCTGGAAATGCCGCCCTTCTTGACCTTGTTTCACACAAAACATCATAACTTGAAATTCTCATTACATAATGACCCCAAATTTCATTTAAACCTTAAGGAAATCCATTTACATCATCTACAATCATCATATTAGGTAAATAATTTCTCCATCTCTCCAACCTATCTCATTTTCATAGTTATCCCTTAGAGTTTTACACTGTAAATTCTAGGGTCAATTGAAACCTCATAAATCATCATAGAAATTATCCAAAATGCCCTAACATACCTGGTACATCATTATAAAATTATATCCATGCATCCATGAGCTCATATATCTCCATAACACAATATCATGCCTTCTAACAACCATACATGGTCCAAATGAGCACCTGAAACATGGTCACCGACCTGTATGTACACCCTAAAACTCATGTGAGTGCATAGAAAATATATAAACATGTTCTAAATCATGTCAATATGCTTCTCAAGCCACAAATAAGCTCCAACCTCCATGCATTGTCACCCAAGCTAGCTAGGTCACCTGAATAGGCTTGCAAGAACATGCAATTCTCACTGGATCCACATATACAAACAAGATCATACTTGAATCTCCATTTCATCATAAATTTGAGCATCATATGACTCCACTTCATCATCCAATTTTTCATTAATAATGTTTTACATCAATGACAACACCTAAATCACATCATGCCAATATTGAATTCATAGTTATGTGGCGGTAGGTTTGTATGGAGTATATGTCATTCACGCTCAACCCCTATGTGTGGTAAATTTTCACACATTCGTTCCCCTAGTAGAGGGATGATATTATCTATCTACAATATCTGACATACCTCCTTCATCTCATCTACATCTTTCTGTGGAAGCTCAATTTTCTTCGTGTGTGCTCTCTCTTGCACTTGCTCCTTTAAGCTCTGAATTTCTCCTTGCAAGCCTATGATCACCCCCATAGTCTCCTAATATACCTCTTTCTAATACATATAATCTAGTTACCTAACATGCATAACCTCTTCTTTTCATATGAGTGGATTGGGCTTAAGAGGTTCTCATGTGCGAGCCGCCTCTGTGCGTGTGGTGACTAGAATGGGCTGTAAATTTGGATCAGGATTCTTTGGCATCCACTGATCATTATTCTATACCATGATCATCCTTGTTCCTTTTTCCTTTTTCTCATTGTTACACATATGATCATACAAGTCAAGACAATCCTTAACCTTATGTTGATTTCCACAATATCTGCATATCAGATTTTGAGGACACTTTCGCTAGTAATGATTAGGGGACCCACAAGTGTAGAAAGTCCCACACATAATTATACCTCTTTTTCCACAACCTATACTCATATATCCACCACAGAATCCACATCCTCTATTTTTACTCTCCTTAGAAGGATGGGATTCATGCATCTGAGAGCTTCTTACCACCGTGGTTTGTTGTATTTCTGTCTCGCAAGATTTATGAATTTGATCTATCTATTGGTAGTCCTTAGTATCATGAGTGTGTGTGTCACAAATCTTGCAATAAATAGACACATTCTTCATCATTGTGCACTGCAAAAGAGGATAGTTTCAAACATCATGGTTTTAATGAAATATTTAACAAGATTACAATAATGTGCATACAATCTTGTACAGACAGATATCCTTCTTATGTTCCTCTACTTCACAATCAGTACATCATATGCCATTACATGTCTCATGTGCCAAGTTGGTAGAAATATTCTCCAACTATTTGACCATTGATGCAATCTGTTCCTCAAAAAATGGGCTCACTATAGTATCAACAATCCCAACTACCTCTGTGCGCATAGTTACCTCCAAGGCCTTGTATGGATCTGCATATGTCTTATGAGATAGATCTATTCTAAATAGAATCAACAATCCTTCAACGAACCACTGTGTATGCTAACTTGGATGAATATAATAAGACAATTTTGACATAAGAGATGTAAAATGTGCATCGTACTCACTTACACTCTCAAAGAGGCCTTTCCTGATGTCTTTCAGTGTGTTGATAATTTTTTGTTCAAACTCCAGGATGTGGAACTCAACTAATAATTTCATGTGTAACTCATCATAATCCACCATAGCCTGGTAGTGTTCATACTTTCTGTACCAACTATGTGCACTCCCTTGAAGTGTAGTGTAAAAGTGACTTGCCTTTCTATCTATTGTTATAATTCCCTTAGTGTTGATTAGAGAATACTTGTTAGAGAACACACAAGGATTCCACATGGGAGAGAAGGCCAGGATCAAGGGCACGAAGGGATAGGAAGAACATGCGCGCAGAAGGCAAGTCGAACATTCAGGACTTAGCTGATTTTGAGCATGACGACCTATTTTTAGAAGATGGCGTGTGGAACACACCAATGATGCAGAGACGTGCACACCATGCATTGTCTATTTTTAGAGGATCGGATCAAAGAATTTTGCATGGAGATGAGCTAAGAATAGGATTGACACTTCAGTTAACTGTAAGAGGCCTATAGATAGCACACTTACATGTGTGGCTATGCCTATGAATGACACGTGGCTATTAATAGCATGCGGCCTATTTCTAGAATAGATAAGTGGTGAAGGGAAAGTCCCCACCCTATATATATGATGTGAGGTACATGTGTGATGAATAAGTGTGATGGATGTATGAAGATATAGAGATATACACATATGACTGAATTATTGTATCAGATCCATACACGCATTGGTATCATTTGACATTATTGTAAGGAGCTTCTGTGTTTATTAATAGATGGAAGATATTGGTTGAATCTAAGTGTCATTCATGTGTAAATGAGTAGTGTATGTTATTGATTCAATCATGATTACTGTTTAACACTTGTTCTATCATAGATATGAATGTAGCATACAATGTAGAATGATAGATTAGTTATGAATCTATGTGTTTCTTCCTTCATCACGCTAACATCCTACTATAACAACCCTAAAGAGGGACCTGGTACCTTTGCGTGCTTCGGGTGAGTGCTCAGTCTGGGCTGAGTGATGTGCCAACATGTCTAGGGAGTTATCTGGTAAATTCTAGGCTGCAACATTGGTTCCATTGCCTGGGACCTCTTTTTCAGTTGTTTTCAGGATGGTTCGTGATGAAGACGTACCGGTTAACTCTAGCAAGTATTGAGGAATGGATACATGATCTGGAGGAAGAATATGCATGGTGATTCAACAGTGGATCTGCGTTTAACACAAACACTTGGTTAGAACAAAATCTATATGACAGCTTATATGAGATATTTTTTACCATCTTTCCAGTAGAACTATACGAGTGGCTTACTACTTATGCATCTCAGTGGAATTGGAGGTATCACACACTTGTCTGGACATAGGAAGAATTTTAGGCCCTTTATGATGTTGATCTGATCTGGACTCGTGCTGTGGATACGTGGTTTCATGGTGTTCTAAACAGTTATATTCTAGAATATTCAATTTCAACGTACTCTTTCCCAAAGGTAGCTGAATTCCAGTTTTTGCAGTATCCAAGAGGAGTATATTTGTGAGGTATTCCACTGGTGATCAAGATCTTGATGGTAACTTTGAACCTAGAGAGTAAACCGATGGCTAACTAAACTTCACCACGCGCGAGGGTAGGAATAGGTTTGGTGAAAGATGGCAGACCTAGTGGTAGAGAGGTAGAGAGAGGAAAGGTGGCTTAAGTTTAATGAGGCACGTGAGAGGGAGATAGAGAAGTAGTGTTATGTTGCAGAAAGTATGGCATTGAGGAGAGAGATGGCTCGTGAAGGATTTATAGCTCACATAGAAGACATGGAGCCAGAGCATCAGGAACTCCCCCATCTTGGAAAACATGATAGAGATCCCCCCTCAGCCTCACATAGAAGTGTGCCAGTAGAGACTACCTAGACCATGGGCATGCATCTTAATCCACCTAGTGACCTAGCCCTTGTGCTTGGTTTTCTAGTATCTAGTATGACAAGTAACCAGAAAGCTAATTTGGGAAGTAGGAGAGAAGGAGTAAGTCAAGGAGCAAGTACATCAATGGCAGGATAGATGACTTCAATGATATTTGGAGGAACATCCTTAGGTGCATCATCCACATAGAATGTGAGCGCGCAGAATGTTGGATTCACCTCTGGAAGTGGAACTACCTCACAGACTGTAGGGGTTTAGTATAGTACTACTATTGGAGCACAGGGGAGTACATCTACAGGTCATATTCCCACTACAGGTGGAGGATCAGGAGGTATAGGTGGTTCTAGTTCCAGTGGATCTTGGTGGTTCTGGAGGTAGAGGGAACACAGGAGGTTCTGGATCAGGTGGTCAAGGTCTGCAACAACCACATAATATTTATATGGAGATGTCTCTTCATCTCCCAGAGTATAGAGGTATAGAGGATGCTACCGAACATGTGCATATGTGTGAAATCTTGTGGCACACTAAGGGGATCATGGCTGCTGAGCGTAAGGAAAGTCAATTTGCTACTACATTACAAGGACGTGCACACAGCTGGTATAGGAAGTTTGACCCTGATCAAACTTGCATGGATTATGCAGCATTGAAAGATGCTTTCTTGAAAGAGTTCCATATCCCTGAGTTTGAGCAGAAGAGTATTAGTGTGCTCAAGGATATCAAGCAAGGCACTACTGAGAGTGTACGTGAGTATGATGCTCATTTTAAGACACTTCTATCTAAGCTATCTTATGATATTCATGCTATCCAACATGCACAATGGTTCATTGGAGGATTGATTACACCATTTAGAAGGGTGTTGTCACATAAGACATACACTGATCCACACAAAGCACTGGAGGTAGCTTTACATGCTGAGGTAGTTGGGAGCATTGACACTGGTGTTAGTCCATTCTTAGAGGCACAGATTGCAGCTATGGAAAAGTAGTTAGAGAAGCTATCAACAAATTCATCCCATGAAACATGCTCAGGAATTTGGTGTATAGATTGTGAAGTGGAAGGTCACACCAAGGATAGTTGCCCTCATAGATCTGTATGCTCATTACTGTTGGATTGTGAGATCTTTCATTTGAATCATGATGCTAGTCACTGTCCTTTGTTACAGTGCATGATAAGGAAGAATGTATCTTACTTTTGCAATATTTATAGGTCCATGACCCATGATACTGAGGATTTTTAGTTGATTGGTCAGATCCAGGATGCTATAGACATTGGGCTACGACAGACAAGTGTAATAGATAATTCTAAGGGTAAGAATGAGCACTAGGATCAAGATCATAATCCAATGTCCTATGATAGGAATGAGGAGCGTTATAAAGGAGGTCATCGAAGGGGACGTGGATATTGGATGGATATGGAGGATGAGGTTGTGGTGGAGGAAGAGGTGAGTTCCCTCATGGAACATGTTATACGTGTGGATCTCCTGACCACTATAGGCATGAATGTCCTCAGAATATTACATGTTCTTTCTATGGAAAGAACCATAGCTATGAAGAGTTCCCAGACTTATATGAGCATCTAAGTAAGCAACATAAGAAAGAAAACAAAGGCACTAGGATGGTTAGAATCTAGCGCATGGTAGAAGATCAGTGGATTCCCAAGATAGCAGAAGGACCTGAGGCATTGACAGTGAATATTACTACATGTGCTGAAGTGGCACGTGCAAGAGAAGCATTACACCAGAAGCCTACGATCACCAAGGAGGAGGTTTTGCATGCAAGGTACCCAGATCCCACTCATCAGAAGGAGGTTTACCAAGATACCATGGAAGTGCTAAGGAATCTTCAGGGTGAGATACAATACTTAAAGGAGTAGAAGAAAGCATCAGAGATAGTCCAAACTGATATCGATGATCTACGAGAAGTGTGCAGAATGTTGCGCCAGGAGAACATTATCCCACTATTAGGAAGTTGGTTAAAGGGGAACACTCCACGCGTAAGTTTTGAAACAAGATGATAGATCCTACATGAAAATATTCCCCCTGATAGCATTGACTATGACAAGGAAATTACTCTGAATGTTGTTGTGGATGGGTGGATGTTGAGCAACATATTGATTGATACAGGTGTAGAAGTAAATGTGCTTACATTAGATGCATGGGTACAAATGGGGAGGCCTCCATTGCAGCCATCATCTAATGTGTTGTTTATGGAAAACTGGACTAAGGCTACCCCCATAGGAGTTTTGAAGGATGCATCTATAACCATACAAGGGGCCAAGTTCACTGGGGATTTTGAGGTATTAGCACTTACAGAAGTAGACAATTTTCCAGCCTTGCTTGGATGCCCTTGGTGTTATGTGAATAATGTTGACTTGAGATTCAATAAGGGGTATATCAGCTTTGAGAACAAGGAGGAAAGGGTTGTGATACCATTGACAGATGGGAAGTCTACACCATATGTTGAGCCTCTAAGTGAGGAGGACTTAAACCAAATTTATGTACGTGTTGTTCAGGACCCAAGAGGTCAATGAGCCATCAAAAGAAGGCATCATACAGTGGGAGGATTCTCATTCTATTAGTGATACTACGAGTATTTCTTGTGACAATTGGGCTCATGGTACATATGAATTAGTAGGGCGCGAAGTAAAAAGCATGGTTGCACGTGCAAGAATGGACTTCGTTCGGTCTGACGGATAGGTAGCACAGTACCTTGGTATACAGGGGCAGAAGATCTTCCTACATTTTTGAAAGCCATGGAAACACAGTGGACAAATCAAATTAAGAGAAGAGCTATGTTAGTATATACCTTGTGTGGGACAACACGCACTGGTGGGTAGTCCACAGAGATAATCTTATAGAATGGGAAGAGATTGGAATCACCCTATCTATTAGGTTTGTAAGGAATAATGCACCTACATAGATCTGCACTTATCATGGTGATCAACCTGTTCAGCATCACATTCAGCAGTGTGAGAGACTCTAGACAACAGGACATGAAGCATTACCACTTTCACTCTAGGTGCATAGATTGTACTCTACACTACAAGGATGCACACGCACCTGGTATGTATATGTAGAACTACATTGAGAGACTAGAAACTGGAAAAATTTGACTGCAGGGATGATCCATACCTTTGACTACTTTTCTTCTCAACCTCCAATAGAAGAGGCATTAAAATTTATTAAGTGCTTAACCATGGGAGATAGTGCAAAAGTAGAAGAGCATATTCAAGAATTATTTGGTGAGATAGAGTCAGAGGCATTTTGAGAAGGAAGAAGAAATGGACTTCATACTACTTGAATGTGCTTGCCTTGAGAAAGAGAAGGGAAAGATGGTTTACATCGTGGATGATGAGGAAATTGAAAACCTAGATATTGAACATTCACAAGGGGTGCGTGAGGTCTTGGACAGTGCAGACAAGGATACACATGCCTATCATGAACCCATGAAGACAAAGAAGGTGAATATAGGTTTGGAGGCTGAGCCTAAGGAGGCCATAATTGGAGACTACTAGTCAGACTCGGAGGTAGCAAAGATCATTGAGTTACTCAGGGATTATCAAGACTTATTCCCACAAGGATATCATGAACTTAAAGGCGTGCATAAATCACTTGGGGAAATGAAGATAAAGCTTAAAGATGGTGCACACCCAGTTAGAAAGAGGCCTTACAGAATGAATCATAATTTGTGTGAAAAGGTAAAAGAAGAAATTGATAAAATGTTGAAATATGGAGTTATCAAACCCCTTGATGAGTCAGAATGGGTTAGCCCAATGGTGATCAATATCAAGAAGGATGGACAAATTAGAATATGTGTAGACTATAGGGAGTTGAATGTTGCATGCATCACTAATCCATTCCTGATGCCATTCACTGAGGAAATACTGGAAGGTGTTGTAGGGCACGAAATATACTCCTTTACAGATGGGTTTTTTGGGTATCATCAGGTTAGGATTGCTCAGGAGGATCAAGAAAAGACAACATTTACTACTGAATGGGGAATTTTTTCCTATATTGTGATGCCTTTTGGATTGAAAAATGTGCCTATTGTATTCTCACACATAGTTGTTCAGGCATTCAAAGATTTTATTCACAACTTCTTACAGGTCTACCTAGATGATTGGACAGTATATGGGCTTGTGAAAGATCATTGTGACAATCTATGCTTAATGTTTGAATGGTGCAGATAGTTGAGTATCTCTTTGAACATCAAGAAGTGCATATTTTCCACACCATTTGGAATATTGTTAGGACATATAATCTATAAGGAAGGTTTTCTTGTTGATCTAGCTAAGGTTGCAGTCATTTTAGGCCTGAGAAGCACCTACCAGTCAAAGCAAGGTGCACAGATTTTTAGGTCATACAGGATATTATAGAAAATTCATCAAAGGGTATGCCAAAATTGTTGCACCCTTGGAAGAGTTACTGAAGGGGAAAGGTACATTTTATTGGGGAGAACCACATCAACGCGTGTTTGAGATATTAAAAGAGAAACTTACTACCACTTCCATTCTACGCTTTCCCTCATGGGATAAACCATTTCATGTGCATGTGGACACCTCTGGCATGGCCATTGGAACTTTGTTAGCTTAGCCTAGAGAAGGTATTGTCGATCATCCAATTTTTTTGCTAGTAGGAAGCTGACTCCTGCTGAACAAAATTATACAACTATAGAGTGCGAAGCTTTGTCCATGATCTATGCATTGCACAAGTTTTGACAATACTTGTTAGTAACACCATTTGTGTTTTATATAGATCACATGGCATTGAAGTACTTGGTAAACAAGCCCATCTTATAGGGGCACATATGCAGATGGGTACTCTTATTTCAAGAGTTTGATTTCATAGTTGTGGTGAAGCCAGGGAAAAGAAATTCTGGACCAGACCATCTATCTAGAATCAACTCAGGAGAGGAAGCACAGACAATTGAAGAAACCATGCCAGATGCACATTTATATAGGTTACAATGTGTGCCATCAGAATTAGAAGACATTATTGTCTTTCTGTGGACCTTGGTATAGGATCACATCCCACCATGCTTTCATAGCCCAGACCTCAGGCTAGATTTGTGCCCGTATAACGAGACCCACCTTGAAGGAATCAAACCTTGGAATGCATTAGAAAATCATAACATTCTGTGGAAATAACACTAGAAGGAATGAAGGCATTATAACTTCCTATAGGTGGCACCATTTATGTTAATCAGTGGTGACCCCTACAAGTTAGGAAGAGATGAAGTATTATGCCGTTGTGTATTAGAGCATGAGCACAAGGATATTATGGAAGAAGCTCATGGTGGTATTGTAGGAGGCCATTATGAAGGTGATGTGACTTCCTGGAAGATCCTACTTGCTAGATTATGGTGGGAGACATTGTATAAAGACTGTAAAGAATATTGTAAGGTGTGTGATCATTGTCAGTGCTTAGGAAAACTAGGGAAAAGAGATGAGATGCCTTTGAGACCAATTACTAGTGCAGAACCATTTGAGAAATGGGCCATTGAATTTGTAGGACCTATTTTGCCAGCCGCGCATAGGACTGGATCACGCTATATCATTACTTGCACAAATTATCTCACACGGTGGGTAGAAGCAACACCTACAAAGGACTGTACAGCAGCTACAATGGCTAGGTTTCTATGGGAGAATGTTCTTACAAGATATGGATGTCCTTTAAGTTTGACAAGTGATAGGGTACACACTTTTTGAATGAGACAATCAGGATCCTATTAGATGAGTTTATGGTTGCACACCATAAAACTACACCCTACCATCCTTAGGAAAATGGAACTACTGAGGATTTCAACAAGATTTTGAGCCAGACTTTGACAAAAAATTGTGATGTTGGAAGAAAGGATTGGGATGAAAAATTTTCAGCTGTTCTTTGGGCATATAGAACAACTTATAAGCAATTGAACAAAGCCACACCATTTCAGCTGGTGTTTGGTGTGGAATCCATTCTCCCTATAGAATTTATGTTACCTTCTTTGCGCATTGTGTGCACTGGAGGTCTAGCTGATGAATAGGATTTAGAAGAGCGTATCGAGAAGATGATTCAACTGGATGAGTGATGAGCCATAGCACAATGGATTCAGAAGCAGGAAAAGGCTAGGCAGAAGGCATGGCATGACAAAAACATAAGGGATAAGAAGTTTGAGATTGGACAAATGGTACTTCTTTATGACTCTAAGTTCTTGTGCCATCCAGGAAAGCTCAAAGTACATTGGTTGGGGTTGTATGTCATCACTCACATACTTGAAACAGGTGCTTTCCAGTTAGAAGCACTTGATGGAACATGGCTACCCGGTTACTTTAACGGGAGTAGGCTGAAGCCCTACTATAAATAAGACTTCTTGGTGTTTGTAATAAGGTAGTATTGCCATTTAGATTAGGTTTCCCTTATGTATTTCCTTCATTGTCACTATGCTTTGTCAATTTAGTTGTTGTTCTTGTGTAAAGCGTGCTTACGCGCATGAAGCTCATTACTATGTGAAGAATGTTTATGTGCAGAGGACTGCACATACCTTTAGTGTGGGGTGGTTGTAGTTATCCAAGTAAAAGACCAAGGGAATTGAAAGGTGAAAGGAATAAGCTGCTACGGGTGTGATTTAAGTCAAAAGAAGATTGCTTCTCAAAAGTGACCAAGGATGGAGATGAATGAAAGGACAGTATAACGCAAGGTAAGCAGAGGCCATGATAACTACCAGGAGAAGGTACAGTGATGAGGTACTCAGGTGCAAGGGCACATGCTGAAGAGAAGTCTATGACCAGAGGGTAGGAAGGTGCACTAGAAGGTTATAGCTGGGGCACAAAGATGTACCATGTGGAAAGAATGAATTTGGTCAGTAAATGAGAGGATATTTGGTAGGTGAAGGAGCAATAAATGCATCAAAATTTGAAAATTTGAAAAAAAATTATATAAGGATGGGATGCAGATTCATTTTTACCATTGTGACTAAGAGAATTTGAGGAAAGAGCCAATTGTGAAGATCCGAGTGATTAGGTTAAGGTACGAAGGGTGTGAAACCAAGCGTGATAAAAAGATCTGTGTGAAAAGAAGCTTATGTCCCCGGTGGTGAAGGGTTTGAGTGAAGCAAGGAGGTAGAGAGGAGTTAGGGCACAAAGTTTCCACCTAGGGCATGATTGAATCGAGCTAGGGTTTGATTCACAAAGTTACAGAGTTAAAGAGGAGACGTTTGTAAAGGAAAAAAATGGCACCCAAGAAGGCATCTATAGCAGCAGCAAAAGGAAAGAAGAAGGTGGTCGTTGAGGAAGAAGAGATGGCACCCGAAAGCCATTTTTTAGAAATGCAATATCTAGAAGGAGTCATCATTGGCTAGGAGTGGGATTCACCCATCAGAAAGAGAAAAGTGAGTGAATACAATCACAGGACCGTGGAGAACAAGAAGGAGCTCGATTCCTTGCTCACTACTAGGATGAACAAGCATACGATGGATGACATGCCAGTTTTTAATGATGCAGGCAAGAAGCTTCTGAAGAGAATTGGGGTCTACCAATTATATGAGCTCCCATATTTCAGGAAGTATGAGCCCTTGTATCAGTGGCTCATGAGCAGAGTGCATGAGGACTTCTTCTACTTTGCAGGACGCAGAGTTAGAATCTCATCTGCACTTATCTCGTCAGTTACAGGTTTGAAGGCTGCATGAGAGGACATAAAGAATGATCTCATAGATAAAGCCATGATCTTGAAGACCAGACAAGAGTTGGGATACCTGAAGGGTCTGCATGGTATGGATATAGAAAAATTGAAGAACTGTCTGGTTGTGCAAGCAGCAGCACACCTTGTTACAAAGTTGAATGATCAGGAGTAGTGGTCATAGGTAAATACTATGTGGTTACACATTTCACGTAAGATGTCAGAAGGATCAATCTACAATATTGTAGGCTATATTGTAGAACAAATAGTCAAGGAAGTGCGCACAGGAGGGAAGATCAACTTTGGGGCTGTTCTACTATCACTAGTATTCATGGAAATTGGAGTACCAGATGGGCCGAAGGAAAAAGTATGGGAATACCCCATGGAGAATAAGTCACCAACTGAAAGGTTCAGTAAGTATCTATGTAAAGGGGCCATGACATATGACGTAAAGCAAAGGGTGGAGAAATGGTATGATAGGCTCTGCATGGCATTTGGAGAAGAGTGGACACATCCCAAAGGACCTACCATCAGTAGTAGGGACACAAGTCCAGTTTTTTGTATATCAGCATTTCTATATTGTGTGCTTCCCAATGAAAGATGGAGTCTAGAGCCCTTGGTGTAAATTTCCTTATGCATTCACTACAAGGTATTTCCAAGCATCTATTCACATATTTATAGACATGCGCCGACTGGTATTCAATACAGATAAGGTAGACTATGACTACCACATGTTGAGAAAGAAGTATGTGTATCTTGGAAGAAGTGCCTTCATCGAGAGGATCATTTCAAAAGTGTTGAATATTAAGCCAATAAGTCTGGTTGTAGCAGATGTAGGGGTAGTGTTGGTGTATCTCTAGATGAAGACAAAGATGGAGAATAACAAATATGTGGAAGGTGAGTTCGCACTTCCAGCACCACCAAAGGGAAAGCATACAATGGAGAACATCCCAGTGCCTAAGCCCATAGAGCCAATTGAAGTGGAGGATGAGGAGGAGGAGCACCGAAGATAGTGGTGGTTTGGAGCATAGAGGTAGGAGACATCCTACAAATAAGGGTGAAGCAGAGTGCCCACCATTACACCGCCTCAGCCATAAGAGGGGGATGATGAGGACTTGAATGCAGTCCAAGGGGAACATAGATTTAAAAAGGTGTTTAGGAGAATAAGGACCCAAGGTGCTACTCCAACCACGGTACGCAGATCACCCAGACTCTCTCCATAGAATGAGGAAACCGTGCAAAGAAGGAAAACTGAAGTTTAGATAAGGAGGTAGAAGAGTCAAAGGAAAGCACACATAATTCTCATATACTTCCAGAGAACATAGAAGAACAGGGTGAGGAATCAAAGGGAAGAGAAGAGGATGAGAAGAGACCAGAGGAGACAGCTGTAGAGAATTTTCAAGACATGGAGACACAAGTGCCAAATTTGGAAGTGAAAGTCCCTAAATAGCAATGGTCTAGAAGAACACATGGAGAACACATTCCAACAGCCATGGGATATGCAGAGCATGCATGAAAAATTATTCATTCCTGCTTCCAGAGAACAATAGCACATAAGGATTTATTTGGCAGAGAGCTAATGGATGAGGATATCGTGACTATGTACACTCGAAAGCAATTGTCATGGTCAATGCACACCCACATGGATGAGCAAGAATTTGATGTATGTGAAGATTTATATGTTTCGAGATGGCTGAAGAAGGCACCCCAAGCTAGACACATGACAGTAAATCCTACTGTCATGTCAGATGAGTAGGTAAGAAATGCATTGGTGAAGGTTTCTGCTGAAGTGGCTAGAAGAAACATGGAAAAAGCTACAATAATCATAGCACTGTGTGAGGAGGTGAAGACAAAGGATGCGGAAATAACATGCATAACACAAGAGAGGGACTTTGCATAGAAGAATAATGAAGTATTTATCAGCATCACAGAGGATATTGGGGACAATGTCATTAGAGCTAGGCCACACTTGGAGGCCAGGGTACCATAGACGTTTCCTTCAACGATACACTATGTGGAAAAGTTGGTGGACTTGGTACTTGAAGACAAACCTATACACATTATAGTGCCAAGAAAGTCAGAGCAAGATTCAGAATAATAGAAAGCATCAGTGATGTGAAATATTACATCTTATGAAGGGTTACTGTAAGTGTTACAAGAAATATTGAGGAAAGCAGACCAGACTTTAAATGTCTACACAACCCCAGAGGCGCTTATCAATATAAAGACCCTAGAATAAAACAATGAGGTCTAGAAATCAATGAAGGATGAGACATTGGGCCATGCAGAAAGATTTTCAATAGTTAAGTAGAAGCGAGAGGCCCTGGCAGCAACACAAGAGCCACACAAGACTCAGCTGGAAGAGCTTGGGAAGCTAATTGCACAGAAGATGGATCTTTTAAAAGGAAGAATGACATCAATTTCCAACATTGTTTTGGTTCTGTAGAATGAAAAGGGAGATATTGTGAGGGATGAGTTGGAATCCATTGCTGTGGACATCCCAGAAAAAACAAAACAAGCACTCACTGAATGGCAGGTTTTGGAGGCTAAAACAAAGGAGTATCCAGAATTGATACTACAAAATGATACAGAGGAGGTTGTCTCATAAAAATTCTTTATTTTTCTACATTATTTCATTCTTATTCTTTCCATTATTCTGTTATTTACTTAAATTTTTGGAGGAATACCCATTGTTGGGATGACAATGAGATTAGTGTGGGGTAATGTTGATCAGAGAATACTTGTTAGAGAACACACAAGGAGTCCATGTGGGAGAGAAGGCCAGGATCAAGGGCGCAGAGGGACAGGAAGGACCCATGTGTGGAAGGAAAGTTCAACATTTAGGACTTAGCTGATTTTGAGCATGATGACCTATTTTTAGAAGATGGCATGCAGAACACACCAATGATACAGATATGTGTGGCCATGCATTGTCTATTTTTGGAGGATTGGATCAAAGAATTTTGCATGGAGACGAGATAAGAATAGGATTGACACTTTAGTTAACTGTAAGAGGCCTATAGATAGCACACTTGCATGTGTGGCTATGCCTGTGAATGAGTGTGGCTATTAATAGCATGCGGCCTATTTCTGGAATAGATAAGTGGTGAAGGGAAATTCCCCACCCTATATATATGAGTGTGATGGATGTATGAAGATATAGAGATATACACATATGAATGAATTACTGTATCAGATCCATACACGCATTGGTATCATTTGAAATTATTGTAAGGAGCTTTTGTGTTTAGTAATAGATGGAAGATATTGGATGAATCTAAGTGTCATTCCTGTGTGTAAATGAGTAGTGTATGTTATTGATTCAATCATGATTACTTTTTAATGCTTATTCTATCATAGATCTGAATGTAGCATACAATGTAGAATGATAGATTAGTTATGAATCTATGTGTGTTTTCCTTCATAACGATAACATCCTGCTACAACAACCCTAAAGAGGGATTTGGTACCTTTGCATGCTTTGGGTGAGTGCTTAGTCTGGGCTGAGTGATGTGCCAGCACATCTAGGGAGTTATCTAGTAAATTCTAGGCTACAACACAACACCTACAAAATTTCTTCCAACTATCTGCACACCAATCCTCTATCCTAATGATGCTCCTAAAAAAATACCTCAAGTATACTTCCAAACATTGGCACTCATTGTGCTACTAGGGGCACGTTCCTAGTTTGATGAACTTCTATCTTTATCACAAAACTATATCTACCTATATCTATTTGCTAACCTTCAATACTCTTACCGTCAACTACTATTTATGAATCTGGAACACCTTACACAAGGGTTAGGTAGCTAGGCTAAGTCAGATGCGCACCCATGGTTCTCATTCTCTACTCTGACACACTCTCATCTAAAGCTGATGTGGTCTCCCTACTACACTTTCCAAAAGTCGAGAGAATTTGATGTTGTAGCTCCTCGTCTTCCACGAGTGTTTCAAAACCTTCACAAGCCATCATTCTTCTCAACTACAACACTACTTCAATCTCTCTCTCTCTCTTGTGCTTAATTATACTTGACCCCTCTCTCTTCTCTCTTCCTTTATTCCACCAGGGCCTTTATCCTTTTCCATAACTACTCCTTTCACTATGTGTGGTGGGGATTTAGCTAGCCATAGGTAATCTCTCTAATCCTAATTATATCATCAAGATCTTGATAGCTAAAGGTAGGGCTTGAAAATAAAATCCCCTTGGCCCACCAAAAAAATAGAACTCTGTTTATTTAGGGAAAGAATACATAGAAATTACGTACTCCAACCTATAATTATGAAATACACCTATCCACTAACAATCTACAGATATAGTCCTCTCCTCATCTACATCAGAAAGTGTCTGATAATCTTCATCCGTGAAAGATCTTGTTCCTAGGGATAATATTTTGTTTAACGCGTAAGATGCTAACATATGATACAAATCTACTTAAAAGAACTGAATAACATCTCATATAGGCAGTCATATAGATTATCTTCGACCCACTTGCACACATTAAAATCAGGTCCAGTGTTACATCTCTATGAAAAATTATCTTTTTTGTCTTCTACCAAAATTTCAATAATCTCCAAAGATAGTCGGTACGCCATTTGCATGCAACATCCTTGAAGAAAAATTAAAAAGAGGTCCCAAAAATAGAACCAAAATGTAGTATTTAGTTTACACACACATAAGCTATGCATGCTAGCACCTCATTTAGTCAAAATTGAATGCTCACACAAAGCGTGCGCAGCTACCAGGTCCCTCCTTTGTTATGATTTATAGGAAGTTTGCATGCATGTTCATCATATTACCAAGAAATCATTCATACATATTTAACCATTACATTCATCTCACTTTGGAAACACATATAATAAGGAAAAAATTCAATCCACATAGACAATAACTAACACCAATTTCATTTTTAAATTACTATAATCAGATCCATGAACCATTAATATCCATCCACAATTTATCCATCAAGATCATAATATATTATATCAAGAAGTTGAATACATCATCATCCATTACATCATTACGCAATATCTCATGCATATAATCTGAACTCCCCAGAACACCATATGCAAAACCCTACAGTATGATGTCTACTAACTCTGCTACAACATAATGATTCTCAAATCCCTCTAGACTCATGAATTTATTAAGTATATATAGGGTTGGGGACTTTCCCCTCACCACCCATGCACTATCCTAAAAATATGCATGCTCTCAAAACTAGACAACATGTACTCTAGTCAAAAAATAGCCATACATAAATAGTTTGCATGCTTTTAAAATAGTTTCTTATAATAGATAAACTTAAAGATAAGTATTACTTTTAATCCTATTGTTAGGTTGATCCATGTATGATCTCCTTTTGGTTCTTGCACATGATTTTATCTATGATCCACATTTTCTTTCTCTAGAAATAGCATTTTCTTTCTAGCCAAGTCATCCAACTTTCATCCTTTGCTTGGTCGACACTCCAAATCTACTTTCCTATTTGTAGCCACACAATGGAGAAATTGGCTAAGTCCCAAACCTTGTCTATTTGGACGTGAACCTTCACGCGTTGTTCTAATATGGGTGCACACATACCTTCACTCCTCACTTGCGTGTGGACCCAAACCTCTACATGTGGCTCATACTTAGCCAATTCTCCTGCTCAACAGAAACCATTTTGACACTTATTTGAAAATATATTGAATGTGAAAAGAAATGATGTTTTTCTCTCTCCTCTCTCTAACCCTATTTTGGGATTTGGAAATGAAATGAAATAGCATTTTTATTCTTACTCTCCTTAAAATTGTGTTAGGTATTATTTCATTGTTATTGGAAAATTGTGCAATCGTAAAATAATTCTTGAATATAGTTAGATGTCATGCCATCAGTTTTGTTGACCATGTGGTGGTTGTAGGTACGAAGGACATGAAGAAATTTTTAGCGTTCTATATGCTTTTGTAATAATGAGTTATCCTTGAAATACATGTAATATTAAATGAGTGTATATACCCACTATGTTTATAAACATAAATGTTATGTATGGATTCTTCTGTGATGTGTAAGGAATCGTAGCACATTGGTGTATTGGAAAAATAAACATTCTATTTAGGTGTGATATTGATTATTATTTTATATGTTGTTCTATGTTTTATATGTTTTGAAACAATCTCCTCTAATGTTAATTATTATTTTATCCCTTGATACCTATGTTGATGGTACAAACTTTGTATTCCTAAACTATCGAAAGGAACCATGCTCTTAACCTGTACTATGTATCTCTCTCTTTAAAAAGTTTGGTATAGTTTTACAATACCCCTATAATTTTAGAAAAAGCTTAAACCCATCACATGTAGTTTCTCCTTTCACCTTTGAATGATATCATTGTGAGATATAATCTTCATGAGTGAAGTTAGTACTTTTTACCTTCGCATCAAATCTTCATGTTTGAATCCATTAACCATTCTCACATCTAATTAATCTCTTGGAGGTTGAATTTTTATAATGTTATATTTTATTAGGTTGTAGGTTCCTTTAGCAGGGTTTACTCATGTGTCATTCATCATAAAGGGTTTTGTTTTCTCATGGAAATAGGCATGTTATTATAGTTAAGGTTTGTAGGAAAAATGATTTTTTGATAGGAAAAAGTAGGGAATTTCTACCAACACTTTGGGACTAGGTCCCTCTGCTTGAATGGGAAAGCTCCATTTATTGAAAACATGGAAATTATATACACTATTCTATCAACCTCAGATGGTTTTTTAATCGGGGATCACACATGGGTACTTCCCTACACCTATGGAAAAATGATTGTAAAAACTATAAGGGAGGAAAGAACTTGAAAGAAAGGTGTAAAGAGAATAGAATAGAGGGGGTTTTATACAATAAATAGTATGAAAAAGTTTATTGTTTCAAAACTAAAACATTATCCGTGAATTCAATGAGAAGGAAACCATTAAAATCATAAGGAACAAAACACAAAAGTCACAAGTCTTAATGCCTGTCATTTAAGAAGTACATTGCTCATGGATTGTAGTTGAGATGGAGAGGAAAACATAATTGAGGGAAATAGAGGAAATTTGATCACTTGTTTCTAGAGATAATATGGGAGCTAGTAAACAATATTAACCATCATTTTAAATGAGGAGGTTCTCCAAATTTATAGCTTTATAATTCATCTCTTTGTCTACCCCCCACATGGATTTTCATATTCCCATTACAAGTGAATTTTCACATGAAATTAGGAAACACAAAAATTCCCCCTTTTATGATTATAAATGGGATTTTTACATTGCAAAAATATTTCATAGTCAATTTAATGAATAAGAAAAAAAATTCATTGTTCTTTACAACGAAGAATTAGAAATGGGGGGAGAGAAAAGGACAAAGAACAAGGGAGGAGAGAGAAGAAGAAATGCTCCCAAACATGGATAAGGATGACTCTTCCTTTCTTCTTATCCTTGATATACTATCACATCTTCATGACCATCCATGCATGTGAGAAAAAATAAATTCACTTTGTCCTCACAACCATGACCTTGATTCTGCCACTGTGAGAGCATTGACAATGAGTGAAACATGAGACAAAATACTTCCAATCAAAGAGAAATGAAAGGAGAATGGAATTAGAACCAATTCCATCCATATTTTCACTATGCACCCCCATGAGAAATGAATTGAAATAGCTTTTGGGGCAAAATTTGGCATTTTCCAATTTTGGCACCTTTTGCTCACCGCATTGGAAATGTGCGGATTTGCTTGAAAATTGAGTGGGAGATCTCTGTGAGTACCAGGATCATTTGATAATGTGTAAAGGACTGAAATGTGACCAATTTTAGTACATTTCACCCAATTATTGTATTTAGCATGTTTCACATGGGTGCCCATCTTACCAATTATGCCAAATTTTTCTAAATTTTCCACTTTTTAATGTTTTGCACTTTGAAGGAATGTCTTGAAGCACCGAAAACCATATTTTCCTTAGAATTAATATTTTTAGTAAGATATATGGTAGGGAATTACTAAAAAATATAAATTGGTATTTTTGGTGTTGAATTAAAATTAAACCACTTACAGAAGTTTACATAATTTGTTTCAAGGCTTTGCTCCAATTTTCAAGGGAGTCTAATCGCCATGTTCCTGTACATCTGAGAAAAGGTGATTTTTTGTGGGAAAATTAATTTGGATATAAAAATAAATGGGGACATGAGTATGGAAATGTAAATACTCATCTTAAATGATTTTTCACCAAGAATCCATTGTCAAAATTTCATGGAAAACATAGTTTGAGAGCATGAGTTATGAGCACAACTTGCTTTGGGAGACTAGGTCACAAAAGAGGGTTTTTCATTCTTTAGAAAGATATATGGTAGGGAATTACTAAAAAATAGAAATTGGTATTTCTGGTGTTGAATTAAAATTAAACCACTTGTAGAAGTTTACATAATTTGTTTCAAGGCTTTGCTCCAATTTTCAAGGGAGTCTAATCGCCATGTTCTTGTACATCTGAGAAAAGGTGATTTTTTGTGGGAAAATTAATTTGGATATAAAAATAAATGGGGACATGAGTATGGGAATGTAAATACTCATCTTAAATGAGTTTTCACCAAGAATCCATTGTCAAAATTTCATGGAAAACATAGTTTGAGAGCATGAGTTATGAGCACAACTTGCTTTGGGAGACTAGGGCACAAAAGAGGGTTTTTCATTCTTTAGTAAGATATATGGTAGGGAATTACTAAAAAATAGAAATTGGTATTTCTGGTGTTAAATTAAAATTAAACCACTTGCAAAATTTTACATAATTTGTTTTAAGGCTTTGCTCCAATTTTCAAGGGAGTCTAATCGCCATGTTCCTGTACATCTGAGAAAAGGTGATTTTTTGTGGGAAAACTAATTTGGATATAAAAATAAATGGGGACATGAGTATGGGAATGTAAAGACTCATCTTAAATGAGTTTTCACTAAGAATCCATTGTCAAAATTTCATGGAAAACATAGTTTGAGAGCATGAGTTATGAGCACAACTTGCTTTGGGAGACTAGGGCACAAAAGAGGGGTTTTTCATTCTTTAGTAGATATATGGTAGGGAATTACTAAAAAATAGAAATTGGTATTTCTGGTGTTAAATTAAAAATAAACCACTTTGCAAATTTTACATTATTTGTGTAAGGTTGCTCCAATTTTCAAGGGAGTCTAATCGCCATGTTCTTGTACAGTCTGAGAATGAGAAAAAGGTGATTTTTTGTGCGGAAAAATTAATTGGATATAAAAATAAAAATGGGGACATGAGTAATGGATGTAAATACTCATCTTAAATGAGTTTTCACCAAGAATCCATTGTCAAAATTTCATGGAAAAATAGTTTGGGCATGAGTTATGAGCACAACTTGCTTTGGGAGACTAATAGGGCACCAAAGAGGGTTTTTCATTCTTTAAGTAAGATATATGGTAGGGAATTACTAAAAAATAGAAATTGGTATTTCTGATGTGAATTAAAATTAAACCACTTGTAGAAGTTTCACAAATTTGTTTCAAGGCTTTGCTCCAATTTTCAAGGAGAGTCTAATCGCCATGTTCCTGTACATCTGAGAAAAGGTGATTTTTTGTGGGAAAATTAATTTGGATATAAAATTAAATGGGGACATGAGTATGGGAAATGTAAATACTCATCTTAAATTGATTTTTCACCAAGAATCCATTGTCAAAATTTCAATTGTAAAACATAGTTTGAGAGCATGAGTTATGAGCACAACTTGCTTTGGGAGAACTAGGGTCACAAAAGAGGGTTTTTCATTCTTTTAGAAAGATATATAGGTAGGGATTCTAAAAAATAGAAATTTGGTTATTCTGTGTGCTTGATATTAAAATTAAACCACTTGTAGAATGTTTACATAATTTGTTTCAAGGCTTTGCTCCAATTTTCAAGGGAGTCTAATCGCCATGTTCTTGTACAGTCTGAGAATGAGAAAAAGGTGATTTTTTGTGCGGAAAAATTAATTTGGATATAAAAATAAAAATGGGGACATGAGTAATGGATGTAAATACTCATCTTAAATGAGTTTTCACCAAGAATCCATTGTCAAAATTTCATGGAAAAATAGTTTGGGCATGAGTTATGAGCACAACTTGCTTTGGGAGACTAGGTCACAAAAGAGGGTTTTTCATTCTTTAGAAAGATATATGGTAGGGAATTACTAAAAAATAGAAATTGGTATTTCTGGTGTTGAATTAAAATTTAAAACCACTTGTAGAAGTTTACATAATTTGTTTCAAGGCTTTGCTCCAATTTTCAAGGGAGTCTAATCGCCATGTTCTTGTACATCTGAGAAAAGGTGATTTTTTGTGGGAAAATTAATTTGGATATAAAAATAAATGGGGACATGAGTATGGGAATGTAAATACTCATCTTAAATGAGTTTTCACCAAGAATCCATTGTCAAAATTTCATGGAAACATAGTTTGAGAGCATGAGTTATGAGCACAACTTGCTTTGGGAGACTTAGGGCACAAAAGAGGGTTTTTCATTCTTTAGTAAGATATATGGTAGGGAATTACTAAAAAATAGAAATTGGTATTTCTGGTGTTTAAATTTAAAATTAAACCACTTGCAAAATTTTACATAATTTGTTTTTAAGGCTTTGCTTCCAATTTTCAAGGGAGTCTAATCGCCATGTTCCTGTACATCTGAGAAAAGGTGATTTTTTGTGGGAAAACTAATTTGGATATAAAAATAAATGGGGACATGAGTATGGGAATGTAAAGACTCATCTTAAATGAGTTTTCACTAAGAATCCATTGTCAAAATTTCATGGAAAACATAGTTTGAGAGCATGAGTTATGAGCACAACTTGCTTTGGGAGACTAGGGCACAAAAGAGGGTTTTTCATTCTTTAGTAAGATATATGGTAGGGAATTACTAAAAAATAGAAATTGGTATTTCTGGTGTTGAATTAAAATTAAACCACTTGCAGAAGTTTACATAATTTGTTTCAAGGCTTTGCTCCAATTTTCAAGGGAGTCTAATCGCCATGTTCCTGTACATCTGGGAAAAGGTGATTTTTTGTGGGAAAATTAATTTGGATATAAAAATAAATGGGGACATGAGTATGGGAATGTAAATACTCATCTTAAATGAGTTTTCACCAAGAATCCATTGTCAAAATTTCATGGAAAACATAGTTTGAGAGCATGAGTTATGAGCACAACTTGCTTTGGGAGACTAGGGCACAAAAGAGGGTTTTTCATTCTTGAATGTCATAAAAATATTAAAAAATGTACTTTAATGGATTCCAAGGAGGTTTATTTTTGTTTCTAAGTTGTTCTTTTGAGTGGGGAGTGGTGGTGGGCATGAGTGAATACATTTATGGAGTGGGAGATGGAAGGAGGAAGCACGTGAGAGTTAAAGTCTTAGCCATTTTTTTTAGTTTTTTAATAAAATTTCTATGGGGAACATTTTTTATCCCAGTTATCCTAAGGGGATGGGAAAATTTGTGTAAAAACGTGTGCCCTCACCCTAACTTGACAAGTGGTAGTATATGATTTGCCTAGCAGAGGATAAGAAAAGTACGCGAAAAGCTCTTGGGGATGAGACTGGGTCATATGAGGAACCTAGGAAGGGGCTTGCTATTGGGTGAATTTTTTTGTCCCAAATTTCTCATGAGATGGGATATTTGGTGCAAAAAAGTGTGCTTTAACCTTAGGTTGACACGTGTCTACCTGAAAAATTTCTAATTGCAAGAGTGTACCTTGAGAGAGAACTTGAAGATGAAGTTCCTGGAGCTCCCAGAGGAAATTTTTGGAACTTATTTGTATTATTTTGACTCCAAATAGAATTTGGAGAACAATGGGATGTGTCTCATGATTTAATTATTCCTTAAACACCCTCAAACATTTTTCTTGGGACCACAAGGTGTGCCTGTCAAAAATATAATGTGGAAAGAAGTGCTTTAGACTTGTGAAAATTTTAAAAGCACCATAATTTATATAATTGAATTATATTTCTAATGATATCTTGTTTGAATTATAACTCTTTATATATCTCCTAGAATCATCTTTCAAATCTCAAACCATGTTTTCAACTGCTAGCTCCTTCTCCTTCAACAACCCGGTTTCACTGAACTTGTCCCTAAACCTTCAAATATTCCGTAAAATTTCCTAAATCACTTTCAATATGATCTTATCTCCTTAATAACACTTCCTGGTGAATTTGATCCTTCAAATCTGTCCCAGAGGATGCACACCTATATGAGAAATGCTAAAAATAAGCATTTCTAAGTCACAAAAGAATGTGTCTTGAGAATCATTGCATCAGAAGAATTTCATAAGCTTTTTTTCATATTTCAAACACATGTACAAGGTAATTACAACACATATGAGCACTTGGAGGACTGGGATAGGCTTGAAAATTAGGGGGAACAAATTTGAAGAAGCGCTCAAGAGGGTTTACAAGAAAAAAATTTGACAGTATGGTAAAGTTGTCATGTTTTCAACTCGAATTTTTCCCTTGAAAAAACACATGACAATAAGAGTGCAATGTCACTTTGTGACATGATTGATTTAGATGGTTTTATTTTATGCTAAGCCTCTATGGAAGGGATAATCAACTTATGTGTGTGGGATCATAAGGGAAAATTAAGAAGGTAATTATCATTCCTTGTAGTGTGATCAAACAAACTTTGATAAACCGTAAAGTGAAGTGGCTCACTCATATTGTTTTTACCTCAAAATAATATAGAGTCAAATTAAATAAAGGCTAATTAATTCTTATACATGAGTGTTTTGGAAAGTCTAGGGTGACTCATATAGGAGATGTTGGTTGAGAGATATTTTAGAAGGATTAGTTGTGAATGAGGTATGCATATAGATCCTGTTGTCCAAGTTGTGTTATCGATTGCAACAATAAGAGTCAAATGTGAATGAATTATTTAATAAGATTTAGAATTTAAGTTGTATTCTTGAAGTGTCTTTTTAAAAAGAAATTAAAATTTAGAGGTTTGTGAGATTAAGATGTTTGAACCACTCCAAGATTGAATTTTAGTTAGATATAGAGTTCTTAAGTGAAAATAGAAGTAAATTAAATCTTAGGACATTTTTATATGCTAATGATGTTAAAAACCTTTGTTCAACTTTGTCTACCAAAAAGGTTTCCCCACGATGTTGAATTTTTTAGTAAAACAAAAAATGGAATCCAATACCTTAAGACTAATGCTAAATCATTTTGTGTGGTTAATGATGGGATGAATTACACCATGTGAGTTTAAGCTTTGGAAGATGAAAATATTGACTCCAACCAATTATTGAATCATAATTTTTTTTTAAAATTCCAGTAAATGTGTAACACCCGTTAAAAACAACCCAGTTGAGACCCAAGAACAACCTAGGATTAGTTATGAAAATTATGGAATAAATTGTTTTTATTAAAAAGAATCTACAACCATGTTATAAGACAACAACTGTCACTAATAGGTTTCGGAACAATTCTAATCTACTAGAGAATAATTTTCTTTTATTAATAATTATTAGAGGTCACAAGGTCCAAAATTCAGGGTTAGAAGTTTCAATTAGGTTCAGTGGGAAATTTCTCATCATACACACTCTCTAACAGGATTAAAGTTTCAACTTGATTTCTCATACTTAACGCATTAAAATTTTTCATAAATCACTCCCATTGGATAGGAAATATCCTCACCTTTACAGTGATATAAAGAAGTCATCCTAACTCCTCATATTTTTCAAGTTATGGGTTGGCAGGCCTTGGGGTGAAAATTTTCCCAAAGGGCGAGCCTGCGGGCCCAAGGGAGAAAATTTTCCCAAAGGGTGGGTTGGCGGGCCACGGGGAGACGTTTGTAAAATTTTTCCTATGCAGGGAAAAAATCACATTTGTGCCCATGCTCCTGCGGGTCCGCAAAGGACACATGGCACTCCCTAAGGCAGCGCGGGGAAAAACGAGGAAAGGCGGGGCGGTGGAAGACATTTTGAAAATTCTCCCGCACAGGTGAAAAGTCAGCTCTGCGCACGCATTCTCATGATTCCACAAGGGACATGTGGTGTATCCTAAGCAAATGTGGGGAAGATGGGGTGGTGGGGAGAAAATTGACTTAAAGCCCCGAAAGGCTAAGAGGGTACAGAGACCCACGCCTCTGCCAGCACCTTGCGATCCTAGTTGGCAGCCCATGAATGGCTGCGGGCTAGCGGAACAACAGGGAAAACCTAGAAAATTTTCAAAAAAAATTCTGAGATGCAAAAAACAAAAAGGAACCTGTTCCTCCGCCGATGCCTCATGATGCCACAAAAAGGAACCCATTAATGGGCTGCCAATTGGCATCGCAAGGTGCTGATAGAGGCGCAGGTCTCTGTAATCTCTTATCCTTTCAAGGATTTAAGTCAATTTTCTCCCCACTGCCCCATCTTCCCCACATTGACTTAGGATATGCCACATGTCCCTTGCGGAATCACGGGAATGCGGGTGTAGAGCTGACTCTTCACCCGCGCGGGAGAATTTGTAAAATGTCTTCCGCTACCCCGCCTTTCCTCATTTTTCCCCGCGCTTCCTTAGGGAGTGCCACATGTCCTTTACACCCATGCCTCATGATGCCATGTGGCATCATGAGACATCAGTGGAGGAACATGTTCCTTTTTGTTTTTTGCATCTCACAATTTTTTTTGAAAATTTTCTAGGTTTTCCCCATTGTTCCGCCGGCCTGCAGCCATTCATGGGCTGCCAATTGGCATCGCAAGGTGCTGGTGGAGGCGTGGATCTTTTTACCCTCTTATCCTTTTGGGGATTTAAGTCAATTTTCTCCCCACCACCCCATATTCCCCACATTGGCTTAGGATACGCCACATGTCCCTTGCGGAATCAGGGGAATGCGGGCGCAGAGTTGACTTTTCACCTGCGCGAGAGAATTTGCAAAATGTCTTCCGCCACCCCACCTTTCCTTGTTTTTCCCCACACTGTCTTAGGGAGTGCCACGTTTCCTTTGTTCCCGTGCCTCATGATGCCACGTGGCATTATCTGATTGGTTGTGGGCTTGCGGGGAAAACTTGGAAAATTTTCCCAAAATTTTTCGAAAGCGCTAAGTTCAAAAGAGGATCCGCCCCTCTGCTATCACCTCATGGTGCCATGTGGTAGCCTCTAATTAGCTATAGGGTGGTAGAGAAAATTTTGAAAATTTTCCCAAAAAATTTTCCTAAGTGCTTAAGGGAAAAATTCAGGCCACGGCCCCACCAAGGATATTTATCCCAAAATTTTAACGCCAAGTGAAGAAAACTTTAGAAGGCCATAACTTTTGATAGAGAGCTTAGTTTGGGGAAAACGAGGACTTTCTAGAAATATCTCAACGTCCTCTTTGAATAGAGCTCATTAATTTTTGGTTTTGATAAATTTTAAGGGGTCAATTTTAAGAAAATGGCCTACAGGCTTTTATAGTGCGAACTGGTAAATTTTAACTTGTTAGATCTGTTCAATTTGATCTTCTTCCTCTCTCAACATGTCAAATAGTCATGGGGGATTGTTCTTAGATGAATTTAGGATAGATTACAAGGGTTAATTTTTTTGATTGAGGCTTAATTCAAAATTTCCAACATTTGACAAAAAAATGACTGCAAAATGACAGTAAAACGGTTCTAGCCGATTTTACTAAGTTTTCTAAGAAATTTTCTAGATTATTAATGTAAAGATGAATTTTTTTAGGGCCTACCACTTCAATTTAATTGTTTAATTTGTTATTTTATTGTTATAGGTTCGAACTGTGCATTTTTGGTTTAATTAATTGCCAGTTTTAAAATTACAAATAACAGGGATCAAATCTTAATGTGTCTATTTGCCACTTTTTTCTTCCAAGTATTTATGATACATTCCAATTCTAACCTACATATTTTAATTGATTCAAAACAAACCATTCAAGACCAAAATGCAAATTCTGATTTTCAATTTTACACATTTTCAAAAGACAAAAATACTGCATTTTTCTCACATGCATTTCTTCCTTTCAAACAGAGATTCCAATACATTGAAATGATTAGATTTAATACTATAATGCAATTTGAGAAAAGCATTATATTCATTTGTTGGTTCCAATAGAAAACTTTACAACTTATTTCTTTTATTCCTTCCAAAAATCATTTATTGACACAGGGCAAAATATTACATTCTTTTTTCACGTGTTCCACTTTACCATTTTTCAAACAGAGATTTCATAGAGTATGCTAAACACAGATTTCCAATGTAATAACATATAATGGAAAAAACAAAACCATTTTCATTAATTTAAAGGAACTCTTACAACTTCCTTTCCATTTAATTACAAAATACAATATACCAAACACGTATCATTCTTTCACATTCTTTCTACATAGAATACAGAGTATAACTACTTTACATTTCTAATTTCCACTTGCAGTTAGTACAACATCTTTCCATTACAAACATTTACAAGGTCATCCACTTCAAGTGGGAAATGTTACAATGATATTTCATTTTACAAGGGACTGTCAAACTATATTTTCTCAGCTCCAGAACAACAACTTGCATTATTCTCTTTCTTCCAATTTTGATCACAAAAAAGGTAGGGGAAAGGCAACACTCTCCACCCAACCAATACATCCAATGAAAGGAGAAGACATCCTTCTTCATTAGCCCCCGAGCCCCAACCACAATGTAATAAAATATGTGATCCAACTCATGGCAACAATAGGCTTCCACAAAACATACCCACAACATTTTCACAATAAAACACAGTCCAAAACAGAATGTAGTTTTGACATGACAAGCAATACTAAGGCTTCACCAAGCAAGCCAAAGGAATGAGAACTATGGGGGATGCTTCTTATGCCTCACAAATGGGGAAATGGGTATCACCACCTGACTTACAAACCACCAAAAAGGATAGTATATCAAATACCTGACATTCCTTATGCCTCCCCTAATTACCCCTTATTCCTCACATTTCCTTATATCTCCCAAACCTCTTATGGTACTCCATAACGAGTAAAGAAATGCAAGCTATTTCTTTGTAAGGTGGAACCCAAATCTCAACTCCCTCCACCCTTATACCTCCCTAAAACACACTTGTGCCTCCCACATAATACACTCCATAGTATTCTCCTACACCATTCCTAGGCCATCTACCCATAGCCCACAACATAACAAACATACCAACATTTACATATTCATAAAAGGGAAAAGAATAGTATTTCCAAGAGCCAAGCTCTTACCTCTCCATGATGGAGTTTGTTCCAAGTTCAAAACAACAAGCTCCTTCCAATGTAAGCAATCCAAAAATTAAACCAATACAATCATGTAATAATCTTCTAAAAACTTCTCCAAGCAAGAGCTCCCAAAATAGTAAGAAAATTCACCCAAAAGAAGTCTCCCAAAAGTGAAGCAACCCAAAACAAGACAAGGAATTCAAATTTTATAGAGGAGGGAAGAAAAGAGGATGAGGTGGATCCATGTAGGATTCCACAGCACACATCCTCAATCCCAAACACAATGTCAACTTCATTCTCCAATGCATAATAAATAGGTGGGTGAATAATATGACAGATTTACTACACACTCAAACAAGTCCATACCCCATAAGGACTAAAATTAAATTATGTAAGAAAATTACAATTACAACATTCAACTTGACTTGTAAAAATGCATAAAAAGGGTTTGAATTCAACCCTCCAACCATAGGCAAGGTTGGTATGTAAATTTAAGAGGTATGGGACAAGTTTAACTTGTCCCACAAGCCTCCAAAATCAGCCTCCAAGAACAAATTCGAATTTCCAAGAAGGTGGAGTGTTTCACACTCAAAATTTAACTTGCACATCACTTACAAAGTCACTTACACATTACTTACACATTACTTACAACACTTTAAAACATGGCCAACAACTCTATTAATTACATTCTTATGAAATATTTTAATTAATTAACTAAAGAATATGATTACTCACAATATTTACACACCATTAAAATAAATAATGAAAGGGTAAGTGCACCACATAAAACACATGCAAAAATTTAAAAAAAGGGACCAAAAATAAAAGAAATACATGCAACACCTTGGTCACATTTAAAGGTGATCCCCCCATGGGAATCCCTAACACTAACAAACACACACACAAATAAAACTAGTTACCATTGTGACCTTGTTGAATTCATCTAGAATTCCAATGTGGTTGGTCTCCAATCCTCTGATGTTTGTTGTGATATTTTAACCTGTAAAACACAAATACCTCCTTCGGCCTCATGGCCATATAAGAACACCCAAAATAATATAAATATTATTAAATTTTCAAAATCATCTAAATATATGAATCACAACAACATCAAAGCAATCTAACAATATCATTATAGTTTTAGCAAGAGCTATATCATCATGCAATAATTTTCCATTTCTAAGGCTACTCACAATATCCAAATATCACAAGTTTGAACAACATCTATCTTATAACCATGTCCAACAGTATAACATCATAAACATATAAAGTGTTTCGAATAATCATCATGCATCATATAAGAATCAAAGTCAACAATAATCCATGATCAAATATCTAACATCATACTAAATCAAAACTATAATAATGTCCATAATATAGTCTACAATGTCCTGATAAGTATCAAAAGGTGTCAAATGTAAGTTGGCACTACATCCCCCTCCCCTTAGACTTGACTTCCTCATGGAAGTCACTGGAACAAATGTGGAAACTGAACTCGTAATGAAGTAGCATCCTCCCATGTAGCTGCAGTCTCATCATATCTATCCCACTGCACCTGAACCTGATCAACCTCTCTGCCTCAAAGCCCCATGATCCTGCGATCTAGGATGTGAACGGGCTCCACCATCACCTGCCCCTGATCCTGCACCTACAATGATGTCTAATCTAACACATGAGAAGGATATGCAACATATCTCCTAAGAACTGAAACATGAAACACATCATGTACGCGAGACAAGCTAAGTGGCAATGCTAGACGATAGGCCAAAGGGCCAATATGCTCCAAGATCTCAAAAGGACCCACTGAATCTAGGAGCTAACTAAGAAAATTTTCTATAATGGATAGGGCTCTTATGTGGCCTGACACGAAGGAACACCTTCATGCCCACATCAAAACTACGGTCTGTCCTATGCTGATCTACATACTTCTTCTATCTGTCATGTGCCTTTTGTAGTCTTTGTCTGATCAATACCACCTATTGCTCCATGTCCTGCAACAAAGATGGTCTAAGAGAAAACATGCCCTCTAACCTATCTTAGTTAAGAGGTATCCTGCACTCTCTACCATATAAAGATCTTGAAAAGGAGCCATGCCTATAGAACTCTGAAAACTATTATTGTAGGCAAACTCCACCAAGTACAGGTACTCCTCCCATCTAGACTGTTGATCCATCACATACATCCTGAGCATGTCCTCTAAAATCTGATTCACCCGCTCAGTCTGTCCATTTGTCTCAGGGTGATATGCTGTGCTGAAATTGATCTTCATCCCGAGGGCATGCTGCATGGTAGTCCAAAAATGGGAAGTGTACAAAGGATCGCGGTCACTAATGATCTTCAACGGAATCCTATGCAACCTGAGAATCTCATCCAAATATACCCGTGCCACTGCTCTAGCTGTATAAGTGGTCTTCACCAGAGAAAAGTGAGCCAATTTTGTCAATTTATCAACCATAGTGAACATGATGGTGTCGTGGTGATATCTCGACATCAGTATCCCAACAATGAAGTCCATGGAAATGGTGTCCCATTTCCACTCTGGTATAGCATGAGGGAAAATAAGGCCAGCTGGATGCTGATGCTCAGCCTTAACTCTCTGGCACTCTAAACATCGTGACACGAATAGGGCCATGTCTCTATGAAGTCCTCTCCAATGATATAACTATCTCAAGGTGGCATACATCTTCTTCACCCCAGGATGGGCTGAATAGGGTGCACGATGTGCCTCTGCCAAGATGTCCTACCTCAAGCCTCCATCTCTAGGAACATAAATCTAGCCTCTATGCCTAAGAAGACCATCTACCTCTAAATAAAAACCATCAAACTTCCCCTCGAGGGGTCTCTGAGACTCGATCTCTACTCAAACTGCAATGTAGAAGCTGTCAAGAGGAAGCTACTGAAGAATCCTGCTCTGTAAATTTGTGCTCACTTAGGTGGCTATAGCCACATGTCTCCTTCCGTCTACTGAGAGTGTTTGCCACCACATTATCCTTCCCTTTCACATGCTCTATCTCCATATCATACTCACAAAGTAACTCCATCCAACGCCTGTCTGACGAGCGTTGAGATTGGGCTGTGTGAAGAGGTGGCGAAGACTCAGGTGATCTGTCCTAAGTGTGAATCTCCGACCAAGCAAGAAAGTTCCTCCATCGAACCAAAGGCATGCACAACTGCCACAAGCTCAAGATCATGAGTCAGATAATTAAGCTCGTAATCCTTGAGTTTGTCGAGACTCAAAAGCTATTACTCTGCCCTCCTACATCAACATGACAACTCCAAGCCCTACTAAAGAAGCATCTGTGTAAATGAAAAACTCACCCTGTGGATGTGGCACTGTAAGAATAGGTGATGTAGTGAGAAATTCCTTCAGTTTATTAAAGGCCTGCTCACATTTATCTGACCAAACAAACTTCTTCCCTTTCCTCTGAAGGGAAGTGATGGGGTGTGCAATCCGAGAGAAGTCCTGAACAAATATCTGGTAGTAACCTGCTAATCCCATGAAGTTGCACACCTCAGTCATAGTAGTGGGTGCTGGCCAATCCATAATAGCTCTAATCTTGGAAGGATCGATGGTGATACCTTCCCCAAAAATGATGTGACCCAAATACTGCACCTCCGTCTGAAAGAATGCACACTTCTCCAAGTTCTTGTAAAGCTACTGCTCCCGAAGACACTGAAGAACCTGGTGAAGGTTCCCCTCGTGCTCCTCACACATACGTGAGTAAATCAAAATGTCATCAAGGAAGATGAGCACAAAGTGATCTAAGAAGTTCCTAAATACCCCATTCATCAAACTCATAAACACTACGGGGGCATTAGTCAAACAAAAAGGCACCAATGTGAACTCATATTGGCCATATCTTGTACAGAAGATGATATTATGAATGTCCACCTCTAGAAATCCTCAGCTGATGGTAACCTAACTTAAGATTAATCTTAGAGAAAACCATGGCTCCCTTCATCTGATCAAACAAATCATCAATGCATGGAAGGGGATAACTGATTCTTGATCGTTAATTTGTTTCAGCTGGTGGTAATCAATACACAATCACAAGGATCCATCTTCTTCTTCACAGAAAGATCACTAGTGCACCCCAAGGGGACACACTAGGATGGATAAGGCCTTTCTCCAAAAGGCCTTCAAGCTATAACTTGAGCTCACAGAGCTCTGGTGTGGTCATCCGGTAAGGTTCTCGTGAGATAGGCTCTACTCCCGGAACCAGGTCTATATGAAAATAAATCTCACGTGGGGGTGGTAACCCCAGTAGCTCCCCCAGAAATACATCTACAAACTCTCTCAAAATGGGGTGATCATCTATCGATGGTCTACTAGACCCATCCTCTGATATCTATCACTGACTATAACAACATACATCTGGAAACCCCGTCGTACACACCAGCTTAAGCTACATAGACAGAGATGGTGCAAATAAAAATGAGGTCTCTTGACCCCTGAAATCACTGACTCAACTCCCAAATCATCTGCACACAAGATATAACCTTGTGGTAACAATCCACTCTGGCCCTTGTATGTAGACAACCAATCCATACCCAAGATGACTCCATAAGAGCCCAAAGGAAGGATACAGAGATATGAGGTAGTGGTGAAAGGTCCCAAATCCACCACACACTCCTTAACTAAGGAGTCTACAGAGATCTTAGCTCCAGAAGCCATCTCAACATCCCAACTATGACCCTGCCTAACTGCCACCAGCCTGCATCACTCTACTAAAGATGGTGCAATGAAAGAATCAGAAGAACCAGAATCAAACAAGATGGAGGTAGGAATACCACCAATGCTACCTACAGTCTCAATAACTATACTCTGATGCTCTACCTGGACAGTTCTCAACTACTACATACATCCTATGACTATGCCCCATATCACCAACAGTAGGCTCTGAGATTTGTGTCTTGCCCTTGTTGTTAGGGTTATGTGGGAAATCTCTCCAAAAATGTCTAGTAACACCATAACCAAAACATCCTCCTGATCCTCTCCCCTGTGTAGCAGGTCTAGTCAGTACTCTGGAGGTCTGTGGTGTGGATCTTGATGATCCAGTTGTGGTCTACTGAGGTCTCTACTGGTGAGCTCTTGCTGAGTGAGCTCTCTGGGCACCCTATGTCTTAATGGGACCCCTAGGAGGAGGCCCCATACTCTGACCTCTATGTGCATCAAATCTCTGTGGAGGTCTATAAGGTGGGCGGTACTACTGCTGCTACTGCTACTGGGGTCTAAAAGATGACTGTGCTGAACCCTATCCACCACGAGGAAGAGGTACTGATCCCCTTGATCTGCTGTCCTGCATTTGCTATGTGGCTCTGGACTTGGTCTCTAGCCTTGTTGGGTCTTTCCCCGAGTATCCTCTGTCTATATAGGCCTTCTTGATGACCTCAGCTAATGTTTGTGGACAATGGATCCACACTGCACCTCCAATATCTAGATTCAGGCCCCAGATGAACTTTTGGATCCACACCTGCTCATCCTGCATGTACTCAACACACTAGAGTAGATCCAGAAATCTACTCTCATACTCAACCACTGTAAGAGATGCCTTTCGAAGGTCATGAAACTCATCTATCCACTACTGTATGAACCTCCGTGACAAATATCTACTCTGGAAATGCTCCTCAAAGAGCTCCCAGGTAACTATCTCAGAATCAACATGGGAAGATTTTTCTCCTCTGTCCTCCACTAGACACCAGCTCCATCCCTCAGTAGATGGATCACAACACAAGCTTTCATGTTGCTAGAACAAGGAAAGAGCTTGAAGCATCCACTCAAGCTCACCAACCAGGCCTCTACCTAAAATCCACCTATGTCACAAGAATAATGTGATGGTCGAAGATTCAGGATCTCCCTGATGTGATTTGTAGCTATGGTTTGACGGCCTCTAGGTCTCTCTGCATACTCATCCCTAAGCCTATGGCTCGAGACCTCTCTCTATGTCCTCAAAACTAGGTCACCCTGTCCCCTCTATGGTGACTCTACCCTGGCTGACTCTGCATGAGAGTTATCTCCTCCATGCTCCTCATTGGGTTGAGGAGATACCTGACCCTCAATGGAAGGGACTCTATCATGTCTGGCTCTGCATGTCCTCCTACATGATCCTCCGCGTAGAGTGGCATTAACATCCTGAAGAGTCTACAAAATCTAGGGTAGGATGGATACTACAACATGATCTGGTGGTGGTAAGTCTGGGTCTATGTGAAAATTCCCCTCGTCCCATCTGCACCTCCTGCACAGACCAAGGTGAGAGTTAGTTCATTTTTCTAAGTTTTATTCAATTCCCATGTTTACTAAAATATGCAATTTCTAAACTAAGTTGTTTTCTAGATTTAAAAGTGTGCTAGGTTTAAGTTTCATATCTCAAGTTTTCTAGTGTGCCCAATGGTCCAAGATTTTGAACCACTACTCTGATACCAAGTGTAACACCCGTTAAAACAACCCACTTGAGACCCAAGAACAACCTAGGATTAGTTAGGAAAATTATGGAATAATTTTTTTTTTTATTAAAAGAATCTACAACCATGTTACAAGACAACAGTTGTCACTAACAGGTTCTAGAACAATTCTAATCTACTAGAATATACTTTCCTTTTATTAATAATTATTAGAGGTCATAAGGTCCAAAATTTAGGGTTAGAAGTTTCAAAATAGGTTCAGAGGGAAAATTCCTCACCATACCCACTCTCTAACAGGCTTAAAGTTTCAACTTGATTTTTCTCACATCTAATACATTCAAAATTTCCCTAAATCACTCCCATTAGATAGGAAATTTCCTCACCTTTCCATTGATATAAATAAGTCCTCCTAACTCCTCATATTTTTCAAGTTATGGGCTGGCGGGCCTTGGGGTGAAAATTTTCCCCAAGAGAGAGCCTGCGGGCCCAGGGGTGAAAATTTGCCCAAAGGACGGGTTGGCGGGCCATCGGGGAGACCTTTGGAAAAAATTTTGCCCATGTGGGGAAAAAATCACATTTGTGCACCCATGCTCCCTAAGGTCCTCCAGTCCGCAAGGGACACGTGGCACTCCCTAAGTTAGCATGGGGGGGGAAAATGGGGCAGTGGGAGACATTTTGTAAATTTCTCCTGTGCGGGTGAAAATTCAGGCTTTGCCCACACTCCCGTGAGTCTATAAGGGACACGTGGCATCTCCTAAGCCAATGTATGGGAAGGTGGAGGGTGGCAATGGGGAGAAAATTGAATTAATGCCCCAAAGGGCTAAGAGGGTACATAGACCCGTGCCTCCACCGGCACCTCGCGATGCCATGTGGCAGCCCCTGATTGGCTGTGGGCCGGTGGAACAATGGGGAAAACTTGGAAAATTTTCCAAAAATTTTCTGAGATGCAAAAGACAAAAAGGGATCCATTCCTCCACCAATGCCTCATGATGCCATGTGGCATCACCTGATTGGTTGTAGGCCAGCGGGGAAAGTTTGGAAAATTTTCCCAAAAATTTTCGGCCTAAGTTAAAAAGGGGATCCGCCCCTCCACTGACACCTCATGGTGAAGCCTCTGATTTTTGGGCCGCGGGGTGGCGGAGAAACTTTTGAAAACTTTATCAAAAATTTTCCTAAGTGCCTAAGGGAAAAATTTGGGCCGCGGGCCCGCCAAGGAAAATTTTCCCAAAATTTTAATGCCAAGTGAAGAAAACTTTAGAAGGCCATAAATTTTGATAGAGAGCTCAATTTTGGGAAAATGAGGACTTTTTGGAAATCTCTCGACGTCCTATTTGCACAGAGATCATTAATTTTAGGTTTTGATAAATTTTAAGGGGTCAATTTTAAGAAAATGGCCTACAGGCTTTTACAGTGCGAACTGGTAAATTTTAACTTGTTAGATCTATTCAATTTGATCTTCCTCCTCTCTCAACATGTCAAATAGACATGGAGGATTGTTCCTAAATGGATTTAAGGAAGGATTCAAGGTTCAATTTGTCTAAATGATTTACAATTTGAACATTTCTTTTTCTTGACAGAAAGCGACTGCAAAATGGTTTGAGCCCAATTTTGCTAAGTTTTGAGATATTTCCTTAAGTGTTTTTGTCTATTTGAACTCTTTTAGGGCCTACTACTTCAATTCAATCATTTAATTTGTTATTTTATTGTTGTAGGTTTGAAATGTGCATTTTTGGTTTAATTAATTGCCAGTTTTAAAATTACAAATAATAGGGATCAAATCTTGATGGGTCTATTTGCCATTTTCTTCTTCTAAGTATTTAGAATACATTCCAATTCCAATCTAACACATTTTAGTTGATTCAAAACAAACCATTCAAGACTAAAATGTAATACTGATTTCCAATTTTACACATTTCCAAAAGATAAAATACTGTATTTTTCTCACACGCATTTCTTCCTTTCAAACAGAGATTCCAATACATTGAAATGATCAGATTCAATACTACAATGCAATTTGAGAAAATCATTACATTCATTTGTTGGTTCCAACAGACAATTTTACAACTTCTTTCTTTTATTCCTTCCAAAAATCATTTATTGACACAGGGCAGAATAATACATTTTCTTTTCACGTGTTCCACATTTACCACTTTCAAAACAGAGACTTCCTAGTGCATGATAAACACAAATTTCCAATTGAAGAATATCATATGGAACAAGGTAAACCATTTCCAATAATTCCAATGAAACTCATACAACCTCCTTTCCATTTGATTTACAAAATACAATATACCAAACAATATCATTCTTTCACATTCTTTCTACACAACAATACAGAGTATAAATCTTTTACATTTCCAATTTCCACTTGCATTCAGTACAACATCTTTCCATTACAAACATTTACAAGGTCATCCACTTCAAGTGGGAAAGGTTACAATGAGATTTCATTTCACAAGGGACTGTCAAACTGTCTTTTCTCACTCTAGAACAACAACATGCATTCTTCTCTTTCTTCCAATTTTGATCACAACAAAGGTAGGGGAAAGACAATGCTCTCCACCCAACCAAGACATCCAATGAAAGGAGAATCCATCCTTCTTCATTGGCCCCTGAGCCCCAACCACAATGCAATAAAAGATGTGATCCAACTCATGGCAACAACAGGCTTCCACAAAACATACACACAACATTTTCACAATAAAACATAGTCCAAAACAGAATGTAGTTTTTACAACTACAATAACACATGACAAGCAATACTAAGGCTTCACCAAGCAAGCCAAAGGAGAAATAACTATGGGGGATGCTTCTTATGCCTCCCAAATGGGGAAATGGGTATCACCACCTGAGTTACAAACTGTACCAAAAATGATAGTATATCAAAACCCTGACATTCCTTATGCCTCCCCCAAGTACCCCTTATTCCTCACATTTCCTTATGTCTCCCCAACCTCTTATGGCACCCCATAATGAGTAAATAAATGCAAGCTATTTCTTTGTAAGGTGGAACCCAAATCCCAACTCCCTCCACCCTTATACCTCCCTAAAACACACTTGTGCCTCCCACATAATAAACCCCATAGTCTTCTCCTACACCATTCCTAGGCCATCTACCCACAGCCCACAACAATAACAAACATACCAGCATTTACATATTCATAAAAGGGAAAAGAAGAGTATTTCCAAGAGCCAAGCTCTTACCTCTCCATGATGGAGTTTGTTCCAAGTTCAAAACAACAAGCTCCTTCCAATGCAAGCAATCCAAAAATCAACCCAATACAAGCATGCAACAATCTTCTAAAAACTTCTCCAAGCAAGAGCTCCCAAAACAACAAGAAAATTCTCCCAAAAGAAGTCTCCCAAAAGTGAAGCAACCCAAAACAAGACAAGGAATTCAAATTTTATAGAAGAGGGAAGAGAAGAGGATGAGGTGGATCCATGTAGGATGCCACATCACACATCCTCAACCCAAACACAATTTCAAATTCATTCTCCAATGCATAATAAATAGGTGGGTGAATAATATGACAGATTTACTTACACACTCAAACAAGTCCATACCCCATAAGGACTGAAATTAAATTATGTAAGAAAAGTGTAATTAAAACATACAATTTGTCTTCCCAAAATGCATTAAAAAGGGTCTAAATTTAACCCTCCAACCATAGGCAAGGTTGGTATGTAAATTTAAGAGGTATGGGACAAGTTTAACTTGTCCCACAAGCCTCCAAAATCAGCCTCCAAGGACAAATTCGAATTTCCAAGAAGGTGGAGTGTTTCACACTCAAAAGTTAACTTACACATCACTTACATATTACTTACACATTACTTACACATTCTTACAACACTTTAAAACATGGCCAACAACTCTATTAATTACATTCTTATGACATCTTTTAATTAATTAACTAAACAATATGATTACTCACAATATTTACACACCATTTAATAATTAATGAAAGGGTAAAAGCATCACAAAATAAACACATGCAAACATAACAAAGGGACCAAAAATAAAAGAAATACATAAAATCCCTTGGTCACATTTAAAGGTGATCCCCCCATGGGAATCCCTAACACTAACAAACACACACACAAACAAAACTAGTTGCCATGGTGACCTTGTTGAATTCATCTAGAATTCCAATGTGGTTGGTCTCCAATCCCCCGATGTTTGTTGTGATATTTTAACCTAAAAAACAAAAATACCTCCTTTGGCCTCATGGCCATATCAGAATGTCCAAAATAATATAAATATAATTAAATTTCCAAAATCATCTAGATATATGAATCACAACAACATCAAAGCAATCTAACAATATCATTATAGTTTTATCAACAACTATATCATCATCCAATAATTTTCCATTTCTAGGGCTACTCACAATATCCAAATATCACAAGTCTGAACAACATCTATCATATAACCATGTCCAACAGTATAACATCATCAACATATAAAGTGTCTCTAATAATCATCATGCATCATATAAGAATCAAAGTCAACAATAATCCATGATCAAATATCTAACATCATACTAAATCAAAACTATAATAATGTCCATAATATAGTCGACAGTGTCATGATCAGTATCAAAAGGTGTTAAAGGGAAGTGGGAAATACAAAATGTGATTTTATGTGAAACAAAAACTCTAGTTTGAGACTGAGAGCTAAGAGAGTCACACAAATGGGTAACTGCACAAAGATGGGGGGGGTCAAAAAGCGGACACAAATCTAATTTTAAGTGAAATGTGAGCACGTTATAACACACTCACGTTCCTAAATGCTGTGTGGTATATATTCTTATGGGAGGGATATATTTACTAAGAAATAATAAAGTATAAAGATTAATAAAAGAAAAAAAACTTATACTTTAATTTTATTTCAGTAAATATAATAAGTTAGGGTCACTATGCACCATATGGAACTAGTCTCACAAATCCATCTATCATGGTTTAGAAGATACTTTTTCAAATCCTAATATGGTCAGTACATAGGTATTTTTTAGGATTGAGCATTCAACCAAAAGCTTTAAGGTTTTAAATTAATCAATCGATATCTATTTTTTGAAATAATATAGTTACTGTTTAGGTTTTGGGGTCTTCTTGATAGGTTATTGACATTTGTAGGAGTTTTAGATGTGTCAAAACTATATTTTATAAATCTCACAACTCCTAAAGGTAACAACAATTTCTCAAATAAATGGACTCATGCAATTCCATATAACACATAATAAATCAAAGCACATATGTAAGTTTTTCTCGATTCAAATAATCAAGGGAATGGCCATCATGAGATCTTCCTCAAGGCTTCCTTTATTCTCTCAGTGTTATACCTATCCCAAGAATTTCCTATAGTGCTCTGTTTTTTCCCAACTCTTCCTTGACTAGTTCAATTGGGTTTGTATCCTTAACTAAGAAGCTTCAAATATAGGTACCTTTGAATCTATTCCTCTCTTCTAAGATAGTCTTATCATTCAATCATGTTCTCAGAAAACTGAGGAGAATTATGGAGCTGGGAGGGGTAAGAGGATGATCTTCATAGATATCACCATGTATGCATAAATGAGAAATTTTCTGAGTTTCACTTGATGTCACTCACTTGGTATTTTTATTAAACACTCATTTGAACCTTGTAGTGTTATCACACTTCAAAGGAGGAAGGACATTATAACTACATCATTTTAGTCGAATAGGTGGCCGAATGAAAATAATCTCATTCAGTGAAAAATAATTCCATCTACATGGTGAATAACTATTTCATTAAGTGATAAATAATCAAAAAATGGTTTGATGTGATCACTAGGGTTAATTTTGGAGGCCTTGAAAAATAAGAGAGTGATCCTCACTCTTGCCTTGTAATTAGAAGAGAGCATCCTTTTCCCATCACACTATTGTTTTCCATTGAGGACTTGTGTTGTCATTGATGTCAATTCCCATTAATGGAAAAGGGTTTCATGATGTATTATGAGTCCCTATCAAGTGTCATTCAGTGGCCAAACATGAAGGTTGATTGGTAGTGTCAAGTTTTGATGAGTTCGATAGTGTCCTGGTGCATGGTTGAGTATGGTGAGTCATAGTATGAGGTCTCCCAAGATGTTTTGTGTGTTTCATGGGGTAAAAAAAGGTACATATGATGTGTCATGAGTATACATGGGTCTATATGTGGTCAACATGGTCTGTTCATGGTTGAGTCAGGTCATTTCAGGCTTATTTATAGCCCTGGAGCAAGCATAATAAGGTATAGATGTTAGATTTGGACCAAATAAGTCTTATTGAATAATGGTTGCATCATTTTAGCATTATATCTAAGGTTTATGGTGAGTTTTTGGTTTGCATTCAGAATTTAGATGCATTTTTAAGGTCTTTGGAAGCTACATGTGAGAAACAAGTAGTTTAGCACAGGTAAATGAGATTGGATGGAGATTTTAAGATTCATTTGAGATGTGTGGTGACTTTTATAAGTTATTGCATGTTTTCACAGTGATTCATGCCAATTTAAAATTCAGTTTGCATTTTATTTTTTTGAAGTTATGCAAGTTTTGGTGAAACTGGGTAAGTTTCAGTGTGATTTTCAAGAAAAAGTTGGCCTTTTGATGCTCGTTGTGAATTGTATGCTTTGTATGCAGACCTGAGATATTAGGAATAGTTTCTTAGGTCAGTTGTGAAGGTTTCAAAAAAAAATTCAAGTTGTTTGATTGTTAGGTTTTTATGAACGAGTGTTAAAAAGTCAAAGTGGTCTAAAACCCTAGTTAAACCCTGACTAGGAGCAGTTTGCAAAAGGTGAAGTATATTGACCCAGTTTTGATTAGTAATGAAAAATTGATGATTTTATGTTATATATAACTCCTCAATATTTCTAGAAATGTATGGTTGAGGTCATGGTGATATGTGGGCCCCACCTATAAATAGTAGTCTCTAGATAAGAAGGTTTTAGGAAAAGATGGTCGAAAGGAGTAGCATGAAAAATTGATGTTGTATAATGTATGGGAGTTTTTATTTATTTAAATGGTGGTTTCAATATATTATTATGCAGGTTCATGATTTTTTGACATCCAAACAGGTTGATTAGTCAAAGGGCGGTTTTGGGGTCTCAAATAATAGGGTCCAGTGTTTTGGCCATAACTTGAGATACAGGTGTAGTTTTGAGATGATTCAAGGTTTTTTGGAAATTATATTTAGAGATATTTCTAGTAATATATGTATTACCTAATGATGAGGTGATTTGACATGGTTTCTAGGGCATTATTTTAGTAAGAAGGGTTTTTTGTAGTTCAGGACAGGGTATGTTTTTGTGGAAGTTTGACGGTGTTTGAAGCTTGAAATGGATTTGGTGATACTTAATATAACATGGATAGTGAATAATGATGAATTTTTAATCAAATGAATCTATTTTTAGGTCTTGAATACATTTATATATTATTTTTTGAGCTAACATTTAGAAACAGAATTTTTAGCAGGTTGATTTGGTAAAGGCAAATACTGTTGTGGTTTGAAGTAAAAGGTATTTCATTACTTATAACCTACTTAGAAGTGTTATAAAGGTTATAAAATTTATTTTGAGTATTCACATGGAATGTTTTAGTTTGGTATAATTTATTTTGTGGCATTATGAAGTTTCTAGGGTGCTGAAGGGTGAAGGAAACAACTGTTTTGAAGATTGTAAAGGAAACCGGGCTCGGTAAATGAAATAATTTGATTGGTTGATATTAATTGCAACCATGTATTAATTTTTTATGATATTTTAATCATGTATAAAGGTTCATGGGTCATGAAAAATTATGGTACTCATGTTAGAGTAATTTTAAGATTGTGCCCATGGGGTTTTGAGCCATTTTTGGCACATGAAATGAGGTTTTTGGCTAGGGCAACCTATATGGGTAAAATGTAACTGTTGTAATTCAAATTTATGAATGTAATGAAGTTGTATTCATTTTATTTATCATGAGGTACTGATCTATTTTGGTTTGAAAGTAATAAAATCATATTTATGTGCTTGTTTGGTTCATTTTCGAACAAGTGCTCTTAGAGGGAAGGTGTGCGAGCTAGAGATAGACATTTTACAGTTATTATAGCATGTTTTTAATTTTTAAAAAACATTATAGGTTGATGAAGTCATGGAATCATGAGAGCAAGAATATAGAGCAATGAAATGTGAAGAAAGAGTAAGTTTGATGCCGAAGGGTATGAGTTAGGGTTTGTGATCTAAAATTATGATCTCCGTGAGTTGTGGCAGCAGATAAATTAGAGATCAAACATATTCAGGTGAATGATTTTGTTATTTTTCATCCTTAGGGGGTTGTATCCTCCTTTTGGAGTAGTTTGTTCACTAAATTAGGGATTGGTGCTCCTTGTAGAGTTGGTGCTCTACTAAACTAGGGGTTGGTGCTCCTTGCGAAATTGGTGCCTCACTAAATTAGGGGTTGGTGCTCCTTGTGTAGTTTGTGCTACACTAAAATACTTTTCTTTGAGTAATATAAGTAGATTCTTAGTGGGTTTTCTTCCCCATGAGGGTTTCCCACTTATATATGGTGTTCTTATGTTGAGTACTTTACTTTCTTGTTCTTGTGGATGTTTTTACATATCTTAATAAGCTCATATGATCATGGATGTTGTATAATCAATATAATGGATGCATTTATGATTGGTAAATGAAAATAAAATTATTTTAGGATTGATTCACCTCCCTCCTCTCAGTCCCTTGTGCTTTTAACAAATGTAAGTCTCATAATAGTGTTTCTAAACACTTCAGTCCTCACTTGAGGTTTTAGAAACATGTTTTCAACTCATGGTAACTTGTGTTTTACCAAATTTTCATGTTATAAGTTTTGTCAATAAAAAAACAACCCTAAAACTTGAACCCTAAACCCTAAACCCTAAACCCAAATCCCTAAACTATAAACCCTTAAACCCTTAACCCTAAACCATAATCCCTAAGCCCTAAAACTTGAGCCCTAAACCCTAAACCCTATTTTTACCACCATAAGCCCTAAGCCTTAAGCCCTAGACCCTTAAAATTTGAACCCTAAAACTTAAGTGCTAAACCCTAAACCCTAAACCATGAGCCCTAAACCTTTCACCCTAAACCCTAAACCATAAACCCTAATTCCTAAACTATAAAACCTTAACATTGAACCTTAAACCCTAAACCATAAGCCCTAAGCATTAAGCCTTAAATCCCTAAATGCTAAATGCTAAACCCTTAACCCTTAACACTAACCCTAAAACCTTAACCCTAAATCTTAGACCTTGTTTTTATTACCGAGAACCCTAAGCCCTAAACCCTAAACCCTAATCCATAAAACCTAAACCCTAAACCATAAACCATGAGCCATAAATCCTAAGCCCTAATCCCTAAATCCTAAACCCAAAACCCTAAATCATAAACCCAAAGCCATGTACCCTAAACCCTAAACCCCGAGCCTTAAAACCTAACCCTAAACCTAACCTAACCCTAAACTCTAAACCTTAAATCCTAAATCCTAAGCCATAAACCCTAAACCCTAAACCCTAAACCATAAAACTTAAAATTTAAACCCTAAGCCATAAACCGTAAACCCTGATCCCTAAACATTGATCATTAAACCCTGAGCCCTAAACCGTAACCCCTAAACCCTAAACCATAAAACATGAGATTTAAACCTTAAACCCTAATCCCTAAACCATAAACCATAAACCCTCAACCTTAAACACTGAGCCCTAAAACCTAACCCTAAACCATGATCCCTAAAGCCTAAATCCTAAACCCTAAATCCTAAAACCTAGTCCCTAAACCCTAAACCCTGAGCCCTAAACAATAAACAGTAAAACCTTAACCTTAAACCCATAACCCTAAACTATACACCCTAAACCCTAAACCTTAAACCCTCAACCATAAACCCTCAACCCTTAATTCTAAACCTTGAGCCCTGAACCTAGAGCCTTAAGCCCTAAGTCCTAAACCCTAAACCGTAAACAGTAAACCCTCAACCCTAAACCCACAACCCTAAACTGTACATCCTAAACCCTAAACCTTAAACCCTCAACCATAAACCTGAAACCCTTAACTCTAAACCCTGAGCCCTAAGCCCTAAGCCTCGATACCTAAACCCTAAACCCTAAAACCTGAGCCCTAAGCCCCACCTAAACCCTAAAGCCTAAACCCTAAAGCCTTAACATTGATCCCTAATCCATGTGCTCTAAAACCCTAAACCCTGATCCCTAAACCCTAAACCCTAAGCCCTAAACAATATTCCTAAATTTCCTCCAACACTTCCAAGATTCTCTTACATCACCTCCAGATAATTAATATATTTCTTGAACTCTCTCAGAGGGGGTTTGATTAATTCTGAATGGCCTTTTTAGGCCTCTGGAGGAAGTTATCTTCCATCAAGTCACACTGAACTCACCAATCATCATATCCAATCATCCCTATACATTGAAACAAACTTAAAAAAACCTTGTTAATAATTTCTTTTGATCTAGGTTGAGAGTGGTACTAAGGTAGGTTGGCCAAAGGAAGGATACACCATTGACTAGGCAATGAAAGATGCATTCCCTAAGCTTGTAAAATAGGTACTCATATATAGTATGATTGTACCATATTCTAAGAAAAAATTAGGGATTCAACTCCATGTTCATGGGAAACTTCATGAGTCCATATATTCAATCAGATATCGCTACCTTTGGGAGTTGTGAGGTTTGTAAATTCTATTTTTGACACATTTAACACTCATACAAATGTCAATAACCAATCCAAAAGGCCCCAAAACCTAAACAATTACTATATTCTTTCCCAAAATAGACATCGATTGTATAATTTAAAACCTAAAAGCTTTAGGCTGAATGCTGGAATCTTGAAAAATACCTATGTATTGACCAAGTTAGAATATGAAAAACCATCTTCTAAACCATGACAGATGGAATTGTGAGATTAGTTCTATAAAGTGCAAAGTGACCGTAACTTCTTATATTTTCTAAAATAAATTTAAAGTATAATGTTTTATTTTATTAAGCTTTATACGTTATTATTTCTTATACATAAAGTATAAAGATTAATAAAATAAAAAGTTATACTTAAACCATTTATTTTAGTAAATAAATGGTTAAAGTATAAGTTTTTCTTATATTAATCTTTATACTTTATGTATTTATACATAAAGTATAAATATTAATAAAATAAAAACTTATACTTTAAATTTATTTTAGTAAATATATCCCTCCCATAAACATTTATACCACATAACAAATAGGAACGCGAGCACGTTATAATGTGCTCACATTCTAGCTTCTGTGGGTTTGAAAATCCTGACCCATAGGCTTGGATTTGCCTTGGATCTCCCACCCTAAGCCTTGGATTGTGCAATCCATGAAGGGATTCATGTTTTTCTAGAAAACATCAAGATCTCATGTGTACACCTCGATATTAAATGTGTTAAAATGTAATATTCTAGATAAAATTATACTACGGCATTAAACTCAGTTTTATCTTGGTGACGATATGATTCTTTATAAAATCTGATTAGTTTAAGTCTTTCATCCTTAATTTCTTTTACTAGTGCCTTCTTTTCTTGTCAGAAAATATGCATACATTTTTGTACACAATTTATGATTTTTTTAAAAAAATTTTAAAAAAAACTCTCTTTGAAACTCCATTCTACACACACTAAAAAAATGACTTTTTTTCTCAAAGTTATGGGATGTACACACAATTTTTTCATTTTTTGGGATGTGTGCACTTTGAAAATTAATTAAAAAATTATATATTCATCGAAAAATTCTGAAAAATTAGTGGGACCTTATACATGGTTTTATCTAACTTTCTAATGAAGGGAATTTTAAAATAAATTATATAACTCAAAAAATAGGGGGCACACACATAATAGGTTCTTATCTTTTTGACACAAAAATAAACATACTTTGTGTGCACACCACATTTGACCCTCTTAATCTCCACCATTTTCAAAAAAAAATAGTAGTTTAGAAACTAGATTCTGAGATCTACCATACTCATTCTTATCACTTTGTCAAATTTTGAGCATATGCATGCCGAATTATTAGATGAAGTTCGGGTTTTGCTGATTTGAGGGAAAATGTGTCCCTTTTTTACCCTCTTTTGGTCCCCCATTTCCGTGCAGTTACCCAAATGCGTGAAAATTTTTCAATCTAATATTGAGTTATGGAAATGATAGTAATAGAGAAAAGAACCCAAGTAAGTGTACTTGTTATAAGTTAAAAATCAAATGAAATGAATAATTTTTAGCATTGTGAATGAGATAATAGGTTTGCATGTTAAGTGCTCTTCAAATCGAGAAGGCTAATAATGAAATATGAATACAATAAAGATGTATAATGAAAGTAAAAAAGTATCTTTTTATATTTGGTATTGTGTTTGGCCCCACATGGGTGGGCACTATAGCCGATACGTACGTCAGATACATCAAGCTACCAAGATTTCATAGTAAGTGAAATAAATAGGCAAGTCGTGTGATATCAAGCCAAATATCTAATGCAAAAAAGAAATTAAAGTATTATATCAAAGGATAAATAAATAAAAAATGACTACATTTCATCCGAAAGGGATATAAACATGAGATAGAGTGAACAAAAGGTTAACTTCATTTGCTAATTTGACAGAAAGAGAATAGAACTATGAAGTGAGAAAAAGTTTAAAATTTGTAGGAATTGAAAGACAAAGAACATATTTTCAAAGGAAAGCACCAAAATAGTAATGACAAACCCATTCACCTGACCCATCAAACCTAAGGTCCAATGCATGATGGAAGAGAAAGGAATCACATTCCATCCACTGAGTGATTTAGAAAAGGAAGACATGAGGATTTTTACAATGTTGATGAAAATAAGTGGAATGACCAGCCATGTGATGACCTAGTAATAAGAGTTGAACAAGTATGGGGCACAGAGAGTACCACAATCCATACCGAACTTGAAGAAGGAAATATAGTAGAAAAGGATCCAAAATGAGGAATGGTTGCTGATAGGATTTCCATACTTTTATACATGGGAGATCAGTCTAAGGTCAAGCAAACAATCATTAGTCAAGATTATAATGGCACCTTTTGGTTCATTGTGCAATATACAATCCCCATTAACACAACCACTAGATTTTAAAATAAATATATATTTATACTTTTCATACAAAATTACTAGAATTTCAGTGAAAATGTCAACTATGACCATCTATGGTCATTTGTGTAAGGGAAGGGGGACCCCTTTGGGATTCATTGTGAATCAAGTAGTACAAATTCTAATAGAGATTTTCATAGAAATATATTGACAAGATATGTGAGGAAGAAAACAAGAATCCCTTGATGCAATCCATATTATTACAAAAATGTGGGAGGATGGAGATGAGTTTAACTATCTCGAATTCCTAGCACATGAACTCAACAATGTACAAAAGGTAACTAAAATTCTAGGCAAAGTGTTTATGTATAAATGGATGATCATATTACTTTTTTTTACATGTTGGCATACCCCAGGGGGAATAATTAAAATTGAAGATGCATATTACTTACATGAGTGGTTTTCATAAGTTATTCAACAAATCCATACATAAAATATAAAGGCATATAGAAGATGAGAGATAGGCTCAACATAATATGGGAGACACTTAGTGTAAATCCCCACATACCAAAGGAATTGCATGCATACCTAGCTTTGTATGTGAAGCTAGCTTTATTGCATGATGATGTTTACTAAGTTTTGAAGGAGCCAAAGTTAAGCATCCAAATATACTTCCATTATTCATCAACATGGAGATAACACAAGTAGAGCTAAGTAGGAAACATAACATGATTACCACCAATGTACAATCATTTTGCATTGAGAAGTGAACACAACTAATTGTAGAAGGCATACAAGCTAGATGAACTGTGCAACTAGAGGATAAAGCTAAACCTTGATGCAAGGGCATCACTACAAGGGTTAGTTTTGGCATAAAAGGCCAATTTTTTATTTTTATAGGTCTTTAGGGGGTCTATGAGTCAATTATGATGTCCTTTTGGGATTTTAAAGTTCAAAATTTAAATTTGGAGGTTTCCCTCCATTTTGCTTAATTTAAAATTTTGAACTTCTAAGAGACAATTCTAGCTTTCTAGTTAGGAGTAGAGGTGTGGAGGCATCTTGTCAAGTTTGGTTTAATGTCTACAGTTCCTATTTTGGCCTTGGATCCCCTCATGATGCTCTATGGGGTTTGGGTAACTCCTAGTCATCAATGATGTACTTATTGAATGTAAATCCTTTGTCTTTTCTAAAATTTCTTGGTTCTTGATGTCAATTATGAAGGAATTCAATCCAAGGATGTATATATTCCATTTTGTAAATATTATCTATTCATTTATCAATCAATAAAATAACCTTAGATCTCCAAGAATGAAGAGGATACAATAGATTTGTTTGCAAACTAGAGCTTTTACAGTCCTAATTCTGTGTGGTCATAATGAGATTTTGGAATACATTTTTTCATGATGGTAAGAAAAAATTGAGAAGTTGAATTTTAAATATTGTTTGATATAAAATGCAATGTCTTATTGTATTTAGGAGATAAACAACAAATAACTATGACTTATTGTGTTTAGAGTTGCAAGTACAAGTCTGAGGCAAAGGAATTGATCTAAGCATAAAAGATTAGGTGTGTTGAAGGAACTAATCCAATAAAAGACAAGGGAGTAGATTATAAGAGATCCATTTTCATGTGCAAGATTCATATAAATAGAAGATTGAGCATATCAACACATTAATTGTAATATTTTTAATTTAATAGTTAAGGACACTCTATCTTTGAGGGCAGAGCATAGTGGGAAGGTGACTCCACATGTGATTCCAGGGATAGAGATAGAATAGTGATAAGCTTAAGAGCTTCTAAACATTATTACTGGTCTACTAAATGAAATTCTAAGTTTCAAAGTCAAGTATTTCCCATTTTCTAATGATATCTTCATTCTTAGTCATATAGGAGTAAAACCCTGGGGTTTAGAAAAGTTAAGTTGATAGAGGGCCAAGCACCCATCTCAACAGATAAAAACTTCAACATATCATCCTCTCAATTACCCAATTAAGATTCAAAAATAATTTTGCAAATACATTGTAACAGTGAGAAGATTTTGATGATAGTCCCTTAAAATTCTTGTAGCATGCATTTGGATGCCTGATTGCAGTCCTGGTTTTGCATTTTTGAGTTATTTCATACAAAGGAGGGGCTCGTAGCATGAAGCAAGCCTAGGAAGAAGGTTATGAAGGAAAGGAAATTTTTATGAGGAATTGAACTAAGATTTTTTGCACACATCAATACCTTGGAAAATGGTATTCAAAACTATTGACACTTTTCTCAAAGATCTACCAGGTTACTCCAACTCATAACCTCCCATCAACATAGATCTTAAGAATCCAAGTTGACTGTTTTTGCAGGAAGAGACAAAAATAGATAAAATCAGTGATTTGAACCAATTTATTTCATGTATAACATGGTTAGAGACTCAAGGATAGGCTGAAAATATATCATCAATCTATTTGATCTATTGAGGCCAAATGTGCAAGTCTTAGGAGTTATCTTGAGTTGTGAAATCCAAGCATATTGCAAGCTAAAAGTGAATATTTGATTTTGTGAGTTAACTAAATTTTTGGAGAGTGTGGAAAGTGGTTGATTATTTGCATCATATTGGTATTAGATTAGAGAATGCAAGAAGAAATTGACAAGAAAATATAGAGGAAAGAGAAAGAAGCAGTAAAGAGGGAAGAGTTTGAGAGAAGCAGTAAAGAGTTAGACAAGATGCCACCAAGAAGAATGGCTAGAGGAGGAAATAGAGGAACAGTCAAGGGATGTTGATTTAGTTACAATATTGGAAAACATTCAATATAGGTTAGGAGCACTAGAAGTTTCTCAAAGAAGAGGGAAATAACTGGATGATGACAGTGATGATGAGAGATAAGGAGAAGTGATAGTAGCAAAGATGAGCACCTAGAAGAAGAAGAAGGTACTATAAGGTTAGAATATTGAAAGCAATTGTGGGAGAAAGCACAAAGTCAATAATGAAAGTGCCAAGAATATGGAAGAAGTCTACATATAGAAGAAATCATAGACTATGGATAGCCAAGATGGATAAATATTTTGACTTTGAGAACATTGTAGAGGATAAAAAGGTGAAATTTTCATACAAAAAGCTAACATGAACATGCTGCAATATGGTGGGAATTTGTAGAATAAGAAAGATCCAATAGAAATAAGGAAAATATCAAGAAGTGGGACAAGATGGTGGCCAAGTTGAAAGGAAAATTCATTCATGCAGGTCTACCAATATTAGATTATTCAAAAATTTGTGAAATTTTATACAGAGAGAACTAAGCATGTGGCCGACTATACTGAGGAGTTATATAAACTAGCTATGAAGTATGGTCATATACAATAATGATGTTAAAGAAGTGGAAAGGTATGTGAATGATTTGAGGTTGAATATACAAGATGAAATCAATTTATTTCCATTTAAAATCAGTAGAGGAAACAAGTCAAGAAGCCTTAAAGGCATAGGAGAAACTATCAAGAAAGTAAACTCGATATTTGAGAGGTATATGAAGAGGAGTAAGAGGAATAGGTCAAAAATCAGGAAGAGGACAACAACAAAAGTAAGCAAATGAGGAAGAAGTGAATATTTCACAAAACAGGGTTCATTCAAAGGTGGCCACACAAGAGGTGGATACTCAAACAAATGAAGAGGTGGATATGGAAGAGGTAGAGGTGAATTCACTGGAAGATGCTTCAAGTGTAACAAATTTTCTAGAACTAGATCATTTGTATGTCCTAAACATTCATAATCAAGTAGAAAAAAGGTTAATGAAACAAGAAGCCAAATAACACATGCAAATGAAGAGGAGAGTGTGGCATCACCATCCTTAGTGGAGGAACATGAAACGAGAGAAGATTTGATGATGAGAAGATCCTTAATGAGTGCAAGCAATAATGAAGAACCAATGTAGAGGAGAACATTGTTTAGAACAATATGTAAGGAAAAAGGTAAGTGCTTCAAACTCATTATTGATAATGGTAGTACTGATAATTTTATCTCCACTGAAATGGTAGATAAACTAAATTTAAAGAAAGTAAGGCATCCTAATCCATACAGAGTCTTTTGGGTACAAAGAGAGCATCAAGTGTTAGTGAATTAATAATGTTTGGTCGATTTTCAAGTAGGTAGATATCATGATCAAGTTTTATATGATGTAATTCCCATGGATGCATGACATCGTCTGTTGGGAAGACCATGAAAATTTGACAAAAGATCCATCCATGAGGGGTGGGACAAATACTTTTACATTTGTAATTGATGGAGTTAAGCATACTTTTAATCCATTGAAGGATATAGGTGCATGACTAGAACAACAATCAAGAGTAATATTCATGGGTTTTAAGAAATTATTTCAAAAGGGAAAGGAAGGTGAAGTGAAAGAAAGAAAAGGTAGCATAGTCAAGAAAGTGTGGCAATGGGTAAGTAGAGAGTATGAATACTAAGGTCACTTTTAAAAGAAAATTAATATGAAAGGGGATGAAAATGAGTATGGAGATCATATTTAGAAGAAGGAATGAGATGTAGCTAAGAAATGAGATAATTCATATCATGAAAGGAAAATGGAGCAGTCAGGATAGTTAGGAGTGAAAACAATCTTGAAGCATGCCTAAAAACAATCCAAGAAGACCACAAAGTGATAAAGAAAGAGGAGAACATGCATTACAAGGATATGTTGGTCAAGTATGAAGGAGAGACTCATATTTTGCAAAATAACATTTCTTTAGATAATATTTACGTAGGTCAGGCACTAGAAATCATGAAAGTGTAGTCATGTGGAGGTGCATACTTTAAACAAGAACTTCAGTCTCATAATATTAAAGGTGAAATGAATGAATAAGAGCAAAATGGAAGTGTTAAGCATAATATGATAGTCACGGAACAAGGAAAAATATCATAAACTAGCATGGATTAGATGTGTATACTCCATAAAGGGGTGAAAAGAACAACATACTGTCCACATAATGTCAATTGGCTCGTGCAGATAACTAATCCAATAATGAGAAAACTTTTAAGGAGCATAGCACAGCTGGAAAAGATGAAACAATCCAATAGAGCAGTCAAGAAGCACCTTTAAAGACTGATATGCAATTAAAAACAAACAAAAAAAAATCCCAAGACCAGATTGCAAGCACAACACCATGGAAGCTTCTCTTTTTTCCCCCTTAGTAGTATGATATAGGGGCATCACTAGAAGGGTTAGTCTATACATGTAGGAATCAAATTTTGGGTTGCATAGGTCCTTTGAGGTATCTATGGGCAGTCATGATGTCCTTTTAGGATTTAGATGTTAAAATTTTGAATTAGGAGGCTTTCCTCCATTTTTATGAATTTGGTAGGACCAATTTTTGCTTTCTTATCATATGTAATTTTCCTACTGGGTCTGCGAGGTGTTTGTTTGGAGTCTTGTTTGATCATTAGAGTCTCCTTATGATGTGCGAAGATACTAGTGTAACTCCTAGTCATCATTGTGCACTTCTTAAATGTAAATCCATTGTATTTTCTTCACTTGTTGGTTCTTGATGTTAGTTTTGGAAGATATTCAAATAAATTTAAAAAGATCTTGTAACCAAATCATTATTCATTGATCAATCGAAGGAAACCAAGCTTGGAGATCCAAGTAGATAATTATGTGTTCTTGATGTATGTCTACTATGAATGAGTTTGTTTATGCATGAATTATACATTTACAGTTCTTAAAAACTAGATAAGGATCCAATACATGTAATATGTCTTGTAAATGATTAATTTTTGTGGTTTTTGTGTGTGTGTAATCTGTGAGATTTATGTTTGAAGAGGTTGGACGAAAAGGGAACATGTAAATGGCTATTACAAGTGTTAATTGGATGCAAATTGTGAATGAGGAAGAAGACTTTGGGTTAGAGGATTAAATGGTGTTATAAAGAGTGGAACAAACCATGCTTAATCCCTTAAAAGAAGGCTCAAAAATCTCCTAGACAAAGGAAAGTAAGGCTCTAAATTGCATGATCTCAGAATTTGACCCAACTCAGTTGAAATGGGAAAAGAATTGTCATTTTCATCTCCCTTTCACCTTGTTATTATTGTTGTAGGATATTATTAAATTTTAAAACTTAGGATTATTAATTCAGATTGGACAAAAGAAGAAAAGTATCTTTGAAAAGGGAATTAGGTGATTTTGTATTTGTTTTTGATCTCTCAGGTCACTGTAGGATAAACTCTCTTAGGGTTTCCAAAAAAACTTGCATTTAGAGGCTTAAACACATTTACCAACCCTAAAACTTATAATATACAACCTTTACCCATTCCTCAACAATATTTAGAAGGAATTTTGCATTGGTAGATCATTAGGAGCCTAATTTAGGAGCTTGTTATCATGCACTTGGAATTTTTTTGTGATGGATTCCACCTTGAAAATTTTAAAACAAATTGTTATAAAAAATGGGTATTTAAAAAAAACCTTTGTTTGATAAAATGAAGTCTTTAATCAAAATTTACATCAAAGTTTGAATGGAGTCAAGGCTAGTAGCATGAGGTAAGCCTAGGAAGAGAGCTTCAAAAGAAAGGACACTTGTGTGAGGAATTGAACGAAGATTTTTTAGCACACATCAAGACCTAGGAAAAAGGTATTCAAAACTATCAACACTTTTCTTAGATACCTAGCATATTTCTCTAACTCATAACCTCCCATCAACATAGTTCTTAAAAAGCCAAGTTGACAAGTTTTACAAGAAGAGACAAAAATATCTAAAGCCACCAATTTGAACCAATTTGTTGCATGTAATAGCTTGGTAGATACTCAAGGATAGGATGAGAAGCTATCGTCAGTCTATTTGACCTAACAAGGACAGATTTGCAAGTCTCAACAGTTGTCTTAAGTTGTGAAAATCAAGCATATTGCAAGCTAAAAGTGAATATTTAATTTTGTGTGTTAACTATTTTTTTGGAGAGTGTGGAAAATTTTAGATGCTCTACATCAAACCTACAACAAAAATTAAATCTTTAACAAGGAGGTAGGCTAAAGGAAATCAAGTGGTCACTGCACAAGTTGTGAAGACTTAATTGCAAGTTGAAATGAACCCAAGATTGTATGTTTCATTTACCAACCTAGATTTTGACAAGCTAAAATTCATAAGAAAAAAAGTGTACAAAATGGAACTTAATTACATGGGCACCAAGATGTACCTACCTAAAGATATATTTTGGCTCAAATAGAAAACATTGCAAAGAGCACAAGATTTGAATCCAAAAGTAAAGCCTAAAAATCTACTGAAAATTTTAATCACACTAGGATCTCTCATGATCAACATAGGCCAGGAGGATGTCACATAAGATCAAATAAAAAACATCATATATGGACTCAAGGATGTATGATTCGATTTTAAGGTTGAACCATTATTGCAAGGGATTGAAGTGCAAAACCTTAACAAAGAAATCTTGGTAACACATCTCAAGAAGCAGATGGGAAACACCAGCCCATACAAGTTAGTGTGTATATCACCATCATAAGGAGAGACAACCCTTTGAAGTTGGGGAGTTAGCACACATAGAAAGGATTCACTCAAACAAAATTAGATAATGCAATAATCTGCCACACAAGCAAAAAGAAAAGTTACACATGAAAGATAATAACTTGTATAGAAGAGGGAGAAATCCTTGATGTGCATAAAAGGATACAATTGATAGTCCAAAAATCTACCACATAAAAAATGATGAGTATACTTTCTCCTCCTCCATCTTCAAAAATCTAAGTACTCCACCAAAATATGACACACAAGAGGAAACACTTGCACAACCCATGAAAGTAGACCCAACGACCACAACTCCTATTGTCCAACCACTCCCAAAGTATAGTGTATTACCCACGCAATCAGAAAGAATTGGAAAACAACAATAGGAAGAAGAAAAAAAATTAAGAGTAAGATGCCAAAGAGGCTGTAAATTAAAAATAAGAGGATTAAAAGTGGAAGGAGAAGGAGGATGAGTAAAAAAATTAGGCAACTCCTCAGGTTGAGGCTCAGAAATTCATGGAGGAAAATAATTCTATGAGGAATAGTAGAGGAAACATAAAGAAGAGAAAAAAAAGAAACAAATACAAATACTAATGTTGAGGAAGAAGATAAAGTAAAGAAACAAGAAAAGGCCAAGAAGTAAGAAGATAAAAGAAATATAGAAGTATAAAATACCATGAAGGACAAGGAAGAGCAAAATAAAAATGCTAAGGATGCACAACACATTGCAAAAGTAATTTTGAAATTGGAGGGAAAAGCTTCAAAGGTCATGAAGTAAACACCATCACAAGCAATAGTAGAAGTATGGAAGAAACATGAGAAATCAGAAGGAGAAAAAACTACAGGAACTGTGTAAACCAAATTAACTCTCCTTTTGTAATCAACCATGGAAAACTACTTCCAATAAGTGCCAAAGAATTTGGAGCCTCAATTTCAGAGAAACCATCCACAAAAGGGGACACAAATTTTTTGTGGGTGTCACAATCAACTGGGAAAATAAGAAATATAAATATTTTCTTCTCTTCATCTCACATTTGCACTATAGCCCCCCAGATTTCCTAGAAAAGTGTGCAAGCTACAACTTCTCAAGTGTTTGTAAGCATAGTCGAAGTATATTTGGAGAATTTGTTATTGTAGATGCAGATCAAAGGTGTGCATACATTGTAATAAAATATTAGAGCATCTGAAATAAAAATGACACAACATACAGTAATATGAGAGAAGGCCTTGCATAATATAAAAACTCAAATTGAAGACAATTGTCAACAACTTGTCACTGATAATATAAGTGAGAAAGTAATGAGCAAAAAAATGTAGTTAACTACTCTGGTAGGTAAACTGGTGCACAACTATAAGGAGAATGAGTCTGTGAAGAAAATTAAAGAAAAATTTACCCAATCTAAGAAGGAAGTGAAGGATGTATAGCTCCTATTATAAGAGTATATGAAGATGCTTCAACAGGATGAGGCACAAGATAATAAACTCATTTTTGAGCTCCTCGATTGGAACATTCAACTGTGAAATACAATGTCTGAGATCAAAACAAATACAAACATGGTCAAAACAATGTAAGATCAAATGATGACAAAAATGATTAGAAAGAGGTCAATAAGGTTTTGTAAACATCCTTCCAATATCGAGACAATGTCTATGAAAAACTATGATAATGGGAGTGTGATACACCGTGTAACATCTTTGCTGGAATTTAAGCACAATTAATGAGAGATTGACTAGAAACATTACAACAAGACATCCAAAATTACTTCACTCTTCATGAAAAGGCTGCAGACAATGCCAAAGAGGATGCTTTTTATAAATTCATACAAACATTATCACAACTGCATATACATACTTTGGTAGAGTAAATGAAGTGCTCACAGACTGGAATGTGTATAAGGTAGACTTAGAAACGTTCCTCCCCACTAAAAATAGAATGAAGAACACCCCATAGAGTCAAAGCATCCCAAATAATGCCACCTCAACATTTCACTCTATTAAGTCAACCAACACAAGCCAAACAACCACAAAAAAGAGGAGTGACACAATTTTGTAACATGTAATAAAAAAAATTTAAAGTATAATTTTTTTTTTTTAAAATGGTATCTATATGTAGGCCCACATAGATTCAAAATCCACAAGGGTGGTCTATGAAGTATTTTCCTAGATCATTGAAGAAAATTTCATCTTGGGACAATACGACTATTTTAAGTCCAGGAAAGTGTTGGGAGTATAAAAGGATTATAAATATGACATGATTTCATTTTTTATGATGCCGTAATCTTATTATATATGCATAATCTAAATAAGACAAAGTATAGAAGACATAGTGATCTCTTATGATAGATAGAGCATGCAAAGATCCTTTTTTGTAGGAAAGGAAAAAGAAGCGACTAGTAACTCAAAAATCACCTATTTTGTATCAAACCATGTAAGCGCAATGCATAACAAGTTGATCTTGGATCCTATGTTAAATTCTATCTTGATTCTTATAAGTTCCATTATGAAGTATGCATTTTTTTATTTAGTAATAACTATTCCTATTTTTTGTATATATCCATTCACAATCATTGTCTCTCTTTTCTTTAAATTATGTCTAGTCTCTAGCTATTGTGAAATTATGAATTAAGTCTTGATTCCACTTTTATGTATTGCTTAATGGAAATAATAGGAGTTAGTCTAAACTACATTTTTTTGCAAGTCCTAATGTTGTGATCCAGGGACCTCTGCTAACAATCAACATGGGAAAACCACTTATTCAATGTTGTGGCATCAATATTTCCATTAAACATTGGAATATTGAGGTTCAATTTGAACTTGAAAGGGTATTAATACTGAAACCATGCGTTAGACGAATGGGTGAAAGATGATGCTTCCGTTAAGTTGAGTTTAACTATGAACTCGTGGAACTAGTATAAGCATTAGTTTTGTTGTTCTTACAAAACATCATTAATGAGATTTTGGATGTCAGAGCTACCTCAAGTTACTTTAGAGTGTCATCCTTATTACTCTTGTTACGATGTTATTTTGTATAGGTGGAAATCAAGAATCAAATTCATTTCATTATTTCTCTCTTTGCACTATTAACATAGAAAAAGTAAAAGCAAAGTTATGATACCAATGATTTGTACCTTGTGTAGAGGAAAATCATGTCCTAGCTAGAACAACAAGGAGTATAAGAGTGCACACAAGTTATTGAATGTAATGATACAAACACACAATGTTATTACAAAATACTTATTTGGAGGAAATGCAATTTATATGCATTAATGTTGAATAGGAAAATAAGTATAGAGGTTTACAATGTCTTAATAGGGAAAAAAGAGAAAGATCTTGTAATTAGAAGGGGATTAATTCATGATTGAATTTATTAAACTGATAAGAATTACAAAGTATTTTGAAAATTACAAGATACACAAAGCTTAAAAGCATTTATCCTATCTAGTTCAAATCTTAAGGGTAATCCAGAGATGACTAACTTTTAGGTAAGTGTATATGTTACATATTAATACAAAAATACTAGGATGGCAATTAGAAGAATACATGATCATGAAGGGGAGTGGTTACGTGTCACACCATCTTCCATGCATTATAGTCAAACTTTATCTAAAATGTGAATGGTGATATTGTTTCTGATGGCCATGCAGTGATATACCCCAACATGTTACTGACTAGGGAAGGCACTACTTTTAGATTCTTAGAAAGAGATCCATTACACAAAATTTGTGGATTATATAAGATTGTTCCATGAAGTTGACACATGAGTAAGTGAGGCCAATTTGTCATAATAGATCAAGATGTTAGTGATGCTATAGGGCCCTAAAGGATTTGATAAGGGTGCAAAAGTGTGAGAGAGTGTGAGTACGTGTAATTCCTCAAGGATTTTACATGTGCAAGTTCTATGTGGGGGTGTAATCAAGGCACAAATTGATTGTAAAATTATTTTACACATAGTAAGATGGGAACTATGTGAAACAACACTCGGTGAAGTTTATAGTTAGATGGGTAAACATTGGGTATAAGTGTGAATGAGGAATTTACATGTTTATCAAATAACACATGGATTATAAATAGAAAAATCATGTCCCATATAGAGACAACTTGATATGATATTTTATGTTGATTCATCACTCTTATCCCACATTGATATAGGTAGCGATTTCATCCAAAAATAAACTAAAATAGACATATTCCTCCTCTATTCCCTACATTCACCTAGATTTCTCCCAAAGAAAGATATAAGTAAAGAAAGGTAGGTTAGGGTAGGCCCCTATATAGATATTTGATATTTGGTCCCTGATGAGAAGATATTACTATATAGATCTATTAATGGCAATACATATCAATATATGGCCACATACACACACACACACATATATGGGGTGTTGAATGTAATTAAAGTTGCTTCACTATGCAGAGAATATATAGAGGTGCTATTTGATGAACTCACATAGTACTAGATAGTTGGTTAGGTAAAGGTTGACCAAGCTAGTGATGCTTAATTTGTCTTTTTGGATGATCAAACACTTTATGATTGAGATGAGGCCAAGGATCCCATAAGGGGAAACATTGGGGAATCCTTGCCAATCGGAAAAATCCCGATCTAGTTTTATTACATGGGTAAAGAAGAAAAATTCCAATTGTAATTTTCTTTTTCAAGTGCTTGAACATCACAAGAGTGGACCAAGAATCCTCAACTAACTACATGCCAACAATGATGATGAAATGAGGGGGGACATGTTATTCAAAAAAACTAGGTGTAAAGGTGTAGTGCCCACTCTCTTTAGAAACTATTTAGATAAAATTTCTTACATATTATAGTTTACATAATATAACTCTTTATATGCATTGTATCGAAATGAGGTGCCTAGGTTCATAGTTATATAGACTAAGTCTCCTTTTGTGACATTAAGTGGGCATGGGGTGCTAACCTTATCATCTTAATAACATGGGTATGGTATGCCATATTGATATAGTGTTGTTTTGATAACTATGCATGGTTGATGTTGCATGATTATGAGCTGCATATATTTTTATTTTAATTGCAAGCACAAATTTGATTGGTAGTTATTATATTATGGAAACTTATTGGGAAAATTTAATTGTTAAAATTTGGTTTGTGTGTGTGTTTTTATTGGCTTGAATGATGAATAACATATAACAAGTAGATGGATAATTGATGCAAGTAATTTAGTTTTCATGTTTTATTGAAAATGCATAATCATGGAAATTATGGTGAACTTAATTGATGATGAGGAATTGATCTTGAAAATGATATATATGAATTGTGTATAATTATTTGATGCAAGTGTATGTGTTGTAAAATGGTTAAAACTTATTTTCATATCATTTCGAGTACGTATGATGTGTTTGTTGAGTGTGCAGATGACGAACATGTGTTCGAGAGATTAGAACCAAAAAATAAACAAAAGAAATTAAAAAAAAACAAAAGAGGATGAAGGGGGGCTAACTCACATGTGGCTCATTAGCCAACAATGGTTCAATTGGACTCAAATTTTGATTTGGGGAATGTTAATGTGTAAAGTGACCTTAGTTTTAATGTTGTCTTTTATTCCTTGATTTAAATTTATTTTAACATTTAGATTGAATAGTTTTTTTATCTTTAATAACTTGATTTAATTAGATTGTAGGTTAGGTTGTTAAATTAACCCCCTTTCTATTTTTGGGATGTTTGGGCTCATGTTTTGAGGTTGAAAGCTTTCCATTTATGGAAAACTAGAATTTGGCCTTTGAAGGCAATTTTTGAAGGTGTGTAGGACAAGTAAACCTTGTCCCACACTCCAAAAACTTCCCATATACCCACCCATAGGGTAGATGTATCTTTTTAAGACACTTTGACCACTTGAGGGATATTTTTTACATCATTTATTTATTGTGATCTTGCTCCCTTTCAAAAATGAGATTGTGTAAGGACTTTTACTTTTTTAATTTTGGGATTCTTGAAAATCAAGTTTTGTGGATATGCACCATTTATTTTGTTTTTCAATTTCTTCATTTATTTTTGTGTGAGGATTTTCAAAAATGGGTTAAGTATCTAATTGTGTAAGGGAATTCTTGTCATGTTTGGGGATTGGAGTTATTGTTGGGGATGGAGCATGCCACATGGACTGATCCTAAGGACTCCTCCACTTTGAAATTTTCCTATAAATTGGAGTCTTTTGCTTTTTTTTGGGTGAGTTCACTTGGCCTTAGGGAGGTGTTCTCAGATTGGATTTTCTTGTAATGATTGTTAGATTGCTTGGAATGCTTGCTTGAACAATATCTTGGGACAAGTATATATTAGTTATGATTTACCCATTTAATTTATTTTTTTAATACAAATTATATCCCTTGAACTTCTTTCAAAATTTTAATTTCAATTACCCACTTGGGTATGTGCTTATTTGTGGTTAAGTCTCATGTTGAAGATTTCATGATTCCACTGTGGGGGCATGTAAGTATTTTTTTGTATAGGGGAAAGTGATTTATCACTAGAGGGATAAGTAGTGTTAGAAGTGAGGGATATGTTCCCTCTTTAGGTATTGTTTTGGTGGAACCAAAGGGAGGGTAAACTAGTCCTATTGGAGCTATAATTTGTTGTGGGAATGTGAGGTATAAGTGTGGATCTAAATATTTTATTTATTTATTATGGAGGAACCAAGGGCTAGCTACCCTCCCCTAGTGGAGTGATAAGTGGTATAGGGTGGTACTTCATTCCCCATTTCAAACTATAGTTGGTTTGATCATGTGTATTGATTTCCTTACATGGTTGGCATACCTCGTTGTTTGTCTCCTTGGTTACTTGGTTGTTGTGAATGTTTTTTACATGGTTATGTGTAATTTGGGTGTTGAGTTCATTCTAAGCTTAGTTGTTGGTTCTTGAGCCCTACGCAAGATAGGGAGCTTGTGGGGAAATGAGGATGAGATCATTCCCCCATTACATGGCTGGGAAGTAAGTCTCACCGGGTTCCTTGTTTTGTTTGACTATGGGAATATATTAATGGAATATGTTGAAAATGAATGATGTTGTGTATAGAATTTGATATTAGGTTTTCATACAACTTAAGCCCTTGAGCCATTTGGAAACCTTGTTAAATGTTGTGATGTTGTCCAGTTTTTTTATAGTGAATACTTGTGAGCATTCTAAACCAAATGGAAAAGTATGTTTTGTAAGGTGGCATTTGAATTCTATATGTGTAAAAAAATTGTGTTGAAATTTGTACTTGCATGGTTAATGAAACGATGTGAAGTTTCCTTTTCATTATTTTCTTGTAAGAGTTATTTATATAATTGTATGAAATTACATTGGAAAAGAAATAAAAGATATTTTGGTTGTACATTTGGTGTTGAAAGTTATATTGTGAATGGAAATAAAAGACTTGTTACATTTGGGATTTGTATGCTTTCACAAAGTGTTATATTCCTTGTAAATGAGAATACAATTTATTTATTTTGATATCATTGGTAAATGGTTACATTACTTATCCATATCTAAATGTTGAGGAATGTTATTGTATAAATGGTTGTTTCCACATAGAAAGGAAACAATTGAAATTTGAACAAGGATGAAAACTCTTCACTTTCACTCTTGTTTACTTAAGATTAGGATAACGTGTTGAATATATTTAGAGAAAGGTTGAATCAAATGGGTAAAGTTGGTAAACTTGATGTCACTCCTTTTTTGTTGATTTGTTCAAGAGTTTCTTGTAATAAGTTTGTTACTATAATTAGTTGCAAGTCATGAATATTATAAGTATATCACCTTTAAATAATATGTATAATGGTTACAAACGCTAAAATACTATTATACAAGACCTTTATAATTGTATATGTAAATTATATGTAGAAAAAGGAAATTTAGATGTGTTATACCATGTTATATTATACAAAATTAATCGTTAGTAAAATTGGAAGTTTGTAAACCAGTATATAAATATATAATATGTATTATTATATATAATAACACACACACACACACACACACACACACACACACACACACACACACACACACACACACACACACACACACATAGTAACTTATATTGCAAATTTTCTAATGTTTGAGCTACATTTAAGAAATCATTAAAAAATATTAATTATAATATAAGTCCTTATTAATAATATAATATAAAGGTATTATAATTTATATTCAAATAACAATAATTCAATAAGAAACAATAAGAATATTATAAAATAAACATATATCTTAAAAATGTTATTATATATATAAGCAAAAAAAAAAATTTAAATTACTACGGAAAAGTTATATATATATATATATATACATTGTTGGTGATGTCGATAAGGAAAATTAGGTGTTTCCACCAATTTTCGTGGGGCTACAACCCTCTTCATTGAATGATGCAGTTCTCATTATTGAATGTAAACTAATTTATTCCTATCTAAATGATGTGGATTGGCCAAATAGGTCAAGGATCACAAAGGAACACTTCCCCGAACCTATGGTAAAGTGATTGTACGTGGTATAAGGGAGGAAATTACATCGATGAGGGATGAAGGGGATAAATTATGAAAGGAAGGTTATTGCTGTGAGTAGGCCAATTTCAGAGTTCACACCCAATAACTGAAGTAGTTCAACATTCAATATAGAGGAAAGAAACAATGAATTTATTAGTGATACACAAAAAACCCACAGAGACAAAAAGTTCTCTAAGGCCTGTTCATCAAAGATACAAACCTCTTTTTGATCACTATACTTACAAAGTGCATATAAGAGAGAAAATAGAGGAATACATAGGAAAATTGGAATGGAAGAAATATAGATTTATTTCATGTGTTAGTGATACAAATTCTAACACCCAAATCATAATCCACAATTTGTACAACATGGATGCTATCAAAATCTAGCATTTTCAGGATCCTTTGGAATGGAGAAGCCATCCCAATTTATAGAAATGTGAATTAAATTTTAGTTTCCCCCACATGAATCTTTATGTTCTCATTCACTTGTGACTTTACATCTTCATAGGACATGAGAAAATAAGTTCCCTTTTTATAAATTAAAGGGACTTTTACAATAGAACTTTAGAAAGTCACTTAAGTGAATGAGACCAAATACAATAATTACACTAAATGAAGAATTAGAAAAGGGGGAAGGAAGAGTGAGAAAGAGAGAAAAGGGAATAAATTTCCAAATCTAATGAAGAAGCTTCCTGTGATGAAGAAATTTGTTGATTTATGCCTCCTGATGATGAGTCTCTGGAGTGGGCTCTTGTTCCTTGAATTTCTTGTTGAATTGAGCTACTTTCAGTGCTAATTTATTTTCCTTTGGAATGTAAATTAATCCCAACACTTTGGTCCATGTCCTTGAGACATCATTGATCATCTTAAATTGATGAATCCATTCTTTTTGATCCATTGTAATTGCAGTGAATGCGACTCTTGATGTTGGTCAGGGACTCTAAGTTGTCTTCATTGAAGGAAAGAGAGTCACCCACCTCTTACTTGACTATATCTCGAAAGGAATCAACGATTTCCTTTGAATATGAATCCTCGGTGAGAAAATGGAACTCAAGTATCTAAACACATTTGCAAACATCATTCAAGATCTCAAAATCATGTTGTCCACAAGAGTCTAACTCAGATATTGCATTCTTAAGCATTGCATATTTCATGTCCATGATGCGGATCCAAACTTGAGAAAAGTTCTCCACCATATATGTGAACATGTTATTACTCACAAGGGTGTGAGATTCAAATGATATAATCTCAAATACCTATGGAAAAATATCATCCAAATGGATGACCTCTTTTGCAAATCCCTCCTTTGCTTTGTTCACTTATGACAGTTGTTGGAATGGTGTCCTAATAGGTGTTTTCATTAATGAAAAATAACATTAATGAAAAATTGGATATTTTAGGATGATTTCATGATGTTTTTTGAGGTGCTAACATATTGTTTTAGATGTCTATTAGATGCTACAATTGGATTCAGTGATGCATGCCTGCTCTAGCAAGCCTATGTAGGTGCCTACAAGGTATAGTTTGACAATGAGAGCTTCTTGGATGTTAGAGAAGAATTTTGACATGTTAGATAATAGGGTTTTGGGGTGTTTGAGCACTCACATTAGTTGTCTGGTGCAGACATAGTTGGTTCACTATCTTACAGGTGCTCATTGGGAGTAGGTATGCTTACTTAGAGGTATGACATAGTGGACTGAAGCCACTTGCGCTCATAGAATATTTCTATCAGGTATATAATGTAATATGAGGTATCTTTGGGATATTTTCATAATTTTATTGTTCATTTTGTGCATTGTTTTAGTTGGTCCTAGTTGTTACTATGAGGATCTAGCATGCAAACATAGGTAAGTCTTAATAACTGGATATATTGAGCCATGGTATTGATGTTATGATGATTGTATATGTTATATGGATAAGTAATAGTGCCTTCAAAAAATGTTAAGTGCCCATGATGTGAATTTTGCAAGTTATGATAGTTTATGTGAGATAGGGTCAAGAACAAGTGAAAATCAAGCTCAAATTTGAAATTCTAATGCTCATTGTGAATAGTGTGATTTGCATGGGAAATTTTGGATTTTATGGATTTTTATAAGATTATTTTATAAGATTATTTTATAAGGTTTTAAAAAAATAACTAGGTCATTTTATCGTCATGTTTTTATGAACGGATGTTAAGAAGGTAAAGAGGTCAAAAACCCTACTTAAACCCTAGCTAGGAGCAGTTTGCAAAAGGTGAAGTATACTAACCTAATTTTTATTGAAATTGAAATTATGATGATTGGATTTTGTATAATAATCTATAGTATTTCCATAAATGTATGGTTGAGGTCATGGTGATGAGTGGGCCCCACCTAAAAATAGTAGTTTCTGAAGAAGAAGGTATTAGGACAAGATGGTCCAAAGGAGTAGCATGCAAAATTGATGGTACATGATGATTGTGAGTTTTTATTGATTGAAATATAGGTTTCAAGATATTTTAATATAGTTTCATGGTGTTTTGAGATCCAAATAGATTGATTGATCAAAGGGTAGTTTTGGGGTCTCAAATAGCATGGTCCAGTGTTTTGGCCATAACTTGAGCTCCAAGTGGAATTTTGAGGTGATTCAAGTTGTTTTGGAAATTAAATTTAGATAAATTTTATTTATATATTTCTTTCCTCATGATGAGGTGATTTTATATGGTTTCCATGGAATTATTTTAGAAATAAAGTTTTTGGTAGTTCAGGACAAGATATATTGTTGTGGAAGTTTGGTGTTATTTGAAGCATGAAATGGATTGGAAAATGCTTCCTATCACTTGGAGAGTGACTAGGAATGAATTTGGAACCAATGAATAAATTTTTATGTCTTTAATGTTTGTATAATTTATTGTATGAGCTAACCGTTGGAAATAGTGTTTTTGGTAGGTTGATTTGGTGAAGGAAAATATTGTTGTGGTTTGAAGTGAAAGATGGTTCATGACTTATAACATGCTTAGAATTGTTTTAAAAGTTATGAAATTTATTTTTATTTGTCGCATGTCATATTTTGGATTAGTATAAGTCATTTGGTGGCATTATGAATTTTCCAAGGTGCTGAAGGGTGTAGGAAATGGCTGTTTTGAGAATTTTAGAGGGAACTGGGCCTAATAAATGAAATAATTTGATTGGTTGATATTAATTATGACCATGTATGAATGTTTTAATATATTTTAATCATTTATAAGGGTTCATGGGTCATGAAAAATTATGGTACTCATGTTAGGGAAATTTTAAGATTGTGCCCTTTGGGTTTTGGGCCATTTTTGGTACATGTAATGAGGTTTTTGGATAGGCCAACCTAATTGGGTCATTTGTAGTTGTATTTAAAATTTATAATTTTTTAGGTTGATGTATTAGTCGAATAAAATGGAGGGAAAATTTTTGGCCTAAGTTTGAAAGATGAAAAGCATGTTTTTGGTGCTTATATGAACTAGTTGAGTGTGTGCAAGGCGAAGTGACCTAGGTAGGTGTTGTTTGCAAGTATTGGAGCATGAATTGAGGATTTTTCAAGTGTTTTTTAGGTTGAGAAAAATTATAGAACATGAGAGTAAGGATTTGATGAAATTTAGAGTGATTGAAGAGCTTGTTTTGTGAATATTAATCACCTTGGGTTTGAGTGAAGAAGTGCGAGATGGAAATTTGATCTCCATCATTTTTGGTAGAAAAAAATAGAGATATAAACATCATAAGGTTTTTGAGTGAGTATTTGATCATATTTGGGGGTTATAGCCTCCTTGTGGAGTTGGTGCTTAACAAAATTAGGGGTTGGTGCTCCTTGTGGGGTTGGTGCTCCTTGTGGGGTTGGCGCACCACTAAATTTGAAAAATAACAATATTAGATTTGTGTTTAATTGGTTTTTATTCCCCTTGATATTTTCCCACTTATATCTTGTGTTCTCATGGTGTTTTTTTGCTTTCATGGTTTCATGCATTGTTAATGTTTTATGGTATGCACACATTAAAAGTTGTATAAGTGGTTATTGTGGTTGTTTGGATATTGTAATTTGAGTTTTAGATCTGCAGTTTAATTTGAAATTTTCATAAGGAATGATACACCCCCCTCTCATTCCATTGTGCTTCTAACAATTGGTATCAAAGAAGGCCCTTCTATAGAATCTTGACATCTTGTGGGAGATATTATGAAGCATAAAATGGGTGCTAAGAAGAAGAATTATCATAAAGGAAATAACTCCAAAGATTACTATTGTTCTACTTCGAGTGAAGGTAAGCATTGTTTAGAAAATATTCCTAAAATATGCTCTCCCCTAGGAGTGGTAACTTGTGAATTTGGAGAACGGTTTAGTGATTCAAAATCAGATTGTGAAGAGTTAACTTCAGAAATATTGAAAAGGGAACTTAATCTTGCAAGAGATGAGAATGAAAGCTCACATAATATATTTTTGAAATGAAAAGGAATCGTGAAGATAAATTTAATATCCTTGAAGCCAAGTTGAATAATGAGAGTGAAGAACAAGATGAGATCACAAGGCATCTTGAAGAACAATTAGAGAAAATTACAGCCAACCTTGTATCCAGGGAAGATGCTCATGAGCATGGTCATCCTATTCAGATTCTTGAGTCACAAATGGCAGAGTTTTCAGAAACTCTAAAGGTCAAAGATGAAGAATGTACTCAGCTAAAATCACAAGTTGTTCTTAATGATAAAATCAAGTCAAATGAGAATGAGTGCTTCAAATTTGAAGATGTTATGAAATCTCTACATTCAAAACTTGATCTTGTTTCAAGCAAATTAAAAATGTTTGAGAAAATTACTACTGACCTAGATAATCTTCTTAGACATCAAAGATCAATAAGTGATAAGGTTGGTTTGGGATTCAATGAGGATCTCAAGGACAAGGAATTGAAGCAAGAAGACAAGGTTCCAAGTAAGGAAGAAATGAAGGTGACTCACTATAGACACCAAAATTGGGCCATACTCCCCTTAAAAGCCCGTTAATTAAATTAACCATCCCCTACCTATTCATATCCCCTAGTGCACATGTTAATTGAATTCATTATCGTAATTAAATTAAATAATATCCTCACTTAGCCAACTCACCTAACCACCTCACTCAAATGACCCACTCAAACTTTATTAATGACCTAAGACCAAGTCTAAGCCTATTCTAACCAACTAGGACTTAGTCCAAACCTAGACTTAACTCCTATTAACAAACCTAAAAATACTCCTAATTATCTTTCTGTGACCCACCACTCAAGACTCGGAAGAAGGTTGGAGACCGTGCCAAAAATAACAACAATCAGGCTATTTTAACCACCTCACTCAAATGACCCACTCAAACTTTATTAATGACCTGGCCAACCTAGATATTCTCGTCTTAACTGACACCGGTTATATCTCAACCGACATTGGTCACCTAACCCTCACAAATTAGGTTAAATACATTTCCAAAATCCTTTTCTTAGGTTGGTCATTAGATTCAGGATCTTATATGAAGAGAGACTTGGATCACTCGAATTTTTGAAGCACTCAGGCAAAAGAAAACACACAGGATAACTACCAACAACCATTTGGAATTCATCATCTTCTTCATGATCATAGATTCACACAGAGAAGCATGGAGGTTTGAAATTCCACGGAATGAACACAATGAATCTTCTCTATAGATATCTATCCTCACCATATTCATCACCTATATTCTTTAAATATATTGTTCAATAAGTACCTAACATATCTTCATTTACCTCTATTTTATTTCAGTAAGATTTATTATTCATCTCAGTAATTTATCTTTCTCCACACCTATATACTTCCTCCCACCAATCTATCACTTTACCATACCTGTCCCTTTCACCTATCTTCACCCTCTTCTAATCATCTATGAGTCTTCAAGACCATTTTATGACCTCACCCTCACCATTTCTAACCTTTGTGTAATCAAAGGGAGTATGAAAAGACAACTCCAATAAATTTATGATAATTTCCCCTACCGACACCGGTTAGCCAATCGACGTCGATCATTCTGCCTAACCAGCATTGGTCATACAACTGACATTGGTTATTGTGTCTCAAAATATACCTTAGACCAGTGAGATTATGCCCACTTCCCAACAGCCCATAACCATTTCTAATCTTTACCAGACCTTACCCAAATCTTGTACCAAACCTACAACTCAACACTAGCCAATCCCCTTTTACCTGACCTTTCTTATTTTTTTGTGTGAGATACCTAAATTGTTTCAATTTCAATAGGATCCTTCATGTATGATTTAACTAGCATTAATATTGTTATATAAAAAGTGGATTGACAACCTATTCAGAAAGCATCACACTTCCCAGATCTAGCTTCCACTAGGTAGTCCACTCATTTTTTTTCATTTACAAGTAGTTCCTCCTAGCCAAAAGGGAGCTCTCGTAGTCAACTTAGATCAAGAAATCAGAACGTGTGCACAACCTTCAACCGACATTACAAACAGGTATTCCTCCTTGGCCTACTACCCCTATTTGTTTCATTAATTTGCTAAGAATCCAGTGAAACACTCACTCCAAAGATAATGAGAAGATAACACCTATTAGAAAACCTAATGGGTCAAGATATGAAAAATCATTTAATGGATATTGTTTCTTATGTCATTTTTTTGGTCATAGAGATAAAGATTGCAAGAAAAATTCTTCTAAAAATGAAGTAGGATTATTTAATGGTGAATGCAATTCATGTTGTGAATTTGGTCACAAATCCAATGATTGTGGATGGAATCTAGGAGTGTTTGAGAATACAAAAATTAGGAGGATGTTCTTTAATAGATATGATCCTAAAGATAATCAGTCATAGGAAGACAATAGAAGTGGTTTTTAAAAGGGTATTATATGCTACAAGTGCAATAAAGTGGGCCATATTGCTAGTACTTGTTGGAATGTTGCATCTAGTCAAGGTGATAACCCTAACCCTCTCAACCGAAATCGGTCACCTAACCCTCGCTAATTAGGTTAAATACATTTCCAAAATCCTTTTCTTAGGTTGGTCATTAGATTCAGGATCTCATATGAAGTGAGACTTAGAGCACTCGAATTTCTGAAGCACTCAGGCAAAATAAAACACATAGGATAACTACCAATAACCATTTGGAATTCATCATCTTCTTCACGATCATAGATTCACACAGAGAAGCACAAAGGTTTGAAATTCCACGGAATGAACACAACGGCTCTTCTCTATAGATATCTATCCTCACCATATTCATCACCTATGTTCTCTAAATATATTGTTTAATAAGTACCTAACATGTCTTCATTTACCTCCATTTTCTTTTAGTAATATTTATTATTCATCTCAATAATTTATATTTCTCCACACCTGTATACTTGCTTCCTCCCACCAATCTATCACTTTACCATACTTGGCCCTTTCACCTATCTTCACCCTCTTCTAATCATCTATGAGTCTTCAAGACAATTTTATGACCTCACCCTCACCATTTATAACCTCTGTGTAATCAAAGGGAGTCTGAAAAACCAATTCCAATAACTTTATGATAATTTCCCCTACCGACACCAGTTAGCCAACCGACGTCGATCATTCTTCCTAACTGGCATTGGTCATACAACTGACATTGGTTATTGTGTCTCAAAATATACCTTAGACCAGTGAGCTTATGCCCACTTCCTAACAGCCCATAACCATTTCTAATCTTTACCAGACCTTACCAAAATCTTGTACCAAACCTACAACTCAACACTAACCAATCACCTTTTACTTGACCTTTCTTATTTTTTTGTGTGAGATACCTAAATTGTTTCAATTTCAATAGGATCCTTACTTCATGTATGATTTAGCTAGCATTAATACTGTTATATAAAAATTGGATTGACAACCTATTCAGGAAGCATCACACTTCCCGGATCTAGCTTCCACTAGGTAGTCCACTCATTTTTTTTCATTTACAAGTAGTTCCTCCTAGCCAAAAGGGAGCTCTCGCAGTCAACTTAGATCAAGAAATCAGAACGCGTGCACAACCTTCAAGCGAAATTACAAACAAGTATTCCTCCTTGGCCTACTACCCCTATTTGTTTCATTAATTTGCTAAGAATCTAGTGAAATACTCACTCCAAAGATAATGAGAAGATAACACCTATTAGAAAACCTAATGGGTCAAGATATGAAAAATCATTTAATGGATATTGTTTCTTATGTCATTTTTTGGTCATAGAGATAAAGAATGCAAGAAAAAGTCTTCTAAAAATGAAGTAGGATTATTTAATGGTGAATGCAATTCATGTTGTGAATTTGGTCACAAATCCAATGATTGTGGATGGAATCTAGGAGTGTTTGAGAATATATAAAGTAGGAGGATGTTCTTCAATAGATATGATCCTAAAGATAATCAGTCATAGGAAGACAATAGAAGTGGTTTTTATAAGGGTATTATATGCTACAAGTGCAATAAAGTGGGCCATATTGCTAGTACTTGTTGGAATGTTGCATCTAGTCAAGGTGATAACTTTAAGAGAATAGGAACAATGGTATGCTTCATTTGTGATAGAGATGGTCATGTTGTAAGAAACTATTATCAAGATCCTTTAGGTCTTAACATGAATCCTCAAGGTCCTAGAGAGCAAAGAAGCGGGTTTCAGAGGTCTAGAGTGCAAGGTAATGGGTCTAGAAGGACTTGGGAGCCTAAAAGATACCTTGGTGTCTCATCAAGAGAAAGAGTCTATGAAATAAGGAGTGATTCTCAATGCTTAAATTAGAAAAGAGAATAAAGTGGAGTTGGTCAAGTACCAAAGGGGGCTTGGGACCTCTTTAAGATCTTCTTTTAGGTCTTCATGGAGCCTATAAGCCTTCACTATGTTTCTTGAAGGTGTATCAATGAAAATGAAGAATTCATCTGAGGGGGAGCTTCTTGAGTCAATGTGTGTCTCATCTATGGTCAAGGTATGTCAGTTTATACTATTACTCATGTTCTTGATAGTTCATGTTGTTTTCTCTTGTGTAAGTGGTTCTTGACCTCTGTCATGATGTAACATGGTGCATGAATCTTTTGTATAGTTATGAGTCTATGTAATTCCTCATATTTATCAAAAATATGCTCTTAAGTCAAAGTTTCATGTTATACTTTGTCATACAAAAGGGTCTATGATCTGTGTCAAGTCCTAATTTGTGAAATAAGTGAGTGTCAAGAAGTCATGATCATGAAATGTAGGTCTGTGGTGTATACTTGAGTTCTATGGAGTCCGTAGTGTCTTTACTAACCCTTATCGGTGTCATTAGATATATAATGAGTTGTATCAACATCTTGACAAGTATGTCTAATGGGTCATTGTGCTTATGGAGTCCATAGTGTCTTTACTAACCCATATCGGTGTCATTAGATATATAATGAGTTGTATCAACATCTTCTCAAAGTGGTTTTGTGTTGTCATTTCAAGTGTTCTAAGACCCATTGAAAGAAACTTATGGTCAGTTAAAGTGAACCTTTTGTGTCTTAAAGGTGTTCAAAAAGGAATTAAAGAGTTTCAAGTGTATGTATCCATTGTTAAGGTTTTTTTTATCTATGTTACTCTCTGACAAGAATATTTTGGGTTTGTGATAAGTATTCCAAGCAATATGTCTGTGAAATGGATTAGTAATATCTTCATTATTTATTGTAAAAGGTCACTAAGTCAAATGGTCAGTATATGAAGCTTTCTTTGAAGGAGTATAAGATGGTACAAGTATTAAAGCATGGGTGTACACTTTAAAGGTCATCACAAGAGTGTCCAAGTAATCTGGATGTTAGCTATCTAAGTATGAAGTCTAAAAATGTCAAAGTAACCTAGAACTTATCAAGTTGTCAAATTTGTGTGCTCTATGTCTAATAAGTCATCAAGTGAAATTAGTACTAGTATTGATGCCCATGTGGGTTAGGTCTTCAATTCTATGCAAATTTTTGAAAGGTCTAATCAAGTTGCCTAAGGTCATGAAGTTTTGAGTATTGTCTCTATATGGATTGAGCCCAATGTCTTTCCCTAACTCAAACCTTGAAGAAGTGGGAAAGGAACTCAATCATGGTATTATGGGTTTGAGAAATTGTATTAGTCTTGACGTCCTTGATTTACCTATATCTCTATTAATCAGAGTATTCAATGTGTATCTTGGAGTCAAGAGTCATTATGATCATCCGTTTGAGAGTATGTAAGGATTTTTATTAATTTATGAGAGTAAGAGATTATGCAAGGGTGCAAAACACGGTGACCTACAAGTTTGAAGTGTGTCATCAATACAATATGAATTTATTTCAAAGGTTTAGGTAGCATATGTTGTATGAAAGAGCCTCTAGTGGGTGTAAAAACATATAACTTGGTGTTTCAAGTCTAAGATTATCTCCATATTCTGTGACAAGCTTGTGTTGCCTCAAAAGAGATCAAGTGAAATTTTATCAAATTAATTTTATACTATGCTACATGTGACTAAGGAGATGCACCATGAGAGTTTGTGATTCTCTTGCTACAAAATTATTATGAAGTCTCTCAATATTCTTCAAGTAATGGTTTGATGGATAAAACCCTAGTTAAGCTATAGGAGCATTGGATTGTACTGATCAAGGAGAAAATTTTAAAAGAGAAGATTTTAAGTCTTATAAGGGATAGGACACAAAATATTATTCATGAGAAGTAATGAAATATGAAGTATTAGATGCATGAAGATAGTTAAATGACTCTCTACAGGATTGAAACAGGTTTTAGAGAATTTGGATGGTCTGCAGTAAGGCTTGAAAAACTCTTAAGGTATGGTGAAAATGTTCAAATCCTCTGTGTTGTTATATGATAACTGTAAGTGCAAGAATATTTACTTGATTCTTATCTCATGAATGATAATTGTAAACTATTAAATAGTCAAAAGTACAAGATAAGTTTGTAACAAAGTTCTAATTTTGGGAGCTATAACTGGCAATCTGGTCTCAGAGTTGCAAAAATAAGTCAAAAGCATCTTTAAGAGATTTGAGTTAGTAAATGGAGTAAATGTTTAGGGTTTAAGACCTTGAAACCCTAGTAACTATATAGGACCATGTGTGTGGACTAAACAAGAAGTTACATGTGTCTAATTAGTATGACAAGATCGTGAAGAGATCAAGGAGGCAGAATATGGCATCTCAAAGGAATGACTCAAGTTCCAAGGTTTATTCTCACTTGAAAGGGTAATCTCATAAGGTTTGTAGGTGTTTTATGAAGCAAAGTAAGTCTAGAACTCTCCAAATAATATGTTGAAGACATATCATGCACCCATAGTTTCAAACTGATTTTAGAGATGGGGTAAGCATTTTCTAAGGTCACAGTGGATGTAAAAAGAAAAATACATTTCTTTATTATGAAAAAGTGAGTATAAGTTCATCAAGGACAGGGGGAGTTTGATCTAACCCTAAATACAAGAGGATGTAGATGCTTGAGTGCCTCAATACATGTAATTGTCCCACTCAAAAGAGCTTGTTGATTGTTCCCTAACAGTGGTAAAGTGTTGTATATGCAAGAACTAATATCTCTCAAGGTGTGTATGGTGCCTACAAAGATAGGGGGAGTGACTATGAAAGCTCCTAGAAGAGGTAATGGTGTTCACTAGCCCACATAAGGCATGTTCTTGCACAATTATCCATGTTTAGATAAAAATTTGCTTATCTCAGCTTAAAATGACTATAGAAGAATGTGAAACATTGTTAGAGGCTGCTAGAAGTTGGAAATATAAATTCAAGGCTTGGTGATAAGAACAATTGATCATTTTTATGCCTATGAGCTAGTAGTAGGGGTCTAGAGCCTAGGGGGAGTACCTTTTGATCATGATGAGGTATGGATAGCATAGTGTATCATGTCAAAGATGATGCCAAAATTTGTAAGAAGTTTGTTTAGGGACATGTGCTCTTGAGATAGTATGAAGAGTATGAATATGCCTTAAATTGTATGAGTTATGCCTAGATATGATGGTTCATTGACAAGAAAGGTGTTTTAATGAGGTAGCATGGTTCTTATAACATTGTTGGCATGGATCAAAGCTTGTATGCCTCAGATTTTAGGTTGCTACAGTGGTCTCAAGAAGACAAAAATAGGTTTATAGGAAAAATTAGTGTTTTTTGGCATGTCTGAGAGATTAAATGAGGTGTTATATGCTCCGAATAAAGTATGATTATTATTTTCATGATATACTGATGATGTTTAGACATTTCAAGTGCTTCTTCTCGGGGGATCTTGTTGCTCACATGCCTAAAATAAAGGAAAAAGTCAAGAATATGGAGCTAATTGAGATCTTTGGTTGATGTTTCTAACCAAATCATGAATTTATGAAGCTGAAGAAGTTGAATATGGTAAGCTACATGTATGCCTTTGTCATTAATGTAAAAAGGGGGAGAAGTTCAGGTTTCCATCAATGACAAAGGGGGAGATTGTTGGCATGGTGTCCTAATAGGTGTTATCATTGATGATTAACCACATTAATGACAAAGTGGATGTTGTAGGATGATGTCATGATGTTATTTGAGGTGCTAACAGTCTGGTTCGGATGTCTATCAGCTGTTACAAAGGGATTCAGTGGTGCAAGCTTGCTTTAGAAAGCCTATATAGGTGCCTAAGAGCTATAGCTTGACAATGAGAGATTCTTGGATTTTTGAGAACCATGAAGAAATTTTGGATAGTAGGTTTTTATGGTGCTTGTGCACTCACAGTAGTGGTATGGTGTAGACATAGTTGGTTCACTATCTTACAGGTGCTCATTAGGAGAAAGTATGCTTGTTTGGAGGTGTGATAGAGTGGATTTGAGCCATTTGGGATCATGTATGAATGATATCAGATGTATCATGTCATATGAGGTATGTTTGGGCCACTTTCAGAAGTTTCTTATTCAAATCATGCATTGTTTCAGTTGGTCCTAGTTGTTACTATGAGGATCTAGTATTTTAGCATATGTAAGTCTTAGTGATTAGAGATATTGATTTATGTAATTGATGGTATGATGATTGGATATGTTAGAGGGATGAGTAATAGTTCTCTTAGAAAAATTTCAGGTGACTGTGATGTGAATTTTGCAAGTTATGATAGTTTATGTGAGCCATGGTCAAGAACACATGAAAATCAAGTTCGAATTTGAACTTCTGATGCTTGTTGTGAATAGTGTGATTTGAATGGGACCTTTAAGGGATGTTTCTAAGATTATTTTAGAAGGTTTCAAAAAATAATGAGGTCATTTCATTGTCATATTTTTATGAACAAATGTTAAGAAGGTAAAGAGGTCAAAAACAGTAGTTAAACCCTAGCTAGGAGCAGTTTGTAAAAGGTGATGTATACTGATCGAGTTCTGATTACAAGTGAAATTTTGATGACTGGAAGTTGTATAGGACTCCACATGATTTCCAGAAATGTATGGTTTAGGTAATGGTGATGAGTGGGTCCCACCTAAAAATAACAGTTTTTGAAGAATAAGGTATTAGGACAAGATGGCCCAAAGAAGTAACATGAAAAATTGATAGTGCGTGATTATTGTGAGTTTTAATTGATTTATTTAGATTTTTTAGGAAATTTTAATATAGTCTCATGGTGTTTTGAGGTCCAAATAGGTTGACTGGTCAAAGGGCAATTTTAGGTCCACACCCCCCCGTTTCAAATAGAAGGGTCCAATGTTTTTGCCATAAATTGAGTTATAGGTGGAATTTGGAGGTGATTCAAGTTGTTTTGGAAATTATATTCATATAAATTTCCATTTATATATTGATTACCTCATGATGAGGTGATTTGATAGAGTTTACAAGAAATTATTTCACCAAGAAGGTTTTTGGCAGTTCAGGACAGGATCTGTTTTTATGGAAGTTTGATGTTGTTTGAAGCATGAAATGGATCATGCGATGCTTCCTATTACCTGGAGAGTAAATAGGAATGAATTTATAATCAAATTAATATATTTTTAGGTGTTTAACATTTGTATAATTTATTTTATGAGCTAACCTTTGGAAACATATGTTTTGGCAGGCTGATTTGGTGAAGGCAAATCTTGTTGTGTTTTTAATTGAAAGATGTTTCTTGAATTATAACATAATTAGAAGTGTTATAAAAGTTATGAAATTTATTTTGATTTATCACATGGCATGTTTTGGTTTATTATAATTCATTTGGTGGCATTATGAAGTTTCTAGGGTGCTAAAGGGTGCAGGAAACAATTGTTTTGAGAATTGTAAAGGGATTTGGGCCCAGTAAATGAAATAATTTGATTGGTTAATATTAATTTAAACCATTTATTAATTTATTTTGATATTTTAATCATGTATAAGGGTTCATGGTTCATGAAAAATTATGGTACTCATGTTAGGGCAATTGTAAGATTGTGCTAATGGGGTTTTGAGCCATTTTTGGCATATGTAATGAATTTTTTGGCTAGGCCGACCTAATTGGGTCACTTGTAGCTATTTTATTTAAAATTTTAAATGTTTCCTTGATGTATTGGTCGAACCAAATGGAGGGAAAATTTTGGGCCTAAGTTTGAAAGATGAAAAGCATATAAAAAGCATGTTTTGGGTGCTTTTATGAACTAGTTGACTATGTGCAAGGTGGATTGACCTAGGTGGGTGTTGTTTGCTTATATTGGAGTATGAATTTAGGTTGTTTCAAGTGTGTTTAAGGTTGAGAAAAATAATAGAACATGATAGCAAGGGTTTGATGATATTTTAGAGTAATTGAAGAGTTTGTTGTGTGAAGATTGATCATCTAGAGTTTGTGTGAAGAAGTGTGACCTGTAAATTGTTATAATTGACAAGGGAATGAGAGGGGGGGTTGAATAAATCTTGTAATATTTTTTAAATTTTATATTTCACACATAAAACATACACTTTCATGAATTAATGTTGGATCATAGTTAAAAAGAGTTCATCAAGAAATGCATACATATCAAGAACACCATATTTACTTAGAAACCTTATATATTGGATTTAAAATTTTATTAAAACTCTTCAAATCAAATTAAAACTATTCAAATCAGATCATATCTAAAATATACTTCACCATTTTTTCTTTACTCACATTCTCCCCATAAAACTCCAACCAACTACTAACCTAGAAGAGACTTCCAAGGGTTTTTGCTTTGCAACAAAGGTTTTCTTCAAAAAAAGAGATTTTTTTTTCAAAATTCAATCCAAATAAATGTGAAAAAACCTTTTTAATAACAAATCCCTCATGATAATGACTCTTTCACTTCAATTTCCCCCTTGACTCTTCATCTTCGTGATCTTCTCAAAATGAGCTCCTCTTTTGTCTTCTTGCTCTCAAACTTGTTCCCCAAAAAGTATTCCAGAGTTTACTAAAACAGGGGTACATGGTACCAAAATAAAATTAATTATAGCTTTTGTTCCTTAAGACCACTCTCAAATCAGCCAAGGACACTCACTTGGACTCATAGGTCTCGCTGACATCAGCACCATCCCCCCACACCATGGAGGTAACCTAATCGCCAATACCGTCCTAAGACACCAGACTGCGCACCACCAACCAACCACCCCACCCTCCCCACCCCCCCTCCAACCCCCTCCTGAGGTACAAGGAGAGATCAACCCACACCTACCCCTCCCCTAATCCGTCCCTTTACCGATTTCACACTGCCTCTCGTCCCCACCACCCCCGGCAACCAACGTCAACTCATCCACTCCACCTGCGTCTTTGCTTCTACTTTACTTACCACATATTTTAACATGCACAACCATATCCCCTCCCCGAGCCCCTTCACAACACCACCCATCATCCCCACCCAGACGCGAAACCAACACAATTTGACGTCCTGCCTCCGCGTTTCAGACCGGTTTCAGCATCTGTGACTTTGGTTCCTTCACACCCAACACAAACCATTGAGCTGTGATACATACCTCAAATTAAATATATTATAATGACACCCGGGACTCCAATCCACTTTACCTATAACCTGGACTACAATAACCCCCCCCCCCCCTCCCCCCCCCCCAACCACCAACCCGCCCCGCATGCAGGACGACTCATTGTATAGTGAAAAACAAGCAGAGCTAAGCAAGAAACGTTCCACTTCCACCTCGTCTACACTTCATGACCGCAATCGTGCCAAACCCTTGGCTCTCTACAACCTAGGTCTGGTGGTCCCCAGAACACACACACCCACCCTGGCTCCCTCCCCATTGCAGCAGGTGTGATCCTCCCGGTTCAACCACCCCCCCACCACCCCCCACGGCCCCTTTTGCGATTCCTATCACCTCACCACGTGACTTTTGGCTGATAAAACCATTCTTTTGGCGCAACATCACACCCACTCTCGGTCCACGTATATAGTCTCACTTCATACCAGTCAACATGTTCTTACAATAGGCCTAAAAGATCAATTTGCCTCCATCACCTTTTAAGTGAGAAATGACTTATGAAAATGCACCAAGAACTCACACATCTATTAAACATGACGTTTATCTATATATAGATGACAATATATATTTTGATATATCGTTGGGGATGGACAGTGGGAAGAGCAAAAAAGAAAGGTAGGAAAATGAAAAAGAGCAGTGTCTGTCACCCACAAAAATGTCACCCTGCACCTACTGTCTGTATGTATGTTGTATGTCAGTCTGTATGTATGTTAAAGGAAAGAAACAACATCAATTAATGCACTTAAAATTGGTTACCTTCCCATTCTTTTAGTAGTTTCTCAAAACAAGCTTCTTTTGAGTGGTATGCCAACCAAAATATGTAACTATTTACTCCAATTTTATTCAAAATAGCTGACCCAACGTGACGTCATGAAGTTTTAAATAAACAGATAAACACAAAAAATCATTCACCTCAAAATTGAGGAAGGGTTATTTTGAAGTTTCTCCGGGTAACTGAATGCACATGTCACAAATACTATTTGTCAGTGGGGCCCACCATGCATCACCAAAATAAAATAAATTAACATGTTCCTGAGGATTAATCTATTTCGTTCCAATCGGTTTTACAACAAAAAAAAGGAGGTTTAAAAGACATAACTATCCAGCTCCTATTTTCTCCCCCCCCCCCTAACACTGGTCCAAACTTGGAGTTGGGAGGGCCTCCAAAAGGTCACCCAACATAGATAGAACCGTGTCGTCAAGAGGACCCAAGCACCACTCATGTGGGTACCAGAAAGGGTAGACGGGGGGAGGGGAGGAAGGTATCTAAGGAGGCTCCACAATCGTGGATGCTCAGACTTTGGTTGCTTAATTTGGAATACTTGGAAAACATGGTTTTAGGAAATACTGGCATAACTTGCCAAAATATCATACCTCCAACTTCTGACCTTTTCATTCAACTTAATGGACACCACCTATCAAACCATTCCAAGTGATATTTATCTCTGTTAAATCCTTCATTTCATCCCACTAATTTCAGGTGAGTATTTTGGTCTTTGCTTCCAATTTTTGAAATAGCTGACCGACAGTAAAGTACCTAAAAACACCTCAAAAATACCTAAGAATAATTTTACCATCATTAATTCATCATTCCCCTTCTCCACATGTTATGTTTTCATCATCACTCTCGGGTTCCAAAACTTCCCACCCTTGTTTGTTTATGGATTGTCTTAAAAATCTCCATACTGACCTTTGTTTCAGTCTCATGAACGAGGTTGTTATTTTAGATTCTTTCTTCAAACTATGTTCCACCTCCTCGGCTCTCATATTTCCTTAAAATTATTTTTTTTTATTGATATCTCACATTTCACTTCATTTATTACACCATGTATTTGCCTAGACAAAGGGTCTTAGAAGGACTTGTACTTGGACCATACATTACACATGACTAGACCATGGGACAGTTACAGAATCATTGCATAAAATCTCCTCGCTCTTCGGACCCTTGTGTACCTCACAACCACCTTTGAAAGAATCACGCACCACTATGCATCCCTAGATGCACCTGACCACTGTTGAAATCCATGACCCACATGCGAGCACACACTTCAATTAGACATTTGGTTTCCATTAGTTGTGCAGAAACCAAAACCAAGATATAAAATCCTGAGGTGATTGAAGTGGGGGTACTTGATCATCTTTGGGGGTTGTCGCCTCCTTGGGGGTTGGGTGCTTCACACAAACTTGGATTAGTAGTAGTGCTCCTTGTAGGGTCGGGTGCTTCTAAACTAGGGGTTGGTGCCATTGGGGGTGGCCTTGGGCCCACTAAATTGTGAAACATAACAATTATAATTTGGTTTAGTGGGTTTTTTCTTCCCCTTGCGGGTTTCCCCACTTATATCTTGGTTCTCCATGTGGTTTTTTTTGCTTTCATGGTTTTGACTTTGTTTAAGGAGTTTATGGTTATCTCACCCCTTACCAAGTTTCTCCGTGGTTCTCGTTTCTTATTGGATAATGTAATTTGAGTTTCATATCTGACGTTTATTTGACATTTTTATAAGACTTATTCCCCCCCCCCTCTCATTCCCTTGTTCTTCTCACCAACCGTTTCCCCAGACACACCTTGGAGAGAGAAGGCTATCTCACGAACCACACCCACATTGCCTGCCCCTGGGACTATATTCCAACCCCTCTCCTTTGGCCCTCCCCTCCATCATGTATCTGGCTTCTTGACTTCATTTTGATCAATATTGTTGATTGGAGGATGTCTTCGATTGGAACGAGAAGCATGTTGACTTCAGGTTCCCAGAGAAGGTTGGAAGTAAGTACTGAGGTTTTCCTTGTTCCTCTAATACATAATTGTGTTATGGTATTCTTATATGAGAAAGAAAGGTGTAAGATTATCTTTTAATATATTGGACTCAACTTGGTGAATATTTTACCCAAGAGGGAGGGTCAAATTCATCGTCCCCGGAGTCATGTCCTTAATAGGACCCTTTTTCAATTTTCGGCCCTAACAAATTCACATAGTGCATTACTGAGGGGGCCATGAGGAAGTGGGAGGGTGTTAAGGCCTTATTATTACCTGGACTTCATGTTCCGATATTTATGTTTGATAATCGTTATATGATCGCAAGCTGCATTTCCTTGGCCCCAGAGGAGCTTCCTAAGCATTTCTCTACGCTCCATGAAATAGCCGCGACGTCTACTCTCTTCCAGAGTTGGCACACTGTCGGTCATCAAAGAAATTTTAGAGATTGTTGGGGGCCATATATGGACCACTACGAGGAAATATCTTACCTTAAGGACTACCTCATTGGACACCCTGAAGAAAAGGGAGCACACTGAATTCATCTGAGTGGAGCTTATTGAGTCAATGCGTTCTCTGTCTCGTCTATATATGGTCAAGGGATGTTCAGTTTATACTATTACTCATGTTCTTGATAGTTCAGTTGTTTCTTGTGTAGTGGTTCTTTGACCTCTGTCATGATTTTGATAACATGGTGCATGAATCTCTTGTATAGTTATGAGTCTATGTAATTCCTAATATTATCAAATAATATGCTCTTAAGTCAAAGTGTCATGTTGTAATCTGTCATATAAAAGGGTATATGATTTGTGTCAAGTCCTAAATTTGTGAATAGTGAGTGTCAAGAAGTCATGATCATGAAATGTAGGTCTGTGGTGTATACTTGAGTTCTATGGAGTCCGTAGTGTCTTTACTAACCCTTATCGGTGTCATTAGATATATAATGAGTTGTATCAACATCTTGACAAGTATGTCTAATGGGTCATTGTGCTTATGGAGTCCATAGTGTCTTTACTAACCCATATCGGTGTCATTAGATATATAATGAGTTGTATCAACATCTTCTCAAAGTGGTTTTGTGTTGTCATTTCAAGTGTTCTAAGACCCATTGAAAGAAACTTATGGTCAGTTAAAGTGAACCTTTTGTGTCTTAAAGGTGTTCAAAAAGGAATTAAAGAGTTTCAAGTGTATGTATCCACTGTTAAGGTTTTTTTTATCTATGTTACTCTCTGACAAGAATATTTTGGGTTTGTGATAAGTATTCCAAGCAATATGTCTGTGAAATGGATTAGTAATATCTTCATTATTTATTGTAAAAGGTCACTAAGTCAAATGGTCAGTATATGAAGCTTTCTTTGAAGGAGTATAAGATGGTACAAGTATTAAAGCATGGGTGTACACTTTAAAGGTCATCACAAGAGTGTCCAAGTAATCTGGATGTTAGCTATCTAAGTATGAAGTCTAAAAATGTCAAAGTAACTAGAACTTATCAATGTGTGTCAAATTTGTGTGCTCTATGTCTAATAAGTCATCAAGTGAAATTAGTACTAGTATTGATGCCCATGTGGGTTAGGTCTTCAATTCTATGCAAATTTTTGAAAGGTCTAATCAAGTTGCCTAAGGTCATGAAGTTTTGAGTATTGTCTCTATATGGATTGAGCCCAAATGTCTTTTCCCTAACTCAAACCTGAAGAAGTGGGAAAGGAACTCAATCATGGGTATTATGGGTTTGAGAAATTGTATTAGTCTTGACGTCCTTGATTTACCTATATCTCTATTAATCAGAGTGAGTTCAATGTGTATCTTGAGTCAAGAGTCATTAATGATCATCCGTTTGAGAGTATGTAAGGCTTTTTATGTAATTTTATGAGAGTAAGAGATTATGCAAGGGTGCAAAACACGGTGACCTACAAGTTTGAAGTGTGTCATCAATACAATATGAATTTATTTCAAAGGTTTAGGTAGCATATGTTGTATGAAAGAGCCTCTAGTGGGTGTAAAAACATATAACTTGGTGTTTCAAGTCTAAGATTATCTCCATATTCTGTGACAAGCTTGTGTTTCCTCAAAAGAGATCAAGTGAAATTTTATCAAATTAATTTTATACTATGTGCAAAGACCAAAATACTATGCTACATGTGACTAAGGAGATGCACCATGAGAGTTTGTGATTCTCTTGCTACAAAATTATTATGAAGTCTCTCAATATTCTTCAAGTAATGGTTTGATGGATAAAACCCTAGTTAAGCTATAGGAGCATTGGATTGTACTGATCAAGGAGAAAATGTTAAAAGAGAAGCTTTTAAGTCTTATAAGGGCTAGGACATAAAATATTATTCATGAGAAGTAATGAAATATGAAGTATTAGATGCATGAAGATAGTTAAATGACTCTCTACAGGATTGAAACGGGTTTTAGAGAAGTTGGATGGTCTGCAGTAAGGATTGAAAAACTCTTAAGGTATGGTGAAAATGTTCAAATCCTCTATGTTTTTATATGATAACTGTAAGTGAAAGAATATTTACTTGATTCTTATCTCATGAATGATAATTGTAAACTATTAAATAGTCAAAAGTACAAGATAAGTTTGTAACAAAGTTCTAATTTTGGGAGCTATAACTGGCAATCTGGTCTCAGAGTTGCAAAAATAAGTCAAAAGCATCTTTAAGAGATTTGAGTTAGTAAATGGAGTAAATGTTTAGGGTTTAAGACCTTGAAACCCTAGTAACTATATAGGACCATGTGTGTGGACTAAAACATAGAAAGTTTACATGTGTCTTAATTAGTATGACAAGATTCGTGAAGAGATCCAAGGAGCAGAATATGGCATCTCAAAGGAATGACGCAGTTCCAGGTTATTCTCACTTGAAAGGGTAATCTCATAAGGTTTGTAGGTGTTTTATGAAGCAAAGTAAGTCTAGAACTCTCCAAATAATATGTTGAAGACATATCATGCACCCATAGTTTCAAACTGATTTTAGAGATGGGGTAAGCATTTTCTAAGGTCACAGTGGATGTAAAAAGAAAAATACATTATCTTTATTCTGAAAAAGTGAGTATAAGTTCATCAAGGACAAGGGGAGTTTGATCTAACCCTAAATACAAGAGGATGTAGATGCTTGAATGCCTCAATACATGTAATTTTCCCACTCAAAAGAGCTTGTTGATTGTTCCTTAACATTGGTAAAGTGTTGTATATGCAAGAAGTAATAGTCCTTTAGGTGTGTATGGTGCCTACAAAGACAAGGGATGACTATAAAAGCTCCTAGAAGAGGTCATGGTTCTCACTAGCCCACATAAGGTATGTTCTTGCAAACTGTTCCATGTTTAGATCAAATTTTTCTTATCTTAGCTTAAAATGACTATAGAAGAATGTGAAACATTGTTAGAGGCTGCTAGAAGTTGGAAATATAAATTCAAGGCTTAGTGATAAGAACAATTGATCATTTTTATGCCTATGAGCTAGTAGTAGGGGTCTAAAGCCTAGGGGGAGTACCTTTTGATCATGATGAGGTATAAATAGCATAGTGTATCATGTCAAAGATGATGCCAAAATTTGTAAGAAGTTTGTTTAGGGACATGTGCTCTTGAGATAGTATGAAAAGTATGAATATGTGTTAAATTGTATGAGTTATGCCTAGATATGATGGTTCATTGACAAGAAAGGTGTTTTAATGAGGTAGCATGGTTATTATAACATTGTTGGCATGGATCAGAGCTTGTATGCCTCAGATTTTAGGATGCTACAGTGGTTTCAAGAAGGAAAAAATAATGCTAAAGGAAAAATTAGTGCTTTTTGGCATGTCTAGGAGATGAAATGAGGTGGTATATGCTCCCAATAAGGTATGAATATGTTTTTCATGATATACTGATGATGTTTAGACGTTTCAAGTGCTTCTTCCAGGGGGAGCTTGTTGCTCGCATGCCTAAAATAAAGGAAAAAATCAAGAAAATGGAGCTAATTGAGATCTTTGGTTGATGTTTCTAACCAAAGCATGAATTTATGAAGCTAAAGAAGTTGAATATGGTAAGCTACATGTATGCCTTTTTCATTAATGTAAAAAGGGGGAGAAGTTCAAGTTTCCATCAATGAAAAAGGGGGAGATTGTTGGCATGGTGTCCTAATAGGTGTTATCATTGATGATTAACCACATTAATGACAAAGTGGATATTTTAGGATGATTTCATGATGTTGTTTGAGATGTTAACATACTGGTTGAAATGTCTATCAGTTGTTACAATGGGATTTAGTGATGCATGTTTGCTTTAGAAATCCTATATAGGTGCCTAGGAGCTATAGCTTGACAATGAGAGCTTCTTGGATTTTGGAGAACCATGATGAAATGTTGGATAGTAGGTCTTTAGGGTTCTTGAGCACTCACATCAGTGGTATGATGCAAACATAGCTGGTTCACTATCTTACAAGTGCTCATTAGGAGAATGTATGCTTGCTTGGAGGTATGACAGAGTGGAATGGATCCACTTGTGCTCATGAAAGATTGATATCAGGTATATCATGTCATATGAGGTATGTTTGGGCCACTTTCAGAAGTTTCTTATTCAAATCATGCATTGTTTCAGTTGGTCCTAGTTGTTACTATGAGGATTTAGTATTTTAGCATATATAAGTCTTACTGATTAGAGATATTGAGTCATGTAATTGATGGTATAATGATTAGATATGTTATAGGGATGAGTAATAGTTCTCTTAGAAAAATTTTAGGTGACTGTGATGTGAATTTTGCAAGTTATGATAGTTTATGTGAGCCATGGTCAAGAACACGTGAAAATCAAGTTCAAATTTGAACTTTTGATGCTTGTTGTGAATAGTGTGATTTAAATGGGACCTTGTGGCTTTAAGGGATGTTTCTAAGCTTAGTTTATAAGGTTTCAAAAAAATAATGAGGTCAGTTCATTGTCATATTTTTATGAACAAATGTTAAGAAGGTAAAGAGGTCAAAAACACTAGTTAAACCCTAGCTAGGAGTAGTTTGTAAAAGGTGATGTATACTGATCGAGTTTTGATTACAAGTGAAATTTTGATGATTGGAAGTTATATAGGACTCCACATTATTTCCAGAAATGTATGGTTTAGGTAATGGTGATGAGTGGGTCCCACCTAAAAATAACAGTTTCTGAAGAATAAGGTATTAGGACAAGATGGCCCAAACAATTAGCATGAAAAATTAATAGTGCATGATTATTTTGAGTTTTAATTGATTTATTTGGATTTTTTAGGACATTTTAATATAATTTCATGGTGTTTTGAGGTCCAAATAGGTTGACTGGTCAAGGGCAATTTTGGGGTTTCAAATAGAAGGGTCCAATGTTTTTTTCCATAAATTGAGTTATAGGTGGAATTTGGAGGTGATTCAAGTTGTTTTGGAAAGTATATTCATATAAATTTCTGTTTACATATGGATTTACTCATGATGAGGTGATTTGATAGGGTTTCCAAGGAATTATTTCAGCAATAAGGTTTTTGGCAGTTCAAGACAGGATCTATTTTTTGTGGAAGTTTGATGTTGTTTGAAGCATGAAATGGATCGTGCGATGCTTCCTATTACTTGGAGAGTAAATAGGAATGAATTTATAATCCAATGAATATATTTTTAGGTGTTTAAAATTTTTATAACTTATTTTATGAGCTAACCTTTGGAAACATATGTTTTGGCAGGTTGATTTGGTGAAGGCAAATCTTGTTGTGGTTTTAAGTGAAAGATGTTTCTTGAATTCTAACATACTTAGAAGTTTTATATAGGTTTTTATATTTTGTTTTAGTTATCACATGGCATGTTTTGGTTTATTATAATTCATTTGGTGGCATTATGAAGTTTCCAGGGTGCTGAAAGGTGCAGGAAACAATTGTTTTGAGAATTGTAAAGGGAGCTGGGCCCAGTAAATGAAATAATTTTATTGGTTAATATTAATTTCAACCATTTATTAATTTATTTTTATATTTTAATCATGTATAAGGGTTCATGGTTCATGAAAAATTATTGTACTCATGTTAGGGCAATTTTAAGATTGTGCTCATGGGGTTTTGAGCCATTTTTTGCACATGTAATGAGTTTTTTGGCTAGGCCAACCTAATTGGGTCACTTGTAGCTATTTTATTTAAAAATTTAAATGTTTCCTCGATGTATTGGTTTAACCAAATGGAGGGAAAATTTTGGGCCTAAGTTTGAAAGATGAAAAGCATATAAAAATCATGTTTTGGGTGCTTCTATGAACTAGTTGACTGTATGCAAGGTGGAGTGACCTAGGTGGGTGTTGTTTGCTTGTGTTGGAGTATGAATTTATGTTGTTTCAAGTTTTTTGAAGGTTGATAAAAATCATAGAACATGAGAGCAATGGTTTGATGAATTTTAGAGTGATTGAAGAGTTTGTTTTGTGAAGATTGATCACCTAGGGTTTGAGTGAAAAAGTGTGAGATGGAAATTGTTAGAATTGACAAGGGACTGAGAGGGGGGGTTGAATCAATCTTGTAATATTTTTTCACTTTTCTATTTCACACATAAAACATACACTTTCATGAATTAATGTTGGATCATAGTTAAAAAGAGTTCATCAAGAAATGCATACATATCAAGAACACTAGATTTACTTAGAAACCTTATATATTGGATTTAAAATTTGATTACAACCCTTCAAATCAAATTAAAACTCTTCAAATCAGATCATAGATAACATATACTTCACCATTTTTTCTTTACTCACATTCTCCCCATAAAACTCCAGCCAACTACTAACCTAGAAGAGACTTCCAAGAGTTTTTGCTTTGCAGAAAAGGTTTTCTTCAAAAAAAGAGATTTTTTTTTCAAAATTCAATCCAACTAAATGTGAAAAAACATTTTAAATAAAAAATCCCTCATGATAATGAATCTTTCACTTCAATTTCCCCTTGACTCTTCATCTTCGTAATCTTCTCAAAATGAGCTCCTCTTTTGTCTTCTTGCTCTCAAACTTGTCCAAAAGTATTCCAGATTTTTAATAACATGGTACATGGTACCAAAAATTAAAATAATTATATTTTGTGCTTATAAACTCTCCACATCAGCCAAGACACTCACTTGGACTCATAGGTATGCTTAAATCAGCTTATACAAACATAGTCCTGAAAAAACCATCCAACTAGCCCACTTCCATTGATCTTCATGAACCAAGTAATATATAAAAATGAGTCTTAGGATTTATAATTTAATTAAAATTTACCAGAAATATCCAACTCAAGGATTAACACATCAAGAAACACCACTTTGCAAGTCTTTCCTAGTTGGTTTCAGCATCTGTGAATTTGGTCCTAAAACATTGAGTTGATACATACCTCAAATATATTCATCATGAGGAAATTTACCTATAAATGGAAATATCATGAAGTATACTATCTCATAAACTTATCATACTTCTACAATTCATGACATAAGTCTTCCAAAAACTTGGATCTCTACAACTAGTCTGGATGGTCCCAAGAACACAAAAAACTAGTCTTCCATACAATGTGGTTAAACACCTACAAAGAAATTTTCAGATCTCCCTATCACCTCAAACACTTGAATTTGGATGTATAAAATTTTTTTAGGAATTCATAACCATAGGTAAAATGGATATAGTCTCATCTTCATACCCATTCAGACATGCTTCTCAAATAGGCCTAAAAGATCAATTTTGACTCAATCACCTTTAAGTGAGAAATGACTTATGAAAACTGAACCAAGAACTTCCACACATCATATGAAACATGAATATATATATATATATATATATATATATATGTGTGTGTGTGTGTGTGTGTATGTATGTATGTATGTATGTATGTATGTATGTATGTATGTATGTATAAAGGAAAGAAACAACATCAATTCAATGCAATTCAACATGGTTACCTTCATTCTTCTTTAGTAGTTTCTCAAAACAAGCTTCTTTTGCTGGTATGCCCAAATATGTAACTATTACTCCAATTTTATTCAAAATAGTGACCCAAGTGACTTCATGAAGTTAAATAAAACATTAAAAAAATCATCCACCTCAAATTTGAGAAGGGTTTATTTTGTAAGTTTCTCCTGTAAACTGAAATCTTCACAAGATACCTATTTTTCAGTGGGGCCCACCATGCATCACAAAATAAAAATAACATTAAAATGTTCCCTGAGGATTAATATTTATGTTCAAATAGTTTTACAACCAAAAAAAAGGAGTTAAGACACCTATCCAGCTCAATTTTCTAAAACTGGTCCAAACTTGAGTTTGGAGGGCTCCAAACATGTTCACAAAAATAGATAGAACTTCTAAAATATTCAACCAATCACCAAAATAATTTTGGCACCATAATTTTATCCATTTTTTATTTTATTAATTATCCTAAGGAGGCTCCACAATTTCTCTTGACTGCTAAGAATTTTGGTGCTTAATTTGCATACTTTGAAAAACCTGGTTTTAGAAATACTTGCATAACTTGCAAAATATTCATCCTCAACTTCTGAAACTTTTATCAAACCTTAAGGACACATCCCTATAAAACCTCCAAGTGATATTTATCTCTGGTTAATCCTTCATCTTTCCATCCCACCTAATTTAGGTGATATTTGGTCTTTGATTCCCAATTGTTGAACTATGCTGACCTACAGAAGTACCTAAAACACCTCAAAATATACCTAAGAATAATTTTACACATCATAATTCATCATCCCATTCTCACACCATGTTTATTTTTCATCATCACATCTCGGGTCAACACTTCACACCTTGTTTGTTTATGGATTGGCTTAAGAAAGCTCCATACTGACATGTTTCAGTCTCATGAACCTAGTTTGTCTATTTTAGATCTTTCTTCACCTCTTGTTCCACCTCATAGTGCTCTAATATTTCCTTAAATTATTTTGTTTTAGTGATATCTCACATTCACTTCATTTACACCATGTATTTGCACTAGACAAAGGTCTAGAAGGACTTGACTTGACTCATACACTTCATGACTAGACCATGTGGACATGTTACAGACTCATTGATACATCTCACTCGCCTCATGGACCTTGTTTTACCTTCACACCACCTTTGAAATAATCAAGCCACACATATGCATACCTAGATCACCTAGACCACTTGAAATCAATGACAACATGCGAGACACACACTTTCAATAGAAATTTGGTCTCCATTAGTTGTGTCAGAAACAAAACAAAGATATAAACATCATGAGGTGATTGAGTGGGTACTTGATCATCTTTGGGGGTTGTAGCCTCCTTGTGGAGTTGGTGCTTCAAAAAATTTGGGATTAGTGCTCCTTGTAGGGTCGGTGCTCTACTAAACTAGGGGTTGGTGATCCTTGTGGGGTTGGTGCCTCACTAAATTTGAAACATAACAATATAATTTTTTGTTTTAGTGGGTTTTCTTCCCCTTGAGGATTTCCCACTTATATCTTGTGTTCTCATGGTTTTTTTTTGCTTTCATGGTTTCATGCATTGTTAATGGTTTATGGTATAAACACATTAAAAGTTTTATAAGTGGTTATCGTGGCTATTTGGATAATGTAATTTGAGTTTCATATCTGAAGTTTAATTTGAAATTTTTATAAGGACTTATTCACCCCCCCTCTCATTCCATTGTGCTTCTAACAAATGTTTCAAGAACATACTTGGAGAGAGAAAGGATATCTAGAAACAATGCCTTGCCTTGGTCAATGATATTCTCAATCCAATTATCATTGGCCATCCCCTCCATCATGTATCCTTGGGCCTTCTTGACTTCCTTTTGATCAATATTGTTGATTGGAGGAATGTCTTCGATTGGAAGAGAAGATGTTGATTCAGGTTCCGAGAAGGGTTGAATGTAAGTACTGAGAGTTTTTACTTGTTCCTCTAATTACATAATTGTTTTCTTGTATTCTTCATTCTGAGAAAGAAGGTAGTAAGATTATTCTTTTAATATATTGGAATCAACCTTGTGTGAATATTTACCCAATGAGATGCGGGTCAATTCATAGTCCAACGGAGTCATGTCCTTAATAGGATTTTCAATTTTAGGCCTAACAAATTCAACATATTGATTACTTGAGGGGCCATTGAGGAAGTGGGATGTTGTATAGGCCTTATTTATTAACTTGGACTTCATAGTTCCTGATATTTATTTGATAATAGTTATGATAGCAAGCTGCATTTTCCTTGGCCCTCTTTTAAGCATTTCTTAGATCCATGAAAATAGCTCTTCAAGAGTTGACACAATGTCGGTCATCAAAGAAATTTTAGAAGATTGTTGTGGACCATATTATTGACCACTACGAGGAATATCTTACCTTAAGGAATACATAATTGGACACCCTTGAAGAAAAGGGAGCTACAATGAATCAATCTTGTGATTCTTTACTCCAACAAATCCTACTTTGACTTACTCGATTCAACTCACTTTGGTTCACTTAGCTCACTAAGCTCATTTAGCCATCTCACATGGGAGGTGTTGATGTCTCTAACTTGATTGATGAGTTATGATGAATTCCTTGGATTGAAATTCAACTGGGATATTGATTACTTATGAATATCTTCTGGCTACACAAAACCCCTGGATTTCAACTACTACACCTTGCGGTGTTTTGTTTTCAAATTATGATCAGAATGATGCCTTAAGACCTCTTTGAAGGATAAATTTCCATTTTTCAGCTATGAAACCATCATATAAACATGTTAGGATCTTAAAAACTAGAAATGTGACTGAAAATGGAGCCTACTGCAACTTTCTACACTTGAAACAAAGACTTTATATTTTTAGCAGGTGGAACCAAGACCTACTATTTTGGGATATTTTGCTTGTTTTGCTCAAATTTGCAATTCTTGATCATCTAGAATAATTATTTCAACTTTTTTTTATGCTTATTTACCATTGCTTTTTTTTTTTTTGCTTTTTTCATTTTTTGGAAAGGTTGCCTTGTTTGTCATTTTCAATGTTTTTTGAGTGTATTGTTCTGAGGGGACTCACTATTTTTAGCAAGTTACTAGTTTTAGAAATTGAGGATGACAAATGCTTACTATTTTTAGAAACTACATTTTTTCACCTCAAGTTGCAATGAAAATGGCATCATTGGATTAGGTTCCTCGTTATGATCTCATGCTCCGAATTTTAGTTCAATCTACCCATCGGAATGCCTAGAAACTAAAAAATAAGATGCTAATGAATCAAACTATGGTTTTATACCATTAATGATTCAGATGATCCTCTATTTCACTATTACAATGTTCTTGAATTCCCCTGGAATGAGAAGCAATAGAGAAAGTTCAACCCGATTCCGTTCACGAGTTTGAAAGATATTAACTTTTTTAATTTTGATGCATATGGCCATCTTGGATGAATTTGATAGAGTTTTTGGACATTTTTTAGGTTTAATGGAGGTTATCACTGATCAGGGGATCATTTCTGAAAGTTCCCTAAACATCTCTAAATGGTGTCAGTGTAGAATATCATCTCGAGAGCTTTCCAACGACTGTGAGAATGCGACAAATGGACATCGGGATCTCTAGATATGTTCGGTCAAAGTTTGGTCAACGGGAAAGTCAACTATGGTCAACTGGTCATATTGGACCGAATCGCACTGTGACATGTGGCTTTCCAACACTCGTCGAATTTGCTTGATTTGCCTATCAGCAGACGACAAGTGGACTACAAGATTACCGAGTTAATTATTTCGATGCCACATTGTATTGGTCGAAATAATATTATATTGGTAAGGCCACTTCTCAAATGCCACAATATATATATATATATATATTAATGTTTAATACATTAATATTAAAACATGTCAATGCTGACCACGTGCAAGGTGGTGAAGTTGTTTGGGAGGCAAAAGCCATGTCCCACGTGGCAAAAGGAGTGAAGCGGTGTTGGAGGGGGTTTTAAGCCTCACGTGGTCTTGGGCGTGGAAAGGCTTAAAAGCCTAAGCTATTAACAAATGCCGCACCCTCTATGGGATTTAATCCCAATAAACATGCATGCCGCGCCAAATGGGATTTCTAACCCATTAAAATATTCAAATGCGCCAAATTTGGGATTTATTCCCTTTTTAAAAAATGCATGCCGCTCCTTATGGATTTTAATCCATTTATATATGCAAATCGGCCCCATTTGGGAATTTAATCCCAAATTTCATGTACGGGTGAAGGCTAAGGTATTTTTAGCCTATGGATAATACGTAATTGCATTATTTTTGGGCCCTAATTTTGTATAAATAGGGACCCATTGCATTGTAAACACACACGGGTGTAACACAACACACGAGACACAACACGAGCTTATTATTTGTTAAGCTTGTTGTGGACACATTGGTGAAAGACATTGGACACCGATCCCGAGCTTATTATTTGTTAAGCTTATTTGCGGGATGTGTCGACAAGTATTGTCTATTGGCCTATTATTTTAGGCAATATTAGATGGAATATTTGTGATTGGGAGTGAAATGTAAACTACCCAATAGGCCCATAGCGCCACACCAAGTACTTGTAAATCCTGGATTGTCGACCGGAGTGCTAGCTTCGCATTATTTGCGTCGGGAAGGCCGATCACAGCCGAAGGAGATTGTGTACCAGGAAGGTGGAAGTCGGGTGCTATTTTTCACCCTTGTCATCCGAAGAACTGGTGTACTGGTAAGCAAGTAAAATTCCATTGGGTTTTCTTGTGAAAGTACTATTGTAACTTACAAGTTTTGACTAGTGGAACGGTTTGACCATGAACCCGGAGACGTAGGCAATTGCCGAACTCCGTAATCAATCTGTGTGCAATTGTCGTTATTGTCTTGCATTCTTTTAAATTGATTACTTAAAAGGAGTAAATTATCGGCAAATAATTAAAGCCTATAAAGGTCCGATATCAGGTCGTAATAATCTGGTTATTTACAGATCAATCACTCAACATTTATGGATGTATGAATAAATAATGAAGTGGGTAGAAGTTCATTTCATGTTTAAAACTTTTTGGTAACATTTTTCATTCATTTGTGAAGGTAGAAAGAGAAGCAACAAAATAAAGTAATTAGTCAATTTTTTTATTTGCAAAGCATGGGGGTGGGGAAATTTTTTGTTTCCAAACTATCCCCACTATCCTAGAATAGTTGTGATAGTAAAATGTACCCTAATCTCAGAGCCTGACAAGTGGCGAGAAATTAGTGGGTGTGGATGGAGGAGGAGAGAGAAAGGATTCAGCACCCAATGAGCAAGATTGGAGGTCACATGATGAACCAAAGAGGGTCTAGGGGTGGGGAAAATTTTACTGTCTAAAATATCCCAACTTTACCAAATGTACTGGACTTCTGGGATAGTAGGGGTAGAAAATGCAGCCAAGGCTAGGAAGCTCAATATTTGGCCAATTTTGCACATTTGATCACTTAACACCTTGTCGGAGAGGAAAAAGGTAACATGAGGGTCCAAGATATTTAAAAATGGGGTAGGGCACATTTTTTTTGTTTCTAATGTCCCCACTATCCCTACTATCCTAGACATTTGGGACAGTTGGAACAGTCCGAACACCAAAATGTGTCAGACTTCCAACTGTAAATTTGACTAACTCCTAAAATCTTGAAATGAACTTTGTTGGAGTTGTAGTACATATTTTAAGGTGAAATTTTAAATAAATTTGTGTACCAAGGAAATTTTGTGATAAAGAGTATGGCTTTCAAGACTTTATTATACCTCCTCTAAAAAAAAATTCTTTCTCATTTGGGACCGTGAGGTGAGTCTGCACAAATTGCTCTTCCCTGAGAAGTGCCTATACCTTGAGAATAATATTATTTTTCCATCATGTAGGGAATTGAAACATATTTCCAATGGTATCTTATATTTCTCTTGACTCATTTCAGAGATATCATAATCTTTCGTTGAAGTTTGGGTACTTTTTTCCACTGCTTACTCCTTGAACCTTAGAAACATGTAGTTGCACAACTTGTTACTAAACCTTTGAAACACTCCCAAATATTCCTAAAACTGTTCCAATATGTTATTATCTCCTTCATACCACTTCCTGATGAATTTTAGCTTTCAACTATGCCCTAAAGGACACACCCCTATCCTGGGAAGGATAAAAATATCCTTTCTAGGTCCACCAAAGAATCTGTCTTAAGAAGCACTCTTTCAGATGAATTAAATGACCATATTTTAAAATTTACAACATCAAGTAAATTAAACACAACATAGATGAGTAATTTCAAGGATTAGGGATAGGCATGACATTGAGGGTAGACTGATCCAAACAGGTGTTCAGGAGGGATCCTAAGAATTTTTTTTGACAATAGGGTATAGTTGTCATGTCTCAATATTGGATTTTTCCCTTACAAAATCTCATGACAATAGCTGGATCTAGCTTAAGGACATGTTTTGGATCGAGTGCAACAAAGAAAGAGCATGCATGAATCCTAGAATCTTAATACATTGCGTGGACTAGTGCCTTATCCATTGAGCTTATAGAGCCATTTATTCCAAACACACACACACACACAAACAAACACATAGACGAAAGGGAAACACACCAAAGAGGAAAAAAACACAAAAAAATGGAAAGTATATATAGGGGAGAGAAATTTACAAAGGTGGAGAAATAATGTACACATACCCGGAGACATTTTGGGAGAAGTACACACTATCATGGAATAACGGACTGAAATCCGGCCTCCAAGGTTCAAAGATTACTATCCGATCATACCATGCTCTTGTGATTTATTTGTAAATTTTGAGAAGAAAGAGACACACCAAGATTCTATATTCATAATTGTATTGCATTAAGAACATTCTTGCATCCAATGAAAACTTTGTTACCATCTTGCAGTTCATGCACCTTGTAGCTCCCACTTGATGTTCTATGATCATGAGAAACCATCCCTCCTTGTTCTCAAAATTGTAGACATTGTATTTTTCATGGGAAAATTCCCCATTCTTTAATTCCAATACGATACAATGTCTTGAAATAGTGAGGCATTTAGAGGAATTGAGAACAAATTGATTTAATTCCTAATCCAGAACTTCTTCAAGCCTTATTCTTTTTTGTTCTGAGCAAGTGCTTTCAAAAATAGAGTCCACATCATTGGCACAAAGGTCTTTGTCATCCTCAAGAGAATGTTGCAACATGGAAACATGTTCAATACCAGTATAGGAATAGGAAATGGGGATTACAATATGATTCAAATACCATTCAAAATATACTTTCAATGTTTCACTTTGTTCCCCGGGACAATTATTTTCAACACCAACCGACACAAAATTGATCTTGACATATTTTTCAAAACTACAATTCTTTTCATGGAAACATGTATCACTCTTGATTGAATATTGTAGTATTAATTCTTGTTGCAATCTCATAGGGTATCCAAAGGTGATGAGAACAAGTTGACCTTGACTGAACTCACAAGGCTCCTGCACCTATTCCCACTTTCTTGAACAATTATCTTAAATACAAATCATCTCCACATTTTCTTTACTATCATCCTCCATGGTGGAGATTGTGTCTTCAAGATTGAGAATATTCAAAGGAGGTCCAAGGATATTATTTTATTTACATATATGATCTTCTTCACAAGGAATGAAAGATAAATATATATCTTCACATTTACTCTCATTGACCAAGGCATTGGGGAGGACATCAAGCTCATCCATCTACTCTCTATCAACATCAAACATTGGTGTATCAAAATGAGGAGCACAAATTGACTCATACCTATCTTGAATTTCCATATCCTGAGTCAGGATCTTAAGGCTAAGTTGAGGATCTTCAATTGCTTCCACAGTCCTAAATATGTCTTGCAAAGATTGTTCATTCAAAACTACCATATATTCATTCTCATCCTCATTGGAAGAATATTTGCATTGTTCCTCTAGGAGATGGTTGAAAATATGATCTACAAATGGCCAAAATTCATCTGAAAAATATTCACTCTTCTGTTCTCCATTTATTTTCATCAAAGTCTCACCTTCTTGCAAGAATATGAATACTTGGTATTCAACATTTTTTGACAAGGAGAAAATGTCCATGATACGTGGGAAGGGAACTCCTTCAAGATTGAGATCCATTTCATCATCCTCATGATGAGTAGCATAGAACCATGTTAGGGAAACTCCATGAGGAGGATTTTCAAATCTATCTTGATCAAACATTATTGAATATTCTTGCTCATGTGGAAAATGAAATATTTCATACTCACCGTGATGATCAACATTATGCTCCTTGGGTGAGAATGGTGGAGGTAACTCCTCAAAGAGGTTAAGCGAAATTGTTTGTTCTCCTTGGTTTCAAGAAAGAAATTTTAATTCTTCCATTTGTTCATCCATGATTGAATCTAGAATATAATTTAATTCTTCAACTGTCTCCATTTCATCATTCAACATTTCTACACCACTTGAATAATAAAAATTGGAAAGGAGATCATCAATGACTACCTCAAATTTGCCATCTTAAGTCTATGATGAAGGGTTTCTTTCTCATACATATTCATGATTGATGGAGTATTCATCAAGCATTTGGTATCATTTTATACAACCAGAATGCTCCTCACTTGAATTCATTATTTCATTAATGAGTTATGCCTTGAGCCAAAATGAGTTAATGAATAAAGGTTCAACTATCATGTCTTCTTTGTCATCTTCCAAGATATTGATTTGGTTTGATTGAGAGGGTTAAAGGATATGGCACTCATCGGAATTACACAAGAATCTTCAAGGCATGAACACCTCATAGTGTGGACAATTGTCAGTGTCTTCATCCATAGGATAAATCTCCTCTTCTTCTTCCTTGTCATGAAGTGCTTCAATTTGATCATATCTTTCTTACATGGCTTCAAAATATTTCACAACTTCAAGGTACATTTGGGGATCTGAATTTCCTTGTGCAATACTCACAATTCTTTGTACATATTCAGTTTTTAGGGTTTTCTTTTCTTCATTTCTATAATAAAGGAAATCATCCCAAGGAAGAGAGATAAAAGACATGGTTCCGAGTTTCTTTTTTAGCCATGTGAGGTTGAAATTAGTACCTTCAGAAAATTATTCATCTTTGTTGGCTTCATACAACATCTTGTACCTTCTTTGTATATTTTTCATCAGGTTCTTGCCTTCTTCCTCATCAGCAAGTCCCATTTTTTTTTCTTTAGCAGTAATCTACTTGAACTAAAACCACTAGGATTTGATGACATGTTCTTCACAAACAACAATTTTCTTCATTCTACATAGTATTTCCTTGATATCTGAGACATGAAACTGGCCTCCTTTCTCTTGTCAAATTTCTATTTTTTTCTTAAAGTAACTGAACTCTCATATTTTCAATAGCTAGTCTATAATGATGGTTGGTCATACATCTACATTTCTTGGTAGTCATCTTCTTATTCTTCTTCATTTTCACTCATTGGTACTGTGTGCATGTGTACTTTTCTTAAGCTAAATTGAATGAAGCAAGAACTACCACCTAAAAATAGTTCTATAATCTAGCTAAGACAAAGCCTAAGCACCATCAAGATAAAGAGCTAAACAAGATCTATACTAAACATCATAAATTTGAAAACATAAGATCAAAACTAGCATGTTATTCAAAATATCTACTCTCCTAGATTACCAACAAAATGAATGGACCTATTTAGCTCCAATGGAAATCAAAAATTTCTTGTTTGATCCTTAAAGAATGCAAGAATAGGAAGCTTAGCTCTTAACAATGGTGACCTCTCAAGAAAACAAAAGGCAAGCTCTTAGTCTCTTTGCTATATGCTTTGCATTTGCTCTCTCAAGAAGTTTAGGTGTAGGTATAAAGGTAGAAGGAGAGCTCCTTATATAGCCCAATGGATAAAGGAAACACTTCATCCCTTTGCATGTGGGATAAAGGTAAAACATGATTAGGAATGGATAAGGTTGCTTTATAAAAGGTAACCTTACTTTAGAAGGGTTTAATTTATGCTTAGCAAGTCATGGGAGTTGGGGGGTGTTTTAATTAATCAAAGGTGATTAACTAATAGGTAGATGTAAGCTTGTAGAAGCTAATTAGAGGAATATTAGTATGATTTAGGATATTAGAAGGGGATTAAATCAATTAAAAATTGATTTATTGGTTAAATGGAAGGGAAAGCTAATTAATTAATAATAATTAATTAGTCTAGATAGAAGGATTGATTTATTAATGGAAGGTCATTAATTAGGGTATTTGTTGGATAGGTGACTTAATTAATTAATGTAGTGTAATTAATTAATGAAGATATGAAGGAAAATGAGCGTTATTGATGATATGTCACCAATTTTCTAGAAGATAGATAATTAGCTCAATTTAAGTATTTAAATTTCTTGGGCGTAATTATGGGTGTCTACATTTGCCCCTCTTTGGGGTAGTGTAAGTGATGCCACTTGAAAGATAGTAGATGGAAGAAATTTTGAAGGGATAGAAGAAAAATTAGTAGGAAGGAGAGATGCCCCCTCGAGTGTCGATAGGGTGATGAAGGAAGACAATCAACGATTGAAAAAGGTGAGAGATAGATAGAAGAATGGAAAGGGGTAGGATGCCCTAGTAAGATGGAAGATTAGGGGTAAGAGGAAAGTGATGCAGAAGAAATATGGAGGAGGGGAGAGAAGATATTAGCCTCTAGCCTTTGTATATTGGAACAATTTCGATGTCATCATATTTCCACAAGAGCTACGTCATCGGTCCTTATGAAAAATATAATCATACAACAAAGGTAGAAAGACATGAAAATCCATACTATGAATAATTGTCCATTTCTGAAAATACCAACTCCACGCAACACACAACAATGCAATGAAATACGAGAAGGAAACAAGCTCATCTCATAGGGAAAACAAGTATGAACGCACATAATCCAACAACAATCAATACAGTTGTATAAATTTTTTGTTATCAGTGTTGAAGAGATCCACAAGTTTGTGATTAACGATAAGGGTTAAAAATGATGCCACAAGCAAGGATACATGTAAAAGGAAATGAAAATGGACATGGGGTCCAAGAAGAGCGTTGTGCGCAACAAAACAACACCAGGCAACAAATGTGCCCCAGAGTACAGACGAAGCAAACAACTAGCTTAGTGAATGGTTGTGAATTCGATGATCTGCGAGTTGTATTAATCGGGAAAGATGTGAGACAAACCAGCAGGATAGGGAGAAAATACCATGCACAAGACACAAGTTTCAGCTGTAATAAGCAAGTTACCATTTTGGTAGGTTTTTTACTTTTTAAGATTTTGTGAAAAAAATTGCCTTGTTTTTGGATTTTTGACATATATATTGTTTTTATTTTCTACTTTCCAAAATGTGGTGGACAATAGAAGAAAATATAATAAATAGAATGAAGGGCCTAGGGGTAACAAAAAGTACCCTAGGTGGAAGAAAGAAGAAACAAGCGACAAAAATGTCCTTGTTTAGTGGAAAAATTAATAAAAAATAAATATTTTTAAAAAATAATCATTTGCGAGAGTGTGGATAAGAAGAAAAATTGCCTAGGAGCATTAAAATGTCCGAGGGAGAAGAAAGGGGTATCAAAAAGTAAAAAATGTGCTAATACGGTGGAAAATAAGAGAAAAATAATTATTTAATAAAAATAATTATTCCACGGTGAATAGAGGAGAAAACGACGATCGAAACGGGCCTCCAGGCCCTTCCGGCGGTGAAAAACGGGTTAATATACCCCACCGGGGGAGGGGGGGGGGTAAAATCATCGTGACCAATTCATTTTAACCGAGCCCTATAGAATTTTTTAATGTGAGGTTCTGAGAAGGATGAGGAAAATGGTGATCGCACGAGTCCGAGTGAGGCATGTAGATGCAGTCTGAGGATACCAGTGGCACGTAAATGACAACCCCTTCGTGAGTATTCAAACTTTGCCTATTAATTATTGTCATTAATGCCCCAAATTTAGCTTTTAGTGCTAGGAAGTCATGTCGGCACACAAGCCCAGGTGTCGAATCGGGGGCGCAGGTGTCATTTTGGGGTAGTGCACATGCAGGCATGAGTTACACACACCCACGCACATGCACACACACAACACATGTGCGTGCACACGCACATACCTAAAAAGGGGCACACATGTGAAAAGTGGGGTGCACACATGAAGGGGAGGGCGCACACACCCGGGGGTTCACACATGTAAGCGCAAGTATAGAAACGATGGCATAAGCACCAAATTTGTGGCACACATGCCAAAAATGGCGTGTAGGCACTTGAATGAGGGTGCAAGCACGAACATGCACACACACCAAAAAGGAGGCGCACATGCCTAAAAGGGCTCGTAGATGTCCTAGGCCAGTGGACAATAGATAGAAAAATGTCAAAAAGATCACACTTAGAAGAAATTTTAGGATTTTTGGGTTAACCCTAAAATGATAGATAGGTTTTTAGAAGAAATGTTAGTAATCGACGAGTGATTTGATATTTTGTAGAGACATTTGCCAGTGTTACAGATGCAGGAGCGCCACTCCTGGATAGTAGAGCTAGAGGGGAGTATGCATCGGTGGACTGGCGTGCCATGGCCATACTTCTTAAGGTGGTGGGGCTAAGCCCCGTGTCTCAGATGCCCTCCATTACATTGGACCATGGCCTACTAACTGTGCTAGCCGAGTGATGGCATAGCGAGAGTCAGTGTTTTATATTTCTCTATAGGGGAGAAAACTGTGACCCTCAAGGATGTATGGCAGATCCTTCACGTGTAGATCATAAGTACCTTGATTAAGTACAGCTCCGATGTCGAGGTTGATCAGAGCCAGCATGCAATGATATTTTTTATGTAGATTACATACCGCACGATGGTATGACCATAGCTCTTCATGAGTGAATTTCCAACCCCACACTACATCGGGGGCCTCTCTACATCATGTCTCGCTTATCAGTGGGTTCTTACTCACTGATAAGATAGGGACATCATTCCCGAGAGGATTGTTACCTTTGGTTCATGGTATTTTCAGTGGCAAGAGATACTGCTGGGGATAGTGCATTTTGGCTCACTTATATTGGGATCTACATTTGATTACCTACCATGGTCAGAAGATCATGGGTCTGGCCTCCTTACTACAGATCTGGTCATGGGACCATATTGCCATCAGATGCCCTGTGGGTGCCTTACGTGTCCAAGACCCAGAGGAGCCATCTTACATGGCATGGGTAGTAGTAGGTGGTGATGTACATGGCCACCTCAGCAGCGTATTCAGATATACATGAGAGTTTGATGAGCTGTCCAGTGATAGACATTATCAGGCGACCTTACAGACATTTCCAGTGGCCAGAGGATAGCCACAGAGCTCTGTGTATGCTTAGTAGAGAACTACATCATCGGTAGCCACAGATATATTATAGAGTTATATCGAGTTGATATGTGCCAGTGGTAGCTTGGCAGAGCACAAGAGGGTCCCACAGCTGGATATTTGGTACGCACGCAGAGATTGAGAGAGGCATACCATGGGGCCTCGCATACCAATGGCCCGAGCTAGGGCAAGTTTTACACAGGTGGTGCCATAGGCATGGGACCCATCATGGTAGGTGCGGGACTCAGGGACTATAGTATACTATGTAGCTTGGTACGCCACTGTGTTACCCCGGTGTCTCACTATTCCAGAGGAGGCTTGGGAAGTAGGTGTTCACCCCCCGAAAGAGATCTGGCATGGTTCCAAGTGGATAGATAAAGCATTGGGGTCGGATCTAGAGGATCCTTTTGATGGTATTCCACATGATGGGTAGGGTGCCTCACAGGCACAGGGATCGAGGCCACAGGGCCTAGTACAGGCACCAGTTCAGTCTCCCAGAGCGAGGGTCCTAGAGTAGGGCCAGTCATCTAGAGCTCCCCAGGGGCCAGTCCTGGTGGCACAGATAGTCACACAGCTAGTGGCACAGATAGCCATAGTACAACAGTAGCTATAGTAGGCTTTAGCTGAGAGAGATACAGCTAGAGTAGAGGGGGATGAGGCCTGAGGCTGGTATGTGACTACAACAGTGGAGCGTGATGAGGCCTAGACCCATATTGTCACATTACTTTCAGAGTGAGATCAGGCTCGGGCCTAGGCTAGCCTAGGAGGTGATAGAGTGATATGGTAGAGTCAGATGTGAGAGACGGTCACACAGGGGCTCAGATACTGAGCCTCCTACACCATTCCTAGACTCAGGTGCGGATGGTCATTGCTCAAAGGGATCATGTATACACATGGTCACAAGGCCTTCTTGCATAGAGGGATCAACATGAGCTGAGGTGTAGATTGTTACTACAGAGAGAGATCGAGAAACTGCCTCCTTGAGATAGACTGAGGATGATTTAGGTAGAGTGACAGGTGAGCGCGATGTTTCCCTTTAAGCAGCCCTTACCTCTGGAGATGTTGACTTGATACGTGATTCTACGAGGCTTGGTAATGAAGCTTTATTTTATAGGACTGCCTACTTCAGGGTAGTTCCCCTAGAGTAGCGAGTGGTAATACCTCAATATTCAGAGATAAGCACGACAGGTTCCTAGTCACGGAGATCAGGCCACTTGATGAGATCAGTTAAGTAGTCTATGCCAAATCATCCAACTAGATAGGGGGCATCTAGTCAGTTTGGTGGCCCACCTAGTGTAGGTCCTTCTTAGCCACCATTGTTCTATCGACCAAGTGATAGACCTGGGAGTCTAGATGAGGGTGAGAGTTGTGGTTGAGCTCTACATTCTTTTTGTTGTACAAATTGCTTGTATACATGCCTCTTATGAAGGCTGGATTCCGATGTATAGTTTTGTAAACCATTATTTTGATGATGCCTCATGATGAAGGCTTGATTATTTTTAATGTATGCCCCATTTTTTATGGCACATTGTATTCGATGATGTATTATTTTGAGTACCCCTGGCATAGTTTATACTTGTATATATATGTGGATATTTTGATGTATCATCTTTGTACACCTCAGCTGAAGGCATTTTTGATATAGAGCAGTTTTGATACATGCTTCTGATGAAGGCTTTTATTCCATTATATGTATCATTCTTTTGTATGCCTTAGATGAAGAATTTTATGATGCACTACCATGATGTATATTCATTTTTGATGCAGATATACTATATATGTATGAGATGGACACTTGTTTATTATTTCTCATGGATAGATAGATGTGTTAATGATGTGTTTTGACATGTATATGTATCATGATCTTGTTGATGTATCACATGTGTTTTGATATCTAGATGATGTGAACTTGTAGAATATATCAAATGTGTTTTTCTTATGAGATGTGCCATACTTAGTGGATGGGATGATATGATGATAAGGGTGTGGGGGGGATAGATTTTGATATTTGTGATCCCTCTTGCCCTCATTTGATGATACGATATGTGATTATTAGCTTAGCATTCATGTATGATGTATACTTAGCCTTTCCTTGATATATGATGTAGAGATGATGTCAGATGTGAAGATAATGATGGTAATGTGATGTTATGATTAAAAAACAATGCACATGCAATAAACACAATCAAATGCTAAGAAAGAACACAATGAATTAACACAATACACCATGATTCACTAGCATGAAAAAACACACCTCAATATGCACAAACAAGAATAAATCTAATCTCAGCAAGAAAAGATGAATCCTAACAAAGTATGCCCAAGTAATCAACACAAAAGCACAAATACAAAACAACTATACAAGCAACAAGAAAAGCAAGAAACAAGACAATGCAAGCAAATGTAAGTAAATGTTTTTGTAATATTTATTTTCATGCAACAATTTTCTATTGTTTTTGGTGTTTTGAAATAATTTTCTATTGTTTAGGTTTTTGTGAAACAATTTCTATTGTTTTTGTGTTTGTGAAACAATTTTATATTGTTTTTGCATTGTTTTTTCTAATGGTTTTCCAGAGTTATGCACATCTAACCAAGAAAGTGTGGATGCCCCCAACGTTAGATGGAGAATATATAAGGGCAGAAGCCACGTGCTTATGAACAAGAAGGTGAAGTCATTGAATTTTCCCCAACGTAAGATGGGAAATAGCGAAAGACCATGCCCCTCACAGATGAATAAAAGAAGACAAAGCCGAATCAAGGCCTGACAAGACAAGGCTCATCGGGAATCTTGAAGGTAGAGCCAAAGCTAGGCCAAACAAGAGTACCCTCCAGACGCAAGATGCTTGTGACCAACGAATCCTCCCATGGTGCCGAAAATCAGTTTTCACCCAAGGAATTATCCAAAGTGCCACAATTTCATGGTTTTCACTTGTGGACGACCTGTTTTCTCTTTTCATTTTTTCTTCCTTTTTATTTTTTTTTGTATTTTTGATCATTTTACCATGTTTTTTGAGCTTTTTGCTTTTTTGACTTTCAGCTTCATGTTTAAGCATAGAACTTCTTAGGATACATGGCATTCATGGGCTCACAGATCTCATCACCATTGGGGTGAGCAATTTTTTATGCCCTTGTGCAGGGTTCATTTTAAGAGACCTCCTGGAAATCGGAGGTGGAGAATACCTGGCGAATATCCCCGGAACCGGTTTCACGGGAAGGCGAATTTTTTGGGGGTTGTATGAAAAAATTTCACCTGATTATCAAGCACTGCGACAGAAGGCTGCAGACGCGCGACGGGAGATTTTACTGTCGCGCGTCAAGGACAGCACCCTCAGTGACGCACGTCAATAGGTCTATCGACGTGCGTCACTAAGGTCTATTGATGCGCGTCACTAAGGTCTTTTGACGCGCGTCACTGCATTTTTTTTGACGTGCGACAGTAAAATCTCTCATCGCGCGTCTGCAGCCTCCGACCTCTACTTTCTCATCAAAAAATCTCTGTGTCGCGCATCAACAAACTCTTTGTCGTGTGTCTGCTATGCGTCAATATCTGTTGTACCTCCTTGTCATGCGTCACTAAGGCATGTTGATGTGCGTCAACAGACCTTAGTGACGCGCGTCAACAGGCCTTAGTGACGCACGTCAATAGGCCTTAGTGACACGCGTCAATAGACCTTAGTGACGCGCGTCATTAAGGCCTATTGACGCGCGTCACTAAGGCCTGTTGACGCGCATCAATAGGCATTAGTGACGTGCGTCAATAGGCCTTAGTGATGCGCACTAAGGCCTGTTGACGTGCGTCACTAAGGCCTGTTGACACGCGTCAATAGGCCTTAGTGACGTGCGTCAATAGGCCTTAGTGACGCGCGTCAATAAAGGCCTATTGACGCGCGTCACTAAGGCCTATTGACGAGCGTCACTAAGGCCTGTTGACGCGCGTCTACAACCTCTGCCCTCTTCTTCCTCATCGAAAAAAACTCCATGTCGCTCGTCAACCAAATCTTTGTCATGCGTCTACTATGCGTCAATATCTATAGTATCTCCTTGTCTGCAAACCCTCCTTGTCGCGTGTCAATAACTTACCCCCTTGTCGCGCGTCTATAATACGGGATATATCATATTGTTGAAAAATGTGAAGTAGAAGTGTTCTACCTGGCGAATAATCTAGGTTTATATAGGGGATATTTTTCAAGGGTAGGTGAAGCCGACCCCTAAAAAAAATTAAAGTGTAATTTTTAGGCGAACAGGTCACTGGCCTGTGCCAAAAAATTCACCTTTTCAAAATTTTCAAAAATGGAATATTCGCCATATTACGAATATTCACCACTAAAATTTTCCCTGCCCTGTGCCGTATTTGGTGACTATAACATGGGGTCCCAACCAATGTGGTTCAAACTTCCCTTTCTTTTCTCATTCCGCTCTGGTGTTGAACTGGTTCTCCTTCATGACTAAATCACCAACCTCAAAATGACGAGGGATGATTCTATTGTTGTAGTTTCTAGAGAATCTATTTTGATACACTTTTAGGTGATTAAGAGAGTGAATGTGCCTCTCATCTAGGAGCTCCAATTCAGCCAATCTTGCTACCCGATAATCTTCATCCTTATCCAGATAGTCCCTAAGAGAAATTCTCAGGGAAGGAAGTTAAATCTCGAAGGAGATGGTAGATTCTATCCCAAACATGAGGGAGTATGGTGTTACACCTGTAGGAGTGTGAATGGAGGTTCTGTAAGCCCAAAGAGCTGGGTGGATTTGCAAGTGCCAATTACAACCTGTTTTACTAACCATCTTCTCCATTATTCTCACCAAAGTCTTGATTTTGGTTTCAGCCTGTCCATTACCTTGGGGGTAATATGGTGTGGACCATTTTAACCTGATTTGGAACTGTTGACAAAGACCTTTTACAGGTTTTTTCTTAGATGACTTCCCATTATCTGTAACGATGGCTGCAGGAATGCCATATCAACAAATGATATGATTCATGATAACTTTAGAAAGCTGAGCTCCTATTACATAAGTTAAAGGGACATCCTCCACCCATTTTATAAAGTATTCCGTAGCCGTGATGATGTGTGTATGACCATTAGAAAAGGTAAGAGTAAGTTTTCCTATCAAGTCAAGTCTCTACTTAGAGAATGGCCATGGGGTAGTGATAGGTTGCAATGGTTGTGATGGAGCATGGATGAAGTTTCCATAATTTTGGAAAAGTACACATTTCTTGACATAATTGCAACAATCAGTTTCCATGGTAAGCCAATAGTAGCCTACTCTTAACAATTTCTTATCTAATACCATTCCATTCGTATGTGCTCCACACACCCCTTCATGGACTTATTTGATTGCTTGGATTGACTCCATCACATCAAGACAAAGTAACAGGTTCCCATCGTAGTCATAACAATAAAGTGTACCTCCTAAAAGGGTGTAACGGCCTATTTCGCAAATCAAGATTTTCTTTTCAGAATGGGAGATATCGTGAGGGAACATGTTGTCCTTGAGATAGGTAAAAATGGGTTCGTACCATGGGGAATTGGGACCAACGACATCACAAGCTAGACAAGATTCTGGCATGTCATACGCGGGCTGTCGTAAATTTTCTACAAAGAACGATATGTCATTATTCCCTGGTGGAATATGAAGCATAGAATCCACTGTCACCATGGCATCTGTCGATCTATTCTACCCTATAGGAATTTGTTCAAATGTAATGCACACAAAGTACTCCTTTAGAGTTTTGACCAACTTTTTGTAAGGTATGAGCTTGTCATCCTTAACCTTATATTCATCATTAACATGTTTGATAATTAACTAAGAATCACTGACATGATGAATGTTCCACTTGATAGCTAGCTTCATCCCTACAATAAGTTCCTCATACTCTGTAATATTGTTTGTGCAAGGGAAACCTAAGTGAAAATCCTGTGGTATAGGATCACCAGAAGAAGTAATAAGGACTACCCCTACACTTGAACTGTGAAACATAAAGGACCTATCAAAATGTATCTGCCACACAACAGATTCTTCAATGTAGAGAAAGGAGGCATCTGGTAGATCCAGATTCAAAGGTTCAATGCCTTTCAAAGGTGCTTCTGCTAGCTGGTCCGCAAGTACTTTTCCTTTAACCAACTTTTGATGTACAAATTCTATGTCAAACTCACTGAGTAGAATGATCTAATTAGCCATTCTACTCATGAGGGTGGGTTTAGATAGTAAGTACTTGAGTGGGTCAACTTTTGATATTAGCTTGGTTTTGGTATTCAATAGATAATGGTGAAGTTTTTGAAAAGTAAAAACAACAACCAAACAAGCTTTTTCAATTTGAGGATAATTGAGCTCATAGGTGATTAGGGCGTGACTGAGATAATACACCACTTTTTCCTTATGACCAAGGTCATATTAGGTGAGTAGCGCACTAATAGAAAATTACGTAGTAGAAATATAAAGCAAGAGTAGTTCTCCAGGAGTTGGAGGCATGAGGACGGCCGGATTAGCCAAAGATTGTTTAAGCAAAGCAAAGTCTTGTTTTTGCTCAGGTCCCTAAATGAAGGTGACATCCTTTTTAAGCAAGTGGGTAAATGAGTGGCATTTATCTGCGACCTGAGAGATGAAGCGGTAAATGGCCTAGATTTTTCCTTGTAAGTTGAGCAGTTGCTTGATATTCTTAAGTGGAGGCATTTGAGTAATAGCAGACACTTTAGTAGGGTCTACCTCAATACCTCATCTTGATACAATGAAGCCCAATGGTTTTCTTGATAGCACTCGAATACACACTTCTTTGGATTCAACCTAACCTTGTACTCTCGTAGGTGCTCAAAGATATGCCGCAGAATGACAGGGTGATCCTCTCTTGTCTTAGACTTTCTGAGGATGTCATCCATGTAGTCCTCCATGATATTATGAATCATATCATAAAAAATTACCATCATTTCCCATTGATAAGTAGCTCTTACATTTTTGAGACCAAAGGGCATCACCTGATAACCGAAGGTACCCCAAGAAGTCGTGAAATTCATTTTGTGATGATCTTCTTCTGATATCTTGATCTAGTTGTATCCTGAAAAGCCATCCATGAGAGATAGCATCTCGTACCCTACTGTTGAGTTGAAAATCATGTCAATATTTGGTAGTGGAAAATCATCTTTAGGGAAAGCCTTATTAATGTCTCTAAAATCTATGCAGATTCAGACATCGACAGGCTTTTTCTAGACAAGAACAATGTTTGATATACATTCAGAATAATCAATAGGATGAATGAATCATGCCGCCAACAATCTTTCCAATTCTTCTTTAACCAGTAAGGACACTCTTGGGTGCATCTTTCTGGGTTTTTGTTTGATAGGCTTATCATTTGCGTGCACAACTAGGTTGTGCATGACTAAATTTGGATCTAAGCCTGGCATGTCTTTGTAAGACCATGCGAACACATCTATAAACTCTCATAGCATCATAGTGAATGTCTTATGTTATCTAGTCGAGAGCGATGCTCCCAATTTTACTATCTTTGGGTCGTCTTCCATACCAATGTTAACACCAATGGTTTCCTCAACTAGTAATTTTGATAAGTCCTCCATATGCGTAGGATCAGGAGGAAGGTTGAGATCTTCATTCAAGGATGTCTCCATGAGATTTTCATCCTTGGCATGGTCACTTTGTTTGTCCTTTGATTTTTTTATTTGTTTTTCATCTTGTGCCTCAAAGAGGTTTTCACTGTGCGACTTGGACTTTGATTTTTTCCAAGGCTTTACGTTGGAACTTTTTCCCTCTCTTTTCTTTAAGTTTTGCTGACCATGAAGCTCAGCCTCCTCACTGAAGTAGGCATAGGTATCCAAGTCAATAAAGAAACCCTTCTTATGGTCTCCAATGGGAATTGTATCCCTTATGCCCATGAACTCTGCAATAGCTTTGTAATTCTCGAATAAATCTAGTGACATGTGACATTGTTGGTCCCATTCAACAAGGGTAGGGTAAACAAGGTCAAGGGTTGGTTCCGTAGGAGTTATGGTTAGGACACCATTGTTCATGAATAGGTTTGTGGAGGTAAGATCCTCATATTGGCTACAATGGGAATCTGTATCGATGTCTAGATAGTTAGAGCTATCCTCACGTTTAGAACAAGTAACGTCTTGATCATTGGGGTGTGCTCCATAAGGGTGAATCCCAATTCCGTATCTTTCTATTTTGAAATGTGGAAGAGGCACCGGTTCTCTCTGTCCTTCTTCATTTCTTCCACATCCTAGGCCCTTGTAGCCCATGGAGTACATCATTTTACTAGATTTCTCGTATTTAGGGGTTTGATAATAGGATGGTTGAGTATCCTCTAGGACCCAAGTTGTAGGTGGATCAAGAAATTTTTCCTTAGATAACAAGCCTCCAAGTAAGAAGGACCTAATAGTGTGTTCATTTCTAGGTCTTCTAAAGTGATAGTTATGGTGACCTCTAGTCTTGGGTGACAATGAAAGGTATGAAACTAAGAGCGCTTGTTATACATTGTATTCCCACAACCATATTCAAGGATTTTTATCTCCCATGAATCAAAAGGATATGTAGATGTAGATGCCCCATGAGTTCAAGAACTGAGATAATCTGAATCTATCTAGGATTCCATGGCCTCAAATTGAAGAGGGACCACTATATCGGCTGAGGGACATGCATATGTGCCCTTACGTGTAAAACTATTGAGAGCTCAACAATGAGCAAAGGGCTCTGAATCTCCTTGTATGGTAATGGTCTGTCCCTCATGCTTCAATTTAATGCACTGATGAAACGTTGATGGCACAACCTGCATGACATGAATCCATGGTCATCCTAGAAGTATATTATATGGAAGTTCCAAGTCCAGGACATGAAACTTTGTCTGATGACAAGTGGGACCCACCTCCATGGGAAACGTGATTGTGCCCGCTGAATCCCTTTCCGCGTTGTCGTATGTGGTGATAGTGATGATATTGGACTCAAGATCTACTTCAATATGTCTTAACTTTTTAACCAACTTGATTGTATAAATGTTCAACCCAAATCCGTTATCCACAAGCACCCGTTTGATCTTCCTGCGGGTGACAACTACCTCAATATATAAAGGAAGATGATGTGTTGGATTCTCAGTAGGGATCTCCCTGTGGTTAAAGGTAATATGTTCATTTGGTATGATTTTTTCGACTGTGGCTTGCAGGTGTGTAGGATCGACCTCTAATGAAACTCCCGACCCCTGAAGAGTTTGGTATAAAATGTCCTTATGCACATTGGATATCTTAAGAAGATCTAAGATTGAAATCTTAGCAGATGTCTTCTAAAGTTTCTCTAAAAGGTTATATTTACCATTTTTTGGGGTTGATGGAGAAGGTTCCAGAATCACGAGGTGGGCACGCCTTGTTACCGCAATGTAGTCCTTTCCCTTGATTCGGATGGTGTTGACATGGTCAGTAGGCGAGCGAATACATCCAATAAGAAAATCATAATGATTGTTGTCTTTTTTGGTGTACAAGTAATTCACTACTTTATAACCTTGGGATGACTCTCCCCGATCCGGCTCTGACTTTTTTGATTTATCATGATTAGGGAATGACTCTTTATATATCCCCATTTTCTCATTAGGTGTCTGCATTTTTCCTAGGTTGTCCACCTCTATCTCCCCATTGCCAATGAGGTCTTGAATATAATGATGGAGTCACAGACATTTTTCTGTCTTATGCCCCTTGACATGATGCATTTCATAATATCCATGTTCCTTGTACTATGGAGGTTTTGGATCATTTTGGTCAAATGGTTGTGTCGTAGGATATGTCATCATGTGGGCCGCATCCAAGTTTTTTACTATGACTGACAAAGGTTAGTTAAGAGAGGTGAACATTCTTCGCTATGGTGGTGGTTAAATTGGTCCTTTGGTCAATTTAAAAGGTTGACCGGTTTGGACCATTTGCACACGTTTGGAATCAGTGATCCCATCTCCCACCACATTTTTATTTTTGTTAAAGACCTTCAGATTTTCCGTGGATTTGGCATTTTGATTATCTCTAGATTGGGTTTTGAGGGTTCCTTTGGCAATGAGAGATTTCTCTATCTGAACCCCTTTTTCGATGACCTCCTAAAAAAAGCACACATAATGCAGTTGGAGGTGGAAAGCTATATCCGCGTTTAGGTTAGGAACAAAAATACTAACTAGCTATTTTTCTAGGAAAGCACAAGGGAAGCGGCTAGCTATCCCTCTCCACCATTGAAGGAAGCTGGTGAAAGTCTCATTGGGGCGTTGCTTGGCACCACATAAATCTTCCATGGTGACACCACTCTTTATGTTGTATGAGAAGTGATGCACGAACCTTTCTGCCAATTCTGGCCAGGTAAAAATTGATCCCCGAGGTACACGTGTCACTATTGGGGAAAATTTTGATGAGATAATTGTCACTATAAGATACCTCTTGACATGCCATATAGAAATCCTTGACATGATCCTGTGGATCTCCCTTCTGTTTATATTTGTCAAATTTTGGCATATCAAATTTCTTAGGAAAGGGTTGAAGGGTCATAGTCTTGTCAAAAGGATAGGGGCATAATTCTTCGTATTGATACTTTCTAATGCTCCCTATATTGCTCTCTTGTAGGCTCATGAGTGTCGATTTCATAGACTGTACCTCTTGTGCAAGCAATTGTTCTCTAGTGGGAGAAGTGGGGATATATACGCGATGATACCCCGTATTGTCTTCTCCTTGGTTTTCTCTATGGAGTTCATTGATCTTAACCTTAGGCCTCAAATTTTGAATGTTTTTGTTTGCTTCTTTCTCTATATGGGAGGTTAGCAAAGATAATTTCCAGCTTAGGTTACTGATTTTTTTTTGAATCGTGGTTTCTTCTTCTAAAGGTCCTTCCTCCTCGTATTATGGAGGTTCTTCACCCATCTCTTATTCTGTCTTGTTTCTACGTGGTACTTTGATAAAGGGTATTCTATGCCCCACCACTTTATGATTCCCTTCTTTGCAGGTAGAAGCATGTCCATGTGTTAAAATATCCTCCATATTGATAAGGGGTCGTTCTTCCTCCGTATCGTTATTTGCAGGTGGAATTGTTTCATTTTCAGTGGGTAATTTGGCCCCTAATTCTATGACCCATGCTAGCACTCTATCCTTATTTCTAAAAAGAAACTCGTCTAATAAAGTAGGGTCAAAATCGAATTCTGCGTGTGGGGATTCTAATTCATTTCCACTATGATCAACCATATCTTCTATCTCTTTTTCCACAGAAAATAGAGGTCCTAGATCATGTCCAATGAAGGGGTTTGACCCTTATTTGTTAGAGGCTTCCAAACCTTGTGCTTGTTGTTCCTTGTATGTGTATTTCTTGATTCCTAATCATGTTTTAGGAGCCATGTTTTTGTGATAGTTTCACTAGGGTAAGTTGAAAAAGTGTTCAAAACTTTGCAACCACACCTAAGTGAAATGCAAGATGTATTTTCAAGAATATGAATGAATTAACAATGTGAGAATACCAATGTAATAGAGTGATAAATCACTAGTGACACAAATGTTTGGTATCTAAACCTGTTAAATGAAGTACCGCCTAGACTATGTTTTAAAAATTAGTTTCGCGTCGCAAGATAATTAACAAGATGTTTTTACTTATGCTATGTTCACGAGAATGAACAAAACATAAGTAAATAGAAAAATTCAATGTGACCTCCTAACAAGATATACTAGGAGCAAGCTCAAACTTAACTAAGACCTATATCTCAAAAAGTGATAATTACAATTCATGAGTGACACAACAATATCACCAAGATATGTTAACCAAACTTTGTGAGAAAATAAGGTGTTGATATCAAGGTGCTATTGATATAACACACACAAATGGTAACACCCAACACTCTTCAAAATTGAGGTAATAATAGAATCAAACTAAAGAGCTCAAATTATAGCTAGGAATAGTTAAAAATGTGTGCAGTATAACCTTATAATAGAGAGATTTATGTCAATTGTATAAGAAATAAGACGTAAATATCAAAAATTGTAGTGATACGATACAAACAAGCTAACCCTTCTAAGGAAGTTCAAGATAGAAGGGCTGATTTATTAACAGAAGGTCGTTAATTAGGGTATTTGTTGGATAAGTGACTTAATTAATTAATGTAGTGCAATTAATTAATGACGATATGAAGGAAAATGAGTGTTATTGATGATATGTTGCCGATTTTCCAGAAGATAGATAATTAGCGCAATTTAAGTATTTAAATTACTTGGGCGTAATTATGGGTGTCTACAAGTACCATACTCCAGTATGGAAATTTCTTCATTGTGTGCGAGAAATGAACATGACACAGATTAGTTTCTTGATGGAGTCTCCTTCAAAATTGATTTTTCTTTGAAATCTATTTTTTTGTTTTTTTAATATATATATATATATATATATATATATATAATTTGTATTTTGTAGATATCTATTCAGGCACATGTGGGAAAATCTCTCCCCAATGGAGTCACCAAAAACTGTTGGTGAAATAATTTTTTGATATGGAAAATTACATGTTTCCACCAACGTTCATGGGACTACACCCCTCTGTATTAAATGGTGCAGCTCCCATTATTGAATGTAAGATAATATATTCATATCTAAATGTTGTGGGTTGGCCAAATAGGGTAGGGATCACATAAGAACACTTCCTTGAATCTATGGTAAAGTTCTTGTACATGGTACAAGGGAGGAAATTACATTGATGAGGGGTGAAGGAGAGAAATTATGAAAGGAAGGTTATTGTTGTGAGTAGTCCAATTGTAGTGTTCACACCCAATAATCAGAGTAGTTCAAAATTTAATATAGAGGAAAGAAACAATGAAGTTATTAGTGAGACAAAAAAAAAATAGATACACAATTCTCTAAGGCACATTCATCCAATATACAAAGCTATTTTTTATCACTATACTTATAAAGTGCATATAAGATAGAAAATAGAGGAATAGATAGGAAAAGAGGAATGGAAGAAATGTAGCTTTATTTCTTATGTTGGTGATACAAATCTCAGCATCCAAATCACAATTCGTAATTGATACAACATGGATGCTATCAAAATATAGCATTTCAGGATCCTTTGGGATAAAGAAGCCATTCCAATTTGTAGCAATGTGAATTAAATTTTCATCTCCCCCCACATGACTCTTCATGTTAACATTCACTTGTGACTTAACATCTTCCTAGGACATGAGAAAATAAGTTCCCTTTTTATAAATTAAAGAGACTTTTACAATAGAACTTTAGAAAGTCACTTAAGTGAATGAGATAAAAAACAATGATTATGTTCAATGAAGAATTGGAAAGGGGAGAGAAAGAAGAGGGAGAAAAATAGAAAAGGGAAGAAGTTTACAAATCTGATGAAGAAGCTTCTTGTGATGAAGAAATTTGTTGATTTATAAGTCCTGATGATGAGTCTTTGGAGTGGACTCATGTTCATTGAATTCCTTGCTGAATTGAGTTACTGCTAGTTCCAACTTATCTGCCTTTGGAATGCAAACACAATCCAACACCTTGGTCCATGTCCTGGGGAAATCACTGATCCTCTTACATTTATGAATCCATTCTTCATGATCCATTGAAATTGCAGAAATTCAACTTCTTATGTTGGCTAAGGACTCTAAGTTGTCTTCATTGAAGGAAAGTGAGACACCTGCCTCTTTCTTGACCAGCTCCAAGAAGGAAGAAATTAGTTCCTCTAAAGATGAATCCTCGGTAAGTGGAGGAAACTCAATTCTTTGTACATAGTTGCAGACATCTTTCTAGATCTTAAAATCATGTTGTCTATAAGAGTCAAGCTTAAATATTGCATTCTTGATAATTGCATATTTCATGTCCATGATGCAAATCCAAACTTGAGACAAGTTCTTCGTAGTAGATGTGAAAATTTTCTTACTCACGAGGGTGTGAGAGTCAAAGGAGATCATCTCAAATACCAATGGAAAATAATCATCCAAATGGTTTAACTCTTTTTCAAATCCCTCCTTTTCTTTGTTCACTTCTTAAAATGTTGCAAGAACATACTTTATGAGAGAAACGATATCTAGAAATAATGTCTTTCCTTGTTCAATGATATTATCAATCCAATTCTCACTGGAATTCCCCTACATCATGTATCCTTGGTCCTTCTTGCCTTTCTCTAGATCAACATACTGATTGGAGGAATGTATTTGATCGAAAGAGAGGATGTTGATTCAAGTTTTTGAGAAGGGTTAAATGTAACCACTGAGAGCTTCTACATGTTCCTCCAATTGCATAATTATTTTCTTGTATTCTTAATTCCAAGAAACAAGGTGGGAAGAGGATTCTTTGAACATATGGGAATCACCCTCATGCAAATCTTGACCCATTGATATGCAACTCAATTCATAGTCTGACAGAATCATGTCCTCGATAGGATTTTCAATTTTAGGCCTAACAACTTCAACATACTGATTACCAGAGGGGCCATTGAAGAAGTGGGATATTATCTAGACCTTGTTTCTTCACTTGGAATTTAGAGTTCCTGATATTTCCTCAAGGTTTTGTATGATAGTAATTTGCATTTTCCTTGGCCTGCTTTTGAGCATTTCTTGAATCTATGGAAATGGGTCTTCACAAGTTCACATAATGTCGATCATCAGAGAAATTTTAGAAGCTTGTTGTGGAACCAATTCTTGATCACTACACAGAAGATCTAACCTTCAAGAAAACATACTTGGATTCCATTGAATAAAAGGGTTCTGCAATGAATCACTCTTGCAATGCTTTAGTCCAACCAATCCTAATTTGACTTACTTGGTTCAACTCACTTTGGTTCACTTCACTTATCTTATTTAGCCAACTCACCTAGGAGGTGTGAATGGATCTAATCTGATTGATGAGTTATGATGAATTCCTTGTCTTGAACTTCAATTGGGATCTTGATTACTTACTACTATCATTCAGTTGCATAATACCCCTGGATTTCACCTGTTGCACCCTGCGGTGTTATGTTTTCAAACTATTATTAGAATGATGCCTTAAGACCTCTGTGAAGGATGAATTACCATTTTTGAGCTATGAAATCATTATAAAACCATGCGAGGATGTCAAAAAACATCAATATGACAAAAATGGAGCCTACTACAAATTTCTACACTTAAAATAGAGACTTTCTATTTTTAGCAAGTTGAACTAGGACCTGTTATTTTGGAATATTTTGTCTGTTTTTCTCAAATTTGCAATTTTTGATCATTTGGTGTATTTAGTTCAACTCTGTTGATGATGCTTTATGGTTTTCAAACACATTCTATTTTTAGGCAATTGTTTTTTGTTTTTTGCATTTTTTTCTTTTTTTGTTATTTTTGGAAAGGTTGCCTAGTTTATCATTTTTAATGTGTTATGCGTACACTATTCTGAGGGTAATCAGAATTTTTAGCAAGTTACTATTTTTATAAATAAAGTATTCTAGATACTTACTATTTTTAGAAAATACATTTTTCCACCTCAGGTTGTAATAAAAATGGCATCACTGGATTAGGTTCCTCATTATGATCTTGTGCTCCGAATTTCAGCTCAATCTGTCCATCGCAATGCTTGGAAACTGAAAAATTAGGTGTTACATACTCAAATTAGGGTTTTATACCATTAATGATTCAAATCATCCTCTTGTCTTCTTCTAAAACATTCTTAAAGGCCCCTAGAATGAGAAGCAATTGAGAAATTTTCACCCGATTTCGTTCACAGGGTTAAAAGATATGAGCTTTTTGAATTTTGATGCATATGGTCATCCTGGATGAATTTGATATATTTTCTAGAAATTTTACAAGTTTAATGGAGGTTATCACTCATAATTCATGGAGATATGAAGAAATAATGAAGTGGGAAGAATTTTATTTCATGTTTAAAACTTTCGGGCATCATTTTTCATTCACATGCAAAGGTGGAAAGAGAAGTAGCAAGGTAAAGTACTTAGTAAAATTTATTATTTAAAAATCATGGGGGGTGGGGTGAATTTTTGTGTCCTAAATGTACCCTGCTCTCAGGTCCTGACAAGTGGTGAGAAATGAGTGGGTGAGGATGGAGGAGGAGATACAAAGGCTTCAACACCCGATGAGAAAGAGTGGAGGTCACATGATGAACTAGAGAGGGTGATAGGGGTGGGGCTCATTTTAATGTCATAAATTTCTTGGATAGTTGGGATAGTAGGGGAAAAAACATGCGCCAAAGGCTAGGAAGCTCAATACCTAGCCAATTTTGCATGTTTGATCCATTAACACCTTTACGAAGAGGAACAAGGCCAAATGAGGGTCCAATGGCTTCAAAAAAGGGGTAGGGCACAATTTTTGACCCTAATTTCCCCACTTTCCCTACTATCCTATACATTTGGGATAGTCAAGATAGTTGGGAGAGTCTAGACACCAAAATGCGTTAGGCTTCCAACTGCAAATTTGTCTAACTCCCAGAATCTTGAAATAAACTTTCCTGGAGTTATAGGAGATATTTTTAGGTGAAATTTTATATCAATTTTACTCCCAAGACCATTGTGGGATCAATGAGATGTTTTTCATTAATTTATTCTGACTACTTGTCAAAATATTATTATTATTCATTCAGGACCGCGAGGTGAGTCTGCAAAAATTTCTCTTCCCTAAGAAGCGTTTATGCCTTGAGAAAAATATGATTTTTCCATCATGTAGAGAATTGAAATATATTTCCAATGGTATATTTTTTTCCTCTTGAATAATCCTAGAGCTCCCAGAGTCTTCCGGTGAATTTCAAGTGTTTTTTTCCATTTCTTACTCCTTGCACCATAGAACCTCACAGTTGCACAACTTGTTCCTAAACCTCTGAAATTCTCCGAAATATTCCTAAAACTATTTAAATATGTTCTTATCTCCTACATACCACTTCCTAATAAATTTTATTTTTCAACTCTTCCCTAGGGAAGGCTAAAAATATCCTTTCTAAGTCCACTGAAGAATATGTCTTAAGAAACATTGTGCTGAATGAATTGAATGACCATATTTTGACATTTCAACCATCAATGAAAGTACACACAACACATATGAGGAATTTCAAGGATCAATGATAGGCATGATATTGAGGGCAGGTTGATCTAGATAGGTGTTCAAGAGGGATCCTAAGCAAAATTTTTGACACTAACGTATAGGTGTCATGTCTCAATATATGATTTTGACCTTGAAAAATCTCATAACAAAATATAAAAATAAATAATATTTATAAAATTAATATATATATATATATATATATATATATATATATAATAAAATTGGGGCCACAGCTTGCACAGACTGTGACCCCCAATTTTTGTTTTACAAAGAAATGAGGGGTGGGTGGCCATGGCTGACCCACCCCATTATTTTATATATGGTGGGGTGGGTCGGCCATGGCCGCACACCCCCAAACCCTCACAATGTTTTTATACACACACAAACACAAATACATAGATAATATATACATCGATATATATATTAAACTCTTTCCCCCATTCCTTATATACTCATTTACTCCTTGAAAAATAGATAGATAGAAGAAAATGAGGAAAAAAGTATAGATAAGATGTTTCTTTTAGAAAAATTAGGGTTTTCCAACTACCCTAGATACTAGGGTGAGGATTAGCCCAATCTAAGGGCCCATAATTAATCCTCCCCCTCCATTTGGGTCAAGTTCAAGTGATTTGATAAATTACTTTTATTTTTTTAAATAGGTATTTTACTATCCTAGTAGTAACTTAGTTGTAATAAGGAATTAAGTTTCATTTAAAACTTAAGGTATGGTGGTATCAATTATTTTATCAGACTTATTTCATTTGGAGAAAAAAAATGACTCAAAAGTATAAATGTTGCCTTTTTATTTTAATAGGATCTTAATCATTCTTCTAATTCTAGGGTCATATAATGTAATAAACGAATATCAAAATATGATAGTTATGATAGCTTATAGTCTAAAGCTATTGTTTAATTACCTTGAAATTGAGGTAAATGGCCCTTATGAAATATAAATGATGCCTCATATAGAATGGGGTTATAATTATTCTTATAAGCTAAGATTCTAGAATAAATAATAAATGAATATAATAATGCTATAGTTTTGAGTAAGTTACTCCTTGGAAACCCTTAGAGACTCTTCAGTTATTGGAATAATAGAATAGACATGCGATTGATCATGTAATCAAATAAATAGTAAATTTTTCCAAGAAAAAAAATATCATTTGGTATTTGACTATTAACACGAGGTCAAGTGCCGTAATTAAAACCTAAAGTAATTACTGTATAAGAAAATGTAGTCGTGTTCTTATGAATTATTTAAGTGTCATCGTGGTATCTTCCTCGTGATCACTCTCAGTCTTTCCTATGAATTGGTATATTTTCATGGTTATTGGCTCTTCCATTTTAGTTGTTTATCACTTGAACACATGAAATGAACAACTCACAAGTGAAAAAATCTAGTAGCATCATGCAATGATTCTTAGTTCACAACTATTGACGTAAACTTGAAACTCGTTTCCCATTAATTATTTCTAAACCAAACAAAAATATATATTTCATAAATTTTTACCTCTTAATTGGTTGTTTTGTGAGTAAAATGTTGGGGCATCACAAGAGGGCATTTCAGTGGTGAATAAGATTGGAAGTGAATGTCACCAAAAAATTTCAAGGTTCTTTCAGAACCAATTCACTTAAGTGAGACAGGGGAGAGTGGAACAATCAAATCTTGGTATCTATGAGGGAATGCTAAAAGTGAATGCAACTCTTATGCTCTACACTAACGCTAGGATGTGAAATCATGGGGAGAAAACAAGATCTGATACCCTCATTGTCCATGCCATAAATGATGAGTGTTCACCTTTAGTCTAACAATATATTTGGCTACATTTTGATGGATCAAGGTCTCAACAAACACGTAAAGCACTCTACCTAGGAAGTATCGTCACAAGATTCAAACTCAAAGGAGTTGATGTAGGCCTACAGAAGTGGTGGAGCACATGGTTTTATTCATTGTAATACGTAAAAAATTATCAATCCTTGACATATGAACAAGTGTGCATGTCCCTAATATGATTTTATGAAGCATATGTTCCATATATATGTTACATGGATATCGTTAACGCATGTCATGAGATGTTTGGGGAAGTCCTATAAGTTGTCTACACACACACACACATTCACAAGTACACACATGTAAACGCATACATGCACACACCCATATACACGTGCATGCCCAAAATCACACACACGTGCACACCCACACACATGTATGTGCGCACACACACCCATACAAAGGTATGCACACATACACATACCACACACACATGTGCATGTGTGTAAACAAATTCACATGACCACATGTTTGCACACGCAGAATGCACACATACCCATAAATATAAGGTCATGTTTCTTTCTCTATATAGTTTTAGATCCCTCATAGTCTATATTTAGATTAAATATGAGGGCTCATAACAATATAGGTTGACTTCTGACTCTATATAGCATAGTTTAGCCTAGATTTCTATATATGGGACTAACACCCCTACCCCCAACTCCCCCCATCCCCAACTATCGAGCAAGCAATTATTTCTATATATATTCAATGTGAACCACTCAATATGAGTGAAGAGAAATGTCACCAACTTTTCCAATTTAGGTAGCGTGTGCCCCGAGAACAATCTATAAAGTACCTTACAGAGGGGGTGTGGGCTCATACTTCTCTCCCACATATATAGGTGGCATATAATCTATATTAAAGGGGGGCCTCATTTACCTCTCACATATCATGGATAGATTATGATGTATAGCCCTGATTCTATTTGTAGCCTTTGGGGATTAAGTGGGGTGATTGATGATTATCCAACCAACCATCCACTCAATGGGTCACTCACAAGAGATTGCTAGTGATACCCTTAATGAAGGTGGGGATGACATCAAGTATCTATGGATTTTAAGGGCTTGACCGTACACATGCTACAATGGAAATGATAAGGGTAAGGCCATAAGGTGGAAAAAACTGAAAAGGTTTCCTCAATTCAAATTTTTCTTTACAACTTGAGAACATTAATTCCTAGTAATTATAAATAAGATGTTATAGTGAATATGAACTTGTGCCCTTTACACACTTCCTATCACACCTTGAGAATTGGTTTTTCCCAAAGCATCAAACCAAGAACCAACAATCCGCATATTACCTAGATAGAGAGAATATATAGAGAGCGGGATTTCGTAATCATGCATATAGATTTATATGGATACTATCCACTAGTAACTATCTATACATGGGGGAAGGAGGGCATTCCATTTATGTTGTGATCTATGTATTTAACTATTAAAAGTGGCCCTTAGCATAGGGTATACTTAGAGGTGATAAAATACATTTCATTATTTATGTGGAAACGGAAACCTTGAACAACATAAGAAATATGCAATAAGCAACAAGAATACAAACACCAAAAATCCAAAACTTTCATTAAATGAGGAGAATAATTATAATTCTTCTAGGATAAGTGGAATAAAGCAAAAAATAATAACAATTGAAAGTAACTAATTTCCTTAAATCCTCTTTCTCTTTTTCAATATTTATCCACAACAGTGTCCTTTCACTTCTCATGTGGTTCTTCATCTCCTTCATGTCTCTTTGCATTCTCCATGCAAGACAAATAAAATATACTATAATTTTATCCCCGTAAATGGTTTTCAAGACTTAAATAGGTGTCTCATCCTGAGACACAAGAAAAAACCTTTGCATCCAGTGCATGCTTGTATGTGATCCTAACAACAACTACTACTCCTATAACTATCCTCAGGGTCGAAAAATCCTACACACTATTTCCACTATCTAATATCTTAACATACAATCATCTCGTACTTCTACAAAAAAAATTTCCCCTATCATGTTGTTTAATTGTTTGTGTATAAGGATATTACAAACACATTTCATGCCTATTCAAACCACTTTTAATATCTTGTTTTTCCAATTGCATGTTTATTGCATTATACATTACACAGTCAGGGTCTATTGTGCAATATATTTCACAATACGTTTGTAATATTTATATGCACTCAATGTCATAGATCTCCTCTTTTCTTGGCATAATCTTGCGCCTATCCACCCTTATTAATTTTCTTGACCCTATACATTTATTTTTATTGTGCAGTCCCTTGCATGATTATTGTGCACTTGTTTGCTTCTTTATTTTGCACATCATTCCCAAGTATGACCAACCAACTACTCTTTCCATATGATGCATGCATTGACAACTCCAAAAGTCTCTTTTCTACACGTTATTATTACCAATTCATTTTTCATTCTATATTTCGTTCTATTATACAAGGAAATGGCACTAAAACATGTTTCATAGCCTTGCACACACTTCATGTTGCTCTGCTAGCTTATTACCTTTCCTATTTCTCTTCATCCATATTTATTTGTAATGGTTTCCTTTGACATACCATGTGGTTATTCATTCCCTTCATGTATCTTTATATTCTCCATACGAGACAAATTAAATATACTATAATTTTATCTCCGCACACATGCACTAGTGTGGCCCTCCAAGGTTTGGTCCTTGTTGGTGAAATATTTTATCACGGAAAAAATGGGATTTTATCAACACTCGCGAGACTGAGTCCCCTTAATTCAACATGGGGTGGCTCCCATTTATTGAAATTTGGAAAAACTATACACTAACTCTTGAGTTGGTCATAGACTGGGGAAGGTTTAGAAACACCCTTGTTGTGATTGCAACAATAGTTGAGAGAGAGGGAAACTTGTAGATACGGGAAAAAAGAGAAATGAGAAGGGGAATTGTATTAGTGAACTGAACCCAAACTTCACTAATAATATAGAGGTGATTCTAGTTTCAGTTAGAGGAAACATGCAAACGCAACACAACATCATAAAAAAATAGTGAAACTAATAATGCAAGATAAATACAAAGCCTCATCAAGATATATTCATTCCATAAAGAAGGCATAAATTCCTTTAACTTCTTACAAATTCCAGCATGTGCTCTAATGAGTGACAAGATGAGAATGGATGAAAAATTATTATTTATGAAATAAAAGAATGCATGTTGCTAGAGAGGGAAAAACATCCTCCTTTGGAATGGAGAGAGAATTACAATTTATATCTAAAGCAAGTGACTCTTCACATTCTCATGTGACTTTTCAACTTAAAGTGAAATCCCAATGAAGAAATAGAAACTTCAAGTGACTTAAGTCAGTTTTACAAAAAAAATTAACAATAGATGATGGTACAAATTAACTTGCTTAAATTAATATGATGTTCATCAATCTACAGTCATTTAATTATCAGACCTAGGGACATAAACTTTCAATATTGCTAGTGTTGTATGTACAGTTACATATGTTTGAGAGGTAAAGGTAAATTGTTGTCACTATAATTAGGAAATAACAATAATGGAAATGAACTAGACTATGATTGAAATGAATATTATGGTTATGAAAAAGCATGTAAAAATAGAATACAGATACAAGAATAAACTACTGCAATTCTAACCATACAATGAATTAAGACAACAAACAAAAGGAGAGGGTTAGAAAACCGCAAGTGGTCCCTGCCTTGGGAGCTAATTCCTCCTAAGTCCCGTGTCTACAACAATTTAACATAACCCAAATTCTTATTTCATCAACATGAAGATTGCAAGTCAATAATATAATAAATTCCCTCTCTGTGGATTGATCTACCTATAAATGTTATTCCCCTACAACATTAATCTCTCCCTTTTTATATATTTCATTACATCATGGAGGCGTGAAGAGATAGATTCCTAATAGGAATTTTAGTTTGATTAAGTAAATTATCTTAACCAAATGACCCAAAAACTTACATGTATGTAACAAAACTATTCAGTAGATGTTGACATATAATCACATAAATTAACTAACCAATCAGTTGATCAACAAGTTATTAAATTATGAGTTAAATCAATTAGTTCTTTGTTTGAGTTGCAACACATAATCAGGTAATGGCATTGAGTCTTCTTCTTTTTCGCATAACTACTTCTTCTATCAGCACGTGCGAGCTTAGGTGTAGTTTCCATGTTGTGCAATCTCCCCAAAATCATGCTTTCATATATATGTGTGATATCATTTTGCTACAAAAATCTTATTGTAGAAGAGTTCCTTTAGTTACATGTCAGTTGTTGCATATGGATCCTTTGTTGCATATAACAACTTCTTTGCAAATAAGGCTATCATTTATACAAGGAATCATTTAATATCATGTTGCAATTGAAATAATAAATACATAATCATGATCCACATAATAATTTATACCTTAGTAATAATTTTATTAACGAATATATATTGCCATGAGTTAAAGTTATAATGGAAATGTTCAGTAGTATCACCAGGAAATACAAGTTTAGGGGTACAATTGGTTAAAACAAAATACAATATATGAGGTGTTTAAAAAGGAAATAAAACAACTCATCACACCCCCAGACTTAACATATTGAATGTCCTCATTCATATTTCTGCGGCTCCTCCTCAAGTTTTTTTGTCTCCATCTATATGATGTTGCATAAACACCTAAAGTTAGTTGGTGTAGATGTTCCTTCTAGATCAGTGAAGAAGTACCTTACATTCCTTTTGTATCTATCCATGATCCTATCCTTTATGTCCTCATCTAGTTCCTTGTTTCCAAACCAATGTGGTATAGGATAGTGGAAAATTGGTGGATAATAACCAATAGGAAACCAAGTTTTTCCACATCCTTTAGAAATTTTCAATGTATGCATTTATCCTCCTCAAATTTGGAATGATATTATGATAAGAATGCATTTATTTTCTTCACATTTTAGGGGGCATTTCTTGTCAGCGCATCTTGCAGGCATGTACTATCTCTTGGCCATTGAATTTAATGTGGTTCCTAGCTTTGTTATGAGCTTCATCCCTCATTTGATACACTTGGAATTTAATTTCTCTATGTTCCATGTATTTTCCATATTGTTGAATAGTTGCCTTTATATTTTTAGCTTCACCCCTAATCATTAATGGTTGCTCCTTTAACAATTACTTGTACTCTTCCATGTTCTTCTCTTTATACAATTCATTGTTAAAATAAGATCACAATGCCCTAATTGGAGCATATCCAATGTAAAGTACTGGAATCTAGTCTCTATCATATTCCAAGGCATGATTGTACATATACAACTCACATAACAACAATTATATTTCATGAGGAATTTGCAAGTAAATTCTGAAGAAACTTTTGGATCTATTTATATCAAATTGAATGTTTGAATTGATATAGGTAAGATTTAACTGTAACATTTTTTCCTTTAAGAAAATGACATAAATGTTGGAAGGTGGCCTACATTTGAGTATGTCATTGGTCACTTGAATGGTATCTTCTTGTTTCTTCCTAAGACTTTCAATTTCCTTGTCCTTTTCCTTGAACTTTTTATCCTTTTATTCAAGGTCATGTTGATGTTGGAAGATTAATTATTCCTTTTTCCTTTCCCATTTTTCTTGCAGACTATTAACATAGTTTTCAAATTTCTGCACCTAGTAATCTAACAAGGTTGTCTGAGTGGCCATGTTCCTACAAGCTGGTTTTGGGGGTTCTTTGCAAACTTATCTGATGATAACATGTGGTTGTAAGCTAGCTTGTGGCAATAATGGGGAAGTAGGTTCTAATATGGTCTCAAATATATCCTTAGTAACTATATGAATATCTCCTTGTAATATTTCATCATGCTTAGATGGTTGTTCTATTTAAATGCTATGAAAAATGTTTTCTATAATTTCTTCAACATTATGGAGAAAATCATCCCCAATATCCATTTCATCGTTCTATGTTTTAAGAATTGCATGGTCACAGACTTCCTCTATCTTATCTACATGGGTTGTATCTTTAGCTTCTTCTGTCAATCCTTCTCCTTCATGCTTCTCATGGGTCTCCCCAACATGAATTTCCTCTGCTTGAACTTCAATCTGTTCGACATGGCTTTCTTGAACATGTTTCTTTCCACATTATACCTCTTTATTATCTTCCATCTCCTCTATGGGCTCCTGTATCTCAACACCGACATTTGAATAATCTTGTTACATGGATGTGGCCTCAATTTTCTCTTCTTCCACTTCTTTATCACTATCAAGTGTTATGGTTTTAGTCTTTGTGCGTTTTAATGTTTTAGTATCTTTTTATTAGGTGATCAATCTGGTGAAGGAGTGGATTTGGAAGATGAAGGAGTGTACTTGGAGGATTTAGGGGTAGGTATGGAACATTTTCTCTTACTCCTCGAGGTGGATGATTTAGGAGTTGAAAATCCAAGTAGGGTTTTAGCAACGATGACCCATTCTAAGGACACAGGAACAAGGTTCTCTTTAGAAATAGGGGTTTGTAGTTCCAACGAAGTGAAAACTGTGGGTTCAGGCTGAGAAGTGGAAGCTATGGGTTCAACTTTTTCAGTGGACGAACTAGCTCTGCTTCTTCTTATTTTCCTTCCACGCCCCAATAATTCATTAATGTTCTCAACCCTTTAAAAATCTTCCCATTTTAATGCAGGGTTTTCTCTTCCCAGTGTATGTTTTACACTCAAAGTGATAAGATAATGGTGAAATAAAGCTGACCTTCCCCTTTGGGACTCTCTATTCATTATTTTCAAGATTTCATTTAATAAATTAGGAACATTAACATATACACTATTCTTAAAATGGTTCAACAACTTAAAATGGATCGTATTCAATCTAAAGTATCTACCCTCGCATGTAAATTATTTGATAATGTAATTGGAAAAATAAACCCAAAATGGTTTTAGAGAAGTGTGAAATGTACCTTGTCTATCATTCATGAAATTATTATCTTCATCACCGAATTCTCGTCAAGTTGCATCTGGGTTTGTATTTTCAGGGAATAACTCACCTTCTACAAGAAGCCATGTGACTGCATCCAAAAAAATTTCATCTACCTTCACTACCAAACCCTTGACAGTAGCCTCTTCATCCTTGAATGTGGCATGAAATTTTGTCACCATGGATTCATTGAAACCCTGAAACCTATTGATATATTCCATCCATCTGCAGGTTTGAAAATAGTGAAGTATCTATGGATGGATGTGGATTTGTGAATGGTTTGTAGACTCATGGTGAATTATATCCCCTCATATGTTGAATTATGTAAACTCCCTTAGATCTGAGAAGAAAAATCTCATATTTTGTAGCAATTATGCGAGAATTCGATTCGAGAGAAAGGTTTTTAGTATTTTTTATTTTTAATTTTTTTGAATTTTGTGATAGACTCACATGCAGTACAAGAATGAAATGAATTAAATTCATTTGAATGCTACAAATGTGTGAGGGGATATGGTGTGATGGAGTGGGGTGAGGTGGAGTGACAACTCATAGGGTTTAAAGGCAATGGAGATTATTGTTATTTAAATTCACTCATGATATGGTGTAAATATTAATTAAACATAATCACTCTATCACTACTTTATTAAAGTGAAATGAGTACACTTATCTCGAGATATGTGTTGGATGATGACGATATGTGCCTTGTTATAATTTACACATTTTGTTGCATGAAGATTTATCATGATGCTACATGTTGAGGTGTTATGATATTGCAGATGTTGTTTTCAGTGTTGCTAGCATATGCAATGTTATGTTGAATGATCCTTACTAAAATCAATTAATTCCTGGAAAGTGAAGAATGACTTTTTCTAGTGGCAGTCATATTCATCACTATCACATGTGTAGTTTGTTCCTTATTTTCTCCATACAATCACAAGTTCTGTCAATATGAAAACAAAAATATATATCTTTTTGCATGCTTCTGCAAGTGCACATTTAGTATTTTCACCATCTCCTTTTGTTAGAGACCATGCACTTCTTCCAAAATACACCAAATCCTACAAAATAGAAATTCTAAGAAAAGATAACATGTTAGTAAGTGGTTTTGATCACAAAGAAGGATAACCACATCACTTTTATTTACCCTTGGAGTATTTAGAAATATGAATGTACCAAGGCCACTAAACATCTCATTCTTTAGAAACTTCAAAAGATGAACCTGCAGGTTCAACTTCTGACCTTAATTTTGATGTTCTCATCTTCATCCATATTTGACATCCTCTAGAGTGTTGCATGAAGGTGATTCTATCAGTTGGATTTTTGTAGAACTCAACCTATGACCATTCACCAGTAATTTGAATCTCATAAGGTCTATGGTGGTGAGTTTCACAGTCCAATTGGGAAATATTTTATCAATCTCATATGGGCCTAGCCACCTTGTCCTAAGTTTTCCCATGTGGTATTTGTACTTGGAGTCAAATAAGAGAGTCCAATCACATTCTTGAAATTGTCTTATTTTGATGAATATGTCATGCCATTTGATCCTTTGCTTTTGTACTACCTCTTTATTATGCACAACTTGTACCCTCATTTCCTCCAGCTCATTGAGTTGGAGAATCCTCTACCTTCAAACTTCAGAAAATTCAATGCCTAATTAAAGTGAATTCCTTAATGTCTTGTGATCAAACTCAATAGGGAGAAAAAAAGTCTTACCATACAAAATCTTGAATGGTGTGAAGCCTGTTGTTGTCTTCTAAGTTGTTTTGAATTCCCAAATTGCCTCTAGAAGTTTGTCTTCCCAATCTCTCCTATGGAGTGCAATAGTTTTGTCAAGATGGCTTTTATTTCCCTATTTATTAACCTCAACTTGAACATTAGATTTGAGGGTGATAAGGTGTAGAATTCCTATGTTTGATTTCATATTCCTTCGCTAGATTAGAAATAACTTTAGCAGTAAAGTGTGTACCTTGATATGTAACAATTTCTCTTAGCATTCCATACCTTGTGAACATGTGATCATATAAGAATTTAGCAAATTTCTCACTCTTATGATATGGAAATGATCTTTCACTTATGTCCATTTAGTGAGGTAATCTATACACACCAAAATGTACTCTTTTTACTGATATTTAGGATGTATTGGACCAATTAAGTCCAAACCCCATTTGTCAAATGGCTGCAATACTAACTAAGGCTGCAATGGCATCTCGTTTGACTTGGTAGGCTTGCCCATTCTTTGGCATTTATCACACCTTCTTGTATATAATGCCGCATCAAAGTGTCCTCCACATGGTTCACTACAGAAAGATTTGAGGAAATCATCTATGCATCTTCTCATAGCATTATCCTTCCGCGTGTGAAATAGAAAACCAACTATCCAAGAAAAAATCACCCTTTTCTCAATAATGTATTTCTTTTCATAATATAAGTAGTGTGGAGGTGTCTTACCTGAGACTAAATAATTAGCTATATCAGCATATTAGGGTCTTCTAGTGGAAATGGAAAATAGGTTCTCATCTAGGAAAGAGACATCCACTATTTTTTCTTCATTATTATTCTCCATTCTTGAAAGAAAGTCAGCTACAACATTGTCTTTACTAGGCTTATCCACAATGGTGACATAAAAATCTTGAAAGAGTAGCAACCATATGATGATTCTACTACTTACAACTGGTTTTTTAATCAAATATTTAATTACTGCATGATCGGTATGAATAAACACTGGTTAGCCTCTGATGTAGTGCCTAAAATTGTTAATGGCATACACAACTGCTAAAAAATCTTTCTATGTGACTGTATAGTTAATTTCAGCATGTTGCAGGTTCTTACTAACATAGTAGATTGCATAGTTTAGAATTCCATTCTTCTGTCCTAAAACATCTCTAATGGCATGATTTGAGGCATCAATATGAATGTGAAATGATAAAATCCAATTTGATCCTCTCAACAAAGGTGAATAAGTCAACATTTGATTCAAATTTTGGAATGTAACCTCACATTTCTCAATCCACTCAAAGGTAAGATATTTTCCCAACTGGAAAAATAATGGTGTTGAAATCTTATTAAACTCTTCTGTAAATCTTCTATAATACCCAAAAGGGCCTAAAAATATCCTCACATCCTTTTGCTTCTTTGGTGTCTTGTAGATTTATAATCACAAATATTTTTGTTGGATCTACTTGAATTCCAGCAGTTGATAGATAATTCCCCAACATTATTCCTTCAAACATCATCATATAGAATTTTTCATTGCTTAAGGACATGTTATGCTCCTTGCATATCTTGAGAAATTTTTCTAGATTCTTCATTACGTCATAAAAACTACTAGCATATATTGTAAAATCATCCATATATACCTCCATGTAGTGATTGGTTATATCTGAAAAATGCTGAAAACTACTCACTAAAATGTAGCAGGTGCATTACACAAACCAAAAGGAAGAACAAAATATGAAAAATTTCCCCATGGGCATGTGAATGGGGTCTTGTCCTAGTCCTTAGGTGTAATCTGAATTTGGTTGTAGCCACTATAGCCATCCAAAAAAGAAAAATATTTCTTGCTAGCAAGAGTGTCAAGTACCTGATTAATGAAAGGAAGTAGAAATTTATCCTTCTTTGTTGCTGCATTTAGCTCTCTATAGTCCATGTAGATCCCATAGTTTCCATTCTTCTTAGGTATAATGACAAGGGGTGACACCCATTAATTGTCTGAAATTGGATATATGAATCCAACATCTAATAATTTTTTTAATTCTTCTTTCACTATATCCCTCACTATTGGGTTCATTCTTCTTTTTTGATGTATTATTGGCTTACAACTATCTTTGATGTATATCTTATGTGTGCAGAGCTTAAGGTGTATCCCATGCATGTCTCCATAGTCCCATGAAAATGGTGTCTTGTGTTTCTATAGAAGAGCAATTAACAGATGTTATTGCTGCATGCTTAGCATTTTTTTCACATTAAGTGGCTTTCCCGGAGTAATTTGCACTTTCTTAGAGAGACCATTCATGGAGCATACATTGCTACTTACATAATTCAATATACAATCACATGGAAGAAGTTGGTGGAGGATGCAATTATTATCTAGAATGTTCATAGTGATTTTTTGTGGTAGGATTTGATTCTTAGGACAACTTATACACCGTAATTTTCCATCTATTTTTTCTTTCCTCCCATAATTATTTTTCAGGATGTTAGAAATAAAAACATCCTCTTCTTTCCCTTCAATTGTGCATGATTTATCCAGCATCATGAGCTGTTAAAATGAGATTTGGTATTCTTCTGGATCTTCAACCCAAACAGTTTGGTCTTATTCATTGAATGGTTGTGTAGGGGGGTAAATCATGAGCTTTTTGGTAACACTTTCATTAGAGATAATCATATTACCAATCTGCATCCTATGAATGGGTCAACGGTTGCCAACGATGGTCTTCCTAGGATGATAGGATATCCTCCCAAGCTTTCTTTTGGATGAAGAACAATAAAATTAGTAGGGTACTCCCAAGAGTCTATCACTACTACTACATCCTCTAGAACTCCTTCAGAATTAACTTTTGATCTGTCTGCAAGCTGCAAGACTATGGTTGTTGGTCTTAGTCTCTCTAAATTCAAATCATCCATGAGTTATTTTTTCATTAAATTTATTACTTTCCCTAATTCAATCAGAGTGTTCTTGATCATTGTGCTATTGATTGTGACATTTACTAAAGGACTGTCTGTATCTTTGTACTTTGGCATAATTGAGTTCCCAAGCATAATATCAACTATTTGTCCGATGACTTGTATAGTAGTTGGATCTTTCCTCTTCCTACCCCGTTTCTTTATGCATAGGTCTTTTACCATTTTTTTGTAGATGGGCACATATTTGGTGGTCTGAATCAATGGGATTTTGACACAAATATATTTTAGTTGGTTGAAAAAATCAGAATCAAATGCTTATTTGAGGTTTGTATTATTTTCTTGTAACCGTTCAGGAAATGGTGGCTCGTTACCCATTATTTTACCCTTGCTAGAATTTTTTTGAGGTTGTTGCGGATTAACATGTAGTGTCTTCTGTTATTGTTCTGGATCTTTCTGTAGCATTTTATTGCTTTCCTGTGGGTCATTCTACAATGTAGGGTTTCCTCAACAATCTCAATAATGGTGGGTCCAACTAGTGGAGGAATTTCTCTTCCTGAGTGAATATGGATATTGTGTATATTAACAAAATAGGTAGGGTATTGAGTTGGTTAGGGGAATAGGTTTGATTAGTAGCTTTATTGTTAGGGTTAGGCATTGTTTGAGATGGTAGTTGTGTATCTTTTTGTTGAGAGCCTTCTTGGGGGTTTGGAATCAGAGCTTGCTGATGCGGATAAGGAGGTTGCTAATAAAATTGTTGGTAATTTGGAGGTGGGTTATTCCACTATTGTCCACCTCTCTAAGGTTGTTGTTGTAGTCACAAAATCATGCACGTTAGACATTATTTATCCTAGTTTTATACTAATATTTAGAAGGTTCTTCAGTGAAGAAAGTACTAATTAACCCTCATCTTTTGGCCATCTTGTTTTATTTTTATTTCATCATTACCGACCTCTTGCACCCATATGCCCAGTCAAATTCTATCATCTCGCATTATTTTAGCCTCAATTGGGGTGCCCGTGGGCACCTTGGTCCCACCAAAGGCCCCCCGATCCTTTTTGAACTTACCCGCCTCTTTTTGGGATATTTCTAGTTGTTTGAGATCTTTATCTTTCTTATGGTCAGCATTTTTGGGGTTAATTATGAAATTAGACCAAGAGAACCCTATAAATATAAAGTTATGAGACCAAAATGAGGGACCTAACATCACTTACTACTATCACTCATCTAGAGTTGCATCCATCTATCTCATTGGAGATCACTAGCATCCACATAGCTCCATCATTAAGGCACAAGGCTAGGACATCTACATCACACGTCATAAAGGGATGGATTCTATTACATTTTCTACAAATAGTTATTACTCACTACTTCAAAAAGTGTGACTGGCATAAGAGTAACCTAGGGCATGTTCCCACACACTTGCACATAGAACTACATTAGGTTTGAGATGTAGTGCAACTCTCAGCTAGTAATTTCACCATTATGGTAGCTGAGGTCAGTCTGACCCCTTCACATGTATTTTTATTTTTTTAGGGTTTGATATTTGTTTTGCGGTATAGAAGGTCTTTCTTCCATCTTGGATTATTGGTGAAATCTTGCATGGGACAGTGAATCTGATGTCACACACAACGAAGGTTCCAAATCATCTCCTAGCCTTGTGAATATCAGTTTCAGATCTTTTGCACAGACGAGGGCACCCAGACTGCAGACCAAAGTACCTGCAGGCACCCCACTTCTTTCCCAAGTGCTCTAGTCTAGGGAATCAATCCAAATCCATCCTTTTCAGAGCTTCTGCATAGTCATTTCCACTCCCATATTTTCCATTCACCTATGTGACATAGTTCCACAAGTATCTATTATGAAGCTGAGTTCTTTCCTCTTATCTCTTACACATTAGAGTTAGAATTTCCTCTTACATAATTTTTTAGGTCATTTACATACTTCTTTACTACATTTATTTACTTTTTTTATAGTTTTTCATAGCTTAGATTAACTATCCCCACTACTACATTGTAAATTAATTTTAGTTAATCATTTTTGTGAACCTAGCCATTTTAACACCTCCTTTTGATCATATCATTTCCTTATCAATTCATGGCTCAATATTCTTATCCTGCCTTTGTACCAACTAAGGTATCAAGTATAGTTACTACTAATGCTGATTTCATGCACATCCGCACCCAACATCCTCCTTGCTTTGTCACACCTAGGGATGATCAATCCATCAATGTAGTTACTACTCATTGTACTTGTCCTAATCCACCTACGGATCCACCCACATCTATTCCTCCACCAATCACTTTGAAACCTCCTCCTACTACTTCTAAGGGCTATGATATCATTGAGCAACTTAAAAATATGCCCGCTAATATATCTCTTTATGACTTGTTGCATAATGCACCAAATTTTCATAACATGCTCGAAGCTTCCCTTCATGTCATTTACATTGGAAGTGATAACTTCATGGTGGAATTTTCACATCTTATACAGTATCTTCATAACCTACCTCATGCTATATCTTTTATTGATGAGGATCTTTTACGTTTTGTTAAAATCAATCCGTGTTCTCCTTTGCTTATCACTACCATTATTAGCACTACTTGCATCAAAAGAGTCCTCATTGATAATGGATTATCCGTCAATTTATGCACTTACTCACTTTTAAAGAAATTGGGTATTAGTGATGATTTAATTACTAAGAATTCTAACCTCATTCATGGTTATGACTCTACCACTCACTCATGTCTAGGTACTATCTCATTACATATTCGTGTTGGGCCTAAGAATGTTCTCACTAAATTCTATGTTATCGATGCCTCCTTTCAGTTTAATATCTTGTTAGGAAGGCCTTGGATTCAAGCAATGAACATGGTCCCATCTAATTTTCATAAATATGTTAAGATCCTACATGATGGTTATGAACATACCATCACCGCTGATCCTGAGCCATTCAAATATTATTGCATAAATCCATTTACTTTTATGCCTATAGCAGCCTCGACACAATGCATTCCATATAGCATCCTTCACACATATGACATTGGTACAATCTTGCCTCACAGTCTCCAGTTACCACTTGTATGCTCCAACTATATCTACTCACACAATGGCTATTATTTCACCTACAGTATCAATTCTTACTAGTGTTCCTTCTCAACCAGTTACGACACCCTCTACCACTTCACCTATGGTGCCACCTACCAACATCCTTGATAATGCTATAACACATAATGGTGTTCACACCGATGATTCTAAGTATTTGATGATTGAAGTTGACACTATCAAACTTACGGAGGAAGCATAAAGATAACTTGATTTTACCCCTCTGGGTGTAGACTATTATTATTTTGAAGAAACCTTTGTGGCCGATGACCCAAACGAATATAGGTTTAAGACACCTCCATCTACTTATTCTATGGTATTGTATTGGGGATCTCTCCACAGTGTCGATGTTATTTCATCTTCTTTTCCATGGGTTTCAACTCCACTACCTCATTTTACATGCACATTATTCATCAATAGGACCTTTTGGAAACACATCCCCATAAATTCTACGTGCTTAGAAACTATTTGTACATGTGACAGTTTGGCTAGGTTCAACATAACACTCAATGATATTTTACCACCTCTTCATTCACTACATCTCTATTATGGCTATTTTCACATTACAAAATCTTATGGCTTGCGTGTCTTTCATCTTACGGTATTTTTTACACCCACCCCTCATAACTCTCCACTCACACTTGGACAGTCCTAGCTTGATTATATTGGTGGTATAATAGATGCTCATCACTCTCTACTCACATTTCCTATGCCTTTCGACAATATTTCTATCCATAATGATTCTTCTCCTGCTTATGCTCCAAATATCTCTCATTGGCATGCTCATGGTTTTCCACCAATCACCTTTACTGATGAAGAATATGCAATGAATGTCTACACACTCCACCGCAATGGGTCCCTATATGACCCTCCTCACTCTATAACTTATTAGGTTTCCGATGTTGCCCCGACATGTTTTGATCATGAAAATGATGATCTCCTTGATAATGGCACATAATCCTCTTATATATCATACACTTGGGGGGCATATCATCTACTACATCTCCCCCCAACCATCGCCACATTTACACATTTATAATCTTTGCATGTTTTATACATCACTCTTCTCATGTTGACATAATCATCCCATGTGTCAACATTATGCCCCAATGACACACTCTTGTGCTTCAGATCACACTTGATTGTTGAGGTATTACTACACATGAACCCCACACACTACACACTACATCCATTAAATACATCACACATCACATGTTATACACCATACCTTCTACATTTAGTCTACAAATTTTTACATTTGTGCATTCATACATCATACATCATGTTAGCCACCATTATATCTACACCATTTTCTACATGCCTTACATCCTACACTACTTATCTTACATACTTCATTATTTGTTTATCTACATACCATACATATTACACCACACAATTTCACACATATTCTACATACTATACTAGTCTTCATCCCATATGAGTCTAGCATTACATCATCTTACATAATATAATTACTAGTCCATTACATACATGCCATTTTACACATACACCTTACATTTACATTCTACATATTGTGTATTCAAATTTTCTATTAATCGTGCATTTTACACATTCTACACATCTTGCATTTGTATTCTACACATTGTATTTAAAAATTCTACTCATCACATGGTCATTTCCCCTATTACAATCATTTCTTCTACACGCTACACTCACTACCTGATGACACACTTTAGTTCCTCGGTCCATACTCTACTGTCTGAGGGTTTACAAATCAAATGGACCTTACACTTATCACACATTTACTATTCAACCTTTCATCATGTGACAATCCTAGGCTAGTGACATACGCTTTAGGATAAATCATCACCTATTCTATCATTTTGTAGTGGTATACACCTTAGGTTACATCACCACTCCCTCTTTTCATCTTGTAGTGATATACGCTTAGGGATAAATCATCACTCATCCATTCATCTTATAGTGATATACGCTTAGGATAAATCATCACTTATACATTCATCTAGTCATGATATACACTTCGTCTATAGGGTTCACGCACACACCATTTCTAGGTCACATCTCATCACTACACTTACACATTCATCATCATAGCGCACTAGACACAACAAACACTATTCAAACATTTCTTGATGACACACTCTCATTTACGGTTCATTCTTGACTGTTGAGGGGGAAAATAAAATGAACCTCACTGCATACATTTCCATTCACTTGGGGGGCATATAGCTCCTATCACTCCATCTTGCATTCCATTCCATCCATCCACAACATATTGCATATTATGGTTTCTTTTACTCTTGTTTACTTTTCTTCTCCATGGTCACTTTATTACACATTCTAGTTAACTTACTTGTATTTCATTTATCTATATCATCCACACATGTGTGTTCACATATTTTTTTCTATTTGTGGCCACAGATAAAGGTCTCGTACACATAGTATGGATTTTTTCCTTCTACCCTTCCTACATTAGTCGCTGGGGGCATCCACATTCATATCTCATAGGTGTTATTGTTTCATTTTGTACTTAGCACTTTACATTACTTGGTTATTAGCACTTTTAGACATACTATTTATCTTTCTAACATGCTAATGGGTGCTTCATGTGCTGAATTGGTCATGCAGGGATATTTGTTTCCATACTTGTTTGTTACATTGTCTGTTATTATTTGCTCTTGTTTGCGGGCCTTGCCCTTTTTTTGGTGTGCACACTTGTTTGTTGTTTGTGGCCATGATGGCCTTGTGTGTCTTGCGACATCATGAGTGATGTCACATGTTTGTATCCCACTTTGTGTGGGTTACTTTTTCTTCTTACGTGTTTACATTATTACTTTGCTTGGTATATTTTACACTATTTGCGTAGATTACACATTGTTTTCCATATGCATGCATGTTTACACTTGACTTTGGTTAAGCATCCTTGTTTGTGCATGCCTTGGTTTCTAGCAAGTGCATTCCTTTCCCCCTACAAGGTAGAGTTTCAGAGTACATGTGGTTGGTCCTCTTTTGGGGCTGCATTATCCTATCATTGATCTTGTATATGCCCCCAAAGAGTGGGGCATAATTTGGCTTTTTATAATACTAACACAGAGATTCTACATCAGTTCGGTTCAGTTATATATAGTGAGTGGGTTCAGACCAGTCTACAAACCCCATACATAGTGGATTTTATAGGACATGGTGTCCTTAGCATTCTAGAAAGTAGTTACAGGCTTGGAGGTTACAGTGGGTGTTCCTCTCTACACTACTTTGGCCAGTGGCATTCATATCACCCAAAAAACTAGGACGATACAGATATCTCTTCACACACATTCAAGGAAGCAGTTAGAACTTGGAGGACATAGAGCATTTCCTCCCTACACTTCTTTGGATAGAGTGGCTTGAGATCACCCAAAAATCACAGTACAGGATATCCTTCTACACTCTCTTTCTCGACATGGATCAGGTGCACATGTTCCATTTACACTTTTTCATTTACGTATTTTACATTTACATACATATGCATGTGTCTTTTACATTGTGTTTTTACACATACATACATATATATTTGACTACTTGATCATTTTCTCCTTGTAGGTCTGGTTGTATGAGAAACAAGTAGTCAAATGGGAAAACAACAACAACAATGTCAACAACAACACTTTGCGATAGCACACACTTTACTAACCATGTAGGTACATTACACACCGCAATAGATAAACATATGTTCTGCCCTTGGTTCACTCTCATCACTTTTTCTTTGCACATTTTTCATCTTTAGTTTCCATGCTCCTCCATATTTTTTTCTCATTCCACACTTTGTCTAGTCCTTCAGCACGTTTCTACTACACTCTTCATGGACATCAGGTACGCATCTCTATCTACTTTATGTTACCAAGCTTTCCACTCACCAACATAAAGTGGGGGAAAAATGTAGTCACAAAATCATGCACTTTAGACATTATTTATCCCAGTTTCATACTACTATTTAGAAGGTTCTTGAGTGAAGAAAGTACTAATTAACCCCCATCTTTTGGCCATCTTGTTTTATTTTATTTCATCATTACTGACCTCTTGCACCCATATGCCTAGTCAGCTTCTATCATTCCATGTCATTTTAGCCTTGATTGGGGTGCCCAGATTAGTATCTGGGTGCCCAAATTAGTATATGGGTGTACGTGGGCACCTAGTCCCACCAAGGGTGCCCTGGTCCTTTTGGCACTTTCCTACCACTTTTTGGGCTCTTTCTAGCCGTTTGAAATCTTTATATTTATTGTGGTTGGCCTTTTCAGGGTTAATTACGAAATTAGACCAAGAGAACCCTATAAATATAAAGTTATAAGACCATAATGAGGGACCTAACATCACTTATTACTATAAACTCATTTGGAGTTACATCCATCTATTACATTGGAGATCACTTGTATCCATATAACTCCATCATCAAGGCATAAGGCTAGGACATGTGCATCATACTTCATAGGGGGGATTCTATTCTATTTCATGAACACATTCTATTACATTTTCTACACATAGTTATCGCTTGCTACTTCATAAAGTATGACTAGTGCAAGAGAAACCTAAGGCATGTTCACACACACTTGAACATAGAACTACATCGGGTCTGAGATGTAGTGTAGCACTCAATTAGTAAGTCCACCATTATGGCAGCTAAGGTCAGTCTAACCCCTTCATATGCATTTTTATTTTTTAGGGTTTGATGTTTGTTTTGGGTTATTATAGGTCTTTCTTTCATCTTTGATTATTTGCGACATCTGAAGGAGCACGGATAATTTGATACGACATACAGTGAAGGTTCCAAATCTTCTCCCATCCCTGTAGAGATCAGTTTCAAAGCTTTTTCATAGACCAGGGCACACAGATTACAAGCTAAAGTGCCTACAGGTGCCCTAGTCCCTCTCTAGGCACTCTAGTCTAGGGAATCAGTCCAAATATATCATTTCTAGAGCTTCTTTACAATATTTTCCCCCTCTAAATTTTCCAGTCACGTTTGCAACATAGTACTACGAGAATTTGTTATTCAGTTGAGTTCTTTCCTCTTCTCTCTTGCATATTAGGGTTAGCATTTCCTTTTTAATAGTTTCTTGTGTCATCTTTACATTTATCTACTTTATTTATAGTTTTTCATAGCTTAGATTCAATTTGTCCCCACTAATTCATCGTCCATTCATTTCACCTTGAAATCAACTGAAGATGATTGTGGAACCTCTGTTACCCATAATCTAAATGGTTGGCCTTAGAATTTAGGATGTCATCTAGTTGTTGATATAGGTGTAGTGTTGAGTGAGAAAGATAATATCAATCCACAAATCTATGGGATTCTTGCAAAAGCTATGGGAATATAAGTCTACTATTTTTTAATGAATCTTTTTGTATGATCTGTAACTCTTAAAGTAAATAAAGTGGGATTACTTCATGGTGATCCTTACGGCCAAGGATCCAACCATGTAGTTCTGATTAAAGGGAGAGAAAGGGTCCACCCACCCAAATATTTAGGACCTTGGGTATTTTTTTATTAGTTGTTTCATGTTAGTATGTATATGAATGTTCTTATTTATGTTTAGTACAATTTATTCTATGTTATTTTTTTCTTTATATTTTATTCCTTGTTAATATTTGGCAAATTTATTATACAGTAATTTCCATTTAGAGGAAACAACTTTCTAAGTTGCAATAACACCAAATAGAAATTTGTGAATTCACCAAGTAGTCAAGAAATGGTTTGATTCCAAGAATTTAAACTCTATTTTTTTATTATAAATCCTGCAATTTCTAATTTTTAAAGTATTTTTTTTACTTCATGCATTGTGTGTTTTAATTCTACAAGATTGATTTTGTTTTTTACCATGTGTGTAATTTTCAATTCTAGATTAGATTTTATTTCCAAAATTAAGAAAAATACAAATCAACACCTACATGCCACAAAAGAATATAAAAAAAATCAAATACATCAAAACTATGGGGTATCATCAAACAATCTAGTTCTCCTCTCCCTCTAGGAAAACATTAAGTCCCTTTTTATAACATAAAGGCAACTTATTACGTTAGAAACATTAAGACATATGAAAAAGTGTAACCCCAATGCAAGATAAGAATATTGAGGAGAGAGAAAGCTGGGGGGAGATAAGAGAGAGAAGAAGAGAGAGAGAAAAAATAAAAGAAGGATAATGATGTCGATGATGACATATTTCGCTTATGATAAATCCCGTTGATCCTTCCAAATGACTCGATGAAATGCTCCAATGTGATGAAATCTGAATCTCTGAACTCTTGTGCACACTAAGAAACTTCCTTTGGATGACATGTGAACACCATGAACTAAGTGTTTAAAAACATTATCGAATGACTCATTCAGTGGCTATGAGTATCACTCACGAAGATCCTCCTCTGAAGGGACTGGATCCTTGGAACGAATCTTGCTCTGACTCCTTACAACACTATCGCACTGTTAAGATGATTTAGACATGATCCTGATAAAGCATCTTATGAATGATCTGACGGTGTCGACTGTGAATTCCACCACCTGTATACCAATTGAATCATGAAATGAGTGTTGGAAGACACTATTGAGATCCTCATTGTCACCTACTCCTACATAGTTTGATAATAGAGAATGCACTATTTTCTATCTCCTACTCAAGAGTGAAAATTTTCACCAGCTTATGTCCCATTTACTTATGCTTCATGATTTCCTCAGAAAAAGAAACTTACTATTTTTAGAAAGTATGAAAAATCAGCTGCCTTGAACCTTGACTAGATGTTGCAACTCAGGTTTCCCTTTCCCCCTGCGTTCCTCTAGCCTTTTGGATCAATTTTCTATTTTTGAGAGGTGCTTGTGAGACCATATACTATTTTTAGTAAATTTCAGATTTGGACTAAGGTGAAATTTTTGATGGTTTCTCCTTGCAATAAAACTCTAGTGCTCATTGCCTCCTTCATAGCTACTTCAGTTGGTGACTTTCCCAAAATAACAATCCTCTATGTAGAAGACCTGTTATTTTTAGAAAGTGGGATTCTGGTGATCAGAATTTCATGGAATGAACTATTTTGATATGGGGTTTTTCCTAATATCACCCCTATAAAACCTTGGACCTACCTGATCAGTGGTTTGGGAGATTTTAAAGTTTCAAAATTTTGACCTAGCAGCACTTCTAAACACGACAGCCATGAATGGACCTCAAAATTGTAGGTCTTTTATTCTTCTTCGTTCGCAAAAAAAATTACATTTTTGTTGTGGGTTTTTTCTTTTTATTCTGCCAGTGAAATTTTTCCTTGATTTGACTATCGGTTAAATGAGAAATCGAGTTTTTTATTTGTTGGGTCAGAAAGAGAATTTCTTCATTGTGAGTGTTCTATGATGCAAAAGGAGGGTTTGAATGTGATGGTTTTATGTTTTTTACAAGAGGAACAAGAAGCAAAAAATGGTTTGTCATTCCATGTAGTGGTTTGCAAAATATCTCCAAATTTCTATTTCATGGTCATGGAGGATTTCTCTGCTTCTTCTTCTTCGTTTGATCAATCTTCCTTCTAATACCTGATTATTACCATGGGGCAGAGGATTTAATTTCTATAGAAAATATTGTTTAGGTTTTGTGAATGGTGGAGTAACGACAATAATTTACAGAGGAAGTTCAAAGCAGGTTGTGCATGGAGAAGTTAGATGTTAGAAGTGAGAAGTAAGAGGGGTATTTAAAAATTTAAAAAATTTCCAAGAAGGGAGTGAGGAAAAATTTCATGTCCCTGATGTTCCTTAAGAATTAAGGGATGAGATGGATATCAATTTTCATGTGGTTCCTGGTTGCGACATGTGGCGAAGATCTAACGGTAGAGGATTTGAGTAAAAAACAACTTTAAAGCACTATGGGGATGGAAGTTGGTCACATGAGGAACCATGAGGCTTCTTGGAGGGACTAGGAACATTTCATTTCCCTTGATGTAACCTAAAACAAAGGGACATGAGGGACATCAAATTTCACGGTGTGCCAGAAGCCACCACTTGTCACGATCTAAGCGAGTGAGGGAATGAGCCTGGGAAGCACCCGAGAGCTAAAATTTGTTGTCCAAGAGGTTGTATGAGGATCCAGAGGGATTTTAGGTGCTGATAAAATTTTTATGTCCCTCATGTCCCTTTTCTTAAGGGATGTAAGGAACATGAAATTGCATCAGGATCCTTGAGCTGACACGTGTCCTGTTAAAAAATTGGCTAACTCTCGAACTCACTCATAGAGGGCAACTTGAAATGACGATAACTTGAGCTCCCAATGGAATTTTTTGATGAAAATTTATATGATATTGACTTAAAATATCCTTATGAATATAATAGTGGGATTATCATGTCTTTATTCCTCCATTTGATTCCTTAAAAATCAGATTTTGGATCTAGTACTCCACCTGTGCATGAGAAAACTGCTTACAAACCCATTGTGCCAAAGTGTTGTGAAAAACATAATTTCACCATATTTTAGGGATTGTAATTTACTTTCCAAATATGTATTTTTTTTCTCCTAACTCCATCCAAAGCTCCCAGAATTACCTTCCAAATCTCAGCAGTTGTTTTGGCATGTGCACTGCCTAGGCCTGCGAACCCTAATTTTGGTGAAACTACCCCAACTTCTCTAGATCCTTCCTAAATATTCCTAAATGACTTTTATGATGTTCCTAATCCTTTTATTTACCTCTGTGTCTGATTTGGGTTCTATGTTATTCTCCATGGGGTTTCTCCACTCCTAAGAAGGCCAATGATAGCCCTTCCCACAACTGCCTGAAGTTTTCCTTTTTTAATAAACTCCTAAAATCACCTAAGGGTTTTGAAATGAATTTACTAAATCACCTAGGGGTGGTTTAACATCAATTGGTAGGTTATTGGACTGACTGGGTAGACCCGGGGTGTCTGTGTAACTTGTAATTTTTGAAACAGGGGTATAGTTTTCATGCTTGGAAATTGTCAATTTATTTGTTGCATATTAGCATGACAAAAGTTAGGATATAAGGCCCAACCTTAAGGGTTAGCCCAAGGTGTGTGCTACATATATGAATTATTAGACCAATTTTGAAATGAGTGTATAGGGTCTTGTGTCATACCTCCTTTCCTCGGTCGTAATGGTTTTCTTTGAGCAACATAGAACACCTTCCCATCCTCTATTTCCAACATCTTGAACTCAGGTGAAGCCTCCCTTTCTTGAGAAATACTGGCCAATTATCTACATCTATAGTCGTATTTCTTCCTTCTGCATGCATGGTAGTACTCTATGAGTGTTTTTTCTGCATCTTCCTTTTTATTTTTGGCATGTAGAGCATCTAATTGATTGTCCATGTCATTGAAAATCTCATGTTTCATGTTTTTAAACATGTTGAAAATCTCCAACTTGGATATGTCCCCAATTGTTTTGGTAGTTGATCCACCTCTTTATTTACACTCCTTACCCTCTTCATAGTAGTGTTGATGTAGAATCACAACACCCCTGATTGTTTGCAATTAGATGGATTGAAATTGTCAGTTTGATTGCATAACATGGAACTTTTCCCAAAGTGTGGGAATTTACAAATGGGAAAGCTCTCCGGAGAAAGGTTGGCTTCCTGTTCCTATATCTATCACCACTCATCAATTTTGTAGAGAAATAATCTAAATCCTATCCTAAATTTTCCAAGGAGACAGGGAAGAATTGTAACATCCTCATTTTATACATTAAAACAAGTCAAATTTTTTTTTGATAAATGCTTCCTGGTTCTAAATACATAATTTAGAACTCACAAATCAAATAACCATTCATATAACAGATAACCATATGCAGCTGTAATGACTTGGAGTACCTCCGATCTATTCATTCCATGACTCGGTAATCCACCGATCTATTCATGAGTAATAAGAGTTGGTGTTTTTATTTAACACATCACTCTTGGGGTTCTCTTCCCTATTCTGGGATTCAGAATGCTCTGTCCAAGGAACCTAACTGAATAACTGTTACCATTATTCATCGACATCTCATCCCTTAGACCAGGTGACTCAGGACAACACAATCAGCAGCTTGCGATACTTTGGCCAAATATTTGAAACATACTGCTTATGTCTTGTATTCCTTAACGGCATACTCGTCAATCTGGAATACATCCTTCACCCCATTCTTATGTTATGTAGAATGTCTTATACCAACTTCTGTCAGTCCCTCCTATCCCCAGGTTAATCACTCGGGAACGGATTAGTAAGGTGACAACGTTATATGGATGCACTCGAGGACTAGGGATAAGATGACATACTGGGTCAAGCCTAGTTAAACCAGTGTGTCATGATACCCCGAGTCTCCTAGGCAGCCATATAATGTGACCACATTCCTAATCGGTCCCAAAGTAACTTGTTCGAGTTAAAGGTGTAAATCTTAATGATCAATGCAAAGGGTGTCATTATAAGTCACCTGCATTGTTGTATCTTCAAGAAGATCCTAATATTCTTGAAGGTACAACCCTACAGTTGACTTGTGCCGTCAACCTTTAAATCTGCCTCGAAAAGATCTACTTATTAATAAGCGTTACGCGCATTGATTTAAATCATATTAAAAGACGTTCCCCTAAGGTTAGCCTTTCCCGATCCCTGGATTCCTCATCTTTGAATGACCTTTCACAATAAAACCCATTACACAGAGAAGTTATTAAGGCCAAGGTCTCATCAAGGAGTTCATAGAATATGCATAATTCTAAATCAACAAAATTGGACAATAACTCATAAAATTCACACGAGATTGCCAACAAAACCCCTTTTTGGTTTATTTCAGTTCTCATTACTGAATTTATATCTTACTTATAAGTATAAAAATATGATGATTAAAAATCCAATTAAATGTTGTCCTAGCTTAATCAAGACTAGGATTTAACAATTTAATTCAGCTTGTTTAGCGTCCTCCTTAGGTTTATTTTAACCCTAGTTTCCAGTAAGACAGTGATCTATATTTCAATTTAGCTTTAGATAGAACACACTAGAATTGCTAAACAATCATAAGTACTCAGTCACATATTCTTGCAAGCTTACATTGATAATCACAAAGGTCTCCAAATTATACAATAATAACAATGCTCTCAAGATATTTGTACCGAAGAAGGTCAAACTATCAAGATAAGAATACAAACACATAAGTAACAAATATCAATTTCCATTCCTTTCAGAACTAATCAAATACATTTATTTATTTTTGCATTCAGCATACTTGATACAACACTCTACGGAAAAAGAAAATCTTCTCCCATCTAGTACATTTAGAAAATCAAGTTGTATTTTAACTTAAAATCAAATTAAGCAATCTGATTATCCTATCAGATCTGCGTGCTTTTACCACCTATGGCATCCATCTGTAAAAAATTTCAACATGGGTCAGTTCGATGAACTGAGCATGATAAGCACTAACTCTTAAAACAATTGCAATCCATCAATTGTTTTCATTAAACACCCTGTTTAAATGAGATCAATTCACCCAACAAGTAAACATATATCATCAAAATATAAGGGATCAAGAAGAACGAAAGTATCTGAGACAACTATCCATCTGAATCCCCAGGACAGAAAACATCAGACAGATCATTACATTCATCATAGTAAAGTGATTATCATAACAATCCATGATTCCAACAGTAGTTAAAACAGTTCCAACAGTTAGATAAAAAATATATATCAACATATACTTTACAACAGAAGAGAAAGAAAATGAGTCATTTGTATTTCCCTTCCAATCATGCTCATGACTATACCGTCTCCTTAAGAGTACGCACTCACCTTATACGCATGTGAATAAGTCAAACGAGACCAAAAGAAGAACCACAGTTTTGTTAGAATTGGATTAAAACAACTTCCTGTAGCCTCCAAGAGATACAATAGATTTCGCGCCAAGACAGTAATGAAAATAAATTAACAGACCCACATAACCTTCCATACAATCAACAATAGAGAAGAGTAACCAATGTCATCGCTTGTCGAGGTACAAAATCAGCTCTTGAGTTCAGTCAAGCTCAATACTGGATATTCCTAATCTTAAAAGATGTAACTATGCACAAGCATGACTACAAATCCACCCAGCAACGTATAGCTCAATCTCATCCCAACTAAAACTCTGCGAGGACTTAGTTTCCAGGGCCGTAATAAAAAACAACCTTTTTATCACAGTCAACCAAGAGGCTCAACAACATTAAAACAAATGATGTTTTCCCTATGCCTATGTAGTGATATTCGTACTGAATCTACACAACACGCACAGCCTCAAAAACTGGAACAGAATTTAAAATAACACAGCCATGACTAACAAGGAGTCTTTTTCCAGGAAACAATTTCAACAAGGTCTCAACCAAGTAAGTTATGAAAAGAAAACTCTTCCTTTACTTTCCACAACAACAGACAGAAGGAACACGAGAAATTAAAATAAGTGTCCGAACGTTATACATGTATAGCAAAGGTTAAATCGAAAATCAAGCCACTTCGCATCATTTCAATTCTCTAACTGTATCCATACCACTAATGCTCTAAACAGGTTTATACTGAAATTGATTTCATGAGACCACGACTCAAGAATTTCACAAAAGTATTCACAACTGAGAAAATTCAGAAGGAAAACATAATATACGCCTCCAGGATAAAAAAGGAGGTCTTACCCATGTGATATTTTACAAATAAACTTCTACAGAAGCCGCTATACAAGATGAATGCATTTTAATGATAATATTCACTGTTCAGGCCTATACAGATGCAAAATACTGGTTAAGTAACAAGGATTCCAACTGAGCCCACAAAAACAATGTCCGCTCTCAGTTACATAGAGAGGAAAACATATCATATACATCTATGGTTTAAAATAAGCCGAACCCAAGTAATATTCTCCATCAGAAACTCCTTCAGAAGTCAAAATACTATCAACTCAAGTATTCAATAACAAGATGCATTCGCAACTGTACTTCCTCAGAAAACAAGACGTAATTTTGTTTAATGAAGTTCAACAGCATCAATAACGTATAATACCCACGACATATCATATACAGAAGTTGGTATATCATGCACCTTCAAGAGTTTCAACAGTATTCGTCTCAACAAGTGAAAACAACAAGGTATCGAATGAATCGAACAAGAAAACAATGCATGAACTCCCACAAGCCGAATTCGTGTATTTTTCCTAGCAAGCATTTCTTCAATTCTAACCAAAATGCAAAACCCAACAAGATAGAGCAACAGTAGGCATTAACAACAAGTTTCAACAGTAACCTGTACCCATCAAGAGAACAATTCATGGGCTCTCACAGAGCAAGCCCATTACACATTCTTGCATATATATATTTCACAAAATAAAGCTGGAATGCAAAACACCAAGAAACATTGCAATAGTTCGAAAAATAAAATACACCCATCAAGGTTTAAATTGAAAAATCGAACAAGCGAGAAGATACAGTGACAAAATCACACAAGGCTACCATATAAATCATCTAATTCCAAAAATCATCTGAACAGAGTTGTTCTAATGAAATCATTTGAAAGAGAGCAAGATTTTTAAAGGTTAGGGCCTAACATGCCTGGTTATTTGCTTAAAATTTTGAAGCAGACCACTGAAAGAGCTCGAACCTTCTCCTCCTTTTCCAAGTTAGAGCCACCAACAAAAATTTTCTATTTCCATGACATATATATTTTCCTTGCCAGAGGAAAGAGCTAGTTATGCTCATACTTGCCATGCAACACCAAGAAGACTGGTGCAAAGAACCAGTGAACAGACAGAAGGAAAACCAGAGCGCATGCAAAACCCAATAAACTATTAACTTTCCATTTTGCATGCTTCCCCATGAAATCCGAGCTCGAAGACCGAGTCCATAAATGGCAATTACTCCCAATTTCCCGCTCAATCTCCACTGCCACCGACCGCCATAGTTGGCGATGGACAAATGCACACCAAAGACCATATCCAACTTTGGTGACCTGCCACATCAGCTCTAGTTAACCGCTTTAAAAACCTCCACCAAATTACCTGTCCCTCATGCTTATCCATGCATTTAATAACATAGAAACTGCCACCCATGGTTCGCACCTTTCCATATGTCCGCTTTTCTTGCTCAATAGTTAGGTTAGTAACTTAGGTTAGGATTTAGGATAACACCTAGTCTAACCTCATAGCACATAGATACTAACTTAAAACATTAGCTCTTAGCGTAGGTCTAGGTTAGATTAACACTAATCTAACCCCTAGGTTATAGTTTAGTTTTAGGTTACTAACATTAATAATTCCAGTTAGGTCTAACATTTCATATGCTCAGAAAAAGAACCTACAACATACATTCTCGAACAGGGTTCACTCCTGTACTACCATTAGGCTACAGAATTATATGTAACTGAATTATTACCTGGTCCGCGATCAAGACCTTCCAGATATATCACGATATCGGGAACCAATCCATTTAACACGATCAGCTTGAGTTATACTCCGAACTATCTTATTCAATGCATCTGGACCTTGCAACTTGCGTAAGGTCTATAATTTTAATTCATCATGAATAAACTTAAAGCATCACTTGGATCAATACCACTGATCCAAGGCTAGGTCTTATAGATGGATAACTCCATATTTCATTCCGAGGTCAGATTAAACTTAGGTGTAAAATGAAAGAAATAAAAGAGTCCAATCATATTCCGACTCAGTCAAAAATCTGCAATCTGCAAAGAAGATACAGTACATATCAAGCATGACTTCTCAATCAAAGGAACACATCCTTTTTACAAAGAAATTACATATCAACACTTGTATGCTCAGGAGGAAGTAACAACAGTTCAGGGTGTTACAAGAATGATTACAAGAAAAGTAAAGCCTAATCTACTGGAGGAGATGCACCAATAAGGAATGTTGAATATTTTCCTTGTGTAAGGAAGAAAATCAACAAAATTGAAGAGGATGAATACACACCACAGATCAATTAATTAATATGAATCCATTCACCAGTAAACAAAAACCACTAAAACATGTAACATAGTCTAACATGCACAAATAACAAGAGACTGCAATGAGAGATCAGATAGATGTAATGAACACAAAGAGGGCTAAAAACTTATCCACAAATTTGTATTATTACTCTAGGAATTGATATAGTACATCATAATGGCCAAGAGGCACAAATTTTCATTATAGATTGAATGCGAGGTTTGAAACTCCACAAAATTCCTTATAGCAAGAAAATAAGGGAGGGGTAAAGAAGAATTATCCAACCTTTGAAATTGTGGCCCTCATTACAATTTATAGAATAAATTTGCAAAGGAGGAGAGAGAAAACTGAATCCTAAATTTTCCCCAAAATCCTCCAAAAATCATTGTTTAATCCTACAATGAGTGCCTTTTGATATCCAAAATCTTTGTTTCCATTAACGGTGTGCCTTGTGTTTGAAGAAACGTGATGTGATTGCACCTCTAGTCTAGTCTAGCTTTTATAGCTTCATGATGACCCTACTTCTCACAAACCTCCATTAATGAACTCACCTGCAAATACACCCTTGTAATTTTCATATGTCCATAACCCCCAAAATATGAATTGGGATGATCCCATACTATAGATCCTAAAATCACCTTTCCAATGAGTGTAAATTTGTAAGAAATGGTTAAGTATATTTGAAGATATCACCATTTTTTCTCTAGATACTTGACTAGATTTTTTCCTAGATTAATCCTCCTAGGAACTATATTTAGTCATTACCATAAAATTATCCTCTGAAAATCCTTTCCAGAAAGTATAACTTTATCAATTTTGGTTAATTTTTTCTCAAGATAAGGTAGTTTGAAGTTGGGGTCTATTTTAGGGTTTATCCAAGACCCATCGAGCTAGTTTTCCCATCCACTAAGTTATTTCCTTGTATGCCAAGTTGTTTGCATTTAAAGTAAAGTACCTCACTCATGACTCGCCATGTCACCCCACGTTACTACCTACCACCTTGGCTTGGTATGGTTCCCCATGTCAACTCAGCAAGATTTTTGATTGGAAATAGGTGGGATTTGCATTGTTTTCGGGCCTTCGGACTTTAAATATTTAGATTCTGTGACCAACCCATTTTGGGCCTTCCAAAACTTGACTTCTAAAAGCAAATTCCAAACTTACATACCCCTAAACTCTGAAAATACATCTATCACGGATTCTGAAATCCGTCCAACTCGTCGCGTGTACCCCACTTCAGACCTTTCACATTTGGAACTTCAGGCACTTGCACTTTTGAGTTGTGTACACTATGCATCCTCCTAGGGCACATGTTTTCTAAAATCTAAAGTCCCAAAACTCTAAAATTCAAAGTTTTGGGCTTTGGGATTTATCTCTTCATTTACGCAAAAAATCCTCCCACATTCTCCGAAGACACCAACCCCCGAAGTTTGAAGACTTAGGGATCCGAAATGCATCACTGGCTTGTCTAAGGGCTCACTTGTTGTAGCCTAGAATTTACCAAATAACACCCTAGTCATGTTGGCACATCATTCATCCTTGACTGAGCGCTCACCCGAAGCGCACAAAGGTACCAGGTCCCTCTTTAGGGTTGTTGTAGCAGGATGTTAGCATGATGAAGGAAGAAACATATAGATTCATAACTAATCTATCATTCTACAATGTATGCTACATTCAGATCTATGACAGAACAAGCTTTAAACAGTAATCATGATTGAATCAATAACATGTACTACTTAATTCCACATAGGAATGACACTTAGGTTCAGCCAATATCTTCCATCTATTAATAAACACAGAAGCTCCTTACAATAATGTTAATCTATACCAATGCGTGTATGGGTATGATACAGTAATTCAGTCATATGTGTATATCTCTATACCTCCATACATCCCTCACACTAATATATTACCACTATGTACCTCACATCATATATATAGGGTGGGGACTTTCCCTTCACCGCTTATCTATTCCAGAAATAGGCTGCATGCTATTAATAGCCACGTGCCATTCACAGGCATAGCCACACATGCAAGTGTGCTATCTATAGACCTCTTACAGTTAACTGAAGTGTCAATCCTATTCTTAGCTCATCTCCATGAAAAATGCTTCAATCTGATCCTCCAAAGATAGACAATGCATGATGCACACGTCTCTGCATCGTTGGTGTGTTCCACACGCCATCTTCTAAAAATAGGTCATCATGCTCAAAATCAGCTAAGTCCTGAATGTTGAACTTGCCTTCCACATGTGGGTCCTTCCTATCCCTCCACGCCCGTTGATCCTGGCCTTCTCTCCTGCACAGACTCCTTGTGTGTTCTCTAACAAGTATTCTTTGATCAACATTACCCCACACTAATCTCATTTTCATCCTGACAATGGGTATTCCTCCAAAAATTGAAGTAAAGAATAGAATAATGGAAAGAATAAGAATGAAAGAATGTAGAAAAATAAAGAATTTTTATGAGGTTATGAGACAACCTCCTCTGTATCAGTTTGAAGTATCAATTTTGGATACTCCTTTATTTCAGCCTCCAAAACCTGCCATTCAGTGAGTGCTTGTCCTGCTTTTTCTTAGGATGTCCATAGCAATGGATTCTAACTCATCCCTCGCAATCTCTCCCTTTTCATTCTGCAGAACCAACACAATGTTGGACATTGATGTCATTCTTCCTTCTAAAAGATCCATCTTCTGTGTAATTAGCTTCCCAAGCTCTTCTAGCCGAGTCTTGTGTGGCTCTTGTGCTACTGCCAGGGCCTTGTGCTTCTGCTTAACTATTGATAATCTTTCTGCGTGGCCCAATGTCTCATCCTTCATTGCTTTCTAGACCTCATTATTTTCTTCTAGGGTCTTTATGTTGATAAGCACCTCTGGAGATGTGCAGATATTTAAATCCTGGTCTGCTTTCTTCAATACTTCTTGTAACACTTTCAGTAACCCTTCATAAGATGCAATCTTTTGCATCACTGAGGCTTTCTCTCATTCTGCATCTTTCTTAGACTTCCTTGGCACTGTCATGTGTAGAGGTTCATCTTCAAGTACCAAGTCCACCAAATTTCCTACATAGTGTATCGTTGAAGGAAACATCTGTGGTACCTTGGCCTCCAAGTGTGGCCTCACTCTGATGACATTGTCCCCAATCTCCTCTACAATGTTGATAAATACTTCATTCTTCTTCTGCGTGAAGTCCCTCTCTTATGTTATGTGCCCTATCTCCACATCCTTTGTCTTCAGCTCCTCATGCAGTGCTCTGATTGTTGTAGCTTTGTCCATGTTTCTTCTAGCCACTTTAGTAAAAACCTTCACCAATGCGTTGCTGACCTACTCATCTGACATGACAGTAGGCTTTACTGTCATGTGTCTAGCTTGGGGTGCCTTCTTCAGCCATCTCAAAATGCATGAATCTTTACATACATCAAATTCAGGCTCATCCATGTGGGTGTGCATTGACCATGACAGTTGCTTTCGAGTGCACACAGTCACCATATCCTCATCCATTAGCTCCCAGCCAAATAAATCCTTTTGTGTTATCGTGCTCTGGAAGCGGGCACAGACAATTTTACCTACATCCTCTGCATACCCCATGGCTAGTGGAATGTGCTCTCCACTTGTTCTTCTAGACTGTTGCTGCTTAGGGACTTTAGCTTCCAAATTTGGGACTTGTGTCTCCATGTCCTGAACATTCTCGGCAGCTGTCTCCTCTGGTCCCTTCTTGTCCTCTTCTCTTCCCTTTGATTCCTCACCCTATTCTTCTATGTTCTCTAGAAGTGTGGGAGAATTAGGTGACACTTTCCTCTGACTCTTCCTACCTCCTCATTTAACTTCAGTTTCCTCCTTCTTTGCACGGTTGCCTCCTTCTGTGGAGAGATTCTGGGTGATCTGTGCACAGTGGTTGGAGTAGCACCTTGGGTCCTTGTTCTCCTAAACACCCTCTTAAATTTGTGCTCCCCTTAGATTGCATTCAAGTCCTCATCATCCCCCTCTTGTGGCTGAGGTGGTGTAATGGGGCGCTCAACTTCACCCTTATTTGTAGGATGTCTCCTACCTCTATGCTCCAAACCACCACTATCTTCATGCTCCTCCTCCTCATCCTCCACTTCAATTGGCTTTGTGGGCTTAGGCACTGGGATGTTCTCCATTGTATGCTTTCCCTTTGGTGGTGTTGGAAGTGTGAACTCACCTTCCACATACTTTTTATTCTCCATCTTTGGCTTCAGCTGAAGATACACCAATGCTGCCCCTACATCTGCTACAACCAGACTTATTGGCTTAATATTCAACACCTTTGAAATGATCCTCTCAGTGAAGGCACTTCTTCCAGGATACACATACTTCTTTCTCAATGTGTGGTAGTCACAATCTACCTTATCTGCATTGAATACCAGTCGGGGTGTGTCTGTAAATTTGTGAACAGATGCTTGGAAATACCTTGCAGTGAATGTGTAAGGAAATTTACACCAAGGGCTCTAGACTCCATCTTTCATTGGGAAGCATGCGATACAGAAATGCTGATATACAACAAACTAGAATTGTTTCCCTACTACTAATGGTAGGTCCTTTGGGATGTGCCACTCTTCTCCAAATGCCGCATAGAGCCTGTCATACCATTTCTCCACCCTTTTCTTTATGTCATCTATCATGGCCCCTTTACATAGATACTTGCTGAACCTTTCAGCTGGTGACTTATTCTCCATGGGGTATTCCCATACTTTTTCCTTCGGCCCGTCTGGTACTCCAATTTCCATGAATACTAGTGATAGTAGAACAACCCCAAAGCTGATCTTCCCTCCTGTGCGTGCTTCCTTGACTATTTGTTCTGTAATATAGCCTACAATATTATAGATCACTCCTTCTGATATCTTACGCGCAATGTGTAACCACATAGTATTTACCTGTGACCACCGCTCCTGATCATTCAACTTTGTAACAAGGTGTGTTGTTGCTTGCACAACCAGATAGTTCTTCAATTTGTCTATATCCATACCACGCAGACCCTTCAGGTACCCCAACTCCTGTCTGGTCTTTAAGATTGTGGCTTTATCTATGAGATCATTCTTTATGTCCTCTCATATGGCCTTCAAACCTGTAACTGATGAGATAAGTAGAGATGAAATTCTAACTCTGATGTCCTGCAAAGTAGAAGAAGTCCTCATGCACTCTTCTCATGAGCCACTGATACAAGGGCTCATACTTCCCAAAATATGGAAGCTCATATAATTGGTAGAGCCCAATTCTCTTTAGAAGCTTCTCACTTGCATCATCATAAACTGGCATGTCATCCTCTGTACGCTTGTTCATCCTAGCAGTGAGCAAGGAATCAAGCTCCTTCTTGTTCTCCATGGTTTTGTGATTGTATTCGCTCACTTTTCTCTTTCTGATGGGTGAATCCCACTCCTGGCCAATGATGACTCCTTCTGGATATTACATTTCTGAAAATTCACTTTCAGGTGCCATCTCTTCTTCCTCAATGACCACCTTCTTCTTTCCTTTTGTTGTTGCTGCAGATGCCTTCTTGGGTGCCATTTTTTTTCCTTTGCAAACATCTCCTCTTTAACTCTGCAACTTTGCGAATCAAACCCTAGCTCAATTTAATTGTGCCCTAGGTGGAAACTTCATGCCCTAACTCCTCTCTTCCTCCTTTCTTTTCTCAAACCCTTCACCACTGGGGACGCAAGCTTCTTTTCACACAGATCTATTTATCACGCTTGGTTTCACACCCTTCACACCTTAACCCGATCACTCGGCTCTTTGCAATTGGATCTTTCCTCAAATTCTCTTAGTCACAATGGTAAAAATGAATCTGCATCCCATCCTTATATAATTTTTTCAAATTTTGATGCATTTATTACTCCTTCACCTACCAAATATCTTCTCATTTACTGACCAAATTTGTTCATTCCATGTGGTACATCTACACGCCCCAGCTATAACCTTCTAGTGCACCTTCCTACCCTCTGGTCACATACTTATCTTCAGTGTGTGCCCTTGTGCCCAAGTACCTCATCACTGTACCTTCTCCTGGTAGTTATCATGGCCTCTTCTTACCTTGTGTTATACTGTCCTTTCATTCATCTCCATCCTTGGTCACTTTTGAGAAGCAATCTTCTTTTGACTTAAAGCACACCCGTAGCAACTTATTCCTTTCACCTTTCAATTCCCATGGTCTTTTACTTGGATAAATACAACCACCCCACACTAAAGGTATGTGCAGTCCTCTGTGCATAAACATTCTTCACATAGTAATTAGCTTCATGCATGCAAGCACATTTTACACAAGAACAACAACTAAATTGACAAAGCATAGTGACAATGAAGGAAATACATTAAGGAAATACAGAAGGGAAACCTAATCTAAATGGCAATACTACTTATTACAAACACCAAGAAGTCTTATTTATGGTAGGGCTTTAGCCTAATCCCGTTAAAGTAACCGGGTAGCCGTGTTCCATCAAGTGCTTCTAACTAGAAAGCACCTGATTCAAGTATGTAAGTGATGACATACGGCCCCAACCAATGTACTTTGAGCTTTCCTGGATGGTGCAAGAACTTAGAGTCATAAAGAAGTACCATTTGTCCAATCTCAAACTTCTTATCCCTTATGTTTCTGTCATGCCATGCCTTCTTCCTAGCCTTTTCCTACTTCTGAATCCATCATGATATGGCTTGTCACTCATCTAGTTGAATCATCTTCTCGATACGCTCTTCTAATTCCTGTTCATTAGCTAGACCTCCAGCACGTGAAATGTGAAAAGAAGGTAACATAAATTCTATAGGGAGAACGGCTTCCACACCAAAAACTAGCTGAAATGGTGTGGCTTTTTTCAATTGCTTATAAGTTGTTCTATATGCCCAAAGAATAGCTGACACTTTTTCATCCCAATCCTTTCTTCCAACATCACAATTTTTTGTCAAATTCTGGCTCAAAATCTTGTTGAAAGCCTCAGCAGTTCCATTTTCCTGAGGATGGTAGGGTGTAGTTTTATGGTGTGTAACCATAAACTCATCTAATAGGATCCTGATTGTCTCATTCAAAAAGTGTGTACCCCTATCACTTGTCAAGCTTAAAGGACATCCATATCTTGTAAGAACATTCTCCCATAGAAACCTAACCATTGTAGCCGCTATACAGTCCTTTGTAGGTGCTGCTTCTACCCATTGTGTGAGATAATCTATGCAAGTAATGATATAGCGTGATCCAGTCCTGTACGCGGCTGGAGAAATAGGTCCTACAAATTCAATGGCCCATTTCTCAAATGGTTCTGCACTAGTAATTGGTCTCAAAGGCATCTCATCTCTTTGCCCTGGTTTTCCTAGGTGCTGACAATGATCACACGCCTTACAATATTCTTTACAGTCTTTATACAATGTCTCCCACCATAATCTAGCAAGTAGGATCTTCTGGGCAGTTGCATCACCTGCATAATGGCCTCCTGCAATACCACCATGAGCTTCTTCCATAATATCCTTGCGCTCATGCTCTAATACACAACGGCGTAATACTTCATCTCTACCTAACTTGTAGAGGTCACCACTGATTAACATAAATGGTGCCACACGTATAACAAGTTGTTTCTTTTCTAATGCCTTCATTCCTTCTGGTGCTATACCAGTCTACAGAAAGACATCAATGTCTTCTAATTTTGATGGCACACGTTGTAACCTATATAACTATGCATCTGGCATGGTTTCTTCAATTGTCTATGCTTCCTCTCCTGAGTTGATTCTAGATAAATGGTCTAGTCTAGAATTGCTTTTCCGTGGCTTCACCACAACTGTGAAATCAAACTCTTGAAATAGGAGTACCCATCTGCATATGCGCCCCTATAAGATGAGCTTGTTTACCAAATACTTCAATGCCATGTGATTTGTATAAAACACAAATGGTGTTGCTAACAAGTACTGTCGAAACTTGTGTAATGCATAGATCATGGACAAAGCTTCGCGCTCTGTAGTTGTATAATTCTGTTCAGTAGGAGTCAGCTTCCTACTAGAAAAACAAATTGGATGATCGACAATACCTTCTCCAAGTTGAGCTAACACAACGCCAATGGCCATGCCAAAGGTGTCCACATGCACATGAAATGGTTTATCCCATGAGGGAAAGCGTAGAATGGGCACGGTAGTAAGTTTCTCTTTTAATATCTCAAACGTGCGATGCTATGGTTCTCCCCAATAAAATGTACCTTTCCCCTTCAGTAACTCTTCCAAGGGTGTAGCAATTTTGGCATACCCTTTGATGAATTTTCTATAATATCATGTATGACCTAAAAATCTGCACCTCACTTTGACTGGTAGGCACTTCCAGGCCTAAAATGATTGCAACCTTAGCTAGATCAACGAGCAAACCTTCCTTACAGATTATATGTCCTAACAATATTCCAAATGGTGTAGCAAATATGCACTTCTTGATGTTCAAAGAGATACTCAACTGTCTGCACCGTTCAAACATTAAGCACAGATTGTCACAATGATCTTTCATAAGCCCATATACTATCCAATCATCTAGGTAGACCTATAAGAAGTTGTGAATAAAATATTTGAATGCCTAAACAACTATATGTGAGAATACAGAAGGCACATTTTTCAATCCAAAAGGCATCACAGTATAGGAAAAATTACCCCATTCAGTAGTAAATGTTGTCTTTTCTTGATCCTCCTGAGTAATCCTAACCTGATGATACCCAAAAAACCCATATGTAAAGGAGTATATTTCGCGCCCTGCAACACCTTCTAGTATTTCCTCAGTAAATGGTGTAGGGAATGGATCTGTGATGCATGCAACATTTAAATCCCTGTAGTCCACACATATTCTAATTCATCCATCCTTCTTGATACTGATCACCATTGGGCTAACCCATTCTGACTCATCAAGGGGTTTGATAATTCCATATTTCAACATTTTATCAATTTCTTCTTTTACCTTTTCACGTAAATTAGGATTCATTTTTAAATGCCTCTTTCTAACTGGGCATACACCATCCTTAAGCTTTATCTTCATTTCCCCAAGTGATTTATGCATGCCTTTAAGTTCATGATACCCTCGAGGGAATATTTCTTGATAATCCCTGAGTAACTCAATGATGTTTTCTACCTCCGAGTCTGACCAGTAGTCTCCAATTATGGCCTCCTTAGGCTCAGCCTCCGAACCTATATTCACCTTCTTTGTCTTCATGGGATCATGATAGGTGCACGTATCCTTGTCTATACTATCCAAGACCTCGCGTACCCATTGTGAATGTTCAATATCTAGGTTCTCAACTTCCTCATTATCCACCGTGTAAACCATCTTTCTTTTCTCTTTCTCAAGGCAATCACTTTCAAGTAGTATGAATTTCATTTCTTCTTCCTTTTCAAAACACACTCTGGAATCTGTCTCACCAAATAATTCTTGAATATGCTCTTCTTATTTTGCACTATCTCCCATGGTTAAGTGCTTGATAAATTTTAATGCCTCTTCTATTGGAGGTTGAGAAGAAAAGTAGTCAAAGGTCTAGATCATCCCTGCAGTCAAATTTTTCCAGTTTCCAGTCTCTCGATGTAGTTCTACATATACATACCAAGCGCGTGTGCATCCTTGTAATGTAGAGTACAATCTATGCACCCAGAGTGAAGGTGATAATGCTTCTTGTCCTATTGTCCAAAGTCTCTCACACTGTTGAATGTGATGTTGAACAAGTTGATCACCATGATAAGTGCATATCTATGTAGGTGCATTGTTCCTTACAAACCTAATAGATAGGGCAATTCCAATCTCTTCCCATTCTATAAGATTATCTCTGTGGACTACCCACCAGCGTGTTGTTGTCCCACACAAGGTATATACTAACATATCTCTTCTCTTAATTTGATTTTTCCATTGTGTTTCCATGGATTTCAAAAATGTAAGAAGATATTCTACCCCTGTATACCAAGGTACAATGTTACCTATTTGTCAGACCGAATGAAGTCCATTCTTGTACGTAACTGTGCTTTTTAATTCGCGCCCTACTAATTCATATGTACCATGAGCCCAATTGTTGCAAGCAATACTTGTAGTATCACTAATAGAATGAGAATCCTCCCACTGTATGATGCCTTCTTTTGATGGCTCATTGACCTTTGGGTCCTAAATAACACGTACATAAATTTGGTTTAAGTCCTCCTCACTTAGAGGCTCAACATATGGTGTAGACTTCCCATCCGTCAATGGTATCATAACCCTTTCCTCCTTGTTCTCAAAGCTAATATACCCCTTATTGAATCTCAAGTCAGCATTATTCACATAACACCAAGGGCATCCAAGCAAGGCTAGAAAATTGTCTGCTTCTACAAGTGCTAATACCTCAAAATCCCCAGTGAACTTGGCCCCTTGTATGGTTATAGATGCGTCCTTCAAAACTCCTATGGGAGTGGCCTTAGTTGGTTTGCCATAAACAACACATTAGATGATGGTTGTAATGGAGGCCTCCACATTTGTACCCATGCATCTAATGTAAGCACATTTACTTCCGCACTTGTATCAATCAATATGTTGCTCAATAGCCACCCATCCACAACAACATTCAGAGTAATTTCCTTGTCATATTCAATGCTATCAGGGGGAAGATTTACATGCAGGATCTGTCATCCAGTCTCAAAACTTACGCGCGGAGTGTTCCCTTTAACCAACTTCCTAATAGTGGGATAATGTTCTCCTGGCGCAACATTCTACACACTTCTCGTAGATCATCGATCTCAGTTTGGACTGTCTCTGATGCTTTCTTCTACTCCTTTAAGTACTGTATCTTATCCTAAAGATTCCTTAGCACTTCTATGGTATCCTATTAAACCTCCTTTTGATGAGAAGGATCTGGGTACCTTGCATGCAAAACCTCCTCCTTGGTGAACGTAGGATTCTAGTGCAATGCTTCTCTTACACATGTCGCTTCAGCGGGTGTAGTAATATTCACTATCAATGCCTCAAGTCCTTCTACTATCTTGGGCATCCACTGATCTTTTACCATGCATTGGATTCTAACCATCTCAGTGCTTTTGTTTTCTTACTTATGTTGCTTACTCAGATGCTCATATAAGTCTAGGCACTCTTCATAGCTATGGTTCTTCCCACAGAAAGAACATGTAATATTTCGAGGAAAATTGTGCTTATAGTTGTTAGGAGATCTGCACGTATAACATGTTCCACAAGGGAACTCACCTCTTCCTCCACCACGGCCTTGTCCTCCATATCCACCATGATATCCACGTCCCCTTCCAAGACCTCCTTCAAAGTGCCCCTCATTCTTGTCATAGCGTGTTTGATTACGATCCTGATCCTGTTTCTCATTCTTACCCTTAGAATTATTTGTTACACTTATCTATCATACCCCAATGTCTATAGCATCGTGGATCTAACTAATAAACCAAAAATCCTTAGTATCATGGGTCATGGACCTGCAAATCTTGTAAAAGCAAGATACATTATTCCTTATCACGCGTTATAACAAAGGAAAGTGACTAGCATCATGATTCAAATGATAGATCTCACAATCCAACAATAATGAGCAGACGGATATGTGAGGGCATCTATCCTTGGTGTGACCTTCCACTTCACAATCTATACACCAAATTCTCAAGCGCGTTTCATGGGCTAAATTTTTTGAGAGCTTCTCTAATTGCTTTTCCATAACTGCAATATGTGCCTCTAAGAATAAAATAATGCCAATGTCAATGCTCCCAACTACCTCAGCACATAAATCTGCTTCCAATGCTTTGCGCAGATTAGTGTATGTCTTATGTGAAAGTGCCCTTCCAAATGGTGTAATCAACCATCCAACAAACCATTATGTTGGCTAGCGTGAATATCATAAGATAGCTTAGATAGAAGTGTCTTAAAACAAGCATCATACTCACGTACACTCTTAGTAGTGCCTTGTTTGATATCCTTGAGCACACTTATACTCTTCTGCTCAAACTCAGGGATATGGAACTCTTTGAAGAAAGCATATTTCAATGTTGCATAAGCCACGTAAGTTTGATGAGGGTCAAACTTCCTATACCAACTGTGTACATGTCCCTGTAATGTAGTAGCATATTGACTTGCCTTACACTCAATAGCCATCATCCCTTTAGCACACCACAATATTTCACACATATGCACATGTTCGGCAGCATCCTCTATACCTCTATACTCTGGAAGATGAAGAGACATCTCCATATAAATATTTTTTGGTTGTTGCAGACCTTAACTACCTAATCCAAAACCTCATGTATTCCCTCTACCTCCAAAACCACCAGATCCACCAGAACTAGAACCACCTATACCTCCTGATCCTCCACCTGTAGTAGGAATAGGACTTGTAGATGTACTCCCCTGTGTTTTGACAGTAGTACTATACTGGACCCCTATAGTCTTTGAGGTAGTTCCACTTCCAGTGGTGAATCCAAAATTCTACGCACTCACATTCTATGTGGATGATGTGCCTAAGGATGTTCCTCCAAATATCATTGAATTTGTTTTTCCTGTCATTGATGTACTTGCTCCCTGACTTAGTCCTACTCTCCTACTTCCCAAGTTAGCTTGCTGGTTACTTGTCATACTAGATACGTGAAAACCAAGTGCAAGGGCTAGGTCACCATGTGGATTAAGATGCGTGCCCACAGTCTAGGTAGTCTCTGTTGGCTCAATTCTATGTGAGGCCGAGGGGGGATCTCTGTCATGTTTTCCAAGATGGGGAATTTCTTGATGCTCTGGCTCCATGTCTTCTACGTGAGTTGTAAATCCTTCATGATCCATCTCTCTCCTCAATGCCATACTTTCTACAACGAAACACTACTTCTCTATCTCCCTCTCACGCGCCTCATTATACTTAAGTTGCCTTTCCTCTCTCTACCTCTCTACCTATAGGTCTTCCATATTTCACCAACCTTTTCCTTCCCTCATGCATGGTGAAGTTTAGTTTTCCATCGGTTTACTCTCTAGGTTCAAAGTTACCATCAAGATATTGATCGCTAGTGGAATACCTCAAAAATATGCTCCTCTTGGATACCACAAAAAATAGAAATCAGCTACCTCCGGGAAAGACTACGTCAAATTGAATATTCCACAATATAACTGTTTAGAACACCACGAAACCACGTATCCACAGTACGAGTCCAAATTAGATCAACATCATACAGGGCTTGAAATTCTTCTTGTGTCCAAACAAGTGTGCGATACCTCCAATTCCATTGAGATGCATAAACAGTAATCCACTCATATAGTTCTACTAGAAAGATGGGGAAAAATATCTCATATAAGTTGTCATATAGATATTTTTCTACCCAAGTGCATGCGTTAAACTCAGATCCACTACTGAACTACCGTGCATATTCTTCCTTCAGATTGTGTATCCATTCCTCAAAAATTTCTAGAGTTAACCGTCACGTCTTCATCGTGAACCATCCTGAAAACAACTGAAAAAGAGGTCCCAACAACAGAACCAATGTTGCAGCCTAGAATTTACTAGATAACACCCTAGTTGCGCTAGCACATCACTCAGCCTTGACTGAGTGCTCACCCGAAGCACGAAAAGGTACCAGGTCCCTCTTTAGGGTTGTTAGAGCAGGATGTTAGTGTGATGAAGGAAGAAACATATAGCTTCATAACTAATCTATCATTATATAATGTATGCTACATTCAGATCTATGACTGAACAAACTTTAAATAGTAATCACGATTGAATCAATAACATGTACTACTTAATTCCACACAGGAATTACACTTAGGTTCAGCCAATATCTTCCATCTATTAATAAACACAGAAGCTCCTTACAATAATGTTAATCTATACCAATGCGCGTATGGGTCTGATATAGTAATTCAGTCATATGCGTATATCTCTATACCTCTAGACATCCCTCACACTAATATCTTACCACTATGTACCTCACATCATATATATAGGGTGGGGACTTTCCCTTCACCGCTTATCTATTATAGAAATAGGGCACATGCTATTAATAGCCACATGCCATTCACAGGCATAGACACACATGCAAATGTGCTATCTATATACCTCTTATAGTGAATTGAAGTGTCAATCATATTCTTAGCTCGTCTCATCATGATGCAAAACCTAATTAAGACCTTAACTTGGTCTACATCCACACCCATCTAATTATCCTTGACCAAGCCCAAACTAATAGAGGGAAATGCTATTTTATTAAAAATAGCCCACTTTGACTTAACCAACATCAGTTCCTACTCGACCACCATCATCATTGGTGTGTTCCCCAACCACAAGGGATCCATCTTCTAAGACAAGTGAAGAAAAGAGAAGAGTTTACAGAGAAGGACATCGAGCCCAAGACTGCAACTGAGTAACCAGAGCACAACGACACTCATCCAAGCATTGGGAGAGAAGATAGCTCACTTTTGATTGTCAGATCATCCCACCTGAGCCTTACCTTCGTCATCACAGTCCTTGGACCTGTATCTTCATCAGGAACTAGTAAGTAGTGTCTTGTACATTTTTAAATACCATTTCTTGAACTTCTGATTCGTAGTAATTATAAGTTCACTCCTAGATCTACTACCCGGTAGCACCCTACATATAACTTTCATTCCTCTACCCTTACATTGCCCCAAGAATAGCTCCCATACTCTCTGAGTCTTCTCCATCACCCTATTGCCTACCCCTAATCATTTACCAACCTTATAAACACCATAACCGCCTTACAGCCAACCTTCATTGAAAGCCCCTAAATCACTGCCCCTACCGATATCGGTTATCAGCAACCGGTACCAGTGTTATAACCGCAGTCGGTTATACAGTGACCGGCATCGGTCACTGTGACTCCAACCAAAACCAGCCTTTCCTCTATTGCTTGTTAACGAGGTAACTAAAGTGTAATTTCGCAATAACCTCTTCGTTATCATTTGTATTAATTCGTATTAAAAAGGGAATTGACCACCTTCGAAAGGAATTCTAATATTTCCTGGGCCCAAGGTAGTTCCCTCATTTATTGTCTAACTAAAATCTGGTGGTCTTGTATTCTTACTTGCAGGTAGTCCTTCCCAGACAAAAAGGAGTTCTTCATAATCAGTCTGATCTCTCTCTATGGTACGCGCACACCCTCCCAACACTCAACAGGTATTCCTCCTAGCCCTAACCTTTATCTTTTTCTCAAGAGAATGAAAGGATAGAAGCAACTATATTCTAAGAACAGAAACATTCTGTGCGAAACACCTCCAAAAAATAGAAAATGCATGGTGCGCACGTCTCTGCATCATTGGTGTGTTCCACATGCCATCTTCTAAAAATAGGTCGTCATGCTCAAAATCAGCTAAGTCCTAAATGTTGAACATGCCTTCTACGCGCGGGTCCTTCCTATCCCTTCGTGCCCTTGATCCTAGCCTTCTCTCCCACGCAGACTCCTTGTGTGTTCTCTATCAAGTATTCTCTGATCAACATCACCCTTTCTTACTTTTCTCAAACTCGGTCATTCCTCCAAATGTCCCCACTACTGCGCTCAACATTATTCTATCCATGTCGAGTTTCTCAACTCTTCACCATTCCACTAATGCATTTATCACTCGCTCCATGCACAATTTGAGTTTGGGTCACCTGTGAGCTTTGAGAAAAAATTACATGAGATCTCTCTAGCCTCTTAGCTCAGTCTATGGATTGTTCTTTGTTTCCATGCTACACAGGCCTTACAACCTTTTTGTGAGCTTACACCTTCCAACCACCAACATTTCTTCCATACATGGCTCAAGTCAATGTCCCCAACACCATCTCCAGATATTGCTTGACCGAACCACTTGAGCTCGGATCTCCCTATCACTCCTAAACTCTCTTGGGTGTTCTGTGAGCTCAATCACTTGTTGACTTGTCCTCTCGAGCTTAACCTATGATGCTTGTGAATTGGATCGATTGAGCCCCTGTGCACCTCATCTGAGCTAGGTATTCCTAGCCTCTTGTTGTCTTGTGGCCGAGTCATCCTTGACATCCTCCAAATATCTTTTCCTTTGTTCATCCTTCGACTTCCCCATGACTTACCCAGATATGAGTTTAGTGAATGAGCCTCCAACCCTATGGCCCATTAGCCCCTTCACATGCATGGCCCGGTCTTCACCAAAATTGAGCCCGTTACCTTCACTACCGAACCATCTCCATGTCGATTTAATTCTTCCTTGACTGAGCTGGCCCAATCCTCTGTTGAGCTCCAGAACCATTCCCAACCCACTTCTACTTTCGAGTTGAGCTTATTGAGTTACAACCAATCTAATCTCGTCAATTCACTTACACCGACTTGTCGCTCCTGTATTCGACTCACTTGAGTTTTGTATGAGCTTGACTGAGCTCATATCACTTTGCCTCCCCTTTGCAACACACTTCTAACTCACCAATCTACTCGTCGAGTAGTTTGGCAAGCTTTTTTTGGCTCGGTGGCCCTTACTGGGCCAAAATGTAAACTCTTGACCCTCGGAACCCAAGTTCTTGGTTCTTTTCAAATTTTTTATCTAGAATCCTAATAAGAACTGAATGTGGGGAATTATTAGGCTTGTCTTATTTTTACTAATTTTGCTTGTTTAACCGGATGTGGCCCCGGGTTGGCCAATTTTGCCTAGGGAAAAAATGGTCAACAATTTAGCGACTCGCAAGGACATCTTTCTGCTAAATGTTCTTGTACCAGTAGTATTAGCATGTCCATTGGGAAAAAAAGTCATAAATACCTACAACTGATTCCAAATCTGATGAAACTTAAACCTAGAGATTATTCGTTACTGTTGAACCTGAACCGTTGCTTGTGCTCTTAATTGTTTATAAGAAAATCTTAAGAATAAGATTTATGAGAGTAGAAAATTATCTTGACTTAATATCTTCACTTATTCTTCTATGTAACCTTTTTCTGCCAGACTGGAATGACCTTCCCAAAACCTGATTCAGCCAAGTATAAAGCACACAACTGGTGGTTTCTTGGCATTTATTGTGTGCTGTTATCCCGTAAAATTGATAAGGGCAATTTTACTGATAACCATACCGAAAATTTTGTTCCAATCCCTCGTCAGGGATCCCTTGCATTCGGAACGTTGCAAAATCCCTTTTCCAGGAAATCTGGTTTTCCGAACTTAGTCATTTTTGGTCTTTTAGCTGGGAGCATGGAATGACTATGCAACATCAAATTTTTGTGCGCCCCCTTTAAATCCTTTGGCGCGTGGTTTTTCATGTCAACAGACCTTTTGGTGCACCTTGATATGTTGAGTCTTTCCTGCGTGCACCGAGGCGCATGCGCCTTTGTGTCAACAATCCTTTTGTTGCGCCACTTTTCAATGCGCCAAAGGCGCACATATTCTTGTGTCGACATCACTTTCGGTGTGCCAAAGGCACACATAACTTCGTGTTGTCAGGTTCTTTGGTGTGCCAAAGGCGCATGCTTTCTGATGTCGACAATGCTTTCCATGCGCCACTTGAAAAGTTGGTGGTGCATTTATTACTTCCTCACCTATATATAGGCACATTTGTGCTGTCATTATCACCATGCAAATCACGTGATATTTTCTCTGAGCCTGTCAGTACCTTCCCTGTCATTTTCGATCACGCCATGGACTCGTTTTTGTGCTTTTTCATCGTTATACCCTGGTAAGAGGTCCTCACTCTTGTATTTTTGTGTCCTTTGGTTTTGCTTGGGTGTTGGCTAGTTTTGCTTGGTTGGTGGATCATGTTTGTTTTTCCCCAACCTGCTGTTATTCTTTCCATTTTTCACCATGATTTTTCCCCCCTCTTTCTAGATCTGCTGGGAAGGGGGCTCTGTCCTGAAGTGTTGAACTCAAAAAATCTTGGTTTAGACCTCTTCATCACCCATGAACACTACAAAAAGAACTCAACCATATGCATATCCCTCAGCGAAGAAATCATAGCTGGAAGAGGCTATAATGTTGTTTGTTTCCTTGGCGCATCTGTCACCCCTACGACATGATCAAAACCTGCACCAATGGCGCACTCATCATGCCTGTTACATCAAGAGCATTTGCGCCCTCAAGGCATGCCTCCTTCGCATGCTGCAAGCACTAACCTTGCACCCTCCTTGGCGCGCCAACCTCATTCGTTGCATCGCATAAGCATGTGCCTCTTTGGCGCACCCTGCATCGGTGCAACATCAGCTTAAACTGCACCAAGTGCAAAACTATCAAGGCGCGGGCGCATCCATCCTTACAATAACATGATGTTGTGTAGACCCTCCGTGCGCCGCGCCAAGTTACCTTTGGCGCACAAAAAATTCATGTTACATATACCATAGATGCACCTTTGGCGCACCAAATTTCCATGCAACATGAAAAATACATGCGCCTTTAATGGGTCCTGTCCCTATGTAACACAAGGTCTCCGTGCGCCATTTACAAAACGCACCCTGCAATATCTATGCACCATGCGCCTTGCCTATTTAGCTCTGCAATTTTCTATATCAGTGCGCCCTACACCCTGAAGCCTCAAAATCACTAACTTTTTCTTCTATTAACACTTCAATGGAAGATCAAATGACTAATACAACCTTTTTGCGTTGGGTCTCACTTCTTCTTCGTGCAGATCAGCAACTAAGCTCAGAGTTACATATGTCAACATCAAGCAAGAGGCCTACCAAATCCAAAGGCAAGGCCAAGCTTACAGAAGAAGAGATGAAATATAAGTATCAGAGGGTCAGAATGCCTGACTCCCAGGCCGAATGTGACCTGGACATCAGAGACTCAGAGTTGGGTCATATTGATATGGAGGAATTCTGGGTTAGGAATCAGAAGGTGATAAGAAGTCCGTGGATGGACAAACTGATAGGCAGTGCCCTGCACTTCACTGAAGGAATCCCAGTCAGCGCCGTTAACAATGAATTCATGATGGTGGTTGCCCGGTGCTACAACAAAGACACAAGGTGTGTCGTAAATGACAAGGGTGAGGTTGTCATTAACCTCACTGCCCGCCACTTTGAGATAATACTCGGCATTCCTCATCACCGGCACTTTGTGGCCGTTAGCTGAGAAGATTATATTAAAGCCTGGGACGACAATGAAGATCAATGCATGCAGCTGATGAATGAAGTCTATTTGAAAAAAAAAAGGTAGTGACCCGTTGGCCACAAATCATTCACCGCAGTGATTTTTCGGAGGAGCTCAGTGACACCATCACTTTCCTGAGCAGGGTCTTTGGGCTTCCTGACGCCCACTATTTCCATAAATGGATGCTACGGTACTTAGAAACCATGAATAAAAATGTGCCCGATCAACACTTCGAATGGGTAGAAATTATAAGCAGCACAATCTTTGAGCAGCTTCAACAATTTAATACAACAGGGAGATTCTACATGAATTCCTATGTTTTTTACGCTGCGGCATCAGAGAGAGACTACCCAGGCCTGATGCGGAGTGGGGTTTGGCCCCAGGTCAAAATATATGAGTACTACCCGGAGTTAAAGCTAGAAAATAGCATCCCTTAATTCACAAAGATCAACGATGTGTTTTTCTACCACATCATCTGCTTGTTGAGGCCAAACATGACTTACGGTCACACGACCAAGAGCATAGTGGCAGCCACTAAGAAATGGGGGGCCCTGTTCACCTAATTTCCCACGTTCACTTATCTGAGGCAAGATAACTTCTTGGGAGAGCCAACTAGACTACCAAGGTATGTTGGACCCAAGTTGATTCTGCTAGAACTGTCAAGACAGCTGATCACCTATCATGAGAAGTGCCTCAAAAGAAAGAAGGGTGGAACTCCTTTCCCCCTCACAGTGGGTAGATATACATGTCTTACCCATCACAAGGCAAAAGACGTGTTTGCAGAGATGGAACTGCTTAATTTGAAACATGATTTCCTGGCCATTCCTACCTTTGACCCAAGAAGTTTTCTGCTAAGGGCTAAGCTCGATCCAATCCACATCCCTCAGATTGAGGACATCTACATCGACGTCATTCATGAGGTTGAGCTCAGGAGAAAGGACCATTCTCGTTTGGCCTTGGCAGAAATCATCTAATACGGGGTAGTAATTGTCCCCAAAGGTTTCTAAACTACTGAGGATGAAGTAGATCAAGTATATCATAACACAGATGGGGACAATTGGCCTTTTGCTGCCATTGACAGGACTAAGGCACCTCAGACAATTGAGGAGAGGGTCAAGGAAACTCTGCGCAGAATAGAACATTGGTGCCGAATGAATGGATTGATCTACCTCGGGGTTGATTTCACAAACTCCCCATTGGGTAATGCACCTTCTCGATCTAAACAGCAGCCTAAAGGCAAAGGAAAAGGCATAGAGGGTGAATCCAGCACCACTCAAGAAGAAGCTCTTGAGAGTCCTCCTTCCACAGCACCCGAACAGGTCATAACTCTGGCTTCTCCAGAGAAAGAAGTAGAAGAGGATGTTCCAATAGGCCCATCCACTCAGGATGTCGGCACCGCTACAACAACCGAGGTCCCTTCTGTCCCTTTTTATTCTCCTCCTTCCCCTCCTCGAGTGACTCAGGCGAGCATCCCTTTGGTCGTGTCCTCTCCCCCTTCTTCTAATGTTCCCCCCGCTTCTTCGTCTATCTTCTCTTCCCTCGCGGATCTGTCCCCCTCCATTTCTTCCCTCATCTCTGAGCTCCCTTCCCTTCCTATGTCTTCCTTTGCTGCAGTACCCCTTCCTCCCGTGGGCATTTCTTTGGCTATTCTCTCTATGCCGCCACCACGTGTCTCCACATTTTTCCCTTCTACTACTACAGCTGCTCCCTTCTCTGTTTCCGGCCCTTCTCCCATAAGTCCAACCTGGATCTCCCAGCATTTAAGTCAGCAGAAAGGGAAAGTTCCCATCGCTCCGATGGACTTTTCCGTAATCCCATCCAAAGGGGCAAAGAAGCAGAATCCCGTCACACGCTTCTCTCAGAGTGCTTCGGGAGAGAGGGTAATGGAGATCGCATACCCCAATCCCCTCAAGGATAAAAAGGATCTGTCTCTGACAGATTATACAGTGACCCAAGTCATAATGGGGACGTCTTCTGAAAGCCTTCAGGGAGACGCCCTTTCTACAGTTGACGCCCTCTGCAAGAAGCTTCAAGAAACAAAAGAAGAGAAAAGGTTATTAAAAGAGCAAAACAAACATCTGCTCCAAGCCTTACAGAAGATGGGCAGTGCACCTCCCTCAACTACCGCCAAGACTCCTGAGCCTCTGAGCCAGGAGAAAATTAATGAATATGCAAAGATTGGTGAGCAGGGTATGGTCGTTTCTGCTTGGAGGAGCCAGATCCTCAAAGATAGTGAAAAAGTAATCCTCAAGTTCTCTGACTTGTATCTGAACATCAACAAGGCAAATAAAGAGCTCCAAGCGTTAGTGGGACCCATATCGAAAGAGCTGGAACATGCTAGACTACAGCACGAAACCTTTCAACAAATGTTCGACTGTTCAGTCAAAGATCTGGTCAAGTTAGGCGTCTTCGGCCATCCCAGGGCCTTCAACAAAGTCACGTCCACTCTGGATTACCGGGTGGATCAGCTAGAATTTGTCCTTGAAAAGATTGACAAGATGAAGGAAGCAGCCTTGGACACGATGCACCAAATGGAACGAATCATTCTCAACATGTCACCAGAGTTGCTTACTCCTTCCTTCACTTTAAGAAAATCCGATGAAACCATCCAAATCTTCAAGGAGATCATTTCTCAAGGGTTGGGGCTAGAGGTCAATTTTGACGCAGAGTCTATCAACAACCTGCTGGCCTGTCGGGACTTCATTGGGTCCCTCATTGAAGTGGAGAAAGACTATTCCAAACTCCCCGAGAATCTCATAGACGAGTGGTAGACTTGCGAGGCGATCAGTGAGCGGCACAAGGATCCTTCCCAGGATCAACTTGGGCCCATGATCAGCAAGTTCATGGAATACCGCTCTGAATTCCACATCTCATCACCTGAGCAGCAGAAAAAGTAGTCTACCCCCTTTCGGCTGCAGGATGACGATGACGAATAGCTTCTCTTTCTTCTTCTTCTCTCTCTCTTCTTCGACTTTCTTTTTGAGAATATCCGGAGTATGTTGGCACAAATGATGACATCATCCATGTTGCACAATGGGATGATGTCATCCATCAAGTTGTCAAAAGTCAACATGACTTTTAGATATTTTGTAAATAAGTGGTTGGCTCCTTTTTGCCTTCTTTTCTCTCCTTCTTCTATAAATACCCCAATACTTGTTGTATTGGGCATGAGTGAATATCTTTCAGATGAAAAAATAGAAGGAGAAAAGACTTTGAGCTTTTTGTAACAGAAAGAATTATTAATACAATATTTAGACTTTGTGCTGAATACATGTGTTATTTACATTGGATCTTTCTTACGTTAGATCTGTGTGTTTGTTCTGTTGAATTTACTTCTGTTTTATTGTCATTTATTCATCAGTATTGCTTTGCTCGTTTATGTAAGTAGGTTTGGCTCTGTTTACTACCAATCCCAAAACATAAACCCTCTGACCTTTCTACTTTGGAATTTATTTCTTTTCTCCCTTCGGACCTGCGCTTCCTTCATCCTCTATTTCATTCCTTTCTTTTCGCAGTTGGAAACACCCTACTGGGATGAGATCCCAAACCTCCGAAGGCGGAATATTGTGAGACTTGCACAGATTCCTGCTGGTAGAATAGTAATAAACCAATTTCGCTTTGCTGACTCAAAGAGGGGCTATGCCCTGCACACTGTTGGCTCGTCTATCCATAGATCTGCCCAAGCGACATATTTTCAGACCAACATGTGCTACATAATTTTTAATAAGACAATTCTCGAGATTTTACATCATGGAACTCTATTAAATTTGAATTTTCTCTTTCTTCTTTAAGTTCCACTCTTGAACATGATGCTGGAGGTTGTTCCTGATCTGGTAGAGGTACTAGAAGTTCACATGTGATTGGCCTTAAGGACTCAAAAAATGATAACTTAGTGAATTCTTCCCTTAATCCTGATTTTAGTTGCTCTGCATTTGTTTCCTTTCAAGATTTGTGACTATTAGTCACAAGTATGAACTTCCTTCTTGCTACAATACCCATTTAAGAGGCACATTGAAATGCACACTGATATAACTTAGGAGAAACAAGACCTTTGCCGAAGCACTTAGGGAAATGAAACCTAACCTACAACAAAACAATGTCCATACACCTTTAGAGGAATTTTAAAAATTAAACTGATATGTACAAGGGTGCTATTTTTTCCTTTCAGTAGCAATGTTTAAGATAGATTCCATTCAGCAAAATCAAAATTTTGTCTCCCTCCAAAGTAGACAATTTTAAGGCATTGCTAATTTTACATCCTGTGACCATGTAGGGGCCACTCCAAATGGCATCGAACTTGGAATGCTTTCTCGGTTTTACCCGGTCTGCATCCCATTTCAGAACTAGGCCCCCCTCTTGGAAGGTCCTTACTTTTGCTTTCTTATCAAACCGTCTTTTAACTAAGGCATTATCTTTCTCCATTATCTGCACTGGATTTTCTCTGATTTCGTCCAATTCCATCAAAACTACATACCTAGCTTCCACTTGTTCAAATTCTAATAACTCTAACTACTTCATGAGCTCTAATGCATGTAGCTCCAATGATATAGGTAGCACTACTTATTTACTGTAGACCAACTTATAAGGTTAGTTGTTTTTTTATATCTTTGGTGTTATCCTTTTAGCCCATAATGCTCAGAAGATCTTTCTTAAGGATTACAAATGGAAAAGCTCAAATTGATTCATCTCTTTCTGAGTCAATAGTCAATCCTTCCTTTGACACAATATGGCCTAGAAGCTTACCTTCGTGAGCCAAGAACATGCACATCTTTAGGTTTATAGAAACTCTGAACCTTTTACACCTTTGAAAAACATGTCTTAGATGAAAGAGGTGATTTGTTGCAGTCTTAGAGAACACAGTGATATTGTCAAGATACAGCAACACTATCTTGTTGAGTAACCCATTAAATGCCATGTCCATCACCCTTTGGAAAGTGGCTCTGGCATTTGATAGTACGAATGGCATCTTCCTGTAGGCATAGGTGTCCCACTTAGTGGTGAAATCAGTTTTGAACTGATCATCTTATTTCACCATTATATGATTATACCCCTAGTAGCCATCCAGGAGAGAAAATCTTTCTGAATTGGCTATCACCTGTAAGATTTTCTCCATTAAAGGGAGTGGGTAGTGGTCTTTAAGAGATGCCCTGTTTAGGTCCTGAAAGTCTACACATAATCAGATTTCCCTGTTCTTTTTCCTTACCAACACCAAGTTGGAAACCCAACTTGAATTCTTGATGGGAAATATAATGCTTTCCTCTATTAGCTTGTTTATCTCTTTCTTCATGAGATGCTCAATGTGTGGGTTGACTGGTATTTTCTTTTGTCTTAATAGGCTTAACATCCATGGCTCTAGTTCTATCGTATGTTGTGCCAAATTCAGGTTGAATCCATCTCAGGTCTTCATAGCTCTAAGTGAAAACATCTGAAAATTCTTGGAAAAGTTGTACATGATCTCATATCTATCCTATTCAGTGGCCACTTTTTTGATTTGGAATGTTTTACCTTTCCCAACTTTGAAATTGGTTCTTAATCCCCCTCCTTTGATATGTATGTTGTTTTTCTCTTTCCACGAAATTGATCATTCGGGTTGAAGATGGACTACAATGTAACCAAGTCTTTTGGGAATCTTGTTTGTTCATAGCTGCACTACCTAATCCCCGTATTGCTACCTCTAATTTATCTTAATTCCTAGCTGAGAACTCCGCCACTTCCTGCAATAAATTGATGATCTATTGATTATTCTCAAAAACCTTGCCAGACTTATGTTTTTATCTGGTACTGGCTGGCTTTACAATCACATGGATATGAGGTTCTGTTTTATCCCTCTTGATACTGTCCACCACATAGAATGTTACCCCAACTACAGCGAGCCTTTCTACAGATTTCATTTTTCTTCCTAGGTATGGAATTGATGTTGAATGCTTCAAAGTTCTCGATGAGATCCCAAACCTTGTTTTTATAGCTCTTGAGTAGGTCATTCTTTGTGCAGTATGTTTTCCCCTAACTTGGTTAATCATTATCATCTCACTGTCCCCGAATACCTGCAAATTCTTTATGCCTATTTTCTTAACCCAATGAAGTCCATGAACTAGAGCTTTGTATTCAGATGTGTTGCTTGAACATGCAAAGTAAAAAATGAAATATGAATAGTACTTGACATTTTATGGAGACACCAGCATTGCACCTCATCTTGCTCATTGCCTGCTTCTCGAACCATCAAAAAACAATTTCCATGCCTCGTTGTCATCTTTGTCTTCTGGATTGGTGAGGCTGAGAATGGGTGAATTCTCTTCATGTATGCAATACACTCCTAATTATACTTCCTCCATTTCCTTGTATGGATCAAAAGTGTGCCTTTTATTAGCCCAATCATTGAGTGTTAAATCTGGAATATTACCCACTTTGGTGTCTACTTCCTGGGACTCTAAACAATCCTATTGATCAAATGCATAACAATTTGCATTGATTGGGCTTGGTACATGAGGCTGGATGTGAAAGTGTATAATTGGCTTTGGCCTAATGGTTACCTTGGCCCCATACCTCATCCTAAAAATCACGTGTGACCAATCTGTAGATAAGTACCCACCAATCTTAGCTATGAAATCTCTCGATAAGAATAAGGCAAAGAGTGGTGGAAGATCAATTACAGATACGTCCTACAAAACTGTGACATTGGGGCAAACATGTAGTGTTAGGATCAATTCGTTTATCACCCCAACTATCCCTATTGTTGTCCCATATAATTGCACTACTCCCTTTAACACTGGCTCATATTTTAAGCCCAATTGATCGGCTATTTGCTTTGGCATTACTAAGCTACTTGCACCTGAATCAATCATGCAGTTGTGTACTAACTTATCTCCGATGATCAACGAGACATAGAAAGGTGGAGGTTTCAGATTCTTGCTTGGTTGACCTCCATCTTGTTGCACTGCATTGGTAAGAACCTTTTCTTGATCCCTAGGTGTCTCCTTTAAAGCGGACCAGTTTTCCATTGTAGCTTGCAACAAATCTTGTTGCCCTAGAATCGCCAGTGATTCCCACATGGAGATGTTCACATGTGTTTTCTTCATTTGATCTATGATGTTGAAAGGAGATAGACTATCCTTGTGTTTTCCCTTACTTGGCACAATATTTTCTAGAACTTGATATAAACACATGTGCTGATACTTTAACTACTGCAATAGGTGCTCTTAGGTTGATCTTGCACATTCAGAGCTACACTCGTCTTATTAGCACCTAGTGGTGTGAGAGTGAGTTGAGAGACAATCGGGTTAGATGATTGTCCCTTCCTCTACGTTCCTCTTCTTTGATCTTTTATTGGTAGCTATACCCTAGAAAGGAGGTTGGTTAATTCCATAGAAATCTTCCACCTACCAATTTACCAATGTGGTTTCCATCTGAGGGGCTTCATGTACATTTTCCTACTGGTGGGTTTCTTCTTTAGTTGGCTCTTGAGACACACCAATGGTTTGAACCATCAAGGCCTAATTTACTGCACCATTGAAACAAGAAGATTGGTTATGTGGTTAACTACAAGGATAACACCATTCATACTCTTGAGAAATGTTGTTTTGAGTTGAAACCAAGGCTCTTGATGTCGAAGGCTATATTTTGATCATATGGTTAGAATTGCCTGGCAGCTTAAGGTTGTCCTTGGTTCTCGTTTTGGTTTGCAACTTGGACTTGAGGCCTATTTTCTTGAAAACGAGGCCTATTTGCTTGAAAAAGAGGTTGGTAAGGCCTAGAACTTTGAGCCTGTTGTCTCTTAATAACAACTAACTCATTCAAGAAAGCTTGCTATACCTTGACTAGTTCTTGTTGCCCTTTTACTATTTCATGCAAAGCCTTCTTAAGTTCTTGGGTTTCAAATGGATTTCTCAAAGGAAGTGGAAGCCTCGCTATATTCTTTGATTTCTTGGAGCTGGAACAGGGGCTATTTCAGATGTTTGACTTGTCGTAGGAGTTCCCATTTCCGGATATAGAGGCATTGGTGGCCTTGGTGCTAACTTGCTGACTTGAATGAGGAAATTTTCAGCTCTGATAGCTATGTCATAGGCACTTGGCAGTGTTGTTCCTCCCATGGAATGGATCATCATTGTTATATCTGAATTTAGAGCATGAAAAAAGTAGAGGAATACCCCTTTCGCTACTGGCCTCACAGTAAATGGAATCTGGTGCCATGTTTGCTAGAATCATAAATTAAAATATGTCATCTGATCATTGGGAGCCCTCTTGATGGTTGTTAATTGTTCCAATAAAGACAAATTGTCTCCTCTTTCTTTGAATTGATTGCAGAGGGTTGTGCATATCTGATCCCAATTTTGGATAGACTCCATTGCTATCAAGCTCCTAAACCATTGTAACGCCTTGCCTTTGAATGAGGAAGCTAATAATTTGACTACAACATCTAGTTCATTTATTTCATGAATATAGCAGATTTTTGCAATGTCCTTAATATGATCAACATGAGTTGTGTGATTCTCACCAGTGAAATAAGGGATATTTTTTAGTGCTGCCACCGGGATAGGGTTTTGAGCATTAAGTTCCAATGGGTTGTTTCCTGTAAAGTGAACATAAGGATTCAGTGGTTGTGGTGGAGGCTGTTGTAGATGTGCCATTTTTATCAGACGAACAACCCTATTTTTTTAAAGGAAGGGTCTACTAGGCGGAGGTGTAGATAATGCTCTACTTGGAGGAGATGGTGATCTTTGTGGTCTACTTCCTCTTGTACCTCTACATAGAGATAATTACAAATACTCAAAATTACCTTCCTCTCTTGCTTGTGAATGAGTTTGGATCCTTCTCATATACTTGGAAAATCCATGCTTCTACACCACTGAATTCTATCCCTTCAGAGTCACCAGATGTGTTAGGAAATGAGCCTCAAAAATCTAGATTTTGCCAAGTCACACACCAAACTTGATAGAATAAAAAATGAAAACTTTGAAGGGCTTGTAATGTTTGATTTTATGGAGGTTGAACTTTGTTTTGAACTAATAATCCCGAAATCTTGAAATGCAAAGATCTCTAAAACTTAAAAACCCCCAAAAATGAGAAAACACCCAAATCCCAAAACTCTAAAGTTCCAAAAACCTGAAATGTCTGAAATAGGAAAACCTCCAAATTCTAAAATAAGTCTGAAATTGTGAAATCTTCGAAATCTGGAACAAACCTCTGAAGTATGAAATTCAAAATATTTAAAATTGGAGGACTCTAGAAATCTGAAATCCTGAAATTTTGGAATGTATAAAATCCTGAAAACTAAAATCCCAAAATGGAAAAAACTCTGAAATCTCAAAATTCAAAATTTCAAAAAACTAAAAATATTTTTTTGAATATTAGGTCATCGATCTATCAATTGGTACGAAATTTGGACTTTTTTCAGCGTGAGAAAACCCTTGAAAAATGATTTCAGAACTCTTCCTGTGAGGTGAAAGGTTCCAAAATTGTAAAAACTTGCAATTTTTTAAGTCCGAATTTCTTGAAAATTCCTTCAAAGCTCATGTGAAAAAGAATTCCTTGTCCCACCAGTTGCATGCCAAAAACTCTTGATACAGAATCACATGCACCCCTGATTGTTTGCAATTTGATGCATTGAAACTATCAGTGTGATTGCATAGCATGGAGCTTTTCCTAATGTTTGGGAATTTGCAAATGGGAAAGCTCTCTCGGAGATAGAGGTCCGACTGCCTATTCCTGTATCTATCACCACTCAACAATAATACAAAGAAACTATTCTAAATCCGTACCCTAAATTTTCCAAGGAGACAAGGAAGAATTATTGCAAGAAAAGTAAAGCCTAATCTACTAGAGGTGATGCACCAATAAGGAATGTTGAATATCTGCCTTTTGTAGGGATGAAAATTAAAAAAATGAAGAGGATGAATACACACCACAGATCAATTAATTGTTATGAATCCATTCACTTGTAAACACAAACCACTAAAACATGTAACAAAATCTAACATGAACAAATAACCAGATATGGCAATGAGAGATCAAGTAGATGCAATGAACACAAAGAGGGCTAAAACTTATCCACATATTTGTATTATTTCTCGAGGAGTTAATACATTCCATCACAATGGCCAAGAGGCACAAATTTGCATTACAATTTGAATGGGAGGTTTTAAACTCCACAAATTTCCTTACAGACAAGAAAATAAGGGAGGGGAAAAGCATAATTATCCAACCTTTTAAACTATGGCCCTCATTACAATTTATAGAAGAAATTTGTAAAGGAGGAGAGAGAAAATAGAATCTTGAATTTTCCCCAAAATCTTGCAAAAAACATTGTTTAATCCTGCAATGAGTGCCTTTTGATCTCCAAAATCTATGTTTTCATTAATGGTGTGCCTTGTGTTTGAAGAAACATGTTGTGATTGCACCTCTGGTCTAGTCTAGTTCCGATAGCTTCATGATGACCCTACTTCTCACCAACATCCATTAATGAACTCACCTACCACTACATGCTTTCCATTTTTGGAGGTCCAGAACCCTCGAAATCTAAAATTGGATGATCTCATACTATAGATCCCGAAGTCACCTTTTCAATGACTATAAATTTGCAAGAAATGGGAAAGTACTAGAAGATATCACCATTTTTGCTCTAGATGCTTGATCAGTTTTTTTCCTCATTTATCCTCCTGGGAATTATATATAGTCATCACCATCAAATTATCCTCTAAAAATACTTTCCACAAAGTATAATTTTATCAATTTTGGTTTAAAAAATTCAAGATAGGGTAGTTTGAAGTTGGGGTCTATTTTAGGGTTTATCCAAGATCCATCGAGTTGGTTTTCCCATCCATCGAGCTATTTCCTTGTATGTCGAGTTGTTTGCATTGAAAGAGAAGTGCCTCCCTCATGACTCACCATGTCACCCCATGTTACTACCTACCACCTTGGCTTGGTATGGTTCCCCATGTCAACTTGGAAGGGTTTTTTAATTTGAAATGGGCAGGCTTTTTTTTGTTTATAGGCCTTCAGGATTTAACTATTTGGATTCTGCGGCCAACCCATTTTGGGCATTCTGACACTCGACTCATAAAAGCGACTTCCAAACTCACATACCCCCAAACTCTGAAAATGCCTCTACCATGGATTCAAAAATCCATCCAACTTGTCACGTGTACCCTACTTCAGACCTTTTGCATTCGGAACTACTGGCACATACACTTTAGAGTTGTGTGTACTATTCATCCTCCTAGGGCACGATTGTTTCTAAAATATGAAGTACCGAAAATCTAAAATTTGGAGTTTTGGGCTTCTATATTTAGCTCTCCATTTCCACGAAAATCCTAATGCATTCTCCGAAGACACGAACCCCCAAAGTTTGAAGAATTCGAGCTCAAAAAAGCATCATTGGCTCATCCAAGGGCTCGCCATTTCTTACTTTTCTTAGACTCAATCATTCCTCCAAATGGCCCTGTTGTTGCGCTCAACCTTCTTCTTCCCGAGCTGAGTTTCTCAACTCTTCACCATTCTACTGGTGCATTTATTACTCGTTCCCTATGCGGTTTGAGTTTGGCTCACCTATGAGATTTGAGAGAAACTCGCATGAGCTTTCTCTGGCCTCTTAGCTCAGCCTACGTATTTTTCTTTTTTCCATGCTACATAGGCCTTACAACCTTTGCATGAGATTACTCCTTCTGACCACCAACGGTTCTTCCATGCATGGCTCAAGTTGATGTCCCCACCGACATCTCCTAATATTGCTTGACCAAACCACTTGAGCTCGGCTCTCCCTATCACTCTTAAACTTGCTTGGGTGTTCTGCGAGCTCACTCACTTGTCAAATTTTCCTCCCGATCTCAACCTATGGTGCTTGTGAATTGGATTGATTGAGCCTTTGTGTACCTCATCTGAGCTAGGTATTCCTAGCCTCTCATTATCTTGTGGTTGATTCAGCCTTGACCTCCTCCCAATATATTTTCCTCTTGTTCAACATTCAGCTTCCCCATGACTTACTTGGATCTGATTTTGGTGAATGAGCCTTCAACTCTATGGCCCACTAGCCCCTTTACATGCATGGCCTGGTCTTCACCAAAATTGAGCCTGTCACCTTCACTGCCAAGCCATCTCCATGTAAAGTTAATTTTTCCTCGACCGAGCTGGTCCAATCCTCTGTTGTGCTCCCGAGCCATTCCCAACCCACTTCTACTTGTGAGTCGAGCTTGTTGAGTTGTGGCTCATCCGAGCTTGCCGAGTCACTTACACTGTCTCACTGCTCCTATATTCGACTTGCTCAATTTCCTATGAGCTCGACCGAGCTCATATCACTTCCCCACCCCTTTACAACACACTTCCAACTCACAGAGCTACTCATCGAGTAGCTTGGCAAGATGTTTTTGGCTCGGTGGCCCTTAATGGGATAAAATGTAAACTCTTGACCCTTGGAACCCAAATTCTTAGTTCTTTTTTATTTTTTTAATATGGAATCCTGATAGGAACTAAATGTGGGTAATTATTAGGCTTATCTTATTTGACCTATTTTTGCTTGTTTAACTGGATGTGGGCCTGGGCTAGCCAATTTTTCCTCGGAGGTAAAAATAGTCAACAAGTAGCTATTGAGTAATTTGTGTAAGCTTCATATATTTATGCAAAAGTAGCTTTTGAAATGTCCCTTGCTTCTATCAAATCTAGAGCATCCATGTATTCCATGCTGAGTCCCTTCAAAAAGAGTAATTTGAGAGATTCATGTTGTATTCTGGTGTACCTTGACTAATAAACACATAACAAGAACCTTTCCAAATATTCTTCTAATGGTTCATCCTATTTTTGTGCCATTCTATATATTTCATCACCTCCCTTGTTGTTTGGTCTGCAATAATCTTGGTACTTAGTGAGGAACTTCTCCTTCATCTATGCCCAAGTGGTTACAACATTTCTTCCCAATCCCATGAACCATCTCAAGGTTGCATCCTTGAGTGTAGCAAGAAATAGCTTCAATTTATGTTCATCTGTAGTATAATCATAACTCCTACACAGAACATCAAACTCAAATAGAAGGGTGTCTAGGTCTTCTGACATGGATCCATGAAAGTTGGGAAAGGCTAAGGGATAAATATTCTTCATACCAGTAGCCGCATTATTGTCACTAATGGGGAACTCAAAGGTGCTTACCCCATTTTGAATATTCTGATCTACTTTTTCTTCCATCTCCGGCTACTCAGAAGCAACTTCCGAACTGTCACTTGGAGGATGATCTTCAAATATTACTCATTATACAGATGAAAGGACGACTTCTTCAAAATCCTCAGAGGTATATGAAGAGATCAGTACTACCTATGGATTAGGTAAAAATCTACCATGAGCATCCGTTGGGCGGTGCATACATCAACTACTCAACTCTATCAATGGAAAATGAGTTAGGGGGTTGGTTGGAAGTGAATGTCCTAAAACCTAAATTGCTCTAAGAAATCAAAAACCTTTTTAAAAACCTTGTAACTCGGCAGTATCCCTGAAAATGGTGCCAAAAATGATGGTGCAAATTAACTTGCAGCAATTAATATGTTTTTCATCAATCTACAATCATTTGATTATAAGACCTAGAGACGTAAACTTTCAATATTGCCAGTGTTGTATGCACCATTACAGATGTTTGAGAGGTGTAAAGGTAAATTTCTATCATTACAATTAGGAAATAACAATATTATAAATGAACTAAACTATGAATGAAATGAATATTATGGCTGTGGAAAAGCATGTAAAAATAGAATACAAATAAAAGAATAAACTGCTACAATTCCAACCATGCAATGAATTAAAACAACAAAAGGAGAGGGTTAGAAAAGTGCAAGTAGGCCCTACCTTGGGTGTTAATCCCTCCTAAGGTTTGTGTCTACAACAATTTAACAGAACTCAGATTCTTATTTCATCAGCATGAAGATTTCAATTGGAAAATACAACAAATTCCCTCTTTATGGATCGATCTACCTATGCTCGCCTTTTTTACAGCATTAATATTTCCTTTTTTATATCTTCCATTATAACAAAGGTGTGAAGAAATAGAGTACTACTAGGAGTTTTAGTTGGATTAAGTAAAATATCTTAACCAAATAATTTGGAAATTTACATGCATGCAACCAAACTATTCAGTAGATGTTCTCATACAATCACATAACTTAACTAATCGATTAGTTGATCAACCAATTATTAAATTATGAGTTAAATCAATTAGTTATTTTTTTGAGTTACAACGCATAATCAGGTGATGGCGTTGAGTATTCTTGTTGTTCACATAACAAATTCTTCTATCAACACGTGCAAGCTTAGGTGTAGTTTCCATGTTGTGCAAGATTCCCATAATCACGGTTTCATGTATGTGTGTGATCTCCTTTGGCTGCGGACGTCTTGTTGTGGATGAGTTCCTTTCGCTGCATGTCAGTTATTGTGTATGGATCCTTTGCTGCATATAATAAATTATTTACAAACAAGGCTAGCATTTATACAAGGAATCATTTAACATCATATTGCAATTCAAAGAATAAATACATACTTGTAATCCACAAAATAAAGTAAACCTTAGTAATAATTATATTAACTAATATCTATGCCATGAGTTCAAGTTAAAATGGAAATTTTTAGCAGTATCACCGGGAAATACAAGTTTAGGGGTACAATTGGCTAAACAAAATACATTAGATGAGGTGTTTAAAAAGGAAATAAAACAAATCATCAATGGAGAAAGATAATGTTAGAGAGAGAAAATAAGAAAGAGGTGAGATCAAGAGATTATGATCCAGGATGAAGTTATGCTCTTCTTTCATTATGGAGATGAATGTTGCAACTGAATAGGATCTTCCTCGGTTTCTTCTTTAATTAGGGAATGTATTATAAATGATGCTCCACATATTATCTAGAAAGATCATCTTTTTTCATGTCTTGAAATCTCTCTTTCAACTCTTCATCTCTATGAGCAACGACAGGATGCACAAATAAAGTCTTTGTCACGAACAATCTCTTGTCTCTCACATGAAAAACCAATCATCATTAAGAATGCACTCACACCATGCATTCCCCAATCTTGGTAACCATTATCTCTCTTGGATTTGATGGTATCAAATATTCATGAGAATCCTTAGTGGCAACACACCAATCCTTTGAAATGGAAACACTTCCTCTTTGTGCTCAATGAAACCAAGAAATGACTAGATGAGTAATGTCTTCATCAAGAATAAGAGTGCTTCCTGTTATGCATCTTGAATGGAGAATAGTGATGAGATTGAGAATAAACCAAAACCATGGTTCCCATCATGAAAGCCTTTAATTGATTCAACTAGATGTTTCATGCTCAACAATCCTCATGCGTATGTTAACTCAAGTTAGCAAATGAATTTTCATTTTTATCAAGGTGTATTCAATGATGCCTTTGGTAGTGACATGGATGCAGTCATTATGGATGAAGGAATCATCTAAATCACTTGATAATGGATTCATTTGAAATATATTAGTGACAGGAAGTGATGCTCTAATATTTAGACAATTCTCTTGTCTGGATCAACGAGAAAGTGCAAAATTCAATGAAGCAAGCATAATAGTGTGAAAAAAATCAGTCCTCCATATCTACAAATGTAATTTATATAACCATTTAAGATATATCTCAAATTAAATCTTATTTCAAGAGGAATATTTGCTCTAAATTTTAGGCAGTTTCGTTGGTTGAGTCACTGGGAAAATGCAAAACAATTTTCAGTTGTTTTGGTGGGTTTTAAGTGGTTTTACAGCCCGAAATTAATTTAATGATATCACATGAATATTTTCACCTTAGCACGTGATTAATAGGTCAAAATTAAGTTTTTTACAAGGATATATCATTAGAAAAGTTTTAAGGGATTCCTCTATGCGGTTTTCTAGTAATGATCAAATCAAGTTTTTGAGTGGTTTTACAAAACAAGGTTTCAACAACTGCAATCCTCAAGTGAATATAGAAAATAATATACTCCATCACATGCCATGTTATTTATATGAACATGAAGGTGTTTCAAAGGAGAGGGTGTGCTCAAGATCGTAGAGTGTTTTGACGATGAGATCACGAGATATGAGTAAAACAAGGTATGATATAACTAGGGAAGACAAGTGGTTTCATGGACATGGGAGGAAGAAAAAACATGTTTTTGAGTGGCTTTATGACAAACCATTTTTCTAATTTTGAAAAAAAAATTGGGAGGGAAGATCGTGTTTGAATGATAACTTGGGAGATGGAGGGATTTCAACTTTTTTTTGTACAAAGTGAAAAATGCGCTCACTTTGCACAACCCTTGGAAATAATGTGCTTCAATCAGGATTGGGTGAAATTTGGAGGAGTAAATGACACACCAAAGTGTTCCAAGTGCAAGGAGGCTCCAAAAGTGCACTTTTATTCATATTTATCCCCTGAGAAAAATATTGGATCAGAATGACCCCGCACTGAAAGAACCTGAGAAATCACATTTGGTTCCTGCAAACAGATTGTAGGGGTACTGTATAATGAAACTGGCGGAGCCTGTGAAGATCAAACAACCTTGTACGGGAGAAATTCAAAAAATCGCTCTGTTGAGTGGATCCGGGCCATAAATCCATTCTATGGGTTATAGGTGGGCTCAAAAATAGAATAGCAAGGTTAGAGCAGGAGCAGTGTCACAGAGAAGCTTGGAGCAAGAAAGGGAAGAAACGAAAAATATCCGAAGTTTTCAAGCTCAAAACAGTTCAGAAAGAGTCTAAAAATGGGCTAAGTATGGAGGATGCAGCAGAGAAGGCCACGTGTCCAAACGACACTTCTCTAAAGTTGATTCCAAGAAAAGAAGTTCAAATGAGCATCAGGCTTCCACGCGTCCAAGGCCCCCAAAATTTGCACGTCCATTGAAAAGTCTTCGACTAGACAGGAAGGTGCCAGGTGCTGGCTCAATGTAAATCCAAGATGGGATCCCAAGGCAAAGACTCGAACTCATGTCAGCCCTCCATGTAGCAAATGGTCGACAGAGTTTTAAAAGGTGGATAGGGTGGGCCTCAAAAAAGGCTAAGTATAGAAGTACTAGTGGTGACTACCACGTGTCTAAACGGTGCTTCTCAAAAACATTGGATCCAAATGTGGAGGCTCAAACAAGTGCTAGTTTGCTACATAGCCCAAGGTATGAAAAGGTAAAGGAGAGGTCATTGAAAAGTCCAAAGACCTACAAAGGTTTTCAAGTGTCAACCCGATGCTCCTTCAAGGGAAAATATTGATCAGGAGTTTCAGCGAGCGCAAGGCCTCCACGTGTCCAGTCTTAAAAGGGAACAGAGTCAGGTTGAATAGTTAATGCGTAACGTAGGCCAGTGGAGAGTGCCAAGTTTCTAAATGGCGCTAACTCAAGGGCCAAATGGAGAGAGGGTTTTTAGACGAGTGCCAGACCATTGCATGTCATCGATTAAGAAATATAACCCTGCCGAGCAAAGGACTTAGCCAAAAACATATAAGTTGAGCAGACTGACGGAGGAAACCACATGTCATCCCCGCACTTTTCCAAAAGCAAAATACAAAGGCCGCCCTTAGACATGCACCAGGAAACCATGTGTCCCAGCCTCAAAAGGTGGTCCGCTTTTTGAACTAGTTTTCCCGCCCTTTTGTACAGACCTGATACAAGCTTTGAAGGGGCATATCTTTCAACTCAAAGCTCAGAATATTGTAAATCTGACACCGTTGGAAATATCTCAACCTCCCCCACGCCTTAGAGATTTGAAACTTTAAGTTTGGGTAGGCTAGGTAAAGGAAAATGGAGAAAACGTCTTTGGGGACATTAATGTGGGATCTATCTACCTCAACAACTAGATCAGATTCAATCTACTCCACAAGTTTCCTCCTCCTTCAAGGCACCGAATAAGAAATCAATGCATTCAAGACAGATTTTGGGGGTAGATTTTGTAGGAGGCATTAATAGCATTGGTTGAGCTTCGACCTGATTTTCCTACTTCTCTCTCTATCTTTCTTCTCTCTGATTGAATCTATAAATTTAGGTTCAGTACTCATTTTAAAGGTTTGGACGTTCTTTTGTTTTTACAGGATCCCCTTTCCTTCTGGCAAAGGAATTTGTGGAGTCCAGATCTTCCATTTAAATTGTAAATACGTTTACTTACTTTTAGACATTTGTAATGCATTGTATCAATTTGCAGAGCAATAAAACACATTTGTGATTGATTTTAGATTCTTTCTTGTCCCCTTTGCTCTCATCTGGTCTTTCATTGTAAATTTGGTTATCTATGCTTGATTATTGTATGTATTTTTTTGGTTTGTGTCCATCAAAAAAACTAATGTTCATCATTCCTTTGGTGCATCACCTTGTCGCTTAGTTTTGATTTATTGTATTCATTTTATCCCTGTCTCCTTGGTAAAACTTAGATTAGGTTTAGGAATAGGTCCTCTACAAGTTTCCACGTATGCACCTAAACAGAGGAATAAGAACTAACCATTAATCTGGAGAGTTTCCCATTTGCAAAGTCCCACACTTTGAGTAAAACTCAATGTTATGCGAATCACACCAAATGAATCTTCCTTAGAAAAGTAGATATGATTACTCATTTGGGGGTGCTGTGATTTTGCATTAACATGCACCAAGGAGGAGAGGGCAGGATCCACAACACACTTAACCTTTCCCATTCTTCTATTTCTTCATTGTTTTTTTACTTTTCTTATTCACCAATGAGAGGAGGGCATATTTTGGTTGGAGGAGTTTCAAAGAAAATTTTACAAACATGTTTTGCACTTCCAAAAGGAATCCAAGCTCCAAAAGTGCACTTAAGTTTTTGACATCACCATGTCAACGAAGAATTAAAACACAATGCACTTTTTGGTTTGAGATAAAATAATTGACCCTTATGGGGTGTATAATATATGAATGTGACTGGAAACGAGCCAAATAATCCAATGGAAGAATTTAGAAACTTTTAAAATAAGTTATTCATGATTTTTGAGTCAACTTACAACTTTTTATTAGGAAAGTGTGTTAGTGAGATGAGCTTCTGTAGGAGTTTGAGATGAGTATGAACCAAACTAAAACTTGGTTCATGATGGTGGTTTAATTTTCTTCAACTTGACGTTTAATTAGGCTTCTGACTCCACTAGACATGAACATAACCTTCAATGCAAGTTCCCTCTTCCAGAAATACCATTATGCCTCAATGTTGGGAAGGTTTCTATTTTTTATGTTCCTAGAATGCTATCTTGTATATTCCATCATGTAGTAGACCCTATAAATTTTTCAATAAATGTGATTTGAGTTCCCACTACTGCCCAAAGTTCCTGAAAAACTTTCTCAGAAGTTGACCCTTCTTTAATGATCACACAAACATTTTCCTCAAAAATTCCCTAGAGAGAAATCATTCCCAAAACCATTCTAAAGCTCGCAAAATATTTTTTACACCATATGTTTACAAAGAATAATCCAATACTTTTCCATTAACTACAATATGGGCTTCTAAAACAACCCGAGGCTTCTGAAATATTTCCCTGAAGTTGACCTTTGAAAAGAGACAACTGACAATTCTTACCCACTTGACAAACAAATCTGTAGGGTTGTCAAATAAAATGTGAAGACATTTTACATGCCAGTAACTAGATCATACTTGGGGACTTGACTTGGTTTGGATGAAACAAAAATGAGGTAAGAATGAACACTAGAATCTCATAACCTTTAATAAAACAATTCCTTATCCATTGGGCAATAGAGTCTCAAAAGAGAAACACCTTATTGTGGAATATTTATTGAACACCACACACACACACAACAAAAACAACATAGGAAGGGAAACAAACCAAGTAAAAATAAAAAACCTAACTCACCTATGTACAAGTGAGGGACAAATCGATTTCATTGTATTACTTAATCTTCTTCAGATGTTAGTCATGTATGGGTAGCACCAAATGGTGTTTCTCTGCATACCGATTAATCGGTTCAATGAATTAAGACCCCTTTCTCAACTTCTTGGGAAATCCAACAATTGCAAGAAGTCTCCATGTATATGAGAAAATAATTGTTGCATGCTTCTTCTTGAGAAAGTTTGTATGACTCATTTTACAAGTGAGGATCCACTTGGACAAATCATTGCCTTTGTTTTTTTGAAAATTCATCTCTATTTTCCTGTCCATTTTCAAATTCACTCATGCTTATGATTTCTCATTTTTCACTTCACTTTTGCTACAAGATTGATTCTTGATAATACCAAGCTCTCCATGTTCACAACTAGGCTTTGAGTCTACCATGGTTTCTATGAGTTGGTTCTTGGTAGATTTTTTGAGACTTTGAACATTATCATGGACTTCTTGTTGCTCTATATTTCCTAGTTTTCAAGATGAATATCCTTCACACACACCAACTCATTCTAGATCTGTTGTTTTCTATGGTATAACTCATATGATTCTATGTCCTCTTAAAAAGAGAACAAAGACAAGGTTGGGGTTGAAATGTGGAGATAATAAATTTCCTTGTGGCCTTTTTGGGCTATAATAGGCATCCCCATGATGGAGATATATTATTCTTGAGTGGAATCATCCTTGAGAGATTCAATAAATTTTTCATCTATCCATTCATCATTGAGAAGGTCTTCTTCTCCAAATGGAAAAGAAAAAATTTCACATTCACAATCATATCCATTGGGTAAGTTCTCATGTTGGATTGTAAGAAGATGATTGGAACCTTAGGGCTCACATTTCTAGAACTCATTTGATATCACTTTTCTCTCATGGTCTACACTGCTTATCATCTTCGAAATACTTTTTGGAAAGTCAATATATCCATGGTCCTCATCATCACCAAGTAGAAATTTGTATCCATACTTAATGGGAAGTACAAATTGTCAAATTTCAGGTTCATCAAGTCATCATGGTGTTTCTCAACTGACTCAAGCACATCTAGGTACTCCTCCAATATGGGAAGCTCAACATATTTCTATAAAGTTATGAAATAGTTGCCATATCTTGCATCTTGGTACAAAATGTCTACCCTTGGGTCATCTTCTTTTTGAACAGTATATCTCATCTTTTTTATAGGAAGAAGCTTCTTCATTTACCATTGACTGGTATGGTGACATATGACCAATCCATCTGTATATCTCCACCAACATCCTAACAAAAAATTTGGTTCAATAACATCCCATATGAAGTTGGAATGTCAGCTACAAGTATGTTGATTTTGACCTTCTTGTCTGGAAAGTCCACCAATGTTACTTGAATATATTTGACTTGACCAACGAGAGATACTTATTTGGTCTCCATGAAGTAACAATGAATAACAATAAGGGTGAGAGTGAGACCAAGGCCTTGACAACCTTGATGAGCATGACATTTTCAGAGGCACTGGAGTTAATGATAGAGTTACCCAATTTATATACATTGATCAAGAAAGAGAGATAGAAGGGTTCTACTTTCTCATAAGTGGAGGATGTTGAAGCAATAAGGTTTTGAGAGAGAGTGGTACTAGGAGCAGAAAGTGGTTCTTTGGTAGTGAAATTGATGGAGCTAGAATTTGAACAACTTCATTTGATAAAATGGACAAGATTATCAAGTTTATTGGGATGATTTCTCAGTTACTCAGACTCATAAATTTAGACTTTGGACTTCTTCACATGGTCAATGATGTTAAAGGATGAATGGGTGGATGATTTGGGAACAATTTCATCCTTGATAGGTGTAGTAGATACATTCTTAGAAATAGAAGAAGTAAAAGCAAAAGTTAATTTGACCAGGGGGAAAGAGACTTACTCGGAGAAGGAGATGTGACCTTGGCTGAGGTGGTCTTGGGATTCTTCTTGGCTAACTCCATGGAAGTGGGTAGCAGTGATCCTTTTTTTGTTGTTATTTTATGTAGAGTCACCTTTTGAGGATTCAAGTTCTTCACTCAGGTAATAGAGGAAGAGGCATCCTTTTGTGCTTGTGAACGAGTAGACAATGTACAAGATTAGTTATTCATATCAGCCATGGAATCTATAATCTTCATCATATGAGTATTCAAAATACTCAATATTTTCATATCCAATTTCTTCTCTTTCAAGTTCCAACCCAACAATTTCATCTTCTTCATTTTTCTTAGTTCCACATACTACATCGATAGGTGGAGCTTCCAAGGAAAGCATGTGCTCCAATAATATGATTCTAGTTCTAGTTTTGATATGGAACATGCTGAGCAATTTTCTTATTCATTGTAATACAATCATTGATCAACTTCTATAACAATGAATTGGTGCCTTCATAATGGGAACTCTAAACTTTATTTTTTGTTGAATGGTTCTTGATCTTTCTTGACATGATAAGATCATCTTCCACTTTAATAGATTTGTTTTTAGCATTATCCAATGTATTTGGTTGAGTTCCCCTCAATATGAACCCAACTTTAAGCAATTGAGAATTTATAAAGAACCTCTTTTGATTGTCTGCAATAAGACAATCAACAGTAGGAATCTTATTAATCATCTTGTTAAATTTAGATGCAAATTATCTCATGGGATCTTGTGGTTCCTTATTCATTTGAGCCAATTGAGCGAGAAGGGCATGGGAATCTTCAACTGACTTGAACCTTACTTCAAGTTTAGTTTTTATATATGCCCAATTAGTGATTGAGTGAGATGGAAAATAGTAGAAACATTATGTAGTAGCATTTTGTAATGAATTCATGAACAGACAAATAACATCTTCATGTTCCACTCCAAGAACATCACATGTCGTGATAAAAGCTATAATATGCTCATCTTGATGTTTGTTGGCTAGATTTTCTACACAACTAAAAACCTAGGCAGTCATGAGATAAATCTCCCTCATTTACAGGTGAAGCTCCCATATAAAATTTTGTCACTTGTATTTCCTAATAACTATTTTTTGGTATTACTTTAACTATGTACCTCATGAACCATAGCTAGACAATTTTGCAATAAGTAAGAAGCTATAAGCAATATGTGCATGAAAGGGAAATAATTAAATGCAAGAATAAAGGAAAGGAAATGTGTAACCTAATCAATAGTTGACAGAGTTGATTACATGCACATGGATGAAACAAATAGATCTTAAAACATAGAATTTGAAGCAAGGGAAAGTTCCAAATCTAGATCTAAGACAACACAAATTTTTATGCATAGATCTAAAATGAAATAAAAGACAAATGCACCATTGACACAAAGTTCTCTGGAAATCTCTTCTCTATTCCTATGCTTGCAAAAATCTATCATGGGTTTCATCTCAAAGTATGGAACATAAGAATGCTGATTACAAATTCCAATTCTTTAACCCATAGGTTTTTCCTCTACTTATAGTGTGTAGAGGGGAAATTACAAATGGGAAACTGCAACTGAACTAGAACATGAAGAAGTAGTAAAGGGAACATCTGGCAATCATCTTCCTAGAATTCCTCTCTTAGTGACATGCATAAGGATTTTAAGCCAAAAATGTACACATCTGTCACCTATCTTAAAGAATCCTTCCAAATAACTTAAAGTAATGGTTTTTAAACCAATAACTTTAATTTTACATTTTCATCTGAGAACATAAGAAAGAAGAGAAGAATGAATATTTGCTAGCTATAACACCTATACTTTCTTTTTGTTATGATATTGGATATACTTGTCAAACATGTAATTCAACATCTTCCCATATGTTTTAACAATATCATCTCTCTTAGTTCTGAACTGTAAAAACCCTCTAGACAAAGCAACAGTGTTAGCCTTCACTTTCTCTAAACCAGGCCCATATCCCTCAACATATTCTTGAAGCTTTATGTGTCTACCAATTGAATCCAACGTGAAAGGTATGGTGGATTCATCAACTTCTTTCCGCACAACCAAAATAAATTCCTCATGGGAAGCAGGTAATTCATACGGGATTCTCTCTTGCACTTCTCCCATCTTACTTTCCAGCAACTACATTCTCTTAGGTAAGATCTTCAGGATCTCTACATGGAAGGAAACTGAAATCTCTAACTGCTTCCCCTTTTCCATCAATCCACTAGGTAAAATTTTCTCTGCCATTAGCACGTCCTCTAGCAATGAGTGTATCTTAGCTAAAGTATCCATATGACTTTCAGCAAATATGTTCTCATCTTCTATCTGTGTCATTAGCTCCTTTAGCTGAGATATTGCCCTGTGCATGTTCTCTAATTCAGTTGGTATTTGCTTGAATTGCTCTGAAGCTTGGTGAATGATTTTTTCTTTCCACTGGGTAATAACTTTGACCTGGTCCCCTACATCTTCTACCTCCTGCATCAGATGATTACTTACCTACTCATGTGCTAGAATGGGCTGAGAGGAAGGTTTGGCAACCTTAGCAATGATCTCACATAGCTGAGACACCTGCTTTTGAAGCTTAACTCTTTCAGCCTTCTCTTTTTCAAGCTTAAGGAATAAAGCGTTCATTAGTGTCTGTGTATCCTACTTTAATCCCTCAGTGGTAGCTCGACCTATTGGCACTTTGATCACTGTTATATCAAATGTAGTGAGCTCTCCCTTGTGATTTCCTTTTGTTGGCACTGATTACTCAACGAAATTTTGTCCTGATTCCTCAATAATTAACCTATAAGTCATTTTGGCAACTTTAGGCCTTCTATCTCTTCCGCCCAAACTCAAAAGCAGATGAAAGTCATGTTCCTCCAGGTTGATCTCCTCTCTAGCTTTTAGGATTGTCTACAAATCCAACCATGATGGAAAGTTTCTTCTCGGGGAATGAGAAGTCACCGAGTGCACCACCATCTCATCCTCTAATTCTTATCTATCCGAATTTTCCACCGTGTTGTAACTGTCGCGCTATGGATTGTCCAAAGACAATGGTTTTTCAAACTCCGCCATCTATGCTTTCAAATTCTCCGCATGGAGAGGTGAAGACCCAAGTGGTTGAGGAGAAAATAAAAATGAAAATAGATTCAATGTAGGAACAACAATATCTCTCTGAGGTTTTAGGGCTGCCGAAGTGCTATGAGTTGATGCTGGAGAAGATGGAACTAACACGATAGCTATAGATTTGGCCTTCTCCTACGTGTGAGACTTCTTGTGAACCTTAAGCTTCTTCAGCCTTTTGATGCTTTCACCTTCATGCTTCCTTTTGCTGGAGTCTCCTACAGTAACTTTTCCTATGATCTGATTCATCAAAGATTCATCTAGGCAATACCCCTTTCTCATCAACTAGTTCGAAATGTTAACCAGAATTATGGAAGATATCTCCTCAATCGTCTGACAGCCACCAATGTTTTCCTGAAGAGTAGCTCTATCCCCTCCCATTTGATGATATGAGTCAAGTATCACATGCCCATCATCTACGAGATTTGCAGGTATCTGTGTCAAACCATAATCAGACACTTGTTATTCCAATAACCTGTTGAAGTCTTTCTTTTTGAATTCATACTCGTTTCTACACTTCATCCAAAAGTCTTCCAATGAAGGCACATGTGAGTATTCTTGGGAGATTTTCTTCTTTGCTACCCCATATGTTTCAAAGTTCAGTCATGCTGGGAAGAATTCAAGCTCATACTCAAAAACAATCTCCGCTTCGACTCCTCTAGCTTTGTGGATGCTCTGGCAGCTGTAATAACCCATTGTGACTGGAAAGAAACCCATAGACTTATGCCACTTTGATTGTAAGTCATGCATCTCCACGATTTTCCTGCACAATTCAATGACGACCCACTTTTCATTTGGATACCTCGACAGCTTTACTGGTTCTCCCAAAAATCTGGTTACCCTGAGATAGGTGAAGTTTGCAAACTGGATGAAAATACTATCATGTTGGGATATAGCTTCCCAAACTTATTTTCTTACCCAGTTGGTCTTCATATCACTATTTAATTCACAGATGAATTCATAGAAGAACCTATCATTGACTGCTTTGTAATCTTTGTGGCATTCAAGAACTGTCAACTATGGGAAGCACTCAAAAATAGGATCTTTCTCCACTATGCCCCGTCTATCCATCTTGGAAAATATACCCTGCAAGGTTGCTGCATATACCAGGTATGAAGTCATTTTGAAGTTATATGTTTGCCTCACACTATGGAGTTGTTCACCGATGTTGTCACGAATGATCTCTACCCAATTGATTATTGAATCAACTTTTTTGATCTCAATGGTCCTCACGAAAGCATACATCCATGAGCGGAAGTTGTGAGTATCGGCTTCTCTACTTAACTTGCAAACAAATTTAGTAATATCATCCACCTCTTACACCAAGTTGGATCGCGGAAGAGTCCTCGAGAACTTTGATGGGGACATGGACTTCTTCATATATATGTTGTTCATTATGCCCACACAATCTACTTTGTGTTTCTCCCATCTGTTTCCAGCATCCAGCATGCTAATTGTAATCACCACCGTTCATGTTGGAATCTCCAGACAATAATTAATAAACTATGCATCCAGCGTAATAATTGTCTTTCCTGCAGCATCCTGAATTGTTAATGAAAGCAGATGATATGACCTTGCACACTCCATAACAAATTCGGGCAACTTAGTTATGACTGGAAATGCTGATGCTTGAATAATTCCACTCCTTGTTATTATCTGCATGAGAGATGTCTTTCCGGCCCTGGATCTGTCAATTATTTCAGAGATGGGTTCAGGGCCTATTCCGTGTCATTGATATCAGTAAATATGGAAACTGTGCATGATTCTACTGATCCTTCTCTTTCATCACGCTTCATCATGGCTGGAGCAATATTTGTCTGTATTCTTTTTCTTTTAATCATGCCAGAATTCTTTACAACTGGGTCAATATGTGCAGATCTAGCAATTTATTCAGATTCAGAAGATATATTCAATGTACCTGACATTGATTTGAACTCCATTTCACCTATATGAACACCTGTAATTATTTCAGACAAATACGAAGTCCAGAGCATGAATACTTGATTTCTGTCACCAAAAATCTACATATGAAGCCTGTTTCCCTAAAATTTGAGGCTTTGCTTGCATGTAAAGCAAGCGAAAATATTTTTAAATTCACGTGGGCACTTATAGTAACATGCAGATAATTATCATAGCATAAATCAAGCTATTCCAACCCTAGGCACCAAACCTTGAAGCTTCTTAGCAATGAAAAACACCTTCTAATGCACAAATCCTCCTTTCCTTGGCGCCAAAACTGTCTAGGCTGCAATCCATAGCAAAAATAATTAATTGCTTCTTTATTATGGCAGCCCATGCATATGCAACCCTCAACATTCTATTTTTAATAATCTTCCTTCCTATTCCTGGCAATTTAATTAATAAACAATCATGTTTATTCACCCAAATTGGGTGCCCAATTATGCATGTTACTGGTTGCCTTTAAATAAATTTATTTTATTTATTTTTAGTATGCATACATGATCTATTTTCAGCTCACCCTCTTGCATTGACTTTCATCCCATTCTTGGCACCAAAATTAGGTAGAGAAACTATTAATACATACCATTAAAAGCATTATTTAATGCCTAAATGGGTCGCACTTTTTGACAAGGTTGATTTCTAAAAATAAGAAGTCAACTTTGATGGGATTTTCTACCCTACACTACAGCTCCAAAAATCCCTTCTTTCACTTAAGTTGTTTGACTTCTATAATGGGAATTTTTACCTTTCAAGGTAGGTAATAAATACTCGCCTACCTGCCACTGCCAAAATTCCCATCATCAAATTAAAACATCTCCCAAAACGTGTGACTTGCATTAAAATTAGCCTCCTTCGATAAAGTGTGACTTGCATGGGTGAATAAATCTCTTTGTGGGAAAAGTTAGCCTATCAGGTAGGCAGAAAATTCTCGTCGGCGCTTTAAGTGATTTTTCTTTATTTTATAATAGGAATTTTTACCCTATAATGTAGGTAAGAAATTTCCGCATGTCTGTCGCCTCTAAAAATCCCATCGTAACTTAAGTGACTTTGACTTCATAGGAAAAAGTACCCTGCAAGGTAGGTAAGCAATTCCCGTCTGCCTAGCACTACCAAAAATCACATTGCAGCTAAAACTCATTCATTCCAAAAAATGTGACTTGCCTAGGAGAGGCTTTTGGTGCATGACTTCATCTTTTTTGGTCAGAAGCTTGCATTCTGAAGTTGATTCCTTCTGGTGGTGAGGTCGTAGATGATCTCCAGATGCTTCAGGAAATTAAACATACTATACTGGACAAGGACCAAACCTAGGGGAATTTCACAAACAAAATGCAGAGAAAACAGGAGAAAAATGCAAAAGAAATAAATAAAATCAAAAAACATTGCCAAAAGTTGCAGACAATGCTTTGAATTCATTCCTAGTGAAATCCCTATTGAGATGTGTGAATACTGGCATGCAAAACATCAACAGGATTCAACCGGAGCACAATTACTTCAAACAGGACATTAATTTTTAATAATTAATTAAATAAAAAATTTCCACATTCAAAACTTGGCGGAGGGATAAAATGAGTTTGAGCATATAGGTATTTGTTGAAATTGGCTCATATGATTCACTGGGAATATCTTCACATAATATAAACATCTTCTGGCAATAAAACACAAAAGACCCGTTATTTTAAAAGAACAATTTTTTTTAGAAATGGGGTAGTCTCATATTTAAGGGTGAAATCTAGGGACACCAATGTTGCTTTCCATCTCCATAGAATTTGGGAAAATTCTTTCTCAATCCTCTGGGTAACTCATGAAGTGGAGGAGTTAAAAGCCAACAGACTAGTGATTTTTCCCCAAGGTATTAGTGCATCCATCTCTGGAGGAAGAGTACTCAATGGTTGTGGAGAGAGTGGAAGTGCAACTGTATTAGGAGGTGGAGTCTAAAATGGGCCTTCAAAATATTGTCTTGTAATCCATATGGGAGCAAGTACAAAATCAACTTGTTCTTGAAACTCAACTACAGGATTATGTAAGACTATAATGCCACTTGCTTTGTCACTTCTAATGTACCTTTTACATTCTCGTTTGCTTAAAAATATTAATCACTCAAGCAAAAAAAATAAGTTTTCATATTGGCCAAGGGATATGATATACTGAGGTATAGGAATCAAGGTTTTTTTTGGAATTTTTACTTTGTAGGATTTTGGAATATATGATTTTTAAAATGTTGTGGATCAATATAGGGTGCAGGAAAATAAAATATGCCCCACGGTGGGTGCCAAAAAAATTGGTGAAATATTTTGTCAAAGATAAAAAAGAGATTTCGTTAATGGTCACATAAATGAGTACTTTGCTTCAAGATGGGGCGACTCTTATTAATTAAAATATGGAAAAACTGTACACTAAAATAACTCTTGGGTTGGTAATAAACCAAGGAAGGTGTAGAAACATCCTTTTTATAACTGCAACATTAGCTGAGAGAGAGGGAATGTTGTAGATATATGAAGAGAGAGATGAAAAGGATAATTATACTAGTGAGTTGAACCCAAATTTTGCTAACTATGATCCAAAGGTGATTGTAGTTTCAATTGAAGAGGCAAGTACAACACAACATCATAACAAGATAGTGAAACAAATAATGCAAAATATTCATTCCACAAAAAAGATACAAAGTCCTTCAACTTCTTAAAAATGCAATCATGCGTTTGACTGAGTGACGAGATGAGAATGGAGGAAACTTGCTTAGAGAGGAAATAGAAGAATACAACTTGCTAGAGAGGGAAAAAAAATCCTTTGGAATGGAGAGAGCATTACAATTTATATCCAAAACAAGTCACTCTTTGCATTCTCATGTGACTTTTCAACTTAAAGTGCAATCGCAACGAAGAAATAAAAAACTTTAAGTGACTTAAGTCACTTTTACAAAAGTTGTTTCACAACAGAGAAATAGAATGTTAAAGAGAGAAAAGAAGAGAGAGAATGTGTGATCAAGAGAAGATGATCCAAGATGAAGTTTCGCTCTTCTTTGTGGAGATGAATACTGCAACTGGATAGGATCTTCCTCGGTTGCTTCTCTAATCAGGGCATGCCTTAGAAATGAAGATCCACATCTTATCTGAAATGATCATCTTTTCTCATGTCTTGAAATCTCTCTTTAAACGGTAGGTTGTACAAATCAACTCTTTGTCATGAACACGATCTCTCGTCTCTCACAAGAACAAACACCCATCTTGCAATCATTATGAAGAATGCACTAAAATCACACATGCCCCGAAATCGATAACCATGAGCTCTCATGGATTTTATGGTATCAAAGATTCATGAGAAGCCTCCGCTGCAACATAACAATCCTCTAAAATGGAAACACTTACTCTTTGTGAGATGGAACCAAACAATGAATGAATGGACAATGTCTTTATGAAGAATATGATTATGCATCTTGAATGGAGAATGGTAAGAAGATCGAGAATACACCAAAACCATAGTTCCCATCATGAAATTTGTTAACCGATTCAACTACATGTTTCATGCTCAACTATCCTCTTGTGCACGCTAACTCAAAATAGCAAATGAATTTTCCTTCTTTTTTGGTGTCTTTAATAGTCTTCAATGATGTTTTCGGTTGTGACATGGATGCAATCAGTACATATGAAATATTCATCCAAATCAATTGAGAATTGATTCATTTGAAATATATTGTCGATAGGAAGTGATGCTCCAATTTTTAGACAATTCTCTCATTCAGATCAATGGGAAAGTGCAAAATTCAATGAATTGGGTAGAATACTATGAAAACATCCAGTCTTCCATATCTCCAAAAATACTCCACATAATCATTCAAGAAATAGCTCAACGGAAATTTTATTTTAAGAGGAACATTTGCTCCAAAATGCAAAACATTTTTTAACCATTCTAGTGGGTTTTTTAGTGGTTTTGCAAGCTAAAAATGGATTTACTCATATCACATGAATCCTTTCACATTATCATGTGAGTAATAAATCAAAATGAATTTTTTTTATAATGAGAGATCATTGGCAAAGTTTCAAGGGGTTTCTTTGTGTGGTTTTCAAGCAATGAACGAATCAAGTTTTTGAGTGGTTTTGCAAAACAAGGTTTCACCAACTGCAATCTTCAAGTGAACATAAAAAATAATCTACTCCATCACATGTCATGTTCTTCATATCAACTTAAATGCATTTCCAAGGGGAGGGTGTGCTAAAAAAATTAGTGTTTTAACCATGGGATTATGAGATACAAGAAAAACAAGTTATGATAGAACTAGGGAACACATAAGGTTTCATGGACATTAGAGGAAGAAAAAACAAGTTTTTGAATGGTTTTATGAGAAACACTTTTTCTAATTTTCAATTATGTTTTTGGGAGGGAAGATCATATTTGAATGATAAGTTGGTAGATGGAGGAGGGATTTCAACTTTGTTTGTGCAAAGTGAAAAATGTGATCTCCAATCAGGCTTGGGCACACTTTAGAGGTGCAAATGACACATCAAAGTGTGCCAAAAGCAAGGAGGCTCCAAAAGTATGCCAAGGAGGAGAGGGTGGGACCCACAAAACATTTAACCTTGCTCTTTCTTCTATTTCTTCATTGTTTTTTGACTTTTCTTATACACCAATGAGAGGAGGGATCATTTTGGTTGGAGGAGTTTCAAAGCGCACTTTACAATCATGTTTTACACTTAAAGTTACTAATATTAGCATGTCAATGGATAATTAGAATACAGAGTGCACTTTTTGGTCTGAGACAAAAACTTAAACCTTTTCAGGGCGTATAATATATGAATTTGACTAGAAATGGACCAACAAATCCAATAGAAGCATTTTTAAACTTTTAAAATGAGTTCTTCATGATTTTTGAGTCAATTAACAACTTTTCCTAGGAAGGTGTGCCAATGAGTCGAGCTTTCGCATGAGTTTGAGATGAGTATGAACCAAACTAACATGTGGGTAATGCAAGTGATTCAATGTGCATCAAATTGGCATTTTTTATGCTCTTGACTCCATTTGACATTGCCAGAACCTTCAGTACAAGTTCCCTCTTCCAGAAAGATCATTGTGCTTCAATGTTGGAATGATTTCTATGTTTTATGTTCCCAGAACTTTATCATGCATATTCCATCATGTAGTAGACCTTGTAAGCTTTCTAATGAGTATGCTTTGAGTTCTAAACACCACCCAGAGTTCCCGAAACCTTTCTCAGAAGTTGCTCCTTCTTTAATGATCACTCACACATTTTTCTCTAAAAGTGCTTGAAAAAAAACATTCCCAAAACCATTCTGAAGCTCACAAAATCTTTGTTAAACCATACTATCATGAAGAAACTTTGAAACATTTCCATTGAATTCAAACTAAGCTTCTGAAACAACTCGAGGCTCCTTAAACCTTTCCTAGAAGTTGACCTTTGAAAAGAGGAAATGTGACAATTCTAACCCACTTGACCAAAAAGTGACAAAAATTCCATATGGTTGTTAAGTAAAATGCAAAGACATTTTACATGCCAATAGTTCTATTAGCACATAACACGATGGGGTCTTCGAATTGGATGAATAGTTAACAATGTAGTTGTAGGGGAATCCATGGCTAACCAAATAAGATAATAGATAGGAGCTCAATCCTCCAAATAGCCAGTATGTCTAAATATGTATAAGGGGGGCAAGCCCGAGCCCCATAAATATATAGATAGATCTCCCCTCTCTTCCTTATATATATATAGAGTGGGAGTGGTAAATATATAAGATATTTGGGGAGGGGAGTGTAAGGTAAGAGAGGGTTGATATAGATTTATATCATCTTATATATGGATGCTAATGAAACTATATACATACCTACCTCCCACCTAGATTCTAAGGTAGTACAAAGTCGGGTAGGGGATTATGATAACCAATGACTATGCTTTGAGTTCCGAACACCACTTGGAGTTCCCGAAACCTTCTCAGAAGTTGTTCCTTCTTTAATTATCACACACATTTTTCTCAAAAGTGCTTGAAGAGAAGGCATTCCCAAAACCATTCCAAATCTCATAGAATTTTTCTTAATCCATATTGTCATGAAGAAAAATCTGAAACATTTTCATTGACTTCAAATTGGGCTTCTGAAACAACCCGAGGCTCCTGAAACCTTTCTTAGAAGTTGACCTTTGAAAAGAGGCAATGTGACAATTCTAACCCACTTGACCAAAAAGTGACAAAAATTCCATAGGGTTGTCAAGTAAAATGTAGAGACAATTTACATGCCAAGAGTCCAATTGGCACATAACACGATGAGATCTTCTAATTGGTGAATTTGTAACAATGTAATTGTAGTGGAACCTATGGCTAACCAAATAAGATAATAGATAGGATCTTGATCCTCCAAATAGCAAGTATATCTAAATATGTAGAAGGGGGCAAGCCCGAGCCCCATAAATATATAAATAGACCTCCCCTCTCTTCCTCATATATATAGAGTGGGAGTGGTAAATATATAAAATATTTGGGGAGGGGATGGTAAGGCAAGAGGGGGGTTGGCTATAGATTTATATAGGCCTAGATATGCATGCTGATGTAACTCTATACATACTTACCTCCCACCTAGATTCTAGGGTAGTACAAAGTAGGGTAGGGGAATGTGATAACCAATGACTATGCTTTGAATTCCGAACACCACTCAGAGTTCCTAAAACCTTTCTCAGAAGTTGGCCCTTCTTTAACGATCACACACATTTTTCTCAAAAAATGCTTGAAGAGAAGGCATTCCCAAAACCATTCCAAAGGTCACAGAATCTTTCTTAATCCATACTGTCATGAAGAAAAATCTGAAACCTTTTCATTGACTTCAAATTGGGCTTTTGAAACAACCTGAGGCTCCCGAAACCTTTCTTAGAAGTTGACCTTTGAAAAGAGGCAATGTGACAATTCTAACCCACTTGACCAAAAAGTGACAAAAATTCTGTAGGGTTGTTAAGTAAAATGCAGAGACATTTTACATGCCAACATTCCTATTGGTGCATAACACGACGGGGTATTTGAATTCGGTGAAGTTGTAACAATATAGTTGTAGGGGAACCTATGGCTAACCAAATAAGATACTAGATAGGACCTCGATCCTCCAAATAGCCAGTATATCTAAATATGTAGAAGTGGGGCAAGCCCGAGCCCCATAAATTTATAGATAGACATCCCCTCTCCTCTTCATATACATAGAGTGGAAGTGGTAAATATATACCCACCAACAGACTTTTATACTGGTCATACCTAACATATACCCACTAAACTAATGTTATGAATTAAAATTTTGCTTAAGATACTTGAGCATATACCCAACAACCATATTTACCATGTGGCAAAGAGACTTCAATTTTGAGTTTGTCTTCCTTTTGAGTTGATTCATATCTCCTTAAGAGTATTGTTATCCTATGCAACTGGTGCACTTATCCTTCATTGAGGTAGAATTTGATTTTTCTCTCCACATCATGCCCGCTTGGGCCTTGCAATTGTTGATATCCATTCTCAAAAATAAACATCTCGTGTGTATAACATTGTACACCCCATGGATGCAAGGTGGATGATGTATAACATTGTTTATCGTTGCAGATATTTGGAAAGGGTAGTCATACAACACCCCCTCTACCTCTTTTCTTTTGTTTCTTGTGTGTGATCACCAAGGGGACTGATTTGTTTGAATCCCTTGTCTTGTTACCCCTATCTTCAATATAGTTCAAGGGTATCCTAAAACATGGTAGATAATAAAAATTCTTCATACCATATAACATAAATTCTTCACACCTAGGTGATACCAAGAAAAGGGGATATAATTTATATAATCAAACTTGGTAGTTGAAAATACATCATCATTGTAATCTTTTTGTTGGCTAGATTTTACGCACAGCGTAAAAATTTGCGTAAAACCTAGGCAGTCATGAGATAAATCTCTTTCATTTAACGGTGAAGCTCCCGTGTAAGATGTTTATCTATTTGCAATGGTGAATCCTAATAACTATTTTTGGGGGGTTTTACTTTAATTTCCTTAGCTCGTGAACCACAACTGGGTAATTTTGCAGCAAGTAAGCAATTATGTTGGGAATATTTACAGAAGGGGGAAAACAGAAGTAGGGAAAGAAGGAAGTAAGATGTGTTGAATCAACAAATAGTTATCAAAGTTTGTCTCATCCACACAAAGTAAATAAACAGAGAAATCACAACATTCAACAATAAGGAAAAGAAATAACTTCTAACATAGATCTAAGAAAACACAAAGTTTATCTAAAAATTTTGAATAGAAGTTCTCAGCAAAGCACTGTAGACGCAAAGTTCTCTAGAAATCCACCTTTTATTCAATCCCAACTTTTACAGAAATCACATCAAGGTTTCTAGCACAAAGTCTGAAATCTTAAAAATGCTCCAGTTACAAAAGCCTTTGCTAAACAAGTTTTGATTATTGATCCTTAGCCCATAGGCTTCTTCCTCTATTTATAGTGTATAGAGGGAAAATACAAATGGGAAACTTTTAATGATTTCCCCATGTGGAAGCTATGAAAAGAAACAGTTAGGAATCTTTCTCCTAGTTATTCTCCTTACATGACACACTTGATTTTCAAGTGAAGACAAAATCAACGCTTTACATGTCTGCCACCTATTCTTAAGTAAAGGACTTTTCAAACAACCTAAAGAAATGGCTTTTAACCCAATTACTTCATCTTTATAATTTTTTGTCCGAGAAAATAAGAAAAAATAAAATAAAAAGAAGAAGAAAGAAGAAAGAAGTTATTCCAGCTGGAACACTTCATACTTGCTCTTTGTTTTGATACTGAATGTATTTGTCAAGCATGTAGTTCATTATTTTCCCACCTGCCTTAGCAATAGCTCCGCTTTCAATCTTGAACCTTAGTAGTTCCCTGGATATGACATTAATGCTTGTCTTTACCCTCTCTAAACTAGGTCCAAATCCCTTGACATTTGCATGAAGCCTTACTATTTTTTTGATTTCAAAAGTGAAAGGTATGATGGCTTCATCAATCTTCTTTTGTAGAAATGGAAGAAATTCTTCAAGGGAAGCTGGTGGTTTGTTGGGAATGAACCTTGTTTAATAATGGACACCATCAATTACTTCCTTTGTAGTGAAAGAGATTACTCTCCCCGACACTTCTTCCATTTTGTCTTCCAACTTCCATTTTGTCTTCCAATAACTGCATTTCACCCAACATATGTTTGAGAACTTTCATGCGGAAAGACACTGTCATTTCCAGTTGCTTACCATTTTGTATTGATCCATCTGGTACAATTTGTTCTTCAATCAATACACTCTCAGGCAGTGAATTTATTTTAGCCAAAGTCTCCAAGTGGCTTTCAGTAACTGCATTTTCACCTTCTATACATGTCATCAATTCTTTTAATTGAGTCAATGCTCTTTGCATATGTTCCAAGCTATCTGGTACTTCTTTGAATTGCTCTGCCACTTGGTGGATGATTTGCTTTACCCATTCATCAATAGCCTTGACTTTATCACTCGCTTCTTCAACTTCTTTAATCAAATGACAGCTTATCTACTCTTGTATTAGTATTGACTGAGAAGAAGGTTTAACAACCTTGGTGATAATTTCACACAGCTGGAAGATCTGCTCATGGAGTTTGGTTTTCTCTGCTTTCTCCCTTTCTAGCTTGAGGAACAAAGTATCAATCAATGTCTGGGTATCTTGTTTTAATCTCTTAGTGGTGACTTCCCCCAGTGTCACTCTGGTCACTGATATATTTGTTGCCGCCAGTTCTACCTTTTGCTTTCCCTCTGTTGGAGTTGATATTTCTGCAAACTTTTTCCCTAATGACTCAATGACCAGCATTGAAGTTACTTTGGCAGCTTTTGGCTTTTTAACTCTTCCTCCAAGGCTTTTGAGCAGTTGTAAAGCTTCTTCTTCCAAGTTTATTACTTCCCTAGCCTCTGGAACTATTTACAAAGCCAACCAAGATGAGAAGTTCTCATCTGGAGAATGAGAAGCATCAATATGTATCACCATTTCTTGCTCGAGCCCCGTCGTATCAAAATTTAACATTGTATCATGGCTCTCTCCTTCTGTACCATATAGGGAAAGTGCTCTTTCGAAATTTGCCATATGTGCCCTCAGTTCTTTTGTAGGAGGAGGTGGAGAATTGGGTGGTGAAAGAGGAGTGAATATGAATGATGTTGTCTTCAATGGTGGAATAACTATGACTTCCCGTGGTGCTGGAACTGCTAAAGTGCTATGAGTTGATGTAGGAGAAGTTTTATTAGTAAGCGACACTTGTGTAATAGATGAAGACTTTCCTTTATCCAATGTTGGAGATCTTTTGAGCACTTTTAACTTCTTTGGTCTTTTGTTGCTTTCACCATCATGTTTCCTTTTGCTAAAATTCCCTGTTATCTAATGCATTAATGCTTCATCCAAACAGTATCCTCTTTCTAATAACCAGTTTGAGGTATTAATAAGGACTACTGAAGACCTTTCTTTAATTGTTTTACTACCACCTATACAGGTTTGAAGAGCAGTTTTATCTCCTCCCATTTGATGGTATGCATCAAGTATCACATGCCCATCGTCAGGAAGGTCTGCAGGTATCTTTGCCAAATCAAAATCAAAAATTTGTTGAGCTGTCAATCTGCTGAAATCTCTTTTCTTGACTTCAAATTCATTTTTGCATTTCATCCAGAAATCTTCCAATGAAGGGATGTGCATGTATTCTAGGGAGACTATTTTCTTCGCTATTCCATTAGGATCAAAATTCATTCTGGCTTGGAAAGATTCCTGCTCATAGTAAAGAAACATTTCAGCTTGGATATTTCTGGCTTTGTAAATACTCTGGCAATTATAGTGGCCAACTGTGATTCATAAGCTAACTGTTGCCTTGTGTTGTTTTGATTGTAAGTCATGCAGTTCCACGAGCTATCTATATCGCTCCATGATAATCCACTTATCATTGAGATATCTTGGTAGCTTAATTCGTGCACTGGAGAAGCCACTAACCCTGAGATAAGTGAAATCAACAAACTGAATGAAGACATGGCCGTACTGAGAGGCAACTTCCCAAGCTTCCTTGCTTACTTTGTTTTCCTTCAAATCACGATTTAGTCTGCAAATGACTTCATAAAAGAAGCTATCATTTACTACCCTGTATTCCTTATATTATTCGTGTATCACCAATTGTGGATAACACTCATAGATAGGATCCTTGGAAAGTATCTCTCTTTTGTCTAGCTTGGAGAATACCCCTTCTGAGGCTGCATCATACACAAGTTATGAAGTCATTTTGAAGTTGAGTGTCTTCCTAACCTTTTTGAGCTACTCACCGATGTTGTTGCTTATGATTTCTGCCCAATTGATCATTGAATTAGCTCTGTTGATTTCAATTGTCCTGACGAAGTAATACATCCATGAGTGGAAGTTCTTTGCGTTACTTTCTCCATTTATTCTGCATAGCAACTGGGTGATGTCATCAACTTCCTGTATCATATTTGATCTAGGAAGGGTCCTTGGAAATTTAGATGGTTTCCTAGATTTCTTCATATAGTTCTTGTTCATAATACCTATACAATCCATTGTGTTATTCTTCCACCTATCAATAGCCTCTTGCATGCTGATTTTAATTACTCTTGATCTTACAGGAATCTTGAGGCAGTAATTGATGTACTGAGTATCCAACCTTATCACTATATTTCCTATTGTATCCCTGATTGTTCTAGATAGAGGATGGTAGAATTTAACACATTCTAGAACAAATTCAGGTAACTGGGCAGTAGCCGGAAATGCTGCAGCTTGAATGATTTTGTTGTCCCTTATAGCCTGCATAAGGGGTGTCCGGCAAATTGCCCTGGATTTGTCAATTAATTCGTTGATAGACACATGACACATGTCTGTATCACTCACTTCAGCAAGCTTGAACATTGCATGATTCTGTTGGATAACCTTTGTCATCACACTTCATTCTGTCTAAATCTATTTTTGCCTGAGATTTCCCTTTTCCACCTTTACCCGAAGCTCTTGCAGTTGTGAAATATGGATCTCTTTGTGTAGAAACTGCAACCACTTCTCCTGATTCTGAAGATATATTTAATGTATCCGACATTGGCCTCAACTTTCTTCTCACAAGTATGTGCACAAGTGAAATATTCTTGTAAACAATTCAGACAAACATTCAACTCATCACCCTTTTATTTATACATATGACCAGCCTTAAATTTTGGGAATTACTTTGGGTGTAAGCAAAAAGAAGTATGTTCAACAGGGAGATGTGTGCTTAACTGGGAGACTTTGCATGCATTTTTATTGGCTGCATTTGGGTTTTTGGCATGGTTTTCAAAAGAAATATTGCATGGATTTGACAATGTGGATAGGAGTGTTCTAATAGAGGATGGAAACCTTATTTATTTGTGTGCAAACAAGGAAGGAGAAAAAAGAATTGTGTTAAAAAACCCTGATTTACTTAAGAAATTGTGTGCTTTCCCTTGAACTTTGGAGTCCTTGCTCTCAAAATTTTGCTTTTTCTTTAAAGAAGCCAAGGTAATTAAATTCAACGCAATACCTTTTAAGAGGTTTTCAATTCCTAGCCAAAAACTGTGTGGATTTGGAAGGAGGATGCTTAGAAAACACACAATTTTTAAAAGCCAAGGTTTTTACCTTCAACGCAACACTTAAAATGATTTTCTTTTGCTTTAAAAAAATGTGTGGATACAAGGGAAGGAGGATGGCATGAATAGAAGGATGATTGGATGATTTTACTTTAGAAGACAAGGTCATAAATATCCATGCAAATCCTCAAGTGTTTTGTTTTTTTATTACAAAGGTTGTGTGGATCATGAAGGAGGAGGATTGTGTGGATTTAGAAGGGAGAGGATGCTTTGCAAAAGGAAGACAAAGTGCCACACATCCACACAATTCACTTAAGTGATTTGTTTTTCTCTCTTTTTTATAACAATTGTGTGGATTGGAAGAAGGATGGTTGCGTCCTTCTACAAATAAGACAAGGCTTTAAACATCCACAATTTGCACTAAAAAGCCTTTGCCTTTGAAAAACTGTGTTCTTTTCTTTGCACACAGCTTCATTCAAAAATAGAAGAACAAATCTTCCATAACCACGATTTGGCTTTGGATAATTGAAACTTGCGGGAATAAAATTAATCACAGCTGGAACAAGTTGATTTGCAATTAAAAACAATGGATGGCTTCTTCAAAACCCTAGGCCAAGGAACAGATCCGACACGAAGAAAGAAAAGGCTATGGGGATTGTCAGATGGAAAACGGAGAAAGACCAAAACCAAAACACAAAAGAAATAAATAAAAACAAAATACCTGAAAGAAGCTATGGGCAATTACTCGAAAAATTTCTCCAATTAACTAGTCTGTAAAAACTCTTCCCCGGGTGAATGCTCCACTTTGAGGTGAAAGTAATACCGATGTGGTAATAATGATGGGGTAAAGTGTTTTATATAACCTAAATTTCCCTAATTTTAGCTCAATCCATTTTTAAACGAATTTTTACTTATTTAATATAAAAATAAGTAAAAAGCTTTTATAAAACCAAACTTGGTTTCGAAAGGGAATTGAGTGAGCTTTTGCATATGGGTATTTGGCGAACGTGACTTTATGATTTCCTGGACATACCTTTGAGCAACGCTAGCAACCGAAAGCAAAAAGCAAAAAGCAAAAACATGAACCTTCGTTCAAAAAGATCGAAAAATTTAAAAAGGGGTAGTGCCAGATTTTCGGGTGAAATCCTGGGGACACCACTTTCTAACAATTTACTGGCATCAAAATTTTGCAAGGTTTGCCATGAATAATCAAAGGATGGGCACTTTGCAAATGTACGTAATTGAATTATCTAAACCAAGAAAAAGAGATTTTTATATAATCAAACCTGCTAGTTGAAAATATAGCATTGTTGTTGTCTTTCTAACAATTTTGTGGCATCAATATATTGCTAGTTTTTTTGGCAAATGTACTTATGTTGAATTATCTGACCAATAAAATGGGATAGGATTTTATATAATCAAACCTCCTAGTTCAAAATGCACCATTGTTGTTGTTTGTCTACCAATTTAGTGGTATTCAAATATTGCTTCTAGGTCTACCGTGCAAAATTTAAGCACATTAATTTTGCAAATGCACCCATGTTGAATTATCTACATCTTGTGAATCCTATTTAACAAATAAGTCCATAAACAAAAAGATTATCAGTCATCTCAAAATTACATTGTAGTGCCTCCAAATATGTACGACTTTAAGCATTATTTCCCAATTTTACGATTCTACCAAAAGACTTAGAGATTGCAGTAACAGGGCTCTTGAATTTTAATTTGTACATATTAGACTCTGATAGCCATAGGCGACACCAAGTTGAACTTAAATTATTGACATGTTCACTGAAGCTGCAAGCTCTTCAAGCATTTCCTTTTGCTCCACAGCAGCACAAGACTGCACATAACATGACATTTGTAACATTTTCATATTAGTCAATAATGGAACTGAATTTTCAAAGATTAAAAACAACTCCATGATTAAAAGCATCTTGCAAAATGATGATCCACTGAATTTTTTTCCATGTTGGGTATTATATTCCCTGTTTACAATAAGGCAATCATTCTTTGATTGCATGTCTCAATTCATGAGCAAAACATTCTCATTGCATGTCAAGTTCAGATCCACAATAGTTGCACAAATTCTTCTAAGAACTACTACTAGTTTCTGTTCTAAAATCCCAAAAAGCAATTACAATTTCTATCATACTCTACAAATTAAGCAACTTTAATGCATCGAGTGCTTATAAAGCCTTTTTCTTCGTTATGAAATTTTGGTAGACTAATTAGCCATATGAATGATCATATAACCAGGGAAAATATTACTTACGAAACTATAATAGACATTTACACCATTGCAAAACCCGATCCTTTGGAAACATAAACATGAGTTGTTTTTGTAGAAATTAGGTAATACTAAAAAGGTGAGTTTTCTTGGAAGCAAGTTTATGAAGTGATCACGGAAAAACTTTCATCTATGTTAAATAGAATAGAATGGTTCCTCTTCAAAAATTGCCACAGACTCTTCTAAAAATGCCATTTGCAGATTCTATATTTTCAAAATAATTAATATAAATACATGCTTGATAGAGCTAATCAGTTTTCTTTGTTCTAGAAAAACAATACTTTTCAAGTGATATTCAATGATAGTTGATGTTTTTGTGCATATAAGCCAGATTTAATATATGTTTTGGCCAAATTAAGACTCACGAATTTTGACAGGGTGCCATTAATGACTTCAATATTAGTTTTTTTTCTTTTTAATAAGCTAAGTTGCATCTATGGAATATGTGTGTGTGTGTGTGTGTGCGCGAGAGAGAGAGAGAGAGAGAGAGAGAGAGTGCGGCCTCCTTGAGACCCAAGCGTGTCTAAGATCACTAGCATTAGTCTTTTTCAAAAGTATTCTAATGTGCTGTTACATTAACCTGAAGAACATATCACGATGCAAGAAGAAATATATCATGCCTACAAGGACATGCTCATAGCATCACATCAGTGTTTCCTACTCCTGCTTGTTCCTAGGGTTACATTGATTGTGACTGTATTCTATGACACTGCCACATGCAGCCAGCTTGACACTGCCAAAGGAAGCTGACAACACGATGCAAGGATCTGTACCGAAGCCTTTGACAAAAAATCAATTACTCGTGCATACAGATGCAACAAATGTGTAGGTGTTAGAATCGACAAGAAGCAACAATATGGAATGAGCACACACTCAACATAACACAGTAATATAAAAGCATATAATCACACAACATAGCGAGATAGAATCTTCATTATGTACAACACTCAAACCTGAACTATGATGGAAACAGATGGAAAACAATACCGATTCCAATATTTCAAACTCACATAAATACCATGCTATGCCAAATAGGTGCAACAGTTGTGAAGCACCGCCATCGAGAATCACTGAACATGGAAATAAAACAACCAATATGTATATCCTCATCACATAACATGATTCTTTATGAACTCGTTGCTTTATTCCTCCATTTATTAACTACATACGATGCTCATGTTTTTTCTCCTGTCTATCTCCTTTTCAGAGTGGCCATCATTCATTATGAAAATTAGAATGGAAAGTGGGAGATGACATAGTATCGGTTCTGGTCTTAGGCGTCACAAGTAGTACCAAGAGAGGGAGTTGTAGTAGATGATGGGGAGATCATTGGGTGGGATGTAGGAGGTATGGCTGAAGATGTTGATGTTGGAGCTCTTCCCTTATGCTAGCCCAACTCATTTGCTCTAAATAAATCCTCGAATGCCAACTTTGCATCTCCACAAAGCTTGGAATTCTTCAATTCAAATAATTATACTTCACCTCCTTGAGCTTTAATCACTCCATTAAAAGCATAAGCACTTTGCCCTTGCCTGCTCCAACTATTTTTTTCACTCTCCAATTATGTGTCCTTCAACCTTGCTTGTTTTTTCATACTCATTTAGTTGCTTCAGCTTCTCAACTTCCCTGACTCTATATTATATTTTCCAAATTCAACATACTTGATGGTTGGCTGGCACTATCCTGATTTGTGCTCTTCTCATAAGGGCCTTGTGCACCCTGTGTACTATGTGTAGCCTGCACCAACTTATGCAGTCAGCGCAACCTCCGCGCACCCTTATATGCTTCCGCAACACCAAAAGACATACCAAATAACACTCGGACTATGTGCAAGACTCAATAGCCACGTGGAAACTCTACGCCATGGGTGCATTTCCAGGGCCCATTCCATGCCAAAACACATGTGCATGCTACTGCACATTTGGGAGGTCAAGCGTCACACCTCAAGGAAGAAGCATCATCCATTACAAAAGTTGAACAATTTTGTAACCAAGCTCTTTTGTAACTGCCTTATTGTAATGATATTGTGTTAAGTTATTCGACCCCAAGGGAGCATCAATCATCGAATGCTCATTTGTTCACATTCCAGTCTAGGCACAATCAATTAGGAAGTCTTTCACTCTTAATCATCATGGGAATCCTCATTCTCAACATTGTTCCCTATTCTTTCTCATTGAATAGAAGTACCATTACCATGCTAATCTCATGCATTCAAATGCATAATAGTTTACAATTGTTTATGTTTTCTATTGCATGTTCTATAACTTGATGATTTACTCACTAAGTTTTTTGGGTTGTCCTCTGCTCCATCATATGCTCTATGGTATGGATCATTGGTATCAGAGAATGCTTTCACATGCATGTAAAAATGCGAGCACAAAAACAGAAAGGACATCTACACTGTTCCATTTGCGAGTATCTAGAATAATGTCGCGACAAGACGAAGATGGCCAATTTCCCAAGAGAAAACTTCTGATGTATCCCCAAATGTCCAACAACTTATTCAGGATGCTTTCCAGGGGCAGCGCACCAATCATTGGTCAATTCCACAAGCACCTGATGCAGCTTGGTCTCACGATTTCTCTTTCTTTTGCATGTCCCGTCAAAGTGTCGTTTCGGCATTAATGCCCTTTCAAAGTCCTAGTCAATCTAGGCATCCCAATATTTAAAGGCAAAATTAACGCTACAACATTGAATAGTTGGATTCCACAATTGGGGTCTCACTTCTTAGTTATCTGCTTCAACGACTTAGAGAAAATCACCTTCGCAATGTTGGATATTTCAATTTCAGTCTCAAATTGTTGGAAACCTACAACAAAAGTAAGACTTCAAGCCATTGAAACTTGGAGCCAGTTTGTCAACGCTATGCAAAAAGAACATTACCCCTTCAAAACTACAAGTACATGAAGTTTCAAGGGTTACTTTATGCAAGGAGCAGTCCAGTTCAAGACTAAACCAAGTTCCATGACTAGACTGTGCACCAAGATGGAGTTCTTGAGCTTTGACTCATTGGGGTGAGCATACCGCAATTCTGCTAAGATCGAGGCCAAAACCAAGATGAAAAAAAGTTTTCCCCTTCGTCCAATGTTTGCATGCAAGAACAATCCTCCATTCGTCATACCATCAAAGTCTCTTGCACAGAATGCAAAGGAGAATTAAAAAAATCAATTGCCAACCTCAGACGGCTCCAATGCCTTCAACATAAGATAAAGGCAAGAGTAAAGAAGTTGAAAAGTAATGACACCAACACCAAGACGAACACTGCACAAGCTCACACAAGGATTTTGAGTTCCACGCACAACAATCCTTGATTATTAAATCTACATCAAGTGTTGTGCAAGTAGAAGACACTAATCCAAATGTTACTCGTCCAAGTACCAACACCTTTTTCGTCCTAATACAAAAGAGGCACAAGTGAGCAAACTTGCATTGGCAGCATACCATGCCATGCAATCATCCTATCAATAGTAGCTCCAAAAGTTACTGCAACAATATGGAGACGTCTTTGAGGAATCAAAAGACCTCAAAAAACACTGTGTGGTGTAGACCCTTAAGTTTGGTATAGGTCATGTAGCAGTAACACTTTTAGCATGTTTTTGGATATTTGAACCACTAATACACACTAAAAAAATTAGCACACTTTTACCCTCATAATTGGCTCCACATAGCTTTCGCCGCCACCAATTGATTGAACACCCTCATATTTATCATCACCTTTCCTCGAGACACTCATTGCACCTTTGCAAAGTTATCATTGTTGTTTCTAAGCTTCTAATCTCCCTTGAACACTATTGGAACTTGTTGACCATTATCAGCCTTCGATTCTAGTTGTTTTCTTTCAAATTCTTTGTTCCAATTTGTCACAACTTCCCCTCATCTTGATGGTTGGCCTTCACAAGTTTTCATGGTCACCTTACACATGAAATTCCCCTAGTAAACCTATATATAAATATTGTCAATCACTTAGAGAGTACATCACAAAGAGATCAATAATGATATACATATCACCACATCCACCACTTATCAGAAAGAGCTATCAATGGTCAAGGAGTTGTGCTCGTATTCAATTCTATCATGTTGCTAAAGGCTTGTTGCTACACACTTGTGCTAAAATAAGGATCATTGCATTAATTGATTGAGCATATGGGGAGAGGGTTGGTGCCTCTCACACTTTGGGAAGGGTCACACACATGCATAGAACTACATGAGCCTTGACTACAAGCTTGATATGTAGAGTGACCCCCATTGAAGGATGGCCTGAGCCAATAACTCTAAATTTTTCCATTTAGCTTTCGGTAAATTGTTAGGCATTGAGGGTGGATCAAAGGAGAAGACATATAGACACTTGCGCATTGATTCACAAATCTAGAAGATTTTTTTATCAAGGGGAGTAAATGAAGATGTTTGCATAGTTGCAAACACGTGTGACCTACGCTATTAGTATTGGCAAACCTGTGCCATTATCATCGTCCAATACTGGTCACAACCATTGTTGGCGGTTGATATTGATCATCCTGTCTGTTTTTGGCATCCTCTATAAAGACAATCAATCTATTAGATTTTGTTCCATATTGTGTCTTCTAAGCACTTTCAACCTCTATTAGCATTCATGTATATTTAAATCACGTATGGATTCCCCTTGCACTCTGTCAATTCACCCATAGATCTCAATTCTCAATCTACCACTCAATTTCAGCACATTTTAGACCCTGCATTTATTGTATTAATTAGAAGTTATGAATTTCCCCTAATCTTATTAGATTTGTGCACTTGTGCTCAACTTTGATAAAACTTGCAGATCAATTTGTTTCTTGGACCCCCTCTTTCGAACAATCCATTGTATGTAAGTCCATTTGGAATAAAGATGAAATTTGACATCATATCCAAGAGCATCTTGATCTAGGAAAGATTAGGCCAATCTCTTCTCATTGTAGAAACCCGCTGTTCCTCGCGCTAAAGAAAAATGATTCGTAGTGCATGTGCATTGACTATTGCGCCCTCAATAAGATATAGGTGACGGATTGATACCCACTGCTGCACATTGACGACCTTCTGGAGCAGCTCAGAGGTACACAATACTTCACCAAGATCGACTTGAAGTTAAGGTTAGCATTAGGTACCAGTCCATCCTAAAGATGTTTGGAAGACAACATTCAAAACAAAGGAGTGATTGTATGAACGGTTGGTTATGCCTTTCAACTTAACCGATGCACCATCAACATTCATGCACCTATTGAATGACATGTTTAGGCTCTTCACCAACTCCTTTGTTATTGTCTACTTGAATGAAATACAAATATTTAGCATGAATTGGGAGAAGCATGTGGAGAACGTCATGCGCGTCTTAGAAACATTGTGCAAACACAAGTTGCAAGCCAACCTAAGCAATTGTACATTCGGAACCGTACATATTCAATATTCGTGCCACGTCATTGGTTGTATAGGCATCCACCGAAGATCAAAGTAATCCAAGATTGGCCAACTCTTCACAACATCCTACAGCTGAGTAGTTTCTTTGGACTTATTAACTTCTACTATAGATTTGAACTTGGATTTTCACATATATCTTAGTTACTCAAATAGATCATGCATGCAAAAGTTATGATCCATTAGACAACTATGCAACAATGCGCATTTGAGGAGCTCAAGCAATACCTTTGTGCCATGCCCATCTTAGCAATACCTAACATTGTCCACCCCTTTTAGAACAAGACTGATACATTTGACTATGCACTCTATGCAATACTCACTCAGCATGGACATCTAGCTGCCTATTATTTGGAGACATTCAATGACATGGTTCATCACTATTTCGCCTATGAAAAATATGCTGTTATAAAAATCAGATTACACTCATGTGGAATTGGTGTTGTTTCCTATTTTTTAGTTTCAGCCCTAGAAAGGGACATTACACCAAAGGTCTTCAAAAGGAACTAGAGTTGAGAAGGGGAGATTACACTGGGGTATGCAAGGTTAAATGAGAAACTGACTCACTAATTAGAGAATGTCAAGGACATGGAGTACAAAAAACCTACACCCATCATGGTGAATTTAAGTGCAAAAGGAGATCCCAAAATGATCGTGGTTGAGGATGACTAGGACCAAGTGTTGAAGGCAATAACGTTTTGGATATTCATGGACTAAAAGGACTTGTTTTACAAGATTTACAGGGACTTGAAAGGGGAACCTCCTGAAATGTGTGCATAAAATTCCCTAAACGCCAGAAGCTCAATCAGTCAGGTGGAAAGTGTACAAAATGAACAAGAATTATGCTGCTACGGTCTAAGAGGGGATTGAGGTGGGTATAATCTTTTAATTGGAAACAAGTGAATGGGTATCCCCAATAGTTATTAGTCAAAAGAAAGAATCTGAGTAAATAAGAATATTATGTATCAGTATTTCCAAAGTCGCAATGTAGTCATTGTTAAAGACCCACTTTTGATTCCATTGACAAATTCTATACTCCAAGTAGCTGGACATGAGATTTACTTATTCATGGATAAATTTTATGTGTACAACGAGATCAGCAAAGCCAAAAAAATGAAAACCAATTTTATAGTGGAAGATGAAGTCTATGCATGCAATTAGATGCCATCTAGATAGTGTAATGCTCCGGCTACCTTCCAATAGATCATTCTACACATCTTTGACAAAATGGAAACGAATAATTTTAAAGTCTTTATGGACGATTAAGTCATATCATAGTTACCAAGGGATCGGTACTGGTATGGCTACGAGGAGATGGGGATGGGTATCACTATACCATCTTTCCAAAAAAATAGGAGATGGGTACCCGGAGTATACATATACATACTCCGGGAACCCTGTTATCCAAATAACTCTCCCAGTTATTTAAATAACTTGTATACACTTCCTGGCTCCGAGCTCTTCATTGTGAGGTTACACACGCTCAAGTTCACTTGGCACATTCCCTTGATTGCATTTCCTCGTGCGCCCCCTTCTTTTCCTCGCACACCTTGCGCGCTTTACCCTTCTTCCCTGTTCCTTTTCCTCTTTGTTCCATCTTCCCCTTGCGAGCCTTCCTTCTGCCTCCTTCTCGCACCTCATTCTTCCACGCACATTATCTTTGCACCCTCCTTTGCGCCTTTCCTTGCCACATCATCCTTTGACACGCTTGAGTGTGCCACACGCGACCAGTCAAAGCGCACCAAATCCTGACAACTAGCCAATGAATGACACGTGGCAGAAATGACAAATCAAATGAACAGTTGGCCGATTTCTTCAGTCAATCCGCGCGCGCCACGTGACTTGCGTGCCTAGACGGCTTTGACATCTTCTGACAGCCATATCTTTTTTGACAGAGCTCCAATCAGCGCACGCCTAGTCTCAATCAATAGTTGCTGACATGGGCTATAGTGCTAAGCATTCAAATTCAAATTCTTGGCAGATCTAGTAGGTGAGAAATGGGAAAACGTCTTTCTAGACATTAATGAGCAGATCTGATTGCTTTAACCGCTCGATTTGATATGATTTGCCCTCCTTCCTTCTCCAACATGCCAAAAAGACTTGGGGAAACGTATTTGACAGATTTGCAGGCGGATTTACAGGCATTAAATGCTTCTTGTTGGTGGTTGTATTTCAAATTTGGGTTTTCCCTCCTCTTCTTCTTCCATGGATTCATCTATAAATGTAAGAGTTGGGCTCATTATTAACGTTGGATATTTTGGATCCTTACGCATTTTTGCTAAGGACTTCATATTTTCTGTACTCTGAGTCGCAAACCTCTAGATCTGGCTCTTGCATGTGGATATCAACCTCTTTCACCATTGTAACAGCTCTGTGCGTTTATGGAAGTAATAGAAGCATCGTTTTGTGACTATTCTCTGTCCTAACATGTTTGCATTCCTTCTTCTTGTCTTTTCTTTTGCATTGCGTGATCGTTGTGCCATTCTACATCCCTTGCAGCTCCTTATTTAGTTGTGTTCCATGAAATTGATCTGGTAAATACGTTTTAAGTTGTGCTACACATGCTTAGCCTTCTTTCACGCATTTCCCTTCATTTTCGCTCAAAACAAATAGTGTTCATCCCTCTTTTCTGGTGCTATCGCCTTTTAGTGTAGGTTTCCTTTCGTGTTATCCTTCTATCACTGGTCCCTTGGTATTGTTAGTTCAATTTTCCCTTTCAGCACTAGGAGTAGCAGTAGCAGTAGAATTAAATAGAGGAACCGACCTTTTCCAAAGATCCGTCCCAAGCGCGCAAGGTCCCACAACTTGGGGACAGTTCCATTGTTGTCACAAACGACTCGGTTCTTCTAGATCCGAGACACGGGTGCAAGTTTGATGACCAACAGTTTCTGGCACACCCGGTGGGACGAGTAATGAAAGCTTAAATTTCATTTGCTAAGTTCTGGTGTGTGGACTTAGCATTTCAGCCTTTGGAGGCTCATTTCAACACATATGGTGACTCCTAATATCTACAGATCTTTGTTTTAGCAGCCCTGAGTGCCTTTCATGATAAGAGTGCATACAAGGAGAAGTGCAGCAGCTGAAGATTCCTTCGAGTACCTCCAGCTATCCCCGAGAAGAGTTCGTTCCAGAAAACTTGCGCACGCATCTCCATCTCCAACACGCCGCGCCCATTCAACTCCTCACAACAGACAACCAGTGCGCCCTGCTATGGCGCATCAGGCACCTCCTCCACTAAGGAACTTTGCTAACTTCACCAGAAGAAGTCCCCTCATTTTGGCCGTGCAACATGATATGCCAAATGGCCGCTCAAAAGTATTCCATACTTTACTGGTGAGAATCAAATCACCCCTCAAGAACATATCCAGAATATAGCAAACATATGTTCACTCTACTTGATCACACATGACGATGTAACAGTCAGGCTACTTGTGGCCTCTTTCAATGGAAAAGCACTTCAATGGTACTGAGGCTTGAGACTTGGATCTATTGCCACCTGGGATGAGCTTGGAACAACTCTTTGCAATTACTTTGAAGATAAGTCAGATCACCTATCTTTGGTGGAGCAACTAACAACAACAAGGAGGGCACCCAGCAAGCAGATGGTTGATTTCAACATCAGATTTCAGAAGACTTGGGATAGAATCCCTCTTGTGGTAAGACCTACAACCCAACATGCTTTTCTGTATTATCTAAAGGCGTTGAACAACAATATCTCAGTCATGATTCAATCCATGGGAGGTAGGACTTTACCAGTCGCTTATAATATTGTAGTAAGGGCAGAAAATAGTCTTATTCAGGCGGGAAAGATAGCTCCTAGACCGCCTATGCCCTTGTTCCCAGAAATGTCACAAGTGCCCCAGCCTTCTGTGGCCCCTATTCCTATTCCTGAGCAAAGCGCGCAACCTATTGCATCAACATTCTACTCTTCGGTGAGTCAGAAAGAAGATGAAGAATTGAAGATCCTGATTAGAAATTTGTCAAACAAGGTCATATCATTAGAGAAGCAACAGGCGCAAGCCTATAGAGGTAGTTTTAATCAGGCGCATAGCCAAAGCAGTCAGCCTTGGCGGAATCAATATGGAAACCAAAGATACGCGCCCAACCAGCAGAATGACAGATGGCATGCTAATGCACATCTGCCCTTGTAAGTTGTTCCTTCCACGCCCTCTCTTCCAGCACCCAATGCAACTAGTTAGGCGCTTGTTCCAGTTCAGAACCATTTAGCGCAAGAGTCGGGGTGGTGCTTCCCTTGCAACATGCCTCACAGTCAATATCATTGTGCCAATGTTGCACGCGCGCAAGCCTACATGATTCATAACACTTCCAGCTGTGAACCTTCAATGAGTGCACCTGAAATAGAGAACCAAGAAAGGCCATAGGTTCTTCCTGATTCCAATTTGATGTTCTTTGGTGCTGAAGACTTTTGTGCAATCAACAGAGCAGCAGAGGACACAAGCAGACTGCACACCCAAGTTGCGGATAACACAAGATACAAGAAGAGAATGCTCGAGCCTGGCGCACATGTCACAATTCCAGCAACACAAGCAGACCCTCAAAAGCAGAAAGATGCAGCTAGGGCATCTAGTGGTAAAAGTGCTCAAGTCCCTACACAAGAGATCCCGTGCAAAGCTTCTTCAGAAGTAGCGCGCACCCCTCCTTTGGTAGGTAAAGCCTCAACTTCGGCTAAAGCCCCTGCTTCCGTGCCTGAACAATCAAGAAAGAATATCATCGTACCACAAATGCACAAGTCATCAGGTCTTCCATTTAGCATTGTGGACCAAATGAAGAAGACAAATATAAATGTCACAATGTGGGATGCTCTGACCATTCCATCTCAACGGGATCTGCTACATGAGGCCCTGTCCCAACTTCCACGCGTTGATCCAACTGTTCACAAGCTACGCGCTTCTAAAAACATCTGCCAAGAAGAGGAGAAGCAAGTAAAGTTGTTAAAACCCCACCCTTTTATGTCTTTGATCATAGGCAAACATCTTGTCCATAACTGTATGATTGACTCAGGTGCTAGTACTTTTGTCATGCCTAAGAAGATTGTTGATGTCTTACGTCTTAAGTATAGCCCCCTAAAAAAAGGAGTCTTGCAACTCGATGGTTCAACTGTCACCACCCTAGGAATCATCAAGGATTTTGAGTTAACCCTCCATGCACGTCCAAATCTAACAATAACTCAAGATGTGTCAATCATTGATCTACCCCCTTTGTTTGCCTTATGTTTGTCAAGATATTTTACCACTAAAGTGGGTCTTACTTGTCTTCTGATTGGTCTCACATGTTACTCAAGACAAGGTATGGTACCCGGTTTACCATACAAGCTGAACCAATATTTTCCTATCATGTAGAGTCATGTGTCCCATCTCCTCTCTGTTGTCCCCAAATTTCACCCTGAAATCTGGGACTACACATTTTTTTTTTTAAATTGTTCTTTTTAAAAGTACGGGCATTTTTGTGTTTTTATTGCCAGAAGATGTCTCTATTACGTTAAGATATTTCCAGTGAATCATCTGAGCCAACTTCGACAAATACCCAGATGCTGCAACTCATTTTATCCCTTCACCAAATTTTGTCTGCGGGAAATTTTTATTTAATTATATATTAAATAAATAAAGTCCCGTTTGAAATAAATTGTGCTCTGGTTGAATCCTGTTGAAGTTTTGCATGTCAGTATTCACACATCTCAATAGGGTTTCCACCAGGGATAAATTCAGAGCAGTTTGCAACTTCTGGCAACCTTTTTCATTTTTATTTATTTATTTTGCATTTGTTCTCCGGTTTCCTCCGCAATTTGTCAGTTAAATTCCCCTGAGTCTGTTCTTTGTTCTGTATAGTCTGTTTAATTGCCTGAAACATCTGGAGATCATTTACGGCCTCAACACCAGAAGGAATCAATCTCAGAAGGCAAACTTCTGACCAAAAAAGATGAAGTCAAGCACAAAGAGCCTCTCCTAGGCAAGTCGCACTTTTTGGAATAAATAGATCTAAGCTACAATGGGATTTTTGGTAGTGGCAGGCAAGCAGGAATTTCTTACCTGCCTTGCAGAATACTTTTTCCCATGAAGTCAAAGTCACTTAAGCTGCAATGGGAATTTTTGAGGTGGCAGGCAGGCAGGAATTTCTTACCTACCTTGCAAGGTAAAAATTCTCATTATAAAAGAAAAATCACTTAAAGCACCGGTGAGAATTTCTTGTCTGCCTAGCAGGCTAACTTTTCCCACCAAAGAGGTTTATTCACCCGTGCAAGTCGCACTTTATCAAAGAAGGCTATTTTCCATACAAGTCGCATGATTTAAGTTTGCCAGTGGGAATTTCGACAGTGGCAAGCAGGGGGGAATTTCTTACTTGCCTTGCAAGGTAAAAATTCTCATTATGAAAGTCAAATAACTTAAGTGGAAGAAAGGATTTTTGGAGCTGCAGTGCAGGGTAGAAATTCCCATCAAAGTTGACTTCCTATTTTTAGAAAATACCCTTGCCAAAAAGTGCGACCCACCTTGGCATTAAACAACGTATTTAATGATATTTATTTATGGCTTTTTCACCCAATTTTGGTGCCATGTATGGAAGGAAAGTCAATGCAAGAAGACAAGCCAAAGAGAACTGAAGGATGCATGCTAAAAATAAATAAAATAAATTTATTAAAAAACAACCAGCAACATGCATAATTGGGTGCCCAATTTGGGTGAATGGACATGATTATTTATTAATTAAATTGCCAGAAATGGGAAGGGCAATTATTAAAAATAGTATGCATAGGGCTATATAAGCATGGGATGCCACAATGAAGAAGCAATTAATTCTTTTTGCTAAGGATTGCAGCCCAGACAGATTTTGGCGTCAAGGGACGGAGGTTTTTTGCATTAAGGATTATTTTTCGTTGCCAGGAAGCTTCAAAGTTTGGCACCTAGGGTTGGAATAGCTTGATTTTTGTTATGATAACTGTCTACATGTTGGTATATGTGCCCAGGTGAATTAAATAATATTTTTGCTTGCTTTGCATGCAAGCAAAACCTCAAATTTTAGGGCAGCAAGCTTTATATGCAGATTTTGGTGATAAAAATCAAGTATTCATGCCATGGAATCCATCTTTGTCTGAATAAATTGCACGTATTCATCACAGATGCTCAAATCAATGTCAGGTACATTGAATATATCTTCTGAATCTGAAGAAGTTGCCAAATCTGCACAAATTGATCTAATTGCAAGGGATTCCGGCAGAATTAAAAGAAAAAAAGCTCAGACAAAGATTGTTCCAACCATGATGAAGCATGATGAAAGAGAAGAATCAACAGAATCATCTATAGCTTCCAGATTTGCTGAAGTAAATGATATAGACATAGGCCCTGAACCTATCACCGATATAATTGACAGATCAAGATCTCATAATTGCAAAGGCTTCCGACAAGAATTCATCCTCTTGGTTCTAACACAGCCTGTGTAGAAGTCAATGCATGGAAAATTCCTTCCAGGATCTCATGCATGTGCTCTCAATCTTCCAGTTGAAGCCTTCATTGAATTTACTTGTATTTGCATTCACCCAGAGTGCTTTCCAGAATTTAAAATTGCTCATATGCAATTAAAAAATAAAAATGATGAGTTTTGTCTGAATTATTTATGGCAAACATTACACTGGTGCATGTAATGAAGAAGAACTGCAAAAGCTTCAAGGATAAAAGGGAAGACAAGTCAAAGGCACTACCCACAAGCAAATCACAATCAGTTGTTTCCAGATCCAGTCTGTTGAGAATCAAAGGCAAAAGAGTCAACCGCATGCAGAATATCGGAAAAGAACAAGACTGGAAGTGTTGCAACTTTCTTTAAAAAAAATTCCTCTTTAGTCTTCTTTCTCTTATTTTCTCCGACAAAGTAATTGAACAATCAATTAAATTATAAAACCTAAGTGATTGGTTTAAAAGTTGTTACTTACTTGGAAATAGGTGGCAGACATGCAAAATTGAAGGTTTTATTTTCAGTTATAAATTATGCATGTCATGCAAAGAGAAATTCCATGAGGGAGATTGTCAGTTGTTTCATTTACAACTTCCACATGTGCCAGTTCAGTTATAGTTTCCTATTTGTAATTTCCCCTCCATACACTATAAATGAAGGAAGAACCTATGGTTAAAGGATCAGAATTTGTAATCAGCATTCTTGTGTTCTAGACTTTGAGTTGAAACCCTTGATAGCTTTCTGAAAGCGGAGGAATAGAGAAGAGGCAGATTTCTAGAGAACTTTGTGTCAACGGTGCATTTGTTTCTTATTTCTTTTTAGATCTCTGCATAAACTGTGTTGTCTTAGATCTAGATCTGAAACTTTCCTTTGCTTCAAATTCTGCATTTCAAGATCTATTTGTTTCGTCTATGTGCATGTGATCAACTTTGTCAACTATTGGTTAGGTTGCACATCTCCTTTCCTTTCTTCTCGTATTTAATTATTTCCCTTTCCTACACATATTGCTTACAACTGCTTACTTGCTGCAAAATTGTCTAGTTATGGTCCATGAGCTACGCAATTAAAATAACACCAACAGATTGATACTAGGAAATATAATTGACAAAATCTTACACGAGAGCTGCACCGGTAAATGAGGGAGATTTATCTCATGATTGCCTAGGTTTTCAGCTGTGCATAAAATCTAACCAACAGTTTTTGGCGACTCCGCTGGGGAACAAAAATCTTTTGCAGACCATAGCTTTCTCTTGACCATTTTTATAGATTGCAGGAACGGTTTAATTTCAGTCATCCTCCTCAAGTTAGACGTCGCAGATCCAGTCTTTCACCAGGAAGAAGAGTGCAAACTCTTCCAGATCCGGATCGTGTCCAGCAAAATCTAGCAACTGAGATTATTCACCAAGTCTATTATCAAAGAAGACGTGCTCCTTTCATGATGCTGAATCAGCCACGTGTCACTGCAGCACCTGTTCCATGGGGTGCAGCCTTTGGACCTCTGAATCTGACTCCTATGCATGATCTACCTAAAGGGACGAGAAAGAATTTTCCAAAATTCTTTGAAGATGAAAAGCAGAATCCAGATGATCACTTGGTTGCGTTCTTTATATCCTGTGGAGTGCTCTCCGTAGAACATGAAGACGTGTCTATCCGGCTTTTCATAGAGACTCTGCATGACTTGGCTGGAGAATGGTTCTACCGGCTAGCTCCTGGCACCATAACCAACTGGGCCACTATGAGAGATGCATTCCTGAAAAGGTTCAACCCAGCTGAAGATTCCAGTACCTTGATAACTCAACTGACTCAGTTGAAGGAGCCACAAGAGCACATGCAGGATTTTATTGCAAAATTCCAAAGATTTACAAAATTCCAGCTTCTACTTCTCTGAATGATGAGAATCTAAAGGTATTCTTCATCAATACTTTACTTCCTGAAGTAAGCTATCAAATTGCGAAGAGCACGTCCTGCTGACTTGTTAGCAGCCAAAAACATGGTGGTTGAAATTGAAGACGACCTCATCATGGCTAGAAAGATAAAGAGCAGCACTTCTAGAGCTGAAAGTTCATCCTCTGCTACTACTTCCAATTCACTATTGCAAAAGTTAGCAAATGAGATGTCGCAGATGAAGAAACAAATGACTCAAATGGCTCAAGGCAACAACACTGCCCCTGCTCAGAATTTCAACAACCGGAACCACATTGTTGGTTCCCAAAGATTAGCAATTGAATTTGCTCCCAGAAACAATGTAGAGATGAATGAAGAAGACCAAGAAGATAACCCTGATCAGCTCAAGAATGATGATTTTGTAGGTCCTACTGGTGACTCCAACATTAATTACCTAAACTACAAATCTGAACATGACGATGAGAAGCTTCTTGAAGACAATCATGGTCATGCATATGCAGTATTTACACAATCACAAACTCGCCAAGCTGAGGCATTAGTTGATGAACAAAGAAGGGGCATCCCTTTACCTTCTTCCTTAGCTCCCAGAAATAAGAATGTGAGTTCTTCATCTCAACCACAGAAAGCAGCTCAGGTATCTGAATCTATACCTTCCTTTGACATTATTGATCATGTCAAGAAAACTAGGATTCAAATGTCAGAAGCTGAATACATGAGAGTCTTTCCTGAGCAGCTAAATAGGCTAGTCAAGTATGTACAATCACCAAGACAATCCAATACATCAAAAGGCCTTTTGCCTAAACCCAAAGATACTCCTCCCCAGAACAATATTACAATTGTTAAATCCCCATCATCTTTTGAAAGAGTAGAACCTTTCTATGCCTCCTTATTGCTTAATGGTTTCAAGTTAAGCAACTGCATTCTAGATTCGGGTGCTTCTGACAATGTCATGTCAGCTAAAGTTGCAGATGCTCTTGGGCTTACCTTGACAAAGACCATAAAAAGGTGTTACTCCATGGAGAGACAAGTCCCTTTAATCAGACAAATCAAAGATGCACAAGCTATTTGATAGCAGCTTTTCTTGACAAAAGATTAAAGATGACAATCTTAGTTGCAGATATTCCTGTCTCCTACAGGATGTTGCTGAGCAGAAACTTCTGCAAAGAGTTGGGAGGAGAAGTAAAGATGGATTGGTCATGTGCTCATATTCCTATCAAAGGAATAAATCAGAAGCTGGAGCAGGAAAAGAAGTCCAAGTACACGGTGACAAAATTTGAAGATCCTAGATCTCAGATTCTTTTTCAGGAATCTAACCATGGTGTATACTTCTTGGAAATGGATAAAAATATACCAAAACCAGAACTTCAACCAAAGCCAAAACCAGAAGGAGCTGAAAAAGTTTGGACTCTAGAGTTTAAAGGCACCTGTTGTTCTTTTGGATCAGGAGTTGGCATTCTACTAATATCTCCAGATCATGAGATATTCCCATACTCCCACAAGTTGATGTTCGAGAACACCAACAATACGGCGGAGTATGAAGCCTTGTTGTTAGGAATGGAACAAGCTAGAAAGAAAGGAGTAAGACTCCTCAAAGCCCAAGGAGATGTTAAACTTCTAGTAAAGCAAGTTCGAGGGCAAAATCAAGTCAAAAGAGATGAGCTGAAGCATTACAGAGATAAGGTGTTTTCTGCCACAATGGATTTTGCAACCTTCTCTATCGACTTCATTCCAACCAATCAAAATTCCAAGGCAAACTCTTTGGCAGTCACAGCTGCACTATTGAATCCGGATAGACCACCGTCCATATTCAGACAAGGAAACTATAAAGTGGAGATGGTCTACCGCCCTAAAGTCCCTGATAGTGTTGAACAGTGGCAGACCTTCTATGACACAAACAAACATTTGCATGCCTGTATGTTGAAGGGAATAAATCACCACCACGACGAACAATCACAGGCAAAACTGATCCAGGTTATGATGACAATAGTGGAATAATCCAACCAAAAGGTAACAAAATCCCGAAGGGTTTAGTTTCCTTAGTGGAGACTTTCAACAAGCGTGATCAGTACTTGAAAAAGAACAAAGAATATGGTGATAGTTCTTCCTCAGAAATGCAGCAGGTAAATTTGGGAACGGAGGAAGTTGATGCAAACTTATCCACCACAGAGAGAAGAAAGGATAAGCCACCACAAGATGAAGTTGATAAGGACTTGCCCAAGGTATTTGACAAGAAGGCTAGAGAAAGGAAGTTCGAGATCGGAGATTGGGTACTCTGGTGGGACAAGAGACATGAACCGAAGGGCATGCACAACAAATCTGATTCACTCTGGAAAGGGCCCTTCATGATCAAAAGAGCTGCTGGAATGGATACTTTCTTCCTTGCCTACCAGGATGGAATTGAGTTACCACTGCCTTTCAACGGGCAACATCTGAAGTTGTTTAGGAATTGAGATAGTAGGGTAAAAACTGTGTATATAAATAAACTGTCTATTTTTCTTTTGTTTTGCAGTGTTGTGTTGTCTTTTGTTTGCCTGACCCCAAACCCAATGGACAAGACATGAACCCAGGGAAGTTGGGATCTCATCTTTACTCCTGTCATTTTGAAAAAGGCAAATATGTCCACAGACAGAGCCGACTGGTGTCCCCAGATTTCACCCTGAAATCTGAGACTACCCATTTAAAAAAAATCATTCTTTTTAAAATAACGGGTCTTTTGTGTTTTTATTGCCAGAAGATGTCTCTATTATGTTAAGATATTCCCAGTGAATCATATGAGCCAATTTCGACAAATACCCAGATGCTGAAACTCATTTTATCCCTCCGCCAAGTTTTGTCTGCGGGAAATTTTTATTTAATTATTTATTAAATAAATAAAGCCCCGTTTGAAGTAAATTGTGCTCCGGTTGAATCCTGTTGAAGTTTTGCATGCCAGTATTCACACATCTCAATAGGGTTTTCACCAGGAATGAATTCAGAGCATTGTCTGCAAATTCTGGCAACGTTTTTCGTTTTTTATTTATTTCTTTTGCATTTGTCTCTGGTTTTCCCCGTGCAATCTTTCTGTTAAATTCCCCTGGGTCTGTTCTTTGTTCTGTATAGTCTGTTTAATTGCCTGGAGCATCTGGAGATCATTTACGGCCTCAGCACCAGAAGGAATCAGCCTCAGAAGGCAAACTTCTGACCAAAAAAGATGAAGTCAAGCACAAAAAGCCTCTCCTAGGCAAGTCGCACTTTTTGGAATAAATGGATCTAAGCTACAATGGGATTTTTGGTAGTGGCAGGCAGGCGGGAATTTCTTACCTGCCTTGCAGGGTACTTTTTCCCATGAAGTCAAAGTCACTTAAGCTGCAATGGGAATTTTAGAGGTGGCAGGCAGGCGGGAATTTCTTACCTGCCTTGCAGGGTAAAAATTCTCATTATATAAAAGAAAAATCACTTAAAGCACCGGTGAGAATTTCTTGTCTGCCTAGCAGACTAACTTTTCCCACCAAAGAGGTTTATTCACCCATGCAAGTCGCACTTTATCAAAGAAGGCTATTTTCCATACAAGTCACACTTTTTGGGAGATGATTTAAGTTGTCAGTGGGAATTTCGACAGTGGCAAGCAGGCGGAAATTTCTTACCTGCATTGCAAAGTAAAAATTCTCATTATGAAAGTCAAATAACTTAAGTGGAAGAGAGGATTTTTGGAGCTGTAGTGCAGGGTGGAAATTCCCATCAAGTTGACTTCTTATTTTTAGCTACTACCCTTGCCAAAAAGTGCAACCTACCTTGGCATTAAACAATGCATTTAATGATATTTATTAATGGTTTTTCACCCAATTTTGGCGCCATGTATGGAAGGAAAGTCAATGCAAGAAGGAAGAGCCAAAGAGAACTGAAGGATGCATGCTAAAAATAAATAAAATAAATTTATTAAAAAACAACCAGCAACATGCATAATTGGGCGCCCAAATTGGATGAATAGACATGGCTATTAATTAATTAAATTGCCAGAAATAGGAAGAGGCAATTATTAAAAATAGTATGCTAGAGGTTATATAAGGATGGGATGCCATAAAGGAGAAGCACTTATTTCTTTTTGATGAAGATTGCAGCCCAGACAGGTTTTGGCGCCAAAAGAAGGAGGTTTTTGCATTAAAGTTTATTTTCCATTGTCGGGAAGCTTCTAATTTTGACGCCTAGGGTTAGGATAGCCTAATTTTTGTCATTCTAATTATCTGCATGTTGGTATATGTGCCCAGGTGAATTAAATAATATTTTTTCTTGCTTTGCATGCAAGCAAAACCTCAAATTTTAGGGCAGCAGGCTTTATATGCAGATTTTGGTGATAAAAATCAAGTATTCATGCCATGGACTCCATCTTTGTCTGAATAAATTGCAGGTATTCATCACAGGTGCTCAAATCAATGTCAGGTACATTGAATATATCTTCTGAATCTGAAGAAGTTGCCAAATCTGCACAAATTGATCCAATTGCAAGGGATTCCGGCAGAATTAAAAGAAAAAGAGCTCAGACAAAGATTGTTCCAGCCATGATGAAGCATGATGAAAGAGAAGATCAACAGAATCATCATAGCTTCCAGATTTGCTGAAGTCAATGATACAGACATAGGCCCTAAACCTATCACCGATTTAATTGACAGATCAAGATCTCATAATTGCAAAGGCTTCCGACAAAAATTCATCCTCTTGTTTCTAACGCAGCCCGTGTAGAAGTCAGTGCATGGAAAATTCCTTCTAGGATCTTGTGCATGTGCTCCCAATCTTCCAATTGAAGCCTTCATTGAATTTACTTGTATTTGCATTCACCCTGAGTGCTTTCCAGAATTTAAAATTGCTCATATGCAATTAAAAAATAAAAATGATGAGTTTTGTATGAATTATTTACGGCAAACATTGCACTGGTGCATGTACTGGAGAAGAACTGCAAAAGCTTCAAGGATAAGAGGGAAGACAATTCAAAGGCACTACCCGCAAGCAAATCACGATCAGTTGTTTCCAGATCCAGTTTGTTGAGAATCAAAGGCAAAAGAGTCAACCGCATGCAGAATATGGGAAAAGAACAAGACTGGAAGTGTTGCAGCTTTCTTCTAATTTCTTTTCCGTTTTTCTTCTTCTCTCTTATTTTCTCCGACAAAGTAATTGAGCAATCAATTAAATTATAAGACCTAAGTGATTGGTTTAAAAGTCGTTACTTGGAAACAGGTGGCAGACATGCAAAATAAAAGGTTCTATTTTCAGTTATAAATCATGCATGTCATTCAAAGATAAATTCCAAGAGGGAGATTGTAAGTTGTTTTTTTACAACTTCCACATGTGTCAGTTCAGTTAAAGCTTCCTATTTGTAATTTCCCCTCCATACACTATAAATGAAGGAAGAACCTACAGAGTTAAAGGATCGGAATTTGTAATCAGCATTCTTGTGTTCTCAGACTTTGAGCTGAAACCCTTGATAGCTTTTTGCAAGTGGAGGAATAGAGAAGAGCAGATTTCTAGAGAACTTTGTGTCAACGGTACATTTGTTTCTTATTTCTTTTTAGATCTCTGCATAAACTTTGTGTTGTCTTAGACCTAGATCTGAAACTTTCCTTCGCTTCAAATTCTGCATTTCAAGATCTATTTGTTTCGTCTATGTGCATGTGACCAACTCTGTCAACTATTGGTTAGGTTGCACATCTCCTTTCCTTCTTCTCGTATTTAATTATTTCTCTTTCCTGCACATATTGCTTACAGCTACTTACTAGCTGCAAAATTGTCTAGTTATGGTCCATGAGCTACGCAATTAAAATAACACCAACAGATAGATACTAGAAAATATAATTGAATAAATCTTACACAGGAGCCTCACTGGTAAATGAGGGAGATTTATCTCATGATTGCCTAGGTTTTCAGTTGTGCAGAAAATTTAGCCAACACTCTCCAAGTCAACTATTTAATCCAAGAGGAACAAGTTGCAGTTCCTGAAGAGTAGCATCTTCCACCTTCTATTCCTGATCTAGTACTCGATGAATGGGCAGAGAGGTACCATAAATTTGACCCATATGCTGAAGAACTGGAAGCTTATGAAACTGACCTTGGTACTTACTGCATTCTTAAAGAAGAAGTTGTGTTGCCGCATGCGCTCAAGAAAGACCAAGTTGAACCTGGTCTATGGAAATTATACTTTGATGGATCTAGAAGCAGAAACGGTGCGAGAGCAGGAGTTCTCATTTCTCCTAAGGGTGAGAAATTCTTCTTCGCTCACAGGTTGCAGTTTACATGTTCTAACAATATGGTAGAGTATGAGGCACTGGTGCATGGTTTGCTTATTGTTGAAAAGAAAAAGATTAAGGCGCTGCAGTTATTCGGGGACACAGAATTGGTTATCCACCAGGTTACCAACAAGTGCCAGGCAAAGAATAAACTTCTCAAAGCTTATAAGCACAGAGTTTGGGACCTCCTTGAGAGCTTTGATACTCTGAACCTGCAGGTGGTACCGCGAAAAATGAATAAGGAAGCTGACCAAATGATCGCGCTTGGTTCGTAATTCTCTCCTGCTAAAGACTTTGTCAAAGGAAACACTCATCACATTAAGATGGTGATCAGACCATCTATTCCAAACAACAATACCAACTGGCAAGTGTTTGAAAGTGATGCACAGATTGTCCAGTTCATTCAAAATGAAGTTGAGTTCTCATCAAGCATGCAAACTAACTTGTATGACAGCTATGTTGACCAAGTGATTTAATTGAAGTCAAATAAGTTGCCTAAAGGGTCGATCACCTTAGAGAAAATGTTTAGCCCTAATGATAAGTTCAAGGGTGAAGAAAATTATATGCGTGCCGCGAAATAAGATTGCTCCCCAGTCACTATTGCACGCGGAAAAGAGTTGTTGCTCAGTAAGATTTGTGCGCACAATGAAAAGCAGACCTTCATCTCTCTCTGTCAAAAATACAGTGATAGCTTCTCATGGGAGTATGAAGACCTCAAAGGTTTTGATCCAAGTGTTGCTCAACACTCCATTGACCTTGATCCTAGTATCAAGCCCGTCAGACAGAAGCAGTGACCAGTCAATCCAAAGATAGAGCCCCTCATGAGAAAGAAATTATCCAAACTCATTGAGGCGAAAATTATTTTTTCCATCAAGTACTCTACTTGGGTCGCGAATCTAATTCGAGTGTGCAAAAAAAATGGTGAAATCAGACTCTGTTGATTTCAGAGATTTGAACAAGGCATTTCTAAAGGATCATTATCATTTGCCTTCAATGGAGCAGATTCTGCAGACTGTGGCTGGCGCACAGAGATTCTCAATGTTAGATGGGTATTCAAATTTCAATCAGATCCTGGTCAAGGAAGAGGATCAATTCAAAACAACGTTTACAACCAAATGGGGAACATATGTGTATCAAAAGATGCCCTTTGGTCTATCGAACACAGGCGCTACATTTCAGTGCGCCATGGATATTGCCTTAAAAGGTTACATCAATGAGTTCATCTTGGTTTTACCTTGATGACATAACCGTCTTCTCAAAGCAAAGTGAGGATCATATGGCTCACCTAGAGAAAGTCTTTGAGAGATGCACAAAAATTGGGGTATCCCTTAATCCCAATAAGTGCAATTTTGCAGTGGCACAAGGCAAACTCTTGGGCCATGTGGTTTCAAAGGACAGCATCGCAATTGATCCTAAGCGTGTTTCAGCCATCCTAGCTCTTTCCCTGTCACCGGACAAAAAGGCCTTGCAATCCTTCCTTGGTAAGATCAATTTCGTTAGGTGCTTCATTCCTAACTTTGCAGATCTAGTTCGGCCCATTACCCTCATGCTCAAGAAGGACATAGCTTTCAGATGGACAGTAGAAGGAAAAGCAAGCTTCAACAAGATCAAACAAGAAATTGCTTGCGCACCAACACTCATCAACCCAAATTATTCAAGGGATTTTATCCTTTATACTTATGGCGCTGATGCGAGTGTTGTTGCTGTCCTAACACAAGAAAACGAACAAGGGTTGGAACAACCAGTGGCTTTCTTCAGCCAAACGCTAAAGAATTATGAATTAAAATACAGTCACACGGAGAAGTAGGTCTTCGCCATCATGCGCGCGCTCATGAAATTGGAAAGTATGCTCGCCACAAATCATATCAAGGTGTTATTCTCCCACTCTTCTATCAGGGACTTCATTATGGGAGCAGAGATTAGTGAAAAGAGAGCACGATGGGTGACCAAAATCATGGAATATAATGTGACTCTCAAAGCCACAAAATTGGTAAGAGGTAATGCGCTCTGCAAGCAGATTCCTGAGGATACACAGAATGAATCTGAGACTTCATTATTTCTTGATAAAGCTCTCCCGCGCGCAGAACTTCAACAGAATACATATCCTAGCGCGCATGACTGGATGAAGGACATGATCACATTCCATTCCAATGCGCATACCCTCCTGGCTTAAACAAGTCAAAGAGAAGACATCTGAGGTTACAATCTATCCCTTATGTTTTGATTGATGGACTTCTCTTCAAGAAAAATCTTGATGGTGTGCTGTTAAGGTGCATCAACAATGTGTAGACTGAGAAAGTGTTGGCAAAATTCCATGATGGTTTTTCTAGTGGACACTTTTCTGCCAAAACTACAGCGATGAAGATCATAATGGCAGGAATCTTTTGGCCTACTCTGTTCACAGACGCACACAAGTGGGTCACAAAATGTAAGGAATGCACTTTCTTTGCGGGAAAGAAAAAATTGGCAGCACTTCCCCTCTAACCAATCCAAGCGGATCAGCCTTTTGCGCAATGGGGTCTCGACTTCATAGGCATGATCAATCCACCTTCAAGCACTAGACATAAGTAGGTGCTGACAGCTACAGACTACTTCACCAGATGGACAGAAGCTATCGCGCTCAAAAAATCAATCGAGTCAGCCATCCTTGACTTTCTCGAAGGTATAGTCACAAGGTTTGGCGTTCCTCAAACCATTATCTCCGATAATGCAAAAGCCTTCCTTGAGACCAAAATCACTTATTAGGCTCTAAATTTGGGCATTTACCTGAAGACTTCTTCCAATTATTACCCATAAGGCAATGATCTCGCAAAGTCAGCAAACAAGAACCTGATCAAAATCATGAAACTAACAATGGACATCAGCCAAAGACAATGGCATACCAAGGTCTTGTGCGCACTCTGGGCAGATAGAATCACAATCAAAAAGGCAATAGGAACTTTGTTTTACAAGTTTGTCTATGGCAAGGAGGCTACCCTTCCTCTAACGCTAGAATTGAATTCATTGGCACTTGCCCAGCAGCTGGAATTTGAAGCCGCAAACCAGAGGGAAATCAGAATGGCAGAGCTGGTTAATCTTGAAGAGTTAAGGAGCTCTGCCATGATCCGGTTAGAGAAGCATCAGCAAACAACAAAGAAATGGTTTGAAAAAAAGGCTAGGCCTCGAGCTTTCAAAGTTGGGGACTTGGTCTTAAAATGGGATGCTGACAGAGCTAAACCAAGGCTCCATTCGAAGTTTGATGCACTTTGGAGTGGCCCATACATCATCAGTTCGTGCAAAGAGGCTAACTCTTTCAAGTTAACTCATCTTGATGGAAGCGTGTTGCAAATCCCAATAAATGGGATCTATCTCAAACCCTTCCACTAAGTTTGTTGCATCATTTTGTATATAGTAGAGTAGTTTCAATTCCTCTAAGTGCAATACGAGCACATTGTTTGTTTGTACATAGTTTTTTCTTCTCGTGTGCTTCCTGTGCGTGCTCTTCTTTTGCTTCTAGGATGCCGACAATTTTCAAAAGTTGCAGGATTCGGAATAGAGTCAAGAAAAGATCTTTCAAGTGACTTCAGGGGTAATTATTCAAAGCCGCAGATCAGAATTTCATGATTACATAACAGACTCCATGCCCAATGGATGCTTTAGGCTACTGATCTCCTTCATCTAACAGGCAGATGGCCCCAAAAGTCGCCAAAACTATTATCCAAATAAGTCTCTCAGTTATTTAAATAACTTGCATACACTTTCTAGCTCCGAGCTCTTCATTGCGAGGTTGCACGCACTCAAGTTCACTTGGCACATTCCCTTGATTGCATTTTCTTGCGCACCCCCTTCTTTTCCTCGCGCGCCAAGGCGCACTTTGCCCCTCTTCCTTGTTCTTTTTCCTCTTTGTTCCTTCTTCCCCTTGCGAGCCTTCCTTCTGCCTCCTTCCTGCACGTCATTCTTCCGCGCGCATTTTCTTTGCGCCATCCTTTGCGCCTTTTCATGCCACGTCATCCTTTGACACGCTTGAATGTGCCACACGCGATTAGTCAAAGCACGCCAACAGGGCGCCAAATCTAGACAACCAGCCAATGAATGACACATGGCAGAAATGACAAATCAAATGAACGGTTGGCCAATTTCTTCAGTTAATCCGCGCGCGCCACGTGTCTTGTGTGTCCAAATGGCTTTGACATCTTCTAACAGCCATATCTTTTTCGACAGAGCTCTGATCGGCGCGCTCCTAGTCTCAATCAATAGCTGCTAACATGGGCTCTAGTGCTAAGCATTCAAATTCAAATTCTTGGCAGATCTGATAGGTGAGAAATGGGAAAACATCTTTCTGGGCATTAATGAGCAGATCTGATTGCTTTAACCGCTCAATTTGATATGATCTGCTCTCCTTCCTTCTCCAACATGCCAAAAAGACTTGGGGAAACGTATTTGACAAATTTGTAGGCGGATTTATAGGCATTAAATGCTTCTTGTTGGTGGTTGTATTTCAAATTCGGGTTTTCCCTCCTCTTCTTCTTCCATGGATTCATCTATAAATGTAAGAGTTGGGGCTCATTATTAACGTTGGACATTTTGGATCCTTATGCATTTTTGCTAAGGACTTCATATTTTTGTACTCTGAGTCACAAACCTCTAGATTTGGCTCTTGCATGTGGATATCGGCCTATTTCACCATTGTAACAGCTTTGTGCATTTCTGGAAGTAATAGAAGCATCGTTTTGTGACTATTCTTTGTCCTAACGTGTTTGCATTCCTTCTTCTTGCCTTTTCTTTTGCATTGCGTGCTCGTTATGTGTAATGTCCCAAACCCGGGATCAATGGGAAATATGCAAACAACCAACTCTTCAACACTCTAATCAAGTGCAAATATCAAAAGTCGGTCAAACACTATTCAAACCAATCAAATAGACGACTCAATAAACCCAATAAGGGGGTTTAATGGCCTTTAACAAGTGGCTCACTCACAGCTGAAACTGTACCCCTCAGAAACCAGACTTCTTTGACCAATGAGTTCAAGCAAACATACTCTAAAATCAGCCCTTCAAATAACACAGGAACATACTACTACCTGCTGCCAATGTGAGGATGTTTCAGTCATGCAATCAGCTATGAATCTCTCCCAAAATTATACTTCAAACTCAACTTAAGTTACTAAAACAATTTCACTGCTGAAAGAAGATTCAAAATACACTACTAACACTAAAATAATTGCTCTCAAAGAGTCGCTGGTAATTAATGAAAAAACACACAGCATTGTGATTGTATATGGCTTTAATATGCAAGAAAACCCTTGATACTTCAACCGCTGGTAATAAGACTGAGAATACTCCATTGATTTGCTCCTAAAATGCTCCAAAACAAGTCGTTTTTGAAGGGAAATAAGGCAGATTACACTAATCAAAACCCAAACCTTATTGATAAGTTTTACCTTGCCAATGTTTGCCCAGAACAGATCGCATACATTTTCAGATTGGTTGCTGTTTTTAGAGAGGGAGAACAGCTCAAACAATTAATCAATATGACCCTCTAGATGAGGTTGTTGGGCAAGGAATGATCAGATTATTAAGCATGAAATCCACTGCCAACTTATCCAACAAATCGCTGCATTAGAGAAGACAAAAATCTTGCACTAATTCCACCGATTCACAACAGTAAATACATCTAAATCAGACCACAATACCATGAAGGGAAAATCGCTGCAATATATAACATGAAGATATGCAAAAGGCTAGATATTCCGCACTAAGAAATATATGCAAAACAGTCCACAATAAAACCAATGGAAATCGCTAGGGTTTGGAGGAATTATTCACCAAAAATCAATTTGCAAAACACTCACAAAACAAGCTGCAACAGTGACAATGCTACAATGATACGTTACATTACAAATGCAGATTTTCTATTGGCTAGATTTTCTGCATAGCATAAAACCTAGGCAGTCATGAGATAAATCTCCTTCATTTACCAGTGAGGCTCCCGTGTCAGATTTGTCAATTAAAATATACTAGTATCTATATGGGGTTTTACTTTAACTGTTCAGCTCATGAACCATAGCTGTACAGTTCTGCAGCAAGTAAGCAGCTGTTTAAGAAAGGAAATATTTATGGAAGAAGGGAATTATATAAACACAGAGAAGAAATGGGGAAGATGTGCATCTCAATCAATAGATAACAGAGTCGATTGCATGCACATAGAAGAAACCAATAGATATCAACACAGAATTATAAGCAAAGGTAGCTCTAGATCTAGATCTAAAATAACACAGTTTATTCAAAGATCTAAAGATAGAAAGCTAGAAACAAAATACACCGTGACACAAAGTTCTCCGGAAATCTGCTCCTGTATATTCCTTTGCTTCAAGTGGCTCTCAAGGGTTTCAACACAAAGTCTGGAACACAAGAATGCTGCTTACAAATTCTCATCTTTAACCCGAAGGTTCTTCCTCTACTTATAGAATGTAGAGGGGCAATTACAAGTCGGAAGCTTTTAGTTGAACTGGCACATGTGGAAGTGGGAAAGGAAACAACTGGCAATCTCCCTCCTGGAATTCCTCTTTGCATGACATGCATGATTTGCAATTGAAAATAGAAACTTCTATTTTGCACGTCTGTCACCTATCTCCAAGTAATTGACTTCTTCAAGTAATCGCTTTTAAACCAATCACTTAAGTTGTATAATTTAATTGATCACTCAATTACTTTGTCAGAAGAAATAAGAGAAAGAAGAAGAAAGAGGAAGGCCGCAGTCTTATCCATTTTCATATTCTACGTGCAGCTGATTCTTTTGCCATTGATTCTCACCAAACTGGACCTGGGAGCAGTTGGATCTAGAATTTTTCTTACGAGTGTTGCCTTTGCCTTGTCTTCCCTCTTATCCTTTAAGCTTTTGCAGTTCTTCTCCTGTACATACATCAGTGCAATGTCTGCCGTAAATAACTCATTTTTATTTTTAATTGCATATGAACAATTAAAAAAAATCTGAAAAGCACTCCGAGTGAATGCAACTTCAATGAAGGCTTCAACTGGAAGATTGAGAGCACATGCACAAGATCCTAGAAGAAATTTTCCACGCACTGACTTCTACACGGGCTGCATCAGAAACAAGCGGATGAAGCCTTTGTGCCGGAAGCTTTTGCAATTATGAGATCTGGATTTGGATCTGTTGACTTCAGCAAATCTGGAAGCTATGCATGATTCTGTTGATCCTTCCCTTTCATCCCGCTTTGCCATGGCAGTATCTGTGTCTATCTTTGTCTGAACAATTCTTTTTCTCCTTATTCGGCCAGAATTCTTCAAAACTGGTGCAGATCTGGATAATTCTTCAGATTCGGAGGATATGTTCAATGTATTGGACATTGATTTAAGCTCCCTTTATCTTATAAAGCACCTGTAATGAATTCCTGCAGCTAATTCAGACAAAGATGGCAACTGGAACATGAACAATAGATTTTAATCATAAAAATTTGCATAATTCAAGCCTGCTGCCCCAAATTTGATGTTTTATTTGCATACAAAGCAAGCATGAATTTTACCAACTTCACCTGAGCACCTGTATCACTTATGCAAACAATTATCCAAACACAAATCAACCTCCTTCAACCTAGGCGCCAGTTCTGGAAGCTTTTAGCATTAATTTCACCTTCTTTTGAGCAAAAATCCTCTTCAAATGAGGCGCACTTTTCCTCTAGGCTACACTTCTCTGCCTGTAAATTAATTAATTCATCCTTATGGCAGCCCCTGCTTATATAATCCTTATGATTCTATAATTAATTAATGTCTTTCCTATTACTCGGCAATTAATCAATTAATTAATAAGCTTCACTCTTCAAATGGGACGCCTATTTTGTGCATGCTTATGGCTGCCATTAAATAAAATAAATATATTTAATTTTAGACTTTTGCTTCCACTTAACTCAAGCCTCACAATATGCTTTGACCTTAGCCACTGAAAATAGGAATTAATTTAATCATTTAATACTTAAAAAAGTATTATTTATCTCCCAAAAGGGGTGCACTTTTTGACATAAAGGGGCTGCATTAAATAAATATTATTTATTTAATTTTAGAATAGTCTATTTTCAACCTCCTTTTGGCCATTTACTGTTGTTGACTTTTCCACAAGCCTGGGCGCCAAAATTGGGTGAATAAATATTTATTTAATGCATTTATTATTCACCCAAGGTGGGTCGCACTTTTTGGAATAAAGAATTTCTATTTTTAATATTCAGATGTCAATGGGATTATTTACCCTGCAAGGTAGCCCTGAAAATCCCATGATTCACTTAAGTCGTTTGACTTTCATAATGGGATTATTACTCTGCAAGGTAGGCAATAAAATCCCATGATTCACTTAAGTGATTTTTCATTTATTCCACAATGGAAATTTTTACCCTACAAGGCAGGTAAGAAATTCCCGCCTGCCTGCTGCCTCTAATTTTTCCATTGTGACTTAAGTAACGTTGCTTCCATGGGAAAAAGTACCCTGCTAGGCAGCTACAAAATTCCCACCTGCCTGCTGCTTCACAAAATCCCATGATCCACTTCAAACCTTCTTTTTCCAAAAATGTTGCCAGCCCAAAAGAGGCTTTTTGGTGCACGACTTCGTCTTTTCCCAGAGAGCCAAACCTCCGATGGCGAATCCCTTATAGGATATCACTTTAAAATATGCAAAATACAGACAAATTGCAGCCAAACAGAAATCTGATTTTTGTAGAAAATTAAATCTAAGGCAGCGAAATGAAAATAATGAATAACTCCAAAAATACTTGCTCAAATCTTTTGAAATTTTAAATGGAGCTTGTTAATACAATAACAGATATTATAGAACTGTTTTTTAGAATTTTTCGAATAACAGAATACTGCCAGAAAATTACAACGTACCCTAAACAGTTGAAAACTTCTAAAATTAATATCTTCCGAAATATAGATGCAAAAATTATGAAACCTTGGAAATATTATCTATAAATATAGGAGATGATATCCCAACCTTCAAATCAAAATTTGAGGAAGTGGAAACCCTTCAAAACAGGTCTGCAATCTCCAAAACAAGTCGCCCCACCTAGGAGATGGCTGGAAACCCTTGCAAATGCCTTTAAACTGATGCTAGACCTTGCCAAAGAGGTTGCCGTAGATCTGCCCTAAAAAAACCCTGAAATCTCTCCTCCAAAATACTCAAAATCCTCCAAAACCGTTCACTGAAACCCTTTGGAAATATCTGTAAAGGACAACCCTGATTTCAGCTCCAAAAATAACAAACTAGGGTGGATCTCTCACCACCGAAGAGTGCCCTACTAGCTAGGGGTTGATCTCTCACAACCGAAGCTAGGATTCCCGTGGGATCTTACTCCACAAGCTGGATATTTGCAAACAGCAGTTGCACATGAAAGGAAATATATGTGTATGCATGAATGACCATCTTTTCACCCCTCCACTCCTTATATAACTTTTCCCATGCCAAGGAAACCCTAAAAATCCCAAGTCGCATTTTCCCCTAGGGAAGACCAAATCAATAAAGTAACTTAAAGTTACTTTTTCCCTTTCAAGTCGCCATGGTCCAAAAGGTGACCCCCTACGCAAAATTAGAACACTAGGAGTTAAGTGGCTCCTTCCAACGATAAAACATAACATCTAGTCCCTTCGAAAGCACTTTATACTCCTGTCAACGGAAAATTATAACTAAACTAGATACTCATACCCAATAGCTCACAGCGTCCATAGCCCCTTGGGTATGACCAAGGCCTGGACTCGAGTTGGCCCCTAGGCCTATGGCGTAGGAAAGGGGACATTACACCATCTTGGCATTCTAACAAAAATAAGGGAAAAAATTAGAAAAACAAAAAGGTAAAAAATTGATCAAAAGCATTTTTCTAAAAAATACAACTAAATATAAAATAATAATAAAAACCATATCTAGACTGGGACAAAGGAGTTCCATGTACACGTTGATTCTTCCAACTATGCTATTTAGGTGAACTCAGCACAAGTAGGAACTTGAGGGTTTGATCACCCTGTTTCCTTTGTGAGCGGAATCTTATCAAATGCCAAGAAGAATTATAGTACCACATTACGTGAAGCTCTTGGCACGATATATGCAGTACAATGAGTTAGACATTACATACTGGAAACTCTCTTCACGTTCTATGTAGACTACAAGGCATTGTTGTACTTCGTCAATAAGCCCATTATCCAAGATCAAATAAACATGTGGCTGACATTGTTGTAAGAATTTACATTTAAAATAATTGTCCGACATGGCAAGAGCTATGTGATTGCTGACAGATTTCTCAAAAAAGGTCAGGTGAACCCCCTCCATGAGTAAATAAAGATTTCCCGGATGCCCACTTATTCCATATCGTCATTGTGCCATCTTGGTATGAAATATCAGGGAGCATCTATCTACTGCTTCATTCCCAAACAATATGCAACTTACAGAGCAAAGGAAACTAGCATTAAATTATTTCAGTTGGTCAATGGCCTCATGTACAAGATGGGAACTAACCATACCTTGTGATGGTGCATAATGAAGGAAGAAATTTGGAATGTACTCCAAGACGTGCATGAAGGACTAGATGGAGGCCACATGGGACTTGATACTATGACAAGGAAGGTACTTGGTGTCCCTGAGATTTCACCCTGAAATCTGGGACGACCCCTTTTAAAAAATGTGTTCTTTTCAAATTAATGGGCCGTTTTGTGTTTGTTTTGCTTGCAATTGTTTGTATCGCTCTAAGGTAACCCCAGAGAGTCATAAAATCCAAATTCGCTAAATACCCACATGCTAAAATTCATTCTATCCCTTCACCAGGTTTTGTTTGAGAGAATTTTATTTATTTATTTATTAAATAAATAAAGTTCTTTTAAAAATAGATTGAGCTAAAATTGGAGGATTTAAGTTATATAAAGCACTTCACCCCATCATTATTACCATAGAACATTCACCCGTGGGGAAGAATTTTTGCAAATCAGCTAAATGGAGAAATTTTTCAAGCAATTGCCCGCAGCTGTTTTTGTTTTGTTTTATTTCTTTTTGTTTGTGTTTTGGTTTGTTTTCTCCGGCAATTCCCGTAGTCTATTCATTCTTCTTGCCAGATCTTTCCCTAGGCCTAGGTTTTTTTTTTAATTACTAATATGTCTATAGGCGATTAGAGCTCAAGATTCTTTCAAAAGATTGCAAGAAGTTGCTTGGTCCAAAAGGGTGCAAAAATGGAATCTATGAAAATAAGAAAAATATTGCCATCAACACGTAGAGCTCGAGAAAATATGCACTTTTAGAGAAAACGACACCTAAAACAAAGCCACTGAATGAAAGTTATGGCACATGCAAGTTTTTGCTGCTACATCTTCCCGGACCCTTTCCAAAAATGGCAAATATTATTCTATCCTTGTGTTTTCTTCACCAAAATTCCAAAAAAAGAAAGAAATGTAATCTTCATGCCAGTCACAATTTTCAAAGCTGTCTTCCGCGTCCAATTTCCACGCTGCCTTCAGTGACGAATTTTCATGCAATTTTAAAGGCAAAAGTCACAATGCAAGTCGCACTTTTGGAAAAGAGCTATCTTTCATGTAACTCGCACTTTTTGGAAGGAAGACTTTAAGTTGCCAATTAGAATTTTGGCAGTGGCAGGAAGGCGGGAATTTCTTGCCTGCCTAGCAAGTTACTTTTTCCCATCAAGTTAAATCACTTAAGCTGCCAATGGGAATTTTGGAAGTGGCAGGCATGCGGGAATTTCTTACCTGCCTAGCAGGGTGAAAATTCCCATTATGAAAATAAAGTCACTTAAGTGAAAAACGGAAATTTCTTACCTGCCTAGCAGGATGAAAATTCTCATTATGAAAGTCAAGTCACTTAAGTGAAAGGCAGGAATTTCTTGCCTGCCTTGCAGGGTGAAAATTCTCATTATGAAAGTAAAGTCACTTAAGTGAAAAAACGGGAATTTCTTGCCTGCCTTGCAGAGTGAAAATTCTCATTATGAAAGTAAAGTCACTTAATTGAAAAGTGGGAATTTTTTACCTGCCTAGTAGAGTGAAAATTCCCACTATGAAAGTCAAGTCACTTAAGTGAAAGGCGGGAATATCTTCCCTACCTTGCAGGGTGAAAATTCCCATTATGAAAGTAAAGTCACTTAAGTGAAAAGCGGGAATTTCTTGCCTGCCTTGCAAGATGAAAATTCACATTCTGAAAATAAAGTCACTTAAGTGAAGGCAGAAATTTCTTGTCTGCCTTGCAGGGTGAAAATTTTCATTTTTTTGACTTCTTATTTTTAACATGACTTATAGCCAAAAAGTGCGACCCATTTTGGCATAACTAAATGTTTAAAAGCTGATTTTTTTTTTAATTGTCAGGAAGCATCCAATTTTGGAGCATAGGGTTGGAAAAGCTTTCTTTTTATTATTCAAAGCATCTACATGTTGATGTGAGTGCACAAGTGAATAAAATAACATTTTTAGCTTGCTTGGCATGCAAGCAAAGTTTAAAAATAGAGGGCAACAGGCTTTATAAGCAGATTTTGGTGATAAAAATTGAGTATTCATGCCATGGACTCCATATTTGTCTGAATCAATTGCAAGTATTCATCACAGACACCCATATTGGTGAAGAAAGCAGAAGTCAATATCTGATACATTGAATATATCTTCAAAATCAGAGGGAGAAATAGATCCAGATCTCATAATTGTAAAGGCTTCCGGCAAAAATTCATCCTCTTCTTTCTAATGCAGCCCAAGTAAAAGTCATTGCATGGAAAATTCCTTCTAGGAGCTTGTACATGTGCTCCCAATCTTTCAGTTGAAGCCTTCATTGAATATACTTGTATTTGCCTTCACTCGGAGTGCTTTCCAGAATTTAAAATTGCTCATATACAATTAAAAATAAAAGATGATAAGTTTTGTCTGAATTATTTATGGCAAACATTGCACTAGTGCATATACTAGAGAAGAATTGCAAAAACTTCAAGGATGAAAGGGGAAAACAGGTCAGAGGTAGAACCCGCAGGCAAATCACAGTCAGCTGCTTCCAGATCCAGTTTGGTGAGAACCAAAGGCAAAAGAGTCAACTGTATGCAGAATATGGAAAAAGAACGAGACTAGGAGTGTAGCAGATTTCTTCTAATTTCTTCTTTCTTTTTCTTTCTCTTATTTTCTCCGACAAAGTAATTGAGTAATGAATTAAATTGTAAAACTTAAGTGATTGTGTAATGTCCCCATTTTTGAAAACCCTTAGCCTATCATTCCGCGTGGGCTTTAGGGATGTTGCAAGGAAAAAATTATATTGAATAATTTTATAATATTGACTGGAGAGTGATTTTAATCATTTGACATTATAAAGCAATATTTATTTAATTATCTAATATTTATGGAGCAAGTAATTATTTAATTAAATTCCCAAAATGCAAATTAAAAAAGGGGGAATTAATTAAATATTATTTAGGTGGTTTTTAAATATTAAAATCACTCTTTTTAAAAGGGGACGCCACACCTAAGGGGAATAAACATGTTTTATTGAATAATTTCCCTCTCCTAGGGATTTCGAATTTTGTGCCTCCTTGCTTATAAAAAGGAGTGCTAGGATCATTGTTAGACTCATGTTATGATGATATTTATTTTATGCACCATGCTTGGAGTTGGGATGCATGCCCATTAAAGCTTTCTCTCTCTCTCTCTCTTGCGTGGGAAGTTAGTAAGTTGGTTTGATCAATTGAAGTATTCTCTCTTGTTCCATTTGTTATCTTGTGTTGAAATATGTTCTTTGTATGATTTATGCTTGCAAGCATTGGCGACTTGCTTGGATAAGTGGCACATTTATTTGAGGATATTTGGATGTTATTGATGATTGTTGGGTGTTTTATGATCTGATTTTTAATGCAGTAAACTTATTCTAACCCTAGCAACTGGATTGAGGATTTTGGGGGCTATTTTGGAGGGTTTTCAGCTGTAACAAAATTCAGATCTTTAGTTCTTTGGAAAGATCTTAATTTATAGAACAATCTGCATTTTATTTGGTGAAGAAATATTGAGTTTTTAGTGAGATATCAATTTTAGAATATTTCAACTGTCTGCAGGTTTTTCTAGGTACGATAAATTAATATTTATTTCAGATCTGCAGTTTGGGGTTGATTTAATATTGCATTTGATTATATAAATTAGGAGGAATAAGGATAAATTGATTTCATAATTTTTGGAGGAGTTTTTGTGCCCTAAAAGTGTTGGGCGACTTACTTTTTAGGTCAAAATTAGGGTTTCAAGTTGGCTGTGCGAAATCTGATTTTTGCATATTATTCTTCATATTTTTTGTGTTACTTCAAGTTACTGGAAGAAGTCAATTACATGGAAATAGGTAGCAGACATGCAAAATAGAAGGTTCTATTTTCAGTTGTAAAGCATGCATGTCATGCAAAGAGAAAGTCTAGGGGAAAATATTGTCAGTTACTTCCCTTTTTCATAGCTTCCACATGCAGCAATTCATTGAAAGCTTCCTATTCGTAATTTCCCTCTGTGCACTATAAATAGAGGAAGAGTCTACGGGTTAATGGATCACAACTTGTAACTGGAGAATTAGCAACGGTTTTTGTAACTAGAGCATTTTTAAGATTTTAGACTTTGTGCTGGAACCCTTGAGGTGATTTCTGTAAAAGTTGGGATTGAATAAAAGGTGGATTTTTGGAGAACTTTGTGTCTACAATGCTTTGCTGAGTACTTCTATTCAAAGGTTTTAGATAAACTGTGTTATCTTAGATCTAGGTTAAAAGTTATTTCATTCCCTCTTTCTTGAATGTTGTGATTTATCTATTTAGTTAATTTGTGTGGATGAGACCAACTCTGATAATTATTGGTTGAGTCAACACATCTTCTTTTCTTCTTTCCCTACTTCTATTTTTCTCCCTTCTACAAATATTCCTATCACAGCTGCTTACTTGTGTCAAAATTGCCCAGCTTTGGTTCACAAGCTGTGGGAATTCAAGTAAAATCCCTTAAAGTAGTTATTAGGATTCACCCCTGCAAAATAAGTAAACATATTACACGGGAGCCTCGTCATTAAATGAGGGAGATTTATCTCATGACTGCCTAGGTGTTACATTGTGCATAAAATCTTGCAAACAATACCCTTAGTGCTTGAGTAGGATTTTATTCATGTATATGATTTCAATACATATGTGTTTTTCTCATTCATCTAGAGGACAAAGGCATGCACCCCACAAGGAAAGTCAATATCTCAAACACAAGATATCTAAAATGCTACTTTTATGCACCCTACACTTTCTTATTCTCATAATGGTAAACTTAAAAGATATTCTAAAGCCGTTCTACTAGGGTGCTCATATATACTTGTAGTCAAAAGCGAGGACCAAAGGCTTTTTTTCCTTTGTAGCAACATAAAAGTATTATTGGTATGAGCAATACTAACTAAAAAACATGATTTGTTTTGAGCTTTGTGCCTAGATGATGTCTCACTTCAATATGAAGTGCTAAAGATTATGAACAGTGTTTTTAATGGAATTCTACTCACTTTCCTCACCAATACTATATCACCTATGGGGAGAAATTGTTCACTTCATGATACCCATATACAACAGTTTCTCTTTTACAGATCCAAAATCATAATCAAAGGTGTTGCCTTTCTGTTCCATCAATGCATTCGATTCCAATTTTTCCATATCTGATGATCATCTTGCACTTCCTCTTTTTTTGAACTCATTTTGGTCCTTAGCTTTACATTTAGGCAAATATTAATCCCATAGTCACTATTATTGCCTTTAGTTGTACTCTACAACTTATGGCTTTTGAAGGAATTATTAATGCTTGCTACTTCTCATTGCGTGTTCTTATACATCATAAATCCAAGGCACTCAAAGAGAGATGGAATGAATTAATATTAATGTCCACAAATGATCAGAGTAGGTCAATGGGACTCAAAATTATAACTGGGCTTTTAGGGTTTTTATGCATTTGATGTTTTGGACTTTTGGTTTTTATGCATTTGATGTTTTGGACAAACTTTCAAAAAATATTTGGGTTTGGATACCTCCACAGCAACTCTTTTGATTTGGTTAATCCATATGTTGATGATACTGTTGATAATAGTTGTACTCACCTTCATAATTTTCATATATACTATAAATATGCAAAGGTACTAGGTTTGTGTTTTGGATGTAAATGACTGCATCGGAACATCTTTAGCTCTTTGGTGATTTTGGTTCATGCAGAGGCGATTTGAATTGTCTGTATTTTTCACTTCTCTCCAGTTTCACACTGCTAATGAGAGCTTTGAGGCATTTTTGAGCTGGATTTCATGTATTCTTCTCTCTTTTATTGAAGCAAATGACCTTTATTTCAGAAAAGGGGGAGTCAAAATGAACTCCAAAGAGAAATGCCAAAAAATTGTACCTTGGAAAACAGTGGGAAAGTTACCTTCTGTGGTTTCATAAACTCCTGACCCTGATTTCTTTCATCTTTATTTACTCCATAGGCTACAAGGAAATCAATTTATTCAAGAAGATCTCAATATCAGCAGTTCTAGCATCTTAAATGCTAGAACCAAAGAGGTTTCACAAAGTAATTACAATCTTTCCTGAACTTTTAATGACCTCCAAGCCAATTAATGGACATGCTCATAACTGATAATTTGGAGTTTAACTGCAACACTATGATTTACCAAAACCAAATTATGAAATGAATGTGCTCAGAAGTTTTCTTTGGGGCAAGCAAGGTAGGGTTAAAGGGATTCGTTTTGTGAATTGAAATTCGAATACATAACTTTTACCAAGACATTCAGATGGGACAAAATCCCTAACATTACAGCCCCAAGGTGCTATCCTTTCTGGAAAATGGATGGTGAAGGCAGTAGAGGGGGACATGCAATCAAAAATTATACTCAGACGCTGCATCAAGCATCAAAGTTTCTCAGCATGTTCAGGCATCAAAGGCCCCTTTGAGTTTTGTGGCATTATTGGTAATGCTAAGCTTTTCTTTCTTGCAGATTCAGCTCTGATTAAAAGAATGTGGGATGCTCAGAAGATTGTGTTTGGTGTTGACTTAAAACCTAGCTGTAACTATGCCAATGTATAGGGATCAACTCTAGTTAAACATTTCACACACAAAGTTAGATACAATATCATCCCTTGAATATTACGATTTCATTTCCTTTCAAATGTTTTTAACTGTATCTATGATTCATGCACATAAAGTAAATTCCAAGACGCATATGATAGAATGCATCATAACACAAAGAATTCCTTCTATCTTTACATCTGCTGCAATGTGGGCGTCATATTTACTACCTTGAACTCTTATTCTTTTTTTATACTTGACTCTATATGTCTATGATCATGCCTATGCTTACAATTTCTAATCAGCATATATAATCTCTCAATCCACAAAGATACAATGTGGCTGACACGAGTTTTGGTCATGTTCATACATCATTACACCTCTGTGTACAGTAGCAGAACAATTCAGCCAATACTGCTATATACTATCTGCAAAACTTGCTGAAAACTACAGAATCCTGAATTCTCGTCCAACGGTATCACCAAGAGCTCTGCTCAAATCTGTTGTCTTTGGAAGTGCAATAAAGTGTCCTGCTGACATTTGCCCTGGACATAACGAATCACCTTGTTCTCGATGCAACAAAACGAATTAAATGTCCTGCTGCCCCAAGTAAGAAGCTCTCTGATGTGCTCAGCAAAATGGGGAAATAAGGCCATAGTGCATTATTTGATATTCCTCCATGTCTAAATGTCTTTGTTATAGTCCCATCTAATACCCACTCCAGCTCTCAAATCTAGCTTTTGCCTTACTGCCAGGGATGGGTCAGCTAATTCCCCAAGTCTTATCATCAACCCAAGAAGCCCAATCCCTTGGCATCAAACATCCTCTGCCAAAACTTATCTCTAACGTCATTTGCATCCCATACAAAAATCTCTCAAAATTGAGGCTTCACCCTTTTAATATGGTCTACTCAGTTTGCTTTTGGGGGTACCTCTTTGTATTGTGCCAACATCCCCAGATGAAATTTCTTCCATGCCTTCAATTGCTTTTCCACTATTTGAATATGGTGATTCAGCTCAGCAACTTTCCTATAGTAGAAGGATGTCATCCCCCTTCCTTATTGAATCTTTTAAGATACTCCTCCTTGATTGCTTCGCTCATCTCATCTAGTAAGTAGCATAGTGAATACCCCGAGTGACAAGTTTATGATTGCAATCACATAGGCCATATCAGTGTGGGCCTTCCTAAACCTGTCTATTAGTGCCAATCATAGATTACATACTAGACGAATACTCGCAAAAAAGAAAGCAGCCCAAGTATTCATCATTAAAACTCGCAAGATAGAAGGGGTGAGTATTGGAAAGTTTTTGTACAATACTCACAGCGAGTCATGTGCACAAACTTGAAAGACACGCAAAAAGCGTGGGTGAATAGTGAAACACAAGTTTCACACACTCAAATGCTGACAATACATGGATTGTTCTTCTTTATAAACCCCCCACCTCCACACATTCTAATCACACAGCATTTGAGCATCCTTTGAGCAAATTGGAGGAATTTTAGAGTAAATTTATAGGGTCATATTTGAGGAATTTCATTTCCAGGTTAGTTTTTTTTCCTTCTTTTTTCCAAGCATGTAAATTATTTCTAAATTGTTAATATTAGATTCCAAAATATCATTTACAAATATACATCAAATCCCATGATTTTTTGTTCATGAATAACGTTAATTTTTCATAATTTATGAACAGAATCATAATTTGTTTTTTATTATATATGGGGTTTAGTGTTTAGTTTACAACTTTACAGGTTATGAATGTTTTATTAAATTTTGTTTACAATTTTTTCAATTATTTTTTCTTCTACCTATGGTTTACACTTACAAATTTGAAAATAATTATTTTTAAATGTTGGCTTTTAAATTTTTTTGTATTTGAACATGTCGCATGTTAACATACTGTAATGTCCCCAATGGACAAATTTCTGCCCCTAAATGGAATAGCCGCAAATCCAATCCAAAATAGCAATTTATAGAAGACATGCTTAAAACAAATGATGCAGGTCTGAATTTTATATAGAAAAATGCGACTTGCTCTAGGAGTGAAAATCCACAAAATATGAAGTAAAACAATTCAATTTTTTTCCAAACAAATCAGCAACTTTTATTATTGCAAAAACACTCGAGAAATATCAGATTGGATCCAAACAGAAGGGTGAAACTTTATTATCTCTATCATGAAAATAGCATTCAATGAAGATAAGCTCAAATAAAAAAACGACCAAACAAATCACTATTATTTGTTGAGCATAAAACCTTGTAAACGAAAAAATATCAAATGCCAACTCTCTATTATTTCTTGTTTGTGACTAGCCTCAGGCTTCTTTTCATTAACCTTCTCCACATAGATTCTCTTCATCAAGACTTTTAATTGAGAAGAAATTCATCATAAAGAATTTTGAGGATCTTATTCACCTATTATACATGATTTTCGATGGGAGATTCATCGTAAAGAAGAGGTGAGTCATCAAGAATAGATGAATCTTTATTATCTCGATCATGGAAATAGCATTAAATGAAGATAAGCTCAAATAAGAAGCCCTTGTCTATGCGGAAGAAGTCCTCATGCCATTGATGGATTTCGTAGACAAAATATAATTAATTTATTAACTATAGAGAGTTACTTTTATATAGGCCCCTAAAAGTGTGACATCGGCCCTCAAAAGTGATGCCTTAGCTAAGATCTGTAAATTTAATGATGCCCTAGCTGAAATTGTAAATCTGATGATGCCCTAGCTAAAATTTGTAAATTTGATGCTGCCCTAGCTAAAATTTGTAAATCTGATGATGCCCTATCTAAAAGCTGTAAATTTGATGATGCCTTAGTATAATGTCCCCTTTTTCAAGTCATAATTAATTAATGCAAGTCGAACATTCTTTAATCCACTCCCCTTGGATTAAAGGGATTTAATTGGGGGAAAATTGACTTTCTCTTGTGCATTTAAAATTAATATTTACTTATCTTGGACAAGTCGAATTAATAAGAGGCAAATCGATTTATTTTCTGAGCTAATTAATTATTATTTGAGGGTAAATCAATTTATTTGGGCAAGTCAATTCCTATGTGTTTTTTATTAATATTTAATTTCTCTCTTGTATTTAATTCAAATATATTTTTGGAGGGAATTAATATTTGGAATGGGAGTTTGACTTTTACAGGCCAAGAAGATTGTTTTTAAATATATCTCTCCTATCTAGAAATCGGCGCCAAAATTGGAGGGAAAGCATTGAAGATTCAAATTGCAAAAAGTTATAAAAGAAGATGTGGCATCCCCTTTTTTGGCATGTTGATGATTTGATAAACTTATCTTCATACTTGACGAGGGATACATGCCCATTTGTGATCACAAAACAAAGGTGTTCCTCAACACCACCATTTTGTGGAGTATGTAAGATCATTCCAAGCTTTGCATTGATAATTATTGCATGATATAATTAATCTATGTGAGGCGCCATTATTGGAAGCATATGTGCATGGTTTGTGAGAGTTATTGAAGAGTTTTATGGTGATTATAATCTGTTGTTGCTGTTGATTTAATATAGATCAAGTCGACTTACATTGAGGGTTTTTGGGGTGTGTTTGAGTGCAATCTTAAAGAGATTTAATATCTGATCTGTTATTGCATATTTTTTCAAGTCTAATGCACATGTTTTGATGAATTTTGGGCTCTTAAACACTGCTGAAAATTACCTAGAGCGGATCGTCTGGGTTGGGATATTTGTGGCATCATATTTGAAGATTTTTTGATAAATTTATAAGCTGTTGTCATTAATTAATTATTTCAGACCTGTGTGTTGGTGTTTTGAGGGTTTGAAAGCAAAGAAAAGGGCTAATAATATTTTATATATTTTTCCTAACCCTAGGCAACTTGGTTTCAGTTTTGAAGATCAGTTTTAAGAGGGTTTCAGTGTGTAGAAAAAACAGATTTCTAGTTCATTCGAAAGATAAAAATATTTGCTTTCATTTGCACTTCGTTTTATGGAAAAAGATTGAGAATTGGTGAAGTTATTAATTTTTGAAGTTTCAGTTAGTTTTGGTGCATAATAATTATTTCCACTGCTGCAATTGATTTCTGATTTAGGAAAGATTAAATCCCAACTAATTCTCTCATCGAACCCATCACCTTAGCTCACTACAACCCCATTTGGGTTGCATTGAAGCTGACATTGGGTTATTTGAGGTCGATCTAGAAGGGTTTGCTCTTTTAAATTCGATTGGAAATAATTTATTTTCAAATTTAATTAAATATCCCACAAGGGGATATTACAGTGGTATCAGAACTTCTTTCTCTATACTTGTGGGATCATTTGTGAATGCAGGGCAATAAGGAATTTTTGTATTACAAGAGGAGGAATAAGGAAGCCATGGATGAGGGAACATTCACTTTGGATCAAGTGAAGTTCTTACAAGAGTTAATGCAAGAGTGTGGAAAAGAACTTCAAAAGTCCATGAGTGAGCAAATGTGTTGCTTTGTGCAAGGAAAATCTACAAGCTCCAATGGAGAGAGCTCACGTAATGGACAAGATGGCTCTACACAAGCCACGCCTAAGTTTTTCAAAGGTGTCTTTTTTCCTAAGGAGACTAATGGAGGAGGAGGAGAAGAAGAGCCCACATTGGCGGAGTTGATTGATGCTCAAAAGCTTGAGTATGGTTCTTTGAGCCAAGCCACAAGGGACATGTTGGGATTTGATGAGTTTTGTGCCCTCAAGTTGGGCAACAAGTCAAAAAAGTTCAATAAGCAACCACATAAGAACCTTTAACAAAGGTTGGGAAATGTCTCACTCCCTAACTTTGATGGTTCTAGCACTATTCCGGTAAGAGCATGGTTACAAAAAATGGAGACTTCTCTCTTAATCCCATGCATGAGGAAGAAGCCCTCAAATTTGCTACACTTCACTTGGAGGGCATGGCACATGAATGGTGGTTCCATGGGATGCACACACAAGGACATGATTCAATCCACACTATGGAAGAGTTTAGCCAAAGAATCATGGAGAGGTTTAATAGGAAGGATCCAAAGCTACACTTTCGTGAGTTGGCACAACTAAAGCAAATGCATAGTGTTGAGAAGTATGTGGCATATTTTCAAAGGATTGCGGTTATCGTTACCAATGTTAGTGAGAGGAGATTGGTAGTTCTCTTCACCGAAGGCTTAATGGAGCCTCTAAAAGGTTTGATAAGAGCTTTTAATCCTATGTCTTTGCAAGAGTCTATTACTAAAGCCCTAGATTTGGAATTTGCAACTTATAGAGGTGATTATGAACCTAAAAGACAACGTTAAAATGTCTCACATTCGCTGCCCAAAAGTAGAATTAGAGGGAAGCCAAGGTCTGATTTGCAGCAGCCCACAAAAGTAAAAGGGGGGCAGCCCCTTGGATCATCAAAAAAAGCCCCAAAAAGGCCAAACCAGCCCTATATACCGCCACATAGAAGTCAGCCCCAAGACATGAGGGATGAACTAAGAAATAAGGGTTTGTGTTTTGATTGCAAGGCTCCATAGGTAAGAAGTCATAATTGTAAGGGTAAAGGTCAAATCCATTACATTGAGGTTGTTGATTCAAATTTTGAACTTAATTTTGATTTGGATGATACTAACAATGAGACTAATGAAGAACTGGGTGAGCATGTGCAAGAAAATGAGGAAATGGAAAGCACTCTTGCCTCTCTTTCCAGTGTTCCCAAGTATCATGCATTCCAGGTAAAAGGCACCAATCAAGGACAAAGGGTCATTACTTTGGTTGATAGTGGAACCACACATAATTTCATTGATAGAGGCTTGGTAATGAAGATGGGGTTGGAAACCACGAATTGCAAGGCTTTCAAAGTGACTATAGCGGATGGGACCTCTCTCCCATGTTCTACAAAGATTGCACAACTTCCTCTCATGGTTGGACAGCATAAGGTAATTGATGATTTCTATGTTGTTGATATTGGTGATATTGATCTTGTGTTGGGTGTGCAATGGTTGCATTCTCTAGGTGATTTCACACAAAAAACTACAAAAACCATGGAGCTGAAATTCACTAAAGATGGCAAAGAAGTCATCCTAAGGGCATGGCAAATGGTGCACCACAAGAGGTGTCAATGAGAAGGATGGAAAGGGCCCTTAGGAGAGGGCAAATTGCATGGGCAGCTAGCTGCTATATCACAATTAAATCAGAAAAATAAGAACAGCAGTCTATAAAAGGTGAGTTACAAGTTATTTTAGATAAGCATTCTCATGTATTTGATGATTTGCCACATGGATTACCTCTCAATAGGGGTTTTGAGCATATTATTGAATTGGAAAAGGATACTAAGCCCATTAGGATCACTCCTTACCGCCACCCAAGAGTTTATAAGGAAGAAACTGAAAAAACTATTAAGGAACTTCTTGATATGGGACACATAAGGCCTAGTTCTAGCTCATTTGCATCTTCTGTAGTTTTGGTTAAGAAAAAGGATGACACTATGAGAATGTGTATTGATTATCGTATGTTGAATAAGAAGACCATCAAAAATACATATCCCATTCCTAGGATTGATGAGTTGATTGATGAATTACATGGTGATACATATTTCTCTAAGATAACCTCAAATCCAGGCATCATCAAATTAGGGTAAGGGAAGAGGATGTGCACAAAACCGCTTTTAGATGTCATTTCGGGCATTTTGAGTTCTTAGTTATGCCTTTTGGATTAACTAATGCACCCGCTATTTCCAATCTTACATGAATCATGTGTTTAGCAAATATTTAAGTTTTTTCTAGTGTTCTTTGATGACATTCTTGTGTATAGCAAAACATGGGAAGAGCATTTGATGCATTTAGATTTGCTTTTATCTTCTTTGGGGCAGCATTCTTTCTTTGCCAAAAAATCGAAGTGTGAATTTGGTCTTAAAGAGATTGGGTATTTGGGACATGTTATTAGTGCTAACGTTGTGCAAGTTGACAAGCAAACAACTGCAGCGATCATGGAGTGGCCTACACCCACCTCTCTCACACAATTGAGAGGATTTTGTGGTCTTTGTAGCTACTATAGAAGATTTGTTAAGGGTTTCTCACGATTTGCAGCTCCTTTGACAGAGTTGACCAAAAAAGGGGCCATCAAATGGTCCACATCAGTCCAAGAGAGGTAATGTGTTCTTGTCTAGTACTTGCAGTTCCCAATTTTTCTATGCCTTTTATGGTGGAATGTGATGCTTTCAGTGAGGTTATAAGGGTTGTCCTGATGCAAAATAAACACCCCATTGCTTTTAAGAGTAGGAAATTGAAGGATTATGAGAAAGGGTATAGTGTGTATGTGTTAGCTAGATTTTATGCATAGCTGAAACCTAGGGAGTCATGAGATAAATCACCCTCATTTACTGGTGAGGCTCCCGTCTAAGATTTCTATTAATTATGGATCTTAGTAACTATCTGTGGGTTTTGCTTTAATTGCAAAGCTCGTGAACCATAGCTAAGCAATTTTGCAACAAGTAAGCAGTTGTAAAGAAATATTTGCAAAAGGGGGAATAGTTGAATACGAGAAGAAAGGAAAGAAGATGTGTAATCCAACCAATAGTTTACAGAGTTGGTCTCATACACATAGGAAAAACAAATGGATCTCACAATACAGAATTAAAGGTAAGGAAAGTTTCTAATCTAAATCTTAGACAATGCAAAGTTTATCTAAAGATCTACACAAAAGTAAGAAGCAAATGCACCGTTGACACAAAGTTCTCCGGAAATCCGCCTTTGTTTAATTCCTCAGCTTTTAGAAAAGATATCAAGGGTTTCAACCCAAAGTCTGGAATTCAAGAATGCTGATTATAAATTCTGATCCTCTAACCCGTAGATTCTTCTTCTATTTATAGTGTATAAAAGGAAATTACAAACAGGAAAACAATAACTGAATTGACACATGCGGAAGCTATAAAGAAAACAACTGGCAATCTTTTCCTTGAAATTTCTCTCCACATGACATGCATCTGAAGACTAAATCAAAGTTTTGCATGTCTGCCACCTATTCTTAATTAAGGACCTTTTCAGATAACTAAAAGTAATGGCTTTTAACCAATTACTTTAGTTTTACAATTTTGTCCGAGAAAATAAGAATAAGAGAGGAAAGAGAAGAAGAAAGAAAATATGTCGGCCGTCATACTTCACGCTTTCTCTTTGTTCTGATACTGAATATACTTGTCAAACATGTGACTCAGTGTCTTCCCATCTGCCTTAGCAACCGTTTCTTTCTCAGTTTTAAACCGCAACAATCCTCTGGTCAACGTAACAGTGTTGGCCTTTACCTTTCTCCAAACTAGGCCCATACCCCTTCAATATCTGCATGAAGTTTCACGAGTCTACCAATTGAATCTAACGTGAAAGGCATGATGGCTTCATCAATCTTCTTTCTGCACAACCTAAAGAATAAATTCCTCACGGGAAGCAGGCAACTCATCTGGAATGTTCTCTGGTACTTCCCCCATCTCATTTTCCAGCAACTGCATCCTATTCAGCATAAGCTTGAGAATCTCCATGCGGAAGGAAACTGCTATCTCTAACTGCTTCCCCTTTTCTATCAATCCGTCAAGTACAATTTTCTCTGCAATTAGCACATCTTCTGGCAATGAATGTATCTTAGCTAAGGTATCCAGATGACTTTCAACAACTATGTTCTCATCTTCTATCCTTGTCATTAGTTCCTTTAGCTGAGATAATGCCCTGTGCATATTCTCCAAGCCAGCTGGTATTCCCTCGAACTGCTCTGAAGCTTGGTGAATAATTTTCTCTTTCCATTGAGCAATAGCTTTGACCTAGTTTCCTGCATCTTCAATCTCTTCAACCAAATGGTTGCATACCTGTTCCTGTACTAACACGGCTAGGAAGAAGGTTTGGCAACCTTGGTGATGATCTCACATAACTGGGAGATCTGCATCTGAAGCCTGTCTTTTTCTGCCTTCTCCTTGTCAAGTTTGAGGAATAAAGCGTCTATCAACGTCTGTGTATCTTGCTTTAATCCTTCCGTGGTGATTTTCCCCAATAGTACTTTGGTCACCGATATGTCTGCAGCAGTTAGCTCTCCCTTCTGTTTCCCTTCAGCTGGAACTGACAATTCAGCGAACTTCTGCCATGATTCTTCAATAATCAACCTTGAAGTTACCTTGGCAACTTTAGGTCTTCTATCTTTTCCGCCTAAACTCATGAGCAACTGCAAGTCATGTTCTTCCAAGTTGATCTCTTCTCTAGCTTCTGGGACTATTTGCAAAGCCAACCAGGATGAGAAATTACTCTTTGGGGAAAGAGAAGTCACTGAATGTACCACCATCTCATGCTCAAGCTCTGTTGCATCCGAATTCACCACAGTGTTATGGCTTCCCTCTTCTGAATTGTCCAAAGACAATGCCCTCTCAAACTCTGCCATTTGTGCTTTCAACTTCTCCGCAGGGAGAGGTGAAGATCTGGGTGGCTGAGAAACAAATACGAACGATGTTGGATTCAACGGTGGAATGATAATATCTGTCTGAGGTCCTGGAGCTGCCGAAGTGTTGTGAGTTGACACTGGAGAAGCTTCGCCTGAAAGTGGCACTGGTATAATGGATGTAGAGTTGCCTTTTTCCAGTACCTGAGACTTCTTGTGTACCTTGAGCTTCTCTGGTCTTCTGCTACTTTCACCTTCATGTTTTCTCTTGCTAGGTTCACTTGCAATGAAGTTCCCTGTGATCTGGTTCATCAAAGCCTCGTCCAAGTAATACCCCTTTGTTAACAACTAATTTGAGGTGTTAACCAGGACTGCGGAAGACCTCTCCTCAATCGTCTGACAATTGCCTACACTTTCCTGAAGAGCAGCTCTATCTCCTCCCATTTGATGGTATGTGTCAAGTACCACATGCCCATCATCTGAGAGATTTGTAGGTATCCGTGCTAAACCATAGTCAGAAACCTGCTGCGCTGATAACCTGCTGAAATCTCCCTTTCTGACTTCGTATTCGCTCCTGCACTTCATCCAAAATTCTTCCAGTGAAGGGACATGTGAGTATTCTTGGGAGACTGTCCTCTTTGCTATCCCATATGGGTCAAAGTTCATTCGTGCTAGGAAGAACTCATGCTCATACCCAGAAAACATTTCTGCTTCAATTCCTCTAGCTCTGTGGATGCTCTGGCAACTATAATGACCCACTGTGACTGGAAAGCTACCTGTAGACTTGTGCTGTTTTGACTGTAAGTCATGCAACTCTACGAGTTGCCTGCACAACTCCATGATGACCCACTTATCACTCGGGTACTTTGGCAACTTGACTGGTTCTCCTGAGAAACCACTAACCCTGAGATATGTGAAGTCCGCAAACTGGATGAAGATACAGCCATGCTGGGAGACAGCTTCCCAGGCTTCTTTTCTCACTTTGTTGGTCCTTAGATCACCATTTAATTTGCAAATGAATCCGTAGAAGAAGTCATCGTTGACTGCCCTGTAATCCTTGTAGCATTCAGGAATTGTCAATTGTGGGAAGCACTCATAAATAGGATCTTTTGACAATATGCCCCGTCTATCCAGTTTGGAAAATATCCCCTGAGAGGTTGTTGCATATACAAGGTATGAAGTCATTTTGAAGTTGAATGTCTACCTCACACTTCGGAGTTGTTCGTTGATGTTGTCACTGATGATCTCCGCCCAATTAATTATCGAATCAGCTCTGTTGATCTCAATGGTCCTCACAAAGGCATACATCCATGAGCGGAAGTTATTGGTATTAGCTTCCCCATTTATCCTGCAAAGCAATTTGGTGATATCATCAACTTCCTGCACAAGATTGGATCGTGGAAGAGTCCTCGGGAATTTCGATGGTGCTTTGGGCTTCTTCATGTATCTGTTATTCATTATACCCACGCAATCTGCTTTATGCTTTTCCCATCTATTACCAGCATCCTGCATGCTAATTGCAATCACCATTGGCCATGTCGGAAGCTTGAGGCAATAATTAATGAATTGTGCATCCAACCTGATTACTGTCTTTCCTGCAGCATCTCGGACTGTCCTAGAAAGAGGATGATAAGACCTTGCACACTCCATAACAAACTCAAGCAATTGAGCTGTGACCGGAAACGTTGAAGCTTGAATAATCCCGCTACTTTTTATTGTCCGCATAAGGGATGATCTTCTGGTAGCTTTGGATCTGTCAATTAAATCAGTGATAGGTTCAGGGCCTATGTCTGTATCATTGATTTCAGTAAGCCTGGAAACAATGCATGATTCTGCTGACCCTTCTCTTTCATCATGCTTCATCATGCCTGGAACAATCTTTGTCTGAGTTCTTTTTCTTGTATTTTTTCTGCCAGAAGACCTTGCAATTGGATCAATTTGTGCAGACTTGCTATTCCTTCTGATTCAGAAGATATATTCAATGTATCTGACATTGATTTTGACTTCTTTTCACCAATATGAGCACCTGTGATGAATACTTGCAAATGATTCAGACAAATATGGAGTCCATGGCATGAATGCTTAATTTCTATCACCAAAATCTGCTTATAAAGCCTGCTGCCCTAAAATTTAAGACTTTGCTTGCATGCCAAGCAAGCTAAAATATTATTTAATTCACCTGTGCACTTATACCAACATGCAGATGCTCTGAATAATAAAAAGAAAGCTTCTCCAACCCTAGGCGCCAAAACTGGATGCTTCCCGGCAATAAAAAATAATTTTTAATGCTAATCACTCCTTCCTTTGGCGCCAAACTTCTCCAGGGCAGCATGCTCCACCCAAAAGAATTAATTGTCTTCTCCTTATGGCGTCCCATGCTTATATAGGCAACTGCATGCTAAATTTAATAATTGCCTCTTCTTATTTTTAGCAATTCTTAATAATAAGTTATGCTTTTTCTCTCAATTTGGGTGCCCAAGTTTGCATGATTTAGCTTTCTTTTCCTTGCAATTATTTTATTTAATTTTAGCAAGCTTCTTTGTCTTTCTCTTTAGCTTTCCTTCATGCTTTGACTTTCCTCCTATTTTTGGCGCCAACTTTAGCTAGGAATAATAAAAATAAATATTATTAAATGCATGTACTTATGCCAAGGTGGGTCGCACTTTTTGGCTAGAAGTCATGCTAAAAATAAGAAGGCAAAGAAGTGAGAATTTTTACCCTTCCAGGCAGCTCCAAAATTCCATCTTTCACTTAAGTGATTTGACTTTAATGATGGGAAAAAACAACCTTTCCAGGAAGGCTCTAAATTCCCATCTTCCTTTGGCAGCCCAAAATTCCCATTGGCAGCTTAAAAGAAATTACTTTCCAAAAAGTGCGACTAGCATAAAAAAGAGCTCCTTTCCAAAAGTGCGACTTGCATGGGTGAATAAAACTTCTTTAATGGGAATTCTTATCCTTCCTGGCAGCCCCAAAATTCTCATTTGTACTTTACCCTTCCTGACAGCCCCAAAATTCCCATTGGTACTTTAAGTGATTTATCTTTCATAATGGGAAAAAACAACCTTCCAGGAAGGCTTAAAATTCCCATCTTCCTTCCACCTCCAAAATTCCCATTGGCACTTAAGTGATTTGACTTTAATGATGGGAAAAAACAACCTTCCAGGAAGGCTCTAAAATTCCCATCTTTCTGCCAACACCAAAATTCCAATTGGCAGCTTAAAAACCTTCCTTCCAAAAAGTGCGACTAGCATGGAAGAAGCTTATTTCACAAAAGTGCAACTTGTCTTCTTCCTTTGTCAGAAATTAGCACTCCATGATTAATTTTTTCCTTTGTCTAAGGCCATGGATGACTTCAAGAAATTCCAGGTAATTAAACAGGCTATACAGAACAAACGAACGGATCAAGGGGAATTAACAGACAGACCGCGGAGAAAAACCAAAAACAAACACAAAAGAAGTAAATAAAAACGAAAAACGCTGCCAGAAGTTGCAGACAATTGCTTTGAAAATAACCTGCCGAATAGCTGGTTAGTAAAAACTCTTCCCTAGTGAATACTCTACTGAGAGGTGGAAATACTAGCATGAAAATCTTCAACAGGGTTCAACTGCAGCACAATTTATTTCAAACAAAACTTTATTTATTTAATAAATAAATAAAATTCTCTCAAACAAAACCAGGCGAAGAAATAAAACGAGTTTTAGCATGTGGGTATTTGTTGAAATTGGCTTATATGATTCTCTGAAAGTACCTTAAAGCAATGAAGACAACTACAGACAATAAAAACACAAAACGACTTGTTACTTTGAAAAGAACAAAAATTTTAAAAAGGGGTAGTCCCAGATTTCAGGGTGAAATCTCGGGGACACCAATCAGCTCCATCTGTGCACATCTTTACCTCTGTTAAAATGACAGGAGTAAAGATGAGATCCCAGCATCTCTGGTTTCGTATTTTGTCCATTGGGTTCAAGGTCAAGCAACAAAAGAAAAAAAAACAACACCAACAAAACAAAAGAAAAATAACCAAAACTTTATTTATATACATACAGGTTTTACCCTGTTTTTTCAATTCCGGAAAAGCTTCAAATGTTGCCCGTTGAAGGGCAACGCCAATTCAATTCCATCCTGATGAGCAAGTATGAAGCTATCCATTCTAGGAGTCCTTTTGATTACGAAAGGCCCTCTCCACAGCGAATCAAATTTGTCATGCATGCCCTTTGGTTCGCATCTTTTATCCCATAGGAGGACCCAATCACCAATCTCAAACTTTCTTTCTCGCGCCTTTTTATCAAAAATCACCTTTACTTTCCTTTGGTGTTCTGATAGCCTATCTGCCTACTTGAACCTGTACTTCACGCAATTCAGTCAGATACATTATTCTCTTGTCAACAACATATGTGAACATAACATCTTCCAAATATTTGGAAAGTTATAAAGAAGACAATTCTAATATAAGAGGAAACTCTGCGTCTCTTCCATACAACAATTGGAAAGGGGACATGCCTATAGCTTTCTTCGGTGTGATAATGTCTGCCCATAGTGCATCAAACAACTTCTTATGCCAAGTTCTTTGATTTTCTGTTACCAATTTTCGCATGATTGTTACCAGATTTTTATTACTTGATTTAGCTTGGCCATTCCCTTGTGGGTAGTAATTGGAGGAATGTACCAACTGGATTCCATGCGTGTAGCAAAATTCAACCAACTCCTCAGAAGAAAAATTAGGAGCATTGTCTGCTACTATTTTACTGGGTACGCCAAACCTTATGACAATATTTTCCTTTATAAAATTACACACCTCCGCAGAAGTGGCATTTTTAACGGGAATGGCTTCTACCCACTTACTGAAATAATCAGTAGCTGTCAGAATGTAATGATGGTCGGCACTAGAAGCCGGGTTGAGCATACCAATAAAATCCATGCTTCATTGCTAGAAAGGCTCTTCAGTTACAATTGGCTTTAAAGGCAATGCAAACAATTTTATACGTCCAACAAAATGTTGGCACACTTGGAATTTGGATACCCATTCTGCAGTATCTTGAAAAAGTGTGGGCCAGTAAATACCTAGCTAGCAGGATTTTGTGTGCAGTGACTCGGCTAAGAAATCACCACCACAAGCCATATTATGAAATTGTTTTAATAGCTAATCCTGTTGAGCTTTATCCACACATCTAAGAAACGCCCCATCAATCCCTTTCTTATACAGCCCATTATCCCAAAGAACAAAGTCTTTGGCCTTCAATTTAATGGTATGTTTTTCCTTGTGAGAGAGATGATCCGGGCATTCCCCATAGGTTATGAAATAGGCAATATTACTATACCATTCATCTGTCAAATCTATAAAGAGAACCATAGGCAAACTTTCGCCTTCCTCCGACTCATTTATCCTTGTCTCGATCATTAACTCACATAAGCCTCTTCCTCGAACCAGCTTTGTAGGCTTAATATCCAAGTCATATTCTTGCACCTTTGTTACCCATGTGCCTCTTAATAACCCTAGTTCTTGTTGTGTTAGAATAGACTTTACTGCAATATCTGGAACAAGGACCACAATATGTGAAGAAAGGATATAATATTTGAATGCCTTGCATGCTTTCACAACTGCATATGCATGTTTTTCATTGGAGTATATTTCAATTCATAAGCCTTTAAAGGCATACTCATGAAAGTAATCGGGGCTTCTATATCCTCTTGATTTTTCTGCATCAGAATTGCTGACATTGTGTGTTCAGAGGAATAACAGTAAAGAATAAATTCTTTACTAAAATCTGGTGATACCAAGACTGGTGCTTCGAACAAAGCCGTCTTGATCTTCTCGAATGCTTCCTTTCCTTCATTGCACCACTTGAAACCCTATGTTTTCTTCATCATATTTGAAATATGACGAGTTAGTTCAGCAAAGTCCAGGATGAGTCTCCTGAGAAAATTAACCTTACCAAAGAAGGAATGAACTCCTTTTTTGGAGGTTGGTAATGGCAAAGTTTGAATGGATTTCACCCGTTCAGGATCTATTTTGGTTCCTTTTTTGAAATGATGTGCCCTAGCAACTTTCCTTTTGTTATAGCAAAGATAGATTTCTTGGGATTCAAAGAAATCCCATGCTTATGGCACTGGATGAAGACTTCTTCCAGATCTAAAATATGATTACCCCTTACTTTAGAAAAGACTATCAAATCATCGAGGTAAACCACTATGCTTTTGTCTTTGAGATGAGCAAATCCCAAATCCATAGCTCTCTAAAATGTGGCTCCGGCATTAATTAACCCAAAAGGCATTTTCTGACAAGCAAGCGTTCCCTAAGGCGTGATGAATGTTGTTTTATATTGATCTTCTTCAACCACCTTGACCTGATTATAGCCTAAGAAACCATCAAGCATTGACAGCATCTCAGATCCGATGACAACCTGAAGAGTATGATCCATAATGGGAATGTGATAATTATCTTTCAATGGGACCTGATTGAGATTGCAAAAATCAACACACAATCTAATCTCACCACTTTTATTTCTTATGGGAACTAAATTTGCCAACCACTCAGAATGATGTATAGGGTAAATTATTTTTGCATCCAATAGTTTCTGAATCTCTGCAAAGATAGTACCTGAAATGGTTGGATTATGCCGCCGCAGTTTCTGCTTGAAGGGTTTTTGCTCTTGCTTCAATGGGATATAATGTTGTACTTCAACAAGTTGATGTCTTCAAATCCTGATAAGACCAAGCAAAGACATCTATATATTTTCTAAGAAGTTTTGTGAAAGCTTCTTATTCTGACTTAGAACAACACTTACCCAAGTTTATTAATTTGGAGTCATCATCAGCTCCCAAATTCAACAACTACACATCGGAAAAAGAACTTTCTCCACATTCTTTATTTTTTTTAGCATTTGATCATGTTTATCGAACATCTCTTCAAAAGACACTAAGCCTTTGGAAATTTTATTTCCTTTAAGCTGAATGATCTCTTGACCACCTTCAATCTTTGAATCGGCTTCGCCTACTGTGGTCTGTCTCAGAAGTGAAGTACTTCCTTCGTAGTATATCTCTTCAAAGTTGTCTTGTTGCTGAAGGAAAGCAGCAATTTGTTTATCATCATTGAAGACTTGCCACTGCTGAACATTATCAGGCACCTTCGGACAGAAAACCATCTCCACTTTGTAATCACCCTGTCTGAAGAGCGCAGGTGGCTGATCTGGATTCAATAGGGTTGCAGTAACAGCTAGTGAATCAGCTCTAGAGTTTTTATCTCTAGGGATATAAGAAACTAAAAAAGCTACAAAATCCAATGTAGCTAAATAAACCCGGTCCCTATAATGTCGTAGTTTATCTTTTTTAACCTGATAGAGACCACGTATCTGCTTGACAATTAACTCAGCATCCCCTCTTGCATGTAACAATTTAATTCCCATTGTTCTGGCTTGTTCCATTCCTAACAACAGTGCTTCATATTTTGTTGTGTTAGTATTTTCAAACATTAATTTAAAGGAATGTGCATGTACCTTTCCTTCAGGAGTAATAACCATAACACCTACACCAGATCCAACCGAACAATAGCTACCATCAAACTCCAGAGACTAAAATTTGTTGTCCAACTGATGCGGCTCCTAAATTACGGGTTGGGCTTCTTCATTATCCAACTCTACATAGTAGACTATTATCAAGCATTGTAAGTAAATAAAATTATAAATACCTCTTGCTTGCCTTTGCTCTTTCCCTTCTTCCTCTTGCTCTTTCTTCTTCTCTTTTCTCACATTGCTCAAGTGTGAATATTGAATGTGATATGAAATGAGGCCATAGAGTCATTTTATAACTTAGAATGTCACTTTTAGGGTTAGTGTTAGGTTATTATGTTTGTTTTATATTATCACTTTCCAATTAAAAATATAAGTCAAAAAATTGTTTTTTTAAAGAAAAGTTTTTTAAAAAGTTGTTGTGGCATCAGAGAATTTTGGACTTCCCCAGGACATCCCTCAACCATCCTGGGGACGTCCAGACGTCCACCACAAGTTCCAAACGTCCCCAAGACATTTCCTATCTTTCCTAAACATCCCCGGTATGTTTCCATTGCATCTTGGCGTCCCCAAAACGTTTGGGATGTCCCGGACACTTGGGTTTAGGGGGGGCACATCCCCACGTAACGTTGCATGAAATGGATTGAATAGAGTCATAGGTGCCCACTTCTGGTATGGTGTTTTAGTTTGTTGCTTTGGGGTGCTAAATCTGTAATTTATCCTATAGTCGCTAATTTCTACTTAGATGCTAATTTTGGTGTCTCCAATTTTTTAACCAACTGACCAGCTTTGTCTCCCAGATAAGAAGATTTGTGGACATAAACTGTGCTTGTTCTGGTACTTTGCCCTTGTGAATTCTCTTATTGTTTCTTGCTTCAGGTGAAGTCGTCTTAAAAGGGTTGTATGTCTCTTTTGTTCCCTGGACATCCTCCATCTTTTCACTCACTTGATCTGTCAGAGCCTCAAAATAATTTGCAAGACTGATTTATTGTGCTATCTGTTTACTTCATTCTCTTTTCTTTCCTTGTGTAAACTCACGGACAGTTGCATAGAGAGGGTGGATGCTTTAGCATAGGCTGCTCCCAAACCAAATTTTAAAAATGAAGGTTTTGGGGTGTATAAAGGTAGTAAATCTGATTATGGACTGAAGTAAATCCCCTTCAACCACCAGTGATAATAGGTCCCTAGGTGGAAGTCACTCTCCTTGCTCAATAAATGTGCCATAAAAGAAAAAGAGTGTAAGCGAAAGTGACAGCAATGATAATGAGGGCTTCATATGAATATTTATAGCATTATTTTGATACTGAGGCGCATTATTGGTCAAATTGTCCTATTTCCCTTCATCTGTCATTGAATCTAGTCAATTTACTCTAATGGAGGTGAAGCGCATTAGTGGCTACATTAAGTTGATTGATAATGGAGGTGAAGCTAACTAGCAGAGTTCTATCCAATGAGGGGCTTCTGCTAATGTTGGTATGACCTTTCTTTCAATAATCAAAGTTTTCATTGTTCAAGGATACTAATTATGATTATTTATTGATGGTTTTATATATCCAATGATAGGGGACATAGCAATATTAGTATTATTTAACCATCACATAGTGCTGCCAAGTCCACTTCAGTTGCCTGATAGCTTACCACCCACGATTTTCAAGTCAATAGCTCGCTACCCATAACTTTCAGACTTTGAATGTGGGTGTAGAGATAAATCATTGCAAGGATCACAATTTGTACTTTCTGAATATGATTTTTTTTAATTTACTTTCATTGATTTAGTGTTGTAGTGCTTGATGACTTATTCAGCCATATAGGTTTTTTAACTCTCACAATTTTCTATTATAATTGGATGCACTTTTCAGTCCCATTGACATCTTCGGTCACTTGTGGACATTGATATAGTTCTCCTTCTTTCTTTACTTGTTTCTTTCTTGAATAATCAATGGGCTTCTTTAAGGATCTTTTATTACTTGTTTCTTTCTTCAATACTCAATGGGCTTCCTTAAGGATCTCTCTTTATTTAATACATACTTTTTCACAAAGTTTTCTTATACGTGGATCTGTAAAATTTCTAGTGAAAGAAAATTAAGAAAAGCATCAATTTTAATTGATATAACCATCAAAAGAGTGTAGCATTCTTCTCATATAATGGTATTTTATTATATTTGCACAACAAAAAGTGCATATTGTCATTGGGAGACATTAGATTTCTGCCTCCTTTATGGAGTGTGAATCCTATGCAAAACTCTTTTGATACCGTTTTTAGACAAAAAGGGACAGGAGTATTTCCTCATCAATATAATTACTTTGAACTGGAAGTAATTCAGGGAGGACAATGCCACTATGTAAATGTTTTCAGCAAGTTTTCTATTGGACCTTATGATTGATAGCTCTTGATTTCCACATATGTAGCTTATAGTTTATGTTGATCAAAAGATACGAGAGACCCCAATTTCTTATTCCTTTTCCAAGCATATAAGTTATTAAGTACAATACTTACGGTCAGACAACTTATTTGCAACCTAAATGCTAGGAGGATGCCATACCTGGGATTTTCGCTGATTCCTGATCTTCTCCTGTTGCTCTCTCAGTTTCATTTCATACCTGAATTATTAAAGAGCTGTTTAGAAAAACACAGAATCTAACAAAAATATAACATCTCAATTCGCTATTGCACTCTATACAGTTTTAGACTTTTAGTTAAACATTCATGTTACCACAATTATATATTACCATTATGATATTCTGAGAATGACAACAATTTTCTATGCAAATGGCAACATCAAAAGTTGTATCTGTGATATCATTAATGAGAGGAGGAATTTGTTGGATGTCCAATGAAGAAATTGGATTGCAATTATTGGGTGGCTAAGCATAAAATGTTTGAAATTATTTTATTATTAAGAATAATCCATAAGGCCTGCCTAGATTGAACTAAACCATGTGTGTTCCCTGCAAGATCATTTTGTGAGTGAAAAATCCTAGCAAACATCTTCGCCCCCATATGAAAGAAAAAAATATGTTTATATATCCTATGTTTACTTGTAGTAAACGGCCCAATATAGCTTTAAATATCTGTACAAATAACCATCCTTCCGAAACAAACTGAGAGTATTTCTATCCTAATAGGTGTTGTCCTGAAATATTTGTTATAATGTACTCGTGAGTCGTAACTCATCTATGTTTTGAAAATGGAGTTGAGTTGAAAACCTAACTTTTTATCTGTTCTCTCATGCAAGCTCTCCTCTTCAAACCCCAAACCTGCTATACCAATTTCTTCCTCCTTGACCTTCCTCTCCAGTCTGCCAAGCACTGCTTGACACAAGAGGCCCTCCCTTTTGAGGAGATCAGGGCCTCCTTTAATCGATCTCCTCCCTCCAGTCCCAACCACAACTTCAGATCTGCTGTAAAAAAGGAGGAACCAAAGATCTGGAAAGAGGAACTACAAGGATTTCTTCCATAACCTGCAATGACAACAATATCGGCCCTGTTTCCCCACCAAGAAGGAAAATGGATTCTATCTGTTCAAAAAAAAATCATTACTCCCTTGAAATTTTTAACAAAAGTTTGTGTCTTTTGACCAGATTATTATTTCTCACATTCCACAGAAAGTTGTCAGTGTCATCATCTGTTGTTTCTAAGCGATCATTTGTAGTGAAATGTTGTCATCCTTATAGCCTATGAGGAATGTCAAGGTTGTTATTGACGTGTTCTAAGTTAGTGTTGGTTTTCCCTAGTATCATTCTTTATCTCCACATTTGTTCAAAACTAGCAAAGGCATGGACATATGGCTAAAGAGAAAGCATCCTGGAAAAATTACGAAGTGTGATGTTGCACTCAAAATCAATATTACGAAGACAATCAAGAGCTTGATATGTTTTGAATTGAGGTCGTGCTTGCTGATTTTCTAAGTTGTTTCAATACAACCGATATGCATACGACGATATATATAAAGTGAAAAAGACATGATATGAGAAGGGTTCATAAATATAATCATGGAGTTAAAAAAAACTATTTTTATAAGTTCTGACAGCCTAAGAAAAGCTATATGGAGGATCAACTCTCGAGTCTCTAATTATCTAGTAAAAAAAATTAGGCTCTGATAGCTTGAGAATAGCTATAGGAAGGCTTGTGTCTCCAGCCTCTGATGATACCACCAATGCCAACATTTCATAGCTTGTGATTGGAAGTTTCTTCAATATTTAATTTATCGTAGGAGGCAGGGTTCGCATATATTTGTCTCGTACCATAGGAATTGTCCTATAATCATGGAGTTAAAAAAAACTATTTTTATAAGTTCTGACAGCCTAAGAAAAGCTATATGGAGGATCAACTCTCGAGTCTCTAATTATCTAGTAAAAAAAATTAGGCTCTGATAGCTTGAGAATAGCTATAGGAAGGCTTGTGTCTCCAGCCTCTGATGATACCACCAATGCCAACATTTCATAGCTTGTGATTGGAAGTTTCTTCAATATTTAATTTATCGTAGGAGGCAGGGTTCGCATATATTTGTCTCGTACCATAGGAATTGTCCTACGGGGTTATAGGTCGATGTTGTTCCATGAGTATTATATTCAATCTCTTTAGTGTCTGGATGTAATGTCCATTTTTCCCACTTAAGGATCTACTTTTGGACTTCTTACCATTCCCTTTTCCATGACAACGAAGTAGAAGAGTTGGGAGAAGGAATTGAGCTTCTTTTGCCCTTGTTTTTCTAGTTTTTAATAGTTCTTTTTAGCGTATGTTTGCCTTTAGCAGGTCGACTGGGTTTTAATGCATTTGAAGAGGCATAATAAAAGAATAGAATGACATTTGGGTCAGCCATGTTCTTCCAAGCTTTGGCACCAAAGTAGTGATATATAAGGAGGTGAACGGCTTCATTTGCACTCATACATCTTTGGCGCATTTATTCTACTTGGACTTGTGGGCTGATTGCTCGTTGCTCTTTCACTCTTGGACGAAAACCCAAGTGTGTGGCATTTTCCTAGAAGGACGAAAACCCTTCTAAGGGCTGATTGGGGGACGGAAACCCTTCTACCTTGTGTGGCATTGAAGGATTGTTGCAGATTTGAGGAAAAGAAATCATAATCAGATTTGTATTTGCATTGAATGGCGTCTCTTAGGTCGAACGACCTACCTTGGAGTGAAGTTTGGTGCCTTAAAGGGAAAATATTTGATATTTCACTTCATTTCCAGATTTGTCTTTATTTATAAAGCCGAAATCTACTTTCTGGTGAATTTTTGGGGTTTCTAAACCCTCTTTTCATAATTACTTTGGAGTTGTACTTCTACTGGTCTTTATTAATTTTCAGCTGAGAAAAAGCATGTCTTTTTGGGTTGAAAACAGTTCTAGAATATCTCTAAAAGGTTTATAAAAATTGTGGATGCATTGTTAGATGGTATTTTGGGTGAAACTGCAAGTTTACATATTGTTGTTCATAAAATCAGTTCGCTGCCCTAATCTGAGTTTTTTTTTTAGTTTGTTGGTTTTAAAAATTAGATTTGATATCTTTGAGGTTTGTGCTAATTTCCTAAATTTCAGTTTCAACCCTTAAAAGGGATATTATGGTGGTATCAGAGCTCGGATCTTCAAAGGCCTAGGGTTTCAGTGGAAGAAGGCAACAAGGGTTTGATACTATCAAAGGAGGACAATATGGATCCTCAAGGAGCTAAAATTTATAAGCTTATTGCAGGTCAAGAGAGATTAACGGACACCGTGGACTTCCTTGCCCTATCTCTTCAAAAGATGAATGAACATAGGGTTCATAATAGAGGTGGTAGCTTATCCAGAGCTAATATTGCACAGCGACCTTTGGGATCAACCATGAGGCCTACTTTCCTTCCAAGGGAAGAAGTTATTCCGGGTGTTGAAACAAGGCCCTCTACCGGACGGAACATTGCCACAAGTTATGAAGAATATATGGCTCTTCCAAGAGAGGTTCGTGAAGCTATTTCACTCACCGAATTCATTGGTGTGAGCAAGGGAAAGTCAAGACCCAAGCCTAGGCCACAAGCTACACAAGAGGAATAAATCATGGAGCTTGAGCCCATGAAGTATGAAGATTCGGCCCTTACTCTCATTCTTATTCTGAAAAGTCAACATGTTGAGGTAATTGTTGATCATTGTTTGATTAATATTGCTAACATTTCAACGTGCGTGGACTCTAGGATTGGAAAGGAGGATGGTGGACAAGTGGGAAAGGAAAAAGGAATGATTGGAATCCATTTTTCCAAGAGACATGACAACAATCAGCTTGTTGGTCTGTTTAGAACAACAATCAATAAGGAGCCTAACGATAAAGGTTGGGGGCATGAGCCTAGAGAAGAAGGGGAGATTAGGAAGCAAAAGTTGGAAGGTATAAACCCTTTGATCTTTCATGATGATTCTATGAATTCTAATGAGGGCATGTTACAGGAAGAAAAAGAACAAAAATCTGATTTGCAAGATGGTGAAGAGAAGTTGAAGGGGCAAGCACAATTGTCAAAGGACAACCAGAGGTACGAACATGATTCAAATTTGTTACTTCCTACCATGCTATTTCAGATTTATGATCATGAGAAAATTGTTGAATGGGATGACCTTAGGGCAAATGTGATGCTCCAAAGCACATCACAACAAATAGGAAGCCTTCATGATGATACAGGTGATGGCACATTAGATTTGCATAGGGTCCATGGACCAAGACTTTTGAGTGACCTTGTTGAGGGTCATGTGGTTGAAGAGGGAGCTTTTCCAAATGACTACAATTGCTTTCAGATTGCTGGAAATTTTAGAACGGCGATTGGTTGGGAGAAGATTCTTTGCCAAGGAATCACTTTGCATCTTCCAAGCAATGAAATAGTTTTTTTATGGCAGCCCAAGGTATGATGGAAATCACATTTTATCTCTTCTTATATCGCTGCCATACTTGTGTCATTATGGGAAATTTGTTGTCAAGGATCACATGTCATGTTTTGCTGAGGATGGCATATGGCATTTGGATATTTCCTTGCAAGGGTAAGTGGTTCAGGTTGATTCCTTGAATTGCAAGAAAGAGGAAGTCTTTGACATTGTTACTCCATGCACTTTGATGGAAGATTGTTTTGAAACCTTTATGAATTCTAACAAAGTTGTGAAGGACTCTACCTTCCAAGGACAAGGAGCCATGGTTTTGATTGATGGTGAAGTCACTCATGATTCCATTAAAGAGTGCTTGGTGGCGAAATTGGGATTGAAGGTTAAAGATTACAAGGGATACACCGTGAAGTTAGTGGAGGGTCACTTTATGCCATGTACAAAGAAGTATTTCCAAATTCATGTCACGTTGGAACAATATAAGGTATGTGCTGATTTTTATTTAATTAGCATGGCTGATATGAACATTATGCTTGGAGTCCAATGGTTGCATTAATTGGGAGAGCTCATAGAGATAAGCTTCTCAAACAAAGAAAAGAAGGTTACTTTACAAGGTATGCTTCCGGAAACACCTCAAGTTGAGTATTTGGTTGAAGATACTTTTTCCATGGGAATCACATTTTTTCCCTGTATCTAACACAACAGTTGATTGGAAGCCTTTTATTACAGCGGGATATAAGTTTATTAATGTTGTTTTGGAGGAAGAAATTGTGGATGAAAGGTGCAAAACAATGGATGGGATCATTCTCCACAATATTAGAGTCTATTCGGTTCCCAAATCAAGGGTGAAGAACAGGATTCTAAGGGTTGTTCATGATGCTCCATTGGTTGATCATCCGGGCCACTTCATGAGACATAACAAGGGTGAAGTTGAGTCACACAATGTTTGGAGGTATCTAGAGATCCAGATTTTGGAGGAACTTGCCCTCAAAATTCATATGGTGCTTGAGTTTCACTTGAAAAATGATGAAATCAGAATTCATGGGAATGCTAGGGAGGCTAATTTTCTCAAGTTTAAGGCCAAGATAACTGCTGATTTTACTTGTAGGCCTGTTGTTCCTAATTTTTCAGCATATGTAAATCAAATTTGAGTCATTTCTTTACTCATGGAGTTGTTTTTCTATATGAGATTTCAGTTTGGTAATTGCTATGTCATGGTTATAAGTCTGAGTTTGCAAAAATCAGCTTTGGGGTTGTCATTAACAGCCATGAAGAGCAGTGGGTTTCCAATTTTAAAGAGCAATCCGTCACAGAGTGTTGAGGGAAGAAGATCTCAGCCAAAAGGAGGAACAAAATCAGATTATTATGTGTTATTTTCAGACTTAAACATTCTGATTTTTGAAAGAAAAATGCATGATTATATTAATATTTGGGACAACAAGAGAGAAATGGTGGGCCAAAAATGCTTGAATGGTAATTGCACCAAGAAGGAGTAGTGAAAACTTAATTGGGATCTGAGAACTTGCAATTGCTTGAGGATAAGCATTTTTGGGAAGGGAGGACTGTAATGTCCCTTTTTCCCACTTAAGGATCTATTTTTGGACTTCTTGCCATTCCCTTTTCCATGACAACGAAGTAGAAGAGTTGGGAGAAGGAATTGAGCTTTTTTTGCCCTTGTTTTTCTAATTTTTAATATTTCTTTTTAGTGTATGTTTTCCTTTAGCAAGTCGGCTGGGTTTTAATGCATTTGAAGAGGCATAATAAAAGAATAGAATGACTTATCTGGGTCGGTCACGTTCTTCCAAACTCTTCATTTGCACTCATACATGGCATAATATAGATGGCGGTGAAAAGCTTCATTTGCACTCATACATCTTTGGCGCATTTATTCTACTTGGACTTGTGGGCTGATTGTTCCTTGCTCTTTCACTCTTGGACGAAAATCCAAGTGTGTGTCATCTTCCTAGAAGGACGAAAACCCTTCTAAGGGCTAGTTGGGGGGTGGAAACCCTCCTACCTTGTGTGAAGTTTGCCGCCTTAAAGGGCAAATATTTGATATTTCACTTCATTTTCAGATTTGCCTTTATTTATAAAGCCGGAATCTACTTTGTGGTGAATTTTTGGGGTTTCTAAACCCTCTTTTCATAATTACTTTGGAGTTGTACTTCTACTGGTCTTTATTAATTTTCAGCTGAGAAAATGCATGTCTTTTTGGGTTGAAAACAGTTCTAGAATATCTCTAAAAGGTTTATAAAAATTGTGGATGCATTGTTAGATGGTATTTTAGGTGAAATTGTGAGTTTACATACTGATGTTCCTAAAATCAGTTTGCTGCCCTAATCTGTGTTTATTTTTCAGTTTGCTGGTTTGAAAAATCAGATTTGATATCTTTGGGGTTTGTGCTAATTTCCTAAATCAGCCCTTAAAAGGGATATTACACTGGATTTGTGAAAGCTACAAAGGGATTGGGAAGATAGATTGATGGGTTATGTTTTGGTAACCACCTTTTTTTTTCTCTCCATGTATATGCTCATTGGAGTGTGTTTTTTTCCTTGTTGGTCGTTGGGGATGGGAAGCCGTGTAAGTTTCCATTTTGGATCTTTGACTTGGTGTAGTGTGGGATGTAATTGTTTTTCTTTCACTTGTTGGCTCATGAGATTCTCTTTGATCTCCAGTTGCTGATCTAGAATTGGCTTGTGGAGGACAGGCCCTTGCCACGTTTCTGCGCTTATAACATTTCCTACAACAAAAAGTGTAATGTCCCCAAAGTGGGATACCTTAACTCTTACTTGGATTTTGCTCAATTCCAACACCAAGCCACAAGAAGGAAATTAAATTCTCAAGTTATTGTTATGCAAATATGAAATATTCCTTAGAATTACTCAAGCCTAGGATTACAAGGCTACACAAGAGGACTAAATCATGGAGCTTGAGCCCATGATAGTAAAAAGCATTCGGCCACATACTCTCATTCTTATTCTCACACAAAGACCAACATGTTGAGGTAATTGTTGATCATTGTTTGATTAATATTGCTAACATTTCAGACGTGTGAGGACTCAAGGATTGGAGCAAGGAGCATGGAGCACGAAGTGGGAAAGGAATAATGAATCTTTGCTTGTCCATTTTTCCAATTCCAAATGACAAAGTTCAGCTAGTTGGTCTTAAAAAAGAGAGGGCATTAAGTTTTTTTTATCAATAAGTGGAGCCTAACGATATTGCTTGGGGGCATGAGCCTATTTCCAAGAAGGGGAGATTAGGAAGCAAAATGGGTTGGAAGGTATAACACCCTTTGGGAGTGCGTGGCTGATTCTATGAATTCTAATGAGGGCATGTTACAGGAATGAAAATGCATTGTTGTTTTGTTTTTTTCGTGCAAGATTTCTATTTTCAAAGTTGAAGGGGTAAGCACAATTGTCAAAGGACAACCAGAGGTACGAACATGATTTAAATTTGTTACTTCCTACCATGCTATTTCAGATTTATGATCATGAGAAAATTGTTGAAGGGGATGACCTTAGTTGTGCAAATGTGATTATTCCATTTCCACATCACAACAAATGGGTTAAGCCTTCAATGATGCATACAGTTGATGTTAAACATTATTGCATTTGCCATTTGTATGTTACTATATTGGACCAAGACTTCAAATGAGTAAGCATGGTTGAGGGTAAAAAACTATAACAAGTGGTGCTAGAGGGAGCTTTTCCATATGACTACAAACGCTTTCAGATATGCTGGAAATACTTTAAAATGCATACGTTATATTGACGCTTGGGAGAAGATTCTAGCCCCAAGGAATCACTTCAGACAGTGATCTATCCAAGCAATCAATGTGAGTTTTTTTATGAGTAATGAGATGGGTATGATGGAAATCACATTTTATCTCCTCTTACATCGCTGCCATAATTGTGTCATTATGGGAAATTTGTTGTCAAGGATTACATGCCCATCGTTTTGCTGAGGATGTATGCATAATGGACTATTTGGACAAAAATTTCCTTTGAAACAATTTGCTGACATGTGGTTGAGGGTCTTAGATTCAAACATTTCAAAGGGGGCACTAGAAAGATGGAAGTGCTTTGATATTGTTACTCCATTGCACTTTGATCGGGAAGCATTACTAAGTTGAATGCACACTTATTGCACATCTCTAAGAAAGTTGTATGCGTAAGTTGTCAACTATCACTTCCAAGGACAAGGAGCCATGGTTTTGAATTGATGGTGAAGTCACTCATGATTCCATTAAAGAGTGCTACGACATGGCAAAATTGGGATTGAAGGTTAAAGATTACAAGGGATACACCGTGAAGTTAGCGGAGGGTCACCCCTTCTAGTTGCCATGTACTCATAGAAGTATTTCTCAAATTCATCCAACACGTTGGAACAATATAAGGTATGTGCCGAAGTCGATGCTTATTGGTAATTAGCATGGCTGATAGGGAACATTATGGCTTGGAGTCTAATGGTCAACATGTAATTGATACAGAGCTCATAGGGATAGAGCTTAGTCATGCCAAAGAAAAGAAGGTTACTTTACAAGGTATACTTCTTGAAACACCTCAAATTGAGTCATATTGGTTGAAGATACTTATTTCCATGGGAATCACATTTTCTCCCTAAAGTATCTAACACAACAGTTGATTATAAGCCTTTTATGTGCAGCAAGAGACGTGAAGTTTATTAACCACAATTTTGGAGGAACAACTATTCCAAAGATGAACTTGTGCATGGAGGACAATGGATGGCACATCATTGGGTCACTCACGGTATGTAGAGTCTATTCAGTTCCCAAATGGAGGGTGGGAGGACAAGATTCTGCAAAGAGGTTGTTCATGATGCTCCATTGGTCTGATCATCCGGGCAGTTCATGAGACAAGAAAAAAAGGTGCAAGTTGAGTCACACAATGTTTGGAGGTATCTAGCGATCCAAATTTTGGAGGAAATTGGCGCCTCAAAATTCATATGGTGCTTGAGTTTCACTTGAAAAATGATGAAATCGGAATTCACGGGAATGCTAGGGCAGCAAGTAATTTTCTCAAGTTTAAGGCTCAAGATAACTGGGGTTTTTACTTGTAGGCCATGATGTGTTCTAATTTTTCATGAACAATGCACTGAATCAGACATTTGAGTCCTTTCTTGGGTCTGAAGTGCAGTTGTTTTAGATACTATGCGATGTGGAGTTTGGTAATCTACTATGTCATGGTCATACATCTGAGTTTGCATTCTTTCGCAGCTTTTAGAGGAAGGAATTGCCATTTACAGCCAGTGGAAGAGCATGTGGGTTTGCATCTTACTTTAAAGAGCAATCCGTCACAGAGATGGTTGAGTTGAAGAAGACTCCTTGCAATGCCAAAAGTCAGGACATCAAAATCAGATTATTATGTGGGCTAGGTGTAAGACTTAGAACATTCTGAAGAAGGTGAAAGAAAGTGAGGCATGATTATAAGAGATATTTTGGGACAACAAGTAAGATATATCATATGGGCCATTGTATGCTTGAATGGTAATTGCACCAAGAAGGAGCAGTGAAAACTTAATATGGGATTATGATAACCCCAACAATTGCTTAAGGATAAATGCATGTATTAACAATAAGCTTGGATAGGACTGTAATGTCCCTGTTATTACGGGCTTAAGGGACCCTACTTTTGGACTTCTTGCCATTCACCCTTTTCCATGACCCATCGAAGTGAGAAGAGTTGGGAGAAGGAATTGAACACTTTTTTGGCCCTTAGTTGTTTCTAATGCACTAATATTTCTTTTTAGTGGTATGTTTTCCTTAAGCAGGTCTGGCTGGGCTTGTAATGCATTTGAAGAGGCATAATAAAATAATAGAATGACTTATCTGGGTCAGTCACTTCTTCCAAACTCTTCATTTGCACTCATACATGGCATGATCGCATAGATGGCGGTGAAAAGCTTCATTTGCACTCATACATCTGATTGGCGCATTTATTCTACTTGGACTTGTGGGCTAGATTGTTCCTTGCTCTTTCACTCTTGGACGAACTTCAACAAGAGTGTGGCATGTTCCTAGACAAGGACAAAAACCAATGGCAAAAGAGAGTCAAGTTGGCGACGGTGGAAAACCCTCCTACCTTCCAAGAAGTTAACTAAGTACACTTAAAGGGCAAATATTTGATATTTCACTCTCACATTTCTAGATTTGCCTTTGCGTTATAAAGCCGGAATCTACTTTGTGGTGAATTTTTGGGAGTTTCTAAACCCTCTTAAGAAGAACAATAATTACCTCTAAGAGAAGGGAGAAACTTGTACTGGTACATTGTACTTTGCATGTCTTTTTGGGTTCTCAAGTCAGTTCTATGAATATCTCTAAAAGGTTTATAGCCCGAATTTGTGGATGCATTGTTAGATAGTATCTTGAGGATGAAATTGTAAAAGTTTACATACTGATGTTCCTAAAATCAGTTCGCTGCCCTAATCTGCGTTTATTTCCCCTTTGCAGATGTACATGAAATGTCAGATACAAAAACTTCTAGTGACGAGTTTGTGTTATTTTCCTAAGTCAGCCCCTCAAAGGGATATTACACTGGATTAGTGAGCTGCTCACAAAGGGATTGGGATGATAGATTGATGAGTTATGACATAATAACCACCTGTAGTTGTACTCTTCTCCATGTATGATGCTCATTGGAGTGACTTTTTTACCTTGTTCATCGTTGGGGATGGTTAATGTATCATTGTAAGTCTCTATTCTGGATCTATGAAATATCAATGTATCATGGGATGTAATCGGTTCTAATTTCTACTTGTTGGCTCGCTCAGATGACTCAATATGAATCTCCAGTTGAATGATCTAGAATTGGCTTGTGGAGGACATTTTAGCTCTTGGTTAACGTGATGCATAATTGCGCTTATAACATTTCCTACAACAAAGTGTAATGTCCCCAAAGTGGGATACCTTAACTCTTACTTGGATTTTGCTCAATTCCAACACCAAGCCACAAGAAGGAAATTAAATTCTCAAGTGTTGTTATGCAGATATGAAATATTCCTTAGAAACGACGACTAGGATTACAAGAAAAAACCCAATCAAATCAGCCCTTGTAAGTAAGTCTTTCACATTCAAAACTATGTACTGATTTTATAAGATTAAATCAACCTAAATGTGCAGGTTTCTAATTTCTAGGAGGGTAATACAACTTGGGTATGATGCATTAACTATGACAAACTGTCCCTTCATCCCGTGTTTCTTATTCCACTCTGATTTCATATACTTTGGAGAACCAAAAACATACCAAAAGAATGCAGAGAACTGATGCAAACAGATCTACAAACAATTTATAAAATATATGGGAACAAAGTACCAGTTTGGACCCCAACAAAGCTGAATTTTATTTAAATATAGCCTGCAGGTCAAACTCTGCAGTTACATCAGTATAATGGGGGAATTTGGACACCTGAAAAGCTCCCACAATGTAGAATAAAATGCCTGGAAATCAACTCAGAACAGAAGGTACAAAACTGAGTATTATGTCCTTCAAATATACCAAAATCTGTCCCAAACTGGGTCGCTCCAGCAGTACCAAAAATAATAGTTCAACAACTACATTTGACTTAAGTCATCCAACACAAAATATGAGCTCAAATAGTTTTTCGTTTCCCTTTCACTCTTCTTCCTAAGGGTTTTCGTCCTTAGAAGTTGCAGCAACAAGTGCTCATCTTACAAGCTATTTTCAGAATATAGAATGATCATAGAATGACTTCCCCTCAAGTCGACTTCTCCTTTTAAGGATAGAAATGACCCAAAGTGACCTTCCACTCATCCAAGCAGCTCTTTTCAGCATTCAATGTTTTCCTCTATGCATATCCTCTTCCTAGGCCTAGCCGCATTTTTCCATAGAGAGGATACAAAATAACATGGGCCTTTTTCTTTCTAAGTTTCCATCATCCCTCAAGGAAAGTCGCCAATCTCCCTAGGATGGATACAAAATGTATTTAGACCACTAATATTTGCCCCAAGGCTAGTAGCACTTTTCTATAGGGATTACAAATGTTGTAAGTGTTTTTATCTTCTTTCTACATTTACATAATTAAGTTAAATAAATTAATATAAGTGCTTTATTATTATTTTCTTTTCTTTTCTTGTGGCACTTTATAATAATTTATTGTAACTTAAGCCTCCCTTGTGATCTCCCTTTAGCCGTCGGATAGACAAAATAGGCTAAAGTTCTTCAAGAACGTTACTTAAGAAATTGGGACATTTCAAAAAGGGATCTAATGGCTGCTCCCATTCAATACCTCCCACAACCTTGATAGACAATAGCTATAGGAAAGAACCATGACTTTGGTTTCTTGGTCATTTTCCTTTTGATATGTTTCTTACACATCCTGATAATGATCGCCTAGAATAAAGCCATAATTCCATGAAATAATTATTTTGGACATAATACAAACTAAATATCTTTACTGCTTGCCTTAAAGTTCATCAATGGTTTATATTAAAGGCGTATTAGGAGGCTTGGTAAGCTCGTAACATACAACTGTCACATTATTAATAACAAGAAAAGAAATTAGGAGATAACATGAAGACAAGAAAAGGAGAATCTCTTTTACCATTGAAAAAGCATCGAATATTATGCCGTATGTTCTCAACAAATATGTACAGACACAAAACCAAATCCCTTGCTTTTACTATAGATCGACTCAAAAGAAGGTAGACACTAAGATACTTTCTGAGACAGAAATTCACCAACAAACAGCAAATCATATGTAAATGCTTCAGCATGGGTTGATACATGTCATTAAGGGCCAACCGTCAATATACAACATTGGTAAAAAAAAAATCCTTTAAAACCGTGTATGTAACAAAATCTAAAAGATGGTCACACAAAATGTAGCTGAACTAAAAGCATGAAAATCAATAACACAATCTTATGATTGAAAGCCAATTACAATTTTGCTCTTAGTAATTGGAAGGCTCGAGCTTTGTTCTTGAGCTGAGATCTATCCTCGGTACAAAATATGCGGATTCCTGTAGGTTTATGGAAAAGATCGACAGCAGTTTCAACTTTATTCACATTCTGACCTGCATAATTAACCGGAAAACAGTCATGATGGAAATTAATCTTTGTGAATTTTTTGTAGAAGCATACAACCCAACAAAGGACTATTTGTTTATAGTCACACATACATAATTGATAATGAATGTAGTCCACGAATATCATACAGTTGATCTATTTTTTTAGTAAAACCATCCAATTATATTAAGAAAAGGAAATTTTTAAGCTACCAAAAGCTATGACAATGCTACTGTCTAAGATACTTTACTATGGAAGAAGCAACAGCTTCAAAAGACGTACAAAATGGACTAAATACCTAGACTTCCATAGACTGCTATTGGAGTATGCATATATAACCGAATTAGAATCTGTCTGATGAGTAAAATATATCATTGTTTCCCACACCAAGACAGCCAAAAAGACAAATCTATGCATATGCTTTATGCGAAATCTCACACAAAGCTCATTACAAATTACTAGACAGGTCATTCCTGGTTTTAAGTCCATCAATCCTAAGCATTAGCCCCACCTTCGAGGCTATGAAAAGTTGGAGCTGTCCTTCATATGCTTAGTCATCCATGGCTGCAGAGGAATTCTCCTGAGGGTTCCAATGTGGGGCTGCAACCCTAGGAAGAGGACTATATAAAAGAGTTCCATTCTCCCATACGAACAGTGGCTTTCACAGAGTTTTCAGGCTAAACTGGACGACATTTGTTGTTGGATTGCTGGTCATTTTGCTGGATGACATCAGCAAGTCTTGCTTTTGCCCTTTGAGTGGTTAATATATGCTCTATCACTTCAATCCCACTATGAAGTTTTTGGAAATTGTGACTTACTTAGGGTGCACACTCCTGTTGTGGCAGATATTCCTGCAGAGCTTGTATACAGTTTTTTTGTAGATGAATGCAGTTAACCATTACGACCACGTATTTTTTGACAAAGAAATTGTCAACCCCTTTTTACCTCAACCTTTTGGCCATGCTACTGTTGAACTAGGAGGAGATGAGAATCCTTAGACACTGTGACTTTTATTCGAATTGTGGTCTTTCCAAATACTATATATGACAAAACCTAGAGCTGGCACATTATTTTTATAACCTTCATATTTGCTTTCAAGTTTGTCATCCTGACAGCATTTGCGTAAATGAGTTAAACTTTGAAGAGCCACAGTTAAACATTCACATCAGTTCACTTCATATTAGAGTAGCATATGGGCATTGAAGAAACACGTGATCAGCTATTTCTTCGTTTTTCAAGTAATTGGGTACAAAGAGCTTGGACTCCATAAACCAATTCGAAAGGACTCTTTTCAGTGGCATCAATTTGGTATGTTAAATATACCTTCCTCATAGAGCTAAACTTGAGTTGTTCACCCCATTTTGGCCTCTTGTGTAGAGTGACCAAAGCTACCTTCATTACCTATTGGGGGAGCATCATTTCTGTTCAGAGAGGAGTATTCCAAGGCGACAATGAATTCACCTAAGTGGGTGGGATTCCACATTACCTTGTCATAAGTTAAGTTAATACAATATAGTGTACTTGGCAAAACATATTCCACTATAACCTGTGAACATTGAGTAGGGTATTGAGTACTATAGTGCTGAATGAGCCCTACATTTCATCATCTTCCATGGCATCCCCAATGATTTGAAGATCGCTTTCCACCTGAGATGTCCATCATGTATGATAGATAAGATGGTCAATATGATTATTCTCTCTTTTCTCAATTATATATATTAGGATATAACTAAAAAGCCATTATAGGGCCAACACACAAGCCAAGGGCAGCGCCAAGTTGTAAATAGTCGTGGATCTAGAAGACAGTAATCCAAACTGACACCAAAGGTGTAGAGTTCCAAACACTATGTCTAAGATGGGGGTGGGGTCTTACTATGATATCCTAAGGTTGCAAGAGACTAATGATAATAAGCAAGAACTAAGATATCTTGTATAATAATTGCAATGCCATGTTGTGGTCATAAGCAAAGGATGTACGAGATAATGCAACAAACAAATATATGTTACTCTATCCTAGTCTAATACATGATGCATCAAACATAATCAATCATATCGACATAAAGGAAAGAGATGGGTTAAACCTTCGTAAAGACATTGTTGACACATTAACCCCCTTAGGGATAGTAGCACTTGTCAATGGACCACAAGACAAATAGTCACAAGACTAAACTTGGGGACTCCAAACACTTGGTAGACGTTGCTAATATAGCTCCTACTCTTGTTGCTCCAAGTAATTTGATGCTAATTTAAACTTCCAAGTATAAGCTCAACTAAACCCTAAACCTTGTTAGAATATGTGAACAAAGGAAGAATGAAGAGAAACCGGAATGTACATATTGTATATTGTGTCCGTCAATTTATAATGCAAGAGATGGTTACAAAATGGTTAATAAGGTTACAACAAATCTTAGTTAAAACATAACTAATAGTGACATAATAATAAAGTATAAGCCTTATATTCTAATAACCCCTCTTAAGGCTTACACTACAGAAAAGCAAAAACAAACACACTAACAAAAAATTGAAACAATAAAACCAAACCGAGCCACACATTCTTTAGCAACCCCTCACTTTGATAACAGGTCTTCGACCAAGTAGAACTGGCTTCAAGTTGCCTCGTAACCATACTTAAAGGTGTAGTTCTCGAGTTGAGTTCCTAGATTCCACCTCCCAAAACTCCCGGATTACAAAACCTCTCGAATTATTGGACAACCATCTATATTGAGCGACATCCATAGTGCTCCATCAAGTTGTCTCAAGACCCTCATAAGGGTCTAATTGCCAAGATTCACAAACTCCAAACTAATTGGACAATCATCCATGTTAAGTTTCATCTACACTAGATCCCTTCCCATCTTCAAAGTGTCGGCTTCTTTAAACTATGTATTTTTCATCAATGAATCCCTCACCACTTATAGCATCTGGTGTATCTTAAACAGCGGCTATATTAACTTCATTCAGTTTGTCTTTTATCAAGATTTTTACTTTCCAAGTGTGAAAGTTGAGGTCAGAATATTTGTCTAATGAAATTTCTATTCTCAGACAAAATACCTCAAAAAAGTGACCCCCCCCCCCACACTCCTCCATGGAACTCTGCAAATTAATCATGGCAAGATTTTAAAAAATGATTTTTTGATGCACCTTCAAGGAAACTGAACCAGGCTAGGTCTGTTTCCTAGATGCCAACCCATGATTGAAAATTCACCAACACTATTTTTGGGAAGTCAACTTAAGTGTCCTTCTTTGATTCTTATTTAGACGCATCTGAAACATGCGTGCTCGTAAATTCTTTAGGTAATATATCGTACATCTTTATACAAAAAATGGAATTTGGTCATCTTGTCCTTTGGAGGTCCAAACTATGTTTTCCTGCAATTACATTGCATTCCGTAAATTACGTTTTTCTCTATTACATTTATGCCATGTCACGTTTTGTCCTAGACAAATATCTTATTTTCGTAACCTAATTGCATGAGTAGCCTTTGAATATCCATATCATACTCCTGGAGACTTGTTATACCCAGTGACATCTGAAATTCATCTAGATATTTCCATTTCAGACATTATGTCCTTGAATGGCATTGTGTGGGGAACATAGGATATAATATCTTGAGATCAATATATAAGTCCTAAAACTCCCTAGCCATAGCTCTCACCAAAGCAAAAATTCTGCTTTTACATGATAGTGTATTTCAACTCAACACCCTGCACGGATTCATGCTAAAAATACAGCAATGGGAATTTCATTTCCTTCGGATCTTTCAACAATAATACTGATGTAATGGTATTTCTAGATGCTTAAAGGAAAATATTTCTTATAGCCCTAGGACTTCACCAATAGCCATGGGACTATGTTTTCATTATTTCCTTTATTCTACATGAAAGATTGAACAACTCCTGTCTCTCCCATTTGATGAATTAGTCTTTCTTCAACATGTTTGTTATACGAATATTCATCTCAGAAAAGTTAGAGATGAACCTCCTCCTCTAATTTATTCTCCTAAAGAAAGATTGAACGTCCACTATTTTGATTTGGGAATAGGAAGCCTTACCACATTACATGTCCACTCTCTCAAGATTTTGTTCATGACCTCAGTTCTTTGGATACTATATGCTCTGAATACCAATGTTTCCTTTTGAACGACCAAAGTGACATTTCTTGAAGAGATTCAATGAAATTTCATATTCATTGTAGCATCATATGTAAGTCATCTTCTCTACATGCCCCAGAGATGGTCACCTCTTTTTCTAGAAAATACAGTACAGATCAATCTATGGTACACATACTATAGCTAATAGTCACTTGATGAAACCTGAAAATGCCACATCTTATGGCCCTTTGAATAGAAACTCCAACATTCATTAAGCCCAAATGGCATGCCTAAGAATATGGGCACGGGTACGGATTCCCCAAGCGGAAACGTGAAGGTAGTTCAAAAAATCTTTCGGATACAAAAACTTCACGACCACCTGATCTGTACCCTATAAGAATCCATTTTTGTCCATATGTGAGAGAACACTTAGTATCCATTGTTAGGACTATTATAGTGCTTCACATATTGTCCATATGTGGGAAATTGATGATTATCGTGTGTAATTGAATCATGGTTAATATTATTATTCCTAATATATTGTTACAACAATAGTATTATGTCTCCATTTTTATTTCTCACCCATAAAATTACCAAACGGGTTAGTTGTTATGATTACACTTCCTAGTGCTCCATAGGAATAGGTTAGTCTATTGTAATGGCTATTACTTAGAGGTAAATATCATGTATGTAATGTACAATGCAAGAATATGAGTTGTTTAATAAACTAATCTTTCCTGTGGAATTGATTAACGTGAGTTTATTGTGTGAAACTCCTATTCAGTTTACATATGGTATCAGAGCAGGTCTCCGTATGAGAGTCTTGTGCAAGCCTCGAGCCTCAGTGCATGCAGTCTCAAATCAATCTTCTTGTTTTTAGGACGATGACATATTCCTATATATATGCAAAATCCTATGATATGAATGATAACGGACGCAATTATTGGATTTTGTAATTTGATTAAAATCGGATTGCAGAATTTGAGTTTTGCCATTAGCTCTGCATGGAGAGTTACATTTTGCATAGGGGCAGTTATGTCCTATTTATGTTACCTCGAGTTTTCAGATCTAGAAGTCTCAGTCTTAATTCTTACGAGACAGGTCCACAAAAATATTTGGGAATGCAGACGAAGATGTCCATTTTTTGAGGTCAAGATGCGAAGCACTAGATCTATTGTTTTGGCATAGGACAATATTCCAGCAACAGCATAATCGACGATTTGGTAAAACTGGTGAATAGATCTCTACGCACATATGTTGGTCTTCGTGTATCTACTCATTCTCTACTGTTGCCTCACTTCTATATATTCTCTACTATTGTGAAATTATGTTCATCTATACTGCAACTAGATCTATAGCATTTGGCATACAGTCTATCCTATTTACATCTATCAAACGGTTGCATAATATAATTTATTAGAAATCAGGATCTACGTAGCCACAAAAAACTGTCATTTCAGCGCCTCCTATAATCCAGCGTCATATTTCTGTCAGATCATGAAGGACAACTATACGTGGAAGAGTTTTTTGTGCATATCGTTCTAATTCAGAGGCCTGATCTTCTTTTGGAGCATTGGCATCTTGACTATGGCATTTGTCTTGAGCTCGGTTGCATCAACGGTTTGCGGCCTCACTAAGTCTCCTCTGCACTTAGATCACGAAGAATCAGTTATAGCTTAGTATGGATAGAGCTTAAGTCTCATTCTCCATGCGGCCATTAAGATGATTCTCGAAATGCATATATCAATACCATGCAGATCTGAGCCTCTCACATGTTGCAGTCAATAGTAAGCACATTGTTTCAAAAGGTGTATTATTTTTTATTATATATTCATTTTCATTTAAAAAGTAATCTCAGTTTATTACTTTTTAATTTTTTTTTTTAATTCAGTGGTCATATTGTCTTTCGGACGCATTTTCGGTTGAAACCGACGTCCATTTTTTTTAATATGGCTAAGTTGAATCGAATGGAAAAATTCGAAGGCAAAGATTTTTACACATGGCAGGTGAAAACTCAGTTGTTATTAATCAACAAAGATTTGTGGGAGATTGTGGATGGCAAAGCAAAGAAACCAAGAGATGCAGATGAAGCGGCAATATGGGACATCAAAGATTGAAAAGCCATAGCAATCATTGGATTGGGGTTATCTGATGCGTATTTGCATCATATAGATTTGTCAAAATCCTCAAATACAATTTGGACTACACTAAACAAACTATTTGAATCACAAGCAGGAAGCGCAGCAGTATCACTAAAACAAAAGTTGTTCGGACTCAAAATGGAGGAAGGTGACAGCATGGTGGAACACATAAGTAAGTTTCGTTCTGTATTAAATCAATTAGCTAGAATCAAAGTAGATGTTCCCGACGATGATGCAAAAGCAATTTTACTTAATAGCATGCCTCCTAGCTATTCTAATATGGTCTTCACTTTGAGAAAAATCAATCCAAGTCTGGAAGACTTGATTTCTTCTTTGATAGAGGACGAAAATAGAACAAATAAAATTGAAATAGAAGAAAAAGCGTTATATGGAACACATGGTAAATATTTTAAAAAGAGATACGGTCATTATTTCAAGCAAGGTTCAACCTCCTAGCATCCAAAGAAAAGGCTTATTTGTCACTATTGTAATGTGTCTGGACATGGAATAATGTTTTGTAAACAACGAGCTAGGGATCTGTTGGATGGTAAATTGAATAATAAAGCTTTCATTTCTGAAAATAGAGAAGAAGAAAGTAATTGGGAAGCAGGATCCAACCATTCACATGACAGAGAAGTTGCTGCTCAAGATAGTGAAGAAGACTTTCTCTTCTAAAAAGAATGCATCCACTGGAGGATGGAGGCACAGGAGGCTGGAGGTCATTCAGCGACCTCTCGTCAGTCACCAACGACGGGGCCGCACGAAGCTGTGGTGATAGTGTGTGTGTGAGTTTGTTTTTATTTCAGAGTTGCAGTTGATTTCAGTTGTGTGCAGCATGATTCTTTTTCAGTGTTCCTGTTATGACTTGAATAAGTGAAATGTTCACATTGAGGGGGGGAACATGGTCTCAATGTTCCATTTTCTCTTTTCATATTTGTTATCAGTGAGCAGTGTTTCCTACATAATTCCCTGAAGGAAAAGCATAGTGGACAGATGAAAGCACAAGGAAAAGCAGCATCATGATATTGAGGTTGTTGGTTGTCCTATAAAACCATCCCTGTTGAGGTTGTTGGCTGTCCTATAAAACCATCCATGTTGAGGTTGTTGGCTGTCCTATAAAACCATCCATGTTGAGGTTGTTGGTTGTCCTGAAAAACCATCCAAATCATGAGCACGCACGGGCGGCACGCTGCAAAAGGAAGTGTGATTGTTTTTCTCCCATGTTCGCACTAAGGGGGGGAATGTTAAGAATATTATAGTGCTTCACATATGTATGTGTGTGAATAATAATTACATGTGTAATTATTATGGTTAATATTATTATTATAATATATTGTTTCAACAATATATTATTATAGAGTTTTGTTGTACCCGTAAAATTATAAACGGGTAAGTTGTTTGATACACTTCCTATTTTATAGGAAGAGGTTAGTCTATTGTAATGGCTATAAATTAGCCTAATTCATTGTGTAATGACATTGCAAGAATATAGAGAGATAAACTAATCTTTCCTGTGGAATTGATTAACGTGAGTTTATTGTGTGAAACTCCTATTCAGTTTACATTCATGAAAGTTCAAAACATTCAAGATGCTTAAATTTCTAGATTCTAGAATATATCATCTAAATTCTCCTGAAGTACTACTGAAACAGAAGTAACTAGTTTTTATATTTTTATATTTGGAGTTGAAAAAACAGCAGCACTGCAGAAACAGTGAAAAAAATGCCCCCGGTACAGCCTAAAATGGTATAGAAATGTCCGGGACACGGCAGAGCCGTACTCGGGACTTCTTTGGATTTTCGGAAACGTTTCAGGCAAGTACCAGGACCAGTACTAGTACGGTATGTCAATACGCGGGTACGCTGCCCTAGATGGAGTTTCCGAGTAACATAGCTTAAACCTTTACGGGAAAATTTGCAAGCAAAAACATAACAAACTATGTGACGATGATATAGAGAAATAACAATTTTGCCTATACATTAACCTGAAATCTCGATCTCTCTTAGCCGATGGCATGGATGAGTTAGTTGGAAAAGGGGTTCTACTAGACAACATCAACCATAGGTAATGTCATCGGCCATGTCATTGGCCACAAACAGTTCAACATAAAGGTAAGGAGAGGAGAACGGGGTAGAACAAACACTTAGAAGAGGTGTGAAGATGATCTGAAGGGGATCAGAAGGTGCTGTGGGAGAATGTGAAGATGATAACCCTGAGGATATTCAGTGGTCATAAAGGGCTAATAAGAAGGTGGTAAAGTGACCATAAGTGTACCTCAAGACAATTCCTCTAGCAATTGTGAACATTGAGCGGGGTATTGAGTACTATAGTGTTGAATGAGCCATGCATTTCACCATCTCCATCATCCCTAATAATTTTAAAAATAGCTTTCCACCTTAAGATGTCCATCATGTATGTTAACGAAGATGGTCAGTATGATTATTCTCTCCCCTCTCAATTATCTAGATTAGCATATAACTAGAATACCATTTTGGGGCCAACAAATAAGCCAAGGATAACACCAAGTTGTGTAATAGTTGTGGATTTAGAAGACAATAATCCACACTCATACGAAAGTTGTAGGGTTCCAAACACTAAGTCTAAGATGGAGGTGGGGTTTGACTAGAATCCTAAGGTTGCAAGACTAATGATAACAAACAAGAGCTAAAATATCTTGGTTAATGATTGTCATGCCATGTGGCAGTAATAAACAAGGGATGTAAAAGATAATGCAACAGCCAAAAATATGTTACTCTATCCTAGTCTAATACATGATTCATCAAACATTACCAATCATACCAACACAAAGGAAAGCGATGGTTCAAACCTTTGTGAAGACATTGTTGGCACATTAAACCCCCCAGGATTAGTAATGCCTCGTGAGGAGTTGTGGGGACCACAAGAGGGATAGGTAACAGACCTAAGTGGACCAAAGTTGGGGACTCCAAACACTTGGTAGACATTGTTGCTACAACTTCTATTCTTGTTGCTCCCAGTAACTCAATGCTCCAAAGTAGGCTTCCAAGCATAAGCTCCACTAAACCCTAAACCTTTAAGGGCATATTTGCGAGAAAAAGCATAACTGTGATGATGATATAGAGAAATAACAACAATGTTTCCTATACCATAACCTAAAACTACTATTTCTCTTAGCTGACGACATGGACCAATCAGTTGGAAAAAGGGTTCTACCGGACAACATTGACCATGGTTGATGTTGTCGGCCACAAATAGTCCAACATAAAAGTAAGGAGAGGTGAGAGAATGGGGTAGATAAAACACTTGGGAGAGGTGTGAAGGTGATCTAAAGGCGTTATCGCTAAATGCAAAGGTGATAATACTAAGGATATCGAGTGGTCATAAAGAGATACTAAGAAGGTGGTAAAGTGGTCATAAGTGTACCTTCAAGATAATTCCTCTAGCCATAGTGAACATTGAGTGGGTTTTTGCATACTATAGTGTTGAATGAGCCGTACATTTCACCATCTCCCATCACCCCCAATGATTTGAAGATTGCTTTCCACCTTATGATGTCCATCATGTATGTTAGCTAAGATGGTCAATATGATTATTCTCTCTCTTTGCTATTATATAGACTAGAACATAACTAGAAAAACATTTCAGGGCCAACAAACAAGCCAAGGATAGTGCCAAGTTTTGCAATAGTTCTGGATTCATAACACAATAATCCACACTCATACCAAAGGTGTGGGGTTCCAAGTTGCAAGAGTAATGATAATAAGCAAGAACTAAGATATCTTAGGTAATGATGTAATGCCATGTGGTAGTAATAAGCAAGAGATGTAAGAGATATTGCAACAGATAAAGATGCTACTCTATCCTAGTCTAATACATGATACATCAAACATAATCAATCATACCTACATAAATAAAAGAGATGGGTTAAACCTTTGTGAAGACATTGTTCGCACATTGACCCCCTAGGGTTAGTAGCAACTTGTGAGAGATTTGTTGTGGGTGTACCACAAGAGGGATAGGTGAACAACCTAAGTATACCAAAGTTGGGGACTTTAAAGAGTAGGTAGAGGTTGGCAATACAACTCTTATTCTTGTTGCTCCTAGTAACCCTGTGCTCCAAAGTAGACTTCTAAGTATAAGCTCCACTAAACCGTAAACCTTCAAGGGAAGATTTGCGAGAAAAAGCATAACAAAGTATGTGATAATGATATAGAGAAATAACAATAATTTTTCCTATACCATAACATGAAATCAATATCTCTCTTAGCCGATGGCATGGACAAGTTGGTTGGAAAAATGGTTCTACAAAACAACATCAACTATGGTCGATGCCATCAACCATAGATAGTCCAACATAAAGGTAGGGAGAGGAGAGAGAATGGAGTAGAGCTAACACTTGGAAGAGGTGTGAAGGTAGTCTAAAAGTGCTATAGGCAAATGTGAATGTGAGAATACTAAGGATATCAAGTGATCATAAAGAGATAGTAAAAAGGTGGTAGGTATGTAGTAAGGAGGTAAGCTAGGGCAATGCCATACTCATCGAATCTCTCACTAGGTAGTGCGAATTCAACCCCACTCCCAATATGCCCCTTAAGGCACACACTCAGAGAAATCAATTAAAAAATAGCCTACAAAGTGTATCATTAGTAAGAGTGAAAAATAAGATGTATACATATGCCCCAACTGAAGGTTGTTGCATGTCACAATAGTGTAATGCAAGATTTACTTCGAGAAAGAAATAAGGTGCAACGAAATCGAAGGAAATGATTATAAAGAGGTGATAAGATTATGATCACAAGCAACTGAAATATACTTACCTGAACTTACATTCCTGTGAATTAGTAAGTCTCATGTCTCAACCATGGAAGGTGCAAAGGTACTAAGTGAACCCAAATGATACAAGAACTAAAGAAACAAAATTAAAAGAAAAATATGCAAAACCAATGTAAAGAGAGCTCCTGGAAGCGGTCTTAAGAGAATTCTAGAGGAGAAGGCTAGGTCGGGGTTGGATAGCTTACTGGACATAATAAGCGGGTGTTAGAATAGGGCCGGGGAATACGGGTAGATCAAGTCCAAGTAGCCTGTGGAGGATAGTAAGTGGGTGCTAGGATAGGTACGGGAAAGATGGCTAGGTCAGGTCTGCATAGCCTGTGGAAGATAATAAGTGGGTGTTAGGACATGTCTAAGAAAGATAGCTAGGTTACGTGATAGTTTATCAAGGATAGTAAGTGGGTGTTAGGGAAAGTATGGGGAGGATGGCTAGGTTAAGCAATAACATATGGAAAATAATAAGTGAGTGGTACGACAGGTTTGGGGAAGACACTTAGGTTAAGTCTAGATCCTATGTAAGATAATAAGTGGGTCTCAAAGATAGGACTAGGTCATGTCCGAATAGCTTATAAAAGGAGGCTAAATTAGACTCATAAAACTTGGGAGAGGTGTAAGGTTCATCAACAGGAAGTAACCAGTCTACTAGGCCTGTGAAATGGTATTATAATGAGAAAAAGGATGTAAGATGTGAAAACAAGCAACGGTGTCAGTTTCACATGCTTGGGAATGTAAGCATTTTTTGGTGTAATGTTGGATGTTTGTACTTCTATTACATGTTGATCTATGTTTTCATGTTTATTTTGCATAAATGCGTGATAACATTTATGATTAAAAATGAGAAGGCAAAGGGTAAAAGTAGAGCATCCAATGAAAAATAGATAGGAAAATACAGTAAATCAAAGTTATAATAAGTAGGTAATAATGACATCTAATGTCAGATAATGAATCCAATAAACAAAAGATGTGTTAGAAATAAGTAGGTAGCAAGACATCTAATAAAACTTAAGAGAAATCAAAGAAGATAAATGATGCAACAAAGTAAGATATAGGTGACAAAGAAAATCCAATGTAAAAAGATATAGGAACTCGTAAACAAAGAATGTGGTGAAGGTAAAAATAACATCTGACGAAATCTAAGAAAGATCAAAGAAATCAAAATTTGTGATAAAACAAGATGATACAAAAACACCAAAATGAGTTAAACCAAAATCAATGTCTGTGCTAGATTTTTTCAGGAGATAAAGCACAACCATCTAATGGCATGAATAGGATGAATAGAGATTGTATGGATGCAAAGGGGTTATTTGTGAGGAAGGCCCGAAAGTCTTGTAATTTGAGTTCACAAATCTTTGGCAAGAGCCACCACCAAGGGAGGTAAATATATGTAGTAAGATAGAGAATAGGATGTGAAATAGAATAGGGACATGGTCAACTACCTAAAATATCTATTAAGGGTGATAAAAAGAGTGATCGTAGAAAAAGTGGAAGTAAGGAGCCACAAAGTTAGGGACATGGTCAACTACTTGAAATATCCATTAAGGGTAATAAAAGGAGTGATCATAGAAAAAGTGGAAGGCACCAAAAAGGCAATATAAGATCCTTAGTGTAGAATGAGACACTCTAATTAATACGACATGAGTAAAGGTTTCCGTCATCAACGGTATGAAGGAACCCAAGTATGCGAGTTTAACTTAGGAAAACTAGAGAAGTATAAATCTATCCCATGCCAATCTATGAATGCAAGAAAAATAAAGATTCCTACCTTCCCAAGTCATGTTCCTTGCTCCTCAAAACCTCACTTAAGTGAAAAACCAGACGTGCTAATAATAGATATATAGCCTCCTACCGCTATCAGAAAAACATAGTGCACCCTGTTGGCTAGATTTTCTGTATAGCTGAAAACCTAGGCAGTCATGAGATAAATCTCCCTCATTTACCGGTGAGGCTCCCGTCTCAGATTTGTCAATAAAATATGTTAATATCTATATGGGGGTTTTACTTTAACCATGCAGCTCATAAACCATAGCTGTATAGTTTTGCAGCAAGTAAGCAGCTGTTAAAGAAAGGAAATATTTAAAGGAGAAGGGAATAATAAAACACAGGGAAGAAATAGAGAAGATGTGCAACCCAATCAATATTTAACAGAGTTGATTGCATGCACATAGACGGAACCAATAGATATCAACACACAGAATTATAAGCAAAGGCAGCTTCATATCTAGATCTAAAATAACACAGTTTATGAGTAGATCTAAGACAAAAGCTAGAAACAAAATGCACCGTGACACAAAGTTCTTTGGAAATCTGCTTCTTTGTATTCCTTTGCTTCAAATAGCTATCAGGGGTTTCAGCACAAAGTCTGGAACACAAGAATGCTGCTTACAAATTCTGATGCTTTAACCCATAGGTTCTTCCTCTACTTATAGCATGTAAAAGGGAAATTACAAATAGGAAGCCTTTAGTTGAACTGGCACATGTGGAAGTGGGAAATGAAACAACTGGCAATCTCCCTCCTGGAATTCCTCTTTGCATGACATGCGACTGAAGATAGAACCTTCTACTTTGCATGTATGCCACATATTTCCAAGTAGTTGACTTCTTCAAGTAATGGCTTTTAAACCAATTACTTAGGTTGTATAATTTAATTGATCGCTCAATTACTTTGTCGAAAGAAATAAGAGAAAGAAGAAGAAAGAGGAAAGCTGCAGTCTTGTCCTTTTTCATATTCTGCATGCAGTTGATTCTTTTGCCTTTGATTCTCACCAAACTGGATCTGGAAGCAGCTGGATCTGGGAGCGGCTGGATCTGGAAGCGAGTGACTGTGATTTGCTTGCGGGTGTTGCTGCTGACATGTCTTCCCTCTTATCCTCGAAGCTTTTGCAGTTTTTCTCCAGTACATGCATCAGTGCAATGTTTGTCGTAAATAACTCATCATTTTATTTTTAATTGCATATGAGCAATTAAAAATTCTGGAAAGCACTCCGGGTGAATAAAAATTCAATGAAGGCTTCAACTGGAAGATTGGGAGAACATGCACAAGGTCCTGGAAGGAATTCTCCATGTACTGACTTCTTTATGAGCTGCATTTGAAACAAGAGAATGAATTTGTGCCGGAAGCTTTTACAATTATGAGATCTGGATCTCTGTCTCCGATGTTAGCAAATCTGGAAGTAATGCATGATGCCGCTGAGCTTTCTCGTTTATCCCTCTTTTCCATGGTCGTTTCTGTATTTGTCTGAGCAATTCTTTTTCTCTTTATTCGGCCAGAATTCTTTACAACCGGCAACCGGTGAAAACCTGGAGATTTCTTCAGATTCAAAGGATATGTTCAATGTATTGGACATTGATTTAAGCTCCCTTTCTCTTATCAAAGCACCTGTAATGAATTCTTGCAATTAATTCAGACAAAGATGGCAACCGGAACATGAACAGTTGATTTTAATCATAAAAATCTGCATATATCAAGCCTGCTGCCCCAAAATTTGATGTTTTGTTTGCATGCAAAGCAAGCATGAATTTTACTAACTTCACCTGAGCACCTGTACCACTATGCAGACAATTATTCAAACACAAATCAAGCTCCTTCAAACCTAGGCGCCAAATTTTGAAGCTTCCAACAGTAAATACACCTTCTTTGTGCAAAATTTCTCTCCAAATGGAGCGCACTTTTTGACTGGGCTGCACTTTTTTGCTATTGAATTAATTAATTCATCCTTATGGCAGCCTTTGCTTATATAATCCTCACCATTCTATAATTAATTATTGCCCCTCCTATTCCTGGCAATTAATTAATTAATTAATAAGCTTTCCTCTTCAAATGGGGCGCCTATTTTGTGCATGCTCATGGCTGCCATTAAATAAATTAAATTTATTTAATTTTAGCTCTCTACTTCCAGTTAACTTAAGTCTCACAGTATGCTTTGACCTCAGCCACTAAAAATAGGAATTAATTAAATCAATTAATACTTTAAAAAGTATTATTCCTCTTACAAAAGGGGCGCACTTTTTGACATGAAGGGGTTGCATTAAATAAATAATATTTATTTAATTTTAGAACTTCTAATTCTAATTTCCTTTATCCACTTTACCCTTGTTGACTTTTCCACATACCTGGGCGCCAAATTTGGAGAAGAAATTAATTAATTTAATGCATTTAAAGCTGCCCTTCCTTCCCAAAAGGGGTCACACTTTTTGGCATAGTCAATTTCTATTTTTAAAAGCCAATTTTCAATGGGATTATTCACCCTGCACTGCAGCTCCAAAAATCTCATGATCCACTTAAGTTGTTTGACTTTCATAATGGGATTATTTACCCTACAAGGCAGGTAATAAAATCCCATCAATGCCTTAAGTGATTTTTCTTTTATTTCACAATGAGAATTTTCACCCTGCAAGGCAGGTAAGAAATTCCCGCCTGCCTGCTGCCTCTAATTTTCCCATTGTGACTTAAGTGGCGTCGCTTTCATGGGAAAAAGTACCCTGTTAGGCAAGTACAAAAATCCCACCTGCCTGCTGCTAAAAAAAATCCCATTGTAGCTTTAAAGTCTTCTTTTTCCAAAATGCGGTCTGCCCAGAAGAAACTTTTTTTTGCGTGACTTCGTCTTTTCAGAGAGAACCAAACCTCCGGTGGCAAATTCCTTCTGGCATAACGTCCATAGGTGATCTCCAAATACTCCAAGCAAAGAATCAGACCAAACCGGCAAAGGAATTGATCCAGAGAAATTTCACAGAAAACGAAACGGGAAAACACCAAAAACACAAAACGTTGCCAAAAGTCACAAATAAAGCCCAGGATCCATTCCTGGTTAAAACCCTACTGGTATATGGGAATATTGACATGTAAGATCACAATAGGGCTAAACCGGAGCACAATTTACCTCAAACGGGGCTCAAAATAATTAAATACAACTTTCCCGCAGGCAAACCCCAGCGACAGAATAAAACAATTTTGGGCATCTAGGTATTTGTCGAAATTGGCTTATATGGCTCTTTGGGAATATCTTGACACAATACAGAAACTTTCTGGCAATAAAAACAAAAAACGACCCATTATTTTAAAAGTACGAAAATTTTTACATGGGGTAGTCTCAGATTTCAGAGTGAAATCTGGGGACACCACACCCCAAAGGACCTTAAGCTCTGCTCCTTCGCAATTGCTTGTTGGACTACGGGGACAAGCGCACACAACAAATTTCTCCACCGCCTCAAGAGTTTCTTCAACCTTGGATGTTAGGAGGGATTCTAGGGGGAGTGTTGCTTCCTCCTAGGATTACCTAAACTGGTCCCATCGGCCGTGTACACTCCTTCGCAATTGCTTCTTGGAATGCGGGGACAAACACACATAACAAATTTCTCCACCACTTCGGGAGTTGCTTAAACCTTGAATGTTAAGAGGGATTCTAGCGGGATGCTTTGATCCCTCCTAGGATTACCCAAATTGACCCCCTCAATCGGGGATACTCCTCGATGATCATTACAAGATATTGTATTAGCCCTTTCACGATGATCGAAAGTGACATAGTTGATTCTTCTACCATGAGCAGTCAAAGATGTTTGACCTTTTCAACTTTCATCAACTAATTCTCTTAGGGGGTTCTTTGTCCCACCACATGGCTATTTGTAATAGTACACTAACCACATGGGATTGGGGTTTTACTACGATGGGTTTATTGTGATGACACCTTTTTCAAATAAAGTAAAAATAATAAAGTTAATTATTTTCAGTTGTCAAGTAACTCACTTTTTTAAAAAATGGGAGCCAATTTAAGTTGTTGAGAAATCAAAGTGTACAAATTCTACTATGTCATGCCTGAAAACCTATTATTCTAATCCTAAGCAGTGGACAGAAAATGATACTTATTAGCATTCACTAGTACAAATCAGAATGTAGAATCTTTCTCAAATCCCCTTGGAGCTTGGTCGACCACCACCTAGGAGGCATTCCATACCAAATAAGGTCGTGGTTGTCAAGAGCCCAATTGGCCAACCCATCCGCCACCTTGTTTCTTTCTCTAGGAATATGGCTGAATCACACATCTTGAAATAGATCGTGCAATCGGTGAATTTTCCCCACCTCTCTTGCAATTTGCCAATTTTTACTATGGCCTTCTTCTGGATTACATAACAAGCTGACAATAATCTTAGAATCAGATTCAATTTGGAAATTTTGCCATCCAATTTTCAAGGCCTCATGCATCCCTTTGTAAACTCCTTCATCTCTGCTAAATTATTGGTTGCAAATTACAATTTTTCTGCAAAGAAGGCTACAAACCTATCATAAGATCGACTAATGCCTCCCATAGCAGCATGGCTTGGGTTACCCCTTGAGGCTCCATCAGTTTTTAGTATTCCATACTCAATTGGGGGAGTTATCCAATATCCATCCCATTGTATTTTCTTTTTTTTAAGATATGCAGGCATAGTTGAGTTCCTGGGTTGCAAAGAAAGTTGTCTATACACTGATCCCATTCCGGGGTGAGAGTTTGAGGTAAACAAATCTTATGTTTGATAGATTTGGCAAAATTGATTTTGATTTTCTCCCAGACATAATTTATGTCTTTGTTGTTCTACTAGAAAATTATGTTGTTTCGTTCCTTCCAAATGTTCCAAAGGAGAAGGGTTATGCCAACCATAATGTAGACAAAATATTTTGACCTTTAGGTAGGTGACAATGCCAATCTCTAATCAGTTGCTCAAAAGATTGATTACTAATGCAAGGAAGGTTAAACAATTTAGATAAAAGCTACCATAAGTAGACTACCAAAGGGCATTGGAAGAACAGATGAGATAGGGTCCCCTCATTATCCAATCATATTTGACATCATTTAGAAGGGGCCAAAAAATCTTGACCTTCATGAATCTCTCAGCCATATGTATATGAGTGAATTCCTACTGTGATGTAGACCATAAAATGGATGCTTCACCTTTGGCCATTTCATTTGGCTTAAATCATATGTTTTTTATTTTCCTGCCAAAAAGGCTTTTTGAAGTACCTCTAGTTAAGTCAGATGTTTTGAACCTTTTGATTCAGTCTATCCAAGCATATGTAAGGTTTTTCCCCCATCACTAATGAATCGGGTAATGGCGAAGTTGAATAGAAGTCTTAGGCCATAAGAATATTATTGAGTCAAAGTTTTTATAGCTCCTCAATTCAAAATTTAACGTTGACAAACTACGAATCCAACACTATCCAATTTCAAATGAAATGAGTGGGCAAAAGATACTTAATAATTGAGCAGACCTTAATTTACCATATTTGAGGGTGCATCTCATCCATGGTAGTTCTGAATGCATATAGAAGAACTATATGCATTGAATATTAGTCTTAAGACTTGGTAATCAGGCTAAAAACCCCTATTTTAGAAGTGTAGCATCACTTTGAGTGCATTGTACACATATCTAGTATATGGTGCTTCCCTAATGAAGCTCTTCTCAAAGTATTTACAACAGCCAGTATGCTGACTTTTGTGTAACCTTTTGTGTGGAGAGACAGCTGTAATAGGAGTCTCATAAGAGTGCTAGAATTATAATCTGCATGTGAGTTTCACTTGCTTATATATGGCATTCCACAAGGTGATTTAAGTTACATTAGCGATGACTCCAGAAGAGATTAGGCGACCCAAAGAATAATGTGGCAATTGAGAGTTCAAGATTCAAAGTGAGAAAGGAAAAATTCCTATGCTTAGGGACTAAGAAAGTAGTTGGACACTTCACTAGACCCCTACTTGTACGTTTTTGACCCTAGAGAGATAATCCTTAAGTGTGAATTTGTGGAAGTTGACCAGAAGAGTTTCTTAATTGAATTTCATGGATTCAATTCGGTAAAAAATTATCAATAGATAGAGTGAAACATAGATCAAACAAGGCTAGATAAGAGACCAGCCTTGACCAATGGGTAAAGTGCACTTGTTCCTGAGGAAAGCCATTTTTTAGTCCAATTCTGCATTTTCAGACTCGGCTTTGTTTGTCAAAGCCAGTAGCCATTACACAAATTTGCTTAGATGTCTACAGGAGGGACTCCCAAATATTGAGAACTTGATCTCTTAAGCTACATATAGAACAATGGAAAATGATAGGTAATTATCACTATACACGACTGTCCTGGCTAGAGTCAATGAAACAATATTTTACGTGACCCAGATTTGGATCATGATTAATCCAGCTGACTAGTAGCTCTAGACAAAATTTGAAGAAAACTTCATGTAAGCTATGTGTAAGCAAGGGATGCATAGCATTTCCCTATCGAAGGGGTAGTCAAGTACACTAACTTTATATTAAAACGTGATATTTTTTGTGATGTCCACTACTATTATTCTAAATAAAAATGCTAAAGGTGCATCTTTCCATTGATTGGGCATTTGTTTGAATGAATTTCCTTATAAGGGTGTAGATGGTATGTATAAGTGTTTTGATTTAGAGTCTTTTCCTTTGTGGAAAAGCATTATGTGATACTTTATCATAAGGTCACTTGGGGGTCATTTGGAACAATGTGTGTGGGCCTCAGGTCTCTCTATATGGATATGTGAAGCTAAGCTTTCCAGTTGACGACTTCAAGTACTTGCTAGTCGAGGGCTTGAAAACTGTCACATTGTTCATTATGTAGATTGTGTAGAGTGTATCCTCACCCCCCTTCAATCTTACAGTCACCACTTTAGTTTAATGAAATGTATATGATTCCTCCAGTTTTAGAAGATTTATAGGAGTATGCTCATGGTTGATTCTTCGTTGTGCATCTTTAGGGTTTGTAGAAGTAGACAACGTAGTTTTGGCATGATCAATATGTCCTATACATTTTTGCTAGGGAATATACTCTATATTATCCTCCCCTCAAATCATGATTGGTAAGGAAGGACAACATCAAAGTTACAGAGGGGAGCTTTTGCATCACTGATTTGACCAAGCGAAGAAATAACATCGCATCTTCTAGGGGTTTATCATAAAAATTCTAGGGGCTGACTTGTGTCAGATTCCAGGTGTTCAAGTCATCATCACGTGAGTTCTGCAACATCCATTTTCTACCTAAGACTTCATGATTAGACAGTTGGGACGATCAGCTCATCATTTTGATAATTTGTAGTCCAGAGGGATAAAATAGAGGATCTATTGTGGTTGTATTTCAATCCGTGCAATTATGCCCTAATACAAGTGATAGGTTCCATGGTGATGGATTGATCACCTGAATTGGGCAAAATGTTTGAATGAATTTGTCTCTACAAGGGATTGCAGAAAGAAACCACATTCTAGGCTGATTCTGAAACTAACATGATCTAGGGTTTGCTGAAAATGTGTGATTTGAATCTAGGTGTTTGCTAAATTATTTAAAATTACGATAGGGATTTTAGCCAAAATTAAGGCAACATAACAATTGAAAAATACATTTTACTTAGTTTTGGATCTTTTGATTGATCCTCTTCTAGTTAGTTGTTGAATCCTAAGTTTTCCTTTAGACAACATAACAATTGCAACATATAAATTTTATTCTCAACTTTGGATGTTTAATTGATTTTGGTCCTATGTGAAATATCAAGTAAAATTAGACAAACATCTAACGACTGCAAGCAATGAACGTTTTATCGGCACATTTGGATGTTTGGGGATTAATTTCCCTACAGGAAATAGTAATGGCTAAATTTAGACACTGGTTCATAATGGATGACAAGACATGGAATGTTTTTACCTAGTTTTGGATGTTCAATTAGATTTTCCTAAGAAAATATAGGTAAACAAATTCAAACTTACATGATAAATTACCAATGAAGATCATGCAACTGCTTATTCACATGGGGCAACATATCCAATATGCTTTTGTGGGGACTGGTTCTTTCAAACTTAGCAAAAACCATGACCGCTAAAAAATGCATCAAGAAATTCATCCAATAACAGCTTAGCATTCCAAAGCATCATCATATGGTTAATCTATTAAACTGTAGTCAAATAATAAAACTAAGGATGCCTGCAATATATGAATCTAAAATCAGAAAACCACAGAATGGTTGCTGCTACCCACCTCCAGCTCCCCCAGATCTTGCAGTTGTGAGCTCTATGTCCTTGGGATCTATTACCACTTCAACTTCATCAACCTATTTCCATATTATTCAAAAAACAACAGAAGTTACATTTCTCAATTCTAAAAGGCATTAGACTATACGAACATTCCATTTTGGTTGCAGTATTATACCGTTATACGTGACTAGAGATAAGATAAACACTGGCATTGATTACGACAAGAAATAACCAAGGAAAAAAATAAAAAGGGCTTCTTGTGTGAAATATGTGATAACATTGGCAAAGTTACCATATGAATATAAGCAAACCATGATCATTCTATAGATCATAGTTGGATAACAAAACTCAACAAACCAAGGGCGAAATTCCAAAGTAAATTTAACCACACTTATGACCAATCATGTTAAAATATGTCTCCCCATTACTTTTCACTGATATGGTTGTTGCTGCTAATTGGTCTGTTAACACCTTTCTTCTTACAGAACATATTTCTTGTATGTATAAAGAAAACCTGTAGCAGCCTGTTCACAATTGGATACTGAACACACAGAATACAAAGAAAACTAGGGAAGAACTTGTATGAGATTACTTCCACCATTTCCATAGCTTATAAGCTATAATATAGTCTAACTAGAAATAGAAAAGGTGTACATTTTTTAATGATTTTGGAAAATTAACTCATACGATTATGTATGGTAAGGTCGCAGTTAGTATTCCTGACCATGCATGTTATTAAGAAGTTCAGTTCCTGATCACAACCATTAACCCTTGACAATTTTTCTCAGCTTACCTTGTTCCTGCAATTTGATGTGTTACGATAATCATTGTGCAAGAGATGTTTCTTGCATGAAATCATGTATTAACATTTGTACATTTTCATGTATGAATAAATGCAAAACAGCTATCAATCTCTTCAATGTTGGAATAAGAACATAGAATACAAATAAAATTAGGGTAAAAACCAATAAATATTCCATCAGTTGCTAATATGTAAAGCTCAAACATTTCTTCATCATAGTTACCTAAGTCCCGGGGACGTGGGGACAGGGGGGACAGAGGGACAGGTTTTCCAAGACAGGAAAAAAATTCCCAAATTTTGGGGACAGTAGGGGAACAGCTATCAAACTATTACATAAAAATTAATATTCAAATATTCTAACTTTATTCAATGAAATTTAGGGATTTAAACTGTATTTAATGTATTTTAGGTACTTTCTAGATTATAATTTGATGCTTTTGGAAAAAATAACAGCTTTTTAAAGTAAAAACATCAGAAAACTTTTCAAAGATTTTTAATAATAGGAGATATCCCATCCAAGTCCCCAAAGTCCCCAAAATGTTCGGGACATCCAGGATGTCACCTAAATCTAGGGGACGCATCCCTGCATAACACTATGTTTTTTCAAGATTATATACACTCTAAGAAAATATAGGAAAGATGTGCATGTTATAACATTTTCGAAGAGCAAACTTATACAGACAGACTACAATATATCTTCGATTAGATTCCTAATATACAGTTTTTCACCCTTTTTTGAAAAAAATTAAGAAAATGATGAAATTATGTACATGTCAGGAAGTTAATTTCTTAGTTGAGTTTCTATCAATAACATTAAACATTTGATAATTTTGTTCAAATCTATAATGATATAGGCTTTGTAATTAGTTGTAATATTTGACGCAAAATGTTTTGAGCGTGAAATTAAGATGATATCATAGATAAGCTTGGGTTGCTTATCCTACCATCATAACACTTGATGATGATGATGATGATGATGACAGTTTTGGCACTATCTTTTTGTATGATATGTAACATTTCTACCTAAACACTCTAACTTCTACAATCATTTATGAGGCCAAACAAACAATGTGCCCATGACAAGTGGTGAAAAGTTAACCATAATCCATGAAACTTATACAAAAGAGAAAAATATTCTTAAGCACATGCAATATCTAAAGAACCTATACCAAAGCTCAACTTAAAAAATAAAGGAAAATAGGAATTACTCAATGTCCACAAATGACCAAAGTAGCTCTATGGGACTTGAAAGTACATTCACTTAAAATAGGAAAGAGTAGGGTAAAAAGAACCCTAGATTTGACTAGTAACTAAATAATAAAACACAAACAATGTAACGATGAGGGCACAAACATTAAACCCCAAAACATATGATCCAAGTACAAGTACAAATATCCTATGACGGAATGATCTATCAATTTAACAATGAGCTAATCAAGATCAAATCTCAAAATAAAAGTTCAAAATCAATGCTATCATAAGAAATTATAGCACTATCATCCACCAGGGCTGATGAAGGATTTGATAAGGTGCACAATGGATAGCCTAGAGCTTAGGGGTGCTAGGTTGGGTGATCTTAAGAAGTGGGGTACTCCCCTAAGACCTTTTCCTACCACCAAAAGTTGATGAACCTATGGAGGTAGACATAGAACTACTAATGCATCCCTATAACCACAACCTAGGCTGTAGGGAGAACTACAAGGCCCTCAGTGCTAAGACAAGTAGATCCATAATGCTAGGATGAGAGTGAGAGGGTTAAGGCCACAACCTAGTAGCAGCATGAAAAGATGAACATAGTCTTGTTGAATTGTCCCCGTCTGTGGGAATCAGTCATATTTTTAGGACATTCAATGCCTCCAATGTTTGAGATGGCCTAAAAGGATGTAATCAACCTAGGCATTCTAGGGGGCTTTTGTAAATTCCTATGCCTGAAATTGATAGCCTCTCAAAGAAAAATGCTGGCCAGCTCTGATGTAGATAGAAAGAGAAAATGAATAGGGAACCTCGCATATCTCTATACACAAAGTGAGACCTCCTCCAAATCTCTTTTATACAAGAAACTCGAAAACAAAGTGCTCCTCATCATCCACACCCTGCTAAGAATATACAACATATCCAACCAAAATGCAAAATATAACGGTTATGTCTAAACTCGTAACTGTTGGGAGCACACCCTCAACTAGCCAAGGAGGATCCTTAAGCCATGTGACCAACGATGCTAGAGATAGTCACATCGAATGCTGGTGCCATCTACAATCTGTAAGAAATGCTCAACATAGAAAGCCATCTTATTGGTGGATGGAAGGTTGTGTTGGAAACAGGTTTATCTAATCCAAGCATTTTCTTATCATGGAGATATTTATCCTTCCTACAGATTTCCTCGTGCCATTAGTATTCATTGAGAACATTTGAGTATCTTCTTATTTATTAGTATGCAACACTTCTAAGAGAAACAGTCTTCAGTTTCTACCTTATTAAAGCTGCACATTTTATAAGTGATTTCTCCAACTCCCACAATCCTTTCCATCATAAAACATAAACTAGTAATTGCCCCTAAAGTGCAAAGCAGAGCGGCAGAGATGTGAATTTTGTTTTTGTAAATGAAAAATGCATGTCAATAAAGCTCCCGCTATACAGACAACATATCAAGAGGGTTTATGACTATCAAATTTGAAGAAGAAAACATTGAAAAAAGAGGTTGACTAAAATTCACAACATGCTTTCTGTTCTTGGGTTGTAATACACTGTTTTGCAGTCATGGAAATTATTAAAACATTTATCTATCTGTCAGTATTTTCATAAACTTCTCGCAACTTTCAGACTTTACCATGTGGCCAATCAATAATAACCCATCATAGAGAAACAATAGTGGCAAATAAAAGTTGAGGGTTGCATAAGCATTGTTTGACATGATGGTCTATGCCGTTACTAAACATTTTTCACGGCTGCTAATTTTGGAAACAGGGCGCAAAGATAATATTTGTGACTTATAATTGTTATGTTCCATCAAACTAGACTTATATATAACAAAAGTTACAAAACACTTATTTTATGCAGAAGGAAAATTGCAAAGAAGTGCAGAAGAAAAATTGCAAAAATGCACCTAGAATAATATTATCATTATACTTCTGTTTTAAATCTTATGAAAATGTGCCTGTATGGCTGCTGCGGGGATCACTCAAAATGTGAGGCACCTTCAACATTTTTCCCAAAATATGTTCTTCCAAAACTTCAAAAGTGAATGGGCTATATTGATATAGTGGATACCATACTTATGGATGTGCATGTGTGTATGAGGTAGAAGAATAAAGCAGGGCAGAACGTGGGACCGGATACACAATTTTAATGATAGTACTATGTGACTTGTCGCAACTATTCCGTCTTATCACCAATACGCCTCCAAACTTCGATTCATCCGAGTACCTATCCTCCAATCAGCTGTCCCAAGCCAGCAAACAAAAGCCATTTTTCACACTTGCACTATGAGTTTACACATGTAGAATGCACAATGGTTGATTTAGAAATCACGTGTTGGAAAATCAACAGGTTAACAAATGAAAAATGTGGCAGTGCATTTCATAAGGAAACGCTTCCAGCATATAAATAAAGTGTGCGGTCCCCAATATTAGTTTACACTTTGATTTCTCATTTTTACTGCTCTTTTGTAAATGAGAGACCCTGATTCTTTATATTGTAACATGTCGTGATCAAACTAGTTCAATTATTGCACATAATTATGACAACACATCATTTTGGGTTATGATAATTACTTACCTATAGATGTGATCATGTATTACATTGAGTATCACATGTTTTTCAGATGTGGATGTTAGATATATATTCTGCCTAATATATTGATGCATGTGATTACATGAATTTCTGATTATTTGACTATATTAAATGATTATGCTTGGAATTATGAAAATGAGTGGTTGACATTGTGTTTATTGTTCATGTAATTGATTATGATGGTTGTGCTCTGAGACAGGTTGCTTGTGGGTCGTGTGGCTGATTATGAGATTATTCTACTGCCATAAAACTAGCCTTTATACTACGTGTTTGGTGTACTTGTGAGCAATATAATCCCACATACTTGCTTACATGTATGTATGTTTTGGGCATACTGATGGTACCAATGAGAGTCCAGTATACACCTACAAACAAGTGATACAAGGGTCCACACTTCAGTTCACCTTGACAATAGAATTATTCTTGGACCTTGGTATTGTGCAAACCATGTTATTAACCTTGTCACCTTGACCTTATCACTTGTTTGGTGGTAAATGATAAAGTCTCATTGTGAGCCCCATTTCTTCTTTATAATCATGTGAACCGATGTATTAGATGACAAGTGGTAAAACCATCTATGTGGCTAAGGATGGGGTCTTTAGGACCTCTATTTATAATAAGTTGGATTTGTTAAAAAACCGCAGTTTTAGAAAGTGAAGAGAGAAAAAAATTCCCTTTTAATAAAGGAAAGCCAAACGAAGGGCACAAATGTCACACCTTCATTGGGCAAGGGTTTAGGGGGATTCCCATATCAAAGCAAAATTTTCCTAAGAAACGACATTTTTCTTTTCTTGGAAGTGGAGCTTAGGAAGAAAAGGAGCAAGCTTGAGCAAATGGTGGACTTACGATAGGCTCTAAATCCATGGAGTTTTGTATGCCACCTCATGGTTGCTTAGTGTTTTGATATGGGTTTATCTTATTGGTCTGTATTCACATTCAATTGGTGTGGGGGCAACACTCTTCATCGTCACACATCACCCTCCTATGATTGGGGTGAGAGATTTGCGTTCACTTGTTTCTTTTACTTTTAATCCAACACTTTCATTACTAGATCAAAGGGGGAAAATTGTAGTACCTAAAATTTGGTTCGCAACAATACTTTGACATTTATCCTAGCATTATACTATTTACCCATTAATTTACTACACATAAAGTGGCGTACTGTATCCTACACTCTAAGTCCACTAGGTCATGACTTGTTCTTCAGCTTAGCATCTCAGGAATCAATACACTTTATACAAAATACATCTTTAGACCTTCTACAAATCATCTCATGTCTCAAATTTGGTTCAGGCTTAAGCTTGGACAGGTTTAGGATAGATTTAACCAATGAATATGTCTCATGGCCAATAAACCTATCCCTTGTACTTGCAACACTCATCCTTTCAAATACACAAATTACCTTAGTCAACTTAGGGTCGGTTGACCGGGAAATCTTTCGAATAAGTCGCCCATATAAACACATGCACCCTCACCTATTAGGGGCATCTAAGGATTCCATATCGAAAGCACATCTAACAACATTGAACCAAGCATTGAAGTGCCACTCTTTTAGATCATATTATAGCATAGTTATTCAAATCCGAACACATCTATCATTGCTGCCCTAGATCACATCTATACATTAAAAACATCTCAAGCTTCATTGCCAAGTGTTAAAGGCCAAACTAGGGCTCCATCTTTGTTTGCACTTGTTAACCTCCAGTCCACCATAGGTCTTGGAAACTACATGTAGTCCAGTGTTATCATGTCAATCGGGACACAGTGAGGTTAGTACAACACATATGATGAAATACTCTCTTGCAAGTCAATAAGGGTTGAAGATAAAAGAACTCACATACAAGTACAAAGGATTCAATGTAGAGGTCCAAATATAGAAAACAAATACAGAGACACGGGCAATGCAGGTTCTAGAGGCAAACTGCAAATAACTAAGAGGTCAAATTCGTCGACCCTAAGACACATTCAGCCAGCAAACTTGTCCACAGACAGATGAACCTATCCTACGCCAAGTCTTGAGCTCCCAAATTTCATAAGCAAATTTACAACACTCTGCACATCCTTCTCTTCCAGGTTCAGATCATTGTCACACAATTCCAAAACCCTAACATTAAGTACTCTTATTCACTTTCTATAAGTTGTGTGGAGCAAAAATATCATCCTTACATAGTTCTAGGCTAAGTAACCACATTCGGCTAATAAGAAGGAAAATATTCAAAATTTGCCGGATTTGAACAAACCCCCAAAAATGTGTTCAAAATCGCGATTTAGTTCATTGGAAATCCAGGAGTGAATTTTTAATAGAATACGTTGAGAATCGTGTTTGAAAAGAATTGAAAATCGTCTAAAAAGTTTTAAGTTCGTATTAGGCTTATTTCTTTACGCAATTTAGGGTTTTTCCTGTAGCACCGCTATTTTCCTATAAAACCTCTTGCTCATGACACCAACTTTACACACCCTGGAACTGTAAGCTCGAAGCCTTTGCTTTGATGTTTAGCGTCTAAATCGCATTAGTGGAAGGAGACTGGACGTGGACTGTCACTGAGTTGCCTCGAATTCGTACGTCCGCCATTGTTGTTGTGAGGTTGAACTAGACGCCTTTTGTGTTGTTATCCTTGTGATCTTGGCGTCGGAGATTGCTAGAGGTTCGGCTAGGTTTTGGAGCTCGCAGGCCACTGATGGAGGTTCAGGTAGGTTTAAAGTTTATTCGACTTCTCCCATGTTTTTAGTTTTGCATTTTTTTATTTGTTATGGTTTTAAATTTCAATGTCAAGGTTAAACTTAACATTTTAATTTATGTTAAAAACATTAATTTAAGTCTTAAAACTTTAAAGTTTGACGTTTTAATATTTATACTTTTAACTTTAAAATGTTATAAAATTCATTATAATATTAATAACATAATATATCCAAAATTATAATAATAAATTGAATATATCTATTAATTTATACATGAAATTTTATAAACTATATATAATATATTAATATCTAAAATTTTATAAAATTATACATAATAAAATATATATCGTTAAATTATATTATGTGTTTTATAAATTTTTATATATTATATCGTTAAATCGAATGTATTTATGTATATATTTTTTTTGAAAATCGTGTATTTCATTAAAATGTAGAATAATAATAATTATCTGATAATTATTGTTATCATACATTTAAATTAAATATATGATAATAATTTTTGTATAATTTTATTTTTTAATTTATTTATTTCTAATTCTTTGTTTATTTTTTTCAAAAATGCAAGGTATTATATTGATATGCCACCTCCAAAATAAAGTGCACCAGGGTGGAAATATATGAGTCATGAGGGTCAGGAAAACAATATCACGTGCACTTTATGCCAACATTCTTTTACAGGCACGTTAACAAGAGTAATGGACCACCTTCTGGGCATATCATGTGGTCAAGGAGGTGGTGTTGAAGCATGTCAAAATGTCAGTGCTGAAATAAAAGCAACGTTGGAGAAAGACTTCAAGAATTCATTAGTGTTAAATCAACAAAAGGCACAGAAAAACAATAAATCCAAGGCAAGCTTTCTAGGCCCAGAATGTCAAATACATCTTTCTCCTCCTCCAAGTCCACAAGCTCCGTAATGCCACTTTCTAGTATTGTGGCAGCAACACTGAATAGCTTTCAGAAACCAGTAGAAAAAGAGCAAGTTGAAGATGCATAGGGGGATTTCTTTTATGAATTTGCCATTCCATGTCGCCATGAGTTCTTATTTTAAGAATGCAGCGCAACAATCAATTTCGTTTGGAAAAGGGTTCACAACTCTAGGGTCAAAGACTTTGAAGACTACACTTTTGAAGAGATCAAAAAACAAGGTCACTATAAAATTAGCAAATATTAAAGCCTCTTAGAAGTCAACAAGTTGTGTCATTCTAAGTGATGGTTGGTCTAATCAATGTGTTGGTCTATTGCCCTGAAGGTGTTGCATTTCTAAAAATAATTGACACCATAGGACACAAGAAAATTTCTGAGTATGTCTTCAACATTTTGAATGAAGCGATTCTCGAAGTTTGTGTAAAAAGTTGTTACTAATAATGTTGGCAATTGTATGGGAGTTGGAAGTTGATAAAAGAGAAGTACCCACATATTTATTGAAGTCTTTGTGCATGTAATATCTCCTTCCCAATTGAAGACCCTTAACCTGTTTTGTCTTCCGACAGCTAAGGAGAAAATTAAAGGGGAGACTTAAGTTCTATTATTTTATTATAAAGTGCAAAAAAATAAATAAAACATTATAAAAAGCACTTATAAGAAAGTAATGGACTTAATAATAAATTAAAAAAATAGAAAAGTGAAAAAAATGATAAAAGCACTTAGCTAAAATTGTTTATATCTAGAAAAGTGCAACTTGCTTGGAGGAAAAGGTAAAATACAAAAAGGCAAATAAAGCAAAAGTTATTCCCCCAAGGAAAATGAGACTTGTATGAGGAGAGATTTTTGGAGGGAAAGAAGCATTTACTACAGAGAACAGTGATTGGTTGCATAAGTGGCTAATTTGGGTCACTAACTCTATGTAAGTCAACTTGCCTTTGTACAGACACATTTGATCATCTTCTAAATTCTAATTTTTAATTGAAGCTTTTAGCTTTGTCTGAATTATTCTAAGGACGAAAATCCTTAGTATTTACCTCTAGAGGACGAAAACCCTCTTAGAGCATTTAAGGATTTCCTACCCAAGGTTATCTATTGTGATTACAAAGATTTTTCAGTTTATTTCAGCAGTCAATAAAGGAGTTTTTGCATATTTTTAGATCAAGGGTTTGAAGCAAATTTGCAACTGTGTTTTCCAACCTTCTATCATATTGTACGACCCACTTCTATAATACTTCTTGACGTATTTAAAGGGGTTTTGATCTAATTTGGATTGTTGTTGATAAATCATGTTTTTATGATTTTTTTCCAGCGCAAAATCCTAAGGGCAAATTGTTGTTTTGGCTATTTAGGGCACTTGTGGCGGTCATTTGTATGAATGGGTAACATCATTGCAATCTCCCTATTTTTTTGATCCGTGCATAGTTTATTTGTGTGGATCAGAGTATTTTTTTGTGAGTTATGAATTTTTGAAGTTGCCACAATTTTCTACAGACTGGGGTTTCAAAATAACTTAATTTCAACCTTGTGCATCAAAATATGTATGTTCTTTCATATTTTGACCTTATAAAATTGGTAGATCAGATTGGAGTGGAGAAGTTATATTTTATTGGCTAATTTGTTTGGGTTTCCCACTTTACCCTAGTCGTACTTTTCAAATTAAATTCAGATTTGCATGTTAATAAATTGTTGCATCTTCTATAAAATGTATTTGGGGGTTTGGGATTGGCCTTAAATCCATTTAGGGTCAAATATGTCCATTTGGGGACATTACAGTGTAGCCCATTGCATTGATTTACTACTCCATGACTTCACAAAATTTCCTTGGGTACATGAAGCAATTCAAAGAAGAAGAAAAATTGTCAATTTTATAAAAAACCATCGCCTCACATTGAGTATCTATATGAGGCATGCATCTACGGAGTTCATGAACCCATGTGACACAAGATTTGCCTCCTTTTATCACTTTGAACAGAAAGGTGACTTCGAAATTGTTGTTTGTAGTAAAGAGTGGGAAGATTTTGTTCTTGCAAAAGGTTCTAAAGGCAAGCACATGGGGCAAATCATTTAGAGCTCTAACTTTTGTGAAAATGTGATCAAGGTTTTAAAAATGTGTGCACCCATTGTTCGTATGCTTCGCATGGTTGATAGCAATACATCCATGAGGGTATGGACCATTGTAAAAAAGACATCCAAAAGACATTCATTAATGTTAAAGTATAATATAATGAGATATGGGATATTTGTGATGGAGGATGGAGGATGGAGGATGATGCATACTCATTTGCATGCAACAACATGTTATTTGGAGTCGACACTCTATCACATTGAAAGAGAAAGCGACCGTGAAGTGATGAGAGGTGTTTATGCAGTGATTGAAAAACTTGTCCCAGATCGAGATGTTACAAAGAAAACTAGAGAGCAACTTAGATCATACAGGAGAGGAAATGGTTGTTTGGAACTAAATCAGCAATAGATGACATGGAAGACATGGATGGAGATGAATGGAGATTTAATGGATAAGATACTCCTTAACTACAACATTTTGCAGTTCGAGTCTTGAATCAAGAAGTAAATGCATCAACATGTGTGTAATGTCCCTCCTTTCCGAGTAACTTTTATTGAAGACCTTTGGCCTATTTTGTCTACCCGATGGCCAAAGGGTGAGCTCAAGGGTGACTTAAGTTTATTAACTTTATTATATTGTGCTAAAATTAAAATATAACATTATAAATAGCACATATAATAAATTAATAGACTTAACTTTAAATTAGAACTCAGGATAGTGCAATAAAATAAAAGCACTTAATTAAATTGTACTTCCTAAGGGAAAATGTGATTTGGAAGTCCAAAGGGTCACTTCGGGTCCCATTTCCTATATAAAGAAGAGGTCGACCTATGTAGAGACATTCCAGATTTTTGATATGATATTTTCTCTTGCATTTGAGCTCTGAGCTTGTGCAAATAAATTCCAAGGACGAAAACCCTTGGGAATTTAATCTTTTGTGGACGAAAACCCTAAGAGTTGAGAGGGATTTTCACTCTGAAAATTCCATTGGTTGTAATCAGATTTTTGAGCATTTCCAGCAGTGTTTTGATGGCTTTTGGTGAATAAACATTGCAGCAGTCTTTCTTCCAGCAAATCGACTTGTATTGGGACTGTTTGGCATTATTTTTAGAGATATTTTCAGTCACTTGTGACAGCGAACTAGTGCCACGACTCTTCATATTACTTCTTCCTTTGGCATCGATTTCTCTTGGTGCTTGCAGCGCTTCACACAAGGAAGGGTTTAGATGGTATTTGATGCTATTTGAGGAGAATCGAATTAATCTTTCCAGGCAGCCATCCAAAATCTCAGGTTCTTTATTATTATCATTGCATTAGTTACATCATCATAGTTGATTCTTAGCATGCTGTTGTAGAAGCATTTTGTAATCAGACTTGGGCTTGTAATTGGTATTCATTTGTTGACAAGACTCTTGGCACATTGGCATGTATTTGAGTCTTCCAATCTAAATCAATGGAGATAGTTGCTGGCTACATATTCATTGTAGTACTTATTTAGTTGCACTTCATAGATTGCATGTCAATTGTATGACGAAATGCCACTTGGTTGTAGATGATTAGTTTGTTTTTAGAAGTCATATTTGTGCACGGGAAATGATTAAAAGAAGACATATATGCATCTAGATGATAATTTAAACATTGTAGTGTTGACTCGTAAGCATTGGAAGCATTTTATCATTACTTTTCAAGCATACCGTCAGACAGCGATCTCAGACCAGCAAGCTTACAGTTTACAACAAAAGTGTTTGATGATATTCCTTGGAGTCAAATTCATATTAGAACTTGCAAGGGATACTTCAGTGGTATCAGAGTAATGTTCCTCCCAGCTGGAGAGTTTTGAATGATGCATCAAAGAGAAGTTGGGCCCCACAGGCATTATACAAGGAGATAAGCACGTCTCACAGCTGAAACCATGAACAGAAGAGATGGATCATGTAGCCCTCCCTAGGATGAACAGATTGACACAAATCGTGACCTTTTTAGGACTATGATTACTACTTAGCGGCAGATGATACAGACCATGCAGCAAATCATGGAGAGGATGGCCTTGGAGAGGCTAAGAAACAGACGTGACATGGGGGATAGGTCTATATCAATGACCAGCAGTCACAGGAGACACAATTGATCACCTACGAAGGTTGGTAGCATGAAGGATTCCCCTCGCCGTGAGAGGAGACATACACATACAGAGGAGAGAAGATCTACTAAGACTACAGATAGACCTGTGCAGCCTAGCTTTCTACCTAGAGATGAACCACCAGTGGTTGAGGATCCACTTGAAGATACAATTTTCCAGGATAATGTGATGGCACCCAATGATGAGTGGAAAGCTTTACCACAACAGATACGGGATGCCTTGTGATGTCCCCTTTTTCGGGACATTATTAATATTTATTTTTCATTTGCATTGTAACCCCTTGGCATGCCTTGCGCTACAAGTGGGAGTCTCTTTAGTTAGTTTAATGTGCACATAGGTTAGTTAATTTTAAATATTTAATTAACAAATAAATAAAGTGCACATAGTCTTAGTATTAAATATTTTAATGAGAGTTTATGTTTTCCCTCCAAAAGGGAAAGGTCGGTCTTTATTGGATATTGCACCCCTTAGTTCTGTAAAAGAGAGGTCGCATTTTCTTAAAGGGTTATGTTAGATGATCATTTGATTTTACTCCATGCTTAGAGTATTGGGATGTATGCCCTAGTTCTTGCATTTTGTTTTCTCTCATTTGGAAGCCATTGTTGAAAACATTGAAGACTCTCTTGTTCCATTCATTGTGTTTCATTGTGTTGAAGTGTCTTTGTGTATGATTTATGCTTTCTAGCTTTGGCGACTTGTCTAGAGTATTGGCACATTTTATTGAGAGTAAAATCTGCATGTTATTGAATATTGTGAAGGGTTTTACTATGCTTTAGATCTGCTGGTTATTATTGCATTAATTAAGCCATAGCGACTTGCATAAATGGTTGTTTGGGCATGTTTGGGTGTCGATTGAGGTGGTTTAAAAATCTGATCTGCATTAGTGTTTTGTAACTCCATCCTAGGTGATTTTGGAGGGGTTTCATAATGTTTATGAGCTGTTGGTTATTGCTGGTTTTATTCTAATTATGGCAACTTGAATTGAACATGTTTTAAGGGTGGACACACTATATTTGTAATCTGATTTGAGTTGGCTTGTTTTGCTGAGTTTGAGCAATTATTTTGGGATGTTTTTGAATGGTACTAAGAGCTGGAAATAATTTACATGTTTTATGCTAACCCTAGCGACTGGTTTGGGGATTTTTGGGGTTGTTTTGGAGGGTTTTCGATGGTCTAAAAATTCAAATTTTAATATCTTTGGAAAGCTCTTGAATTATAGATTAGTCTACACTTTATTTCACGGCAAAAGATGAAGTATTCAACAAGTTATGAATTTTCCAAGTTTCAGTTGTCTATGACAGGGTTTTATCTACACAGTTTCAGAATTCATGGGCTGATTTGCATGCCTTCTACTTATCCAAAAATTGTGATCTATAGCTTGTTGGAAAGCTAAAAATATGAAGAATTTTTTGGCATTGATTTGATAAAAAATACGGGACGGTGAAAGAGTTATTAATTTTTGAAGTTTGCAGCAATCTAGTGCATTTATTAATTAATTACTGCTGTAATTAATTTTATATTTGAAGTGATTAATTTCCTCACTGGTTCTCTCATCTAATCCACCACCTTGGCTCACTCCAACCCTATTTGGGTTGTATTGAAACTAACATTAAATTATTTGACGTCGAACTAGGAGGGTTTGGTCCTTCTAGAGTCGATTCAATAAATTAGATTGCATATTTGGATAATATCTCAAAAGGGGATATTACATGTCTTTCCATTTCATCAATAGTGTCCTCAGAGGAGAGAGAGTTTGAGAGCCAGACAAGTACAGAGACCTAGAGCACAGCAAAACAAGGAGTTGAAGCAGGCGACCAACAAGGTGACCCTTTCCACATTTGATGGTAGTGGAAAGATCAGTGCCAAAGCATGGATTCACAAGCTCGACACATAACTCATTCTTAAGCCTATGCAGGAGGAGGAGACTATCCAATTTTCCACATTGCACCTTGAGGGAGTGGCGTACAATTGGTGGCATCATGGGCTAGTCACGTAGAATCATGATCTTCTACGGTCTTACAGGGAGTTTAGTGAGAGGTTGATTGTGAGATTTGATCACAAGGATGTTTAGCTTTACTACAAGGACTTAGCACAGCTTCGACATAATGGGCATGTTGATGCATACATCAACGAATTTCAGCGTATAGCAGTGATGGTGCCAAAGATGTCTAAGAAACGAGTGGTGATGTTGTTCATTGAGGGACTTCATGACAGGTTGAGGGGATTGGTCAAGGCTCTTAGGCCTAGGACATTACACGATGCCATTCAGACGACATTATATTTGGAGACATCCCCCGCTTCTTACCAGTCTAGCAAGAAGCCCTCTACGAGCTCCAAACCTTTTTAGTGCTCTACTAGTCAGCGGAAGAGTGTTCCCCCTCCTAAGATGGACCAAGAGACTTGTAATGAGTTGAGGAGGAAGAAGCTCTGTTTTCATTGTAAGGACCATTGGGAGCCTGGATATAATTTCCTTAGTAAAGGCAAGGTGCACCTCATTGAGGTAATCTCAGATGTGGAGGAGGAGCCTACACCAGATACAAATGCAGAGGACAGTGATGGTGATCATGGTGCACATGAGGAGCAGCCCCACATATAGCTTGGGGAGAGTGAGATACCAAGTTCAGGTACTATTGCCACACTCTCTGGAGTCCCTAGGTACCATCCTTTTCATTGATAGGAGTACTTAAGGGTCAGCGGGTTGTCTGCTTGATTGACAATGGCGCTACACACAGCTTCCTTGATGAGGGATTTGTGATGAAGCGTGGATTACAGGTTCGGGATTTCGAGGGGTTCAATGTATGGGTTGCAAATGGTTTTGTTATGAGTTGCACTAGGAGGATTCTGCAGCTTAGCATCCAGTTAGCGGACTATACATTGACAGATGATTTCTATGTAGTTGGTCTTGGGGAGATTGATGCAGTTTTGGGTATTCAGTGGCTACAGTCCCTTGGTAGGTATGTGCAGGACTTGAGACGGATGGAGTTAGAGTTTATGGCAGATGGAAAGAAGATTGTGCTTAGTTCTCTCTCGGATGGTGGGCCTAGAGTTGTTTCAGCACATAGGATGGAGTCCATTATCAGGCATGGAGATGTTGTATGGGCAACCCAATGCTACATTTCATCCAAATCTTCTTCAGATAGCGGGAAGCCATTTCATGTAGATATCCAAGCAGTACTGGATAAGCACGACACAGTCTTCGGTGACATTCCTCCAGGCAGACCACCAGACAGAGGATTCGAGCATGTCATAGAGTTGGAGGAAGGTGCCAAGCCAGTGATCACTACACCTTATCGTTATCCTAAGAAATTTAAGGATGAGTGAAGAGGACCATCAAAGAGCTTCTAGATATGGGACATATGCGTACTAGTTCTAGCCCCTTTGCTTCTTCAGTGGTGTTGGTGAAGAAGAAGGACAGGACTATGAGGATGTGCATTGACTATCGTGCTCTCCACAAGAAGACTATTAAGAACAGGTATCTCATTCCTCGCATAGATGAGCTATTGGATGAGTTGCATGGAGCCATCTATTTTTCGAAGATTGATCTTTGATCAAGATACCATCAAATTCGGGTTCGTCAGGAGGACATTCATAAAACAACATTCAGATGTTACTACGGGCATTATGAGTTTTTGGTGATGCCATTCGGTCTCACTAATGCCCCTGCCACATTTCAGTCATGCATGAACCATCTCTTCAAAAGGCAGTTGAGGAAGTTCGTGCTAGTGTTCTTTGATGATATCTTGATTTACAGCAAAACATGGGAGGATCACTTGAGGCATCTTGATGAAGTCCTTAGCATCATGGAGACCTAGTCTCTATTTGCTATGATGTCCAAATGTGAGTTTTGACTTACAAAGATTTTGTATCTTGGGCATGTCATTGGGGCCAATGGGGTTAAAGTCCACCAAGAGAAGCTACAAGCTATGCAGGATTGGCTTCCACCTAGGAACATTTCCGAGTTGCGGGGATTCCTAGCATTGTGTGGTTATTACAAGAGGTTTGTTAAAGGTTACTCTGATATTGCAACACCATTGACGGATCTCACACGGAAGGGAGCATTCAAATGGACAGATGAGGCACATGTTGCATTTGAGAGGCTCAAGGTGGTGATGAGCACTTGTCCAGTTTTGGCTCTTCCGGATTTCTCTCGACCCTTCATTTTGGAGTGTGATGCTTCGGGTTCAGGTATTGGTGCAGTTTTGATGCAGGACCGTCACCCTATTGCCTACGAGAGTAGGAAGTTAAGGGAGAATGAGAGATTGTACTCCACCTACAATAAGGAGATGCTCGCCATCATGCATGCCTCGGCGAAGTTCAGACAGTATTTGGTAGGTGGGAAGTTTGTGGTGAGGACCGACCACAACAGTTTCAGGTATTTTTTGGAGCAGAAGGAGGTCAACAAGAGGCAGCAGAAGCGGCTCAGCAGGATCAAGGCCTATGATTTTGACATTGAGTATGTCAAGGGGAAGAAGAATGTAGTGGCTGATGCACTTTCGAGGAAGCCACATCTTGTTGTCCTATGTTCCTTGAGTGAGATTTCTGCAGATTGGAAATCTCAACTATTGGTTGAGTATTCCAAAAATTCATTGGCATGTGAGATTATGGATGGCAAGATTCAGGATGAGCGCTACCAGGTAATATCTGATTTGATTTATTATAAGGGCAAAATTTATTTAATTCCTGAATCTAAGCTCAAGGGCAAGATTCTACATGCCCTCCATGATGCACCACTTGCAGGACATCCAGGCTATTTTAAGACATACAAGCAGGTCAGAGAGAGATTCTCTTGGAAGGGTCTCAAGGAGGATGTTCTACGCCATGTTCGTGAGTGTGTGACTTATCAGCAGAAGAAGTCCGAGCATACTTTCCCTGCAGGTTTATTGCAGCCCTTGCCCATTCCAAAGTAGAAATGGGAGAGCATTTCGATGGATTTCATTACAGGTCTTCCCGTTGTAGAAGGGAACGATCACATTTATGCGGTGGTTGACAAGTTGACCAAGTAAGGGCACTTCTTTGCTATCCCCACACACTTTAAGGCACCACATGTTGCTGATTTGTTCTTTCGTGAGGTATTCATATTGCATGGGCTTCCGAAGAACATTGTTAGTGATCAAGATAGCAAATTTTTGAGCACATTCTAGCAGGAGCTTTTTAGATTGGCAGGTACAAAGTTGACTCCGAGCACGAGTTATCATCGTCAGACAGATGGACAGACGGAGATTGTGAATAAGTGGATAGAGGGGTACCTTCGCAACTACGTTTCAGGGCAGTAGAAGGCATGGGTGAGATGACTATATTTGTGCGAGTATTGCTATAATATTACGTACCACATGTCCATTGGTATGACCCCCTTCCGAGTTTTATATGGATATGATGTGACATCTTTTCTGGATTTGGATTTTGGAGATAGTAGAGCCGCTAAGGCTCAGGAGTGTTTACAAGACAGCTAGGATATCCTTAGAGCACTTAAGGATAATATGCAGCATGCCCAGAATCAACAGAAGATGTATGCGGACTGGCATAGGATTGAACAATCATTTGAGGTAGGAGACATGGTATCTCTGCGACTTCAGCCATATAGACAGAGCACTCTTAAGAAGAGTGAAGCAGAAAAGATTAAGCCTCGATTTTATGGTCCATACAGGGTGGTGAGGAGAGTTGGAGAGGTAGCTTATGAGCTGGAGTTACCTTCTGAAAGTAAGATACACAATGTTTTTCATGTATCTTGCTTGAAGAAAGCAGTGGGGAAGAACATGGTTTCTTCTACAGAGTTGCCACCATTGGATGATGAGGGGAGATTGGATCTAATTCCTGAGGAGATCCTGGATAGGAGAGAGAGGAGGTTGTAGAGTAGGGTGATTCGAGAGTACCTGGTTTGTTGGAGAGATTTGCCATTAGAGGATGCCACATGGGAAGGTGAGTCTATACTTTGGCATCCAACTTTATTGGGGGCAAGCAACTCCGGGAAGGGAGGACTGTAATGTCCCTCCTTTCTGAGTAATTTTTATTGAAGACCTTTGGCCTATTTTGTCTACTCGACGGCCAAAGGGTGAGCTCAAGGGTTACTTAAGTTTATTAACTTTATTATATTGTGCTAAAATTAAAATATAACATTATAAAGAGCACATATAATAAATTAATAGACTTAACTTTAAATTAAAACTTAAGAAAGTGCAATAAAATAAAAGCACTTAATTAAATTGTACTTCCTAAGGGAAAATGTGATTTGGAAGTCAAAAGGTCACTTTCGCTTTCATTGGAAGTACAAAGGTCACTTTGGGTCCCATTTCCTATATAAAGAAGAGGTCGACCTATGTAGAGGCATTCTAGATTTTTGATATGATATTTTCTCTTGCATTTGAGCTCTGAGCTTGTGCAAATAAATTCCAAGGACGAAAACCCTTAGAAATTTAATCTCTTGTGGACGAAAACCCCAAGAATTGAGAGGGATTTTCACTCAGAAAATTCCATTGGTTGTAATCAGATTTTTGAGCATTTCGAGCAGTGTTTTGAAGGCTTTTGGTCAATAAAAATTGCAGTAGTCTTTCTTCCAGCAAATCGACTTGTATTGGGACCTTTTGGCATTATTTTTAGATATATTTTCAGTCACTCATGACAGCAAGCTAGTGCCACGATTCTTCATGTTACTTCTTCCTTTGGCATCAATTTCTCTTGGTGATTGCAACGCTTCACACAAGGGTTTAGATGGTATTTAATGCTATTTGAGGAGAATCGAATTAATCTTTCCAGGCAGCCATCATCTCAGGTTCTTTATTATTATCATTGCATTAGTTACATCATCATAGTTGATTCTTAGCATGCTGTTGTAGAAGCATTTTGTAATCAGACTTGGGCTTGTAATTGGCATTCATTTGTTGACAAGAGTCTTGGCACATTGGCATGTATTTGAGTCTTGCAATCTAAATCAATGGAGATATAAGTTGCTGGGTACATATTCATTGTAGTACTTATTCAATTGCACTTCATAGATTGCATGCCAATTGTATGACAGAATGCCACTTGGCTGTAGGTGATTAGTTTGTTTTTAGAAGTCATATTTGTGCACGGGAAATGATTAAAAGAAGTCATATATGCATCTAGATGATAATTTAAACATTGTAGTGTTGACTCATAAGCATTGGAAGCATTTTATCATTACTTTTCAAGCATACCGTCAAATTGCAATCTCAGACCAGAAAGCTTAAAGTTTACATCGGAAGTGTTTGATGATATTCCTTGGAGTCAAATTCATATCAGAACTTGCAAGGGATATTTCAATGTGAGAGGAATTGGAGCATCTTTGAACATGTTCAATAAAAGAAAAGAAATAGGTTGTTATCAGGAAAACATGGGGACCTTGTTTATGTTCGCAGCAATTTGCGATTGACTATATAAAAGTGGAAACAAATGCATACACTTCAAAGAAAAAAAGATTTTGCATGTCCTAAAAGACTCTTTTAATGAAAATGATCTTGATTTTGTTGGTGATGAACATGTGAGTGAATCAAGTGATCTTAGTAATGATGATGTTGTTAGTGATAATGAGATTGAGCCAAGTGCTCCAGATGATTTAGAGCTTTTTGATGTAATGAGTGGACCTTAGCCCATGCTACATAGAGAACTTCAAGCCTTTGATCCATCACTTTTTGATAACTTTTCTAATATTAGTATGCAGCTTTGAACACATGTTTTTTGAAGTTTTTGATTTCGATCACATTATTGTGATAGCTACTTGATGAAATGTGATATTATCTCTCTTTTGAAATGTGAATTTATTTTTCGTTTTTATATATTTAATCTAAATGTATATTTTTTATAGTCAAATTTAATCATGAATTTTATCACTAAATTTTTAGCAACGAATTGTTCACGAATTTAGTCATCAGCAAATTCAAATGCAACAACTTCAGTTCTAGGACTGTATTTACCATTCAAAAATATCTTGCACGTGATTGTAATATCTTAATTAGACTAACCCCAGTTTTTTTATTATTGAAGTGTGTTAAAATAGGACATTTTGAAGAGGGATTGCAGAGTAAAGGTGGACAAGAGAACCATTGGATGCTTCATCCTTAAGTGAAAAAGGTTCAATTGATGAGAATCAAGATGTGTACTTGGCAGCTTTGAGTGCACATGCATGCTCTAAAGCATGATTGTGATGTCCCCTTATGGACAAATTAATACAATCTGAATTTTTCCAACAAACCCTTATAGAGACATTAAATTTTTGGAAACTTCTAATAAACCCTCTATAAAATAGAAATTTTATAAAATTAATTGCAGAAGTTAAATACACACCACAAGGAGAATTATATTTTATTTTTCAAGACTGCAAAGGGCAAAATTACAGCTGACCGTATAGATGGAATTTTTTACTAGAAATGATGTCCCAACTAACAAATGATGACGTCACAAGCATAAAATGGTTGTTTGCAAACCCTAGCTAACAATGGAAGCACTACGGCATAGTGCAGCAACTCCCAATGATAACATCAGCCCATATGAAGGTGACGTCAACCCTAAAAATGGCCCAGAAATGTGACATCACCCCTCAAGATGATGATGTCGGCCTCCAAGGATAATGTCTTGAATGTTGCCCTAATTAGTTTATCATTGTTGATCTCTGAAGTAGATTTGATTTAAGCACAAATGCAATCCCTAAATGGAACCACCATACAAGACCAGAGGGTTTTCGTCCCCAAGCCTTATTCATCAGAGGGTTTTCATCCTCAGATATTGAAAGTTGAAGCAGAAGCTCGAACTCAAAATATAAAAATAGGTGATTGAAAAGTGATGCCCAAATGAGCCCAATTGCACCACTGCAATGTCCATTTCTAGGGCTGAAATTGAAAATAAGGGTTTGGACTCAAACCCAAATGAAAGAAATCAAATTTTTACAATAACAGCTCTGAAAAGTATATATATAACCCTAGCAGCGAACCAGAACTACCCCTTTTTGGGCATCAAACCCCCTTCAAAACAAGTTGAACATAGGTGTATGGATCCTCCTATGGCAATGAACTATAATGGCACTTAATGGCATCAATTCCAATGCAAACACATACTGAAAATGACATATATATTAAATTTAGTCCCCAACGAAGTCCCCAAAGTCCCTTTGCACCCGAGACGTCCCAGGTGCGTTCCTGGTTTGTGGACTTTGGGACAGCAGGGAAACGTCCTGTGCCCGTCCCCAATAGATAACGAACTGAAAATGTATGACAACAAGTTGGCGGATACTGTGGATTTGTTAGCACTAACCTTGCAAAATCTTCATGGGCCAAGACATCACAATGGTGAGGGCAATTAGTCAGGGGTTCACATTATGAGGTAGCCCCAAGGGTCAAATTTTGGATCTGCTGCCAGGCCATTTAAGCCTACCTTCCTCCTAAGAGAAGATATCATTGTACAGGTTAAAACACATCATTCAACGGTTCACAACATTGTGGCCAGTTATGAGGAGTATAGGGCTCTTCCAAATGAGATTCATGATGTCATTTCACTTGCAGAGTTCATAGGGGTGAGCAAGGGTAGATCAAGGTCTGAGCCTAGATCTCAAACACCACAAAAGGATCTTCGACATGCCTTGGGGAAAGTTACACTCTCCACATTTGATGGTTCCAACAAGGGGACAGCCCGTGCATGGATACAAAAGTTGGATACTTATATATCATTGAGGCCTATGACAAAAGAAGAAGCCATTAAGTTTACAACCCTTCATCTTGAAGGAATTGCACACGAGTGGTGGTACCATGGATTGATCACACAAGGGCACAATCTCATCCACTCATATGATACGTTTGGTAGGAGGATCATTGAGATATTTGATAGAATTGATCTAGAGGTTCACTTTCAACAGGTAGCACAATTGAGAAAACACGGCACGGTAGAAGATTATGTCGCGTAGTTTTAGAGACTTTCCATGACGATTCTGAATGTGACAGAGAGGAGACTCATTGTCTTGTTCATTGAGGGGTTGGTTGAACCACTCAAGGGTTTGGTAAGAGCATTTTATCCCTTGTCTCTACAAGAGAAAATAAAAAAGTCTTTGGACTTAGAAGGTGTTACCCCAAGGACAGCAATGATCAGCGGGCAGCAAAGGACATCTCTAAATAGTGGACAGCCAAAAGGACCTTCAGGGCACCCCAAAGCATCTTTGGACCAGCCAAAGAGGTCTTTTCAGCAAGCACCAATCATATAAAAGGAGTTGTCCAAAACAAGCAAAGAAGGGGAGTCACAGAATGAACTAAGAACGAAAAACTCGTGCTTCTCTTGCAAGAATCCGTAGTCTCCCGGTCATCGTTGCTTAAGTAAGGGTCATGTGCATTATGTTAAGGTATTTTAAGATTGTGAAGAAGAAGAGGAAGTGGAAGTTGAAAAGGCAACACAAAATCATGATCCGGAAGAGGGCCCAAAAAAATTGGACATCACTCTTGCCACTTTGTCTGAGGCTCCTATATATCATCCATTTCGGGTGAGAGGAGACCTACAAGGGCAAAGAGTCACAATATTGATTGATAGTGGAGCTACTCAAAATTATATTGATGAGAGCTTGGTTGCAAGGATGGAATTGAAGGTAGAATACTTCAAAAGCTTCAAGGTTACTAAAGAGGATGGTTATTCCATGCCATGCACAAGGAGAAGTCCACAACTCATTATCACATTAGGAGGGCATGAGGTATGTGATGATTTTTATATAATTGGCACAACTGATACGAGTCTTGGGCTTGGGGTCCTATGGTTACACTCTTTGGGAGAATTCACTCGCAACTAACAAAGTATGGAGCTAAGGTTCAAAAATAGAGGTAATAAGGTTGTACTACAATGTATGATCACGGAAACCCCTCAAATAAACTATTTGGTAGAAACTATCTCATCAAAAGAGCCACATTTTTGCTCCTTATCTAAGATAATAGTGGATTGGAAGGCCATGATTATGGCTTAGTATGCTAAGTATAAGTTCACCAATGTTGTTTTTGAAGGAGAAATTGAAGATGGGAGGTATAAGATAAAGGATGGGCTCATCCTCTAAGAGAATAGGGTCTATTTGTAATCTCCCCTTTTCCAAGCTAGTTACTATGAAGGCCTTGGGCCCATTCCACCTTTTGTGGGCCTCAAGGAAGAGTAGTAAGGGTGGTGAATGTTGCCATAATTGTTAGTCTTTGAATTTTTCTATTAATTTATTTTTATTACTAATCATGGTTTGGAGTGATCCAACTAGGTGATAGATTATTTGACATACAAGCAAGAGGAACTATTCTCTCTCCTTACTTAAGGTCAATCTTCGTGAGAGCTATGATGGAGATAAAGAAATACTCTTTCCCTTTTCATAAGGTCAGTCTTATTAAGTGAAGATTAAAGAGTACACTTCTTCATTAAAGAGCTTGGTCATGAGAAGCAGTCTTATAATTCATCCTTGGCACAAAAAGGAGGATATAAAGGTGGATTGAGTGGCCAAAGGAAGTGGATGTTATTTTGGAGATTGATTTCCTTGGAGGTTGTAATATCCCCTTCTCGGTCAAAGACCCTTAGCCCAATTTTGTTTCCCGACGGCTAAGGGGTGATTAAAAAAGGGAAACTATAGTCTTAATAAATTATTATAATGTGCATAAAAAAACTTTATAAAATCACTTATATTAATTTATTGATGACTTCACAAAAAAATAAAAGAGAAGATAAAGTGAAATTAGAAAAAAGAAAAAGGAAAAGGTCACTTTATGTTTTATTTCCCCTAGGGAAAAATGTGACCCGTGTTGGGAAGAAATAAATGTCAAAAAAGAATTAAATGTGGGAAAAACCATTTGATTGATGGTTGTGGGTAGCTACTAAGCCAATATTGCTTATAAAAGTAAGTGTGCTTGGCTTTGTCAAGCATCTCTTTTCTTTTATACAAATTCTAATTTTTGTTTGAGCTTGAGAACTTTGCAAAATAATTTCTAAGGACGAAAAACCCTTGGAAATTATCTCTCGAGTACGAAAACCCTCTTGAGATCTAAAAAGAGAACGAAAATTCTTTTTCTATGTTGTGAGGATTATTCATTCAAGGGTTTTCAATAAGGATCAAGGATTTATTTGTGTTTTCTCGTATTTTCCAGCAATGTTTGAGGGTTTTCCAAGAGGGGCGAATGGTTGTTGATTTTGGGTACAACTAGGGTTTCATCTACACATTTCCATATTTCCGAGCCTAATTTGGGTGCCTTCAACCCATTGGAAAATTCTGATTTTGGTATCGTTGGAAAACTTGGGATTTTATCTTCAATTTGGGCTATCATTTGTCATAAATTATTGGGTATTTTCTGAGTTACGAATTTCTGAAGTTTCGGTTGTTTTTCTGCAATTAAAAAATAAGGTTTTTAGTATTTTGCAAAAATATAAGTATTTTAAGATTTGATAATTCAAGGACTAGCTACAGATTTAATTTCATAATTTTTGGAGCTATTTTGAGGCTATTTTACATTCATAAGCAAATATCCTAGAGTTTTGGCAACTTATTCGATAATGAAAAAAATTACATGGAATTCTTTGATAACACCGGTATTTTGAGAATATTCAATGATCAAGACAATTGGTTAAATCCTTTAAAACTATCTAATAAAAATTCATTGAGAAGGAATTTTGGGTTGTTTGCATTTCTATCAAAAAAACAATAATTTGCAACTTGTATTTTATTTGGGATTTGCAAAAATTCCATTTGGGGTTAGAATATATCTATTTGGGAACATTACAATGGTATTAGAGCAGTGTATTCTCCCACCTTGTGAAGGAAAAAATGAAGTGGACCCAAGTTCCTTTTTTTGATGGTACAAACGAAATTTTTGCTAGATCTTGGTTAAAGGAATTTGAGACATTTGCGATGGAATCCTATGCATCAAGATGATGCCCTCATGCTCATCTCTAGATACTTAGATGGAATAGAACATAAGTGGTAGCATCATTTGTTGAAGAGCTAAGGGGTCGAATCCATTGCCTCCCTTGAAGATTTCACCCAAAGGTTCCTAGAAAGATTCAATGTGCAAGATTGCAAGGATAAGCAAGGTAAAAATCCATCATTAATTGTAAATGTTCATTTTCCTTCTAAAGATCGCATGCATGGTGGTGAAGTAACAGGAAATGAAATCATGGAGTCTACCACCATGGAGGAAGAAAATTCATATCTACAAGTTAATGATGAGAGTTTGGTGGTGAAAACCCAAATTCCAAATGATGAGGACTATTTTCAGCTTGCTACCTTTTCCATAACAGCAATACGGGAGGAGATACATGAGGAGTAGATTGCACAGGATGTAGATTATGTGGTTAAGAGTTGCATCATCTTTGTTAGTGCAGCAGTATTATCGTGATAGCATTCAGCCCATTGTGGACAAGTTTGCTAGAAAATTGATACAACAAAGTCAAGTTATCATGAAGACAAAGGATGATAAGGATATTGGTGATACTCCAAGGTATGAAGAGCATAATAATAGGTCATATTTATTGCTCCATAGTAAACCATTTCAAATTTGCTTTATTCATGAAAAATATGGTAATGTAAATTGTAAAATGAAGCATTTGGATCTCTTTGTTCCAAATTCATGAATATGGGCATTATGAGAGCTACATACTTTGACAGGTACGAGATCTAGACTCTTGGAGCACTACAGCATATTCTATTTGTTACATATGGCACTTGGGTGTAAGAGTTGCAATTGCTGGAGGGCAAGCAATTTGGGGAAGGGAAGATTGTAATATCCTCTTCTCGGTTGAATACCCTTAGCCCAATTTTGTTTCCTGACGGCTAAGGGGTGTTAAAAAAAGGGAAACTATAGTCTTAATAAATTGTTATAAATTGCATAAAAAGAAACTTTATAAAAGCATTTATATTAATTTATTAATGACTTCACAAAAAAATAAAAGAGAAAATAAAGTGAAATTAGAAAAAAGAAAAAGGAAAAGGTCACTTTATGTTTTATTTCCCCTAGGGGAAAAATGCAACCCATGTTGGGAATAAAAAAATGCCAAAAAAGAATTAAATGTTGGAAAAGGCATTTGATTGGTGGTTGTGAGTGGCTACTAAGTCAAGATTGTTTATAAAATCAAATGTGCTTCGCTTTGTAAAGCATCTCTTTTATTTTATACAAATTCTGATTTTTGTCTAAGCTTGAGAGCTTTGCAAAATAATTTCTAAGGACGAAAACCCTTGGAAATTATCTCTTGAGGATGAAAACCCTCTTGAGATCTAGAAAGAGAATGAAAACTCTTATTCTATGTTGTGAGAATTCTCCATTCAAGAGTTTCCATTGTGGATCAAGGATTTATTTGTGATTTCTCGTGTTTTCCAGCAGTGTTTGAGGGTTTTCCAAGAGTGGTGAATGGTTGTTGATTTCGGGTGCAACTAGGTTTTCATCTACACATTTCCAGATTTCCGAGTCTGCTCTGAATGTCTTCCACCCATCAGAAAATTCTGATTTTGGTATCATTGGAAAGCTTGAGATTTTATCTTCAATTTGAGCTATCATTTGTCAAAAATTATTGGATATTTTCTGAGTTATGAATTTCTGAAGTTTCAGTTGTTTTTCTGCAATTAAAAATAAGATTTTTAGTATTTTCAGATTTGATAATTCAAGAGCTAGCTACAAATTTAATTTCATAATTTTTTAAGGTGTTTTGAGGCTATTTTACACCCATAGGCAAATCTCCTAGGGTTTTGGAAAGGAATTTTGGTTGTTTACATTGCTATCATAAAAACAATAATTTCCAACTTGCATTTTATTTGGGATTAGCAGATAATCCATCTAGGGTTGGAATATGTCCATTTGGAGACATTACAGAGGTGGAGCAAGTAACTTCTCTTCTTCCCATTAAAGGAGGAAAACCCTTCCTTGGCCACATAATGAGGACGAAACCCTTCACTAGGATCGCACTAGGGAATGAAAACCCTCTTGTGTGCAAGGGTGGTCTCACACGGAGGTCACATTGGAGCTTCATAGAGAATTTATATTGTTGTTTCTTCATTTTCAGCCCTAGGTGACTTGATTGGGGGTTTAGTTCAGTGCTTCTTGATTGGGGGTTGAGTTCAGTGCTTTCTAGGGCAGAGTTTGGATTTTTGAGTTGATATTCTTGATCCTCATAATTTATGAGGCTAAAAATACACTTTTAATGATTTTGGAGAGGATTATTTATTATTTCTAGCCCTTGGTTTTGGTTGTACTATTGTTGTCATAAAAATAATTGCAGTCGGGTGTGATCACTTATTTTCTCTATTATTTTGATGTAATTTGGATTGATAAAATTGTCATGGTTGAATTAATTATTTGAAAGCATTTTCAGCTTGTATTGCATGGCTATATGTTGATGTTAAGTTCCTATACAGTTTGTTGCCATAGAGGGCTAGTTACTAATTGTTCAAATAGAGTTGAAGAGTATTTGCAATCATTTTCACATCGATGCTTATTGGTTGATGGTGCATTTTCAGATCTGATCCATTAGGATTTGAGGAGAAACCCTTCTCCCCCATTTACTACACTAGAAGGGACATTATAGTGGTATCAAAGCATCGATCCTACTACCTTGGAGGGTTTCATTCAAAAAGAAGAATCCAGAGCAGCCACTTGAAGGGGATAACATGGGCCACAAAGATTTGGAAGAGGCCAAGTTGAATAGACTCATTGAAGGGGAAAAAAAGTTGGCAAATACTATGGATTTGCTAGCCCTAACTTTACAAAATCTTCATGGCCAACGACACCACAATGAAGAAGGAAGTTCTTCGAGGATTCATAGTGTGAGGCAGCCCTTAGGGTCAAGTTTTGGTGTTGTTGCTAGGCCATTTCAGCCTACCTTCCTCCATAGGAAAGAAGCCATTCCAGAGATCGAGACACGGCATTCAGTGGGCCACAATATTCCTACCATCTACAAGGAGTACAAGGCTCTTTCAGTTGAGATTCGTGATCCCATATCACTCATTGAGTTCATAGGGTTGAAGTAAGGTAGAGTGGGAATTGGACCAAGGTCTAAACCTCGAGCTATGTTCGAGGAAAATGGGAAACATGTTCCAGTCCTAGAGGGAAAGAATCTCTCCATTATGATCAAGGAATTAAAAGAACACTCAAAGTTATTGGGCATTGGGAGGGAGCAATCCATGGAAGCCCTAGAATTACCTATCATTTTTCCTAAGGATGAGCCCTTGACTGATTTTAAAAACAGCAGTGTGAAAGGGCATGTGTTGGATGAAGAAACCATGAAACATGTGCCCAAGAAAGAAAGAAAATCATATTTACAAGATGGTGAAGAAAGGTTGATGGTTGAAGCTCAATTGCCCAAGGATAAGGATGATGATCAGCTCACTAGGAGTTTCCAAACAAGCAGCAATGAAAAGCAAACTAATGATGTTCATGATTCTAACAAGATTCATGATGTTGTTCGATACATTTATCAACAAAATGAGGTTGCTTCAACAAATTCTCATAAGGAAAAGAAAGTCGAACACCTGGAGGACAACCAAAGGTACAAAGGTAATTCAGATTTGTTGCTTTCTACTATGCCATTTCAGATATGTTGTCATGGGCAATTTGTTGAAAAGAATGACCATATGGCAAGTTTGATGCTCCATAATAAATTACGGCACATGGGTGATCATTATGTTATAAATAGTGCTAAGAAAGGAGATAATGTCCCCTCTTAGGACAAGTTAGAAAATGGAGTACTTGTCAAGATCAAGCAAAGAATGGATAAACCCATTTGCTTCAACCTAAAATATCTCAATGTCAGCTATATGAGCATGATGACATCCCAAAGTTTCTCTACTTTTGTGCTTACAAGGAAAGCAGAAAACTGAAATACATTGTTTGCATTCATGAACACCATCATAAGAAGACCACGAAATGTTGAGCCAATGAATTTCCTTTATGAGAGGGAGCAAAACATATGGAGTCATATGATTAGAGTTGTTTACCATACCTTCATGCCTTCCATTGACAGATTTCTCATACGGACCAGCCAACTTATTGTTATAGTTTACTTCATTGGGAAGAGTGTTAATCACTCTTTCTTCTTTGCCATCATGTTCCTTATGCACCCAAGTGTTAAGAGCAAAAATACCAACAAGAGTGTGACCAATATGCCTCATGTTGCAAGTCATATCCATCTTTCTATCATGCCCATAACCATATCCATCAAAGCTAAACGCGGAAGGAGAAATTAAATGCGAAACAGCATACCTTGGGCTGCTCCCAACTTCTCCAAAACTCAGAATTTTTGAGTTTGGTGCGGCACTCTTTTCTTCATCATTTACTTCACCCAAATGCCCTTTTTCTTCCTTACGAGTGTTCATGCTTGGTGGGTAATGAGTTGGAGCCCTTATCAGACTCCTGCTTTCTTCTTGTCCTTCAAATGACTCGCGGTGGGGTTGCACAATTTCCTTCATATGTCCCCTTGCCATCATTTCTCTTTTATCATGCATGTGCTTGTTACCAATGTCCTTTTCATGCTCTTCAAAAAAATCTGATTTCTCCTTGCAACCATTCAACTCCATGCAATCATTAGATGTCAACAATTCATCATCAAAAACAAAAGAGCTCATTCCTTGGATACATGTTTTCACTTTGCTTGAGCATTAATCCACAACTTTTTTTGCTAAGGTGCGAGCAATACATTGTTTTTCTTGTCTCAATCCTTCCACAAGTATTGATAGCAATGGTTGTGGAGGATCCTCATATTCATTCAGTATTAGGGACATTATAGTTTGCATTGCCACCATTATATTTTGTAAATGATTCTCATGTAGGACAGCAAAAAAGACTTCAAACATGTGGAAAATGAGATCATCACAATCAAGATCTAACATTGGTATGCAAAATCTTACCTTAGCCATGTTTTCCAAGATCTTAACCCTCTTATCAAAATGAGGGTTTGTGGCATCCCAAAGTTTTTGAAAGCTTCCCACCATGGGCTCATAGATCTCCTCAATGGTAGTGTCATCATATGGCAAGTTTGGGGCTACTATTTTTGTGATCTCCCTAATACAAGTGATGACCAAGAGCCTCACATCCACCTCATCATGCCTCAATAGATCGGATCTAGCCAAATGGGTCACCAAGTGGTCCATTGCTGCAGACATAGAGCCATAATCTAATTGCTCTATCAAAGATAAACAACTTGCCGCTTATTCAAGAGTGTTGAGCAACACACTCTTCTCATGAGAAGTAAATTCAAGCCATCTCCCAAGCCTATAGAGCTTGACCTTCACATTTCCATCACTTGCTAACCCCATGATCCAAAAACTCTGCAAACAACACCCACAAGAGTAGAGGAAAGTTGCTTTGATACCACTATAATGTCCCCTCTTATGACAAGCTAGAAAATGGAGAAGTACTTGTTAAGATCAAGCAAAGAATGGATAAACCCTTTTGCTTCAACCTAAAATATACCAATGTCAACTATTTGGAACCCAAAGGGGGTTGGAACTAGCCAAGGTAGTGGGATAGGTTGGAAGAAAACAATTATAATTTAAACACATTCAAATCAGATTTTTTAACAGTTGGAAAATAATTAATAATCACACCCCAACTGCTGCAGTCTTCCAAAATTATTTCCCGCTTAACCATCTAAGCAAAAACCTTCAAACTTTGGATTTTGCGTCACAAAAATATGAAGAATAATATTCTAAAATTAGATTTCGCACAGCAAACACAAAACCCTAATGTTTCCCTAAAAAGTAGGTCGCCCAACACATTTAAGGCATCAAATCAACTCCAAAAATTATGAAATTACTTTCTCTTTATTCCTCTTAATTTCTACAACCAAATCCAATAGTAAACTGACACCAAAACTGCATATCTAAAATAAATATTAATTAATAATAACCAAATAGCGTGCAGACAGCTGAAATCTTCTAAAATTCATAACTCATTCAATACTTCATGTTTTTGCATGAAATAAAGTGAATAATAAACTAGAAATTAAGAGCTTTCTAATGCACTATAGATCTTAATTTTATGAACATTAAAACCCCCTCAAAACAACCCCCGAAATTTGAAACCAAGTCGCTAGGGTTAGAATAAATTATATAGATAAATTTCAACTCTTTCTACCCTTCCAAAACACTTCAAAACATCAGCCCTTGCTCTGAAATAATTAATCAAACACAGCAGATTATAGATCTAGCAAAAATGATCTCAAAACATGATAGAATAAACCCCAATCCAGGTCGCTTTGGCCCTAATAAATTGCAGCAGTGACAATAGACACAAAAGTACCCCAAACCCTTCACCAACATGCAAATTTATCCTTCAAATAATTGCACCAACGCCCTAGAGCAAGTCGTCAATGCTAGAATGAAGAAACTATGCATTAACACACTCAACATAAGATAACACAATGAAGAGAACAAAGGAGTCTTCAATATCTTCAACAATGGATCCAAATGAAGCTTACAATGAGAGAGCACAACGCAAGAGCTAGGGTATACATCCCATGGGCATACATCCCATTTCCCCAAGCATGGAGTAAATTCAAAAGTTCAATCAACATAACCCACTAAAGGAAATGCGACCTCCTTTTCTAGAACTAAGGGGTGCAACATCCAATGACCCACTTTTTCTCTTTTTGGAGGGAAAATATAAACTCTCATTATAATAAAATATTTAATAAATTAAGACTATGTGCACTTTATTATTTTTAATTAAATAATAAAAGTAATTATCTTATGTGCACATTTAACTAACTTAGAGAGCCCTCCTTGTAGCGCAAGGCATGTCAGGGGGTTACAAAATAGACAACAAACATCTTAGGACCATCTTCAAGCTCAATCCTCAAACCCGTGAGAAGAGAGAATGGGTTGAGGATCTTCAAGTCTTCAATTTCAACAATGTCCCAAGAAGGGGACATTACAAATCAAAATTGCAAGGGGTTTATAGGGCTAAAATTTCAGGTGACCTTGTTGGGAGGCATGCCCATGGTATAAGGGCCTCTCTAGATGCTCATGTTAATCTTCAGCTCGATGAGAATTTCATGACAACAACCTATGGTAAACAATTTAAACATCTTCATAGCAAGGAATTGTTACATTACCCCCATGCTATGTCTTGGCAATATTTTGGTCATCATAAGAAATATTCTAACAACTTTAAGAAGATGAAGGGCACCAAATGGTAAGAGGATTCTACTTCGGCCCTAGAAAGAGAGCTCCTTGTTGGCAGCCCAAGGCATGACCATCATATTTCAGATTTATTGATTCCTCCTCTATCGCTGCCATATTGGTATCATTGCGAGCAACATGATCAAATTGATGATAAGATGAAGAACGTGTTGAGGAACAAAGGGCACATAGATTCTTTTATGCAAATTCCAAATTGCTTGTACATTGAAGTCTATGATCCGGGAGATCTTTTGACTATGTGTTATCAACTCAACGTAGTTGGTATGGTTATGGGTAACAGGAAACATAACCCATGGTCCTTGACGCGTGCCCCCACAAACTTTAGGACTCTTGTTGCCTATAATCCCAGCTCTCCCCACATCCTAATAGCAGCCATAAGAGAATTGGTAACCATAAGGAAGATGCATTTCTCACCCACAGTGAAGGATGAAGTGTTTATAGCGGGTACAAGATGGTCTCCAACCACCACCATCCCAATTTTGCATGAGAAAGTACAATGCTACATCCATAGTATGATGTTCTTTCTCGATTCATATTTGGAAAGGATAGTACTCTCCTTGGACATGATCTATGAAAGGGATTTAAAGTATTGCAACTGTTACACGTTTCTTATGTTATTAATATCTAAGGATTTTGAGTTGGGAATGTTGCTAACAATCGCAAACAGTCGCATGATGACTGATTTGAAGAATTCCAGAGTTATATATGACATATATGACTGTAGCACTCATAGAATTTGATCCGAGCCAATTTTTGAAGGAAATTTAGTGGGGCAGCTTGGAGGCAACATTGGGAACCCAAAATAAGCAAGGTAACAACAACGAAGATGAGGTGAGTGTAAGTATATGATGAAGCTGTTTGAGTATAACATGATGTGTGAAAGGGATTTCAAGTATTGCAACTATTACACGTTTCTTATGTTATTAATTTCCAAGGATTTTGAGTTGGGAATGTTGCTAACAATCACAAACAGCCACAAGATGACTGATTTGAAGAATTCCAGAGTTATATATGACATATATGATTGTAGCACTCATAGAATTTGATCCGGGCCAATTTTTGAAGGAAATTTAGTGGGGCAGCTTGGAGGCAACATTGGGAACCCAAAATAAGCAAGGTAACAACAAGGAAGATGAGGTGAGTGTAAGTATGGGTACGCATTGTTTATAACTTACGTTGGGATTCAAAGATAAAAGGAAGAAGGAAATAATTCAAGTTGGAGTGGATGGAATTCCAAGCATGGCCACCACGAAGAAGGAAGAGGCATATTTTCAGAGCACTCAATGCATAGAGACAATCGAGGGTCTACCCTTAGGTAAGGTACTCCATGGTGATAATTTTTTGTTAGTTCCGGGCATACTCGGCATTACTTCCTTATGGGGGACACTTGAAAATTATGTGCAAAATAGAGCTTTCTTGTTGAAAGCCATCTTCTACACAAAGTTGGGATAAGTATGGGCTGCAAGAATCTTGAACTAAGGGCCAATATGTCTGCTCTTTTTAATTATAGATATGTTGTTCTCGAAATTTCTGTTCTTATGAGACAATTTTCAATTTCTACAGTTCTCATAAAATTGTCTCTTCCAATAAGGTTTCAGTTTGATTGTTGTTATACCATTGTCATGTGGTTGAGTATGCAAAAATCAGATATGGGACTGCCATTAGCAGTCATGGGCAGCTACAAGCGTGTAAATTTAAGAAGGATTCCATCACTGGATGATGTGGAAAGAAGGTTACAGTTGAAAGAAACAAATAAATCAGATTTGATAGCCCTGATTTGAATAAGATTCCATGTAATTTATGGCTATGGTGAATTGTTTCCAACCCATCCACAATTTGATATGCATTTTGCATTGAGAGGGATAGCTTGTCAAGCTGATTATTCATCCATTTCTTACTCTATGATGGAAACTACAGTAGTATGGAAGGACTTTGGTACAGCTCTGTATGCCCAAGAAGGATTTGTTACTGTTGTTTTTGAAGTTGAGGATGAAAAGGACTGCAATGAAGGGAGGGACAGCATAGGCATGAATTTGTTTGGGCTGAAGATCCTTCAATTGACAGGCACAAGACCGCAATTATGGGAGCACTACAGCATGTTCCTCCACCTTGATATGATGATACGTGGGCATAGGACTTTGCATTGGCTTGAGGGCAAGTAAATTTGGGAAGGGAGGACTATAATGTCCCGTTTTCCAAGCGAGTTAATATTAAGGCCTTGGACCCATTCCACCTTTTGTGGGCCTCAAGGAAGGGTAGCAAGGAAGGTGAATGTTGTCATAATTGTATGTGTTTAAATTTTCATATTCATTTATTTTTATCGCTAATCATAGTTTGGAGTGATTCGACTAGGTGATGGATGATTTGGCATACAAACAAGAAGAACTATTATCTCTCCTTCATTAAGGTCGGTCTTCTTGAGAGCTACGAAGGAGATAAAGAAATATTCTTTCCCTTTTCATGAGGTTGGTCTTCTTAAGTGAAGATACAGAGTACACTCCATTAAAGAGGTCGGTCAGTCATGAAAAGTAGTCTTCTAATTCATCCTTGGCGCCAAAAAGAGGATATAAAGGTCGATCGAGTGGCCAAAGGAAGTGAATGTTATTTTGGAGATTGATTTCATTGGAGGTGGAGCAAATAGCTTCTCTTCTTGCCATTGTAGGACGAAAACCCTTCCTGGCCACATACAGAGGACAAAACCCTTCATTAGGATCACACCAGGGGATGAAAACCCTCTTATGTGCAAAAGTGGTCTCACGAGGAGGTCACATTGGAGCTTCAAAGCGAGTTTATACTGTTGTTCTTCATTTCTAGCCATAGGCGACTTGCTTGGGAGTAGAGTTCACTTATTTCTAGGGCACATTTTGGCTTTTTGAGTTGTTATTCTTGATCCTCATAATTTATAAGGCTGAAGCTACACTTTTGCTGATTTTGGAGAGGATTATCTATTATTTCCAGCCCTTGGTTTTGGTTGTACTGTTGTTGTCATAAAAATAATTAGAATTGGGTGCGATCACTTATTTTCTCTATAATTTTGATGTAATTTGGATTGATAAATATTGTCGTGGTTGAATTAATTATTTGGAAGCATTTTCAGCTCTTATTGCATGGTTGTATGTTGATGTGAAGTTCCTATACAATTCACTGCCCTAGAGGGCTGATTACTGCTTGTTCGGATGGGGTTAAAGAGCATTTGCAGTCATTTTCACACTGATGCTTGTTGGTTGATGGTGCATTTTCAGATCTAATCCATGAGGGTTTGAGGAGAAACCCTTCTCTCGCATTCGCTGCCCTAGAAGGGACATTACACTAGTTGGTTCCAGAATCAAAGGTGAAAAATAGGATATTGAGGGTTGTTTATGATGCTCCATTGGTTGGTCATCTAGGATAGTTTAAAACATACAAACAAGTTAGAGAGAGGTTCTTTTGGAAAGAACTCGGGAGGAGGTTATTCAATAATTCGGGAATGTTTGATTTGCCAACAAAATAAAGAGAAGCATGAATTTCCAGCTGGACTCTTGCAGCCCCTTCCTATTCCCACCCAAAAATGGGAAAGTATCTCCATGGATTTCATCATGGGGCTGCCCCCGGTTCAAGGTAAGAATTTTTTGTATGTTGTGGTTGATAGACTCGCGAAATACGCTCACTTTTGTCCACTTCTAACCAAGCATAATGCACCTATAGTGGTTGATACCTTTTTCAAGGAGGTGCTCAAACTTTATGGACTACCAAGGAACATCATGAATGATAGAGACAACAAGTTTATGAGTATGTTTTGGCAAGAACTTTCTGTTTGAAAGGAATTGAGCTTACTCCTAGCACTAACTATCATCCCCAAACCGATGGACAAACAAAAATAGTGAATAAATGGGTAGAAGGCTACCTAAGGAATAATATTCAGGACAACAATCAACTTGGGTAAACTGGTTACACATGGCTGAGTTTTGTTATAATACAGCATTCCATATGTCCATTGGTATGTCACCTTTCAAAGCTCTATATGGTTACGATGCTCTCTTTTCTTGATTTAATTATGATGGATAGTAGAGTGTCGGGGGCTAAAGATTTGGCGCAGCAGAGTCATGACATCTTGAAGGTGCTCAAAGAGAACCTCCAGCATGCACAAAACCGACAAAAATTGTATGCGGACCAGCACCGGGTAGAAAGAACATTTGAGGTAGGAGACAAGGTATTTTTGAGATTGCACCCCTATGGGCAATCCTCCCTCAAACAAAGTGGTTCAGAAAAGTTTAAACCACGTTTCTATGGGCCTTACAAAGTGAAGGGAAGAGTTGGAGAGGTTGCATATGAGCTAGAGCTACTAAAGCATAGCCGGATACATAATGTCTTTCATGTTTCGTGCCTAAAAAAGTATTAGGACAGCAAATTTCTCGTATTCATCTGCCACCCTTGGATGAAGAAGGCAAGTTAATTTTGGTTTCAGAAGCTATAGTGGATGTTTAAGAAAGGGAGTTAAGGAACCAAACCATTTAGGAGTATTTGATTCGTTGGAAGGATCTACCAATTGAAGATGCTACATGGGAAGGTGCCACTATATTAGCACATCAAAATTTGCCATTGCTTAAGGGCAAGCAATTTTCAGAGGGGAGGACTATAATGTTCCCTTCTCTGGGCTAGTTCATTTTGATGACCTTGGGCCCATTCTGTAATGTCCCTCTTTCTCGAATAGTTTGATCGAAGACCTTTGGCCCTTTTTGTCTGCCCGACGGCCAAAGGGTGGGTTCAAAGGTGACTTAGGTTTATTAATTTTATTATATTGTGCTTAAACTAAAATAAATTATCACTAAAGCACATATAATGAATTAATAGACTTAATAAGTGACTTCGACTTAGGAAAGTACATGGGAATAAATTATTTAATGTGCTTTCCTAAGCAAAAAGTGCAACTTGCCTTGGGATGTGATTAAATAAGCCAAAAAAGTGCGACTTGCCTTGGGAATGGAGAAGATTAATTAAAAATAAATTATATTCCTTGGGTAAAGTGTGGCTTACACTTTGGAAGGGTTTATGGCTTATAAGGGAAAAGTGCGACTTGTGCCGACATTCATTCGGATTATTATGGTTTTCTTTCCTAGCAGTTGGAGCTTGCAGCTTTCCAGACAAATCCAAGGACGAATACCCTCTGGATTATTCCTCTTGTGGACGAAAACCCCAGGAGAAGTGAGAGGAGTTCTTATTCAAGGAGCTTCATTGTATTCACAGGTTTTGTTTATCATTCTGGTAGTATCAGAAAAAGAAATAAATTGCAACAATGGGCATTCAGACAACTTCCAAAGTGGGGCGACTTATTCTACAGTTGTTTTATGTAGTACGTGAGGTATTTTTCATGCTAGTTTATAATTGTATCTTCCAGCATCAAATATATACCAAATCGATTTGATTTGAATAAATTCCGGTAGGGTTTTGGGCAATATTTTGTTATCGTTCCATTTGTTGACTTCTGGTTGTTTTGCCGTAAATATTTGCCATTATAAATCAATATAAAATTCACGCCTGAATTATTTGTGAAGAAATATGTATTATTAAACCCTAGGCGCATTTCCTTCTTGCTATTCAATGCTACAAGGTTTGTTTTTATTATATTGTGTCCAATGTGTGAATGGTATTCCTATTATTCTCTATTGACATTGCCAGCATAGATCCAAGCCAGAGTATTATATAAAATTTTAAAAAAAATCAGGCAACAGGGTTTGGGATCTTTCACATTCCACTTCACGTGGGCTTAAAGGGAAAGAGCAAGGGAAGTATTTAATCATAATGTCATGATTGTCAGTTGCTTTTGTAGCTTTATATTATTTTCTAGCAACTTTCTAATTATGACTTAGAAAAGTCAAGTTGGTTCAAAAAAGTGCAAATACCAACTTGAAAAGTAAAAAAGAAACTTATATTTCTACAAGCAGCTTGGTCCCCTTTGGGAGATCATCCTTTTGATTTTGGTGCCACTTTTAGCTATATAAAGGGGTCGCTTGGCTTGGAAAAGGGGATTTTCTTTGAGTTGAGGCACGAAGTTGCTTTCTCTCTCTTCCATTGAGGACGAAAACCCTCCATGGAAGTCTATTGAGGACGAAACCCTTCAATAGCATTCAGATTTGGGGACGGAAACCCTCAAAGTCTGCACAATGTGGTCTTATTTAGATATTACATTGGGCTACATTCATATTTCTTTGGTGCACTATCTATTTTCAGTCATTTTCAGCTACAGCAGATCAGATTTGCATAGTTTTGAAAGTGGAACAACCACAAGAGTCCATGTTGGATCAGCACAAGGGTTTGGGCAGATTTTCAGTCCATTGGGTGGAAGCACCATACTTTAGAGGGATATTTGGCCAATTTCAAACCCTCTCTTAAGGCAGCGACCCCTCCTTGGGAGGAGTTCATTGGTTTGTAGGGTACGGCAACTCACTTTCCTCCTATATTTGAATTCTTCATATTTTTGGAGGCTAATTGTACTTTCCAGAATTGTATTTGGGCCTTAGAATCATTATTTCCAGCCATATCTATGAGTGTACCCATTGTCATAAATTTAATTAAATAAAATCAGTTGGTGGCTTGGATGATCATTTCCTTGCTCCTAAGTGTTGTAAAAATATTTCGAAAGCTTTGGAACCATCTGGTTATATTTGTGTTCGAGTATTTTGGGATGAAATTGCAAAATTTTGATTGTTGTTATAAATAAATCAGTTTGTTGTACTTGTTGTCATACATTTTACGTTTGTTATCTATTGGGGTTTGTCCAATATCCATTTATTTTAGTTTTGATCTCGAAAAAGGGACATTACATTTTGATTAACAAGATGTATGAGGCTGGTGTGCAGGTGTCATTCAAAAAGAATGGCTATAAAATGGTGCATGAAGCCATGCCATTGGCAAGGGGCATGTACACAGGAACCTTGTTTACACTAGAAATTAGTATGATTGCTAATGCAACAACATTGTTGTTCCTTCGGCCAACGGAAAACATGAGAAAATCAGCATGCTTCCAAGAAGACAATGAGAAAAGCATTCAAAAGACAATGCTTAAGCATAAAAGGTTTGGTCATATTGGTTAGTGGTGTCCCCAGATTTCACCCTGAAAACTGGGACTACCCTATTTAAAAAAAAAATTGTACTTTTAAAATAATGGGTCGTTTTGTGTTTTTATTGCCAGAAAGTTCTTGTAATGTGTCGAGATATTCCCAAGGAGCCATATAAGTCATTTTCGACAAATCTCCAGATGCCCAAATTTCTTTTATTGTCTCTGGGGTTTGCCTGCAGGAAATTTGTATTTAATTATTTTGAGCAATGTAAACGTGAAATTGTGCTCCGGTTTAACCCTGTTGTAATCCTACATATCAATTTTCCCATATAATAGTAGGGTTTTAACCAGAAATGAATTTTGGGCTTTATTTGTGACTTCTGGCAACGTTTTGTGTTTTTTGTGTTTTCCCGTTTCGTTTTCTATGAAATTTCTCTGGATCAATTCCTTTGCCGGTTTGGCCTGATTCTTGGCCTGGAGTATCTAGAGATCACCTATGCACATTGTGTCAGAAGGAATTCGCCATCGGAGGTCTGGTTCTCTCAAAAAAGACGAAGTCATGCACCAAAAAGTTTCTTCTGGGCTGGCCGCATTTTTGGAAAAAGAGGGTTTGAATCATGGGATTTTTGGAAGCAGTAGGCAGGTGGGATTTTTGTACCTACCTAGCAGGGTACTTTTTCCCATGAAAACAACGCCGCTTAAGTCACAATGGGAAAATCAAAGGCAACAGGCAGGCAAGAATTTCTTACCTACCTTGCAGGGTAAAAATTCTCATTGTCGAATAAAAGAAAAATCACTAAGGCATTGATGGGATTTTGTTACTTGACTTGCAGGGTAAATAATCCCATTATGAAAGTCAAACAACTTAAGTGATCATGGGATTTTTGAAGTTGCCTTGCAGGGTAAATAATCCCATTGTCAATTGACTTTTAAAAATAGAAATTCCTCATGTCAAAAAGTGCGACCTCTTTAGGGAAAGAAGGGCAGCTTTTAATGCAATTAATTAATTAATTTCTTCTCCAATTTTGGCGTCCAGGCTTGTGGAAAAGTCAACAAAGGGAAAGGGGACAAAGAAAGTCAGAATTAGAAGTTCTAAAATTAAATAAATATTACTTATTTAATGCAGCCCCTTCATGTCAAAAAGTGCACCCCATTTGGGAGAGGAGTAATATTTTTTTTAAGTATTAATTGATTTAATTAATTCCTATTTTTAGTGGCTAAGGTCAAAGCATACTGTGAAGCTTGAGTTAACTAGAAGCAGAGAGGTAAAATTAAATAAATTTAATTTATTTAATGGCAGCCATGCACATGCACAAAATTGGCGCCCCATTTGAATAGTAAAGCTTATTAAATAATTAATTAATTGTCAGGAATAAGAGAGGCATTAATTAATTATAGAATTATGAGGATTATATAAACAGGAGCTGCCATAAGGATGAATTAATTAATTCAAAAGCAGAGAAGTGCAGCCCAGACAAAAAGTGCGCCCCATTTGAAGAGGAATTTTGCTCAGAAGAAGGTGTAATTAATGTTGAAAGCTTCCAAATTTGGCACCTAGGTTTGAAGGAGGTTGATTTGTGTCTGAATAATTGTCTGCATAAGTGATACAGGTGCTCAGGTGAAGTTGGTAAAATTCATGTTTGCTTTGCATGCAAATAAAACATCAAATTTTGAGGCAACAGGCTTGATATATGCCAGTTTTTATGATTAAAATCAACTATTCATGTTCCGGTTGCCATCTTTGTTTGAATTAATTGCAGAAATTCATTACAGGTGCTTTTATAAAAGAAAGGGAGCTTAAATCAATGTCAAATACATTGAACATATCCTCTGAATCTGAAGAAATCTCTAGATCTGCACCGGTTGTGAAGAATTCTGGCCGAATAAAGAGAAAAAGAATTGTTCAGACAAAGATAGATATAGCCATGGCAAAGAGGGATGAAAAAGAGAGCACAACAGAGTCATGCATCACTTCTAAATTTGTAGACATTGGAGACACAGATTTAGGTCCGGAACCTCTTTCCGAATTGATTAAAAGATCCAAAGAAGGAAAGACTTCCCTCATGCATGTAGTCAAAAGCAGTGGAATTATTCGAGCTGCAACGTTTCCGTACACAGCCCAGTTGTCAGAGTTCGTTATGGAGTGTGCTAGGTCTTACCATCCATCATCCAGATCAGTCCGAGATGCTACGGGGAAAACAATAATCCGGTTGGACACACAGTTCATCAATTATTGTTTGAAGATTCCGGCACGAAAGGTGGTGACTTCTATTAGCATACAGGATGTCGGCAAAAGGTGGGAGAAGCATAAAGTTGATTGCGTGAACATAATGAACAGATACATGAAGAAGCACAAATCCCCTTCCAAGTTCTCAAAAGTTCTTCCGCGGTCCAATCTGATACAAGAGTGGGATGATATTGCCAAATTGTTATACAGGATAAATGGCGAAGCAAACGCTCACACCTTCCGCACATGGATGTATGCTTTCATCAGGACCATTGAAATCAACAAAGCAGATTCAATAATCAATTGGTCGGAAATCATTAGCGACAACATTGGTGAGCAACTCTGGAACATGAGGCGTACTTTCAGCTTCAAAATGACTTCTTATTTGGTATACACAGCAGCTTCACAAGGCATCTTCTCCAAGCTAGATAGATGTGGTGTTCTTTCCAAGGACCCTATTTTCGAGTGCTACCCACAGTTTATTGTACCTGCATGCAAGAAAGATTTCAAAGTGGTCAACGATGGATTTTTCTACGAATTCATTTGTAGGCTGGAAAGGGATCTAAAGGCCAACAGGGTGAGAAAAAAAGCATGGGAAGCTGTGTCTGGAATTGGCAGTCTCTTCATTCAGTTTGCGGATTTCACATACCTCAGGGTCACCGGCTTTTCTGGAGAACCAGTTAAGTTGCCCAGATATCCAAATGATAGATTGGTCACCATGGAGCTGAGCAGACAACTTGTGGAGATGCAGGACCTTCAGTCGAAACGGCACAAGTCTACGGGCTTCTTCCCGATCACTGTGGGCCATTATAGCTGCTAAAGCATTCATAAAGCTCGAGGAGTGGAAGCGGAAATGTTCTCTGAGTACGAGCAAGAGTTCTTCCCAGCACGGCTGAACTTCGATCCATTTGGAGTAACCAAGAAGACGATCTCCCAGGGGTACGCACATGTGCCTTCATTAAAAGATTTCTGGATGAAGTGCAAAAGTGAGTACGAGGTAAGAAAGAAATATTTCAACAGGCTATCAGCATGACAAGTGTTGGACTTTGGATTAGCACGGATACCTGCAGATCTTAAAGATGATGGGCCTATGTTACTTGACACATACCATCAAATGGGAGGAGATAAAGCTGTACTTCAGGAGAACATAGGGGCTGCCATACGATTGAGAAAAGGTCTACTGCTGTTCTGGTGAACACTTCAAACTAGTTGTTGGCGAAGGGATATTGCCTTGATGAAGCATTGATGAATCAAATCACGGGCAAGTTCAGCACAAGAGATTCCCTCAAGAGGAAGCACGGAGGAGAAAGCAGCAGAAGGCCTGAGAAGATGAAAGTGCACAGAAGGTCTCATTCAAAGGAGAAGATCACTTCTATGGCTATGATGTTAGTTCTAGCTTCTCCAGGACCAAGTACTTCACCGACTGTTGCACCTCAGCAAGACACTGTCATTCCTCTGTTGAGTCCGGCAACATTCATCTTCTCTCCTCAGCCACTTCGTTCAGCGCCTGTTCCTGAAGAAACGTTAAAGTTGCAAATTGCTGAATTTGAAAGAGCTTTGTCTTTGGATAACTCAGAGGATGGAAGCCACAACACTGTAGCGGTTTCAAATGGGGAGGAATAAGAGCGCGAGATAGTGGTACACTCAGCAACTTCTCATTCTCCGAGAAGTAATTTCTCAAAATGGTTGACTTCGCAGTTGGTTCCAGAGACTACAGAGGAAATCAACGTGGAGGAACACGACTTGCAGCTACTCCTGAGTCTAAGTGGGAAAGACCGAAAACCTAAAGTTGCTAACATAACTTCAAGTTTGATCATTGAGGAGTCAGGGCAGAAGTTTGCTGAGATGTCAGTTTCGGCAGAGGGGAAGAAAGAAGATGAGCTCACGGCAGAAGACATAATAGTGACCAGAGTACCCATAGGTCACGCCACCACAAAAGGATTGAAGCAGGATACACAGACATTGATAGATCCTTAGGCTTGGCAAAGAAGAGGCGGAGAAAGTTGAACTTCAGAAGCAGGTATCTCAGTTGTGCGAGATCATTGCCAAGGTTGCTAAATCTTTGTAATATTCCCTTGTAGAATATTAACTGATTATTATTAAATACTTGCAAAAATAAACACTTAGAAGATAAACCCTCCTAGGTTTACCTCAACAAACCCTAGTGTTAGCTTCAATACAACCCAAATAGGGTTGGAGTGAGCCAAGGTGAGGGTTTGATGGGCAATCCAGTTGATATTTACACTCTTTTATCCAATACAATTTGCAGAAGTAAAAATAATAAATAATAACTGCTGAAAATTAGCTAAAACTTTGAAAATTAATAACTCCCAAAATACTAACTCTTTTAACTTGAAACCAAATGCAGTAGAAAGGGGAAATTATGATCTTCTCATTAAAATAAATATCAGATCTTTGCATACACTAGAAACCACTGAAATCAGCCCTTGAAATCCCAAACCCAGTCGCTAAGGTTCGCGTAAATTGCATACATAATTTTCAGCTCATAAAACCATTCCAAAACACTCAAGCAATCAGCCCTTGATTTGAAATAATTAACTAAACACGACAGCAAATAGATCTAGCATAAACAACCTCAAAACATTATAGATCAAACCCCAAACTGAGTCGATTTGCCTCTAATAAATTGCAGTCATAATAACAATCAAAAAGTACCAAAAACCCTTCACATATAATGCAGATTTATGCTTCAAATGAATGCGCCAAAACCCAAGACCAAGTCGCCAACATTAGAAGGAGAATCACCAACAAGTATATTTGCAAATCTCATAAAAATACTTCAATGGAATATCAAACTAGCACAATAACTCCCACGCAAGAAAGAGAGAACATTAATGGGCATGCATCCCAACTCCAAGCATGGAGCACAAAATCAAATGATCAATCAACATACCCTCTAAGGAAATGCAACCTCCATTTTATAGAACTAAGGGGTGCAATATCCAATAAAGACCTACCTTTTCCCTTTTGGAGGGAAACCATAAACTCACATTAAAATATTTAATACTAAGACTATGTGCACTTTATTTATTTTTTAATTAAATAAATAAAAGTAACTAACCTATGTGCACATTAAACTAACTAAAAAGACTCCCATTTGTAGTGCTAGGCATGCCAAGGGGTTACAATGCAAATTAAAAATAAATATTAATAATGTCTCGAAAAAGGGGACATTACAGTCCTCCCCTCTCGGAAATTGCTTGCCCTCAAGCAATAGCAAGCTCATAGATCCATGCATCATGCCCCAAAGAGAAGATGTGGGGTGGTGCATCCAAAGCCTCGATCCGATGTCTGTCAAATGGCGAAGAGTCGGAAAGAACAAATTTCTTTCCCTCATGTCAACCCAAAAAGATGGATCATCAGCTCCATAACATGTGCTCCAAGAGATGGTGTCCTCAACATGGCATAGAGAAGCATCAATAGGATGAGCTTTGCTAAGCTCCAAGGCTGCCCACTCAAAAATGCCCTCATGAAATGAATAGGACAACAATCTTCCGTCATATGTCTTCAATCTTGCACATGAAGCAAACTCATTAGAAAAACAAGTGTTGAGAAACACTTTTCCTGTTTCTTCCTCATGTCTCCAAGGCATGGAGAGCTCCCAAATCTCCCTCATGTATGGGTTGTCCCCAAAATCTGTTATGTGGCTCCCAACACTGCTGTAATCACACATTACTTTCTCAAAAATCATAATTAGGATGGCTGGTTTCCACCCCCAAATAGTCACACATGAGCCAAAATCAAATACCAACAACCATGCCACCAAATGTATGTAAAAAATCTGAATTTTGGCACTGATAGTAGAGCTGGTCCTAATAGTATTATCCATAAAATGAGAGGACAGCAGCTAGTATAATTCAGAATTTTTTCCCCAACATGTATGATCATCAACCTAATCAATAAAAATGGCTCCCATCTAGCTGAAATTTCATCCTCAATCATAACAAACTGAAAATTATTCACATGCACCGCTGAAAATGAAATGCCTTGAGAAAAATTCATACCATGTTCCTTCAAACTTCCCATACTTTCCATTGAAGCCCAAAAGATGGTGGTCATGCAAGCAACATCACTCATACATTCCCAATACTTATTCTTGGTTGACTTTACCCTTGGAAGCATCTCAATCAAACACCCAAATGGAAGACATAACTGTAACTCAAAATCTGAAAATGAACTTCTTACCATGCAAAGTGTAGTCCATGTGATCCATCCTTCTTTCACATCTTCCCAAGAGATAGGAGTTAGCATCATTTGACAAAGGAAATGAAATGATATTCCTATATCCAAACCAAACTTGCAAAACCCAAATCCTTTTATCATCTTACCACATGAAGCAATATGTGCAAGATAACACCACAAATTTTCTCTTCTTCTATACTCAAAAAGAAAGGAGAGAGCTGAAATATAATGCATGCATTTATGAATATTATCATGGAGAAACCAAGGAACCTTGTACCTTACTTTGTGCCAATGATTTTCCCTTATGATAGGAGGCAAAACACATGAAATCATCATACCTTTGTGCTTTCTAATGATGAATTCCTCATACAGAGCAGCAAACTTATTGTTATGGTTTCCATCATTGGGAAGAAAGATGATCACTCTTTCTCCTTTTCCATCATGCCCCCTATGCACCCAAATGTTAAGAGCAAGAGCACCAATAAAAATGCAACCAATATACTCCATGTTGCACCTCATATCCATCTCCCTATCATGCTCAAAATCATATCCATCAAAACTCAACATATGAGGAGAAATAAAACAAGAAAGATCATACCTTGGGCTGCCCCCAACATCTACAAAACTTAGAATTTCTGAGTTTGGAACAGCACTTAGTTCTTCATTACTTTCCTTGTCTAAAACCCCTTTGTCCTCCCCACAAGCTTTCATACTTGATGGGTAATGACTTGGGACATCCATGAGACTCATGCTTGGGTGAAAAACCTCATTCAATTGCCCATAAGGGCCTGCTGTTCGGAAAATTACAGCGAACTGCAAATTACCATAAACATTCCATGATGTTCTTTCTTCATAAGCATACCTCTTCACAAGCCCATCTTCATAGTCCTCTTCATGCCCATCAACCAAATCTGATTTCTCCTTGCACCCATTCAAACCCATGCAATCATTAAATGCCAAAAATTCATCATCAAAAACAAATGTGTTCATACCTTGGATGCATGTTTTTACTTTGCTTGCACATTGATTCACAACTCTTCTTGTTAAGGAGTGAGCAAGACATGACTCCTTTTGTTCCAATCCTTCCACAAGTATGGATAACAAAGGTTGTGGAGGTTCTTCATACTCATTCAACATTAGAGACATTATTGTTTGCATAGAATCCATTACTTCATGTGAATGTTCCTCATGTATAACATCAAAGAAAACCTCAAACATGTGCAAAATGACGTCATTACAATCAAGATCTAACATTGGAATGCAAGACCTTACCTGAACCATGTTCTTCAAGATCTTAACCCTCTTATCAAAGTGAGGGTTTGTGATGTCCCAAAGTTTTTGAAAGCTTCCAACCATGAGATCATATACCTCCTCCATAGTAGTATCATCATATGGCGATCTTGGGGCTGTTATCCGTGTGACCTCACTAATGCATGCAATGACCAAAAGTCTCACACCCACCTCCTCATGTCTCAACAAATTAGTTCTAGCCAAGTGTGTTACCAAAGGAATTACAACTGAAAACATAGAGCTATAATCAGATTGCTCTATCGAATATAAACAACTCACTATCTCTTCAAGAGTGTGGAACAATACACTCTTCTCAAATGAAAACTTTTTGAGCCGTTTCCCAAGCTTATAAAGCTTAATTCTCAAACCTCCATCACTGGCAATCTCCATGATCTCCCGGACCCTTTCCAAAACAATACCCGCCGGAAAAAAGAAGAAAACCGCGCAAGTGACTCAGATTTCTGATTTACCTCAAACAACTTGCAATAATATATACGATATATCGCCAAAAATCGCGATTTTGCCATATCAATCTGAATATGCCAAAACAATTTATCGCCGATATAATTTTTTGACAATCTCCATTTCTAAATCTGAAAATGGGAGACTGAAAATACTATATAAATAGTAAGTTCGTCACTATCCTTAGCTGAATTTAGAAAAATTGCATAACTTGCTCAAAACACCTCTGAATTGCATGAAACTTCAAGGGACGGTAGAGAATATTATGGAACAACTTTTCCAAAAGGAATTTTCTAAAAATAGCTTAAATCTGATTTTTAAAACCCGAAACACTGCAGAAAAATATAGCAACTTCAAAAATCCGTATCTTTGGCTAGACAAGTCCAAAAGAGCTGAAATTTTGGATCTTGGGTCACAAAAATATGAGAAACAATATCCCAAAACCAGATTTTGACTAGCCAACACCAAACCCTAATTTTTGCCCAAAAATTAGGTCGCCCAACACATTTAGGGCACCAATTCAACTCCAAAATTTATGAAATTAATTTCTCCTTATTCCTCCTTGTTTTTGCCACACAAACCCCCACAAGAGTAGAGGAAAGAAGCTCTGATACCACTGTAATATCCCCTTGTAGGATATTAACTGATTATTATTAAATACTTGCAAAAATAAACACTTAGAAGATAAACCCTCCTAGGTTTACCTCAATGAACCCTAGTGTTAGCTTCAATACAACCCAAATAGGGTTGGAGTGAGCCAAGGTGAGGGTTTGATGGGAAACCCAGTTGGTATTTACACTCCTTTATCCAATACAATTTGCAGAAGTAAAAATAATAAATAATAACTGCTGAAAATTAGCTGAAACTTTGGAAATTAATAACTCCCAAAATACTAACTCTTTTAACTTGAAACCAAATGCAGTAGAAAGGGGAAATTATGATCTTCTCATCAAAATAAATATCAGAGCTTTCCATGCACTAGAAACCACTGAAATCAGCCCTTGAAATCCCAAACCCAGTTGTTAGGGTTAGGGTAAATTGCATACATAATTTCCAGCTCATAAAACCCTTCCAAAACACTCAAGCAATCAGCCCTTGATTTGAAATAATTAACTAAACACAACAGCAAATAGATCTAGCATAAACAACCTCAAAACATTATAGATCAAACCCCAAACCAAGTCGATTTGCCTCTAATAAATTGCAGCCATAATAACAATCACAAAGTACCAAAAACCCTTCACATATAATGCAGATTTATGCTTCAAATAAATGCGCCAAAACCCAAGACCAAGTCACCAATATTAGAAGGAGAATCACCAACAAGTATATTTGCAAATCTCATGAAAATACTTCAATGGAATATCAAACTAGCACAATAACTCCCACGCAAGAGAGAGAGAGAACATTAATAGGCATGCATCCCAACTCCAAGCATGGAGCATAAAATCAAATGATCAATCAACATACCCTCTAAGGAAATGCGACCTCCCTTTTATAGAACTAAGGGGTGCAATATCCAATAAAGACCTACCTTTTCCCATTTGGAGGGAAAACATAAATTCACATTAAAATATTTAATACTAAGACTATGTGCACTTTATTTATTTTTTAATTAAATAAATAAAAGTAACTATCCTATGTGCACATTAAACTAACTAAAAAGACTCCCACTTGTAGCGCTAGGCATGTCAAGGGGTTACAATGCAAATTAAAAATAAATATTAATAATGTCTCAAAAAATGGGACATTACAATCTTCCACTCAGCCCATTTCAGCGCAGAAGCAGGGGAGTGATCATCTGATGCAGGAGATGGAAGATGCAAGCAACCAGGTTAAAGCTATCGAGGAATGGAAAAGTTTGATTATTCGTCAAGCTTCTATACAACTCGGCGAGGTGCCAGCCCGCCTAAAGGTTATGAAAGATGCAACAGATTAGCTGAAGCAACTGATGACAAACACAGTAGATATGAACACAGTTGCAAAGAGTAACCTGAGTACTTTGGCCGAAATCAATAAGCTACTGAGGGAAGTGTTGATTGCGGAACAGATTGTACATGACGGATCAGTTGAGAAAGGGAAGCAGGTGGAATTTGCAGTATCTTTCCGTTTGGAGATCTGCAAAATTATGCTAAAGAGAATGCAGGCACTTGAGAGTATGGCATCGTCTTTACCAGACAATATCATTACTTTCACTCATGAGGAAGTGGTCAGAAATGTTACTTCATACACACGGATTATTTCCTAGCAGAGTGCCTAATTCCTTGGAAGGGTCTCTTCTGATGGTGCAAGGGAAAATTGATGGAGCCATTAAGCCTTTCACGATGAATTCTATCAGCAAACTAGTGGCACTACAGTTGGATATTGAGAAGTTCGGGCCTAGCTTGGAGGAGGTAGAAGCTGTATCATGGTGTTGAACGAAAGATTGCTGCAGTTCAGGACAGAGAAGGAAGATGTGACTAAAACAGATGGGAAGATGTTGAATTACATGTTCGACAAGTATATTCAGTATCAGAATAAAAAGAAGATATAGATGTTACAGCTGGCGTGTCTTTCTTCTACTTTTTCTTCTATTTTCTACGTTCCCGGATGAAATTGTAAAACTTTGAAGTTATTGGTTTTGAAACCGTTACTTTAAGTTATGTGGAACAATTCTATTAGTTAAGTGACAGTTGTGTCACTTGAAGAGGAATTAGAGGAGGATGATTGCCAAATGTTATCTTTACCTTTTGTTTATGTTTCAGTTCAATTGAGTTTCTCATTTGTTCTTTCCCTTCTACATTCTATAAGTAGAAGAAGAATCTTCAGGTTAAGGATCAGAATTTGTAAGCAGCATTCTTGTGTTCCAGACTTTGTACTGAAACCCCTGATAGCCACTTGAAGCAAAGGAATATAAAGGAGCAGATTTCCGGAGAACTTTGTGTCACGGTGCATTTTGTTTCTAGCTTTCTATCTTAGATCTTCTACTAAACTGTGTTATTTTAGATCTAGATCTGGAGTTGCCTTTACTTATAATTCTATGTGTTGATATCTATTGGTTTTTTCTATGTGCATGCAATCAACTCTGTTATCTATTGATTGGGTTGCACATCTTCCCCATTTCTTCCCTGTGTTTTATTATTTCTTTCTTCTATAAATATTTCCTTTCTTAAACAGTTGCTTACTTGCTGCAGAACTATACAGCTATGATTCATGAGCTAAATAGTTGAAGTAAAACCCTCATATAGATACTAGCATATTTTTATCGACAAATCTGACATGGGAGCCTCACCGATAAATGACCGAGATTTATCTCATGACTACCTAGGTTTTCAGCTATACAGAAAATCCAGCCAACAGTTAAAAAGGGTTGCGGCCATTACAATCCAAAGGAATGGCGAAAAGGATCATTGATGACCGTTTGGACTTACTTTTGCAAGCATTGTGTTTATGAAAGCAGAGTCAAGTGAGGATCCCCACAAATGTTGTGCATGCAAGCAGGATCTTGCAGGTAATACATAGTGATGTGTATGGAGTCTGGACCAGTCAAGGTTCCATCACTAAGAAAGGTTGCATGTACAATGTGTCTTTCATGGATGACTTTTACAAGTGATCACAAAGTGGGAATTGTGGCTACACTATATGAGTCTATCTCACTCTGATCATAAACAACAAAATTTGAACGAAGGGACCCATATAGACAACATGATATCAGGTGCATGATAGTTCACTACAATTAGTAGCAACCACTCATCAACCTACTTACAATCACCAACATAATGAATCATCACAATACTCACCAACATGATTTGATAATACCATAATTTAAGTTTACACTTTAGTTCTTATGGTATTTACACTTTGGCATTTGACTAATTACAGTAATTATTAACTACACAATTGAATAACTCGGAGATTACTCCATTGCGGTGATCTATTAGTTTGATGATTGATAATCACATACATGTTTTATTCAAAAAGTGTTTGTCCCATCCCCAAAAACTTAGAAGCTTTTCAGCACAATATATATAAGTGAGGCTTTTTTGGTGCCAACAGTCAAATACAGGAAAATGTTTTCTTTAATAAGTTTACATTCAACATGGCATTGGATGCATTTTGACATCTACTAATAATTGTAGATTGTACGCAACTTCACCTACTCAATTATTCAAAACAATTCATCTATGTATGCATGTCACAGATTCATAATGACCAAAAATCCAAAGCATGTTTATTACCTCTGGCATAATTGCAACAGTAGCAGTAGATGTATGAACACGACCTTGTGACTCAGTTTGAGGAACACGTTGAACACGATGAACTCCAGATTCATATTTTAGCTTACTATAGACACGTTCACCACTTATTTCCATTATATATTGCTTGAAACCTCCTCTCTCAGCCTAAAAAAAAAAATTTACAAAAAAGGCTGAACATTTACTCCAAACGAAATTATAGTTGAAAAAGTACATAAAATGTTATATGCTTATACCTCCGTGGAGGAAACGGGTGAGCACTTCCATGAGGTTCTTTCCGCATACTTTTGATACATACGAACCTGAATTTAGCAGCAAACAGAAAAGTATATTATAAATATAAACAGATACTAGCAATCTTAACACCATGATAATACACTTAATACTTACATATAAGTTGAAAGCAGTATTAACAAGCCCTACCAAAGTTATAATCATCTACAGTTTCACTCCAAATAAAAGAAACCATATGGCATTTTTTAAGCACTTAGTGAATAAAATGAACCCAAAAAAACTTTTTAACAAAATGAATAAACCTCCTCCACGCCACCCTCTGCAATTAATATGACAGAACTGCTGAGATGCTGAGACTGTTGAACGGAATTTGGTAATTTTGGCAGTTAGGATAAGACCTTGCATGTCAAAGATATTTTTTTATACTACATATGTAGCTTCCTTTCTACATTACACAGAGATGGAAACAAATCCAAAATGTGGAAATGCTGATTTTCCAAGAGTTCATGGAAACGAAATGGCGCGGAAACGTTCATGCAATAAATTATTAGAAAATATAAATATATATTAAAAGGGCATAATATTCTTTTTGGTCCATAAAAAATAAAACACTTAAACAAAATGGTATTCATGAAAATTTAAAAGTTAAAACATTCAACATACTTAAGATTTCAAATGTTCGTGCCACGTTTCAAAGCTTCAAAAGTTGAACAAAAATCTCAAATTAGTTCACAATGTGGGCTAAGTTACAAGGTTTGAGTTTGAGTTCATGTTTGACAAGGATGAAATCCGATTCAAGTTTGTGAAAATAAGTTTGAAAGAAAGCATCATTATGTTCAAACAATAGAATTATTTTCATCATTTTAATTTTCTAAAAGAAGTGCATAAATATGTCAAGAGGTAAAGAGTGGAGAGAGCATTCAGTGCTCTATTTTCAAATGGTATATGTATATAAACACACATATTCTAGAATAATGCAGAAGTGTAACGTCCCCTTTTCCAAACAATAATTAATTGAGGCAAGATGAATAGCCTTTAATCCACCCCCCTTGGATTAAAGGATAATTAATCGCTTTGTACTAATGAATTAAAATTTAAATTTTATTTATTTTGTGCAAGTCAAAATAAAAGGGGGAAAAATCGATTTATCGTGGGCCAATAAAATATCATTTGGAATAAATCGTTTTTGTTTTGAGAAAAGAAAATAAATAGAAGGCAAGTCGATTTCCTTTAAAGTTAATTAATAATTATTTATAGGCAAATTGACTTTATTTGGCAAAGGTTGATTCCTTTTGGGCATCAATTATTATATTTAATTCTCTCATGTATTTTATTTTCAAATATTATTTTGGGAAATTAACATTTTCATTGGAGTTTGACTTTCACGTCATTTTAAAAATTAAAAGCTCTCTTCTCTAGAAGATGGCGTCAAAAAGGAGGGAAAACTTCGGAGATTGCACATGGACAAATCTATAAAAGGAGATGATGGGCACCCTTTTTGCATGTTGACGGTTTTTGGAAACTTATTTTTGTGCTTGAAAAGGGATGTATGCCCACTAATGATCTAAAATAAAAGGTGTTTATTAACACCACCTTTATGTGAAGTGTGTAAACCCTTCAAGCTATGAATTGAGAAGTTATTGCTTAAATCTATTGCCTGTGTGAAGCCGCCATTTTTGAGAGTATGTGAGCTTAATTTATGAGGGTATTTGTGAGCTTTATTTGGTAATTACAATTTGATTATTGTTGCTCATTATTGTGGCCCAAATCGACTTGCATTAGAGGTGTTTGAGGCATATTTTAGTGGCATTAGAAGTGAATCTCCAATCTAATTTGTTTTAGCATGTTTTGCTAAGTATAATGCCCATGATTTGACTAATTTTGAGTTGGTATGTGCAGCTGGAATTTATTTATAATAAAACGACTTGTTCGAAGTAATTTTGGCATCATATGAGGGGCATTTTAATAGTTTTATGAGTTGCTATGATAAATCTAATATTTCATATCTGTGTGTGGACATTTTAGGGTTTAAAAAGCAAGAGAAAGTGCTGCAAATATTTATTATATTTTTCTTATCCCTAGGCCACTAGATTTTTTATTTTAAGGGTAGATTTGGAGGGTTTACGGTGCTCAAAAAAAATTGTTTAATAGTTGACTAGAAAGGTCATAATTTTAACTTTCAAATGCATTTGGTTTCTTTGGAAAATACTGAGTATTGATCAAGTTATGGAATTTTGAAATTCAGTTGGTTTTTCGGTGTTTTAAATTAATTTTTCTACCGTTGCAATTTATTATGGTTAATGAAGTGTCATCTCCAACTAGTTAGCCCATCTAAACCCATCACCTTGGCTCACTCCAACCCCAATTGGGTTGTATTGAAGCCGACACTGGGTTAGTTGAAGTGAACCTAGAAGGGTTGCTCTTCTAAGTTTACTTTTGCAAGTAGTAATTTTCTGATTTTAATTAATAGCCCAAAAGGGGATATTACAAAAAGCATGACAAAAACTCTCCATGTAAAAATAAATGACAGCTCAAGTTCATGTTCAATGACAAAAAAAGTTAGCCGAATTTCAACCTTTTCCTATAAAGTTCAGCATACCTTGTGCAATAGAATGTGGGGAGTATTGGGCCCCTACTAATTTGTCCCCTTTTAGCAATAAAAAAAAAATAGAATATGGGGAGTACAATATAGAATAAATCATCCCAATCCTCTACATTCTCCTCAAAATCATTATTACTCGGATTGTTGCTTGACCCTACAATGGCCACCACCACGTACAAAAAATGTTGTGTTTAACTTTAAATTGCTAAAAGTTAAAGTTGTTGCATATAATGATAATGATATTGATATTTTTTGTTTTCGATTTAGGTTTTTAACTTTTTAATATGTTTTTGACTTGTTTAGGTTAGGGGTGGGGTTTCGGGTAGTTTTTTTTACTTTTAGGATTTTTTTTTCCTTTTTCTTTTCTAGCTTGTTTAAAGCACAAAAATACCCCGGATACAACCATGTCTTTTTTGGGACGTTTCCAACAAGTGTTTGTGAAGGTTTTTGATGTGTGCGTGGAGTGCAAATCAAATCTGAAATATCCTATAAATGAAGCTAGTGCTCATCCAATCTTTTGCCCAAAATAATTAGCTATTAAGCTAGTATTGTTATAAGTGTGATTGATGACAAAATATGAACTAACTTCAAAAAATGAATCCCAAACTTGTTGGTTTTCTTTGTAAATACCTGCAAATAATATCGGATAATAACACAATGCAAAAAGTGTTTCCACTTGGAAAAATTCGCCCCACTATTGCTTATTCAATTAGTCAAGAAACAAGGCTAATATAGCTAGTACAACAAGACTTGTCTAAATTTGCATGACAAGTAAAAGACTAATAATAAGAACCACAACTTCTAAATGAACTAAAGTCAACTAAAAACAATTTAAAATAGACTCAAGATGACAAGTGTCATTTACTAATAATATATGGTCAACATGTAAGAAGTCATTATTAGTTTAAGTAAGACATGCACAATCATCATGCACACTTGTCAAACTAGGTGCCCAAACTCTCTTAATAATCGAAATGGCCTAAAACAAGACTAACATTAGTCATCTATGCATAGAAATGGTGCGCCACCTCTTGGGGATGAATGGATAAGCATTTGAACTTAGTAAAGTTCACATCTACTGAACTGCATTCTAACCGGCACCTCCTATCTAAAAATACAAAATGTCTAAAAATAGAATTCTAAAAATAAATTTAAAAAAAAAGAATTTTATACGTAACCAAAAAATCTCCTAAAAACAAAAGATACAACTAAAACTAATTCTAACAGTGACTAACCAATTAGGTACTCTTATTGGCATCATACTCACCATTCCCCCCTTTGATGCAAAGAGCAAAATTGCCTATCTTCTCCTTAAGTCTTCCATGAACTTGTTGCGACAATCCCTTAGTGAAAATCTCACTAAGTTGATCTTCACTTCTTTCACTTCTCACATAGTCAATGACAAATTGATTACCATTGACCAAGTCTCGGATAAAATGATGCTCGAGTTCTATATGTTTGGTTTTAGCATGGAAAATTGGTTTCTTAAACAATTGCATTGCCCCATTATTATCACAATATTTTTTGTGTAGGCTCAAGATAAGCCTCTCTGAAATCAACCAAAAGTCTTCTCAACCACATACCTTGTGTACAAGAAGATGTAAGAGCTGCATGTTCAACTTTAGTAGAGGTTAAAACAATTATGTCTGCTTCTTTGATGACCATGAAACCAATTCTCTACCCAATGTGAAGCCATTAACCGAAGCACACTTCTTGTCATCAAGAGAACCTCTCTTATATGAATTTGGGTATCCAATTAGACATAATGAACTAGTTAGTCTGAAATGAATACCATGATTATAAGTACCTCATACATATCTGAAAATTCTTTTCATTGTTTCCAGATACTTTAATGATGGATTATGCATAAATCTAGAAACTAGTGAAACCCAATAACTCTCAACTTTGGTCTTGTAGATCCAATAGGTTCCAGTGACATATTTTTCAACCAAAGGTTGAATAAGATTCCATGTATCATTCATTTCAATTGAATCCATCTCAATTTTCATAGCATCAATCCACTCTTTCCTTTGACTAGCTTTTGCATAACTCTTAGGTTCACTATCCATAGATGACAATGCAAACATGGTGTTTTCATCATGAGCCTCATCAAAATAAATTAACTTTTTGATCTTGAAGCCTTGTGATCATTCTCTCATAGTTCTAATCCAACATTTGATTTGCTTGATGTGGATTCAACAAACACTTGTGCTTACTTGGTGTTGATGTACTTTGATAACTAATCTCTTGGGAAGAGCTAGTATTGTTCCCTGTTGAACTAAAAACGTGTATAGGACTTTGTAAGCCTCAAAATATTTTTCAAGAGGCTTCCCCCTTCACTCACGGCCCTTTTAGAAATTTGATTATGATCAACATACAAGTCTTTTTCAAAAAAATTACAATCCCTAAAACAATTGTTGGATTACTAGTAGGATTATAAAACGTGGATGCCTTGCTTTCATCACTATATCCAGTGAAGAAGTGAGACACACTCTTAGGATCTAATTTTATTCTCTTTGTTTCACCCTTCCCTTGACTTGAGGTGATTTGTATCTTGCCCTTTACTTCAACTTGGATGGACTTTCTATCTTCAAATTGCACTTGGCTTTTATAAGAATCATCTAACCTACTGAAACCATCTTTCTGACTTGTCATGTGATTTGAGCAACTTGAATCAAGAAACCACTTATTATTTCCATCCTATAATCCCACAAAACATGTGAGACAATAATCAAAGTGCTCTTGTTCATCATTTTGTTCAGCTAGGACTTCCTTCTTTTCACCCTCTTGATTAGCCTGATTTGTGGCTACCAATAACCTGTAATCTCTTAAAAAGTGTCATGATTTTTGCAATAATAACAAGTATCTCTTACCTTAGGAAGTTCGCTTGATCTTTCCCCATGGAAATACTTGTCTTGGTTGCAAATGTTTGTTTTGAATCTATTGCATATAGTTTCATCTTAGCATCATGGGACAAGAGAAAACCTACAAGTTCATCAACACTTGTAGTGTTTATGTTCTTACACATCTCAAGAGTGATCACAATATGCAGCCATCTATGTGTCTAAGATCTCAAAATTTTCATTACTATAAACTTATCTTCTATGTTTCTCCCTAATCCCTCATTATATGTACTAAAGCATTTATCTTTATGCAATATTCTCCAACTCTTTATTGTCTGCCATTCTCAAATTTTAAAACTCATTTTCAGATTCTGGAGTTTTGCTTCTCTTACCTTAATAGAGATGTGAAGTCTTCAAGGTATTCCATGCCTCATGGGCATTTTTGATTCCAGCAATTCTTGGATAAATGCTTGGGTTTGTGGCACTCTAGAGATAGAAAAAAACTTGTGCATCTTCCTTTTCTTCTTCTTTTTTTACTCTTTTCTAATCTTGAGCCAAAACATTCCAATTTGTAGGTAGGGTCTATACATTGATAGCATTCTCCCAAACTCCCTTCCAAACAAACATCCTCTTCAACTGATCTCTACAATACTCAAAGTTGTCTCCATTGAAGATGAGGATATTCATAGAAGAATATTTCATTAAAGCCGTGATTCTCCTAATAACGTCTAAAAACCCTTTTGAACCTTTCTTGAATGACGCTTTGATACCAAATGAATATTTTTAATGTGTGGATGGAGTGCAAATCACATCTGAAATATCTTGTAAATGAAGCTAGTGACCATCGAATCTTGCCCAGATTAACTATCTATTAAACTATTGTTGTGCGTTTGATGACAAAATATGCACTGAAGAACTTCAAATAAAGAATCTTAGGCTTGCTGGTTTTTTTTGTAAAAACCTACAAATAATATCAAAGAATAACACAATGCAAAAAGGATTACCACTTGGGAAAATTCATCCCACTATTGCATATTCAATTAAATAAGAAACAATGCTAATATAGCAATTACAACAAGAATTGACTAAATTTGCATCACAAGTAACAACTTATTAATAAGAACTACAACTCTTAAGTGAATTAAAGTCAACTAAAGACGACTTTAAAATAAAATTAAGATGACAAGTATCATCCGCTAATAATATATGGTCGACATGCAAGAAGTCATTATCATTTTAAGTGACACATACACACCCATAATGCAAACTAGTCAAATTAGGCGCCCCATAAACTCCTAAAAATAGAAATGGACTTAGATAAGCCTAAAATTAATCATTTATGCATAGAAATGGTGTGAATGTATAATGATTTGAACTCAATTAAGTGCACATCCAACGAACTACATTTTAACTGGCACTTCTAGCCTAAAAATAGAAGATGTCTAAAAATAGAATTTTAAAAATTAAAATTTTACACTTAACCAAAAAATCTTCTAAAAACTAAAAACACAACTAGAACTAATTCTGACCATAACTAATCAGGTTTCCAAATTGGCATCATCAACAATTTGGGCATTTCCAATGCATTTTGAACACGTCTATTGCTTCAGAAGTGTTTATGGGGATAAGGGACCTCTACAAGAGGCATTTCATGTGACATGACTTCCTTTCTACACCCACACACAATGGATGAATGAATGGTATGGTGAAAGAAAGAAAGAAATTATATTAATATCCACAAATGACCAGAAGTAGGTCGATGGGATTTGAGGATACAACTTTAACAATAGAAAGCTCTAGTGAGAGAGAATCCTAGAAGCAAAATTTGAAAAGTGTGTGACGTAAATAAAGCAGTGTGCCACTAACACAAGTGGCAAACAAGAGCACCAAAAGTAGGAGTCAATGAAGACTGGAAGGAAATCTCATTGACTATCTATGTTTGTGCCTAAAGCGGAACAGTTGTTTGGGTCATCATTGATTCCTACAATAGGTCTAACAATGTTGGTAGAGGATGTCCAAGCTCGAACGGACTAGATTGGGAGATCCTAGGAGGAAGCAAGGCACTTCCTCTAGAATCTCCCATAACATCAAAGGTCAATGTAGCTCTCGTAGTAGAAATGAAACTCGTAATATGAATTTGTCCATGTGTGCTCGGGGGCGGCTAGAGGCACCTAGTAAGTGGTAGATTACAATCTTTGAAAAGGGGCATAGCCATGAGGCCAAGGGGGAGTAGGCTAGGGAAACTGAGTAATTTGGCTAGTAATGGTGCACTGAGAGAAGCCCCTCAAAACCAATCTATCAGCTTTGATGTGTGAAGTACCAGCGTCCAAAGGACACTTAATACTTCATGTCGCCTAGCTAGGATGGAAAAACGAGGTGATCAACATGGGGTCTCTAGATCCTCTAGACCCCCTGTAGGGATTTGCATCGGATAGTGACGACCTCATGAAGATAAAGAGCACGGCACCGTCGGTCTGGATATTTGAAGAAAGTAAATAGAATGTTTCATGAGTCCCTGTTGAGGCAGTGAAATCTACTACGAAACACAATAAATAAGGCATTTGTAAATGAAGTGTTCCTCACTCTCCACCTCCTAAAAGGTGCAAAGACAATAAGAGAATTGGAAGAGTTGCAAATAATCTCACTTGAATAGCATTGTTGGTGGAATGACATTTGCTACAAGGAAGTGAGGTCAAGAAAATTTTCACGGAGTCCCTCTTTCATCCACTACTCATGTTGGGAGCATTCATGAGGGATTTGGTATAACAAATGTTGCTTATGTCTGAGACTCCTTTGCTGATTATATGAACCAAGAAATTAAAGACCCACATATGAGAATCTGGATTTCAAATTGTGGAAGGTTGCTAAGAATTTGCATGATGTTGAGGTAAATGATAATAGGAGGCTCATGAAAGAGCTAATGCAAGATCTTGGGCAGTCAACTGACAAAAAGAATCTCTTTGACATAGCCCAAAGTCTGAGTAGAACAAAAAAGCTTTCTAATGCCACTGGGACTTATCTCCTGCATGATGATCATAAATCCATTGAGAAATTGTTATAATCCACTTCATGGGAATCAAGTTTCCATCAACACCGGATTGTTGCTGGGATGAAGGCAATGATGCAATACAAAAAAGAAATTGCTAAGAGATTGGGTTTGTCTATGTCTGCTGAAGCAGCTAAGCCAATTCTTGAATGTTGCATTCCATCTTTGAATGAGAACTTTGGTGAGGGTGTACTGATAATTGAGAATCAAGGAGGTAAGGAAAATTTGCATTTTTGAAGGTTGGTGGGCGAGTCGTGTGTATAATTTGATAGCCCCCAGCAAAACTAGACCTCTGTTTAATCAAAGAATGACATATAGACATGCACATGGCTAATGATATGGGGAAAGCCATGGTAATTTGCTGCCTGGAGGACCACTGTGTTGTTTTCTTCTGTGAAAGATAGACTCTAATGGTAATTAGACTCCCAGACAGAAGTTAACGTAGAAAAGTTGATTTTTGAATATCTTTGTTTTCTATTTTTTATCCTTTCTGTTGATTTTTTTCCATCTCAAGAGTTTTCTTCTGGTATAAAGGCAATGATGCAAGACAAAAAAAATATTGCTAAGAGATTGGGTTTGCCTGTCTGCTGAAGCAGCTAAGCCAATTCTTGAATGTTGCATTCCATCTTTGAATTAGAACTTTGGTGAGGAGGTAATGATAATTGAGGATTAGGGAGGTAAGGAAAATTTGTATTTTTGAAGGTTGGCGGGCGATTCGTGTGTATAATTTGCTAGCCCCCAGCAAAACAAGAATCCTGTTTGATCGAAGAATGACATATAGACATGCACATGGCTAATGATATGGGGAAAGCCATGGTAATTTGCTGCCTGGAGGACCACTACGTTGCTTTCTGCTGTGAAAGACAGTCTTAATGGTAATTAGAGTCCCAAAGAGAAGTTAACCTGGAAAAGTTGATTTTTGGATATCTTTGTTTCTATTTTTGGTCCTTTCTGTTGATTTTTTCCATCTTGTTTTGCTTCTGGTATACGTAAAAAGAGTATGAGGGAAGAAACAAGGAAGTGAAGATTTCTTTCATGGTCATAAAATTTGCTTTCATGTTTCCCGAGAGAGAGAGAGAAGGGGGATTGTCAATTTGAAATTACACTGATGATAAGTGAGAATGGAGAGGAAGTGGCGAGCTCTTTCAGAAAATAGGAGATATTAATGATGAGAAAAATTAGCACAGATATTGAACAGAAAAGTATGCATTCTTATCGCTTGATTTGCATGTCAGTCCTGTCATGTCAATCTTGTGTGACTTGATCGTGTTAGTTAAGGGGAATATTCTGATAAGGTTGTAGTACTGTGCCGAAAAAAGATACCATAACTCCAGGAATGGTCTGTAACTATTATAGCTCTGCTGATCCTTTCTTCATCAATTCTATAACTAATAAGAGATAAGGATACATATGGTGATTTAAATGTATAATGTTTTTGATGGAAATGTGTTAAGATTTCTTGAAATTGGACAAAGGAAGTATTTAGAACAGCCCCAGCTCAACATATCCCTTGGTTTTCTTCTTGCAGTAAGCGAGCTAAGGGCTGGAAGAGAGGTAGAAAACAGTGGAAGCTGGACAGAAAAAAAATAGATCCTGGAAGTGATTGTTGAAGAAGTTGCAATGAGAGAATCATATTTCATTACTATGGTTGCTCCATTCAATTTTGTTAATGGAATTTAATGTTGTTAAATGGAAACGGTTTTTAGCCTCTTTCTTCTCTCCAATTTTCAGAATCATGGTTGTATGGATTTTAGCAATATTATAAGAATGTAAGAGGCTATGTGTAACTTCAGAATCTATGGAAGTGACAGCATTCATATGGGCTTTGGACCTGATGTGGAAGGCACTCATAAATCCTTCACATGTATTTGAGGCACCAACCTGATGAGTATAATGTCAGGTGGAGTGGCAATTTTACCTTTATTTTTTGCAGGTCTAGGGTCCCTAACCATAGGCAACCTTAGCAGGAAAAAAACGAATAGACCTCCTTATCAAAAAAGAAATTGTTATTGGGTCATTCTTTATATGCATACACACGGAGCATTCTCCCAATGAGAGAGTAGGGACTGCAAATGCTCCACTTCCAAGTAGACCTTATCCACTTGGACTTGGATGTAAAGAAATACATTGGAGATCACAGAAACTTTATTAGTCTCAGAGAAGTCTCTATCCATTACAGTGTTGTTAAAAATAGCAAATTTTTATCTTTCCAAATATGAAAAATAATATCAATGCAAATAATTTGTCGATAATCATTGTATTTTACAAGAAGCATGACCTAATCCCTAGAAGAACCATTTTCCAAGTAAACAATTATGGGATGAAAGGTTGGAAAAGGGAATGAATCCATTTCCATGTAGACTGAGCATGGGGGAAAAACCAAAAAAAATTGTTTGAAAGACTCAAGTTGAGGGCAAGCCGCACAGGTGAGGTTCAAAAACCTCGTTTGCTTAAGCCTATCCCCAACAAGGAGACCCTAATAAATAATGCACCATAGGAAGTGAGATTTTATAGGCTCAATGTGAACTTTTCATAGATTTGGAAACCTTCGCATCCAAACAGCATCCTGAGATGTAAGATTCCAACAGTGATTAAGAGATTCACTCAAAACATGTTGAGGGGCAAGAAGTTGATAACCAATCCAAGGTTTGTACCATAGTTACCAGATTCGGCCAAATCCCGATTTTTCAAGTAGCCCGAATAAATTCAGTTCAGGTCAGCCCTGTTTTTTTCACAAATATATATATATTACAATATAAAAACACACAACCATTCATATTATTTGATAATAAATATATTAACATTTTATATTGTATTATTAATATTTTTTCCGTATTTGTCAATTTTTTCATATTTATAAATTATGCTCATATATAATATCAAATATGTATATATTCCGAATCGAATTTTTCTGAACTTTTTCTAGAGTTCTGGACTTTGGATTTTTTCCCCCTCACGAATCGATCCGGATTTCCGGACCTAGTAAACTATGGTTTATACTGACATAAGGAAGTAACAGAAGGCCAATTCTAGTGTCTCCACGAGGGCATACAAAAGGAAACACAGATTTTTTGCAGGCATTCATCAAGTATAGAAGTTTGGATTTTAGAAATAGATTATGCATCTTCATTCTCAAGCTAAATATTAGCTTTAAGCATATCCCGTGGCATCTAAGTTCTAGAAGCTTTACAAAATATGTCACCAATAACATTGATTCACTTTTTATCAATGTTTTAAAAATCGGAACCGGCCGAGGATCGGACCGGTTCAAACTTTATGAACCGGTTTACTAAAAAATACATAAAAAATTATATTTTTAATGAAAACAATACATTTGAAAGATTAAAAACCATGATTCCAAAAATTACACACAAAATATGCAAAGCTTGCTCTTGTATATATGTAAGAAATGTGTTTATAGAAAAATGGCACAAACTCCAAGTCCAATACAAAATACATATATCATTTATGAGATTCTGAAACAATATACATAAATAATGAGGCTCTAAATGGCCTCCATAGTCCGAGACTCCAAAAAAACAACATGATATGTTCATTGATACATTACAAATACAAGTTACAAAACTTCGGTGCGAGACTGATCACCACATTGATCGGGATGACAGACTTTGTAGGCTCTGTAGCCTTCAAGAGGTGGAGACCGAGACTCATTTCATCTTCCGTTGCCCCATATACTATGAGATCAGAGGACGATTTCACTGCCTCTTCAAAGAGATTCAGACTCTCCCGGTCTTCTTCAAATATATTGACCAGCAGTGTCTTGCCCTCTACATCCGTGAGTCTTTGCTGCTCCGGGACCAAATTCTTCATCCCCCTCCGAGAGTCATCCCCACGAGACGAATTACAGCCTTCTTTCCGGTTCTACCCACAAGTGGAGGAACTAAACGACAGAGCCTTTCTGACCCAGATACAGTGCATAGATCAGTTCGTCCCCGGTTGGACCTTCACATTTCCCTCTATCACCACCAGTAGAATCGGATGCACACACGTACCAGAGTGCAACCCAGCTCCATTCGTCCCCCTGGTCGTCGCTTCAGTCTCAGATCTCAGCATGGGAGGAGGTTTTCGCCCCCCTCTTCGGGTTGTCAGTCCATCAGGAGCTTCTTTTCGTCGGCCTCTAATGTTAGGAGGTGTGTGGCTACCATTCTTGACTAGACCATTGGTCCTCGTTTGCCCCCTCCTTCATTCCCTTCTTTTCTTCTCCCGTCCTTCTCCCCCGCTTGCTCGATTGCCCCCACCTGTGGGCGTATTTGGCTTCGGGTTTCCTTTCTGCTTTTTTTCCCCTTTCTTTTGTTTTTGGGAACTCATTTTTAATCGTCTCCACTCGCACTTTGTATATTGTTTGGGCTACAATCCCATTGACCTACTTTTGTGGTCATTCGTTGGACATTAATATATTTATCTTATCTTATCTTATCTAGAATAAACTAGATGACATCAATGATCAATCATCAAACTCTGCACCGCTGGTGGAAATGGGGTCCTCAAGGTCATCCTCATCAATATCATCACCGGCCTCTGGCTCTGACTCAGACCCATCCAAATCCTCAAGTACATCTGCAACAACTGTATTGGCACGAGGAGTAACACGAGTGCGACTAGTGCCTGTTATGTCTCGTGATGGTGGCGGCGGTGTTGTTAATGGTTCATCATCCTGATCCAAACCCATCCACCCCAAGTCATCGGGATCAAACTCTACTAGCTGACTCTCCTCTACACAATCTAAGGTTAGATCTATATCATCCAAGACAATGGGATTAGTATCAAGTCTTCGGTTCAGCAACTGGGTGCGCCTTAGCCGAATGTTGTACTATACAAAGACAAGATCATTCAACTGTTGTTGTTCCAAACGGTTTCTATTATTCGTGTGAATCCACTCGAAGACGGACCAGTTGCGCTCGCAACCTAGAAGCACTGCAAGTTTGGCTCAGGATCCTAATTGCAAACTTTTCCAATTGAGAACACTAACTACCAAATGAGTCCCAGCAATGTGTTGCGATAAAAAATGTAAATGTTTAATTAGTAAACAATGACAATAAAAACACAAAGTTAAAAATTAAAAGTAAAACTTATAACTTAAAGGCTAAAGCGTAAATCAACAAATTAGATTGTCTTATGCTAAAAATTCATGATTATTCATTAAAAAGTTTAATCAAATGACTTACCTGGTTGGTCCACATCCCTTGCAATCTTTGCAAGGTTTTTCCCAAAGGTACCTGTGGCTCTGCTAAAGAAACCAATCTGTCGGTGAACCTCAAGTTGTTGCGTCTCATCAGGGACCATGCGCTCTAAGCACTTGTACAAACCATCTTTTACTTCTCCTGTAAAATCTTCTCCAAGCTAATCTCTGTAATGATATTTTGGGTTCAAGAAATATCCAGTTGCATGTATAGGGCGATGGAGTTGATTGATCCATCTAAAATCTATAATCTCTCATATAGGCCCATACTTAATTACCATGTCTTTGTATGTTGCCCTTATCTACTCATTTGCCTGATCCATAGCCTCATAAATATAGCCCATGGCTAATTTTTCCCCATCCACCAACTGCAGCACCTTAACAAGAGGCTCGGCAACTTTCACAATCTCTGTTGTTTTTTTTCCAAAATAAATTGTCAAAAAGTTTTTCCTTTGTGTCTTTCTCATCTTATTTGCGGCTCCACTTTGATGCATTCCATTCATCACTTGAAAACATTTTTTTCAAGTTCTCTTGTTGGGAAAGAAGAGATTGCAACGTGAGGAAGTTTGTTGTAAATCTCGTGATGGCTAGCCTAACAAGTTCTTTGCCCTCAGTGTTCTTCCTCATTAGGTTCAATACCCAGTGAGTGGATTGTAGATGTATTTGGTAATGCTTTTGGCAAGCTCTGCAGTGTTCTTGATCCAATCTTTTTTTCCTATATCCTCAAGCATGAGGTCTATGCAATGTGCAACACATGAGAGTCCCAAAATATTGTTTTGTGTTTAGCCTCTAACATCTTACCAACAAGAACATAGTTAGAGGCATTATCTGTTATGATTTGTACAACATTTTCCACCCCCACCTCTACAACAATCTCATATAAAAGCTTAAACAAAAAATTTGCATCTTTCACCCTATCAAATGCATCAACTGATTTCAAAAACATAGTACCTTGTGGACAAGAGGCAAGAAAATTTATTATGGTGCAAGTTCTTGTCATCACTCTACCCATCTGACATAATAGTACATCTAGTTTTGGCCCATGATATTTTACAGCTCTTTAAATATTCATCTATGGATGCAACTTCTTTCTTCAAAAGTGATCCTCTCAAGTCATGCATACTAGGGCCTTTGAAGCCCTTATCAATAGCAACAATGGAATCAAACATAGGCTGGTAATAAGGTGAGTGGACAACATTGAAAGGGATATTTGCATCATGCCACTATCTAGCAATGTATTCAAAAGTTGCTTCTTTGTATTGTTTCTTCCAATGGTTATCCAAGGTGGGCTGATTTCTGTTGACATGGAGGCACTAGCAGGTGTGGAAGATGGAAAAAAGCTTTGAATGTTCTTTTTTTTTTTAGGCCGGTTTTCTTGACTATCAGTGGATGGGGGAGGCATATACCGAAAGCACGATATAATAAAATTAATAAACCTAAATCACCCTTGAACTCACCCTTTGGCCGTTGGGTAGACAAAAAGGGCCAAAGGTCTTCGATCAAACTATTCGAGAAAGAGGGACATTACAGTCCTCCCTTCTCACTTCTGAGGAAGTCCTTGGCCGCCTTCGCACTTCTGCTGGCTTGTCCGACTTCATCAGGAGTACCATTGGTGTCAAACAGGGTTGCCCCCTCTCTCCCACCTTATTTGGGATCTATATCGATGAGCTTGAGGACTTTCTCAGGGATCACATACAGGAAGGTGATGGGTGCCTTCTACACCAGGTTCTGATTTACATCCTCCTCTTTGCAGATGACGTAGTTCTCCTTGCTTCTTCTATTGAGGGTCTCCAGAGGCAGCTAGATGCTTTAGCCCTTTTCTATGATCACTGATAGCTGACTGTGAATCTTGGGAAAACCAAAGTTATGGTTTTCAATTGTCTGAAGACTTCAGACCTCCACTTCTTCTTCAAGCATGTGGAGATTGAGATCACTTGCTCTTATACCTACCTGAGGATTCTTTTCTCTGGGCCTCGTTTTAGCCTTCGTCCTGCTCTCCAACCCCGGGTTAATAAGGGCTATGGTTCTTTGGCGATTCTTGAGAGACAGTGTTTCTGCCACCACTTTCAGGACATTCCTTCCAAGATGTCCCTCTCTGATTCCCTGGTTAGGCCCACAGTTCTGTATGGTTCAGAAATTTGGGGTCCCTCTCTTTTGGACTCAGATTGGGCCACTATCGAGCGCGTTCAGATCCTCATGCTCAGACGTATTATCAAGTGTAAAGAATTTGTTCCTCAAAACATTATCCTTGCTGAATTTGGGGCTCACCCCTTTCGTTTGGAGACCATCTTCAGCCTTGTGTTGTTGTTGCACTGTATTCGGGGGTATTCTAGTTCTTTTTTTTACAAGGACAGGTACACTTACCTTGCCTACTGCTCCTCGGAAGCTATTGCATCCTCGGATCACAGTAGACGATCTCGCTGCTGGTATGCCTATGTTTCACGCCTCTTTGAGTCCATTGGCATCCAGATGGACCGTCTCCCACCCTTCAGCTATTCTCTGGATGCCACCGCCCATCTACTACCCAACCAACAGGATCTTCACAGGATAATCAGAGAGGATATCTACAGACAGTTCATCCAGCACACATGGACCAACCCCCCGGGGAGTAGCGTCCGAAGATCTCACTCTATGCGGCACACTTTCTCAAGATCCATGATGGGGTCATTTTCAGACCCATGTACATTTCCCAGCATTGGTTGCAGGCCCTTCGTATCTCTCTGGGTCAGTTTTGAGTCGGCTCACATCGACTCCGTATTAAGACTGATCACCACTTAGACCACTCGAAGCGGACTTGCCTGCTTTGCTCTCTCCAGGAGGTTGAAACCAAAGAACACTTCATTTTCAGATGTCCTGTTTACTATGAGATTCGAGGGCGATTCCATTTCTTGTTTCGCGAGCTTCCTTCCTTCACGACTTTCTTCAGATACTATGATCAGAGATGTCTAGACTGCGTTGCTCTCTCCTCTACCTTCAGGAGGCCATCAGTGACTCCGCTTCCACCCGCTCCCTTTCTCAGGACAGGCTCCTCCATCCTCCCCCCCGACTCCCCAGGCAAGATGGCTACTAGTTACTCCTGATCACTTCCTTCTTCTAAGTCGTGAAAATTGAGAGAAAATCTGTGTTTTGCTCTCTCCGGTGAGCGATCTGGATCGGCTAAGCGGGCCCGCATTTGGTCACGTGTACGCAGACCTTGGATCCTCCTACAGTGCAACCTTTGGTTGACAGAAGGAAGAGGTCCGTCAAATTTTGTCTGTCGCAGCCTTGTGACTGCCAAGAAAGCCAGAACTTCCTTCCACCCTGGAGATTGCCAGGCTCAACAGATAAATAAGAGCCTTATCTCTCAGCTCTCGAGCAATGGGAGAGTCCCAAGGGCTCCCTCCACATAGACAGCGTTCCACACAGGTATTCATCAAGCCTACAAAGTTTTGAGACTACCCTCCTTCAAGATGAAGTGCAGAGTATCCCAAGTATTCTGTCTATGGCGCTATTGAAGCCCTGGTGGGATGACATGCTCCCCAGGCAACGCCCAGTGAGCAAGTCTGAAGCTGGAATCATGGATAAAGAGCTCAAACTCTGGAGCTTCTAGTAGTCGACTCGGACAGGCACTGGCGGGTGAGTTACTCCCATCCAGAGCCTTGGGCAGTGTTGGCAGAAGGGCGGTGATGTTGTTGGGGATGTCTGGGCTCCTTCTTTCGCTCCCTCCCCACACTGAAGAAGCAAAACAAAGATTATCATCTCTCTCTTCTTCACGTTTCTGGATATAGCTCTCAGGGCCTCTGGGTCCCTTGTTTCCTTCTCTTCTCCTCTCCTCTCATTGTATTTCGGGTGACCTGTTTGCTATATAATGGTCCTCTTGACTTTTCCATTCTTTGGGTTTGCTTTCATTTATTTTCTTTTGCTTTGTACTCTGCATACTCTTCAACTTTCCCATTGACCTACTTTTGTGGTCATGTGTTGGACATTAATAACATTACTCTGATATCTATAATTCTGCATGTTGCCTTTCTGCTCTTTCCCGTACTCTCATTTCCTCAGTCCTTTTGTAATTGATGATCTTCATAGAAAACACTTTCATGATATCCAAGTTTAAACCAACAAATCATGTTTTCTACATTTGTAAATAAGTTCATTTCTGAATAAGGGAACCTCTCCCATTAAAGAGGAGGGACTTCTTGTCCCCTGACTGTTGCTCTTCGTAAAGGTCCTATCTGACGACCAACAACTCCCATCCAGCCTTGAGTGTTAGGTGATGTTGTTGGGGATGTTGCTCCTTCTTTCGCTCCCTCCCCACACTGTCATCTCTCTCTTCTTCATTTCTGGTCTCTCGGCCTCTGTTGTTTCCTTCTCTTCCTCTCCTCTCATTGTATTTCGAGTGACCCATTTGCGTCCTCTTGCTGGGTTTGTTTGCTTTGTACTCTGCAATCCCATTGACCTACTTTTGTGGTCATGTGTTGGACATTAATAACATTATCGTATCTTCTCGAGATTGCTTGTCCCTAAGCAACTGCAAAGTTGGATGTTGAATTATAGACTCACCTTCCCATGTAGCATCCTCTAGTAGCAAATCGCTCCATCTCACCAGGAACTCCTAGATAACTCTACTCCTCAATGTCCTCTCTCTCCTATCCAAGATCTCCTTTGACACCAAATCCAACATCCCTTCCTCATCCAAGGATGGCAACTCTGCAAAAGAAACAATGTGTTGACCCAAAGCCTTCTTCAAGCAAGACACATGAAAAACATTATGTATCTTGCTTTCAGAAGGTAACTCTAGCTCATATGCTACCTCACCAACTCTCCTCAGCACCCTGTATGGTCCATAGAATCGAGGCTTGAGCTTTTCAGCACCACTCTTCTTGAGAGTACTTTGTCTGTATGGCTGAAGACATAGAAATACCATGTCTCCTACCTCAAATGTCCTCTCAATCCTATGTTTGTCTGCATACATTTTCTGTTGATTTTGTGCCTGTTGAATATTATCCTTAAGTACCTTAAGGATGTCCTGACTATCCTATAAACTCTCCTGAGCCTTGGGTGCTCTACTGTCCCCAAAAGCCAAATCAACGAAAGACCTTGCATCATATCCATACAATGCTCGAAATGGATTCATACCAATAGACATATGGTAAGTATATTATAGCAATACTCACATAAATACAACCATCTTACCCATGCCTTTTGCTACTCCGCAACATGGTTGCGTAGATAACCCTCTATCCATTTGTTCACAATCTCCGTCTGTCCATCTGTCTGAGGGTGATGACTAGTGCTCGGAGTCAACTCGGTGCTAACCAAACGGAAAAGCTCCTGCCAAAATATGCTCAAAAACCTATTATCCCAATCACTGACAATGTTCTTTGGAGGTCCATGCAACTTGAATACTTGACAAAAGAACAAATCAGCCACATGTGGTGCCTTAAAGCCATAGTTACCATGTTCGAAAAGTTCGGGTTGTTCGGATAGGGAAAAAAGTTCGAAAGTTCGGAATTTTGTAAAAATTCGGTTCCGGTTCGGTTTGGCTCGAAAAAATTATAAATTTGAAAAAAAATATAAAATATGAATAATTACCAAAAAAATTATAAAAACTAAAATACTTATTAATAATATACTAAAAGTTAAACCTAAAATAATTAAATTTATGTAACTAGTTACTAAAGTAACTTAAACATTCGGTAATAAATTCAAGTATTACTATTATTAAGTATTAATCTCTACATATTGCTATTAAATTATTAATGTCTCTAAATAAGAAGAAGTTGCTTGGTCCAAAAAGGTGCAAAAATGGATTTTATGAAAATAAGAAAAATATTGCCATCAATGCGTAGAGCTCGAGAAAATATACACTTTGAGAGAAAACAGCACCGGAAACTGAGCCATAGAATGAAAGTTATGGCACATGCAAGTTTTTGCTACTACATCTTCCCGGACCCTTTCCAAAAATGGCAAATTTTTTTCTGTCCTTGTGAGAAAAATCCAAAAACAAGCTTTTTTGCCAAAAAAGGAAAAAAAAAATTTAGTCGCCAACCGAACCTAGTGAACAAGTTCGGTTTTACCTGAAAATTCCGTCCGGCCCGAATTTTGCCTGTGTTCGTACGAACATGGTAACTATGCTTAAAGCTGGTAGGGATGGCAAAAAAGTGTGCATATTTTTTCAATCGATCGACTACCGCATAAATTGCAATTCATTCCCTTGCACTACAGGAAGACCTGTAATGAAATCCATCAAAATACTCTCCCACTTCTGCTCTGGTATCGGCAATGGCTGTAACAAACCTGTCGAGAAAGTATGCTCTGACTTGTTCTGTTGACAAGTAATACGCTCATGTACATGGCACAAGACATCATCCTTGAGACCCTTCGAAGAGAATCTCTCTCTAACCTGCCTATAATGTTTTAAAGTACCCTGGATGTCCTGCAAGTGGTGCATCATGGAAAGCATGCATAATCTTCTCCTTAAGCTCAGAATTCAGGAACTAGGTAAATTCTACCCTTATACAAAATCAAATCAGCCATTACCTTATATCGGTCGTCTCTGAATTTTTTCCATCCATAATGTCACATGCCCAAGTATTTTTGGAATACTCAACTAATAGTTGAGATTTCCAATCTACTGAAATCTTGCTCAAAGAACATAGGGCAGCGAGATGGGGATTCCTAGAAAGTGCATCAACCACTATATTCTTCTTCCCCCTGACATACTCAATGTCAAAATCATATGCCTGGATTCTGCTGACCCATTTCTGCTGCCTCTCATTGAGCTCCTGCTGTTCCAAGAAATATTTCAAGTTGTTGTGGTCGGTCCTCACCACAAATTTCCCACCTACCAAGTACTGTCTAAACTTTGCCAAAACATGCATAATGGCAAGAATCTCCTTATCATAGGTGGAGTACAACCTCTCATTATCTCTCAACTTCCTACTCTAGTAGGCAATAGGATGGCGATCCTGCATAAGAACTGCACCAATCCCTAATCCCAAAGCATCACATTCCAATATGAAGGGCCATGAGAAATCTGGAAGAGCCAAAACTGGACAAGTGCTCATAGTCACCTTGAGCCTTTCAAATATTACTTGTGCCTCATTTGTCCATCTAAATGTCCCCTTCTGTGTAATATCTGTCAATGGAGCTACAAGCTAAGAATAGCCCCTCACGAACCTCTTGTAATAACCACATAACCCCAGGAATCCACGCAACTCTGAAATGTTCCTGGGTGGCAGCCAATCCCGCATAGCCTGTATCTTCTCCTGGTGAACCTTGACCCCGTTGGCCCCAATAACATGCCCAAGATACAAAATCTCTGTAAGTCCAAATTCGCATTTGGACATCTTAGCAAATAGATATTGTCCCCCCATGATGCTAAGTACCTCATCAAGATGCCTCAAATGTTCCTCTCATGTCGTGTTGTAAATCAGAATGTCATCAAAAAACACCATCACAAACTTCCTCAACTGCCTGTTGAAGAGATTCATGCATGACTGAAAAGTACCAGGTGCATTAGTGAGACCGAATGGCATCACCAAGAACTCATAGTGCCCATAGTGACACCTGAAGGCTGTATTGTGAATATCCTCTTCACGAACACGAATCTGGTGGTATCCTCATCAAAGATCAATCTTCGAAAAATAGATAGCTCCATGCAATTCATCTAAAAGCTCATCTATGCGAGGAATGGGATACTTGTTCTTTATAGTCTTCTTGTTGAGTGCACGGTAGCCAATGCACATCCTCATGGTCCCATCCTTCTTCACCAAAACAACTAAAGAAGCCAAAGGACTAGAACTAGGATGGATGTGTCCCATATCCAAGAGCTCTCTAATGGCCTTCTCTATCTCATCCTTATATGTCTTAAGATGGCGATAAGGCATAGTCATCACGGGTTTAGCACCCTCCTCAAGCTCTATAACATGCTCAAACCCTCTATTTGGTGGTCTACCTGGAGGAATGTCACCAAACACTTGGTCGTGCTTATCCAGTATGGACTGGATGTCTATATGAAAGGGCTACTCATTATCTAAAGAGGATTTTGATGAAATGAAACATTGGGCTGCCCATGCAACCTTTCCATGTTTGACTAGAGACTCCATCCTGCGTGCTGAAACAACTGTAGGCCCACCATCAGAAAGAACCCGAAGCACAATCTTCTTCCCATCCGCCATAAACTCCAACTCCATCCTCCGGAAGTCCTGCACATATCTACCAAGAGACTGCAACCACTGAATGCCCAACAATATATCAATCTCACCGAGCCCAATCACATAGAAGTTATCAGTCAATGAGTAGTCCCCCATTTGGATACTAAGTTGTGGAATCCTCTTAGTGCAACTAATAGCAAACCCGTCTGCTACACGTACACTAAACCCATCAAAACCCTCAACCTGTAATCCCCGCTTCGCAGCCAACCCCTCATCAATGAAGTTGTGCGTAGCTCCACTGTCAACCAAACAAACAATCCGCTGCCCCTTAAGTTGTGCGTAGCTCCACTGTCAGCCGAAAGGGATGGTACCTAGGAACTCCTGAAAGTGTAGAAATAGTGACATTGGATGAATCCAATGCCTCACTCTCTCCAAGCTCTGTTTGGGGCTGCTCCCCTGTGCATCATGACCGCTATCATCACCCTCTGCATCTGTATCTGGTGAGTGCTCGTCATCCTCATCTGAAACCACCTCAATGAGATGCACCTTGCATTTACTAAGGCAACGATGTCTAGGCTCCCAATGATCTTTGCAATGAAAACATAAGTTTTTTCTACGAAGGTCATTCTTCGTTTCAAGGTCCATCTTTGGTGTAGATTCAACCTTTGAAGAAGTGGGTTCCTCACTTTCATGTTTTGATTATTCATTCTTGACATTTTTCTTTTGGGGCTGAAATGGAGTAGTGTTTAAGTCCAATATTGTCTGAAAAACCTCATGCAAAGTTCCAAGCTTAAGAGCCTTGACAAAACCCCTCAATCTATCATGTAGTCCCTCTATAAAGAGCATCACCACACACTTTTCTGGCATCCCTGGAACCATCACAACTATGTGTTGGAACTCATTGATGTACGAATCAACATGTCCCATCTGACGGAGCTGAGCCAAGTCCCTGTATTACAACTCCACTCACTGAACTCTCTGTAAGACTGCATAAGGTTATGGTTCTGTGTACTCAACCCATGATGCCACAGATCATAAGCTACACCCCCAAGGTGTAGAGTAGCGAATTGTATAGCCACCTGTTCCTACATGGGCTTGAGGGTAAGATATGTGTCGAGCTTATGAATCCAAGCCTTGGCACTGCTCTTTCCGCTCCCATCAAAATTGGAAAGAGTGACCTTATTGGTAACCTGCTTCAGCTCGCTATCCTGCTGTGCTCTAGGCCACTTGTCCTGTCTAGCCGTCATGCTACCTCTCCTCTGAGCACAATACTGCGAAAGGGGAAAAAGCCCCCCACATGCTGTGGTAAACTCCTCCACTCATCGTTGGCTGCCATAACATTATCCTGGAAGGTCACTTCCTCAAGCGGAACCTCAATCTCTGGCGGATCCTCTCTAGGCAAAAAACTAGGCTGCATAGGCTTGTTTTCTGTCTGGGTAGGCCTCCTCTCATTTGTATGAGTGTGCCTCCTCTCACAGCGAGGTGATCCCCTCACACTACCAATCTCCGAAGGTGATCTGCTGTGCTTCTTGTGACTACTGGGTACTGATACTGACCTGTCTCTCCTGTCATGTCTCTCTCTTGGCCTATCCAAGACCAACCTGTCCAGAGTAGAACCCATACGCTCCATGGATTGTATCAACCGCTGCTGAGTGGCTACCATAGTCTTGAAAAGTTCTCTGTCTGGATCTGCCTGCTCATCCCGGGAAGGACTCTCCTGTCTATCACCCATAATTTCAACCCTGACACCTGTTTTAAAACCAACCTCAAGTCATGCTTGTCTGCGGGTGTAGTATCGGTGCGGGCCAATCTCACTTCGTTACATTCAAATCTGGTTTTTTTTTTTTAAATAAAAAACTCTGGTACCTTCCCTCACAGGTTGGGAGAATACACTGCTCTTATACCACTGAAAGATCCCAAACCCTGTTGCCTGAATTTTTTTATATAATTTTCAGGCTTGGAACTATACTGGCAATGTCAATAGAAATCATAGAATACCATTCTCTCACTGCACACAATTTAATAAAAACAAACCCTACAAAACTGGATAGCAAAAAGGAAATGCGCCTAGGGTTTAATAAGACAAATTTCTTCACAAATAATTCAATCATGAATTTTATATTGATTTATAATGGCAAATATTTACGGCAAAACATCCAAAAGTCTGCAAATGGAACGATAACAAAATATTGCCCAAAACCTTGCCGGAATTTATTCAAATCAAATCTATTTGGTATATATTTGATGCTGAAAGATACAATAATAAACTAGCATGAAACATTCCTCAGATACTGCATAAAACAACTGTAGAATAAGTCGCCCCACTTTGGAAGTTGTCTGAATGCCCACTGCTGCAATTTATTTCTCTTTCTGATACTGCCGAAATGATGAACCAAACTTGTGAATACAATGAAGCTCCCTGAATAGGAACCCCTCTCACTTCTCCTGGGGTTTTCGTCCACAAGAGGAATAATCCAGAGGGTTTTTCGTCCTTGGATTTGTCTGGAAAGTTACAAGCTCCAATTGCCGGGAAAGAAAACAATAATAATCCGAATGAATCCGACACAAGTCGCACTTTTCCCTTATAAGCCAAAAAACCCATCCAAAATGCAACTCGCACTTTTCCCAAGGAATATAATTTATTTTTAATTAATTTTCTTCATTCCCAAGGCAAGTCGCACTTTTTGGTTTATTTAATCACATCCCAAGGCAAGTCACACTTTTTGCCTAGGAAAATAAATTAAATAATTTATTCCCATGTACTTTCCTAAGTCAAAGTCACTTATTAAGTCTATTAATTCATTATATGTGCTTTAGTGATAATTTATTTTATTTTAAGCACAATATAATAAAATTAATAAACAAAAGTCACCCTTGAACCCACCCTTTGGCCGTCGGGTAGACAAAAAACGGCCAAAGGTCTTCGATCAAACTATTTGAGAAAGAGGGACATTACAGTGTATGGGAAGAACTGACGTGTTGCTATGATCCTTTGTCTCCAACTTCAGACCCGTATAGTGATGGGAGAGTAAGAGGTAGCCCATGGCCATCAATAAACATTAGTCGAGAATCTAGAACAAAAAACTATAGTCAAGAAAAGCTCCAACCCCTAGCCATTCCCTTCACAAAGAACCATATGTCATATTTTCGCATCATACAATTCTGTCCCAAGTTGCACATCATCGGCCATCCCACCATCCATGCACGTACTCCTCGTTTTCATTCCTTTCCTTGATCAGATTTGAATTTAGGCCCTCACTATCCATGCATATGCTCCTGTTCTCAACTCCCACAAATGGAATGGCCTTCACTACTTTGAACAACCATTTGTTTCTTGATCCGAAAAGAATGGGGTTCACTCAATTTGTTGCTTTGAACATAATGGCCTTCATGATCATCCATCTACCACCCAGCCTTATGATCATTCATCTACCACCCAACCTTATGATCATTCATTGACCCCCTGACCTTCATGATCATTCATTTGTCCTTTCCATCTACCACCTTTCATGACATCATCCATTCAGTATATATGCGACACATTATACACCTACGAGTAAATGAAGAGATAAAAAAGATAGAAGGGAGAGGACATTGAGTGTTTACAGATTATTCCAATCATGGATTAAAGGCCATCAGTTTAAGAGTCTCCCACCATGTAAGTCATTTCCACTTTTGTATCAACTGTCACTATACATGCTTTTTAACTTTCCTTCTTTTGCCTTTGATTTAATGGTTTTGAGTGTGTAGAGTGTTTGGTTTGAGTGCAAGGATGATGAATCGTGGCTTATGAATTTGAACTGATCCATTTCATGTCAGATAATAGCAAGATCCTTGTCCCCCGGTAATAAATTTTAACCAACTACTTTAGAGGTAATATAAAGAACTTGTAGGGTAAGAAGGTGCATCTATACAATCTTAGGTAGCATAAGTTGGATGCATTTAGTATATAATTGAGCACCAAGTACATTAAGTTTGGTTAATGTGCTTATCTTATTCTAATAAAGTTTAATTATTATATTGAAAAGGTATCATCAAAGGTTGCAACCTTTGATGATAACCTTATAAATAAGTGAACTCATTCCACTTTGGGAAATCGTCTAGCTAGATCAAGCTATATTGTTCTATTGCAATTCGTAGCTGTTATTTGCATACATGGCTTGTTGTGCATTGCCATTATGCTGTTATAGTTTTGTACTGTACTTTCCTACTTTCCTAACTAAGCTGTAAAAGAACACATGTTAGATTGAATGCATGTTTACAAAAATCATATTAACCTTTGACCCAAGATGATTTGCAATGGTCCATGCTCTCACTTTGGTCACACAGGTAGGTCTGGGCACATTGGCGCTAGACAGTAGAGCGCCAGCGCCAAACCACATGGTGACTAATGCTAGCGCCATTTGTATACACCTTATTTTTCACTCTTATTAATGATTTCTCTTTGTAGGCTATTAGCGCATTAATCTCCCCGAGTGTGTGACATAAGGGGTGTCATTAGGAGCGGGGTTGGGCTGAATTATTTGCATACATGGCTTGCTGTGCATTGCCATTATACTGTTATAGTTTTGTACTGTACTTTCCTACTTTCCTAACTAAGCTTTAAAAGTACACATGTTAGATTGAATGCATGTTTACGAAAATCCTATTAACCTTTGACCCAAGATGATTTGCAATGGTCCATGCTCTCACTTTGGTCACACAGGTAGACTTGGGCACATTGGTGCTAGAGAGTAGAGCGCTAGCACCAAACCACATGGCGACTAATGCTAGTGCCATCTGTATACACCTTATTTTTCACTCTTATTAATGATTTCTCTTTGAAGGCTATTAGCGCATTAATCTCCCCGAGTGTGTGACATAAGTGGTGTCATTAGGAGTGGGGTTGGGCTGATTAGCAATATATGGTGAGAGAGTCGTGTGTGGCAACATGTTAGCACGCCTCCTTACTACTTTCCTACTAACCTCTTACTACCTCCTTACTATCTCTTGATGATCACTTGATACCCTCTGTATTATTGCCTTCACACCTACTTGACATAGATGGAGTGTGGGAGTCCGGCGAATGACGGCCACAAACCTCACAGCCCCCAAAATGCACACGAAACAATACTTAACCTAAACATTTATGGATTGATAGGAAGATGAAATGAACACACAAAAACAAAGCTCCAGGATATCTTATTAAGAGAAATAGCAACATTAAACCGATTGCCAACGATTCAGCCTTCACTCTTAGGAAGAGTTCTCTTTGCCCTCTTAGTATCATCACAATTTACTGAACAATTATCACCTCTCATTGTAATGTCCTCAATCGACAAATTTTTGCCCCTAAACGGAATAGCAACAAATCCCAACCAAAATAGCAAGTTATAGAAAATATACAAAAAATTTATAATGCAAATCTGAATATTACTTAGAAAATGCGACTTGCCTAATGAGTTATTACCCCACAAAATTGAAATAAATCCTCTCAAATCTTATATAAATAGATCAGAAATTTTTATTATGCAAGAAAAATGAGAAAACACCAATTTTTTGATCAATAAGAGAGTTGGAATTTTATTATTAAATCTGCAAAATATGCAAACCGGCTGATTTTGGCCTCTAAAAATATGACAAAGATGTTTGTGATGAGATCCGAGACAACCGTGCCCTAGAATGTATCAAACTCCACCTGTAGGGATGTAGATAACCCTAGATCTGGCTGATTCTGAAGGCAGAAATCTGCCCCAACACTCGTGTCTTCAATCCCTAGTTGGAAACAATATAAATCTGCAACTTTGCCCTTCAACAACAGCTGGAAATTTGAAATATAGCTTTGAAAATCAATGAAAACTCCTAAATAGAACCTCCTCACACAAGGGAAGAAGAGTTTTCGTTCTTCTTCCAAGGATAAAGAGGGTTTTTGTCCTCTAAACCAAAACTACAAAGGGTTTTTGTCCTTGGGAGTTTTTATGGAAAGCATGCAAGCTTACACACAAATTTGAAAATTATCATAAACAAAAAGAGATGCTTTCCCTTGCAAGTCGACCTGCTTTTATAGCGTAACTTGGCCTTTTTGCCACCCAAGACCACCAATCACATTTCTTTTCCCTCATTTAAATGTTTCTTTGGTTTTTTCCCCTTTCCTACATGGGTTGCATTTTCTTTAGGGAAAATAAAATAAAATAAAATAAAGTGACTTCTTTTTCTAATCTTATTTTGTCACTTTTTTTTCACTTTGTCATTAATAAATTAATAAAATGCTTATAATAATATTTTATGATGCACTTTATGATTAATTTACTATGACTTAGTTTTCCTTTTCTCATCCCTTAGTCGTCGGGAAAACATGAATGGGCTAAGGGTCTTCGATCAAGAAGGGGATATTACACAATCCAAAATTTGGCCTTAGACTATTGATTTCAAACATTCCCAACCACATTGACACCTTCACCAAATGCTTGGTATGTCTATCAAGAAATAAATAGGGGAAACTGAACTCGATGAAATTTAAATAGGATTTCATGCAAACATTCATGTTAAAAGATGATAATCCCTAAGTTCAAATGGAAATGTGTTAAGTCAAAATATTTCTTTGTTTTTAAGAGAATTGTCTACAATGGGAGGAAGATATGAAATGAAAAGGTATAGTGCAAGTTGATGACGAGGTGGCAATGGAATGATGCAAACATAAATTGGCAAAAAAAGGATCTATTCTCAAGCCATGTAGTCGTATTGAAGGTAGCCCAAAAGACTCCCACATCTTGCAATAGTGAACAACATATAGAACTGAAAGAGATGTTTGAGCCTAAAGGAATAGCAGAATTTCCAAAGGAGAACAAGAACAGAAGTAAAAGTGGAAGAGGATCGACTGCATAATATTCATGTTGAGGTTGAGTAAGGGGAAAGATTCATTAGTGAAACAATGGAAGATGAACAAAACAAGATTTATTGAGAGTTTTTCAGGACAAAACAAGTGAATATCGAGACAAAAGCAATGTCGCAAAAGGCTACTATTAGTGACTACTGGACTGAAAAGGAAATCTTGGAAACAGTCCAATTGTCGAGGGGACTATAAAGACATATTTCCCACAAAGTTCGGCAAATTAAAAGGGTTGATCCCTCATTAGGATAAATGAGGATAGAATTGAAAATGGGGGCAAATCCAATAAAGAAGAGACCATATAGATTGAATCCAAAAATGAAACTAAAGGTTACAAAAGAAATGATAGAAAATCCAAATGGAAAATCAGATTGGATCAACCCTATGGCCTTATGACCTAGAAGACGGGAAATTCAAATTTGTGTGGACTAAAAGGCATTGTATAAAGCTTGTGTGACTAATCCATTTCCAACACCATTTATGGATGAAATATTGGTAGCTGTAGCAAATGAAGTCTATCCGTTCACATATGGGTTGAGTGGCTACCATTAGATTCCTATTTTTGAAGATCATTTTAAGACCACATTTGCAAAAGAATGAGGATCTTTTACATACAAGGTAATGTTGTTTGGCTTTAAGAACGCTCCTCATTTTGTTTTACCTACTTATGAAAATTCCTTCAACTTCTTCGAAAAAAAATTCTTGGCGATCTTACTTTTCCTTTTGTCAAATAACGTTCATTTTTTCTAACATAGAATAATTCGCAACATTAATTTTGCCAAAAAGAACTTGTTTGTAACTGTGAAGTGATCATAGACATGTTGGCTCTGTAAATAATTATATAGTTGACATTGTCCCACCTCTCATTGTCAACAATTGGTGTTTCAATTCTCTGGGCTTTGATTGTGTCTAATCCCCACCACACAGTCCAAACTCTAGTAACCATGTTGTTTAATCTTGTTTCACCTTCACATGTCACCCCAAAACAATTATGTGTGAGGCGATTCTAGTCTTAGCAACCTAAAAAAGACCTAAAATTTTATAATAACCTGTTTTTTACAAAATATAACAAAACTCATTTAGATTTTTGAACATCTATTTTATTTTTTTATTTTTGAAAAATAAAGTTGATAATGTAATTTTGATATCAAGTTTGGCTATGATGTTATCTAAGTCACCGCATTCAAATTCGTGTTTGAATTCGCCGAAGATAAAATTCGTCGCTAAAAAAATCAACGATAAAATTCGTGATTAAATTCGACTACAAAGAAAATACTTGTATCTCTTAAAATATAAAATAAATATATTACTAAATACAAATATAATTAGAACTAAAATATATATATAAAATAAAAATTTAAAAGCATTGTATATTAAATACAAATATAATAAAAAAAGGTAAAAATAAAACCTAAACTAAAACATTAAAGGCATACAATATTAAAAACATTGTATATTAAATATAAATATAATAAAAACGGTAAAAATAAAACCTAAACTAAAAAATTAAAGGCATACAATATAGCTAAAAGTGATATATATCTTGGCACGATAAACCTAAAGTGAACTGAAATAATAATGCGATTGTATGGGCAGCGGAAAAATGCTCTCAACAGGATTATGAAGCGGAAATGATAGTCACGATTTCTACAGAGGCATGGTATTTTCAAACGAGTTAGGGCATGATAGCGTGAAGCTTCTATGCACAGCCAGGTACGTTAGCATCCAGTCAGACAATAACGTTTTTCCAGAGTTTCAAACACGTTGGCTAGGGGAAAACGACCATACAGCGACCATATTTTTTTATTTTTCAAGTCATTTTTGGCATGTGGGAATTAAAATCACAATTTTGGACGAATTTCATGTCAAAGTATAAGATTCGGCGAATTTCGCACTTTTACCTTTAAAATCGGCGAATGCAGTGACACGGGATATTATCCAAGAATATTTCTAAAATAAAAATTGAAAGGAATGGCCTAGGACTTGTGAAGGTTTATCACAAACACCTTAATATCACTAGCCTCCACATAAATTTGCTCTATCAACGTGATTTTACCAAACTTCTACATCATCAACTTGAGCAATTGGATTGCATGGGGTGTCTAATAAATATGTTTATACCTCACCTCCACTAACATTCCCATTGGTTGACAATTTAATGGGGTCTTTGAAATTACTTTGGCAACATTCAGAGATCCCACAAACTCGTTATCTTTTGTCAAATTTGTGTATGCTTGGAGTCCCTATGACCTACTTTTGGTCATTTGTGGACATTAATATAATTCTTTTCTACCCTAAGCGGACATTTAAATAATTTTGGATTTATCGGAAACCCTTAGGGAAGAATTAATAAAAAAATAATTTCTATTGCAAACCCTAACAACAGAAATCAACAGTGCTTGAAATGATGGGAAATAATTTCTAAACCCTTGGAAAAATACAGATTTGTTGAATATAATAACAGTCCTAAAATAAATACTGAAAACTGAATTTAAACCCTGAAAGCTAGATTTTTATTTATTATTTTTAACTCAGATAACCAGGAAAATTACAGTTGACCGTATACACCAAAATTCTTGGAAAATGACACTCCAGATGGATGAAATAGACCAATTGTTGGCCCCACAAACTAGAAATGATGGCGTCAACCTGCTGCAGATGATATCAGCCCTAGAAATATGCCCCCAATGGTGACGTCAACATTGGAAGTGATGCCCTAGCTGCTATAAATGATGTCCTGGCTGCTAAAACTGATCTGAACTTGCAAATCATTGATTTGATGCCCAAATGCTACCCCTAGATGGATTCCCTAGCAAATATGGATGAAAATCTGATATTTCCTTGACTGATTTTGATGAAGATCTAAATTTCTGAATGATGCCCTAATTATTTTGTCATTTTGAAAGTTGATGTTGATGTAGATGTGAAGCCCAACGAGGCCCTGGCTAAAATGTGATAAAAATCATATTTGAAGCCCAAATGTGATTCTTGGATGGAATCGCCACAAAGAACCGGAGGGTTTTCGTCCTTTGATACTCCAACGAAGGGTTTTTGTCCTCAGTGGTTGCAAGCTAAAGCGGAATGCTCAAACTTGCCAAATTTGGATGAGTAAAAAATGATTGATAAAGATTTTTTCCAAATGATCCCAACGCCCCTTTTATAATTTCCCTTTCACCTTTTTCGAGGAAAGAAACCCATAAAGCAACTTCACCTACTTTTATTTTGCTTTTGAGTTGCTTTATCAAAATTTACCTTTATTTTAATAATAAAACATAAGTTGCATTTTTATGATATAACATAAAGTTACTTTTTGGCCACTTAAATTTAATTATTAATTTATTTCCCTTATTAAAATATTTTGAAAAGGGAACATGACACTTTCTTTCAATGAGGGTTTCAACAATGAAGCATGCATCCTTAACTTGCCCCTCCTGATCAACAAATGTTAAGAACATTTCGCCTTTAGGGTCCTTTAGGGGGCACTTTAATAACAATTATCTTATCAATGGTTGATTTTTGAAGTCTTTTCATCATCTAAAACAATATAGACCCATTTTTCTTCTAAGACCACTAATTAGTTACAAGGCATTCTTTGCATTCTCTCTACACCTAGCCAGTAATCTTGTTCGTATATTTTCATTATTAGATTCGATGCCCCTTAGCATCGCATGCCGATATGGTAAGCTTACCAAGTTTAATAGAAGCTAATTCACATGTGCGCATCAAGCAACCAACTCGCCAATTGTCTCCTTTGACTCGTAGTTGAAATCCCTTTCAAAGGGGTATATCTTTTGTTCTGTTTCATGAAAGTAGAATCACCTTCCTCTAAAGAAGATTGAACTGGCTGTGAAAAAAGATGTTATGGAGGCAAGCTTTGACTAGCAAGTGAATGTGTAGGTGGCCTTCCCAAAGATTTCGTTTACAAAGGACGTGATTGGCCATGAGCTCTTTTAACCATAGCATTTTCTTCCTCTCCTTTATAAAAGCTAAAAATTTGGCTTTACTTAGAACCTCTCTATTAGTTACAAGACAAATTTTAATCCCTTCTCCAGTGATCCTAGTTAAATTGGCTTTAACCCAACTATTAGAGCTTGTGTATTAGTACATATTACTGCACTCCTTTGCATATCCAAACATGAGTACCTCCACCCCCAATATATTCTGTCATTATCACATGTTTCCAAAGAGGAGAATGGGATCAAATTTCAAGGTGTCCCTTTCAACTTGGCCTTCCCCTTGGCCAACAATTACTGGCATTCATGCAACTACCGCGGATTGAACTTGACTCCATTCTAAGAGGAAAAAACCCCACAACAGAGCAACTAAAATGTTATTTTTTATAAACTTGGAAAATGGAAAAAAAGTGAAAGATTCAAGAAGGGGGTTAAAAACCAAATCAAAATGCAAATACATTACTAAAACATGAAACTTGGGACGTTAAGAAAAATCCCCAAATATAGATGCAAATAAAATACTGAAATTTGAAACATTAAGAACTTAACCATTTTTAAAAACACAAATTTTAAAATTTTAAAAAAAAGAACCTTGAAAATTAGATGAATTACAGAAAGATATAATTTCATCGCAGCTCTCTCCTTGGCAGTCTCTGTTCACTCTATTCATGATAACGGAATGATTGTGCAATGAATGGAAGAGATTTCAGCATTGTTCAATATTCAACTTTAAACTTGCAGTATTCTCCTTTCTGCGCAGAAACTAGAATAATAGAATGCAAAGGGTGAGGGAATGGGCACTTGCACTATTGAGTAATTGTAGTTGCTGCAGAAGTCTCTATTTGATGATAGTTTGTAGCATGTAGAATGATTGTTTGTTTCTTCTTTTTGATATGTTACTGTCTTAGGGTTTGAGGAAAAGGGAGGCAGGGTCGGGGATTAGTTTAGAGTTGGTTACATTTTTATTTTTATTTTTCCATTTTGATTTCTTTATCTTTACGTGTTCATGCCTGCAGATATCCATTTTGGAAATGGCAGGCTTTTCCTAGAAATGCACGTGACATTTCTGGGAAGAGCCCTCCATTTTGGGCATTTCCAAAACAGATCCCCTAGGGACCCAGATCTATTCCCATTTCAGAAATGCTTCCGAGCAGAAACACGGGAGATGAGAGGGTATGTTTAATTAAAAACAAAAACAAAGAAAAAAATTACTTTCACTGTGACTAACTTTAAGAAAGATATTTTAACAGAATTTGAAAACACAACATGTGATTCACCAACCAAAATTTTCACTATATGTTACATCAAGATGGAGTCCCAAATTTTTTATATTGGTGTTATACACAAGGAAACAAACCAGTTGATGCTTAAAAAGAAATAATCAATATGGCATGTTCAGAAAAGAAGGCTAGAAAAGGCAAATTTCTGCTTACATCAGAAACTTTAAGGATATAGGAAACGTATACCTACAAGATCTCCAGCCCATATCCCTGCTTCATCACCACCTGTTCCTGCCCTCACTGGTAATACAAGACATCTAATTTAGGTACTTCAAAAATAATAGTTTTCTTATAATTTTATAAATGAGTTGAAAACTTTTCATACTATGCCATATAATTTCCTGGATGCCAAGAAATTAAAAATGTCGATCAGCTTTATATTAGACTACCATTGCAACTCTGCATAGCAAATTACCAAGCACAAGGTGATCTCACAGTTTGTAGCTTTTATTTGTCCATGTGCGTGAGAACTAAAGCAGAGTTAAAAGGAAGACTTACTCTGAAGGTAATAACTGTAGGAATGATTACTCGTGAAATTGCTCATAAAATTTCACGAGTTAAGTGAAATGATCATGTTTTGAACACTAAGGGAAAACTTTATTGCTAATGGTAAGTTTCCACCATGAAAACAATAATTCATTTCACATTATGCCGAATGCATTCATGTTAAGGCTATACTGTAAGATATAGTACAGCTTAGTGGGTTGCTTATTCAAGCAAAACTATCTCCATTGAGCATGTCAAGTCCACATAAGTTCTTGAAATTTTAGGTTTATTGATTTGTTGAGAATGCTTTAAAAATGTCTCAGCTAAGGCTCCTAACATGTAAGGTTCTAATATGCTTTGAACGAAGTTACAAAGATCTGGGAAATAAAAATTCATACATAAAGGGACAAAGTGATCGCCCTCAATGTTCATTTTTATGATTGAAACAAAGAAAAACCTGACCAAAAATTTCAGTAACAAATAGAAAAGTCAAACTTGTAAATAAACTGATATGAATAAAAAATGTGGTAGCCTTGTACAGGGGCATATTGTTTTTTTCTACATCAAGGCGGGCCCTAGATAAGGACTGTATAAGCTTTTAGTTCAGGATTACCTAGAGGCTAGAATAGTTATTTGTTTATCATTGTGAAAAGGCTGTGGGAAGCCTTTGCTGAAAGAAAGCATGTTTTCTAATGATCACTTCATGTAGCAATGATGTGGTTCCTCGCTTCTTTAATGTTTTAAGTTTGCAATATTGTTCTAGGAACATATTGCTCATACCCAGAAAAGCATGCTCCTATGACAGGCTGAGTCTTCTATTCCTAGAGAGCTCCATAGTGGGAACATTTTTTATTGTTGTACCTGAATAGCACACCCCTTTGAAGCATCCATAATAGAGCAAGATTGTAAACAAAGGTGTGGGGCTATTAAAAGGTGTCCTTATTAAACCTAAAGAGCGTGTGGCCCTTAAATGATTCAACTAGACCCTCCTAAATACCACTCCAACAAGGAAAACATTATGCACATCCTACATATTCTGCAATAGCCCCACCCCTATGATCAGTACCATTTACATTCCTTATCAATCAGTGTCCAAAAGTGGCTCACTTGTGGATCTATCCTTATTGGCACAAAACAATTCTCTTAAGTTCCTTCAAGATGCATACCAAAAGAAAGAATAGTAAATGCCGAATCAGACAGTTAGGTGAACCAAGCATAATGGAGCATTTCCAAAAGTGACATGGATCTGTCACTGTGTCCTGCTTAACTAATGATTGCCCATACAATTCCTATATACCTCTAGAACATACTCCATAATACCCATGCACAAACCATGCATAAAACATGCAAATACCATGAATAGACAATCCATGAGCGTATAGGTAAAAATCAATGAAAAATGAGTATAACTGATTTCTTTTCAACCTTGGATGCTTGGATTTTGTTGGATTTACAGTTACCACACTTTGTTAGCCACCATGGTCTGTTTTCGTAGGTTCTCACCATTGTTACTTGTTCGTTTTGTGGGCATTCAGAAAGATTTTTAAGCTTTTACTTGTTTCTCTCATGTTGGTTGGCTAGAAGATACTAGAAAACAGTTGGAACTTAAAAATTTCTGTACCCCTTTTTCTTATGTATTAATTTATTTATTTATTTTGTAAAGGTGTTGAGGACTTCACTATAGTTCCTAATAGCACCATATCTCCAGAGCCATTATCTGTTTACTGGTTGCTAATGAACATTTATAAGTTTGTTAAAGCTCGCAATTGCATTCAGCACTCCCTCATCTTTGCTAACCTTGTAATCTTTCTACAGTCCCCCATTAATCATCCACTGGTTCTTGATAGACATTATTTCATTTCATTTCCAAGCCTTTTTTTTTGGAAGAAAATGCAAATGGCAGGAATATAATACTTTGTATATAGATCATCTGATATATAAAAGTGATTTATTTCAATGTTATAGGAAAATCCTTCCAATTCTTAATGTAATTGGTGCCAAAGGAGAGATCACTAATTACTGTTCCAAAATTTTCTTGGCACAAGTGACTGAGAAAAAGAGAGTACACAACCATCATCCCAATTCAGTCCCTCTACAATTTAGAAGCAAATAGAAATCAGAACAAAAAAGCTTCATATTTCCAAGAATTAAGATCAGTTGAGTATGTCTTCTAGTCAGTTTTAACAACCAAAATGATCCATGAACATTGTTGCATTAGACATTTGGATATTATACCTTCAAGCATGATATTCCGAGAATCTAAAGGATCGCTTGGAAGCAAAAAAACCTGGATCGGCATAAAACATTTGAGCAGTTAATATGAATAGAAAAACAAATTTTGGTAATGTACAAATAGAAACTATAAGAAAATGTCCAGGTAGCATAGCACTTTTGCTGGGGCAAAACCAAATATAATAGCATCCCCTTTATTGCCTATTTCTTCCAAAGTGCAACAAAGATTCAAGAAGATTCATCACTCTATATAACATGACACAAGATGTCACATAAAATCCTTCAAGCAAAACATAGCAGTTACCTTGGTAATAGTGTATCAATGAAATATAGACCCAAAGAATCCCTAGTGAGAATCCAGGTTTTGGCTGAAATTCAGAGTACTGTCTGCCATTCAAGGCTTGACATAAAAGTGTCTATTTCTTAAAATCTATGAAACATTGTATTTCGAAAGGTCCTCTTGCTCGAGTCAGCTTAAAATATATATTTATGTCAATGAGGTTAGTGTGTTAAATTTATTTGAGATGCCAGGTGCCTTAGTCTTGGACAGACTTGGCCAACCCAAAAAGTTCAAGTTTGGGCCAAAACTATCCTACAGCTGCCCAACCTTGTAACTATGATACCTAGTGTGATGCTAACCAAATCATTCCTAGTTTGGCATGATTATTGCCTTTCTCACCAAGTTACCGGGGCACATGTACGGATATGAGGATTACTCAATTTTTTAAGGGACTTCAGGTTCGGTACAACTTTGTTACGTCCATATAAATATTAATTAAAGGAACAAAAAAACATTAACAAACTTAGCCATAATATCAATGTTATGTGCACAAAATAAACAAAAATAACAAACCTTTACTGCTAATTCATAATTCAAAATATAATTGGGTCATAAGATATGATATATCATATAGGTTTATATTATTTGTTCCAAAAAGGAAAATAGTCGATGCTCATGGTCAAACTCAAGAATTACATGAACAAATCACCATATTTATCTTATTGAGAGCATCCAAATCAGCAACTGGGTTGTTAGAGCCATATACAGTAGATCTAGCGGCAGTTTAGTTGTGTATTTTTTTAATTTTTTTAGAGTTCTTTAATTTTTCTAACTTTGTTTTTTTATGACAGTTGGATACACCGTCGATACAGCCTGGGTACCCCAACACCTGCCCAGCATGATAGAAGAACCTGGAAGGTGCCCAGGCCAGTACCAGAACCACACCGGTACGGATACAAGGTCCCCAATAACATAGCTTTCTGACCTTACAGTAAGGGGGCTTAGAGGAATCATATGCCGATAGAGTTATTGCAGCTGGATAGTGCCACATAGGAGCTACTACCAGACATGGAATAACAAGGAACATAAGTGATGTTGACCATAGGAAAGGGGCTCTTATAGAAGTTTTGCAATAGTTTGTAATTCTTTGACCGGTGTTATGGTTTGGGGAGACATCGACTAATGGGACACAAATGATGGGTCTAAGTAAGGTTGCATTATGTAGCCTGCTTTGTTCTAGCTCCATAGCTTGCTCTATAATACTGCTCTACATCAGATATTTACAAGCGATGTTTAGTTCGGGTAAAGGATTCCCAATTGTTGTAGCTGATGTGATCTTTTAAGTTTAGCAAATTTAAGATGTTCTCGTTGATGTACTTGCCATTTTTTCTAGGTACAGGAAGCTGGTACTATAACATATAGGATCATCCTAGGCATTGACCCAAGCAAAATTGATATTGTGGAGGCTCCATGAAGATATACAATGATAAACCCTAAACAAGGTTACTTATATGGTTAAATTTGGTCTCCTTCATTTTGAACTCTGTAAAGTCTTCACAAATGATAAGTGGTCTTAAGCAATCCGTTAATAACTTATACACTAAAATTGTAATGGCCCTTACAATTACCCTTAATCATAAGGGATACAACCACATGAGGTAAATATAGGGGCATAAAAGAAGCAACAATGTTATTCTACACTTATGGAACTTAAATTGCAGATATTAAACATATATTTCATTCATTAGTCCCCAAGAAAACACTTAATAGGCGTGAATAAGCATTAAAACATAAAATATTATCTCAGGTATGTCAAAGGACCACTAATTGGAGTCCCATTGTTTTATTCTCAACTAAAAAGATCAAGATGCAGCTATCTATGAATCATATGCTATATGCACACCAATCAGCTACAATTATATTTCTTTCAAAGCACTATTCAAAGGTAATAAATAAATACAAATGCTATCCAAGACACATTATTCATGAAGCACAACAATGTAAACCAAGAAAATGAAAGCAAGCAATATGGTTGGTAGGCTCACACTTATATCATTCTGTAATAATAAGGGTACAAGAGTATTCGGTACTTTATCCATTGCTAGGATTTAGCATGCATTCACAAAACAAAATCTATCCTCCTCAAGGGAAAATTGAATGTCCTACATGAGTGTCCACTAGCAGAACTGATTATAAACTTAGTGGAAAACTAAAGATAATATGGCCTTCTCAATGCACATCGATACTAACCAAGCTAGGATAAGTTCTCCACCACTTGTAAATTTGTGTATATATCTTGTGTATATATCGATGGTCTCATATAAAGGAGATTTTTTATTCCTTTTTTAACAGGGATAGAATGAGTGAATGCGGAACCAACACTCCACTCCCCTCTCCAAATCTTTCCAACAACCAATATCACACAAGAACACAAGAACAAGAGATCATGCAAAAGTGGACTACTCCCACTCTAACCACAACATGCATTTTTGCACAATTTTCTTGGAAGCACAATAGCAATAATCTCCAAGAAGAAAATCTAGTGTCACAACAACAACATGTCATAAGATTGCCAAGATCTAATGTATATGTCATAAGATTGCCAAGATCTAATGTGCAAATGGAAAGTGTTGGCTAGATTTTCTGCACAGCTAAAAACCTAGGCAATCATGAGATAAATCTCCCTCATTTGCCAGTGAGGCTCCCGTGTAAGATGTTTATCAATTTAGTAAGGGTGGATCCTAATAACTATTTTCGAGATTTTACTTTAATTACCACAGCTCGTGAACCATAGTTGGGCAATTTTGTAGCAAGTAAACAGTTGTTTAGGAATATTTGCAGAAGCGGAAATAACAAAATTAGGGAAAGAAGGAAGATGTGCTGACTCAACCAATAGTTATCAGAGTTGGTCTCATCTACACAAATTAAATAAACAACTTAAAACTCACAACGTTCAGCAGAAAGAGAAAGAAATAGATTTTAACCTAAATCTGAGATAACACAAAGTTTATCTAAAACCTCAAATAGAAGCAACTAGCAAATCGTTGTAGAGACAAAGTTCACCAGAAGCCCGCCTTTTATTCAATCCCCAAGTTTTCACATCAATCACCTCAAGGGTTCCAACACAAAGTCTAAAGACTCAAGAATGTTGTAATTACAAAAGCTCTTGCTAAAAAAGTTCTGCTAAAACAAATTATGATTTATTAACCCGTAGATTCTTCCTCTATTTATAGTGTCTAGAGGGCAATTACACATAGAAAACTCTCAATGAATTGCCGCATGCGGAAGCTGTAAAGGAAACAACTGACATCTTTCTCTTGGAATTCCTCTTTACATGACATGCATCTAAAGACTAAATCAAAGTTTTGCATATCTGTCACCTATTCTTACTTAAAGGACCTTTTCAAATAACTTAAAGTAATGGATTTCAACCAATTACTTTAGTTTTACAATTTTATCTGAGAAAATAAGAAAGAGAAGAAAGAGAAGAAGAAAGAAGTAATTCCAGCTGCAACACTTCATAACTGCCCTTTGTTCTCATACCGAATGTATTTGTCCAGCATGTAATTCATTGTCTTTCCATCTGTCTTCCCTGTTGCATCCCTAATTGTTCTAGATAAAGGATGGTAGAACTTTGCACATTCTAGAACAAATTTCGGCAACTGGGTTGCAACCGGAAATGATTTTGCTTGGATAACTCAACTATTTCTCATAACCCGCATGAGAGGTGTCCTGCCGGTTGCCCTGGATCTGTCAATCAAATCACTGATAGATTTATGGCCCATGTTTGTATCACTAATCTCTGTAAGCCTGGATGTTATGCATGGCTTTGCTGGATCGACTTTATCATTACCCTTCAACATATTTGAACCTGCTTTTGCCTTCTTTGCTCCACCGGTACCTAAATCTTTAGCAATTGTGAGAGATGGACCTATTTGTGCAGAGGTTGTTATGATTGCCCTTGTATTTGACATAAACACTAGCTTAATTCACATAAATATGAGCATCAGTGAATTATTCCAGCAAATAATTCAAACAGACATGAAGTTCATGGCATGAACGTCCAATTTCTTCACCAAAATCTGATTATAAAGCCTGCTACCCTATATTTTTAGACTTTGCTTGCATGCCAAGCAGGCTTAAAATATTCACCTATGCACTCACATCAACATGCAAATAGCCAAAATAATAAAAAGAAAGCTCTTCCAACCTTAGGCGCCAAAACTGGATGCTTCCCGGCAATTAAAAATATTTTATAATGCTCACAACTTCAACCTATGACACCAAAAATCCTCCAGGGCAGCATGCTCCACAAAAAAGAATTAATTGCCCTCTCCTTATGGCGTTCACTGTTTATATAGGCAACTGCATGCTAATTTTACCAATTGCCTCTTCTTATTTTTAGCAATTCTTTTAATAAGTTGTGTTTTTTCTCTTATTTTGGGTGCCCAAGCTTTGTTAAAAATAATTAAAAGAGATCCATTTTAAAGCATGCAACCATGCCAAAGTGGGTCGCACTTTTTGGCTAGGAATTGTGTGACAAACATGAGGGCAAGGAAGTGTGAAAATTCACCCTTCCAGGAAGCCCCAAAATTCCCACTTTTCACTTAAGTGATTCGACTTTCATTGTGGGAAAAAACAACCTACCAGGAAGCCTCCAAATTTCCACCTTCCAAACAGCCCTAAAATTCCCACTTTCCACTTAAGTGATTTGTATTGTGAGACCCCTGTCATCACCAACAACCTGCTGCCAATAGCCCTCATGAGATACTTGGAAACAATCATCTTAATTTGTCTGCTCCAACATGGTGGTGCAAACAAAATTTTGTAGTACAAACAATAGCAAGATAGTGGGTAATCAAGAAATGAATTATAGACATGCTTGACCAAGAATCAAGCACACCTTCCACAATGTACCTCAAACACATCTTACCTTCCCTAAACTTACCAACCATTATTGCACTCAGACCATAAATATCAATACAATATAATCTTTACTCTAGAAGAGTTTACCACTAAGTATCATCTTAACTAGCTACTAAAATATGTCTTTCCAAGAATGAATATGCAAAATAAATATATGTACCACAGTTTCATTGCAAGAAAAACCAATAATGCTAGACATAATCTCACGGAACATCTATGCCAACTATTGTCTTGTTGGTTGATTACAGAGTAGAAAATGCTCATAGAAACATGTCGAACTGTTAAGAATCTATATTCAATGCCAAATAATTATACAGTAGCAGATTTAAACACCCAAGTTCACTTGTTTCTCAATTACAAATCAAATAAGATGGAATTACAAATAGTTTTATATACATGAGAACCTACTTCTTCCCACGGCACATGATCTTATATTCAGTGCAAATGTATAAGGAATTAAGTTCTCTCTATCCAGTAACTCTAGGCCAGAATACCTCATTCTTTACTAAGTAGAAAACATCAAAATATATACATACTGGCATCTTGTATTTTTCAAAAATACCTCTCGTAACCTTGACGATATGAGCTCAAAGATAAGCACAAGGAACATGTTACCATCTTGTGTTTTTCACACACAACATCTGAACCATGTTGTCAGCTCATTAATGTGTTGCTAAAGTATTATATCACAGACTACTCAATCTACCACCCTATCTAAAATTTAAAATGTTTATACATAGTGTACAGCTGCAGTTAATACTAAGGACAATGTATCAAAAGAGAAATCTGCAAAGCTAAGAAGCACAACTACTGGATACTTCTGCACACATTCTGAAGTAATAAATGCGTTCATTACAAAAGAAATAATAGCATTAACTGGCATGCATTAAATACAACTAATAATAAAATCTGCAAAGCAAACATACACGCAACCACTGAATACTTCTGAAAACATTCTGAACTAAAATAAATGTTCATTACAAAAGAAATAATGGCATTAACGTGCATGTATTAAACATATATATATATATATATGACAGCTACCAATGACATTTGCAGACAATTAAATACAAATTTCTACATTAAAACTTATAATAGTGGACCTAAAAAACATTAAGTGTGTTAAAAGAAAAACCTTTAGCTTCTCCTCCAGCTCACTCAATTCTTTTGATAAGATGTTGATTTCATCAGCAATCATTTCAGACATATCTTGATCGATTCCGGGTTCTTTCGCCAGTTCTGGCATCCAAGTTTACATATGAAAAGAAACAAAGAATCGACAGCCAAATAACACAATCATATAATTTCAATACAAAGATTTGAAATAACCAGAAAATTATTTTTTAAAAACCTTTTGATTGTTGAAGCTGGATTTCAACATCTTTAAACTTCTGGTAAACTGTAACCACCTGTGAAAATTTAATATTGTTTAAAATCTAAAACAGTAACAAGCAGTGGTCAATAAAGCACACATTGCAGCTGTAATGGCAATTAAATTTAGATAAGATTACAGACAATCTTATTCTACACACACCTCTTCAATCTCTGCTAACGATTTAGCAAGCTTTTGGTATTCAGCAGGATTAGATGAAACGTCTGGATCTGCCAATCTTAGCTGCAACATGTAAATCATAAGATGATAACTCTTAGCCTTGTCTTTCTCAATAACTACGTATAATTCTCTCATGCAACCAACAGTTAAATGGAGACATAGAAAGAAAGAAAGAAAGAAATATAGTAATGTCCACAAATCACCAAAAGTAGGTCAATGGGACTCACAAATACGCCCAATTAAAATAGAAAGTGTTAGGGCAAAAGCACCCTACAAAAGCGACTAACTAAATTAAAGAAGACAGAACAAAAGCACTGAAAGTAAACGTGAACAAAAGCAAAATAGCTAGAGGACAATGGAAAAAGCTTCAAATGTAAGCTTCATTCTTGACATAATTGCTTGGTAAAAGCTTCCCCTAAAGCCAATAGCTGACTATCTTAATCAAGTAGTCTGGGGAAGGTGGATAAAAATATTTAAAATTTTGAAGAAAAGCAAGGAAATAGTGAGAAACGAAGTGTAGAAATATGACTGCAAAACTGGGATGACACAAAAATCTAATTACGCCACAAATGAGAAGAATATAAAATCATACCTCAGGCAAGGAAAGATAAAAAGAAATTATATTAATGTCCACAAATGACCAAAAGTATGTCAATGGGACTTGAGAATACACCCAATTACAATAGAAAGTGCTATGAAAGAAAAAAAGAAAAGACTATTAGGGATGGTGAAGGAAGAACAAACTAAATCAAGTTGGAAGTCGATATTTTGTGAGAACAGAATTAGAGTATTCTTCAGGAAATTGGTGTCTGATATGAAAAATGGTATTCTTTTAATAAACAGTCACATGACTTGCTTAAAAATGGTGAACTCCCAAAGTTGACTCAACTAGCCAGCCTACTATAAGAATTGCCTAGCTTAGCTTAAGCTCACTTGGTTTACTCAAATTAATTGTTACACGGCAAGAATTATCAACACTTGCCCAAACTTGCCAAAGAAGTGGGGGTGAGTAGGTTGGGTCATTTGGATGTTTCCAAGCCGACCAAGGTTTGATTCTCGCTGAGGCATTTGAGGCCAATTGTGGCTGTGAGTCTTCGGCGATGGATCCTATGGAATGTGTGGGTGGGTCCCGTCATGCAGGAGGAGATTTCGATTGTGGGTAATGCTCGAAGGTTGGCGCGGCTGGCAGTCTGTGGGTTACATTGTTTCGTCGAGGTTGTGTGGACTTGGGGATCTAGGGCCCCCGGTTGTGTCCCAGAACAGTTTTTGCTCCGGTGATTAAAAAAGTGAAACAAAGAGAAAGGGACCCTTCAACCCTTGTTGACCAATCAAAAAAACACTTGCCTAAACTTGGGAGCCTCATACAATCATCCTACAACTCCGGCCATTGCATAAAATCTTAAAAGTATATGGACATGTGAAAGTTAAAAGTTGTGGAACTATGATGAGATCACTTATCATGCAATGCAGGTCAGTCTGTTGCAACAGATGCAATCAAAAGCGATGTCGATGTACAAACATTGTAATGGATTTCCATGGCAAGCTTCCATTCTTAACTCTGAGAGTCTTTTACCTTCCTCCGTGAAGATATTTAAAACCAGCCTTTCACTACATCTGATTAGCTAAGGCCCCAACAGAAGTTAAGAAACAAAAGGCATGCAAGAGTGCTTTATTTGGGAAATAGACATTTCTTCAAAAGTAACAACCTTCAAAACAATCACATCATCCTAAAGAGAAGGCTTGAACCCATTAAATGAACATCAAAGTTCCTACAGGTCTTGAACATTCTTGCGCGTGGGAAAGAGAAGCTTGGTATAGCATTAAACAAAAAGTGGGTCATAGTAAGAGACTCAGTTCAAACTTGACCAGACTCGCAAATTTTGGCTTAGCTTAGCCTTAAAACAAGCCAGGATGCATCAATTTTTTACACTTGCCAGGAAAAGATGAGACTCAAAGAGACGAGAAATATAGCTTTGAACCTTTTCATACTGAAGACCATTTGTACCAAAGCTTTGGTGCATGGCAAAGATTTTAAATCCTACAGTGGCCAAAGGAGTGTGATTTTGCAAAGGCCTCTCGTTTAAGCATGCTTCTATATGCATAACTACCATTAACAGTGACACTTCTGTGAGGCCTGTTAACCAATAGCTCAAGGCACCAAGGAAATATTTGCATTATTATACAATGGTGTTCCGATTGTGCGGCGTGTCCAAGAGACAATGAGTGGTCATACATACATGCATTGATGCAGTCCCAAAACGCTAACATCAATGAGGATCATGAATGACCACCCTCTTTTGTTAAAAAATTAACGTAAAATACTAATGGCAATAGCTGAAGAAAAGTATTGAGATCTTGATGTCTTCTACAAGTTTTACAAGGTGATATGAAATTATTTAGGGCTTGACTTGTCAACAGTTCCTAATGACATCACTGGTTCTCCATCCTTCAAAAAGATGATAAACAAAGCAGCATTACATTTATAAATAAAGTTGCAATGCTTTAAATAAATGTACTACTACGATAAAAAAAAATGTATTACTCTTCCGTGTCTTTCTTGCATATATCTGAATGCTCAAATACTAACATGATACACCAGGACAAGAGAAATGGAGTCCATGACAAGTTTGTGAATCGTCCAGGTTTTGCACTTATAGAGGTGAGAGAATATTTAAGCATGCAAATTTAATGATGGCCAGAAATCGCCCGTAAGACTGACTCAAACCCACCAGCAAGTTTGATGTTTATGGAAACAGTTGCCCTGTCAAGCCAACTCCTAGACTGAATTGAGGCACTACTGCCATAGGAATTGACTAATTTCAAATTTGTAATGGAATCCATACTAAGACAAGGCTAGGGATGGAGATCTCTGCAAAGGATTTTATTTACAGGTTAAAGACGACGCATCTGGATACACACTGAAACGGAACACCGGATTTGAGTCTAGACGACACATTTGACGCGAACATAGACACGGCATTTTATAAGAACTTTAAGGTATGTGAAGAGTTGAACCTGCTGGTAGTGTATATGTGAAATTTTTTAGAGACATTATCACACACCAATAAATACCAGGATGTGAAGCGAGTTATTGGTCAGGGAAAACACTCCGAACACTTATTTAAAATTAACAGAGAAAGTAGGAACAGTGTTGTATGACTAAATCACCATGTATTAATAATTACTTGAAATTATGTGTATGGGGTGAAAGAAAAAGGTTAGATAAAGTTAGTAAAAGAAAGAAGTTAAAAGGCAAGTAAAGAATAATTATATGATCACTTGATAACATGGGTAAATAAAAAAATAAAAGATGTAAGCCCGATAACATGGATGTGTGATTAATATAATAATGTTATGAAAAGATGTGTGAAGGGGGTGGGACCCTTTGGAAATTATAAATAATGGAAAGGACCCTCGATGGATGAATGTGAATGTGAGATATGGTACAAAGATCCTATTTAAAATGGAGTGTTTTGAAAAGACCCTATTAAAAGGGAGTGTATTATTAAGACCCTATTAAAGGGAGTATAATATTTTAATACCCTACAAATGGGAGTATAATGAATTATTTAGTAAGTCACAATGGACGGGTGTGTTAATTACCAACTATCTAGGTGACCTATAAAGGTTAAATAATGATTTATGGAAAAAGAAATCCATTTTGGAGTTATCTTGCGTGTGGAAAGATGAAGACTGGTGATGGACTTTGGAGAGGGGCAACAAAGTGTGTCCTAGTCGGGGGTATAAAGTACAACCCCAGATGGTTCCTAGGCAGGGAAGGGTTTGAAATCTTGAATGGATTATATATTTTTCCTCTGTGCATAGTGGCCATCCTAAAGTGCCCAAACCTGTACACACGATAAATAAGTGGAGCCTTTCTAATCAAGATCAGCAATAACTACTTTGCCCCTTATGGGATGATTAAATTGAATTATGTATTTCAAATGATTGAGTATTAATAAAGACATGTACTTAAGTTTAATTGTGATCTCCAATGCATTTTAGGTTAAATTAGTTCATAAAATTCATATATATGTGTAAATGGAATGGCAAGTTAATTTGCTAAGTGGTTGAATATATATGAACTTCTAGATATTTTATAAAGCTCCTTATTTACTTTTATGTCCCCTAATATCACTTAAGAGTGTTGCACGTAGAGGTCCATAATATTAGTATTCTTAAATCAGAAGTAGAATTTTCTAAAATAATAGTGAGATTAAAAAAAGGTCCTTCACAAACAGCTAGGGCATGAAAAAGATGAGAAGACAGTCAATTAGCAAAACGTATTCACCTATGGTTAGGCAGAAAATGCCAGCATCAGTTTACAGAAACAATATTTCCAGAAGGTATTTAACATATTTATTTCATTCCAAGGGCTTTAAAATGCAGCAGCAAAAAAAATGTTTAATGGCTACAACTTCCAAACATGGAGGTAAAATCCATTACACTTAATACATAAAACTGTGTGCAGAGTAATTATTGGTATAGAAACAAAAGCCTGACAACTAGATACATTAATAGTGCAGCAGAACAAAAATTGATAGACCTGTATGAAATCATGCTCCCTCTAGGAACAAAATATATACCAGAACCAGGTCTAACCATGGAGATTGGACCTATCTCGAGACACAGTGTGATACTTGCAACTGACCCCTTCTCGAGACAAGGAAATATCAGACATCTTACACAAACTTCTGTGCATTTCTTAACATTTTCTCTTCTTCCTAGTAAAACTTTGGCCTTTGATAAGAAAAATATCTGCTGCAAAACATGTGGTAAATTTCCATGCAATAAGCAGCATATTGCAAGCCTATTTTTCTTTAGCTTTTTTCGATTTCTTTAGCCAGTTATTAGCATGAGGAAAAAAACCATGTAATTTATGACATTTAAGAAAATCCTATAGGAAGTTTTCCGATTTCAAAAGATGATCTAGGAGACGTCTGATATGCCACGAGAAGCCGGCTGAAGTCTCCTGACATCTGGAGGCGTCCCCATACACATCTTCAAGACAGCAGACAAGTACCAAGTGTAGGGGTACGAGTTTCCAAGCAACAATGCTCGCCCACTATCCCAACCTACTCTTTCCTCGCATACTCTAACCTCAAATAATCCTTGTCAGAATGCATCAATAATGAAATCCTATGTCTCCAGATATTGAAGTGAAGGAATACCTTTCTTTTCCTTGTTCTTTGAATGGATTTTTGACTTTCTAAAATTCTTAAACAGGCAGTGTGACCTATTTGGTCCTATTCGGGTACACTTCATAACTTATAAATCAATGTTTAACTTGTCATTTTAGTCCCTTCTTCGACACCACAAACATTAACATATTTAGCCTTTTTCTTTCCCATGCAAAGTCTGATGTAAGACATCAAACATAGCATATTAAATAAGGATCGAGAGAACTTATCTTTCATTTGTCAGAGCTAAGAACTAGGTCTGAAACACAGAGCCCATGAATATGAATGCATTGCACACTAGCACTTCTATAATTATTGTTTTGGTGTCTACAGTGCAGGGACAAGACTCAAGAGGACCAATCTATAACATGTCTTCAAACATCTTTAGAATGGAAGGGAAAGCATAGATTTGTAGGTTTAGGGGCTCGTGAAGCCCACACAAAATACCGGACTGGATAATAATGAACTAAAAATTGGAAACCAAAACATAGGTTATCCTCATAGTTGAGCAATATTTTGTAATTATCTTTTCAAATCAAAAGGATGAAGGAGGATTATCAAAGAGCTTATTGGTTCTTGGGTAGGACAGGCCTTTTTATGAAATGCCAAACAATTGAATTTATCCCAAGGGCAAATCACACTCAGCTACTTAGATTGAAGTCTTCCCTACATGTGTTCCACTTCGGAATTTAACATTTAATCGGTATTTGAAGAGACAAGCAGTTTTTTGGGTAAGTCTTACACTACCATAGATCTATGTTGCAATTTTTCTTGACCTAGTTATTGAAAATATTTACCAAAATCACTATACACGTCGAAATTCGAAAGTCGCCAGCTCATGAAAGTCGAAAGTCGAAATGATTGGATGGCTAGATGCACAGCATTTTGTGATTCTGTGAATTCAATAAGTAGGCAATCTTAGGAGTTTACATATCAGAAGATGGCCAATATAGTTGCAGTTTCTTGTGGCAGGACAGGACATTTAGTAGTACCGACTTAGGATTTACATCCTTGTCACTACTGTGGATTATCCAGCCACAGTGAGAAGACATGCTGGCAAAAACGAAATTTGGAGTATTGCAGAAAGGTTGATTGTTGTCGGCTGGACATCGTTGAATGGCACAAAGTCATTAATTTGCGTCGGGATATTATTGGCACAAAGTTACCCACATGAAGGAAAACATAAGGAAAGAAAGAAAGAAAGAAAGGCAAGGAAAGAACAAAGACCCAAACACTTTTTGACTCGAAGGAGTGGAGTTTATAGAACAAAGCTTATATAGGCGGACAGCTAGAGAATAAAACATCTTGTAAGCATCCAAAAATAATGTATAATTTAGATTTTTCAATATATGGTATGCATTATGCTATACACAACCACATCAGTAGCAAGAAGAAATAGACGGTCGCTTTCTGTGTACATTGATATTTTATTTAGATGCAAAAAAGTGACCCGTCAATACCATTTCAGGGAGAAAACAAACAATAACTGAATAGAACTCCAGATACCATGATCAAAATAATAGGAGGAAACGTACCGATAATTCCTTCCATGTTCTCTCTGCAGAATCTAATTTTGCAATTAAATATGGCTCCTGCAACATATTCAAAAACATAGTTACACACCCAAAAAGGATACTGATCCAAGACCATAGCAAATAAAAAGAGATCCACAGAGATGACATCAGAAATTCAAGGAAAAAAAGTATCTTATCCAGCAGTTGTCCTATTATCCAAATAATCAGATATGATACCTGAATTTGAAAATCATTGCATAATCATTAAAACTATATAATATAGTACACATAAAACTCAAATAATTTGGGCAGGTAAGGATGCACAAGTTAACCAAAAGTTTGATGCATTTTCAGCAGCTTCATATTCATTTTTCAAAGTGAAACGTATGTCTTGAAGAAAATTGCAGCTACATACTAGGGAATGAACATGGGGAATCAAACTTGTGATATATTGAAAATGTCCCATAAAATATTCACTGAGAAGCCAACGAGAGCAAAGGAAACAATCCATCAGATTATGGTGGACATCTTGGATAAACCTTGGCCATAAGAGAGCTAATGTTAATGGAGAAGGAAAATACAATATTTAGCTGTAAGGCCTAGATGAATAAATGCAATACCAATCAATACAGCCAAATTCAGAATTTACAGTGAAAAATGGGTTTCTGGAAAGAGCAGGGAAAGGATGTTTCTGCAGAAGAAAGCAGATTGCACTGTACACTTCCAAACCTATATTAAGTCGGCATCAAAAGATGGCAGAAAAAGACAGAATCCACAGTTCATGGGCACTCTTCAAGACATTATGAAATGCATCTGACATGCATTATCATCTGAGCCTTTTTCTGCAAAAGTAAAAATCTGACAATGCAGCGTGTTATTTTTGAGTATGAATACCCCCTGGTAGTATAGCATATATACCTACAAGAAAGAAAGAACCAATACCTTTTACCTTGGAAGCATTGATTGTGTAAGGAAAGAGGATATCAGCAAATTAAATTTGCCTTTTCAGCTTGAATTTTGGATCATTTTGCTTGTTTTATAATATGCTCCAAGTTGACTCTGCATGTGTTACCTGAGGGCCTATGCCAGAAGAATGCAGGTAGGTAAGTCAAAATTCAGCTCAGATTTTTCCAAGCTTAAATTAATTTATAATTGAAAACGATCAGAAATATTGATTGGCACAGTCAATGGAATTTAACATCTGAAAGTGGAATATAATATCTGTAAATAAGAGACTTGCCATTGAGATGCTGTCCTACCATGTAGTGAGAGCTTTGTTTTTCCCCCAGTGTAGGTCCCAAAACTCAAGTCGTTTTTTTCTCTCAGACATGTATGCAAACATGGTGTGTTTGGATTCAAAGCATTGAAATTGACAATGAAAACAATGAGATATTGGCATTCGGCGAATGGGTTTAGTGGAATAAAAGATGAAAATGGCCACCTTGGCTGTGTGCAAGGATAAAACATTTTCGGGCTACTGAGTAACAAGTCCTTTATGTTTTATTGTTACTAATTCTAATCCAAATAGGTTCAGTTGTAATGTAAATTCACTATCGTGTATGTTGTATCTCTGATTTAAAGACACTATGAGGTCATCAAATTCCATGTAGATGTAGGGCTTCTAGGCTTTTGATTAGCTGAGACAGTTACGTACAGGTATTTAGAACATTGAACAAAGTTTTGAAAACCATAGGGAATGTCTAGGGAGTCTTGTTGAAGCTCTTTGAGATATTGGATTTGAGACATCATATTACAAAAATGAGTTCGCAGTGACATGAACTTGTCCTAACATATCCGAGCCAACACAAACTTGTCCCAGAAACATGCATGAACAGAGAAATGTTCATCCTGGACCAAACATGTTCATCCTGGTCTGAATTTGTCCTTATGAGAAAAGACGAAACAAACCACCTAGGTTGGAATGTGGATCGACTGGGATGCTTTCCATTCGGTTACCTCGTCAATTAGAGTATTGTATGTTGAACTTTGAGCATGTGTGATGCAGGAGCATCCTTGGCATGGACCAAATATCCAGCATCAACAAAAACATGTTTGTATTTGTCAATAAGTGGCAAATAAATACCGGTGTTTTACCTTTATTTTCAAACTCCAAGGAAGTCACAGTGTTAGGATAAAGAACATCATGCCACCATGATCAACACTCCTTACAGTTGTATGAGCAATCTCAGTTCCAAAAGGGGCGACATACGTATGCTTTTCCTTACATGCTCATAGTGGCCAAGTCAAGGATACAGACTTCCGGAAACCTTCAAGGTGAACAGAAGGCATATTTGTTGTAAGATTTAGCTGCTTAAAACATGCAAATCAACAAAGATAAAGACGTCTACCTCAGATTTCACAAGTTTTACCTCGAAACACGGCATCTTAGGAGCATTGTACACATTGGATGTTGGGTCAGCATTTGAGAGGGTGTGAATCGATCCAACATGTTGACGTCATTAAATTCAGAAAGCCATATTTGTGATGATGAGCTCCATAAATAAATCTGTTTTCATTCCTTGCCAGTCATTTTTGAAAGAGTTGATGCATAGAAGGAATAGAAAACGTGGCAGGGAAAGGGAAAAAGATGCTTAGGCCTATTGGGGGTCCAAGAGCATCAAAAAAACAAACAAAGACAAAGAGATACGGGTTGCACAGTACAAAGAAGAAAATAAATGAATTCCAAGAGGCAAAAACCATTTTTGTTGCTGTCGGTCATTTTTGGAGGCCATATGCATGTTGTGAGCAGTTAAGACGCTTTGAAAATTTTACCAGAGGTAGAGGGTGGTAAGGAGGGTTTGTTATGAGACCAAAAATATGAAGAAAAACGGGATTTTCGCCTTCATGAGCAACATTTGAAAGCAAAACACATGTTCTAAGGTGTGAATCAGTTGCGGTTGGGGATATACGGTGGGAAATGGGTGTGATGAGACCCATAAGCTGATCAAACATAGAAAACTCATGATCATTCCCACAGCTTGAAGTAAATGCAGCTTTTTAAATGACAACAGGGCATTTGGAGCAGGGGCGTGAAAGTTGGAGCAGTTGGGGAAGTCTCAGACCAAACGGGAGATATCAACGGGAAGGTGTGGCCCTAGAGAACATGTAAGAATCATCAAACCAGGTGATCACTTCATTACCTCTATGTGCAGGCCATTTTTAGGAAAACAAAGCAAATTTTACATGTTGAAGGATAGGGAGTTTGAAGCGGTTCTAAGAGAAATGGAGTGCATATTCTATCTAGGTTTTTTGTTTTACTGAAGGATCAACCGTTAAAAATTAAATAGTATTTTGTTTTTCTGCGTATTATAATTGCCGAAGTTAAGGCTAAGTGTTTTAAAAAATGCCCGAAGTATATTTCATATTTCTTAGTATAAGTGTTGTTATCCATTTCCTATGCCTTGACCTGCTGCATACTTGTTATGTTTTTATGCAACTAATCACAAGTAGACTTGCGTCTTAAGGGGGTAAAAGGCACATTGTATGACAGTTTTCCTGCTTAAAATGTCGTTGGTTTGATCATGGAGGTGTAATGTCCCCTTCTTGGGACATTGTTGAAATTGAAGATCTGAAGACCATCAACCCACTCTCTCTTCTCATGGGTTTGAGGATTGAGCTTGAAGATGGTCCTAAGATGTTTGTTGTCTATTTTGTAACCCCTTCGCATGCCTTGCGCTACAAGGAGGGCTCTCTAAGTTAGTTTAAATATGTGTATACGATAGTTGCTTTTATTATTTAATTAAAAATAATAAAGTGCAAAGTCTTAGTTTATTAAATATTTTATTATAATGCAAGTTTATGTTTTCCCTCCAAAAGGAAAAGGTCGGTCATTGGATGTTGCAACCCTTAATTCTATAAAAGGAGGTTGTGTGACCTTTAGTGGGCATGTTGATTGATCATTTGAAATTACTCCATGCTTGGAGAAAAGGGATGTATGCCCTATGTTGTTGATTGCTCCCTCTTTGTTGAAGTTCTTATTTGCAAATTTATTGTAGTTGGTTTGAAAATTCAATTGAAGTCTTCTTGTGTTAGTGTTGAAGTGTATTTGTGCAAAATTAAATCCTTCTAAGCTTGGCGACTTGATATAGAGTGTGGCGCATTTATTTGTGGGTGAAATCTGCATGTTTATTGCTCAATTTTGAGGTAATCTTTGAAGGGTTTGGGCTCTTTTTATACTGTTGTTCACTACTGCATTATTTTAGCTATAGCAACTTGTATGAGAGATGGTTTTGTCATGTTTTGATGTCATTTGAGCTAGATCTGCAATTTGATCTATGTTAACATTAATATCAAAGCAAGGGTCGGTTATTTGGGGTGTTTGGAGGCTAGAGAAAGACTGATGATAATTTATTTATTTCCTTCTAACCTTAGCGACTTGGTTTCATATTTCTGGGGCTGTTTTGATGAGGTTTTATTGATCAGAAAATTCAAATCTATAGTGCATTGGAAAGCTCTTGAATTCAAGTTGATTACGCACTTTATTTCGTGGCAAAATATGAGGTATTGAATGAGATATTAATTTTTGAAGTTTCATTTGTTCTGGGTGTCATATTTAATTTTATAATTGCTGCTATAAAATCAGATCTGAAAAAGTTTGAGTCTCCAATTGGTCCTCCCATCTAACCCACTACCTTGGCTAATTTCAACCCCATTTTGGGTTGTAATTACGCTGACATTGGGTTATTTGAGGAAGAACTAAAAGGATCTCATCCTTCTTGGTTCGATTCGGGTTGAAGTTGTTGCAAGTTTCTAATCTCCCAAAAAGGGGACATTACATGTGAGTTGCTAGTTTGCTAATATTGGTTATACTTTACTCAACAAGATACCAGGCTGATCTGTCATTTATGCATGAAGCATTTCAATATTGCTAGTTTCCTTTGTAACCAGCATAAGGAAGACTAGTAAATTTGAAGCTTTTAATAAATAGTCAAATGGTATCAGAACTCCATTATTGGTTAAGGTGATTAGTTGATGTGCTTAAATGATCTTGGATAACATCTATAACTCAAATGGTTGGTATAACTCACATGTGTGAATATCAGTTGAAAGAAGGGAAATTACACTGGAAGGATTAGGTTGTCCTGAATTGGAAACCCCGTCCTTGAATGCATATATGTGTTAGATAAATGTAATCCTAGGGAGAAAGATGAACAGTCATTGCATACATTCATAGAAATAAGTTGCTGAGCAAGAGAGGAAGGAAAAAACATCCCATAAAAAAGTATGGGAGATGCAGAACAAGGAAGATAGGTGTTTTAGTTGTATCATAGCCTTGTGAGCTTGTGACCTTGCATTTCTTGTTGACAGTGGAACAGAGGCACAGCCCCACTAGCTGGAGGTTTCCCCACTATGTTTCTCCAAGGTAAATCCGTGAGTTATGTGTTGATATTAATTTCCATTCCATGTTTACAAGTTCATCTCTCATTTCTTCACAGTTATCATGCAATATGGCCACTCCAATCAATTGTGTATGAACATAATACTAATTCTGCAAAAATTAGTCATAAGAATAGATAAGATTCGTGTAAATGACTTAGGTGTCAGTCTAGCTGAGCTAATTATGGATCAATTTCTGTGTCACAAAACAACATTTTCAATGCATCTAACTCATTTTTAATGCACTCTTTGACTTTGATACCAACATTTATGATTGTCCATTCCTTAGAGTTCATAAACATGTAAAGATTCCCTATTTTCTAGATTATAAATTGGAGAGATAGATTTTTCTGGAAGACAACTGTGTGAGATAGCTTTTTACATCAATGTTTCGGGCCACTCAAGTGGCCTATCATCAGGATGAATAACAATATATGTGTGAGATAGTTTTATACATTGACATGAATAGAAGGAAGGGACGGGAATTGGCAAATCAGAAAATCGGTAAAGTGCAGCCTCAAACAAGGGGAGGAGCCATGGAAACAGTAAGACAATTGCCAATAAAATTGTTTGTGAAGATGCTAAGAACCACTACAACCAAGATATAATAAACTGTTCGTTTTCAAGTCAAACCATTAATTTGTACCTAAGCTACAAAAGTGAGAAAATGGGAATGTGTATACTTTTTTATAAAAGGCCTTCCTCCCAATTGTATTTTATGGGAACAAATCACTTAATGGGTCCTTGCTCATAAGCTTTAGGGGGTACAAGTTATTTAGGTTGCCATAGTCATGCCTCTTTTTTATTTTGTAAAACGAGGCTTGTGTGAATATTAAAAGGGAAATATTAATGTCTAACTATAGTCGAAGTATGTGTGTCTGAGAGGATACTTATGATGAGTACAAGTGCCATGTCGAAAGACAAGTGCACTTCTTCTAGAAAAGAGTATGATTTAATTGGAAAAAATTCACATCAATATCATTCCTAATGCACAAAGTTGGAGAAAATGAATGAGAAAGGCTTCCCATTGTAATGTCCCCTTTTTCCAAGCTAGTCGCTATGGAAGACCTTATCCCATCCTTCCTCGTGGGACTAAGGATTTGGAGCTAGAGGAAACTTGTTTGAAGATATCTAGATTAGTTTTAGGAAATATTGCACTACTATATGTTGTATTCCTATTGCATGCCTAGCGCTCCAATAGATGAAATAAATTACTTAATTAATTAGTCGTTTGGTGAGCATATATGCTCAAATTAGAAATAGACTTTAATATTATAGGGTCGGCCATAAGTTATGATGTAGCGCCCCTTATGTTATAAAAGGAGGATGTTTGGCCATTATTATGTCATGTTAAATCTTATTATTTCTTCTTGGTAAAGGTTGTACCTTTCCTATTTCTCTCATCAAGGACAAAAACCCTTGTTTGAGATCCCTTCAAGGACAAAAACCCTCAAGCAAGGATATTTGGAATCATTGAATATCTTAAGGTATTTGAAGTTGATATCTTATTATCTATCCCTAGGTGACTTGCATCATGAGCATTTTGGAGGTGTTTTGATGGATGTATGGTATGATTCTTGCAAGGATTGACTTGCACTAATTTCTAAAGGTGAAAGCAATCATTATTTCTTTGCATGTTAAGCCAATAATTCAGCCTTTCCAAGTGGGGTGACTTGCATAGGAGCAGGTTTGCATTGATTTGAAGGGTTTTTCTATGTTTGGTTTGCATCATTCATTCCTCATAATTTATAAGGGTGAAATTTACAATTTGGTGATTTTAGGAGTTGTCTAAGAGCTATTTCCAGCCCTTGGTTGTGGCCGCACTGCTGCTGTCATAATATTAATTGCAGCAAGGTGTAATCACTTGTTTTCTCCATTTCTTTGATGTAAATTGGATTGATAAATATTGTCGTGATTGGATTAATTAATTAGAACCGTTTTCAGTGGTTAATACATGGTTGTATGATAAGTTGAAGTCCCTATACAGTTCGCTGCTAGGGTTTCTGATATTTGTAGGTCTGATGTTAATAAAATCAGATTACTCTCAAGTGGGATCGGTGTTGTTTCCTATTTCTCAGTTTCAGCCCTAGAAAGAAACATTACACCCAGTCACCTCTCCTCTAATTTTATTATGCATATATTTCTTTCTTATTGTCCTCCACAATTTTATGTCTTGTAAAGAATGTGTGGATAGTATGGAAGTTATAGAGCGCTCTTATAATAAATTAACGCATGCAAAGTTTCTTGAAAATGAGCATTGTGGTTGACAAGGCATTTTTTAAATTATTTATAAAAAGCTAAGATTTCATTTTCCTTCCCGTATTATTGTTGGATTGTGGAATGTATACATTTTAGTTGTACATTTACTTACCCAACTCATGATCATGATCTTTAATATTTGTGTGTAGCATAAGGTGCAAGTGGACTAAACTCCACTTATTTATAGTGTTTAAAAATCATGAGAATATTGTCGTTCAAAATTTTAGTGGAGTGTGTACCACTAATCGAAAGATTTGAGCCTAATCCGGTGTTTCTGACTCCTATTGTAATTTTGTTTGTAAAATAAAATACATTTTGTTTTTATTTTTATAGCATTCCGTAGCCTCTACATGTTACTCTAATTTCCAATTGATCTTCCTTTATTATATCTATAAAAAATACAAAATAAATTCTCTTCATGAGGGAAAAACGCCTCCTAAGCATAGGAAAACTCCAACAAATTTTCCCTTCCTATTATTATTTTTCTTGTGTCCAAGTGTAATGTCCCTTTCAGGCTCAAATTTGAGGAATTTGGATTTTCCCCAAAACCCTAATGGAGCATTGCTGGAATTTATGACAGCAACCTGAAAATTTATCAAACTCAACCAGCAAACTGAAAAAATTAATCTAAACCCTAACAGCAATCTGATTTTTGTTAATCTAGGGCAGCATACATGCCAAATGGCTGGAAAGAATTATAGGAAACTCTTCGAAATATTTTTACTTGATGGCTGGAACAAGTATGAAACAAATGAACACTGGAACAAGAGAGTTTTGTATTTCTCAAACAGCTGGAAATAAAAATATGGCTGCAACAATATCATTCACAAACACAACTGGAAATGAATGATTCCAAGCCCAACACAACCACAGAATGCACACACAAACCCCAAAAAGTATGAAAGAATTCTAAATTGTTGTGCCCTAGAAACTCCCAAACTCCTCCACAAGGTAGGTCGCTACCCTAGGAGAGGGCCTGAAAATCTCTGCAGAACCCTAGCAGCCCTTCTTCGACCAAACCCTAGCTGAAAATCTGCAAAATCAATCTTATTTGAAGCTGCTTGGAAACCCAAGGATGGAGAATCCTCAATGGATTGAAGAGTTTTCGTTCTTCAATCAAACAAGGAAGGTTTTCGTTCTTCAATCAAACAAGGAAGGTTTTCGTCCTCACTTGTTGGCCACACAAGAGGGTCTTTGTCCTCAAGCAAAAATAGTTGAGCAAACCGCCCAAAAACCATGCAAAGTTATTAGTAGACAAGATGATCCACAAATGAGTCAAGCGACCTCCATATATAGGCAAATTGGTGGCACAGAACCCCATAAGACTTCCCCAAATGAGTCACCCAACTCAGGATTTAATTTGAATTAATTTGCCCCTTCTTTTCCCTTCTTTTTCCCTTCCATTTGGGTCGCTGCAATGTGGCATTAATTTAAAATAAATTAAATGCTTCTTTCCCCTTTTTAGTTCTCGTTTTGGATCGCTCCACTTAGGCATTTAAAAATAATTAATTAAATGCACTTTTCCCTCTTTTTAATAATTTAATTAAAGTGCCAATAATTAAAATTAATTTAGCACTTAAAATTAAATTATTAATTTACTTCCTTCCTCCCCCGCCTTTTGGCCGACTGAAAATAATCAAAGTAGGATAAGGGTCTTCTTTATGCATAGTATTTAAAAATACAATTTATTTTAATAATAATATTATTAAGCTGCCCATAAATAGAGAGCTATTTGGGCTCAACTTAAAAATATTATTAAGTATTTCTAATTTAGAAAGGGAGACAGTCCAATGGGCAAAAAGGGTCAAATCATTCCAAGTGGAATAAATTTTGATGATAGTTTTCCAACTGCTCTCATACTTCGCACTTCGAAGGGCACCTCAAGTTTTTCATTTGCTTCATTTGTTTTTGTTTCTTCAACCTTAAAGATTTATTAGGAATCCTTTCTAGTAAGTACAATTAAAAAAAGTACGAATACACAAATGGAAAGGAAAGATCTTATTAAGGTTCACAATGTTGGGTGCCCTATTTTGGGTCTGCAAGGTAGCTTATAGCATATGGGACCACCTCATACTCCAAGTATGAAGGAGGCACCTAAGTGTGCTTCAATTACAAGGTGTACACCATACCCCCTACAGGTTTCGAACTTGTGACGTCCCTTTCAAGAGCACAGGGTCTTCACAATTAGTCATCTTTTTCCTATGGCTTCAAGAGATGTTACTCATTTAGCCAAGATGCCATCCACTCAAGTTGGAATGAGGAATCTGTTATCAGCCAATTTTGACTTCGCAAAATTGTTTAAAACTAATTTTTAAAAAATGAAAATTTTGAAAAGTGTTACTATGAGTGGTTCATTGCCCTCATCGCAACCGTCTCATTTTTGTGATCGTTTCGGTCTTCGTTTCGTCCTTTTCGGGCAAGAACTCTTCCCGCCAGGCTTTAAAACGCATCAAAATACATTTAAATTAATTAATTAATATTTAATTAATTAATTGCTCCTTGTTTGATTAAATTAATTTTTAAATCACTTGAGGGGTATTTAATTAAATAAATATAAATTAAAATCATTCGACAAATTTTAATGTTGGGGAAGTAAGCTTTCGCTTCCAACTGCCGGGAAGCCAATTTGGCTTCCCGAACCCGGATTTCCCCTTTCCTGGCAATCCTCTTCAATTTTCCCGCACGTGGGATTTTCTCTACCAATTGCCAAATCATGGATTGGCTAACGGGCAGGAAATTCCCCAATTTCCCACATGGGGAAATTGAACGGGGATTGCCAATCCACTTTGCCATTCCCATTGGCAATTGTCCGTTGCTTTCCCCTTTTCCCCTGGCACTTACGCCACTACACGAGAAGAGAGGAAATTAGATTAATTCCCGTAACTTCCTCCATCAAACCCGTTGGAAAAAGTCATGCGAAGCTTTACTTCTTAATTCTTCTAAAGGCAAAATATTTTATCACATCCAACGAAATACTTCACGCATGCAAAGGGAAATAAGACAGTCCAAAACAAGCAACAAATTATTTTCAAATCCAAGCGGCAACCTGAAGGAGACGCCTTAGGAGAGAGAAAAAGTGCAGAAGCATTTGTGTTGAGCCTGCGCATCGGCCAGAGGAGAGGTGGAGCTGTCCCAGGAACCCCACGCACTACCAAACTAAATACAAAACCTGCACATGTTTTAAAAAAAGGAAGAAGACAGAAAATTCCTTTACACGCATTGGGAGGGACAATTTTGAATCATTTAAAGTCAAAGCAAATTCTTCACGCTAGGGAAAGGGAAAGAACACAACCAAAGGCAAAATACATCAAGCCAAAGCCCACACAAGACAAGAATCCATACGTGGATTGGAGGAGACGCACATCCCAAACAAGGAACTCATCTCCATGCGCCAGCAAAGAGGAGTCCACGTTGAAGGTATATTCTCCACGCACATCAAGAACTCAGCCTAACTCCATCAAATGCATACCACCAGGGAAGAAGAGAAGAAAAGAAGTTTCCACGCCCAAGAATCATTTTTCCAACGCATTATTTCAGATATTAGATTGCAAAGGATGCATTTCAGAGCATCTTCTGGAGTTTGCTACACTTTCGCGTAAGAGTGGCAGATTTAGTCAAGCTGCAACAGCTATGCATGAATTAAAGCTCATCTTTGCTAAAGATGGAAAATCAGAACGAAATTTCAACAGTATGCCCAACAGGAAGGAATTGGAGTTTCGGTTAGGTGAGTAGGTGAGTTTTAAGGGTGGTATGGGGCAGTGCAGTGTGTCAAGAAAAGGTAGGTTGTGACAAGGCATTGGCGCCCTCACAAAGCATTTTTTTCACGAATTCACCAAGTGCAAAAAATAGGCTACAAACCCAATTTATTCACCTTAACTAGTGTCCTCCCAACCTATGCATGAAGCTTGAAACAAGGCAGAGACATCCAAGCAAATTATTTTGGCAGGTGTAAAACCCAAATGCCACAACCTTGCCAACGAGCTCCTTACCTATGCAAAAAAAAGAAAAAGGGAGGGAAGTTTCTTTTTATTTTAATTCTTGTTGGCCGCATATAGTGATGTGAGATGGAGATTCACAGTGGATGATAATAACATTGTAATGTTTTTGTTCTTTTTCATTTTATCTATGGCTGCTTGGAAAATGTGGTCTTGTGGCCTACCATGGTTGTTGATTATACACAAAATAGTTTTTGCTGAAAAGGCGTATGATTTACCCCCTTTCGAGTGTAATTGACTGGTGTAAAGCAAAGCCCCATAGCCTTTGACCTACACCTCCTCCAATGGGCCGTGCCACTTTTGCTGTGGGTTTGAGTTTAGATTGGTTGTGGGTGGCGTTGGTATTGTATGATCTTATTTGAAGCAAAAGTGATGTGTTTTCTCTCCCAATCTACGTGTGACATAAGAAAAGGGAGGGGGTGTAGTAATAAGAATGTGTAATGCCTCCTTCATCCCCCTCTCTATATAATGTTGTGAGATTGATATTGTGCTTAAGTTGGCAAGGAAATATAGGAAATGTGGAGGCATACGTAGGCATTGAGAGAGAGTCGAAGATCTCGCGGAATCGTGTGCAACACGACAAAGTTTCACTTGAATGATATCGCGAACTTCCTCTAAGTAATTGGCAAACTGCACTTCGACTCAGGAATCATAAGGCCAAAGAGTTGGAGGCACTTATGAAAAGATTTAAAAATTTAACAAAGATTGAAAAAGCAGACTTTGGCAGAAAGATTATTGAGCTGCAGAAACATGTTACAATGGACACAGAGGATGGCTACAAGATTGCAGGAAGATAAGGATTCTTTCCTATTCTTGGCATTGAAGAGTTACCAACGTTGTTTGGTCACTGGAGACAAGTATGATATGAGAGTGGTATTTCGGCTTGTTTCATTATGGTTCAATTTTTCAACAACCCAGAAAGTAATTGATTCCATGGTCAACGCAATAAAAAAGGTTCAATCGTATAAATTTCTTCCATTAGTGTATTAAATTGCATCAAGAATGGGTGGTTCAAAGGATAGTCAACGACCCCGTAGTTTCTAATTTGCTTTGACGTTCCTTGTTAAAAAAAAATGGCACTTGATCATCTATACCATACGATATTTCAGCTTCTAGCTCTGGCCAATGGAGACCGAATCAAAGACAAAGGACATAACTCCAGGGAGTGAATTGCAATTTTGGATCCTGGAAGATCTTCTCAATGGCGAAAGACCAGAAGCTGGATTCTGACAAACCAAGGTGGCGTAACGACTACAGTCTCGCGACAAATGAGTAATTCACCATGGAAAGGTATTCGGAGCATGTGGAGAATTGTGCGTAATTGTGAATATGAATACGAATGAAGACAAACTTTCTTACACCAAAATATTGCTCAGACGGAGGGGTGGATGAATTGCTCAAGTTTCAAGCTCAACACTCTTGTCATTTGGAGGATTGCAGAGCACGGTCAATGAGTTCATTCTCGTACGATCGGGATAGGCAGACTCTTGGCCAAATGGATAAGGCACTAATCCTAGGTGTCTTGATCTAGGTGGCGCATTGCTGACTAGGATGTCTATGTGTGCGTCCAAGTCATTTAAGTGGGGTCCACATGTGCCCATTTCTTTTATGACTTTTTAGCTTAAGTGGTTTCTATTTTTAGTTGTTTTTAATAAAGTTGGTTAAAAAAAAGTCAAAGTCACTTAAGTGCCCTATTTAATGTGCATTTAAAACCCTAACTACTTTGTAACCAACTTTTGGGTTATAAAAGGAAGTGAGGGCCTCATTTGTAAAGGGTGACTTTGAGAGAGGAGAAGAAAATACTTTTGTGCAAGCTTTGTTTCAAGGAGAAACTTTGTGTTCTTTTGTGAAAAACATTTTGGAGTTAATGAAATACGAACTTTGTGTCTCATTCATTGTCTCTTGTAACATTTGATGTTCTTGTGTTCATTAGATGTTAGGTGTTTGAATCTTGCATGCAAATATTATCTTTGATCTTATTGTCAACATTATTAATCAGTTGTTCTAGTTCACAGTGATCAAGCTCTGATTATCTACTTGCTCATGTGTGTTCCCTTTTACACGTTCTTGTTTGGCTAACTCAAACTCCGTTTTATTTGTGTTGGTTATTCACCTTTCCTCTTCATGCAATATTTTACCTAACTCTTGCATGTTCTTTCAGTTCATTCCATTCCACTCCTTTCCTTCATTCCATTCCACTCCTTTCCTTCATTCCATTCCATCTCCCTCATTCACTTTTCTTTCCATTGATGTTCCAAAACCCCCCCCACATACAATTTTGAATGTATAGATGTAAATACAGTTTTGGTTTTCAATAAAGGCAGCCTCACCTTCATTGAGGAGGGACTTCGTTCCCACACTGTTGCATGTCATTTGCATGCGTGCAAATCCATATGCTAACAGAATCACAAGTAGTGGTGGTGAATGGCTAGCTGACCATGGCTAAGAAACCATACATGGTAGTTCAATGCCCAAACGGCAACATGAGGGCTTGAAATTCAATACATGGATGTGATTCATGTCAAAGGATCACTCCCTGCAGTTTGGGGAGAAATTGTAAAGATTTGATCTGTTTTCAATTCACTAAAAGTGCAACAAAGAACGGCATAAAGAACATCAGAATGATGTGAAAAATTGATGAGACTTTAGTGACACGGTCCCTGAGGCATCCACCAAAATTCAATTCAAAATCGCCTGTTTACCCCCCTGATGCATAAAAAACCATTTGTCATGTTTGGGCTATAACTCAGTCATATAATGCCAAAATAATCTGAAACTTGATAGAGAAAATAGACAACTCATCCTACTACCCACCATTTTCAGTTAAATATTTGGACATTAAACCTCTGAAATTGAGTCTGCAAGTTAACTGCCAGATTCTGTCCTTCAACCAACAGATTCATTTTACTAACAACCAGTTCTTAAAAGAAACCAGCAGGTCTGAATCTGTAAATGGCAATTTCTCGGCCCTTGACTTGCAAGAATACAATCTTAGGATTTTCCTAGAAGTTGAAAGGCCAAATGGCGCCTAGGAGTAAGGAAAAGGACAGGGTATTGCAGAACAGTCAGGGAAACATGTAAAATAACATCTCGATTTTGATAAAAGCACAGTGGCACTTCAGATTTATTCAACCTTCTAATTTTGCTTCCTAAATCCAGAAAGGCTTCTAAGATATGCATTGATTGATATGGTCCGTTATGTCAACCATCTTTGCAGAAACCTCAAAATGTGGCCCAGTTTCCCAGCTTTTCCTTAAAGAAATCATAACTAACTGCCTTCACAAACCTTCACCCCATTTTGAATCTTCACATCTTTTTCAAAAGAGCTCGGAACAGCCCCCTTTAATAATGCTGGAGTCCATCATATCTTCCAGGAAAACCACAACCAACCAAACAAGACTCTTAAAACAATAGTCAATCAGCTGCATAAAATTACCAAGAGTATTGGTTGAGACTCAAGGTCAAGAACATTACCATGCACCGATAATCCCTTACGTTTGAAGTTATTTTTTATTCATTTTTCCCTGTCTATAGATTTGTTGATACCCACTTCTCACGTCTCTGCCCTGTTTAGTTTCTGCTTCAAATGGAAGTTTATTACCAAATGTTGTTGAGAATAAACATGAAGTTCCATCTCCAGTGTAACGCATTATGAGTTTCGTTCCGAAGGCAACTCTTACTCAGTGGCATAGAAAATTATATTGATGTCCACCAGCGACCGAATTAGGTCAATGGGTATCGAATTACAACCAGTAACACTTGCATGTGGGAGCCAAAAAGAGCTCCAAAGCTAAAAAAAAAAGACAAAAGACTACACACAGTAAACTAAGAGCAAAAAAAATTCAAACCAGGTACGCTGCGCAGATTGAATGTTACATATAAGTCATATGATAAAACCATGAGAGAATATGGTTATGTGATACAACCATGAGAGAATCGCCGGAGAGGAACATTACAAAGCGAAAATGTAAAAAATTCAAGGTCAATGGGAAATGGGCCCGTGGAAAAAAATGCAGTGTCACTCTGTTACCAGAAATTTTAAACTTCAACAACGCAAAATTATATTTGATTTTATCCAAATAATGCCTTAATGGGTTTGGAATTTAGGTTACAGATATCAATTTAAATGAAACAATTGTCATTTTCATCATCATTTTTTTAAATATGCAGTTCCCAAAACAGAGACTGAGCACAGAACATTACCATACAAGAAAATGGGTATTCATGAAGCAACTTACTCTTTTAGAATCTTCTTTCAAAAAAGTTGAACTAATTAATTTCTATGCTGAATCATTGCATTACAGTAAAAAGCCTTGTGTGGATAGAGATTGGGGTGACTTACAGCCATACAAACAATTCGAAAACCTCGAACTCCGAGAGGTTTTGGATTGAAGCATACTCGTCTTTGTCTGCGAAGCGTTAGACAAATTTGTTGGCGGGTTTTGTGAGGTAGGATGGTATTGAAGCAGGGCATAGACAAGGATGCCATCTTCTGAAATGGAATGAATGGTTGCCTATCCCAACAGAAGAAATTGGCAGTTCGGAAGGATTACATATAATTTCATCCGCGTCATACTTAATTTTCCCACCTCCACTAATACTACGTTAAAGCTCACACGAAAAGAGATAATGTTTAAGTATAGTTTGAATTAACGGTACCGGCTTAACAGAATGGCTTAAATTAGAAAAAAATGAATACGTTCTCGTAACATTACATATTTAAAAAGGGTGGAGCAAATAAAGGTATGAGTGAATGAATGAAAAATTTTAATAACTTCCACGAGACCAAATAGTCTTTGGAACTAAGGGCCGCAAAAAAAAATTGTCCCAGGTCACATAGGTTGTCTGTTGATATTGCAAAAACTTTTACTATGTATCTTGATTAAAAAACTTGATATTTTGATTAGTCTTTCCTCTAGGGCCGTTAACTTGTCAACGCTTTAACTGTCCATGTAGCTGCTCCGAATGTCATTATAAGCTACACACTCCATAATGAAGTGTCGTTTTGTCTCCACTACCCCCTTGACACATAATAAACAAGTTCTTGTTTCCCATTCTTCTTTGGGTATTGTCCAACTACCGGTTTCACATCTAAGATGATGCGAGTTGGTTCTCAGTTGGGCAATAAACATCTTTGCTTTCCATTTAATTTTCGCTCATATGTATGTCTTTTCTTCGTGTTCCCAAGTGGGGTTAAAATGATTGGTGTAGTATGCTTTCTTCCGTCTTATTTGCCTAGTCTACATGGTTCTCCTGAATTTCTTTTTCACATACTTTTTTATTTCCCCATTGGTATTTGGACATTCTTGCATGTTAATGTCTCATTTACTCGTCCACTTGTTGTTTTGCTTCATCCACATGCTTTTCCTTCTGCTTAGTTCTTCTTCAGCTACTATTTTGGGCCATTGATGAGTCTCCATTCCCTACACCTTTTTCAAATAACTTAAGAGTTCAAATCATTGTCAATGTTTCCAGCAGAGAGGTTTCAGATTCAGCCAAAAGAATCTCATATGGAACCGAGGCTTTAACTTTGAGGCTACTAGTTTTTAAGTGTTTTTCAACCCTCTCTATATGTCTCCAATTTAAGTCAAAAACATTGTTGCCCCAAACTTCGCACCCATATAGAATCACTGGTGTGACTAGCAGGCCAAACAAGGTATTTTTGGTTTTCCAATCCCACAATTCTACATTCCTGCACCTGTTCTGCAAAGAGTATAAGGCCTTCCACCCCCCTTGGATTATTTTTGACCTGCATATCTCCCAACTAAGCTTATTGTGAAATTCAAGCCCAAGATATTTGTATTGTTCCACTATTTCTAATGCATTTCCTTCAAAAAGAAACTCATGTTGCCTCTTTTTTCTCTATAGAGAAAAGATCGTGATTTTTGTCTTACTAGTATTCACTTGCATTCCCACCTCTTGGCAAAAAATCTCTAGAGCTTTCAAATGTTCTCTCAAACTTTGGGTCATTTTTGCAATTAGAATAAGATCATCTACATATAGAAGTAGCTTTACAACATAACTAGCTAGTTGGATGCCTCCTCCACTAGCATTATCAATCCACCCCTCTAGTTTATTAATGTAAGATACCAAACAAGGTTGGAGATAGAGTATAGCCTTGTTTGACTCTAATGTCACTTCCAAAGCATTCTGACATACCCTCACTTGTTCTGATTTTGGCCCTGACTTGCTCATAAAGCCTATGCATTGTTGATATATACTCATCTAGAACACCAACCTCCTCGATTCTGCTCCAGGGTTTACCTCTAAGGACAGTGTCAAATGCTTTCTTGAAATCAACGAAGCAACAAAAAGCTTCCTCTCCCTGATTATCCCATATTCTTTCCAACTAAGTGTCTATGGGTGATGCAATGATTAATAGTGGAGTGTTTCGACCTAGAACCTGCTTGTCCTTTTGCTCTCTTTACCCTCTTTTTCTATGCCCAGCTGTTGATTTTGCGCTCTACTATGCTACCAAATAGTTTTCCAAAAAAGGGATTCACCGTGATGGTCCAATATTGGGACGGATTATTGATGTCCCCACTTTTATAAAGAGGTATAATGACACTAGCTACGTCCAATCTACTGGAAATCCTTTTTGAATTATACCATTAAATGTGTGTTTAATATGTGGTGTGATGGTTTCCAAGCCCCACTTTAAATATTCATCTCGCAGCTTCGTCAATGTCCTGCGCCTTACCCCCTGCAAGATTCTTGATGCCTCGAGTGATATCCTTCTTAGAAAAAAGCTTAAGTGTTGTGTTGATCACTGGAGGTTTACCTTGAACTCTTTCATATAGTAGTTTGGCGTACTCTAACCATTGTGTGTCAATATTATTGTTCTCTATTTACTTTCTTTTTTGGTGTAACTCCCTCCAAAAACCTTTGGGGTTATGTTTTCCAAGGTAAATTAATTCTTTTCTTCTCATGTGTTCACATAACTTGCCTTTTTAGACCAAATAATGCTGTTCATAAACCTTTTTGTTTTCTTTGGTTATTCAAAGTTTTCTCAAATTCTTCTTCGCTACCTTGCATTCATCATCATACCATGAATTTGTTGGAAAACTACTTGCCCTCCCATTCTTAGGTTTGCTTCTTTTACATGCATTTAAAGCCTTTTGAATTATAGAAATCAACATATTATTATTTGGTGGACAGTTATTCACAACTGAAGTATTCTTTGGTTCTTGGGAATGTTGCTAAAAATGATGCTCAAGGGTTGCTTTGAAGAGTTCTCGATTCTCTTGAGTCACGAGGATTCTCCCCTGAAGAGGTTTCTTCCCTTGTTTGTGATGATCTTGCTCTCTATTCTGATGGTTTATTTGCATATTTATTTTTACATATATTGGATTGTGATCTCATCTCATCTCAATAGGGCAGTCCCCAACTTCGAGTCTCACCAATTTTGAGGATAAATATTTGTGAAAAAATAACATAATCTACTACACTTTGACCATTGTAGGTTTTACAAGTGATGTTCTCTGAGTTTGGCCATGTCCTCATTCCATCGCAAATAACCATGTTCATATAAGCTACATAAGCTCAAAAGTTCTACTCATAACATGTGATTGTCCCCTTTCCATCTTGTGAGTTCCTTGCCCAACACTGATCTTCTTCTTCTTCGAACCATGAAGGATTATTTCTTATTTCTTCTTCATTTCTCAAATTGAGAGTCTGGTTGTTTGTTGTTAGTGCATTAAAGTCTCTTATGATCAAGACTTCTCCTAAAGTGCTAAAAATTGAAATGTCATTTTTTAAAGATGCATAAGGATCTTCACTATTTAACTTATTTTTTTATATGTTTTTGAGCCTCTCAGAGCAAAATAACAAGCAACGAACCTAATTGTTTACTCATTTTCTAGCCATATATATTATTTATTTAGGTCCTCTTTCTCCACTATAATAATTCCACACCATGTTTCTTTGATTAGCATTGTGACCTCTCCATGACCTTTGTCGCTTTCAGTTCTTTCATTCCAAACTGAGACTTTCTTATAACCTTCAAAATCTAGAAATCTACATCCTTTGTGTCCATGTGTTTCTGTAAGAATAATAATGTCATTTCCCTCTGTTATGGGCCCTAACCCAAGACCTCTTCTCTAAGGGTAACCTCTATAATTCCAGCTTACCAAGGTCAAGTGCTCCTAGGGGGCCCAAGTCCCTATTTCTTGTGTGTCATTTTGTGGCTAATTTAAGCTTTTCCATTCTATAGCCATGCCCATTTCCCTTCATCCCTTGTTGTTTTCACTTTTTATCATTCTTTTCTCCTTTCTTCTTGTTGTTTGGGAGTTAAATCTTCATATAGGTAAATGTGTGTCCCTCAAAGATATCCTATGTTCCTTAATATCTTGTTTTTGTCTTCCATATTTTTCATGATAATTCTTACGTATCTGTCCTTTCCTCCACTGAACCATTTTCCCATTCTATTTGCATGAAGAATAGGACTTGTCTAATGGAGTTGATCTTCCAGAAAGTCTCTTGTTAATTTAATGGTGCTCTCATTCTCACGGCAATCTTTTAATCCCTTGATAATGATGTTTGTAGCCCTCTCTTTCCTGCCATGTTCTTCTCTTATTTGCATTTTAACTTTTTTTTCTATTATAATGCTTTGTTCCTCTGAAGAATCATTTAATATTTGAGCCCAAGACTTTTTCCCTTCGAGATTACTTCCCGAGTGACCCCCATACACTTCTACATTTGCAATTTTTGGTGCTTTCATTTGGTCATTCCTTCCTTCACTCACTTTTTTTTTCTGTTGTTTTCAAATCATTTAAAACTTGTTTTATCACCACCAACTCTTATTGCCCCTATTACATATTATTTTGTAAGTTGTTTACTTATTCCCTAAGAATTTGGATCTCTTTTACTAACTGCCAATGAGATTTTATAGCCTCTTTCATTTTGTTATCCATATTGTTATCTAAGTTGTTTACTTGTTGCCTCAACATTTAGTTCTCTCTTACTAACTGCCAGTTAGAGTCTATAGCCTCTTTCATCTTGTTGTCCTCGTGATTTTTCCTCCTTTCCAAGTCCTCGAGTCTTCTTTTGATGTTCATTAATTCATTGACATAGAGTTTGGGTGACCATATTAGTGGTGTTTTCATAGGACTGTATAATTCATTGCTTGTTTGATTCACTTGAATGAAAACAGGTATGGGTAGTTATGCGGACAATCTATCTATGTTAGTGTTTATGGTAATGTTTTACATTCAATTAAAACAAATTGAATGAAAACACGAAATTAAATTATTACACATATTTTTAAAAAAGGGATGGAATGACATGTGGGGATCCTTAAAAATGGTGTTATTTTTGAGGTGTTACTCACATTTGTTTATGCATATGTGATTTAGTCTAAATTCGACAACATTTAATTGTGATATTGATTTTTATGGGGTGAAATCTTCTTTCACTTGTCTTCATGTTATTTGCCCCGACAATTTATAATTTTTTTACTTTTTGTTCGGATTGATGGGTGTGAAGACCAGCCATATGATTATGGGACTTTGTTTTTTTATTCTTGTTAACTTGATAGGCCTATCCACCCTTTTTATCTTTCTCATTTCTAGTCATTGAAACCCACAACACATACAAAACTCACCAAAATTTTAACTCGAGTCATCTATAAATTAACAAGAAATTAGGTTCATTTGACCATCAAAAAAAACACTCGACCACTTCCCATTTCCTAGTTATCATTATATAATGAAGCACTTATTGAAATAATTTATTTTATGCAATTTTTTATTACTGATATCTTTGGTCAAATTTGAGGGACATGATAAATTCGTAGAAATATCTAATACATAATTTCTAAACTAAAACCATTGATGTTTCAAATTTACATATTTAATTCATTGTACGTGGATAGGAGTTGAAGCAAGTGAAAGAGAAGAAGCGGGCGAACAAACTTATAAGTTCAATTTGTTAATGACATACACCAATGAGGAGCATTTGTATAGTCCTAGCAGGTGACCAAGGGTGTTCATATTGTCCTAGCAATAGTCTCTGATCAATTTTATATTTCATTATGACAAGTGTAATAACTTTTGATGCGCATTTCCAAATTCAAATCATGGTGATAGATTTAGCGATAACTTTAAAACAAGCTAAGAGCCTATTTTTCATTCCTGATAAGATCTTCACATATAATAACTCAAATAATATATAAAATACAATGAAGATCAACACAACATAAGAGATATTGGTGGGCCAAGATGCAGAAATATTCAATATACTCAAAAATTAATAAAATACCCTTGAGGTAGGGCAACACCATACAATACTCCTTAAGAAAAAACTAACTCCACGTCATCCCAATATGAGTATTTCACTTCGAGGGGAACACCTTCAATATCCTTCTACAAATTCGAAGACTCAACACATGCATCACATATCTCTTGATGATACTCATCTCCTTTATGTAGGCATACATCACTCTTATTATATGATAACACCAAATCCCAATGTAGGTCTACTCATTACCTAATATAACTAATTTTTATGTGACCCATTTATCATAAACATAAAACTAAGGGGGATGTGTGTCATGTATTGGCGTCTTCATCAACCCATATATATTATAATATCATATCCCAATGTACATAACAGTGCCCCAAAATTTACTCACCAAATTTAGCTCGTTATGATATAATTTAAATGTAAGATTATTGTTAATATTTTATTTATTTATTTATTTGAAAGTTAAATCCAACAATCCACTCTTACAAGAGTTAAAATGCTCAAGAGATAAACAAACAGGTTTGTCATAGCTTTGATTATGTCGATAAGAACCATTTTCTAAGGAAGACTTGACTCGCATTCCTTGATTATAGAGATTACTTAATAATATTATCTCATTGATTCTTTTAAAATGATTTATAACTCTTTGTCTTAAGAAATACTCGTTTGCAACCAAAGTCTTATGTAACTACAAATACAATGGTGTTCTCTAGCGGATAATAGCTCACACCCTTGCTTGAGTGTATATATGTCCCAAAATGGTTTTATTAATAAGTTGCATTTCCATTTCAAGATTTAATTGTAATAAGAGAGAGGGAGAGAGTAGGCGGGAGAAATCCCTTATTAAGACACCTCTCACACTTTGCTAATATAAGGTGGGGTTTTTGTGTGTACGAGCACCCAAAAACTTCACTTGAGTCTTATACAAAACTTTCTTGTGCATTTACACATGAAAAAGTCTTCCCCACAAAGGTCGAGTGTATGGCGGGGTTTTAGGATCATTTGAGAAACTCGAAACCCCGACCAACACTACACGGGAAAAAAGGGTTATGTAGGCAAGTTAGATCTCCGCCCAAGACTGTGGTAGAGAAATAAGTTGCAAAAACAAGAGGAAACATTGGCTGACACTTTGAAATGGTATGGAAGGTTTCGGGGTCCTGAAAACAATTTGCACAACCTATGCAAAAGTGCATAAAATGCATGAAAGTCTGGTTTACACTGAACTAAGACTTAGGAAGGGAATGGACACTTGAACACATTTTACATGCAAAATGTGAACTTGTGTTTAACCTTAGGATTTCCAAAACACTAAGGTGATGAGTGAAGTTGTATCTGAAACTCCAGGAGCACTTTGCATGTCAAGTGTAAATGTGCCCTAAACTCTCGATTGTCTATCTAAGACTAAAACGAGCTTTAGTTTGGATTAGAGGTTCCAAGATAAATTAGCATGTAAAATGTAAACTTGCCCTGGAATTTCAAATATCTTCCCAAAAAGGAAAAAGAAAAAATGAGAAGCATGGTTCTACGAAAAATTTGTAGCTTGGTTGCAAAATTTCCCAAAGAATTTGAAAATCTAATTTTAACTAGGTTCGACTTGCTAATTTCATACTTGGTAAAATTGATAATTTTACTTTCAAAACATACAAACGTGCACGACTGCTTTAAAATCTCATACATTTGATCATTATCAAATTACCAATTTCCATTCACATCATTTTTAGATGTCACAATTACGAGTTGTGAGGATTTGGTACCCCTTTGTCCTCAATTGGTATGAATGTGTATACTTATATATAATTGCATACACATGCTTTTGTTTCTATAAAATTTAAATTTTATTAGGAATCTAAGAGTACAAAAATGTAATAAATGTAATATACTAAAATATAAATGCTAAGTAATTTATTTAGTAACTAAAAAATGAAATAAAATGAAATGGAAAAGTACCTACCTAAATTAGACTAACCTTGCAGTGATCTAAGACTGAAAAAAGTTATGAAATGGCATAGCAGAGTGTCGCAATGATCTTCAGAAAATAGCAGCAGAGGAAGATTTGGCCAGACTGGGGTGCACCTAGGGAAGGATAGGGCCGCTTGTGGGTGCCTTGGTCTGAAATTTAGGCACTCTGGTATGCTATAGAATATCTAAAATTTGATTCCTGATATGGTCGCTAGGTATTTACAGTACTTCTCCTTTGGTTCGGGTGAATGTCGCACTTGCTTCGTTGATGTCACCGTAAACCTGCAATGAAGAATCACCTGCAAAACCCCACACAAAGCATCAAACCCTAAAAAAATAAAGATGCAAATGAAGGGGTCAGATTGTCCTCAGCTGCCAAATGGATGGACTTATGACTAAGTGTTGCACTACATCTCAGACCCAATGTAGTTCTATGTGCTTGTGTGTGCAATAATGTGCCTAGGTTTCCCTAGCGCCAATGACGTAGAGATATCGGGTAGTAGCTAGATAAAATGCAAAATGGTGGATGGAATAGAATGAATACTCCCCTTCCTATGCAGTGTGTGATGCAGAATAGTGCCCAAATGCAGTCCCTTGCTCTATGTAGATAGCTAGCCCTTAGTAGTAATAATCCACCCATAAGGTAGTATGTATGTTGTGTTTATATAGGGATCTCTTGTTCAAATTTTGACACTAATGACCCGACATACCTAGGGAGATGAGAGGGAAAACCGTAAAGACCGACCTCGAATGTCTAAAACAAAACCAAGTGTGACGGGACTAGGGTGCCTATAAATCAGGACCAGGACTCTGCTTAGCACCCTAATCCCTATCTAGGTTCCCTAGTCAAAGACTAGTGATGACACCGAGTGAGTACTGACAGATAAGACTCCCTGAGACCTGACCAGAACTGTGCGAGTGAGTGACAAATGTGTGAGACAAACAACAACAAATACCAACAAGACAAATGACTAGATAATGGAATGGGTCATCAGTGAATACTTTTCTTACATAAGATCCATATATAAAATAACACACTCTGCTATACAATAATAGTAGTAAGTGTGTGATTTTGTGACTACATTTGCCCCCACTTTATGTTGGTGAGTGAAAGCTCGGTAACATAAAGTAGTTAGAGATGCATACCTAAGATAAATCTGGAGAATCCCATGTTGTAGAAGATCACGCAGATGTGGTAGAAGAGCATGCCGAATGAGAACATATAGTGTGACGAACCATGGATCAACGTGTTGATCCATGCAGTGTAGCGAGAGATGAAAAACTGCGATGAAGTGCACTAAATGAGAGTGATTATTGTAATGTTGAATGATTGATGATTTCAACTTTTATATGATGACGATGTGATGGGGTAGGGAGTGATCAGTTCCCAACCCGATTGTGTGTGTATGAAAAACCAGAGGATTTGGGTGTCATTCCGCAAGAGGAAGAGTGTAGGGAGAAAGGTGTGTTATTCTCCAACCTTTAACTACATCCTCAAAATATCTAGCCACTGCAGATAGACACAGATCAAATTTTTCAGTGATTTTGGATCCAAAGATTTTGATCAAACATGTTGACCCATATAGGAGCAGTATAGGAAAGACAATGACGTCTCATTTCCCCCACTCCAAGGGTGTCACCACAATGTATGTGATGGCTTTCAAGTTAGGTCATCTGGAAGCAAAATGTGAAATGTAATGGCTTCTTAAGTTAGGTCATCTGGGAAGCAACGCAGAAATAACTTCCCATGTTAGGTCATCTGGGAAAGTAATGAATGTAACTCCCAAGTTAGGTCATTTGGGAAGCCACAATGTAGCTCCCAAGTTAAGTCATATGGGAGGCCAAATGTGTTGTATCGTATTGATTGAATGGTATGATTTTGATTACTATAGACTTGAATGTATTTTATTGGTTGATTAATTGTTTTACTCATAGAGATATTTTATGCTTGTTGCCCCCATGTTAGGTCATTAGGGGGAATCGATAGAAAATGATGAAATATCGCATGGTGTATTAGTAAATGTTTGAAAAATGATGAATTAGAAGTGTTGAATGATCACGTAGTGGTGTAAGGGGAATTATAGGATGACCCAAATTGTATGCCCCCCCCTTTCGGTGAAAGGGGAAGTGATAATGAGAATGAACATTGATCTAAAAGTAAGCCCATTAATAGACAATGTATGATGGATATCGCAAAAATATGTGTAGATCGAGTGAAAGACAACATCGAGGAGAAATAGCATGTGTGTCATGTGTATGATACAATGGTAGGTAGAATTCTGAAGAGAATTCCGCAAACGGGATAGAAATCAGAGTAAAAATGCTAAAAATATTAGCACAATCGCGTGACATGTATTAGTTGAGTAGTGAATTGTGAAGTATGATCATATTAGAGTGAATAATGAAAAGTGACTATAAATAGTAAAGTGAAAAAGTGATTAGTCAACTCATTTGTCTTTTGCGTGAGTGTGAGAGTGAGCTCTGAGTGTGCAAGGATGCCGAAAGTTAGAGCATCATGACCTAGCCGATTTGAGATGGTAGTGACTGTCGTGGCATCACATATGACGACGAAGTTGGTAAGTGTGATTTTTTTGACAAAAAATGCATGTGTAGTAGTCATTTTTGGTGATTTTTTGTTAAATTGTTGTTTTTGTTTTTCTCAGTGTTTGGGACTTGGACAAGAGCGGTGAAGGGGCTAATGTCCTTCGGGAGAGGAGCACCCTAACAATGGGCATTAGTGTCCTACTCTTGGGCGCCCCAGTCCTGCTTCTGGGGCCCATGTCCAGAGAGTTTGATTTTTGTCTTAAGCAATGTAAATGTGAAATTTTATGTGTAGTGATGTCATAAGTGGTTATGTTTGTATATGTATAGTGTTATAATGTGTTGTTTGTTGTTGTGTTGTGGTGTGTAGAGGGATATCCATTTGAGGGAGTTCTGTGGTGGTCACCACTTGAGTACTTTGTTTGGGTTGGGTTTATCAAATGATGATTGGGAGGTTATGGACCATACCGGCCTGCGGCACATAGCGAGGATGGGGGATGTGCCCCATAATATGCCTATGTTGACAGCATTGTGTGAGAGATGGTGTGTGGACACTTGTACATTTTGGCTACCTACATGGTGAGATGACAGTCACACTAGAGGATGTATATCGCATACTACGATTACCTATTGTTGGCGAGAGGGTACAGGTCATGGCTGTGGAGAATATGGAGAGATAGATGAGGGCCGCTAGGTGGTATTTTGTGGGGACTTGAGTGCCTACCGAGGCCCATATTAGCTTGGATGTGATTTTGAGATCAGGGGTTCCACACTTGCGGAAGTTTATAGCCATGGTTATTACATCATCGATCGCAGTGGAGGGAGGTGGTGTGGGCATCTTATATAAGATGCATGATATTTTCCAATGGATAGAGGAGGAGGGTATTAGGTATGCCTGGGAACGATGTGTGTTGGCCCACCTGTATAGAGATCTTTATAGATTTACATAGGAGGAACATGGAGGTGGGATTAGAGATACTATATTACTACATGTGTTGGCCTACGAGCATATAGTAGTATTAAGGCCAGTTGGTGGTCCACGAGCAGAGTGGGCTAGGCTAGACATATTTTCTAGGAGATGGGTTGGTGTGCATGGGAGGAAGATGGATACTGATACTTATAGAGCCTTGATAGATCAAATGGGGCTAGAGGCAGTGATATGGAGGCCATACCGAGATTATGGAGGATGGCCAGAGGATGTGATAGAGTTATGATGCATACAAAGGACTATGTGGTTGGAGGATCAATTCTCAGGTGTGACCGAGTTATTTCAGGTGGAAGCGGGTATCTCAATAGTTTGGTATGGCCCAAGATGTGCCCCCAGAGCCATATGTGTGGGTTAGAACTCTTAGAGCACTGAGGAGGGCTAGAGCTAGACCAGGACCCACAAGAGAGCAGTTAGTACCTCTCGGGCCAGACGAGGCCGATGCGGCGATAGAGTTAGATAGATGCATATGATGCAAGGTATATAGAGGCATATCATGCATGGTGTGTGGAACATCGATGGGTGTTTTTATTTCCATTATTTGTGGATGTGGCAGGATTACCATAGGGAGGAGGAGTGGAGGGGAAAGCACATGCCCCAAACAATGTAGCGGTGACGCGATAGTGGAGTGTGAGTATCTATATAGTTATGTTGTATGATTGATTACTTGTTTATGTGATGGTTATGGTTATCTAATGTGTTGTGTTATTAGCTGTAGGTGACGCGTATCGGTCCTTGATTTCAGACACATCTATCCATACATTAACGTGGAATGTTTCGACCAACATACTTACAGATGGAGGGATGTTAGAGCATGTGGACGACATTATGGGTGAGCATGCCCATTTGTTTGAGCCAGTGGCCATAGTAGCAATGACGTGTACTATGCTACTGAGCGAGAGGGATGAGGCATGCGAGGAGACACGATGAGCTAGAGAGGTGGTGGGTGGCGGTCCTTTAGCGTAGGATGTGTTTGCACAATTTATCATGTTACAGAGTCACTTTGTGGAACATTCTACATAGAATACCCTATTACGGAGGCAGGTGAGAGTATAGGGGTCATGATTAGGTGACAGTGTAGAGTTAGTGGTGAGGCATCGAGTTCTAGAGCACTTGCACTACCAGATAGTGAAGTGATGATGAGATATGAGTTATGTTGGATGTATTCGATGTAGGGGAGTTTCCCCCCAGTGATGAGATGTTTTGTAACTGATGATTGATATATATATATATATATATATATATAGATATATGATGATTATATTTTCTGTGTATTGATGTTATGATGATGATGATGATGTATGTGATTTTTGTTGCTATGTGATGATGTATTGATGTTGTTTAGTGTTTTTTGAATTTGTTATTGTAATTGATGATGTAATGTAATGTGATTATTGTTAGAGTATCTGATGCTTGATGATGATGATGTTGTAGATGAATGATTTGTAATGCATAGTTAGTGTGATGAATGATCAATTGTCATGTAAAAGTATGATTTGAAAAATATCATTATGAAGTGTAATGAAGTGTGATGCATGTTAATAAGATGAAGATATAGGGGGGGAGATTATTGATGCCCCCAGTCATATAGATGATGAGGTTCATTTAGTTAAGACCCTCAACAGTTAAGAATGAACGTGTAAAGCAAGAGTGTGTCATCGGGAAATGATTCAATAGAGTGTGCTGGATGAATCAATGAAGCTGCGTGAAGAGAGGTTCTTATTGTAATATATCCCTCAACAATTCATGTAATAACTATAATAACATGAGTGCGTCATGGGGGGGTGAGGTGATAATAATCACATACCAAAGACTGAAGTGGTGCGAAGTGGTGGAAACGTGTGGGATGGAAAGCAACGTGAGCGTATGAGCCAAACTGAATGTCATATGGAGCAGTGGTGGGAGGTGTGAATGCCAAGGGATGTGGAAGCCAATGTGAAGTAGTAACATGATGTGATGGATGAGATGGATGAGGTGGATGAGATGGTGCAATGATGGATGGATGTGATGGAGAGTGTGCATGAGTGACAACCTGTGGCGATGGACGAACAATGACCTTAGCACTAGAAGAAGGAGATAACTCAACTGGAGTAGTAACTCATGGATGAGGGAGAGGAGATATGGACCACTCATGTGAGTGAGAGCCAAAGGAGATGATTCCCTTATCCTATAATTGTTGCAATGATCATGAAGGTGAAGCAATCATTATCCCTATGGCCATTGATATGGTGATAGTTACAATATGGTCGATCACGTTGACGTTGTAGAAGATGTTGTGGATGATGTTGGTTAGAAGGTAAGTGAATTAAATGCTCATTGAGAAAAGCACACAGCACATCATGTGGTCAAGCGTGATGAGATAAATGCAATGGCTCATGCAAAACAGTTGTAGAAGATTGAGGTGTAGCCTGCCTGCGGAAGTAAGAGAAGAAGGATGCTTTTGTGATGTAGTAGATTGAGCTTTCTTTGCGAGGAGGAGATGGAGATTATCTAGGATTCTCAACTGATGGTAATGGAGAAGAACTAGATGATGTAGTAGTAGTAACAATAGGTGGAGGATCTATAACATGTGTGGCAATGAGGTCTTGTTCTAGATCAATGACTTTATAACATAGAAGTGTGAATGATTCACATGTGTCATATTGTAATCTTTGTTTTAATGCTAGAATCAAACCACGATAGAAGATAAATTACTTCTCTAGATTGATAGGTTGAAATACTAATTGGTGCATACAAGTATTGAATCATAAGATGTAATCCATGATAGGTTTTGTTTTTCCCTGATGTAAAGTAGGTAGATGATCATAGATAACTCTACGGCCATTGTTGATGATAAAGCGGTGGAGAAAAGCTTCTTCCATCTCATGATAAGTGTTAATAGATCAAAATGGTAGGTGAGTATACCATTGTAAAGCATCGTTAGTAAGGCTATATGTCGAAATTCTTTAAGTAATAATCGATCATTAGAATATGAAGCCATAGCCATACGATAATGTTTGAGATGTAAGTAGGGGTTTCCAGTACCATCGAAACATGAAAAGGTAGGCATGATAAAATCCTTAGGAAATGTTGAGTTATGAATCTTCTTAGGGATAGGGTTTTCATGCAATGAATTGTTATCAATGGAAGCATAATAGGCTTTGCTTTCTAATGTGATTGATTGAACCTGAGACTGTAAATGACCCATAACATGTATGAGAGATAAGATATCTTGTGAAGGAATAGTAGAGGATGGTAATAATGTGTTCAGCAGTTGTAATTTTCCATTATGAGTAATCATAGGGATGTCGAGAGGAGATGTAGGAGAATCCGATGCTAAAGGCACACTAAGTGTAGGTGTCATAGAAGCTATAGGTGATGAAGGACATGGAAAATCCATAGAAGCGGTAGGACTAGCATCGGAAACATCCCTAGGAGATGGAGTGTCAGATGGAGATGCAACAATAGGAGGAGATGAAACTAATAGATGGAGATGGAGTGATAGGAGGATGAACTAATAGATTAAGATGAGTCATGCATAGTGGTAGATACAACCTCAAAAGAAGATGACAATGGAGCAGGAGATTCACACTCAACTGTATGTAAAGTAGTAGACTCATGACTAGTAATTGTTTCGTCAAAATCAGAGAGAGACTCAAATATGAAAATGTCATCAATTGGATCATCAACATAATGTGAATGAGAATGTGGACAAGTATGTGATGGATCATGAGAGACATTTTCAGAAATAGGAGAACCATGAGATGTAGATATAGTAGTAGTCTGACTAGGAAGAGAGTCATTATGCACATGTGTATTAACGTCAAGACCAAACATGAAATCAATAAGAGAGTCATCTAGAATTTCCTTGGAAATATGAGAAGGGGGATCATGGCTAACTATATAACAAGGTCGACAACCAAAAAATCTAGTTGGATCTGACATGATGCTAAAAGAATAATTTTCAAAGCTAGTAGGTATATTGCATTTGTTAGCTAAGAGTTGTTGAATATCATCTGACATAGTAACATCATGATATAGAGCTTTAAGCTTAGCTATAGTTGCCTCATCATAGATAGGATTGATACTAACATGAGGCATGATGAGTCATGAAGGAGAAGAGTTATCCTTAGCCATTAGGGTTTTAGTGGATCCCAAGGAAAAATGTTCTAAGTTACAAGTTCACCAAAATGATTCTATAAAATTTGAATTTTATTAAGAATCTAAGATTACAATAATGTAATAAATGAAATATACTAAAATGTAAATGTAAGTAATTTATTTAGTAACTTAAAATGAAATAAATGAAAGGGGAAGGTACTTACCTGAATTAAACTTACCTCGTAGGGATTTGGGACTGAACAAAGTGATGAAATGATGGAGCAGAGTGTCACAATGATCTTCAAAAAATAGTAGCAGAGGCAGATCTGGCCAGACTGGGGCATCTGGAGAAGGATAGGTGCACATATGGGCACCCTGGTTTGAAATTTGGGTGCCTTGGTTTGCGAAATAACTCAAAATTTGATCCTGATATGGTCATTAGGTGTTTGCATTACTTTTCCTTGATTGGGTGAGTGTCATAATTGGTTTGTCGATGTTGTCGTATAACTGCAATGAAAAATCACCTGTAAAACCCCATGAAAAACATCAAATCCTAAAAAAAGAAAGATGCAAATGAAGGGGTCAAGTTGTCCTCAACTACAAAATGGATGGACTTATGACTGAGCGTTGCACTACATCTCAGACCCAATGTAGTTTTATGTGTTTGTGTGTGCAATAATTTTCCTAGGTTGTCGTAGCGATAATGACACAGAGATATACAACAATAGCTAGATAAAATGGAAAATGGTGGATGGAATAGAATGAATACTCCCCTTTCTATGTAATGTGTGATGTAGAATAGAGCCCAAATGTAGTCCCTTGCTCTATGTAGATAGCTTGCCCTTAGTAGAAAATAATCCGCCCATAAGGTAGTATGTATGTTATGTTTATATAGGGACCTCTTGTTCAAATTTCAACACTAATGATTTGACATGTCGACTAGTACCTAGAGAGATTAGAGGGAAAACCATAAAGACCAACCTTGATTGTCTAAAACAAAACCAAGTGTGACGGGGACCAAGGCACCTAGAAATCAGGACTAGGGTGCTCTAATCCCTATCTAGGTGCCCTAGTCAAATACTAGTGACGAAACTGAGTGAGTGATGACAAATACTCCTTGAGACCTGAACAAAACTGTGTGAGTGAGTGAAAAATGTGCAAGACAGACAATGACAAAGACCAATAAGGAAAATGACTAGACAATGGAATGGGTCATTAGTGAATACTTTTCTTACGCAAAATCCACATATAAAACAACATACTTTGCAATATAATAATAGTAGTAAGTGCGTGATTTTGAGACTACAGCTTCCATCTGCACACTCAACACATGGTCATACGTGCACAAAATGATAATACTATAAAATAAATGTGAGTAATCTAGGTAATAAAGACATTCAATTATACATCGACATTTTCATATTGTAGATAAAACTTCATGTTATAAAATTTCGGTTATAAAATCAAAACAATAATTTTACACACACATTCTAATCATCTCACTAAAGCATCAACAAAGCACCAAATCACATTTATCTAGACCATCATTAATTATATATGGTTTAACATTCATCATATTGTCCAAGTTTGCAATGATCATAATAACTTTCCAATTTCAAACACTAACACTCTATGCCATTAAAAATAGATCAAAAGTATCAAACGCAAAACAAAAAAAAATCATAAACACTTGTCTATGCATCATGTGTCCCATACACTAACTATAATGATAAAATAACTAAGATATGCAACTAATCTAATGTAAAAAATGTCAAAGGGAATTGTCCATTACATCCTCCTCCCCTTAAACATGACTTCCTCCTATAATTCACAGGAAAAGATGCGCATACTAAACCCTCAAGATAGAAACATCCTCCCAAGTGGTTGCATTCTTGTCATATCTATCCCAATGTACTCAAACTTAGTCTAACTCACATCCTCAAAGGCCTAGGGTCCTACAATTTATCATGTCTAGCTCCAAAGTTAGTCTTCCATCCTCCACCTATAAATATATCTAGAGAAGAACATGAGAATCATCCTGCATATATTTCTTCAAAACTTATACATGAAAAACATCATGGATGTGAGACAATTTGGGTGATAGAGCTAGAAGGTAAGTGATGAGCATTGAAAATTCCCATTCCAAACCATGTTTTTGTATTAAACTAATATTAGCATTGCTATAAATAATACTCTTATATACTTAAAGAGAATTTTTTGTGCATAAATTTGGTTCATTTTCATCTTTCATATGATTCTTTGGATGGGTTGATATAGATTGATTTTCGTGCTAACAAGTTTGAATGAAAGACCTTTTATAAGCCTAGCACATGATTCACATAAAGCTTAGTGCATGACTCATATAAATCTTAGGGCAAGACTCAATTAAAGCCCAATAAAGGACTCATAATGGAGCATAGGACTTGCAGTATGGAGTGTAGGACTCACACAATAAAACATGGAACTCATCCAGTCAGCATACGAGTTGTATAATTCAAGGAGCACCTAATTTGTATCAAGATCTAGTCAACACATGACTTACACAATTAGTGGAATGCCTAATTAGCATCAGTTCAGTTAGAAACTCAAATCATGTGGATAGCAATTGTCTTTGTAAATAAACATATTATCTCCTTCAAACAAGAGTAAACTGACAACCACCACTATGCGAAGAATGCAAGTACTTGAGTTGTTTCAACTCTAGTTATCTCTAAAGTATCAATGATGCATTTTTAACAAGGACTCCACTCACACTTAAAAAGGACCAATCTAATCAATAAACTACATGCAATTGTTACTTCGACCATGTGACTCCCAATCATGTTGCTGTTCGCATAGAGATATGCTTATTAATTGTTTAGATAAGTTTTGTATTATTATTAAAAAAACAAGTCATCTAGAAGAGGAACTTGACATCGTCTATTATAAAAGGTGCACGTATTAGGATTAAAAAAAGGAGGATTGTATCAAATTATTATTAATCAATAAAAGGGTATGATTCTGAGTTCAATTTTGTTTGTGTAATTAAAATGTTGCAACCGGATCAGACAGAAGGAGAAAGAGAAAATCCTTCCCAATGTGAAGGGAAATATCATATGTTTGTTTAATTTTATGAGTATTTAGCAGTTGATTACTTTTAAGCATTATAATATTTACAACATTTAAGATTGTCATTCTGTTTCAATATGTTTTAAGTCTTTTAATTCATATATTTAGGAATCTCTATTTATTTCTTCAAGCTTTGATCAGATAGAGAAAGTTCTTAGGAATAATAGTTGATTAAATATTTTAATTAATTTAGATGCATGCTCAATACAATTTCAACCATGCTTTTTTGCAAATAGCCTCAGACACCACCCTAGTATTGACAATTATTAAATGATTAAAGTATGAGTATAAACTCCGCTTGTCACTTTTTGACATCATTGTCAGGGAATTCTAAAGGTGTTATCAAAGATCAAGGTACTAATTTATGTGATTTATGATAATCTAATATGTTTCCATTTAGAATTTATTTTTCCATACTCTTTCTTCCGAATATAAAAGGTCTTGTAGTGACAATAAGTGTCTTTTTTTTGCTTTTGGAGTATGTGGAATATAGTTACCAACTAAGAACTCATAGTCGGTAAATTGTTATTAAGAATGATATGATTTTATGTTTAGACCTAGAGATCATAGAGGTATGTTTGTAAGAGTAAACTTGAATAACTCCACTCAAAATTTACCTGTGAGACCACTTGATCAACAAGGAAGGATGGCAGATGGAGTGGAAAATCCTAACGGGGAAAACAATGGCAATATACCATTAGGAAGGACATTTAATTATTCCATACAATTGGATCCCAGTGACCAATCTCTTATGAAGAATATATCCCTCTCAATTTTACCAAATTTCAAAGGACTGGTCTCAGAAGATCCTGGTCAATTTTTGTTTGAATTCAAAGTGTTATGCCAAACGTATGATATACATTTGACACTCAGAAGCTAAATTTGTTTCCTTCAACCTTAAAATATATAGTCATGAGATGGTTCATGCACCTAACCCCCAACTCTATCCATACATAGGAATAGATGGATATTGTCTTCTTGGACAAGTACCAAGATTATTGTAGGGTTAGGGACCATAGGGGAAAACTTTTCAGGATACATTAAAAGGAGGATGAGATTGTAGCAGACTATCTATATCATTTCATTTTCCTTCATAAGAAGTGTGGTATAGGTATTGACATTACCCTTTTGAAAACAATATTTCTTAAAGGATCAGATGAGGACACTCAAGGAGGATTTCAATTTAATGGAAAAAATGGAAATATGAACAAACTAGAGTTTATAAACATCATTAATCTCTGTAGAAATTATTCTTGAACTCACCCAAATATTGACAAACATAAAGGCAAGATAGTATCAATGGAGACATATATCTAAACCAAGAGAATAAATTGTCAAACTTAAGAATGGTTCTCTTAGTTCAACTCAACACAATGGTGGATTAGGGAAAAAGATAAAAACCCATAGCCATTATTCATATATTGTCCAAGATGCAGGGATAAACCACGGGCTTAAGGATTGTTCTATTAGATAAAACAAATGTTTTCAACTTGTCTATGATCTGAAACATGAAATTGAACAATGTGGATTTTTACCATTTTCTAAAAATTCATCTAAAATAAAATACACAAAGTGATCTTGAGATTAACTATATAGCTCATAAACAAGGAGACAATTTCACTTCAAACAAAAACCAACATTATGCCCCTAAAAAACCCAATGGTTTTAAAATCAATGGAACACACAAAGTTCATATCCTCAACCTTGGACTCAACAAGTTTGATAAGGATGGGATCCTCAGTGGAATACACAACCAACATATTATTCAGAAACCGTGGAATCTAAACAAACCCAAACATCTCGCCATCATTCCAAAAATTCAAGCCACAATTTCAGCAGTAATGGATTATGTCTCAAAGATCTGGTCAACAATTTTATAACCCAAGACAAGACCCCAGGGACAACAACAAAATCTTTATTAACTAGACCCATAACCACTGTTATACCATCTGAAATAACCTTCTTAAACTCAAATCCCATCTAAAACTGTGGCTAATCAAAATAACGTTAAGAAAGGAGAACCCAATGTAGACCGTTGAAGCCGAAAAAATGCCTATAGTAAAATCCATGGATTTTAGAAACATACTTCTATGCTCAAGGAAGATATGCTATTCCAAACCTTCATCCCAAAATCATAAAGGAAGTTTCCAGAAGAAAACTATACAACCAGACCGAGACACAACCCAAACATGATTTTAAAAAGGCGTCTCGAAAGACTTTCAAAAATGCCATTCCCATCTTGAATTTTGAATAAGGACAATACTTCAAAACCAAGAGGGTCCTAAGTCATATTTTATCCAAAGATTAAATAAATTAAGCATTGGAGATCCCTCTTTTCTAAGATCTTAGAGATATCCCAAAGCTAAACAAAACCATCAAATAACTCTATGTGTCAAATCTCCTAGAGAGGAAGATAACAACAAACCAAGAACAATACACGTTGATGGAAAATTGGCTAGTATATTAGAAGGGAAGATGAATCCCCCTAAATATGGTTATCCTAGAAGTCCAATAGTCACAGTCTGTATTGAGAATGTTGATATTCTAAATGTGCTGATTGACTTAGGAGTATATAATCAATATAATAACTACTGATACTTTATCCACATTATCCCTTCCCTGGTTTATAATCAACTCTTAGTAGCCGTACAAATGGCGGACCAATTTGTTTGTTAAACCCAAGGGATTCATAGAGGATGTAACCATTACAATTGAAGAATGAGATTCTTTGGTAGACTTTATGGTTATTAAAACAAAGAAAAATAAAATTAGAAATCCCTTAATCCTAGGACACCCATAGTTAGCCATTTTTGTAGCACTCATTGATTGCAGGACAGGAGATATGACAATTACTGATGGACATGATTCAAAGAAATTATCTCTATACCCAGATGCAAAACCTTTTGCCACTTCATGCAAATAATGGTGGATTGGTTACTTGGAGGAGGTTGATGATGTTGTTTCCTCACTAGATTTGGTAATAATACAAGAAAACTCAAAGTATATCTAGGATTGGGATTCTTCTAAAATTCATTCACAAACATTGGAGGCAAAATAAGACATATTAGATAAAAGCATGAAACCAATAATTTTCCCTTTCACAAGGAACATAAATCTGATTGAGTGTATTTTCTATAACATTTGCGAAATCCACATGATGCTACCTCATAAATGCCCCTTGAATTCATTACTGAGAGAGTATGCAGTCGTAAATTCTCTCCAACCAGATATAAAATAGTTACCTATTTTTCTAGGAAAGACATTGACAATTAATAGTTGGCTTCCTAATCAAGAGGAGGATACCATTTTAAAGATTTTATGCTCTCATCCTCGAGATTTTTCTTAGGAATACATTATATGAAGGGTATTCATCCTAGCATTTACACACATCACATCTATATAACTGATTCCAGACCAGTTGGGCAGCCCTAAAGGAGGATAAACCCTGCCTTGAGAGAGATTGTAAAGATTAAAATTGAGAAACTACTCCAGGTAGGATTTTTCTATCCAATCTCAGATAGTCGGTGGGTCTCCCCATTGTCATAATTCCTAAGAAAAATGGAAAATGGAGGGTTTGTGTGGACTACAGGAAAAAAAAGCTACTCATGGAGACTATCTCCCTTTAACCTTCATTGACTAAGTTTTAGATAACCTATCCGGGAAAAGGTATTTTTCATTTCTATATGTCTTTAGTGGATACAACCAAATCATGGTAGCACTAGAAGACCAAAATAAGACCACATTCACTTGCCCTTAGGGGACATTTTCTTATAGATTTTTGCCTTTTGATCTATGTATTACTCCTACCACTTTTCAGAGAGCCATGCTAGCAATTTTTTCTTATCTTACTCATAACTCTATGAAAATTTATATGGATGACTTCACAGTCTATGAAACTGCATTCCAAGATGCAATAGACAATAAATGGATAAAGTTCTCTCTAAATGTGAGAAACATCAATTATATCTCAACCATGAAAATGTATTTTTATGATGGAACAATGGATAGTTTTAGGATAATATGTTTTAGCTGAGGGAATCAAAGTAGATCCGAATAAAGTCAATATCATTGTACAAATCCCATCACCCAAGAATTAGATTGAGGTACAAAATTTCTTAGGACATGCAGGATATTATAGGATAATTATCTCTTATTTCAGTAAAATAGCCTCTCCACTATTTTCCCAACTAAGGATTCTGAATTCCAATGGATAGAGGCTTGTCAAAGAGATTTTGACATTATAAAGGATAAACTAATTAATACTCTATTCCTGAGATGTCCAAATTAGAAGCTAACTTTTCATATTTGAATTGATGCTTCTAATGCAATCTATTAAAATTGGGACAACAACAAGAGGGAGAGGCAATGCATGCAATCTATTACATTAGTAAAAATCTCTCCTCAACTAAAAGAAACTATACTAACATAGAAAAAGAATTTATTGCAGTTGTTTATGTAATCAACAAATTTCACCATTACATCACAAGGTATGAAGTAATCATTCATACAAATCATTCTTCAATTGTATATTTAATGAATAAACCCTTGGTTCATGGAAAAATTGTTAGATGGTCGTTATTACAATAATTCAATATTAAGATTGTTGATAAACCTGGTAAAGCAAATGTGGCACCTGATTTTCTTTCAAGATTAACAATTTCAGGTGTAAATGAACATGTGAATGATGATTTCCCATATGAACACTTATTTTTTGTTTCCACCAGCTCTCCTTGGTTTGATGATATGGCTAATTACTCGACTATAGGGAAGTTTCCATCTTTTCTCACACATAAACAAAGAAAACAATTAATTAAGCAAAGTACAATGTATAAGTGGTAAGATGGAATGCTTTTTAAATGTGGACCTGATTATGTAGTATGTATGCATGTTGATTTCCATCTCTATAGAATTTAGGAAATTTCTTTCTTGATCCTTTTGGCGATTCATGAAGCAGTGGAGCTAAGGCCAACGTACCAATATTTTTTCCCTATGGCGAAGGTATAGCCATTCTTTCTCCTTCTTCCTCTAGTTCTTCTTCTCTTTCTTCATGAGGAATAAGGACTAACAATCAACTAGATACTTAGGAGGAGTCTCAATTGGATTTCTTGCTATATCATTTGATGTAACAAAGGGAGATAAAGCTTGAGAGAAGTAATATGGATTTTTTCGGATATGATATTATTGTCTTTGAAGATCTTCAAATTACAGATCAACAATACCTCTCAATCTATCCAATATGGTATATCTCTTTTCATCCAGCTTGTAAGAAACCCACAACGAGAATATGAAGGGATACTATGGAATACGAAGGGTTACTCACAAAAATCAGCAATGGATTTCATATTTTTTGGGTTTTTTTAGATTTTCGATTTTATGGATTTTTTGGTTATCTGATTTTTAGGATTTTGTGGTACATTATAGGGTGCAAGACAAAAAAATCTACCCCACGATGGGTGCCAAATGTCTTTGGTTAAATAAGTTGTCGCAAGGGAAAATTAGGGAATTTTAACAATTCTTTAGGACTAGGTCCCTCTGCTTAGGAATGAGGTAGCTCCATTTATTGAAAATAAGGAAATATGTACACTATTCTAACCATCGAGGCTGACCTTTCAACCAGGGATAACACATGAATACTCCATTAAACCCATGAAAAAGTACTTGTATGATGTACAAGGGAATGTAGACACAAAATCACACACTTGGGTACATTTTTAGGTCTGAAAAACATGCTAGCATTTACATGATTCCTAAGCAAGAAAAATAGTGGTTGACAACTATCTTTTGCCTCTTTTCTCTGTTTCTTAATTTTTCTTTGGTCTTACACACCCTACAGTCCAGCCAGTACTTTGATTTTTCACCTTTTATGACTTTAGACACCAACGCCCAACCAAGACAAAAGTGCCCAGGCGCTCCTGTCCCCTTTGGGCACCCCTGACCCTTTCTTATCTTACACGCTCCTTTTGGGAATCTTTTTCTCTTGTGGGTCGGCCTTCCAGTTGTTAATTATGAAATTAAAACAAGGGAATGATATAAATACATAGTTAATCTTTCAAAATGAGGGACCAAGCACTAAACATTACTATCACGACCTAAGCACTAAAGACCACTAAAGGCATCCATCTAGCATCCATTCAAGGGACAAGGGTTGTATCAACTCTGCATACACTGCATAGGAAGTGGAAGTTTATTCTATTCTATAGACACCTAAATTCCACTTTTGTAATCTTATTGCCAAACACAAACAAATCACTCTCATTCTTGCCAATTCCGTTATAATTAGTGATTTTCGCTAATTAACTAACATTTCTGATCACTTTGGCCAATTAACACCACGTTGTTTATTTCTTAACCCCTTTCGCATTCAGGATGCCACTTTACGACAAATCGTAAGCCAAAATCCTCTTCAAAGCAGACAATTGGCGATTATAAGCTAAGTAGGCCTATTTTGCCCTTGATTTGGCCAATATGCCCTGATATTGACTCAAACCCCTCTTCCAACCACTTAAAATCACCCCATTCACCTCCACAACGTCTCAACAAGCTTCAAAAACTTATCCCAGCCTCCTAGTTGACCCTAAGCGGTTGATTAAGGCTCCAAACCTCTTAATCACTTGGTAATTCACTAATTATGATTAACAAGGCCTAATCATGATTAGCAATTCTAATCTAATTTGTGGATTTTAGTCCCACATGCACCAAAATACAAGTTTCTCCCAAAAGAAAAACTATAAAAAGAGTGCACCTCATTCCTTTATACTTTACACCATGCTTTGATTTACATCTTGTATAATACATATGATTCATAGTCAAGTTCAAATCCTTGCCTAAAACCTTCAACAAGGTTAGTAGATGAATAATCTAAAGTGACTTAACAAGTCATTTAGAGAGGTCATTTCACCATTGTTATGTCTATTTAGGCCCATGTTAGGTAATTCAAGCATATTAGTAGGCATGTTTAATAAGATCTTGCATTGTTTTCATACTAGTTAAGCATTCCCTTTAACTTTCATCTTAATGTTACATTACTAGACTTAGAATCCTTAGCTATTAGGTGGAAATGGTGTTAGCATTTCTTGTTTAGCTTTGTCAAATTTTGGGGTGCTTTCATTTGGCACACCCAGTGGGAGAATACCCCATTTCATTGCATTCACTTTTAAAAGCTTTTTAACTTAGTTTCAAAGTTTTTCATTTCAAGTTTTAGATTAATTTCAAGTTTCCTAGATTAATTTCAAGCTTTCTAGAGTACTTTCAAGTCTTTTAGATTAATTTCTCAAGATTTTAAGATTAATTTCAAATTTTTAGAGTAATTTTCAAAGTTTTATAGATTAATTTGCATTTTTAAAAGTTGTTTCAACTAGATTAGTGGTAGAAGTAGTGTTTTCATGATTTTTGCAGGATATAAGGAGGGGAAGCCTTGTCAAAATTGACCCAAAATTTGAAAGATTGGACCTTTTTTCAAGAAATCTACTCAAAAGCCCAAAATTTTGACCACCTACAGGAAAAAGGCGCCTATACATGATTGTGAATGCATGTGCATCTAAAGGGGCGCCTGTGCATGACTGTGAGCACCCTTGCATACATTAGATTTTTGGTTATGAGTGAAAAAAGTCCCTGTACATAACTAAGAGTGCATGTGCCTCACTGAAAGCTCCCATGCATCATTGAATGTGTGAAAAATGTCAGAGGGATGCATGTGCATGACTGTGAGTGCCTGTGCACTAAGAGGGGTGCTTATGCATCAAGGTAATTTTTTTTCAAATTCTAGAATTTTAATTTTATGATTCTTGTCAGTTTTTAAGGGTTTTTTAGATGTTGTTTTTGTCAATTTATTGATTTTACAACAATATTCCTAACAAAATTGGCATAGGGTTTGATAAATAATATGTTTTCATGCTTTGTTTTGAGTTTGGAACAGGGTTGTGTATTCTCTTCTCTCGCACCTAGTGTGATCTTAAGAATCAAAACAACCCCTAAACTATTTTTTGCTTCTTGGGAGTAAGTAGGAACAATCATCTTCATTTTTGCTTAAGGGAGTAAACTTTCATGTTTTGACATATGCTTGATCTTTTAGTTTAAGAGATTTTTCATTTGATAAAGAACCAAGGCTAAAATTTGTGTATGCTCTTCCCTTACACCTAGTGTGATCTTGGGAATCAAAAGTAATTTTAATCTTTCATTAAGAAGCACTTGGATTAATTGGGAATAAACCTTGTTTTTTTTAAATTTTATAGTAGTTAGTTGATTGGCAAGAATTTTTCATTACCATATTTTTATGATATTGTGAATCTTTTTGAACTACTAATCATTTACTTTAAGGACCTAAAAATTCTTGTCAAAGAAAGAAGGGCTCTCTTCAAACCAAAATCTAACATTCACATGTGTTGTAGGTCACCATTGGTGGTCTAAACCAAATTGCTTAATCTAAATGATAAAAAATACACCAACACACCATTCAAAACACCGTATTGCAGGTTTCAATTAAGAGCTACAGATCATCCGATCAAATAGGAAATAACCCCTTTGGCATAAGCCTTAAGCTACAACAATGGGGGTGGTCCTAGGAACCCTAAAGTAGTTCACACAAGATGGAACCTTATGAATGAAATAGGAAAGTGCTCCACACTACCGACTTGACTAGTACACCTTGGTGAGATTAGAGTCAAATATATCTGTATCGCGAACCTAGTGAAAGTATAAATGAACACACTTCAGTGCTCATTATACTGAAGGGGGTAAATTAAAGCCAAGATACTCCTTGGGAAACCTTGGTAAATCGAGCTTGCCTTATATATCTTGTGACACCTAGAGAGAAAACCGCCTAGGAAAATTACTGGCTTGGAGCCATTGCTTTTGTCTTAGTTGTTATACTTGAGAGCTCTCACAAAGTGACAACTTTGTTAGATTCAAACTCTTATTTTTCAAATAAGGGAAAGATTCTCTTAAAGTTAAAACTGCATGATATTCATCACGAAATCTACTTAGTGTCATTTTGTCCTAGTTTTTCACTTGTCCTAAGATAAGGCGAAACTCTGCTAAAATAACACCAAGTTTATTTCAACACCACTTGGTCTATAACTTTGTTTTATTTTTGCCCATTTTTGGAGAAAAAGAAACAACATATACAGATACTACTAGATATTGTGTGTCCACCACTTTTTTATTCTACTTGCGCGACTAGGTTGAAATGATAGAGCACAAGTTTTGAAAGTGTGCATCATACGTACTCATAATCTGGTAGGCCCCCTTGTCTCAAAGAAACATATTTGAGACTTATTATCATCGTAGTTAGGTGATTTCATCCTTGTCTTCTTTTGAGTTGTTACGCTACCCACATTATAGCCATACAATTGAGATATTTACATCTTATTTTCATTGTGAAATTAGGCCTAAATATCTATATTGTAGAGTTACGATGTTCGCATGCATAACAATTTCTCGATATACTTAGACGTAGTTTTTACACCCTAGCTTTGTATTAAGTTTTGTGAGTGTCGAGGTTACTTTGTTAGCATCACTATAATGCCATTTTGATACTAAAATCTTACTTTCTCGCAAAGTTTGATTATGTGTCGAAATAACATTGTTACGCTGCTCATATTTGTATCATCCATTTTACAAAGCTTAGACTTATTTAGTGTTTAGAAACTAGCTTTTAGTATATTTTATTATAAGATTGCATCGACATTCTCTTATCATTTAGGACTTGTTTTTTGCAAACTTGACCTAACTGGTGATATTGTGTTGTCACTATTTAGTTGCAAACCTAGCTAGACGAAATTTTAGAGAATAAACTATTTGGCGTAGCTAAATTTTGAGCGTTGTACGTGTTTGTATTATTCTAAGGAAAGCTTGTGCCATATATTACCTTGCGAGGGTAGCTTGTTAGTTTTTGTTTAGTTCACACGTTTGTTTTGATCTATCAATTTTGTGGCTATTCTATAGTCACCTTGTTTTGGCAATTTAGTGTCATTATGCTACAAAAATTTGATTCAGGTCCCTTTTTAGTAAACCTTAGTGGAAATTCTTCGCATTTTATTTCCTATCTCGAGTATACCTACTACAAGGATGGGACCCTGAAAATTAGGAACTAATATATTTGTAGATGACAACCCTCTCTTAGAGAATAATCTCATGGTTAACCATAGTGGTGGAGAGGAAGATTCTCCTCATATGAATATAAAGCGTCCTCCCGCCAATTTCAACGATTACATTTTTCAAAGTAAACATGAGGTTCTTAAGACGTGTCATAGAGACTAGGAGAAAAAATTACCTCCCTACAATAGACCGTTGTATCGTTTCTAGCAATGGTTCATGGAGAAGAATAAATGAAACATCCTCCTTCAGAATATTGATGATATATTAAACCAAGGTCACACCTCTACTTTTACACGACGATGAATGGTGTGGAGAGTACCATTAGAAAATGATGGGAAGACTATCACCAAACTTCTATTAGAATTCATTGTGAATACCATAAAGAGCATGATCATCATGAACCACCTCCTACTAATGAACATCATGTAAAGAGATACCTACTCAAGGAGGTAACCTTAGAGGATAAAGTGTCTAAGTCCTCACTTGCCAATTGGCTAGTTTGGCTTCACACATACAATAAGGAACAACCAAAACTTGTGAAACAAACCATGCCAAAAGCCAAACCTAAGGCGTTCATATAATGAGTTCCCAGACAAATAATCCTCGATCGATGAAACATGTAGAGAACCTCATGAAGACTCTTCTCACAAATAATAGAGGTGGGAATACGCCTAAATTTAACCCTATGTATAGACCTACACCACCAATGCAAGATCCAATCTTCAATCAAGAGTGGTCCAATATGAAGACCACCCTTCTAGCATTGAAATGAAGGTAAAAATGAGTAATAGTAAGAAATATAAGTTCGATGAGTTGTTCCCTTATCCATGGTTAATAGGGACATGCTCCAAGTACCTTTCCCATTGGTACACTTTTATTTTCTGAAATTTGACAAGTATAAGGGAAAAGGTGACCCTCGTGACCATATAAAAGACTTTTTATATGACATGCCAAGAAGTCACATTCAGCAACAACTATCTTATTCATCATATTTCCATGGAGTTTAGGAGGACACAACGTTAGAGTGGTTTGTGTGCATCCCCAAGGGATCTATATCTACATGGCTGGAATTAGTTGGAACACTTTGCGTACGGCACTTCTCATTCAATATTGAGAACAATGTCACCATGTTAGATCTTTGCAATGCCAAACAACAAAATAATGAAAACTTCTATGCGGTTTTCCAATGATGGAGAGGATTAGCTAGCCGTTTTCCTTGCTCCATATTTGAAAAGAAGTTAATCAATATATTTGTTCCCAACCTCCATCCAGACATTACATTCCACTTGTAAATGCATTGTGGCAGCACATTTGAAGAGGTCATCGAAAAAGTGAGTCAAATTGAAAAACATTGTTAGCCAAGGGGGACTATAAAGACTTTCTCCTGTGATCATAATGATTCCAAAACTAATGAAAATACAAAGTTTTTTCTTGATAGGAATTTTTTTTTTGTTAGTGATGGGATAGTAGACTCTAAACGAGTACATGCGATTCAAAATAACAATCTTTTGAAGCTTGCAAAGGGAGCTCCGCCTATGGAATATAAGCGTCGTAATTTCACTCCTCCATCTAAATCAATTTCATCAATACTAGAACAACTATAGGTGGTTAATATGGTTAGATATCCTGAAACTATGCCTTATAAATATGTCACGGCTAAACCATCATGGTTTAGAGATAATGAATATTTACAATTCCACGGTGTTAAAGGTCACAAAATAGATAAGTGTTTGAAGTTTCAACACTACATCCAGGACTTAATCGAAAGTGGCGATGTGGAGATGGATTCATCGACTCCTAACAAATCCCCCAATGTAAAGACTTATCCTAAACATAATTAGGACAAGAATGCTAATTATGTGTCTAATGAAGATAATCATTTTGATGCTCTCATTGGTTGTGTAGATACACCTGTTGAACATGTCAACACAATAACCCCTGTGATATCCCCTGGACTATCTATGTCTAGGCATGTGCCGATAAAGATTGATTATCACACAGTTCTAACATTCTTATGACAGTAAGGAACCTAGATTTTAGAATTCCCATCAAAGGACACATATCACAACTAGACCTCATTTGATTCTTCATGCTAAAGAAACCCGTTCACTTACCTCTTCCCCCATCTTCAACTCATGGTAAGTGGTATGATTATGATTATCTCTGATTATTTTGATTCTTCCAAAGATTCCAATCCCAATGATTCTAAGTCTTCTAATTCTTCTGAATATTCCAATCCGAATTATCCCTCTAATACAACTCCTAAGTCATGGTCCTCCCTGTCTTCGTAGGACCCCATTTCTCAGTCACCTGAATGACCCCTTCTTTCGTCGAAGAGATCTTTGACTTAAATTCCTCATAATAAATCATCCAAGTTGCCTCCCATGTCACATTCATCCAATCGACCTCTTTTGGTAGTAAAACTACCCACATTGATTTATTCATTTGAGAATGAAGAAGCAATCAAAGAATTTATGAGGGTGCATGAAGAAATTCCTCTATAATTTTGTGAACAAGAAACCTCTTTAGACCTTGATACGTTTGCATATTAGGAGGAAGAGATTGACACCTTTTTTGAGGAAAACAGAGGAAGACCCTAAGATCATCAAACATGATCCTACTCTTATTCTTCCATCTTCAAATTCTTCACTGGGTGATGAAATTCATTGGTCTAACATTGATCCACGACCTATCTTCTCATTACATAATCATTCTTTATCTATCAGGATTCCTCCATCACAATCTTACCTTGGGTCACCACCTGATAGCCCATCATCTTCTTCTATATGTGGGCCACCTCCAAGTAGCCCCACATCATCTATATGTGGCTCACATCCTGGTAGCCCATCTTCACATATTCTTGGGCCACGTCCTAGTAGCTCATCATCTTCTATATATGGGAATGTCATAGAAGTCCCTCATCACCACATCCTAGTAGCCCATCTTCTTCTATATATGTGATACCTCCAGGTAGTCCTTCATCCTTCATCTTATTTCTTAGGGCCACATCCTGGTAGTCATTTACCTTCAGTCTTCAGGACACCTCCTGGTATCCCATTCTCTTAAATTCTTGGACCGTATCCTTCGTGTCCATCACATTTTTCTTCTATCAATGATTGTGGAAAACCCACCATCACATCTCACATAAATTTTTTTCATCCACTTTCTTCTCCCACTTCTTGGGATCAGACAAGTCACATATCAACTTACAAGAAACCCAAATGGTTCCTTCATCCAACTAAGATCAAAACTTGCAAGAGCTCTAAAGCTCCCAATAATTCAAATGATCTTAAAGTTCAAAATCAAACATTATTCAAAAATGTACATCAACGCAACCATCAAGCATGGAAAAAAGTGCATAAAATCTCGATAGGGAATTCAATCTCCCACTTAAAAAATCCATGTTTCATGATAAAATGCATTCATCTATTGAGTATGAGCTCACCACAATCATTGAGATTGGGGATAATTTGACTCTTGATAAGCAAACACACCTAGTCTTCCTTATCAAGTAAATCCCCAACATTGTTGTTAGATCTTATCACACTATGAGTGACCTTTTAAAAAATGCAAACAAAAAAATGAGAAAAATTTTAAAAAAATAAAAGGTAAACAAACACACATTACAATCAAGTATTGCATACACATGGATGTTCTTTCTTCCCTTCCTTGTTATTCTTTTGCAAGTCTTCCTACCATTTTCATCCCTTTGGTGATATTTTGGTTAGCCAATTCACATGCATTTTGTGACATTTATCTCTATGGTATCTGTTTGACTTGGTATTTTATCACCTTGGTAAATTAAAGAATGATTGACCTCTTAGAGATCCTATCACAATCAACATCTAAAAAACTTGTTGCGAAGAACTTTTGGATATATTTGTTGACACTAGCCAATGTCATCATCATAATCACTTTTGCCTCCTTCCATCAAGCCATCAGTGGTTCTTAATCCCTTGTCAAACAAGAGAGCTGAAATAAGTTTTTAGAAAGTAAAAGAATCTATCAAATCAAAAATCACAAAGCTGAAAGCAAACGCTAAAAGAAAAAGGAAATTGATATATAACTCTCTCTTGGGGTATTTCAAATAATCTCTACTAGGGCTATGGATGCTTGAATGACAGTAGAGAAATGTTGTGATTAGAATCAAATGCATCTCCATTGAGGCTATGTATGCTTGGCTGGAAGTGGAGAAATGCACGAATCTCCTTCCATAATCCATTCATAAAAAATCAACTTTGAAAAATAAATCATTCCTACACATTGGCTAGGGTGTCTTCACTTGTTGTCTATCAAATCTTTCCTTCGAGAGGTAATAAATTTCCACGTGTACACACGAGATCCCTATGATGAAACATGATTAGTATGTTACCAAGTGTCTTTTTTTGGACCTTGTTCAGACTCTTACTCTAGTCTGTATCTTATCTCACAATTTGTGCCTTTGGCTAATCACTTCTTCATCGTGAGGCTTCTAAGATAAATTCACAACATTCACATCATTCTTCTACTTCATTTAGAACATCCATGTGTATAAGATTTCCTTTTTTCCATGTTTGTGGACACCTTTGTCCCCTTCACAAAAATAATCTTCCACTTCTTTCTATCATGTGCTTCTTGGCCAACTTATGTTGGGGGCATCCTTGCTCCTTCCTAGCATGTCATTGGGTTACATTCATCAGCATGTTGAACCTATCTATATTGGCCTTGATCCAACTTTTGCATATGAAGAGTTTGCCTTTGAATATTCCCAACTAACTCTAGGGGCAATTTCACATCCTCACTTTCTTGCGCATATGCGTGGCATTCTGCCCTTGTACATCCATATGTCACTGGGCATCCATGTTTCTTCATTTCCTGTACATAGCTTTAGAAAACTTCTCAAAAATAAAAAAACATTTAAACATGTTTCAAAAACTCCCAAAACATTCAAATATGTTTCAAAAACTCCCAAAACATTCAAATATGTTAGTTGGAAAAGTCAAAACATCCAAATAAACATAAAAAACCCAAACAAATTAGTAAGACAAAATTCAAAAACCCAAACAGATTTTATCAAACACCCCAAATTTCTTATATTTTGCTTCAATACCTTTCTAACGCAAAAAAATGGAGTCGTTTTAAGGTCGGGAAGCAAAAGTTATGGCCTCTGAAAGATAGGTTAGTGCACTTCAGTGTTGCACAACTGACTAGGCACCCTTGCATTAGGCACAGATGTTCAGGCATCATTTCATTCATGCCCAGTGCAGTAGGCACCTTCTGCATTCATGCATAGGCACCTAGGTGCTCTTGCCCAACATTTCTTCTATTGGTTACATGTGAAGCTTGCACTAAACTCCCTAAATTGACGCATTGGTAACTCTAAAACCAAAATTGCATCTTACACAGTATGCATAAGTTAGCTTCAATACCTTTCCAACAAAAAAATGGAGTCAATTTCTAAGTCAGGGAATAAAATGCATAGGCACATGTCTTTGCTCAGAACAGCCACATAGGTTATGCACTCAGTGTTGTAAAAGTACATATTTAACCATGTGATGCACAGGTGCCCTAAGTGATGCACATACACCTTTTCTTCACCGCGAGCACCTTTTCTTTAGAGTGATCACCTTTTCCTCCTGCGGTGTGTTTCTTGCCCTCAAAGTGCCCTGAAACCACCATATTTCTTCTAAAAGTCTTCTAATACTTTCCGCGATGATTATTTTTAATAAATAATAATTTTTGCACCCGTTTTGGTACGTTGGGGCATGTTTTTGCTTCCCAACAGCCTTTTCTACTAACTTGCGGAAATTTTTTGCCTTATGTCACTTTTAGCATTGTCTCAAGATTTCGTTATCTCTTCTATAATAGTTTCTTCTGTAAAAATCAAAAAAATTAAAACAATAAAAAAATTCAATTTTTTTCATAAAATCATTAATAAAATCCATTAAAAATTAAAAAATTCAAATTTTTAAAAAAATGGTAAACATATACACAGCTAAAGCCTGTGTCAATTGCATTATCCTCAAACATCGAAATATGTCTTACAAAAGCATCTTTCTATGGTTCTTGCTTGTTTTGGTCTCAAACGACTTGCGGATCATTGTGATCTACCTCCATTAACAAAAGCTCGGCTGCATGTTATGTCAGTACTCCCGTGCAACAGTGAGTTTCCATAGACTGTGTCATAGTGCACGAAAGATTTTCCATGGGACTACTTGTGTCCTCTGTTATTCCCCTCACATGTATCCTTGCTTGGGGCACCATATTTAACCCTTGTTGTTACAACACGAACATTCAGGAACTGTAGTTTGATAACAAAAACATTGGTGCAACTATCTTAAAATTGTTTGTTTGAATATTTGATTGTACTGCGTAGTGATTGTACTGGTTTATTTATGTTATTGAGTTAGTTGGTTTACTTTCTCATATTGCATTGCATTATGTATGTTGCATGAATTAAGCATCAGTTTTACTTTCTCGTATTGCATGTTGCATGGAGTTACGTAGCAATGAACAAATGTTAGTAATTTAGCTTTTCATGTTATCTTACATTTTTGTTCATTTCAATAAAGGCCGATGATGTAGACCTAGGGGAAAAATGATATAAACAAGTTGCTTATTGAAAGGTTGGATGCAAAGATTGGGCTTGTCCTATATTCTCCATTAATCATTTCTTCTCCATTATCATTTATTATCACTACTAATTTTTTCTTCCAAATCACCTGGGGCAATAAACAACCAGGTTTATCCCTATCCTTATTCCTTCTCAATACCTAAGGGTTTCGCGCCCGTTCTAACCTATTTTCTTCTATCCATTTCAATCATATTTTTGATCGTTGATTGACTTCTTCTATCACCCCATCGACACTCGAGGGGGAATCCTTCATTCCACTAATTTTTCTTCAAAAATTTACTTGTTTATGATTGTCTACTATATTTGAAGTGAAGTCACTAACTTCACCTCAAACAGGGGCAAATATAGACACCTAAATTTTGCTTTTGCAATCTTATTGCCAAACTTGCCACACAAATCACTCTCATTCTTACCAATTCAGTTATAATTAGTGATTTTCACTAATTTACTAACGTTTCTTTCCACTTTAGCCAATTAACACCATGCTTTGTTGATTGTATAACCCCTTTCACATTCAGGATGCCACTTTGTGACGAATCGTAAGTCAAAATCCTCTTCAAAACAGACAATTAGCAATTATGAGCTAATTAGGCCTATTATGCCCTTGTTTTGGTCAATATACGCTAATATTGGCTTAAACACCTTTTCTAACCACCTCAAAATCACCTCATTTAACCTCCTCAACGTCTCAGCAAAGCTTCAAAATCCTATCCTAGCCTCCTAGTTGACCCTGAGCAGTTGATTAAGGCATCCTCACATCTTGATCACTTGATAATTCACTAATTGTGATTAGTAAGGCCTAATCACGATTAGTCAATTCTAATCTAATTTGGGGCTTTTAGTCCCACATGCATTAAAATACAAGTTTCTCCTAAAAGTGAAAACTATAAAAACAACTGCACCTCATTCCTTTATACTTTACACCATGCTTTGATTTACATCTCATATACTACATATGATTCATTGTCAATTCCAAATCACCTGGGGCAATAAACAACTGGGTTTATCCCTATCCTCATTTCTTTTTAATAACTAAGGGTTTCACGCTCGTTCTAACCTATTTTATTCTATCCATTTCAATCATATTTTTGATCGTCAATTGACTTCTTCTATCACCCCATCGACACTGGAGTGGACATCCTACATTCTACTAATTTTTCTTCCAAAAAAATTCTTGTTTATGTTTGTCTACTATTCTTAGTAGTGGTGTCACTTACGCCACCACAAAGAGGGGAAAATATAGACACCTAAAATTTGCTTCCACAGTTTTAATTCTAAAGTGGTACTCATTATCCTCTCATTTCATCATTTCCATTATAATTAGTGATTTCCACTTATTAACTAATGTTTCTGACTCTATTTTGGTCAATTAATGATAATTTGTTAATTAACTAACCTCTATCACATTCCGGATGCCAATTAATGACACTTTGTTAGTTATAATCCTATTCAAAACAATTAATTAGCATATTATTAGTCTAATTAAGACTATTTTAACATAAATTTAATCAATAAACCATTTTATATTGCTAAATCTCGCATTCAAATGCTTCCAGTCTCATCAAATTCCTGTCAAATCACCTCCAAATAGCCTAAAAAGCTTAATCTAGCCTATTAATTAGTCCATATTGATTAATTAAAGCACCCCCAACTCCCATGAGTTGATAACTCACTAGTTAAATCATCTAATCATGGTTAATTATCCTAGAGTTACTTTATCTAATTTATCATTTGTCCCACATTCATTGTGATTCAAGCTTTCCCCAAATAGAAATCTATAAAAAGGACCAAGCTTCTACCTTCACACATTACACCATACTTTGAATAGTATATCGTATAACAACATATGATTTAAGAGCTTTCTCCATTAAATTGGCATAGCTGCTTTGCATCAATTCCTACCATTGTTGAGTAGTATGAATAAGATCCAAGCTTGGCCTTATAGCCATTCTTAGGTGACTTCTCACCTCTCTTTGGAGAACAACATAATTCTATTTCTTGTGGATCAAATTAGGTGGGTTTTAATTAGCAAAGCTTGGGAATTAGTAAGTGCTTATAGATCTAGATGAATGGTAATTTCATAGGTTCATTATGCATTCTCAAAAGGTATGATCTTCAATGGTTCTTTTACCAGAGATTTAAGGGGCAGCTCACTGACCCTGGCAAAGCTAGCAATGTCTTCACTATTTAGAATTGAAACTTTGTCTTAGAAAGGGGAAGGGGAGTGAAAATGGAGGTAGGAGCCAAATAGATGTTGTGAGTAGAATTGATTGATGATTCCATGAAATTCAATATCCATTCACTTTTTGGACAGGTGGCATTTGCAGTTTGACAGAAAAAAAATCCGCAGGAGAAGCTACAAGATAAAATAAAATTCATTGGTTACAAGGTACCAATCAATCCCTCAATCAAAAATTGAAAATTCCTTCTTTTGATTATTAAAGCTAAAGCAGAGTTTCAAGCATGAGAATATTTGAGAATTTAGGCTACTATTAAATAATTTACTTAGGGAAAATAGAAGAAGTATGGCGATCCTTTAGTGAAGCTTTTCCAATTACAAGTACTCTAAAGTTCACATAGAAATCAATTTCTCCATTCTTCTTTCTAACTGGGAAGCCATTGTATTGGGCATGCCAAGATGGTTATTTGACTTTACAATATTATTTACGCTCAATTCTCATAAGGGGCTCAATTATGGGGTTCATAGGCTTCTATTTTTTCCTAAATGGTTAAAAACCAGATCTTGCAATACGAATGTTACAGCAATTTGTTAGGGTGAATACAGACCGTTTTATGTCCTCATAGTAACTTTGAAAAGGCCATCCACATGGTAGGAAGAGATTAATCTTGGGTATGGGAAATCTAATTTGCATTTTGCAAGCACTTCATCCAGATTTGGCAATTTGGAATAAATTGGCCCGTATCCCTGCTTCAGCACTTTTTAACTTAGGCACGTGGCACATTCATCATTGGAAATGGGGTCGAAAGGAAATACATCATCATAGATTATAAACACATAAAAAGGCTAAGGAAATCAAATCAACACAGAGAATAAGTAAGAGTATTTTGATTCCCTCTGATTAATAACATTTTCTCAAACCTTTCTAGAAAAAGTTATCCATACACAATTATCCATTATAAACTCATCAATTAGGTATGTATCAACATGCTGGATTGGGGCATAAAATTTATGGGGTCATTACATCCATATGTTCCCGACCATGCGTGCATAAATACACTATCTCTCATGCACTTCATGTATTTACCTGAGTCCAATACTACCAATTACATGGATTGCTAGTTACTTATTAAAAAAATGGTGGGGAGTTTCCCTTCACCACTTAGAACAAGGTGTGAACAATTTCTTATGATAAAAAAGGGAGATTGTAAATAGGTGTATTACATGCACATAGTTTGCATGATTCGACCAGGAGATGGAGATTTTCTCAAAATGAGAAAAATAGAGATTTAGACAACACTAGGGCACATATTTTGCTATCTTTTCAAACCTTCAACTTGGCTTAAATACTTTAGGAGGGATAGAGCTTGAAATTTCAAATTTAACTTGGAAAACAAAAAGATAAGTCCCTAAATTTGGGAGACAATGTGCATGAACCCTTGTGCAATGACATGTTCTGAGCATGACGAAGCACATTTTACAGGATCATAATCTTCAATTACCTTAAACCGTGCATAATTTCACACATGCCTTCTCTCATTATTTTCTTTTAGTTCTATGTACACTCCTGAGAAATATGGAACCTCTAGAAACCTCAAGCACATAGCTAATACTTATCCAATTTAAACTAAACAACCACACAACAGACAGAGGGAGATAAAATCTTGTTCTTCATCATCACCAAACATACCTTTACAACAAACCCACTTTCACTTGTTCAATGATGATAGGTTTCAAGTATTTTTACATTACTTCAAGACATGTTTCAATGGCGTTCGATCCAAGTATGAGAGGAGAAAACATTCTCACCACAAGAGTGAATGAATTATGGAATGGGTTTGGGCCAGTTTGAATGAATCAAACTTTCCATGGATTGCCCTTTGGTTCTCTTCTCTTGTCCCATAGCAGGACAAAAAAGTCAGCCTCACTTTGAATGAATTGAACATTGCCTTTCATCCTCTTGTCAAACTTGCCAAGCAATTCACTTTCTGAAATGGATGGTCTTTAATTCTATTTCACTTGGCATCTTTTTCCTTAGGTAAGGTATTCTCATAGGAGAGAGGATCCTCTTGATCAATGGTTTTCATTTGATTGACCATCCTTATATTTGTTTCCACAAACTTGAGAGGTGATATCTTCAAAAATGTCAGAGGAATCCCAAACTCAACTGCCTATAACATTGTGGAAAATATTTGACTTACCGCACATTACCTCTGACTTAGTGAATGTCCAATTCACAATGTCATCATATAAATGTGGAGAGTTTGATCTCCTTTGATTCTACAATCAGTACCAACTTGCGAATTAATGGTCACAATGAATTTCTCTTGTTGCTCGAATCAGCTTGCCCATTTCCCTATGGGTAGTAAAGGAAGAGTGAGATAGGGAGATTCTAAAGCCATACCCCAACTCTATTTCTTCTTCTAGAACTGTCAAAATAGGTGGCATTTTCCATAAACCATAAGTTTTAATGCCTATTCCAAATTATTTAACGCAATGGGAGTATTCTCCTTGATGAAGATGTAATAGGTTACCAGAACAAGCTTGCTTAAGGTTATATCATAGGGGTCGACCCATTCAGTGAAGTGCTCAGTTCGCCCATTCATCTAACATAAGATCAATGCCCTGCAGTTGATGAATGTATTGTTTCATCTTGTTCGGGATCAATGAAATCTATTTCTCCATTGGATTATACAATGGTTGTATTAGTCAGGACTAGGGTCATGAACCTCCACATGATGCATTTGAATTAGGTTTAGTCTTAATTTTAAATCTAGTCCCATACCTCGTTCTATGCATCATATGGATACCAAATGCTGAGGAAATGTGTATGCCCACCTTAGCTGTGAGGACCATATAGAGATCTCCCAAAGGGTGATCTAATGTGTGGTGACCATTCAATAAGAGAGAATTGTCGTAGACCCCAAGCTTGATCATGATATGCCCTAAGCAATCCTTAATTCTTGCCTAAAACTTGCACTGTATCTATCACATCAAGCTTTAATACAACCCTCTAGAAGTCTACATTGTAAATCATGATCCCAAAGATCATATGTAATATTATTTGGCTTTGAATGAAGTACTAACACTTAGATTTTAATCAAGATGAGGGGCAATTCCATAAACAAGGTGCTTTCCAACTAGCATACCACTCATTAGTAGTGGTTATAAAGAGAGCCTTGGGCAGTCTTCTAGGCAAGTTAACCAAATGTCATCTTTCTCTCTGTGCTGAGGTTTGAGAATTTCATCTTCATAAATCAACTTGCACAAACCATTTCCTCTTACTAGACTAGAGGGCCGAATCTCCAGGCCGTACTCTTAAGTCTTAGTAATCCAATTTTCTCTCTTTGTCTCCAGGATCTTGTTGTGTTAAAATGGATTTGATTGCACTTCCCTGGACCATTACCACATTATGAGAATTAAGAATGTAAAATATGAAACTTTTTATAGCTTTGACCACTGCAAATGCGTGTCTTTTCTAATTGGTTGTAATTGAGCTCATGCTTATTCAAAGGATAGCTCATGAAAGTGATGAGGTGCTTCCAAACCTTCATCATTTTTTTGAACAAGGATACATAGAGAGTGTATGTTCATAAGTGTATACAATACATGATGAAATCCTTGTTGAAATTTGGGGATACGAGAGTTAGAGCTTTGGTGATGGCTCTCTTGATCTCCTTTAATGTTGTCATTTTCCTTCCTTCATGACTCCATTTGAAACTTGATTGAGGCTTCATCATGGAGGTGATATGCTTTGCCAGTTCAGCAAACTCAGGGACAAAGCGGCATGAAGAAAGTTTACCTTTCCCAAAGAATGAATGCACTCATTTCTTGCTGGTGGGCAGAGGATAGTGCTTGAATAGCTCTTACTCTTTCAGGGTCAATATGTGCTCCATGCTTTGTTCACAATGTGCCCCAACAACTTGCCTTTTGTGACCCAAAGATGCATTTCTTTGGATTCAGTGATATGTCGTGTTGCCTACATCTTGTAAGAACTTGATCCAAATGACAATATGATGCTCCTCTCTTTTCTTTGAAAATACTTTGAGGTCATCAAGGTATATGACAATGCAATGTTTCAAATCCTTGAAATCTAGGTCCATTACTCTTTAGAACAGTTGCTCCCACATTGATTAGGCCGAAAGGCATTCTGCTATAAGAAAAAGTGGCCCAAGGAGTTGTGAATGTTGTTTTGCTGTAGTCTTCTTCTGCCACTTTGATTTGGTTATACCCTGAAAACCCATCAATCAGAGAAAGCATCTCAGATCCAGTGACTTCTTTTAAAAAGTGATCCATGATTGGTAGAGGGTAGTTGTCCTTGAGTGAGGATTTATTCAAATTTCAGAAGTCAACACATATCCTATCTCACCATTCTTCTTCCTCACTAGCACAATGTTAGCCACCCATGTTTAGTGATGGATGGGGAAAATGATTCTGGCATTCAGCATCTTAGTCACTTCTTCTTTGATGATATCAGACAATCTTTGGGTTATAGGGCCTTTGTTTCTACCTGAAAGTCTTAGCACCTTGCTTCAAAGGAATGAAGTGATGCATTTCCTTTGGCTGAAAACATTTGAGTTCCTCGCAGGAATAATCCAGGAAATGTTAGAGTACTTTCCTGAGCAGAGCAAAAAACCTTCTCTTTTCTTCTAGGTGAGCAGCATTTACCAATGTTGACCATCCTTGAATCTCTCTGAAGTACCAATGTTTTCTTGATCAAAATTAGATGGACACCGAGAAGACAACTTTTCTTTCTCTTGAATGAATCTATCATTTTTGTCAAACAGATCTTCCAAAGAGACTAAGCCTTTGGGAATCTCATTACCTTTCAATCTGATCACTGCCCTCATTCATTAACTTCCATCAACTCCATCAGATTCTCTTCTTCAGTTATGGATTCACGGTATGAGGATTGACACTTCCTTCAAAGAAGATATTATTGAAATTATCTCTTTGTTCTAAGAAGGCTCAGGATTTGATTGTCATCATTGAAGACTTGCCAATGATTAGCATTATCAGGTACACTCGGTCTGAAAACCATCTTAATGGTTATCTTATATCCTTTCCAAAGGAAGGATGAGGTGTCAATAAGGAGGCTGACACTAGCTAGAGAATCAACCCTTTCATTTTGTGTCCTAGGGAACGACTTCAATAGAGAAAGCATCAAATGATTCAATGCAATCCCAAACTCTGATTTATGTAGTGTCTGAGCCTTGGGTTCTTCACTTGGTACTGCTGGCGGATTTGCTTCACTATTACCTCTACATTGCACATTTGCATCTTAGCTTCTTGATTCCCATGTCCTCTTTGTATTCATGCCTAAGAGTATTGCTTCATACTCTTCTGTATTATTTGTATTATCAAATTGTAGCTTGTAAGCAAAAGGATATACCTCATTGGAGGGAGAGTACAATACTACACCAGCTCTGAACCTGCCCTATGGAATGACTGCCATCAAACTCCATTATCTAGATTCGATCTTCTTCTTCCATGAGAAGTGGTAAGTCTTTTTCCTTTTGTGATGTAAGGAAGTAATTTCCAAGCCCACAATCTTGAAGAAGGATGTTAGCTCTTGGATCATCATACTTCCTTACTGTGAACTTCATTTTTCTGACTGGAAGTAACTTCTTCATTTCTCCTTTCACTGGGATAGTTAGTAGATGACCAATCCATTTTTATTTCTCCACCTACATATCTACAAAAAATTCTACTCAACAAAATACCAAAAGATGTTGGGATTTCTGCCACCAAAATGGTCAGGAGTATCTTCTTGTCAGGGTAATCAACTAGTGCAACCTAAGCATCCTTAATCCTTCCTACCAATGGAACTTGTTTGGATTCCATTGAGTGGCATGCTCCATTTACCCGGGTCAAAGTGAGGCCAAGAGTAATTTGTAAATTTTGAGTGGCATCACATTATCAGAGGCTCTAGAATCTATAATACAATTGTTCAGCTTGAAACCTTTGATGAGAAGTGACAGGTAAAAAGGCTCAACTCTATTTGTGGTGGAGGCACTGAGGGATAGCATGTTTTAAGAAGATGGTATGGATGGTGTGGGAAGTAAGCCTTTAGAATTAGAGATTGGGGATGTAGAGTTACCACCTCGGACTGCCTTGATGAATCTGTCAAATTAGGCAGGATGTGTTTGCAGGTATTCAATTTTAGAGAGTTGGACTTTGGTTTTGCTAGCATGCTCTACAAAATCAAATGGGGTAATACTGGATGAGGAGGAAGCTCCAACAGTGGATGAAAGAGGATTTACTTAGCAAGGGATTTGAAGGAACCTTGTTACTGTTTGGTTTATGAAGGATTTTCTCCTTTTCAAAGGTGAGCGTAGTTGGTTTAGCAGAAGGAGATGGGGGTACATCTTTTGGCTGAACTGTGGATGTTCTTAGCAGAGACTAGCACTTGGAAGGGAATTGAACTCTTAACAAACTACAGAACTAGAAGAATGAAGCAAATAGACTTACTTGGTATAGCAGCATGATCCTTGACAACTGACCAAGTCTGGTTTTTCTTTAGCAGAATTCCATGGAAGGTGGTAATGGAGAACTTTTGTTGATAATCCTTGTCTAGTGTGAGGCTCAGAAGTGGCTATACTTATTTGGTTCTTCCTACTCTCCTTTACAGCCACTAGAGGATGGAGTGTTCATTCTTGTATTGTGTTCATGAGTGAAAATAGCATGCATGAAAAACTTGGTGTTTCCTCCTCTTCTTCTTCATCATTATTAACGAATTCGAATTAGGCCATTGTGCATGTGAACCTCCTCGACTTCTAGGTAGCTTTCATATTTTTCTTCATGCTTTCTCCTTCGAATTTCATCAATGTCAGCTTCCTCTCTTATGATTCTCGGGTATCACGAGCAATGGCGTTGAACTGGTGGTGCTTCAAGGGAAAGTTGTACGAGGAGGTGGATGCAATTATTGCTCTATCATTAAAGATTTGGTCTTCTTGGATTGCATTCCTCATAGTGATTTGTGATAGTTGCTTCTTAAAGGAAACTAGATCATTGGCCATTTTTTGAACATATAAGATCAATGTTGTGACTGAACTAGAACTTTGACCCTTTTGTTTTCCATTTGGGCCCTTCACCTCTGCCAAAAATAATTAGATCATCATTGGTCTCAATCACATATTCTTGAGCTTCCCTCAATGTTCTTGGTTGGTCTCTTCTGAGGAAGAAACCAAATTCTAATGGTAAGGCACTGATGAAGAATCTCTTTACAAGTTATTTTTAGGAGGAACTACATCTTATGGGATTCTTCTTGTCAATTTGTTAAACCTTGCAACAAAATCTATCATGGACTCAGAGACTTCTCTATCTTCATCTGAACCAGTTGAACTAGTAGATCTTGGCAATCTTCAGTGCTCTTGAACCTATGTTCAAATGCACTTCTTATGTCATCCCATCCCGTGACAGATCTTGGGGGCAACATGTAGAACCATTCAACAACTCTTTCTTGGAGTGAGTCCCCCACAAAGAGCCTAACTAAAACATATTCATTTTCAACTCCCAACACTCCACAAGTAGTGATGAATGCTGCTACATGTTCTTCGGGGAGCTGAGAACCATCCCCTCTAAATTTCAGGAAGTTTTTTCTTGAGCCTCTCAGTAGCTCATGGAGTGGTTGAGTAAGAGCCAGTGGACCGGTGTTTCCTCCCCATGGTACATTATGCCTACGGGCTTCACAATCCCGTTCACGCTCATGATCCTGATCCCCCATTATGTGTCAGTTTCTATCTTCCAACCTTGCTAAGGCTGCGGCTTCTACTATTGCTCTTTCGTCTGCCTCGGCTTGAAGTCTCTCGATTTCTTCGAGTTGAGATCTTATTTCTTTGTCGGGTCTTGATTCTCTTTCTCTAGCTTCTTCTTCGGTCTTCATGTCAGTGAAGTCTACAAGGTTATCGTTTATGTATGAAAATTCACCATCCAAAGGATTGGCAACACTCAGGTTCCCAATGTGACCAGTTGCTTGAAAAGGAAGCCTCTGGATTCTGAGTAACTCTTGTCTCCTTTGAAGTTCCTAAAAAATGGGATCAGTTTGTCCTCCTTATCTCTGTTTCCAGGTGAATCTTCTATCCGCTAGCTTGAAAATCTATGCTCTTCTTTGCGGTGCTAGAATTTGTCTCTGTCTTTCCAATTTGACAACACGTTCCTCTTCGAGGTCCAAAATCCTTATGGCAATGAAGTAATGATTTCCACTTTGTCTATCATGCCAAATAACTTCTCTCAGATCAGAAGCAATGTCTTCTTAGATGTGAAAGAGTAAACTAGGTCTCTCAATAGGAGGATTTCCTAGAATAGCCATGATTTACATCCATGTAGTTTGTGTGATTATTCAATTTCTAGAATTTTTTCCTCTAATTTTTTTTTTGTATTTTATGACCCTGAGGTCATTTCTAGGTGTAGATGCTGCAAAATCTACCCCACGGTGGGTGCCAAAAACTGTTGGCAAGAAAATTTATCTTGTGGACAAATTGGTGGGTTATAAGCCAACGCTATGGGAATCTAAGTCCCTCTACTTGAACGGTGCAACTTCCATAGGTGCATGCATAAAAGGTGGATTTCAATGGTGGCCTTTCAACTAGAGATCCAATAGGGGCTCTCCACTGGCCCTATGACAAAGCTAGCAATGTCTCACTAGAGAAGAAATTTTTTCTTGGAAAGGGGAAGGGGAGTGAAAATGGAGGCAGGAGAAAACTAATGTTGTGAGTAGAATATCAAATTCCCACACACATTAATTAGAAATTTCATTTACATGCATTTATAGTTAGAAGACAAAAAAAATCCGCAGGAGAAGCTACAAGACCAAATAATTTCATTGGTCGCAAGGTACCAATCAATCCCTCAATCAAAAAGGAAAAAATTCCTTCTTTTATTATTGAAGCTAAAGAAGAATTTGTACAAAGCTTTGAGAATAAAGGAAATTCTAAGGAGAAGGGAACATAGAAGTATGGTGTTTTTTGTCTTTTCTAGGTACAAAGTACTCTAGTCTTTTTTAAAATCAATCGCCCCTCCCTGGAATGGCTCCGAGGAGCCATTATATCTCATGCCAAAATGGTTACAACTTTACAAATCATTTACGCCTCTTCAAATTCCTCCATTGTGAAGAAAACACTCATGGTGGGTTAAAAACTAGATCTTGCAACACGAACGTTACACTTAATTTGTCAGTTTGAATATAGACCGTTTGATTTTCTCTTATAACTTTGAAATAGGGTCGTCCACGTGGTAGGAAGAGATTGGAGTGGGTATGGGGGAAATCCCTTTGCATTTTGTGATTTTTTAGAGATTTGGAAATTTGGAACAAATTGGCCTGCACCCCCGCTTCAACTTTTTAACTTAGGCACGTGGCACGTTTTCATTGGAAATGGGGTCACGGCCCTTTTCTCAACATTTTACCCTTTTTGGAAAAAGGCTCAAAAACTCAAATTCCTCCGCCAACCCGCTGCTCCGATTGAACTCTTGACACGTGGCACCCTCTAATTGGAAATGGGGTCGTGGCCCTTTTCTCAACATTTTAACCTTTTTGGAAAAAGGCTCAAAAACTCAAAGTTCTCCGCCGTTCCGCTCTCAATTAGGTATGTCCACGTACCCATGGATGATGGGGCAAAAATTTGATGGGGAAGAAAATGCCCATCATTCCTGACTGTGGGAAAAATACACAAAGGAAGAGAACTTCATCATTTTGAGTCCAATTTTTGAATTTCCTTCGCGAGCCGGAGGCATGGAGGCAAAACAATGATTAGACGACCCATGCCATAGAAAAAGTGAACAATTTTCATCAAAAAGGGAGATTGTAAAGAGGGTATTATGTGCACAGACCGGGAGATGGAGAATTTCTCAAAATGAGCAAAACAAAGATTTAAACAACACTAGGGCACAAAGTTTTATTTCTTCAAACTTTCAACTTGGCTTAAATACTTTAGGAGGGTGAGAGCTCGAAATTTTGAATTTAACTTGGAAAACGAAAAGCATTTTTTGGGAGACAACAAGTAGCAACCATAACCATTTTATTTCCCTCTCAGGTCTATTTAGGCCCATGTTAGGTAATTCACGCATATTAGAAGGCATGTTTAATGAGATCTTGCATTGTTTTCATACTAGTTAAGCATTCCTTTTAACTTCTATCTTAATGTTGCATTCCTAGACTTCAAATCCTTAGTTATTAGGTGGAAATGGTGTTATCCTTTCTAGTTTAGCTTTGTAAAAGTTTGGGTTGCTTTCATATTCCATCGACACAAGCTATACATTTCTACATTCTAGATCTAGTTCGCTATCAAGTACAACTTGCACTAGGGCATCCTGGGGCACAATTTCTACACAAACTCATAAGAACTACACAGAGTCTTAAATGTAATGCAAATCTTGGTTATAAGTTACTCTCAGAGTGATCAACGAGGTCATTATGACTCCCCATTCTACATATTTTTTTAGGATTTGATGTGGTTTGTGGGCTTGTGTAGGTTACCTTTCTCTTTTATAGGTTATAGGTACCTTCAGTTGATATGCCCTTAATCATATATATTACATTAGATGTATATAGCCAACTTGTGGATATCATTACTTCTTATCTTGATGTATCTCTTTCATATATGTTATAATATCATTCGTGGGTCAGCCTTGGTGATGGCCATAACATATGTGTAGTCACAAAATCACACACTTTAGACATTATTTAGTCATGGTCTCATACTAATATTCATATGGTTTTTGAGTGAAGAAAGTACTTATTAACCCCATATTTTGGCCATTTTACTTTGGTTTTTGTCATCACTGCTGACCTCCCACACATGCATGCCCATTCTGTTTCTATCGTTCTATTCTATTTTTTATTTTACTGCAGCGCCCAGGCTAGTACTAGGGCACTGACGGGTGCCTTGGTCCCAGTCGGGGTGCCTTAATCCTTTTTCCTCTTTCCTATCACTTTTTCTACACTTTTTAGCTGTTTGAGCATTTCATATTTCTTGTGGTCGACCTTTTCGGGGTTAATTATGAAATTAGAATAAGAGAACCATATAAATATAAATTTATGTGACCATAATGAGGGACCAAGCACTAAACACTACTATCATCACCTAATGTTGCATCCATCTAAATGCTCATTTGCATCCATCTAGCTCCACCACAAGGCACAAGGTTGGTTCATCTACATCACATTGCATAGGAGGGAAGTTTATTCTATTCCATCCACCATTCTATTACATTTTCTACACATAGTTATTGCTCACTACTTTCACAAAGTGCGACTAGCACAAGAGCACCTAGGGCATGATTGCACACACAAGCACATAGAACTACATTGGGTCTAAGATGTAGTGCAACGCTCAGTTAGTAATTCCACCATTGTGGCAGTTGAGGACAGTATCGACCCCTTCATCTGAAATTTTCTTTTTTAGGGTTTGATGTTTGTTTTGGGGTTTTACAGGTATGTCTTTCATCAATGATCATTGATGACATTCGACACAGAGAAGCTAATTACATGTGACAGACAATGATGGCTTCATATCATCTTCTAACCCTAAAAATTTGGTTTCTCAACCTCCTGCATAGACCAGGGCACCCAGAACTCAGAATAGGCACCCTTGCACTCTAATCCTCTCTCGGAAAACCCAGTCCAACCAAACAACTCAGATCTATCCTCCTTTTTAGGACCTTTACATGTTCGTTCCCTCTTCCAAAATATTTAGTTCATTTTATGACATAGTCCAGATCAAGCCTCTGAATCAGCTAAGCTCATGTTCCTTACTCTTCTTGCAATTAGGGTTTCTATTTTCATTATCCTAGTTCTTGGGTTCATTTATATATTTATTTATTACATTTATTTATTTATTTGCTGTTGTTCCTAGTTTAGATTAACTTGAATATTCCACATTTTAGTTAATAATTTTGGTGAACCTGACATCTTTCATGCTTCAGATCCTCATCTTTCTTCTATCATGGGTCGTAAAGTTCCTCAAGTTCCTTTGTCTTCTAAAATGTATCCCGACTGTCAAGTTGTTCTACAAAGAGAACTAGACTCTATATGTCGTCCTAAAGATACGCCACCAAACGAAATAAGTCCTATCTTCTACACCTATTTGATCAACCTTATTCCTAGTGTTCCTCCATCTAATCAACCCCATTAAACTCAATTTAATCTTACATTATTTGTTTCAAGATAAATTTACGGATATGGAATCCATGGTCACATATTTGAAATCTGAAATTCAATAGCTTAAGGATGCTTCTCAATCGCACGTTTGTTCTCCTTCTACATCTCATTCTCATTCTATGTCTGCTACATGTGCTCATATTAGTGAGCCTCAAGTTATACCATTACTAGAACCTCTCATTTTTGATCACAATACTAAACAACATGACCTTCTTACTGAGCTCCTTAGTCATCAATTGATCACTTTATCACCTACTCATTGCTATCCTCCTTATCGACTAGCCAAGTATCAAGTACGTCCATATTGTCATTATCATCAAATCAATGGACATAATGACAATGATTGCCATGTTTTATGATGAAGAATCAAACATCTTGAGCATCAAGGATTTATCTCATTCACTGCACAACATTCTGTTGCATGCCCATCTACAAATGCTACATCTCAATGGGATCCCAAATCTCCTCCTTCTACGCCTAATGAGCATAAGATTATCACTTCTAAAGTACCTTCTTTGGTCATTATAAGCTTCGCCTATTCAAACTCCACTCTTTGCTGTATCTTCCAGTCAAGCTATGCAATATTACCAAGTCCACTCAAAATGACCTATCAAGATTCGTTCTCCACAACCTCCTCCTACTAAATCATCTACAATATTACCAAGTCAATCTAAACAACCTCCTTTAAAACTTAGTGCAACTTGGCCTCCTATCAATCCTTTCTGTAACATCATCAACACCACTCAAAGCTACCACCATTCAAGATACCTCCCAATCCTACACCACTTTAGCAATAAATCATTTTTTTAAAGCAACCTATCCCTTCTACTGCTGGTCAAGACACATTGACAAATTCCACCACCGCATGGTCCTACTATTACTCTTTCCCACCATGCTTCCACTGCTTCATGAAAAATTGATCATATTTTTGGTAGGTGACTCTTGTCACCCTACCCTCTTGATGACACACTCATATTCTTATGGTTCTTATATGACTGTTCACAGGGGTCTATTAAAATAAAATAGAACCTTGTTTCATCTTACATTAACATATCTATCTATTACATAACCACTCATACATACATACATACATCATCTATAATATTCTTCATGCATATCATACGATCTCCCATCATTTATCCCTTTACTTCTCAATCAATCTTAAAATATTTATGACAATACTCACCACCTTCATACATCAATTCTTATTAGTAATATGTATCACTACTATCATACATTATACACACCATCATGTACTTGGGGGCATAACACTCACACATCTCCCCCCTTCATATCAACATCAATGCATATTTCATTTTTGCATAGTTATACATCAATCTCCTAGCATAGACATACTCATCATACATTTTAGCATCGTCATTGACCCAATGACACACTCTTGTGCTTCGGTTCACACTTGACTATTGAGGGATTACTAAACATAGACCCCACACACTGTACAATAGGTACTACAAGCCATGTATATTCACTCAGTTCACGTCTTACATCTTACATCATACATTATACATTTAGACTACATTGTTTTGTCCATTTTTACATTTACATATCATACATGCTTTACACATCATACATGTGTCTATCACCTACGAGTCTAGAATTACATCCTACTTGTCTTACATACTACATAGCATGTATTTCACACTATTAGGCTATCTACACAACTTACATATCATCATCATATACATCACATATTTACATATTGTACACATCATTTGGTCATATTATCATCACATATACTACATATTCTTCTATGCGCTGCACTCACTACCCTATGATGCACTTTAGTTCCTCAGTCCATACTTGACTGCTGAGGGTTTACCAATCAAATGGACATTATATACACACACACTCAATATTTGACCTTCTCTCATGTGATGTTACTAAGTTAGTGACATACGCTTCAGGTTAAATGGTCACCTATTCCTTCATCTTGTAGTGGTACATGCTTTTGGATACATCACCACTCCCTATACTCATCTCATTGTGATTTATACACTTTAGGCTACATCATCACTCTTTTGATCATCTTGTCATGATATACGCTTCGGCTATAAGGGTCATGCACACATCATTTCTAGGTCACATATCATCACACATACACATTCATCACAATGCATTAGACACAACACACTTTTTGACCATTTCCTGATGACGCACTCTCGTTTATGGTTCATTCTTGACTACTGAGGGGGAAAATAAAATGAACCTCATTGCATACATTTCCATTCACTTGGGGGCACGCGGCTCCTATCATCCATCTTGCATTCCATTTCATCCATCCATAACATGTTGCATATCTTGGTTACTTTTATTCTTGTTTACATTTGATTGTATATGGCAATTTTATTACACATGCTATTTATATCTCTTGTATGTCATTTATCTATACCATCCATACACATGAGTTCATGCCTTTTGTTAGTGGTGTTCACAGATGCATATATTTTGCAAACATCATAGATGCTCACCTTCTACCCATCCTACATTGGTCGCTGGGGGCATCCACATTCATCTCTCACAGGTGCTATTGTTTCATTTTGTACTTAGCACTCTATATTACATGGTTATACATGACTTTTGACATACTAGAGTTATCTTTCTAACATGTTAAGGGGTGCTTCATGGGTAACATTTTGTTCAGGATTACTTGCTTCCATGGTTATCTGTTGTTTATAATTACTTTGTTTTATTTTCTATTGTATGTGGGTCCTTGCCCTATTTTTTGGTGTGCACACTTGTTTTTTATATGCGGCCATGATGGCCTTGCATGTCTTGTGACATCAGTGAGTGATGTCCCATGTTTGCAGCCTGCTTTTATGTGTCTATACTTTGTCTTCTTGCATGTTTACATTACTATATTGCTTAGTAGCTTATACATTGTTTGTGTAGATTACACATTTTTACATGCATGCTTGTTTATACTAACACTTGTTTTTGGCTAGCCTCTTGTTTGTGTGCACCTTGGTTTCTACCAAGATTACTATTCCTTTCCCCCTGCAAGGCAGAGTTTATAGTTCATGCGGTTGGTCCTCTTTTGGGGCCGCTTTCTCCTATCAGTGATGTCACATGCGCCCCCAAAGAGGGGGGCATCATTAAGGGTTTTAAATACTATACAACGCTTCTACACCTTTGGCATTTCAATTTAGTTCAGTTTCCACCCTTGGCATTGTGGGTTATACAATCGAGTGGGTTCAGACCAGTCTATACAATGAGTGGGAACCCCTGTACATAGCATATTTTATAGGACATGGTTTTCCTTAGCATTTTGTGGAGCAGTTATAGGTTAGATGATACAGCAGAATTCCTCTCTGCACTATTTTCAAGCCAGTGGAATCAGATCACCCAAAAAAACTAGGCAGTACAGAGATCTCTTCACACATGTTTAGGGAAGCAATTAAAGGTTGGAGGATACAACAAAATTCCTCCCTATACTTCTTTGTCCTATGGCATCAGATCGCCCAAAAAACCCAGGACAAGATATCCTCTTTCTACACTTTTTCTCTTGACATGGATCAGGTGCACATGTTCCATTTTTCATTTACGTACTTTACATTTACATGCTTTTACATACACATACATGTGTCTTTTACATGCGTTTTTACATATACATGCGTATTTGACTACTTGATCCTTTTCTCCTTGCAGGTCTGTCCGTATGAGAAACAAGTAGTCAACAACAACAACAACAACAATGGGGGAAACAACAACAACATTTTACGGCAGCACACACCATACTAACCATGCATGTACATCACACACATCGACAACTACACATGCGTTTCCACCCTAGGTTCACTCTCATCACTTTTTTGTGCACTTTTTCATCTTTAGTTTCCACGCTCCATCATCTTTTTGTCATTCCATGCTTTGTCTAGTCCTTCGGCGCATTTTCTACTTCAATCTTCATGGACATCAAGTAAGCATATCTATCTACTTTATGTTATCGATATTTCACTCTCACCAACATAAAGTGGGGGAAAATGTAGTCACAAAATCATGCACTTTAGACATTATTTAGTCCTTGGTCTCATACTACTATTCAATATGGTTTTTGAGTGAAGAAATTACTAATTAACCCTCATATTTTGGCCATTTTACTTTGCTTTATGTCATCACTACCGACCTTCCACACATACTTGCTCAGTTTAATTTCATCATTTTCATGTCATTTTAGCCTTGACTGGGGCGCCCAGGCTAGTACTGGGGCACCATAGTGCAATCTGGTCCCATTTGGGGCACCCTGATCCTTTTCTACTTTCTTGCCACTTTTTGGAACTTTCTAGTCCATTTGAGCATTTTATCTTATCTTGTGGTTCAGCCTTTTCGGGGTTAATTACAAAATTAGAACAAGAGAACCATATAAATATAAATTTATGAGACCATAATGAGGGACCAAGCACTAAGTCACTACTATCATCCACCTAAGGATTTGCATCCATCATCTAGAGCTCATTTGTATCCATCTAGCTCCATCACAAGGCACAAGGTTGGTTCATTTACATCACACCGCATAGGAGGGAAGTTTATTCTATTCCATCCACCATTCTATTACATTTTCTACACATAGTTATTACTTGCTACTTTCACAAAGTGTGACTGGCACAAGAGCACCTAGGGCATGATTACACACACAAGCACATAGAACTACATTGGGTCTGAGATGTAGTGCAGCGCTCAGTTAGTAAGTCCACCATTGTGGTAGCTGAGGACAGTCTGACCCCTTCATTTGCATTTTTTTAATTTTTTAGGGTTTGATGCTTGTTTTGGGGTTTTATAGGTATATCTTTCATCATTAATCATTGAACGACACATTTGGCACATATACAATGAAATTACATGCAACAGACAACATGAGTCCTTCGTATCATTTCCAACCTTACAAGTTTGGTTTCTAAATCTCCTACACAGACCAAGGCACTCAAGAACTCAGACTAGGGCACCACATAGGTACCCTAATCCTCTCCCAGCCACCCCAGTCCAGCCAAATTACTTAGATATATCCTTTTCAAGACCTCTACATGTCGTTGTTCCTCTTACATAATATTCAATTCATTTTACAACACAATCTAGACCAGCCTCCAAATCAACTAAGTCATTTCCTTACTCTTCTTGCACATTAGGGTTTCTATTTTCATTAGCCTAGTTGCTTGGGTTAACTTCTATATTTTAATACTATATTTATTTATTTATTTGCTGCTCCTATCACACTTAGATTACGCTAGAATATTTACATTTTAGTTATTCAATAGGAGTAGTATATATAGAGGTTAGTAGGTAGTAGTTCATCATCATATTGAGCATTTGAGTCTTATTGTATGGTTTGGAGGTTGTCCCCTCGAAGTGGCTAAGCTATTCTACTTGAATATTTTGATCATTTATCTTAAATATTGTGTTCTTTGGTGTTCTATTACTACTGGTATTCTTATTTATCCAAGTAATTTCATTACAAGTGGTATCAGAGCTTGATCTCAGCCACATCTATGGTAAAACCCTAATTCAAAGACTCAACTATATCTTCAATTTGGTAGAGAATTTTTCTGTAATTTTTTTGGGGTGTTATGACATCAATCAAGTAAGATTCTCTCTAAATTTCAAGATATTTTGACTTGTTTTGCAAAAGTTACATCAATTTTAGGGTTTTTGATAAATTTGTTCTATCGACTGTAAATTGTGGAATTTTTCCAAGTTCTTTACATTTCCTGAAATATGATAAAAAATTAGTTTGAGTTAGTTCTTTAAGTTTGTTCCTATTTATCTGAATTCTTATTAAAATCCCAAACCCTAAATTTTGACCTTGATCCCTAAATCCTACCATTTTGGGAATCTTGGCGGGGCCTTCCACAAGAGGTAAAAAGAATCCCATCACTCCAGGTAAAACCCCAGACAAGAATGAGATAATAGTTGAGGAGTTAGAGTCAGAAGGGGTATCTACAGAGTCCTCAGGGTTAGGGTTTACTTCAATTGACCATAAGGTCAGCTATCTTGAGTTAGAGTTGCGAAACCTCGAGGGTAGAGTGGCCAACAAAGATGATGTAGGAAAAATTAGACAATGATTGGAGGATTTCATTACCAATTTAGTTCAAATCTAATGTGTCATCAGGGTATTCCTAATCGTCCACAACTCAATCATACTCATATAAATCAAAGGGTATATTCAAGTCAAAGTAATATACAAACTAGCAAAGGTGGATCTTCGAGCTCCTAATCCAAATAAAAACAATCTGTAAGGCTGTAACATGATTCCTAAATTGGAAATATGTAAGTTTGATGGAAAGGATCCACTCAATTGGATTAACCAAATGGATAATTTCTTTGATCTACATCATATTCCATCAGGAAAAAAGGCTACCATGGTATCCTTGTATCTCAAACTTGACCTATTCATTTGGTATGGATGGTTATGTGCTCAAAGGAAAAAGAATGGTCTCAATGTTACATGGACATTATTCACTGAAGATTTGTAATTGCACTATAGTTCTAGTGTGTCAGAAAATTATTTTAGCCAATTAGCCAAGTTAAGACAAATAGGATCAGTCAAGGATTACATTCATCAATTCCAAAACCTTTCCTTGAGGGTGGAAAATATTATTGAAGAGAATCTGAATGAATTATTTCTTGGGGGTCTTAAAGAACACATTGAGAATGAGGTGTGTATGTTTAATACTCATAAGGTTTCAAATTCTATTATCATGACACTTAAGCCAGAGGCCAAATTTATTTCCAGCAGGAGACATGCTGTCAATAATATCAGATATTGTAGCACCTTGCCACCATCATTTCCTTGAACAGTTAGATTAATACCTTGACAAATTGAAGAAAAGAGAGCCAAAGGGTTACATTTTAATTGTGACAACAAATTTTGACCAAGACATAAGTGTGCTGAAAATAACTTGTTCTACATTGAGGATCCTAATGAAGAAGATGAAGAGGTAGATCCAGAAGAGGAATTAGGAGATCCCCAACCAATGATATCATGTCATGCAATATCAAGTATTAGCACTCCCCAAACTCTCAAAGTGGTTGGATTCTTAAAAAAATAGAGGGTAACAATGTTGATTGATTCAAGAAGTACTCACAACTTCATCAATCATAAGTTGGCGGTACGTTTGAGCTGCTTTGTTTATCTAGCTTCAGAATGTCAAGTAACGATCATTGATGGGGGAACTATTAATTGTTCAGGAAAATGCCATAACATTAATCTCACAATGAGATATTAATTTCTAACTAGCCCTATCTATGCCATTGTCATGGGAGGAACAAACATTGTGTTAGGAGTTTAGTGGCTTACCACTTTGGGAACCATTTAAATGCATTTCCAAGAGTTGTTCATGTGATTTCAATCAGAAGGGATGAATTTTAAACTAAAAGGATTAAGAGAAAATTCCCTAGAGTTGGTGAGCTCTCACCAAATGCAAAAATTTCCTAGAAAAGGTGCAAAGGGGTTTGTGGCACAACTATTTTCATGAGAAGCACATCAGTCAAATACGATTATACCCTCAGATATGCAAACAATTATAAATGAGCACTCAATTATGTTTGGCAACATTCCAAAGGGTTTACCTCAAAAAAGAGACCATGACCATGTCGTCCAGCTAGAATGAAGGATTCAACCACACAACATCAGACCTTATAAGTACCCTTATATGAAAAAGACTGAGATTGAGAAGATAGTAAAAGAGATCTTGGAAGCAAGAATTATTCGTCATAGTCAGAGTGCTTACTCTTCTCCTGTAGTGATGGCATAGAAAAAATATGAAAATTGGAACATGTGTCCAGATTATAGATAAATCAATAAGTACACAGTCAAAGATAAGTTTCTTATTCTTGTAGTTGATTATTTGCTTGATGAGTTGCATGGTGTTGTTTACTTCACAAAACTTGATCTTTGTTTTGATATCATCAAATTAGAATCAGGTATGAAGATATCGATAAAACAACCTTCAGAACACATAAGGTTATTATGAGTTCTTGGTAATGCATTTTAGTCTAACAAATTCACCCTCTACATTTTAAAGCTTGATGAATTCTATCTTTAAGCTATTTCTGTGGAAGCTTGTTTTAGTGTTCTTTGATGACATATTAATCTATAATAAAACATGGAAGGAATACCTGCATAATTTAAATAAAGTGTTGGAAACTTTGGAACAACATAAAATTTATGCAAAACCTTATAAGTGTTCTTTTGGAGTCAAGAAGGTTGAATATTTGGGTCACATTGTCTCTTATGAAGGTGTTAAAGTGGATCCTAACAAGATAAAAGCCATTCCTGAATTGAAGGTTCTAAAAACCCTAAAAAATCTCTATGGATTTTTGGGGATTATAGAATATTATCGTAGATTTGTAAGGAATTATGGAACCATAGTGACACCACTCACAACTTTATTAAAGAACTCTTTCCATTGGAACGAGGAAGCTACTACGAAATTTGAGAAGTTAAAGGAGGCCATGTGCGCCACTCTAGTTCTAGCCACTCTAGATCTTTCCAAACCATTCATTGTTGAATGTGATGCTTTAGGGTATGGTATAGGGGTAGTACTCATGCAAGAAGGTTGACCCATTACCTTTGAGAGCTGCCAATTCAAAGGTAAGAATATCTCTAAACCATTTTATGAGAAAGAAATGTTAGCAATACTTCATGCATTGAAGCAATGGAGACCATATCTAATGGGTACGACATTTCAAAGTAAAGACATGATCAAGATAGTTTGAAATACTTCTTAGAGAAACGTTTATCATTAGAAGAACAACATAAATGGGTCTCAAAACTATTGGGGTATGATTTTGAGATAATATACAAGAAAGGGAAAGAGAATGTAGTTGCTGATGCTTTATCTTGGAAGGATGAATCATCCGAGGCATTGTTGTGTGCCATATCTGTATTATAGGATGAATTGGATAGAGGATGCAAGGTCTGAATGGAAAAATGACCCCATGTACACAAAATCTCATTCAGAATCGCCAACAAGGATCCAAACACGTCATAATTTTTTTTATGGAAAGGAGATGTTTTATGGTACAAAGATAGATTATACTTATGGAAGAATTCAATCCTTAAAAATAGGGTTCTATCTGAGCTCCATGCTTCTCCAGTAGGGGGTCATTCTGGATTCTTAAAGAATTATCATCGAATCAAGCATGATTTTTTCTGGGGAAGGGGCTAAAAGGAGATGTCTAAATTTTTTTGGTAGAATGCATGGTTTGTCAGAAAAATAAGGGAGAAACAATTAAGTCCCCAGGTTTTTTACAACCTCTATCTATTCCTAGCTATAGGTGGGAAGAGGTGTCTATGGACTTCATCAAAGGATTGCCTAAATCAGAAGGTAAAAATGTAACAATGGTGGTGGTGGAAATAATCACAAAATATGCCCATTTTTGTGCTTTATCACATCCATTTTTTTGTGAGTATGGTAGCAACAGACCTTCAGGGATACAATTCAGAAGATACATGGGACACCAAAGAGTATAGTATGTGATTGAGACCCCTATCTTTACTAGTAATTTTTGGACTGACTTGTTCTCATGCTTGGGCATGACAACTAGCTCGTAGTTCCTGTTATCATCCCCAATCTGATGGGAAAACAAAGGTGGTAAACAAGTGTTTGGAGGGATATCTTCGTTGTTTTACATCAGATAAGCAGGCGAGATGGGTACTAATGGTTACCGCTGGCAAAATGGTGGTATAACACCTCCTTTCATACTTCATCTAGAATGTCTCCTTTCTTGGAATTATATGGGGTACCATCCACCATCTATCACTTCATCTTTGAGAGTCTAGCTTAAAGTTCGAGTAGTTGAAGAACATATTCAACACCAAAAAGAGGTGCTTTTTAATCTTAGGGAGAATTTGGCCATGTCACAAAAACTGCATGAAGTAGTAGGCAGACCAACATCGCACATGAAATACATTTTGAAGTCGGTGATTGGGTTTTTGTGTGTTTACAACCATATAACAAAATGTCTTTAAAACAATAAAAAAAGGATAACAAGCTTTCACCTAAGTATTATGATCCTTATCAAGTGTTATAGAAGATTGGCAAGTGTAGCATACAAACTGGAACTTCCTCTGGCTACTCGAATTCATCCAGTCTATCTATGTATCTTGCCTAAAGAAGGTAATTGGACAGACAATATCAACCCAGACAGTGTTACCTAAAGCTTGATTGAAGAGGGGAGAATCATCCTGGAACCATAATGCATCCTTTAGATACGCACTAAGAGATTGAGGACAAGGGTCATCACTGAATATTTGATCAAGTGGAAACATCTAGACAATGAAGACACAACTTGGGGAGGATGCAAATTTCCTGCAACAGCATCCAAATCTTCTCAACATTGGGGACAATGTTGCTTCGAAGGGGGAGGGGCATGTTACATCCTTAATCATATATCTTATATTGGATGTATATAGCCGACTTTTGGCTATCATAGACTTTTTATCATTGATGTATCTCTTTCATATATGTTATATTTTCATTAGCGGGTCGGCCCTTGGTGTTGGCCATAGCATAGGAATAGTATATATAGGGGTTAGTAGGTAGTAGTTTCATCATCATATCCAGAGCATTTGAGTCTTATTGTATGGTTTGGAGGTTGCCCCCTTCGAAGTGGCTGAAGCTATTCTAATTGCATATTGAGATTCATTATTATGGAATATTGTGTTAGTTGGTGTTATATTGCTATTGCTCATGATCTAAATTATACAAGTAATTTCATTACATTAGCTTTCCCTTCTCTTGCAACTATCAGGTTTCAATTTCATTTAACTTATTTGCTTTGTGTTAGCTTGTATCTAGCAATTAGTTATCATCAGATTCAGAGCATTTGTGCAGTCACAAACGCCCAGAAGCAGTCTCTAGTGCCCAGAAAAACTTGTCCATTTTGTTAAATCAACTACATTGTCCAAGCTAAGTATTGTGAGCTCCAATATTTGTAATGCGGATTTAAAGTACTGCTGCACTAACCTTTTCAATAATTGAAGTTACCTACATCAATTACCAGATTGTAGCATAAACCTCTTACGATATCTCTTACCTTGAACTCATCTTGCTTCGGGTTTTATACCGTACTTGCTGTGATTTTCTTGGGTCTTTATGTGTACTCTTAGCATTTGAACATCACATCATTAGAGCCAAGTTACTCTGCAATACTTAGATTTAATTATAGCAGATTAAATTAAATCTTTCTGATGCATTACTCGTCTGCTCAAACCCTACCTTTCTGAGAATGACCTTACCGCTCTATCACCGTTCCACATTCATGAATCAATCTTGGATATCCTTGTATTGTAACAGGTCCAATTTTCCTCTTAGGCACCAGAGCTGAGATCATGTTCTACTCACTCCACATGAGTTTGTACTCAACATCCTACTCTCTTTGCATTACTCCAACTTATGGGTTCTCATGTACTAACAATGTAGTCACACTGACCGCACTAAATCCCTCCTACACCTCGGCACCTGTCTCTGTTCCACCACCTATTACTCCTGTGATTCCTAGCAACACCTCTAAGAGATATGACATTATCAAATGACTTAAAAATACATGTACAAAAATATATCTTATGATCTTTTGTACAGTGCACCTAATTTTCATCATACACTAGAGGTCACCCTTCGATCTATTCACATTGAAAGCAATAATTCAATTCTTTCCTTTACTCCCCTCATTCAATCTCTCAAAAATATACCACATGCTATATTTTTTAGTGATGAGGATATCACCTCCCTCTATTGTTGACATGATCCATTTGCACCTTTTCTTATCATCTGCTACTATTGTGCATCATTAGTATTGAGCGTGTACTCATTGACAATGGCTTTGCTTATAAATATATGTGTTCTATCCCTCCTTAGGAAAATTGGCATCACTTATGATTTAATCTAAAAAATCCTCTCAAGTCATTCGGAGCTATGATTCCACTACTCACACATGTATGGGCACTATCACCTTACCTATATAAGTTGGGCTTAAATCTGTACCTATTGTATTCTTTGTTAGCGATGCCTCGATTAAATTTAATCTCTTACTGGGTAGACCATGGATTCATGCAATGCATGTTGTCCCTTCTATAGTTCATTGGTGTGTTAAGTTCCTACCATACCATTGCATGATGGCTATGAACACATCGTTGTTGTTGACCCTAAGACCATTCAAGTTTTGTTGCATAGATCCCATTACCACTATGCCTATATCTCCATCACATCCTATTCCATATCAAAATATTAATACATATGATGTTGGTTCAGTCTAGTGCTTCACATCCTTCTTCTACCTCTTCATGTCTGCCATACATTCCTACTCATACTACCGATATCCTATCACCCACCATGTCTACCCCCATGCCTACTACTTCTCCATCTATCATGGATCCTCTCAATGCTACATCTGGTTCCACCCCTACCAACATCCTTGATCATGCCATCCAACAGGATAATGCTAGCACCGATGAATCTAATAACGAAGTCAATGATTTAGACCTTAACAATGACACATTGTGCAATATTAACTTTACTCCTATTGAAATAGATGAGTCCTAATTCAAGGATACTTTTGTTGCTATTGGCCCTGGTGAATATCAATTCACAAAACCCCCTCCTTCCACTAATGCCATGAATATTTTTTAGGGATTTGTCCATATATTGGACATCATACCACCTGCCCCATCTCCCCAAGTACAATCTGCATTGATGATTTTCCCTTTCACTATGCACTCTTTTCATACACGACTCTTATTGGAATCACATTTCATTCGATCATACTTACTATGAAACTATTTTTGGTATGCATGATGGCTTAGCCTAGTTAGGATTCACACTTACTGATCTCCTCCCACCGCCTCACTCTCCTCACCTTTATCACATATGTGTATTTGTTATTGTTACTTATGGACCTTCGCGTCTTCCACTTATTAATCTTCCTACACATACTCCTATGTTCCTCTCCACTCATTCTTAGGTAGTCTTGACTTGACTATCTGGTGGCACTTTGGATCCTAATCATTAGATTTGGGTCAAAGCATATAATTTTGGTAATTAGTAAAATATGTTTCAACGTACATAATATCACATTTTAAATTACCAAACATGTATTTTTAAGAGATTATAAATACCAAGGTGCAGGGAATCCAGAATTTGCCATATTTTTTACAGTTTTATGTATTTTTAACATTCCAAATTTTAAAATATTTTTGGCATTAAGTGGGACACACTTATATGATTTGACATGCATCCCACTTTGGCCACATTTCTATTTGCAATGATTCATTCCTTGACTATACTTGAAATTTCACATGTTAGTATGTGGATGATTATCCACAATCAACTTTCACTGATGAATAATATGCTATGGGCATGTATAATTTACTTTGCAAAGGATATTTATATGAACAACCCCATACTATTGTTTATCAAGTTTCTGACCCAAATCCAATAAGCTACGATCCTAACACTGACGATCTCTTAGATGAATTTACTTGATCCTACTACAATCACATGCTTGGGGGCATTAAGATTTCTCCTCCCCCCTTATTATCATTAGATCTCTATTATCTCTACTACCATGCTTTGTGCTTTACATCTAATCTTTCTCACTAGTTTTCTACGCACTTTGATACACACAATGTATCATCATTACCCTATGATGCAACTCTAGTTCCATGGTTCATACTCGACTACTGAGGGTATAAATGAAATGAACCTCACACATCTTCACTTTTCATGCTCTATGCTTCATGATCTATCCTTTCTAGCACATTTATTCAAACTCATTTCCCGAAGACGCACTCTTGTTATATGGTTCATTCTTGATTGTTGAGTGGTCTTCTATAAATGAACCTCATCTCATACACACTGGTTGGGGGGCACACTGCTCCTATCACATTCACACATTGCATACCATTCCATCACACTCATACATTACATTTTCATATCTTGGTTGCACTTACTCTTTCTTTCTTATACTACTTACATGATGCACTTTATTTATTATGCTTCTCCAAATACTCAGTATGTCATTATATTTATCATATACACATGTGCATTCACTTGGTCTCTATTGGAGTGAATGCATATCTCTTACAGGTTCTTACATGTTGTGATGATGTTTGACACTTTACCTTTTACTAGTCCCATCAAGGCTACTGGGGGCATCTACCTTTATTACTCTCACACATTACAGGTGCTATTATTTCATTATTTACTACTTATTCTTACTAGCATATTACTTTCTATTTCTACATACACGTCTTGACATACTATTTATATTTCTAACATGCTAACAGGTGATTCATGTGTAGACATTTTCTTTGTAGGACTATATGCCACCATGGTTGTCTGATATAACTTTGTTTACCATTATTTTCTTATGTATGATATTGTTTGTGGGCTTTTCCCTATGTCTTGTTTGATCATTGTTGTATGTTTTTGGATGCTTAGTCCTTGATTGTATTGTGACATTGTGAGTGATGTCCCATGTTTGAAACCCACTTTTCGTGGTCTAATTTATTTACACACTTGCTTGTTACATTGTCTTCCATTACATGTTTTCTACTTTTTCTACTAACACATGTTACTAGCCACTTTTGTTTACATGTGCCTTGGTTTCTACCATGCACATCCCCTATCCCCTAAAGGGATATAATACAACACAACATCAGGTCCTCTCTTTTGGGTTGCACACTCCTATAGTCATTTCATGCACCCCAAATGAGGGGGGCATACATTGGGTGAAAAAATCACCCCTACAACATCTCAGAGATACAAAACAAATCTACAGTATACAAAAACATAACAGGAACATAGTCATAGAACGACCCAAAATCTGAACTTGGGTCAGAATCACCACACAACACTGAAACTAGACTCAGCCCAACAGGGCTTGGGTGCCCATGTCCTCCCTTGGGCGCTAATGTCTTTGGGGCAGATATAATCATCTTCTCAAATCAACACAGTTCACATAAGTCTTCAGAGTAGTTTCATAGCTACAGGCACAATCCTTCAGTTACGACATGCATGCAATCTCATCTCCTTCAATTGAAATATCAATAGTAAGAAATAATTCGGAACAATTCGAGACAACAAGAAATAAATTAGGACACACCATCTACAATGGTGCTTATCAGGCAAAGTCATGGAAGGAGAGTAACACTAGACCTCCCTCCCCAACACTTTCTCTTTGGCATGAGATCACCTTAAAAATCACTCTTGGCATGAGATCAACTAAAAAACTCTCTCTTAGCATGAGATTGCCCAAAAAATCACTCTTCATAGCAGTTTCATGACATTTTTTCTATCCTTTTACACTCTTTTATATCAAGTGCACACTTTCCTTTCCTTTTTACACACTTTTACATACTTATGTTACTTCACTCAAATTTTTCATATACATGACTTTGACTACTCTTTCACTCTTCTTTTGCAGGTGCATCCTTAATATGCAACAAGAAGAAACCTACAATAGAAAATACAAGCACAACACAGGTACAACACAACACATACGCTTCACCCCTAGGGTCACTTTCCTTTCCTAGTCTCCACGCTTCACTTTGTATCATTTCACGCTTCGCTTGTCAATTTGACACGTTATTCACCGCACGCTCTACAAGATCATAAGGTACACATCTATTATCTACTTTATGTTATCGAGTATTCACTCAAAAACATAAAGTGGGGGAAAATGTAGACAAAAAATCACGCACTTGGGTACATTTCTAGGTCCTAAAAGCATACTAGCATTTACATGATTCCTAAGCAAGAAAACTAGTGGTTGACAACTATCTTTGGCCTCTTTTCTTTGTTTCTTGATTTCTCTTTGGTCTTACACACCCTACAGCCTAGTAAAACATTTACTTGTTTATCTTTCATGGCTTCAGACACAATGCCCAGACAGGACAGCAACGCCCAGGCGCTCCTATCCCCTCTAGATGCCCCTGACCCTTTCTTATCTTACTCACTCCTTTTGGGTCTCTTTTATCTTTTTGGAATATTTTTCACTTATGGGTCAACCTTCCATTTGTCAATTACAAAATTCAAACAAGGGAATCATATAAATACATAGTTATGTGTTCAAAATAAGGGACCAAGCACTAAGCATTACTATCATCACCTAAGATTTGCATTCCAAAGGCACCTAAAGAGCACTAAATGCATCCATCTAACATCCATTCAAGGGACAAGGGAACTGCATACTTTTGCATACACTGCATAGGAAGGGGAATTTCATTCTATTCCATCCACACAAGTTATACATTTATACATTTTAGCTACAACCCACTATCAAGTGCAACTTGCACAAGGGCATCCTAGGGCACAATTTCTACACACCCCTGACCCTGTGGTCTTATGGGCTTGTGCAGGGTAAACAACTCCTTTTGTAGGTCTACGAATATCCTTTGGTGCATCATAGTGTGAATAACAGGTGATCGACCTTCCAGTTATCAATTGTGACACTCTAGTGACAAGGGAATCATATAAGCAGATATTAAAGGTTTTGCGCAGTTACGGGCGCCCAGATCACTAAGTCATTAGCACTCAAGCACCACCTGTCCAACCTTGTTTGTGAGCTCCAGGATTTAACAGAGATCAATAACGACGCTTCTTGCATCCTAGTTCATTCACTTCTCCCTGACTTAAGGGATGCAGTTCTAGATCTGCTTGACACTGCATCAGGATAGGGGAAGTTCATCCTATTCCATCTATCACTTGCTTATAGATTTCTATATTTTAGATCTATCCCGTTAATTAAGTGAAACTTGCACTAGGTCATTTCTATATTTTATTATTTATACACACAGTTACAATGCAACTACATGGAATCTTAGATTTAAATTAAATCACTCGGTTGTAATTCATCAGCTCATGAGGTGACTGTCAGGGTCATTACCCATTTACCAAACTGCATCTATATCTAGGATTTGATGTGGTCTTGTGGGCTACAAGTAGGTGATAATATCCCCATTGTTTTCAGGTTACAGGTACCTTCGGAAATCAAAGTGTGAAAAAAGGTAATACAAGAAAACTAAATTGAAGGAAAATGTACGTGCCACATTGTTATGAGAGCCCGTAAAAATCACTTTTTAAACATATGTCCACTCAACTTTGAGCTCATATTTGGAGATTTATTGGTTACTCTATGTGCGCATGCACCCCTGTCTAACTATGGAGTGCCCATTTACGAAACTTTTAAAAAGTTCCAAAAGTTTAGACTGAAAACAAAATAAGAAAGAAAATGCGCAATAAAAAAAACCTCTCTAACACATGCCACTCATCTTTGAGCTCGTATTTAGTGTCTAGATTTTGGGTACCCTCAGCTTTGGATGCATTTATTTGGAGCGATCTCTTGAGGGTCATGGTATTGATACTTCTAGCTGTGGATATTCTTTCTTGTGTAAGTTATTGTATCTTAGCTATTTGAACTTCACACCTGTTCTAGTAGCTGACTGGTGCATTTTCTCTTAGATTCAATTATTTGCCAAATTGATTGAATAGTCAGGGAGGAATTGTCTAGTTTATGGTAGAGATGTTTGCATTTTTGTTTAGGGAGTTTTGTTTCCCACTTGTACTGTATTGAAGTTTTTTTTTTTTTTTTTCCTTCTAAAGCATTGTATTTACAAGTATGACCAAAGATATTACACCAATATGCAAAGGTATTCATATTTGTATACAATGCAACAAAAAGTTTTATTACATTAAATTTATCAAAAGTATACAATCTGTCCTTGAGTATGTGTAGGATTAGATATGTCTCTATTGGAGTAGTGGTTGAGATGGAGAGTGACTTGTCATTAATTTGCTAATGAAATAGTAGGTTCATAGTTTGTCTTAGATGTTTTTTAAATTATCCTTTGATATGAACTGCTAGTCTATTTTTAAAGGTACCCTGACTTTAGTGTTTTTTCACATTCCTACATGCCTAAATACCGGTTGCTTTATGTGGGTTCAAGAGACTTTTCCTCATTTTGGGACCTAAATGTGCTTGTTCGGTCAACCAAGTACACCAACAGATGTATCTTAAGTAGGTACTCTTGAACATCTTCCAGGATGTAATGTTTTCCCAATGAATAATTATCAAAAACTTAGACTACCTTGTGGAAAGGAAAATCTGGATCTTTGTTTTAGATAATAGGATTATGCTTAGAAGTCCTATGATGTATAGGAGAAACTCATTTTCCTTAGACAACTTGTGTAGAACAAACTGATATTCTTAGCAGTCTGCAGTGATGCTAGCTAATTTAATACTCAATCTTACCATAATTGTGTTGACCATGTATGAATCAACTTCAATCATCAACTTGTCTAGTCTACTGGGAATGGAGGTGTTAGCTGCTAGGATGATCGCAACCAGTCAGCAATTGTGCTCTGAACTATCTCACAATGTTAGAAATCCTACTTTTGCCATTCACAAGCATTAGGTAGCATCGAAGATAACTGATATGATCTCAGAAAGTATGTCCATGCGCTCAACACAATGTAAGATTACAAAACCAGATATAGTCACCTTGTTACGATATATTTGAAATCTTCTCCAAGCATGAAAATTAGGTCGAATACTAACCCTAATTGCAACTTAAGACACCTCATCTTGCTCAAAAACTTACTAACCCCCGTTTTGATTTCAAGACCCTAGTTTTGATGATACAGGAAGTCTTCAATACCTTCATACAAGGCTCTCATATTCCAGTCAATGGTTCTTACCCAAGTGCGGGAGTAATTTTCCTCTTGAATTAAGAAAAATTTCTTATATGAGGCAAACTCCTGAGATTGGGTTACAATATGATGCATAGGTTAAAAATAACCATGTGATTTGAAACAAATGACCATTTACTTTTGAGAGAATCCCTGACAGAGATATAGAAATGATCACCATCACAGTTCCCATTTTAAAATCATTCAAATAATTTAATTAAATGTTATGTGATCAATAATCCTCCCTCGTACACTTACTTAGGTCCATAAATGAGCTTTCATTTTGAAACCCTTTGCTTTAGACCATGGAAATCCATGTGCTCCATTAAAACTGAAAGAATCACATATATAGAGTTGTGAAGCTTCAATTTTATGATTTTAGTGTCTTGTTGGCCTTAGAAAGTGATAGAAATGATCTAGTGTGAAGGAAATTGGATTTCACAACCATTTCCAAAAACTCGTAAATTTGAGTGCAATTTTTTGCTACAGGATGATGATTTCGTAATTCGGGAAAAATTTGAAAAATTAAAATCCAAATTGAATGCCACTCATTCTTCTGAAATCTAATCCCGAGACAAACAAGTGCTCCAAATTTGGTGAGATTACCTCATCGAAATCATTGGTTAGATAAAAAATGGGTTTTGGTTATGGGAAAAGCTTGGTAAATTACAAAAACGGGAGATAGGGCGAAAATTCATTTGATCATTCCACGATAAATTCTCATCTGTTTGATCTGATCTTGGTCTTATTTTTAATCTCTTTGGGAGATAAATGGATTCTCCAAATTTCAAGGGATTCTCTCGCAGGGTTTGAGAGAATGAGCTAGATAGATTTCCCAAGAGTAAAGGTTTTTGAAGGAGTTTTGGAGCTCTAGGAATTTTTATAATATAGTTCAATTTATTCCACTTTATATCATGAATTATGGTTCAAAATAATGCATTTTATGATAGGAAAGAGGGCCTCAAGTTTCAAATGATTCCTTTGTGAGATTTAGGAGAAGTCTAACTTGCAAATCTTGATTTTTTGGAGTGTCAAGGCCAAATTTGTCAAAAAAAAATCATCCATATGTTTTTAACATGGTTTTCATAGGATATTAGCATTATATCATATTTAAGGCCTCCATTGAAGGAAATTATGGTTCAAATTTTGTGGCAAACTGAGTAATGGGTCGTGAGATACGAAGGAAACACAATTGAGATAGGTAGGGCATCAAAGGATGTTTATTGTTGTTGTGAGGAATAAAAAAAATAAAAAAGGGGTGATAATGGATTCCAAGGATTTTATTTTGAGTTTTTAAGTTGTGTTATGTGTTTTATGAGTTATGGAGACAAGAGTAGATATACTTATATGGTGGAAGTTGGAGTGGAGGAAGCACATGGTGAAATGGAAGGATGGAGGAAGTGGAGAAGTGGAGTTTGAGTGCCCCATAACACTTGGGTACCCTTCTTGGGTGAAATTTCACTTGGATTACCTTATTGGGTGGCGGTTGAAGTGCATCCGGGAGGGTGGATGGGGTGAGAAACATGGATGAACATCACAAACACAACACCTTTTTCATGTTTTCAAACTAACTGCGCATGTATGCACATGATAATTTTTTAGCAATCAGAGCATGACACAATTTTGGGGTTTAATTACACCTCAAAAGTGCACCCCAAGGTGCAATAGGGGTTATAATGTGCACTTGGAGGAAGATACGAGACCCACCATCACTTAAAGCACTTAACAAATCATAAAGTGCAATTTCAAAGCCCCCATCTTATGTTTTTGAGTTGGGAAATTAGACAAATGAGAGTGATGCAAAATTTTGAGGTGAAATTTCACGTCAATTGTGTGCCAAGGGTGTAAAAGGACACTAAAATTGTTCCCAAGCACTTAAGTTCTCCTCTGGAGCATGACTTGAACCCTTGACTGACTTCCAAAATTTGCTTTCTTTTCCTCGGGATCAAAACTTGATGGATTTTAGTTGTCCAATATATGAATTTACGTGGAAAAGGGAAAATGAATACAATGAGTAAATTTTTGATGCCTAAAAATGATTTATTCATCAATTTTTACCTATACCCTCCCTTTCACCTAGAGCGATGCGTCAGTGAGCTGAGTTGCAAAAGTAGTTTCCAACAAGTGTGGGGTAAACCAACCTATGGGACTTGAAGATCATAAAAAACCCCCCAATTGATATTTTTATAGGCTCAAAAATCCACCTGATGTGTCTAAAATATCTTGTGCAAAAAACCCGTGTAAAAATGCTACCTTGCATTAGCGTATAAAAGATTTCTACTTTTCAACATTCCCAAAATTTTACCAAACTTAGTCTATCACAAAGTAGGATCCATTAGATTTCTAATTCCTAGGATATGAGATCCTAACACTTCACGAGGCTCCTAAAACCCTCCATTAAAATTGAATCTTTGATGTAGCATGCACACTCCTTTTTCTCAAAAAATGCCCATGATGGAATCTTTCCCAACACTATCCAAAAGTTACCAAGATGCTTCCTAAGTCACACCATTGTGGAGAATAATCTGACACCTTTTATATTACTAAAACCAGAAATTTTGAAGCACTCTAAGCCTCCCAAAACCTTCTGTTGAAGTTGATCTTCAAAAATGAGCAATTTTAGCAATTTTGACAATTTAGGCAACTTTGACCAATTTTACCAAAGAGGGAAAAATTTTCAATGGGGTTTTCATATAAAATGAAATGGTATTTCATATCCCAATAGAAGAAAATATTTTCCTACAAGATAATATGGTAGTACTCTACCATTTATATGAGAAAGCTCTTGCCTGCAAACCATCTTCAAACTTTTATGCCTTATTTTTGAAAGAACAATTTTAAAAATGACAAGTCTCTAGGGTTCACTCAACTAAATATTTAGATTTTGAAATTGATAGTAAATTTATGGCCACATATTCAGTATAAGATATTATGTGAATTCTATGTTCACAAATTTATTTTACATGAGCAAGTAGAGATCCCAATCAACCTGTATGTAGGGGAGGTACAAATAAGGTCATTTATCTCCACACCGAGACACAAAAAAAAATGAAGGGATTAAAGAGGAGATTACAAAAGGGAAGAAACCAATGCAAGCCTCCTAATGAGGTATGATCTTCTAGCCCATGAGAGGTTCTTACGAAGATATCTTTCCTAAATACATTTTCTTCAGCTAGTAGACCAATATAAAAACAACATTTCCATGTGTATCAGATTTTAGGGCCTATGTGTTGCCAAATTTTATTATGGCATTATTTTCTTGCCAACATAGATATGAATTACTCCCAGAAATTTACAAAAAGAAAGAGGTTATGTCTCCAGCTAGACTCTGGTGGTCCATTAGAATATCCAAGGTGATATGCAAAATCATGTTGGGTATGTAGGAGAATTGGGTAGGTATGAGGTTCAAACCACCTTTGATAATAACATCAGTTCCAAGATGGAATAATAATCAATATTATCTAGCTGTGAGCTATACCAAATGGAAAGACATAGTGATTGATTTTTAAGGATTCAACAATCTAGAAGTAAAAACATGGACTACCTTTACTAATGAATACAATTGTACAAGGATTTTGGATCCTTGAATAGGAATGGTTGAATCTATAATAGAAGGACCTACTAATCCCTAAGTTTGGGGGAGTGATGATCCTTCAAAATTCCCATTCCAAACCTCGTTTTTGTATCATCATTTTGTATTAAACTAATATTATCATTTTTGCAAATAATACTCATATATACTTAAAAGAGAAGTTTTTGTGCATTAATCTTGTTCATTTTCATCTTTCATATGGTTCTTTGGATGGGTTGATATAGATTGATTTTCATGCTAACAAGTGTGAATGAAATACATTTTATAATCCTAGCGCAAGACTCACATAAAGCTTAGTGCATGAATCACATAAATATTAACATAGGACTCACCTAAAGCCTAAGGTAGGACTCAAAATGGAGCATAAGACTCACATTATGGAGTGCATGACTCACATCATGGAGCACAATATTGACACAACACAATAAGAAACTTATCTAGTTAGCATATGGGTTTCATAATTCAAGGATCACCTAATTTGTATCAACATCAAATTAACACATGAATTACACAGTTAGTGGAACACCTAATTATCAACAATTCAGTTGGAAACTCAGATTATGTGGATGGCAATTATCTTTGTTAACAAACATATTATCTCCTTCAAACAAGAATAAAATGATAACCACCACTATGCAAAGAACACAAGTACTTGAGTTGTTTCAACTCTACCTATCTCCAACGTATCAACTGAGTGTTGTTAGCAAGAACTCCAATCACATTTAAAAGGAAAATGTGATTAATAAGCTACATGCAATTGTTACTTTGACCGTGTGACTCCCAATCATGTTGTTGTTATCATATAAATATGTTAGTTAATTGTTTAGATAATTTTTCTTTTATTGTTAAAATAATAAGTCCTCTGGAAGAGGAACTTAACTTTTCCTATTATAAAAGACACATGTATTAGGATTAGAAAAAAGATTAGCATTTCATGAAAAGAAGGAGGATTTTATCAAACTATTACTCATCAAGAAAAGGGCATGATTCTAAGTTCAATTTTTTTTTGTAATTAAAATGCTATAACTGGATCAAAGGGAAGGAGTAAGGGCCACTCCTCCCCAATGTGAAGGGAAGTATTATATGTTTGTTTAATTTTATGATTATTTAGAAGTTGATTATTTTCAGGAATTACAATATTTACAACATTTAAGATTGTCATTTTGTTTCAGTATGTTTTAAGTATTTTAATTCATAGATTTAGGAATTTGTGTTTATTTCATCAAGATTTGATTAAATAGAATAGATTCTTAGGAATAGTAGTTGATTAATTTTTTTAATTAATTTAGATGCATGCTCAAAAAAATTTCAACCATGCTTTATTGTAAACAACCTTGGACACTGCCCTGGTATTAAAAACTATTAAATGATTAAAGTACGAGTATCAATGATGCTTGTCAGTAAGGTATTGGCCATATTCTCTCTAGAATATCAAAAGGTCCCACAAACCATAGTGAAACATTCTCTTTCCATAATGAATTGAGATCTTGTGAGATTTGACACACACAAATAATTTTCTGCTAACTTCGAAACTGTAATCAATCATATAGGCATTCACATACTTCTTCTGCCTAACCCATGCCTATTGAATGATAATATCTTCACATATAATAAATTAATAATTCAAACAATATGTAGAATATAATGAAGATAAACACAACGAAAAATATATTTGTTGGCCAAGATGCCCTAATATTTGATACATTCAGAAATAGAAGAATACATTTAAGGTAGGGAAACACCATACTAGAATCCTTAAGGAAGGAATAACTCCATGATCTCTCAATATGGAAAATCCACTTTGAGGGGGATACCTCTAATATCCTTCTACTAAGTAGAAGATTCAAATTATGCATGACATATCTCATAATATTATTCATCTCCTTCATATAGGCACACATTACTCTTAAAGAGTGACACCTAATTTCAATGTAGGTTGACTCATTACCCAATATAACTAATTCATATGTGACCCCATGTATTATAACCATATAACTAAATTAAGGGAGGTATGTGTCATGTGTTTGCATCTCTATCAATTCATAGACATTATAATATTATATCTCAAGGTATATAACATGCCCTTCTTCCCTAACATGTTTCATTCCCAAAACATGAGAAGAAACCATGTAATGAGTGTGATTTAAATCATTACACATTTTTCACCATGTTCAATCATCCAACCACCCATATGTGTCCTAATGGGTGACACATCTCCAAAGGAGGTTACATAATTTGTTGCGCTGTTATGATTCCATCCATGTCCATAATTTTTCCTCCTTGACTTCCTTCGATAGTCATATTAATTATTCATATTATCCCATCACATAATTATTACTTCAATGATTCCATGTAAAACCATATTGATAGTTCATCCAATGACCTATATGTCCATATTGGTTTTTATTTTGATGTTCCATGATATGCCTCCATGAGTTTTTCCTCTCATGATGATGTGGGTGTCTATATGTCACAACCTTAGGATCCACACCTTTTTCTTCTACTTTCTTTTCCTCTTCCATCTTTTATACTTCCAATGCCTTTATCTTTGGAGTATATGAATTTTGATTTTCATGTTTTTTCTGAAAATGATTCTTCTTCTTCTAAGTTTTATCAATTCTCTTACTCATCATTTTAAATTTTTTTCTTGTGCTCAACCTTAACCTTTCTTTGTTTTTTAATAAGTGTGATATCCTACAAGGTGACCTTAGAATTCTAAGTGTGATGTCCTATTAGATCTTTATGATCTTATTTTATACATAAATATTAATTGTTCCTAATGTCTCTAACCAAGGATATCCAAGAGCAATATCCAAACCATCCATATCCAAACCATGAAAAATTGAGTGCAAAACATATTTTTCCATCTTGAATTATCTTTTCATCCACTTGAGATCCCTTTATATTCTTTAATTTAACATGTTGATGTCAAGATACATCCATTTGGATGAAGTTATACTTACTGTTAGGTTTTATGGAAATAATTAGATTTTTCATTTGAATGCACCCTTCAAAGTGAAACATTGAAGATTCCTTCTTTGGTGATGTAGTATCTAAACTCTTATCATCTATTTATTATTCAGCATGATCCTCTTCCTCTCCTTCTATATCATGTATATTCTATTCATCATCATAATTTTATTCTTCTTCTTCTTATTCTTCTAATCCATAGGGATCCAGAAAAACACACCACTTCATCAGTTCCATCAGCACTAAGAAGGAGAAACAAGGAAAGTGAGTAAAATGAGGTAAACAGAGGTTCTAGAAGGAACCGCCGCTCTATGTAGAGTGGGGGTTTCAGAACTGGTGCCCTGAAAGGGTGGAAGTCCTAAAACCACCACCTAACTAGGGTAGTAGTCCTAAAACTGCTGCCTAGCCAGGGTGGCGGTCTTGCGAACCGCTGGTCTTCTCAGGGCGGCGGTCTTGACACTTTCGAATAGAAAAGAAGAATGGAACATGAATGGATGTGAATTTGAAGTGCCTTACCATGTCTCTTCCCCTTCCATGCCCTTTCACATCCTCCAGTGCATGGGAGGACATGGGAAGTCCTATAAATGCATGAAAGGAGAAAGAGAATGATCATTCAAAGATACAAAGAGATCAAGAAGTAGAGTTTAATGAGAGAAGTGAGCAAGATCTTCAATGCTGGAGTGGAATTGTAGGAGCAAGGTGTAGAAATAGAGAAAGCAAGTAATTGGAGAGAAGGTTTAAATTGTTGTTTCTTTTCATACTTATTGTAATATGTAATTGTCTATATTAGACCAATAAAAGTGGGAAGAAAGAGCAGTTGCCATTCCCGACTGGTTTTCCTTCATTGGAGGTTTCTAGGATAAAATTGTTGGTGTTAAAGTTTCAAATTCTTTCCTAATTTGCAATTTCATTTCTATAGCACTAGATAATCAGTCACGAAGCTCTAATTTTTCAAGAAAATCTATCATTTTCTAAAGTTGAAAGTAGAACAACATAGTTGTGTGATTTGTAGAGTTCCAAAGTATAATTTTACGGATCATTTTGGTATCATAGCTAATTATATATCCATGACTGTGGTATTCAAATCTTTCTTGTGATTTTTTATGACAATGAAAAGGTCCAAAGGTGAAGAAATTTTACCTTACAAGCCAGATATTTCTACGAAGAAGTGGAAACAAAGAGTTTGAGCTCAAAGGGAGGAAGAGAACTTGGTCCGTAGAGTCAAGATGCTAGAGACCATGATGGATATATTACATAGAAAACAAGAAGAGATTTTAGATCAAAAAAATACTGCTTTGGTTAAGTAAGATTCCATGGACTCAGTGGTTCAAGAACTAGCCGAAAAAGATGGTATCGGAAAGAGCCATGAAGAGGGAGAATGAGAAGAGCATGAAGAGACATTAATTGTAAGTGAGAAGGTAAAATCTACACATACACCTTTTAAAGTTGAAACGAAAGTGGAAATAAAGAGTTTTGAAGGACAAGTAGATGTAGAATTATTGGATAAATAGCTAAAATAGTTAGAAGTCTACTTTAGTGTGCATAATGTCACTGAGGCACAAAGGATCACCTTTGCACGTCTCAAAATGGAATGTCATACTCTGGTTTGGTGGGAAACCCATCTAGCCACTTGTGAGAAGAAGAAACATCCTATTGTCAGTACTTGGAAAGGTTTTAAATAATTTATTAGAGCTAACTTCTATCTTATTGTCCATAATACTAACATGGTGATTAAGTGGTAGTACTTTAGACACGGAAGGGGTGAAAGCAGCGTGCAAGACTATGATACATAATTTCGGAGACAAGCCATGTTACTTAATATGGACTTGGAGGATGAGGACATTCTGACCAAGTATTTGGGAGGACTTCACACTCACCTTCAGAGGAAGGTAATCTCCACGAAGCCCAAGGATCTTAATGAAGATTGTATACAAGCATACTACATTGATGACGAGAAGAAGCAAGGAGAAATAGATCCAAAGGGAGACTAATCAACAGAACAACATGATAAATAACAAGGGAAGAAAAGTAGTAGAGGTAAATGGAAAGGTAAACATGCCGATACTGCTTTGCATACTTGTAAAGATCCTAAGAATTTCTGCAAGAATTGTGATGTAAATGGACATATTGATGCCACATGTTGGAAGTTGCATCCAGAATTACACCCAAAGCACCGAACCAAGGATTCCAAGAAATCCATGGCCACTGTGAAGACAAAAAGATAGCTAGAGATTAAGGATGATTCAGATGTAGATGAGAGGCTGGGATGCATGGCCACTAACATGTACGGGGCAAAAAAAGAAGAAGAGATGAGTAAGCTATTTCAAATCAGAATCCAAATCAAGAAGACCAAGGTAAATGCTTTATTAGATTCTAGTTCTCAATCAAATTTGATTTCTGATGCGGTTTTAGAACAACTTGGTCTAGAGACTTACACGCATCCACATCCACACCCACTGAGATGAGTGAAGAAGGGTGCTGAAATACAAGTTACAATGAAGTGTAAGTTTAGTTTGGGATAAATACCCAATACATAGATGTATTAGAGGCCAATATTATTCCACTTGATGCATTTGACGTTATCTTCGGAAGTCCTTACTTATATGCCAGGGATGCTGTGTTCACAAGGAGGGAGAACTAGTATAGATGAGTCAAGGATAGAGTCAGTTTTAACATCGAGGCACACTAGAGAAAATCAAACAAGGCTATGGTAAGTGCCAACCAAGCATCAAGACTTATTCAGGAAAATAATCAGTTTTGTTTGCTTTCATTGGAAGAAAAGTAAAATGGACATGAGAACACAGATATTTCTAACCAAAGGATGGAGAATTTTGATAGCACTTGTCATTTTTTACAGAAGAAGCCACCATAGGAATTTCTCATTCAAGGAGAAAAACAAAATTCCGCTATGCATTCACCGTATCTACCTATGGATTCACTGGACCTAAGTGTGGGACAACAATAAGAAGAGGAAATACGAGGAATGGTGGTGACTATAGCAGCAATGTACTTGGGGAGGATTCAACCAATCCATCTCAAGAGAAAAAGATAGGAAATGAATACACCACTACAGTATGGGACCTTCGCCATACTTGAGCAGGTTGGAGAAGAAAACCTTTAGGCCATACTTCTAACGCCATCTATGCATGATAAAGAAGGAAAGATACAAAAGTTACCTTCCAAAGAGGATTTTACTCGAGGAAACTCGAAGGAGGATGTAGCACTAGACCAACAAACTAGAGATCCACAGGATTCTTGGTAGGTTGGATGAGAGAAGACACCAAGGCAGACCCAGTGGTACTCGAATGAGCATGAGAGGGAGTTGATTCCTCTACCACTCACCCACTAATATTTTTTGGGACCAAAATCCTCCTAAGTAGGGGAGGTATGATCCATAGGGATCTAGAAAAAACACACCCTTCATCAGTTCCATCAACACTAAGAAGGAGAAATAAGAAAAGTGAATAAAATGAGGTAAATAGAGGTTCTGGAAGGAACTGCCACTCTATGCAAAGTAACAGTTTTAAAACCACTTCCTTGAAAGGGCGGTAGTCCTGAAACTGCCACCCAGCCAGGGTGGTGGTCCTGCGACCACCGGTCTACTCAGGGTGGTGGTCTTGACACTTTCGAATAGAAAAGAAGAATGGAATGCGAATGGACACAAATTTGAAGCGCCCAACAGTGTCTCTTCCCCTTCCATTACCTTTCACATCCTCCAATGCACGGGAGGACATGGGAAGGCCTATAAATGCATGAAAGGAGCAAGAGAATGGGAATTTGAAGATCTAAAGAGATCGAGAAGCAAAGTTTAATGAGAGCAGTGAGCAAGATCTTCAGTGATGGAGTGGAAATGTAGGAGCAAGGTGTAGAAACAAAACAAGCAAGTAATTAGAGAGAAGGTTTACATTGTTGCTTTTTTTCATACTTATTGTAATATGTAATTGTATATATTAGACCAATAAAAGTGGGAAGAAAGAGCAATTTCCCTTCCCAATTGGTTTTCCACCATTGGAGGTTTCTAGGATAAAATTGTTGGTGTTGAAGTTTTGAATTCTTTCCTACTCTACAATTTACTTTCTATAGCACTAGATAATCAGTCAGGAAGCTCTAATTTTTCAAGCAAATATGTCATTTTCCAAAGTTGAAAGTAGAACAACATAGTTGTGTGATTCATAGAGTTCCAAAGTAGAAGTTTACGGATCATCTTCCTCGTCCACAACATTATTATTTCATCCACCATAAGGAGCAAAGTATGAATCTTGTTAGATCCTCATTGATGCAGGATCATTACCTAAAGTGCTTCAATTTTACAAAGTTTCATCACGGGCATGCTTGGAAGGTTAGGAGAGATCAGATGGAGTGGTTAAGAGACTTTAAAAGTGATCAAAATTTTAATTTGCCTCTTCTTTTCCATTTTCTTATCTAATGGGAATTTGAATTTGTAAAGCTTGTAATTTAGGAATTTTGGTTTGTCAAGAGCGAGAAAAAGTATTGGTGATTAATGAAGGAGTCTAAGACATACATGAATGTAAAATCATTATGGGAGTTCATCTTGAAGATCATGTGCTCTTGAGTTAAGTAAGTTAATATAAGAACTCCTTTTCTATTGATTTAAAAGTGAAAAATGTAACTTGTAAGTGAGGACTTACAGAGTGATGAGGCACTTGGGAGGTAGTTAGGGTTGGAAATTTAAGTGAGAGAGGTACTTTTTGAGAAAAATTTCATTTGAATCAGGGGATCTCTTGAGGAAGAGACATAGTTAATGTAGATGAAGAAAAATAGAGTGAAGGGATAGACAAAATACAATTTATAGAATTCATTCATGAAGAATGAAACCCTTGATTTTGGCTTGGAAGTAAATACGAGTATGTTAATAGATTTTGAAGTTTGAAGTTTTGTTTCTAATTATATGCTCATTGTATTCCTAATGGTTTTGGATGAATATGTATAAGTACTTTGTTTTGAACATTAGGAGAGATTGACTTGGATTATGTCCTTGCATAAAGAACTTATAAAGATGCTAGATTATGATAGTTTGGGGATGAATCATGTGTAAGTGAAGAAGAAGTCTTATTTTTAGATTATATTTGTCTCCTTATGGAATCATAAAATATTTTTTGTTCAAGAAAAGAATTATGCTAGTTTGAAACCTACCATACATAGTCCAACATAGTTGGAAAATGAGGTGTTGGTAAATTTGAAGGATAAGGGGGGATTTAATGTCAAGATATTCACATGAGTAAACATGATTCATACTTAAAATAGAAATTTGGGGCTTTGGAAGTGAAAAGAAATCATTTTATAAAATATTTAGACCACTCAGGTTTCTTAGAAATCCTCATTAGGGTCTATCCTAGATAATGCACTTGAGACCTTTGCACTTAAACTTAAGTCTTGATACTTCTTAAATAACACCTAAGGATTGTGTGGAGACTGATTTGGGTGGTTATAAGTGATAAGGAGCTATTAAATGCGTGAAAATCCTAACAATTAGTCTCTAAGAGTACTGTTACAATCATGAGGCCTAATTAGTGGGACAAAATTTGCAAGAAAAGTGGCTTAAGCTTGGATTTGATGCATGAAAATTTGTAAGCACTTGTAACTTGACAATGGGTGCCTGAGAATGTATTGAGTTTTTTTTCTGAAACCTTGTAAAACAAAATTGATGCCTAGAAAGGTAGTTTCACATGGCTATTAGGAGAGAATGATAATTGAGGAGAAGGAGGTGGTGGAAAGGTGACCTAACTTAAAAATTGAAACCTAATTTTTATCACACTCCATGAGGGGCATAATGGATGCTTGAAAATAATCTTACTTTTTTTGGAGACTTTCTAGTTTGTTCCAAACATGAAACTACCAAAGACCTTGTTCTTAAGGGCTAAATGAGACAATTTTGAAAAAGGTGGAGACATTTGAAGTTTTCTTGGTTTTTGACTATTGTGAAGGATATGGCATCATTAAATTTGATCTTAGTAACAAAGTACAATGTCGGTGTATGACAATTATGACTAAAAAAGACTAACTTTTGCATGTTGTTGCCTATCCTAGTTTAAAGAGCTTGTAAGGACATTTTTGAGAAGAAACAAAGGAGTTTGTAATTTACCTTGTGAGTAACCATTTTTAAGGTGGATCTAGCATTGAGTAAGAGTATAAAATAAGGTACATTTTTTGAGGAAGTCATCTAAGGCTAAAAATCAATTTTTTTGCTTATTTGAGCCATATTGGCATAGTGTGAAGTTCCACAAAGCAGAGCAATAAGTTAAGTTTTGGTATTTGATCTATTTAAACTAGATAAGTTGGTTGTTTGCACATTACCTCTACATAATTTAGTATAAAATGAGGCTTTTATTAAGAGTTGAGTATTGTTTATTGTTAAAAATGAATTGCGTGAGTGTGTGAATGAATATTGATAGGTTGTAAGTGAAGAGATATGAAGAAGTGAAGGTGAAAAGTGGCTGAGAAGAGTGAAAAAGTTAAATAAAGAGAAATACAGAAGTTTGTCAATATACTAGGCGTGGAAAAGAACCTAGGTGAGACACAAATTAAGGTGAAATAGACTTACTAGGAAGAAATAAAGAGGAAAATGAATGAAGAAGAGATAATGAAAGGGTTAATAATGTTGCTCAGGCACAAAAAGAAGAAATATGAGAGAGATAGAAATAAGAAAGAAGCAAAGAGGAAAGAGGAGGTAGGGAAATAAGACCTATGGATAAAACCATAATTGAGAGAGCTTAGAAAGTATGTAGAAAGGATTGAGGAATTGATGAAAACAATGTTATGGAGGAAGAAAACAATGAAGTTGGATTTGTGATGAGAAGAAAGGTTAAGTGACATATAAAGCTACTTGTGAAGAGGAAACAAAGATCGTAGGCGATAAAGGTGATCAAAAAAGAAGAGAAGAAGGGGAGGAAAATGGACAATAATGTAAGCAAGTAAAAGGAATAGGTCATCAAGGAGATCATGTATGAGGAAATTTAGAAAATTGATAAAAAGGAAATGACCAAGCTACAAAGGTTTGAGAAGGTAAATGAAACTTTGAGTTTTTATTCTAAACATGAAAATAAGAATGAGGTTGTTGACATACAGGTGAAGAGTCATATTAATCTCTCAAAACCAGTCAAGGATCATGGATATGTAATGCTTAAATGGCTTTAGAAACTAGCAGTTGAGAGAGAGAGAGTGTTAAGCCAAATGTCTTGAAGGAAATTCCAGAGGGAATAAGACTAGTGAAGGATGAAAAGAGATGGTACAACATGTACAAGAGGTTGAATAAGAGAAGAAATCATGGAATGAAGGCAAGGTACGTAAATCTAATTCAAAACTTGTTTTTTTCCTGACATTCCAATTTCTTTGGGTGAATTCCTTGAAATTTTAAAGAATGAATCAATTAGTGCATTTGAGAAGAAAGAAGGGAACGAGACAAACAAGGCTAAGTTAGAAGATGACATTTCAGATTTAAGTGAGGAAAAAAGGTATGATGATCATTTTTACATAGATGAAGTTGATGTTCTTTTACAAGATTTTTTGGATATGATGGAACAACGAGAGATGAGTGAAAGTACAATTGAGATTATAATGGTTTCCTTGACAAGGAATTATTTCAATAGTATAAAATTTATGCAAAAAGGTATAGGTATTGACCTAGAGTAGGTTGACATGATAGAAAACATGAGTGTGTAAGAATTTGAACAAGGAAAAGAAGATTGTGGAAATATTTCAGTCCACATAAGCAAGGAAAATGTTGAGAACATGTTGGAAAAGTATTGTACAGGGATGAAAATATAGTGAATCATGATAAGGAATATGTTTTTGTTGTTGTGTGTCTTGATTGTGCATGTACAACTGGTGGATACTTGAAGATGAAGAAGATGGAACTTGAACATAAGAAGACAAGATGCATACTTGAAGGATAAGTAAGAGTAAAGTACAAGTTGTGAGACCCAGGAGGAGTTCATGGAGTAAACAAGGTCAGGTTGAGTGAAGAAGTAATTCTATAGATATTAAAAACAAGAGCACATGGATTCTTTTCAAAACCTTGGGAGTATGATGCAAGAGAATCACCTAGAGTGATTCAATTTTAAAAACTTTTGTCATGGGCATTCTTGGAAGGTTTGGAGAGATCATATGGAGTGGTTAAGAGAATTTAGAAGTGATCAAAATTTGAATTTACCTATCTTTTTCCATTTTCCTGCCCAATGGGAATTTGAATTTGCAAAGCTTGTAAGTGAGGAAGTTTGGTTTGTCAAGAGTGGGAAAGAGTCTTGGTTATTAGTTAAGGAGTCTAAGATGTATAGGAATGCAAAAGCATTGTGGGAGTTCATCTTGAAGATCATGTGCTCTTGAGTTAAGTAGGTTAGTATAAGAAATCATTTGGTATTGATTTAAAAGTGAAAAATGTAACTTGTAAGTGAGGAGTTAGTGAGTGATGAGTCACTTATGAGGTAGTTAGGGTTAGAAATTTAAGTGAGAGAGGTATTTTTTAAGAAAAGTTTCATATGAATAAGGGGATATCTTGAGGAAGAGACAAAGTTAAGGTAGATGAAGAAAAATATAGTGAAGGGGTAGACAAAATACAATATATAGAAGTCATTCATGAAGGAATGAAACCCTTGATTTTGGCTTGGCAGTAAATAAGAGTATGCTAATAGATTTTGAAGTTTTAAATTTTGTTTCTAATTATGTGTTCATTATATTCCTAATTGTTTTGGATGAAGATATACATGTACTCTATTTTGAACATTAGGAGAGATTGAGTTGAATCATGTCCTTGCATAAAGAACTTGTAAAGATGCTATATTATGATAGTTTGGGGATGAATCATGTGTAAGTGATGAAGAAGTCTTCTTTTTAGAATATATTTGTCTCCTTATGGAATTATAAAATATGTTTTGTTGAGGAAAAGTAAAATGCTAGTTTGAAACCTACCATACACAGTCCAACACAGTTGGAAAATGAGGTGTTGGTAAATTTGAAGGACAAGGGGGGATTTACCATCAATATAACCATGTGAGTAAACATGAAAAAGACTTAGAGTAGCGATTTGGGGCTTTGGAAGTGAAAACAAATCATTTTATAAGGGTTTATCATAGATATTGAACTTGTGATCTTTGCACTTATACTTGAGTCTTGATACTTCTTAAATAATATCTAAGGATTGTGTATAGACTGATTTGGGTGGTTATAAGGGCTAAAGATCCATTAAATGCATGAAAATCCTAATAGTTAGTCTCTAGGAGGATTGTTACAGTCATGAGGCCTAATTAGCTGGACAAATTTTGCAAGAAAAGTGGCTTAAGATTGGATTTTATGCATGAAAATTTGTAGGTAGTTGTAAATTGATAATGGGTGCCTGAGAATGTATTGAGTTTTTTCTAAAACCTCGTACGACAAATTTTATACCTAGAAAGGCACTTTGACAAGGCTATTAGGAGAGAAGGATAGTTAAGGAGAAGGAAGTGGTGGAAAGGTGACCTAACTTAAAAATTGAAACCTTATTTTTATTAAACACTGCAAGGGGCATAATGGGTGCTTGAAAATAATATTGCTTTGTTTGGAGGTTTTCTAGTTTGTTCCAAACATGAAACTACCAAAGACCTTGTTCTTAAGGGCTAAATGAGACAATTTTGACAAAGGTGGAGACATTTGAAGTTCTCTTGGTTTTTGACTATTGTGAAGGATATGATATCATTAAAATTGATCATGGTAACAAGTACAATGCTAGTATATGACATTTAAGACCAAAACATACTAACTTTTGCATGTTGTTGCCTATCCTAGTTTGAGGAGCTTGTAAGGACAATTTTGAGAAGAAACAAATGAGTTTGTAATTTACATTATGAGTAAACATTTTGAAGATGGATCTAGCATTGAGTAAGAGTATAGAACAAGGCAAATTGGTTGAGGAAGTCATCTAAGGCTAAAAAGGAAAAAAATTACTTATTTGAGCCATATTGGTATAGTGTGAAGGTCCTCAAAGCAGAGAAATAGGTTAAGTTTTGGTATTTGATCTAGTTAAACTAGATAAGTTGGTTGTTTGCAATTACCTCTACATCATTCATTCACTTGTTGATCAGGGTATTGTTTATCATAGTTATAGAATATTTCACTTTGAAGGTATTTGAATACACTTCCTCAGTAGGGACATGCTTGGTTTCACATGCAGATTCAGTTAGTAAGCTATTGGGCAAATAGATTAATTATTACATGTTATCTTTAAATTGTAGAATATAATCAACAAGTAGCTTATTTTTCCCTTAATGAAAATAATGTAAATGCTCATAAGTAACTTTAGGGTCATTATTATCTATAATGCATGAGTATAAATTCTTCTAATTCTAAGAAGGTGTTTAATGATTCATTAGTTAGGTGAGGAAACCAATACATTGCATCACTTTTTAGGATATTAGGAAATTATTTTAAGAGAAACCTATTAGTGTTTTTTGACATGGTTCTTCATCATCTTTATAAACCAAAGAATATATACAGTAGAAGCCACAAGAAAATACACACAGTGGAAAATAAAAAATTAGAAAATAATTATAAGTCCACCAACCATTAGGAGAAGCAGTTGAAAAAGGAAAAACCTAGAGATATTGAAGAAAGCCACTGCGAATTGGATATCTACCAAAAATTATAAAATACCACCAAATATTGAAGGAAACTATGAAATAAAGGAAAATCCACACGTTGAATACATAAACCATAATAAAAGTTACAGAGGCACTATCAAAATTGACAACTATTGGCTATTGTATGGATTATATAACTGTTTTAAATCTTTGCAATAGAGATAGGGAGATATATAGGAGATGAGATATATGAAGAGAGATATATGAGAGGAAGAAGTGGAAAATAAATAGAGATTTGAGAATAGAGTAGTAGAGGAATATATGAGAATGAGATCTAATTAGTGAATTAATTGTTGTCTATGCTGGGAACCTGGGTTTTCAAACTAACCATTTTTTTGAAGCTATGACAAATTTGTGGGGGATAAACTTTCCAAGTAGTTGAACATTAGAAATATTTGGGTGGAGGGAGATTCCCATATTATCATTAACTTCCTTCATAATAGGTCTCCTCCTAGTTGGTCTATCAACAAGGTCATTAAGGATGCATGTGTTCACTTGGATCATGCACCCGTTGAATCATTAGGTGATCTAGTAAAACATGGGAACATCTCTAAGGTGTGGGACCTTGGATCCTTGGGATGAACCTCTAGAGAAGGCTAACTTCCTACTAAGCTATGTGCGTATGATATAAGATCAAGGTGTAGAACTACAAAAATTTAAAGAAAATCTAATCTATCTGTGCCTTGGGGGTAAAAGGATAGAAAGATAACTAAAATCTGTAGAAAAGAGGTGATGCACAAATGTTTTAGGAAAAAGTAGATCTATCTCATATACACAAAGTATTATTGTAGAACTCTATATAACTTACACAAATCCTTACAATATTCTCCATGAATTATTTTAAATAATATGAACTTAAAACAAAAGAAGCAGCTTGATATTCTCCACAACTGAAATAGTAAATACCATATACCACAACTTGCAAGTTAACTGAGAAATATTACTAATATGAAAGAAAGATAAACATCTGCATACAAGGAACTAAATCATTCACAAATATTCAATGGATCATTTAAATGCACACCATATTAAATATTCAAAGGCAAAATATTGTTCTGAATATATTGAGGCTAAAGATTGTTTGTTGGATCTCCAAAATGATAGAGCCTCCTTAAAAATAAGATATAAAATAGAATGCATTTATATTTAGGGAACAGTCTCCCATGAAGATAGCAAAATGGTTTATAGGTTTTACTGAGTCAACCTTGCGACTTCCATCGGTTCCGCAACTTGGAGACTATTCAGAAATGGTTGTCATGCCTAGCTAGAACTGACGATGCCCTTTTCTTGATATGATTCTTCCTTATTTTCTTCTTCCTTTCATTCTTCAACTACCTTGTGCCTGAAATCAAGAAAACAATTGAAAATTCCATGAACCTCTTCATCATCCGATCCACATGCATAACGATTCAGGATATCTACCGATTTAGTTTCTCTAGCTACTTTCACTAGAAATATTTTTGTCTTTCTTATGACCTTCTTGAGATGAATTAGGAAGTTTTGGTAGGATACTAATTTGTAAATAGAGTCAAGACTAAAAGACTTAGTTACATCATCATCTTGGTTCACCAAACTATTAAAATGAACAATAATTTGAGCAACTGGAAGAATATCAACATTCTTGTCTAGAAATTTGAAATTAATATTGTCAAATTCTTTAATAATATCATCCAAGCCATTAATTTTTGTAACTCACTTCTCCTCCAACTTTGATGTGACCTCCTATAATATAATTTTTTTGAATTCCATTACTTCTTTAAATTCAAAAGGTTTTGAAATATCATCAATAATTCAGAACCATCACTCTCTCCCATAATTTAGGCATGTCAATATGTCCCAAGTATGTATCCATGATATTGTATATATCAGATGAGATAATTGAAATAGGTACTACCCCTTGATATCCATATTTCATTTTATCCTTCCCCTTGGATGAAGATCCAAACATTTGCCCTGTTGAAAAAACCAAAAAATGGAAGTCGGGGCGGAAGTGTATCCTTGTAGAACAACCTTATAAAATTAACCTATAATTTTGAAACCCTGAAGTCCAAAGTTCTGAAATTAGAACTTAAACCCTGTTTAACAACTTTGAAACTTTGAAATAACAAACCCTTAAAACTCTGAAATCTGAAGTTCTGAAATCAAAACCTCCAAAGTGCCGAAACCAAAAAATATCAAAAAACCCGATATTAGAATTTTACACCTGTGAGGTAGTCCGGAAACTCCAAAAGAGAAAACATCTGAAAAATAAATCCTCCAAAACCATGGAAGTATGAAGCCCGCAAAACTAAAATTGGAAATAGAAAACTTCCGAAATCTAAAATGGAAACTCTCTACTTACGATGAACTTGTTGATTTTTTGTCTTTCGGAAGCGAAAATTAACTCCTACGAAGCAACCTATTTCTCCGAAAGCCTTCATGTTTTTTGGAAATAATTTTTCCCCGTTCATGTAAGAGTTTTAAGCTTGGGATTCAAAAATAATAAAAACAATCAAGCAGGAAAAAACCATTATTTAAACCTCAACAAAAAGACCAAAAGGAGAATGTATCTAAGGGAAAAATGGAAGACAAGAGAGAAGTAAAAATAATAGAACAAGAGTCCCAAAAATGAAAATCAAAATAAAACTTGCAAACTTACCCAAAATGATGAGAAAATATGAAAATAATTCTTCAAAAATCACCTAGGGGTACGATTGGGATGCAAAGGTATATAAGTGTGTCAGAGTACTAATTCGTCTAGTAGAAAAATGACAAGTAAAACTTACATATTTATAGGAGAGTGAAAAATTAATTACTCGGGTCAGAAACTTGTAGGTAGTTGGGCATTTATTGCCGTGAAAAATTGAAATTTGAAGGTTGGCGTATAGGCTACCTGCAGGCTGCACTTTAGATTCTGAAGTCCGAAATGAGAGCGCAATTTTCATTGTAACTTGCAGTCTAAAGAAATTCGTGGAAAACTTCGAAAGGAGGAAAACTACATGCTAAATACGTACTTGTAGTTCTGACTTCCTGTTCTGAAAAACTGATTGGATTGGACTTTGGGTTTTGGAACTCAACACTCATTTTGCATGCAAAATACATGTTTACTTCCGAAGTTCAAAATTTGGTGAAAATGGTGCTAAGGAAATTTTTGAAACAAATTTCCCGAAAAAACTAAGGAATGGGAAGGGTAGAAAATTGCAAGAAAAAATTTTAAAAGCCTCCTTGGCAAGGGTAACTTGTAAAGTTAACATTTTTGGCAACCTCTCTGGGATGCTTTCCTGTAAAGAATTAGTCCAATAACCTGAAGAAATCCATTGGGCACATGAGTCCTTGACCTGAAAACATTTAGAACATAACACAAATAGGAAAAACAAAACCAAGAAAAACAAACAAAACCAAACAAAGCAAAACAAAAAATGTGCAAAGCACTTGGAGGAAATAAACCTAGACTAATAATGTACAAGATGAAACCTTCTCAAAAACAGGCCTTGAGATGTATCCCATTCACTAGAATGGGCAATGCTTCTCCATTGAGTCTAGATAGGCAAAATGAATTTGCCTCTTTACAACTTATAATGATGTATGGCCCACTCCAGAGAGCATCAAATTTTACGTGCATTCCTGTCTTGGCCCTTTCAGCATCCCATTTGAGGACCAAATCTCCTTTTTAAAAAGTCTTATGAGACACTTTCTTATCAAAATTATTCTTCATTTGAGCCTGATGTAACTCCAAAATCTTCATAGCTTTGTTCTTAATTTCTTCCAACTCCATTAATTCAGCAAACCTTACTGTCATAGGATCACTTTCCATAACCTCCATCTGATGTGCTAACTCCAAAGAGGGAAATTCCAGAGATAAAGGAAGTTTTTCCTCCCTACCATATACAAACATGAAAGGGGAATTCCCTATGGCCCTTTTTGGCATGATCCTATCTACCCATAAGGTAGTCTTAAGTTGCATATGCCAAGTCCATTTGTTATTGTCCATTGTTCGTTTGATGATCCGTACGAGGTTCTTATTACTAGACTCAACTAAACCATTACCTTGCGGGTAATAATTAGAAAAAGTTTTCAAATACACTCCATTCTTGACAGCCCACTCACTGAGATTTGTTCCTACGAAGTCGTTGGTGTTATTCAAAATCATCTTGAAAGGGACACCAAATCTTGTCATTATACCCTCTAGAAAGTCAAGAACAAAATTTTCATTTCCTTCTTTTAACGCTACAACTTCTTTCCATCGAGTGAAGTAATTCATTGCTGTCAATACCCAATTATGCCCATCGCTTGACGGAGGATTGATCATTCTGATAAAATCTAACCCCCACTAAACAAAAGGCTGAGCTACCTGAATTAGATGAAGGGGAAGAACATCTAGCTTTTGATTTCTTGTGAAGAAGGCACATTCTCTACATCTTCTTACCCACTGATAGGAATCTTTGAATAGATCTAGATAATAATAACCAACCCTCATAATCTTCATAGCAGTGGTTCTTGTAAGAATTTTCCTCCCAACAAACCATTATGAAATTCTTCCAGTATCTTGTCAACTTGTTCTAGTCTTATACATCAGAGGAGGATGTCATTCAAATCTCTACAAAAAAGTACACCATATACGAGAACATAAGGAATGGACTAGAGTCAGAAAATTCACCTATGGCTTCTATCTAAGTCAAGAGGATATTCTCTGAATATAATAAAATTATTCATTTTTGATAACCGGTAAGTAGAAGTATCTTCTTGGGAATGATTATGAAACACCATGTCTCCTTCATCTTTCGATTCCAAATCGACAACAAGTTATTGGCATAAACAATTCCCTCTGACTAGATTGGTTACCTTAATATGCACGTCATACTCCATGAACTTGGTGATCCATCTAGCTCATTTCTCACTCATATCCCTAGTCAACAGAAAATACTTGACTCCTGGGTGTGACACCATCAACTGAATTCTATTATTGGACAACATATGTTTGAATTTATTTAATGACCGGATGACAAAAAAAACCTTTTTTCAATGAATGAGTATTTGAGCTCATAATATTTGAGGTACTGACTGAAAAAATCAATTGGGTGTTCCATCAAATCGTCATTTTGATGAGTGAGAATTCCTGAAATACTTTCATGTCTTGCAAAGGTATAGAGGAAGAAATATTTATCGTATCCGGGGTTCACCAATGTAGGAGCCTAGGAAATAACTATCTTAATAGCTTCAAATATCTCTTTCCCTTCTTTGGTCCATCTAAAGGGTGTATTATTTTTCAACATGACCGTTAATGGTTTGGCTAAGGCAACAAATTGAGGTATAAACCTCCTTACAAAGTTAATGGTTCCTAAGAAAATCTGAAGGCCTTTCTTATGGCTTAGAAGGGACAAAGCCAAGATGACACGAATCCTTTCTGGGTCAATAGAGAGTCCTTATGTGGAAACATTATGCCCTAATAATTTACCTTCGTGAACCATAAAAATGCACTTCTTAAGATTTAGTGAGATCCTAAATTCTTTGCACCTCTTAAAAATCTTTTCCAAATGGGCTATATGATCTTATGTATGTTTAGAATACACCATTATGTCATTAAGATAAACAAGGATCATGTCATTTATTAGCCTTTTGAAGGCCATATCAATAGCTCTTTGGAAAGTCTCCCTGACATTAGATAACCAAAGTTGCATCTTATTGTAGGCATATGTGCCCCATTTGGTAGTAAAGGCCATTTTGAACTGATCTGATTCCTTAACCAAAATCTGGTTATAGCCTGAGTAGCCATCGAGTAGGGAAAATATTTCTACCCCTGCTACTGTTTGGAGAATCTGCTCCATACACAGAAGAGGGTAATGATATTTTAGAGAGGCTCGGTTCAAGTCTCTGAAATCCACACATAGCCTGATTTCCCCATTCTTCTTCCTAACTAGAACAAGGTTAGCTACCCAGGAATAATGTTTGATTGGGAAGATAATGCTAGCTTCAATGAGATTTAAAAGTTCTTTCTTCATGAGTGGTTCAATCTTGGGGTTGACCGATCTCTGTTTTTTCCAAACTAGCTTAACATTCGGGTCAGGCTCAATAATGTGTTGCACCAATCCTAGATCAAAACCATGAAGATATTCATAGCTCCATGCAAATATATCACTATAATCTTGACAAAGACCAACAAAAGTTTGTTTTTCTTCCGAAAAGCACACTTTCCCAATCTTTAGAAACCTATCTTCCGCAACCTGAACAATTTCAAAATCATCTTCTTTAATTACCATATTGCCACTTTATCTTTTAACTTGATCATCCGAATTGAATATTGATTCAAGAGTGACCAAACCCTTCAGAAATTTATTGGTTTTTAACTGTATAATTTGATCATTGTATGCTTCTTGAAGCTTAGATTGGTTCATCAAAGAGAATTCAGATTCTTCCTATATAAAAAGAATAATTTTCTTGCACTTCAAAAATCTGCCAACACCTACATTGTTCAGTAGTACTAACAACCATTTTAATGGAATATCATTCATCTTTCGTGATATCAATAGGTACATTGTACTGTGAACCCACCATTACAAGCCTATCTGCCTCTTGATTTCGTTTTCTAGGAACCACATGGATTCCAAAGGCTTCAAATTCCTCAATCAAATCTGACACCCTATTTTTTTATGACCTTAAGAGATCATTTTTGATGCACTTTGGGCTCTCACCTGATGCACGACAAGCTCATTGTCTTAAAAAACAGCTAATGCTTTGATTCCCTTTTTCTGAGCCAACTAGATTCCTTGCACTAGTGCTTCATATTTGGCCACGTTGTTAGTGTAGCTGAACTAAAGTCGAAAGGACAAGAAATATTTATCACCTTGTGGAGAAATTAGCATAACACCAATTCTTTTCTCCATTTTTACTCCTTAACCCATCGAAGAAGAGTCTCCATAATCCTTCATGATCGTTTTGAGTCTTGAAAAGGTGAGGAATAACTGTTCCTTCTTCATGGGTACAATAAGTTCCTAAACCAATTTCTTCTAATGTTAATAAACTAGCTTATTCTATAGCTAATGCTTCAATGTATGGGTTAAATTGATGTCTCATGCTTACATCGTCAATTACAATATTAGATACTTCTTCCACAAGAGTGGTGGAATCGTGATCAACAACTTATTTTTCTTGGTGACATATGGTATAATTTCTATTGATGGTGCGAGAAATATAAGGCTCAATATGATTTTGAAAAATTGGTTATGCCCTTATAGTTACTTTGGTCCCATACTTGGTCCTAAGGATCATGTAAGACCAATCAATAGATAAATACCCACCCATTTTGGCAGTGAAGTCTCTGGATAGACATATGGAAAAGAAAGGTGGAAGATCAATGACTGATATGTCCTGCGTAAATGGAAAACTTGGAAACACATGAATAGTAAGATTGAGATATTTGATAACTCCAATAGTCTTAACCATTGTGCCATCCAACTGAACAACTCCCCTTGATACCGGTGTATACTGAATACCCAACACATCTGTAATTTGTTTAGGCATCACATGGAGCTGCTCACACTAGGGTTGATCATATAGTTGTGTACCAAGTGCTTACCAATGATAAAGAAATGTAGAATGGTGGTGGATTATTGGTTTTAGCAACATTTTTTACTTCTGGTTGACGCAAGCTAGTAGCAGTCGATGCCCCCTGCTTGACTTATTCACTAGGTGTACCAAAACATTTTAGAGCTTCCTGCAATAGATTTCTCTGAGAAGGAATCAAAAGTGCTTCCCACATGGTGACATTTAAGTTGGTATTCTTCATTTTTTTGACAATACTAAAAGGGATACTTCCTACCCTGCCAATATTTCTTCAAGCATTGGCATCTTCTTTCAGAAAATAAGCATTCGGTACTGTACCATTAGAAGAAATTTCTTTACTTGTGGCCTAACTATCATGTGTTTCTGACAACTTCTTCCCCATGTATTTGTTTACAACCACTTGCAAATGAGGTTAAGAGGTAGATTATTGATTGGCCTTTGGTGTCTGGAATTCTATTTATCTATTTTTTGGCCGAGTATTAACAACTATTGATGTAGATTCTATATTGAATCCACAAAAATCCTCTTACCAATTCAAAAATGTGGCTTCTCATGATGTTTGAGATTGAAAAGAATCTTCTTGTGAAGGTGCTTCTGTTGGTTGTTCATCATGTGTGGATATGCTCTGAACCATAATAACTTGACTAAGTAACTTGTTAGGGCACATGTTTTGGTTGTGTGGCTGAGAGTAAGGGTAACACCATTCATAATCCTAGAACAAGTTGTTTTGTATAGGGACAAGGGATCTAGAGGAACTACCAGTAAGGGGAGCCTTAACATTCAAGGGTTTAACGTTGGAAACTTGGTTTTGAGCTTGGTTGTTATTCTAGAAGGGTTTCCTATTAGACTGATGCTGTTGGTTCTAGGGTTGGTAAGGATGAGCATATTGGGACTATTTCCTCTTAAGAGCTACCAATTTGTTTCCAAAAGTTTGAAGCAAAATTTAACCTCATGAAGATCATTTGATGGGGATATGTAGATGGAGTTGGCTGATTGGGCATAGAAGGAAGAGGAGTGATAGTTGGTTGATTATTGGGGAAGTCAAGATACAAAGGTATTAGTGGTCTTGGGGCTATTTTCCCATCCTGGATCAAGAAATTTTCAGCTCTTATGGCAGTATAGTAGGCATCGGGAAATGTTTCTCCGCCCATCGAATGAATCATGACCGCAACATCACTATTCAAAGCCCTTAAATATTAAAAAAATGCATTAGTTGGGGAAGGCTTTGTCAAAGTTGGAATCTTATTCCAAGTTTTATGGAATTGAAATTAAAATTTCCCATGAAATCTTGAGGATCTCTCTTTATGGTGGTTAATTATTCCATGAGTGATAAGTAATCACTCTTATCCTTGAAATGTTTACAAAGCTTCTCTCCTAACTCATCCCAGTTGCGTATGGTACCAGCCTCCAACCCATGAAACCATTGGAGTTCTTTTCCCTTATAGGAAATAGTAAGAATCCAGACTACAACATTGTCCTCAGTGACATTATGAACCACACAAATGCTAGCCACATCCTGAATGTGTTCTATGGGAGTGATACTTGTCTCCCCTGTGTAGAAGGGTAGACTCTTGAGTGCAGTTGCAGGTATAACATCATGTTGAGCTAGTGCAAGAGGACTACCACCATTAAAAGTAGGGAAAGCTTGAGCTCGTACCGCTACCTTAGTGGCAAGTGGTTTATTTTATCTTGGTGGAGGGAACCTTTCAAAAGGAGGAGTAAAATGACCTCTACAAGATGACGATGAAGCTTCACTTTTTCTTATCCTTAGAGGAGACAAAGACAATTAAATATACCATTGAATTCCTTTCTTTGAAGAAGCTCTTGTCTGAATTCTTCGCATAAGTTAACACACTGAATCTCAAAATCTAGATATGTGGAGTTTCTAGGTACCTTGATTTATGAAAATGGAAAGAGGAGTAATAACACTTAGTTGGTCCCACCGGGCATGCCAAAAATTATTGTCACTTGGATCACACACCCGATGAATTTTTAAGTGATCCAATGCAACATGGGAACATCCCCAAGGTGTGGGACCTTGGCTCCTTGGGATGAACCTCCAGAGAAGGCTGGACTTCCTACTAAACTATGTGCATCCGATGTAAGATCAAGGTGTAGAACTACCAAAACTTTAAAGAAAATCTATCTGTGTCTTAGGGGTAAAGGGATAGAAATATAACTGAAATGTGTAGAAAGAGATGATGCACCAAAGTTTTAGGAACAAGTAGATCTATCTCATATACACAAAGTATTATTGCAGAACTCTATACAAATTTCACAAATCCTTACAATCTTCTCCATGAATGCTTTTAAAGAATATGAACTTAAAATAACATAAGAGGGACTTGATATTCTCCACATCTGAAATAGTAAAGACCATATACCACAACTTGCAAGTTAATTGAGAAATATTACTAATATGAAAGCAAGATAAACCACTGCATACAAGGAACTAAAACATTCACAAATATTCAATGGATCATTTAAATGCACAACATATTAAATATTCAAAGGAAAAATATTGTTTCGAATATACTGAGGCTAAAGATTGTTTCTTGGATCTCCAAAATGAGAGAGCCTCCTTACAAATAATATCTAAAAGTATTTTAAACATAATGCATTCTCCTATTTATAGACTAAGAGGATTGAACGATTATAGATGTGCCTCTTAACTACTACATACTAAAAATAGAATGCATTTATACTTAGGGAACAATCTCCCATGAAAATAGAAAAATGGTTGTATAGGTTTGACTGAGTCAACCCTGGAACTTCCATCAGCTCTGCAACTTGGAGACTGTTCAACAATGGTTGTCATGCCTAGCTAGGGCCAGCGCCACTCTTTTCTCTATCTGGTTCCTCCTCCTTTTCTTCTTCCTTTCCTTCTTCTTCAGCTAACTTGTGTCTGAAATCAAGAAAATGCTTGAAAATTCCTTGAAACTCTTCATAATCAGGTCCACATGCATAGCAGTTCAGGATCTCTATTGATTTAGTTTCTCTGGATACTTTTGCTGGAAGTCTTTTGGTCTTATTTATGACCTTCTTGAGCTGACTCAGGAATTTTGGTAGGATACCAATTTGTAAATGGAGTCAAGACTAAAATAATTTGTTACATCATCATCTTGGTTCACCAAATTTTTGAAATGGGAAATAATCTGATCAATTGGAAGAGTATCAACGTTTTTGTCTAGAAATTTGCAATTGATCCTGTCAAACTCTTCCTTAATGTCATTTAGGCCGTCAATTGCTTCAACTCGTTTCTCCTCCAACTTTTATGTGGACCTCCTGCAATATCTGAATTCTATGAATTCCATTGCTTCTTTAATTTTTTTTTTCGAAACATCATCAATAACGTCCTACTTTAAAATCAAATCTGAGTTGACACTTCATAATTCCTTCCAAATTTCAAGGAAAGTTCCAAATTATCACTTTCCTTAGTGAGGAGTTCATTGATCTTTAAGATGGAATATTTCTCAGACATACAATTCATTATATAAATCAACAACAACTTTAATCAATGGTTTTTCCTCCTGAATTAGATTTTCCATCCAAACCCCTACTAACTCTTCCCTTTTGTCTAATCTTTTCAACCACAAGAAAGATATGTCATAAAATCTCAAGAGGAATAGCGAGAGTGGAAGTATAGATTGGCTATGTGATCTCAGTCAAAAGAGCAGTTAGTTTTTCAACCTTACCCTTAAGCTCATCCTTAGTTATTTTATCCTTATAAAAATTATCCAACAAGTTACCCAAGGCCACCTGAACATCTTTCTTTGCTCCTTCATGGGTGGATTTTCCAAGAGAAAACATAGAAATTTGGTAGTTCACTACTGTGATTGTTTCCTTAGTTTTCCCCATAGTTGGAGTGGCTATCTCAACAAAATCTTTCCCCTATTTGGTCAACCGATAGGTTAGAAATAACTATCAGTCTCTTATCTTGTCTTGGGGGATAGATCTATAGCACTTAGATAAAAAAATCAATGATGGGAACTGTCTTCTTCTGTTTTTGTGTCTATTTATGTAACCATGTAGAAATAGAAGAAGAAGATTCAGAAGACAACACGGGCATTGTTATGGTAGTAGTTTACGGAGTTAGTAAAAATAGGGCACTGGTCGCAGTCATTGAAAGTGGAAATGATGTGGTAACAATAGAGGGCGAAGTGGAAAGGATGGCCCCTGGTGCGGGTGAAATATAAGTAGAAATGGGGAGAGATTTTTGGGGAAGAGAGGTTTTGAAGGGAGACCTATCCTAAAAATATCTCTAGTTGAAAGAGCTGGAAGGGAGGAGAAAACATGGGCCATATAGGGAGAAGAGGTGAGAGAAGTAAGAGAAATGGAAATAGAGGAAAAGGAGGACATGGTCAGAGGAAGGGTAAGAGGTGGAGGGGAAAGAGGAACTTGAGAATGGAGAAGATGGAAGAGGTGGAGGAGAGTGGGTGACTACAACACTTGAGTGACTCTTAGGGGAAAACTTAGGTCAATGATCTCAGTAGATTAATTTGGGAGATGCAACTCCCATTGTAGAAAATTTATAAGAAGATCCTAAACCTCCAACAACAAAAGAAATATTGTGGGGCCTTGAGATAGGTTTAGGACTTGACCTCTTTCCTTTAGATGGAATGGTATGGCCCACCAAGGACTATGCTTGAATAATTTATGTGGCAATTTGTTTTGATGCTTTGGGTGTGATTCAAAAAGTTATCAACGATTGGTAGGTACAATTTATAATGGGACCCACCCTTTCCTTTATGTTGTTACATGCCTCAAGTGACCAATCAATCCAAGGTAAAGGCTGATTCATGACATTATTTTGATCATAAGAAGGATCTAAAACCTAGTTATCATCTTGTAGGCCCTCAGGGATGATCAAAATTCCATATTGGGTGACCTCTTGAAGGGTTAACCTTTCAAATTATGTTTCCCTTACTGCATTATCATCTCAGAAATGGATCCAAATATCCTCTAGTTGAGGTATGTGAACATAGGATGATGTTATTTTTCTGAACTTGTCCTAGTAGTCAAAATCAGGTGTGTAGGTGAAATGTTTTCAGAGTCATCTGTGAAATCTCTCCCTCAATATTTTTTAGATTTTAAGTAGAAGCGCACATGTATCTACCTATAGTTATAGGAAATTGGGATCATGCTTTATGCTGGTCATGTTGAATCTTGTGGTAACGTAGAAACTGACAAACCAATTCCATTAGAACCCACTTGTTCGTTGGGCATCTTGGTAGCTTGCCAAGAGCTAATATGAATCCAAGAATCCTGATATATGTGAATGTTAGGAATTGTAAATAGATATCTCCCCATTCCCTTACCTCCTTCTAAGCTTCATAGGAAATTCTTTTGTTATATTAATTTTTATCAAAGAAACACAAGAGAACTATGAATAAAGCATCATTTAATCTCCAATAGTGCTTAGGACCCTCTTCCATTGTGAGTTGGGGATAGTAATTGTATATCCTAAAAACATTACTGGATCCCTTTGGAGTCAATCTTGGTTAATGTCTCATACCCACCACTGCGTACACAAGGTAGGAGGCCATGAAGAATTTTTTGGAGGTTAGAACATCAGACAATTGAAAGTAGATGACATTGCTTATGTGTTTATCCCATTAAATGAGGTATTTGTTTCTCTTGATAGTGGAAATATAAAGGTACATCCACTCTTGGAACTCCCTGGAAGAAGGAAGACCCATAACTCTTCTCAGTAGTGTAATGATATCATTTACTTCTTGAATGAATTTTGACCAAGGAATCATCTTTGGGAATCTAGATAGTTAACTTTTAGTTTTAGGCAAATAGCTTTTGTTGACGACCCTTGTGCAAGTATCATTCTATGTAACCCAAGGCTTGAGAGTATACTCTGGGGAGATAGTGGCATATGATTTGACATAAGGAGGTTTCAGGAGGTCTTCAAAGAAATAACTATCTAGCTTGATCACCACTGTGCCATCCTCATGTTTTATTGTATCTAAGTCTTTATCAAAATGCGATACAACGAAAAGCACAAACTCAGGAATTACATGGATTGGGGAAATGCAAAAGCAAGGGGAAGTCCATTGTCGAAAATGGCTTGTATCCACAGTTTCTTATTTAGAGCCTTGACTCTCTCCCAGATTTCAAGCATGCCAATATGTCCCAAGTATGTATCCTTGATATTTTCTATATCAGATGAGGTAATTGAAGGGGGTGCTACCCCTTGATAGCCATATTTCATTTTTTCCTTCCCCTTGGATGAAGATCCAAACATCTAACCTATTGAAAAACTAAAAATCAGAAGTTAAGGTGGAAGTTTATCCTTGTAGAACAACTCTGTAAACTCAACCTGAACTTCTAAAACCCCAAAGTCTGAAGTTCTGAAATTGGAACTTAAACCCTGCTCTTAAAATAGTAAACTCTAAAACTCCAAAAAATAAAACCTAAAGTCTGAAAATAGGCAAAACAACTGAAACAACAAACCCTGAAAAATTTCCAAAGCCCTAAATGTGAAACTGAAATCAGAAATAGAAAACTTATGAAATATGAAATGGAAACTGCTAACTTACGATGAACTTATTGATTTTTTATCTTTTTGAAGCAAAAATTAACTCTTGTTAAGCAACTTGTTTCTCTGAAATCCTTCATGTATTTTAGAAATAATTTTTCTCCTTTCGTACAAGAGTTTAAATCCCAGGATTCAAAAATAATAAAAACAATCAAGTAGGAAAAATCCATGATTTAAAACTCAGCAATAAGACCTAAAGGAGAATATATCTAAAGGAAAAATGGAATACAAGAGAGAAGTAAAAATAACAAAACAAGAGTCCCAAAAATGAAAAGAAAAATAAAACTTGCAAACTTACCCAAAATGATGAGAAAATATGAAAATAATGCTCCAAAAATCACCTAGGGGTACGGTTGGGATGCAAAGGTATGTCAGCGTGTCAGAGTACTGATTCGTCTGGTAAAAAAATGACAAGTAAAACTTTCATATTTATAGGAGAGTGAAAAATTAATTACTCAGGTATGACACATGCAGGTAGTTGGGCATTTATTTCCGTCAAAAATTGAGATTAAGAGGTTGACATGTAGGCTACCTGCAGGCTGCACTTTGGAATGTGAAGTCTGAAATTCTGAAGTTCCGAAATGATAAAGGGATGGGGTTTTAGGAACTGGAGTGTAACTTGCATTTTGGACGTTGAAGTCCAATATGATGGTGCGGAGTCAGACTTTGGGTTTTGGAACTCAACACTCATTTTGCATGCAAAATACATGTTGACTTTCGAAGTCTTAAATTCGGTGAAAAATGATACTAAGGAAATTTTTAAAGCCTCCCTGGAAAGGGTAACTTGTACAATTAACAATGTCCTTCTTATCCTTAGTACCTTCCCTCAAGTTAACATTACTCACACATAAAGAGAAGGAAATAAAGTAGTATATATTTGTGTTAACATTGGGGTCGATTCTGCTACTCTCCATCATTGGTTTGAGAGTTTAAATATCCATTTATATTCCATGAATTTAGTGAATCCTTAAAGTACCAAAAGGTAATTATAACAAGGCCTCGTATCTATCAGTCGATGTTATTTTTTATCAGCACGCTTCGCTCACACATGACCCCATTCGTTTATGTGTGCTTCAACTTTGGGAGATCACGAAATATTATGTTTTCAACCCTACTCTACATTACCATTTCAAAGTGTGAAAATTTGGAGGTAATATGGGTGGTGAACCCTGCCAAGTGGAGCCTCCCTTCAATAGAGGATGTAAAGAAAATGAACAATTTTGGAGCATTTTGGGCCCAGGTAATTTTGCCACTTTTCTGAAATGAATTCATGGGCATGACCCACATATTTTAATGGAGTTTTTGGTTGCATGGAAGGATAAAAAATTTGAGTTCATGGGATAGAGGTGGCTCATCTCTAAAGGTCTCATTTCTAACACCACAGAGATGAGCACCCATGGCTTAAAATTTTACAAAAACAAGTGCAACATGGATGAACATGAATCTAAATTCTTAAATGATGGTGGAAAACTTAAAAAAATCCCTAGGATTTTTTGAAGTTCATCCTTACCCAACTCATATGATGAAGTTTCCATAATCATTATCAAGTATATGATGATGTAAGGGAGAATTCAGCGCACCAATACCTACCATTTGGTGTTGTTGAACCATTTTAGAAGAAATTTCTTGGTGAGTCTTCCATTTCATATTCTTATGTCATTAGAAAACTCTATTAAGGAAGTGCAATGGGGTAAAAGGGTTTATCCCCTTCATCAAGCTGTAACTCTTCTCATTTATATACATTTTATGATTTAAAACCCCAGGCAGAATCTCACTCCCTCACTTCCCTCCACCTCTGTTCCTAAAAACAATAAGAGATATGGGAAGGATATCAAACCAAATGGTTTTCTTAGAAGCATCACAAAGAAAGGTAAAATTCTTGAAGGCCCTAACTCTACTTAGGAAAAATCCCAACATGGACTTGAAGGGGATATGAAAGTTAGGTGTTTGTCAAGCCTTGACAAGAATAATGGGAAGGATATCAATGTTTCTTCCCAAAATGAGCCAGATTACCAAAAGAATGTTATTAAGTGGATTAGAAAGGACATCAAATATATAATGGGAAATGTTAAAAATATCAACAACACTAAGGTAGGCAAGGACAATCAGAACTATAAAGAGATGGAAGTTAAGTTGGAGGAAGTGGAGAACAAGTGCAACCTTTTGAATGATGGTTTTATCCTCCAAACTACTCTCTTAAGGTATATTATAAACAATTATAGATCTTTGAAGGAATTGAGCACTCATGGTATGGTTGATGGTATTCCTATATATATTTTTGTCTTGAGGGAGTTTTCCATAACTATGCATTAGGGAAACAACACCAAGATCCATTTCCTAAGGGTATGTCCAAGAGATCTTATTCACCACTTGAGCTTGTGCATAGTGATTTGATGTTTTTTCCTCCCCTCTTTCAATGGAGCTAAGTATGCACTTACATTTATTGATAATTTCTCGAGGCATCCTTGGGTTTATTATCTCAAGTAAAAAATTGATGTTAATTCACACTTCAAAGTATTTAAGGCTTTGGTCAAGAAATAATCTTCTAGTTGCATAAAGAACCTTCACACTGATTATAGGGGGAGTACAAAAAATATTTTTTAGATTTTTTGGAAAATCATGGAATTATTCACCAACATTTGATTCCTTATACTCCACAGTAAAATAGATTAACAAAAAGGAAGAACAAAACTTTGAAGTAAATAGAAAACTATATGATGCATTCAAGAGATTTACCTTCTATATACTGGGAAGAAGCAGTTAATTATGATAACTACATTCAGAATTGTACACCACACAAAGCACTTAAATATTTGACTCCAGAGTAGGCTTGGTCCAAAAATAACCCTGATGTCTCATTTTTTCAAGTCTTTAGGAGCCATGCTTAGGCCTTTGTGCCAAATAAGAATAGGAAATCCTTGGATAAGAGGAGAAAAACCTTGATCTTTGTAGGGTATTGTGAGGACAGGAAAGGTTATTGACTGTTGGATCCTGATACTCATTAGGTTTTTTTGAACACATGTTAAATTTTATGAGTGTTTCTCTTCTCATGATTCTTCATCTATTTGCATGCCTACTTTTTATTTACCTCATCTCGAGGATCCCTTCTTTGAGGAGGTAACTGAGGAGGTTATGGATGACGAAGAGGATCCTATTCCCACTGATGTTCAATTTATTCCTAAGGGGAATCATACTACAATTTATGAGATAAGACCTTTCATACAAGATATTCCACTCACTAGGCATCACCATGCACATTTTGCAGGTTCTTGTTGGGGTTAAAACATATAACAGTGTTGCATAGATCTATAATCAAAGAAATCATACAAGAAATGAATGTAGAAATAACCAGAAGATAAAATAAACAAGAGAAAGATTACACAAAATTTAACGTGGTTCACCCAGTGTGGGCTACGTCCACCAAGAAACGGTTAATATTATTATTCAGTGCTTTACATAGGAAATAAAATGAATATCTACTGTCTTCCAACACCTCACATGATTTTTAATGCTTTTCCCTCACTCAACTATTCTTTCTTGCTCACCAAGAAAATTTCATGCAAAACAATTGTTATAGATATTCTCTCCCCCTTACTTACCCTCATGCAATGCATACATGCATATATATCTATTTTGGGTAACTTAAATTTACTTTTACAATCAATAAATCATATTTAAATTAATTGATTTATTCTAATTTTTGTCAAAAACAAAAAACTACATCACCGACAGGTAATTATCACCGGTTACTACCTGACCGGGTGCCAGTTACACCCTGACAGACACCAGTTACTGTATGAGCCAGTAACATGTAAAAGAAAGTTTCTTGTGAAGAAATTAAGCTCCATTCTCAACAATCTCCCACTTGGAGATCAATTGTCTACACTGTACTATGCATCACCATCCTTGGTTCCTTTTCCTTGGCCTGTTTCTTCCTCTTCAAGTTTTAAACTCAAAGACCAACAAAAGTGGAGTGAAGCTCCAACTTCTCCCTTACCAATGGCTTCATTAGCATGTCTGCAGGGTTCTCATCCATATGGATTTTATTTAAATTTAGTTTTATCATCCTCCAACACTTGCCGTATGAAGTGATACCTCAATTGAATATGTTTCTTTCTTGAATGAAATGCTGAGTTCTTTTCCAGATGAATTATGCTCTGACTATCACTGTATAATATACAATCCTCTTGCTCCTTACCCAACTCTTCCATGAACCTTCCCATCCATATCATCTCCTTGTTAGCTTCTGTAGCTGCAACATACTCTACCTCTGTAGTAGATAAAGCCACAACCTTTTGCAATCTCGAAATCTAGCTAACTGCCATTCCATGTACTGTGAAAATATATCAAGTGGTGCTCCTCCTACCATCCAAATATCCAGCCATATATGAATCAACATAACCATGTAAAGAAGTATCTGACCCTCTATAGCATAACTCCATGCCGAATGTCTCTCTCAAATACCTGAGAATCCATTAGACTAATTTCCAATGTTCTTTACCTGAATCAGCCATAAACCTGCTTACAACTCCCACTACCTGTGAAATGTCTAGTCTAGTACAAACCATGGCATACATAAGAATTCCTAATGCTGAAGCATAGGGAACATGTGCCATGTACCCAAGCTCCTCGTGTGATGAAGGGAATTGATCTTTGCTCAATTTTAAGTGTCCAACCATAGGTGTACCTATAGGTTTTGATTTTTGCATATTAAACCTTTCTAACACCTTATTGATATAAGGCTCCCGAGACAAATAAAAATTCTTAGTTTTCATGTCTCGGTGAATTTTCATGCCAAGGATTTTCTTTACAGCTCCCAAATCCTTCATTGAAAATGTGTGAGCTAACCTTTCTTTAAGTTTACCAATGTCCTGCATACTAGATCCTGCAATTTGATCTTTTCATATTAAACCTTTCCAACACCTTATTGATATAAGCTTCTTGAGACAAATACAACTTCTTGTTTTTCATGTTTCGGTGAATTTGCATGCCAAGGATTTTCTTTGCAGCTCCCAAATCCTTCATTGAAAATGTGTGAGCTAACATTTCTTTAAGTTTACCAATGTCCTGCATACTAGATCCTGCAATCAACATATCATCCACATACAATAACAAAATAACATATCTCCCATTTTCAAGATTTTTAAAATAAACACAATGGTCAGATTCACATCTCATATAACCATGCTCATGCATAAAACTATCAAATCTCAAATACCATTGCCTTGGAGCTTGCTTGAGCCCATATAGGCTCTTTTTCAATTTGCACACAAGTTTCTCCTTACCCTTGACTTCATAACCAAATGGTTGCTGCATATAAATCTCTTCATCCAAATCACCATGAAGGAAATGTTGTCTTCACATCTAGTTTCTCTAAATACAAATCTTCTACTGCAACTAAACTTAATATAGTATGAATAGAAGTCATCTTAACAACAAGAGAAAATATTTCACCAAAGTCAATACTTGCTTTCTGTGCAAATACCTTTACTACAAGCCTTGCCTTGTACCTTTTCTGTCCACCCTCTTTCCTTCCTTGTTATCTGCTAGCAACTTAAAATCCCCATTTGTTCTACAATGCCATTCAACTATTATTATCCTGCTGGATCTCCGGTTCAACTTATCAATCAATAATAAATAAAAAATCTCCATTTTTGGAGGTCTACCCTTTGTTGTTGTTACAAATCAGCAGCACCCCCTGGATGTTCATCAGATTTCTATTTTGATCACCCTATGCATCCAGTGTGATTGCACAACATTGAATCCTCTTCCCAAGTGTGGGACTTACAAAATGGAAGAGGAATCTTTATATTAGATGTTGGTTCCTCAACTCCTCTGATCAGCTATTTCACTTGCACAATTGCAGAGGTTTTAAACTCCTAAATCTACTCTATATTCCAAGGAGACAGAGATAGAGAATGCAAAAAAGAAAGAACTAATGCTAATAGGTGATGCACCAAAGGAGTTGTAGACACCTGATGCTGCATGAAATACACAATCCATAAGGAAAACACAGCACAAAACATGCACAAATTCTCAAAATGTAATGAAAGATCAAGAAAGCAATGATAGATATATGAAAGGATTGAGGGATTTTAATCACAGAACATATATCAACATCTCAGATCCAATACAGTACATTACAGTGATCCAGAGGCAAGAAAAGGTGCTGCATTACATGGAAAGGTAAAATTTCTTCACAAGTTCTGCCAAGGAGGAAGAAAAAGGAAGTTGCAGAGCTGAGAAAGTGTCTTTCCTTTGCAAAATGAACTCATTCTGGCTTTTACAGTGCAAAACCACGACCCCAGGAGAGAGAAATGCGGGAAAACATGCAAGGGGTTCAACCATTGACCAAAATGCCATCAAAACAACATGGGCGCCCTGACAGACCCATTCCCTGACATTTTTAACCATGCTGGGAGAGAATGTGAGCCATTCTTCATTAAAAACGGTGGTTGAAACGTCATTTATGTCCATGACCACGTGCCAGAGGTGTTTCTTAATTTTCTCTCTCCAAAATCCACCAAAATGCAAAAATGACCCTAGAATCTTGTAGAGAATTTTACCAACTTTCCATTGATATAAAGAACGTGAAAAACTGAGCTCTGGATCGAAAGATATGACGATTTGAAGTTTTAGGGAAAAATAGGGCCAAATCGGTTCGGTGGGAAATTTTTTTGAATTTTTACCTTTTTGGTCGTTTGGAAAATTTTCCAAAATTTCCCCACACTCTGCCACTCTAGGTGCCACATGGTGGCATCTCATTGGCCATGGGCCTTTCAGGGGAATTTTTTTCCAAAAAACTCCACCGAGCCATAACTTCAAAAATACATGGAGTTAGGAGGAAAACTTTACCTTTTTGGAAACCTGAGAAAGAGCTCTATCCAATGGTGCCATTTCCAGAAGGTTTTGAGTGCCTGAAAAGCAAAATTTTGTGACTGAGGTACAAGAGAGGGAAGAATGAGAGGAGTTACCCACAAAATGAGCAGGGGGGCACATTTTAGATAACAGTGACCTTCTCACAGGAGTTTGGGGTACTGGAGGCTCAATTTGGACCTTCTAGAAATTCCTATCCAAATCTAATAGTGACCAACGCCGGTCACCTCTAAAAAATTATGGTTCTACTAATCGATGTCGGTTTGGATCTTCTGTAACTGATACCGGTTCTTCTGAACGATGTCGGTTAGGGGTTAACTGACACCGGTTACTGTGTAACCCTGTAGGTAATACTTTTAAATCCAAGAGTTCATTTTCATTTACAAAATTCTTAATCGGTTCATCCTTGGGTACCAAAATTTGATCCTTGTACATTCTCTTTTCATTACATTCAAAATCACGACTCCTAATAATCTTAGAATTCTTTAAATCCCAAAAATGAAAACCAAAATCACCAGATCCATAACCAATGAAAGTGCATCTCTTGGATTTTGCTTCCAACTTTTTCCTATTTTCCTTATCAACATGCACAAAAGCTTCTTAACCAAAAAAATTAAGAAAAGAAAGACCTACGTATTTTCCGGTCTAAGCTTCCTTTGGTATTCCTCCATCTAGTGAACTTGAAGGCCCACGGTTAATCAAATAAACTACTGTATTGACTGCTTCCACCCAAAACTGTAAAGGAAGTCCAGGATGCATTCTCATACTTCTAGCACATTCCATGATTTTCCTATTCATTCTTTCTACAACACCATTATCCTTGTGGTGTTCTTAGAACCGTTCTTTCTCTACGTATCCCATTCACTGAATAATAATCATTGAAAGCCTTGCTACAATATTCACCACCATTGTCAGATCTAAAGCACTTTAACTTAGAATTTGATTCATTCTCAACAAGGGCTTTCCATCTCTTAAAAGTCTTAAAAACATAAAATTTACGTTTAATACAATAAACCCATACCTTTCTTGTAGCATCATCAATGAAAGTAACATAATACTAGGATCCTCCATGAGAAGCTACCTGAGCTAATCCCCACACATATGAGTGTACAAGCTCTAATTTTTTTCTCCTTCTTAGTTTCCCCAACTTTGAGAAATCTCACTTTCTTTTACTTTTTAAAGATAAAAATGCACACAAAAATCAAGATCTAAATCTTTCAAATCTGATAAATTACCCTTAGCCAAGTTACGATCTACATTCCTTTTTGACTCATATGACCCAACCGATTATGCCACATGCATGCATCTAAATCTGAAGTAGATAATGCAGAAAAGGAATCAGTAATACATGTAGATAAATATAACATTCCTACCTTCTTGCCTCTTGCCACAACAAAAGCACCCTTGATGACTTTCGAAGAGTCTCCTATAAAAGTAACCATGCAACCAGATTCACGTAGTTGCCCTATAGAAATAATATTCCTCCCAAGGCTTGGCACATGCTTGACATCTTTCAATACACATGTGCTTCCATTATGTACAATTTTAGATGAACCTCCCCTTTACGAGTAATACTGCAAGGTTCATTATCACCCAAATAAACATGCCCAAAATTTCCCTGGACATAATTTCTAAAATAACACTTATTAGGGGTTGCATGGAAAGGAAGCTCCTGAATCTAAAATCCATGATTCAATTCTATTATCTAAAGAAAGAATAAGAACATCTTGCATTACCTTTGATGCAGCAAGATTTTCTTCTTTACCTTTGTTTGGTTTTTGGTTCTCTTTATCCTTTGACCAAAAATATTTATTTGCATGTCCTTTCTTTCCACATTTCCAAAAAGTAATTCTAATGCTTCTAGATTTAGATATGCTATCCCTTGACTTTGATTTCCTATTACTCTTAATCTTTTATCTCTTCTTCTTCCTGCCCCTACTTTCTACATTTAAAGCATTTCTAGATGATGATTCCTCTGTACTCTTTCATGCGAATTACTTCATTCAAGATTATACTAACCACATCATAAAACTTCAAAACATTATTAGCAAATGCTTTATTACTAATAACCATTATCAAGTTATCCCAGCTATTAGGAAAAGAACATAAGAATGAGAGTGCTTTTACTTTATCATTAAAGGGTATTTCAACTGATTTTAATTGATTTACAATAGATTCGAAATCATTCAAATGAATAGATGTAGATCCACCTTCATGCATCTTAGAACTAAATAGTTTCTTCATCAAATAAACTTTATTTGAAGCACTAGGTTTTTCATATAAATTAGCAAGATATTTCATTAACTCTACTGTAGAAGTCACTTCTGTAATATTAGAAGTCATGGATGTTGTCGAGGCTCAATCTTATAGATCCCAAATCCTTTCTATTAAGAAAATTCCATTCTTCATCAGCCATCTTCGTAGGTCTAGACTTCTCATCCAATGGTAAATACAAATCTCTTTGATACAGACAATCCTCAATTTGCATCTTCCATAATTGATAATTACGACCGTTAAATTTCTCTACCTTGTATTTGTTTTCTTTTGCCATTTCTGTAGCTCCCACTCAATCAGAAAACCCTATGTGAGCAAAACCTGCCAACACACAAAACCTCCAAACAAATATCTGATTCCAGTTGTTGGGGCTAAAACATATAACAGTGTTGCACAGATCTATAATCAAAGCAATCATAAAAGAAATGAATACATGGAAATAACAAGAAGATAAAATAAAAAAGAGAAATATTACACTAGATTTAACATGGTTTACCCAGTGTGGGCTATGTCCACCAATAAATGACCAATATTATTATGCTTTATAGAGGAAATACAATGAAGATCTATTGTCTTCCAACACCTCACAAGATGTTCAATGATTTTCCCTCACTCAGCTATTCTTTCTTTCTCACCAAGAAAATTTCATGCAAAACAATTGCTATATATATTCTCTCTGCCTTACTTACCCTCATGCAATGCATACATGCATATATATTTATTTTGGGTAACTTAACTTTGCTTTTATAATCAATAAATCATATTTTAAATAATTGATTTATTCTAATTTTCAGTCAAAAACAAAAAACTACGCATCACACAGGTAACCATCGCCGGTTACTGCCTGATCGGTGCCAGTTACACCCTGACCGATGCCGATTACTATACGAGCTAGTAACATGCAAAATAAAGTTTCTTGTGAAGCAATTAAGCTCCATTCTCAACAGTTCTAAAATTTTGTGTCAGGTAGTTTTTGGGGATCCAAAATATTTTTCACGGACTCATGAGATACATGAATGTGATGATGTGATAATAGATGAGTATTATTTGTTGGGCCCTTAGAATGTTGGATAAGTACAAAAGGTGCATATGTATGTAGGTCCTAGTTGAAGAGAGGTGCGCAAGGACAAAGCGCACAGTGCAGGGTTTAAGAAAAGGGTTTAAGGAAACCCGTGGCACATGCGGTAAGGAAGCACGTGAATAGAACCAAGGGTTTGGGACTTAGCCAAATTGGGCGTTCGGGACAAAACACGTGAAAAGCATGACCCGACTGTGCATGCTGAGTGGATAAGGTGCCAACCTGGTGACAGGTTGGCCCAGGAAGGAGCATGCCTGCGGTAGAAGCTTCTAGAAGCACATCATGGTGAAAAGTGGAAAGCTCAGGCCTGGGAGAGCATGCTCGCATGGAGGACCACATTCAGACACTTGGCATTGGATCTGAGGGCGCTGGAGGATGAGTTGGCAGCCTAGAAAGGCTATAAATACAAGCACCTGCAGAGTAAACAAGGAGAGAACAAAAAGAGGGCGGAGCTCTGCAAAAATACTGTAAGAACTATGTTAGTGGATAATGGTATTTGGGAAGAGAATGTATAATGGGTATGGGGATTGCAAATTTTTCTTTGATAGCCTAGCTACATTAGTCCAGTTGAAATGCATGACTGTGGTCTATTTCTCTGTGACATTCTGTAATGGCTCCATGGATGTAATGAGGTTACCAGTTATATGAATATGAATATCAATGATTCTGATGCATACGTCTTTCTCATAGGTTCTCTTTCATTTATGTTTATGCTAAGTATGGATGCTTGTATACTTCTTTCTATTATGGTACAAGTTATATAATCTGTTAAGTACTTTCTGTCTGTAATGACTGCAAGGATCTAGAGGCCGTTCTGAGCTCTATGGTTCTTGAATGTCTTAACTCCTTTTAAATCTCTTAAGCACAAATCATAGATGATGATGTTTCCCACTAAACTCACATAAAAGAGAGACTCGACACCTGTGCGTGCCTCGGGTGAGCGCCCAACATCTGTTGGGTGATAGGCTGGTGCGCATGGGGTACCTTTCTTTTGTGATAAGGGTAAAAATGACTACATCTTGGTTTCGTTGCCGGGACCTCTTTTCGAAGTTGTAGTGGGAAATAACATACAACATGATCTGTGTCGTGACTAATGACAGAAGGGTTAACTTTGGAAAGTGTTGAATCATGGTTCAAGAGTACAGAGGATGAATTTTCTCAGAGATTCAGCACTGGACCTGAGTTTGATGCACGTAAATGGGTAGAAGAGAACCTCTACCATGATTTATATGAAACATTTTTCTGTTGTTTCCCAGTAGAGTTGTATGAATGGCTCTCAGTGTATGTGTCTAGATCAAGTTGGCATTATGGATCACACGTGTGGACCCAAGAAGATTACTAGAGGTTGCAGGATGTAGATCTGATATGGATCTGTGCTGTGGATCATTGGTGGAAAGGAGTACTAGCTAGCTACACTCTGGAGTATGCCATTTCCACATATTCTTGTCCAGAGGTTGCTGAGTTTGAGTTTCTGTGGGAGCCTAGAGGATCATTTCTATGTGTTATCCCTCTGGAAATGAAGATCTTGGTTGTTACTTTGGGTTTAGAGGCATTTCTAATGGCTGGCTAGACCATTCTGAGCATTGGGCGAGGGAGCTAGGGTGGAGGAAGATGTCAGATATTACGACAGAGAAGGAAAGGGAGGAGAGACGGCTCAAGTATAGTGAAGCACATGAAATGAAGATCGCTAGATGATGTGAGGCTGCAAGTGTGATGGATCTATGGAGGCAGACGTTGTGGGAAGGAGTTGAGGTTCACGTGGAGGACGTGGAACCTGAGCAGTCTATGCTACCCCATCTTAGTAAACCTGTAAGAGAGACCCCTTCGGCTTCTGGTGAGAGTTTGTCGCATGGAGAAAGAAGAGTCGTTGGCACGTATCTGAACCCACCCAGTGACCAAACCCTGGTGCTTGGTTTTCCAGAACCAGGAAGGAGTATCATTGACCTAGTTGATATCAGTGGAAGTGACAGATCTGTGCCTAGGAGGTACAATTTTTCAGTTCCCACTTCTATGGCTACACATATTCCAGTATTCAGAGGAGTCTTTGGACAAGGAGCCAGTATACAAGCCTTCCGTCTTGCGTCTGGGAGTGGCACGGGGTACAATAGTGGTAGTGGGGCACTATCATAGACCATCGGTGCATAGTTCAGTGGAACTATGGGGACATTTGGCACGACTACTACAGGACCTAGTGGGTCAGGGGGTCAGGGGGCACAGGACCTGGTGGACCTAGTGGTTCTGGTGGATCTGGTGGCTAGGAGGCACAGGACCTGGTGGACCTGGTGGATCCGGCGGGGAGGAAACACTGGAGGGAACCAAGGCTCTGGCTCAGGAGGACAAGGGCCCCAGCCACCCCCTCAAGTCTTCTTTGAGATGTCGTTACACTTGCCAGATTACAGAGGTATTGAGGATGCTATGGAACATGTTCACAAGTGTGAACTTCTATGGCGCGCAAAGGGTATCACAACCCCAGAGCGGAAGGCTAGTCAGTTTGTAACCATGTTGCAAGGGTGCGCACATAGCTGGTATAGGAAATATGACCCTCATCAAATAGTGGTGGATTATACTACTTTAAAGAATACATTCTTGGCAGAATTCCACATCCCTGAGTTTGAACAGAAGAGCATCAAGCGCTTTGAAGGAGATTCAACAAGGAATGACAGAGAGTGTGCGAGAGTATGATGCGCACTTTAAAACTCTCTTGTCTAAATTATCATATGATATTCACCCTTCACAACATGCTCAGTGGTTTGTTGGAGGATTGATCACACCTTTTAGAAGGGATTTATCTCATAAAACTTTCACAAACCCACGCAAAGCATTAGAAGCTACAATGAGTGCCGAGGCTGTTGGTAGTATTGATACTAGTGTTAGCCCATTCCTAGAGGCTCAAATTACTGCTATGGCTAAGCAGCTATAAATTTTGTCTACAAACTCAGCCCATGAGACTCACAGTGGTTTATGGTGCACAAATTGTGAAGTAGAGGGGCATGTCAAGGATAATTACCCCCAGAGGATGGTACACGCCATGACAGTAGACTGTGAAATTTTTCATGGGGACCATGATGCAAGTAGATGCCCCTTATTACAACACACAATCCGGAAGAATGTGTCTTGCTACTGTAAGATCTGCACCTCTACAACCCATGATACTAAGGACTGTAGGCTCATTGATCAGATCCATGAGGCCATTGATCATGGGGTGTGCCAGACCAACATTGCCAGTAGTTCCAAGGGTGATGATCACTGTTATGAGGAGCGCGCAGATGGAGGTGCGTGTGGAAGGGGTTTTCGAGGAGGATTCTATGGTCATGGTAACCATGGGGGAGGAAGGACTGAGTTCCTGCGTGGAACCTGTTTCAATTGTGGGTCTACAGAGCATTACAAACGAGAGTGCCTGGACCTATTGCAGTGCTCATGGTGTGGAAAGAAGCACAAGTATGAGGAGTTCCTGGAGTTGTTTGAGCACATGAATCAACAGCACTGGAAAGACAAGGGCACTGCAATGGTCAGCATTAAAAAGGTAGACACACAGTGGATGCCATGGGTAACATAGGATTTAGGTTTGGAGCTAGTTTTGGTAACAACAAGAGTAGAAGCCATATGTACAAAAGAGATACCAAGGCAGAAGAACCTAGTTTCAAGGGAGGAAGTAGTTCATGGAAAGTACCTAGACCCTGCACGTCAAAAGGAGGTATATCAAGACACCATGGATGTCATTCAGAGTTTACAAGGGGAGATCCAGTGTCTAAAGGAGCAGTCCAGGAGGGAGGAACAAGGAAGGAGAGTCGAGGCACCAAGGGATGACCTGGATGAGGTCAAGGAAGTATGTAAAATGCTAAGGCAAGAGAATATTATTCCCTTGCTAGGATCATGGTTGAGAGAGAAGGTACCATGCGCCGGAGGAGAGTGTGAGAGGTAGGTCTTGCACGCAAACCTTCCCCCTCATAGCCTTGACTATGACAAGGAGATCACATTGAATGCAGTTGTAGATGGATGGCTCCTTAGTAATATCCTCATTGACACATAGGCGCAGAGGTCAATGTTCTAACTCTGGATGCATGGCATTAGATGGGAAGACTTGCATTACAACCATCTTTGAATGTGTTGTATATGGAAAACAAGACTAAGGCAATGCCCATCGGTGTCTTAAAGGATGTAGCTATCACTATCCAGGGAGCTAAGTTTACTAGGGACTTCGAAGTCTTGGCACTCGCCGAGGCAGACAATTTTCCAGCACTACTTGGGTGCCCATGGTGTTACAAGAACAATGTGGACCTTCGGTTCAACAAAGGGTACATCAGCTTTGAAAATAAGGAGGAGCGGGTCATTATACCCCTGGCTGATGGGAAGTCGACGCCCTATACTGAACCTTTGGGGAGAAGAAGTTCTGGACAGGATATATGTGTGCTCAATCAGGGACCTAGAGATAATCCATCCTACCAACGAAGTTATCCAGTTTGAGGATGCTCAGTCAGTAAGTGATACCACCAGTCTAGCATGTGATAATTGGGCGCATGGAACTTATGAATTGATCAGACGACAGTTGAGAGGGTCGGTGACCAAAGGTAACAAAGGCACGCATAGTCCGATGCACCTAGGAGGAAAGGAATTGCCTAAGTATTCAGGAGGATCCTTCCCTGAGATCTTTTTGCAGGAGATGGAAGCTCAGTGGAAGGAGGAGAAGGAAAAGAGAGGGATGTTAAGCTATGTCCTGCTCGGCACAATGGCATGGTGGTGGGCTACACATCAGGAGAGTCTTTTGGAATGGCACGAGGTAAGAATCGCTCTCTCTGTCAGATTCTCTAGGAAGCAACATGCCCACTGCCATCAAGGACTACCATGGGAAGGATCCCACCTCTTTCCATATCCAGGAGTGTGAGAGGATCTAGAGAGAAGGTGAGGAAGCTTTTCCACCATCCCTTTGGGTGCACAAGTTATATTCTACACTACAGGGTTAGCGCGTGCACATGGTACATTCATTCTGAGACATGCCACCAAACAGGAAATTGGCAAGAGCTAGCAGCTGACCTCATTCAAACATTTGAATATCGAAGTACCAAGCCATCAGTTGATAAGGCATTGTAAGTTGTTAAGTGCCTTACCATGGGGGATAGTGCCATGGCAGAAGATAGGCTGTTGGAACTGCTAGGTGAACCAGGTTTGGAGGCGCACTTTGAAGAAGAAGTAGAAGAAACAGAAGAGTTACAGCTTGAGCGCACGTGTTTGGAAAAGGAGAAAGGGAAGTTGGTGTATGTGATTGATGGGGAGGAAGCAAAAAGCTTGGATGTTAGCCATTCTATAGGGACACGCGAGGTAGTGGACAATGCTGATACTTGTGCGCATGCCTACCATGAGCCCTTAAAGACAAAGAAGGTTAACATCGGCTCAGAAGAGGAACCTAAGGAAGCTATCATTGGAGATTACTGGTCAGAGAAGGAAGTCTCTAAGGTCATAGATCTGTTGCGTGAATTTGAGGATTTATTCCTATGTGGGTACCATGAGCTCAAAGGCATCCACCATTCCTTGGGGGAGATGAAGATAAAGTTGAAGGATAGTGCGTGCCCGGTCAGGAAGAGACCCTACCGAATGAATCCCAATTTACACGTAAAGGTTAAGGAGGAGATAGACAAAATGATAGCTTCTGGGATCATTGAAGCAGTGGAAGAATCAGAATGGATAAGTCTGATGGTAATCAACATCAAGAAGGATGGGCAGATTAGGATCTGCGTGGATTATAGGGAGTTGAACGCAGTTTGTGTCATCGATCCTTTTCCAACCCCCTTCACTGAAGAGATTTTGGAAGGAGTCACTGGGCACGAAATCTATTCCTTTACGGATGGATTTTCGGGGTACCACCAAGTCCGGATTGCAAAGGAAGACCAGGAGAAGACAACTTTCGCCACTGAGTGGGGAAGTTTTGCATACACGGTCATGCCCTTTGGTTTGAAGAATGTGCCTGTTGTTTTTTCGCGCATAGTGGTGCAAGCGTTCCAGGACTTCATCCATAAGTTTCTTCAGGTTTATTTGGATGATTGGACAGTGTATGGGCTAGTAAAAGACCATTGTGACAATTTGAGGTTAATGTTTGAGAGGTGTAGGCAGTTGAGGATATCCCTCAACATTAAGAAGTGTGTATTTGCTACACCCTTTGGGACGTTATTGGGGCATATCATATGTAAGGAGGGCTTGCTAGTAGATCCTGCCAAGGTTGTAGTTATTGTGGGATTAGGGGAGCCTACTAGCCAAAGCGCAGTGTGCATGGATTTCTTGGGCATACGGGTTATTACAGAAAATTCATCAAAGGGTATGCCAAGATAGCCACACCTCTAGAAGAATTGCTCAGACAAAAAATTTCCTTCCGTTGGGGAGAGGTGCAATAGAAGGCATTCGACACATTAAAGGATAGGCCTTGTCACCGCCTATATTATGTTTTCCCTCTTGGGACAAGCCCTTCCATGTCCATGTAGATGCCTCAGGAACCGCCATTGGAGCAGTGCTTGTGCATCCAGGTGAAGGTATTGTTGATCACCCTCTATGTTTCACAAGTAGGAAGTTGACACCAGCAGAGCAGAATTACACCATGACTGAGTGCGAAGCATTGTCAATGATCTACGTGCTTTTCAAATTTAGGCAGTATCTACTGGCAACACCCTTTGTATTTTACACTGACCACATGGCATTAAAGTATTTGGTGAACAAGCCCATTCTACAAGGGCACATATGTCGGTGGGTATTGTTGTTTCAAGAGTTTGAGTTCACGGTAGTAGTGAAGCCTGGGAAGAGTAATTGTGGGCCTGATCATCTATCAAGAATTGATTCAAGGGAGGACATGCAAAGTATTGAGGAAACAATGCCAGATGCACAACTATTTAGGTTGTGGTGCGCACCCTCAGATTTGGAGGAGATTGTAGTATTTTTAAAGGAAGGTGTGGCATCAGAAGGAATGAAGGCATTAGAGAAGAAGCAGCTCGTCATACGCATCGCCCTACATGTTGATCAGTGGAGACTTATACAAGTTGGGACATGATGAAGTTTTGCGTAGGTGTGTATTAGAGCATGAGCACCTCGCCATCATGGAGGAAGCACATAGAGGAAGTGTGGGTGGGCATTATGTAGGTGACGCCACTGTGTGTAAGATATTAATGGCAGGATTGTGGTGGGAAACCCTGTACAAGGATTGTAAAGACTATTGTAAAGTGTGTGACCATTGTCAGCGCATTGGCAAGCCAGGAAAGAGAGATGAAATGCCTTTGTACCCTATACCTAGTGCAGAACCTTTTGAGAAGTGGGCAATAGACTTTGTAGGCCCTATTGCACCAGTGGCGCGTAGGACTGGGTCACACTATGTCATCACTTGCATAGACTATTTGACAAGGTGGGCAGAGGTAGCTCCAACTAAAGATTGCACAGCAGCCACAATGACAAGATTTTTGTGGGAGAACATTATCACAAGGTATGGATGTCCTTTAAGTTTAACCAGCGATAGGGGTACACATTTCTTGAATGAGACCGTGAGGATCCTGTTAGTAGAGTTCATGGTAGCTCATCACAAGACTACCCCTTATCACCCACAAGCAAATGGGACCGTAGAAGCATTTAACAAAATACTGAGTCATACCCTGACCAAAATTTGTGATGTCGGAAGACAAGATTGGGATGAAAAGGTATCAACAGTATTATGGGCTTACAGGACAACTTATAAAAGGCTGAACAAAGCCACACCATTTCAATTGGTGTTTGGAATGGAAGTCATTCTTCCAGTTGAATTCATGTTACCTTCTCTGTGAATAGCGCGTAGGAGGGTTGGTTGATGAGAAAGTGCTGGAAGAGAGAATTGATGAGTTAATGAAGTTGGATGAGAGATGATCACTCACCAGGTGGAGTCAAACAATAGAGAAAGCAAAGCAAAAAGCATGGCACGATCGCCACATCAGAAACAAGAAGTTTGAGGTTGGGCAGATGGTCTTACTATATGATTCTAAGTTTCTGCGCCATCCTGGGAAGTTGAAAGTCCATTGGTTGGGTCCCTACACAATCTCATACATCCTTGATTTGGGTGCGTGCCAGTTACAAGCACTGGATGGAACAAAATTTCCTAGACACTTCAATGGGAGTAGGCTGAAGCCCTACTATAAATAAGTCTTCTTGGTGTTTGTAAATAAGGTAGTTTTTCCAGTTAGTTTAGAATTTTCCTTTATGCATTTATTTTCTTGTGTTTCCCTTTCGCGTTGTTGTTTTTTTTTGTGCCTTGGGTGCCGGTAACCTTATTACTAATTTTTGAGAATTTTTGAGTGCGCAGAGGACCATGCATCATTTTAGTGTGGGGTGGAGTAATGTGAAGGAGAGCATGGTTAAAATGCCAAGGAAGTTTGTGTTGAAAAACCCAGTTGAATGGCCCTGTTGAAAGAGGTGCTTGGAAAGAAAAGATGGAAAAAGGATGGTTGGTGCCAAGATAAAAGCTACTTTCAGATCCCACGTACAAAGAAGGGAAAAGCACATAAGCAACACGAGGTAGGTGAGAGAAAAAATCAGGACAGAAGAAGTGCCTTCGGTGTAGGGTACACGCGCGCAAGAGTCTCCTGTCATGTTGGATTGGTTGCACATGCCAGAAGGTTGGAGGATTGTCTGTGCAGGTTTGGGCACGTGAGGGAAAGCGCTGAAGTCGGGCTTTGTTTGAAAAAGCCGCATTAAATGTTAAAAGTATGGTGGTAGGTGAAGTAGCACTTAATGCTTAAAAAGGGAAAAACTATAAATAAAGGGGTCGAGGCACTTCATTATTCACTTTGTGTATAAAGAGAAAGAAGCACTTTTTGCACCTTTGCAAACTAGGGCTTCCAAAAAAAAACTGATCCGTGTGAAGAAACATTTGGAGAAATTGAAGTGTGAGTAACTAGTTCGGATTTGCGAACCAGGAGGAAAGGATTTCACGGGCATAGGAAAAGTGGGAGAAGGTGCCGTCTTGTGAAAGGAGTATCCCAGTTAGGGTTTGAAGAACTAGGGCATGGGGTTAAGGAATTTTCTTCACAAGTTCAAGATCTAAGGTTGGAGAGAGCGGAAGAATAGAGTAACATGGAGTGATTGAAGTAGACCTAGAGAATGGCACCCAAGAAACCAGTTAGCACACCCAAGAAGGGCAAGGGAAAGGGAAAGGGTAAGCAACAAGAAACTGACACATGCACAAATGAGGAGTGGTATGTAGAAATGCAGTACCCAGATGGAGTGTTGTTGGGGAAGGAGTGGGAGTCCCATCTGAGGAACATGTCTGTGAATGACTACAATCATCAGACAAGCACAATCGAGAAGGAGATGGTGCTAGAGTTAGTGCGCTTAAAAAAAAAAAGGAAACCAGAGGGTTTTCCCATATATAATGATGATGTGAAGGTTAAGTTAGAGAAGGTAGGGTTATTATAACTCTTTGAGTTGCCCTACTTTCGGGAAACCTGAGCGCTTATATTAATGGCTGATGTCATGCGTGCATGAGGACTACTTCCACTTCGTAGGGCACAAGATGTGCATAACCCCTCAGTTCATTTCACATTTCACAGGCCTCATCTTTGAAGGAGAAGGTTTGGAGGATGAATTGACCGACAAAGAAGTGATTAAGGAAACTATTGCCGCTTATGCATACAAGAAGGGGTCAAGGTATTATGATGTCACAGACATTAAGGATCCAGTAATGAAGATGGCCGTGCACCTGGTGTCAAAGTTAAATGGCTAGGAGAGATGGACCCAGGTTAATAAGCCATGGTTGAATGTTTGCAAGAAAATTTTAGAGGGCACCATCTATAACTTGTCTGCATTCATCGCGGATGATATTTTTAGTTGCGCGAAGGAAGGCAATAGGATCCTTTTTGGCAATGTCCTATTAACCATCGTGTTTTCGGAGATCGGGGGGTACCAGATGCATCAGACAAGTTCGTGTGGGAGTACCCTGCTAAAGACCCCTCACCCACAAAGAGGTTTGAGAAATACGCTTGTGACACTAAAAACTGTGCACAAGGTGCGCTTGGAAAAATGGTATACGTGCCTAAGGAATGCGTTCAGGGTGGAATGGAGAATTCCGGAACAACTGCCAATAACCACTAGGGGAGAAGCAAAAATTGTTGTGAACCTGCATTTCTACCTAGGTAGATTCAAACTGTCAGATGAGACATGGAGCCCATGGTGCAAGCTCCCCTTTTCCTTCATATCTCAATACTTCCAAGTGGGAGTAAATAGGTTCAGGGAGTCCAAGAAGTTTAAGTTGGACCTTGGTAATCTAGGTAATCTGGACTAGGACCATAGGGAAATGCGCAAAGGGATGGTGTACCCTGGACAAGCAGTGCGTACATAGAGTGGTACATGTCACATGAGGTTCAAATGATAAGGCCCATGACTCTGCCCATTGTAGAAGGATCCGTGGCGTGCGTGTACATCCGCATAAGACCCAAGTCTGAGAAGGGAACATATCTGGAGAACGAGGTGTCTATACCTCAGGATCCAACTGGTAGGAAGAGACCCGTGCCCAAACAGGAGGAAAAAGAGCCAGAAAATAAAATACCAAGTGTGGTGGAGACACAGACAATAGGTTCCCCTAGGACAAGCACAAAAACCAGTATGTACGCACGTAAGAAGAAGCCCATAGTAAAAGAGAAGACTCCAGAGCCAGAAAAGCCATCAGATAAGGAATCATCAGGAGAGGAAGAAACAGAATCACCTACACTGAGAATCTTTGGTTAGGAAGAAGAAGAGGGTACAAGAAGAGACCGTCTTAGAAGATACTGAGAGTTTGGACAAGTACATAAGAGAAAAATTTGAGAGCAAAGAGGATGAGAGTGGAGAAGAAGTAAGTGGGGAAGAGGACCCTGGGAAGGATCGAGGACCACCCGTCTTTAATATGCATGATTCAGAGGAGGAAGGCAGAGAAGAAGAATAGGGGTTCTAGTTCGTATGACAGAAGGATAGCCAGATAGGAGAAGGTGCCTAGGACATGGGAAAATGTGAGGAAGCTAGCGTGCAGAAGTAAGAGTCTCCAAGTTCTGCGTAGAAATAGAAAACCAAGATGGAAGAAGGAGAAGAGACCAAGAACATTGAGACCATGGTGGAGGAAAAATTGGAACACAACACTGAGCCAGTGTTGAACAAGGAGAAGAATGAGAGCGTAGAAGAGGAACACGACAACACTAGAGGCCCCATTTTGACTATAAGTATACCTAAGGGTATGCATACAAGAGGAAGGTGTGTAGAGGGGGAGAGGATAGAGATGGGTTCTATTGATGATCCCAAGAAAGTGTTCCACACGCGGTTCCAAAGTACCCTTCCGACAGAGGAGCTTGGAGCGATGTCATCTTTTGACAAGGAGGCTACATATCCATGGACAAGGAAGATTCTCTCATGGGCTATAGAGTCCCACCTTGATGATCCAAAGTTTAAGGTAAGCCATGAGGCAATAATAACATTACTAGGACTAAGAGAAGACAACCCAGTGGTGGATACCCAACAACTCTAGGATGAACAATTATACAACGCGCTCAACAAAGTCTCTGTTGAGATCGAGGATAGAATCTTTGGGTGGAATGACAGGGTCAAAGATCTGGAAGGGGAGCTAAAGAATAAAGAGGAAGAGCTAGATGCAATGACAAAGGAGCTAAGCAGGAGAAGTTGATCAGTTCCTAGTGGTAGCGTGAATTGAGGGATGAAAAGGTTAAGGTATGCACTGTGTACAAGAAGGTGGAATCCATCAATGAGACTATAGTATTGAAGCATCCAGACCTAGCATCACCCACATAGAAGTATGGATCAGCCTTGGGATGCCTGGAGGATTTAACAAGGATCCTCACCATGGAAAGATAGCCGCTATCCTCGGAGTCTGTAGAAGAAGTTACCACATGCCTAGAGAAAGAGGATAAGTTGAAGATCGTAGCACTCGTCACGGAATATAGTAAAGTTCTTACTGATGTAAGGGATACTTCCCTAACTCCTAAGGCCACGTAAAACAATTACGTGGATAGAGACAAAGTGGAAGGTGCCTTGGTCACCACTCATGAAGTAGAACTCAAGGAATTCCAGGAGAAGAACAAGGGAAATAGGGCGGAAAGGGATACAATCCTTTCCGAGGTCGAGAGGAAATTTGAAGCCATTGAGACCTTAAGGGGTTCAATAAAAAACCAGTTGAAGGAACTATATCTGCATATTACATGAAGAATGGATGCACTGGAGGATATAGGTAAGGAGTTGGATAAAATCATTGATACCATGAGCGCACAAGGAGATGGACTAAATTTTGGGGAGGTGAGCGCCCTGGTCGACAACCTCTATCAGAGAGCGTAGGAAGAAGTCGATGCCTGGAACAAGTTGGAGGCTGACTTGCAAAAGGATTTTCCTAGCTTGTTGTAGTGATTCCTTCACTCTCCCATTCTTTCTTCTTCCCCCATTCTTTCATCCCCTTATTATTGTTCCAAGGCGTAAGCCTGTTGTATTATTTCTTTCACTAGAGAAGTGTTCCCGCGGATGGAGAACAGGCGTAGTGTGGGGTGATGTTGGGCCCCTAGAATGTTGGCTAAGTACAAAAGGCACATATGCGCGTAGGTCCTAGTTGAAGAGAGGTGCACAAGGACAAAGCGCGTAGGTCAGGGTTTAAGAAAAGGGTTTAAGGAATCCAATGGCATGCGCAACACACGTAACCAGAACCAAGGGTTTGAGACTTAGCCAAATTGGGCATTCGGGACATAACACGTGAAAAGCATGACCCGACTACGCATGTTGTGTGGATAAGGTGCCAGCCTAGCGACAGGTTGGCCCAAGAAGGAGCATGGTTGTGGTAGAAGCTTCTAGAAGCACATCATGGTGAAAAGTGGGAAGCTCAGGCCCGGGAGAGCATGCTCAGATGGAGGACCACATTTAGACACTTGGCATCAGATCTGAGGGCACTGGAGGATGAGTTGGCAACCCAGAAAGGCTATAAATACAAGCACCTGTAGAGTAAACAAGGGGAGAAGAAAAAGAGGGTGGATCTCTTTAGAAATACTGCAAGAACTCTGTTAGTGGATAATGGTATTTGGGAGAGAATGTATAATGGGTATGGGGATTGAAAATTTTTCTTTGATAGCCTAGCTACATTAGTCCAGTTGAAAATCATGACTGCGGTCTATTTCTCTGTGACATTTTGTAATGGCTCCATGGATGTAATGAGGTTACCAGTTATATGAATATGAATATCAATGATTCTAATGCATACATGTTTCTCAGAGGTTCTCTTTCATTTATGTTCATGCTAAGTATGGATGCTTGTATACTTCTTTCTTTTATGGCACAAGTTATATAATCCGTTAAGTACTTTCTGTTTGTAATGACTGCAAGGATCTAGAGGCCGTTCTAAGCTCTATGGTTCTTGAATGTCTTAACTCCATTTAAATCTCTTAAGCACAAATCATAGATGATGATATTTCCCACTAAACTCACATAAAAGAGAGACTCAGCACCCGCGCATGCCTCGGGTGAGTGCCTAACATCCACTGGGTGATAGGCCGATGCACATGGGGTACCTTTCTTTAGTGATAATGGTAAAAATGACTACATTCTTCTTTGATGAAGAATAATAATTAGGATTTGGTTTCTCTTTCTAAGGGATGAAATATGGTTAGGTATAAGTGGGTATACCAAACCAAATACGTAACTCATGGGTCCACTGACAAGTATAAGACCCATATTTTTGGAAAGGGTTTCTCATAAGTTGAAGGTGTTGATTACTCTAAGAATTTTGCACCTATTGCCAAGATGGATTCAACACACCTTATATTTTCTATTACTACATCACAAGGGTGGCCAATATACTAGATAGACGTGAAGAGTTCCTTCCTACATGGACATTTATAGGAGGAAATATACATTGAGCAACCTGCTAGGGTTTTTCATGACTTTTATCTTGTTTTTAGACTCCAAAGGTATCTCTACGGTCTCAAACATGTCCCTCGGGCCTGTTTTGAGATGATGAATTATTTTATTCTATCTACTAGTTTTGTTCGCTATCACTCTGATCCTATAATATATTTCCAACATGTTGGCAAAGATATTGTTATATTTTTCTTATATGTTGGTGATCTGCTACTTACTGGTAGCTCTTCTTCCCACATCTAGACTATTCAACGTGCTCTTTTCACGTATTTTGACACGACAAATCTTTGGTTATTTCATTATTTCCTTCGTTTGAAAATTTCTTTGACAAATTTAGGGATTCATTTGAGTCATTAAAAGCACACCCATGATCTTTTTCAATATTTCAATATGGCTGAGTGCAAGCCAAGTCCACTTCCTTTTCAGTCTCGGGTTACTCTTACTTCCACCTACACTAATCCTCTTTATGATCTTACCTTGTATAGAAAGTTGGTTGGAAGTCTGATGTACTTGATCCATACTCACCCTAATATTTCCTTGTATTAGGGCTTGTATCTTGGTTTGAAAATTCTCCTCATAGTAGCCACTGACAAGCTGCTAAAGAAATTTTGTGATATTTGCAGGGCACTTCACACTTTGGTATACACTACACCAAAGGGTCTACTTAGTTTGTTGGATATAATAATTTAAATTGGAACAATTCTATTGATGATAGGCATTCCAATTATGGCTATATTTTTGTCTTGGTTATTTTCCAGTTGCTTGGGCATGCACGAAGAAACAAGCTATTGCAATTTCATCTACAAAGGTAGAGTACAAGGTATCAGTGATGGCAAGTTAACATCTTCTTTAGATTCGATAGTTATTAACAGAGTTTGGATTCCCATAGGATTCACTGATTGTACTTTGGTGTGACAACCAAAGTGCAATTCACATTTCCTGTAACCTTATTGAGCACCAACAGACCAGTCATATTGAGGTTTACATGCACTTCATTCGTCAACACATTTAGGATGGAGTTCTTTACTTGGAGTACATTCCAACTTAACAACAAGTTGCTAACATCTTTGCGAAGCATTTTCCATCACCTTGCTACCTTGAGTTGTATGAAATGCTTGGGGTTTCGGAAGTTGTCCTTAGGGGGTGGTCATAAGGAAATATTCCTTATTCTTTCTCTTTCTTCTAACAAAATTTTATTTCCTAATTTTGGTTCAAGATTTATTCATGGATATATTATACATGAGTATTTGATCAAGCTTTATTGTTGGGACTTGTATTGTGGTTATTACACTTTTATTTTAGTACCTTAACTTCACTTGAGGGGGTTATTAGAGTAGGTTGTTTACCTTAGCTCATGTTCACTTAGGTACTTTACTTACCTTTTATTTTCTTTATCCTCACCCACTTATGTGTGTGATGGGGTGTTGTCAATCCTAATCATTAAATAATGTCAATTCTGGGCTGGTGTCAATGACTATCTATAGTAAGAGAGAGAGAGAGATCTATGGAAAATGGTCTCTTTTACCAAATCCACACTTACAAGAATTAAAAGAAAACTTACACACTTACAAGAATTGGAAACACACTTTCAGAAATTGAAACACACTTACATGAATTGAAACAAAGTTGCAGGAATTGAAACACACTTGCATAGGAATTGAAACACACATGAAATTAAATGAAACACTTGCATGAAAGGAAATCGTTGAATTGAAAAGAAATAATAAATACATAAAACATCTACAGGTTCACAACAAACTGTACACCAAAGGATTAATTACATGGTACAAAGAAAAAGACAAAAAATAATATTTATAGAATGAAGAAATAAACATAAAAAACATAGATCCATCTTCCTTGGAAAATGTTGCTAGCTCATTCCTCATAAGAGGATTTTAATCTACACTATTTACAAATTGGATGAAACAAAAACACATAATGAATTAATCAAAATAATGGAGGTTACATTCCTTGGCGTGGGAGGTTGCATTTATAATTTCATGCTTCCAACCAAATCTTTTTTTAAGGCATACATATAAATCAAATCTTATCATCTAAGATTTCAATCTATCAACAAATAACATCAATATCCACAAAATATAGAGAGAGCTTATCTAGATCTAACTACTAATCCAAATTTCTTATTTTATTTTTGAGAATCAAAATAAACATTGATTCTTCCTTATTTTAGAAATAATAAAACACTTAAGGAGATATCTATTTTAAAAATGATTTCCAAAAATAGATAACAATGCTTCTCAAACTTCCCTTGGAGTTATGCTCATATATGTATATCTACTATTCATCTCTAGATATTTAATATCCATCTCTGGAGTTCTACTGTTCAATTCCAGAGCTAGTGACGGAACCTTTGAAGCTATTGAAGGAACCTATGGAGCCAGTGAGGAAAGCTTTGGAGCTAGTGAGGAAACCTCCAGAGCTTGTGAGGAAACTTCTAGAGCTGGTGTAATGTTGAAATAAAAATCTTTGGCGCTGATACGAGAGATGTTGAAGATCCTCCCAAGATGGTTATAACTAGTGCTTAGTGCCCAAAATCCCTTATTCAACAATTATAGCACAATATGGACTGCATATGCACGAGTTGACAATTTTTTTCCAATAATTATTATAAATAGCTAACAAAAATATAAAAATGAATTCTAAAGAAACAACCATGATATATACTCTTTATTTTATCCTAAATAAACTACAAGTTCATAAATTACACTTAGATCCACTTTATATAATTTATGCAAGGAAAAAGAATGTCAAATCTTGTATAAAATGGGCCATTTTTTGGGGTCATCAGTGTGGATATTTATTTTATCTTATTTATATATTAGGAGGATATTATCTAGTTGTTAGGTATAGTTATTTCCTTGATCTATGGTCTTGACTAGTTTAATCTATGATCTTGACTAGTTCTTTCCTTGATTTATGGCCTTGAATAGTTCTTAGATTGATCTTCCTTGCCTATATAAGCAAGGCCCCTTCTCATTGTACTAAATGGAGTTCCATGAGATATAATATATAATATTACTATTTTTTGTTTGCAAATATTTTTATATGGTTATTTTGCTGAATTACTTTTGGCTTATTGAATGTGATGTTCAATTAGCATGTAAGATCTTTTTGGTTTAGAACAATATGGTTATCGTTCCTTTTATTGAAAAGTTAAAAATAATCATTTATATTTTAAAAATTGTGGCTTATGGAGTGAATTTGTCAAAAACATTAAAATTGTAATAACTTCCTCAAAATGAATAAAAAATTTCTAAAATTTTGACGGGAGCTTCTTGAAATAGGATTACAGCTCTAGTTATATACACATATATTCTTAGAATTTATCCAAATATTGATGAATCTTAAAAATTAGGGTTTCAACCTAGTTTTTTCCCCAAATCCATGCTTTGATACCACTTGATAAGATCTTCACCTATAGTAAATAAATAATTCAAACAATATGCATAATATAATGAAGAAAAACACAACCCAAGAGATATTTGTGAGCCAAGATGCTCTAAAATTCAATATATTCAAAAATAAAAGAATACCCTTAAGGTAGGGCAACACCATATAATACTCCTTAAGGAAGTGATAACTCCATGATCTCCAAATAAAATAATTTTACTTCGAGGTGGATACCTCCAATATCCTTCTACTAAGTATAAGACTAAAATCATACATTCCATAACTCATAAGGACATTCATCTCCTTTATATAGACATATATTACTATTAATAAGTAACTCCTAATCCCAATGTAGGTCAACACATTACCACATATAAATAATTCCTATTTAACCCCATATATTATAAATATATATAACAAAATAAGAGGAATGTGTTGCACATGGAGGCATCTCCATCAACCCATATACATTATAATATCATATCCTAAGGTACATAACACTAAAAATGTTTCCTAATAAAAACTACTTATCTTTCCATGTCATGAAGCATAGAAATTCTTAAGAAAATATTTTACTCGATCTGATCCCAAATAAAACTATTTCTACGCTCACATCCATATAAAGAATTGAGAGGTGTCATATCAATATAATTATGGTAACTATTTTTGTAGGAAAATTATAATAAATATAAATAGTCCCCCCAATGGGAATGCTGATTCATAACTACATGTGAAACATGTCCTCCAATACTTGACTAAACTTCTCAGTTTAACATCTATTTCTAGGTGATAAACGATACAAAAGTTGAGTTCAACGTCCAACATCTCTTGCAAGGTAGTCAAAAAATTGGACATGTAAAATGGGTCGTGCTTGTAGATAATCCTATGTAGAATCTCGTGCAACCATACTATCACATCTAGGTAAACTATAGCTATAAATCTAGATGTCTATGTGGTTTTAACTTGAGAGAAATGTGTTAATTTAGTTAACTTGTCTACAATTACCATATTTTCATCATGGTGGTAGACTGAAGTGGGGAGGAAAATAATGCAATCCATCAAAATAGTGTCTCATTTAAATTTTGAAATAAAATATAGGAAAAGAAGACCAGTTGGATGTCGATTATTTTCCTTTACCCTATGGAACTCTATACATTATGCCATAAACCTCATAATGTCATGTTGCAGACCCTGACAAATAATATAATTGTGACAATTATGTGTACATCTTTTTCACCCTTGGGTAGGATGAATAAGGTACACGGTGGGATTCAAAAAGAGTAACTCGATAAAGATATCCCTCTCTAGGAACATAAATACATCTTTGATGTCTCAAAATTCCATCTACCTCTAAGTTGTATCATAGAAAATTTTCTTTTAAAACATTTTGTGCCTATATCTCTCTCTTGACTACCAAATAAAACCTATCCCTAGGTAGTTGCTCCAGGATTTGACTTCTCAAATTCGTTTGAAGAGTCAAGGAAAAAATTCATTTTATATAAATTTCAAGGCATCTACTACAACATTCTCTTTTCCTTTCACATGTTTTATTTCCATATCATACTCACATATAAGTTCCATATAACATATTTGTCGAGCATTAATATTGGGTTGGGTGAAGATGTGAAGAAGGCTTACATGATCAATGCTTAAAAAATTATTCTTAGAAGGAAATCGTGTCAAAAAACTAAAACATGGATAATTTCAATAAGCTCAAGATCATGAGTGGGATAATTCAACTTGTAATCCTTAAGATTTTGGGATTCAAAATATATTACATGAACCCATTGCATAAGTACAACCCGTAATCCCACCAATGAAGAATCTATACAAATAGTAAAATGCTTATATAGACTGGGGGCCATAAGGATCAAAGTGTAGTAGTGAGGTGATCCTTAAGCATTCTTAAGATCTTATCACACTTCTCTATCTACTTGAGTTTATTCCATTTCCACTGAAGAGAAGTGGCAGGGTTAGTAATTTGAAAGAAGTTCTAAACAAATATATTGTAGTACCCTACCAATACTATGAAACTATGCACCTCAGTGACACTGATGGGTGCATGCCAATCAATAACTGCTCTAATCTTTAAAGGATTTTATGGTAATACCTTTCCCTAAGATAATGTGGCTTAGTTACTAAACCTCTATCTGAAATGAACACTTGGATAAGCTTCTATATAGATGTTGATCTCTTAAACACTAAAGTAGCCGTCGAAGGTGAACCTCATGATCCTCTAGGGTGCCTGAGAAAATCAAGATATCATCAAGGAACATAAACATTTTTTTTCTAAGAATGTCATAAATAATCCATTCATCAAACTCATAAAGACTATTGGAGCATTGGTTAGCCTGAATGGTACCATTGTGAACTCATAATGACCATACATTGTATGATGAGAAATCTTATGAATGTTTTCCTCAACAATCCTCAACTGTGGGTAGCCACATGTTAAATCAACCTTCAAAAATAAAGTGAAACCACACATTTTATCAAAAATATCATTTATTTTAGGAAGACGATAATGGATCTTCACTATTACTTTAATAAGTTTTTGATAATCAATACATAACCAAAAAAATCCATCTTTGTTCTTAAAAAATATTATAGGTGCATCCCTAGGGGATATATTAAGAGAGATGCAACCTTTCTTGAGAAGACCTTCTAACTACATGATAAACTCACAAAGCTCTGGTGTTGTTTTCTTATATAGTGCTCATAAAATAGGTTCCATTATGGGTACTTGATGAGCCCCAAAAATGGCCCATTTTATACAAGATTTAACATTCTTGTTCCTTACATAAATTACATACTAGTGGATCTAAATGCAATTCCTGAACTTATGGTTTATTTAGAATAAATTAGTAAATATATATCCTTGATATTTATTTGTAAATAATGGTCATATCTTTGTTAGCTATTTCTAATGAATATAGGGAAAAAATGTCAATTTGTGCATATGCAGTTGATACTAAGCTATAATTGTCGAATAAAGGATTTTGAGCACTAAGCACCAATTACAACCAACCTTAGAAGGTATTTGGTACCTCTCATATCAGATCCAAAGAATTTTATTTCAGTACCACACTGATGCAAGAGATGTATTGATCATCTCTGGAGATGCCTTGATCAACTCCAAAAATGCCTTGATAAGATCTGAAGATGTCTTGATCATCTCTAGAGATGTTTTGATCAACTCCAGAGATGGATACCAAAACTACGTAGATGAGCATAATAGTTTTAAAAGCCTTTTCTCTAACTCCACAGGTGGTTTGATATGCATTACTATCTATTTTTGCAAATGGTTCTAAAAATAGATATTTCCATAAGTATTTTATTATTTGGGACACTTGTAAAAAATAAGGAGGAATCAATATTCATTTTAATTTTCAGCAATATAATGAGAGATTCATATCATTAGTTAGATTTAGTTTTGATAAGATCTCTCCATATTTTGTGGAGATTGATGTTATTTATTGATAGATTGAGATCTTAGTTGATAAGATTGGAATATTTCTAAGATTGAGTTATATGCCCAAAAATAAAGAGATAGCTAGAAGCATGGAATTATAAATGCAACATCCCATGCAACTTGATGGAAACTCTCCATTATTTTAAATAATTAATTTTTAAGTTTGCAGCATCACGCTTGTGAATCAACGTTGCATAAAATCCTCTTTTTAGGAATGAGTTAACCACTCATTCCCATGAAGATGGATCAATGTGTTTATGTTTGTTTCTTCATCATGTGATTCTCCTTTTGTTTTATTCTTATATTTTTATTTGTATCATGTAAACATTCCTTTGTTGTACAATTTCTTGTGAACTTGCAACCTGTTTTCTATGTTTACCATTTATTTTCAATTCAAAAATTTAATTTCTTAAAAGTTTTCTTTAATTTCATGCATGTGTGATTTATATTAAACATGATATTTAATTTCTATCAATTGTGATATTTAGTTTCATGCAAGTGTGATTTAAATTTCTACAATTGTGTTTTCTTGCAAGTATGAGTGTGCTTTTACTTTCTTGGTAGTGTGGAGTTTGGTATAAAGGATTGTTTTCCAAAGGTCTTTTCCCTCTATTATAGATATCCACACACACCAACCATGTAATGACATTATTTAAATGAAGAGGATTGAAAACCCCCATCAGTACTAGATCTATATGAAAATCAATATCTCTTTACTTAATTATACCCAATAAATCACTAGGGAAAACACATATAAATTCCCTAAGGATGTGGTGATCATCCAATGAGTTTCTAGGTGCCTTGTTCTCTAATCTATTGCTAACCATGATGAAAAAAATCTAACATCCTTTCCACATACTCTATTTAAGTTGCATGGTAGAGATAGTATGAAGGGAGAGAGGCTTATGAACTCCTATAAACACAATGTGAAAAAATGCCATCACAACACTCAATAAATTTGTGATGGCAATCCACCCTAGGTCAGTGATGATCAAACCATCCCATCCCTAAAATGATTTCATAAGAGCCTAAGGGTAGGATGCATAGATCCATTATAGTGGTGAATTCTCCTAAATTGATTGCACATTCCTTAACCATTTAGTCAATAGGAAATTTAGAGGCCAACCCTATGTCTCATTTCACGTCTTCAATCAAATAAAATAGAAATGGGTTTTCCATAAATACTACTTGAAACCTCAATTATGATGGTTTGGTGTTCTATTTGGTGGTTATCCACCATTGTGTATACACAATGTGATCTTCCCTTGTCACTCACTGTTGTTTCTAATATAAGAGCCTTACCTTTATATTTTGTCATACGTCCCCATGGAAAGTTCCTCTTAACATGCCCCATATCTCTACAGTTATAACACAACCCCACTGGCCTCTAGAATCTCACTATGCCCCCATTCCTTTGTGATCCTTGAGTACTATAGTAGTTAGGTCCCAACTTGTAACTCTATTGAGAGTAGGTGGTTCCTACTTGATAAATTTACGATCTCTGGTATCTATTGGGTCCTTGAAACTGTGAACTGCCATCTCTATTTCCCTATGTCCATTGGCAAGGATAAAACCTCTATTATTATTGTGGAGTTGGTTGGAAGAGTTGCATTGGAGGTCTGAATCCACCCTTAGGATGAGGTGTTGTCATTTTAGACTTGCTATCCTGTATAGCTTGATTATTTTTTTTGGTCTTCTCTCAGGCCTATTATGCCTTACCCCTATTTGCATCTACTATGTAAATCTTTTCTGCATTTTCTGCAATGATTTGTGTATAGTGCACATGAATAACTCTCCAATGTACAAGTTCAAATCCAAAATGAAATAGTGTACTTACACCTATTTATCTTGCATATACTCCACATATTAAAGGAGGTCCAAAAATTTCCCTTCATATTATACCTTTGTATTATTTCCTTGCCTTATATCATGAAAATCTTTGATACATTATAACATAAAGAAACAAGAAATGTACCGCAACCTAAAACTGTAGACACCTAAATTCAATATCTTTACCCTTATCACCCACATTCACATATTCATTTATTTCATCTACCTTAAGTTATTAAAATTCCCCCCATTTATCCCATCCCTATTGAATTTAATTAATTAATTCTTATTAATCAATTAATATCCTATCCCTTGCCTTAACAGACTTTCTATTTCCCATCCCTACATTTTTTATAACCTATCTCTACCGCCAACTCACCTACACCTCATCCCTAAACATCCTTCTCCTTCCTAATGCTTTAAATCACTTTCCCAATCTTTAAAAACCCTGAAAACACGCCAAAATCACAAAATATAGTCCCATTGGGGAAACTTTCCCCATAGTAAGCAACGACCCAACATAGTCATCATCGACCCTATAATGTTAAGTTATTTCCCTCCATTCTAAAATCAGTCACATGGGAATCCTCAAAATTTCTCGAGATTTGTGAACTCCCTCCCATGGTTGTGAATTCTAGAAGAAATTGTAGACATCTCATGCCTCTTTGGAACGTGCTTGCATCCCTCGCGATCATCCCTCGTGAGTGTGTTGTTATCTTTGAATCACTTTATTTCAATATTATCATTTTATTGTTGCTTGGTTGGAATATAACATTTTACAGGAACAAATCATCCACAACAACATTTGAAGCTTCATCATCAACCTCCCTTTTCATATCCATACTTGCAGGTTGCTCTTCTAGATGGATTTTCCTCAGCTTTATCCAACTCTGTCATAGTCTCCATCGCCCCTGACAGATCACCGTCGCCTCGGCCTTTTGCAATTTTTTATTTCTATTCCAGAACCTTTTCCCATCTCTGCATGAGTTTTGTGTCTGCCCCAACTGATGAGGCCATAAATTGGCCATAAATTACCAATATTTTGTCCTTCCAAGTTACCTTTGAAAGTGGATTTAAATGTAATCCAGGAACTTATAGTTTGCTTAAGATAGAATATATGATATATATCTTGTTCATTATTTAGATTCTTTTGTTATCTATTTTTTTGACTAATCCTATTGATTATTTGGGAAAAGGTGCAATGTATTATGTATGTGGGCCATAAAGGAAAGAAAATTTCCCCATAGTAAGCGACGACCCAACCTAGTCATCATCGACCCTATAATGTTAATTTATTTCCCTCCATTCTAAAATCAGTCGCATGCGAATCCTCAAAATTTCTCGAGAGTTGTGAACTCCCTCCCGTGCCTATGAATTCTAGAAGTAATTGCAGACATCTCATGCCTCTTTGGAACGTGCTTGCATCCCTCATGATCATCCCTCATGAGTGTGTTGTTATCTTTGAATCACTTTATTTCAATATTATCATTTTATCATTGGTTGGTTGGAATCTAACTTTTTTTAGGAGAAAATCATCCACAACAACGTTCGAAGCTTCATCATCAACCTCCTTTTTTCATATCCATACTTGTAGGTTGCTCTTCTAGATGGATTTTCCTTAGCTTTATCCAACTCTGTCGTAGTCTCCATCGCCCTTGATAGATCGCTGTCACCTCGGCCTTCTGTAATTTTTTCTTTCTGTTCTAGAACCTTCTCCCATCTTTGCATGAGTTTTGTGTCTGCCCCAACTAATGAGGCCATAAATTAGCCATAAATTACCAATATTTTGTCCTTCCAAGTTACCTTTGAAAGTGGATTTAAATGTAATCCAGGAACTTATAGTTTGCTTAAGATAGAATATATGATATATATCTTGTTCATTCTTTAGATTCTTTTGTTATCTATTTTTTTGACTAATCCTATTGATTATTTGGGAAAAGGTGCAATGTATTATGTATGCGGGCCATAAAGGAAAGAAAATTTCCCCATAGTAAGCGATGACCCAACCTAGTCATCATCGACCCTATAATGTTAATTTATTTCCCTCCATTCTAAAATCAGTCGCATGCGAATCCTCAAAATTTCTCGAGAGTTGTGAACTCCCTCCCATGCCTATGAATTCTAGAAGTAATTGCAGACATCTCATGCCTCTTTGGAACGTGCTTGCATCCCTCACGATCATCCCTCATGAGTGTGTTGTTATCTTTGAATCACTTTATTTCAATATTATCATTTTATCGTTGGTTGGTTGGAATCTAACTTTTTTTAGGAGAAAATCATCCACAACAACGTTCGAAGCTTCATCATCAACCTCCTTTTTCATATCCATACTTGTAGGTTGCTCTTCTAGATGGATTTTCCTCAGCTTTATCCAACTCTGTCATAGTCTCCATCGCCCTTGATAGATCGCTGTCACCTCGGCCTTCTGTAATTTTTTCTTTCTGTTCTAGAACCTTCTCCCATCTTTGCATGAGTTTTGTGTCTGCCCCAACTAATGAGGCCATAAATTACCAATATTTTTTCCTTCCAAGTTACCTTTGAAAGTGGATTTAAATGTAATCCAGGAACTTATAGTTTGCTTAAGATAGAATATATGATATATATCTTGTTCATTCTTTAGATTCTTTTGTTATCTATTTTGTTGACTAATCCTATTGATTATTTGGGAAAAGGTGCAATGTCTTATGTATGTGGGCCATAAAGGAAAGAAAATTTCCCTGTAGTAAGCAACGACCCAACCTAGTCATCATCGACCCTATAATGTTAAGTTATTTCCCTCCATTCTAAAATCAGTTACATGTGAATCCTCAACATTTCTTGAGAGTTATGAACTCCCTCTCATGCCTGTGAATTCTAGAAGCAATTACAGACCACTTAAGCCTCTTTGGATCGTTCTTGCATCCCTCTTGAGTGTGTTGTTATCTTTGAATCACTTTATTTCAATATTATCATTTTATCATTGGTTGGTTGGAATCTAACATTTTGTAGGAGCAAATCATCCACAACAACGTTCAAAGCTTCATCATCAACCTCCTTTTTCATATCCATACTTGTAAAATTGCTCTTCTAAATGGTTTTTCCTCAGCTTTATCCAACTCTATCATAGTCTCCATCGCCCCTGACAGATCGCCATCGCCTCAGCCTTCTGTAATTTTTTCTTTTTGTTCTAGAACCTTCTCCCATCTCTGCATGAGTTTTGTGTCTACCCCAACTGATGAGGCCATAAATTGGCCATAAATTACCAATATTTTGTCCTTCCAAGTTACCTTTGAAAGTGGATTTAAATGTAATCCAGGAACTTATAGTTTGCTTAAGATAGAATATATGATATATATCTTGTTCATTCTTTAGATTCTTTTGTTATCTATTTTTTTGACTAATCCTATTGATTATTTGGGAAAATGTGCAATGTCTTATGTATGTGGGCCATAAAGGAAAGAAAATTTCCCCGTAGTAAGCGACGACCCAACCCAGTCATCATCGACCCTATAATGTTAAGTTATTTCCCTCCATTCTAAAATCAGTTACATGTGAATCCTCAACATTTCTTGAGAGTTATGAACTCCCTCTCATGCCTATGAATTCTAGAAGCAATTGTAGACATCTCATGCCTCTTTGGAACGTGCTTGCATCCCTCATGAGTGTGTTGTTATCTTTGAATCACTTTATTTCAATATTATCATTTTATCATTGGTTGGTTGGAATCTAACATTTTGTAGGAGCAAATCATCCACAACAACGTTCAAAGCTTCATCATCAACCTCCTTTTTCATATCCATACTTGCAGGTTGCTCTTCTAAATGGTTTTTCCTCAGCTTTATCCAACTCTATCATAGTCTCCATCACCCCTAACAGATCGCCATCGCATCAGCCTTCTGCAATTTTTTCTTTCTGTTCTAGAACCTTCTCCCATCTCTGCATGAGTTTTGTGTCTACCCCAACTGATGAGGCCATAAATTGGCCATAAATTACCAATATTTTGTCCTTCCAAGTTACCTTTGAAAGTGGATTTAAATGTAATCCAGGAACTTATAGTTTGCTTAAGATAGAATATATGATATATATCTTGTTCATTCTTTAGATTCTTTTGTTATCTATTTTGTTGACTAATCCTATTGATTATTTGGGAAAAGGTGCAATGTCTTATGTATGTGGGCCATAAAGGAAATAAAATTTCCCTGTAGTAAGCGATGACCCAACCTAGTCATCATCGACCCTATAATGTTAAGTTATTTCCCTCCATTCTAAAATTAGTTACATGTGAATCCTCAACATTTCTTGAGAGTTATGAACTCCCTCTCATGCTTGTGAATTCTAGAAGCAATTACAGACATCTCATGCCTCTTTGAAACGTGCTTGCATCCCTCATGAGTGTGTTGTTATCTTTGAATCACTTTATTTCAATACTATCATTTTATTGTTGCTTGGTTGGAATCTAACATTTTGTAGGAGCAAATCATCCACAACAACGTTCAAAGCTTCATCATCAACCTCCTTTTTCATATCCATACTTGCAGGTTGCTCTTCTAGATGGTTTTTCCTCAGCTTTATCCAACTCTGTCATAGTCTCCAGCACCCCTGACAGATCGCCATCGCCTCAGCCTTCTGCAATTTTTTCTTTCTGTTCTAGAACTTTCTCCCATCTCTGCATGAGTTTTGTGTTTTCCCCAACTGATGAGGCCATAAATTGGCCATAAATTACCAATATTTTGTCCTTCCAAGTTACCTTTGAAAGTGGATTTAAATGTAATCTAGGAACTTATAGTTTACTTAAGATAGAATATATGATATATATCTTGTTCATTCTTTAGAAATCTTTTGTTATCTATTTTGTTGACTAATCCTATTGATTATTTGGGAAAAGATGCAATGTCTTATGTATGCAGGCCATAAAGGAAAGATAATTCTAGTATTGAGAAAAGTGTAATTTATCATGGATGGTATATTTAAACTCAAATATTATTTCATATTTAAATTCCTCTCAAAAAATTATGCAAGTTCAAAAAAATAATCATCTCAATCCGAGATCGTATGCAAAAGTTATAGTTGTTTTAAGTTCACTCTGAAACTCACAGGCTTAGTTCCGAAACTTATAGGCTTAGTTCCAAAACTCACAGGCTTATTTCCAAAACTCACAGAGTTAGTTTGGGAACTTGCAGGCTTAGTTTGGGAACTCACAAGCTTAGTTTTGGAACTAAGCAGATTTTGACAGTTTTTGAGGAATTGTGAAAGATCAGAGAATCAAATGGAAAAATTGAGAGAGGTTTTTGTTCATAGCAATGTGATTAACAAAAAAATCATTCAGATTTGCTACAGGTATTACCAATAAGGAGAGATCTAACTTTTAGTGAGCTGTAGTATGAGGAAAAGTTTATCAGACGAGCGCTAAAAGTTCCATAAACAGAAACATAAATGTCAAATGGAAAATCTGAGAGAGGTTTTTGTTCATAGCAATGTGTTTGACAAAAATTTCATTTAGATTTGCTACAGGTTTTACCAATAAATAATGATCTAACTTTTAGTGAGCTGCAGTTTGAGGAAAAGTGTATCAGACAAGCGCTAAAAGTTCCATAAAAAGAAACAAAAATTTCAAATGGAAAATATGAGAGAGGTTTTTGTTCATAAAAATGTGTTTAACAAAAACCTCATTCATATTTACTACAGGTTTTACCAATGAAGATAAATCTAACTTTTAGTGGACTGTAGTCCAAGGAAAAAGTGTATCAGACAAGCGTCAAAAGTTCCACAGTAAAAAAAACAAAGTCAAATGGAAAATCTGAGAAAGGTATTTGGTCAAAATCATATTTTGAGAAAAATCCTCCTTCCAATAATTTAGAAGAATAAAATCAGTATGATTCATGTTATCGAAAAGAAAAGAGAAGATTTGGGAGCAAATCTTCCTAAAATAAGTAAGATAATATTTGACCCCAATAATATATCTCTCTCCATATTTTGTGAAGATGGAGATCTTAGTTTTTAGGATTGGAATAAAGATAAGATCAGATTGTATTTCCTAAAATAAGGAGTTGGTTGGATGCATGAATTATAAATGCAACCTTCCACACTTACATATGTAATGCTTTTCTCCCAAGAAATAAAGATCTATTCTTTCCTCTCAAATATTCTGTAGTTTTAAGATCTCAGAAGTATGATTTAAATCCTCTTCTAAGGAATGAGTTGACCACTCATTCCAAGGAAGATATATATTTTTATTTATGTTTATGTTTATTCATTTGTCTTTAATTCATTCTATTGTATTGTTTTTATCTTCGTATTGTGAAAATTCAGTTTGTTGTAAACCTGCAGGTGTTTCATTTAATTTTTCTTATTACCCATTCAAAAATTTCAATTTATGCAGGTGTGTTTACATTTCTACAAATGTGATTTCCTTTATGAAAGTGTGTTTACATTTCTACAGGTGTGCATTTAAATTTTTGCATGTGTGCTTTTATTTTATGCAAGTTTGGTTTGTGTTTAAAGGATTTGTTTTCCAAGATCTTCTTCTCTTAATGCATACATCCATCGCACACCAGCCTTGAATTGACATTATTAATGGTGAGGATTGATGACCCTCATCACCAAATTTCCAAAACTTCTTTCTAATCCCTCTATGGCATTAAAAAATCAACATATCTACACTCGGGTCACCATTGACCAGGGTCCTGATTCCCAACTTACCCTTCTCAGCCATTGCTTTCCATCATTTTCCTAGTTTCTGCTTCCTCATATTCCATCTATAGGTTGATTCTAACATTCATTAGTTTTTGCTCTATTTAGATGACATCTAGATCTTGTAGCATCTACATATTTCAATTATCTTCCAGATCTACCTTTTGGGTCATCGTCAACCTGCCTCTGCACAGTCTTGGTCACCACTGACCCAAATTAGGTACATTTAATTTTCATTTATTTTGATTAGATCAATACTTAAATAAATCTATAGTGCTTTTAGACTCTGTAATTCCTTCAGTTTCTACATATTATCAACTTGTGTTTTACTTTATATCCATTTTTTTTAACAACTAGGGTTGACATCCACCGAGGAAGTTAAAGCTTCCTAGGTTTACTTTTTCAGGAAAACTCCGCATAAATCTATCTAATCAATCATGTTTCAGTTCATCTTATTTACAGGTAATCAATGACGAAACCCACCATCTACTTAGCGCCTGTACATCCATCAGACATCTGAGGTAACATAAACCCTCCAACATTTTTGAGTTGTGTACTTTCTTTAGTAGCTAACTCATTAATTTGAAATGAATGAGAAAATACTGCAACATTCCTGACACGCTTGGTGGGCCCACCCTTTAGGTGATCTCTTGAATTTATTGCTTTTTTCTTTCCTTTCTCTATTTCCACTAACACTGCAATGTGAGGCTCCATGTTATTGCTTTCTCATGTTGGGTTTGTGTCATGGATTGCTCATCACTCAAGAGTGTAGAAAAATAGGAAAAGTGTTATCCAGGTATTCCTTGCCTTTTCCCTATTTTATATTTTTTGCATCATAATTTTCCTTTCTTGTCTGTGTCCTCATCGAATATCACACTTTGTTTTGGGTTTAAAAAGAACATTCTTTTTGCATCCTACTTTCTCATATAGTTTAAGTAGGGGTTTAACCTTCTGCATTTCAGACTTTATAACACACAACCTAAACGTAACAAATCAAATTAACACATCTAGACATCCCTTTGCCCAGTTAATTGATTGGGATTTCACCACCCAATAGGAAGCCACCTTAGATCTTCCCTAGCCACAACAAATCCTAAAACCAAATATTGCTTGCCTTCTCCTAGGTCCTTTATTATCCAATCCCCATTTATTTTCACACTTTCTTAAATAAATCAAGAACATAAAAATAACTCTTTGCTTGACTTTCTTGGGTAAAACTCGTTTCATGCCCATAATTACTCGTTTAAAATCCAAAAGAATGGAACAAAAATTGGATTCAAACAACTCCTTATCTCAAAAAATGGTCACCAAAATAATTTACCTCATCCTGTTCCCTTGATTACTTCTTTCATGAGAACTCAACCCCTCATTGATGTCTCTCACTCAAAACCCCTCATTCACACTACGAATTCAGGTGAGATTAATACATTCTTACACCATAAATCTATCCCATGTCTAGGCCATGGCTGCCCCACCATTCGTGTCGATTAGAGTCTTTTGGACCTCCTAAGATCCCTCTCGGTGATACCATGTTCCAAGAGCATCCTGGACATGCCAATCCAGTGGCACTCCAAGAGTATCTCCGTAAGAGATCAACTCATATTCTCTTAGATGATCTGCCACTCCAACAACTTTATTCTTATCAAACGAATACCCAAACTACCAAGTTTGTCAGTAAATAAGCTTTCTACCAGCCCATATTGCTTTCCTCTTCTAGCCAATACCCCATCTCGTCAAACTACCCAGATAGTCACACTTATTCCCCACAATCTCCTACTAATTAACATGACAATCAACACTACTCTTCCCCTCACCTCTTCTGGTCACTATTTCCACTAGTATCCTTGATCAATATGCCCAAACATCATATCCCCCTATCCGGGACCAGTATGAACTTCTCGCATCAAGACATGTCCTGTAAATACTTCCCAACATCCTTTCACGGGTGCTTTAAATTATTCAATATCTAACCCTTTTCAATAGACAGTTTCAACCCGTTCATACACCTACATTCCACACTCAGCACTTACCCGCAACAGTCTACCCAATCTCAAAAAATCTTATCATGTTCCCATCTCCCAGGCAACAATTATTTCAATAACCACCCTTTCAATCACAGACCATGATTTACACCCACTCCTATCCACTTCCTTAAACACCCACACACCCTCAAGCTCATCAAAAAACTTATCCAACTAATTCTTACATATAATCTCTTCCTCCCATCTATTAATAGAATATTTCAAACGACCTTATGCAAGATCTTGTGAATAGGTTAGATGATACCTGAAAGCCACTACTCTAGGATACTAAAGTTTCATTATCCTACAAATAGATTTGTAATGATCCTATTCATCCATTCATGTACTAGTTAAACTGTATCATCTACACAAGGAATTGCTTAAATTCACCAAGTTTAATAGCAAAGAGGATCCACAGTAGCAACACCTTCATGCATTTAGAAATGCATGTTACCTTATCATGCATGATCAATACTTAATGTTTCACACTTTCCCCATGTCTTTAGTTGGTCAAACATTAGACTAGTACAATAGTATCCCTCAATATTCAATATTCTCCTTCTCCCAATTAGCGCAATCATATTTGTAGAACATTTTTTGATTAACATTGCGCGCAAAGTAACTATCAATGATATATACACTATCCATATATTTTGAGAACGATTCCATTGTAGTCTTTGTCATCACAAGATGGCATGGAATTATAAACCAGTCATCCTTCCCTTTCCCGCTAAATTGACCTCATCGAGATTTCTTCTCACGTGTTAGTGTGCAAAGCATATATCTTCTGTTTTACAAATCCAGTCTATTCCAAAACTTTAACAAAGCATTTACCATGGCTCATAAACATGAAACACATGTCATCGAGCAGGGTTCATTTAAAATTAAAATCAAACAAACCTAAAAATGAATCTACTAAACCTTTCTGCGTAAAATGACAAATCAAAAGTGGAGGCCAATGATGTCATTGTTAAATCATCTCTGGCACCTACATCCAGTATGAGGACTCAACAAGGAGTCCTCCAACAAACTCCTATTTACACTCCCCTTGAGTGAGTCATATAGTACAATATTTGACAAGTTTATGGAAGTAAATCTTATCATGCTCCCTCCTATCCTGACTAGTTGATGAGTCTAGACTCAAAGCCCATTGTTTGGTATCGTGAAGACCATTACTGCAAATACCACCAAGTCTTGAGGGCATGACGACATAGGGAGATGTCAAAATTTCAAGGATTTGGTCCAAAGACTCATTGATTTGGATGATATTCAAATGTATCAATCCAAAAACTTCACCCAATAAACCACTTGGCATCTTTAAACAACCTTTCCCAAATCATGCACCAACAAGCCAAGCCACCATTTCTACTACAACCCAAGCACCTAACTCTCACACCATAAATACCCAGAGCACTACTGATTTAGGAATCCTATCCCATCCAAAACTTCCCATCCATTATCATAGACCACATCCACTTCCCTTTTATATCCTTCCCTACATCTTCTATACCTACATTTATCTCGATGTCTGATTCCCACTTCTACAATTGCTAGGACCCCACTTGTGAATACATAATTTATGGCCCTAGAGACATTCATGAAGCAACCATTCCAACCTATTTCCACATCTGAGCGTTGGTCCTTCATCAACTACCTTACCTATCATATGCATCTCATCATCTACTTCATCTATTCTAATAGGCCTAACCACCTCACCTATATCCATTCCACCCTTTCTCATCATACCATCCGTATAACATGTACCAGTTCCTCCTCCCACTCTTTTACCTCTGTCAACTGTTGTGGTCACATCTGTGCCACCTTCTTCCTTCACAAAAATTTCATCATTTGAGGAATTCATTAAATCACTTCACTTTGTAATGACCTTAAATGTTCCTTCCATAACATCAACACAATCCCATCAATCTCCACCTTTCGTAGATCACCTTAGACAAGTGCTATTTATTGCACCCAAACAAACCATAACATCACTATTTGACCCCCCCAGTAAAAGTTGTTGTTGCTCCTCCCAAGGATACATATTCACATATGAAATATATAATACCTCCTAGGGTTAAACCATCCAATCCAAAATCATCTATTTCAGGACCATGAAAATTTTAACCCACCAATCCAAAACCATTTAACACTAAAACACCGATCAACATCAAAATAGAATTCAAGTCATCGAAACATAAATATATTTGGGTTTTACCCCAAACATCCAAGCTATCTCAAAAGGCATCTTCTAGCACTTTAGTTGGATCATATACCGAAATATTCCAACACTTACTGCAAACCTATGCAATCACACTTCCACCTATCAAGGCCTTTGACCCAAAAGGAAAGAAACCTTTATGGTTCAATTCCAACATTATATGTGCATTTCATTGTACCCCTGGGCATGATACTGAACATTATAGAGTGTTCCAGGCCATTATCCATAACCTCATTGAAGAGGAAATACTTCTTCTTGGACAAGGCTAGTCCCTTCCTACCATATCTATTCTAACACCTACGATTTCACCTTCGTGAGATGACTCTTCCAAGGGTGGCCCCCCTTTGTTTATTAATGGTATTTGGGTGACCACTTAATCCAAATCACATGATCCAAAACCAACCTCTGAACCAAAAGCCAAGACATTGGTCACCATTCCTCCTCCTAAGGAGTTAACCACATTATAGAAACCAAAGGTTTCTGTTTTAGCAACCCCCAAGCCTATTGAAAAAAGTATCATCGGATAGATTCATCAGGCCCCAGTCAAGATGTTGCTTTAAGAGATCACCCAAAGCTCACCAGATCATAAACATGCTCTTATTGAATCCTTAAAGCGCATTCTAACATCTAGTGACGAAGCTCAACCCTTCACATATCTCATAGGAGTGCTCACTTCTCCTGCGTCTATCTCATTTGATGATACTAAAATTTCAGACATCCCACTGAAAGAACATGATCTTCCCCTCTTTATTACAACCAAGATAAATGATACATTCATTCGGCAATCCATGATTGACAGTTGGGTGAGCATTAAGATTCTTCCATCACATACTTTTGATTAACTAAATATACTAAAGGAATCTATCACCCAGACACCTGTGGTCCTCCGTGCTTTTAATGATGCCATCATCCCACCTTTGGAACAATCATCCTCCTTATCCATGTTGTTGAGAAGCTCATCCATGAGCTATTTTATATCATTGAAGGATAATTTCAATATAATGTTCTCTTTGGATGATCATAGATCTGCATCATATGTTGTGTCCCCTCTAAACTCCATTATGCCCTTAAATACGAGCACAAGGGAAAGGTCCTGATGCTTCCTGGGGATGTTCCTCCCTTCCAAGGGTGCAACATGACCTATAGACAAAATTATGTACTCATTCCTAAGAACAATCCATTTGTACCATCCACCAGCTCAACCATTCCCTCATCAAAACTCCCTAACAATGACTCCCTGAATAAGGTAACAGAAAAGCTTACGATGGGGGAATATCGTCTTCTCACACTCAACACCCTTCCCACTCCTCAGTGTACCGGTAGACCCAATAAGGCACTTACGTATCAACTAAGTGTCAAAGACATTATTCCTTTCAGTCCACCACATCTTCACACCAACCTCATCTATGGTGGTTTCGACACCCCTTCCTCTCACATAGATGATCTTCCACATACCAAGCTTTATACCGATGGATTTGGATTTCTCAATAAACCATCTTTTTCCTATACCTATCTCCATCATTTTGCATGGAAAATATTCGGCCTAGGCTGTTATGAGCATGACCCACATGGTCTTATTCCCGATCAATGTCATAAACCTCACAAAGTATGGGCTAGGATACTAGGAGAAATCCCCTAAGTCCATCACACCATTTGAGATACTCACAGACATGCCTTCTCTAGCTCCTCCGTCTCTTCCAACTTTTGAAGACATGGACATATCCTCTCTACCTTCTCCATCTCTTTTGACTCCCAAAGACATGAACATAACTTCTCTACCTTCCCCATATTTTTTGGCTCTTGAAGACATGGAAATGGATGACACCATTTCTCTTACTTCTGAATTTTTTTTAGTCTCCACCATAACTTTGGGACTGGTCACTTATCAGTGTGAAAATCAGACTAGGTCCCTTCCCCTTTGGCAACCGGACATGATAGAAGAAGACTCTCCTACCATTAATGTCCTTTAGTGTGCTAAAAATGATGTGATTCTTTCCCACATAGGGGCATAATATTCTTATCTTTAAAAGACCTTTCCATCTAATACATCTACTCTTCTCAATGAAGCTACCATTGATGTCAATATCGGGACCCCTCAAGAGCCTCACATTCTCAAAGTAGGCCAATCTCTTGAACCACATGAGCTATAATATTTCACCACATTCCTCTCCTTTTATAGCCAAGAATTTGTATGGTCATATTTAGACATGTTAGGTCTTGACCCTTTTATCTTCGTCCAAAATATTGTCACACATCCCAATGCTAAACCAGAAGCTTTTCTGCATACATCCTTGCATTTCCCTCCTTGTTAAAGAAGAGCTAAAATGTCTTCTTTTTGCCATTTTCATCATTTTGATTGAATATCCCCAATGAGTTTCCAACATTTTTCTCGTCTCCAAAGCATCGAGCAAGCTTCGTATATGTACTGATTTTCGAGATCTCAATCTCACTTACCCTAAAGATGACCTCCCTCTGCCATTGTGGATCTTACCATAGGTCATGAGATTCTTTCTCTCAAGGTTGGTTTCTTGGTTATAATCAAATTCTTATCACACCAAAAGTTTAACACAAAACCTCCTTTATCACTCCTGCGGGGACCTTTTGCTATCGCGTCATGCCATTTGGTTTAAAGAATGCTAGAGTTACTTATTAGTGGGCCATTACTTATATATTTCATGATCTCATCCAAAAAACTAAGACTATGTTGATGATATTTTAGAGAAACCTAAACATCGATGCAACCATCTTGTCATTCTCGAAATCCTTTTCAAGTGCCTTATTTGTTTTTATCTTCATATCAATCTAGTCAAGTGTGTATTTGGAGTCTTAATGGGTAAAATCCTTGGATTTATCATTTCTATTAGGGGCATTGAAGTTTACCCCTTAAAAATTAAGGAAATTATCAAAATGCATCCTCCTTCCAAGTCATTTTTACTCCTATCACAAAAGGAAGAAATCCCATGCGCACTGGCCTATCACCCAGCAGAAGCTGAGCGCTCACCCGAGGCACGCGCAGGTACCGAGTCTCTCTTTTATGTGAGTTTAGCAGGAAGCATCATCTATGATTAGTGTAAGAGTTTTTAGGAGAGAAGTTAAGACAAACAAGAACCATAGGGCTCAGAACGGCCTCTAGATCCTTGTAGTCACTTCAGACTGAGTGCTTTAACAGAGTCCATAACATATATTATAATAGAAAGAATTATACAAGCATTCATACATAGCATGAAAGGAAAGAGAGCTCATATGAGAGAAGTATGCACTAAATCCATTGATATCCATGTCTATTTATAACAGGTAACCTCATTATATTCATTGATTCATTACAGAGTGTCACAGAGCACAGACCGCAGTCATGCATATCACTGGACTTGTATAACTAAGCCAAAAGAAAAAGAAATTACAACTCTATGCCTAGTACATTCTCTCCTTAATGCAAATATCCACTCGCAGTAATTCTGCAGAGCTTCACCCATGCTATCTCTCAAGCTTGCGTTGCATAACAAGCTCCTTCTCTCACGGGTTCTCCTGATGAATATCCTCTATATTACTCTCTGTGTGTCTCCTCTTTTTTCCGCAGTAGGCACTTGTATTTATAACTTTCCCGGGCTGCCAACTCGCCTTCCAGTGCCCTCAGATTGGATGCCAAGTGTCGATTGTGGTCCTTCATGTGAGCATGCTCCTCCAGGCCTGAGCTTTCCACTTTATCTCATGATGATCTTCTAGAAGATTCCATCTGGGGCATGCTCTTTCCTGGGCCAACCTATCGCTAGGCTGGCATCTTATCCATGCGCAACTGATCATGCTTTTCACGTGTTCTACCCTAGGCACTCAAATTGACTAAGTCCCGAACCTTCTTTTCACGTGTCGTGTGAACTATGTGCTTTCACTCTTTCTTTTGCATGCTTTTTCCATGCATGCCATTCTATAACTGGGATCCTGCACACCTAAGCACCTTCATACTTGGTCAATATTCCAGGGGCCCAACATCACCCCACACTACGCCTGTTCTTTTTCCTCGGAAACACTCTACTTAACCAAGATGCACTGCCTTAAAGAATTTTAGCATTAGCCTTACATTTTGTAAAAGAATAAGGGAATGAAAGAATGGGGAGAGAAGAAATAATGGGGGGCATTAGCTTAGCAGGCTAGGGAAATCCCTCTGCAAGTCAGCCTCCAATTTTCTCCATGCATCGACCTCATTCTGTGCCTTCTGACAGAGGTCACCGACCAGGATGTTTACCTCATCAAAAGTTAGGCCAATCCCCTGGGTGCCCAAAGTGTCAACAATATTTTCCATCTCCTTGCCTAGGTCTTCAAGTGTGTCCATCCTTCTGGTGATCTGAGGGTATAGCTCCTTCATTCATGTTTTGATTGAGCCCCTTAGTGCCTCAATCTCCTCGGATCTTCTTTCTACTTCTGCCAGGACTTTATCCCTCTCCGCCCTATTTCCTTTATTCTTCTCCTAGAATTATTTTAGCTCTGCTTCGTGGGTAGCGACCAAGGTGCTTGCTACCTTATCCCTATCCGCGCATTTGTCATATGCAGCCTCAGTAGATTGGGAAGCAATCTTTACATCTGCGAGCACCTTGCTATACTCAGCAATGAGCGCTACCACCTTCAGCTTGTCTTCTTCCTTCAAGCACGCTGCTACTTCCTCCACAGATTCCAGGGCCAATGGTCATCTCTCCATGGTGAGGATGCATGTTAAGTCTTCTAAATATTCCAAAGTTGATGCGTACCTCTGAGGGATTGGCACTAGGTCTAGGTGCTTCAATATGATGGCGCTCTTGATTGACTCCACCTTCTTGTAGACTTCTTGCACCTTTGTCTTCTCATCTTTGAGCTCGCACCTCAGCTTTGCGCTAATCAACTCCTCTTGCTTCAAGTTCCTAGCCATCTCAGCCAGCTCCTCTTCTTTCTTGGCTAACTTCCCCTCTAGAGCCCTTATGCTATCATTTCACACAAATAGCCTTGCCTCTGTCTCAACCATGACCTTATTAAGAGCATTGCATACTTGCTCGTCTGAAAGCTCCTGAGCATTCACTAAGGGGTTGTCTCCCTTAGATTCTGGCAACGTGATGAGCTCTTTCTGGTAGACTTCAAAGTCTGGCTCGTCAACATGGGACTCAAATGCCCAAGAAAGCATCTTCTTGGTCCTAGGGTACATGCCCTCCTTTTCAAATGACCCCATGGCTATAAGCCTTTCAGTGGGTATAGTGCTCTGGAACCATGTGTGCAACACCTTCCTTGAGTCATCAATGTAGCTCATTACTAGCCTTTTCTCTACATCAAGAGCCCTTCTCCCCGAGCGTGCTCCTTTTGGAAAACTTACAGTTAGGCTGGGACCTCCTCCCATACTGGCCTGCTTCCTCTCACTGTCTTCCTCTTTTCCTTCTTCCAGCACTATATCATCGCTATGCTCTAATTCTTGATCAACCAAGGCCTCGAGCATTTTCTTTTCCTCTCTCTCTACCACCTCAGTGATCTGCTCCTTTGTGAAGCTTATGGGTTCCTAATTTTCCATGCTATCCTCAGTCTTTCCCATGTCTTGGGTGCCTTCCTCACCCTGTGTACTCTTTTGCCGCGTGAAAATGAATTCTTATTTCTCCTCTCCACTCTCTTCTCTAGAGTCATATACTTCTAGGACATGTGGCTCCTGGTCCCTTTCAGGTTCATCCTCCCCACTGTCACCTTCTCACTCTCATCCTCTCTTTCACCCAGGTGTTTCTCCAAGCTTGTCGGTCTCCTCCGAGTCAGCTTCTTCTTCTATCCTCTGCTTTTTCTTGAGAGGTGGCTTCTTGACAGGGGATTCAGATTCTTCTTCTTCCTCTGGGGACTTCTCCTTGGTGAGGGGTTTCTCTGGTGCCTCTTCCTCTGGTGTCTTCTCTTTTTCTCCGGGGAATTCTTTCTAACGTGTGCATAAGTACTGGGCTTTGCACTTGTCGATGGCATGCTCACTGTCTGAGTAGTCTGCACACTTGGTGCTTCTCCTTCTCTTCCCCTCTTCTTGGGCATGGGCCTCTTCCTACCCATGGGATCTTTAGGTATGGAGACCTCCTTCTCTAGGTATGTGCCCTTCTCAAACTTTGGCCTTATGCACAAGTACACGTGCGTCGCTGATCCTCCAGTGATGGGTAACGTTATCGGCCTTGTCATTTGAATCTCGTGTGATACATATCTCTCTATGTATGTGCACTTACCTCCAGGGTAGTTCAACTTCTTGTGCATTTCTCTGTGCTCCCAATCTAGACTACCTAGCTCTAGCCTTAGCTTTTTGGACTCCACGAATCTATTTACTCCCACTTGGAAGTATTGAGTTGTGAACGTGAAGGGAAGCTTGCACCATGGGCTCCAAGACTCATCTACTAGTCTGAACCTGCCCAGGCAGAAGTGTTGGTACACCACAAATTCAGATTCTCCTTCAGTGACTACCAAAAGTTTCTCAGGAATCCTCCATTCCACCCCAAATGTGTTCCTCAGGCGTGTACCACTTCTCCAAGTGCGCCTTGTGGGGTGCTGACATTGTGTCACATGCATACTTCTCAAACCTCTTCGCGGGTGAAGGGTCCTTGGTGGGGTATTCCCATACAAACTATTCTAACGCATCTGGTACTCCAATCTCTGAAAACACTATAGTTAACAAGATGTTTCCGAAGAGGATTCTGTCCCCCTCCTTTGCGCAACTGAAAATTTCCTCCGTGATGTATGTAGGTAGGTTATAGATGGTTCCTTCTGCAATTTTCCTGCAGACATGTAACCAAGGCTTATTGACCTAAGTCCATCTCTCCTAGCCATTTAGCTTTGTCACTAGATGTGTGGCCATCCTCATCACTGGGTCCTTGATGTCAGAGATGTCGTAGTATCTCGACCCTTTCTTACAGACGTATTCAGTAATGGTTTCCTGGATTGCCTCCTTGTCGCTCAGGTCATCATCTAGGCTGACTCCTTGGCATTTGAGGCCCATGAACTGTGAGATGAGTTGAGGAGTAATGCACATCTTGCACCCTACAAAATGGAAGTAATCCTCATGTACTCGTGACATCAGCCATTGATATAGGTGCTCTGGCTTTCCAAAATAGGGCAACTCATAGAGTTGTAGCAATCCCGCCTTCTCCATCTTGACCTTTACATCATCATTGTAAATGGGAAACCCTTCTGGTGTCCATTTATTTGTGGGGGCACACTAACTCCTGTTCCATCTCCTTCTTGATCATGCTCATTCGATGGTTGTAATTGCTCACAGGCATGTTCCTCAGGTGAGACTCCCATTCCTTACCCATCATTACCCCGTCGGGGTACTACATCTCTGCATACCACTCTTCATTCATACTTGTCTCGGGCTCTTGCTACTTGGCCTTTCCCTTGCCCTTTCCTTTCTTTGGTGCCATGGTCGGGGTATTTTTATCACTCCAATTCTCTCCTTGTTATTCTATTTTACTTCCTCCAATCCTCCGATCTCAAATCTGTGATATAACTCTTCTAAACTCGTGCCCTAGTTTGTCAAACCCTAACTTGGATAAACTCTTCACAAGACAGTGCCTCTTCAATTCCTTCCATGCTCGTGTAATTCCTTCCTTCTGGTTCGTAATCTCAAACTGGGTGCTTTAATCTCACAGATCTTCTTCCACTTGATTGAATCCAAAAACCCTAGCTTATAGAAATCACTCATATCTCCAACTCTTCGTTTTTGTAAAGTAAGAAAGGAGAGTGCCCAACCCTTTATTTATAGTTTTTTCCCTTTTTTGATCATTAAATGCTACGTCACCTACCACCATACCTTACTCATTTAATGCAGATTTTTCAAACAAAGCCCATCTTTAGTGCCTTCACTTGCGTGCCCAACCTTGCACGAAAACTCTTCCAACCTTCTTGTGTGCAACCAATCCAACCTGACAGGAGACTCTTGCGCACCTGTAACCCACACCGAAGGCACTTCTTCTATCCTGATCCTTGCTTCCACCTACCTCGTGTTGTTTTTAAATGTGCTTTCTCCTTCTCGGTACATGGCATCTACAAGTAGCTTTACCCCGACACAAACCATTTTATCTTTTCTCTTCATATACCTCTTTCAACCCGGCTACTCAACAAGGCTTTTCAACACAACTTCCTTGGTACTTAAATCATGTGCTTCTTCACTTTTCTCCACCCCACACTTAAAGTGATGTGCGGTCCTCTGCTCACTCAAAGATTCTCCACAAATAGCAATAAGGTTACCGACACCCAAGGCACAAAACAAAACAACAACGTGAAAGGGAAACACAAAAAAAGGGAAAATGCATAAAGGAAACTTCTAAACTAACTGGAAAAACTACCTTATTTACAAACACCAAGAAGACTTATTTATAGTAGGGCTTTAGCCTACTCCCATTGAAGTGTCCAGGAAGCTTCATCCCATCCAATGCTTATAACTGACACGTGCCTGAATCGAGGATGTATGAGATTATGTAAGGACCCAACCAATGGACTTTCAACTTTCCAGGATGGCACAGAAACTTGGAATCATATAGTAACACCATCTGCCCAACCTCAAACTTCTTGTTTCTAATGTGGTGATCATGCCAAGCCTTTTTCTTTTCCTTTTCCACTATCTGGCTCCATCAGGCAAGTGATCATCTCTCATCCAGTTTCATTAGCTCATCAATCCTTTCTTCCAGCGCTTGTTCATTGGCTAATCCTCCTACACACACTATTCATAGAGAAGGTAACATAAATTCAACCGGAAAAATAGCTTCCATGCCAAACACCAATTGAAAAGGTGTGGCTTTGTTTAGTCTTTTATACGTAGTCCTGTAAGCCCATAATACTACTGATACTTTGTCATCCCAATCAAGTCTTCCGACATCACAAATCTTGGTCAAGGTATGACTCAGTATCTTGTTGAATGCTTCCACGGTGCCATTTTCTTGTGGGTGATAGGGCATAGTCTTGTGATGAGCCACCATGAACTCTGATAATAGGATCCTCATGGTCTCATTCAGAAAATGTGTACCCCTATCACTGGTCAAACTCAATGGGCATCCATACCTCGTGATAATGTTCTCCCATAAGAACCTTGCCACTGTTGCTACCATGCAATCTTTAGTTGGGGCTGCCTCTGCCCACCTTGTGAGATAATCCATGCAAGTGATGACATAACGTGACCCAGTCCTACATGTTGCTGGTGCAATAGGTCCCACAAAATCTATCACCCATTTTTCAAAAGGCTCCGCACTAGGGATAGGGTGCAAAGGCATTTCATCTCTCCTTCCTGGTTTGCCAATGCGCTGACAGTGGTCACACGCTTTACAATAATCTCTACAATCCCTATACAAGGTTTCCCACCATAATCCTGCCATTAATATCTTGCGTGTGGTGGCATCACCTGCGTAATGCCCACCCGCACTTCCTCCGTGTGCTTCCTCCATGATGGCTAGGCACTCATGCTCTAATACACACATGTGTAAAAACTTCATCTCATCCCAACTTGTATAAGTCTCCACTAATCAACATGTAGGGTGTGATGCGTATGGCCAACTGCTTCTTCTCCAATGCCTTCATTCCATCCAGTGCCACACCTTCTTTTAAGAATACTGCAATCTCCTCCAAATCCGAGGGTGCATGCACCACAATCTAAACAGTTGGGCGTCTGGCATTGCTTCCTCAATACTTTGCATGTCCTCTCCTGAATCAATCCTTGATAGATGATCAAGCCCACAGTTGCTTTTTCTAGGCTTCACTACAATGGTGAATTCAAACTCTTGAAACAACAACACCCATCGACATATGCACCCTTGAAGAATGGGCTTGTTTACTAAATACTTTAATGCCATGTGGTCGGTGTAGAATACAAAGGGTGTTTCTAGCAGATACTGTCTAAACTTGAAGAGCACGTAGATCATCGACAATGCCTCGCGCTCGGTTGTGGTATAATTCTGCTCTGCTGGTGTCAGCTTCCTGCTTGCAAAACTAAGAGGATGATCAACAATCCCTTCACCTGGTTGTGCAAGTACTGCTCCAATGGTGGTCCCTGAGGCATCTACATGGACATGGAAGGGCTTGTCCCAAGAGGGAAAACGTAAAATAGGCGTGGTAATAAGCCTATCTTTTAATGTATCAAACACCCTCTGTTGCGCCTCTCCCCAATGGAAGGCACTTTTGTGTCTAAGCAGCTCCTCTAAAGGTGCAATGATCTTGGCATATCCCTTAATGAATTTTTTGTAATACCCCGTATGCCCAAGGAATCCGTGCACTGCGCTCTAGCTAGTAGGCTCCCTTAACCCCACAATAACTGCAACCTTAGCGGGATCTACCAGCAAGCCCTCCTTACATATGATATGCCCCAATAAGGTCCCAAAGGGTGTAGCAAACACACACTTCTTAATGTTGAGGGATATCCTCAACTGCCTACACCTCTCAAACATTAATCTCAAGTTGTCACAATGGTCCTTAACCAGACCATATACTGTCCAATCATCCAAATAGACCTGAAGAAATTTATGGATGAAGTCCTGGAATGCTTGCACCACTATGCGTGAAAAAATAGCAGGCACATTCTTCAACCCAAAGGGCATGACCGTATATGCAAAACTTCCCCACTCGGTGGTGAAAGTTGTCTTCTTCTGGTCTTCCTTTGCAATCTGGACTTGGTGGTACCCTAAAAATCCATCCGTAAAGGAGTAGATTTCGTGCCCAGCGACTCCTTCCAAAATTTCTTCAGTGAAGGGGGTTGGAAATGGATCAATGACACAAACTGCATTCAATTCCCTATAGTCCACACAAATCCTAATCCACCCATCCTTCTTGATGTTGATTACCATTGGACTTATCCACTCTGATTCTTCCACTGCCTCAATGATCCCAGAAGCTATCATTTTGTCTATCTCCTCCTTAACTTTCACGCGTAAATTGGGATTCATCCGGTAGGGCCTTTTTCTAACTGGGTGCACACCGTCCTTCAGTTTTATCTTCATCTCCCCCAAGGAATGGTGAACGCCTTTGAGCTCATGGTACCAGCATGGGAATAAATCCTCAAATTTGTGCAGCAGATCAATGATCTTTGATACTTCCTTCTTTGTCGAGTAATCCCCAATAATAGCTTCCTTAGGTTTTTCTTCTGAATTGATGTTAACTTTATTTGTCTTTAAAGGCTCATGGTAGGCGCACGCGTATGAGCATCTGCACTGTCCACTACCTCACGTCCCTATAGAATGGCTAACATCTAAGATTTCTGATTCCTCTCCATTAATCACATATACCAACTTTCCCTTCTCCTTTTCCAAACACGCATGCTCAAGCTGTAACTCTTTTGTTTCCTCAACTTCTTCAAAGCGCGCCCCTATACCTGGTTCACCTAATAATTCTAACAACCTATCTTCCATTCTGGCACTATCCCCCATGGTAAGGTGCTTGATACCCTGCAAGGCCTTATCAATCGATGGCTTGGTACTCCAATACTCAAAGGTTTGAATAAGGTCAACCGTGAGCTCCTGCCAATTCCTTGTCTGGTGGCATGTCTCTGAATGAATGTACCATGCATGGCACAACCCTGCAGTGTAGAATACAACTTGTGCACCCAAAGGGATGGTGGAAAAGCTTTTGCACCTTCTCTCCAGACCTGTTCACACTCCTGGACATGGAAAGAGGTGGGCTCCTTCCCATGGTAGTCCTTGATGATGGTGGGTACATTACTCCTAGAAAATCTGACAAAGAGAGTAATTCTTACCTCGTGCCACTCTAAAAGGCTCTCCTGATGTGTGGCCCACCAACGAGCTGTTGTGCCAAGCAAGACATAACTTAACATCTCCCTCCATTCCTTCTCATTCTTCCACTGAGCTTCTACCTCCTGCAGAAAGATCTCAGGGAAGGCTCCTCCTGAATACTTGGGCAGTTCTTTTCCTCCAAGGTGCCTAACAGTGCACGCCTTTGTTACCTTGGTCACCGACCCTCTCAACTACCATCCCATTAATTCGTAAGTTCCATGTGCCCAATTTTCACAAGCCAGACTGGTGGTATCACTTACTAACTGAGCATCTTCAAACTAGATAACTCCGTTAGTAGGGTGTACCATCTCAGGGTCTCTGATTGAGCGCACATAAATCTTGTCCAGAACTTCTTCTCCAACGGTTCAATATAGGGCATTGACTTCCCATCAACCAGGGGTATAATGACCCATTCCTCTTTGTTCTTAAATTTGATGTACCCTTTGTTGAACCGAAGGTCCGCATTATTCTTGTAACACCAAGGGCACCCAAGTAGTGTTGGGAAATTGTCCGCCTCGGTGAGTACCAAGACTTCAAAGTCCCCAGTAAACTTGGCTCCCTAGATAGTAATAATTGCATCCTTCAAGACACCAATGGGCATTACCTTAGTTTTGTTTGCCATATACAGCACATTCGAAGATGGTTGTAATGTAGGTCTCCCCATTTGATGCCATGCATCCAAAGTTAGAACATTAACCTCCGTGCCAGTGTCAATGAGTATATTGTTGAAGAGCCATCCATCTACAACTGCATTCATTGTAATCTCCTTGTCATAGTCGAGGCTGTGAGGGGGAAGGTTCACATGCAAGACCTATCTCTACACTCTTCTACAGGTGCATGGTACCTTCTCTCTCAACCAGGATCCTAGCAAAGGAATGATGTTCTCCTACCTTAGCATTTTACACACCTCCTTGACCTCATCCAGGTCATCCTTTTGTGCCTCGACTCTCCTTCCTTGTTCCTCCTTTCTGGATTGCTCCTTTAGACATTGGATCTCCCCTTGTAAGCTTTGAATAACATCCATGGTGTCCTGATATATCTCCTTCTGATGTGCGGGGTCTGGATATTTTCCATGAATGACCTCCTCCCTCGTAACCAGGGTCTTCTATCTTAGTACCTCTCTTGTACGTGTGTGGCTTCTACCCTTGTTGTTACCAAGACAGGTTCCAAACCTTCATCTCATGTTACCTAAGGCATCCATTGTATGTCTACCTTCTTGTTGTTGACCATCACAGTGCCCTTGTCTTTTCAGTGCCGCTGATTCATATGCTCAAATAACTCTGGGCACTCCTCATACTTATGCTTCTTTCCACACCACAAACACTATAATAAGTCTAGGAACTCACACTTATAATGTTCTGTAGATCCACAGTTGAAACATGTTCCGCACGGGAACTCACTCCTTCCTCCTCCAGTTACCTCGACCACGGAATCATCCTTGAAAACCTCTCCCACATGCACCTCCATCTTGAGCTCCTCATAATGGTGATCATCATTTTTAGAACCACTGGCAATCTTGGTTTGGAACACCCCATGATCAATGGCCTCATGGATCTGATCAATGAGCCTACAGTCCTTAGTATCATGGGTTGTGGAGGTGTAAATTTTACAATAACAAGATACATTCTTCTTGATCACGTGCTGCAGCAAGGGACATCTACTTGCATCATGGTCCCCATGACAGATCTCACAATCTACCATCATAGTGCGTACCGTCCTCTGGGGGCAATTATCCTTAACGTGCCCCTCTATCTCACAATCTGTGCACCATAAACCACTGCGAGTCTCATGGACTGAGTTCGCAGACAATTTTTCCAACTGTTTGGCCATAACAGCAATCTGAGCCTCCAAGAATGGGCTAACACTAGTATCAATACTACCAACAGCCTCGGCATGCGCAAGGCAAGCTTCCAATGCTTCACGTGGATCTGTAAAAGTTTTATGAGACAAGGCCCTTCTAAAAGGGGTGATCAATCCTCCAACAAACCACTGTGCATGCTGTGAAGGGTGAATATCATATGACAATTTAGACAAGAGAGTTTTAAAATGTGCATCATACTCCCGCACACTCTCTGCCATTCCTTGTTGAATCTCCTTCAAAGCACTGATGCTCTTCTGCTCGAACTCAGGAATGTGGAACTCTTCCAAGAATGCATTCTTTAAAGTAGTGTAGTCCACCACCGTTTGATGAGGGTCATACTTTCTATACCAGCTATGCACGTGCACCCTTATAGTGTGGTCACAAATTAACTAGCCTTTCATTCTAGTGTTGTGATACCCTTCGTGCACCATAGCAGTTCACACTTGTGAACATGTTCCACAGCATCCTCAATGCCCCTGTAATCTAGAAAATGCAAAGACATTTCAAAGAATACTTGAGGTGGTGGCTGGGGTCCTTGTCCTGAACTAGAGCCTTGGTTCCCTCTGGTGTTTCCTCCACCACCTGATCCACTAGGTCCACCGGGTCCTGTACCTCCAGAGCCACCAGATCCACCAGAACCACTGGGTCCAATAGGGCCTGTAGGAGTTGTGCCAAGCACCCCCACGGTCCCACTGAACTGTGCACCGATGGTCTGTGATAGCACCCCACTACCACTACTTTGTCCCATGCCACTCCCTGATGCAAGCCTGAAAGCTTGTACACTTGCCCCTTGTCTAAAAACTCCTCTGAATACTAGAATATGTGCAGCCATAGAAGAAGGAACTAAAAAATTATACCTCCTAGGTGTGGATCTATCTCTTCCACTTATATCAACTAGGTCAATAACACTTCTTCCTGGATTGGGAAAACCAAGCACCAGGGCTCGGTCACTAGGTGGGTTCAGATATGCGCCAACGACTCTCCTCTCTCCGTGTGATGAACTCTCACCAGAAGCTGAAGGGTCTCCCTCATGCGCTTTCCAAGATGGGGTAGCACAGACTACTCAGGTTCCACGTCCTCCGCGTGAACCTTAACTCCTTCCTGTAATGTCTATCTCCATAGATCCATCACACTAGTAGCCTCACGTTGTCTAGCAATCTCCCTTTCATGCACTTCACTATACTTGAGCCATCTTTCTTCCCTCTCCTTCTCTGTCATGATATCTTCCATCTTCCTCCACCCAAGTTCCCTTACCCAGTGCTCAGAATGGTTTATCTGGCCATTGGGAGCACCTCTAAACTCATGGTAACCATCAATATCTTCATAGCTAGAGGAATAACACGTAGAAACGTTCCTCTAGGTTCTCGCAGAAATTCAAACTCAGCAACCTCTGGACAAGAATACGTAGAGATGGCGTATTCCAGAGTGTAGCTAGTTAGTACTCCTCTCCACCAATGATCGACAACACGGGTCCACGTCAGATCTACATCATGCAACCTTTGGTAGTCTTCTTCGGCCCATACATGCGATCTATAACGCCAACTTGATCTAGATGTATAGGCTGAAATCCATTCATATAACTCTACTGGGAAGTAGCAGAAGAAGGTCTCATATAGATCATGGTAGAGGTTCTCTTCTATCCATCTACGTGCATTAAATTCAGGTCCAGTGTTGTATCTCTGAGAAAATTCATCCTCCGTGCTCTTGAACCATGATCCAACAATTTCCAATGTCAACCGCTTTGTCATTACTCATTAAACAGATCATGATGTATGTTATATCCCACTACAACTTTGAAAAGAGGTCCCAGCAATGGAACCAAGATGTAGTCATTTTTACTCCTATCACAAAAGGAAGAAATCCCATGCGCGTCGGCCTATCACCCAGCAGAAGCTGAGTGCTCACCCAAGGCACGCGCGGGTACCGAGTCTCTCTTTTATGTGAGTTTAGTGGGAAGCATCATCTATGATTAGTGTAAGAGTTTTTAGGAGAGAAGTTAAGACAAACAAGAACCATAGGGCTCAGAACGGCCTCTAGATCCTTGTAGTCACTTCAGACCGAGTGCTTTAACAGAGTCCATAACATATATTATAACAGAAAGAATTATACAAGCATTCATACATAGCATGAAAGGAAAGAGAGCTCATATGAGAGAAGTATGCACTAAATCCATTGATATCCATGTCTATTTATAACAGGTAACCTCATTATATTCATTGATTCATTACAGAGTGTCACAGAGTGCAGACCGTAGTCATGCATATCACTGGACTTGTATAACTAAGCCAAAAGAAAAAGAAATTACAACTCTATGCCTAGTACATTCTCTCCTTAATGCAAATATCCACTCGCAGTAATTCTGCAGAGCTTCACCCATGCTATCTCTCAAGCTTGTGTTACATAACAAGCTCCTTCTCTCACGGGTTCTCCCTATGAATATCCTCTATATTACTCTCTGTGTGTCTCTTCTTTTCTGCGGCAGGCACTTGTATTTATAACTTTCCCAGGTTTCCAACTCACCTTCCAGTGCCCTCAGATCAGATGCCAAGTGTCGATTGTGGTCCTTCATGCAAGCATGCTCCTCCAGGCCTGAGCTTTCCACTTTATCTCATGATGATCTTCTAGAAGATTCCATCTGGGGCATGCTCTTTCCTGGGCCAGCCTATCACCAGGCTGACATCTTATCCATGTGCAACTGATCACGCTTTTCACATGTTCTTCCCTGGGCACTCAAATTGGCTAAGTCTCGAACCTCCTTTCGCAGGTCGCGCACATTATGTGCTTTCTTAAACCTTTCTCCTATGTGCTTTTGCCTTGTGCATCATTCTATAACTGGGATCCCATGCTCCTACGCGCCTTCATACTTGGTCAATATGACATTTTTCATCTTCTCCTTAATGACTTTAATTCCTACACCATCCAAGTTGTTCCCCGATTGACCAATCATTTCACTCATATGATGGTATCCCTCACAGCTCTCATCCCATAGACAACAGAGGATTCTAAGCTTCCTTTCATCTGTCATTTCCATGATCAACCTTTCCATGAAGTACCCAAGGTTAATCTTATTGAATCTAATTCATCAAACCTTTGTTATTCTCAAATATTTGATTATCTATCCCAATCTATTATTCCTCCTAATATATCCCAACATTCTAAGAGGTATTTTATTTAGCATGCTAACTGCTATGTGATCTTGAAAAAATTCTTTATAAACACGGATTTGATGGTGTTCTTCTCTGATGTGTTAAATCCCATGAAGCCTCTCGAACCATGCAAGAGGTCCATGATGGTATTTGTGGTGGACACTTTAGTTCTTTAGCCATTGGTAAGTGAATTTTTATCTTGGATATTATTGGCATTCCCTCAATCATGATTGCTCTAAGTATGTTGAGAAATGTGAAAACTTCAACAACACTCCAATCTTATTCACATTCCTACCCAAGATTTGCAGTCAGCCTAGAACCTTTGGCCCTTTTCACAATGGGGTCTTGATTTTATTGGCCTTATTATTCCTCATTCTTCATAATAGTATCATTTTTATCATCACTGTGACCTAATAATTCACTAAGTGGGTGGAAGAAATCCCACACAATTCAACTAAATTTGGTCCAATCAATAATTTTTATCTATCAACACATCATTTTACCACTTCAATGTTCCTCACAAACCTGTCATGGATAAGGGAAAGTCCTTTAAAAATCAAATGTCTCAAGAAAATATTGTAACACATTCAACATCCTACTGCATATTCTCCTTTCCATATTATCCTCAGATCTAACGTCCAAAATGAAGCTACAAACAAAACTCTTCGAAAAAATCTGTGTCAAAGAATATTGATCAAGGTAGGTCATAATTAAAATCTCTAGCTTCCTTTTTCCCTTTAGGTGCCTATCACACTAAAATTTATACCTCCACAGGGGCTACGTACCTATTTCTCCTAGTTTACAGTTTCCAAATTCTGTTCTTCCTCTTGAATATCAAATCCCCTCTTTGCTGTGTGTCCTTTCACGACTTCAAATCTATTATGAAGACTATCATTAGGCTCATCTAGCACATAGCTCAAGTTGTTATATGAGTGTCTCCTTCTCAGTATTGAATACCATCATGTTTATTAGGAGAACATTATACATGTGCTTATAATAAGAAGCTTTAAGAATGTGAATTTAATTTTGGTGACCTCAAGTCCTCAATGAAAATCAGAATGTCGCTACTCTAAGAAAGGATCCAACGTGGAAATTTTTACACCTAACTAGATTGGAACCATACATTATTAAACAAAAGTATGGGTTAGGAGCCTATCATTTGTCCTCCCTTAAATGGTATACCAGGAAGTGCAACCACTTAACGCATTGCACTTATGACCATTATATTGTTATCACATTTACCAGTATGTACCCTTAGTCATATATGTGGATGATTCATTTGTCCTAGCCCCTTTAATCTCTCATCGCGATGATTTGGAATTATGTGGTCTTTCATCACTTCCTAGATGTGACCTTAAATGTGGCCACCATGGATTTTCCCATAGCATATGCCTTATGGGTAGGTTCTTCCTTCTAACTGATAATTCCTGTGATCATCACATCCACCACCCTCTTATTCACCTACTAAACCCATGTAAACAGGGTCTAGGTGTGTTTCTTGTATGCATTCTTTATCTTCTCCTAAATGGTCTAATTAGATATTCCCATCCCTCCCCCATGTAAAATTAAAAACTCATGAATTCTCTAGTCAAAATTTCAAAATTATCAAAAAAATATATTGATCCCTCGAAGGATAATTCTTCATGTAAAAATAAGAGAATAAATAAAATCATGCAAATAAAAATCAAAAGAATAAATCAAAAAATTAGAACAGATCCCTCTGAAACACAAGACTATAATATTATTACATATTTCCATATTTATTATTGTATAAATGTACACCATACCCTTGAAGGGTGGCCACTCATTTTCAAATTTGAAGACTTACCTGCATTGATCAAGCTTCCATTTCATTAGCATCCTAAGAAAGCTTCCTATGCATTAATAATATTTCTTATAGTAGACTACCCAGCATTAATCACTTTGCTTTTTTCCTGTTCCCAAAGATGGGGCATATTTTTAGGGAACACCACTTTTGGAAAAACCTCTTTTCTTAGGTACAAGTTTTAATCTCAAACCCCTTATTGTCCATGCCGAACATTTGGTTTTATGATATCATCTCATCCATTGTTTTCCTCACGATATTTAGTATGAATAACTATCGATTGTGTTATTTCCTAACATCAATTGTTTATTTGTTACATGTGCCTTGCATTACCTGGGATCCTCCCTCTTTTTTACCTCCAATGTAATTGGAGGCATATTTTTCTCTCACATTTCTTGATATGAGGTAGATACGTTTCTATCTATAGGTCACTATATTTAAGGTTGCATCTTATCCTACTCTTCATCTGAATCTTATTATTCTCTTTCTCATCCTAAGTCCCATTAGGCAATATATATCTTCCCCTTGGGACACTCCTTTTGATCATTTAATTTATTTAAGACCATGTTCTGTGGCCATACTCATTTTTCCCCCTAGGTCATTTTATCATGATATTTAAATTATCCCTTTTCTAGGCATACATTATTTTTCCAAATTCCACATTTGTGGCCATATTTTATATTCTCCGTTTAGGGAATTCTATTTCCATATACTAGAATCCTCCCCATATCATTTCAAATTCCGCTATTTGTGACCATATTTACTTTTCCCCTTAAGTAATTTTACTCCAATCCACTAACTAATTCCACTTATGTGGCACACACTTAGCTCCACCTTTATGGCATTTTTCACATTCCTATTCAACCTGTGGCACAAAGTTTATCTCGCAGCCATACCTAATCCCCATTTGGGTTAAATTTTATTTTCATCCTTCTACGGCCATATTATTTCCCTAACCACGTCACTTATTTCCCTAACAATTTTTAATTTTTCCTTCTCGGCCATATTTTTTGCTCCCACTGGTGGTACCATAAATATTTATCCTCGTCCATTGTAGACACATACCTTTTTCACTCGATCCCTCATGTACAAAGTATTTTCACATACCTTTTTGCATATAGTTGCACATACTTTAATGAATTACCTATGACCCATTGGTCATCCTAGCTTGCATCCATACTATAGTGGTCTTCACCCACTCGCTGAGTGCCTATAACATTGTATCCCATCTTTGTTGAGACTTTAGTCATCATCTACCATATGTGATATTGGACTCACCACTATAGTTTATTATTGATATTATGCGATCCTTTTTCCTCTGAGGAATTTTCCCTTGGTTATGCCTTCATACATCTTTCTCTTCACCCACCCACCCTTCATCATCTACCCATTTCAAAACACATCATCAATTTACCTTGATTTCCATTGATCCCCTATTCGAGGGAGGAGCTCATCATGTACCTTTCGGCAATCCTCATCCAATTATTATCATTTTTATCTCATGGTTTGCTAATCTAAACCACAAACAAAGGCAAAATGTAGACACCTAAATTCAATATCTTTAACCTTATCACCCACGTGTACATATTCATTTATTTCATCCCCCTTAAGTTATTAAAATTGCCCCCCCATTTATCCAATCCCTATTAAATTTAATTAATTAATTCTTATTAATCAATTAATATCCTATCCCTTTCCTTACATGGACTTTTTATTTCCCATTCCTACACTTTTTCTAATCTATATCTACTACTAACTCACCTACACCTCATACCTAACACATTCTCCTCATTACTAATTCTTTAAATCACTTGTACTAATATTTTAAAAAATGGAAAATCATTCCAAAATCATAATAATCTAATCCCATTGGGGAAAATTTCCCCGCAGTTAGTGCGATGATCTAGCCTAGTCATTGGCAACCCTATAAAGTTAAGTGATTTACTTCCTATTATGAAATTAGATACATATGTGAATCATCAAACATTTCTCAAGATCTATAAACTCCATCCTATACCTAGTGAATTATAGGAATAAATTGCAAACCTCTCAAGCCTCTTTAGAACATGTTTGCTTTTATCCTTCACGATCATCTATCTTTTAAGATTGTTTTTATATTTGAAGTCACTTTATTTCAATATTATCATTTTATCGTTGCTTTGTTGGTATCTAACCTTTTGTAGGAGAAAATCATCCAAAAAAATGTTCACAACTTCGTCATCAACCTCATTTTTTAGATCCATACTTGTAGGTTGCTCTTCTAGCTAGGTTTTCCTCAGCTTTATCCAACTCTGTCATAGTCTTTGTCTCCCCTGACAAATCACCGTCTCCTCAGCCTTCTATAGTTTTTTTTTTAATTCTAGAACCTTCTCACATCTCTGCATGAGTTCCTTTATCTTCCCCAGCTTTCCAAAAATTCCTTCTAATCCCTCTGTGGCATTAAAAATCAGCTTATCTGCACTTGGGTTGTCGTCGACCAGGGTCCTGATTCCCAAATTACCCTTCTTAGCCATCACTTTCTGTCATTTTCCTGGTTTATACTTCCTTAGATTCCCTCTAAATTTTGATCCCAACATTCATCATTTTTTGTTGTATTTAGATTAAATCCGGATCTCCTAGGGTTTGCATACTTCACTTATCTTTAAGATATACCTTCCAGGTCATTGTCAACCTACCTCTGCATAGTCTGGGTCACAACCGAACTAGACCATGTACATTTAATTTTCATTTATTTCGATCAGATCAATACTTAAATCAATCAATAGTTCTTTCAGATTCTGTAATTCCTTCAGTTTTTACATATTATCAACTTGTCTTTTACTTTATATCAATTTTTTAACAACAGGGGTTGACATCCACCGAGGAAGTTAACGCTTCTTAGGTTCTCTTTTTCAGGAAATTCCCCCACATAAATCTATCTAATCAATATCTTTTTCAGTTCATCTTATTTCTAGGTAATCAGCGTCAAAACCCACCATCTACTTGGCACCCGTACATCCATCACACATATGAGGTAACATAAACTCTATGACATTTTTGAGTTGTGTACTTTCTTTAGTAGCTAACTCATTAATTTGAAATGAACGAGAAAATACTGCAACAAAAACATTATTCAAAAAGATCCCAAGTGATATTATTCAAGTCTAGATGATTTTTTTTCTCCTCTATACACCACCACACTCTTACCCCATCTCTTAATAAATGGATGGCTACACGATCCTTATTCTTGCTGACATGAGGGAGAAGGTTGAAACATCCACTCAAATTGACCAACCATGCCTAAAATTGAAATCCATTAGTGAATCCATATTAAGTATGTGGACGGAGTCTTAGGATGTCCGTAATATGGTTAGTGGTGTTTAGTTTTATAGATCTATCCCTCTCCTCAAACTTATGCCTCTCTTCTTATTTTCATTCTCGAATTAGTATCCTATTCCTCTCCCTCTTCTTGGAAGTAACCTATTTATCATCATTATGCGAGGGAAACCCATGATATCCTTGGGAATAGTGAGATGAATCTTCCATAAAATATTGGTGTCTTTTTGGTACCCTTTCCTTAAGTGTTATAACCACATATTATAGGGCCCACAAGATCTAAGTTCCTAACATTTTTTGATCCTACTTAGAAGAGATTGAAAATCCAATCTGAAGGGTTTTGTCCCAATCAGGTTGTGTGTAAATATACATAGGTCATAATTAAAAATTTAAGACATTGTACAAGTATTAGTGATACAAATTATATTCAATACACATTCCGCAAATATCATAATGTTGTAACCATGTTTTAATACCAAATGTCATTCCTCGGGTTTTCACAAAAAATTTAGCCCATTATAATCTAAATTATACATTTGATTATTGATAATATTTTTTATTTTTTATTTGTTATCTTTTAAAGTTAAATCCAACAATCCAGTTATACAAGAGTGGAAACACTCAATAGATAAATAAATAGGTTTTTTGTAGCTTTAATTGTGTCATAAATAACCATTTTATGAGGAAGACTCAACTCATATTCCTTGATTAGAGAGATTACTTAATATTTTCTTATAAATTATCTCAAAATGATTTATAACTCATTATGTTAAGGAATACTCATGTGTGACTAAAGTCTCATGTATTAATTGTAAGTACAAGGGTGTTCTCTAACAGATAACAACTCATTCCCTTATTTGAGTGTATATATAATGTATATATGTCCCATATGGTTTTATTAATAAGTTATAATTCCATTTAATGATTTAATTGTAATGAGAGATGAGGGTAAATCCCCTTCTCAGACACCTACCACAATCTGCTATCATAAGGGAGATTTTTGGCATGTATGAGCACCCAAAAATTTTGCTTGAGTCTTGGGCATAATTTTCTCATGCATCTACACATGAAAAATTTACCCCATAAGGGTTGAGTATTTTATCAATTTTAGGGTTTCTTAAGCATATTGAAACCTCAAAAAACACTACACGAGAAAAAGGGTTGTGCCAACAAGTCAGATCTCAATCTAAGAATATGACGGAGAAACAAGTTGCAAAAACAATAGGAAACCCTAATCGACAATGTGATAGTGTTTGGTGGGTTTTAGGGTCTGGTGAAGACTTTACACAACTTGTGAAATAGTACACAAAATGCCCAAAAATGTGGTTTACACTGGATTGAGACTTGGGTGGGCGACAACCTCTAAACTTCTAAAACACAAAGGTGATAAGTGAAGTGGAATCTAAAACTCTAGGTGCACTTTACATGTCAAGAAAAAGTGTTCCCCAAACTCTTGATAGTCTGCCTAGAACTAAAAAGAGTGTTATTTGAGATTTAAAGTTCCAAAAACAATTTTCATGTAAAATGTAAAACTTTCTTTGAAACTCCAAATCTAAGCCTACCAAGGTGAAAGAAAAGGTGGGAAGTGGGGATTTGAGAGTAATTTGAAGTTTGACTACAAAATTTCACAAACAGTATGAAAATTTAATTTTAACTAGGTTCGACTGGTTTATTTCACACTTGGTCAAATTAATGATTTTACTTACAAATATAACATACAAACTTGCTAAACTTCTTTAAAATATCGTGCATATGATAATGATCAAATTACCATTTTACGTTCACATCATTTTTAGATTTCACGATTATATTTATAATATTTACATTTCCAACAACATTTTCTCATTTCAAAAAATATAACAAAATTTCAAGTAAATAAATGTATTCTTTGCATTTCATCATTCAATAAAGCTATTCAATAATACATATAAAACTAATATTTTTCACATAACAATGCAACTTTTCCATCAGATTCAATAATTTATGCCACATATTTAACTTACAAAAACTACAATTCCTTTCAACACATATTACAATCCGATACATGTCTAGCCCATCATGACATCAAATAACTTTACAATATCTTATAACTTCCAATTTCATTACCAAACAAGGACTCTGACTATGTTTATCTCCCAATGATGCAATCAAGGGCATGATTTTCTCTTTGTTACCCCATAAACCCCAACTCTAGAGGGGATTTAATAACCAACACCCAGATGTATGATACAACACATAACACATACCCAAAATGCATACACCATTTTCTTAATGCAATCAAAACATAGATTTTGTGTGAGACAAGAAGTAAAGATAACAAAACACATTATTAAACCTCTTGATGAGACTTGTAAAGGGGAGAATAAATTATTATCCCTCATCCCTATGGTGAAGGAGGCAAGGTAGGCCGTTTGGTCCTATAGTGTTGCAATGTAACATGTTAACATACCAATAATTCCTTTTAACTCCAACAATTAAAATCCCCCTTATTACTCTCACAAAGGAATATTTTGCTCTCCCTTGGGTCCTCCATGTATTTCTCAAATAAAATAGCATGAAAACGTATATCTCCATGATACAAGCTCTTTATCCTGTCTCCTAATGATAAAATCCATCCCCCATACACACAAGCTTACTCTTGCATGATCGCAATGATGCAATATACGTTTATCACGACAAAATGCAATCCAACACATGTTGAAATGAGCCATGAAAATCACAACACATTCATAATTTAATAGAGAGAGGGAAGAGTGATGTTTTTTCACAAATAGAAAACAATGTGTAGAGCATACCTCTTGCTCATCCTTGCCCTATGACAAGCCAAGCGAAAATTCCACACCCTCTAAATCCCCAAGAGAACTCCAAAATTAAAATTACATAACCAAGCCAAAAATCCATACAATTCCTCCCAAAATCCAAGCCAAGATTCCACACCCTCCAAATCCCCAAGATCTCTCCAAAATGAAAATTGCATTACCAATCCAAGAACCTATATAACTCCTCCCAAAATCCAATATATAAAAACTAAATTCAAAAGGAGCATGTAATTGGAGGGTGCCAAGTGCCAAGTTTCCAATTCCTAAAACCAAACAAAACCCCCCAACCACTAAATCATAAATGTATATAGAATATCACACTAGATCCCACAACATTCCTTATAAGGATCAATTCAAATATACATGAGTATAAACAACTTCCACAAGGTAAAAATATTTCTAACAACTCACTTACTCCACTTATGAAATTGCTTGTTGGAACATTCCAAGGTCAAACACAAGTGTATAAAGGTGAAAGGAGTCTAAAAAAATGTGCCCCTACCTATTAGGAAAAATATATAATTAGTGCTTTACATTAATAGTTTTGGAGAGATTTACAGGATGAATAATTGAGAAAACTCTTTGTTTAGTTGAGTAAACTCTCTGTTTATAGGAACACATTTAACTATAAATGTGTATCACATTTTCTTTGAATTAACAAAAAATTGTTGCTGTGTAATTGCTCTAACAAATCATTCAGTATCACAACGGTTTACTTGTGGGTGCAATATAATTTTTTGATTTCTAAGGGGCATTTCCAATTTCTTGGTTGCCCTCATGCATGTCCTCACCCACTCAGATTGATTCTTGTTGGCTAATTCACTCTTTCTTAGTTGCATTAAATCTCTTTAATAGTGATTTCAATGTAATCCAACTCATGGGTGTGTAAAAATTTCCAATAATACACTCAGATCAAGGCAGTGTGCAAATATTCTCCATTCACGTTATACACAACATGGTCCATAGATCTTGTAGCGGATCAACAACTCACTTTTTGCCTATAACTTGTCACTGACCTGAGCCAACTCGAACCTAGATTGCTCTCCTCCAAGTGTTCTTGTGTTATAGATTAGTTTTGAAAGGTTGTGGCAGTGCCAATTTTTTGTTATATATTGACTTGATATCTTTCAGACTGTTCACATTGAACATGTTTAATGCTTCCATCTCGGCCACATTGCATGGGTGACTCGCTTCCTGAGCTCAACGTTATTTTGATAGTTGTGTTAATCCTCAATGCTGCCAAAATTCATTGTTTGATCTACTACGTTCCATATTCAACATCCTTGTAGTGTTCCTCCATGTTGAATTTAGTAGATTGATGTGTTTGAGTTATGAGTGCTAGATAAGCCAAACCTTTGAGTTGTATCTAGCCTCCCAGTTTTGGCATCGTCATGGGACTTATCACAAATAATTTCAAAAGAGACATGTCGTATATGTCTTGGTATGATTTCATGTAAATGATGACATCCATAAACAAGTCATTTTAAAATTTTACTTTTTAGGAGATAATTTAGGTCATTAGTTCTATTCTCAATATTAGTTTAGGTGCATATTATAAAATATAAACCAGGTCTATAATTGATGTGTCAGAGTGGTAAATATTCAAGTGATTAAGTTTTTCATATATAGTTATGATAGAGTTTCAATTTAATATTTGTGTCAATTTGATAGTGAAGTAAAAAAGTAATCATTATTAAGTTGTTAAATGTCTTCCATTAATTTTTTAGTCTATTATAATAAAATTCATTTGTGTATATTGTCATAATAGGGTCATAGTGTCAAAATTGAGTCATTATAAAAGTATGGAAAATATAAAAAATGCCTTACAGACGTATTTTCGGTGGAATCTAACGTCTGAGTTGTAATTGAGTTTCATAATCGAAATTTTCTGAGTTAGCAACTTCATACTGGAGGAAGGAGGCATAAGAGGTTGGAGGTCGATCAAATACCTCTCATCAATCTCCAACAACGTGGCCACATATCAGTTAAGGTGGAAATTTTTTTGGTGTGAGTATTTGAGTTTTAGCTGTAAAATTTATTTCAAATTTTCAGCTTTTCAATGTGGTGTGTGGATGCTAAAAAACAATTTAATAGGAAGACATCTAACTGTAGAGATCCTCTGATTATAGAGATCTTATGACTCCCATACTTCATTGGAATTTGATTGACTGTTAAATACATTCACTGGCAATGATGATCATGTGCAACAATATCAAGGCAACATGATCCATATAGTAGTATGCAGTTCGATATATTTTCTTTTTAGTGGAAATTTCACATTGAGGGGGGAGGGATACATGACACCAATGTTTCATTTCCATTATGTGCCAAAATAGCTAAAGTTAAGGGAAAATTCTAGTGACAATGACAATTATTTATGTTGTTAAAGATCGAGTGGTAGTGATTAACAACAATGGCTACAATTAAGAACATTTTTTTCCGATGGATGTAATGTGAAATATTTTCCAGGAAGATTTTTCTTGTGCATTTTGGTAGTAATGAGTAGTGATTCCTATGTTGTTCCTTGATGTAAAAACATAATGGAGAACAAAAGCAACCGAGTAAGACAATTCATGGATCTTGAAAGGGTTTGTGGGAGATCTAGAAAACCACACGAGGTGGACAGCTGATGGGGTTTGTTCACGTAAAGGTTTTTGGTAAGCTTGTTTGAAACCATGGAAGGACTGATCCTTTCTTTTGTATCAAGTTCACGAGTGTGTGAATGTTTTTCTACCATGTTCACACTAAGGGGGGAATGTTAGGATACATATATTATTAGTGCTTCACATTAATAGTTTTATACAAAATTAATTGTTTGTATTGTAAATTGAGAAACAGGGGCGGAAGCCTGATTAGCTTTATTAATATCAATCAACCAATTTACAATAGAAGGAATGCAATACTTATAGGTATTGTATAGTCAACTGAATACAAACAAGAATAATAAGGTTGCAAACATGCAACACATTCCAGAATTATAGACAACTTCCATAATAACATCCGGGAAGCACCCAAATGAATACAACCAACAAATTATATTGTTAAAACAATATAACTACACCCGTGATGTTGGACATAAATACAATTAGATGGTTATGAAGTTAATATAACCATATAACAATATTATTTAATTAATAACATTAATTAAATAATTTATTATCTAATCCATAATTAATTATATTAGGTAAATAATTAACCTAACATTCCCCCCCTTAATTGTGCATTGTCTCAAGAGATGAGGAGAGGAACTCCTATGAACAACTTGAACTTGTCACCTGCAAGTGACTTTGTGAAAATATCTACTCGATGTTTATCTGTTGGACAAAAGTTGAAGCCAGATGTTGTGCTTTAACACATGTTCACATATGAAATGAACTTGTACCTCAATGTTCTTTGTTCTCTCATGAAACATTGGATTACAAACAAGTTTGAGAAAACCTTCATTGTCAACATACATGGTGGTCGGTTTTTCCTGTGGTATTCCAAATCCTTCTAGTATGTGATGTAGCCAAATCACTTCACATACATCTTCTCCTGCAGAATCGATACTACCCTAATTCTATGGAAGAGTGAGAAATGAAGTTTTTTTTCTTTCTTCCCCATGATATTGGTCTAGATCCCATAAATAATACAAATCTAGAAGTATATTTTCTATCATCAATGTTACCTGCATGATCTGATTCTGAATATCCAGTCAAGAAGAAGTTGGCATTCTTCTTGTATTCTAGACCAAGATCCACTGATCCTTTAAGATATCTAAAATTGCACCTTGCTTGCTTTCCAATGACAAACTTTGGGTTCCTGCATGAATCTGGATAGACAGCTCACTGCAAAGCTAATATCTAGTCTAGCATAGGTTAGGTAAATGAGACTCCCAATCATCTGTCGATAAAGAGTGGCACTTACCTCAAGAGATGGATCTGAAAAAGATAATTGTAATCTGTTCTCCATAGGTGTAGCAATTGGTGTGTAGTCCATCATCCTAAAATTCTTGAGTGTAGTCTTGGTATATTTCATCTGAGAAACAAAAATGTGATTCTGTTTCTGCCATAATTCCAATCCAAGACAATAATGCATGAACTCTGAGATTAGTCATGTTGAACAATTGATTAAGATATTTCTTCATTGCATCGATCATCCTCATTAAAATGCTAGTGATGACTAGATCGTTGACATAGACAACAACAATCACAATCTCCCCCCCTTTACTTTTTGAGGTAAAGATTGGGATTGTATGGATTTCTAACAAATCCATGTTATACAAGATGCTCATCATTCTTGATGTACCATGCCTGGGGTGCTTGTTTGAGGCCATACAGAGATTTCTTGAGTCTGCATACCTTTTCTTCTTGACCAGGTACTACATATCCCTCAGGTTGAGTCATGTAGACTTCTTTTAAATATTCGTTTAGGAAGGCACTTTTTACATCCATTTGGTGTACTTTCCATCCAAACTATGTAGCTAGAGCAAAGATCATCTTGATAATTTTGATCTTAGTTATGGGAGAAAATGTCTCCTCATAGTCAATGCCTTCTTTTTGTACATACCCTTTTGCTACAAGTCTTGATTTATAATTTTCCGACGTCCCATCTGCTTTGTACTTTGTTTTGAATATCCATATGCATCCAATGGGTTTCTTCCTTGGTGGAAGATCGAAAAGCTGCCAAGTGTTATTCTTCATCATTGATTGATATTCAGAATCCTTGGCATCTTTCCAAGCTTTTAACTATAGGGCTTTCTAGACTGTAGAGGGCTCATCTGATTCAATAACTCTACTCATCAAAGAAAATTTAACTTCTTCTCTTACTTTACTGTGAGTCTGTGGTTCAAGGGTGGTTGTATCCAGTGGAGCATCCATTCTTGCATCTTGTAATGTACATGTACACCATTTAGGCATACGCTAAAATTTTCCCATGGGTCATTGTTCTATCTGATCAACACCATCATCCCCATCATCACTTTCATCTTATGAGGGAATATCAGCTTCAATTTTTACAACAGGTGAAAAATCTACATCTTGTGAGTCCGGAGGAGAAGTCTCTGCTTCCTTCTTCTCAAAAAACTCAACATCTCTACTGGTGTAGACTTTTTTGGTCTTAGGATCCATCAATCTATACCCAAGAGTCTCTTCACTGTACCCAATGAAGACAAGTTTATGTGACTTCATGTCTAATTTATTTCTATTTTTTTTGGGTATGTGTATGCTTGCTTTGCACCTAAATACTCTGAGGTATGCAATAGATGGTTTCCATTTTGACCATGCTTCGTTTTGTGTTATTCCATAAAGAGTAGTTGTGGGTACTCTATTCAACAAATACACTGTTGTCTTTCTACTTCTTCCTAGAATGTCTTTACAATTCTAGAATCATCAATCATGCATCGCACCATTTCCATGATAGTACGATTTCTTCTCTCAACAACACCATTTTGCTACGGTGTGTGTGGAGGAGGCATTTGTCGATGAATCCCATGATTTTTTAGGTAGTCTCTGAACTCATCACTAGTGAATTTCCCCCCACGATCTGAGCAGAGAGTTTTGATGTGATGACCAGTTTCTTTCTTAACTGCTACTTTGAACTATTTGAAGGTTTCAAATGCTTCACTTTTCTTGTGAAGATAGAAAATCCACATTTTTCTTGAATAGTCGTCAACACAAAGCATGAAGTACTATAACCCAGAATGACTTGACTACATTAAACCACAAAGATCGGTATGAACCAAGTCAAGTTTACCACGAGCTCAAAATTTACTCCTCTGAAATGAAGCTCTGTGTTTTTTTCTTGCTAGGCAGTGAGAAAACTTGATGATATCCTTCTGAAGAGATGGTAGCCCATGTACCATATTACACCGGAAAAGTGTTTCAAGATATTTGAAACTTACATGACCAAATCTCTGATTCCACAACTGTGCTGAGGTGGAGTTCTTAGCCACAATTTCTTGATCATCTCTGTGAAAAAAAATCAAGTTGGAACATGTGTCCCACATTGGAGGATTTTACAATTATTTTTGAGCCTCTTGATTTGTCTTGAATCAAACATGTTTTCTTTCTAAATTGACTATCAAAGTCAATTTTTAGGTTGTGATCAAGGAGTTGACTAACTGAAAGAAGATTCTTTGTCAACCCAGGGACATATAGGACATTTGATAGTCTGCATTTGCATGAACCAAGGGGTAGAGAAATGTTCCCAATCCCCTGAACTGTATATGAGGAATCATCTCCCAACAAAACATGATTTTTTGATGGTGTGTCCCTCATTGAAATAAACCAGACTCTGTGGCTGGTCATGTGTCTAGTGGACCCTAAATCAACATACCAAACATCACTAGATGACGTGGATGGTTCACTTGATCGAGCAGTGAACAAGAGGTCTTCATTGTCTGATTGTTCTTATTGCTCAGCAATATTACCTTGTTGGTGGGGTCTTATTTTCTAGTTCCCCTTTTTTCTTCCCTTGATTGTACTTAGAATGTCATTTGTTAGATTGTTGTGGAGGTCCATAGTTGTTTGATGAACCTTTCTTGTAAGTATTATACCTTTCTTGTAGGTATTATACCAACAATCTTGTAGGTTATGTCCTCTTTTACAGATTGGACATTGCTTCTTCTGTTGTCTATCCCCTTGATACTAATTTTGATTTTGGGATTTTTGATAGGAATTAGGTTTTCCTTTACCTTTTCCTTTCCTATTTTTGATGTGAAGATAGTTCCTGCTCCTCTTCATCTTCCTTATTGTGCATTTCTTCCTCTTGTTACAGTATGTTTACTAGTTTGTCCAAAACCAACTGTCGTATTTGACACATTTAGTATTGTGAAAAAAAATGTGGTTAGAAGAGGGGATTGCTCTGAGAACAATGGGAATGAGAGCATCATCTATAACCAGTTCTCCTAGGGCTAGAAGTGAAGCCCTCAATTCTGTAGCATTTTTTTATAGGAAAGCTTCTATTTTTTCATTTTGTCTTGAACTTCAATGTGTGTAACTAACTCTGCAAATTCAATATAACATTCTTGTTCTTGGCCTCGTATACTGTGCTCAATTTATCCCATGCTTCTTTGGCTGTTTTGGCATCTCAAATGTGGGGTTTCACATCATTGGACACTTTAAAAAAGATGATGAGTTTGGCCTTCTGATCTACTTTATCAAACTACCATTGTTGTGTTGTGTCAGTAGTTGATCTTGCTAAGAGTACCATTCACAACAGGCCAGATTTCTTCAAACTCAAGTTGTGTCTTGATTTTTATCTTCCATGTAGCATAGTTGTTTGCCTATGAGTAGATGTGAATTCTGGAAGAAAAAATTTGGGGGCATTGGTGCCCATTTTGTAGAGATCACTGACAGGGTTTGGCTCTTATCACTCTAGGTATAAGGTCTCCCAATCTATATACCGTCAGTCTGATATACCAAACCTTTCTATATATGTGCACTTCTGATATACTCGGCCGTACATGGAAGAATCTCTCCCTTTCTATATACTTAACGGTACATGAAAGAGGCATTAACGTATGTGAAATAATTCAATAAGTGGTACCAAGACAATATTGATGGGGTCTATGTGCAATTATTGCCACCAGCTCAAATAAATATCCTCATACACGTGCGTAACTTCACTATATACTTGGATAATTTCTTAGTCTGGATTTATGTTGCACAATCATTCACAGATGGATGGGATGGTTCATAGTGTGTGCACTATGACCTTATTACTCCTCGTCGATTTAAAGGGTCGATGCCCAGACGACATTGTTGCAGCTATATTAGGCATTAAGTGCAGTAGTAGTCAAGACGGCTTTACCCGTAAGCGCTTCCCAGAGGCACTCGTATATACCGAACGCTGCGAATGAGATCCAGGATCTCGTGAGTGTTACAGAACCAATTTTACACTATTTTTTATTACAATTATGTTAGTTTCTAAGTAGTTACAAAGTTTTCAGTTGACTATGGTAACCTGCAAATTAGTACAATATGTTGAAGCGTGTAATTACATTCAAAAATCTAGAAAAATTGAATGGCATGAAACAAAAATTTGTTTTTCCAAGCCCTAGTGGCCTCGGGATCCCAATACGACCCAAAATACAAATAATTGTAGAAAACCAACTGAAAATGCAATTTTTAGATGGGCCTCCTTTTGTAAAAAATGTCCAAAATGAAAAAACAGGCCTAATGGAGAAAAAAAATTATTACCCTAAATTTAGGGTTTTTCTCACTAAATGTTTAGATGTCTGTTTAGTTACGACTAAGCAGTTTAGTCAAGGTTTTCTCACTAAATATGCCTCCAGGTTTGGCGGTTTTTCCAGTTTTTCCTGCTAAATGTCGAATTGGTTCAAAATTTTGTGTTAGAAGGTGGGTTTTGAACCTTGCACCTCACCCACCTAAGTCGCTTCCTAACTTATCCAACTAAGCTGCTTATGAGTGCTTGGTGATATGAAATGAAGTATATTGTATTTAATAGAAGGTCAAAACACGAATAACCTTGTGTTCCATGGCAACTTGGTAGAGATTGAGAGGCTTACCTAGAGCATGTGTGGTGGACCCACGTGGACTGCTTGTAGGTGCATGTTAATTAGGTTTTCCATCGAAATGAGGATCTGAATCCTCTTAGATGTGTTTAGCTTTGGTAAACCCATTTTCTTTATGTCTCCACCATTTTTTTAATTCCTTTGTCTTGTTTTTCACACAGGTCTTTGAAGCTTTTCATGGCTTTTTCTCCATAATTTCTTGTTATTTCTTTGTGCTAGCCGCTCATTGGTGGTGTGCAGGTCTGGCTGGAGGAGGGTTCTCAAAGGATATTGTGTTGTGTACAGGTCGCAGAGAAGGATATAACATTGGTATGATGGCTCAATTCACAAGAACTTAGCTCAATGCCTCTATAGATAATTTTGATATCTCCTCTAGCATGGATGCAAATGCAGGAATGGATGTAAATGTTAAAACAACTTTCACTCGTGGCTCAAAATCACCAATATATAATCAAAACATTGTGTTTCGCTATTGGTAAATGAAACAACTTCACCCTTAGATGTGCAGTCAGGCTTGAAACAAGAAAATGGTTATCTTTAAATGGCTCACCCCTTCATGCACAGTGAGGCTTGATTTGTGGCTTGGTGGAGAGCTCTTCCTCTAGACTTGTAGAAATCCACCAAATTATAGACCAAATATATCTCTAAAATTAGAGATAAAACCCCTAATGGGGAGAAAAATAAATTTTCTTTGATTTATTTTCAATACCTGTAGCAAGTTTTTCCTGGTACTGGGTGCACCAATGCAAAAAAAAATTCCTTCCAAACACCTGGAAGGAACAGGAGGATGTGAGGAGGCAGGGATGGGGATGGGAGGTTCCAAGAGGCTGCACAGGGTTTCTGATGCTGTAAACACTTCTCTAAAACTCCTCTATCTCAGTTGCTCTCTCTTTCCACTCCTCCACAGCTTCACAGGTCCAGATTCTCACTCTGGTACCAAATGTAAATTGAGAAACAGGGGCGGAAGCCTGATTAGACTTATTAATCTCAATCAACCAATTTATAATAGCAGGACTGCAATACTTATAGGTACTGTACAGTCATGTGCAGACAAAAGAAAAGGTTGCACAGGTACAACCAGAATTACAATAGCTTCCATACAACATCCGGGAAGCACACAAAAATACAACCAACAAATTATATTGTTAAAACAATATAACATCTGTGATGTTGGAAATAAAACAAATAATATGTTTAATAAAACCAAATAACATTATTATTTAATTAATGTTATTAATTAAATAATAAATTATATAATGCATAATTAATTAGGATATTTTATCCTAACATGAATAATGGTTGTGACAACTCATAGAGATAGGTCATGGGAGACATTTACGGGGTGAATAGTTGAGTAAACTCCTTGTTTATAGGAGCATATTCAACTATAAATGTGTATCATGTTTTCTCTAAATCAACGAAGAATTTTTGTTGCATAATTGCTCTACCAGATCACTACCCTATGGGTAGGTATGAGGGATAGTTTGAGGATGTCGGATAAGTTCCACTTGTCCCAGAAACCTTTCAAAATTGAGCCTAGAGGAAAAATATGAGATTTTCCATTCAAGGAAAGTTTCAACCTCATGACTACTCAAAACTAGACCTAAAAATTGAAAAAATAAATTAGTTGACAAAACACTTAAACAATCAGAACATAGAATTAGTTAAACTTTTGGTTAATCAATATGAGGGCCTCAACAAGTCAAGAGCACATAATAAAACTAGAAAATCAATTAAATTAAACAATTAAAGTAAATAATTAACTAAAACATAAACACACACACATACTAAACACACCATCACTTTGTGACTCTATGGTTCCACATACACACACCAGGTGACCTTGTGTTGGACAATGAACCGCTAAAAACTTGGCCCCATTTCGTCCTTAATTGGTATGAATTTGTATACTTATATATAATTGTGTACGCTTGCTTCCATATGCACAATCAACACATAGTCATACCTATCCAAAACTGTATTACTTTAAAGGAAATGTGAGTTTGATAACTAATAGAGACACATTTAACTATGCATTAACATTTTCATATTGTAGATAAAAATTCACTTTATAACATTTTGGTTATAAAATTAAAATAATAATTTTACACACATTTCAATATCTCATTGAAGCATTAATGAAAAACAAAATGAAATTTATCTAGATTATCATTAATTATATATGGTTTAACCTTCATCACACTATCCAAGTTTCCAGTGATCATGTTATGTTCTCAATTTTGAAGACTGAAACTCTATTCCATAAAAATAGAGAAAAATTATTGATTGTAAAGCTACAAAAAACAAGAACACTAATCTAGGCATCCTATGCCCCATACATCAAGTACAATGGTCCAATAATTAAGATATACAACTAATCTAATGTAAATAATGTTAAAGGTAAGTGAGCACTACATTTTTTTCCCCATCTAATTCCAAACATGTTTTATTGAGCGATCACTTGGGCATTGTTTATTGTTTTTTACACTTGTTATGATGCTTAATTTGAAATAGGAATATTTAGATGCACACAACATCACATTCAAATTGATTCATATTAAAAATGTGAGCATATGAAGTAACAAAGGGTACATAACCCCTTTAAGATAAAATATATCATTTTACTATAAAATTAGTAAAAATCCATCTTAACATGGATCTAATATGTGTGTGTGGTGGATTTAACATGTGTCGAGAGATATTTAAAAGAGTCACTGTATTAATTCATATGCTTTGACACTTGTCTTGTGGTGTGATTACCACCTCAATTCTTTTTGATACCTCTCAACACATAAAATCCATGTTGAGACTTGAATGTGTTATCTTCATTGAAAAATTATTGTTATTGTTTTTACTTTTTAGGGTTAGAAAATTAGATACACACATGTGTATATATGTCAAGAATTTATATAAAACAATGGTTCTATGTTTCACATTTATTCAAATAACAACTATAAATGACTCAAACATATATAGTCATTCGATTAATGGTGGTAGTAAAACACACATATATAAATTTTGTTGAATAGCTAAATAACAACAACTAACTAATGAGCATCTAACCATAAACCTACTAATAATAAACAACCTTTTATAGGGAAGACACCTAGGCTACTTACTTACATGCATTTATTGATTACTTAACATTTAATTCTACATATTGCATGGTTTTCATGTCCATTAATTATTAATGTATGTTGTGTTCTCTAGAATCATTGTAAACAACCATAAGACAAACACCCACCAATGTGCATACATAAAAAACGAATAAAATCTTAAAGTAAATCCATAACAAAAATTTACTAAGGGTAGTTTGACTATCACAATTTAATCAAAAAGCTCTTGCTTGATTTCACCAGAGTAATACTATCTCTCTTCCACTATATCATCCACTAACCCTAGTTCTCTATGCTTTTATAAAAACAAGTAGAGGATACTATTAGGGTTGGAGAGTAGTTTGTTGTAAAGGAAGTTTACTTTAATATGCTAATAATGTAATTCAATCAAGTGAAGAAATTGGTTGCTAATATTATCTATTAATAGATGTGGATAAGTGTGCACTAATGAGTGAACTATCCACATATTAAATTACAATTAATATTATAAGTGCATCTTAATCACATACAATAGTGTATAGTTAATTAAAGACACTAACATCCCTCCTTAATATGTACTTCAATGAAAGGAAGGATGAAGTAACAATGAACTATTACCCCTTAAAGACACCTTCCTTCAATCTTAAAAGTTTCTTGAGCAGAAGAAATTGGGCCTCAAGCAAGGGTTTTATGAAGGTGTTTATAACCTAGTTTTTTGTTTAACAAAACTTAAGGTCAACAACCTTATCTTAGATCAATTACTGAATATAATATAATGCATGTGTATATCAATGTGATTTATGTGTTTGTGTTCTACTAGGTTGTGAGGGATATGGATGCCACCCTAATTATTGTACTGAAGCGTTTTATGTTGGGAGTGTGGAAACTTGAATTCAAAAAGCATGTGTGTTATCCACACCAACTCATATCCTACAACAACATCTTCATTATACTCTACCTCCATACTAGACAAAATAATTTTTGTTTTATTTTAAAAAGACTATGTAACGAGACCTTTCCTAAGGGAATAAATGTATCTTGTGATTGAATTGTGATCATTTGGATCTATTACTAGATCACTATTTGAATAACTTAAATTTTTTTTTATTTTAAAAGGAGCATGATTCTTTGCTACTTTCCCCTTGAAGTGTAACAAGAAATTGAGGCTAATTCACATAAATTTTTCTCAATCCCATAATTAGTAATACCAAAAAGATGTTGAAGAATGGATTTTGTATATTACCAATGGATTTCATGGAGGTCTTGGCAATAACATGATACAAGATTCACAAAACAAATTGGGATGTGTGTGATTCAAGTAAAGTTGACTTACAACTATAACTACCTTTTAAGTGTCCCATCCATTGAAGGATTAGAAGAACACTTGGTGCAATTTTCCATGTTGATGCAATAGAGAACATCTTGAGTATACTTGGATTGATTAATGAAAACACCCTTTTTAGACTATGAAATTTGAAGACCCAAGAAAAAAATATAGAAGATGAAATCAATCATCCCAGAAGAATTCTTCATACATAATTTCAAAGCATGAATCTGTTGTGTGGAATCTACTGTGATGATTAAGTCATCGACCTAAAGGATTAAAAATGAGGAGATTTTTGTCTACTTTCTTAATGTGGATTATAGGGTTAGATAAACATAGTGTAAAACCAACATTGATAAAAAAACATGTCAATATTTTCTTATCAATATTGAGGACCTTATTTCATTTCATACACAGAACTTTTCAATCTACACACATAATTGGAGTTCTCACTATCAACATACCCCAGAGATTGGGATATGTAGGTTTACTCTTGTAAGAAGGAATTTTTGACATACATATGGTGGAATTTACATCCTTGTGTCACAACCAAGGAGAGTACTAGTTGAACAAAGTTCATTTTGATGACTGGAGTAATGATTTCATGGTAATCAACACCTTCATCTTGTGAATTTTTTTTTATAAGTCAATCTTTATACATGTCAGTGGAATCATATACTTGATATTTAGTTTGGTACACCCATTTTCACCTCACTATTTTTCTTCTTTTCAGAAGTGGAACCAAATCCCAAGTGTTATTATTTTTCAAAGAAAGGTGGCCTTTTGTAATAGCTTCCCACTATTCAGGATTTTTAGAAGCTTAATGATAAGTCTCGAGATCCTATGTTATCACCAATTATGTCAAATTTTAAACACCATATTGATGTTAGGATCTATTATTACTTGTATTTCTAGGATATCCTATTAAGGAATTAATCTCGTCGCACACTGGGAAAATCCATTTTAGTCAAGGTTGTGTGGTTTGAGAAGGAGGATGTGGAATTTACACTACTCATGTCTGAAGCACTCAAACTAGGTTCAAGTGTCTATATTTTCCATCTATAAGCCTCCAAAAAGTCTTAGAGCCAAGTCAAAGAAAGATAAAGTCAACACAAATAATTTTCAGAGTTTCTAAGGGTCAAGGGGAACTAATCTAACATTTGAAGAATGACACACTATATCACTACTACGCATGGTACACTATAATTTATCTATACTTATAACCACTATTATTTATGTTTAGAGACATGAGGGAATGATTAGATTTGCATGCATAATTTCACATACATTAGGGTAACTACATGGAGTTTTATCCCACCTACTAGGGGATGTTATACAATTCCTGATTTGGTTATGTAAGGGTTGACCGGTCTGTCCAACTCAACCACACACTAATTTCTCCTTTGGTTATCAAATCATGTTCATGAAATTTTGGTGTAGGTGTACAAAAAATGTGTGTTAGCTGCCAATACAAACTGAGAACCAAACCAAATTAATCATTAATCTAACACACCTAACATCTACCTCATATTGAGCAAGATAAAAAGAGGGAAATGATGTTATACTTGCACTTACATATAAGTTGCAATCCTCCTTATTTGATGCTTTAGATGTGCTAAAATGGATCAATATTTCTTGCTTCAGATTATGGATTCAATTGGACAACACCTGCCCTTTGTTGAATGATGATTTTATTTATGGAATTCTTGATGATGATTAAGATCTCTCTAGGAATATTTTGGCATCACTTAGTTACAATTTCATAAGTTGGTTTCCATGAGGGTGGTGAGCCAAATTTATAGTTTGTGGGAGGAGGAATGAAGGGTAGACATTGATCCATGTAGGATATGGATCAATGGTTGAGGATTCGTGAGAAGGATAGAGAATTCTAGAATTAGATAATCATAGAAATTAAGAGAAGTATTTGTGTTAGAGTAGGTATTTACCTTAGCTTATGTTCACCTAGGTACTTTATTTACCTTTACTGTATTTATCCTCACCCACTTATGTGTGTGGATATTTCTTTTATCTTATTTAGGTATTAGGATATATTATCTAGTTGTTAGGTATAGTTAGTTCTTTCCTTGATCTATGGTATTGACTAGATCCCTGATGTCTAGTTCTCTCCTAAATCTATGGTCTTGACTAGTTCTTTGATGACTAGTTATTTCCTTTATTTATGGCTTGATCTACGACCTTGACTGGTTCTTAGATTGTTATTTCTTGCCTATTTAAGCAAGGCCCATTCTCAATGTATTGCATTGAGTTCCATAATAATATATGATATTGTTTCTTATTTGTTTGCAAAGGTTTTATGTAAAGTTATTTTGGTGAATTGCTTTCATCTTATTGATCATGGTGTTTGATTAGCATCTATGTTCTTGGCTTGGTATGATCTGGTTATTGTTCCTTTCACTTGGTATCAGAATAGTTTAGATTGCTATTGGCATCCGTCTGTAAAAGTATTTAAATTTTTGCCAATAAAAATTATTTACGTATTGGAGGGGATATTTAGGGATAGAAGCCTCTAGTATTTTGTTGTTGCATGCATTTTATTATGACAAAATAGAGGCTTCCATTGGATCCATAAGGTGTGATTAACCCTAAGATCAACTGTAAACTGGAGCCAATTCTGGAGTGTAGGATCAGGTGTTTTGTAGGTGGGTGGTAATTTTAAATTTTTTGTAAATTGAAGCACATAGGTGCACCTTAGGGATTCGATACCAAGGGATATTAATAATTCAGGTTTGGATTATCTAAGGGTGAGATGGGATACTAGGGTTTTTTCTATTGTAGCATATCTCGAGATCAGGATTTACATGACAGGAAGGATTTTTGGATAATTAATCTCTTTTTTGGTTACTAGGATGGTTGACGGATGTTATGCACGTTTTTTGATAATGATTTTGGGCAAATCCGTAGGATCGCTATTTTCGGCATATTAAGGTCACTGTCTTTGTATGGAGCTAATAAATTTTGTCAACATTTCAACATCACTACATGTTGACAGTCTCCTTGTATGGAGCTTATTACTGGTGAAATGCCCAGTGTCAATTGTTTTTGAAAGTTTTGTGATCAAGCAGTGGATTTAGACCACAGTGCACACCAAAGTTCTTCAACATTGTATGATTTTTTTGAGCCGAGACATGATCTTGGGATGACCACTTGAAAGGAAGAGATATTTACTCATCTTTACTTTGTTGTGGACTGAAGTGATAAAAGAAGAAGTACCTTGTAGTGTCCCTTTTTTCCTAGTTAGCCTGTACATGAGTACCTCATCAGGCCTAGTTGTCCTTCACAACTTGAGCTGCATCATGGATTTTACAAGACACTCAGAGGTAGATAAATAGTTTATATGTCATTTTGTAGCTGAGGAAGCAATTTATCTGACTTGTTAGCACTCAGGATTTGAAGAAGTGGGTAGCACCTTGGAAGGATTTGATCTAATCCTCACTATTTTAGGTTGTGCCTATCAACTAAGGTAAGAGAACCTATATTGTAGCCTTTGTTTTGTGAAGGAGGTGAAAATATCCTTGTACTATGTAGATTTTATGGAGATGGCCTTGAGAAAACATGATCAATTTCCCATTATTCAAACTCAACAGATGCTATCACTACTAAATGATGGAAATGCTTTCAAGACAAGGCTAAGGCTACTAAAGACATGGTATGATCCTGATTTGCTTTGTGCATTTTTTTAAATGGATTGTATTCTTTTGTTGACACACAATACAATGTAGGGGTATTATAGGTAGGATGAGTTAATTTGAAATGAATTTTTGGGTGGGAGATATTCAGACAAGACTAACCAGAATTTTCCAACTTCTTTGAGGACCTTTACAAAACTTGAAAGACTCAGACAACAAAAATGCTTCAAAGAGGTTAAGGTGTTCCTTCAACCAGGATATGTGCATCAAATGGAAGCCCAGATCTACACTCTTCCACACAATCTCTGATGATTTATCACAAAATCTTGAGTTAAATGAATTAGCAAAGCATTTAGAAATTTCTATTCTATCAGACCTAAGGTACCCCCAAAGGTTTACAATCAAATCTATATCAAGGAAAGCAGAGTGAATTTAAATTTGTTTATCCCTTCATCAGATGAAAGCATCTTCTGATTCTGGAATTGCAAATGCCACTAAGTTGTTACCAGAATTAGATCTGCATGATCAAAAGGAAATTCCAAACACCAGATTGCAACAAGAGCAAGAAACACAAATTGAAAACATTCTGAAACATAAGTAAATGCAAATTTTACCAAGAGACAACACAAAATAATCTAGAATGACCAAATTTATCAGTAGGGGAATGTTATAAGAACAATCTCAGAGCTTGTTAGTGGCTATACATCTGCAACCAACCTAACATGATACAAATTTGATGCAAAAAGGAGTTAAAATGGTTCTCAGGTGGTTTCTCAGAGAATGGGCTTCTTCCCAGATTTTCCCATGAAAATTCTAAGTTTCTCTGACCATTTACATGAAAAAATCATGCAATATATAACTTTTACTCACTCACTCACTTTGCCCCTCAAATCTTCCCTCCAAAAGTGGAATATTCAAAGCACCTTTGCTTTGCAATATTTCTAGAAAATGACATTTAACAAACTCACAAAAAGTTGCCAGTTGTTCTTTCAAAAGGTGAATCATTACAAAACTTTCATCATTCTTCAAAGTGGAAGCATGTTTTTCATTCCCCACGCATGTAGACCCCTTTCATTTCATTATTTCATCTTTTCCTTTCCCAATTTTTTACTCTGCAACTTTGGATTTGGTAATTCATGTTTTTCATGAATTAGAGTAAAAATTCATTTGAAATGTGCTTTGGATTCACAAATTGAACCCCCAAATTGATTAATTCAGACCCTGCAGGCCAAGACGACATGAATTGGTAAAAAAATGATGAAGATTGATGTAAAAAATGCATCTCCAAACTTCCTGGAGCTCAAATGGTGGCCAAATTGGTGAAATGCATAGCTACCATCGATTTGTTCTTATCTTTAAATCTGAGCCCTCCACGTGGTAGATTCGGGAAAAATAGGCCTCAGGGACACTTTTGACCTTTTTACAACTTTTTGAAAATTTACAAAATTTCTTGATTTCCTCCGCCGCTCAGCCTTTGTGATTTGGGTCTGACACGTGGCACAATATGACTGGATATGGAGTCATGGCTCAATTTTACACATTTTGCATCTTTTTAGAAAAAGGAAAAATTTTCAATTTTCCTCCGCGGCTCCACCCTCCCACAAGACACGTGTCCTCATATGATTGGCTGAGGGGAAGCGCTTCTCATTTCATATTTTAATCATATTTCGTGAAGGAAATTTTTTAACATTTCCTCCACCAACCGCACCTCCGCCATTGACTTCTCAAATGAATTTTGACTTTTTACCCTCGGGCTTTTGGGTTAGTTTGATACTTTGAGTCATTTGAATACAAGAGGAAAAATTTCCAAGTTGCCCCCGATGGTCTACCTCCCCACCTCTTTGACTTTTCAAACTGCCACGTGTCACCACGACACACCTTGAGGCGGTCCTAAAAATTTGATACCTTGAACGAGTGTGGGCTCGCCACGTGTCCTGTTCTGGTGAGATTTTTCTGAATGCTTGAAGCTTAGTGGAAGGCACCATGTGTCATACTCTGAGGTAGTCTCCTTTTGGCCATTGAAAAGTCTAAGTAAAATGCAAAGCAAGCGGAGGCCTCCACGTGTCATCCTGGCGCTTCTTTAAGATGGTGCCCAAAGTGGAGACCCTGAATGAGCAAAGCAGAGTGAGCTCACCACGTGTCCTGTTCCACCAAACTACTCCAACTGCATAAAAAATTTGTCCAAGTCCAGGCCAAGCAGTGGAAGCCTCCACATGTCCTCCCGGTGCTACTTCAAAGCCAAACCAAAAATTGATTCTCAAACGAGTGTCATTCACCCACGTGGACATATTTTTGAGTTGAGGCTTTTTATAGAATTTTTGAAGTATTTAGCTGAGCCACATCCAACCAAAAGGTGCCACGTCCCTTGTAGATGCAAGGATGCAAGTTTGACCAGGAGAAAATGCCCGTCAAACCGTAAAATATAGAAACATGAGCATTTGAGCCTGAAAATGAATTTTTCTTCAATGACAGAGAGTTTAGATTGTTGCAAGGCTCAAACATGATCCTTAGGGACACATCAACTCATCCTTCTTCAAGTATTTCAAGGCAGAAACGTCAAGAACACAAATTCCAACTGTGGCAATAGAGGGAATGGGAAAACATGAATTTTTGAAAGGACAGAGCCCAGGGAACCCAAAATATAGACCTTTTCCAGAGGAACAAAGAAACTAGGAGACAAATATGGACCCATACATGATCTTTGACCCAGGGGCAGACTAAAAATGACAACAAAGACCAGCCAAGCACAATCATGGGGAAGGATAAAATGACAGAGGCCATAAATCAATAAATTTCCAAGGGCACAAATGGGGTGAGACAATTTTGAGCACCAACATAGGCTCTGACTTGGGGATGGGCACTCCCAGCGAGTGCCACAAGAACAAAAGTAGACCAAGTGCCAAAATATCCATTGGGAAAATGGAGTCACAAGCCAAAACATCCAAAAAACCAGTTGATAAACCAACAAAAAGGGCTGCCACACACAAAGGAAAACCAAAAACTGACCAAAACAACAAAAAATAGAGCAGAAACAAAAAATTGTACACTGTACAAGTGATATGCAAACTTCAGTTTTGGGGATCAATCCAAGAAATGCTTCAAATGTCTGCCATTAACAGGAAGCTCAAGCAATTCCCCGTCTAGGTCCTTGAGGAAAAAAGTATTCTCACCAATTCTTATGTCAATTGAATATGGGCCCATCCACAAAGCATCAAATTTACCATGCTTTCCCTTATCTTCATGCCTACTATCCCACAACAACACAAGATCTCCAATACTGAAAGCTCTTGGGGTTACCTTCTTATCAAACAACTTCTTCATTCTCTCTCTGAATTTGACATGCCTCTGATGGGATGCTCTTCTTGCTTCATCAAGTTCAACAATCTGATTAATCCTTGCTTCATATGAACTGATTTCTTGATCTTCAAGTTGTTGAACAAACTGAAATGAAGACAACTACAGATGCAAGGGCAGCAGAGCTTGTGTTCCATATACCAATTCAAATGGGCTTTTACCAGTAGCTCTTTTGGTAGTGATCCTATCAGCCCAAACAAAAAACTTTAGTTGTTCACCCCACTTCTTCTTGTTTAATTCCAAAGTCCTTTTAATAATCTTCAACAAGTTTTTATTGTTGGACTCAGCCTGTCCATTTCCTTGTGGATTGTAGTTAGAAGCATATGTCAACTTTATTCCATATTCTTTGCACATTGCCACTAAAGGTCCAACTCTGAAACTCATGGCATTATCAGCAACAATCTTGACTGGCACTCCAAATCTGCAGATGATATGATTCAATATGAAGTCCATTACAACTTGGTGCATTGCCTTCCTAGTGGGGATTGCTTCCACCCATTTTGTGAAGAAATCAGTAGCTACCAAAATCCATTTGTGTCCAACACTTGATGAATCAGAGATTTCACCAATGAAGTCCAGCCCCCATTGTTTGAAAGGAGCTTCAATTGATACAAGCTGCAAAGGAAGGGAGCCTGAAGCTTTCATTCTTCCAGAGAAATGCTGACAACTCTCACATCTTCTAACCAACTGAGTTGCATCTTTAAAAAGAGTTGGCCACCAATAACCAGCCCTCAAAATCTTGTGTGCAGTAACCCTCCCAGAAAAATGTCCTCCAAAAACTCCCCCATGGAAATCAGTAATTATTTTGGGAGCTTCATCTTCAGTCACACATCTCAAGAGGATTCCCTCAGGGTTCTTCCAAGCCAACCCAAAGTTTGTAATGATATATTTTTGAGAAGCCAACTTGAGAGCTCTTTTCTGATTTTTATTCAAATGTCTAGGGCAGCATAGGTGTCTGAGATAATAGATTACATCCTTGTACCACTCAGAGTTCAACAATTTTTCAAGAACATCTGCCCTCTCTTCTTCTACTTCATTTACTTCAGCATTCTACAAATTGCTTTCAGCCATGAGCTTGGCAAGACCCAAACCTCTTACTAGCTTTGTGGTCTGAATGTCCATATCATACTCCTACAATTTGTTAACCCACCTACATCTTTTTCTTGAAATATCCATCTCTGATAAGACATCTTTTACCATTGTGTGAGGAACATAAGCAACAACTTTGGAACTCAAAATATAAGGTCTAAAAACCTTAGTTTCTTTCACCAATGCAAAGGCATGCTTCTCCATGATTGTGTATTTTAACTCAGCTACTTGCAATGCCTTACTAAAGAAGGCAATAGGTCTTTCAGCTCCATCATCATCCTTTTGCAACAAAATAGATGCAATGGTGTGCTCAGAAGCAAAGGAGAAGATTTGGAAAGGTTTCTTGTAATTTGGGGCTGCTAGAATAGGAGCATGCTTCAATGCTTCCTTGATTCCATCAAAATATTTAAGGGAAGCCTCTTCCCACTTGATATTCTGGTCCTTCTTCAACATGCAAGTAATGGGGAGAGTCAACTCAGCAAAATTAGACACAAACCTTCTAATGAAATTGATTTGACCAAAGAAGGATTGGATTCCTTTCTTAGTTTTTGGAACCGGGATCTTGCTGATAGCTTCTATCCTTTGTGGATCAATCATAACTCCTTCTTTAGACACAATGTGACCAAGTAGTTTTTCTCTTTGCACTCCAAAATGGAACTTCTTTGGATTGAGTGAAATTCCATATTCTCTACATCTGATCAACATTCTTTCCAAATGCTGCAAGTGGTCACTTCTTTTGCTAGAAAAAATAGTAATATCATCTTGATAAACAACAATAAAATCATTGATATAACCAGAAAAAGCAACATCCATGGCCCTTTGAAAAGTAGCTCCAGCATTCATTAAACCAAAGGGCATCCTGACAAAAACATATGTTCCCCACGGAGTAGTAAAGGTAGTTTTAATCCTCTCTGATTCTTTGACAACAACTTGGTTATAACCAGAGAAACCATCCAAAGTAGAAAGCATCTCAGAACCAGTCACTAATTGCAGCATGTTCTCCATGTTTGGTAAAGGATAGTTTTCCTTTATTGATGCTCTATTTAGATTTTTGAAATCCACACAAAGTCTGATATCTCCATTCTTCTTTCTAACCGGCACCAAGTTTGCAACCCAAGAAGAATACCTTGTGGGCTGAATGATTCCTCCATCCTTCAACTTTTTCAATTCCTCTTGCATTTTGACAGAAAGGAGTGGGTTAATTGGCCTTTGCTTCTGTTTGAATGGTTTGGCATCTTTCTCAAGAGGGATCTCATGTTGGAATAAGTCTTCTCTATATGCTTTCAGCTCAGAATAAGACCAAGCTAAACAGTCTTGATATTGTTTCAACAATTGGAGGTAGGACTGTTTTTCTTCCTTGTTTAAACCACTCCCTAACCAAATATTCCTTGGTTTTTCCTTTGTTCCCAAGTCATGCTCTTCAACATCTCTAGATGCAAACATGTTTCTATTGATTACACAATCAACATTGTTAAAATTTGACTCAAGAGCAACCAACCCTCTAGGGATGGTGTTAGTCTTCAATTGAATGATATCCTTGCCAAACAAGGTTTCTTTTCCATCAACATTACACACCAATGGTTCCAAATCAATATGCTGATCCACAAACTCACCTTGGTTCTGCAAAAACCTCTAAACCTGAGCATCATCATCAAATACTTTCCAATGTTTGATGTTATCAGGGACTGCAGGCCTAGTGAGTATTTCTACATCATATTCACAATATGGAGAAATGGTACAATTGTCAAATCTAGACCCCAACACTACCAGCTTATCAAGCAATCATATTTAAACTTCTGTCATGATGAAGAATGTTGAAGGAATCAAACATCTCAATCAGATCCCAAACTGCATGTTTGTATTGTTTCATCCACTGATTTTTTGTTGCATACAGTTTTCTAACTTGTTTGACAACCAACTCAGAATATCCCTTTACAACAACATCTTTTACACCATACTTCCAAGAAATCCTCATCCCTAACAGTAATGCCTCATACTCAGCTATGTTATTGGTGCATTCAAAGTTAATTTTGAAGGAGAAAACAAATTCCTCATTGCTTGGAGAGATTAAAACAACACTGGCACCATTTCCAAATTTGGAGCAAGCTCCATCAAATAGCAAGGTCCATGGTGAGCCTACCTCTTCAAGACACTTAGACTGATCCATCTTGTGCTCCTTACCATCAACAAACCCAATAAAATTATCAACATCAACATCAACAAATAATACTTCATAAGAAGCATTGTTTGGATCCTCAATTAGATGCAACATCTTCTTCTCTCCATATAATTTTACAAGGCTACCTTCAATGGGAATGGTGGCAAAAGACATATCCATTTGGACACTCCCTCCAACACTTGCAGCCCACTTTCTTGATAATAACATACCCCATTTGGTAGGGCAATCAACAATTACAACATCAAGTTTCAAATTCTTACCCGGATAGGCTGCAAGTTGCACCACCAAACCTTTGACACACCCAACAACTGGCACTTCCCTAGAATCCATGGTAGTACACTTTCCATACGCTGCTGTTACTTTGATATCTAACTCATTCATAACTTCCAAAGGCATGACATTGCATGATGCCCAGAGTCAAACATACAATTATGTAGCAACTTGTCCTTGATGATCAAAGTTGTGAAGAAAGGGTCAACACTCAGCTGAGATTCAACCAAGGATGTTCCCAAATATACCTCTGGTGGTTCACCAAATTCTTCCAATGCTGATGTCTTTCCTACCTCTACAATAGCAAGTGGAGCCTCTACAACATTCACATTTCTCTTCACAACATCCTTCTCCTCTTTCAATCCCAAATACTCAAGTGCTCTCTTCTTGTGCTCAGGAATTCTAAGCAGCTCAACAATTGGAACACTGACCTTGATTTGGCTCAGAACTTGAGCAATGTCATAGGGAATGTATTTAGGAAAAACAACAGTAGAAGGAGGGCTGGAAATTTCATCAGATGGCACAAGGTTTTTAACATTTTGAGCATGGGGTGAAGCATAAATTTTACTTGGGACAGTAGGGCTCTTAGCAGATGTTTCTTTCTTAGGAACTTCTTTTGGGATATTAGAAAGCAATGGGGTTTTATTCTTGGCCTGAATCCCAGCTCCCTTGACAACCTTACTTCTTGTGTTATACTCCTTCTCTTGGGCAACCACAACGTTCATAAGTAGCTGCCTATCTTCTTCCGAGGGTATACCTCCATCATACTTCTTGATCATCAATGCCCTCAAGTACTCAAAATCATTATTGGGAAGCTCAAAGGCTTGTACATTATCAATTTCTAAAACATGAGAAGGAGGAAGAAGATGTACCCATTGGATGCAATCCCAAAAGCTAGTAGCAGTCCATGCACTTATCACTTCAGTAGATGTTGCTCCTTGACATGAGTGTGTAGGGTAGTCCATCATACAAGCATCATCATCCGTATTATAATCATCAACTTCCTCTTCAATTTTTTGATCTGTTCCACATGGAGGATGGGGTAATAAACATCTGTCACACCAGTCAATCTGATTTTCATCATCAACAACAGCCACTCTAGCATTTAACGGATCAGGCACAACCTTACTTTCCTTGGCCTGAGATTGTCTATTTCCAAATCCCATAGGTCCTTTACCTTTGTCATCAAATCTCTACTCATTCCTATGGTGATTTCCAAATCTATCTTGTGCTTGTTGCCTAGGCTGACCTTGTGAAGTTTGTCCAATTCCTTTCTCAGCTCTTGCCAACTTGTAGGAAATCTCTTTGATAGCCCCTGCCAAAGTTTTCACCACTTCCTCCAAGTCTACACTCTTGTTTTCTTGAGGCTTGTCAGGGTTTACCAATTTAACTCCATCTCTCTTAGGAGGTTTCCCAACAGCCTTGATATTGTTCTCAATTTGAAGTGCCATGGTGAAGGCCTACCTTAAATTGCCAGGATTTTTTTCCCTCAAGTAATATGCAACCTTCTTGTCAAATGCATCAGAATATTTTATCAAACAAGATTCATCACATGGTCTTAAATTTACCGGCAATCTCCTCAAAGTTTTATTGAACCTTGTGTTGAAGTCATGGACCGTTTCATTTGGGTTTTTCTTGATATTCTCAAACTCTGATAAGAGGAATCTGGGATCAGTTTTGTCACCATATTGCAATCTAAATGCATTCTGCATTTCAGTCCATGAATCAATTGAATTATTTGGCAAGGCCTTGTACCAATCCCTAGCATCCTCCTCTAAAGTGTGGACAAACAATTTAATGTACACATCCTCAAATCCAATTTCAAAATCCTCCATCATATTAATAAAGAGTTTCAAATGTTGATCACCTGTTATGGCATTATTCCCTTGGAACTTTGGCAATCTACTTCTAACATCCTGAGGCACAACATTAGGATAACCAGCCATTCCCCTAAAATTTATTGGGCCAAAGGTATTGACCACAAATGGAGGCCTAGGTGGAGGCTGAGCCATGTTGTTTGGTGGAGGTGATCTTGGGGGTGACACAAGTTGATGAGGAGTGCGAGGTCTTTGGGGCTCAAGAATGTGGTTCACAAGATTGGTATTCTCTAGGTGCTGATTTTCTTGGAAAGTTTTACTAGAATTGAAACACACAGGTGCAGATTGAAGAAGGAACTCACCAGGTACAGCAGAAGGACCTTCACTAGTTGAAGTAAACAAGTTTATGAGAAGATTTCTTGAATCAGAATCACTGGAAGAAGAGTGATAATCCTCTATTAAAGATGATCTCCCTCACCAATGGATATACCTTTGCTTGATGTCTGTCCTTCAACAACCTTCCAAACTTTTCTCTCCTCTAAAACTGTCTTTCCAAATTCTTGAAATAATTTTCTACTTGGGTCTCTCCTGAAGAGAGATCTTCTTCCTTCCAGGTTTGCAGATTTATATGACACACTTCACTTAATGTATGATAAGGTACTGGTATTTATCAAAATATAACAGCCAGGAGTCACCACTAAGGACTTTCACCCTAGTTTGTGCAAATGCACTATGAAGATCTATCAAATGACTACAAATATTAGCACTATGCAAAGCTTGAACAGATATGATTTTCTTTCACTCAATTTATCAACTATTGTGCAAAGTTTGAAACAAAAAATTGGAGACACTTGAACATATCAAACTCAAAATTCTACTCTCATTCCTTAGTATAAATCTAATCAGAAACTGATGCTCAACAATGTAGTTGCACATAAAATACGTACGAAGTATTACCAGGGATTTTAAAAAATTGACATACTGAAAAAATGCCCCTGACAACAGTGCCAGAAGCATGTTGACGGACCAAATGGATATGAACTAGAAAAAAATCAACAAAAAATGTCCTTCAGCAATGGTTTCATTCAGGTGTTGGTACCTAGATTTAATCTCCTTCACAACTTGAGACACATCATGGATTTTACAAGACACTCAGAGGCAGATAAATGGTTTATATGTCGTTTTGTAGCCGGGGAAGCAATTTATCTAACTTGTTAGCACTCAGGCTTTGAAGAAGTGGGTAGCACCTTGGAAGGATTTGATCTAATCCTCACTATTTTAGGTTGTTCCTATCAACCAAGGTAAGAGAACCTATATTGTAGCCTCTTGTTTTGTGAAGGAGGTGAAAATATCCTTGTACTGTGTAGATTGTATGGAGATGGCCTTGAGAAAACATGATCAATTTCCCATTATTCAAACTCAACAGAACTGTCACTACTAAATGATGGAAATGCTTTCAAGACAAAGTTAAGGCTACTAAAGACATGGTATGATCATGATTTTCTTTGTGCATTTTCGTAAATGGATTGTATTCTTTTGTTGACACAAAATACGATGCAGGGGTATTATAGGTAGGATGAGTTAATTTGAAATGAATTTTTGGGTGGGAGATATTCAGAAAAGACTAACAAAATTTTCCAACTTCTTTGAGGACCTTTGCAAAACTTGAAAGACTCAGACAACAGAAATGCTTCAAAGAGGTTAAGGTGTTCCTTCAACCAGGATATGTGCATCAAATGGAAGCCCAGATCTGCACTCTTCCACACAATCTCTAATGATTTATCACAAAATCTTGAGTTAAATGAATCAGCAAAGCATTTAGAAATTTCTATTCTATCAGACCTAAGGTACCCCCAAAGGTTTACAATCAAATCTATATCAAGGAAAGTAGAGTGAATTTAAATTTGTTTATCCCTTCATCAAATGAAAGCTCTTCTGATTCTGGAATTGCAAATGCCACTAAGTTGTTACAAGAATTAGATCTGCATGATCAAAAGGAAATTCCAAACACCATATTGCAACAGGAGCAAGAAACACAAATTGAAAACATTCTGAAACATAAGTAAATGCAAATTTTACCAAGAGACAACACAAAATAATCCAGAATGACCAAATTTATCAGCAGGGGAATGTTATAAGAACAATGTTAGAGCTTGTTAGTGGCTATACATCTGCAACCAACCTAACATGATACAAATTTGATGCAAAAAGGAGTTAAAATGGTTCTCAAGTGGTTTCTCAGAGAATGGGCTTCTTCCAAGATTTTCTTGTGAAAATTCTAAGTTTCTCTGATGCTTTGCATGACAAATTCATGCAATATATAACTTTTTCTCACTCACTCACTTTTCCCCTCAAATATTCCCTCCAAAAGTGGAATATTCGAAGCACCTTTGCTTTGCAATATTTCTAGAAAATGACATTTAACAAACTCGCAAAAAGTTACCAGTTGTTCTTTCAAAAGGTGAATCATTACAAAACTTTCATCATTCTTCAAATTGGAAGCATGTTTTTCATTCCCCACACATGTAGACCCCTTTCATTTCATTATTTAATCTTTTCCTTTCCCAATTTTTTACTCTACAACTTTGGATCTGGTAATTCACATTTTTCACAAATTAGAGTAAAAATTCATTTGAAATGTGCTTTGGATTCACAAATTGAGCCCCAATTTGATCAATTCGGACCCTGCAAGGCCAAAACAACACGAATTGGGCAAAAAAATTGATGAAGATTGATGCAAAAAATGCATCTCCAAACCTCCTAGAGCTCAAATGGTGGCCAAATTGGTGAAATGCACAACTACCATTGATCTGTTCTCAACTTTAAATTTGAGCCCTCCACGTGGAAAATTTGGGTAAAAACGGGCCTCGGGGACACTTTTTACCTTTTTACTACTTTTGGAAAATTTGCAAAATTTCTTGATTTCCGTCAGCCACTCCGCCTTTGATGATTTGAGTCTGACTTGTGGTGTAATATGACTGGATATGGAGTCGCGGCTTAATTTTACACATTTTGCATCTTTTTAGACAAAGGAAAATTTTCATTTTTCCTTAACGGCTCTGCCCTCCGCAAGACACATGTCCTCATATGATTGGCTGAGGGGAAGCGATCTCATTTCATATTTTAATCATATTTGGTGAAGGAATATTTTTAACATTTCCTCCACTAGCCCGCACCTCCATCGTTGACTTCTCAAATGAATTTTGACTATTTACCCTCAGGCCCTCATGGTTAGTTTGATATTTTGATCATTTGTATGCAAGAGCAAAAATTTCCAAGTTTCCCCTGATAGTCTGTGTCCCCACCTCTTTGGATTTTCAAACTTACATATGTCACTATGGCACACCTTGAGGCAGTACCATAATTTTGATACCTTAAATGAGCGCGGTCTCCTTACATGTCTTGTTCCGGCGAGATTTATCTAAATTCTTGAAGCTCAGTGGAAGGCACCATGTGTCATACTCCGAGGAAGTCTCCTTTTAGTCGTTAAAAAGTCTAAGTAAGATGCAAAGCAATTGGAGGCCTCCACATGTCATCCTAGTGGTTCTTTAGAATGAAACTCAAGGGTCGATCCCTGAACATGCACGGTTCATCCACGTGACATGGAACAACTTCAAAATGGTGCCCAAAGGAGAGACCCTGAATGAGTGCGATCTCGCCACGTGTCTTGTTCCGCCAAACTGATCCAACTACATAAAAAATTTGTCTAAGTCCAGGCCAAGTAGCGGAATCCTCCACATGTCCTTCCGACGCTATTCCAAGGAAAATCCCAAAAGTAGGTCTCTCAAATGAATGTCGTTCCTCCACGTGGACACATTTTTAAAACTGAGGCTTTTCATGGAATTTTTGAAGTGTTTAGATGAGCTGCATCTAACCAAAACGTGCCATGTCCCCTGTAGATGGAAAGATGCAAGTTTGAAAGAGATAAAATGTCTATCAAACCGTAAAATACAGAAACACAAGCATTTGAGACTGAAAATGTTTTTTTCTTCAATGACAGAGAGTTTAGATAGTTGCAAGGCTCAAATTCACGATCCTCAGGGACATATCAACTCATCATGCTTCCAGTATTTCTAGGAAGAAACATCAAGAACACAAATTCCAAATGTGGTAATAGAGGGAATGGGAAACCATGAATTTTTTAAAGTACAGCTCCCGGGGAACCCAAAATACAAACCTTCTCCAGAGGAGCAAAGAAACTAGGAGAAAAATATGGACCCATACATGATCTTTGACCCAGGGGTAGACTAAAAAATGAAAAAAAAGACCATCCAAGCACAATATGGGGAAGGATAAAATAACAGAGGCCATAAATCAATAAATTTCCAAGGGCACAAATGGGGCGAGACATATGAAAGGGGTTAGGATTGGGTAATTGAAGGATTATATGCTTGACTAGTTGGTATTACTGCCCGAGTGCAAATATCATGATTTTCCTTAGCTCGGCTGGTTATTAACTTGATTTAATTGATGTTAGTGCAGTTACACCATGCTCTACTTTCCCACTTGGTTTGGATTGCAAAGATCAGTTGGATGTTGGATGGGGTGGTTTAAGAGGATGAAGGAAAGATCAGAAGATGTTAGATGATGAAGAAGATGGGGATGAAAAGGGGATAATGCTTTCATGTATGGTCCACATTGTCATCATTAGTAGTTTGAGTAATGTGGCAGAGGGAAAAAATGCAACAAGGTATAAAGACCATGATGCTTAGGTTACTAAATGTCGTTGTCCTCACATCATTGGAAAAATTAATACAAAAAGATGGTCCTCATATAATTGGACTGTGAAAAAGAAAAAGAAACAAAAGGGGCCTCATATCATTGGCCAAGAGAAATATGAAAAAATTAAAATAAACATTCAAAAGAATGCATGCAGACAAAAGAAAAAGAGACAAAATGGATTTGAATTTTTTTAACGATTTTTAAAATTTTTTTGGATTTATACAATTTTTTAATTATTTGGATTTTTACGATTTTCTGGATTTTTTTACGTTTTTTTAAAAAAAATTGGATTTTTTGATTTTTTAGGATTTTTATGATTTTTATTTTTATTTTGGATTTTTAAATTTTTTTTGGGCGAGTAGGGGGGAGATGTAGGTAGGGTATGAAGAGATGGGAGGAAAAATGAGCAAACGGGTTGGGAGAACAGGCTCCTGGAATATTTTAGGGCATCATGACAGGTATAAAAGGGGTTGGGGACCACACGACGAGTAATTTTCGTGTGAGATAGAGAGAGGAGAGTTTCCAAGAGAGCATGATGGCCTACACAAATATTGTGGATCACCGAGCAGACCGAGTGAGGAGTTACAAGCGACCGACAACCGATGGACCTGGGGTAGGTACCTTGTGGGTTTATTATTCTTTATTTTTCCAAATAATGATGCCTATACCAAAAAATGGCACCTATGCCATGAAGTGGCGCCTATGATATGAAGTGATGCCCATGTTGGGTTTTGGCATCTATGATTGTATAGTGACGCCTATGCATGGCTTGGGGTTTTCTTTCTTAGGGATGAAATGATGGATGGGGGCTAATACATGCGGTTTTATGTGTAAATGTAGTTTTGGATACTGTGTAGGTTAGCCATCAACGATAGATGCCGCTTTGAGGAGATTATTAGGAAAATTTTATGAGGAGCTAGAGGAGGAAGCTCCACTCTTACACATTCTTGGATTATTTAATGTAGCGAGGATGCTAGAAATGTGAAAGACCAAGGGTTAGTGACCATGCTAGTGGAGAGATGACACTTAGAGACCAACACCTTTTGGCTTCTGACAGAGGAGATGACAGTGACCTTAAAGGACATCTATCACATATATCAGAACCCAATGGAGGGGGAATGGGTGGTGTGGCATAGGGGTAGGGCCATAGCATGATTTGGGTTGTTGATAGATGTAGAGGACACACCCCATCAAGGACTACAAATTGACTTGGGTTTGTATTTTAGAGGGGATTCGATGGAGTGGATTTCAATGTTGTTGTGTTCTCTAATAAAGCTATATTTTATTGCCCAATGGAGGAGGCTACTATTTTAGCATTGGTTTTGTAAAGGTGGTTTACTCAATGTGGTAGTTGAAGACAGTGTATACGTGGGCACCCACATCATTGGCATGTTTATATCGTGATCTACATAGGGTAGCCAATCGAGGAGGTAGTAGTATTGGAGCAAGCATCCTATTGCATATTTGGAGTAATGACTATATAGCTATGTGTAGGCCGATCGAAATCTAGTAGTAGCACCGGGATAGTGTGCCCTCAGTATATGGTTGGAACATCCATATGGGTAGGAGAGAGAATATGGGGGAGATGGATTAGTATATGAAGAGGATAGAAAAACTACAGGCGGAAGATATTACATGATATTTGTATCAGAAGTACGAGGCATTTGAGAGAGACTAGGTTCAATTGAGAAGGATCTAAAAGCCATATTACTTGATGGGAGGAAACCTTATTTTTTATTTTGATACTAGCTAGATCATGTTTTATGGTAGTCTAGCATTATATAGTACATACCCACAAGACACCATGTGTTTGTACACGTAACACAAGAGATATCGAGGATTCGGGTACCCCGATTCACGTGGATGTAGCCATGGAAAGTTTTGACGATGTGCATGTTATCCCATGGGTACCCTTACTTGCTATAGTAAAGCCATGTACAATATAGGGGCATGATGAGTGGTGGTAGGGGATCAGTCTGGCTAGAGTGACACAACCATTAGGAGGGATGATATTTGTACATGGGTGCAGAAAGGTGTATAAGGGGATTCCGCAAGGATAAGCATTAGTAGTTCATGCACCCCAGGATATGCATGAGGAGGAGTTATAAAGAGAACCACCAATTATTATTTTGGGTGGTCCAATAGGTGGTCAATAGGTAGTGCCATAGTCATCAGTACAGGATGTACCTGACTATATTCTGGATAATCATGATATTTATGTGATGGAGATTGATGATGTCACGAGACCTCTTTAGTCTATTCTGCCATCATAGGAAGATGTGGCAGGGCCATCAAGATTAGGATTGATAAGTGTAGTACCTTCGGGTGCAAGTCCTTTAGGATCAGATAATACATGAGAAGAGCTACAGGATCCTTTTTGTACATAATGGAGGTGGAGGTTTGTGTACAAGTAGTGGAGATAGTAGGTTTACATGCAAGAGTTATAGCATCATTTGAGAGACATACAAGAGATAATACATAAAGGGAGTATGTTTTTGGTGTTGGTTGAGTCAGGTGATGCCTAAGGGGAAGAATATGAAAACTAAGGTAGCTTACCTAGAGGGGGAGTAAGACAGAATTCAGGATACAATAAGTGGATGGGTTGAGGTAGCTTAGCAAAAACAGTAGGTACAGATATGGGGAAGGGAAAGTTTTGATACTTAGCCCATGTTACTTTTGGGAAGAGTTAGAGGTGATGCTGGAAGGAGCAGGAATCGAGCCATATGGTACCGAGACAGGTACCATTATCACTAGAGGGATGCATATAGGGGTAGATATGGTGCATTAGATACTATTGTTGAGGCATCAGAGAGAAAGAAACATGGGGATGCACATGCAGCTATGCAGAGGGATACATAAATGGGACCACCAAGGATCAATGACATGGGGTAAGTAAGAGGAGCTAGTGGAGGAGAATACACTATTATGAGAAAATTGTGACTCATCAGACTGCCGAGAGGAGAACTGTTATGCAGAGTATTTGGTAGAGAGGAGATTGGCAGAGACTAACCGATAACTTCAAGTAACACTTACATTGTATTACAAGCTGAGACTGTGATGGAGCTAGGGGATGATGTAGGATAGCTTGGACACAATGATGAGTGTCAATGTATATTGATTGAGATGCATATGTATTATTTTTTGTATATGATGATCATGAGGGTCACAATGTTTTGATGTATACATGTATTTTGATGGTATAAATGTATTATTTGATTATGCGGATGACATGTTGTGCATTCATGTTGATGTATATATGATTATGATTATTATTATATTATGATGATGTTGTTGATGAGATGATGATGTAATTTATTTTGTTTTTGATGATATATGATGATAGTATTATTTGTGGTCTTTATGATGATGATGGCATGAGTTAATGCTTTTATTTCTTATGATTTTAGATGTGATTTTTATGATGATGTGATGGAATATTATTTTGGATGGGTTAGACATTTGATATGGTTATTTTGTATTATGAGTGATGATGTAATTTAATTATTTTAATGGTCTGTATGATGAGACATATGCATTATGCTGATGAGGGTTTGTAATTATTTTAAAAATCATGTGTGATGTGTGATATATTAGATAAGTCAGATATCGATGATGTGATGGCATGATTCTATATTAATTATTGTTGATGATGTATTGATGACTAAATGATGATGTTTTGTGTCATAGTGGATGATTTTAGTTGTAATATTGTGGTGATGTAATGAGATTAGATGATGTGTGTATGTGGTTTAATTTTGATGTTATAACGCTAGATGATTAGATGATGTGTTTATGGAATTATGGTTAGATGATGTTAGATGAGTAGATTATGTGATGATGATGTTTATTTAGGTAATGAATTGATAATGAAGTTTTATTGTGTTAGGTGATGATGTGATGAGTATGGGATATGTATAATGATGATGATAGTTTTTTTAGGTTTTTATGTATTGTTTATGGATGATGATGTTATATGTTAGATGATTAGATGTGTTGATGTTTATTTGTTATTATGGTTATGTGGTGAATTTTTGTGTGTAGATGGATTGTATGTTATAATTTATGATGAGATGTAGTAGTGTGTATAGTAATTTGTCATATTTTATTTTTTTATGGGGATAATGTGAGGATTTATTTACATATGGAAAATGTGATGGATATTTACAATGTTATTAAGGAAACATTAACTTGTAATTTGAATTGTATAAATATTTACAACATAACCGTCACACAAAATGGGACAGGATAGCAAAGAGGTAGGAAAGCAATTTGTGAATAGGTGGATGAGGGTGTGGATTGGTGAGAAATGAAATCCTCAAGATCTTACAAGGGTTGAATTTCTCGATCATTTGAGTTATGGATGACTTTGTAATGCTACATTTACCAAAATATTGTTGTAGATAATGTGACCTTTGCGAGTTGTTCCCGATTCATGACATAGATCTATTGCTTAGTAGTGAGGAGCATAAAGAATTCATAGATTTAGGAGGAGTAGGATATGAATCTGGGAAAGGGATGGAAATATGATCAGGGATGAAGGGGTTTTCCCCCAGTGTGTTGATTGCATTTATAGGGTAATAGTGGAAACATAGGATCTATTTTACCATATCGTACCAAAGTCCGATTTTCACCATGCTACTTACCTAAGGTGCCACCGCAGTGGTTTTCACCATTGGGTGGATTATTTTAATTTTAATTTTTATTTGGGGTTCTATTTGGGACTTTGGGCACTTAGGCATAGAAATGCTTGAGATGCATATTATTCATAGGCTCATCCAACTCATAGACATCATGAGTAGAAAGCTTGTAAGTACTCAAGCTAAACTTGGTAATGACGACGTAAGGTTCGAGCCAATTTTGTTCAAACTTGCCTTTCTTTTCATAGTCAACATTAGTCTTACAATAGTTTTCCTTGAGGACTAGGTCACCAAATTCAAATTCATGGGTTTTGATGCCCTTGCTGTAGTGTCTGTGGAGGATATTTTGATAAGCTTTGAGGTGGCCCAGGGCTTGAAGGTGTTTCTCATCTAGCAGCTTGAGTTCTTGTAGGTGATGCACTCAATATTCCTCATCATCAATGAGGTGTTAGAGAGAAATGCAGAGGGAAGGTAGATAAATATAAATAGGAAGGATTGCTTTAGTTCTGAAGACAAGTGAGTATGGAGTAGATCCAATGGGTGTGTGGATGGTTTTACAATAGGCCCACAAGGTAGGATAGATTTGTGTTTGCCAGTCATGTCCTACTTGACTGGAAATTCTACCGAGGATACATTTTAATGTTTTATTGGATGCCTCAGATTGTCTATTTCCTTGAGGGTAGTATGGGGTGAATAATTTGAGCTTGATGTGGAAATGGTCACAAAGCTCACGGATTTCTCAATTCTTGAAGGTTTTACCATTTTCCGTGATAAGAGAGGTTGGAATACAGTAGTAATAAATTAAGGATAAACTTGGATATTTGTTTTCTGGTAACATAGGTGAGTTAGATGGATTCGAATCATTTAGTGAAGTATTCCATGGAAATAATGATAAATTTGTGACCATTGGATGAAGTGGGATTTAGTTTATCCATGAGATCGACACCCTGGGTAAAAAAGGGCCAAGGAGTGCTAATGGGCTGCAGAGCTTGGGATGGCACATGAAAGAGGTTGACATATTTTGGCAGGGGACGCATATGTAGACACATGACCATGTATCTTTCTCCATGGGAGGCTAGTAGTAGCTGATACATAAAAGTTTCTTAGCAAGTACCACACCACTAGTGTGAGCACCACAAATGCCAACACATAATTCTTGGATTGTTGATTCGGCCACTTGGGAATTAAGGCATCACAATAGGGTCATGTTAAATCCTCTATGATAAAGAGTGCCACCAAGGATGGTGAATCAGGAGGAACTTTATATGAAGGACTTACTGTGGTTGTTAGGAAGATTAAGCAGAAGGGAATGATCATGGAGATAGGTGTAAATTTCATGGTACCATGGGGAGTTAGGACCAACAATCTCATATACCATCTTCGATTCTGAAACATCATAGGATGGAACCATGAGTTGTTCAACCAAAAGTTGTGAATTATGGCATCTGAGGGAATTTACAATAGAGAACCAATGGTTTCTATGACATCTACTGATTTAATGCTAGCTTGGAGGACTTTCTTGAAATGAATGTGCTGGAAGTAAGACTTGAAACTATCCACCATTCACTTGTTAGGAACATATTTTTCATCTTTGGTTGAATTTTCATCATTAAATTGTTTAATGATGAAATTTGAGTCACCAAAGACATTGAGACTTTTGATGTTCCATTGGATGGTCATTCTTAATCCATATATGAGTGCCTTGTAGTCAACTATATCATTGGTGTAGGGAAATATGAGTCAAAAATACTTAGGGATTAGATCTCTTTGGGGTGTGATAAACAAAATTCCTTCTCCTGAGCCGTGATGTATAAAAGATCCATCAAAGTATAATGTCCATGTGCATGATTCTTCGATAGAGAATATAGATTCATCTAGAATCCATGTATTAAGTGGCATGGAATAAAAAATTGGAGCTTCTGCTAGCTAATCTACTAGAACCTATTATTTTATAGTTTTCTAATTAACATATTCAATATCAAACTCACTCAAGAGCATGATCCATTTATCCATGCATCTTATTAAAGCTGATTTAAAGAGCATATATTTGAGCGGGTCTACTTTAGCTATGAGCTTGAATATATTTTTGAGCATATAGTTCCGCAACTTTTGAGAAGAAAAGACAATGGAAAGACACTCCTTTTCCATAGGAGTGTAATTAAGCTCATAAGTAATTAATGTTCAAATTAGATTATAAATGGCTTGTTTTTTTCCAAGGTCATCATGTTATACCAAGAGAGCTCCCAAGGCATGTTGAGTAGATGAAATGTAGAGAAGGAGAGGGATTCTCTAAGTGGGAGGCACTAATACCAGAGGGATGTAGTAGATATTTTTCAAAAGATCCTTGAAATTCCTTGTTCCAATGGAAGACTATTCCATTTTTGAGAAAATGATAAAATGGATGGCATTTTTTAGTGAGCTATGTTATGAATCTTCTAATGGCTTGGATTTTAACTTGTAGGCTTCTAAGTTAATTTAAATTTGTAGGTGGAGGAATTTAAACCATAACCTTAAATTTATCTGGTTCAATTTCTATTCCATGTTGTGAGACAATAAAACCAAGTAGCTTTCTTAATGTAACACTGAAAACACATTTCTTAGGATTGAGATGAACTATGTGTTCTCGGAGTCATTCAAAGATGTGGTGAAGAACCATGAGATGTTCTTCTCTGGTCTTGGATTTTCATGTAATATCATCAAAATAATCCTCAACAATGCCATGCATCATGTCATGGAAGATAACAGGTCATGATATGATGATATGTAGCTCTAACATTTTTGAGTCTAAAGGGTCAGTACATGCCCCAAGGCATAGTAAAATTTGTTTTATGTTGATCTTATTCAGCTATTTTGATTTGATTATATCTAGTGAAGCTGTCCACGAGGGATAAAATTTCATGTTTGGATTTAGAATCCACAATCATGTCAACATTTGGTACTGGAAATTCATATTTTGGGAAAGCTTTATTGATTTCACAAAAATCTATGTAAATTTGGATGTCCCCAGTCTTTTTGCTTACTGGGACTATGTTAGAGATCCATTCATAATAATCAATTGGCCAAATGAAGTCAGTGTTAAGTAGCTTCTGAAGCTCTTCTTTGATGAGCAAGGTGACCTTTGGATGCATCTTGCGAAGATTTTGTTTGAATGGTTTTATATCTTAATGCACTATGAAATTATGAACCACTAGACATGGATCAAGACTGGGCACATATGCATAAGACCATGTGAATATGTCTGAGAATTATTTTAGGAGTACCGTAAAGGTGGATTGTTCCTCTGCTGATAGAGATGCTCCTAGTTTGAGGATCTTGGGATCTTCTTTAGTTCCGATGTTAATGTCTATGGTTTCCTCAATTAATGATGTTGACTCATCTTGTAGTGTTTCAAGAGCCAAAAGAAGTTGATCCATAACTAGATTGTGTTTGGGATTTGAGGTATTTTGGAAGAATTCTACAAGTAGGTCCTCCTCTTTTTGGTGGAAAGAGGATTTATGATGAGGGATATTAGATTGGGATTGAATAGGGAGGGAAGGGTCTTGTTCACCAAAGTAGGTGTCAACATTTAGAAATATTTGAAAACCTTTCTTATGGTTGTCAGTTGGTACATTATCCCAAGTTCCTATGAACTCAAGAATTTCGTCATCATTCTAAAATGTATCAAGAGAGATTTGATCAGATTTTTGGTCTAATTGGATGAGTTGGGGGTAGGTGAGGGAGAAATTAATGGCAAGGATAGTGGTGTCATGGAAGAGATTGGTAATAATGAGGTCTTCATATTGGTTATAGATGATACTTGTTTCAATGGTGTCTATGACCTCCTTAGTTGTTTCATTTGTGTCACTCAGGTCATCACATATACTCTCACCAAGTGATTGATACCCTAGTTCATGACCATCAAGATTGGGGATGATAGCAGATGGTTCAGGGATGCCTTTTGCATGGAGAGCTAGTCCTCAACCAGAGTATCCCATATGAGTCATCATTCACTTGGTGATTGGATATTCGTTGTTTAAGAAGCATGATGATATAGAGTAATCAATGAGCCATGTGGTATCATATGGTTCAAGGTAATTGTCAGCAAGATACTTAAAATAGATAAAAGTAGAAGAGCCCAATGAATACTTATACTTTTTGGTTTTACACATACCAGGCATGCCATGCTATTTAGGTGATAGTGATAGTTTTTCAATACTAAGAGTTTGATATTCACATCAACATGTGGATTTGATCTTGAGAGGTGGTGTGGGTAAGATGGGAGTGGATATGGACAAAGTTGGTAAGAGAGGAACAGATGATAATGAAGCATTATGTGAGGTTGATGGAAGACTATCAGGTGACACTTATGAAGTGGAAGGTGTTGTGGATGATAAAGATGGAGATTGTGAAGAGATGGTTTCCGTGAAGGGAAAATATGGTTCTCAATAGGCTTGCACTTCAAGTGCTTGACAATACTGGAATGGTTAGGGGTCACCATGGATGGTGAATTCCATGCCGACATGATCAAATTTAAGGCATTAATGTAATGTAGATGGGATGTCATGCATTTTGTGAATCTAGGGATTTCCAAGCAACAAGTTGTATGGGAATTGAATGTGTAGTCAAAAAATCATGCACTTTAGACATTATTTATTATGGTCTCATACTACTATTTAAAAGCTTCTTGAGTTAAGAAATTACTAATTAAACCTCATCTTTTGGCCATTTTGTTTTATTTTATTTCCTCATTATCGACCTCTTGCACCCATATGCCCAGTCAAATTTTGTCTTCTCACATTATTTTAGCCTCGACTGGGGTGCCTATGGGCGCCCTAGTCCTACTAGGAGTGCCTCGGTACTTTTTACACTTCCCCCCACTTTTTGGGAATTTTCTAGCCACTTGAGATCTTTATCTTTCTTTTAGTCATCCTTTTCAGGGTTAATTACAAAATTAGACTAAGAGAACCCTATAAATATAAAGTTATGAGACCATAATAAGGGACCTAGCATCACTTACTACTATCACTCCTTCTAGAGTTGCATCCATCTATTACGTTGGAGATCACTTGCATCCACATAGCTCCATCATCAAGGCACATGGCTAGGACATCTGCATCACACTTCATAAGGGGAGGGATTCTATTCTATTCTATTCCATGCACACATTATATTACATTTCTTACATTTAGTCTATTGTTTATTACTTCACAAAGTGCGACTGGCACACAGAGATCACCTAGGGAGAATGTTCACACACACTTACACATAGAACTACATTTGGGTCTGAGATGTAGTGCATCACTCAGTTAGTAAGCTCACTCATTGTGGTAGCTAAGGACAGTCCTGACCCCTTCATATGGCATTTTTATTTTTTAGGGTTTTGATGTTTGTTTTCGGGTCTATTGCAGATCTTCTCTTCCATCTTGAGATTATTGGTGGCATCCATGGCATAGGATAGCGAAGTATCATGTGACATACAATGAAGGTATCTGAGGATCACCTTTCGATGCCTATGAATATCATATTTCAAAGATTTTACGCATAGACCAAGGTGCCCAAATTACAGACCAAGAGCACCCGCAGGTGCCCCAGTCCTCTCTCAAGGCACTCTAGTCTAACCAGATCTCTCTAGCTCCATACCTTCTCGAGCACTCTCTGCACATTTGTTCCTACTTCTGGTTTTTCCACTCATCATCTGCGACATTGTCCTGACAATCATCTGTCTATTCAGTTGAGTTCTTTCCTCTTTATCTTCTTACACACTAGGGTTTCTATTTTCATTATTGTTTAGTTACTTATCTCATTTACATAATTGTATATATTGCATTTATTTGACTGTGTGTACAATTGTCCTCCTAGATTAGATTAACTATCCCTACACTACATCTAGTTAGTTAATTTTAGTTAATCAGGTTTCCCTAAAGATGATAGTGAACAATGAATGTAGCAATAATAGGTTCATAGCCATGTTCCCTTATCAGATGTAGGGTTGAAGCACCTTTTAAAATGGCACAATATCATAAGTGATTTACTGAATCACAAAAAATTTTAGAGGCCATCAAGGAGTCACCTTAATAATGTTATCCCCAAGATGGTGGGGTATGGTCAGAAAGTGTTGGGGCATGAGGAATGTACTAACTTGGTAGAACACACCTATTGTGCCCCGTTCATCACAAACTTATGTTACCACATAAGTTTATATTGAATACAAACCTATAACATGTGTGTGTGTGTGTGTGTGTGTGTGTGTGTGTGTGTGTGTGTGTGTACTACACACACCCATATCACTAATAAACCAACTAATATAATTATTTGGGGGAGTGATTTAGTATGACCATTCACGATTATAACTGGAAATCACCCATCTATATAAAGGGATTTTCTCAATATCGTGGAAATAATATCAAGACATCATATTCGTTTATGTTACAATTGAAGCCAAGTGGGAAGGATTGCCATATGTGCTAGGTTCTACATCGCTCTTAAAGTGGCATACATGGTTGTAAGTACCATCTCTAATTAATAAGTGTCTTTGATGGTGGAATTTTGTCACTTTAACTAAGTTTTCCCTATGTTAAATTTATCATAGTTATGCATTTATTTGGTTTACCTTACATCTTTCTGGTTTGCATACTTGTCTATAATTCAAGTTAATACTGATGATCATAATAATTAGATAGCCAATTTATTTCCTCGTATGATACTACTTTTTCTGACAATACTATCATAATAGTGTTGTTGTCTAATAACTTCTACATGTTCACTGAACAACCTCCTTGTGACAAATCTACCCATAGGAAGTTACAGGGTAATCTTACTGAGAGTTTAGGGAGATTCCATGAACAGTTTGCTTTAAGATTGGAGTGTTGTGGTCTCTAGCTGATCACAACTAGTAAACTACGCTTCCAAAACCTGAACATTTAACCAACAATAAAATGAGGTACAAAAATATATGTAGATTGGCCCTTCATGCCTAAGTGCATAATAAAACAAAAGAAGGTTTCCAGAAAAATTTATAAAAAATCAGAGTCTACATTACAAAACTCTAGAAAATATTTTTCTACATTGAGATGAGGTGTCCTTGATTCACTCAGCATGGCTTGATGAGCTAGACCCTTCATATAGATTGATTGTGGCGAGACTCCGACCCTATAATAAATCACTTAAGTACCTTGTTTAAATTTCCAATCCTTGCTCTTAAACTCAGTTTTCCTATCCAGACATTCATTTTACCCTTCGACTTACTATACCATCTAATGCTAAAGTTAGCGCCCAATCGATCGTTTTTCCTAACATATGACTGACCCTTCAATCTACAGCAGCCTATAAGCTCTAGCCCACCATTTAACGCCTTATCCCATGGCTCTGAATCATGATAGTCGAAGTGGTTATCTCTGACTCACAATCTGATTACCCTTCAATCTCCACAGTCGAATGAGACCCATTGTAACTGCAAAAGATAGGAACTATAATGATAAATTCTGCAAAGATTAGAAATCAATGTCTGGGACATAACTCTCAACTTGCGATGTTCTAAACCTCTCGAACAATACGATCCAAGGGCTAATTGATAACAATATACCAGACTTGCTAGACTCTAACCTAGCTCTATCTTGCTGACTCAACTTGACAACTAGGCGTAAAGTTGAGCTGGCTTTAACAATGACTCTCAACATTTGTGTCAGGTAAGACTTTAAAAACAAATTTTGCTAATATATGTATTTGTATCAAACAAGTATCAGTTGACTTGGATTGCATAGCTATTGGAGTTAAAACTTGCTAACTACTAAGGAGGTTAGGGGTTCACTATAACCACCACTTCTTGCACTAAAGACATTTATTTATCCTAGGGTTTCATTTTGACTATAGAAAAGTATTATTTTAAAATGAAGAAATTTAGAAAGTAACCCTCATTTTTTGGCCATCTAGTTTTATTTAATTTTAGTCATTACCTAGGAATTTTCAGCCACATGCCTAAACATTGTTTTGGCCATTTCTCGTCATTTTATCCTCGATTTAAGGTGCTTTAAAAATTATTTTAAATTTCACCCATATACATATTTAGACCCTACCAAGGATGCCCCGATCCTTTGAAATCGCACTTTAAAAGTTAGTTTTTAAGCTTTAATAACAAATCTATTTTTTATTCCTAAAAAAATTACATCTTGTGAATGGCCTTTTTTGGGTAAATTATGAAAAATATTTTACTATCATAAAAATATTTCTAATCTTTTTTCAAACATATATTAGTCCCTTAAAAATTTTGAGGGTCCTAAAAAAATCATTTCAAGTCTATCAATAAAAATTTAATGGTTCCTATCCATCTATTTCATTGGAGATCACTTAGATCCAAATAGTTTTTAGTACATTGAATTTATTTTTTTTATATGTATCAAAAATTTAAATTGTGGAGGGATTCTATTTGACAGCCCAAGCAAAAATGGCCTCTCATTAAACTTTATCATGGAAAAATAGTCATATGCTTAATGACTCTAACTACAACAGTCTGACTGACAAATTAGGCTTAAATTTAGGGCATGTCCTAGCTATATAACATTTGGAAAATCATAGAACGAAATTGAGAAACTTATGTCAGATGTAGTGCAAGCAACCTCCAGTTAATAAGTCAACAAATATCTGGCAGCTGAGGTCATGTATGATCTTCCATTCATATGCAGTGTTTTAGATGAACTGATTGCTCCATACATGGGGTCTCAGAAATCCTCCATTCAGCTTGAAGCATGAAATGACATTAGAATCCATGTATGAAAGAAGTGGACTTTTAAAAATCATCAAACTGACAGTATTAGACCACCTTGATAACCAATCCTATGAAGGGAGATAGAAAAGGTGTCAGAGCTATTTTGCATAGACCAGGGTAAAACATGTAAAATACTCAGAGTGCCCGTAGGTTGCCCCAGTCCTCTTATAGGTGCCCTAATCCAGAGATCATACTTCATTTAGTCTCTTATCATTCAGATGAACATTCATAAAAACAATAGGAAACGTGCCAGTTTATCATCCAGTTCTAAACTTTGAATCTCACCCTAAAAATGCACAGGTCGTTGAGTCCCTCCTTGATTTTAGATACCACAAGTTTTCTCCTTTTTATCCACGAAAAAGTTATGACAAATATTTACTCCAAAGAGAAGTGCTTCATTCCTAGGAACTTCTAAGATATCAAACATTAAATACTGTTCCCAATGCACTTTGGAACATCATAATTTCATGATCAACTTTATGTAAATCAAAATCCTCTTCATAACTATAACAATCAAGGAAACCCGTTTAAGGACAACATATGAATTTGAAAAATAATTATAAAGTCAAGATTCAACGGTAACTTATGTAAATGTGACAGAACTTGGCTCATTATATTTATAAACCAGGATATGTTAGCCAACATTACATGAAGAGATTTTAACATTTGTGGAAATGTTTAGAAATAGCATATTTTATTTTTACATAACAATCAAAGCTCAAAATCAAAACTATTTTTCACCCTCTCTCCGACTTCATAACAAAACTTATTTATATCACTTTTTTCTTCTGATGATAACGAATGGATCCTAGATAGTGGTGTCTCAAGATACATGACTTACATGTGTGACCATTCATCATTAGACTGTTGCAAGAATGTTGATGAAAGAATCTATCTATGAGATTAATTTGCTCATACCACTAGCGAAGAATTTACGTAAAGTTAAGATATTGGCCATACATGTGCCTTATTATAAATATTCTATTTATCCCTAAACTGCAAAAAGATGCCAGCTTATCTTGTTATCAACTTACGACTACTTATAATTTCATTACAACTCTTCTTAAAGCCCTAAAAAAGATCAATATGATCCTTGAGTTGCAAGTTCCCGTTAAAGGAATGTAAAAATAATGTACCTTTAGTCATTTTTAATGGATTCTGCTAATTATACGTGTCTTTCCTCCCAAATGTAAAAATGAAACTCAAATCCTAACATAAAAGACTTTCCCGTGCGTCAGCTATCACACCTCTTAGGAGTCTTTATGATATGTTTAGACATAACCTTCATGATAGGTCTAGATAAATGCCTCAATGCTAATCATAAAACTTAGTGTACTTAGATAATTATAGTGTTACACAACATATTTAGATCCACTCTTCACAAACATCATTGCACAATTGTTCATGATCCTAATTATTCATAACTTGTTCATAGCGATTTAAGGGAACCATTATTAAAGTAGTCCTCTATTAATCAGTTCTCTTTATCCTTCCTAACTTTCATTTATGCATCATTAGGGTAAGCATTGACTTTGGACATAGTTGTATAGCTTGCAAAGCAAATCTGAAGTTTTATCTTTACTTACAAAAAATAAAAGCCTTAGATTGAAAACTATCTTTCATACCTACTAAATTAATCCAAGTTAAGTTAACCAATAATGGTTGTTAATACGAATCCATCAATCATGCTTCTAGATGCTTTCTGCACTTTCTGAGCTAATCATTCTAAAGAGAGTTTAGTTACTCCCTATTCTCCACAGAAAATTGTGTTGTGGAAAGGATAAAATCTTATCTTAGAAATGGCCATCAATGACCACCTATGATTAATTATATCCTCAGAGCTCGTAAATTTTTGTAAGAAAAAGTTTCTCGTGAGGAAACTATTTTTCACAACCTTAATATAGATCCTACAAAATATTTACATGCAAACATACTCCTCTTCGAAATGTCACCACTTAAGAAGAAACCAAATGTCTACTCATCCTACAAATATTCTAGTATGTCATACTTTTTTTTTTCTATTCCTAAAGCAAAAAGGAATAAAAATTGACGCCTACCTCCTAGTTTATCATGTGCAAATAGTATTATATGTTATGGAGGAATCAATACTAGAATGATTAAGGGTCTTTGATCACGATCTTTAATGATCAAATTCATTGAAAATCATAACAAGTTCAAATTGCTTGAAAACCCCACTATTGTAGACTCTCATGTGAAACCCTCTCAAGTTATTTCGTACTCCATTTGCACCTGCCAACTTTAATGACCTAAACAAAGATGATCCAAATATGGAAATTGTTAGTGGTTCAAATATGCACCCACGTCTCAGATCTGGAAGAACTGAGTTGTTTTAGACAACAATGGAACCGTCTCCACGTTGTGGGACCTTATGCACGTTTGAGATGATATCTCCTGGAGAAGGTTGGTTCCTCTATCTATTTCTATTGCTACTGCTACTCCTAATGTTGGACAGGGAAAACTAAGCTAACAATGCCAAGGGACCAGGGATAGAAAGGATAACAAGATTAAGGAAAACTAAACTAAAAAGGAAGGTGATAACACCAAAAAAAGGAGGGATGAACACTATCCGTTGCTGAGAAAAAATGAATAGGAAAAGGCGTCGAAGGGAGGCTAAGTACATGTAGCAGAAACTAACCAGCACACATTTACCATGATCAGTTTCCATGAAACAAAACTAGAAAATGGAGCTGCTAAGGGACGTAAGAATGACACAGCAAACATGAATAGAGTAAAAGGAAGTCAAGAAAGAAGGACTATAAACATGCTAAGGCATAGAGATTAGCCACAAAATGATGTTTTTATTACTTCCAAGGAAATGCACAGATCTGTTACAATTAGCGACAAGAGGTTGATATCCACAAGCACGAACTAGATCTGGAGGTTTGTACGACTCAAAATACAGAAGATACGAAGTCCTTAGCCAAGATGCTTAGGATCCAAAATGTCCAACATTAATAATGAGCCCAACTCTTACATTTATAGAGGAAATCGATGGAAGAAGAAGAAGACAAGGAGGGAAAACCCAAATTTGAAATACAACCACAAACAAGAAGCATTCAACTGCCAGCAAAGCTGCTTGCAAATCTATCAAATGTATCTCCCCAAGTCTATTTGGCATGTTGGAGAAGGAAGGAAGGGAAAATCATATCAAATCGAGTGGTTGGAGCAATCCAATCTACTCATCAATTCCTAGATTGACATTTTCCCATTTCTCACCTACTGATTCCACTAAGAATTTGAATTTGGATATTTAATACTGTATCATACGATAGTAGATATCGATTGAGACTAGGTACACGCTGATCAAAGCTCTATAGAAAAAGATATGGTAGTAAGAATATTTTCATAGTAGTCTGCTCATGTAAGACACATGGCGTGCACTGATTAGCTGAAAGGATGGCCAACTGTGTAAACTCTTTGTATTTTTCTGCCATGTGTCACTCATTGATTTGTTGTAAGGATTCGGCACCCAGTTGGTGCATTTTGATTGGTTACGTGTTACACACTCAAGATTTCCAGAGAATGATGTGGCACATAATGGAAGAGGAGGGTGCAAAAGTATACACGTAAAAGAACAAGGCATGAGAGAAAGACATAAGGAAGGTGCATGCAATTGCAACACGTGCAGAGGAAATGGGGAAAAATGGTGAGTGGGAAATGTATGGTCAAGGTGCAATTATTACAAAGTAACGTGTGGGGTGTGTAAGAGGGTCAGTGACTTAGCTATTTGAAGAAAGTGCAAGGTGCATGCGCATGATGAATAAATACTAGGAGGAAGGTGAATGCGCAGAATATGCACACAGGAGAAGAGTGGAAAAAAAGGGAAAAGGAAAATGGAAGGGGGAGAAGGGGAAGTGCACAAGGGTGCGCGAGGAATGAAAAACCAAGTGAATGTGCCAAGGAGATAACAGAGGTGTTCGCAACTTGCAATGAAAATATCAGAGCCAGAATATGTATGTAAGTTGTCCAAATAACTAGGAGAGTTATTTGGATAATAGTCACTCCTGAGCTTCCCATTTTCAATAGGCATGGTGACCCACAAGAACACCTTCAAGAATTTCATTTCACTTGTCTTGACTTTGCTGATGATCATATACTTTTATCTAAGCTCTTTCCTCGTAGTCTCCACGATTATGTGAGGCGTTGGTTCTACGACTTACCTATTCACTTGGTAACCTCCTTCACACATCTAGATTATTCATTTCTTGCTCATTTCTCCATCAATATCACCTCTAATATTTCTTACGCTTAGCTAGCACAACTTAAACAAGGTCTAGATGAACACCTTGTGAACTACATTTTGAGGTATAAGATGTTATGGATAAAACTTAACTTAATTCATCATTAGTTGATATTTGAATAAATGTAATAAGTTAAAGTATTTAATTAAATACTTTAAACTTATGTCAATAGATATTAGCTATCCTTAGTTGTTAGTTAACTAAGTGATAGTGTTCTCATCCCAATGTTTGTGAGATCATGTTCTATCTTGCATATTTTGTTCCTGGATGATTTCCATGAGGGGCAATAGGGGCAGTTAGGGGCAATATGCTATTTCTGCATATTTTCTCAGATTAGATGATTTGTTTTCATATATTGTGGATGAGATTGAAGTTGTCCAATATCTATAAATATTGCAGCTCTCTCATTTGTCTGTAATGCTTGATTTTGATATTAATAAAATACACAAGCACCGTCTTGATTATGTGCAAAGCTTCTGTGTCAATATTGGTTTTAAGTATTCATTATCAAGATTTGGTATCAGAGCAATATTCTGATCTAGAGAGGAGTGTAGGATGTTTTAGGGAAGTTTAGGGAGATATGGAGAAATTACAGAGCTAGGAGGAGCCATAGAGGCCCCCATCCATTTCACAACCCCTACCTAGCTCCACACCCTGAATCACGGTTGATTGATTTACAGTTGAAGAACACCTGGAGCACAATCATGGGCCTTTGCAGACTTGGATGCTAATTTGTTGTAAAAGGTGACATTGTTTCATTATCTGGTATTTTTTTAAAAAAAATTACCTATACGTGCATTTTTTTAAAATTGGAAGCATTTAATATATATATATATATATATATATATATATACAATATTTTTGATCTTTGGGTACCCAAGCTTTTCAAGCTCCCCACATTACTTGTTCTTCCTATTCTCTATACTTTGTATTATTCTTCTCTTCTCTATATTTGAGCATTTAAAAAAAGGAGATCCAATCAAATGTGGAAGGTTCTCTGTGAACTTGCATTTGTCAGAGGAGTAGAATATAAGATATTTGAATGATCTGCAGCATACCTGCATCCAAAATGAAGACTACAAATTAAACAAGGAGAAGATTTGCAACTTGCAACAAAAAAATTGTGCTAGAAGAAGGAAGAACAAGCTGCCTCCAAACAAAATAAATACCTACGTATAAAGAGAAACAATAAAAGAAAAGTGCGGCCAAGGGTTATTATAATGCATATGCGAAAAGGATGAACTACATTTGCACCCTAAAATGCACTACGCATGCATGTAAGTCGTTAGATGTGTTCGGTTTTAAAAAATTCTTTTTTAATTTTTTTTCCATTTTTGGATGTCATGGAAAAAATTAGAAGCATAAAAGAAATTCCATTTTTGGAAAGGGCCCCTGAAAGATATTAAAATTGCAATTTAAAAAAGGTATAACTTTCAATTGGTACCTTGGATTGAGGTACCATTTTTTTTGAAAGTGTGTGTTTTTGTGAGCTCTACGTCTTGGTCTAGTTTTTAATCAAATTTGGAAAAGAATCATTTTATAAAAATTGTAAAAATAATATTTTTGTATTTGAAAAGAGACCAAAGAGTTCAAATTTTTTATTTTTTTTCAAATTGGCCAAGAAAGCCATCTTATTTTTACAAATTGGCCATAGAGCCAAATTTGTAATAGGGCCAATAGTGCCAAAAATTCATTATACATGGCCGAAAAGGAGCCCAAAATAAATAAAATAATAAATTTTTTTGGGGGGGGGGTGTATGCTTTAAGTGGGGGAAATTGTTCAATTCTTCTTCTTTCATTATTCAGTTTTCAAAATGGCCACAATTACGACACCAAATTTATTTTTACCAGATTCTCAACTTTGGCGTTCTGATAATTATTAAGCATGGAAAACAAAAATTTGCACAAAACTTGATTTTGAAAATCTATGGACCGTTGTTTTTGGTACATTAACAAGATCTGCAATAGATGTTACACAAAAAGCTACATTTGATCATGCAAATCAAAAATCAAAGTTAATAATATTGTTTAGTGTTTTAGATGAGGTACAACCTCATATTCATGAGTCCACAACAACAAAAGAATATTGGGAAAAGTTGAAAATGGTATATGAGTCAAAAAATAAGAACACAATACTTCATCTCCAAAGTTAACTATTAAAATTGAAAATGTAACCAACCAAGAAATTGAATGTTTTTGAGAAGAGTGGCAACTTTGTGTGCATCACTTCAAGCTTTAGAAGAAGTAATTGACACATCACTTGTGCCTATAGTATTGAGAGATCTTCCTCATTTATATAGGATTTTTGTGACCACATTAAACATAACTGGTCAAACAACAACTTTTCAAGAGTTAGTGAACACGCTACAACAAGAGGAAGTTATTCACTCAACTACTGAAACTAAAGAGCATGCACTTGCTTCTAATCAAAAATAAAAAAATAGGATAAGTCTAGTAAACAGCCTCAGAAGCAAGGTAATACTCAACAAGCCCAAAAGGACCAACAAAAATATCTTATTTGTGGTCGAAAAGGATATGACTTAAAAATTGTTGGTAAAAAACATTCCAACAAGGATCATCAAGTGGTAAAAAGATTAATTACCGAAAAACAAAATTTGGCCAACAACAGAATAAATAGGGACAAAATAATAAAAAGTGGAAGAAGAAACCAACTCAACAAGGAAATGTAGCCGCACAGGAAGATGAATTTGGTGATGATGACTTTCTATATTCTGCATAGTCAAATGAAGTATCCAATTCTACAAATCAAATTTGGTATGTCGACTCAGGTGTAACTCGACACATGACAGGAAAGAAATATTGGTTCTTCACAATGAGTAAAACACCCACCAAAAAGCATGTCTCTTTAAGTGATGATACATCATACAGTGTTGAAGGCATTGGTTCCATTTCACTACCACTTGGGCAACATAATTGTAAAATTACAGATGTTCTTTATGTCCCTGGTTTAACAAAAAAATTGTTATTCATGAGTCAATTATTATATCACAATCTCAAAATTGAATTTGATTGTAAAGGTGGTAAAAAGATGTGCCTAATTCGAGATAAGTCATGAAGCTCGAAAATTGTTGCAAAAGCTTCAAATGTGGGACTAATTTTTCAGTTGGATTTTTTTCAACGAAATGATCAAGCACTTGTAGCTAAGGATACATCATCAGCTCAACTATGGCATTGAAGACTTGGACATGTGAGTTTTGGTTATCTAGACACACTTCATCGATACGACATGTTTAGGGGTTTACCACCTCTAAAAAAGGGTACAAATAAATGTTTGCATTGTTTGGTAGGAAAAAAAATAGAACACCATTCAAACATAGTACATTGAATGGGCTAAGGCAAAAATTGACTTAGTGCATACCGATTTGTATGGACCAATAAGACCTAGCCACTCTGGTTTCCAATATTTCATGCTCTTTGTTGATGATTTTTCAAGAAAAATGTGGATATATTGTATTCTTTTCTATTTTACGTTTTCTGCATTATTCAATACATGTTTTTTTATCTATACAATTGGTATAATCCTAACAGTAGGAATAGATGGAATGCATGTAAAGGTAACCTAAGGAGTAGAAGCACTAGATTGAACAACCTCGTATGTGGTAATATTACGATATGGAATAGGTTGTGATAGAGGAATGGCCATAGTGGTGATAGGGTCTATGCAAAAAAAATTGAAGGGTTCAGGGTCAGTAGCAATGGTATGTTCATAAAAGTTGTGTAAAAATTTAACACACCTATGAACTGTAGAGGGAATAGCCTACATATCATGAATCCATGGTCTACCAAGTAAGTAATTGAACTATAATGAGGCATTGATGACAAAGAATATAGTAGGAATAATTTTACACCCAACTTGTAAAGGGAGAGTGATAGTGCCCATGCACATGTGCCTAAGAAACAAAGAATCATAAGCCGTGATATGAAATCAGAAGAGGATTTATCTAATTGGAATACTGTCAATGAATTCACTATGGCTCTGGATTTAGGAATCCAAGAGCACATTAAGATTTATAGCACTAGTTGGGATGTTGAGTTCTTTGAGAAGAAAGAAGAAGATGATCCTTCCATACACTCACATTATGATACAGATGGCATCCAATAGTAGTGGTAATAAGAATAGAGGATGGTAATCAGGGGTTGATGACGATAGTAGATGATGAGGAAGATAATGAAATTCAACCTCCCATAGGAACCACATATAGCATGCCTGATAGATTTTTGAGGGAAAGGATGAGGTAGATATGTAAAATTGGAAATAGTAGCCCCGAATTATTTCTTTCAATGTAGATATGAACAAAGGATGGCTTTCGCATGTATGACTCGAAATCAGGTCATATTTGGCACAAGATATCATAAAGAGTATAGTTGTTGAAGCTATTGTATTCTTAAGTTTCTCAATGATGTTATAAGCCCTTAGAGCTGGTGGCAAGAACTTGCAAAAGATGAGAGGTGGATGGGACATAATATGGGTGGATCTTATGAAGAGGATGAGTGTGGTGGGTGGAAACTACATTAGATGCTTCCACTAGGTAGGAATTTGAGTGATGAAGTGCAGGATGGATGTTGAGTACGAAGTCACATAGCAGACAGTAGAATTAGATAGCCATAAGGCAAGAAAATTTGGTTAAGGGATATGCTAAAAAAGAAGGCATTGATTATGAGAAGACTTTTGATCCCACAGCTAATTTAGAAGGAGACTATCAGGGTGATGTATGCTCTAGTTGGTAGGGTTTTAGTTGGTTAGGTTCATCAAATGGATGTGAAAAGTGCCTTTCTTAATGAAATTAAATCTAATATTTGCATGAGTCAACCAGAAAGTTATGATCATAACAGGTAAATGAGGACAAGGTATGTAAACTAATAATATAACTATATGGTCTAAAGCAGTCTCCTAAGGCATGGTACATAAGAGATAGATGAATAGACAGTCTGATTCAACGCTTGATCTAGAACAGGAGTCCATACGATCCTGGAATCTCTGTCTCAAAAATCAAGCTGGGTAGAGTAGTCATAAATTTTCAGTATGTAAATGATCTAGTCATCACTCATGAATAAAGTGAGGATGATTGAGGCAACTTAGAAATGTCTAGAGACTACTCATTCGACATGCCCGATGACTGCGCAAATAGTCAAAATTAGTCTTTCACTTGAAGTGTGGCAAAGAGAAAATCGCATCTTTGTGTCACAATTGAAATATGCCAAGACAACGCTCAAGTCACTCAATTTGATTGCCAAAGGTAAGCCATTTTCCACACCTATGGAGACAAGATATTTACCTGTCACGAACAGATCCATCAAACCTAACAAATAAAGATGCAACTAATGGGGAGTCGATCAGTTGACCCCAATGAGTCACCCCGAGAGTGGAATCACGACTGAGGCCGGATATCAGCTATGCAGTCAGACTCCATGTAGTTCTTATGAGTGTCGTGTAAGAACCAATGGTTGCTCACTAGGATGCAGCCTAGTGCATAGCTGCAGGTACATCAGCAGGAACTATGGACTATAATGCCTAGAAAGGTACAGCATGTGTGGATGGAATAGAATGAACTTCCCCTTCATATGACAGTGATAAGAAGATTTGATGCATCCCTTGTCCCTTAACATTTATGCTAGATGGAAATCCACTTTAGGATTTGTATTCTTTAGTGGCCTTTGGATGCGATATCTTAGGTGAGTAAGATAGTAGATGCTTAATGTTTCAAGGTCCTTCATTTTGAATCAAAATATCATGCAGCATGTGTATTTGTATGTGATTCCCTATGGTTTTAATTTCGTATACTTGAAGGATTGGGAAGGCCGACCCATAAGTGAAGATCCAACTATCCCAAAACTGTAAAATAGATCCAATGAGGAGCGAGTAAGATAAGAACTTGGTCAGGAATCCAGTTTTTCATGAGGGGACATGAGCATCGGATTGTTTTTGTCCTGGCTGGCAGGTGGTGTTTAAAGCCGCGAACATGTTCAGAATCAAGTAACAGTTTCAACTAGCTTCAATAGGGTGTGCCCAGACTAGATATGCAAAATAAAAAATAAATCAAAAGAGGCCAAATATAGTTTTCAATTGCTAACTTTTCTTGTTTTAGAGAATTTCATATAAATGATAGTCATGCTTTTAGGACCTATGCTGAATGTACCCAAGTGGGTGAATGTTGTGTCTACACCTAAGCTTAATGGTGATCATTAGGGTTGATATTGGATTAAATTGTAATCCCTTCACCTATCTTTGTTAAGTACTTTCAAGCTTATCGGTGAACATGCTTAATAGATGTCGTGGAAGTTGGCTTAGTTGACTAAGCTGAAAAGTGTTATCATCCCAATGTTTGTCACATCATGTGCTATCTTTTACATATGTATACCCCTCTAAGATCAACCTATGAGGAGGCAATAGGGGCAATTAGGGATAATATTGATATAACTTTTGCATACTCTTGTATTATGATTAGGAAGAAGTAAGGTTGTTTACATATATTTGTAGCCATGAGATAGAAGAATGTCCAAGTATATGGATACATATTGCAGCTCTTTCATTTCTCTGTACATGCTTGACCCAAGGGATTAATCAAATATACAGGGACCTTCCAAAATTCTATGCAAGGAGACCCCTCCCCTGTAGTCAAAGATTTTTTTCAAGTATTCTTTGTCAAGGATATCCAAGATCGCTCCCCAATAGAGGGGGCTAGGATGGCAGAAGCAAGAACCCTTGATATTGTGTTCCTTTTAAAGCCCTAGTTGCCCAATAAGAGAAAACTAGTCTTTATAGGAAGGCTTCAACACCAACAAATGCAGACAGGAGTGTAGGGACTCTCCAACCTTCAACTAAGGATTTTGTCTTTCCCTATCTACTCTATAGACCCCTATCTAGAGAGAGAGAGGCAGAAAAATGGGCCTATTACTATATAGCTAGTAGTAGGGACGATACATTACCATTGTGAGGATGATGAACTCTCTTTGCGTAGACGAGGTCCCTAATCTAGTGATAGATATATATCCGTATGGTCTGGAGGAGGACTGTGACTTGATTCACTCTATGAGACCGCATAACCTTAATCTAATCACTGGAGTGTCATACATGCCTAAAGGGCCTAACCCAACGAATCATGAGATAAGATATGGCGTAGGGACCCCAACTAGATGAGGAATATAGGCGGTCAGTTGCCATATAGGGGCCCCGAAGCTAGCAGGTAGAGATGGAATCAGTGTGCAGCCATAGTATTTGATTTTAGGATTTGACCAGAGGGTCAGGCCCCAGATCTAGATAGGGCTATTAGATCGATTGATAGAATGCAATCAGAATCCGAAGCTCATCAATATAGAGGGGATTGGGGGTTTCATTTCAAAGCTCATTCCGGTATTCCGGTAATTAGAAATCGAGTAGCTCACTCACCCCTTTTCCTCAATTCATAAAAATGCAACCACCCAATCAAATAGCATAATTATCGATAGATTCTGAAAAAGCAACCCCTACAAACAGAACATTTCAGATGCATCAACCTGAAACACTGTCAAGCAGTCCAAACGGAATGGATGATACAGTTAGTAACGTTTGGAAGAAAATATAGAACTCTTGAGAGTCAGCATCAACCAAATAGAGCATGGTAAAGATTTGATACATGAGAACAACTTGGTTAAGCCAAATTTTTCAAAATTTTCCTCCCTAGCTTATACCTCTCAAAGGACGTGTACATATAGGATGTTGCTGAGTATCCTCCTATTTTGTTTCTAATGTTTATATTTCAATTTGAGAGGGGGATTTACAATCCCTTTCTTGCATATTATAGAATTTCAATGATGCATAAGACGCACTGATGCACTGACGTGCTGATGCACTGACTGTGCTGATTGCACTGACGCGTTGATGCACTGACACGTAAGGTATATAGCAGTAATGACCCAAAAGATGACTATCTTGCTGACCTAGAGATTGTTACCTGAAAAGTGGGTTTGACTCACCTACTGATGTGGAAAATAACTCTTTCCAAAATCTGGCCTTCAGTCATAACTTAGGATGCAGGTGGTACAGTCAGAAATGAGAACTCGATCCTGGCACAAAGCCTGATGATCTACCAAAACATGCACGAAAGGGAAAAAGAATTCCACAAGCAGTGAAGGAAAACTCAGTATTGATCAGCATCCACCACAAGGGAACTTGGACTCTCTACTTCCAAGACAGCTACTTAGTATACATTCCCAGCTCATAGATTTGCCTTTACTGAAGGTACCCATGTTGTGGAAAGACGTAATCTGTCAGAAAGCCCAGGAGAAGTTAGATTCGAATTGGGTTAGATGAGAGGAATGTAGCTCAGATGCTTTTGATGGATCTTTGAGGCTTAATACAGCTTGTTCTGATGGCTTACTCCCAGATGTAAATGTTTTTTAATATTTTAGATCCTTTACCTACTGAATTGAAGAAGAGCTTCCCACAACTGACATTGTGTGCCTACCCTTAGGAAGGTTTTTTTTTTCTTTTACTAGTAACACGTCTTTTTGACTCCATAATGGTAACTGAATCATTCAATACGCTGCCTTATTTATGAGTCTGGTGCAAACATTGGCAAGTGTGACATAGTTTTAACGTGTGTAGATAGCCAAGGAAGCTAAAGGTAATGTACTCCTGCAAGAGTTGCAAATAACAGGACTGAAAGCCCAAGCTGGAACACTATGCAGGAGTGATATCCAAGTGATTTTCTGAAGGAAACAAGAGTACAATCCGGCCTCAGATAGCATACGTGATCCACAACTAAGGGTGGATCAATGAAGGTCTCTGGAAATGTGGAACTCACATGGCTCTCGGAAGGGGCATTTCTAACAATGGAGATGACCAGATCCTCAGTAACATCTACTCAGATGGATGAGGGACCTGTAGAGCATCACAAGTAGACTCAGTGTACATATGACTGAGGTCAGGCAGACTACTCGTCAGAATGAGGGGACTCAACAAACTGAAGAGTGATGTCAGATAGCTATCAGAGTACAATCCAATGAAGATGAGGAGGAGTGGTAAGATGAATTGCACACTAGAAGTGGAAAGGAGGTGGCTGTGATGATGGTATGAGGCTGAGTAGAAGACTGCTCGATATCTGATGAGATGTGGGGGGTGACAACACTCTATGGAATAGTGAGAGAAAGAGGAGAAGAGTCCTCTGTAGTACTCTCAACATCAGAACTGGGTGCATAATCCTCGTCATCAGAAGTAGAATCAAGTGAGTCTATGTTAGTGGAACTATCATCACATGAGGAAGAGGAGACAAATGAATCGGTAGCAACATTAATGGCGGTAGTATGTGAAGGATCTCCATAGAAGGACTGAAGAATGCTCCAAACACGGTGGGGTGGATCTGAGTCTGCCATGTGAAACCAGAGGGAATGAGATACATGCATCATCATGTGACCAAATATGTGGTCGCAAGTGTCGAGAAAGTCCTCTAGATGACGATGATCAGTGGGTGCAGGAACTGGCCCAAATAAGAAGGCCGAAAGACCCTCATAGGCAAAGTAACGTTCCATAGAAGCACGCTAGGCTGAATAGGTCTCTCTCCTAGTGAGAAGTGGCAGAGGATGTAAGGCAATCCTACAGAACTCACATCTGGAAAGAGCATTCTCCATGATGAAAAAATTAAAGATGTAAGGTGCACAAAAGAAAGACGTCAGACTCGGCTGATAATGCATCTGCGTGTGAAAGCCTAAGAGTACAATCAACCCCCCTAGAATGCCACACTTTATAAAGTAGTGTGTTTACAAATTGATAATGCCATCACGTAGTGTGTGAGAAATCATGCAACTTTAACCAAGGAAGCGCTCAAAAATGAGCAACGAGTCAAAAGTTATGGCATAAATACAATTCCCACAACTGATGGAAAAAGTCAATAAACGCTGCAAACTGATTAAAAAAGTGCTCAAAATGAGTGCAAAGGGTATCGTGTGACTTCTCATTAGAAACAACATGGAATTTTAGTAGGGGTTTGTTTTGACTATGAGGGGGGATTAGCCTCCTGCCAACCCCGGACCTCGCCCTCCATCTTTGTCACTCGAAGGAAGGGATTAATACAAGCCAAAAAAATGCAGCCCAAAATTATTACATGCCAAATAATGAATGTTTTGTTTTTTTAACACCCTAAAACATTAAAAAATAAGGTGGGGGCCCACATTTGAAGTGGCCAATGCCACATGGAGGAGCTTGAATGAGAAGTAACCATTGTGTGGCTGGCTGTGCAGACCAAAAGTGCAAGTGCTGGGAATGCGTGCTTTTTTGGAGATGCAAGAAAAACTTGCTACATGCCTGGAGATGCACTGGAGGTGTAAAACACAGCTGGATGATTCAAAAATGTTAGGATTCAAAAACATTTTCCAACGTATGTAGCAAAAAACATTTTTTTGCAAACCTCCAGGTGTGGATGATTCCAAACGCAGGTTTCAATGAATAACCACGTAGTTTTGTAGCTCGTGGAGCCATTGAAGGAGGCTGAGTGCAAAGAGGACTGTTTCAGGTTGAAGGTACATGGAGCAAAAACCTAAAACTGTAGATTTTCAGCCTGTAGTTAAAAACAACCGCTGAGCTGTATGGAATGTGAGTTGGTTGGATGCAGCCGATTCAAGTGTGATAGAGTTGCAGGGTCTATACCACCAGTCAAATGGTATCTCCACAACAAGAGCCACGAGATGCGTGAACCGAGTCGATCAATGAACCCAAACCAATGATCTATAAGCACAATGCAGATCGAATGGAACAAGGAATGCAAGAAGGGTCATTTGAGCAAACTGATCTCGGTGAAACACGCTAGTTAGGAGAAAAGAGGTTCCAGTGAGTTGCAGTAAGAGCACAAAGCAGTCACACAAGCAACAATGCAGACCAAGCAAAGAAAATGTAGATCTAGACCAAGCGAATAATGCAAATGGTGAGCAATGCAGGTCGAGCGAGCCAAAAATCAAGCCAGGCAGTAGAGTGAGCGGTGAGATGCCAAGAGGAGGAATGCCCACCATTGACACTTAGTAAAACCAGCACATGAAAAACTCATATTTGAAACTATAAAATGCCCAAAACTACAACCAGAGACTCTGAAGCACCTCAAAACCACATGTAAGGTAGAAAAAAACCACAAACACCTGAAAATAAACCATGAACAACCCAAACGGAGGTATAAACGCTCCGAAATCAGTGCAAGTAGAGCACCGTTGGAATCACCATTACGACACGTGCAACAAAATCTGAATATCACACCAGAAGCTGGAAAACACGCACAAAAATGCTCATGAGTGCACGGATCCACAAGATCCACTCTGATACCATGAAAGAGGGTTTGAAAAACTGAAAGCAAGGATCACGAGGGACAACGTGCACATCAACGGACATGTGAATGAAATCGTGAATAGATCTTGGGAGGAGCGAGCATCAACCGAATGTGCATGCAAAGATTCGACAAATGGGTAGAACCTTGATAAGCCACAAAACTCTCCTCTATCTCATAGATCAAAAGACGTGTACATATAGGAGGTGATGAGTAACCCCTAGTGCTACAATCATGATAAATCGAGTAAACAGGGGGAGTTACATTCCCAAAATAGAAGTGTAACTCCCAATGACGCATATGACGCACTGATGCACTGACATGTTGACACATTGACGCGCTGATGCACTGACGCTTAAGGGAATCTCATAATGACCCCTAAATGACATGTGGACCTACGATCTCACCTAAGTGAGATGACTCACCTAATGATGTGGAAAATAACACACACCAACATACATTTCCATCCACTTGGGGGGCATGCGGTTCCTATCATTCCATCTTGCATTCCATTCCATCCATCCAATACATACTACATTATCTTGGGGGCGTTTACTCTCGTTTATTATTGTTTTACATTATCACTTTACTACACATGTTAGATTGATTTATTATATGTCATTATCTATACCATCCACACATGCGTGTTCATGTCTTTATTTATTTGTGATCGCAGATATAGATCTTTTACATGCAACATGGATGATCACATTTTACCCTTCCTACACTAGTTACTGGGAGAATCCACATTCAATTCTCACAGGTGCTATTGTTTCATTTTGAACTTAGTACTTTACATTTCTTATTTATTCACGCTTTGGCATATTGGTTATTCCTCAAACATTCTAATGGGTATTCCACGTGCAACATTTATTTTGCAGGAATACATGTTTCCATGGCTACTTCTTGTGTCTTGGTTTGTTACATTGTCTTCCATTATTTACTTTTGTATGTGGGCCTTGCCCTATGTTTAGTGTGCAAACTTGTTTTTTGTTTGTAGCCATGATGGCCTTGCATGACTTGCAACATCATGAGTGATGTCCCATATTTGAAACTCACTTTGTGTGGCTTACTTGTATTCTTGCATGTCTACACTACTGTGGTTGGTAGTTTTTACATTTTCTGTGTACTTTACACTTGTTTCTACATACATGTGTTTTTTTACTAACACTTATCTTTGGCTAGCCATCCTTGTTTGTGTGCACCTTGATTTCTACCAAACACATTCCCTTCCCCCTACAGGGAAGAGTTACAATGTACATGTGGTTGGTCCTCTTTTGGGGTTGCATTCTCCTATCAGCGACGTTGCATGCACCCCTAAAGAGGGGGGGATAATTTGGGATTTTTTTACATACTAACATAGATATTTTACACCAGTTCAGTTAAATTATACTGATTGGGTTCAGTCTAGTCTACGAACCCCATACACAATGAATTTTATAGGACATGGTGTCCTTAGCATTCTAGGAAGTAGTTATAGGCTTGGAGGTTATAATGGGTGTGCCTCTCTACACTACTTTGGTTAGTGGTGTTGGAACACCAAAAAAACCAATAGATTACAGGGGTTTCTTCACATATATTTAGGGAAGTAGTTAGATCTTACAGGACATAGAGCATTTTCTCCCTACACTTCTTTGGCCAGGGTGGCATGAGATCACCCAAAAAACTCGTAGTACAAGATATCCTTCTACACTCTCTTTCTCGACATGGATTAGGTGCACATGTTCCATTTACATTTGCATATTTTACATATACATGCATCTTTTACATTACATTTTTACACTTATGTACATACATATTTGACTACTTGATCATTTTCACCTTGCAGGTCCGGCCATTTGAGAAACAAGAATTCAAGTTGGGGGCAACAAAAAACATTGCATCAATAACAACACTTCGTGACAACACACACTTTACTAACCATGCAGGTACATTACACACCACAACAACTACACATGCGTTCTACCCTAGGTTCACTCTCATCACTTTTTCTTTGTGCATTTTTCATCTTTAGTTTCCATGCTCCTCCATATTTTTTTCATTCCATGCCTTTTCTAGTCTTTCAGTGCATTTTTGCTACACTCTTCATGGACATCAAGTATGCATCTCTATCTACTTTATGTTACTGAGGTTTTAACTCACCAACATAAAGTGGGGGCAATGTGTAGTCACAAAATCATGCACTTTTATTTATCCCGGTTTCATACTACTATTAAGAAGGTTCTTGAGTGAAAAAATTACTAATTAACCCTTATCTCTTGGCCATCTTGTTTTATTGTATTTCATCATTACCACCCCTTTTCAGCCACATGCCCAGTCTATTTCATCCATTTCCCGTCATTTTAGGCTCGATTGGGGTGCTCAGACCAGTACTAGGGTGCCCATGGGTGCCTTGGTCCCACCAGGGGTGCCGTGGACCTCTTCGCACTTTCCTACCACTTTTTGGACTCTTTCTAGCTATTTGGCATCTTTATTTTTCTTGTGGTTGGCCTTTTCAAGGTTATTTACAAAATTAGATCAAGAGAAACCTATAAATATAAAGTTATTAGACCATAATGAGGGACCTAACATCACTTACTACTATCACTCCATCTAGGGTTGCATCCATCTATTGTATTGGAGATCACTTACATCCACATAGCTCCATCATCAAGGCTAGGACATCTGCATCACACTTCATAGGGGGAGGGATTTTATCCTATTCCATGCACACATTCTATTACATTTTATACACATAGTTATTGATCAATTTTTCACAAAGTGTAACTAGCATAAGAACAACCTAGGGCATGTTTACGCACAGTTGCACATAAAACTACATTGTGTCTGAGATGTAGTGCAACGCTTAGTTAGTAAGTCCACCTTTGTGGTAGCTGAGGTTAGTCTTACCCCTTCATATGCATTTTTTTAGGGTTTGATGTTTGTTTTTTGGGTCTTATAGGTCTTTTATTTAGCTTGGAGTATTGGTGACATTTAGCGCAGGACAATGAAGTTTTTTTTATTATGGGCAAATAGTTTTGAAGGGACTATACCCTATCTACAAAAATGCTCAAAATCTAGATACCAAAAGAGGAAAAACCAACCCTAAAAATGTAAAACATCCAACATCAGGGGGCTCAACAGCCGGATAATATAATATAGTAACAAAATAGGATCAAGACAGATAGTGATCTGAATAAAAGCAAAAGAGACAAAATATGAACAAGAGATAACCACCACTGGTCTTCCCAGCCAAAAACTAGCACCAAAAATTCCGGACCGCTAGTAAACAACAACAGAGCTCCACATCACTTGACAACCTGGTCAATCTTGGCTTTAATTGTTTGGAGCGAGACAAAGAATGTAATGGCGGTGGCCTGGTGGATCTTTCAAATCTGCCTGGGAAATTGCAAGATCTCTGTTCTCCTTGGAACCCCAAATATCCTCGGTAATACTGTTGAGACTGCAAATACTACGCACATGTTGCTTGATAAAATTGTATATGCTTTTAAGAGCTGAGAGGATACAATCATTACACCATTTTGCATTGCCAAGCCTGGCATCCAGGGATAGAAGCTTCTTGAAAACTTTAGCAGTGATATCATCATCTTCATCATTTTGCAGTTTCCTTTTGCCCTTAGTTTTATCCATATCCCTAATAGCACTCTTTAGGTCTTGAATCTCCTTTTCCATATTTTCTACTCTGACCAACAAGTCCTCATCTTTAGGCTCCTCCACCGGATTACTAATGTGCAGTAAATTTGTAGCAAGCTCCAGGTCTTTATGACTTCTAAGAACCCTTTGAGAAGCAGGGACCTTAGTTTTCATCTCTTGATGTGACAACTGAGAAGCAGGACAATGAAGTTGATGTGACACACAACAAGGGTTTCAAACCACCTTTCAACCCTGTAAAAAATAGTTTTAGAGCTTTTGTAAAAATCAGTGTGCCCAGATTACATACCAAAGTGCCCATAGGTGCCATAGTCCTCTTCTAGGCACCCCACTCTAAAGAAATAGTCCAGATCCACTCTTTTCAGGGTTTCTGCACAGTCATTCCTGCTCCTGATTTTTCTAGTTACCTATGGGACATTCTTTGACAATCATCTATTATCAGTTGAGTTCCTTCCTCACTCTCTTTAGTATATTAGGGTTAACATTTCCTTTTTCATATTTGTTTAACTTACTTGCACACTTCTTTACAAAATTTATTTACTCTATTTACATTTTTTCATATTTGTTTAATTTACTTGTACACTTCTTGTTTAAGGAAGGAGTTATCTAGTGGGATGATGCACAATCCATGAGTAATACTACTATTATTGCATGTGATAACTAGACACATGACACTTATGAAATGGTTGGGCACGAAGTAAGGAGTGTAGCTACTCATGTAAGTAGGCCATGTTGGGTTAGGAATTTGGGCAGCAACCAGGTACCAAGGTATACTGGTGAAGGAAATCCTGAAGTATTCCTATGTGCTATGGAAGTTCAGTGGATAGATCAGGTGGAAAGAAGGAATATGCTAGTTTATACCCTACGCGGGACAATTGTGCATTTGTGGAGGGTTCATAGGGAAAATATTTTGGAATGGCGAGAAGTGAGAATCACTTTCTCTGCTAGATTTCTCAAGAGCAATGCACTTACTCAGATCTATGAATTTCATGGTAAGGATCTTGTTTAGCACCATGTTCAATAGTGTGAGAGGCTCTAGACAAAGGGGAATGAAGCTTTACCACCTTTTCTATGAGTGCACAAGCTCTTCTACACCTTGCGAGGATGCGGACACGCATGGTATGTCTATGCAGAGTTGAATAGAGAGACATGGAATTGGCAAGAAATGATTGTAGGTATGATTCAGAATTTTGACCATTTTTCCACTAAGCCTCTAGTGAATGAAGCATTATAGGATATGAAGTGATTGACTATGAGAGATAGTTCAAAGGCTAAAGAAATTATTTAGGAATTACTAGGTGAGTCAGACTTGGAGGTGCTCTTAGAAGAGGAAGAGATAGATGTAAAACAACTTGGGCATGCCCGCCTAAAAAAAGAGAAGGGTAAGATGGTCTATGTCAATGATGATGAAGAATTTGAGAATCTATATGTTGATCATATATAAGATATGCGCAAGGTATTAGAAAGTGTATATGAGAAAGAATGCACCTACCATGAGCCAATGAAAAATAAAAAGGTCAATATTGGAGTGGATGTTGAACCTAAGGATGCCATCATTGGAGATTATTGGTCTGACTCCGAGGTTACTAAGACAATTGAGCTACTACATGACTTCCAGGATCTGTTCCCTAGAGGATATCATTAATTAAAAGGGGTACATGAATCTTTGGGTGAGATGAGAATCAAGCTAAAGGAAGTTTCATGCCCAGTTAGGAAGAGACCTTACAGGATAAATCTCAACCTACATGTCAAGTTGAAAGATGAAATTGATAAGATGCTAAATTCCAGAATCATTGAACCCATCGAGGAGTCAGAATAGGTTAGCCCTATGGTTATCAGTATAAATAAAGATGGAAGGATCATGATCTATGTGGATTACATGGAGTTAAATGCTAGATGTGTAATTGATCCCTTCCCCAAACTATTTACTAAGGAAATCTTGGAAGGCATTGTAGGGCGTGAAAAATACTCCTTTACTGATGGATTTTTTGGATATCATCAAGTGAGTATAACTAAAGAGGATCAAGAGAAGATAACTTTCACCATAGAATGGGGAAGTTTTAGCATACATGGTTATTCCCTTTGGATTAAAGAATGCACGTGCAATATTTTCGCACATTGTTGTGTAGACATTCCATGAATTTATTCATAACTTCTTGCAGGTTTATCTAGATGATAGGACAGTTTATAAGGGCTTATGTTTGAGAGATGCTAAAAATTTGAGAGTATATTTAAACATCAAGAAGTGCATTTTTGCTACATCCTTTGGGACTTTACTGGGACACATCATCCATAACGAAGGTTTGTTAGTGGAACCTACTAAGGTTGTTGTTATTTTGGGATTAGAGGAACCTACTAACCAAAGCGAGGTACACAGATTCTTGCAGCACAAAAGATATTAAAGGAATTTTATCAAGGGATACACCAAGATCACTGCACCCTTGAAGGAGTTATTAAAGGGTAAAGGAAAGTTCTATTGGGGTGAACCACAACAGTGCGCGTTGGATAAAATGAAGGAAATACTTACTACAACATTTATTATGTGCTTTCCTTCCTGGGCCAAACATTTTCATGTGCATGTAGATGAATTTGGTATGGCCATTAGCACGGTGTTATCCTAGCCTAGAGAAGGGATTGTTGATCATCCTATTTTATTTGTAAGCATAAAGTTGACTCTAACAAAATAGAATTACACAACTATGGAGTGCAAGGCCTTGTCTATGATCTACACGCTTCATTTGTTTCAACAGTACTTGCTCGCAACACCTTTTATTTTCTATACAAATCACATGGATTTGAAGTACTTGGTGAATAAACCCATTTTATAGGGATACATACGCTGTTCGATCTTGTCATTTCGGGAATTTGATTTTACTGTGGTGGTTAAGCCAAGTAAGATTAATTCTAGACTAGATCATTTATCAAGGATTAATTCAGGCAAGGATGCATAGAACATTGAGGACACCATGCCATAGTCACATCTGTTTAGATTAAAATGCGCACCCTCTGACTTAGAATATATTGTTGTCTTTTTGCAAATAGGTGTGGCACCTAAAGGAATGAAGGCCTTGGAAAATAAACAACTTGCTATACATGTCGTGCCTTATATGTTGATCAGTGGAGACTTATACAAACTAGGTCGGGATGAATTTTTAAGCCTGTGTGTACTTGAGCATGAATGTGAATCTATAGTGGAGGAGGGTCATGGTGGTATTGTAGGTGGACATTATGTAGGAGATGCCATAGTGTGAAATATTTTACTCATTGGTCTATGGTGGGAAACACTGTATAAGGATTGTAAAGAATATTGTAAGGCATGTGACCACTGTCAGCACCTTGAAAAGCCTGGGCATAGAGATGAAATGCCTTTGAGGCCTATTTCTAGTGTAGAACATTTTGAAAAGTGGGATATTGAATTTTTGGGTCCTATTTCCCCACCTGTGCGTAAGAATGTATCGTGCTATATTATAACTTGTATGGATTATCTTATAAGGTGGGTGGAAGAAGCACTTATAAAGGATTATATGGCAACTACAACAACAAGGTTTATGTGGGAAAACATTATTAGCAGGTATGGATTCCATTTAAGTTTGACAAGTGATAGGGGTATTCATTTCCTTAATGAGACAATCATGATATTATTGGCAAAATTTATAGTTGCATACCATAAAACAACACCATATCACCCTCATGCTAATGGAACTGGTTAGGGTTTTAACAAGATATTGAGCCACACATTGACTAATATTTGTGATTTTAGAAGGAAAGAATGGGATTATAAAGTCTTTGCTATACTTTGGGCATACAGGATGACCTACAAGAGGTTGAATAAGGCCACACCCTTTTAGTTGGTGTTTGGTGTGGAGGCTGTTACACTAGTGGAATTCATGTTACCTTCTCTACGTATTGCACATGTAGGAGGCTTTGCTGATGAGAAAGTAATTGAAGATCACATTGCAAAAATGATGTAGTTGGATGAGAGGCATGCTATAGAATGATGGAGTCAAAAGACAAAAAAGGCCAGGAAGAAGGAATTACATGATAGACATATTAAGGATAAGAAGCTTGAAGTTGGACAGATGGTTCTCATTTATGACTCAAAGTTCTTGTGCCACCATGGAAAGTTGAAAGTACATTGGTTGGGACCATATATTATAACTTATATACTTGTTTCATGTGCTTTTCAGTTAGAGGTGTTGTATGGAACATGCTTGGCTGGTTACTTCAACGGGACTAGGATGAAGCCCTACTATAAATAAGCCTTCTTGGTGTTTGTAATAAGGTAGTATTGCCATTTAGATTAGGTTTTCATTAATGAATTTCCTTTATATGTGTTTCCTTTCATCGTTGTTATGCTTTGTCAATTTAGTTCAGTGTTTTGTGTAATAATCATGCTTGTGTGCTAGAAGATGATTAATATCTAAGTGTTTTCATGTGTAGAGGACTGGACATACCCTTAGTGTGGGGTGGAGTATATACAAGGTACATGGACCAAGTTTGGATGTTATCTGAAGATGGATATGCATAAAAGAGATTTTGTGCAGGTGTTTTAAGTAAAGGTACAGATAGAGAAAGATTGCTCATGATTAGAAACCATGTATATATGGATGGACGCATAGTATAACACAAGGTAGGTTGTAGCAATGGAAACTATTTAGTGAAAGGCAAAGTGGAGAATTACTTTGGTGCATAGAGGTGCGTGAAAGGAGGTCTATGGTAGAGGAATAATAGGCACGCTAGAAAGTTATGACTATGGCATGGAAAAATCAGCATGCAAAATTGAAGAAATGTCAAGTTAATGTGAAGTACGGTGATAGGTGGAGAGCAATAAATGTAGAAAATCTTAGAAAATATATATAAGGTGGTGTTGTGAAATCATTTTCACCTTTGTGATCAAAAGCAATCAAGTGAGTTGTTGACGAGCGAGCTAATAAACGAGCTGTGAAGTGTGTAGAGCTATGAACTAGTTGAATTTGTTAGATTTATGCACCAAAGTGATTTCCGCTCCATTTGGAGAAGTATTTGAGAAAAGAAGAGGTGTGCGAGGAATAAAATTAATAGTTAGGGTTTGGATTTGAGCTAGGGCAACTAGTTTTGAGCTAGGTCATGCGAGGTTGACTTGTAGAGCTTGAATCAGTTAAAAGAACACACCTTTATTGTTGATATGTGTTAGTTGTCAAAATAGGACTTTAATGAAAGCAATAGTCAGGGGACAAAAGTCCCTCCTCTTTGATGGGAGAGGTTCCCTTATTGAAAGTAAAAAAACTATTCACAAATGTACAACTTTTAATTTCAATGAGGAACTCAAATATCATGAAAGTGTTTTAAATTCCAAGATAGATTATCAATACAAAAGAACATAAGAACTAAGGAAGGGGAAAGGTAAAATAACACTCTTCAGGAAGTATAGATAGAAAAATAGCTCCCTATAAATGCTGAACTAGGATAGTATAGAATAGAATCATTCGTATTAAAACTATTAGATGTTATTTTGCAGACACAAAGTTCCATAGATGACATCCACAAGAATACAAAGCTTCTCAGTGCAAATAGATAAATGATTCAATAATTTATAACAGATAAGAAGGAAAAAATAGACACAGACAGAAGTAGAAAGGAAAATATCCTTGTATTGATAGATTTTGACCCTTTTACACTTTAAAAAAAAATCAGAGTTCCAACCCCCTTTGAAATGGCGAGGAGAGATCATTATATAATTTACAAATTGGTTACACTTGGTAACCGTTTCTTTTAATTAAAATATTAATTAATGAAATGCATAACACAAAGTCCTTAATTAAATTACAAAGAGCTCAACAATAAAAATAGAAGAAGAGAAAGAAAATATCGAAGAAGAGACATCCGATTATGGCTGAGGAGGACCCATTGATTTGAGAATCCGATACCTAAATCTTTTCAATGCTTCCACTATTTCCATGCCTCTTGGAATTGTGGCGTTGGAGGTGGCATGTTTCCATGTTCCTAGACATTTCTCCATATCTTTATCAAACTCAGTATGCTCTAGATATTCTTTATTAGCTTCAATAATAGCTAAATGGAGGGAATAAATGTCTTCCATCTTCTCTTTGATAAATGACTCCTCTTTAAACAAATCATCCTTGACAAAAGTTCTAAACTGAGCCTTGATTTTCTAAAGAGAGAAGAGAACACCTGTAGTTTCATCTTGAAGATGGCAGTGAATATCTTTGAAGGTTGATGAGACACAAGTTTTAAAAGATTCTCCCTTTTGCCACACATTCGTTAATTCTCCCAGTGCTTCTTCTAGAACCTTTATCTTCCACTCAACACTGAAAATTCATGTCTTTGATAAGTTATTCTTGGCTCATCAAATACCTTGTTGACCAATAGGATCTTCTCATTAGCTTGGCCCATTAGGTGAAGATATGTAATATAACTAATCCAGACCTTCATTTCTTTATCCATGGCTTTGATTGAGGACGAGAGTTTCTGCTGCAAATTAATCACTTTTTCATTGGTTTTGAAGGCTTCCTCAATGAAGTTCAAACCTGCTATGATCATATCATCCACCATAGCTTCCACAACCTTCCCATAAGTTGAATACTTGTATATGTCTTTGATGCTCTAAAATTCATCCTGGCTGAGAATCATGGAGGGTGGGAGAGCAGCTAGTGGTGCTGGATCCAAAACTTTATCCTTGGCCAAAAAAGATTTGATAAAGTTGGAAAGAACCTGATTCTATTCTTCCAACTTCTCAATGGTATGATTTCCTTTCTCAACCTATTCAATAACCTTATTTACTATTTCCTGAAGGTTATGAACTTCACTCTCAGGAGTGGATTCTCCCATTAGGATCCTGGAAAGCTCCAAATCAAAGACCAAAAGATCCTTCTTTGCTTTATCAACCTTGGGCTTTGCAACCTCTAGGAACTACTGGCCCTGAGCATCAGTTAATAATCTTGAAGTAATATTTTCTCTCTTTGCTGGAGGAGGAGGAGTAGAACTCAATAGAGCTATTACAACATTGAAATCTGGCCTTGTTAAATGAGAAGAAGATTTCCTCTTCTTACTGTCAACCAAGGGCTACACCCAGGTAAAGGTATAAGAAGAAGAGGAAGGAACAAGATGTCCAAGAGTATGTGAACTCATGGCACTCAACGTATTAACCACTGTTTCCTCTAGTAGATAAGTACTTGAGACCTCAAGAAATTCCTTTGCAGAGGAGTCTACTATACTAGGAGGTTCAGTACTTGGAACCTCTTTTCCTTCTTCAATAGTGATTTTAGGAGCTCCTACAGGATCTGGAACTTCACCATCATCACTTTCACTAAAAACAATAATGTTCTCTGGCCCTGAAGGCAATTCTAACCACTCCAGAAGAGATTCTTCCTCAATTGGTTCTTGCTTAACCTCTTTAATATTCTTTTGATACACTTGAGTGGAAGAAGGATTAGATGATTAGGATCTTTTATTACAGAACGAGGGGTTTTCTCAGGTACCTCAGTACTGGGTGTATGTACTTGCTTCCTAGGTTTTGAAGTTTCTCTTGAAGGAGATCTGCCTTGGAATTTTCTAAATTCATGAACTTTCCTGTCAAACCAAAATTTAGTTCTGATGAGGAAGGGGGAAATTATCTCACTCAAATCATCTTTCTCCTTCACATACCAATCCAAGGTTTCTAGAGGTGTGTGCTTGAAGGATATTTCATACTCAAAGGATTGCAAGCCCTCATCGTCTTCCTTAAGCCCTTCAAGAGCTTAGTAGAGATTGAGATCTATAATTTGTTGCAGAGAGAGTTTGCCATAATGCCTCCTTTTGGCTTCAAAATTATTAGCACAATCAACCCAGTAATCCTCAGTGTCTGTTTTATGATAATAAGTTATTCTGAGGTTCTGATCAATAAATTTCTTTAGATCAAAACAAGTCCCGGGTCTGAAGAAATGGACAATGAGAGAAGCAATAGCCATTTCTAAGTTTTGGGCATCTAGAGCCATTTTGCATGTATAATTTATCAGGGAGATAGGGAAATGAAGACCAATGATCTTCTTGTCTCTACAGGTTCTATGTATTTTATCAAGCTATCTGCACACCTCAACCAGAGCCATTTTATCATTGCAAAACATGGGAAGCTTGAGGGGTGTACTTTCAAAGCAAGCTAACCTGATGTATGAGAATCTTCTTAACTGGATGAAGAAAGCCCCGTACTTGGCTATCAGGGTCATAGCCTCATCATAAAATATCCTACCAGTGTCACTCTCTAAGAGTCTCACAATATACATGGTGAAAACATCATTAACCCTTCTGAAATTGTGATTTCTAGCCTCAAGGGTAAACTAAGGGCAATATGTGTAGATAGACTCATCATTCTTAACCTCCATATAGGTGAAATCAAACCAATCTTGGGACACAACTAGGGTATACATTAGATAAGAAGTCATATAGAAATTCTTAGTCTGCTAAACATTTGATAATTGCTCAGTCGGATTCATACAAATAATTTCAGCCCAATTTATATTTCGCTTGCCCTCGCAGATGATATTTATAAAAGGGCACATCCAAAAATGAAATTCATTGGTGGAGGGTGTTGGTCATCAAATAATGACTTTATTGAGAACAAAAGTCAGGGGAAAGAAATGCCCTCCTCTTAAATGGGAGAGGTTCCCTTATTTAAAGGCAAAAACTTATTTACACATATACAATGTATAGTTTTAATGAGGAACTCGGATATCATGAAAGTGTTGAAATAGAATAGGTCATCAATACAAAAAGATAGAGGAATTACGTAGTGGGAAGGGGTAGAAAGTCACTCTCAAGAAATATAGATGACAAAATAATTCCTTACGCATGCCAGAATGAAATTATTTGGAAGAGAACCATTTGCATTTGAGATAATAAGATGTTATTTCAAGGACACAAAGTTCTAGAAATTACATCTACAGGAATACAAAGCTTCTTGAAGTAACACAGATAAATGATCCAATAAAATTTAATAGATAGTAATGAAATAACAAGAATAGACAGACATAGAAAGAAAGATCTTTTTGTATTGATTACTTTTTTACTCCTTAACAATTTCAAAAATAAATAGAGTTCTAGCCCCAAAGAATGGCGTAGAGAGCCCATTATATAACTTACAAATTAGTTACACTTGGTAACTACCTCTTTTAACTAAAATGCTAATTAAGGAGATGCTTGACACAAAACCCTTAACTAATTACAATAAGTCTGATTTCAGAAAAAGAAGGAAGGGTGAAGTTGGAAGGGAAAACAACTGCTTATTGCTGAGGGGGGCCCACCAACTTGAGGATTCGTTGCCTGAACTTTTTCAATGCTTCTGCTATGTCTCTACCCCATGGGACTGATGTGTTGGCAGTAGCTTGAGTCTAAATACCTAGGAATTCTCCATCTCCTTATCAAACTCAGTTTGTGCATGGTATTCTTTATTAGCCTCTTCAATATCAGATTGAAGAGAGCAAGTATCCTTTATCTTCTCCTTGGTAATTGATTCCTCTTTGAAAAAGTTTTCTTTAACAAATGCTCTAAACTGAGTTTTAATTTCCTAGAGAGAGAAAGGAACACCTAAAGTTTCATCATGAAGATGACAGTGAATATCTTTGAAATCAGACACAACACAAGTTTTGAAGGCCTCTCCCTTCTACTAACTTCTCCTCAACTCTCCCAAAGCTTCCTCCAGAACTTTTATTTTCCATTCCACGCTGAAAATCCATGAATTTGACAAGTTATCTTTGGCATCATCACAAACCTTGTTGTCCATCAATATATTTTCATCAGCCTGTCCCATCAGGTGAAGATCCACAATGCAACTACTCCAAAGCTTTAGCTCCTTGTCCATAGTTGCAATTGAGGAGGATAGTTTTTGTTGGAGGTGGCTACATTCTCATTGAGTTTAAAGGCTTCTACAATGAAATTCAAACCTGCAATGATCATGTCATCCACCATTGCTTCTATATCTCTCCCGTAGCTAGAATACTTGTGTATGTCTTTAATGCTTTGAACTTCAGCTTGACTAAGAATCATAGGTGGTGAAAGGGAAAACATTGGAGTAGGATCCAAAACCTCTTCCTTAGATAACAACGACTCGATGAAGCCAAAAATATCTTGAGCTTGTTCCTCCAACTGTTCTATAGTCTGTTTACCCCTTTCAACTCTCTCATTAACCTTGGTTACCGTTTCCTGGAGGTTATGCACCTCAATCTCAGGGGTAGATTCTCTCATTGGAATCCTAGAAAGCTCTAGATCAGAGGCTAGTAGATCTTGTTCTACCTTATCAACCTTAGGTTTTGCTACCTCTAGAAATTGTTGACCCTGAGCATCTGTTATTATCCTCAAATTTGTTTTTGCTCTCTTTTCTTGAATAGGAGGAGTAGTGCTCAACAAGGCTGCCATAGCATCAAAATTTGACCCTGTCAATCGAGAAGAAGGTTTCCTCTTCCTATTGTCAACAAAGGGTTGCACCCATGCAAAAGTGGAGGAAGAAGGAGGAGGAGAAAGAGATCCAAGAGCAAGAGAACTCATTGCACTTAAGGTACTTACTACTGTTGCTTCTAGTAGAGATGTGAGTGAAGTATCTGGAGCTTCTTGGGCAGAGGAATCAGTGGTACTTAGAGGCTCAGTGCTATGCACTTCCTTTTCTTTATCTATTGCAGCTTCTGAAGTTTCTACAGGGACTGGTACTTCACTATCATCACTTTCACTAAGAACGATGACGTTCTCTGGCCCCGAAGGTAGTTCTGAATGCTTTAACAGGGGATCTTCCATAATCAGCTCCTGTTTAACCTCTTTCACCTGCTTTTGGTATACTTGAGTAGATGAAGAACGGGTGGATGATTTAGGTTATTTATTTGGGGGAGGAGAAGGGGTTTTTACAGGTAACTCCAGTGTATGTGATTCCTTCCTTGGTGTTGAAGTATCTTTGGAGGAAGATTCACTTGGATTCTTTTTGAGCTCTCAGACATTTCTATCAAACCAGAACTTGGTTCTTACAAGGACAGGGGCCAAAATCTCAGCCAAGTCATCCTTCTCCCTCTTGTACCAGTCCAAATCTACCAAGGGAGTGTGCTTGATCAATGTCTCATATTCATAAGACCACAAGTCTTCAGTATCATCTTGAAGTCCTTCAGGAATTTGATATAGATTGAGCTCCTTTATCAGCTGGAGAGAGAATCTACCATAATGTCTCTGCCTTGCTTCAAATTCATCTGCATAATCGGCCCAGTAGTCCTCAGTATATGATCTGTGATGATAATTGATTATGAGATATAGCTCAATGAAATTCTTCAAATCAAAGCAGGTCCTGGGCCTGAAGAAGTGAACAGGGATGGGAGCAAGGGCCCTTTCTATGTTTTGAGCATCCAATGTTGTTTTACATGTATAATTACCCAAGGATATGGGGAAATGCAGCCTAGAGATTTTCTTGTCTCTGCAGGTTATATGTAACTTATCCAATTACCTGCATACTTTAATCAAATCCATCTTATCATTACAAAACATGGGGAATTTGAGAGGTGTGTTCTCATAACCAGCTAACCTGATATACAAAAACCTTCTAAACTGAATGAAGAAAGCTCCATATTTTGCTATCAGGTTCATGACCTCATCAAAAAATCTTCTAGCAGTATCCCTTTTTAGAAGCCTCACAATATACATGGTAAAAGCATCATTCACTCTCCTGAAGTTATGGTTGCTGGTTTCAAGGGTGAACTGAAGGCAGTATGCATAAATGGGTTCATCCTTCTGACCCTCGATGTATGTGAAACCAAACCATTGTCAAGATGCTACTAGGGTATACATAAGATAAGAAGTCATATAGAACTTCTTGGTCTATTGCACATTGGCCAACTGTTCTGTTAAATTCATGAAAATGATTTCTGCCCAATTTATGCTCTGGTTACCTTCGCAGATGATGTTGATGAGTGGACACATCCAAAAGTGAAATTCATTGGTGGATGGTAATCCCATAACACAAGCTAGCAAGATAATGAAATCCAATAGTTCCTCATTAAAATCAGCCTTGAATAATGCTTTGGAAAGTCGGGATGCCCCCTTTTTAGGGTTCTTCAACTAGGATTTTGCTATTCTTGCTTTGTATTTATCACTGCCTTGCTTGAAAAGAGTCTGCACTTGAGCTTGAGAGACAACAATGGAGTCTTCAACTTCTGGGATCCATAGAGCAGTAGCAATGGCAGAAGCATCTAGTTTGGTGATTAGCTCCCCATGCACATTAGATAATTCATTCATGTCAGGGTTAAAGTGAGCCCCACAGGTGAGCACAATGTTGGCACATTGTACCGAGATTGGGAAACCCACAAAAAATGCAAGGCCACTGTCGTTGATCATTTGTGCCATGGGAGAAGGATTAGGGTTAGTTAACCTACTCTAGAAATCACCAAAATCTAGGTGACGAACCTCACTATCTGTGATATCGGGAACAAAGGATTCAAGCAGTGAAACCTGTTCCTGACCTTGAAATTTGATCTTCATGTTAGCAGCATACAGAGAAACGACCTTCACAGTTTGAATTCACAATGAAAAAATGAAAAAGGAATAGGGACATGAGCAAATGATCTTAATTGTAAGGACTTGAGTGAATGGTAGCAAGTAAGCAGTGTGAAAAATACATAGAGGGTAGTCCCATTAAATAGTCGTTTTAGGAGAGAGAATGTGATAAATGCACATTAAATTCATATACCCTGACTCAAAAAAGGAAAGCATCGGGAAGAGTGGAAAAAACTAGCCCGTATGGTCTTTGGAACATTTGGGACATGAGGGACGTGAAGATGCGATCCGACCGATGCGGGTAATGCAGACCAAAAGAGCACGGGTAGTCCTGGAACTTAGAAACATGAGGGATGTAAAGATGTGATTCGGTCGATGCGTGCGAAGTAGAAAAAGTGGGGATGGAATGCATAGATGCTTTGGGACAGATGAGATGAAAGTACGTGAAGGGCCTGATGCGGCTGACGTGGGTGATCGGGGAACAGAGAGCCTGGGTGAACTTAGAACATTTGGAACAAAAAGTTATGACAAAACTGAAAGTTAACAGATTTTCAGGGAAAGCGACTGATTGGGGAATAGAGGGTTCGACAGAACTTGGGACATACGGGACAAAAATTTCTGATAGACCCACAAATTACTAAAATGACTCAAAAAACGTGAATTTTCCCTAACTCCTCAACTTTTCTCTTCACTAGAACATCATAAAAGGGTGTTAGCTCAAAATTTTCAAATTTTTTGACTTTTGAAAGAGGGGAAAATTTGAGAGGACAACAGAGGGCATTCCCATGATATGAGTGAGAAAAATGATGAAATTAGATAGCTCCTCATTGAAATCAACCCTGAATAATGCTTTGGAGAGTCGGGATGCTCCTTTCTTAGGGTTTTTTAACCATGACTTCGCTACTCGTGCCTTGTATTTTTCACTATCTTGATTGAATAGAGTCTGAGCTTGAGCAAGAGTGAGAAATATGGAGTCTTCAGTCTCAGGAATGCGTAGGGCAGCAATAATGGTGGCGGCATCCATTTTAGTAATTAATTCTCCATGCACATTAACAACCTCTCTGGTGTCTGGGTTAAAATGAGCTCCACAAGCAAGCACGATGTCGACACACTACACAGAGATGGGAAAATCAGATGCATACATAATTCCACTGTTATTGATCATTTGGGCCAAGGGGGCAGGGTTGGTACATGTTAGTCTGCCCCAAAAATTACCGAAATCTAAGTGCTAAACCTCGCTATCCCCAATATCAGGTATAAAGGTCTCGAGAGGTGACAAATGTTCCTACCCTTAAAATTTTATCTTCATTTTTGCAATGCACTGAGGGATGACCTTCCAAGAACAAATTTGTGATGATAATGCAAAGGAATACAGGGAGACAAGCAAATGACTCAATTGTAAGGATGCAGGTGAGAAAAAGCAAGTGAGCAATGTGACAAATGCATAGGTGGTATTCCCTTTAAATAGCCATTTAGGAGAGAGAAGATCATTAATGAACATTAAATACACCTTGCACCGACTCGAAAAGGTGGAATGCGGAAAAAACTGGCCCAGATGGTCCATGGGACATTAGAACATGAGGGATGCAAAGATGTGATTTGGTTGATGCAGGGAAAGCAGGCCAAATGAGCACGAGAGGTCCAGGGACACATAAATGTGAGGGACGCAAAGATGTGATTCGGCTGACGTCAATGATGTGGGGAATCAATGAACAGAAAGCCCGAATGCATTTGGGAAAGATGGGACAAAAGTACGTGAAGAACCCAATGTGGCCGAGGCATGCGATCGGTGAAAAATAAATCCAGGTGAACTTGGGACAAATGGGTCAAAATTTTTCGATAAAACCGACAGATAAAGACTTGTGAGGAAAATGACCGATCGGTGAACATAAATCCTGGCAGAACTTGGGACAAATGGGACAAGAAAATTCGATGTGGCCGATGCGGTGAATCGGGGTAACACAAAATTTGAAGGAACTTTGAGACATGAGAGACAAAAATGTCCAACAGACCCGCAAGTTACTTCAAATGACCCCAAGAAATGGCATTTTCACTATCTTTTCAAATTTCCTCTTCACTGAAACATTACTGAAGGGTGCCAACTCAAAATTTTCAACTTTCAAAAGAGGGGAATTTTGAGGGGACAATAATATGGCACCAAAAAGAGCACCTGGAGTGACCACAAGGGGGAAGAAGTAGAAGGAATTCAAGATCAAAGTAGAGGATACCCTTGAAATTAGTTTCTCAGAGATACAATACCCTTAAGGGGTTTTTATGGGTTGCAATTAGCACTCACAAGTCTGCGGGTGAAAAGTAAGTGATGACAATCACATAAATAAAAATAATAAGGATGAATTGGACAAGTTACTAGTTGTAAAGACAATCAAGAGAACAACCGATGACATGGTCTTGTATGATGATGTAGGCGATAAATTGTTGACAAAGGTGGGATATTTAAATCTATCTGAACTCCCTTACTTTGTTAAACTAGAAAACTTGTGACACTGGTTAATGAGTAGAGTCCATGAGGAATTATTCTAATTTTTTGAGTGATGGATGAGGATCACCATGCCCCTAATTGGGAGTCTGACAGGATTAAGAAGTTTAGGCACAAAGATTAACAAAGATCTGAAAGACAAAGAAGGCATAATTACGACTAGGAAAGAGTTGGGTTACATAAAGGGAGGGCACAAAATGGACATTGATAAGATGCTAAAGTATCTAGTGGTTCAGAAAGAAACACACCTCCTCACAAATCTTAATGACCAAGAGTGATGGTCGTATGTAAATACATTGTCGTTACACATAGCGAAGAAAGTGATTGAAGGTATCATTTATAACTTGGTTGGTTTCATTGTTGAAACCATCATTGAGAAAGCACACCAAGGTGAGAAGATAAGTTTTAGCGTGATCATGTTATCTCTTGTGTTTGTAGAAATTGGAGTGCTCGATAAGCCAAAGGATAAAGTTTGGCAATATCCTGGGGAGGAAAAATCTCTTGCAGAGAGATTTTCTAAGTATACTTGTGATGGGACCATGAGTGGACCCTTTAAAAAGAGAGAAAAAAGTGGTATGAGTGCCTATGTGTTGCATTCGTAGAGGAATGGAGAATATCTAAGGAGCTTCCTTTGGTATTGGGAAAACAAGTACAGTTTGTAGTATATCAACACTTTTGCATAACATGTTTTGGTATGAAGGATGGAAAGTGGAGCCCTTGGTGTAAGATCCCTTATGCCTTCACCATGCGTTATTTCTAGGCATATGTGCAGATGTTTTTGGACATGCACCAAATGCTATTCAATGCGGAAAAGGTATACTGTGACTACCACACCCTCAAGAAGACTTACGTGTATCAAAGTAAGTCTACATATATTGAAAGGTTAATTTTAGATGAAATTAACATGAAGGATATGATCTTGGCCATTGGAAATTTGGGGGAAACCATTGTATATATTCACCTCAAACCAAGATTGGAAAATGGGATATATGTGGAGAATGAATTCAAGCTCCCTAGACCACCCAAGGAGAAGCATATAGTTGATAAAGAAACCTTGCCCCTTGTGGAAGAAGAAGGAAAATAAGAACTTCAGGAAGAAAGTGGTGGCCTGGAGCAGAGGGGTAGAAGACAGCCTACGGTTGGAGAGAAAAGAGAGCATGAGGTAACCCCTTTAGTGTAACAAGAAGATGAAATATTGGAGACTGGCGTGATGGAGGTGGACATATAATAGACTATTGAGGAGCCAAAATTTAAAAGGGTGTTAAGGAGAAAATAAATTAGAGCACGGGGACATCACAACCCCTTAGGAGGTCACCTAGGACTTCACCTATGAAGGTAGAGCTAGAAAATAAGAAAAGGCACAGATACGTCCCCCGGAAAGATGATGAAGATGATAAGTCTGAGGATTGTGCGCTGAATGCTATAGTGTAGACTAAGGATATAGAGGAGCCTCGAGAATAAGAAATGAAGAATGATGAAGAGGAGTTAAGGGAAATTGGGATAGAAATAGATAAGGGTGAACCGTCAGGTGCACCTCATACGACATAGGAAGGTGAAGAACCAGTATTGGATTCAGGCACCTAGATTCCTAAGGGTAAGCGACCAGGAAAGGGAAAGGAGGAAGAGACATATGAGACTCTATCTATTGCGTATGTTGATGAGCCAAGAAAAATCATACGTGCCGTTCCAAAGCACTTTTGAACCTAAAGACCTGTATGGATGGGAGATCATTGACACAAACATGGAAACTACGTGCACATGGAAACAACTATCATGGAGCATGCAGAATCATATGGATGAGCATGAATTCGATGTATGTGAGGAATCATGTGTGTCACGTAGATTGAAGAAGGCACCAAATTCGTGCCATGTGACTATCAAGCCCCCTGTCATGTCTGATGATCAGGTAAGAAATGATTTGGTGAAGGTGTCTACAGAAGTTATGCGTAGAAACACAGATAAAGCAAAAACTATTAGAGAACTGCTTGATGATAAGAAGGACAAGGAAACATAAATAAAATGCTTGAAAGAAGAGAAGGAAAAAGTTGATCTGAAGGTGGAAGCGTTGACGAGTATGGCTGAAGAAATTGGGGATGAGATTTTAAAGGTAAGGCCACACTTGGAGAAGGAAGTACCTTCAGTAATGCATTACATACACATGTTTGTGAATTTGGTGATGGATGAAGGCCCGATATGTATGCTAGTACCTAAGGATGCTGCAGAACAGGCAACGAAGGCCAAGGCCACAATTGCATGAAAAATTGTAAGTTATGAATCCATATTGCAGAATTTGAAGGATGAACTAAAGAAAATAGATCTGACATTGACTATGTGCGCAACACCAAATGTGATAATAAAGACAAGGACTATGTCATAATAAGATGAAGTCCTTTAGGAAACGAAGAATGAAGCACTTGGGTGTGTGGAGATACTTACACTGGTAGAAGCAAAGCACGATGTGCTTGAAGCCACCCAAGTCATGCACAAGGAAAGAATAAAAGAAATTGGGAAACTCATTACGTGAAAGATTGATGTAATGGAAGGGATGGTCTCCAACATGGCCAATGTTATCAGAGTATTGCAAAATGAAGGGGAGAACATGAAACTTGATGAAATGGAACCAATACTGGCAGAAATCCTTGAAAAAACAAATAAAGTGCTAAGTGAATGGAATGAGATTGAAGCAGAGGTAAAGGAATAATAGTTAAAGTTAATTTTATCTACGGAAGTGTATGGATCCTATTATTCATTCTTTTGTACATTTATTATTTCATCCCTTATTATTTGATCATGGAGAGATAAGTTGGATTACCCATTGTTAGGGATGACAATGGAATTAGTGTGGAGTAATGTTGGGATGAAAAAATATAGCCTAAGTATGAAAGCACGAAAGGATTGGTTACCCGGGTGCAGGGCGTGGGAATACGAACATAAGTATAGCGAAATAAGGCGTGCCCAGGAAGGTTTGAAATCAGGACTTATCCGTTTTACAAACTGAGGCTAATTATATACATGGAGTGCAGAGCATGCAATGATATAAAGACTTGCTGAGCACGTAAATACTATTTTGAGGCACTAGAAGATCAATCGCCATGAAATTTTTTGAGGCTATTAATAGGATTAGATTGTTGTATTATTAAACAATCTATTAATAATGATATTGCATGATCTTGTATTTATTATGTAAGGGTGCATGGCTATTATTAGCATGTAGCCTATTTTTGAAAGGTGCATAGGTGGTGAAGGGAAAGTACCCACCCCTATAGATATGTATTGATTTGCACGGTTTAGTAGATCCATGTTTTGTAGAGTTATGTTGTTGGTTTGTACATGTGCATGAATCATGATGACTTTATTATGTATGTAACAGCTTATGTGTTTTACAAAAATTAATATACTGGATATTTTTTTGCTGGATATTGATTGTAGACACATTTGTTACTGGTTCATGTATGGTAAAGTTAATATTGGTTCTTGTTTGAGTATTCATGCTTAATGGTTAAGATCTAAATATGGTTTATCCGTTGCAATATACTTAATTATATGTTATGGATCTAGATTATATGTATAATCATGATAAATTCTGGAACAAGCTGACATAAAAGAGGAACCTGATACCTTTGTACGCTTCGGGTGAGTTATCAGTTCAGGATGAGTGATGTGCCAACACACCCTTGGATGTTGGTGATAAAATCTAGGCTACAATGTTTGTTCACACTTATCTTTGACTATCCTTCTTGTTTGTGTGTACCTTGGTATTTACCAAGCACTTTCCAAGGTTATAGCATAAAAGCGGATCATTCTCTTTTGGGGCTGAATTTATCATATTAGTGATATCGCATGTGCGCCAAAAGAGGGGAGCATCATTTTGGGGGTTTTGCATACTAACAAAAAGATTCAACACCATTTCGGTTCAGTTATATATAGCGAGTGGGTTTGGACCAGTTTACGAACCCCATACACAGTGGATTTTACAGGAAATGATGTCCTTAGAATTCTGGGAAATAGTTACAAGCTTGGAGGTTACATTGGGTGTGCCTCCCTATACTAGTTCGACTAGTGGTATCAGATTACCAAAAAAACTAGGACGATACAGAGATCTCTTCACACACATTTAGGGAAGCAGTTAGAGCTTGGAGGACATAAATAATTTCCTTCCTACACTTCTTTAGCCTATGGTGTGAGATCGCCCAAAAAACTTGATGTATAGGATATCCTTCTACACTCTTTCTCTCGACATGGATTAGGTGCACATGTTCCATTTGCACTTTTTCATTTGCATAATTTACATTTACATACATATGTATGAGTATTTTACATTAAGTTTTTACACATACATACATATTTGACTACTTGATCAATTCTCCTTGCAGGTCCAACCATATGAGAAACAAGCAATCAAATGGGGGCAACAAAAACAACAACGATAAAAACAACACTATGCAGAAACACACTATAACACACACATCACATTTTTATGCAGGTACATCATACACTGCAAAAACTACACATGTATTTCTGCCCTAGGTTCACTCTCATTAATTTTTATTTGTGCATTTTACATCTTTAGTTTTCATGCTCCTCCATCTTTTTGTCATTCCACGCTTTTTCTAGTCCTTCGACACATTTCTACTACACTCTTCATGGACATCAGGTACATATCTCTATCTACTTTGTGTTACTGAGCTTTCTACTCACCAACATAAAGTGGGGCCGAAATATAGTCAAAACATTATGCACTTTAGACATTATTTATCCCGGTATCATACTACTATTTAGAAAAATTTTGAGTGAAGAAATTACTAATTAACCCCCATCTTTTGGCCATCTTGTTTTGTTTTATTTCATCATTACCAACCTCTTGTACCCATATTCCCATTCAACTTCTATCTTCCTGCATTATTCTAACGTTGATTGGGGCACCCAAATTAGTACTAGGGCACCTGTGGGCGCCCTAGTCCCACTAGGGGCACCTCGGTCCTTTTTGCACTTCCTCTGAACTTTTTGGGATTTTTCTAGCCATTTCAGATCTTTATCTTTCTTGAAGTTGGCCTTTTCGGGGTTAATTAGGAAATTATACCAAGATAACCCTATAAATATGAAGTTATGAGACCATAATGAGGCAACTAGCATCACTTAATACTATCACTCATCTAGAGTTGCATCTATCTATTGCATTGGAGATCACTTGCATCCACATAGATCACTCATCAAGGCAAAAGGCTAGGACATTTGCATCACAATTCATATGGGGAGGGAATATATGTTATTCCATGCACATATTCTATTACATTTTCTACATTTAGCTATTGCACTCTACTTCACAAAGTGTGGATGGCACAAGAGCACCCAGGGCACATTATGCACACACTCACCATAACTACATTTGGGTCTGAAATCTAGTGCAAAACTCAATTAGTAAGCCCACTATTGTGACAGATGAGGTCATTCCAACCCATTCATTTACATCTTTATATTTTTAATTTTTTTATACTTCTTTTGTTATTTTACAGGTATTCTCATAATCTTGGATTATTTGTAACATTTGGTATGGGAAAACGAATCTGATGGGACACACATCGAAGGTTCTAGATCATCTCCCAACCCAGTGAAGATCATTTTTAGAGATTTTTCACAGACCAAGACATCCATATTGTAGACCAGAGCACCCGCATGTGCTCCAATACCTCTCTAGGTGCTCTAGTCTAGTTAGATCCTCCGGATCCATCCTTTTCAGGACTTCTCCACAGTCATTCCTTCTTTTGATTTTTCTAGTCATCACTGCGACACTGTCTTGCAAGCATATTCTATTCAACCGAGTTCTTTCCTTTTCCTTATTGTATGTTAGGGTTAGCATTCCCTTTTGCATAGTTTTTTACATCATTTACATACTTTCTATACTACATTTTTTTACTTTTTTACAATTGTTCATAGCTTAGATTAACTATCCCTAAACTACATAATTAGTTAATTTTAGTTAATCCACTACGTGTGCCAAGGTGAGAAACATGACAAGACCCACATTAATAGGAAGATAAAAAGTGCCCACATATTTTATTTCATTATTGTCGTATGCTTTGATAGTAATTATTTCTTGTCATAAATATGATTCATTGTACCCTAGTTTCCGAATGAGAGATAGGGTACAAAGGCTGACTCCAGACCAGTTGTCCACTAGTACTCATTTGATGTGAGCATTTTCAATGTGAACCTTAATGTAGAGAGGTAGGTTGTGAGTTGGACTGTGTAGTGGAAAGTCTTGTTTGGTGAAGGTGAGTGGAAATCTCATATGGGGGTAAAGATGAGCAACAAGGGCTTGGAATTGTATAGGATATATGTCATTTGGGATGCGTATTTCCTGAAGAGCATGATAAAGGATGTTTTTGTGTACAAAGGATGTTTTGAGAAGATCCTTAATGGAGATTTGCATGGTGTTCTTATAAATTTGTTCAATGATGTTGTACTAAGCTTGTGGTGATGGATTAGAGGAAGATGAATTAGCTCCTTAAACCACTAGATAGCTCCTACGATTGGTAACTGCACACTGAGGGTTTTGTGAAGGGCCTTTGAACTTGATAACAATTAATTGATGTGGGGAATGATGGATATGGCCAAAAAGAGATTCATACTAGAATGGTACGCGACGATAGTTGATGTGATTAGAATGGTGGGGGGATGACTTGGGGTTTTTTCCAGACTTTTTTGACCTTGATTTGAGGCGTGGGTTTGACCATGATTGCAGAGTGGATTTTGATAGATTCCTAGATTTTGATTATGAGAAGAAGAGAATGCATTATCTTTGATTTTAATTTTTCCTCGATCAATCAGGTCATGAATGTAATTTTTCAACTTCATACACCTAGTAGTGACTTGACCCTTAATTTTTTAGAATTTACAATTATCGTTTTCCTTAAACAAAGAAGGATTATGTCTAGACTCATCGATTGGTTGAGTCTGGGGAAACAACCATATAAGTAACAAATAAATTTTCAAGGATTTCTTTAATAGATTCACTAAGGGGGGTGTATGTCCTTCCTTTTGAATCTTGGATGGATCGAGGTTGACCTTTGGGGACGGATATAGTAGAAACTTAATGGACATGTTGAACATGTTTGGTCTTTGTCACCCCATCACCAACAACATTTTTTTTCTTATTGAAATATTTGGGATTTTTTAGATGTGGAAGGTTGATTGGTTTGATTCTAGTTGCGGGAATATAACTTAATGAGGCCTTTGACAATGAGGGATTTTTCAATTTGCATTCCCTTCTCTATGAGGAATTTTTAAATTGACATTCCCTTCTCTATGATTATTGGTCCAATTGGATGAGTTGGGGGTAAGTGAGGGAACCATTAATGGCGAGGATAGTGGTGTTGTGGAAGATATTGGTGGCGGTGAGGTCTTTGTATTGGCTATAGACAATACTTGTTTTGATGGTGTTTATGACCTCCTTAGTTGTTTCAGTCATGTTACTCAAGTCATCAAGGATACTCTCACCAGGTGGCTGACAGCCTAGTTTGTGGCCATTGGGATTGGGGATGATAGTAGGAGGTTCAGGGATGCCTTGTGCATGGAGACCTAGTCCTCAACTAGAGTATCCCATATGAGTCATCATCTGTTTGACAATTGGATATTTGTTGTTTAAGAAAAAATATGGTACAGAGTCATCAATGAGCCATGTGGTGTCAGATGGTTCAAGGTGCTCATCAGAAAGATACCCAAAATGGATAAAAGTGGAAGATTCCAATGAATACTTTTGATTTTTTATTTTACACAAACTGGGCCTGCCACTCTGTTTAGGTGATAGTGGTAGTTGTTCAATACCAAAAATTTGATTTTATCCACACCCTATGGATTTGATATTGAGAGGTGGTGTGGGTAAGATGGGAGTGGATATGGATGGAGTGGATAAGAGAGAAGAAAATGAAAATGAGGCGTTATGTGAGTGTAGACACAAAATCATTCACTTTGGGTAATTATCTAGTCCTAATCACATACTACCATTCATATGATTCCTAAGTAAGAATGATACTAATTAACCCACATGTATTTGGCAACCTTTCTTTGTCTTTTGTTACTACTTTCAGTCTTACACCCTTACTTTCTTGGTCTTCCTTTTCAGTCTTCGACATTAGTCATTCTGGACACTAGCGCCCATACTAGGATGCCAACGCAGGGTGCCCTCATCCACTCTGCGTGCCCTTACCTCTTTGTAATTTAATCACACTTTTTGGGTCCTTTCTATCCATTTGACCACATTTTATTTTTTGGTAGTCGGCCTTTTGGGGTTAATTATGAAACTCAAGCAAGGGAATCATATAAATATAAAGTTATGTGATCATAATAAAGGGCCAAGAACCAAGCATCTATTATCTCCACCTAAGGTTGCATCCATCAAGGCATGTAAGAGTTCCATTGCATCCATTTGCTGGTTATCCATGTGTGAATGGCACAAGAAAAACCTAGGGAACGATATCACATACACACATAACTACATTAGGTCTGAGATGTAGTGAAGTGCTCAGTTATAAGTCCACTATTGTGGTGGCTGAGGATAGTCTGCCCCTCATTTTGTATCTTTATTTTTTAGGATTTTATGTCTATTTGATGGTTTTACAGGTTCATTCTTTGTTGCATGTTTCCTGCAACTCTAAGGAACATTGTGAGAATCCATGCTGACAAAAAGTGAGCATTAATGAACATCTTTTGACCCTGAGAATTCAGATTTCTAAGCATTTCCACATACCGAGGTGCCCAGAATCCAGGCACCCCTATCCATCCTGTTCCTCCAGTTTTGCAATTTTCTAAGCTCTAGTGCGATGGTTAGTGCTTCACATTTCTCATATTCCAACTCTGTACACTTTCCAGAACTCATAGAATCAACTAAGGCATCTTACCCTTCTTTGCACATTAGGGTTTCATTATTTATTACTTATTTTTCTTTGGTATATTTCTATAGTTTATTACATCATTTACTTACTACGACTATAACATCAGATTAGGCTTGTGTATTTACATTTTAGCTTAATCATTTTGGTAAATCCCATGCTCAAATCCACCTTATTTCTAAGGTTTTATTCTTATGTCTATCACTCATAGTGTTTGATTTGGGTATCTTGCACATCTTGAGCTTCCTCCATACTCCAATAGGGATTCTAAATCATTGGCTGAGGTCTCTACATCAATGGCTGCAACTGAAAATCCCTTTGCTAACTCTCACAATGTTCCCCTTCACAAAATAGAAGCATCTGATAGTGAGAAGTCATACGATGAGGATAATAATATCGATCAAGACTAATTGAACATGCTTATTGATTTTTGACAAGATTTACGTAACAATCACACCCATATTATACATGTTTTGGTCACTGCTAAAAATACTCATGATGTTTCCCTACACTTATGGGATCTACTTGATTAGGTGTACACTTGAGCACAATATTATAGGTGTTGGTTACTATACGATGGAAAAGTGACAAGTGAGCATGGGAATCTACAAGTAACTCTTCCTCGCACCTGACCTCCTGAGGTCATGCCGAGACAGCCGGTGGGGATGGATTATACGTGGGGTATGGGTAAACTAGTTAGGAAATCTTATATCTTTGACACACACTAATGGAATCTGTGAATCTAAGGAAAAGAAGGCCCTCCTAACCTGAACTGGCGTGATAGATCGGTCAGCGAGGATGACTGCTCGAAGGCTCCAATCAATATCGAGCTCTGGCGTGATCCGATCTATAGGTTGTGGGATACGGGGAAAATGACCTAGGATTGTTTCGTGTATATCTCCAGATAGGGTCATAGGATGGATGATGGATATAGTGGACTCTATGGGTGATTCTCTGGTCTAGTCCATAAATCCTTAGCTTGTTAGCTGCTATATCCAACAAGGATAACTGTGTGATTATGATAGGTGGAAGTGGAGTGGATCTGAATACTAATGTGCATAAGCCAACGTCAACATCGGATTGACTTGTGGACTCGTTGGGTTGTGGGATTTGTGGATCACAACCGTAGATTCGTGGTTGTTGTGGACCTACTATGGTCATGTGTGGAATCAGTCCCTAATCCCTAGTATCCAATAGTCGTATGCCTTTTCGGCCTCTATATTTAGAACTACAAGTTGTGCAATCTTCTCAGAGTACCTTACAGGTGTTCTGGCAACCTGAATTCTTAAGCTAGTATCTATATCAGTGAGAATGTCTCCTGTGTCTGGCTGTGGGACCAAAGGGTCACAACCGAATGTTTGCTCTCTTTCAAGCCCTTCTACAGTCATATGGATTCTTATCTAGGGTAATCTGTAGTGTGGCTGGTTTGACCAGAATGTGTGTGCTTGGTCGTCTTCTATGTTTAACCCTCTTAACTGTGAGCTAATCTGTTGTAAGTCTGTTGTTGTTTGGAAGACTTGGATTCTAAGGTTCTGGTCTATATCGGTTATTGCTGCGACAAGATTGGGTTGAGGCATGATAGGCTCGAATACGTATTCTCTGGGCTCCCTAGGTCCCATGATTGTCATGCAAAAGGAAATGATATAAAGCTAATTAATGATAGAATAAATTGACTACGCAAGATATATCTATGTATATTTCTAAATCTGATATTTTTGATAAGATACTAAAAGGAATTTAAAAGAGAAATTATCTAATATATCTAGAAATTGACAACTAAACTAATAACAAAATTAAAACAAACAAAGCAGCCGAGTATAGCTACTTGTCTGTGTAGTTGTGAATCTATTCTAAGTAACCAGATAACTGATCTAATCTATTTGAAAGACTCTCGATCCTACCTCAGAAGTGAGGAGTGAATCATAGTTTCTTAGAAACTATCAATCCCCACAGCTTCCCTGGCAATATCGAAAGTAAAATTAACTGAAATGAAATGATTGGCTACTCTATTTGATATGCTTTTAACTAGAACTTTGAAAGCTTGAACCTGGATTTTGCAGAATAGTGGTGAATTCGATGGTGTGTGGCCTTGTCCCCTCAGTGTGATTTCCTCATTCTTTCGTGCTCACGTGGATCTAGAAAAGCGTGTAATGCTAGCATCAGTAGAAGTAGATATGAGGACAATGGCAGCTTAGGATGTAGACTGAATACAATGCGAGTAGGAGAGGGATAGCGCAAGAGAACAGAGCTTGGCTTATGTAATTCCTAGCGGGATTTATTGCGAGTCATGCAACATAAAATGTCCAGAACCTGAAACTATCCTATTTGATGAGAAGAACCTGCAACTTTAATGGATTCCTACTAAAAATCAAACTATCCTACTCCAATTGATTGGATGAAATAATAACAGCACTTGCACAAGGAGAATATGTGGCTTTCTAACAGCTAAACAACACTACCATGCATATAACAAATGAAACTATGAATCCTAAGCAAAATTGAAAGGCTAAGCTATTGAAATGAGAAATTCAGAGGCAAATTTGAGGGGCCATTTGCTTGAGCACAAGCTAGCTATTTATAGAATCCCATTTACCCAAAGGTGAAAACCAAATTGATCTCTTAAACCATAAACAATGCCAAAACACTATTCCAGGGAACCAGAATCATAAATACAAGCAAAAGGCGATGAAAAAAGCTAATAAATGTTGAAAATTTACACGAGTCACGTTAAAAAAGTATTCTGGAAAATGCGTGAAGGACCGCCACCCTGCCTGGGCGACGGTTACAAGACCGCCGCCCAGGCAGGGTGGCGGTTGCATCGTTGAAGACAAAAATGAAATGGAAAAGAGGGGGAAGGAAAAAGTAAAGCATGCAGGGGCTAAGTGGGGCATGCGGGATGTTAACGCATGCTTGGAGAGCTTTTTTGGATCCCGAACACCTTGCGAGGAGACCTGTATCATCATTGGGGCATGTGTAACGTTGTTCCGGTGGTGTAGTACCCTACAATTTTGGGTACGTACATATTGCCCCCTTGGAGAAGTGTTTTAGCCATGAAGAGGCGTAAAACGGTGGGTCCGAGTATGGCGGTCCCGAAAATGGGAAGTTAGAAGTTATACCTGATACATCTGTGTGTTGGAATGACGCCATCCAAAATTCCCACCACCTGTAAAATGAAAAGAGGACTCAAGTGTAGATAGACAAAATAGATCGAAAAATAAATACTAAAATATCATGAAATGAGGACGTACCATTTGTGCGGGGATAAGAACTTACCTCTGTCGGTGCTCCAAACCTGCGAAAAGGGCATTCAAAACAAGTTAGGTTGCTATATATGTAAAAGTGGGCCCATTTTCCTATTCATTTGTGCATGTTGATTTGGTTGATTTTGAGCTCTGGGACCCACGGTGATGGTTTCTCACGCGAGTATAGTCAAAATGTTCAGGATGAGATCATGATCATGCCTCCACGAGTGGAACACCGACCCGCGAGATCACAGGTTAGTTTTTCTTGATTTACCATTTTTGCCCCCAAAATGTTAAAATGGTGAAATCTTTGTCATGGGGTGATTATTTTTGAAAATATTAGTTTTAATAGGTCTATCTAGGGGGGGCACCTATTGGGTAGGATTTGTTTTAATCAAAATATTCTTTATTTTGTGTTTTTAGGTGCTTTTAGGGAACATGACACGCGTGGGTTTTCAGGACATGACCGCCACCTGAGTAGGGCGGCGGTTACGAGACCACCGCACTGATCAGGGCAGTGCAGTTACAAGACTGCCACCTTTAAGGCAGCGATTACGGAACTGCCGCCCTGCTTAGGGCGGTGGTTTTGCACAGAATGCATAAATAATACTTATTTGAATTTGTTTTTGCATTTTTAGAATTCTTATGTGTTTTCATGATTTTTCTAATGTCATTTGGATACTAACTTACTCTATTTTGTGTGTTTTTGGGTGTATGCAGGTGAAGGAGGAGTATATTAGATGGAGCTAAGAGAGAGAGTGTGATTGGCTTCTGGCAGTATTGGATGCCCTTTCTCAGGATGAGCAGGACACTCTTCAGAGGGCCGGTATACTGCGCATATCACGGGTCCCACATGTTGCACCGTCTAGTCACATACTTTGTGACTTATTTTCATATTGGGATGCCGATCGGAACACTTTCCGATTACCAGGGGTCTGGGGTGAGTGGACCATTACTTTGGAGGACGTTTACCGTATCTTGGGGGTCCCGATTATCGGGAGATGACTCACTCTTGAGACAGCAGGGTCACAGGCTCAGACAGCACAGTGGGCCTCATATATGGGAGATGTAGTTATCTCCACTGGTTCGAAGAAGGGGGTGAGGGTCCGATCTATTCCTAGCCTACCTATCCCCTTGATTCGTCAGGCTATTATGGGGATCCTTGCCTCAAGATTGATCGGGGACAAGGGAGGAGACACCTTACTATATTGTTGGTCCCCCATCATTGCACAGATTGAGGGACATGGCCGGATTTATGCCTGGGGTGCCGACATTCTTGGGACCACCTATCATGATTTGTACTGGGTGGTCTGTTTACAGGGGCAGTCATTGAGCCATCCGACCCTGGTTATGAGCTGGGTCTATGAGCGTTTCATCCCCTATGGGAGAGGTGTAGAGGTGGTAGATCCCGGAGCTGTGAGGGAAGCCAGATGGACAGACATGTCGGTGCTCAGAGCACCTCACCAGCCAGTCGCCTCCCTGACCACTGATGACATGGAGGCCACACCTTATCAGGCCATGGCAGGTTTATGGGGTGAGGAGGCTCTTACTTTGATTTCTTGCTCCACCATAGGGCAGCTTGTTGACAGGATGGGGAGGGTGGAGATACATCCGTTTGGTCGAGTGCCCCAACAGTTTGGCCTTCCATACGTGGGTATGCTTCCCCCAGTGGTACCGGTATATAGATCAGTCTCGGGAGGCTAGAGGAGGTCCTAGAGGCTAGGGTTGGACAGTTGTTACTCCTGGTGTCCCCATTGTAGCTAGGAGGGTAGTATGAGCTCGAGGGAGAGCCGGTGCTCCTCAGGCACCCTTGCTTCAGATTGTCACTGGTCCTGCCCACAACAGTGATGACCCCATTGACATAGACTCTGAGTCTGAGGAGTTCACAGGGGGGAGACAGAGGAGGAGACCGAGGCTGAGGTCAGTGAGTTGGGTGGAGAGGAGGACAATGATCCTGAGTGGCATGATACTCAGGACATCTTACAGGTAGAGAGGGAGGAGTAGAGTGTGGAGAGGGTGACTCTGGTTTCAGAGGAGCCACTCTCTCAGGGCTTGGGTGGAGAGGATGAGTCCGTAGTAGGACGTTATGTGGCCCCAGGCACAAGAGGAACACACCAGTTAGCAGCGGCATCTGTGGCAGGTTCCGACCCTAGAGATCCATCTTGGAGGCCCAGAGATCCGAGTGAGTTATCATCCCTCTCTTAATATTTGTCTTTAGCTAGGATTTGTCTTAGTTGCTATCTCTCCTTCTGTTTACATTTGTTTCTATCTCTTGATTATTTCTAATCGGGTTTTTCTCCTTTGCTTGCAGAGACTGCTGATGAGTGGCGAGACCTGATTCACCGGGTATGCACTGATACCCTAATGATCCCTATGGAGAAGACCCGTGTGGAGCTATCCATGGATGCAGGGGAGCCCTCAGCAGCTGGTAGGCATACCGATGTTTTTTCCCCTGTCTGGCATGTGGCTAGGATGGTGTCTACCCTCCGTACCGAGTTGGCAGGATACAGGATAGAAAAGTGCCTGATGAGGAGTCACTCTCATGGCGAGATCGCAGCTACTCCTCGGGATCGTGAGCCCTCCGTGCACTCAGAGCACTGGCACAACGCAGCCGGAGTCCTAGACGAGGGCGTGCACCTTTGGAGGGATCTCATAGGGGTTGAGAGGCCATTAGCTCTCGTAGATCATTAGTATGATGTTTTTGTATTTTCTGAGCTCTCTGAGCATTTTGACCATGCTTAGCGCATGATGGCATTGTACATGAAACTTTGATTATATATATATAGATATTCTTTTTGGATTAGACTCTTGGTATCAATGTTCTTGCGTTTTGTTTTCGTATGTAAATTACAATGTTGTTTTTATATGCTTTTCAGAATGTATGCAATGGAGGATAAATGATACAAATGGCTTGTTTTCTTTTTGTATTTTGTGATGATGATGTATGATAATGTAGACACAACGTGATTTTGAACTTTAGATTTCATAAGCAATTTTTGGTACTTCATTTTTGTTTTGACAAAATGAGATGATAAACCGGTATGATGAGCAGATGAACTTGCCCCACTCCTATCTCCACGCAACTAGTAAGATGCGAGGGCTCATCACCGAGAGCTAAAAAGGGCACAAGTTGTGAAATTTGTTGAATGGTAGTGATGAGAGATAGACAAAGATTTGGTGGAACCAAATTAGGATGCTACAAACCTACTCTACTCAAGTGACTCCATAGTTTAGAATGCTACTTGCTTTGTGGTTTATCTAGACTTAGATCCGTAGATGGCCACATGGTAGACAAAATCTGGTTTTCAGGGTTTTGAGCTCTCTTGGAATTTTGGACATCTGATTCATTTGTTTTTGACTCAAGATTTCAAAAGTTTATTTGAGTTGTTTGCTGACTACCTTCAACGTTTATTGTTAAGAGGACCCCCCATACCCTGCCCCATGCTACTAGTCAGAAGCATGGGCTTATCACCATGGACAAGGTATAGGTGAGTAAGGGCATTCCCATCCTTTCCCAACCCTACGTCACTAGTAAGAGACGCAAGCTTATCACTGAAGGTTGGTAGGGAAAGGAAATGTGTAAAAATAAAATTTTCTATTTGATCTATATTTGACTTGTTTATTTGAGAAAAATGTCAGTATGTTCTTACTTCCAAAGAGATATGCATATGGGATAGATGTGACATGATGAAGCTTCTAGAACAGACCATAGGCAAGACACCTATCCTAGGGAGAAACCAAAAGTGAGAACAAGCATGCAGACCTTGGTATGGTTACTGTTAAGACTTTGTCATATCTAGCTTTGTATGGATGAAACGATTCTGAAATGGTGATGATGTTATGAAAATGAAGAAGTATGATTTGAAAGCTAATGTCAATATCATCAGAAGTTTGTAATGAATTGCTTTGGGAATAAGTTCCTTGATCACAAGATTTGTATGAAACAAGTGGACGAAATGAACCTAACTACATGAAGATGCAATGTAGATATAATTATATAGATAGTGCTGGTCACTTATGCATAGAATCGCTTAAGGTGTAGGGAATTGACAGTTTCACCAAATTCCTCACCCTCCAGTGTGCATAAGAGATATGCACCATTTCCATAGTCCTTCATGACTCGGTATGGGCCCAACCATTTGGGCTGGAATTTCCTCCCTTCGCCGGTCTTTTTATCGATTCAGATGTCTAGTCTTAGAACTAGATCACCTTCGTATATGTCTCATTCATAGACCTTCTTGTTGCACTGCCGGCACATCCAGTTAGCATAGACTCTGTGTCATTGTTCAATTTCTAGCCTGGCCTCATCTAGGCTTTCTAGTTGAGAGAGACGTGCTTCTCTATAAGCTTCTTCATCCAAAATCCCTTGTAATGAGATGCGGAGACTGGGTATTTCAACCTCAAGTGGGAGAACTGCTTCCACTCCGAATACCAGCGAGAAAGGAGTTGCTCCTGTTGGTGTTCTTATTGAGGTTCGGTGGGCCCACAAGGCTAGGTATAACTTTAAATGCCAATCTTTTTTTTTTCTTTCACCATTTTAAGGAGAATGGTTTTCAATGTTTTGTTTGTTGCTTCAGCCCATTCGTTGGCTTGAGGGTAATACAGGGAGGCTGTATGATGGTTTATTTTAAATTTATTACATAGCTCATGAACCTTGTCATTCTTAAAAGAAGTCCCATTATCTGTGATAATGGTTTGTGGGACACCGTACCTACAAATGATCTGGTTCAAAATGAACTTGGTGATCATGGAACCTGGTACAGTGGTGAGAGGCATAGCCTCTACCCATTTGGTAAAATACTCGGTGGCCGTGATTATGAAGTTATGGCCATCTATAGATGAGGGAGAGAATTTATCTATCAAATCTATCCCCCATGTAGAAAAGGGCCATGGAGTAGCGATTGGTTGTAGATCTTGTGCCGGCATGTGAATCTCGTGGGAGAATTCTTGGCATTTATGACACCTGCGTACAAACTCTACTGCGTCGTGTTCTAGAGTGGGCCAGAAATATCCCATCTGATGTATTTTGCGAGTGGTGGCATGACCACCGAAGTGGCCTCCACATATTCCACTATGAGATTCATGGAGAATCTTCTTGGATTCTTCTGTGTCAACACACCTTAGAAGCATTCCATCGAAAGCCTTACGATAGAGCACTTGTTCTATAATAACGTATTTAGCTACGATAATGCGTAACCGTCTTCTCTGTTGTGGCGTAGCACTTTCTGGATAGGTATGGCTCATGATATAATTAATAATATCAGTATACCAAGGACATTCAGAGATGGGAGGTCTAGTTTCAACGTAATATATGCATTCATCGGGAAAGTCCAAATCGACTAGATCACCTCCGTCTAATGGGTTGTCAGCTAACCAATCTGCTATGATTTGTCCCTTAAAGGACTTTTGATTTACAAAAGTTAATTCAAACTCACCCATTAAGGTCATAAAGTGTCCAGCCTTTTTAGACAAGGACCCTTGCGTGAGAAAGGTTTGTAAATGGTCTGTTTTTACAATGACCCTCGTTTCTTGATTTAGCATGTAATGTCTTAAGCGTTTGGTTGTGAAGACTATGGCAAGGCATTCTCGTTCTACTTGTGTATAGCATGTTTCATAATCGAGTAACATGTGGCTTATAAAATAAATCACGCGTTCTCTCTTGTCATCATCTTCTTGAGCCAACATGCAGGCTAGCAAGACATTGGTAGCTCATGAATATAAGATTAAAGGGTGATCTGGTTTAGGTGGCATTAGCGTGGGTGGTGACAACAGGAAATGTTTAACTACTTCGAAAGCATCACTGCGGTCATTAGTTTAATCAATGTTGTACTCTTTCTTGAGTAGATTTTTGATTGGATGAATGGAAAAGCTTAATTTTGGGATGAATCTTCAGATTGCACTGAGTTTCCCAAGAAACGACCTGATTCCAGATTCATCCGACGATGGGATCATTTCAAGAACAATGCATATTTTAACTGGGTCTACGTCAATCCCTCATGATGATATAATGTAACCTAGGAGCTTCCCTCCTGTCACACCAAATACACATTTTTCTAGGTTTAGTGTGACTCCGTATTCTATCAAACGTGAAAGAATGATATGGAGCACTTCCGGGTGATCACAGCACTTCCTAGCCTTGGCCAACAAGTCATCTACGTAGGATTCCACGATCTTGTGAATAAGATCGTGAAATATATATGTCATTGTCCACTGGTATGTGGCACCAGTGTTCTTGAGACCGAATGGACATAACAACGTAGCAATAGGTTCCCCAAGGAGTTATAAACGTGGTTTTGGCTTGGTCTTGTTCAGATATTCTGATTTGATTGTATCCTGAGAATCCATCCATGAGAGACAAAAGCTCAAAGCCAGCTGTTGCGTCAACGATGACGTCAATGGATGGTAATGGGAAGTCATCCTTGGGGAACGCTTTGTTAATGTCTTAGAAATCTATGCAAATGTGTATCTTCCCATTCTTTTTTAGAATGGGAACGATATTAGATATCCATTGAGAATAATCGACTGGTTTGATGAATCCTACTTGGAGGAGTTTCATTACTTCTTCCTTTACCATGAGAGCTACCTTGGGTTTCATTGGTCTCAATTTTTGTTTAACTGGCTTTGCATCTGATTTGGTGATGAGATTATGTACCGCGATGTGTGGTGCAACCCCTGTCATTTCTTTATAATTAAATGTGAAAGCCTTCTGATGTTCTTTGAGGATTCGAGTGTGTATTTCTATTTCTTCTGGAGTTAACGAAGATCCTAGTTTCAAGATCCTTGGGTCTTCCTCCGTTCCAATGTTAATATCAATTGTTTCTTTGATTAAAGAAGCGTTACCTTCTTCAAACTCAGGTGGGGCTGGAGGTAATTCCAGATCGTCTCCATTCTCTATTGTGTACATGCTGAGTTCTTTTTGTGGGGGAAGCTCTATCATGGGATTTCCGAAGTAGGAAGATGAATGTCAGATTAAGGATGAATCTACCTCGTGATGGGTGAGATGTAACGTTGCATAGGCATTTAAGTAATCCAGAGTGGCTCTATCACTATCAACATGGTCTAGGATAATAGAGTTGTTCTCAGCTATGTTTGTTAAAAGAGGGTTTGACATTGTTTTCACTAATGGTTTAGTACGAAGGGATACCATGAAACGGGTATCTTCTAACTCACTGTTTGGGGTGAAGCATGACGCTGAGGTTGCTATAGAATCCACAAGAAGATTTTTTTCTCGTGGGATTGCTTCAATGGATATGAAGTTGAATTCTTTGCTCAAAGTTAATACCACTATTTTGTAGAGTTGTAAGTGTTCATCTCTGGTTTCATACACCTTAGAGACTTGGTTTGCTACTAATTGAGAGTCTCCTAACACCCTGATGTCGTTAACACTGAGCCTTTTAGCTATGATGAGGCCAAGGAGGAGGGCTTCATACTTCGTGTCATTGTTTGTACATTCGAAATTTAGTTTAAAAGTGAACGGTAGGATCTTTCCCTCGGGAGAAGTAAAGATCACACCTGCCCCAGCCCCATAATGACATCTTGCTCCATCGAAATGGAGAGTCCAATATTTAGTTGGGAAGATGGACGTTGGGACATTCGCTACGTCAATTTTTTCTACTTCGGTTACTTCTACCATGCAGAGATCCTCTGCTGGAAGAGCACCAACACCTAGGGTATATCCCATACCTATAGAATCAAATGGTAGGAAAATTGGTAGATCCTACTCTAGTAAGTCGACAATCTTTGTAGTAGTTCCTAATGATACTGCTTCTATAATGTTAGTCTCATCCTTGAGGGCTGGGATAGCCTTGACTAGGCTCATAGTCTCAAGATCTATTGTAGGTACCAACTTTTCTTCTGGTTTCGCGTCAGTTGGTTTATTAAGTTGGTTTGTTGGGAGTTCAAACTCAGAGTGAATGCCCGGTCTTTTCTTTAAGTCAGCTAGGTGTATATCAAATGGTTTTGGATCACCTTTGGCTATGAATACCTTTCCTAAGTGCAAGAACCTTACTTCTTGAAATAACGTAGAAGGGATTTGCCTTCATACGGTGTATCCATGGTCGGCCGAGGATCATATTATAATTGGTTTCCCGATCTATAATATAAAACTCAGTCAGGATTGTTTTGGGTCCTAAGGTAACTGGTAGTGTTATAGTTCCAATCGAAGTGGCCTTAAGGCTATCATAGCCTCTTAGCGTATTCTGAGTCGTGGAATAGTTTGTTTCTCCATACCCTAGCTTTTGAAGGAAAGAGAAGGGGACTATGTTAACTGCTGCCCCATCGTCAACCATTGCGCGTTTAACGTAATTGTTATAAACCCATACTTGCAAATGTAAGGCCGGATCACCTCTGCGTGTAATCTCAACATCTATTGGCATTTTGTTTATTTCGAATATAAACTCGGCATCCCTCTCCAGCTGCCCCGGAGGGTAGATATCAAAGTCTATATGATTTACCTGTGTTTCGGGAGGTGGAGTGATGTTAATTAAATGACCTAACCCTAATGCCTCTAAAAGAGCAGCCCTGTGGGTAGGAGATTTCCTCAGCAAATCCAAAAAGGAGATGTGAGAGAAGGTTTTTGTTAGGTCATTAATCAGATCATAGGCACCTACGGGTTTCACTAATATTTGTTGGATGTTATCTGTCTCTAGCAGGCAACTTGGATTTGGCTGAGAGGAATACTCTCGTGTCCTTGTTAAGGTTTCCATGGGTAGTTTGGTATCTAATTCTACTAAACCGGTTATCTTGGGCCATGGTTGACTTCCTAATTGTGGTGCAACAGGTGGATTTAGTGAAGTCGAGGCTTCATAATCATTATTTCCTACCATTACACCTTTTTTCGTCCCATTTGGATTTAATTTGCTGTTATTGTGACTTGGGAGCGGATCATTGAAGATCTTGAGGGGAGCATTTTGAGGGGAAACTGCCCCTGTAAAAGCATTTGGTGCTGGTGACGTAGGATCCGCCAAGAACATATCTATGAAAAGTTTTCTTTGCTCCTCTGGAAAACATTGCATGAATTTATTGTAGTCACGGCACATCCTAGTGTCGTGGCCTCGAATCTTGTGAAAACCACAATATGAGTTAGGATTGTAATTTCTAGGTTTTTGGTTTGGCATGTATTGTGGTCCAAGACTCTGATCAAACCACTGTCTATTAGGATTAAGGTTTTGTATTTGTTGTTTTTGGTTTTGGTTCTGATTTTGATATCCAGTTGAGTTTTGGCTTGGACCCTATGTCTGGATCCACCATTGTTGTTGTTGTTGTTGTGGATGATTAAAATCCACCGAATTGATTGTTGGGGTAAAGTTGTTGTTTCGTTGATTATTAACCTAGCAGTGGAGTATTTAGAACATTGACCTTTTTAGCTTGGTCAGTTACCCCATTGGTTGTTGCACCGTAATTTTTGTTAAGGACTTTAGGTCCTTGATTGACGTTTGTGGTAGTATGGTAAGTCATAGTATTCTGGCTGGGGGTGATTAACCTCTCATTTGCTCCATACGTTTTGTGACCGCTATCTATCCCTGCTTGATCTATTTAGAGAGCGCTCCCAAGTACTTCATCGTAAGTCCTTAGTGGAAACTTCTGGACTTCTTCCTTCACCTCTCTACTGAGAGAATGAAGGAATAAATCACATAGCTCCATTTGGTCCATGTTTGGAGCACTGGCTAAAGAATAAAGGACTGTACACCATCTCTGGATGAAATGAGCGACAGATTCATTGTGTTCTTGTTTAATGTGCAAGAATTCCCTGATTCCTGTTCTTAACAGTTTGTTCATGTCAAATGCCTTAATGAACTCTGAAACTAGTTGTTTAAACGAATGGATGGAAGCTTCAGGTATTCTGTAATACCAATCGAGGGCGATGCCCTCCAAGGTTTTGGGGAATATTTTGGCAACAACCCCATCCCAAGGAAGCAATTCTCGAATGGCTGTAGCATAGGCCTTAATGTGTGTATTCGAGTCTCCCTCCCCTTTGTATTTGGGAAAATTAGGAAGAGGTCTCAGAAGCATGGCGCTTCGTATGGTGAAGTCTAAGGGTTCTTTCAAATACTTTGAGTAAGTCTCTATTGCATAGGTTTTGACCATTGATGGTGCCTGTTGAGGGGGAGGAGGTGGAATGGGTTGTTGATACGGCGTAGCGTATGCGTTTGCAGGGGCATAAGGAATCCTCTGTGGTTGACCAAGCATGCCGGGAGAGGAGAACATATCTTCTTGTGGTGACTTGGAGTACATGTTTAAGTATGAAGGAGTATTCCCCAAGAGTGGATTGTGTTGTACAAGACCGGGGGGTATCATATTCTCCACCCGAACGGTGTTGGAGGCGGCGGTTCTAGTTGGTGTTTGTTGCAAATACTGAGGAGGCATGCCCAATGTGCCTATTCCTATGAGGAGGTCTACTTGGCTAGGATGATGTGGAGGATTGGAATTTCCTGCCTGCATGAATTGAGATGTTTGACTTGCTTGAGCAAGTTCTAACCCTCTAATTCTTTCTACTAAAGTCAAAATGACTTCATTTGGTGAAGTCCCAGTATTTTTCCTTAGTGGCGTTTGTTGTATATTCTGAGGTTGTATAGTCATGTGATACCTCGTTATGAATTGATCATTGCCCTGTCATGTTTCACCAAGGGTGTTTCCTATAGGTAGTGGTATGGAGGTGTTTTCTTGAAAAGAGACCTCGGGTCATGTTTGTAAACTTCCTATAGGTGGGTACATACTCCCAAAATGTTGTTCATTCCTGGCGTAGCACGCTAAATGTTCATCATCTAAAACCAGGTATGGATCTGATTGTTTGCTAATTTGTGGTCTAAGAAGCACCTGAGGAGATGAACCAGATTCTCCTGTGAATGTCATATTGTTTGATCCTGAAGGATCTACTTGTTGCGTTTGCGCGAGTTGATCCAACTCCTCTATTTGGAAAGACGAACTATATCTAGTCCTTGGAGGTGGAGCTTGTGTTGATAATTGGTTATTTGAATAGTTTTCACCCCATACTGAAAGTGAGGGTGATGACTGTCTATTCAGTTGAGCATAGTATGCCTCAAGACCTAGGAGAGGTATGCCATATGCATTAAATCCCGACATATTCGAGGGGTATATGAATACACGCAGAATAATGGGAAAGAGCGAAGGTGGAAGAAAGAGGTAATAAAGAAAAGGGGAAGCACTATGTGGTTCACATCGGGTTCACCAATTTTGTTGGTGAAGCTGATGTGAAGGCAAATGATGTGGAAAAGATGAAACGTATACTAATGGAAAGAACATGTAGCAATATGACTCCAGATCAGAAGGTTGCGTGTTCGTTTCACGTCGGGTTCACCAATTTTGTATGATGGAAAAGTGACAAGCGAGCATGGGAATCTACAAGTAACTCTTCCTTGCACCCAACCTCCCGAGGTCATGCTGAGACAGCCGGTGGGGATGGATTATATGTGGGGTATGGGTAAACTAGTTAGGAAATCTTATATCTTTGACACGCACTAATGGAATCTGTGAATCTAAGGCAAAGAAGGCCCTCCTAACCTAAACTGGCGTGATAGATCGGTCAGCAAGGATGACTGCTCAAAGGCTCCAATCAATATCAAGCTCTGGCGTGATCTGATCTATAGGTTGTGGGATACAAGGAAAATGACCTAGGATTGTTTCGTGTATATCTTCAGATAAGGTCATGGGATGGATGATGGATATGGTGGATTCTACGGGCGATTCTCCAGCCTAGTCTAGAAATCCTTAGCTTTGTTAGCTGTTATATCCAACAAGGATAACTGTGTGATTATGATAGGCAGAAGTGGAGTGGATCTGAATACTAATGTGCGTAAGCCAGCGTCAACATCAGATTGACTTGTGGACTCGTTGGGTTGTGGGATTTGTGGATCACAACCATAGATTCGTGGTTATTGTGGACCTGCTATGGTCATGTGTGGAATCAGTCCCTAATCCCTAGTATCCAATAGTCGTATGCCTTTTCGGCCTCTATATTTAGAACTACAAGTTGTGCAATCTTCTCAGAGTACCTTACAGGTGTTCTGGCAACCTGAATTCTTAAGCTAGTATCTATATTAGTGAGAATGTCTCCTGCATCTGGATATGGGACCAAAGGGTCACAACTGAATGTTTTCTCTCTTTCAAGCCCTTCTATAGTCATATGGATTCTTATCTAGGGTAATCTATAGTGTGGCTGGTTTGACCAGAATGTGTGTGCTTGTTCGTCTTCTATGTTTAACCCTCTTAACTGTGAGCTGATTTGTTGTAAGTTTGTTGTTGTTTGGAAGACTTGGATTCTAAGGTTCTGGTCTATATCAGTTATTTCTGCGACAAGATTGGGTTGAGGCATGATAGGCTCGAATACGTATTCTCTGGGCTCCCTAGGTCCCATGATTGTCATGCAAAAGGAAATGATATAAAGCTAATTAATGATAGAATAAATCAACTACGCAAGATATATCTATGTATATTTCTAAATCTGATATTTTGATAAGATACTAAATATAATTTAAAAGAGCAATTATCTAATATATCTAGAAATTGAAAACTAAACTAATAATGAAATTGAAACAAACAAAGCAGCCGAGTATAGCTACTTGTCTGTGCAGTTGTGAATCTATTCTAAGTAACCAGATAACTGATCTAATCTATTTGAAAGACTCTTGATCCTACCTTAGAAGTGAGGAGTGAATCATAGTTTCTCAGAAAATATCAATCCCCACAGCTTCCCTGGCAATATCGAAAGTAAAATTAAATGAAATGAAATGATTGGCTACTCTATTTGAGGGTAAGTGCAGCAAGTTGGGGGACAAAAAGGGGGTCATAAGTGGACGTCATATTGTAAATAACAACATAATATCAACTTGTAGGGATTATTAGCAATACATACACTCAAAATTAGAAAAACTTATATTAATATTAATCATAGCATCCAGAATCTAGTTTCTAAAATACTAATTTTTTTTTTAAATGGACAATATTAGCTATATTAAACACTCAAAATTCAATGACTTAGTATTTTAAAAAAAAAATGCCTATAAAATTATAGTCTGTTTGCCCACGATTTGGATGACCAAAAATTGATATATATTTTTCTCCTTTGGTGAGAAGTTAGATGCCACTATCTATCTTGGGATGGATTTTATTTTTTATTTTTTTGAGTAATATTTTATTTTTTATGATTTTTTCCGTGAAAGTGGTATGAAAACATAAAGAAAACAGAGCACTTTCCGTTTGCCCGCCATAATTTCATCAAAAAATATTGAAATCAAATAATTTTTTTTTGAACATGTATATAATTTCACCACGGTTGGGATGGTATAAGTTTTATCACATTTTGATTAGTGAAACAAAATTTGTAGTCTTAAACTTAGACATAAACATTCACAGGAAAAAGTGTCTTAAAGACCTACTATTAGTAAAAAATTATAAAATGATATTTTTCCTATTCTATTCACTTTAAAATCAATATTTCTACAAAGATAACAGTCTCCTCTACACAATGGTACCATTTTTATGACATATTTTTTACTTTTTGGCATGGTTTAAGTCTGTGGAAGACTAAATTTGATGTTTTGTTGTTTTTAATGTAAAATTCAGGATTTGATGTCCACTTAATTATCCCCCAACTTGGTGCACTTACCCTTGATATGCTTTTAACTTGAAATTTGAAAGCTTGAACCTGGATTTTGTAAAATAGTGGAAAATCTGATGGTGTGTGGCCTTGTCCCCTCAGTGTGATTTCCTCATTCTTTCGTGCTCACGTGGATCCAGATAAGCGTGTAATGCTAGCATCAACAGAAGTAGATATGGGACAATGGTAGCTTAGGATGCAGATTGAATACAATGCGAGTAGCAGAGGGATAGCGCAAGAGAACAGAGCTTGGCTTATGCAATTCCTAGCGGGATTTATTGCGAGTCATATAACATAAAATGTCCAGAACCTGAAACTATCCTATTTGACGAGAATAACCTACAACTTTAATGGCGTCCTACTGAAAATCAAACTATCCTACTCCAATTGATTGGATGAAATAATAACAGCACTTACACAAGGAGAATATGTGGCTTTCTAACAGCTAAACAACACTACCATGCATACAACAAATGAAACTATGAATCCTAAGCAAAATTGAAAGGCTAAGCTATTGAAATGAGAAATTCAGAGGTAAATTTGAGGGGCCATTTTCTTAAGCACAAGCCGGCTATTTATAGAATCCCATCTACCCAAAGGTGAAAACCAAATTGATCTCTTAAACCATAAACAATGCCAAAACACTATTCCAGGGAACCAGAATCATAAATACAAGAAAAAGGTGGTGAAAAAAGCTGGTAAACGTTGAAAATTTACACGAGTCATGTTAAAAGAGCATTCTAGAAAACACGTGAAGGACTGCTGCCCTGCCTAGGTGGCGGTTACAACACCGCCGCCCAGGTAGGGCGGCGGTTGCGTCACTGAAGACAAAAATGCAAAGGAAAAGAGGGGGGAGGAAAAAGAAAAGCATGTAGGGGCTAAGCAGGGCATGCAGGATGTTAACGCATGCTTGGAGAGATTTTCTGGATCCCGAACACCTTGCGAGGAGACCTGTATCATCATTGGGGCACATGTAACGTTGTTCCGGCGGTGCAGTACCCTACAATTTTGGGTACGTACAATATCCACTCAACATATCACTCTAGTATCCATTCCTACCAGTATAACTCCTATCATTCCACCTAATACTCCCAATGCACAATTTGATTCCTCTTTTAATACTCCTAATTTAATTTCTTTCTATCATGATCTGCAAACAAAAATTTACTAGCTACAGCTTGCCACTTCTCATGTATCTCCATCTCTTGAATCCACTTCACTTCTTCATATTCATTTTGGACTTGCCATTTCTGCGTATCCACTACCACCAAACTTCAAATCTCATACGTTTCTAATATTCAAAGGCTACTGTGACCCACAAGAGAATATTTGAGCCTTTCACATAACATGTCTTGACTATGCGAATGATTACACCATTTTAGAAAATCTTTTTCCTCGTAGTCTCCAAGATTATGCAATATGTTGGTTCATTGACCTACCTGTTCACTCGGTTACATATTTCACACATCTAGCTGATGATTTTCTCAATCACTTATCTATCAACATCGACTCTAAGATCTCTTATTCTCAACTTGCACAACTTAAACAAAAATCTAGTGAACACTCAGCAGACTATGTTTTGTGATACAAAAAAAAACTTACCTAAGATGTCAAATGTGTTTGCAAAATATAAGATTTAAGACTTATTAACTCAAAGCTTATTACCACCTCTTTAGGAGAGTGTTCTTTTTGAGACAACTCCTTCATTTGATCACTTGTGTCATAATCTTAAGCTTCAAGAAACTAAGCTCTTATTTATAGGCAATATTAAATATCAAGAGAAAGCCTCATCTTCTACACATTTTCAAAAACAAATCAACATTCAAACCATCAAAAACCAAGATAAATGACACAAAAATAACTTTCAACCCAGTATCCACCTCCAGAGATCTTCAATCACAACTGCCTTGGCATACATTTACAAAGTTAACCATTGCTCCACAAATTATATTATAACAACTATTTGAGGGAAATATTATTACACTTCCTCCCCCGCTTGAATTAGACCCATCTCATCCAAAAGGTTAGAATCACAATGTGAATATCATCAATGTGTGGGACACTCTATAAATAGGTGTTTCAAAATTTGCACCATCATCTAAGATCTTATCAATGGCAACAAACTTGAGCTTCTAGAGCCTTCGGACTCCGCGTCAGTTAATGAAAATAATAAGCTCAAAATATTCAATAATCTACTTCCAAGACAAAACAAGAAATCAACTGAATCCTTATATAATCATACATATTGCACAGTGCCTCCTCCTGCATTGGGGGATCTTGATTTCCTAGTTTCTCCTACTGACACTTCTCCACCATTTATTTATTTCTCTAACCATGATTATCATGCGGCATTATATTCTAATTACTTACACACCAGTACCTCTATTGGATCTACCTTTATCAATAATACCAAGGTTGATTCCTCATGGCCCATTAGCTCGTGTTCTATTCTACTTCTTACTTCTATTAGTTATCCGCTTTTAAAAATTTCATATCCAATGAAAAAATCCTATGGTGTTTTCAAGATTCAAGTTACAGTTGGTCCTCTTACTATGCTAGTTCCTTTCCTTGTGGGTCAAGAAATCGATGGGTGTGACATGCTCTTAGGTCTCAATTAGATTCAAAGGTCTAATTTTATCATCTCCATGAACTATTTGTGTCTAAAACTCATCCAAAAAAATCAAGTCATTTCTATCAATGGTGTACCTATGTCTACTCCATGGTTAACATCTTCTCTCATGGTTTCCAATGTATCACCTAGTCCATCTAGTATGACACGGCCTCTAGAACTTATGGCACACTACGCTCCTAGTTCACCCACTCACATACAACCTACACAGTCTCATCACTCTCCTATTCCAGTGTATTAGTCTAGGTCATTTGCTAGGATAACTCCATCTAGACGTAATTCACCACTTCATTTTATTCCATGAAGGTTTCCATCACTGCCACATTGTACTTCACATAGGTCTCCATCACCTACACATTTTGTTATACCAAGTTGACCATAATATACTCATTAGTTGCATGCATATAGATTTCCCTCACCTATACAAAATTTATCTCATATACCACCACTCTTAGAGCATGGTCGCATGCCTTCATCTCTGTCAGCATTGGGTGGAAGGTTTCCAACCTTCACTTTTATCGGATATTGCACTCACCATTACACGCTTGGGGGGAATCACACTTATTATCTCCCCCTAGCCTTAACACACGTCTTACACTCTCATCACACCACACTTAGATCTTTATGCTCAACTCATATACCAGTATTGACATTTCCCTATGACACAATCTTGTGCTAAGGTTCACACTTGACTGTTGAGGGTATGTTATACACACAAACCTCACACACTACACATTACACATCTCACATAACACACCTTTTACACATTTGAAAATATATTATTGCACCATCTATCACACATTTTGAATTTTAATCACCATACACATTCACATTGCATCTTTCTTACGTCTACTTATATGTGCTACACTCACTAACCAATGACGCACTTTAGTCCATCAGTCCATACTCGACTATTGAGGGTCTACCAATCAAATGGACCTCATCACTCTCACACATTTGATCAAATAATATTCTAATCATACCATGTGACATTCTTATCCATACCTCACTCACACATTTCATGATATAAGCTTTTAGGCTAAATCATCAACTCTTTCTATCACCTTATCCATACATATCCTTATATACACTTTGTGCTACATCATCATACCTTCTATCATTTCCATCCATATATTTCGTGATATATGATTTATGCTACATCGTCACGCTTTTTAGACATCTTTCTCACATGTTTAGTGATATACACTTTAGGCTAAATCATCACACATTCTACCACCTCTTCAATTTTATTTTGTCGCATTCAATACTAAACCTTATATGAAAACTTACAATTAAAATATTTTTTCTATACACATCATTCAAACCATTTCTTGATGACGCACTCTCATTTACAATTCATTCTTGACTTCTAAGGGGACATAAATAAATGAATCTCACTGCATACATTCCCATCCACTTGGGGGTCATGTTGCTCTTATCATTCATGCTGCATTCCATTCCACCTCATCCACAACATATTGCACATCTTGGTTACATTTACTCGTTACATGCACATCATATTACACATACTAGATATATTTCTTGTATGTCATTATATTTATCATATACACATGTGCATTCACTTTCCTTTCTAGTTTTAATGGCACACCATACAGATCCATTACACGCAACATGGATGCTTAGGACAATACATAGTACAAGTCTCACAATGGCTCTAGGGGGCATCCACTTTCATACATTCCAGGTGATATTGTTTCATTTTGTTTCATAGCACATTGCTTTATAATATTATACACGCTTTGACATACTTTTCATATTTCTAACATGCTAATGGGTGCTTCATATGAAACATTTGTTATGCAGGGTTACTTTCTTCCATGATTGTTTGTTACATCATTTGCTCATTGTATGCTCTTGTTTGTGGGCTTTGCTCTTTTTCTTGTGTGAACACTTGTCTGTTTGTGGCCATTAAAACCTTGATTATCTTGTGACATCGTAAGTGATGTCCCATGTTTACAACCTACTTTTCGTAGTCTAAATTGTCTTCTTGTGTGTTTACACATTGTCTACATAGCTTACATTTTGTCTTATACACGAGTGTTTGTATTTGATTATACTAATACTTGTTTTTCATAGCCACTTGTTTGTGTGTGCTTTGGTTTCTACCAACAAAATTGTCCTCCCCCTAAAATATATAGTTTCAATGCAATGGTCAGTCCTCTTAGGGATGCATACTCCTTCAACGATGTTGCATGCACCCCAAATGAGGGGGGACATCATATGGGTGAATCACTCACCACATACAGAGCTACACACAACACAACATGGTATCGATACAATACAGTTTCAGTTTTGGATAGGGATCAAATTCAATTAACTCTTGGTTGCATTTAAAGGCTTGCAAATCGTGGCATTCCACCTGTTTATGAGCAGAAAAAAAGCTTCGACGTCTCCAACAGGAAACGTGTCCCTCTTCAAAATATCTATGCATGTCCTTAAACGTGCTCTGGTCCATTTAAAAAGTAGGATAGAGATAGATGCTACATCAGATGGTGTAAACGCATTAACATCTACCCTGCATGTGTCATCTACCATTGTGTTATCCACCCAAGTTGGAGATTCTACGTTTTAAATGCTACGGTTCTGTGATAAAGATCCAGCTGACACTCCTCTCTGATGAATTCTTCCATTCGATTGTACAGATTGACCTACTTCCAATTATCAATTCACTCTGTAATGGTGTATCAAGACACTCTCAATTTTCGCATGGACCGTGGAATTTTAGGAGCTCTCCAAGTGGTTCAGTCAACCCAGCATTTTAGTGTAACAACTCTTCATGCATCAGATCCGTGTTTTCCTCCAACAGAAATTGGTAATTAGTTGTGTTAGTTTTTTGTGATAAAGTCAAATTGTATTGTTATAATACTAGTCTTGTCATCATTAGTCTTAATAGTCATTTTTAAAAAAAATCACAATTTGTTTATCTATTAAAATCTAATATTTAATTGGATTTTATGTTAGCCGTCAAGATATGTGTTTGTCATATTGTAAAAATAGTATTATCGAGTCTTGTCAATAGTGTCCTTGTCAAATATTAAAAAAAATAAAATTTTCATTGTGTCCTCTTGTCTAAGTCCTAAAAGTTAAATAGGTGATTTTTGGATATTTATTTTTTGTCATTTTTTTATTGTTGTCAAAAAATTGTATCATTGTATTAAATCCGAAAAATTAAAAAAATTGCCCGCATTTCAATTTTGGACGCATTTTCACTTGTACGCGACATCCAAATTATTGAAGGTATTTTGAGCTTCATGATCACATCCGGTTGAACTAGCAGCACGTATGATGGAGGAAGGAGGCATCGGAGGAAGGAGATCAAACAACGACCTCTCGTCAGTTACCAACGACGGGGCCGCGCAGAAGCTGTGGTGGCATATGTATGGTGTGAGTATATGATTTTCAGCGTGGTTTCCATTTTCTCAGTGTGCTTCAGTTTGCAGTGTCCTTGTTGCTTTGAGTGGTGTTATTTATTGTTAATATTGGAAAAGAATTGTATAAGAGAGCATAAAACTACGGAGATCCTCTGACTGACGTACTTCGTTGGAAGATGATCGTTCAGTGAATACGTTCATTGGAAATGGTGATCATGTGCAGCAAGATCAAGACAACAAGATCTAGTTAGTATGATAGAACACAATACATTTTTCCCTTTTTGATTTCTTATTTGGAATTTCACATTGTGGGGGGGAATACATACCAATGTTCCATTCGCATTCTGCACCCAAAATGACTTAGTCAAGGAAAGCTTCCAGTGGAAGTGGCAATTTTCTATGCTGTTCGAGATCGAGTGGCAGTAATCAATGACAGAGACTACGATTAAGAACATTACGATTCTTATAGGAAGTAATGTGAAATTTTTTCAGTATTTCTTCTATTGTGTAATTTTGAGATATGCATGTTGTGTTTCCTACATAATTCCCTGATGTATAAGCATAGTGATGAACAATAGCACCAGAGTAAGTTAGTTCATGGATATTGAAAGGGTTTGTGGGAGGATCCAGAAAACCACACGAGGTGGATAGTTGATGAGGTTCCTGTCACGTCAAGGTTTGTGGTAAGCCTGTTTAAAACCATGGAAGGAGATAGCCTTTCTTTTGGATCAAGGTCATGAGTCACAGAGTTGGACATGCCACAGGGGTGAGCATACTGCAGAGGAGTGTGTGGATGTTTTTCTACCATGTTCGCACTAAGGGGGGGAATGTTAGGAATACTTGTTTAGTGCTCATTATTTAGATGTGTTTATTATATTTACATATTGGTGAATATAATAATGTGGAGTAAATGAGTTGTAATAACAACTCATATAGTTATTTGAATGTGATTTGGTTGTTAAACCAAATTCACGTAAATAAGAAATGTGAGGAGTGTTGTTAGAACAACCTCCTAGAAAATAGGATCAATTTATCCTATTTATTTGTAATATCTTGTACGTTTGAATATTAAGAAAGTATTATTATTGTGCAAATCTATCTATACCATTTCAATAATTGGGTCCATAGCATAGTGACCTTTCCTAGAAGCCTAAAATCAGAGGGAAATACAATGGTATTTCTTAAAAAGCTAGTAATCAGGAGACAATTACATGGATCTTTAACATGTTATAGAGGCTCTTGATAGGGTAGAGATTCCTTTAGCACTAGGAATTTAAATAGTGGATTTTATAGCTCAGAGAGTCCTTAGCACATACACACTATCTGCAATGGTGTTTTACATAGCGGGAAGAAGTTAAAGGTTGGCGGACGACACTAGACAATTCTCCCTACACTTCTTCCATTACACTAGCATGAGATTGACTAAAAAAATCACCTGTCGAAATTATCTACATGATCCTTTCTACACTCTTGTCCTCATCACGAATTAGGTGCACATGTTCCTTTTTCACAATTTTTCATTTTTCATACTTTCCTTACACACTTTGATCATATACATGCATATTTGACTACTTGTTTTCTTCTCTTTTACAGGTCCATCCGTATGGGAAGTGGTAGTCAACATCACTACAACACTAACAAAAACAACAACATCACAAGCATCGACATCGACAACATGTACATCATGACATCTACACTTGCCTTTTTGCCCTAGGTTCATTTTCATCACTTTTTTGCACTTTATCCTCCTTAGCATCCACGCTTCACATTTTTATCACTCCACACTTTGTCTAGTCCCTCGATATGTTTTCTACATCAATCTACATGAATAACAGGTACACATCTCTATAAACTTTATATTACCAAGATTTCCATTCACCAACATAAAGTGGGGGAAAATGTAGACACATAATCACGCACTTTGGGTAATTATCTAGTCCTGATTGCATACTACTATTCATATGATTCCTAAGTAAGAACAATACTAATTAACCCATGTCTTTGGCCACCATTCTTTGTCTTCTGCTTCTACTTTCAGTCTTAAACCCTTACTTGCTCAGTCTTTGGCATTTTTCATCTTGGACACCGGTGCCCAAACTAGGACACCAACGTCAGGTGCCCTCATCCACTCTAGGTGCCCTTGTCCTCTTTATACTTTACTCACACTTTTTAGGTCCTTTCTATCCATTTTAGCATATTATCTTTTTGACAGTCTACAATTTTGGGTTTGATTACAAAATTCAAGCAAGGGAATCATATAAATATAAAGTTATGTGATCATAATAAAGGATCAAACACTAAGCATTTATTATCCACCATTGTGGTAGATGAGGAAAGTCTGACCCCTTATTTTGCATCTTTCTTTTTTAGGATTTGATGTCTATTTGAGGGTTTTATAGGTTCATTATTCATTACAAGTTTTTGAAAAATCCAGCAAGAATTGTGTGAATCCATAGCAACAAAAATTGAGCATCAAAAAACATCTTGCAACCCTAAGAATTCATGTTTCCACTTACAAACTTGTTATTATCTGAGAAGATTGATCAGTGCAGGTTGAGTGGACAGTGATGGCATTATCTTGTACTTGTGGAGTATAGATTGGTGGGATAGCCTGAGGGACATGTTTAACATCCTTAGTAATTTTCTCACATTTATATTTGGATTATTCCACTATATCTCATATGAAAATGAGAGATCGTTCGACGATCTGTAGGGAATTTATTGAGATTAGTCAAAGACCCAATTTTTGGGCAATGTTTGTACTCTTTTATACTAACATTTGTAAGACCCCTTAGAGGGTAATTATTTGGTAATTTTTGCTAACACTAGAGATGGATTATATTTTTTCCTTGTTGAGTTATTTGTCCAATAGGGAAGATAAAAATGAGGTCAATCCATGATTAAGATATAATGGAGAAGACAAAGTACATAAGCCATCAAGTAGGAGAGATTTCGCGACAGGTTTATCATGTGAAAATTATTTTCCTTTAAACTGGTAACTAAGCTTATTGTACCAAGACTCCAAAAAGGAGAATTTTTTTACAACTAATTTGCAAGATGTATTAGGATATAATTTCCTACACTTGTATTTGGAAGTTGTAAAAAGACCCTTTTAAGGGCACATATCTCCTAATCAAATATTGAGTGACCATTATAGTTGGATACTAATATCTATGAGCTTGGAGATTGATCTACCATTTATGCAGACAGTGGAGCTTGCAGGAGTCAGTTCAGAACTTCATTCTGTGTAGAGGCCTCATGACCATGTAGTAGAATGGTAGTTGAATCACTGTTGGTATTGACGTTAGTCAAAACTTTTTTCTGTGAAGAGGCCATCATGGGAAACTAGCAAAATGCTACCTGATATATTTTGTCAATAAAAGGACCTCTTAAAAGATTATCTCATAACATCATTCGGTGTCAAGGAATTGCGATCACACATTCGAATGGTAGTTGATCATCATACTGAGCATCGTGCAACATAGGTGTTGAGGTATGAAAGAGACTTAGCACTGCACAACAGAGGCATTGAGGTCTGAAAGAGACTTAATACTACACAACAGAAGCGTTGAGGTCTGAAAGAGACTTAGCAATGCACAACAGAGGTGTTGAGGTGTGAAAGAGACTTAACACTACACAACATATGTTTTGAGGTTTGAAAGAGACTTAGCACTGCACAACGAAGGTGTTGAGGTCTGCAAGAGACTTAGCACTACATAGTGGAGGCATTGATGTCTGAGAGGGGACAATTCATTTTCCATCATCAACATTGAATCAATCCTAGCTCTAAGTAACATGGAGTTCCTTCGGACCAATTTAGATTTTGTGGAATTAACTCAGAGCTAGGAGTTGTGTTATAGAGTAAAAATATATCCTTGTTATCATATATCTTATAGTTTAGCACAGTAGGAGTGTTGAGGTTTCATTTAGAAACTTAGCACCATACAGTGGAGGTGTGGGGGTCTTCTTCAGATATCAAAGTGGTGCAACAGGAGGCATTGAGCCCAAGTGCCACAGGTCTTAGAGTTTTAACCATCATTTGTTGATTCTGGAGTTAGCAGAATACTGTTATGATCTCTTCTCAGCAATTTGATTTGGAATTACAAGCTTTTTAGGACAAAAATCCTTTCCCATTAGGGACACATAATCTGGAGGTCAAAAGGAGGAAAAATGTTCCCTAAATCTCCCAAGATCAGTACATTGTGGAAGTTGACTCTGAGAGCTTTTTGTCAACTATTTGAACGTCAAAAACAAAGTCTGTATGCACATTTGGTGACCGGTCAAAGTTGTGGTTAACCTTAGGTAAGACCAGGTCAATTGGTGAGTCACGAAGTAGTGGTAATTATGATCGTGAGAAGGTGATGTTTTCAAGTTTGTACCTCTAGTCTTCGTCATTCGACATCGTCTTCATCTTCATACATGATCGACAAAAATATTTTCCATGTGATGGGTCCTCAGGCCACCCCGTGGCCTGTCACCACATTTCAACATTGAATTGAGCTCATGTTAGCAATGGCGAGTCGATTGTTAGCCATCGAGCTATGTTGTAAACTATATGGTGAGTTGACATTGACTCACAATTGAGCTATGCTTTGCATTGATGGGCGAGTTACTTTTAAAACTTGACGGGCCATTTATTTTGGTTGGGATTAATATAGTATTTAAACTATATTATAATCTTAAAATTTATTGGTGAAACATTTTACATGGCTCAAAGCCACGTTCCATGTGTTGGAAAAGGCTATTTAAAGCCCATTGTATCTCCATTCCACCATATTACGGGATAAAATATTATCCCTAAATGCCAACAAAGGTTTTTGCATCAACTTAGATGCATAGTGGACTCGACATACCCACGAGGCTCGGATGGGTGATGTGGCATGTGGATAAGGTTGGAGAGCTTGACAGAATCAATTGGAGATAATGCAAATGAGTCATGGGAAGCCACATGGCACAGTGGTCGGTGGTTGTGGCAGAAAAGTCAGCGAAGTTTTGGGGAGTGGGATTGGAACAGCCTCACCGGCCCACCTATATAGGTGGTTGAGATATGTGATGGCCGTTTAAATAGGTTTTCCGGTGGCCCTTAGCCTATAAAAGACCCTCGACACCCTTCTTCTATACACAAGATCATTTTTGGAGCTTAGTATCTCCCAAGCTAAGCCCGTGGAGACTAAGGGAGGATATTATGAATATAATGGGTCATTTTTATTAAGTTCATTATTTGGAGAAATATATAAGTCGTATATATCTATTATAGGAATTATTATGTTATGTAAGACCTATATTATTGTAATGTCCCCTTTCCTATGCCAAATGCCTAAGGGCCAATTCGAGTCCAAGCCTTGGTCATACCCAAGGGGATTTGGATGCTGGGAGCTATTGGGTATGAATATCTAGTCCATTTTGTTATAATTTTTCATTGACATATGCAAAAAGGTGTGTTGGAAGGACTAGATGTTACATTTTGTCGTTAGGAAGGGGCCACATTGTACTAATGTTCTAATTTTGTGTTGGGGGTCACTTTTGGACCATGGCGACTTAAAAAGGGAAAAGTAAGTTAAGTTACTTTTATTTTATTGGCTCTTCCAAGGGAAAAATGTGACCAGGGTTTATTGGGGCTCTTTTGCCTTGGAGAATTTATATAAGGATTTGGGGGAGAAAGGAAAGGCATTCTTGCAGGATCCCTAGCTAGCAGGGCATTCTTCAATAGTGAAAGATCTACCATAGCTTGTCATTTTGGAGCTATTTTTAGGGATAATTTACAGAGATATTTTCAGAGGTTTTTAGAGAAAGGGTTTTGATTATTTTTGAGATAATTTGAGAAGATGATCAATGGGTTTTCATATCAGACTTATGGTAGCAATAAATAAATGGTTGGCATCATTTCCTAAGGATTTCAAAGGGGTTTTGACCATCTACCAAATAAGGGTGACTTGTTTGGAGATTGCAGCCTTCATTTGGAGGGTTTCCAGTTGGCCATTTTCAGATCTAAGGGTTGGAATATCATCTTCTACATTTGTAAATTTTATTTCAAAGTTTCATAGTTTTTGCAATTATGTTCGGGAAGATATGAATTTTAGAAGTTTTCCAGCTATTTAGGGCACGCTGTAATTTTTTGGAAGCGTTATAGTGTCTAAAAAATTCCAAAAATAGTTTTCTTATGTTATTTATAATATTAGCAAGATCTCTTTAAATTTTCAAGTGATTTGAGTGGATATTTTGGGAGTTATTAATTTTCTTCAGTTCGCTGCCCTAACTGGTAAAAATCTGCAAAAATCAGTATTTTATTTGGCTGCAAATTTTCAATATTTTTTGTTATTTAAGTGGTATCCCACAAGGGATATTTCAATTATATATGGGAATTATTATTATTTTGAAATACCTATATTTTAATATAGGTATATGTTCCGGAGCTAAGGCCTATTATTATAGGCATGTAATATATAAGTCCTATAATATATACAGGCATTATTATTATTATTATTTAAACCCTATTATTTTAATAGGTGAAATAATATTTTGAAGCTCTGAATTCTCTCTGGAAGCAATGTTCCATGCCTGAGCCGAGAAGGACAACATGCATTTCGAAGGTGATCGTGGAGGCGATATGGAGATTGAAGACCTATTTTAAAATAGGTATTATGGAGAGATAAGACCTATATAGTATAGGCATCATCTTCATTAAGGACCGATAGTATTTATTATCTGAAAGAAGAAGATAAGACCTATTATTTTTAATAGGAAAAATTGTAATTAGGAGTTATTGCAAAAAACCAGCCAATAGGCCATTTGAGCCACACTGCATATTGTGGATCTTGTACTTAAGTGCCATAGGATATTCTACAAATAAAAGATCAGATCTACTGCATAAGCCGAGGATTATCACTTGGTGGTCGTGGAGGAGGTCCTTGTTCTTCAAGCTTATTAAGCCACAACTTCAGAGTACGGCGTGTCTGGAAGACCGACTGGGGAGCCATAGGGCGTTGTATTAGCATCTGGAAGACCGATCAGGGAGTTGTAAATCATTGTACCTGAAGGAGAATACTTAGCACCGTGATGACGGCATAGAGATATTCATGGATAGAATACATGATTGAATCTACCAAGGTTTCTTCTTGGTATAACGATTCTTGTTCTTATGTATTCATTATTATCATGCATAGATTGTATTATTTATTAAAATAATTTGAAGTTGATAATATATCAATTCTATTGATGAACCCGGAGACGTAGGCATTCTGTTGAACTTCGTTATCAACCTGTTTTGTAGTGTGATTTAATTCTTGCATAGATTTAAGTTGATTTTAACAGGGTGATTTCAGAAAATAATTTAATGCATATAGGGGTTTGAAGATCGTTAAAAAAAATTGATCTATTTTCGTATCAATCCACGTGTGACTGACATAACAGAAACCTAGGGCAAGATACCACACACACACAGAACTACATTGGGTATGAAATCTAGTAAAAAAATCAATTGTAAGTCCACCATTATAGTGGATGAGGATAGTCTGGACCCTTATTTTGCATCTTTATTTTTTAGGATTTGATTTCTATTTGAGGATTTTATAGGTTCATTATTCATTACAGGTTTCTGAAAACTCTAGGGAGAATTGTGTGAATCCATAGCGACAAAAATTGAGCATCAACGAGCATCTTACGACCCTGAGAATTCATGTTTCTGATATTTTTTTCAAACCAAGGCACCCAATATCAATACCCAGGCACCCACGGGTGCCCTTGTCCCTCTCTAAGTGCCCCTATCCAACTTGTTCCTCTAGTTCTAAAATTTTATGAGCTCCAGTGTGATGGTAAATGCTTCAAATTTCTCTATCTTCTAAATCTATGTAATTTCCATAACTCAACAAATTATCTAAGGCATCTTACCCTTTTTTGCACATTAGGGTTTCATTATTTATTTCTTAGTCTTCTTTGGTATATTTATGTATTTCATTACATCATTTACTTACCGCTACTATATCATCAAATTAGGATTGTGTATTTACATTTTAGCTTAATCAATGAGGTGGATGGAAGACTATCAGGCAAAAAATATGAAGCGGAAGGTGTTTTGGTTGATAAATATAAAGATTGTGAAGAGATAGTTTCTATGATGGGACAATATGGTTCCCGATTGGCTTGTGCTTCGAGTTATTGGAAATACTGGAATGGTTGGGGGTCACCATGGATGGTGACCTCCATATCGTCATGCATTTTATAAATCTAGGGATGTCCAAGCAATAAGTTGTATAGGAATTAAATTTCCACTATATTTACCAGGGTGGGTAGTGTGACAAGCACCACATTAATAAGAAGATACAAAGTGCCCACAAAATTTCTTTCAGTATTTTTGTATGCTTTAATAGTAATTATTTATCGTTATAAATCTAACTCATCATACCCTAGTCACCGAATGAGAGATAGGGTAAAAAGGTTGACTCCATACTTGTTTTCCACTAGTAATTATTTAACGCGAGAATTTTCAAAGTGAACCTTAATGCAAAGAGGGAGGTTGTGAGATGGACCCTGTAGTGGCAAGTCCTATTGGGTAAAGGTGAGTAGAAATGTTGGATGGGAGTAAAGATGAGCAAAAATGGTTTGAATTGTGTAGGATTGATATTATTTAGGATGCACATTTCCTGAATAACACACTAAAGGATATCTTTGTGTACGAAGGATGTTTTGAGAAGATCCATAATAGATATTTGCGCGGTGGTCTTCTCAAGTTATTCAATGATGTTGTACTGAGTTTGTGGTGGTGGATTAGAGGAAGATGGATCAAATCCTTTAACTATTACATGGATCCTGCGAGTGATAACTACACAATAAGGGTTTTGTGAAGGGCCTTTGACCTTGATAACGACTACTTGATGTGGGAAACGACGAATATGGCCAATAAGAGATTTGTATGAGAATGCTACATGGTGAGAGTTGTTATGATTAGAATGGTGGGTGGATGACTCAGGGTTTTTCTCAGACTTATGTTGACCCTAATTTGAGGCGTGGGTATGACCATGATTGGGGAGTAGATTTTGATAGATTCCTAGCTTTTGATTCTAAGAAAAAAGGACGTATTATATTCGATTTTAATTTTTCCTCGATCAATCAGGTCTTGAATGTAATTTTTCAGCTTCATACACATAGTAGTGGTGTGAACCTTGATTTTATGGAATTTGCAATACTCGTTTTCCTTAAATCAAGAAGGCTTTAGTATGGACTCATCGATTGGTTGAGTCTAAGTGAAAAAACCATATCAGTAGCAACTAATTTGTCAAGGATTTCTTCAATAGATTCACCATAGGGGGTGTATGTCCTTCTTTTTTAATCTTGTATGGATCGAGGTTAACCTTTGGGGACTACTATAGTAACAAATTTATGGACGTGTTGAACATGCTTAGTCCTTATCACCCTATCGTCGACCACATTTTTTTCTTATATAAATATTTGGGATTATCTGATGTGGATGGATGATTGGTTTGATTGTAGTCGTGGGAACATAACTTAATGAGGCCTTTAGCAAAAAGGATTTTTTTTTAATTTGCATTCCCTTCTCTATGATGTCATCGAAGGTATTAGCACAGTGTACTTGTAAGTGGAAAGCTAGTTCTTAATGGAGGTTAGTGATAAAGATGGTAACCAATTTATTTTCTAGGATGGGCCATTGGATACGGCTAGCAAGGTGTTGTCATAATTACAGGAAGGACTAAAATATTTCTCCATTGGGTTGTTTGGTATTACATGCTATCATGTTCTACATTATATGAGAAGTGCTTGTCAAATTTTTTGGATAGTTTGGTGAAGGTAGTGACATATCCCTTGGTAAACAGAGGAACCATTTAAGAGTTGGACCAGCTAGGATTCATGAAAAGGGTCATAAGTAGACATGATTTTTTGTAAGCGAATTCCTAAAATAGCATGTAGAACTCTTTTACATGTTCATGAGGGTCACCCTTTCCTTTCATATCTCTCAAAATTTAGTGGTTTGAAATATGGAGGTAAAGGGATTCTAGCAAGGTGTCATGGAATCAAATGGATAAGGGAAAAGTTCCTCATAATTGTATTATCGTCCTTGTTTACTGAGAGTTGCAACCATTGAAGCGTTTCCTTCATAAAATTAACTTTATGTATCTCTAGGGTAGGTTATTGAGGGCCAGGGAGGCAGTAAATTAAAAGTTGGTTTGTTGGGAATGTTGAGATTCAGTGGTCATTTGGTCATTGCAGATCAAGTTGGGATACTAATTCGGCCAATTTGGTTACTCATTTGTTGTAATTGAGGTCAATACGACCCTCTTTAGATATATGTGAGATTATTAGTGTTCTCTTTGATATTCTGTTCATGTGCAATGCAATGGTGACTTTTGATTTAGTGTTGTTTGGATTACAGTTTAGTGGGGATGGTGGTCATTTTCCAATGAATCTCACTCTTCATCGTGGAGGATACTATGAAGTTGGTTATGGGTATAATTAGGAGGAAGTTTCAGCTCCCGTATGATACAATTGGAGTAAGAGAGCATATTTATGTTTATCAATAGAAGTGATTAAGAAAATATCTAATATTATCTATTTTCATGAAATTATGTACTTGAATAATTCATCAATACTGGTATTGATCATGGTTTCTTCATCTTATACTCTGGTACAATTGACTTTTGTATTGACATCATAATAGTTGTGATTAAATATGTCGTGTCCTATTTCTTGGTGAATATTTTCATCATCATTTCCTGATTAGGATTAGATAGCTATTCTCCTAGGTGCCATCATACCCTAGTGCTATTGAGATGTGTGCATGAGATTAAAGTGTGATGAATTTGATGATAGATGTGTAGGTGAGGAAATGATAATATTTATTATTTTAACTGATGTATTATCTTAATAAATGAACCTTATTTTGGGAAAAGAGGACTTGAAGAGGTATTAGAGAGAAGTGGAAGAATTATTTGAATCGATAATACGATGGATTTGGATGTTCCTTGATGTAAGGGATTGGAAGAATAGGATTAAGTGATAAGGATATTTTTTACTGTATGCAAGGTGTTGATTAGCAAGATTAGATCAACTATGTCAATAAAAAATTGTAGATAGGGTTTTTAGGTACCAAATCATATGTGTAGATTTGGGTGAATATGTAAGGATGTAGTATGTGTTGTGATAAGAGATACACAACATGATAAGTTTTTAGGGTCTTGTAGGCCTAGGTAACTTTTTTGATACCAATAGGATATGCTAAATCAGCTAAGCGGAGGTTTTTGTGATGATGAATGGATGTTTAGGTTAGATGGGAAGTTATGAAATGGGTTATGTTTATGAGTGAGGATATGTAGAAGATGTTTAAATTTGTTTGTAGATGTGGGTGAATATTTGTAAATTTATCTTATAATTATGAAATTTATGTATTATGATGGGGTTTCTATTATTTGATTTTTATTTTTGTTAAGAGGAGGGTGTGAGTGATGTCAAATGGACAAAGGATAAAAAACATTATGGTCAAAGGTATATAATTAAAGGTGTATGATTGAACAATGTGTGGTCAAAATTATATATAGGTGGTAGTCAAATTATGGTCAAAATGTGGTTAAAGGTAAGATGAGGGATAGTGTGTATGGGTAGGATTAGAGGGATTAATGTGAGGGTTATATACTTAGTTTCAATAAAAAAATCAGGCAGTCACAAACACAGCAATCACAACCTAGCTAGTCAAGTGGGATTACAACTGAAGCTATAGCTCACTTTCAATACCACACATAAAAAATAGTTCCACAAATTGGATCTTCACCTATGTGTCCAATATGGGGTTGGATATGCGAGTGATATTAGGGAAGTGCATCATCCTTGCACTATAGTTTGATATTTGAAGTCAAAAGGGATGTCTATTCTAGGCTATATGAGCTCTACTAGGGGACATCCCTAATATACCTTATAATACGATGGGGCCCAAGTCCATGTTACAAGGATGATTTCTAAGGCCTAGGCATTGAGATGTGGAAGGCCTTCAATTCACGTCTGCTCTTAAAACAAGCAAGCATTTAGCCAATAAATGACACCTGTTCAAGAATTTATATATTACCACTAAAACACAAGGTGTATCTACATGCGTGGAGATGAAGCCCACGATCATAAGAATCCTAAGACTATGGCAAGTACCTGGATGTTATTTCCACGTCACGTTACCCCTATAAATAAATTTAGAGAAGAAGGTTAGCTGATTTTGATTCTCAAGATCGTCCTAGGATGCGAGAGGTGAGCATATATGGTGTTCACCTTTAGCGAAAAAAACAAGTAACATATTGTAAAACACACTAAGAAGATGACAAATGCAAGTAAAATAGATGCAAGATGATTGATGATAAAGCTTATTTGATAAGGTTTTCAAGAGGAGGCTCTGACAAAACAAAAGATTAATCTTTTGTTGATTTATAAACCCAAATATTCTTGAACCGATCATGCTACAAAACAATATGGGCTAGTAATTTCAGACCAATTTTTATCTTTCGTAAGTGTACGAATCCCACAACCACAAAATGATAGGATAAACACAAGGTTTGGAGTAATACAACATATACGAACTTTCCCCTTGGTAGTGTAATAATTTTATGAAATATAGAATGTGAAACCTTGTAAAACAACACCTTGAACATAAGTTAAATCTTAGATAAGTTAGGTTTAAGCATTAACATATATTCCATTGCATAGGCGTATAATTACCAGAGCAAAGGAGTTACTTCTGGTCAAAGGTTCCAAAGTAAAGACAGAGGCACCAATACAGAGAAAAGTTTCCAGCATAAAAATTTATGGCTCTCAGACAGGTAGTTACAAAACGCGCTACATCACATAGAAGTATAGGCGCATGAACTATGTAGCATGGTTAATTTTAGCAATAAAATAATGCGCCAAACTATGTAAGCATAGGCTACTAAAAGACAGACATAGGCGCTAAACCTGTACATGAAACTAGGTTAGAAAGCATAGGCTCCAATGTAGGTCACAAAATGTGCCACAACTATGTAGCATAGGCAACTAAAAGATAGGGCTACAACCAAATAAGTCAGTATATCGGGGCAAAGGTGCACTAATGTATGGGACAAAGGTGCCAAACTTGTGAAGCATAGGTGCTAAAACATAGGGCATAGGTGTTAATTCGTGTTGAAAACAACATATGAAGGTGAAAATTAACACGAATTTTTTCCAAACTTGGAGAACTTGTTGTAAATATGAATTTATATATATATATATATATATATATATATATATATATATATATATATATATATATATATATATATGTATATATATATATATATATTGGTGGGTAAGTCCCACGGTGGGCGCCAACATGTTGACAAAATGTGTATTAGCTGCAAATACAAACAAAGAACCAAACAAAATTAATCCTTAATCTAACACACCTAATATCTACATCAAATTGAAAAAAGATAAAAAGAGAGAAAGGATGTTATACCTGTAATTACCTACAAGCTGCAATCCTCCTTCTTTAATGCTTTGGATGTGATCAAATGGATGAATATTTATTGCTTCATATTATGGATTCAATTGGACAACATCTCCCCTTTGTTGAATGTTGATTTGCTTGATGGAATGCTTGATGATGATTAAGAGCTCTCTAGTAATATTTTGGCAGCTCTTAGTTGAAATTTCATAATTTGGTTTCCACGAGGGTGGTGATCCAAATGTATAGGTTATGGGAGGAGGAATGAAGGGTGTAAATTGATCCATGTAGGATATGGATCAATGGTTGAGGATTGGTGAGAAGGATGGAGAATTCTAGAATTAGATAATTCTAGAAATTAAGTCTACATTTATTTTTTAATTCAATGGAGATAGGGATTTTTTTATAAAATTTTTGAATAAAAAGGAGAGGGGTTTGGAGAGGCTTCTAGAAATAGAAGCCTCTATATTTGGGGGTGGAGCATTTGATTAGGCTAGAATTGGGTGAGATTAATTTTTATTTGATGGAGAAGTTAGGTGATTAAACTACAATAGAATATTTTTAGTGTAATCTAATGCTATAGGAGCAGTAAAATAACTAAATAAATGAAGTAATAAAATACTGAAATAGTACCCAAGCAATGAAATGTGAAACCCTAATGTGAAAAAAGGGTTAAAAAAGCCTCAACTAATTCAATGATATTGTGGGGTTGTGTCACAATGTATACCAAATGAACAGGAGGAGGAGACTTTCACACATGATCCTTAAAAAGTGCAAATCTGGACTGTTTGGCTAGACTGGGGCACCTGGAGAGGGATAGGGATGCTCTTGGTTGCCCTGGTATGAGACCTAGGCACTCTGGTCTACGAAAATGACCAAAAACCCTCCTTTGAGTTTCCTTTGAGGTGTCCCTAAATGTACCCCTATGTTTGCTTCTTTTCACATGAATTTTGTTGTACTTCACCGGATATTGTCGTAAAGCTATAATAAAGAATCACCTACAAAACCCTAGATAAAGCATCAAAACCCTAAAAAAAAGATGCATATGAAGGGGTTGGATTGTCATTTTCTACCAAATTGATGGAATTATTGTTGAGCATTGCACTACATCTCATACCCAATGTATTTCTAGGTGCGTGTGTGTGTGCACAGAATTGTGCCGTAGGTGCTCTTATACCAGTTGCACTTTGTGAAGTAGCTAGCAAATAATTAGATGTATAATGTAATAAATGTGTGCATGGAAACAATAGAATCCCCTCCTATGAAGTGTGATGTAGATAAATCAGAAGCTAGATTGATGCAAATGTAGCTATAGATGCATTTGATAGATGCAACCTTAGGTGGAGATAACTAGTGCTTAGTGCTTGGTCCCTCATTATGGTCACATAACTTTATATTTATATGGTTCTCTTACTTTAATTTCGTAATCAACCCTAAAAAGGCTGACCACTAAAAATATAAGAAGATTAAATGGCTATAAAGTTCCCAAGAGGTGAGAGGAAAGTGTAAAGAGGATCAGGACGCCTAGAGGGGACCAGGGTGTCCCAGTCAGAAATAAGAAAAACACCATATGAAAATATAGACTAGGTAAGTACATGTGTAAGATTGAAAATAACTAGAGAAATCAATGCAAAATGGCCAAAGACATGGGTTAGTTATTACTCTTTTCACTTAAGAACCATACAAATAGTAGTATGAGACCGGGACTAAATAATGACTCAAAGTGTGTGAATTTGTGTCTACATTTTCCCCCACTATATGTTGGTGATTAGAATGCTCAGTAACATAAAGTAGATAGAGATGTGCACTAATATCCATGTAAAGTGATGTAGAATGAATTCTGAAGGACTAAACAAAGTGTGGAGTGATAAAAACATGGAGCCTGGAGACTAAAGATGTAAAAGTGTAAAAAAGTGATGAGAGTGGACCTAGGGTGGAAACATGTGTGTAGATGCCAATGTCTGTCATGTACCTACATGGTTATTATTGTATGTGTGATGTACTTACTATGTGTGTGTTTTTGAATGCTTACTTCTCATATGGCCAGACCTGCAAAAGAGAAGAATATCAAGTAGTCAAATACGCATGTATATGTGTATGTGTAATGTGTAACAACGCATGTATATATGTAAAAAGTATGTAAAGAAAGTATGAAAACGAAAAAGGAGCATGTGCACATGGTCTGTGACGAGAAAAAAGGTATAGAAAGAATCTTGTCAATTTCATGCAAGGTTTTTGGGTGATCTCATGCCACTGTCTGAAGAAGAGTAGGGAGGAAAGTCTAATTTATCTTCCAACCTGTAACTGCTTCTTGAGAATGAAGAGATCTTTGTACTATCTAGTTTTTTGGGTGATCTAACACTATGAAAGTGTAGAGAGGAAGGTCCGGCTTATCCTCTATCCTTTAACTACTCATGAATGTGCTAAGGATACTCTGTCCTATAAAATCCATTGTGTATGGAGTTTGTAGACTAGTCTGAACCCACTCACTATGTAACCCACCATGTCATGGACAAAAATTGAAAACTGTACCCATACTGTGTGTAAACCCAAATGATTCCCCCCTCTTTGGGGGTGCATGTGACGTCGCATATAGGAGAATGTGGCCCAAAAGAGGACCGGCAGCAGATACTGAAACTGTGTCCTGCAGGGGGGAGGGGATGTGCTTGGTAGAAACCAAGGCACAAAAAAACAAGGTAGCTAGAAAACAAGTGTTAGTACAAACATACATGTAGAAAAAGAGTGTAAGAAAAAAAGAGAATGTGTAAGCTAGAACATAAACAGATAATGTAAACACCCAAGAAGATAATATAGGCTGCAAAAAGTGGGCTGGAAACATGGGACACCACTCACGGTGTCACAAGACACTCAAGGCTGCAGTTTTTGCAAACAAACAAGTGTGCACACAAGTAGAGGGGAAAATCCCACAAACAATAACAAGCAAAAGCAAATAGTATAACAAAAAAGTATGGAAGAAAATATTATTACATAGAAAATTTTGCACATGAAACACCCATTATCATGTTAGAAAGATAAAATGTATGTTAAATTGTGTATAAACCAGCAAATTTGTGTGCTATGAACAAAAATGAAACAATAACTCCTATAGTGTACTAATGTGGATGCCCCCATGAGTCATTGTGGGACTAAGAATAGGTCTAAACATCCATGCTACATGTAGTATTCATGTATAGTCTAAGATCATAGCTAGAAAAGTACGTGAACACACACATGTGTGTGGTAAAAGTAATGACATACAAGATATCTAGCTATCATATGTAATAAAGCATATATGTAAAAGCAAGTGCAAGAAAGATTAAATGCAACCATATAATGTAGTATGTTATGGTTGGAATAGAATATAGAGTGAATGATAGGAGTTATGTGCCCCCCGTGTGAATGGAAGTGTATGCAATGAGGTTCAATTAGTATGCCCCATTAGCATTCAATAATGAACCATAAATGATAGTGCATCATCGGGAAATGGTCAAACTATGTGTTGTGTGCAACACATTGTGATGAGTGTGTAGTAATGGTATGTGACATAGATGAGTTGTGTATGACATTGTATCCTAAGTGTATATCATGACAAGATTAATAGAAAAGGAGTGGTGATGTAGCCTAAAACATATACCACTAAATGATGTAAGCAAAATTAATGATGTAGCCTATGAAGAGATGATGCTAGAAGAAGTGACCCTATAGCCTAAAGCGTATATCACTTAATCTAGCTACGTCGCATGAGAAAACATTAAATGATGAATGTGTAAGAGTGAGGAGGTCCATTTTTGGTGTATACCATCAACAATCCGGTTGTAGTCACAAAATCACACACTTACTATTTCATTTTTACTGCCAAGTATGTTATTTTATAAATGGATCTCCTGTAAGAGAAGTATTCACTAATGGCTCATCCCCTAGTCCTATCGTCAGTTGGCTAGTCATCATTGTCACTTTTATAACAAAGTTGTTAGTTTTTTTCACAGTTTTGGTCATCTCTTAGAGGGTCATAGTTGTCATTATTTGGTCATATATCACCTCTAGTATCTTACTAGGGTGCCTAGAAAGGTGCTGGGGCACCTGTTAGCGCCCCAGTCCTCTTTTTAGGCACCCTGGACCCAATTGTAATTTATTCTCATTTAGAATTTTGAGGTCGATCTTTATGGTTTTTGGTTTCATTCCCCAAGGTGTTAGTTGTCATTTTTGGGTCATTAGTGTGAAAATTTGAACAAGAGATCCCTATATAAACATAGCATACTCATTATCTTATGGGTGGACATCTTACTATAAAGAGCTAGCTATCTACTAAGACAAATGAATGCATTTGGGCATATTCTACATTTGCATCACACAAGCATAGGGGGAAAGGGTTGTATTAATTCTATTCCATCCACCATTTTCATTCTTACATCTAGTTATTTGCCCTTAATTTGTGCATCATTGGTGCTAGGGCACCCTAGGCACATATTATTCCACACACAAGGACATATAACTAGATTGGGTCTGGAATGTAGTGCATTAATTAGTTTTTATTCCAGCATTGTGGTAAGCTATGGCTAGTCTGACCCATTTATATGCATCTATCATTTTTTAAAGGATTTAATGTTTTTGTATGGGGTTTTGTAGGTAGGCATTTTCATCACATCATTTATAGCGACATATGTGAAGTTACCTACAATAACAGAGCATGACCAAAATTAAGGTACATTGTAAAGAATTAGAAAAACTTTCCAAACTCAAATTTTGAGATTTTCTATAGACCAAAGCACCCATATTCACAAACCAGAGTACGCTTATAGGAGGCACTCAGTAGTCCTATCCCAAGTGAACCCCAATACTGATTAGATCTTCAACTTGTTGTAACTTCCTAGGAAGCACCTTCACACTCTTTGCCTTGTCTGCACATTAGCCTAGTTCAAGTCCAATACACAACGAGGTAAGTACATCTTCAAGTTAGTATCTTATCCCTTTCTATTTTCATTATCTCATTTCATTTAAATATCAGAATCAAAATATTTAGCATCGGTAATTCAGCTTGTATCATTTATTGTAACTGTTTATTCCTACTTAGACTAACTATGGAATACCAGAACCCCTAAATTAATAATTTTTGTTAATAATTTTTGTGAACCCCACTTTTAGAATACATTTACCTAAAATCTGATAAAACCTTAATGGATAAGGATTAGTTCATCATTTTTTACCCATCATGTCTCATTTTAGCATTAATATCCTATCTATGATGAGGCTGATTCCATAGCTAAACTCAAAGCTCAATATAATGCTCCGCTCATGCTACACCCCCTCATATTCAAACAAGAAATCTCTAGATGGAAAACAACTTATGGTTACTAGCTCATTCAAACTGATTACCCTATAGACATTGGAACTTGTTAATAATCCTATAGCCTTTTCTCATTGTACTCCATGTTATATGAGCTACTTGTGATCCTGCCTTTTTATATTTCAAAAGATAACATTAGATGATTCCCTTATTAATTACTTGTTTGGTATCGACAATCATTGCTCACATACGCGTACTGATTCCTCTTCTAATATGGTCATTGACATAGTTCTCTTCTCATGTATTCTGCTTCTTCCGGAAATTTCTTCTCATGATACATCCCCTCCTAGTTTTCATACTCCTCTCACATTATGTTGATGATCTTGTTAATAGCATTCTTAGTGACATACCCTCATTTCAGAGTCTCTATCAGATGAACATGAGTGAGCCACTTGATAGGCCATGATCCTCAATCCTTCTATACCATACTATCAAATTTGATCTTACCTAATCCATTACTATCCTTCTCCATGAGCTCACATCTAACAGTACCCATGAGTCACCACAACCTGCTCAGTTCCACTTCACTTGCTATTTCATCTACTCTTGTTGCTATTTCATTTATGTCTCTTACTACATATTATCCTATACATATTTCACCATCCAAGAGCTTCTATATCTATTATGGAGTGTTTCTGATGTTAGTCCTGGACTATTACCATATGGATAGTCCACCTACTATTTTACCTACTATATATTCCTCAGACACCTACTAACAAGTGTGCCTTTAACATCATAATCCTTCTCTCATCACCTTTGGATATCCCTATGATCACTCACAATGGAAAGTTACAACCACTTAATACATTATTGCCCTCTTCCAACATTCATTTGCACAAGATATCATATCTCTCATGCACACTTTCATAGGACAGTTTAAAATCTTAGGTTTAGTATCTCACCTTATAAACTAAGACATACTATGCTTATATTGATAATAATTCATTTCACATGGTAATCCAGGTCCCTAAAAAGATTCATAACTTGGACATTCTCTCATGGAATTCACCATGCATACTTTCACATGTTTTTTGATGGTATTAGCGACCCTCATGCTCGTCTACTACATCATCATAGGGAAATGTCTTCTTATTTCAATAATATAATACTACTTAAGGATTTTTGTTATAGTCTTACCGATGAGGCATTATAATAGTACAATCATCTCCCCTTTTGATCCATATAGCACTTTTTATAATATGGAGGACTGCTTTCCTCTGTCAGTTTATACTTCACAATGGCCCTAAGGTTACCTTTGCCCACTGGTTACCTAGCTCTACATCAGGGATCTTCACTGAACCTATTAAAGATTACATTCTAAGATTTAATGTTTGTATGTCCATCAATTTGGTCTTCCAATCCTATAGATCTTGAGAAGTAAATTTATCTTCTATCATGGCCTCATTCCTCCATTCAAGTGATGAATAAAGTATGATATATGTGAGTCATTCATTATTCTATATTATAAGGTGATCGATCTAGAACAAGATATTTTCTTAACACACATCATAGATCCAACACACACCTCTACGACTCTTGCCTCATCTAGTTCTCCACCTTTGCCTCACAAGCAAAGTAAACATGCTCAACCCACCCAACCACAAAATCATACTCCTTCTTTGGCTCCGCAATAGGATACTCCTCCTAGCACTCCACCTCGGTCACGTGATCCTTTAAACTTATCTCATCACACTCGACCACATGATGTGATGTGTGTTTTACTTAATGAGAGATTAATCTTCCTACCATCTAACCAACACCATCTGCAACATTAATTACAATGGTAGTGTGACCATCCTTATTATAACTATATTCCCATCAATGGCCATAGGGATGATGAATGCCTTTCCCTTCATGATCGATTGCAACAACTATAGGATAAGGGTATCATTTCATTTGGTTCTCGCTCATGTGAGTGATTTATATCTCCTCTACCCCATTGTAGGATTTATACTACAATTGAGTCATCTCCTACATCTGGTGTTTCGGCCCTTACACATTCACAGAAATGTTTTATGCACCCAAGATCTCCACAGTGTCCATACTACTACATTCTCGCATCCACTGCACCCATTACCTCTATCTCATTCATTGCATTTATGCTATGCAGCGCATCATGTTGTTCCTTCACATTGGATTCCACAACACTCTGCTATCGCGCATTCCACCACCACTCCATATGATATTAAGTTTGGTTTATATACTCATGTTTCTTAAATCCCATATGCTTCCACCACTTCGCGCCGCCTTGGTCTTTGTTAGGTGATTACTATCACCTTACCCCCTGATGAAACACTTTTGTTCTTATAGTTCTTACACAACTTTTGAGACTTTTATTTAAGAGCCTTTCATCATACGCTCCATTGTTTATCTAGCGCACTTGAATCATTTCCTGATTACAAAATCTTGATTTTTTGTGGTTCATTCTTGACTATTAAGAGATCTTAACCAAATGAACCTAATCATATACGCACTAGGGGGCATCGCTAATGTCCCCCTCCAATCCATCACATTAACATATTACAATTTCGTTACATTATTATGACATACATCACAACACGTTAAGTCAATAACCATAATTAATCTCTTTTCACATAAACTTTTCTATCATTATCATATTAACTACACATTATGAATGTCATTTAACAAACATTGTGCTTAACTCATCACATGCTATTTTTCATCGTTACACATATGTTACATCAATCAACCCTAACAAGATACAAAAACATCATATATATTCTAATAATAATTAACAACTCATATAACATTAATACAACACAAAATAAAATCATCACATATAAATCACACGTGTCCATCCATAGGTAGAAATACAATCATCATTGGGGGATAACTCCCCTACCTCATATATAATCATGATAATAAAACCTCATCATCACTATCGCTCTCAGGTACTACGAGAGCCCTAGAACTAGATGCCTCACCACTCACTCTACGCCACTATTCATGGCCTCAATATCGATCCACTAGCTTACGCAATAAGGTGTTCTCTGTAGGATGATCCATAAACTAATGTTGTAACTCCATGAACCATAAAAATACATCTTGCGCTAAAGGGTAACCAACCAACACCTCACGGGATCGTTAAGTATCCTCGCGTGCCACATTCCTCTTGGCTAGTAACACAATACATGTGGCTACCACTATGGCCATTGGCTCAAATAGATGGGAATGCTTTCCCACAATATCATCCACTCACCCCAATATACCTCCAACAATAATTTCAATTGGAATATTCCGCATCAAGGTACAGATGGAGGTTTCAACTATCAAGGATTAATACGCATCACCTACAACACACATACCACATAGCATTAGAAAACCATTACTAAAACATAAGATAACAACAACATACATAATGTAACTATATGTAGATACTCACGCTCTACTACACTTGCTGCTACAGGGTCGGGGACATGTGCTTCCCCCCCTCCTCCTCCTACATACGCTAACCCTTCTGGATCTGAAAATAATGGGAACAAAAATACCTATCTGTGTTCCTACCATAATGCACGATACTCCTCTGTGCTACTAACATCATCTAATTCTATTACCTCTATCGCTACATCTACCTCATCTAGACTAGGAGGTGCTAGCTGATATTTTGTGGCCCCGGTCTGGCCCCAACCCTCCACTGTGCTCTGATATCTCTTAGCCATATATATGGCTCTGGGGGAACATCTTGATCTATACCAAACTGACGCGATACCCTCTCCACCTGGAATGACTCTGCCACACCTATAAATATATCCTCTAACCACATCATCCTCTAAATACAACGTAACTCTATAGCATCCTTGGTCCATCCTCCATAATCATGGTATGGCCTCCATGTGATGGCCTCAGGCCCCATCCTATCTATCAGTTCCCTATAGGTATCTATACCCATCTTCCACCCATAAATGTTAATCCACCTCCTTTCATATATCTCAAGTCTCACCCACTCTGGCCATGGGCCTCCGACTGATCTTAACACTACTATGTGCTCATATGCCCACATGTGTAATAACGTCTTAGCTCCTATTCCCTCTCCATGCTCATCATGAGTAAATTAGTACAAATCTCTGTATAGGTGGGCCAACACAAATCATGCCCATGCATATCTAGTGCTCTCCTCCTCTATACACTGGCATATATCGTGCATCTTAGGAAAGATTCCCAAACCACCTCCCTCCACCATTTTATATGACGTAATAAAATCCACTATGAACTTACGCAAACACGGAACACCATACCTCATAATAACATCTAAACTGATATGGGCCTTGGCAGGTACTCGAGTCCCTATAAAATATCACTAAGCGGCTCACATCTACCTCTCCATATCCTCCACTAGCATTACCTATACCCTCTCACCAATAACTGGAAATCGAAATATACAATACACAATCTCCAACATAAAAATCATCTCCCCTGTAGGCAACTAGAATGTACATGTATCCAGGCACCATCTATCACATAGTGCAGTCAACATAGGCATATTGTGGGGAAAATCACCCATCCGTGTTATATGTCGCAGGACAGAATGATCCATAACATCCCAATCATCATCTAAAAAACCTAATCCAAGTAATATACGTAAATGACGTCCACCACGGAACTCCCTCGAGTGAATATCCCTCTACACATCAAAAAAATGAGAATACCTTATAGGTACAAACACACCCACTTAAAACATTTATTTACATTAAAATCTCATTTTTCATCATTCTGAACTAGGGCACCCAGATGCACGATTGGGACGCTCAGGAGCAGGACACCAACACCTAGATCTGGATGCTTCTATTCTAAGGGTCACAAGTGCCCTCACCATTATCGTCTAGGTCTAAAATGTTGTGTAGACATCAAATTTGTGTCTTACGACCCCCTGTGCCCCGCATCTCATTTCGCAACCTAACCTCATCACCTAAACCTTACACAATTATTTATTAATTACCTTATAATTAATAAATCCACATCACCATACCTGCCACCTCATGTTGCCACCTCATCATGACCTAGTCTTAACCCTAAACTAACCTAATTAAGACCTATAACTTGGTCCAATTCCACACCTATAACTAATTACTCCTCATCTACACCTAAAACCAACTTCATAATGACTTGACCAAGCCCGCTACCAATCCCTCGGAAGAAAAGGAGGGAAAGCTGGCTATTTTACCAAAAATAGCCTGCTTTGACCTAACCGATACCGGTTCCTACTCAACCGCCGTCAGTTGCGTAACCGCCATCGGTTCCCCGTAAATGACCACTTCCAACCAAAAACGAAGGATCGGATTTTCATTTGATCGGAAGAAGGAGAAATCATCGAGAGAATCCAGATTTTGCTTGGCCGAGCAGAGACAAGTAAAAAAAACAAGAAGAATTTACAGAGAAGGACATCAAGCCCAAGACTGCAACTGCACAACCAGAGCCCTGTGACACTCAGCTGATCATTGTGAGGGAAGACATCTCATCTTCTGATCATCAGGACGTCCTATCTGAGTTCTACCTTTATCATCACAATTCTTGGACCTGCATTCTCATCAATAAACAGTAAGTAGAATCTTGTATGCTCTCTTTGATAACATTTCTTAGACTTTTTGAATCACAGTCGTCATAAGTTTATTCCTAGATCTACTACCAGCAACATACTGCACTTAACCTGCACCCATACATCCTGATATTGCCCAGAAGGCCATTTTACCACACTCTGAGTCTTCCCTATCCTCCCATCATTCCCATTAGCCATCCACCAATCCAATAACCCCCCAATCACCTTGTAATCAACCTCTACCCAGAAGCACCTAGATTACTGACCTTACCGGTGTCGATTATCCCCTACCGGCAGTGGTTCTCTAACCGTGGTCGGTTACCCAGTGACCGTCGTCGGTCACTGTGACTTATACCCCCAAAAACATTCTTCTCACCTATTTGCCATCTAACAACCTCAAATCCAGTCTGGTTTATCCCTATAACTCAACCTGAACGTATCAACGACCAGTAACCAACTAAACAAAGTGACACTTTATTATTGATAGTTTAGCTTCTATTGCTTTGTAACGAGATACCTAAATCGTGATTTTGCAATAGCTTTCTTTATTATCATTTGTGTTAAATCGTATTAAAAGGGGAACTGACCACCTTCGAAAGGAAGTTTTTATATTTCCTGGGCCTAAGGCAGATCCCTCATTTGTTGTCTAATTAAAATCTGGTGGTCTTGTATTCTTACTTGCAGGTAGTCCTTCCAAGACAAAAAGGAGTTCTTCCCAGTCGATCTGATCTTTCTCTACGGTACGCGCACACCATCTCAACATTCAATAGGTATTCCTCCTAGCCCTAACCCTTATCTGTTTCTCAAAGGAATGATAGGATAGAAGCAAGTCTATTCTGCAGAGCCGAAACATTCCGTGCGAAACATTTTGGCACGCCCGGTGGGACCCATTTCGGGTTTCTATTTCTCTTGCTTGTTTTCATTTTAGGAAGCATACTTGTTGTTGCTGTTTTTGTTATATTTAGTAAAGAATTTGTCTTGCTTTCCTAGTTTCACATTAGTGAAAGTCATCTTAATTGCTTCATCGAATATCATTTTCGATTTGGGTTTAAAACAAGTGCATTACATTCTTGCTTGCTGTTTTCAATTCTAGTGAACATAGACTAAGTAACAGGTCATACACGTGGGGGTGATTTCCACGGTATTGACAGGAAATTAATCTTACTTTCACTGCACAACACATACCGAATCACTTCACAATTAACACAACAGCTCAAAACATCCCCCCTTTTCCGTGGTATTCCTCCGCCCAATTGAGGTAACCTTATAAGCCAAAACAAACTTGACATTTCCCCTAAGTCTTTTGTTTAGGATTGACATCATTCCACATCTAAAGGCATAAGCCCACAATAATTAAAATTAACCCTAGTGTAAGTCTCTGGATTTGCGTGTGCATCTTGTTTGTTTTCAGCTCTGTTTTCTCTGTTATACACTGTCTTCTGTGATTACCTTAGAACAATTTGATAAATGTACTGAGCATTGTTAACAATCAAATCAGTAGCTTCTTATATTTTCTTATACCAGTCTTCTTACACTGACATCGGTTAACTGACCGACGTCGACTATAGTCTAACCGACATCGGTTATCAAACCGATATCGGTTACTGTCTTTTACAGTTCCTGACAAACCAGCAACTTACCAATTTCACCATTCTGAGTCTGTTTCTGTTCCTGATAGATTGAAACCCTACTGTGTACTCCTGTCCATGGTTGTTATCACTCGAAAGCAAGCCGCCGCCATGGTTTCACATGCTTGCTTTGTACCTTTGCCTGAATCACCCCCTTCACATTTTGTGGGGAATCCTACGGACACCAGCGAGGTTCCTAAAATTCCTGTGGGAGATAAAGAATTTGCCAAATTTCTGGATGTTAATCCTAGCGATGTACAGTACTATTTGTCTCATGCCCTTGACCGTACACCCAACGGTCAACTCCTTGTTGCCATGCCTATCAGTATAGCTACTCATTTAGCCCCTTCTCTACATGATAACTCCGCTTTTCCTTCCACATCCTTAGTCTCGTCGCCTACCTCAGCAGCTTCAGGGATCCATACGGCATAGATTGGCTTTCCTTTGGTTAATCTTGGGCCCAACATGTCATTACCGCCAACTGCTCCTACCTCGTCTCTCTTGCAAACTGTTCCGTTCATGACTTGCTCCCTGCCACCTATCCACACGAGCTTTCCTTCTCAAGCTCCGCCCACCTTTTCATTTCCACACACATATCCGGTAACCTCAACAGCTTATATAGGACATCCCTATTCAGTTGCCTCAACACAGTCGTCCTCCATACCTTATCAACATTTAACCCCACCATTGTCTAGCGGTGGCCCTTGGCCAAATTTGCCTCCGTTTACCACAACCACACCATCATCTCATCTAACTACTGATTTAATTAAACAAATGATGGACAAAATGCAAAACCTGGAGGCTTCTGTTTCAGGAAGTCATAGCGCCTTGACATACGAGAAAGTTTTTCGGGAGCCTATCCACCCTTCAGTCCACCTTCATTCATATCCTCCTCAATGGGAATTACCAAAATTTACCCGTTTTAACAGTAAGGAGGACCCTCAACAACACTTGCGATCATTTAGACATGCCTGCTATCTGATTGCTCATGAAGACGCTTTACTACTCCGCACCTTTCCCATGTCCTTATCAGGACCCGCCTTGGAGTGGTACAGTGCTTTAACCCAGCACTCAATCTTCTCTTTTAACCAGCTAGCTCAATCTTTCTTGGATCATTTCTCCATTAACATTGCCAAGAAAGTATCTATCACCGACCTCTATGCCATCCGACAATTTGAAGACGAATCTATCGCAGATTTCATTGGACAATGGCGGGGCCTTATCAACCAACTTACTTATGCTTTGCCTCAGACTGAACTTATCAAACTGTTTACGCGGGCCTGCGCTAAGCACATCTCCCCTACCCTCCAAATTCAAACTTTCCGTATATTTGACGAGGCCTTTACTATGGCTTGAAAACTAGAGATTCGAGCCTTAGAGGAAGAGAAATTGCGGTTACACAACAAAAACCCCACTTTCCAAACTCCAGATTCTACCAACAAACCTAACATCACCAATCCTCACCCATCGACTGCTTCGAAATCAAAAGGGGCCGTGCATGCGGTGATGGTAAAATCCCAACCACCGGCTAATACTCCACCAAAAACCACCTATAAGTATAAAGCTAAGCCCATCAACTACACTCCATTGGGAGAAACATATGGTGTGATATTGGAAAAATTGCTCAAAGCAGGAGCCATTACCTTACCTCCTGTTAAACCTCATTCCGGGTTCGATTCCACTCGCGCCATACCTTCTTGGTACAAAGAAAATTACTTTTGTAACTTCCATCGCATGAAGGGACACAATCATGAGAACTGCAAGATGTTGAAAAACATAGTGCAGGAAATGGTTGATGCGGGGGATATAGCCCTTGATAATCCTAACGCCCCTACTAATCGAAATTTGAAAATATTCAACAAACCATTCCTGAATCATTCTTCTAACAGTAAACTAAATCAAGATATCTTAGCCGAGGAGAGTGTTCATGACATCCATGCAGTCTTCGATTCCCAGCCAAAGACCTCTATCGAACAAATTCTGAATCAAACCTCTTCACTAACGCAGGAAACCGAACCCCCTTCCTCGCCATCAAGACAAACTGAAATCCTTGCCGTTCCTTTATCCATCAAGGAATTAACTGCCCAGAGTTCCCTTCTCACAAATGAGCCTTCTTATACCACATCCTTGCAAGACTGTGAGCGGATGTTATCTAATTTATCTATTTCCCAAATGTCTCCTTCTACCATTCTTGCTGCACAAGAGGAAGGCTCGCCACTTCTTTTATCATCCTTAGACGAGAAACCTCTTGAACCGACATCACCACATTCTTTAAACATGACAGATCCTCTCAAACACACCCTCCTACCTATTAGTCCTTCATCACCTAAATCTTTTCAGCAACCGGTGGACCTCTTAACGCCCATTGATACAATGCCTCATATACCCCCTGTATCACCCCCACAGTGGACCGGAATCACAACCCACCTTTCTTCCATACAAAATTTCATATTCACACGTGAGGACTGTCATTCCCTAGAAGATAGACAGGTCCTATGGGAACGTTTGAGTACGTCATAGTCTACTCAAATGTAAATGACCGATCCTGATGCCTCTACCATATACCCGAAGTGTTTACATAAGCTTAAAATGCCTATGTCCTCATCTTCACCCCCCTCATCTCTACCAAATACCTCATCCAATTCTATTAACCTAACCAAATCTTCCCCTACGCTTGGGACCTTACCCATACCTAGTCTAACACACCCACCTAAGCGGCTTGATTTATCTAAAAATAAAGCCGTCCATCCCATTAGGAGAAAGACTCAATCTCCTCAATCTATGCCCCTAACACAACTAAAACCCTCGTCGTCACACCTACCTTCCATATTGGGACCCCATCCCTCTACCTTACATCAATATATCATACCTCCTGTGTTTTCTTTAAAGCGACCTACGCCTTCTGCACCCATACAGAAATCCAAGGGTATAGCAACACCGTCACCCCGTGTATCCTGTCCACCTTTCAACCCTAAACAAATTCCATCATCAAAAGATTTGTTTTCGGTCACTCCTATTTCTCTGTGGTTGTTTTCTGATACCACATCATCTGTGGCCTCATCATCCAACATAGCTTCTATGTCAAAGAAACCACGGTCAGTTAAAACCCATTATCAAAACTCCTTGGCTAAACCACCCCCCATACAAACCAACCACACCACGTCATCACCAGAATCGACCCAGTCAATAGCCTCATTTTCCTCTGACTTTGACCCACTCAAAGGGTCTTATGCAAAAATCCTTGCTATGTTGGTGGAGAATGCGACCATTTCCCTACCCCCACTTAGACCTTATGATCCATCTAAACCTCGACCTATAGGTTACGATGAGTCTAAAATCTGCGCTTACCACCGCACACTAGGACATGACGTAGAGGGATGCAAAGCGTTGAAAGCCATACTTCGTCCATCATCTCTCTTAGACAGAAAAGTTAAGAAAGACAACTTACAAAGAGAGAGACCTTTAGCTTGAATTCTCTCTCCTATACCACCTGTCCCCGCCTCACCAAGATCTATCATTATTACAGCCCCACCTCTCGAAAACCATGACCTATCCCTACCATCTTCCTCCTCTCGTATTCACGAGATCAATATGATTAGTGTTGCTACTCGAGGGCAGAAAAACAATGGGAAAGTGAAAGAAAACACACCTGCGGCATCTCTTTCTCCGTCCACCATCCCGATTGCACCACTACCTAAAGTGGTTATTCGCGGACCCGCCTATCCCGTCTCTAATGGCATTGCCCACAGAACTATGATCAAACAACTTCACCAATCACCTGTAAAAATGACACTGTATGATCTCATTCAGACTTCTGAATCTCATCGCCAAGCTCTCATTGAAATCCTTCAAGGGATAGAGGTTTTACCTAATGAAACCTTGCCTATTACCTCTATTCTAACACCCAATCACGTTGCTTCACTCACCAAACAATCTATCTCCCCAACCACTTCTGTCTCTGTACAGTAAGCCACTGCTTTTAGTTTCTCCGAAGATGAAATTATCGACTTTGGTGCCGAAGATCCTGACCCTGCTCTTTTCATCTCAGCATATGTTCGGGATATTCAGGTATGTCGTGTTATGATTGACGGGGGCGCTAGCCTAAACATCATCTCTTCAAAAGCCTTCCAACAAATGAATATCCCTTCTAGTTGCATGTGTGCCAACCCCATCATGTTGCGATCATTCAATGATGCTATTACTTCTACTACTTTAGGCAACCGTGATCCTTAACATTCGTGTAGGACCATGTACTTTACCCGAACTCTTCTATGTCCTTGAGGGAGAGTTCCAATACAATATGTTGTTAGGGGTAGGAGGCCGCCCTTGGATCCGGGCTATGGGATGCATTCCCTCCACCTTACATAGATGCATAAAATTTGAGTATGAGGGGAAGTCCTACAACCATAAAAGCTGATCCTCCCCCCTTCAAAACTTGCAAATATGTTGTATCACCCTAATGATGTAACTTGTACCAGTCAAGACACCCGTTCATCCAAACCCAGCCATCTACTTCCGACGCACCTACAACCTTCAACCAATGAACCACCGCCATTACAAATATTAATTCCTTTCCCACAGATAACATCCCAACCTCCGACCCCTTAGTAGATGTTTTTCAACGCCTTACGCTGGGGGAGTACCGCCTATATAACGTTAGTTCTTTCCATACCCCGCAGGAGTACGAACAGTTACATGCACATCCCACCTACGACCGTCGCGTGGGGGAGGTAATCTCTTACGGACCACCCCATTGCCACACCAACCTAACATATGGGGGTGTTGACGCATCCTCCATTACCCCTGAACCTCCTCTTGGTGTGGTTCCCTTCCAATCTGATTTTCAATACTTGACAAATCGTCATTTCGCCCTCACCTTCTTGACTCGTTGTGCTTGGAAAGGCTTTGGTTTTGGTCTTTATGAACAAGGCTGACATACACTCATTCCCGTGACTACACGCAAACACAATGATCGCAGTGGTCTCGGTTTTCCTGAAACACCTACACAGGAGACACCTCGTGTCATTTGTATCCTGGAAGATGATGACGTCACCCCTACCAAACCATCATCACCCACTTTGCCATCATCACCCACAGAGTCGATAGACCCTGAATCTATCCCTCCTAACTTTTTTTTTCATAAATGCTATCTTCATAGGTCCTCTCACTTATCAACGCGATAAGGAGGATCCATCTTCTCTTCCTTTCTGTATCCAGACATGATCGAAGAGGATTCGCCTTCAATTAACATTGTTGAGTGCCAGGATGAACGATTCCATCGTCACTTATCTTGGTGTGGATGACTCCTATATTCAACGCGCCTTACCATCTGAACACACAAACCATGTTGAATGAGTCGACTATAGAAATCAACAATCCACACAGAGGAGGATCCTCACGTTGTGAAGATCAGACAATCCCTTAACACATCAGAACAAGCCCGCCTTTACTACCTTTCTCCGTACCCGCAACCAAACTTTCGCTTGGTCCTACGTTGACATGCCAGGAATTGATCCTACCATTGCTGTCCATAACATCAACCCTAAACCCCGATTCCAAACCAGTCAAACAAAAACTGAGAAAATGCATCCACGCATTGCCCTCTTGGTCCAAGAAGAGCTTCAATGACTGCTTTATTTTCCTTCATCTTGCCTAATTTACGATCCTCAATGGATTTCTCACATCGTACTGTCTCTAAAAGTGAACGGGGGGACTTGGGATATGCACGGATTTCTGAGACCTTACCTTGCTTTTCCCCACGGAATGACTTCCCCCCTCCCAAGTATTGATCCACTTGTTGATCTCACTGCGGGCAACGAAACTGCTTTCGCTCATGGCTGGCTTTTCGGATACATCAATATTTGGTACCCCGGCCGAGTCAACATAAAACTATGCCTTCATAACTCCTTGGGGAACTTCTGTTATTGTGTCCAATGGCCATTTTGGCCTTAAATTCTGGTTCGACCTATCAGCGTGCTATGCTTACATTTTGCAGTGCATTTATGCACACTATCCTTGAGGATTATTTCCGATATCTTCTGTGGCAATCGAAACATTGCAGTGAACATCTCGATGTTTTTAAAACCTTATTTTCGATGCCTGTTAACATATTTAGTCCAGCTTCAACAAAGAAATGTGTCTTTGGTGTTCTTTGGGAAAACTTTTGGGCCTTTATTGTCTCTTTGCATGCAATTGAGGGATCGACCATCTAATTAAAGCTATCCTCCCCCTTCAAAACGCATATTTGGTATCACCCTAATGATGTACTGTACCGGCAAGACACCGTTCATCCAAACCCAGCCATCTACTTCCGACGCACCTACACCTTCAACCAATGATGAAACCGCCATACAAATATTAATTCCTTTCCCACAGATAACCATCCCACCTCCGACCCCTTAGTAGATGTTTTTCAACGCCTTACGCTGGGGAGTACCGCCATATAACGTTAGTTCTTCCATACCCGGAGGAGTACGACAGTTACATGCACAATCCCACCTCGGACCGCGCGTGGGGGAGGGTAATCTCTTACGGACCACCCATGCCCACACCAACAAACATATGGGGTGTTGACGATCTCCATTACCCCTGAACCTCTCTTGGTGTGGTTCCCTTCCAATCTGATTTTCAATACTTGACAAATCGTCATTTCGCCCTCACCTTCTTGACTCGTTGTGCTTGGAAAGGGCCTTTGGTTTTGGTCTTTATGAACAAGGCTGACATACACTCATTCCCGTGACTACACGCAAACACAATGATCGCCAGTGGTCTCGGTTTTCCTGAAACACCTACACAGGAGGACACCTCGTGTCATTTGTATCCTGGAAGATGATGACGTCCACCCCCTACCAACCATCATCACCCCACTTTGCCATCATCACCCACAGAGTCGATAGACCCTGAATCTATCCCTCCTAACTTTTTTTTTTCATAAATGCTATCTTCATAGGTCCTCTCACTTATCAACGCGATAATGAGGATCCATCTTCTCTTCCCTTTCTGTATCCAGACATGATCGAAGAGGATTCGCCTTCAATTAACATTGTTGAGTGCCAGGATGACGATTCCATCGTCACTTATCTTGGTGTGGATGACTCCTATATTCAACGCGCCTTACCATCTGAAACACAAACCATGTTGAATGAGTCGACTATAGAAATCAACATCCACACAGAGGAGGATCCTCACGTTGTGAAGATCAGACAATCCCTTAACACATCAGAACAAGCCGCCTTTACTACCTTTCTCCGTACCCGCAACCAAACTTTCGCTTGGTCCTACGTTGACATGCCAGGAATTGATCCTACCATTGCTGTCCATAACATCACCTAAACCCCGATTCCAAACCAGTCAAACAAAAACTGAGAAAAATGCATCCACGCATTGCCCTCTTGGTCAAAGAAGAGCTTCAATGACTTCTTTTTATTTCCTTCATCTTGCCTATTGACTATCCTCAATGGATTTCTAACATCGTACCTGTCACTAAAGTGACGGGGGGACTTTGGATATGCACGGATTTCTGAGACCTTAACCTTGCTTTCCCCAAGGATGACTTCCCCCTCCCAAGTATTGATCAACTTGTTGATCTCACTGCGGGCAATGAAATGCTTTCTCTCATGGATGGCTTTTCGGGATACAATCAATTTTGGTAGCCCCGGCCGATCAACATAAAACTGCCTTCATAAACTCCTTGGGAACCTTCTGGTCATTGGTCTGCCATTTGGCCTGAAGAATTTGCTGGTGCGACCATCAGCGGGGCTATGACTTACATTTTTCAGAACATTAGGCACACTATCCTTGAGGATTATGTCGATGATCTTCTTGGCAAAATCTAAACATTTTCAGTGAAATCTCGGATGTTTTAACATTATTTTCGACGCCTGTTACAATATTTAGGTCCAGATTCAACACACAAAATGTGTCTTTGGTGTTCTTTGGGAAACTTCTTGGCTTATTGTCTCTTTGATGGCATTTGAGGGCGATCCATCTAAAGTAAAAGCTATCCTAGAAATACCGCCACCCAAAAACTCAAACAATTGCGTACTTTTGTGGGTAAACTTCAATCCTCCTGTTTTCATCTCAACTCTCGGATCGATGTCAACCGTTCCATCACTTCTTAAAAAGGACATTACCTTTCAATGGAGTGACGAGTGTCACCAAGCCTTTGAAGCTCTCAAATCCTATCTCTTGCAGCCACCTATGCTTATTCCACCGCAGGATGATCGCCCTTTCTACCTTTACCTTTCTGCCACTGACCATGCTATAGGAGCCATGCTCGCACATCGGGACTCGGCACGTCGAGAACAAGCCATTTATTATATAAGTCGTACTCTCGTGGATTACGAGACTAGGTATACACATGTAGAAAAATTGTGCCTAGCCCTATCATTCGTAGCCACCAAACTCTGACATTACCTCCTGAATCACAAAACTTTTGTCATCACCAACACGGACCCCATTCATTATATGTATGCCAAACCACATCTAAACCAACGCATCGCCCGATGGCTTATGCTCCTCACTGACCTCGACCTTGAGTTTGTACAACAGAAGTCAATCAAAGGACAAACTATTGTGGACCAACTTGCGGAGGCCCCTTTACCTGGGGAACAATTCACCAATTTTAATTTCCCTGACGAACTCATCACCACTCTTTCACTCAGGGAAGAGTCATATCAAATGACCCTCTTCTTCGATGGATCTAAATTCCAGCGCGGCAGAGGAGCCAGCGTTGTTCTCATTCCTCTTGACGCTGAACCTATGCCTCTTTCATTCTGGCTCGATTTCCTCTACACTAATAATATAGCGGAATACGAGGCCCTTGTTTTGGGTCTCCAGGTTACGTTACACTTAGGTGTCAAATCCATTAATATTTTTGGCGACTCTCAATTGGTAGTCAATCAAGTTATGGGCATCTACCAATGTAAGAATGAGGAACTTCAATAGTACAAACATTACGTGGATTCACTTTTGACCTCATTTACTCGTTATTCTATCCAGACCATTCCCCGCTCCACTAACAAATTTGTGGATACTATGGCTTTCTTAGCCTCACAAATTCCTGCCTCACCAACTGACTCTGACATATTCGTCTTGGTCCAACAACTTTTTGCCCCATCCTACTCAGCCCCGGTGGTTTGTATGATAAATAATGTGTCTGCTAATTCGCAGGATACTTGGTACCACCAATTTCACGACTACCTTACAACCTCTATTCTCCCACCTAACCTTACTAGTAACAGTAAACGTGCTTTTCTTAAAAGTGTTTCTCGTTATGTCATCATGGGGGGGCTCCTCTATAAACGTGGCTTTGATGGCATCCTTCTTCGATGTCTAACCAGCGCGGAGGTCACCTATACCATCCAACAAGTCCATGACGACATTTGTGGTGGACATTTTAGTGGCCTTGCCATGGCCAAACGAATCCTTCGCCTAGGTTATTATTGGCCTACTCTTAATAACGATTGCTACGAATATGTTAAGCGTTGTGTTATGTGTTAACAACATGTCAACCTTCAACATACTCCAAGCCACCCGCTACAGGTCACCCGAGATCTTTGGCCTTTCTCACAATGGGGTTTAGACCTTATTGGTGAGATTCATCTGTCCTCTTCGCAACATCACCGATGGATAATCACAGCAACCGAATATTACACAAAATGGGTGGAGGCTATTCCACTCATTTCAACTAAAAAAGAAAAAATTGTAGAGTTCATTAACCACCACATTCTCTGTCATTTTGGTGTTCCTCATCGCATAATAACAGATAATGGAAAATCTTTCAAAAATAAGTTGTTGCAAGACCTTTGTGACAAATTTGGTATCAAACTTAGTTTCTCATCACCCTATCATCCACAAGCGAATGGACAAGTTGAATCTTCTAATAAAACCCTAACCAAAATCCTTATGAAAGTTGTCAATGAGTCCGGAAGAAATTGGCACGATCACATCCCCTTTGCCCTTTGGGCTTATCGTACTAGCATTCATACCTCCACTAATGCCACACCTTTTTCTTTGGTATATGGTACCGAGGCTGTCTTACCTCTCGAAATACAAATACCCTCCCTCAGAATATCTCTTCAGGATATTCTTCACAACGATGATTTCCGCCAAGAGCGGTTAGCCCAATTGGAGCTTCTTGACGAGCATCGTCTTACAGCTCTTGATCACCTTCAAATCTACCAGAAACGCATCAAACGTGCTTATGATAAGCGACTTCATGAGCGTACCTTTAAGGTTGGTGATCTTGTCCTCAAAGAGAATCAACATGTAACCAAACTAAAAAAGAGCAAACGTGGAAAATTTACTCCCAATTGGATTGGGCCTTACATAATCACTCACACTTACGAATCAGGCACTTATCGTTTAGCTTCGCTTAACAGTAAACCTGAGCCTGAACCCCTTAATGCCTTGCATCTTCGACCATTCTACTGTTGAATTTAGTGTTATATCACTTCTTATCTACCTAACGCTCGTCCCTTGAGCACATTTACCGCTACATACACTTTGTTTCCTACATCTCAAAATAAAATCAAGCTCACATAGTTTGATTCTCACCCCCCTTAACGATGCCTTCCCTTTTTAGTCTAGTCCATGACTTCAAAGTATTAAAATAACACATTCTTATGGGATTTTTTTTGAGTCAAAAATTCTTACCAAACTAGATGCTTCACGCCAAAAGGACATCTAGCTATCTAAATTATATATAGACTGCTCCCTTGAAGGAAAGCTATATGCCAAACTATTGCTGCTATTATATATAGACTGCTCCCCCGAAGGACAGCTATACACTAAAATCATAGCTGTTACTATAAATAGACTGTTCCCTTGAAGGACAGCTATACACAAGTCAGCCTTTAGCCGAAGCTTCTCGCATTGATCAGCTTTGTGAAGACCTCAAGAATAATACAATTAATATCCCTTGTAGACTTCCCACATCAATCAGTCTATATTCAATAAAGTAAAGCCACATTCAAAAGAACTTTTGAGTCATGGACTTGTCTATTTAGGGTAGGTTCTCTCTCGTCAGAACACTCACTTTGTACCAAGTTCTTCGTACCTCAGCTATACCATCCACCACACCTCACCATTTGTTTAAACTCAAGGGACGTGACGTACAATCGATATATTGTGATCATACAACTCTTTTCACCTATTGACTTCTCGTCTATGTAAGGTACCTAGGGATTCAAGCTCATCCTACATTAATATGTGTTTTGTTTAGCTCTCCTCAACTATGGGACACTCTTGCCTCTTTTGCTCGGCTCTAGGATTGTGTGTTGACCTTAATCAGGACACGATTCCCCACTACTTGGGTATGCTAACTTTCGCTTTACCCTACCAACACCAACAACATTACCCTACCACCATCAAATTTTTACCAACCAACAAATTTCCTAACCATACCTAAATTGCCTGAATTCACCTCTCCCTAGTCTTAAGGGAGAACTACATCGGTCTGAGGCCCCTCCTTGTTTTGTGCAATGGGCTATGTAGGCAGCACTTAGGAGACATGGGGTCTCCTAAGGTTAGCTCGACCATCCCCTACCATACCCTATCATGTGTTGTAAATATAAATATTTTTTTGTGTATTTCTATTTGCCAACATTCATCTTTATCCTTTTTTTCAAAACAAACAAAAACAACATTTAAAACACAACCATTCTTATTATTATCATCACTCAAAACCACTTACATATCTAGTTTTATTTTAGATGTTAAACAAATACATCTTCTCTATCATCGACTCGCAGGTCGGCATTTTTATTTATTCTTCTATTCCTATGAAATTCACTTAGATCCTTGCACCTCCTCCCGAATCAGGTGGTGATCGTGATCGTCGATGCCCCTCCGTGGGCCTCTCCATCCTCAAAGGTGCCACTGCCATTGGTTCCTCCCATTGATCTGCCAACATCTCCTGTAACATACGAATACGTCCTCTCGCGTGGAGGAATCTTACCTCCAGTCTCTTCACTCGTAGCTGTGAAGCCTCTAACAATCCCATTGTCTCATTCACCTATGTTTGAAGCTAGCGAGCTAAATCCTATAGATGATCTCTCTCCACTGTAATCACAACTATGTCAGGGCACTCACGTGCACCTCGCAGCTCTGCTACCCACCATACTCTATACGCCTCTGTCGTTCCCGCATCCATAACCCTACGATCGGCTGCTATCTCTTCTAGCCCTTCTGGAGGTGTAGGCCAGGGAGGTGAGAATGTTGCCTCGGCGTCGATCCTCATGTATGGTCTATATGTCATAGGAATATCCTGAACGAACCCAAATTGTCGCCGCACGCGATCTAGAGGAATCCTCTCGTATTCACCCGGCCTATGCCCTGCGATCCACCTCAATCGCTCTACACCCCTCAGCTCCTCAGCTATGTGCTCTGTCACCATATAGTTCCCATACGGCCTCCAACAAATATCCACAATCGTCACCATCTCCCATACCTGTCTATAATACTCGATGTCATCTATCACGGCCTGGGATCTCTCTTCTTGTTCTGTCTGGACCCATCTTCTGAATCCCAACCTTTGCACTCCTGCCTCTCCCGACTCAATGGGTCGGCCTATTGGACGCACACAAACAATATGCTCATAGGCCCAACAATGTAATAAGTATGAACAATCCAGTGTCGTCCTGTGTTTTCACTTGCATACCCATAAACCCCTATATAAATTTACCAGATATGCGGGTGCCCATGAGAATGTCACGCTCATTTCTATCATTTCCCAAATAACACTCATCAATGCTTTGGGAAATCTTCCACCTTCCACCCTCGGCAATGCATAATACCCCACCGCTATCATTAATAGCACGGCCAACCTTGTTTCCTCAGGATGTGTTGCATACATTGTACCATACGTAAATGATAAACCTCGCTATGTCAAATCTCGTGCAGCTGACCCAAATATTGCTGTTATCGCTGCCCGCCCCACGCTAGGCAACGCCTGATATACTGTTTTTCCTATCATTGGGAGTCTCAAAATACGGAACACATCTTCCAAAGTCACTGTCATCTCCCCTGTTGGTAGATAGAAGGTATTCTTTTCTGGATTCCATCTCTCAATCAATGCCTGCAACATAGCATGGTTCCGCGTGATTCTTGAATGATAGCGGATTCCACTTAACCCCAACCGATTTATCAATGCCCATTCCGCTGGTGTTACATCTGCTCAGATTCGTGACAACAACGCTGGCACAGTATCATTCATCCTTAACCTTGCTTCTGCCTGCATACATCAAAACGACACATGATTATGCAAAAGAACAAATCTCTACGGGTTTTTTCTCAAACTCTGGAAACCCTTACAGTGACCGATAGCGGTTATGCATAACCGATACCGGTTTGCTAACCGATACCGGTTACTTCAAAACGATACCGGTCACTGTCAAAGTATATCTACCCTGCTTAAAGCATACACCTACGATAATTATTTTGCCCGTTCACTCCTATTTATACCTAAAAACATACATACCCACCCTGTTTACCTACCCCGTAGCACTCATACCATCCCCAATCCTTGCCTATCACCTTTTTTCTCATCTTTACCCACTTACACTTCTTTCATCCTATTTGCAACACATGCAAGAATCAAATTACAACCAAACAGTTTACCTCTCGGGATGCAGCAGCTTGGGGCGGAACATGTCTTCCCCCTCGTCCCTGCCTGCTGGATGCTTCTCCTCGTTCAGCCATATTCACCACCCTCTTCAAATATAACTTGTCTTTCTGTCTTCTGAATCTCAGCCCACGCTCACTTCACCTGGCTCTTTCCTCCTTATCACTCAAATTCTTTCATGCAATTACCTGTAGCAATTGTTAAACAGTGTCGCATTCGCATATTTAACGTGTTTCATGACTCTAAAAATAAGAATGCTAAAAATAAGAACTTAAGTTGCCAACCCAACAGTTCTATTTTTAGGAAAATAATTCTTGCATAACCGATATCGGTCATATAGCTACCGACATCGGTACATAACCGATATCGGTCATGTGCCCCGTTGTTGCGTAAACCTAAGCCATTTCTTCATTTTTGCACATTTTTGTGGCGCCCGTCCCTTTTTCCTGCATAAACAACACCATTATCCATATTTTTCATTAAATCCATATCTCATCACAATTTCATCAACATCATCTATCTATCTTACAAAAACAACCACGCCATCGACAAACGATATCAAAAACCATCCATCTAACACCATTTGAATCCAAATCAACAGCTACATATATTCAATTTCACAAAACCAGCGAAACTCATCATACAACACCTCAACTAAACTCATCATTTATACATACATACATACATCCCATCAACAAAAGACATCAACATCATTAATATATAACACCATGTAAATCAAACTCATCATACATTAAATATCACAAACCATTTTCAAAACACTTAAACACATTTTTACACACAACATGTGGGTCAAATCATCATATCTATATATATACAAAGTTTCAAATATACAATGTGCCTTGCATCGAGGCCTCTGTGATCTCATAATACAACAAAGCCGACACGCAGGCCGCAATAACTGTCAATAATCTCGACTCGGCTCGCAGGCTGGTCTCTCATATCAAAAACATACTCGGCTCGCAGGCCGGTATCCACTGTATAACCCATACTCAGCTCGCAGGCTGGTATATACAATAAATGAATCAATGAATAAATGAATACATAATATCTAGGCACGCAGGCCTCTATAAACATAGCCGGTTTGCAGACCGGTGCCCATATCCAATGAACCAATCCAAAACTATGCAGGGACCCCTCAGCTCTCTCCACCACCCTCTGCCTGTCTGCCTGCTGGTCCCTGTGCTGCCTCTCGCCTCCTACCTGTCACAGGCCCACCGGCTTTGGCTGCACCTCCCTGAGATCTCTGGCTCCGAGAGGTCTCTGCTCTATGTGCCGCATATGGCTGATAATCAGCCCCGGTACCATCAAGAATATCCTGATAGTACCGGGCCTCCGCTCTAGCCTCCATATAACGATCATGAGCCACCATAGGTGCTGGGGCTGGTCCCCTGACTCCTACTACCAGTGCCCCCTGTGCCTGTGCTGGTGCCGCTGGTGGTGCCTGTGGCTGTGGTGGTACCTGTACCTGCGGCTGTGCCGGTGCCGCTGGTGGTGCTGCTGCTGGTGCCTGTACCTGTACCTGTACCTGAGCCTGGGCTAGCTACCCCTGTAAGACACCTATCTGTGCCTGTGTGGTAGCAAGCTTCCCCTGTAATAACTGTACCTACCCTCTGAGCTGGTCCCTCTCTGCTCTAATAGCCGCTAAGTCTGGCTGTGCGGGCTGTGCTATCCTCGCAGCTCTCTCTCCAGCCCACCAAACCAAAAATGCTCCTGTGTAGCCGGCATCATCTACGGTATCATCTTCCAGCCTCTCAGCAACCCAATCTAGGTCCACGAGCTGTGGTGTAGGCAGTGGAGCCTCTACATCTTCCCTCCGGTACTGAGGGAAGCAAGGGGGCTCATCCTGTCGTAGCCCCATCTGCCTGCGTACCCTCTCCAGGGGTATCCTCTCATACTCTCCCGGCCTCCGTCCCGCTATCCAGAATGTATATTGGATCCACTGCAACTGTCCTTGGGCTCCTCCGTGGGGGTGATGACCTCTATAATGTCTCCATACAATATCTAACGCTGTCAAGCCCTCTAATACATGCCGGTAATATGTCACATCTCGTCTGGCGAGAACGGCTCGTGGCTGGCCCATGAACCCCAACCACCTCTGAAAGCCATATCTGTAGATCACCTGTGGCCCTGGCTGCTGGGGTAGCCCTACTGGTCTAATGCATATGATATGCTCATATGCCCAACAATGTAACAAAAACGTCGAGCAAATCCCGAATCGCCTCATCCGGCAATAGCCCCACAACTCTCGGTATAACTACACCAGGTATACTGGTGCCCAAGCATAACATGTATGCTCCTCGACCATCTCGTGTAACACCCCCATCAACGCCCATGGAAAGCGGCCTCCCTCTGAGTCCGGGAGGGCGAAGCATGTAATCTCGATCATCATCAACACGGCAAGCCATGTCTCATGTTGGTGGGCACGGTACATATCCCCATACGCGATGCTCGCACTGTGATATGTCAGTAGCGCAGCTGCATCCCCGAATACGTGTAGGATGCTGTCCATGGCTGTCTCAGCGTCAACCTGAAAGACTGCCTCTCCATCAATCGGTAATCGAAGGATGCGATACACATCCTCCAATGTGATGGTCATCTCTCCAGTCGGGAGATGGAACACATTGGTCGCCAGATCCCATCTCTCGATGAGGGTGACCATCAAACTGTGATCTCTCTCTATGGCCCTATAACGCTGGACTCCGCCAAGTCCCACCTCGCGCATAATGGCCCACTGCGCTGCGGACACGTGTGGCCGCATCCGTCTCAACAGTGGGGGCATCCTGTCCCGCATCGTCAACTGCTGACGTGCCTGCAAAACCAACTCACTATATTAGCCCTACTCTTTACAACAACAACTAATTTACCCCTCTCTATCCCCTTTCTTATCCACCTAACCACACCACGACTCCATAACGCACATCTACGCCCACCTATCTTACCCTAAAAACCTCTACGATATCCCCCTCCATCTTCACACCCAACACATAAAACCCAATCATACACAACAACAAACAACCTAACATGCCATTCCCAACGAGAACTTCACACCCAAAACCACCACCAAATGACGTAACAAAAATAGAAAATCCTGTCTAAGGACCGGTACCGGTCACCCATAACTGACCCCGGTCCCCTTCCCACCGACACCGGTCAAAGACCGACCGACACTGGTCGCTAACAAAGCCAACTTTTCCCGAAATTTCGTGACCGATGTCGGTTGCTTAGTGACCGGCATCAGTCGCTGTAAATTTCCAGAGCCGAACCCCGCGCGCCCCCCCCCCCCCCCCCCAACTACATTTTTTCCTATTTCTACCAATTTACCCACCCAAATACCCTAAAAACCTACCCACCCTGCCGCCTTGACCTATTTAAACCCATCCACCCCTCTCCATTTTTCAAATCATTTCCATTTCTTAATTATTTTCTACAAAATGTACATTCCTACCCAAAATCCCAAATATAGCATAATGCAATAAAATGCACACAATGAGGGGTTTCGAACCTACCCGTACGACGACACGTCGTCGTGGTGGGATGGGTGGTGGTGGTCTAGCTGGTCCAGCCCCTCCTGCTCCTCCTGGCTGTGCCATGGCTCTAACTGTCCTCTTCTGAGTCCTCCACCAATCAACTACTGCCTCCTCCTCACTCAGGCCCACTAGCAACTCACTCCACTAAAATAGCTCCACCTCAATCAACAAATGCTCCAATCTCAACTCTCCACGTCAGACAACTCAAATTGGTTTTCAAATTGCAAATGTGACAATGATTGGCTGTATTTTTCTTTTTATAGGTTTTTGACCTGTAACCGATATCAGTTTTATTGTGCCCTAAGGAACCGGTATCGGTTTCTTAACCGATATCAGTCATAGAGAATCGACATCGGTTTTTCTCCAACCCTTCCGCCAACTTCTGCCCCTATTTACTAATCGCCCTTTCTCATAACATTGCCTATATCAACCTTTGTTGCCACCCCCTTTGTTAATATATTCGACCTGACCCAAGGCCGCAACCACCTAATCCGGCCCGACCCAAGGCCTCCCTCTACCCATCCGGCCCTACCTATGGCCCTCACCCAACCCATTTGGCCCGACCCCAGGCCGCAACCTACCCATCCAGCCCGACCCAAGGCCTCACCCTACCCATTTGGCCTGACCCTAGGCCGCAACCTACCCATCCGGCCCGACCCAAGGCCTCACCCTACCCATTTGGCCCGACCCCAAGCCGTAACCTACCCATCCGGCCCGACCCAAGGCCTCACCCTACCCATTTGGCCCAACCCCAGGCCGCAACCTACCCATCCAGCCCGACCCAAGGCTTCACCCTAACCATTTGGCCCGACCCAAGGCCTCACCCTAACCATTTGGCCCAACCCAAGGCCTCACCCCAACCATTTGGCCCGACCCAAGGCCGCAACCCAACAACTTGGCCCGACCCAAGGCCTCACCCTACCCATCCGGCCCGACCCAAGGCCGCACCCCAACCATTTGGCCCGACCCACGGCCCTCACTCATCAATCAGCCTGACTCAAGGCCATACCACTTAAATACCCCGCCCAACATCAACAACATACACTTTTATCCACCCATCATGTAGCTTTTTGTTCAATCGAGCTCACCTGTTCGTGTTTTAGCATGATTAGGGTCCTTGACTTGATCTGTCGACCAACTTTGCCTAGACTTAGACCGTGACGTTTATCTCAACCAAACCAACCATTTGGTACTGCCGAACATGCCTAAACGTTCCTGTACCTTACCCATTATATCCCCTGGAGCTACTTCCTATGCCTTGGATACCAAGATTATATCACCCTTGTTTGGATAAACTATCAACCTTTGCCTATGAATTGCTTGTTTGCTCTTCAAATCATATACCCTGGTCGCACTACTGCATTTCAACGTGCGTCTGCTTCCTTGGACCTACCCCACCCTCTTACCGTTATCTCAACACAATTTACCCTTTATCAACCCTATCCTTGCTTTCACGCTACCTCAATTTGTGATAGATTTGAGGGGGATTACCTATACCCTTAACAGGGGTAACCACTTCTTATTATTGTTCGTGCAGCTTTACAAAACAAACTACACGACAATAAGGGGCTAATGTAGACACCAAATTTGTGTCTTACGACCCCCTGTGCCCCGCATCTCATTTCGCAACCTAACCTCATCACCTAAACCTTACACAATTATTTATTAATTACCTTATAATTAATAAATCCACATCACCATACCTGCCACCTCATGTTGCCACCTCATCATGACCTAGTCTTAACCCTAAACTAACCTAATTAAGACCTATAACTTGGTCCAATTCCACACCTATGACTAATTACTCCTCATCCACACCTAAAACCAACTTCATAATGACTTGACCAAGCCCGCTACCAATCCCTCAGAAGAAAAGGAGGGAAAGTTGGCTATTTTACCAAAAATAGCCCGCTTTGACCTGACCGATACCGGTTCCTACTCGACCGCCATCGATTGCGTAACCCGTAAATGACCACTTCCAACCAAAAACAAAGGATCGGATTTTCATTTGATCGGGAGAAGGAGAAATCATCAAGAGAATCCAGATTTTTCTTGGCCGAGCAGAGACAAGTAAAAAAAAATAAGAAGAATTTGTAGAGAAGGACATCAAGCCCAAGACTGCAACTGCACAACCAGAGCCCTGTGACACTCAACTGATCATTGTGAGGGAAGACATCTCATCTTCTGATCATCAGGATGTCCTATCTGAGTTCTACCTTTATCATCACAATTCTTGGACCTGCATTCTCGTCAATAAATAGTAAGTAGAATCTTGTATGCTCTCTTTGATAACATTTCTTAGACTTTTTGAATCACAGTCGTCATAAGTTTATTCCTAGATCTACTACCAGCAACATACTGCACTTAACCTACACCCATACATCCTGATATTTCCCAGAAGGCCATTTTACCACACTCTGAGTCTTCCCTATCCTCCCATCATTCCCCTTAGCCATCCACCAATCCAATAACCCCCCAATCACCTTGTAATCAACCTCTACCCAGAAGCACCTAGATTACTGACCTTACCGGTGTCGATTATCCCCTACCGGCAGCAGTTCTCTAACCGTGGTTGGTTACCCAGTGACCGCCGTCGGTCACTGTGACTTATACCCACAAAAACCTTCTTCTCGCCTATTTGCCATCTAACAACCTCAGATCCAGTCTATTTTATCCCTATAACTCAACCTGAACATATCAACGACCAGTAACTGAGCAAACAAAGTGACGCTTTATTATTGATAGTTTAGCTTCTATTGCTTTGTAACGAGATACCTAAATCGTGATTTTGCAATAGCTTTCTTTATTATCATTTGTGTTAAATCATATTAAAAGAGGAACTGACCACCTTCGAAAGGAAGTTTTTATATTTCCTGGGCCTAAGGCAGATCCCTCATTTGTTGTCTAATTAAAATCTGGTGGTCTTGTATTCTTACTTGCAGGTAGTCCTTCCAAGACAAAAATGAGTTCTTCATAGTCGATCTGATCTTTCTCTACGGTACGTGCACACCATCTCAACATTCAACAGGTATTCCTCCTAGCCCTAACCCTTATCTGTTTCTCAAAGGAATGATAGGATAGAAGCAAGTCTATTCTGCAGAGCCGAAACATTCCGTGCGAAACACGTCGAGAAAATAAAAAATCTCAAATTTGCAAAATATCACTAAAAACAACTACTACACCCTAAATTTGGTAAAAATTAATACACTTACCAACTGCACAGTCATGTGTGACGCTACGATGGTCGTCACCCTCTCAAACCGACTAGGACGCTTTGCTCTCACTAGCGGAATTTTTCACTTGCTCAAAACTCAATCTCAATCGCGAAAATAAAAAATGAGGTGACTAAACACTTTTTCATGTTACTATTTATAGTTACCTTTTCATCACCCACTTTACTATAGTCATTATTTCACACTTCTTACCACTATTAATACACATTACACAATTTTTTCCATATATTGAGCGTTTCTACTCTGATTTGCACCTTGTTTGTGGATTTCTTTTTATAATTCCATTTTTCACCATATTGAATGCATTACATGTGAATTAACTCTACTTGAATTCATATCCCAACCACTTCATACACATTTTTGTGATTTCTATCACTTTTCTACCTATTTCACATTTACTTCAGGCTCAGGATTCATTTTTATCATCACTTCCCCTTTCGCTGAAAGGGGGGACATATCGCTGGGGTCATCCTATAATTCCCCTTATATGATCACACGTTCAAAACATTGTCATTACAACAATTCCAAATATTTACTAACACTTTATGCAATGTTTCACCATCGAATCCCCCTAATGACCTAAACTGGGAGTAACTAGCGTAAAATATCTCTACAAGTAATGAATCAATTAATCAATTAATGCATTTGCATTCCTAAAAATCAAAATTGTATCATTCCATTAATACAAATTCAACACAATTGGCCTCTTAGATGACCTAACTTGGGAGTTACGTGCAGCCTCCTAGATGACCTAACTTAGGAGATTACATTCATCGCTTTCTCAGATGACCTAACTTGGGAAGCTATTCATACATTTCGCATTTGATTCCAAATGACCTAACTTGGAAGCCATTACATTGCGGTGATACACATGGAGTGGGGGAAATATTTCCTTTCCTATACCACTCCTATATGGGTCAATTGTTTGATTGAAATTTTCTGGATCCAAGAAACTAATTTTTTTATGTGATTCCATCTACATCGGCTAGATCTTGAGGATGTAGTTAGAGATTAGAGAAAAACACACTTTTCTCCCTACACTCTTCCTCTGGCGATAAGACGTAAAAATCCTCTGGTTGATAATTTTTATGCACACGTTCGGGTCAGAAAGTGATCACTCCCTACCCCACCTCATCGTCATCATACATTCTAATAATCACTCTCATTTAGTGCACTTTATCATATTATTACATTTTTTCATTACATTGCATGAATCAGCCTGCCGGTCCATGGTTCGGCACGCTTTTGGTTCTTTCGGCGCGCTTCTACTAAACATCTACGCATTCTACTAAAACATGAGCTTCACCCTAAGTGGTCCTATATAAGTTGCTAGAGTGTAACTTTGTATCTCTCCTTCTGATTCTATAGGTTGATATAAACAAGAATTATGGTAAACATTTCGAGGTTAATGCATATTTTTATTATCATATATGTGTTGGCCATTCTACTAATCCATGTATCATGCTTCATCATATTATCTGAGATCTTATTGATGTAAATTCTATTGAGTTTGACACGGATCTTGCACAAACTAATCTTGTTAATGACAATTCTAAACTTAATATTTTCAATGAACCATTTCTTGATCATAATACTACCAAACCTGATTTGGTAGTGTACCATACTTATCGAACTCTAGCTATTGCTCCTTTCTATGATCATCCATTATACTCTTTAATTAGTAATATTACTACCACATTGCCTCCTAGAATTATTATTAGATTTAATGATTCTGATATGGATCAAGACCTCATTTTGGATACACTTTATGTTCATATTTTTGTTGACAACACTATATTCGTAGTGTTGTGATTGATAGTTGTGTGAGACTCAATATTTACACATTTAAATTATTAAATTCTCTTGGTTATATTAAGAAAAAATGTGACATATGATACTAAGACCTCTTTAGGGAATGTTATTATACCTCTTACGGTTGGCTATGGTACTATGATTATTCCTATTTTGGTTGTTACTTCCCTTATCTCATGTGATATGTGTCTAGGTTTCTCTTGGTTGCATGCTCTTAACGCTATACAATCTATCTTGATCCAATTTGTTAATTTTATCTGCAATTAAATACTTACTACTATTAAGGGTATCCCATATGATGCCCCATTTCCTAACCTCCTTAGTAATAAAGAAACAATAAACATACCTAAGCCTATCACACCTACACATATTACGTTCATCTAGTCTATCCCTTGCATGAATTTTCTTAGGTATCCCATTGCACATGTTACATCTAGTGGGTTTATCCCTTATTGTATTCCACCTAGGGTTTTGATTTCACATCCTATTAATTTCAAAAAAGTTATATAACCATGGCTTCCTAAGGTCCATCCTCCTCCTAATATACATGTGATGCATCTTAGTTTCTGGCCTTCTTTATTTGATAGTTCCACACATTTCATTTGGGTCCCTATTATTGCCACTGTGCATATAGCTTATTCGAGGTTTGAGCTTCTTTTGAATTCAACCATCCTCCTAATGATGTTGTCATAAGATAGCTCTTGTGTTACCCTTTCTTTTATATAACTATTCCAAAATTACAAACATTCACATATTTGAAAATATACAAAATCAGGACCTAAATGTGACTTGATTTGCAAGGTAATTACTTTGTGTATGTTGTTTTTCATATAGTTCGATAAATAACATATTTTATATAATTTTTAACACACATCCATTCACGAGGTATTTGATATAATTTTTAACACACATCCATATCTTATATAATTATTACACGATGAAAGGTGCCACTATAGACCCTTCCTACTTGACCCTGATCTTATGGGGGAATCTCCCAAACTATACAAGTGCTTTTGTTTCAATATAATTAATTTTACTTCCACATCATGATTCGTATTTTATATTACTTATATGCTATTTTTCATACTAATATGGATAACATGTGTCTTGTACAATTCTTGCTTATATTGCACTATGTGCATTTGGGATATTATTTACTATTATATTCACTTTCTTGATTATTTGTTTCCATGTATGTGGCCTATGGTATTAGAACTATTTTTTTGGTGACACTTTATGTCCTTTGTATGAGGCTTCTATAGCCTATTGCCTATACTTGTTATGTGTGTGACACATTTGCATCCTTTATTTTCTCTATGCATCTGATGTTACTAACATATGTGAGATTACTTATGTACTTGTTTGGTATATTACTTGTAGGCTTGATTTTCTCCATGTTTCTTTCTTTCTATAACATGATTTCTATGTATTGTTTGCTTTATTTTTTGTTTGTTACCTTTGTGTGCCATGGTTTTTACCATGCACATATTTACAGGAATAGGATTTCAATGATGTCCACCCTAAACAACCCTCCATGTGATCCAACTCATATTAATATATATATATATATATATATATATATATATATATATATATATATATATATATATATATATATATATATATATATATATATATGAGACAAGGGTACACATATTTTTCTATTGAACCACAAGTTCTATTTGCACATCTCATGCACCTAGAAATATCCTCATGATTCATCGTGCTTCAAGGCCATTGATCTCATGTCTAGCTCATAAATATCCTCGTGAGTCACCAAATTGTTATCCTGAATTTGCAACCCTTGTAAATTTTGGGTAACTTATCAAAATTTGGACTTAAACGGATTTTAATTAAATCCGCATGTGACTTGGTGAACCCATGAAATCTAAAAAACTCCACCAAATACCAAAATTATCGTGGAACATTGAAAATTATTCAAACATTTAAAATACCCACAAAGGAAATGCGAACATGTGGTAGTATTTCGTGGTCTCAAGGAATTATGTTCCACAGACTTTAAGTCTACAGAATAATAAAAAGAAAATACAATTTTAAGTCCGCATGGAAAAGGTAGCGAGATAGGATGAGGTGGTATTAGGGCCAAGGTGAACACATGTCATCATTCTGTGGGTGACTCAAGAAAAAGTGTTCTGCAGACTTCAAGTCCACATAATAAGCCAAAATTTTATAAAGTTTGAAGTCCGAGAAGATATGTCAGGCCCCACGAGCACAAAGAGAATTGTTTATCCTAACCCCACAACCAATTAGAGGTTTCCATATGTCGATCATTCAAAGCAATTTTTTTTTTAAAATCAACTAATTAGAGGCTGACACGTTTCGTGAACCATAAAGGAACCTTGGTTTTGTTCCTCTCGAGCTCTAAAAATTTGAATGACCATATCTTCATCTTTGTAACTCCAAATCTTAAAAAAATAATCTAGTTGGAAAGGTCTCATTGAGTAATTCAATTTGGAATCATGAAACTCATAATTTGGTGGTGTTTTGTGGGTAAAAAGTGGGGAAACTATTCCAATAATTAAATACAGTTCCAGACAACCTCAACCATTAGAATTGATGAAGTATGGTGCCTTACCTTCTCCTGTAATAAATGTGACATGGGGGAATGGGTTTGACAGGGTTCTCTTAAATATTTTCATACATTCAATGCATCTTATTGGTGGTCAAGCTTGAAATCTGATTTTCCCTTCTTTTCCCTCCTCTCTCTCTCTCTCTCCCATTTTCTATATAATGGAAAATCATTCTCATTTGTAATGGTCAGACCCTCTCGAAACAAAAGGGCATCATTTTAAGTGTTGCAAAAGTGTTTGTGAGTTACCGGCCTTAGATTTAGACATCTGCAAGGTGTTTTTTTTCCTTCTTCCACTCCATTATAATTATTTGTGCATGTTTCAAGAAATAAAATCTACTTTTATGGATATTTATCTACGCTAACTTGTTTTATCTGCATTATTACCTATCTATTGTTGTTATGGTTTGTTGTGCATGCATTTTCCCACTTTGTAGGTTCTATATTTGTTGTGCATTGTTTGAAAATGGAAGGTTAAATATTGTTTCAGCTTGTAGAACTCATGTCTTCCCTGTCTTTGTCCATGTTATCCCATTTTCTGTCACTAACAATGTCTTTCCCCCCGTTTTTTGTGTTATCACCTTTTTTTAGCTTATGATTTCCCTTACATGCATCTCCTTCTATCCCTGGTCCCTTAGATATTTACATTAGGATTATATAGTTTATTTACAGAAATAGGATTAGTTTTAGCATTAATAATAGTTAGAGGAAGCCAACCTTCTTCAGAGGTTTGTTTCAAGTAACAAGTACCACAACTTGGAGAAATCCCATGTTTCCTTAAAATTCAGGGTCTCTCTTGTTAACTAAGGGCATGGTGCAATTTTGAGACCCAATAGTTGCATGTGAGAATAAGAAACAAATGGTTACTATGGTCTTGACACAATTGTGAAAGGAATATGTCCATAGAGGAACATATGATGAATTGAAGTGGAAGAAATTAGGACCATGTAAAATGTTCAAAAATTGTGTAACAAATGCATATGAAATAGAGTTACTTGATTGTAAAGGTATATCATATATCTTTGATGTTATAAAAATATACCCTTACACTAAGGGGGAAAAAATGTATAGAATGACCACACAAATTCTACATAGTTGGATTGGAGATAACTATTTCCTAAGATTGTATAACAACACATTGAACAAATGATTGATACTAGAGTTAAGAAGACATGGAAAATTAAAAACAAAGAGTACTTGATTAAGTAGAAAGGCCAATAAGTCGAAGATATTATGTGATTGAGGGCATCCACTATTATTAAGTATGTAATATCTATTGAATACCTCATGAAATGCATATGAATAGGATTTCATGGTTCATATATATTATGCAAGTTATATGATGCAATAACTTGTGAGTGCATAAGCAATATTACCTCAAAAATAAAAAAATAAATTACCAATAAGTAGTTTACACAACCATGGATTGGTTTGTTATAAAATTTTATCAAATATTAAATTGTTTTTGGGATCGTTTTATATTCTTCTAGGGACTCATAAGCATCTAAATATATTAGAACTCCTAGATTGTGACCCGAGTTTTTTAAATGGGTATTATTTTTTGAAGTCGGAGTATATATCTAAAAAACGTTAGCCACAATAATCTTACACATTTTTGTGCAACCTTTAGTGTGCATGTAGTCTTTGGTAGTGTAGACAATCAAATTTGGAAATCTATCCTTTGACACTATTGATCTTGACGTTGCACACTTGTATGTACAAATACACTCTCCTCAATCTTGCTTAGCACACCCTGATAGATATTTAATTACTTGATTATATCTTCACACCTTTCTGTCATCATTTTCTGAATTTTAACAAAATAAAACACCTCTAGAAACATTAATCCTTTAACCCATGAAGTCAAAACATGCTTTTTCCCTACCGATCAAGCCCATCATTTTTGTCCAGTTTGTACAATTCTACAAACCAACCCTATTATATGGTTTTGGACCGAAACCTTATGCATTAAAACCTTCAATTCCATCATCTTCATATGGAGTAATGTTCCATCATCTTCATATGGAATAATATTCCATCATCTTCCAAGCTCCCTAAACTTCAAAATAACTCATGTGCATCCATTAAGGCAACACCATGTATAGGTCTGAATTCTCCTTCTAGGTCTAAGATTCTCCATCTTCTCTCTATAAGCAAGCAAATTTATCCTTCCCAATTATTTCAAGAAGTGTGAAACTTAAGTTGAATCATTTTTAAAGAATAATTTTTTATTTTTTATTACACGATGATAGATATCACATGTTAGGAGAATGACGTGTAGTTTGATCCCCCTTTAGAGTAGTGGTGACATTGGCAATGCACATGGGTGCCCACAACCCAACTAATTGTGTTTTGTAGGAACTCCTCACTCTACAAGGGTTTCATGGTTTGAACAGAGCTTACATATCCATTTTAAAGGTGACTGAAGAATACCGACATACAACGACATCTACTTTTAGGTAGGAAAAACAATCAGGAAGTTACAAACCTAGATTCTATAAGGGTGCAATACCATACAGAAGGGTCAGGACAACAAAAACACTCTTAACTTAGTTGTATAACTTTGACTAGGTTCACTATCGGGTGCTAGTTTCTATAAAAAATCATTTTCATTTTCAGATCAACCTATTCCTGCATTCATATCACCTAGAGTCTCCTAGATCTACACAGAATCAACTAAGTATAATTTTCCTTTGTTTTTTTATAGTTGCTAGATCAATAGTCCATTTGAAAAGTGTTATTTTGGTTTATGTAATTAATGTTGTAAGTTAATTAAATAATAATATCCATCTATTTAATTATTTAATCCTTTTTATATATGTTAATTATAAACACACTTAAAACTTAAAAATGAATGAAATAGGAATTTGCAAAAGTGAAATCATTTGGTGAACTTGACATTTTTTAATCAAACATTGTAATCATGACCCTAAAATCCCTCAGGTTTCATATGACAATCATATCTGTTTTGTTAGAATTATAGACACAAAATCACACACTTTGGGTAATTATTTAGTCATGATTACATACTATTATTCATATTATTCCCGAGTATGGAGAGTAATGATTAACCCATGTATCTGGCCACTTTTATTTATTTTATGCTTCTTCTTTCAGTCTTGCACTTTTACCTGCTCAATCTATCTTTTCAAATTTCAACATTTTTCATTCTGGACACTAGTGCCAAGCTAGAACAACTACACCAGGCGCCCCTGTCTCCTCTAAGTGCCCTTATCCTCTTTGTATTTTGGTCACACTTTTTGGGTCCTTTCTAGTTTTTTGAGCATCTTATCTTTTTTGTATTCAAACTTTTTGGGCTTAATTACAAAATTAAAGAAAAGAGATCATATAAATATAAAGTTATGCCATCATAATAAGGGACCAAACACCATGCACTATCTATCACCACATAATGTTGCATCCATCAAGACATCTATAGCTCCATTTGCCTCCATCTAGCTCCATCACAAGGGAAAAATGTTCGTCTTCTGTATCACACTTCATAAGAGGGGAGTGTATTGTTTCCATGTACACATTATTTACATTCTTCATCTAGCTACTTGTTCGCTATTCATAAAGTGTGACACACACAAGAGAAACCTAGGGCATAATTCTGCACACACACACAAAGAACTACATCGGGTTTGAGATGTAGTGCAACGCTCAATACTAAGTCCATCATTGTGGCAACTAAGGACAGTCCAAACCCTCATTTTACATATTTCATTTTTAGGATTTGATGTCTAGTTGAGGGTTTTGTAGGTACTTTCTTCATTGCAGATTTATAACGACCTCGATGATCTTACAACGATATACATGCGTTCAAAGGTGAAAAAGTGTCAACCTCTTGCAACACCTCAAAGGAAGTTTCTTGATCAGCTACACAGAACAAGGCACTCACGTGCTCTCCCATCCCTCTCCAGGCACCCATGTCTAGTCAAATCTATCAGATCTACATTTTTCCAAGATTTTTTGTGGCGGTTTTCATCTATGTTCATCCGGTCACCACTGCGACATAGTCTAACAACCTCCATAATAAACTAAGGATATTATAAACCTATTTGTAATTAGGGTTTCATTATTTATTTTCTTAGTTTTTTGGGTTAATTTCTATATTTCATTATTTATTTATTTACTATTGCCAAAGTATTTAGATTAGGCTATAATTTTACATTTTAGCATAATCAAGAATCAATGGCTTATCATGTTGTTCCCTTTACATATGACTTTACTAAGCACTCTAACCCTAGCTCTATCTTGTACTTATATGATGATATAGATAATTTTGATATGGCTTCTCAATTTGGACATGAGAACACATATGAGTATGAAGTTTATGAGCCACAATGTTATGTCGTTGATCTCTTTTCTAATGTTATTCTCACTCTTCACACTGATCCTATCCAAGGTCACAATTCTAGTACTAATTTTGATAATCATATACAAGATCATACTGAGGATGAAGAAAAACATTTACATCCTTTCTTACATGAAAATAATGACCACATTGATATTATTTTATATGATGCAAGAGATCAACTCAAGCATTCCTATGTAGAAGCATTTACTATACCCACATCTGATGTGCCTACCTCCTTGGGAGCACCTTATATTCCTATACAGAATGTGTTTATGCCTATTCCCTCCACAAAAATTCTACTACATATCCTATATATCATCATAATGGCTTGCATGAATCTTCATATAACATTTAATATATTGATTCCCTTGTTCATTCTTTACAAGCACAAATCTTACAATTACAACAAGATGTATCTCATTATTTTGATGGTATAGACTCTTATAGATTATTGGATAGTTCACTTGCACATGAGCTTATTTCATATCCTTTTCCTATTTGTTATATTGCACCTAAGCTTCCTATCTATGATGGAAAGTGTGATCCCAAAGAGCATCTTAGATCATTCCATGTTGCATTCTTTGACTATGAATTTCATGATATATAGCTTACTAAGATATTCCCTATGAGCCTTAAGGAATTTGTAGTGCAACAGTTTATGATATCCCCACACATAATGTGTGCTCTCTTACTACATTAGAAAATCAATTTTTGGCATAATTTTCCATCAAAATTGGGGATAAAACATCTTATGTACAAATGTCAAAACTTAAACAAGCATATGATGATCATATCAATGGCTATGTCTTGTGTTATCTCACAATGTTTACTAAGATGAATAACATATTAGATGATAGTGAATTGCAATTCCTTTTTATTCAAAGTTTTCTTCCTCCATTATAATAATAATTCATGTTTGATAAATTTTAATCTTTCTACCATCTATGCCATACACTAAAAGAGTGTGAAGCTAAGCTATTGCACATAAACAAACTTAAGTATGTTTCTAGCTCCCCTAATCTACCCAATGTTAAGTTTCAAAGAAAATCTATTTTTAAAGGAAAATCTAATGATCCTAAGGTTTCTTCTAAAGACATTTTTATTGTTATTGCTCAACCTACTGAGATACAATTACAACCTACAAGATGAAAATTTACACAGTAAGATTGTCCTTCATGCATGGTATTAAATAAATTAATTGAAGGTAATCTTTTGTCTCTCCCTCCATCAATTGAGGTTGATATGAGAAAACCTAAAAGTAAGAGATTTGATGTTAATGCTTCTTGTGATTATCATAGATGTATCAATCACTTTATGGATCAATGTCTTAAGCTACAACAGATCATTAAGGATCTTATGGACTCTAATGTAATTGAATGATATGATCCCACCAAGTCTTTTAAGCCTACCAATAAAAATTATAAGTGGAAAATATTTAATGATCCACTTCCTAAGCATACTAATGATCCACTACAGAAGTTGATTACACTAATTTTTTAGGGCCACCACCACCCTCTTATGATCATCCACTTGATGTTATGATTGACATTATTACTTGCACATCCTCTTCCACACCAATAATCTCTTTTGATGATTTTGATATAGGTGACTCACTTATCTTCAACAAATTATCTATTCCAGTCTCCATTAGTCATATTTCCATTTAGGGTGTCTTGGTTACCCCACATATCACATATAATGTTTATGCATGGCCATTACTTCAGTCTCTTGGCATTCCTTTTGAGAGTCTTTTCCTTTATTCTAATCGACTATTTTGACGCATTACCCTATCAATCACAGTTGGATCAATCACTACAAAAACTTAATTCTTGGTTGCTAAATTTATTCCTACCAGAGTATTGCATCTAGGTATCCCTTGGCTACGTGCTCTTTAGGATGCCCCATCTATTGTTCATCATCGTATCAACAACAATCTGTCATTATTCAATAATTTTTCACTATTCATTGTTAGGAAATCTATCATTTAGTGCTCCATTAATATTTATGATTTAATATTTACTTAGAGGTAAATATATGTGTGTAATGTAAATGTTAATATGAGTTGTTTATTAAACAACTCATATAACAATATTAGTTTTGGTGAGTTTAAATAGCTCATGTATTTAGGTGTTGAGAGAGAGATTTGTGGGAGTGTTGTTGAACAACATCCTTGTTTTTAGGAATGCATATTCCTATATATATGCAATCCTGTGATATGAATTATAATAGAGCATTATTGGTTTTTCATTTGGTATCGAGCAATGTCAATTAAGCCATGAGAGATTTTTTTTTGTGAGCATTCTAGATATAGTCCAGGTAGTTTGTAAAAGTTATTGTATTGTGCATCTATGTGAATGTGGATAGCTTGTGCTCGTTTTTTGTCAGATTAATTATCTCACATGTCAAATTCGTGTGCCATCCATCTACCAACTCGTATGATTTGATCATCATCAGGCTTGAGACGTCTCTATAGGCATTTGTTTTTGGATCAGGTGCATCTACAGTCACTGCCTCCTAATAGCCTACTCTTTAGTGGCTCGCGTTGATTGGTTATATGTTTCCTGCATTAATTCTATGCACTAGATGAATGATCAATTCGATTTCAATATTGAAGTCTTTTGTGCAACATTCAATCGTTGGAGTGAACAGTCAACTATGAGCTTACCCTAAATCTTAGGTGAATCTACAATCACGTGGAGGAACTATCTCCATTAGAAAGGGATTTGCATACTTTTCTGGTCATTCAATGGAATTTAGTCTATAACAATGTGAAGGCATCAAATTTCTATTATACGCATTGGTTTTCAGATACACATCAACAATGAATAAATTTTTTGAACGGAGCATGAAAAAAAACCAATGTAAAAGCCACGCGTCCCCAGCTGTCACTCTGCATGTAGATGCATATTTCTAGTAGAGAAGAATTACACCTTGGCATGTTCGCAGTCCGAGCATGAGAGAGGAGATATATTGGCGTAGCTATTTGAGTGGATTAGTAATTTTATAGCTATATTGAATATTGAAATAAAAACGTGGCTGAGTGTGATGTATTCACATTGTGTATTGATAGATCTGTGCAATCTATTAAAGATCTGACACCTGTAGATTGATGGAAAATTCATCGAGCTCATTTCCCAAATAGAAAGATCTAATTTTACATTGTCATTCAAATCAGGTGATTCACACATAGACTGTCATGATGTGGAGCATTAGAATCCTGACAAAGCTATCTCGCAACTCTGTAGTCAACACATCTGAAGATGTCTCATTCTCCATGCGGCCACTAAGATGATTCTTGAAATGCATATATCAACGCTATGTAGATCTGAGATGCATGCATTCAAGATCTTTAAGCATTTGTTTTTGAATAGAAAAGTTGTGATGGTCCTTCTCTTAAACGTGGGGCTCCCCACATGCATACGCCTCTCACATGTTGCAGTCAATAGTAAGCATGTTGTTTCAAAAGGTGTATTGTTTGTCTTTATTTATTATATAGTCGTTTTCATTTAAAAAGTAATCTCAGTTTATTACTTTTTTAATTTTTTTAGTCCAATTGTCATATTGTCTTCGGACGCATTTTCGGTTGAAACCGACGTCCATTTTTTTAACATGGCTAAGTTGAATCAAATGGAAAAATCCGAAGGAAAAGATTTTTACACATGGCAGGTGAAAACTCAGTTGTTATTAATCAACAAAGATTTGTGGGAGATTGTGGATGACAAAGAAAAGAAACCAAGAGATGTAGATGAAGCGGAAATATGGGACATCAAAGATCGAAAATCCATAGCAATCATTGGATTGGGATTGTCTGATGCGTATTTGCATCATATAGATTTGTCAAAATCCTCAAATACAATTTGGACTACACTAAACAAACTATTTGGATCGCAAGCAGGAAGCACAACAGTATCACTAAAACAAAAGTTGTTTGGACTCAAAATGGAGGAAGGTGACAACATGGTGGAACACATAAGTAAGTTTCGTTATGTATTAAATCAATTAGCTGGAATCAAAGTAGATGTTCCCGACGATGATGAAAAAGTAGTTTTACTTAATAGCATGCCTCCTAGCTATTCTAATATGGTCTTCACTTTGAGAAAAATCAATCCAAGTCTGGAAGACTTGATTTCTTCTTTGATAGAGGACAAAAATAGAACAAATTAAATTGAAACAGAAGAAAAAGCATTATATGGAACACATGGTAAAAAGAGATACAGTCATTCTTTCAAGCAAGGTTCAACCTCCCAGGATCCAAAGAAAAGGCTTATTTGTCACTATTGTAATGTTTCTGGACATGGAATAATAAATTGAATAATAAAGCTTTTATTTCTGAAAATAGAGAAGAAGAAAGTGATTGGGAAGCATGATCCAACCATTCACATGATAGAGAAGTTGTTGCTCAAGATAGTGAAGAAGACTTTCTCTTCTAAAAAGAATGCATCCACTAGAGGATGGAGGCACATGAGGCTGGAGTTCATTCAGGGACCTCTCATCAGTCACCAACGACGGGGGCTGCATGAAGCTGTGGTGATAATGTGTGTGTTGAGTTTACTTTCTTTTCAGAGTTGCAGTTGATTTCAGTTGTGTGCAACATGATTCTTTTTTAGTGTTCCTGTTTTGTTTTGAATAAGTGAAATGTTCACATTGAGGGGGGGAACATGGTCTCAATGTTCCATTTTCTCTTTTCATATTTGTAATCAGTGAGTGGTATTTCCTACATAATTCCCTGAAAGAAAATCATAGTGGATAGATGAAAGCACAAAAGAAAAGCAGCATCATGATATTGAGGTTGTTGGTTGTCCTGTAAAACCATCCCTGTTGAGGTTGTTGGTTGTCCTATAAAACCATCCTTGTTGAGGTTGTTGGTTGTCCTCTAAAACCATCCATGTTGAGGTTGTTGGCTGTCCTGAAAAACCATCCAGATCATGAGCACGCATGGGCGGCACACTGCAGAAGGAAGTGCAATTGTTGTTTCCCCATGTTCGCACTAAGGGGGGGAATGTTAGGAAATCTATCATTTAGTGCTCCATTAATATTTATGATTTAATATTTACGTAGAGGTAAATATATGTGTGTAATGTAAATGTTAATATGAGTTGTTTATTAAACAACTCATATAACAATATTAGTTTTGGTGAGTTTCAATAGCTCACGTATTTAGGTGTTGAGAGAGAGATTTGTGGGAGTGTTGTTGAACAACCTCCTTGTTTTTAGGAATGCATATTCCTATATATATGAAATCTTGTGATATGAATTATAATAGAGCATTATTGGTCTTTCATTCATGGTATTCCTTTTCCAGGATTTCTCTCCTAGCATACTTCATCCTTCTATAGTTTACATGTCTATTATGTCACATACCACTTCACATAACACTAATCCTCATAGATCTCCTAATAGGCCTTGGGTCTCACATACAAATTAAAAAAAAAATCAGGTCTCATGATAGAACTTTAGTTGCACATGTTGTATCACATAGTTTTAGGGCCTCTAGGTCTCCTCATATACCTTCTTTCATGCACATTGTCTCTAGTTACTCACATTATCACAACACTTTAGGCAGATCTTCTAATTTTCCATATCGATACATAGTTTCTCATTGGTCTTTTATGATTTATCACTCTTCTATTCCACCACGTAGGTATAACACTACATTCTACTTAGTGTTATGTTATTTCTGGTTCTCCTCATAGACATTTCTCATCACATATCATCACTATGGTTTTACTTGCACTTGAGTCTCATTCTATGACACATTCAAGGATTGACCCTCCATCATAGTCATAAATTACTTTACCTCCTCATAAGGTTATCTTGGGTTAGATCTCATGCTCTCCTCCCCTCATTTCCCAATGACACACTTTTTTTAGAAGTTAAACTTGACTTTTGAGGGAGCGGTTCTACACCTAAACCTCATTTTGCACACACATACTGAAGGTAATCTAGCTTCCCATCTTTAATTGCATAATATCTATTTATTCTCTTCTATGGGGGAATTCTTGGATCACCCTTCCCTCTCTTTGGAGAATAATATTTCATCTATGCCCTCATGGAGGGCATCAAAAACCAAAAACATTCAAATCTTTGCAATAATACAAAATTAGGACCTATTTTTATAACATACATTATTTGCACTTTACATTATTCATGTTTTTCATTCCTTCGGTTTGATAGATAACATTATTCTTTACATGCATGCATTCATATGGTATATTAAGCAGGATGTAGCATATTCATAGAGTGGTACATGATGATAAGTGTTGATCTTCCCTTGCTCAAATTGCTAACCTTTGGGGGCATATAATTTTACATATTATCTACAGGTGCTATATTTCCATTATAATTCCTTTATTTCCTCATTACACTTGGTTACACACTTATATATGTAGACACAAATTTTTGGTATAACCACCCTCCACCCCGTGTTCACTCTTTTTTCCTCATGATCACCCATTCAAATTTTATCTTCCCTCCTAAATTAAATTTATCCCATCAATCACCATTTTCCCACCCTTTTATCTTATATTATCTACCTGTTGTCCACTCAAAATTCCCCTGCTTTTAAGAAGTTGAAAATTAAAATTTTGAGGTTAAGTGTCTTTTCTGTTGTCCTAGTGATGTGAAAAGTCAGGAAATTGGGAAAATCTGCGTTTTTTTGGGTCATTTTGTGTGTTTTTCGGGCATGTCGGAAATTTTTGTCCCGCGTGGTCCCAAGTTCACTCGGGCTCTCTGTTCCCTGATTAGTCGGTTTACCCGAAGTCCGTTCTTTTCGGGCCCGTCGAAACTTTTTGTCCCAAATGTCCCAAGTTCACCCGGACCCGTTGTTCCCTTTTCACCCGATTCAGCCGATTCGCGTATTCCACATACTTTCGTCTCACATTTCCCAAAATCATGTGTGCATCTTTTCCCCGCATCGCCCGAATCGGCCAAGCCACGTACTTCACGCTTTCACGTCCCTCGTGTCCCAAATGAACCAAGTGCCATTCATGCTAATTTTTCCCGCTCTACCCGAATATCTTGCTTTTCAAATGAACTACCCCCTATGCGTTTTTGCACACTGCTTTCATGCTATCTATTGCTCGAACCTTTGCAACCAAAATTTCTGCGCACGTATCCATTTCCCTTGCGATTCCATCCCAAGTCTAGCTTGTAGCTTTTCTCTCCGAGTTACTATCCAACATGAAGATCAAATTCCAGGGGCAGGAACAAGTTTCACCACTCGATTCTGTCGTTCCCGATATCGGGGACAGTGAATTTCGCCACCTTGATTTTGAGGATTTTTTGGGCAAGGATGACAGATGCAAACCCTTCAGCTATGGCACAGATGATCATGACAGTGGCTTGGCATTCGTCGGTTGGCTTCCCAATTTCAGTACAATGTGCAGACACTGTACTCGCTTGCGGAGCTCATTTCAGTCCCGACTCAAGCGAACTAACGAATGTGCATGTAGAACTCATTGCAAAGTTAGATGCCACCACCAACACATCAGTCCCACATGGCAGAGACATAGCCGAGGCATTGAAGAAATTCAGACAATAGATCCTTGAATCAGTGGGTCCCTCCCAATCTTGAACGCTTGTCTTCTTCTCCTGATTCTTCTCCTTCTTTCTCTCAGATTTGTTGTAATTAGTTGGGGTATTGCATTTTGCAGCCCTTTAACTAATCATTAGTTAAAAGAAGTAGTTACCGGGAGTAACTGATTTGTAAACTATATAATGGCCTCTCCTTGCCATTTTGAAAAAAAAAGAACGAGGCTTATTTCTGAAAGTGGAAATAAATCTTAAAGAAATCAATACAGAAGGATTTTTCATTCTTTGTCTATCTGGTTTCCTTTATTCCTAAGCTATTCATTTAATATTGTTAGAATCATTTGTCTGTATTATGCTGAGAAGCTTTGTATTCTTGCAGATGTTATTTACAGAACTTTGTGTCTTTTCAAATTTCATCTTATTAATGTGATACAAATGATCTTATTCCAATTCACTGTACCCTCGCATGCATAAGGAATTACTCTGTCATCTATAATTCTGAATGGTGCCTTTCTTCTCGTTCTCGCATTTTCATTCCTCAATCCTTTTGTGATTAATGATCCTTATAGAAAACACTTTCATAATATCCAAGTTCCACAAGAAAATCATGCTTTGTATATGTGTAAATAGGTTCGTTTCTGAATAAGGGAACCTCTCCCATTAAAGAGGAGGGACGTCTTGTCCCCTGACTATTGCTCTTCCTAAAGTTCTGTTTGACGACCAATAGTTTTTTCGTGACTCCGCTAGGGAATCATATTCCAGTGCTATAATCATTTATTGATCATCTTTTGATCTGGCGACTCCATGTTTTACTCGAGGGAGAAGTGCCCTTGGTATTGAAGATTCTCAGTTTCATCTCTTGGAATAGTAGGGTTTTCCTTTCCCTTCAACAAGAAGAAATAGAAAGGCTCGTTCAACAAGCACTCCACCTGTCCAAGATAGAATCCCTACGGGTGGTATTCCTTCAGAGCAAATCAGTCCTAATCTTTGAGCTTTGATTCTTGCTGGTGTTTTAGTTCCTCTTCAGGAGCCATTTTTCCAAGAATGGCTAGTACCATTGCCTTGGGGCCATCGTATTGGGCCTCTTGCCCTTCCTCAGCCTTTACATGAGTTACCCAGAGGTAACCGGAAGAACTTTCCTAAATTCAAAGGTGATAGTAAAGTACATCCTGATGAACACATCGCAGCCTTCATAGTTGCATGCAGAGTTCTGGAAGTTGAACATGAAGACGTCTCCGTAAGAATTTTTGTTGAGACTCTACAAGATAATGCTGCTGATTGGTTCTATCACCTTCTGGCCGGAGCTATCACTAGCTATGGAACACAATGAGAACTAGGTTTGAAAACCGTTTCAAACCCGGTGGAAGATGTGCATGCTTTTGCTTAGCCCAAATCTTCTCAAATAAAGAAGGAATCACAAGAGCCCATGAGATAATTTGTGGCTCGATTCAACAGGTTGATTAAAAAAATTCCACCAAATACTCAACCTGTAGATCAAATTAAAAAATGTTTCTTCCTAAACGCCCAATTACCTGAAGTTAGTTATGCACTGAGAAGGGCTAATCTTGCAACATTGGCAGAGGATCAAACTCTTGTTGTTAGTGTTGAAGATGATTTAATCATGTCAGGGAAGTTGAGGAGAGACCCTTCTAAATCTAAGTCTGCTTCTTCCTCCTCTTCCACTCCATGGACCAAGAGAGTGGAGCAAAAAGAGAAAAACCAACAAGAGTAACCACACGAAAGGAGTCCCATAAAATGAGTTAAAACATCTTAACTCTTACAATGCAAAATGGACCCCAGAGAGGAAACTCCTAGAGATGGAGAGAAGAAAAACAACTAAGAACCAAAAGTTTTCCAAAGTTCCACCCATAGTTCAGAGAGGGCACCCGAAACTTGTAACACACGACCAAAGAAGAACCAACTAAAACACAGTAAACCAGGGGATCAGGACCTACCATGTCCACCATTATTTATCTCCTCCTCAGAGCTACTGATCCTAGGTGAATAGTGAATCATACGCTGTCATGACTCGAGAGCAGACAAATCAGAGGGAGAAAGTGATGCAGCCCACCAAGAAATCTAAGGAGCAGCCGACAACTATCCCTGTAATTGCAAAAAGAGGATCTCTGATCCCCATTTCATCTACACCAAAGGTGAGTCCTGTCAATTTTTCTACTAAAGTTACTTCTTTTTCCCCTAAAATTGATAAAACTAGGATCTCAAGTGATGATAACCCGTCTACTTCTGGGTCTTTTGATATTATTGATCACCTAAAAAAGACTAAGGTTCAAATCTCAGAGGCTGAATATTATCAAACCCATCCCAAGGCTTTTGCTAAAATGATTCACTTTGTCAATTCCCATTATAAAACTACCTCTAAAGGCCTTTTTCCCACTCCTTCTTTTGCACCACACCCTAATTTGGTAGCCGTTGTCACCTCACCCAATGACAAAATCAAACCATTCTATGTAACACTCCTTATAGCTGGCCATAGGCTCAGTAATTGCGCCATAGACTCAGGAGCATCAGACAATGTAATGCCTGCCAAAGTAGCTCATTCCTTAGGGTTGAATATCACACGCACTTACGGATCTTGTTATTCCATGGAGAGTAAGGAAGTGCCCTTGGTCAGAAGAATTAAGGACGCACAAGTGGCTTTTGCTACTTTTCCTAAGAAGAAAGTTTTTGCTACTATTCTAGTATCAGACATTCCTCCTTCATACGGGATGTTGCTAAGCAGGAACTTCTGTAAGGATGTGGGTGGAGAAATTCAAATGGATTGGTTACATGCCCTCATACCTGTTAATGGGGAAATGAAGAAGTTGCTACCTGAGAAGCAGTCTTAGTATATTGTATAAAAAACTGATGATCCCAAAGCACAAATACTCTATGAGGATATGGGGCATGGAAACTACATGATTATGTCTCCAGAAGAAATCCAACTCCCCAAAGTCTCACCTAAAGATCCTAATGATGTTTGGATATTAGAGTTTGATGGAAGTTGTTCTTCAGCTGGTTCTGGAGCTGGTGTCATATTGGTGTCGCCTAAAGGAAGCATTCATCCTTTCTCATTCAAGTTACAATTTTAAAATACCAATAATACAACAGAGTATGAGGCTCTCATTCTTGGACTCCAGGTGGCAAAAGAACAAGGTGTGAAGAATCTTATAGCTTGTGGGGATGCGGAATTGATTATCAAGCAAGTTAGAAACCTCTTCCAGGTAAAGAATGGAAGGTTGAAACATTACAGGAATCAGGTTTGGGACTCCATTGAATTTCTTGACGCCTTCTCCATCGAGGCAGTGCCTAGGGAGAAGAATACTAGGGCTGATTCCCTAGCAGTCTCAGAGTCATTGCTTATTCCCCATCCTGACTTTTCTCAAGATAAGTTCACCATTGAGATGATCCATAGACCCAGTGTACCTGATAATACAAGTAACTGGCAAGTTTTCAATGACGATCAACACTTGCTTTCTTTCTTAGAACTCAAGGATAATTTTGAACAGTTGTACTTTGAAGGAAGTGATAATTTTCCTCGTGAAAGTGTGCCCTTTGATGAAGAAGCCACCTAAGAAGAAGAAGCGGATCAGGATGGATGTATCAAACTCAAAGGAAACAAGATTCCAAAAGGATTGGTGAGTTCAGAAAAACTGTTTGAAAAACATGACAGGTATGTAAAGTTTAGAGCTTCTACTGGACCCCAAAAATCAGCCGAATATGACAAAATCAATATTGGGAGTTCTACTGATCCTAAACTCGTGAACATTGGAAAATGTTGCACCCCAGAAGAAAAGAAGAAGGTAATTAGTCTGTTGAAAAAGTATAAAGATGTTCTTGCTTATTCCTATGAAGATTTAAAAGCTTTCCAACCAAAGGAGATGCAGCATTTTATCCCTTTCAAACCTGGGATTAAGCCTTTTAAACAGAAGTAGAGGCAATACAATCCTAAGATAGCTGACACAATTTTTCAAGAAATACAGAAGTTATTGAAAGCCAAAATCATTTTTCCTATCCATCAGTCAACATGGATTGCCAATATTGTGCCCGTTAGAAAGAAAAATGGTGAGATTCGTATCTGTGTTGACTTCAGGAATCTAAATCAAGCTTCCTTGAAAGATAATTATCCCTTACCTATGATGGATCAGGTCTTGCAAGTAGTAATGGGATCCGAAATGTTGTCTATGCTTGATGGATTCTCAGGATATAACCATGTAGAAGTTAATACCACAGACCAACACACAACGGCTTTCACTACCCCTTGGGGTACCTTTGCTTACAAAAGGATGCCTTTTGGGCTCATCAATGCTGGTGCCACTTTTCAGAGGGCTATGGATTTGGCCTTTGGATGTTTGAAATGGAAGTCTATTGTTGTATACCTTGATGACTTGACTGTATTTTCTAAAACAAGGGCGGATCATTTCCAGCATCTAGAGACAGTTCTACTAAGATGTAGAGAACATGGGATCTCTTTGAATCCTAAGAAATCTATTTTTTGTGTCACAGAGGGGAAATTATTGGGGCACGTTGTCTCCAAAGATGGTATAAAAATTGATCCTGAGTGAGTTCAAGCTATTCAGCAAATTCCTCTTCTAACCAGCAAAAAGGGAGTGCACTCTTTCTTCGGTAACATCAACTTTTTGAGAAGGTTCATCCCTGATTTTGCAGAGCTAACTTTGAATATCTCCCAAATGATGAAAGGAAAAAAAATGTTTGGCTGGTCTCCTGAAGGGAAAGAAGCCTTTGAAGGTATTAAAAGGGTCATTGCTAAAAATCTTGTTTTAGCATGTCCAGATTTCAGCAAAGATTTCATTATCTATTGCTATGCCACGGATAACACCTTGGCTGCTATTCTGACTCAGGAATATTCTAATGAGCACGAACTCCCAATTGCATTTATGAGCTATATTCTAAAAAATCATGAGTTAAAATACACCATAATGGAAAAACATGCTTTTGCAGTGGTTAAAGCTGTCAAGCAGTTTATTTTTTACATTCTTAACTCTCATTCCACGGTGTTGGTACCGGATACAACTATCAAGTCAATTCTCACACAACAGGAATTTGGATCCAAGAGAGGGAACTGGGTGGCCAAGGTTCAAGAATATGATATTGACATCAAACCAACCAAGCTCATCCGTGGAAAAGGCCTATGTGAACTCATCGCTGAAGGAGCTAAACATGAGTTACTGGAGGATAAAGATGGTCTTCCTACCATTCTGTTTCTTAGCTCAGTTGATGAATGGTATGCTGATATCACTCACTTTCTCACCTATGGAGAATGCTCCTCTCATTTGACTGCCAAAGAGAAGAGAGCCGTTAAACTAAGGTCAACCCAATATGTGTTGTGGGAAAACGCCTTGTTTAAATGTGGGTTAGATGGAAGGTTTTTGAAATGTGTGGACAAGGAGCAGTAGAAGAAGCTACTCTCAACTTTTCATGATCAGGCATGTGGAGGGCATTACTCATCAACTGTCACTACTCATAAAATACTTTTTGGAGGATATTACTGACCTACCTTGTTCAGAGATGCATCAAAGTGGGTTGATAATTGTGAGGCTTGTCAGAATTTTGTGGGTAGACCCAAATTGGCCTCTTTGCCTCTTAAGCCAGTTGTAATTGAAGAACCTTTTCAACAGTGGGGTTTGGACTTCATTGGAACACTTAATCCCTCTTCTAGTGTTGGTCATACTCATGTATTAACTGCCACAGATTATTTCACCAAATGGGTAGAAGCCATTCCAGTAAAGAGTACTACTTCAGAAGTAGTATGCAGTTTCATCAAAGAAAACATCTTGATAAGGTATGGTGTGCCAAACAAGATTGTGACAGATAATGCTTCAAATTTTTCTTCAACTGAGATGATGGATTTTTGCTATGGATATGGCATCTCCTTGGCTCACTCCTCAGATTACTATCCTTAGGGAAATGGACAGGAAGAATCAACAAATAAAAATCTGGTGGTCATAATAAGGAAATTAGTCAATGAATCCCAGCGGAACTGGCACAAGAAACTCTATGATGCTCTTTGGGCAGATAGGATCACACCTAAGAGAGCCATTGGGATGTCTCCTTTTCAGGTAGTATATGGAGTGGAGGCCCAATTTCCAGTTACAGTGGAGCTTCCAGCTCTGTATTTAATGAAGGCCATTGAAGATACCAGTTTCAATGATTCTTTGGATAAGAGAATCATGTATCTTCACAAATTGAATGAGGAAAGATTGGAAGTTGCTGATGGGATATCTGCTCACCAACAGAAGGTAAAGGTCTTGTTTGATAAGAAATCTAGGTTCAGGGATTTCAAAGTTGGAGACACTGTTTTGTTGTGGGATAAAAGGCATGAACCTCGTGGCAGCCATGGCAAGTTTGATTCCCTTTGGCTCGGACCTTTAAAGATCAGGAACTTCACCGGTAATAATTCTTTTTACCTTGATTATATGGATGGTTCTTCTCTCCCACTTCCTTATAGTGGGCAGTACCTGAAATTGTTTAAGTCGTAGGTGATTAGGAAGTCCTGTGTATATTCTGTATAGTGTGTGTCCTCCTTTCCTTCCCTTGTTTTTGTGTGTTGTTTGCGGTGTTGTCTTTTGTATTGGTTTGCTTTTTGACTTTGTGGCCCAATGGATAAGGTACTGGTTTACTTCCCCAAGTTTTTCTAAATTCTTACCTTGTCTCATTCTTTGAATCTATGCCAATTCATCCCTAGAAGGAGCCAGCTGTTGTCCACTCAAAATTCCCCTACTTTTAAGAAGTTGAAAATTAAAATTTTGAGGTTAAGTGTCTTTTTTGTTGTCCTGGTGATGTGAAAAGTCAGGAAATTGGGAAAATCTAAGTTTTTTGGGTCATTTTGTGTGTTTTTCGAACCTGTCAGACATTTTTGTCCCACGTGTCCCAGGTTCACTCGGGCTCTCTGTTCCCCGATCGGCCGGTTTACCCGAAGTCCGTTCTTTTCAGGCCTGTCGGAACTTTTTGTCCCAAATGTCCCAAGTTCACCCGGACCTGTTGTTCCCTTTTCACTCAATTCGGCCTATTCACGTATTCCACGTACTTCTGTCCTGCATGTCCCAAAAGCATTTGTGCGTCTTTTCCCCGCATCGCCCGAATCGGCTGAACCGCGTACTTTGCGCTTTCGCGTCCCTTGTGTCCCAAATGAACCAAGTGCCATTCGTGCTAATTTTTCCCGCTCTACCTGAATATCTTTCTTTTCAAATGAACTACCCCCTATGCATTTTTGCACACTACTTTCATGTTATCTATTGCTCGAACCTTTGCAACCAAAATTTCTGTGTGCGTATCCATTTCCCTTGCGATTCCATCCCAAGTCTAGCTTGCAGCTTTGCTCTCCGAGTTACTATCAACATGAAGATCAAATTCCAGGGGCAGGAACAAGTTTCACCACTCGATTCTGTCATTCCCGATATCGAGGACAGTGAAGTTCGCCACCTTGATTTTGAGGATTTTTGGGCAAGGATGACAGATGTAAACCCTTCAGCTATGGCACAAATGATTCATGATAGTGGCTTGGTGTTCGTCGGTGGCTTCCCAATTTCAGTACAATGTGCAGACACTGTACTTGCTTGCGGAGCTCATTTCAGTCCCGACTCAAGTGAACTAGCGAATGTGCATGGAGAACTCATTGCCAAGTTAGATGCCACCGCCAACACATCAGTCCCACGTGGCAGAGACATAGCCGAGGCATTGAAGAAATTCAGACAACGGATCCTTGAATCAGTGGGTCCCTCCCAATCTTGAACCCTTGTCTTCTTCTCTTGATTCTTCTCCTTTTTTCTCTCGGATTTGTTGTAATTAGTTGGGGTATTGCATTTTACAGCCCTTTAACTAATCATTAGTTAAAATAAGTAGTTACCGGGAGTAACTAATTTGTAAACTATATAATGGCCTCTCCTCGCCATTTTGAAAAAAAAAGAACGGGGCTTATTTCTGAAAGTGTAAATAAATCTTAAAGAAATCAATACAGAAGGATTTTTCGTTCTTTGTCTATCTGGTTTCCTTTATTCCTAAGCTATTCATTTAATCTTGTTAGATCATTTGTCTGTATTATGCTGAGAAGCTTTGTATTCTTGCAGATGTTATTTACAGAACTTTGTGTCTTTTCAAATTTCATCTTGTTAATGTGATACAAATGATCTTATTCCAATTCGTTGTACCCTCACATGCATAAGGAATTAATCTGTCATCTATAATTCTGAATGGTGCCTTTTTGCTCGTTCTCGCATTTTCATTCCTCAGTCCTTTTGTGATTGATGATCCTTATAGAAAACACTTTCATAATATCCAAGTTCCACAAGAAAATCATGCTTTGTATATGTGTAAATAGGTTCGTTTCTGAATAAGGGAACCTCTCCCATTAAAGAGGAGGGACTTCTTGTCCCCTGACTGTTGCTCTTCCTGAAGTTATTTTTGACGACCAACACTACCCTATTATTTCATCCCATTTATGTTAATTATTCTTAATTAGCTCCAATCCTATCTCATTATTTAATCATCCCTAATCCTCATTTAATTTGTTTTATCCTCCATAAATCCTCAATTTTACTCTTTCTAATCCTTCATTTAATATTTTTACCCATATATGGTCTTTATTTACTCATTTCAACCATCCACCTACCCATTTACCCCCCCTATACAACCCTATCTCATCTATATCCATATAAACACTAATCCCGCTTCCTATGGGCTCCTTGCCTCGAGCTCATCATCTTCTCATAGTATAAATGGACGGGTACCTGTAGTTATTGGTGATCCATCCGAGTCGTTATCAACCCTATAAAGTTACCCTCACCCCTCCTTGTTTAGGGATGTAATTCTGGAAACTTTCACCCTCTTGTGATCTTTCCTTCATTCTTGAGTGTCTTTACTGCTACCACAACCATATTAGACTCTTTTTGAAGATCTTGTTCTTCCATTTTGGATTTTTAGGGAGATATATTTCACCTTTGCATGCATTGCTTCATTATTGTCATATTATTATTTATATACGCCACTAACATCTTTTGCAGGTTTAGCTGTCATCAATGACTCAGTCTTGGCCTTCTCAACTCTCTGTGTTTGTCTATATGTATTTGTTTCAGCCCATATATTTTTCTTCCAAGCCTAGCTCCACCCCAGTAACCTTTGACCCTTTCAGGTCGCCATAGACCAGACCTTTAGTACATCAGTTTCTCTGTCATTTAGATTTTCATCCATCTGTTTTCTATTTTTTCACCCACCCAGTCTTAGATTCAGCCATCCTACCTCTTTGTCATCTAAGATTCATTCTGCAAGCCCCCAGTCGCCACCGACCTATCCAAGTCTCCGTTAGCCCGGTCCATATTTTCATCATTTACCTTTAGACCCCTAATTTTCTTACATCCTTTTTGTTTCTCCTTGTCTCAGATCTACTGCAGATTTATGTTCATCATTCTAGTATTGAACCAAATCTAGATCTGTTGTCAAAGCTTTCATATATGTATTTTACATCACTGTTTCAGTTCACCAGCCCCACTTTTCCATCGATTGGCCCTTTTTAGTTTTGAGTTACCTTTGATGCAACTAGGTTTGATTTATTTTGTGTTCATTTAGATCAGATCTACTTTTATTATCTTAGATCCAGATTTCAGCTTTTGTTTTACTTCAGATTCTGCACAGATGCTACATCTTATTTATCAAATGTGTATTTCATCTATTTTTATCAAAAACAAGGGTTAACATCCATCCCAGGAAGTTATTTCTTCTCGGGACTGAATTTTTCAGACAACCATCCCATCCTATATACTAATCCAATCTTTTTCTATTGAGTTATCTTGATTTGTAGGTCACATAGATCACTGCGGAGAAGGATCTATCATTTTCACCTGTCCACATCATTATTCCATCTCAAGGTCCATAATCACTTCATATTCTGAGTTGCTTTATTTTCTTTAGTATTAGTTCACTAATCTGAGAAGGAAAGAGGAAATGTTGCTCAACAATATATTATTTATTTTCCATCTTTTGGACTAACATGACTAACACATGTTTCATGTACAACACTTACAATTATTGCTAGCTCTTTGTTTATATCACATGTTATGTGTTTTTCATCCCATTTGGATACACTTGCTTTTCATACATGCTTAATAGTTTTGCATGTGTGTGTGTGATTTGGTTTTTACTATGATTGTGGCCTAAGGGTCTAGTTTATCTTACAACATTGTGGGTGTTGTTGGTGTGTGTGACATGCCTAGTCATTGTCCACATCACCTAGTGAGTTATCTTGCCTTGTGAGAGTCATAGGTCTTAGGAAGTCAAATGACAAGTGTCATATTATGTCATAGAATCTAGCATTGTCATTTGCATCAGTGCGTCATAGGATTTACATTCCTTATTTGGAATTGTAACTCCTCCTTTAGTGGCCTCATATGCGTCAATGGCGTCATTGATGTTCTTTCCTTGTTTAGGCATGGGGGTTACACAACACCCCTATTTGTACTTCCTTTTTTTGATCTATGGGCATGAGTAGACTCATTTTCTTATTTACATATTCCTTCCATTGTTCGAATCTTACTTATTACATTGGAGCTTGACATTACCATCGGAGTGTAACTTCATTGTGGTGCATTGTTTTTGACATCGGTTCTCGCAAAGGTGTCCCATGTTTGTGGCACTATTCCTTATGTGTGGTTGTGTATAACTTGTTTACAGGCTCGTGATCCTTAATTATATTGTGACACAATGGGAGTCTCATGTCTGCATGCATTTTTACATTTTTATGACATTTATTAACATATTTACACTTGTTTCTACATTGTATGCACTTGTCTTCTACAAACAATCATTTTTTGTTGTTGTTTTTGCTTTCCAAAATAACTCCACTAGTTATTTGGACAACTTACATCCCCATTCCGTCTCTAAGGATAAATTGTTGCAATTTTCCCGCACTTTAGTGGTTTTTATTGGCACATTAGTTGGTTGCAATTATTCCACGCATACCCCATGCATTTCCTTATCCATTCCTCCATCACCTTTCATTCTCCCTTTGTGCTCAACCCTTCTATGCTCTTGTCGTCCTTCCCGTGGTTCTTGCATTCTTTGCGTAAACCCATAACTTTCCCTATAAATTGGCTAAGTCTCTTGCATGCTTCTTCCACATTTCTCCCTAACGCATCTTTCCTTTGCATTTACATAGTGCTTCCTTTCTGGTTCCTCATGCATGCCACTTCCTTATCTCCGTCGTGCACTTCTCATTTCGAATGCCCGCACCTTGCTTGCATACTTGTATCCCTTTATAGATATGCACCCTCCTTCTCTTTTGTGTATGCTCCCTTTGCAAATTTTCTTCTACATTCTCACGTCTCTTTCTCTCATGTGTGATTTGCACATTCTTCCGTGCCAATCACCAGTGCCATAGAATAACCTATCAGAATTTAGTGTGCAACACGTAACCTATCAAAGTGCACCAACTGGGCACTAAAGTATTGCAACAAACCATTGTGTGACACATGGCGTAACCAACAAAGAAAACAAATAGTTAGCCGATTCCTTAGCTAATCAATACATGCCATGTGTCATTGCATGTCCAGTTTTCACTGTAAACTTTAGAACGTCATAAATTTTGCTACAGGGCTAGGATTCGTGTGGTTTTAGTCTTGTTAGAAAGTTATTGACATGGACTACACTTCAAATCATTCAAAACCATATTTTGGTGGGATTTGGTAGGTGAGAATTAGGGAAATGTGTTCTAGTCATTAATGTGGACATCTAATCAACTCAACCACCAGATTTTATTTGAATTTCATCTCCTTCGTTCTTCTACAAGCCAAACAAATATAGGGAGAGGCATCTGTCAGCATTGCATGTGGATTTAAAGGCATTTGATGCTTGTTGTTGATGGTTGGATTTCAAATCTGATTTTCCCTCTTCTTTCTCCCCCCTTCTCTCCTTTTTCTTCTATAAATTACATATCAAGGAGGTTGGACCCCTTTATTTTGCTAAGAGCTCTACTCCGTAGCATTTTAAGTAAAAGGCCTTTAGATTTGGTTTTTGCGCGTGGATATCAGCCTCATCCACTATTGTAATTAACTGTAAATTTTTTGGAAGCAATAAAAGCTTTGTTTTGTGGCTACTCTTTACCTTGGCTTGTTTTTAGTGCTTTTCCTTACCTTTCTTTTACATTGTTTGTTTGTTGTGCTTTCTCACACCCCTTGCAGGTTCCTTTTCTAATTGTGTCCCATGAAAATGAGTGTGTGAGTTTGTTTTAGGTTGTGATACACGTGTATATCCTCTCTGAGTGCATTCTCCTCCTTTTTTCTTAAATCTAACTATGTTCATCCCATCCTTTCTGGTGTTATTTCCTCCTTTAGTTTAATGTTATCCATTTTCCATGTATCTCTTTCTAAACATGGTCCCTTGGAGTCTTAGAGTATTGATAGATAGATGCCTTTTCCTTCATATGAGTATTTTTAGTAGTAGAATTAGGTAAGGGGATTAGCCTTCTTTGGAGGCATGTCTCAAGCACGTAAGATCCCACAACTTGGAGATAGTCCCATGTTGCCTCAAAATTCCAATTCATCTTGATCTGGGATTGGTGCAACGTTGAGCTCCAAATGTTTCTAGCATTCTCGGTGGGACCAGTATTGAAATCTTAAACTTCATCATTGCTAAGTTTCAGTGTGTGACTTACTTATTTCCATCCTTTGGAGGCTTCCTTCAACACATCTGGCGACTCCCAACTCTGAGATCTACTATTTTTAGCAATTTGTGCATCTTTCTTATGAGAAGGATACAAATTAGACAAAGTGCAACAACTGAAGAGTATTTTGAGTACCTCCATCTTTCTCCAAGAAGAAGAGGCAGAAGAGCAACCATGCACACAACTCCATCTCTAGTGCTCCATGTAATTTCTACACCACCTCTAGGAAGACCTTCTTTATAGCCTACTAGAACTATGAGACCTACCATTATGGAAACACAATAAATAAATCGGGGATTTGTTCATTTTATTGGTAATATTCCTCTTGCTCTTAATGCCCAAAATCCTATTCCATCATTTGAAATTAAAATTATCCATTTCTTCACTGGGGAAAACCATACTACTCCAGCTGACTACTTATAGGACACTACCAATGTTTGCACCATCCACCAGATCATCGAACAAGATGTGGCTATAAGACTATTATCCTCTTCATTTAAGGGGATATCTTTAAAATTGCTCAAGAGTATGACAACATGATCAATTCAAACTTGGAATCAGCTGGGGGAAGCCCTTTGCAATCAATTTGGAGAGAAGGAAGATAATATATCCTTTCTATAATAATTGAAAACCATAAAGAGGGCTCCTAATGAGCTTATGAAAAAATTTAATTTCAGATTTCACAAAACATAGGAGAGGATCCTAGCCCTGGTAAGAAAAAATCTAGAAGGTGCTTTCTTTCAATTTTTAAGGGATTTAAATTTTGATATTGCTGTCATGATCCAATCCATGGGGGGCGTAACACTTCCTAGGGCCTATGCATTAGCTATAAGGGTTGAGAACTGTCTAATTCAGAAAGTGAAGTTAGCTCCTAGATCACCCATGCCCTTGTTTCTAGACATGCCTCAAGTGCCCCAACCTTCCATTACTCTTATTCCCAAGTAGATCGTTGAACCCATTGTATCCACATCTTACTCTCTCATGAAACAAAAGGAGGATGAAGAAATGAAGGCCCTAATTAGAAACTTTTCCAATAATGTCATATCTTTAGAAAATCAACAGGTGTAAGCCTTCAAGAATAATTCTAATCAAGGGTATAACCAAGGCCATCATCCCTTTATAAATCAATATCCAAATCAGAGATATGGGTAGAACCAACATAATGACAGATGGTAGGCTAATGCGCACCTTCCTTTGCAAAAAATTCCTCTTGCACAGCCACTTCCAATGTCCATCTCAAGTCAAACACTTGTTCCAGTTCAAAACAATATGTCCCAAGAGTTAGAGTGGTTCTTTCCTTGTAATATACCACATAGCCAGTATAGTTGTGTTAATGCCTTGTGCATGCATGCTTACATGATTCAATCTGCTTCAAACTGTGAACCTTATCCTAGCACATGTGAATCAGAAAATCAAGAAGTACCATAAAATGTTCCTGAGGCCAACCTCATGTTATTTGGGGTAGAAGACTTTTTTACAATCAATCAAGTTGTGGCTAGTACAAGCAGACTGCGCGCCCATGTTGTTGATAACAAAATATACAAGAAAAGAATGTTTGAGTCTGGCATGCAACCTCCTACCACACAAGTTGATCCTCATGAGTAAAGAGATGTAACTCATCTTCAAGCATCCAAGGATGCTAATGCATCCAACAGTCATAACATGCAAGTTCCTGCTTGTGAGGTCTAGTGCAATGTTTTAACAGAAGTGGTATGCACCCCTCCTTTGGTAGGTAAAACATCTACACAACCTAAAGCTTATGTATCCATGCCTGAACAATCAAGAAAAGAGAATGTTGTGCATCAAATGCACAATTTAATGTGCCTTCCATTCAACATTGTGGACCAAATGCAAATTTCATAATGTGGGATGCCTTGACCATTCCTTCATAGCACAACCTGCTGCATGAAGCTCTAGCGTAAATTCAACACGTTGATCTAGTTAGCCAAAGACCTCATGTTTTGATTAATATATGTGAAACAAAGGAGAAGAAAGTAAGGTTGTCAAAACCCCACCCTTCTATATGTCCTTGATAATAGGTCAACATCTTGTGCATAATTGTATGATTGATTCAGGGGCTAGTACTTCTATTATGCCAAAGAAAATGTTGATGTCTTAGGTCTCAAGTAAAGCCCTATCTCCAAAAAAATGTTACAACTTGATGAATCAACTGTCACCACTCTAAGTTTTGTCAAGGATCTTGAGTTAACCCTCCATACATGTTCAAGCCTCACTATAACTCAAGATGTGTCAGTCATTGACCTACCTCCATTATTTTCCCTTTTCCTATTAAGAGACTTTACTGCCAAAGTGGGTGGCTACTTGTCTTATGATTGGTCTCATATGTTACTTAGAACAAGGTATGGTACCCGGTTTACCATACAAGTTGAGCCCATATTTTCATATCATGTTGATTCATATGATCTGTTGCCTCTCTAGGCCAATTGCTTAATCCAAGAAGGCCAAGAGAAATAATCTATTTCAATAGAGTAACCTATTCCTCCCCCCATACTTTATATGATATTAGATGAATGGGCCGACAAGTGCTATGAATTTGATCCTTATGTTGAAGCTCTTAAATCTTTTGAAACTGTCCTTGGTTCTTACTGTGTCCTTGAAGAATAAGTTGTGCTACCACATGCGCTCAAGCAAGATGAAGAAAATTTTGGATTATGCAAGTTATACTTTGATGGCTCCATGTGGAAAATGGCATAGGCATAGGTGTTGTTCTCATTTCTCCTAAGAGTGAGAAATTTTTCTTCATGCACAAGTTACAATTTGCATGCTCCAACAACGTAGTAGAATATGAAGCGTTGGTGCATGGTCTTATCATTACTGAAAATAAAAAGGTGAAGGTACTACATATTTTTGAGGACACTGAGTTAGTTATCCATCAGGTCACAAATAAGTGCGCAACAAAGAATAATATTCTCAAAGCTTATAAACATAGATTTTGGGACCTCCTTGAGAGTTTTGATGCTCTAAATATGTAGGTGGTGCCAAGAAAGATGAATAAAGAATCAGTTTTGATGCCCGCTCTTGGTTCACAATTCTCACCTACTAAGGATTTCATTTGAGGCAATGCACATCACATCAAGATGGTGGTCAGGCCATCCATTCCAAATAATGACATCAGCTAGAAAGTGTTTAATAGTGATTTGCAAATTGTCTAGTTCTTTTAAAATGAAGTTGAGTTATCTTTAAGAATGCAAGCTGAACTGTATGACAACTATGGTGACTAAGTGATCCAGTTAAAGACAAACAAGTTGCCTAAAGGGCTGGTCATTTTAGATAAAAATTTCAGTCCTGACGAACAATTCAAGGGCGAAGAAAAGAATATGCACACAACACAAAAAGAATGTGCTCCAATCACTATTGCATGTGGAAAAGAGTTTCTACTTGGAAAAGGTTGCGTGCATGATGAAAAAAAATCCTTCATTTATCTTTGTTAGAAATACAATGATATCTTCTCATGGGAGTGTGAAGGCCTCAAAAGATGTGATCTAAGTGTCTCTAAACACTCCATTGACCTTGATTATAGTATTAGGCCCATTAGACAAAAGAAAAGGCTAGTAAATCCGAAGATAGAGGCCCTCATGAGGAAAGAGTTGTCTAAACTCATTAAGGCCAAGATAATATTCCCCATCAAGTACTCTACTTGGGTTGTGAATCTTGTTATAATGCACAAAAATAATGGTGAAATCATATTTTGCATCGATTTTAGAGATTTAAATAAGGCATCCTTAAAGGATCATTATCCTTTGCCTTCTATGGAGCAGATTCTGGATATTGTGGCTGTTGTGCGGAGATTTTCCATGTTGGATGGGTATTATGGTTTCAATTAGATCATGGTTAAGGAAGAGGTTCAATTCAAAACAACATTTACAACTAAATGGGGAACCTTTACATATCAAAATATTCCCTTTGGTTTGTCAAATTTTGGTGCAATATTTCATAGGGCCATAGACATTACCTTTAAGGGATATATCAACGAGTTCATCCTATTTTACTTGGATGACATAACTATTTTCTCAAATCAAAGTGCGGATCATATGATGTATCTAGAGAAAGTCTTTGGTAGATGTAGAGAATTTGGGTTGTCTCTCAACCCCAACAACTGTAACTTTATTGTGGCACATGGAAAGCTTCTGGGAAATGTGGTCTCAAAGGATGACATTTTCATTGATCTAAAGCATGTTTCTGTTATCCTTACTCTTTCCCTTATAGCGCACAAGAAAGCCTTATAGTCTTTCCTAGGAAAAATCATTTTATTAGGAGATTCGTTCCTAACTTTATAGGACTGGTCAACCACATCACCCTAATGCTCAAGAAAAACGCAACCTTCAAGTGGACAACAGAAGGAAAAGAGAGCTTCAAAAAAATAAAGAAATAAATATCTTGTTTACTAACAATCATCAACTTGAATTATTCATAGTATTTCATCCTCTATCTTTATGGATCTGATGCAAGTGTTGTTGACTTGACACAATAAAATGAATAAGGACTGGAGAAGTCAATGGATTTCGTCAGTTAGAAACTGAAGGATTATGAGTTGAAATATAGTCATACAAAGAAACATGTCATTGACATCATGTGCATGCCAAATAAGTTCAAAAGTATGCTTTCCAAAAATCATATCAAGGTGTTAGTTTCACACTCAGGTGTGAGGGAATTCATCATGGGAGAAGAAATTTGTGAAAAGAGAGCAAGATGGGTGACCAAAATCATGGAGTATGATGTGACTATCAAAGCCACTAAGCTTGTTAGAGGCAACACACTCTATAACTAGATTGTCGAGGACGTGCAGTCTGAGCCTAAGAATTCATTGTTTTTAGATGAAGAGCTCCCTTGTGCTGAACCTGAGCAAATTGATGATCCCAGCGCATGCTCCTGGATGAAGGACACGATCACATTCCTTTCCACTGGTGTGTATCCTACTAGTTTGAACAAAGTAAAGAGAAGACATTTGAGGTTGTAGTCTATTCCATATGCACTCATTGATGGCATTCTCTTTAAAATAAATATTGATGGCGTACTATTGAGATGTATTGATGGCACTCAAGTTGACAAAGTGTTAGAAGAATTTCACGATGGATTCTCTAGTGGACACTTCTCTGCCAAAACAACAACGATGAAGATCATCAAGGCATGATAATTTTGGCCTAACATGTTTGTGGATGCGCACAAGTGGGTCATGAAATGGAAATAATGTGCTTACTTTGCAGGAAAGAAGAAATTGACAACGCTTCCCCTCTGAACAATCCAAGTGGATCAACCTTTTACACAATGGGGTCTTGACTTCGTAGGCATGATCAATTCTCCTTTGATCACTAGCTAAGAGTGGGTGTTGATAACCACAAACTACTTCACAAGATGGACAGAAGCTTTCACGCTCAAGGAATCAACTGAGTCAGTCATCATCAAATTTCTTGAGGTCGCTATAACAAGTTTTGGCGTTCCTCAAACCATTATTTCTGACAATTCAAAAGCCTTCCCCGATACTAAGATTTATGATTGGAATTTTATCCTTGTAATCTATTTGAAGAACTCTTCTAATTATTACCCCCAAGGTAATGGCTTGGTTGAATCTACCAACAAGAACCTAATCAAAATCATGAAACAAACAATGAATATCAACCAAAGGTAATGGCACATAAAGGTCTTGCGCATGCTATAGAAAGAAAAAATCATGATGAAGAAGGCAATATGTACTTCACCTTACAAGCTTGTTTATCGAAATGAAGCTAGACTTCTCTTGTCTCTTGAGTTGCCTTCATTAGAGCTTTCCCAATAGCTAAAATTTGAGGGCATGAACCAAAGAGAAATTAGAATGGAACAGTTGGTTAATTTTGAAGAATTGAGAAACTATTCCATGATCTAGCTAGAAAAACATCAACAATCGACAAAGAAATGGTTTGACATAAAGGCTAGGCCTAAAGCTTTCAAATTTGACAATCTGATCTTAAAATGGGATTATGATAGAGCTAAACTAGGGTGTCATTCAAATTTTGATGCACTTTGGAGTGGCTCATACACTATCAGTTCTTGCAAGGAGGCTAAATATTTTGAGTTGTCTCACCTTGATGGAGCCGCGCTTCCAATCCTAGTTAATGGAATTTATTTCAAGAGCTTATATTAAGTCTTCTACATCATTGTATATATTAGAGTAGTTTCAATTCCTCCAAGTGCATTGCATGCACATTGTTATATTTGTACATAGTTCTTTCTTCTCACGTGCTCCTTACATGTGCTCTTTTGTTGCTTCTAGGATGTTAATTTGATTCAGGGACTTCCACCAATTGTTATCAGTTTTCAATAGTTTTCTTCTCTCATGAAGCTCATATAAGAATATCCTCATACAAGAGCAACAATTTGTTAAGAGTTCAGGTAGTGCTTCAAGTGATTTCAGGGTAGTTCTTCAAAGTTGCAGATCAAAAATTTCATTCTAAGTAGACTCCATGCCCAATGGATCCTTCTAAAGTTACTGATCTCCTTCATTTAGCAGGAAGATGGCCCCAAAATTTTCTAAACTATTGTCCAAAATAACTCCCCTAGTTATTTGGACAACTTACATCCCCATTCTGTCTCTAAAGATCAATTGTTGCAAGTTACATGCACTTTGGTGGTTTCCATTGGCACATAAGTTAGTTGTAGTTATTTTATGCGTGCCCCATGCCTTTCCTTATCTATTCCTCTATCTCCTTCCATTATCCCTTTGTACGCTCCCCTTTTGTGCTCCCACCTTCCTTCCCGCGGTTCGTGCATTCTTTGCACACACCCCTGACTTGCCCAATAAATTGGATAAGTCCCTTGCATGCTTATTCCACATTATTCCCTAGCGCATCTTGCCTTTTCATTTACGTGTTGTGTGCTTCCTTTCTAGTTCCCCCCACGTGCCCCTTCCTTATTGCAGTCGTGCACTTCCCATTTGGAATGCCCATGCCCCACTTGCATACTTGTATTCCTTTACAGATATGCACCCTCCTCTTTTGCGTGCACTTTCTTCGTGCCTTGTCTTCTACATTCTCGCACCTCTTGCTCTTGCGCGCACTTTACACATTCTTCTACCCCAATCACCAGTGCCACATCATAACCTATCAGAATTGAGTGTGAAACACACAACCTATCAAACCGCGCCAATTGGGCACCACATTCTTACAAAAAACCATTATATGACACATGGCAGAAATGAAAAAAAACAAATAGTTGGCCGATTCTTCAGCCAATCAGCATGCGCCACATGTCATTGCATGTCTAGTTTGCATTGTAAACTTTAGAGCATCATAAATTTTGCTACATGGCTCATATTTGTGCACTTTTAGTATTGTTGGAAAGATGCTGAAATGGATTAAACTCCAGATCATTCAAAACTATATTTTGGTAGGATTTTGTAGGTGAGAATCAGGTAAATGTATTCTAACCATTAATGAAGACATCTAATTAACTCAACCACCATATTTTATTCAAAATTTTCCTCCTTCCTTCTTGTATAATCCAAACAGACATGGGGACATGCATCTATCAGAATTATAGGAAGATTTACATGAATTCAATGTTTGTTGTTGGTGGTTGGATTTTAAATATGAGTTTCCCTCTTCTTTCTCCTCCCTTTCTCTCCTTTTTCTTTTATAAATTACGTATCAAGGCTCATTGTAAGAGGTTGGACCCCTTTAGTTTGCTAAGAGCTCTGCTCCTTAGAATTTTAAGTAGCAGACCTTTAGATTTAGTTTCTGCGTTTGGATATCGGCCTCAGCCGCGAGTGTACTCGACTATGAATTTTTTGGAAGAAATATAATATTTTTTTGTGGCTACTCTCTACCTTGGCTCATTTTTATTACTTTTCCTTGCCTTTATTTTTCATTGTTTATTTGGTGTTCTTTCTCACATCCCTTGCAGGTTCCTTTTCTAATTGTGCCCCATGAAAACGAGCGTGTGAGTGTGTTTCAGGCTCTGATACACGTGCATATCCTCTCTTTGTGCATTCTCCTTATTTTTTGCTTAAATCTAATTGTGTTCATCACCTTCTTTCCGGTGTTATCACCTCCTTTAGTTTAGTTTTTTCCATTTTTCATGCATCTCCTTCTAACCCTGGTCCCTTGGAATCTTAGAGTAGTGATAGATAAATGCATTTCCCTTCATAGGAGTAGTTTTAGCAGTAGAAATAGGTAGAGGAATTAGCCTTCTCTAGAGGTCCATCTAAAGTCTACAAGGTCCCACAACTTGGAGACAATCCCATGTTGCCTCAAAATCCCAATTCATCCTGATCTGGGATGGATGTAATTTTGAGCTCCAACTGTTGTGTTGCATTGACAATGTTCTTGTTATCATGCTTCTTGTTCTTATTGTTATTATTTTATGCCATGATTTATACCATGTACATCCCCTCTTTGTAGGTACAATCCTTCTTGGTGGCCACCACATCAAGAACTTAATAGGTTATATACAATTTTTCATATACTCAACTATGAATATACATATTTTCTTTTGAGTCGCGTGCTTAAATTCTTCAATGCACACACCTCAAAAGAGGGTGAAAACACCTGGAGTTTTATTATAGATTTCTATCAGACATAGGCATCTTTTTGTGCATAATCATATGTATAGGCAGACAAAAATGCCTCAAAATCAGACTTATGCATAAAAAATTACCAAAATCTATAGAAGGTCAAAAATGTAAAACCTAGTCAAGATCGTATCTATCATATGGATTTTCCCAGGGGGAATTTTCTCTAGATATTTCGACAATATCATGTTTTTCATCATTATTTCAACATTTTCATACGGTTTTATACTCAAATTGACTTAGTTTTGCACAGATTAAAAGAGTATGAAGTATTGCATTATCTCTTTCGCCATGGTACTCAGTTTCATCTTTAGTTTTGGGCATATTGGGGAGTGGGTATCAATTTCCACTCATATTTCAACATGCAATTAGCTCCATTCAGTCGTGCGACACATTGGAAGAGTACGGGGGTAATTATTTCTCTTTTCTACTGTATATCATAATTTTAAAAAATTAGATTATATCCGTCTGTAGCGATATGGTCTGTGGGGTTATGGAAGGTAGTGAAGTAGATAATTTCTTCATGGGTAGACCTTCCTATCCTCTTTGAAATTAAGGGGAATATTTCAAAGTTGTCGAATGACTTTTATACACAGTCTTCCTCATTGGAGGAGTACTTCAGATCCTCTTTTTGGTTCTTCTCTTCGGCATTCATGTGTTAGGTTGGTATACCTAACGCATAAATCTATCCTTAACAAAAATTGGGGATTGATCACCCCAATCATTCATTAGATTTTTACAAATACAGAATCTCCAAGGAACAAGTATGGGAGAAACTCCCTCTCTAAAACAAACAGGTGTATTCCTTCCATGTTTTACATCTCTTTTGGCATTTCTTGTTGCACATTTCGTTACAATAATTTCATTACATTTTTAGTTAAAGTTGAGTTTCCTATCATGGGAATTTACTATACTCGGTGTTATAGGTCTCATTTTGGTAACGTACCAACACCAACACAATGGGAAATTGCAAAACAAAGTTACTGTGAGTAAATACAAAGTGTTTCTACACATTCAGGTATTTTTTCCTTTAAACATGTAATTTCATTTCATACTTAAAGGGGTGGGGAAATGTAGACACTCAAATTTGGAAATCTATCCTTTGACATTATTGATCTTGACATTGCACACTTGCATGTACAAATTCACTCACTTCACTCTTGCTTAGCACATCCTAGTAGCTCTTCAATTACTTGCTTATCTTTACACACATTTATGTCATCAATTTTTGAAGTTTAACAACATAAAACACCTTTGGATACATCCATTCTCTTACTCATAAAGTCAAAACATGCTTTTCCCCTCCCAATCAAAACCATCATTTTCAGTCAGTTTGTACAATTCTACACACCAACCCTACTGTACATTTTTGAACCAAAACCTTGTGCACTAAAAAGTTCAATTCCATCATCTTCATATGGACTAATATTCCTCCTTAGTCATCCTTTCATAACATAATAACCTTCAGAATCATATATAAGCAAGTAAATCATACCTCATTTGGTAATTTGGCACTTTAAGAATTCATCATGTAAAGGTAAGCATAAAAGGAACTCCAAGCTCCCTAAGCTGTAAAATAACTCATACACATCTAGTAGGGTAGCATCCTATACAGGTATGAAGTCTCCTTCTAGGTCCAAGATTCTCCATATTCATTCTACAAGCAAGCAAAGTGACCCTTCCCAAGTATTTGAGCAAGTGTGAAACTCAAGTTGAAGCATTGTCAAAGCATGATTATCGAGTTCTGATTACAATGCGGTAGATATCACACACTAGGAAAATGACATACATATTGAGTCCTCTTCAGATTGGTATTAAATGCAGCCTAAGTATTAAAGGCGCATGAGAATGAGGCACATGGGAAGCAAATGCGTAGGTGTGCGTGGAGGATCAACGGATACATGGCATGCCAGGAAAAGTAAGCATTGAGACTTAGTTGGTTCACGTAATGTGGGCTAAAAATAGGTTGGAGTGCAAGGCATGCTTTAGATTGAGTGTTGAACACATTTTGGTAGAAGGCTTGGAGGACACGCAAGGCTATTTTGGGACAAGTGGAAGAAAAAGTGACATGCAGTGTTTTGGGCTAAAAATAGGATTGGAACTGAAGTTATCTTTAAATGAGATCTATTATTAGAAGATCTTGCATGCTATCTTGTTATATTTTTAAACAAAACATGGTTATTCTTAGCATGCAACCTATTTTGAGGATGCTTAGGCGGTGAAGGAAAATTCCCCACCCCTGTGTGGGTGTGTGTGTGTGTGTGTGTGTGTGTGTGTGTGTGTGTGTGTGTGTGTTGATTTTCATGGTTTTAGTAGTTCCGCGTTGTAGTAGAGTTATGTTGTTGGTTTATGAGTGTGCATGACTTATGGTGATACTTTTATGTATGTACTCCACTTATGTGTTTTACAGTGATTAATACAATGGATATTTATGGATGGATATTGGTTGTTGAATTATCTGTAACTAGATCTTGCATAGTAAACCTGATCTTGATTCTTATTTAGCTTATTCTCACATATGGTTGTGATCTAGATCTAGTGTAGTTTATCTTTGCATGGTTGTTATGGATTTTGTTGTTATGATTATGGATTATATGTCTTTTCATGCTAAATCCCTGATAAAGTTGCCATAAAAGAGGGACCTGGTACCCTTACATGTTTCAGATGAGTGCTCAGGTCTGAGTGATGTGTCAGCGCACCTTGGGTTGTTATTGGTAAAATAAAATACTACAATGATTGTTGAGTATTGTTTGCAATATGGTAGATATCACATGTTAGGAGAATGATGTGCGGTTTGAGTCCTCTTCGGATTAGTGACGACATTGGCGGTGCACAAGGGTTCCCACAACCACCCAACCTCATTTGGTAGGAACTCATTCTTGTACTACAAGTGTTATAGGGTTTTAACAAATCTTACATAACCATTCTGAAGGTGAGAGAAGAGGACCGACACACAATGAAATCTATTTGCAGGTAGACAAAAAACTCAGGAAGTTACCAACTATACAAAAGGTTCATGACTGTATGAACACTCTTGACCTAGTTGTATGGTTTTGACCACGTTTAGTATTACATTCCAATTTATGTAAAAAAAAAAATTAGTTTCAAATCAACCTATTCTTGCATTCAAATCACACAAAGTCTCCTAGATCCACACAGAATCAACTAAGTACAATTCCCCTTTGTGTATTTAATAATTGTTAGATCAATAGTCACTTTGAAAAGTGTTATTATGATTTGTGCAATTATGTTGGAAGTTACTTAAATTAGAATATTCACCTATTGCATTATATATATATATATATATTAGAAACACAATTAAAACTTAAAAATGAATGAAATAGGAATTCACTAAAAGCAAAATTAGGTAGAAAAATAAAAGTGCTAACTTTAGAACATTCTTTTACAATAGAACTTTAGAATCTTGGAGAAAATATATTGCACAACTATGGGATTTCCATACACCCTACATGGACTATTTTGAATAGTGTGAAACTTCAAGTTTTATGCACACAAGGCTTGTTCTTACACAATCATGCGCAACACATGAATCGATAAGTAGGAATACTTGAATGCAACATGTTTTCTTATACACCTATGTAGGACGAAACACATGTCAATGAAATTAATTTTTAAACTTTGAATGTTGCATGTCAAATCACACAAAGGCTTTGGAATGAGTGCAATGGTTTAGAACATATAATTGAAGGAATCTAAAGGGTCATGGATAGATGATTTCTTAAAAAGGAAGTTAACCATTTCAACTTACATTGCTAATATTTGTGCCTATAATATGATGTCAAAATTTATTAAAAGGGTTGATAACTAGAGTATGCATGTATAAAGCTGATTTTGAAAAGATAATATGAGTAATTGTGACTTGTGAGAAGTTGGAACCATTTATGATTCATGTAGAGTGTTATAAAAATTGAAATACTAGTGTAGGAATGTTTTATTGTACCATCCCTTACATGGTATAATTTTAATCCTTTTATTCCAATATTGTACTAATACTTTCCTTTGGTATTCTTAAAAATCTGACTTCCTCCATTGAAATAAAATTTCAAAATTTGTTGTTAAATGTTGTGCACAAACTGTTGTGAATTGCACATCCATTTAAAGTGAGTAATGATGGTCTAAGATGGTCCTTGATTGAAACCCCGAACCATGGTTTCATCATTTGATTTTATAAAATTAACAAGAAATCACAATGACATAAAATTTTACCATTAAGTTTTGCCTACTCTATTACAAATTGGAATATATTTTGTATTCAATTGCTAAGCATTTTAAGGAACCTATCCCACAATGGAGGATAAAGTGATTTAAGTAATTTTTATATTTTTTTCCCAACCAATCATTCTCTCAATCACATGAAAAAACTACTTTGTACTTTTTGTATTTATGTAAATACTTTGCCTTGCCCTTGGGTTCAAGAAAGAACTTCCTAAAAAATATATGAAATAATTATCAAGATGTTGGAAATCATATTTGTGCTTTCATTGTTGCTTTTGGTATCTTAGGGGTTAGAGAAGAATATGTCTCTAGATTAATTTTTTGTTGAAAACCTCGTCAAGATTCTTATTCACTAGTTTCAACCTGCAGAAAATGGTTGTCTTGAGGATTGGAAAATTGTAAAAACTAATTTCTTAAATATACTCAAAGCCGTTGTGGATGTACATGTATTTTTGTTTGAGTTTTTAGAAAGAGGGGGATATGAGAGGATTTTGGCATGATTCCATAAAATTCTAAGATCAATTCCTCATGTTAACCAACTAGACACTAGCAACCAAATTTGCTTCTTTATTACTACCCTATACCTAGAAGTTCATTTCAACATAGAGGAGAGATAAATATTATAATGTTGAGACTACATAACAATGAAAGATTGATATTAAGGATGATCAAGTACTATGTGGAAAATTAAATAAAGATACCACAAAATATATTCTAAACATTTCAAATGGTGAGCACATGATGGGGATTTTCATGAACAAACATAAATTAATTATAACTAATCATCATCTTCCTCAAAAGTAAGTTCAAGAAAAGGATATTAATAATGTACAACAAGTTTATAAAAGGTAAGAAATAGAAACATTTCCAATTCCTCTCAATTGTTGCAATACTACAGTCTTGAAAGAATATGAATTGTGTGAAGGACCACAAATTGAATCATGAGAAAGAGAAGTTGCTAAAGTATGACATCTACATTGTGAGGAAAATGATGATGAATCATAAATGTTTCTCTATGAAGATGATAATGAATATTGTTTAGATCCCTGTAAAAATAAAACCACGCATTGTGTCGAATCTAAAGATACAATAGTATGCTTCACTTCTTCACCTATAATAGTTATAGAACCTTATGGTACCTTCTCCCATGAGGAAGGATTTTACTTTGGAGCTCCACCAATGTCCCTCTCTCCCCCCAAAATGCAACACTTCAAGGAATATTTTGAAAGTGACGTATAAGAACTTAAAACCTATTGTTTGTGTTCACTCCTAGAAATGGAAATGTTCACCATGATGTTTTGTGATGAACACATCATACTAGAGAAATCATTAAAAATAAAATGAAATGAATTTGTATATGAAGGAGACTCAGTGAAAAAAAATAGTGTAAAGGAAATTAAAAAATCAATTTGAATCCAATTATCGAGTTTAACAAATATACCCTAGGTTGACCAAGTGGCATAGGGATGAACCAAAATAACTACACTTTGTTAATGTCCACACAACCTGATTACGATACATTCAATGTTATTGAAGAAGGTAAAGATAAAGAGACTCAACATGAAAATGTTGGAGAGGATCCTATCTTTGAAATTTTCATTTTGAAGACTTTGTTATACAAATCCTTATAGTTTCACTACAACACTCAACTCCCATCACATTTCTCATTCCAAGCAAGAAGCCATCTATTGAGTCTTTCTCTATCTAATTTCATGTCATGGGAATGTTATTTACCATTCTCCTTCTCTTAAATAAATATATGCCAATAGTTTTTTGTCATTGTACTATGGATGCTTCCAAAGAGTCTATTTGCCTCACTACATCTATTTTATTTCCATTTTGTTGTAAAAGTAATATTTTAACTCATTTCATTTGAATTTGGGTTAACCAAATGACTTTCTGAGTTTATTTTGTTGTGGATTTCCTATCCTGCACCTCCACCTTCTCTCATTCTCCTCTCAGTATAGCTTTTTATTTATCTTTTTGTAATTTCTGGTAAAAAAGCAATCAAAACTCAAAAAATCCATATTTTATGAGGGAATTGTGCCTCTCTAATTCACAAGAAAATCACCCATCACACATTGGATTCTCTGACGTTGATAGTTTATATTGCTTCCTGTAGGGGAAATTTATATAATAAACAAGAAGTCATACAAACATAAAATCTTGCCAACAATATCAAGTTTTGAAATTTACTACTCGCGTGCTTCAGGTCTAGATTTTTGCATTGGTAATGCTTTAGGTTTGACCTTAACTTGATCAAGTTGTGGTTTAAGAGGAGTGTCTCAGTGTGTAATGATAGATTTGTTGTTATCTACTAATTTTAAACATGGATGTAGAGTAGATTTTATCACTTTTGTTTCATTAATCTAAGTATATGCCAACAACACTTCATAAGACCCATTGTCTAGAACTATGTTAAGCTAGACTAATATAGTCTTAGGACTAACTATGAATGGTAAGCATATACAACCAATGGATTTATAAGTAATTCCATCATATCACCTATAACTTTAGTGGTGCATGTTAGATCTTTCTTACAATATCTAAAGCTATAAAAAAATCTTTTTGTGCATATATTGATACTAGAGCCATTGACAATCATATATTCATGTTCCTTTTGTGGATATGTGCCAATAAGCGCTTTTATGAATAATGGTCTATTGCAATATTTGGTGTTGGGAATTTCACTTTCGTATTACAAAATGGGAGGTGGTTCTCTCTTTGTTGTTGCAACTGTGACTACACCTATAATTTTTTCAAGTGGACGATGTTAGATTATGGGGGTTGGTCCTCATCATTTATCATATAAATATTTTTTAATCTTATGACTGAGTACCATGTGGTTTGGAAGAGATTTTGAAATGAACTAATGCACTCACATATTGATAGACTTATAGAATTCAAATTAGGATCCTATTGGTGTGTAAACTGAGACACAATGTGCAGGGAAACAAATAGGAAAATACATAAACCCTGGGTAACTCAAAATTAAGGGAAAAGTGGTCCACAAAGGTAGTTAGTAATTCCATACAAACTACAAAACTAGCATAGACTAGATTCATACAACAAAAAATGGTGGTTGTATAGGGCAACATGAAAAATAGGTGAAAACAAAGAAAACTATAGACGAGAGAGAAACATGGCCAAATGGGATGTGAAAACAAAAAAAAAATGGAGTAAAGAGGAGCCAAACGAGGTTGAGGCATCACAATTCACATAAGACACAAGGCAAATAAGTTAAAGATCGAACACCACAAGAACCACACGCCCACAAGAGCTTAACTTTGAACAATAATAAATTAACGTGTAAAGACAATAACACCAAAACAATTAAGTAGTCTCATACCAAAACTAGGTGTCTACATTATTAGAGTTAAAATTAAGGTAGAGAACTTTAACACTCCCTATTATATGGAAGGAAACCAACTATGTCAGACCCCCTTCCTCACTATTTTTCTGGTATATTCTTAGATGTGAAATCGAAATATGGAAACCACCTTAGAAAGAAGATTGGGAAAAGAGAACATAACTACCTATAAAAAGGGAGTCTTGGAGATAGAATCACACTACACCATGGAGTACACAACATATAACGACATCCGTATTAAATACGACGATAACATAAAAGTAGACAACCTAACCATTTTGTTTGAAGAAATGAAACTTGACAAAACAACAACAAAATTGATCAAAATACATAACAAAAAAATCATCATCAAAAAAGGAATGAACATTTCACAAGACTAATTAGACAACTCTTGAATCGAAAGTTTTTTATTTTAACATAGAATACTCTTGTTACTCCTTTTAGACTCATACTCTTGATATAATTAAGAAAAAACTTCCATTCATTCAACCAACCAATTTTTAAAGACCTTGGTGAGTCATCCCTGACCAGTATTCTTTACACACTTTTCAATGGGTGTTGGTCCCACTAAGTTAGGTTTTCTTTTTTAATAAAGAAGTCAACAAGCAAACACTTTCTTCTATAATTTCTTCCCTTCTTTATACTTTTTGTCTTTGATGTCATGCATTGCATTAATAAAAGGTAAAGAAAGAAGCCTGTCAATTTTGGAAGACGAGTAGTACAGGCAAATACATGTGCAGGCCATTGGAGTTGTAACCAATTTGACCGTTGAAATAAATTTGTATCGAAGACAATGCACTATATTCTCATAATAAAAATGAAAAACAAAACAATTTAAAATTTTGATAAAGTATAGCTTTGTTGCATACCACCTCGAATATATCTGATTGTTCTTCATTTTCAAAGAATACTTTATATACATTTTAATAATATCATATTTATTCAAAGTTAATAAATTTTATATAAGTGGAGCCCTGCCCAAATTGTTTGGTCTATGAAGGAGGAGATAATATCATTACAAAATATTTATAAACTAATATATTTAGCATATTTACAATCAACACATAATTTCGCTATCATTTTCATCTACAGGTTACTTTTGAAAATCTAATCTTCAAATACTCAAAATCTTTCAGGTTTAACTAACGATATAGTTAAAAAAAAAAATCTAAACTTCACACAATCAAAATCTTGAATGACAGTCTTGTGACTTTCTTCCTTCAAAGAAGTGATGTCTGTAGAGAATCTTTATTCGAGAGAATTTATTGCAAAAGGACTTTTAGTATGAGGGATGGAGAGAGTCCATGAATCCGGAAATTCCAAGTCTGATAAAGAGTAATCTTTAATTGAAATTCACAACTCAGACTTACAAGTGATTGTTGCAAGACCTCCTTCCGAGGGCTGGACTACGATCAAATAAAAAGTAACAGAGGGCATTTCCTTGTGATAGTTTTGTTGTTTTGCTTCAATTTTTGTATTATTTCTTTGAGGTGTGCTGACCTCCTTCTTAAAGTTTTTGTTTGGCATTATGGGGTGTGACTCTTTCTACCCATCTTTTTCATATACTTGATGTTGAACTATTTTAATTTTTATTAATAAAAATACATTTGTCAATAACAAAATCTTGAATCAATGTTTTATTAAATATTATAGAAAGACATTCTTATATTTAAAAAAAAGAGAAATAAATTATCAATTTTATCATTTAAAATCTAACTAAATTTTATTGTTCAAAATTTAATTTGTAGTTAAATTAACATGTTTACTTATATTAAATTCAGAATTCATAACTATTAACAACATTTTTTTTTTAAATATTGTAAAATTTTCAAATAAAAATGTTGGATAACTCTGCATGACACATCTTTTACATCTTAATGATAAATTATAATCTGAATTCCCAAAGTCTTAAACAATTTTTCTCAAAATTACTGATGATAATATTTACATGTCTCATAATTTAATATGTTAAAAAAATTCTCATTGTATGTGAGAATGTAAAATAGAGCCCAAAGAGAGTGATGGTTGCAATACCATTACCACACTAATTTACCAGTTAATGCTCGGTGATAAAGAATTTCCTCTTTACTTACGAAATAGACTTCCAATCAATTTGCAATATGTATATGTGGAATGGATTTTCTTCAATTCATAACTAGGAATATGTAATGAGACCCAAGTTCAAATTAGGTTAAATATATATGTTGGCTTTCGACTCTAATTTTATTATGATTAAACTTTATATATTTAAAATGATATTTATAAATAAATAATACAAAATCATTTTAAACTACAAAAGTGGAAATTATTGACTCATACATTAATTGTTTTTTTTTAAAGTTATGTGAAATTAATTTGTTTTGTTTAGTAATTGTTTGTATTCTAAGTTTAATTGTTAAATTTTTTATTAACATATAAACTGGAATATATCGTGATATTTATGTTAATTGAGGTGACGCCACATTAGAAGTGGCCATCTTATTAATATAGTGGTTGATTTGTTAAGTGATAGATATGCTTGCTTGCTTGATTTGTTAAGTGACCATCTTATTAATATATGCTTCCTCTCTCCACTCTTGTAGATTCAAAAATCCAAAAAAAAAAACTTGTAAAATTGCCTTTAAATACATGTCTTACAAGGTAGATATGCATATGCTCTTTCAATGCATCTTGGGATTGTTGAATCTACAACTCTAAAAATCCCCACTCAATAGAAAAATTAATCCACATTGGTTGGTTGGTTCGGTCCGTGATAAAATATAAACCTGATATATCATGATCATTATGCCAATAGAAGTGACACTGCGATGGCGGTGACTGTTTTACTAACATAATAGTTGATTAGTTGTGGGATAAGTATGTTTGTTTGCTTGGCCTTCCCATATCCTCATTTGTGGCTTCAAAAATACAAAAAAAAAAATCTTGTAAATTTGCCTCTAAATGCATGTTGTATTACCTAGGTAGGTTTGGTTGACTTGGTCCATGGTAACATATAAACCCCAACATATTAAATGATCCTATGCCAATAGAGGTGACAACACAATGAAAGTGGCCCTCTTACTAACATAATGCTTGATTTTTTGCAAGATGCAACTAATATGCAATAAACTAAACAAAGAGAGAATTCAAGTAGAGATCTAATTAACTTAATATGTTTGTTTACTCGGACTTCTTGTATTAACTTAAACTAACTTGCAAATACAACATGAAGCCATCAAGACTTACATGCACACTCCATTGTGATCCAATATGCAACCTTCCAACACAAATCTGCATTGACCCTTAACATGTCAACCCGTTCTTCACCAAACAATAACATGACAACAACAACCTCCTCCTTTCCATATCTAGACCGATTATAGGATTCTACCAACTTGTCTATTGCAAGTTCAAACTAATTGTCACTAAGCATGTAATTTTATATCTCAAGCACATCCTAAAATAACCTTGTTTTTTCCACAATATAACTTAGCCTAAAATAAGACTTTCAATCTGAGCCAATGTTTTTTGCCACAAGACTCAAGTTGACCAATTAAAACTAGTTCCACCACTTTAAAATTAGCTCCATCACTAAAAATAGTGATGCATGGAAAGTATGAGACACATATTCAACCAATCTCCCACATGTTGAATACTTTCCATAACAGAGACCACAGACCCACTCTTCAAAAACCTTGGGCTACGAAGCCCATTTCTTCCCTACACCAAGTACACTTTTCAAAACATATTGCCTTTGTCAATGATTCTGTTACAATTTCCTTTGTTTCCATCTTGTCTAATAGTACCACATCCATGCACGCTCCTCCTTTTCCAAAGTGTGGATTATCAAGAGGCTCCTCCTTTTTTTAACTTGCAATTCTTCTTAAAATGCCTTGTTTTACCATAGAATCAACATGTCTTCAAACTGTTTTCTAGAGAAATAAATTTACCTCTACACTCCACCTGATACAACGCCACCAACCCATCCCACAAACCCTTTGTAGATTTCTCATAGAGACATTCAACAACATGGAGTTAGAAAACCATATCTTGATAGAGCTTTTCGCCTTCCTATCAACCTTGTCCCACTCTTCCTGTGTCAACCTTGTAGCTGTTGTTTGTGTCACAATAATTTAGTAATCTCTTTCTGTCAAAAGATCCTCCATCTTGAGTTTCTATAGCTCAAAGGCCTTACCATCAAACTTATCAATATCGATTCCAGTGCTACTTGCCATATTCAAGATTCTACAAAAAAACAAATATACCAACTCACAACCGTTTAGAGAAAAGCAACCAAAACCCCACCCAAGCACAACCTTGGCTCTAATATGGTCAGATGATGGGATTTTGTGCAACTAATATACAATAAACTAAACAAAGATAGAGAATTCAAGTAGATATTTAATTAATATAATGACATGCAAGAAATATTGACACAATATTTACGCTGAGAAGACTCTTTCAGGTAAAAAACCTAGCCAAAATCTTGCTTCTTATATTAGCTTAAACCAACTGACAAATACAACATAAAGCCCTCAAAGCTTTGAATCAAGACTTACATATACACCACATCATGATCTAGTATGCAACCTTCCAACTCAAGTTTGTGTTGAACCTTAACTTGTTATTCACCGATCAATAACCTTGACAACAACAACCTCCTACTTTCTAGATCTAGATTGATCCTAAGATTCTATCAACTAGTCTCTTGCAAGTTTCTGTTAATTGTTAGCGTATCTCTCTCATGAGAGCACGTACTTTTATAACCAAAGTATATCCCAAAATTAACATTGAATTTTTCACAAGACAAATGCCTAAAATAAGATTTTCAATCTGAGCCCTTGTTTTTTCCACATACCTAATACTTCTTCAAGTTATTTATGGAGAAATGGATTTACCTCTAGAGTCCCCCTTGTACACCGCTACCAACCCATCCCACAAACCCTTTATAGATCACTAGAGACATTCAACAACACAGACTTAGACAAACATAATCTGATAGGGTTTTTCACCTTTCTATCAACCTAGTTCCATTCTTCCCATGTCAACAATAATTTAATTTTTTTTTTTCATTTTCGCACTTCATTTGTCAAGTTCCATTTACACTTATAATTTACAATATTAATAATAATTTATACCTTAACCATATAAAATAAAATATATTTTATGTTTCTATAAATTTAATATAAAATTGTATTTTATATATAATAAAACATAAACATATGAAAATTTTTATTGTAAAACAAGCTGTTTAAAATAGCATACCATCTTAAATCACTAATTATGCCTAATTTGTAAATCTTAATCACATATACCGCAGATTACATCCAAAAGTGAACTAGAATTAAACATCAAATTTGATTGGAGAATGCCTTTATATAATTACTATTTTTGGACCACACCCAGCAATTATTATTTTAAGGCCAAGAGTATATAAAGCACTAAAGTGCAATGAATGCGCTAGAATTTGTCTATATTCAACCGTCCTAACACAGACCCATATATATAGATTGTGGCATAAAAAGTTTTCTATATATATGCAAGTCAGTTGGGTACCCCACTCTCTCTTTACATACATATTCACATGTATGAATCCTATGTAGCATAAATGCTTTCCCCCACATATGTGTGACTGTATTTACTGCACTTTTATGTCTGGATGGTCAGACTCCATGTCAGTAGAGCATGCTCTGACCATTTAAAACGGATATGTAGTGCTGAAATCAAGTTAAGACAGAAATTCTAGTGGCGAAATAAAACTTTTCTTGGTGAGATTTGAGTAGAGGATGATTCCAGGATTATTTCAATGAAATAAAGGATGATTCTATGATTGTTTCAATGAAATAAATGAGGGTGATAAATGGTTTATTGTATTATACCGAGAAGTTATAGGGAGTTCATCCTGTATTAAAGCAAACCTTGATTTCTTTTGAATTGCGAAATTTAAGTACAGGATGATTCCATGATTGTTTCAATAAAATAAATGAGGGTGATGAGTGGTCTTTTGTATTATACTCTGAAGTTATAGGGAGTTTATCCTGTATTAAAACTCTAAAACATCTAATCATTAGACAAATCTTAATTTCTTTTGAATTAACACAAATAAACTAATAATTAAATCTGATTCAAGACCAAATATCATACCTCCTAAAAACTGGCATAAAAATTGACAAATTTAAAGCATTAAGGACATATTTCTCTTTTTTCTATAAAGCTAAAGTTGAAGACAGAAATATGGTAATTAGTAGTTGTCCAAATCAGAACCTTCTATTTTGTGGCTGGTCATTTGGTAGCCAAAATTGTGGCTAATGGTTCCTCATTCAAGATTTGTTTAGGAATTAACTCAAACAAAAATGGTAAAAAGGAGCTTTTGTCATGTGACTACTTTGGAATTCTCAAAGTCCTACAAAATTGGGTACTCATGAAATTCATGTGGGTCAATGAGGAAGGAAAAATAGATTAAGACATGATTTAACATTAGGTGGCTGAGAAACTTGTGTCTGCCATTGGCAAGGACTTATTTTATAGTCAAACCCACCTCAAAATTCCACCCCATATCCCCAACAGAAAATCATAAATCAGGCTTTTCTATTTTTATTTTATAGCAGCTACAGTGCCATGTGGAGGGGACCATGCAACAACAGGCCCTGTCTGGTAATTGAAATGCAGTCACGAGTCAGAGCTTCCCTTCCTCACTCTGGAACAAAAATCCACCAAAAAAAAATACTTGAATACTTCCCCCTAACTAAGTTCTACTTTGCCATCTTTTGGAGGTGACCCAGACATACAAATGTCAGTGGCCTACCCTGCTTTTATTGTGTCTTTTGTTTCTACCTCCCATCTCCAATCCTTGCATCTTATCATCATGGAGAAAATATCTGCCTCCCCAAATCATGTCCCCCACCATTTTCCCATTAAAATATTTATATAAAACCACTGCCCACATGACCCTTCCACCATTTGAGCCCTCCAACACTTATTTTGATCATATGCATGGAACCACATCATCACACCCAAACATGTCCTCATTGTTATTTTAATCATTTGAGAAGAAGAATCCAATAAGGACATGTAACATTATAACTTTGACAAATCACTTCTAACCTTTTTTAAAATATAAATAAATAAATTCTAAGCATTTAGAATATTTCATTATTATTTGACAAATTTCTAAATATCTTATCCACCTTTTTCAATTCAAATGAAAATCAGATTAATATAACTCGGTCTAATTCTAATTTCATAATCTTACTTAGTCTCATGAAAGTTATTAAAATCTTTCTTTCATTCATAAACAAGTTGACAGTAAGAGTAAACTTGCTTTCCTTACTAGAGGCAATGGGGATTACCTATTTAAGCAGGTTTCCATTAACAGTAAAGAGATTCTCTCTTTTAGTCCATAGATGTGGTTGTCAATACAGGTGGTAGCGTCAGCTACTGCTAATATTGTACGAGTATCTTCTGGTTTTCTTGTAAATTGTGCATATACAAGAGAAACCTCATTTTTCTAGGATTATTAGGTTCAACCCCAATCTCCAATGTTGTTCTCCTGCTCAAAGAGACTGCAGGAAAGCAGCACAAATATTCTTCTCTCGAGCCATTTATGTGCTTTGAACAGGCTTAAAGCCTTTTTCAGAGTATTGGGCTAAATCCCTGTAGTTGGAGTTCACTTTATATTACTTGAAAACACTAAGACTGTATTCTTGCTACAGGATTTGGATGATTATGACAGTTTCACTAGTTATAGTAGAGTTTCTTAATAGAAGGGCTACTTCAAGAGTTCAGTAGAATGACCTCTTTGTTGGGTTTCTCTATCAGGCGACATGAACATTGAAAAGATTGGAATGAGGGGTTCAATGTATTCATATAGGGAAGTTATTTCCTATGTTATCAGCACATAAACTTCATGAAGACCTACGGTGACATGCATTATAACCTTAAGAACAGCCTCTTTGTTTCCCAGGGCTTCAAAACTTGTTAACTGGTTGAAGAAAGGACATACTGCAGATGTGTTTTTTTTTTTTTTCTCCTTAGATGCAGCAGCTATAGTGGTATAGGTGAATTTTTAGATTCCAATGTCAGATTAAGATTTTGAAGCCCTGCAAAATAAAGAAGCAATCCAGGGAACATAAGGTGAAATGGGTTCTCCTTTAAATCGCAGAGTGATGTTACCATCACCTGAGATACAAGTTGCAGATGATCATGATAGTATACCATTGCATGCATTTCCTCTTCCTTTGCCTTTAGATCATAGGGAAAAGGCAGTTGGTGAAGAAGGTGGCGATGAGGAAATAGAGCCTACTCTTTATAAGAAGGTCATCTACATCCCAGACACAACTGAAGCATCTAATAAAGGAAAACAGCCCATGAATGGTTCCAAGGAGTGTCCACCTTCTTCCAAAACATTTGCAGGTGAAATCTGGGAAGAACAGAAGCATGAACGAATAGAAGATAGGAGAAGCAGTAACAGAGGTAAAGCATGTTATCAGTGGTACCTAAAGCATGGTGCTGGAGAATGCCTGGCTTCCTATAAAACGGAATGGACACACTGCTTTGAATTGGGAGTAATTGTAGCATCACATTACCTTCTTTGGGAAAATATTGTTTGGGGAATCCTTATGGGTGCATGGCTGGAGCAGCAGACAAGAGGCAAGTTGGGCTCTGTTGAAGTTTTCGCATCAAATCTCTTGTGTGGGACTGCATTTGTTATTCTTGGAGGGCAGGCTCTGCTGGTTGTAGGGGTCAGTGCGCCTGCTGTAATCTTCCTTGTGTCAGTTTCAAATGCAGCGAACAGGTTACTGATTGATTTTCTTCCCTGGATGGGCTGGGTAGGCATTTGGACTTCAGCTTTCCTGATTATACTAGCAGTTTCAGGGGCTTGCAGGTTTACAACATCATCAATCACTTTCTTCACTTGGGAGGCTGTTCAGATTTTCACAAGTATGTCCTTCATATGGAATGCCATGGAAGAAATTGTCCACCTTTTCAATAAGAACATTAATTTGGACACATCCATGTTGTCTCTGTGGCTGGCATCATCTTCATTTGTGGCTTCCACCTTTCTTTGTAAGGCAGGAAATTTGAAACTTCTTAATAAGAAACTGTGCAGAGCTGTAGGAAATTGTGCTCTTCCTGTAACCCTTTTGCTGTTCACAGGTACGTTCTTGATACTCTTTCCTCTGACTACCTCACTGACTTCTTCAGTAATTGTCATTGTATTCATTTGTATCTTGAAATATCATGTATTGTTCATTCAATATAAATTATCACAAATTTCAATCGGTTCAAAGTACTGACTGAATGGACATCTGACTGGAAAACAATGGCTATACAATGTATTATCTTTCTTCTTTCCGGCATTTTCTGCAGTCTCATAGACTTTTTTCACCTATCAATTAAAAACAATGGCCTACTGGGTGTTATGTCAGGTGTTGTACACTTCACAAAAGCTAAAAAATTTATTTCAAACTTATAGTTTTTCTTACCCCATGTGGGATACATTTCTCGCATATGCAGTAGTTCAGTAGTCCAATATTTGTTTTTTCTTGCTGATAGACTTTTCATTTTCATGTGATGCACTGTCTCAGCTTTCTGATATTTTTATAAATGCTGAACATGGTTTGGCTGAGTAATTTTGATAAAAAAGGCATTTCAGATCATTTGTCAATGTTGATGACTTCCCTCTCATCCTTGAGCTTACCTAATTCTGTAAGGTTTTACTATATCTCAGGTGTCGCATATTTGCCTAAACTCGATCGTCCACAGCTTCAAAGAGTGACATTTCCCCCAACTGGATTGAGAACAGGTGGAGTAACTGAGCTTGGGAGTTTGGTGAGATTGAAGAGCATTCCGCTATGGGGAATTTTCCTGGCAATCATTCCGGCATTATTGCTTGCATCCATGATTTTTGTAGACCACAATGCTGCTTCCATTTTACTACAAGTAATTTTCCCCTTATTTTGCTGTTTTATATGGTATAGTTAATCATTTGGATGTCTCCAATTTGATAAGGGATTTTTGTGAACCACAATGCTAGACAGAATCACACTATGGGTCTCTAATTCACTTGTTGACAGACTAACACACACAGAGTAACAAAATCAGGCTGTTATCACCTATATTACTAAAATTAAAGTTTTCCCATTTCAATGCAGAGTGAAACAAGCTCAAATTCTAGAAAGAGCAGGTCAAGAAGCTGGGATATATCTATCTTAGCATTTCTTGTACTAGTGTGTGGGCTATTTGGGCTTCCTTTCTGCTATGGTCTTTTCTCTCAGGTAAAGTACACTAAACGAATCGAACAAGATACCTTCTTGAAATCAAGAAATTGATGGCTAGGCCTATTTACAGCATTGAATGATCTTCAACATTTTAGTTTTCATGTATGCAAACAGAGCCTGAAGCATGCCCGAGCTCTTACACATGCCAGAAGCACAGATCTGGAAAGCCAGGAGTGCCGAAATGGGATACAGGTTCAGCGCATTTCAGGGCTTATTGCATCATTGTTATCGGGTCTTCCACTTGTTCCAGGATTAAGCTGGATCACTGCAAAAATTCCTCTTGCAGTGGTTATTGGCTTGTATTTAGAGGTAGGGTTGAAATCACGCCTTGAACCTGTCCACAGATTTTCATTTTTAACTCCGATAAAATAAGTAGTAGTCGTTGGCAAAACCTCAAAGTTATTTATTAAATTTTGTCTTTAGAAAACTTGGTCAGATTACGGATTCAAACTCAAGACTACCCACCACAGCTACACAGGTGATATACTTTGAGCTACATGCCTTTTCAAGACTACCCAGTACAGCCAAAGAGGTGATCTACTTTGAGTTGCATGTATTTTCATTACTATAGTTTCCCTAAAGCTACATTGCTACACCCAGGGATATGAAATACAGCCCATAGGCTGCTCTACCACTGAGTTACTTTCCCTTTCAAGACCATGCTCCCCCTCAGTCTACACTCCAGTTGAGGCCAAAGAATCCTACAAATCCAAGATTGGCTTTGACACAGTGTTAGAAAACATAGACGCAGATGCAAATCCAGTACCAGCAACATGGCCGATACATTCCCTTTCATGACCAAGACTCTCTCCATAAGCATTGATTGAAGCATGGGGCCACCCAATACAACCAATTGGCTGCTATATAGTTGAGCTAGTTGCCTTCTCATGCTCGTGCTCCCCCTTCGATTGAGGCCCTAATTATCGTCCAAGCCAAGACTGGCTTTGACACCATATTGGAAAACATAGATCGGCTAGGATATAAATCCGAGGCCAGAAATGTGGCCGATGGGTTGATAATCTACAATTGAGATACTTGCTCTTTCATGGCTACTGCATCCTTTCAAGATATTTTCAGTGAGAATATGGTTGAAAAAATAGGGGAGCTGATTATCAAACTCACCAACAGGAGATCTGAATACCAGAAAGATCTTTAGCAAGATCTGCGGTCCCATAGGCTGTCTTTGGTAGCCTCCTGGACCTTAAAATATCTTCTCCTTCTTCTACCCCTGCTACCACCTGATAATTTCAGGGCCGTACTACCTCTGCTACACTGCAGTTGAAGTCCCGGTCATCACCCAAGCCAGAATTGGTTTTTATACCATGTCAATAAAGTGGACAGGCTATGATATGCAGGCAGATAAAGTGCTGCCCTATGTTATAAATATGTACATGCTATGATTTGCGGGTGGATGAACTTCTCCTATATCATTGAGCCACTTGCCCTTTATGAAGAGTTAATCTCTAAAAGAGTGGACACGAACCTAGGAATACCCAATACAATCAATGGCTTGTACTGCCCTGCCAGACTATGGTTTAATTCTATGTATCTTACAAGCCAATACTTTGCTTTGATACCCTGTTTAAAAGATAGACATACTATGAAATGCATACCCAAGAACACCCAATAGAGCTGATGTTCTGCTTCTCCAGATGTAAAATATTACTTATGCCTAAGAACACCCAATAAGGCTGATCGAAAGATGCTCAAACACTGAACAACTACTTGCACATTTCATCTATTGCTGTATAAGTTATTCTCTCTTGCAATATGTTATATTTTTGGTTTATCCTCTCCTGTTGGTAAAATTTTAGTCTCTTGCTTTGGCTTTCTGTAAAAATTCTTCTCCTATTAGTATCATCTCATTCCTTGGAATATGGGATTTTTGTGTGCAGGTAGCCTTGCAAACCTTATCAAACTTGCATTTCATGGAGAACACGAGACTACTATTGAGAGACCCATCTCTGCGCTCAGTCAATCAATCAACACAATTCAGTTCCATTCCTGCACTCAGACTCTACACTTGTATCCAATTTGCTTGTGCACTTGTAATCTTTGCTACAAGCAGGTCACCCGCTGCAATTCTTTTCCCCTTATTTATTCTCCTCATGATATGGATGCGCCATTGGCCACTCCGCACCCTCTTCATCAAAAAGGGCCTCAACAAGATTGATAAAAAACTCCTCAACCACCACCAACCTGCAAGCATTAAGATCACCAATCCAAGGCGCAGAAAACATGCTTATATTGAAGGTGTGAATTCATATAACAAAGACAAAAGAAAAGCAATCATGCGAGAGGATGTGCAGACATCTGATCAGTCTCCATTGCAATGGAAGAACCCACCCGCTCTTCCCACCACACCCAACTGGAGATTGAGAGAACGAAAAATTAGACGAAATAAACGTCTGAGGCGAACAACAACAATGTCTCTTAATCATCATTCACATGAAAATCGTGAAGAAGATCATCTTCACAGAGTTGTTCTGCCTCTTCCTTGCAGATATCAGTTGAAGAAGCCAGATATAACAAATTATGGGGGTATAGAAGGAGGAGGAGGATCATCATCATCCTTCATATTTTCTGCATCAAAATCAAAATCACTAGTAAGGCAGCTATCTCCACAGTTGATCCTCAACAAGAGAAAGAAGAGTTCAGCCATCCAGAATCCAGTAGAAATGCACTCAAACATACTATTTGATGCTCATCCCCTACCAAATCAAAACTATAGCACAAATCTTGGCCTCCCAATTGATAATGATAATGAGAAGGTGGGGGACAGAAAAGGGGTTAGGCCTTGCATTTCAAGACCCCCTTCTTCTTCATTTGCTTCACCATCACCCCCACAAGCACACAGTAATAATAACAGTTTTGACATTGATGGTGTTCATGGGATTAGTACATTTCCTAGGCCCACCAAAGATGATGTTTTTCCCATTAATAGAAGAAGTAGTGCTCTTGTAGAAGGTAGAATACAATGCACTAAGAAGTACAATATTATAAATGGTGTGGAGAGTAGCAAGAGGTCTAGGATGATTTTAAATCAAGGGAGATGGCCATCTAATAAGCCAATGCCCACCATAAAGTAAAAGGTCGAGAGAAGGGAAGAGTGTTTTGGTTTGGTTTTGGATTGGATTAAATTTTGTATATATAAAAAAATGATTTCAATTATTTGAACGCCAGAAATCCATGATTTTATGGAAGTCAATGACTACCATAGTTACCATGTTCTTACGAACTTAATGAAAATTCAGTTTGAACTATACTTTTTTGGTCTGACCGAACTTACCAAACAAGTTTGGAAAATGTTTTTTTTTTTCTTTTTTTAATTAAAAAATTAAAGCATTTAAATAAAAGGAACTCAAACACAAAATAAAAATGAATAAGAAACACTAATACTTATGCATGTAAAGGAAAAAATCCATAGATAATATGTTTATTTATTATTATGTGTAACTGGTTTTTCTTTTCAACTATCATCATATCTATATGGTATTTATTATTTTTATATATTTTATATTTGTAAATTTTCTGAACCAAACTGAACGGAACCTTTTGACAGATTCTGGAACTTTTTTTCCCTTTTGAACTATCTGAACTTTTTGAAAATGGTAACTATGATGACTACTAATGGAAGTCATCACTAAAGGACTTAAACACATAAAAAAATTACAAAAGGCTATTTTAACATAGAAAGTTGGTGCATTAATTTTTCAATAGAAAAATAACTTTAGAAAGACCCAAAATGATGCTCCCTAAGAATAAATTCTTATGATAGTTGTGTTCTAAACACGGGTTCCACCTATTTGGTTATTACCTATGATCCATAGGAATAAAATGTTATTGTATTAATAATTATTAATGAAGGCCATTGTAAATTCTTTAAATATAAACTAGTAAACATATAAGAAAAATAAAAAATGTTATTGTTTTTTATTAAAACTATGTGTAATTACTTTTAAATATTTGTTTTACTATATAAATTAAATATACATCTCCAATGTATCTTAGAATTGTTTATACAGTTCTAAGGATTATATTTAATTAAAAATGAGTTCCACATTAAAATTCTAAAAATCTATATTTAATCAAAAAATAGTTCCAGATTAATTAGTTTGTTTAGTCTCTTGAAATATATAAAGACAATTACAATTTTAATAAAGAAAATATAAGAATTTGACCTAAATTAAGATACAACTATTACAGCTTCCAATAAGAAAAAAAAATATTTTGACTTTAATTTAGATGAATAAATTTTATTTTTTATTTTTGATTAATTATAGAAATTCCAAACTTTCGATAGTCTATATCATACTATATAATTATATTTATTATATATTTTTAAAAATTCATTTACACAAATATTTAAATTTAAATTATTTTTAATTATATATTTATAAAATTATTTTTTATAAAACCCTTCAGTTTTCAAATTCGTTTTCATAACTTCATAATCGAATATGGAATCCTTAGAAATCTTGCATATTTAATATTTTTAATAATAATAATTAATATATTACATACATTAATTTTACATGAAAACCTTACATATTTAATACTTTTCAGTCATTATTAATATATTTGATTTAAGTTAATCAGTCAAAGTCAACAAACAAATATTGACTCTTCACCTAAATTTTGTATTTTAATGAGGGTCAAGTTACCCTATTTATAACTAACTGTTATCAAATATTTATTCCGCCGTTTCCTGCATTTTCATTTTATATAAGTATTTACTTGCTTCCTAATATTTTGCAGCCTTCGGGAAAATGGCAACTTCTAATGATGGCAAGAAAAACCAACATGCAGGCCACACAACCAAACCATTATGTGACACTTCAAACTTTTCCTTCACTGTAAGTATAAGTTAACCAAACTAAATTAGTTTTTCATTATATTGCGTTTCAGAACTGTTCTCTTTCTAATTAGCATGCATTATGTTAATACACAATACAGGATCGAGAGAATAGGGCAATTATGTCTCTTTCATTGATCGGAGATAAACCAGTCATATTTCAACGTAGCAAATTGCGAAAGGAGGATCATGCACATGATGCCAATGCCGGTCACACTCTAATTAGGGTTTCTCATTCTAAGGTGCAAACTCAATCTAATGCTTCTGCTGCGATAGGAAACCCTAATTTCATTTCGACTGGGAGTGGTAGAAGAAGGGATAACCTCTTCAAGAATTCTAATGAATTGAAGGATGAAGATGGTGCTGCTATACTTCTAAGTCTCAGAAAAGAGAAGTTTGACACGGAGGCTGGCCATATTGCAGTTAGCAGAAATCGAACTAGTTGTGGTGGCAATACCATGGAAAACCCTAACCCTAACCCTAACCCTAGAGTTTCCAATGAGAGGGCTAATATAAATGAAAATGGTAGGAAAGATAAGAGTCTGCCGAAGCAGAATGGACAAGGTGTGAGAGGTAGGCCTAGAAAAAATGGGCAAGCTATTGGAGTATCTGATTATCGAGGTGGGCGCTGGGAAGTCAATATATGGTATTGTATTCTCTTTCTGATGTTATTCTTTTCCTTCATTCATCAGTGTTGAGATGTTTATCTGTAAGTGACTGTTAAGATGTTTTGTATCAAACCATGTTATGAAGTTGGGGCACTATTTGTGTGCAGGTTAAAGAAAGAAAAACGCCAAATACACCTTGGTGAGTCGCCTTATTCTTTGAAGTTTTACGAGTCTTATAAAGAAAACATGACTTTTGTTGTTTTGACAACTATACAGTAAGCCTTAAAAAAAAACATGCCAAATACGCTTTAGGTATTGATTGTTCTCTGGTCTGAAATTAGAGTTAGTCAGATGATATTTTTAGAAACTAGAATTAGTCAGACGATTTTGTTATGTGCATGTGCAAAAAACATGGCAAGTCTTAAAAAAGGAAAAACAAATTTACAAGTGGAAAATTTTCATTGTTTTGAAAATTATGATTATGTTATTGAGTGTTTCATACATTTGCTGATTGAAAGTGGGCTGAGGATAACTTGCTGGAACATTCTATTAAAAGAATCAAATTTCAAACTTTTCAATTTCAATTATATAATCTCGACCAACTACACCACAATACATGCAATTGTTAAATATGAATTCCGATTATATATATTTAGACCTGCATCAAAATCTGCCCAGAATGGAATTCATGTACTGGCAAGAGAGGGGATTCCCTAAAAGTGCCTTGAACAGTTATTTGTGACCCACCTCCAACTAACCATTATTTGGATATTATTTCTAGGCATTAAATTCTTCGAAATGCATTATAGGAAGTATATGAATCATTGGCTTGATAAATGGTGAATGTTATAGTACTAATTTTTTCTTAAATTCTTTACATAATCAAAAATAATTTACTTCTCTGAAAATTGATATCCTTTTAATATAAAATAAAGGGAGAGAAATATGAAAGAATGGACTTATTTAAAAACAGGATTTATATCAAATAAAATGAGTTTAAACTTTAAGATTATAAGAAACTAATTTCATTTTGTTGTGTTCATTTTAATTTAAATCTTAAACATCTATTATATAAAAAAGGGAAACGAATGTGAAAAAATGAAATTACATGAAAACATTTTAAAAAAAAAATGGAAATTTCAAGAATTTTAAAACATCAATTTTGTTTTTGTTGTGTTTATTTTTAATTTCAATTTTAAAATTTAATATATATTTGATTGTCACTAACTTTTAATCATTTTTCATGAAAAATGAATCTGAAAATTATAATATCTTTATTAAACCTTTGAAATTAATATCCCTAAATGTTTCAAATAAATGTATGTTAGATATCATTACTAGTTTAAATATCACCTATTTGCCTTTTGAAAGGTAATGTTGCAGGAGCTTGAGCTCTTTATATTGAGTTATTGATTAGAGATGTTTAAGCTTCATTATATTAGTGATCTTAGTAAGTTTTAATTTTCTTTTATTTTCAGGTCAATATTTCATCGTCGAAGCTGCAGCAAGGTAATTGTCCTAAAAACCATCTCCTTAATGTATTAATATTATTTTGTCATGTATTTTTCATGGATATGCTCAACTCCATTATTGTCCAGGTCCTCCGACAAAGCTATGTTAGTCACACGCAGCCCCGCCGACAGAAATATGAATTATCCTGAAACAGATTATGATATGAGAGTTATAGACGAGGTAAGTGAAAGCAATATTGAAATAAAATCTTGAATGATGTTCGGCATCCTTTTGAGACACAAAATATGTTTCTTTTGGTTTTGCAGTGGAGAAAGGTGTTTAAGGAAGATGTGAACAATTTTCTTGATGAGCTACGTAAGCAATCAAGGACGTATTCAGAGGATTGTGTCAAGGGATTGCATGATGAAGCTGCGCGTGAACTTCTGAAACTGATAAATGAAAAGAAAAAAACTTCTCTCATGGCAGGAACTTTGCATATGTAATTCATAATGGAAAAGAAAAGATTTCAGTCAACATTAACTTTGCAGAAATCTACTCATGAATTATTTATGGAAATTTTGATACAAAAATTTTACTAAGGATTTTATTGACACCTTGTTCCATCTTTTACTTATCAGAGCTGGCCATTGGTGATGTGACACCTTTCTTTTCTTTATGCAATCCAGTTCTTTATAAGGCTAGATAGGGGAGAGGGGCTAGTAGTGTTACACCTTAAGTCAAGGGGTCCACAAAATCAATTGTTTATCATGTGGGGTCACAATTTTTTCACCAATATGTAGTTCAAATTTGTCTTTCCTTATATTTGTTTTAGGGAAAGCCATATTTTGAATTGATTTAAAATAGTAAATTTGAGTTAAACTACAATCATGGTTGAAACCAATACCTGAACATGGGTGATAATGATTGAACATTGAATTTTTAATACTTGTACATGTGTGAGAGGTCTTACATGTCATGATGTGATTGGATACTCTACATATTTATTATGTCAAAAATAAATAACCACTAGATAATATAATGACAACTGTGAGGTTGTACTATAACAACAATTAGGTATTATGTGATAAAGACTCACGTCAACTATTGGACCATGTTAACCTATTGGCCCCTCCCCTAAATAAAACTTAAAACCTTACCTTCATTGAATAATCCACAAATCCTCCTCCTTTGAAGCTCTTCAGTGACCTTGGCAATGAATAAACACTCGTATGATCTTAGGAAAATGATTGCAATGCTTGTTGATGAAGTATCAAACCCTAGATAAGAAAAATGAAAGTTTAGAGAGGCAAGTATGTAATGGGGGAATGAGAAATAAGTTTATTTACTTTTATGTTTTACTTTTGTTTTATTCATTCTATTTAACGTTTAGGGTTATAAATAAAAAAGTTTATGTTTTTTATAATTTAAAATGCATAGAAATGAGTGAAAAAATGCAGTTTAGGGCATGAATACGTTCTCAGGAGCATATCCATGTCGTATCCATACCAAATACACACTATACCAGATATGTACTGTACCAGATACATACCATACCTGATACATACCGTACCAGTACTAGGGCCTACATGCCTAACGTATTGACTACTTAGTATAACACTAACAAATATTTCCTAAGATTCCCCCCTTAGTGCGGACACGAGGAAAACATTAGTCTGGTGCTTGCAGTGTGTCACATCTACTTTTCTCATGATTTGGATGGTGTTTCAGGATAGCCAACAACCTTCAAGGATGGTTTTACCAAGATAACCAACAACCTTCACATACAAATGGTTTTATAGGACAACCAATAACCCAAACATATAGATGGTTTTGCAAGACAACCAACAACCTAAATATCATGATGTTGCAGTACTTTTCTTAGTTCTCATCACTTTCTTACATCAGGGGAAAATATATAGGAGTGAACAAAAATTACATCACATTGACTTTATCTTACTCAGTGAAGAATGGAAATGGAATATTGGTGTTATATTCCCCTGACAATGTGAAATTTCCATTTATTCGCACAAAACAAAAACTATGAAATGAAGCATAACACACACACAACTAGAAACGCACAAAATAATGGAAAAAAAAATATTGAACTGAAAAAAAAATCACCAAATCTGATTTGCGGCCCCGTCATTGGCGACTAACTAAAGGATGTTTATTTTCCTCCAACCTTTGATGCCTCCATCCTCCTAAAGATGGGCTACTTACTCATTCGATGAAGAATTGATACTAAAATTTACACCCTCTTTCATTGTCGCGGATTCCGCACAAATTTTTACTTTGGCTCTAAAATTCCAAAGTGGGGTCTAGGGGTGGTAACCCCTAACAGGGTCAAAGGGCAGTTCCCCTTGCAAGGTCCTATGGAAACATGTTGGGTGCACTCCTTGTCATGGTATAAAGGCGGTGTTGAGGGGAGGAGCCCCTGAAGCCAGACACATATTCCTTCTTTGCAGTCATCAAAAATATAATCAGAATTCTTATATTCTTCATCTCATCCTCCCAGCGATTCAAACATTGAATTACATTGAAAATACATACTTGAGGCATTTCTTTGTAATAATTGAACTCCACCCAATTTACACTAGTCTCCAAAATAACACTCCTTAATAAATAATAGTTTGGCCCCTCTTACAAATTTTAGAAAACAAATAGAAATGGCTCCCCCAAGTATCAAAACTTGCCACTTCTCTAATTTAACCATTTAATAAATATCATCACTAAAGCTTCATGACATATCCTCTTGACCAAAATAATGGTCTATAAGATTTTATCCCCACATCCACCCAAAATGCAAGTTATATGTAGAAATTTTATTTTATCTCTAACAACATGCCCTTATTAAATAAAAAACATTGCACTTTTTGTGTTAGGAAACCATAAGCTTCATGGTTTGAAGTGGTGGTTCGGGTAATCCACCTTTTGTTTGAAGCGCTTCAAGAGGCATTGAATGTGGTTTTGTTGAGCTTCAAAAAAAATGATGCAAAGATCAATCCAACGTGTGGAAATTTCTATTGACGATGAGAAAAATGGAATAAAACCTACTAAATCGATGTGACTCCATCGATTGACACCCCAAAAACTGATAGTAAAGAGCACACATAAATCGATGTGGCTCTGTATGGTCCCACCACTGACCCAACTACCAAACAGAGTCAAAAATGCACTTTCGACGACTCTTTTTGTTAGCTCCCATTCCACATCAACATGGGACCCACTGATTAAGCAAATATAGATTTTATAAATGCCTAAATCTAATTGCAATGTAGTAGTAAATGAATAAGAAATTAAATATAAAATAGACCCAAGAAAATAAACAATTAATATTTAAAACCCTAAGTGTAAATGAGGAGATAAATAACTAAGTTGATTTGCTATGATCCTAAAGGTGAACAAAACTGATGAACTAGATAATCAAAAGTGTAGACTATCGCAATAAGACCCAGAAAAATGTAGAGATATTGGAATATGTTAGACTGGGGCGCCTGGAAGGGTCAAGGGCACCTGCAGGTGCCAACGACCTTCTCTGGACACCTGTGACTACTCAAACCCTCATAAAACCTCCTATGGAGGGTCATGAGATGTTCATTGTCCTTAATTTCTTTTCGCACAGTGATCTCTGATGTTATTGGTAACCTACAACAAAGAAATGACCTGCAAAACCCTCAAAAGCGCATCAAATCCCAAAAAGAAAATAATGTAAATGAGGGGCATAATTTCCTCAGTTGTCAGACGGGTTATCTTACGAATGAGCACTTCACTACACTTCAAACCTAATGTAGTTATATGTGTGTGTGTGTGAAGAGATAGTGCCCTAGGTGGCTCTTGTGCACATCACACTTGATAATGAGCAATAACGAGATGTAGAAAATGTAGATAGATGTGTGCATGAAAGAATGGACTTCCCCTCCTATGAAGTGTATGCATAATAATGCAGTCCCTTTCCCTTGTGTGGATTATAGATGGATGCTTGAATGCTCTTGTTATGGCTTTAGATGCAACCTTAGGTGGTGATAACTAATTCTTAGTGCTTGGTCCTTTATTATGATCACATAACTTTATACTTAAATGATTCCCTTGCTTGAATTTCATAATTAACCCCGAAAAGGCCAACTACCAAAAATAAAAGATGCCCAAATGGCTAGAAAGGACTCAAAAGATGTGAACAAATTACAAAGAGGTCAGGGGCACCCAGAGGGGACAGGGGCACCTAACACTGGCATCTTGGTTGGTCGCTAGTATCCAAACTCAAAGAAATTGAAGGGTCAAAGGTAAGACTAAGCAAGAAGGTGTGTAAGACCAAAAGTGGCAACAAAAAGCAAGAAAAGATGGCCAAAGACATGGGTCAATTAGTATTTTTCTTACTTAGGAATAATATGAATAGTAGTATGTGATTAGGACTAGATAAATACCCAAAGTGTGTGATTTTATTTCTACACCCGTAAGGCATGATAAATATTTGTGTTGGGTGTTCCACCATGGTAATGGATGGTCACGTCATCATTATTTGAAATCAGTACCTGACGTTGTGGGAATTATAACATAGTTTAAGGCAACATTTTATGTCCCCCTCCCCATAGAAAATAACAAATTGAACGTGTTGAAGTCGAATCCATTGCTGGTTATTCATGTAAGAACTCTACCTGCGCCATTGTTGGATATTTGTGCAAAAAACCTGAGCCAAATTGGAACTGTTGGAGGATCTCATTGCTCTAGTTAACCCATCACCTGTTGGTACCATGACTCACATCTGAAATCAGTAAGTATTTAATTTTTGTTTTCTTATTATTATGAGTTCATATATTTATGGGTTTGTGATTTATACAGTGTTGGTATATAGATGCCTGTAAAATACTTCTTTAATCAGCATGTCACCACGTTCATGGTCTATAGACTATATAAAATATTTCTCTGACTCATTATCGGCATTCAATGGAGTAGCAAAAACAAAATAAACAAATTTCCTCCACTTTCAAATTCAACATTGTAGAATCTCCCAATAAAAAACAAAAATCGATCTCAACTCTTTTTGTTGTTCTCCTTACAATGCTACTTCGATATGTATTTATAGATTTCATTTACAATGAAATTTGACCGCGTGTTGCTGAATCGATCTTTGTTTTCATGAAAAATATTTAACAAAATGCATAGAAGGATTGACATGACAAATATTTGACAAAATACGTATAAAAAATGTTCAATTCACCAACCTTGTTATCACCCTTAGTCATTGCATATAATTAGTACTAGATGTTCACACACTTAACTCTCCTTGTTTTTGCTCTCTAACATTCAATACCTGAGTTCTCACTTGGTTATTTGATTTTCGTAACACCTAAACCTATTCTCCCACCATCTCAATGAGTCACGTATCTCCATGAAGGGTTGTTTAGGTTTATGCAAATAATAATGTCACCTTTCTATATCCTTCTCACTATGTACCATTAGTCTTAGGATTGTGTTTGCAACCTTTCAACTAGTAAATCATCTTGAAATTGTCTGATACTTTTTTTATCACTAAAACTCACCCCATACTTCTTATTATCCATCTTGTCATGAGTTATAGAAAAATTTCCTTATCCTTTAAACCAATGTTTAAACCTCCAAACCTTGGAACATGGTACCACGGTTAGAGAAATGATTTTATGTTTGGTTTCTATATTTAGTCTTTGTTCACACTTCTGCAAGGTTCCTATCCACACAAAAACACTTATATGGACTCCCCATACCATCTTAAGCCTCTAGCAACATGCTCAGACCTCCACCTCTATCTCTTGATGATGCTTTATATATTTTAATGTTGGATTAGTTTATGCATCTCTAGTAGGAGAAGACATGGTTATAGGCCCATATGGATGTGTTTAAGGAGTGAGAGTGGTAGGGTCAAGTGAGTTCACACTCTCAAGATAATTTGAATGATTCCTCTTGTATAAAGCTTGTTATATATAGGAATCTAGACATTGATACATCTAATGAGCATGAACCCTAGCGGTAGTTGTATTACTATTATTTACTTGATTGTGAGGTGTAAAACACTTAATTTTATATATATTATTAATTGTGTACATGTTTTGTAATGAGTTTACATTGTTGGTTATTTTTTTGAATCATCTAATTATACATGTAACCAATAGATCATCAAATATATCTATAGAATATTTACATTTTCTCTTGATTCTTACACCTATTGATATTTAGTATATGTTTATGTCCAATTTGAGACAATATTATATAATGGTTCATGATTATTTAATTGACCTCTTCATAATTACTTTATAATTTTATAATGGGGTCTCTTACATATTGTTTTTATTCATATGGCACAATGATTAACTCTTTTTTATGTGATGTGTCACTTTCTTACTCTCTTAAACACATGTAATCATATAAAATAGAATATTGTGTATGTGGTTCTTAATTCATTTGCACTATTTTGTGTTGTACTATTTCCTCTTTCTCAAATATCTCATGTTATACTTGCTTTGTCATAGTAGAATAAAATTCCTCAAGAAAAGAGGTAATATTATCTCTTTGTGAACTTGATGAAAAGTAGGATCATCAATAACTCAACATTCAATTACTCAAATGCACCTTTTTCATGCCTTGACACATTTCTCAATCATCCTTTTCTTCCAAATAAAATCTTTTCTCAAATTTTTCCCTTTAATACATTCTCTTGCTCTTAAATCTCTTAGACCTCCCTACTCTGTTTTACCTCTTCACTCTGACCTTGAATTTTTTGGTTTATTCTCAACACTTATTCATTTTATTATCTCTCCTTATCCTTATTTATATACATATTTCATCATAGCTTCACCTTTCACCTTAAGTCCCTATACTAGCTTCTTGACCTTCAAGTTTGCTTAAGATACCTACAACTATCTTGCCATTGTTTCACACTTTTTCTATCCTTGAGTTTCTTCACCCCTCCATAGTATCAACAAGACATTTTTATCCCTTTCATTTACCTTCTCTTCTTTAGTTAGAATTTCCCACTTACTTTCTCCTTCTATCTCACTTTCCTCTCTCTCTCTCTCTCTCTCTCTCTCTCTCTCTCTCTCTAGGATTGTGTTTAGTTCCCAACTGACCTTTTCTTACTTTGAAAGTATCCCTTACTTGTAATGATCCCAACAGCAATCTCAAAATTCTCAATGAGCACGGGCTTCTAGTTCATCAAAATTCACATATTCCTTGTCTCTTCTTAATAGTTTCTTAGTATATGGTTCTTGGACTTTGTGTATAGAAATTACCTATGACTACCCTTGACTGAGTTTTGAAGAATGCGTGTAATTATACTTCTACTCAATGATTAGAATTCATTTTCATAACCTCTGATAGTACTTATACACCCTCCTTAAGAATTTAATCATTCTTTAACAATGATTATCACCTCAACCTATTATTAGACCAATATGAACACGTTAGTATAGTTCAAAACAAAGTTGCATATTATTCTTCAAATAAAAAAGAGCTGCACAATCTGATAAGAACAATCTATACTTTTCAAGGTTTAGACACACCTTATCCTTCCTTTTATGCTTCTATAATTTCACAGGTGTCACAAGGATAGGAATTGGAATATTACACAAAGATATTACTATCAAACCCTCTAATATGGGCATAACACAGTCAACATGAGCATTCAAAGTTGGCTCCTACTTGGCACTATTTTTCTTTACACTTCTATGTTACCCTGCATATATTATTTCCTCCTCATATTTTACAAGATCAATATGATTACTTGATATGGAATGTTTCAAAACAATAAGCAACTTAGCACAAAAACCTCAAAACAGGGTGGTTTGACTGTGTTTGAATGAGATATTGTCCCTCAACATATTAAAACTCTTTCACATGACTAAAAACACTGCAAATTCCTTCAACATATCTACCTAAAGCTTTGCCATAAGGTATTAATAAGTTTTAGTGTATATATCTTGTTAAATTACCTTTTTCCCTTAATACAAACCCTAAATTTGTTTTCCTAGCTTGAGAGCTCTTGATTAGAAATTAATAACCATTATCCACTTTATCATCTATGTCAAAGAACTCAAACCTTCTAATAGACCTGCTCCATGGATATTTACCTCCTTCAAGCTATGAAAAAAATCTTATTCTATGAATCAATACTTTAACCTTCTCAAATTGCCTTGTTCCTTATTTAAACCCTTATTCAAGAGACTTGATAAGACAACTCTTCAACCTGACAACTTACTCATCCTGAGACACACTTGTACATTCAAATCATCATCCATTTCATCCAATACATTCACTAATTGATCATTCATAGTATTTATTGAGTTCTCTTTATCAAGAAGGATATTTATTGATTGATCTTGCCCTATAGTCTTATATGTTAATTTACTTGGTTTCTCTTTCTTAGGGACATTGGATACTTTCTCTGATAAATGGTTTTCGTTCATCAATGTGTATTTTTTTATAGGATTAGGATTGCATGAAGATTGATCTTATTTATGGGAAACCATGTAGTCATTTCATACAAAATTAATGCAATCGTCGGGGATGTCAATAATCACTTCCATTTGTGTGAACCATTACTTTTTCAATAGGGCATTATATTTCTCATTCCTAGACAATAATTGAACTGTAGTATATGTAACATTGGGTTACACTACAATATGCATATTTATTTGTTCTTATGAATTTTTATAAGGTATAGAATGTTGTAACTCATGTTGGTCATAACCTAGATCATCCTTGATGTTGTATCAAGTGGTTATTTGTGTTCTCCCTATCATGTGGTATCACAAAAAAATAGACTTTCACTAATGAGTGAAACTCTTGTAAAAAAGGGATTCATGTCCATGATTTGATGTATGTCCATTGGTTGAACAAAGCTATCATATTTCACACTAAATGCGGGTGTGTTGCATTAGTCTGGGATTTTGCTTATCTGCATCTGCTATACATGATCTTAACACAAGTATTACATGTTTTTCTTGCTACCAAAGTTAAGGTAGTTAAAGTGTCCTATTGTTTCTTCGGTATATGCAATAATCCTGACGATAATTTAGCTATACCATATAAATAATCATGTATTACATTCAAACATAGTGGCTTTTGAGTTCTTGTTAATATAATGTGATCATTCTTGTGATGAGAAGATCAGGTACATGATGTTGTATCAAGTGGTGTTATGTTCTATATCAGATGAATACACAAAATAAGGAAGCTTTGCGTGAGAAATTTTTTATTCATAGGGTTGATGTTTCCTTTCCTCTATATAGCATTGTGTTTTATGTTCTATCCAAATTTTGGACTGAATTAGCTATTGCCATAGACATCAAACTAGGTAATTCCAAAGGTATAGAAGATTCATTTGCAGCAAGTTATCATATACCAATTTCCAGTCAATCTAAGTTTTACATTTTTAATAGTAACATGTCCTTTTTATCAGATTTACGATGAATGACCCAGAAGGAGTCCTAGAATGAAATCTTTTTTGAGTCAGAGTACATTGTAAGTAATATTAATTTTTGGAAATGAATTGGAATTTCATAGCTTGGTTCAATTTGTTTACTGCTAATGTTTTTTTTATTAATTCATATAGGAGAAACAAATCAATAGCCAATCATCATTACATGTGTGCCCTGAGTTTGGATGTTTTCCTTGGCATAACCAAGTTCCTAAGAGGTTATCATATGGTGCATCCACTAGTAGGGGTGGGATTCACATTGGTTCCAGACAGGTAATTTTATTATGGGATATTGGTTCTAGGGTTTTGATACTTTACCACCTATATCAACCTTTCTCAACACCTTAAACCAACCAAGTTACCCTTGTTCAAGCTATTTTCAACACTCATTCACCTCCCCATCACTATCTTTCCCATTTTCCAACTTTTGGACTTCTTGGCTTCTCACAAGTATCTCACCATCTCCAACTAGATTTTGAACTTTTCTTTGACCTTTCTCAAGTTTCTCACTCTCATCACACTATGTTAACACCTCTTAGCCCTTATACTCAGGTCACTCACCTACCTTCCTTAAATACCCCTTCTCATCCTTAATCAACTAGCTCCTTAATGCTTCTTGAGTCTTGTTCTCTAGCATTAATCAGTCCTTGTACTCTGTTTTGACTTCTTTTCTTTGACTCTTTCAAAGTTTGTTAACATTCACCATTCCCTCATTCTACTACACTTATTGGATACCACCTTGAACACTCCTTGTTCCCTTCAAAATTCTTATCAAATCAGTTGTGTGCTCTTCTTTAAGGTCCTTAACATTGAATGTGACAGGTACAATCCATTATGTCCTCTCGTTAAATGGTTCTAAAGTCCTTTCTAACACTTTAATAACTTTATTCCATAAGTTTTAAAAAAGTTCTTAGAACTTGGAATTCTTAGATTCACTTTCATACTAATCTATTCATGATTTTCACCATATCATGTTGAGGACTATGAAAACATGACTTGATTGAGTTTCATCAGTATGGTGACTCCATAGATTTGTAACTATGGTGACTTCTGCAAGGTTCCTATCGACACAAAACACTTATATGGACTCCCCATACCATATCAATCCTCTAGCAACATGCTCAAACCATAAGATTACTCAAAATCTCCCATTTCAATAAAAATACAATCCTTACACAAAATTTAAAGACAATTTCCACTTTTTTGAGTTCTTGATCATGCATTCCCCTGATTTGGACCTCTAGAAGGCTTATTAGTGATTAGAAACTCACATTGATAGATTGTAGAAAAGGTATCTATGTTTCTCTTCCTTGAAACAAGTTATAATTCCTCTATCCTTCTTTCAAAACATTATCATACCGAGATCACAGTTTCTAGGTGTCTTAATATTTTATCCACAAAGGTCTTAATCATATGACTACCTCACAAATATAGATGGATATTGTACAAATTCATCCTTCACACAAGATGCATTTACTTCCATAATCTAATTCATTACCACATATTCAATGATGCAACAAACCCTTACCTCATCCACTCAGTCCCTCAAACTTGCACATGACTATTTTATCTTACTAATCACCTCTTTAGAGCACATTAATGATCTCTTGGTGGTTATACAGTTCTTCTAAACCTTGATATTCAATGCATAACATTCAAAACACATCCTCATACAAATTTTTTCCATTCCAAGAAGTTGTTATTTGATCAAAACATGAAAGTTACAAAGCTCCATGAGCCATAGGGCTCTGTATTTTTCATATATGTCTCAAATCACTCCCTACATGCATACAGTCCCTAACATTAAGAAAATAGAGAGTTTTAATAATTTTCCAAACTCAATATCTTACAAATATGTTTATATCTTTTCTATATTGTGTCTACAAACTACCTACTCTTGCTTACATTGATTATTTTAGGATAAAAAACGTTTTATGGTGCCACCATTCATTTCCCAATATCCCATAAAGGAATGTGGGTTGGTGTTTGATTACTTCCCAAACATGGTTACAGGAGAGGGGTCAACACAAGTACAATTTAGTATAACTCATTTGTTCAATTTTCATATTCATATGCACTTCTTGTTGTATGTTTTTTTGGTTGACATGTATTTGTTGACCACTTTGGTAGGATGTGGAAGAGCCAAACAAGGCCGAGAAGGGTGGTAATGTTGGTCAAGATGAGGAAAAGGATGAGGAATGCATTAACAATCTTGCTGATTATGTTGACGTTGACATGGATGATGAAGATGATGCTGATTGGATTTCACATTATGATCCTAAGGAGGAGGCACCAAAACCGGTAAGCAAAATTTGATATTTTCATAGATGCTTATGTATTCTAATTGATTCAATAAAATTTGCAAGGCTTCTAATCTATTGATTCCTTCTTTGATGACAATTTTTTGGTGAGTATAAGATTTTTGAAATGAGTATTGGTAAATGAGACACCCACAACTGTTTGTTATACCCATGTACCACATTTTCTGATGATAGTATTCATTCATTTGGGTCACTATATAGACTCAATGCTCATCGGCATAAGATTCATGGTAGAGCGCCTATTCCTAGGAGACCTCTAGGTCATCCAAACTATGGGAAAAAATCTAAGGGGAAGGGCCTACATATTAAAGCAAACATAATGGAGGACAATAGACCAGTTTGTAAAAAATTAGAGTATTAACAAGAGGCATAGGCTAGAAGGAACATGGATGGCCAAAGAAAATGTCTCAGAAGTTTCTAAACTAAGTAAGAAAGTCTTAAAGGATATTAATCATTAGATGGGTGCATAAAATTCTCCTCAAATCATTATCCAAAGAAGGGAAGTATCAATAAAGAGACAAACATATTACCAAAAAATGGAGGAAGAGAGAAGGAGGATGGAAGGAGGTGGTATATGTAACTATGAACAGTAGGTCCGATGCAAAGTGTTGAATGTTTTACATGTGCTAAAATATAAGGTCATTTTTAAATGACTAACAACTTAATTGTATCTGCATCAAAACTCATAAAAAAATGATATACCTTATCCAAAATACCATTGTAGTGAGGTCGACGACCTTACATTGAATTAATACCTTTCATGGAAAGGGAATATGGGTTTTCATGGGGAAAAAAAGAAAACAAAAGTGGGGATGAGATGCTTTAGGTAAGCAAGCTTAATTGATTTTCCCATGCACATTACTAATTTACTTCTTTTTAGCAATGATGTGGTTTTAATATTGGTTATTGGTCCTATGTAGGGGAATGTTATGCATGAAGCACCAAAACTAATGGTTTTTGTAGATTCGAATGATGACGTTGGAAATGGCAATGACGGTTCATATGTACTAGTGTCTAACATCGAAATCAATCCACACAAGCCTATGATTTTCATGTTGGTGACAATGTTTGGTTTTACATCAATGGTTATATGGCTACCAAAGGATGCATTGTCTCCACCGAGTGGGAACTCCTTTCCCAAGGCATTCCAACCCCAAAGAATTATTGTGTGGTGAACATTCATAGGGCCATGTATCCAAAATTTCCAGAGCAGCTTCCCTTCAGTAAGAATACGAAAGATACACTCATAAAATGTAAATAAAGATATATTCTGGTTTATGGAGTATATGAGTGTAGATTCCTCTACACCCAATGTACACGACTCATCAAAGGTTTGCATATCATTTTCGGTTAGCTTTGTATTTTGTAAATTCTTCCGTATTTTCATCTGATTAAATTATGTATCTTGTAATTTCCTTTTAGGATCGGGATGAACAATAGGTGACATCAAAAGTAGTGTGACCTATTTCTTAGTAGTATGAGGTACTTTGTATGTAGCGAAATAAAATGTAATTTCTTGATGTATGTGTCATATTTTTATTGTTTGATCACTTTGTTGACATTGAAAATTTTCAAATGCAGATGTGTTCATGCGAGGTCAAGGAATCCCCATGTTCATTGTTTATTCAAACTCATGTTCTTCTCCTTCATAAGGAGTTTTCTTGTCATGCCTTGAACATGGATATTACAATATGTAGTCGGATATGATATTATTGATATAAAACAAAACAAAAAATTTGCACATGATGTTTAGTAATATGTAATGATACAAATTACTTGTGCATGATGGTTCAATATATAATTTCATATATTATTTATGATGCATAATGATAGATTTAACTTGTACATGATGTTTCCATGTATGTGCTTCATTTACATAGTGTATTCCTAACAATTATTGTATTTTTACACATTGTAAGTAATGTTGCAGTGTTCAATAGATTGAAATTAATGAGGTTTTCTTATGCTTTTGATGATTACATGATGCATAGATGTTGACATGTATGTAGTTTTTCATGATGAAATGTATGAGATGTTATGTTGTTAACATGTAATAGTCTCCACATGCAATCACTCATGTTGACATATTTAAGTTTTTATTTATTGCATATTACAAATGTGTAGTGATTGTGTTCACATGTTCCCTATTTTTTTGTGACAATATTTCATGGGGAATGGTGCATCATTTGACTGGTTTTTTTTCCTCCATTATCTCACATTTTTGTCTCTATGTATTCATGAAGCTCACCCATCACTTCAAATGATCAACGATGAGTATTGACCATGATTCGAGAAAGAAGAAGAGGGTGGCTGAGGAGGGCTGCAACAATTCCACAAACCCAACAGAGAATGATGGAGGTAGGGATTCATGGTTTTGTGTCTTATTCTTCTACATCATGTACATATAGTATTTTTATTTGAATGCATGGATTATGCAATAGTCCACCGTCTCCTAATTCAAGTTTCCTTATATATTTTTAGGGGTGACTATGCATGTTGATGAGAAGAAAATTGGTTGAATCATGTGTGAAATATAAGAGCTTCTTATGAGGATGAGATTTGAGCACAATGTGTCAGAGGCGGAACATCTGGCTTTGAGACTCTCATTGGCACATTTACAAATTGGATCACTCGCTGGGGAGGAGTTATTTTCAAACATTATTGAAATTTCAAGGACAACCACTAACAGATTGGAAACTACAATAACTAATAAGAACAGTGTCTTGGATATTCTCATTGTGGAGAACGATGGGTTGCATAATACAATCCGTGCACTTAGGGGTGAGAAGTTAGAACTTGAAAAAAAGTGTGTTTCCCTACAAACTTCCAATGCATACACAAAATCACTACATGACTATAGGGGAGATATAGTTAAGTCCCTAAACATCAAGTACGATGGCATGAGTGGTGTCTATAAAGAAGAGCTACTATGTGGGAAAGTCCGATAACTGACTATGGGTGGTTGTGGCATTTCTAAGAGGACACACAATGCTTGGTGAAAAATTGTTAATTGTTTAGTTCGTTGAAGTGAAACCAAAATGTATTAGGATGTAAAAAATTGTAGACACTAAATCACACACTTAAGTACATTTCTAGGTCATAATCACATACCACTATTCATATGATTCCTCAGTGAGAAAACTAGTAATTGACATCTATCTTTGGCCTCTTTCCTATCTTTTAGGTTTCCTCTTTGGTCTTTCACACCTTGTAGCATAGTTTGATATTTAATTTGTTATCTTTCTTGACTCTGGACACCATCACCTAGCCAAGACACCAGCACCCAAGAGCCCTTGTCCCCTATGGTCATCTCCGACCGCTTTATATCTTATTCATCCCTTTTGGGCCTCTTTTATCTTTTGGGCATCTTGTTTTCTTATGGGTCAGAATTTTAGTTGTCAATTGTGAAATTCAAACAAGAGAATCATATAAATACAAAGACATGTGACCATAATAAAGGACAAAGATCCAAGCATCTACTATCAGCACCTAAGGTTGCATCCAAAGGCATTCTAAGAGAATCAAAGCATCTATCTAGATATCATTCAAGGGAAAAGGGACTGCATTTTTTGGATACACTTCATAGGCGGGGAAGTTCATTTTGACATCCACACATCTATTTACATTGCTAAATCTATCTATTGATTTTTATTTGGTGCATCTTTCACAAGATCTTCCTAGGGCACGATTCTACACACATGCACACAAAACTACATGGATTCTAAGATGTAGTGCAACACTCAATTGGGTTTAGTCCAACTCCCCATTTGCATCTTTTTATTTTCAGGATTTGATGTGTTTTGGGGTTTTGCAAGAGATCATTTGATTTGCAAGGTACAGGGTAATTCTATGGGCATAGTTTGACATATAGGTGACCAACAATGAATATTAGCCAACATCTTGTGACATTACAAAAAATAGTTTCTAATGTTTTTCACAATCACATGTACCTTGAAGTAGTCCCAAGCACCTAGGTGCCCCTGACCTAGTCTAGATGCCCTTGTCTAGCTTATTCTGAAAGTTCTATAATTTTCTGAGTGTGGTTGCGACAAATTACTCCTCTTTTTCAATATTTTTCTAGTCCAGCACACTTCAAGATTTATTGTGAAATCAGCTAATTCCTTTATCCTCTCTCTTACATCTAGGGTTTCATTTTTATCCAACTTATTTCTTAGGTAAGATCTATACTTTATTTCTTATCATTGCATTGTGACTCTGCAATTAGGGTTTTACAAATTTCAATATTTGTTAAATAAAAATAAAGCAGTTTTATATTACTGGAACATAATAATGTGTTGGTGAGAAAATTTGTCGATAGGACAAATTGGTGGATTTTCACCAACGATATGGGACTAGGTCCCTCTGATTGAATGGGGAAAATCCATTTATTGAAAAAAAGGAAATTATATACACTATTCTATCAACTGGAGGTGGTCTTTCAACTGGGGATCGCACATGGGTACTTCCATACACCTGTAGTAAATTGCTTGTAGGAACTAAAAGGGAAGAAAGAGATTAAAGGAAAGGTGTGAAGAGAATAACAAAGAGGGGGGGTTTACACAATAAATAGTATCAAAAATTTAATTGTTTCAAAACCAAATCATTACCCATGAATTCAATGAGAAAGAAAACATGAGAATCACAAGGAACAAAAAAAAAAAGGCACAAATTCATAATACATGACATTCAATAAATACATTACTCATGGATTATAGTTGAGATGGAAAGGAAACATAAGCAAGAGAAATAGAGGAAATTTTATCACTTATTTCTAGAGAGAATATGGGAGATAGTAAACAAGATTAACCATCCTTTGAAATGAGGAGGTTCTCTCAATTTATAGCTTTACATTGCAATTATTCATCGACCCCCACATGATTGTTCATGTCCCTATTCAACCTTGACTCTCTGTATTTTTAGGAAAGATAAAATAAGTCCCATTTTATAATTTCAAAATGGAATTTTACATTGCACAAATATTTTATAGTCACCTCAATGAATAAGACAAAAATTCATGATTTATTATATCGAAGAATTAGAAAGGGGGTAGAAAAGAGAAGAAAGAATGAAGAGATGAGAGAAAGAATTCTTTGAAGCATGAATGAGGATGCCTCTACCTTCAATGAAGATCTAACCCCAAGAACTGGAAGATGAAAACTTATTTCAATATGGCCCTCTATAAAAATTTTATGCTTCGCTAATGAAAAGCTCTGGTGAAGTCCCTTTGAACACTTTTCCCCCTTTGAAGTTTCTTGAAATGATGCACTTTTACACAGTGCCTAGATACACCGAGAAGAGGAGTGATGAAAACTTGAGAATAAGGCCATTGAGAACACTGGAAGATGAATTCCCTTATTGATAAAATTATTCTCAAGACATTGTCACATCTTTATGATTAACCATTCACATGGGAGAGATTGGATGCATTTTGTTCATTCCACCATGAACTTGATTATGCCACTGTGGGAGCATTGATTATGAGTGCAACATGGGACAAAATACTTCTGATTCCAGAGTGAGGAAAGTAGAATGAGACCAAAATAAATTTCATCCACCAATTTACCATGCATTCCATGTGAATTGAACTGAAAGGGCCTTCAGTACAAAATTGGCAATTTTCTCCTTTTGGCGCCCTTCACTCACTGCATTGGGGAATGTAGGAATTAACTGGAAAAAATAGAGAGGAGCTCTCGTGAGTGCTGAGACCATCATAGGATGAGTGAAGGAGTGAAATGTGACAACTTTTAGCTCATTTCACCCATTTTATATTTTTAGAATATTCACCATTATGGTCCTATTTAGCCAATTTTTGCCATTTTGTCAATCTTTGTCAATTTTGAGTGTCTTGATCATAAGGGAATGAAATAAGGAGTGTCAATGCAAATTTTTCTTGGAATTAATATTTATAGTAGGTTCTCTCATAGAGACTTACTAAAAATAGAAAATGGTCTTCCCAGTGTCAGATTCTAATGAAACCACTTGCAGAAATTCGCCGGAATGATTGGAAATTGAAGAAACGAAAGTTAGGGCACAAAATGAGGGTTTTTTCACCATTAAAAATATATCAAATAATTTAATATGTTTTCACTTTCTCCTTGATTTCATTTTGAAAAGAAGAAGATTGCAAAAATATCACTTTGATTTGTTTATTAGATTTTGAGATATGAACTTTTCTTCGATCTAGGGCACAAAGTCATTCTAGCAAGATTTTGGCAGGGTGCTTTGATAAAATGAAAATTTCTTGATGCTTCTAATCAATTATCATAGAGGAATGGAGGAAAATAATTGGATATACCAGCAACAATGGTTTCCTAGAAAAAGCTATACAACATCTCTAGGGTTTTATAGGCATGCAAGAGGAAGAACAATGAGAGATTTGAAAAAAATATAACTATGGTTTTTTGTGGTCCATGGGGGAGGGGTGAATTTTTTATTCCCTTGGAAAATGGATGAGAGGGATGGAAAAATGTGCCTTAGCTCTATGAGGACAAGTGGAGAGCATGCATTCGTCAATGGGTGATAAAGAAGAGCTTGTTTTTAGCACCTAGGGGTAGAGTTCGGGTCACGTGAGGAACCATGTAGGAGAAAGGGGGAGGGCACATTTTTTTGTCCCTCTCCTTGGAAAATGGATGAAAGGGATAGAAAAATTTTCCTTATCATCATGGTGACAAGGGGCGAACATGCATTGCATGAGGTAAGGACTAGAAAACTTGTGAAAAGAGCTTATTGAGGCTTCCCAAGATCATGTGGTGTGTCCAAGAGCTCAAATGGGGGGTGGGGTGAGATTTTATATCTCTTTGGAAAGGGAAAAGAGGGACACAAAAGTGCGTCTCAACTTCTTGGTGACATCTGGCACTAGAAAAATCTACCAATTGTGAGAGTGTTCCTTGAGAGAGCTTGTAAATGAAGTTGTCAGAGCTCTTAGAGGTCATTTTTATGAACCCATATATGATTTTGACTCTCAAGAGAATTATGATGACAATGGGATGGGTTTAAAGGTATGGATTAGCCTGAAACCCGCTCAAAAATAGGATTCTTTCTTGGGATCATAGGGTGTTCTTGCCAAAAATGAGTTGTGAAAAGAAATGCCTAGGTATTATGAGAAATATGATAATACCACCATGTGGGGAATTAAATAATATTTCCAATGGTATAATGTTTGGCCTCCAAATCATTCCAAAGCTCCCAGGATAATCTTCAGAAGCTCAAGTGATTTTTTGCAGTGCAAGCTCCTTCACCTTCAAAAACCCTCTTTTGATGAACTTGCTCCTAAACCTCCAAATCTTCCCTAAATATTCCTAAATCACTTTCTCAATGTTATTAGCTCATTAATACCACTCCTTGATGAATTTGGGCCTTAAAATATTCTTTGAATAATTCACGCTTGCCTAAAAAAAACTACCTCGAGAGGCACTATCTCAAAAGAATCTAATGAACTTGTTTTTATCTTTCCAACATATGGGCAAGGTTATAACCATAGACACGAGCACTAAAATGATTGGAATAGGACTGAAACATGGGATGAACTGATCTGAAAGAATTCCCAAGAAGGTCTACAATCGAAAAAATTCAACACTAAGGTAAAGTTGTCATGTTTTCAAGTTGAATTTTTCCCTTGTAAAAAACACATAACAACAACTAGCTCTCACTTGGGGACTCATTCTGGATTGAACAAAGTGAGGAAAAAATGATAATGAACTCCAAAATCTCAGTACATAACTAGGACTAGTGTCTTATCCATTGGGATTTCTAGAGTCTCAACAGAAATAAGGATAGACTGAAAGGACAAACACCCACATACAACAGAAGGGAAACACAACACACATGGAAAGGGAACACACACAGAGAGGGAAATGGAAAAACAAAAAATTAAATCACCTATGATACATGTAGGGGACAACATGATTTTGTTGTAACACTTTTATTTTCATAAGTTACCTCTGAAGAGGTAACACTGAGTCATGATTTTCCGTGAAGCCATTGTTATCCCGTAAAATTGGCAAGGGAAATTTCGCGGGTAACCCATGAAAATTTTGTTTTGGTCCCTCATCAGGGACCCCTCTGCGTTTGGAACGTTGCAAAATCCTTTCCTGGGAAATCTGGTTTTCCGAACTTAGCCATTTTTGGTTGGGCGCACCTTTTTTCTGTGCAACATAGAGTAAATATGTGCCCCCTTCATTTCCTTTGGTGCACCCTTTGGTGTGTCAACACACATTTTGGTGTGCCTCCCCGTGTTGCGCCTTTCTTGCATGCGCCAAGGCACATGTGCCTTCGTGTCAACAATATTTTTGTTGCACCGCGTTTTGGTGCACCAAGGGCACACGTATTTCAGTGTTGACAACACTTTTGGTGTGCTAAAGGTGCACATAACTACGTGTTAACATGCGTTTTGGTGCGCCACAGGGTGCAAGCTTTGTAATGTCGACAGGTGTTTTGATGTGCCAATTCAAAAAGTGGTTGGCGCATTTATTACACCTTTTCCTATATATAGGCACATCCGCCCTATCAATTTCACAATTAAAACACGTGATTGATCTTTTTCCTCTGCACCTGTCAACACGCCTGTCGTCCTCGTGTCGCATTCGTGGACCCAGTTTCACCTCTCACATTCTATATATTCTGGGTAAGTGGTCCTTATTGCTCTCATGTTTTATGTTTTGATTGTTGGTTGTTTGTTTGTGGGGTTGGATAGAATGATCTGTGAAGCCATGAAACCCCCCTTTGTTGTTTTTACTATCCTTCTCCCCCATGCACTTCCCCCTCTTTCCAGATCTGCTGGTAAAGAGGACTCTGCCTCAGAAAAAATCACTTGGGTCTCTTTATTACATCCTCTTCATCATCCAAGGAACCCTGCAGAAGAGGCTTAAACACATGTAATCCCTCCAGAGAAGGAAACAAAGACCTAAAAGCTCGTATGACTGCACTTTTCCTCTTTGGCACAATCGCCACCCTTGCAACATAATGCACAGTCGCGCTAACGGCGCATCCGCCATGCTTGTTGCATAAAAAACAGTTGCACCCTCAAAGTGCACTTTCCTTGCTTGTAACACCCACTAACCCTGCGCCCTCTTGGCGCACCAAACTCATGTGTAACATTGCAAAAACTTGCGCCATTGGTGCACCCTGCATCCATGCAACACCAACCGTGCTTGCGCCAAGTATAAAACTGTTAACGGCGCAGGCGCATCCCCTATTATAGCAACATCATGTCATGCAGACCTCCCGTGCGCCGCGCCAAGTTCCCCTGTTGCGCACGAAAAGATAATGTTACATGCACTAAACCTACACCCTTTGGCGCATCCTGTACCCATGTAACATGAAAAATATCTGCGCCCGTTATAAAATGCACGTAAATGGCACAGGCACACTTCCGCTTGCAACAACAAAAATGTCATCTACAGTATCCATGTGCCATGCACCCTTTGGCACTGATTTGTCCCTTGTAGCACCCCTTTTCTATGCGCCATACTATTTAACCCTGCAGTCTGCAGTGTTCATGTGCCCTGCGCCCTGATGCCTTAAAATTAATAACTCTTCCTTCTGTCAATACTTTAATGGAAGATCAAACAGCTAACATGACTCTTCTGTGTTGGGTTTCACTTCTTCTCCTTGCAGATCAGCAACTGAGTTTAGAACTACATATGTCTACATCAAGCAAGAGACCAACCAAATCTAAGGGCAAAGCCAAACTTACAGAGGAAGAGATGAAGTATAAATATCAAAGGGTCAGGATGCCCGAATCCCAGGCAGAATGTGACTTGGACATAAGAGACTCTGAGCTCGGGCACATTGATATGGAAGATTTCTGGGCCAGAACCCAGAGGGTCACAGGAAGTCCATGGATGGACAAGCTGGTAGGCAATGGCCTACATTTTGCTGGGGGGATCCCGGTCAGTGCTGTGAATAACGAATTCATGATGGTAGTAGCCCGCTGCTACAACAAAGACACGAGGTGTGTCCTGAATGAGAAGGGTGAGGTCGTGATCAACCTCACTGCCCGGCACTTCAAAATAATGCTTGGCATTCCTCACCACCGGCACTTTGTGGCCGTAAGCCAAGAAGACTACACCAAGGCTTGGGAGGATAATGAAGACCAGTGTATGTAATTGATGAATGAGGTATACCTGAAAAAAAAGAAGGTGGTGACCAGATGGCCACAAGTCATTCATCGCAGTGATTTCTCAAAGGAACTAAGTGATACCATCACATTCCTAAGAAGAGTATTTGGGCTTCCTGATGCCCACTACTTTCATAAATGAATGCTTAGATACCTGGAGACAATGAACAAGAATGTGCCAGATCAACGTTTTGAGTGGGCGGAGATCATAAGCAGCACTATATCCGAGTAGCTCCAACAACTCACCACAACGGGGAGGTTCTACATGAACTCCTACGTAGTTTATGCTGCAGCCTCAGAGAGAGATTATCTAACGTTGATGCGGTGCGGGGTTTGGCCCCAAGTAAAAATATATGAATACTATCTAGAGCTGAAGCTGGAAAATAGTATTTCTCAGTTTACAAAGATTAATGATGCCTTCTTCTACGGCATCGTCTACCTTTTGAGGCCAAACATGACTCACGGTCGTACGACCAAGAGCATTGTTGCAGCAACAGAGAAGTGGGGGGCCTTATTCACGTAATTCCCCACCTTCACCTACCTAAGGGCAGCCAACTTCTTGGGGGAACCAACCAAATTGCCAAGATATGCCGGCCCCAAGCTGATCCTGTTGGAGCTATCAAGACAGCTCATAACCTACCACGAAAAGTGCTTAAAGAGAAAGAAGGGTGGAACTCCTTTCCCCCTCACAGTGGGTAGGTACACTTGTCTTTCCCACCACAAAGCCCGGGAGATGTTTGCAGAGCTGGAACTGCTCAATCTAAAGCACAACTTCCAGCAAGGCCCACTTTCGACCCAAGGAATTGCCTTCCCAGGGCCAAACTCGATCCAATCCACATTCCACAGATCGAGGATATTTATATCGACCTGTATCATGAGGTCGAGCTCAGAAGGAAAGATCACTCCCACTTGGCCTTGGCTGAAATCATTCAGTACGGCGTAGCCATCGTCCCAAAAGGTTATCAAACTATTGATCAAGAAGTTGATCAGGTATATCTTGACACGGGTGGGGACGACTGGCCGTTTGCTGTGATCGACAGAACTAAAGCACCTCAAATGATAGAAGAAAGGGTCAAAGAAACTCTGGAGAACAGAGCACTGGTGCAGGATGAATGGTCTCATCTACCTCGGAGTTGATTTCACCACATCTCCATTGGGCAACACACCTTCCAGACCAAAACATCTACCAAAGAGAAAAGGTAAAGACAAGGAGGGTGAGTCAAGCTCTGCCCAAGAAGAGACTCCTGAGAGTCCCCCTTCCGCCGCACAAGAACAAGTTGTAACTTTGGCTTCTTCAAAGAAAGAAGTGGCTGAAGATGTTCCGATGGGCACATCCACTCAAGATGTTGCCACTACTGCAACTGTTGAGGTCCCTTCTATCCCTTCTCCCTCTCCTCCTTCCCCTCCTTGAGTGACCCAAGCAACCATTCCTTTGGTCGTATCCTCTCCCCCATCTTCTACTGTTCCCCCTTCCTCATCGTCCATCTTCTCTTCTCTCGCGGAGCTGTCCCCCACCATTTCTTCCCTCATCTCTCAGCTCCCTTCCATTCCCATGTCTTCCTGCCCTACAGTATCTCTTCCTCCCATGAGCACTTTCTCGGCCTCCCTCTCAATGCCGCCTCCAAGTGTCTCCATGCATTTTCCTTCTACTACTGCAGCTGCTCCCTTCTTCTATTTCTGGTCCCTCTCCCATAAGTCCAGCATGGATCTCTCAGCACCTGAGCCAACAAAAGAGGAAAGTTCCCATCGCACCGATGGACTTCTCCGTCATCCCATCAAAGGGGGCCAAGAAGCAAAAGCCTATAACCCGCTTCTCTCAGAGTGCATCAGGAGAGAGAGTAATGGAGATAGCGTACCCCAATCCTTTAAAGGATAAAAAGGATCTGTCTTCGACAGATTATACAGTGACCCAAGTCACAATGGGGATGTCTTCAGAAAGCCTTCAAGGAGAGGCCCTATCTGCAGTTGACGCCCTTTGCAACAAGCTCCAAGAAACAAAGGAAGATAAGAGTCTGTTAAAGGAGCAAAATAAACATGTTTTCTTGTGAAAGTGTTGAAGTGCACCTAAGAGTACTGTACTGCCACTTTTCATGATCCTCGCCGTGGTTCAGGGAAAGGACCAAAATTGGTGAGCATGGGGTCCTGGAGGAGCGCAGCCCCTGAATTTTTTTTTTAGGCGTGAAATTTTTTGGCCACAACGAAACTGCTTTTCTTATATGGGTGAGTTTTTTGACCCATATGTTTATGGGACTGGTTTTTGCCCATGGTTTTGCCATGTAAAACTACTTAAGCAGTTGACTATTTATATGGTCTTAAGTTCGGATCAGAGCCCTCAATAAAATCCTTTATACTTTGGATTGCAGGTGTTTTGATCAACTGTGAATTCATCCTAGAGAAGATTGAGCAAGCAAATGTATTCCAATGTGGATTCGGCTGGAAGCCCTGGCATAGCAATGCAGTATGTAACCCAAGTGATGTCTCCAGGGTTCTCACTCCTTCTTTCAGTGAAACCACGTTAAATCTGTCAAGGAGATCATTTCACAAGGGCTAGGAGTCAATTTTGATTTGAGATCTGTAATAAGCATGTTAGACTTCCCATGAATTTCCATATTTAAAGGGACCATGGGGACAGTTTTGAGCTACAATGGATCGAAACAACCATCCTTCCAGGATCAATGTAGATTCAGATCACCAAGTTCATATGTCCCCAGTTCCACAGTCACCTGAGAGGAGCCAGGTTATAGTTACACTGTAGGTGGGACAATGTGAGCTGGATTTCACAACTTACAGAACTTCTTTTTGTAAATATCTGTTGACACAAAGAGGCATCATCCATGTTGCACCATGGGGTGATGTCAAGCAAAGAGATGATTGGTTTACAACAATTGACTTGAGGAGTTGGGGCATAAGCAGGATTTTTGTAAAGTAAGCTGCATAGTGATAGAGAGTGCTATACACCTAGCTAAGAACTCTGCTTTCCTTCTAGGAAAAGCATATAATTTAAGGGCTCAGGATGAGAAATTGAAGTGAGAAGAGAAGCTTTGAAGTTGTAACAGAAGATTCATACAATATAGTTAGAATCCTGAAGACATGTGATCTGGTCACAAGTTAGTTATAAAGTTCTGTTGTTTAGCTTCTGGTTGGTCTTCATCAGTAAACTTTAGTGAAGGGTTGAGAAGCTTGCTCAGAGGAAAACTAGTCTTCAAGTGGGGGATCTACTTTGGAATTGGATTTCTGTTTCTCCCTTTTGATCCGTCCTGTAATCACTTTTCACTGTATCCTCGCTGGGGTTCAGGGCCGGGCTGGGCCTTGAAAGGGTTGAAGATCTGGTACAACCCCCTGAAGGTAGTACTGTAAGACTCGGGGGATTAAATTTTTTTAGGCGTAAATTTTTTTGGCCTTGAAAAATGCACCCGACATATCGGGAAACGTGCTTTTCTCATATGGGTGAGTTTTTTGACCCATAGGTTTATGGGATGGGTTTTGCCCATGGTTTTGATACCCACAGTTTTGTAAAACTGCTTAAGCAGTTGTCTATTTATATGGTCTTATGCATATGATAGAAGGACAAGCAAATGTATTGCAGATGTGTTTTGAATTCGGCTGTGAATTCTATAGAGTTTGTTGAGCATAGCTCCAAACGGATCTGGGTATTGTATTGAGAGAGCGGTGGCTTGTAATAAAATCTGAGCAAGTGATTCTTGGTGGACGTAGCCCAAATTGGGTGAACCACGTTAAATACTGTCTCTTAGTGTTGTGTTATTTTATTCCAATTTTATTTGAGATCTGTAATAATTTCTACATATTAGTTTCTACTGTTGCGATTCTGTGAGGGATTATTTCACATATTTTATCCCTTATTTCCTAACAATTGGTATCAGAGCCTGGTTTGGTTTGCTGAAGTGTTGAATCGCAGGGAAAGTTTTTAGCTTGAGTGGGAGCTATGGCAGATGAAGGAAGATCTAGGGTTGATAAATTCAACGGGCATAATTTCAGTCTTTGGAAGATGCAGATGGAAGATTACCTTTATCAGAAGGATCTTTATACTCCATTGTCTGAGAAGGTGAACAAACCCTCAAGTATGACAGATGCGGAATGGGATTTGTTGGATCGGAAGGCACTTGGAACGATCTGGCTGAGTCTTGCATCTTCGGTATTATTTAACGTTTCAAAGGAAAAGACTACAAAAGATCTAATGGATGCATTAGGGAAGTTGTATGAAAAACCTTCTGCCTCTAATAAGATATTTTTGATGAAAAAGTTGTTTAATATGAAGATGTTTGAGAATAGTTCAGTAGCAGATCATTTAAATGATTTCAATATGGTAGTGAATATGCTAGCTTCGGTTACAATAGAATTTGATGAAGAAGTTAGGGCTTTATTAATTCTGTGCTCTTTACTTGAGAGTTGGAATATCCTGGTAATGGCGGTAAGTAACTCGGTTCCAGCTAACTCAAAGTTGAAGTTTGAGGATGTTGTAGGGGTGATTCTAAGCGAGGAAATGTGAAGAAAAAGCTCTGGGGAATCTTCTACTTTAGGGAATGCTTTGATAGTGGAAACTAGAGGGAGACAGAAGAATAGAGGAAACTGTGGAAAATCAAAAGATAGGGCAAGGTCAAAATCCGAAGAACAAGATTGTATGCTGGAATTCGAGCCTGGGCATGCAAAGAAGGACTGTTGGGAGCTTCGGGATAAGAAGAAATAACGGGAAGAAAAGGAGGAAAAATGTGGCAACGGGTAATGTATGTCAGGATGCTTTGATTCTTTCTTTGCACAATATTACTGAATCTTGGGTTTTAGATTCAGGGGCTTCTTTCCATGCTTCTCCACATAGGCATTATTTTGTTGATTATGTTCAAGGAGATTTTGGGCATGTTTTTCTTGGTGATGATGAGCCTTGCAGCATAGTTGGAATAGGTTCTGTTCAGGTTAAGATGCAGAATGGGAATACTTGGCTATTGAAGGATGTCGAGACATGTGCCTACATTAAGGAAATCTGATATCGGCAGGGTAGTTGGGAAGTGATGGTTGTACTGTGATATTTACAGCAGACTCTTGGAAAGTTACCAAGGGTGCTCTTGTGGTGACAAGAGGTAAGAAGGTTGGAACCTTGTATTTAACCACTGATAGTACTAATGATTGTAATCTTGTGGCTTCAGATGCAGATACAACATTATGGCACTATAGGCTCGGTCATATGAGCCATAAGGGCATGAACATCATAAAGAAGAATTTTCCTGGATATACAGAAACATGTTTGGATTTCTGTGAGAACTACATATATGGGAAACAGAAGCGAGTAAGGTTTCTCAAGGTTGGACCTACAAAGAAAGAGAGTAAGTTAGAGCTGGTGCATTCTGATGTGTGGGGGCTAGCTCAGGTATCATCTCTTGGGGGTTCAAGTTATTATGTTACTTTTATTGATGATGGAACAAGGAAAGTTTGGGTTTATTGTATTAGAAATAAATCTGATGTATTTGACACTTTTGTTAAATGGAAAGCCTTGGTAGAGAATGAAACAGGTCTTAAGCTAAAATGTCTCAGGTCAGCAATGAATTTAATGATTATTGTTCTAAGAATGGAATCCGCAGGCAAAAGACAGTTCCAGGAACTCCACAGCAGAATGGGGTATCAGAAAGGATGAACAGAACAATAATGGAACGTGCTAGAAACATGAGGTTACATGCAGGATTGCCTCTTTCTTTTTGGGCAGAAGCGGGTGAGCACAGCTGTGTACTTGATAAACAGAGGACCCTCAAGTGCCTTGGATGGAGGCATACCTAAGGAGGCATGGTATGGTAAGAAAGTTGATTATTCATTTCTTAGAGTCTTTGGATGTGAAGTGTTTGTTCATATAGACAAGGATGATAGGACCAAGCTAGAGGCTAAATCAGAAAAATGTACTTTCATTGGTTATGGTGGTGATGACTTTGGGTTTAAATGTTGGAGTATTAAGGACAAGAAAATCATTCGGTCTAGGGATGTGGTCTTTAATGAGAAAGTCATGTATAAGCAACAGTTGCAGGAAAATAGGGAAGAATCCAAGAAATAATATGCAGTGGTAGAGGATCTTCCGGATGTGAAAGTGACCCATGAATCAGTTCAGGAACCTACTCAACAGGAACCCCAAACTCCTACAGTGAGGAGCTCTTCTAGGGTAAGAAAATAACCTGAACGGTTTTCTCCTTCTCTTTATTATTTATTACTCACTGATAGTGGAGAGCCAGAGAGCTTTGATGAAGCAATGCAGGTAGATGCCAGTAAGAAGTGGGAGCAAGCCATGGATGAGGAGCATAAGTCTCTCATGGAGAACCAGACTTGGGATTTGGTGAAGCTACCGGAAGGTAAAAGAGCATTGCAGAACAAGTGGGTGTACAAAGTTAAAGATGAAGAAGGAGGAAAGAAAAGATATAAGGCCTGGTTGGTTGTCAAGGGGTTTGCACAGAAACAAGGTATAGAGATGAGATTTTTTCTCCTGTAGTAAAAATGACTTCTATCAGAACTATTCTTGGAATAGTGGCAGCAGAAGACTTGCACTTAGAATAGTTAGATGTAAAGACTGCATTTCTCCATGGTGATTTGGAGGAGGAGCTATATATGCAGCAGCCAGAAGGATATGAAGTCAAAGGTAAAGAGGAGATGGTGTGCAAACTGAAGAAGAGCTTGTATGGCCTGAAACAAGCTCCACGTCAATGGTATAAGAAGTTTGATAGCTTCATGATGGAGCAAGGTTATATTAGATGTCATTCTAACCATTGTGTGTATACAAAGAAATTTGAGGATGGAAGTTATATTACCTCATGTTTGTATGTTGATGACATGTTGGTTGCAGGTAAAAACATGCAGGAAATAAAAGTACTCAAGAAATAGCTAAGTGAATCCTTTGATATGAAGGATTTGGGGGCAGCTAGAAAAATCCTTGGTATGAGGATAACTCAGGATAGGAAGGAACGGAAGTTGACTTTATCTCAGGAAGAGTACATTAAGAAGGTATTGGACAGGTTTAACATGCAGGATGCTAAACTGGTTGGGACTCCTTTGGCAGGCCATTTCAAGTTATCAATAGGAGCAGTGTCCCATGACAGAGTAGGAAAGAAACCAGATGTCCAAGGTACCTTACTCATCAGCAGTTGGCAGTTTGATGTATGCTATGGTATGCACTAGGCCTGATATTGCCCATGCAGTGGGAGCTGTGAGTAGATTTATGAGTGATCCAGGTAAAGAGCATTGGCAAGCAGTAAAGTGGATCCTTCGGTATTTGAGAGGGACCATGGGGACAGTTTTGTGCTACAGTGGATCAAACACCACTTTACGTGGTTATGTAGATTCAGATATGGCTGGAGATGTAGACAGTAGGAGGAGCATGACAGGTTATATTTACACTGTAGGTGGGACAATAGTGAGCTGGATTTCATGACTACAAAAGCTGGTGGCTTTGTTAACCATAGAGGCTGAGTATGTTGCTGCCACAGAGGCAAGCAAAGAGATGATTTGGTTACAACAATTGCTTGAGGAGTTGGGGCATAAGCAGGAGGAAAGTACGCTGCATAGTGATAGTCAGAGTGCTATACACCTTCTGCTTTCCACTCTAGGACAAAGCATATACATTTAAGGTACCATTTCATCAGGACAACTTTGGAGGAAGAGAAGTTGAAGTTGGAGAAGATTCATACTAGTCAGAATCCTGCAGACATGATGACCAAGGTGGTCACAAGGGAAAAACTAAAGTTGTGTTTAGCTTTGGTTGGTCTTCACAGAAACTAGTGAAGGGTTGAGAAGCTTGCTAAGAGGAAAACTAGTCTCCAAGTGGGAGATTGTTAGGTTGTGGAGCCTGTTTTCATGTGTGAAAGTGTTGAAGACTGTACACTAAGAGTACTGTACACTTTTCATGTATCCTTGCTGGGGTTCGGGGCCGGGCCGGGCCCTGAGCGGGGGTCCAGGGGCGGCAGCCCTGGTAGCAGGGGTTCGGGGGTGTTAGGCGTAAAATTTTTTGGCCTCGAAAAATGCACCCGACATATCGGGAAACGTGCTTTTCTCATATGGGCGAGTTTTTTGACCCATAGGTTTATGGGATGGGTTTTGCCCATGGTTTTGATACCCACAGTTTTGTAAAACTGCTTAAGCAGTTGTCTATTTATATGGTCTTATGCATATGATAGAAGTACAAGCAAATGTATTGCAGATGTGTTTTGAATTCGGCTGTGAATTCTATAGAGTTTGTTGAGCATAGCTCCAAACGGATCTGGGTATTGTATTGAGAGAGCGGTGGCTTGTAATAAAATCTGAGCAAGTGATTCTTGGTGGACGTAGCCCAAATTGGGTGAACCACGTTAAATACTGTCTCTTAGTGTTGTGTTATTTTATTCTGTAATTTTATTTGAGATCTGTAATAATTTCTGCATATTAGTTTCTATTGTTGCGATTTTGTGAGGGATTATTTCACTTCTGATCTTTCTCCCTTCAGATCTTTCCTATCTCCCCACTTCGTTTCTTTCCCTTCTTTTACAGTTGGAAATACCTCTACTGGGATGAGATCCCAACCCCTGAAGGTAGAATATTGTGAGACTTGCACAAGATTCCTGCTGGTAGAATAGCAATAAACCAGTTTCGCTTTGCTAACTCAAAGAGGGGCTATGCCCTGCACACTATTGGCTCGTCTATCCATAGATCTGTCCACCCGACAGATTTTCGAACCAACACCATTAACTGGTTCAGGAAAATAGCCTCCTTTCCTCAAGTGCTCATGAAATACATGCAATTTCATGACTACCTGTATATTTGGGAGGAGTGAGCCTACATGATATTTTTGATGCTCATAGCTTTGCTAATAAATTCCATTACTCTTATTATCTTTGAAATTGGTTTCAGAGTGTAAATTGTCTTTCGTGTTCACCGACATTGTTAATTTTTCATTTAGCATCTCATTATTTCCCCAGGGCTGATTTTTGTTAAAATTACTTGAATATCCAAAGTTTTCTTCTTTCCCACATTCATGTTTATTGAAAAAAAATTCATCAGAGGCCTTGGATTCATCTTTTTGTTCTCTTTCATTATGAGGCATTTGGAATTTGAGTGAAGAATCAAACATAAAATCATACCTATCTTTTATGGCCATAACATGATTCAAGAGGTCAAGAATTAGCTAGGGATATTTTGCACCTTCTATGGCTTTCACGATTTCTTGCACTGACTTCTTCATTGAAATTTCCAAAAGATTTCCTTCACATTCATTTGAAGAATCTTCATTTTGAAATTAAAGGCAACCATTTAGAGGAATTACTTCATCATCCTGAAGCTCATTGCATTATGCTAATTATTTGTTATGGGAGGATTCATTATCAAAGGATTTAAGGACCCTTGTTTCAATATTTTCCATCTAGAAAGAATCTTCTTCTTTAAATGGGAAAGATAACACCTCACTTTCATCAACACATCCATCAATCATTTTCTCATGAGGGAAATCATACTTTTCAACCCACTTTATTTCATCATGATCAATTTTAAAATTGGTTGAGAATTCAAAATTGGATTCATACATGTCTTGCAAATCCATGGCTTAGATCAATAGTTCAAGAATGAGATGAGGGCCTTCTATTTCTTTTGTAATTCTTAGAATTTCTTGCACAAAGTTTTCTTTTAAACCTTCTAAAGGCTCATCGTAAGTTGGATTTTCTTCTTCATGAATGACGTGATCAAGAGAATATTTATCTTCAAATCAGAATGAGAACACCTCCTCATCATGGGTAAACACATTAGTTGATTTCTTAGCTTGAAATTCATCCATAACTATTTCCTCTTCTTCATGGCTCATATCATCCAGAAACTCAGGGCTACCCTCTTGCAACTGAAGATATCTCCACACTTATTCAATATCAATACCCCCTCGGAAAGGGATGATTGGTCCTATCAAGGTAGGAATATCATCCTCCTATTCAATCGATATGAAGTGATTGATCTTACCGCTATCTTGGTAAAAGATGTTAGCTCTTGGATTTCCTGTGTTTTGCACTATATATCTCATATTTTTTGTTGGAAGAAAATTTTCCATATATCCCTTAATTGGAATGGTTGTGGAAGACTAATTCAGCTGGATTTTTCCTCCTAAATTTTAGAAGAATATCATACTCAATAACATTCCAAATGAATCCAGAATGTTTGCTACCAAGATAGTCATTGACACCTCTATATCAAGAAATTCAGCGAGAGCTACATGTGCATAATTCATCTTTCCCACAAGTGGGACCTCCTTTGACTCCATGGATTAACATGAGCCACTAGCCCGTGTTAAGGTGATTCTAAGAGCATTGGTCACATTTATAGGCATTATATTTTCAGAAGCATCTAAATCTATTAAGAAATTATTCAACTGGTATTTTCCAACAATAAGGGAAACATAAAAAGGATCAATCTTATCATTTTTTGATGCACTCGTAGAAAATATTTTATGTCATGGAGACAACGGTGGGGTTGGTAGTAGTCCTTTAGAACTAGGAATCACAATATCAGGATTTGAACTACTACTCTTGACATCACAGACAAGCTTCTCAAATTTTTCGGGATGAGTCTGCAAATAATCATATTTGTAGATCTGCAATTTAGATATGTTTACATGTTCTATGATATCAAAAATAGAATATGCGGATAGGGAGGATGGTGCCACTTCTTCTGAATTTTAAATAGACTTGGAAGCAAGAGTAGAGGTTTGGGAAAAAGAGGTTGATTTAGAAGGTGCATTAGAGACTCTTAAAGGACTAGTTCTTATAGAAGAATACTTAGAATTGGAAGGAACGTTGGAAGAAGTAATTGGAATAGTAGGTGACCTCTTACTTGCCACAGGATCAGTTTTCTCTGATGTAGACTCCATGGAGGGTGGAAGGGGAGATCCTCGACTGATTATTTTATTTTATAGAGTCTCCATAGGAGGATATTCAACCTTCTTCTTTTTCGCAACAACACAGGAAGAAACTCCTTTTTGAGATTGAGAATGTGTGAATACCGCACATAAGAAATTGGGAGCATCTTCGTCATCATCTTCATCACCTCCAGAATACTCACAGAATCTGATTTGTGAATAATTATTTAATTCTTTAATCTTTAGGAAATCAATACCCTCATTTTCTTTCTCAATTCCTTATTCATATGATTGAGTTCTACAGATTGTATTGACAGGTGAAGCTTTTAGCATTCAGAGTGCTCCAAAAATCGGATCCCTATTCTAATTTTGAAGAGGAATATTTTTAAATATTTGTTTCTTTATTGCATTCAATTAATTTTCCAATTTTTGGACAAGAGAATCAGTGGTACCTTCCATGGAAAGTTGACCCCTTTGCTTTCCTTTTGGATTCTTTATTTTTTTAGAAAATATTAAATCATCTTAAATCTCAATTGCATCCTCTTGGGAAAGCTCAAGAGTACGAGGTTGAACTCTTTGTAATATGAATCCAATTTCAAGAGGTTGTGCATTGATGAAGAATATCTTGACATTGTCTTTGGATGGTGAAGCATCTTCCTATATTATGTGGAGTAACCGATTAAAACGTGCCATGAATTCTCTCATAGTTTCATTTGATTTTTTCCTCATTTGTACCAATTGAATGAGGAGGTCTTGGAAATATTCAATTGATTTGGATCTTGATATGAACTTTGCTTGAATGTCTTCCCAACATGTGATAGATCTAGCTAGTAGGAGATAAAACCATTATGTTGGGTTTTATTGAAGTGATTCCACGAACAGTCTCACCGCAACATCCTTGTGTTCAATTCCAAGAATTCCACATGATGTGATAAAGACAGAGATATGTTCTTCAGGAGGTTGTGTGTCGTCACCTTTGAAATTTGATAATTTCTTGGGATAACTTGTCAGTAGGTCATAAAGAGGAGTGTAAGGGAAAGTGGACATGTGTTTCTTCCCCATGGGATAATGCACAAAGGTCTCTCTACTTCATCCACCATTATTTCTTTAGCTTCAAATTCTTCTTCTGCTTCTGCTTCTATAAATTCTTCTCCTAATTATTCTTCTAGTCCTTGTTCTTCTTCACTAGGGGATTTAATGTTCAATGGTTGTTGAAATATGGGGGAATCAAGGGTATTTACAGGAGGAGTATCAGTAGGGGTTTGAATAGGATTTCCATGGGTACCACTTGAAGACTTAGATGGAGATGAGGCTTGAGAGAAGAAATATGGGTTATCTCTTATTTGATCTTAAAAATTTTACAAAGCTTCAAAATTAGGATCAACAATTCCTCTCATCCTACTTAACATGGTATATCTTCTTTCATCTAGCTTTGTGAAAATCTTACAATGAGAATATGAAAGGAAAATATGAAATATGAAGGGATACTCACAGGAATCAAAATTGGGTTTTTAGCAATGAATTTTCAATTTTTAGTGTTTGTTTTTTTGGAATATTTACTTTTATGGAATTTTTGGTTCATATATTGGGTGCAGAAGTGTTAAATCTGCCCCACAGTGGATGTAAAAAAGTATTGGTGAGAAAATTTGTTGATAGGAAAAATTGGTGGATTTCCTCCAATACTTTAGGACTAGGTTCCTCTGCTTGAATGGGGAAACTTGATTTATTAAAAATAGGGAAATTATATACACTATTATATTAATTGGGGGTGGTCTTTTAACCAAGGATTACACAGGGGTACTTCCCTACACCTATGGCAAAGTTCTTGTAGGAACTAGAAGGGAAGAAAGAGTTTGAAGGAAAGGTGTGAAAAGAATAGCAAAAAGGGGGGTTTTGCACAATAAACAGTATGACATAGTTTATTTTTTTAAAACTACAGCATTACCCATGAATTCAATGAGAAAGAAATCATGAGAATCATAAGGAACAAAACAAAAAAGACACAAAGTCTTAATGCATGACATTCATCAAATACACTTCTCATGTATTATAGTTGATATGGAGAGGAAACATAAGAAAGATAAATAAAGGAAATTTGATCACTTGTTTCTAGAGAGAATATGGGAGCTAGTAAACAAGATTAACCATCCTTCAAAATGAGGAGGTTCTCTCAATTTATAGCTTTACATTATAACTCTTTGTCTACCCCCACATGATTGTTCATGTCCCTATTCAACCTTGACTCTCTGTATTTCTAGGAAAGACAAAATAAGTCCCCTTTTTATAATTGCAAAAGGGAATTTTACATTACACAAATATTTTATAGTCACCTTAATAAATCAAACAAAAATTCATGATTGCTTACAATGAAGAATTAGAAAAGGGGTAGAGAAGAGGAGAAATAATGAAGAGAGGAGAGAAGGAATGCTTCAAATCACGGATGAGGATGCCTTTGCCTTTGATAAAGAGCTACTCCAAAGAATTTTAAGATGAAAAATTATTCTAAGATGGCCCTCTGCAACACTGTTATGCTCCATTGACGAAGAGCTTCGATGAAGTCCTTTTAAACACTTTTCCCCTGTATACATGATAAAGAAGATAAACTAATTAATAGAAACTAACACCAAGCAGTTCCAATAACAAAGATAATCCAACATAAACATCATGGTAAAGTTATATATGGATAAAAGCTAATTAATGCCTCAAAATTAAACTTTGAATACACTAAGCCATTCCTTGTTAATTTAGATATGCTTTCTAGATTATAGTTGCTCCTATGATTATAATGAGATCAAAGGATGGCTATCTCCAAGAAGAGGAAAGGATCTCACCAATATGGCTTAATGGCCATGTATGGATCTTCCTTTTCTACTCTTTGCAAAGAGAAGATAAATGGGTGTAAGAACAATAAGCTTCTTTAATTGCAAAGAATGCTTTTATCATGTACATATAATAACACTCACAAAAGTGTGGTGTAAGGTGTGAAGGGAGGTACTATGTTCTTTACATAGCTTTCCAATTTGGGAGAAGCTAGAAACCTAGTGAATGTGGGATAAAAGATAAATTAGTATTAGAAGGGATAAACATGATTAGAAAGAATTAAGTAGAATTAGCAACTCATGGGAGTTGGAGATGATTAAATTAATCAACTATGATTAATTAATAGGTCAAGATAGGATTAAGAAGCCATTTGGAGGTGATTTAGAAGTAAATAGGTAGAATTTAGAGGATTTCAAAGAGGCATTTAACCAATAAGAAGGTTTATTGATTAAATAAAAGATAAAAAATACTTAATTAACTAATAAGTAGTTACTTAATTTAAAAGAGGATTATAACTAACAAAGTGTTATTAATTGGCATCTAGAATGAAGGGAAATGCTAGTTAATTAATGAAGTGTCGTTAATCGACTGAGATAAAGGGGAATGTTAGCTAATTGGTTAAAAATCACTCATTATAATGAAAATGATGGAAAAGACGATAATTAGTGCACTTTTAGTATTAAAATTGCGTAGTCGGATTTTAGATGTCTACATTTTCCCCTTTTTGGGGTGGTGTAGCACAAACGACACCACTTCAAAGATAGTAGACAGTTACAAACAATTAAATTTTTGAAGGAAAATGAGTAGCATGAAGGATTCCCCCTCAAGTGTCGATGGGGTGATGGAAGAGGTCGATCAACAATCGAAAATAAGGATGAAAAGTGAGCATAGTAGAAGAGTACTACAGTAGTGGAGAGTTGAACATGGCTCCATTGGTCATTGTTCAAATGTATTGATTGGAAAATAAATGTTTTGTTTTAATGGATGGGAGAAACAAGGAGGGGGGGATAAATACAATCCCTATTGCCCCAGGTGGTGTTGAAGAAAACAGTGGTTAATGGAAATTTTGATGAAGAAAGTGGAGATGAAGAAAAATGGAGATAGCTTTCAACCCACTTGGCTCAAGAGCCACTTTTTATCATCATTTCAAAATGTAATCAACAAACCATTTGGCTCGGGACTAAATTTTATTTGATACATGCAATAAAAGCATTAAATGACATGAAAAGTTGTAATACTAATTTTTTTGTTCATTACCCACAAGAATAACTCAAAGAAAAATGCATGAAGCAATGCAATAGGAGAAATTAAACAAGCAGACCAAAAAGGAAAAAATCACAAACAAATGGACTCAAACAAAAAATGTTCAAGAGTATTACACCAATTTTTTTTATCTAGTTGTAGTTCCCACATGTTCAAGTTATACGACAAGGGTTTAAAATGGTACCCCAAGCAAGGATACATGCAAGGTGAATAAACAGAGGACATATGGGTCCTATGAAAAAGAAATCTTGACATATGAAACTACCCCAGGCAACAGGTTGTGCAAGGGAAGACAAACATAACAAGGAAACCATCTTTGTTAATGGTTGTAGATCAAACGATATGCATATCGCGCGCAAGAATAAGCGAGAACCAATGAAAGATGTTTTGTAGGATAATTTTCAATATTTGAGGACATTTTTTCCTATCAAAGATTTATTTTTTGAAATGATGTATTTACCAATTTTTGGATTTTTGAAAATTCTACCCATGTTTTGGATTTTTTTGAATTTTACCAAATTTTTAGATTGTTTGATTTTTTTACTAATTTGTTGGATTTTTAATGTTTTTTTGCGATTGTTTGTGTTTTGAAATTTTGGGAAGAATGTGATATAGAAGAATGAAGATGTGTGTGGTACACTGAAAAAAATTGTCAAGAAGCAAAAATATGCCCTAATGAGAAGAAAACGTCACCGAGAAGCAAAAATATGTCCCAGCGAGGCAAAAATGTTAGTAAAAATGACCATTTAATTAAAACAATCATCGTGATGGAATGCCAGTACATGGCAGGAAGAGAAATAGAGGATCAAGTTAGTAATTGGGCCCCTTAGAGGAAAGAAAAATGAATAATTATGGTTGGGAGGGTATAAATAGCAGTGGGATGGGTAAAATCCATCATGACCCATTTATGTTATTTGACCCTTTTGCTTCGACTTCTTAGAGAGATGGCTCAAATCCAGGACCACACACATTTAGTTGATCAAGTTCGAGAGTTTGGGAGGCTTCCTACAGATGGTAACCCAGTAAGTAACACATTTGTTTTGAATTTTAAGTGCATTTAATGCCCTTTTTAAGCTTTAGAAGTTAGCAGGTTAACGCTAGCACATGGCTTTGGGTGCGCTAGTATGTTTTCCAATGCACTAGTGTGATGCCACAGGCTAGCATTAAAATAGGACTGTAAGCATTGAACTATTTTTGTGTTAGTTTAGCCCATGTGTTAGCATTAAAATAGGAGCATAAGTGTGAAAACATGTGTGCTAGTGTGACATGCGCTAGCATGAAAATGAGAGCATGAGCGTAAAAATACGTGCATTAGCATGAAATGACATGCAATAGTGTCACATGAGATGTGCTAGCGTGAAAGGAGATGCGCTAGCATAGAATTCGGTCTTTAGAATATTCTTGGAATATTTTTGAAGATTTCAAGAATTTTTTAGAGGAATGTAGGAGTGTCTAGAAGACTATAGAAAATTTGGAAATAATACCATTTAAGTATTAAAAAATTCTAACAATACAATTTGGAAATTTATATCAAGTTTTATTAAAACAAGATGTAAGTATTAAAAAAGTATTGTTATAATGCGAACAACGTAACAACTCAAGGGGAAATCAATGATGAGATAGCCTGACTATAACGAGGTGTCTTTACGTGGGCATCAAGACAAGTCTACCAAAACATGAGGACGTACCATCACAATTATCATCCCTTCCGCAACATGGCTATGTAAGTGAATACAAAAGTGGTGGACATGATTATTTTGGCAATACCTCAAGGTTGCTTTATTTTGACAAAAAAAATCAATAAGAAAACAAAGGAGATAGAACAAATGGTGATGAAAAATACTTGACTCAAATTTGGAAAAGTTTTGCCTTGTTTTACAATAAGGTAGAAACTAGGAAAAAAAATTGCATTGTAAGTTTTTTCATGAATAACATGTAACACAAAATTCAATGAACTTTCCCCTTGTTCAACTAATAAGGTTTTGAATTTGAAGAATTTTTTGCTTTGTCAAGGCTCTTTAGAACACGATGGGATAAATCAAAGTTGGCTCCATTGCCAAATGGCTACCTAGGATTTTGTTCTCAACAGTCACCAATAATTTTCTAAGAGAGCTACGCTTTGCTAGATAAATCCTAGACAAAGGACCATTAACCCACAATCAAATTAAGGAACGAGGCCTCATACAGATAAGTTGAAGCATTCCTCATGGGTATTTCTAGTCAAGTAGGTAGTGGGGCACTTCCCGTTTCATCCACATGTTCCCTTAAGGTGTGGAATCCTTTGGGGTTCATGTGGTAATCCTCATAATGAGTTTTATGGCTTATACCAAGATACTTCCCACAGTATAAAGTGAACGGGTTTTAACCCTTATTCAAACCTATAAATACAATGTTTTGAATGAAGTGGTGTGTTTTTTTAATAAACTTTGATTAAATTTTGGTTTAGCACACCATTGGCAACCTGTAACACACTGTAGTTAGTATTGTTTTGATTTGATTCTTTGAAAATCATTAGGCATTACACCCAAAATATTTAATAGTTTCTCATGTAAAGAGGACCAAGGTTGTTTTTTTTTCTCAAGATTGTCAAAAGACACAAGAGAAGAGCATACACAATGATTGATCCAACTAGATAGAAATAACAACTTTAAATCAAATGATCATTAAAATTCTTTGTGAAAGATTCATTCCCTTATGAAAATAAATGATGAATATTCCAAGTTAATCCAAATGTTTAGAAAAGAAAAGTTGCTTTTAATTCTCAAGATCACAAAAAGGTGCAATAGAAGAGCATACACAAAACTTTAGCCTAACTTAAGAAAAGCATGGAAATACAACATTCATTAAAGCATTTAGACATGTTAGAAAATTAATTCAAATAAAAACCTGCAAAAGACAAGTCATAAAAACCTATAAAACATCAACAAACACCAAAAATTAGTTTCTAGAATTTCTCGAAATTTGAACCAAAATTTTACATAGAACACTAGCACACAAGTTTTAACGATAGCGCATAGGTATCAATGTTATCACATGACAGTAACACCAACATAGAGGTTTTAACGCTAGCACAATAGATTTAATAATATTGCAAATGGGTTCTTTACATAGATAGAATAAAATGCATACAACACTAGCACATGGGTTTTATCGCAAACACAGGGATGATCAACACTAACACGTGAAACCTCTATATGCATGACAAAGATGAAAATTATAGAAATGGTGCACATCAGGAAACAACATTAGCATAGGTGGTTTAACGCTAGTGCATAAGAATCAATGGTAGCGCATGAGATTTAACGCAGACGCAACACCATGAACGCTAGTGTAGGGCACCTATGTAACTTCAATAACACAGGAATTTGACAAAAATGATGTTAAAAAGATCAAATATTTTTTGATTAGCTTCAAATTTGGCAACACCTCACCTACCCTACACCTACAAAGAACACTCAACACATACAAAATCAACAAAACAAGTTAAGAAATACAAGATTTATCAATAAGTGTTGAAAAGAGGATTATTATGTAAAAATGAAATTTAACTACAAAAACTTGAAAAAAATGTGCATGAGACAAATGGATGTCCCACCGAGCGTGTCAAATGTATGCATGATAAATAATTTAAGCTAATTAACATAACTACCACCAATTAGTTCCAATAACAAAGCTAATCTAACATAAACTTCATGATAAAGCTATGCATGGATAAAAGCTAATTAATGCCTCCAAATTAAAATTTGAAAAAACTAAGCCATTCCTTGCTAATTTAGATATGCTTTCTAGATTATAGTTGCTCCTATAATTATAATGAGATAAAAGGATGGTTATATAAAATAAGAGAAAAGGATCTCACCAATATGGCTTAATGGCAATGTATGGATCTTACTTTTCTACTCTTTGCAAAGAGACGATAAATGGGGGCAAGATCAATAAGCTTCTTCAATGGTGGAGAATGCTTTTATCATGTGCATATAATAACACTCGTAAAAGTGTGGTGTAAGGTGTGAAGGGAGGTACTAGGTTCTTTATATAGCTTTCCAATTTGGGAGAAGCTCGAAACCTATTTAATGTAGGATAAGAGTTAGAAGGGATAAGTATGATTAGAAATAATTAAGTAGAATTAGCAACTCATGGGAGTTGGAGATGATTTAATTAATCAACTAGGATTGATTAATAGACCAAGATAATCTTTAGAAGCCATTTGGAGGTGATTTAGAAGGAAATGGGTGGAATTTAGGGGATTTAAAAGAGGGATTTAACCAATAAGAAGGTTTATTGATTAAATACAAGATTAAAGAGGCTTAATTAACTAATAAGTAATCAATTAATTTAAAAGAGGGTTATAACTAATGAAGTATCATTAATTGGCATTTGGAATGAAGGGAAATGCTAGTTAATTAAATGAAGTATCGTTAATTGAACAAGATAAAGGGGAATGTTAGCTAATTAGCGGGAAATCACTAATTATAATGAAAATGACAGGAAAGATGATAATTAGTGCACTTTTAGTATTAAAACTATGTAGTCATATTTTAGGTGTCTACAGTCCCCTTTGAAGTTTCTTGAAATGATGCACTTTCACATATTGCCTAGATACACCGAGAAGAGAAGTGGTGAAAACTTAAGAAGAAGGGCATTGAGAACACTGGAAGATGAATCCCCTTATTGAGAAAATGATTCTCGAGACACTATCACATATTTATGATCAACCATTCACATGGGAGAGATTGGATGCACTTTCTTCATTCTTTCATGATCTTGATTCTGCCATTGTAGGATCATTGATGATGAGTGAAGCATGAGACAAAATCCTTCATATTTTTGATTGGGGAAAGGATAATGAAACCAAAATCAATTTCATCTACCAATTGGTCATGCATTCTATGTGAAATGAACTGAAAGTGCCTTTGGTACAAACTTGGCAATTTTCTTGTTTTGACCCTCTTCACTCACCACACTGGGGTATGCGGGAATTGAATTGAAAATAGAGAGAGGAGCTCCCGTGAGTGCTAAGACCATCATGGGATGAGTGAAATACTGAAATGTGACCACTTTTAGCTCATTTCACTCATTTTTTATTTTTAGAATATTCACCATTATGGTCCCATTTAGCCAATTTTTACCATTTTTGTTAATCTTTATCAATTTTGAGTGTCTCAATCATGAGGGAATGAAATGAGTGTGAATACACATTTTTCTCGGATTTACTATTTATATTATGTGTTCCCATAGATATTTACTAAAAATAAAAAGTGGCATTCCTGGTGGTGGATTCAAATGAAACCACTTGCAGAAGTTTACATAATTGATTTCGAAGCTCTGCTCCAATTTTCCCGAGATTCCACCAACTAGAACCCTAGGAAGTGACGAGGTACCTCGTTACCCTTTCACTATTATGTCATGGCAGTGATTAATGGAGTCCCTGAGATTTTTAAAAAGAGTTCTTTCCCACCTCGGATTGCGACGAAATTGGCTTCACCAGAATAGGTTTTCTTCTGGACTATGTGTTCAAAATTTTAGCGTGACCCATCTGCTAGAATGATGGGAAATTAAAGAAACAAAAGGTATGGCATAAAATGAGGGTTTTTTTCATTATTTAATATCGGGCATCATTTAATATCTTGTCACTTTCTCCTTGAATGTTGTAGACACCTAAAATTAGCACCGCTAATTCCCATGTCCGCATCTGCTAGCACCTTTTCGTTATCACATCTGATCCCTACCCTAAGTCATATAAAATCTAAGTCATTTCCCATCATATTTATTAAGTATGTCAGCATAAACATCATCACCATAATTACCTCATATAATTCCACATCCCTCATTAATTAATATATTAATTTCATACCATTCATCTTTATTCATTAATTAAATAAGAACAACATATCATATTTTAGGTTATATGCTTATAAACCTATATCCTCCATTAATTAATTAATACCCCACATAATCCTAAGTCAAATCTACACTCACCCCATGCAAACCCTTCTTACATTAGTTAAATCCTAAGAAATCATTTAGAAATATTCCTAGGTACTAACTTTGGAAAATCCTAAACGAATCTATCTATAATATATCTCCCCTAACAAATATCACATGTCTTAGAACAAACCACAAAATTATACCCCAAAATCATAACAAAAAACCTTGATTTAGCAAGTTGTTCCATCTATTTGTCTCACAAATCTCGAATATTCCAAAATTGTTGGTGATTTGGTCAATCACCGGTGATTATTTAAGCCTATCTTTTGTCTTCTCTTGAGGTTCCATAATTTCAATTCACAAGCTCTCATTTCCAAATTAATTCACAATCATCTAGAATTGTCTTGTAACAAAAATTTTCTCAAGGCATACATGTGACAATCTCACTGTATTTTTTCTCTCTTCACAACAATTTTCAATCATTCTTCTTCTTCAGAATCTCAACATTAAGTGATCAAGTGTTAGGTTTTCTCAGCATACAAGATATCAAGAATGTTAGGAAATAAGAGATAAAATATGTTGTACAATCCCTCATAGAATCGTAATAGTAGAATCTAATATGCATAAAATATTACAGATCTCAAATAAAAGTGCGGAATAAAATAACAAAACACAAAGAGAAAATATTTAACGTGGTTCACCCAATTTGGGTTATGTTCACCAAGAATCACTTGCTCAGATTTTATTACAAGCCACTACTCTCTCAATGCAATACCCAGATCTATTTGGAGCTATGCTAAAATACTCTACATAATTCACACCTGAATTCAGACACATCTACAATGTTACATAATCCTTACCATATTCAAAAAACCGCATAAGTAGCCAATTGCTTAAGTAGTTTTACAAAACTGTGAGTATCAAAACCATGGGCCAAAACTATCACATAAACCTATGGGTGAAAAAACCCACCCATATGAGAAAAGCACGTTTCCCGTTATATCTGGCATGTTTAAACCCTGACGAGACAATTGTGGAAAGTTTACAGTATTCTAAGTGTAGAGTCTACAACACTTTCACACATGAAAACATTCTCCACAACCTAACAATCTCCCACTTGGAGACTAGTTTTCCTCTAAACAAACTTCACAACCCTTCACTAGTTTCCATGAAGACCAACCAAAGCTGAACAAAACTTTAGTTTTTCCCTTGTGACCACCTTGGTCATCATCTTTGTAGGATTCTAACTGGTATGAATCTTATCTAGGTTCAAATTGTCTTCCTCCAAAATCTTCCTGATGAAATTTTACCTTAACTATATATGCTTCGTCCTAGAGTGGAAAGCAGAGTTCTTAGCTAGGTGTATATCACTCTGACTATCACTATGCAACTTTCCTTCCTACTGCTTATGCCCCAACTCCTCAAGAAATTGTTGTAACCAAATCATTTCTTTCCTTGCCCCTATGACATTAACATACTCAACCTCCATGGTTGATAAAGCCACCAGCTTCTATAATCGTGAAATCCAGCTCAATGTTGTCCTACCTACAGTGTAAACATAACCTATCATGCTCCTCTTGTTGTCTACATCTCCAACCATATCTGAATCTACATAGCCACACAAAGTGGTGTCTAATCCACTGTAGCACAAAACTATCCCCATGGTCCCTCTCAAATACCAAAGGATCCACTTTACTTCATGTTAGTGATCTCTACCTGGATCACTCATAAATCTACTCACCGCTCCCACTTCATGGGAAATATCAGGCTTGGTATACACCATGACATACATCAAGCTACCAATCATTGATGAGTAAGGTACCTTGGACATCTAGTTTCTCTCTTGCTCTATCTTGGGACACTACTCCTTTGATAACTTGAAATGGCCTGTCAAAGGAGTCCCAACCAATTTATCATCTTACATATTAAACCTCTCCAAGACCTTCTTAATGTACTCTTCCTAAGATAAAGTTAGCTTCTGTTCCTTCCTATCCCAAGATATCCTCATACCAGGGATTTTTTGGCTGCCCCCAAATCATTCATAGCAAAGGATTCACTTAGCTTCCTCTTGAGTACTTTTATTTCTTACATTTTTTACCTGCAACCAACATGTCATCCACATACAAACACAGGATAATATAACTTCCATCCTCCAATTTCTTTGTATACATACAATGGTCACAATGGCATCTAATATAGCCTTGATCCATCATGAAGCTATCAAATTTTTTATACCATTGATGTGGAGCTTATTTCAATCCATACAATCCCTTCTTCAATTTGCACACCATATCCTCTTTACCTTTGACCTCATAGCCCTCTGGTTGCTGCATATATATATCCTCCTCAAAATCACGATGGAGAAATGCAGTCTTTACATCAAGCTACTCTAAGTGAAATTCTTCTACTACAACTATTCCAAGAACAATTCTAATAGAAGTCATTTTTACTACAGGGGAAAAAAATCATCAAAATCTATACCTTTTTCTGTGTAAACCCCTTGTCCACCAACCAGGCCTTGTATCTTTTCTTGCCTCCTTCCTCTTTGAGTCTAAACACCCACTTGTTCTGTAATGCTCTTTTTCCTTCAGGTAGCTTCACCAAATCCCATGTCTGGTTCTCCATGAGAGCCTGATGCTCCTCATCTATGGCTTGCTCTCACTTCTTCATGGCATCTACATGCATTGCTTCATCAAATCTCTCTGGCTCTCCACTGTCAGTGAGTAATAAATAATAAAGAGAAGGAGAAAACTTTTAGGTTCTCTTCTTACCCTAGAAGACCTCCTCAATATAGGAGTTTGGGGTTCCTGTTGAGGAGGTTCCTAAAATGATTCATGTGTCACTTTCCCATCCAGAAGATCCTCTACCGTTGCATATTCTTTCTTGGATTCTTCCCTGTTTTCCTCCTAGTGCTACTTATACATGAATTTCTCATTAAATACCACATCCCTGGATCGAATGATTTTCTTGTCCTTAATACTCCAACATTTATATCCAAAGTCATCACCACGATAACCAATGAAAGTAAATTTTTCTGATTTAGCCTCTAGCTTGGTCCTATCGTCCTTGTCCATATGGAAAAACACCTCACATCCAAAGACTCTAAGAAATGAGTAATCAAATTTCTTACCATACCAAACCTCCTCATCTATGCCTCCATCCAAGGAACTTGAGGGTCCTTTGTTTATCAAGTACACATCTGTGCTCATCGCTTTTGCTCAAAAAGAAAGAAGTAGTCCTGCATGTAACCTCATGCTCGTAGCACATTCCATTATTGTTATGTTCATCTTTTCTGACACCCCATTCTATTGTGGAGTTCTTGGAACTGTCTTTTGCCTATGGATTCCATTCTTAGAACAATAATCATCAAATTCATTGTTGCAATACTCCCCTCCATTATCTAACCTGAGACATTTTAGCTTAATACCTGTTTCATTCTCAACCAAGGATTTCCATTTAACAAAAGTGTCAAATACATCAGATTTGTTTCTAATACAATAAACCCAAACTTTCCTTGTTACATCATCAATAAAAGTAACATAATAACTTGAACCCCCAAGAGATGATACCTAAGCCGGCCCCCACACATCAGAATGCACTAGCTCTAACTAACTCTCTTCTTTGTAGGTCCAACCATAAGAAGCCTTACTCACTTCTATTTCCCATATATGCAGTCCTCACAGAAATCCAAACCTATTTCTATATATCCCGGGTAAATCCTTCTTTATGATCTCCATGCCCTTATGGCTCATACGACAGAGCCTATAGTTCCACAATGTTGTATCTACTTCTGAAGCCACAAGATTACAAACATTAGTGTTATAGTTGGTTAAATACAAGGGCTCCAACCTTCTTACCTATTGCCACCACAAGAGCACCCTTGGTAACCTTCCAAGATTCTGCTATAAATATCACATTACAACCATCACTTCCCAATTGGCCCGTCGATATCAAATTTCATTTTAAAGTTGGCACATGTTTGGCATCCTTCAATAGCCATATTCCCATTCTGCATCTTATCCTATATAGAGCCTTTTCCAACTATATTGCAAGGCTTGTCATCACCAAGAAAAACATGTCCAAAATCCCCTTGAACATAATCAACAAAATAATGCCTATGTGGAGTAGCATGGAAAGAAGCCCCCAAATCTAAAACCCAATATTTAACAATATTGTGCAAAGAAAGAATCAAAGCATCCATACATACATTACTCGTTGCCACATTTACCTCCTTATTTTCTTCCTATTGTTTCAACTTGTCCCGAAGCTCCCAAAAGTCCTTCTTTTCATGCCCAGAATTTCCACAGTGCCAGCATACTATCTTACTTTTGGATTTTGACCTTTCCTGATGTTTTGATTTTCCATGGCTTCCTCTATTCTTCTATCTCCCTTTAGTTTCCACTGTCAAATCATTCTATGAAGTCACTTAGAATCACCCCTACAACATCCTCAAACTTCAACTTTGGGTTAGTTGGAACTGAGTTGCTTACCACAATTACCAGGCTAATCCAACTCTCAGGTAAAGAGCATAGAATTAATAAAGCCCTAACTTCTTCATCAAATTCTATTGTAACCAAAACTAGCATATTTACAACCGTATTAAAATCATTTAAATAATATGCTACTGAAGCATTCTCAGACATCTTCATATTAAACAACTTTTTCATTAAAGATATCTTATTAGAAGTAGAGGGTTTTTCATACAACTTTCCTAATGCATCCATCAGTTATTTTGTAGTCTTTTCCTTTGAAACATTAAATAATACCGAAGATACAAGACACAACTGAATTGTCCCAAGTGCCTTCCTATCTAGGAAATCCCATTCCACATCCGTCATGCTCAAGGGTTTGTTCACCTTCTCAGACAATGGAATATAAAGATCCTTCTGATAAAGGTAATCTTCCATCTGCATATTCCAAAGACTGAAATTCTTCATGTTGAATTTATCAACCCTTGATATTCCATTATCTACCATAGCTCCCACTCAAGCTAAAAATTTCCCTGCGATTCAACACTTCAGAAAACTAAACCAAGCTTTGATACTAATTGTTAGGAAATAAGAGATAAAATATGCGGGAAAATCCCTCATAGAATAACAATAGTAGAAATTAATATGCAAAAAATATTATAGATCTCAAATAAAAGTGCAGAATAAAATAACACAACACAAAGAGATAGTATTTAATGTGGTTCACCCAATTTGGGCTACGTCCACCAAGAATCACTTGCTCATATTTTATTACAAGTCATTGATCTCTCAACACAATACCCAGATATGTTTGGAGCTATGCTTAACAAACTCTACAGAATTCACATCCGAATTTAGACACATCTGCAATGTTACATAATCCTTACCATATGCATAAAATCGCATAATTATATTTCTGCTTAAATTTTTTTACAAAAAAGTGGGTATCAAAACTATGGGCCAAAACTTTCCCATAAACCTATGGGTCAAAAATCCACCCATATGAGAAAAGCATGTTTCCCGGTATATCGGACACATTTTGTTTCGAGGCCAAAAAAATTTGGGGGTTGCGCCCCCAGACCTCCACTCAGGGCCTAACCTGAAACCAAACCTTGCTGAGACAACTGTGGAAAGTGTACAATACTCTTAGTGTACAATCTTCAACACTTTCTCACATGAAAACAGGCTCCACAACCTAACAAAGAATCCTTTTCCAGCCTTAGCAGATCATACAAAAAATCCAAATGTCAATTCAACAATAACCTCTCCCTCTATTGGAACATTCAAACAACTAGCGTCCAAGGACAATCTTCAGACATTTCTGCAGACTCATCTTATCTGATAATATCATCAACTCTGAGTCTTATACATCAACTAGAATGAGGTAAGTACATTTTATTCACATTATTGTCTTATTCAGACATCATTTAATAGATTCAATCAATTATGTCTCATCTTTTATCAATTTGCTCACAATCTGTAGCAATCACTGGTGATTCACACAATCACTGTCAATCGTACCCCAATCGTTAGCGATTTATCCAATCATTAGAGATTCCTATTTGTTAAACCCCTTTACCATTGTTAATTGTCTTTTTAATAGCCAGATCTCAATTTTGACAAACACTCTATCTCTGTGAGTATTTATCAACCACCATCATGCTCCTTTGAGCCATCTGCAGCATTTTATTTGTCATCCAAATAAAATTTATCATCTCACTTGCCTTTGTGATCATATGCACATATCCAGACACTAGCCTTTGTCATCATCCTGCCTTTGTAAGGGCTTGTCAAACCTTATTGAGATCCTTTGAGCCATCTATAAGATTTTATCACTTATCCAAATTAGATACATTATCAAACTCACCTTTGCGAGAACATACATGTTTATATCATTGCTCCTCTGAGCCATACTATGATTCCCAAACTCTATTTATATTAGGATGCACCTTTAGACTAATATAGCCTTAGATCACATCATCCCCTTTTCCCTTGCATTGTTGGTTATATGATTTGTTATCATTTTATTATCTGTTATTTATTCACTTTATCATTATCAGATTAATTTCTTTAATTCAGGTTAACATCCTTGTAAGGAAGTCCATTGACTTCCAGGGACTGGCCTTTACCAGTAAATCTACCTTATATTTGTTTAATCTTGTCTTGTGTAGTGTCTGTGATTATAATTTTCTTGGCAGGACAAGAGTTAATACCATTCTTGAATCGAGCGCAAATACAAGTATCACTCATACACATCCGCGGGTACCTCTAAACCTTGTCATTATGAGGTTAGGTAAGTCTTATTTTCTTTCTTATTCAATTTAAGTTGAAGAGATAGGATTTATCCTCAATAAATGTGTTTTGAAAAGAGGATGATTTCAAAAATTCTCACTTCGATCCGTTTACCAGATTGTGAGATATGAACTTTTCTTAAATCTGGGGTACAAAGTCATTTTGGAAAACATTTCCATAGGGTGTTTAGATAAAATACAGATTTCTTTATTTTTCCTCATAAATTATCATGGAGGAATGGTAGAAAATAGGTGGATAGACCAACAATAATGGTTTCCTAGAAATATTTTGACAACATCTTGAGGGTTTTACAAGCATGTGGGAGGAAGAACAATGAGATATTTGAAAAAAATATAACTATGGTTTTTTGTGCTCTATGGGGGAGGGGCATATTTTAGTGTCCCTTTCTTACCCTTGTAAAAGGGATGAGAGGGATATAAATTTTTTCCTTAGCCATATAAGGACAACTGACGAGCATGCATTCGTCAATGAGTGAGAGAGAGAAGAGTTTATTTTTAGCACTTGTGGGTAGAGTTTGGGTCACGCGAGGAACCATGTGGGAGCAAGTGGGGAGGGAAATTTTTTTTTTCCCCCTTATCCCCTTGGTAAAGGGATGAAATGGATAGAAAAATTTTCCTTAGCCTCATGGTGACAAGTGGCGAACATGCGTTGCACGAGGTGGGGGCTAGAAAACTTGTGAAAAGAGCTTACGGAGGCTTCCCAAGGTCATGTGGTGGATCCAAGATCTAAAATGGGGGATGGGGCACATTTTTATGTCCTCATTTTTCCCTTGTAAAAGGTAAAAGAGGGATACAAAAGTGCACTTCAGCCTCATGCTAACATGTGGCACTCGAAAAATCTTCTAACTGCGAGAGAGTTCCTTGAGAAAGAGCTTGAAAATAAAGTTTCCGGAGCTCCGGAGGTATTTTTATGAACCCCTATATGATTTTGACTCAAAATATCATTATGAATACAATGGGACATGTCTCAATGTCTGGTTCATCCTAAAACCCCCTTAAAAATATCCTTCATTCTTGAGATCACAGGGTATGACTATCAAAAATGAGTTGTGAAAATAACTGCCTACGTCTTGTGAGAAATATGAGAAAACCACCATGTGGGGAATTAAATAATATTTTCAATGGTATTATTTTTGGCCTATGATTCATTGTGGATCTCTCAAAATCATCTTTCGAAGCTTAGGTGGGTTTTTGCAATATAAGCTCCTTCACCTTCAAATACCCGCTTTTTCTTAACTTTCTCCTAAAACTCCAAATTTTTCCTAAATATTCCTAAATAAATTATAAAAAATTTCTAGATCCTTAATACCACTCCCTAATGAATTTGGTCCTTCAAATATTCTCTGAAGAATGCAAACCTTCCTTAAAAAGACTAAAGATAGCCATTTCTAAATTTACTTAAAAAAACTGCCTCAAGAGGCACCATCTGAGAAGAATCTCATGAACTTTTTTTTTTTTTTTTCTAACTTGTGGGAAAAGTTATGACCATAGACATGAGAAATAAAAGGATTGGGATAAGCCTGACACAAGGGATGAACTGATCTATAAGAGTTCCTGGGAAGGTCTATAGTAGAAAAATTTTGACACTCAGGTAAAGTTGTCATGTTTTCAAGTTGAATCTTTCCCTTGCAAAAACACATGACAAAATAACGTTTATATGATTTTATGAAAGTGTGTAATATCAAATGTAGCAAAATATTTTATACTTCTATGTGGTTATTTCTATTTTCAATAAAAAAAATAAAGTGTGGACTAAATATTTGTTGTATATCTCTGTTATTGTCATTGTCTTTGTGGTGGGATTGGATAACATAACAATAGCCATTTTTTTTCCTGGTTGAACATTGTACCATGTCCATTATCTACTTTCCCTATTTCATGCACTTATATGTGTGAAAAATAAGGGTGATTTTTATTTTCCATGTTTCATGCACTTTTCAATGGCTGAAGATTGTTGTATTTATAAGCCATTGTCTCAATTTGAGTCTTCATATGCATTATATGCCTTTTCTATCACTACAGTTCTCATGATACATTATGAGATTTATCCTAAATTTTACAATGCTCCACTAGCTTTCCATATTATGGGTTACTTTCTTAATCGACATGTTCAATTGTTGCAATTACTTGTACAGTCATCTCGTTTATTGGAAATCGAAATATTTCTATTCCTAATTAGTTATGGGTCATATACTATCTCCAATTTTTATTGTTATTAGATTCATTCTTTCATCTATGGTCCTTTCACATTCCAAGCCCTCATCTAGCTATAATTCTACGTGTTTGCTTCTATTTTCAATAAAAAAATGCATTCACTAAATGTTTATTGTATTTCTTTGTTATTATCATTATATTATTTACACCTAGAACCTCTAAACTTCCACTGTATTTAAAGCTTTATCTTTGGAATCCTAGGGATTTGGGTTCCCATTATTGACAAGGTTAGATTAAAGAATGACAAGTCTATTCCTCTGGATAAAAAATTTACATTTAGGTACCATGTGGGTTATTTGGCTTACATTAGTAGTGTCCAAAAATATGTAACATTTATCAACTGTAAATTTTCACATCCGTATTTTGGTGATCATGTGCATACAACAAGCCTTGATTATTGCAAGGAATGTTTTTTGTTTTATTTTTGGTAATCCAAGGCATTTGTTTTCTTGTTAACTAGTGGGTAGAGTGTTGAGTAGTTGATATGGTACCATTTTCTATCTTATCATTTATGTTTGAATTAATGTACCGTCAACTAACATTTATCTTGTATGACATTGGTAATGAATGGGCTCTAATGTTCAAAGGTTATAATAATTTCATGCTTTTAAAGAAACATTATTGCGATAGAGTAAGCTCGCAACACAGTCTATTGTGAATAAGCTCGTAGTGGATATTAATGCATCAACGCTTCACCTATTGCTTAAGATTGTGGATTTTGGTTTTACTTTCATAAAATTTGGAGCATATGTACACTAACTTATTTTAATTATAGGTTCTTTTTAGTGCTAAAATTATTTGGCCAACGGTCTAAGATTGTGAATCTTATTTTATAATTAAATAAAACAGGGGCCATACTCTGATTTATTTTGATTTATCATACATGTGCATGTTAGTCATTCTTATTCTTCTTCAAGGGAGACTAGAGTAGTTGTATATAGAGGTGTGCTAGAAGTGCACAGGTATGTGTAGAGAGATGCAAAATAGGATCACACCCATTGAGGGACTGATATTGTACTTCTTCATATGTATAGTCTATAATAAACCTCAAATAAGTTGTCTACTTGTTTTGTAATCCCTCATTGAAGGATAATAAAGGTAAGGTCTTAATTTCTCATTATGTGTGAGGGATATGTGTGTATGTTTCCATTTTGAGCGTTGTGATTCCTTGTTGCATGGTCTAAGGAATATTTTCACTCAACCCCATCTTTGCATCATTATACAAGGCCATTAGAAGTTGTTGCATGCTCCAATCTTCATTGATTCCTATCTATCAAACCCCTTTACCATTGCATATTGCCTTTTTTATATCAAGATCTTCAATTCTGATCAACACTCTGCCTCTATAAGTGTCTTTTAGTCACATCAAGCTCCTTTGATCCATTTGTAACAATTTATTTTTCATCCAAAACAAACTTATCATCTCACTTTCCTTTGTGAGCGTATGCACCTATCTAGACATTATCCTTTACAATCATCCCTCCCTTCTAGGTGCTTTTCAAACCTCATTGATCTCCTTTGAGCCCAAATTAGATACATTATCACATATCTAAATTATATACATTATCACACTTTCCTTTGTGATTATATACAAATATCCTTTAAACCATAATGTTATTCCCAAACTTCCTTTAGATTAGGAACCACCTTAAGACCAAAATATAGCCTTACACCATGTCAGTCCCTTTTCCCTTGCATTGTTTGTTATATAATTTGTCATCATTTTATTATCTGATATCAATTCGATTTATCATTATTAGATTAATTTCTTTAACGTGGATTGACATCTTTGCAAGGAAGTCCATTGACTTCCCGGAGACTGGCCTTTTCTAGAAAATCTACCATATATATTGTTTAATCCTGTCTTGTGTAGTTTTTGTGATTGCAATATTTATTGGTAGGATAGAGAGCTTATACAATCATTTCATATATAGAGCAAAAATATCAATTACCATTAGTCACATCCATGGGTATGACTAAACCCAATCATTGTAAGTTTGGTTAAATTTTACTTTCTTACTTAGTAGATAAAAGTTGAAGAGGTAGCATTTATTCCTCAGCATCTTGGCATGCCCGGTGGGACCCTCTGTCTCCTCATTTTTATTATTTAACTTCATCAAAATATTATCATTTGTTTCTATTTTTTGGGTTCATATGCCTTTGTAATCGTTAACTAGTGATTTAGCCAATCTATCACCAGTGATCAAGTGCCAATCACTGATGTTTTGACTAAATATTTTTTTATTACCTTACAATTTACCTTTCTGGTTTTTTTTTCCCTACCATGATGTTTTTATTCTTTCTGTTAGCTTAGATTTGCATACTTTCTATTTATCTATATATTTACTGTTAAAATTAATAGGAAAAAAATATTTCATACACTTAGGAATATCATATTTTCCATATCAGGTTTACTATCTAGTAAATCGCTAGTGATTTGAGCAATCTTACCTGTGATTCCTATAACCAATCACTGACAATTCCTCTGAATTATTTTGATTACTTCTAAGGTAACCCTCCTAACCTATGTATTTTCTGCTTTGTGCATTCCTTTTTGCTGCTAACTTGTTTTTCAGATTACTGTTTTCTAGAAATTTTACATGTTGCTTACTAGAGTGCATTGAAAATTGCTAAAAAATTAAAAATTTAAAAGAAAGTGTTTACCATGGTAAATCCTAAAACCTTCCTTTTTGTTTTCCAGTATTTCATTATTGACTGATTATACTCATTGAAATACAAAATTTATTTTTGGTTCTTAAAATGAACAACTACATCCTTTCTATTTCACATAGTTTTAATTAGGGAAATAAATTGGTTGTATTCACTCTATTATCCCCCACACACAACCAAACCAATTAAAACATCAAAATTCACTTAAAAAATACCATCCGGGTGATAACTATTAGGATTTCATCACCCAATAGGGAAATTGATTTGGTGTTCTAGCTAAGTATAAACACCTTTCTGTCAGTATATTGGCATACTATCTGACTCCCTTATTGCAATGACACCATGAAGTTAGGGGGTAGGCCCAAATACCACTCATGTATCGGTAGTAGTATAAATTTTGGCATTATGTACCTTTAAGTATATCAAGGATTCCTACCTTAAACATTCATGAAACTAGACATATACAACCATTTTCTAGGACCTTCATTAGCCATTTTACACGTTTCACTTTTTTATAATTAATTTAAGATAATTAAAAATTCTTTTGGTTGACTTGTCTATTAAATTTGTATCTTTCTTAGGGATTTATTTGTATCATTAATAGTTAAATTTCATTAATATGGATCAAATCTCTACATCAGTATATCCTTCTAATTACCATGTGTCATTCTTACAATCATCTTCATCCACTACCTCTATATATTTTTATCCCAATCCATCTCAAAACATCCCTTATACAGAATCAAATCCTTATCAATCTTATCAACCCACCACATATTATTCAACATCATTTAGCTTTGGAATGTTTTTAGATCTATCTAGACCATCTTTTATTCCATATAAATCCTCTACCTTTCATCCTACAATAAGCCCATCCAACAAACTTATGATTATTCTTTATAATCAAGTTATTTCCAAACTATTGCTTCTCAACCCATGTCCAATATATCCAATCAAGAGATGTTTTCCACATCTCCTCCTTCATCAAAATCCCATAAAAATATCAATATTCCCTATCCTTCATCTACTCAATCCATCTCTACTTCAATCCCATGTTTAGTTCCTCAGACATCCCAAACTCATACAAATATACCTACTCAATATCAATCAATCCCTCTCACCAAAAACAACAACAATATACTCAAACATTTTCCACATCTCCCCATATCCCTTTATTATAACCCACTTTACAAACAATATCTTCTCAAACTACCCCTAATCAACCTCCACATCAAGCTCATTCACAAAAAAGTTCATCCTAATTTTAATCCTCATCAGTCAAATCAATCACATCGTCTTGTTAACTCCTTCACATCTACTCCCAAAAATGATCCTTTGTATGCCCTATCCAATAGCTTATATAATTTAGAAACTGTTACCAAAGGATCCAAACATGTCCTCACTAATGATCAGGTTTGTAATGAGCCCATTCATCTGTTAGTATTGTATAAATCATATCCTTCACATTAGGAATTTCCTGAGTTTATAATGCTCCATAGTCAGGAGGATCCTCAGTAGAAAATATAATCCTTTAGACACTTGTGTTATCCCATTATCCATGATCACGATCTTCTTCTTAGGACCTTCCCTATGTCATTGGAAGGAATTACATTGGATTGGTACAATTCCCTTCCTTGAAATTATTTGGTCTCCTTCAGATAACTAGCCATGTTATTCCTTAATCACTTTTTTATAAACATTACTCGCAAAATCACCATTTCTAACATTGCTACAATCAAATAATTTGATAATTAATCCCTTCTTGAATATGTCACTAGATGGTAAAACACCATCAATCAATTATCCTTTCCGCTTCCATAATCAGAGATGATTGAGTTTTTTACTCAACCGTGCTCCCAATATATCTCACCAATTCTTTGTATCCACTTATTTTGGACCTTTGAGGAATAATTTTCCATGACCAAGAAATTACAAAACCAATCCCTTAAAAAATGCCATCTCGATCCTCAACCCACATATGTTCCATCCGATTCCCCTAAGTCTTCCTACAATTCATATGAAACTACACACATTCCATCTAATTCCCCTAGGTATTCCTACGATTCAGATGAAGCTACCACACATGATTTTTTCACTTGTATTCTTGATCTAATCTACTTGATGAAATCAATCCAAATAGATAATGTACATCCTTCGAGTCATACCATCAACTCTATTACATAAGTTCTTCCTCATAAGGATACCCCTTCATCACTAGTGCTTCCCCTTGAATACCTAAAGTCCCTAGATCCTCTTTTTGATGATCCTCACACATCAATCACCTTCTTCCTCTATACAATCACTTACTACCTCCTTATAACCTTTAGATTCCACCTTAGAAGTTGTTACGAAGGAAACTTCCGCAATTAAAAATATCGATATCCCACCACTTATTAAACTAATTAAAAAAATATAAAACTCACATAATATATCTCAATCATATCTAGAAATAACAGCTCCCTTATTCGAATCAGGCCCAATCCTACTCTCAAATACCCACTTATCATCTAGTCTAGAATATTTCCCTGAATCAAATACTACATGGTAAAAAACCATCACACCAATGGCCTCACCCTTTTCATTTAAAATGAGTCAATCTTATAATGCAAAAATTACAAAAACGAAATCTATCACATCCACTGTATCTTTCTTGTCATCTATCATAAAGCATCCTCCTTTATCGAAAATCAATATTACAAAATAAAATCACACATCATTTAAGATCTCAAACTTTCCATCTATTTTGGAACCTCATCCTTTATCACAATCTAAATCTATCAAATCTATAGTTTCATCTTTACCATCGATTTTAGGACATCACCCTTTATCTCAAAATTGTGTCACACAATCAGAAACTATCAATCCTTCTTCATGTATTTTGGGACCTTATCCATCATCTAATTATATCAATCCTATATCTTACCAACCTCACAATGTCCTTATGATGTTTCAATACCATACAACATCCATGAATCTACCCCCATAAGCATCCTCATACAAAATTAAAATCAAAATACATTAATCCAAACCCTCTAAAATGGGATTATATTGATATCCATGAGAGGCTCATGTGAGCATCTCTTATCGAATTACCACCCATCAAAAAACCTAATCCACATACTCGAAAACCTGTATGGTATGATTAAAACAAAACATGTTCCTATCATAGAATCCTTGGTCATAACACAAAGAATTGTAAAGCACTAAAATCCATAATCCAATGACTCTTCCTTGATGATATTCTCTCATAAGAAGACCATCCTAATCCATCATCAACATCTACTCTTTCCAATGTCCTCGCCGACATCTGTAGGACAAGATGTCAGACATATTGATCCTACAATTAGAAAACCTTTGTCAAACATCTCGTTAGCACCTTCCATTGAAGGTCTATCAACCTCGTTAACACCTCCCATTAGAAATCCTTTGTCATCAGACATGAAGGTCTTCAACACCTTAGCACATTCCATCGAAGGTCCATGAATTTCATCAACACCTTCTATTGAAGGTCCCTCAGTTTAGTCACAACTTTCCATTAAATGTTTTATCTCTTCAACAACTTGTTAAGGTTATCCATACTCTTCCACTTTATGTTGAAGGTCCCTCAATCTTGTCAGTACCTTCCATTGAAGGTTCTCTCAATCTTATCAATTTCCACACCTTCCTTTGAAGGTCACTTCAACCTCATCAATTTCCATGCCTTCCCTTGAAGGTATGTCAACTTCCTCATCATCTACACCTAATTCACTGACAATGTCCTTATCAAAATTAGTGTGACCAGAGGGTCATACTCAACCAAATCTCAACAAAATTTTCTCATGTATTTTCTCATCACCTTCCATTGAATGTCCTTCATCTCAAATCAGTGTAGTTCACCCACCTATACGAATCCAAAATCAACATACAAAAAGAAAAGGTAAAACTAAAGCTTCATTGTTTATCCCTCTTTACCCATCCAATTTTTCAATAGATCCTTTGTAAAGGTCTCCTTTTTTTACCATATACTCAATCAATCAAGATCAAAACTTCTATCATCCTAATATGAAAAACATTGTTCCTTTCAGTGCATGTCATATCTCTATCCAAAGTTTCATGCTAGGAGGGATCTTGTCTGTTAAGAATTTCAAAACCTTACTTCATAACTCTCCCCCTTTAACACGTCCTCATCAACCTACCTAATCGAATCCAATAAAGATGCCACTACATTAGAACGGAGTAAATGTGGAAAGTTTTCCCATAATTTGGATTGGTCCATATAGCATGGGTCAACCTTTGAATGCCTTGCACTTGCAGCCTTTCTACTATTAACACATCGAATGTCATGACAATAGTCACATCAAAGATCTTATTTCACTATGAACCTATCATTTTATCATCGTAATGATTTGAAAGTATGTGGTTTTCCATCACTATCCTCAACACCTTAAAGATGAGCACCATGACTCTGTTCATTGCATATTTCACATAGACAAGTTCCTCCTTAGTAGGAACCCTGCAATCATTACATTCATCAACCTTGTCTACCAACCAAATACATGTCTTGGGGCACACATGTGTAGTCTATGTACATATTCCTTCTCCCCTCCTTGAAATGGTCTCTTAGGGTCTTACCCTCAACTCAAAATAAAGTAAAAATTTATGGATGCATTATTAAAAAACAATAGACTCATCCCTCAAAGGAAAATATTCAAAAATCAAAATCATATCAAAAATAAAAGTAGACTAATCCCTCAAAGGACAACTACCTATCAAAATCATAGACCGATCCCTCAAAGGATGACTATCTGTAAAAATAAAAAATTCAAAAATCAAAATTATATACCATACCCTCAAAGGATGGCTACCCATGTAAAAGGCTTCTCGCATTGATCAACCTTCAAAAATTCAAATATCAAAAGCATCCTAGGAAAGCTTCCCACATCTTTCCCATTAGAAGAAAAATTCCCACATTGATCAGTTTGCATCAAAAAAATAATTTAAAGCTGGGGCATTTCCCTATGAAACCATTGAAAGGAGATCCTTTTCTCCTACACAACCTACATATGTCATCCCTTCTCATATCCTAGGAAGGTATATCTTTTCACTTTATCTCTATGTCCAAGATCCTACATGTGACTACCCATTGTTATTCATTTGTTAACATTTGATGTAAAGACCAAAAGTGCAAGCACCTTCATTTTGTTTCTTCCCATCACATATGTATCAAATCCAGTACAAAGCAATCAATCCATGTTTCATTCTTGACCATGGTTTTGAAAAACATTAAAGATCAATTTCAAATAAATATCAAATACACATCATATCTAAAACATAACATAACAGTTGTCAAATCTTCCACATCAATGTCTATCAATATCTATCATCATTCAAACATCTATATAAATCCACATAATCCTTAGCACATCTCGACATTACATCGTTGTTTCTAAAACATCACATCTATTCAGTAAAATTGACATTTGTCAAATGGATGCCTCCTTGGGAACTACACTTCTGGTCGTCGTCACGATTCTCATCTAGTCCTTGTAAGATTACCTTTTTGGCAACATCAAATTATGGTACTTTCACCTTATCAAATCATCATTTTATCCCTCATCATTGGTAAGTCATATGTCTATAGGACACAAACCCTTTGGTTCCCCTATCACTTGACTTCCCAGTCTCAAAATCCACCTTTGTGGAAACATGTCAATTTTTGGTCCTTTGACATCGTCAAACCATCATCTTTCCTTCATTAATTCATATGTCTATAGGACACGAACCCTTTGGTTACCTTATCACTTGAATTCCTGGCCTTATAAGCCCAACTTTGTGGAAGCATCTATTATTGGTCCTTTAACCTTGTCACAACATTCATTTTTTTCATTAGATCATATGTCTATAGGAAACCTGAACCCTTTGGTTCCCCTATCACTTGATTTTATGATGACTTATATTGTATTTCTACCTCGTCTTGGGGCATTATTCCATCATCCCTCATGTCTCCTCATCTTTGTATCATTTCATCCATTTTTCTTCCAAACTCATGATCAATTCCCTTTTAGGTCATCAATCCCTAGTTTGAGGGAGGAACACCTTATCACATGATTATGCATCCCTCACTTCCATCACATCTCATTTTTGTCTCATAGCTTGTCTAAAACCACTCAACAAAAAGGGGTAAAATGTAGACACCTAAAATTAGCACTGCTAATTCCCATGTCCATGTCCGTTATCACCTCTTCATTATCGCATCTAATCCCTACCCTAAGTCATTACCCCTCATCTTTATTAAGTACATCAACATCAAAATCATCACCATACTTACCTCGTATAAGTCCACATCCCTCATTAATTAATGTATTACTTTCATACCCTTCATCTTTATTCATTAATTAAATAAGCACAACATATCATATCTTAGGTTATATAATTATAAACCTATATCCTCCATTAATTAATTAATACCCCAAATAATCCTAAGTCACATCTACAATCACCCCACGTAAACCCTTATTACATTAGTTAAATCCTAAGAAATCATCTAGAAATATTCCTAGGTACTTGTACGATGGAAAAGTGACAAGCGAGCATGGGAATCTACAAGTAACTCTTCCTCACACCTGACCTCTCGAGGTCGTGCCAAGACAGCCAGTGGGGATGGAATATGTGTGGGATGCAGACAAACTAGTTAGGAAATCTGATGTCTTCGACACGCACTAGTGGAAACTGCAAATCTAAGGTGGAGAAGGCCCTCCTAACCTGAACTGGTGTGATAGATCGATCGGCAAGGATGACTGCTCAAAGGCTCCAATCAATATCGAGCTCTAGCGTGATTCGGTTTATGGGTTGTGGAATACGCGGAAAATGACCTGGAATAGTTTCATGTATGTCTCCAGATAAGGTCATAGGGTGGATGGTAAATATAGTTGACTCTATGGGCGATTCTCTGGCCTGGTCTAGAAATTCTTAGCTTTATTAGCTGCTACGTCTAACAAGGAAAACTATTCGATGATGATAGGTGGAAGTGGAGTAGATCTGAATACTAATGTGCATAGGCCAGCATCTATGTCTGATTCACCTATGGATTCGTTGGGCTGTGGAATTTGTGGCTCACAACCATAGATTCGTGTTTGTTGTGGTCTTGCTATGGTCATGTGCGGAATCAGTCCCTAATCCCTAGTATCTAATAATCGTATGCTTTCTCAGCCTCTATATTTAGGATTAACAGTTGTGTGATCTTCTCAGAGTATCTCACAGGCGTTTGTGCAACCTGAATTCTTAAGCTAGTATCTATGTCTGTGAGAGTGTCTCCTACGCCTGGCTGTGGGACCAAAGGATCACAACCAAATGTTTGCTCTCTTTCAAGCCCCTCCACAGTCATGCAGATATATATCTAGGGTAATCTGTAATTTGGTTGATTTGACCAAAATGTGTGTGCTTGGTCGTATTCTATGTTTAACCCGCTTAACTAGAGACTAATCTGTTGTAAGTTTGTCGTTGTTCGGAAAACTTGGATCCTAATATTCTGATCTATATCAGTTATTGCTATGATGAGATTGGGTTGGGGCATGATTGGCTTGAATATGTATTCCTTGGGCTCTCTAGGTCCCGTGATTGTCATACAAAAGCAACAATGTAAATCAAATGAAGCAAAGTAAAATTAACTATGTGAAATATATCTATAACATATATAACTTCTTTATTTTTTTATTCTTCTGATAAATTTATATGAATGAAATTGGAGGAGCAACTATTTTAATATATCTAGAATTTGACAACTAATCTAATAACGAATTTAAAACAAACAAAGCAACCGAGTATAGCTACTTGCCTGTGCAGTTGTAAATCTATTCTAAATAATGAAATAACTGATCTAATCTATTTGAAAGACTCTCGATCCTACCTCAGAAGTGAGGAGTGAATCATAGTTTCTTAGAAACTATCAATCCCCACAGCTTCCCTGGCAATATCGAAAGTAAAATTGACTGAAATAAAGTGATTGGCTACTCTATTTGATATGCTTCTAACTAGAACTTTGAAAGCTAGAACCTGGATTTTACATAACAGTGGCAAATCTGATGGTGTGTGTGGTTTTGTCCCCTCAGTGTGATCTCCTCGTTCCTTCGTTCTCACGTCGATCCAGAAAAGCTTGTAATGCTAGCATCAACAGAAGTAGATATTGGGACAAAGACAACTTATGATACAGACTGAATACAATGCGAGTAGGAGAGGGATAGCGCAAGAGTACAGAGCTTGGCTTATGAAATTCCTAGCGGGATCTATTGCGAGTCATGCAACATACAATGTCCAAAACCTAAAACTATCTTGTTTGAAGAACAAAACCTATAACTTTAATGGCTTCGTATTGAAATCAAACTATCCTATTCCAATTGATTTGGATGAAGTGATAACAACACTTTGCACAAGGTGGATTTGTGGCTTCCTAACAACAAAACAACACTCACTAGGCATGCAATGAATGAAACTAAGAATTCTAAGAAAAATGAAAGAATAATCTATTGCAATGAGAAATTCAGAGGAAAATTTGAGGGGCCTTTTGCTTGAGCACAAGCCAACTATTTATAGCATTTGCATTCACCCAAAGGTAAAAACCAAATTGATCTCTTAAACCATAAACAAAGCCAAAACACTATTCCAGGGAACCAAAATCATTAATGCAAGAAAAAGGTGGTGAAAAAAGCTGGTAAACATTGAAATTTACGTGAGTCGTGTTAAAAGGAACATTCTGGAAAATGTGTAAAGGACCGCTGCCCTGAGCAGGGTGGTGGTTACAGGACCGCCGCCCAGGCAGGGTGGCGGTTTCATCAGTGAAGAATAAAACACAAAGAAAAGAGGGGAAAAGAGAACAACAAAGCACGCGGGGGCCAAGCGGGGCATGCGGGATGTTAACACACACTTGGGGAGCTTTTCTGGATCTCGAACACCTTGCGAGGAGACCTGTATCATCATTGGGGCACGTGTTACGTTGTTCCGGCGGTGCAGTACCCTACAATTTTGGGTACGTACAGTACTAACTTAGGAAAATCTTAAGTGAATCCTATCTATTATATATCTCCCCTAACAAATAGCACACGTCTATAAACAAACCAACAAATTATACCCCGAAATCATAACCAAAATCCTTTATTTATAAATTTGTTCCATCTATTGGTCTCACAAAGATCAAACATACCAAAATTGTCAGTGATTCGGTCAATCGCCGATGATTATTTAAGCCTATTTTCTACCTTCTCTCGAGGATCTAGAATTTCAATTCACAAGATCTTGTTTCTAAATTAATTCACATTCATCTAGAATTGTCCTGTAACAGATATTTTCTCAAGGGATAAATGTGAAAATCACACTGTATTGTTTCTCTCTTCACAACAATTTTCAATCATTCTTCTTCTTCAGAATCTCTATATTAAGTGATCAAGTGTAAATTTTTCTCAACATCGATTATCTCTCAATGTACAAGATATCAAGAATCCTTTTCCAGCATTAGCATATCATATGGAATGTTCAAGTGGCAATTTAATAATAACCTCTCCCTCTCTTGGAACATCCAAACAGCCAGCAACCAAGGACAATATTCAGACATGTTTGCATACTTCTCTTATCCGATATTATCATTAACTCTTAGTATTATACATCAATAGGAACGAGGTAAGTACATTTTATTTGCATCATTATCTTATTCACGCATCATTTAACAGATTCAATTAATTATGTCTCATCTTTTATCATTATGCACATAATCTGCAACAATTTTTGGTGATTCACACAATCACTGTTGATCATCCCCCAATCGTTGGAAATTCCTATCTATCACACCCCTTTACCATTGCAACTTTCCTTTTTGATATCCATATCTCAATTTTAACCAGCACTCTATCTCTGTGAGTATCTATCAACCACTGTCAATCTCCTTTAAGCCATTTGAAACATTTTATTTGTCATCCAAAGTAAACTAATCATCTCGCTTTCCTTTGTGAGCATATGCACCTATCTAGACACTAGCCTTTGTTATCATCTCTCCTTTACAAGTGCTTTTTAGACTTTATTGAGATCCTTTGAGACATCTATCACATTTTATCACTTATCCAAATTAGATACATTATCAGACTCACCTTTGTGAGCACATACATGTCTCTATCATTGCTCCTCTGAGCCATATTGTGATTCCCAAACTCTCTTTGGATTAGGAACCACCTTCAGACAAACATATAGCCTTGGATTGCGTCAGCCCCTTTGCCCTTGCATTTTTTCTTATATCGTTTGTTATCATTTTATTATCTATTATCAATTCACTTTATCATTATCAAATTAATTTCTTGAACGTGGGTTGACATCCTTGCAAAGAAGTCCATTGACTTTTGGGGATTGGCCTTTGCCAGGAAAACTACCTTATATTTGTTTATTATCATCTTTTGTAGTGTCTATGATTGTAGGTTTCTTGGCAAGACATGATTTTATACCATTCTTGAATGGAGCGCAAATACAAGTATCACTTATACACATTTGCAAGTAACTCTAAACCTCGTCATTCTAAGGTTAGGTAAGTCTTATTTTCTTTCTTATTTAGTTTAATTTGAAGAGGTAGGATTTATTCTCAACAAATGTGTTTTGAAAATAAGAAAAATTTAAAAAATCTCACTTCAATCCATTTACCAGATTGTGAGATATGAACTTTTCTTCAATCTAGGGCACGGAGTCATTCTGGAAAAAATTTTGCAGGGTGTCTAGATAAAATGTAGATTTGCTGATTTTTTCTCATCAATGATAATGGTGGAATGGTATAAAATAGGTGGATAGAAATATTTTGACAGCATCTCTAGGGTTTTACATACATGTGGGAGGAAGAACAATGAGAGCTTTGAATAAAATATAACTCTAGTTTTTTGTGCTATATGGGGGAGGGGCATATTTTTTTGTCCCATTTTTCCCCTTGGAAAAGGGATGAGAGGGACAAAAAAAATTCTTTATCCCTATGAGGACAAGTGATGAGCATGCATTCGTCAGTGAGTGAGAGAGAAGAGATTTTTTTAGCACCCGAGGGTTGAGTTTGGGTCACGTGAGGAACCATATGGGAGCAAGTGAGGAGGGAACATTTTTTTCCCTTATCCCCTTAGTAAAGGGATGAAAGGGACAAAAAAATGTTCCTTAGCCTCATGGTGACAAGTGGCATACATGTGTTGCATGAATCAAGGGCTATAAAACTTGGGAAAAGAGCTTACAAAGGATTCCCAAGGTCATGTGGTGGGTACAAGATCTAAAATGGGGGGCGGGGTGCATTTTTATGTCCCCATTTTTGAAGCTAATTACCCAGATCTAAAAACCAAAAATATACAGAGAACACAAAACACAGGAGACAAAAAAAATGATAAATAACTCAAGTCATTCAATAGTCATTTTTCTCTTATACAATAGCTTGATCCTAATATTTAGGAGTCAAAGCTTATCGGAGACAACTCACACACAATCCCACAAATCGCTCTGAGTTGTTTAGTAGACAACTAATAAACACTCAATAATGCTCACACTAATAATAATATCTATTTTTCCAAACAATTTTTCCCTTGGAAAATGGAAAATATGGACACAAAAGTGCACTTTAGCCTCCTACTAACATGTGGCACTCAAAAAATCTTCTAACTGCGAGAACGTTCCTTGAGAGAGAGCTTGAAAATAAAGTTGTCGAAGCTCTGAAGGTATTTTTGATGAACCTCTATATGATTTTGACTCCCAAGATCCTTATGAAGACAATGGGATGTTTCTAAAGGTCTATTTCAGCCTAAAACCACATCAAAAATATCCTTATGCTCGAGATTGCAAGGTATGCCTGCCAAAAATGAGTTGTGAAAATAAATGCCTAGGTCTTGTAAGAAATATGAGAATACCACCATGTGGGGAATTAAATCATATTTTCAATGGTATATTTTTTGGCCTCCAACTCATTGTGGAGCTCCCAAAATCATCTTTCGAATCACAGGTGGTTTTTTGCAATACAATCTCCTTCACCTTCAAAAACCCGCCTTTGCTTAACTTTCTCCTAAAACTCCAAATATCCCCTAAATCTTCCTAAATAACTTGTAAAATGTTATTGGCTCCTTAATAGCACTCCTTGATGATTTTGGGACTTAAAATTTTATATGAATAATGCACATCTTCCTTACAAAGGATAAAGATAGCCATTTCTAAGTTTACTTAAAAAATTGCCTCAAGAGGCACTATCTCATATGAATCTCATGAACTTGTTTTTTTATCTTTCCAACATATGGGAAAGGTTATAACCATAGACATGAGCAATAAAAGGATTGGGATAGGCCTTACATAAGGGATGAACTAATATGTAATAGTGCTAGGGAAAGTCTACAAAATAAAAATTTCGACACTCGGGTAAAGTTGTCATGTTTTCAAGTTGAATTTTTCCCTTGCAAAAACACATGACAACATAATGTTTATATGATTTTATGAAAGCGTGTAAAATCAAACGTAACACAATATGTTATACTTTTATGTGGTTATTTCTATTTTCAATAAAAAAATAAAGTGTGGATTAAATGTTTGTTGTATTTCTTTGTTATTGTCATTTTTTGTGGTGGAATTGGATAACATAACAATAAACATTTCTTTTCCTGGTTGAACAGTGTACCATGTCCATTATCTACTTTCTCTATCTCATGCACTTATATATGCAAAAAATAAAGGTGCTTTGTGTTTTCCATGTTTCATGCACTTTTCAATGGCTAAAGATTGTTGTATTTATAAGCCATTGTCTCAATTTGAGTCTTCATGTGCATTGTGTGCCTTCTCTAGCACTACAGTTCTCATGATACGTTTTGGGATTTCTCCTATAGTTTAAAATGCTCCACTGGATTTCCCTATTATGGGTTACTTTCTTAATCGATATGTTTGATTGTTCCATTTACTTGTACATTCATCTCATTTATTGGCATTCGAAATATTTCTATTCCTAATTAGTTATGGGTCATATACTCTCTCCAATTTTTCTTGTTATTAGATTCAATCTTGCATCTATGATCCTTTCACATTCCAAGCCCTCATGTAGCTATACTTATATGTGTTTGCTTCTATTTTCAATAAAAATAATGCATGGACTAACTTTTTACTGTATTTCTTTATTATTATCATTATATTCTTTGCACCTAGAACCTCTAAACTTCCACTGTCTTTGAAGCTTTACATTTGGAATCCCATTGTTAAGAAGGTTAGATTAAAGAATGACAAGTCTATTCATCTAGATAAAAAAGTTACATTTAGGTAACATGTGGGTTATTTGGCTTATATTAGTAGTGTCCAAAAATATGTAACATTTATCAACTGTAAATTTCCACATCCATCTTTTGATCATGTTGCATACAACAAGCCTTGATTATTGCAAGGAATGTTTTTTGTTTTGTTTTTGGTAATCCATGGCATTTGTTTTCCTGTTAACTAGTGAGTAGAGTGTTGAGTAGTTGAGATGGTACCATTTTATATCTTATCATTTATGTTTGAATTAATGTACCATCAGCTAACATTTATATTGTATGACATTGATAATGAATGTGCTCTAATATTCAAAGGTTATAATAATTTCATGATTTTAAAAGAAACATTATTGTGATAGAGTAAGTTTGTAACACATTCTATTGTGAATAATATCACAATGGATATTAATGCATTAATGCTTCACCTATTGCTTAATATTTTGAATTGTTGTTATACTTTCATAAAACGTGGGGCATATGTACCCTAACTTATTTTAATTATAGGTTCTATTTAGTGCTAAAATTGTTTGGCCTATGGTCTAAGATTGTAAATTTTATTTTATAATTAAATAAAACAATTGCCATACTTTAATTTGTTTTTATTTACCATACTTATGCATGTTAGATTCATTCTTCTTCTTCTTCAAGGGAGACTAGAGTATTTGTACATAGAGGCGTGCTAGAAGTGCACAGTTATGTGCAGAGAGATGTAAAATAGGATCATGCCCATTGAGGGACTAATATTGTACTTCTTCATATTTATAATCTATAATAAACCTCAAATACATTTTCTACTTGTTTTTTAATCCCTCATTGAAGGATAATAAAGGTAAGGTTTTAATTTCCCATCCTATGCAAGTATTATGTGTGTATGTTTCCATTTTGAGCGTTGTGATTCCTTATTTCATGGTCTAAGGAATTTGTTCAGTCAACCTTGTGTCTGCATCATTATAAAAGGTCACTAGAAGTTATTACATGGTCCAAATTTCAGTGATTCCAGTCTATCAGACCCCTTTACCGTTGCAAATTGCCTTTTTGATATCCAGATCGTAATTTTTACCAACACTGTCTCTGTGAGTATTTATCAACCACCATCAAGCTCCTTTGAGCCATCTGCAACATTTTATTTGTCATCCAAAGAAAATTTATCATCTTAATTTCCTTTGTGAGAATATGCACCTATCCAGACACTAGCCTTTTTCATCATCGTGGCTTTGTAGATGAGTGTCAGACCTTATTTAGCTCTTTTGAGCCATCTCTCAAATTTCATTTCTTATCTAAATTAGATACATTATCACACTCATCTTTTCAAGCACATACATGTCTATATCATTGCTCATTTGAGCCATACTGTGATTCCCAAACTCTCTTTTGATTATCAACCACCTTTAGACTAACATATAGCGTTGGATCTCATCAACCCTTTTTCCCTTGCATTGTTTGTTATATCATTTGTTATCATTTAATTATCTATTATAAATTCACTTTATCATTATCTGATTAATTTCTTGAATGCAGGTTGACATCCTTACAAGGAAGTCCATTGACTTATGGGGACTCACCTTTCCCAGGAAATTCACCTTATATTTTTTTAATCCCATCTTGTGTAGTGTCTATGATTGCAAGTTTCTTGGCAGGACAAGATTTTATACCATTCTTGAATGGAAAGCAAATACAAGTATCACTTATACACATCCACAAGTACCTCTAAACCCCATCATTCTGAGGTTAGGTAAGTCTTATTTTCTTACTTATTTAGTTTAAGTTGAAGAGGTAGGATTTATCCTCAACAAATGCATTTTGAAAAGAAGAAGATGTCAAAATATCTTATTTCGATTTGGTTACCAGATTGTGAGATATGAACTTTTCTTTAATCTAGGGCACATAGTCATTCTAGAAAACGTTCTGTAGCGTGTGTAGACAAAATATAGATTTCTTGATTTTTTCTCATCATTGATCATGGAGGAATGATGGAAAATAGGTGGAGAGACCAGCAACAATGGTTTCCTAGAAATATTTTGACATCATCTCTAGGGTTTTGTAGGCATGTGGGAGGAAGAACAATGAGAGCTTTGAAAAAAATATAAATATTATTTTTTGTGCTCTATGGGGGAGGGGAATATTTTTATTAACCATTTTTCACCTTGGAAAAGGGATGAGAGGGACAAAAAAAAATTCCTTAGCCCTATGAGGACAAGTGACGAGCATGCATCCATCAGTGAGTGAGAGAGAAGAGCTTTTTTTTAGCACCTAGGGCTGAGTTTGGGTCATGTGAAGAACCATGTGGGAGCAAGTGGGGAGGGAAAAAAAAAATTTCCCCCTGATCCCATTGGTAAAGGGATGAAATGGAAATAAAAATGTGCCTTAGCCTCATGGTGACATGTGGCAGACATGCGTTGCACGAGACGGGGGCTAGAAAACTTGTGAAAAGAGCTTACGGAGGCTTCCCAAGGTCATGTGGTGGGTCCAAGATCTAAAATGGGGGGTGGGGTGCATTTTTATATCCCCATTTTTCCCTTAGAAAAGGGATAAGAGGGACATAAAATTGCACTTCAGCCTCCTATTGACATGTGGCACTCAAAAATCTTCTAACTGCGAGAACATTCCTTGAGAGAGAGCTTAAAAATAAAGTTGTCGAAGCTCCAGAGGTATTTTTATGAAACCCTATATGATTTTAACTCCCAATATCCATATGAAGATAATGGGATGTTTCTTAAGGTCTAGTTCATCCTAAAACCCCCTCAAAAATATCCTTCTTTCTCGAGATCGCAAGGTGTGCCTGCCAAAAATGAGTTGTGAAAATAAATGATTACGTCTTGTGAGAAATATGAGAATACCACCAAGTGGGGAATTAAATAAGATTTTCAATGGTATATTTTTTGTCCTCCAACTAATTGTGGAGCTCCCAAAATCATCTTTCAAAGCTTAGGTGGTTTTTTGCAATGTAATCTCCTTCACCTTCAAAAACCCGCTTTTGCTTAACTTTCTACTACAACTCCAAATATTCCCTAAATATTACTAAATAACTTGTAAAATGTTAATAGCTCCTTAATACTACTCCTTGATGAATTTGGGCCTTTAAAAATTCTCTGAATAATGTGCACCTTCCTTAGAAAGGATAAAGATAGCCATTTCTAAGTTTACTTTAAAAATTGCCTCGAGAGCCACTATCTCAGAAGAATCTCATGAACTTGTTTTTTATCTTTCCAACATATGGGAAAGGTTATAACCATAGACATGAGCAATAAAATAATTGGGATAGGCCTAACACAAGGGATGAACTAATATGGAAGAGTGCCCGGGAAGATCTACAATCGAAAATTTCTGACACTTGGGTAAAGTTGTCATGTTTTCAAGTTGAATTTTTCCCTTCCAAAAACACATGACAACATAGCATTTATATGACTTTATGACAGCGTGTAATATCAAATGTAAAACGATATGTTATACTTCTATGTGGTTATTTCCATTTTCAATAAAAAAATAAAGTGTGGACTAAATGTTTGTTGTATTTCTTTGTTATCGTCATTTTTTTGTGGTGGAATTGGATAACATAACAATAGACATTGCTTTTCCTGGTTGAACATTGTGCCATTTCCATTATCTAATTTATCTATCTCATGCACTTGTATATGCAAAAAATAAAGGTGCTTTGTGTTTTCCATGTTTCATGCACTTTTTAGTAGCTGAAGATTGTTGTATTTATAAGCCATTATCTCAATTTGAGTCTTCATATGCATTATGTGCCTTCTCTATCACTACAGTTCTCATGATACATTATGGTATTTCTCCTAGATTTTACAATGCTCCACTAGCTTGTCTTGTTATGGGTTACTTTCTTAATCAACATGATTTATTGCTACATTTACTCGTACAATCATCTCATTTATTGGCATTCAAAATATTTCTATTCCTAATTACTTATGGGTCATATACTCTCTCCAATTTTTCTTGTTATTAGATTCATTCTTGCATCTATGGTCCTTTCACATTCTAAGCCACCATATAGCTATACTTCTATGTGTTTGCTTCTATTTTCAATAAAAATAATGCATGGACTAAATTTTTATTGTATTTATTTGTTATTATCATTATATTCTTTGCACCTAGAACCTCTAAACTTCCATTTTCTTTGAAGCTTTACATTTGGAATCCCAGGGATTTGGGTTCCCATTGTTGAGAAGGTTAGAGTAAAGAATGACAAGTCTATTCCTCTTAATAAAAAAGTTACATTCAGGTACCATGTGGGATATTTGGTTAGCATTGGCATTGTCCAAACATCTGCAACATTTATCAATTGTAAATTTCCACATCCATCTTTTGATCAGGTCGCATACAACAAACCTTGATTATTGCAAGGAATGTTTTTTGTTTTATTTTTTATAATCCATGGCATTTTTTTTTCTTGCTAAATGGTGGGTAGATTATTGAGTAGCTGACATGGTACCATTTTCTATCTTATCATTTATGTTTGAATTAATGTACCATCAGCTAACATTTATATTGTATGACATTGATAATGAATGGACTCTAATGTATAAAGGCTATAATAATTTCATGCTTTTAAAAGAAACATTATTGCGATAGAGTAAGCTCGCAGTAATGCATCAATGCTTCACCTATTGCTTAAGATTATGGATTGTGGTTATACTTTCATAAAAATTGGGGTATATGTACCCTAACTTATTTTAATTATAGGTTTTTTTCAGTGCTAAAATTGTTTGGCCTATGGTCTAAGATTGTGAATTTTATTTTATAATTAAATAAAAATAGGGGCTATACTCCAATTTATTTTGATTTATCATACTTGTGCATGTTAGATTCATTATTCTTCTTCTTCAAGGGAGACTAGAGTAGTTATACATAGAGGCGTGCTAGAAGTGCACAGGTATGTGTAGAGAGCTACAAAATAGGATCACACCCATTGAGGGACTGATATTATACTTCTTCATATTTATAGTCTGTAATAAAACTCAAATAAGTTATCTACTTCCTTTGTAAACCCTCATTGAAGGATATTAAAGGTAAGGTCATAATTTCCCATTCTATGTGAGGGTTATGTGTGTATGTGTCCATTTTGAGCGTTGTGACTCCTTATTGCACGGTCTAAGGAAGTTGTTCACTCATTGATCTCTTTAATTAAAGTGACTGACATTGTGAATTCTTTAATTTTTTGTATGGTATATGTTTGGTTGATGCTTCTATTTATGTTATTAACTTGAATAAATCTTAAATGTGTGACACACTCGTACTTTAGTTATGCATGATATAATTCATAGTACCATTGATCATTTATGAAATGTTTTAAGTTCCACTCCATTTGACAAATTTTGGCCACTTCAAAATGTTAATAATTTGTTTATATTTTTGTAAACAATAATAGACCACTGCATTGTACTTTGACAAGAAATCCAAGAAATATCTGTGGAGATTATTTAACACCTTTTCATGATTTATATTGGAAACTATGTGAAACTTGGGTAAAATTTACTTGGTTTATCTCTTTTATATTTCTTCGATTTTAATTTTTAACTGTGTGCTTTTTATGTCTCTTATTTAGAGACTTTCACAAATATGCACATGTTAATCCTTGAATAATTATTGTATTGTTCAAGGATGTAATTATTGTATTGCTAAAGAATGTTTTGAGGAAGCATAGTGTAAACTTGACAAGTTGCTTGCCCTGGATCCAAACAACCTGTTGGCGAGAAAATTTGTCTTGTGGACAAATTAGTCGGTTTCAAGCCAACGCTATGGGAATCTAAGTCCCTCTACTTGAACGGTGCAACTTCCGTATGTGCATGCGTGAAAAAGTGGATTTCAATGTTGGCCTTTCTACCAGAGATCCAACAGGGGCACTTCACTGACCCTGTGGCAAAGCTAGCAATTTCTCACTAGAGAAGAACTTTGTCTGAAAAGGGGAAAGGGGGTGAGAATGGAGGTAGGAGAAACTAATGTTGCGAGTAGAATATTAGATGCCCACACACATTAATTAGAAATTTCATTTACATGCATTTATAGTTAGAAGAAAAACAAACCCATAGAACAAGCTACAAGACCGAATGAAAATCATTGGTCGCAAAGTACCAATCCATCCCTCAATCAAAAAGGACAAAATTCCTTCTTTTATTATTGAATCTCGATCAAAGTTTGTACATAGCTTGAGGATGGAAGAAATTCGAGGAAGAAGAGAAAATAGAAGTAATGTGGTGTTTTCTGTCTCTTTCAGGTACAAAGCACTCTGGTATTTTTTGAAATCAATCACCAGCCCTTGGAATGACGTCGATAAGCCATTATATTCTTCGCAAGAAACCATTACAACTTCATCGATCCTCAACGCCTTTTCAAATTCCTTTGTTGTGAAGAAAATGCTCATGGCGGGTTAAAAACAAATTTTGAAAAGCAACCGTTACATTCTATTTGCCAGTTTAAATATAGACCATTTTATTTGCTCCTCTAACTCTAAAATTGGGCCATCCATGTGGCAGGAAGGGATTGGAGCGGTTACGAGGGAAGCCTTTTGCATTTTGTGATTTTTTGTGAGATTTGGCAATTTGGAACAAATTGGACCGCAACCCTGCTTTCACTTTTCAACTTAGACACGTGGCACATTCTTATTGGAAATGGGACCATAGCCCTTTTCTCAACATTTTAACCTTTTTTGGAAAAAAGGCTCAAAAAATCAACGTTCTCTGGTGTTCCACTCTCCCACTTGAATTTTCAATGACAGGTTTCACCTTTGACTTTCTTGCTACGGGCTTCAACTTTGACTTTTTCCCTTTAAAGCCTGATCTAGGTTAAGGGTCACTTTTTAACTTTTCACCTTTTTTACAAAGAGGCTCAAAAACTCAAAGTTCTCCGTCATTCTGCTCCTCCGCTTTGACTTTTCAACGGTGGGCCTGAGACCTTGGTGGAGCCGTGGAGAATTCTAGAACTTTTACTTCACTTTTGGGAATTTGGTTAAATTTCCAAAAGTGCCCCGATGGCCCGCTCATCTGCTTTGACTTTCTCCCTGCAGGCTCAAAATTTGACTTTTACCTTTATAGCCTGATCGGGGCTGCGAGGTAAATTTACTATTTTTGCCAAAAGTAACCAAAAGTGTTAAGTTCACCAAAAATCCTGTTCCTCCCCATCCAATAGGATCTAACCACGTACCTACATTCATTGGGGTCAAAATTTGATGGGGAAAAGACGCCCATCATCTCGACTGTGGAAAATAAAAAAAGAAAGAAAACTTCTTCGTTTTGAGTCCAATTTTCAAATTTCCTTCATGAACTAGAGGCATGGAAGAAAAACAATGATTTGACAACCCAGGCCATAGAACAAGTGAACAATTTTGATCAAAAATGGAGGTTGCAAAGAGGATATTATGTGCACAGATCGGGAAATGGAGGATTTCTAAAAACAAGCAAAACAGAGGTTTAAATAGCTCTAGGGCATGACTTTTGCTAATTTCTTGAATCTCTAACTTGTCTTAAACACCAACGAAGGGCATGAGCTCAAAAAAATTAAATTTGGCTATGAGAATGTAGAGTAGTTTTTGGAAGACAACAGCTAGCTCTAGCTTGGGGACATGGCGTGAACTGGGCATGGCTAGGGCATGACATGAGGATCCAGAATCTCAAGTTTCAAAACATATTACGTTGACCAGTGCCTTATCCATTAGGCCTTGTAGAGTCATGTACAATTCTAAGAAATAATGGAAGAAGGAGGAAACATAACAAGCCAAACCACGCACAACAAAAACCAAAACCAAAACCACACAACAGAAAAGGGAAAAACACACCAGGAAAATCACCTATGGTACAAGGCAGGGGACAACCCACTTTCAATGATGATAGAATTTCAAGTATTGCCCACTTCGAGGCAATTCCAATGGCGTTCCATCCAAGTATGAGATGAGAAAAACATTCTCACCACAAGCTCCATGAATTTGGAATGGGCTGGGCCATAATGAATCAAAATTTCCATGGCTGCCCTTTGTTTCTCTTCTCTTGTCCCAAAGCGGGACAAAATCTCCAACCTTGAATTCTCTTGCCATTTCCCTCTTGTCAAAGATCTTCTTCAATTTCAATTGGTGTTCTTTAATTCTATCCACCACTTGGCATCTAATTTCCTCCAACTTCTCCAGGAAGAGGATCCTCTTGTCAATGGATTCTTTGTACTAACCATCTTCTATTTCTTGCAGAAACTTGAGAGCTGGAATCTCAATTATGAGAGGAACCTCTCCCTCAACTCCACACAACATTTGGAAATTTGACATACCTATTACATTCTTAGGAGTGATCCTATTGGCCCATAATGCATCATATAACTTCTTGTGCCAGTTCCTTTGATTCTCATCTACCATCTTGCGAACAATGGTCACAATGTTCTTGTTGCTTGACTCAGCTTGACCATTTCCCTATGGATAGTAGTCAGAAGAGTGAGATAAGGATATTCCAAAAACATAACAAAACTTGGTGAGTTACTTTGAAGAGAAATAGGTGGCATTGTCTACAACAATATTATGTGGTACTCCAAAACGGACAATGATATTCTCCTTGATGAAGTTGTAGACTGTTTTAGAGCTGGCTTGGTTGGTTGGAATGGCTTCCACCCATTTAATGAAGTAATCAATTATAGTGAGTACATAATTATTCCCTACACTTGAATGAGGATTCAAAACCCCAATGAAATCTATCCCCCATTACTGAAATGGTTCTTCAATCACTACAATCCTGAGTGGCAATGCAGCTAGTTGTGACTTTCCAAGAAATTATTGGCATGCTTTACATTTGGAAACCCAATCTTGAGTGTCTGCAAAGATGGAGGGACAATAATATCTCCCTCTGAGGATCATATGTGTGGTGACCATTGCTAAGAAATGTCCACCACAAGCCTGATCATTATATGCCTTGAGAAATTTTTCTTGTCGCTCCTTATCTACACACCTGAGGAAACAACCATCTAGGCCTCTCTTGTAAAGTGCATGATTCCAGATCACAAACTTGGCTACCTTTTTCTTGAGTGTCCTTCTTTTTTTGTAGTCAATATGAGGAGGGAATTATCCATAAGTGAGGTAGTAAGCAATATCAGCATGCCACTCGTCAGTAGTGGTGACAAAGAGCACTTGTAGACTATCTCTTGAACAGGTTGAGAAAAAATCATCCTTTTCTCCCTACTAAGCCCTGAGAGCTTCATCTTTAGCAATCAACTAGCAAAAACCATTTCCTCTTACTAGATTAGAGTGCCTAATCTCCAAGTCATACTCTTGGGTCTTTGTAATCCAACTTCCTCTCTTATCCCCAAGATCTTGTTGTGTCAAAATGGACTTGATTGCACTTCTAAGGGCCATCGCCACTATATGGGAGTTGAGAATGTAGAATCTAAAACTTTTAACAGCTTTAACCATTGTATAGGCATGCTTCTCCAATTGGTTGTACTTTAGCTCATGATTTTTCAATGGACATCTCATGAAAGCAATGGGTGCTTCCAAACCTTCATCATTTTTGTAAACAAGGACATCAGAGAGTGTATGTTCTGATGCGTAGCAATACATGATGAAATCCTTGTTGAAATATGGAGATACAAGAGTTGGAGCTTTGGCAATGGCTTTCTTGATATCCTCAAATGTTGTTTTTCCTTCCTTATTCCACTTGAAACTTGCTTGAGGATTCATCATGGAAGTTATATGCTTAGTCAGTTCAGAAAACTTAGGCACAAAACGACGAAGGAAGTTTACCTTTCCAAAGAATGAATGAACTCCCTTCTTGTTGGTTGGTAAGGCTAGTGCTTGGATAGCTCTTATCCTCTCAGGATCAATGTGTGCTCCATGTTTGTTCACAATGTGTCCCATCAACTTACCCTCTATGACTCCAAAAATGCACTTCTTTAGATTTAGAGAAATGCCATGTTTCCTACACCGTGCAAGGACTTTCTCCAAATGACAGATATGATCTCCCCTCCTCTTTGAGAAAATCGTGAGGTCATTAAGGTAAATGAAAATGTAATATTTCAAATCTTTGAAGGCTAAGTCCATTGGCCCCAACATTGATCAAGCCAAAAGGAATTCTTTTGTAGGAAAAAGTGCCCCAAGGTGTTGTGAACGCTGTTTTGTTGCAATCCTCTTCTGCCACCTTGATTTGGTTGTACCCTGAGAATCCATCAAACAAAGAGAGCATTTCAAATCCAATGACTGCTTGTAAAATATGATCCATGATTGGAAGAGGGTAGTTGTCCTTAAGAGATGCCTGATTCAGATTTTGGAAGTCTACACAAATCCTTATTTCCCCATTCTTCTTCCTTACTGGCACAATGTTAGCCACCCATGTTGAATGGTGGATGGGGAAGATGATTCTAGCATTGAGCATCTTTGTCACCTCTTCTTTGATAACATCAACAATATTTGGATTGTAGGGCCTTTGTTTATGTCTTAAGGGCTTAGCTCCTTGCTTCAAAGGAATGGAGTGATGCATTTCCTTTGGCTAGAAAGATTTGAGTTCGTCATAGGAGTAGGCCAACACATCTGAGTACTTTTTTAATAGAGTAACAAAATTTCTCTTCTCTTCTGGTGAGAAGCATTTACCAATGTTAACCATCCTTGGATTCTCTGAAGTGCCAATTTTTTCTTGATCAAAATGAAATGGACACCAAGAAGACTACTTTTATTTCTCTTGGATGAACCTATCATGTTTGTCAAAGAGATCCTTCAAAGAAACTAGGCCTTTGGGGATTTTGTTTCCTTTCAATTTGATTACTCCCTCTTCATCAATTCCCTCAATTCCTTCCTTCTCTTCTTTGGGGACTGATTCATGGTGTGATTTTTCACTTCGTTCAAAGAAAAGATTAGTGAAGTTATCCTTTGTTCTAAGAAGGCTAGGATCTGATTTTCATCATTGAAGACCTGCCAATGATTTACATTTTATGGTACACTAGGTCTGAAAACCATCTCAGTGGTCACTTTATCCTTGCCAAAAGAAGGATGAGGTGTCACTAAGGAAGCTGACACTGCTATAGAATCAGCCTTTTCATTCTTCTCCCTAGGGATAGCTTTAATGGAGAATGCATTAAAGGATTCAATGTAGTCCCACACTATGTTTCTATAGTGCTTGAGTCAGGGGTTTTTTACCTAATATTGCGGGTAGACCTTCTTTACCACAACCTCTGCATCACCTTTGTAACTCAACTTCTTAATTCCCATGTCCTCTACTGCATTCATGCCTAAGTGTAATTCTTCATACTCTGTTGTATTATTTGTATTGTCAAATTATAGCTTGTAGGCAAAAGGATATACCTCATTGGAAGGAGATTACAATTCTACACCAGCTTCTGAACCTGCTCTGGAATGACTACCATCAAACTCCATTGTCCAAATCTGATCTTATTCTTCCTCCATGAGAAGTGGAAATTTCTCTTCCTTTTGTGATGTAAGGAAGTAGTTTCCTAACCCACAATCTTGAAAGATGATGTTAGCTCTTGGATCATCAGATTTCCTTACTGTGAATTTAAATTTCCTGACTGGCAACAACTTCTTCATTTCTCCTTTCACTGGGATATTTGTAGATGACCAATCCATTTTTATTTCTCCACCTAGGTCTCTGCAAAAACTTCTTCTCAAAAACATACCAAGAGAGGCTGGGATGTCTGCCACCAAGATGGTCAAGATTATCTTTTTGTCTGGATAATCAGCTAGTGAAACCTGAGCATCCATGATTCTTCCTACCAATGGAACTTGTTTGGATTCCATTAAATAGCATGTGCCATTTACCCAGGTCAAAGTGAGGCCAAGATAATTTACAACTTTTTATGGCATCACATTATCTGAGGCTCCAAAGTCTATGATATAATTGTTCAAATGGAAGCCTTTGATGAGAAGTGATAGGTAGAAAGGCTCAACTCTATTGGTGTTGGAGGCATTGAGGGCCAGCATGTTTTGAGAAGGTAGTATGGATGGTGTGGGTAATAGGCCTTTAGATATTGGGATTGAAGAAAAAGGGTTACTACCACAAACTGCCTTGATGAATTTGTCAAATTGGGTAGGATGTGTTTGTAGGTATTCAATCTCAGAGAGCTAAAATTTGGTTTTGCTTACATGCTCCACAAAGTCAAATGAAGCTATGGTAGATGAGAAAGAGGTTCCAGCAGTGTGAGAGGATTTAAATGACAGGGGTTTTGTTACTTTTGGTGCTGGGTTCTCCTTGTCAAATGTAGTAATTGGCTTGGAAGGAGGTGAGGGTATAGCCTTTGATTGAAATTTAGATGTTCTTGCAGAACCAGTATTTAGAAGAGAATTGCTCTTAACAAATTTTGAGTTAGGAGAAGAATCAGATCACTTACTTGGCACAGCAGCATGATCCTTGGCAACCAGTGAATCTGGTTTGTCTTTGGCTGATTCCATGGAAGATGGTAATGGTGATCCTTTGCTAATGATCTTGTTTTGTGGAAGCTTTGGAGAGTAATCTTCTTTTTTCTTCCTATCATCTACTACAACTATTGAGGCTAAAACACCATTCTTGGATTGTGCACAAGTGAAAACATCACATGAAAAACTTGGAGATTATTCATCACTTTCCTCCTCATCAGCAACGTATTCAACCAAGCCATTGTGCATGCCAACCTCTTCAATTTCAAGGTAGTTTTCATAGTCATCCATGTTCTCTTCTTCAGTTTCCTCAATGTCTACTCCTTCTAATTCCCTAGTGTCACAGATGGCATTGACTAGTGGTGATTCAAGAGAAATCCTACGAGGGGGTGGAGAAATTATTGGTCTATCAGCAAGATTTGGTCTCCTTGGAGCATTCCTCATTATGATTTGTGACAGTTGTTTCTTCAAAGCAACTTGGTCATTTACCATTTTTTGGAACATTGGATCAGTGGTGAATGAATTTGAACTCTGACCTTTTTTCTTCCTATTTGGTCCTTTCACTTTTCTAGAAAGAATTAGATCATCATCAGTCTCAATTGCAAAGTCTTTAGCTTCCCTCAATGTTCTTGGTTGGGCTCTTCTGAGGAGGAAACCAACTTTTGATGGAAAATCACTGATGAAGAACTTTTTCAAGTTGTTTTCAGAGGGTACCACATCTTTTGGGATCCTTCTTGTCAACCTATCATACCTTGCTACAAAATCTCTCATTGATTCAGAGATCTCCTTATTCATCTGAACCAATTGGACCAACAAATCCTGATAATCTTTTGTGCTCTTGAACCTATGTTCAAGTGCACTTCTTATATCTTCCCAGCATGTGAAAGATCTTGGGGGCAATATGTAGAACCATTCGACAGCTTTTTCTTGGAGTGACTCCACAAAGAGCCTAACTGAAACATCTTCATCTTCAACTCCCAACACTCCACAAGCAGTGATGAATGCTACTACATGTTCTTCTGGGAGCTAAGAACCATCCCCTTTGAATTTTGGGAAGTTCTTTCTTGAGCCTCTTTGGAGTTCATGAAGTGGTTGTGTAAGAGCAAGCGTACCATTATTTCTTCCCCATCGTACATTAGGCATGTGTACTTCATGCTCATGATCACCCATTCTATTCATGTTTCTAGCCTCTAGTCTTGCTAAGGTTGCTTCTGTTACTGCTATTTCTTCTGCTTTAATTTGGAGTCTTTCTATTTCTTCAAGTTGAGCCCTTATCTCCTCATCAACTCTTTCCTCTCTTTCAAGCTCTTCAAATGTAGGATCAACTTGTCATCCTTGTCTTAGTTTCCGAGTATATCTTCTATCAGCTAGCTTGAAAGTTTATGCTCTCCTCTGGGGTTCTGGAATTTGTCTCTACCTTTCCAATTCGATAGCACATTCCTCTTCCAAGTCCAAAATCCTTATGGAAATGAAGTAATGATTGACACTTTGTCTATTATGCCAAATAGCTTCTCTCATACCAGAAACAATGTCTTCTTGGATGTGAAAGAGTGGATCAGGTCTCTCAACAAGAGGATTTCCTAGGATAGCCATGATTTATATCCATGTAGTTTGTGTGATTATTTCAATCTCTAGAAACTTTTCTTCTAGAATCTCTTTTTGTATTTTATGACCCTGAGGTCATTTTTCGGTGCTGCAAAATCTGCCCCATGGTGGGTGCCAAAAACTGTTGGTGAGAAAATTTATCTTGTGGAAAAATCGGTGGGTTTCAAGCCAACACTATGGGAATCTAAGTCCCTCTACTTTAATGGTGTAGCTTCCGTATGTGCATGCATGAAAAATTGGATTTCAATGGTGGCCTTTCTACCAGAGATCCAAGAGGGGCATTCCACTGACCCTGTGGAAAAGCTAGCAATTTCTCACTAGAGAAGATCTTTGTCTAAAAAGGAGAAAGGGAGTGAGAATGGAGGTAGGAGAAACTAATGTTGTGAGTAGAATATCAAATGCCCACACACGTTAATTAGAAATTTCACTTACATGAATTTATAGTTAGAAGAAAAACAAACCCGCAGAAGAAGCTACAAGACCGAATGAAACTCATTAGTCGCAAAGTACCAATCCATCCCTCAATCAAAAAGGCCAAAATTCCTTATTTTATTATTGAAGCTCAATCAGAGTTTGTACATAGCTTGAGAATGGAATAAATTCAAGGAAGAAGATAAAATAGAAGCAATCTGGCGTTTTCTATCTCTTTCAGGCACAGAGCACTCTAGTCTTTTTTGAAATCAATCATCATCCCTTGGAATGACATCGAGAAGCCATTATATTCTTCACAAGAAACCGTTACAACTTTATAGATCCTCAATTCCTTTTTAAATTCCTATGTTGTGAAGCAAACACTCATGGCGGGTTAAAACTAGATCTTGCAAAGCAACTGTTACATTCAATTTTCCAGTTTAAATATAGACCATGTGATTTGCTCCTCTAAATCTGAAATTGGGTCGTCCACGTGGCAGGAAGGGATTGGAGTTGTTACGGGGGAAGCCTTTCACATTTTGTGATTTTTCGTGAGATTTGGCAATTTGGAACAAATTGGCCCGCAGCCATGCTTTGACTTTTCAGCTTAGACACGTGGCACGTTCTTATTGGAAATGGGACCGTGGCCCTTTTCTCAACATTTTACCATTTTTTGGAAAAAAGGCTCAAAAACTCAAAGTTCTCCGTCATTCTGCTCTCCCGCTTTGACTTTTCAACTTCGAGCTTCACCTTTGACTTTCTCCCTATAGGCTTCAACTTTGAATTTTTCCCTTTAAAGCCTAATCGGGGTTGAGGGTCACTTTTTAACTTTTCGTCTTTTTTGCAAAGAGGCTCAAAAACTCAATTTTCTCTGTCATTCCGCTCCTCCACTTTGAATTTTCAATGGCAAGCCTGAGACCTTGGTGGAACCGCATAACATTCTAGAAATTTTACTTCACTTTTGGTAATTTGGTTGAATTTCCAAAAGTGCCCTGATGACCCGCTCGTCTACTTTGACTTTTCAACAACGGGTTTCAACTTTGACTTTCTCCCTATAGGCTCAAAATTTGACTTTTACCTTTATAGCCTAATTGGGGCCGCGGGGCAAATTTACCATTTTTGCCAAAAGTGACCAAATGTGTTAAGTTCACTAAAAATCTCATTCCTCCCCATCCAATAGGATCTAACCATGTACCTGCATTCATTGGGGTCAAAATTTGACGGGGAAAAGATGTTCGTTATTCCAAATATGGAAAATATGCAGAAAAAGAAAACTTCATCATTTTGAGTCTAATTTTTGAATTTCCTTCACGAACTAGAGGCATGGAGGCAAAACAATGATTTGACGACCCAGGCCATAGAACAAGTGAACAATTTTGATAAAAAATGGAGGTTGCAAAGAGGATATTACGTGCACAGACCGGGAAATGGAGGATTTCTAAAAATGTAAAAAATAGAGGTTTAAACAGCTCTAGGGCATGACTTTTGCTAATTTCTTGAATCTCTAACTTGGCTTAAACACCAACGAAGGGCATGAGCTCAAAAAATTGAATTTGGCTATTAAAACGCAGAGTAGTTTTTGGGAGACAACATGACCATTGGGCACTTGCGGAGCTAGGTTAGTTGGTATTTGAAAGAGGAAATCTTGATGATGGTCTTACTCTTTTAGCTGAGGCAGTGATTAGAAAACCAATATTTTGCAATCTATCATCACATGCTAGTATGAGTGTAGGTCACAATGATGATGACAATATTGTTGTCATATCAGAAAATGAGAAAAAATATTTTCACATCAAAGAGATGGATATTGATTGTTTAGAAGACATTATACATTTTTTATTAATACTCATCTTTTGTGTTCCTAATCATTTCCCTTTCAATGGATTTTTTATTTTTATTTTATTTCTACATGTGGCATTACATACTCAATATTTTTTTTCAGAGTTGTAAGTGATTATTACATTTTTTCCATTGCCAAGAAAAATTAGTATAATATATGATTCTCTGATCTGTTTTGATCATCATGATATTATTTTTTATTTTTGATAAGCATAGATGACAGTTGAATGAATGTTTTTATGCAGGGTCTCTTGTACTAGAAAATAGGTGAAGATTCTTACACTTGACCATATCAGTCCATGTGCAGTTCTATGTAAACAGTGAAATAAAGTCAAAATTATGTTTTAACTTATATTTATGGAGCTTTGGAAGTCAATTAAATTGTTTTCTGAGATCCAAGTGCCATACAAGGAACATAAAATATGTTGCAAAATAATTTTTCAGCAATGTCAAACCTCAAGGAAAACTTGTTACAACTGTGTAATGAATCAAAGTAAATGAATGTAACTTGTTGAAAAACATATCACTTTAACAATTAAAAAGAATGTCACCATTGGGGATGTTTGAAACATTTAATGTACATTTATCTGGGAATGAATCTCTTTCAATTTCAAAAATTGTGGTAAATTCAAAGAGCATATTCCACCGTGTAAACAAGAAGTTTGGAACTTGTTGCCATGGAAAGAATTACACTATCCAATTAAAGGGTGATATGTTGTCCAAATTATATAAGGTTTACAGTCCAAATATTAAAAAATAGAATAATAATGACTACTTAATTACATAATAAAAAATCACAAATTCTTGTCCAGATTATCAAAAGCTTAGATAGCTCTGTTTAGCTAGTTTTAAAACTATTATCTAACCTAGAATGACCCTCAAATACATCTTATGAATCATGCAAAAAATTATAATAGCCTCAACATAAATATATATGCCTCAACAGAAATATGCACTCATAAACATAAATATGCACTAATTCTCACTGGATGTTACATATGTAAAATTCCGATTTTCAAGACGAAGTGAATTGATTCAATAGTATTAGCATCACAGGGACATATTTAAGATGCAATATCTCCATTATTTCTATTTATGTCATGTTTGGATTCCCTATGTAGATCCTCATTCCACATTTGTCATTTGTGATTCTTAGGGGGATTTGGAAACATGGATTTCTCTCATGACATGGTATATTGTCTTCTTCGATTCATCAATTCTATGAATTCCTTTGATCTACGAAGGGGTGTTTCCATCAACCATCTTGCACTTGTTGGAAATGGTTGAGCCATTAGGTGTTGCAACCCAAGTGTATTTGATAATTTCCCTTCTCTTGACCTTGTTGGAAACATTTTTCATACACTTCTCGAAGAAATATAGTGTCTCACGTTGGTGTTTTTCTGCTTCGAGGCAATTCTAAAATACCTCACGATGCTCTCCTTCTAAATGCTTCTAGTTCATCCTCTATCACATCAAGCATGATCTATTAATACAAGACAAACATCATGTTATAAATTGCTTGATAAGTAAAATGGAAAACGATTACAATTAAAATGATGAATTACATTGTCATCTATATGTACATCCAGGTGAGTCTCCAATATCCATTCAAGCTTCACTTTCATTTGCATTTTCCGATCCATTTTCCATGCCCCGTGTTATTAAAATAAAGGATTTCATATTCCAGTAACAATGATCAAAGTATAAATGAAACTTCTTGTGAATGGAGTTCTTCCTTACATTATTAGCATCCAATGAGCCTCTTTTGTCCATACAAGCATCACTTTCATTTTCATTTGTCAGACCATTATGCAAAACTTGTGTATTGAAAACAAATTAACCACTTGAGATTGGGAATTTAAAAAATGAAGAAAATTGAAGAGGGAAAAACCTATACATTCACATTTGAATCATTGTTATCGATGGAATAACTACCACCATCCCTTTTTCATGAATGGCATTGACTCCTCATCTCTATCATATCATCCCCACCTTAATTACATGTTTACATGCATATGTTTGGACTGAAAATAGACAATTGTACATTGACATCAGTGGCATTGCACTATACACCTAATAATGCAATGTATCATCTTTTTGGTTTTACACCCATGCAATACGATTGTCTATCATGTGAAAGGTGACATGCTAGTCTGGAATGTGCAAAGACTTAACCCATGAAATATTTTCAATTTTTTCAACTTTAAAGTTCTTGTAAAAGCCATTGTATTTTCTCATTTGCAGCCACTAGTAGTATATGTAATCACTTATGGTTAGTTGGTGTACTAACCAATCCACCCTTTGATATGCAACAGTGCACATTGTACGCAAGAAATGATTTTTTAGATGTGAATGATACCATTCAATGGATGTGTTGGTTTCTTTCCCAACATGTTTGAGGGTATGACAACATCTCGACCATATTGTAACTTTGTGGAGCCAACGCTCCTCCCAATATTCAACAAATTTGGGCTACGTGCAACGATACTTCTCTATGAACTTTATGGCACCCCTATTAGCCATCTCTTCATCAATACATATGTGCATAATGTATCCAAGTTCACTAAACATCTATAGCCTCACATCATCTTCTCTTACTTTGGCTATTAAATTATTTAACCATGCACATTGTACATATCAGCTGCATAAGTACACCTCACAATTAAATGTTTCCCTACATAAGACAAGCTAGTAATACTTTGTAACATAATCATTATAATTGTGTTACATCTATGCAAAATAATCAATAACTACCTTATTTCTTTGATCTCCACACTTGCATCATCGACCATGAAGGATTTTATTTTCCATTCAATATCTTTCAAGTGTACTCTTAGCTTGCATGTAAATAAATTGCATAACACTTTTGATGAATAGATAAGGAAACTACACTACAAAAGTATCCCCCACCGGGGGGTACTTCCTTAGATTAAGGATAAATAAGACCCTTTTTGTTGTTTTCAAAATTGAAAACAAAATTTGAAAGAAACAAGTCAAATTAAAAGGGGTCTCACCCCCACCCATGCAGGGTGACAACATGTAATAGAAGTATAAAAGAGGCAAGTAAGTGAGATGTTTATGTTTTCTCTTATTTTTGGAGGGCCTTCCCTACTAGAAGGGCTATACTAAGCTATTAGCTTAGTGGTAGAGCACACCCCTGATAATCACGTTGTTGTGGTTGGGTTGTGAAGGCTATCAGCCACATTGGATAGTTCAATGTGATCATTAACTTGACGCAGAGATGTGGATCTCCAAGGCACAGTAGCATGGCATACTCCTTCTATTAGAACTAGTAATTTTAAATTCCTCCATCTTAGCTCTTGGGACCCGCACCTCAGGACCAAACCCATATAGATCAGACTAGCTCTCAGGGTGGTATACTATTTATTTTCTCTTAAAGATAGATATTCCCTCTCCTTGTCACCCACCTGGGGGGCTATATAGATATATATATATATATATAGGGTCCTCCTCCCCCTACTTGTCATCCTCAATATATCAATCGAGTGCCTATAGAGATTCATAGTCACCCCAAGCCATCAGCCAGGGTGGCGGTTATGGCCCCCTATATAGAGAGATGCCCCCCTATATAGATATCTATATGGGCGCTTGATCTAATACATGGAAAAAATCCCCATATTTGTTACTAAAATGATCTTAAATTTTAATTAGTAAAGGGAATTCCTCATTCAAATGAGGAACAAAAGCTCATTCTTCTGGTTTTTATTTATGATTCAAGACCGAAGGGAGAAAACTGAAGTGAGTCTATAGATCTGTCCCCCTCCCCCCTTTCTATAGAGATGGGAGATGGTCGAAGGGAGCGGAGTGAACTACCTCTTCCATGCCAACCATCTAGTGATAATCGGGGGATACAATGGAGAAAAATATAGAATAGAACCCCCGTGTGGTTCTTAGAAATATAAAACCCAATTTCCTCCATAAATTATCAGATCCAAATGGAAGAGAAGTTACGATCTCTCTACCTCTTATCGTTGGAGGGGTGACCTTTGAACTATCGAATAAATGGTCAACTGAAGTAACTGCAATCATTAGGTGATGTCACTAACACAAGACCTAGACATAATTACACATACCATGGGAAGCCCTTGGTATTTGGAATCAAACACAAACAACGTGTACAATTGAAACTACACAAAATAATGTTACAAAAGTCAACTTCTATGTTCGATAAATGAAGTATCAACCGCTAGTATTGCTAGTATTTAAAGTATACATTCATTCCATTCGTTCCAAATGTTAAATCCATGGCTATTAAACTATCGTTTCCATATCTCAACAACCAATCCAACTGAAGTGGGATTTTGATGCCCAATATGAATGAGATCTTCCCATCTTCACCAATACCTTCATTATTATATCCCTGATAGAAAAACTAGTTCTCAAGATTTTCTAGATTCCACTCCCAAACACTTTATAAATCATTTGGGTTAAACACATATTGTAGATCCTCCATTCGGAATTCTCTATTAAATATGTCATCTCTCCATAGGAAATCATCTCATTCTGTTTCACCATTCAACAATGTGAGCTTATCATGCACCATATCACAGTGATTAAGGTGGATAACATCAGAAGACATTCCTAACAAAAATAACCTATGAATCCACTCATTAAGCTACATGATAATAAAAGGGGTGAAAATATATGTTTCCCTTTGAACTGTTCATATTCCTGATCATGGAAATGAGTTCCTTCACTATTAACATGTTCTACATGATTTTAGGTGGGAAATACTTGATCTGGTCTATTGACCATTCTCTGAGTGCTGAAATGAAACTGAAAACCACGTCTAATATGATTTCATTATGGTCAAATGCATTGTCCCTTCTTTGGTAATAAAGACATGTCTTGTGGCAAGGCATCAATTTTATGGAAGTCCTCGGGCACATAAAAACACCAATATCTACAAATTAATATGAAACTTTAGTAGCACATCCACATTAAAGCAAAAAATAAAAAATCATCCATGTACACACAATATTTAAAATGAGATCCTACGCACATCACATATTCCAAAGTGTTATTGATTCTTGTCTTCTTTTTAGGAATAGGTGATGGAATATTTTTCCAATGCGAAACATGAAATTTGGTTGGTTATAACTTTATATTTGATTCTCCTTTCACGAATTCCTCCATTCTATCAATCTCAATCCACGCAACTCACATATCATCTTCGTTGAAGTCGGGAAAATTTTTCCAATGAAAATCATTGCATGTAAATAAACCCTTGGTTGGGTTATCAATTGGAATTTATAGAATGGTATCCCACATGACTACTCCTACCTACTAGAAAAAAAATTCATTACATTAGTGAAAAATGTATATGAAGATGGTATAATAAAAGCTACGTCATTAATCATAGATTCAATTTAGAGCAACAAAAAATGGACATCTATGAACAACAAAAATGTTGAAACTATTCTGATAAGAGGGTAAGTGCACCAAGTTGGGGGACCAAAAAATGGACAAGAACCTGAAAATGGACGAAACTTGATCATGTTTTGTAATAACGCAATTGTGTTATGTTTTCCTAGGCTTGGCAATTCACGAACCTATAACGTGTACACATTTCTATGATCGCAAAATACATACGCCTTTTGCTCTATTTGAATTTTGTAAGGGCTTGAAGAGCCATATTTACTAAAATAAATGTTAAGATAATAAAAGTATGAAGAAATAATAAAAGAAATCTTATACTTTAAATTATATTTTAGTAAATATAAGATGTTAGGGTCACTCTGCACCTGATGGAAGTGGTCTCGTAGCTCTGGAAGTTATAATCTAGAAGATAGTTTTTCAAAATCTAATCTGGTCAGTACTTATTCATTTTTAGGATTTCAGCAATGACCTAAAACTTTCAGGCCATATATATTGTAGTCGGTCTTTGTTTTGGAAAAACATTAGTCATTTTGTAGGTTTTTTTACCTTCCGGATTGGATTTTGGCACTACCACTACTTGAATTTATACCAATTTTTAAAATTTGGTCCATAATTCACTTTAGTGACCACGAATCAACTCTATGATGCTTGTCTACTTCTTACTAAAATGAGATCCTCACTTTCTAGATAGAGGATTGCTCCCTGAATGGGATTCTTGTCCTATGGAAAAAATGAGGTGATTGTAATGTGCCTCCTCCTTAAGGTGTGATCACACTACTAGGTTGTCAAATGAGTTTCTTATGAATAGTACCAAGTGAATTGCATCAAGTGAACTCAGATGATTTCTCATTCTTAGAAACATGGTGCTCCATATAAAGATCATCCCTTCACCTTTCCTGGATCTAAAATCATCCTTTCATGGAATAAAATTCAAGATTATCATACGTGTCTTTGCTCATATGTATCTCATGGAGATAGACAATGCCTTAATACTTCACACATGATGGTCCTGGATACCTTGCTTACATGACTAGCTCATTTTAGCTTGTTCTTTGGAAAGATTTGGGTACAATGACATGGTCAAGATATGATGATCATCAAGTCACTCCTTGAGCTCCGTATTTCACCTTTGAATATGATGAATCCTTCACAATTCAATTTATTTACCAAGATGAAACCTGGGTGTAAGCATGCTTATGGTACATGGACACTTTGTTTTCTCAAGTTGCTCCTCATGGAAATGGGTTTCCACCTCTGGATAAGGGATGAATCCTTGAATTAAATTTGAGTATGAGTTACATGTTCTTGACCTCCATACTTCACTAAAACACTAAAAATCACATTTTACGATTAATGAAACTATTCTAAAAATTCTAATTCTGCATGTAACTCAAAATTTAGGTCCTATTTCATTTTGAACTTAGGGCAATTGAAGAGTTTTGCAGTACCTAAAGAAATATTTAATCCTTGAATGAATGTTGATTATTCCACCCTATATATTATTCTAATATCCTTCCAATTCCTATTTTTTTCTTCCTAAGTCTTTCCATAACTCCTAGAATCATCCAGAGAAGTTAGCTTTTACCGTTTTAACTTTCATTCCCTACACCTGAAAAATCGGTCTTAAAAAGATTGCTCCTAAATGAGATTTTATTTCCTAAAATTTCCTAAATTTACTTAGACATCTTCAATTATCTCTGAAATCACCCTCAGATGCTTTATATTTTCTCTAAAAACTTCTGAAGGGTGTTAAATTAGCTACAGAATGGCCAAAAATGGCCTTTTTAGGCCTTCGAAGGAAGTAGTCTCTCATTAAAATTAAATGAGTTGATCTATCACCTCAAACACTATTCCCTACACACTGAAACACACTGAATGATATTATTAGGAATTTCCTTTGGGCTAGGGTTTATGATTTATGGTTTAGGGTTTAGGGCTCAAGGTTCAAGGTTCGGGGTTTAGGGTTTAGTGTTTAGGGCTCATGGTTCAAGTTTCAGGGTTTAGGGTTTAGGGTTCAGGGTTCATTGTTTAGGTTTTATGGTTTAGGATTTAGATTTTAGGATTTATGGCTCAGGGTTAAGGGTTGAGGGTTTAGGATTTAAGGTTTAGGGTTTAGGGCTCAGGGTTCAAGGTTTAGGTTTCATAGTTTAGGGTTTAGTGTTTAGTGCTTAGGATTTAGGGTTTAAGGTTTAGGGTTTAGGGTTTAGGGATTCAATTTTTAGGGTTTAGGTTTTAGGTCTCAGTGTTTAGGGTTTAGGTTTTATGGTTTAGGGTTTATGGCTCAGGGTTTAGGGTTTAGGGTTTTTAACATTTAGGGTTTAGGTTTAAGGTTTATGGTTTAGGTTTTAGGGTTTAGGATTTAGTGTTTAGGGTTTAGGTTTTTGGGCTACGGGTTAGTGGTTTAGGGTTTAGGGCTCATGGTTTTGGGTTTAGCGTATAGGGTTCAAGGTTCAAGTTTTAAGGTTTAGGGTTAATGGTTTAGGAATTAGGGTTTAGGGTTTAGGGTTTATGGTTAGGGTTTAGGACTCAGGGTTTAGGGATCAAGGTTTAGGGTTTAGGGTTAAATATTTTGTGTTTAGGGTTTAGGGTTAAAGGTTTAGGGTTTAGGATTTAGTGTTTAGGGATAAAGGTTTAGGGTTTTTGGTTTAGGGCTCATAGTTTAGGGCTTAGGGTACATGGTTTAGGGTTTAGGGCTTATGAATTAGGGTGTGGGGTTCAAGGCTTAGGGTTTAGGTTTTAGGGTTTAAGGCTTAGGGTTTAGGGTTCATGGTTTAGGGTTTATTATTTTGGCTTTAGGGTTTATAGTTTAGGGTTTAGGGATCAAGGTTAAGGGTTGAGGGTTTAAGGTTTAGGTCATAGATTTTAGGGTTTAGGATTTAGTGTTTAGGGCTCAATGTTAAGGGTTTAAGGTTTAGGGTTTAGGGTTTAGGGCTTAGGGTTTAGGGTTTAGGATTCAATATTTAGGGTTTAGGGTTTATGTTTTAGTTTTTAGGGTTTAGGGTTTAGGGTTTAGGGTCAGGGTTTAGGGTTTAGGATTTAGTTTTTAGGGTTTAGGGTTTAACATTTAGGGCTCATGGTTCATGGTTTAGGGTTTAGGGTTTAGGGCTTAGGGCTTAAGGCTCAGGGTTTAGGGTTTAGGGCTCACAGGTAAGGGCTCTAGATTTAGGGTGCTCATGAATTCAGGGTTCAAGGTTTAGGTTTTAGGGTTTAGTGTTTAGGGTTAAGGGTTTAGGGTTTAGGGTTCAGGATTTAGTGTTCAGGGTTTAGGGTTTATTATTTTGGTTTTAGGGTTTATAGTTTAGGGTTTAGGGCTCAGGGTTAAGGGTTGAGGGTTTAAGGTTTAGGTCGCGGAGTTCAGGTTTTAGGGTTTAGTGTTTAGGGCTCAGGGTTTAGGGTTTAAGGTTTCAATTTTAGGGTTTAGGGTTTAGGACTTAGGGTTTAGGGTTTAGGATTCAGTGTTTAGGATTTAGGTTTTAGGGGTCAGGGTTTAGGGTTTATAATTTAGGGTTTAGGGTTTAGGGTTTGAGGTCAGGGTTTAGGGTTTAGGATTTAGTTTTTAAGGTTTAGGGTTTAGGGTTTAGCATTTATGGATCATGATTCATGGTTTAGGGCTTAGGGCTCAGATTTTAGGGCTTAAGGCTCAGGGTTTAGGGGTTAGGGCTCACAGGTAAGGGCTGGATGTTTAAGGTTTAGGGTTTAGGGCTTATGGTTTAGGGTTTAGGGTTTAGGGATCATGGTTCAAGGTTTGGGGTCTAGGGTTAAGGGCTCAAGGTTTAGGGTTTAGGGTTAAGGTTTAGGGCCTAGGGTTTAGGGTTTAGGGTTTTGATTGTAGAATTTAAATGCTAAAATATTTAGGATGAATGCTGAAATCCTAAAAATTACCTATGTACTGACCAGATTATACTATAAAAAACTATCTTCTAAACCATGATAGATGGAGCTATGAGACTAGTTCCATAAGGTGCAGAGTGACCCTAACATCTTATATTTACTAAAATAAATTTAAAGTATAAGTTTTTCTTTTATTATTATTATTTATATTTTATAATTTCTGAAAAAAATATACTTAAACATTTATTTTTGTAAATAGAAGCATGCCAAAACCACATATCATGCTTATACTACTAGGAATGTACATATTATAATGTGTACATGTTATAACACGTACGTGTTATACTTGTTTACTTTTCCAAGCCATGCCTCAAGGCTTGGGGATCCGGTTTGGATCCCCAAACCTAAGGCATGGACCTGCAAAAACATAGCAAACAACACATTTTTGTAGGAAAATGCAAAAATATCTCTTCCACCATCATAAATCAACATAAAATGATCGATTCATTTAAAAAAATTATACCACGACATAGATAAGAATTTCTACTTTCTAAAAATATATTTTTTCTAATTTTATGACTAATATAAGGTTTCTATATTATTTATTTTCTAACAATGCCTTTTTATAGCTATTTTTAAAAGTTTAAACATGTCTATCTTTTTTCATATATCTTTTTTTGGCTCATCTAAATTGAAAAAAATATATACTAGCCCAAACTACACGTAATTATGTACATATTCAAAAAAATCTAATTTTTGATATTTTTTGAGGTAGTTAGGGGGGGCATGGTCGGAGCTCCGTTATGTTTTTAAACTTAAAATTTTTGTACTAGAAAAATCATAAAAAAAATACTCACTAAAAAATTCTAAAAAAATGTAGCCCAAACTAGATGCTCCTAGCTATCTTTCTACCAAAGGGTTTTCAAAAATAATAAATGGTGCTTAAAAAATGGTGGGGGCACGAAAGTCACTATGTTAGGTTTTTTAACAAAATTAGGAGCACCTGTTAGTATTTTAGTTGTTAGACACACTTAGACTTATCTGTTTTCAATAAAATTTAGTAGCTTAGAAACTAGACTCAAAATGATATGATTCATGTTTATACAACATCTTCCAATTTTGAGTGTAACTATTTCAAAAAACTCATACAAGTTGAAGTTTTTTATTTTTTAGAAAAATGTGTCCACTGAAGACCCCCTTGTGGGCCCTCAACTTGGTGCACTTACCCAAGAAGCAACATCAGTTACAACCACTGTGGCAGTTTCCCTACAAATTTTGTTTATTGAAATTTATTTTTTCCCTTCCCTCATTAATCCTCTTCATGTCAAACAAACACACTTATCTATTAACAAGGTAATGCAATTAGAAATTTAATTTTCCTTCATGTCAATTGGCATTCTATGATGGTACATTGTATCCTCTTACAAAACGTGAATGCAACAAATAATATACACAATGAAATCATTGTTTCTATTTGTCAGTGCTTATATTAACAAAATTAGTAAGTACAAGACGAGATACATAGGAATGATAATGATGAATTAGCTGCTACTACTAACATTATAGAGATATTCACTTGTACAAAACATATCTAATCAAAAGTGGGGAATACATTTTCCAATGCATTGTCTTCCACTTATACACAAAATATATGGACTCATGGTAGGCAACAAAGGTTGGTGCAGACATCCCCTCTACAATCATTGTCACACTCATCATATTCACGATGTGTTATCTTTCCAGTCATCATACCTCCACTTTGCAAGTTCTTCTAGCTGACGGTCAACATCGTCCTACCATGCAAGAACATTTTCAGACAAACCAGGTCATCTGCCATCTAGAGGTGGGTTTATGACCAAGGTAAATTCATGTGTTACGTTCCAAGTTAGTCTCTCCATGGAATTGTAGGGAGATTTTCTTCGATCCATTTTCATGTAACCACATTTGTACTGTGTGAGCTGTGAATCCATGATAAGAAACACTATCATCCCATAGAGGTAACAATCATGTTTGTCGCTTCCATGTTTCTTCATGACCATTCGCCACTGAAAATTCGCAATGTCAACCATTTTTCTCTACTAGGTGCAACTGAGAAGGGTGGTGAGAAACTCACAAATTTTGTCATTATAATGCATCCATTGTGTAGATTATCAACTTCCATTGTTGGGATGCGGCTTAATAGTTTCCACATTTGTTGTTTCCAATCATCTATTTGTATAATATAAAATAATATTGTAGATAAAAAGTATATTCATAATAAATCTTGATGCAGAAGCTATTTTTCTTCAATGAGAACCAGTGAAATTTTTTTAAAAACATGAATTTGAAAGAAGTGGACATCTATGAACAATATAGATGTTCACTATTTTTTTTTTAAACAACTGTTTATAAAAATTCTTGATATTGAATCCCCATTGTTTAATTCCTTGATACAAATTACTGATACAAATTCACAGATGTAAACATTGTAATGTAAAACAAAAGGTATTTTGAAAACAAATTTTACCCACAAATTACCTTTGTTTTTTTGGTGAAGTGTTTTTTCTGGTGCTAGTGACAGATTATATGAAAATCAATAGCCCTTGTTCTCACTCCATTTCCTCTCTTTCAACTTGCTCTTATATGGCGCCCACACAAGGAGTTTAAAAAATTGTAAAAGTGGACATCTATGAACAACATAGATGTTATGTATAAAAAATGTCAAACAATTGTCCATACAAATTCCTGATATTGAATCCGCACAATGTAATTACTAATACAAATTACAGATACAAATTCATAGATGTAAACATTGTAACATAAAACAAAAGGGGTTTTCAAAACATATTTTACCCATAAATTACCTTTTCTTTTTTGGTGAAGTGTTGGTGTTAGTGATGGTGAAGGATTATATGAAAATCAGTGGCCCTTGTTCTCATTGTCTTTTCCCTCTTTAAACCTACTCTTATATGACACTCACATAAGGATTCAATGTTTGAAATGAATTGAATAATCTAATATGAAGTCTTGGAATTAAACTCCTCCTCGGTTATGCACGTTGGGTGCAGGAAAACATAAGGATTTTTTTAAAAAAATTTAAACGCCTCCTATGGTCTGTCATGTTGGGTGCAAGAAAACACAATTATTTCAAAATATTGTAACAAACCCTTCAATTTATGAACTCTTCCTCTGTTATGCGTGTTGGGTGCAGGAATATGGTTTTCATTTTATAAAGTCACAACAAGTGGGAAGAGTGTTTTAAATCTTTAATTTATTTTGACTTTGAAAATACACCCTCCAACGTGGAAAATGTTGAGGCTTTCCAAATTTGCAGGTCGCGAGGACACTGGGGCTCAGGGCTGATGTGGTTAATGAGTTAAATTACCACGTTAAACAGAAAGGCGCAGATTTTTTTAAGTTGAAGTCAAAGGAAGTTTGAAAAATTGACATCATCAAAGTTTATGTGTGCTAGATAAGCCGCTGCCACACCGGCAGTGTTCTCCACAACACATAACATGGATCAAGAATGATACGCTACCATATGCAAACATGAGACATTGGAGATGATGACATAGATCTAGTTGAGCTCACACATTGCTTCAAATATGCAAGAAATAGAATATTAAGTCGAGCTTGCGGTTGTATAGTGTTGATTAGCATATAAGGATGGTTGGATTCTAGAAATACATGCTTGTTAAAAGATATATGCAATTTAATTTCTCATAAAATTGGAAATAATAGTGTTGTTTCCCTTCAAATTTCTTTCAATACTCCATCATATAATTTTATTCTTTCTTAGATCCCAACCTCATTATGATACTAAATGAAAATAATTAATCAGTTCAACTTACACAATAAAAATTTTTCTTCATTAATCTTTCAATGATAGTCCTCAAAAAATTATAGGAAATATGTTTTCTATAATTTAGGAGATATAACTATATCTAAACAACTCTATGTTAGTGGTTTCGACCACACCTATTTTTTACTATGAGTCATTTATTAAACAACTCATTTGCATAACAATATATTTATTACATACACAATTAAGATAGTTAACACATTAACATGGAGTACTAACAAATATTTCCTAACACTCATCAAATGCAATGACAATGCACTTTGTTATCATCTGCAATATTAGACTATAACCCATTTTATTTGGTTAGCATAAGAATGAAAAAAAGATCATAAATGTGGATAATAGTTTTACACCATCAATGCAATAATCACATTACATAGTAATCATGACTAAATAAATTTAACTTGATAAAAAAAAGAGTGATTGAAGGATAAACATCCTAATCCTTCAAACAACAATTGCAATGACAATATGATGCATGAGCATCCAAGAAGTACACGAGTCAAGCGTATCCAAAACAAAAATTGTGTGTGTGTGTGAACTAGTTGGCACTTTTGTTGTTTTGACATGATAAAGTGAATATGTGGAAGAAGGTGATGGAGCCTTAATCAATATGGAACTCTTTTATGGATGAAATTAAAAATCAAATTAATATGTAAGACGGTGATGGAGCCTTAATCAATATGGAACCCTTTCATGGATGAGATCATAAATCAAATTAAAAGACTCAATTCTATAATGCATAAACAAATGAGTTTAGGGAACCATTGTGTGTGTTGGGGATATCATGTATGGTTCTTCTCTTTGAATGAAGCAAGCTAATCTTTCCAATCCAAATCTACACAATCATAAACTTGATAAAAATGTTAGTATTTTTGATTGGTTTGGGTTGGTTTAGTATTATTTACTATTGGAACCACCTTTATATTAAATTATAGACAAAATAATACAAGGGGGCGGCTGGTAGTGTTCACAGCCTCAAGAAAAAAGAACAAATGTGATGTGGGCAAACAAAAGACAAGCCACGAGGGCAAACAAAAAAAAAACATGCTTAGGTTTATGTGTGCTAGATTAGCTAATGTGCTTATGTTTTAGTATTTAGTGTACTTTGTTATTTTATAGGTTTGAAATATTTTAAATTAAAAGGGGGTCTTTTCAATATTGTTCTCCATGGTCAATGTGTGTCTTAATATAGTGTCACAATAGTCCATTTATGTCATTATGTATGTAAAACTAATGTTTCATTATATTATGATGTACATTGGCCATGTAAAACTATATTGAAAAGACCCCCCTTTTTAAATTTAAAATAATACAAACCTATAAAATAACAACATACACTAAAGATCAAAATGTAAGCATGCAAGTTAAGACATAAATAATTAGTGACCCAATAAACATAAAATAATACTAAACCAGCCCTATTTTGATGTAGATTTAAAATTTTGGTTTAAAATGTGCATAAACAAAATCTAGAAATCATAAATGACTTGTGTGTTGCATTTTTTCTTTCACTAGATGTGAAATTCGAGCCACAAAAAATGTTTGTTTGACAACAATTTCTCCATACATAAAAGCATAATTTGAAGTTTATGTACAAAAATAAATTGTGTCTCTTCTTTATATTTCTAACAAAAAAGGAGACATTAATCTGATATCATATGAGTAAAAGACATATATTTTAATAAGCATTATCTTCTGAAATTTCTCTAATGTGATTATTTTAACCTCCTTTGTTGTTACACTTGCATAAGATTTTTATTTTACACCACTCAAAAATATTTACTCTCTTATTGCTACAAATTCAAACAAATTCAAATTATGAAATATATTTTCTACAGATCTTTATGTCATTGAATGCTCCTTCTACACAAAAAAATCCATGTATAGGGGCAACTAAGAGTAGAAATGGATATGCCCCATTCCTCACTTAGAGTCCCATACAATTTTTCATGCTATAGTCTAATAAATTATCACAACGTAGTTAGGCACGTTGGCACCTCACTTAGACATAGGTCTAAACACTCACCCGAAGCACGCACAACTCCTCCATTTTCCTTCTAAGATGGAAATCAAGACATGGTTCCAAGAATACATGATTAGATGAACATACACAATTTTACCATATGCAAATTATGTGTTATTACAGTATGCACAAAAATAATTGTTTATCAAAGGAGGCTTGTATCCATTCATCAACATATACAATTAATATGAGTATCTGGATACCAAGAACACCATGTTCATCCTTTCGTACTTTTAAAATCCACATGACAAGCCCATATACTTGCATCATAACAAACTCTCAACAATTGCGCACATATGGTATTAACAAATCCCTATGCACATACTACATACCCACTCACACATTCCGATTACATGGAAATCCTACACATATATAAGGTGGGTACTTTCCCTTCACCTCTACATGCTTTAATAAATCTTAGATTGGGCCTATTCTTAGATTGCATGCTTTCTTAACAAATGATTTCCTATATTTAGGTTTCATCATGTGGTTCTCCAAAAGCACCATGTTGTGTGCTATAAATAGCCTCTGATTTAGTCTAGTGTCATGTGTTATAACTAGATCTGTCCCAATCCATACATATTCCATGTCCATCTTCACCCTATATATGCTTCATCAAGTTCTAGTCATGCCTTGGTGATTATGTCATCTTCTTCATGTGTCTTATTTTTAGCATGTCTTGCAATTTCAGCTAACTTCTGAGTCTATTGTCCTTGTGCTCAACCTTTCACGTGTCATTTCCTCATACCCTTGTGTGCACCTTCATGCACTTCTATAGTTTTACAATTTATACTTTCATTCTCTCGTGAGTACCCTTGCACATCCTCCTACCTTTATGTATGCCTTCATACTTGGTTATTTCTTTAGTCCAACATTATCCCACACTAGGGATAGTGTCAATCCTTGGCAATATAAGAACTAAAGAATGGAACAACTAAAGAATCATGTTTGAATAAAGAATCTAGGAAATTACCAAAATAATATAATGAATGTATAATTTTACACGTTCTAAAACTAAAATCGTGGTATTTGTAGGAGTTCAGAGAATTACAGGGTGATGGAAGCCTCTAACTGCTTACATTCTTCAAGCACAATCTCTGACCTTCCTGGTGTTATTTCAACAATTTCTAGTATCTTCTCCAAGGTCACTTATCTAGCATTCTTTTGTGGATCCTTCAAAATAATATCTCATTCAGTATCCATGCCTTCTAAGATATCCAGAATTCTCATCACCATGGTCTATACTTCTCCTAGCCTCTCCTCTATCCTGTCGCACTTGAATTTGTTAAACTCTTTTTTGACCACTACCTCTTGTACAAAAAATTGCATGTTGCCTTGTCTCCTATATACAATGATGCCTGCAAGTAGTCCAACTCCACTTCATATTATGTGAGGTGTGTGCCTATTATTGAGGTATCATTGAATCAACCAAATATTTTCTCATCCCTCTGTGTGGCTTCCTTCATCTCGGTGCTTAGGTCTTCATATACCTTTATTATTTGGTCAAAATTTTTCTAGTTTTCTCATGTCAAGTCCTCTATTGTTGACCCATACTCTTTATTTTCCTTTTTTGTCAAAAAAACCAATCAATTCTTCAAGCGTGTCAATTTCCTTGCTTTTATTCATCTTGGCCTCCGAGGCTATATCGGAAAAATAATTCACAATGCACGTAATCAATTTTTTGTTTTAGTATTTATAGTTTTCAACTGGGATTTGGCCTTATTTAATCTTATAGTCAACTTCTTATTTTTATAGCTTACATCTTCAAAATTTTCCTATGTGGTGCACAATGTTACTTGTTTATCAATATTCCTGCACAAAAATTCATTCACCATCTTTAACAACACATTGTTTTCCTAAATGTATAATAATTCGGAAGAAATAAAAAACTGAGAGCTTATTCATAGGGTCTCTCCTCCCTTGAAATTCACTGATGGCATCCTTGTTAATATTGAATTTTGTATCCTCCATGTGTGTTTACATAGAAAATAATATCATCTTGTGTGTCCTTGGATGGGCTTGGAACTTGTCAAATATTTTGCAGCCATATAACTCTTCTGCATCCATAGATATTTGGAATCTCTCCCTTATAAATTTTATGGGTTCATCGATCCATGTCATGCTATTTTGGGGAGGTGAGCTATTCCTCGGCCTCATTCTATCTGATGACTCTGGGCCTAGTCCTGTCACATGCTTCTCCTGCATCGACTCTTACTCTTATTATTACTACTCCATATCTTCATGCTCATGTGTTTTCTCTTTATATTTCCCTCCTTCCTATTCATGCTTCGAGTGTGTGAGCTCTTCTTCATCTACCACATGAATCATAGGAGGAACCCTATCTTCCTCCAAGTATTTATCTTCATGTCCATCCTCTTCTAGGCTTGGTTGGTACATGGTTCTAGCAAGACTTACTAGAGGTGTTATTAGTGATGTACCCATAGAAGCTTCTCCCTACTCCATTTGCCTCTTCTAAAAATTTTGAGCTAGCATACTCTCTTCCTCTTCTTCTTCTTCTTGTTTTTGGTGTACCAGCTCAAGTTTTTTCTTCCTTATCGGCATCCTTGTTTTCATTCTCCTACATGGTGGAAAAGAAGGAGTTGTTTCATGCACCTCAATCACCTTGTCATCCTTTAGTTTTTTCCTGAGATGTACATATACTCAACACACCTCTTTGGCCACTGCCAAATTTATGATGGAATTTAAGTCCATCAAATCTGAATCCATAGTCTCAACATAGTGTTTCTTAGTTTCATATGTATAGGTCTTTCGCAGAGTATAATAATCGATGTCTACTTTTTCCAAATTAAATTTTAGTGGTTACAATCCCTTTATCCAATTGAATATGCTTTTAAAATATTTTGTTGTAAATGTAAATGGCAGTTTGTACCAAGGGCCCATTTCTATATTTAACAGTACAAACCTTACAAAATAGAAATGTTGTGTAACTATAAAATCAGCCTCTATTTTCAACTCTATATGAAACTCTCTGGGTACACGTCATTCATTTTCAAAGGCCTCATGCAACCTTTTGTACCACTTATACATTTGTGCCTTGTAAATGTTGGTGATTGTTTCGTCATAAGTGTACATGGGAAAATCTCTTTTCCAATGATTGTTTCTCTAAGGGATGTTCCCATTCCCATCACTTCCGGACTCATATGGTACTCCAATTTCCTAGAATAAAATCAGAAGCAAAATTGACCCCATGTTATATTTTGTCCTTTATCATGTTGGGTCTTCGCTTCCTCCATAATGCTCTCATAAATGTATAGAGTGATGTTGTACTTGGTCCCTTACGCCATCTTGTGCGCTATGTGAAATAATTTATTTTTAACTTCAGACCATCTCTCTGAGGCACCTAACATACAGCTCGCTAAGCATGTAACCACTCTACTCCCAGGGTCAGCAATATGTGAAATGTTGAATGTGCGACTTCCCCTTTGATAATGTAGGGTGATGGTTGTCACCTTTACTTCTTCCTCATCATGCATATCCAACACAATTTTTTCCCCTATCTTGTAACCTTGTTAACTTGCCAATCAATTTTGCAGTGATGTGTATCCTTCTTCCTGCGAAATAAAAATAGTCCTCATGGAATCGATACATCAGCCATTGAAACAAGTGTGTGGGCTTTCCAAATAACGGTAATTCAAAAAATTGAAGGAATCCAACACCTACTAAGGTATTACATAGTTAATCATCCAAATCTATTTTCCCTGCTCCTGTCAGTTGGCATGTCTCCCTCAGGACATCATTCTTGATATCTGTTTCATGCCCTGACACAAGGTGATTGTACTCACTAATTTTTCATCTCCAAATCTTCAAAACCCATGCTTTACCAACAACCACTTCTTGTGGTTATTGAATTTCTGAAAACCAGTCATCGGGTGAGTCTTCCACTTCCTTCCTTCCCTTGGGTGCCTTATTTGGTGACACCATTTCCTCCTTTGGTTTGAAATTCCTACAACTGTAAATCTTGGAAACTGTGTTCCCAACTTCATAGTCTTTCTCCAACTATTTTCCTTATACCCTTTTGATCTCAATTACTCACACTTATTTATAGATTTCTAATTTTTTGATCATTTAATGTGGTAGGTGGCATTTTCCTGCCAAACTTTCCTATTTCTTTCCTTTTTCCAGCCAACATTGGGTCTTCCAAGTTCCTCTCCCGCACACGGCATGCATAACCTTCTAGCGTGCAACTAATTTCTTAGGTTACAGATCCTTCTGTGGGCTCCCTTCCACACATACGCACTTGCTTTCCTAGGAAACAATTCTTTTGTGCGCACCTCTCCGCTCCGCATATGTCCTCTCTTTGCACCACAAGCCAAGTAGTTTTCTTTCTCCTGCATTTCCTACCTCACGTTATCCTGCACGTTATTCCACTTGTTATTATCTCCACCAAGCTTAAATTTAACACAATCAAACACCAATATTGCGCAATCTTATGCATTCCCTCATATTGAGCAAGGATAACCTTTCATCATTATCCAACATCCATGTTCTTACACATTCATCCACTTCACACTCTTTACTTGCTACACCACACTACAAGCATGTGCGGTCCTCTATGTATCATGTATCAACAAATACATTAGCTCATGTGCATGAACACACATATTACAACAAAACAAAATAATAATACATAAATGGAGACCTAATCTAATGGAAACATAAAAGAAGAATATTATTTATAGTAGGGCTTCATCCTACTCCCATTAGAGTAATTGGACAACATAGTGTCATCTAGTGCCTGCAACTGACATGCACCCGAATTTAGTATCTTGGTTATTGTAAAGGGTACCAACCAATGGACTTTCAATTTCCCTAGGTGGAGCGCAAACTTTGAATCATAAAGGACCATTCCCCCAACTATAAAAACTTGTTCTTAATGTGCCTATTAAGCCAATATTCTTGTCTCGTCTTTTCTATTTTCTAACTCCAGTATGCCATCCCATGTCATTCATATAATTATTTAAAAAATTTGATATGGTCATGGACCATGGGAGCAATTAAATTATTTGAATTGATAATCATCATTGACCATATTACTTGGCATGGATAAGGTAAAGTTATTGTTTAATATTTTTGAGATTATTGGTCACAGACCATAAGGCAAACATCAAGAAAAAATTAACATTGTTTAATTGGTAAAATGGTCATAGACCATACACATTGCATGAAAGAAAGTGGAATTTTTGTAGGGAATTTAGTGAGGAGTATTGTCAGTCATTTAATTGGCATTTATGGGGCATAAATTTTGGGAATTGGAAGCTTGTAAAGCAAGCTAATGCATGTCTTCTCCCTCCCCATACACATTTTTGGAGTTTTGTTGGTTTTTATTAGTAGTTGCATGAGGGTTTTTGGGAGAAAATAGAGGGAGTCTATTTGGAACAACTGCATACAAATGAAAGCTCTATTTTATGGCGAATTTGGTTTTAATATTGTTGTTTTTGATTTGGAGTGTTGTTGGGCTTGAGAAGATATAGGTTTCAAAGAAGAATTTGGAAAAACAAAGGCGGAAGCAAACAAGTTTCAAGAATGAGTTATTTCTATTCTATTTTTGTTGTTTTTGATTTGAAATTTGGGAATACGTTTTGGTTCTTAATATGTTTATGAATATGGAAAAATAAAGAAATTTAAGAATGAAATTAGTATTCTATTTGATGGGTATCTTGTAAAAATCTATTTGTTAGTTTAATGGAAGTTGGGCATAAAATTTTAAAGAATTATGAGTATGTTTTTCCCTTACTGGAATATGAGCATATAGATTTTGTTGTATTTTTATTTCAGCTTGTTTTGAGCTTGATGAAGGTTGATTTGGCAATATAATATGCGCATGAGACATGGTGTTTTTAAAAACAAGAATTTTTCTCTTAAATTATTATAAAAACTTGAAGGAAAAATAAGAAGAAATTGCATGAAATGAAATGGGTTTGCAGGGTTGTTAATATCTAGATTTTGTTTAATTTTCGTGACCTAGGTTTGTGATTTTGACATAAAAATGATGGTATAAGTATGTTGTTTTTTAAATTGGAAGTTCTCCTTCGTTTTCTATATGAAAATTTTAGTGGAAATTAAGGAAAAATAATGAAAACATTAGGGGGTTGTTGGAAAATAACCATTCTATAGTTTTTATTATTTTTGGGCATCTGGGTCTAATTCGAAACGAAATTATATGAGTCACACTTGGAAAATAAGATCTAGGTTATGGCAAATGCGAGTTCATACTCTGTAAATGCGTGGGTTGTTGTTAGTCACCTTGTATTGGTATTAATGATCGATTATTTGTTGTTAAAAAATATATTCCTTGTCTGAGTAATATGTTGTTCAAATGAGGGGATTGAAACATACTTGTTTGTATTACTACCAGCTCGGTTGAGGTCACCATTATGAGTTTGGAACTCGTTCTAGTTGAGGAGCTTGTCATTTATCTAAGTTAGCTTAGTTTGAGGTCAGTATTAACATGTTGAGTGTTGTAGTATTTTTAATCTTGTTGCTAGATACCCATGACTATCATCTTGGGAATAGGAAAGTATAAAAATGCACTAACTCTCCCTTATCCTTTCCTTGAATGAACATGATTTGGTTTCCAATCAAGTCTTGTATTCATTATGTGGTTGTTGGTATGTTGTGTGCAAGATCTTGTAGTAGGAATAAATTGATTTCACTTCCTTTGAGAGTATCGAATTGGGATTTCATTGACATATAATGGTTGATAGTAAAATACTTCATTCCTTTTTTATGATATTGGTACTGTGTACCTTTAAAACATGATTTTCCGGACACACTCCTTTTTAGGAATTAGACAATTGGAAAAGACGTTTGTGTAGCAGATGTTGTTGGAAATATATGATATATTTTAAAGTATGATTTTGTTTTAGCTCCCTTGCAAGAATAACAAAAATGGTTAATGAGATAGTGGATCCTTATAATATCAATGATTAATATTATAGAAGTCAACATTGTTTATTTTATTCTCATAATACGATCTTAGAGAATTGATTGTTGCATGATCATGGTAATATTAACTTGCATTGAAGGTGACTTAAACAATCTAGACAAGTTGGAAACTTTGATTGTTGGGAAATAGATTTACTATGTAGTAACATTTCATTTGATCAATATGATATAAACATAATTAATAAATTAGAAAGTTTATATATTATTAGTTAAGTAAACCTTAACATGTTCTCTTATTTCAATTAAATACAACAAGAATATGAGTTGGATGACTCATGCTAGTTCTTAGAATTGACCATGTATACATTTCTCTCTCCTATAGTGTGCAGGATGAAGTGACATTATGAAATGATTGATCTTAGATAATTACGTGTGATTTCTTTATTTTTATTGTTTAATAAGTTCCTTGATAAGGCACATGTGATATTGTACATTGTAATGAGAAATTTTTGGTCTTTGCGTGTATTAATTCCTTTGGACAATTTATCTATTGTACTATTATGGATGACAATGCAGTTGACATTAATTTTGGAATATAAGGATTTGTTGTTGATCATTAGTTTAAATAGCAATGTGGACTTGGTGTATTCATATGCTGATTTTTTAGGATCACACCTATAATGTATTAGATGATGTAGTTTTACAATAATAGTATGAATTAAATTTATTTTTGACAACATTTTAGTTCAATTATTATTTAAGATTTTCATTTTTTGTGTCGAATCCTAACAGTGGTGAGGGACAAACATTGTATGAGCTAGGTGTGAATGTTGATAGCAACTATAAGAAAATTTATCAAGCTTATTGTAACTGTGCATTAAAGGACAAGTGTTTAAGTGATGTCTTTCTATGTCACAACAATGTATGAATATAAGTTCCTGATTTTTGACTTAAGTCATCATTTTTGAAGTTTGATAGTATTCATTTTGAACCACTTTAAACAACTATAAGCATCATTACACCCAAACATGGTGCATATATGGAATAATGATACAATGCAAAGCTTAAAGTAAAGACACAACACTAATTTATTAAGGGTACCATGACTACCACAAATTTATTAAGAATCTCAATAGCTTAAATTACCATCAGTAATGTGATAAAGTGAACTTCCATAATGATTACCTCACATGATAAGTTCTTATTATCTTATAGAAGGAATACCTAAGAGGCTAGTGATTAGATCATTTAAATGCGAGACAAGTTAATTAAACTATATGTAAATGAAAATCATTATGTCACGAAAGTACTATTAATAGGTACTTAGTCAAACAAATCAATAACTTGGTTGATGACTCTTCTCTCGAGAATAAATGTCATGATACAGTATGCACTAATGAGTGAACTTATCCACATGTAAAGATACAAATAATTTACTTATCCAAGTTCATAACTTCAAATTGTATATGGTAGTGTATGGAAATCTAAAATCATCATTTTTAAAATACCCCCTTAACTGATGTTAGCTTTAGGATGGCTACGTGAAAGCATGAATGAGTACATAACAATGAACCATTTCCCCTACGAGTGGACACCATCCTTCACTCCCAAAAGTTGATTGAGTCCTGAAGAAATCGAGCATCAAGAAAAGGATCCTTGTGATTAGATGTCTGACAACCTGATTCATACTATCTGGGAAAAAATTAAGATCAAAATCTTTGTCCTATATTAGCTGCAAAATGTAATGATGTGTAGTATCTCAATTGTAAAGATTTTTGTTATGCGGTGCTCTAGATAGGCTATGTTGACTTTTGTGGAGTGACGACTCTAAGCTATGCAATACCAAATAATTGTGGTCTTTGCGTCAAGTAGTATAAATAGTTGAATTCATAAAACATTCATCATATTCCTACACTAACTCATGTCGGATATGCGAATGAATTATAATCCACTTTGATTTCCAGGTTGACACTTAGGAGTTGTACATAGTTCTCAAGACCTATTAAAAAGGTATAAGCAAAAGTATAAAAATTATACGCACTCGGTTATAGTGAATTAAGGGGGATCGAGTAGATCTAATTGACCCTTACAGCTGCACATGGTTATCATTTGTTATGAGATGGATTGTAAACATGTAATTATGTTGGACTTTAAATTTCTACAAACTGAAAATCATTGAAGACATTAATTTTGATTAAGGAGTTTGTTAAAAAAAATTCCCTTAATTTGGATGATTAATAACATGGGTGTTACATAAATTTCTTCCAAAACCTATCTATGTGGGTTGTTATAACTCACATAGCCCTATTTATGTGGGGCTATTAACAACTCACCCACACAAACTAAGTTTTACTAATTACAATAATAATTTACCACACACAAATTATTAATCACCATATGAGTACTAACAATTGAATTCCCAACAACTACTTTCCATTTACACACCTTTTAACTTTAATGTCATATTAGAATACATTATGAATATAATAATGTTTAACACCTTTTATTTTCTCGAGAACACATATTTCATGTTACATTCTAATTCTCTTACACTTCTTTCACCCATACTCAGGTAAATTTTAAATGTTTTTATGCTTTTTATTCAATACAATCCCTTTATGGGGATTTAGTCACATAAAAATGTGAATGAAAGATCTAGAATAATCATGTGTAGAAATAAAACATCAGAAAATGACAATATTATCTTACATAATTGAACCCAACCTATGAGCATTGTGAAAAGGCATACAAAAATGTAGGGAGAAGATGCTCATAGCTCAAATAAAGACTAGTTCTCATATGATCAAATGTGAGACAGGTAGATGGGTGATCACTAAGGAAGAAAGTGAGCAGAGGATTTATTTTTTAAGGATCACATGTCAAAACAAAGAACCATTTCATGTTTGATTTTCTAATCGAGAAAAATTCTTATTCAAGTATAGTATGCCCACCACTTAGGATGGTTAGAAGCTTGATGGTAAGTCTTGAGATTTTGTGTTACTACCAATTATGCTATATTTACAACACCATACTAATACTGGTATTTTTTTCCTACAGGATCTCCTATCAAGGCATAAACCTCATTGTGTTACCCATTTTGGTTGAGATTGTGCCCGTTTAAGTGGTTGCATTTGAAACTTCCTTTAATATAGGTGGCGAAGGGTACTAATTATCCCCTCTAATATGAACTATATGAACTAAATGAATGAGAGTATTCAAAAATATCATCGTTCATTATAAGAAGTTGCAAAAGTGATGTTTGAATTGATAGAAAATAATGAAGAAGGTGTAGGTGAAGCTTGATCTTGTTCATCAAACACTGCATCCTTCATTAAATAAATTTAATCGTTGAACAACTAAAATATGGCATGCTTTCACGTACCCACAATATCGTCATTTGTGTGTGGTTGACATTGATGTAACAATATGTGGTCTTATAAAAAGGTATGTCTCATGGACGTAATTAAAACTATTTTATTTCAAATTTTCATAAACATGGTTTATCTTCAATAATAAAACATGTGTTAATTTTTCAAAAAATCTCACTCAATAATAAATAAGTGATCCATAGGGATCTAGAGAAACATCGCTTCATCAGAACAACTAGTACAAGAAGATAAATTTAGCAAATTGAAGAGCAGACTGTAAAGTTACAGAACCACCACTTTGTGCAGAGTGGCGGTTGCGTAACCTTACCTCTGCATAAAACAACGGTTGCATAACCATCGTGAAAGTTGCGTAACCTCCAGTCTGCATACACCGACGGTCATGTCACTAATGGAAACAAAAAAGGATATCCACGAACAGTCATAGATTTGAAATGTCTAGACTGTGTCTCTTCCCTGTACGACCCTTCTTATTCTCTAGTGCAGGGGAGGACATGAGACAAAGCATCAAATACAAGAGGAACAAACAAATTCCATCATCGATTCATGGGAGATGTGAGAAAGAAGATTTAGGTGTTGGAATTGAATTGTAGAAGCAAGGTGTGTGAGAACAGAGCAAGCAAGTACAGAAGGGGGTGGTGACATTGTTAACCTTCCTTCAACTTATTGTAATTTGTATCTTCTTTTAATTGAATTGGCTAATATGTGTGTGTGTGTGTATATATAAGTGGGAAGAAAGAGAAATTTCCCTTCTTGGATTGGTTTTCCCTCAAACTGGGGGTTTCTAGGATAAAAATATTGTGTTTTGCATTAAATTTTTCATTCCATTTTGTTGCAAGCAGTTCTAAGAACTAAGTTTCAGTCACTAGCTTTCAATTTTCTATCATTTTCAAATAATTGGAAGTAGGAACAACATTTTTTGGTCTTGTAAATTTCCAAAGTAGAGGTTTACAGATCATTTTGGTATCAAAGCTGACAATTATATCCAAGGGACTGTGGTATTCATTCTTGTGTGATTTGTATGACAATGACAAGGTAAAAGAGGTGAAGAAGTATTACATTGCAATCTAGACATATCAATAAAGAAGTGGAAAAAAAGAGTTAGAGATTAAATGGAAGAAGATAACTTGGTCTGTAGAATTGAAGTGCTAGAAAGCACGATGGATAGGTTGTTTCAACACCAAAGAGAACTCTCAGATCTGCAAAATATGACAGTAGTTAAGCAAGATTCCATAGACTCAGTGGTTTGAGCTTTGGCCAAAATTTTGGCATATGAAATAGCCACAATGAGGAAGAATATGTGGAAGAGTGTGAAGAAGAAACTCCATTTGAAAGAGAGAAGGTAAAATCTGATCATGCTCCTTTTAAAGTTGAAACTAAAGTTGAGATAAAAAGATTTGAAGGACAAGTAGATGTAGAATTTCTAGATAAATGGTTAAAGCAATTAGAAGTTTACTTTAGTGTGCATAATGTCACTGAGGCACAAAGGATTACCTTTGCACGTCTCAAAATGGAAGGACATGCTCTGGTTTGGTGGGAAACCCATCTAGCCACTTGTGAAAAGAAAAAGTGTCCTATTGTAAGTTCTTGGGAGGGTTTTAAAGAATTACTTAGAGTAAATTTTTATCCTATTGGCCATAAGACTGATCAGATGATTAAATGGTAGTATTTTAGACAAATCAGTGGTCAAAGTGTGCAAGATTACACTACGGAGTTTTCAGAGACAAGCCATGTTGCTCAATATGGACTTGGAGGATGAGGATATTCTGACCAAGTATTTGGGAGGAACTTCACACTCACCTTCGAAGGAAGGTCATCTCCACGAAGCCCAAGGATCTCAATGAAGCATGTGTACAAGCATATTACATTGATGATGAGAAGAAGCAAGGAGAAGTGGAGTCAAGGACAAAACAATCAACAAATCAGCCAAAGAAAGAGCAGGGACAAACAAGTAACAAAGGTAAATGGAAAGGAAAAGGTAAAAATACTGCTACCACTTTGAATACTTGTAAAGATCCTAAGAATTTTTACAAGAATTGTGATATCAATGGTCATATTGATGCTACATGTTGGAAGTTACATCCGGAATTGCATCCAAAGAACTGAACCAAGGATTCCAAGAAATCCATGACAACTGTAAAGACATATGGGGAGGTGGAAATAGAAGATGATTCTGATGTAGATGAGAGGCTAGGATGTACGACCACCAACATGGACAACCAAGAACAAGAGGAAGAGATGAGTAAGCTATTTCAAATCAAAATCCAAATCAAGAGAACTAAGGTAAATGCTTTGGTTGATACTGGTTCTCAATCTAATTTGATTTCTGATGTGGTTGTAAAGAAGCTTGGTCTTGAAACTTATGAGCATCCACATCCTTATCCTTTGGGATGGGTGAAGAAGGGTGTAGAAATTCAGGTAACAAGAAGATGTAAGTTCAAGTTTGGGATAAATTCTCAGTATATAGATGTATTAGAGGCTGATGTAATTCCACTTGATGCATTTGATGTTGTTTTTGGGAGTCCTTACTTGTATATCAGGGATGCTATATTCATGAGAAGGGAGAAATGATATAGATGGGTCAAGGATGGAGTCAGTTACAACATCCGAGCACACCAACATAAGTCAAAACTTGTTATGGTAAGTGCTAACCAAGAAAAGAGACTAATTCAGGAAAATCATAATCAATTTTGTTTACTTTTATTAAAGGATAAGCAAGATGGGGTAGAAATTTCAGATATTTCTAACAAAGGGATGAAGGATTTGGGTAGCATAATTCACTCTTTTTAAGGAATTATTCCAAACTCCCAGTGGGTTACCACCAAAGTGACAGGTAGAGCATGAGATTCAACAACTTCTAGATTCTCCTCTACCAAATATTGGGTTGTATAGGCAATCCTTGTTGGAGAGTACAAAGGTAAAGAAACAAATCTAGGAGCTATTAGACCAAGGGGTAATACATCTTAGCACCTCACCATGTGGTTGGCCTATTGTGATGGTGCCAAAAAAGGATGGTTCTTGGAGAATGTGTATCGACTACCATTCTTTGAACAAGATTACCATAAAGAACATATATCCACTCCCACACATAGATGATCTCTTGGACCAGTTTCAACATGCAAAATTATTCGCAAAGTTGGATCTCAAGTCTAGTTATCACCAATTCAGGATGAAGGAGGAGTATATATGGAAGACTACCTTAAAAAATAGGATTTGTATGAGTGGTTAGTACTTCCATTTGGTTTATGTAATGCACCCGCTACTTTTATGAGGTTGATGAATGATGTATTGTGGGAATTCATAGATTCATGTGTCATTGTTTATCTAGATGATATTATTATTTTTAGTGCCACATGGGAGGAACATATAACACATTTGTAGCAAGTCTTGCAAGTTCTCAAGGAGAAACAACTACTATGCAACATGAAGAAGTGTGAATTTTCCAAACAATCATTTGTCTATCTTGGGCACATGGTTGGAGGAGGAGAGCTACGAGTGGGTCTGAAGAAGGTGGAATCCATCACCAACTGACCAACACCGATGGGAGCCATGGAGACTAGAAGTTTTTTGGGAGCAGTACAATACGTGAGGAATTTCATTATAGGCTTCTCTGCTATTGTAACACCTCTACACACAGCGGCCACAAAGAGTAAGGGTTTGGATTGGGTTAAGGAACAAGACAAGGCTTTTGAATTATTAAAATACAAAATTAGTCATGCTCCAGTACTTTCTCTTCCTAATTTGCAACAACCCTTTGAAGTAGAGACAAATGCTAGTGATTATGCTATGGGAGCAGTGTTGTTACAGGGAGGTAAGCTAGTATGTTATCATTCTGAAACTTTCACTTCAATAGTTAGAGGGTCTTCAGTATATGATAAAGAGATGTATGCACTAGTTCAGGAAATTAAGAAATGGAAACATTATTTATTGGGTAAATAAACTATTGTGCACACTGACCACAAACCTCTCCAGTATTTACAAGCACAATCTAAATTGCAGCAGGAAAGGCACTACAAGTGATTGGGATTCCTTCAGCAGTTCCATTTGGTAATCAAGTACAAGAAAGGAAGCACAAATTTGGTGGTAGAAATGTTGTCTAGGCTGCCCACATAGGAGAAAATCTCTAGTTTGGCCACCATCTCTCATATTGAGCCCTTCACGAAGGAAGCTTATGGAGAGGAATATGCTCAAGACAAAGATTTTGGGGTGACATATCAACAATTGCAGTCCCAAGGGGCTGAAAAGATGGGTATTGAAGATTTTTATCTCAAAGATGGGTTGTTCTACCTATGGGGGAAGCTTTGTGTGCCAAGAGAAGAAAGACTTTTATTGATGAGGGAAGCACATACCTCGAAATTAGCAGGACATTTTAGTGTCGGCAAGACCATGGCCCACTTACAAACGTATGTGTATTGGCCCAATATGCAAGAAGAATTGTCTAAATTCATAAGAGGATGTAAACTTTGTTGTACAAGCAAGCCTAAAAATTGTGAAGGAAGGTTTATATATGCCCTTACCGGTCCCTACTCGACCTTGGGAGGATAGCTCCATGGATTTTGTAGGAGGACTACCTATGTCTAAACATGGCCATGATTATCTATATGTTGTTGTAGATAGATTAAGTAAAATGTGTGTTCTTATGGCATGTAAAAAGACAATAAAAGCAAGTGAGGTAGCTGAAATTTTATTTGCTAATGTATGGGTGCATTTTTGTTTCCCGAAGTCTATTGTTTCTGACATAGATTTCAGGTTCTTGGGGAAGTTTTGGACTACTTTGTGGGACAAGATGGACACCAAGTTATAGAGAAGCACGGCCTTCCATCCCCATACAAATGGACAAATGGAGGTGGTGAACAGGGCTTTGGTACAGCTGATTAGAGGATACAATAACAAATATCCACAGACTTGGGATGAGTCAACCTACATTCAACATTCCTACAACAATAGGGTGGTAAACACATCCACTATGCAATCACCTTTTGAAGAATGCTTTGGGTATCTACCTACCAACCCACTAGATATTGCAGTAGGACAATAGGAAGAGGGGGAGATACATGATTCAGAAGTGACGAGAGCAGCGAAGTTTGTTGAGAGGTTCTGGAAAATCCATCTCAAGGTGAAATAAAAATTGGAGAAATCTCAAGCCAAGTATAAGGCTAGACACGATCAACATCGTAGAGAACACAAACTGCATATTGGAGACAAGGTTTGGCTTTACTTGAGAAAGGAGAGACTACTAGGTCAAGCAAGGAAACTCAAGCCATTACAGTAGGGACCCTTCACCATACTAGAGCAGGTTGGAGAGAACGCTTTCAGACTTGATTTGCCATGTACTTCATGTGGATGTACTCAGTAATGAATTGTGAGAACTTGCACCTATATGAGCCATCCATGCTTGATGAGGAAGAATAATGTTAGTTGCTACCTTCCATAGAAGATTGCATCTTGGATTCATGAGGTGAGTTGGAGGAGTACGTAGTGCTGCAAAAGAAGGTTAGAGAGACAATGAGAGGTCCACAGGAGTCTTGGCAGGTTGGACTCAAGGGGAAGATACCAAGGCAGGCTTGGTGGTACTCGAAGGAGAAAGTGAGGGAATTATTTCCTCATCTACTCCCCCATTAAGCTTTTGTGGGACCAAAAGCCTCCTAAGCAGGGGAGGTGTGATCCATAGGGATCTAGAGAAACACCACTTCATCATAACAACCAGTACCAGAAGAGAAATTTAGCATATTAAAGAGAAAATTGTAAAGTTACAGAACCGGTACTCTGTGTAGAGCAGTAGTTGCATAACCGCCCCTCTGCACATAATGGTGGTGGCTTAACCACCATGGTGGTTGCGTAACCGCCGGTCTGCATACACCGGTGGTCCTGTCACTAATGGAAACAAAAAAAGATATCCACAAAAAATCACAGATTTGAAATGTTTGGACTATGTCTCTTCCTTGTACGACCCTTCATATTCTCCAGTGCATAGGAGGACATGAGAAGAAGCTATAAATACAAGAGGAGCAAGTGGATCCAATCATCGATTCATGGGAGAAGTGAGCAAGAAGACTTTGGTGCTAGAATTGAATTGTAGGAGCAAGGTGTGTGAGAACAGAGAAAGCAAGTACAGAAGGAGGGTGGTGACATTGTTTACCTTTCTTCAACTTATTGTAATTTGTATCTTCTTTTAATTGAATTGGCCTTAACATGGCGCTGAGATTTGAACCTTGAACCTCCCAATTACTAGGAGACCCAAGAACCGTTACACCACTACCCGTTAGATTTTTTGTTTTTAAATTAAATTACCTAATTTTTATTTTTAATTGTATTACCTACTTCTACTTGTAATCTATTCTACTCTAAATGAACATCGACTTCTAGCACCTTTCCGAATGTAATATTTTTTTGTGTTAACTCTATAGAAGCGAAGTTTAGCACAACGACCTAGAGCTCTAAAGCTCTAATAGGAAACGAGTCCTCTATAATCTTTGGGTGGAATACAGTGGACCACTCACCACCCCGGAATAAATCAAAAATTTAATCCACGACTTAAATCATCTAAAACAATGACCCACACCAAATGTGTCATGAAAATATAATATTTTATTTACTTAGTCATGGGTTCTAATGAGAGACCCTTTTTTAACAAGCGTTTGAACATAGCAAACGTTTCCTTGTGATTGCCACGTATCAAAAGTGGCTTCTGGATCGTTCTTGAAAAAACGGTGCAACTCCTTGCAAAGAATGATCTGGAAAATGGTAAGACTAATAATACTTTCTTGAATTCATTTCATATATCCAGTTCAGCTCGCCTTTTGTTTTCTCAAGTTTTCTTCTTCTTTTGTCTCACTTTACTTCAAGAAAAAATCGGAGGGGCGAGTTACAGTGGAAGCGTTATTTCGGGTAGCCCTGTTTTCAATTTCTTCCTTTGTTTAACTGAAATGAGGTGTTTTGTATTTCATTGATCCGCCTGTGTTGTGTGTGTAAAATTATGAACATTTGCTTTAAATGTATTGAAAAATCTGCTACCAGGTGAAAATCAGTTTATTTTTCGCCATTGAAAACAAATTTCGGTGGTGAAAACAGTCATTTTCCGTTGTTTTGCATGAATGTTGAAAAAATAACAACCACCTTTTGTTTATGGAGCTAAAATTATTATACATATTGATTTATTCGTCTTTTATTTTTGAAATTCCGTTTCGTAATCCATTTTTGTTTCGAGATTGACGCGTAATGTGGTTGGAAATTGTTTGTTACCGGTAGTAAATTGACTTAAAAAAAAATAGGCATAGTTTTTGTCAGGGAAGGAGATTTTTTAACACCAACGGTTTGATCGAAATTTGCCAGATTTTTTTTAGGGTTCATAATAATATTTGAAATTTAGCGGGACGTTTGAGTGACTTTTGTTTGTAGTTGCGTTATTCATTTAACTGGATGTTAGGAAATCTCTCTGAATTCTTGAAGTTTTAGGGTTTTGTTTTATGTTGAATTAGCTCACGATATTCTTCGTCTTACTTGGAATTTCACCAAACCTTTTCAGGATACGAGGGGTTCGCGGTTTTAGGTGACAGAAATTCGTAAACAATTTTAGTTGCGAAAATGAGTGAGACAGAGATAGCTTACACTGTGGCTTCTGACAATGAAACGACGAGTGACGGTGTGGAAGCACCAATTCCCTTTGTGGAAACTGCAATCGGAATTGATGTGGGAACCTTCCAATGCCGTGTGGCAGTGTGGAAGGATTCCAAAGTTGAGCTTCTGCAAAACCCTGGAGGACACAGGATGATGCCCTCTTATGTTCTCTTCCAGGGCGACGCTCCTTCCAGTGGTATAAGTTCTGAAGCACCATATGACCACCAGCAGGAATTACTCTCTGGAAGTGCAATTTTTAACGTGAAAAGGTTAGTTGGGAGAATGGACACGGACCCTGTTGTGCATAGTAGCAAGAATTTACCATTCATGGTACAGACATTGGAAATTGGGGTTCGGCCATTTATTGCTGCGTTATCTAATGGAGTGTGGCGGTATACCACTCCTGAAGAAGTTCTGGCTATTCTTCTTATGGAATTGAGAGTCATGGCCGAGGTCCAATTGGGACACGCTGTGCGATCTGTTGTATTGACAATGCCTGTTTCCTTCAGTCGCTTTCAGCAGACTCGTCTTGAGAGAGCATGTGCCATGGCTGGCTTACGTGTTCTTCGGATAATGCCCGAACCTACCGCGGCGGTCCTTTTATATGCTCAACAGCAGCAAATAGCATCTATTGGGGTTTTGGGAAGTATAACTGAGAAGCTTGCAGTTGTTTTCAATATGGGTGCTGGGTACTGTGATGTTGCAGTCACTGCAACAGCTGGGGGAGTTTCACAGATTAAAGCCCTTGCAGGAGCTGCTATTGGTGGAGAGGACATTTTGCAGAATGTTATGCAATATGTTGCCCCTGATATAAATCCCCTTTTAGTGAGCAAAGGTGGGGATGCAGCAAAAATTGTTGCCATGCTTCGAATTGCTGCTCAAAATGCCATCCACGCTCTTTCTTCACAAGATAGTGCTTCCATAGAGGTTGACATGGGTGGTGGAATGAAGATGTCAAAGATGCTCCTGCGAGATGAATTTGAGCAAATCAATAATGAAGTGTTTCAGAAGTGCGAAAACCTAATCGTCCAGTGTTTGCATGATTCCCAGATAGATGTGGAGAGTATAGCGGATGTAATACTTGTTGGTGGCTGCTCTCACATGCCAAAAATCCGGAGTCTTGTGATGAGACTTTGCAAAGCCAAGGCTATATACGAAGGTTTGAAACCACTGGAGGCTGCGGTTTGTGGCGCTGCTCTGGAGGGGGCAATTGCATCCGGTGTTTGTGATCCCACCCTTGAATTGTTGACCATTCAAGCAACTCCTTTGAGCCTGGGTGTTAAGGCTGATGGTACTGATGTTGTGCCCATTCTTCATAGGAATGCCACTATTCCAGCAAGAAGGGACGCTTTTTTCACTACAAGTTATGATAATCAGTCGGAGGCTCTGATTATAGTGTATGAAGGTGAAGGGAAGAAAGAGGGGGAGAATCATCTCTTGGGATTTTTCAAACTGTCTGGAATTCCACCTGTTCCTAGAGGCATTCCAATAATCAATATCTGTATGGATGTTGATGCATCAAATGTGCTGAGAGTGTTTGCTGGAGTGACAATGCCAGAATCTAAGAGTACTGTTGTTCCTTACGTTGAAGTTAGGATGCCAACTGTGGAGGATGGTCATGGCTGGTCCGTTAAAGCTCTTCTCAAAATGTATGGCACATCTCTGGACATTTGCACTGCTCAAAAGCATCTTCAGAAGCAGGACTAAAGGTATGCATCCAAATGTTGGTCCTAGGGTTTAGAGGATTTCTATTTGTGAACTTCTTGATTAAAAGCTTGTATTGGAAATTGAAATGAAACTTCTAGAGGAGCTTCTTTGATCCCAAGCCCTTTTTTCCTTCCTGTTTTCAGAATTGAGCTCCTTTATGGAACTTTAGTATATGTATTAATGTTGTGTACAGCAAGGTACTATCTATACTGTATTTGAACGATTATTTCATAACGCTTATGGCTTATCTTTTGTGGTTTCAGGTCCATTTTGTTTTGGGATGAGAGGTGGGCATTTCTTAATTGTGGAAGTGCAAATGTGTGCTAATTAGAAGTGTTCGGGACAGGAAACTGTGATTTGTGTTTAATTTATGCTGTGTAGCAGTAGTGGATTTCTTCTAAATTAGAATCGAAAGAGGTGTAAATGCTGTAAAATCTCAGAGCTTAAAGAACATTTAGGAAGAGACCTGAGAAGAAATGAGAGATTGAGGATGTAAAAGAAAATGTAAGGTTTGTCTTTGCTTTATGCAAACTATATGAAAGGACACTTGATATGTTTTTTCATGTTAAGGCAGGCCAACAGATGACAAGACTGTGGAGAGGTTGTGTGTTTTGAAGTAATACCTCTTTGCTTTATGCAAACTATATGAAAGGACACTTGATATGTTTTTTGGTGTTAAGGCAGTACAACAGACTACAAGACTAAGGAAAGGTTGTGTGTTTTAAAGTGATATAGGCTTGGGGTTTATTTTATTTTGAACCATCTTTGGTGTTAAATGTGGGGTCTGATTGCTACACTCCTCCCTGTTAAAATGTGATTTATTCAATTCATCAGGTCAGTGTATCTTGATTGTGAATAAGCTATATGTTTCAAGGGAGTTTAGTGTTCCATGACAAGACTCTTGAGTAAATACTAAATACTTACCTTGAGAATTGAAGATTTGCTTTTGTACAGGGCATAGATTTTTAGCTGTAATTGCCTAACTCTGCATTGTTACTGTACAAGTAAGCGACTTAACAGCTTCAAAAGATGTCAAACTGGGAAGGGCACCGTTTCCTGCTTCTAAATGTTAGTTGCAGCGTAAGTAAGGTATTACGATATCTGTGCCTTTTTTTTGTATATGTAGTATAGTTTGAATTTTGTTCTGGCGATTTATTTTTCATCACTCAAGAGGACTCTTAAATTCACAAGGCGATAATCAAACTTTATAATACACTCTGTTTCTCATGATTTGGGAATTAGTTACTCACCCTTACGAAAAATTATTTGCACCAATTCATGCTTGCTCTATGAAGTGAATTGTTTTGTTGCCTTTAGAAAGATTTTGACGTTTTCCCTTGTAACCATTCTCAATCTTTGGTCTTTTATAGACCTTTAATGGTGTCCACTGCCTTCTTTTGCCAGTATTTGAATATAACTGTTTGGAAAACTTGGTTTGAGGGTTGGGTATCAGTTGTTCACTGAGATATGTTGTTATTCTCTGTATACTGAAGATTGAAGGTGTCTTATGAGCTTAAACTGATGGCTATGTGATTCTGCTATTGAAAATATCTTGTTCCATATTTTTTAATTTGGTTGCTATTTTCACTGCACTCTTCATCCTAAGCATTGTAATTGTACAGATGTCCACCTCGCCTTGTATTTCATGAATATGTGGATAGGTGGTATTTTTTTTGTTTATGTTGTAATTTTCTTGTTGAAGATTTTATTTTGACAAGTTCAGTTCTATTAATGTTTTCCGGTTTATCTCATTTTTGCGGCTAGCCATTTTCAATATTGCATCTGGCTGGTATGGTTTTATTTTACGTCTTCATTGTAAAAATACAAGGAATGAAAAAAGGAATGTGTGAATAAGAATGTGCTTGAATCCTTCAAGGTTGACTCCACTCAAGGAAAATGTGCTTTCATCATGTAGCCAAATTTTGAGGCTTAAAATGACCAAGATGGGAAAGGTGAGGCTTTTCATTTTTCATATCCGACCTTGTGCCCATTCCTTTCCCAATATAATGAAGCAATGTGCTCACCACACCATATAGATGAATGGATCAAAAATGAGCAAGATTGAACGAAGGAAAGTTGCTTGACGCAATTGAGAAAAGTGGAGCATCAAGAGGCCTAACTCGTGGGAACAATGGTCATGAAGCAAATGATAAGTGAAGGTGATATTCTCATAAGAGATCATAAGCCTTGGTGTGAAAATAACAAGCCTAGTAAGATCAAGACTCATTCTCGTAGTAGTGAAGGAAAATCAACAATTGGAATGAACTCAGGAATAAATAATAAAATGGAAAAAGATTTCAAAGCAACAAAGGAAATGAATTGACTAAGTGGACCCTCAATTGCAAGAACAATCATGCAAACTTTCTCGAGAAATTGAGAAAGGGGTTATATTTCAGTGAGCACGTCAATGGATTTGCGGAAGAAAGACATTTGGTCATACCCATGAACGGATAAACATTCAATAAAGAATTGGTGCTACAGTGAAAACGGATTGTCCCCTAAATGTAACATAGGTGATTTAGGATGTTTTGTCATGGTTTCCCTTTTTTTGTGTTTTTTCCTTCTTGTTTTGTGTAGTCTTTCCTTTTCGTGTGTTGGATGTGTTCGTTTCTTGGTTGTGTTTGTAACTTTCTAGTTTTTCAATGTGGTGACTATGTAACCCAATGAGCACAGCATTGGTCTCCTAACCACGAGATACTCGAGGTTCTCCATTTCCCCTCACAATCTAATGTCCCCGAGCTAAAGCCAGTTGTTGTCATGCAAAATATTTGTCATGAAAAATTTAAACTTTTGATCATGACAACTAAGCCCATAATTGAAAGTTATGATTCCCTCTCACTTTGCAACCTTCCTCTGGCCAACATGCCTTCAGTTTAACCTTCACTCAGGGTCATAGAAAAGTGGTAACACGAGTTTTAAGTGTGTTTCAGTGTGTAGGGAAAAGTTCCTAATGAAATTGATGAACTTATTGAGATTCGATGAAAGACAACTTCCTTTGGAATCCTAAAAAGACCATTTTTGGCCATTTTGTAGGTAAGTAAATGCCCTCCGCAAGCGTACAGGGAAAATTTAAAACATTTGAGGGTGATGTTGGAGGACATTGAAGATTTCTAAGGTAGTTTGGGAAAGTTAGTAATGAAAATTTGATTTAGGAACAATTTGTTCAACATCGGGTAATCCTGGGTGTCACGAATGAAAGCTCCAACAGTGAAATCTAACTTTTCCAGATGATTTCAGGAGTTCCAAAAGGAGTTAAGAGGAAAACAAATATTCATCAAAAAGCTCTTGGAACCCCTACAAAATGGAAACATAAACTTTGTTCCAAGACTCGAATATTTCCTAAAGTAATGTAAAACACAATTTTTGCTCCTTTCGATCAAAGATGGAATATGCCCTAAATTTGAAATTTCGGGTAGAATTGGGTCTCAATAATGGTTCCAATGATCTCATAAAGTGTTTTTGAGTCACGATTATATAAGTTTTTACCCCAAAACACTTACATATGCTCTCAAGGTGAAAATTTCACTCCTGGTGTCTCGATTTGGACACGGTGAGTAATCTCAACTTTCCGAAAGTGGCCAAGTTGCACTTTTTCACTCATGTTATCCCCATTGTCCCCCAAGGAACAAAGGGGACAAGGAGGACACAAAAGTGTGACCCCCTTGTCAAGCCAATTTTTTGTCACTTGCCCCTCATAACTTTTGCTCTTAGGTTGCACAACTTGACTTCTCACTTGCCTCCCTTTCATGATGGATGATCCTCAGGGCACACTTTTTCACCTCAGCCATCCCCATTATCCCCTAGGGGACAAAGGAAGTGTGACTTACCCTCTCCACTTCAACTTTTCCCAACCCCGATTAGCCGGATATGGTCACAGGTGAGTAAAATTGTGCAAAAAATGGGATAACCTCTCCCATCACAAAATTAACCATTTTAACCTTCAGATAGTTGTTGTTTTTCCCTCCCAACCTCCATTAATTTGCAGACATGCTACAATAGCAAATTACATCAAATTTCCTTTTGATTATACCCAAATTCGACGAGCAAAAGACGTTGAAATTTGGAGCAGAGAGTCCTGGAGCAAAATAGAAACTTTTGAAAGTGTTTTCGTTGCAACCTGGTATCCAAAAGACACATTTCTAAAAATAATAAGTGTCCAAAAATAGTAAATCCTCAACATTCACAACACTCTAAATGAGCAAGAAACATCAGAAAGAGAAAAGGGTGCAAATTTACTAAAAAATAGTAGCCTGAGATAGGACCTGCTAAAAATAGTAAGTCTTGTGATTGAGTTTAGAAAGCTTGTGGAAACTCTCATTCTGCCTATCTCATTACTTTTTTCCACCATTTAGGGGCTAAGAAATCGTCTCATGGTTAAAACATGTATTAAAACCCTCGCAAGTACCTAGAGCATCAATCCATATGTGATTTCTATATGGCATAGTTTGATGTAAGTTTGGATGATTTAACTCGTCCCAATTGTGGTAGAAGGGATTTATCCTAATTGAATTCATACAAAGAAAGAGATCTCTTTGTTATCAAAATGAAACGAGAAGATCTGAACCAAATTCTTAATGGAGTCTTTCAACTTGTGCAGAATTTGTTTTCAGTCCCTGAGGTTGATTTCGTCCCCTGAAAGAGACCTCTTTACCAAAAAGATGTGATTTAAAGGCCAAATGACCCACAAGGAGGAAAGTGAAGTTCTCATTCTAACTTCTACTTGGTGATTAGCTCTTTTTCCAATGACAAGGAACAGATCAGAGTGAATCAATGCATGTGAATGACAATCACTTGAACAAGTGAAATCAAGAACATCATGAGGTTTGTGAAGGATTTAAAACATTAGGAAGTTCATTGAGACTCAATTCATCAAGGAAATGGGCATCAGGAGCATGATAAGAGAGAATCACCATGAGTGATGTTGGCATTCATCTCAAGCTCACAAACAATGCATATCTCATTAGAATGTTTTGAATAACTTAACCAATGTTTTGTAGTGTGCTCACATCATGCAAGTCAAGGAGGTGGCATTTGCAGTGTTTTAATGTAGTTTAGAGGTCAAGAACATGGAACTCATTCTCAAACATTCCCTCAAGTTTCATTTAGGGACCAATCCTTCTATGTGGAGGAGGAAACCTATTCCCACGAGGAGTAATTGAGAAAAAGTGTGTTTAGATTTCCTAAATATGTTTCCACTCATGTGAAATCTTTGTCACAAAGGTGAAATGTGAAGCCCAAGGAGTAAGGTGGTGATCATCATATTATAACTCTGCCATTGTGTTCAAATATCTTCAAGGAACAAGTTAGGTTGAGCTAGTCATGCTACTGAGGTACCCAGGGCCATCGGGTTTGTAGGATCAAGAAGTCATCTATTTCCATGGGGAGCATATGAGCAAGAAGGTGTATGAGAATCCTAAAGATGATTCCATTCAAGAAGGATTTTGGAGTTAGTAAGGGAAGTGAATGATTTCCATGTAAAGTACCATGTTTGCAAGAATGGGAAACCATCTCAATTCCATATGTTATAATTCACTTAGAAGTGTTCTTAAACACTCATCTAACACCTTGTAGTGTGTTCACACCTCAAAGAGGAAGCATATGCAATCACCTCATTTCATTTCAACTGATGGCCATAGAACAAGAATTCCATTCAAGGAGCAATCCTTCCATATGCATGATGAAGACCATTTCAATGACTGACAGACAATCACAAAAAGGTTGGAGCATCATGAAGTTAATTTCTGTCACGAAAGTGAATTGTGAAGGCCTAGAGGATTAAGGTAGTTATCTCCATATCCTAATTCCTACCTTGTGATCAAAGAAGATCATCATGTTCCCATCATAGTGCAGATCTCATAACAGTGTTTCTGAACACGTATTTGATGCCTTGGAATATTTCCATCTCTCACAGAAGAAGGAGATTGTGATCACAATGCTTCAATTTAGTAAGTTCTTCATTGGCGGAGGCTTCATCTCCATTTGAAGATGGTTCTTCATCAATAGGAGATTTCCCATCTCTAGATTTCCACCTCTTTTTCTTGTTCTCTCTCCTCCCTTGTTCTCTCTCTCTAACATTCTATTCCTTCATTAAGAGTGTGCTTTTTCACTCGTTCGTCTTATTCACTTAAGTGACTTTATGTTGCATTGTAAAAGTCTCTTTTCAAAAGTAAGAAAAGGACTTAGTTTCATTCCTAGCGAATTTGAAAAGTCACATGGTGGTGAGATGAAAATTCATATGAGGGGAAGAGGAAGAGACATTTTTGTATGCTATAAATTGGAATGGCCTCTCCATTTCAAAGGGTTGTCAATTATTGAGCTTTGTATCATTACTACTTCAAGAAATAAGAGTTACATTTCCTCTATGGCCATTTTTATGTTCCTTTATCCTCTCTACTCTCCAACTTTGCAAGCAGCATGATCTTGTATAACCAAGAAGGAACTTTGTGTCCTTGATTAATGAATTTGCATAACTTCATGCCTCTAGTTTGTTAGTCTTGTTGATTACTTACATTTTTGTGTTCTTCTCATTGAATGTGGACCTACGTTGGTTCATGTTGGTGAGAATCTGATAGTTCCTACTCACAACATTAGCCCTCTCTCTTTATTTCTCCTGCTCCCCTTTACCTCCCTTCACAACAAATGCTTCCCTTGTACATTGTGATACATAGCTTAACATCCACACCATAATTTTAGTTAGTTTATATTCAATAATGGGAGCCTCCCTATACACAAGAAGGAGGGGCTTAGCCCCATGACCGTTGGTGAAAACCAATAATTTGCACTGCAACAAATTATTTCACCAACATGTGTGTTAACTCCAATTACAATATTTTCAATGCCATAATGGGATCAATTTTGGGTTGTATCATCCTAATTCGGTTCCGTAAGAACTAAGTTTTCACTCTAGGGTTCAAAGTACCATTCATGATGACTTATGGGTTTCATTACAAATGTGTAATGTTTCAATTTGCCTCATTAATAGGCAAAACTTGACTAAGGAGAGACAACATAATGAAGATGTTTAAGGGAAAACAATTCCATTTTAATACATTTAGTGACGAGCCTTTATGTCATACATTATGTAGATTTCACAACATTACTACAGATATAATCAAGAAGATCATTTACTAAAATGTGGCTATTTCTTAAAACTTGATATCAATTTATATTTATAAGCTTATTATAACTTCATACATGACAGAGACAATTCTCTTCTTACAAGTCTACAAATGGTATAATAGCACATTTATGTAGATGTGACAATCAATTTTCTCTCTCCCAATAACATACACAAATTACAGTAATATAAAAAATGAATCAAAACAACACCATTTCGTCACCTTGCCTGCAATCTGCAACAACACGGTGTCAACACAAGATGTCATGGAATCACCATCTACCCAACCGATTATAAAAAAATGTTATCAAGTTGGAAGACACTAATTTTGAATGGTATGTATTTACACATTCAAGAAAATAAAGCAACATATTTTAAACAAAAAATTGATACTTCCTAATTACGGATTTAAAATGATAAATGAAGACAAACTAGAGAGAGGGGGAAATTTTCATGCCTACGAACGGTGCACATGCTTTTTGTAAGTCTTCACATATTGCTGACATGTCTAAGACAACATTTGTTATGATAAAATCATCCTCAATCCTCTTCTGTTATTCCTTTATGGATCACCATACATTGTTCTAGAGCTTCCAAATCAACACATGTAAGAAGAACATTGGTGGAGGTATTACAATAACATTCACACTTACACGTTTCATTTATTGAAAAAAAACTTTAGATCCTCCTCTTCCACCCTATTCTATGCAAAAACTTCTATTTTTAATTTTCTAGGAGATTGAAACTTGTTTATGCATTTTATCAAAATCTCTCATGACTTTTTTGAGTTCCCAACCAGGTGCATAAACATAATAGTGGGCATATTGAAATTGACAATCGACTTGCGATTACATAGATATTGACATCTCTGCCCTTAAGAAACTTATTACACTATATGAGTAAGCGTACATCTATATCAAAACCTTCCTTCGGCTAAGAAGCTACAAGGAAGGTGTATCCAATCCGCCAAAGTCACCCAGGGAACGATCATGGCCCTATCCACTTTGGGTATCTCCAGGCCTTTCCTCAACAAGACTTGATCATTGGTGGGCTCATTCCAAGCCAATCAACTTCACCAATGAACCGAGGACAATCACTGACATTCACATTAACATTACATGATTAATAGTGAAACATTGGAAAATATACATTTTTTATATAGTCTACTTCCACGTAGTCAGAGTAGCTACTGATGAGGTGAAAATAATAGTAAGCCTCTTTACACGGAATTCCTACCCCAAAACCATGCCTCCACCACTCACATCTAAATCTATGCTCAAATTATAAACCCCCGGTGATTTAATTACAACATTTTGTTAGATATTTCACTTGCCACCTACAAGATTCCACAAGTTTAAAAAAAAAACCTCCATTTTTGTGTAGACTAGGATGAGGTTGGAAAAGGTTGTGGATCATATGCTACACTCTTTCAAACTAAAGAAAGTAGATTTAAAGCTCAAATTTGGGCACAAGTTTGGAGGATGCTGACAAAGGTGAATGGCATGGGCTAGGCACCTCTCCATAGATCTAATATGCCCCATTTCCCTTATTAACACGAACTATCTTCCATAGAGATTAGTGAGCAACTACCATTCTAAGTGTCTCGGTAAAAAATAGGATCCTATATGTTTTTCCTAGGAAAACAATGAAATTTGAATCATTGTGTCCATGAGCTGGATTTTCTAAAGACATTTTTAACAAGGGTGAATCAAGCATATTGGACACTTGTCAAACCCATTTGCTAGAAGTTCATGGATGCTTCCAATATACCCATGTTGAGCATAAACTTCTTCCAACTCATTCCATTAACTCATTATGCACAGATGTGAAATCATATTTATTTCATGTATTTTATCAACCAGCTCTTATCTTAGCACACACTATGAGGAGGGAGTCCAGGCTGTGGATTGGAATTAACACTTTCAAAAGCATTTGTTTGTAGTTTTTTATGTCATTTCAATAACCAAAATCATTTAATCCCAACAAACAAAGTAGATTGCAAGGATGCACTTCATTGAGGTTTTTGATAACCATCTCCCACACATTTTCAGAGCTCTTTGTTTGGCACTGGCTAGGAAGTTGCGTACACTCCAAAGCCCTTTCAAAATAAAACTTGATTTGTGCAAGACCCCCCATACCACCATTAACTCCTACCAACCACCCTCTATCTTTACATTATTACTTATATATTATTTATATTAACTCTAATAAATAGAAATTCCCTTATACAATCACCATTTATGTTAACTTTAAATTCATTTCTTCGTAATGATTTTAATCCAATTACTATTGTTATTAGTAAATTTATCATTTTATTATTATTATGGTTTCTTAATCGCGAAATAAAAATGACCATAAAAGTAACTCGCAGGAATGAGATTAACGTGGCGATGAACAAAAGGGCACTACATTGGAAAGGAATTATAAATTTGATCAACATTTGATGACAACCTTGATTATTTCATGACAACCACCCCACAATGTAACCATATACTAAGAATTTTCTTGAGAAGTTTTGTAAGCTACATGCAATTTTAAATTTGCTCCACTTATCTTAAGCGAAGGAGGAATTCAAATTAGATAACCCACAAGTGTGCCTATAACGACGCACACCATCTGATTTGAAGTTTGATGCGACATTACGGGGCCCACATCCTCATTGTCCAGGTGCAACATAGTGGCACTTTACACGCATGCATTGAATCGTCCCAATCATTCAAAAATAAAATCATAGGTAATGAACATGTTCTTGTCACTTTTTTAGATTTTTATAATAAATCGTCAACATAGTCTTCAATAATTTTTAGGTCATGATCTTGTTCTTGTCACTTTTTTAGATTTTTATAATAAATCGTCAACATAGTCTTCAATAATTTTGTGTATGTAGTCATGGAAGATACACGTCATTTTGAGATGGTACGTGAAGCTTACATTTTTTCGACGAAAAGGAAGATCACTACATAGAAAAATGTTTCGCATAGGGTGGTAAATGATGTTTTATCCAAATCATCAAAGTTAATTTTCACTTGAATATAGCCAAAAAATCCATCCACGAATGAAAGTATTTCTTGTCCAGTAGTAGATTCAAAAATCATGTGTACGTTTGGTAATGGGAAGTCATTTTTCGGACACACTTTAAGTCTAAAAAACCTATACATATATGCATATGTCCATCTAGTTTATCTATTGGAAATATATTGGATATCCATTAGGGGGAATCAATTGGTTTTATGAATTTGGCATTTAATAGTTTTTGAATTTCATCTTTTACGAATAGTGTTACTTTATATTGTATTTTACATGTTTTTGCTTAATGTGCTTTGCATCTGAATGAAGAACAATATTATGTAATGTCATGTTAGGGTAACTAACTAGAAATTTGTTGTAATACCATGCAAATAAGTCAAGCATTTCTTATAGTGTGGAATGTATTATCTTGTCTCCATCACCGTCTAATAATGCATTTAGTAATGTGATTTTAGGATCATCTTTAGTGCCTAAATTCAATTTTTCAGTGGCCTCATTAATGAATGATGATCAAGAAAGAATTTAATGGTGAATTTTCGTAAACTCATGAATATTAGGGGTTTTGGAAATTGGAAATGGCAAATTTTCAGTAGTTGGCTACTACCCAGTTCGCCTAAAATTTCGGCCGACAAGCCATTTGTATGGGTCATTTTGCCTACTATTTACACTTTAAAATGAACTTATGCATGTATTTCACCAACATTTCGAATCAAACTGTGCTCATAATCACCGAGGTATAATTCATTGTAAAACCTGGGCTATCAACAAAAAGACGAGCTTTTCCCTTTTTCGACAGATAGACGACCGTCCACGCCTAGCTTGTTTCTAGGTAAGACATCTAGGTAAGAGATGAATGTTTGTTTCTAGGGGAGATGACCGTTTATTGCTAAAGAAATGGACATCTAAGAGACCTCCATGCATAGAGACACATGTCTATACATGGATGAGACAAAAATAAAAAGACGAGTGTCCAACAATTCATCGTCTAACCCAGTCCGTCTGATTTTACATAGATAGTCGTCCAACTATGCTAAATAGACATTCATCCAACCCAATCTGTATGATTCTACATAGACAGTCGTCCAACTTAGGTCGTCCGATTCTACATAGATGACCGTCCAACTCAAGTTATCTGATGGTACATAGAAAATCGGCTAACAACTGTCTAACTTTGTAAAAATGCAGAAAACTACGGCATGTCAAATTGCCTTTTCCACGAATATTTTTTTGCATATTCGCCATTTTTTCGAAATTCAGTTTTGGAGATTCATCACCCATTATATAAATATTTTTTTTAGGGGGGTCTTAAAATGAAATGCGACGATGATCAATACTCCACATATGGGGTAGTGGGAAGTGTATTATAGTCATCTAAGGAAGCTTCCTTTTCAATATCATCATTTACATGTTCTTTAAAGTACACATGAGCGTGTGGAGAAACTAAACACTCTTTCTTATGATAGAAGGATGAGAAATTTGCATGGGTACTTGTAAACACAAAATTATGCACTTGGGTACATTTCTAAGTCCTAAAAGCATACTAGCATTCATATTATTCCTAAGGAAGAAAACTAGTAATTGACGTTTGTTCTTGACCTCTTTTATGTGTTTCTTTTTTCTATTTGGTGTTCCACACCCTACAGCCCAGTCGGTATTTTACTTATTCATTTATATGGCTCTATATACTAGCACCCAGCCAGGACAGGCGCGCCTAGGCACCCCTATCCTCTCTGGGCGCTCTTGATCCTTTTCCACCTTACTCGCTTATTTTGGGTCCCTTATATATTTTGGGCACCTTTCCCACTTATGGGGCGGCCTTTCAGTTGTCAATTATGAAATTCAAACAAAGGAATTATATAAATACATAGTCATGTGACCAAAATCCAAGACCAAGCACTAAGCATTACTACCATCACCTAAGCTTGCATCCAAAAGGCACCTAAAGCACTCTAAATCATCCATCTAGCATCCACTCAAGGGACAAGCGACTAAATTTTTTGCATACACAGCATAGGAATGCAAAGTTCTTTGTTCCATCCACACAATTTACTGCATTGCTACATCCAGCTACAACACACTATTAAGGGCACTTGCACAAGGGCATCCTAGGGCACAATTCTTACACACACTCACCAGAAATACATGGATTCTTAGATGTAGTGCATTGCTTGGTTGTAAGTTTACTCTTAAGGTGACCATCGGGGTCAGTCTGAATTGTCATACTGCATCTTTATTTTTAGGTTTGATGCAGTTTGTGGGTTTTTGTAGATGAACTTCTATTCTGCAGGTTCCATGTACCTTAGGCATTCATCGAGTGACACAAAGGAGATCAACATGAAGTAATAATGACGACCTTGCGACATAGTGAAAACCAGGCTCTGACTACTTACGCAGTGACATGCACCCAAAAGAGGTCTTCAACACCCAGGCGTCCTTGTCCTACCATGGGCGCTCGTGTCTGAACTTGTTCATGCATTCCAGAATTTATTTCTTACAATAACAACACTCCACCCAATCTGTTCATCACTTTTCCCAGTCCATATCAGCTTCAAATCAAGCATAAATCAGCTAAGTCCTCTTTCTCTACTTCTTGTTTAGGGTTTCATACTTGCTTATTTTTTGTGTCGTATTGTACTTAGCATCTTTATATCATAATTTACATCAGTTACTCTGTAATTGGGGTTTAATAAATCTACTTTTTGTTAAATCTGTACTTAAATATTCTAGTAGTGATCCCTAATTGGAGAATTTATCTAGATTCCAAATTTATGAGGGAGCATTAAAATATGTGAGGTTAGAATGAACTAATTTCATGGAATGAATGTGATTAACTACTTGAGCATGGGTTTGTGAAGATTGGACAAAAGATTAGTGTATTATAGGTGTCTTTAACTAAGGGATCCAATGGTTGGTGAGTGGTTACAACCCACGGGAAATAAATGTGTCCCCCCTCCATTTCAAATGTGACATCCTCTTAAAAATTCTCCTTGTAAAATTACTTGGCAAATGTAAGTTATTTTTGAATATTGGCAAATGTGTGTTGAATACTCTCCGGGGGCCCACTTCGTCACACATGTAAGTTATTTTTGTTTGAATACCTTTGCAAAATTGAATTCGTTTATGGTGTTTCAATATGCACGAAAAAATAAATATTTTGAGGTTAAATTGAAGGTTTCCTAGGATGGAGACAATCTCCACAAAAATAAAGCTCCTAGTTTTTCCATTGGCCAAGGAAACCTTATTTGTCTTGGTCATGATTTAATTCATGTCAAACCTTATTAAATCTCCATACTTGGTGTTGCATAGTTATATATGTTTAAAATATTTATCAAACCCCTTTCTCCTAGTCCTTTGTGATGTAAGACCCCTAGGCTCTGCCCTTACCTCCTTAAGTTAAACTCTTCTAGTAGCCCTCCTAAAGGGGTTTTCTGGATGCAAATATTCTTATAAGGGATTTTGGAAAAAACCAAGGGCCATCTCAAATACCCTTCATTGGGTTTAGTCTATTTCCAAAGTTTCAGGCCCTCACTCAAACCCTAGCACCTTTGTTTCACCAAAACACAATCTCTAGGCTTAGTTAGCCCATAGGTCTAAGCATTATTGTCTCTCACTTCCAAGTATTAACTCAAGAAAATAACCCTAGATTCACTTTGAAAATGCTCTCCCCATGGTGTAGACTCATTTACAAGGGTTTTTTCTAGTTAAAACTACTATAAACTCAATTTTACTAATTTTCCCTAGATAATGTTACCAGTCAGGCCGAGAACATACAAAATTATCTAGTTTTATTTTTCAATGGTTTCATGACTCTAAAAAAGTTTCACAAGGTTTTCCTTATCCCCATACATCTTCTCTCTAAATTTCAAGTGCTAGAACGACATAAAACAAGAGTTATATGCAAATTACCAGTCACAATCATAGACTAAAGCCCTTCAACAAGGTCTTCCACAATTCTATGACTTATTACTTCCTTGACATGTTATCAATCAATGATATATACAAGCATAACATGAATATTGGTAGAATACACAAAGATGTGTTTGAAAACCATAATCTTTATTACTTTACCTAAGAACTTTTTTTACATGTTCTCCTTCATTCTCCTTGTTTTCTTCTTCATCAACTCCTACCTCTCCATCTTACTATTGCTCTTTATCCACAAAATTAAAGACTCAAATAAAGGTGATTTGAAAACCCAACTACTTCCTAACTTACTCTAACACGTTCTCCCATGTGTATTCCACCTTTTACATGCTCTAAATGCTTGTATTAAGGGTCTTAACAATGAGTAACTCTATATGGAGTCTTCTAACATAGAAAAGGGTGGTCTCTAGAACCTTAGAACATATAAATGGGCTCACAAGAATTATTTCAAGATGTCCAATCCACTAACATGCCTTATAGCCTCTCACACACCCTCCAAATGATTTTACATTCAAATATTTGAATTTTACATTTGGGCAAGAAAACTAAATTAAAGCAAAATTTGAATTTCAAAGAAAACTACCTAGTTTATTCTATGACACTAGTCTCCTATCAAGCCAAAGCACATATAATGGCTCAAAATTATAGTTGGATATGATTGTCCTGCATCAAACTCCCCTACTTGAAAAAAATGCATGATCTCCTGCTCACGAGTCTTAACGTTTGTTCCTTCTTTTGCTTCATCAGTTGCTTCTTGGTAGTCTTCTACTACTCTTCATTATTCCACCTTTCTCCTCTTGTCCTATATCCTCATGGATCCCACAATATTTGATCTAATCTTACATTCTCCTAAAAGTTGAATCTCTTCTCATTTATTTCAATCTTCTCTCTTCTCAGCGTCAAACTTTCTACAATTGTACCTGCACATACATCGAACATATGCAAGAAAACATCATCTTCTTTATGTTGCTTACTCCTTTCTCCTTCATCCTTCATTGACTGTAGGATGTGGTCGTATTATTCAAGGTTTGTACCAAGACCCACATGTGGCTTCATTTCATTCTCAAGTAGCTTGTTTCAAATTACACCTTCATACAAATCTCTCTACCCTTGCTCTACCTCATAGTTATTTAATCTTTTTTTAATTTTTTTAATAAGTCTTCTGCTTTGTTTTGAACTTGCAAATAATAAAAATGTAAAAATTATTCTTGAACTCCCCATCATCCTTATACCAACTTTCTTCCTTGACAAAGATTGATTTCTTGCACTCTCCTTGCTACCCTCATCATGAATATCATACCTTTGCTCGGGATTCAAAATTAACTCTTTATTTTCTACTATTAGAATCACCATTAAAGCTCCTTCTAGATATTTTCCTCTATTGTCCTCAATTTTTGTTTCTTTACTAGTATCTTCTTCCTTGCTATACTGTTATTGATGATCTTTCTTCTCTTGTTTATCATCCCCTTCACTCTTTGAGACTTCATTAGCCCCCAACTTCGTGTTCTCCATCTTATCTTCACCACTCAGCCACCTCCATGAATGCTTTAGGAATTTCCATGATCCTTTTGTAGACACCAGGTTTTCATCACCTGCCTACACCCCATATACATACATTAGTCCACTAAACTTATCACCTTAAACATTATCTAAGTCACCCTACTCACTCCATAAAACCATTTTTTCACCCTTGGTAAAATTATAATAACCCATCAATACTTATCATAACCCCTATGAAACCTCCTAGCCATCTTTAAACCTATCCTAACCATATTACCCTAATATCCTAACCTCCCAACCTCACCTAACCACTTCCCTAACCATTTTTTCTTATCCCTATACCTCCTGTTTTGGAAGTGGTTGAAACCACTTCCAAACGGCTTCCTTCCGAATTTTCCATGGATCATCTGAATGATTCCAACAAATCACCCATGATTATAAATAGGAGCTCAAAATCCTATGTTTCAGGGACCCATTTTGGACCTTGATCTTTGTGCATCTTCACTCTCAAGATTTCTTGATCTTGCAACGAATGAAGCTCATGTCCATTTCAACTATCATCAAGCCCTACAACAAGAACTCTTACCACTCCAAGGAAGTACAACAACTTATCATTTGAATAGTTGAAGCATCTATACATCCATCAGACGAACCCTCAATAGACAAACATCCCAAATCAATCATCACCTTCAATAAGCCTTTGTAGAAATTCTTGCAACTATATTACATTAAGGTAATCTTCTTCTGTGTTTATTATTATCCATATCCTAGTTATACATCAAAACAATCATACAAACAATCATTTTAAATCTCTACTTTCAATCAGTTTATTCATTTACTAAGAAAATCAAATTTTTTACATAGGAATCACCCATGATTCCCTTAGATCACCAGTGATTCCTTTGAATTGCCTACGATTTTTGATCTAATTAGCTTCCTTTATCAAATTATTACATTTTGTCAGTCAGTATTTGTATCTCCGGACTTAAATTTTTTGTTGCAAGCATGTCTCTATTGTATATGATTGTTTTAGGTCAGTCTCATCCTGATCACAAGCATCTATGATCTCCTGATCATCCAACAACCCTTCATGTGGGAGAAGTTTGATATCCTACATGAGCTTACTTTGTGCACTATCAAAATCACACCAACCTTGGAAGGCATTGAGGAACAAATCGAATTCCTCCACAAAATCTAGTAAGCAAATGGATTACTGGTAGGACTAATTTTAAGACCTTCAGATTACCACCACTATAGCCTGGGCCACCTATGAAGTGGAACAAGATCTTCCTTTTCACCTCAAGTTCTAGTTTCTTTATCTTATATCCTTATCATTCTCATTACTTATCTTATCATATTTATCAAATCACTTAATTATATCAAAATGACCTAACATCCTTCAAGGAAATCCATTTGGATACCTTGAATTCAGCCTTTTTCAAGAAGCTTGTGATTCTATTTATCTAATATTTCTTGTTTAGTTATATTTTCTTGTAGGTCTCTTCACTTGGAAAAATGAGGAGCCCTCATTAATTTTTACATATCATCATCCTGACATTGTGATGGTTCATGTAGGTATTGTTAAACAATGTCATGTACTAATTTTTATGTACTTTCTACATTTGATAGCATCTAACCAAGAAACTACCTAATACATTCTAGGCACAGTCGTTGCGACCTTAGTCCCTTTTTAACATTTTTATTTCCATTTCAATTTCTATATCTTTTTTATTCTAGTTTTCATATAAATTTGAAGCTTTCTCATTTGGACCGTGTTATTGCTTCTGTGGTTGTTTCTTAAAATAAAAAAAATTAAAAATTAAAAATTAAAAGCAATCACATCTACTCTTTCTTCATGTTTTGATTTCCTTTTTTGTAGTATTTCATTTTTTTGCTATCCTCATCAAAGAAACCTTTCTTTTGGACATAAAAAGAACAATCATTTTTCGCGATCATATAATTTAATTAGGATTTAAAGAATTTCATTCACTTAAATTCTCTCACATACAAAAATCATGTCAAATAAAATATACATAAAAATACTACTACCCAGGTGATCCTACTTGTATTTCATCACCAAGAGAATAAGTCAACTTAGTGTTCTTGGCTGAGTATAAATAATCGTGTGGGTGATATATAAGCTAAGCACCCAAAACCCTTATCATTGTGAGACTATTAAGTGAGGTCATAGGCCCTAATACCACACCTCATATTGACACCAAAATAGATTTGTGCCTCAAGTACCTTCATCTATATTGAGGAATCTAGTCATTAACATTACCCAAAACCAGCTATAGAATTTCATTTTTGTAGGACCTAAGAAACCATTTTTTAGATTTCACCTTCTCTAAATTAATCAAGATAACAATATTCTCTTATGTCAATTTCTTACTTTATTATAATCACCTCTCTAGATTCTTCTTTTATATCTTTTAGCAATTTTTTATTTTCACAGTCTTTTCTCGACAAAAGTCTCGTCAACAAGACATTGAAAATAGTGGTTAAGCATTTAAAATTGTCCTTGGAAAACATACAATCTCACCTTGATGATATTCCTTGTATCCTAAATAAACTTTGATCCCCATCAACATATGATCAACAACCCCCACATTCTCGTAGTATTCAATATACCACATCAAAAATCTCTTATCTACATATTGCTCATTTCTTGAATACTGGGGATCCAGTCTTCAATGAGATATTGGATTTAAACCACGTTTCCATAAACCATTAGCTAGATTCCTAAGGTGTCCTTTCAACAATCTACACCTCAAAAACGAACCCCTATAACAAACAAAATCTTATGATTTTTTTCATCTTATTGATCCTAACCATGAGTCAGTCATTGAACAAGTGCATCCTTATCCACCACCAGTGAATCAAAAACATCTAATCTGTGCATCTTTAGGCCCCCATCATCTCTTTCAACCTTAATTAGTTTCCTCACAAGACACAACTAATCAACAATCATCATCCTCACTAGATCCCTCATCTAGCTCTGCCTCATCCCAAAACAACACCAATGCATCATCATCTACCTCTAGTCCTTTAGTCTCCTCCACTATCTAAACACCTCTTGTCAGTTCAATAGGCATCCTACTAAGCATGTAACAATCTATCCCATCTCAACAACGTGCATCACCTATTCAAAACATATTCATGTCTATCTAACACTGACACCACTCATTAATGCAAGTTCCATCTCTAGTGTCCACCCCTCTTTCAGTCACCTCTTCACAACATTCTCTCACACTACCCCTAGCCTCTATCTCTTATTCCCTTCCACACATACCTCAAAAATCTCAACCTTTGATCCACACTTAATCCCCTTACAATTTATACCCCAGAACTCATAACCCATTTAAAATACATCCATGTCTATCCAATATCAATACGTCCAATATTCATAACCCATAGTCTCACAACCTGCATACAAAATTCAATATAAACACCCCTCTCCAACATAATATTTTTTTACCACCACACCAGCAACCAAACCCATGTACATACAATCCAACTAGGTCCTTTTTCATTCAATTCTCAACAAAAACCATCACAAAAACACCCCTTATAAACATTAATGAACATAATATCCAACCTTGAAGCTATCCTCTATGGGTCCCAAAAATACCATATCTTTGAATAAATCTACAATGAACCCATCCATCCATTTGTACTATATAAAGCATATCCTCCACATTGGGAAACTCACATAAGTTCCTCAAATTCTACAAAAAATAATACCCTCAACAACACATCGAGGCCTTCTGAAATGCTTGTTATCTCATTGTGCATGATAGGGACCTTATGATGAGAAATTACCCATGTCCTTAGTCAGACATGCCTTATATTGGTACAACATCATTCATCGGTACTCACTCTTCTCATTCTCTCATTTCATGCTACTCATTTTAGAACAATTCTCAATTAACACCATTCATAAAGTCACTATCACTAACCTATATGCCATCAAGCAATTTGAAGATGAATATATCACAGATTTTGTCACCCACTATAAGAGCATTATTAATCAGTTGTCCTTTTCCCTCCCACAAAGTGAATTAATTGAGTTATTTCTTCATTCCTGTGCAAACATATTTCATCCACATTACAAATCCAATCCTTTATAATATTTGACGAATCCTTCACTATGGCTTGCAAACTCAAACTTTGTTTTCTTAAAGAAGGTATGGTCAAAATCTAACCAAAGAAGCTTAAAACCGAGTCTCCATTCAAACCATTCTTTAGCCATGAAAAATATAATACATCAATAAACGCGGTCGTCTTAAATGAATATTCTAAGAAAATTTTTACCTCCAAACACACCCATCATCAACTTAATTTTATTTCTATTGGTGAATCTTACATCGTAGTCTTTGATAAACTATTGGTTCTATGTATGATCACCTTTCCTCCCATCGTCCCCATCGACATGTCTATTTTAATACCCTCTCAGTATCAAGAGAATTGATTACTCCAAAAAAACATAGGATCAAATTCCTTGACATCTAATGGTGTTGTTCATTTAGAAATATCCCTGAGGACCTTATCAACAAAGGTGAGCTATAATTGGATAACCTAAATGCACCTCTGAATCATAATTTGGAAGGTTTTAGACAGACCTTTCCAAACCATGCCCCATCCACAAGTCAACCGCAGTCAAATGTCCATCTCACTCTCATCACACCATCAACACTATCAAATATAAATCATCTACACCCTTAGTCATTACACCATCATCACACCATCAACACAATCAAATATAAATCATCCCATCATAGAAGCACCATCTAAATAATTCACAAATGATTTTTTCATAGAAACAAAAAATGAATCATCAACTACAACCTATGTTTCCATACCATAAAACACCTATTGAATCATGCCCATCTACTGGTCTTGCCACCGGGAAGATCAAAAGTCCATTAAAATTTATCTCATCCTCTTCAAACACATCTAAATCTCTTCACAAGCTTTAAAAAATAAATATATCTTACAATATACGAAGATATCTTACAATCACCATGTTAGTCAAGAAATCTTAAAATTATATGACAATCCCACATCCCTTCATCTAAGAAAGTGAAAATCATGCCATCTAATCATCCAAACTCCACAACACAAAGTGGAAAATCTATGCCTTCTATCTTATGGTTGCACCCCTCATCGAAATTATCAGTAAGAATAACAAAATATAAAATCATTCCCCAACAGGCACCTAAAAGTGTTACACATAAAAAGGTCCCTTTGACACCCGTATAATCAAAATAAACATCAGTTCCCTAAACCTTCCTGTTGAAAGTACATTATGTAGTATCCCTTGAAAGTCTCATCTAAAATTTTTTCATAACCTTTCCTCCTCTTAAGACATCTGGTTCTTAAGGGTGGAAAACCTCCTAATATAATCTTGAAACCTTTTACGATTAACATCACACACCTAAATATTCTACAGACTATTTTAAATCCCTTCACAATATTATTCAAATCCTTCCTAATAAAGGTCTTTTACCTAGAGATATAGAACCATAACAAAAAACAATGCATCATACATCTAAAAATACTACATCTGAACCTTCATCCATGTCTAATAAATGGTGGAAATATTTCAAGAAATCACCTATTCATCAAATATGACATAGTATGTATCACTACAATAACATGTACACATGACCCTAAGACTTTAGATGAAATAAATTATAAGGCCTTCATCCATGCTTGCTCCCGAGTAATCTAATCCAACACTTCCTTCCAAGGCTAAGGTATCCATCCTTGAAACGCCACATACTCAATCCATAACTTCCATAAAAATACCATTATCAATAAAACTTCAGTAAGCTCTAGTAAAGATGTTCCTTTATGAGCTCATGTAAACCTCACCGCAACATTGACAAGCCATGACTAAAGCACTCCAATCTATATCAACATCCTTAGATGACCCATGGCTATTTGAAAACATAATTAGAACACTCAAAATGATAGTTTCCATCTCTTATGACAACTCAAAATCCCATTATTACAACCAAAGGATCACGATATCCTATTATTCATCATGGCCCAAATCGATGATACTCTAATTAAGAGATTCATGATCGATAATATCACCAATATCAACATTATATCATCACATGCCTTTGATCAACTTCAAATTCCCAAGACCATTGTTTCCTAGTCACCCATCGTACTGTGAGCTTTCAATGACACTATTGTCACTCCTACATTGGGCACAATCATCTTACTAATATAGGTTGGTGTGAAAACCCTTAACGAAATATTTTAACTGGTACAAAGATATTTTCAAAATAACATAATATTAGGTCAATCTTTGATATGTACTATGCATTGTGTCCCATCAACTCACCATCGTTGTCTCAAATATTAAAATTAGGGTAAAACATTCATTGTTCAAGTTGATCCAAACCCTTTCAAAGCATGTCACATGACATACTAACAGAATGTAATGCTTATTCCTAAAATGAATTTTGGATCCTATAATGAATCCTCTATGAGTTCATTCGTTTCCTCATAAAATTTTCTTGATGAAACTTTCTTTGATTATGTCATCCAATTCCTTTCACTATGGGACTATTGCCTCCTTAAACTTAATTCCATTCCTACATTGAAGACATATGAAAAACCCGACAAGTAGCCCATGTATGAACCTAATGTTGGACATGTTATCAAATTCAGTCCACCACATCCAAAATCCAACCTCATCGATGGAGGGATCATTTTCCATTCTTCACGTCCTACTAATCAACATCATGCCAAACCATTCATATTAGACTTCACATTTATATATAACTAATTATTCACACAAATGTAGCTCCATAATTGCACTTGGAAGGGATTTGGACTTAGATGTTATGAATAACTAATCCATGAATTAATCCTTGATTATTCCCACAAACCTCATGAAAAATATGGGTTCAGTTTTGAAAAACTAGCCTCAGAGTCCTCCAAAAACACCACAACTAAATCCATAATAGAACTAGAACCACCTTCCACATTTACACACGACAATCCCATAGACATAGATCGCACCGTTTAAATACCATATATTGTTTTAGTCAACACTATCACCTTAGTACCACTTACTTATCAAACTAACCATGCTATTAATACCCTTCCTCTCATTTTAAATGAAATGATAGAAGAGGATTCCCCTACCATTGGTATTTTGTAATGCTGCAACAACCAATCCATATTCTCTTATATGGGATCAAAGGACCATTATCTTCAAAAACCTCTACCACCTGACACATCAAAACTTCTCAATGAATTCATTATTGAGATTAATATAGGAACTCCAAAGGATATTCATATAGTCAAATTAAGTCAATCTTTAGATTCACGAGAATTAGAAGACTTTACCACCTTCCTCTCTAAACATAGTCAAACCTTCACATGGTTATAAAATGACATGTCCGGTATTGACCCTAACATTATTGTTCAAAAATTGTTACTTATCCTAACACTAAGCCTATCATAAAAAAGATATGTAGGACACACCCTCATATAGCTCTTCTCATCAAAGAAGAGTTACAACATTTTCTCTCTTCCATTTTCATTGTAGCCATTGACTATCCACAATGGGTATTTAATATCATGCATGTATCTAAAGCCTCAAGAAAGTTGTGCATTTACATAGACTTATGATACCTCAACCTCACTTGTCCCAAATATGAATTTTCTCTTCCAAATATACCTCAACTCGTCGATCTTACCGCCAGGCATGAAATTATCTCCCTTATGGATGGATTCTCAAGATAAAATCAAATTTTCATGCCATAGATGACTAACATAAAACATCATTCATTAGTCCTTGGGAATTTTTTTTTTTATTAGGTAATGCCCTTTGGAATTAAAAACATAAATGCCACTTATCAATCTGAAATGAAATCTATTTTCCATGATCTTATCCATAAAACCATAGGAGACTATTTTGATGACCTATTAGGTAAATCTAAGCAACACAGGGATTATCTCCTTGTCTTAGACAAAATATTCACCCGTCTTATCTAGTACTTTCTTCACCTCAACCCTGTTATGTGTGTATTAGGTGTTCTCACTAGAAAACTTCTAGTGTTCATGATTTCTATTTGGGGAATTAAAGTATAAAACATCAAGAGAAAATACATCATTGAAATTCCTCCTCCCATAAACATAAAACAACTTCACAGCTTAGAAGGTAGATTTCAATCAATCCACCACTTCATCTCACAAGTTTCTGACCATTATTATCCTTTTGATCATCTCCTCTGAAAGGAAATAATATTAAGTGGTATCACAATTATCAAAATTCCATCCATTAGCTCAAAAAATATCTCTTATCGCCACTTGTACAATTACAAATCCATGTGAGGGGAGCCATTTGACCTCTACATATCTACTACTAATCATGTCTTGGGTGATATGTAAGCTCATTAAGAAAAGAAAGGTCATTGACATGTCATTTATTATATAATTCACACTCTCCATGACTACCAGAATCCTTATACTGAAGTAAAAAAAATTGTGCCTTGTACTTCAAAACTTCCACACTCTGTCATTACCTACTTAATCACAAGACTTACGTCATGGGTAGCTTCGATCCTCTCAAATAAAATAACTCTAAAATATATCATTGTGACCACATCACTCATTGGCTTATGCTCATGACCAAGTTTTACTTTGAATTCATCTCACAAAATTCTAGTAATGGACAAGCCATCATCGATTAGATTTTCGAATCCCCCCTTTCAAATAATCACTCACGCCATGAAAAATTACCTAATGAATCAATTAACAATATTAATCATAAAAACACTCTTATTAAAATGATACTTTTATTTTATGGATCTAGGTGTTATCAAGGGGGAGGTTCAGGTATTGTTATCATACCACCCTCGGGGATACTATCCCTATACCTTTCAAACTAAATCCTGAGTGTACTAATAACATGGTAGAATACAAAGCTCTAATCATGGATCTCAAAACCACCATTATTCTTGGTGTTAAAATCATTGACATCTAAGAGATAAAAATATTTTTATTAATTAGATCAAAGGAAATAATCAATGTAAAAATTAGATTATAAAAAAATATAAAACCACTATTTAATTCCTCTTATAATCCTTTCATCATTACACGATCTAAATAGTTCCATGATCTTATAAAAAATTACAAAAACCATGGCATCTCTTGCATCCCTCATGCCCCTATTAAATGAATTTTTAAAATTGTTCGTTACTGTGCACATACTTGTTAAGCCATCCCAAAAAAATGAACTCCCCTATATTAACCTCATCGAAAATAATCCAACTAACCTTTGGTATACTCGAATCTTCAAATATCTCTTGAAATAAAAAATTTCCTCTCAATTATCTAAGAATGATAAATTATAATTTATTCAGCGTGCTACTTGATATGTCATCATAGGTGGTGTTCTATATACGTGCGGATTTCAGTGCCTCTTGTTGATATGTCTCAAATTTCATGAATCTATTAAATTCATTCAAGAATTACACAATGACATATGTGGTAGAAAATTTAATTTTATGGTTGTCGCTAGATGCATCCTACAAATGGCATACTAATATCATACCCTCAATCAAGATTTTTTTGCATATGTTAAGAAATGTGTTAAGTTCCAACAAAATTGTAATCTCACTCACATTCCTAGTCAGGATTTACACCCCTCTCAATATTTATGGCCCTTCTCACAATGGAAATTAGACCTCATTAGCATCATTAACCCTAGTTCATCACAATGAAATCACTCCATCATCATAGATACTAAATAATTCACCAAATAGGTTGAGGCTATTCCTCTAGTCTGAATTAAAGAAAACAAAATCATTTACTTCACCTATCATTATATCATATGCCGCTTTGTTATCCCTCATAAGATAGTCACTGAGAATGGAAAATATTTTAAGAGTAAAGAATTTAAGAAATTATGCAGCACACTTAACATCAAACTTTTCTTTTCATCGCCTTATTATCCACAATCAAATGGAAAATAAGAGGCTTCTAACAAAACACTTAAAAAAAATCTCACAAAAACTGTCAATCAAGCAGGCAGGAATTGGCATCTCCAAATATCATTTTCTCTATGGGCTTATCAAACCAGCATCTGTAATCATACAAGAGCTACACCCTTTTCTCTTATCTATGGCTCCGAGGAAGTCTTACCCCTTGAAGTTCAAATCCCATCACTCCATGTATACCTAAAATATTTTATCCATGATGAGGATTATCGTTAAGAATGTTACACACAATTAGAGTTGTTAGATGAGTGTGTACTAACAGCCCTTGAACATCATCATGTCTATCAAGAGCACATCAAGTGCGTTTATAAAAAAACATATTAAGAATATGAATTCAATAAAGGTGATCTCTTTCTCAAGGAAAATCAAAATGTCAATATTCTGGAAAGGACTAAACATGGAAAGTGTTGGGAATATTTTATAGTGTAAACATTATATTATGATTTGTTGTGGAACAACAAATTATTACCTGGAATTATATGTGAAGTTGTTGTAAACAACTTCACGTATTTAGCTTGTTGTTTACAATCACTCCTAAATTATAGGAGGTTGTTTTGCTATTTGCTTGGCTATTTATTAGCCATGTATTGTGTGTATGTGAAGTGAATGAAGATCAATATATTCTATTATTCTGATTCGAACCTGTCATATGGTAGCAGAGCGAGTTTGATGATCTGAGAATAATATTGAAGGGGCCGTCAATGTGATGGCAGTACATGTTTGAGAGAGTACGCAGGTATCTACAGTTGTATTTGCTACACATTCTGACCACGCATTGCTGGAGCAGTCGACTCAGTTTGGAAAGCCTGCAGCCGATGTGAATTAAGGAATATCTGTAGATCTGCGTCCCTCTACGTTGCGTCAGCACTTTCACATTATTTACGGTCTTGAACAAGAACAGTCCCTATTCTCAGTCCTTGAGACTGATCTCCAAGCTCTCAAACTCATTCTCCTCATACAGAAATCTGGTGATTGTGATTTGATTTGCTTATGTTAAGGATTCTGTTATTGAAAATTTCTCTCCACGTATTGACCTGTGCACAACTCACAGCAAACAACAATCATCATATCTATTTTTTAGCCTACAGTGACTCCAATCTGAGCTCGCTTCTATATTACATTGGATCTCAGTTCATTATTGTGCTTCCTTTCATAAATACGGTGCTGCAATCTCATGTGGTTATCTATTGATTGCTACTCCGCCTTGGAAGTTGGACTAGGAAACCGCAATATTTTTACAAATGGTACAAATTTGGGGGGCCACGTGGTGGTAGAGAATTATGTACAAAAAAAATTTGCCACATTGGATCCCATGCATTTGTTGTTGTAGGTGCCTTGGCTGTTCAAGATGTGCCTATGTACGTGATGGTGGCTACAGATTGCGTAGAACTTCATAGATTTAAAAATTCAATGGTGGAGTTTAGTAAGTCATTTTGACAAGTTTTAAATAGTCTATTTATTGTTTTAGTGTCCATTCCATGTTTTAGGTTGCTTGTCTAGTATATATTGATGTCGATTAAGTCAAGTATTGTCTAGGTCACAGTTTTTAATTAATTAGTTGTTTGATTATAGTGTTTAATATTTTATGAAAAAAATGTGAATTTGGTCGTCAATATAGTTATTGTCAAAGTTTATTATAAATCATTGTGAAGATAGTGTCAACTTTCAAATAAGATTCAAGGTCAAAATCATTGTTAGTGGTTAAGTCATCTAGATTGTAGTCATTTTATGTAAATGTGTCGGCATTTTAGGAATTATGTTGTAATATCGTGTCATTCCAAAAAAATAAAAAAATTTGCCTTACGAACGTATTTTCGGTGGAATCCGACGTTCGGGGAAGGTATGTAATTTATGAGCCTCAAATTCCAAATCTGCTAAGTTAAGTAGCATATTACTGGAGGACGGAGGCAACGGAGGATGGAGGGCGATCAGCGCCTCTCGTTAGTCACCAACGACGGGGTCGCATTAAAATTTGGTGGCAATATTTTATATTATTTCAGTTGTGTGGTGTGCAGAATAAAATGATGTGTGGTTTTCTTCCCCTGTTTTGATTCAAATGAGGAAGATATGCATTTTGGGTGCTGAGAACAGTTGTATAGGAGGGCAGCTGAACTGGAGAGATCCTCTGACTGCAGAGATTCTTCGACTGTCGTACTTCTAACATCGATCGGCCGGTGAAATCTAGCGTTCACTGGAAGTGAAAGCGGGAACTGTTGAGTTCACGTATGTAGGTGAATCGGTGGAAGTGTGATCATCCGGTATGGGGTTCACTGTGGTGAAGCGGATTGGTCATGTGCAGCAAGATCCAGACAGCAAGATCCAAGCCAGCAGTATGCAGACCTAAAAGTATGCAGAGGCATACGATTCTGGTTCCAGTTCTATGGTGAATTTTTTCCATGTTCACATTAAGGGGGTGATATCAGTAAATAATGTTCACACTAAGGGGGTGAATGTTGGGAATATTTTATAGTGTAAACATTATATTATGATTTGTTGTGGAACAACAAATTATTACCTGGAATTATATGTGAAGTTGTTGTAAACAACTTCACGTATTTAGCTTGTTGTTTACAATCACTCCTAAATTATAGGAGGTTGTTTTGCTATTTGCTTGGCTATTTATTAGCCATGTATTGTGTGTATGTGAAGTGAATGAAGATCAATATATTCTATTATTCTGATTCGAACCTGTCAGAAATTTTTCCCCTAACTTGATTGGTCCATATGGCATCACTCGTAAGTATGGGTTGGGAGCTTATCATCTAGCCTCCCTTGATCATACACCTAAAAATGAACCTTTGAATGCCTTGTATATGCATCCTTTCTACTGCTAACACATCGACCATCATGGAAATAGTCACATTAAAGATATTATTCCATCACCATCCCATCGTTTCAACATTGTAACGATTTGAAAACATGTGGTTTACCATCACTATCCTCAGAACCTTAAAAATTAGCACCAAATATCCGCTCATCGCATCTTTCACATGGAAAAGTTCCTCCTTAGCAAGAACCCTATAATTGTTACATCCACCCACCTTCTATGCCATCTGCAAACATGTTACATGATACACATATGTAGTCTGTGCACACATCTTTTCCCCTCCTCGAAATGGTCTACTGGGTCTGTCCTTAGCGTAAAATAAAGTCAAAAATGGTTATGGATGCATCTTATCAAAATAAATATAATGGTCCCTCGAAGGACAGCTATCAAATATCAAAATAATTATAAAAAAGAAAACAAAATGATCCCTCGAAGGACAACTTCCTATAAAAAATATAGACCGATCCCTTGAAGGATGACTACCCAAAAGCAAAAAAATCAAAAAAGTCAAAAAAAATGGACCACTCTCTCAAAGGATGGCTACCCATGTTATTGTAAAAAGTATTCTTGCATTGATCAGCCTTCAAAAATTCAAAATATCAAAAACATCCTAGGAAATCTTCCCGCATCGATTAGCTTTCCCATTAGAGAAAACTTCTTGCATTGATCAGTTTGCATCAAAATAAAATGTATAGTTTGGGCATGAGCTCATGAAACCATTGAAAAGGATAACCTTCTCTTCTGCATAACCTACATATGTCAACCCATACCATGTCCTAGGAAGTTATATGTGCCACTTTCATCTGTATCCAAGATCCTACATGTGACTACTTAATTTTAGTCATGTGTTGACATTTTTTATAAGGCCAAAACGTGCAAAAGGATTCATTATAAATTATACCACCACATATGTATCAAATACAGTATAGAAGCAAACCAATTCACATTTTATTCCTACCCATGATTAGAATACATTTTGACACACATTAAAGTCACACCACAATAAAATACATATCTTAAAACATCACATCAAATATAATCAAAACATTTATCAACATCTATACATCCAAACATAATGATCACATCTAAATACTATGTTATCACATCTAAGCATCACACTGAAGTAAATCAACATAAGAATCAAAATCACACACACACACACATATCATATCAATTTGTCATTATACACCATCAGGAGTCTCAAAGCTCCATATATAAAAAATATACATCAAATATCGGCTTCACAAAGAGCCGTATACATAAAAATGTCATCTATCTAGTGAACTAAACATCCGTCAACCAGATGCTTTCACTGGCACTACTCCCCTGTACCCACATCTCTTGTTGGGTAGCTATAAACTCACCCTCCTCTCCTGGCCACGTTAGAAAACCAATATAGAGTCTCCACCTCACATCACCTGCCTATAATCTAACAAGGAGCTATCGGTAATGGGGTAATGCTCTTCACCCTTTACTAGTCCTTCTTCTCCTATATTTCATCGCCATCAAACAAACCCCACCGTCTCATCTAACACTACTAATACTCCCCATGATAGATCCATATGCTAAGCCACTGAAATGTTCTCATATGCCCAACACTGTAATAAAAATCCCACATCAATCCCAAACCTCTTCCCTATACTCCACGCCCATAAATCACTGTAAGTCTGAGCAAGTAAAATAGGAGCCCATGCAAAAATGATCATCTACTCCATCATATAAGCTAACACACCTATCATCATCCATAAAAACTGACCCCCAGTAGAGTTGGGAAAATCATAGTAACTGATCCTAATAATCATCAAGGTCATCAAAGCACGACCCTATGTCTCAGGACTATACAAAGCTCTGTATGAAAAACCACCCGATGAGAAATCTATCTCGTTTGCATCACCACCATACAATCTCCTCATCACTCCCGATCTATCCATCTCATCAATCAAATAAATCCCCTCCCCTTGGATAGGAAATTTCATAATCATATGTATGTATTCTAGGGTGATGGTCATCTCACTTGTCAATACCCAAAAGGTGCATGTGACAGGATCCCATCTCTCCAGTAATGTGATAAAAAAAACCCCACTGCCTATGAATTTTCCTGTAACGGCGCGGTGCACCTAAACCAACATCCTCCAAGTGAGACCATTCATCTTCCAAAAACAATTCTTGTACATCATCTAAAATCAGAGCAATCCTATCTTGGATAGTCAATTTATCCCTCGTTTGTATCCACACACACAAAAATCATCCATTAGAATACCATTTAATCAAAAGTTCGTCAAATTTCAACATTAAAACAATATAATACTAGTTGCCAATGATTCCCCATAATTTTTGACGTTTCCCCATAGTCGTATATGATTTTCCAAAATCATCGACGATTCTGATGACTCAACAAACATGCCTTGACATAGACTTAAAAATCTAGAGATCTAAATCTCTCAAAGCGCACGATAAAAATGAATTTACCATGGTAAAATCAACTATTTATACGGTGTAATTTTTCCCACCTTGGAATCGCCAAGGATTTCTTCAATCGCCGGCGATTTCCATAAATCACCTATGATTAGCTTTAAATTATCAAAATGTACTTTTAAAACATCCAAGTCATTTCAAAACTATCATATTGATCAAAATATCACATTTGTCTAACATGTGATTCATTTTGAGGGCCCCAAACCATTTACAATGTCAATAAACCAATCAATCAAATCAATGTCTCCCTTGATTACACAACACAATCAGTCAAAACATTGCCTCTATCAAAATCCATCTTGGATTTGTTTTGCAATCTTAACAATGGTAAATCATATTTCTATAGGACATGAACCCGTTGGTTCCCCTATCACTTGGCTCCCTGGTTTAAAAATCCCTTCTTTGTGGCCACATTCACTTCCTTGGAATCATACATCTATAGGACACGAACCCCTAGGTTTCCCTATCATTTGATTCCATGGTAGCACCTCAATTTTGATTTTATACCTCATCTTGAGGAAACTCAAAATGAAACACACACATCCAACCAAACCTATCTCACCCAATCAACTCAATCAAACTGGTGATCATTTCCTCTTCATCACAATCATCCCCAGTTTGAGGGGTAATCACCCATCCAAACACAAAGCAAACCATCTCAAACCATTTTTTTCTAGCAATTTGTCCATCACAAAACACTAAAAAAAAGGGGGCAAATGTAGACACCATGTTTTCATTGCATGCCTACACCCTGCATACATACATTAGCCCACTAAACCTATTACCTTAAACGTTATCTAAATTACCCTACTCACTCTATAAAACCATTTTCTCACCCTTTGTAAAATTATAATTACCCATCAAGACTTATCATAACCCCCTTGAAACCTCCTAGTCATCTTTAAACATATCCAAACCATCTTACCCTAACCTCGCCTAACCTCTTCCCTAACCATTTTCCCTCGTATATATACCCTAAATTCCCATTTTGGAAGTGGTTGAAACCAATTCCAAAAGGCTTCCTCCAAATTTCACAGATCACCATCGTTTTTAACAAATCTCCTATATTATAAATAGGAGCCCAAACTCCTGTTTCAGAGACCCTTTTGGGCCTTTTGATATTTTTGCATCTTCACTTCCGAGCTCTCTTTCACTAGCAACGAAGTAATACCACTCCAAAAATCATCAAGCCCTACAACAAGAGTCCCATTCCAAGGGAATATAACACATAATTTTGTGCATCTACAAGCCCCCAAGAACCTCTCCACTTTTTCAGACAATCAACAAATCAATATCACCAACTCGACCAGCCTTTGTGGACACTCATGCATCTATCTTTACATTACAAGGTTGTCTCTTTTGTCTATTTTCATTCATAGTTTAAGTTATACATCAAAACAATTATAACATAATTATTTTAATCTTTGTTTTCAATCAATTTCTTGTTTTACTAAGGAAATCGGATTTTGCACAAGAATCACCCATGATTCCCTTAAATTGCCAGTGATTCCCTTGAATCGCCTATAATTTATATCAAATTATCTTCGTTTGTCAAATCATTGAATTTTATCATTGATTATCTATATCTCTAGACTTAACTTTTATGTTGCAAACATGTATTTGTTGTAGATGACTATTTTAGGTCAGTGTCATCCGATCACGAGCATCTACGATCTCCCGGTCATTCCACATCCCTTCGTGTGGGATAATTTAGATATCCTTCACGTGTTGACTTTGTACACTATTAGATTTAGAGATCCACCCTAAAATATGGAGTTAATAAGAAAAAATAAGTTATTATTAGTCTTTATGAAAAAAATTGATAGAGAGAGAGTTTCATTCAGAGAGAGAGAGAGAGATATATAGAAAGAGATTTCAGATAGAGATATATAGAGAGAGAGAGAGATATACAAGCTCCTATTAATACATACCCATTAACACTTTCATCCTATTAAATCTAATTGGGATGTCCTTAGCTCTAACACGTCCCTCGGGAAGAGTAGCATGAAGCTCAGAGATGTTTCTTTATCTAACATCCATGGTTGAATGGAAGTCATTAAGGAACAGATCGAATTCCTCAACAAAATCCACTAAGCAACCACAGATTACTAGTACAACTACTTTGAAGACCTCCATATTGCTATCACTCTAACCTAGGCCACATATGAAGTGGAAAAAGATATTCCCTTCCACCTCGAGTTCCAGCTTTTATCCTTATCATTGTCATTATTTATCTTATCATATTTATCGACTCACTTAATTGTATCAAAACAAGATGACATCCTTCAAGGAATTCCCTTTAGATTCCTGGAATCAGCCTTCGCCAAACAACCCGTCATCCTATGTATCTAATATCTCTTGTCTAGTTGTATTTTCTTGTGGGTCTCTTTACTTGGCAAAGGGAGGAGCACTCATTCATTGTTCACATCTCACCATCCCGACATTGTGACTATCGGTGCAAGTATCACTAAACCATGCCATATATTGAGTTTTAGGTACTTTCAGCAATTAATAATGTCTACCTAAAAACTACCTGATACACCTTTCATCACTTCCACTATTGTACTTCCTCTTCCAACTATCTCCTCAAGTAATCCCTTAAATATGTCTTCTTTAGGTTTTCCATCAATAAGCTCTCTTCTTGCCTCTACCCCTCTTCTTCACACAATGCATTCTTCATTGCCTTCTCTTGCACTTCCTGTAAAATTATACATACAAAATCACACATACTATTACTTAAAAAAAATGGAGGCTTCTTAACCTCTTCAAATGTCTCTTACTCTTGTATTCCTCCACGATCCTCTATTTCAAAAATTGATTGCTCTATCTTCAAGGACTGAGTTTGATGCTTCATCCTACCCTCTTCTTGTTCCATTAACTCCAAAAAATTCTCATCTTTTACCTTGTCCTCTCCTCTATCTTGTAAGATCTTGAAATCTTCTTGTTGGTGGTCTACGTACTCCTCTTATTCATTAATTATAACTCTTCCATATCTTTCAAGTGCTTAAATGCACCTATCTTCTTGCAATTTTCTTGTTATCTCTTTATTAGTCATTTTGTTTTGTCCTTGGTCTTTGCTTTCTCCTTTAACTTGTTGTACCTTGGTTTGAATTTCTTGTTCCTCGGCTTCATTTTTTCCTATGATATTTTTAAGCTCCTTCCAAAGTTTCCTTGAAAACATTTCTACCTCATAATACATGGACTTGATTTCATCTTCTTGACTGAAAATATCTTTCTCCTTGGGCTCTTCTTTTTGTACTTATTTAATTAATTTTTCAAATTCCATCATCACTTTTTCCTCATCCTCATTTTCAATTTTCAAGGCCTTATCTTGGCTACTATATGTTTCATTAACTTGTATACCTATAAAAACACACTCAAACACATGATTAGAAACAAGATATTTAGACTTGATTGTCTCTTCCTCTTCTTCCTTCTTGAATTGAGCTTCTTGCATCCTTATCAACCTTTTCATGCTTCTATACATTTAATTCCTCTTTCTCCTTTCAAAAATCTTAAGTATCCATTTAACCTCCTTCTTTATGCTTACGAAGAATCCTTATCTTGAATGATTCATTTCTTCCATGTATTGTAGAACACATTTTATATCATGCTTCAAACTATCTATTTATTTTTGAAAATCCATCTCATTCTTATTTATCTAAAAAAAATTCCTTGGAAATTCTTCCTTTTACCTCTATTTCTCTTTTCCTTAATAGGCCTCAATGTGCCTATTCTTCCTCTTAAAAAGTCTTTTATACCTTTCTATCTACCTCACCTAGGTGCCCTCTTCTCTCACCTAGTATTCAAGTATTTAGGGCCCTTTTCTCTTATACCTTTCCTCTGATATCTATTAGCTCTCCTCTCTTCACCATCCAATCCTTAAGGTCTATAGGGATTCTTCCATGCCACCATTCCTTTCCTTTATTTCTTTAGGTTTCCAAGAACCATCTTCTTGTTTCTTCCCTCTTCACACTTCTCTCAACTTTTTCCTTTTATTTTTTCTTTCTTCATAAAACTTCCATTACTCTCTCTCTAAGGCATCTAACTGCTCTGATACCAATTGATGTAAGACCCCTAGGCTCTGACCCTATCTCTTTAAGTTAAACTCTTCTAGTATCCCTCCTAAAGGGGATTTTTTGATGTGAATCTTATTAAAATTGGTTTCTAAACAAACCAAGGTCCATCCCTGATACCCTTTATTGAGTTTAGTTTATTTGCAAAGTTTCATGCCCTCACTCAAATCCTCATACCCTTGTTTCACAAAAACATAGTCTTTCTATGCCTAATTACCCCTTAGGTATAAAAATTTATTGGTTCTCACACTTATAGGCATCAACTCAAGAAAATAATCTTGGATTCACTTTGCACATGCTCTCCCTCTGATGTAGACTCATTTTCAATGGTTTTGGCCAGTTAAAACTATTGTAAACTCAATTTTACTAATTTTCCCTAGACATGGTTATTTTTGGTGTGTGCATTTTCCACATCATGTGTTGAGTTTTCTCACGTAGGTGAGGTCATAGGTATTAAGTTTTGCAGGGTTTATGACAAATTTTGTTACTTCATACGTGTCAATGTGCATCAATGTGTCATATGGGAGTTACTTTCCATTCCTTGAATGTAACTCCTCCTCCCCACTTGAGGAGGTATAATTACATGCATTGGGAGTTATAAAACACCCCTATTTTTACCCCTTCCTTCTTTAAGATATATGAGACAATGATATGAGACCTTTTCTTTTTCCTTCCATGCATATTCATGGTTGATAGTTTTCTCCCCCATGGAACTTTGTCATCTTGTCAGAGTGCAGCTCGGTTGATGTTAGTGTTATCCCACATGATCCTCATGTTGTCATGTTTTCTCCTTCTTCGTCATGGTGTCAGAGCATGTTGTAGGGATCTGCGCTACTCTCCATTTTCCATTGCTTACTACTCTCAATTTGTGATTTTTTCAAGTTTCGTGTGCAAGTGTCGTAATGGTTATTCCATTTATGCATCATATGCATTGATTCGATGTTATTACAGGTTAATCTTGTTCATGGTTCTTAGTTCATGGATTTCCGGGGTATGCATGTGTATTTTGGAGTGTTTTACAAGTTCAGGTTGTAGTCTTGAAGTTTCACCACATTGCATATTTTAATGGTGAATGTTGGTTTTCAGGCCTAACTTGGCCCTAGCTTATCGATTTGGGAATCGAACTGGATAGCCCCATCTCATCCATTTGTTTCCTAGTTCACCTCTAGGAGCTCCTATGTTTTAACTTTGTACCTACATTAACTTGCTCACCTAATTTGGGCTCTTTGTTTGAATCCATCTCTCTACAGACTCGTTGCATGCATTAGTCATTTCCATTGAAGCTTTGTGTGCTTCACCCCCTATTTAACGTATTATTTGAATCCCCGGCTAAATATTCTCTTGTCATTCAGATATGTGTTGCATTCATTAGCACCCTGCTTCTCACATTATGCTCGACCCATGCATCCTGATCAACCTTGCATGCATCTGTCTTGCCCGAACTTGCATGAACCATGTTTTTGTTCACCCCTATATTCTGGTTGTCTTGTTTTCTTTACACTGAATACTTTGCGTTCATGACCCTTTCTCAACCCCTTGTCTCTCGTGTTTGGATCATGGATCAGCTCTTGTCACCCTTGTGTCTACCGGCCCCATCCATCTCGTATAGCACATGCAATTCGGCTTAGACATTCGGCTTGGAAAATACCTCGACTCACTATTTGACTCAAGCTTCAACTCGGTGCATCACCCTGTCAGCAACTCACCGACCTCCCAATACAACTCGTCAAGCCACTTCAACTCTCTTACCATCCTAGCTCACCAACCAGCTCATCGAGTTGAGTTGGCTCACCCCTAAGCCCGAGATCCCCTTTCACCATTTTCTAATTTTTTTCCATTTTTTCCCTTTTTCGTAATTAGATCAAACTAAGTATGGGAAATTAGTATAAATTCATCATCAAAGAGGGGGTATCTTTTTTTGGCTCTATTATAGGGTTATTGGGCTTTTCCAGGCCACTTTTCTAGCTTGTCATGTATTATAGTGTTCCTCTTCACTTAGGACTAGTGAGCGCATCCACCACATCCTTGCAACAAGAGAGCCACTCTTTTCTAATGTGAGATTCCTTCTTTGACACTGAGAAATGTTGTACCCTTATTTTTCTTACACCCTTTTGTGCTTGGTTTCGCGTTGTTCCTCTACTTCTGACTATGACTTACTATGGCATCCACTCTTGTGCGATTCCTTGCCTACTGCAAGGTGAGTGGTCAACTATCCCACGTCACATGAACACACCCTATTGTAATCAACGTACTATTTATCATTCTTCTTAGGTGTTTTATTACACATAGATGCATTCTCAACTAAGCCCAATGTTACGTAACCTTGTGTTTTTTCTCACACCCTTCTCTTCACGCATTCTACACTACTACACCATGGAGGATGTTATTTCCAGACTTAAGCATTGCAGGACCGCTATTGAGCCTCTGTAACTTCTTTTTGGTAGAGATAACTATACATCATGGTGTGCTTATATGGAATGTTTATTTTCCTATCAGGGTCTTTCTACATTTTTTCATGGGCCAGTTCCTACACCCACTGATCCTTATTCTCTTGAGGACTTCCTCGACATGTGTGACCATGTTGTTGGTCACTTGATGTTACATGTCTCCAGACCTCTCTACCTTCGTGTGGCAGACTCAAATCCTCCTCACACCATCTTGCACATCTTTTAGTCCTTGTTTGGAGACCCTTCAGAGATTACCATTGCTTCTTCTGTTGATACAGTTGTGTCCTCCTCTTCATGTGATGATCGTTATGCTGACATAGAATTGTTTGTTTATATCTTTGATGACGAGAGTACTACTGAGGACTCCTCTCCTCATTCTCTAGCCACATTTCAGAGTATGTTGACACCCCTCTTATCCCATCAGACATCAGGAAGTCTTGTTCTAAGCCTCATATCATCATTACATCTGCCTTCTTTGCACTTCCAGTGTATGAGGCCCTTTCTACTCCTCCTTCATGTGATGATTCATACCTGTCAAAAATCGCTCTTCTTTTTGTTGAGCCCCCTTCTTGGGATGAGTATTTGTCAAACCTTCTTCATCTCTTTGCAGTACCTTTTTTGTGATGCAATACATGGATTTTCTCATCCTTGTATAGGTTTTTTAGAGGATTCCACCATCTCCTTTATTTGGAGTGCCCCTTTTGGGACTCATATCACTTCCACCGTTTTGAAGACCATCACTGATCTACTTCTACTTATGGATCCTCTTTCTACTATTGTGGGGGTTATTGCCTTGCCTTCACTTCACTTGGCCATCCTTTTGGAGGAGGTTCCTCTCTCACACTGACAGTTCTACTCTCGTGACATTACCTTCAATTCTTGTGCACTCATTTGTTAGACCTATGTCACACTTCCATGGACCAGATTCAAATTTCTTCATACTACTTCCTTCAGTTTTCTTTGCGCAGTGGGCAAAATTCTAGTACTCCATTTCTAGCCTTCCCAAGGGTAGGCACATTGTTCGATGTGGTTGGATCTTCTTTAGTCTATTAGCTGAGAACCACATCATTTACACTCTTCTTAGAGACCTCCTATAGTTGTAGAGTTTGGATCCGGCTATCGATTCACATCTTCTGCAGTCCCTCTTACCTTCTTTCTCTCCTCTCTTCTTCTTCTTCCAGAGAGATTGTCATTTGTACATGGGTACCTCATCAGGTCCTCAGTTTCAATGACCCTTGTCACATCTCTCTTAGTTATTTATGGGATTTTTCCATCTCTTGTTGTGGATTTTTTTCCCAATGGGTTTTCCTCCACTTTTTGAGATCTTTGTTGTTCATGGGTGCCTCATCAAGCTTAGTTTTTACGACCCATTTCTCATTTTTGACTTACAACCTCATCCTAAGTTACGTTGAAGGGGAGTGTTGGTGTGTCACTTTCCACATCACGTGGTGAGTCATTTCACTTAGGTGAGGTCATAAGTCTTAAGTTTTGTAGGAGTTATAAGAGATTCAGTTGCATCATACATGTCAATGTGTGTCACTACATCATATGTGAGTTACTTTTCAGTCTGGGAATGTAACTGTTATCACAAAATTATAACACCCCTTATTGCTTGTGATTTATGTGTGAGGCAATTAGTATAACCTACATAACATGGGATTATCCTGCAGTGTGGGACATTTTTAATAGGATAATCCTCTTAAGAAATCTGAATTCTTCTCCTAACATAGTGCTTACTTCTCCAAAGTGTGGAGAATGGAAAACTAAATTAATCCTACCCTAATGGTTTCCAAGGAGATAGGGATAAAAGAGTGCATAAAAATAAATCTACTCTAAGTGAAGGTGATGCGCCAAGAAAGGGGGTGAGACACTTTGAGCGAGTGAAAAATAGGGAGTAAAAAAGGTAAGAGAGGGAAGGTGGAGGCACCACAGTCTAAGACAGTATTTAATTCCCCATATTCATAAAGCACAACAAATTAAAAGGTCCTGCAAAGAGATATAAACATGCATAGTATACCTGTAAACATAATGGAAGGAAAAAGATGCAATATAACCCGAATTAGGGTGAGAGAGGACACAAAACTTCAATTTTATTGCTCATAAACATGTACAATCTATTACAATATAGAAACAAGGAAAAATCCTTTGCAACAAGCCCAAATTCAAGGCCTTTAGATCACAATAGCTTTGGAACAATTTTTACAAAGTTCCTTTGCAAAATAGAATGAATCCCCTCGAAATGAGGCAATTTTTAAACTATATAGATGAAGAGCCTCGAAATTGCTTCACCAACCAACCTACTTCATTAAACACGCAAGGGAATCCATATAAAATCCACTTCCCAAGGGTTCCTTTCTGGAAGAAGAAGACATGGGTGAAATCCTTCATTAAAACAAGTTGTTGAGCTATCTTTTCACCCACCTACCTCACCTAATCCAAATATCTTCATTGATATTCCTGCATTTCTAGTTGGTAACACATTCTTTATTTCCGACCAGTAAAGTTTTTTTAATTGTGATGGCCAATAACGAGTTGGCTTTGAAGGTGTTGTCGGTCGGCGATGTGTTCCATGTTGTCGACCGGTAACACCGTTGTATTATCAGTCTGAAATGACCATACATGTTGTCGTCGAGCTGGCAGTTGATAATTTTGGGTGGCTATGATCCTTGCATTATCAGCCGGTAACACCAAAAGTGTTACCGTCCGGTAACATCTGTACATTACCAGCGGGTAACGACTATTCGTGTTGTCAGCAAGCTTTCCTCTCATTACGAGTTGGTAACACCATTCTTGTTACCGACCGATAACACCATTCTTGTTACTAGTTGATAACACCATTCTTATTACCGGCTAGTAATGCTTCCTTATGCTATAACAAAGTGGCTCAGACCTTCGTCACGGCAAGCCAGCTTTCCCTGAGCCACCTTGTTTGTAACCATTTTTTCATTAACTGCTAATTCCCATACCTGTAGGTTAGTCCATTTTGCAAGGGTGTAAAAAATGGATAACAATAAATCCTCTTCCACATTTGAGGGAGTATGGTTAGATGCACTGGTGGTTACACAACACCCCTATTTGTACCCTTCCTTCTTTCAAATCTATGAGACAATGAGATGGTGGAATGAGATGAGACATTTTCCTTTTCATTGCATGCATATTCATTGGTTATAGCTTTCTCCCCCATGGAACTTCGTTGTGTTTCCAAAGTGCAACTCAGTTGATGTTCTTGTTATCCCACATGATCCTTGTGTTGTCACATTTTTTATTTCTTCATTAGTTACCATTCATGATAAGATCATACAAAATTCTCTAATTTCAGTTTGCAAGGGTTTCACTACTATAAACAAATTTCAGAGGGTCTTCCCTTCCACCATACACCTTCCCTCCAAATTTCAAGTGCTAGAACGATATAAAACTAAAGTTATATGCAAATTACCAATCATAAGAACATACTAAAGCCCTTCAATAGGGTATGTCACAGTCATATGACTTATTACTTCCTTGAAATTTTATCAATCAATGATATATACAAGAATAACATGAATATTGGGAGATTACACAAAAACGTGTGTTTGAAAACCATAATCTTTATTGCTTTACTTCAGAATTTTTTTACATGCTCTCCTTCATCCTCCATGTTTTCTTCCTCATCATTAACTCATATCTCTCCATCTCACTAGTGCTCTCTATCCATGAAATTAAAGACTCAAATAGAGTTGTTTTGAAAACCTAACTACTTCCTAACTTAGTCTCACATATTCTCCCATGCTTATTCCACCAGTTACATGCTCCAAATCCTTGTATTATTGGTCTTAACAATGAATAACTCAAAATAGAGTCATCTAACATAGAAAAAGGGTGGTCTTTAGAACCTTAGAACATATTCATGGACTCACAAGGAGCCTTTCAAGATTTCTAACCCACTAGAATGCCTTCTAACCTCTCACACACCCTCCAAATGATGTTTTTGCATTCAAATATTTGAATTTTACATTTGGGTGGGAAATATTAATACAAGAAAAATTTAAATTTCAAAGCAGACTACCTAGTCTAGCCTATGCCACTAGTCTCCTATCAAGCCAAAACATGCAAAATGGCTCACAATTCTAGTTAGAGATGATGCTCCTGCATCACTTTATCAATTTAAATGACATGTATTTTTTAATAAAATACTAACCTAAGATCCTAAATACTCCCCTTTTGCACTTGCTCTATAATTAAGTTTTTTTTAATCCTCTTGGCACATTTAATAAATCAAAACAAAAATAATTCTAACCTATGTCTAACAACACCCCATATGTGGTTTTTCCCACATAATGACACATGTAATGTTTGACTTTCCCAACTTGGAAGTGGGCTCGGCCTTTAAGTTGTTAGTTATTGTAGGGTTGTTTGACCTATTCACCATTTCACATCACCTATGAAAAATCAAACTAAACAGCCATACATGTCATACACCATAGCCAATTGAACCACGTCAAAGCCTCACAACTCATAGCCATGTCACCTCCAACCAAGTGTCAAGGTCAATGGTCAGTAAATAGAACAAAACCTAACTACCACAAAAATAAGAAATTTTAGCAGTCATGCTCAAAGCACAACGGTTAAACCCATTCCATGTTCCCACCAAGTTGGATGTGTGACAGGTCCTCTACTCATCTGTCGAGTCCTCATATGCCCCTCTCAATAAGCTCTCCACATCACCCAGCTTAGGTTGTGTGAAGAGCCCTCCTAGCTCGGCCAATGATAAGCTCCACATGGACTTAGTCCCACATTAGCGGCGTATAGGGCTTGATAATACTTTAAATATCCTACAACAGTGGATGGTTGTTGTGGCTTAGAGTATGCCTATATATTGTTTTGTTGGAAAATCCAACTCTTCGGCTAGCTCGGCTTGGTTGATCACCCAATGAGTTTTGTATGTGGCTCGGCCGCAAGGTGGTTGGTTTGATGTGATGGCATTATTTGTGACCTTGCCCTTGGAGCTCAATGGTCAGCTTAGGATATGCAAAGTGATATGGTTGATAAGGAAACTTCATGGCTTGGCCCACTTGGTTCCATCTCGCCAATGTAACTTGTTACTAGCTCGGTTGTGAGCTCAGTCCAACAAGGAGTGCAACCTCCTTAACCCAATTATTTTAGTTAAATTTTCCCATAGAAAATTATTATTTTAGGATAATTAAAATTAATTTTTTTCGATATTTAAGAATACATTTTTAAAAAGGGAATCTAAAAATTGTATTTTTTATTCTTGTTTTTTCAAAAAGAAAAGTATCACAAAATTTTTATTATTATTACGAAAGTTAGGTACGTGAAAATGTCATAATTTAGGGGCATATTTCAAATTAGAACGTTTTTGTTTACAATTCATTTTTTGATAACTATGAAAATTAGTGTCAAATTAAAATGTTCTTTGTAAGAATTTTTGACAAGCTGATTTCAGCATAAATGTGGACAAAAAACTCTGAAACTCAACACATATTCTCACTTAAAGAACGACAGGGGGATTCTCTAAATGCCTCTTGCAAATTTTTACCTTCATAAGAACCTAACTTTTTTAAAATTGAAGAATAAGTATTTAAAACATTCAATTTTCATAGTAAACTTGTTTTTTATCCTCATTTGAACTTTTGAAATCTTTAAAATGGGGTCTAATCACTTTAACATTGACAAGAAATAGGTGTTGAACGTGACAAACAACAACATCTGGAAAATCAAACTAAAGGTGGAATTCATGTCATGAAAACTCTATATTGTCGTAAATATTATGAAGAAGGCACTGACTGATAGATAGATAATAGTAGACAACATGTTTGTATTTCAACATAAAGTGCAAGATACAATGTCTATCTTATTGTGAAGCATGCAGGATGACTTTCTACTTCACATTGGAAATCAAGGAAGTCTGAGTGAAGCTTGGACACTGTTAGAATAAATACACAAAGGTACACATTTTTGAAAATTTATAAAATTGATTCTTGAATTAATGACAATGCCCATGAAGGGAGACAAAAAATAAGTCAATTTTATAGCAAAAATTAAAAATATTAAATCTCAATTAGATGGATATAACTGTAATTTGATTCATGATAAATTGTTATTATTCAAATGAACATCCATGAGAGATGTAGGAACTTTATTTCCATTATAAATTCAAAATATCAAACTAAATAAGATATCAATGACCTTTCTACTCTAAGTTCTCTACTAATTCAAGAAGAACATGTCATGTTAAACTATGATTTAAAGGAGAATGTCACTCAGACACTTCTCGTACAAAAACCTAAGATTAACTTTTCTAGGTTCAACAAGAATAAAAAATGAAACTTTAAAACCCCTAGCAAAGAAAATAAATCAGGGAATTTAAGAGTCTGTTTTAATGGGAAATGTCACAATTGTGGGAAATTTGGTCACAAAAATGAAGATTTTAGAGTAAGTGTTATCACAAAATTACAACACCCTCTGATTTGTTTGCAAGTGAGTTTTATAGGCAATCAGTGTAACTCGATAACATGGAATTGTCTCAAAGTTTGGGACTTTGTAGTTGGACAACTCTCTAGAGAAAGTTGGTTCTTCTTCCTAAACTAATGATAAAACTACTCCAAATGAAGGAAAAATATGTTATCTACTCCTAACATATAATTTCCAAGGAACTAGAGAGAGGGAGAGAGCATGAAAATGAATAAATCTACACTAAAGAGGTGATAACACCAAAATATGGGTGTGAAACATTCTATTGAGGGAGGAAAATAGAATAAAATATAGTTGAGAGAGGTTAGTCAAGATTTAACACAGTCCTAAGCATGAACCTATTAGGTTGTGGAGCATGTTTTCATGTGTGAAAGTGTTGAAGACTATACACTAAGATTACTATACACTTTCAACATTTTTCTCGCAGCGGTTAAGGGGCGCAACCCCCCCAAAAAAAATTGGCCTCAAAACAAAACATGCCCGATATACCGGGAAATGTTTTTTTTCTCATATGGGCGGGATTTTTTACCCATGGTTTTGATACCCACCATTTTGCAAAACTACTTAAGTAGTTGTCTACTTATGCGGTTTTGTGCATATGGTAGGTATGATGTAACATTGTAGATGTGTTTTGAATTTGGGTGTGAATTCTGTAGAGTTTGTTGAGCATAGCTCCAAATAGATCTGGGTATTGTATTGAGAGAGTGATGACTTGTAATAAAATCTAATCAAGTGATTCTTGGTGGACCTATCCCAAATTAGGTGAACCACGTTAAATATTGTCTCTTTGTGTTGTTTTATTTTCATTTTGCACTTTTATTTGAGATCTGTAATATTTTTTGCATATTAGTTTCTACTATTGTGATTCTGTGAGGGATTATTCCACATATTTTATCCCTTATTTCCTAACAATTGGTATCAGAGCCTAGTTTGGTTTGTTGAAGTATTAAATTGCAAGAAAAGTTTTAGCTTGAGTGGGAGCTATGGAAGATGGGGGAAGATCAAGGGTTGATAAATTCAATGGAAAAAATTTCAGTCTTTAGAAGATGTAGATGGAATATTATCTTTATTAGAAGGATCTTTATATTTCGTTGTTTAAGAAGGCGAACAAACCGTCGAGCATGACGGATTCAGAATGGGATTTTCTTGATAGGAAGGAAATTGGGACAATCTGGATGTGTATTGCATCTTCGGTATTGTTTAATGTTTGAAAGGAAGAGACTACAAAAGATTTGATGGATGCATTAGGGAAGTTGTATGAAAAACCCTATGCCTCTAACAAGATTTTTTTAATGAAAATTTTGTTTAATATGAAGATGTCTGAGAATGGTTCAGTAACAGATAATTTAAATGATTTTAATATGGTTATAACTATGCTAGTTTTGGTTACAATAGAATTTGATGAAGAAGTTAGGGATTTATTAATTTTGTGCTCTTTACCTGAGAGTTGGAATAACCTGGTAATAACAATAAGCAACTTGGTTCTAGCTAACTCAAATTTCAAGTTTGAGGATGTTGTAGGGGTGATTATAAGTGAGGAAATGCAAAGAAAAATCTCTAAGGAATCTTCTACTTCAAGGAATGCTTTGACAATGGAAACTAGAGGGAGACAAAAAACTAGAGGAAGCCATGGAAAATCGAAAGATTAAGCAAGGTCAAAATCTAAAAGCAAGATAGTATGTTGGCACTGTTAAAAGTTTGGGCATGCAAAGAAGGATTTTTGGGAGCTTTGAGACAAGAAGAAAACAAGGAGGCAAATGTGGTAATGGGTAATGTATGTCAGGATGCTTTGATTCTTTCTTTGCACAATATTATTGAATCTTGGGTTTTAGATTTGGGGGCTTCTTTCCATGCTACTCAACATAGGCCTTATTTTTTTGATTATGTTCAAGAGGATTTTGGGCATGTTTTTCTTGGTGATGATGAGCCTTGCAGTATAGTTGAAAAATGATCTATTCGGGTTAAGATGCAGAATGGGAATATATGGCTATTGAAGGATGTCAGACATATACCTACTTTAAAATGAAATATGATATCGACAGGCCAGTTGGGAAGTGATGGTTGTACTATGATATTTACAACAAACTCTTGGAAGGTTACCAAGGGTTTTCTTGTGGTGGAAAGAGGTAAGAAGGTTGGAACCTTGTATTTAACCACTTATAGCACTAATGTTTGTAATCTTGTGGCTTCAAAAGTAGATACAACATTGTGGCACTATAGGCTCAGTCATATGAGCCATAAGGGCATGGAGATCATAAAGAAGGATTTGCCTGAATATATAGAAATAGGTTTGGAGTTCTGTGAGGACTGCATATATGGGAAACGTAAGCAAGTAAGGTTTCTCAAGGTTGGACCTACAAAGAAAGAGAGTAAGTTAGAGTTGGTGCATTCTAATGTGTGGGGGTCGGCTCAGGTATCATCTCTTGGGGGTTCAAGTTATTATGTTACTTTTATTGATGATGCAACAAGTAAAGCTTGGGTTTATTGTATTAGAAACAAATATGATGTATTTAAAACTTTTATTAAATAGAAATCCTTGGTAGAGAATGAAACAATTCTTAAGCTAAAATGTGTCTCATGTCAGATAATGGAGGGGAGTATTGTAGCAATGAATTTGATGATTACGGTTATAAGAATGTAATCCGCAGGAAAAAAATGCTTCCAGGAACTCCGTAGAAGAATGGTGTCTCAAAAAGGATGAATAGAAAAATAATGGAACGTGCTAGAAGTATGAGGTTACATACAAGACTCCCTCTTTCTTTTTGGGTAGAAGCGGTAAGCACAGCTATGTACCTGATAAATAGAGGACCCTCAAGTGCCTTGGATGGAGGCATACCTGAGGAGGCTTGGTATGATAAGAAAGTTGATTATTCATTTCTTAGAGTCTTTGGATGTGAGGTGTTTTTACATAGAGACAAGGATGATATGATCAAGCTAGAGGCTAAATCAAAAAAATGTACTTTCATTGGTTATGGTGGTGATGACTTTGGATATAAATGTTGGAGTATTAAGGACAAGAAAATCATTCGATCTAGGGATGTGTTCTTTAATGAGAAATTCATGTATAAGCAGCTGTTGCAAAAAAACAAGGAAGAATTCAAGAAATAATATGAAGCGGTAGAGGATCTTCTAGATGGTAAAGTGACACATGAATCAATTTAGGAACCTCCTCAACAGGAACCCTAAACTCCTGTATTGAGGAGATCTTCTAGGGTAAGAAGAGAATCTGAACATTTTTCTCCTTCTCTTTATTATTTATTACTCACTGACAGTGAAGAGCTAGAGAGATTTGATGAAGCAATGCAGGTAGATACCACGAAGAATTGGGAGCAAGCCATGGATGAGGAGCATCAAGATCTGATGGAGAACCAGACATGGGATTTGGTGAAGCTACCTGAAGGTAAAAGAGAATTATATAACAAGTGGGTGTTCAGAGTCAAAGAGGAAGGAGGACAGAAAAGATACAAGGCTCGGTTGGTGGTAAAGGGGTTTGCACACAAAAAAGGTATAGATTTTGATGATATTTTTTCTCCTGTATTAAAAATGACTTCTATTAGAATTGTTCTAGGAATAGTTGCAGCAGAAAAGTTGCACTTAGAACAACTTGATGTAAAGACTGCATTTCTCCATGGTGATTTGGAGGAGGAATTATATATGCAAAAACCAGGGGGCTATGAGGTTAAAGGTAAAGAGGAGATGGTGTGCAAACTGAAGAAGAGATTGTAAGGATTGAAACAAGCTCCATGTTAATGGTATAAGAAATTTGATAGCTTGATGATGGAGCAAGGTTATATTAGATGTCATTATGACCATTGCGTTTATACAAAGAAATTTGAGGATGACAGTTATATTATTCTGTGTCTGTATGTGGATGACATGTTGGTTGCAGGTAAAAACATGCAGGAAATAAAAGTAATCAAAAAGCAACTAAGTGAATCCTTTGCTATGAAGGATTTAGGGGCAGCCAAACAAATCCTTAGTATGAGGATATCTTGGGATAGGAAGGAATGAAAGATGAATTTATCTCAGGAAGAGTACATTAAGAAGGTATTGGAGAGGTTTAATAAGCAGGATACTAAACCGGTAGGGACTCCTTTGGCATGCCATTTCAAGTTATTAAAGGAGCAATGTCCCAAGATAAAACAAGAGAGAAACCAGAATTCCAAGGTACCTTACTCATCAATGGTTAGTAGTTTTATGTATGTCATAGTGTGCACTAATCCTGATATTTTCCATGTAGTGGGAACGGTGAGTAGATTTATGAGTGATCCAGGTAGAAATCACCGACAGGTAGTAAAGTGGATCCTTCAGTATTTGAGAGGGACCATGAGGACATTTTTGTGCTACAGTGGATCAAACACCACTTTGTGTGGTTATGTAGATTAAGATATGGCTGGAGATGAAGACAATAGGAGGAGCACAACATGTTATGTTTACATTGTAGGTGGGATAACAGTGAATTAGATTTCATGACTACAGAAGCTGGTGGCTTTGTCAACCACAGAGGCTGAGTATGTTGCTGCCACAGAGGCAAGGAAAGAAATTATTTGGTTATAACAATTTCTTGAGGAGTTGGGGCATAAGCAGGAGGAAGGAAAGTTGTATAGTGATAGTCAGAGTGATATACACCTAGCTAAGAACTCTGTTTTCCACTCTATGACGAAGCATACATAGTTAAGGTACCATTTAATTAAGACAACTTTGGAGGAAGAGAATTTGAAGCTGGAGAAGATCCATACCAGTCAAAATCCTGTAGACATGATGACCAAGGTGGTCATAAGGGAAAAACTAAAGCTATGTTCAACTTTGGTTGGTCTTTATGGAAACTAGTGAAGGGGTTGAGAAACTTGCTTAGAGGAAAACTAGTCTCTAAGTGGGAGATTGTTAAGTTGTGGAGCATGTTTTCATGTGTGGAAGTGTTGAAAACTATACACTAAGAGTATTGTACAATTTCCACAATTATCTTGCAGGGATTTGGGGGCGCAGCTCCCGAAAATAAAATTGGCCTCGAAACAAAACATGCCTAATATACCGGGAAATGTGTTTTTTCTCATATGGGCGGGATTTTTAACACATAGGTTTATGGGACGGTTTTGACCCATGGTTTTGATACCCATAATTTTGTAAAAATAATTAAACAATTGTTTACTTGTGTGTTTTTGTCATATGATAGGTATGATGTAACATTGCATATGTGTTTTGAATTCGGGTGTGAATTGATGAGGCCAGAATATGTTGGATTAATGTATAATATATAATCTCATCTTACTCTCCTTTTGATTAAGTTTGATTGCATTGTGTGAATTTTAGTTGATCTGATATGAGTTAGGAAGTAATTTTCTATCTTTTTATTGATTGTGATTCTAATGTCAAAAGCTCTAGAATTCCTGACAAGTGTGTGTTTGAATTCAGTTTTGTAATAAAGCAGGTCTAAATCAGTCAAGAAAATGAAGCAGGAAACGTTTAGTTTGTTTTTAGCAATATCTGTTCCTACACATCTTAGTTTCGGAACTTCCAAGCTAGTTCTGGAACTCCATCACACAGTCATCATTTAGTTCCGGAACTTTCAGACTTAGTTCTGGAACTCCAATATTTAGATCTGTAATTTTTAGACTTAGTTCTGGAACTCCTAGGGATAGCTCCAGAACTCTCACGGTTTGGAACCTTAACAAATTCCTATGGTTCTGGAACTTATCCGAAGTTATGGAACCGATAGGGAGTTATCTATTTTAAACTACATCCAGAGATTTTGCATCTACGACCCTTTCAATCAGGAAGGACGAGAAGACTTCTGAACGCAGATCTAGGGAGAGTTATTCTACAGCTATCTGATCAACCGTAATCTGGCTCAGTATCTATTATGGGCATGATTCAATTTCATCATAATCATTGAGACAATTGCGATTGTAAAATGTATATAAAAGTAAACCTGCAGTAGATAGATATAATATATATAGAAATAGAAGATATAAAATGAGATAGAAATAGAACAAAGAAGAGGAATAGACTAAGTACTCAGATCCAGTAAGTTTTTAATTCCGAATGTTTTATCAATAAAATAGTCATTCCTATTTGAGAGAATTATAAGTTGTTAAATCCTGATTCGAGGAGGAGTAATGGCCCACTCCCCCAAGGACCAGGATATTTGTTTATTTGATATTTATATTTCTTTAGCAAATAGCTTAAATCTGTTAAGTTTGTATTGTTTTAATCCTTCTAGTTAAACTCTGTTGTATACTTTTTCTTGTAGGTGTTTAGATATATTCTTATAGTTCTTGCAATTTTTTTCAAGCATTCTAAATTGAGTGTGTTTATTTCCAAAAGCAAGTGTGTTTACTTTCATAAGCAAGTGTGTTTATTTTCTAGCAGCAAGTGTGTTTCCATTCTGCACAGTGTGTTTCCTTTCATTAAAAGCTTTCAATGTGTTTACTTTCAACAAGTTTTCATAGTTTGATTTAAATAAGGTTTTACTAAGAAGTCCTTAAGAGATTAAAGAGATCCCCCAAAAAATACAAAAAATAAATACAGTCAACTATTAGATCGGTTAAAGTACTCTTGTTGCATATAGCTTTAGACACACCCCTGGTTTGATATGACATCAACAAGAAGTTGATTAAATGAAGGAAAAGACAACACCCATCAGTTTTGGCACTGTTTCCGAGGAACTCTAGTTGGAACATTCTAATTAAGTGTTAGCAAGAGAAATAAAACATACATCTAGTAGTTGAAGGATCTTCCCTGCTATATCACAAAATATATGAGTAGACCAAGAGACTCATAGGGTAGATTCCTCCCAAAAACATCTTCACAAGAATTCATAACATCCTCTAGTCAAATTAAGGAAATTAATCAAGAATTGGAGGCACCATCATCCCTTGTCAGACAAGAAACAAAATTGCCATCTTTGGAATTCTTAGATCAGTCACATGAAGAAAGTAGAACTTTTAGGAAAAGGCTTATTACTCACAATCCATTTAGGGTGAGTTTCGATTCTCAATTGAGTAGACAACCTCCTACTCCTGATTTTTCACCTTCCCCAAGGCATATCGCTTACCACATTGATTGGGAGGAAAATTCAGAAAATATTTTTAAAATGGCACAAGAACCTAAGAGAGAACCTGATAGGACATTTACCTATCCAATCCAATTGGGAGATGATGACACATCAATAAAAAATATCTCACCTGCACATTTACCCACCTTTAGAGGGATGTCATCTGAAGATCCTGACAAATTTTTGTTTGAGTTCAAGGTACTATGTCATACCTATGATTATAAAACAGATAATTAAAAAACTCAAATTGTTTCCATCCACTTTGAAGGATGCAACAATGAGGTGGTTCATGGGATTACCATCCAACTCTATTAGCACTTGGGCACAAATGGAGACTGCAGTCCTAGATAAATACCAAGATTATTGCAGAGGAAGAAATAGGAAGGAAGAATTCTTCAAAATCAAGCAGGAGGATGATGAAAACATAGAAGACTATTTAGACAAATTCCTCTTTGTTAGCAAAAGATGTGGATTTGTGCTTACAAAGGAGTTAAGTAAAACCATTTTTCTTAAAGGTTTGGATGATGAATCTAGAGAAGCCCTTAACTTGATAGGATGTGGAGACATTGATCAGATATGAATGAATGGAATTAAAGATATTTGTAGAAGCTATTCCAGAATGAGAGGTGGACCTAGAAAAAGAAAATCAGTGAAAATTCTGAATCCAAATATGAAAAAACTAATGGATGAGTTAGCAAACTTTAAAACAGACATTTTAGTGCAATTAACCTCTACTATGGATGGATTACAAGCTAAAGAAAATTCCAAAACTGAACCATTGGCTATGTATTGTCCTAGATGCAGGAAGAAGCATGCATTAAGAGATTGTCTTTTGGATAAAACAGAAATGTGTCTTATCTGTGAATCTAAAGAACATGATACTGATGTTTGTTCCTTACTTCCTATTATTAAAACTTAGCTTAAACAAACCAATGCCTCATCTGCAACAGAAGAATTGAATTTTGTTCAGAGACAACCTAACCTAGGCCGTTTATGCCAAGATCAGTTCCTAATCCATGGACAATGTCATGGGCTACTCAGGCAGTACCACAAAATTAGGGACAACCACCTTGGGTACCTTAACCAACTTGTAACCCTTAAGATTGGGTAAATCAAGCTTGGTATGCTCAGGGACATCTATAACCATGGGCTGGTCAAGGAAATCCTTATGCTTGGTCACAACCTAGATGGAACCCTAGTAATTATGCTCAAGGAAGAACATATCCAAATCAAAATCAACATGCCATCATGGGATCCCCTTCACAAAATTCACAAACTGAGAATGTAATCCAAACGCAAATGCCAGCACAGCCAGTAGCAAATCCCATAAACAAACAAACAACTCTTGTTTATGGAACAACACCAGAAAATCAGTTGATTTACATGCTATGGATTGTAAGGATATTCAAACTAGATCTGGAAAAATCATTAATAGTCCACCTCTTATAATCACTGAAATGACAGAATAAAATGAAAACCCTAATACTGTTGTTCCAAAAGAGGATATAGAAAGAAAATAAAAGGATCCAAATAGCAACATTACTGAGACTCCATTTCTAGATGGATTCAAAGAAGCTCTAGAAATCAAAGAGTCTGAATTGGTACAGGAACTAAAGAAATTGAATATTGAAATACCACTATTACAAGCAATTAAAGATATTCTAGAATTGAAAAATTTAATCAAAATGTTATGTATGAAAAAACTTGGAAGGAAGAAATAGTACCCCAAGACTATCAAAGTAGATGGGAAACTTGTTGATTTATTAGCAAAAAAAATTTTACTTCCCAAATATGGAGATCTTAGAAGTCATGTTATTTCTGTCTCTATAGGAAATAAGGATGTACATAATGTTTTGATAGATTTGGGAGCTACTATCAATGTAATGACAATGGATACTCTAAAAAAAATTACCATTAACGGGTATATAACCTACTAATACCATACTGCAAATGGCAGATCAGTCTGTAGCAAAACAAAAAGGAATTATTGAAGATGTGGCAATTATGGTGGAGTCATGGGAATATCCAATTGAATTTCTTATACTACAACCAAAAGATAAAACATTGGGTTATCCTATTATTTTGGGTAGACCATGGTTAGCTACAGTTGCTGCTTTGATAGATTACAGGTCAAGTGATATAACAATCTCAAATAGTAAGAACTCAAAACAAATTTCCTTATATCCTACTGCAAAACCTTTTACTGACAATCATGAACAATTGTGGGTTGATTCTCCTAAAAATAATAAACAAAATTTGTCTTCTTTGGCTATGATCACATTGCAGGATCATGTAAGAGAAGTAGAAGAGATGATTAATCCACCATTGGATGAGAACCTATTTTCCTTGAAGAAATCATAAATAGTTATGGAACCCACGAACTTAGTTCCGGAACCTACGGCTATAATTCTGGAACCGCCACATTTAGTCCCGGAACCACGACAACAACAGTTATCTTTGATTGAAAATTATTTCACTCCGGAGGAACGAGATTTCTTATGGGCAGAGGATGAATTAGTAGTTTCAATTTCAAGTACATCAAGAAGTGGTGAAGAATTTCTGGAAAGTAGTAATGATGAGGAATTTGGCTTGCAAAGAGATAAGTATCATAATTCTCATTACTGTCCTTTTTCCAGTATTCTGTCTCAAGGAACTTTTGGAGATGTTGCTACATACCATATGTTGTTACCACATGCATTTCCATTAAATAATTTAATGAAACCCTTTCCACAAGTCAGTTCATTACATATTAGAACCAAGCATGTTGAAATTCAACTAGGTAAAACTTTAAACATTAACAGCTAGTTGAAGGAGGATGAAGAAGCTAAATTGTTTGATGTTCTAAAAAATCATACTAAAGCTTTTTCTTGGGATTACAAAGATATGAAGGGGATTCATCCAAGTATCTGCACTCATCACATCTATACTGAAAACATTAAACCAGTTAGGCAGCCTCAAAGAAGGATTAACCAAGCTTTAAGGGATATAGTTAAACAAGAAATTGAAAAACTATTACAAGTAGGTTTCATCTACCCTATCTCAGATAGCTAGTGGGTATCTCCTCTTGTAATTTTTTCCAAAAAGAACAGAAAATGGAGAATATGTGTTGACTATAGGGAACTAAATAAAGCCACAATGAGAGATTATTTTCCCTTACCATTCATAGATCAAGTCCTAGATAACCTTTCAGGTAAATAGTACTTTTCTTTCTTTTATGGCTTTAGTGGGTATAATCATATCAGAGTTGCTGCTGAAGATCAGGACAAAAATATATTTACATGTCCATGGGGAACCTTTGCCTATAGGGTGTTACCATTTGGTTTATGCAATGCTCTTGTAACTTTCCAGAGAGTTGTACTTGCAATCTTTGCTGATCTAACAAATGATTGTGTTGAAGTATATATGGATGACTTCACTGGACATGGAGATACATTTGAAGATGCTTTAAGAAATTTGAACAGAGTGTTAATAAAATGTGAACAACACAACCTGTCTCTTAGTGATGAAAAATGTTTTATGATGGTGGATGAGGGAATTGTATTAGGACACCATATTTCAAAAAAAGGAATTCAGATGGATCAAAACAAAATTAGGATCATTTCAAATTTACCTATTCCTCAGACCCCCGCAGATATCAAATCATTTCTAGGGCATGGTGGGTACTATAGGCCCTTTATAAAATATTTCAATAAACTTGTTGCCCCCGTGTTTAATTTGCTAACCAAGGACTGTGAATTTCTTTGGGATGAAAAGTGTCTGCATGCTTTTGAAGAAATTATAGACAAATTAATCAGTGCCCCAATATTGAGAGGTCCTAATTGGGAAAAGTCATTTCATATCCAAACAAATGCCTCAAATTATTCCATTAGTGTAGTATTGGGACAGAAAAATGAGGAAGGAAAAATGTATGTCATTTACTATCTTAGCAAGAATCTTACTTCCACTGAAAATAATTACACCCCATTGAAAAGGAATTTCTTGTTGTGATTTATGCAATCAATAAATTCAGACATTACATTATAGTGTACAAGATATTTGTACACACATATCATTCAGCAATTAATTATTTAATGAACAAACCAGTGGTTGGAGGAAGAATCATTAGATGGTTATTACTTTTGCAAGAATTTGATATTACCATTGTGGACAATCTAGGTAAATCTAATTTGGTAGTTGATTTTTTGTCAAGACTAACCACCACAAGGGAGCAAGATCTAGTCAAAGATAATTTTCTAGATGAACAACTATTTGCAATCTCAACAAGTACACCATGGTTTGCTGATATGAAAAATTATCTTACAACAAGGAAGTTTTCTCCTTTCACAAAGAAACAACTAAAGAAGTTAATTAAAACTAGTGCACAATTCAAATGGTTAAATTGAATGCTATTTAAGTGTGGTCTTTTTTTTGTCTTGCACAGGTGTGTAAGAGAGGATGAAATCTTTGGCATCCTCAGAGCATGTCATGATGAACCAATTGGAGGAAACTATTCATTAAAAATAATAGCTCATAAGATACATGGCAGTGGTTATTATTGGTCATCTCTATACAAGGATGTGAAGAGATATATCAAGAGGTGTGATCCTTGTCAAAGGATGGGACAACCAACTTTCACCAATGAAATTCCTCTTTAGCCTCAAGTTTTGGTTGAACCATTTGAGAGATGGGGATTGGATTTTGTTTGTCCTTTTAATCCTCCTTCACAAGGGAAGGAATGTATTCTTGTATGTACTGACTATGTGAAAAAATGGGAAAAAGTGCATGCATTGACAAATGCCACTGAGGAAGTAGTTGTTTATTTCCTTTAGAACATAATTATGATAAAGTTTGGAGCACCAAGGAGCATAGTTTCATATCAGGGACCACAATTCATGTGTAATATGATCTAAGATTTCACAAGGTATTACCAAATCAATCGTAGGAAGTCATCTCCTTACCACCCACAGTCAAATGGACAAGCTGAATTAACAAACAGAGAATTGGAGAACATCCTTACCAAAACAGTTGAAGCTGGGAGAAAAGTTTGGGTAAAGAGACTACTTAAAACTATCTGGGCTTATAATAAAACTTGGAAAACTACAACAGGGTTTTCACCATATGAATTAGTCTATGGGGAAAATCCCTTGTTGCCTATAGAGTTTAAACTTCAGACATTGAGGACAACAATGAAGGTGTGAATTGAGTTGAATGCAACTAAAAAAGAAAGAATCCTTCAACTCAATGAGTTGGATGAATTAAGGTTGGAATCACTTCAGCAAACATAGATGATTCAAGAGTAAAGGAAGCAATAGCATGACACACATCAAAAAAAGGCAATTCAAAGTAGGAGACTAGGCATTGTTGTTTGATTCTAAGTACCAACAGTTGAAGGGAAAATTGAGAACCAAATGGTTGGGACCCTATCATATTGAATAAATATTTGACAATGGTTCTATTCAGTTACTTCCCATTGATGACAGCAGCAAAACACTCTTCGTCAATGGACAGGCTGAAACTCTATAGGAAGCCTCCCACTAAAGATGAATTTTTTAGGAAGATTGAAGCAAACAAAGAATTTGATCATATGGAAGAACCGAGTTCTTCCAAAATGATCAAATAACCAAATGATAGATCCAGAATAAAGGGAAGAAGATGAAAACCAGAAAATGGCATTTTCTTCCCCAAAAAAAACTCTCAAAGGTCAATTGAAAACCAGCAAATGACGGTTGAACTCTTTTTGGCTAATTCAAATAGAGGAATTCTTTTGAATTCCAGCTGTCTTATCTAATCATGTTTTGTTCCACTTGTAGGAATGACAAGTCATCATAGCAAAAGGATTACATCAAGGATGGTAATTATGTCTTTTAACTTATTTAGGGTTGATTAAATGTTTGCATGTGTGATTTGACTTAATTTAAAAGTAGGCATGATGAGTCATCTATTTATACATTATGATTACAAGTGTATAATCATGAAGTTGATTTGGATGGAATAAGTGGCAGCATGGTTATTATTAGTAATCATTATTGTAAAAATCAAGTGAAATAAGTTGCAGAGATATTTTGAGGAAGGAGCAGTGAATTGAGTTTGTATTCCACAGTAAAGAATAGAGAAATCAAAATTTTCATAGCTAATAATTGGGGTTCCGCATCCAAATTCATTAATTCTACAGCTAATAAAAAGGGCATGCAACCAATTCGCACAAAATCAAAAGAGCCAAAACTCAAGCTGATATGGGGATTAAGAAGAAATCTGAACCAGAGGATGATTCCCATCTACTCGTAGATGAAGAAGTGGCATCCATATTTGAGCATGCAGGATGGCTTGAATTCCTGAAAAAAAAAATCAAGGCATAATGACAAATTTGTAAGAGAATTCATCATAAACCTAGAACAATCCAGAACAAAGGTGAGAAATATCTTTATTCCTTTTTTCTTTGAATACTATAAGTAATGTGTCTAGAGTGCCCATTGTGCATGTCCCGCAACCTATTAAGGGGACTTTGAAATAATTGGTTGAAGTCTTACTATAAGAAGAAAAAATTGAACCCCAGTACTTCTATAATACAAAGAAAATCATAAAAGGGGTCAGAAGGGCTAGTTTTCCCAAACCCTTTGACAGGGTAGTGTTTTGGATAGTAAAATATTTAACCTATTAAAGTCAATTTGGTTATGTGGGAAAAGAAGTCTTAAAAATGCTCATATATCTGAAGTATGGAGCCACCAAACCTGAGTAGATAATAAACCTTCTAGGCCTTCTTTTTTATTCTATCTAGACCATGGCTCAGAGGTATTCCTGGGGTGTTGGGTCAATTAGGCATCATAGTCTAATTCATTTAATATGCCAACACCATTTCCTGCTAAAGAAGAATGGAGAAGAAATTTGGGACAAGTTTCTTGGCAAGTTCAAGAAAAACCCTAATATTATCAGGAAAATTCCAGCCCCATTCTCTCCTTCAGCTAATTTGGAAATTGATGCCCATGTAGAAGGGCAGAGGGAAATGGAAAGAGAAAATATACCAAAAAAAGGTCGGTGAGAAAGAGAAAAATAGCAGATCCTTATGTACCTATGAAGGAAATTCCTTCTTCCGTAGCAGCTTCAAGAGAGCTAATATTTGTCTCTGACGGTGATAGCTCACCCACACAAGAGCAAGAAAGAATAGTAAGAAGAAGCTCTAGAAGGAAATTCACTGCTAGGCATGTTGAACTTCCCCAGATAAGAAAAATTCATAAGAGGTCTAGGGAAACCCCAGAAGGAAGGAGTGAGTAGGAAAGGATGGAAGAAGAAGCTGCTGAAATTTTGGGCAGCATGGCCATGACTCCTCTTGAGCCAAGTCAAGCTGAAATGGACAGAGGAGAAGAGAGATTTGAAGAGAAAATTTTTTAGGAATTGACTGAACCATCAGCAGTGCCACATGAAGAAGAAGAGTTGGCATCCAGGATAAGAAAATGAAAATTTCCTTTGATAGAGAAAGAATGCTCAACTCCTCAAATAATTTCAAAGGAAGAAGAAAGAGAGCAAGTTAAACAGACTTTGTTCTTATCTAGAACATAGCTCATATCAGAGAAAAAGATGAGGAATTGTATTTCATCAAGCTCAAATTGGAACAAAGGGAAATTCTCATTGGAGAGATGACAACCCAGCTTGTAGCCAGAACTGAGGAATTATCAGCAACCAAGAAACAACTGATAGAAAAAAGGAAGAATTTCAGGCTTTTAGAAAATAGAGTTTTGTGTCCACAGCCTCTGCACAGACTGAGTTGACCTATTTACCACTCCAACAGCTATGGAATGATATTTGCAGGGAGCTCAGAGAAGCCAAAACATTAAATGAAGAATTAAAGACCAAGATGGAAGAAGAGATGAAGGCAAGAAATGAATGGGAAGAAAAATTTTACAAGGAGGAAGGAAATAAATATAAATGTCTTGCTAAAATTCATATGGTTTGTATTATGAGTGAGAAATTACTTTCCTATATGAGGCCCTCTCCTGCATGTAGTGTGTTTTTAGAAGAGCAGTTCTTTCACTGGCATTTGTCAAGGATTACATGTGGGCTTCCACATGAACTCAAAAATGAATCTGAATTCATGGCAACTTACTCTCTCTCCATCCCTGAGTAGAAAAATTTTCTGTGTGAATTTTATCTTTATAATTTTATGCTAGAGAAAAACACAAGATTTATGATCAACTTGTATGTAGGGGAGAGCCAACTCAATGCAGTTGTCTCTGTTTTGCAAAACCAAATTGCAAGGAAGGAAAGGGAATCTAAATTTTTATTGAAATCCAGCTCAATAGGTCTCTGTATGATAGCTCATTATGGTAAACCCTCTACCTTCCTCACACATTTTAGAACTCATGATTTTGATGAGAGATTCAAGGTGAACTATTTTGCCATTCTACAAAAGAGTATTGATGCCTTCACCTCCTATGAGGAGGAAATTTTTGAAGATATTTATGAAGGATGCTTAAAGAGGTGGGAACTCCTTACTGTTTCCTTGAGAAGAAGGGAAGTAATTTCCCCAACAAATCTAATCTAGAGTTTAGAAAGGGCAAAAGCATTATGCACAATAATTCCCCAAGTTAATGAAAACTACAGGAAAATATGGATGGGAATGTGAACAAAGCCCCCTCTACTTCTCACCCACATGTCTCCTTGGCAAAACAGAGAACCTCAAGACCCTATTGAATTTGAACAGTGGGATAGGAACATAGGAGCATGGTACAGTACATCTAAGTTTAAACATTGGAAAATCCAGTTTCAGCCATTTGATCTGAGTAATCAAATGGAGTGAAGAACATATAACCCCACTTTTGAAGAATGAAGTTTGTAAAGGGACTTACAAACAAGTAAGTTTGGGGGAAATGATGAGGCAAGAATATGTCCGATTCATGTATAATATATGATCTCATCTTACTCTCCTTTTGATTAAGTTTGATTGCATTGTGTGACTTTTAGTTGATCTGATATGAGTTAGGATATAATTGTCTATCTTTTGATTGATTTTGATTCTAATGTTAAACGCTCTAGAATTCCTGACAAGTGTGTGTTTGAATTCATTTTTGTAATAAAACAGGTCTAAATCAATCAAGGAAATGAAGCAGGAAGCGTTCAATTTTTTTTCAACATTTATTCCTACACAGCTTAGTTCTGGAACTTCCAAGCTAGTTCTGGAACTCCATCACATAGTCATCATTTAGTTCTGAAACTTTCAAAATTAGTTCTGGAACTCCAATATTTAGTTCCAGAATTTTTAGACTTAATTCTGAAACTCCTGGGGATAGCTCTGAAACTCTCACGGTTTGGAGCTTTAACAAATTCCTATGGTTATGTAACTTCTCTAAAGTTTCGGAACCGATAGGGAGTTATCTATTTTAAACCACATCTGGAGATTTTGCATCTACGACCCTTTCAATCAGGAAGGACGAGAAGATTTCTGAACGCAAATCTAGGGAGAGTTATCCTATAGCTATCTGATCAACCGCAATCTGACTCAACATCTATTCTGGGTATGATTCAATTTCATCAGAATCATTGAGACAGCTGAGATTGTAAAATGTATATTAAAGCAGACCTACAATAGATAGATATAATATATATATAAATAGAAGATATAGAATGAGATAGAAATAGAACAAAGAAGAGGAATAGACTAAGTACTCAGATCCAGTACGTTTGTGATTACAAATGTTTTATCAATAAAATAGCCATTCCTATTTGAGAGAATTCTGAGTTGTTAAATCCCGATTCGAGGAGGAGCAAGGGCCCACTCTCCCAAGGACTAGGATATTCATTTATTTGGTATTTATATTTCTTCATCAAATAGATTAGATCTGTTAAGTTTGTATTGTTTTAATCCTTCTAGTTAAACTCTGTTGTATACTTGTTCCTGCAGGTGTTTAGATATATTCTTATATTTCTTGCAAAAAATTTCAAGCATTTTAAATTGAGTGTGTTTATTTCCAAAAGAAAGTGTGTTTACTTTCAAAATCAAGTGTGTTTATTTTCTAGCAACAAGTGTGTTTTCATTCTGCATAGTGTATTTCCTTTCAGCAAAATCTTTCAGTGTGTTTACTTTCAACAAGTTTTCATAGTTTGATTTAAACAAGGTTTTACCAAGAAGTCCTTAAGACATTAAAGAGATGCCCCAGAAAATACAAAAAATAAATACAGACAACTACTAGATTAGTTAAAGTACTCTTGTTTCATATAGCTTTAGACACACCCCTAGTTTGATATGACATCAATAATAAGTTGATTAAATGAAGGGAATGACGACACTCATCATGAATTATGTAGAGTTTGTTGAGCATAGCTCCAAATAGATCTAGGTATTGTATTGAGAGAGTGGTGACTTGTAATAAAATATGAACAAGTGATTCTTGGTAGATGTAGCCCAAATTAGGTGAACCACGTTAAATATTGTCTCTTTTTGTTGTGTTATTTTTATTATGCACTTTTATTTGAGATTTGTAATATTTTCTGCATATTAGTTTCTACTGTTGCGATTCTATGAGGGATTATTCCACATATTTTATCCCTTATTTCCTAACAGCACCCATTACCAAAACTCTAATAATTACAACAATATAAACCTACAATTGATATAGAACATACACATAATAGAACAACAGTAATGGAGAGGCATGAAATTACATTAAATTTTAGAAAGGGTTAAATAAGAAACCACAATAAACATATGTATTGCTTCAAATAATGCACGGTCCATTATATTTGAAAAATAGAGGCATAAATACACTTGCAAATTTTATATGGAGATATGTAGCTCAATGAAGTTGAGAATAAAAAATTGACAGAGTCTCCCCAAGCTCTTATAATATCTCCCCTCCAAAATGAGAAGTGTTTACAATATATAGAAGAATGAGGGAGAAAGAAAGAGAGAAATGGGAAACTCAAAATTTTGTTCACACCCAAAAACAATATCTGTTAAATTTATGAAAAGGGAGATGGGCATCCTGTTAATGTCATTGCTTTATGATAGCTTCCTTACTGGAGAAGAAATGGGTGCCATACTTCATTAATTATGGTGGTTGGAATGCATAGAACTGTAATTTTTGGAGATGATTACATTTTCTTATTTACCACACACCTAATCTCACCAAAATTAATATTTTAGGTTTCCATGGTGTAGAGGATGTCTAGACCTTTCCAATGATATAAATTTTGTCAAATTTTGAGCACTAGGTCAAAAGTTATGCCTATTTGAAAATTTGCATTAATTGACACAAGAGATGGCGAAAATGCAAAAGTGCAAAAAAAATCCCCATGCCTGACTACGAAAAAAAACTCCTCAGGCACGACAGTGCAAGACTGCAAAAAAATCCCCAGGCCCAACAGTGCAAGACTACATAAAAACTCCCCAGGCCCGACACTGTAAGACATCGAAAAAAATTCCCAGGCCCGACAATGTAAGGCTACGAAAAAATTCCCCATGCCCAACAGTGCAAGATTGCAAAAAAACTCGTTAGGCCCGACAGTGCAAGACTGCGAAAAAACTCCCCATGCCCGACACTGCAAGACTACGAAAATCCTCCCTAGGCCTAACAGTGCAAAACTACTAAAAAACTCCCCAGGCCTGACAATGCAAGACTATGAAAAAACTCCCTATGCCCGATAGTGCAAGACTACAAAAAAACTCCCCATGCCTGACAGTGCAAGACTACGAAAAAACTCCCCAAGCCTGACAGTGCAAGACTGTGAAAAAACTCCTTGGGCCCAACATTTGAAAAATATGAAGAGTTAGAAGGATTTATTTATATTTTCAGAAAGAGGGAGAAATTTCCTATTTAATGAAGATGCTTTCATGAATCCTCAAGTACTTAAAATATCTAAAAAATCATATTTGAAGTACTAAAGGGGTAAAATGGTGTTAGTTGACTGAAATTAAGAATGAGCTTATTTCGGACAACAATTTGGCGACTCATATGGGCCATCTACCTGCTAGATGAGTTAATCATCTGCCTTGAAGCATTCATTGAGTATGGAGTCCTCTCGATCATCCTGATCTGATTCTAATTGAAAATTATACCCATGAGCCACTTTCAATCTTGTTTAAAGCTTGCACTTGCTATTTAATTATCCAATCCATAATAAGAATCTTCAAAATCTATTTTGTGACACTAGAAAATTGTGTCAAATTTGATTTTTTATCTCTTTCCTACTGGTATGATTCATCACACTGAAAGGGGAATTTGGGGCTCTTTAAAAACTGATTTCTTTCCAACACGTGAAGCACAGTTGATTGTTAGTTCCTTCGAAAACATGAAGCATTACGCCCCTTGAAGCACATGTCGATCTGTAAGGCATCTTAGAGTTATTATATTGTTGATTTTAATCCTTTCATGGGTTGTTGGCACTCTACCAAAAGGCTGCAACAATTGGAAGCATATAAGGCACTGAAACCTGTTATCTAGTGCAACACCAAAATCTCCCCCAAGACTTATTTTCTAGTTTGGAAAAGGGCATGAGAAACTCAGCTTCTAATCCAAAGAGACAGAAAAATATGAGCACTGAAATTTTCCTCTTAACTGATTTTAGTTTCTCTGCATTTGAATTTACTTGAAGATGGTAACTATTACTTGCAACTCTGATTTCCTTGCTGCAATATTTTGTTTGAAAACACAGGGAACTATGTGAAAGAGACACCAGAAGCAATAGAACATATGCCCAAGTCACTTAGTGAAATGGAAATATATTCTAGCAACAATACAATGTGCACAAGCACTTAGAGGAATGAAAATTCTAAACTACTATATACAAGGGTGATAATTCTTCCTTCTAGTAACAATGCTTGAGATAGATTCTATTGACTGGAATCTATAGTTCCTCACCATCCAACTTGTCCAGTCAGAAAGCATTGTTACTCTTACACTACGTGATCATATAGGGACCACTCCATATTGCATCAAATTTGGAATGTTTTCTTGATCAACATCTCACTTCAATACTAAGTATCCTTCTTGGAAATTCTTTTCTTTTCCCTTATTGTCAAATGACCTCTTTATCAATTATTGATCCTTCTCTATGGTTTGCATTGCATGCTCTCTTTATTCTTCCAGCTCCATTAATTTTTCATATCTGATCTCTATGGGTTCAGACTCGTCTAATTTCAACTGCTTGAGAAGTTGTAGAGATGGAAAATCAAGTGATATGGGAAACCTTGCCTCGCTTTTGTACACTAGTTTATATGGTTAGCTGCCTGTAGACATTTTGGGTGTGATTATATCATCCCATAATTCTAACTTGATCTTGGTATGCCAGGTTCTCTATTTCTCATCTATATTCCTTCTTATCATCATCTACAAGTTCTTATTCGTGGATTTAGCTTTCCCATTGCCCTTGGGGTAGTAATTAGATGAAGTGCTAAGATATACCCCATTCCTAACATCCCACTCAGTGGTCTTTGTGCCAAAAAATTCCAGAACATTATTTGAAATAATAGTAGCCGGGACTCCAAACCTAGTTAGTATCCCTTCATAGAAGTCCCAGATGCTAGACTCATTTGCCTCTTTGAGTGCCACTTCTTTGGTCCACTTAGTGAAATATTCTATAGCTGTTATAATCCACTTGTGGCCTTGGCTTGAAATCACATTGATGACCCCAATGAATGAAGTCTAATCCCCATTACATGAAAGGTTGATCTATTGAGATTGGATGCAATGAAAGTGATGCTAGATTTCTTTTCCGGTGAAGAATGCACACTTTTTAACCCATGCATAGTAGTCTTTGAACAATGTAAACCAACAGTAACAAACCTTCATGAACTTAAGAGTTGTTACTCATGAAGAAAAATTACCTCCCACTTCTCCATCATGGAATTTATGTAGCACCTTCTCAATCTGATATGTTGGGATACACCTTAGAAGGACTCCATTCAAATCCTTCTTGAATAAGATGTTGTCAATAAGAGCATACATAATGGATTGTAATCTAAAGTATCTTCTCTTTGTATTTCTCGACTCTGGAGGGAATAGAACTATCTAAAGATAATGCACCATATCTTGAGTCCAACATGGAGTGGGCACACCATCAACTAGTTGTTCTTCAGCATCTTGCAGTGCTAGGATAGCTTCTTCTTTATCATTTAACTCAACATGTTGATTAGAAGTAAACTTCTCACACAAACCTTTGTCATGGACCAATTGGTCACCTTGATTTCAATATCATACTCCATCACACGAGTGATCCAACCTGCTCTTTTCTCATTTAAATCCTTGTTTAGGAGAAAATATTTTACCCTAGCATGAGACACTAACAATTGAATTTTATTGTTTGAGACCAAGTGTCTAAACTTCTTCAGGCTTCTTATAACAACGAGGACATGCTTTTCAATAAAAGAGTACCTCACCTCATAGTCTTCCAAGATTTGACTGAAATCTATGGCTTCTCCGAACCTTCTTTATTCAGTTGTACCAAGATGGCTGAGATTGTATCCGAACCACCAAAAGCATAGAGCATGAAGTCCTTTGAAAAATATGGGTTTATGAGAGTTGGGGCTTGAGATATGGCTTGTTTGATGGCCTCAAAACTCTCATTCCCTTCTATTTTCAATTTAAATTCCATGTTTTTCTTCAACATCATAATCAATTGTTTATCAAGAGTGGAAAAATCAAGCACAAATATGTGGACAAAGTTAATTTTCCCTAAGAAACTTTGGAGAGCCTTCTTGTGACTAGGCAAAGGAAGTGCTCAGATAGCTTCAACTCTTTTGGGATCAATGGTCAATCCTTCTTTCGAAATAATTTTACCCAATAGCTTTCCCTCATGTGCCAAGAATATACATTTTTCATATTTAAAGACACTCCAAATCTCTTGCATCTATGGAATACTTGTTTGAGATGAAAGAGGTGGTATGTTGTGTTTTTGGAGAACATGGTGATATCATCTAGATAAACAAGCACCATCTTGTTAATCAACCCTTTGAATGCCATATCTATTTCTCTCTGGAATGTAGCTCCGGCATTTGATAACCCAAATGACATTTTCCTATAAGCATATGTGCCCCATTTGGTGGTGAAGATTGTCTTGAATTGATCATCCTCTTTTACAATTATCTGATTATAACCTGAGTAGCCGTCCAATATTGAAAACCTCTCCGAATCAACTACTACTTGTAAGATTTGTTCCATTGAAGGAATTGGATAATGTTCTTTGAGATAAGCTCTATTTAGATCCCAAAAATCCACACACAATCTGATTTATCCATTTCTTTTCCGTATAGGCACCAAGTTTGCAACCCAACTTGAGTGCTTGATTGGAAAAATGATGTTTGCCTCTATGAGTTTATTCAATTCCTTTCTCATGAGAGGTTCATTATGAGGATTCACCGACCTTTGCTTTTTTCTAATGGGCTTAGATTCTGGATCCATCTCGATGGTATGTTGTGCCAACCTTGGATTTAAACCTCTCAAGTATTTATAATTCCAAGCAAAGACATCCATAAATTCTTGACAAAGTTGGATGAAATCCGATTTTTCTTGCTAAGTACTTACCTTTCTGATTTGTAGCATCTTACCATCACCTACCGAAATATACTCCGAGTCTTCACCCTTGACTTGAATGCTTGATTTCTCTTTTCAGAATTGGTCACTGGGATTGAAGATTGACTCCAAAGTCACAAGGCCTTCTGGGTGTTTGTTTTTCTTCAATTGCACAACTTGATCACCATACTACTACTCTAGTTTGTCCTAATTTCTAGTGGAGAATTCAAATTATTCTTGCAATAAATTTATGATTTGTTGATCACTTTCAAATACTTTCCAACTTGTATTATCATCTGGAACAGTTTGCCTTACAACCACTCTGATATAAGGTTGAGTTTGATCTCTCTTGATACTTTTAACAACATCAAATGCTACTCTAGCTGCTGCAAGTCTATCTACAGCCTCATTCTCCTTCCTCGATATGGCCTCAATGTTGAATGCTTCAAATTATTCAATGAGATCCCATACCCGATTCTTGTAGCTCTTTAGAAGATCATTCTTGGCAATGTTTAACGCTATAACTTGGTTTACAATCAACTCTATATCTCCAAAAAATTGCAAGTTCTTAATACCTCTCTTTCTTACCAATTACAATCCATGGATGAATGCTTCATACTAAGTTGTGTCATTTGAACAAGAAAATTTAAAACAGAAAGATGAGTAGTATTTAATACCTTGAGGTGACACAAGTATTTCTCATCCTCTAGAACCTTGCTTACTCCTTTGAACCATCAAAGAATACTTTCCATATTCCATTATCATCCTTTTCATTTGATTTGGTGATGCTAGGGAGATGTGGATTTTCTTCGTGCAAACAATAAATCCCCATCTCATCTTCTTCCATCTCCTTGTATGGATCGAAATCATGCCTTTTTTCCCCATTCATCAAGAGTTAAGTTTGGAATGCCTCCAACCTTGGTATTTTTCTACGGAGTTCTTGGGAAATATTATTGATAAAAAGATGAGAAATTTGCATTAATCAAGCTTGGTACATATGGATCAATATGAAAGTTTGCAATAGGCCCAAATATGATCATAGCCTTAGTTCCATACCTTGTTCTAAACAACATATGTGACCAATCAGCAGATAAGTAGCCTCCAATTTTAGCCGTGAAGTATCTTGACAAACACAAAGTGAAGAGTGGTGGCAAGTCAATAACTAACACATCTTGCAAGATTGTGACATTAGGGCATGCATGTAGTGTAAGGATCAATCCTTTTATTACACCAACCGTTGTCACTACTATTCCATCTAATTGCACTAGACCTTTAGAAATGAATTCATATTGAAGGCTCAATTGATCAACTATTTGTTTGGACATCACATAATTGCTTGCTCCCGAATCAATCATGTAATTGTGTACAAGATTGTTTCCAATGATTAGAGATATATAGAATGGAGGATGCTTCATGTTTTTACCTTATTTACCTCTTTTATTTCCTTCTTGTGGAGCTGCATTAGTGAGAACCTTCTCTCGCTCCTTGGGTAACTCATTTGATGCAAACCAATTTTTCATGGCTGCTTGCAATAGGTCTCTTTGTCTTGGGATAGCTAATGAATCCCACATTGATATGTTTACATTTTTTTTCTTCATTTGATCTATGATATTGAATGGAGATGAGTTATCCTTCTACTCCCCCTTGTTTGGCATAACTTTCTCTTGCACATGAGATGCTACAACTGGTACATGAGTTGGTCTAGAAGGTGGCTTGGATTGATTATGCACATTTGGAGGTGCAATTGGATTGTTAACTCCTTGTAGAGTGAAAGGTGGTTGAGTAGCACATGGATTAGATGACTGCCCTTCCTCTAAATTCATTTTCTTAGAACTTGTGTTAGCTACCACACCTTGAAAAGGAGCCTAATTTATGCCACGGAAATCCTCAACTTGCCAATTCACAAGTGTAGTTTCACTTGGAGGTGCTTCTTGGGTAGCTTCCTGTGGTTGACTTTCTTCTTGATTTGTTTCTTGAGGTATACCAACATTGTCACAATCAAAGCTTGATTCAAAGCATAATTGAAACATGTTTCTTGATTGTGAGGTTGATTACATGGGAATCACCATTCATATTCTTGTGCCATGTTATTTTGAGTTGGAACAAAGGCTCTAAATGTAGAAGTAACATTAGGATTATAAGGCTGAAATATTCTACTAACAGGAGGTTGTCGTTGGTTCTTATTAGCACCTTGGGTAGGTGGTTTGTTTGGATGATATGGGGGCCTATTGGGTTGAGCCTGAGGCTGATATGATATGAAAATTTGAGCTTTTTGCCTCTTAATTATTACCAATTCATTGCCTAAGTTTTACAACTGCTTCATGACTTCTTGGAGCTCGTTTGAGGTTCTAGAAGAAGAAGTAGAAGCTTCATTAGAATCATTTTTTTTGGGGGTAGGAATAGGAGCTAATTTAGGTGCTTGAATAGAACTTGGATTCCATAATTTTGGATAAAGAGGCATAGGTGGCCCGAGTTTAAGTTTAGTGGCTTGGATCAAACAATTTTCAGCTCTAATAGCAATGTTATAAGCTGTGGGAAAGGTTGTACCCCCTATAGATTGTATCATCATGGCTATATAAGGATTTAAAGATTTTAGAAAGTAGATAAAAGTACCTTCAGCTAAAGGTCTCATGATACCATTGGAATCATATCCCATGTCCTTTGAACATCTAAGATGTGAAATCAAACATTTGCTCTTTTGGTGATCAATAAGATTGAAAGTTAATTTCGTCCAACAAAGATAAGTTATCAGCTTTTTCATCCAAACCTTTGCAAACAAATGAGTTGTGCATAATTGATCATCAATTATTAATTGATGGAACTCAATAGAATTTTGAACCAATGTAGAATGGGCTTCTTGTTTGATAGAAGAAGCAAATGAATAAGAATCTACCAGATCCATCTCAGTCAAGGTTGTAGATCAAGACCCCCATCCAAATCAAGGAATAGTTTAGAACTAGTGGCGAATCTCCAAAATCAACTAGTCAAGACTCGATGGTGAATTTAGGAGAGAACCGTAGACATGGAAAAGCCAACTGGGTGGGATGGTCATCCATCGTCTATCGTACAACCTAGGTTGGACATCGTCCAACCCAAGTTATATGGAAAATGATGGATGGTCGTCTGATCTAGGTTGGATGGTCGCCCATTGTCTGTTATCCAACCTGGGTTGGATAGTCGACCATTGTTTATCGTCTAACCCAACTGTCCAACCTAGGTCAGAAGGTCATCCGTTGTCTAACATCCAACCTAGCCATCTAACCTAGGTTGGATGGTCATTTATTTTCTAGTGTCCAACCAAGCTGTCCAACCTAGGTTGGATGACCATCCATTGTCTAAGGTACATAGCCTACTCTGGACAACCAAACTTTACCTGTCAGTCCTACCCAGACTCATATAATCCTGGGTTGGACAGTCATCCATTTTTTGTCGTCCAACCTGGGTTGGATGATAGACAATGGACATTCATCAAACCCAGGTTGGACTGCCATCCATCATGTGTCATCCAACCTAACTTAGATGAACAACCACTCTTTAGTTAGTCTGCCTTTTCTCATTAAACGGGAACCCCCTGAAGCCCCCCAGGCTATGTATTATACCTTGGAAAATGCATGCATAAGTTCATTTTTACATATAAATAGTAGGTGAACTAACCCATACATATGACTTGTCGACTGAAATTTTCAGCGTACTGGATGATAGCCGACTGCTAAAAAATTTCCATTTCCAATTTCAAAAATCCCTAATATTCACAATTTTACAAAAAAATCCCCACTAAATTTTTTCTTGAATTTCATGGACCTCATGTATAACATAGACATTTGCAATGTCTTGAATGTGATCAATCAGAGTTGTGTGATTTTGCCCAATGAAGTATGGGATATTCTTCAATGCTGCAACTGGGATTTGGTTTTGTGTATTGAGAGCAAGTGGGCTGCTGCTGTTGCCTGTAAACTTGGAAAAATGATTTTTTGGTGGTGGTGGTTATTCAAGAGCCATTCCTATTAGTCTAAGAATTCTAGTTGAATTGATAAATGGCCTACCAAGTGGAGGTGTTGACAAGGTGTGGTTTGGTGGAGATGGTGATATCTGAACCCTTCTTCATATCCTTCCTCTACCTAGAGATAGCTGCAAATATTCAAAAATAACTTCTTCTCTTACTCTATACCCTGTTTGAATTCTTCTCATGAACATGATAAACTAGCAATACTGAAACCACTAGATTTTTCCCTTTGGAGTCACCAGATGTGATTTTTACAAAGCCTCAAAAATATGGAAATTACAACAAGAGCACACCAATATCACTACAATGAAATAAATACTTCCTTATTACATCCCACCAGGTGCATGCCATAACTATTATCACAAAATTACAATACCCTCTGATTTGTTTGCAAGTGAGTTGTCTATGCAATCAGTGTAACTGGGTAACATGGAGTTGTCTCAAAGTGTGGGACTTTGTAGTTGAGACAAATCTTAAGAGAAAACTGGTTCTTCTTCCTAAACCAATGCTAAAACTACTCCTAATGAAGGGAAATATTTCTATCTACTGCTACCCTATCATTTCCAAGGGACTAGGGAGAGGGAGAGAGCATAAAAATGAAAAAATCCTATACTAAAGAGGTGATAACACCAAAAGAGGAGTGTGAACCATTCTGTTGAGGGAGGAAAAATAGAATGAAATACAACTGAGAGAGGTTAGACAAGATTTAACACAGTCCCAAATATGCACCAATTACCAAATCTCCAATAAACACAACAATATGAACCTATAACTGTCAGATAACATGCATAAAATAGGACAACAATAATGGAGAGGCATGAAATTACAATAAAATTGAGAAAGGGTTAAAGAAGAAACCACACTACACAAATTTATTACTTCAAATAATGCACAATCCACTATATTTGTAAAATAGAGGCATATATACACTTTCAAATTTTATATGGAGGTCTTTAGCTCAATGAAGTTTAGAAAAAAATTTGACAGAGTCTCCCTAAGATCCTAGAATATCTCCCCACCAACATGAGAAGTGGTTACAATATATAGAAGAATGTGGGAGAGAGAGAAAGAGAGAAAAGGGAAACTCGAAATTTATGTTCCCACCCACAAACAAGATGCATTAAATTTTTGAAAAGGGGCATGGACAGCTTATCAAGGTGATTCCTTCATGATGTCTTGCTTGTTGGAGAAGAAATGGGTGTCATACTTCATTAATTCTAGTTGTTGGGAACCCTGGAACTATAATTTTTTTGAGCTGAGTACGTTTTCTTATTTTTCATCTACCTAACCTCACCAAAATTAATATTTCAAATTTTCATGGTGTAGAGAACATCAAGAAATTTCTAACGATATAAAGTTTGTCAAATTTCGAGCACTGAATCAAAAGTTATGCCCATTTGAAAATTTGCATTAATTCGCACAAGAGATGGCGAAAATGCAAAAGTGCAAAAAAAACTCCCAAGGCCCAACATTGTAAGATTGCAAAAAAAATCCCTAGGCTTGACAGTGAAAGACTACAAAAAAAATCCCAAGCCCGACAGTGCAAGACTGCAAAAAAACTCCCCAGGCCCAACACTGCAAGACTGCGAGAAAACTCCCCAAGCCCAACAATACAAGATTGCAAAAAAACTCCCCAATCTCGACAATGCAAGACTAGGAAAAAGTCCCCAGGCCCGACAGTGCAAGACTGTGGAAAAACTCCCTAGGTCCGGCAGTGTAAGACTGCGAAAAAACTCCCTGTTGTCCGCTGATTTTGACTTCACAAAATCAATAAGCATAAATTATATATATATAATCAAAGTTTTCTTTCACGTAATTTTTATCCTTCATCGCAATCGTCTTATTCTCACGGTCATTTTGGCTTTCGTTTCATCCATTTTGAATGAGCCTTTCTCCCGATATGACACAAGCCGTCTTTTAATTATTTAATTAATATTTATCATGTTATTTAATCAAATTAATATCTATTAAATTTTAGGGTTTTTAATTAATAATTTTTAATTTAATACTCAGAATTTATTTGAAAAACTTGGAAGAACTTTTCTTTTTTTATTAATTGTCGTAACTGCCTTGAGCAAGTGTTGGGGGCATTTTGTCTTTTGCTTCCAATTACCATAGACAATTTTAATTTTGCTTGTATCATCCAGTAATTGATGAGGAGACGGTTACAAGAGGTTGCAAAAGTGGATGGATTTGGGAAGAAGGAGAAATAAGGAAATATTACAAATATCTAGAGCCAGAAGAAGGAAAAGCTTATTCTACAGGCACTACACGTCTTTCACACTGAAACTTGGCACAGGCATTAGCTAGAGCCAAGTAACCTTGAGAGTTCTAGGTAGTTGTCTCCATTGCGGGATCATGAGTTTAGGAGATCATACACTTGGAGGGAAGCAATATCAAGAATTTTCTGAGGTCCACGTTTGCAAAGGTGAAGGCAGTTTCATGCACGTACAAAGATTGATCTGGAATCCCAAAAAAATCCCGTATGCAGCAAAGAAGGTGAAATTCCACGTAGTTGGTAGTTTATTTTTATTTGTTGTTGATTTTTGTAGCAGCTAGAAGCCAATCAGGATCCTCCACACAGCCTGTAGGCAAAGAACAATCTTTCCATGCAGGCCCAAGGATAGTTTCCACGCACAGCCAGTCCAAGATAAAAATAAAATGCCAAAACAGAGGCCCACGTGATGAATTTTTTTCTAAGTTGTTTCATTACAAATTTTCCCACACAGGTTGAATGCAAAGTTTCCACGTAGAAATCAAGGATAATTTCCACGCCATGCTTGGAAGGAAGAATGAAGTCTGTTTCAAATTCCACACATCCTGTAGAAAATCCAAAATAGAATGCTTAGAAGTCCACACCATGCTTTGGAAGGAAGAAATAAGTTTGTTTGGAGGTCCACGTATATCCGGAGGAGAGGAGAATCAACGTGCATTTGGTGAAAAACAAATAATCACAAACCATTTTCAAACAAATCCACATAGCCTGCAGAAAGGAAAAAACAAACATGCCACGCATCTATTTATAAGATCCACGTCATGCTTGGAAGGAGAAACAAGTATGTTTTTATCCACCTGTTGATGCAAAATCACAGCACCCCTGGTTGCAGATCAAGTTTCTAGGTTGATCTCTTAGGCATCCAGTGTGATTGCATAACATCGAATCCTTCTCCAAGTGTGGGACTTGAAAATGAGAAGGATTCTCCAGAGAAAGGCTGGTTCCTATTCCTCTGTTCAGATGCACCAATGAAACGCAGAGGTTTACCCCAAAAACTAATCTAACTACCAAGGAGACAGGGAGAGAGAAATGCATAAAAATAAACCTAAGCTAGGGAGGTGATGCACCGAGGAATGAAGAACATAAGTTTTGCAAAAATAAACACAGACCATATAGACGCAATACCACACCACGCACAGGTAACCGAAATGCAATGAGAGATCAAAATGACAACAATGAATACATGAGAGGATTTAAATTTAATCACAGACATATATATTGCTCAGAGAATCGATTCAATACATTGCAGTGGCTAAGAGGCAACAGTGGCATTACAGTCCATGTGGGAGGCTTGAAAACTCCACGAATTCTCTTGCAAGCAGGAGAGAAGGGAGGAATTGCAAAACAAGAATGTCCAACCGTTAGAAAGAAGCCCCTCCTTACAATTTATAGGAAGAATGAGAGAGAAAAGAGAGAGGAATTCGAAATCTACCCCAACCACCTCCTGAATGCATTTAACTCATCTCATCATGGCAGAAGCGGCGGATCCTGGCGAAACGGCGGGCTGCCTAACAGGAGCGGCGAACTGTCTGCTGCATTAAAATTGTTTGTTGACGCATCACTTCTGTTTGGTTATTCGCGCTGGAGGTGTTTCTTGATTTTCATCCTCCAAACTGAACCAAAATGCAAGATTGACCTTGGAAACGTGTAGAGAATTTTACCAGCTTTCCATTGATATAAAGAGCGCGCAAATCCGAGCTCTGGATCAAAAGTTATGGCGATCTGAAGATTTAGGGCACGGAACAGACGAAAACGGATTTTTGAAATTCTTCCCGCGCTCTGCCACTTGGATGACACGTGGCAAGCTCTGATTCACTGAATAATTCTCTCTCCTCTGCCTTTTGGTGGGCTTTCCTTTGAAACTTCCTCATGGGCCCTTAAATGGGACACGTGGCACGATCCTATTTGTTCGGCTCGGTGCTCGAAAATTCACCCTTTGACTTTTCTGACCTTTACTCCTATGAGGACACGTGGCAGCTTTTGATTAGTCCGCGGTCCTGCCAGCTCTTTCGCGCCCTTCGCCTCCATTTTTCCCAGATGTCCCATTTGATTTTGGGCCCTTTGTGCTCATTTCGGCCGGTTCGGGCATTTCGCGTCCATTTGTCCCAGATGTCCCATTTGATTTTGGACCCTCTCGACTTCGGGCATTTCGGCCGATTCGGACATTTCGGGCATTTTTGGCCCGCTTGTCCCACTTGATTTTGGACTGTATGGCCCTTTTTCACCCGGTTCGGCCGGTTCGCGCCTTTTCGGCCGGCTTGGCACGAAGGCGACCCTCTTCAGCAGTTTGCCAATTTTTTTCTTCTCGGCTGGATCAGCTTTTCGCGCCCGCCGCGTACTTCTGTCCCACTTGTCCCATTTTCTTTTGGACTGCCTGTGCTCATTTCGGCCGAACCGGCCGGTTCGGGCATTTTTGTCCCAAACGTCCCGAGCAACACTTAGGACTAGGACTTAGCCGATTTTCACGATTTTTCCTGGATTGACTTATTTGCCTTTTCTGCAACTTTTGATGCATGTTATCGAAATTTACCCTGGGGGGGGAATTTTGACAACAGTTTTGACGATTCAGCGGGGTTACCTGCCTGCTAGGTAGAAGATCAGTGGCCTTTTAGCAATCCATTGGGCATGGAGTTATAAGCAATAACCTGAAACAAGCCTGATACTGCAACTTCTTCTCCAGCAACACTCCGAACTGTAGAAAACGACCCGAGAGCAGCGAAACCTGTGCCAAAGCACTTAGGGAAATAGAAACCTAAATACAACAGGACAATGTGCATACGCACTTAGAGGAATTAAGGGAAATCTAAACTAATATTTACAAGGGCAAACCTTTCTTAGTAGCAATGTTTAAGATAGACTCCGTTAACCGGAATCTGAAGTTCCTCTCCATCCAATGCAGACAATTGGAAGGCATTACTTTTTTTGCATCCCGTGACCATGTAGGGACCACTCCAGATGGCATCAAACTTGGAATGCCTTCCTGGTTTTGCCCGATCTGCATCCCATTTCAGAACTAGGTCCCCTTCCTGGAAGGTCCTTGCTCCAGCTCTCTTATCAAACCATCTTTTTACTACGGCCTGATCCTTCTCAATCATCTGAACTGCATGTTCTCTGATTTCTTCTATTTCTATCAATTCTGCATACCTGACCTCCATTGGTTCGAACTCAGATAACTCGAACTGCTTCATGAGCTCCAAGGCTGGCAATTCTAATGATATAGGCAACACCGCCTCTTTCCCATAGACTAACTTGTAGGGAGAATTACCTGTAGACCTCTTTGGTGTTATTCTGTCAGCCCATAACGCTGATTTTAGCCTTGTATGCCATGTTCTTTGATTTTCATCTAGAGTCCTTCTGATGATTTTTAGCAAATTCTTGTTTGTGGACTCTGCCTGTCCATTACCCTGCGGGTAATAATTTGAAGAGGTGCTCAAATATATTCCATTCTTGACAGCCCATGCTGTAATTTTTGAACCTATGAATGCTAATGCATTATCTGATATGATGGTGGCCGGCACACCGAACCTAGTTACTATTCCTTCATAAAAGTCTAGTATGCTAGACTCACTTGCTTCTTTGAGCGCTACTGCTTCGGTCCACTTGGTGAAATAGTCTGTCGCTGTAAGAATCCACTTGTGGCCTTGACTCGAATTGGGATTGATGACTCCAATGAAGTCCAATCCCCACTGCATGAATGGATGATCTACTGAAATTGGACGAAGGGGCAGTGCTGCTAACCTTCCCTTCCCTGTGAAGAATGCACATTTCTTGCATTTTTTGACCCATGAATAGCAATCATTGAATATAGTAGGCCAATAGTAACCAGCTTTCATGGTTTTGAGAGCTGTTACTCGTGGGGTGAAATGGCCTCCTGCCTCCCCGTCATGGAACTCTTGTAAGATCCTCTCAATCTGACCTGTCCCAACGCATCTCAATAGAACACCGTTGATGTCTTTTTTAAACAAGATACCATCAACAAGCACATAAGGAACTGCTTGTAGTCTGAAGTACCTTCTTTTTGCTTTGCTCATTTCTGGAGGGCACATGCCTGTTTGTAGGAAATGTATCATATTCTGAGTCCAACAGGGAGTAGACACATCATCATTTTCCTGTTTTTGATCATCTTGTAACAGCAGGACAGCTTCTTTTTCATTACCTGTTTCAACTTGTCGACTTAAGGCAAGCTGCTCACATAGTCCCTTCCCACGTACTAGTTTGGTAACCTTGATCTCGATGTCATATTCCATGACACGGGTTATCCATCCTGCACGTTTCTCATTCAGATCCTTGTTCAGAAGGAAGTCCTTAACCCCAGCATGTGAGACTAATAATTGGATCTTGTTGTTTGCGACTAGGTGCTTGAATTTCTTTAAGCTTCTGATTACCACAAGGACATGCTTTTCAATGAAAGAGTACCTAGTTTCGTATTCCTCCAAGCCTTGACTGAAGAAAGCAACTGGTTGTTCTAATCCTCCTTTGTTTTGTTGTACCAGGATTGCAGAAATCATTTCCCCACCACCAAAGGCATATAGCACGAAGTCTTTGGAGAAGTCTGGATTGACGAGAGTCGGAGCTTGAGATATAGCCTCTTTGATTGCCTCAAAACTTGCCTTGCCTTCAGATGTCCACTTAAATGCCATGCTCTTCTTTAACATCAGCGTTATTGGCTTCACAAGAGCAGCAAAGTTTGGGACAAATCTACGGACGAAATTGATCCTTCCCAAGAAGCTTTGAAGAGCCTTCTTGTGACTCGGCAATGGCAATGCTTGAATTGCTTCAACTCTTTCTGGGTCAATCGTCAACCCCTCCTTTGAAACAATATGGCCTAAAAGCTTTCCCTCGTGAGCCAAGAATATGCATTTTTTGGGATTCAATGATACCCCAAATCTTCTACATCTCTGAAATACTTGCCTCAAATGACAGAGGTGATCCGCTGCACTTTTTGAGAATACAGTGATGTCATCAAGATATATCAAAACTATTTTATTGATCAACCCCTTGAATGCCATATCCATTGCCCTTTGGAAGGTGGCTCCAGCATTTGATAGCCCAAATGGCATTTTCTTGTAGGCATAGGTTCCCCATTTGGTGGTGAAAGCCGTCTTGAATTGGTCATCTTCTTTCACCATCACCTGATTGTACCCTGAGTAGCCGTCTAGGAGAGAGAATCTCTCTGAACCGGATACTACTTGCAATATTTGTTCCATTGAAGGAAGCGGGTAATGGTCTTTGAGAGATGCCCTATTGAGGTCTCGGAAGTCCACACACAACCTGATTTCTCCGCTCTTCTTCCTGACCGGAACCAAGTTCGCAACCCAGCTTGAGTGCTTGATAGGGAATATAATGCTTGCCTTGATTAGCTTGTTAAGCTCTTTCTTCATTAGAGGCTCAATGTGAGGGTTGACTGGTCTCTGCTTCTGCCTGATGGGCTTAGCATCTGGATCCAATTCTATGGTATGTTGTGCCAAATTTGGATCGAATCCTCTTAAGTCTTCATAGCTCCAAGCGAAGACATCTGGAAACTCTTGGCAAAGTTGTATGAAATCTGATTTCTCCTGTTCGGTGGCCACTTTGCCAATTTGAAGTGTTTTACCTTCCCCAACCGGAATTGGCTCCGAATCTTCTCTCTTGACCTGTATGTTTGCCTTTTCCTTACGAAACTGGTCGTTAGGGTTGAAGATAGACTCCAATGTTACCAAACCCTTAGGAAGCTTGTTTGTCCGCAGCTGTACTACTTGATCCCCATACTGCTGCTCTAATCTGTCCTGATTCCTAGCCGAAAATTCAGCTTCTTCTTGCAAGAAATTGACGATCTGTTGATCGTTCTCAAACACCTGCCAGCTTGTGTTATTATCTGGAACTGCTGGCCTTACAACCACATGGATGTGTGGCTGCGTTTTTCCTCTTCTGATGTTGTCAACCACATCAAACGTTGCTCCAACTGCTGCGAGCCTATCTGCGGCTTCATTTCCTTTCCTGGGTATGGACACAATGTTGAAAGCTTCGAAATCCTCAATGAGGTCCCATACCCTATTCTTGTAGCTCCTCAGCAAGTCGTTCTTTGTAGCATGTTGCCCCCTAACTTGGTTGACGATTAGCTCGCTATCGCCAAACACCTGCAAGTTCTTTATGTCCTTTTTCCTGGCCCAATGAAGTCCATGAATCAATGCTTCATATTCAGCCGTGTTGTTCGAACAGGAAAACTGGAAACGGAAAGCCGAAAAATATTTGATGTCCTGTGGTGAAATCAACACTGCGCCGCCTCCAGCACCTTGTCTGCTTCTCGAACCATCGAAGAATAATCTCCAGATTTTGTTTTCATCTCTTTGTTCAGGCTGGATGATGTCAGGAATGGGTGAATTTTCCTCGTGTATACAATACACGCCTAATTCAGATTCTTCAATTTCTTTGTATGGGTCAAATTCATGACTTTTGTTTGCCCATTCATCCAAAGTTAAATCAGGAATTCCCTCGACCTTAGTACCTGTTTCTAGATCACTTGAACATTCCTCCTGATCAAAAGCTGAGCAATTTGCATTGATAGGGCCTGGTACATAAGGCTCAATATGGAAATTGGCAATTGGTTCTGACCTGATTGTTGCTTTGGCTCCATACCTTGTCCTAAAAATCATGTGCGACCAATCTGCAGATAAATATCCACCGATTTTCGCAGTGAAGTCTCTTGATAGACACAACACAAAGAGTGGTGGAAGGTCAATCACAGATACATCTTGCAAAACTGTAACATTAGGACAGGAATGTAGTGTTAGACTTAACTCCTTGATGACTCCAACAGTCCCCACTGCCGTTCCATCTAACTGTACAACTCCTTTCAGTACTGGCTCATATTTCAAACCCAGTTGGTCTGCTATTTGCTTTGGCATCACCGAACTACTGGCCCCTGAATCCAACATGCAGTTGTGCATCAAGTGATTTCCAACAATCAATGAAACATAGAAAGGCGGAGGCTTCAAAAATTTTCTTGTATGCCCCCCATCATGTTGCACTGCATTAGTGAGAACTTTCTCATGTCCCAGGTTTGATACATTTTTGGCAGACCAATCAGTCATTGCAGCTTGCAATAAATCTCGTTGCCCTGGGATCGCCAGTGATTCCCACATGGAAATGTTCACATGTGTCTTCTTCATTTGATCGATGATGTTGAAAGGGGATGAACTGTCCTTTTGCTGCCCCCTACTTGGTATAACCTTATCTGGAGCTTGAGCATGTGCGTGTGTTGCTACAACAGGGACCTTGGGTTGATTTTGCACATTTGGAGCTGTGTTTGGTCTACTGACCCCCTGTTGTGTAAGAGTGGGTTGAGAAACAACTGGATTAGACGATTGTCCCTCTTCTATGCTTCTCTTCTTTGACCGTGTATTGGCAGCCATGCCTTGAAAAGGCTGTTGGTTAACTCCACAGAAGTCTTCCGTTTGCCAATTTGCCAATGTGGTTTCTGTTGGGGGTCCTTCTTGTTGCTGTTGATTCTCCTCCTGGCTTGGATCTTGAGCAACACCAATGGTTTGCACCATCAAGGCCTGATTCAATGCACCATTGAAACATGCTGACTGATTGTGAGGTAGATTGCAAGGGTAACACCAGTCGTACTCCTGTGCCATATTATTTTGTGCTGGTACTAATGCCCTAGAGGTAGATATGGCATTTGGATTATAGGGCTGGAAAGGTCTATTGACAGGAGGCCTTGTTTGATTTAAATTTGCAGCTGGATTAGGTGGTCTTTGAGGCTGATATGGCTGCCTATTAGGTTGAGCTTGAGGCTGATACGAAGGTCTAAAACCTTGAGCTTGTTGTCTCTTGAGTGTGACCAGCTCATTACCTAAATTTTGCAGTTGCTTCATGACCTCTTGAAGCTCATTTGGGGCACCTGGAGATGAAGTGGAAGCTTCATTTGAACTTTGATTCCTAGGGGTGGGAATAGGAGCTAAGACAGGTGCTTGACTAGTATTTGGGCTCTCTATACTTGGATATAATGGCATTGGAGGCCTAGGAGCTAGCTTGCCAGCTTGAATCAGACAATTTTCAGCTCTAATGGCAATACTATATGCAGCAGGGATAGTTGTGCCTCCCATAGATTGAACCAACATAGAAATATCAGAATTTAAAGCTTTAAGGTAGTATAGAAAAGCACCTTCTGCTGTTGGCCTGACTGCTATTGGAATTCTATCCCAAGATCTTTGAAATCTGAAGTTGAAGTCAGTTAGCTGCTCATTGGAAGCTCTCTTGATGGTTGTCAGCTGCTCCAAAAGAGACAAGTTGTCTCCCTTCTCCCCAAATTGATCATGAAGTGCAATACATAGCTGATTCCAGTTTGTGATAGAGCCAGCTCCAAGGCTCCTAAACCATTGCAATGCTTTCCCCTTGAATGAAGACGCCAGCAATTTGACAGCTACTTGCATCTCATTAATCTCATGGATTGCACAAATATTAGCGATGTCCTTGACATGATCACCAGGAGTGGTCTGATTTTCTCCAGTGAAGTATGGAATGTTCTTCAGTGCTGCAACTGGGATTGGATTTTGTGCATTGAGAGCAAGTGGGCTGCTGCCTGTGAAGTTGACATAGGGGTTCACTGGTTGCGCCATTCTGATTGGTCTTAAAACCCTTGTATACTGAAAGAAAGGCCGCTCAGGTGGAGGAGTTGAAAGAGTTCTGTTTGGTGGAGATGGAGACCTTTGAATCCTTCTTCCTCTTTGCCTTCTTCTTGGAGATAATTGTAGGTATTCAAACAGCACTTCTTCCTCTCCAACTCTTGACCTTGTGATTCTTCTCATAAGCTTTTAGGCCTGTACTGCTGAAATTCTATTGATTCTTCCTCTTGGAGTCGCCAGATATGCAAATAATAGCTCTTTTAAGCAAGAAAATTGCAGCAGATGCATATCAACCTTGCTGCAATAAAAATGAGACCTCTAGGTCCCACCGGGCGTGCCAAAACTGTTGATGCAAAATCACAGCACCCCTGGTTGCAGATCAAGTTTCTAGGTTGATCTCTTAGGCATCCAGTGTGATTGCATAACATCGAATCCTTCTCCAAGTGTGGGACTTGAAAATGAGAAGGATTCTCCAGAGAAAGGCTGGTTCCTATTCCTCTGTTCAGATGCACCAATGAAACGCAGAGGTTTACCCCAAAAACTAATCTAACTACCAAGGAGACAGGGAGAGAGAAATGCATAAAAATAAACCTAAGCTAGGGAGGTGATGCACCGAGGAATGAAGAACATAAGTTTTGCAAAAATAAACACAGACCATATAGACGCAATACCACACCACGCACAGGTAACCGAAATGCAATGAGAGATCAAAATGACAACAATGAATACATGAGAGGATTTAAATTTAATCACAGACATATATATTGCTCAGAGAATCGATTCAATACATTGCAGTGGCTAAGAGGCAACAGTGGCATTACAGTCCATGTGGGAGGCTTGAAAACTCCACGAATTCTCTTGCAAGCAGGAGAGAAGGGAGGAATTGCAAAACAAGAATGTCCAACCGTTAGAAAGAAGCCCCTCCTTACAATTTATAGGAAGAATGAGAGAGAAAAGAGAGAGGAATTCGAAATCTACCCCAACCACCTCCTAAATGCATTTAACTCATCTCATCATGGCAGAAGCGGCGGATCCTGGCGAAACGGCGGGCTGCCTAACAGGAGCGGCGAACTGTCTGCTGCATTAAAATTGTTTGTTGACGCATCACTTCTGTTTGGTTATTCGCGCTGGAGGTGTTTCTTGATTTTCATCCTCCAAACTGAACCAAAATGCAAGATTGACCTTGGAAACGTGTAGAGAATTTTACCAGCTTTCCATTGATATAAAGAGCGCGCAAATCCGAGCTCTGGATCAAAAGTTATGGCGATCTGAAGATTTAGGGCACGGAACAGACGAAAACGGATTTTTGAAATTCTTCCCGCGCTCTGCCACTTGGATGACACGTGGCAAGCTCTGATTCGCTGAATAATTCTCTCTCCTCTGCCTTTTGGCGGGCTTTCCTTTGAAACTTCCTCGTGGGCCCTTAAATGGGACACGTGGCACGATCCTATTTGTTCGGCTCGGTGCTCGAAAATTCACCCTTTGACTTTTCTGACCTTTACTCCTATGAGGACACGTGGCAGCTTTTGATTAGTCCGCGGTCCTGCCAGCTCTTTCGCGCCCTTCGCCTCCATTTGTCCCAGATGTCCCATTTGATTTTGGGCCCTTTGTGCTCATTTCGGCCGGTTCGGGCATTTCGCGTCCATTTGTCCCAGATGTCCCATTTGATTTTGGACCCTCTCGACTTATTTCGGCCGATTCAGACATTTCGGGCATTTGGCCCGCTTGTCCCACTTTGATTTCGGGACTCTATTTCGGCCGATTTGGACATTTCGGGCATTTTTGGCCCGCTTGTCCCACTTGATTTTGGACTGTATGGCCCTTTTTCGCCCGGTTCGGCCGGTTCGCGCCTTTTCGGCCGGCTTGGCACGAAGGCGACCCTCTTCAGCAGTTTGCCAATTTTTTTCTTCTCGGCTGGATCGGCTTTTCGCGCCCGCCGCGTACTTCTGTCCCACTTGTCCCATTTTCTTTTGGACTGCCTGTGCTCATTTCGGCCGAACCGGCCGGTTCGGGCATTTTTGTCCCAAACGTCCCGAGCAACACTTAGGACTAGGACTTAGCCGATTTTCGCGATTTTTCCTGGATTGACTTATTTGCCTTTCTGCAACTTTTGATGCATGTTATCGAAATTTACCCTGGGGGGGGAAATTTTGACAACAGTTTTGACGATTCAGCGGGGTTACCTGCCTGCTAGGTAGAAGATCAGTGGCCTTTTAGCAATCCATTGGGCATGGAGTTATAAGCAATAACCTGAAACAAGCCTGATACTGCAACTTCTTCTCCAGCAACACTCCGAACTGTAGAAAACGACCCGAGAGCAGCGAAACCTGTGCCAAAGCACTTAGGGAAATAGAAACCTAAATACAACAGGACAATGTGCATACGCACTTAGAGGAATTAAGGGAAATCTAAACTAATATTTACAAGGGCAAACCTTTCTTAGTAGCAATGTTTAAGATAGACTCCGTTAACCGGAATCTGAAGTTCCTCTCCATCCAATGCAGACAATTGGAAGGCATTACTTTTTTTGCATCCCGTGACCATGTAGGGACCACTCCAGATGGCATCAAACTTGGAATGCCTTCCTGGTTTTGCCCGATCTGCATCCCATTTCAGAACTAGGTCCCCTTCCTGGAAGGTCCTTGCTCCAGCTCTCTTATCAAACCATCTTTTTACTACGGCCTGATCCTTCTCAATCATCTGAACTGCATGTTCTCTGATTTCTTCTATTTCTATCAATTCTGCATACCTGACCTCCATTGGTTCGAACTCAGATAACTCGAACTGCTTCATGAGCTCCAAGGCTGGCAATTCTAATGATATAGGCAACACCGCCTCTTTCCCATAGACTAACTTGTAGGGAGAATTACCTGTAGACCTCTTTGGTGTTATTCTGTCAGCCCATAACGCTGATTTTAGCCTTGTATGCCATGTTCTTTGATTTTCATCTAGAGTCCTTCTGATGATTTTTAGCAAATTCTTGTTTGTGGACTCTGCCTGTCCATTACCCTGCGGGTAATAATTTGAAGAGGTGCTCAAATATATTCCATTCTTGACAGCCCATGCTGTAATTTTTGAACCTATGAATGCTAATGCATTATCTGATATGATGGTGGCCGGCACACCGAACCTGGTTACTATTCCTTCATAAAAGTCTAGTATGCTAGACTCACTTGCTTCTTTGAGCGCTACTGCTTCGGTCCACTTGGTGAAATAGTCTGTCGCTGTAAGAATCCACTTGTGGCCTTGACTCGAATTGGGATTGATGACTCCAATGAAGTCCAATCCCCACTGCATGAATGGATGATCTACTGAAATTGGACGAAGGGGCAGTGCTGCTAACCTTCCCTTCCCTGTGAAGAATGCACATTTCTTGCATTTTTTGACCCATGAATAGCAATCATTGAATATAGTAGGCCAATAGTAACCAGCTTTCATGGTTTTGAGAGCTGTTACTCGTGGGGTGAAATGGCCTCCTGCCTCCCCGTCATGGAACTCTTGTAAGATCCTCTCAATCTGACCTGTCCCAACGCATCTCAATAGAACACCGTTGATGTCTTTTTTAAACAAGATACCATCAACAAGCACATAAGGAACTGCTTGTAGTCTGAAGTACCTTCTTTTTGCTTTGCTCATTTCTGGAGGGCACATGCCTGTTTGTAGGAAATGTATCATATTCTGAGTCCAACAGGGAGTAGACACATCATCATTTTCCTGTTTTTGATCATCTTGTAACAGCAGGACAGCTTCTTTTTCATTACCTGTTTCAACTTGTCGACTTAAGGCAAGCTGCTCACATAGTCCCTTCCCACGTACTAGTTTGGTAACCTTGATCTCGATGTCATATTCCATGACACGGGTTATCCATCCTGCACGTTTCTCATTCAGATCCTTGTTCAGAAGGAAGTCCTTAACCCCAGCATGTGAGACTAATAATTGGATCTTGTTGTTTGCGACTAGGTGCTTGAATTTCTTTAAGCTTCTGATTACCGCAAGGACATGCTTTTCAATGAAAGAGTACCTAGTTTCGTATTCCTCCAAGCCTTGACTGAAGAAAGCAACTGGTTGTTCTAATCCTCCTTTGTTTTGTTGTACCAGGATTGCAGAAATCGTTTCCCCACCACCAAAGGCATATAGCACGAAGTCTTTGGAGAAGTCTGGATTGACGAGAGTCGGAGCTTGAGATATAGCCTCTTTGATTGCCTCAAAACTTGCCTTGCCTTCAGATGTCCACTTAAATGCCATGCTCTTCTTTAACATCAGCGTTATTGGCTTCACAAGAGCAGCAAAGTTTGGGACAAATCTACGGACGAAATTGATCCTTCCCAAGAAGCTTTGAAGAGCCTTCTTGTGACTCGGCAATGGCAATGCTTGAATTGCTTCAACTCTTTCTGGGTCAATCGTCAACCCCTCCTTTGAAACAATATGGCCTAAAAGCTTTCCCTCGTGAGCCAAGAATATGCATTTTTTGGGATTCAATGATACCCCAAATCTTCTACATCTCTGAAATACTTGCCTCAAATGACAGAGGTGATCCGCTGCACTTTTTGAGAATACAGTGATGTCATCAAGATATATCAAAACTATTTTATTGATCAACCCCTTGAATGCCATATCCATTGCCCTTTGGAAGGTGGCTCCAGCATTTGATAGCCCAAATGGCATTTTCTTGTAGGCATAGGTTCCCCATTTGGTGGTGAAAGCCGTTTTGAATTGGTCATCTTCTTTCACCATCACCTGATTGTACCCTGAGTAGCCGTCTAGGAGAGAGAATCTCTCTGAACCGGATACTACTTGCAATATTTGTTCCATTGAAGGAAGCGGGTAATGGTCTTTGAGAGATGCCCTATTGAGGTCTCGGAAGTCCACACACAACCTGATTTCTCCGCTCTTCTTCCTGACCGGAACCAAGTTCGCAACCCAGCTTGAGTGCTTGATAGGGAATATAATGCTTGCCTCGATTAGCTTGTTAAGCTCTTTCTTCATTAGAGGCTCAATGTGAGGGTTGACTGGTCTCTGCTTCTGCCTGACGGGCTTAGCATCTGGATCCAATTCTATGGTATGTTGTGCCAAATTTGGATCGAATCCTCTTAAGTCTTCATAGCTCCAAGCGAAGACATCTGGAAACTCTTGGCAAAGTTGTATGAAATCTGATTTCTCCTGTTCGGTGGCCACTTTGCCAATTTGAAGTGTTTTACCTTCCCCAACTGGAATTGGCTCCGAATCTTCTCTCTTGACCTGTATGTTTGCCTTTTCCTTACGAAACTGGTCGTTAGGGTTGAAGATAGACTCCAATGTTACCAAACCCTTAGGAAGCTTGTTTGTCCGCAGCTGTACTACTTGATCCCCATACTGCTGCTCTAATCTGTCCTGATTCCTAGCCGAAAATTCAGCTTCTTCTTGCAAGAAATTGACGATCTGTTGATCGTTCTCAAACACCTGCCAGCTTGTGTTATTATCTAGAACTGCTGGCCTTACAACCACATGGATGTGTGGCTGCGTTTTTCCTCTTCTGATGTTGTCAACCACATCAAACGTTGCTCCAACTGCTGCGAGCCTATCTGCGGCTTCATTTCCTTTCCTGGGTATGGACACAATGTTGAAAGCTTCGAAATCCTCAATGAGGTCCCATACCCTATTCTTGTAGCTCCTCAGCAAGTCGTTCTTTGTAGCATGTTGCCCCCTAACTTGGTTGATGATTAGCTCGCTATCGCCAAACACCTGCAAGTTCTTTATGTCCTTTTTCCTGGCCCAATGAAGTCCATGAATCAATGCTTCATATTCAGCCGTGTTGTTCGAACAGGAAAACTGGAAACGGAAAGCCGAAAAATATTTGATGTCCTGTGGTGAAATCAACACTGCGCCGCCTCCAGCACCTTGTCTGCTTCTCGAACCATCGAAGAATAATCTCCAGATTTTGTTTTCATCTCTTTGTTCAGGCTGGATGATGTCAGGAATGGGTGAATTTTCCTCGTGTATACAATACACGCCTAATTCAGATTCTTCAATTTCTTTGTATGGGTCAAATTCATGACTTTTGTTTGCCCATTCATCCAAAGTTAAATCAGGAATTCCCTCGACCTTAGTACCTGTTTCTAGATCACTTGAACATTCCTCCTGATCAAAAGCTGAGCAATTTGCATTGATAGGGCCTGGTACATAAGGCTCAATATGGAAATTGGCAATTGGTTCTGACCTGATTGTTGCTTTGGCTCCATACCTTGTCCTAAAAATCATGTGCGACCAATCTGCAGATAAATATCCACCGATTTTCGCAGTGAAGTCTCTTGATAGACACAACGCAAAGAGTGGTGGAAGGTCAATCACAGATACATCTTGCAAAACTGTAACATTAGGACAGGAATGTAGTGTTAGACTTAACTCCTTGATGACTCCAACAGTCCCCACTGCCGTTCCATCTAACTGTACAACTCCTTTCAGTACTGGCTCATATTTCAAACCCAGTTGGTCTGCTATTTGCTTTGGCATCACCGAACTACTGGCCCCTGAATCCAACATGCAGTTGTGCATCAAGTGATTTCCAACAATCAATGAAACATAGAAAGGCGGAGGCTTCAAAAATTTTCTTGTATGCCCCCCATCATGTTGCACTGCATTAGTGAGAACTTTCTCATGTCCCAGGTTTGATACATTTTTGGCAGACCAATCAGTCATTGCAGCTTGCAATAAATCTCGTTGCCCTGGGATCGCCAGTGATTCCCACATGGAAATGTTCACATGTGTCTTCTTCATTTGATCGATGATGTTGAAAGGGGATGAACTGTCCTTTTGCTGCCCCCTACTTGGTATAACCTTATCTGGAGCTTGAGCATGTGCGTGTGTTGCTACAACAGGGACCTTGGGTTGATTTTGCACATTTGGAGCTGTGTTTGGTCTACTGACCCCCTGTTGTGTAAGAGTGGGTTGAGAAACAACTGGATTAGACGATTGTCCCTCTTCTATGCTTCTCTTCTTTGACCGTGTATTGGCAGCCATGCCTTGAAAAGGCTGTTGGTTAACTCCACAGAAGTCTTCCGTTTGCCAATTTTCCAATGTGGTTTCTGTTGGGGGTCCTTCTTGTTGCTGTTGATTCTCCTCCTGGCTTGGATCTTGAGCAACACCAATGGTTTGCACCATCAAGGCCTGATTCAATGCACCATTGAAACATGCTGACTGATTGTGAGGTAGATTGCAAGGGTAACACCAGTCGTACTCCTGTGCCATATTATTTTGTGCTGGTACTAATGCCCTAGAGGTAGATATGGCATTTGGATTATAGGGCTGGAAAGGTCTATTGACAGGAGGCCTTGTTTGATTTAAATTTGCAGCTGGATTAGGTGGTCTTTGAGGCTGATATGGCTGCCTATTAGGTTGAGCTTGAGGCTGATACGAAGGTCTAAAACCTTGAGCTTGTTGTCTCTTGAGTGTGACCAGCTCATTACCTAAATTTTGCAGTTGCTTCATGACCTCTTGAAGCTCATTTGGGGCACCTGGAGATGAAGTGGAAGCTTCATTTGAACTTTGATTCCTAGGGGTGGGAATAGGAGCTAAGACAGGTGCTTGACTAGTATTTGGGCTCTCTATACTTGGATATAATGGCATTGGAGGCCTAGGAGCTAGCTTGCCAGCTTGAATCAGACAATTTTCAGCTCTAATGGCAATACTATATGCAGCAGGGATAGTTGTGCCTCCCATAGATTGAACCAACATAGAAATATCAGAATTTAAAGCTTTAAGGTAGTATAGAAAAGCACCTTCTGCTGTTGGCCTGACTGCTATTGGAATTCTATCCCAAGATCTTTGAAATCTGAAGTTGAAGTCAGTTAGCTGCTCATTGGAAGCTCTCTTGATGGTTGTCAGCTGCTCCAAAAGAGACAAGTTGTCTCCCTTCTCCCCAAATTGATCATGAAGTGCAATACATAGCTGATTCCAGTTTGTGATAGAGCCAGCTCCAAGGCTCCTAAACCATTGCAATGCTTTCCCCTTGAATGAAGATGCCAGCAATTTGACAGCTACTTGCATCTCATTAATCTCATGGATTGCACAAATATTAGCGATGTCCTTGACATGATCACCAGGAGTGGTCTGATTTTCTCCAGTGAAGTATGGAATGTTCTTCAGTGCTGCAACTGGGATTGGATTTTGTGCATTGAGAGCAAGTGGGCTACTGCCTGTGAAGTTGACATAGGGGTTCACTGGTTGCGCCATTCTGATTGGTCTTAAAACCCTTGTATACTGAAAGAAAGGCCGCTCAGGTGGAGGAGTTGAAAGAGTTCTGTTTGGTGGAGATTGAGACCTTTGAATCCTTCTTCCTCTTTGCCTTCTTCTTGGAGATAATTGTAGGTATTCAAACCGCACTTCTTCCTCTCTAACTCTTGACCTTGTGATTCTTCTCATAATCTTTTAGGCCTGTACTGCTGAAATTCTATTGATTCTTCCTTTTGGAGTCGCCAGATATGCAAATAATAGCTCTTTTAAGCAAGAAAATTACAGCAGATGCATATCAACCTTGCTGCAATAAAAATGAGACCTCTAGGTCCCACCGGGCGTGCCAAAACTGTTGATGCAAAATCACAGCACCCCTGGTTGCAGATCAAGTTTCTAGGTTGATCTCTTAGGCATCCAGTGTGATTGCATAACATCGAATCCTTCTCCAAGTGTGGGACTTGAAAATGAGAAGGATTCTCCAGAGAAAGGCTGGTTCCTATTCCTCTGTTCAGATGCACCAATGAAACGCAGAGGTTTACCCCAAAAACTAATCTAACTACCAAGGAGACAGGGAGAGAGAAATGCATAAAAATAAACCTAAGCTAGGGAGGTGATGCACCGAGGAATGAAGAACATAAGTTTTGCAAAAGTAAACACAGACCATATAGACGCAATACCACACCACGCACAGGTAACCGAAATGCAATGAGAGATCAAAATGACAACAATGAATACATGAGAGGATTTAAATTTAATCACAGACATATATATTGCTCAGAGAATCGATTCAATACATTGCAGTGGCTAAGAGGCAACAGTGGCATTACAGTCCATGTGGGAGGCTTGAAAACTCCACGAATTCTCTTGCAAGCAGGAGAGAAGGGAGGAATTGCAAAACAAGAATGTCCAACCGTTAGAAAGAAGCCCCTCCTTACAATTTATAGGAAGAATGAGAGAGAAAAGAGAGAGGAATTCGAAATCTACCCCAACCACCTCCTAAATGCATTTAACTCATCTCTTCATGGCAGAAATGGCGGATCCTGGCGAAACGGTGGGCTGCCTAACAGGAGCGGCGAACTGTCTGCTGCATTAAAATTGTTTGTTGACGCATCACTTCTGTTTGGTTATTCGCGCTGGAGGTGTTTCTTGATTTTCATCCTCCAAACTGAACCAAAATGCAAGATTGACCTTGGAAACGTGTAGAGAATTTTATCAGCTTTCCATTGATATAAAGAGCGCGCAAATCCGAGCTCTGGATCAAAAGTTATGGCGACCTAAAGATTTAGGGCACGGAACAGACGAAAACGGATTTTTGAAATTCTTCCCGCGCTCTGCCGCTTGGATGACACGTGGCAAGCTCTGATTCGCTGAATAATTCTCTCTCCTCTGCCTTTTGGCGGGCTTTCCTTTGAAACTTCCTCGTGGGCCCTTAAATGGGACACGTGGCACGATCCTATTTGTTCGGCTCGGTGCTCGAAAATTCGCCCTTTGACTTTTCTGACCTTTACTCCTATGAGGACACGTGGCAGCTTTTGATTAGTCCGCGGTCCTGCCAGCTCTTTCGCGCCCTTCGCCTCCATTTGTCCTAGATGTCCCATTTGATTTTGGGCCCTTTGTGCTCATTTCGGCCGGTTCGGGCATTTCGCGTCCATTTGTCCCAGATGTCCCATTTGATTTTGGACCCTCTCGACTTATTTCGGCCGATTCGGACATTTCGGGCATTTTTGGCCCGCTTGTCCTACTTGATTTTGGACTCTCTCGACTTATTTCGGCTGATTCAGACATTTCGGGCATTTTTGGCCCGCTTGTCCCACTTGATTTTGGACTGTATGGCCCTTTTTCGCCCGGTTCGGCCGGTTCGCGCCTTTTCGGCCGGCTTGGCACGAAGGCGGACCCTCTTCAGCAGTTTGCCAATTTTTTCTTCTCGGCTGGATCGGCTTTTCGCGCCCGCCGCGTACTTCTGTCCCACTTGTCCCATTTTCTTTTGGACTGCCTGTGCTCATTTCGGCCGAACCGGCCGGTTCGGGCATTTTTGTCCCAAACATCCCGAGCAACACTTAGGACTAGGACTTAGCCGATTTTCGCGATTTTTCCTGGATTGACCTATTTGCCTTTTCTGCAACTTTTGATGCATGTTATCGAAATTTACCCTGGGGGGGGAAATTTTGACAACACCACCCAGCCAGGAGGAATCTACCCATGCATGCTAAAGAAAATAAAACAAAAAATAAAAAATCTAAGTCTCCAAACCCACGTAGGAATTTGTCTTATTTTATTATTATTGTTGTTTTTTTAAATAAGTGAGAGAGGACAACAAGAATTCCATGCATGCATAGGAAGGAGAAATAAGATCAATGCGTCAGGGAAGGAGAAATAGGATCACTCGCTGCCAAAGAAAAAATATCAGGCTCGTGCAGCCCACGCATTATTGGAAGTGATAAAAGTGATTTAAATTGTATTATTTTAAACTCTGATGGTGATTTGAGCTTTGTCTCAGTGTTTTGTTTGTATAATATTTTTGTATTCGGCACCGGTAAATTTCTTTTTTTATTTAAAAAATAATAATAATGATAAAAAGAGTCATATTATTTTTGCAACGACGGTGGTCCGGAGACTTAGACCCAGCACCTTTCCAGTGTATTTTTTTCATTTCACTTTCTATTTTTAAAAAATCATAATGGGTGAACGTTCTAATAAGTTGGCACTGAAATATGCATACCAAGGATTAGTTCTGGCATCATCTTTAAATTTAGTGTATGATAATATTTTACATATCGATATGGGTCACATGGATATGGTTCAATTCTATGACAGGGTAAGATGGGAAGGGAGGACTGTTTTTTCAAAAAGGCTTTATCATTTCAGCTTACCTCAAGCGGCAACATTTCCAGTTGCCATACAATGCCTCAAATTTTTCCTGGCTTGTGCCAAACATTATGATCCTAAGCGTCGAGGGATTTTTAATGACAGATATGAACCTTTCCTACTCAATTCTCCAGATCATATGGAGGATTTTTTAATATTGCCACTTCATGAAGAAAATATTGAAATCTCGCAAGGATCGGCACAACAATTCTGAGATGAAAATCCTTTGAGATGGTCAAAGATGGTTGATAAAAATTGGTTGGTCAAACCAAAAACTCACACTTCGAGAATTCCCAAAGATTTATTTTGGGTAGAGTTTCATGAATAAATAGGAGACATGATTACTCTCCTCAACAGGTTTTTTGGTCTACCTTCCACTAGAAATTTCCATCCTTGGATGTATAAGTTTATTTCTATCATTCTTGATGCAAATATGTTCCTTGATTGGGAAAGTATCGCTAGCAATACTCTCCATAAGCAATTGATTGAGGTAAGGATGACAAGTCATTTTTACATGACCTCATATTTTATGTATGATGTAGCAAGGAGGATATTTTCAGGGCTAACAACTAGAGGTACAATGTGTCCTGATAATAATAGTGTTTTTAACTTTTACCCACAGCTGGAGTTCAAGAATGGCTCACCATTTCTAGAGGGTAAACGATGTTTTCCAATTCTATATAATCTGGTCACTAAGGAGAAACCCAGAGGAAATATTTTCAAAAGATGCCAAGGCTGTGATAAAACAATGGGGAACTTGGTTTATCCAGTTTCCCTCTTACTCATATATACAAGTTGATGGATTTGTGGGAGCTCCTTACAGACTTCCTAAATATGTCAGCAATAAAATATCATTGATGGAACTTTCACGTCATCTTTTCAAAATCCATTTCCTACTGGTGGATAAATGCAAAGGAGACATTCATTTCCCAATTCAGATTGGGGAACACAAATGGCCAAATTCCCATAGTGCAGAACTTAAGGAAAAAGAATTTTCCCTCATAACTATACATCCTTTCACAAACATGGCTCAATTTGATATTAAAGGATCCATGAAAAAATCCCTAGGAGTAAGATATAAGCACAGGGCAAACATAGAAGACTATTGGGCAGAATGTGTGGATGATAGAGAGGTAAGACGATGACAATTTTCTCGTCTCACACTGGCTCGAATAGAAAATTATAGATTGACAGATCCTCCCTTGACCCTTGTTGATAATGGGATTGATCTAATGGATCCTACCTATGATCATATAGTTTTCACTCCACTCCCTAATATTGATTGGAGTAGAGGAGATGAAACTTCTCTAGATGTCATGAATCAACCTGTGTTAAAAAGTACTATGATGTGGTATGAGAATCAGATAGCCAATCCTCTCCCATTTTAGGCACATATGTCAAAAATACAAAAACTACCAACAAGATGGGGATTTATACAGAAAAAGGTTGTGAAAAGCTCTTCACACCAGTCCCAACCAACATCATCACATGCATCTCAGAGGTAAATTCGTTGGTTACCCAAATCTTTCACTAATAAAGAAGCAGTGTCTTAAGGGATCAGTAAAAAGTGTGCATCTTTGGGATGGAAAAGAGCATGTTTTGGGTATTTCTACCCCAAAATCATCCATGCACATCACTGAGAGTTCCAATAGGCCTACCAAAGATCTGTGGTGCAACACCCTCTTCAAATTAACCCTTCCTGAATCTGAAGACACCCTTTATTCGGTTCATCACCATCCCTAGTATAGTTTCATTTCTGTAACTCTCTTTCCCTAAAACCCCATGAAAATGTTAGCATAGGACTAGATAATCGTTTTTGTTACACTAGGAATCATCAATGTCATACACTGGAGTCCAAGAAAATCCCAGTGGTATAAATGCCTAATTCTTCCAAACATCCAGGTGATAAGGGTATTCCACAAGAACATGAGGATAATCAAGAATGTGTTGTAGATGCTACTTCACCAAGGATTGAGGCCACAAAACAACTTCCTACTAGTTTTAGTCATGAGAAAGGCAAAGAGGGATTTTCTTCCAGTTCTCAACTTTTTTGTGTCGAATTAATGAATGAAACACCGACATGGGTTGAATCTAAAATAAAAAAAGAGAAAGAGATTGGTCAAAGTGGCAAACATTGATTTGGAATCTCTTTCTACCCTCTCCAATAAATTTGTGCCCAAAAATCCTAAGGTCTTCTCCAGAGTAGTGATTAATGATAGCGGAGATAAGTTTACAAAAATTGTAGTTCCTACTACTAAGAAGGATCATGGGGACATGATAGTCACTGACTATGAAGTATCCAAGATAGCCCTTGGAAATTCTACTTTTGAAATCGATGTTGCTATGGCAAAGGATTCAATGAATAGTGTGCTTAAAAGGTTGGAGAGATACAAATATCAAATTTCCCAACTCAAGGAAGAAAAGAATAAGTTGATTTCATATGTTTAACATTTGATCAGCCCAATTAAGTCTTCTATTCCTATTCCAGAGATGATGGCTATCCCGGATCAAGAAATTCTTAATCAATCAAAAGAGGTGATCACTCTAGGCACACTCTAAGGTCATGGTTTTCTTAGATAGAAAGTGGTGGGTTGAAAACAATTGCTGAGGTGATAAAAATATCTCAGAATATTTATGCCTACCTTGATCCAATGTTTCCATTTAAGGAATGCCTCATCACATAATTAATAACACTAGATCATATTTTTCCAAGTCTTCTGGATCTTACTCGCATGGAATCTACATTCTTAGCCTCATAGGGGATACTTATTTTGATCATCACGTGACAATAATTCTATGGTTAAATCATGTTTGTAACATCTTGGTCATGAATGTTACTATGATAAATTCCACTTTTAACATTGCAAACATTGACATGTGATTTGTTTTGGAAGGTGTATTCTTTTGATGTTGAAAATCATGTTTGCAATGGATGAGTTATTACTGCTCGGAATTTGTGCTTGTTGTAATTTTGTTTACTTGGAAGCAAGGCCATTCTATTTTGTGAATAATAAGTCGTAAATTTATACTGTTGTTTTCACATTTCTATATGATAACAGCACACCTTGAATCAATTCCATTGATCCAAGGTATGTTTTTGTTCTTCTTTGTTGTCATCTTGTTAATTGACATGCGGACTGAAACATGTTATGGAATCGAGCATTGTTTTGGTGTAAATTGTGAAGGACCCAGGTTCAGGTGTCCTTACTCGGCACCATACGGTAAACTGTAATGTTCACATATTGAATTTTTGACCTAAGGTGATAATACTTACCTGGGATATATCACGGAACTATTTTACGTTGATGCCTAAAACTATGTTGCAGTGCCCTACCCTATATGGATTCTAACCTAAGGGGTTATGACCTAACCTAAGAAGGTATATTATATGGTTATGATTTTTGAACTAACCTAAGATAAATTTTAAAGACCTAAGAACTAAGATAGAAACCTAACTAATTCTAAGGTGACCTAAACTATTACTAAGTTGAAAGGGGACCTATCGGTTACGTGGAAAATGGAAGGTTGGTGGCAGTGGTTTCTAAGGTATTAATGATAATTAAATCTAAGTCCTTACATTTTAAATTTGTCAAGTTTGGTGAAGACAAGGAAGGTAGGTAAGATGCCTAGTTGGCATCATTGCTAAATTTAAAAATACATGTTAAATCTTGAAATCAACTTCACCAAATTTAAAGTGGTGGTGGCGCAAGAAAAGAGAGGGAATTTGCATTCAATGCATTCAATGGCATTGATTTTGGCGAAGAGACCACCTAGGAAAGTGGAGAAGGGTGTTTTGTGGAAGTTGTTGGTCATTCTAGTCTTTTTGGTTTTCTCTCTACATGTGGTTTTGGTTCTTCAAACCAGCAAGTCTATTTCTTTCGACTCATAGCGATCTTGAGCATCCTCAAATTGTTTCTAAACCTATGGAAACATGGAGATAGTTGAGAGAGTTGGTTGTTGACGTTGTTGAAAAGAAGAGATTCTTGAGAATCCTGGCTGGAGATCTTCTGCAAAACAATAAGAAATTTCATCAGGCATGATAGGCTCTTCTTATTAAACAATTTTGCTTTTTATTAAGCGTCTTCATTATAATAACTCTACTCTTTGAAATGAATGGGTTAGTGGAAATCTTTTTGAGTATTTTGGTTGTGATCTTTTGTATGAGTTTTTTGATTTGAAAAGATGCAATATGGGTAATTTCTTGATGTATGTTAAGAAAATCATGTTTATCTTATTTGAAACTAGACTGTTGCTTAAGTCGCGTGGGATTCTGACTTCCTGTACAAAATGGATTAGGAAAAATTGTTGGGCAAAGATTTGATACGATTTGTTTCCTCTGTTAAAGGAAAGTATAAAATGTTGTGTCTTTTGTTGTAGCTTGAGTTTCTTCAAATCTTTTTGTTCCTGGTGATTTATAATGGAACAGTGTGATGCCCGTTAAAACAACCCACTTGAGACCAAGAAATAACCTAGGATTAGTTAGAAAATGATGGAATAATTTTTTTTATTAGAAGTGCCCACAACCAAGTTGCAAGAAAACAGTTAACCCTATTAGGTTCTGAAACAAATCTAAATTACTAGAACATATTTTTTTTCTTCATCAACAAACATCAAGTTCACATGGTTCAAATTTTAGGGTTAGAAGTCTCAGTTAGGTTCAGGGAGTAATTTACCCCCATACCCACTCTCTAACAAGCTTAGAGTTTCAACTTCATTTTTCTCATACTTAACACTTCCAAAATTTCCCTAAATCATTTCATTGGATAGGAAATTTTCTCACCTTTCTGGTGATATAAAGAAGTCCTCCTAACTCCTTCAGAAACCCAAGATATGGGCAAGCGGACTTTAGAGGTCAAATTTTCCCCCAAAGGGCGGATGTGCGGGCCCAGGGAAGAAAAATTGCCCAAAGGGGCGGGTTGGCGGAGCGCGGGGAGGTTTAGAAAGTTTTTCCTTTGCACGGGGAAAAAATGCAAGTTGTGCATGTGCCTCTGGGTCCTCCAGGGGCACATGTCAGGCTCTGAGTTGAGCCAAAGCGGGAAGGAAGAGAGGGAAGGGCGGGGCGGTATTTAAAATTTTTCCCCTGCGTAGGGCAGAGTTCACCTTTTTTTTTCCGGTGCCTCTGTTATGCTGCCAAAAGACATGTGGCATTCAATGAACCAATGTGGGGAAGAATTTAGGGAGGAGCAGGGTGGTGGAAATCTTGGAGGAAATTTTCCGAAGGGGAGATAAGGGAAAAAGGCACATGCGGGTCCGCGCTTCCGTGGAGGAGAAAATCCCAAAGCGAGGGCGGGAGTGTGGGGCTGCGGAAGGTTTAAGGGAAATTTTCCCCAAAAAAACTCTAAGGAAAAAAGGTCATGCTGGTTCCGCCTCCCCTCCGCCAACACGCCATGTTGCCACGTGGCAACGTGTGATAGGCCGCGGACCAGCGGGGAAAAAAGGTAGAATTTTCCAAAAATTTCAATAAGTTCTAAGGAAGAAAAAGTGTCGCACCTCCGCCGCTGCCCCGTGAGGACATGTGGCAGCCTCTGATTGGCTGCGGGCTGGCAAAGGAAAAGATGAAAATTTTCCCGAGCAAAAATTTTCAAAAATATTTTTTAAGGGTAATTTGGACGGGAAATTTTCGGGTTGCGGGCCTGTCACGGAAAATTTTCCCAAATTTTCCCGCAAAGGCAGCAAAACTTCAAAGTTTCATAACTTGAGCTATAAATCTCAGTTTTGGGAAAACAAGGACTTTTTGGAAATATCTCGATGCCCTCTTTGTACAAGAATCATAAATTTACATTTTGAAAAAGTTTAAAGGGTCAATTTTGCAAAAAAGATCTACATGCTTTTAAAAAGCCCACTGGTAATTTCCAACTTCTAAATTTGATTAAATTGGATCTCCTCCTTCACTAAACATGTCAAATAGACATGGAAGATTTCTCTAGGAAGGATTTAGAATGTTTTAGGGAAGTAAATTTGTTCAATTTCTTCAAGTTGTATTTTTCCAACAAATGACATAAAAATGACTGTTAGAGGAATTGGATTCAATTTTGCATTAATTTAACTTGTCTTCTAAAGTTTTCTTTGTCAATTTGAGTTCGTTTATGATATAGCATACAAATTTTAACATCTCCAAGTTGATTAATGTGTGCAGGTCCGAACTGTACATTTTTATTAAAATTAATTGCCAGTTTTAAGTTTGTAACAGAAATCCCATTTATAGGAATTTGTTTATCAATTTCATCCTTCAAATGTGGCATTTCATTCCTAAATAAGTCCAATACATTCATTTTTTTATAAACAAACCATTTCAAAGCTAAATTGTAAATCTGACTTCCACTTTAATATGTTTCAAAAAAGAAACAATGCAATATAATTCCCTCATACGTTTTTCTTCTTCTTTCAATTTTCAAAACAGATATTCTAGCCACAATTTAACATTCCAACTCAACCCAACAATGTAATGAGAAGTAAACTTGAAATTCTTTATTAACTCCAAAGAGAATACATCTTCACATATTCCATTCCTTGAATGCAATTAACAGAGTTCTATTTCTTTCCAATAACAATATAGAATGTACATGTTTTTCACAATTCCAATATCTAACTTCATAATCAAATTACATACATCTTTCTTCACAAAATACATGTTACAATTTCATCCACAACAAGTGGGAAAGGATTACAAATGAATATGTTTTCACAAGGGACTGTCAAACTGCATTTTTCCTTTGCTCCAGGACAACAACATGCATATTTTCTCTTTTTCCAAGCTGATCACAAAAAAAGAGGGGGAAAGGCAACGCTCTCCACCCAACCAAGACATCCAATGAAAGGAGAAGCCTTCCTTCATCATTGGCCCCCGAGCCCCAACCAAAATACAATAATAAATGTAATTCAACCCATGGAAATAACTGGCTTCCACAACACACAGCATTCTTTCAAATATGCACATTCCAATATAAAACATAGATCAATACAAGACAACAGTTTACAACTGCAATTGAAAACATACCAATCAAAACTCAAGCTTGATCATGCAAGCCAAAGGAGCAAGGTCTATGGGGGAAGCTACTTATGCCTCCCAATTGGGAATTGGGCATCCACCAGAACAAACCACCAATAAATTTCACCATACATATCCTTATGCCCCCCCAAATCCCTCCTTATGCCCCCCACATATTTCCTTATGCCCCCCACAAAGTAAGAAATGCAAGCTATTTCTTTTCCATGGTGGATCCCAAACCCAAACTCCCTCCACAAAATTCTGATGCCAATGGAATTCCTTATGCCCCCCCACATGGATTCCCCATAGCCTTCTCCTACACCTTCCCTAAGGCAGTCTACCCAACTAGCCAACAAATAAATCAAAGCATGCACCATTCACACAACACAACAAGAAAATAACAACATAAAAGGAGAGTTAAATTCCTACCTCTCCATGGTTACTTTGCTTCCAAACAGCAAGCTTTCCAATCCAATAACACAGTTCCAAAAGTAATGCCAAGTATGAAGATATCTCTAAATTCCTCCACAATCCACAAGAGCTCCAAAACAGAAAAAATGTGCCCCCAAGGAAGAATGTAAAAAGGTTCAACAACCCAAAACAAGCAAGGAGTTTGAATTATATAGAAGAGGGAAGAGAAGAGGATGATGTGGATCCATGTAGGATGCCACATCACACATCCTCCAATTCAAACACAAAAGACAAAATCCATTCTCCCAAGCACAATAAAGAGGTGGGTGAAAAATGACAAGTTACTTGCACACTCCAAAAATCCCACACCTCAAGGGACAACAAAATAAATAAAATGTAAGAAAGTGCAATTAAAAACATGCAACATGACTTAATAAAATGCATTATAAAAGTCACAAATCACTTCTCCAACCATAAGTATGGTTGGTAAATTAAATTTAGAGGCATGGGACAAGTTTTACTTGTCCCACAAGCCTCCAAAAACAGCCCCCAAGGACAAATTCGAATTTGTCATGGAGGTGGAGTATTTCATACTCCAAAACTGACTTACACAAACTCTTACACAACTTACACATCCCTTACATAATTTAATACAAACAGCCAACAACTCTCCATAATTACTTTCCCATATCCCAATTTAATTTATTTAAATTTTAATCATATGATTCTCACATTAATTCTATCATAATTTAATTAATTAAAAGAAAGGGAACACATTACTAATAAAATACATACAACAATAATAAAAGAAACACATTAATAAAATACACAAACCCATGGTCACATATAAAGGAAATCCCCCCATGGGAATCCCTAACAAAACAACACACAACACAATAAAACAAGTTGCCATGGTGACCTTGTCGAATTCACCTAGAATTCCATTTTGGTTGGTCTCCGATCCCCCGATGTTTTGTTGTGATATTTTTAACTTGCAAAATACAAATACCTCCTTTGGGCCTCATGGCCATATCAGAACATCCAATATGATATAAATAAAATCACAAAACCATCTATATAAATGAATCACAACAACATTGAAGTAACAACTACATCATTTGTATTTTTAACAACAACTATATCATCATCAAATAATATCCATTTTCTAGATCAACTCATAATATCCAAAATCACATGTCTGAACAACATCCATAAAACATCCATGTCAAATAGTATATCATCATCCACATATGAGTGTCTCTAATAATCACCATGCATCATAATCAAATCAAGATCAACAATAATCCATGATCAAGTGTCTAACAACATACTAAATCAAAACATAATAATGTCCATAATGTAATCAAAAAGTATCAAAATAAGTATCAAAAGGTGTCAAAGGGAAGTGGGCACTACATCCCCCTCCCCTTAGACTCAACTTCCTCCTGGAAGTCACTGGAACAAATGTGGAAACTGAACTCGTAATGAAGTAGCATCCTCCCATGTAGTTGCAGTCTCATCATATCTGTCCCACTGCACCCGAACCTGATCAACCTCTCTACCTCAAAGGCCCAGGGTCCTGCGATCTAAGATGTGAATGGGCTCCACCATCACCTGCCCCTGATCCTGCACCTGCAATGATGTCCAATCTAACACATGAGAAGGATCTGCAATATATCTCCTGAGAACTGAAACATGAAAAACATCATGTACGTGAGACAAGTTGGGTGGCAATGCTAGATGGTAGGCCAAAGGGCCAATACGCTCCAAGATCTCAAAAGGACCAATGAATCTAGGAGCTAACTTAGAACCTTTTCCATAATGGATAGGGATCTTGTGTGGCCTGACATGAAGGAACACCTTCATGCCCACATCAAAACTATTATCAATCCTATGCTGATCCACATACTTCTTCTTTCTATCCTGTGCCTCTTGCAATATCTTCCTGATCAACACTACCTACTGCTCCATGTCCTATAGAAGAGCTAGTCCAAGAGATACTCTATCCTCTAACCTGTCCCAGCTAAGAGGTGTCCTACACTCTCTACCATACAAAGCCTGAAAAGGAGCCATGCCTATAGAACTCTGGAAACTATTATTGTAGGAAAACTCCACTAAGTACAGGTACTCCTCCCACTTAGACTGCTGATCCATCACATACATCTTGAGCATGTCCTCTAAAATATGATTCACCCACTCAGTCTGTCCATCTGTCTCAGGGTGATATGTTGTGTTGAAGTTGATCCTCATCCCGAGGACATACTGCATGGTAGTCCAGAAATGTGAAGTGTACAAAGGATCGTGGTACAAATTATCTTTTGTAGGATCCTGTGCAACCTGAAAATATCATCTAAATATACTCGTGCCACTACTCTAGCTATATAAGTGGTCTTCACCAGAGAAAAGTGAGCCACTTTTTTCAATTTATCAACCGTGACCATAATGGCATCGTGGTGATATCTCGACATCGGTAGCCCAACAATGAAATCCATGGAAATGGTGTTCCCACTTCCATTCTGGTATAGCATGAGGATAAAGAAGGCCTGCTGGATGCTAATGCTTGGCCTTAACTCTCTGGCAATCTAAACATCACGACAAAAATTGGGCCACGTCTCAACAAAGTCCTCTCCAATGATATAACTGTCGTAAGGTGGCGTGCATCTTCTTCACCCCTGAGATGGGCTGAATAGGGTGCACAATGTGCCTCTACCAAGATGTCCTGCCTCAAGCCTCCATCTCTAGGAACATATATCATGCCTCTGTTCCTGAGAAGACCATCTGCCTCTAAGGAAAAACCATCAAAATTCCCCTCTAGGGGTCTTTGTGACTCGATCTCTACTCGAACTAAAATATAGAAGTTGTCAAGAGGAAGCTGTTGAAGGATCCTTTTCCACAAATTTGTGCTCACTGTGGTGGCCATAGCCACATGTCTCCATCTACTGAGAGCATCTCCAACCACATTCTCCTTCCCCTTCACATGCTCTATCTCCATGTCATACTCACAAAGTTAAACTCCATCCAACACCGCTGACGAGCATTGAGATTGGGCTAAATGAAGAGGTGGTGAAGACTCAAATGATCTGTCTTAAGTGTGAATCTCCTACCAAGAAGAAAATGTCTCCATATAACCAAAGTCTTTTGCACAACTGCCGTAAGCTCAAGATCATGGGTCAGATAATTAATCTCATGATATTTGAGTTTACAAGACTGAAAAGCTACTACTCTTCCCTCCTGCATCAACACACCTCCAAGGTCTGCTAATTAAACATTCGTGTAAACAAAGAACTCACCCTGTGGATCCGGAACTACAAAAATAGGAGTTGTGGTGAGGAATTCCTTTATTTTCCTGAAGGCCTACTCGCATCTATCAGACCAAACAAACTTCTTCCCTTTCCTCTGAAGGGAAGTGATAGGGTGCGCAATCTGAGAGAAGTCCTGAAAAAATCTTCGGTAGTAACCTGCTAATCCCATGAAGTTGTGCACCTCGGTCACTATAGTGGGTGCTAGCCAATCCATAATGGCCCTAATCTTGGAAGGATCAACTACAATATCTTCCCCAGAAATAATATGACCCAAATATTGCACCTCTGTCTGAAATAAAACACACTTCTCCAAGTTCCCGTAAAGTTGTTGCTCACGAAGACACTGAAGAACCTGGCGAAGGTACCCCTCATGCTCCTCATGCGTACATGAGTAAATAAAAATGTCATCAAGGAAGATGAGCACAAAGTGATCTAAGAAGGTCCTAAATACCCCATTCATCAAACTCATGAACACTGTAAAGGGCATTAGTCAAAGGTGTCAAAAGGCACCATTGTGAACTCATAGTGCCCATATCTCATGTGAAAATGTGGTCTTATGAATGTCTGCCTCCGAAATCCTCAGCTGATGGTACCCTGACTTAAAATCAATCTTAGAGAAAACCTTTATGGCTCCCTTCATCTAATCAAACAAGTCATCAATATGAGGAAGAGGATAATGATTCTTGATCGTTACCTTATTCAACTGGTGGTAATCAATACACAACCGCAAGGATCCATCCTTCTTCTTCACAAAGATCACTGGTGCACCCCAAGGGGATACACTAGGATGGATAAGGCCCTTCTCCAAAAGGCCCTCAAGCTTCAACTTGAGCTCATTAGAGCTTTGGGGTGGTCATCTGATAAGGTGCCCGTGAGATAGGATCTTCTCAGAGGAACTAGATCTATATGAAAATCAATCTCATGTGGGGGTGGTAACCTTGGTAGCTCCCCTGGAAATACATCTACAAACTCTCTCAAAATGGGATGATCATCTAGCGATGATCCACTAGACCCATCCTTTCTAATCTATCACTGACTGTAACAGCATACATCTGACAACCCCGTCGCACATACCGCTTAAGCTGCATAGAGGAGATGGTACAAATAGAAATGGGTCTCCTGACCCCTGAAATTACTAACTTAACTCCCAAATCATTTCCAACAAGATATAGTCTTGTGATAATGGAATCCATTCTTGCCCTATGTGTAGATAACCAATCCATACCCAAAACGACTCCATACAAGCCCAAAGGAAGGATACAAAGATCATAGGTAGTTGTGAAAGGTCCCAAATCCACTACACACTCCTTAACTAAGGAGTCTACAGAGATCTTGGCTTATAAAGCCATAGTCGCACATCCGTATCACTAAGGACCCTGCCTAACTACCACTTTATATTTCCTACATCACTCTACTAAAGATGGCGCAATTAAAGAATCAAAAGAATTAGAATCAAACAATACAGAGGTAGGAATACCACCAATGCTACATGTCGTCTCAATGACTATACTTTGATGCTCTGCCTGGTGGTTCTCAACCGCTACATAAATCCTGTGGCTACGTCGTCATATCACCAATAGTCAGCTCTAAAATTTGTGCCTTACCCTTGTTATTATAGTTATGTGTGGGAAATCTCTCCAAAAGTGTGTCGTGACTCTACAACCAAAACATTCTCCTGATCCTCCCCAATGAGTAGCACCTCCAATAGGTTCCCTAGAAGCCTGTGGTGTGGAACCTAATGATCCAATTGTGGTCTACTGAGGTCTCTAATGGCAAGCTCTCACTGAATGTGCTCTAGGTCCACCCTATGTCCTAATGGGACCCCTAGGAGGAGGCCCCATACTCTGACCTCTCTGTACATCAGCTCTCTGTGGAGGTCTATGAGGTGGGCGGGACTGCTGCTACTGATCTTGATGGCCTAAAGGATGACTATGTTGTACCCTAGCCACCACGAGGAAGGGGTACTGACCCCCTCGATCTACCATCCTACATCTGTTGTATGCGGCTCCGGACTTGGTCTCTAGCCTGTTCGGTCTTTCCTCGAGTATCCTTTACAATATAGGCCTTCTCGACACCCTCAGCTAAAGTATTTGGGTAGTTAATCTACACATCACATCCAATATCTAAATTCAGGCCCCAGATGAACCTGTGAATTCACACCTGCTCATCCTACATATACTTTAAACATACTGGAGTAGATCCAAAAATCTACTCTCATACTCTAGCTACATTAAAGAGATGATTGTCGGAGGTCATGGAACTCGTCGATCCTCTATTGTATCAAACCTCCATGACAAATACCTGCTCCTGAATCTCTCCTCAAATAGCTCCTAGGTCACTGTCTCTGAATCTACATGGAGCTTATGCTCCTCTGATCCTCTACCATAGTCCTGCTCCATCCCTTAGTAGATGGATCGCAACAAGAGCTTTCGTGTTGCTAGTACAAGGACAAAGCTTGAAGCAACCACTCAAGTATCACTAGCTTTTCAGGCCTATGCCTTAAATCCACCTCATGTCACCTGAGTAATGTGAGGGCTGAAGCTTTATTGATCTCCCTGATGTGATCGTGTAGCTGTATTCTGCCACAATTAAAACGGCCTCTAGGTCTCTTTGCATGCTCATCCCTAAGCCTAGAGCTCTGAGACCTCTCTCTATGCTCTAGGAACTCTATCACCCTGTGTCCTAGGTGGCAACTCTGCTCTGGCTGACTTTGCATGGGATTTCTCTCCTCTATGCTCCTCTCTGGGTCGAGGAGATACCTGACACCTCGATAGAATGGGCTTTGTCATGGCTGGATTACATGTCCTCCTCCTAATCCTCCACGTAGAACGGAATTGACATCCTGAAGGGTCTATTCAAGATTTGGGGTAGAATAGTTGCTACACCCTGATCCGGTGGTGGTGGTGGTGGTGGTGAGTCTAAGTCTCTATGAAGGTTCCTCTCGCTCCGTCTAAGCCTCCTCATACAGACCAAAGTGAGAGTTAGTTTATTTTGCTAAGTTTAGTACGCAACTTCCATGTTTACTAAAATATACAAATTTCCTTCTAAGTTGTTTTCTAGGTTTGAAAGTGTGCTAAGTTTAAGTTTCATGTCCCAAGTTTTCTAGTGTGCCCAATGGTCCAATATTTTGAACCACTGCTCTGATACCAAGTGTGATGCCCGTTAAAACAACCCACTTGAGACCCAAGAAAAAACCTAGGATTAGTTAGAAAATTATAGAATTATTTTTTAATTACTAGAAGTGTCCACAACCAAGTTGCAAGACAGTAGTTGACCCTATTAGGGTCCAGAGCAATTCTAAATTACTAGAACATATTTTTCCTTCATTAAAAAGTAATAAGTTCACATGGTTTAAAATTTTAGGGTTAGAAGTTTCAGTTAGGTTCAGGGAGAAATTTACCCACTCTCTAATAGGCTCAGGGTTTCAACTTGATTTTTCTCATACTTAATGCTTCCAAAATTTCCCTAAATCATTTCCATTGGATAGGAAATTTTCTCACCTTTCCGGTGATATAAATAAGTCCTCCTAACTCCTTCAAAAACTCAAGATATGGACAAGCGGACTTTAGGGTCAAATTTTCCCCAAGGGGACACGTGTCAAGCCCAGGGGTGAAAGAAAAATTGCCCAAAGGGGGGTTGGCGAGGTCACGGGGTGGTATTTGAAATTTTTACCTTGTGCGTGGGTGCAAAGTCCACATTTTTTCCCATGCGCTTTGTGGGTCCTCCAAGGACACAGGTGTTCGGCTCACGAGTCAAGGCAGGGAAGGAAGGGAAAGGCACAGTGGCAGAGAGAATTTGGGGAATTTCACCCAAGAGGGGAGAAAGTTCACCAATTTGGCCTCCATGCACCTCCACTGTGGGTCCGCCAGGGACATGTGGCACTCCAATGAACCAATGCGGGGAAGAAGATAGGGAAGGGTCGGGGTAGTGTGGGAGTCTTGGAGCGAAATTTTTCCAAAGGGGAGATAAGGGAAATTGGACGCGTTGGTCCGCGCATCCTACGGAAGGGATCCTCCCAAGGTGAGGGCGGGAGTGCGGGGCCATGCGGAAGGTTTAAGGGAAATTTTCCCAAACAAAACTCAAAGGTAAAAAGGTCATGCTGGTTCTGCCAACTCCACCAACATGCCATGTTGCCACGTGGCAGCATGTCATAGGTTGTGGGCTAGCGGTGTAAAAAGGTAAAATTTTCCAAAATTTTAAAAAGGTCTAAGGCAAAAATGATGTTGCACCTCCGCTACTACCCCATGAGGACACGTGAAAGCCTTTGATTGGCTGCGGGATAGCGGAGGAAAATATGAAAAATTTCCCGAGCAAAAATTTTCAAAAATATTTTCTAATGGTAATTTCGACGGGAAATTTTTGAGCCGCGGGCCCGCCAAGGAAAATTTTCCCAAATTTTCCCACCAAGGCAAGAAAAACTTCAGAGGGCCATAACTTGAGCTAGAAAGCTTAGTTTTGGGAAAATGAGGACTTTCTGGAAATCTCTTGATGCCCTCTTCGCAAAAAAATCATAAATTTTACTTTTTGATAATGTTTAAATGGTCAATTTTACAAAAACGATCTGCAAGCTTTTAAAATGCCGACTGGTAATTTCCAACTTTCAAAATTTGATTAAATTAGATCTTCTCCTTCACCCAACATGCCAATCAGACATGGAGGATTGTTCTAGGGAGGATTTAAAGTGTTTTAGGGAAGTAAATTTGCTCAATTGATTTCAAGTTGCATTTTTCAAACAATTGACAGAAAAACGACTGTTAGAGGGATTAGATTCAATTTTGTATTAATTTAACTTGTCTTCCTAAGTGTTCTTTGTCATTTTGGGTTACTTAATATCTTAGCATGCTAAATTATGTCAATTCAAAGTTTATTATCAAGTACAGGTCTAACCTGTGCATTTTTATTAAACTTGTCAGTTTTAAAATTTGCAACAAAGATTCATTTCTAGGAAAATTCTGTATATCCAGTTTATCATTTAAGTGTGATATTTTATTTCTAATCTGGTCTAATACATTTAGTTGTTTGTAAACAATTCATTTCAAATCTAAATTGTAAATTCTAATTTCCAATTTTGTATATATCCAAAAGACAATTTATTGTATTTTCCTTACATATGTGTTTCCTTTCCTTTGCAATTAAACAGAGATTCCAATCTCAAATTGTTATTGCAACTCAACCCAACAATGTAATGAGAGAGTGAACTTGCAATTCTTTATTAATTCAAAAGATAATACATCTCTCACATCTTCCATGTCCTTCGATTCAAATAACACATTTCTAATTATTTCTTTCCAATAACCAGAACATAATATACATGTCTTTCACAATTCCAATATCTAGCTTCATAATCAAATTACATACATCTTTCTTCGCAAAATATATATTACAATTTCATCCACAACAAGTGGGAAGGGATTACAAATAAATATGTTTTCACAAGGGACTATCAAAATACATTTTTCCTTTGCTCTAGGATAGCAACATGCACATTTTCTCTTTCTCCAAGTTGATCACAACAAAAGAGGGGGAAAGGAAATGCTCTCCACCTAACCAAGACATCCAATTACAGGAGAAGCCTTCCTTCATCATTGGCCCTTGAGCCCCAACCAAGATACAATAAAAGATGTAATTCAACCCATGGCAACAACTAGCTTCCATAACACACAACATTCTTTCAAACATGCACATTTCAATATAAAACATAGTTCAACATAAAACAACAATTCATAACTACAACTGAAAACATACCAATCAAAACTCAGGCTTAATCATGCAAGTCAAAGGAGCAAGGTCTATGGGGGAAGCTACTTATGCCTCCCAAATGGGAATTGGGCATCCACCAAAACAAACCACCAAAATAAATCATCACACACACATCCTTATGCACCCCACAAATCCCTCCTTATTCCCCCATAGATTTCCTTATCCCCCCACAATGTAATAAATGCAAGCTATTTCTTTTCCATGGTGGATCCCAAACCCAAACTCCCTCCACAAAATTATGATCCCAATGGAATTCATTATTGCCCCCATGTGTATTCCCCATAGAATTCTCCTACACCTTCCCTAAGGAAGTCTACCCAACAAACCAAAAAATAAATCAAAGCATACACCATTCACACACCATAACAAGAAAATGACAGCATAAAAAAAATTAAATTCCTACCTCTCCATGAAGAACATAGTTCGAAATAGCAATGCCAAGTATGAAGTTATCTCCAGACTCCTCCACAATCCACAAGAGCTCCAAATAGCAAAAATACACCTCCAAGGAAGAATGCAAAAAGGTTCAACAACCCAAAACAAGCAAGGAGTTTGAATTATATAGAAGAGGGAAAAAGAGAGGATGATGTGGATCCATGTAGGATGCCACATCACACATCCTCAAATTCAAACACAAAAGAGAAAAATTCATTCTCCCAAGCACAATAAAGAGGTGGGTGAAAATATGACAAGTTACTTGCACACTCCAAAAAGCCCACACCTCAAGGGATAACAAATAAATAACATGTAAGAAAGTGTAATAAAACACATGCAACATGACTTAATAAAATGCATTATAAAAGTCATAAATCACTTCTCCAACCATAAGTATGGTTGGTAAATTAAATTTAGAGGCATGGAACAAGTGTTACTTGTCCCACAAGCCTCGAAAAGCAGCCCCCAAGGACAAATTAGAATTTTTCATGGAGGTGGAGTATTTCATACTCCAAAATCTGACTTACACAAGCTCTTACACATCCCTTACAAATTTAATACAAACAACCAACAAATCTTATAATTACTTTCCCATATCCCAATTTAAATTTATTTAAAATTTAATTCATATGATTCTCACATTAATTCTCCACAACATAATTAATTAAAGGAATACGTCACTAATAAAATAAAAACAACAATAAATAAAAGAAACAAATTGATAAAATACATAATACCCATGGTCACATGTAAAGGTAATCCTCCCCATGGGAATCCCTAACAAAACCAAAGACAACACAATAATACGAGTTGCCATGGTGACTGTGTCAAATTCACCTAGAATTCCATTGCGGTTAGTCTTCGATCCTTCGATGTTTTGTTGTGATATTTTTAACCTGCAAAATGCAAATACCTCCTTCGGCCTCATGGCCATATCAGAACATCTAGCATGATATAAATGAAATCACAAAACCAGCTATATAAATGAATCATAACAACATCGAAGAAAAAACTACATCATTTACATTTTTGATTAACTACTATATCATCATCATACAATATACATTTTCTAGATCTACTCATAATATTCAAAATCATACATCCGAACAACATCCATAAAACATCCATGTCAAATAGTATATCATCATCCACATATGAGTGTCTCTAATAATCATCATGCATCATAACTAAATCAAGATCAACAATAATCCATTATCAAATGTTTCATAGCATACTAATCCAAAACATAATAATGTCCATAATGTGATCAACTATATCAGAATAAGTATCAGCAGGTGTCAAAGGGAAGTGGGCACTACAAATAGTGGTTTAGAATCTTCATTGGGTAGATTCACATTTGTTAGATGTAATAGAAAATGAGTTTATTACTTTTGAACCTTGCACGCTTGACTTTTGAATCTCTGTTAGAATGTTTTGAAGGAAGATAACCTTAGCTCTCTTGAAGTTGTTTCGGTATATGTCACTCCAATTTGACCCTTCGTTGTCATGGTTTTTGGTAGCCTTTGTTTTATGGAATCAAACTTATTGAAAACAAAAATAAGGAGGCCTTACTGTGCTTGGTATGAATAAATTCTGTGGATTCTTGTGTCTCTATTTGAAACAATTGATAGAAGTTCTTGTTGTTCTCTTACCTATTTGTATAAAATGGTTATGGAAAACCTTTTGATTTACATCTGTATATGTTGAAATGAAAATCGACTACTATAGTGGAATGAGGAGTTAGTTCGATTTTGGTTATCTGAGGGGTAAGAGTTGGAGCGTTCTATTTATTTCTTCTCTCATTTGTTCGATTTTAGGAACCAATTTGGGGTTTCATTTCCTTTTATTGTTTTCATCTTAGTCAAAATTTAGTTGGAGCATAAAGTTTCTCCTTCTCCTTTTAGGCTTGATGATAAACACATGTGCTGGGGAATTGCAATCCTTTCACTGAACCCAATTATATTTGAATCTGGTTGGACTTCTTTTCATTGTATCTGAAAACGACTTCTTTCCTTCCTATGGAATTGGAAACATATTTCTACTTGATTTTAATCTCTTAATCACTTTATATTTGGGATGATTAAGTTTTGTTTGTAGTGTGGAAAGCTATCAATGTGGATGAATGTAGGAGATCAATTATTTCTTGATACTTCTAGTACAGTTATATAATGAATTCTTTGAATATTTCCTTTAGTGGTAACTAGTAAGCTACTGAAACTATCCCTATTTTACGTTGAGGGAAGTACATTGTTGTTAACTGATTTGCATGTTACAGTTTATATAATTTGGTTCAATATTGGGAAGAAATAGTGAAAATCTCTCCCTCCTTTCTGAGTTGTGGATTTTGTTACTATTATTCTTGTGCTCAAAAGGTAGTTGATTGTTATCTCTCTCTGACTATTTATTTCTCATTATTATTACACCTTGCTTGAAGCTGACTGTTAGGGTTAGGTTAGCTGAAAGGGATTGTAGAGTAGATAGTTGGATAAATTAATTTCTTTCCTTTTTATTTCCTTCTCAATTGATTGTTAAGGAGGTAATGAATCAATGTGTGACTATCTTCAAGAGGAGTACATGGAATTTAAACTTTGTAAAATTTGTTGATGTTAAACAAAAAGGTTAGGCTAGAGTTGTCTTAAATTGGAATGATTCAAATACACTATGGTATGGAATAGATAAGTAATTGGGATATAATATTACTTGTCTATTGTATCTTTTCATATGAAATTGTTGAACGAAGATTGTTGTTTAATCGTGATACTTATTTAATGTGACAAGAATACTCACTCTATTCTTTTTTTAGTGGTACTTAATTCTTTACTAGGTATCTGTCTATATTGCTTAATGTTTCATAAGAGTAGAGTTATTCTTATGAGACAATTAGTCAAAAGCACATCGCTGTAATGATTAGTGCTTATCGTGCTTAATTCAACGAACTGACCCGTGCTAGCAATTTTTGCAGATGGATTCCGTAAGTGACAAAAGAAGATAAGTTCCTTTATGATGCTTCCTGGATTTACTTAAAGGCTGCATTTTTAATGAGGATTTATTATTATTTTTGAGATGTAATTGAAAAGGGGAAAATTTGTAAATTGTACTTAATCTTATCAATGTTGATTGACATGAAAGATGTCTAAAATGTTTAGATCTATAAAATATGTATTTTGTTTGATAAATGGAAAAGGGATTGAGTGTTATTGATATTTGAAGTGTCATTATCTTTTTGGCTTACTGCAAGGGGATTGTAAACTTATTCTTACTCTCCTGTAAACATATATGTTTTGGATTATTTCAGATGGACTCAAATGAAATAGAGAAAAAGAGTATTGATACTCTATTCTCCTCTTAAATGAAAAATTCTAAGTTAGCATACATAGATGAACACTCAACTAGGTCAATGTGGATTATTAATTGACATTAATAGAAGAGTAAAATACATATAGATCATTTTATAATAAAATAACTGGCAATGGACCCTAGCTAGTATATGTTAAAGGAAAGACAATTAGTCTTCGGGATAAATATTTTGTTGTGACTCTTTTGGGTATTCTAATCAAAGGACTTTTGGAAAGAGTAGATTATACCTCTTCTTAGAAAACCTTAGATGAGGTAAGGTAATTGAAAATAAATGGATACATATGTATAAGAAATATACTTCAATTAATGAATTCCATTATTAAGCATTCTAGATTTAAATTCAATCTTGAATAAACTTGGTTAAGCTTAGTAAGTTAAATATTACTCTATTAAGTTGATTTGGACTGTAATCCTGAACTTAAATTTTGAAACCAAGGAATGAAATTCAATCCTTCTAGTAGAAGGATTTGTTGCAGATTAATTTACATAACAACCATAAGTCATTTATGACTACCAGCCATAATGATCGAAGAGATTAGAAAACTTATAGGGTTGTTGAAACTAAATCTTAAATTAAGAAGATAAGAAATTATTTATCCTCTTATCTAGATATGTAACTCTAGACGAGGGGATTCCATGGGATGTTGGTACACACCAACTATAATAATGTGTCATCATGAAGACCGGGTCTTCATGAGAACACATTGTTACAGCTGACATGTCGCAGCACCCTTCCGAATCGGATCATCTAGGTTTACATAAACTCGGACTTAACTTGGTTACACCCTAGGTCAATTAAGGGACATGATTTGGTATAGGGAAGGACTCTTGATGACTGAAGTTACCTAGACACACGCGATCGACCTAGGTCGATTGAGTATGTCTATGTACCCTTAGTCACCATGAGTGGCCCTCTATATTAATCTATGTTGCTAATATAAGATATGGTTAAACCTTGGACAAGAGGACTGATGGGAGTCAGTGAAGACCATTCTAGATAAAAAATGAAGTGGGGGTGAAGGACATATTCTTTTGATGAGTATGCCATCTAGGAATATGATCATGCTAAGCATGTGAAAATCTTTGGCCAAAGTATCACAAGTTGTTGGTTGCATTGTCCTATATCACCTAGTTTAAAAAGTAGGATTTTAGATGAATATTGGTAACAAATATTCAGATAAGCCTCTTAAATGGAAGACTTCAATAACCTAAAAAGGGTAAGAGAACCAATTATACTAAGTATACAATACATTGAGTTAACATGAAGGATCGATAACAAACCAAGTCATGAAATGAGAGATCGGTAGTTCATCGAGTCATTACAGCTACATATGGTTATTTGTTATGAGATTGATTGACATGGAATCTGTGTTCTAAATCATGATCATTTAGAATAGAGAACATTATTTAAAAACTTGAAACTTGTGTTCTAATTTATGATAATTTAGAACAGAGAATGCTTTTCAAAAAAAAAAATTCCCTTGTTTCTAAAGCTTTAAAATGGGAATGTTATAATGCTAAGGCCAGGAAAAATATTCTAGAAGACTTGGCAATTCAATTTGATAGTTTGTAAAATGAAGCCTATACTGCACTCTCTTCCATTCAAGTCTTCATCGAAGATATTCCTTGCACCTTCGTCAATGAACACAACCAAAGTAATTCAGTACAACATCTAGTGGAGTAGTTTACAAAATTGATACATGAAATGTATACTCTTGTTGATGTTTTTTCCACTTCTTCTATGGATCAATGTTTTAGAATCAAACATCTTTGTGAAGAGATCCAATCTAAAGTTACAGACCTGCATACCATACCAGGTAAGATTCTTGAAATGCAGGTACTTTGTGAGGTTGGTCTTCTTCCGAGTTGTTTTCCGAAAGAAGAGAAGATGCACAAGACATTGCAAAAGCTCAAATATTTTGAATTGGAAAAGAATCAAGATCCTTGTTTTACTAACAACATGGTAGGATTATTTCCTATATTTTCTCATGGGTGGGAGTGTCCACTTCTCATACGATTGAGATATGTGGACCCCACCCCCAATGGATAAGGCACTGATTTTTGACGAATGTTTTGAAAGTGGTATTTTAAATAATGTTATTGTTAAATTCACTTTTGAGAAAACTTATGAGATTTATATTTTTTGTTTCTTTTAATAAAGTTGGTTGAAAAAGTCGAAGTCACTTAAGTGCCCTATTTAATGTGCATTTAAACTTCTAACTACTTTTTAACCAACTTTTGGGTTATAAAAGGATGTTAGGGGCTCATTTGTAAAGGGTGAATTTAAGAGAGGAGAAGAAAATACTTTTGTGTTCAATCTTTGTTTCAGGAAGAAAATTTTTGTTCTTTTGTGCAGATATTTTGAAGTTAATGAAATATGAAATTTGTGTCTCATTCATTGTCTCTTGCAGCATTTGATGTTAGTATGTTCATTAGATGTTATATGTTTAAATATTGTATGCAAATATTGTCTTTGATCTTATTGTCAACAGTATTAATATGTTGTTCTAGTTCACAGTGATCAAGCTTTGCTATTTACTTGCTCATGTGTGTTCCCTTTACTCATTCTTGTTTAGCTAACTCAAACTCTGTTTTATTTATGTTGGGTATTTATCATTATTCTTCGTGCAATATTAGGCTCTACTTTTACCTAACTCTTGCATTTATTTCAATTCATTCTATTCCACTCATTTCCTTCATTCCATTCCATCCCCCTCATTCAATTTTCTTTCCATTAATGTTCCAAAACACCCCCCACATACAATTTTGAATGTACATGTGTAAATACAATTTTGGATTTCAATAAAGGTATCCTCACCTTAATTGAGGAGGGACTTCGTTCCCACACTATTTCATTTCATTTCTATGCGTGCAAAGCAATATGCTAACACTCCCCAAGCCTGATAGTGCAAGATTGCGAAAAAAATTCCCCATGCCCGACATTTGAAAAATATGAAGAGTTAGAAGGACTTCTTTATATTTTCAGAAACGGGGATAAATTTCCTATCTGATGAATATGCTTTCGGGAATCCTCAAGTACTTGAAATATCTAGGAAATCATATTTGAATAACTAAAGGGGTAAAATGTTGTTAGTTGAAAAAAATAAGAATGAGCTTATTTTGGACAACATTGAGTAAAAACAAGTCAAATTTTCAAAAATCAGAAAAGGAACAAACCAAATCATAATCAAAACAAAAATCAAAAGAACAATAAAAAATATAATGTAGTTGTTTTTTATGTTACATTAGTCAATGCCAAAGAAAATGAATGGATACTAGATAATGGTTTATCTAGGCTCATGAGAATATAATGATCACATCTATCTAGGTGAGCATTCCATTATCAATGTTCAAAGTCAAGGAAAATTTAAAGTTTTCAATGGTTTTAGAAATGATTTTTTGTGTGTTCCTAAATTGAAATTGAATTTTATTTCTTGTTCATAGCTAACTCGAAACAATTATAGTGTAATTTTACTAAAAGAGAAATGGTATATTAAAAATGAGTTAGATGTCACTATTATTGAAGGCATACAAAAGAATGGTTTATATGTATTTAAAGGTTTTTTATTTGATTCATGTTCTTTTACTTAAAATAGGAATGATGTTTAGTTGTGGCATGAAAGATTAGGTCACATGAATTTTAGGAGCATGTATGACATGTATCGTCTTAACCTTGTTGTTGGTTTACCTCCTATCTCTCATGCTCAAGAAACTTTTGAAGGTTTTTTATGTGATAAGAAATCTACAAACCCCTTCCATAGTCATCATGAAGCTAACTCCTCAGAACCTATGGAACTTGTCCACAATGATGTTAGAGGAACATTATAAGTTCCTTCCCTAAACATTTTTTTGTATGTCATCACTTTCATTGATGATTATTCTTGAATGATTTGGTCTTTCTTTATCAAAAGTACATCATATGTTTTATCAAAAATTAAATAATTTAAAGCCCTAGTAGAAAATAATTCTAGTTGTAAAATCAAAATACTTAGAATAAATAATGGAGGAGAATATACTAGTAAAGCATTTGATTGGTTTTGTATTAAATTTGGAATACAAAAGGAACTCACTACTCCCTACTCTCTTTAACATAATGGTATTACGAAAAGGAAAAACTACACCATTCTTGAAATTGCAAGAACCACGATGCATTCAACACAAGTCCCTAAATTTATATGGGCTGAAGAAATGAATACCATTGTTCAAATTCTGAACAGAGTTCCTACTAAAGACCTGTTTCAATCTACTCCCTTAGAAAAATGGACTAATAAGAAACCTAGTATATCTCATCTGAGAATCTTTGAAATCCCTACCTCTATCTTCATTCATAAAGAAAAAAGTAATAATTTATATCAAACCTCTTATTCATGCATCTTTGTAGGTTATGGAGGAAAAAAAAGGTCTTAGGATCTATGATCTTGCAAAATGTGAAGTTATTGAGAACATGAATGTTAATAATCTTAGAAAAATCCTTTTGTTCTTCGTCATCTTCTTATGTTTTTGTTTTCTATGATAAACCTAATGAGTTAAAAAATGATAATTTTGATAATGATGATTGTGATGATCAAATAGGTGTTAATAATGATTTTATATTTGAAAAGAGTTCCTTCATGTTTCCTCCATAACTAAAAAGACCTAAATGGGCTCAATCTCTTCTTCAAAACTCTAATCTTAATAACCTTAGTAAAATGACTAGAAGTCGTCATACCTATCATGCCTTAATTACTATGTATGATTCGGAACCCCAATCTTTTGAAGAGGCATCTCATGACGAAAGATGGGTAGAAGCCATGAAAGCTAATTATTTTTTCTTAAATAAAAATCAGACTTAGGATCTTGTCCCTCCTATGGAAAAGTGTGGTATTGTTGGCTTTAGGTGGCTTTACAAAATCAAATATAAGGTTGATGTCAATATTGATAAGTTAGAATCTAGGTTGGTAGCTCATGGGTTTACTCAAAAACTCGGTATTGACTATGTAGAAACCTTTGCACCCATTACAAAAATGAGAACATTTAGGTTCTTATTTCCTTAATTGCTCGATATGGTTGGGAAATACACCAAATGGATGCTAATAATGCATTCCTGAATGGCGATTTAAACCAAGAAATTTACATGACTCAACCTAAAGGTTTTGAGGAACCTATAAAATAATTGTATGTGTGTAAACTAGAAAAATCTCTATATGGTTTTTAAAAAACCTCCTAGAGATTGGTATGCAAAAATAAATAATTTTTTCAAGATATTGGTTTCACTAATTGTTCTTCTAATAAATATTTTTTGTTTTAAATTGAAAATAATCATATTATTCTTATTGTATTGTATGTTGATGATTTATTTATTACTAGCAATTCTAATAGTTTAATTTTCAAAATTAAAGTTAAATTGAAACAATACTTTGAAATGAATGATTTAGGACTATCGCATTATTTTTTAGGCATGGAAATTATTCACGATAAAAATTCTATTCTTGTATCTCAGTCACAATCTGTTATCAACTCACTTCAAAGATTTAATATGGTAGATTGTAAACCAGTTGATATTCCTATTTAAGTTGGTTTTAACTTGCAATTTTCCTCCCTTGTATTCCAAATAAGAAGTTGCCACAGGTTTAGGGAAGTATTCCTATGTGATCCCTGGTCTACAGGACACCCGTAGAAATTAGTTTGGTTTATATTTGTTTCTTTTATTTGAATAATTGAAGCCGCCCCATTCAAGCAGAGGGACCTAGTCCCATATCATTGGTGAAATACCATAATTTTCCCTTGCAAAAAATTATTTTTCCAACAAGTTTATGCCAACATTACCTATTTGTACAACATGATTCACATTCCTTAAACCACAGTGAGATTTTATGATAACATATCAAATTTTAAGAATTTATACACCTTCATCATACTAAACTTACCTTTTGGTATAAAAGGATTTGGAATCCATAAATATAAATCGATGATTTAGGCTAAACATGATTTTCAAGACTAAATCTTAACGTTTCTCATGGAAAATCTATACCAACATCTATATGAGCCTTTTATAAGGTAAGGAGATCTTTTATAACATGATGATTTATTATTGGACTACACAGTAAAATTAGAGTGATAAGTTTACTAAGATCATTGAAAATATCTTTTACATTTCTTTAAATTGGAGCAGAAGTATAGAGGTGAAGAAGAGAAACAAATGGCCAAACGTTAGGAGGTGGCACTGTCATGCACCCCCCCCCCCCTCAATGATAAATATGAAAGGCCAAGAATTTCCCAAAACTTACAAAACTTCATGACACATAATGGCTTCGTAAATATATTTGCAACTTGATCTTTAGTAGGGCAGTACTAGAGATATATATCATTGCAGAGCACCTTCTTTCAAATGAAATGTATATGCTTTGTTATGTTAGGATTGTGGAGTTGAATTGCTTCACAGTTAGCATGATTTACACCATGTTGGTTTACTCAGTAACTGGCGCCAGTCAAGGTAACCGACGTCAGTCAGCATCAGGGTAACCAACAATGGTTAGGGTAACTGGCACTGGTTACCTGTGTGTGAAATTTTATATTTAACTCACAGGAATTTAATCTAGATTTTTTTAAAGATGATTTAAAGGTTGTAAATGCATAGCTAAGGTGCCCTAAGTTTTTCTAATCTTATATAAGCTAGAAAAATAGGGTTAGAACATAAGGAATGAGAAAAGAGAATAATTGAGCTATCCTTGGTTGAAAGGATGAAGAAGAAGTAGATCGCATGTAGATGGAAGCTTTCATAGAGAGAAGCTAAACATAAGGAAATTGTAGGTACATTGTTGGTGAGGAGATAATATTATCTTCTACTGTATTTCCTTTGTATTGTTTAGTCTCATGTAATGACTTGCATAGTATACAAAGAACTTAATTTTTATTCTTGTTAGATCCATAGGTTGTTGTGAGATCTTGTTATTGCTCATTCTTGTAGATCCACAGGTTGTTGTGAGATCTTGTATTATAGATCCATGAGATCATGATGTATTGTTGATCCATAGGAATCTAGTATTGTAGAGGAAGTTATCTTCATGTTTTCACAGGTTATGCAGTGATAGAGGAGAGAATTACTTCTTGGTGCATGGTTAGGTTTGCACAATTGTAGACCCTTCTAGAGGTCTTGTTTGCATATTCATAGTACAATGAGAGTTTGGTTACATAGTGGTAGATGAAGGGTAGCTTCAAGTATGTGGGATCTGGTGGTGTTTCACAAGTACAGTTGTAGTGTGCTCAAGTAGATCCGGTTAGAGATCTAGAGGAGACATAGGTGGTGGTATGGAGGCACATTTTAGTGTACTCAGGTCGATCTGGTTGGAAATCTGGGAGGAAGAGATACTCTTGTAGAGATACATGTACTCTTGTGTAGAAGACTTGGTTTGTAATATTTTGTTATATTATATATATGAGATCTCTATCTTTGGTGGACGTAGCCCACATTGGGTGAACCACAGTACATGTTGTGTTATGTGTATGCACTTTTGTGTGATTTGAATTATTCGTGTTTATAATTCCACTGTAATATATTTTGTGGGGATTGTTAGATCTGTATTTGCATGTTTTAGATTTGATATTCTATAGTTGCAAATGTTTCTGCATAGACCCATCCCCAACAACTGGTATCAAAGCTTAGTTATTTTAGAGCAAGGGTTTACTTCATGGTTTTGTTAGTGGTTATTACTAACATGTATGAGAGCAGGGTTTGTTTTTCCTGATGTGAAAATCACAGGAAGAGAATGAATCTCAAGTGGGAGTTGGAAGAGTAAGGTTGCTGGAAATTATAGTGACCGACATCGTTTAAGTGGCAACCAACGTCGGTGGGGTGACCGTGGTCCATTACTGGGCAGCCTGGTTTTAAACAAAAAATCACTTATCTGAAGAAATGTAGATATTCATGAAATGTTTCTTGTTTGTTGAGGTGTCCCTAGTTCTTAGAGGCACAAGCATGGTAATCAAATTGCAGACCTGGTTACTGAGGTATGGTTTTATCTTGTTTTTGTAGTGTATGGTTTAATTGCACATGCATGGTTTTGGATTGTATATCTAGATAGAGAAAAGGAGTAGGTATGCATCCTTGGTGCAGTTAGATGCACGAGGCTTTGGTAGAGAGGTTGTAACACAGAATGAAGACAGGGCTTCCATCAGAGAGGCATGTACTTGTGTTGGTAAGGTGATGTATTTCATCTTGATGTAATTTATTGCATAGATTTGTTGTATTTTTTTTTTAAGATTTGGATGCTTCTTGAAATGACTGGCTCAGCTCAACTATCAGCTTTGATCGAAGTAGGCACCTGGTGTGGTGTACTATGACAAATTGTGTGGCATTGGGTTTGTTCCAGCAGCATCAACATCAGTTTGAGAATCAAGGTTGGTCATAGAGGAACCGGTATCAATCAGCTAACCATGGTCGGTCTCTGTGGCAACTTATATGTACAAGGGTTTTTTACAGTAAGAAAGGGAAAATGGTTTTTTGTCCTGGTTTGGAGGATCGAGTTTCTTGTAGAGTGTACATGAAAAAGACGGTGTAGATCACTTCATGGTTTGGATCAGAAAGAGGATGGATTTGGCTCGATTAGTCCATTGAGACTTTGAGTCAGGTATCTCTATATGATTCATGTTTTATTTCTTTCGTTTGGAGCAACTAATATTATGTTTGGATAGTGTGCACAAATTTACACCATGGTTTTTTGGTGTTGTTTGAATTTTATTTCCCAATTGTGTGGAATCTTGAGGACAAGGTTTTCTAGTCTAGGGATGAGATCCTTAATGAAAAGTAATGATTAGACATAGTTGTAGGTAATGAGAGATGTTGATTACAAATGGATGGAAAGAAAGTGATTCACCTGCTTAACAAGAAGTCCAAACTTCTATGATGTAGAAGTATTCTCAGAGAAGAAAGGGAATGAATTTTATAGTTCTTTCATCTGGTTTTATTTCTCACTGACATATTAGCTTTGAGCTTGGTGTTAGAGGTAGTGCAGGGGATTTCGTGTTTAGTGGGAGCAAGCCATGGTTGTTGGCATTGTAGGATTGGATACATGATGCATATGCGAAGTAAGAGAAGATTGTTACTATTAAGAGTGATAGGAGGCACAAGTTGGTTTTGGAGGGTAGTCAAGGATTTACAGGTATTTTGAGTTTATTGCTTTGTGATGTCACTTCTGGTTTATTTTTTGGTGTCTGGATATTCCTTAGGGATTGCAGTTGATGGTTTATTCAGCTAGGTTTTAGATGATACAGCAATTTTTCAGAGTTTGAAGGGTGAAAAAGGAGAAAATATGCCAATTACAGAGACCGATGTTGGTTAGGGTTAATTGTGGTCAGTCATTTGGTAGCAATTGTTGATCGGGTAGTGACTGGGGTCAGTTAGGAACCCGTGGTTGGTTTGGTCACAGGTTTGACAGCAATGCTTATTTACCATTTTTAGATGGTGCCCTTATTTTTCTTTCATCTTAGTTGATTTTAAAAAGTATGTTGATGACATCTTTGCTAGTATTTACACTTGGTATCAGTGGCATGGTTTAGCATGGATGTTTTTTATCGAAATCAATGAGCAAAAGATTCATATTCAACTTTAGAGTTAGTCGGTGGTAGACTTAGAGCTTCTAGAGAGCCTAAAGATATGGATGGATGTACATGGTGAGTATGTACAAGTGGATAGATTTTGTTTTGTGAGTCTATGATGATGCAGAGGTTTGTTTTGAACATGGATGCCTTTGAGCATGGCTAGGGGATGTTTGTATTTCCTCTTATTACTATGTTACTCCATGGGAGATGTTATCTACAGATGATTTTCTTGTACATGCTAGTTGTTTATGAAGGGTTACATTTACAGATTGCAGTGTTTGCATTCTTTGAGTAATGTAGGTGTTTGTGGATTGACCACCCACTGGTTACATGTATAACTCATTTGGGTTGTCTTACCCAGGATCTTGTTTTGCTTTTGCATATTCTAGTTTGACTTGTCTTGTTCAGTTGCATTAGTATTTACATGGAAACATGGATAGATGGATGGAGAATATGGTTGGTTTTACAGGTATGGATATGAATATGATAGAGGCTTAGTACTTCAGTTTGAGTGGAAGCTCTTACAAGTGTGTTAGTCATGATGGATTATTGCATGAGGATCTTGGTTGGCTTGATTTCTCAATACCAACAATTGGTATGGTGTTATGATTTAGTGGGAGCTTTAGGCTTGGTGTCACGGATCATTTGTATCTTAACGCAGTTTGGTGAGTCATGGTTTATCTTCTTAGTTTTAGAAGATGGTTTAATCTTCCTGATTTCATTTAAGAGAATTGTTCATATAAAGAATAGATGGTCTTCACGGTATGTAGAGGACAATGATGTACATGTACAATTACAGGTTCAACAATTTATCTCCAAGTGGGAGATTGTTAGGATTATGGAGCTGAATTGCTTCACAGTTAGCATAATTTACATCTTGTTGGTTTACTTAGTAACTGACGTCAGTTAGAGGGTAATTGGTGTCGGTCGAGGTAACTGGCACTGGTCACCATCAGGGTAATCGGCACTGGTTACCTATGCGCAAAAGTTTATATTTAACTCACAAGAATTTAATCTAGCTTTTGTTTTAAAGATGATTTAAAGGTTGTAAATGAATAGCTAAGGTGCCCTAAGTTTGTCTAAAATTATATAAGATAGAAAACTAGGGTTAGAACATAAGGAATGAGAAAAGAGAATAATGTATCTATCCTTCGTTGAAAGGATGAAGAAGAAGAAGAAGAAGAAAAAAATATTGCATGAAGACAAGAGATTTCATAGAGAGAAGTTGAACAGAAGGAAATTATAGGTAAATTGTTGGTGAGAAGATGGTATTATCTTTTACTGTATTTCCTTTGTATTGTTTAGTCTCATGTAATTCCTTTCATAGTATGCAAAGAACTTATTGTTTCTTCTTGTTAGATCCATAGGTTATTGTGAGATCATTACAGATCCATGAGATCATGATGTATTGATGATCCATAGGAATCTAATATTGTAGATGTAGTTTTCTTCATGTTTGGACAAGTTATGCAGTGATGGAGGAGAGAATTACTTCTTAGTGCATGGTTACATTTGCACATTAGTAGAACATTCTAGAGGTCTTGTTTGCATATTCACAATAGAGTGAGAGCTTGGTTGCACAATGGTAGATGTAGGGTAGCTTTAGGTATTTGAGATCTGGTGGTGTTTCAGAGGCACGGTAATATTGGACTTAGGTATATCAGGTTAGAGATCTGGAGGAGACATAGGTGGTGGTATGGAGGCACAATTTAGTATACTCAGGAAGATTTGGATGGAGATCTAGGAGGAAGAGATACATGTACTATTGTGTAGAAGAGTTGGTTTGTAATCTTTTTTTTATATTATATATATGAGATATCTATCTTTGGTGGACGTAGCCTACATTGAGTGAACCTTGGTAAATGTTGTGTTATGTGTGTGTACTTTTATGTGATTTGGATTATTCTTGTTTATAATTCCACTACTGTATATTTTGTGGGGATTGTTAGATCCGTATTTGCATGTTTTGGCTTTGATATTCTATAGTTGCAAATGTTTCCGCATAGACCCATCCCCAACATGTTATCTGATGTTGAACTATATTATTAGCTAGAGAAATACAACTCTTAATATCACATAGAAGATTAGTACTTCCTTTAAATTCCATTTGTATATGTTCCAACATATGCTTGATCCATATGGCTTCTTTCGTTGCTTCCATCACACTTCTTTATTTTTCCTTAGTAGAAAATATGGAGAGTGTTGGTTACTTTTTATGATCCAAGTAATAACACCTATACCAAACTTGAACACATGTCTAGTTATAGATTTTCTATCTATTACATCACGAGCATGGTCAAAATCACAATATCCATATAAAAATGCATTATCAGAGGAAGTATAATGTAAAGCAAAATTAATTATTCCTTTAATATATTTTAATGTTCTTTTTTCTAACTTCCAATGATCCTAATATGGTTCCTACATGAATCTGGATGAAATACCTACTGCATATACAATGTTGGATCTAGTAATTATTAGATAAATTAAACTATCTACAAGCCTCCTGTAAAGAGTAGGAATAGATTTTTGACATGCATGTTTAGGATCAAGCTACAACCAACTTAAATAGGAATATCAACTGGTTTACAATCTACCATATTAAATCTTTGAAGCAATTTGATAACATATTGTGACCGATATACAACAATAGAATTTTTATCATGAATAATTTCCATGCCTAAAAAATAATGCGATAGTCCTAAATCAGTCATTTCAAAGTATTGTTTCAATTTAGCTTTAATTTTGAAAATTAAACTATTAGAATTGCTAGTAATAAACAAATCATCAACATACATTACAATAAGAATAATATGATTATTTTCAATTTAAAACAAAAAATCTTTATCAGAAGAACAATTAGTGAAACCAATATCTTGAAAAAATTATTTATTTTTGCATACCAAGCTCTAGGAGATTTTTTTTAAACCATATAGAGAATTTTTTAGTTTACACACATACAATTATTTTATAGGTTCCTCAAAACCTTTAGGTTGAGTCATGTAAATTTCTTCATTTAAATCACCATTCAGGAATGCATTATTAACATCCATCTGGTGTATTTCCCAACCATATTGAGCAATTAAGGCAATAAGAATCCTAACCATTCTCATTTTTGTAATGGGTGCAAAGGTTTCTACATATTTGATACCGAGTTTTTGAGTAAACCCATGAGCTACCAACCTATATTCTAACTTATCAATATTGACATCAACCTTATATTTGATTTTGTAAAGCCACCTAAAGCCAACAATACCACACTTTTCCATAGGAGGGACAAGATCCTAAGTCTGATTTTTAATTAAAGAAGAATAATTAGCTTTCATGGCTTCTACCGATCTTTCGTCATGAGATGCCTCTTCAAAAGATTGGGGTTCCAAATCATACATAGTAATTAAGGCATGATAGGTATGATGACTTCTAGTCATTTTACTAAGGTTATTAAGATTAGAGTTTTGAAGAAGAGATTGAGCCCATTTAGGTATTTTTTGCTATGGAGGAAACATGAAGAAACTCTTTTCAAATATAAAATCATTATTAACATCTATTTGATCATCACAATCATCATTATCAAAATTATCATTTTTTAACTCATTAGGTTCATCATAGAAAACAAAAACATAAGAAGATGACGAAGAACAAAAGGATTTTTCTAAGATTATTAACATTCATGTTCTCAATAACTTCACCCTTTGCAAGATCATAGATCCTAAGACCTTTTTTTTACTCCATAACCTACAAAGATGCATGAATAAGAGGTTTGATATAAATTCTTACTTTTTTCTTTATGAATGAAGATAGAGGTAGGGATTTCAAAGATTCTCAAATGAGATATACTAGGTTTTTTATTAGTCCATTTTTATAAGGGAGTAGATTGAAACAGGTCTTTAGTAGGAACTCTGTTCAGAATTTGAACAATGGTATTCATTTCTTCAGCCCATATAAATTTAGGGACTTGTGTTAAATGCATCGTGGTTCTTGCAATTTCAAGAATGGTGCAGTTTTTCCATTCCGCAATACCATTTTGTTGAAGAGAGTAGGGAGTAGTGAGTTCCATTTGTATTCTAAATTCAATACAAAACCAATCAAATTCTTTACTAATATATTCTCCTCCGTTATCTATTCTAATTATTTTGATTTTACAAGTAGAACTATTTTCTACTAGGGCTTTAAATTCTTTAATTTTTGATAAAACATCTAATTTACTTTTGATAAAAAAAAGACCAAATCATTCAAGAATAATCATCAATGAAAGTGATGACATACAAAAAAATGTTTAGGGAAGGAACTTATAATGTTCCTCTAACATCATTGTGGACAAGTTCTATAGGTTCTGAGGAGTTAGCTTCATGATGACTATGGAAGGGGTTTGTAGATTACTTATCACATAAAAAACCTTCAAAAGTTTCTCGAGCATGAGAGATAGGAGGTAAACCAACAACAAGGTTAAGCCGATACATGTCATACACGCTCCTAAAATTCATGTAACCGACGCCGGTCGAGTAGGGACCGATGTCGGTTAGGTCAAAGTTGGCTATTTGTAGTAAAATAGCCAACTTTCCCTCCTTTTCTCTCGAGGAATCAGTTGTGGGCTTGGTCAAGTCATTATTAGGTTCGTTTTGATGTAGGTGAGGGGTGATGAGTCATGGGTGTGAGTCTGTACCAAGTCATAGGTCTTAATTAGGTTAGTTTAGGGTTAGGACTAGGTCATAGTGAGGTGGCGAGGTGAGGTGGCAGGGTTGGAGATGTGCATTTATTAATCATAAGGTAATTAATAAATAATTTAGTGTGTAATATTTAGGTGGTGAGGTAGGGTTAGGTTGCGGGACGAGATACGGGGTACAGGGCATTGTAAGACCCAAATTTTGGTGTCTACATTTGCCCCTTGTTTTCGTGTAGCTTGTCTTGTAAAGCTGCACTGACAATAATAAAAAGTGGTTGCCCTAGTTAAGGGTATAGGTAATCCCCCTCAAATCTATCATAGATTGAGGTGACATGAAATCAGGGATAGGGTTGATAAAGGGTGAATGATGATGATATGAGGGTAAGATGGTGGGGTAAGTTCAAGTAAGATGACACATGTTGAAATGTAGTAGTGTGACCAGGGTACATGTTTTGAAGAGCAAACAAGAAATTCATAGGCAAAGGTCGATATTTTATCCAAACAAGGTTGATATAATCCTAGTATCCAAGGCATAGGAAGTAGCTTCAGGGGATATAACGGGTAAGGTATCGTAACATTTAGGCATGTTCGGCAGTACCAAATGGTTGGTTTGGTTGAGAGAAACGTCACGGTCTTAGTCTAGGCAAAGCTGGTCGGCTGATCAATTCAAGTATCCTAGTCATGTTAAAACATGAATAGGTGAGCTCGATTGAACAAACAGCTACATGATGGGTGGATAGAATCATAATTTGTGGGCCTCAGTCGAGGTACTTAATTGGTGTGGCCTTGGGTCAGGCTGACTGGTTGGTTGCGGCCTTAGGTCAGGCCGACTGGTAAGTTGCGGCCTTGGGTCAGGCTGACTAGTAAGTTGCAGCCTTGGGTCAGGCCGATTGTTTGGTTGCAGCCTTGGGTCAGGCCGATTGGGTGGTTGCGGCCTTGTGTTGGGATGATTGGTTGGTTGTGGCCTTGGGTCAGGCCAATTGGTAAGTTACAGCCTTGGGTCAAGCCGATTGGTTGGTTGTAACCTTGGGTCAGGCCGATTGATTGATTGCAGCCTTGGGTCGGGCCGATTGGGTGGTTGCGGCCTTGGGTCGGGCCGATTGGTAAGTTACGGCTTTAGGTCGGGCCGATTGGTTGGTTGCGGCCTTGGGTTAGGCCAATGAATTCAAAATAAGGCTATTTATTAAAAGTCGGGGTAGGCGATGTGGTGAAAAATGGAGATTGGTGGATAAGGGTAGGAGTTAGGTTAAACTAGGCAGGTAACCGATATCGGTTAGTGGTGACCGGTATCGATTAGGAGACCGATATCGGTCGTCTAGGGCACGACCTAACCGATATCGGTTAGAGGTCAAAACCTATAAAAAGAAAAAATACGGCATGTCATTTTCACATTATGAAATTGAGTGCCAACTTTTTCTTATTTAAGTCTTGGAGTGATTGGTTCATGTATTTGGGTTGAGTTAGCACTAGTTGAGTGGGGGAGTGAGTTATTGGTAGGCCCCAGAGATAGGGAGGCAGAGTTTGATTGGTTGAGGACCCAGCTGAAGAGATTTGGAGCTATGGCATAGCTTGGAGGAGCAGGAGGTGCTGGAGGTGTTGGAGGAGCTGGACCACCACCACCTATCTCACCACGACGACGTGTAGTCGTACCGGTAGGCTCTGAACCCCTATTTTTGTGAAGTTGATGAATTTAACTAGGATGTGGGTATTGGGGTAGGGATCCAAAATTTGATAAAATAATGAATAAATGAAGGTAAACCGTAAAATGGATTGGGTAGGTATGTTAGGTAGGCCAAAACATCAGGGTGGGTAAGTTTTTAGGTAATTGTGTCAGGTAAATGGGTAGAAATAGGAAAAAAGGGGATTTGGGGGCCGTTTTCGATTAGGCCCCGAAACCCCACAGTGACTGATGTCGGTCACTAGTCGACCGGCATCGGTCATAGTGCAAATTGTGTAGATTAAAAGGTACAGAGACCAGCGTCGGTCATGTGTTGACCGTCGCCGATCATAAAATTCTGGACATAGACTGTTGGTGGGGGACCGATGGCAGTCGAGGGTGACCGATACTAGTAGGAGGTAGGGTTGTAAAATTTTTTGTGTTGGGTGTTGTATTGGGTGGGTAGGATAGATTATAGGGTTGAGGGGGGAGAAGGATTTATAGATATATAGGGAAAAAGGGGGGGAAAAGATTTATAGATATATAGGGAAAAGGGGGGAAAAAGATTTATAGATGTATAGGGTAAGATAGGTGGGTGTAGATGTGTTTATAGAGTCGGGTTGTGATTGGGTGGGTGATTGAGTATAGAGGGTTAAGGTAGTTGTTTTGTGAAGGGTAGGCCTGATGGAGTGGGTTGTTTTTCCAGGCACGCCAGCAGCTGATGATGTGAGATCGGATGCCACCTCTACTGGAGCGGATGCAGCCACATGTGACCGCAGCGCAGTGGGCAGTTATGCAGGAGGTGGGACTCGGTGAAGTCCAAATGTATAGGGTTGTGGATAGGGACCACAGCCTGATGGTTGCCCTCATCGAGAGATGGGATCCAGTAACCAATGCCTTTCATCTCCCTATGGAAGAGATGACAGTTACCTTAGAGGATGTGTATCACATTCTAAGACTGCCAATCATTGGTGAGGAGGTGTTCTAGGTGGATGCTGAGACAACGATGGATAGCATCCTGCAGGTATTCAGGGATGCAGCCCCATTGATTATGTATCATAGTGTGAGCATCTGCTACGGTGATATATATCACGCTCATCGACAAGGGACATGGCTTGTTGTGCTAATGATGATCGGTATCACCTGCTTCGCCCTCCCTGACTCAGAGGGAGGACGATTCCCATGGGCTCTGATGGGAGTGTTACATGAGATGGTGGAGGAGCACACCTGCTACACATGAGCACCAGTGTATCTAGTGCAGCTATACAAAGAGCTCTGAGGCTATCGCCATATGAGGTGATTTGGTATATGTTTGACATTCTTGTTACACTGCCGGGCCTACAAGCATATCATGTGTTTGCGACCAGTAGGGTTTCCCCAGCAGCCAGGGCCACAGGCAGTTTATAGATATGGGTTTCAAAGGTGGTTAGGGGTCATGGGCCAGCCACGAGCAGTTATCACAGGGCGGGATGTCACTTATTAAAGGCATATGTTAGGGGGCCTAACTACCTTAGATATTATATGGAGGCCATATAGAGGCCATCAGCCCCATGGGGGAGCCCAAGCACAGTTGCGTTGGATCTAGTACATCTTCTAGATATTTAGACAGATACCCAAGGAGTACGAGAGGATTCCTCTAGAGAGGGTACAACGACAGCTAGGATTACAACACGATGAGCCACCTCCCTTCCCACAGTATTAGAGGGAGGATGTAGAGGCACCATTGCCTATACCGCAGCCATTTGACCCAGTCTAGGTAGTAGAGAGACCGGCAGATGATACGGTGGACGACGCCGGAGTTACAGGTTCATTTCTAGTTTGGTGGGTAGGGCAGAGGGTAGCCATGAGAGCACAACCAAATTTGGTGGTTATTACAGCGGAGAGGGACCATCTCTTGGGTCAGGTGCAGTTATTACAGGGGAAGCTTGCGGCTGCATAGGCACAGATCGAAGTGTTACAGGGGCAGTTGGCCCACGCACAGGTACAGGTACAGGCATAGGCACAGCCTCAGGTCCCCATTCAGGCTCTGATGGTAGCTCCACTGCCACCACAGGTATAGGTTCAGGGTCAGGGTGTATAAGCAGGACAGGGCCCACTTCTATTAGAAGCTAGGGGACTAGCCCTGTCAGCCATGGTGGTACAGGCCTGGTATATGGAGGCGAGAGCGGAGGCACGTTATTATCAGGACAACTAGATGGTACCGGTGCCGATTATTAGCCATATGTGGCTCATAGAGCCGAGACTTCCTGGAGTCATAGGTCACAGGGGGCCACAGCCACAACTGGTGGGTTAGTGATGGGTAGGAGGTGAGATCCAAGATTGGGGCCAACTGAGGGATGAGCTGAGGGAGGGGGAGAGAGCTGAGTCACCCCAGGAGCGGAGATGTTTTTGGATAGTTGATTTTCGGATAGAGACGTCGGTCTGCAAACCGAGTGTGCATATAAAGGCCTGTGTGCCCACATAGGATTTATGTATTCATTTTTTTTGTATATACCATCCTGCAAGCTGAGTACATTTTTTATAGTTGATACCAGCTTGTGATCCAAGTATATTTTTGACATGAGAGACCGGCTTGTGAGCCGAGTCAAGAGTTTTGACAGAGACAGCGACCTACGTGCCGACTTTGTATTTGGGATCACAAAGGCCCCATACAGGGTAATTTGTATATTTTGACATTGATTTGATGATATATATAGATGATGAGTTTGATCCATATGGTGTGTATAATTGTTGATTTGATGCATATATTATATTATAATGTTGCATGTGTTTTGTCGATGGTATTGGAATTTGATGTATATAGATGAAGTTGATGATGTTTTGATTACATGCATATGTGTTGAGATGTTGATGGTATTATGATGATGGATGTTGATAATGATGTCGTTATGCAGAGAAAAGAGGCGGGTGCTGCCAAAAAATTTGCAAAAAACAAAGAAAAGGCCTAGGTATAAGCAAAAGGAGACATGTTGACCGATATCAGTTAGCTAACCGATGTCGATCGTTATCTGACCGATACCGGTTAGGTAACCGACATCGGTTATGTTAAAACGAGATTTTCTAAAAATAGAAAAGCTTGGGAGGTAACTTAAATTCTTATTTTTAAAGTCATGCAACATGTTAAATACGAGGATGTGAGGTTGTTGTCGTCCATATAGGGTAGTTGCATGGGAGAATTGAGTAATAAGGAGGAAAGAGACAGGTAAAGTGATCGTGGGCTTGGATTAAGAAGGTGTAAAGGCAGGTTATAGTGAAGAGTCTGGTGAACATGGCTGAACAAGAAGAAGCATCTAGTGGGAAGAAAGGAGAGAGAAGACAGGTTCCACCTCAAGCTGCTGCATCCCAAGAGGCATAATTTTTTGTTGGAATGGGATTTTGCATGCTTATAAATAGGATGTGGTAAGATAAGTGGGTAAAAAGGTGATAGGAAAGGGTTTGGGATGGGATGAGTGTTATAGGGTAGGTAATCAAGTGTTTTAGATATGTTTGTAGGTACAGAGAGGGGTAAACCAGCGAATAAGGTTTCATAGGTGGTGTTTTTCAGCAGGATGGATAGTATGAATAGTGACCGATATCGGTTTATGCCTGACTGGTATCGGTTAGGTAACCAATATCGGTTACTATGTAAAGTTGCAGATTCTGATAAAAAGCACTTGGGGATTCATTTGCTGCTTATTGTTCATTGGTTTGATGTGTGCAGGCAGAGGCAAGGTTGATGATGAATGATAGGGTACCAGCGTTGTTGTCACGGGTCCAAGCGAATGTAACACCAGCGGAGTGGGCATTAATAAACCATGTGGGGTTAAGCGGAATCCGCTATTATTCATGAATCGCACGCAATCATGCTATGTTACAGGCGCTGATTGAGAAATGGAATCTAGAAAAGAATACCTTCCATCTTCTAACAGGGGAAATGACAGTGACGTTAGAAGATGTGTTTCAAATTTTGAGACTTCCAATTATAGGAAGACCAGTGTATCAGACAGGGCCCAACGCGGCGCAGACAGCGATAACAACAGTATTTGGTCTACCCATATGAGATTTGACATAGCGAGGCGTGACATTTACTTATGGTATAATGTTTGCGGCACATCCTGAGGCAACAAGGTTGGTCGTGGTATTAATGATAGCGGTTGGGTATTATGCATTACCTAGAGCAGACGGGGGAAGATTTCCAAAATCATTGATGTGTATTATTCATGAGATGATAGAAGGTAACGTTACTTTCGCGTGGGCACCCGCATATCTGGCGAAGCTATACAGGGGTTTATGGGCATGCAGGCAAAATCACAGGACTATACTGGATTGTGCATACTTATTACATTGTTGGGCCTATGAGCACATTATGTGTGTGACCAATAGGCGGACAAATCCATGCAGGAGTGTAGAGGTTGGGATTCAGGCGATGGGTCCAGACAGAGCAAGAGGCAAGAGTTGAGATTGTGACAGATAACGCTGAGTATTATAGGCAGAAGTTGGAGATGATGACGATTGCAGATATCCATTGGAGGCCTTATGGGAACTACATGGTGACGGCGAACATAGCCGAGGATTTGAGGGGTGTAGAGTAAGTGAGGTGGATCGCACGACACAGGCCAGGAGAGTACGAGAGGATTCCTCTAGATCGCGTGTGATGAAAAATTGGATTTGTTCAGGATATACCCATGGATCATAGACCATATAGAAGGATCGACGCTGAGGCACCATTCTCACCTCCACGGCCAACTCTTCCAGAAGGACTAGAAGAGATAGTAGCCGATCGCAAGGTAATGGATGCAGGAGCGACAGTGTGTTATAGATTATGGTGGGCAGTAGAGCTACGAAGTACACACGAGAGGGCCGATCATCCCGACATAGCTGTGATTACCATGGAGAGAGATCTCCTACAGGGTTTAGTTCACCAGCTTCAAACACAGGTGAACGAGACCACGGGATTGTTAGAGGCTACACAGTCTCGAGTGGAGAGAGTAGAGGAAAGAGTCCTCCACGCGAGAGGGCAGATTCGTATGTTACAGGATAGATTGGTGGATCAGTGGGAGGAACTAATAGCAGTGGTACCTTTGAGTACAGAGAGGCCAGGTGAGCGGCGTCGATGATCACCATCACTACCTAGTTCGGGATGAGGCACGGGGGTCTAAGTGAGTTTCGTACATAGGGGTAGAAGAATAAATAAGGATTATGACCTGCGCGTCGATGATAGAGAAGATCTATTTGTTTAACATCTGAATAAAATGGAATATGTGTGTTGATTTGAGTTTTTGATAATTATAAGAATATTTGTGTTTTGAATGTTTGGATTGTTAAAGGATCAAGGTGAGTGTTATCAATAAAAATATGTGAAAATATTTATATTTTTAAAGAAAACACAACACATGATAGGTTATGGTAGGGGATGGTCGAGCTAACCTTGGGAGACCCCATGTCTCCTTAGTGCTTCCTACATAGCTCATTGCACAAAGCAAGGAGTGGCCTCAGACCGATGTAGTTCTCCCTTATGACCAGGGAGAGGTGAATTCAGGTAATTTGGTTGTGGTTAGGCAATTTGTTGGTTGGTAAAATTTTGATGTTGGTAGAGTAATGTTGTTGGTGTTGGTGTGGGTATAGGTGAAGTGAGGATTAGCTTACCCAAGCATAGGAAACCATGTCCTAATTAAGATCAACACACAATCCTAGATTCGGGTAAAAGAGGCAAAAGTGTCCCATAGTTGGAAAGAGCTAAAAAAACCACGTATTATCATAGGATGAGCTTGAATCCCTAGGTACCTTGCATAGACGAGAATTCGATAGGTGAAAAGAGTTGTATAATCACAATATATCAGATATACGCACGTCCCTCGAGTTTTGTTATTGTGAAGAATGGTGAGGTGAGGTGGATGGTATGGATGGGGCACAGAGAACTTGTTATAAGGTGATTATTCTGACAGAAGAGAACCAAACCAAAATAGACAAGTCCATGACTCAAAAGTACTTTTCAATACTGGTTTTATTTTTCTAGATATAGACTGATCGATGCAGGAAGTCTATATGGGATATGCATTTTGTTGTTCTTGAGGTCTTCATGAAGCTGATCAATGCGAGAAGCTTTTGATAGAGGATGAATTTGTATAGTTGTCCTTCGAGGGAGCAGTCTACTTATAGTAGCAGATGTGGCATTGCATATAGCTGTCCTTCGAGGGAGCAGTCTAGTTTATAGCTTAGAGGTCTAGATGTCTGTTTGACATGAAGCATCTAGTTTTGCAGGAAGTTTGACTCAAGAATATCTCAGAATTGTATAATTGATAACTTGTTATTTTGATACTTTTAAGTCATGGACTAGACTAAAAAGGAGAAGGCATCTTTAAGAGGAGGTGATGATCAAACCACGTGGGTTTGATTTTACTTTGAGATGCACAACAAAAAAAAGGTGTATGAGGTGGTAAATGAGCTCAAGGGACAAGCGCAAGGTAGATAAGAAGTGATGTAACACTAAATTCAATAGTAGAATGGTCGGAGATGCAAGGCATTAAGAGGTTTAGGCTCAGGTTTACCATTAAGCTAAGCTAAACGATAAGTACCTGATCCGTAGGTGTGAGTGATAATGTAAGGCCCAATCCAATTAGGAGCAAATTTTCTACGTTTGCTCTTTTCTAGTTTGGTTACATGTTAATTCTCTTTGAGGACAAGATCACCAATTTTAAAGGTACACTCATGAATTCGCTTATCATAAGCATGCTTGATGCACTTTTGATAAATTTGAAGGTGGTCAAGAGCGGTAAGACAACGCTCGTCAAGAAGCTCTAATTGGGCTAACCGCTCTTGGCGGAAGTCGTCATTGGTGAGAATATCCTGGAGATAATTCTGAGAGAAGGGATTTGTATTTTGAGAGGCAAGACAGCCTCGGTACCATACACCAAATAGAATGGTGTGCCATTAGTGAAAGTATGAATGCTGGTACGATAAGCCTAAAGGGCAAAGGGAATGTGATCATGCCAATTTTGCCCATAATCGTTAATGACTTTCATGAGAATTTTGGTTAAAGTTTTGTTAGAAGATTCGACTTGACCATTTTCTTGTGGATAGTAGGGGGACGAGAAGCTAATTTTGATACCAAAGTTGTCACAAAGGGGTCGTAACAGCTTATTTTTGAAAGATTTGCCATTATCAGTTATCAAGCGATGAGGAACACCGAAATGGAAAATAATGTGATGATTGATGAATTCAACAATTTTCTCCTTTTTAGTTAAAACGAGTGGAATGGCCTCCACCCATTTAGTGTAATATTCAATTGCCATGATGATCCAATGGTGACGTTGCGAAGGAGGAGGATGAATCTCACCAATAAGGTCCAAACCCCATTATGAGAAAGGCCAAAGATTTCGTGTGACCTGTAGCGGGTGGCTGGGAGTATGTTAAAGGTTGGCATGCTATTGACACATAACACAATGCTTAACATATTCGCAGCAGTATTTATTAAGAGTAGGCCAATAATATCCTAGGCGAAGGATCCGCTTGGCCATGGCAAAGCCACTAAAGTTCCCACCACAAATTCCGTCATGGACTTGTCGGATGGTATGAGTGACTTCAGCACTAGTTAGACATCGAAGGAGGATACCATCAAAGCCACGTTTATAGAAGAGTCCCCCCATGATGATGTAATGAGAAACACCTTTAAGAAAAGTGTGTTTGCCATTACTACTAAGGTTAGGTGGGAGAATAGAGGTTGTAAGGTAGTCGCGAAATTGGTGATACCAGGTATCCTACGAGTCAGCAGATACATTATTTACCATACAAACATCCAAGACAAAGTAAGATGGGGTAAAGAGTTTTTAGACCAAGACAAATATGTCAGAGTTAGTTGGTGATGTAGGAATTTGCGAGGCCAAGCAAGCCATAGTATCCGCAAATTTATTAGTTGAGCGTGGAACGGTTTGGATAGTATAATGGGTAAATAAGGTCAAAAGTGAATCTACGTAACGTTTGTACTTTTGAAGTTCCTAATTTTTACATTGGTAGATGTCAATAACTTGAGTTACTACCAATTGAAAGTCGCCGAAAATGTTAATAGACTTCACACCTAAGTGTAACGCAACGTGGAGACCCAAAACAAGGGCCTCGTATTCCGTTGTATTGTTAGTGCAAGGGAAATCGAGCCTAAATGAAAGAGGCATAGGTTCACCTTCAAGAGGAATGAGAACAACACCCGCCCCTCTGCCACGCTGGCATTTAGATCCATCGAAGAAGAGAGTCATTGGATAAGACACATCACTAAGAGAAAGAGTTGCGATGAGTTCATCAGGGAAAGTAAAATTGGTAAATTATTCCCCTGGTAAAGGGGCGTCTGCGATAGCTTGTCCTTTGACTGATTTCTGGTGTACAAACTCAAGGTCGAGGTCGGCAAGGAGCATAAGCCATCAGGCGATGCGTTGGTTTAGATAAGGTTTTGCGTACATATAATGTATGGGGTCAGCATTAGTGATGACAAAAGTTTTGTGATTCAGGAGGTAATGTCGGAGTTTGGTGGCCACGAATGATAGGGCTAGGCACAACTTTTTGACATGTGTATACCTAGTTTCATAATCCACAAGAGTATGGCTTATGTAATAAACTGTTTGTTCTCGATGCTCAGAGTCACGATGTGTGAGCATGGCTCCTACAGCATGGTCAGTGGTAGAAAGGTAAAGGTAGAAAGGGCGATCGTCCTAAGGTGGGATAAGCACGGGTGGCTGCAAGAGATAAGCTTTAAGAGCCTCAAAGGCTTGGTGGCACTCCTCGCTCCATTGAAATACAATTTCCTTTTTAAGGAGATTATGGAAAGGTTGACATCGATCCAAGAGTTGTGAGATGAAACGTCAGATAGATTAGATTTTTCCCTGCAAACTACGCAATTGCTTTAGGTTAGTTGGTGAGGGCATTTCTAAGATAGCCTTGACTTTAGCTGGGTCGACCTCAATGCCACACAAAGAGACGATAAAGCCAAGGATTTTTCCCGAAAGGACACCAAAGACACATTTCTTTGGTTGAAGATGAACACAGTATTGTAACAGGTGATCAAAAATAATGGTTAAAACATCGAGATGTTCACTACGATGTTTGAATTTTCCAACAATATCATCGACATAATCTTCAAGGATAGTGTGCATAATGTCATGAAAAATGTAAGTCATATCCCACTGATAAGTCGCACCAGCATTCTTAAGGCCAAATGACATGAAATGATAGCAGAAGGTCCCCCAGGGGGTAATGAAGGTGGTTTTATGTTGATCAGTCAGGGCTACTAAAATTTTATTATATCCAGAGAAACCATCCATGAGAGAAAGCATCTCATGGCCCGCAGTGAGATCAACAAGTTGATCAATGTTAGGTAGGGGAATTCATCCTTTGGGCAAGTGAGGTTAAGATCCTAGAAATCCGTACATATCCAAAGTCCCCCCATCACTTTAGTGACAGGTACGATATTATAAATCCATTGTGGATAGTCAATAGGTAAGATGAAAGAAACAAAAAGGATTCGTTGAAGCTCTTCTTTAACCAAGAGGGCAATGCGTGGATGCATTTTTCTCAACTTCTGTTTAACTGGTTTGGAGTCTAGTTTCATAGTGATGTTATGGACAGTAATGTCAGCATCGATTCCTGGCATGTTGGCGTAGGACCAAGCGAAAGCTTGATTGTGGGCATGGAGAAATGTAGTGAAGGCGGCTTGTTCTGATGCGTCAAGATATTTTCCGATCTTTATAATGTGAGGATCTTCTTCCATGTGGATGTTGATTTCTATAGTCGACTCATTCAACATGGTTTGGGTTTCAGATGGTAAGGCGCGTTGAATATAAGAGTCATCCACACCAAGGTAGGTGAGGATGGAGTCATCATCTTGGCACTACACAACATTAATCAAAGGAAAGTCTTCTTCAATCATGTCTGGATACAAAAGGGGGAGAGAAGATGGGTCTTCACCATCGCATTGATAAGTGAGAGGACCTAGGAAGATAGCATTCACGAAAAAAAAAAGTTAGGAGGGATAGATTCTAGGTCTATCAACTCCGTGGGTGAAGATGGTAAAATGGGTGATGATTGTTCGGAATGGGTGAATTTGTCGTCTTCTTGGATACAATTGACACGAGGTTTCTTTAGTGTAGGTAGTTTAGAAAATCCAAGACCACTACGATCTTTGTGTTTGCGTGTAGTCATGGGAATAACCGTATGTCGTCCTTTCTCATAAAGACCAAAACCAAAACCTTTCCAAGCACAGCGTGTCAGGAAGGTGAGGGAGAAACGATGGTTGGTTAGATATTGAAAATCTGATTGGAAGGGAACCACACCAAGGGGAGGTTCAGGGGTTATAGAGGAGGCGTTGACACCCCCATACGTTAGATTGGTGCGGTAATTAGGTGGTCCGTAGGAGATCACCTCCCCCACACGACGGTCGTAGGTAGGATGCGCATGTAACTGTCCATACTCTTGTGGGCTATGGAAGGTACTAACATTGTATAGGTGGTACTCCCCCAGCGTAAGGCATTGAAAAACACCTACCAAGGGATCCGAGGTTGGGATGTCGTCCGCGGGGAAGGAAGAGGTATTCGCGTCGGTGGTTTCATTGTTCGAAGGTGTGGGTGTGGCTAAGGTGGATGGTTGAGGCGTGGTTGAAATAGATGGTTGGGTTAGATCAATGGGTGCCTTGATTGGTACAAGCACATCATTAGGGCGGTATAACATATTACAGGTTTTGAAGGGGGAAGCATTAGCTTTGACGGTGTATGACTTCCCCTCATACTCGAATTTAATGCATCTATGTAAGGTGGAAGGAATGCATCCCGTAGCCCGAATCCAAGGGTGGCCTAACAATATGTTGTATTAGAACTCTCCCTCAAGGACATAGAAGAGTTCGGGAAAGGTACGTGGCCCTACATGAATGTTATGGATCATGTTGCCTAGGGTAGAAGTAATAGCATCGTTGAATGAATGCAACATGGTGGGGTTGGCACACGTGCAGCTAGGTGGGATATTCATTTGTTGGAAGGCTTTGGAAGAGATGATGTTTAGGCTAGCACCCCCGTCAAACATAACACGACGTACCCGGATATCCCAGACGTAAGCCGAGATGAAAAGAGAAGGTTCAGGATATTTTGCACCAAAGACGACAATTTCTTCTTCGGAAAAACTGACAGCAGTGGTTTCCCATATAGGGACAGAAGTGGTTGTGGGGTTAGGTTGTTTGGTGAGAGAAGTGAGGTGGTTAGGTGTTAAGATGGAGGCAACGGGCAAGGTTTCGTTAGGTAGGACCTCTATCCCATGAAGGATCTCAATTAGAGCTTGTCGATGCGATTCAGATGTTTGAATGAGATCATAGAGTGTCATTTTTACAGGAGATTGGTGAAGTTGTTTGATCATAGTGCGATGGGAAACTCCATCAGAGACTAGATAGGCAAGTCCATGAATAATCACTTTAGGTGGTGGTGTGATCGGGATGGCGGAAGGAGAAAGAGAGGCCGCAGGTGTGCTCTCTTTAGCTTTTCCATTGTTTTTCTGACCTCGAGTAGCAATGTTAATCATGTTGATCTCATGAATACGAGATGAGGAAGATGGCAGGGATAAGTCATTGTTCTCGAGAGGTGGGGTTGCAATAATGATAGATTTTGGCGAGGCGGGGACAGGTGGTATAGGAGAAGGGATCGGAGCTAAGGGATTTTCCCTCCGTAAGTTGTCCTTCTGAGATTTTCTATCCGAGATAGGCAATTGGTGAAGGATGGCTTTCAAAGCTTTGCATCCTTCTACATTGTGTCCTGGTGTGTGATGGTAGGCACAGATTTCATATTCATCATAACCTATAGGTTGAGGTTTAGATGGATCATAGGGTCTAAGTGGGGGTAGGGAAATGGTCGCATCCCCTACTAGCATATCAAGGATCTTGGCGTAAGATCCTTTGAGTGGGTCAAATGCAGATGAGGCTATTGATTAAGTGGGTGAGATCATTGATTGTTTTGGTAATGGTTGGGTACGAGTGGTTCGTATGGGTGGTGGTTTAGGTAAGGGATTTTGATGATTGGGTTTAACTAGGCGTGGCTTCTTCTGCGTAGAAATCATGTTTAGCTGGTTAGATGATGAGACCACAGATGACGTGGTGGCAGGAAACAACCACGGGGAAAGAGGAGCGGTAGCAAACAAGTCCTTTGATGATCGAGTTTTCTTAGGGTTGGTAGGTAGGCAAGCTACTTGGGGCGACGGTGTTGAGATGCCTGTGGATTTCTGTATGGGTGCAGAAGGTGCTAGTCGTGTTAAATAAGACATGGGAGGCATGGTGTATTGAGGCAAGGTGGAGGGGTGAGGCCCCAATATAGAAGGTAGGTGTGATAGCGAGGGTTGAAGTCGTGGCTGTTGTAGTGGTGTGATCTGGGGTGAGGGCTTTAGTTGTGGCAGAGGCATAGATTAGACTCAAGGAGATTGGGTCTGTCTCCTAGGTGGATTAACGGCTTTATTTTTAGATAAGTCTAACCATTTAGGTGGGTGCGTCAGGCTGGGTATTGGTGAATTCCCAAGCATAGGGGAAGGTTTGGCTAGGTTGATAGAGGTGGATGAGGTATTTGGTAGAGATGAGGGGGGTGGAGGTGAGGACATAGGCATTTTGAGCTTTTGTAAAAACTTTGGGTATATAGTAGAGGTGTCTTGATTAGTCATTTGCATTTGAGTAGAGCATGGTGTATTCAAACGTTCCCATAAGAGTCGTCTATCTTCTGGGAGGTGGCAATCTTCACGTATGGACGGGAATTTTGGTATGGAAGAGAAGTGGGCTGTGATTCCGATCCACTGGGGGTGTGATACAGGGGGTGAATGAGGCACTGTATCAATGGGTGTTAAGAGGTCAACCGGTCGCTAGAAAGATTTAAGTGATGAAGAACTGATAGGGAGGAGGGCATGTTCTAGAGGATCCATCATGGTTAAGGAATTTGGTGATGTAGGCTCAAGGGGTTTCTCTTCTAAGGATGACAGAAAAAGTGATGATCGTTCTTCTTTTGCAGCAAGAGTGGTGGAAGGAGATGTTTGGGAAATAGATAAGTTAGATAACATCCACTCACAGTCTTGTAGGGATGTGGTGTAAGAAGGCTCTTCTGTGAGAAGAGAACTCTGGGTGGTTGATTCCTTTATGGGTAAAGGAATAGAAGGGTTGTCCTCTTGTCCTGATGAAGGAGAAAGGGGAAAGGACTCCTGCATCGATGAAGAGGCTCGATTCAGAATTTCTTTGATGGAAGCTCTTGGTTGGGAGTTAAAAACCACATGGATCTCATGCACACTCTTCTCCTCGGCTAAGGTTTCTTGGTTTGTGTTACTTTTAGAGGAATTATTTGGAAATGGTTTGTTGAAGATTTTTAAATTTTGATTAGCATGGGCATTAGGATTATCGAGGGTTATATCCCCTGCATCAACCATTTCCTACACTATGTTTTTTAGCATCTTGCAGCTTTCATGGTTGTGTCCCTTCACGCGATGGAAGTTACAGAAGTCATTTTCTTTATACCAAGAAGGTATAGCGTGAGCGGAATCAAACCCGGAGTGAGGTTTAATAGGAGGTAAGGTGATAGCTCCTACTTTAAGCAATTTTTCCAAGATCACATCATAAGTTTCTCCCAAGGGAGTGTACTTGATGGGCTCGTCTTTATACTTATAGGTGAATTTTGGCTGGGTATTAAACGGTGCTTGAGATTTGACCATCACCACATGTACAACTCCTCTTGATTTCGAAGTAGACGATGTATGAGATTTGGTGGTGTTGGGTTTGTTGGTGGAGTCTTGGGTTTGGACATTTGAGTTTTGTTGCGCAACTTCAATTTCTCCTCCTCTAAGGCTCGAATCTCTAGTTTCGAAGCCATAGTAAAGGCCTCATCAAAGGTGCGGAAAGTTTGAATTTGGAGGGTGGGAGAAATGTGTTTAGTGTAGGCCCGCGTAAAGATTTCGATGAGCTCGGCCTGACGTAAGGCATAAGTAAGTTGGTTGATGAGGCCCTGCCATCATCCAACGAAATCTGCGATAGATTCGTCTTCAAATTGTCGGATGGCATAGAGATCAGTAATGGATACTTTCTTGGCAATATTGATGGAGAAATGCTCCAAGAAAGATTGGGCTAACTGGTTAAATGAGAAGATTGAGTGCTGGGCTAAAGTATTGTACCACTCCAAGGTAGGTTCTGATAAGGACATGGGGAAGGTATGGAGTAGTAAGGCATCGTCATGAGCAATCAGATAGCAGGCATGTCTAAATGACCGCAAGTGTTGTTGAGGGTCCTCCTTACTATTAAAGCGAGTAAATTTTGGCAATTCCCATTGAGGAGGATATGTATGAATGGGGATAGAAGGATGAATAGGCTCCTGACATACTTTCTCGTATGTCAGGGTGTTACGGATTTCGGAAACAAAATCCTCAAGATTTTGCATCTTGTCCATCATCTATTTGATTAAATCATTGGTTGGGTTAGATGATGGTGTTGTCGTCGTAAATGGAGGAGGATTGGGCCAACAGCCGCTACTAAACAATGGTGGGGTTAAATGTTGATAAGGTATCGATGATGAATGTGTTGGGCGGTTGAATGAGGGTGTCCTATATAAAATGTTGAGGCCACTGGATGCGTTTGCGGAAATGAAAACGTGGGTAGAGCATGAGAGGGAAGGCTCGTGTGGATAGGTGGTAGAGAACAAGTTATGAAAGAGGTAATCTGCGAGAGGGATGAGGTAGGGGCAGTGGACGGTAGTGATATGTGGGGCCCCCAAATTAACCAAAGGAAAGCCAATTGGTGCAGTATGGACCATCGAATCCACTGAGTTGGGAGATGGGGCTAAGGATTAAGACGGTGAGGCAGAGTTATTAGGTGGGGAAGGAGCTAACTGAGCGGCTATACTAATATGCATACCCAAGAGGAGCTGACTGTCGGGTGTACGGTCAAGGGTATGAGACAAATAATACTGTACATCACCAAGATTAGCATCCAAAAATTTAGCAAAATCCAGATCTCCTACAGAGATCTTGGGAAAAGCATTGGTGTCCGTAGGATTCCCCACAGGATGTGAAGGGGGTGACTCAGGAAAAGACACGGAACAAGCATGTGAAACAATGGTTGTGGCTTGTTTCTGGGTGATAACAACCATGGACAAGAGGATACAGTAGGGAATTAGTCAATTAGGAACAAAAACACCAACAAAACGTTGGAATTGGTAGGTTGCTGGTTTGTCAAGAACTGTGAAACACAGTAACTAATATCAGTCATATGGTAGCCGGCGTCGATCAGGTACCGATGTCAGTGTTAGAGGACCGGTGCCGATCACTGTGAAGGCAAAGAGAGAATGTAAGAGGTTACTAGTTTGGGGATAACAAGGCTTAGTATACCCAATAAAATGTTTGAAGTGATCACTAAGATAGGGTATAACAAAGAAACAGAACTGAAAGAAAAACAAAAAACAAGCAAGATGCACAAGAAAATCAAGAGACTAAACCTAGGATTAGTTTTAATCACTTTTGGGCTTATGCCTTAGACGCAAGATGATGTCAATCCTAAACAAAATACCTAAGGGAGATGTCAAGTTTGTTTTGGCTTGTAAGGCTACCTCAATCGGGTGGAGGAATACCACGGAAAGGGGGGATGTTTGAGATGTTGTGTAGATTATGATGTGATTTGGTATGTGTTGTGCAGTGAGAGTAAGATTAATTTCTCGTCAATACCATGGATATTACCCCCACGTGTATGACCTGTTACTTAATCTACATTCACTAGAATGAAAAACAGCAAGCAAGAATGTGATGCACGTGTTTTAAAACCCAAATCAAAATTGATATTCGATGAAGCAAAGAAAGAGAAGAGGTCAAGAAGATAACTTTCACTAATGCAAAGATGCGAAAGTAAGACAAGTTCTTTTAGCAAAATGACAAAATATTTTGTGAATATTTAGAAGAGAGAAACAGCAAGTGTGCTCCCTACATGAAAACAAGCAAGAAATAAAGAAACCCGAGAAGGGTCCCACCGGGTGTGCCAAAATGTTTCACACAGAATTTGGTTACAGAATAGAGTTAATTCTATTCTTTCATTCTCTTGAGAAACAGATAAGTGTTAGGGCTAGGAGGAATACCTGTTGAGTGTTGGGAAGGTGTGCGCGTACCATAGAGAGGTCAGACCGATTGTGAAGAGCTCCTTTTTGTCTGGGAAGGACAAACTGTAAATAAGAATGCAAGACCACCAGATTTTCGTTAAACAATAAGTGAGGGAACTGCCTTGGGCCCAGGAAATATTAGACTTCCTTTCGAAGGTGGTTAGTTCCCTTTTAATACAAATTAATGTAAATGAAAGAAGCTATTGCGAAATCACGATTTAGGTACCTCGTTACTAAAAGCAATAGAGACTAAACTACCAATAATAGAATGTCATGTTGTTTGTTTGGTCACTGGTTGTTGATATGTTCAGGTCAAGTTACAGGGATAGACCAAGCCAAACATGAGGTTGTTTTGAGGTGAAAAGGTGAAAGGTTGGTTTTGGTAGAAGTCACAGTGACCGATGTCGGTCACTGGATAACCGATCGCGGTTATAAAACCGGTACCAATAGGGAATAACCGATATCGGTAGGGGCAGTGATTTAGGGATTTTAAATGGAGATTGGTGTAAGGTGGTTATGAGGTTTGGAAGGTTGGTAGATGGTTGAGGGGAATGGTAGGGTGATAGAGAAGACTCAGAGAGTGAGAGAGCTATCTTTGGGGCAATATAGAGATGTATGATCGAAGGTTAGGTGTAGGTTTTTTTTGGGTAGTAGATCCAAGAGTGTGCTTATAATCCCTATGAATTAAAAGTTCACAAAGTAGTGTCTAGAAGCATACAAGGTGATAAAAGAGACTACTTACTAGTTTTTGATGTGGATGCAGGTCCAAAGAATGCAGTGGCGAAGGAAAAGCTCAGTTGGGATGATCTAGCAATGGGAAGTGATCTAATGAAGCTATCCTCCAACTCTCCCAATGTTTGGATGAGTGTGACAATGCTCTAGTTGCTCCGTTCCAGTCTTGGGCTCGATACTCCTCTTTGCAAACTCTTCTCTCTCCTTCACTTGTCTCTCTCTTGCAAATGAATTTGGGATGCTTTCCAAAATGAAATCGGATTCTTTGGTTTTGGTTGGGGGAGGTCATTTACAGGGAACCGATGGCGGTTACGTAACCGACGCCGGTCAAGTAGGGACCAATGTCAGTTAGGTCAAAGTTGGCTATTTGTAGTAAAATAGCCAACTTTCCCTCCTTTTCTCTCGAGGAATCAGTTTTGGGCTTGGTCAAGTCATTATTAGGTTCGTTTTGATGCGGGTGAGGGGTGATGAGTCATGGGTGTGAGTCTGGACCAAGTCATAGGTCTTAATTAGGTTAGTTTAGGGTTAGGGCTAGGTCATAGTGAGGTGGCGAGGTGAGGTGGTAGGGTTGGAGATGTGGACTTATTAATCATAAGGTAATTCATAAATAATTCAGTGTGTAAGATTTAGGTGGTGAGGTAGGGTTAGGTTGCAGGATGAGATACGGGGTACAGGGCATCATAAGACCCAAATTTTGGTGTCTATAATTTTATCCAGATGCATGGAGGAACCATATTAGGATCATTGGAAGTTAGAAAAAATAACATTAAAATATATTAAAGGAACAATTAATTTTGGTTTACATTATACTTCGTTTGATAATGTATATTTATATGGATATTGTGATTTTGACCATGCTCATGATGTAATAGATAGAAAATATATAACTAGACATGTGTTCAAGTTTGGTATAGGTGTCATTACTTGGAGTATAAAAAATCAACTGACACTCTCCATTTTTTCTACTAAGGAAAAATAAAGAAGTGTGATGGAAGCAACGAAAGAAGCCATACGGATCAAGCATATGTTGGAACATATACACATGGAATTTAAAGGAAGTACTCATATTCTATGTCATATTAAGAGTTTTATTTCTCTAGCTAATAATATAGTTCAACATCAGATAACATGTTGGGGATGGGTCTATGCAGAAACATTTGTAACTATAGAATATCAAATCCAAAACATGTAAATACGGATCTAACAATCCCCACAAAATATAGAGCAGTGGAATTATAAACAAGAATAATCCAAATCACATAAAAGTACACACACATAACACAACATGTACCATGGTTCACTCAATGTGTGCTACATCCACCAAAGATAGATATCTCATATATATAATATAAAAAATATATTACAAACCAACTCTTTTGCACAATAGTACATGTATCTCTACAAGAGTATCTCTTCCTCCCAAATCTCCAACTGGATCTTCTTGAGTATACTAAATTGTGCCTCCATACCACCACCTATGTCTCCTCCAGATCTCTAACCTGATATACCTAAGTCCAATACAATCGTGCCTCTGAAACACCACCAGATCTCAAATACCTAAAGCTACCCTGCATCTACCACTGTGCAACCAAGCTCTCACTATACTGTGAATCTACAAACAATACCTCTAGAATGTTCTACCAATGTGCAAATGTAACCATGCACCAAGAATTAATTCTCTCCTCCATCACTGCATAACTTGTGCAAACATGAAGAAAACTACATCTACAATACTAGATTCTTATGGATCATCAATACATCATGATCTCATGGATCTGTAGTACACGATCTCACAATAACCTATGGATCTAACAAGAAGAAACAATAAGTGCTTTATATACTATGTAAGCCATTACATGAGACTAAACAATACAAAGGAAATACAGTAAAAGCTAATACCATCTTCTCACCAACAATGTACCTATAATTTCCTTATGTTCAACTTCTCTCTATGAAAGCTCTTGTCTTCATGCAATATTATTTTTCTTCTTCTTCTTCTTCTTCATCCTTTCAACCAAGGATAGCTCAATTCTTCTCTTTTCTCATTCCTTATGTTCTAACCCTAGTTTTTTATCTTATATAATTTTAGACAAACTTAGGGCACCTTAGCTATGCATTTACAACCTTTAAATCAGCTTTAAAACAAAAGCTAGATTAAATTCCTATGAGTTAAATATAAACCTTTACGCATAGGTAACTGGTGTCGGTTACCATGACTGTCGCTAGTTACCCTAATACTAACCAGTACCAATTACCTTGACCAGCACCAGTTACCCTCTGACCAACGTTGGTTACTCAGTAAGCCAACAAGGTGTAAATTATGCTAATTGTGAAGCAATTCAGCTCCACAATCCTAATAATCTCCCACTTGGAGATAAATTGTTGAACTTGTAATTGTACATGTACATCATTATCCTCTACATACTGTGAAGACCATCTATTCTTTATATGAACAATTCTCTTAAATGAAATTAGGAAGATTAAATCATCTTCTAAAACTAAGAAGATAAACCATGACTCACCAAACCTGCAAGAATATACAACTGATCCATGACACCAAGCCTAAATTTCCCACTGAATCATAACACCATACCAATTTTTGGTATCATGAAATCAATCCAACCAAGATCCTCATGCAATAAGCCATCATGACTAACACACCTGTAAGATCCCCTACTCAAACTAAAGTACTAGGCCTCTATCATATCCATATCCATACCTATAAAACCAACCATGTTCTCCATCCATCTATCCATGTTTCCATGCAACTACCAATGCAACTGACCAAGACAAGTTGAATTGGAATATTTGAAAGCAAAACAAGATCCTGGGTAAGACAACCCAAATAAGTTCTACATGCAACTAGTGGGTGGTCAATCCACAAACACCAACATAACTCAAAGAATCCAAACACTGCAATCTGCAAATGCAACCCTTCATAAACAACTAGCATGTACAAGACAATCATCTGTAGATAACATCTCCCATGGAGTAATATAGTAACAAGAGGAAATACAAACATCCCCTAGCCATGCTCAAAGGCATCCATGTTCAAAACAAACCTCTGCATCATCATAGACTCACAAAACAAAATCTATCCACGTGTACAACTCACCATGTACATCCATCCATATCTACAAGCTCTCCAGAAGCTTCAAGTCTACCACCAACTAACTCTAAAGTGGAATATGAATCTTGTGCTCATCAATGTCAATAAAAAACATCCATGCTAAACCATGCCACTGATACCAAGTGTAAATACCAGTAAACATGTCATCAACATACTTTGTACAATCAACCAAGATGAAAGCAAAACAAGGGCACCATCTTAAAATGGTAAATAAGCACTGATGTCAAACCTATGACCAAACCGACCCTAGTCACTACCTGATCAATAACTGTTACAAAATGACCGACCACAATTAACCCTAACCAACATTGATCTCTGTAACTGGCATATTTTCTCCTTTTTCACCCTTCAAACTCTGAAAAATTGCTCTATCATCTAAAACCTAGCTGAATAAACCATCAACTACAATCCCTCAGGAATATCCAGGCACCAAAAAATAAACCAGAAGTGACATCACAAAGCAATAAACTCAAAATACTAGCAAATCTATGACTACCCTTCAAAACCAACTTGTGCCTCCTATCACTCTTAATAGTAGCAATATTCTCTCACTTCGCATGTGCATCATGTATCCAATCCTCCAATGCCAACAACCATGGCTTGTTCCCACTAAACATGAAATCCCCTGCACTACCTCTAACACCAAGCTCAAAAGCTAATATGTCAATGAGAAATAAAACCAGATGAAAGAACTATAAAATTGATTCCCTTTCTTCTCTGAGAATACTTCTACATCACAGAAGTTTTCACTTCTTGTGAAGTAGGTGAATCGCTTTCTTTCGATCCATGTGTACTCAACATCTCTCATTATCTGCAACTATGTCTAATCATGACTTTTCATTGAGGATCTAATCCTTAGACTAGAAACCCTTGTCCTCAAGATTCCACACAACTGGGAAATAAAATTCAAACAACACCAAAAAACCATGGTGTAAATTTGTGCACACTATCCAAACATAATATCAATTGCTCCAAACGAAAGAAATAAAACATGAATCATATAGAGATACCTGACTCAAAGTCTCAATGGACTAATTGAGCCAAATCCATCCTCTTTCTGATCTAAACCATGAAGTGATCTACACCGTCTATGTCATGTACACTCTACAAGAAACTCAATCCTCTAAACTATGACAAAAGACCATTTGCCCTCTCTTTCTGCAAAAACCCTTGTACATATAAGTTGCCATAAAGACCGACCATGGTTAGTTGATCAATACTGATTCCTCTATGACTGACCTTGGTTCTCAAACTAATGTCGATGTTGTTGGAACAAACCCAAAGCCACACAATTTGGCATAGTACACCACACCAGGTGCCTACTTCGATCGAAGCTGATAGTTGAGCTGAGCCAGTCATTTCAAGATGCATCCAAATCTTACAAAAAAATAATACAGCAAATCCATGCAATAAATTGCATCAAGATGAAATACATCACCTTACCAACACCAAGATACTCAACCGCATCTTCAATTGAAGTACATTCCTCTCTGATGGAAGCTCTTTGTTCCATGCTATAACCTCTCTACCAAAGATGCGTGCATCTAACTGCACCAATGATGCATTCATGTTCCTTTTCTTTGTCTAGATCTGCAATCCAAAAACATGCATGTGCAATTAAACCATACGCTACAAAAACAAGATAAAACCATACCTCAGTAACTGGGTCTGTAATCTGATTACCATGCTTGTGCATCTAAGAACCAGGGACACCTCAGAAAACAAGATATATTCCATGAATCTCTCCATTTCTTCAAATATTTGATTTTCTATTTAAAACCAGGCTGCCTAGTAACGGACCATGGTCACCTTGCCAACATCGGTTGCCACTTAAACAATGTCGGTCACTGTAATTTCTAGCAACTTTACTCTTCCAGCTCCCACTTGAGATTCAATCTCTTCCTGTAATTTTCACATCAAGAAAAATAAACCCTTCTCTCATACATGTCAGTAATAACCACTAAAAAACCATGAAGTAAACCCTTGCTCTGAAATAACTAAGCTCTGATACCAATTGTTGGGGATGGGTCTATGTGGAAACATTTGCAACTATAGAATATCAAATCTAAAACATGCAAATACAGATCTAACAATCCCCACAAAATCTATTGCAGTGGAAGTATAAACAAGAATAATCCAAATCACATAAAAGTACACACACATAACACATCATATACCATGGTTCACCTAATATGGGCTACGTCCACCAAAGATAGAGATCTCATATATATAATATAACAAAATATTACAAACCAAGTCTTCTACAAAAGAGCACATGTATCTCTGCAAAAGTATCTCTTCCTCCTAGATCTCCAATCGGATCGACCTGAGTACACTAAACTGTGCCTCCATACCACCACCTATGTCTCCTCTAGATCTCTAACTAGATCTACCTGAGTGCACTACAACCATACCTGTGAAACACCACCAAATCCCACATACCTGAAGCTACTCTGTATCTGCCACTATGTAACCAAACTCTCATTGTATTGTGAATATGCAAACAAGACCTCTAGAAGGGTCTACAAATGTGCAAACCTAACCATGCAAAGTAATTATCTCCTCCATCACTGCATAACCTATGTAAACATGAAGAAAACTTCCTCTACAATACTATATTATTATGGATCAACAATACATCATGATCTCATGGATCTATAATATAAGATCTCACAACAACCTGTGGATCTACAATAATGAGAAATAACAAGATCTCACAACAACCTATGGATCTAACAAGAATAAATAGTTTTAGCAACTTCACTGAATTGTCACTTTTGAGCACTTTTCCTCCTAGTGAATGAACTAAGTGTCTTTAATGCATTCATCCTTCATACATACTACTGTTAGTAAGTGTCTTGAATGGGTACTTACTAAAAATATGTACATTGGCAATGGGGTGTCAGATCGGGCCGAAAAAGGTTTCCAAAACTTCTACTTCTCACTGGAATGCTTTGCTCCAATTTTCAAGGGTTTCTCTCATCCAGATCTTCACGAAATGAAAAATGAACTTGAAAGTTTGTTTTTTCTTCACCTGATAGGGAAGAATGTAGAAAAATAACAATGTTTCATAACTCCAATCCTGCCCATTCTCATGGGGCAAGAAAGTTCTCATTAGAAAATTATTTTTTTTAGGATCTCATGCTCCGATTTTTAGCTCATTTGACTCGCTGAAACTTCATATATCTGAGGGGGAATTTTTGCATGTCTGAAATTTTAAAATGACTATAAAAAAGGGATGAGTTCATTGAAACACTAATTCTAAAGGTGTTCATGTAGGCAAGCTTCAGTTTAAATCTCGTGGAGATCAGAGCAGGGGTTTGTGAGGCATGAGCAAAAGAATGATTTGAGCATGAGGGATGTCTAGTTCTTCATGGAAGCATCACCTTAAGAAATGGAGGGAAATAAAATATTGAAAAGAATCCCAAAATATGGCTAAGTATTGGTTCACACTCACCTCTTAGCACTAACTTTGCAAACTAACCTTTTAACTCACCTTAGACCATGTTTTTCTTAACTCGGGTTAGGGGTAGATCAAAACTTGCTAAATGGGTCCAATAATATATCATGTCCATTACCAAATTTAGTAAAGTGACATGAGGTAAAAATTTGTAGAATGCTTGGGAAAATGTGCCAAGGGTAGGGTTTATCATGAAAAGGGGGGCCAGGTGCAAGGATGAGTTAAAAACATGAGCCTAACGCCAAAAGAGGTGCTTTAAGTGATGAGAGAGGGTGCCTCCTTTGGTGGAATAACTTATTTCACCTCATGCAATTTTACACCAGGTGAAAAGGTGCAACAGATCCTCCCAGGTGCGCCATGGGTCATACTTGTCATAACACTCACCTAACACATTAGCTTATGGGAAAAATTAGCTTATGATTGCATAACACTCACCTAACCAACCAAGTGAGATTTTAAGTGACACAAGATCCAAAACACATCTTATCTCCTTGGTGGTGAAACTTTTTTCACCTCATCAGGGGTGCGAACATGGGCCATGTCCACTTTTGGAAGTTCGCCTTCAGTAATAGCTATTATAAATAGACATCCGGGAGTGATTTCTTGCCTCGAGAACTTCCTTGAGAGTTAACTAGGAAAACCTTATATTTTTTTGACTCCTAAATGTTTTTTAAGATCATTATCATAACTCTTAGGATCCAATTATTCCTTCAATTTTAAATTTAACCCCATTTTCAATTTTTTTCAAACTTGTGTGCCGGTGGAAGAAGCTATCACTAAAATGTCTGATGATGAAAAGGGTAACCAAAATATTGTGAGTGAAGAGGGAATTTAATATGTCACATTGGGATTTGAATTAGGTGTCAAATACCCATGTAACTCTTGGAATGCTTAGTTGAATCCCCACTAGGATCAGAGATCTTTATTTGTACTTCCAAGTCAATATCTCAAAATCCAGGAGCTAGAATCTCCCAAAACCTTTTGCAATGTAAATTAGTAATTATTATATTTTCAATGATTATCTAGTCACTTCAAAAAATATCCCGAGGCTCATGTAACATCAAGAACAAGTAGACTAGATTTTTTACTATTTCCATTTCCCAACATCATGCTACAAGTAGCCCGGTGTTACATTGTTTGTTCCCAAACTTGATTTTTCTTACAGAACTTCCCTAAACTTCCTTAGATGATTACATGACTCTGTTATACCCTTACCATATTCTTTTCCTCTTCCTCATACATTCTCAGGGGGTGCTTACTAGGTGTAAAAATCCTGAAAAATAGGCCTTTTTGGGCCTTCGGGAGAAATTCCTTCAAAGTGGATCAAAATGAATCCATGAATTTCTTTGCACCAGCTTACTTGCATATGAAACACACTTTAAAAATCTATTTAGCACGTCCATATAAGCCATGATGGGATTTATGTAGTCATAAATTTTCCAGAGAGTGGGTTTACATTACCCAGTTCAAGGATTTTTTAGTGTGGGCTTAGCTGTCAAGGCAAAAAAGTTCAATTTTTCATGCTAGACATTTAGCATGACAAAAAAATTCTGCTTAATATCAGGGGGTGTTAGAACATTAATCTTAAGTACAGTTTTACCCCTCTTAAGTGTTCTTAAGATTATATATATATATATATATATATATATTTGTTTAATATAAACTCTAGTTTATAAGAATAATTGATGATTTAAAATCAATTTATAGATGGTAGGGGTGTCTCATGAGAATTCACACCCATTTTACCCATTTATATATGACCCACGGGGTTGGGTGAATAAAATCAATTCACGTGAAAACATTTTAAAAGTGTAAAAGGGAGAGAAGTGGGTGAATGAGGGTAAATTACTGGACTTGTAATAAATCTCTCACCTAATAGAAATCTATGTTTCTATCATGGTTTTTAACCCTTCCGGGTGTTCCACATCAAATCTTGGTGTCGATGTGTTATATTTTACTATGTTTTGCATTATACTTTAATTTTTAATCTTTAATTAAATTTTTTAATATTTTATTCAGTTAATAGCTTGAACCTCACATTGGAGTGGAGTCTTTACGATCATTTATGGTTTTACAAATCTTGGAATGAACTCTTGGGTAGGATCTTCTTGGCCATAATACCTAAAGGGGGCCTCATCAGGAGGACAAGTATAAAACATATCATTTTTTGTATGGAAACGTCAATTCAATGTGGAAATAAATCCTCTCACACTTTGAACAATGTTTTCTAAGAAGAAAATTATAATATAGGCCATTTGGCATGAATTCACAAAATGTGAGAAGCCTCCTTAGTCCAACAATGATATTTAATGTAACATGTCCTAATGGTTATCACCCAACATTTTTAAGCCTTGATTTGTTTATCAGATGGGGTTAATTGGTTGGGGCATGTGCCTAGGGAATATTACATATATTTAGGCTTGATATGTTATCAACAATTACTCTTTTAACCCCCTACTACTAAATTTTAAATTGAATTTACAAAAGTAGATATTGATTAATTATGTGTGGCAATGATAACTCCTCTTATTTGAAGTAATTTAGCTTTCACTGGTTTTAAATGTGTTGACGATAGATATAATCTATGTGATTTCTACATTAGCCATCGTAGTCCATCTTTACAGTGGATGATATAGAACATCCTTATGTGCTATAGAGAATAGAAGCAATTTTAGAATAGAAATGTGAGCATGTTATTGAGTTGATCAAGTAGTTCATATTCCTTGGTTAAAGCTATCAAAGCTCTAGGTGGTGGAGGGATAAATGGGTCCCTATTAGCGGGATTGTTACTAATGGGGAGAGAATTGTGTGGAGGTATACCACATTGTGTGGTGACTATGAATACCTCAAGGTTAAAGGTATGGTTGAACCTGGATATTGGGTTTGTAGGTGTTGATATGTAGGATCTAATGTCTAGTACAAAGGAGGAATGAAGAGTTTTCTAAGATATCTTTCCCAACGAGTAGTGACAAGGAGAATTTTATATGTTATTTGGGAGCCAAAGACAATATGTGGATAATAATTAGTGGCAAATGTAGTAATGTAAATGGTCCAAAATAAACTTAGGGTTTTAATTAAACCTAAAAGAGATATGATGATATCAATCAAATTTTTAGAAGTTTAAAACCCTATAGGTGAGGCATAAAGCCATAAATTTCATGTAATTTCAAATAAACAGGTTCACAAAGAATATTATATTAAAACTAGTGTTTTCTTAATGTAGATTAATTACCAACATGTTAATGTATGATCTAGAATAAAAAATATAGCAATAAATAGTAAATACGTAGATTCTAGTAACATGTCGTGATCATAATGTTAGATATTAAAAAATATAAAAAAGTTAGATAAAGGAAATTTTGTGTTACTTTTAAAGAGGATTTCACCAATTGGATGTTTTTATAAGCTGATATGGAAACTATGATGATGGATCTAGTCCGTGCTAGAGGAAATATGGATTTGTGCAAATTTGTGAGATCTAGTAGTGTACAAAAAATGAATTTGGCTGTCCTTTCTCGGTATTTTTTTCTTGTGTAGGGTTTCATTCAATTCAAGTAATTATGATATTTTATGTCTCTAGTTATGTATTTTGTTATCAGATCTCAACGATAGCACTTTTATACCCGAATTAGGGATTTTCCTTCTTTGAACCCTAGCCTTCTCCTTGAAGACCTAAGTAGGGGTTAGTCCACATTGGTCAAGTTTCCTCGACTCCCACTGGATTGATATTTATCTATATATAAATACTATGCAAAGGTCTTAGACTGATGTAGTTCTCCCACTTGCTAAATGTGTGTAAATTTTGAATAACAATGTATTTGGAAATGAAGACCCCAATAGGAATTCTAGCACTTGGAAATGATATTTGGTGTAGAATATAGCTTGTGATAATGACCTAGGTAAACCTTGCAAGATGTATTTAGACTTATTATTTGGTGTAAACACTCAAATTTGGTAACTTGTCCTTTGACAACATAACAAGTTTGGCTTTATTCCTATGCTAAGACAAGTGTTCACATTCTAAGCCCAATTAGTATATATATCTCTCTTTTGAATTGTTATTCTTTACAAAATACTCTATAATTCATCCTTGAATTAATAATACGTAAAATTATTAATCCTTATCCAAGAATCATTCCCAAACTCTAGTTTTTTCATCACTAATTTCTTGTCTAAAACCGTACATATCAGGTCTAAAGTGGAGTACGCTCTTGGCTAATCTATATAATCTTGGACCCTTTCATCTTATGATTATTTTTCCAATTTAAAAACATTATATGAGTTGGTTCATATTTCTATTTACACCCTAATTAAATACTAGAGCTATTGGAATGCATAATAATAAAAAAATATGTAAAGGTTGTACATGAGACTATTCTGGTCTAATTAACTTCAAAAATTAGTCATTCACAATTAGAATAATGCATTAACACTTGCAATAATTGATATACAATCATTAATATCTCAAGTACATAAGAAGAGATAGAGAGAGAGACTTAGTTTTACACATCAAAATAGATAGTATTTGGATGTGCATAATAGTGAAACAAGTAGGTCAAATATTACAAATCCTTCAGTACATATTATGGAAGTGGAAACGAAGTAGGGGCAGGACCGTATAACTAATGTATAATCCAAAATAGAACTATATGGTCCTGAACTAGATCTGTACAAACTTGGCACCTTAATCAATCTAGATATTAACCTTCATGTGTGATTCACTTGCTTGGAAATGACATCCATTGTATGTCACTCTTTCTCACACAGCTCTGGGATGACATGTAATCACCTACAATAATTTCAAAACACTAGAAACCTAAAAAAACATTCATCAGAGAATTAGAAAACCAAAATGTGAAAACGTGTTATTTGGTGAGGCTACACTACCCTTAGCAGTTAGACTCCAACTTATTGAATCACTCCAAGTGTTTCACTACATTCCCTCGTTATAGGATCAAGCCATATGTCTTCTCTTAATTGTTTGTGTAATTTTGAGTGCAAACTCACCAACCCATTGGGTGTTCTCCCATGTCTCTTAACATCAAGATAGAAGCATAATTGTATAGTGTAGAATGTACCCAACATTATATTAGTGTGATTTGGTGTGCCTTAGCTTTTTGACTTTACCTTATGTTCCTTAAAGCCCTTGTCCAATCCTTGAAGTGACTTGTCTCTTGGTAATACATGGCTCTATGATATTTTCATACTTGGAAATGGATTAAATTAGACTCTTTGACCTAGTTCAATGCTTCATACCTATAGTAGGTACTTCTCTAATTAATGTGTAATTAGTTTGGGAAAATTTAGGGAACCTTTTAGTGCTTTTGGAATGATATTTTCTCTATGATATTGTATGAGTGTTAAGTGAGTTATAAAGTGATAATGAATTTCTTATATAGCCTTCCATAGGTGAAATATTCTAATAATTCTGAACCAAGTAAGTTAAAACAATCCCATAAAGATATTAACATCAAAAATAGAGTCGATGAGCATGAAGAGGAAGGACCATACAATTTGACCTAGACTAAGCCTCACATCCTAACCCATTTGTATTATCTTGGATAGAGAAGAGGAAAAATAAAACAAAAATTTATGACATGAATCATAGGTTGTTGATTTCTTTGATTAAATCATATTATTTGAATTCACAACATAACAGGGTATCAAGATAAGCAAGTAACATAAGAGGAATAGAAACTAACGAATTACATTCTGAATGTGAGCATTTGTCTTAGCAAGGGAGCATGTTTAGAATTTCCATTGTAAAAGGACAATTTACCAAATTTTGGTATCTACATTTTCCCCCCTTTAAGTGTGTAATTTAAAATTACATGCTTAAAGGAAAAACATACCTAAGTTTAATTCGAATAGACCAGTAGAGATTAATCATTGTCAAATTCATTGATCTCGTATTTATTATTTTATAATAAAAAAATTACGTTTGATAATTTGTCGAGTGGTTACACAATTGGCATTGATTTTATTCATGGGTTGCTCAATAAATTTGGGATTATATTTTTGGTTATTCCATAAAATGAATAGAATATCTTCTATTGTATATTCCCTTAATGTTTGTTCATAACATTCATACATATTTTATTATGTATACAAATTAATAATTTTTTATAATTGAATTAATGTTGTAACATTTAATTTTTTTATTTTGATCATATCTTACACCCTTTGTATTCACTTGATAGCAGTTCTCTAATGTGTTGGTGTTGGCCTTCTCTGTGATGAAACTTGGAACACATAGTATAGTAAATGTATAGGATATAAATTGAATTATATCCCAAGATATAGATAATTATTGTAATTTTGAAGTTGTAAAAATCACAAAAAGGAAATGTAAAACACTGAAGGAATGCACCTATTCATTTTATAGAGGGAGGATATCCCATTCTTGTTATGCCTTGAAGAGTTGGAGTTGTTGTTGAGATGGAAGATGATTAGGTATGATCAATCCCCAATTTGTACCAAAGGAGATACTAGAGTGTTGAGTGCACCCCAACACCAAAGAGAGTGAGAAGATGAACAAAATCACCCCTTTTAAAGCTTTTTGAATATTAAGATTATCCTATGAAGAACTCATCCACTTTGATACCTTACACATTTGAGAATATAGTGAGAAAAGAGGAAGAAAATCCTAAAAATGACTTATCCACTTTGAAACCTTCAACAAAACCCACAAACCACACCATTTCAGATGGATCTATGTGCAATTTTACAAAATCCTAAGTAAGATCAAATCTTGAATAGAAATGGACATTTTAATTCCCCCATAAGGTGGTGTACTATTGTGACTTAATGTATAGATTCTGATATAGCATAGGGGATAAGGAGGTACATGCCCACAAACCTTGTTCTTGAAATTGAGTCTAAATAGTGTATCAGAGAAGTAATAAAAAACTCATGCCCCTTGTATCATATTCTAAACTAAGTCATTTGTGTCCAAGACTATATAGAAATATTGTTTGTTTCTTATAAAATCTAATAAAACTGAAAAAATCCTGATAATATGATTTATGTTCAAGAACATGCATCATGGTCATGATTGTATCACATTCCTAACTATGTTGTATGGTTCTGGCCTACTTTGAATTCTACCACATTTTATTATCTATGACTTTTTCGGAGGATATGAGCCCTTTAAAAACATGTTCCTATTTCTAAAACCTATTTGTAGATGTACACTATATCATGATGAATTCCTCGTCTTTTGAGGCATGTATGATAAATCATTTGAACACATGGATAAAAAAATAGATGTATACCCATGTGTAAAAAGTATGATAATCTACATAGGATCACATAGAAGTTTGGAATGGATGTCAACATTGGGATCATATACCTGTAAAAGGGGTTACACATGGTGGAAACTATGGCACACAAATAAAGCAACATGTAATAAGAAATAATATGTGTGTATAGTTGTAAATACAATAGAGGAAAGTTTCAATCTTGTCATAATATAGAGTAGTACTAGTATAGAAACATTAGAGTATAAATCAAGCATACCATACATCAAAGTAGCAATCAAGTATGTCAAATACTAGATTAGGCACAACATAGTAGCAATTAGTTATATCATAAATTAGAGTAGCATAAAATATGTCATAAACTAGAGTAGTAATAGTATAGTAGTAAAAACAAGTAAGCAGTAGTATATAGAAAGATAAGCATAGAGCCACAAACATGGGACACCCATGATGTCATAAGATAAAATAGAAGGCATGATGTGTCACATTTATAGAAATATGTGCATACACACAAGATAGACATAGAGCCACAAACATGGGACACCCACAGTATCATAAGACATTCAAGGAACTTGGGTCGTATAAAGAAAATAATCATAGCAATATAATCAAAAAATATGGTCGATACAAATTATGTAGTAATCCATAAAGTAATCTATACAAGAAAGTAGTGAAAATAGTATATATAGCAAGTATTGAACAATAGTAACAGTAAAAAATAGAGATAGTGAGATAGGTTAGTGATTGCACAAGACACGTGTATTAGTCATGTTATCCTTAAAGTGATAGCAGTAAACACTATGCATATAACCAAGCATGAGGAGGAAGGTGTAAAGTAACTATAATAAAATTAAAGCACCTATATAGTGTGGGTGATTCCCCTAAAAAGTGGTGTAAGGAAACAAACTGGCATTTATCATCATGTATCAACATGTGTATGTCATGCATCAAGCTCAATATAATGTGTGAATGCATGTGTGTAAAGTGTAAATATTCTATCTGTGAAACTAACTTGAAAAACAACATAGTAATTAGATAACCAATCAAACCATAAGTAGCTTCTAATTTTTATATTTTGTACATATCTAAATGTTTTTATATTATGTGATTATTTGAATTTATTTATTTGTTTTGAAAATAACTATGTACAAAGAAATGGGTTTATCACAAGAGCTACCAAATAATGGCCTCATGAATATTCACATTGCACATAGAGGATATAAAAGAGGTGCAACCCCCCAAGTGTTAAAAGAGATTAAGGATGCTCGTCTTTGATTAGTGTAGAAGCCATGATGTGTCATAGAAGAGCTAAAGATAATATCAAAAGTAAAAAACATTGGAAGCATCACCCTTACCAAAGTACATAGGGGAATATATAGTGCAAGGAAATATATTCTTAGAAAATAAGGAGATCTGCATATGCCCCTAGGTGTTCAAAAATGGAGCTTCCATGAGTGAGTGTATCCAATGATTGAATATTAGGTGACAATTGATAAAGTAGTCTAACTAAGTCCAGTGATGTGACATGATCGATAAGCTAACTAAATAGAGGATGTATGATTGTTATAGATCTTAATATGAACTCTTGTTAATTATTTGATTGCATTCTCATTGGGAAATTAAGTTAGTACATAATTGCATATAATATTTTTTACTTTGCATAGTTAGATGCTCAGCGGAAAGTTGTTGAGAAATATGTAACGATTCCATTGAAATAGTATCCTCTTCTTCAATAGGATTTAAAATTGAATTGTTACAAATGATAATCAAATGTACCAATTGGTTATAGTAATTGAATTGTTACAAATGATATTCAAATGTCCCCAACTTGTCATGGTGAATAGTAGATCAGGATCGAAATCATCTGTGTCATCAAAATTGACTAGAAGTGATAAATCAATGTTATCAATGAAATCATTTTTTTGTTTCCCCCATTGTGTGCTTGTCTACATTAAAAATTCTCGGTATCCATGTGTGGTTGTTTTTGTTCCATTTTTACACAATATTAGGATGTAATTTTTTCATCAAGAGTGGCTCTTTTGAAGGAGGTATTTTGTTATTATCCTCTTTGTGAGTAGGTGGCTCTTGTAGTATAGTCGAAGTTGTAGCATTCAATATTGTACTATGATCATTTGATGTAATTAATGTAGCTTTAGGTACCCATGTAGACTTAGGGACTTGAGATTATTGCATAGAATATTTTTCAAAATGTCGTGTATTGAAGGAAACAAATCCCTTATGCTTAAGTTTTTGGATTGTTCATTGTAAAGTATAGCGATTATTGTCACAATGTCTTTTAGTGTCATGATAATTGCAAAATGGTTTACGTTCAAGAACATTTTAGTTTGATAGGGGTAGTAATGATTAGGTAAAACAATTGGTTATCGAGCAATTCATATAATATACCATGTTGTCTAGCATTCTTGTCAAACCAAATAGGTTCTTTTATTGTGGTTTCCTTAGTATTTAAGATTGATCTTTGGGGACATACACATTGTTGCCTTTGTGTAGGACTTTCACTTCAATTGAATGAGCACATGTATCATGAGTATCGTTGGTATCACATTACTTTTCTTTATTCTTAGAACTAGATTGATCAAAATGTGTAGAGAGATAATTGACATGGGCATTTAAAGGACCCTTTAGATGTGTTATCTCATTATTAAGGGATCGGATCTTGGTACACAACTTGGATTTATAGGTGAAAATAATTTCATAATGTTAATCGAATGTAGGATATCCTTATGAAGAATTTCATTGTTATGGCCATTAGTAGATGGTGGATCTAAAGTGATAGTAACATTAGGCATATCAATTTCCTCTAGAATCATATTGGTTTCAACACAATGAGTAATAGGAGGATCTATATTAACATATTTCACCTTTGTAATAGGCCTAGAAGACACACTATTATTTTCATTTTTACATTCAAGAGAGGGAGTAAAGACATAATTAGTAGAATCATTATGAATAGAAACATCATCATGGTTAGAGTTATTAGTATGAATAGAAACATCTTTATGGATAGAAATATCATAATTATTAGGAACATAATCAAAGCTATGAACATTATTATCACATGAAATATCTCATGATTGATATGTGCATCACCATCTGATAGAAGTAGAAGCATATTCATCATTACACTATCATTATATCCATGTTAGTATCAGAAAGGAAAGTATTAATGATTAGTATCTTTGGAAGATGTGTAGGATAGAGCCATAACTAGAAGAGGATAAGTAATTATCATCATGAATAGGACTCATCAAAATATTTAGTGGATGTTTATGTCATTAGGATCCATTTCTAGTAGAGGTATGGAAAACCTGATATAGTAACATTGGCCAAATTTTTATTTGTAATAGGAATGGAAAAAAATCAAATAGGAATATTTATTTTACTTTCATTGGGAATAGTAGAAATACCAATAGAAGCACCATTATTGTTTGGAAGAATAACACTTGCATTGACATTATTAAGAGAAGAATAAGGGATAACCTCATATTATGGGATGAGATCATATCCAAAACTCTTAGTCAACCATTAGTTTGTAGGACCATCTTCAATAGTATGGGAAGGGTGGGAATAGCTAGTGCCAAGAACACCAAGGGTATAAAAAGTGACTTATGATCCTTGCATGTGAGCTTGACTTGGTTAAAGGGATGGGAACCCTTAAGATTTGGTAAAGAAATATCCCTAGTGCAGGCCATGATGAAAATGGTCTATTTACCCTTGACTAAATAATATACACTCAATGATAACTAGAAATCCAAAAATTTGTAACTTATAGAGGGTAGGACCCCAAAAGTGATATTTATCAAAAACTGAACGTCGTCAAATTATTAAAACAACCATTTATGAAAATGGATGGTGAATTTAACAAAACAAAAATATGTATTTTTCAATCTAATTGTGGAATTAAAACCTCCAGAGAATTTTCAAAAAAAATCTAATTTTCCCCTATTACTAAAAACAGTAATTTTGCATTTTCCAAAATTTATGCTAAAAATTATGCCAAACAAAAAAAAATCATTTAATATATCAATATAAATAAATAAATCAAATGAATTTAAACGTGTATCCTTTATTCTTGATATATGTGGCAAACGGTGATTTAGCAATTAGGAAGTCATACAAAGAGTGTAGACACTCAAATTTGGTAATTTGTAGTTTGGACAGTCCTTGAATTCACTATGTACTCGTGTACTATGATAAATACATACTTATACATTCCCACCTAGCACTTTTATAAGGTCCATTATTTAGCTTTTTTATCCTTGTACACACTGACATGTTAGACTAAATCCTAGAGAATAGAATGTACAAAATCAATAAGAAAAACATCATTATGATTAGCTCTCAAACTTCACTTTGGCATATTTCCTACTCCATAGTCAAAACCATATAGTTTTGGTCAAGAATTTATTATCTGGTCCTAACCACATCTAATACGGTCTCTAAACAGACATTTCCTTCAAACTACATATTTCGAATTAACATCTTTTATTTTGGTCTTATACTTCATGTAGGTTTCAACCTTTCTTAGATAAATCCACCTGATGGAACCCTATATAAGAAAGTACACACTACCTTTGTTTTCTAACGTAGGAACTCCTAAGGAAATGCACTACAAGCACTCACTTCATAAACCTTGTAAAAATTCATCTAAAGCTGCATAAATATTACAATAGTCACATATGAGAGTCATTAGGGAAAAACCCACATTAGGTTATGAAGACTAAAAAATAGGTTAATATAGCAATATATCTCTATCTATTAAGAACTCAAACATTATCTCTCCAATGTATTTTAAGAAAAGAGTGAAGTTAAAAGAAAGCATGGTCAAAAGTAAAAATGCCAAAGTTTGATTGATCTTTCTAGATATCATATGCTAGGTAGAGAGCAATATGCGTGAGGTGTGAGGCCTATTCTAGAGCAGTGCCAACATTAGAGGTGCTCATGTAGGTTTCTGTAACCCTTCCAATGTTTTTTCATAAGACTCTTCATCGATTGGACTAAGTTTTGACATCATGACCAATATATTCAGAAAGCCTCACCGCATGTGTGACAACTAGGATTTGTGAATGATAGAAAAATATAGGTATGATAACCAACCCAAGAATTTTTAAATTATAATTCATAGCAGGTCTGAGATAGTACAACAAGGTCAGGGCCATATTGTATGGTCCTAATAGTTTGGTGCAGTTTTTCTCTAGGTTAATGTCACAATCAAATTCCAAGTTTTGCGAAGGTCATTTAGGTTCAAATCACATCTAGTTTATACTATTGTAACAATCCTAGATCTCTTTATAAGTCACCTATGTAATAAGATAAGTTCCTTCAAAAATTTGTTTTGAGATTAATCAATTTACATTTTAGGGTATGATTGGTTTATGTGATAGATTTCTTTCACATTTTATCTAAGGTACTAAATTAGAGTTAGTATTCATAGTGTAACATGTTTGTAAGATATATGCAATCAACTCTAATCTATTCTAAAACCTAATTAAAATTTCCTAAAATTTAATTAATGGTTAAACAATTTTGGTGAACCCATTATTGATCCAATCCTTAATCTAATATAAGATCTTCTATGTTTCATGTGTATTAGGTCTACTGTTGATCTCTAAACTCTAGTTGACTTTAGTGATTCTATATATGTACATGATTATTTTTCTAAGCTTGTAGGATTATTCTCTCTTATTTATCATCATGTGTAATGTTTTGGGCTCACTCTATGATTGTTTTTGTTTTGGATCACGAATCATTTTCAATTGAATTTGATGTATTTACCAGTAACCGCAATGATTCCTCCCAAATTTCACCCATTAAATTATTTTGGAATTTTGTGCCCCATGCAGTTATGCCACTGATTTCAATCTAATACCATCCCCGTTAAGATGACATAGGTACTAATTGATGAAATAGAAATTGTATTGACTCCTATGCATATATACCTTGATGTTTCTTACTAATGATGATGATCTTAGTGCCACCTCTGCCTATCAAAGTCCACTAAAAATTCCCCCCTGCTTCTCATCATGTGGTCATGTTAACTCTCTATCAATGAATGGAATAGTATATTGAAACTAATACAATTATCATAGATTTAGATCTTATAGAATGTTCCACTCATGATGTTTCACTTCCCTTATTTCTTCCACCCATCATCATTATGATTAATCCAAAATATGATCTATTTCATCTAAATACTTCATTTATCTCTCATTGTTTATCATGTTTAATACTCAAGGATATAATTATCACCCCTGACCAGGATAGGATCAAGGTATTTTTGATGAGGATGACCTAACAATTTGATTAACTATTGAAAGAGAAACACTCTAATATCGATCATGTACTAGTATGCATTACATGAAGATCAAATTAAACATCGCTTTTTCTATCAACACACCACGAAATATATCATGTTTCCACATCTGCGATGTCTACCCTTTTAGGTACACCTCATCTATCAATGCCATGTATATTCTTACAACCATAATTATTACTACACATCCAAAATCCACTCCTCATGATTCACATGTGTCATCATTTAGTTTGCAATCCCTTAAAAATGCTTGTTCATACTTTACAAGCACAAATTTTACAATTACAACAAGGTACATCTACATCTTATCACATTATGGATTCCACACATTTACTTCACAATCCACATATGCATGAATTGGTTTTTTCTCCTAAATTTCCTATTTATGATGTCAAAGGGGATCCCATTAAACATTTTTCGCTCATTCCACATTCCTTGCTTTGATTATGCTTCTAATGACATCTTGCTTACCAAGATTTTCCCCTAAAGTCTTAAGGACATCACATTATAGTGTTTTTACAATCTCCCCAACCACTTTATGCATGCATTTACTACTTTATCCAATTTATTTTTGGCACAATTCTCTATTAATATTGAGGACAAATTTTCTTATGCATAATTGGCTCAAATATGATAAGGGTTATTACAATACCCTACTCACCCAGATGAAAAATATCTTAGCTGGTAATGAAATTTAATACCTATTCATAAAAATATTATTATGCCCTTTGTGAGATTTAGTAATGTTTACAAGTTTAGATATTTTGACCATCTATGTCACACCTTGAAAGAGTGTGAGGCTAAATTGTTACATATAAACAAACTCGAGTACATTGCTATCTCTTCTTCAACATATATTGCTAAGTTTTAAGAAAATCTAAATTCAAAGGCAAACCTAATGATGTCAAATATGCTTCTAAATACACTATTAATTCCATCTCATAAATTTTTAAGATACAATCAAATCTCATGTCTTGTTAATTTACTCACTTGTCAATTCCTCCTCACATTGTCTTGATATAATTACTTGAGTGCAATATTGTATCTCTCCCTCCACCGTTTGAGGTTGATATGAATATACCTCAAAGCAATCAGTTCTCAATGTCAATGCCCATTGTGATTATCATTGGTGTGTCGAGAAATCTACATACAGGTTGTCAAAGCTTCGTCATGTTACTCAAGAACTTATCAATTATAATGTTATTGAATGGGAGAATCCTATTGAATCTTCAAATCCAATCAATGATAATGCTAAGCTTAAAATATTCAATGATCTACTTCAAAATCATGATGATACAAAATCTTCCTCAGATGTATGTAATGTTTATCATGTGGTTCCTCCACCACCCTCTTATTATCATCCCTTGGATACAATGATTGGCACAATTAATCATACATTATCTTCTACTTTGATCACTACTTTTGATGACTCTAATATTGATATTACGCTTATTTCAAATACTTTGTCCATTCTTGTTTCTATTAATCTCATACCCATATAGGGTGTTTTGGTTTATCTACACAATGAGGATAACATTTTTCTCTCACGCTACTTCAATATTTGGGAATTTATACACATGATCTTGCACTTGATAAAATCCTCACTTTATCTTATATTATTACATCAGTTTCATTTTTGGTTTCTTTTACTCTAAATTATTGTGTCTTTTTGTTAGGTCTTCCTTCGTTTCTTACTTTAAAGTTCATTCCCTCAATTATCCATCAATGTGTTAAGATTTTTCACAACCACCGGGTCACAAAAATTATAGGTATTCCCTTTGAGATTTCCCCTCCTAGTGCACTTAGCCATCCTTCTACAGATCCTACTTTTAGTTCACCTTTGGATAGGTCTTTGGTTTAACACAATGTCTTTGACAGTCCTAGCACTTCTATGTTACTGCTTAGGATAGTAATCTTGCACTCTATTTATAATTATGTAGATTCTCCTAGGTCATTTTTTATACACACTTCCTCTCACGGTGTTGATCCCTTAGGTCTCCCAATAAGCCTTCAGTTGTACACTCTACATCTCATGGATCTATGCCTCCTCATGGAATTATAATCCCATGTATTTTTCCTCATTGTTATCATTCCCCTAAGAACATGTGTTAAACATATATTACACATACTACCCCCATAGATTATCAATATCCTCCTAGCGGTTGACACACTTATTCCTCTAGTCAATTGCATCAACACCATTCTATGCATGTTATTTCTACATCTACTAAAATTTCTTTGGAATATGTTACTATAGCAGTCTCATTGGCATTTTTAACACCTAAGGCTTGAATCTCCATCTTTTTTGTCAACTACTACATCTCATCATGAAGTTCTCGTGGGATAGCTCTCTTTCTATCCATCTTTTATACATAGTTATGCACTCAGATAATACAAGAACATTCAAATATTTTCAAAAACACAAAATCATGACCTATGCATCTTACTTGTGTAATTAGCACTTTACATTACGCATTTTGTTTGTCAATTTTAGTTAAGATATTGTTATCCAATTTTGCGCACATGGCAAAATTGGACAACGGGGTCCTATTTCGATCAAATCATGACATTGGTCCAAGAGACCCACTTCTGGTTGTGGGCATGATAGAATGATTAAAATTATTAATAAAGTGGCATAGGTGAGCTCACCTAGCATTGAATGGCATCAAAATGATCTCAACTCAGTACAGAGCTCAAGTTCGGTTGATAAGCAACTCAGTTAAGCCGTTCAGTTGAGTCACAATGCATAACTCAGTTACCAGCTTAGTTAGGGCTCAACGTGGTCAAGAGTAGAGCTCAATTTAGAGCTCAGTTAACTTTGAAGTAAAAACAACAACGAATCAATGATCTCATTGGAGGATTTGCATGTGTTGAGCGAGTCATTTTTATTTTTGGCGAGTTGTTTGATAACGAGGTGATCAAGTCTAGCTCGATGATATGGATCTCTCTTAGTACAGGATTTTGATTTCACAATGGATTACATGAGAAAGGATCTCACTTGGACAAGACACAATGAAGGGAGCTAGATGTATAGCTTAGCGGAGTGAGTTGTTGGGAGATTTCATGTGCAGAGGAAGGGAGCTTGATGGGAGCTTGGCAGCTTAGTGGAGAAACTTCCCCTCTTGCCAATTTGGGATGTTAGTATGGCATACCACGATGGAAAGATACTCCGTGGGTTCCCAAGGCCATGTTACTAAGTGGGAGGGGTCCAGATTATTTTCCAAGTGGAACTGGGATGTTGTCAAACCATCGTGATACTTATGAGCTTGGGAGGAATTTGATCAAATTTCCAATTGGGGGAAACAACAATGGCATGCCAACCTGAGAACGAGGTTGATGCCTAAGCATCCGGCTAGTGTTTTAAAGTAGAGTAATGCCCAAGAAGCTTGGAAAGTCCTGAGGAGTCTAAATCCTTTTCTGATTAATTAGTGGTGAGTCATCTCACATTTCATTTTATGGGAATCACCTTGCCCGCGAATGGTTTTCATTTGTTATGCCGAGTTACTCTGCCATTAAATGTGCGGAAGAATGGTATGAAGCATCCACAAAGACATTTTTCCTAAAGTTTGAAGAAGTCAGAGATCATAGAAGTACAAGGTAAGAAAGAACTCGACACAGACCAAGATTTTTAGGTCAAGGTTGATGAAAATCATGGTGGAGCCATGTGGTCTTGGGAGGAGGTATGATCACCTTGCAACATAATATAACTTTCTGAGTCGAGGAGAGTTGGAGCTTGACATAGGGATTCGATGAGTTCTTGAATGGTGTAAGGTTGAGTTGATCATAGGAACCAATTCATGTAAGGAAAACACACTCGAATAGGCTTAGCAATGGATTTGAGGGTGGTCATGTTGGTTGATTTTGGAGCTCAGTGTATAGGATCTCGGCACATAATTTGATGTCTCAGTAGAAATTTCGTGAAGGGGATATTTCTTGATAGCTCGTCAATGAGTATGAAGAATAGAGTAAGCTCATGACAGAGTTTGGGATGGATTTCGGTCGCAAGGAGATAAATTTGGTAAGATCGTGCAAAAATTGCCGAGTCAGGGAGAATGGAGCATGGCAAGCATGTTGATGCATGCAAGAATAGGCTTGATGTCAGGCAGTCGTGGCAGTGGAAAGTGAGCTCAACGTGTAAGTTGATACAGAGATATTTTTTAATATAGCTCAGTTACAGTGAGGATATCGTGAGCTTGACTTAATGAGCCTAGCGTAAAATATCAATGTAGCAGCGAGCTCAACATAAGGAGCTCAACAGTTCGAAGTGGATCATGCTTGACATTAAAGATGTCAAATAGATAGCTTGGCGTGGCTTGACATTGTAATGGATCTTGCTTATGATATGATGAGGAACTCATTTAGATGGTGGTTCAATGTGACATGATGAGGAGATCATTTTGGCCATAATGCGCAAGAAACAAAAGGATCTCATGTTGAATTCGTTAATACAACTTAGTTGCAATGATCATATCGCCAGCTTGACTTAGAGACCTTAGTAGTTAGACAATGTCGAGAAACTTGGCTCAATGTGATGACAAGCTCATCGGAGAGGAAGAGATTAATGTGAGTCAATGCAGCAATAGAGCTTGAAATGATATTAGGATCTCGATGACTCTAGAGGAAGCTTGATGTCTAGTAATGGGGAAGCTCACACGAAACTCAACAGAGATCACTCAAGCAAGGAACTAAGGTCGTAGTGATGAAATTAAAATTAGTGGTGGTCTTAACTCCATGATGGAGCCCAACGAGGACAAGCTCAATGTGATGTGAAAGGGAACACAAATCGGTTCAACTCAGGATGGTCACGGCGTCGGCAGAACTCAGGTTGGTAGTGAGTACATCATATAGAACTCAATGATGGCCCGACACTTAGTCAATGCAATCCAAGGTGGAATAACTCACTTGATGTGGCCAAGAGCTTGACATAAAAATGGGAACTCAATGTAGTCAGGAATAAAGCTCGATTTGGATCTCGATAGGGAGCTTGGAGAGAGCTCAACTTGATGAGACAAGTTTAAACCAGCCACGAAGTTGGGTTTTATTTTTGTCTTATTTTCATGCCTTACCCTCATCTTCAAGTCAAATGGGTTAATGTGGGGATCACATTATTTTTTAATTAAATTAATATTTTATTAATAATATTTATTATTATTATTAAAATATTTTTTTAAATATTCCTTTAATTAATTGAGAGGATTAGGTCAACAGGAAATTGATGGCACATGATGGAACCTTCTCAAGTGGTTCAACCAACTGTAATAAATGAATCATCATGTAAATTTAATTCAGGAAGGGAATTTATGATTCCTTATCTCCTCGCTCTCAACTTCTTCTATAAATGTAAGTTGGAAACTCATTCCAATAGGTTGGACAAGTTAGACTTCTGAGACAAGAGTATATTTTTCAAGAAACCTCCTTCTTCTGTAAGTTGTTCTTGTATGTTGAGGGAATTTTCAAACCTCTTTTCAAGACTAATGGAAACCATTGCCTCTTCTGAATGTATGATGCATTGTGCATGTTGTCGAAGTAATAAAAGTGTGTGTTTTGTGACTAATCTTGGTCCTTTCATCCGTTTAAAATTCTTTGTTTCTTTCTCATGCTTACAGGTACATTGTGTAAGTTCAAGTTTCTATTGCAGGTTCTTGGAGTTATGTGCTTACCAAGTGGTGGATTATTACATGCAGTTGAGTTGTGGTGCTTGTTCACCCTTCTCAAGTTTATCCTTCTTCACTGGAATACTGGTAGGTCATTTTTTCTAATTGATTTCAAAAAATGGAACGTGTGCTTCCTAGTTTGTGGTATTTTTTTACCCTCCCTGAGTTGAATTAGGTCAAGTTGACTTGTGGTGCAAAACCCCCTCTTCAAATTAACCCTTCCTAAGTCTAGCAACACCCTATATTTAGTGCATCACCATCCCTAGTATAGTTTCATTTCTTATAAATCTCTTTCCCTAAAACCCATGAAATGTTAGCATAGTTCTAGATAACCATTTTATTACACTAGGAGTAGTACAGCACTTATTTTAGGAAGAGGAAGTCAGCGTTCTCTGGAGGTTCACCTTGAGCCCCAAGTCCCATAGCTTGAGAGGTGACCCCATGTTTCCCAATCACACCAAACATCATATTCACATTCTGGCCATTTGGAGGGTGCAATGATTTGGCAATAACAGAGATAACATGCTTTATTTCATTTCACACATGCATTCATTGGGTATATTGAGTTGGATGTAGGACACATAGATCAATACACACTTATAAGAACATTCAAGTTTTCTTACATTATCATCTTGGATGAAATACCTCCACATTTTATAGTTGTTATTGTTCTAATATAGTTCCTTTGCACTTCCTCATTTATGCTCAATTATATACATTTTGTACTTACTTCTTTACAAACTAACAGGACTAACACATTGTCTTGTGTAATTTTTTTATTATTGGTAAATAGTTTTAAAGGGACTATACCATGTTACAAAAAGGGCTCACCAACCTGATATAACTTCAAAGATTTAACAAAAAAGATCAAAATCTAGATATAATAGTATTACCATAAGTAACCAAGAGGTAGTTACAACAAAAAGTAGAAAAAGGACATAGACTGCAACAAAACTGCAAAAAAGCAGCAAAGTCACAGCAAAAAGACCACAAAAGATCAGCATCTACAATGATTCCCGCTAGCCCAAGTGAGTTTACTTCTTGAATGCTCTTTCAATTCTAGACTAGATCGTTTGCAGCAAGGTAAACAATGCCAATGTGGTGATGTGTGTTGAGTCCAAAGCATCCAATTACGAGATGGTCAAACTCCTCTCTTTATCATTCCCCCAAATAGTTGCAGGGATCCCACTGAGCATGGCAATGCTCCGAACTTTCTGCTCTAAAAAGTCACTTATGGATTTGAATATATCCATGTTGTGATCATGTCTATCTTTAGCTCTCCCCATTCTAGTGTCTAGAGAGTTCAGCTACTTATAAATATCAGTAATCTGATCCTTGTCATTTTCATTATCTTCATCAATTTTTCTTTTCCCTTTCTACTTTTCCATACGCTGAAGGTCCTTCTTCAGCTGCTTGATCTCTTTCTCTTGAGAATCTAGTCTATGAGGCACTTGAATCTGCTCCTGATGTAGGGCCATATCAATACCAGCATTGCCGATATGCAGCAAGTTTTGAGCAACCTCCATCTCTTTGGTGCTTCTGATAATCCTGTTAGTGTGAGGGGTGCCCGCTTTCTTGAGGTTCTTGGTTTTGGATTTGGTGGCAAGAATGGGAGTGGGAGTAGAGGATGTGGTAGCGTGTGGATCACTAGGAGTTGTTGGGAATCCATAGAACTTGGAAACACAAAGCTTGTGCAACAAGAAGACAAGGCCCTGATGCAAAGGAATAGCACGGGAGTGCTTTTGAAAATATAGAATAGAGCATTGAAGGGAATCGAGCAAGTAGTGCAAGAAGTAGACCTTAAAATGCCTTCTAAAATGGTTTTAAAAGACAAGGTGTTTAACAGGGACCATTTTATAATGCCCTTCCAAAGAAATATATATGACCATCATATTCGTCACTTCATCATACGGCGAGGGAATAGAACTTACCCTTATGCCTGCAGCAACAAACTCAAGCTCCTCGCCCTCATCAAATAACTTCTTGGCCTTGGCGCCCCTGTCAATCCTCTTACTGAAAAAATGATATCCCTCTAGTTCAAGGCATGTAGCCTTGGCAATCAGCTCCTTGTTGATAGTAACATGATGGCCACCATATTTGACCCTTCTAACCTTCCAATCCATAGCAAAATGAACCGAAATGTTCTGATCATGACCCTGAATGCGTTCAATAAAATTTGAGATGCCTCCCTTGTGCAAGAGGTTCTAAAGTATCTCATTATTCTTCCAACCCGGATCACAACATGGCTCCAATTGACATGGCACCCCTCCCATTTTCTTATTCTTCCTATAAATCCTGTGAATTTTCTACTCAAAACCCTCGTAAGAGTCTATTTCTTCCTTATGTCTGTCCATTTTTTTGAAATTCCTCCCACCTATGCAAGTTTCAATAGCTTTAATTTGGCTATAACAAGGAGGATAATTCACACATGTGTGAACTTTCACCTCTGTTAAGGCCCGCTCCATGTCGTTATTAAAATTACTCATTGTTTTCTTCATCTCTTGTGCAGTTTTGACATCTCTTGTTTTCTTCATTGATTGTAACCTAAGAGCTTTGATTTTCTTTTGAAATCATGTGTTTCCCATATATGTGGCTCTATACCTCTTTTGTATGCCCTTAATTTCTCTTATTTTATAGCCTAAAGGCATTAATTTTCTTATGAAACCATAGGTGTTTGCAAGATTTAAGCCTTTCATATACCATTAGCTACAATCGTTTGCATTGTTGTTGTTCTTATTTGCTTCCACATTCATTATTCCTATTGGTTGCTCTAGTTTATAATATTTTTGTTTTTTGTTAATGTTACGTGTATTGTATGCCATGGTTTCCACCATGTACAAACACACTTCCTTTTGCAAGTATAGGTTCTCCAAGATGGCCACCTCTTCAGCACTCTACACATCTCCTCGTACATCTCTTTTAGCAATACACATGCATTTATTTTGAGCCACATCATTAACAATGTTTTCACACATGCCTTACAATATGGGTCATCTATACATCTTTATTTTAAATTTTTTAGCAAATACAGATAGATTTTTGGGGGCAGATACAGGTACAGATGAGGTACATGAAACCAGGAAAATTATTCATACACAAAATTTTGGTAAAATCAACACATGGTCAAAACTGTACACTTTTCTTGGAACCATAAAGTATGGTTCTAACCCCCCACAAATTTTTTATCATGGTCAATTCAAGCAAGTTTTTCAACCTTTTCATATTTTGACCTATGTATACAGGTTTTCTACAAATTTTCACATCCATAGTACTCAGTTCAAATTAGTACAGGGGACATGAAAGTTTTTATTTCTTCTTCCCATCAGCACTTAGCTTTAGGCTCAGTTTTAAGAATCTTTGGGGCACAAATCCCCTTCTTATTTAGCATTGTTTAGTGTTATTTAGTTTAGTTCAACATATTTTCAGCTTATACTCAATTGTGTGGAATATGGGGAGATTTTGGGGGCACTTATACTCTTCTATATTATATGTCTGTATTTACAAAATTGGGTGTAGATCCATCTGTAGCAGTGTGATCTGAGGGGTTATATAAGGTAGTGAATCAACTAAGGGTTTTGTGGGCAGACTTTCCTCTCCTATTACACTTAAAGGGGAAGATATTAGAGTTATTGAATAAATTTGGTATATGGTATTTTTCCTTTGCAAGGGTGTATTTATACCTCTTTGTTCTCCTCTCTCTTATACCTCTTCATGTTGGGTTGCATGCACCTAACACTCTAGTTTCTCCTTGGAAAAAATTGGGTGTTGATCACCCCCAATCCTTCAATGAAGTTCAAGCAATACAAATCTCCAATCAAAAGTAGATAATAAGAAAACAGGTGTATTATTTCCATGTTTATATATTTTCACTTCACATATGCAAATGTAAAAAAAAAATTATATGTTTTATTTGAGTTACTTTCAATTATCGATCACGAACATTGACTACACTTTGTGTTGCAGGTTTCATCATGTAGCATGCCAACACCAAGCACAACAATGTAACTACAAAACAAACATTCAAGCAAAGGCAAAGTGTGTTTACACATTCAAGTACAATTTCCTTTAAGCATGTAATTTTAAATTCATACTTAAAGGGGGTAAATGTAGATTCTCAACTTTGGCAATTTGAAGTTTGAAAACTCTTAATTCGACTATGTACTCTTGTTGTGATATATACAACTTATCCATTCATGTTTAGCACTCTTCAAGGTCCATTGTTTAGCTTTTTTATCTTTTCACACTGACATGTCAACACATTTTCAGAATGTAATACATAAATCAATAGAAAAACATCAGTTAATAGGTCTCAAACCTAACTTTGCACATTTTTTATCTCAATCACCATCATACAGTTTGGATAGGAATTTATATCTGGTCCTAACCCATTTATACAGTCTTAGAATGACATGTTCTCAAACTCTTCTTTCAAATCAATATCTTTCTATGTGTCTTATACATAATCTAGATTAGCCTTTCTTGGATAAATCATCTACAGAACCCTATATAACTAGGTAAACACTGCCTCATTTGCTAACCTATATTTTCTAAGGAAATATGTAAAATCACCCACTTCATACACTTGAAAAAGGTATTTAAATCTCGCTAAATCTCACACCATCACATATGAATTCAATAGGGAAGTACCCACATCAAGTTTGAAGCTACAAACCATGTTAAGAAATCTATATCTCTCTTTCATAAGCACTCAACCATCATCTCTCCAAATATTTTAGAAAGAGCAAAGTCAATGCAAGCATGGTCAAAGAAAATGCCAAATCTGATTTATCTACCTAAATATCACATGTTATGTGGAGAACAACATAAAGTTTGATGCCTCTTCAGAGTAGTGTCAATATCGATCATGTATGGGGGTTCCCAAAACCCTTATAATGTTTTTTTTGCATGAATATTCATCTATGGTTAGGGTTTGAGATGATGATCAATCCATAGAGAGAGCCTCACATTAATAACTAGGGTTTAACAGTGATAGATAAATCAGAGAAGGTGAGCACCACAAAAATTTATAGAAACCAATTCAGACTAAGTCAAATACCGTACCATTTAGTCAAGACTATACAATACGGTCCTGGCATTTGGTACGGCCCTAACCCAGGTGGATCCACAACTATAGTTATAGTTTTAAAGATCCTTCACGTTTAGATCACCCATTTCTAGTAGTGTACGATTACAAATCTCTCAAGAAGTCATCTATAATTATCTAAGGCCTCTATACATCTATTTTGAGCTTTCAATTACATTTTAGGTTGATTGGTATATGTTATATTATTTCTATCTAATTTGAGTTGTGAATCTAAGTTATTATTTCTATTGTAACATCTTTGTAAGATATGTAATCAACTCTAATCTAATCAAAAACCTAATTTAACAAAATGAAGCATATATATTTAACCCTAGATAGGCTATTTCATACTCACAACGATAGATAAAGCAATAAAATACATAAAGTGACACAAGAAATAAGAAAAATGAATGAAACCCTAAGTGCAATGAAGAGTTAGAATACTTAGTTGATTTTCCAATTAATCGTGAATTGTGTGAAGATGGAGAACTGGTAAAACTAAAACACAAGAGGTCATAATTGAGCCCATAAAAATTCATAAGTGCAGAGGAAGGTTGGACCAAGACACCTATGGTAGTACTGGGGCACCTGGGTGCTAGGATCCATGTCTGGGCGCCAAAGTCTACGCAGATGATCAGAAAATTAATTTCGCATGGTCGCTAAGTGGTCACAATCCTTCATTGTCTTTCATTAGAATGTCGTATAGTGATCACCAATGTCGCTGATAACCTGTAATAAAGATACAACCTGCAAAACCCCAAAACACGTCAAATCCCAAAGATAACATAATACAAAATGGGGGTTGGACTATCCTCGGCTATTAGCAAAGTGAACTTACAACCCAACACTGCACTACATCTTAGAACCAATGTAGTTCTATGTGTGTGTCTGTGTCAAAATTGTGCCCTAGATGGCTCTTGTGCATGTCGTACTTGATAGCGAGCAAGTAGCTAGATGTAGAAAATGTAAATAGATGTGTGCATGGAAAAATGAACTTCCCATCCTAAGCATGTATGTAGAATAACCAGTCCCTTGTCCCTTGAGTGGAGCTAGATGGATGCTTTGATGCTCTTTAAATGCCTTTAGATGCAACCTTAGGTGGTGATAGTAGATGTTTAGAGCTTGGTCCTTGAATTTGATCCCATAACCTTGTATTTATATGATTCCTTGCTTGAATTTTGTAATTGATCACTAAAATGCCAACACCTAAGATATAAGGATTCCCAGTAGCTAGAAAGGACCCAAAAGGAGTGAGTAAGATACAAAGAGGTCTAGGGTGCCCAGAGAGGATGAGGGCGCTTGGGCACTAGAATCCTGGCTAGGCGCTAATGTCCAGAGATAAAAAGGGTGAAATGTCAAAGGTCATATTGGGCAGTAGGGTGTGCAATGCCAAGAAGGATACCAGAAAGGAACCTAAAATTCCAAAGGTAGTGATAAATTATTACTTTTCTCCCTTACAAATCATATGAATGCAATGTATGTGATTAGGACCTAGAAATTGACCCAAGTGTGTGATTTAGTGTTTACATTTTCCCCCACTTTATGTTTTTGAATGAAATCTTGATAACATAAAGTAGATAAGATATGTGTACCTAATAACCATGTAGATGGATGATGAAAGCATGCTAAGAGACAAGAAAAATCATGGATTGATAAAAAGGCAAAGTGTTGAAGCTAGAGTAGAGGAAGTAAAAATGATGATGACCCTAGGGATGAGAGTGTATTTGTAGATATCATGTTATAAATGTTGTTGATGTAATTTGATGTGTGATTTATGTGACTATCATTTCCCATAAGGACACACATGATAAAGAGAAGAATGAACAAGTAGTCAAATATGTGTATATAGAAAATTTTTGATCCAAATGTATAAAATGCATGTAGAAAAGTGTGTAAAAAATGTCAAAAAGTAGAAAAAGGAACATGTGCACTTGATCCATGATGAGTAAAATAGATAGAAAGGATCGTGAAGATGTTGTAGAAGAACAAGTTTTTTTGACAATCTCACGCCAGTTTTCCTGAATGTAAATTTTTTGAACAATCTCACGCCCAACTGTGCCAAGTGTGGAAGAAGTGTACATAGAAAGGTATAGTGTCATTCTCCAACCTTTGACTATTTCCCGAAGTATAAACACCACTACAGATGGTGTGTCTAAGTCTGATCCATTTCAATCTAGTTCGATCCAATGTGAAATCAGAAAAAATTGTGTAATGCATGCATGCCCAGTGTTGTAGGACTGTGTCTGTACTGTGCCAGCTTCTCTATGAACTACTAACAACCATTCTAATTTATCCTAATCGTGAATTTGTAGAGTAAGGTGATGATTTATCATAAATTGTATATCAAGAGGTGCATGAGTAGGATGTCAAAAATCGTGATGATGTAGCATAAAGTGTATATCACAAGATAAATAAATAGGAAAGCTAGAAAGAAGTGATGATTTAGCATAATGTGTATATCATGATATGTATGAAGAAGGAACTAGCTAGGAATGTCACATGGTAAGAGGATTGAATGATTAAAAGTGTGAATTTGGTGAGGTCCATTTGATATGTATACCCTTAGCATTCGAGTATGGACCGTGGGACTATAATGCGTCGTCGAGTAATGACTGCAACATGTAGGAATAGATGTAAGAGAGATGTAGTGTGAATATGTGTAATGAGTGTGATGAAAAGTGTATAATAGACACTATGAGAGAAGGTGACCACGATGTGTGAGATGTGTAATGTGTAGTTTGATTAAGCAACACTAGAGATATGTGTGGTGAAGGTGTCTAGTGTAAAACATGTGATATGGTCAAGTGTGTGAGAATGTGTGGTGTGTATAGTGTGCAGTGTGTGAGGTTCATGTGTATAGGATGCCCTCAACAGTAAAATGTGAACCATATCACAAGAGTGTTTCATAGGGAAATGATGATGGAAACATATGTGTATGATGAGTGTAAATGATGAGACGTAACATGTGTAAGCGGAAAAGAGTGATGGTGTTAGATGTGTTATGTGATGAATGTTTGTTTGGAATAGATGTTGTGTAATAGGGATATGTAAGAGGTAATGTATGATTGATTGAGTAGTGTAGTAAATGATAAAAAAAAATTGTGTTGTATGTGTCATGGTTGTAAAGGTATGTATGTGTGAGTGATTATGTGATGGAATGAGGTTCTTATTGGAAGAGATCCCTCAACAGTCATATAAGAACCATAAGAACACGAGTGTGTCATCAGGAAGCGGAGACATGAATATATGAATATGTGTGTGTTGATGAGATGCAAGGTGATGAAAATATAAGACTTGCAATGATGTCAAGAGGGGAGGGGGGAAATATCGTGATGCCCCCCAAGCGTGTAATAATGAAAGTGATCAGGTGAAGTCATCTAAAAGGTCATCATTTTTAGGGTCAAAATTGTATAGTGGGGCATCTAAGACCTGATAAGTTGTAATGTCAGGTTGGTTAAGTAAAGAGCCATTGAGGTGTAATGTATACATGCCCATAGCATATTCTTCATCAGTAAAAGGAGGTAATGGACACCCTTGTGCAGACCATCGAGTAAGATTAGGTGAATAGCCAAGGAAGGATTCATTGTAAATGAAGACGCGACCAAATGGCATGGGAAATGATATAATAGTATAGTCATGGTATAATGTGCCCTCAATGTAAGCAATCCAAGATTATCCTAATGTAAATGGATAAAAGTGAGGGGCTCGTGCAAGGTAGATGGTGAGATGAAAGACACGTAGACTGTAAGCAGTAGTGATAGTGATGAATCCATAATAGATATTTGGATCATGAGTTGGAGGATAAATATCCTTGAAAGTAAGGCCTAGCCGAGTCAAACCATCATGGGAACATATAGTGACATTGCAAGTAACATAAAATGGAATGTCCTTCCAATAAGAGTCATTCATGAAAAGTGTACATGTGAAGGGAGGTAGTGTAGATGTCAATTGTGCATGATATGGCACTGAAGGTGATATAACGTTCGATGTAGGGACATACCCCCAATAAAGAATCATAGTGGTAGTAACAACAAGGGGAGGTGTAGATGCAGTTAGGACTGAATCTAACATGCAAATGGCACCTTCAAGTGGTGGTAAATGATCCAGAGTATCCATCAGTTATGGTCCATCTATAGTATCAGCTCTTGGAGTAGGCAGTGCAGCGTTTGGATTATGGTCGCAATATTTGTATGAGTGATGGCCACGAAAAATAGTATATTTGATACCCTCATGTATGAATTTAACATAATGATGTATAGTAGAGGGAACTGCTTGCATGGCATGAAGCCATGGTTGACCAAGTAAACAGTTGTATAAAACAGGGAAGTCGATGACAAAGAAGAACGTGTTAAGAGTTTTGGGTCCAACTGTAATAGGTAAAGTAATGTGACCTAAGCATGGATTAACAAAGCCATCATATGCACAAAGATAAATACATGATGGACTAACATTAGCAGCCAAAAGGCCAATATTTTCCAGAAAGGACATGGGGCATAAATTGAGTTCATATCCATTATCGATTAAAGTATGCTTAATACCCATATTATAGATGCAAATCATGATATGTAAAGGTGGATCATTGTCAAAAATAGAAAGATCGGCATAGATGGGAGAGAAATATGTTGAGAAAATGCCTCAAAAAATGTTTTATATACTGAATCTAGTTGCATATTAGTAGGAATGTGAGTGGTAGTAAAGAGAGTTATGATTTTATCTCTTAATTCAAGGTTGATGAGCAAGAAATCATTAATAGAGATACTCAAGATGATAAGACCCTAGGAAGATGAGCAACAAAAGTGGATCCTAGGAACATGAAGATCAATATTGGGTTCACCAAAATGATTAAGCTAAAATTTAAATACACAAGCCTAATATGAATGCAAGATTGTAGTAAATGAATAATAAATTAAGTGCAGCAATTCACCCAAGTAAACTAAGAAATAAATAAAGAAACCATAATTGTAAAGAGAGGGTAAAAAAGCTTAGCTTATTCGTAGAGTTCTGGAGAATGCACAAAGCTGGAAAACATGATAATGTGAAGTATTAACCATCACACTAGAGCTCAAGAAAATTCATAACTAAAGGAACAGGTTGGGCTGAGGCACCCACGGGCACCCTAGACCTATTTCTAGGCACCTGGTTCCACAGAAATACTCAGTAAACTTCCTATGAGGTATCACAAGATTTTCTCCTTTAGTCTCTTTTGATCACTCCAAAGTCGCACCAAGATCGCTAAGGTCGATGTATTTCTGTAATAAAGTATGAAGCTACAAAACCCTCAAATAGACATCAAATCCTAATAAAGAAAGATGTAAAATGAGGAATTGAACTATCCTCGGTTGTCACAATGGTGAACTTACGACTGATAATTGCACTACATCTCAAACCCAATGTATTTATGTGTGTGTGTGTAGAATTTTGATCTAGGTTTCTCTTGTGTCAGTTGCACTTGGATAGCGAGCAAGTAGCTAGATGTAGAATGTAGTAAATGTGTACATGGAATAGAATGAACTTCCCTCCTATGAAGTGTGATGTAAAAAACCAGCCCATATGTCCCTTGTGATGGAGCTAGATGGATGCAATGGAGCTCTTATATGCCTTGATGGATGCAACCTTAGGTGGTGATAGCTAATACTTAGTGCTTGATCATTTATTATGATCACATAACTTTATATTTATATGATTCCCTTGCTTGAATTTCGTAATTAACCCCAAAATTTTGACTACCAAAAAGTTAAGATGCTCAAACATCTAGAAAGGACCCAAAAAGTGTGAGTAAAGTACAAAGGGGACAGGGGCACCCAGAGGGGATGAGGGTGCCTGGCAATGGCATCCTGGTTGGGCGTTGGTGTCCAAGATGATAAATGCTAAAGAGTAAAAATAAAAACTGAGCAAGTGAGGGTGTAAGACTGAAAGAAGCAATAGAAATCAAAGAAAGGTGGCCAAAGACATGGGTTAATTAGCAATTTTCTTACTTAGGAATCATATGAATAATAATATGTAATCAAGACTAGATAATTACCCAAAGTGCATGATTTTTTGTCTACATTTGCCCCCACTTTATGTTGGTGAGTGAAAGCTCAGTAACATAAATTAGATAGAGATGTGTACCTGATAACCATGTAGATTGATGATGGAAACATACTGAGGGACTAGACAAAGTGTGGAGTGATAAAAATGTAAAACATGAATGCTAAGGAGAATAAAATGCAAAAAGTGATGAAAATAAACCTAGGGTGGAAAATGCATTAGTAGATGTCGTGATGCACCTATTGTTGATGTTGATGTTGTTTTTTTAATGATGTGGATGATGTTGTTCTTAATATTTACTACTATTTCCCATATGAATGGACCTGCAAAAGATAAGTCAAACAAGTAGTCAAATACACATGTTTATGTGTAAAAAGCATGTAAAGGAGTATGTAAAATGAAAAATGTGAAAAAGAAGCATGTGCACCTGATATGTGATGAGGAAAGAATGTAGAAAGGATGTTGTAGATGTTGTCGACGACGAGTTTTTTGGACGATTTCACACCAATGTAATGGAAAAAGTGTAGGGAGAATAGTCTGGTGTCATCCTCCAATCCTTTAACTGCTTCCCATAATGTATACCACTACAAATGGTGTGTATAAATGCATGTTCTAAGGACCATATGCCCTGTAAAAACTATTGTGTAAATATCAAGTGCTAAAGGACTCTCTGCCCTTTCAAAAGCCTATGTGACATGCTGAAAACTATGTAATTGTCCCCTATTACTGGCACCCAAGGAAGGTCATTGTGCTAAGGACCCAAGACTGATTTTGATCCCTGTCTGAAAGTGATAATTGTGTTGTATTGGTACCGTGTTGTGTATAATGTTATATGGGGTGACGAATTCACCTAAATGATGCCCCCCTTGTTTGGGGTTCATGTGACATCATTGAAGGAGTATGCGGCTCAAAAGAGGACCGACCATTGTGTTGAATATATGCCCTACAGGGGGAGAGTGTTGGGTTAACAAATATGGCCTTAGTCTGGCAAGTATGTAAGGTTTGGGTGCGCAAAGATGGGGTGCGTAAAGTGCATGCAGAATTATAGCAGAACATGAGCGCACCCAGAAACAATTAGAAATAGGACTTAGCCACTCTTGGAGATCAAGGCTATTTTTGGATGTAGAGTGCGGAGCACACAAAGATGTGCAGACTTGCAGATCACGCCAAGGCTATTTTGGGAGTTGCAGCAGTTCAAGCGCCATGCAGGGTTTTGGTCTATTAATAGGATCTATACTAGGAGTTAAATTTAGAAGATCTATTATTATCACTTGCATGATTTTGTATTCTCTTGTAAAGGCACATGGATAATATTATCATGTAGCCTATTTTTGTAAGGTGCATAGGAGGTGAAGGGAAATTCCCCACCCCTGTGTGTGTGTGTGTGTGGTGTATGTATATATGTATGTATGTGTGTATGTTTGTATGTATGTATGTATGTATATGTATTTATTTGCATGATTTAGAGAGCTCATTGATAGTGTTTTGATTATAGAGTTATGTTGTTGGTTTTCTTCGCATGCATGGCTGGTGATGACATTACTATGATGTATGAAACTTGTTTTTTCATAGTACTTAATATAATGGATCATATTGGATAGATATTAGTGTTAGATATGACTGAACATGGATCTTGTTTGGGAACTCTCATTATAATCATTGTTTAATCAATCTTTCACATGGTTTAGATCTAGTTCTGGTTTATGCATTGTGTATTATTTACTATCTACTATGAGACTAGATATATACATGCTCAATCATGCTAACATTCTAGACAAGCAACTCTAAAGAGGGACCTGGTACCCTTGGGTGGTTCGGGTGAGCACTCATTTCAGGATAAGTGATGTGTCAGCACACCTTGGGCTATTTGTAGTGGATTATAGGCTACATCATTAGTTCCGTTGTCGGGACCTCTTTCTCAATTGTTTTTCAAGATGTTGCATGATGAAGACATACCAATTGAACTTGGCTAGTATTGAGGAGTGGTTAGAAGATCTGGAAGAAGAGTACGCTTGTAGATTCAACACTAGACCTAATTTTAATGCACACATGTTGGTTGACCAGAATATGTATGACGTATTGTATGAGACATTCTTTGTTATCCTTCCTATATATTTGTATGAGTGGTTGGTTACTTACACATCTAAGAGGAAATGGAGGTTTCACATGCTTGTTTGGATGCAGGAATAATTATAAGCCTTATATGATGTAGATCTTATTTGGACGTGCTTTGTGAATGTCTGGTTCAGTGGTGTTTTGAACAACTATATTCTTGAGTACGTAGTTTCAACTTAGTCTTTCCCAAAGGTTGTTGAGTTTCATTTTTTGTGTGAACCTAGAGGATCGTATTTGCATTGTATTCCACTGGCGATCAAGATCCTAATTGTAACCCTTGATTTGGAAGAGAATCTAATGGCTAACTAAACCTCACCACACACAGGGGCAGGAGCAGGTTTGGTAAGGATGGTGGACCTAAAGGAAAAAAGAAAGAGGGAAGAAAGGTGGATTAAGTTCAATGAGGCCTATGAGAGGGATTTAGAGAATCAGTGAGAAGTTACATAACAAATGGCATTATAGAAAGAGATGGCTCATGAAGGATTTGGAGCTCACGTAGAAGATGTAGAGCCACAGCATCTGGATCTCCCCCATTTGAAAAATCATGGTATAGAACCCTCTTCAACCTCATATGAGAGTGCATCGGTAGAGACGACATGGACCATGGGTACACATCTGAATCTACTTGATGACCTAGCTCGTGTGCTTGGTTTTCCAGTTTCTACAGTAGTCAGTAATCAGCAAGCTAGTGTGAACAGTAGAGTTTTAGTAGATAGAGTTAATTTGTAGTCAAGTTCAGCAGTTAATCAGGGAGATTATTCATCTATGGCACAATCTTCATATGCTTTAGTTGGAGGACCAATTGGAGGTATCTTTTTTGGCACGTCGTTGGCACAGAACATAGGTGCGTAGAACCTTGGCATCACATTTGGAAGTAGTGCATCTTTTCATACTATGGGCATTCAGTTTAGCACAACCATCAGAACACATGATAGTGCATCCTCTGGTCCTTTGAATACTATAGGGGGTGGATAAAGAGGATCAGGTGGCTCGTGAACTGAAGGATCTGGTAGATCTGGAGGTGGTGAAAATATAGGAGGAAACAAAGGAGGCTTTGGTTCTGGTGGGCAAGGTCTACACCAACCTTAGCAAATATACATGGAGATGTCTCTTCATCTTTTAGAGTATAGAGGCATTGAAGATGTAGCAAAACACGTGCATATCTGTGAAATATTGTGGCACACAAAAGGGATTACAGCTCTAGAGTGCAAGGCAAGTCAGTTTACAACTATGTTGTAGGGACACGTGCACAACTGGTACAGAAAGTTTTATCCTGATCAAAATTGTGTGGACTATATGACACTACGAGATGATTTCTTAAAGGAATTTTATATCCCTAAGTTCGAGCATAAAAGAATAAGCATGCTAAAATACATTAAGTAGGGCACTATTAAAAGTGTTCGGGAATATGATGCTTAGTTTAAGACTCTTATGTCTAAGTTATCTTATGACATCCACACAAGCTAGCATGCACAATGGTTCATTACAAGAAGAGTTCTTTCACATAATACTTATACATATCTGCACGAGGCACTTGAATCAACTCTATGCACTGAGGCGATAGGAAGCATGGACACATGAGTGAGCCCATTCTTAGAAGCTTGGATAGTATCAATGGAAAATAGTTGGAGAATTTAACTACTAATTCAACACATGAGATGCACAGTGGACTTTTGTGTATAGATTGTGAAGTAGAGGGGCATACTAAGGATAGTTACCCTCACAAATCACTATGCTCCTTACTATTGGATTGCAAGATATGTCACTTAGACCATAGTTCAAGTCGGTGCCACTTGTTGTAGTGTGCGATAAGAAAGAATGTGTCCAGTTATTGTAAGATTTGCAAGTCTTCCACTCATGGTACTAAATATTGCATGTTGATTGATCAAATCCATGATGCCATTTATATTGGCGTATGGTAGACTGGTGTTGTAAATAATTCCAAGGAAAAGGGCAAGCATCATGACTATGATCACAATGAGGGACGTTCATATGGTGGTCGTGGTAGAGGACGAGATTACAAAGGTGGATTTAGAGGTTGAGGTCACGAGGGCGGATGGAGTGATTTCCCTCATGGAACTTGTTATACATGTGGATATCCTAATCACTACATGTGTGAATTTCCATAGAATATTGTGTGTTATTTTTGTGGTAAGAATCATAGTTATGAATAATGCTTGGACTTGTATGAACACTTAAGAAAGAAACATAAATAGGAAAATAAGGGCGCGGGAATGGTTAGAGTACAGCACGTCGTAGAAGACCAATAGATGTCGAAGCTAGCGCTGGATACTGAGTTGATTCTTGTGAAGATTACTACACACGTTGAGGTTGCGCATGCCATGGAAAATCTACAACAAAATCCTACCATTACTAAAGAGTAAGTCTTGTATGCCAAGTATCCAGACCCTATACATCAAAAAAAGGTTCATTAAGAAACCATGGAGGTAATTCGGAATTTACAGGGTGATATATAGTGTTTGAAGGAATAGTCACAGAAGTTAGAACAAAAGAAAGAATATGATATCCATCAGACAAATGTTGTTGATTTGAAAGAGGTTTGCAATATGTTGAGCCAAGAAAACATTATTCCATTGTTAGGGAACTGGTTGAAGGGAAACACTTTGCACACTAGGACTGAGCATGAGAGACATCTTTTGCATGTTAATCTTCATCCAAACATTTTGTATTATGACAAGGAGATTACTCTAAATGTTGGTGTTGTTGGTTGGCTTTTGAGTAACATCTTGATTGACACAGGCGCCGAAGTGAATGTACTCACTTTGGATGCTTGTGTTCAGATGGGTAGACCTCTATTACATCCATCTTCCAATGTTTTTTTCATGGCAAACCAAACTAACGAAGTGCCCATTGGAGTTTTAAAAGATGCATCCATTACTATACTGGGGGCCAAGTTCACTAGGGACTTTTGAGGTTTTAGCGCTTGCAGAAGCAGACACTCTTCCCACATTACTTGGGTGCCCTTGGTGTTATGCAAAAAACCTTCACCTACGTTTCAATAAGGGGTATATCATCTTGGAGAATAAGGAAGAATGTATCATTATCCCTTTGACATATGGGAAATCTACACCTTATGTAGAGCCATTAAGTGAAGAAGACTTGAATAGAATTTATGTGTGCACCATTTGAGATCCAAAATTTCTTAAGCCATCAAAAGAAGGAGTTATCTAGTCAGATGATGCATAGTCCATGAGAAATACTACAAGTGTTTCATGTGATAGTTGAGCACATAGAACTTATGAAATGGTTGGGCGTGAGGTAAGAAGTGCAGCTACACGCGTAAGTAAGTCACGCAGTATCAGGCATTTGGGAAGTAGCCATGTACCAAAGTACACTCCAAAAGTATTCTTGCTTGCTATGGAAGTTCAATGGGAATGTGAGGTGGAAAGAAGGAACATGTTAGTGTATACTCCATGTGGAATGGTAGCACACTGGTGGATGGTTCACAGAGATAATAGTTTGGAGTGGAGAGAAGTAAGGATTGCTTTATCTGCTCGATTTCTAAGAAGCAATGTGCCTACTCAGATTTGTAAATTTCATGGTAATGATCTTATTCAGCTCCAAGTTCAATAATGTGAGAGACTCTAGATAGTGGTATAGGAAGCTTTACCACCTTTTTTGTGGGTGCAAAAGTTTTATTTCACATTATGTGGTTGTGCACGCGCATGGTTTCTCTACGCAGAGTTTAATAGGGCGACTGGAAATTGGCAAGAACTTAGTAAAGGTATGACTCAAACCTTTGATTCCTTTTCTTCTAAACCTCCAGTCAATGAGGTGTTAAAGGTTATGAAGTGCTTAACTATGGGAACTGTGCAAAAGCTGAAGAGTTACTTCAGGAGCTATAAGGTGAGTTAGACCTAGTGGCACACTTTGAAGAGGAAGAAATAGATGTTGAGTAGCTTGGGCGTGCATTCCTAGAAAGAGAAAAGGTTAAGATGATCTACATGGTTTATGATGAAGAGGTAGAGAACATATACATTGAGCACACAGAGGGTACACATGAATTCTTGGACAGTGCAGATGAGAAGGCATATGCCTACCATGAACCTATTAAGACCAAGAAAGTGAACATTGGAATAGATGTTTAGCCCAAGGAAGCCATTATCAGAGATTACTGGTCTAACTTTGAAGTTACTAAAATCATTGAGCTACTACGTGACTTTCAGGATTTGTTCCCTAGGGGATATTATGAATTAAAAGGTGTGCATGAATCATTGGGAGCTTTGAAGATAAAACTAAAATAAGGTGTGCACCCATTCTGAAAGAGGCCTTACAGGATGAATCCGAACTTACATGTCAAAGTAAAAGAAGAAATTGACAAAATGTTAATTTCTAGAATCATTGTACCCATCAAGGATTCAAAATGGGTGAGCCTTATGGTGATCAGCATTAAGAAAGATGGTAGATTTGGGATTTTGTGGATTACATGGAGTTAAATGGTGCATGTGTGATTGATCCCTTTCCCACACCATTTACTAAGGAAATATTGTAAGGCATTGTAGGGCACAAAATATATTCTTTTACTGATGGATTCTCTGGATATCATTAGGGGAGGATATCTAGTGAGGATCAAGAGAAGAAAACTTTCACCACCAAGTGGGGAATTTTTACACACACGGTTATGCCCTTTGGCTTAAAGAATGTGCCTACGATATTTTCGCACAATGTGCCTACGATATTTTCACACATAGTGGTACAAGTGTTTCAGGATTTTATTCACAAATACTTGCATTGCAAGTGTATTTGGATGATTGGATAGTATATGGGCTTGTGAAATATCACTGTGATAATCTGAGGCTGATATTCGAGAGGTCCCTTCAATTGAGCATATCCTTAAACATTAAGATGTGTATATTTTCCACACCCTTTGGAATTTTTCTCAGACACATTATCCGTAAAGAGGGCTTGCTAGTGGATCATGCTAAGGTAGTTGTCATTTTGGGCTTAGAAGAGCCTACCAGCAAGAGAGAGGTGCGCAAATTCTTGGGGCACATAGGTTATTATAGAAAAATTATTAAGGTATATGCCAAGATTGCCACACCCTTAGAATAATTACTCAAGGGGAAAGGAAATTTCTATTGGGATGAGGCACAGCATCGTGTATTTGACACACTGAAGGAAAGGCTTACTACAACACCTATTTTGTGCTATCCTTCATGGACCAAGCCTTTTCACATTCATGTAGACGCCTTTGGCATGGTCATTGGTGTGGTATTAGCTCAGCCTAGAGAAGGGATTGTCGATCATCCTATTTTATTTTTCTGCAAAAATTTGACTCCAGTAGAACAGAATTATATAACAACAGAGCATGAGGCCTTGTTTATGATCTACGCACTCCATAAGTTTCAACAGTATTTGTTGGCTACACCTTTCATTATTTATATAGACCACGTGGCATTGAATTACTTGGTGAACAAGCCCGTTTTGTAGGGGTGCATATGTCGTCAGGTACTATTGTTTCAGAAGTTCAATTTTACGATGGTGGTTAAGCCAGGTAAGAGAAATTCTAGTCTAGACCATTTATCAAAGATCAATCAAGATAGGATCCACAGAGCATTGAGGACACAATGGCAAATGCCCAGCTGTTAAGGTTGAACCATGCCCCTTCAAACTTAGAGGATATTGTTGGATTTTTATGCAGAGGTGTGGTGCTTGAGGGAATGAATGCCTTAGAAAATAGATAACTTGTTATTTACATCGTGCCTTACATGTTGATCAGTGGAGACTTATACAAGTTAGGTCATGATGAACTTTTGCGTCAGTGTGTGCTTGAGCATAAGCACAAGACAATTATGGTAAAGGCTCGTGGAGGTATTGTAGGTGGACACTATACAGGGGATGTCACCACGCGTAAGATTCCACTAGCTGGTCTATGGTGGAAAACATTATACAAGGATTGTAAAGCATATTGTAAGGCATGTGACCATTGTAAATGCCTTGGAAAGCTTGGGCAACGAGATGAAATGCCTTTGAGGCCTATTACTATTCCAGAACCCTTAGAGAAGTGGGTAACTGACTTTTTGGGCCCTATTTCCATAGCCACGTGTAGGATAGGATCATGATATATTATAAATTGTACAGATTATCTTATAAGGTGGGAAGAAGCGTCACCTATAAAGGATTGCACAATAGTAAGGTTTTGTGGGAAAATATTATTAGTAAGTACGGATGCCCTTTAAGTTTAACAAGTGATATGGGTACTCATTTCCTTAATGAGACTATCAGGATATTATTGGATGAACTTATGGTTGCATACCATCGGACAACCCCTTATCACCCTTAGGTAAATGAAATTGTTGAGGCCTTCAACAAAATATTGAGCCATACTTTTACCAAAATACGTGATGTTGGAAGGAGATATTGGGATGATAAGGTTTCTGTGGTACTTTGGGTGTACAGAAAAACCTACAAGAGGTTGAATAAAGCAACACCCTTTTAGTTGGTGTTTGGCGTAGAGGTAGTTTTCCCCATGGAATTCATGTTACCTTCTTTGTGTATTGTGTGCGCAGGAGGTCTGGCTGATGAGCAGGCATTAGAAGAACATATTGATAAACTGATGCAGCTGGATGAAAGGCGCACCATAACAAGTTGGAGTCATAAGCAAGAAAAAGTTAGAAAGAAGGCATGGCATAATAGGCACATCAAGGATAAAAAACTTGAGGTTGGGCAAATGGTACTTCTGTATGATTCAAAGTTTTTATGCCACCCTGGAAATCTTAACGTGTATTGGCTAGGACCATATGTTATCACTCATATACTTGATTTAGGAGCTTGCTAGTTAAAGAAGTTGGATGGAAAATGGTTTCCCAGTTACTTCAATTGGAGTAGGCTAAAGCCCTATTATAAATAAGTCTTCTTGGTGTTTGTAATAAGGTAGTATTTCCACTTAGATTAGGTTTCCCTTAATCTATATCAGTGGCTAAAGCCTATTAAAAAGGCTTGCATATAATGTGGGATTTTCCCCACAAAAATCTGCTCCATCCACGTGAAGAGTGGATATTATTATGGGGTTGATTTTTTCAAATATGGCTTAAGCTTATTTAAAATATTTAAAAAGAGAATTAATCCCTATTAACCCGCTCAAAGCCTTATTAAGGCTAAAATTTATTTATCCCTTTACAGGATTATAAAACAAAAGGATAAATGATTTATCCTTATATTTTGGGTGTTCAAAGGCTATAAAAGGCCCTCATACACATTCATTCCATAATTTGAAAGCATTAAGCTTATAAGCCAATTCAAAGGCAGCGAGGAGATGTTAAAAGCTTCCAAGTTATTTAAATAGGCCTTATAATTTTTAAAGGCAATATTTTTATAAAGTAAGTCCTATTTAATATTTAATAGGAAAATATTGGAAAGCTAAGTCCTATTATTTTAATAGGAAAACTGGGAATTATTGGGAATTATTGGAAAATACATAATTGGCCCATAGCGCCACACTTTTATTTGCAAAGCCTAGAATTGTTGATGGGAGATCCATAGGGTGTCTTGCAAACGTCTGGAAGGTTGATCAAGTTCTGTAGGATTATTGGGCAACAGGTAGGTGGAGGAAGGATTGATTGATCATCGGTGTTCTTCAAAAGGCTAGAGCACTTTATAGGGGATCCAAGATCGAGGTAAAAAAATTCGGTCTATTTTTGGATCATGTTAGTATCAAAGTCAGTGATCGCACTTGTAAACTTACTAATCTCTAAGCAAGTTTGGTATCAAAATCGGTTGATTTAACCATGTGATTGCTTCAATTTCTACGGTAGTTCAATTTGATTAAACATGGTACAAGTGCACTGTGGGAAATATGTCTAAATAAGTGAAGCTTGATGAAATTGAATATTATAATCACCAGATCCAGGAAGATAACTCTCTCATGCAATTGATGTATTACTCCTTGGAAGAGGAGAATGCTCGCTTGAAATCAGAACTGCAAACCAAGGACGAGCTCTTGGCAAGGTTGCAGTATGGTGATCAGAGAAAGGAAATACCTTCAACTTTAGATGCAGATACCATTGTAGATTATTGCATTGTAATTTTTTCACCACGTGAATCTTCTTCCTCCCATTTAGTTTTGGATCTGGGTATTGATGTCTTTGGTTCGTTTGAAAAGCATACTAGAGGTGTTAGATCCAAATTGTTAGTTAAAAGGGGATTTGATGGAGGAGGCCTTGGTAAAAATGGCCAAGGCATATCTATCCCAATACAAATTGAGGATCGTCCTCATTTTCCAAGTTTGGATTATCCTAGTGTGGGAATGGAAATTACATATTGCTCCAAAAATGCAAATGGGAGACAAGCTTCCAAAAGCAAAGTGAATACCCCACTAGTCCTGCAAGAAGATTCTAAGTAGGAAACTTGTGCTTCTTCATCACATGTAGGATGTTGTAAGAGAAATCAGCGAAGAGGTAATGAAATTCCACCTCCAGTTTCTTACCATAATCATAAGCACAGTCAAACTTATGATCCACGTTTTCAACTTAAGAAGTATGGTTATGATTTTCATAAAATGTCGAATGTCTTCCCATGTATTTTTGTGGATTGCATAATCATTATGTGGCTAGATACTGGAAGAGAAGGAAATTGATGAAGAAGTTGATGCCAATCATCAAGAACACGTCAAACCAGAAAGACTAATCTCATCATGCAAATTTGAGAAATGGCAAAAAGAGTTCCTCATCCCAAAATAAAGAGATTAAGAGGAATTTTTATGCTCATTACCAAAGTAATGAGCACCAAGTGGACACGTGCTGGAAACTTCATCCATCTCATCATCAGAGTAATGGAAAGCCAAAGATGGAATAGAGATCTATTGCAAAGGAAAAGTAGGTTTTTACTCCAACACCAGTTATCAATTCAACCCAGGACTAGGTAATACCTGAAAGTGGAAGTCCTTTAAAATGGGTAAGTCAACAATTTTTCAATTATATATTGCATAACTCATATTGACGAATAGTATGCAGTATTTTTTTGGAGATCATATTTTTTGAGAAAATGCTGAGAAAAAGGTTTACCATACTTAGTATATTTTCTTACTTAGTAGATTTTCTTACTTAGAAAATTTGATTAATACTCCAAACATATCTCCTAATCAGCTTGTGAGTACCTATTACAGCTTGGATATAGGATTTAACTCATATTAAGCTTGGAGATCTGTCAGCCACATGTGCAAATAGTTGAGCTCACTGGTATCATCCTGGAACTTCATTATGTGTAGAGGCATTGTGACTGTGCATCAAAATGGTAGCTGAACACTGTTGGCATCTTACAACAAGTCAAAACTTCACTCTGTGTAGAGGCATTGTAACTATACAATAGATTGGTACCTGATAGTCATCGTTAATAGGAGGCTTTATATCATGTAGAGGCAGTAGCCGTGCAGCGGGGTTAGAGTCACCATTTTTGAGCTTATGAAAAATTATCTCAGATCATCGTTCTATGTAGAGGCATTGTGACCATGTAGCAAAATGGTAGTTGATCATCAAGACTTAGCACCATGCATTGGAAGCATTGGGATCTTGAAATAGGGCTTAGCATCGTGCAATGGGAGTGTTGAGGTCTAGAAAGGGACGTGACATTAGGTCACATCTTCATTATTTGTAGAGTCTCTTATGGCCCTGTAGTAGGATGGTACCTGACAAATCATTTTCCATCACCAACATCGGATCACTCTTAGCTCTCCATAGCATGGAGTTCCTTTGAACTAGTTTGGATTCTGTGGAATCAACTCAGAGCAAGGATTTATGTTATAGAGTAAAATAGGATCATTGTTTTCAGATATCTGGAAGCTTAGCATTGCACAGTGGGAGCGTTGAAGTTTCATTGGGAAACTTAGCACCATATGGCGAAGGCATGGAGGTCTTCTTCAGATATCAGAGTGGTGCAGCAGGAGGTAGTGAGCCCAAGTGCCACAGGTCTTAGAGTATGAACTATCATTTGTTAATTGTGGAGTTGGTAGAATACTGTGTAGATCTCTTCTCAGCAACGTGATTTGGAGTTTACAAGCTTTTTGGGACAAGAATCCTTTCCCATTGGGGAGGTGTGATATGGAAGAAAATATGGAGGATAGATGTTCCCTGAATCTCCTAGGATCAGTATAGAGTGGAAGATGACTCTGAGATCTTTCCATCGACTATTTGAACATCGAAAACGGAGTCTGCATGTGCAAATGGTGTCTAATCAAAGTTTGGTCAACATTGGCCAATGGAAAAATGAATTATTTTGAAATCATCTGAAGTTAGCACCATTGCGTAGATCTCGCCAAGACCTTTCTAATGCATTTTTAACGGACCAAATTCGAGTCTATATGCAAAAGATATGAGCAATCAAAGTTTGGGTCAAAGTGTGGTCAACATTTGGTCAACACTGGTCAACAGAAAAATTGATGGTATTGAAATCATCTAAAGTTAGTGTCATTGCATAGATATTTTCAATACCTTTCCAACACATTTTGAACAGACCAAATTCAAGTCCGTATGCTAAAGATATGAGCAATCAAAGTTCTAGTCAAACCCGACAAAAGAGATGACGTGGCATTAATGTGGAGTGACATGTGGCGTTGTTGTTTATGGGCACGTGGATCTGTTGTTTCTAGACATTAGCATATTTTAATTGGGCACATGGAATGAAAAGTGGGTTAATGTTTTACCCACTTAAAAAGATTTTAGAATCTTATATATATATATATATTATAGAAAGTCCACGTGAAAACAAATTTTGGTGGATAAAGCCTATTAAAAAGGCTTGCATATAATGTGAGATTTTCCCCACATAAAGTTTCTCCATCCACGTGAAGAGTGGATATTATTATGGGGTTGATTTTTTCAAATATGGCTTAAGCTTATTTAAAAGCTTAAAAAAGAGAATTAATCCCTATTAACCCGCTTAAATCCTTATTAAGACTAAAATTTGTTTATCCCTATACAGGATTATAAAACAAAAGGATAAATGATTTATCCTTATATTTCGGGTGTTCAAAGGCTATAAAAAGGCCCCTCATACACATTCATTCCAGAATTCGAAGGCATTAAGCTTTTAAGCCAATTCAAAGGTAGCGAGGAGATTTTAAAAACTTCCAAGTTATTTAAATAGGCCATATAATTTTTAAAGGCAATATTTTTGTAAAGTAAGTCCTATTTAATATTTAATAGGCAAATATTGGGAAGCTAAGTCCTATTATTTTAATAGGAAAATTATAAAATTGGGAATTATTGGAAAATACCCAATTGGCTCATAACGCCACACTTTTATTTGCGAAGCCTAGAATTGTTAACCGAAGAGCCATAGGGCATCTTGCAAATGTCTAGAAGGCCGATCAAGTTCTAAAGGATTATTGGGCCCCAGGAAGGTGGAGGACAGACTGATTGATCATCAATGTTCTTCGAAATGCTGGAGCACTTTATAAGGGGTCCGAGATCAAGGTAAAAAATTTCAGTCTATTTTTGGATCAAAAATAGTCCCTGCAAAGCAAAGGTTAGACATGAAGCACCCATTAGCATGTTAGAAAGATATAAATTATGTCAAAAGTGTGTATGATCTGATATAATAGTTTTTTAGTAAATAAGAAGTAGTATAAAATGAAACAATAGCACTTGTAATGTGTACGAAATTGGATGCCCCCACGTTCTTGTTGTGGTACTGGTAAGGGGTACAGTGCTAAGCATCCATGTTGCATGTAACGATATGTGTAAAGTATGCAATCACAACTAGAAGGCAAGTGAATGCACATGTGTGTATAGAAAAGATAATGACATACAATGTATCGGTCTAATATGGTAATCAAAATGTACATGTAAGTATAAGTATGCAAGAACAATGTGCAACCAAGATATGCAGTATGCTATGAATGGAATGCAATGGTATGCAATGTGAGTGTGATAGGAGACGCGTTCCCCCTGAGTGTGTATAAATGCATGAGTGAGATAATATTCATTTATAAATGAACCCTCCACAATCAATAATGAACCACAGAACAAGAGTGCTTCATCAGGAAATGGTTCAAACAATGTGTATGCTAGAAAGATTCGATCAATAGAACGCAAAGTGTAGACTATAGAATGGTATAATGTGATGTGAAAGAAGAAGATATTAGAAAGATTAAATGAGATGCTACAAAACATTGATTGTGGAGTGCAGAGCATAAGATGTATAAAGATGTGGATGAGACACTAGAAAACATTGATCGTGAAATGTAGAAATATGCTAGAAAGATTGAATAAGACGCTAGAGAGATTGATCGTGGAACATGAAGCATAGCATGTAGAAAGATGTGAATGTGTAAAATGTGGAATGATGTCAGTGTGGTGAGGTTCAATTCAAATTTAAACCCTCGGCAGTCTAGTATGAACCATGAGACTAGAGTGCGTTGTCGGGTAATGATGAATGCACTAGAAAGATTCGATCATGAAGTGTATATTGTAAAATACAATAGTATGATTCGCAAGAAGAATGTGCTAGAAAAGGGTGTAGTGTTTTATTTAAGAATGTGATGCTAAAAGGATGTACTTTGAATATGCCACTTGTAAGTATGTGTTGTGTGTATAGCAATAGATGAGAGAATAAAGTGAAAAATGTGTAGAATATGTAGTAGTAGATGTAAGAAAGAGTGCAGAGTGTGTATGAGTCATAATAGTAGATGTGAAAAGAAGATGTTGTAAATGTGTGAAGTGTGAAATGTGTAGTGTGAGTTTCATTTATTTAGTATGCCCTTAGCAGTAAAGTGTGAACCGTAGCACTAGAGTACGTCATAGGGTGATGATTATACAAGTAGTGTATCAAGTTACGCAAGATTAATGTCTAGAAATGTGAAGTAGGAGGTATGGAATGTGATAATAAAAGTGGTAGGCACCTAATTATATAACAAGGTTGGGTGGGGGGGATATGATGAAGAGTAAAATCATGTAACATGGGCTAGGAGATCGTCATTTTCATGGTCAAAGCCAAATGGAGAAGCATCAGAGACTTGGTAGGCAATAGTATCAGTCTAATCGAGTAAAGATCCATTAAGGCGTAAAGTGTACATGGCCATAGCATATTCTTCATCAGTGAAAGGAGGAATTAGACAACCATGTACATACCATCAAGTAAGATTTTTTGAATAGCCCATAAATGAATCATTACAAATGAAAACACAACCAAAGAGCATAGGAAATGAAATATCTGTATGATCAGGGTCTAAAGTGCCCCCAATGTATTCAAGCCAAGATTACCCAAGTTTAAGTGGAGAAGTGTGAGGATCTCGTGTAAGAAATATTGTGAGGTAAAAGACACAAAGACCATAAGCAACAGTAATGCATATAAACCCATGATAAAGATGAGGATCATGAGGTGGGGGATGAAGGACATTGAATATGAATCCTAGCCGAGTCAAGCCATCATGTGTACATACAGAATCAGGGCAAGTAGGATTAAATGGAATATGTTCCCAATAAGAATCATTCATGAAAAGTGTACATGTAAAAGGATAATGTGCCAACGTTGGTTGCACATGAGAAAGTGAATTAGATGGAATGACGTCCGATGTTTGGACATGACCCTGATAAAGTACCATAACATTTGTAGAAGAAAGAAGGGAAAATGATGTGGATGGGATAGTGTCTAACATGCAAATATCAGCTTCAAGTGGTAGCAAGTGAGCTAGAGAATCCATGGGTTGCAGGTCATTGGTAGTAACAAATGTTGGAGTAGGGAGTGTAGTGGTTGAATCACGGTTGTAATATTTGAATGGTTCATGATCACCGACGACTGTATATTCTACACCCTCATGTAAGAATTCAACACAATGATGCATTATAGATGGTACTATGTGCATGGCATGAAGCCATGGCCTACTAAGTAAGAAATTATATTGAACTATAAAATAAATGAAAAAGAAAATTATAGAAAGGGTTTTTGGCCTGACAATGATAGGTAAAGTGATATGGATTTTTTACTGTTTTCTTCCTAAGATGAAGTTGGCAAGACAGTAAGAGGAGGGTTGGGTTGGGGAACAACTAGTTTTGTAACTTTTTGTGGTGGTGGAAGAGATGGAACATCTTATTTGTTTGGAAGAGATGACTGTTTGGAAGGGAAAAGGGCAGAAGAACTGAGATGAGATGGAAGACTAGAAGATGGAGAAGTGAATCCCATAGCAGGTGAGAAACTTGGGAATTGAAATTCAGGACAAGATGGTGTTGCTTGGGGAATGGGAAGAGGGTTGTACAGTGGTAATGCTGAATTTTCCTAGTGACCTACAAATTATTCAACATCCTTAACCCATTCTTCAAGTTGAGGCAATATCTCAGCGATGTAACTGAGTTTCTCTTGCAAGCTTAAATAGCTTGGACTAGGGCCTTCCCATGGACAAGGGACCCTAAATCCAATCTTGGATACTTTCTCATGATTTTTAGCCTAGGCATACATCATACTTGCTTCCAATTTGTCTATCTTTAGTTGCAACTCCACATTCTCGGGTGTAATATATCCCCCATAATTGACATACTCTTTTTTTTCCACAGGTGCATAGTATGGTGTGTATCCAAATTGATTTGCATATTACTCATGTGAGTATGCCCACTGCTGGTTTTCTTCATAACATGGGTCTAGAGGAAGTTGATAATAACCTGAGAATGAATTTTGCATGCTTAGAGGAGAGTATGGACTATATGGCAATTGTTGCAAATGTGAATTCCTTTGTGGGAATGAATCCATGATTGCACAACTTCATAGAATGGGAGAAAATGAAAGTCGTGGAAAGAAAGATGGATGAAAATGGATGGAAAAAAGGTCTGCACATTTAGAGAAAGGGTTTGACCAGATGGAGTCACCATATGTGTTTTATATGCTTCCAAAAGATAATATTTTAACAAGAACACACCAACCTATTAAAATGGAGTCTATTGCAAATGATTGAACTGCATACGTAAAAATGATCTTCAATTTAACTCTGCAGTAGAACACACTTGAAAGATGAAAATTTGAGTTTTGTGATGTCCCATCGGGCGTGCCAAAAATTTTATCACTAAATTACAGCACCCTCAAATGGCCTGATTTGTGGATGGGGCATTCAATGTAATTTGTGTAACATTGGATCATCTCTCAAGTTGTGTAACTTGTGGGCTTTAGATGAGCCTCCAGAGAAGGTTGGTTCCTACTCCTAAACTACCTACCACAATCTACTCCCAATGTAGGCAAGAAAACTAATCATAATCTAACCTTCCAAGGGACCAGGGAGAGAGAGTGCATAAAAGTAAACCTACACTAAAAATGGTGATACACCAAAAAAGGAGGTTGTTAATCACAATTCCAACTACCTGAAGTGGAGAGAGGTGAGAAATGGAGAGGATGGACAAGATGCATCACAGACCAAAGATGAGATTCACACAGAACAACACTTCAAACCCATTAAACACATCTTCCAAAACCTGCAATAGACATCAAGAAATATGCATAGTATACCCTGCAATGAAGAGAGGTAAGAAGAGATCATAAAATATGCAAAGGATAGATAAGATGCATCACAAAAACATATTGTATTGCTCCATGAATTTACACAGTACATCATCAGTGGGCAAGAGGAAATAAAATTCCATTACAAAGCATGGAGAGGAGGCTTAAGCTCCACAATCAACCCTAGCAGAGAAGGGGAGCAAGAGAGAAAAATGACCAACTCCTTTACAAATGAGCCCAAGATTACAATTTATAGAATTTTAGAGGGGAGAGAGAGTGTAATCCTAGATTTCTCTTTTCAACCACTTGCAAGATGCAATTGATGGCATTTGACCTATAGAAGGCACCCCATACTACCTTATGACTTGCAGAAGTGAAAAATATCTTCCCATGCCTCTTAATTGTACTCCCAACCACCAATAAAATCATTGTTCTGAACCTGTCCCATTTTCCTAAAAATCTCTATCAAATTTGCATTCATTCTTAAATTTATTGGTTTCTCTGCGATATGCTTGGAGCCACGATTCCAATGAGTATTCATTTACGTGATTCCCTCAATAATTTCTCTAGTTATGGCTTCCTGAGTGATTACAGTAGTTTCGTGTTTGCCAGATCTTGCTTTTAATACATGGGACTAAGAATAATTTAGCAGTTGGAAAGATATTCAATTATTTTCCTTATCCTTTTCTAAATTTTTTCATCATGGTCTAAATGGAATAATCATTTAAAATTGCTCGAGGTCCACCTATTTCACCCTTTATACCTTGCATTTTAAAGGGAGGGAGGATGAAATGTTTTAAAATATTTAATTAGGCTAGCTCAGCCAAGCTAGCACCTTTCTTATAGTGTTGTAGACACCTAAAACATGCTTACACTTAGCATTTCATCCAATTCAACTAATTGACGATACTTCGTTAATTCCCCATTCTTCGCTCCATTCTCGGATGCCCATTCACGACACTCTTTCGGTCGTATTCCTCCTATAGTCAGCTTATTTGGCTAATATCTCTCTTATTACCTAAACATTCCTCCTTTCAACCATTTAGAACCTCCCTAGTTCTCTCTAGAACACTTCTATTGACTTCGTAGGCTATCTATCAATCACAATTGGTTATCCAGACCCCTCCCAACTCTCAACGAGTCTCTAATCACTTGCTAATCAAATTTTAACTAGCATAAACCCTAGTTAACTAGCCTAAACCAAGCTTAACTAAGCCTAAAGCATGTTTATCCTAATATAATCCTAAAGTGCTTTTTGAGCTTTAGTCCAACATGCACTCAAATTCCAAACTCTTCCATTTGGAAAACTATAAATACAAGGCTAAGCCTACCCATTCAAACACGCAACTTTATACATAACTTTACATAACTAAAGCCAAAACAAGCCTAAGAAAGCTTAAGAGCTCATTTGCATTAGCCGAGCTAATAAGGCATTTAATCTTGGGTCATCCACCATTAAAATAGCTTCATCATTGCACCCATGTTAGGTTAGTAATGGAATAGCTAAACTTGGCCATGTAGCCATTTAGTGAGATTCATTCACCCTCATGGAGTAAACAACAAAACTAATTGCTTAAGTCTTTAGCATGTATGTTTTATTAAGCTTTCAAGAATAAAGGTTAATGATATTTGTTATATTTCTTGCTTATTTCAAGTTTTAATACATGCAAATAGGATTCCTTGCTCATTTCTTATCATATGGTCCATTGAGGTTCTTTTGCACAAAGCTTTAGGGTCTTGCCCCATATCCATAGCTCTTTGCAAAATCTTTCATTGAACACATTTGGCATGCCTGGTAGGACACTTATATCCATCCTCCATTAATGGAGGTCTTTTGAATTCTTTAAAGTTCATTTTCAAGTTTTTTTAGATCAAATCACTCGTTATTTCCTCATTTATGTTTCTAACACTAGATAAATGAGCTTCATTTGCATGTATTTTTTGGGTTTGATATAGAAATAGGATACTTTGACTAACAACTAACATGTTTGCTCTTGAAAATTTGAAAATCTGTGTTTTTTGCAGGTTTTTCATAGGGTGTGCGTAGGTGTAAAACAAGGGGTGCATACATGTTGAAACCCCAGCATACCCGTTAGATAAGGCATGTACCTATCAATAGGACTTCATCATTTGCACATTTTCTCTCTACAAAGATGTGCACGCATCTCTGTAATCTAGGACACGTATCCGTCTCTCTGGCAGTGCATGCGTAAATGGTCTGACTGTGTAAAAAAATTTACAATTTCTTTTTTCAGGCTTGGGCACATACACGTCAAAACCTGAGTGTTCATGTCAATATGGGTGCGTCTCTATCATGTTGTAAGCATTTGTGTTTTACTGCATTAGGTTTCATTAATTTTTAATTGCAGGCGTACTCGTTAAGTAGGGCGTGTATCCATCGGTTAGGAAGTGCTGGTGTCAGTATAGACACGCAGGTGTTTGTATTAAAATTGGAAATTTTTATAGTCTGAAAAATCTTTTCTTTTGATCCATTACTACAGGTTTCTAGGACTAACAATTCAAAAAACAGTATATTTTCTTAACATTTCAGTTTGCATAGTTAAAAGTGCTTTGTTCTTGGCTTATAATTAACTTTGTAGAAGTGTGTATGCTCTCTCCTCACGTCTTCAAAGACAATCTTGGAGATCAAAAACACTTATACAAAACTCATATAAATTGTTCAAAAAACACTTTTTTTATAAAGGATGAAGTAAAACTTTCATGTGATTTCAGTAGGATTTTTCACGTTGCGTATGCTCTTCCTTGGCGGCTTTTGACGATCTTAGGAATCGAAAGAAAAGTGTAAAATTCTCTTTCTTGACATCAACCTACGAACTGGAAAATTACTAAAAACTTATTGTCTACAGGACCTAATGATTGTCAAAGAAAGGTGTCAAAAAACAAAAAATAGAACTTCTACTACACGTGTTCTTGCAGGTTTCCAAATGGTGTTCTACTTAAAACCACATTAAGCTAAGCAAGATAAAAAAAAACACACCATATTCAAAACATTGTATTGCAGGTTTCGGAAAAGGGTACGTCCCTATCCGCTCAACTAGAACATAACGCCTTTGGCATAAATCCTTAAGCTACAACAATGGGGGTGGTTCTAGGAACCCTAAAGTAATCCACCGCTGAATAACCTCATGGATGAAACAAGAAGCACTCCGCTTACCCACTTGACTAGTACACCTTGTGAGATAGAGTTACCAGTTATCCGTATGGCGACCCCAGGGAGAGCACACGTGGATGCACTAGTTTCCATTTGTGCTCGAAGGGGGTAAAGTAAAGCCGAGATACTCCCAAGATAGGCAAGGGACTATTTGGGTAAATCTCTCTTGCTTAAGAGAGATTTGTAACACCTAGGTGAGAAAACTTATTAAGGAGGCCATTCTATCTTGGAGCCCACTTTACTAGTCCTTTGTCGCGTCTTGGCCATCATGAAGTGACAACTCATTTGGAATCTAAACCTTGTTTTTGAACAAGGCAAAGAACCCTTGTGAGTTTGATCTAAGTGTCTTTCATCATGAAAATTAGACGACATTTCACTTAGTTAAGCTTCTTTCTCACCTTCAGACGAGCCGAAGCTCTGCCCAAGTGGCGCTTAGTTTTTTTTTTATCTATACCTTTGTGTTCTTGTTGCCTATTTGGGACAACAGAAGGCATCTTTCGGGAGTGTTGTCATAGATAGTGTTCACCACTTTTTTTTTGTTTACGCTCATCCATGTTTGCAGCTGAGTTGTTAAACGTCTAAAGTGCGTAGATGTGTCCTTATATCTTTGATGGCCACTTGATCTTGATTTCAAGATCATCATCATAGTTAGGATTGATTCATCATTTGATCTCCCTTTGACGTGCTACCTTGTTTGCATTTTCTTGACATAATTAAGATACTTATGTCATGTTTTTCAGAAACATGATCTAAGTATCCGCATTGTGGCGTTACGCTGCGCACATTTTAACACATCCTCAGTATACCTTGACTTTTTTTTCTTCAAACATTGTCCAAAATATTAAAGGGTTTTACTTACTCTATTTGCATCATTTCAATACCACTTTGGCACTAATATCTCGCTTCTCTGTGAATTTTGATAGATGTGTCCAATTGGTGTGGTTATGTGGCTTACATTTGTAATCCTCACCCTTTAACATTTTGGCCTTGTTCGTTGTTGAACACGTCGTTGTATCCTTTGATTGGGAGTCGCATCTACCCTTTGTTAATATTTACGCCTTGTTCATTTCAAGCGTGACGTAAATATTGACATTGTGTTGATCATCTTTTGCATCGAACTATCACTTTACACACACATTTGCATAGGGTGTATTTCCTTATTGATTGGCTTTGTGTTTTTACACTTGCATGATTGTTCCTTGTGATTATTCATATAAAAAAATATTTTTTTATAGGTTAAATCCTTTTTTATCTCATCGATATTGCATCATCACAATGTCTATTTTCCTTAGACCTTCTTCAAAAAATCATGCACACATCTCCATACTTACAAAATGTCTAGTTGGATGTCATTATGCTACTCGAATCGACATGTCACTTCCTTCCCTTTGAAGGATTTCCATCCCACTATCTAGGTTTAGACATTTGTGCTTAAACGATGCCAACAATGACTGACTATCATGTGGTTTCTCACATTTACAACAATACAGAACCTAGGTTTATCAATTCAAAGAAAAAGATTCCCATTACGACCAAACCTCATTTGGTTCTTTGTACTATAGGGACCATTCGGGTACCCTGTTCCCAACCTTTAGCTCATAGTTGGTGGTATGGTTTGGATGCTTCTGATCCAAATTATTATTTAGGTTCCCCCCATTCTTCTTCTTCTGATTCAAATCCAAACTACCATTCGGATTCCCACTCTTCTTCTTAAGATACATATCCCAACTATTGTTCGAATACCCCTAGATCAAATCCTGAATCATGGTCATCCCTTCCTTCACAAGACCTTTATTCCAAATCACCTCAATGATGTCTTCCTCCTTTTAAGACTCGTGTGACTCCAAGTTTCATTGATCGAACATCTAACTTGGTTCTTGAGTCACAGTCCTCCCTTTCTGCACAGGACCTCCTTCATCAATCGTCTCAACTACCTCTTCCTCCGTCGAAGAGTTCCACAGCTCGGGTTACCTCTAGTCAATCATCTAACTCGACTCCTACATTGCAAGTTAATGGATGGCTATGTGATCCTATTTTCTCTCCTACATTACATCATCTTCTAGAAAGGTGACATAGGTCTGAATCCAAACCGTCCATTCATGAGACACTTGCCTCCAATCCTACTTCCTCTCTTGAGTCATCTTCTTCTGTCAATCAATCTTCCCTGCTTATCATACATGTTTCTTCTATTCAACCTTCTATGGCCAAAGAACAACAACCTCTACTGATTGGTTTCTCTTAGAATGAAGAAACAATCACAGTACACGATGATATCCCTATAGAGGATTGCAAACAAGGATTCTTTCTAGAACTCGATACGATTGCGTATGGGGAGGAAGAAATTGATCCTTTTCGACAGAATATAGAGGAAAATGCTAAAGTCATGGAACTTGGTTCTTCTTCTATTATTCCATCTTCACCTTCTTCTGAGCATGATGAGATTTCGGGGTCTAGCATTGAGCCATGGCCTATCTTCTTGTTACCAAATCATTCATTATCTATCATCATTCGTCAATCAAAATCTCACCTTGGGTCACCACTAAGTAGCCCATCTTCTTCTTCTATCTTAGAGCCACCCCCATGTAGCCCTCCATTTTCTAATTGTGGGTCACCGCTGAGTAGCCCATCATCTTCTTCTATACTTGAGCCACCCCTAGGTAGTCCTCCTTTTTCTACTTGTGGGTCACCTCTTGGTAGCCCATTACCTTCTATTCTTGGGCCACATCCTAGTAGCCCTTCATCATCTTCTATCTATGGGACTCCTCCGAGTAGTCCCTCCTCATCTATACTTGGGCCACGCCCTAGTAGCCCTTCATTATCTTCTTCAATTCTTGGACCATATCCTATTCGTCATCACATCATCCTTCTACCAATGACTGGGGAAATTCTGCCATCATTTCTCTCGTTCCTATCCTCAATCATAAACGTTCACTTTCTCCCACTTCTTGGGATCAGATAAGTCATGTATTAGCTAATAAGAAACCCAAAGAGGTTCATTATCAAGCTCAGTTCAAAACTTCCAAGAGCTCTATAGCTCCCAACAAATCAAACGATCTTAAGGTAAAAAATCAATCATAATTCAAGAACGCACACCAATGCAACCATCAAGTATGGCACAAAGTGCAAAAACCTATGGATAGGGAACTCAAGCTCCCGCATGAACAATCCTTATTTATGGATAAATCGTAATCATTTTTTGAGTACGAGCTCACCACGATCATCGAGATCGAGGATAACATAACTCTTGATAAACAAATGCACCTAGTCTCCCTTATCAAGGAAGTCACAAACATCGTTGTTGGATCCTATCACACATAGTGACTTTGTTATTCCGAACCTCTTAAAACTATCAAAAATCTAAAAATCATAAAAAACAATTCAAAAATACAAAAACATTGAGAAAACACAAGAAAAATAAAAGGTACAAAGAGCAAACATTGCAATCAAGTATTGCATACACATGGATGTTTCTTTCTTCCCTTTCTTATCATTCCTTTACAAAGTATTCCTACCATTTTCACCCCTTTGGTGATATTGTGGTTGGCCTTTTCGCACACATTTTGTGACATTTATCTCTATGGTATCTATTTGAGCCTGGTCTTTTATCACCTTGGTAAATCAAAGAACGACTAACCTCTTAGAGATCCTATCACATTCAATAGCTAATAAACTTATTGCGAAGCAATTTTGGACATATTTGTTGACAGTAGCCAATTTCATCATCATAATCACTTCCACATCCTCTCATCAAGCCGTCAGTGGTTCTTAACCCCTTGTCAAACAAGAGAGCTGAAATAAGTTTTCAGAAAGAAAAAGAATCAAAATCAATCAAAAATCAAAAGCTAAAATCTAAAAGTAAAAGCAAATTGATAAATAACTCTCTCTTGGGGTATTTCCAATAATCTTTATCGGGGCTATGGACGTCTGACTGGCAATAGAGAAATGTTACGATTAGAATCAAATACATCTCCGTCGAGGCTACAGACGCCTGGTTGGAAGCGAAGCAATATAAGGCTATCCTTTCACCATCCATTCAAAAAATCACCTTTCAAAATCAATCACTCCTACACATTGGCTAGGGTGTCTTCACTTGTTGTCTATTAAATCTTCCCTTCAAGAGGTAATAAATTCCACGACACATATTGGATCTCTATGAGTAAACAGGATTAGTATGTTACCAAGTTTATTTTTTTGGACCTTGTTCAGACTCTTACTCTAGTTCGTATCTTGTCTCACGATTTGTGCCTTTGGCTAATCACTTCTTCATTGTGAGGCTTCTAAGCTACATTCATATCATTCACATCGTTCTTCTACTTCGTTCAGAACATTCATGTGTATAAGATTACTTTTTTTCCATGTTTTCAAACACCTTTGTCCCCTTTCACAAAAACAATCTTCTCCTTCCTTTCTATCATGTGCTTTTAGGCCAACTTATACTGGGGGCATCCTTGCTTCTTCCCAGCACTTCATTGGTTTACGTTCACCATCATGTTGAACCTATCCATAATGGCCTTGGGTCCCGCTTCTACCTGTGAATAGTTTGCCTTTAAATACTTCCACCTAATCATTGGGGCATTTCTACATCTTCACCTTTCTCACACACACGTGGCCTTATGCCCTTGTACATCCCATATATCGCTAGGGTCATCCACGCATCCTCGTCTTCCTATACATAGTTTCAGAAAACTTTCAAAATAAAAAACATTCAAATATGTTAGAAAAATCACAAAAGCATTCAAATATGTTTCAGAAAACATCAAAAATAATATAAATCATCCTACAAAACATCACTCTTTGGTTCTCACTTGTTCATGTGCGTGACTCGTGGATCATCTTGATCTACCTCTGTCAACAAAAGCTAAGCTACTTACTATGTCTGTACTCTGGGGCACAATGAGTTGTCTGGTATTGTGTCGTAGTGCACATTGTTTTTTTATCGGACCCAAGTGTCCTCTGTTATTCTCCTCGCATGTATCCTTACTTGGGGCACCATCATTAACCCTTGTCATTAACTCGCATAGGTCGGAATTGAATCTTGATAACAAAAACATTACATTATGTTTCTCTGTTAGGTTTGGCTTGTTTAATTTCTCGTATTGCATTGGATATGTATGTTACATGGAGTTAGGCATCTTTTACTTTCTCTTATTGCATTGCATTTTGTATGTTGCATGGAGTTGGTGTTTTTAGCAATGGACATTTTTTCGTATATGGCTTTTCATGTCAAACTACACTTTTGTTCATTCTTTTTTAATAAGGACCAATGATGAAGATCTCTAGCAATATGATGAAAAATAAAGTTGTTTAAAAGGCACTGGATGGATGTTGGCTCAATTCCCTCTTCCTCATATTCCTTTTTTCTTATATATCCCCTTTCTTCTTCACACCATTCTTTCTTTTGTTTTCTTCTTGTCATCTTTTCAATCGTCGATTGAGTTCTTCTATCACCCCATTGACAATCGAGGGGGCATCCTCCATTATACTCATTTTTCTTCTATCCCTTCAAAATTTTCTACTTGTTTATGCTTGTCTACTTTCTTTGAAGTGACGTCACTTACGCCACCTCAAAGAGGGGAAAATGTAGACACCTAAAGCGTGCTTACACTTAGCATTTCATCCAACTTAACCGATTGATGATACTTCGTTAATTCCCCATTCTTCACTTCATTCTCGGATGCCCATTCACGACAATCTTTCGGTCGTATTCCTCCTATAATCAGCTTATTTGGCTAATATCTCTCTTATTAGCTAAATATTCCTCCTTTCGACCATTTAAAACCTCCCTAGTTCTCTCTAGACCACTTCTATTGGCTTCGTAGGCTATCTATCAGTCACAATTGGCTATCCAGACCCCTCCCAACTCTCAACAAGTCTCTAATCACTTGCTAATCAAAGTTTAACTAGCATAAACCCTAGTTAACTAGCCTAAACCAAGCTTAACTAAGCCTAAAGCATGTTTATCCTAATCTAATCCTAAAGTGATTTTTGAGCTTTAGTCCCACATGCACCCAAATTCCAAACTCTTCCATTTGGAAAACTATAAATACAAGGCTAATCCTACCCATTCAAACACGCAACTTTACATAAGCTAAAGCCAAAAACAAGCCTAAGAAAGCTTAAGAGCTCATTTTCATTAGTCGAGCTAATAAGGCATTTAATCTTGGGTCATCCATCATTAAAATAGCTTCATCATTGCACCCATGTTAGGTTTGTAATGGAATAGCTAAACTTGTCCATGTAGCCATTTAGTGAGATTCATTCACCCTCATGGATTAAACAACAAAATTGATTGCTTAAGTCTTTAGTAGGCATGTTTTATTAAGCTTTCAAGAATAGAGGTTAATGTTATTTGTTAGATTCTTGCTTATTTCAAGTTTTAACACATGCAAATAGGATTCCTTGCTCATTTCTTATCATATGGTCCATTGAGGGTCTTTTACACAAAGCTTTGGGGTCTTGCCCCATATCCATAGCTCTTTGCAAAAAATTTCATTGAACACAAGTGTCGAGCCCGTCATTTACAACACAAACCCCTTATATCTCTCGCTCGGCAAGCTTGTTAACACTGGGTCAACCGCTGCATATTCCAACTTGGCATCCAACTCGAAGTGTCACGCTACATCGGTCCACTGTTAGAATTGTGGTTCTTTCAGTCCTTTAGTGAACTTTTGACCCTCCGGCCATGTGTCACTTGTACACCCTCGACCCGCATCACCCACACAAGTTCTTGTGAACGCCTTCGAAACCACAAAGCTCACTAGGCCCTGTGCTGACTAACCGCAAGGGTCGTTGACCCTCATCATTTCTATGATGCATTATGTCAGGCATATCAGGTTTTAGACACACACCTTGCACGCGGGCCATTTGGGCCATTTCAACCCTAATTGTCTATATTACACTACCTCCTTCAAGTCCTTATGTCCCGCGAGGCCTGAAGTAACTCGGAAACTTGAGTCGCTTACTCCCACAAACCCCGCATCTTGTTCATTGCGGGTGAGTCAGGTTCTTCATGCACAAATGTTCCAGGCCACGAGGGCTTAATTTCATCGACTTCTCTGCATGAGTCTCGTTGATGCATCTACCAAGCCAATGTCCATTACCGCTTGTTTTACAACTTGCTACCCTCTGCACCAAGCTTTATGCTTTGAGTGTATTTCCCTTACACTTGTTGAACGACTTGGCTCTAGAATGGTCCGTCCATTTCCACACCATTCAGCCATGTTTGGTCCTCCACATTGCACTAGGTCAATCCGAATCCAATGCAACTCGATCTCCATGGATAGGGTTGGACACATCTTTAAGTTGGCTCGATAGCCTCTAAAACAACTCGGTGATAAGATTATGCAACTTCACCCTATAACTCAAGATCGACTACCATGTCTTGAGGCTCAGGAGCTCAGATCCCTCATGCATAGCCCACATGCATTCCATGCAATCTTTTGAATAATTCTAGTGCCTTTGGGCCTACAAGAAGATGTCCAGGATGTTCGTGAAGTAATGCACCTATGATTGTTATTTTGCTAATTTTGAGCCAATCCATTCACCACCCTTTGATAACATATGAACCTTGTGAAGGTCAATAAGCATTTGTGAGCTCTGAAGGGCTATGTGAGCTTGTCGATTGTCTAATTTCACCAGGGTAGTGAAATTGGATAACAGGGGTCAGATTGTCCTCGGTAGTCAACAAAGTGAACTTACGACTGAACATTACACTACATCTCAGACACAATGTAGTTCTATGTGTGTGTGTCAAAAAATTTCCCTAGGTGGCACTTGATAGCGAGCAAGTAGCTAGATGTAGAAAATGTAAATAGATTTGTGCATGGAAAAATGAACTTCCCCTCCTATATGTGTATGTACAATAACCAATCCCTTGTCCCTTGAGTGGAGCTAGATGGATGTTTTGATGCTCTTTAGATTCCTTTGGATGTAACCTTAGGATGTGTTAGTAAATTCTTAGAGCTTGGTCCTTGAATTTTATCTCATAACATTGTATTTATATGATTCCCTTGCTTGAATTTCATAATTGATTACTAAAAGGCCGACCCCTAAGAGATAAAGATGCCCAACAACTAGAAAGGACCCAAAAGGAGCAAGTAAGATACAAATATTTCTAGGGCATCCAGAGGGGACAAGGGCGTATAGGCTCTGGTGTCCAGAGCCAGAAAAGGTAAAATATCAAAGGTCAGATTGGGTAATAGGGTGTGCAAGGCCAAGAAGGAGACCTAAAAGGCCAAAGGTAGTGCTCAATTATTACTTTTCTCCCTTAAGAATCATATGAGTGCAATGGGACCTAGAAATGTACCCAAGTATGTGATTTAGTGTCTATAAAACCTAATTAAATTAACCTAAAATTTGATTAAGGGTAAAAAAAGAGATCCAAATGGAAGAAATGACTATGAGACTCTAGGAAATTTGTGAAAAATATATTTATGGCATGTAATAGATGAAAATTGGGTTTGGATTTGAATATATAATGCGGATAATGCGGAGATGAAACCTTCAAGAAAATAGGGTTTAGAGCAAGGAGTGAGATTCAATTACTAGTTGGGTTCACCAAATGTTTACACCTTAATTGAATTATAGAGTTATAGGAATACAAAATATTAAAAATATGTAAGGGTTATACAGGGGACTATTTTGATCTAATTAAATTCCAACATTAACCATTCACAGTTAGAATAATGCAATAACACTTATAATGATTGATAAATGATAAATAATAGCTAAAGTGTGTAAGAGGAGATAGATACTTAGTTGTGCAGGTTAGATAAAACAGGATCTAGATGTGTAGAAAAATGGAAAAGGTAGATCATATACTAGAAATGCTTTAGTGCATATTGTAGAAGTGGAAATTAAGTAGGGGAAGGACCGCACAACTATTGTATGGTCCAAAATGGAACTACATAATTATGACTTGAATCCGGATGGTCTTGAACCCTTAAAAAATTGGATTTAAAACCGCTTGTGTGTTTTGTTTGCCTAGAAATTACCTTTGCTGTATTTTTCTCATACTCACACAACTTTAGGATGACATGTAGTCACCTGCATTAATTTGAAAAACCTAGTAACCTGCAAAACCTTTCATCTAAGCATAAGTGAACCAAAAGGATAAAACATGTGTGTTTGGTGAGGCTAAAATACCCTTGGAAGTCAAAATCCAAATTTTTAAACCAATCCAGCTGTTGTAATACATGCCCTCATTTGTGGATTGAGTCGCATGTAGTTCTCTTAGGAGTTTGTGCAAGTGTAGGTGCAAATTAGCCAACTCCCTAAGGGTTCCCTCGTGTCTCTTCACACCAAGATAATAACTATATAATATAAATGTACCTAGCACAGTTGTTAGGAAATAAGGGATAAAATATGCTGAATAATCCCTCATAGAATCGCAACAGTAGAAACTAATATGCAGAAATTATTACAGATCTCAAATAAAATTGCAGAATAAAATAACACAACACAAAGAGACAGTATTTAACGTGGTTCACCCAATTTGGGCTACGTCCACCAAGAATCATTTGCTCAAATTTTATTACAAGCCACCGTTCTCTCAATACAATACCCATATCCGTTTGGAGCTATGCTCAACAAACTCTACAGAATTCACAGCCGAATTCAAAACACATCTGCAATACATTTGCTTGTACATCTATCATATGCATAAGACCATATAAATAGACAACTGCTTAAGTATTTTTACAAAACCGTGGGTATCAAAACCATGGGAAAAACCCGTCCCATAAACCTATGGGTCAAAAAAATCACCCATATGAGAAAAGCACGTTTCCCGATATGTCGGGTGCATTTTTTAGGCCAAAAAATTTTACGCCTAAAAAAAAAAATTCGGGGGCTGTGCCCCCGAACCCCAGCAAGGATACATGAAAAGTGTACAATACTCTTAGTGTACAGTCTTCAACACTTTCACACATGAAAACAGGCTCCACAACCTAACAACAGTAGTAGTGTGATGTGGCGTTCCTCAGTTATATAACCTAATGCTTTATTCCTTGAAACCCTTGAACAATGTTTGGATTAACTTTTGTCTTACTAAGAGATGGCTTTATAACCTTTGCATGCTTGGAAATATAGGAGGTTAGAATCTTTGACCTAGTGGAGTTCTTACCTGTATTAGGGACTTCTCTAATTGATGTGCACATGATTTGGAAATATTTAGGGAAAATTTGAGTGTTTTTGGAATGATATTTGTAATAGGATCTTGTAAGAGTGTCGGGTGAGTTATAAACTGATTATGACATACTTATATGGCCTTTCGTAGGTGAAATATTCTAATCAGACAACCCCTATGAAGATGAAATAACCCAATAAAGATATTAACATCGAAAATAGAGTCAAAGAACATAAAGGGCAAGACCGTACAAGTCTACACATTCATATTATATTTTTGCCACTATGTGGAGCTAGTACTTATGATTTTGTGGGTTTCAAGCAATCATATTATCATTTTATCATAGTTACAAGAATTAATGCTTTATTTTGAATGTGTGTGGTTAATATTTATTAAGTAATTTAAAATATTCATCCAATAACAAACCCTTACATCCTATATTTTTTTATCATAGTATCTTTTTAAGGCGTAAACAATTGGTCGATGTGCTTGAGAGAGTGATTTTACAATTGGGTGCTTTGTTTTGATCTCCTAGGTAGCTTAAAGATGTATGTGGGAGAGAGAGGAGCCCTTTGAATGGATGGGGTGATTGTGGGTTAGCACACTGGTTGTAAAGACAATATATCATATCTAAGCATACATGCAAATAAAAGTGGATATTCTACCAGAAGAAATATACAAAACAAGAGACATAAATCAACACCAGATTTAATGTGGTTCACCCAGTGTGGGCTACATCCACCAAGAAACAAGCCAATCTATTATCCAAAGCTTTGACAAGATATACAATGAAGATTTACAATCTTCCACACCTCTCAGATGTTCAGTACTTTCTTCCTTCAAGCTTTTTCTCTACCACCAAGAATTCTCTCTCACCAACCTTTTTCAAGTTCTTTCTAATTCTTGTTTATCATTACTTCTAAACCCTAGCTTTTGTGCTTATATAGTCATTTATAGACTTAGGGCACTTAGCCATGCAATTACAATCAATAAATCTATTTTAATGCTAAAAATAGATATAATTCCTGAGAGTTAATTAAAACTTCATCACACAGGTACCCAACGCCAGTTCTGCATAACCGTCACTGGTTCCTACTTGCCCTTGACTGATGTCGGTCAGTGACCGATGTTGGTCCCTTAACCGATGTCGGTTACTGTGTTTTCCAGCAAGTTCCAATTGCATGCTAAAATGAAGTAATTGAGCTCCACAACTCAACAATCTCCCACTTGGAGTTTAATTACTGCACCATACCTGTACAACGTCATTCTTGGATCCTTCCTTGGCTTTGTTTCTTCCTCTTCAAGTCTCAAACTCGAAGACCAACAGAAGTGGAGTGTAGCTCCAACTTCTCCTTTGCTAATGGCTTCGTTAGCATATCCGCAGGGTTCTTTCTCATATGAATCTTTTCCAAATTCAACTGTCCATCCTCCAATACCTGCCGTATGAAGTGATACCTCAACTGAATGTGTTTTGTTCTCGAATGAAACGTTGAGTTCTTTGCCAAATGAATTACACTCTGACTGTCACTAAACAGTTTACAATCACTTTGCTCCTTTCCCAACTCTTCCATGAACCTACTCATCCATATCATCTCCTTGCTAGCCTCTGTAGCTTCAACATACTCTGCCTCTGTAGTAGACAAAGCCACAACCTTCTGCAATCTTGAAATCTAGCTAACTTTCATTCCACCTACTGTGAAAATATATCCAGTAGTGCTCCTCCTACCATCCAGATCTCCAGCCATATCTGAATCAACATAGCCACATAATGAAATATCTGAACCTCCATAGCATAACTACATGCTAGATGTCCCTTTCAAATACCTGAGTATCCATTGGACTACTTTCCAATGCTCTTTACCTGGATTAGCCATATATCTACTCACAACTCCCACTGCTTGTGCAATGTCTGGTCTGGTACAAACCATAGCGTACATGAGACTTCCAACTGCTGAAGCATATGGTACTCGTGTCATGTATTTGACCTCCTCATGTGATGAAGGACACTGATCTTTACTCAATTTGAAGTGTCCAGCCATAGGTGTGCTAACAGGTTTTGCATTCTGCATGTTGAACCTTTCTAACACCTTGTAGATATAATCCTCCTGAGACAAATACAATTTCTTGTTTTTCCTGTCTCTATGTATTTGCATGCCAAGGATTCTTTTTGCAGCTCCTAAATCCTTCATAGAAAATGTGTGAGCTAGCTTTCTCTTAAGCTCACCAATGTCCTGCATACTAGATCCTGCAATAAGCATATCATCCACATACAGTAACAAAATAATATAGCTCCCATTTTCAAGCTTCTTGAAATAAACACAATGGTCAGATTCACATCTCAAGTAACCATGCTCATGCATAAAACTATCAAACCTCATGTACCATTTCCTTGGAGCTTGCTTGAGCCCATATAGGCTCTTTTTCAACCTGCACACTAGTTTTCTCCTTACCCTTGACTTCATACCCAAGCGGCTGCTGCATATAAATCTCTTCATCCAAATCACCATGAAGGAAAGTCATCTTCACATCTAGTTTCTCTAAATGCAAATCTTCTACTGCAACTAAACTCAATACAGTACGAATAGAAGTCATCTTAACAACAGGAGAAAATATTTCACCAAAGTCAATACCTGCTTTCTGTGCAAATCCCTTTACTACAAGCCTTGCCTTGTACCTTTTCTGTCCACCCTCTTCTTCCTTAATCCTATAAACCCACTTGTTCTGCAATGTCCTCTTACCTGCTGGCAACTTAACCAAATCCCAAGTTTGGTTCTGTTCCAAGGAGTCCATCTCCTCATCCATGCCATGCTCCCACTGAACATGAGTCTTATCCTGCATTGCTTCTTCAAAGCTCTCTGGTTCACCACTATCAGTCAACAATAAATAAAATAGAGAAGGTGTAAATATTTCTAGAAGTTTACTTACCCTTTGTGACCTTCTCACAGGAGTTTGGGGTACCGGAGGCTCAATCTGGGCCTCCTGGACATTAGTATCAACTTTTGACAGTGACAAACATCGGTCACCTCTAACCGACGTCAGTTCTGCTAACCGATATCGATTTTGATCCTCTATAACCGTCGGCGGTTCATCTGACTAATGTCAGTCAGGGACTAACCGACCATGGTTACTGTGTATTTCTGTAGGTGTTTCTTTAAAACCTGAGAGTTCATTTTCATCAATAAACTTCTCAATTTTCTCATCCTTGGGTACCAAAATTTGATCCCTGTACATTCTCTTTTCATTCCATTCAACATCACGACTCCTAATAATTTTAGAATTCTCTAAATCCCAAAAATGGAAACTGAAATCACCAGATCCATAACCAATGAAAGTGCACCTCTTGGATTTTGCATCCAACTTTTTTCTATTTTCCTTATCAACATGCACAAAAGCTTCTGAACCAAAAAATTTAAGAAAAGAAAGATCTACCTCTTTTCCGGTCCAAGCTTCCTCTGGTATTCCTCCATCTAGTGAACTTGAAGGGCCACGGTTAATCAAATAAACCACTGTATCAACTGCTTCTGCCCAAAACTGCAAGGGCAATCCAGAATGTATCCTCATACTTCTAGCACGTTCCATGATTGTCCTGTTCATTCTTTCTGCAACACCATTCTCTTGTGGTGTTCTTGGAACCGTTCTTTCTCTACGTATCCCATTCACTGAACAATAATCATTGAAAGCCTTGCTACAATATTCACCACCATTGTCAGATCTAAGGCACTTTAACTTAGAATTTGATTCATTCTCAACAAGGGCTTTCCATCTTTTAAAAGTCTCAAAAACATCAGATTTACGTTTAATACAATAAACCCATACCTTTCTTGTAGCATCATCAATGAAAGTAACATAATACTGGGATCCTCCATGAGAAGCTACCTGAGCTGGTCCCCACACATCTGAGTGTACAAGCTCCAATTTCTGCTCCTTCTTAGTTGCCCCAACTTTGAGAAATCTCACTCTCTTTTGCTTTCCAAAGATACAATGCTCACAGAAATCAAGATCTAAATCTTTCAAATATGATAACTTACCCTTAGCCTTTAAGATCTGCATTCCTTTTTGACTCATATGACCCAACCGATTATGCCACATGCATGCATCTGAATCTGAAGTAGATAATGCAGAAAATGAATCAGTAATACAGGTAGATAAATATAACGTTCCTACCTTCTTACCTCTTGCCACAACAAAAGCACCCTTGGTGACTTTCCAAGAGTCTCCTGTAAAAGTAACCATGCAACCAGATTCACCTAGTTGCCCTACAGAAATAAGATTCCTCCTGAGGCTTGGCACATGCCTCACATCTTTCAATACCCATGTATTTCCATTCTGCAATTTTAGATGAACTTCCCCTTTACCAGTAATACTGCAAGGTTCATCATCACCCAAATAAACATGCCCAAAATTACCCTGGACATAATTTCTGAAATAACCCTTATTAGGGGTTGCATGGAAAGAAGCTCCTGAATCTAAAACCCATGATTCAATTCTACTATCTAAAGAAAGAATAAGAGCATCTTGCATTACCTCTGATGAAGCAAGATTCACCTCTTTACCTTTGTCTGGTTGTTGATTCTCTTTATCCTTTGACCAACAATCTTTCTTTGCATGTCCTTTCTTTCCACATTTCCAACAAGTAATTCCCTTACTTCTGGATTTAGATCTGCTTTCCCTTGACTTTGATTTCCCATGGCTCTTACTCTTGGATCTCTCCTTCTGCCTGCCCCTACTTTCTACATTCAAAGCATTTCCAGATGATGTTTCCTCTGTACTCTTCCTGCGAATTTCTTCATTCAAGATTATACTAACCACATCATCAAACTTCAAAATATTATTAGCAGATGTTGTATTACTAACAGCCATTACCAAGTTGTCCCAACTATCAGGCAAAGAACATAAGAATAAAAGTGCTTTTACTTCATCATCAAATGGTATAGCAACCGATTTTAACTGATTTACAATAGATCAGAAATCATTCAAATGACTAGAGGCAGATTCACCTTCATGCATCTTAGAACTAAATAGTTTCTTCATCAAATAAAATTTATTTGAAGCACTAGGTTTTTCATATAAATTAGCAAGAGATTTCATTAAGTCTACCATAGAAGCCGCTTCTGTAATATTGGAAGCCACGGATGCTGCTAGGCTTAATCTTATAGATCCCAAAGCCTTTCTGTCAAGAATCTTCCATTCTTCATCAGTCATCTTCGTAGGTCTAGACTTCTCATCCAACGGTAAGTACAAATCTCTTTGATACAGATAATCCTCAATCTGCATCTTCCATAATTGATAATTTCGGCCGTCAAATTTCTCTACCTTGTATTTATTATCTTCTGCCATTGTTGTAGCTCCCACTCAATCAGAAAACCCTCTGTGAGTAAATCTGTCAACACACAAAACCCTCAAACAAAGCTCTGATACCAGTTGTTGGGGTTAGCACACCGGTTGTACAGACAATATATCAGATCTAAGCATACATGCAAATAAAAGTGGATATTCTACCAGAAGAAATATACAAAACAAGAGACATAAATCAACAAGATTTAACGTGGTTCACCCAGTGTGGGCTACGTCCACCAAGAAACAAGCCAATCTATTATCCAAAGCTTTGACAAGATATACAATGAAGATTTACAATCTTCCACACCTCTCAGATGTTCAGTACTTTCTTCCTTCAAGCTTTTTCTCTACCACCAAGAATTCTCTCTCACCAACCTTTTTCAAGTTCTTTCTAATTCTTGTTTATCATCAACTTCTAAACCCTAGATTTTGTGCTTATATAGTCATTTATAGACTTAGGGCACTTAGCCATGCAATTACAATCAATAAATCTATTTTAATGCTAAAAATAGATATAATTCCCGAGAGTTAATTAAAACTTCGTCGCACAGGTAACCGACGCTAGTTCTGCCTAACCGTCGTCGGTTCCTACTTGCCCTTGACCGATGTCGGTCTTCCCTGACCGATGTCAGTCTACCCTTAACCGATGTCGGTTACTGTGTTTTCCAGCAAGTTCCAATTGCATGCTAAAATGAAGTCTGCACATTCATCATGTTGATAAATATTTATTCTGTATCGCATTTTCTAATGACTGGGGATTGGGTTTCACTCTTTCATTTCCATTCAATTTATTGGCCTTGCATTGGTGTGAAAGTGTTGGAGAAAATATTGATTTAGAGGCACATCTAATTTCCATTCATAGCAAATAAATGAGCTGAAAGAATTATTTACTGAATTTTCGTATCTTAATTCATGCTACAATATTTTTTACTCACAACAAATAAATTAATAGACAAAATTTATTTGATGCATTTTTCCAATTCTTCAATACCATCTATTTGAAACCCTCATTCCATTCTCATTCAAAAATCTCAAGTCTTCACCAAGTCAATGCTTTGATTGATGAAAACTATAAAACTACATAAGGGAACATAATATCACTTAGGCAATACTTTTTGCAAAGGATTGTTTTTCAAAATAGTATAAAGATGAATGTGTTTCAGAACAATAATTTAAAATATGATCAAGACCTAGCGAGGAGAAAGAGCTTCATATCAAAAACATTAGGCACCAACTATATACAAAAAGTTACTAAAGTGGACTACACGATCAATGGTTTCACAGCTTACCTTCTAGATTTAGGGGGGTGTATAGGTGTGGGAAATGAATGTAACAATAATATTTTATCTTATCATTACCCATATACATTAGAAACTAAAAAATATTTTTAAAGATGAAGTGAACAGTCATTTCATGTTGATAAATATGTAATTTGTATTACATTTTCTAGTAAATAAGAATTGAGTTTCACTCTTCCATTTCCATTTCATTTTCACAATCCATTTTCAAGTCTTACAAAAAAAAAGGTTACATTGATAAATAAATGTCACATAAACATCTTAGTGTTTGATTGATATTTAACCAACTTACCAATCGAAATGCAAGATTGGCCGAATATGCCTCATTAAGCATATTTGATTGTTTTTTACTTAGCCATTTTTCTTGTCATATTCCCTGTTTTCAAAACTAGTTATATTAATTCAAGATGTGATTTAAGGGATGATATTATGTGATAAAAAGTTAAAAAATTGTGGTGTTGAAGAAAAGTATGAGGATATGTGCGAATTTCACATAAAATTGACACCATTTTACAATAGAAATCACCAAGCAAAAATAGCTTTCAGTCATATTCGATTGATTGGGACTTGCCATTTTTGGACAGTTTCCATAAACGAGTTAGGGGCATTTTAGTGCATGGTTTGCATATATAATGCAAGTTGTGTGAATGAGGTGTTATTACTATGCATTTTCAGAATGTAGATGGTGTGTTCATTTTGTGACAATAAAGTTGTTTTTAAGAAAATTTTAGGTGCTATTTTTTTTAATCAAGTAATTAAGTGGAAATTTTTAGAGTTGTAGAAGTAATTCCAAAATGTATTGAAGAGGCGTATCCGACTTCACAAGTACCATAATGTGGGAGCTACAAACAAGTAATATATGAAACCCTAATATCAATTAGAAATCTTCAAGGAATATCTTAGTTAAAAGTTGAACATTTGAAAATAAAAAATTGAACCATTCTAACTCATTAGGAAATAATTGCATAATGAGTTCATCATTATCATGAATATTATTATGCCAATTCCATTATACAATTCAAATTGGGGCACTTCTAGAGTATTATAAATGAGATATACATGAACATATGCTCAGCATTTTATAAAATAGAATGAACATTATGAACAATATTACAACCATGTTATAGCCTTAAATTATGGATTTATGCATTTGAAGAAATGAGAAGGGTTATTGACACAAATGAAGCATGCATATAAGAATGAACCAAAAAATCTTATAGAAAATGGCATACTGTTTTGAAAATTATAAATTCGCCACTAAAAATAATTTAGGGCTTAGGATCAAGTGAATCAAACAAGAAAGTATAATAAAATGGGTACAAAATAGATTGGATTTTATGAAATTTTATAGGATTGTGTAAGAAAGCGAGGGTTCATCAAAATATAATATGGATAAATAGAATATAATTGAATTGCAATAAAACTATTCATTTAATTTTAACTAGAATAAATAAACATGTGCAATACTTAAATTAATTATAATTAATTATCTTCGTAATCAAAGGGATGTTTTAGAAGTATATCTTGATTAACACATAAATTGATGACACTCATCATGATCATAGCACAAAAATGTACACCGAGTAGTGATAGTGACCTTGCCAAAAACAACTTACAACAAATAGAGATTGTTGTACAAAGAGGTAGTCGTGCTCGTGGAAGGTATAAAATAAGCAAAAAATATTTGAAGGCTAAGCTCGCCTGGTCTAGATCTTTTATTCCTTCATTATAGTCTTTGTGTTGCGCTACTTTTAACCTACAAAACATATTTCTTCCTCCCTCCCCCACGCTAGACTAGCAACAATATTTAAACTTTAAGAAAACAGTGAATTGAATCGTTAGGTGCATGTGTTGCAAGTTTGTGGGTTTTTAAGCACCTTCTAGTTGTCATGCCTCTGAACAATAAACAATATGTTGAAAAACAGTAAATTGCTTAGTTGAAAATAATTAGGATGACATGCAAAACCTAGATCATTTGCCAAAAGTGCCCCACAAGAATAATTATCATTGGAAAATGACAAATGCTCTAATGATTGTTTGATCTTTCTAGAGAATGTTTATGAGTGCTCGATAGAATGCCAACAATATCATGTGTAATCACTATGTGTAAATGAAATACAATGCATGTGTATTTATAGACAATTGAATTCAAATTATGATATTAATTGCGATTCACCTCACGTTACAACTAAAAAGCAAAAAAGAAAAGGATCACAAATACATGTGCACGTTGACCAAAAGGGGTCACTAAAGGGCCTAGGGTGTAGGTGATGCCCCAAAGCGCACGCTCCTGGCACATGGCTAAAAGCGAGGAAAAAACAAAAGAAAGAAAAGGACAACTGGGGAGAGTTAAGAGAAGTGACAATGACCATTAGAAATCGACAAACACACCAATAACTCCTATCCACAAGTACATAAACAACCTTAAATAATACAATTTTACAACTAATAAATACCTCTCAACCATTTGTAGGTATCTACAAGATGCTACTACTTTTCATTTGAACTACTACAATTTTATAATTTATTTGTTAAAAAACCATCATTAAATAGCACTATTAATTTAATTCTCCTTCGCAACCCTCTATATTTTTCCAGCATTGAATTTAACACGTGTATTAAGTTTGACCATTAACTCCATCATAAGTTTATATTTAAAATATTATAATGAAAAGGGATAGGATATATACACCTGTAAGTACATTCAGTACCTCCTCAAATGTAAAGGCACTAGACATAATGCACTTCAAAAAAGACCTATACTTCCCTTTCAGTTTCCTTTTTAACAACCACATTAACACTTCTTTAACTTCATCATTAGCAATATTAATAATCTAGCCTAGTCTTCTCACCCTCGTCAATCAAACTCAAACCAGCGACAGATGGTGACATTCGGAAAACTGGTCGGAGGAAAAGGTTTGATAATAGAAACAAAACAATCTCTTTTAAACACTGTCTCAGCCCACATTTCTATAATGATAAACCCCTCACATGCACTCTGATAAACTGCTTTTTAGATTTGTCCTTTCCCTTTACCTGTGGCACAGGCTTTTCTAGTCCTTTTTGACTACTTTACATACTTTTATTATATATTTATCACCAGAGACGCCACATTCATCCAATCCAATTCCTCGCGCTTGAGAATTTGTGTTAAGGAGAATGGTGGCCAAGAAATTTCAGGTGGCCTTGTGGGTAACCATGGCACCTCTGATCTTGATCTATGGTATATATATATGATAACAACTATAGGATCTACATATCAATATTATCACTTGTGTTTTGGAGTCCTCTTCAAGTTTATGACAGTTTGATTCATTTCCATGGCATTCTATTTGTTTTTGAAGATTTACATTGCCTTTTTTTTCTTAAAATGTGACTCTTATGTTTATCTCCGTGGCAATGAATTATTTTAGTGTTTCACATTGTGTATTGTCATTTGTGGAGAATCAATTGTCTGTTAATATTGAGTCAATCTTCATGGGCTGCCTTCTATGATTAGTGGTTTACCAGAACCTATCTTCATGTCATTGAATTAATTTACGGTCTTCATGGCATTGAATTAGTTTATGATCTTCATCAGCGAACTGTTAATAGAAGTGTTTCACAAGAACCCATATCTTTCTGGCCTCTAAATAAATGGTTTATCAGCCAAGTCCAGTGTGCCTCATCAGAACTTCTTGGAATTATTTCTACGACTCCTAAGAATCCTCGTATCCATTGAATTAGTTTAGCGAAATGACATTTGTGAGGAATCAACTGCAAGTGTCAATATGGAGTCAATCTTCATGACTGGTTTTTCCTTACTAGTGGTTTGCAATAACCCAGCTCTCTAAATATGAAAAATCCACTTGGCACTCATTGCGTGTAGATGACACTTTGATTTATCTCTATAGCATTGTTTTAGTTCTCAAGAATTACTCTTTGGACTGATTTTCTTTTTCTTGTTTGGGCAGGTGATTCTGGTGCAGACGGGACGTGTAGGCCAAATGGGATGGCGGTAAGCCAAACTCAGGTAGGTTTTAGCAGCCCTCCAAGGTTTAAGGTGGTGCTCCATAACACTTGCTCAAAGTGCCCTGCCATCAATGTTCATGTGAAGTGTGGAGGTTTTTCTCAGAAGCTGGCTAATCCTCAAGTGTTTAGAGTTGTGGGTTATGATGACTGTGTTGTGCATGGAGGCCTGCCTCTCTCTCCTTCGCAGACAGTCTCCTTCACCTATGCCCATGCCAAGTTCCCCATGTCCCTCAAGTATTCTGACTTGCAATGTGAATAATAATGCTTATAGATTGATTAGCTTGAGAGTGCTAGAAATGCTTTCTTTTTGCATCCTTATAAAACTTCAAAAGTATTAGCTTTGCTAGTAAGCCAAAAACTTAAAAGCTTTGCCTTGGCTAGAGTAAGTATCCTCTTATTGTGATTTTGAGTTGAAGGTGGATATATGACCAGAGCGGTAGTGGTTATCATATGATTGAATGCTTTGAGAAAAAATGTCAATGTATAGCAGGGAGAGTGTGTTGGGTGTTTTAGAGTGGCCTTCAATGGACTTATTGCATATAGTTTGGGGTTTTGTTAGTATCAATTTATATATTAATAGAAACTGAAGTGCTTTGTCCATGGAGGATTATATTGAGTAGTTGCAATTTGTTTTGGATTGATCAAATTTACCAGCACTGGTGTGTTTCACCATTTAAATGGATAAGAGCTTGAAGAACATTTTTTGCAAATAGATCGCCTTGTTCTAAGACTAGATGATCTTTAAAAGTGCAAAAAAAAAAACATATGAAGCAAAGTAGCAACTTTCGGTACGGAGAGTATTAAACGATGGTCTTTAAATATGGAAAAAAGACGGTCAATCAAAAGAATACGATAAATACAGAAAAAAAATACAGTCTCATTAATCTTCCTCAGACTGCTGAAAGCCTTCTAACAATACTGAAAAATGAAAATTCTTTTAGCTCTTGACTATAAAATCTTGGAGGTGTTCATAATTTAAACATCTATTTTATAAACAATAATAAATAATATACATTTTCTAAATTCTGTATTTTAAGATTTTGCAGCTGAAAAATACGAAATTTATATGGTTCAATAAAAAATACTGAAAATCTTCATGATATTTGGTTAACCATGATTTGAAGTCTTGCTTGAGCAACCATATCTGGAGCATTTTATTTTATTGGCGATGAGGTTTTGTGATTTTTCTTGAAGAGAACTGTATCGATAAGACACCAATGAACTTTGACATTCCAGGTTTATACACCCAACCCATGATAGGAGAAAATGCCGAGTATCCCTGGCCTTCATCCATTGTCTCCCACACCAAAATCACTTGTATACCTTAGCCAATTTACAATACATAATTTTAGTTATTGAGGATTACAAGATATATTAATGACTACAATTTCAGTTCCAGCTCTTCTTCCAATGGACTGTTGTTTTTTGATATTAAGAAATGATTTTCTATATTTTTCCAGGGTTTTGTGCGGAAGTGCATACTCATTCGACAACCTCCTAGCGAAGTTGTAGACACTCTTTGAATCAACTTGTTTTTGATAGAGTGGAGTAGGATAGTTTTTATTCCTCTGCACATTTATGAACACGTGAATGTTGAAATATTTTATCAAGCCACTTCAGCAATGTATCATTTGCTATCAACATATTTTGTATTTTTATGACCAACTATAATTGGATTTTGTATTTTTATGACACTGTAATTCAATTTTGTACTTTTATGACCAACTAGTTGGATTTTTCATTGTTGAAGATGAGAAATTCAGAATGAGACCCAAAAACATATGACGTATGAGCTGAAATGTTTAAAATAAAACATTCATGAATAAGCTATTAGTAATATGTGATGGATTTTCTAGACGCTTGGATATTCAAATGATTGCGGCTGTGTCTTTGTATTGCACAATGGTGATCTTCTTGTTGCATTTACATAATTACAATTTAGGAACATGTACATTGTATTAAAGAGATATCTTCCTTGTTGAGTAGATTAAGATACACTAATGCCACATAAAGCTGTAATATTTACATTGTCGAAAGTCGAAAACCTATCCATATGGAACCAAAAAACTATTGTGAAAACTAGTAAGAATATTTAATGCCATTTGTATCTAGCTTGTACGTTTCCAATGGCTTTATCCTCGAACGTCTAACTTGTCTCCCCTCCTTCCTGTTGTTTTAAACAAGTAGCTGAGGCTGTTGTAACCTCTGAAATACAATTTAATCGTTTTCAAAAAAGAAAATAGTTTCGATCCTTGAAACCTACAATAGCATGTAATTACAAACACCAAAGATCCTGTCGAATATCAAGAAATTTCCTAACCAATGATCTTATTGAATATCTCCCACATCTATAACAAAGATACCCAAACCCAAATATAATGGTGTCAGAACATTATACAATGCAAGGTAGATATGACCAACCAGTGACTAAGCAGCACGTATCAACATAGGCAAGAATACATTAGAGAGTTTGTGCAGCCAAAGAAATAATCAAAAAGCTATATATGGCTTAACCAAAACAACATATTATCATAATTCATTGTGTAAAACTTACGAGGTACATCTGATCAACGTCGCCGAGTTGGGTGTTCCATAAGAAAATTGCTTGCATTTTGTGGAACCTTCTAAGGTGTTAAATGCTCTAAGGTCCTGTGAGTCACCCCATTATAGAACCTTGTTTGTTCAATGTTTTGGAGACAACAATCTTGGATTAGCTAACCCATTGCCCAACGGCACATCCACCTAATTAGACTATAGTCAGCTCATCCAACCATATTCAAAGTAACCACCGTTTAAGTATTTGTATGCTCTAATATTATTAAACAATGCCGAATCACCTAGCCATAGAGTGCACCATACAATCAAGTATACTATAAGATAGCAGAAGGCGTAATAGAGTTGTCTTGCAGTCCTTGAACACTCCAACTAACATTAACACTTACAAGCTTATTGGCTGTTATACAAATTAAAAATATCAGATGCTGTTACAAAAGTTATGTTAAACATTGCTTACTAAACTTTTTCATGAAATGCAGCTTTTCAGCTTTCTGAATAACCTAAAACCTGAGAACTGCCTATTTGATAGCTTATGACTTATAGTTATTAAGAAACCTCTTCTTCAATTTCCTTGGCCTTTAAATTGATAGGAACTTCTAGTGAGGCTTCACATAAAATGCAATGAATTCAATTTTCTATGTTAGTAAAGACCTTTTTATATACTTAACTTTGAAATGATTGGCTAAAATAAGATCGAGGCTACTCGTACCGAGTACACAAACTTCAATAAAGCATGTATTTCAAGTCGGAACAGGAAATTCTGACAACTAGGCCAAGTGTAGTAATCAAATCGACCTTGATTTTGTCTTCTTGTAGCAAATGAAAAGAAATGCCAACATTGCAGCTATAATGACCTTACTAGACATTGCAATACTTCAATCCTCTGGCATTTCTAAGTACAGATTCTCCGACTTTGAATAGAACTTCGTCTCAATTAGGGATTTAATCACAACTTTAGTCTCTACATCTAGTAAAATCTGAGGAATTTCCTCAACCATAAACAGAATCGTCCAACCTTACTTACAAAATCCTTGCCCCCTTTGAGGCTTACTGACTAAATGTGTGATTTCAAAAGATAAATTGGAGTTCAGCTTTAGAACTAATATAATCTTCTTTCTGTGAAACCATATTCTTTGTATATTAACACCTGCTCACACTTAGTTAGAGGTCAATTATCCTACATGAAGCCATGTGCCTTAATGTAGATTCTAGATCATTTTTCCTCTTTTACTATGGAAAACATAGGAAACCTATATAGGAAAAAATTATCATTTCAGACCATTTATTTGATTTTAGATTGAGATGAATTGAAAAGAAAACGGTAACTGCAAACATAGAAACCACAGCCACAAGTTCCTACTTTGGCTTGCCCAGACCAAGAACATGCAAATTAAGAGTTTTTTAGTGAGATCTGTAAAATTCCAATTATTATAAAAGAAAACTTGAATGGGGCCACTTTCAGTTACACTAACATATGTTTTACAACATTTAAACACGCATTTTAGAAAAAAGGTCTTGGCTTAAAATGAGGGCATAATTTACCCAAAATGGGTAAGCTCTTTCAGAATGCAGTCAAAAGCAACAACCGATCTACATGAATTTTTGTGCAAAGCTGCCCTAACATCTCGGACAACTTCAAAATGTACCAACACCACCATAAACATTCTCACTTGTAAGAGCTGTAATGCATAGGGTTTAAAACTTTAATCTAAATGTATCTTGCACTTTTTGGTTCACCTTGGTGATTATCAAGTGGCCAAAGAACACAATTTCTAAGTGCCCCATAGTAAATAAAGGCCCTAAACAGCCCTGGGTTTTGTATCTGACAAAGGAAAAACACCTTTAGATGTACACGCCCTGGGTTTCACTTTCTGACAGCAGAAAAACACCTTGAGATGCACATGCCCTAGGTTTCTGTGTCTGACAAAGGAAAAACACCTTGAGAAGTACATGCTTATGCCTCCTACTGGATCACTCAGATACTCCAATGCTTGGCAAGCAGAGGAAAAATAGTTATTTTGCAACTGATAGGTAATAAAAGAATTCATTGTCTGACACACACTCACGCCTAACAAAAAATTATGCATAGAACCTAGATAGCAATGGATTTTTAGATATAAACCAAAATAACAAAACTTGCCATACAAAAGCATATGCATTTGCTGCAGAAACCCTCTCTAGGCATAACCATTAAAAAATCAGCGCGCAAAGTTTGCTATCTCCTTGGGTAATCAATGAATGCTACCCAAAAATGTAATCCCTTTGATGGTGTCCATACCTTCCAAACAATACCCATGTCCACCCTAAAGGGGATCATAAGCACCATTCTAAATATTATTAATTGGATTACAAAGGAAAAATATATAGATTATGCTATAATGTCCACCACTGTTCAATTTTCCATGCACTTGATTAAAGTTTGCTCTGGGATACCAGACAGCCAACTAGAACAAGAATAACAAACTTTCTTCTAATTCCTCAATTTTCAACAAAAAGAATCATAAGTTATCTGCAGTACAAATTCTTTGGAATAGGATCTTATTTGCAACATATTGATTTTGCTTTGAAGCAAGCATCACATGCCAATTGCAAAGAAAACAACGTGTCACTGAGACATCTGAAACTACTATGGCACAAATGGCAACAGTAAATGAACACGCCGTACTTTGGTATCAAATCCATCTTCTGTTGCATAGCTCTACCTCTAAAGTTCTAAAGCAATCGATGCTGGCACCATCAACAGCCAAATCTAACAGAAAATAACCCAACAGCCTTGGTGTTAATGCCTAAACTACATTAGAAAAAATGAATAATCTACAACCCACTGATGTATTTATTATTATCTATCTGTTTGTCTACGCTTCAAAGGTGAAGCTGAGTTTGTCCACGACAATGACTGAGACGGGGTTAGTACAGAATCTGAAGTAAGATTGACGGGATTTTGTGAGGTATAGAGACTCCGAGCAACAAGAGTGTCACTCACTAACCCTGCATCATCAAAGTTGAGTCTCCCACTAATACGCCTGCTGCTTAAACAATCAGAAACAAAAAATCCATTAAGCATCAGCACATTGCAATATAAAACACACTCGTTAACATAAACATAAGGTCAATTTTCCTATGACAAACCTGTTGAGGCGGTTATTAATAGCTGTCAAATCTTTTGATGGGCTTTGATATGCATGAGTACTTTCACCAACACATGCATACAAACTTTTTGAATGACTTGAAATAAGTGCCTCCCTCTACAGAACAAAGTAGTAAACGCTTAGTTCTAACATTTGAACACAGGTAACTTCATTTTGAGAGTTTCCTCTCACAAGACATGACAAGAGGAAAATTTGCTCTAATTGAGTTTATTTAAGCGCTAAAATGAAGAAAAAATTTCATCCAATTTTATATTCTGATAGTTAAAAACACAAAACAGGGCATGTGAGAGAATGACTTTCAAAAAGTGAACAAGAAAAATGACTGGTTTTGGACGTGAAGGCACAATATTTTGACCACAAGAAAGCTTTGCCGCTTGACCAAAGCATATTATAACATAGTTTATCCCATTTGTAATTTTGCAAATGATAAATTAAAATTTAAAATGAAACTAATTTCCAGCATTAGGATTTAAAATACAGTTAATTAAATTATGTTATATTAAACATAAAGATTTGTAGATTTAAACAGTTTACCAGAAAGATTATCTTATTAATATAAATATTAGAATACATATCAGAAATTCTTTTTGAAAAAGGCCCAAACTTCTTCTTGTGATCCCAGACAAAGGTCCTTAAACTATGGCCACGAGGAGGAAAATAATCAATAATATATATATATACTACTTGCCCTGGCCAAGACCATCCAAGGTGTACTCTGTACCCTCGGTTGAACACACCATGCGTGCCCCTTCTCCCACCCACTTGCCCCCCTTGCATCTTTTCACACAAGAGCTCCAACACAATCTTCCTTTTTACGCCCCTTTCCAGAGTTTCCAAGACCCTTATATAAATTTCTAGGGTGGCTGTGAAAACGACACACCCGCTATATTCTTTTAAACAAATTCTCATTATTATTATTTTTATACAAAATACTTTTATTAGATAACACACCCACTCTCGGGTTATTAAATTTACAGATCATTTTTTTTTCTCTTGACCTTTTTATTCAATTCTTTTCCACAACTAACTATAAAATTTCTTTTTATCTCAACTCAGTAATTTATAGGGATTTTGACATTAACATTAATTATATCTAAACTAAATATTAAACATGTGGAAAATACACAAACATATGGCTGAAACTTGTAAACCATTGACAATGCCATGAAACCTTCTGTAAAGTGTAAACAAGAACAAATACCTTGGAAGAGCGTAGTGGTGAAACATAGACATTATGTGTAGCAGATACTTTTTTAGGAGACATATCAGGAAGACTAGGAAATGGTGATGGTCCAGGTGATCCTGGCGATGGACCTGATTAAAGAAACACACAAGCTTTCATAATCACAATAAGAATTGCAAAAAAATCTTTTCAAATGGAAGGCAACTTCAAAGCGTTCATACCTTCATTTTTTTCTGCATCTTCTGGGCCATGCATATGATTTCCAGGAGCAGCAGTTGGAGCAAACTGCACCAAGAAGGGCTTCATTGTATGCACAAAAACTTCATTGTAGAATGCGATGATGTCCACAGTGTCTTGCCCTGTTTTCTGGTAAAATTTTAAAAAGCGGATGAGAAACGGATCAATTTACTTTCAACTGTTGGCAGTTTCGATGTGCCTAGCCAACAGCCAACAGAAATTAAAAAGGAAGAAAATTATATTACCATCTGCAGATGACCAAAATAGAAGAGCCAGGGTAAGAAGACCCAAGGTTATGAAAGATGAACAAAAAACTACATCAACAAGATGCAACCACAACAGAAAAGCTAGCAATGGAGTAAAAATGCTCATGAAAGCTAAAAAGAAACAACATACCCCAGGATGGTTTGTCAATGACCAGTCAATGAAGACATTGCGGAATACTTGGGGTTTACATTGAGGTTGTTTCCTGTACTGAGCAACAATTTCTCGAAACGCCAACCCCAAACCAGAAACCTGCAACAAATCATGCATATATTAGGGACAGTTACTCTGCAGATGAGACAAATTTACAAACCATTCTAATTGAGTCTCATGTGAAACTGACCTTTGATATTCCATAATAGCTACAAAGGATGATTTGGTCAATGTGTCTATTGAAGAACAAACTTGTCTCTTGGGATAGCACACACTTTACAAGCCGATGAACTTGTTCCATGACATGAGTGGGTTGATTAAGTCTCTCAGACAAGCCTTTTATTCTAATTGCAGCTAACTTAAGAACCTGCAGAAATGATTGGATAAACAATAAGATTCAATCAATAGAGGACATAGAATGGCAATGTAAAACTGTAACATTTATACATTCATTACACACAAAAACAAACACTTCTCCACCAATGTGAGTTGGATGAAAATTCTAGGAAATGTTGAAGTTTAATTAAACCCAGGCCCAAGGAATTAAATAAGTAGCCGTGACATGTATACACGTCAAACTGGAGGAAAAACATACTTTCTGAAAAAACACATTTATTCCAGTCTCTGCACAAGTTTCACCTCCTCCAGCAGAACATGGCCGTGTGGGACTGAACAAGCACCAGAAACATATGATAAAGTTATGAGATCATGACATAAAAAAACAGTCGACTAAAACCAGTGAATGGCATTCAAAACAATAAATAAAAGCCAGCTACCTTGCAAATGCTGATTGCAAAGGAGGCTGTAATTTTGATTTTGTGGAGGAAAAAACTAGAAAGGCTGAGGACCGGTCCTTCACTGGTGAGACAAAGCTATTATTTGAACCCGAAACTCCAACTGCTGTCTCAGTTGAAACTACAGCAGGAGCAGCATGCCTTTGCGGCGAAGTTGGAGCAGCAGCGTTGTTATCTGCAACATAATATTTGTCAATCCAAATGCCACTTCTGAAAATTGGACTGGTGTACTAGTTTCTTTCAAAAATTGTCAATATCACAAATTTCAGAAATTACACATGAAGCTTTACAGTCGAGATTAAGAAATGTATTCTCAACTACCAAATGTGAGGAGAGAATTTTATTACTCTGTGTTTGTAAACAATGCAATTCTCAACATTAATTCAAGTTAAAAAGATAGCTTGCACTGTGTCCACAGAAACAAGGGGGTCTATGCACAATATTTTGCATGCAACTTAGCCCAGGCAAGTAGAATTTAACAAAGTAAGCAATTAAAATGTTAAAAGAATACTGCATAGATGTGACCAATCAATCTAGCAAATAAATTTTGTATTTCCTTAACGTTGCTCATGGTGATTAAGCATGGATTATTTGCACCAGATTAATAAAATGCAAGGAAAACATCAGGACATAAACATACCACAACAACACACACACAAGGTGTATTAGAGTATAAAAATATCAACAATCCAAAAAATATATTAACAAATTTCAAGCATATTTAATAAATTAACATCAGAACTGACATGGAGAATATTCAGAGATAAAGAGAAAAGAGTACACACAATTTACCAAATTAATATTATAACACAATTAATCAAGGTGATCTAAATGAGGCACAATTCTCATCTATTTATGAATGTGAAATTGCATAACCTTCAATGGAAAATATCCAGAACCAACATGGAGAATATTCAGAGAGAGGGACAGAGAGAAAACATCAATCCGGTTTTCCTCCTCAATTTTAGCTAGGGTGAATAAACTTGAAAGTTGAAACCAACCCTGAGTAAATTACAGCCCATCACAAGGCACAATAACAACTATCTGCAATAAATGTTTACATTACAAAGTGTATTTGTAGACTTGCTCTTCAATTGTATTGTATGTTTCGCAGTTTGCAATAGAAGAGAAATATGAAAACAACACTTTAATGTTGGAAAAAATGAACATGGTCTCGGATTTAACACTTAATTTTGCACACCAAGATCAACTTAACCACTTCAACGTGTGAGTAAACTTGAAACTAACTCTTAGCAAATTGCATCCCATCACAAGGCACAATAATGACAACTATCTGCAATAAATGTTTGCATTACAAGGTGTGTTTGAAGACTTGCTCTTCAATTGTATCATATGTTTGCAATATAAGAGAACTATGAAAACAACATAACACTTTAATGTTGGAAAATAAGAACATGGTCATGAATTCAATACTTACTTTTGCACACCAAGATCAACTTAACCACTTCAACATTTCAAGATTCTACAGATATATATTATCTAAAACACTCTCAAACAAGATAAAAATTAAATATTGTAGCCAAATACAGTTTTTGATGCATTCATCATTCTCCCAACTCCTCACCCCACAAAGTTGACCTTCTCGTAAATGTCATGTTTGAAACCTTCTTATGAATGGCGTTGACTGTTTTACAAGAAAGTATTGCTTTGATTTAGATAACAATTCAACTCATACACAATCAGCACACAGCTCAGTCAATAGAAAAGTGTCTATTTGAGCATCACTCTAACGTCCTGTTCAAGATTGATGTCTAGAGCATCATCTACTCAGTTGGATTGATTGGTGAGAAAAGGGAAATAAAAAATAACTACATAACTGTAAGAAAATTGCAATGGGTTTGGTCAAACTTGTCTGCCATAATTTGATCGTACTCTGCTTCCATTGAAAGCTCTCTATAAATCCATTCATGTTGAATCTAAGATATGCTTTCTCAAAAGTTCTTTGCTAGTTTAGAATAAATAATGGAGCAAGTCACAAGCCTACCATGAATTCCCAAGTATACTACTCTCATATGTTAAACTTACTCTTAACAAATTGTTTCATGTCAATTGAAAATAAAGACCTCTTTATCCATTTGATTCATTCAACACTATTTAGAAATAAAGCAAAGTTTTCTTCTCACTGGAAAATCACTATACATGAGATAAAAAAAGACTAGCATTTCCATTGGAGATGGCCGTATTGTAAACATATATGATAAAGATAGCAGAGGCATGTAAATAACTATAAAGATAGCAGAATGCCCAGAAGCAGAATTAAACTAATTGACAGATTTCAGATAACTGAAACAGCAACAACTAGGAACTACAGTTAGGTAGAAAAATTACTTGTAATCTTACCACTCTCTCTCTAAGATTTGTATGTGTACACATATGGTTTACATTACCAACATAAATTTAGACTTTACATGTTGTAATATTTGTTTACAAATATAACTATAGATCAAGAATTGCATAATTGGTATGTTATTCTAACCCTAATAGCCATAGAATATATATTAATATTGAATATGAACTATTCCCGAACATTCACAACTGAGAAGTCCTACAATTTGGAGTAAACTCAATCATTGTCCATCGATGATGCGTGAGACATTGTCTCCATTTCAAAATGAAATCTGGCAGAGTATTCCTCATTTTACAATACTTACCCCTTCTAAAAGTGGATTCTTTTGCATTCTCAACCAGATACTGTGGAGGATAGAAGACAGAGGAATTGAATTTTCAATACACTCAAGGAAGTTTTTGATCAAGAGGAAACAATCAAACTGCAAATCTCAGGTGTACATTCAATTCAAACTTAAAAATCAATCTTTTTTAGAGATAAATTTTTTACAAGTTTTACAATTTACACATGCCTTAATATAAAGCATAGGAATACGGTTTCTTCCTATTTAGCTCAGAAATTTTTGGAACTGAATTTTGGATGAGCAAGATAGTTTTTGATCAAGAGAAAACAAACAAAATCTAAAATCTCAGGCGTGCATCCAATTCATCATGAAAGTCAATAGTTGCCCAAGTAAAGAAAGCTGAAAAGTTTTATGATTTATACTTGATGAAAAGAATGGGGATAAAATTTCTTTCTAATAGACTCAGCTAACCAAAAGACTTATACTACATCTAAAAGTAAACAGATGATAAAATTACCTGATGTAGCCTCAATCTTATGAGGAATGGAAGAAAGCTGAAGACTTCCAGAAGTGAGATTATGATGCATTGCAATGGTATCCAGAGATGGCATTGGTTCTGCCAACAGGCCTAGCTGATTTATTATTGCCAAAAGGCCAGGCTTTGCTACGACCAAGGAATTATAAATTGAGGAGCCTTTCTCCCAGGCCATGCTTTCAAGTAATCTTTCCTCTAAAGAGTTCAGATGTCGCTTTAACTCTCTTGGAAGAGTTTCCTCGTGCCTTACAAAACTCTCTATCACCTTACTCAGATCGAATGCAGTAATCCCTGCTCGTTCAAGAACTGCAGGAAACATCATTGTTACTGTCTTGTGCGTTGCCAAAACAAGTTCTGCAGAGCAAGCAAGCATGCACCTATGAAATCTCTCATTAATCAACAGAGATGTCAAGTTACTGTTACGCAATCTCTGTGACTCTGCTCTGCACATGGCAGCCAAAACCCTATAATAGAGTTTTAATGCTTCCAGTCTACGCTGCTCTGCCCATATGCTATCCATCAAGGCAGCACTCTGAAGGCTTCCAGCAACACATCTGTACACAGGTGCACTACTAGGGAAAATTGCTTCAAGTATTATTTGTGTCCTACGGATCACATCTGCTGTTATATCCCTGTCACATGATGAAAGAAAGTGCTCAAGCTCTGAAGAGGGTTTTGCCGGAAGAGGAGCTATGACAGTTCGTAGCCATTTTGCAGTTGTCATTGTTGTGCTTACAGGAGTAGCAGGTGGGGGCATCTTATTTTTGGAGGGTGTGGAGCTTTCTTTTACTGGTGATGTCAAAGGAGAGCCTGGTGGAGATAATGGACTTGTTATTGTTTTTGTAGGTGAAGACATAGCATCATACTTTCTCTGCATAGATCAAATGCATACATAAGATTAGTATCACCCCCACGAGACAGCTTGCCATACACAACCCACTAACAGGGTGCCATTAAAAGCATTCAGTAAACATGTGATATAATTCCCCGCAAGGTCGTAAGTACAGACCATATTTACACAATATGCTCAATAAATCATGGGATGTTGGCAAAACTATCAACATAAAAAATGGTGTAAAATGTACAAAACAAGATCATAATATGCATGCGTGTAAAAGATCGACAAAATATCAAATAAAACTTATACCTAATAAACATTAGATATTCAGTACTAAACACGCAAAAGCCAAAATGTTATCACCATATTAAAGACAACACAAACGGCAAGTTCTTATGATTTACCCTGGAAAGGTAACATTCACAGGGAAACAAAAATATTGATTTGGATGTCTGCAATGAAAACTATTAAAAAAGGAAAACAGAAATCAAGTGATAACTTCAAAGAATAAACAAAATATGCAAACACAGGTTACATAAATTTACAATAATCTATGTTCAATTGCTTTTAAATTGTGTAAAGACCAACCAACATTGCAACATTCAACAAATTAACTAAGCATGCGTTCTGATACAAGTAACATACATAATTGACCAAAATATAAAAAGAATGCCTACATTGAGAAACACTGGAGGTTTTCCTTATAATGTACACATATTCAAGGTTGGATATTTCATACCTTTACTCCAGATATATTAGCAGCACCCCCTGAAACACTTCCTGAACCAAACAAGCTGTCTTCTTCATTTACAAACATTCGCTCATCGAGCTCCCCTCTATCATGGATCGCATCTTCATAATCCCTTTCTAGAATTCGAATGCTTGATATTATGGAGATCTCCTCAACAAGATCTTGAAAATACGTCAAGCCATCTGAAAGATTCAAAGGAATACGATACAGTTCATCATTTCAAAGCCATTCCATGGGATAATGAAAAGTAACGGAAGGTTTAAATCACAACCTGTATCAATATTCTTTAGCTCTTCAGTTTGGCATTCTGAAGCAGGACATGGAGTTTTCTTGAGAATACCAACTATCAGGGTATTAGCCTTTTCAATCATCTTTAGCAAATCATCTTCTGATGTGTGATAGATATTGCACAGAGATGATATAAGATCAACTCCCTTAGTACCTTTCCTAACTGAAAGAACAGATATGTTAGTCTAAATCATATTAAACAGAAATAAGAAAAATAATCCAAAATAACAAACAGCAGGCAAAACCAATTTTCCAAGCAACATCCAGAAGACATTACCAAAGCGTGTAGAATCATTCAGGTAAAAGCTTCTGCATCGGATGGGAACATGCAAAATCAGAATAGCCTGTCATACAGACATTCCTTCCAATTAAAAAAACCAAAGGGCAATACGCCATGTCAAATATCTAACTAATGAATTTGAGCATACTTTTGCACAAACTCAATTGCACCAAAAAAATATGTGCTGTCTTCTGCAACTTACCAGAATTGACACTAAACCATTTGTGCAAGTAACCAGGTCTTTGAACCGGCTAAAAACATGGATTCTGAGTGCCAAGAACAACATCCAACCAAATCTAAGATAAATTGAAACAGACTCAGTACCAGTTACTGCGTCTTGATTATTTTCCCCTGACAAGAAGAAATCCTGGTACACCCCGTTTATAATACCTGGAAGCCGTGATATGAAAAAATAAGTAATAGATCTAGGAATTGCGAAGTATTCCCATTCAAATATAAATCTCAACAGGACAAGGATGTCACCATGAAAACAATCACATTTGGCAACAAACCATACAACGCAGACTAGCAAATGACAGTAAGAAGAGAAAAATTGATTGTATCTTGGATAATACCATGCATATTATAGCCGTATTCATTTTGCTTTGCATGACCACTCATTGTAAAATTTGATCAAGATGTAAGCATACCAAGACCCGTAAAGAGGATGAGGGCAAAAAAGGCATCCAAAACAAGAGAGAATAAGCCTAGTTTACTTCAGGTTAAGTACTTACTTGTACAGATACAATCAGAATGAAACAAAGTTTGCTTGTGAGCTCCTTTGTTGTTACAACCCACACTAAATCAGCTAATTAGTTTGGCAAGAGCTAGACAATGTTAAATAAATATAAAAGTAATTACTATACCTTGCTTAAATCAAATAACATATATCGTTCGGCGTTCACATTGCATAAAGTGCACATGCGATTGCTAGTTATTTATGTGAAAGAGTTTGGTCCCTCCCTGTATGGCTTCCCAAATCCAAAAACTCTTTATTCTCTTAATCAGTGTATAGACCGAAGCTAGGTGGTCAGAGTCCCTTAAGATAATAGAAAGAAATACATATATGTAATTTCGTCCCATAGTGTGGTCTCTACAAAATGTCTTTCTAGAAATTCGAATGCTTGATATTATGGAGATCTCCTCAACAAGATCTTGAAAATACGTCAAGCCATCTGAAAGATTCAAAGGAATACGATACAGTTCATCATTTCAAAGCCATTCCATGGGATAATGAAAAGTAACGGAAGGTTTAAATCACAACCTGTATCAATATTCTTTAGCTCTTCAGTTTGGCATTCTGAAGCAGGACATGGAGTTTTCTTGAGAATACCAACTATCAGGGTATTAGCCTTTTCAATCATCTTTAGCAAATCATCTTCTGATGTGTGATAGATATTGCACAGAGATGATATAAGATCAACTCCCTTAGTACCTTTCCTAACTGAAAGAACAGATATGTTAGTCTAAATCATATTAAACAGAAATAAGAAAAATAATCCAAAATAACAAACAGCAGGCAAAACCAATTTTCCAAGCAACATCCAGAAGACATTACCAAAGCGTGTAGAATCATTCAGGTAAAAGCTTCTGCATCGGATGGGAACATGCAAAATCAGAATAGCCTGTCATACAGACATTCCTTCCAATTAAAAAAACCAAAGGGCAATACGCCATGTCAAATATCTAACTAATGAATTTGAGCATACTTTTGCACAAACTCAATTGCACCAAAAAAATATGTGCTGTCTTCTGCAACTTACCAGAATTGACACTAAACCATTTGTGCAAGTAACCAGGTCTTTGAACCGGCTAAAAACATGGATTCTGAGTGCCAAGAACAACATCCAACCAAATCTAAGATAAATTGAAACAGACTCAGTACCAGTTACTGCGTCTTGATTATTTTCCCCTGACAAGAAGAAATCCTGGTACACCCGTTTATAATACCTGGAAGCCGTGATATGAAAAAATAAGTAATAGATCTAGGAATTGCGAAGTATTCCCATTCAAATATAAATCTCAACAGACAAGGATGTCACCATGAAAACAATCACATTTGGCAACAAACCATACAACGCAGACTAGCAAATGACAGTAAGAAGAGAAAAATTGATTGTATCTTGGATAATACCATGCATATTATAGCCGTATTCATTTTGCTTTGCATGACCACTCATTGTAAAATTTGATCAAGATGTAAGCATACCAAGACCCGTAAAGAGGATGAGGGCAAAATGGCCTCCAAAACAAGATGAGTCATAAGCCTAGTTACTTCCGGTTACGTACTTACTTGTACAATACAGTCAGATGAACGAAGTTTGCTTGGAGCTCCTTTGTCTGTTACACCCACAATAAATCAGCTAATATGTTTGGCAGAGCTAAGAGCAATTTAAATGAGCAAAATGTCAAGAAGTTTACTTTGAAAAGCACCCAAGAAAACATTACCAAACAGTAGCCTTCAATGAGTTAAACTACCTGAAGCCTTTTCTCCCAATCATTGCCATAAAGCTTGTTCAAAATAAAGCCAGCCTTGAGGAAAAATTGGGGCATTTCCTTGAAAAAATCCAGGATACTGTTCAAAGTGCAGGTTTTGATAGTTGGAGAGAATAAATAAATACAGGATCACTCGTTTTTAAAAAAAACAATGTTGGGTAACATAACTAAAAGAATGGAAACTGCTTCATACTTGAGTTTTGCAACTCTTAAGATCTGTGAAAGAGTAAAACCAGTGTCATTATCTTCTAGGTTTACTTTGCTAAGAGTGTTGCCACCATTCAGTCTCTTTACAGAATACAGGACACAAGAAAACCAAAATCGCTCATTTTCCTCTGCCTGAGATCAAAAATTGTACATCAGGAAACATAAATCTGGAAGACAAAACATTCTAAAATTATGGCTTAAAAGCCTGCCACAATCTTCAGATGAGATTTCAACCCAAAATCGAAATAACTTATTTCAATGAGCACAAAACAGGTTATGGTCATCCGTCATAAACAGCAAACTAAAATTGTATTTTAAAACACTACACAAACAAGAGCTTCTAAAATGCCACAACATTTCAAATTCATTTTTCTTCGAAGCATTCCAATGTAATTATGTGCAATGAAAACATTGGAGCAATTTTGAAACATTGGATTGCACTTCTAAACCAAATAACACTAAAAAAATTCCCAAAACATTTGACACCAAAAGATGGATAAGAACAATACAATTCCATTGGCAAGGGATTTCATATTAGCCAGCAAAACATCCTTTGTTTCTCTAAACAAGCGAAGTGCCTGTTCTGTAGTTTCCTCTTCCAACGACAACCCACTCTGCAAAATAAAAATTAACAAAATGAAATCACAACAGATTAATCATGTAAATTGCCCACCCTGTGTGCTAAAAATAATTACAATATAGGACTTTGCAGCAATGAATTCATGTTTAAAAACACATAACAGTCAAAACAAACCCCAAATTACCTGACAAAATTCTTTGAGCCGATCTTCCATGCCATCCTCCCCAGGACTCAATCCATTTAACCTCGTCAAAGGCTTAATGTCTTCCATTATTAACGATCCCGGACTCATGGAACACTTTGTTAACTTCTAAAATCCCCTAAAATCTTCAGTAAAGAAAAACACATCCCCGCAAAATCGCTCACAAAATCTACACAGTGCAAACCCTGCTATTATAGTTACCAAGAAAAAAATATCTAAATAATACTGTGCTGAAATGTCTTGTCTTTGTTTTCACACAACCTCCTAGGCCAATTACTGCTCAAATATTTGACAGTTAATTACATTACAACAGAAAAACATTCATCCAACCTGCAATCTTAGCTATAAAAATGCTATTAACCTTAATACATCACATAAATCTCCCTGTCCAACAAATACAACAAAAAAAATTAACACATCAAGAGATTTTAGTTTTTAACACAGAAAATAGATTCCCCGGCCAGGATTTTAGCTCAAAATTTCAACTCAAAGTTACTTTAATCATACGATAACTTTTCAATCTTAGCTAGGAAAAATATTCCTAACAATAATAATTAATTCTACAGTATATAAACTGCCCTGTTACACAAATGTCGCCTATTTCTTACCACAAATTCCACGACTCGGATTTTTAATCTAAATTTCTACAATAAAAATTACTCTTATCCCGGATTAAATCTGAAATTTGCTTTGAAAAAAGCGTGTACTGTTAAAAACTTCAATTCTACAGGGCCCGGTGGTAATTTTTGTCTGTTTTCAAGCCAATGAGAACGCATTTTCCACAGATTTAACCGCTTCAACCATAAAAATCTCAAATTCGCGTTAAAAATCACGTTCTGAAGAGAACCAAAAAACAACCTCGTACCTTTATTTCGAGGGTTTCAGTTCGTAAATCCTGGTCAAATAAAATAAATAAACAGTGAGTCGGAACTGGGTACGGCCGAATTTTATGTCGATCGGAAGAGCTCGAGCTCTAGAATCCAACTGAGCGCAGAGCAACGAAGACTAAATTCACTAACCGGGCCCTTATAAAGCAAATCTGTCGGCCATTGATGAGGGTTTGTAGCTTCTTCTTGTCACACTAATAATAATTAACAATATGCTGTTTTTATTTTCCCTCGCAATCAGTTGTATTGTTCTGTCATAAACTTTCCTCTTCGGGAAATGCTCTTGTCGTAGCGCGGGAAAAACACATGCGGTATACACACATGACACTGTGTATGTGTTGTGCGATGCCGATGTATACACATTGTGCATGTAGCATGCGTGTATGGCGTATATGCATTGTGTATGTACCTACACATGCGCGCATCCCATGGTGATTTGTATCATTAAATTTTATCGTATCCCGGCCTAATTAATTATGTTTGCTAATTTTAACTGGGGAGTGTAACTAGAAAGCTGCCTATTAATTAAACATATTTGGAATCTTTTTACATGTTTTAATTTTAATTTCAAATTTATATGTTCTCAGCCATTACTTTGTTGGTTTATTTTTTTATTATTATTAATTATTTTCTTTTTCAAGTTTTTTTTAATGTCATGCATGCTTTATTTTTATGTCATCCATTTTTTAAACTCTTATTAATAGTGTTTTATTTGGGAAGATTTATATGGTGGAAGTGTTTTGTTTGGGAGCATTTTTTTAATAGAGTATTAATATTAATGTTTTATTTGAGAAGATTCACATTTTTAAGGTTATTTGATTTCTCTTAAATAAAATATTAGTATTAATTCTTATATTTTGAAATGTTTTATTTGAGAAGATTCACATTTTTAAGATAACTTGACTTCACGTAAATAAAATATTAGTATTAATTACTAATTGTTCTCTTTTCGAAGCTAAGTTATATCACACATGTTTTCAATAGATAACTATCAGTGTTACTTATTTTCAAAGTATCTTAATTCCTTCAAAATAATAGGTACTATTGAAAGTTTTGTTTACATGGTCAATACTCTCTTACCCATACTTTTAACCCATCCCATCACATCTGCTTCATATTTTCTAGGCAATTGACTATTTGGATGGTTTTGTTTCTTAAACCAATAATTTACCACCCATACTTTTAGCCTCTCATAAATGTTTTATATTAGCACTTAATTATTTGGATAGTTTTGTTTCGCACACCAACACTCTTTCACCCATGATTTTAACTTCTCTGTTTTATTTCCAAAACTATTGACTCTATCACCTATACTTTTAATCTCTATTTCAATGGTGAGAATTTAAAATCAAATGATTATTTGGATGTTAACAATATTTTATAGAAATGATATATTAGTAATAATAATTTTCTCTTCCAAAAAAATAATATAAATAACAACTATATAATATTAATATCCATAAATTTCATTTGAAATTATGAGTATGTCAATAAAATCATCTACTCTTTATATGATTGTTTTTTAAAACTATCTAACATTTATATAGTTTGCAATTTATTCCTAGTAGTGTCATTGAAAAGGCCCAATTGGCCCTATAGTAAAGGAGAGGAGCTTTACTAGCCTTACAAGTTCAAGTCTCATTTGCCTTACAAATTTATAATTTTTTAAATAATAATTGTATAACTTAAATTTATAAATTTTTCACCATTATTTTTTTAATAAGGTTTGTCCTTCAAAGCTATTTACCATTTATTTATTTACACATATTTATTATTGTAAGAGATAATATTTTTACATTTATATGAATATTATTTAATTTTTTAATCATTGTTATTCAAATATTAATTTAATTGGTCATTTTTTACAAAAAAAAACTCTCAAAATTAATTTTCATTTTATCAATAAATTATTATTATCATTTTTTTCCAAAATAATAAATCATGGCCACTTATAATTATAGATTGTGTTTAGTATTTATTTATTTTAATTTATTACTTTTTTATATATTTTTGAAAACCATTGCTACTTTATGACTTGTGATTATTGGTGGTATTTAATTCATTGTCCCTCTTTTATTTTTTTAGTCACGCCTTGAAAGCCATTTCCACTTCATGACTAGTATACTTTTGTAAAGTGTTTTCAAAAACATGTTATTGTTTCCCACCAAAGAATTATTAATGGGTTTCTTTGTAAATATCTTGTGATTTATGTGGGTGAAAGTTACCTTCTCTTCATGTGTGAATTGTGAATTGAGTTAATCAACTTTTGGGTGACCTAATTCCTCGCTATATAATGTACCTTCCTATACACTTTTTGGCTAATGAATGAATGAGCTAATGAGTTCATGAATAATTTCTTGTTTGTTGAAGACAAGCTTCTTCCTTTGAGGTTTTTTCGATTTTACTACTACACACAAGTTTTTACTTTGTGCATTTGATCCTATCTAGTCTCAATCCTCGATTGTGGCCCACTCTGACAACCGTTACCACTTTATTAGTGATGTTCATTATTTTCAGACCTCAAAATTCAATGCTACTATATTTGTGATACTCGTGAGTTACATATCTTGAAATCCTCGATAATTGTGTACCTTGAAATCCATTTTCACTCCACTAGCCATATTGATGCCTATGTCTTGAGATACATTCCACTCCACTCGTAATACATAGGATTTGTATATATTAGAAAGTTAGTACCACTCCACTTGTGATACTCATAATTCACATATCTTGAAATTCATTGTTTCAACACTTATGATATGTTTGAATTATGTATCTCAAAAGCCTTAAAGTGATTGTGTATATTGATACTCATTGTCAGTGCAGTTATAGCCTTGCCCATGTCTATAATTTTTCTCATGCTCATGTCTACTAGGGATGATTTTATATTGCATATCTCAAAACATATACCGCTCCACATATCATGCTCATGATTTGTATATGTTGAAAGTTGAAGCAACTTTACTCTTTGATTGTATTGTTGAAAGCCAGTGGTGTTACTCGAGTTATGATATTTGTGACTTGCATACATTAAAAGCAAGTGCGACTCCACTATGAAAATCTTGATACATGTATCTTATAAATAAAAATGCCACCCCATTCATGACTCTCATGTCTTAAAACCTATATTCACTCAACTAGTGATTTACATATCTTGAAATTCATTGTTACTCTACTCATTATTTATGTATCTTGAGCTAATGCCTCTTCCCATGTAACTATCACTTCACTATCTTAAAAGCATTAATTATTTGAATTAAAGTAATTACATAAATATATAATAAATGGAATTACAATGGTATATATATTAAATACATTTCCAAAGGGGTTATAAAGAAACACAAAACAAAACTAAAGAAAACTAAGCGATATTGTGCTATAGAAGTACTAAGAGAACTAAAGTTCAAGCAAAAAGTAGTGGTAGAGAAGTTGACGGAATAATTCAAAAAACACCATGAAAACCTTAATATCTTGATCATTTCTCCATTAATCCTAATACATATTCAAACTTATTTGTCAAACGAGTATTTGTACATACAAATAAAAGGTTAACAACTTAGTAATACCTCCTTGCACTTCCCCCATCTTTGTTTCTCAACATAGAACTTTCTTTTTTCTTCGTTTTGTGGGATTTCATTTATTTAGCATAAATGGAAGGTTGAATTATTTGTTAAATGAATATTTATACATACAAAAAAATGGTTGACAAATTTAATAATGTCTCCTTGCACGATTTATACACCTTTTGTGCTAAAACCACAACAATTGTAGAACTCATGTGATAATAATTCCTAATGATGTAATTATCTCTCAAATATTACGATCAACATTATTATTGGAGTTATCACTAATGTTACTATTATAATCGCCAATCTAGTTAAGAGGTCAAAGATGGTGATAGGAAATAGAGAATGTTGTGAAAATTGTGCTATATAATAGTAACTATTTCACTGTTGTGTAACATATTATATTTGCACATATCATGGTTGGGTTTAATGATTACATACATACAATGAAGATCATCATCATCGGTTTTAGAGATGTTATGTTACATAAGATAAGATCCCTAAGGGATTTTCATCATGATGGGCAACCAAAATGTCATTGCACTCACCCCCTCCGTTAATATTAATCATATTTTCATTTATACCCTCGTGTGTCACTCTCTAGTTCAAACTATCCATCTTCCAATGATAATCAAAATTTCTCAATTTATTAGTGTGGATCATCAAATCATAATTACTTCTACTTTTAATATGTAATGTTGTTAGGCTTCAAATTAGTCTTCCCAATTTTGAGACCACTAACAATTAATATTATAGATTATATTTCATATGTTATCTTGTTATTTGAATGGGTATACTATTATGCCATTCAGAAAAATTCCAAAAGACTTCTTAGTGCGCTAATATATTCGTCCCTCCAACCTTCCCAACTTTTGAAAGTGGTTTTACATCTCCCATGACTACGATTTGTGTATTTTGAAATATAATGTCACTCCTCTTGATAATGATTTCCATAGTTTGAAATCAAATACTAGTATGTGACTATGGTGTATCTTGAAATCCATTTTTACTCAAGATGGTGCTTCTAACAATATTACGAGAAAGTTTCTATTTTTATAGATTAGTATATATTATATAAAAAGCCTTAAATATATGGCAGTGATGGAAATAATGTCCCCCTTTGACCATTAAATTGTGAGAAGATCTCCCTTTCAAACCCATATATTTGTTGACGATGAAAGTGTGTTCACGTTAATAATACACTGTAACTAACCACAATACATTGGAATCAAGCCTAAATAAATATAACTCAATAAAATATACCTAATAGAAAATATATATATCATACAAAGATAAGATAATTAGAATAACTAAAACACTAAGGAGAAACAGGGCTTTATATCGGTACATGTTTTTCCCAATTTGGGACACATTCACCAACAACATGCATTGGAAAACATATCTACACAATTGGATAAAACAAACCCTAAAATCAGGTGAAATATAGCACTTTGAATAAATTGTAGCACTTTATTAGTGGCATAATGAAAACTATAGAAAAATGGTTTTGAATGCTATCAAAAACTATGAATATAATATGATGACCTTATTCCATTACTCCTGAAATTTGAATACCTTGATTGCTTTTTAATATTTTTTTGTGAGTCGCTGGGAAATAACTCTCCTACCTTGAAAAAATTATCGCTTTATAACACCTTACGAAAAAAAAGTGAGAAAAAACGGGGTAGTGGATTGAGGTGGTTGTTTTAATCAAGCCCCTTTAGGAAACGTGTCACAAAAATAACACACAGGTATAATATAGCTTAGTAAGCAATAATGCGTAGCGAAAATGTCCTAATTCTTATTGTTTTAATGGATGGAACAAGTAGTAAATCGTATATTACCTTCTCTGGATACTTTAATTTTGCTTTTAGTATGAGGATGTTTCATAAATAGATAGATTATTTATTCTTACAGCTTTTATAAATTCACTTGTGATCATTCATTCTTTGTATTTATTCATTCATTTACGGTCATAAATACACTAATGCACATATGTATTTATAAACTTTTTGAATTCAAATTAGGACCTTTTTCCAATGCAATATAACACACAACATATATGTGAAAAGTTGATAAAAGAGGACAAGAAACCTAAAGGGACTTAAAACAGTGGTCAAAATGGCCCACCAAAAATGTGACTAGAACCATAGTGGTACGACTATGAAAGACCAAAATCATGCTACTATGGATCTAGTATATCCCAACCATACTGCGACAATCATTGAAAATTTTCCATTAGAGCGAGAAATTAGGGGAAGATAGAGAAAATTAGGGAGGATGAATCAAACAAGATGAAGGAGAAGTAAATGGGGTCAAACATAGAGCAATATGGACTCCATAATAGAAATATGTATTCAAAAGTCACATATAAAATGCAAGGGAATGCATTGAAAATCAAATAACACAAGGAACGTGTGTTAAAAAGAGCCTAATATATACTAACACCATGGTAATTACTAGTCTCGTACATAAATTGGGTGTCTACATAATACCCCACTTTGATGTGTGTGCTTGTAAACATATAAAATAAAAATAATAATGTACTTATAGGGGGGAAATGTGGTCATCTTACCACATGCTAAGAGTTTTAATTCAATATAGGAAAAATAATGAGTTTAAATTCAAAATGAGAGAGATTACTAGATCTTCGTGATTGAGCATTAGTTTCATTTTCTTATGCCAAAGATCTATGTACACCCACAATCCTGCAATTCATACAAAGAACATGAGAAAGTGAATTAGTGTCTATATATAAATCTATAATCTAGGAACTAATAAAATATAGAAAAACAATAATAGAAACGAATACATGTAGTTGTGTTGAAAATTGCAAAGAAGTCTTTATTAAATCAGTATCTTAGAATTTTTGTACTGTGCGAATATATCTGGGTGTGTCTTGTGGTGATACCAAGCAAAAAAAGTACACGCATCTCGTGGTGAGACCAAGTAGTGTGTACTACATACTTGTATAATTATCATGTGGTTGCATCCATACAAGGGGTAAAGAGAGTGTTTGGAGGCCTAGAGATTAAAAAAAGCATAATATATGCCCCCTTTTGAGGAGTGGGATGAACTAGTGAATCACGTATCTAAAAATAAATAGATTACACAACATGTGTAAGTTATAAAAATAATAACATTGATGTATAACATAACAAGATATCATCATGAAAGCATAAATGTAATAAGCCATTTGCCCAACGTGGACTTGAATATAATGTATATAAGCACAAGCGATATAATGTCTCATGTGAGCCTGAGTATAATCTATAAAACCATAAGTGGTAAGATGGCCCCTACAAGCTTGAGTATAATCTACATAAGTGAAAATGTGATATACCCATCACGGGAAAGATATAACAAATGTAAATATAGGAGATTTGTGGCATTTAATAAGTGAGATACGAGGGTTCAAATGTAATGTGCCCCGAATAAGGTGTCCATATATAGTCAATATATAATAAGTGGGATTATAGGAGTAACATGCCTCTGATGGGAAATACGTAAGTAATATAAATATAATAATTGTAGACCCCTTTATAAGAATGGTATAATCAATATAGCACAAGAAGTGATAAACCCATGTATGGGCGATATATAAACAATGTAAATTGTAGTTGAGGATCATATCTCCCAACAAGAAGAAATCTTAAATGTAAGAGGGAATTTAATTAAGAAGATGAAATTGGAAATTATAAGAGCATGCAAGAACCCAAGTAGATGGGTAAACAATAAAGAAAGAACTAGAGAAAACATGGAGCCACTAAATAATATATCTTTTATGAGAGATATAAGACTAATAATTGTATAGATAAAGTAGGGACATCAATTGAAATAAATGATGAAACAAAGAGAATCTATTTGCAATAATGGACTAAAGGAAACTACAAAGAAGTCATGTCACACATTAATGGTTAATAAAATAACTATACTAGAACATAAAATCATACTCAAGGGAGTCCTTATCACTTAGAGAATGATCATGATGGGTATATCTCCACGAGTCTAGATATAAATCATTGAAATCATCATTACCATCAGTTATATCATCATTGTGTTCTATGGTACGTCGACACACGATGGTACGATATTTTATCTTTAGTGTTAGATTGAAACACAAGATCATTTATAAGCCTTCTATATGACTACACAATAAGAGGTTATTGTAAGCATACCCTTGGAGGTTTTTTATTATCTTTTAGAATAATTACTTAGTTTATTGAGGCTTCATAATTGGCAGTTGCTCTATTATTCATGTAGATATTCACTTTAGTCGAACATATTGTGGCGTGTGATTAATATCTCTATGTATGGAAATTATTTGGTCCTAATGTAAACTTTTCAAGCATTAATAGAAATTAGAAGCTATTGTTTGCATTTAGGTAATTAATGGTCTTCATATCTCTATGGATGTTAATTACTTGGTCCTAGTGTACAATTCTCAAACACTAATATAAAATAGATGGTATTGAATACATTTTGAGTAACCAATGGTCTTCCAAATAAAACATCATAGGAACTAATATCAAGAAGCACATGAAAATCACATTAAAACTATATTAGGAACCATTATGATAGGCAATATAACTAAAGGATTTCCTAGTAATGTCATCATATCCCATAATAATCGTGGTAGTACCAAATATATCTTTCTTGTAATATCTAAGGTTATAAACAAATTTATTTGTTCACATGTTAATACTTTAACCATTTTCAATCACAACTCCATCTGTGTGTGTGTGTGTTTTGATACATGCCTATAAGATCTCATATGAATAGTGGTTTGTTGCAAGAATTGACATTGGAATTTCACTTCCATTAAACACTATGGTAGGTGGATCCCCTTCATTTTATCCTTACGCAATTGCACAAAATTGGGAAACTCCTTCCTTGCTCATCTCAGACGTGACTTTATGACTTGAATAAAAGTTTGGAAGGCTTTAGAGTTTTTTTAGATCTCGGGGACTTTTGATATAGAAATTTAGCTTTATGAACCTCTAGATTGCACATTGAGCTTTTTGAAAATATGTTAGAGCCTACTATCAAAGAACACCTAGAAATTTTATGTGCACTCTAATTTTTCTTATGTCATCTAATTGGCTCACCCTTGATGTACAAAATCACTGACAACTTTCATTGTTCTACTTATATTCAATTAGAACACCCCAGGGTAGCATGTGCAATGATACCAAGGGATTCCTAGGTGTTACTTATCTTGATTGATTCACCTTGAATTGAGGAAATCACTAAGGAAACATTGTTCCTTCCACACAAATCCTCCCATGCTCATGGTCTTATGTGCAATTTTTTCATCACCATGATATATCTTATCATTTGTGGCACCGCACCCTTATGTACATATACTTGTAATAACCTTGTATACTTTCACAGTGATTTAGAATATATTTCACCTTCAATTTCAATCTTTATAGGGATGATTAGAAATGCGTGTCAACTCAGCCAACAACATTTTTGGTTTTTTTGATGTCGTGCATGGCCTCACAACTTTCAAATCTTCTCATAATGTTACATAACACATCACACCCTCACAACACTCCAACATGTTTGTTTTTTGCTATCAACATACCACATGTATTCATAATTTTTCATAGAACCTTTACTATCTTTGTCCACTTTTCAACATCCCACTGCCACATAGTAGGTCAAGTGGCACACTCCATGTTTGTGCCATGTTAGAAAACTTATCAATATAACACACATTATAAATTCAACCACCATACCAAAAAAAAATCCAATCGTCACTCGAGAATAATATGAACCACTCTCGTAACCATTATCTCTTACAACTATTGTATATTATAAACATTTTTTCTAATAATATATATTGTAAGACATATGATATTTAGAGGCATCAATCAATATGGAATCGACAATTATATACTAATTCTCCCAACATATTCCAGATTATTTGCATGTTTTTTTCATCCTCAAGCATTCAACCACCTCTCCCACATGTTAACATACCACGAGTGTCTAACATGTGAATGGTCACCTCTCGATCTAGGAAACTCGTATAGGACGTTGCATCCACCTCCTGATCACAAGATTTTTCTCTCCTTATCTTTCTGCTCACTTAGATTCTAGGTAAACTGGAAATTCTACATTCCCCTTATGATCACGAGAGTTTTCTCTCATATGCTTATTCCACATTATACACATATGTATTCCACACAATTATTTCATTTAAATAGAAGTAACACTATCCTAATAAGTCTCATGTGTAAAATGTGTAATGGTTATTTCCATATCTACTTTTAAATACCGCTGTGTACACTACAATTTACAGTTATGGTCGAATAGGCCTATCTACTTTAAATAGGTTATAACAATGTCCTTTGTGAAACCTCCTAGGCTCAATGTGAATTGTTGTTAAAGCAACCATGGCTACACTAATAAATCCGTCAAGTGGGTGAGCATTAGAAGGTGGTGGTTGGTCCCTTCATATATCATAAACCCGTTACTCTAATCTTGTGATCAAGTACCATGGTTTGGAAGACGATTTGTGAATATTTTCAAATGTTGGTTTAGTTGAGATACAAATTTATTAAATACAATTTTAGTTCCTTCTACTTGGATTTTATTACTTTTAATGATGTCATGGATCTTGTGTTTCAGAACTATTCATTTGTTGATAGAGTTTCACTATATTCTATGATAATCACAATATGCACTAACATCGTAGATCTTAGGAAAAGGCCCAAATAGATCCAATAGTCCAATAAGAGGTAAAGTAATCAAGTTGAATTCAAATAATTGTTGTAGCACCTTATATGGAATCTTATCTTACATATTAAATTATTTACACTCCCTTAGTTGAGATAAGACTAACATGTTGTTGTTTGGTTATTCTACAAAACTTATTAATCTCTTGCCTTCAATTTTAGGATGATTTTTTTTCCTCAACTTAAAATTTAGTTATGTTAAAGCTTATAGCATTTATCTCGTATTTAATCTTGTTGTCCTTTTAAGTCTCAATCTTTACATTTTTTATTGTGTGAGAAATCCCATTAAGATATCGGCAGGTGTTGAATATTATTTTCCTTAACATGTGTAAGTAAGATCTAAGAGAATAAGTTTTGAAGTTACATATTAGGCAACTCGTGAGAAATCTTGAATATAAAAATAATTTTGTTAATAATGTCATTGGTACCTTATATTAATTGAGAAATTTGTGTAGAAGTGACAGGTTATAATACTGATTTTAAAATGTGCAAGAAACTCATGAACTAGTGTGGTAACAAGATGCATGGATCCACAAGGTAAAGCATAAAACCTATCGGGTGCATGGTCCCTCAACCTTATAATAAATAGGTATGACAATAATTTATCATCATGTGCAAAATCTAAGGAAGATACATAAAACGAGCCAAGGTGGTGAGATGGGTCTCATTTTTCATTATAAAATCCAAACTTTGGAGTAACGAAACTTGTTTGAAAGTGGTTAAAAAGTATTTTGTAAGCCCAAGAGTTGAACAATATATCATGAAAATGACCTTATGACATGGATTTTTATTATACTGGGATAATGCCTTAATTTGATTTTACAATTCACACATATTAGCCATCATAGTAATCATTTCAACAAGTGAAATAGAAGTAGTGGACAAAATTAAATAGAAACATCAAGCAAAGAAGTAAAACGAGAAACATCAAATGATAAAAGGAATTTGAAAAGCATGTTTAGGATTTAGAATAAATTGAGAAGGAATAATAACTTAAGCAACAATGGGAGTCATTCAAATGAGCTTGAGATGCAAGAGAAGCATTAATATTATGTTAATCATAAGGACAAACATTATAAGATTAAATATGTGAAGTGACTACATATCCAAGTAAAGAATGCTATCCTTTAAGTGTTTGTTCATCATTATTGGAATTCAAATATGCATAGTTCACATTATAGTTCTTATATCGTATAAAATCCCTTTAGAAGTATCTTTTCCTTGGTTTTGGACTTGCACCTCTATTAAAATATTCAACATGTCAACTATTTCAGTAGTTTATTTCAAAAGATGATTTCTAAGGTCAATTGAGTCTTAAAGTTTATATTGGTGTTGACACCTAAATTTATTAATTAGGTACTTGACAATATTGATTTGGATTACATCCCTTACCGATGACTTGCATGCATAAACAAAGCTTGGATACATTATGTTACTATTCCTTGAGGCCTGCAAACACTTTGTAACCTCACACTCTGATGTCCAAACACTTGCATGACTGATCTAAATACTTATGGATATATCACACCTCCTACTAGGAACTTCCAAACCTTTACTTTTAGTGTTTATCCCTCCTAGACACTGCGTGTAGTATTAGACATAAGTATTATACAATTTTGACCATTGTTCTACAATAGTGTCCGCAAAGCCCAAACAATCTAATTTATTATGTTTATCATATTCCCTCTTCCTTTTTTAGTCGTAATGCAAAATAATATTCCTTTGAATGGTATAAAAACAAGTATAATACTCTCATTTACTCACTTCACAACTCCTAAGCTCCTACTTGGAAAATCACAATACACACTTGATCTTTGTCTTCAAATCCTTAGAAAAGTTGTCCTAATCTTCCCTAAATCAAGAGAAAACATCAACAACAATCCCTAATTTTTTTTTGAAGCACTCCACACTCTTCCAAGAGCATTATGATACTATTCAAAATCACCTCAAAGTCAAATCAAGCATTGTCAAGTATTTACTTATCAAAAGGGCACTTTAAGGGGTCTTTTCTATAGTGTTAACCATCTATAAACACTCTACATTGGAACTCAATTATAACACTCTCTATTCAACACTCATAAAGGGTACATCTGAACTATACCTGGTTAATCTCTCAGGCACATGTGTAAACAAAGGTGGATGGCTATCTAGATTTGCATACACACTTACACATACACCAGGAAAACTACATGGAGTTTGAGCTCCACATTTAGGAAGTGTAGTGCATTGCCTAACCAAAATCAATAAAGGTAGTTAAACACCAAGGGAAGTCCAACTCAATGACACACAAAACCATTTTTGTTATCTAATCATATACTTAGGTGCTAGTATAGGAGATTAGGGTTTTTCCCATTATAGGTGCATGCACAAATATTTTGGAGTAAGAAAAAGTACAAGAAGACCCTATAGACAGAGATGAAACAACCCAAATCAAATAGAAAACATAAAACATAACTGTTTAAAATAGTACCAAATAGGACAGAAGCGTCACACACTAGTTTTTGGGAGGATTTCAAATCTCAATTTCAAAAATGAAGCAATTTAAGAACTAAAAATAATAATTTACTTAATTCTACATCCAAATTACTTTGTGAAAAATAAGAAAAACTAAGTCAAATCGTCCTCTTGTGTTTTATTGTATTTTAACATATGGCCTAATTAAATAGCATTCTTTATTGTATTTGGGTGTATAGTCATATTTGAATGTTGTAGAATTAATTTATAAAATATGTTCGTGCATTAGTTTCAAGTTGCAATCCAAATTAAAGATAAACCAAAATGTACTTATTTTCAATTTAGGGTTAGAACATTTGGTCATTTGAAGAATTTTGTTTCCTTATACCACTTTCACTTCCAATAAAAACTTGAGGACCTTAAATATAGTAATAGCATTCAAAGAAGTACTTAAAAAAAGAGAAGGTAAAATTTCAGGATCAACATGAGAAACACTAAGAGCAACCATTTTTCACAGAAAATTTAGGATTTATCAAAGGAATTTTAACAAGATCGATTGGATTAGAATTTATCATAACACTTCTTCTACTTTGAGCCTTGGATCTAATCAATTTACATTTCTTCTAGTCGAAGTTTTAGATTTAATGAAATTGGATTCCATAAAAGATATAACATGTAAAAAATAATGTGCAACCAATATCACACATAATAGCTAGGGGTAAAAGATTTGGAACAGGTGAAACCTTCCATAGGACAATTGAAAATATGTAATCCCTATAAGGCTATAAAGAATGGGGGTTCACCACAAGGGGAAATCCCAGGATTGGTGCAAAGTGTGTCGGCTTCACCAAAATTTAGATTCAAAAAATGGTTTTACACTAATATACACTATAACTAACCACAATACATTGCAATTAAGTCTAGACATACATAACTCAATAAATCATATCTAATTGTAAAAAAATTATATTCTTTGAAATAATGAAAATGCTTATGAGAAATAGGGTTTTAGAGTGATATACGTTTTATCACAAGTTGGGGACAGTCATCAAGAAGAGGTAGTGGAAAACATGTTCAAACAATGAGGCAAAATAAACCTATAAAAATTAGGCAAAATAGAGCACATTGAATAGAATTATAGCACTCCTTAGCTCTCTTAGGCTTTTGTTGTTGGGGTGTGCCCCCCACTTATCAGAAAACCACTATGTTGACTCTGTATATCCTAGCTTTTGAGCCCTTTTGTAATTCAGGGTATGGTCCCCTTCAAAACCATATACCAATAATAAAAAAATGAAAATAAAAAACACTCCTTAGTGGCATAACCAAAACCATAGTAATATAGTTCTAGAACTATTACAATATGAAATTTTGATTTGTTGAACTTGTTCCTTTGCTTCCGAGCTTTGAAAAGCTCACTCATATTTTTAGAATGAACATTATAAGTCACTAGGAAACAAATTTCCTTCCTTTGAACCCTAATTAACCCACACCCCCTTGCAAAACAATAAGAAGTGACAAGGGGGTGGATTGAGGGGCATGTCTATATTATGCTCCTTTAGGGAAAAAGTCCTGCAAAAACACATAGGCATAATATAATTCAATAGTCGATGTAATGCAAATATCTCGCATGTATTTTTCAATGGATACAACAAGTAATAAATGTTATATGCCCATCTCAATGTTTGGATTTTACTTTTGGCACAAAGATGCTTTTGAAAGAAATAGATCTATAGCTTTTACAACTTGGATAAATTCATTAATGTTGGCGTGTGTGCCAAATAAAGTCCCAATTTGAATTGAATAACTATATAAATACAATATTTTTTATATCTTAGCAATTATTATTAATGAGTGCTCTTCTTAAATCGTCATCACCAATATATAAGACTTTATTCACGAAATTAATCTATATGAGTATTTTTATCAATTATTTTAACAACTAATACAAATATCTTAAAAATATTTATCTGGAAAATGTTGATAGATATCGATCTTGAGGCACGTTTCTTGGATTTATCATATAGTATAGACTCTTGAAGGTCCTACATTGGTTAACGAATCCATTCACCTTATCTACAAATGTTCCATTGATTGGTGTTAGGTGGCCCACACCAATGCATGGAGCCTCCAACTCCATTTTATGCTCAAAAATATCATGATTTTTCAATTGCCTTCTCTAAGCAACCAAAAAACTTCCCTATGACGATCAAACAAACATTACATTTAAGATAACACATTTTAATTGACATCTCACAATTATACATTCCACCACCCCATAATTGTCATATAATTTACGCCTCTCGATATAAAAATAGGTTTTTTTTTAAAAACCATGGAAATACAATATACATTTTTATTTATTTATTTATAGAGGGTGAATTAAGGGTTTTGAAAGGACCCACATCCTTGTACATTTTTGAGGATTTTTTAGAGGATCTACAACCGTTGTTACAATGATGGGAACCAACACAAGGAACTCGAATGAATCATCCTTATAACCGGTAATGGTGATGCAGTATTCGCAACGAGTGAAGCCAAAACGAGAATGCAGTGACCGTTGCAAGTGAAGCAACAATGATACAACATCCGCAACGAGTGAAGCAATCTCCATAGTGAAACGAATGAGAATGCAATGACCGCATCGAGTGAAGCAGTGCCCTGAGCGAAGCAAGAACCTGCATGCTACAACAATAGCGAGTGAAGAAACCAACATGCTACGATTGCAGTGAGAAGAGAAGTTGCATCTAGCGAAAAACTACCTTAGAAAGAATTGTGCCTCGGGAGAATTCGAACACGGGTGAGCAAACACACAACCGTGTGACTTGACCGCACCACTCCCACCCCATCAGCTAAAAAATAGTTTCTTTTAATATATAGAAAATATTTTACTTTTGATTGGGAGTCCTTGCATTAAAAATTTGAAAAAGGCCACAAGATTAATATCATGGTTCCCCAAAATATTTCCCCAAACCCTAGTCAACATTGTTTGAATTTGATGATGGAAAGGTGGAGTATGAGACATTCTTGTATATATATAATATATACGAATTGTATATATACATACATGGTTTGAATTAAAAAAATAGAGTGCACAAACTTTTAAATTCTTGCAAGAGAAGCTTTGGTTTCAACCATTTCTTAAGAAAAGGAGTTTGATAAGTAGTTGGGAGTAGGTGGCGGTAATTAAGCATTAAGTATGGCATAAGCATAGAAAGTCACCAACAAAATATGACCCCAAAAATACTCTTTTGTGTGGAGGAAGATTATCCATATCTTTCGACGGACTCCTCGTGGTGATACTTCCTTTTCACCTACAATACACCCAACTCGCAATCATAGTCTTTTCCCCTTAAAAATGTATAATTAAGAGGGGAATAAATCTCTTATTCTCTAGGCAAGCGTGGGGCTGACCTTATGATATATCATTATCAATTTGACTTCTTCATCCATATGTGAAACTTATCAAGTGAATGCCATTTTTTTTTTAAATATTAGTTTGAGTAAATATTTGGTTTTTTGGAAAAATAAAATAAAATTTAATATTAGTTTGGTGACATATTTGTTTTTTTTGAAAATAAAGTAAAATATAATATTAGTTTGGTGAAATATGTGGATTTTTTCTAGTGACAAGTGGATAAGGATAAGAAATCTATTTATTTTACTTCAAGTTTCCAATCAATCTTAATCTATTATTTTGGAAAATAAATATATCAATTACGGTGGGCAGATTGGAAAGTAATAACAAATTCATTATTATTTGGAGTGGAATGGGTAGATTTGAATGTGAAGGGAAGGATGTATTACTCTTTAAATTATATAAAAGATAATATGTAAAGGAGATTATACATTGAATTGGTGTCTCGTTTGATGGTGACCTTAAAAATCATCTTTATATTTACTATTGGAACATACCAAGTTATATTAATATACAAAAGAGTTGTACTAGCGGGGGTGACCAAATAACTTATTGTCCACAATCAAAATACCACGAAATCATGAAACACGCGCTAACAATGCAAACAAAACTAGAAAGTCGACACGGGGCAACAACACTATGTGGAGGAGTATCATCGTTTGGAGGGATGAATCCCCATCTTTACATTTACATTATATATATATATATATATATATATATATATATATATATATTATAAGATTTATAAATATAATCAATTTCATAAATGAATTTGGGGTTAAATTTATTGAATTTGTGTTTAAAAATGTATGTTGGTTTTTCCATCTCAGATACCATGTTGGCATATGTTTGTTAAGAGTACATGCAAATAACTTCCGCCTCTATTTTTATAAGAATAGTCTCATAAAAATGAATTAAAAACTTTTAAAAAAAATTAACAAGCATCCCATTGGTATTGGGGTGCCTATTATGCAAAAGTTTCCCAAGTCTCAAACCTAATTTCATTAATCGAGCCTCTAAAAGTTTACCGATTCTCAAATCTAATCTCGTTAATTGAGTTTTAACATATGGCAAGAAATAATCCATGGTAGATTTTTAATAAGTCAAACAACTTCACTATCAAACTAATAATCACTTGACAATTTTAAAATCTTTGATTATGTTAATAGACATAATATACAATGGCAGTCAAGTGGGGTAGGATGAGTGAGTATAATAGTATGAGATGCCAATAAAAATGGTTGACATTGAATTCAACATCCACTTGACCATCAAAGAAGCAATCGAAAAATCATGATATATATGACATGCAATAGAGTTTGGAACACACACACACACACACACACACACACTATGTTTGTTGCTCCCATTATAATGGTGTAACTAGGTTGAGGCTATTCGTTGTCAATCAACGTGATCAATGTAGAATCCTTTTATGGGCGAAACTACATGACAAATATAAGATAAATGCCTCAAAATTGATTCATATAAGCATTTTTCATATAGATCATGTATTTTTAATATGTGTACTAGTTTTATATTATATTCTCTATATCAACCTTTATAAAATATAATTACGTTGAAAGACATAATTATAATGATAGACAAAGCATTTGGAAGAACAAGTGTATAATTTCACATCCATTTGATTGTCATATGATATTTTTTCTTGTTGCTTGGAGAATGTGATTGAAAAAACACAATATTTCGAACATATAATGGATTCTAGAGCCCTTTTCTCCCGTCTAAATGATAGTGTTTAAGCTCGACGCCATAATACATCTAGAGTGAAATAATTCATCACCACATCATAAAATTTATTAAGAAAGAACATAAATGTTAACCAATATAAAACCCTTCAACAAATGAAATTATGAAATAAATCCTATATATTATATATATTTAAAATAAATATCTATACCACTAATTTTTAAAAATTAACCTTATATAAATCCATTAAAATACTATAGATATTGGCATCACCGTCAAGTTTTAATAGCATTAATGTTTCGTACAAGATGGAACTTATACTTTTGAAAAAGAATTGCATATATGCCAATCTAAATGGGCCTAGAAATTATTGCGAGGAACATTTAAAGATGATAATATGCTTTAGGCCATGTTAGCAAATGGGCATTTCATCTCTAATCAAAGGTAAAATGCTGCATTATAACTTATTTATGAATTTAAAAGTGCACTTATGGTTTTTGCCAATTGTTTAATTTAAAAGAATCAATTCAACTTTATAAAATTTAAGTCCATTCATTGACATCTTATTTGAATTAAAGTCATCCTCGAATGATATTTACCTATCTTCGTATTTTAGATTTTCCACCCACTTGGCAGATATACGCATTTGGGGAATCCAAGAATAAAACTCGAACCCATAAGTATTTTTCCTTTTGCCCTTTTTTTAAAATCATTTGTGGCACCTTATATAGACATTTAATTTTGGTACCGGGTACTTATTAGTCATTAAGGTATATTACTTCATAATATTTTGCATTTGTTGATGATTAGTTTAAACTAGCAATTGTAAATGAGTTGCAAATTACGTCGAGATAGTAGTAATATTTAGTTTATTTGAGTTGTATTTCGGGTTGATATCGCATGGATGTCTATACGCTATTGCAAAGCTCTTATTTTGCTGTTGTCCATATTTTTTTAAGACACAATTATGATAGTCGTCAAACTAAATCATGTTTCATCATTTGGTCAAACACCGAACATTTATCTATTAAATTTTTCGAATCTCAAAAACTTTGAACAAGATATATGAGGTTCTATGGTGATCTCAAAGTGGTCGTTCCTAATAAGTACAACTATCAGAATGATGAGCTTTATGAGTGTTAACATCAAACTCAGAACCCTTGTGACATCAGCCAAATGCATAGCTCAAGATATATGACCAATGTCATTTTACAACGAGTAGGGAAACCCTCATACCCGAATTTACTTTATGAAGAGGCTGAGATCAAAATCAAATCATCTCGATGCAGTAGTAAATATCTAGGGACTATAGAAAATATATGGAAAATCCCCCATGAGCTTTCGAATCCTCCAAAAACACGACTTAGCTCAGTAAAAAATAGAACTGTCATAATTTGACACTTAAGAGCAAGGGCATCATCAAAGTAGATGCTTACCGATGCGAAGTGATATTTCAATAGACTAATATGGCCAGTTTTACACAGATAAAATCGTCATGTTTCATAATAGAAACACGACGAGCTGATAAGGAGTCAATGTTCAGGATTTTCACATTATTGTAGTGAAACGGTTATCGCACCTCAAAAATGGAGCTATATAGTTCTTGTGCTTCTAATGGAACTAAATACGCACACACAGTTAATGTATCACAGACATATCTCAAAACTATGTTAATAGGTCAAGATTGGTCTGAAGAGACTGGTTAATCCATCCATATTGCGGAGTTCAAAGCTTTGTTGAGAACATAATCAGAGCTACCTTTAAACCATTGCTCCAAATATCTCGAGCCATAAAGGAAATAGAAAGACCTTCAAATAGAAATAGATCTCGAGTGACCTTTTTTTGATCAACCCTTGTCGAGCCAGGTCAGGTGGGAATGATCTCACACGCAACCACAACCAACTAGGATAGTGGGAGAATGACGATGTGAACTCATTCCCATACAAGAGCTAAAGTGTATGGGACTCAAACCCATGTACTAAGAAAACAATGACCCAAGGGCCATTTGAAACCAAGGCTGATGCCAAACACCAATCATATATACCAATATGACCAATAGAGTATTTATATTCTTCTTTGCGTTGGAGAACAAAAAAAATACAGTGGGATGAGACAAACAATGAATTAGGGTTGAACCACGGTAATCGACACCAAAGCTGTACAAATAGTGAAAATGGTCAAGTTCAAAGGATAGATTTGCAAGGGGCCATAATAGAGACGTCTCCCTGAGGTCGAGTCCATGACAATGATAGTCTATGGAAACCATTAGCTCTAAAACATAATGAAAAATGTCAAGAAGTAGGTTCCTTCATGTAGACATAATAGAGCTCGAAGCAAAAGAAACATGGCGGCCATAAAGGAAGTTTTTTGGGTCAGATGAGTTTCCCATAATAGTTCCTCCACCATAAGAATCCAAATCCAAATGACAATATTAGGGTTTGACTAACCTAATTCATGCAATACATAAGGTTGACCATAGTATAGCTCTATTCATGGTTACGTTTGACCCCATGGTTAGAGGTTATTTAAAAAACATTGAGTCATTCCACATGCCCAGGGTTTGTAGGTGGAGATAATTTAACTAACAGTTATCAGATTGTTATTGATTTGTCAAGGTGAAATAAATCATTCACGTAGAGATCCAAAATGTTGGGGTTAGCACACCGGTTGTACAGATAATATATCATATCTAAGCATACATGCAAATAAAAGCGGATATTCTACCAGAAGAAATATACAAAACAAGAGATATAAATCAACACCAGATTTAACATGGTTCACCCAGTGTGGGCTACGTCCACCAAGAAACAAGCCAATCTATTATCCAAATATTTGACAAGATATACAATGAAGATTTACAATCTTCCACACCTCTCAGATGTACAGTACTTTCTTTCTTTCAAGCTTTTGCTTCTTCTCCAAGAATTCTCTCTCTCACCAAATTTTGTAAGTTCTTCTTAATTCTTGTTAATCCCTTACTTCTAAACCCTATCTTTCATGCTTATATAGTCATTTATAGACTTAGGGCACTTAGCCATGTAATTACAATCAATAGATATACTTTAATGCTAAAAATAGATCTAATTCCCGAGAGTTAATTAAAACATCCTCGCATAGGTAACTGACGTCGGTTAGCCCTAACCGATGTTGGTTCCTCCTTGCCTGACCGATGCTGGTCCTGGGTGACCGATGTCGGTTCCCCCTAACTGATGACGGTTACTGTGTTTTCCAGCAAGTTTCACATTGCATGCTAAACTGAAGTAATTGAGCTCCACAACTCAACAATCTCCCACTTGGAGATTAATTACTGCACCATACCTGTACAACATCATTCTTGGATCCTTCCTTAGCTTTGTTTCTTCCTCTTCAAGTCTCAAACTCGAAGACCAACAGAAGTGGAGTGTAGCTCCAACTTCTCCTTTGCTAATGGCTTCGTTAGCATATCCGCAGGGTTCTCGCTCATATGAATCTTTTCCAGATTCAACTGCCCATCCTCTAATACCTACCGTATGAAGTGATACCTCAACTGAATGTGTTTCATTCTCAAATGAAACATTGAGTTCTTTGCCAAATGAATTACACTCTGACTGTCACTGAATAGTTTACAATCATCTTGCTCCTTTCCCAACTCTTCCATGAACCTACTCATCCATATCATCTCTTTGCTAGCCTTTGTAGCTGCAACATACTCTGCCTCTATAGTAGACAAAGCCACAACCTTCTGCAATCTTGAAATCCAGCTAACTTCCATCCCACCTACTATGAAAATATATCCAGTAGTGCTCCTCCTACCATCCAGATCTCCAGCCATATCCGAATCAACATAGCCACATAATGAAATATCTGAACCTCCATAGCATAACTGTATGCTAGATGTCCCTTTCAAATACCTGAGTATCCATTGGACTACTTTCCAATGCTCTTTACCTGGATTGGCCATATATCTACTCACAACTCCCACTGCCTGTGTAATGTCTGGTCTGGTACAAACCATAACATACATGAGACTCCCAACTGCTGAAGCATATGACACTCATGTCATGTATTTGACCTCCTCTTGTGATGATGGAAACTGATCTTTGCTCAATTTGAAGTGTCCAGCCATAGGTGTACTAACAGGTTTTGCATTCTGCATCTTGAACCTTTCTAACACCTTGTAGATATAATCCTCCTGAGACAAATACAATTTCTTAGTTTTCTTGTCTCTGTGTATTTGCATGCCAAGGATTCTTTTTGTAGCTCCTAAATCCTTCATAGAAAATGTGTGAGCTAGCTTTCTCTTAAGCTCACTAATGTCCTGCATACTAGATCCTACAATAAGCATATCATCCACATACAGTAACAAAATAATATAGCTCCCATTTTCAAGCTTCTTGAAATAAACACAATGGTCAGATTCACATCTCAAGTAACCATGCTCTTGCATAAAACTATCAAACCTCATGTACCATTGCCTTGGAGCTTGCTTGAGCCCATATAGGCTCTTTTTCAACCTGCACACTAATTTCTCCTTACCCTTGACTTCATACCCAAGTGGCTGCTGCATATAAATCTCTTCATCCAAATCACCATGAAGGAAATCCATCTTCACATCTAGTTTCTCTAAATGTAAATATTCTACTGCAACTAAACTCAATACAGTATGAATAGAAGTCATCTTTACAACAGGAGAAAATATTTCACCAAAGTCAATACCTACTTTCTGTGTAAATCCCTTTACTACAAGCCTTGCCTTGTACCTTTTTTGTCCACCCTCTTCTTCCTTGATCCTGTAAACCCACTTGTTCTGCAATGTTCTCTTACCTACTGGCAACTTAACCAAATCCCAAGTCTGGTTCTGTTCCAAGGAGTCCATCTCCTCATCCATGTCATGCTCCCACTGGACATGGGTCTTATCCTGCATTGCTTCTTCAAAAATTTTTGGTTCACCATTATCAGTCAATAATAAATAAAATAGAGAAGGTGTAAATATTTCTGGAGGTTTACTTACCCTTTGTGACCTTCTCACAGGAGTTTGGGGTACCAGAGGCTCAATCTGATACCTCCTGGACATTTGTATCCAAATCTGTCAGTGACCGACGTCAGTCACCTCTAACCGACGTCAGTTCTGCTAACTGATGTCGGTTTGGATCTTCTGTAACCGATACCGGTTCTTCTGACCGATGTTGGTCAGGGGTCAATCGACACCAGTTACTGTGTAACCCTGTCGGTAATACTTTTAAATCTGAGAGTTCATTTTCATTCACAAAATTCTCAACCGGTTCATCCTTGGGTACCAAAATTTGATCCCTGTACATTCTCTTTTCATTCCATTCAACATCACGACTCCTAATAATTTTTAGAATTCTCTAAATCCCAAAAATAGAATCCAAAATCACCAGATCCATAACCAATGAAAGTGCATCTCTTGGATTTTGCATCCAATTTTTTTCTATTTTCCTTATCAACATGCACAAAAGCTTCTGAACCAAAAACTTTAAGAAAAGAAAGATCTACCTCTTTTCTGGTCCAAGCTTCCTCTGGTATTCCTCCATCTAGTGAACTTGAAGGCCCATAGTTAATCAAATAAACCGTTGTATCAACTGCTTCTGGCCAAAAATGTAAGGGCAATCCAGAATGTATCCTCATACTTCTAGCACGTTCCATGATTGTCCTATTCATTCTTTCTGCAACACCATTCTCCTGTGGTGTTCTTGGAACCATTCTTTCTCTACGTATCCCATTCACTGAACAATAATCATTGAAATCCTTGCTATAGTATTCACCACCATTATCAGATCTAAGGCACTTTAACTTTGAATTTGATTCATTCTCAACAAGGGATTTCCATCTTTTAAAAGTCTCAAAAACATCAGATTTACGTTTAATACAATAAACCCATACCTTTCTTGTAGCATCATCAATGAAAGTAACATAATACTGGGATCCTCCATGAGAAGCTACCTGAGCTGGTCCCCACACATCTGAGTGTACAAGCTCCAATTTCTGCTCCTTAGTTGCCCCAACTTTGAGAAATCTCACTCTCTTTTGCTTTCCAAAGATACAATGCTCACAGAAATCAAGATCTAAATCTTTTAAATCTGATAACTTACCCTTAGCCTTTAAGATCTGCATTCCTTTTTGACTCATATGGCCCAACCGGTTATGCCACATGCATGCATCTGAATCTGAAGTAGATAATGCAGAAAAAGGAATCAGTAATACATGTAGATAAATATAACGTTCCTACCTTCTTACCTCTTGCCACAACAAGAGCACCCTTGGTGACTTTCCAAGAGTCTCTTGTAAAAATAACCATGCAACCAGATTCACCTAGTTTCCCTGCAGAAATAAGATTCCTTCTGAGGCTTGACACATGCCTCACATCTTTCAATACCCATGTATTTCCATTTTGCAATTTTAGATGAAATTCCCCTTTACCAGTAATACTGCAAGGTTCATCATCACCCAAATAAACATGCCTAAAATTACCCTGGACATAATTTTTGAAATAACCCTTATTAGGGGTTACATGGAGAGAAACTCCTGAATCTAAAACCCATGATTCAATTCTATTATCTAAAGAAAGAATAAGAGCATCTTGCATTACCTCTGATGCAACAAGATTTACTTCTTTACCTTTGTTTGGTTGTTGGTTCTCTTTATCCTTTGACCAACAATATTTCTTTGCATGTCCTTTCTTTCCACATTTCCAACAAGTAATTCCCTTACTTCTAGATTTAGATCTACTATCCCTTGACTTTGATTTCCCATTACTCTTACTCTTGGATCTCTCCTTCTTCCTGCCCCTGCTTTCTACATTCAAAGCATTCCCAGATGATGATTCCTCTGTACTCTTCCTGTGAATTTCTTCATTCAAGATTATACTAACCACATCATCAAACTTCAAAATATTATTAGCAGATGTTGTATTACTAATAGCCATTACCAAGTTATCCCAACTATCAGGAAAAGAACATAAGAATAAAAGTGCTTTTACTTCATCATCAAATGGTATTTCAACCGATTTTAATTGATTTACAATAGATCAGAAATCATTCAAATGACTAGATGCAGATCCACCTTCATGCATCTTAGAACTAAATAGTTTCTTCATCAAATAAACTTTATTTGAAGCACTAGGTTTTTCATATAAATTAGCAAGAGATTTCATTAACTCTACCGTAGAAGTCGCTTCTGTAATATTGGAAGCCACGGATGTTGCCAGGCTCAATCTTATAGATCCCAAAGCCTTTCTGTCAAGAATCTTCCATTCTTCATCAGTCATCTTCGTAGGTCTAGACTTCTCATCCAATGGTAAATACAAATCTCTTTGATATAGATAATCCTCAATCTACATCTTCCATAATTGATAATTTTGACTGTCAAACTTCTCTACCTTGTATTTGTTTTCTTCTGCCATTGTTGTAGCTCCCACTCAATTAGAAAACCCCCTGTGAGTAAATATGTCAACACACAAAACCCTCAAACAAAGCTCTGATACCATTTGTTGGGGTTAGCACACCGGTTGTATAGATAATATATCAGATCTAAGCATACATGCAAATAAAAGTGGATATTCTACCAGAAGAAATATACAAAACAAGAGACATAAATCAACACCAGATTTAACGTGGTTCACCCAATGTGGGCTACGTCCACCAAGAAACAAGCCAATCTATTATCCAAAGCTTTGACAAGATATACAATGAAGATTTACAATCTTCCACACCTCTCAGATGTACAATACTTTCTTTCTCTCAAGATTTTTGCTTCTTCACCAAGAATTCTCTCTCTCACCAACTTTTGCAAGTTCTTCTTAATTCTTGTTAATACTTCTAAACCCTATATTTTATGCTTATATAGTCATTTATAGACTTAGGGCACTTAGCCATGCAATTACAATCAATAGATATACTTTAATGCTAAAAATAGATCTAATTCTCGAGAGTTAATTAAAACATCCTTGCACAGGTAACTGACGTTGGTTAGCCCTAACCGATGTCAGTTCCTCCTTGCTTGACCGATGTCGGTCCTGGGTGACCGATGCCGGTTCCCTATAACTGATGATGGTTACTGAATTTTCTAGCAAGTTTCACATTACAAGCTAAACTGAAGTAATTGAGCTCCACAACTCAACACCAATTAGACATACATACAAAAATTCAACTCCATACAATCATTTACACATGGGTTGATAGCCTCTTGACAAGATTTCTCTCAATACAACTTACTTTAGACAGGTTTGAACCTAAACCTACCAACCATTTTCACATTTGTCCATGTCACATTTCCAACTCCTAGATTTTTCACAGTGTCTGGAGAAGAATCTGCCCTATTCAACATTTGAGCATCATGTTTTGTCATTTACAACCATGTAATGGTGAGTTTATTCCATTTCAATGCTTTAATTGATGTTTTACTATCTTTAGAATGATTGATAACATTCAAATATCAACATTTATTTAATTCAAATTATATTAATAATACTCCTTATTATCGATAATCTGAATAATGCATCTATGTTATTAATTTAATTTTATGTATTGTATTTTGGTGAACCTTGTCTTGAACTTTCAAATACAATATTCTACCTATGGTTTATTTTGAAACTTCAATGTTTTAGATTGTAAGAATGAATCTAGATCTCACGATTTCATACATACCTAAATATTTATGCCTATGAGGTTAAGCACGATCTTGTTGTGTGTTCTTGGTTTCATCTTATGCCATCTGGGAAAGATATCCCTTACGTATACTAGGTGAAGTGCCCGATTGAGTTATGTATCTATTAATCACATTCAAATTCCTCTGGTCCAAGTATGCATAAGAAAATGATAAATAATTTTGATGCTAATGTTGATCCGTAATCAATAATTAGCCCTTACTAAACAACACTGATATAAAAATAGATACTTATGAATCTAATCTGGGTGTTTTTAGAACTAAAAAACAAATTCAAACGTGATTGATCTCTAGCCCAAATTTTTCCATTGCACACTTAAAATTAATCAAAAACACTCTTTTACAATGTCCTGTAATATGGGTTAAGGATTAAAATAATCTTAAATTTGATTATATTCCTCCATTGAATGTTTATAAATTGAAACAAAACTGATTATTGTTGAATGTAAAATCATTCAAGTTCACAGTTCGTTCTAAAACATCCAATTCCTTCTTCTCCCAATTTCCTGTAAAATGAAATAAATCATTAAAATCATTAATTCACTTTATATTGAATTATAAAAATGATTAAGAATAACAAAATGAAATCAGAAACAACAAGAAGTTGATAATAGAGTTCACCCACAAGTGTGTTACGTCTCTGAGTTCACTATAAACTTCAACCGATGTATTAAAATATCATTTGCAAGTGCAATGAATAGTCTTAAAAAATTATTAATATGCCCATAGACCTGAAATATGACACTGACAGACCTGTGGAAGGCTCTAATTACCCTCAACAATGCCAACCTATCTTCTTGCAACACATACAAGGTCAATCTCCCTTCATTCTCAGTAAAAATTGACTTTAAATGCTTCAAATAAAATCAAAAGAACATTTTCACGGGAGTAAAATAGGATCAAGAGGAGCGTTTCAGAATTCTACACATTTTTCTAGTCCATTCCAAGTCCTGAAAATGTTGTTATGATGGCCTAAATTTCCATTATTTATAAACTGCCCTTTAAAAAAATTGCTCAGTCTATTGTCTAGTCCCCTTCAAATACAATGTCCCTCCTTTTATATTGTTTGCAAGTGGTTAGCAGATTAGTAAGGGCACATTTTTTTGGTGATAGGTTCGAGGTTCAATCCCCACCAAGTGCATTGACCATACTATATTTGTTTTGTTTTACTAAATTAATCCCACATGATTTGTGGGTAGGGGGTGAGGTTGGTTTAAATAAAACTGTGGCATAGCTTTAAATGGCTACATAGATACTTTTATTGCTAAAGATAATGCACATAGGTTTAGTAGAATGTGTAGTGGCATGTTTGAGCTCGCCATGTGGAGTGTTTAGGTGGCATGTGTTTGGCGCATGAATGTTATGCGTGCACTATGTGGTGTGCTTGCTAGAACATGACTTAACACTTGTCGTAAAATAATTAAATATTACATAATTCTAAAAAATGTAGATATTTAATCCCACATGCATGGTGTGCTGGGAATTATGGTGTATAAATTATAAGTTGTCTCCAAGGTAATATAAAGTAAATGAAGCAAAGGCACCCTTCCTAAAAAATAGTGTGTCGAACCTAGCTGAGGGCCCTCAGCTGGCGAATAACAGGACCCATTTGTCTGAACATGAGTGTTGAAGACGGGAGGAGAAAATAATAACCCCCAAAACTAATTTTACACCATTTTCCTACTTGTCACAAGATGTAATGTCCCCTTCCCCGGCAGATAAGGAATAAAATCAAGGGGGACTTAAGTTATAATAATTTATTATAAAGTGCAAATAAAAAAAGAAAATATTATTAAGGCACTTATAATAAAGTTATTATAGACTTAATAACAAAATAAAATTAGAAAAAAGCTAAATCCACGTCAAAAAGTCTTATTTTCTCTTAGAAAATGTGACCTCCTTATGTGATGGATCAAAAGGGAAAAATATTAAATGAGGGGTTAAAATCTGATTAGATGTTAAGGGAGGCAAGTTGGTTCATTTTCTCTATATGAGAAAGTCTACTTGCTTGAGGAGAGCATCACTTGTTTATCTTCTAAATTCATATTTCTATGTTGAGCATTTTGCTTGCATCTTCACTCTTGAGGACAAAAACCCTCCAAGAGATCTAGAGAAGGATGAAAACCCTTCCTCTAGTTGAGATGATCCTCCACCCTGGAGTTTTCATTGTGGATCATTAGTTGCAGTCTATGTTCAGTATTTTCTAGTAGTTAGAGGACAATAAAAGTTCCAATTTTGGTCAAGGGTTTGGAAGAGAATTTTGTTGTGATATTTCCCATCCTTTTCCAAGTGGAGTGGCCACTTCAAGAGTTGTTGTAGACATCTAAAATGTCGACATAATTAATTCTAATTAATTTATCCCGCAAATATCCTAACATCACTACCATCTAAATCCATATAATAATTAATCACAAGACTAATTATTATTAATACCTTTTATCATATTTACCATTTATCCTAATGAATTTCATCATTTATCCCATCATTCCATCATTAATCCCTTTTATTTCATTATTAATATCCTATTATCCCACTATTAATCCCTATTATCATTTTCTAGGAATTTAATATTCCTACACCTACCTACCCACTTACTCTACACCTACCCTACACCTAGCCTTTCCATGTAATCTCTCCCTAATCATATTTTAACCTAATCTAATTCTAATCCTAATCACATTCTCCCACCTCTAAATCTAGAGGCTTCTATTTCTAGAAGCCTCTATGAACTTCTCCTTCCATTGAATTTTTAATTCAACGAAAGCTTCTTCCCTCCATGAATTTTGAATTCAAATTCTAGAATCCTCCACTCTAGAATCCTCCATCCTCACATGCATTGTCCACCCTTGATCCAAATCCAACTTGGTTTCATCCTAGCCATTGAATCCTCCACCCCTCAACTATAAATTGAGATCTCCTCCTCCATGAGAGAAAGTTAGAAAATCCATAACAAATCTCTGCCATTTTATTTTATCCACAATCAATCCATCTTCAATCCACTCTATCAATCCATCATCATTCATCAAACAATCCAAGGCCGTCAAGGGGAGGTGCTACTCAAGTTTCTCCACCAAATATGAAGCAATCAACAATCAATCATGAGCAAATCCAACATAACAAAGGAGGAACATTGGCATATTCTTGGTAAGTGCAGGTATTTGACTCTCTCCCTTTCAATCCATTGCTCTATCTGAGGTATTGTTGAGAAGATTAGATTAGGAGAACAAGTTTGTTTGTTTTCTAACATCCATAACTAGTCTTTTCTAACACTACATTTTTGGTGCCCACTGTGGGTCCTTGCCCTAATTTTTAATTATGATTTAGTTAAAATACCGAGTTATACAAGATGTGTAAATTTGGTAAAAATATAACCTTGTTTGTAGCAAAGTTTTTGAAATTTTGTGCTTGAAGACCATTCCCAGACTCAAACAATGTCTATGCCCTGTGTATTGACACCTATGCTATGGACTTTGGCACCTATGCTCTGAATTAGTGCCTTTGTCCTGTGTCTAATGTTATTTTTTTGCTAGACTATCAATTAATGCCTTTACAAATCCTGTAGCACCTTTGCACAAACATTAATGCCTTTGTTTATGACATTTGACTGTATAGGATTAGCGCCTTTGTCTGTCTTTTGGCACCTATGCTCTGTTAATTAGCACCTATTCTTACACCTCGAAAAATGAATTTTGTTAATACTAACCTTCTTGTTTTAGCACCATTGCTCTATATTTTAGTGTTTTTGCTGCATATTGTAGCGCCTTTACTCATACTCTAGTGCCTTTGTTTGTTATAGATGTTTTAACTTTCTTTGGTGCCTTTTCTACCTATAGTAGCATCTTTGCACTGTATTGGTGCCTTTGCTTTACTTTGGCACCTTTTACCTACTTCAGCACCTTTGCTCTGGTAATTGACATCTTTGTTGGATTATAATTTTCCGTTAGTACTAATCAATCTAACTCTATTTTTAGGTGTTTTGGTGGTTGTTCACAGGTTTTAATATTCTGTTTTGATAGAAATATTGTAGGAATAAGGGGAGACTCCACCCATTTTGACACTTATTTTGTGTTTATCTAACCTTTGTGGTTGCAGTATTTTTGACTAATCAAAAACTACTAACCACCTTGTCTTCCAACTCGATCGGTCGAAGAATAGCGGGGTTATAAGCAAAAACTACTAACCTTTGTTTTTGTTGGTTGTGGAGCTTGATAGTGATGGGGGTTGTAAGGGGGGCTTCAACCCCTTTGTGGGGTCCGGGGGGTGGCCCCCCGGCAGGGGGTCGCGCACCCCGGAGGGGGGTCGGGGGCATCGCCCCCGTAAGCCACATTTTATATGTATTTATGCATTGTGAAATCTGGACCGTTCCTTATTAGGTCATAGATCTAATGGGTGGTTTTCTATGTTTTCCTGAAATGATAAAAAACCCTAGCAACTGAAAAGGGTCGTCATGTATGAGGCTCATTGTATCAGTGTAGGCACTGTGAGAGAATTTTAGTTGACGAAATAAAAGGATTGGCTGTTTCTGGTGGCTGTAGCCCTTTTTGGGTGAACCACATTAAATCCGTGTCTTTGTTTATTGCATTTATTTCTATATTACATTTTCTGCATTATTCATTGCATGCTTGTTTATTTGTACAACGGGTATAATCCTAATAACTTGTATCAGAGCACGTTTGAGATTTATTTGTTGGCAGTATACTCACAAAGGGATTTCTATTTGAGTGGGAGAAGCAACAATGACAGAGGAGAATAAGTTTAGAGTTGAGAAGTTTGACAGCCAAAATTACCAACTATGGAAAATGTAGGTGGAAGATTACTTGTATCAAAAGGATCTATACCTACCGTTGGGAGGTGAAGAAGCAAAGCCCCCATTCAAGTCTGATGAGGAGTGGAAGGTTCTGGACGTGAAGGCTCTCGGTGTGATTCGATTGAGTCTGGCATTGTCCGTAGCTTCAAATATCTCACAGGCGAAGAGTACGGTAGAGTTGATGAAAACCCTAGCTAATTTATATGAAACACCTAGTGCATCCAATAAAGTTTATTTGATGAAAAGATTGTTTAATCTACAAATGCAAGAAGGTGGATATGTATCTAACCATCTTAATGATTTCCACACTATTGTAAATTAGTTAGATTTAGTTAATATCCCATTTGATGAGGAGGTTAGAGAATTATTATTCCTATGTTCTTTGCCAGAAAGTTGGGACAACTTAGTAATGTCAGTTAGTAATACATCATCTACTTCTCTTAAATTTGAAGATGTAGTAAGTGTCATTTTAAATGAGGAAATGGGAAAGAAAAGTATAGGGGAAAATTCTTCTTCTGGAAATGTGTTGAATATGGAGAGTAGAGGGAAGAGCAAGGAGAAAACAAAGAGTAAGGCTCGTGGGAGATCTAAATCGAATATGGGCAGATTCAAATCTAGGAGTAGAGGCATTACTTGTTGGAATTGTGGAAAGAGAGGACATGCTAAAAAGGATTGTTGGTTCAAAGGAAACAAAGAAAACTAGCCTGAAGGTATTAAAGAGGAAAATGTGACAGGTAATATTGTTCAGGATGTTCTTATACTTTCTCCTGATACTAGAGTAGAATCTTGGGTAATAGATTCAGGTGCCTCTTTCCATGCAACCCCTGATAAAGGCTATTTTAAAGAGTATGTCCAGGGAAATTTTGGATAGGTTTATTTGGGCGATGATGAGTCATGTGAAATTTTCGGGAAGGGTAATGTACACCTGAAATTACAGAATGGAACTACATGGATATTAAGAGATGTGAGGCATGTACCTAGTCTCACGAGAAATCTCATCTCTGCAGGACAATTAGGTGATGAAGGTTGCACAGTCACATTCACTTCAGATGCTTGGAAGGTTTCCAAGGGTGCCCTGGTAGTGGCACGGGGTAAGAAAGTAGGCACTCTTTATTTGTCTACTTGTATATCTAATTCTTCTACCATATTGTCTACTTGCTCAGGAAAGCGTGAATGATAATTCAGGGAGCTCGTGGTGTTGTTTCATGGAGTTTGAACGTGGAATGCATGTGATTTTGATAGGGAGCTTATAGAGGATGAGCATGTAGAGAATGAACCAAGCTCGTGGAAAAACGGAACTCGGAAAGGATAAAACTCACTAATGGAGCTTGGTGACTTCATGGGGAAGCTCACATATGTTTCACGAAAGGCAATGTGGAATGCATAAATGGCCTCCAGTTAACCAAGGAAAACGATAAGAATCAAGTTTGAAAGCTCACCTTCGAAGGACTCAATGCAAAAGAGCTCGATTGCCAAGGCAAGGAGAGAGTTGGTGTGGGGTTCAAAATTGAGTGCAACACCGAGTTGGGCTATGTCCAGACTCTATTCACATGGACCCCCCTCCTCTTCAAGTCAAACGGGTCAACATGGGGTCCCGACATAATGTTAATTAATTTAATATTTTAACTAAAATATTTTAATAATAATATTTATTATTATTATTTAAATATTTTATTTTAATATTCTTTTAATTAATCGAGAAGATTAGGTCATCAGGTACTTAATGACCCATGATGGAACCTTCTCAGGTGGTTCAACTAACTATAATAAATACATCACGGGCCTTCAATTTAGGAATGTAATTATGACCTTTCCTCTTCTTTCTCACATATTCTTCTATAAATGTAAGTTGGAAGCTCATTTCAAAGGGTTCCAATAGTTCAGACAAGTTGGACAATTAGATATCTTAGGTGAGTGTATGCTTTTTCAAGAGTCCTCTCTCTTCTGCAAGTTGTTCTTGTGTGTTGAGAGAACTTTCAAGCTTCCTCTTCAAGACTGTAATGGAAACTATTGCCTCTTTTGAATGTATGACGCATTGTGCATGTTATTGAAGCAATAAAAGTGTGTGTTTTGTGACTAATCTGGGTCCTTTCATGTTTCTGTGCTTCTTTGTGCCTTTCTCGTACTTGCAGGTACACTGTGCAAGTTTAGGTTTCCATTACAGGTTCTTGGAGTTTTGTGCTTATCGAGTGGTGGAGTATTGCATGTAATTGAGTTGTGGTGTCTGTTCACCCTTCTTGAGTTCATCCTTCTTCACTGGGAAACTGATATATTTCTCGGTTTGATAAAGTTTAACAAAGGGAACGCATGTCTCTTAGTTTGTGGTATCCTTTACCCTCTCTAAGTTGCAGTAGGTGAAGTTGACCTGTGGTGCACACACTCTCTTCAAATTAATCCTTCCTGAGTTTGGAAACACCCTTTATTTGGTGCATCACCATCCCTAGAATAGTTTCATTTCTATAAATCTCTTTCCCTAAAACCCCATGAAAATGTTAGCATAGGATTAGATAATCATTTTTGTTACACTAGGAGTAGTACAACACTTATTTTAGGAAGAGGAAGCTTGCCTTCTCCAGAGGTTCACTTCAAGCCCAAGTCCCATAGCTTGAGAGGTGATCCCATGTGTCCCAATCACACCGAATGCCCTATTCACATCCTGGGCATTTAGAGGGTGTAGTGATTTGGCAACAACACTCACCATAGCCCGCAACTCTGCTTCCCTCTCAAATTTCCTTCTTCCATGGGCGCGCAAACCTGCACGTCACCTTTTCCCATTTACCTCCTTTTGGCGTAATTCACCAATCTTCCCTACTGCTTCACTAACCCCTCAGCCCTTTTTCCGCTTGAACCCGGGCTTGACTCGTGTCCTCCAGGGGCCCGCGGAGGCATGAGAGGACTTATGAATTTGTGCCACGCTGTGGGAAAAATTCCCTAAGCCGCCCCATGACCTGCCAACCCGTTGAAGGTGCTTTACCCACCTCTTGACACGTGTCCCCCTAGGGGAAAATTTGACCTAAGAACTCCGCCTGCTCATCTCTTGAGTTCTACAAAGAGTTAGGACGACTTCTTTATATCACCGGAAAGGTGAGAAAATTTCCTATGCATTAGGAATAGTTTAGGGAAATTTTGGAAGCATTAAGTATGAGAAAAAAATCCAGTTGAAAATTTGAGCCTGTTAGAGAGTGGGTATGGGGGTAAATTTCTCCCTGAACCTAACTAAAACATATAACCCTAAAATATGAACCTTGTGAACTTGATATTAGTTAAACATATGTTGTAGTACTTTGGTCTTGTTTCAGAACTTGTTAGTGAAAACTGATGTCTTGTAACTTGGTTGTAGACACTTCAAAGAAAAAAAATAATTATCCCATAATTTTTCTAGCTAACCCTAGGTTGTTTCGTGGGTCTCAAGTGGTTGTTTAAACGGGCATTAAAGGTAGGAACCCTTTGAGTTGACCTCTTGCCTTTTGTGGGTGTTGGTTGATTTACTGCTGAAGTAGACCTTGTATTTGTAGGTTGATTTTCTCCTTTGGGTGAGATTCCCAAGGTGGCCAACCAACTAAAAGTTCTCCTTAGAATGGGTCCCGCCCTTTCTTTAGTATTGTTGTATCCTCCACATACCAATCAACCCATGAAAGTGGTTGATTGACAACATTATAATTCCTGTATGATGGATCTAGGACCTCATCATTGTCCTGCAAGTCCTTTAGCACATCATCCAACCCAAACTGCCGCACTTCATCAAGAGTTAACCTTTCATAGTCCCTGTGCTGCACGATGTACTCGTCCTGACAATGGATCCATATGTCTTCTAATTGGGGCATGTGAGCATTGGACTTACATGTCTCCCCAAACTTACCCCAGAGTCAAAGTTAGTTCACGGATGGAAGGTCTGCAAGGTTACCTCATCCATTTCAGCATCCACATTTTTTGCCTTATGGATAGTTGGGTAAGAATACCTACCAATTGTAATAGGGAAATGCATTCCTGCCTTGTGACGCTTATTTTGGATTTTATGGTAATCCAACAATTGCCAAACCAATTCCAAAAGAATCCATTTGTTAGTGGGGCACTTCGGCAACTTGCTTGGGGTGCCTATGAAACTTGGAATCCGAATGTAGGTGAATGTGGGAAACTGGAAGTAAATTTCTCCCCATTCTCACACCTCTTAGAAAGCTTCATCAAAAACCCTCTGATTATATAACTCTTTATCAAAATGATAGAGGACAACGACGAAGAAAGCATCGTTGATTCTTCAAAAGTGCTTGCTCCCCTCATCCAGAGTAAGTTGGGGATAATACTTGTATATTTGGAATGTTGCAAACTCCCCTGGTATTCAATCATGCAAAATCCCCATAGAAATAGCTATATATACTAGAAAATATGTCATGTAGAAAGTCTTGGTTTCTGCCACCTTGCCCAACTGATAGCGAATGTTGTTACTAATATGTTCACCCCATCGGATGAACTTTTCATTTTTCTTGATCGTCGCTATGTACAAGAACATCCATTCTTGGAATTCCTTTACAGAAGGAAGACCTAAAACTCTGCTTAAAAGTATAATGAGATCATTGAATTCTTGAATGAAATCCGATCAATGTATAGTTTTGGGAAACTTGGAAAAATTCTTAGTCAGGTAGGATTTCATCATGACCTTTGAGCATACTTCCTCTTTTTTATCCCAGTTCTCAACTGCTATTTCAGGTGAGATAGTGGTGTAATCTTGAACATTTGGAAGTTTAAACAAGTCTTCAAAGAAGTTCGAGTCCAGAAAGATCACCACCTTATCATCGCTATCTCTTATCGACATAGAGTCCTTGTCGTAGTGGGCTACTATAGCTAGGAAAAAATCTGGGCATTGCACGGATGCGGGAAAACCGACAGCAAGGACAAGACCACTGTCGAAGATGGCCTGCATCCATGGCTTTTTGTTCGGGGCCTTTAATATTTCCTAGAACTAGGGAAGATCAATCTATCCTAGATTGGTGTCCCTGATATTTCCTAAGTCAGAGGTCAACCAGGATTAGGGAGCAACCCCAAGAAATGTGTACTTCATCTTTTCTTTTCCCTTCAAAGTGGAGGCAGACATCAAAATCTGTGAATGTTGCAGGAATTTTGAAAATTTAAAAGCAAGGAAACTTTGAAATACCGAACCAAAGAAGTCCAAAAGGAATCAATGAAAGAAATCTCTAAAAAAAAATTCCTAAGTCAAAGGTCTCGAAAACCTGAAATTACCGATTCTCTGAAAACTCAAAATCTGGATCCTCCGAAAACTCGAAACCTGAATTCTCTGAAAACCTGAAACCTGAATTCTCCAAAATAGTTTCCTAAAGTCAAAAAGTCTGAAAGAAATTTCTGAAGTGAAAAACTCTGAAAGAAATATCTGAAATAGTCTCCCGAAGCCGGGGGTTCTGAAAACCCGAAAGCAATAGTTCTCTGAAACAACAGTTCTCCAAAATTCTGAAAGCAAGAAATCTCTGAAATTGGAAAACTCCAAATATTTTTGTTGAAGGGGTTCTCTAAAATAGTTTCCCGCCTTGTGATCTCTTGAAGGAATTCTCCAAAATGAATTTTCTGAAAATTATTTCTGAATGATCTCTAGAGGAACTGCAAAAATAAATGTTAAAAATCCAAGTTAGATTTTGAGAATCGGGAGGAAGTATGAGGGACCTAAAAATATCCCCTAAACATACTTGAAAACTTGGAGGAAAACTCACAAAATGAAGCATGGTGAAAAAGAAATGCATTACAAGAAAACATATAGGGAAAACAAAAGGGAACCCAAATGGGGAAAAGGAGGAGGAAAAATACCTAAACTAAAAGAAAATTTAAACAAAAAATGTACCTTGAAAAATACGCCACAAAGTATAAGAGTGAAATGTTAGAGCAAATGTGTTAGGTAAAAATGAAAAATGAAAAATCCACGTTTATATAAAAATCCCAATATTAATGGTAAAAATATGATCCATATAGAGGTAAATGAGAATTAATTATGCATAGAACCTCCGAAGTTTTGAAACCCGAAAGTCTGAAATTCTAAAAATTCAGGATTTCGGACTTCGGAAAAATGGGAAGCAAAAAGATGAATTGGCAACTAAAAGTCTAAAAACCAAAAACTCGAAAGTCTGAAAATTCAGACTTTCAGAAATTCAGACTTCAAGAAACTTCAAGTGAAAATCCTAAAAATGACTCGGAGAACTCTGAAAACCTGAAACCTGAAATTTTGAATTTTCAGACTTTTAGAAATTCAGACTTTAGAAGTTCGAGAGGGATTTAAACTAAATGAGCAAAAAATTCCCGAAACCCCAAAACCAGAATGTCTGAAAATTCAGACTTTTAGAGTTTTGGACTTCGGAAAATCTCAAATGCAATTCTGAAACTGAGCTTAAAAACTTTGAAAGAGAAAAAATCTGAAGTCCAAAAATTAAAAGTTTTCAGATTCTCGGCCTTAGCAAAATTCACTATGCGAGGATTTCTTTAAAAACATAAGTCTGACATATAGCCTTCTTCTGGGTAGGTTAAATGGTTAACATTTTTGGCGATCTCTAGGGAAATCTTGCTTGCTAAGCTTCTAGACCAGTAGCCTTAAGCAAAACATTGGGAAAAGGAGTCTAAAAAACCAAAACCAAAACAGAAAAAATGCAAGCAAAAGAAAAGACAAACAAAACAATGTGCAGAGCACTTGGAGGAAAATAGAAAAAACTGTACAGGGTGGAACCTCCTCAAAAGAAAGCTTTGAGGTGTATCCTATTCACATGAATGGGCAATTCTTCTCCGTTGAGTTTGGATAGGAAAAATGAATTTACCTCTTTGTAGATTATAATGACATAGGGCCTGCTCCAGAGAGCTTCGAACTTAGCGTGCTTGCCTGGTTTGGCACGATCTTCATCCCATTTTAGAACCAAATCTCCTACCTTGAACAACCTATCAGAGGATTTCTTGTCAAATGATTTCTTAACCTGAGCCTAATACTCTATCAACGTATTCATGGCAGTGTTTCAAATCTCCTCTAGCTCCATGAGTTCTAAAAACCTCACTGTGAAGGCCTCATCCTCCATAACTTCAAGCCGATAAGCCAAATCTAGGGAAGGCATTTCCAAGGAAAGTGACAACTTTGCTTCCCTTCCATATACAAGCATGAAAGATGAAAACCCAATAGCCTTTTTAGGTGTTATTCAATCTGCCCATAGAGAAACCTTAAGCTGCATATGCCAGGTCCTTTTATTGGCATCCATTGTGCACTTGATGATCCTTATCAGGGTCTTATTGCTGGATTCGGCCAACCCATTTCCCTGTGGATAGTAGTTAGAAGAAGTATTGAGATAGACCCCATTCTTGATGGCCCATACACTTATTTTCATCCTGAGGAATGCCATTGCATTGTCAGAGATAACAGTAAATGGAACATCAAACCTTGTCATGATACTCTCCAAGAATTCAAGGACAATTTATTCATTACTCTCCTTCAAGGCCACCACTTCTATCCAGTGGGTGAAATAATCTGTTGCAGTAAGGACCCATTTTTGTCCTTCGATGGATGGAGGATTTATCATACTAATAAAATCCAACCCCCATTGAATAAAGGGTTGATCCACCTAAACGGGATGCAACGAGAGAGCTGTCAGCTTTTCTTTTCCTGCAAAAAGAGCACACTCCTTAAATTTCCTTACCCAAAAATGGGCATCTTTGAACAATTCTGGCCAGTAGTAACCGGCCCGCATGATCTTGGTAACAGTTGTTCGTGCTGAGTAATGTCCTCTTGAAAACACATTATGGAACTCCTCCAATATCTTGTTCACCTATTCTAGTTTGATGCAACGTAAAATAATGTCGTTCAAATCCTTTTGGAAAAGAATGCCATCTACCACAACATATGGAATAGACTGGAGATGGAAAGTACGTCATTGAATCTTATCCATATTTGGAGGATACGCTCCTGAGAGGAGGAAATTTTCCATCGTAGTTAACTAATCAAGTTGATCATTTCCTTTATCACTATTGAAGAGTGCAACATCCTTATCATTCTTAATTTCCATGTCTCGGACAACTACTAGCATAACCCCTTGCCTTTGACAAGTTTAGTGACTTTAATGTGTCCACCCAACATGTTTCTCATTCATCTCCTTATTTAACAAAAACTCTTTAATGCCAGGATGAGAAACCATCAAGTGTACCTTGTTGTTGGACACCATATGCCTGAACATTTTTAGAGCTCGAATGACTGCAAAGAACTATTTTTCTACAAAAGAATACTTGAGCTCATATTCCTTGAGAGACTGACTAAAGAAGGTAATTGGTTTCTCCATTAGATCGTTGTTCTGCTGAGTGAGGATACCTGAAATACTTTCATGACCTACAAAAGTGTAGAGAATAAAATCCTTGTCAAATCGGGGGTTTACCAGTGTAGGAGCTTGGGAAATAGCAGTTTTGATAGCCTCGAAGTTTTCACTCCCTTCCTTTGTTCATGAGAAAGGAATGTTCTTTTTAAACATGGCTGTTAGCGGCTTGGCTAACACTACAAATTGGGAAATGAATCTCCGAACAAAATTTATAGTTCCCAGGAAACTCTGGAGACCTTTCTTGTGACTTAGGAGGGATAGAGATAAAATTGAATTAATCCTAGCTGGATTGATTGAGATTCCTTTACATGAAACAATATGCCCTAATAAGTTGCCTTCTTGAATTGAATAGATGCATTTTTTGGGGTTTAGTGAGATCCCAAACTCTCTACACCTCCAAAAAACTTTCCTTAGATGCGTAATATGATCTTCAACATGTTTGGAATAAAAAGTTATAACATCGAGGTAAACCAAGATCATATCATTGATGAGTCTTTTAAATTCCATGTCCATGGCTCTTTGAAAAGTAGCCCCTGCATTAGACAATCCGAATGGCATTTTTTTGTATGCATACATGCCCCACTTAGTAGTGAAAGCCATTTTGAATTGATCAGATTCTTGGGATAGAATCTGATTGTACCCTGAATAGCCATCCAATAGAGAAAACCTTTTAGCTCCTGCCACTGTTTAGAGGATCTATTCCATTGATGGAAGAGGGTAGTGATCCTTTAACGAGGCACGGTACAGATCCCTGAAATCTACGCAAAGCCAAATCTCCCTATTATTTTTTCTTACGGGCACTAGGTTAGCTACCCATGATGAATGCTTGATGGGAAAAATTATGTAGGCTTCAATAAGCTTGGTTAGCTCTTTCCTCATTAGCGGCTCAACCTTGGGATTTATTGGCCTTTGTTTTTGATGAACTAGCTTAGAGTTTGGATCCAGTTCAATCGTGTGTTGATCTACGCCTGGGTCAAAACCACACAGGTCTTTGTAGCTCCATGCGAAAACATCATGATATTCCTGACACAACTTAATGAAAGCTTCCTTTTCTTGAGCAGTGCATATCTTACCAATCTTTAAACATTTCTCACTGGCCACCTCAACTTTCTCAAAATCTTCTTCTTTTACCACCATATTCATGCTTTTTTGTTTGGCCTGGTCATTTGAATTGAAGATAGATTCAAATATAAACAAAACTTTTGGCAATTTGTTTCCTTTCAACTAAATGACCTGGTTACCTTGGTGTTTGGCGGTAAACTCTGATTCTTGTTGTAGAAAAAGAACAATTTTTTCATCGCCATCAAAAACTTACCAACTACTTACATTATCTGGTACTGCGGGACGGACAACCATTTTGACTGTTTGCTGCCCTTCCTTCATGATATCCACAAGTATATCATATTGAGATCCAATAGTGGAAATCCTATCAACATCTTGATTTTTACTTCTAGGAACCACACAAATTCCAAAATATGTGAATTCCTCTATTAGGTCCCAAACTCGATTCTTATATGATCTTAAGAGATCATTCTTCGATGCACTACGAGATGTTACTTAATGAACCACCAATTCGCTATCACCAAAAGCAATCAGGGATTTGATTCCTCTTTGTTGGGCCAACTACAACCCCTGTATAAGAGCCTCATACTCGGCGACATTATTAGTACAACTAAACTATAATCGAAAAGATGAGAAATATTTATCCCCTCCTGGAGAAATTAACATGACTCCTACACCAGATCCATTTTTACTCCTTGAACCATTGAAGAAGAGCTGCCACAGTCCTTTGGAATTGTTGGGTGCCTTAATCAACTGAGGCACGGTTGTACCTTCTTCATGTATATAATAAGTTCCCAAGCTAGTCTCATCCAAAAAAAACAGACCAGATTCTTTGTTAGCCAATAAATCAGCATACGGTTCATATTGATGGTCTATACTTACCTCATCAAGCACTGTATCAGGCACCTCCTCTATAAGAGTAGCTGGTTCATGATCTGCGACCTCTTCTTCTGGGTCACAAATGGCGTAGTTACACTCTATGGGTTTGGACATCTATGGTTCCATGTGGGTAGGAGAAATTGGTTATGCTCTTATAGTTACCTTCGTCCCATAACGAGTTCTCAAGATCATATGTGAATAGTCTGATGAAAAATATCCTCCCATTTTTGTGGTGAAATCATGTGAAAAGAAGATGGTGAAGAGGGGAGGGAGATCAATGATGGATATATCCTGTGTGAAAGTCAAACTAGGACATGCGTGGATAGTGAGCTGAAGCCCCTTAATGACCCCCACAATTTGGACTGCAGTACCATCCAGTTGAACAACCCCTCTCAAAATTGGAGCATATGGAATCTATAGTACATCTACGATCTACTTTTTATAGTTTCACACAAGTGTCAAAAATAGTCACTGTTAATCACCTATAAGTAGCATGTTGATCATTGAGTGCGTTTGTAACCTGAAAAATAAAGATTCACTTGTAAAACCCACTATACCAAATCAAATGCAAAAAAGAAAGATACAATATGGAGAGTCAGACTAACCCTGGTGGTCACCCAACAAAGTAAACTTACAACCGAGCACTACAATACATCTCAGACTCCATATAGTTCTTGTGAGTGCGTGAAAGAATCATGCCCTAGAATGCCCTTGTGAAAAATACGCTAGATATCGCACTAGATTTGCTAAAAGATGCAAATGTGCGTATGGAATAGAATGAAATTCCCCTTCCTATGAAGTCTATGTAGAAAATGCAGTCCCTTTTCCCTTGAATGGATGCTAGATGTATGCATTTTAGTGGTTTGGAATCATTTGGATGCAAGCTTAGGTGATAAATAACATGCTTAGAGCTTAATCCTTTATTTTAGTCACATAGTCATGTATTTATATGATTTCCTTAGTTGAATTTCATAATTGACAGTTGGAAGGTCGACCCATAAGAAAATAAGATGCACAAAAGATAAAAAAGACCCAAAATAAGTGAGTAAGATAGAAAAGGGTTAGAGGTGCCTAGAGGGGACAAGGGTGCTTGGGAATTGACGTCTTGGTTGGGCACTGGTGTCAAAAGTCATAAAAGGTAAGCAAGTAAAGTTTTTACTGGGTTGTGGGGTGTGTAAGACCAAATATAAAATAAGAAAGACAAAAAATAGGCCAAAGATAGTTGTCAATTACTAGTTTTCTCGCTTAGGAATCATGTAAATGCTAGTATGTTTTTAGGACCTAGAAATATACCTAATGTGTGATTTTATGTCTACATTTGCCCCAATTTATATTGTTGAGTGAATAATCGATAACATAAATTAGTTATAATATGCGTACCTTTTGTTCTTATAGAGTGTGATGGTGATAGTGTGCTGAAGAGACAAGTGAAAACGTGAAGTGGTGAAAATGAAGCATGTAAACTATGAAGAGAAAGTGACCCTAGGGATGAAGCGTATTATGTTGTACCATGTTATAACTATTATTGTGCTTAATGTTATGATTTTATGTAGGGATGCTTCTTGTTACGTATTAAGGACAAACCCGTAAAAGAGTAGTCAAAGTCATTTATTATGAAAAATCTGTAAAAATATGTAAAATTAGGTAAAAAGGAAAGTGTGCACCTGATCTATAAAAGTGTAAATGATAGAAAATGTTGTGTAGAGTGAGTTTTTTGGGCGATCTCATGCCAAGAGTGATTTTTTTGGGTGATCTCATGCCAAGTTATAGTTTTTGGTTTATTTCATGCCAAATGTGAGTTTTTTGGGAAATCTCACGCCAAAGAGCGAGTGTTGATTTCATGCCAAATGTTACTCTACTTCCATGACTCTTCCCAATAAACACCACTGTAGATGACGTGTCCCTATTTTGTTTTGATTTGTACTGAATTAGTTTCAATTTTTTTTTCAAGTTATACCAATTGTAATGGAGAAGGAATTCATTTTGCTACTGGAAAATTGTGCATGTACTGTAAAACATGCTTTATGAACTGTTATGATATGAGAAAATAAGTGCATCTTCCACCACGACATAAAAACCCAGGGCAGGTTAGGAGCTCCTAGGAGTTAGTGTCTAAATTTGGGTGCTTGTGTCTGTGCTAAAATGAGGACCCAAGTAAGATTTTGTGTCATTTTTGTAAATGTAGCTTGTGCTGATTCTGTACTGTGCATATTTGAACTGTAGCTCTGAGCTATTGTATGGGGTGACCGATTCACCCAATGTATGCCCCCCTCATTTAGGGTTCATGTGACATTGATAAGAGCATGCGGTCTAAAAGAGAGGACCTGAAACTGATATGAAGTGAATACCCTATAGGGGGAAGGGCATGTGCATGGTAGAAACCAAGGCACATACAAACATGAAGGCTAGTAATATGTGTTAGTGTAATCAAGGCTAGTATGTAATTAGAAGACAATGTGTAATAAAGAAATAAAAAAGATAAGATAGACTGTGAAAAGTGGGTTTCAGACATGGAATATCACTCACAATGTCATAAGACAATCAGGGTCAAAGTGGAAAACAACATACAATGTGCATACAAGACAAAGGGCATAACCTGTAAACAATAACATATAATGACAAATAAATAGTAACAAACAACCATGGTGGTATATAGTCCTGTAAAGGAAATGTTGCACATGAAGCACTCATTAACATGTTAGAAAGATAAAAAATATGTCAAAGCGTGTATAGATCAATGGAAAGTAATGTGCTAGTAAGAAGTAGTAAATAATGAAACAATAAAACTTCTAATGTGTGAGAAAGTAATGTCAAGCATCAATGTAGCATGTAAGGACATGTAAGAAGTTTGCATTCACAACTAAAGAAAAAATGAATGTGCATGTGCATATTGAAAAGATAATGACATACTGGATATCCGGATAACATAGTAAACTAAATGCAACATGTAACTAGTATAGGAAAACAAGAGTATGTACAACCAAGATATGCAATGTGCAGTGTATGAGTGTAATGGAATGATATGCAATGTGAATGTGATAGGAGTAGCGTGCCCCCTAACAGATGTGTATGAGATGAGGTTCATTTATAAAAAACCCCTCAACAATCAAGAATGAACCATAGAACAAGAGTGTTTCATCAAAAAATTGTTTGGAAACTGTGCGTTAGGAAGATAGATCATGAAGCATACATCTTGAAGAGTGAATATGGCGAGGTTAATTTCAGAGTTAAACCCTCAACAATCAAGTATGAACCATGGAACTAGATTGCATCATAGGGTAATGATGATACAATGCGTGTATTAAATGGTTTGAAAGTGATTGGAAAGATCATAGATGAAGTGCAGAGAGTTAAATATGAGTGTAGGTGTGAGAGATAACTGATAGTGCTAGAAAGAGGGGAAACATGATGCCCCAAAGTGTGTTAAAAATGAAGAGCTATGTGATGATGTAAGTAAGATATTGCAATGGTGACAAAGTTTGAAATGTATCGTAAGAAAGCATATTGTTATCACAATGGTAGGTAGGAGCAAGAGAAGGATCAGGGATGGATGTTAGGTTAAAACAAGGAAATCTAAAGAGTCCATCTAGATTTTGTTGGTCTTGCTTAGTAACTGGTTGCTTGTTTGGGATTGATAATGTTGTAGAAGACTTGAGAGGAGGAGGGGTTAGAATGATTTTGAGAGCAAGTTGCGTAGTTAGAATTGGTAATGCTATAGATGACTTAGTAGGAGGATTTGATGGAGGACAGACCTTGAGAGGTGATTTCTTAGGTGGATTGGGTCGCAAAGGTGATGCGTGAGTGACTGAAGAAGGAACATTATGCTCATTAGACATAAATGGATCAAATTTAAGAACCCAGTGGGATGTAACAATTGGAGATAAACATATAATTATTTTCTGTGTAGTAAATGTGATGAGACCTATTGGCGAGCAATTTTTTTGGGTGAATGAATTTGTGAATTCCTTGCCAATGCTCTGGGAATCTAAGTCCCTCTACTTAACTGATGCAAATGTTGTCTATGTATGCATGTGAAAGAGAAAGCATGGATTTCTATGGTTTCCTTTTGGATGGGAATCCAACTGGGGCACTCCAATGACCCTGCAGAAAATGCTTGTAGTTATCTACAAGGGGGGAATTTGCTATGAAGGTGGGAAAGGGAGTGAGAAAAGAGGTAGGAGAACTAATGTTGTAGATAGAAAATCAGATTCCTGCACGCACTAGTTAGAAACTTCAACACATGCATTTATGAGAAGAAACAACCTTGTAAATGGTAACAAGATGAGATAAGATTGCAAACTCAAAGTTTCTAAAATCTCCTCATCAAAGATGCTACAAAATCCTTCTTCTTGTATTGATGCTTAAACAAAAGTTGTACATAATGTGGGAATGGAAGAAATTTGAGAATGGAGGAAAGTAGAAGAAAATGGATATCTCCTTTGCTTTCTCTAAGTACAATGCACTCATGAGTTTATAAGATCAATTACCAACCCAGTACAATGGCATGAAGAAGCCATTAAATATCTTGTAAGAAACGGTTATAACTTCTTCTTTGTTAGTAAGAAATGGTTTACAATCTTTTTAATCATCTGTATCCATTTGGATTCTTGATTCACGAAGAAATGCCAATGGCGAGAAAAACTAGACTTTCCATTATGCAACTGTTACACTCATTTTGTAACTTTGAATTTGAATCATTCATCTTACCTTTGAAACTTTAAACTGTAGTTGTCCATGTGGGAGAAATTTACTGGAGCGGACATGGAGGATGCCTTTTGCATTTTGTGTCTTTATACAGATTTGGCATTTTGGAACATTTTGGCCCACTCACCCGCTTTTGATATGGTCTTGACACGTGGCCTCACTTGAGTGGAGACAGAGTCGTGGCCACTTTTATAATTTTATCTTTTTTCAATGCGGGCTCAAAAACACAAATTGTTCTGCTGGCTTGCCCACTTGATTTGACCTTCGATGAGGGCTTAATATTTGACTTTTTCCTCATAGCATGATCAGGGTTGTGGGTCACTTTATGAATTTTAGCCCTTTTTACAAAAAGGCTCAAAACCTCAAATCTCCCCACTGACCCGCTTCCCTGCTTTGACTTTCAATGCGGGCTCAACATTTGACTTTTTCCTCATAGCATGATCGAGGCTGCAGGGAACTTTTTAACTTTAAGCCCCTTTAATGAAAATGAGGCTCAAATTCTCAAATCTCACCGATGGCCTACTTCCCCACCTTGACTTTCTATTCAGGCTTAATATTTGACTTTCTCCCTTATAACATGATCGGGGCTGCGGGTCACTTTATGACTTTTAGCCCTTTTTACAAAAAGGCTCAAAACCTCAAATCTCCCCACTGACCCGCTTCCCCACTTTGAATTTCAATGCGGGCTCAACATTTGAATTTTTCCTCATAGCATGATTGGGGCTGTGGGGCCACTTTATAAATTTTAGCCCTTTTTACAAAAAGGTTTAAAACCTTAAATCTCCCCGCCAACCCGCTTCCCCGCTTTGACTTTCAATGCGGGCTCAACATTTGACTTTTTCCTTTTCACCAAAATACCTCAAAATGCAAAAAGGACCCATCATGCTGCATCTAATTAGATATGTCCACGTACCCATGGATAATTGGGCCAAAATTTGATGGGGAAGAAAACGCTCGTGATTCACGACTATGGAAAAATGCAGAGAAGAAGAAAACTCCACCATTTCACGCCCGATTTTAAAATTTCTTTCGTGAACCAAGGAATTGAAAACAATACAAGGTTTGATGATCCATGGCCATAGAAAGATTGAAAATTTCATTCAAATGAGGATAAAAATAAAATTTTCATGGGTCTAGACAGGAAAATGGAAAATTTATCAAAACGTGCAGACTGGAGGGTTTAAACAATTTCAAAGCATGAATTTCTCTATCTTTTCAAACTTCCAACTTTACTTGAACACTTCTAGAGGGCGTGAGCTGAAAATTTTTGAATTTGTCGTAAACAATGAGGAGGGTATTTTGAGGGCGAAAACAAGACCATAATGCTTAAGGTGGATAATTTTTCATTTAAGAGCATAACAATAATTGTCATTATGTCCATTAATTCAATGCTAATTACAATATGGATGACCTTAATATTGTACAAGCTGATAAGGAGGATAGTAATGAGTAGATGGAAAGTTGATCAATTGATGAGTGAGGAGTTGAGGAAGAATATCATGTGGATGAGTATTAAGATTAAACTTGAGAGGTTCCGGTAGTGGTAAAACTTGAAGTTCAGTGATATGAGCATATGTGTCAGTCATAGAGGTAGGATGAGATGTAGAAGGAGAACTAGCATGGGCTTGAGAAGAATCCTTGAGATGTTGGATTTTAGATTTAAGAAATGTAGTCTTTGTTTCCATATCTTGAATTTTGTTTTGATATAAAGAATGTAAAGCTTGAATTGAATCTAAGATGGATTGATTAGATGTAGGATTAGGCATGATAGAGGCATCAGATAAAAAAAATAACCTTTTTATAAAACCATAATTGCAGAGTAATTAAATGTAAACTATGATATACAACTACTAGATACACTATGAAATAAACAATAAGTGAGAAAACATGAAACCCTAAGCACAAGAGAAAGAGAAAAGGACTTAGCTAATTTAGGCCTGATCTCAAGATGTTCTAAACCAGGAAAATTGATGAACAAAAAGGAAGAATGTTGTAACTATGCACAATGAAATTTGGGACTATCGGATAAGGCTGGACATGGACACCTAGATTAGGGAAAGGATGCATGGGTGATGGAGTCTGATACTGGGTGCATGTGATTGAAAAAATGGTCAGAATTTTATTTTTACAGTGTCGCATAAGTGTAAAAAATAGTCGTGGTTGATCAGCTATATGTCACACCTTGATCTCTGAGTACGCATGTAACCTAGAAAATAGAGATTCACCTAAAAAACCCACAATACATTAAATCTGAAAAATAAAGATGTAATACGGGGATTCAGACTAACCCCAATGGTCACCCGACAGAATGAACTTACAACTGAGCACTGCACTACATGTCAGACTCCATATAGTTCTTATGAGTATGTGAAAGAATCGTGCCCTAGAATGCCCTTATGAAAGATGCATTAGATAACACACTAGATTTTCTAAAATATGCAAATGTGTGTATGAAATAGAATGAATTTCCCCTTCCTATGCATTGTATGCAGAAAAATGTAGTCCCTTGTCCCTTGAATAGATGCTAGATGGATGCCTTTGAGTACTTTGGATGCCTTTGAATGCAAGCTTAGGTGATAGATAGTATGCTTAGAGTTTGGTTTTTTATTTTGGTCATATAACTATGTATTTATATGGTTCCCTTGGTTGAATTTTGTAATTGACAACTAGAAGGATGAACCATAAGAATATAAGATGCCCAAAAGATAAAAGAGACCCAAAAGAAATAAGTACGATAGAAAAGGGTCATGGGTTCCCAGAGGGGACAAGGGTTCCTGGGCAATGGCGTTGTGGCTGGGTGTTGATGTACGAAGTCATAAAAGATAATAAAGTAAAGTTTTTACTAGGTTATATGGTGTGTAAGACCAGGTATAAAATAAAAAAGACAAAAAAGGTCAAAGATAGCTATCAATTACTAGTTTCTCACTTAGGAATCATGTAAATGCTAGTATGCTTGTAAGACCTAGAAATGTACCCAAGCACATTATTTTATGTCTACAGTAACATGTTACTACTATCATTTGGTTGTTCCATAACATTGTTGGATGCCATTAAACACTTATTCTTGTTGTCAATTGGGATCGCAAGCAATGTCGGCATACAAGATTTCCTTCACACTTTCAAATGTCTTCAAATGTAGGTTTTTTCTAGTAAGATGCTGCAATTTATAGGGCTCGAACAATGTCGTGATATCAATATCGGCTGGTAGTAAAAAATGGTGATACTAAAGAACAATTTTTACTTTGTCGCATGGTACTCCATTTTTATTTATTCATGGTAGAATTCCCATGCTTCCAAACGTTACCGGTTCCGTGTTCTCAACCATGATCATTGGTCCCATTCCTTACCTATATATATACACCTCCCATTCATCTTTTACTATTTACACTTGTATGTTTCTCCAGACTATAGTTTTTCATAGCGTCCACTACTATGCCAAATGGTTTGTTCTATAATTAACTTCTAGTATTATCCACAAAACTAGCTCTTCATGTGACATGTACATGGTACCGATACAAGTATCCGATAACACCTCTTTTCTTAAAAAAGATTAATAATCATGGAACCAATAAAATTGTCAATTAACACTCCATATTTTGTTTGCAAAAACCTATTGTAGCCATAGTTACTACAACTAATGGAATACTTAGAAATTAAAGATGAATTCAAATGGATTGGAAACTCAGGGTTCCATGGATTTCTGTACATAGCTCACTATAAGACAGACACCAAGTTGTTAAAAAATTTAATGCATACATATAATAGTTTTGATCTATTTTTCCAAGTTTCATTACCATCTCACTAATATTTCATTAGAATAAATCTTGATGATATTCCTTGTTTAGTGGGGATACCCCACCAAAATGCATTACCCATAGCAATAAAAACCATTCTACCTGATCATGAAAAGAATTTTTTAGAGTCTCATTACAAGCTTTCTGTTGAAGATGAGGTTAATAATCCCTCTAAAAGAGGGATTAATGCTTAATCAATCAAAGACCCATTTCTCCTGGCCATGTTGGAATTTTTCCAGGCCTGCACCATTTTATAGGGAAAATACATTGAATTTCTTCAGTAGGTAGTGTACTACCTGTTGGTACCCAGTTTTAATCTCCTTCACAACTTGATCAACATCATGAATTTTATAAGAAACTCAGAGGTAGATAAATGATTTATATGTCATTTTGTAGCCGGGGAAGCAATTTATCTGACTTGTTAGCACTCAGGATTTGAAGAAGTGGGTAGCACCTTGAAAGGATTTTGATCTAATCCTCACTATTTTAGGTTGTGCCTTTCAACCAAGGTAAGAGAACCTATATTGCAGCCTCTGTTTTGTGAAGGAGGTGGAGATATCCTTATACTGTGCATATTGTATGGAGATGGCCTTGGGAAAACATGATCAATTTTCCATTATTCAAACTCAACAGAGTTGTCACTACTAAATGATGGAAATGCTTTCAAGACAAGGCTGAGGCTGCTAGAGACATGGTATGATCCTGATTTGCTTTGTGCATTTTTGTAAATGGATTGTGTTCTTTTGTTGACACACAATGCAATGCAGGGGTAGTATGGGGTAGGATTAGTTATTCTGAATGAAATTTTTGGTGGGAGATTTTAGACAAGACTAACAAAATTTTGCCAGATTCTTTGAGGACCTTTGCAAGAAATTTGTAACACCTAAACAGAAGAATGCTTCAAAGGGGTTAAGGTACTCCTTCAACTAGGATATGTGCACCAAATGGAGGCCCAGATCTGCACTCTTCCACACAATCTTTGACAACCTGCCACAAAATATTGAAGTAGATGAACAAACAAAGCATCCAGAAATCTCTATTTTATCATGACCTAAGGTGCACCCAAAGGTTTACAAACAATCTCAGAATTCAAGGAAGGTAAAGTGATTTTAAATCTATTTATCTCTTTATCAGATGAAAGCTCTTCTGAATGTGAGACTGCAGATGCCACTAAACTATCAACAAGAAATGAGACCATGTATGATCAAGAGAGATTTTAAACACAAGACTGCAACAGGAGCAAGAAACACAAATTGAAAACATTCTGAAACATAAGTGCATGCAAATTTTGCCAAGAGACAACACAAAATAATCTAGAATGACCAAATTTATCAGTAGGGGAATGTTATAAGAACAATCTCAGAGCTTGTTGATGGCTTTACAACTGAAACCAACTCAACATGATACAAATCTGATGCAAAAAGGAATTAGAAATGGTTCTCAGGTGGTTTCTCAGAGAATGGGCTTCTTCCCAGATTTTCCCGTGAATTTCTAAGTTTCTCTGACCTTTTGCATGTCTCAAAACATGCATTATATAACTTTCAATTACATTTGATCCTTCTTTCCCAAGAAAATAATATGCCCAGCATCAATTTTGTTACAAAATTCCAACATGATTCGCAGATAGGGACATTTAACAAATTTGCAACAAGAGTTGCTAGGTGTTTCTAAAATGGCAAATCATTACAAATCCTTCATCATTATCCATTGTGGAGGCATGTTTTTCATTCTCCAAGCATGCAGACCCCTTTCATTTCATCATTTCATCCTTATCATTCCAAAATTTGATTCTGCAACTTTATAATTTGATATTTCACGTTTTACACGGGCCTGAGTAAAAATTTATTTCAAAAACACCTCAAATCTACAAATTAATCCCTAAAACCACTTGCATTGATCTTTACAGGCACAAAGGACACAAATTCACCAAAAATTTGATGAAAAATGATGCAAAATTCACATTTCCACACTTCCTGGAGCAAAAATGGTGGCCAAAAATGAAAATGTAAAGTTACCCTTGATTTGCTCTTTCTCCTTCAATCTGGGCCCTCCACGTGTCAAAATATGATTGGGAATGAATTTGGGCTCACTTTTTGACCTTTTAACATTTTTGGAAAAATGGAAAAATTTGACTTTTTTCTCCGCCCCTCTGCCCTTGAAATTTGGTGATGACACGTGGCATATGGTGGGTCCCATTGAAATCGCGGCTCCATTCTGCGCATTTTGACCTTTTTTGAATTTTGGAAATTTTTTACTTTTTTCCCCGTGGGCCCACACCTCCACCTTTTCCCTTGACACGTGTCAGCCTCTCTATCGCTGAGGATTTGCGGGCTTATTTCATGTTTTAACTCTTTTTTTTGCCGTGGGAAAATTTTCTCACTTTGCCTCTATGGGCTTGCACCTCCGGTTCCTTCCTTTGCCATGTGTCAATCGTTGGTTCATCGTGGAGCCACGCCTCAAATTTTCATTCTAAGTCTTTTTTGCAAAAGGGAAAAATTTCCCTTTTACCTCCGCCGGCCCGCCGACCTGCTCTGCCCTTCGCCACGTGTCTCCCTGTGGCTTCATTCGCGGACCATGCGACTTAATTTTTTGCCTCTAACTCATTTTGACCAAAAAAGGGAACAATTTCCCCTTTGCCCCCACTGGCCTGCACTTCCCTCCGCCCTGCCACGTGTCCTCCTCTCTTCCATTGTGGCCCCGCGGACCTTTCCACATCTTTTTCCCTTTTCGCCAAAAAGGGAAAAATTCTTCTAAGTCCCCCATCGGCCCACACTTCCCCTTTTCGATTTTTAAGCCACATGTGTCCACCTGTGATTAGCTGTGAGGTTTCAGGCCAGTTTTGAATTTTAAAAATTTTCAAAATAAAATTCAAAAATCTCCAAGGAAAATTGACTCCCTCGCATTCTCCTCGGCCAATCAAAACATGACACGTAGGCAATTTGGAAAAAGCGGAGCCTTGTGCCCGAATTTTGCCCCATTTTCCAAAAAGGCAAAAAAAAAAAAGTTATAACACTTCCCCATCCTTCTCCTCAACTAAGAAGATGGCCACGTACCCTCTCGCTTCTGAGCTTAATTTGATGGCTAAAATACACCTGTCTGACCGTAAAAAACACATAATTTTCCAGTTGTGCCCAGAATCCAATTTTTTCACCAAGGATGGAATTTTTTGGTGAAATAGAATCAGATGAAACATGATTTTAAGCAATTTTCGACCATGGGGATAGATTTTCAAAGGAAAATAGGTATAAAATGATCATTTTTAAGCTCCACAGGTCGGGGAAAATGGAAAAAAATGACAGAGCCTGTGGATTTGGAGAATTTAGGGCAAAAATTAGGGCAAACTTGAGTATTTTTCTTGCAAAATGGGGCATGTCAAATGATTTTAAAATGAGATTTAAAGCATGGGAACAGAAGGCAACAACTTCATTTTACCCATTAAAACTATAGAAAAACATGTTTCATGAAGCATGTAGAGTGACAAAGGGGAAAGATTAGGGGAAGGTAACAGAAGGATCAAAATGGACACCAACATCAGCTCCTGCTCGGGGATGGGCACTCCCAGTGAGTGCCACAAGAACAATAAGTAGACCAAGTGCCAAAATAATCCATTGGGAAAAGGAGTCATGAGCCAAAATCACCAAAAACCAGTTGAGAACCTGACAAAAATGGCTGCCACACACCAAGGCAAACCACAAACCGACAAAACACCAAAAACAAAGTGAAAAACCAAACACTATACACTATACAAGTGGTGCATACCTCAAATTTGGGGATTAATCCAAGAAATGCTTCAGATGCCTTCCATTAACAGGTAGTTCAAGAAATTCCCCATCTAAATCTTTGAGAAAAAAGGTATTCTCACCAATTCTGATATCAATGGAGTAAGGGCCCATCCATAATGCATCAAATTTTCCATGTTTTCCCTTATCTTCATTTCTGTTGTCCCATAACAAAACCAGATCTCCAATATTGAAGGCCCTAGGAGTGACCTTCTTGTCAAACAATCTTTTCAACTTCTCTCTAAATCTGACATGCCTCTGGTGGGATGCTCTTCTCTCTTCATCTAGCTCCACAATCTGATTAATCCTTGCTTCATATGGACTGACCTCTTGATCCTCAAGTTGTTGAACAAACTGAAATGAAGATAATTACAGATGTAAGGGCAGCAGAGCTTGAGTTCCATACACCAACTCAAATGGGATCTTACCAGTAGCTCTCTTGGCAGTGATTCTATCAGCCCAAACTACAAATTTTAGTTGTTCACCCCATTTTCTCTTGTTCAACTCCAAGGTCCTCCTAATGATCTTCAATAAGTTCTTATTGCTGGACTCAGCTTGTCCATTCCCTTGGGGGTTATAGTTTGAAGAATAAGTCAGATTGGTTCCATACTCCTTGCACATTACCATCAAAGGTTTAGCTCTGAAACACATGGCATTATCAGCCACAATCTTGACTGGCACACCAAATCTGCATATGATATTATTCAACAAGAAGTCCATAACAACTTGGTGTGTTGCTTTCTTGGTGGGGATTGCCTCTACCCACTTGGTGAAGTAATCTGTGGCTACAAGGATCCATTTATGTCTAGCACTAGAAGGGTCTGAAATCTCACCAATGAAGTCCATCCCCCACTGTTTGAAAGGAGCTTCAATTGATACAGGTTGCAAAGGAAGGGAGCCTGAAGCTTTCATTCTTCCAGAGAAACGCTGGTAGCTTTCACATTTTCTAATCAGCATGGTTGCATCTTTGAAGAGAGTAGGCCACCAATAACTAGCTCTCAAAACCTTGTGTGTTGTAACCCTTCCAGCAAAGTGTCCTCCACAAACTCCCCCATGGAAATCAGCAATCACTTTGGGAGCTTCATCTTCAGTTACACACTTCAAGAGGACACCTTCAGGGTTCTTCCAAGCCAGCCCAAAGTCAGTGATGATGTATTTTTGAGAAGCTAGCTTGAGGGCTCTTTTCTAATTTTTATTTAAATGATTAGGACATCATAGGTGTCTGAGGTAAAAGATTATATCCTTGTACCACTCAGAACTTACCAATTTCCCAAGAACATCTGCCCTTTCTTCCTCTACTTCATTCACTTCCACAGTCTGCAAGTTGCTCTCAGCCATGAGCTTAGCAAGACCCAAACCTCTTACCAACTTTTTGGTTTGGATGTCCATATCATACTCTTGCAGTTTGTTCACCCATCTACATCTTTTACTTGAGATCTCCATCTCTGATAAGATGTCTTTTACCATGGTGTGGGGAACATAAGCAACAACTTTTGAACTTAAAATATAAGGCCTGAAAACCTTTGTTGCTTTCACCAAGGCAAATGCTTGTTTTTCCATGATTGTATATTTTAACTCAGCAGCTTGTAAAGCCTTGCTAAAGAAGGCAATAGGCCTCTCAGCCCCATCTTCATCCTTTTGGAGCAAAAAAGATGCAATAGTATTTTTAGAAGCAAAGGAGAAGATTTGGAAAGGCTTTTTGTAATTCGGGGCTGCCAAGACAGGTGCATGTTTAAGTGCCTCTTTGATTCCTTCAAAATCCTGAATAGCAGCCTCCTCCCATTTGATAACTTGATCTTTCTTTAACATGCATGTGATAGGAAGAGTCAACTCAGCAAAATTGGACACAAACCTTCTAATGAAATTGATCTTCCCAAAGAAAGATTGGATGCCCTTCTTCGTTCTTGGAATTGGCACCTTGCTGATTGCTTCTACTCTCTCAGGGTCAATCATGACACCAGCCTTTGAAACAATATGACCAAGCAGCTTGGCCTTTTGCACCCCAAAGTGACACTTCTTTGGATTGAGAGAGATTCCAAATTCTCTACATCTGATCAACATTCTTTCCAAATGCTGCAAGTGATCTTTTCTGCTCCTTGAAAATACAGTCACATCATCCTGATAAACTACAATGAAGTCATTTATATAACCAACAAAAGCAACATCCATTGCTCTTTGGAAAGTAGCTCCAACATTCATGAGACCAAAAGGCATTCTCACATAAACATATGTTCCCCAAGGAGTGGTAAAGGTAGTTTTAAATCTTTCTGACTCCTTGACAACAACCTGATTGTAGCCAGAGAAACCATCCAAGGTGGACAACAATTCAGATCCAGTCACTAACTGCAGCATGTTCTCCATGTTTGGAAAAGGATAATTGTCTTTCAATGAAGCTCTATTCAGATTTCTAAAGTCTACACAAAGTCTGATATCTCCATTCTTCTTTCTGACTGGCACAAGGTTTGCAACCCAAGATGAATACCTTGTGGGCTGAATGATCCCTCCCTCCTTCAGTTTCTTCAATTCATCTTGCATTTTCATGGAGAGGAGTGGATTAATTGGCCTTTGCTTCTATCTGAATGGTTTGGAATTTTTTTTCAAGAGGGATCTCATGCTAAAACAAGTCCTCTCTATATGCTTTCAGCTCTGAATATGACCAGGCAAGGCAATATTGATATTATTTCAACAATTGAAGATAGGACTATTTTTCTTCCTTGTTTAAACTACTGCCCAACCAAACTTTTCTTGGTTTTTCCTTTGTTCCCAAGTCATGCTCTTCCACATCCCTTGAGGTAGATATGTTTCTATTGATGATGCAATCAACATTGCTAAAATTTGACTCAAGAGCAACAAGACCTCTAGGAATGGTGTTAGTTTTCAATTGGATAATATCTTTTCCAAAAAAAGTCTCTCTTCCTTCAGTCATACATACCATTGGTTCCCAATCAATATGCTGATCTACAAACTCACCTTGATTTTGTAAGAACCTTTGCACTTGAGCATCATCATTAAACACTTGCCAATGCTTGATGTTGTTAGGGACAACTGGCCTAGTTAACACTTCAACATTGTACTCATAATAAGGTGAAATGGTGCAATCTCCAAATCTTGACCCCAACACTACCAACTTTTTAGTAGCAACATTCAAACTTCTGTCATGGTGCACAATATTGAAGGAATCAAACATCTCAATTAGATCCCAAACTACATGCTTATACTGTTTCATCCGCTGATTTTTTGTAGCATACAATTTTCTTATTTGTTTGACAACTAGCTCTGAATCTCCCTTTGCAATGATGTCCTTGACACCATACTTCCATGAAATTCTCAGACCCAACAACAAGGCTTCATACTCAACAATGTTGTTAGTACATTCAAAATTAAGCTTGAAGGAAAAAACAAATTCTTCCAAGCTAGGAGAAATCAGAATTACACCAGCACCATTTCCAAATTTGGAGCAAGCTCCATCAAATAGCAAGGTCCAAGGAGAACATACCTATTCAAGGCACTTTGACTGATCCATTTTGTGTTCTTTTCCATCAGCAAAACCAATAAAATTATCAACATCAACATCAACAAATAATACTTCATAAGAAGCATTGTTTGGGTCCTCAATTAGATGCAACATTTTCTTTTCTCCATAGAGCTTGACAAGGCTGCCCTCAATGGGAATGGTGGAAAAATACATATCCATTTGGACACTCCCTCTAACACTTGCAGCCCACTTTCTTGACAATAACATACCCCATTTGGCAGGGCAATCAACAATCACAACATCCAATTTTAAATTCCTCCCAGGATAAGATGCAAGCTGCACCACCAAACCCTTCACACAACCAACAACCGACACTTCTCTTGAGTCCATGGTAGTACATTTTCCATAGGTTGTTGTCACTTTGATATCCAACTCATTCATGACTTCTAGAGGCATGACATTACATGATGCACCAGAATCAAACATACAATTGTGAAGTAGCCTATCCTTTATGATCAAAGTTGTGAAGAATGGATCAACATTCAATTGGGAATCAACCAAGGATGTCCCCAAATATACCTCAGGTGTCTCTCCAAAATCCTCTACTGCTGGTGGTGTTTCAAGGTCAACAATGATCTGAGGAGGAGTTTCAACAACATTTACATTTTTACCTGGATTAGTGTTCTCCTCCTTCAATCCCAAGTACTCAAATGCTCTCTTCTTATGCTCAGGAATCCTAAGCAACTCAATGATTGGAACACTCACTTTGATTTGGCTCAATACTTGGGCTATGTCATAGGGAACACTCTTTGGCAAAGCAACATTGGAAGGGAGACAAGAAGATTCATTTGATGGCAAGGGATTCTTGGCAGCTTGGGCATGAGGAGGACTGTAATTTTTTCTTGGGACAATAGAGCTTTTGGCAAGTGTTTCTCTCCTAGGAGCTTCTTTTGGAATGCTTGTGAGCAAGGGTGTTTTAGGTTTGGCTTGAGGCCCAACTCCTTTAACAACTTTTCTTCTAGTGTTATAATCTTTCTCTTGAGCTACAACAACATTCATCAACAATTGTCTATCTTCCTCCGAAGGAATACCACCATCATACTTCTTAATCATCAAAGCTCTTAAGTATTCAAAGTCATTGTTAGGAATTTCAAAAGCTTGCACTACATCAACTTCAAGAGTATGAGGGGGAAGAAATACTTGTACCCATTTGATGCAATCCCAAAAGGTTGCAGCTATCCTTGCACTTATCACTTCAGTAGATGTTGCTCCTCCTTGTGAGCTTGAAGAACAACCCACCATGCAAATATCATCATCAGTACCATCATCATTATTAGCTTCACCATCTTTCTGGTCCACTTCACATGGAGGATGGGGTAAAAAACACCTATCACACCAATCACTATCAATAACTTCCTTCAACAACAACAACCCTAGCAGTTAGGGGATCAGGTAACACTCTTCCTTCACGTGCTTGAGGATGTCTATTTGTAGACCCCATGGGTCCTTTTCCTCTATCATCTACCCTTTGATCACCTCTAGGATGATTGGAAAATTTGTCATGGTTTTTTGCTCTTGGCTGACCTTGTGAAGTTTTCCCAATTCCCTTCTCAGCTCTTGCCAACTTGTATGAGATTTCTTTGACAGCCCCTGCCAAAGTTTTCACAACCTCCTCTAAATCAGCACCCTTGCTAGCTTGAGGTTTTTCAGGGTTTATCAACTTTACACCATCTCTCTTGAGAGGTTTCCCAATTGCTTTGATATTGTTTTCAATTTGAAGTGCCATGGTGAAAGCTTGTCTTAGATTGGTAGGGTTCTTGTCTCTTAGGTAATAGGCTGCCTTTTTATCAAATGCATCTACATATTTGATTAAACAAGACTCATCACAAGGCCTCAGACTAACAGGCAAACCTTCTCAAAGTTTTGTTAAACCTTGTGTTAAAGTCATGGACTAATTCATTGGGGTTCTTCTTGATATTCTCAAACTCAGACAAGAGAAATCTAGGATCAGTCTTGTCACCATATTGCAACCTAAATGCATTCTTCATCTCAGTCCAAGAATCAATTGAATTATCAGGCAGAGCCTTGTACCAATCCCTAGCATCCTCTTCTAGTGTATGAATGAACAATTTAATATACACATCTTCAAACTCTATCTCAAAATCTTCCATCATGTTAACAAAAAGTTTGAGATGCTGATCACCAGTTATTGCATTGTTACCTTGGAATTTTGGCAATCTATTTCTGACATCTTGTGGGACAACATTTGGGTAACCATCCATTCCTCTAAATTCTATAGGACCAAAGGTGTTAACAAAAAATGGAGGTCTAGGTTGAGCCATATTGTTTGGTGGAGGTGATCTTGGGGGTGACACAAGCTGATGAGGAGTGCAAGGTCTTTGGGGCTCAAGAATGTGATTCACAAGACTGGTATTCTCTAAGTGCTGATTTTCTTGGAAAGTTTTATTTGAATTGAAACACAGAGGTGCAGATTGGAGAAGGAACTTACCCAGTACAGTAGAAGGACCTTCACTAGCTGAGGCAAACAAGTTTATGAGAGGATTGCTTGAATCAGAATCACTTGAAGAAGAGTGATAATCCTCTACCAAAGGCTGATCTCTCTCACCAATGGATATATATTTTCCTGATGTATGACCTTTAACAACCTTCCAAACTCTTCTCCCTTCCAACTCTGAGTTTCTTGAATCTGTAAACAACTTCTTAGCAGAGTCTCTAATGAAGAGAGATCTTCTTCCTTCCAGTTTTGTAGAGATTAGCAACACCAAAGTAAATGACAGAAAGGTTAAGACACTGGTACTTATCAAGATCAGAACAACATGGAGTCACCACTAAGGAATTTCACCCTAGTTGTGCAAATGCACTAAAATACTCTGTCAAATATCTATCAGCACTGAAAATCTTGCCAAACTTTATAGATCAGACCTTCCTTTCTTTGAATTTATCAACCACAAATGCTAATGAAGTGCAACAACTGCTGGAAACTGGTAAAATTGCAGGCAGAACTTATATCTTCACTTAATCCTTACAAATCTGATTATAAAATGATGCTTCAACAATGTATTTGCATGCAGAATTTACAAGGGACTTTACCAGGGTTTGATATGCATTCAAATATCTCAAATATGTATGCACATGGATCAGATTGAACTAAGAGAATATCAAACTCAAAACTCTACTCTTCATTCCAATCTTATAAATCTGATCAGAAGATGATACTCAGATTTTGTAATTACACATAAATCACACAAGAAGTATTACCAGGGATCTGAAATACTAAAAAATGTCCCTAGTAATGGCACCATTAAGTGTTGTTGACGGGATAAATAGACATGGACTGGAAAATGAATCAACAAATCAATCTCAGCAATGTAAATTATTTCCCAAGAATTCAAAACAAGTCCCCAGTAGTGGCGCCATTTGGGTGTTGGTACCCAAATTTAATCTCCTTCACAACTTGAGCAGCATCATGGATTTTACAAGACACTCAGAGGTAGATAAATGATTTATATGTCATTTTGTAGCCGGGGGAAGCAATTTATCTGACTTGTTAGCACTCAGGCTTTGAAGAAGTGGGTAGCACCTTGAAAGGATTTTGATCTAATCCTCACTATTTTAGGTTGTGCCTTTCAACCAAGGTAAGAGAACCTATATTGCAGCCTCTATTTTGTGAAGGAGGTGGAGATATCCTTATACTGTGCATATTGTATGGAGATGGCCTTGGGAAAACATGATCAATTTTCCATTATTCAAACTCAACAGAGCTGTCACTACTAAATGATGGAAATGCTTTCAAGACAAGGTTGAGGCTGCTAGAGACATGGTATGATCTTGATTTGCTTTGTGCATTTTTGTAAATGGATTGTGTTCTTTTGTTGACACACAATGTAATGCAGGGGTAGTATGGGGTAGGATTAGTTATTCTGAATGAAATTTTTGGTGGGAGATTTTAGACAAGACTAACCAGAATTTTCCAGATTCTTTGAGGACCTTTGCAAGAAATTTGTAACACCTAAACAACAGAATGCTTCAAAGGGGTTAAGGTACTCCTTCAACCAGGATATGTGCACCAAATGGAGGCCCAGATCTGCACTCTTCCACACAATATTTGACAACCTGCCACAAAATCTTGAAGTAGATGAACCAACAAAGTATCCAGAAATCTCTATTTTATCATGACCTAAGGTGCACCCAAAGGTTTACAAACAATATCAGAATTTAAGGAAGGTAAAGTGATTTTAAATCTGTTTATCTCTTTATCAGATGAAAGCTCTTCTGAATGTGAGACTGCAGATGCCACTAAACTATCAACAAGAAATGAGACCATGTATGATCAAGAGATATTTTAAACACAAGACTACAACAGGAGCAAGAAACACAAATTGAAAACATTCTGAAACATAAGTGCATGCAAATTTTGCCAAGAGACAACACAAAATAATCCAGAATGACCAAATTTATCAGTAGGGGAATGTTATAAGAACAATCTCAGAGCTTGTTGATGGCTTTACAACTGAAACCAACTCAACATGATACAAATCTGATGCAAAAAGGAATTAGAAATGGTTCTTAGGTGGTTTCTCAGAGAATGGGCTTCTTCCCAGATTTTCCCGTGAAATTCTAAGTTTCTCTGACCTTTTGCATGTCTCAAAACATGCATTATATAACTTTCAATTACATTTGATCCTTCTTTCCCAAGAAAATAATATGCCCAGCATCAAGTTTGTTACAAAATTCCAACATGATTCGTAGATAGGGACATTTAACAAATTTGCAACAAGAGTTGCCAGGTGTTTCTAAAATGGCAAATCATTACAAATCCTTCATCATTATCCATTGTGGAGGCACGTTTTTCATTCTCCAAGCATGCAGACCCCTTTCATTTCATCATTTCATCCTTATCATTCCAAAATTTGATTCTGTAACTTTATAATTTGATATTTCACGTTTTACACGGGCCTGAGTAAAAATTTATTTCAAAAACACCTCAAATCTGCAAATTAATCCCTAAAACCACTTGCATTGATCTTTGCAGGCACAAAGGACACAAATTCACCAAAAATTTGATGAAAAATGATGCAAAATTCACATTTCCACACTTCCTAGAGCAAAAATGATGGCCAAAAATGAAAATGTACAGTTACCCTTGATCTTCTCTTTCTCCTTCAATCTGGGCCCTCCACGTGTCAAAATATGATTGGGAATGAATTCAGGCTCACTTTTTGACTTTTTAACATTTTTGGAAAAATGGAAAAAATTGACTTTTTTCTCTGCCCCTCCACCCTTGAAATTTGGTGATGACACGTGGCATATGGTGGGTCCCATTGAAATCGTGGCTCCATTCTATGCATTTTGACCTTTTTTTGAATTTTTGAAAATTTTTTACTTTTTTGCCCCACAGGCCCGCACCTCCGCCTTTTCCCTTGACACATGTCAGCCTCTATATCGCTAAAATTTGTGGGCTTATTTCATGTTTTAACCCCTTTTTTTCGCCAAGGGAAAATTTTCAATTTTGCCTCCCATGGGCCCGCGCCTCTGGTTCCTTCCTTGCCACGTGTCGGTCGCTGGTTCGTCATGGAGCCACACCTCAAATTTTCATTCTAAGTCTTTTTTGCAAAAGGGAAAAATTTCCCTTTTGCCTCCACCAGCCCGCCGACCCACTCTACCTTCGCCACGTGTCTCCCTTTGGCTCATTCGTGGGCCCGCGGCTTAATTTTTTGCCTTAACTCATTTTGACCAAAAAAGGGAACAATTTCCCCTTTGCCCCTGCCGGCCCGCTCTGTCCTTGCCCTACCACATGTCCATCTCTCTTCCATTGTGGCCCTGCGGACCTTTCCACATCTTTTTCCCTTTTTTCCAAAATGGCAAAAATTCTTCTAAGTCCCCCATTGGCCCACTTTTCCCTTTTTGATTTTTAGGACATGTGTCCACCTGTGATTGGCTGCAGGGTTTCGGGCTAGTTTTGACTTTAATTTTTTTTTACAAAATAAAATTCAAAAATCTCCTAGGAAAACCAACTTCCCTGCTTCTCCTCGGCCAATCAAAACATGCCACGTAGGCAATTTGGAAAAAGCGGAGCCCTGGGCCCGAAAATGCCCCATTTTGAAAAAAGGCAAAAAATGATAAGTTATAACACTTCCCCACTTCTCCTCAGCTAATTAGATGCTGTTATGTACCCTCTAACTTCTCAACAATAATTTGATGGCTAAAATACGCTCGTCAGACCGTAAAAAACATAGAAATTTTCCAGTTGTGCCCAAAATCTGATTTTTTCACCAAGGATGGAATTTTTTTGAAATAGAATCAGATGAAACATGATTTTGAGCATTTCTCGACCATGGGGATAGATTTTCAAAGGCATATAGGTATAAAATGATCATTTTTAAGCTTCCACGATCGGGAAAATGGAAAAAATGACATAGCCCACAGATTTGAAGAATTTAGGGCAAAAATTAGGGCAAACTTGAGTATTCTTGCAAAATGGGGCATGTCAAATGATTTTCAAATGGATTAAGGCATGGGAATAGAGGCAACAACTTCATTTTACCCATTAAAACTATAGAAAATGTTTTAGGAAATGCAGAGTGAAAAGAAAATTAGGGCAAAGGTGGTGTAAGATCAAAATGGACACCAACACTACCTTCTCCAAACCATTTCCAATGTTAGATTCAATTGGTGTTCATATATTTCGGCAATGATTTTATCTGACCTTGACAAAGCCATTATGAGTCCTAGTGTAGTTATTTCTTCTTCTTATTTTATTATTGCTTTTTATGAGGGTTTTCACACACTAAAATCAACAACCATTGCAACTGGATTGCATGATAATATGGTAAAATATGCAATGTCTATGGATTGATAGTTGGTGGTTTTTTTAAAAGTATTCTATCTTGATTATTTTCATAAAAATAATCGTTGTTAAATCAATTGTGTAAAATATATAATTTGTTTTCAACAGGTTAAAGCAAACAAAATAATGGCTTGACATGTTGCGATAGTTAACCCACATAATCCTGAGGGGTCTGATGATAATGATGCAGTTGATGTCACCATGACCAATGACTCTATGACTATCACTAACACCCAAAAACCTAGAAGTAGAAACAAATGCATGCACTATTCATTTGGATCATCCCACAACTATGCAAAAATATGTACTCAGGCCAATCCGGGTTTTAATTAATCCACAATACATAATCGTGTTAATTTTGATTAATTTTTTTCTAAAATAATGATAATTTGAGTCTTGACACTGACATATGTCATTTTCCTAATGTGAATTTACCTCCCGCACATCACCCACGGTGTCTAACTCTCCTGAAACTACTTACATACTTGAGCAATATGAGATTCAGTCTACAGAAGTTCTTCTCCCTTCAAGTTTAGGTATGAATAAATCATAGATTTAAATTTTATTTATATTACTCTTGGTTTTAGGATTTTATCATTCAACTAACTAGTTTTCCTTAAAATAAGGGTTTGCAATGCCACCACCTCCCTTCTAACTAGTGCCACAATATATCGATTATGGAAAACAACATTCACAATGTAAAAAATCCATATTGATTTCATTCTTTTTAAGTGTTTATTGTTCTCTTGTTTGAATTCGTGCATACAACATACTGATATTGTTAAATTATTGATCCCCATATAATTTCTACATCCTTAGTCTCATGTTCAAGCCACGACCACCCCCTTTTCTTAGCGCTTAAGGATTACACCAAGCCGACCTCCCCTTTTGCCTCATGGTAAGGGAAATATGATAGTATTATTTGGAACGAGTAGGGGGATACACAATCATACCACTTCAGAGGTACCCAAATTTTCATTGGGTGATGTATAGAGGAAATTCTATTTTAAATAATATAGATATGGATGAATAGTATCTTAGCTTTGAAAACCTTTATGATATGGTAGCAATAAGGAAACAACAAATCCATCACAATGATCATATTAAGTCCAAAAAAAGGAGAAACTAGTACCACAACAACAAGCCACTTCAGATCCTCCTTCACCAATTAGGGAGGAAAATTTGGATGATGATGGAAAAACAAAAATTTTGGTTAACATTCTTGTGGATAATAATTATACACCCCTTGTGATGGAAAATATTATGTCTGATATTAAGTAATTAAGGAAATGGTAGATCAGAGTGAAAGATATGATAAAAGAAATTAATGAATGATATCATAATTTCTAACATAGGGAACATATTTTTTCATTGATAAAAATGAACCGGCTAAGATAGACGATTTACTTTCTTTCATCATTTTTGTACCCTTCAAAGAACAAGAAAATCCCATGCATGTCAGCCTATCACCCAACGGGCACTGGGTGCTCACCCTAGGCACATGCGGGCACCAAGTCCCTCTTTTGTGTGAGTTGTGTGAGGATGCATCATCTATGATAGATACTTAAATGCAGAAGAATGGAAAAGAACCATGCATTCATATTGAGAGCGTATGACGAGTTTCTAGAATAATGCATCCATATAGACAAGGAAAGCATTAGCAGAATACAAATCTAGACCATAATAGAGAGGAAATGCACAAGGGTTTACATCCATTCACAAAGAATATACACAGAACAGATCCATATAGATATAAGTATAAACCAGGAATCACATATATTTATATTCAACATGTTTGATAATCACATTGCATTCATTGAGGCCATTACAGAATAATATAATAGTTTAGACTAGATTCATGCATCAGAACTGGACTTAGGTGCCTCATATTACAAAGGAAAACAAATGCCCATCCCCTTGATATTCCATTAATCCTGTAGATCTTCTAAACCCAACCCATAAAACTCTCCACGATATTTTTTGAAGCTATACTTCTTTCTCACCAATTTCCCCTTTTCTTGTACCAGGCGCTTCACCTCTCATCTCCATCCATATGGGTGTATGGTTGTATATGAAGACAAATGTTGTTGTAAGGATTGCTATATTTCTGTCTTTCTCACCAATTTCCCAGAGCTTTTCTTGTACCATCTGGGGCGCTTGAATATATAGCCTCAGCAACCACTGAATCCAAGCCTTTATGAAGTTATGGATCAGTTGCCAGAGTGTCCAAGGTGGTCCTCTAAGGAAGCATGCCTCTATAATTATGAAGAATTTTGATCAGATCTAAGCTCATTCCACTCGTTTGCAATGATGGTTTGTCCTTTCTGGTATCCTTCTATCTCACATGTATCCAATTGAATATTCCATTCATGGGCACCAAGTTACCAGGCTGACACCTTATCCACTTTGCATCCGCAGTCGGGTCATGCTTTTCCCATGTGCCGTGAGGAATGTCAAATGTGGATAAGTCCCAAAACCCTTGCTTTACCTTGTGCAATATATTGTCTATGTAATCCACTAGGTTCTTGCTGGAACCCTTCTAAAAACTTGTCCCACACATGTGCCTTCATCCTATCTCAAGAGAATATTTGCATATTGTCCAATGCGCCCTCTTGTACTTAGCCAATATTTTAGGGCCCCAACATTTCTCAAGCACAATCTGGTAATATTATCACCAACAATAGTTATAATAATGATAATGATTTAAATATAATGCTTAATAGATTGGAAAATTCAATCACTGAGGCAAAATTATATTACAATAAGTGGAATAGAGATGAAAAACTTGTCACTATTGTAAATGCAGAGAAAGACTTGGCCTTGAAGTACTTAATATTTTGAAGAATATATTTTATATTGTTATTGTTTATCTACTTTATAACTATGGTAGGTTTATGTGTAGTCCAAATATCAGACGTTGAAGATTAAAGTGTAGGTGTTAGATGTGCACCTTAAAAAAGTAAGAGAAAGTGTACGAGGAGCAATATTCTTCAAAGAGGAATTTGTTATGTTAAACAAGCAGAACAATACATTGCGAAGGATTATAAAGGAGGCTAGATTGGATCATAATATTATGTTAAGGAAAAAACTGATGATGATCCTACCCTCCTTTCAAATGGAGATTTAGCTAGCTAGGATAGGTAAAATATTGAAAATATTAATGCCGCTGCAAATGAATTAGTTCAATCTGGTGTTATTAAAGATAGTGCAAATGTTAATGTTGTAGAAGCTTCTCTAGGAAAAGGATCCAAATGAAGATAAAATATTGATGTCAATCATTGTCTTTGTCAAATGAAAACATTATCTTATTTTAAAACTCATACAATTTTTAGTTAATGAATACATGGATTTACAATTTAGTTTTAAACTTGTATGGAATCAATATTGAAAAATTGGATGTACATTGTACTCTTCCATTTTGATAGTTGATTCTTGATGTATATATATTATAATTATAGTGTATTTTCAAATTAGTTGAATTAAATAAAGAAAACATTATCTCTAGACTCCTATGTATTTTGTTAATCCACATAATCTCGATGGATATATGGATAATAATATATTTGCGAACATGTGTGGATTCGATATTGAGAAATCATGATTGAACATACTTTCTTAAGTAATGTAATTAATTTTTTTACATCATCTAGTTTGCACAACTAGTTACTATATGTTATTTCACGCAATATACAAAACATAGAAGTGATTTAAAATTTCCAAACATTATATAAAAAATATATGTAAAGGAAAAATAACTAAATGACAAGTCACAATATATATATTTCAAAAAAGGAAAATTCTCAAATGTCTTGTAACTAAAATAACCCTATCCTTAATGATCCTTCATCACTTATTTTATCTTTTGCAGTTGCAAGTCTGCTAGAGTCCAAGTCAATTTCAACATAATCCGAGTCTCCATTGGTTGTTATCTAATTGACAACCCTTTTCTCTAAAATAAATGCTTAAGAATATAATGCTCTTTCATATGGAAATGTGTCCAGTCCATATCTTGAAACATACAATCTCAAAAAAGTTTCCAAATTTTTGTCCAATCTGTTGCGAAGTTTTGATTTAACAAATTTTAATGTGCTAAAATCCTTTCATCTTCAACAGACCCCAAAATCATTCTCTATATGAGTTCATACAGTTTGAAGTATTCACTTATAAATTCTCTCATAATGCTATTGTGATATAACTTTCTTCACATACGTATAATAGCTCCATTTTATGTTGGCTCAGTAAGAGTCTTATATTGATCACTCATTGTCAATGAAAAATGTGTAAAGTCTGATATGAGTAATTTTCTATTTAATATACCATTCAATTATCCTCCATTAAAATATGAATATTTGCAAAACTGATCCATTACTCTAGACATGTATTTTGTAAATAATTGAGGTGTTAGTTCTTCACCAATCATTGGATTCCAGAAATTGGGATTTATAACTCCCATGACCTTAAGAAGATCTCTATTCTTAAATCATTCTCTGATATCAGAAGACAATTTTTAAGATATCTTCATCATTTTTTCCATGTATCAGAAACTAAAACATCAACTAGAAGGCTTGTTAGAGGAACTTCCTCAATATCAAAACCCAAGACATAATAATCTCTTTAGAAAGTGTGTATTGGTATATTTTCCCCATCAACTGAGATATAAACATGACCATTGATATTAAAATTCAAATATCTATTGGGATATTTTATATATATTAAGACCTTCCAACTTCTGAATATCAAATTCTGAAACCAGTCTTGGCTGAAATATAAGCTATCCAAAATCATATAGATTGAATTATCACTCACACCAGTTATCTTTCAAATTTGTAATAACTAGTTTGCAGAGGTTCTCAGAATTACAATTCTCCATCATTTTGTGCATAGATAGTAGACGAGGTTCCCTCAAATGATTATTGAAATTGAAAGTGTAAATATGCATGCAAACCCACGATGTATTGTCTACTCTTGTGACCTCATCAATTAACAATGAGATAAAATTCACATTTATTACCTTTTCTCAAATAAGTGATTTCAAATTTTTCCATACACTTTGCCATTTCTCAAGCACTGGTATTTGACTAGTGTTATATTAGAATGTTTGGAAACCCATTACATTGAAATAATATCTAAAATAGGTCTTCCATTTTTTAAAATGTGAAATATTTTTTGGAATTGTATAAGTCTTGACTAAATTATGGATTCTTTAGGACAATAACATCTGTTATCATTTCTATTTTCTTATACACCTCACGCACCCTTTCCTTCTCATCCTGTAACTCACGCCTTAATTGAGCGCTGATTATCTATTTCTGATTCAAGTACTAGGTCTCTTCAATGAGATATTCTTCCTTTTTCTCTAGCTCTACCTCTAGGAACTTCACCATATCATTTCTGCCAAAGAGCCTGGTTTCACTTTCAACTGAAACTTTGTTCAACGCAATGCATATTTACTAGTCTTATAATCATTAAGTGTTTACCAAGGGGTTGATTCCTTTTAAATCAGGCACCTTCATCAATGCTCCTTAGTTTAATTCAAATTTAGGTTTATTAATGTGGGACTCAAATGCCTAAGAAAGCATTTTCCTTGTCTGAGTGTATGCACCTTCCTCATCAAATGACGTCATAGCAAAGAGTTTTTCCGTTAGCACGGTGCTTTGAAAATGTACGTGCAACACCTTGCTTAGATCGTCAATGTATCCCATTCCTTGAACTTGGGTTGCTTTCAAGTTCTTCCTTCCTGTGCGCGCGGCCTTTAGCAAGCTTACAACCAAACTGGGATTTCCTCCCATGCTACCATATTATTTTTATATGCTTTCCTTCTCAATTTCCTTCAGCACTACATCCGTGCTTCATTTCACCTCTTATTCTACCAAGGTCTCGATGATTTTTTCCACTTATTTTTCTGTGGCCTGATCTATCTATTCCTTTTTGAGGCTTGGGGTCCTTTGATATTTTGTAACTTCTTCCCCACCTACCCCCTTTCCTTGGGTCTCATCTTCTTCTTCATCCTCCTTCTCCTCATCTCCTTTGTTATACTCATCTCCTTCTTCTTCCTTGTCATCCTCCTCTTCCTCTCCTTCTTCCTCAGAATCATGTACTTTGAAAACTAAAGGGTCTTGAGCTTCTTCAGGCTCATCATCATCCTTCTCACCTATGTAGGCTTCCAGGCTCTCTTTTTCCTCTGAATCTACCTTTTCCATCACCTTCTACCTTTTCCTGATTAGTGATTCCAAAATAGGAGATTCTACTCTTTCTTCCTCCTCTCCTGGTGACTTCTCCTTTATGAGAGGTTATTCTTTCTATGGCACTTCCTCTTCTAGGGTCTTCTCCTTGATTGGGTACTTCTTCCTACGTGTGTAGGTACTAGGTTTTGTGCTTGCCTCTGGTGTGAAAGGAACGATAACCAGATCGTACCAATCCAAGAATACAGATGCTAATCAAACACCACGATCAATAAGATGAAAGAAATTCACCAAAATAACTTTACATAAACCTTTGCAAACAAATGAGCAGCAATATCATATATTATTATGGAACTTAATGCAATATATTGAGAATGGGCCTTGCTTAAATAGGCAAGGAATAACAATCTAAGAACCAGTCAAGTCGTAGATCAAGCCATAAATCAAGGAAATAACTAGTCATCAAAGAACTACTCAAGACCATAGATTTAGGAGACAACTAGACATCAAGGATCTAGTCAATACCATAGATCAAGGAAAGAACTAGTTAATACCATAGATCAAGGAAATAACTAGTTAATACCATAGATCAAGGAAATAACTATACCTAACAACTAGATAATATCTCCTAATATATAAATAAGTTAAAAGAAATATCCATACACATAAGTGGGTGAGGATAAATACAATAAAGGTAAATAAAGTACCTAGGTGAACATGAGCTAAGGTATATACCTACTCTAACACCCCCCCTCAAGTGAAGCTAGGGGCCAAAATAGATGTGGCATGTCCACAGTATGAGTCTCGGCAACTAGGCCTGATGAGGTACTCATGTACAATAACTGGGAAAAAATGGACACCGCAAGGTACCCAAAACCAGTAACAACAAAGTAAAGAGAGTAAAGACCCGCTCCAAGGCATCGCAAGAAGCTCAGCTCAAAAACTCGTACAATGCTGAAGAAGTTTTGTGTGCATTGTGGTCTGAATCCACTACTCGATCACAAAACTCAAAAACAACTGACACTAGGTTTCACTAGAATAACTCCATACAAGGAGACTGTCAACGGAGTGATGTCAAAAGTGTAAAAAAAACACCAAAAATAATTCGATCAACTACTGCAAATAGGTGTCCCACGATTCAAGAATAAAACCAAAGTAACAAGGCAAGGACACAAAATCCAGAGTGTCACAATCCAAGAAAAGCCAAGGTAACAAGGCAAGGACACAAAACCTGAAGAAACGGGATCAACACCACACCCTCCCATACTATTGATTGGGTGGAGTGACGCTACAAATCTGTATGAGTTGTCAAAACAACTACTCAAACACTGACAAAATAACACTGGAATGCACCAGAATAGATCCCCCACAAGAGATACTATCAACATGTCAAAAGTGTCAAAAATACAGATACAAAATCTCTCAACAAACAAGAGAGATACACTACACCTGCTAAAGAAAAATACTCAAAACAAGAAGCATCACAATGCATAAGGTATAGAAAGTGGAACAAGAGGCCAAATGGTGGAGGAGCTATGTCTGTAGAGTCCTCTCAACGAATGCCTATGTCACCACCACGAGTGATCAGATATCCACCCTAAATCAACACGAATGGATGAAGAAGATTCTTGCATACGACTTGGTGCAAAATGCACAATGGGTGCATGCAAAAGAACATCAGAATGTGTGTCAGGTTGATCATGTCTGACAGCTGAAATCTTAGGTTTCTCAAGCCTGAGTAAAGGTGCAGAACTCATGTGTTGCTCATGATCCTCAGAAAGAGTCGAGTAAACAAAAAAATGAGCTTTGTCAATGTGTGATCCCAATGATGTATTTGTATGAAAACCAATGCCATGACGAGAATTCCACTTAACATGTGGAATAGAGGAAACAATACCCTGTGAATGTCTGCCAATGACTCCTCTAGTGAGACCCATATAACTGAGCATGCCAAAATTGAAAGCAGTGGTATGCTTCTTAAAAAATCCATGCAGCTGAGAAGAAGTAGGATACACAACATGTGGTACTGCAATAGGCACAAACGTGGAAACATAACAAGCCTCACAGATTTAGATGCATCAAAAGCAAGTTCAGGCTCAAAGACTGACAGATCAATGTCAGTGGGTACAAGAGCAACAACTGTAAGTGGACTAGGAGCATGGATATGGTTGTCCACAATATGATGGTGATGCTGTAGGCTAGTAAGTTTGTTATGCAGGAAGTGTATTATTGTATCCTTATCATGAATGAGTGATTGTAGAAGAGAAATTTGCTTCTTGAGCGATCTATTTTCTTCCACAAATCTTACAATATTCTCTTGAAGTCCACATACTTTAGAGAAAAGCATATCATTCTCAGAATCCATGATAGGTACAAACTGCAACTCCCAAAAATTTAGGATGTCGGGCTCAGCTGAAATTGCGCCCACAATTGATTACAACACTCATCCATATTTGGCACTTTTTAATTATAGTGTAAGTCTCAAAATAAATAGTTCCAATGGAAAGAACATGAAAAAAAGCGCTTTTGCAAAAAACGACACTCAAAACCGAGTTACCGATCAAAAGTTAAAAGATTTTTAATATTTTACTCTGTATTTATTTTAGGTGCCACTAAAACAAAATAAGATGTTGTTGCCTTCACCGCACAAATAAAATTAAAGGGGGCTGAAGTTAAGCACCTACTAGTAGGAATCACAAGCTTTAAGCCCTCATATGACCAAGGGCTAAGGATTTTAATGGGTGAGATCTGAAAGCCTTCCTGCACGTAAATCGAGACAAATATGCTGCAACAAAAAATCACTCTGTGTAGATCTCGAAAAACCCAATAGACCCAAAAAATAATCCCGTAATTTCTTTTCTGGTGGGCACAAATCCCGAGGTGAACCAGTGTGCTTCTCTGTAACAACAAAAAAATGACCGTCCGCAGAAATGGCTGAGTTTACAATTGATCTTAGGGTTTTCACGCCTTCTGGATCTAATGGAAGCCTCTATTTTGCATAAAAATACATGCAACAACAAAATACGACAAAATCCTAAATATATGAATACACAAATAATTTATTTGCAAAATAAAACTTATAGATGGATGTCAATAACAATCTCCTGCTCTGATACCATGAAATAAACAATAACCAGATCATACCAAGCCAAGAATACAGATGCTAATCAAACACCATGATCAATGAGATGAAAGCAATTCACCAGAATAACTTTACATAAACCTTTGCAAACAAATGAGCAGCAATATCATATATTATTATGGAACTCAATGTAATACATTGAGAATGGGCCTTGCTTAAATAGGAAAGGAATAACAATCTAAGAACTAGTCAAGGTCTTAGATCAAGCAATAAATCAAGGAAATAACTAGTCATCAAAGAACTAGTCAAGACCATAGATTTAGGAGAGAACTAGACATCAAGGATCTAGTCAATACCATAGATCAAGGAAAGAACTAGTCAATACCATAGATAAAGGAAAGAACTATACCTAACAACTAGATAATATCTCCTAACATTTAAATAAGATAAAAGAAATATCCACACACATAAGTGGGTGAGGATAAATACAATAAAGGTAAATAAAGTACCTAGGTGAACATGAGCTAAGGTAAATACCTACTCTAACATGGCGTGCCCACTAATTGTGCAGTTTGAACACTTGGTTCCTTTTTCTCTTACACCTCCTCTCTTTTCCTCTTCCTAGGCACAACATTATTCCTTCCTGTAGGGTCTTCAGGAATGGAGACATCATTCTTCGAGCATGCACATTTTTCAAATTTCGACCTTATGTGTAGATACACTCTTTCTGCGGTCCTCCCTGCAATTGGCAGTGTTAGTGGCTTCATCATATGGACCTTGTGGGAGACATACTTCTTCATGTATACACGCTTCTTGGGGTAGACAAGATTTTTATGTAGATCTCAATGGTCCTGATCTACCTCTTTCACCTGATTCTAGATTGTTTCTTTGGAATATTGACGAAACAGATAGGGTAACGGGCGTAGGAGGAATACCTGTTCAAATGCTAGTTGATGGGATGTTGTGTGTCTATGACTTCTAAATCCATAGCTGATTGTGAGAGCTTCCTTTTGGCTAGGAGGAACTACCTGTAATGCAAAGCAAGACCACCAGAAGGAGTTAAACAATATATGCAGTGAACTGCCTAACATATGCTAGATCTGGGAAGTGTGATACTTCCTAGATGGCTGTCATTCCACTATTTTAAACAAATTAATGTGGTAAATAAAGTAAATCCTATTGTAATATGAAATGATTTAGGTATCTCACTTAAAACACAATAAAAAATAGTTCTAATCTAACAGGATAGGTTAGAATAGGATCCGAAGGTCAAGTAACTAGTTCTGGGTCTCTGCAGGTCTGACAAAGGTCTCAAGAAAATCACAGGTGAATGAGGGTGAGATGGAATTAGGTGGATAGGTCACTATTCTAGGCTATATGGGAAAATACAAAGACCGATGTCGATTAAGGGTGACAGACGGCAGTTGGGTGTAACCGGTGCTAGTTACTATGGAAAATTGGGAATGCCACAGAATGAGATTTAGGTCTCCTTTGTGATTGTACAAAGGACTTTTGTTGGTTGAGATGAGGTATTGGGTGATTTGGGTAGGATTTGGTGAGGTTTTAATGGGTATATGGAGGGGTGATTATTGGAGGAGGTCAACGGGTGGCTACGTAAACAATAAATGATAATATAATGATGAAATGGAATGAACTAGAGAAGTATAACATTTACTTACTTGGATTCTGGTTCTGGATGCCTGTGAGTGAGGGATGGAGGTGCTGATGAGAGGTTTGAAGGCTACAAGTGATCACTAACTGAAGGAAAGCTTATGCATGGGTTGCATGTACATTCCTCTTTTTTTGGTTAGATCAGATCATTGCTGGGATGGTTGTGTAGGAAAAGATGCTTGATCTCCTTCCTCGCATGCGTGTTCTCACTGAAATTTGCTTTCAGAAGATGTGATATCTCTTTGGAATGTGCTAATTTTCACCAACTTTTCCAATCTTTTTCCAACCTTCTGCCAACCTTGAGCATAAGGTTGTTTTGGGGTTAAAAGGGTAATTGACGGCAGTTCTGGCTTAACTGGTGACGGTTCTGGATTAACCGACGACGGTTAGGGGTAACCGGCATCGGTCAAGGTGGGATTTTCTAGGTTTACTAAACTAGGGAGGTCCTCTTGATTTCCTTAGATCTCATGTTGTTAACTCATAGATTAGAGTGGGAGATTCTTGTAAGCATGTGGGAATATGTTTAGAGAGAGTGTAGGCATTGATTTTTAGGGTTTAGGTAAGTCTTAGTTAGTTATGACAACTTACTAAGAATAGGTTTTAGGGTGAGTTGACTTGGTACGGTGTCTAGGTGAAGTGTATGTGTGGATATTATTTAAATTAAGATATTTAAATAATAAATAGTGAGGATAATGAATTAATTTAATTTAATTAATTAAATTGATATTAATGAGGTGAAAGGTGCCATGGCTAGGTGAATGTGATGAAAGGTGCTTATTTGTCGAGGGACCAAAGGGGAGTGTGACGTAATTTTAGTGTCTACATTTTTTCCCTTTTTGTTGTGTATCTTGTATTGGTAAGCGACCCTAACAAAAATAAGATGTGGTTGCCCCATGTGTGGGTGAAGGTGATCCCCCTCAAACTAGGAACTGATGAGGCCGAAGGAAGAATTGGTGAGTGGTTTTATAAAAGGTGAATGTGGGAAAGGGGAAGGTGGGGAACGAGGGAAAAAGGGTTAAAGGTCTACTCGGGTAATCTAGGTAATGGTTCAGGGTTAAAGGTAGTAACAGTCAAACACACGCACACATATAAAATGCGGCATGCTACCAGGTTGAAGAGCAGGAAAACTCTACATTGGCTAAGGTCGATAGGTTTATCCAAAAAATGTGGAAGTGATTCTGATATCCAAGGTATAGGATATGATCAGGAAACACAATGTATGTTAGGTGCACAAATGTTTAGGAATGTTCTGGGACACCAAAGGTAGGGTCAGGATAAATGGTCATGATAATAGGATAGGTAAGGTTATTAGGTCAACAACACAGGTAACAGTGCTGTAAGGTATATCAAACACATGAGGTCAAAGGTCATTAACGATGGTCCAGGTCCAAATATCTAGGTCATGGCACGGGTAAGGCCAATGTAGGGGTAACATAATGAGTCCCCAAAGGAGGAAAAAGGGAGGTATTATATGATGAGGGAAGGAAATGTGAGGAAAATGGGTAGGGTAAAGGTGGGGTGGGGTAAATGATCAGGGTGAAGGTTGGGTTGGGAAAAAAAGGAGGTAGGGGTAGGGTGAAGGGGTAAAACATAGAGCAATGTGCAAGTGAGGGTGATTGTGGCCGGTCAAAGAGAACCAACATTAGTATAGGTCAACTGATGATAGTTAGGTAGGGCATGGGATCGATGTCGATCAAGGGTAACCGATGTCGGTTAGGTCGGGTTTGTTATAAAAACAAACAATCCACATTTTTTGTTATTCATTTGTTATTTTGCAAAGTGATAAAATGACAAGAAAGATAGAAAAGTGTCTGGATGAAATGGAATAGTGAGCTGGTGGTGTGAATAACGAGTGATTGGTTGGTGAGGAGCGGGTCTATAGGATCATTGTGAGGGATTCGATTGGTGAGAGGTTGCAGGTAGCTATTCGGTGATGGTGAAGTCTAAAGAGGGATTAGGCGGGCCACCAGTACAACAACTAGATGTGCCACCGAGATGGCAATAGCATGATGAGGTAAGCACCCTATGCTACATTGTTGATTTGATAGATTAGAGGATTAGTTTAGTGTTGGTTTAGGTTTTGTTTGTTTTTTAGTTTGGTGGGTGGGTATAAATTAAATTTGGGAATAGGGGGAATATTGCATAAAAGGAGGAATGGGGAGGGTAATAAATGGGATAGGGGGGGTGGGTAGAGGTCCAAGGGTAGTTTAGGTCATTGTAGGGGGGGTAAAAGGGGTAGGGGGAGTTTTTTTAGAGAGGGGGGTTTTGGGAAATCACTAGACTTTCTGCAATAGTGACTAGCGTTGGTCAAGTTTGGTCAGCGTCGGTTAGGTGGAACCGGTATCAGTCACCAAACAGGTGACTGATTCTAGTTAAGGGGTGACTGAGGTTAGTAAGGGTGAACCGGTATCAGTCTCTAAATAGGTGACCGATGCTGGTTAAGGGGTGATCGGGGTCAGTTAGGATGAACTGGTACCGGTCAGATTATTGGGCACAAGGGTCCAAAAGTGATGTGGGCTAGGTAGTTGAGATGGGTAGGGTGAAAATAAGGTATATGAAAATGATAATGGTTAAATATGGATTGATACATGTAAATTAATGTCATGCTTGTATTGGATGCAGGGGAGAGTGCAGCTACATATGTGGGACAAGGTTCTGCCCCTGCTCGTGATAGTGCGTGACGTAACGACCCCGACTGAGCTGCAACATGTGGAGGTAGTTGGGTTGAGTGGGGTTCATTGCTATAGACATGTAGTCTAGCAACCCAGTTTGATGGTCGTGCTCATCGATAGATGCGACTCTACGACCAACACATTCCACCTGCCGACGGGTAAGATTACTATCACCATGGAGGACGTGTTCTAGATTCTTCAGTTACCCATATTGGGTGCACAGGTTTATTATGTCTCCTCTGAGGCCTCTGAGGAGCTGATTGTGACTATTTTTGGCGAGGAGATGGCCGACCTAAGATTCCATAACACCAGCTTGAGCTATGGAGAGATGTACCTATCCCGTTCAGAGGAGACGAGGCTAGTGGTTCTGTTGATGGAGGTAGTGTGCTACTATGCACTGCCAGATGCAGAGGGTGGATGGTTTCCCCAATCACTAATGGGGGTACTCCACGACATGATGGTGGATAAGACCCACTTTTCCTGGGCACTAGTGTTCCTGGTGTAGCTATATAGAGAGCTGTGGGCGTATGGGCGTTTGCACAGGTTCTGCTTGTGTTGCTCATTTTTACTACACTGTTGGAGCACATAGTTTATGTGCAGCCTATAGGGATGCCCCAAGAAAATGCATTCCCAGCGAGATTTTTGCGGGTGGGGTACAGGAGATGGGTGTCGGTTATAGAAGAGCAGATATCTGAGAGGCCCACACATGATGTGGCCCATTTCTGCCAGTTACTGGAGGGGTTGTTCGGAGTGGACATTATATGGAGGCCATATGTGGGATTCCCCTCATATAGGCATATGCATGAGGAGCTAGTTGATCTCTAACTAGAGAGATGGATACAGGGTCACCATGCTGGGGAGTATGAGATGATCCCGGTAGATAGAGTCCGATAGTAGTTCGGGCTAGTACAGGACATTCCTCCACCCTTCCCTCAGTATCGGAGAGATGATGTGGAGAGGCCCTTACCTCTACCATAGCATATAGTGCCCACAGGGTAGGAGGAGCACGTAGTGGACTGGTGGATAGATGACATCAGGTGCACAGATAGGTATAGGCAGTGGTGGGTGGCTCAATTACTAGCCATTCTACCTAGCCCAGGGTAGTTAGATCTAGCTACCATTGCAATGTAGAGAGACACCCTATAGGGGAAGGTAGTTACACTGATTACCCATTTGGGTATACTATAGACATAGCTAGAGGGTTCTGAGGCAGAGGTAGCAGAGCTACACATACATGTGGTCAGTCTGTAGGCCCAGATGGCTGATGGAGGAGATGGAGATGGAGAGGAGGGGGATGGTTAGGTGGCAGCCCTATAGGCTCAGGTGGTAGGTTTACAAGGCTAGTTGGCCACATCCCAGGCATAGATTGGGGTCTTACATGTCCAAATACAGGCACAGGGGTAGGGGGCACCACCACAGGCACCAGGAGCAGGTCCCAGTTCACAGGCAGGTGTGGGGTAGGGTCCCGCAGGGAAGGTACAGGGGCCAAGATCTATGGGACCACAATAGACCATGCCTATATCTAGGTTACGGGATGCCCTAGGTGAGGCTAGATACTATTAGGACCAGTTGATGGCATCCAAGATAGACTTCATATCCTATGCCAAGTACAGGGCACAACAGGCATCCAATGAGAGGACGAGATCTCACACTTATAGTGTGGAGAGCAAAGGGGGTCAGCAAGCTCCAAGGCCTGATCAGGCAGAGGCTACCAACACATGGAGACCAGCCCCAGTTGAGGCACCAGTAGGGACCCAGGAGGCTGAGGGTACAGGTGATACAGAGATGGAAGACATCTGCCAAAATTCCTGATATGAAGTCACCTGATTTTTGATGTATGATAGTTATTTTGTGATTATATACCGGCTTGCATGCCGAGAGATGGTGAGGATGTATGAGTGATTTTGTATATTTTGAGCATATACCGGCTTGCATGCCGAAGAGATTTTGTATTGATTCATTATTTTATTGTATATATGAGACAAAACTGTGTGTCAATGCCATTTTGTATTGTATATCGGCCTGCGTGCTGACGATTTTGAGATGATGGACATGATGTGATAGCCATGTATATTTGAGATACACATTTATTGATATGACAAGATACATGCTATGATTTGATTTGTTGACATGTTTATGAGATATGGATTTGTTGTGTTGATATGGATGGAAATTAGGTGAGTTACACATGATGGAGTTAGGTTGGTATAGGCGTGAATCAACTGATTATGTATGTGGTTTAATTTCCAATTTTGGGTATAAAAGGGAAACTAAGTTAGGTGTGATGTAATGTGAGGCACATGGAAGATGAATTGTTTAGGATAGAGGATGGATGAGCTAACCTCCAAGGGCCCCATGCCCTTAGAGGTTAGCTAGGGAAGAATATGAGGAGGTATGAAAATGAGTTGGTAGGTTTTTGGGCATGTTGTGGGTTTAGGTTTTTTAGGTGTGGGTAGATTATAGGTAAAATGATGTAGGTGAGGGTGATTGTGGTGAAAGAAGGAGATTATCCCAAAAGTAAGCGTCGAGGACCAAGTCCTATATAAGGTAATCAAAACGTAAAAAAAGATGGTTAAAAGATAAGAGGGGGCAATAAAGCCACCTGGTTGGGTAGGATCATACCAAGTAGATCATACCTTAGCAGAGGTGATGAATGTAAGACCCTAAAGATGTTGCATGATGAACTGTTCTATGGTGAAAAGTAGTCACATGATCACCAAATGTCTAAGTTCTAAGAAGTCCCTTGAGGCAATAGGAAATGAGAGTGGGAATGGTAAGAAGGGTGAAAGGTAGTTAATTTTTATATGGTATAGGTAGCATGCGTTTTGAGTAAGAGAACCTTGATCACAATGGGTAAGTCCATGATAAAAAGGTTGAGTGTTTTGACTTATAGTTGAGATAGAATGATCGATGTGGGACGTCTAATTGAACTCCTTGAGACCTTTGTGAAACTAATTGATGTGGGAAGCTTTGGTTGATCTCTTTTTTTTGAAGAGCTTTACATACCTATCCTTTGAGGGAGTAGTCTATTTATAGCAGCAATTGTTTGAGAAGAAGATGTCCTTTTGAAGGAGTCATCATCTTTTTAGTATAAGTTTGACTCAAGGAGTTTGGTCCCATGTACAGGCCTTGAAGTCATGGACAAGACCAATGTGGAGAATAAGACTCTTGTTCAAAAGGTAAGGTGAAACAACCATGGGATCTCATCTAAAGGTAGATGAAAAATATCCATGAGAATCATGCTATGTGCAGTGCCATGGTACACATATTCAAGAGAAGATAACAAGTGCTGGGTACTCACATGATTCTTGTTTAATCATAGGTGAGGTGTATGGAGTAAATAACACTCAAGGGACGAGCATGGAAAGAGACAAAAAGTGAGGTAAGACTATAAATCAACAATAGAATGGTCAAAGATGAAAGGCGTTAAGGGGCTCAAGTTCGGGTTTACCATTGAGTGAAGATAAACAATAAGCACCTAATCCATAGGTATGAGTCATGATGTATGGTGCAAGCAAATTAGGAGCAAATTTTCCCCGTTTACTTTTTTCTGCTTTGGTTACGTGTTAATTTTATTTCAGGACAAGTCCACCGACTTGGAAGGTTCGTTCATGGACATGTTTGTTGTAGGCACGTTTGATACATTTTTGGTAAAATTGAAGGTGATCCAGAGCATTAAGACGATGTTTGTCTAATAACTTTAGCTATGCTAAATAGTCCTGACAAAAGTCATCATCATTGAGCATGTCATGGAGAGAAATGCAAAGTGAGGGAATCTAGACTTTGAGAGGCAAGACTGCCTCTGTACCATAGACCAGAGAAAAGGGTGTGGCCACAGTGGAAGCGAGAATACTAGTGCGGTATGCCCACAAGGAAAAAGGAATGTGCGTATGCCAATCCTTCCCAATATCATTAACCAATTTCATGAGAATCTTGTTGAGGGTTTTGTTAGTGGATTCAGCTTGGCCATTTGTTTGTGGCTTATAAGGTGATGAGAAACTAAGCTGAATGCCGAAGGCGTCACAAAGTTTTTGCAATGTTTTATTTTTGAATTGTTTTCCATTGTCAATGATGAGGCAATGAGGAACACCAAATCGACAAATGATGTGTTGGTTAATGAACTCACATATTTTTTTAGCTTTCGTTGAGATGAGTGGTATGGCTTCCACCCATTTTGTATAGTATTCAGTAGCAGCGATGATCCATTGATGGCGCTGGGAAGAATGAGGATTGAATTCTCTGAAAAAGATCCAAACCCCATTGAGAGAAGGGACAAAGGTCTCGAGTGACCTGTAAGGCATGACTGGGTGTATGATGAAGATTGGAATGTTGTTGGAATTTTAAACAATGTTTGACATAGTCGTAACAATCATGGTTAAGGGTCAGCCAGTAATAGCCTAGGAGAAGAATACGCTTAGCAATAACAAGGCCACTGAAGTGACCTCCACATATGCCATCATGAACTTCCTTAATGGTATAAGGAATTTCAGAACTTGTGAGGCATCGTAAGAAAATACCATCAAAGCCATGCTTATAGAGGAGGCCCCCCAGAATGACATAACAAGAGACCTTTTTAAGGAAGGTGCGTTGTCCGTTACAAGTGAGATTAGAAGGTAAGATGGAGAGAGAAAGGTATTTAGAGTATTGTTTATACCAAATGTCACTCAGGTCAGGGGTAGCAGTTCTGATCGAGTAAACATCATGAGGTAAATAAGAAGGTAATTGGAGTCATTGTATGGTGACAAAGATTGTAGAATCGGTGGGTGAAGTGGGTTTTTGGGAAGCTAAGCAGACCATGGTATCTGTAAACTTTTTGGTTGAATGTGGGATGGTTTGAAGGGTGTAACAATCAAAGGTGGTCAAAATTATGTCTACATGGTTTATAATTTTGAAGTATCTCATTATGACATTGGTATATTCCATTGACCTGGTTTACGACTAATTGAGAATCACAAAATATGTTGATTGATTTGACATCTAGGGTATAGGTGGCTTAGAGACCTAGTACGAGTGCTTCGTATTCAGAAATATTGTTGGTTCATTCAAAATCTAATTTGAACGATAAAGGAATGCGTTCACCATCAAGGGGAATGAGGATAATACCAGCCCCACCCCCATGCTGACACTTGGAACCATCGAAGAAGAGTGTCATTTGGTAAGGAGGTTCATCCAGGGAAAGGGTAGCAATTGAATCATTTGGGAAGTCAAAATTAGAGAGTTGATCCCTGGAAATAGGTGCGTTGGCCAATTGTTTTGCGATAGCTTAGCCCTTGACAAAATTTTTATGAATGAATTCAAGGTCAAGATCAGCTAAAATAATAAGCCATCGTGCGGCACGCTAATTTTGATAAGGTTTGGCGTACATGAATTGTAAGGGGTCAGTGTTGGTCACAACATAGGTTTTTTGGTTGAGTAGGTAATCAAGTTTTGTAATCCAAAAGAGTACTACTTATGTAATAAACCACCTACTCCCTATGTTGTTCATCGTGATGAGCGAGCGTGGCTCCCAAGGAATGATCGGTAGTTGATATGTATAGGTAGAAAGGTTGATCGTATTTAGGTGGGATGGGTACGGGTGGTTGGAGAAGGTATTATTTTAGGGCCTCAAAAGCCTTGTGGCAGTCATCATTCCATTTAAGGAGACATCCTTCTTGAGTAGATGATGAAATGGTTGGCACCGATCCGATAATTGTGAAATGAAACGGTGAATAGAGTGTAACTTTCCTTGCAGGCTACAAAGTTGTAAAAGGTTAGTAGGTGGAGGCATTTCAAGAATGGCCTTGAATTTAGTAGGGTCAACTTCTATACTACGTAGGGAAATGATAAATCCTAGGAGCTTTCCTGAGAGAACAGTGAAGATGCACTTCTTACACTGAAGTCAGATGTAATATTTAATGAGACGATCAAAGATGGTTTTGAGGATGGTTAGGTGCTCAGAGTGGCATTTAGATTTGGCCAAGAGATCATCCACGTAATCTTCCAATATGTGATGCATAATGTCATGGAAGATGTAAGTCATAACCCGTTGATACGTGGCACCAACGTTTTAAAGGCCAAAAGGCATGACTTGATAGCAGAAGGTCCCCCAAGGGGTGATGAATGAGGTCTTATGTTGATCTTATTGGGCAAGAAAAATTTGGTTATAACCTGAGAAACTATCCATGAGAGATAACATCTCGTGACCAGCAGTAAGGTCAACCAGTTGATCAATACTGGGTAAGGGAAAGTCATCTTTAGGGCAAGCTAGGTTGAGGTCACAGAATTCTGTGCAAATGTGGAGTCTCCTTGTCACCTCAGTGATAAGGAAAATGTATCCAACATGGATAATCAATGGGTAAGATAAAGGAAATGGAAAGAAGGTGCTGAATTTCTTCTTTGACGAGAAGGGAAATGCGAGGGTGCATTTTCCTCAGCTTTTGTTTGATGGGTTTGGCATCGGGAATGGTTACGATATTGTGGACCACTATGGTGGGGTCAATACTAGGCATGTCTGTTTAAGACCAAGTGAATGCATGGTTATGATCTTTGAGAAAATAAGTGATGGCTTCCTGTTCAATAGCATCTAAAGATTGCCTGATTTTTAGGATGTGTGAGTCATCCTGAGTATGAATGTTAATCTCGATAGTTGATTCATTCAACATGGTTTACATCTCAGAAGGTAACGACTGATGAATATATGAGTCTTCTGCACCAAGGTAGGTGAGTATAGATTCATCATCATGACATTGAACAACGTTAATTGAAGGTGTATTGTCATCTGTAGTGCCCGTTCAAACAACCACTTGAGACCTAAGAAACAACCTAGGGTTAGCTAGAAAATTATAAGATAATTTTTTTTATTAGAAGTGAACACAACTGAGTTGCCAGACAACAGTTTTCCATTGGCAGGTTCTAGAACAAACACATTCACCAAAACACAAGTTTCATTTATTAACTAATATCAAGCTCACAAGGTTCAAATTTTAGGGTTAGATGTTCTAGTTGGTTTCAGGGAGAAATCTACCCCCATACCCACTCTATAATAGGCTTAGAGTTTCAACTATATTTTTCTCATAATTAATGATTCCAAAATTTCCCTCAACCATTCCCAATGGATAGGAAATTTTCTCACCTTTCCGGTGATATAAAGAAGTCCTCCTCACTCCTTCGGGAACTCAAGATATGGGCCAACGGAGTTAAGGGGGGAAATTTTCCCTTGAGGAGTCCGCGGGCTTAGGGTGGGGGACACATGGTGCTTCCCGATTGGCACGGGAAAATGTGGGCTAGCAGAGCATTCGTGAAAAATGAGATTTTAGGCCCAAAAGCCCAAGGACGAAAATTTTCACGCGCCTCCGCCAAGGAGAAAACCCCTGCCACATGTAAAAATCTTATTGGTCGCGGGGAGGAGTGGACCAGTGGAGAAAAAAGGGAAATTGAGATTTTTTGAGTTAAAATCTCAATTGAGAGAATAACTTTGCACTCCTGCTGAGGTCTGATCTACCACATGTCATCACATGATAGGATGCAGGCCAACGGGCTGCAGGGAAAACTTGGGAATTTTTTTTTCCCAACGCCAAAACCAAATTTTCCAAAGGAAAATTTTCCTTCCCTCCTCTGCTGTCGTTGAAATGACACGTGATGTCTTGTGATTAGACGCAGGCCGGCAGGGCCAAAACGTCAATTTTTCCTAAGGCCAAAATGATGGGAAATTTTTGGTTTACGGGCCTGCCAGGGAAAATTTTCCCAAAATTTCCTGCCTAAGATCAAAAATTTCTAAGTACCATAACTTGAGCTAGAAAGCTCGGATTTGGGAAAACGAGGACTTTTCGGAAATCTCTCAATGCCCTGTTTACATTGGGATCATCAAATTTTATTTTGGATGAATTTTTAAAGGTAAATTTTGTAAAAACAATCTGCAAGCTTTAAATTTGTAAACTGACATTTCTCCAACTTCCCGATTTGATTAAATTTGAACTCCTCCTTCACTCCACATGTCAAACAAACATGGAGGATCAGTCTAGGGAGGGTTTAGAGTGTTTTAGTGAAGTCAAATTGTCCAATTTGTTCAAGGTTGCATTTTTCCAGCAATAGACGGAAAAGCGACTGTGTAAGTTCTCATTTGAAATTCATTAATGTTTGGAGGTTCTTTCATAACTGTTATAGTGAGTTTGAGTTCATTAGGTCTTCCTAAGTATGAATCTCAAGGTTTCATAACTTATTGTTGAGTATAAGTCTAAAATGCTCATTTTAATTAAAATGTGCATTGCCAGATTTAAGTTTTTAAAACAGTGAGCTGTTTCTTTTAAATTGATTTAGCAATTTGTCTTTTGAATGTGTATATGATTCTAACTTATTCAAATACAATTCTTATTAGATCATCCATTCAATTCTAAATAAAAATGCATCTCTGATTTCAATTTCAATATACAATTTTGTAATTAATATAACACTATCTTTCATTCCATATGCATACTTTTTTCTTTTCTTTTCAAACAACAATAAATTTTCAACAATAATTCAAATCAAATGTGCAATACACTTTTGAGAAAGGAATGCATTCTTTCATTGATCCTCCATACAAATTTACAAGTTTCCTTTCTATTTGATTTCAAATACAATACATGAGATATACAACATTGTTTCTTATTCTTTTCAAAAAAACAGAGATATCATTTTTTTTGACAACTCAAATCCTATACACATTGAAATTTAGAGGGACTAATACAATTCTTTATTCACATTCAATTGAAAACTTTACATCTCATCTCTTCTCCAATTTGAATTGGTTTCAAATTACAAAATACAAAATATGGAATATCATTTACATTTTCTTTCCAAAACAAAACAGAGAAGTATAATTCTTCTTGTACATTCTCAATTCAAATTCAAATTCCATCTACAATGCAATAACTTCACATTAAAATTACTATACATCTCATCCACTTAAGGTGGGAAAGGTTACATTGAATTTGCTCAAAAGAAAGGGACTATCAAACTGTAAATTTCTTCTCCAAACAACAACATGCTTGTTTCTTTTTCTTTGCAACTTTGATCACAACAAGGAAGGGGGGAAGGCAACACTCTCCACCCAACCAAGACATCCAATGAGAAAGGAGAAGCCATCCTTCCCCATTGGCCCCCAAGCCCCAACCATATTGAAATAAATAATGAGAGACAACCCATGACAACAACAAATTCTACAATAACAAGTAGCATTCTTTTCACATGCATAAAACAATAAAATACATAGTCCAAACAAGACAGCAGTTTCCAACTACATTTGAAATTATTCATACAACACATAGGCTTGATCAAGCAAGCAAAACAAGAGCAAGAACTATGGGGAATTCCTTATGCCTCCCAATTTGGAATTGGGCATCCACCAAAATAATACTACCATAAACACATCAAATCCCATAAACCTTATATCTCTCAACCCCTCCTTATGCCCCCCCCAAAGTTTATCCCTTATGCTCCCCCCCCCCCCCAAAGTAAGAAATGCAAGTAGTTTCTTTTCCAAGGTGGATCCCAAACCAAAACTCCCTCCATAATAAAATAGTGCCATTTGCAATCCCTTATGCCCCCCATATGAAATCCCCATAGCCTTCTCCTACACCATGTCCTAAGCAATCTACCCAACCAGCCAAGAACACAAACACAAACACAAACACCATTTAAACATGCATGCAAGAGAAGGAAAACATTTAAAACATAGCTCAAGATGCCTACCTCTCCATAATGGAGTTTGTTCCAAGCTCACAAGCTTTCCATAATGTCAAAGTGCAGTCCAAAACTAGAAAAGTATAAGCATGCAAAAATACTCCAAGCTTCCTCCACAACAAGCTCCAAAATAACAACAAAAAATGTGCCCCCAAGAGGAAAATAACAAAGTTTCAACAACCTCAAATGAGCAAGAAGCTTTGAATTTAAAGGAGAGGGAAGAGGAGAGGATGATGTGGATCCTTTTGGGATGCCACATCATTCTTCCTCAATCCCAAGAGGAAATTCAACATCCTCACCAAAACACAATAAATAAAAATGACAAAATGACTTACACACTCCAAAATGACCCATACTTCAAAAGGACTGCATTAAAAACATATGTGAGGGAAGTGCGATTAAATCTTACATATTATCACTTTAAAATGCATTATAAATGTCTACATTTAACCTCCAAACCATAGGCATGGTTGGTGGATCATTTTAATAGGTGTGGGACAAGTTTAACTTTTCCCACAAGCCTCCAAATTTGGCCTCCAAGGTCAAATTCGAATTTCACAAAAGATGGAGTGTTTAACATTCCAAAATCTTCTTTACAAGACTTTTATATCTTTCTTACACATTCTTACATATTAACTTACACACTCTTCCAACATTATTATTTAAACTCAACAACTTTATTAATTACATTTCATGTCCCAATTAAATTTAAATAAAGTTTAACTACATGACTCTCACATTAAAACTATCACATTTAAATTAATTAAAAAAAAGGAACACATTACAAATAAAAAATACATACAACAATAATAAAAATGAAACACATAAACAAAACACATATCCCATGGTCACATATAATGGAAATCCCCCCATGGGAATTCCTAACAAACCACAATACACAACACACAGCATAGTTGACCATGGTGACCTTGTTGATTTCACCCCGGAATTTCAAAGTGATTAGTCTCCAGTCCCCCCCAAACATTGTTGTGATTTTTAACCTACAAAATACAAATACCCTCCTTTTGGCCTCATGGCCATATCAAGAACATCTAAAATGATATAGACAATATCTCAAAACCATCCAAAACACACAGATCACAACAATATCAATAATTCAACATTATCATTTTAAATTAAATAAATCAACTATATCATCATCAAAATCTATTGTACCAGATGTACTCAAAATATCCAATATCATAAGTCAAAATCAACATCTATAATAAGTCCATGTCACAACAGCATATCATCAACCACATATAGAAAATGTCTCTAGTAATCATCAAGCATAATAACTGAATCCAGATCAATACTAATCCATGACCTAACATCTAACCATCATACTAAAAAAAACATAATAGTGTCCATAATATGATCAAAAGTATCAAAATTAGTATCTTAAAGTGTCAAAGAGAAGTGGGCACTACATCATCGATCATTGTAGGATAAAGGAAGGGGAGAGTGGAAGGGGCCTCGCCCTCGCGTTAATAAGTCAGAGGCCCCAAGGAAATGGTGTTTATGAAAAAAAATTTAGAATGGATAGATTCAGGATCCATCGACTCCGTGGGTGAGGGTGGTGATGAAGGTGGAGTGGGTGAAGAAGGTGGAGAAGAGCTAGTGTCCTTAATGAGTTCAATGCGGGCGTGTTTGGTAGGTGGTTCAGGAAAATCGATACCACTACGGTCGTTATGTTTACAGGTGGTACATGGAATCACAATATGGCGGCCTTGCTCATAAAATCCAAAACTAAAACCCTTCTACACACATCGGTGCAGGAAGGTGTGGGAAAAATGACAATTGGTAAGTGATTGGAAGTCCGTGGAAAAGGGGTGAGTTTGTGGCGGTGGTTCGGGTGTGTAAGTGGTAGTATCAAGTCCCCCATAGGTGAGACTAGTACGAAAGTGAGGAGGACCATAGAGGAGGTGTTCTCCAATGTGATGTTCATAGCGAGGGTGTTGGTGAAGACATCCATACTCTTGTGGAGTAAGGAATGTGTTGACACTATATAGGCGGTACTCCCTCAGAGTGAGGTGTTGAAAAACACCTTCCAAGGGATCAGTGGTTGGTATGTAGGTAATTGGAATGGATGATGTGTTAGAGGTCGATGCGGAGGTGGATTCAATGGATTGGGAAGCTGATGGGCCAGCCGTGGAGGTTATGGACAGTGCAGTAGGAATGGATGTCATATGTGTGGTAGAAGAAGCGGCTGTACTGGTAAGTGGAGGTGTAGGTGAAGAAGTAGCGGTTTGGAGGTAGATGACTTAATAGGTATGAGCACATCATTGGGTTGGTAAAGCATGTTGCATGTTTTAAAAGGTGAGGGGTCAGCTAGAATGGTATAAGTGTGTCCTTCGTGTTCAAAACTTTACACAACGATGCAAAGTGGAAGGAATGTAACCCATAACACAAATCTAGGGTCTGCCAAGCAACAAGTTATATTAGAATTCCCCTTCCAAAACATAAAATAATTCTAGAATAGTGCGTGGGGCCCACGCGAACATGGAGGATGACAATGCCTAGTGTAGAGGTGGAAGTGTCATTGAATGAATGCAACATGACCAGATGTTTATGCATGCAATTGTTAGGTATGTGCATGTGAGTGAATGCATGGGATGAAATGATGTTAATGCTAACGCCCCCATCAATCATCACATGGCGTACCCTTATGTCATCGATGTGGACAGAGATGAAGAGGGATGGGTCTGGGTCATCAATTTGGTGTGGCACGATCTCTTCCTCTGAGAAGCTAAGGGAGGATACTTGGTGAATGGGGAAAGGAGAAGATGAAGGTGGTAATTTGGTGAGGGAGGAAACATGATGAGGTGTGATGATGGAGGCCACGGGTGTAGGGTCATTGGGTAAAACCTCAACAGATTGAAGAACCTCCATGAGAGCTTGACAATGGGATTCCAGGGTTTGGATGAGGTTATATAGGGAAATTTTGAGGGGATACTGGTGTAATTTTTTGAGCATGGTGTGATGTGTGATGCCATTAGAAATGGGGTACATGGGGTTACAGATAGCAATTTTAGGTATGGGTGTAGATGGTATGTTGGGTATAGGATTGGTTGGTGGGTCAGTTGCCTTTTCTTTACCCTTATCCTTCTGAGCACGGGTAGTGATGTGTATCATGTTGATATGAGGGGAGCTAGCAAACAGAGAAGGTGTAGGGTGAGTGGTATAATGACATGAAATCAAAAACCTACCAGAGGAGAAAAACCCTGTGAGGTGAGTTGGCCGCAACAACATTTGGGTGGTGGCGTGGCAAGTTCTCTAATGCAAACAATGTTAATTTCAAATCTTGGGGGTGGCTCTAGGATCTGTGAGGATGGAGGTTGTGGTTGTTGAGTGGGTAGTGTGGGAAGGGGTGTCGGTGAAGCAGGGTCCTCATTGAGAAGGTCGTCATCGTCAAAATTGGCTTCTAGAGGACACAACTGGATAAGAATGGTTTTCAAGGCCTTGTAGTTCTCCACATCGTGCCCTGGCACATGATGGTATGCACAAATTTTAGTATCATCAAACCCTTTTGGCTTGGGTTTGAGGGGGTCATAAGGCCTAAGTGGCAGTAATGTGATGATAGAAGTCTAAAGGAGGTTGGTTAGAATTTTGGCATAGGAACCTACTAGTGGATCACAATGGGAAGTGAACGTGGGTTTGGGTGTAGGTGTGGTTGATTGTTGAAGAATGGTCTTTGGAAGAGGAGGAGCAAGTTGAGCTATGGGTTTGGGTGCTGGCATGGTTTTGGGTGTCGGTCGTGTTGGTTTAGGTAGGGGTATAATAGGTGAACGGGTAGGAGGGTGTGTGGTTATTTTGACTACCTTATCGTGGGGTAGTGGATTTTTTTTTTTGGATTGCACCTTCTTGGGTAAAGGTGATATGGGTGTATGAGGTCTAAAAGGAAAAGCATATGGGGGAAGAGGGCGAGTTACCCATGGGGATAATAGGGGCACTGTGAAGGTAGATGACGTGGGTTGTGCTTGGGGTGTGAGAGACAACGAATGAAGTGTAGTGGGTAGTGAAGCAATAGTTGAGGGTATTGGAGGTGTGGGTGGTAAAGATGTTGTAGGTGAGGGTGTAAGTCATGTTGGGCATCTAGGTAGGTTAGAGGTTTGTGAGGAAGGAATAGGTTGTTGTGTTTTTGGTTTATTGATGGGTGGAGGTTTCTTGACCATGTTGGGAAGATGAGATCCTAAGACGGATGGGATAGGTGCAGGTGTGATTGGCGCAGCTGAGGTATGAGTTCTATGGGTTTGGTGCTTCTATTTGGGTGTCAGAGTAGGTGTGGTGTTGTCTTTGGAGGATGTAGCTAAATCTAGTTTGATAGGTGGATGTGTAAGCCTGGTAGTTGGGGTGACCCCTAAAGTGGTAATAGGTTTAGTCGAGGATGATGTCATAGGTGTGGGTTTGGGTTTAGATATACATTGGGCTATGGGTAAGGATGCAGTTTGAGCTATGATAGGTGTAATGGAAGGAGTTGTGATTGGTTTGATTGGTCGAAATATTTTTGGGTAGATAGTGGAGGTATCAACATGTGACCTCTGCATCTGCATTGAGACAGGAAGTAAAAGGCGTCCCCATAGTAAGGCTCTATCCACATAATCTAAGTGATTGGCTAAATGTGAGAACAACACATCTATAAGTGGAGTTGATGCGGAACTAATGGTAATTCTCGTAAAATGTGTCTTAGAGATGGGAAATTGGCTAGCTTCAGCTTGCGTGGGTAAGAGAGCCGAAAGTAGGTCTGCAGGATTTTGGGTAGTGGATGGAGAATGCTCACCAAGAGGCAAAGGTATCTCAACTGGGTCTATGGTAGGTGTAGAAGGTGATGGAAGTTCCTCTGCAAGTGGAGGAATGGATAGGCACTCCTTTGTGGGTGGATGAGGTAATGGGTGCTCCTCTATGGGTGGAGGAGGTACTATGGGTAAAGGTTCTCTAAGTGGAGAAGCCAGGGGTGAGATGGTCTTGATGTTAGCGGAAGACTCCTCCGTAGGTGATGAAGGAGATGAAAGGTGATCCTCTGTAGGTGGAAGAGTAGGTGTTTTGGGTTGTAACGTTAAATGAGGAGTTTGGGCTAGGATTTCCTCTATGGAAGGAATGTGAGGTAATTGGGAGGCAACAGGTACGTCATTAAAGATAGCGTGAACCTTGTAGGTATGGGTATCATGAGTTGATGTCTCACTAGTTTGATTAGATGAAGGGGCATGGTTGGGAAATGATTTTTTGAAGATGTGTAGGTTTTTGTTGGTAGGTGCATTAGAATTATCCATGGTTAACTCACCTTTCTTGAGCATTTCTTGGATAATATTTTTGAAAGTGATGCAGTTTCTATCACTATGACCCTTTACTCGATGATAGTTACATAAGTCATGTTATTTATACCATGTGGGCATGGGGCGAGAAGGGTTAAAACCAGTGTGTGGTTTTATGAGTGGAAGAGTGATGGCTCCAGATTTGATAAGATTTTCTAAGACAGAAGAGTAAGGTTCCCCAATTAGGGTGTATTTCCACTACTCTTGTTTGAATTGAAAAGTCTAGACGGGTGAGAGATTAGATGAGGGGGTATCCTGATTTGACGGATGAGCTGGGCCGGCCCTGAGTACCATTGCGTTAGCGGTGCCCTTAGCCTTTGAATAATTTTTTTGTGGTTTGGAAGAAGAAGAGGTATCATTCGACTTGAATGTCGAATTCTTATTGCATAAATGGATTTTCTTCTCTTTGATGGCCCGAATCTCTAACTTTCGTGCCATAGTGAATGCTTCATCGAATGTTTGGAAGGTTTGGACCTGCAAGGTCAATGAGATATGTCTAGCACAAGCCCATGTGAAGAGCTCGATGAGTTCATTGTTTGTGGTAATTGGAAGGTGAGTTGGTTGATCAAGCTACACCAGCGAGTGACAAAATCTGCAATAGATTTGTCCTCATACTGATGCGTGGAGTATAGATCGGTCATGGTAATCTTCTTGATGATATTGATAGAGAAATGATCAGAGAAGGCTTGGGCTACCTGATTGAATATAGAGTGTCAAAGTAACCCACTATACCAATCTAATGCAAGTCTAATGAGGGGCATGGGAAAGGTTCTCAAGAGTAAGGCATCATCGTGAGAGATCAAATAACACCCATGTTTGAATGACCGCAAATGCTGCTGCAGGTCTTCTTTGCTATTGAAACAATTGAATTTAGGCATTTCCCAATGCACGGGGTATGGGCAGATAGGAATGGATGGGTGGATGGGCTCATTGCAAATCTCATCATAGGTGAGAGTGTTTCGGGAGCCAAAAACTGATGCCTCTAATGTCTGCATCTTGTCCAACATCAATTTGATTAGGTCATTGGTAGGTTTCGATGATTGGGTGCCTCCTGTAGCGTGAGAGGGTTGGTTTTGGGCATATAATGGGGGTGGAACTCCAGTGTATGGTCTGCCATGTCAGTTGATTGGGAAGAAGGCAGTGAAACAAGAGGTATGTATCCAGAGGGAATAATAGATGAAACGGGAGGCGGCTGATAGTATGCCTATGGAGGTGGAAGGGTCATGGTGACCCTAGTGGTAATGGGGGTAACGATTGTGGAATGGAAAGGACCACGTTCTAAAAATGGGTAGGGGTCACCGACACCAGAGGTGGTAGTGTAGCTACGGGTATGTGTGAGACATTAGGGGCAGATGAGGTTGCATTGTGGGTAGTTGTCGAGGGTATGATGGATGTGGCGGGGGTAACAAAGGTGGCAGATGTGGCAGTCATAGCGGGTATAGGACCTAACTATGAAATGACTAGGGGTAAGGTAGATGCAGGCAGCACAGTGCCAGATGGCACTAATGCGGGAGTAGGAGTGAGAGTCGGGGGGATAGATATGGGCATGCCATATATCAACTGACCCGAGGCATCTCGAGTGGATGAGTGGGAAAGGTAAAACTGGAAAACATCATGTTTTTGGTCAAGGAGTCATGCGAACTCCTCATCTCCGGTGGCGATAGTGATAGGTTAGATGAGATCCATGGTTGGTGATAAAATGGAAGGTGGTGAAGGACTAGGTGGGAGTGGTTGAAAACTGGTGTGAAATAAGAGTGTGCTTTCTTGTTTTTGGGTCAGAACCATGTGAACTAGTACTGATCAGGTAGGGCTACTTCTCTGTAAATGATACAAAAAAACAACAGAAACAGGGGAATTTGGTGACAAAAAGTGGATTCGGTACCAAATGGTGGTTAGAAAGTGAAACAGGATAACCGATGCTAGTTAAGGAAAATCAACACCAGTCAGGGGTAACCACTGCTGGTCACTGTAGAAAATGGTCAGTGAGTGAAAAACCAAGTAGAAGGTCAAATTTGATAGGTATGCCAAATCTAATGGTATTTTACAATGTCAATGGGAATGAGGGCAGTGATAGGAACTATGAAAAGTGGAAGAGGATGAATAAAAAAAAGTCCTTTTGGGTAGGTTAACAAAATGACCTTGAACCGACACCGATTGGGTATAACCGATGATAGTTAGAGGGTAACCAATGACAGTTACTATGAAATTGAAAAAGTGATGAAATAATAGTGGTTTTGAATTAAAATTTGACATGGAATCAGACCTAGAATTATGAGAATGGTTATAATATGGTCCAGGCACACTCAGGTGAATCTGGAATACACCAGCTGTGATGAGGAGTGTACAAGGATGAACAAGAAAAATGAAGAACGCGATCTCTCACCTCAAAATGCAAGCCAAGTAGAAACACTAAGAAAAATGTGATCCTAGGAGTGCCTTTTCTATTATGTTTGTTTAGCTTATGTTATTTAAGGACTGACACATGAACTGTGAAATAGAGTTTTTTTGGTGAGGATGGCTTCCTACGAAGAAGGAGATCTAAAAAGTGGGGTTTCAGGTATGTTATGGTGGGGGTGGGCTTCAATCTTAAGTATGACTCGATAGACTAGCGATTTAGGGAGTACCTGTCAATCCTTATATCAGTGTGATCATTGACAGGCGTTCCCAGGAAAGATGTTGTTTAAGAATATGTGTTTGTTTTGAATTTGTGCAATTTGGTAAGACTCAGAGAGAGAGAGAGAGATGTGCTTTCTATAGCTGGTCATGACTTCTAGCGTATAGGTTGCCCTCAATTAATGTGAGCTAAGGTGATAAATCAGAATGGAATGCACTTATTTTTAAGCCCAAATCGAAGTGTGAATCTAAATGACACAATAAGATGAAGAGGAAGAGGGATGCTCTTTCACTACAATGCAGAAAACACGAAGAAATGGTTCTTTTTAATTACACCAAAAGAAAAGTTTCCTTTCGAGCAAATAGAAAGAAAAGGTGGGTTACCAAGGAAGAAAATTAATGTGTATGCTTTTCAGAAGGGAAACAAACACACAAATTTTCCTAGGAATGAATGAAATGTAAGGAACCCCAGATGGGTCCCACCGGGCGTGCCAAAATATTTCACTTGATTCTAGATCGTTTCTTTGGAATATTGATGAAACAGATAGGGTAACGGGCGTAGGAGGAATACCTATTCAAATGTTGGTTGATGGGCTGTTGCATGTGTATGACTTACGAATCCACAACTGATTGTGAGAGCTTCCTTTTGGCTAGGAGGAACTACCTGTAATGCAAAGTAAGACCACAAGTAGGAGTTAAACAATATATGTAGTGAACTGCCTAGCGTATGCTAGATCTGGGAAGTGTGATGCTTCCTAGATGGATGTCAGTCCACTGTTTTAAAGAATTTAATGTAGTAAATAGAGTAAATCCTATTGTAATTACAAATGATTCAGGTATCTCACTTAAAACACAATAAGAAATAGATCTAATCTAACAGGCTAGGTTAGAATAGGATCCGAAGGTCAAGTAACTGGTTCTGGGTCTCTGTAGGTCTGACAAAGGTCTCAAGAAAATCACAGGTGAATCAGGGTGAGATGGAATTAGGTAGGTAGGTCACTGTTCTAGGATGTATGGGCAAATATAGAGACTGATATCAGTTAAGGGTGATCGACGGCGGTTGGGTGTAACCAATGCTGGCTATTGTGGAAAATTGGGAATACCACAAAATGAGATTTAGGTCTCCTTTGTGATTTCACAAAGGACTTTGGTTGGTCAGGATGAGGTATTGGGTGATTTGGGTAGGATTTGGTGAGGTTTTAATGGGTATATGAAGGGGTGAGTGTTGGAGGAGGTCAACGGGTGGCTAGGTAAACAATAGATGATAATATAATGATAAAATGGAATGAACCAAAGAAGTATAATGTTTACTTACTTGGATTCTGGTTCTGGATGCTTGTGAGTGAGGGATGTAGGTGCTGATGAGAGGTTTGAAGGCTGTAGGTGATCACCAATTAAAGTAAAGCTTATGTATGGTTGTATGTACATTCCTCTTTGCTTGGTTAGATCAGATCATTGTTGGGATGGCTATGTAAGAAAAGATGCTTGATCTCCTTCCTTGCATGTGTGTTCTCACTAAAATTTGCTCTCAGAAGATGCAATATCTCTCTGGAATGTGCTAATGTTTGCCAAATTTTCCCATATTTTTCCAACCTTATGCCAACCTTGAGAATAAGGTTGTTTTGGGATTTAAAGGGTAACCGGTGGTGGTTCCGGCTTAACCGGCGATGGTTAGGGGTAACCGGAATCAGTCAAGCTGGGATTTCCTAGGTTTACTAAACTAGGGAGGTCCTCTTGATTTCCTTGGATCTCGTGTCGTTAACCCATGAATTAGACTAGGAGCTTCATATAAGCACGCGAGAATATGTTTAGAGATATTGTAGGCATTGATTTTTAGGGTTTAGGTAAGTCTTAGTTATGACAACTTACTAGGAATCAGTTTTAGGGTGAGTTGGCTTGGTGCAATGTCTAAGTAAAGTGTATGTGTGGATATTATTTAAATTAATATATTTAAATAATAAATATAGTGAGGATAATGAATTAAATTAATTAAATTAATATTAGTGAGGTGAAAGGGGCCATGGCTAGGTGGATGTGATGAAAGGTGCTTATTTGTCGAGGGACCAAAGGGGAGTGTGACCTAATTTTAGTGTCTACACTACCTCACTAAGGTTGAACCTTAGTCTCTTGGCCTTCTTGAACCTATTTACTCCAGCTTGGAAGTATTATGCGGTGAAACAGAAAGGTAGCTTGCACTAGGGGCTCAATGTATTATCTGTCAATTTGAATATGCCAATGCAAAAATGTTGATACACTGCAAATTCTTCTTCTCCATCCATGATCACTAGCAACTACTTCAGGATCCTCCATTCTTCCTTGAATGCAACATGCATCCGTTTGTACCACTTTTCCAAGTGCGGCTTGTGAGTGGCCATCATGTTCTCACAAGTATACTTTACAAACCTATTTGTGGGTGATGGGTCCTCTTTTAGATATTCCTAAACAAAATTTTCCAACCCATCAGGCACTCCAATCTCTGAGAAAACAATTTCAAGGAGGACATTGCCAAATATTATCTTCTCACCCTCCTGCGTGCTGCTAATGATCTCATCAGTGATGAAGGAAGACAAGTTATATATGGTTCCCTTTGATATCTTCTGGCATAAATTTAGCCATGCCTTATTCACTTAGGTCCATCGTTCTTGATCATTGAGCTTAGTTACCAAGTGCGTGGCCATCCTCATCACTGGGTCTGGCATCTCGGTGATGTCAAAGTATCGCATCCCCTAATTGTAGTCATACACGACTACAGTATACTTGATAGAATCCTTATCACTCAAGTCATCATCAATGCTATCTCCTTCACAATTGAAGCCTGTGAACTTGGATATCAGCTGTGGTGTGATTCAAATCTTACACCCCATGAAGTAAAGCTCATGACATCAACCATTGATATAGTCTCACAAGCTTGCTGAAGTAAGGTAACTCATAAAGCTGCAGCAGCCCTACCTTATCCAATTTGACCTTTACTTTGTCGCTATATATTGGCATGCACTCTGGTGTCCTCTTGTTGGTTGGGTGAACCAACTCAATAGCCATCTCCTTCTCAGTTGTGTTTGTTCAATGATTATAATTGCTCACAACCAACTTTCGTAGATGCGACTCCCACTCTTTTCCTAGCAATACCCCATTTGGGTACTGCATTTCCGCTTACCATTCTTTATTAGTGCTCACAACGGTGGTTGTTTGCTTTCATTTTCCCTTTCCCTTTTATTTCTTGGGTGAGATGGTTGCTTTCTTTGGTGCCATTTTTCTAGTCAGTGTTAACACTTAAAACTCTTTCCCCTTTCTCTGATATACCACTCTGTTCAATCTCAAAGCTCAACCTTGCGAAGAAACCCTTCTAACTCTGTGCCCTAGCCGCCAAACCCTAACTAGAAAAATATTTCCACAAGATGGTGCTTCCTTAAATTTTTTTCCCATGCCCATGTACTCCTTCCACATCGGTTTACGGATCTACCCTAGTCACTCACTTTAGATTTCTCAAATTCTTCTTCATACAAATCTTTGGATGCCCTAGCTTGCGAGAGCTTCTTTCAATTCATAAATGCAAGGTAAAATAACTATATGCCCGACTCCTTATTTATAGCTTTTCCTTCTTTTTAACATTAAACACTATGCCACCTACCACCATACTTAACACTAAATGTGGCTTTTTCCACTAAGTCGGCCTTAAGTGTATTTACCCATGTGCCAAATCTTTCTTGAAAAACCCTTTACAACCTTTTGCCGCACAAAAATCCAACCTGACCCCAATTTTTTCCTTCACATAGCTCATGTTATTTTTACGCTCTTCATGCTTTTTTTACTTGGTTTCCACAAAGCCTTTTTCACAGCAACCATTTATGTCCACCTTTTCTTCTATGCACTTCTTAACCTTATGCGCTTTTTATCCTTCAATCAGGCCATTTACTCTATCTTCTACTATGAGTTCAAACTTGTATTATAGGCCTATACTTCACATCACTCCACCCCACACTAAAATAGATGCGCGGTCCTCTACGCATACAAAACTTTGGGAAAAATAAAATAATGTGGTTACCGGTGCACAAGGTGTAAAACAAACTAAAAGAGAGGAACAAACAATGAGAAAGGGAAACATAGGAAAAAGAAAGTGTAGAAAGGGAAATTCTAGACTAATTGGCAACACTGCCTTATTATAAACACCAATAAGACTTATTTATAGTAGGGCTTTAGCCTACTCCCATTGAAGTGACTTGGTAACCTTGTCCCATCCAACGCTTATAACTGGAAAGCGCCTGAATCAAGAATGTACGAGATGATGTAAGGTCCCAACCAATGGAATTTCAACTTCCCAGGATGGCGCATATACTTGGAATCATACAATAACACCGATTGCCCAACCTAAAACTTCTTGTTCTTGATATGATGATCATGCCATGCCTTTTGTCTTGATTTTTCTTTCTTCTGACTCCATCTAATAAGTGATTACCTTTCGTCTAATTGCATCAACTTATCAATTCTTTCTTCCAATGATTTTTCATTGGCCAAACCTCCTGCGTGCGCTATACACAATGAAGGAAATATGAATTCCACTGGCAGGACAACCTTTGCACCAAACACCAATTGAAATGGTGTGGCCTTATTCAACCTCTTGTAGGTTGTCCTATATGCCCATAAAACTGTTGATACTTTGTCATCCCAATATTTTCTACCAACGTCACAAATCTTAGTTAATGTGTGACTTAGTATCTTGTTAAATGACTTAGCAGTTCCATTTGTTTGAGGGTGATATGGGGTAGTCTTATGATGGGCCACCATAAATTCTTCTAATAGAATCCTGACTATTTCATTGAGAAAGTGTCTACCCCTATCACTTGTTAAACTTAAAGGGCAACCATATCTACTGATTATGTTTTCCCATAAAACTCTGTCAACTATCGTGGTGGTGTAATCCTTCATAGGTGCTACCTCTACCCACCACGTTAAGTAATTAGTGTAAGTGATGATATACCGTGAATCAATCCTTCGCGTGGCTGGTGCAATTGGCCTTATAAAGTTGATTGCCCATTTTTCAAATGGTTTAGCATTGGCTATTGGTCGCAAGGGCATTTCATCTCTCTTTCCAGGTTTTCTAAGGCACTGGAAATGGTCACAGGCCTTGAAAAACTCAATACAATCTTTGTATATGGTTTCCCTCCATAGCCCAGCTAATAAAATCTTCTGCACGGTAGCATTTCATGCATTGTTTCCTCCTGCAATCTCACCATGTGCTTCCTCCATAATTGTTATGCGCTCACGCTCTAGTATGCATTGACATAGAACCTCATCATGACCTAAACTATACAGGTCTCCACTAATAAACATGTAAGGTGCGGCACATATTGCTAATTGTTTTTTTTTACAGAGCCTTCATCCCTTCTGGTGCCACACTTGTTTTTAAAAACACTACGATATCTTACAATGCTGAGGGCACGTGCTGTAACCTAAACAATTACGCATCTGACATGATATCCTGAATGCTGTGCACATCCTTTCCTGAGTCAATCCTTGATAAATGGTTAGGCCCTGAATTTCTCTTTCTTGGCTTCACCACCACTATGAACTCTAGTTTAAAGAGAGGAACTAGTAAATGGGAAGTATCCAGACCCTGCTCACTAGAAGGAAGTATATCAGGAGACGATGGATGTCATTCAGAGTTTACAAGGAGAGATCTAGTGTCTAAAGTAGCACTCCATGCAGCAGGAATGTCAAATGCGGATAAGTCCCAAAACCCTTTCTCTACCTTACACGCACACCACGGGTTCTGCTAAACTCTTCTAAAACCTTGTCCCATGTGCCTTCACCTTGTGCACCCTTCTCCAACTAGGCCTTGCGCGCCCACACACCATCTTGTACTTAGCCAATATTTTAGGGGACCAACATTTCTGAAGCACAATTTGGTAATATTGTCACCAACAATAGTTATAATAATGATAATGATTTAAATATAATGCTTAATAGATTGGAAAATTCGATCGCTGAGGAACAATTATATTACAATAAGTGGAATAGAGACGAAAAACTTGCCACTATTGTAAATGCAGAGAAAGAATTGGCCTTGGTAAGTACTTAATATTTTAAAGATTATATTTTATATTATTATAGTTTATCTACTTTATAACTATGGAAGGTTTATGTGTAGTCCAAATATCAGATGTTGAAGATTAAAGTGTAGGTGTTAGATATGCACCTTAAAAAAGTAAGAGAAAGTGTATGAGGAGCAATAGTCTTCAAAGAGAAATTTTTTCTATTAAACAAGTAGAATAATACATTACAAAGGATTATAAAGGAGCATGGATTGGATCATAATATTTTGTTGAAGAAAAAACTGATGATGATCCTACTCTCCTTGCAATAAGAGATGTAGCTAGCTAGGATAGGTAAAATATTGAAAATATTAATGCCGTTGCAAATGAATTAGTTCAATCTGGTGTTAGTAAAGATAATACAAATGTTAATGTTGTAGAAGCTTCTCTAGGAAAAGGATCCAAATGAAGATAAAATATTGATGTCAATCATTGTATTTGTCAAATGAAAACATTATCTTATTTTAAAACTCGTACACTTTTTAGTTGATGAATACATGGATTTACAATTTAGTTTCAAACTTGTATGGAATCAATATTGAAAAATTGGATGTACATTGTACTATTCCATTTTGATAGTTGATTCTTGATGTATATATATTATAATTATAGTGTATTTTCAAATTAACTGAATTAAATACAGAAAACATTATCTCTAGACTCCTATGTATTTTGTTAATCCACATAATCTCGATAGATATATGTATAATAATATATTTGCGAACATGTGTGGATTCGATATTGAGAAATCATGATTGAACATACTTTCTTAAGTAATGTAATTAATTTTTTTACATCATCTATTTTGCACAACTAGTTACTATATGTTATTTCACGCAATATATAAAACATAGAAGTGATTTAAAATTTCCAAACATTATATAAAAAATATATGTAAAGGAAAAATAACTAAATGACAAGTCACAATATATATATTTCAAAAAAGCAAAATTATCAAATGTCTTGTAACTAAAATAACCCTATCCTTAATGGTCCTTCACAACTCATTTTATCTTTTGCAGTTGCAGGTCTGCTAGAGTCCAAGTCAATTTCAACATAATTCGAGTCTCCATTGGTTGTTATGTAATTGACAACTCTTTTCTCTACAAGGAATGTCTAAGAATATAATGCTCTTTCATATGGAAATGTGTCCATTCCATATCTTGAAACATACAATCTCAAACAAGTTTTCAAATTTTTGTCCAATCTGTTGCGAAGTTTTGATTTAACAAATGTTAATGTGCTAAAACCCTTTCATCTTTAAGAGACCCCAATATCATTCTCTATATGAGTTCATACAGTTTGAAGTATTCACATATAATTTCCCTCATAATGCTATTGTGAGATAACTTTCTTCACATACGTGTAATAGCTCCATTTTATGTTGGCTCAGTAAGAGTCTTATATTGATCACTCATTGTCAATGAAAAATGTGTAAAGTCTGATATGAGTAATTTTCTATTTAATATACCATTCAATTATCCTCCATTAAAATCTGAAGATTTGAAAAACTGATCCATTACTCTAGACATGTATTTTGTAAAGAATTGAGCTGTTATTTCTTTACCAATCATTGGATTCCAAAAATTTGGATTTATAACTGCCATGACCTTAAGAAGATCTCTATTCTTAAATCATTCTCTGATATCAGAAGACAATGTTTAAGATATCTTCATCATTTTTTCCATGTATCAGAAACTAAAACATCAAATTGAAGGCTTGTTAGAGGCACTTCCTCAATATCAGAACCCAGGAAATAAGAATCTCTTTAGAAAGTGTGTATTGGTATATTTTCCCCATCAACTGAGATACAAACATGACCATTGATATTAAAATTCAAATATCTATTGGGATATTTTATATCTATTAAGACCTTCCAACTACTGAATATCAAATTCTAAAACCAGTCTTGGCTGAAATATAAGTTATCCAAAATCATACATACATATTTTATTAATCTGATAAAATCAACAATGTATATAGATATTTCCTGAGCTTGTTTAACAAAGTTATTTATTTCATTTATCATTAGAAAAATGTTGCATAATGTTAATAAAGTCTCCAAATCAGTCAAGTGATATAGTATATCTTTCACCTTGTCAACTTCTCTACAATTCTTTAATATATACCCTGTCAATGACCTGCATTCCTCACAAATTATTCTAGAAGGATCATATGATGATATCCATCTTGTGTCAAAATATTTCAGCAAATTTTTACTATTTATAATTCCAACAATTTTTTTTTGAAACTCCAAAAATATTTTAGGACTGCTTGACATGTATAAATGCAAATTACTTATAAGCTCTTCCACTTTAGTGACATTTTCAAAATTACTTAAAATCTTATAAGTGAGATTCATTCTATGAGCCATACAATGAATAAGTATCATATATGAGGTAACGGTTATTTGAAGGTGAATAAAAATCCTAGTTTTATGACCTTGCATAACAGATGCCCCATCAACCCCAACACAAATCAACTTTGTAGAGATGGAATTATCACTCATACCAGTTATCTTTAAAATTTGTGATAACTAGTTTGCAGAGGTTCTTAGAATTACAAATTCTCAATCATTTTGTGTATAGATAGTAGATGAGGTTCCCTCCAATGGTTATTGAAATTGAAAGTGTAGATATGCATGCAAACCCAGGATGTATTTTATACTCTTGTGACCTCATCAATCGATAATGAGATAAAATTCACATTTATTACCTTTTCTCAAATAGGTGATTTCAAATTTTTCCATACATTTTGTCATTTTCCAAGCACTGGTATCTGACCAGTGTGATGTTAGAATGTTTGGAAACCCATTACATTGAAACAATATATTAGAATCAATGATATTTGATATATGTATTCCCTTTTTTAAAATGTGAAATATTGTCTAGAATTGTATAAGTTTTGACTAAAGACTTGTATCAACAACTTTTTTAAATTTAGCCTTTATTGTTCCAACTTTCTAAAAAAGGCCTTGAAGATGTTTATGATGATTGTCATATTTTGCTGCATATCTCATATGTAAAAAATATTCCTCGGTTTTCTATCTAGATGTTTTTATTAATATTCCATCTTATTTCTTTTTTGACTAATATAATTTCCCACAATACTTCTCTATTGTGTCCAACTTCAACTGCATTTTGTGGTATTTGCCTAGTTTATAACTACATATAGTACATCTAAATTCAATAGGAGTATCAGTAGTGTTTTCTGGTTCAACAGGTTCACTAAATAGATATTTGGCTGACCATTCAAATTTATAATTCCTTCCTAAAGTCCACTTCCCACTCTTACATTTCTGATGTCTGTTTTTGGAATCTTTATCTGAAGTTTGAGCATGATGGAAATTAGGATTATCACTACTATCTAAGTGAATTGAATTACTATGATGATTATTAATTTCATTTGGCATAAAGTCATTGGTAAGGTTTTTGACATTTAAAAGAAATTGAGTTACTTATTGCATCCTTCAGGAAATCAACATAAAAGTAACATCAACATAATATGATTCAAAATTACCTGTTGGTATTGGTGTAACTATGGGCTGACTGAAATATTTTGAAATGTCTATGTTGCATTTTATTTTTTGTTGAGCTCTTTTCTCATTTACACTAGGGGCCATCGTATGGGTGATTTTGAGGTCTTGAATCTTCACATGTGAAAAAATATAAAATTTTAAAATAAATTTGTAAAAAATAAATTCAAGAAATTGTGAAAAATAAAATTCATGCTACATGATAACATGGTAACATGGCTTAGGGATTGAAAAGGGATATGCGAACACACTATCATGCCACTGTTTGGTTGTATACATTCACACCACTAAATTGTGGCTCAAATTTAGGTTACCGTCTGGTAACATAAACTTTTATACCATCCGACGTTATACGTGTATTTCACTAGGTGACATCATGTATTTATGTTGTCATCCACTAATAGTTCTGTTTAATGCCTAGATAGTTAAAACTGTATTTCTTACCTTTTTCACTTATACCTTTGGTTTTTTTCTTATACTTTTTCATAGGCTTATACACTTTTACTTTTGGATTCAACTCTAGATATCAAAATTAACAAATTTTGGAATTATGTTGTATTACTAAATTATGGTGAATTAATCACATATATAATAATATATTATAACATAATGGAAAATATACCAACATTCGTTGGCCCTTAGTGGAAACCGTAAGGTGAAATTAGGGTCAAATTTTTGTATGACCCATAATTTTTTTGGAAAACTTGCTATCGTATGGTAGTAAAAAAATCACCAAATTCAAACTTTACAAATCCTAATATTCATATGTGTACAAATATTCGCCCCTAAAATGAACCCTGGCTTGTTCTTACATTTTGAGAGCTTGTTATTCCATTTCTAGAACTTTCTCTTCTATTTCTAAAGTTGTTTCTTCCATTTCCTGAGCTGGAGGCATTTCAATCTGGGCTAATTCTTCCAAAATTTGTACAACACCCTCATCAATTAAATAGGTCTTCTTCTCTTCCTTGTTGTGCTATGAGAAGATGTTGCTGCCTTGGTCCTTTTTCTTGAAATATTTAGATTGGGGTCCCTTTTTGGCTCCCCTTCTAAATATTTGATCAAAATTAATTCATGGTGAGCGATCTACAGAGCAGGTTTCTAAGAACACTAGCATGATTAATCAATTTTGGGTCTCAAAAGCTCAGGAATGGCTTGGTGATGGGTGACAATAACATTTGAAGCAAACCTAGGGGTGTTAAAAGTGTGAAATAAGGTCCTTCTGCTTATTTTTCCTTATATTTCATGTTTTTTCCCAAGGTCTCTTTCTCCCCTTTTAGTTTCTTCAAGAAATGATATTTATAAATCAATTGTATAAGTCCATGGTGCTTGAGTGAGGCCTAGCATTTATTTTAATTTACTACTATGGTATTGATGACATCAAATAAGAAACATGGGAGGTTAACTATGAGTTTAGGGTTTCTCCTCCCATGCTTTAGGTGGATTAAAAGTCTCATGACGTCCCCACCTAGTATAGATTGTTTCCCATCACAAGTAATATATTTATTTACCCAAGAAGCTATTTTCTAAGTTTCTGACAAGATTTCCCTTTTTATCCCTTTTTGTATCTCTTGAGAGTTAAATATGATCTTAAGAAGGGGTTCACCTTCCTCATGGAAGAGTTAAATGAGGTATTTTATGGGAGAATTCCTTGTGACTTTGATGCCAAAGTTAGGAGGCCATAATGATACTGATAATAATACCATTGAATTCAATTTTACCCCTCTTACCTTTGTGTGAGGTTTTAAAAAAATTATAGCAAATTCTGATACCAATTGAGTATTATACCCTTCAATTTTTTAAAGGAAATCCAAACAGCCCATGTCATGGAAAACTTGAGCGACTGCAACATTATGTAGGAATAATATGGTTGATTCAGATTCTAATTTTTGTTTTTGGCCAATTGTGTAGAAATTTGTAAAGTGAAATCTATAGAATAGTAATATTTTTCTCTTCAGAACAACAAGCACTTCTTTTCCAGAGAAAAATATCTTAATTATCACTTCCTTCTCTTAGGAATATACTTGAAAATTTTAGTTATGTGAATGGTGGTATCCCATTGATAACTAATCTTTGCAGTCATGTGACATGTTTTGTGGTGCCAGAATTGATGGATGAAACTTCTCATTATTACAGTAAACTTTGAAATGAATGCCATCACCTTGCTTCATCCATGCCAAATGTTATGCACAAACTAAGTGACATCATGTTATAATCATATCATCATAGCTTTTCCTCAAATTTTTAATTTTTAATTACATTAAATCAAATACATTTGAATGTTTAAAAAGAAGAGTCATAGGTTTGAAAAATAAATACATATTACCTCATTAAAACATGTATCCTTATGATTTTTTGGTCTTCCATTCCTGTATTCAAAAAAGACTTATAATTAGTGTGCATGTTAAGAAATTCATTCGTCCCTACCTTTAATTATCTACATGTGGTTACTTTTTTCTAGATTTTCTGAACACACACACACACACACACACACACACACACACACACACACACACACACACACACACACACACACACACACACACACAATGAAAAAGGGTAAAAGTTAGGATTTTGAAAGGATCCTCATCCTTTTACAAAATTATCCAATAAGAAGATACCAAAAAGATGACCAAAAAAAGAAACTATTGCATATTATGAATCTCATTGAGAATATTGGTTACTTTCATATCAGCCTTAGACTTGTATCTGGTAGAGTTTACCACAATTTCAATGGAGATTTTAATATCCTCACAAGCATGATTAATAACATCCTTCAGAATATCAGTATAATGCCACCAATTTTTAATGCCAGTGAACACTCTCTAAATTTTCTGGAGGGTATTGTTAAGAAAAATAATGTAAGAATCTTCATCTTATACCACGCAGTCAACCACATGCAAGAAAGATGAGGGAAAATTGATTATATATTATAGCTTATCCACATCATTGGGATCTTTAGATTCATTAGAGTCTAAGAGACCATAAGTAGCCACCAACTCATCGAGGGAATTAGGCAATGAATATGGAAGAATGGGAGAAAAATCATCCATAGTGGCCAAAACCGTAGTGGGGGCCTGAAAAGCATCAACCAAAGGTGGGGAAAATAGGGCAGGTGGAGACTGAATAGGATCAAGTGAGGCTTGTGGAGTAACATGAGAAAAAGGAGGAGAAGAAACCAGAGAAGCATGAAATTACGCAAGAGGATATGAAATAGGGGAAAGAGGGGTGATATAATCTTAAGGGAATCATCAAAGTTGTAATGAATAAACAGTCAAAGGTGATGTGAATTTTGAGGGGTTTTTTCTGAGGGGAAAGTAGAAGAAACACCGAGGGAAACAAAAGGAGTAGACACATGAGAGGAAAGGGGCGATGATTTACATTTACCCTTGGGAGAAAGAATTAGATAGTGGGGAATGAGCTGGGTGGGGGAATATTTAGTGAACAATAGGTAGAGAAGACCCTAGTGAAGGATAGGTCCCAGAACCTTCCTAGAAAGAACAATAGAGCTAGCTAAAGAATTAAAAATAAAGTGAGAGAAATTCACCTTTCTTCCATGCCAGAAGTGGACCAAAAGGAAAAGGTGAACATGATGAATCACCTTAAAATGATCATCGACAATAAGGAAACACATGATACAATGTATCACCTTGTTCTAGGGATGATTAAGAGTAATTATCTTAAATCTAGATTGATACTTTTGAATTTCTTTAGAGTCTTCAACACAAGAAATAATTTCAGCATAAAACAACCACTTAACCTAAGTAACCCCACTATTTGGAAGACCCATTGCTTTAGGAATGGTGTTGGTCGAGATGTAGAAAACCAAATCACCCATTCTGGAAGAAGATTATTTCAAGCCAAAGAAAGGCCTTTGTTCTAGGAGTGGGAGGACCATTGGTCAAAATTTTCTTTTATAGATCCTAGGAAGGTCTAGAGCATCCCAAAAGAGCTTATGATATAGGACCATATTTTAGAAGAGAAGGGACACTACAAAAAGAGATGGAAAGAGTCTTTGATACTCTTTAAGAAAAGGATGCATTTAAGAGGTAGGGAGTAACCTTCTTTGTTGTAGGTTTGATCCTATAAGAATAGTATCCTTATAAACAAGCCAGGAAAACATGCTAATTTTGGGAATGATATGAGCGGGCTTGAAGTGTTTCAAGGGAAAATCATCAATAAGGAGTTGTACGCCGAGTCAAAAGAGAAAATACCAAAAGAAGTCCAAGCAAAAATCATAATGTCAGAGGAAGGATATAAACCAATGAGTAGCGAAGAAAGGAGACTCTCATAAGAGTCAATCAACATGGCTTGATTAGTTTTGCATCCTTGCCATTTGGGAAACAACCATCTGGGAGGATAGGAGTTTCTGTTGATGTAGCTAACAAACAAAATACCCACAAGATGAATCAAGTATGGCTTGGTAAGGTTATAAATAGGGTCCTTAGAGAGCAACTTATCCGAGATCTACTAATCATCACATAAATATATTTTATTACCATCACCCATGTTCCATTTGGCAGCATTACGTATAATGTCTCTGTTGCTGATGATAGAGTTCTAGATATGTGATCCAAGAGGGAGTGGGTTAGTAGATAAAAATTTAGTACCAAGAATCAAGTATGTATCATGTTAAATAATTGCCCAAGGATCAAGGGATCTTGTGGCAATGACCCAACCAAGTTTAGCTAACAAGGATTTATTCATATCACAGATTCTTCTCAAACCTAGACCACCCAATCTTTTTGGCTTGCAAATAGAGTCCCAAGCGATGAGGTGAGTTCTCTTCTTCTCCTCCATTCTTGACCATGAAAAATGTTTTTGTATCTATTTAATCTTGGAGGCTACAACATAGGTTATTTTCAGGAGGGAGAGGAAGTAGATTGACATACTTTGGAGGGTGGATTTGATGAGCTAGATTTTTCCTTCTTGGCTAAGTTGAGAACCCTTCTAGCTTGTAAGTTTCCTTTAAAACATATCAAGGATGGAGTTCCATAACCCCTTAACATTCCTACATTTGGAAAGAGGAAGACCACAATAAGAGGAAGGTAAATCCACCACCTTGCATTTAAATATATCCTCAATTCTCCTCTATTTTTGAGGGGGTATTGAATAAGGAGATGCAACACTTAGCAAGGGTAACCTTTTGTCCATAAGATTCTTGGTATGCATCTAGAATTATCATAGTAGTTCTAGCTTCCACAACTGAGGTAGCTCCAAGGAATATTTTGTCATCAAGAAATTGATTATGAGTGGTAGCAAGAAGTTTTACAGTGATATAATGACCTGAGATAGAAGATGAAGTCATAGTCACATTGAGATATCTACCAAGGGAGTCCGCCATTAAGATGAATAAGAAGGAGGAAATTTGATCTCCTTGTCAGATCCATTTCTTTCTTGAGAAGTAACCTTCAGGATAACCATTGACTAAAATAGAGAAATAGGGGGTTGAAATACCACAATCCACCCAACTTATCCATTTTTTGTATAATCCAAATTCCCTCAAAACCTTGATAAGAAAGCTCTAGTTAACTATACCAAAGGCTTTTCACATATCAAGTTTGAGCACATAAACCACTAATTTGGTTAGGTGAGCAGAGTTGATGGCTTCATGGACATTGCTGATGTCTTTTTGAATCAGCTGACCTTAGATGAAGCCATATTGTTGAAGAGACACCATCTTGCAGATAAAGGGTTTTAATCTATTGACCATCATTTTGGTAATGATTTTTTAAGAGGTATTACATAAACTTAAGGGTCTAAAATCAATCAATATTTTTTCCTCAACAGAATTGGGGACGAGGTTAATAAAGGTAGAGTTATATTATTTGAGAAGGACATCATTATTTTAGAATTCCTTGATAACTAAAAGAAGATATTGCTTGATAATATCCCAAAAATGTTGAAAAAATGCTTCTAGAAAGCCGTTAGGGCCTAGAGATTTATCCCCATTCATATCAAAAATAAATTTATTCATCTCTTCCATCTCAAAAGAGTGAGTGAGGGTACCATTGGTCTCCAGAGTTACAACCTTTGGAATGAAATCCAACATTTCATCCATTTTCGTCATGGAGATGTCTTCCATAGACTCTAAAATAGTGTTATAAAAGAGTGTTACTTCATTAGTGATGTCCTTTTCCTTTTTGATTATTGTCCCATTAGCTTGGATCAACTCAGTTATCTTGTTTCTAGTTTTGTGTTTTTGGGCAGTTAAGTGGAAAAAAATTGTATTCCTATTTACCTCTTTTAGCCAAAGGGCTCTTGATATTTTCCACCATTCACTCTCTTCTTCCCTAATTATGTTATGGAAAATTTTGTGAGAATTTAATTCCAATGATTGCAATTCTGGAAGCTTACCCTTAAATTCAATATCTCTAGCCACCACTAAAATTTCATGGGTGATACGATTTTTTCTTTCCTTGATATTACCAATTTTTTCCACATTCTATTTCTTGAGTTGTATTTTAACCTCTTCTAACATTTTGGTGAAATGAAACATTTTAGATCCCTCAATTTCCAAAGACCACCATTTAACAATCAAATCTTGGAGATCATGGTTGACTAGCCAAGATAAATCAAAGCAGAAAAGGGGAGATATGAGGCCACCATCCTTTTCCAGAATGAGGAGAAGGGGAGAATGATCAGAGAATACTTTCAAGAGAGACTGAAGAGACAATTATTTGAAGTGAGAGATCCAATACAAAGAACCCATTATTTTATCAAGTCTCATTTGATTATGATTTTAACCCAACATTTTGTTTAACCAAGTTAATTTGTTTCCAAAGAGCTCCAAGTTGAATAGGGAAATGAAATTGATGAAATTTTAGAGGGATTCCATGCTGCTAACACCTGCAGGAATAGCCCCTAGTTTTTCATCATTGAACATGGGAGTATTGAAGTCACACACTATGAACCATATTAGGGATGCCCAATATTACCTCATAACAAAACTTTCATGCCAAACATTTTCTCTTTGTGATTTAGAGTTAAGAGAATAGAGGTTTAGGGAAATCCACCCAAAGTTTGACCCTATCTCTTAGAAGAAGACCACCATAAAAGAGATACATTTTAAGAGGCATTCCCTATAGAACATTGTAGGATCTAAGAGAGTAAAAATCTCTCCTGAGTTTCCTGAAGAGGCTTGATCAACAAAAGTGGATTTGTGGAATATTTTATGAATGGTACTATCATCCTTTAACTCAATTTATTACATCATTCTAATATTAGGATTATGAGATAGGTGAACATATTTGAAAATTCAAAATTTTTGGGAGGCGTTGATGCCTTTTATGTTCCAAGAAAGAAATTTCATTTTGAACCTTTTAGTTTGGGTATGCCCGATATCATTAAAATAGTCTACATACCATATACAAATCCTTGATCAACTTCTTGGTGCATCTTAGAGGAATTTGGTGGTCTGGATCTAGGATTAGAGAATCCTAGATAAATATTATTGATAGTGCTTCTACTTATCCTTTGGATAGAGTCATCGTGAGGGGGATCACCAGATTTATTTCCTTCTACATCAAGATCAAGAGGTGTAGTGGGGAATGAAAGGAAGGACCCTATAGGGGGTGGAGAGGGGGTAGGAAAACTAACAGAGACTGCAAGAAGAGAAGAAGGGTCATAGGAAAGAAACTCACATTCTTCAAGAAGATAAGGAGGGGAGAGAGAGTCTCAGATGGGGAGATGAAATAGGAAGAGGTTGAACTTGGGGAAGTGGGTCTAAGACTTGATTTAAGGGGGAGAGGAGAAGGGATTCATCAAAATACAGGGAAGTGAAGGGATTAGAAGTGTAGACCTATGAAGAGATCTACTCCCTTTCCCTTTCCTTTGGGATAAATAATGGAAGGGATACTTTTAGGAAGTGAGTAGGTTTATGATGGGGATTAGAGGGAAAATTTGAAGCATAATGACTCACACCTTTATAATAAGAACACATTTGGGGAACATAACCATATTCAAAAGGTTGAACCTAGATCCCAAAATTTGAAATCAATTCAATGAAGGAGGGGATATGTTTACTTACATCTATGATAATGCTGAATTTAGAATGAAACAAATGAGATATAGCTTTAGTCATAGGATCAACTGCTATTAGATTACCTTGAGATTTAACAATACCTTTAATCACTGGTTTCTCCCAAATCTCAAAAGGGAGGCTAGGAAGGCGAACCCAAATAGGAGCTTTATTCATCATTTCAGTGAAAGCGTTGAATCTTGGGTCCATTTACAAAGATAAAAGCCCATGTGGCCAAAGAACCAGGGACCATTGAGGACAACATAAGAAAAATCCTCTTTCAAGCCAAAAGAGAAAATGATGAATCCATTTAGAAGGGAAACAACCACGAGAGAGCCGCTAGAAGCCCATTTTTTGATATCTTCAAAGGGGGGCACAACCTAGACAATTTTTCGATCAAGGAGATATATCTATTTGCAATAGCAGTATTTGTGATTGATTGGGGAATGGTTAGAGATAACTTACCATCCTTCAGAACGGGTTTCAACGATAATGAGGGCCCAGTAGAAGAGGTTGGGAGAGGGTCAAAGATGACCATATCCTTCTAAGGGCATGAATAAGAGGGGGCCCATCCGTAAAATTCCTAACACGCTCAAGGAAAGGGCCCAAGAGATCAAACATCACTGGGGAAATCCTTCACATGGGATTTCAAAAGGAACCCACATAAAATGTACCAGGGATCAAAGCCCTCTTCCACTTGAGAACATTATATATATATAGAATAAGAGAAGAATAATTTCATTTATGATTCCAATTTTCCCCCTTGATTGGAATTTTAAAATTCTTTATCACATCAGGGTAGAAGAACTACATTCTTCCATGAAACTAAATCCAGCACATGACTAAATTTATTTAGTAAACTCATCTTTACTCCGAGGTTACTAATACATTCTCAATCTATGTCCATTTACTAATAGAGTTATATTATCTTGATCAATAGGTAGTATCTTGAGTGATCCATTATCATAAATATTCTCTACTTAATATGTCCCCAACCATCTAGTCCTTAAATTTCCTTTAAATTTTTGATACCTTAAATCAAATAAAAGGGCCCAATCTCCTTCTTTAAATATGCTAGTATTGATATGAGAGTCATGTCATAACTTTATTTGATGTTGGAGGAGGTCAGAATGTGTTTGTGCCTCCAACCTCATCTCATCTAATTTATTCAACTAAAGAATCATTTCTTTCTTGGATGCATCAATCTCAATTACCACCTCTAATACTATCCTTAAGGTATATAACTCAAATGCTATAGGAAGAAATGGTTTCTTCCCATACATAAGTTCATATAGAGAAAAGCTAGTGGTGGTTTTCCATGTTGTATTATACACCCAAACTACTTCAGGAAGCCTTAGTACCTAATATTTCCTAGTTGTATCCACAACCTTTGTTAAGATGTTTTCCAATTCTCAGTTTGTGACTTTAACTTACTCATTAGCCTGAGAATGGTATGGTAATGACTTCTGGTGCTTGATCTAATAGAGTCCTTCAAAGGCCTCAATCATGTTAGATATGAATTGAGGTCCTTGGTCAACCACTATGGATCTAGGTCCTCTAAATCTTTATATGATCTTGTCGTATAAGAAAACAACTAAAAATTCTTTATTAGCAGCAGGGAGGGCTTGAACTTCTACCCATTTTGTGGCATAATCAGTGCACATCAATAGGTAATATTTTCCATGATATGTGAGGTCTATTGGTAAAAAAAAAATCAATTACGCACTTCACAAAAGGTCCTAAAACTAGTTAAGGATTAAGGGGAATTTCACTGGACAAGGTAAGCTTCCCAATTATTTGGCATACATCCTATTGCCACACGTATCTTTTGACATTAATATGAAGGGAAGGCTAGTAATACCCATCTCCAAGGATTTTTTGTATTGTCCTCTTAACTAACTGATTTCCTCCTTCTTGTTCATCATGACAAGCTCTTATGATGTCATACACCTCATATTCACTAACACACTTATAAAGCACCATATAAGGACCAAATTTAAATAAAATTTCACTACACTATGTATAAGTAACATTATTTCTAACTAATTTTTTCTTTCTTTGCTTTTAAAATAAATAAGAAAAATTTCTTGTGGTTAGATAATTGGCAATATCAATAAACCATGGTGAGTTTATTGAAATTATAAACAAGTGTTCATTTGGGAAATGGTCTTCAACAAGTTCTCCTTCACTTGAAACATTCAATATTTAGAGGAAGTCAACAAAAACATTAGCCTTTCCTAGTTTATTAATGATTTCTAAATTAAATTCTTGCAAAAGGAACATCCATATGACAATTCTTCTCCCTACCACTGGTTTGTTCATCAAATACCTCATTACTGAATGATATGTGTATACATAGATTTTATATCAAATAACATAATGTATGAATTTATTAAGAGAATAAACAACACCCAAAAACTCTTTTTTAGTTTCGGTGTAATTATTCTCTTAAGAGTTAAGTCTTGCTAATAAAATAATTTGCATAAATATGTTCTGCTTAATTTTTTTGGACCAAGAACTGCTCCTATTGCATTGTTGGATACATCAATATGAATATGAAAAGATTTTCCCCAATTGGTTCATATCAAAACTAGGGAAATAGTTAATTATTCTTTTATAAATTCAAAGGATTTTTGGCACTAAGATTTCCATTAAAAAACACAGTCCTTTGTAAGTAAAAAGAACATGGGTGCTGCAATTTTGCTGAAAGCTTTAATAAAGCTTCTATAGTAACAAGCATGCCATATAAAACTCTTAACACCAATCTGATTTACTAGTACATGTAAGTTAGAAATGATCTTTATTTTCTTAGGATAAAAATGATTACCTTTAGCAGAGATCAGATGACCTAAAACAATTCCTTGATTAACCATAATTAAACATTTCTCATAACTCAAGGGGAGTTGGTGTTGTTCACATCTTGCTAAATTTTTTTCTAAATTGCTCAAAGATTACTAAAAAGTATCCCCATGGACAGTAAAATCATCCATGTATACTTCAACACAATCATTAGTGAGATCTGTAAAAAATATCTAGGAATGCCCTTTGAAAGGTAGAAGGTGCATTACATAAACTAGATGGTAAAACTGTATATGAACATGTTCCCCAAGGACATGTGAAAGTGGTTTTATCTCTATATTTTGGATTTATAAAAATATGATTATAAGCATTGAATCCATACAAAAAGGATAAATATTTCTTACTCATCAGATTATCCAAAACTTTGTCCATAAAAGGCATAGGGAAATAATATTTCTTTATAGCCTTGTTAAGCTCCATGTAGTCTATATATATTATTCATTTACCATTATTTTTGGGAATTATAAAAATTCAAGAGAAAAACTAACTATCAAATATAGGATAGATAAAACCTACTCTCAGTAGTTTCTCTATTTCATCTTTAACAATATCTTTAAGTGTTGGGTTGATCCTGCGTTGTGGTTGTCTAACTAGTTTAACATTTTCAGTATAAATGTGATGAGTATAGATGCTAGGGTGTATTCCTCTCATATCATTATAATACGATACAAAGACTTTAGAACAATTTATCAAAACATTAATGACCTTAGCTTCTTAAACACCATTTAAATTTGTACCAATGTTCAATTCCTTTGCTAGCTAAATGGATATTTGTTTAATCTCATGTATATTTTCTTGGTTTATTTCATTTACTAGAGAATTCAAAGGAAAAAATGAGGTTGTAGACTGTGAAGAATTGCTATGTTTTCAAAATTATTCCCCTCAGAAGATATGATTCTAGATAAAGGACAATGAAAAGCATTTAATACATGTTTCTCATGATATACACATGGTTGAGAAGGGGCATAATCATATATATCAACATAAATTTCTTTATAAATTTTACCCTTTAGAACCCTACCATCCTTTTCGGGAGCCAAAGTAGACAATTCCCGAGTCGTAATATTTCTTTCAGGAGCCAGAATGGTTCTTTCCAGAGCTAGAATGGTTATTTTTGGAGTCCTAATGGTTATTTCTGGAGCCAAACTAGGATTCTCATCTGAGTTCCAATACGTTCCCTCTATTTCATGCACATGATTTTTATTACAATCGTTGCTAAATAAGAAGGGATCATATGATTCTGATCTGGTCCATCAACCCACATATGTTCACAAGTTCCTAAACATGGTTGAGTAGGAGGATAAAGAGATATGTTCTTTGCTTTATATCCATTTGAGATAGTCATATTTCCAGAACTACAATCAATAAATACAAAAATATCAAGCCAAGGTCTTCTTAAAATAACTGGATATAAATATTTTTAATTTTTGTGCTATAAGATCATAAGGTCTACTAGATATTCCCATGATTCAAATCTAACCATTATATCTCCTTTAACTCCATATGTAAAACAATGGACTAGTATGCCATTTGAAGGATAATTTTGGCTGATTGCAATCATGTTAAATATAATATATTCAATGTGTCTGTTGTCATTATATTAATAATAACTCCAATATTTACCATGACATTGCATATTGCTTGTTGTAAACACCTATAATTACGCCGAAGCAATTTAAATACTTAAATTGCGCTAATTATCCCCTTTCTCGCAAATCGATGACATATCGTCAAAAGCACTCATTTTCCCTCATATCATCATTAATTAATTACACTAAGCTAATTAATTAAGTTGCCTATCCAACAAATACCCTAATTAACGACCTTCCGTTAATAAATCACCCCTTCTACCTAGACTAATTAATTATTATTAATTAATTAGCTTTCCCTTCCATTTAACCAATAAATCAATATTTAATTGATTTAATCCCTTTATAATAGCCTAAATCGTACTAATATTCCTCTAATTATCTTCTATAAGCTTACATCTACCTATTAGTTAATCACCTTTGATTAATTAAAACACCCCCCAACTCCCATGACTTGCTAAGCATAAATTAAACCCTTCTAAAGTAAGGTTACCTTTAATAAAGCAACCTTATCCATTCCTAATCATGTTTTACCTTTATCCCACATTCATGAGAATGTGTTGAATCCTTTATCCTTTGGGCTATATAAAGAGCCCTCCACCTACCTTTTTACTTACACCTAAACTCCTTAGAGAGAAAATGCAAAGCATATAGCAAAGAGACTAAGAGCTTGCACCTTGTTTTCTTGAGAGTTCATCATCTTGAAGAGTTAAGCCTCTTTCTTAAAGTGCTTGGGTCATATGGGAGGTGTCAAAAGGGTCTTGTAGCCCAACTTTGATTAGCCCCCCATTCCTAGGTTCTTGGAACATTAAGGACAACTATTTTTGATAGCCATGGTACCTACCTAGGTTCCTTCATTTATATGTTGTTAGAGAATAGAGGATATTTACGTGCTTAACATAGTTGATTTCATAGTTTTGTATTGATAATTGTTAGCATCTAACCCTTGATTAATTCTTATCATGATGGTGTTTATAATGTTGTTTAATTCTTGCTAATTAAGACTATTTAGGTGTTAGTCTTTGTTTACATTAGCATTATTTTAAAAACAACACTTGCACACATTTGGCACACCCGGTGGGACTTACTCCATTGTCCTTTGCACTTAATTTCAAGTTTTTGTAGTTAAGTTTCATTTTTGGTTACTAACCCTCTTTTACACATGTTGATCTAACTTGTTTTTCTTAACTTGTTTTGTTGAGTTTGCATGTGTTGAGTCTTCCTTGTAGGTATAAAGGAGGTGAAGTGCTGTCAAAATTGAATTGATGGGAAAATTTCAAGATTTCTCCATGTTTTCATTTTTAGAGCTTACTTTTTCAATATTCTACATGCTAGTTTTGTCAATTTCTTGAAAATTTTAAATTCTTGAGCATGTAGGTTAGTGTTTGATAGTTATGAGTCTTCTATTTACATATTAATGTGGTGGGTTGCTGTCAAAATTTAATCTTGGTGAGAAAATTTCAAGATTTCATCATGTTTTCATTTTTAGAGCTTACTTTTTCATCATTCTACATGCTAGTTTTGTCAATTTCTTGAAAATTTTAAATTCTTGAGCATGTATGTTAATGTTTGATAGCGTTGAGTATTCTATTCATATATTGATGTGATGGGTTGTTGTCAAAATTGAATCTTGGTTGGAAAAATTTCCCCATTTTGCAGATTAAGAGACTTTTTTTTGACATTTTTTGAGTGCATGTTAAGTGTATACCTGTGAGCATAAGAGCATATGCGTAACCCATCTTCCGAAGGCCATAACTTTTTCTCCCAAACTCTAAATGACTCCATTTTTTTTGCGTTGGAAAGGTATTGAAGTTAAATATGAAATGAAAACATAAATTTAGGATTTATACTTACAAAAATTGTAGGTTTTTCTGTTAGTTTAAAACTGGTCATTTTCTAACATGTCTAATGTTTTGATGAATGTTGTATTTCCATACTTCCTTGATTTAGACCAAAGCATGTGTATGCTCTTCTCTTACACATTTTGGTGATATTGAGAATCAAAAACAAATTTGATCTATATCTTTTTAACATTGGGATTAAACTTGGAAATTTGATTATTCATTTTGCTTAAGGGAATGAACCTTTTACAAAGCATTTTTCAATGGTCCTTTGATTTGAAGTTTTCCATTTCTATATAGTTGGGATAAAGTTTGTGTATGCTCTTCTCTTGCACCTTAGGGTGATCTTGAGAATCAAAAGTAACTTTAGTCTTCATTTTATAACATTTGGTAAATTGGAAACTTCATCTTTCACTTTTGGTTTAAGGGAATGAACCTTTTACAAAGCATTTTTCAATAGTCCTTTGATTTGAAGTTTTCCATTTCTATATAGTTGGGATAAAGTTTGTGTATTCTCTTCTCTTGCACCTTAGGGTGATCTTGAGAATCAAAAACAACTTTAGTCTTCATTTTATAACATTTGGTAAATTGGAAACTTCATCTTTCACTTTTGGTTTAGGGGAATGAACATTTATCAAGAATTTTGTATGGTTCATTGATTGAAAAGATTTTCTTTACTTTTTAGTTAGATTATTTGTTGTGTATGCTCTTCTTTTACATCCTTGGATGATCTTGAGAATCAAAAGCAACTCTTAATCCTCTTTTAAATAATGTGATTTTCTTGGAGAACTACTAACGCTTGAGTGCAGGACCTAAAAACGCTTGTCAAAGAAAGGAGGAATCAAAACGAAATCAAAAACTACTAATATAGTTGTTATACAGGTTGCCAAAAGGTGTTCAAGCAAACCACACCTAATTAAACAAGATAAAAAGAACAACATATTCAAAACACTGTATTGCAGGTTTCAGAAAAGGGTACGTCCCTCTCCGCTCAACTGGAACATAACCCCTTTGGCATAACACCTTAAGCTACAACAATGGGGGTGGTTCCAGGAACCCCAAAGTAGTCCACGCAAGAGGGAACCTTGTGGATGAAACGGGAAGTGCTCCGCACTACCTACTTGACTAGTGATTCCTTTGTGAGATAGCGTTACAGGTTGTCCATTGTGGCGACCCCAGTGATAGTACACGTAGACGCACTAGTTGCCTACTATTCTTGAAGGGGGTAAAGTAAAGCCGAGATACTCCCAAACTAGTCAGTGTGACTTTTTGGGTAAATCACGCTCGCTCATGGCAACTTTGTAACACCTAGGGTGAGAGAACCACCTAGGAGAATATACTTTGGCCAGGAGCCCACTTTGACCATTTTAAAATAGTGTTGAGTTGTGAACCTTCTTTTTGAGAAACGTGTGACGTATTACTTTCACCTAGTTTTTACTTACCTTAGGGCGAGGTGAAACTCTGCCGAAGTGAGGCTAGCATTTTTTGTCATTTTTCTTGATTTATTTCCTTCATATTCTTTTGACACTTTGTTGATCAAAAGAGGTGTGATTACCTTTGTGTTGCCATTCAACTATTTCTCTCACTTTTATGTCCATTTACGCCCATCCATGTTTGCGGATGGGTTAGTTAAATGTCTAAAGTGAGCGAAGTGCATTTTCACATCATTTGGTAGCCATTGTGATCTTGATACCCACGTTAAGATCATCATTGTAGTTAGGTGTAGTTCATCACCGCGGACTTCCATAGAGGAGTTAGCTTGTTTGTCTCGTATCATTACAATTTCGATATTTACATCTTGTTTCTTGTAAACTCGACATAAATACCTATATTGTATGGTTACGCTGCACACATTTTTAACTATTCCTAGCTATACTTTGAGATTTTTAGTTCGGTTCTATTATTACCTTGATTTCAAAGAGTGCTAGGTGTTACCATTTGTGCGTGTTATATCAATAACACCTCGATATCAATACTTCACTTTCTAGCAAAGTGGGTTAACATATCTTGGTGATATTGTTGTGTCATTCACGAATTGTAATTGGCACTTTTTGAGATATAGGTCTTAATCAAGTTTGAGCTCACTCATCATATATCTTGATTGGGAGATTGCATTGACTTATTGTATTTACTTACGTTTTGTTCATTTCCTTGAACTTGGCATAAGTGAAAACATCTTGTTGATCATCTTGCGATGCAAACTACTTTTTGAAACGTAGTCTAGGAAGTACTTCCTTTGATCAAGTTTTAATACCAAACGCTTGTATCATGGGTGATTTATCACTCTATCATATTGGTATTCTCACATTGTTGACATATTCATACTCTTAGCAATTTCATTTTGCATTTCACTTAGGGGTAGTCACTAAGCTTTGCACATATCTACAACTCACCCTAGTGAAACTATCACAAAAACATGGCTCCCAAAACACGTCTAGGGTTGAAGAAACAGACATATGAGGAACAACAAGCTCACACTTGGGAGACCTCTAATAGACAAGGGTCAAACCCCTTCATTGGACATGACTTAGGGCCATTTTTTTCTGCAGAAAAGGAAACCGAAGAGATGGTCGATCATAGTGGAAATGAATTAGAATCACCACACGCGGACTTTGATTTTGACCCCACTCTACTAGATGAGTTTCTCCTTAGAAAAAAAGATAGAGTTTTAGCACGGGTCGTGGAATTAGGGGCCAAATTTCCCACCAAGAATGAACCAATATTACCTACAAATGACACTACTAAGGAAGAACGCCCCCTTATCAATATGGAAGATATTTTAACAGGCGGGCATGCTTCCACTTCTTACGTAGAAAATGATAAAGTGGTAGGGCATAGAATACCCCTCATCAAAGTGCCACGAAGAAACAAGATAGAACATGAGACAGGGGAAGAACCTCCACAATACGAAGAGGAAGAACCTTTAGAAGAAGAAGACACAAACCAAGTCACAATCCAACAACAACTCAGTAACCTAAGCCGACAACTAGCTTTGCTTACTTTCCAGGTACAGAAAGACACAAAAAAGAACATTCAAAATTCAAGGCCTAAGTTTAGGATCCACGAACTCCATCGAGAAAACCAAGGAGAAGAAGACACGGGGTATCATCATGTACACATCCCCGCTTCTCCCACTAGAGAACAATTTCTCGCACAAGAAGTGCAATCTATGAAATCAATGCTTGTGAGCATACAAGAAAGCAATATAGGGAGTATTAGGAAATACCAATACAAAGAACTATGCCCCTATCCTTTTGACAAGACAATGACCCTTCAACCCTTTCCAAAGAAATTTGATATGCCAAAGTTTGACAAATACAAAGGAAAGGGAGACCCAAGGGATCATGTTAAATATTTCTACATGGCATGTCAAGAGGTGTCTTATAGTGATAATTACCTCATCAGAATTTTTCCTAAGAGTCTCGGAGGTCAAGCATTGGAATGGTTTACGCGCTTACCACGAGGATCAATTTTCACCTGGCCAGAATTGGTGGAAAGATTCGTGCATCATTTCTCATATAAGATAGAGAGTGATGTCACCATGGCAGACTTGTGCGGTGCAAAACAACACCCAAATGAGACCTTCGCCAACTTCCTCCAATGATGGAGAGGGATAGCTAGTCGCTTCCATTGTGCTTTCCTTGAGAAGCAGCTGGTCAGTATTTTCGTCCCTAATCTCAACCCAGATATAGCTTTCCACCTCCAAATGCATTGTGTCCACACCTTTGAGGAGGTTATCGAGAAAGGGATTCAAATAGAAAAGGCTCTCATTGCCAAAGGCACCCTCAAAACCCAATTTAAAGACAACCAAAGTGTCAAACCCACTGAAAAGCTGAAGATCTTTAACAAAAACAAAAATGTGGTGGGAGACGAAATCACTGATTCCAAACGTGTTCAAACGGTCCAAACCAGTCAACCTTTTAAACTGACCAAGGGCCCAATTCAACCACCACCAAAGCGACAAACATTCACCTCCCTCAATGAACCATTGTCCGTCATACTAAAACAGTTGGATGTGGCCCACATGATGACCTATCCTACAACGCAACCGTTTGATGACAACGCTCCTAAACCTTCATGGTATAAGGAGCATGAATACTGTGAAATGCATCGCGTTAAAGGTCATAAGACAGAAAAATGTCTGCGGCTTCGCCATTATATTCAGGACCTTATTGATAACGAGGAGATAGAGGTGGATAACCCTAGAAAAACACAAACACCTAACGAGAAAATGGGGATCTATAAGGAACCATTCCCTAAGCATGATAAGTTAGAAAAGACAAAGCTGGATCGGGGAGACTCATCCCAAACCTATAAAGCCATGAATTACTTGTATACCAAAAGAGATAACAATCATTATGATTCACTTATCGGATGTATTCACTCCCCTACTGACCATGTCAATACCATCCGGATCAAGGGAAAGGACTGTGCTGTGGTAACAAGGTGTGCCCGCCTCATGATTTCGGAACCCTCTCTGTTGACCCCGCAAACTGGTAAATATAACCTTTTAGAACAACTTGAGAGGACACCTGCTAAGATCTCGATCTTAGATCTTCTCAAGATATCCAATGTGCATAAGGACATTTTGTATCAAACTCTTCAGGGGTCGGGAGTGCCTTTAGAAGTCAATCCTATGTACCTTCAAGCTACGGTGGAAAATATTGCACCAAGTGAGCATCTCACTTTTAACCATAGGGAGGTCCCTACCGAGAATCCTAAACATAATCTTCCCTTATACATTGAGGTAGTTATCACCCACAGGAAAATCAAATGGGTGCTTGTGGATAACGGATCTGGATTGAACATCTGCATGCTTAAATTAGTCAAACAATTGGGACATATGGAGGCAGATCTTGAGTCCCATATCATCACTATCACTGCACATACGACAACGCGGAAAGAGAGTCAGTAGGCACCATTACGCTGCCCATGGAGGTGGGCCCCACTTACCATCAGACAAAGTTTCACGTCCTAGACTTGGAACTTCCATATAATATGCTTCTAGGCCGACCATGGATCCATGCCATGCAGGTCGTGCCATCAACATTTCATCAATGCATCAAGTTGAAGCATGAGGGACATACGGTAACAATACCAGGAGACTCAGAGCCCTTTGCTCATTATAGAGCTCTCAATAGCTTTACATGAAATGGTACATATGCATGTCCCTCCGTGGATATGGCCATTCCTTTTTAGTCTGAGGCTATGGAATCCGGCTGGATTCATATTCTCTTAGTTCTTGCGCTCATGGGGTGTCCACTTCCACATCTCCATTTGATTCATGGGAGATGAAAATTCTGGAATATGGCTGTGGGGAGTATAATGTACAACAAGCACTCTTGGTTTCTGACCTCTCCTTGTCGCCCAAGACTAGAGGTTGACCCAACTACCGCTTCAGGAGACCTAGAGAGGAACACACTATTGGGTCATTCCTACCTAGAGGCTTGTTAGCTGAGGAAAAATTACTTGATCCACCTACTACTTGGGTCCCTGAGGACACTCAGCCATCTTGTTATCAAACCCCAGAATATGAAAAATCTAGCAGAATGATGTACTCCATGGGCTACAAAGGCCTAGGATGTGGGAGGAATGAACAAGGACAAAGAGAACCAGTCCCTCTTCCACATTTCAAAACAGAAAGATATGGCATTGGGATTCGCCCTTATGGAGCACACCCCAATGATCAAGATGCGACTTGTTCTGAGCATGAGGATAGCTCTGAGTACCTAGACAGTGATACGGATTCCCATTGTAGCCTATATGAGGATCTGGCCTCCACGAACCTTTTCATGAACAATGTTGTCCTGACCATAACCCTCACCGAACTGACCCTTGACCTTGTGTACCCTTCCCTTGTTGAATGGGACCAACAACGTCACGTGCCACTAGATTTATTCGAGAATGACGAGGCTATTGCAGAGTTCATGGGCATAAGGGATACAATTCCCATTGGAGATCACAAGAAGGGTTTCTTTATCGACTTAGACACCTGTGCCTACTTCGGCGAGGAGGCTGAACTTCGTGGTCAATTTTTTTTAAAGAAAAGCGAGGGCAAGAGTTCTAAAGAAAATCCTCGGCAAAAATCGAAGTCCAAGTCACACAGTGAAAACCTCTTTGAGGCACTGGTTGACAAACAAATAAGAAAATCAAAGGACAAACAAAGTGACCACGCCAAGGATGAAAATCTCGTAGAGACATCCTTGGATGAAGATCTCAACCTACCTCCCGATCCTACGCGTATGGAGGATTTATCAAAATTGTTAGTCGAAGAAACCATTGATGTCAACATTGGTATTGAAGAAGATCCCAAGATAGTAAAATTGGGGGCATCACTCTCAGCTAGAGAAACAAAAGACGTTCACTATGTTGTTGTGAGAGTTCATTGATGTGTTTGCATGGTCTTACCAAGACATGCCCGGCCTAGATCTGACTTTGGTCATGCACAACCTGGTCATGCATGCAGATGCCAAGCCTATCAAACAGAAAATCCGAAAGATGCATCCAAGAGTGGCCTTGTTGGTCAAGGAAGAGTTGGAAAGGTTGCTTGCAGCAGGATTCATCTGACCAATTGACTATTCTGAATGGATATCGAACATTGTTCCTATCCAGAAGAAACCTGTCGGTATCTAAATTTGTATGGATTTTAGAGACATCAATAAGGCTTTCCCTAAAGATGACTTTCCATTACCCAACATTGATATGATTGTTGACTCAACAGCAGGATATGAAATGCTATCACTCATGGATGGCTTTTCGGGTTATAATCAGATTAAAATCACTGAGGAGGACCAACACAAAATAACTTTCACAACTCCTTGGGGCACCTTCTGCTATCAGGTGATGCCATTTGGCCTTAAGAATGTGGGAGCAACTTATCAGCGGGCCATGATAGTAATATTTCATGATATGATTCATGACATCATGGAAGAATACGTAGATGACATCCTGGGAAAGTCCAAAACAAGAGAGGATCATCCTATCATTTTGTGGCGTATCTTTGAATGCCTACATGAATACAAAGTCAGGATGAATCCAAAGAAGTGTGTCTTCGGTGTGCTATCTAGGAAACTATTAGGCTTCATCATGTCAAGATGAGGTATTGAGGTAGACCCTGCTAAAGTGTCTGCCATCATAGAAATGCCTCCACCTGAGAATATCAAGCAACTGCATAGCTTGCAAGGGAAAATTCAAGCCATTCGCCACTTTATCTCCCAGCTTGCAGATAAATGTCACTCATTCACTCATTTTCTTAAGAAGGACATCACTTTCATCTGGGGACCCAAGCAACAGCAAGCCTTTACTTTGCTTAAATAGTACCTGGCTAATCCACCTGTCCTCATGCCTCCCACTCTGGGAGAACCACTTTTTCTCTATATTTCTGCTACACAATACGCTATTGGTGCACTGCTCACCCAATATGACCTTAGCCATAAAGAGAAAGTAGTGTACTATCTGAGTCACACCCTCATCACCTATGAACTTAATTATCCTCAGATTGAAAAGGCTTGCTTGGCCGTTGTTTTTACCTTTCAGAAACTTCACCATTACCTGCTAAATACTAAGACCAAGCTCATATCCAAGGTCGACCCACTCAAGTATTTGTTGTCCAAACCCACCCTCACAGGTAGAATGGCTAATTGGATCATTCTACTCAGTGAGTTTGATATAGAATTTGTCCATCAAAAATTAGTTAAAGGACAAGTACTTGCCGACCAGCTAGCAGAAGCACCTTTGCAAAGCACAGAACCTTTGAGTCTGGATCTGCCAGATGCATCTTTTCTCTACATTGAAGAATCTATCGTATGGCAGATACATTTTGATGGATCTTTTACATTTCATGGTTCAGGTGCAGGAGTGGTCCTTATTACTCCTTCGGGTGATCCTATACCACAAGCTTTCCACCCTGGCCTTCCCTTGCATGAACAACATTGTGGAATATGAAGCACTCATTGCAGGGATGAAGCTAGCCATCAAGTGGAATATTCAACATGTTAAGGTTGTAGGTGATTCACAGCTAATCATCAAATAGGTTAATGATGAGTATAAAGTTAAGGATGACAAGCTCATACCTTACAAGAAGTTGGTGGAAACTCTGAAGGAGTATTTTGTGCACATTACCTTTGAGTAGATCCCAAGAGTGCAGAACAGATCGGTAGATGCCATGGCAACGGTGGGATCTATGCTTCGTATTCCACCAGGGAACAATGATATGCCATTTTTTGTAGAAAATCTACACCAGCCCACGTATGACGTGCCAGAATCTTTCCTGGCTTGTGAGGTTGTTGGTCCCTATTCCCCATGGTACGAACCCATTTTCACCTATCTTAAGGACAATACTTTCCCTCCCAATATCTCCCATTCTAAAAAGCAAATCCTGATTCACCAGATAGCCCGTTACACCCTTTTAGGAGGTACACTTTATCGTCATGGCTACGACAGGAATCTGTTACGTTGTCTGGATGTGACGGAGTCAATCCAAGCAATTAAAGAAGTACACGAAGGAGTATGCGGAGCACATACAAATGGAATGGTCTTGGCTAAGAAACTGTTAAGAGTAGGTTACTATTGGCCCACCATGGAAACTGATTGTTGTAATTATGTTAGAAAATGTGTGCTTTGCCAAAAGTATGGAAATTTCATCCATGCTCCATCGCAACCATTGCAACCAATCACTACCCTGTGGCCATTCTCCAAGTGGGGACTTGATCTAATAGGGAAGCTTACTCCTACCTCATCTGATGGTCATACACATATCATCACAGCTACAGAATACTTTACAAAATGGGTGGAGGCTGTCCCTTTAACCTATGTCACAGGAGCACATATTTCTAAATTCATCATGAATCACATTATTTACTGATATGGTATCCCTGCAGCCATTGTCACAGATAATGGGAAGTCATTTAAGAATAAAACTATGAAAGGTCTTTTCCAATGGTTCCAAATTAGATTGAAATGGTCCACGCCATATTACCCTCAGGGTAATGGACAAGCTGAGGCAAAAAACAAGACTTTGGTAAGGATAATGGAGAAGATGGTTAGCAAAACCGGTCGAAACTGGCACCTACAAATCCACCCAGCCCTCTGGGCCTACCGAACATCAATTCACACTCATATGGGTGCGACACCATATTCCCTAGTGTTCAGGACAGAATCTATCATCCCTTTAGAGATCAAACTCCCATCCCTATGAATTTCTCTTCGGGACTATTTGGATAAGGATGAAGATTATCGAGTGGCAAGATTGGCTGAGTTAGAGCTCCTGGATGAGAGGCGCATTCGCGCTCTTAATCACCTGAAGGTATATCAACACAGAATCTCCCACAACTACAACAAGAGAATCATCCCTCGCCAGTTTGAGGTGGGTGATTTAGTTATGAAGGAGAACTAGTTCAACACCAGAGAAGAGTGAGAAAAGAAAGGGAAGTTCGAACCACACTGGTTAGGACCCTATGTCATAGTTGCCAAGTACGGCACCGGGGCATACAAACTGGCTCACCCCAATGGTGATGAGCTCCGAGAGCCAATGAATGCCATGCATCTTAAGAAGTTCTATGCTTGAACATGGCACAAAAAATAAAAAAATACAAAAACATCAAAAAAAAAATCAGAAAAAGAAAAAGAGAAAACAGGTCGTCCACTAGTGAAAACCACGCAATTGTGGCACTTTGGACAAGTCCTTGGGTGAAAACTGGTTTCTGGCACCTCGGGAGGATTCGTTGTTCACAAGCATTCTGTATTAGAAGGGTAGTTGTCTTTGGCCTAGACCTGGTTCTACCTTCAAGTTTCCTTGTGCACACCATCTTGTCTAGCCTTGATCTGGCTTTTCCTTCTTCTATTCATCTGTAAGGGACGTGGTCTTTCATTATTTCCCATCTTACGCTGGGGGAAACTCAACGACTTCACCTTCTTGTTCATAAGCGCGTGGCTTCTGCCCTTGTATATTCCCCACCTAACGCTGGGGGCATCCATGCTTTCTTGGTTACCTACACATAGCTTTGGAAAACTGTTAAAACCACAAAACAATATACAATATTAAAATTTTTTTTCGAGAAAAACACAAAAACAATAGAAAATTGTTTCGAGAAAAAACACAAAAACAATAGAACATTGTTTCGAGAAAAACACAAAAATAATAGAAAATTGAAAATTATTTCAAGAAAAACACAAAAACAATAGAACATTTTTTTTGAGAAAGCACAAAAACAATAGAATTTTTTTCACAAAACACAAAAACAATATAAAATTGTTTCACAAAAACCTAAACAATAGAAAATCGGTTTATGAAAACATATCTTACAAAAATATTTACTTGCATTGTCTTGTTTTCTTGCTTTGCTTGTTGCTTGTATAGTGTTTTGCGTGCTTGCTTTTGAGTTGTTTGTTGCTTGGGTGTACTTTGTCATAGTTTATCTTTTCTTGCTTAGAATAGATTCATTCTTGCTTGTGCATATTGTAGTGGGTTTCGACATGCTAGTGTGTTAATTCTTTATTTCTTTCTTAATGCATTTGGTTGTGTTTTGTTACTTGTTAATAAGGCATGGTGATTCATGGTGTATTGCATTAATTCCTGGTGTTCTTTGTAGCATTTGGTTTGTGTTTCTTGCATGTGCTCTATTTTTTTTATCATTCACATCACATTACCATCACTATCATCACATCTAGCATCATCTATACATCATATATAAACAAAAATGCTAAGTTTTACATCATGCATGTATGCTAAGCTAATCATCACATATCATATCATCAATGGGGGCAAGAGGGGTTGTGCATAATAAAAAATCTATCCCCCATCGCACCAATATCATCATATCATCCCATCCATATACATCAAAATAACACTTGAAAACAACATTTGATATTGTCTACAGATCTATCATCTACAATCTACAGCATGCCTCAAACGATCACGTGCGATCACCATCTCTCCTGAGTGTCAGAGCCTCACGGTAAGTTTTCTAAACTGAGTGGTTAAAATGAACTGATTGCGATGTTTTTACCCCCCCTGGGGGGGTATATTAACCTATTTTTCACCGATCGGATGGTCGGGACACCCATTTAGCTCACCATTTTCTCCTCTGTTCGCTGTGGAATAATTATTCTTAATTAAATAATTATTTTTCTCTTATTTTTCACCGTATTGGGGAATTTTTTTGTCCAATACCCCTTTCTTCTCCCCCAGAACAATTTTATTGCTCCCTGGCGATTTTTATTCTTCTTCACACCCTCATAAATAATTATTTTTAAATAATTATTTTTTCTTAATTTTTCCACTAAACAAGGACATTATTTGTCGTTTGTTTCTCTTTTCTTCCACCTAGGGCACTTTATGTTGCCCCTAGGCCCTTATTTTTCTTCTTCTCCATTCTTCTATTATTTATCACGATTCAGAAATCCAAAACAATACAAACATTTACTATATCAAAAAAATCCAAAAACAAGGCAAAAATTTTCACAAAATTCCTAAAAAGTAAAACACCCTACAAAATGGTAGCTTGCTTCTTACGGCTAAAACTTGTGTCTTGCAGCATGGTATTTTTTCCATATCCTATTGGTTTGTCTCAAATCTTCCCTGATTAATACGACTCATGGATCACCGGATTCACAACCATTCACAATAGCTAGTTGCTTGCTTCGTCTATACCCTAGGGCACTTTTGGTTGCTTGGTGTTGTTTCGTTGCGCACAAACGCTTTTCATGGACCCAATGTCCATTTTCATTTCCCCTTGCATGTATCCTTGTCTTAGGGAATCATTTTTTAACCCCTGTCGTCAATCATGAACTTGTGGATCTCTCCAACACTGATAACAAAACATGTGTACAACTGGTCTTGACCGTTGTTAGGTTGGATATGTGCGTTCATACTTGTTTTACCTATTAGATGAGCTTCTTTCCTTCTCGTATCGCATTGCATTTTTGTATGTTGCATGGAGTTGGTATTTTCAGCAATGGACAATTGTTTTTATTATGGCTTTTCATCTCATTCTACCTTTTTCATATGCTTATATTTTTCATAAGGACTGATGACGTAGTTCCTATGGCAATATGATGACATCCAAATTGTTTCAAATTAATACGCAGCTAGAGGCTAAGTTCTTCTCCCCCCTTGTCCATATTTCTTCTACACCACTTCCCTTTCACACCTAATTCTCCCTCTCATGGAGGCATCCTACCTCGTCCCCCTTCTTCTACCTATATCTCACCTTTTTTTATTGTCAGTCAGCTTCTTCCATCACCCCATCGACACTCGAGGGGGCATCTCTCCCTCCTACTAATTTTTCTTCTATCCCTTCAAAATCTCTTCTGTCTACTAGCTTTGAAGTGGCATCACTTATGACCACCCCAAAGAGGGGAAAATGTAGACACCTATAATTACGACCCAAGTAATTTAAATACTTAAATTGCTCTAATTATCTCCTTTTCTCGCAAATAGTACGACATATCGTCAAAAGCGCTCATATTCCCTCTATATTTTCATTAATTATTTACAATACAGCTAATTAATTAAGTCACCTATCCTAGGTAATAGCCTAATTAACGACCTTCTGTTAATAAATCACTTCATCTATCTTGATTAATTAATTATTTTATTAATTAATTAGTCTTCCCCTTCCATTTAAACTAGTAAATCAATATTAAATTGATTTAATCCCTTTCTATTATCCTGAGCCGCACTAATATTCTTCTAATTACGTCTTCTATAAGATTACACCTACCTATTAATTAATCACCTTTGATTAATTAAAATACCCTCCCAACTCCCATGACTTGCTAAACATGTATTAAACCCTTTTAAAGTAAGGTTACCTTTAATAAAGAAACCTTATCCATTCCTAATCATGTTTTACCTTTATCCCACATTCATGAGAATGTATTGAATCCTTTATCCTTTGGGCTATATAAAGAGCCCTCTACCTACCTTTTTACTTACTCCTAAACACCTAAGAGAGAAAATTCAAAGCATATAGCAAAGAGACTAAGAGCTTGCACCCTGCCCTTCTTGAGAGTTCATCATCTTCAAGAGTTAAGCCTATTTATTAAAGTGCTTAGGTCATATGGGAGGTGTCAAAAGGCGTCTTGTAGCTCAACTTTGATTAGGCCCTCATTCCTAGGTTACTTGGCATACATTAAGGATGACTATTTTTGATAGCCATGGTAGCTTACTTAGGTTCCATTCATTTATATGTTATTAGAGAATAGAGGATATTTAGGATATTTAGCATTGTTAGATTTCAAAGTTTTGTATTTATGAATTGTTAGCATCTAACCCTTGATTAATTATTATCATGATGGTGTTTATAATGTTGTTTAATTCTTGTTAATTAAGACTATTTAGGTGTTAGTATTTGTTTACATTAGCATTAGTTTAAAAACAACATTTGCACACACTTGTGAATATTTGTTAATAGTGATGACTAGAATCCATATATCCCCATACTTAGGTAAGAGTAACTTTCCTGCCAAGAGATCAACTAATTTTCCATCGACTTGTACTATTTTGGGGTATTGTTTCTTTCTAGCTGATGTCTTTATGCAAATGCGTCTAATATTTTGGTTAACTTATGGGATATATTTGATTGTTATCAAAAGTGGAATTTCAATTTTCAATTTTCTTATCTCCTGTACTAATGCAGATTCTTCCTTGATAAGTGTTTCTTTTAATCTCTCTGGAAAGGGGGTTGTGTGATTTTTTTTTCCTTTTCTTTAACACTTTTCTCATTTTGTTTGTGTACAATAGGGCAAGAGTCTATATTTTCCTCAAGTATTTCTATGATAAAAATTAGAGGGTTGTTTAATGTTTTTCTTGATCTTAACTATAGGTTATTGATAAAGTTTACCTACATTGTCACTTCTTGTCTAAATTCATTAACTGAAGCTATATGTTGATTGTTTGGATTTGGGACTTGTTGAGATGGAAGTTGTGTCTAAGTTACTTGTCCTCTTTATGGGTTTGATTGAGGTGGTGGCATCAAAGTATGCTATGGTGGATATTTCCTTAGATGGTTAAAGTTTTTCTGGTGAGATCATTACTGATTTGGCCATGGATGAGGTTTAACTGGTGGAATATAGTTATGTTGATTGAATTAACGTATCTATGGATTTTGATTTGAAAAAATCATCTAATTTTTCTTTCTCCAATTAGGATGTCCTCAATTGGATGGATGAGTTTGATTGGGCCATTAAATTAACCAAGTTTTTGGAGTAGGTCTTGGAGGAAAGGCATGTTGATTAGTTTATGTCTAGGCATATTTTAATTCTCCTATTGGCTGAACAACTTTTTTAAGCATTTGTTTCAAAAAAGGAATAAAAGTACAAAAATTAGTATTATGCTCATCAACATCATAAATTAGGCACATTTATGCGTGGTCTAAAGGAAAACCCTTTAAAGGATGCATTTTCCTACACCTAGGACAATACATATTGAAAGGTTCCATGGAAACTTTAATTTTGACCTTTAACCCATCCAAAGTAGAAGTTAGTTATGTTAAGATGTTGGAAATCTCTTCCATGAGCAACAAATTTCTAGATGTATCTTTCATAGTTCTAATTTTCGTAATATTTCCCCTTATTATAGAATAACTTGTGAAAAAATCAACAATCTGATGGAGGGTAAGCTTATTCACATATCCTCTTCCTATTATATTTATATATTCCCTAGCTTCTTCATCTAGTACTTTGAGAAATACTATTGTACTTAGTTCTTCATGTAACTGATATCTAATCCTTCTATGGAAAAATAATAATTTGTCTAAGTAATCTTTTAGGTTCTCATTTTCTTTATCTTATTTGATATAATTCTTCCTTCCTATCCCTTCATTTATAATAATTTTGGTATTTGTCTAGAAAACAAGTTTCCATTTCTTCCCAGGAATGAATGGAGTAAGGTTCCAACCCCATAAACCACCTCATGGTAGAATCCTCGAGGGTGGAAGAAAAGAGTTTGAGTTTATGATTATGTATTTTGTAGTCATATGTTTGACACAAGACTTTGAAATCAAACAAAAAATGGTGTGGGTCCTCTGCTGACATTACTCTAAAAGTAGGCAATATATATGGATAAATGTTCTTCATAGGGGATTCTTCTTCATTATTTAGGATAATGGGGTAAGTAAAAGTTCATCCCTCATGCTTGTTCCCTTGAAGAGGATATTCCACTCATTCACCCATTTCTTTGAAGAGATTTTATAATTCATAAGAATCAAGGGATGTTGGTTCCTTAGGAGGAAAATTAGGTTCAATTTCATTTTCTCAGGTGTTGTTATCAAACTCTTATATGTTCTTTGCATTTGGTATTATGTGTTAAGAGTTCCTAGGTATGTATCTTCCCATAACATCATGTGGAAAATAACTATTTCAAGTGTGTTTCATGTACAAGGGATCTTGTTTAATCTAATTCATGAATATATCTAGATCCATGAGAAGACAAGTTCTCCAGGAGGCTCTGAAAAGGCTATTTTGGCCTTTTTACACCTAGTGAGCACCCCCTCAGAACGCACAGAGAAAAAATAAAGCATAAAAGAAGTGTGTGGAAAATAAATGAAATCATCTGAGGTAGTTTAGGAAAGTAATACAAGAAAAATTGGGTTTAGGAAGAAGTTATGTACCACTGAGCTAGTTATAACATGGTATAAGGAAATTAAAGTAGTGAAAAAGCTAGTTGGATTGTTCTTGATGTATCAGAATCCTTGAGATGATTTGGAAAGAAATAAAATACTCACCAGAAATATAAAAATTCCTGCTCCATAGTACACAACGTTTAAGGAGATTTTAAGCTATATATTTTCATATTTTGGCCCGACAATGAAGATGAAGATCTCTGATCCTAGTGATGACTCAATTAAAGATTATGGGAGTTCCAAGGAGATTTGTAAGATTATTAAAATTATAAAGTGAATATAAAGGAACCCTATACATGCTCCATATATTTAATTGGAAAAAAATTCAAATTTATCTTTAGTGGCAGTTTGACCTTTCAAGAACCGCTAATGACTAGATTTGAAAAGGGATACGAATTTTAGAAGGGAGGAATAATAAAGGTATAAAAATTATGGAAATAGATTCATTGGGTGTTTTCCACTCAAAATATTATAAGATTTACCCTTGGTAGTCTATTCCTCACTCTAGTGGTGAGAAAATGGAATCAAATGGATATTTCAAGTAGTGTTTGGTGAAGGCAGGCTTCCAAAAGTGGAAAATGTGCACTTTGACACATCTAATGTCCCTTTTTACCTTTTAAAAAATTAAAATGGGACATGAGGCACACAATAATGTGCCACCATGGTGAGATATGCATGTTTTTAAGTAGCGTCACTTAAAGTATCACTTGAGGTTTTAGAAAGGTGTCTTCCACTCACAAATAAAACCCGACCCCTTCCTCACAATGGAAAGAACATATGAAAAATTATGAGGGATTAATGTCCCTTATTCCTCTTTCTAAAGCTATTGGCATGGTGTCCTTATAGGTGTTAACCACATTAATGACAAAGTGGATGTTGTAGGATGATGTCATGATGATGTATGTGGTGCTAATATGATGGATCCGGTGTTTATTAGCTTTTACATTGGGATTCAGTGATGCATACTTGGTCTAGAAAGCCCATACATGTGCCTAGGAGGTGTTTCTTGGTAGTGTGGGATTTTTGGTTGTTTGGGAAGCATGTTGAAATGGTGTATAATAGGTTTTGAGGGTGTTTCAAAACTCAAAGTAGTGAAATAGTATAGGTAGAGGTGATTCTCCATGGTAGATGTTCTCATTGGGAGCATGTATGCTTGCTTGGAGGTATGACAGTGTAGACTAGAGCCATTTGAGTTCATGGAAGCATGCTAACAGGTATATCATGTCATATGAGGTATGTTTGGGTCATTTACAAATGTCATATGTTCAATTATTGCATTATTTCAGCTGACCCTAGTTGCTATTATGAGGATCTAGTTGATTAATTAAAATTAAAATGAACTATGAAAAAGGATAATAGTAGTTAATCTAATATAGGCGGACTAAAAAACTGTAAACTACACTAAAACTTTATGAAATGATTTTAAATAATTATATCAAATGAAATAAAACCCTAAGTATGCAAAGATGTAGAAGGAAAGTACTTAGCTGATTATTGGAGACTGTTGTAAGTTGCTAAAAATCTGACTGTGGGTTATAGGAGTAGGGAAGATCACTTAGAGGTCCCGTAAAGGCCAGATTTGGAAGATATAAGGAGACTGTAGCACCCAAGAACGTATTGGGGAGCCTCGGGGTGCCCTGGTCTATAGAAAAGGTTCCTTGGTCTCTTTAAAATATGAGAATATGATTTTGGTAGTGTCGTAAGATACCCTGAAATATTCTCTGTTTGTCGCACTAGATTTTTTGAACTACGTTGAATGTATGAAATAATACAAGATGAAGGATTGACCTGTAAAAGACAAAGAAGTATCAAAACCCCTAAAAATAAAATATGCAAAATTAATGGGTCAGATTAACCTCAGTCATCACAACAGTGGGCTTACTAAACTGAGTATTGCACTACATTTCAGACCCAAATGTTGTTCTGGTGTGTGTGCGCATGTCGTTCCCTAGGTGTTCTTGTGCTAGTCGCACTTTGTGAAGTAACGAGCAATAATAACTATAGAAAATGTAATAACATGTGTGCATGGAAGAGAATATAATCCCCCCTATGTTTTGTGTATTGATGTAGATCTCCTAGCCTTGATGCATGGAAGTATGTGGATGGAAGTATTGCAATGGATGCAAATCTAGATGGAGTGATAATATTAAGTGATATCAGGGCCCTCATTATGGTCTAATAAGTTTATATTTATAGGGTTATCTTTCTATAATTTTGTAATTAACCCCGACATGGATGAATAGGAAAAATAAAAGGATGAAAAATGGCTAGAAAGATCCCAAAAAGAGGTGGGAAGATAGAACAAGGATCAGGGCACCCTAGCTGGGACAAGGGTGCCCCGGGGTCCCCCAGTACAGGCTTGGGTGCCCCGGTTTAGGGTAAAATGATGGGACAATGATGAAATAGGTGGGCATATATATGAAAATATGTGGTAATCACAAAATAAAAGATAAAACAAGATTTCTAAAAGGTGGGATTAATTACTACTTTCTTCACTTGAGAACCTTCTAAATAGTAGTATGAGACTAGGCTAAATAATGCCTAAAGTGCATGATTTTGTGACTACACTAGCATGCAAACATATGTAAGTCTTAGTGATTGGAGAGATTAGGGTATGGTGATATCATTATGATGATCGGAGATGTTAGAGAGATGATTGATGATGCTCTCAACAAAACTTCATGTTACCATTATGTGTATTTTATCAGATATGTCTATTTTTGTGAGATAAGGTGAAAAACAAGACAAAATCCAGCTCAAAGTGTAACTTCAGATGATTGTTGTGAATGGTGTGATTTACATGGGACCTTATGCATCTCAGGGATGCTTCTAAGGTGAGTTTAGAATTTTATCTGTGATGCATGTTGTTAAATCATAACTATGGGTAAGATAGTTCCAACATGATTGATATGCATAACCCAAGTGTTTGAATATTGCTCAAGGAGAGATAAGTTGAAAAATTTGTTCTTGTGTTTCATGTAAAGTTTGAGTCATAACTATAGTAATCAGAAATAGAAGAATGATTTTAAGAAGATGTAGTTTTGGTTCAAGTATTTAGATGATTTAAAGACCTTAATTTCTCTTCTCAAGGAAGTTGTATTGAAGAGTTGATGATTTCTTTCTAACAACATTAAATGTTATTGTTGCTAGAAAATATGTCGCTCAAGGTATGTATGTGATCTCTAAGACAGGGGGAGTTTTGTTTGATCTTCCATGTGAGTGAAAAATGTGATCTCTATATCATTCAAGGTCAGAAGTTGATGTATACTTCTTGATCATGCTTGTAAAGGTATGTAATGACTCATCTTAGCTAGAAACGACTCAAGAAGACTGTAAATGTTGCTTACGGACAACTAAGAGTTGTAAGAATAATTTTAAGGTATATTTACAGGATACATGATCAATTTTGTGCTTAAGAAGTAGAAGTAGGTTCCTTAAGCCTAGGGGGAGTGCATTTTTCTTGATTCAAGTCTTTGTGGACATGTTGTAGGAGGTTGAAAATGGTCATTTTTGCACTAAAAGGTCAATTATAGTCTCATGGTATTGACATTAGTATGAAGAGTGTGCTTATGCCTTGATATGCATGAGTTGGGACTAGAAATGGTGGATACCCGTGTAGAATACTGGAGTAATGATTGTAATGATCCTTCATGAAATTGTTGGCATGTTTTTTAGAGATTGTATAGCTCAGATATCCATTGGTACAAAAATTTGATGTTTTTTCTTGTCTAGAGGATTGAAAATGAAGTTTAACCCCCTTTAAAGATGAAATATTTTTTATTTCATGGTGTAATGATGATTTTTCAGATGTTGGTAGTGCTTATTCTAGGGGGAGCTTGGTGCTTGCATCCCTAAAATGAAGGCAAGAATCAGTTTTTGGGAAAAAAATTAAGAAAATGGAGAAATTTGAGACCTTTGGTTGATGTTTCTAACCAAATAATGGATGCATGAAGTTTATGTAAGATAAGAAGGTAAGCTATAGGCATGCCTTTTTCATTAATGTAAAAAGGGGTAGAAGTTCAGGGTGTTTTCCATCAATGACAAAGGGGGAGATTGTTGGAATGGTGTCCTTATATGTGTTGTCATTGATTCAAAACACATTAATGACAATGTGGATGTTGTAGGATGATTCCATGATGATGTATGTAGTGCTAACATGATGGTTCAAATGTTTATCAGATGTTACATTGAGATTCAATGATACATGCTTGCTCTAGTAAGCCCATACAGGTGCCTAGGAGGTGTTTCTTGGTAGTGTGAGATTTTTGGTTGCTCAAGAAGCATGTTGAAATGGTGTATAACATGTTTTTAGGGTGTTTGAGTACTCACAATAGTGGAATAATGCAGGTACACGTGATTCTCCATGTTACAGGTGCTCATTAAGAGTAGGTATGTTTGCTTGGAGGCGTGGCAATATAGATTAGAGCCATTTGAGCTCATGGAAGCATGCTAATAGGTATATCATGTCATATGAGGTATGTGTGGGTCATTCGCAGAGGTCATATGTTAAATTATTACATTTTTTCAGCTAACCCTTGTTGCTACTATGAGGATCTAACATACAAGCATATGTAAGTCTTAGTAATTAGAGAGATTAGGATATGGTAATATAATTATGATGATTGGAGATCTCAAGGGGATGAGTGATGATGCTCTCAAAAAAAATTTAGGTGCCCATGATATGTATTTTTTTAGATATGCCTAGTTTTGCGAGACAAGGTGAAAAATAAGGAAAAATCCAGCTCGAAGTGGAACTTTAGATGCTCGTTGTGCATGGTGTGATTTACATGGGACCTTGTGAATTTTTTGGATGCTTCTAAGGTGATTTTATAATGTTAAAAAAATAATGAGGTCAATTTGTCATCAGGATTTTATGAATGAATGTTAAGAAGGTAAAGTGGTCTAAAACCCTAGTTAAACCCTAGCTAGGACTAGTTGATAGAAAGTGAAGAGTTGTGACCCGGTTTTGAATGATTCATAAAAATTTATGATTATAAATTTTAGATGACTCCTCATGATTTCAATAAATGTATAGTTGAGGTCATGGTGATATGTGGGCCCCACCTAAAAATAACAGTGTTTGGAGAATAAGGTTTTATGAAAAGATGATCGAAAGGAGTAGCATGAAAAATTAATGTTGAATGATTTATGGGAGATTATATTTATTTCCATGAAGGTTTTAGAGAAAGTTAATATATGTTAATGGTGTTTTGAGGTCCAAACAGGTTGACTGGTCAAAGGGCAAATTTGGGGTCTCAAACAATAGGGTCGGGTATATTGAGAATAAATTGAGCTACAGGTGGAATTTTGAGATGATTAAAGTTGTGTTGAAAATTAGATTCAGATATATTTCCATTTTTATATGGATTGCATCATGATGAGGTCATTTGATATGGTTTACATGGTATTCTTTGAGAAGGAAGAATTTTGGCAGTTTAAGATAATATGTGTTACAATGAAATTTTGATGTTGTTTGAAGCATGATATGGATTGGGTGATGCTTAATATAACCTGGCATATGAATAGGGGTGAATTTTTCATCCAATTAATCAATTTATAGGTCTTTAATTTTTGTATAAGTGATTTTATGAGCTAACCTTTGGAAACAATGTTTTTGGCAAGTTGGTTTGGTGAAGGCAAATGTTGTTGTGGTTTGAAGTGAATGATGTTTCATGAATGATTAATTTCTTATAAGTTGTATAAAGGTTTTGAAATTTATTTTTAGTTGTCACATGGAATGTTTTTTTTACTAAAAGTGATTTTGTGATCAGATGAAGTTTCTAGGGTGCTGAAGGGTACAGGTAACAACTGTTTTGAGATTTATAAAAAGAATTATGCCCAGTAAATGAAATAATTTTATTGGTTGATATTAATTACAACCATGTATGAATTTAATATTATATTTTAATAATGTTAGGGAAATATTAAGATTGTGCCCATGGAGTTTTGAGCCATTTTGGCATATGTAATGTGAGTTTTAGATAGGACAACACATGGGTCAAATGTAACTATTGTAATTCAAATTTATGAATTTTTTAGATGTGTGTGGGTCGAATTCATCAAGGGGGACCGACTTGTTGAGGTTAGAAAGGTGGAGAGGCTTATAAAAATCATGTTTTTGGTGCTTTTGTGAACTAGTTGAGTGTGTGTAAGGTGGAGTGACCTAGGTGAAGTGTGATTAAAGGTGTTTGAGAATGTTTTGGAGATGAATTAAGGGTGTCATAGGTGAATAAAAATCATAGAGCATGAAAGCAAGATTTTGATGATTTTTGGAGGATTTTATGATCTTGTTTTGTAAAGATTGATCAGCTAGGGTTTGTGTGAAGGAAAACAAGATGAATTATGGATCTCCATCAGTTATGGCAGAAAACAATAAGAGATATACACATAATAATGTGGTTGAGTAGGTGATTGATCATCTTGGGGAGTTATATCCTCCTTGTGGAGTTGGTGCTTCACAAAATTAGGGGTTGGTGCTCTACTAAACTAGGGGTTGGTGCCTCACTAAATTCAGAAACATATCAATATAAGATAGTGTTTCAGTGGGTTTTATTCCCCTTAAGGGTTTCCCACTTATATCTTGTGTTCTTATGGTGTTTCTTTGCTTTCATGGTTATATGATTTGATGATGGTTTATGGTGTACACACTCTAAAATTTGATTAAGTGGTTATTATGATTATATGCTTATGGTATTTCAAGTTTAAGATCTGAAGTGTAATTTGAAATTTTTATATGGACTGATTCCCCCCCTCTCATTCTATTATGCTTCTAACAAAAGGAACATAAAAGTGTGCCACCATGGAGGAGGGAGAGTTTTCGTCACTTAAATCACATCTTTGGGTTTAAGAAAAGTTTTCAACTCACCTCTCAAACCTCGCCCCTTCCCCATGAAAATCTGATCCATGGAACATTTTTCAACCCATACTGCCCCTCTATTCATTTTTTCCATTAATAAATGTGGTAAGGGACATGAGGGGGTCTGAGACCCATTTAGTAAGTGTGGCCATGGAGGAGGGAGACTTTGTGTCACTTAAGTTACAAACTTGATGGTTAGACAAGTCTGTTAAACCTCACAACCTCATGCCCTCATCTTCATGATACTTCTAACCTTGGAGATTTTCAACCCCTAATGTCCCTTTATACATTACTAAATTTGGTAAGGGACATGGGGACATATGAGACCCATTTATTACTTTTAACCCCTGATCTCATCTCATCTAACCTGAGTTAAGGAGTGAGTTAGATAGGTTTAAGAGGAGGGGTGAGTAAAATAATCATAATTAGCCATTTAAAATTTTTTTTTCATATTTTTCTTCCCTCCATTGCTTCTGGTATGATGTTATGTTGTCAAAATTTCTAGGAAATATTTCATTGCTAAATCCACACTTTTGCTCATATATCCTTGATCTTTGTTCCTTTTCCATGAAATTTTACCTATAGATTGCATTCCGGAACTCCTTAAAGATGATATAAACCTCATTTATATTAATGCCTCACATGTTTTATAGAATCCATTTTAATATTCTAGCAAATATTTTTTCCTTTTCAAATCCCAAGAGTTCCAGTGATTGAAAACAACTAAAAATTGGAGCATGAAACCACATTGAAAAACCTAATCCAACATTTCAACTCAGTTGATACCCATAATTCACACTTCTATTTTTAGTAATTTTTCACCAGAGCCATACTAAAATTAATAAGTGTTGAAGAGAAAGAAACAATAATTTTAAAACCTCTTTGTAATTTCCTAAATTCGGTAGTCAACAAAACTAAAAAAAATTAAAATTGGGAAAGTTGGCTAAAAATAGAATCTGAGGGTGCGGTATGACTTACTAAAAATAGTAAGTATCCAGATCAAGTTCAAATTTCACACACACATTCATCCACCATTTTGATTGTGATTTTGGAGTGGTACAATCATCTTCTCTTTCCCCAATTTTAGGAATGTCCAAAAAATAGGTGACATCAAATAAATGAACCGTGGTTAATGAAGATACAAGTTCATCTCATTAGGCAAAGAGAAAAATGGAAAATGGTGATGATGTTGAAATATCTCCTTTTGTGAAGGTCTATAAGAGGTATAAGGTTTGATAATATCCTCCAGAACAACTTGAATGAGGTGAAATTGATCCTTCTCAGTCTCCTAATCATAATATAGATCTAGGTGTTCTTGCTGAAGCACTTGAATTAGTTCATCTCATTCATGATTGGGTCTCTCACCAAGCACATGCGATGCCTAGTCTAATTTCCACACTTGTTGATCCTTTTTCATGTGTAAATGAATTACTTAGAGAGGATTCAAGAACATTATAACAAGTGGTGGCACCCAATTTTGAGGTCATCTTGAAATACATAAGTCCCAAGAAGAGCAATAAAGCACAATCAACCTCCTGTTTCTACACCGAGGCCTCTAGAGCTCAATATGTGGAGGTAGAACATCCAAAGGTAAATAATCCCATGGGAGAAGTGATACCTGATGATTATGTAATGATGAAGGTTTCTTTGGGTCAAGTTCTAGATGAAGGTGATTATCATTTGTTCAAGGAGTATTCAACTTAGATCTTTGCAGGAAATGAAGAATACAAACAAAAAAATTGAGAAATTAGAGGAACATGTAAAAAATCTCAATGCTTACATCCAACCTTTCATGGAGCCTAGTTCAACACCTCCTCTTTCTATATAGAAGGTATTCCTCCAATTAGTGGCTTTGACCCTGAAGTGATCAAGAAACAACAAGGGTATATGATGCAAAGGAAGGATAATGAGAGATGGATCAAGAAGATCATTGAGAAAGGAAAGACATTGTTTCCAGAACTCCTCTCTCTAATCAAGTATATTCTCACCACTTTGTTAAAAGTGAAGAAATCAAGGGAGGATATTGAAAGAGAAAAGATTCACTTGGATGAGGTGCTCCCACTTGCGTACGAGATGAAATCCCTTGAATCTCACACCCTCATGAGAAAAAATGTGTTTTCATTAGATACCAATAATTTGTCCCCAATTTGGGTCGACATCATGGATACTAGATATGGTATGATCTAAGATGAAATCTCCAAACTTGACTCTAGTGGAATTTTTTTTTTTTAATATTTTGAATGAAGTATGTAACTATGTTTAGAGACTTGAGTTCCCTCCACTCATCGAGAATTCATCATCATAAGAACTCATTGTTTCCGTCCAGGATTTAGTCAAGAAAAAGGAAGGTGATCCTCTTTCCTTCAATTATGATACTTTAGAGTCCCTTTCTAGCATCAGAGGATCTATTTCGAACATTGCAAGAGATAAAAAAGAATGGTCTAATCAGTGTAAGGATATTAGTGATGTTTCAAAAACCTGGCTCAAGGTGTTGAGCTACGTTTGCATTCTCAAAGAAGACAAGGTGACACTTGCATTAGCTTAGTTTAGTTAAGAATTCAAAGGACAAGAGTTCATTCTAGAAACTCTCTCTCATGGATCATGAATCAACAAGTTCTTCATCATACAGGATTTCATCTTCATCAGAGAAGTTAACTCCTTTCTTCTCCTCTCTTCATTATTTTTCCTCTCCTCTCCCCCCTTTCTAACTCTTCATTATATGCAATCATAGTATTTCGTCTTATTTACTTAAGTGATTCTCTAATGTGTCATTTTAAAAGTCCCTTTTGATTTATAAAAAGGGGACTTATTTCCTCACTTCCTAGGAAGATGTAAAGTCACAAGTGGAATAATAACTTGAAGGGTCATGCGGGGGGTAGATGAAAGGAAGTTTTGTAATGCTATAAATTGGAACGGATTCTCCATTCCAAAGGAGATTAAAAGTTAGTTTTTCTGTAGCAATTGTGGATTTTTGTAGGTTATTGAGCTTTATATCACCACCACATAAGAAATAAGAGATACATTTATTCCATTTCCTTTACTTATGCTTTCCTCTATTCTCTCTCTATTCTCTAACTTTACAAGCATAGTGATCTTGAATAACCAAGAAGGAAATTTGTATCCTTGATTGATGAATCTAAAGAACCACGTGTCTATAGTTTATTAGTCCTGCTAATTTCTTACGTTGTTGTTTTCCTCTAATTAAATGTGCACCCACTTTGGTTATTATATGTGAAATCTACTAGTGCCTCCTTACAATAATAACCATCTCTTTCCTAAATTTCACTAACTCTCTTTATTACTCATCGCTGAAAATTCCTCCCTTATAATCTCTACAAGAACTTTTACACAAGTTCAATGGAGTGTTCTTGTGTGATCTCTGGACTATTTGGCCACACTAAAAAATTAGGATATTTTACATTCAATAACAGGAGCATCCCCACACCCAAGAAGGAGGGGCTTAGCCCCATGACTGTTGGTGGAAATAACTAATTTACAACATGAAAAATTATCTCACCAACAACATGCTAACGGGTGCTTCATGCATAACATTTGTCTCACATGATTACTTCCAATCATGGTTATATGTTTTGTTTATATCTTATCTATGTTTATGTATCAATTGTCATTGTTTGTGGGCTATGCACTATGCTTGATTGCATATTTTACTTCTATAGTATTGAAGGCTTAGAGTGTCTTGTGACATCCTAAGTGGTGTCCCAAGTATTTAACTAGCTACTTGTTGTGTCTTTTACCATGCTAGTGCATGTTTTACCTAGTTTATATTACAACATGTCGTGTTTGTCTATGACTGACACTTTTAGCTAGCCTCTTCAATTTTTTTACATGTGCCATGATTATTACCATGTGCATTCCCTATTCCCCTACAATATTTTTATTTCATAGGTGCACATCAGTTTCCACTTTCCTCATTTGGGATGTAGTCGCCTTGGTCATATCATGCACCCCAAAAAAGTAAGAGAAATCATCAGGTGACTATTTCACCCTCTCAATAATTCAGATACCAGAAAAAAAATGGTACACAACAAAATTAGAAGAAACATGAGCTAATAACATGGTTCATAAACAGACTTAGGCTAAAATCATAGTTTGGATAGAAGCATCCCAATCAAATAGGAGTGATGGGTGCTAGTGTCCCACTTGGGCAGTTCTATCTTGGGGTAAAAAACAAGTATAGTATAGGATCAATAGGTTTCCAGTGACAAGTTTATCTAAAATATAATAACAATTACTCAATTACATGTTACTATTAGGTACAACATTGATGCAACCTAGAATTCACCAATACAAGCCCAAATGCGCTGGCACATCACTCATCCTAGACTTAGTGCTCACCTAAAGTACGAAAAGGTACCAGGCCCCTCTTTAGGCTTAATGTTGCAGGATGTTTAACATGATGAAGACTTAAATCATTCAGATCTATGGCTAATATATCTTTCTATAATGCATATTCAGATCTAGATCTAGAACATAACAAACTTAACAGATAAGCATAATGAAATCAAGCATGCAATATTAAATTATAACCATGATAACCCCTTGTTTCAGTCCATAATCTCCTCAAGAATTTCGCGCTTGTTACCTGTCCAAGTTAATGCACCAAACTAAACACAAAAACCCTGAAAAACTCCAATGAAATTGATACCTGATGGATGATGAAGATGTAGATGGATGAGGAAGCCGATGTAGACAAGACGGGCGCACACGAGCGATTCGCACAATAGATCTGAGTAACCTGCAAAACACCGATGCTTGACAGAAAAAGATCACGTTAAAAGATACTTAGGTGGACTGCCCGAGAAGCGGGTCCGGGAAGCGATAAGCTTCCTCGGCGGATGTCAGTCCACGTTTTCAATTAAGAAAAGAAGCATACATGATAAAAGATGTAAGTAAAAAGCTAGATTTTCTGATTGCAGTAATAAGACAGAATCTAAACAGCAGACAGAAAGTACAGAAAACAGGGAACTATGAAATAATGCCAGATTTGTGTTACCTGTGTCCTTTTACCTATCTGCAGGGAAATCGGCGTCGACTGGGTAGAATCGGCGTCGACGGATCGGATGACTGGTCGGCGTCGATTGAGACTAATCGGCGTCGACTGGATAAGATCGGCGTCGACTGGAGGCAGATCGATCAATCAGGGACTGTGCGATAAGATTCGGGAATTGGAAGATGAATGTGGTCTGCTGGATGTGCCGAAGTTGGCGAGACACTGGAACAGAGTCACCAGATGATAGATGGTGGTGTGCGATGCTGATGTGACAGGGACAGAGTAACGGTGCTCCTCTCAGGGATTGATTCGGACAGGATCTGCCCTAATTTGATACAATTGATGCTAAGAAGATCTCTCTTTCTCACAACCTGTATCTCTCTCGCTCTCTGTTCGTGCGTAAGTGCTTCCTTTTTTCGCCTGTTCGCTCTTTCGCTCGTTCGTGGTCTCTTTTTCGGTCCCTAGAACTGAGCTCTGGACTTGCTTTTATAATCGGCGCCGATCCTAGAAAATCGGCGCCGACCATATGGGTCGGCGCCGATCGCGGAATAGACTCCCGAGATGGCCAAAATGAGCGATTTCAAGAAAGATAAGACTTATCCCGAATACGGGAAATATCCCGCTTAGGGAAGAGGAAATATAGATGTGATACATAGATAGAATAAATTTGGGGTAGATAAGTGATTAAGATGCATGGGAAGAAGCGTAATCAAATATTTAATATTTAATCACTCATGGGTAAGATGTGATGGGGTGAATTAAATTTGGAATAAGTGATTAAATCACAAATTGGATAATATCCCAAGGGGATAGTTGGTGACGTAAAACGTGCCCCAGGTTACCTAAGCAGGTAAATGAATGAGAGGGACACTAAATTGAGTAACCAATTTTAAGTGTCTACATTTTGCCCCTTTTTGTCAAGTAACTTGCGATAAGCAAGGTTATGAGACAAAAACAAAGGGATGGAAGAAGGGAAGAATGTGTGATGATGTGATCCCCCTCAAACTAGGGATGGGATGGATGATAGAACAGACGATCCCAAGTTTGAAAAAGGTAGATGAAAAATGCAGGATGCCCCAGTCGGATGCCTGGAGTAGATCTGATCATTGATGACGCATAAAAATAAATAAAAGGCAGCAACCTAAGGAACTCACATTGGTAGGGCAAACTAGCCGGTCTCCTCATGAGACGACGTTAGTGCCTACAGACCCATGAGTGTAAGGAGAACTGCAAAATAGTCAGCATCTAAAGAGAGACACATTGGTAGGGACAACTAGACGGTCTGGAAAGCAGACGACGTTAGTGCCTACAGACCCGTTTAACTCTAAGCTGCCAGAAAGTACGAGTGTCCCACGCAAAGGGAACAAACCCGAAATAGACAAGGATATCTAAAAAAAATGTGCCAAAAGGCAAAATTCAGCACACAACAATGATCAGATAGATAAGTAAGCCAAGCATCAACACTATGGCAAACAGATATAGAAAATCGGCGGCGACCAAACTAATCGGCGACGACTAAAACAAACGGCGTCGACCCAAAAAATCGGCGCCGACCAATCCAGGCACATATAAATATGCGAACGGAAAACGTAAACGATTTATTTTCAACGTGACGATTGATTCAGAGAAAGACAGATTTGTGATTTGAGCATCATGGAAGCCTCTGGGAGCGGTCAGAAGCGCAGGAGGACACGACCTGGGGTAAGTGGTCATTCTTGAACCCACTTTTCTTAATTTGTTTTTTTTTTTTTTGTTTGATTTTTTCTTGCATGGGAGGCCGGGGTCCGGTTTATGTCCGGCCAGGCAGTCGGCGCCGATTGGTTTAATCGGCGTCGATTGGTTTTGGATCGGCGTCGATTGGTATTAATCGGCGCCGACTAAAATGAACGACGCCGATTTTACCAAATCGACGCCGATTGAAAGATATTCATTTTTTTTTTTATGGTTTTGGAAGATGTGATTTGGGGAAATAAGAGACTAATTATGTTTTTGATGTCGTGGATGTAGGCACGAGAGGTACTTCATATGAGGGATGCCATTCCTGAGCTATTGGAGACGATTCTTCCTGATGTGACAGATGCAGACTGGCAGCATTTAGAGCTAGCCGGGCTCGGGGGTTTCCGATATTATAGACGAGTGCCACGAGATGTGGAGCTCATGCGGGCACTAGTGCGTCGATGGGACAGCCAGACGTGCACATTTTGGTTCAGGACGGGTGAGATGACTATCACCCATGAGGATATATTCAGGATCCTTAGATTACCGATTACTGGGGACCCGATTGAGATCACACCCCGGGAGCAGCAGCAGAGGGCCCTGGGTCGGTTATACAGAGGTAGGGCAGACGATTCTGAGATAGTATCTGGGGCAGTGAGGATAGCCTCACAGTACAGGCAGGATAGCCCTCGGAGCAGGCGGATAGCCTTGATTCAGATGGCGATATCCTATTTTGCCCTGCCAGACTCAGGAGGTGGGAGATTCCCATTGTTACTATTAGACTGTGTGTGCGACATCTTGCAGTACAGACAGGTTTTTGCCTTCGCCGATGCCCTGATAGCTCAGATTTACCATGAGCTATGGATGTACACCACTGGCCGGAGGACAGGGATTGATGTCAGTTTTGTGCTCCATTGCTGGGCATATGAGCACATAGCGGTGATCAGGCCATCCGGGCTTCCTTGGATGCCAGCAGCAGTGGGAGGCATTGATTATGGATTTCGGAGATGGCGGGCTGACATGGCCGCAGGAGATACAGGTAGACCAGCCGGGTGGTACTCTGAGCGTTTCAGGACGCTTACACCAGATCAGGTCATCTGGAGACCATATCGGGCATTCCCGACATGGGCCGGTCAGGATGCGCACTTGGTAGCATTGAGACGGAGCCGGGTGGTCAGGGGCCGGAGGCCAGATATGTGGGAGCGGGTCCCGTTCATGCGGATATTGAGGCAGTTCGGCCTAGTACAGACAGTGCCGGCCACCTACACGCCATATAGGCGGGATAGCAGAGAGACGGATTTGCCGATTTTGATCCCGGCAGACCCATTGAGAGAGGCCCCACCCTCCACAGACAGTGATGATGACGCGGGGGTGGATGAGGGCTACGCAGCATGGTACGACACAGAGCTTCCACGACATCTCCCGCCATCTATAGATGCTGATGAGGAGGACATAGCTGCTACGCTGGACAGATTAGAGGGAGAGCATGCCACCCTCACACAGACACATCAGGTAGCTCTGGAGGAGATCAGGGCTTTGACGGAGGAGAGGGATGCCCTGATTGTGGAGAGAGACACCGCTCGCCAGGAGCGAGATACAGCGATCCAGCAGAGGGACCGCTACTTTCGGCACAGGGAGGCCCTCAGGGCCAAGTATGGGGAGACAGGTGCCACATCAGAGTCTGGTACACAGGGTACGACCCTAGGAGGGGCACCACCAGCAGCGCCAGCAGCCCCAGCAGCACCAGCAGCATCGTTACGAGCACCGGGTACTGTGAGCCTGAGCACGTACCAGTCTCTCCTCGCTGAGGTGAGATACTACGAGGATGCCCTAGCGCAGCATGCCCCAGATGTGCCTCGGTACGGGGCGAGGAGGAGAGCAGCGACGGCTACGGCGAGCGGAGCCTCAGGCGGAGGGAGCACTGGGAGAGATCGAGGTGGGCCGAGACCTCCAGCAGCAGGTGCATCGAGCTCGATAGGCGGCGGTCAGGAGAGACAGCCAGGTGCAGAGGAGGGTGGAGGAGATAGTGTCCTCCACGCTTCAGATTTTACTATATAGAGATTTGATAGATTTTGTATCTGTATAGTGATGTAGCCTCGATTGGAAGGCATTGTTTAGATGGCTTGATTGAAAGCCACCCATTTTTGTACAGACACATATGTATATATAGATTCATTATTTGTCATATAATTGTACTCATGCTTTTAATTTTGGATATACATGGATAGATGGATATAGATATAGACTGATAGAGGATAAAATAGATGTGATTGGATAGGTATAGACTGATAGATGATAGAAATAGATGTGATTAGATAGATTGATATGTGGATAAATAGATGTAGATGTAGATTGGATAGATGTATAGATAGACTGATAGATGATAGAAATATATGTGATGTGGATATAACTTTGATAGATGGATGTGATGTAACTTGGATGTACATGTGTTTGATGTTTGGATTAGATATGGATAGATATAATGTACCTTGGATGTACATTTTGGTGGATAGATTGATGGATGTGATTGATGTATAGATTAGATATAATGTACCTTAGATGTACATATTTTAAATATTTTGATGGATAGATAGATAGATGTGTTTGATGTATAGATAGATGTAATTTTAATGAGAAATGAATAAAGATAGATGTTTTGATAGATAAGAGGAATTTTGATAGAAGATAAATTGTGATTGAATTAACATGTGAAATGTCAATTTAACAGGATGCAAGAGCCAAAGATGTAAATGGAAACAACCGTGACTTAGAAGAGAAGACACTCGGAAAAGAAGGGAAATGATAAGTCGGACTTCCAACCGACCATAGATAAAATCCAGATAAGAAACCGAAAGACCAAGCATACAAGGCCCTATATAAGATTAAAATAAACCTGACACTAACTAGTCGCAAACCAGATCTAGGATAGAAATGGAAAGAAAAGTAAGTATCTTGTCGGAATTTACAAGGGACAGGATACATGTCCATGATAGGAAAATAGGATTCTCCATATGATCGACAAAAGGTCTTAAATCTCAGCTTCATGACTTTGACAGAAAAGCAAACTGATCAATGCGGGAAGTTTGCTTGATATGGAAAGACTGATCGATGCGGGAAGTCTTTCAGTGATGCTAAAAAGTGTATAAACTGACTGGAAGGCTGATTGATTACAAGAAGCCTTGAATATTTCTTTGAGAAACAGCCGTCCTTCAAGGGAGCGGTCTGTATTTTGAATTTTAATGATAGCCATCCTTCGAGGGTATGGTCTATTTTCTTTTTGATTCACTTGATAATGTATGGATAGCTGTCCTTCAAGGGATCAGTCTATCTTTTGGATAGCATCTTTTTTTTTTTTTTTTTTTTTTGAAACTCTTTGGAAGAAGCTGAGTTTAGACCTAGATAGATCAGATGGAGGGGAAGAGAACATAGAAGAACATGTACTCATGCCCCGAGTAGATCCAATTAAGATAAGTACTTGGGACAGATGAAGTGGTGATTAAGGTATTCCTACCATGAGGAGGAACATATCCAAAAGAAACGTGCAATGAGTAGAGCCGCGATACTCATATTTAAGGTAAACGAGGCAATAGGCGGAGAACCACACGATTTCAAATCACCACAAAAGTAGATGACTGGTTATTAGGACGGATGGAAGATCTGAGTTGCGACTAGATTTGTGTAAGATAGATTTTAACAATAGAAGGGCCGTAGATGCAAGGCATTGAGAGGTTCCGCCTCAGGTACACCATCCATGGAAGATAAACGATAAGCCCCAGACCCATATTTATGAGTGATAATGTAGGGGCCCATCCAGTTGGGAGCAAACTTACCACGTTGACTTCTTTCGAGTGTAGTGACATTTTGATTTTCCTTAAGAACAAGGTCACCAATTTTGAAGTCACGGTGTTGCAAGTGCTTGTTGTAAGCACGTTTGACACGCTCAAGATAGACCTGATGATGCTCAAGAGCGTTAAGACGCCGCTCATCTAATAATTCAAGTTGTGCTAGACGATTTTGACGATAATCCTCATCGGAGACAAATTCTCTGAGAGAAACACGGAGAGATGGGATTTGGACTTCCAAAGGAAGGACAGCCTCAGACCCATAGACGAGAGAGAAGGGAGTAGCACCAGTAGGAGTACGAATGCTAGTCCGATAAGCCCAGAGAGCAAAAGGGATATGTAAATGCCAATCCCTGCCAGCTCGACTAGTTACCTTTGCGAGGATACTACGCAAAGTTTTATTGGACGCTTCAGCCTGACCATTAGCTTGAGGATAGTATGGAGAAGAAAAACTGAGCTTGATATTGAAAGCGTTGCAGAGATTCTGCAAATCAGCGTTCTTGAAAGACTTACCATTATCTGTGATTAGCTTATGTGGAACGCCAAAGCGACAAATGATGTGTTGATAGACGAAATCAACTATGGGTTTAGCCTTTGTTGAAGAAAGAGGGATAGCTTCTACCCACTTAGTAAAGTACTCAGTGGCAGTAATGATAGAATGATGACGCTGTGAAGAACGGGGATTGATGAGACCAATAAGATCAAGACCCCACTGCGAAAAAGGCCACAAATCCGCCGCAGGTTGCAAAGCTTGACTAGGGATGTGCGTGAGATTGGAATGTTGCTGACACTTGACGCATTTCTTAGTGTATTCACAACAATCTTGATTAAGAGAAGGCCAATAATATCCCAAACGTAAAATGCGCTTGGCTACAGCTAAGCCACTAAAATGTCCACCACAGATACCGTCATGGACCTCCTGGATAGCTTTAGATGATTCATGGGTTTTGAGGCATCGAAGCAAAATACCATCAAAGCCGCGTTTGTAAAGAATCCCGCCTAGAATAGTATAGCGATTGGCGCGTTGGACAAAAGACCTTCTACCATTGGAAGTCAGATCTGGAGGAAGGATCGAATGAGATAGATAATCAACAATCTGTTGATACCACTCATCCTGAGTATGGGTTGTGATAGCATTGATTGAAGTTAGTTGCCCAAGATGAGATGGTTGATCTAATCGTTGCACAGCCACATAAAGACGCGAGTCTTCGGTAAAAGGCGGGATAAGTGAGGCTAATGAGGCCATGGTATCTGCGAATCGATTTGCAGTGCGAGGAATGGCTTGGATGGTGAACTTATCAAAAGATTGGAGTTGAGCAAGAACGATGTCACGATATTTTTGAAGGATATCATTCTTGCATTGATAGACACCCGTGACCTGATTAACGATGAGTTCAGAATCACCGAAGATGTCAATATGACGAGCGCCGAGATTAATGGCATTTTGAAGACCTAAGACAAGAGCTTCGTACTCAGCCATATTATTGGTGCACTCAAAGTTTAATTTGTGTGCAACTGGGATAGGCGTACCCCAAGGAGGAATCATCACGAAACCCGCACCTCCCCCTTGCTGGCATTTGGATCCATCAAAGAAGAGCTTTACTTTAAATGGAGATAGACCAAAATCAATTTGTTGGATATATTCATCGGGGAACTGAGCAAGGGGGTCTTGAGTGTCCGGAAGAGGAGCATCAGCTAATTGATCTGCAATAACCTGACCCTTGATAGCCTTTTGCGGGATAAACTCGAGGTCAAATTCTGTCATGAGCATAAGCCAACGAGTGATACGATCATTGTGATAAGGCTTTGCATGAATTGTCTTGAGAGGATTGACACTTGTGACAATGTAAGTTTTATGATTAAGGAGATAATGACGAAGCTTAGAAGTTGCGAAGAAGAGAGCACAACATAGTTTTTCAGCTTCGGAGTAACGTGTCTCATACTCATGGAGGGTGCGACTGATGTAATAGACAGCTTGTTCTTTACCACAAGTGTCCCGATGCGAGATCATGGCTCCCAGAGCATGGTCAGTCACAGAGATATAAAGATAGAAAGGCTCCCCCTCGCGTGGAGGTGTAAGCACGGGTGGAGAAAGAAGATAAGCTTTGAGATCATCAAAGGCCTTTTGGCAATGCTCATCCCATTCAAAATGAACATTCTTACGGAGGAGATGGTGAAAAGGTTGACAACGGTCCGACAATTGGGAGATAAAACGACGCACTGACTGAAGACGTCCTTGGAGACTGCGGAGTTGCTTCAAGTTAGACGGGGGAGGCATCTCAAGGATGGCTTTTATTTTTGCGGGGTCGACTTCAATACCCCTGATGGAAATGATAAAACCTAAAAGTTTACCAGTGAGAACGCCAAACACGCACTTAGCTGGATTTAGACGAAGACAAAAGCGGATAAGCCTCTCAAAGAGAGGTGCAAGGATGAAAAGATGATCCTGACGACGTTTGGACTTGCCGAGGAGATCGTCAACATAATCTTCCACAGTTTTGTGCAAGAGATCATGGAAGATGTAGGTCATTGCTCGTTGATAGGTTGCTCCTGCGTTCTTAAGACCAAAAGGCATGACACGATAGCAAAAGGTCCCCCAAGGAGTTATGAAGGAAGTCTTATGTTGGTCTTCTGGTGCGATGAGGATTTGATTATATCCAGAGAAACCATCCATAAGAGAAAGCATCTCATGACCCGCAGTTAAATCTACGAGTTGGTCGATATTAGGTAGAGGAAAATCATCTTTTGGACAGGCAAGATTAAGATCCCGGAAGTCGGTACAAATTCGAATTTTCCCAGTAGCCTTAGTTACTGGTACTACATTGGACACCCATTGTGGATAATCGATGGGTTGGATGAAGTTAGCCGAGAGCAAGCGCTGTAATTCTTCTTTAACAAGAAGGGCTACTCTAGGGTGCATTTTACGTAATTTTTGCTTAACTGGTTTGATATTGGGAAGAGTAACGATATTGTGGACCACAATATCGGGATCGAGCCCTGGCATATCTTCGTATGACCAAGCAAAGGCTTGACGATGTTTGGAAAGAAAAGTGGTAAAATCCCCTAACTCCTGTGGATTAAGGGATTGGCCGACCTTAATGATACGAGGGTCTTCAGAAGTCCCTATATTAAGGTCGATAGTGGCCTCGTTGAGAAGGGTAGACGTGTCAGAAGGAATAGTTTTGGGGAGATATGAATCCTCTGCCCCCAGATAGGTGAGGACAGAATCATCATCCGCACAGTGGATAGTGTTGATAGTGGGAGAATCGTCTCCAACTATTTCAGGGAAGATTAATGGTATAGAAGCGGACCGATTGTTAGTCTCATAGACTAACGGCCCTAAGGAAATGGTATTGATCAAAAAAAAAAGTTAGGTGGGATGGAAATGTCATCGTCCACATCAAGTGATGCTTCTGACTTAGTGGGGGAAGATGGTTCTTCAGTAGGAAGAGGCTCATCGAGAATAGTGACGGTGGCTTTTGAAAGGGGTTTAAATCCTAAACCAAATTTCTGATGTGGCATGAGAGTAGGAATGGATTTGAGGTCATGTATACCTTGTTCATATTTTCCCAGGCCAAAACCTTTCCACGCGCATCGATATAGATAAGTTTTTGCAAACGTGGGATTCTGTAGATAATCAAACCCTGTTAAGTAAGGTTTGGTCCTAGGAGGAGAATCTGGGCGATAGTGAGGCGTATCAAGACCACCGTAGATGAAATTAGTCTGTTGATTGGGCAGACCAATGGTGACGATGCGACCGAGACCTGGTTGATATTCAGGTTGTTTGTCTGGTCTACCATACTCATTAGGTTTGAGATGGGCATCAAAAGAAAAGAGAGGAAGCTCTCCTAGTGAGAAACGCTGCAATGTCTCTTCTAGATTTTGTAAATCCGGTAGTTTGGTTGCAGGTATGGAAGAAGATGAGGCCCCGTCAGGAGAACATGCATTTTCTTTTAAAGGGGCAGATCTTGTGGTCATGTCGCATTGTGCGGAAGGAAAAGGATCTCCTGGATGAGTATATATTTTGCCCTCATATTGATATTTTAAGCATCGATGGAGGGTGGATGGGACACAATGCATTGCGCGAATCCAGGAGCGTCCGAGGATCATATTATAGTGGAATTTTCCTTCGACGATGTAGAAGAGTTCATGAAGCAGCTTCTTACCTACTCGAATGGGTAAGACCACAGTTCCTAAAGTAACTGCTAGCTGATCGTTAAATGATCGAAGGGCGAAAGGCGGGGGTGACACCACATTCTTTGGTAACTTAAGTTGCTCAAACGTGTGCGAGGAGATGACGTTGAGTGCAGCTCCACTATCGATCATAACACGTTTTAAGGTAGTGTTATTGATTTGGACTGTGATAAAGAGGGGAGCCTCCAAATCCTCTGAAGAAAGAGGAGGAATTTCCGAATCTTCAAAAGAAATGGTGGTTGATGGTCTATTCAATCCAACAACCCACTCGAAGGGCTGGGGCTCATCCGAATTCACTGCGATGCGACGCAGATTATCAATCAAAGCTTGGCGATGTTGTGGAGAGGATTGGATGAGGTCAAGAAGAGACATTTTGACCGGAGCCTGGGTGAGTTGTTTCATAACACTCTCCTCAACAGACACGGGAACTTGAGCCCGAGGTGCAGCACGAATAGAGACCCTGGGTCGTGAGGCTGATGAGGAAGGAGACACGCCTTCAGGGGCTGCAGAAATGACAACCCGTGGTCGAGATGCTGAAGATGAAGATGGGTTATCATAGTGTTGGGTTCTAGTGGCGATATGGATTGTGTCAATTTGGGAAGGTGGAAGATCAAGTGGAGTGGGACCACCAGAGGTCTGAGTGGATTGTTGGGGCTCAGATGAGGCTAAGGTGACAGGAGGTACTTGTTCCTCCTCCTCCAGCAAAAGGTCACTTTCTTCCAGAAGGTTCTTGACAACGGCTTGAAGAGCTTTACATCCCTCAGTATCATGACCCGGGGTACGGTGGTAAGCACAAATCAGATCAGAGTTAAACCAGGTAGGTTTAACTCCTTTAGGGTTATAAGGTTTAATCGGAGGAAGGGTTATGGATGAAGATTGGATAAGTTGATGAAGGATTTCGGTATAGAATCCGGTAGACGAAGAGGAGGATAAAGATGATGAAGGTGGTTCTTTTACATTAACCGACTGCCGAGGTAAAAGAACTTGCATGTTAGGTTTAACAGTCTTTTTAGGGATCCTCTTATTTGTTTGGACATTTGGAGGAGCAGTCTTGGGCACTTGAGATGGGAGTAAGTGAGACATGATTGACTTTGGTGGAGGAGGAGCCCCTAAAATAGATTTTGAAGATGATGGAGATGTGACAAATTTTGCGGTCTTTGGAGACAAAGGGGGTTGCTTGGTCGAATTTACTGATGATTTAGATAATGTCGGTTTAGAAGAGGAAGAAGCTCCCAAAGTAGGTGTAATCGGAGGGACATAGGGTGCCTTGGTTTTTGGTAATGAAGATGATGATCCTGATAGAAGAGGTGACGTCTTTTTAGTAGGTAAGTCTATTTTTCGGGGTATTGGTGAAGAATGTGTTGTAGAAGAAGATGATGGCTTTGATAAGTGTGTAGAAGAAAACGCCTTCTCAGCGGGCAAATCCAATCGTTTATGAGGCGTAGAGAGAGATTTTTGTGGAAGAGCACCAAGAGTCTTGATGGTCCGAAATATGGGCTTTCCTTTTTCAGGGATGGTGACAACTTCAACGGCATAAGGTGATTGTAACCTTTTCGGAGGAAGTGGGTGGGGAGGTACTGATGGTGTAATGTTAGATTTTGGTTGTCTCGGTTTAGGTTCCGGAACCAAGTGTATAGGTGTTGGTGCTACTTCTTTTGATTTTTCCTTAATAGGCGAAGTAACATTGGTGATGGAAGAAGGGGGTGATGAAGAAGCAGTTCCTTGCGAAGGGACTACTTCTGATGCAGTAATCATGGGTGAAACTACTGTAGGAAAAGAGATAGGAAGGGTCAAAATCGAAGACGCTTCCGTCGAAGTCGGCACAATTATAGGTACGTTTACCAAGGACATAGTTGCAGCGGGAATGGGAGCAACAGAAGTGGATGTGCCTGTAGTGGAAACTCGAAGGGATGTAATTGCCTCGAGTATTGAAAGAATGTCTGAAGATGAGACAGATGAGGATGACACTGTCTCGGGTATGGATGGTAGGTCAGACAAAGGAGCGGAGAAAGAAGACTCCGTGCTTAGTAATGTAGGAATATTCAAAGACGGGCCATCTGAAGATAATGGAACTCCAGTGATAGATGAAGTGGAAGGAGGTTCTGATTCGATTGATGTGTTTGCAGATGGCTTGGTTTCGGAAGAAGATTCTTCGGTAGAGATGAAGTTGATGGTATGAGTGTTTGGTTTTTGAGACTCTGAAGCATTATGGTTCGGGGCATGATTGGGAAAAGGTTGTTTAAAAACATCGAGCGCCTGATTTGGGGGAGCATTTGGGTTATCCAGAATGAGCTCGCCTTTATCAATGAATTTTTGGACAAGATTTTTGAAAGTCTGACATCGTTCGATGTCATGACCTTTGGTTCTATGATAATGACAGAAATCATTTTCCCTATACCAGAATGGGCGTTCTCGGCTTTCATCAACATCCCTAATGGGGGGAAGTTCGATCATGCGAACTTCCAACATTTTTTCTAAGATAGAGGCATATGATTCCCCCAATGGAGCGAAGGATCGAGATGATGAAGTCCCTTTTCGAGAAGATGAGGGGTCTCTTCGTGGTGTTTGATTAGAAGTATTGTCGGCTCGTGATGCTTTTAATACGATAGCGTTGGTGGATCCTTGATTTTTGTCTTTAGAAGGGGAAGAATTTGGTTTGGTAAACCGAGAAAAATCTGGTTTAGATTTAGAGCGAAGTTTTAGCTTCCCTTGCTCAATGGCGCGAGATTCAAGTTTGCGTGCCATCGTGAAGGCTTCTTCAAAGGTATGAAAAGTTTGGATCCTTAAAGTAGAAGAAATGTGATTAGCACAAGATCGAGTAAACAACTCGATTTGTTGGGATTGAGGAAGGGAGAAAGACAATTGGTTGATTATCCCTCTCCAACGAGCGACAAAGTCTGCAATAGACTCATCATCGAATTGGCGAATGTTATAAAGATCTGTGATCGAGATCTTATGCGCGATATTTATTGAAAAGTTTTCAACAAACATCTGGGCCAATTGAGAGAAAGAAAACAAGGAATGTTGAGGAATGTTATTGTACCAGTCTAAAGCAGGACCTGCTAGAGACATAGGAAAGGTACGGAGCATAAGCTCCTGATCCTGGACTATGAGGTAGCAAGCATGTTTGAATGCTCGCAAATGTTGTTGAGGGTCTTCCCGACTATGAAATTTTGAAAATTTAGGAAGTTCCCATTGGGGAGGATAAGGCTTGAAAGCTACTGAGGGGTGAATGGGTTCATTACACACTTCTTCAAAGGAGTATGAAGGACGAGCCCCTTTTGTGGAGGCTTCCAAGTCTGCGATTTTCTTGAAGAGAATTTGAACCACGTCTGATTGAGGAGGAGGTACATTGGTATGTCCTACATAAGAAGCAAGTGGTGGATGTTGTTGAGGTGTCAATGGGGGATTCATCTGTTGATGGATAGGATGATAAGAGGAATAACCAGGTGTTCTGGGTGACACCGGGTGGGGTATTTGCTGTGAGATAGCTTGCGTATAGGCAGGCTGTGAGATAATAAGTGGTTGAGAAAATAAAGGTTGGGTGACGGATGGAGCCTGTGATTGGTGGACTCCTATGTTTGTTGATTGGATCGGGACAGATTGAGGAACATGGGTGTTGGTTGGATTGGACATGTTGGGGAACAAGACCTGAAAGGGGCCTTCTACTGCCGGATTAGGTATTAAGGGTGCCGATGTTAGAGGATGGGTGAAGGTCACAGTTGCTGGAACATTGGAAGAAAGACCCCCTAGAGGACGAGAAGTAGGAGCCAATTGACTATTCGGAGGGGGTTGGCTCATGAAGAGGTACTGACCTTGGGACACAATGGAGGGCATAGATGAATTAACAGCAATATGCGGGTGTGCAGACGCATTCATTATAGCAAGGGCAGAAGACCTCTCAGAAGTAGGTTGTGGAATATTTGAGGTAACTGCGGTGTTAGGAATAGGTAAGACTATTTGAGAACTAGTCGATATGGTAGGTGGAAGAGAAAAGGGAGGCATAGGGGCCTCGCTCTTCTCCGTGGCTCGAGGCAAGAGAGATGATGCAAACTGCTCTACGAAGGCTTGGGATGATCCACGAGGATAATCGTACACTTGTTGGATTGGTGGTCCTTGATCAGATATTTGAATGGACTTGTGTACTAGGTAGTCCATGAGGGCTATCGGATTGCGGTCGAGGAATGCCTGGAATTCAGGATCCCCGCGGGGAACATACTCCGAGCCAGATGATATTTCCGAAGGACTAGGGGAAGCTGGACGTGATGGGATTGCCTTGGCTTGATAGAAAGGATTATATGACCAGGATGGGGAACCAACTAACAGCGGTCCCGAGGAAGATTGGGGGAGTGCCGAAACCTCCACACTAGTGGTGATCTCGGAGGAAGAAGGAACCAGTTGAGCCATTCTTCTAGATTGTGACCGAGTGATAACCGTCATAAACACGCAGAAAAGAAGATTGACCTAACTAATGCACAGACAATTCAAGCAGCGCAAGTGATTATCTCCTTTAAATTTTGATGCTTTTAAGAAAAGAAAATGTTAGGGAAGGCTTTTTAGAACAGGAACTACTCAGATAGCCAAACTAAGGATGGTTTGGGTAATGTTTGGTGAGGAGTCCCGAAGGCACTTCAGTAAAAGACCGGTACGTGGCTTGATATAGGGGCCTACCCCCGCACTTCACACACCGCTGCGATAAGGGAGTCGGGTGCTTTGCCAATATATACCAAAATCTTCCGTGAATTTATAGCGCGGCCTGAGTACCGCGTAGGCTCTTCCTCTTGGATATCACTTCCAAGTAGGCGAGGCCAGGGAAGGAGTTTTGTTTAAATGCTTTATACCTAGTGATTTTGGCTTTGTGTGCAAGGGTGAAAAATAAAAATCAAATAGTGTCACTACCGATTTTGATCAATTTTCCAGCCTAATTAAAACTAGATGAAAAACATGCAGCAATGACAAAGGAAAAGTTCTTTTTAAGCACTTAAAAACGAAGTGTTTGATTTCGATGAAGACAAGTCAAACAGATTCTTTCCCAAATGCGATTAAGTTCTTTTTAAGCACCAAAAAAAAATTGAAGTGTTTGGATGTGATAGGCAACCAACAAAGAAATCCTAAAAAGGAGAAAACACCGTAAAAGAGGAATACCTGTAGATTTAGCTCTCCAAGGTGTGTGGACTTCAAAAAGCGCGTTGTTGAGCTCTTCCCCTCGAACAATCCCACGAACAAGCAAAGTGCTCCGCAAGAAGAGGTTAAGCAAATAACAAACAAAATCCAGAAAGATATATCCAGATAATGGTGAAACAGAAATCTCTATTTTTAAGGAACTAGAAAAATTTCGAAGATAACGATTTCGCCTAAAAAGAGCAAGATTGAAATGATGAAAAGAAATGCTCAAATAGGACTGATAGAAATCAGTGAAGAAAAGGAACAAAGTTCAAAACTAGAAAAGAAATGAACTTACCAATAAGGGACTTTGGTTGGGTCCCACCGGGCGTGCCAGAATGTAGATCAAGAATTTCGCGCTTGTTACCTGTCCAAGTTAATGCACCAAACTAAACACAAAAACCCTGAAAAACTCCAATGAAATCGATACCTGATGGATAAGATCCGAAGATGTAGATGGATGAGGAAGCCGATGTAGATAAGACGGGCGCACACGAGCAATTCGCACAATAGATCCGTGTATCCTGCAAAACACCGATGCTTGACAGAAAAAGATCACGTTAAAAGATACTTAGGTGGACTGCCCGAGAGCGGGTCCGGGAAGCGATAAGCTTCCTCGGCGGATGTCAGTCCACGTTTTCAATTAAGAAAAGAAGCATACATGATAAAAGATGTAAGTAAAAAGCTAGATTTTCTGATTGCAGTAATAAGACAGAATCTAAACAGCAGACAGAAAGTACAGAAAACAGGGAACTAGGAAATAATGCTGAATTTGTGTTACCTGTGTCCTTTTACCTGTCTGCAGGAAATCGGCGTCGACTGGGTAGAATCGGCATCGACTGATGTGGTCGGCGTCGATTGAGACTAATCGGCGTCGACTGGGTTAGATCGGCGTCGACTAAAGACAGATCGATCAATCAGGGACTGTGCGATAAGATTCGGGAATTAGAAGATGAATGTGGTCTGCTGGATGTGCCGAAGTTGGCGAGACACTGGAACAGAGTCACCAGATGATAGATGGTGGTGTGCGATGCTGATGTGACAGGGACAGAGTAACGGTGCTCCTCTCAGGGATTGATTCGGACAGGATCTGCCCTAATTTGATACAATTGATGCTAAGAAGATCTCTCTTTCTCACAACCTGTATCTCTCTCGCTCTCTGTTCGTGCGTAAGTGCTTCCTTTTTTCGTCTGTTCGCTTTTTCGCTCGTTCGTGGTCTCTTTTTCGGTCCCTAGAACTGAGCTCTGGACTTGCTTTTATAATCGGCGCCGACCATATGGGTCGGCGCCGATCGCGGAATAGACTCCCGAGATGGCCAAAATGAGCGATTTCAAGAAAGATAAGACTTATCCCGAATACGGGAAATATCCCGCTTAGGGAAGAGGAAAAATAGATGTGATACATAGATAGAATAAATTTGGGGTAGATAAGTGATTAAGATGCATGGGAAGAAGCGTAATCAAATATTTAATATTTAATCACTCATGGGTAAGATGTGATGGGGTGAATTAAATTTGGAATAAGTGATTAAATCACAAATTGGATAATATCCCAAGGGAATAGTTGGTGACGTAAAACGTGCCCCAGGTTACCTAAGCAAGTAAATGGATGAGAGGGACACTAAATTGAGTAACCAATTTTAAGTGTCTACAAAATGCCTAAGTCTAGAACTTGTTTCTGTTCTTCGCGAGCGATTCTTTCTAATACTTCCACGCCTTTGAATGCACTCTACTTTCCCATGTGAACCTTCTATATTTTCTTCACTAAGTTCCAGATTCTAACTAATTAACATTACCCCACATTAGTTTCATTCCCGCCTCAGAAATTGTTGTCTCAAAAATTAATCAAACAATATGAATAGAAGAATAGAAAGAATTTTGATGAATAATATAATTTCTTTTACCTATAGTATCTTATGCTGCAACATAAATAATCAATTTGGTATATTATTCTTTTATCTAAGCCTCTAAGGTCTTCTAGTCATTGAGTGTGGCCTCTGCCTTCTTAGGAATATCCACAACAATTAACTCTAGTTCATCCCTTGTAATCTCTCCCTTCTCATTCTATAAGACCAACACAATGCTAGACATGCCAGTCATTCTCCCTTCCAACAAGTCCATATTTTGAGTGATCATTTTCCCAAGCTCATCCAACCTTTTCTTATGTGGTTCCTGAGCTGTGGTAAGGGCCTCGTGATTCTGCTTAAGAAGTGTTAATCATTCTGCGTGGCCCAATGTCTCATCCTTCATGGCCTTCAAGACCTCATTGTCTTCCAAAATGGTCCTGGTCCTTATAACGTCTTCTAGTGTTGTACAAATATTTAGCGCTTGATATGCCTTCTTTAGTTCCTCTTGCAAACTCTGAAGTAACCCTTCATACGATCCAATCTTCCGCATCACTGAAGACTTTTCTCACTCTACTTCATGTGCTGGATCATTTGGTTCTGGTATGCATAGAGGTTCATCTTCAAGTACTAAGTCCACCAATGTACTTACATAATGTATTTCCAAAGGAAATGTCTTCGGTACCTTTGGCTCTAAGTGTGGCCTAGTCCTCATAACATTGTCACCAATCTCCTCTGCCATGCTGATAAACAAAAATTTCTTCTTCTGTGCCAAGTCTCTTTCCTACTTTAGGCACGCTATTTCCTCATCCTTAGTCTTGATCTCCTCCTTTAGCACCCTAATTGTTGTATCTTTATCCATATTCCATCGTGTGACCTCTATCGAGACCTTTACCAAAGCATTGCTTACCTGTTCATCTGACATAATAGTAGGCTTTACTGTTATGTGTCTGGCCTGAGGTGTCTTTTTCAACATTCTTGACACACAAGACTCGTCACAAAAATCAAAGTCTGGTTCATCCATCTGCGTGTGCATTGACCATGATAATTGCTTCCTTATGCGCACTGTTTCCATATCTTCATCCATTAAATCCCAACCATACAAATCCTTTTATATCACTGTGCTCTAGAAATAGGCACGAATAATTTTACCTGTGTCCTCGGCGTAGCCCATGGCTGGTGGAATATACTCCCAACTTTTTCTTCTTGATATAGGCTTCTTAGGAACTTGGGCTTCAATATTTGGAACTTATGCAGCTATGTCCTGAGTAGTCTCAGTTGATGTCTCATCTGCTCCTTTTCTCCCTCTTCTCCATCCTTCATTTCTTCATAATTTTGTTCTTCCATGTTCTCTAGAGGTGTAGGAGAATTGGGCGTGCTTTCCTCCCACTCTTCCACTTCCTCATCAAGCTTCAACTTCCTTCATCTTTTCTCAGTTGTCTCCTTCTGTGGAGAGATTCAAGGTGATCTGCACATTGTTTATGGAGTAACACCTTGGGTCCTTGTTCTCCTAAATACTCTCTTGAAATGACACTCTCCTTGGACTGCATCCAAGTCCTCATCATCTCCCTGTTGTGGCTGAGGCTGTGTAGTCATGTGCTCAACGTATTCCTTATTTGGAGGCTGCCTTCTGCCCCTATGCTCCAAACCACCACTATCCTCGTGCTCTTCTTCTTCATCATCTACTTGAATTGTTTTTGTGGGCGTGGGCATTAGAATATTTTCCATTATATGCTTACCTTTTGGCGGCCATGGGAGTGTGAACTCATTCTACACATATTTAGTGTTCTACAGCTTGGGTTTGAGTTGTAGATATACAAACAATACTAGTGTCCCCAAGTGCCAAGCTTACAAGATTCATGCTTATAATATCTGAAATAAGCCTTTCAATGTAGGCATTGCGCCCTGAATATACATACTTCTTCCTCATAGTGTGGCAGTCGTAGTCTACCTTATATGCATTGAAGGTTAGGTGACACATATATGAGAACCGGTGAACTGATGCCTGAAAATATCTTACTGTGAAGACATATGATAGTTTATACCATGGTCTCTAAGCCCCATCCTTCATCGTAAATCATGTGATGTAAAAATGTCTGTAGACCGCAAATTGAACTTCATTACCCAACACCGAAGGTAAATCCTTGGGTATGCACCACTCTTTTTCAAACGCCATGTGGAGTCTATCATACCACATCTCTACCCTCTACTTTAATGGTCCACTCATTGATCCATCACACAAGTACTTGTCAAATCTTTCCGTAGGTGACTTTTGTTTCATGGGGTATTCCCAAATCTTCTCCTTTGGCCCATTAGGTACCCCAATCTCCATAAATACTAAAGATAATATTACAGTGCCGAAACTTATTCGATCACTTGTTCATGATTCTTCAATGATTGTCTTTGCTATGTGATCTACAATATTGTAGACCACTCCTTGAGACATTTTCTTTACAATGCACAACCACATTGTGTTTACCTGTAACCACCTTCCTTGGTCATTCAACTTTGTTACAAGATGTGGAGTTTCCTACACCACTGGGTACTTTTTCAATTTGTTAATGTCCATGTCAGGTGGACCTTTAGTATACCCAAAATATTTCCCTATCTCCAAGATTGCAGCCTTATTAGTTAAATCACTATCTAGATCCAACCCTGAGGCCCTTAGTCATGTTACCATCAAAATTAAAGTAGTGATTTTTACCCTCTGTACGACGAAGTAAAAGAAGTCCTCATATACTCTGTTCATCAACCACTGATACAATGGTTCATACTTTCCAAAATATGGCATCTCATACAGTTGGTAAAATCCATTCTGCTTCAGGAACTTCTCACCAGCGTCATCATATACTGGCATATCCTCTATCGTGCACTTGTTCATTTTTGTGCTCAGAAATGCATCAAGCTCCTTCTTATTATCTGATGTTCAATGGTTATAATTGTTGATTTTACATTAGCGGATATAGGAATCCCATTCTTGTCCCACAATCATGGCCTCTAGATACTGCATTTCTAAGAAATTACTCGTGGGAGTAATTTCTTATTCCACTTCAACCTTCTTCTTCCTTTTATCTCCTGCTGCGGGTGCTTCTTTGATGCCATTTGAAAAAAATCTCTCTTTTCTTCCCTCTGTAATTGAGCAAGTTGAAACCCTATTTTAAATCTCCATGCCCTAATGGAAATCACGTACCATAGCTCATTTGTAATGCATCTACTTTGTTCAAAACCTTCACCTATGGGAATGTAAGATTCTCCTATGCACAACCCTTCTTGCCACGTTTGGTTTCAAAATATTCGCACCTCAACATGATTGCTCGGCTCATTCACACTTAACCCTTTTCAAATTCTCTCAATTTTAATGGTAAAAATGAACTTGCATCCCATCCTTATATAGAATTTAAAAAATTTAGTGCATTTATTGCTCCTCCACCTACCAATAATCCTCTCATTAATTGACCATTTTCATTATTTCCATGTGGTACATCTTCGTGCCCAATCTATAACCTTCTAGTGTGCCCTTCTACCTTTTAGTTGCAGAATTCTCTTCAACGTGCTTCCATACGCCTGAGTACCTCATCTTTGCACCTTCCACTGGTATTCTTCCTGACCTCTACTTACCTCATGTTATACTTCTTTCTTCATTCTTCTCTCTCTATGGTCCCTGTGTCCAGAAGTAATCTCTTTTGTTTTTCAATTCTCCACCATTGAATAGCACCCGTACATAGTTCCTTTCATGTGTACTTATATTCAACATTCCTCTACTTTGGTAACAATAACCTACCCTACACTAAGGGTATGTGTAGTCCTATGTGCATAAAGATTCTTCAAATAGTAATTAGCTTCTAGCGCATAAACATGCTTATTACACAAACACACCAACTAAATTGACAAAGCATAACAACAAAGAAAGAAACACATTAAGGAAATGCAGAATTGAAAACCTAATCTAAATGGCAACACTACCTTATTAAAAAAACGAAGAATAATTACTTATAGTAGGGCTTCAGCCTACTCCCGTTAAAGTAAATAAGTAACTGTATTCCATCAAGTGCCTCTAACTAACAAGTGCTTGATTCAAGTATGTGAGTGATAACATACGACCCTAAATAATGTACCTTGAGCTTTCCTAGATGGTGCAAAAACTTAGAATCATAAAGGAGCACCATTTGTCCTATCTCCAACTTTTATCCCTAATGTTCCTATCATGCCATGCTTTCTGTCTGGATTTCTCTTGTTTTTGACTCCAACATGCTATGGCTCATCGCTCATCCAACTTGATTAAATTTTCAATTCATTCTTCTAATGCTTGCTCATCATCTAGACCTCCAGCACACACAATATGCAAAGAAGGTAACATAAATTTGATAGGAAGAAATAATTCTTTCAAAACACTAACTGAAACGGTGTGGATTTGTTCAACCTTTTATATGTGTTCTGATATGCCCAAAGTACTGCAGATACTTTATCATCCTAATCCTTTATTCCAACATCATAGTTTTTTTTCAATGTCTAGCTCAAAATTTTGTTGAAAACCTCAGTAGTCCCATTTTCCTGAGGATGATAGGGTGTAGTTTTATGGTGTGCAATCATGACTTCATCCAATAAAATTCTAATTGTATCATTAAGAAAATGTGTGCCCCTATCACTGGTCAAACTTAAAGGACATCCATACCTTGTAATAATATTTTACCAAAGAAATTTGGTTGTTGTAGCCGCTATTCAATCCTTTATAGGCGCTGCTTCTGCCCACCTTGTCAGATAATCTGTGAAATTTATAATGTAGCGTGATCCATTTCTACATGCAGTTGGTGAAATAGGACCCACAAAATCTATAGCTCATTTCTCAAATGGTTTGGTACTAGTAATGGGTCTTAGAGGAATTTCATCTCATTGACCTGGTTTCCCAAGATGGTGACAATGATCACAATCCTTACAAACTTCCTTGCAATCTTTATATAGGGTATCCCACCATAATCTAGCAAGTAGAATGTTGCACCCAGTGGCATCATAAGCATAATAGGAACCTGTAATACCACCATGAGCTGAAAGAAACGATAACCAGATCATACCAAGCCAAGAACACAAATGCCAATCAAACACCATGATCAATAAGATGAAAGGAATTGGCTAGAATAACTTTACATAAACCTTTGCAAATAAATGAGCAGCAATATCATATATTATTATGGAACTCAATGCAATACATTGAGAATGGGCCTTGCTTAAATAGGCAAGGAATAACAATCTAAGAACTAGTCAAGGTTGTAGATCAAGCCATAAATCAAGGAAATAACTAGTCATCAAAGAACTAGTCAAGACCATAGATTTAGGAGAGAACTAGACATCAAGGATCTAGTCAATACCATAGATCAAGGAAAGAACCATACCTAACAACTAGATAATATCTCCTAATATCTAAATAAGATAAAATAAATATCCACACACATAAGTGGGTGAGGATAAATACAATAAAGGTAAATAAAGTACCTAGGTGAACATGAGCTAAGGTAAATACCTACTCTAATACCCCCCCTCAAGTGAAGCTAGGGGCCAAAATAGAAGTGGCATGTCCACAGTATGAGTCCTGGCAACTAGGCTTGATGAGGTACTCATGTACAATAACTGGGAAAAAGGGACACTGCAAGGTACCCAAAACTAGTAACAACAAAGTAAAGAGATTAAAAACCCACTCCAAGGCATCCCAAGAAGCTTGGCTCAAAAAATCATACAATGCTGAAGAATTTTGGTGTGCACTATGGTCTAAATCCACTACTCGATCACAAAACTCAAAAACAACTGACACTGGGCTCCACCATAATAGCCCCATATAAGGAGACTGTCAACATAGTGATGTTGAAAGTGCAAAAAAACACCAAACATAATTCAATCAAGTGCTACAAATAGGTGTGCCACGAGCCAAGAACAATAACCAAAGCAACAAGGCAAGGACACAAACTCCAGAGTGTCACGATCCAAGAAAAGCCAAGGTAACAGGGCAAGGACACAAAACCTGAAGAAGCAAGATCAACACCATAATACCACCATGAGATTCTTCTATAGTATCTATGTGCTCATGTTCCAATACAAAACAACACAGTACTTCATCTCAGCCTAATTTGTACAGGTCACCACTAATTAACATATAAGGGGTTGTGTGTATAGCAAGCTGTTTCTTCTCCATGGATTTTATTCCTTCTGGTGCCCTCCCTGTTCTTAGAAAGACAACAATATCCTCTAGTTTTAATGGCGCTCAATGTAACCTGTATAATTTTACATCTGGCATGTTATCTTCAATTGCCTATGCTTCTTCTCCTGACTATATTCTAGATAGATGGTTTGGTCCAAAATTACTTTTCCCTGGTTTTACCAAAATTGTGAAATCAAATTCTTGTAAATAAGAGCACCCATCGACATATGCACCCTTGTAGAATTGGCTTGTTTACCAAATATTTCAATGCCATGTGATATGTATAAAAGATGAATGGTGTAGCTAGTAGGTACTAGTAGAATTTCTGTAGCGAATAAATCATTGAAAAAAAATCACGCTTTGTAGTTGTGTAATTCTATTATGCAAGAGTCATATTTCTACTAGAAAAACAGATAGGATGATCTACAATACCTTCTCCAGGTTGATCCAACACCGTGCCAATGGTCGTGCCAGAGGCATCAACATGTACATGAAATGGTTGGTCCCATGAAGGAAAACATAGAATAGGGATGATTATATGTTTTTCCTTTAATGTCTTGAATGTGCGTTGTTGTGGTTCTCCCTAGTAGAACGCACCTTTCCCTTTCAGTAACTCTTCCAATGGTGTGGAAACTTTGGCATATCCTTTGATAAACTTCCTATAATATCATTTATGACCTAAAAATCTACACACCTCACTTTGACTGGTAGGCTCCCTAAGGCCTATAATGACTGCAACCTTGGTTGGATCAACCAACAAACCTTCCTTCCAGATTAAGTGTCCTAACAGTATCCCAAATGGTGTAGTAAATATGCACTTCTTGATGTTCAATGAGATACTCAACTATCTACATCTTTCAAACATTAAGTGCAGATTATCACAATGATCCTTAGCTAATCTATACACCGTCTAATCATCTAAATAGACTTGTAAGAAGTTGTGAATAAATTCCTTGAATGCTTGAACAACTATGTGCAAAACTATAGTAGGTGCATTTTTCAGACCAAAAGGCATTACAGTATATGCAAAATACACTGTTCAGTAGTAAACCTAGTATTTTCTTGATCCTATTGGGAAATCCAAACCTGATGATACCCAGAGAACCCATCTGTAAATGAATACATTTCACACCCTACAACACCTTCTAGTATTTCCTTAGTGAATGGAATGGGAAAGGGATCAACCACACATGCAACATTCAGCTCCCTATAGTCCACACAAATCCTGATCCATCCATCCTTCTTGATACTGATCACCATTGGACTAACCCATTCTGACTCATCAAGGGGCTTGATAATTCCAGACTTCAACATTTTTTCAATCTCTTCTTTGATCTTTTCACGCAAGTTGGGGTTCATCATGTAGGGTCTCTTTCTAATTGGGTGTGCACCATCTTTAAAATTTATCTTCATCTCCCTTAACGATTAATGCATGCCTTTAAGTTCATGGTAACCCCTAGGAAATAAGTCCTAATAATCCCTCAGTAACTCTATGATTTTTTCCACTTCAGAGTTTGACCAATAGTCTCCAATTATGGCTTCTTTAGGCTCAACATCTGATCCAATATTCACCTTTTTATCTTCATAAGTTCATGATAGGTGCACGTGGTCTTATTTGCACTTTCCAACGCCTTACGCCTACCTGTTGAATGGTTTACATCCAAATTTTATACTTCTTCGTCATCCACTAAGTAGACCTTTTTTCCTTTTTCTTTCTCAATGAAAGCGCATTGAAGTAGTGTTGTATCAGCCTCTGTTTCTTCAACAAGACGTGCTCCTGAGTCCCCTTCATCCAATAAATTCTGAAGGAGTTCTTCATCCTTGGCACTATGTCCCATAGTTAAGTGCTTTATGACTTTTAATTCTTCTGCCATCGGAGGCTTTATAGAGAAGAAGTCAAATGTCTAGGCCATTCCTATAATTAAACCCTGCCAATTTTCAGTCTCTCTATGGAGTTCTGCATATACCTACCAAGCACACATGCATCCTTGTAAAGTGGAATAAAACTTGTGCTCCCATAGCAAAGGTGGTAAAGCTTCCTACCCTTCTGTCTAGAGTCTCTCACACTTCTGAACGTGGTGTTGAATAGGTTGATTACTGTACGTACACAAAATTGTAATGTACTGCACTGCACTGCTGAAACAAAGTAACACGTGCCCCAATGATGATACAGGTCTCCTCGTAAGGTGTTCGAGACCCAGAAAATCTCCCCAAGTGTGTGTTAACATCCCACATTCCTCGCTTAGCCCCTGCATGCTTTGTTGTTCTCTTTTCCCCTCTTTTCTTTGTGTTTTGTTCTTCAGTGACGAAACCGCTGCCTTGCCTGGGTGGCGGTCCTGTAACTGCTACCCTGCTCAGGGCGGCGGTCCTTCACACATTTTCCAGAATGTTCTTTTTAACGTGACTCATGTAAATTTCAACATTTACCAGCTTTTTTCACTGGCTTTGGCTTGCATTAATGATTCTGGTTCCCTGGAATAGTGTTTTGGCATTGTTTATGGTTTAAGGGATTAATTTGGTTTTTACCTTTGGGTAAATGCAAATGATATAAATAGTTGGCTTGTGCTTAAGCAAATGGCCCCTCAAATTTACCTCTCAATTTCTCATTTCAGTAGTTTAGTCTTTTAATTTTCTTAGGATTCATAGTTTAGTTCATTGCATGCTTAGTTAATGTTATTTTGCTATTAGAAAGCCACATATCCATCTTGTGAAAATGCTGTCATTACTTCATGCAATCCATTGAAATAGAGCAATTTAATTCTCAATAGGAAGCCATTAAAGTTGCAGGTTTTGCTCATCAAATAGGATAGTTTCAGGTTCTGGACGTTTTATGTTGCATGACTCACAATAAATCCCACTAGGAATTGCATAAGCCAAGCTTTGTACTCTTGCACTATCCCTCTCCTACTCACATTGTATTCAGTCTGTATCCTAAGCTGCCTTTTTTACAAAATCTACTTCTGTTGATGCTAGCATTACACGCTTTTCTGGATCCACGTGAGCACGAAGGAACGAGGAGATCACACTGAGGGGACAAAGCCACACATGCCATCGGATTCGCCACTATTATGCAGAATCCAGGTTCTAGCTTTCAAAGTTCTAGTTAGAAGTATATCAAATAGAGTAGCCAATTATCTTATTTTAGTCAATTTTACTTTCGATATTTCCAGGGAAGCTGTGGGGATTGATAGTTTCTGAGAAACTATGATTCATTCCTCACTTCTGAGGTAGGATCGAGAGTCTTTCAAATAGATTAGATTAGTTATTTCATTATTTAGAATAGACCTACAACTACACAGGCAAGTAGCTATGCTCGGTTGCCTTGTTTGTTTTAAATTTCGTGATTAGTTTAGTTGTCAATTTCTAGATATATTAAAATAGTTGCTCCTTCAATTTTGTTCATATAAATTCATTAGAAAAATACAAAAATAGAGCAGTTATATATATTTCACATAGTCAATTTTACTTTTCTGCAATTAGATTTACATTGTTGCTTTTGTATGACAATCACGGGACCTAGAGAGCCCAGAGAATACGTATTCGAGCCAATCATGCCCCGACCAAATCTTGTCACAGCAATAACTAATATAGATCAAAATCTTAGGATCCAAGTCTTCCAAACAACGGTAAACTTACAACAGATCAGCTTCCAGTTAAGCTGGTTAAACATAGAAGACGACCAAGCGCACACGTTTTGGTTAAATCAACCAAACTACAAATTACCCTAGATATATATCCACATGACTGTAGAAGGGCTTGAAAGAGAGAAAAAATTTGGCTGTGATTCTTTGGTCCCATAGCCAGATGTAGGAGACACTCTCATAGATATAGATACCAACTTAAGAATTTAGGTTGCACAAACACCTGTGAGATACTCTGAAAAGATTGCACAACTGTTAATTCTAAATATAGAGGCTGAGAAAGCATATGACTATTAGATACTAGGGATTAGGGACTGAGTCTGCACATAACCATAGTAGGACCAAAACAAACGTGAATCTATGGTTGTGACCCACAAATCCCACAGCCCAATGAATACATAGGTGAATCAAACATAGATGCTGGCCAACGCATATTAGTATTCAGATCTCTCCACTTCCACCTATCATCATCGAATACAGTTATCCTTGTTAGACATAGCAGCTAATAAAGCTAGGGAATTCTGGACTAGGCCAAATAATCACCTATAGAGTACACTATACCCATCATTCACCCTATGACCCTATATGGAGATATACACGAAACTATCCTAGGTCATTTTCTGTGTATTCCACAACCCATAGACCGAATCACGCTAGAGCTCGATATTGATTGGAGCCTTCGAGTAGTCATCCTTGCCGATCGATCTATCACACCATTTCAGGTTAGGAGGGCCTTCTCTACCTTAGATTCACAGTTTCCACTAGTGCACGTCGAAGACATTAGATTTCCTAACTAGTTTGTCTGCATCCCATGCGTATTCCATCCCCACCGGCTATCTCAGCATGACCTCGAGAGGTCAGGTGCGAGGAAGAGTTACTTGTATATTCCCACGCTCACTTGTCACTTTTCCATCGTACAAAATTGGTGAACCCGACGTGAACTAAACAGTTCTTCCTCTTTTATTTTCACTTCTTCCTTCCACCTTCGCTCTTACCCATTATTCTATGGGTATTGATATACCCCCTGAATATGTCGGGATTCGATGCATATGGTAGACCTCTCCTAGGTCTTGAAGCATACTACGCTCAACTGAATAGACAATCATCATCCTCGCTCTCAGTATGGGGTGAAAACTACTCAAATAACCAGTTGCCAACACAAACTCCATCTTCAAGGATCAGATATGGCTCATCTTTCCAAACAGAGGAGTTGGATCAGCTCGCTCAAACACAACAAACAAATCCTTCAGGCTCGAACAATATGACGTTCATAGGAGAATCTGGTTCATCTCCTCAGGTACTGCTTAGACCACAAATTAGTAGACAATCTGACCCATACCTAGTTTTAGATGATGAACATTCGGTACGTTATGCCAAGAATGAACAATGCTCTCGGAGTATGTACCCACCCATAGGGAGTTTACAAATGCAACCCAAGGTCTCTTTTCAAGAAAATACCTCCATGCCACTACATATAGGAAATGCCCTTGGGGAAACTTGGCAGGGCAGCGATCAATTCATAGCAGGATATCACATGCCTATACAACATCAGGATATACAACAAGTGCCACTAAGGAAAAATATCATGACTTCACCAAATGAGGTCATTTCAACTCTAGTAGAAAAAGTTAGGGGGTTAGAACTTGCTCAGGAAAATCACCATTCTCAATTCATACAGGCAAGAAATTCTAATCCTCCACACCATCCTAGCCAAGTAGACCTCCTCACAGGAATAGGCACGTTAGGCATGACTCCTCAGTATTCACAACAAATGCCAACAAGAACCGCCATTTCTAACACTGTTCTGATATCTCCCGGTCTAGTACAAAATAATCCATTCCTAGACAATACCCCTTCATACTTAAACATGTACTCCAAATCACCACAAGGGGACATGTTCTCCTCTCCCGGCATGTTTTCTCAAACACAGGGGCTTCCTTATGCCCCTGCCAATGCATACGTTATGCCATATCAACAACCCATTCCACCACCATCCCCTCAGCTGGCACCATCAATGGTCGAAACCTATGCAATAGGGACTTATTCAGAATATTTGAAAGAACCCTTAGACTTCACCATACGAAGTGTTATGCTTCCAAGACCTCTTCCCGATTTTCCCAAATACAAAGGTGAGGGAGATCTGAATGCACATATCAAGGCTTACGCCACAGCTATTCGAGAACTACTCCCTTGGGATGGGGTTGTTGCTAAAATATTCCCCAAAAACGTTGGAAGGTATTGCTCTCGATTGGTATTATAGAATAGCTTAGGCTTCCATCCATTCATTTAAACAACTCGTTTCAGAGTTCATCAAGGCATTTGACATGAACAAACTATTAAGAACAGGAATCAGGGAATTCTTGCACATTAAGCAGGAACACAATGAATCTATTGCTCATTTCATCCAGAGGTGGTGTACAGTTCTTTATTCTTCAGCTAGTGCTCCAAATATGGACCAAATGGAACTATGTGATTTATTCCTTCATTCTCTCAGTAGAGAAGTGAAGGAAGAAGTCCAGAAGTTCCCACTAAGGACTTACGATGAAGTACTTGAGAGCACTCTCCGAATAGATCAAGTGGCAATAGATAGTGGTCGTAAGACGTATGGAACAAACGGGAGGTTAATCACCTCTAACCAGAATACCACGGCTTATCCTACCACCACAAATACCAATCAAGGACCTAAAATCCTTAATAAAAATTGTGGAGTGACAACAGATGGAGTAACTGATCAGCCCAAAAGGGTAAATGTTGTGAATACTCCACCACTAGTAAACAACCAACGAAACAACAACTTTACCCCAACAATCAATGCAGTGGATTTCAATCATCATCATCATCAACAACAACAATGACAAAACCCTACATAGGGTCCAAGCCAAAACTCAACTGGATATCAAAACCAGAACCAAAACCAAAAACAACAAATGCAAAACTTTAATCCTAATAGGCAATGGTTTGATCAGAGTTTTGGGCCACAATATGCACCAAACTAGCAGACTAGGAATTACAATCCTAACTCGTATTGTGGTTTTCACAAAATCTGAGGCCATGACACTAGAACATGCCGTGACTACAATAAATTCATGCAACGTTTGCTAGAGGAACAAAGACAACTTTTCATAGATATGTTCTTGGCAGATCCTACGTCACCAGCACCAAATACTTTTACAGGGGCAGTTTCCCCTCAAAATGCACCCCTTAAGATCTTCAATGATCCACTCCCAAATCATAACAACAATAGGTTAAATTCGAATGGGAAAAACAAGGGTGTAATGACAGGAATCAATGATCATGAAGCCTTGACTTCACTAAATCCATTAGTTGCACCACAATTAGGAAGTCAACCATGACCCAAGATAGTCAGTTTAGTGGAGTTAGTCGCTAAACTACCCGTAGAGGCTGTAACAAGAACACGAGAGTATTCCTCATAGCCAAGTCCAAGTTACCTACCAGAGACAGATAACATCCAACAAATATTAGTAAAACCCGTAGGTGCCTACGATTTAATTAGTGATCTAACAAAAACCTTCTCGCACATTTCTTTTTTGGACTTACTAAAGAATTCTCCTACCCACAGGGCTTCTCTTTTAGAGGCATTAGGTTTAGGCCATCTAATTAACATCACTCCACCTCTCAAAACACAGGTAAACCATGTAGACTTTGATATCCACCCTCCGGGGCAGCCGGATAGGGATACCGAATTCATATTCAAAATAAACAAAATGCCAACAGACACTGAGATTGCATGCCGAGGTGATCTAGCCTTACATTTGCAAGTATGGGTTTATAACAATTATGTGAAACACGTGATGGTTGATGATGGGGCAGCGGTTAACATAGTCCCCTTCTCTTTCCTTCAAAAGCTAGGGTATGGAGAAACGAATTGTTCCACAACTCAAAATACGCTAAGAGGCTATGATAGCCTTAAAGCCACCTCGATTGGAACTATAATACTACCGGTCACCTTAGGACCCAAAACAATCCTGACTGAGTTTTATATTATAGATCGGGAAACCAACTATAATATGATCCTTGGCTGACCATGGATACACCGTATGAAGGAAATCCCTTCTACGTTATTTCAAGAAGTAATATTCTTGCATTTAGGAAAGGTGTTCATAGCCAAAGGTGATCCAAAACCATTCGATGTACACCTGGCTGACCTAAAGAAAAGACCAGGCGTGCACTCAGAGTTTGAACTCCCAACAAACCAACTTAATAAACCTACCGACATGAAACCGGAAGAAAATTTGGTACCTACGACAGATCTTGAGACTATGAGCCTAGCCAAGATGATCCTAGCCCTCAAAGATGAGGTTAAGATTGTAGAAACAGTATCATTAGGAACTACTGCAAAAATTGTTGAATTGCTAGAACAGGATCTACCAATGTTCCTACCATTTGATTCTGTAGGCATGGGATACACCCTAGGTGTTGGTTCTCTTCCAGCAGTAGATCTCTGCATGGTAGAGGTAGAAGATGTTAACACAACAAATATCCCAATGCCCATATTCCTAGCTAAGTATTGGACTCTCCATTTCGATGGAGCTAGATGTCGTTACGGAGCTGGGGCAGGTGTAATCTTTACTTCTCCCAAGGGAAAAGTCCTACCATTTTCCTTTAAACTAAATTTTGAATGTACAAACAACGGCGCTGAGTACGAAGCCCTCCTCCTTGGCCTCATCCTAGCTAAGAGGATCAGTGTTAATAATATCAGGGTGTTAGGAGACTCACAATTGGTAGCAAACCAAGTCTCTGAGATGTATGAAACCAGAGCCGAGCACTTACAGCTCTACAAAACAGCTGTATTGAATTTAAGCAAGGAGTTTGACTTCATATCAATTGAAGCAATCCCGCGAGAGAAAAATCTTCTCACTGATTCAATAGCAACCTCGGCATCATGCTTCACTCCAAACAGTGAGTTGGAAGATACCCGTTTCATGGTATCCCTTCGTACCGAACCATTAGTAAAAAAATTCAAATCCTCTTTTAACAAACAGAAATGAAAACAAATCTACTATCCTAGACCACATTGATAGTGATACAACCACTCTGAATTACTTAAACACCTATGCAGCGTTACATCTCACCCATCACGCAGTAGATTTATCCTTAATCCCGCATTCATCTTCCTACTTCAGAAATCCCATGACAGAGCTTCCCCCACAAAAGGAACTTAGCATATACACAGTCAAGAATGGAGACGATCTGAAACTACCTCCAGCCCTGCCTGAGTTTGAAGAAGGTAACGCTTCTCTAATCGAAGAAACAATCGATATTAACATCGGAACAGAGGATGAACCAAGGATATTGAAGTTAGGATCCTCGTTAACTCCATTGGAAGTAGAAATACACACTCAAATCCTCAAGGAACATCGGAAGGCTTTTGCATTTAATTATAAGGAAATGACAGGGGTTGCACCACACATTGCGGTACATAACCTCGTCACTAAATCAGATGCAAAGCCAATTAAACAAAAATCGAGACCAATGAAACCTAAGGTAGCTCTCATGGTGAAAGAGGAGGTAATGAAACTCCTCCAAGTAGGATTCATCAAGCCAGTCGATTACTCTCAGTGGGTATCTAATATCATTCCCATTCTAAAAAAGAATGGGAAGATACGCATCTGCATAGACTTCCGAGACATTAACAAGGCATGTCCTAAGGATGACTTCCTGTTACCATCCATAGATGTCATTGTTGACGCAACAGCTGGATTTGAGCTTTTGTCTCTCATGGATGGATTCTCAGGATACAATCAAATCAGAATATCCAAACAAGATCAAGCTAAAACCACGTTTATAACTCCTTGGGGAACCTATTGCTATGCTGTTATGTCATTCGGTCTCAAGAACGCTGGCGCTACATACCAGCGGGCTATGACATATATATTTCATGACCTTATTCATAAAATTGTGGAATCCTATGTAGATGACTTGTTGGCCAAGGCCAAGAAGCGTAGTGACCATCCGGAAGTGCTTCGCATCATTCTTTCACGTCTGATAGAATACGGAGTCACCCTAAATCCAGAAAAATGCATCTTTGGTGTAACAGGAGGGAAGCTCCTAGGTTACATTATATCGTCACGCAGGATCGATGTTGACCCAACCAAAATTAGGGCTGTTCTCAAAATGGTCCCACCTTCGGATGAATCTGGAATCAGGTCATTTCTCGGAAAGCTTGGTGCAATCCAGAGATTCATCCCAGATTTAAGCTTCGCCATTCATCCAATCAACAATCTACTCAAGAAAGATTATAGTATTGATTGGACCAAAGATTGCAATGAAGCTTTCGACGTAGTTAAGCGTTTCTTGTTATCACCACCTACGCTAATGCCACCTAAGCCAGACCCTGTTAATTTTATATTTGCGAGCTACCAATGTCTCGCTAGCCTATATGCTGGCTCAAGAAGATGATGACAAAAGAGAACGTGCAATCTATTTCATTAGCTGAATGTTGCTCGACTATGAAACACGTTATACACAGGCAGAATGAGAATGCCTTGCCATAGTCTTTGCAACCAAATGCTTAAGACATTATATGCTAAATCAAGAAACGAGGGTCATTGTAAAGACAGAGCATTTACGAACTTTCCTCACGCAAGGGTCCTTGTCTAAAAAGGCTGGACGCTTTATAACCTTAATGGGTGAATTTGAATTAACATTTATAAATCAAAAGTCCGTTAAAGGACAAATCATCATGGATTGGTTAGCTGATAACCCACTAAATGGAGGCAATCTAGTAGATCTGGACTTTCCTGATGAATGCGTATACTACATCGAAACCAGACCTCCCATCTCTGAGTGTCCTTGGTATGCTGATATTATTAATTATATCATGGATCATATGTATCCGGAAGGTGCTACACCACAACGAAGAAGGTGGTTATGCATTATTGTAGCCAAATACGTCATTATAGAGCAAGTGCTCTATCGAAAAGCATTCGATGGAATGCTTCTAAGATGTGTCGACACAGAAGAATCCAAGAAGATTCTCCACGAATCTCATAGTGGAATGTGTGGAGGCCACTTTGGTGGCCATGCCACTGCTCATAAAATACATCGAATGGGCTATTTCTGGCCTACTCTAGAACACGACGTAGTAGAGTTTGTACGAAGGTGTCATAAGTGCCAAGAATTCTCCCATGAGATCCACATGCCAGCACAAGCTCTACAACCAATCGCTACTCCATGGCCCTTTTCTACGTGGGGCCTGGATTTAATAGGAAAATTCTCTCCCTCATCTACAGATGGCCATAATTTCATAATTACAACCACTGAATATTTTACCAAGTGGGTAGAGGCTATGCCTCTTACTACTGTACCGGGTTCTGTAATCGCCAAGTTCATTTTGAACCAAATCATTTGCAGATATGGTGTCCCACAAATCATTATCTCGGATAATGGGACTTCTTTTAAGAATGACGAAGTTCACGAATTGTGTAATAAATTTAAAATAAGCCATCATACGACCTCCTTGTATTACCCCCAAGCCAACAGACAAGCTGAAGCAACAAACAAAACGTTAAAATCCATTCTTCTTAAAACGGTGAAAGAAAACAAACGAGATTGGCATTTGAAGTTATATCCGGCCTTATGGGCCCACCGAACCTCAATAAGAACACCAACAGGAGTGACTCCTTTCTCGCTAGTATTCGGGGCAGAAGCAGTTCTCCCGCTTGAGGTTGAAATACCCAGTCTCTGTATCTCATTACAAGGGATCCTAGATGAAGATGCTTATAGAGAAGCATGTCTCTCCCAACTAGAAAGCCTAGATGAAGCTAGGTTAGATGCTGAACAGCGGCACAGAGTCTATGCTGACTGGATGTGCCGGCAGTATAACAAGAAGGTCTATGAACGAGACATATATGAAGGTGATCTAGTTCTAAGGCTAGACAGTCCGGATCGATAAAAAGACTGGCGAAGGAAGGAAGTTCCGGCCCAAATGGTTGGGCCCATACCGAGTCATGAAGGACTATGGAAATGGTGCATATCTCTTATGCACACTAGAAGGTGAGGAATTTGGTGAAACAGTCAATTCCCTACACCTTAAACGATTCTATGCATAAGCAACCAACACTACTTGTATAATTATATCTACATTGCATCTTCATATAGTTAGGATCATTTTGTCCACTTGTTTCATACAATTTTGTGATCAAGGAATTTATTCTCAAAGAAATTCATTACAAACTTCTGATGGTATTGGCATAAACACTCTAATCATACTTCTCCATTTCCATGATATCATCAACTATTTCGGAATCATTTCATCAAATAAAGCTAGATATGACAAAGTCTTAACGGTAACCATACCAAGGTCTGCATACTTGTTCTCACTTTTGGTTTCTTCTTAGGATAGGTGTCTTGCCTATGGTCTATTCTAGAAGCTTCATTGTGTCACATCTATCCCATATGTATATCTCTTTGGAAGTAAGAGCATGCTGACACTTTGCTCAAGTAAACGAGTCGAATATAGATCAAACAGAAAATTTTAAATTTACACATTTCCTTGCCCCACCAACCTTTGGTGATGAGCTTGCGTCTCTTACTAGTGACGTAGGGTTGGGAAAGGATGGAAATGCCCTTACTCGCCTATGCCTTGCCCATGGTGATAAACCCACGCTTCTTACTAGTAGCATGGGGCAAGGTGTAGGGGGTCCTCTTGACAAACAAACGTTAAATGTCATAAACAAACAATTCAAATCTTGAAGTCTTGAGTCAAAAACAAATGAATCAGATGTCCAAAATTCCAAGAGAGTTAAAAATCCTAAAACCCAGATTTTGTCTACCATGTGGCCATCTACGGATCTAAGTCTAGATAAACCGCAAAGCAAGTTGCATCCCAAACTATGGAGTCACTCGAGTAGAGTAGGCTTGTAGCATCCTAATTTGGTTCCACCAAAGCTTTGTCTATCTTTCATCACTATCATTTCAACACATTTCATAACTTGTGCCCTTTCTAGCTCTCGGTGACGAGCCCTCGCATCTTACTAGTTGTGTGGAGTTAGGAGTGGGGCAAGTTTATCTGCTCATCATACCGGCTTATCTTCACCACTTTGCCAAAACAGATATGAGGTATCAAAATTACTTAAAGAAACTAAAAATTCAAAATCACATTGTATCTACATTATCATATATCAGCACCATGAAATACAGAAAGAAAGTAAACACTTGTATCATTTGTTCTCCATTGCATACATTCTAAAAAACATATAAGCATAACATCATAGTTTACATGTGGAAATAGAAATGGAAGCAAGGTCATAGATGCCAAAGAGTCTGATCCAAAAAGAATATATATATATAAATGATCAAAATTCCTGTACAATGCCATCATGCGCTAAGCATGGTCAAAACACTCAAAGAGCCTGGGAAATACAAAAACATCATACAAAAATCTAAGAGAGCCAAGTGGCTTCTCAACCCCTATGAGATCCCTCTGAGGGTGCACGCCCACACCTAGGACTCCGGCTACGCTGGCGCTCTGAGTGCAGGGAGGGCTCACGATCCCGAGGGGCAGCTGCGGTCTCACCATGAGAATGACTCCTCATCAGGCGCTCTGCTGTCCTATACCCTGCCAGCTCAGTAAGGAGGGTAGATACCATCTTGACCACATGCCAGATAGGGGAAAAGATGTCAGTATGTCTGCTAGCTACTGAGGGATCCCCTACATCCACAGATAGCTCTGCACAGGTCATCTCCATAGGGATCATTAGGGTATCGGTGTATACCCTGCGAATTAGGTCTCACCACTCATCGGGCGGTCTCTGCAAACAAAAGAGAAAATGAATTAGAAATAAAGCAAGAGATAAACACAAGTGTAAACAAAAGGAGAGATGGCAATTAAAGTGATCCTAACTCGAAGCAAAGGGAAGATAACTTACTCAGATCACCGGGCCTCCAGGATGGATCTCTAGGGTCAGCACCTGCCACAGATGCCACCGCTGACTGAGGTACTCCTCCCATGGCTGGAGCGACGTAGTGTCCCATAACGGACTCATCCTCCCCACCATGGCCCTAGGAGAGTGGCTCCTCTGAAACCAGAGTCACCCTCTCTGCACTCTGCTCTGCCCTCTCTGCCTGCATGATATCCTGAGTGTCATGCCACTCAGGATCACTGTCCTCCTCGGTCTCCTCCTCTGTCTCCCCCTGTGAACTCCTCAGACTCGGAGTCTATGTCAATAGGGTCGTCACTACTGTGAGTGGGACCAGGCGGCAATCTGAAGTAAGGGTGCCTGAGGAGCACCGGCTCTCCCTCGGGCACGTACTACCCGCCTAGCCGCAATGGGAACACCAGGGGTAACAACTGTCCAACCTTGGCCTCTAGGACCCCCTCTGGCCTCTCGAACTGACCTGTATACTGGCACTACTGGGGGAAGCATACCCATATAAGGTAGGCCAAACTGCTGAGGAACTCAGCCAAAGGGGTGTATCTCCACTCTCCCTACTCTGTCAACAAGTTGTCCTGTGGTGGAGCAGGAGATCAAAGTAAGAGCCTCCTCGCCCCATAAACCTGCCATGGCCTGATACGGTGTGGCCTCCATGTCATCAGTGGTCAGGGAAGCAACTGGCTGGTGAGGTGCTCTGAGCACCGACATGTCTGTCCATCTGGCTGCCCTCACAGCTCCAGGATCTGCCACCTCTACACCTCTACCGTAGGGGATGAAGCGCTCATAGACCCAACTCATAACCAGGGTTGGGTGGCTCAAAGACTGCCCCTGTAAACGGACTACCCTGTACAAGTCATGGTAGGTAGTCCCAAGTATATCGGCTCCCCAGGTGTAAATCTGGCCATGTCCCTCGATCTGTGCAATGATGGGGGACCAGCAATATAGTAGTGTGTCTCCTCCCTTGTCCTCGATCAATCTCGAGGCAAGGATCCCCATAATGGCCTGGTGAATCAAGGGGATGGGTAGGCTAGGAATAGATCAGACCCTCACCCCCTTCTTCGAGCTAGTGGAGATAACTACATCTCCCATGTAAGAGGCCCACTGCGCTATCTGGGCCCATGAACCTATCGTCTCAAGAGTAAGTCGTCTCCCGATGATCGAGACCCCCAGAATACGATAAACATCCTTCAAAGTGATGGTCCACTCACCTCGGACCCCTGGTAACCGGAAGGTGTTCCGATCAGCATCCCAATAAGAAAATAAGTCACAAAGTATGTGACTGGATGGAGCAACATGTGGGATGTGTGATATACGCAGTATATCGGCCCTCTGAAGAGTGTCCACCTCATCCTGTGAAAGGGCATCTAATACTGCTGGGAGCCAGTCACACTCTCTCTCTCGACTCCATCGAATGTACTCCTCCCTCACCTACATACACCCAAAAACACACAAAACAGAGCAAGTTAGCATCCAAATGACATTAGAAAAATCATGAAAACACATAAAGATGCTAAAAATGCAAAAACAATTTCAAACAAGTGTTCCTTTGGCATTCTGTTAGGAACCGCCGCCCTGAGCAGGGCGGTGGTTTCGTAACCGCCGCCCTATTCAGGGCGGTGGTCGTGTCCCAAAAACCCACGTGGGTTTTATACCTTAAAAAAGCCTAAAAATGCAAAAAAGGGACTATTTTAACTAAAACAAAGCCTACCCAGTAGGCCCCCCCCTAGATAGACCTTTTGAACCTAACATTTTCAAAAATAACCCCCCCACGACAAAGATTTTCAACATTTTAAAATTTTTGGGGTAAAAATGATAAATTGAGAAAAACTAACCTGTGATCTCGCGGGTTGATGATCTGCTCACGGAGGCATGATCGCTATCTCATCACGAAAGTTTTGACTCTACTCTCGTAAGAAACCGTCACTGTGGGTCCCAGAGCTCAAAACCAACCAAATCAACACGCACAAATGAATAGGAAAATGGGCCCACTTTCATATATATAGCAACCTGACTCATTTTTGAATCCCCTTTTCACAGGTTTGGAGTGCCAATGGAGGTAAGTTCTTACCCCCGCACAAATGGTACGTCCTCATTTCCCATTATTTTAGCGTTTATTTTCCGATCTATTTTGTCTATCTGCACTTGATTCCTCTTTTCATTTTGCAGGTGGCGGGAATTTTGGATGGCATCATTTCGACACATGGACGTATCAGGTATAACTTCCAACTTCCCATTTCGGGACCGCCATACTCGGACCCACCATTTTACACCTCTTCATGGCTAAAATGCTTCTCCAAGGGGGCAATATGTACGTACCCAAAATTGTAAGGTACTGCACTGCCGGAACAAAGTAACACGTGCCCCAATGATGATACAGGTCTCCTCGCAAGGTGTTTGGGATCTGGAAAAGCTCCCCAAGTGTGCGTTAACATCCCGCATGCCTCGCTTAGCCCCTGCGTGCTTTGTTGTTCTCTTTTCCCCTCTTTTCTTTGCATTTTTTTCTGCAGTGACGAAACTGCCACCTTGACTGGGCGGTGGTCTCATGACTGCTGCCCAGACAAGGCGGCGGTCCTGTAACTGCCGCCCTGCTCAGGGCGGCGGTCCTTCACGCATTTTCCAGAATGTTCTTTTTAACGTGACTCACGTAAATTTCAATGTTTACCAGCTTTTTTCACCACCTTTGGCTTGCATTAATGATTCTGGTTCCCTAGAATAGTGTTTTGGCATTGTTTATGGTTTAAGAGATCAATTTGGTTTTTACCTTTGGGTAAATGCAAATGCTATAAATAGTTGGCTTGTGCTCAAGCAAATGGCCCCTCAAATTTACCTCTCAATTTCTCATTTCAATAGTTCAGTCTTTTATTTTGCTTAGGATTCATAGTTTAGTTCATTGCATGCTTAGTTAATGTTATTTTGCTATTAGAAAGCCACATATCCATCTTGTGCAAATGCTGTCATTACTTCATGCAATCCATTGAAATAGAGCAGTTTAATTCTCAGTAGGAAGCCATTAAAGTTGTAGGTTTTACTCGTCAAATAGGATAGTTTCAGGTTCTGGATGTTTTATGTTGCATGACTCGTAATAAATCCCGCTAGGAATTGCATAAGCCAAGCTCTGTACTCTTGCGCTATCCCTCTCCTACTCGCATTGTATTCAGTCTGTATCCTAAGCTGCCTTTGTTCCAAAATCTACTTCTGTTGATGCTAGCATTACACGCTTTTCTAGATCCACGTGAGCATGAAGGAATGAGGAGATCACACTGAGGGGACAAAACCACACACACCATCAGATTCGCCACTGTTATGCAAAATCCAGGTTCTAGCTTTCAAAGTTCTAGTTAGAAGCATATCAAATAGAGTAGCCAATCATCTTATTTTAGTCAATTTTACTTTCGATATTGCCAGGGAAGCTGTGGGGATTGATAGTTTCTGAGAAACTATGATTCATTCCTCACTTCTGAGGTAGGATCGAGAGTCTTTCAAATAGATTAGATTAGTTATTTCATTATTTAGAATAGACCTACAACTGCACAGGCAAGTAGCTATGCTCAACTGCCTTGTTTGTTTTAAATTTCGTGATTAGTTTAGTTGTCAATTTCTAGATATATTAAAATAGTTGCTCCTTCAATTTCGTTCATATAAATTCATCAGAAAAATACAAAAATAGAGAAGTTATATATGTTATAGATATATTTCACATAGTCAATTTTACTTTGCTGCAATTAGATTTACATTGTTGCTTTTGTATGACAATCACGGGACCTAGAGAGCCCAGAGAATACGTATTCGAGCCAATTATGCCCCAAGCAAATCTCGTCACAAAAATAACTGATATAGATCAGAATCTTAGGATCCAAGTCTTCCGAACAACGGCAAACTTACAACAGATCAGCCTCCAGTTAAGCGGGTTAAACATAGAAGATGACCAAGTGCACACATTTTGGTCAAATCAACCAAACTACAGATTACCCTAGATATATATCCGCATGACTGTAGAAGGGCTTGAAAGAGAGAAAACGTTCAGTTGTGATCCTTTGGTCCCACAGCCAGACGTAGGAGACACTCTCACAGATATAGATACCAGCTTAAGAATTCAGGTTGCACAAACACCTGTGAGATACTCTGAAAAGATCACACAACTGTTAATTCTGAATATAGAGGCTGAGAAAGCATATGACTATTGGATACTAGGGATTAGGGACTGAGTCCGCACATGACCATAGCAGGACCAAAACAAACACGAATCTACGGTTGTGACCCACAAATCCCACAGCCCAATGAATCCATAGGTGAATCAGACATAGATGCTAGCCTACGCATATTAGTATTTAGATCTACTTCCACCTATCATCATCAAACAATTATCCTTGTTAGACGTAGCAGCTAATAAAGCTAGGGAATTCTAGACTAGGCCAGATAATCACCTGTAGAGTACACTATACCCATCATTCACCTTATGACCCTATCTGGAGATATGCATGAAACTATCCCAGGTCATTTTTCGCGTATTCCACAACCCATAGACCGAATCATGCCAGAGATCGATATTGATTGGAGCCTTCGAGAAGTCATCCTTACCAATCAATCTATCACACCAGTTCAGGTTAGGAGGGCCTTCTCTACCTTAGATTCACAGTTTCCACTAGTGCATGTCGAAGACATTAGATTGCCTAACTAGTTTGTCTGCATCCCATGCATATTCCATCCCCACCAGCTGTCTCGGCATGACCTCGAGAGGTCAGGTGCAAGGAAGAGTTACTTGTAGATTCCCACACTCACTTGTCAGTTTTCCATTGTATAATTACCATGATAAGTGTATATTTGAGTAGGTGTATTGCTCCTAAAAAACCTAGTAGTAAGGGAAATCTTAATTTCATTCCATCCTACAAGATTATCCTTATGAGCCACCCACCAGCGTGCTGCTGTCCCACGTAGTGTATATGCTAGCATATTTATTCTTTCCAATGGGTCTCTCCACTATTATTCCATTGCACACTGGAATACCATAGGATCTCCTTCTCCAGTGTAATAAGGTACCAAGTTATTACATATCCTCCTGAGATACCATGGTTTGTTGCCACTAGGAAATATTCTCTTTACTTTGCGCCCTACCAACTCATAAGTACTATGAGCCCAATTATCACAAGCAACACTTGTAGTATTGCTAATGGAATGTGAATCCTCCCACTGAATTATTCCTTCTTTAGATGTCTGAAGTACTTCTGGATCCGAAATGGCCTGTACATAAATCCTATTCAGATCTTCTTCACTTAAGGGCTCAACATAGGGTGTATATTTGCCATCTGTTAAAGGGATAATAACTCTCTCCTTCTTGTTTTCAAAACTGATATAACCCTTGTTAAACCAAAGATCAAAATTATTTTTATAGCACCAAGGATGCCCTAATAGAACTGGGAAGCTATCTGAATCTATCAGTGCTAAAACCTCAAAGTCTCCAGTGAACTTGTCTCCTTGTATGGTAATGGATGCATCTTTTAAAACTCTAATGGGAGTGGCATTCATCGGATTAGCCATGAAAAATACATTAGAGGATGGATGTAATGGGGGTCTCCCCATTTGTACCCATGCATCTAAGGTAAGAACATTGAATTCCGTGCCTATATCAATTAGTATATTACTCAATAGCCACCCATCCAAAATAACATTAAAAGTGATTTCCTTGTCATAATCTATGAGGGGGAAGATTTGCATGTAGAATTTTCCATCCAGTATCAATACTTACACGTGGAGTGTTTCCCTTTAACCAATCCCCTAATAATGGAATCATATTTTGCTGGTGAAACATTTTGCACACTTCTCTTAAGTCATCTATATCAGTTTGGACTGTCTATGATACTTTCTTTTGCTCTATCTTTTGTGATTGCTCTTTTAAGTACTGTATCTCACCCTAAAGATTCCTAAGAACTTCCATAGTTTCCTGATAAACCTCCTTCTGATAGGAAGGATCTGGGTACCGTGCATGTAGAACCTCCTCCTTAGTGATGGTAGGCTTCTTCTGTAATGCTTCTCTAGCACGTGCCGCCTCAGCGTAGGTCATGATCTTCACTTGCAACACCTCAAACTTTGCTTCCAACTTAGGCATTCACTAATTTTCAATAGTGTGTTGTATCCTAACCATCCTTGCACCTTTTTTTTCTTGTTTATGCTACTTACTAAGATGCTCATACAAGTCTGGGTAATCCTCATAGCTATGGTTCTTTCCACAAAAAGTACATGTAATATTTTGAGGACATTCACACCTTTGTGGTCAGGAGATCCACATGTATAACATGTTCCACGAGGGAAATAAATTCCTCCACTACCACAGCCTTGTCCTCTCAATCCACCGCAGTATCCTTGACCTCTTCCACAACCGCCTTCAAAACACCCTTCATTCCAATAATAATGCACCTGATTGTGGTCTCAGTCCTGATGCTCGTTCTTTCCCTTAGAGTTATTTGAAACTCCTGTCTGTTGTACACTAATATCTATAGCATCATGGATCTGATAAATCAGCTAGAAGTATTATGTGTCATGATTCATAGACCTGCATATTTTACAGTATATTGAAAAATTCTTCCTTATCATGCATTGTAATAATGGGAAGCAGCTAGCATCATCATTTAAATGACATATCTCAAAATCCAACAACAACAAGCGTACTGATTTATGAGGAAAAATATCCTTTGTGTGACCTTCTATTTCATAGTCTATGCACCAAAATCCTATGCACGTCTCATATGCTGAATTTTTCGATAGTTTCTCTAACTATTTTTCCATAGCTGTGATATGTGCTTCTAAAAACGATCTCACCCCAGTATCTATGCTTCCAACTACCTTGGCATGTAATGCTTATTTAAGTGCTTCACATGGGTCAGTGTATGTCTTATGTGATAATACCCTCCTAAAAGGGGTAATCAGCCCCCCAACAAACCATTGTGCATGTTGGCTTGCGTGTATATCATAAGAAAACTTAGATAACAACGTTTTAAACCATGCATCATACTCTCTGACACTTTTAGTAGTACCTTGCTTAATATCCTTGAGTGTACTTATACTCTTATATTCAAACTTAGGGATGTGAAAATCTTTAAGGAATGCATCTTTTAAAGTTGTATAGTCTATGTAAGTCTGATCAGGGTCAAACTTTCTGTACCATCTATGTGCGCACCCTTGTAACGTAGTAGCAAATTGGCTTGCCCTACACTTAGAAGCCATGATTCCTTTTGCATGCCACAACATTTCACACATATGCACATGTTCAACAACATCTTCTATGCCCCTATATTATGGAATACAAAGAGACATCTCCATGTAAATATTCTAGGGTTGGTGCAGACCTTGCCCACCTGATCCAGAACCTCCTATGTTTCCTCTACCTCTAGAACCACCAGATCCACCAGAGCTAGAGCTACCTAAGCCTCTTAATCCCAAACTTATAGCTGGGGTTGGACCAGAAGATGTACTTCCCTGTGTCCCAACAGTAGAACTAAATTGTACCCTAAAAGTCTGTGAAGTGTTACCACTCCTAGAAGCTTGTCCAAAAATCGAAGCACATGTACTATGTGCTGATGATACACCCAAAAAGGTATTCCCATATAACAATGAAGCTGTTTGTGTTACCATCACTGCACCTCTTATAAAACTCTCTCCTACCCTCCCATTGCTTGAATTAGCTTACCGACTGAGTGTTATACTAGATGTTGGAAAACTGAGTACAAGGGAAAGGTTTCCAGGTGGATTCAGATGTGTGCCTATGGCCCAGGTCATCTCTATTGGCACGCTTCTTTGTGACATCGAGGAGGGTTCCCTATCATGTTTTCCCAAATGGGGGAGTTCCTGAGGCTTGAGTTCCACATATTTGGTGTGAAATTCCACTCCTTCCCAAACTATATTTCTCCACAATGCCATTTTCTCTGCAACCTCCCGCTGCTTCTATACCTCCCTCTTAGGCACCTCATTATACATAAACCAAATTTCCTCTCTCTTCCTTTCTATCGCTAGGTCTTCCATCCTTCACCAAACCTTCTCCTTCCTCCACATGTGGTGAGGTTTAGTTAACCATCGCTTTACTCTCCAAATTCAAAGTTACCATCAGGATCTTGATCGCCACTGGAATGCCTTATAGGTAAGTTCCACTTGGATATCGTCAAAACTAGAATTCAGCTACCTCAGGGCACAAATAAGTGGAAATCAAGTACTCCAAGATATAAATGTCCAAAACACCATGGAACCACATATCCATAGCTCGAGTCCAAATCAGATCAACATCATAAAGGGTTTGAAATTCTTCTTACGTCTAGAAAAGTGTGGAATACCTCCAATAACACTTGGATGTATAAGTAGTCAACCACTAGTATAATTCTACAGGAAAGATAACGAAGAAGCTCTTATATAGATTTTGTTCCACCCACATGCATGCATTAAACTCAGATCCAATGCTGAAACGCCATGCGCATTCTTCTACCATATCGTGTATCCACTCCTCAACACTTTTAAAGGTCAATTGGTATGTATTCATCGCAAACCATACTGAAAACAACTAAAAAAGAGGTCCCGGCAATAGAACCAATGATGCAACCTAGAATTCACCAATATAAGCGCAAGTGCACTGGCACATCACTCAGCCTAGACTGAGCACTCACCCGAAGCATGCAAAGGTACCAAGCCCCTCTTTAGGGTTGCTATTGTAGGATGTTTAGCATGATGAAGACTTAAATCGTTCTGATCTATGGCTAATATATCTTTCTATAATGCATATTAAGATCTAGATCTAGAACATAACAGACTTCACAGATAACCATAATGGAATTAAGCATGCAATACTAAATTATAACCATGATAACCCATTGTTTCAGTCCATAATCTCCATTATATTAATTGTAGTGAATACACTAAAGCTTCTTATAATAAGAGTAGTATAAACTCAAGCACGTAACAGATCTAGCAGCATAATCTCACTATAACCTAGTTCTCACACCTATATCTATGCTCTCTCTGCTACACAGTTCAATACATATTTATAAGGGTGGGAATTTTCCCTTCACCACTTATCTAAACCCAAAATAGGTCGCATGCTATTATTAGCCACACGTCGTTACAAAAATAGCCACACATGCAAGTGTGCTAACAATAGATTACTTTTAGTTAACTGACAGTAGTAGATATATTCCTGACCAGTGTCCATGTAAAGTGATTTTTAGCTGATCATCCAAATATAGCCAATACATGTCGCGTAAGTCTCCAATCGGTTTGATTGCTCCACACGCTATCTCCAAAAATAGATCCTAATCGTAAAAATGGCTAAGTCCTTAACCTGATTCTATTCTTTGCCTTTCTGATACTTCTGTGCCTTTGAATGTGCTCTGCTTTCCTGCGCGAACCTTTTGTATTTTCTTCACTAAGTTCTAGAGTCTGACTGATCAACAAACATGAACAAAAATCAGTGGCAAGTTACATACTTTGAGCAAGGGAACAAATTACTATATTTTTTGGGGATCAAATAAAGAATGACACCTAGGGAATATACATGAAAACATAATGCCTAGAGCGATGTGTCATCCATGACTAGTTTTTCTGGGTTTGTGACCATCTGTAGTGGCACTTATCTATGGGTAAGGGTTAACGGTTTGAAGGAAAAGCCTAAAAATTTCCCAATGCTCTTCCCTTGGTGATAAGATGCCTAAATCCTCAATTTAATGAAAAGATGATCAAATCATCAATTTTGTGATAGTATTCCTAAATCCTTAGTACTATTCTAACCATCATCAAGGTAACAAAAAAAAATGAACAATTCTATCTCTTCTCTCATGACATATAGGTGTATTCTATCCTTTAATCACTTGTTTTACAAAATGCATTCCTATTTTCACATTTACAAAGTTAAAGCTCGATTTAAATTATCACGAGCATTGAATACACTTATCTTATTTTATAGGTCCATCCTTACTCCAACAAAAGGTAACACACAAATGGAATAAGAAGCAATCTCAAGCACAAGACACTTAGGCAAACACAATATCCAATGAACAAAAACAAACATCATTTCTACTATGTACACAAAGTCACCCCTATTATCCTTATCCTCTTCTAGATTCCATGATACACATTCTACAATCTCCATTTGACATGATATCAAGTATAATCCTCATTTAATATATTATCGATCAATTACAACTCCTTTTGGCTCTCCATAAGGCACGATCTTCCTATCTACTTTATGCTACCGAATATTCATTCACCAACATAAAGTGCGGGGAAATGTAGACACAAAATACTAAACGTACTAATTACATCACACCGCTAAGTATGTTATTATATGCATGATTCCTAAGCAATAAAATTAGGAATTAACAACACTTGTTTCGCTTTTACATTACTTTATCCTTATGATACTCTTATCATTTACTTTTATGGAATTATACCTTTACTAATGAACATTTGGAAATCACGTGACCTAGCTCTGTATTTTCTATTTTATCCTCTGAGCATCGTGGAAACTACCACCCATTAGGGATAGGAGAACCCAAATGCTATTATCCCCTTTTGGGTGCTTATGTCCTTTTCCCTCCTTTTCTCATATTTGAAATTCCACATCGTTTGCTATCTTTTCTAAATTAGTACCCATCACTTTAGGTCAGCCTTTTTCATTATTAATGAACAATTCAAACAACTATTACATGTATACATGAATTACTCACTATTATTAGGGTTGGATAACTTGGGGTATTATTTAAAATTTACTACTTGGGAAAAGAGAAACATTTAAGGACTACATTTAGGTTGCATTATTCATTGAATAAGAGGTGTTATTCTTGAATTCCATCTCATATATTTATATTAGAGGAAAATTAATTATATCCCATTATATTGGTGCGACTGACACAAGGGAAACCTAGCTTCAAGGGAAAAAATTCAATCACACACACACACACACACACTAGAACTACATAGAGTCTGAAATGTAGTGTAACGCTCGGTGACAATTACATTGGGGTAACCACTGAGGTCAATCCAAGTAGAGAATATGCATTATTTATTTCATCTAATGTATGCTTGAGCCTTGTGTAGGTAGTTATGGTTTGTTTTTTAGGTTTAGGTACAACATTGAAGCATATATCAAAGTGGATGCAACAAAGAGTGAAAGGAAAAATACAATTTTTGATCCTAAAAAGATCAAATGTAGCACTCTTTCTAGGAAACTAGCACCCAAGTAGTCCTATCCTCATTAGGTGGTCATGTCTAAAAGAGTTTCAGATCCTAGTTTACCATAAGAAACATAATTAGTCCAAATCCATCGTATTCTACTCAATTTCCATCCCATAATCTTCCTAGATCTCCAAATACAAGCTAAGTCACTATTATCTCCATATTGTACATTTTTTTATTGTCTTTTGCATGATAAATCTTATTTTTTATTATTATATTCATTTTATCTAGACCTTTGAATAAGATTTAAATTTTATTAAATCAATCTCTACATCATATGACATATAAAGTATAAAATTCATCTTTATTCATATGTAATACATATGATCCTTTATATAGTTTTGATACATCATAGTTCTCAATTTTCATTTATAATGTTCACAATTCCCTTTTCTTAATATACAATACTATATATATCAACATATACAAATGCATCAATGCATCATTGTGACATAATTTTCACCTGTCGTCAGAAATCCATCATGTCCTCGAACAAAACTATGAGAGAAAGAGTCATCAGATAACTTTTTCTCCAACCACAAGCCTTATAGATCTATGCACACCTCTCATAACCTGGGAGTAGCCCTATTCTTCACAAGAAGAAATATGTAGAAAATCAATAAGGTAAGACAGAACACCATGCACAATGCATTCACCCAAAAATAGGTAGACTTAGGAAAATGTAGGAATATAAATCATCTTAAATATCCTATAAGTAATGATTATGATTTTGGCCAAAATACTTAGAATAACATAAGGTACCCTTACTAAAATTTGATAATGTGCTAGAAGATGAAATAATTCTAACTCAATAATCATAAAGATAGGCCTTGGATCTATTCGATTCCTATTATACCCCCTAAGCACTTGTCATGTGTAATCTAATGTACCTAGATTATACTACCTCTGTACATGTCACTTCCTAGTCTAATAACACATTTCATAAAACATATCCTTTTCCTTGTTGACATTTCACAACAAGAAATATCTATATTCATGTTAAAAACTTGGGAAAACTAGAAATAGAACATAAACAACACCAACCTTCCAAAATTTCCCTTATTACCCATTCACATTAATACTATAAGGATCCTAATACTAGTTTGTTATCCCCAAAAAATACAAAATACACCATGAATAGTATGCAAGTAGTCATAACCTTCTTAGACGTCCCATACCCAGACCACTATGGAAGTAATTATTGCATAAAGATCCTAAGTCTGGTTCTCCATCACAAACAAATGACTATAAATTATTCACAATATTTTCATATACATAGTTTTATTTATACGTGTTCCAAAGTTCATCATTACTTCATATACATTTTATAAGTGATAACAAACAATATACCATCATTAGGCGTATATCACAAATATTTGAAAATGTAAAAGTGTATTATTCTATAACCTAACATCCTTATCCTAACCAAGGTGCTGAGACACACTGTTTAATAGACCTATGGCTCATGTTTATTTATAGTAGTTTAAAAATATGTCTAGTTTACAATTAGCTAAAATATTAACAGGATTTAAACAATTGAACTAACCTATTACAAGATGTAATACTAATAATTAATTCATCTGTTCATATACCACCATTTATAGAGTTAACATAATAAAATGAGAGTTTAGAAGCACATGGTAATTGATGCTACAATTGTTAATTTGTCTTTTGGTCTCTAAAATATTTTGTCTTCTTTTCTTGGCTTTAAAAACTGTCTTTCTCCTTTCTTGGTATTCTATAAATCTGCTAAGCTTTGTATCCATTTATTTTAAACCTCTCCCTATCACCTTTTATTTTCTGTCCCTTTTCTTATTAAAAACATGCTTGGGTATCCTATTGTCTCATTATGATCAAGATTCTTCTTCTTTAATAAGCGTAATATAGATAAAAGAAAGCTTTTTCATTCTTTCACTTCTTCCATTTAAGTCTAATATTTGATTAGCTTTTCTAATTCTGAGTTAAACTCTCATTTAACTAGTTTATATGTCTCTAATTAAAAGACCAAATTTTAAGCCTACACATGGCTTTAGTATCTCTAATTTTGGATTTGAATCGAATCATGAAACTATTTTTAACTCTTAGTCGATATACTTTTATCTTTGTGGTCTCTATTTATCCATCACCTATGTCTTTATAACTAAATTTAGTTATACACTAATTTTGGCTTGACTGATAATTTTTGGCAAGAGTTTTAGTGTAATAGAGGAGTTCACCAGATGGTGTCATATGGGGGCCATAGATGTCCCCACATTCACTTTATTTATGTATGAGTGCACACTCATTCCATACTAATGGGCTCCTTATTGGTGCCATGTCACACAAATCAGTTCACCACTTGTATAATATTATGACAACTTTGGACCTTTTGTGAACTTTGGGCATCCCAATCGGTGCCATGGCATACCAATTAGTGATTCCACATCCCACACCCCTTCATGCTAACATGTTTGGCTCATTAGTGCATCAATGGGCAGCATGTCACACTAATCATTGCACCTCGAATACAAACACTCTAAGTCTTAGAATGAACTGATGTATAACAAATTGCAATAATTATGGTTTCCAAAGTATGGTTATCTTGGTACGATAAAATTCCACATGTGCTAAGTTTTCTCCTTTGGGTAGGTTTATAATATAAGTCAGTCAATTAATAAGTTATCCCAATGCATTTTAATTCCTATCGAGTTATCTCCTTATCTTGATGAGTTGGTTGTGTGTTGGCTATGTAATGCAACTCCACGGGTTGACAGAATAGATCGAGATGACTTATCTTGGATAGCTATTAAGTAACACAACTCAATTAATATGAATGTATCTCGATTGAACTAGGTTGAATTCAGTCAGTGTAATATTTGAGCTCGGTTAAATCTCTTGGTTATATCAACTTTAAAGAAACTCAGTTATAGCTTGGGTAATAATGAACTTGGATTAATTACATCTCGACTGATAAAGAATTCAAATCATTTGTTAATGCAAGATAGCCTAGTTACCAATGTGAGTTGGTCATATCATTGAAATACGAGTTAACTGTAAAAAACCCAGTAAATAACATAACTGATCCAAAAATGGATCTATAAGTACAAAATTATATGTATTCTCTTGCTTGAAACTTGTAAAGCATACCATCAACATGTTCATTTTTCTGTAAAATAGTTAAGTTGGGATGATGGTGATCTAGACACATTCAAATGAAGGAAAAGGCCATTATTGTTCTATTTTGTGTGATAGCTATGTGACAATTACGAAACTGCCCCGACATTTTCAAAATTTCCGCTCTTCACAGACTAGCAGTTGTGTAACTATTGTGGTGGTTGCGGGACCACCACCTATAGGCACCAGAGTTTGTGCAACCACCTTGATGGTTCCACAACCACCCCTGTAGATAATGACAATTCTATCTCTGACGATGCCAAAAAGGGAATTTGAATAGTTGAAAATGTTTGGACTTCCAAAATTGGTTTGTTTCACCTTTCCTTCCATCCTTGGGAAGAGTAACTATAAATACAAGTTTTATTTAATCATCTAAGAAAGTGGTTTTGGGTGAGTTCAAGTATGAGAAAAGGAGAAAGTTTGAATTACTCTTATTTTGTTCATAGACAAATGAGTTCTTCATTGTTGAGGATTGTAAGCAAATAAAGAGGGAGCTTTAATCCTTCTTGAAGGCCATCCATTGGCATTAATATTATGTTGTATTGGAGATATACATAGTGAAAGGGGAGTAATTGCTCACCGAGTTGGTGTTTTACCCAAATCAAATTTCTCCAGGATAAATTTCTTACTTGTTATCTTTCATCTCTCAATTTTAGTATAGTGTGAATGTTGCTTGCATAATATAGTGATAACAAGAATCTTAGTTAGTTTATCATTCATTATCACTAATATAGGATATGTTTATTGTACAAAAGAAACAATTGTAGACACTAAAATCACACTCCCCTTTGGTCCCTCGAAAAATAAATACCTTCATCACATTCACCTAGCCATGGCCCCCTTCACCCCACTAATATTAATTTAATTCATTAGCCTCATAATATTTATTATTTAAATCTCCTAATTTAAATAATGCCCACACTTACACCTCACCTAGACACCTCACCAAGCCAACTCACCCTAAGACCTATTCTTAGTAAGTTGCCATAACTAACTAAGACTTACCCAAACCCTAAAAATCAATGCCTACATTCTCTCTAACCACATTCCCACATGTTGACAAGAAGCTTCCAGCCTGATCCATGGGTGAATGACACGAGATCCCAAAAAATAAAGGGGATCTACCTAGTTTAGTAAACCTAGGAAATCTTGCCTTGACTGATGCCAGTTACCCCTAACTGTCACCGGTTAAGCTGAAACCATCATCGATCACCCTTTAATCCCCAAAACAACCTTATTTTCGATGTTGGCAAACATTGGTAATTTTCCTAAGAGATAAGACATATTTTTAGAGAAAGTTTCTGTGAGAACACACATGCAAGGAAGGAGATCAAGCATTTTCTCTTGTACAGGCATCCAACAATCACCCAACAATCATCCAACACTCGCCCCAACACAGATTTGATCCAACCAAGAAAAAGGGAATGCACATGCATCCCATGTAGGATCTTTCCAACATTTGGTGATCCTCAACAGCATTCAACCTCTTACTAGCACCTTCATCCACCACTCACAAGCACCTAGAACCAGATTTCAAGTAAGTAGAACAATTTACTCCTTTGGTTCATTCATTTAATCATTGTATCTTTATCATTTGTTCTCCTAGCCACCCATTGAATTCCTTTAATACTCACCCCTCCATATCCCCATTTAAACCTCACCAAATCCCACCCAAATCACCTAATACCTCATTCTGACCAACCAAGTCCTTTGTGCAATCACAAGGGAGTCCCAAAGCTCATTCTGTGACATTCCCAGTTTTCCACAGTAATCGGTACCAGTTATCCCAAACCGGCATTGGTCACTCTTGACCAACATCGGTCTCTGTATTTACCAATAGATCCCAGAACAATAACCTAACCCATCTATTCTCACATCACCCTTAATCACCTGTGACCTGCTTGAGACCTCTGTCAGACCTGTAGAGAACCAGAACCAACTACTTGACATTTGGATCTTATTTTAACCTAGCCTGTTAGATTACATCTTTATTATTGTGTTTTTAATGAGATACCTAAATCATTTCAATTACAATAGGATTTACTTCATTTCCAGCATCAAATTGTTTTAAACAGTGGGCTGATAGCCATCTAGGAAGTATCACACTTCCTGGATCTAACACACGCTAGGCAGTTCACTGCACATATTGTTTAAGTTTTATTTGGTGGTCTTGTGTTCCATTTTAGGTAGTTCCTCCTAGCCAAAAGGAAGCTCTCACGATCAGATGTGGATTCAGAAGTCATATGCGTGCAACAACCCAATAACCAACATTCCAATAGGTATTCCTCCTATGCCCATTACCCTATCTGTTTTGTCAATATTTCAAAGAAACATCTAAGAATCAGGTGAAATATTTTTGGCACACCTGGTGGGACCCATCCGAGGTTCGTTGCATTTTATTCATTCCTAGGAAAAGTTTTGTGTTTGTTTCCCTTCTGAAAAACATACACATTAATCTTCTTCCTTGGTAACCCTCTTTTCCTTTCTATTTGCTCTAAAAGAAACCTTTCTTTTGGTGTACTTAAAAAGAATCATTTCTTCTTGTTTTCTGCATTTTAGTGAAAGAGCATCCCTCTTCCACTTCATCCATTTGTGTCATCGAACTTCATATTTCGTTTTGGGCTTAAAATAAGTGCATTGCATTCTGATTTATTGCATTAGCTCATATTAATTGAGGGCAACCTATATGCTGGAAGTCATTCCCAGCTGATGGTTGACAAATGAATCATAAAAAGCACATCTCTCTCTCTCTATGAGTCTTGCCTCATTGCAAAAATTCAAAACAAATACATATTCTTAAACAACATCTTTCTTGGGAATGCCTGTTAATGATCACATTGATCTAAGGATTGGTAGGTACTCCCCAGCTCACTGCTCTGTCGAGTCATACTTCAGAGCGAAGCCCGCCCCCACCATAACATACCCAAAACCTCACATTTTATATTTCCTTCTTTGTAGGAAGCCATCCTCACCAAAAAAACTCTATTTTACAGTTTATGTGTCATTCCTTAAATAACATACGCTAAACAAACATAATAAAAAAATCACTCTTAGGATCACATTTTTCTTAGTGTTTTTGCTTGGCGTGTGTTTTCAGGTGAGAGGTCACATTCTTCATTCTTCTTGTTTATCCTTGCACGCTCCTCATCATTGTTGGTGTATTTCAGCTTCATCTGAGTGTTCCTAGACCATATTCTCATCATTCTCAGAATTTTGGGTTTGATTCCACATCAAATTTTAATTCACAACAATTTTTATTTCATCAATGTTTAAATTTCATAGTGACCGGTGTTGGTCCAGAGATCGTCGTCAGTTACCCCTGACCATCATCGGTTATACCCAATTGGCGTCGGTTCACTATCATTTTGGTTAACCTACCCAAAAGGAAATTTATTCACCTTCTTCAACTAGTTAGAGTCCCTATCACTATTATCATTCCCATTGACCTTGTAAAACTCATCAGGTTTGGCATACCTGTCAGATTTGACCTTACACCTTGTTTTTAACTCACTGTCCATTTCCCACAGTGACCGGCATTGGTTACCCCTAACTGGCGTTGGTTTACCCTGATCGGCATCGGTTATCCTGTGCCACTTTCCAGCCAACATTTCATACGTAGTCCACTTTTTACCACCTATTTCACCTATACCTACTATTTTTGTGTGTCAGTTACAGAGAAGTAGCCCAACCTGATCAGTACTTGTTCACATGGTGTTGATCCGAAGACAAGAAAATGCACTTGTATTCCATGCAAGTTGTCAACCACTCCCACCTATTCCTTCACCACCTTCCATTTTATCACCCACCATGGATCCTATCTAACCTATCACTATCGCTATCAGAGATGAGGACTTCACACGACTCGTTGACCAAAACCCTGCTGCCTTACATATTTACCTTCCCCACTCGTCCACTCAAGATGCCTCGGGTCAATTGATATACGACATGCCCGTATCTACCCCCCAACTCTTGCTCCCACTCCTGCATTAGCCCCATTTGGCTCCACACTACCCGCATCTACCTTACCCCCAATCATTTCGTAACTAGGGCCTATACCCACTATGAATGCCACATCTTCTATATCCATGACACCCACCACATCCACCATACCTTCGACAACCACCCAAAATGCAACCTCGTCCACCCCTAATGTCTTGTATATACCCGTAGCTACACTACCACCTCTGGTGTCGGTGACCTCTACCCCTTTTCAGAATGTGGTCCTTTCCATTCCAAAATCATTATCCCCCATTTCCACTAGGGTTACCACGAACCTTCCACCTCTATATACGTACTATCAATAGTCTCCCGTTTCATCTATTATTCACTCTAGGTATGCACCCCCTATTTCACTACCTTCTTCTCAATCAACCTACACGGCAACGCCATATACTAGAATGCCACCCCCATTATATGCCCAAAACCAACCCTCTGACGCTACAGGAGGCACAAAATCATCACAACATACCAATGAGCTAATCAAATTGATGATGGAAAAGATGCAAAAATTAGAGGCATCGGTTTCTAGCTCCCGCAATACTCTCACCTATGACAAGATTTGTAATGAGCCTATCCACCCATCCATTCCTATCCATCCATATCCCATGCATTAGGAGATGCCTAAATTCAACCACTTCAATAGCAAGGAAGACCCACAACAACATTTGCGGTTGTTCAAACGGGTGCTACGTAATCACTCATGATGATGCTTTGCCCTTAAGGACCTTTCCCATGTCTCTGACTGGACTTGTGTTATATTGGTATAGTGGGTTACCTAGACACTCTATATTTTCATTTAATCAGGTAGCCTAAGCCTTCTTGGGTCACTTCTCCATCAATATTGTCAAGAAGGTTACGATTACTAACCTATACTCCACGTGTTAGTATGATGATGAATCTGTCACATATTTCATTGCTCACTGGCGTACCCTGATCAATCAACTCACATTCCAACTACCACAAATAGAACTCATCGAGCTCTTCACACGGGCCCTTGCTAGACATATCTCACTGACCCTATAGGTCCAAACTTTCCAAACCTTTGACAAAGCATTCACCATGGCATGAAAGCTAGAGATTCAGACCATCAAGGAGAATACAATCCAATTACGTTGTAAGAATTCGACATTTAAGTTGAATGATACCTCTTCTTCTTCCAAACCACAGAAAAATTATTCAAAGGCCAAGGGCACCGCTAACGTAGTGGTACTCAAAGTTGGCCCAGCTCATCCATCAAATTAGGCTACCCCTCATCTAATCTCTCACCTATCTAGAATTTTCAATTCAGATGAGAACAACATAAATACACCCTAATTGTGGAGCCCTACTCTTCTGTCTTAGAAAAGCTCATCAAATCTAGGGCCATCACCCTTCCACCTATAAAACCACACACTAGTTTTGACCCTGCTCGCCCCATGCCCACATGGTATAAAGAACACGACTTCTGTAACTATCATCGAGTAAAGGGTCATATTGACGATAATTGCATCACTTTCAAAAATATTGTCCAAGAAATGCTCGAGAAAGGTGAGTTAACCGTGGATAACCCTAATGCCCCTACCAATCAAAACCTACACATCTTCAAGAAACCATTTCCCAATCATGCCCCTTCATTTGATCAAACCGGCAAGACCTCAACTCACGATAGCCATACCCGCGAGGTCCACGTTATTTTTAGTGATGCACATGTTGCTTCCCAATTACCCCATATTCCTTCCGTAGAGGAGATTATAGCTTGAAACCATCCTTCTACATTGGAACCCACCTCACCTATTCCTCCACCCATAGAGGAACACCTTTCACCTCCTTCCTCACCCATGCAAGAGCCCTTCGCTAATATCGAGACCATTTCACCTTTGGATTCTCCACCTAGGCAGCCGTCACCCATAGTAATTATTTAGTCCATGGAAGATAGTTGTTTACCTCCTCCACCCATAGAGGAGCACCCATCATCTCTTCCACCTATCACAGACCCAATTGAGATACCCTTGCCTCTAGGTGAGCATTCTCCATTAGCTACCCAAGATCTTGCAGGCCTACTTTCGGCTCTCTTACCCATAGAAGCTGAAGCTAATGAATTTCCCGTCTCTAAGACACATTTTACAAGAATAGCCATTGGGTTCTCATCAACATCACCTATAGACATGTCGTTCTCATGTTTGGCCGATCACCTTGATTATGTGGATAGAGCCCTATTATGGGGGCATCTTCTGCTTCCTATTTCGACACAAATGTAGATGTCGCTTGCTGGTACTTCCATTATCTATCCAAAAATATTTTGACAAATCGAACTGAACACAACCACCTCTATCGCAACTTCTTCCATGAAACACATCATAACTCAACACTCACCCTTACCCATAACCTGGCCTACATATAAATCTGAACCCGCACATACATCATCTTCCTCGACTAAACCTATCACTACCTTAGGGGTCACCCCAGCCACCAGCCTTACTCATCCACCTATCAAATTGGATTTAGCTACATCCTCTAGAGTCAACACCACACCTACTCCAACACCCAAACAGAAGAACTGAACCCATATAACTCATACCTCAGCTACGCAAATCACACCTGTACATGTCCCATCCATCTTAGGACCTTAGCTTCCCAGCACGGTTAAGAAACCTTGATCCGTTAATAAACCAAAAAACACAATAGCTCACTCCTTCCTTGTAAACCTCTAACCTACCCAAGTACCCGACATGACTTACACCTACACCTGCAACATCTTTACCACCCATACCTCTAATACCCTCAGCAATTTCTTCATTACCCACTACACTTCAGTCTCTGTCCCTCACACCCCCTGCATGACCAGCATTATCTACCTTCATAACACCTTCTTTTTCCCCCTGAGTAGCTCACCCTCTTCCCTCATCTGTGTTTCCCTCTAAATATCATACACCCATATCACCTATACCTAAGAAGGTGCAACCCAAAGACAAAAATCTGCTACCCTCCAATAAGGTAGTCAAAATAACCATACACCCTCCTGCCCGGTCATCTACAACACCCCTACCCAAACAAACAAGACCAATACCCAAGACTACTCCAGCACCCAAAACCATGGCTCAACCCATTCCGCCTCCTGTAAGGATCGTTCCTCAACAATCAGCCATACCTACACCCAAACCCACTTTCACTTCCCATTACAATCCACTAGCAAGGTCCTATGCCAAAATATTAACCAACATCCTTGAAACTTCTAGTATCACATTACCTCCACTCAGAACTTACGACCCCCTCAAACCCAAGCCAAAAGGGTTTGATGACACTAAAATTTATGCCTACCATCATGTCTCAGGGCATGATGTGGAGAAATGCAAGGCCTTGAAAACCATCCTTATCCAGTTGTGTCCTCCGGAAGCCAACTTTGACGATGACGACCTTCTCGATGAGGAAACTGCTTCACCGACACCCATTCCCATATTCTTTCCTTCATTTCCCACTCGACAACCACGACCTCCACCACCATAGCTCCTAGAACCACCTCCAAGATTTGAAATTAATATGGTTCACATCAGAGAACTTGCCACACCATCATCCAAATGTCGTTGCACCCAACTCACCTCACAAGGTTTTTCTCCTCCGGTAGGTTTTTTTCCATCATGTCGTTATACCACTCACCCTACACCTTCTCCATTTTCTAACTCCCCTCAGATCAACATGATCCACGTTACTACCCGTTCTTAGAAGGATAAAGATAAGGAAAAGGAAACTGACCCACCAACCAATCCTATTCCCAACATACCATCTGCACCCACACCTAAGATTACTATTCACGGGCCCACATACCCTATTTCTAATGGGGTCACACATCACACCATGCTCAAACAATTACACCAATCTCCCCTCAAAATGTCCCTATATGACCTCATCCAAACCTCGGAATCCCATCATCAAGATCTCATGGAGGTCCTTTAATCTATTGAGGTTTTACCCAATGACCCTACACCTGTAGCCTCCATTATAACACCCCATCATGTAGCCTCTCTCACCAAATTACCACCTTTATACACACCTCACCCTACTCACCAAATAGCCTCCCTTATCTTCTCAGAGGAAGATATTGCACCACACCAAACAGATGACCCAGACCTAGCCCTCTTCATCTCTATCCACATCAATGATATACATGTACGGTGTGTAATGATTGATGGGGGCACTAGCATTAACATCATTTCATCTCATGCATTCACTCAAATGCGCATACCCGATAATTACATGCATAAACATCTTGTAATGTTGTGTTCATTCAATGATGCTATCATCTCTACACTAGGCACCATCATCCTCCACGTTTGTGTGGGCCCCTGTACTGTTCTAGAGCTATTCTACGTCTTGGAGGGGGAATTTCAATATAACATGTTACTTGGCAAACCTTGGATCTGTGTCATGGGTTGCATTCCTTCCACTTTACATAATTATTTAAAGTTCGAGCATGAGGTACACACCTACACTATCCCAGCTGATCCATCACCTTTTAAAACATGCAACATGCTTTACCGACACAAAGCCATGATTATACCCATTAAGGCATCTACGCCCATGACCCCTACCACTTCACCTACACTTCCGCTTACTAGTATCGCCACCAAAACCTCCACGGCCAACCCATCAGTCTCCCAATCCATTAACTCCACCCCCACATTGACCTCTCACACATCATCTATTCCTGCTACCCACATACCAACCACCGATCCCTTGGAAGGTTTTTTTCAACACCTCACTCTGGAGGAATACCGCCTATATAGTGTCAACACATTTCTTACTCCACAGGAGTATGGAAGTCTTCACCAACACACTCGCTATGATCACCACATAGGAGAACAACTCTTTTATGTTCCTTCTCATCTTCATACCAGTCTTACCTATGGGGGAATTGATACTACCATCTACACACCTGAAGTACCATCACGAACCCACCCATTTTCCACTGATTTTTAGTCTCTTACCAATCACCATTTTTCCCACACCTTCCTGTACCGATGTGCGTGGAAGGGTTTTGGTTTTGGATTTTATGAGCAAGGCTGCCATACCATTATTCCATGTACCACCCACAAACATAACGACTGTAGTGGTATCAGTTTTCCTGAACCACATACTAAGTAAGCCCACATTGAACTCATCAAGGACATTAGCCCTTATCCACCTTCTTCACCCACTCTGCCTTCATCACCACCTTCATCAACGAAGTTGATGGATCCCGAATCTATCCCTCTTAACTTTTTTTTTCATAAACACCATTTACTTGGAGCCTTTGACTTATCAACATGAGGATGAGGCTCCTTCCTCTCTTCCCTTCCTATATCCTGAAATGATGGATGACGATACACCTTCAATTAATGTCGTTCAATGTCAAGATGATGAATCTATACTCACCTACCTTGGTGCAGAAGACTCATATATTTATCGATCGTTACCCTCTTAGAAGCAAACCATGTTGAATGAATCAACTATCAAAATCAACATTCATACTCAGGATGACCTGCACATCCTAAAGATTGGCCAATCTTTGGATGCTGCTGAATAGGAAGCCATCACTTCTTTTCTCAAAGATCATAACCATGCTTTTGCTTGGTCTTATGCAGACATGCCCAGTATTGACCCCACCATAGTGGTCCACAATATCGTAACCATTCCCGATGCCAAACCCATCAAATAAAAGCTGACGAAAATACACCATCGCATTTCTCTTCTCATCAAAGAAGAACTTCAATGCCTTCTTTCCATTTCCTTCATATTACCCATTGATTATCCTCGTTGGATTTCTAACATTGTCCCTGTCACTAAGGTGATAGGGGACTCCGACATTTGCATGGATTTCCATGACCTCAACCTATCCTACCCAAAAGATGACTTCCCCTTACCCGGTATTGACCAACTGGTTGACCTTACCACTGGTCACGAGATGCTATCACTCATGGATGGCTTCTCGGGTTATAACCAAATCCTGCTTGCCCCAGAGGATCAACATAAAACTGCATTCATCACCCCTTGGGGGACCTTCTACTACCGAGTCATGCCTTTTGGCCTTAAAAACACTGGTGCCACATATCAGCGGGCTATGACTTACATCTTCCATGATATCATGCATCATATATTGGAAGATTACGTGGATGATCTCCTGGCCAAATCTAAATGCTGCTCCGAGCACCTTACCATCCTAAAAACCATTTTTGACCGTCTCATTAAATATTACGTTTGCCTTCAACCTAAGAAGTGCATCTTTGTAGTCCTCTCAAGAAAACTCGTGGGCTTTATTGTTTCCCTACGTGGTATAGAAGTTGACCCTGCTAAAGTCAAGGCCATTCTCAAAATGCCTCTGCCTACTAACCTTAGACAACTCCGTAGCCTGCAAGGTAAGTTGTAGTCTATTCGACATTTCATTTCACAATTATCTGATCGGTGCCAACCATTTCATCATCTTCTCAAGAAGGATGTCTCCTTTAAATGGGATGATGACTACCACAAAGCTTTTGAGGCCTTAAAAAAATACCTTCTCCAACCACCCGTACTCATTCCACCTAAATATGATCAACCTTTCTACCTATACATCTCAGCTACTGATCACTCCTTGGGAGTAATGCTCACTCATAATGATGAACAACACAGGGAGTAGGTGGTTTATTACATAAGTCGTACTCTTTTCGACTATGAAACCTGATATACCCATCCTGAAAAACTTTTTTTCTTAGCCTTAGTTTTCATTGCCACCAAACTCCGCCATTACCTACTCAACCACAAAACCTATGTTGTGACCAACACCGACCCCCTACACTTCATGTATGCTAAACCTTACCAAAATCAGCGTGCCGCACATTGGCTTATGTTGTTAACTGACCTTGACCTCGAATTCATTCATCAAAAGTCCATCAAGGGCCAAGCTATCGCTGACCAATTGGCTGACGCACCTATTACCGGGGATCAACCCTCTAATTTTGACTTTCCAGATGAGTCAATTGCTACCCTTTCCCTGGACGAACCCACTTACCAAATGACACTCTTCTTCGATGGTTCCAAGTGTCAGCATGGGGGTGGGGATGGTATTATCCTCATTCCACTTGATGGTGAACCCATGCCTTTGTCTTTCAAACTAGATTTTGATTGTACAAATAACATTGTTGAATACGAAGCATTGGTATTAGGTCTCCAAGCCACCTATGCCCTAGATGTCAAATCAATCAACATCTTTGGTGATTCTCAATTGGTCATAAACCAAGTCAATGGTATATACCAATGTTGTAATGAGATACTTCAAAAGTATAAACATCATGTGGACATAATTTTTACCACCTTTGACCATTACACCTTGTAAACCATCCCTTGTTCAACCAAAAAATTTGTGGACACCATGGCCTGCATGGCTTCTCAAATACCCACTTTGCCTGCTGATTCTAAAATATTTGTCACCATAAAATGACTCCAATCACCCTCTTATTTACCTTGTGAATTTTACTCTATTAGAACCATTACCCCCAACCCGAGTGACTTTGGTATAAAAAATATTATGACTAACTTTCTCTCTCCATCTTACCTCTTGATCTCACCTATAATGGACAATGCACTTTCCTTAAAAAGGTCTCTCATTATGTCATCATGGGGGACCTCCTCTATAAGCATGGATTTTATGGTATTATCTCTTACGATGCCTCACAAGTTCTGAAATTCCTTATACCATTAAGGAAGTTCATGATGGCATATGTGGAGGTCACTTTAGTGGCCTTGTTGTTGCTAAGTGTATCCTTCACCTAGGCTATTACTGGCCGACCCTTAACCATGATTGTTGCGACTACGTCAAAAGTTGTGTAAAATGCCAACAACATGCCAACCTTCATCATACACGTAGTCACGCCTTACAGGTCACCCGTGACCTTTGGCCCTTCTCTCAATGGGGTTTAGATCTTGTCAGAGAGATTAACCCCCATTCTTCCCAATGACATCAATGGATCATCACCGCTACCGAATACTACACAAAATGGGTTGAATCCATACCACTCATTTCCAAGAAAGCCAAGAAAATATGTGAGTTCATCAATCATCACATCATTTTTCACTTTGGTGTTCCTCATTGCCTCATCACTGACAATGGAAAACAATTCAAAAATAAAACCCTGCAAAAACTTTGTGACGCCTTCAACATTAAGCTAAGTTTCTCATTACCTTATTACCTGCAAACCAACAGCCAAGCTGAATCCACTAACAAAACCCTAAACAAAATTCTCATGAAAGTGGTTAACGATACTGGGAAGGATTGGCATACACACATTCCTTTTTCCCTATGGGCATACCACACTAGTATTCGCACTTCCACTACCACCACACCATTTTCTCTAGTCTACGGTACCAAGGTTGTTCTACCTCTCGAAGTCCAAATCCCTTCACTTCACATTTCTCTCCATGACATGCTCAATGATGATGACTTTCGCTAGGACCTTTTAGCACAGCCTGAGTTATTAGAGGAATGTCGTCTTAATGCTCTTGATCACCTTCAAGTTTACCAAAAATGTATCAAACGTGCCTATGAAAAACATGTCCATGAATGAACCTTCCAAGTCGGTGACCTTGTCCTAAAAGAAAATCAACATGTAACCAAAGCAGAAAAAAGTAAACGGGGAAAATTTTCTCCTAATTGGCTTGGACCATACATCATGACTCATACTTATGGATCATTTTATTATCATTTATCTTCACTCGATGGTAAACCTGAACCTGAACACCTTAATGCCTTACATCTTCAACCATTCTACTTTTGACTTTTATTCCTACCTTACCTTTTGCTTCTTTCCATGCTCATCCCTTGAGCATTATCCACTTCATACACCTCACCAACAATTAAACAATGAATCATGTGAGTACCCATCACATGTTATCTTCTCTTGAATGTGTGTACCACAACATTGCACATAGCATGATTCTCATGGATACTTTTCATCTACCTTTAGATGAGATCCCATGGTCGTTTCACCCTATTTTCTAAACAAGAATACTATTCTTCACCTTGGTCTTGTCCATGACTTCTAAGCCCCACATGGGGCCCAACTCCTTGAGTCAAAATTCTAATAAAAAGATGACTCGCACAAAAGGACATCTTCCTCTCGGCAACAACTGCTGTAAATAGACTGCTCCCTTGAAGGAAAACTATGTAAAGGAAAAAAAAAGAGAGAGAATTGAAGCTTCGCGCATCGATCAGCTTCACAAAGACCTCAAGGAGCTAATTTCCTCATCCCATATATACTTCCCACATCGATCAATCTATCTCAAATATCAAGTCCAACATAGAGAAGCCTTTTAGTCATGGACTTGCCCATTGTGACCTCAGATCTCTTGCCCAAAGAGCATGCTACCACATATCATATAAAAATTACCCACCTTTCACCTTTCTCACCATTCCCACTCCCATTTCCTACCACCTCAAGGGACCTCTTGGAAACCAAGACATTTGGTGATCATGTGACTACTTTTTACCTTAGATTAATCAATCATGCAATGTCTTTAAGGTCTTATGTTCATCACCTCCTCTAAGGTATGATCTACTCGGTATGATCCTTACCAATCAGGTGGCTTTATTGCCCCCTCTTATCTTTTTACCATCTTTATTTTACATTTCGATTACCTTATACAGGATTTGGTCCTCGACACTTACCTTTTGGGTATTCTTCTTCTTTTTTCCCAATCGACATCACCTATATCACTTTACCTATAACCCACCCACACCTAACAGACCTCAACCCACAACATGCCTAAAACCTACTAACTCATTCTCATACCTCATCATATTCTTCCCTAACTCATGGGAGAACTACATCGGCCTGAGGTCCCTTTTCAGGACTATGTAGGTAGCACTCCAAGGGCATGGGGCCCTTAGAGGTTAGCTCGGCCACTCTCTACCCTAACCAATCCATCTTTCATCTTCCTAAAATACATTCTACCCCACTTAGTTTTCTTTTTATATCTAAAATTGGAAATTAAACCACATACATAACAAGTTGCTTAACATTTTAATCCTCATCGCAACATACATTTATTACGAATACCATTTCTCTACCATCATCATACATATATTATAAAGCATCTTAACAATATCCCATATTATCATTCATCATACAAATTAATGAATCACTACCCTAACCACTTTGAAAATAAATCATGCCTAAACCAACTTGACCCTTAACCATGCCTAAACAATCAACCTGACTCCACCATGCCTAAACCAACCTAACTCAACCATGCCTAAACCAACCTGACTTCGATCCATGCCTAAACCAAACCTGAATCTACCATGCCTAAATGAACTAACTCAACCATGCCTAAGACCTGACTCGATCCAGTGCCTAAATCAACCTGACTCCATGCCTAACTCACCTAATTTCTATCCATATCACAACAACAAATCAAAAATCTCATCAAAACACTAACAAATCAAGCATCTCATTGTGTATCTCATCATATAAATAAATATGTGTCTCAATACAATGTACATAGGATATCCAATCATGTCCATCATCTCAAAATCATCGGCACGCAGGCCGATACTCAATACAAAATGTCATCGGCACGCAAGCCGGTATCATATACACTGAAACAATAAACCAATACAAAATCTCTTTAGCACGAAGGCTAGTATATGCTCAAAATATACAAAAACTCTCATACATCCTCACTATCTTCGGCATGCAAGCCGGTATATATCAAAAAATGACTACAATACATTAATAATTAGGAGCCGTATATCAGGCATCTCGGTGCACATCCTCCATATTTATGTCACCTGTACCTGTCTACCTCCTTGGCCCCAGTCTGGGTCCCTGTTAGTGCCTCACCTGGAGCTGGTCTCCATGAGCTAGTGGCTCTCCATGATCTGGCCTCAGAGCTCGATGGCCCCCTGTGCTATCTACACTGTGAGTGCGGGATCTAGTCCTCTCACTTGAAGCCTATTGTGCCCGGTAACTCTCCATAGGATAGAAAGTCTATCTCGGCCACCATCAGCTGGTCCTGGTAGTATCTGGCCTCACCTAGGGCATCCCGTAACCTAGATATAGGCATATTTTGTGGTGGTCCCATAGGCCTCAGCCCCTATACCTATCTTGTGGGACCCTATCCTACTCCTGCCTGTGAACTGGGACCCTGTCCCGGTGCCTGTGGTGGTATCCTCTGCCCCTGTGCCTGTATCTGGGCCTGTAAGGCCCCAATATGTGCCTAATTTGTGGCCAACTGGCCCTACAACCCTATCACCTATGCCTGTAAGGCATACCACCTGACCATCATCCTCATCTCCATCTCCACCCCCACCCCCGGCCATCTGGGCCTGCAGACTGGCCACCTGTATATGTAGCTCTGCTACCTCTGCCTCTGAGCTCGCCATCTGTGTCTGCACCATACCCAACTGGGTAATCAGAGTAGCCACCTACCCCTATAGGGCATCTCTCTACACCATGATGGTGGCTAGATTTGGTTGCCCTTGTTTGGGTGGTATGGATCATAAATGAGCTGCCCACCACTATCTATACTTGTCTGTGACCCCGACATCATCAATCTGCCGGTCCACTACCTACTCCTCCTACCCTGTGGGCACTGTCAGCTATGGTATAGGTAAGGGCCTCTCCACATCATCTCTCCTATATTGTGGGAAGGGTGGAGGTATGTCCTGTAATAGCCCAAAATACCACCTAACTTTGTCAACTAGGATCATCTCGTGCTCCCCAGCATGGTGACCCTGTATCCATCTCAATAGTTTGAGCTCCGCTAGCTTGTCACACATCTTCCTATATGAGGGGAATCCCACATATAACCTTAAAATGATATCCACCCCAGACAACCCCTCCAATAATCATGTAGAAATAGGCCACATCATGTGTGGGCCTGGCTGATCTCCGCTCTCCAATAGCAGGAACCCATTGCCTATACCCCACTCGTACATATCCTAACGGTGGAAATGCATTGGCTCAGGGCATCCCTACTGGCCGCACACAAACTATGTGCTCATAAGCCCAACAATGAAGTATAAATGTACAACACAGGCTAAACCTGCGCAGCCATCCATACACCCATAAATCCCTGTATAACTGCACCAGGAATGCTGGTGCTGAGTCAAAGTGGGTCTGATCCATCATCATGTTGTGTAGTACCCCCATCAATGAGGGGAAATCTACCACCCTCTACATCTGGAAGTGCAAAGCAGCACACTGACCTCCATCAACAGAACTACTAGCCTAGTCTCCTCTGGACGGGCTAGGTACATCTCTCCATATCAAATGTTGGCACTATGGAATGTCAGCTCGACCATCCCCTCTCCAAACACCATCAACATCAGCTCCTCTGAGGCCTCAGAAGAGATAGAGTAGACCTGTGTACCCAATATGGGTAGCCATAGAATCCTAAACATGTCCTCCAGGGTGACTGTGATATCACCTGTCGGTAGGTGGAACATGTTGGTCATGGAATCCCATCTATTGATGAGCGTGACCATAAAAATCGGCTACCAGACTACATGTCAATAACATCAGACCCCACTTAGGCCCACCACCTCCACATGTCTACAGCTCCTTAGGGGTTACTGCACCACACACTGTCATGAGCAGGGGTGGAACCCTATCCCACATACATAGCTGATCTCTCCCCTACATCCAATACAAACAACACATTAATCTACATTTATCACACCCATACTTGCCACCCTATCATTTTCCAACACCCTATTTTACCCCTACCCATCTCAGTCACCCAACCTGTGGCACTTTTGGCCCCTTGTCCCCCAAAGCCCAACCAGTGCCGGTTCTCTCTAACCAAACCCTGGTCACCCCTAAACTGGCATCGGTCACCTATTTTGTGACCGATACCGGTTACACCCTACCGACGCTGGCTCAAACCCGACTGCACTGGTCACTGTAGCGGTGAAAACCCGTAACCCCCGAACCCCCTTTTTCTCAAAAAATTCCCACCTTGCCACTTTTACCCACCTAAACTCACCTAAACCTCCCCTTACACCTCATCCCCTTCCTCCTTCTTCCCACTTATCTCTCTCCCCATTCCTATTTTACCCACTTAACCCTCCCATCTCCAATTTTTATTTTTCCCCCCAAAACAAAAATAAAAAAACCAATTTGCAAATCATCTAATCTATCTAACCAAATACAACTAGAGTTGGATTCCTACCTCATTGTGCTACCGTCGTCATGGTGCCATGTCTGGCTGCTGCACTGGTGGACCGCCCGATCCCTCTCCGGCCTCTTCCATCACCCAAATCTCCACCTGCGTCTCCAACCAATCGAATCACATGCACTGATCCTATGGACCCACCTCTCACAACCCAATCACCCACCATCTAGACCACCAACTCAACAATCCTTTCCATAAGGACACTTTTCCCTCTTTTCTCTCTCTTTTTTCATTTTCTCAATTCGTTATATGACAAATGAATAACAAAAAACATAGATTTTTTATGTTTTTATAACAACCCCGACCTAACTGATGCCAGTTTACCCTTCACCAACATCGGTCACGTGCCCTACCTTACCGTAGAATGTTGCACTAAACCAGCCTCGATTACCCCTAACTGGCATCAGTCACCCTCTCTTACCTGAAACCCAATATTTTACCCTATTACCCACCTATCCCTCCTTTTTTCCACACCCAACCTTTACCCTGACTATTTACCTCACCCTCCTGACCTCATCCTTTACTACCTACCCTCATCCTCCTTTGGGGACTCATTATTTTACCCATACCTCAGCCTTACCCATGCAGTGACCTAGATATTTGGACCTAGACCATCGCTAGTGACCTTTGACCCCATGTGTTTGCTATACCTTGTGACACTGACCTGTGTTGATTGACCTAATGACCTTACCTTGACTCTTTCCATGACCGTTTATCCTGACCCTACCTTGGGTGTACCAGAACATACCTAAACATTCCTGCACCTCACCTACATTGTGCTTCCTGACCATATCCTATACCTTGGATACCGGAATCACTTTGACCTTGTTTAGATGAACCTATCGACCTTAGACAATGTAGAGTTTGCCTTCTCTTCAACCCGGTAATGTGCTATAGTTTATACATGTGCATGCATTTGAATGTTCCTACCTTTGACCCTAACCCATTACCTAGATTACCCGAGTCAATCTTTTTCCTTTTTCCACCCGCTCCCCACCTTTTTCCTTCCTCATATTTACCTTTTATCAAACCACTCACCGATTCTACCTTCTACCTCGTCAGTTCCTGGTTTGAGGGGGATCACCTTCACCCACACATGGGGCAACCACATCTTATTTTTGTTAGCATCGCTTACCAATACAAGCTACACAACAAAAAGGGGCAAAATGTAGACACTAAAATTAGGTCACACTCCCCTTTGGTCCCTCGACAAATAAATACCTTCATCACATTCACCTAGCCATGGCCCCCTTCACCCCACTAATATTAATTTAATTAATTTAATTTAATTAGCTCATTATCATCACCATATTTATTATTTAAATATCTTAATTTAGATAATTCCCACACTTACACCTCACCTAGACACCTCACCAAGCCAACTCACCCTAAGACCTATTCTTAGTAAGTTGCCATAACTAACTAAGACTTACCCAAACCCTAAAAATCAATGCCTACATTCCCTCTAACCACATTCCTGCATGTTGACAAGAAGCTTCCAGTCTGATCTGCAGGTGAATGACATGAGATCCCAGAAAATCAAGGGGATCTGCCTAGTTTAGTAAACCTAGGAAATCCTACCTTGACTGATGCCAGTTACCCCTAACCGTCACCAGTTAAGATGGAACCACCATCGGTCACCTTTTAATCCCCAAAATAACCTTATTTTCGAGGTTGGAAAACATTGGAATTTTCCTGAGAGATAACACATCTTTTTAGAGAAAATTTCCATGAGAACACGCATGCAAGGAAGGAGATCAAGCATTTTCTCTTGCACATGCATCCAACAATCACCTAGCAATCATCCAGCACTCACCCCAACACAGATTTGATCCAACCAAGTAAAAGGGAATGCACATGCAGCCCATGCAGGAGCTTTCCAAGGTTTGGTGATCCTCAACAGCATTCAACCTCTTACTAGCACCTTCATTCCATCACTCACAAGCACCCAGAACCAGATTTCAAGTAAGTAGAACAATTTACTCCTTTGGTTCATTCATTTAATCATTTTATCTTTCATCGTTTGTTCTCTTAGCCACCCATTGACCTCCTTTAATACTCACCCCTCCATACCCATTTAAACCTCACCAAACCCCACCCAAACTACCTAATACCTCATTCCGACCAACCAAGTCCTTTGTGCAATCACAAGGGAGACCTAAAGCTCATTCTGTGGCATTCTCAGTTTTCCACAGTAATCGGCACCAGTTCTCCCCAACCGGCGTCAGTCACCCTTAACTGGCATCAATCTCCAAAAGAGCCCGAATAGTAACCTACCACCTATTCTCACATCACCCTTAATCACCTATGACCTGCTTGAGACCTCTGTCAGACCTGCAGAGAACCAGAACCAACTACTTGACCTTTGGATCTTATTTTAACCTAGCCTATTAGATTAGATCTTTCTTATTGTGTTTTTAATGAGATACCTAAATCATTTCAATTACAATAGGATTTACTTCATTACCATCATTAAATTGTTTTAAACAGTGGATTGACAGCTGTCTAGGAAGTATCACACTTCCCGGATCTAGCACATGCTAGGCGGTTCACTGCACATATTGTTTAACTTTTATTTGGTGGTCTTGTGTTCCATTTCAGGTAGTTCCTCCTAGCCAAAAGGAATCTCTCAAAATCAGCTGTGGATTCATAAGTCATATACAACAACAACCCAACAACCAACATTCCAACAGGTATTCCTCCTACACCCATTACCCTATTTGTTTCGTCAATATTTCAAAGAAACGTCTAAGAATCAGGTGAAACAAAAATTTACATATTAGTTACAGATTAAATCCTAAACCATTTTAATTAGACTTTACTAATTTCTTTTTCTATCAGATATGACAACAATGTAACTGTAAGCATTATATTGTTACATAATAACAATATATTTCTCGACTAATTTTGCAAGAAATGTTGTGCTCCTTTTTATAATGAGATAGCACAACACTATCCAAATTTCATAATCTAATCAGACTAATCATGTCACATAAAGTGAAACATTCAAAAATAAGAATGAATCATACAACGCGGTTATATAACTAAAAATTACAATTTGACACCATTTCAAGTGTACCAAAACACACTTGGCATATCTCTCTATCCATACCCATTATTTGTATCTTTTAATATCTCCTTGATGATACCCTTTTCCTCTCTAGAGAACACCTACACATAAATAAACAATAATACCTAGTGCATTATCTATTCAATATAATCAAAATATACGAAATGAAATATAAGTAGTATATATACATAAACATAAATCCATAACTGTAATATGAATACAATCATCATCTATTACTAATAAATCATTAATAATAACTATTTTATTCCCAAAACATATCATAATGCTTAATCAAAGAAAATTAAAACAGTAATAATATGATGTATAAAACATGGAAATAACCACTTAGTCTCATAATGTTCCAAAATAATAAATGCACAGTTGTGAGATGTGACACCCTTCCCTGCTAAGAGAAAATATTATCCCGATGATGATTACTAATAGTAAAATAAACCAAATACTGAAACAAATGTAGGTACACTCTATGGAATTCATCATAGTCCTTCCATGTAGAACTCTCTTATGAATATTGGTCCAATTGGACCTTACACTAAGTGAATTCTGTATTTTACAAGTGAAGATTACGAACCTTAAACACCCATAGGGGATTGAATAGAAGCACTCCCAAATTCTCCAGTTGTATAGATTTCCAATCAATAACATGAGATTCATCAGCGTGATATCATTTCAATAAACACACATGAAACACATTATGAACCTCAAGATAGAGCCAAAGGTATGCAAGTGTATATTCCACTAGGTTGATCACTTTGATAACATCGAACGATCTTACAATGTTCTAGTTTTGAATACTTTCCAAACTTAATGGATCTATTCTTTGGTTCAACTATCGGAAAAACTTTATCACCTACTAAAAACTCTTTAGGAATCCATTTTTTATTTGCATAACTCGTTTCCCTATTTTTAGCCTTAAACAAGCGTCGCCTAATAAGTTTTACCTACTCTTCCAAGTCCTTAAGCATGTCAATGAATATAACCAACCTATCCTCAATCTAATCCCAAATGATAGGTGTGTGACCTTTTCTCCCATATAAAGCCTCAAAATGATTCATTCCCAAGGTCGATTGATGTAAGTTGCAAGAAAACATAACCAATGGTAATTAATAGTCACATATGTACTATTGATCCATACATTACATACTAAACATGTCTTCTAAAACTTGGTTCATCCATTTTTTTTAACTATCTGCATTTGGGTGATAAGCAATATTGAAATTGCATTTATCTTGTACATATAGAGTCTAGATAGGACAAGTTTGTAGTCAATAGTGAGAATATCTATACATGTCTAGTCAGTAAGGAGAACCTCTTGACATGAGTAGTGCAGATAAAAAATTATGCACATATAATAAAATTACTATGCCATCAGTATGTTGTTATATCCATGAATCTTAAATAAGAAAAATTCTCATTAGAGACACCACCCCTTGTCCATATATGTTATTTGATTGATTTATGTTGTGACTCTTTTCTACATATCTCATTTATTATGCACTTCTAGTTAGGTCATAGGGATCCTTGTCTATTTTTCTTGTCACATATGTCATTCTTGGTCTTAGGACACTGGCGCCCACTTTGGAAATTAGCACCCAAGCACTTATGTCCCTTATGCAAAATCCTATCCTTCTTGTTCTTTTTACACATTTTTATCATTTGTGGTCAGCCTTGTTTCTTTTCTTATCCTTATTTTGCATTCTTATCCGGCCTTCGGTCTCACTAGTGTCGAAATTCAAGCACGAGACTCATTTATATACACAACATACTAACTGTAATGCAAGAAAAAATTAGATGAAAGTTAGAAACAAAAAAAAACCAATTGATTCCTAAATCTAGGATTCTCAAACAAAACTTTAGATAGAGAAATGGATTACAAGGAGAGATAATATAATACCCACACTTACCTATAAGATTACATAACTCCTCCTTCGATGTGTTGGATTTTATCTAAATTAATATTTGATTGCTCTTGGATTGCTTTATATTTGTGGGATCACTTGGAAAAAACCTCCCATTTGATTGCTTGATAACTATGACGGTAGATTGATTGTAGATGGATTAAAGATGAATGATGGATTGATTGAGTGATAAAAGGTTAAAATGGATGAATTGAATGGCTTGCTAACTTGCTCACTAACTTTCCAACTTTCCAACTAGATCTCATGGAGGATGAGAGTTCAATTTATAGCTAAGGAATGGAGGATTCACTGGATATGATGACTCCATGTTGGATTTTTATCAAGGTTGGATAATACATGTGAGGATTAAAGGATTCTAGAGTAGAATACTCTAAAATTTTGAATTCAAAATTTATGGAGGGAAGAAGCTTGTATTGAATTAAAAATTAAATAGAATGAGAAGGTTAGAGAGGCTTCTAGAAATAGAAGCCTCTAGATTTAGAGGTGTGAGTAGGTGATTAGGATTAGATTTATATTAGGTTAATAAATGATGATTATGGTTGAAGTTACATGGAGAGGCTAAGTGTAGGGATGTGTAGGGTAGGTAGATGTATGGATATTAAATTCCTAGAAAATATTAATAGAGATTTATGATGATAATAATGAAATAAAAGTGATTAATGATAAGATAGGATTAAATAATGATTTAAGAGGATTAATAATGAAATGGTGGGATGAATGATAAATGATGATGATAAAGGGTAAATATGATAAAATGGATCGAATAATAATAATTAATATTTTGATTAATTTTTATATGGATGATGTTGGGATATTTGTGGGACAGGTTAATCGTAATTAACCATGTCGACATTTTGGATGTCTACATTTTACCCCTCTTTGAATGGTTATTGCGTAGTAATGACCATTCAAGAAAAATAAGAGAAGATTTTAGGATGGTGATATGATTCCCCATCAAAGGGTTATGTGGAGAGGAATGAGGTGAGTAACCACTCGAAAAGAGGAGAGGACCATGTTAGTATATGAGAGAGGATTAGAGGATGAGAAGATTGAGGATTAAAATATTGAGTGGAGAGGTTGGATTATAGGATGCACCAGTCAAGGGGTTGAGATGAAGGATATTAGATTTGAGGATTAGATAATAGAAAGGGATGTAGGATTAGAGGATTATAAGATAGGAGATTAGATGATTATGAGAGAGCCTTAGAGGATCATGAGATTAGAAGATTAGGAGAGAGGATTTGAAGAATAGGAGATTAGAAGATTAGGGGAGAGGATTATAGGAATAAATGATTAGAATATTAGGAGATACTATTAGAGGAATATGATTTTAGAAGATTAGGAGATATTGGATTTTACATTTTGGATACCCTAGTTAACGATCTATGACAAGGGTGGAGATTTAGGAATTTTGGATTAGAGGATGCCCTAGGCAAGGGGTTAGATTGTGAAGATTTGGGATTTTAGATGTGAGAATGTTGGGTTTTAGGATGTTGGATTTGAGGAATGTTTGAAGTTTATTGATAAGAGGATGTTAGAAAATTCCCTAGCTAAGGGGTGAGGATTTTGGTTGTTGGATGTAAGATGAATAATATTTGGATGTGGATATTGATTGATTGATAAAGGATTGGTTAGATGGAAGGATAAGGAGGTTAGATGATGATGATGATTAGATGTGGATGATGATAAGGATAAAAAATGATGATAGAAGGGGGTGTTCTACCATAAAGTGCCCACTATTACCATCATTAGCAATGTGATTAATGTGGCATAAAGCAAAATGCATCAAAGTCTAAGGACTGTGATGATTGAATTTCCAAATACTTGTGTCCTCATATCATTGGAAAAATTAATATTATGATGGTCCTCAAATCCCACTTTACATCTAAACATTTTCAGTCATCCAAATCTCATGGTACATCCAAACATCCCTAACCAACCAAAAACCAACACACATTTCACCGCCCATCCTTTGTTAATTCAGACCTCTTAACAAATGACAAAATTACAATTCCCCAGTCTCATGATGACCATAGGGCCTCATCTTCCCCCATCCACTTCATATGTTAGAGCCAAAAATATGTTTTCTAATATGAAACATCAAGGTAAAGGGCTTAGGCATCCATAAACAAGGCATTTGTGAACAATCTCCCTTAATTATCCACATCATTTAGGCTTAGGGTATAAACATAACACTAAAAATGACCCTCTAACTACTATATCATAACCCATTTATACCAATCCTCTTGTTTATCCTACCATCCTAACCACTCATCCAATTAACAAAAAATTTAACCCCCCTACAAATACCAAACACCTAAAAATGGATTAAGCACATAATTCATCACCTGTGCACGGATGTTATTTCCTTCCCACCCATCCTTCTATCCAAAATCCAAATCCCTTTGTATTACTTCCATTCTTATCATCACATCCATTAATATCCTCTTCTAATCCATTCATTTGAACACTTGATCAAATTATTCACACATGTTGTAAGACAATAGTACCTACTACGACTGTGTGACCTTGGTCTATGATTACTTCCAACATTCCACCACCATTATCCTCCTAGAGATCCACACAATCTAACACATTTAATAAATTTTTTTTAAATACCCTTGGGTGCATATTTTGATACTCTAGCCAAATTCATCTCCAAATTTCCATCCCCCCATCAAGCCACAAGTGACACTTAACCCGTTGAGATTTATCAAGAGAGTGGAACCTGTTTATGTAAAAAAAAACCAAATATCAAAAATCAAAAAACATATCAAAATAAAAAATATAAAATAAAATCCACCTCAAGACTCTCTCTAGGGGTGTTTCTAGCATCTCTACAAGGTCTATGAATACATGGATGGTAGTAGAGAAATTTTGTGACAAGAATTAGATGTATCTCCTTTAGGGCTATGGACACTTGGATGCTAGTGGAGAAATGCATGACTTAGCCTTCCTTTCACCCTCCATCCACCCATTTGACTCAATCACTCCCTATGCATTGGATAGTTTTTCATCACATACTACCAATAACGTATTCACTTCAAGCAATCATTAACCATCACAGTCACACACACTTTTATCTCACATAGACATAGGGATCACATGTTGCCAGATATTGTTTAGAACTTGGTAATAATTTTGTTTTAGTCCACTCTTTCGTTACAACATGTGTCATTAGGCTCATATTTTTTTCATCATTGATGTTATTTTCCTTCCATCTATCACATACACATCCTTTTTACCTTGGATTAAAAATCCTTGGGAAAACGATGATCCTTTCCTTTTCATCTAATTCTCCTCATGTCCCTTATAAACTGTCATCATCATGACTGGGCATAACCTTACTATTATCTGGTGAGGGAATCATCCATTTTAAATTCCCCCAACTTCCCTTCACCTAGAGGAGAATTGAACCCATCCATCTATCCAAACAGGGCCACCCTACTTTAAACTTGGGGACACACCACATCTATCCCTCAATCCATCCCCTATACCTGGGGGCACATCTTGTCATCTTCCATCCCCCCATTTTATCCTATCCCATATTTCTAATCCTATTTACCTCCCATTACACATCCCAGCTAATCCTAACTAATCAATCCACCCATATCTTATCCAAACTATTCTATTTCCCTTAATACTTCCCTTTCATCCTACCCAAACACACTTTGGGACTTATCCCCAACCATTCACCCCCATCACGAATCCAAAATATCAACATAAAACTTCCAAAATATAAAATATAAAAAATTAAAACATCCAAAATCCAAAATATAAAAAAAACAAAAAAATTAATAAATCCATAACAAGCACACATATTTATACCAAAAATAAAAATAAAAATGCAATGTGTGTGCTTTTGCTTGTGTGTTTGTTTGTTTGCATTTACATCTTGGCCGATGATATGAGGCCCCTTTTGTTTCTTTTCTTTTGCACAACCGATGATACAAGGCAACTTTTTTTGGTCCAATGATACGAGGACCATCATAATATTAATTTTTCCAATGATATGAGGACACAAACATTTGGAAATTCAATCATCATGGTCTTTATACCTTGATGCTTTTTTATTTATTCCACATTAAACACATTGTTATTGATGACTATAGTGGGCACTTTATGGTAGTACATCCCCTTCTATCATTCTCTTTTATCCTTATCATCATCCAAACCTAGTCCTCATCATCATCTAACCTCCTCATCCTCCCATCCAGCCAATCCTTTATCAATCAATCAATATCTAAATCCAAATCTTATTCATCTTATATCCAAGAACCAAAATCCTCACCCCTTGGCTGGGGAGTTTTCTAACATCATCTTATCAATCAACTTCAAAAATTCCTCAAATATAACTGTGTGCAAGTATACTTTGCTTAATGCTAAATCAAATGAAGCAAGAACTACCACCTAAAATAGTTCTACAATTTAGCTAAAACAAAGCATAAACACCATCATGATAAGAATTAAACAAGGGTTAGATGCTAGCATTCATAAATACAAACTTTGAAACTAACAATGCTAAATATCTAAACTCCTCTATTCTCTAACAACAAATAAATGAATAGACCTAAGTAAGCTCCATGGATATCAAAATAGTTGTCCTTAATGTTCCAAGAACCTAGGAATGGGGGCTAATCAAAGTTGGGCTACAAGACCCTTTTGACACCTCCCATATGACCCAAGCACTTTAAGAAAGAGGCTTAACTCTTCAGGATGATGAACTCTCAAAAGGGCAAGGTGCAAGCTCTTAGTCTCTTTGCTATATGCTTTGCATTTGCTCTCTAAGGAGTTTAGGTGTAAGTAAAAAGGTAGGTGGAGTGATCTTTATATAGCCCAAAGGATAAATGATTCAACACATTCTCATGAATGTGGGATAAAGGTAAAACATGATTAGGAATGGATAAGGTTGCTTTATTAAAGGTAACCTTACTTTAGAAGAGTTTAATACATGTTTAGCAAGTCATGGGAGTTGGGGGTATTTTAATTAATCAAAGGTGATTAATTAATAGGTAGGTGTAAGCTTATAGAAGCCAATTAGAAGAATATTAGTGCGATTTAGGCTATTATAAGGGGATTAAATCAATTAAATATTGATTTATTGGTTAAATGGAAGGGAAAGCTAATTAATTAATAATAATTAATTAGTCTAGGTAGAAGGGGTGATTTATTAACGGAAGGTCATTAATTAGGGTATGTGTTGGATAGGAAACTTAATTAATTAGCTTAGTGTAATTAATTAATGATGATATAATGGAAAATGAGTGCTTTTGACGATATGTCGTTGATTTGCGAGAAAGGGGATAATTAGTGCAATTTAAGTATTTAAATTGCTTGGGCGTAATTATAGGTGTCTACATTTGCCCCTCTTTGGGGTGGCGTAAGTGATGCCACTTCAAAGATAGTAGACAGAAGAGATTTTGAAGAGATAGAAGAAAAATTAGTAGGAGGGAGAGATGCCCCCTCGAGTGTTGATGGGGTGATGAAGGAAGTCGATCGACGATCAAAAAAGATGAGAAGTAGGTAGAAGAATGGGGACGAGGCAGGATGCCCCAAGGAGAGGGAGAATTAGGGATGAAAGGGAAGTGGTGTAGAAGAAATATGGATGAGGGCAGAGAAGAGCTTAACCTCTAATTGCTTATTTGTTTGGAAAAAATTTGATGTCATCATATTGCCATAGGAACTACATCATCGGTCCTTACGAAAAATATAAGCATACGACAAAGGTAGAGGGAGGAGAGAGAAATGTTAAATCATAACATAAGGTGGTGAGTTGAATTGGGCCACTTGGTTAGTTTAAAATCCATGACTAGTTGTGGACCGTTTGAACACGTTTGGAATCAGTGATTCCGTCTCCCACCACGTTTTTGTTTTTGTTAAAGATCTTTGGATTTTTAGTGGGTTTGACACTTTGGTGTCTTATAGTGATAATTACCTCATCAGAGTTTTTCCTAAGAGTCTCGGAGGTCAAGCATTGGAATGGTTTACGCGCTTACCACGAGGATCAATTTTCACCTGGCCATAATTGGAAAAAAGATTCGTGCATCATTTCTCGTATAACATAGAGAGTGACGTCACCATGGCAGAATTGTGTGGCACAAAACAACGCCCAAATGAGACCTTCACTAGCTTACTCTAACGATGGAGAGGTATAGCTAGTTGCTTCCCTTGTGCTTTCCCTGAGAAGCAGATGGTCAGTATTTTTGTCCCTAATCTCAACCCAGATATAGATTTCCACCTCGAAATGCATTGTGTCCGCACCTTTGAGGAGGTTATCGAGAAAGGGATTCAAATAGCAAAAGGCTCTCAATTGCCAAAGAGATAAAACCTTAAAACCCAATCAAAAGACAACAAAGTGTTTAAACCCACTGAAAAGCCAAATATCTTTAACAAAAACAAAAACGTGGTGGGAGACGGAATCACTGATTCCAAACGTGTTCAAACAGTCCAAACCAGTCAACCTTTTAAACTAACCAAGGGCCCAATTCAACCACCACCAAAGCGATGAACATTCACCTCCCTCAGTGAACCATTGTCCCTCATACTAAAACAATTGCTTAATGCTAAATCAAATGAAGCAAGAACTACCACCTAAAATAGTTCTACAATTTAGCTAAAACAAAGCATAAACACCATCAGGATAAGAATTAAACAAGGGTTAGATGCTAGCATTCATAAATACAAACTTTGAAACTAACAATGCTAAATATCTAAACTCCTTTATTCTCTAACAACAAATAAATGAATGGACCTAAGTAAGTTCCATGGTTATCAAAATAGTTGTCCTTAATGTTCAAGAACCTAGGATATTGACAGGGGCTAATCAAAGTTGGGCTACAAGACCCTTTTGACATTCTCCCATATCACCCAAGCACTTTAAGAAAGAGGCTTAACTCTTGATGATGAACTTCTCAATCTTAAGGGCAAGGTGCAAGCTCATAGTCTCTTTGCTATATGCTTCCTGCATTTGCTCTCTAAGGAGTTTAGGTGTAAGTAAAAAGGTAGGTGGAGGGCTCTTTATATAGCCCAAAGGATAAAGGATTCAACACATTCTCATGAATGTGGGATAAAGGTAAAACATGATTAGGAATGGATAAGGTTGCTTTATTAAAGGTAACCTTACTTTAGAAGAGTTTAATACATGTTTAGCAAGTCATGGGAGTTGGGGGGTATTTTAATTAATCAAAGGTGATTAATTAATAGGTAGGTGTAAGCTTATAGAAGCCAATTAGAGGAATATTAGTGCGATTTAGGCTATTATAAGGGGATTAAATCAATTAAATATTGATTTATTGGTTAAATGGAAACATGAAAACTAATTAATTAATAATAATCAATTAGTCTAGGTAGAAGGGGTGATTTATTAATGAAAGGTCGTTAATTAGGGTATTTGTTGGATAGGAAACTTAATTAATTAGCTTAGTGTAACTAATTAATGATGATATGAGGGAAAATGAGTGCTTTTGATGATATATCGTTGATTTGCGAGAAAGAGGATAATTAAGCGCAATTTAAGTATTTAAATTGCTTGGGAATAATTATAGGTGTCTACATTTGCCCCTCTTTGGGGTGGTGTAAGTGATGCCACTTCAAAGATAGTAGACAGGAAGAATTTTGAAGAGGATAGAAGAAAAATTAGTAGGAGGGAGAGATGCCCCCTCGAGTGTCAATGGGGTGATGAAGGAAGCCGATCGACGATCGAAAAAGGTGAGAATAGGTAGAAGAATGGGGACCGAGGCAAGATGCCCTGAGGAGAGGGAGAATTAGGGTTGAAAGGAAAGTGGTGTAGAAGAAATATGGACGACCATGGAGAGAAGAGCTTAGCCTCTAGCCACATTTGTATTGGAACAATTTTGATGTCATCATATTGCCATAGGAACTACATCATCGGTCCTTATGAAAAATATAAGCATACGAAAAGGTAGAATGACATGAAAAGCCATACTACAAAAAATTGCTTCTATTGCTGAATTTGTACAATATTTGAGAAAGTGAAAGAACTCATACACTTCAACATATGCAATACGAGAAAGTGTAATCCATCACATATGAGAAGAGTAAACAAGCTCATATAACAGGGAAAACAAGTACGAACGCACATATCCAACCCAACAACGGTCAAGACAGTTGTACAAATGTTTTGTTATCAGTGCTGAAGAGATCCACAAAAGTTCGTGATTGACGAAAAGGGTTAAAAATGATGCCCCAAGCAAGGATACATGCAAAGGGGAAATGAAAATGGACACGGGGTCAATTCATGAAAAGTGTTTGTGCGCAATGAAACAACACCAGGCAACCAAAAGTGTCCCTAGAGTACAGACGAAGCAAGCAGCTAGCTTGTTGTGAATGGTTGTGAATCCGGTGATCTGCGAGTCATATTAATCAGCATGGAAGATGTGAGACAAACCAACAGGATATGGAGAAAATACCATGCGCAAGACACAAGTTTCAGCCGTAAGAAGCAAGTTACCATTTTGTAGGGTGTTTTACTTTTTAGGAATTTTTTGAAATTTTTTGCCATTTTTTTTGGTTAATATTATATATGATATCATATATGTTGTTTTCCAAACAATGTTCTATTATTGTTGTCTTTTTCTCTGAAACATATTTTCTATTGTTTTTGTGTTGTCTGAAACTAATTTTCTATTGTTTTTGTGTTTTGTGAAACAATTTTCTATTGTTTTTGTGTTTTCTCAAAACAATTTTCTATTGTTTTTGTGTACAATTTCTCGAAACAATTCTTCTATTGTTTTTGTGTTTTTCTCGAAACAATTTTCTATTGTTTTTGTGTTTTGTGAAACAATTTTCTATTGTTTTTGTGTTTTCTCAAAACAATGTTCTATTGTTTTTGTGTTTTTCTCGAAACAATGTTCTATTGTTTTTGTGTTTTTAACGAATTTCTCTATTGTTTTTATTTTAGCAAAGCTATGTGAAGGTAACCAAGAAAGCATGGATGCCCCCAGCGTTAGGTGGGGAATATACAAGGGCAAAAGCCATGCACTTATGAACAAGAAGGTGAAGTCGTTGAGTTGGCCCTAGCGTAAGATGGGAAATAACGAAATACCACGTTCCTTACAGACGAATAGAAGAAGGCAAAGCTGGATCAAGGCTAGACTAGATGGTGTGCACAAGGAAACTCAAAGGCAGAACCAGGTCCAGGACAAAGACAACTACCCTTCTAATACAGAATTCTTGTGAACAACGAATCCTCCTAAGGTGCCGGAAACTGGTTTTTAACCAAGGACTTGTCCAAACTGCCACAATTGCATGGTTTTCACTAGTGGACAGACCTGTTTTCTCTTTTTCTTTTTCTAATTTTTAATCCTTTTTTTTGATGTTTTTGTATTTTTTGATTTTTTTTTGTGATCTTTTATGAGAGTTTCTTGTGCCATGTTTAGGCATAAAACCTCTTAAGATGCATGGCATTCATTGGCTCATTTCTGGAGCTCATCACCATTGGGGTGAGCCAACTTGTATGCCCCTGTGCCATACTTGGCAACTATGACATAGGGTCCTAACAAGTGTGGTTCAAACTTCCCTTTCTTTTCTTGCTCTGCTCTGGTGTTGAACTGGTTCTCCTTCATAACTAAATCACCCACCTCAAACTGGCGAGGGATGATTCTCTTGTTGTAGTTGCAGGAGATTCTGTGTTGATATACCTTCAGGTGATTAAGAGTGCGAATGCACCTCTCATCTAGGAGCTCTAACTCAGCCAATCTTGCCACTCGATAATCTTCATCCTTATCCAAATAGTCCCGAAGAGAAATTCACAGGGATGGGAGTTCGATCTCTAAAGGGATGATAGATTCTGTCCCAAACACTAGGGAATATGGCGTCGCACCCGTAGGAGTGCGAATTGATGTTCGGTAGGCCCAGAGGGCTGGGTGGATTTGTAGGTGCCAGTTTCGACCGGTTTTGCTAACCATCTTCTCCATTATCCTTACCAAAGTCTTGTTTGTTGCCTCAGCTTGTCCATTACCCTGAGGGTAATATGGCGTGGACCATTTCAATCTAATTTGGAACCGTTGGCAAAGAAATTTCACATAGTTTTGTTCTTAAATGACTTCCCATTATCTGTGACAATGGCTGCAGGGATACCATATCGAAAATAATGTGATTCATGATGAATTTAGAAATCTGTGCTCCTGTGACATAGGTTAAAGGGACAGCCTCCACCCATTTTGTAAAGTATTATGTAGCTGTGATGATATGTGTATGACCATCAGATGAGGTAGGAGTAAGCTTCCCTATTAGATCAAGTCCCCACTTGGAGAATGGCCATGGGGTAGTGATTGGTTGTAATGGTTGCGATGGAGCATGGATGAAATTTCCATACTTTTGGCAAAGCACACATTTTCTAACATAATTACAACAATCAGTTTCCATGGTGGGCCAATAGTAACCTACTCTTAACAGTTTCTTAGCCAAGACCATTCCATTTGTATGTGCTCCGCATACTCCTTCGTGTACTTCTTTAATTGCCTGGATTGACTCCGTCACATCCAGACAACGTAATAGATTCCCATCGTAGCCATGACGATAAAGTGTACCTCCTAAAAGGGTGTAACGGGCTATCTGGTGAATCAGGATTTGCTTTTCAGAATGGGAGATATTGGGAGGGAAAGTACTATCCTTAAGATAGGTGAAGATGGGTTCATACCATGGGGAATGGGGACCAACAACCTCACAAGCCAGGCAAGATTCTGGCATGTCATACGCGGGCTGGCGTAGATTTTCTACGAAGAATGGCATATCATTGTTCCTTGGTGGAATACAAAGCATAGATCCCACCATTGCCATGGCATCTGCCGATCTGTTCTGTGCTCTTGGAATTTGCTCAAAGGTGATGCGCACAAAATACTCCTTTAGAGTTTCCACTAACTTTTTGTAAGGTATGAGCTTATCATCCTTAACTTTATACTCATCATTAACCTGTTTGATGATTAGCTGCGAATCACCTACAACCTTAACATGTTGAATATTCCACTTGATGGCTAGCTTCATCCCTGCAATGAGTGCTTCATATTCTGCAATGTTGTTCATGCAAGGGAAGGCCAGGCGGAAAGCCTGTGGTATAGGATCACCCGAAGGAGTAATAAGGACCACTCCTGCACCTGAACCATGAAACGTAAAAGATCCATCAAAATGTATCTGCCATACGACAGATTCTTCAATGTAGAGAAAAGATGCATCTGGCAGATCCAGACTCAAAGGTTTTGTGCTTTGCAAAGGTGCTTCCGCTAGCTGGTCGGCAAGTACTTGTCCTTTAACTGATTTTTGATGGACAAATTCTATATCAAACTCACTGAGTAGAATGATCCAATTAGCCATTCTACCTGTGAGGGCGGGTTTGGACAACAAATACTTGAGTGGGTCGACCTTGGATATGAGCTTGGTCTTAGTATTTAGCAGGTAATGGTGAAGTTTCTGAAAGGTAAAAATGACGGCCAAGCAAGCCTTTTCAATCTGAGGATAATTAAGTTCATAGGTGATGAGGGTGTGACTCAGATAGTACACCACTTTCTCTTTATGGCTAAGGTCATATTGGGTGAGCAGCGCACCAATAGCGTATTGCGTAGTGGAAATATAGAGCAAAAGTGGTTCTCCTGGAGTAGGAGGCATGAGGACAGGTGGATTAGCCAGGTATTGTTTAAGCAAAGCAAAGGCTTGCTGTTGCTCGGGTCCCCAAAGGAAAGTGACGTCCTTTTTAAGTAAATGGGTGAATGAGTGACATTTATCTGCAAGCTGGGAGATAAAGCGGTGAATGGCTTGAATTTTCCCTTGCAAGCTACGCAGTTGCTTGATATTCTTAGGTGGAGGCATTTCAGTGATGGCAGACACTTTAGCGGGATCTACCTCAATACCTCGTCTTGACACAATGAAGCCCAATAGTTTCCTGGATAACACACCGAAGACACATTTCTTTGGATTCAATCTGACTTTGTATTCATGCAGGCGTTCAAAGATACGCCGTAAAATGATAGGATGATCCTCTCTTGTTTTGGACTTTCCCAGGATGTCGTCTACGTAGTCTTCCATGATGTCATGAATCATATCATGAAAGATTACTGTCATGGCCCGCTGATAAGTTGCTTGTGCATTCTTAAGGCCAAATGGCATCACCTGATAACAGAAGGTGCCCCAAGGAGTTGTGAAAGCTGTTTTGTGTTGGTCTTCCTCAGCGATCTTAATTTGATTATAACCTGAAAAGCCATCCATGAGTGATAGCATTTCGTACCCTACGGTTGAGTCAACAATCATGTCAATGTTGGGCAATGGAAAGTCATCTTTAGGGCAAGCTTTATTGATGTCCCTAAAATCTGTGCAGATTCAGATACCGATAGGTTTCTTCTGGATAGGAACAATGTTCGATATCCATTTAGAATAATCAATTGGCCTGATGAATCCTGATGCAAGTAACCTTTCCAACTCTTCTTTAACTAACAAGGCCACTCTTGGGTGCATCTTTCAGAGCTTCTGTTTGATAGGCTTAGTGTCTGCGTGCACAACCAGGTTGTGCACAACTAAAGTTGGATCTAAGTTGGACATGTCTTTGTAAGACCATGCAAACACATCAATAAACTCTCGCAGTAGCATAGTGAACGTCTTTTGTTCTCTGGCTGAGAGTGATGCTCCCAATTTTACTATCTTGGGATCTTCTTCGGTACCAATATTGACATCAATGGTTTCTTCAACTAACAATTTTGATAAATCCTCCATACGCGTAGGATCGGGAGGTAGGTTGAGATCTTCATCCAAGGATGTCTCTATGAGATTTTCATCCTTGGCATGGTCACTTTGTTTGTCCTTTGATTTTCTTATTTGTTTGTCAGCCAGTGCCTCAAAGAGGTTTTCACTGTGTGACTTGGACTTTGATTTTTGCCGAGGCTTTTCTTTAGAACTCTTGCCCTCGCTTTTCTTTAAATTTTGCTGACCACGAAGTTCAGCCTCCTCGCCGAAGTAGGCACAGGTGTCTAAGTCGATAAAGAAACCCTTCTTGTGATCTCCAATGGGAATTGTATCCCTTATGCCCATGAACTCTGCAATAGCCTCGTCGTTCTCGAATAAATCTAGTGGCACGTGATGTTGTTGGTCCCATTCAACAAGGGAAGGGTACACAAGGTCAAGGGTCAGTTCGGTGGGGGTTATGGTCAGGACAACATTGTTCATGAAAAGGTTCGTGGAGGCCAGATCCTCATATAGGCTACAATGGGAATCCGTATCACTGTCTAGGTACTCAAAGCTATCCTCATGCTCAGAACAAGTCACATCTTGATCGTTGGGGTGTGCTCCATAAGGGCGAATCCCAATGCCATATCTTTCTATTTTGAAATGTGGAAGAGGGACTAGTTCTCTTTGTCCTTGTTCATTCCTCCCACATCCTAGGCCTTTGTAGCCCATGGAGTACATCATTCTGCTAGATTTTTCATATTCTGGGGTTTGATAACAAGATGGTTGAGTGTCCTCAGGGACCCAAGTAGTAGGTGGATCAAGTAATTTTTCCTCAGCTAACAAGCCTCCAGGTAGGAATGACCCAATAGTGTGTTCCTCTCTAGGTCTCCTGAAGCGGTAGTTGGGTCGACCTCTAGTCTTGGGTGATAAGGAGAGGTCAGAAACCAAGAGTGCTTGTTGTACATTATACTCCCCACAGCCATATTCCAGAATTTTCATCTCCCATGAATCAAATGGAGATGTGGAAGTGGACACCCCATGAGCGTAAGAACTAAGAGAATTTAAATCTACTCGAGATTCCATGGCCTCAGAATGAAGAGGGACAACTATATCTGTGGAGGGACATGCATATGTACCCTTTCATGTAAAGCTATTAAGAGCTCTACAATGAGCAAAGGGCTCTGATGTATTGTAACTGTATGTCCCTCATGCTTCAACTTGATGCATTGATGAAATGTTGATGGCATGGCCTGCATGGCATGAATCCATGGTCGGCCTCGAAGCATATTATATGGAAGTTCAAAGTCTAGGATGTGAAACTTTGTCTGATGGAAAGTGGGGCCCACCTCCATGGGCAGTGTAATGGTGCCTACTGACTCTCTTTCTGCGTTGTCGTATGCGGTGATAGTAATAATACGGGACTCAAGATCTTCCTCCATATGTCCCAATTGTTTGACCAGCTTAAGTGTGCAGATGTTCAATCCCGATCCATTGTCCACAAGCACCCGTTTGATTTTCCTGCGGGTGAAAACTACCTCGATGTACAAGGGAAGATTATGTGTAGGATTCGTGGCAGGGATCTCCCTATGGTTGAAAGTAAGATGCTCACTTGATGCAATATTTGCCACCGCGGCTTGAAGGTACGTAGGATCAACTTCTAAAGGCACTCCCAACCCCTGAAGAGTTTGATACAAAATGTCCTTATGCACATTGGATATCTTGAGAAGATCTAAGATCGAGATCTTAGCAGGTGTCCTCTCAAGTTGTTCTAAAAGGTTATATTTATCATTTGGTGGGGTCAACAGAGAGGGTTCCAGAATCACGAGGTGGGCACGCCTTGTTACCGCAGCACAGTCCTTTCCCTTGATCCGGATGGTATTGACACAGTCAGCAGGGGAGTGAATACATCCGATAAGTGAATCGTAATGATTGTTATCTCTTTTGGTATATAAGTAATTTGTGGCTTTATAGGTTTGGGATGACTCTCCCCGATCCGGCTTTATCTTTTCCGACTTATCATGCTCGGGGAATGGTTCCTTATAAATCCCCATTTTCTCATTAGGTGTTTGCATGTGGCCAGGGTTATCCACCTCTATCTCCCCGTTATCAATGAGGTCTTGAATATAGTGGCAAAGTTGTAAACATTTGTCTGTTTTATGACCTTTAATGCGATTCATTTCACAATATTCATGCTCCTTATACCATGAAGGTTTAGGAGCGTTGTCATCAAATGGTTGCGTTATAGGATAGGACATCATGTTGGCTGCATCCAACTGTTTTAGTATGAGGGAAAACGGTTCATTAAGGGAGGTGAATGTTCGTCGCTTTGGTGGTGGTTGAATTGGGCCCTTGGTTAGTTTAAAAGGTTGACTGGTTTGGACCGTTTGAACACGTTTGGAATCAGTGATTCCATCTCCCACCATGTTTTTGTTTTTGTTAAAGATCTTTGGATTTTCAATGGGTTTGACACTTTAGTTGTCTTTAGATTGGGTTTTGAGGGTGCCTTTGGCAATGAGAGCCTTTTCTATTTGAATCCCTTTCTCGATAACCTCCTTAAAGGTGCGGACACAATGCATTTGGAGGTGGAAAGCTATATCTGGGTTGAGATTAGGGATGAAAATACTGACCAGCTGCTTCTTAGGGAAAGCGCAAGGGAAGCGACTAGCTAACCCTCTCCATCGTTGGAGGAAGCTGGCAAAGGTCTTATTTGGGCGTTGTTTTGTGCCACACAAGTCTGCCATGGTGATGTCACTCTCTATGTTATACGAGAAATGACACACGAATCTTTTCACCAATTCTGGCCAGGTGAAAATTGATCCTTGTGGTAAGTGCGTAAACCATTGCAATGCTTGACCTTTGAGACTCTTATGAAAAAGTATGATGAGGTAATTATCACTATAAGACACCTCTTGACATGCCATGTAGAAATATTTAACATGATCCCTTGGGTCTCCCTTTCCTTTGTATTTGTCGAACTTTGGCATATCAAATTTCTTTGGAAAGGGTTGAAGGGTCATTGTCTTGTCAAAAGGATAAAGGCATAGTTCTTCGTATTGGTATTTCCTAATACTCCCTATATTGCTTTCTTGTATGCTCACAAGCGTTGCTTTCATAGATTGCACTTCTTGTGTGAGCAATTGTTCTCTAGTGGGAGAAGCGGGGATGTGTACATGATGATACCCCGTGTCTTCTTCTCCTTGGTTTTCTCGATGGAGTTCGTGGATCCTAAACTTAGGCCTTGACTTTTGAACGTTCTTGTTTGTGTCTTTCTGTACCTAGAAAGTAAGCAAAGCTAGTTGTCGGCTTAGGTTACTGAGTTGTTGTTGGATTGTGACTTGGTTTGTGTCTTCTTCTTCTAAAGGTTCTTCCTCTTCGTATTGTGGAGGCTCTTCCCCTGTTTCATGTTCTATCTTATTTCTTCATGGCACTTTGATGAGGGGTATTCTATGCCCTACCACTTTATCATTTTCTTCGTAAGAAGTGGAAGCATGCCTGCCTGTTAAAATATATTCCATATTGATAAGGGGGCGTTCTTCCTTAGTAGTGTCATTTGTAGGTAATATTGGTTCATTCTTGGTGGGAAATTTTGCCCCTAATTCCACGACCCGTGCCAAAACTCTATCTTTGTTTCTAAGGAGAAACTCATCTAGTAGAGTAGGGTCAAAATCAAAGTTTGCATGTGGTGATTCTAATTCATTTCCACTATGATCAACCATCTCTTTGGTTTCCTTTTCTGTAGAAAATAGTGGCCCTAAGTCGTGTCCAATGACGGGGTTTGACCCTTGTATGTTAGAGGTCTCCCAAGCATGTGGTTGTTGTTCCTCATATGTCTGTTTCTTCAACCCTAGACGTGTTTTGGGAGCCATGTTTTCGTGATAAGTTTCACTAAGGTAAGTTGTAAATTTTTTCAAAATTCAATGACTACCCCTAAGTAAAACACAAGATGTACGTGTTAAGAGTAAATTAACAGTGTGAGAATACCAATCTGATAGAGTGATAAAGTCACCAATGAAACAATCATTTGGTACCAAAACTTAATCAAATGAAGTACCTCCTAGACTACGTTTCAAAGTAATTTGCGACACTAGATGATTAATAAGATGTCTCCACTTATGCCAAGTTCAAAGGAATGAACAAGACGTAAGTAAATACATGAAGTTAAATGCGATCTCCCAATCAAGATATACGATGAGCAAGCTCAAGTCTGATTAAGACCTATATCTCAAAAAGTGCCAATTATAATTTGTGAATGACACAATAATATCACGAAGATATGTTAACCCACTTTGCAAGAAAGTGAAGTATTGATATCGAGGTGTTATTGATATAACATGCACAAATGGTAGTGCCTAACACCTTTTGAAATCTAGGTAATAATAAAACCAAAAAAAAAAGCTCAAAGTATAGCTAGGAATAGTTAAGAATGTGTGCAACGTAACCGTACAATATAGGTATTTATGTCAAGTTTACAAGAAACAAGACGTAAATATTGAAATTGTAATGATACAAGACAAACAAGCTAACTCCTCTATGGAAGTCCGTAGTGATGAACCACGCCTAACTACAATGACGATCTTGACATGGGTATCAAGATCACAATGGCTACCAAATGATGTGTAAATGCCTCTACTCACTTTAGACGTTTAACTAACCCAACCATAAACATGGATGGGCATAAACGGACATAAAAGTGAGAGAAACAGTCGAATGGAAACACAAAGGTAATCACACCTCTTTTGATCAACAAAGTGTCAAAATAATATGAAGGAAATAAATCAAGAAAAATGACAAAAAATGCTAGCCTCACTTCAACAGAGTTTCGCCTCGCCCTAAGGCAAGTAAAAACTAGGTGAAAGTAATACGCCACATGTTTCTCAAAAAGAAGGTTCACAACTCAACACTGTTTTCAAATGGTCAAAGTGGGTTCCCGACGAAAGTATATTCTCCTAGGTGGTTCTCTCGCCCTAAGTGTTACAAAGTTTCCACGAGTGAGCACGATTTACCCAAAAAGTCACACTGAATAGTTTGGGAGTATCTCGGCTTTACTTTACCCCCTTCAAGAATAGTAGGCAACTAGTGCGTCTACATGTACTATCACTGGGGTCACCACAATGGACAACCTGTAACTCTATCTCACAAAGGAATCACTAGTCAAGTAGGTAGTGTGGAGCACTTCCCGTTTCGTCCACAATGTTCCCTCTTGCGTGGACTACTTTGGGGTTCCTGGAACCATGCCCATTGTTGTAGCTTAAGGCATTATGCCAAAGGGGTTATGTTTCAGTTGAGCGGAGAGGGACGTACCCTTTTTTGAAACCTGCAATACAGTGTTTTGAATATGTTGTTCTTTTTATCTTGTTTAATTAGGTGTGGTTTGCTTGAACACCTTTTGGAAACCTGTATAACAACTGTATTAGTAGTTTTTGATTTTGTTTTAGTTCCTCCTTTATTTGATAAGTGTTTTTAGGTCCTACACTCAAGCATTAGTAGTTCTCTAAGAAAATCACATTATTTAAAAGAGGATTAAGAGTTGCTTTTGATTCTCAAGATCATCCAAGGATGCAAGAGAAGAGCATACACAAAATTTATTCCAACTATATAGAAATGGAAAACTTCAAATCAAAGGACTATTGAAAAATGCTTTGTAAAAGGTTCATTCCCTTAAACCAAAAGTGAAAGATGAAGTTTCCAATTTACCAAATGTTATAAAATAAAGACTAAAGTTACTTTTTATTCTCAAGATCACCCTAAGGTGCAAGAGAAGAGCATACACAAACTTTATCCCAACTATATAGAAATGGAAAACTTCAAATCCAAGGACCATTGAAAAATACTTTGTAAAAGGTTCATTCCCTTAAGCAAAATGAATAATCAAGTTTCCAAGTTTAATCCCAATGTTAAAAAGATATAGATCAAAGTTGTTTTTGATTCTCAAGATCACCAAAAAGTGAAAGATAAGAGCATACACACGCTTTGGTTTAAATCGAGGAAGCATGGAAATATAACATTCATCAAAACATTAGACATGTTAGAAAATGACTAGTTTTAAAATAACAGAAAAACTTGTAATGTTTGTATGTATAAATCTCAAATTTATATTTTCATTGCATAGTTAACTTCAATACCTTTCCAACGCAAAACAAATGGAGTCATTTCGAGTTCAAGAGCAAAATTTATGGCCTTCGGAAGATGGGTTACACATATGCTCTTATGCTCATGGGTATGCACTTGACATGCACTCAAAAAATATCAAATAAACGTCCCTTAATCTGCGAAATGGGTAAATTTTTCTAACCAAGATTCAATTTTGACAACAACAGATCACATTAATATATGAATAGAAGACTCAACGCTATCAAACATTAACATACATGCTCAAGAATTTAAGATTTTCAAGAAATTGACAAAACTAGCATGTAGAATGATGAAAAAGTAAGCTCTAAAAATGAAAACATGATGAAATCTTGAAATTTTCTCACTAAGATTAAATTTTGATAGCAACCCACCACATTAATATGTAAATATAAGACTCGGCACTATAAAACACTAACCTACATGCTCAAGAATTGAAAATTTTCAAGAAATTGACAAAACTAGCATGTAAAATGTTGAAAAAGTAAGCTCTAAAAATGAAAACATGATGAAATCTTGAAATTTTCTCACCACGATTAAATTTTGACAGCAACCCACCACATTAATATGTAAATAGAAGACTCGGCACTATCAAACACTAACATAGATGCTCAAGAATTGAAAATTTTCAAGAAATTGAATAACTAGCATGTAAAATGTTGAAAAAGTAAGCTCTAAAAATGAAAACATGATGAAATCTTGAAATTTTCCCATCAATTCCAATTTTGACAACACTTCACCTCCTTCATACCTACAAGGAATACCAAAGGCATGCAAACTCAACAAAACAAGTTAAAAAACCAAGTTAGATCAACATGTGTAAAAGAGGGTTAGTAACCAAAAATAAAACTTAACTACAAAAACTTGAAATTAAGTGCAAAGGACAATGGAGTAAGTCCCACCGGGCATGCCAAATGTGTGCAAGTATACTTTGCTTAATGCTAAATTAAATGAAGCAAGAACTACCACCTAAAATATTTCTACAATCTAGCTAAAACAAAGCATAAACACCATCATGATAAGAATTAAACAAGGATTAGATGCTAGCATTCATCAATACAAACTTTGAAACTAACAATGCTAAATATCTAAACTCCTCTATTCTCTAACAAAAAATAAATGAATAGACCTAAGTAAGCTCCATGGCTATCAAAATAGTTGTCCTTAATGTTCCAAGAACCTAGGAATGGGGGCTAATCAAAGTTGGGCTACAAGACCCTTTTGACACCTCCCATATGACCCAAGCACTTTAAGAAAGAGGCTTAACTCTTCAATATGATGAAATCTCAAAAGGGCAAGGTGCAAGCTCTTAGTCTCTTTGCTATATGCTTTCCATTTTCTCTCTTAGGAGTTTAGGTGCAAGTAAAAAGGTAGGTGGAGGGCTCTTTATATAACCCAAAGGATAAAGGATTCAACACATTCTCATGAATATGAGATAAATGTAAAACATGATTAGGAATGGATAAGGTTGCTTTATTAAAGGTAACCTTACTTTAGAAGAGTTTAATACATGTTTAGCAAGTCATGGGAGTTGGGGGGTATTTTAATTAATCAAAGGTGATTAATTAATAGGTAGGTGTAAGCTTATAAAAGCCAATTAGAAGAATATTAGTGCGATTTAGGCTATTATAAGGGGATTAAATCAATTAAATATTGATTTATTGGTTAAATGGAAGGGAAAGCTAATTAATTAATAATAATTAATTTGTCTAGGTAGAAGGGGTGATTTATTAACGGAAGGTCATTAATTAGGGTATTTGTTGGATAGGAAACTTAATTAATTAGCTTAGTGTAATTAATTAATGATGATATGAGGGAAAATGAGTGCTTTTGACGACAAGTCGTTGATTTGTGAGAAAGGGGATAATTAACGTAATTTAAGTATTTAAATTTCTTGGGCGTAATTATAGGTGTCTACAATAACATCCTCAAATCCAACATCTTTAAATACAACATCCTCACATCTAAAATATCAAATCCTCAAAACCTAACCCCTTGTCTAGGGAATCCTCTAATAAAAAAATCCTAGATCATCACTCTTGTCATACATCATTGAATGGGAAATCCAAAATCCAAAATCCAATATATCATAATCTTCTAAACTCCTATTCCTCTAATCTTCTCTCCTAATATTCTAATCACCTATTACTATAATCATCTCTCCTAATATGTTAATGTCTTATTCCTATAATCCTGTCTCCTAATCTTCTAATCTCCTATTCCTTTAACCCTATCTCCTAATCTTCTAATCTCCTATATTCTAATCCTCTAATCTTGAATCCTCATCTATTCTCTAATACTCAAATTCAATATCCTTCATCTCAACCCCTTAACTAGGGAATCCTATAATCCAACCTCTCCACTCAATATTGTAATCCTCAATCTTCTCATCCTCTAATTCTCTCTAGTCTACTAACATGGGCCTCTTCTCTTTTTGAGTGGTTACCCACCTTGTTCCTCCCCACCTAACCCCTTGAGGGAGCATCATATCACCATCCTAAAATATTTTCTTTTCTTTTCTTTAAATGTTCATTACTATGCAATAACCATTCAAAGAGGGAAAAAATGTAGACATCTAAAATGGCGACATGTTAAAATATGATTAACATGTCCCAAAAATATCCCAACATCATCCATATAACAATTAATCAAAAGATTAATTATTATTATTTGATCCATTTTATCATATTTACCCTTTATCATCATCGTTTATCATTTATCCAATCATTCAATTATTAATCCTCTTAAATTGTTATTTTATCCCATCTTATCATTAATAACTTTTGTTTCATTGTTATATCATATTATCATCATAAATGCCTATTAATATTTTCTAGGAATTTAATATTCCTACATCTACATACCCAATTACCCTACACTTCCCTACACTTAGCATCTCCATGTAACCTCACCAATAATCATCATTTATTAACCTAATATAATTCTAATCCTGATTACATCCTCACACCTCTAAATCTAAAGGCTTCTATTTCTAGAATCCTCTCTATCCTTCTCCTTCTATTGAATATTTAATTCAATAGAAGCTTCTTCCCTCCATGAATTTTTAATTCAAAATTATAGTCTTCCACCCTTGATAAAAATCCAACATGAATTCATCCTAGCCATTAAATTCTCCATTCCTCATCTATAAATTGAACTCTCATCCTCCATAAGAGCTAGTTGGAAAGTTAGTGAGCAAGTTAGGAAGCCATATACTTCATCCATTGTATCCTTTTATCACTCAATCAATCCATAATTCATATTTAATCCATCTACAATCAATATATCATCATCTTTATCAATCACTCATCAAGAAATCATAGGGAAGGGTTCTATCTAAGTGATCCTGCAAATCCAAAGCAATCCAAGAGTAATCAAAAATCAATTTATTTAAAATTCAACACATCAAAGGAAGAGTTGTGCAATCTTGTAGGTAAGTACATGTATTATATTCTCTTTCCTTTCAACCCATTTCTCTATCTGAGGTTGTTTTTGAGAAGAATAGAGTAGGAGAACAATTTATTTTATTTTCTTGCATTTCAAATCACTAATATTTTCTTGCATCATCGGCCATGTGATAGAAAAGAAACAAAAGAGGCCTCATATCATTGGCTAAGATATAAATGCAGACAAACAAACACACAATCAAAAGCACACACATTGTATTTTGTATTTTTTATTTTTGGTATAAATATGTGTTATTGTTATGGATTTATTGAATGTTTAGATTTTTTTAGATTTTGGATTTTAGATGTTTACATGTTTGGATGTTTTATTTTTTATATTTTATATTTTGAATGTTGGATGTTGATATTTTGGATTCGAGATGGGAGGAATGGTTAGGGATAGGTGGGGTGTGACTTTATCCTATAAGTTCCAAAGTGTGTTTGGGTAGGATGAAAGGGAAGGATTGAGAGAAATTGAATAGGTTGGATAAGATAGGGGTGGGTTGGTTGGTTAGGATTAGATGGGATGTGGGATGGGAGATAAATATGATGAGGGATATGGGATAAGATAAGATGGGGGGATGGAAGATGACAAGATATGCCCCTAGGTATAGGGGATGGATTGAGGGATAGATGTGGTGTGTCCCCAAGTGTAAAGTAGGATGGCCCCTTGTGGATAGATGGATGGGTTTGATTTTAACCCGGGTGATGGTAAGTGATGGGAATTTAAAATGGATGATGGCCTTAGTGGATAATAGTAAGTTTTCACCCAATCATGATGTTGACAATTGAGAAGGGGCATGAGGAGAATTATATGAAAAGGAAAGGATCATCGTCTACCCACAGATGTTAAATCCAAGGTAAAAAGGATGTGGATGTGATGGATGGAAGGAAAATAACATCAATGATGAAAAAAGATGAGCCTAATGGCACATGTTATAAGGCAAGTGTTGGGCCCCAAAATATCAGCTAAGTAAAAGAAGGCATGTGGGCACAAGGGACCTAGTTAAAAAGGGAGCATGGGTTGAAGGCATGTAGGAGAAGGGTTTTTGTATGGTTTTTTAGAACACATGGTACGCGTGTGTAAGGAAAAATAGGTTTTGTATGTAGTTGCATTCGACATCCTAGGCAACACACAAGAAACACATGACCCTTGTGGATAAGGTGCTAGCCTGGTGACTATGGATTAAAAAGGGAGTACTCCAGGCATGTGAAAGAAGGTTCAACAAGAAATCATTGAAAGAAGTGGAGAGCTCGGATCTGAGAAGGCATTCTCCCATGGAGGGCCACTTGGACACTTGGAAACCGATCTATAACTTCTGGAGGGCATGGTGGTGGGTGCTAAGGTTATAAATACAAGCGCCCGTTGGAAAGAGAACAAGGAGAGGAAAGAAGAGTGTATGGAAGGATATAGAGTTTAAGAGAGAAAAATCTCTGTAGAAATAAATAGAGGATTATATGGGTTGGGAATAGGAGCATATAAGAATGATGGCACATTTAGAGGAATGGATCTACATTTTTCTCTGTAATATAATGAACATAGTATAGTTTTGATGCATGAATTGGATTTGTATTATTATATGGGGGTCTGTTATGAGAGCAATGGATTTTAATTTGGTTATTGAATCTCTTAATATGAATACCATGCTTTGTTGTAAATTATCTATGTGTTTGGAAGTATACTAATGTATTTCCTTTCTGTATGAGCTATTTCCTTGTGCTACTTGTTATTTACCTTTTTTGGATGTAATAAGATAACTCGTTCTATAATATGACATGGTTCTTTCTGATCATTCCCATTTAAATCTATTATAATATGATGCATTCTCATAAGAATCACATAAATGAGAGACTCAGTGGCCGCACATGCCTTGGGTGAGTGCCCAACGCCTGCTAGGTGATAGGATGACGTGTATGGGATTAGACTATTGGTATAAGGGTATAAAATATGAATACATCTTGGTTCCATTGCTAGGACCTCTTTTCAAAGTTTTTTGTGAGAAATGACATGCATCTTTGTCCTTGTGATGTGTGATGATAGAGTGCATGACCTTAGAAAGTGTTGAAACATGGTTCAAGAGTACAGAGGATGAGTTTTCTCAAAGATTTAGCACTAGACTTGAGTTCAATGCATGTAGATGGGTAGAAGAGAACTTATACCATGAGCTATAGAAGAAATTCTTTTGTTGCTTCCCAGTAGAACTATATGAATGGCTTTTAGCATATGCATCTAGATCAAGATGGTACTATAGATCACATGTGTGGACCCAAGATGACTATCAGAGGCTAGATGATGCATATCTGACTTAGATGCATGTTATTGATCACTGGTGGAAGCGAGTGCTAGCCAATTATACTTTAGAATACACCATTTCGATGTATTCTTGCCCAGAAATTGTTGAGTTTGAGTTTCTAAGGGAGCCTAAAGGATCATTTTTACATGATATTCCTTTGGCTATGAAGATCTTGGTCATTACTTTAAGTTTAGAAGCATTCCCCATGGCTGGATAAAGCTTCTTTGAGCATTGGGAGAGGAAGCTAGGGTGGAGGAGGATGACAGACATTGCGGCTGAAAAAGGAGAGGGGGGAGAGAAAACTCAAGTATAGCAAAGCTCGTGAAAGGGATATGACTAGACAATGTGAGGTTGTAAGTGTGATGGATCTATGGAGGTAGATGTTATGGGAAGGAGTTGAGGTTCATGCAGAGGACATGGAACTTGAGTAGTCTGTGCTACCCCATCTTGGCAAGAATGGGAGAGAGGCCCCTTCAGCTTCTGATGAGAGTTTTTTACATGGAGAGAGAAGATCCATCGGTGTGCATTTGAACCTACCTATCGATCAACCCCTGGCGCTTGGTTTTCCAGATCAAGGGAGAAGTATTTTTAACCCAGTTGGTATCAGTGGGAGTGACCGATCTATGCCCAGGAGATATAATTTTTCATTTGGAACATCCATGGCTGCGCAAGCCATTCCTATATTTGGGGGAATATTTGGACAAGGTGCAAGTACACAAGATTTGGATATTACATCTAGGAGTGGCATGGGACATATAATTGGTAGTGGGACAATATCACAAATCATCAGCACACAGTTTAGTGGGACTCTGGGAACACCAGGCGTGCCCACTTCTGGACCATTTCTAACTGCAGGAGGTGGATCTGGTGGGTCAGGAGGAACAAGACCTAGTGGATCCAGTGGATCTGGTGGAGGAGGAAACACTAGAGGGAACCAAGGCTCTGGATCAAGAGGACAAGGACCCCAGCCACCTCCCCAAGTGTTTTTTGAGATGTCTTTGCACTTACCATACTATAGAGGTATTGAAGATGTTGCAGAGCATGTGCACAAGTGTGAGTTACTATGGCACGTGAAGGGGATCACTGCCCTAGAGTGGAAGGCAAGTTAGTTTGCAACAATGTTGCAAGGGAACACACATAGTTGGTATAGGAATTATGACCCCCATCAGATGGTGGTAGACTACACTACATTGAAGAACACCTTCCTTACAAAATTCCATATCGCAAAGTTTGAAAAAAAGAGCATCAGTGCTCTGAAGGAGATCCAACAGGGAATGACAGAGAGTGTATGGGAGTATGACACATGTTTCAAGACTCTCTTGTCAAAACTATCCTATGAAATTCATCCTTCTCAACATGCTCAATGGTTTTTTCAGGGGATTTATAACACCGTTTATAAGGGCTCTGTCACACAATACTTTCATAGACCCACACAAGGCATTGGAAGCTATCTTGTGCATAGAGGCTATTGGGAGAATTGACACTGGTCTTAGCCCTTTTCAAGAGGCTCAAATTGCTGCAATGGCCAAGTAGTTGGAGAAGCTATCTGCACACTCAATGCATGAGGTTTGTAGTTGGCTTTGGTGTATAGAATGTGAAGTGGAGGGGCATACAAAGGATAGGTTCCCTTGAAATTTGGTGCGTACTATGGTAGTAGACTGTGAGATTTTCCATGGGGATCATGATGTAAGTAGATGCCCTCTACTCTAGCACGTAATCCATAAGAATGTTTCTTACTTTTGTAAGATCTACACATCTACAACCCATGATACTAGGGATTGTAAACTGATTGCTCAAATCCATGATGCTATTGACCTGCTGGGTGTGCACCATACCAGCCTTGAAAGTAGTTCAAAGGATGATGACCATCGTTATGAAGTGCGTGCAAATGGAGGAACACATGGAAGAGGTTTTTGCAGAGGATTTCATGGTTGCAGTAACCGCGGTGGAGGATGGAGTGAGTTCCCGTGAGGAACCTGTTATAATTGTGGATCTATAGAGCATTACAAACGTGAGTGTCCTAACCTATTATAATGCTCATGGTGTGGAAAGAAACACAAGTATGAAGAGTTTCCAGAACTTTATGAGCATATGAACCAGCAACACCAGAAGGAAAAAGGTGCTGGGATGGTAAGCATCAAGAAGGCCGATTCACAGTGGATTCCATGAGTGGCACGTGAGTCAGGACTAGAACCTGTGTTGGTGATGACACGAGAAAAGGCCGCGCGTGATAGGGAGATGCCAAGACCAAGGACACTAGTTTCAAGAGAGGAAGTAGTACATGGAAAGTATCTGGACCCTGCTCATCAGAAAGAAGTATATCAGGAGACTATTGATGTCATTTGGAGTTTACAAGGAGATATCCAGTGTTTGAAGGAGCATTCTAGAAAGCAGGAGCAAAGAAGGAATGTTGAGGCTCTACAGAAGGACCTGGATGAAGTCAAAGAAGTGTGTAAAATGTTAAGGCAAGAGAATATTATTCCCTTGCTAGGAGAATGGATGAGAGAGAAGGTACCACACACCGGAGTAGAGCGTGAAAGACAAGTTTTACATGCAAACCTTCCCCCTCACATCCTTGAATATGACAAGGAGATTACTTTGAATGTGGTTGTTGATGGGTGGCTTCTAAGCAATATTCTCATTGACATGGGAGAAGAGGTAAATGTTCTTACCTTAGATGTCTGGCATCAGATGGGAAGGCCAGCATTGTAGCCATCTTCAAATGTGTTGTATATGGAAAACAAGACTAAGGAAATGCCCATTGGAGTCCTAAAGGATACAATTATCACCATTCAAGGAGCCAAGTTCACTAGAGACTTTGAAGTCTTGGTGCTCACTGAGGTAGAAAACTTTCCAGCATTGCTTGGGTGCCCATGGTGTTACAAGAACAATGCTGACATGAGGTTTAACAAAGGGTATATCAGTTTTGAGAACAAGGAAGAAAGGGTGATCATCCCTTTGATAGATGGGAAGTCAATGCCATATACTGAGCCCTTATGAGAAGAATTCCTTGATAGAATCTATGTGTGCTCCATCAAAGATCCTGAGATAATTCACCCCACAAAGGGAGTTATCCAGTTTGAAGATGCTTAGTCTGTGAGTGATACCACTAGTGTGGCATGCGACAATTGGGTGCATGGGACTTATGAGTTAATTGGGTGATAGTTAAGAGGATCTGTAACAAGGGTGACAAAGGTGGACTCAGTCAAGCACCTAGGAGGAAAGAAGTTTCCAAGTTACTCTGGAGGGGCATATCCTGAAATTTTCTTACGGGAGATGGAAGCTCAGTGGAAAAATGATGACGAGAGAAGAGGAATTCTCAGTCACAACCTACTCAAAACTACATCACGTTGGTGGGATACACATTAGGAGAACCTCCTAGAGTGGCATGAGGTAAGGATCACATTCTCTGTAAGTTTTTCCAGGAGCAATGCACCCATGGTCATACAAGACTACCATGGAAAAGAGACCACTTCATTTCATATCCAAGTGTGTGAGAAGGCCTAGATGGGAAGCGCAGAAGTGTTACCTCCTTCATTATGGGTATATAAGTTGTATTCCACCTTACAAGGTTGTGTACACATTTGGTACGTTCATTCAGAGATGCGTCATTAGATAGGTAATTGGCAAGAGTTGGCGGCTGATCTCATTCAAGATTTCGAGTATAGGAGTACCAAACCATCAGTGGATAAGGCGTTGCAAGTGATCAAGTGCCTTATGATGGGAGATATTGCTATGGTAGAGGATAGGCTACTAGAATTTCTAGGTGAGCCTTATTTGGAGACACACCTCAATGAAGAAGAATCAGAGGAAGTACAACTTGAGTGCACGTGTATGGAAAAAGAAAAAGGAAAAATGGTCTATGTAATAGATGAAGAAGAGATGGAGACTTTGGATGTTAACCATTCAGAGGGTATGCGCAAAGTCATAGACAACGTTGATGAATGAGCACATGCCTACCATGAGCCCTTGAAAATAAAGAAGGTTAACATTGGGATGGAGGTAGAACCTAAGGAAGCTATCATCGGTGACTATTGGTCAGAAAAGGAGGTTTCAAAGCTCATTGATTTTTTGTACGAGTTCCAAGATTTGTTCCCTCATGGGTACCATGAACTCAAGGGCATTCACCATTCCTTGAGGGAGATGAGGATCAAGTTGAAGGAAGGTGTGTGCCCTGATTCAGAAGAGGCCTTATCAGATGAATCCAAATTTGCACGTATGGGTTAAGGAAGAAATAGACAAAATGATAGCATCTGGTATCATTGAGACAGTGGAAGAGTCAGAATGGATAAGCCCAATGGTTATCAATATTAAGAAGGATGGTAGGATAAGAATCTATGTTGACTATAAGGATCTGAATGCAGTATGTGTCATCGATCCTTTCCCAACCCCCTTTACTGAAGAAATTTTGGAGGGAGTAGTTGGGCGTGAAGTCTACTCTTTCATGGATGGATTCTCAGGGTACCACCAAGTCAGGATTGTAAAGGAAGACTAGAGAAAGATAAATTTCACCACTAAATGGGGAAGTTTTTCCTACACAGTTATGCCTTTTGGATTAAAGAATGTGCCTACTGTGTTCTCGCGCATTGTGGTACAAGCATTTCAGGACTTCATCCATAAGTTTCTTCAAGTTTACCTAGATGATTGGACTGTGTATGGATTAGTGAAAGACCATTGTGACAACTTAAGGCTGATGTTTGAGAGATGTCGGCAATTGAGGATATCCCTCAACATAAAAAAATGTGTCTTTGCTACTCCATTTGGAACCCTGTTAGGACACATTATATGCAAAGAAGGTTTGTTAGTAGATCCTGCTAAAGTTGCAGTTATTGTAGGATTAGGGGAGCCTACTAGTCAAAGTACAGTGCGTGGATTTCTTAGGCATATAGGGTATTACAGGAAGTTCATCAAGGGGTATGCCAAAATTGTCGTGCCCTTAGAGGAATTGTTAAAACACAAAAGTTCCTTTCATTGGGGAGAGGCGCAGTAGAAGGCATTTGACACTTTGAAGGATAGGCTTGTCATGGCACCCATATTACGTTTTCCTTCTTGGGATAAGCCTTTCCATGTGCATGTTGATGCCTCAGGGACAGCTATGGGAGTAGTGCTAACACAACCTAATGAGGGAATTATTGATCATCCCTTGTGCTTTGCAAGTAGGAAGTTGACACCAGATAGAGCAGAATTACACAACTACTGAGTGTGAAGCATTGTCTATGATCTATGTGTTGCATAAGTTTAGGTAGTATCTATTGGAAACACCATTTATATTCTACACAGACCACATGGAATTGAAATACTTAGTCAACAAACCTGTTCTGCAAGGGCGCATATGTCATTGGGTCCTGTTATTTCAAGAATTTGAATTCATAGTGGTCGTAAAACTAGGAAAAAGCAATTCAGGACCTGACCACTTATCAAGGATTAATTCAAGGGAGGATGCACAAAGCATTGAGGATACCATGTCAGATGCACAACTATTTAGGTTGCGACGTGCACCCTCAGACTTGGAAGATATCACAGTGTTCTTAAAAATAGGTGTGGCACTGGAAGGGATGAAGGCCCTAGAGAGAAAGCAGTTAGCAATACACGTCACACCTTACATGTTGATTAGTGGAGACCTGTATAAGTTAGGTCATGATGAGGTTTTGTGCCAATGCGTATTGGAACATGAGCACGTAGCCATTATGGAAGAAGCGCATGGTGGGATTGCAGGAGGACACTATGCAGGAAATGCTACCGCGTGGAAGATTTTATTAGTAGGGATTTGGTGGGAAACCATCTACAAAGATTGTATTGAGTTTTGCAAGGCCTGTGACCATTGTCAGTGCCTTGGAAAACTTGGAAAGAGAGATGAAATTTTATTGTGACCAATAGCTAGTGCTGAACCATTTGAAAAATGGGCAATCGACTTTGTAGGGCCAATCGCGCCAGCCACGCGAAGGACTAGTTCATGGTATATCATCACTTGCATTGATTACTTGACATGGTGGGCAGAAGCAGTGCCTACAAAGGATTGCACCACAATGAAAGCTGCTAGATTTTTATGGGAAAACATAATCAACATGTATGGTTTCCCTTTAAGTTTAACAAGTGATAGGGGTACACACTTTCTCAATGAAATAGTCAGGATTCTATTAGCAGAATTTATGGTGGCCCATCATAAGACTACCCCATATCACCCTCAAGCAAATGGAACTGCTGAGGCATTTAACAAAATACTAAGTCACACGTTAACTAAGATCTGTGACATTGGAAGACAGGATTGGGATGATAAGGTATCATCCATTCTATGGGCATACAGGACAACCTACAAAAGGTTGAACAAGGCCACACCATTTCAATTGGTGTTTGGTGCGGAGGCTGTTTTACCAGTGGAATTCATGTTACCATCACTGCGTATAGTGCACATAGGAGGGTTAGCTGATGAACAAGCACTGGAAGAAAGAATTGATAAGTTGATGTAGTTAGATGAAAGGCGATCACTTGCTAGATGGAGTCAAAAGACAGAAAAAGTAAGACAAAAGGCATGGCATGATCATCATATCAAGAACAAGAAGTTTGAGGTTGGGAAGTTGGTGTTGTTGTATGATTCCAAGTATCTGCGCCATCTTGGGAAGTTGAAATTCCATTGGTTGGGACCTTACATCATCTCATACATTCTTGATTCAGGCACTTTCCAGTTACAAGTGCTGGATGGGATGAGGTTACCAGGTCACTTCAATGGGAGTAGGCTGAAGCCCTACTATAAATAAGTCTTCTTGGTGTTTGTAATAAGGTAGTATTGCCAGTTAGCTTAGAATTTCCCTTTATGCTTTTTCTTTTCTTGTGTTTCCCTTTCTCGTTGCTTGTTCTTTTTGTTTTTGTTTTTTGCCTTGTGCCTTGTGTGCTGATAACCACATTATTTTTCTAAAATTTGTGTATGCACAAAGAACCTCACATTTGTTCTAGTGTGGGGTGGAGTGATATGAAGTATAGGCCTATAATACAAGTTTGAGCTGGTGGTAGAAGTTGTGGTGAATGGCCCGGTTGAAGGATAAAAAGTTTGTAAGGTTAAGAAGAATGTAGAAGAGAAGGTGGACGAGAATGGTTGGTGTCAAAAAGGCTTTGTAGAAACCACGTACAAAAAGGATGAAGAGCATAGGAACAACATGAGGTAGGTGAGGGAAAAAATCAGGTAAAGGATAGAAGAAGTTCCTTCAGCATTGTGGATGCATGCATAAGAGTCTTTGGTCGGGTTGGAATTTTTGCATGCCAAAAGGTTGTAAAGGGTTTTTCATGTAGGATGTGGGTGTGGGTAAAGGAACTTAAAGACATGCTTAGTGGAAAAATCCACATTTAATGTTAAAGTATGTTGGTAGGTGGTATAGCATTTAATGCTTGGAAAGAAGTAAAAATTATAAATACAAGGTCAGGTAAGTCATTTGTTACATTTAGATTACGAAGAAGAATAAGCTCTTGCATACTAGGGAATCCAGAGAGAGATTTGTGTGAAGAAAGGATAATCCAAGAAATTTGAGAGTGCATCTAGAGTAGATCTATGAACCAGAAGGAGGGAGTACATGGGTGTGAGAAAGGTTGTGTGAAGAAGTGTTGTCTTGTGGAAGGATTTCCTAGTTAGGGTATGGTAGCTAGGGCATAGAGAAAAAAAAGGGATTCAAAAGTTGAAGCTTTGGAGTGAGCTCTGGGATTGAGGAGAGTAGCAGAGTAGAGCAAGAGGAAGGATTGTTTAAGATCATCCAACCAAAAGAATGACACCAAGGAAACCAACCGTTTCACCGAAGAAAACAAAGGGCAAGGGTAAGGGAAAGAAATTTTTTCCATCGTGAGCACCAATGAAGAATGGTACATGGAAATGCAGTACCCAGATGGGGTATTGCTAGGAAAAGAGTGGGAGTCACACTTGCGAAAGATGGCCATGAGTGATTATAATCATCACACGAGCACAATGGAGAAGGAAATGGCACTGGAGTTGGTCTAACCAACTAACAATAGGATGGAAGATGGAATTCCCATTTACAATGATGAGGTGAAGATCAAATTAGAGAAGGCCGATTATTGCAATTGTATGAGTTACCCTACTTTGGAAAGCCTGAGTGCCTTTATCAATGGCTGATGTTGTGCATGCATGAGGATCATTTTTATTTCACAGGGTGCAAGATGTGCATCACACCACAACTGATATCCAAGTTCACAGGCCTCAATTGTGAAGGAGATAACATTGATGATGATCTAAGTGACAAGGAGGCTATCAAGGAGACTGTAGCCGCGTATGACTACAAGAAGGGGTTGTGATACTTTGACATCACTGAGATACCAGACCCAGTGATGAGGATGGCCATGTGCTTAGTCACCAAGCTCAATGACCAGGAATGATGGACATAAGTGAACAAGGCATGGTTGAATGTATGCCGGAAGATATCAAAAGGAACCATCTATAACTTGTCTTCTTTCATCATGAATAAAATTATAAGCAGTGTGCAAGAGGGAGAGAAGATACTCTTTGGTAATTTCCTCCTCACTATTGTGTTCTCAGAGATTGGAGTGCCTGATGGGCTAGAAAATTTTGTTTGGGAATATCCAGAAGAGGATCCCTCACCTGCAAAGAGGTTTGCAAAATATACTTGTGAAACCATGATGGCCACTCACAAGGCACACCTAGAGAAATGGTATAAGTGAATGCGTGATGCATTCAGGGCTGAGTGGAGGATCCCAGAGTAGTTTCCCATGCTCGTGAGTGGAGAGGTAGAATTTTTAGTGTACCAACACTTCTACATTGGCAGATTCATGTTGACAGATGAGAATATGAGCCCATGGTGTAAGCTACCCTTGTCCTTCAGTGTGCTATACTTCTAAGCTGGATTTAATCGGTTTAAGGAGGCCAAGAGACTAAGGTTCAACCTTAGTGAGGTAGATATAGACCACCGTGAGCTGTGCCGAAAGCTAGTCTACCCAAAGAAGCATGCACGTATGTGGAGAGATATGTCTCCCACGAGATACATATGATGAAGCCTTTAACACTGCTGATTGCAGGAAGGACCACAACAAGGGTGTATCTATGCATAAGGCCAAAATTTGAAAAAGGCACTTACTTGGAGAATGATGTCTCCATCCCTGAAGACCCTATAGGAAGGAAGAAGGCCACACCTAGAAAGAGAGAAAGAGAAGAGGTGCAGAAGGCACCAAGTGTTCAAACTACACAAATGGTAAGCATGTCAGAGACAAGTGCTAAGCCTAGTACTTACATGTGGAGGAAGAAGTCTCCAGTCAAAGAAAATAATCCAAAAGAAGAGGTGTCGAAGCATGAAGAGCCCCTCACCTAGGAGGAATCACCAAGGAAGACATCACCTATCAAAGAAAAAGAAAGAGAAGAATCCCCTGTACTAGAATCCCTAGTAAGGAAGAAGCAGAAGGTGATGGATGAGGCCAATTCAGAAGAGATAGAAGACCTAGATGCCTACATTGGTGATAGGTATGATGATGATGATGAATCAGAAGGAGGTGAATACCATCCTGTCTATGAGATACATGATTCTGAAGAAGAAAGAGATGAGGAGATGAGGAGAGGAGGATGAAGAAGAAGCTGAGACCCAAGGAAAGGGGGTAGGTGGGGAAGAAGTTACAAAAGATCAGAGGACCCCAAGCCTCATGAAGGAATAGGTAGATGAAGCCACAGAGAAAGAAGTGGAAAAAATCATCAAGGACCTGGTGGAATAAGAAGTAGACACAATGCAGATGTGTGTAATGAAGGAATCTGAGGAGGAGAGTGTGGGAAAAGAATATGGCAACATGGGAGGAGATCCAGTTTGGCTGTAAGCTTTCCAAAGGCCACACACACAGGGAGGAAGAGCAAAAAAGCATCACAAGTTCAAGGAATGGGCTACATCAATGATCTAAACAAAGTGTTGCGTACATGCTTCCAGAGCACCGTGCCAATGGAAAAAACTTTTAGCCATGACTTCATTTGATGAGGAAGGTCATACCCTCAGACAAGGAAAATGTTGTTATGGGCATTTAAGTCCGACATTGATGAAATAGAATTTGAGGTAAGCCAAGGAGCATTGATGCAAGTGATAAACCCCTTGGTGAATGCTCAAAGGCTATTAGATGAGCAAATCTGCAACGCTCTCAACAAAGTCTCAGTTGAGGTTGAAGCCAGGATCTTCGGGAGAAATGACAGGGTAAAGTTCCTAGAGGCAGAGTTGGAGAAAAGGGAGTAGGAGCTCCTGGAGAAAAGAAAGGACCTAAAGTAGGAGGAACTAATCAGTGCTTAGTTAAGGCATGAGTTAAAAGATGAGAAGGTAAGGGTGTGCGAGGCATACAAGAAGATAGAGATGATCACAGATGCCATTGTCTTAAAGCATCCAGACTTAACACCACCCACGCAAAAGTATGGATCATCCTTGCAATGCCTAGAGGACTTGACCCACATACTCACTATGGAGAGGTGACCACTTTCCCTAGAATCAGTAGAGGAGGCATTGGCATGCCAAGAGAAAGAAAATAAGATGAAGGTTGTGGAGATTGTTTCTCAGTACAACAAGATCCTCGTTGATGTAAAGGCCACCACGCAAGCTGCTGAGGCTGCCTATGATAACTACACAGATAGAGATAGAGTGGTAAGTATCTTAGTTGCCACCCATGAAGTGGAACTCAAGGATTTCTAGGAAAAGAACAAAGGGAATAGGGCAGAGTGAGACAAGATCCTAGCCGAGGTAGAAAATAAATCAGAGGCCATTGAGACCTTGCAGGGCTCAATCAAGAACCAACTAAAGGAATTGTACCCTCAAATCACTCAGAGGATGGATGTGCTCAAGGATTTGGGCAATAAACTGGAGGAGATTGTGGAGACAATGAGTGCTAAGGGAGAGGAGCTTAGTTTTGAAGAAGTGAGCACCCTGGTGGGTGACCTCTGTCAGCAAGCACAAAATGAGGTCGATGTTTGGGGGAAGTTAGAAGTTGATTTAAGGAATGATTTCCCTCTCCTCCTCCAGAAGTAAATAAAGTTCCCCATTCTTTCATTCTTTTCCCCATTTCTTCATTCCCTTATTCTTCCATTCCAACCATTTGTAAGGATCCACCATTCTTTAATTCTTTATTGAAGAGTGTTTTTGAGGACAGAGAATAGGCGTAGTGTGGGGTGATGTTGGGCCCCAAAATATCAGCTAAGTACAAGAAGGCATGTGGGCACACAGGACCTAATTAAAGAAGGGTGCGCAGGTTGAAGGTACACAGGGAAAGGGTTCTAGCAGGGTTTTATAGAACACACAGTGCACGTGCACAAGGAAAAATGGGTTTTGTACTTAGCCACATTTGGCATCCCAGGAAACACATGAGAAAAGCATGACCCTTGTGGATAAGGTTCCAGCCTAGCGACTGTGGATCAAAAAGGGAATATTCTAGGCATGTGATAGAAGGTTCCAGAAGACATCATTAAAAGAAGTGGAGAGCTCAGATCTGGGAAGGCATGCTCCCATGGAGGACCACTTTGACACTTGGCATGACCGATCTGTAACTTCTAGAAGGCATGGCGGTGGGTGCTAAGGTTATAAATACAAGTGCCCATTAGAAGTAGAGAAGGAGAGGAAAGAAGAGTATAGAAGGATATAGAGTTGAAGAGAGGAAAAGCTCTACAAAAATTAATTGAGGATTCTATGGGTTGGGAATAGGATCATATAGGGATGATGGCACATTTAGGGGAATGGGTCTACATTTTTCTCTGTAATATGATGAACATGGTATAGTTTTGATGCATGACTTGGCTCTACATTATTATATAGGGGTCTGTTATGAACCCAATGGATTGTAATGTGGTTATTGAATCTCTTAATATGAATACAATGCTTTGTTATAAATCATCTATTTGTTTGGAAGTATACTAATGTATTTCCTTTCTGTATGAGCTATTTTCTTATGTTGCTTGTTATTTCCCTTTTCTGATGATGCAATAAGATAACTCGTTCTAGGATATGGCATGGTTCCTTCTGCTCATTTCCAATTAAATATGTTATAAGATGATGCATTCTCATAAGACTCACATAAAGGAGAGACTTGGCTCTCACGCGTGCCTCGGGTGAGCACCCAACACCCGTTGGGTGATAGGCCGATGCGCATGGGATTAGACTATGGGTCTAAGGGTATAAAATATGACGTTAGATCAAAGTGTTTGTGAGTGTGATGGTTAATTATAGCTTTAAGTGAATAATTAATGGGTATTATGTGATGAAAAACTAGCCAATGTATAGGGAGTGATTGAGTCAAATGGGTGGATGGAGGGTGAATGAAAGGCTAAGTCATTCATTGTTATGCTGACAATAAGGCATCCATAGCCCTGATGGAGATGCATCTAATTATTTTCATAACATTTCTCTACTACTGGCCATGTATCCATATCCCTAGCAAAGATGTTGGAAACACCCCTAGAGATATTCTTGAGGTGGGTTTTATTTGATATCATTTTTTAATTTTTGATATTTGTATTTTTTGTATAAAGAGGTCTCACTCTCTTGAGAAATCTCAAGGGGTTAATAATCAATAGTGGATTGATGGGGGGATGGAAACGAGTGTGGATATAATATTGGATAGAGTGCCAAAAGACACACCGAAGGGTCTTCACCAGAAGTTGATTAATCGTGTTAAAGTGTGTGGATCTCTAGGAGGAGAATTGTGCTTAAATGTTGGAGGCAATGAGAGATCAAGGTCACACGGTTGTAGTAGGTAATTATTAAATTTGGTACAGAATTACACAGTGGATGTAATACAAAACAATATTATATTTTCTATATGATATTCAGATACAAGTGGCTATTATATAGCCATAAAGGTAGGTAAACAGCTTCCTAGGAAATAGGAAGTGAGTAGAACAATAAACCTAATAATAGCTACGGGTATAACAAATAATCATTCATAATATATTGTTATTCTAACAATATATATGACTAACTAACTTACTAATATTCACTATAATAATAATTACCAATGTAATTATTATTCACACACGTACAAATGTGGAGCACTAAAATATTAAATCCTAACATTCCCCCCCTTAGTGCGAACATGGGGAAAACACCATCTTCAACCCAGCAGCATGCCACTCTGTAGCCTGCACATGGTCTCGATCCTCAACACTGACTGTGGGAACTACATCATCCAGGGACCGTTCAACCTATTATATGAATACATGAATTGAGACCGTTCAACCAATTCACATCAACCATCAAATCAGTCTGATCAAGAACACTTCCTGTAATAGTATCAATGGTAGAAATCATTATCATTATGGGGGACACACAAGCACAACACTACACACAGGAACAGGGATGCTCATCTGTTCTTATTCATCACATAAGACACCAAGATGTCACTAAAGCAGTTTGCGGCCTCTGAGGTAGTGATGAACTCGAGGATGCTGATTTTCCTCCTGCCTCTGTTGCCTCCATCCTCCAAATGCATGTTGCTAACTCAGCAAGATGTGAACATAAAGCACATTTGTTTCTACATTGATTATTCTTTTCTTCCCTCCCACAATGTGAAACACTTTTTTTTTTTTTTTTTCGGATGTCGGGTAACACCGAAAATGCGTTCGTGAGGAATTTTTATTTTATTTTTGCAATTGCCGACTTCGACTCTTTATTTTGGCAATGACACTCTAACCTACAGAATATAAGACCGAAACAAACATTGATTATTTGAAATAACAAAATTTTGACTTAATAAGACTCGACCCATTATAAACAATGACGAAAAGAGTAAGAAGACTTTATAAAATAATATTATGAGACAACACAATTAGATAACAAAGAAACTTTATAATGGAGACCAAAAACAACCTAACCCATAAACAAATAATGAAAAGACACATAGACCGGATAATATTGACAAATGACTAACAAAAATAATTCCTATCAACTTAATAATGCACGGATATAAACTTTTAATCTAGACAAACGATAATATAAAACTCAACTTTGCATGTTGACTAGGGCTGCCACGTGTTGGGTGTTGGTATGATAATGCAAAAAATAGTCCATGGACTGTGCTGACAGTTGACAGGCTCGGGCCTGTAGTGGATATAATTCGGCGACCGACTTACATGCAATGTCCATTGAATAGGACAAACTAGATCTGCATCTATGGAATGCCACAAATCTATGAAACCTCTTATCAAAACTGGGTAGATGCTACATAGGCTGAGAGAGAACGAGTCCTGATCAAGCAAGCCACCATGAATTTCTAAAGAAAAAACTTTCCTCTCATGGATCTGACAGTGTATGCGATGACATAACAGAGTTAAGAGACTCCAATAGTCACAATTAGAAGCGAATGAGTCTAGCAGAGACGTCGAATTAATGAAATCAATGTAATTTGTAAGCCGTTAGTAATACTATCACTTTGAATTTGAAAGAAATCAGACCACGTGCCTTGCAGATGTGAAATCTAAGCTTCCACGTTTAAAATCCAAGGAATTGGCTGATCGTTTCTATGAATAGATGCCTCCAAATTAAATCCACACACAAATGACACATTGATAACAATATCAGGGTGAAAGATCACGAACAAAATTATTCTTGATTGAAAAACATGTTCTACATTTCTTCCAACGTGAGATCTCTGGTGGACGACTTTTAATACGCAGGTAAATACAATCTCTTTCACAGATCAATCAATTTCATACTCCAATAAACACCTCCGAATGGTTGCAAATTCACTTCTTTAGATGCCTCTTGTGAGAGGACCTTGGCCTGGGGAAGATCACCCTTGCAAGCCTCCCAAGGAGTTTGAACGCCTCTACTAATAGAACACTGTGACTGCTGCGCTCAAATAAACTTGCAATATGGCTCAAATTTAATGCAAACAGCTGAACGCCCTCTCCTTATCTACAACACACGTCCATCTCCAGGTTTGCAAATAAATAATACTCAGGACAAATTATGCATGCAGACTTATAAGACTCTCATTCAGATGTTCTCGCTCTGATACCAAATATTGAATTTGGTACAGAATTGCACAGTGGATGTAATACAAAACAATATTATATTTTCTATATGATATTCAGATACAAGTGGCTATTATATAGCCATAAAGGTAGGTAAACAACTTCCTAGGAAATAGGAAGTGAGTAGAACAATAAACCCGATAATAGCTACGGGTATAACAAATAATCATTCATAATATATTGTTATTCTAACAATATATATGACTAACTAACTTACTAATATTCACTATAATAATAATTACCAATGTAATTATTATTCACACACGTACAAATGTGGAGCACTAAAATATTAAATCCTAACAGTAATATTGTCTTAAAATATGTATGAGTAACCTAATCAAGTGTTTAAATGAATGGATTGGAAGAGTATATTAATGGATGTGATGATAAGAATGGATTAGATGCGAAGGGATGTGGATTTTGGATGGAATGAGTATAAGTGGGAAGGAAAGAACATCCGTGCACAGGTGAAGAATTATGTGCTCAATCTATTTTTAGGTGTTTGATATTTGTAGGGGGATTATATGTTTTGTTACTGGGTTAAGTGGTTAGGATGGTAGGATAAATAAGAGGATTGGTATAAATGGGTTATGATAGAGTAATGTGAGGGTCGTTGTTAGTGCTAGGTTTATACCCCAATCCTAAATGACCTGGATTTTGATGAAGGGAAATGGGTTTACAAATGCCTTATTCATGGATGCCTAAGAATTTTCCTCAATGTTTCATATTAGAAAACATATTTTTGGCTATAGGATATGAATTGGATGGGGAAGACGAGGCCTTGTGGTCATCATGGGACTAGGGGATTGTAATTTTACCATTCGTTAAGAGGCTAGAATTAACAAAGAATGGGAGGTGATATGTGTGTTAGTTTGTGGTTAGTGAGGGATGTTTGGATGTATGATAATATTTTGATGGATTATGATTATTATGGATAGGGTTGGGATAAAAAGGTGGTGGAAGAAGAGGTACAAAGAGAAGAATCCCTTGGTTAATGAGGTTTTGGACATAAGACCTAAATTACATGCAATGATTGGTCAAATGTTCATGGGTGTGATGGAAGTCGAAATAATAGTTTACTTGATACCAAGATGGTTTGGGAAGGTTTTTATTGTGTGATTTTATTAGGGGATGGATTATCATGATGAAGATTTTTAGACGATGGAATATGCTTGTTAAGGATTCTCGTAAAGGAGTGAAGTGGTTTAGTCTAAATGGTTTTGGGGGAGTAGGAAGTAAAGGTGTGGGATTGGGTGGATAATGATATGTCTTGGTTGATTTTTATTTAGGATTTGGATTAAATTTTTGTGGCTTAGGAGATGAAGGGGATAGATTATGCCTAGGGGCTGAAGTAAATGGTTTGTGCTTGGAGGCCGAAGTAGATTTGATTAATTTTGGATTAGTTAGAGTAGATGGTTTAGGCCTAGGATTAGATTATTTGGGATTGATAGATGTAGATGAATGAGATGGGGTAGATTTAGATAAAGGGGATGGCTATGATTAGAGTTGGGTGTTGTTGGGGATGAAGGAGATTTGGGAGATGGGTGTGATGTAGGAACCGTATTAGATTTCATTGATCTAGGGGATGAAGTAGATAAAGGTGGCATATGAGCCTCATTATATTAGGTAGGATATTTTAGAGGAATGGTATTGTATTTTTTAGGTGTAGGAGTTGGTGACTTAGGAGTCACGTTAGATGTTTAAGGATTGGGGGACGATGAAATAGGATTAGAGGATAGAATAGTGTTAGGTTTAGGTGATGAAGGGGTTAAGATAGAATTAGGTGTGGATGAAGAGGATGAGGGTAGCATAGGAGCCACATTAAATGGTTTAGGATTTGGGGTAGAAGGGGATGAGGGTGACTTAGGAGTCACAGTGGATGAGATATTTTTGATAAGATTAGGATTAGGTGATGGAGGGGATGAAATAGGCTTATATGTGGAACTATATAAGAGAAAATCCATAGGATTAGATTTGGATGATGAATATGACGAGGATGGAGGACTATGAAGAGATGTGGGGGATGATAATTTGGGTTTAAGTTGTTGGGATTGGTTTGGATATGTGAATGGGACTCGGTGATAGGTTTTATGATGAATAGATTTAGGGGTTGAGATTTTGGATGGGGTTGGATTATCCACAGTAGTTTTTATGGTAGGAAGCTGTTGGTTACGATGATTTATAGGGGATTTGGAAGTTGGGTTTTACGATAGTTATGTGGGTTTGGGATGGGTGGTTAGATTAGCAAGGAAAAAAAGGATGTCCTTTTTGTCTAGGTAAAGTTAGTGACATGGTCAAAGTCGATGAAATGTGATTGTTGGGATATTGATTTATGTTGTTTAGGTTGGGCTGTGGATTGGTATGATTTTCTTTCCTCAGAGAGGAAGTCAATGGGGTGAGAATTATGGATGTTAGGAAGAGGACATTGTGGATTGGATTGGTTGGGGGATGATATTTTAGGGGTGATAGGTTGATTTAAGATTGAAGATCAAATATTTGTTGGTTAAGTAGTTGGATGATTTTTAAGAGATTAGGATCAACATGGGTTGTTGCTTTGGATGGTGGGGAGACAGTTGGTTAAAGTACAATGTTAAATTTGAGATTTTTTTTTATTAATGTGTCATATGGTGTGTGGGAATTCATGGCTAAAGTGGGATGGTTGAATTTGATGGGTATAGGATGATGGGATAACTTGGTTGATGGATTTAGAAAAGAGATAGAGGTTTGGATGTTGGTTCGGAGAGGATGGGGATTGAGGATAAAAGGAAATGGTTTTATAGGATGTGCGGGTGATTAGTTTTGGATTAGGATTGTGGATTAAGGGTGGTGATAGGATTATAATAGGGATCGTGTGATTAGGGATAGTTAATTGTGATGATGTTTAATTAATTAAAATTTTAAAGTGATGGAATGGCTAAGGGTATTCACAAGCACACAAAAAACATGAAAAACACACCCTAACTAGTAAAGTGGGATTGTAATCAATCTATAGCCCTCTTTCAATACCACATATCGAGAATGGTGCCATAATTGGATCTCTACCTATGTGTTAATATGGAGTCAGCTAGTGAGTGATCTTGGGAAGTACGACCTCGTTGCACTATAGCTTAATATGCACCCAACATGTTTCCTAGTCTAGGATGCATGAGCTTACTAGGGGAGTCCTGATATACCTTGCGGTATGTGGGGCCCAAGTTCATGTTGCAAGGATGTTGTATAAATCATAGGTATTGGGACATGGATGCCCCTCACTCCATGCCACTCTTAAAGCAAGCAAGTGCTTAGCCAATAACGATGATTGTCTAAGAAGTTTTATACCCCATCGAAACACAGGGTGTGTCTAAATGCGTGGAGATGAAGCCCAAGGTCATGAGACCCCTAGGACTATGAAAAGTGTGTGGATATCACTTCCATGTCATGTTTCTCTTACAAAATAAAAATTGGAAGGCTATTTGATTTTGATCCTCAAGATCATTCTAGGATGTGAGAGGAGAGCATACATGGTTTCACCTTCAGTATGAACAAGCAAAAAAGGAAAACACACGAGTATGATAAATGTAATATAATTAAATGCTAGATGATAAAATGAAATGGAAAATATTATTATTTTGATGATTAGGTGTTCAAGAGGAGGCCCTATAAAACAAGGATTAGTTTGATTTATAATCCCAAATGTCTTAGACTGGTCATGATAAAAAAAGGGTTAATAGTTTTAAATTGATTTTTATCTTCGGTAACCGTAGGAAGTTGTACACAAAGTGTTAGTAGTTTGGAATAAGAAAATATAACTCAATATGTATTTAAAGTGACAAGATTTAGGAAAATTAAAACCATGATTAAATTATCCAATAAAATTATAAATTAACACTTTCATTGCATAGATCATTTTGATACCTTTCCGGAAAAACAAAATGGAGTGGTTTTGAGTTTGGGATCAAAAGTTATGTCTCTTGGAAGGTAGGGAAAAAATACAAAAAAGGGCTCCATTTTAGGACTTAGGTGCCATTTTGTGCAGCATAGGCACCAATACATAGATCAAAGGCATTGTTTCATACTGGGGACAAAATTTGAGATCAAAAACTCAAAATTTGAAGCAGTAAAAAAAAGTGAAAATTCTTGAAACTTGAACAGATCATTCTAGGGATAAAATAGAGTTGAAAACAAAAAAAAAGTAGGGGGACAAGCTCAACGGTGGCATCCAAAATGTAATGTAGGAAAAGATTAGATGAAAGTTATAAACCAAAACCAAACCAATTGATTCTTAAATCTAGGCTTCTCAAACAAAACCTTAGATAGAGTAATGGATTGAAAGGAGAGATAATATAATACTTTTACTTATCTAAAATATTACACAAATCCTCCTTTGATGTGTTGGATTTTCTCTAAATTGATTATCAATTACTCTTGGATTGTTTTAGATTTGTGGGATCACTCAGACATAACCTCCCCTTTGATTGATTAATGATTTCTTGATAAAGATGATGATAGATTGATTGTAGATGGATTAAAGATGAATGATGGATTGCTTGAGTGATAAAAGGATAAAATATATGAATTGAATGGCTTGCTACTTGCTTACTAACTTGCCAAATTTCCAACTAGCTCTCATGGAGGATGAAATTTCAATTTATATCTAAGGAATGGAGGATTCAATGGCGAGGATGAAGCCATGTTGGATTTTTACCAAGGGTGGAGAATGCATGTGAGGATTAGAGGATTCTAGAGTGGAAGACTCTAGAACTTTTAATTAAAAATTCATGGAGGGAAGAAGCTTCTATTGAATTAAAAATTCAATAGAAGGAGAAGGTTAGAGAGGATTCTAGAAATAGAAGCCTCTAGATTTAGAGGTGTGAGGATGTAATTAGAATTAGAATTATATTAGGTTAATAAATGATGATTAGGGGCAAGGTTACATGGAAAGGCTAGGTGTAGGGATGTGTAGGGTAGGTGGGTAGGTAGATGTAGGAATATTAAATTCCTAGAAAATATTAATAGGGATTAATGATGATAATATGATATAATAATGAATTAAAAGTGATTAATGATAAGATGGGATAAAATAACGATTTAAGAGGATTAAAAATGAAATGATGGGGTAAATGATAAATGATGATGATAAAGGGTAAATATGATAAAATGGATTGAATAATAATAACTAATATTTTGATTAATTATTATATGGATGATGTTGGGATATTTTCAGGACATGTTAATCGTAATTAAACATGTCAACATTTTAGATGTCTACACCAAAAATTATTCTAGCCATAAAATGAAGAGGGACCATCACATCTACATATTACTACTATTATACAAAGGGACTGCATTCTGGGATGTATACACTACACAGGAAGGGAAGCATTGAATTCCGTATAACACATTTACATATAATATAGCTATAGCCTACTATATAGGTGTTATTTGCATGAGGGAAAACCTAGGGATGCTATTTCAGACAAAAGAACAAAGAACTAGATGGATTCTGAGATGTAGTGCAACACTCTGTACTAAGTTCACTCATCCAATGACCAATGGGGTCAGTTCAAATTCACATATTTCATGTATTATTTAGATATAATTTATTTGTGAGATTGTGTATATAGTTAGGGTTTTCTTTTCAAGTTACAGGTGTAAGAGGAACATTAATAGAGAAATTAGAGTGATAAAGAAAAAATAGAAGCAAAGAACTTTCAACCTAGAAAAGATAAGATCCTGAATATTCATGCAATCAATAGTGCCCAAAATAGTCACTACCACCTAGGGCACTCCTGTCTTCATGTGGGAACTTCATACAAAATAGTTATAAGTTCCATCACCATCTACGAGCCATTTCATCACTATTTCTAGCCAGATTCAGTACTCAAACAATCATGATTACTCCTGGATGACACATGATCAGCTAAGTCATCATTCCTCTCTTGTGTGTTTAGGGTTTTTACATTATTGAATGTTTATTGTTTGTATATTACTATATCTTGCCATATGAATATCATTTGTTACAATAGTTAATCTAAAATTATATTTAATTCAAATTAGATTTAAATAATTTGGTGAACTCACTCCTTGCTAAAACTCCTTACCATAAGATCCATATACCCCATGGCTACAAAATGGTACCCATCCCCAGATCACCCCATAAACAATATGAACATGCACCCCATTTTTTCCAACATCCATGAAGAATATGAATTTCATGCTTTCATGAAAAATATTGAGTATCAACCCCATGTCATCCAACAACTCCTTGCCTTCCAATCATATGATCCTAATGATATTTCAAGTCTTGAATATTTCTTTGTCTCTCCCATTCAAACACTTGATTTTTTTTCTATTCCACCCACTACAAACATGAATGTTTCCTGTTCTTCTCCCCCCTATACTATGGTAAATGATAATATTAATTTATATTCTTTGAATGATGAACTTTTTTCTTGTGAAAATATAGATGATAGTGACTATGATTATTATACTGAAAATACATATGTTAATGATGATGTTTCTTACACTAAGAATGTCGAATGTGAATCTATACCTCCCATCTCTTCTGTTTCTAAAATTGTTTATAATGATTTCCATGTCTAAACCAATGTTACTCCTAGTGCATCTCCTATTATTCATGATGACCATACACCAATTGAATTGTCTTATAATACACCTATAGATCATTCATATACATCCCTTTCCTCCACATCCCATTCCCATACTAAAGTCCATATGATCACTCATAATGGAAATATTCAACAACTAAACATGCCTCTCACTGCCCAAACCATTCCCTTGGAAGAAATCATTTCTCTTATTCTTGTAGTTGATGATTTGGGAAGAAAAGTCCATACCCTTAACTTAGAGGAAAAAACCTATTATGCTTTTGTTGAAAATAATATCCTTCCCAAAAATCCAATCCCTTAGAAAATTCATAATTCTATTTTCCCTAAGGGTTTCACTATACCTAATTTCTCATGTTTTGATGGTACATTAAATACTTATCTACATCTAAAATATTTTCGATTAGCCATGACTTAATATTCCAATGGTAGGTTGTTACTAAAATATTTTTGTCATATTCTTATGGATATTGCTTTTCAGTGGTATACTCACTTTCATAGTGGATCTATTAACACTTATTATGATATGGAGAATGAATTCCTTAGATGTTTCATTTCTAATAATGGGCCTAAAGTTACATATGAACATTTACCTTCTTTGCATTAAGGAAAGACAAAAATAATTATACATTATATTTTACGTTTTTAATTCTTACATGAACCATTTAATTTTTTAGTCTATTGATCTAGAGATGTAATATATATATTATCGTGGCTTAATTACTCCTTTAAAATAAAAAATATCATATGATACATGTGATTCCTTTACTATTTTTTTTTTATAAAGTTATTGACTAAGAAAAATAATTACTTGTAGATCATGTTATGGTACCTATTTCTACCTCTTTTGCTACTCTACCTACTAATTTATCTCCTCTACCACATATAGAACCGTCTTCATGGTCACCATATCCTCCTCTTCATATACATCCCTCCCCTCCACCAATGCGCCAGTCTTCATCTATATCTTTCCCACCTCCCACCAGTGGACCATTACACTTCTCACATGCTACTAGACCACATGATATATTACACACTTTACTTGATTAATGACTAACATTTTTACCTTATAGCAAGCACCACCCACTCACTAGTTACATCGCGAGCCTGACCTTCCCTTTTTAACTTTAACCACATTAATGGCCACCATGATAATTGTTGTTATGCCCTTCATGATATAATTCAACAATTAGAAGATAAGGGTGTCATTACTTTCAACACTCGCTCTCGTGATCACTCTATCTCCCCTATTCCACATAGGTGAGCCTATCAAACAGTCACCTAATCTCATTCACCACCTCCTAAGGTCATCATTCATCAACCTCCTCCACTTGTCCCACCTTCTTCCACATCCTTTCAAGCTGGCCCTATTGTTACCACACCAAAATGGCTTCCTAAGTAACTCACTTCCACATCTCCCACCATCACACTTCCCATCATTGGCACCATTTCCTTTGACATCCAATTTGGTAACCATATGGATGATCCCAATGTTCAACATGCATCTACTATGCATCATTGACCCCTTAGTCTATGGTAGATGAACCCCATATCATTCCCTGATGAAGCACTCATTATTTTAAGGTTCATACATGACTGTTGAGGGAATTAAATGAAATTTACTCTCATGTTGGGGGTAAATATTCCTTTCACCCCTCTAGTCTAACCAAATTCAATTATCTATATCATTTCGCATCCCATTATCATACAATAATCATTGCATCATTATGTATCATCCTACATTCCTATACAAATATCTCATCACATAACCATTTTTTCTATTTGCTACTTATTACTACATTTCATCACATATATATCTCTATCTAGTTTATGCTCTACTATTCAATGTTATCTAAATGTAATTTTTATTCAACCCAAAAATTAACGCTATACAATTATTTATGCATCATAAAAAATTTAAACTAAAATTATCTATCAAAGAAATAATACCAACGGTGTATACAAAAATAACAAGATATAAAATTCCTACCAGTGCAACTAGTAATCATCACATAGTACACAATAGACATTAAAATCAGATAAGAAATCAATATGCCTATATATATTGAATACATAATCAAGATTAAAAAATATAATCATTGGGGGAAAAGCCCCCATGCCTCAATAATAAATTATAATACATCATATGTTCTCATCAATTTCACTATCTACAACTACAGGAGCTCTAAAACTTGAAGATTCACCACTAAACCTATGTCATCGATCACGGGCTTTTTTTCTCTCCACATGACTCCGCAACATGAAATTATCCACTACCTTCTCTACATATCAGCCCTAAAGCTCCACATATTGTGCAAACACATCTTGGTCTAGGAAATCTCCTCCCACAACTTGCCTTACCCACTCCGCCTCTGCACAAGACTTGTCATGATCACTCAACAAAACCATACATGTGGCCACCACTATTGTCACATGCTCAAACAAATGGGCATGCTCACCTAAAATCACGTCCACTCTCTCTAACATCCCTCCACCCATGAGCACATCCAGGAGTGAGTTCAGAGTTAATAAGCATATGGAGGTATCCATATTACAATGTTCTGATAAAACATGACCTTCTGAACCACATGAAAAGCACATTTCATATCCTAACAACTGTTTACATACATTATTATTTCAAATCACGTCCACTTTTTTATTTATACATGCCTCCACCCATGGAGCACATGATTGTTAGTTCAAGTTCACATGATGGTGGTATCCATAATCAACGTGTTACACATCCACCTGAAGAACTACACTTCATGGTAGAGTAAGGCTACAGACGCATAATATTCATCAACCAAATTAAAAAGTAAAAAAATAACAATTTATAATACTTATTCTCTTCTCGCATTATTGCTAAATCATCTACCTAAGGATTGGGTGCTATTGTTACTAAAATTTTAACACCCTTTTTTTTCTTTTTTCAAATTTTTGGTGAGAAAATTATTCGGATGGAGAAATATGGTGTCTCCACCAATGTTCATGGGGCTACGCCACTCTGCATTGAATGGTGCAGCTCCCATTATTGAAAGTGAACTAATCCTAATCCTATTTAAATGTTATGGGTGGAAAAATTGGTGAAGGATCACACAGGGACACTTTACTTAACCTATGGGAAAGTGATTTCACAAGGTACAAGGGAGGAAAATCATAGAAAAGAGGGGGAAAGAGATAAATTAGGCAAGTAATATTACTTCCGTGAGTAAATTTTAGAGTTACAACCAATAAATGGAATATTTTCACATTCAATATAGAAGAAAACAATAATGAATCTAGAGGGGATTGATCAATTAAAACAAAAGTCTTTAGGTTCATCTACCAAAGATACAAATATCTTAATATCACTATGCTTAAGAAATCTGCATAAATGAGAGAAGTAGAAGAAATAAAAGATGCTCGTACCAACTATGCTTATTATGTCAATGATGAGAGGAAACCATGCATACAAAGTTGCACACATTCATACATCTTGGAAAGTAGAAACTCTATTCCTTGATTGAATTTTACATATGTTGTACAAAGAAAGGGAAAAGAAGAAAGCATGTAGCAGAAATGTAGCTTTATTTTATGTATATGGATGACATAAACTCAAACAACATATCACAATCTACTATTACTGCAGAGTGATAGTTCTTCAAAATTTGGAATCTCTTGGAATGACGAGGCCACCCCAATTTATAACAATATGGATTGACCTCTCATCTCCCTCATATGAATCTTCATATTCCTATTCCACTTATGACCTTTTGTTTTCCTCTAGAAAAGACAAATTAAGTATTTCTATTATAATTTTGAGAAAATACTTTTACATTTACAAAATATGTTACTTAAGTGAATAGGACACAACACAATGATTACGCCCAACAAAGAATTAGAATGGAGAGAGAAAGAAGAGGGAGATAGAGAGGAATATGGAAGGGAAGAATTATTTGAAGCACGAGTAGGGATACCTTGACCTTCGATGAATATCTTTCCAATGACGATCACAACCTATGCATGATGCACAACCATCCTGGACCACAAAATGAGTGTTTAGAAACACTGTTATGATATTTTGAGTGTTTAGAAACACTGTTAAGATATTTCCCAATGTGATCTTAGGATGAAAACATATAATTCCCACAATAATCCTCCTATAAAGTTGACTGATGAACTCATCTTGACTAGCTCACTTTGACTCATCCAACTCCGTGAGTGATGTAGAAGGATCTACCTGCTGCGCCCTGTGATGTTCTACCTTGATTCTGAACTCAAATGGAATCATGATGATGCTTCTAGGACCCTTGTGAAGTTTTCAATTCTTTTTTTGAATCATGAAATCATATCATTATCCCATAAAGAGTCCAAAAAGTGGACATATGAGTGAAAACGAAGCCATTTGCAACTTTTTGCTTCCAAAACGACAAATTTCTATTTTTAATAGGTAGGTTCGTGACTTGCTATTTTGGGACATATTGTCTATTTTGCTCCAATTTTACCTTTTGAACCTCCCAACAAATTATATTCTCTTCTATTGATGAGGAATTGTTATTTTTAGCAGGTTGATTTTTAGGGACCTAATATTTTGGGAAAATTGTCATTTTCTGCCCTGTCTCTCATTTTGTAATCTTTCCTGACTGTCCCAGATTATAAAACTTGCAACTAGGGTGCTTACTATTTTTTAGCATGAGGGGAAGCATAGAATATGATATTTTTAATAAATGGTGAAAATGGACTCAGTTTGTGATGGAATTTTTTTTTTAGATTTGCCTCTTCATATGATCTCCTGCTCTAATTTTCACTATGATTCACCCACCAGAAAGCTTAGAAATAAAAAAAAAAACTTTGTAAGAGATTTGGGCATGGATCTTAAAGAATGGAGCTTCCACGAAAGCCATTAATGGAAATATGGAGATTTTTGATAGGTTCTAATTGCAATGAAATCAACTCCATCGGGATATGTTTTTCATTCAAGTTTGTGTTCACAATTTTAGCTTCATTCGACTGTTAGATTGATCAAAAATCTGATGAATGGGAGCTAGGGATAAAAATGGAGTTTTTTTGGATTAAATAATCTATGGCATCATTTCAAATTTTGTGAATTTCTATTTGATGGCCTCTGAAAATGAGGAAGTCTGTAAAACGTATCACCTCGATTCGTGCACTAGATTGCAAGATATGAAATATTCTATTTTATTGATGTAGCAGTGATGGAATTATGGGTAAATGATGATGAAGATTCCATGGAAGGTATATATGCAAAAAAAAATGGAAGAGAGGAAGGATTGCCGGTAGTTGGAGATTTTCAGTGCGTGCGTGAAGAAAAGCTACAACTAGTAAGAAACAACATGACAGTTGGGAAATTTTTGCATATTTTTTTATAGATGGGAAGGATCATAATTTTTTTTACACCAATTTCACTAAATTTTTGGTGAAAAAACATGCACCCCATCCCCATTGAGCCACTTGTCGCAGCTTGATTGCACGGAGCGGGGGCTAGGAAATGGAGCCTGGGGGGCAAAACTTCACAAAATTGGCTAAACTGGGTCATATTGGGGTCCAAAGGCCTAAATTGGATGGGGTTGAATTTTATTTCACCACCTGCACCAAATATTTGGTGTACTTGGTGTAAAAATGTGCACCACTCTCCCATTGGTTGGATTTCCAACTCAAGCAGTTGACTAACTGTTGAAGCTTCTGGAGAAACTTTTCGGGTGCATAACTTGAGCTCCCGAATGTATTTTCAAACACTTATTTATATAAAGTTATATAGAAAGTAATTTTGAAAAAAAATGGTGGTGGTATAATACCTTGATTATACCTAAAAATTACTTAAATTTTCACATTTTTATTAGGATCGCTAGTTGTCCCCTGCAAAGAATTAGATCCCTTGAAAAGTTCCAAGGATTTTTGAAAATTATGATGAATATAACTTATATAGGATTATATTATATTTCCAATGAGTATTTTTTTACCTCCTAACTACTTATGGAGCTCCCAAAATCATATGCCAAAGATCAGGTACATGTTTTGACTACCTTCTCGCTAGGGCTAAGATTGGGTCGCATGGGGGACCAAGAACTTGAATGGGAGGGTTGGGGAGTTTTATTTCCCAATTGTAATAAATATTTAGTGCACATGGGACATAAAAATTTACCCTCACACTGGCTTGACAAGTGGCAGAGCGTGATTGCATAGAGCGGGGGCTGGGAAATAGAGCTTAAGGGGCTTAACCTTGCAAAAAGAGTTGAACTGTGGTCATGTGGAGAGTCTAGGGGATCAAATGAGAAGCGAGAGAATTTTATTGCACCATATGCATAAAATTTTTGGTGTAATTTGGGCCAAAAAGTGTGCCACATTTTGATTGGTGGGTTTTCCAACCCAAACATTGGTTAACTGTTGGAGCTTGTGCCTTGGAGAACGACTTGTCAGGACCATAACTTGAGTTCCCACATGATTTTTTTGATGGAATTTTATATTATATTGACTGAAAATGGAATTATAAATCTAATGGTGGGGTTATTAGACCTTTATTCCACCATTTACCCCCCTGAAATGTAGGATTTTTGTTCTCACTCCAAGACTGTGCATGAGAAAAACTTGATGATGACATAGTGCGCCTAGGTGTTGTGAAGAATATGATTTCCAAATTCTCTAAGGATATGAAATAAATATAATATGATATTTATTTTGAATTTTAACTCCTTTCAGAGCTCCCGTAATTACTTCATAAAGCTCAGTAGCTTTTTTAGCACTGTGCACTGGTTAGGCCTCCAAAACCCACTTTTGTTGAACTTGCTCCAACACTTGTGAAACTTCCCAAAACATTCCAAAACTGATTGAATAATGTAATTAGATCTCTAATTTTCCTCCCTAATTAATTTAGCAATTTCATTCTATTCCATGGGTATGCACCAGCTTTGAGAAAATCTGAAAATGGTCCTTACCAGGCTTGCAAAAAGGTTTATCTTGATGGATCTTTCTTGGGAAGAAATTGAAAAGATTGGGTACCCATAGATCACCTATGGGAACATTGAATTAGGGATAAGGGTGATATTAATGAGGTCTCAGGGTGACCTTTAAGTAAAATTTTCATGTAGGGTGTGGTTGTCATGCTCAAAAATTCTGAATTTTCTTGTTACACATTTGCATGAAAACAACTAGCTCTAGCTTGGGGACATGTTGTGGATCGAGCGTAATGAGGACATAAGATGAGAAATATAGAATCTCAATTTCATTTTACCTATCAATTCCTTATTTTTTGGGCTATAGAGTCACTAGAAAGATATATTACATAACTTGCTTTATTGAACACACACACACACACACACACACACACACACACACACACACACACACACACACACACACACACCAAAGGGAAACACATGAAAAATGGAAACAACACAAAAAAAATGGAAACTATGTTATAGGGGAGGGATATTTACAGAGGTAGGGAGATAATATACACATACCCAACAATAGGTTGAGAGAAGTACATGCCATCATGAAACAACGGGCTGAAGTTCAACCTTTGAAGCACAAAAACTGTTATTTGATCAAACCATGATTTTTTGATGGATTTACATGGATTAAGAAGAATGCTGAGCATGATTCCATATTCATACTCATATTGCATAGAGAAAATTATTGCATCCAATGAACACTTTATCAATTTGTCAAAACTCTTATACCTTGATGCTTCCACTTGATGCCTTGGGATCATGAGACATCGTTCTTCCATGTATGCAAGAGTGGGAAAATATTCATCCTCTTTGAATTGCCACTTTAAATCACATCCTACATTAGTAAGGCATTCAGAAGGAGAAGGAACAAACTAATTTTCTTCCCTTTCAACAAATTGTTCTGATGTCTCGCTTTATTTCTCTGAGCAGATGCTTTCTAGAAAAAGTGCCACATCATTGACATAGAGGTCCTCATCGTCTTCATGGGCTTGGCATAACATGGAAATGTGTTCAAGACATATTGGAGCTTGAAGGGTTAGTGAAATATGATTTTGAATATTTTCATAAGAATAATGCACCTTTTCAATTTGTTTTCTTGAACAATTCTCTTTGACCCACTCAAAATTTTCCTTACTATCTTCCTCCATGATAGGGATGTTATGTTCAAGATTAGGAATATTCAATAAGATTACAAAACCTTCCTTATTTTATGATCACAGACCTCTTCGCAGTGTGTGAAAGAAAAAGGCATGCTTTCACATTCTCTCTCACCAATTGAGGCATTGGGGAAGACATCAAGTTCATCCATTAGCTCTAACTCAGTATCAAATATTGGTATATCAAAAAGAGGAGCACAAATTGATTCATACTTATCTTGTATCTCCATAGCTTGAGTCAAGAGTTCAAGACTGAGTTGAGGATCATTAGTTTCTTCTACAACCTTCAAGATGTATTGCACTAATGCTTCTTCCACTTTTTCCATAGATTCATCTTCATCCTCATTGGAAGAGTCTTTATGTTGTGCCTCTAGGGGATGGTTGAAATATGATCCATATGGGCCCATGATTCATTTGAAATATCCTCATTCACCTCTTCCATGCTTTGTGCTGCCCAAGATTTAATCTCTTATAAACATGATCATACTTGAATCATGACACCTTCTGAAAAGGAGAAGAGGTCCAAGATTTGTGGGAAGGGCACTCATTCAATATCAAAATCCATATCATCCTATTCTTGGTAGGGAGTATAGAACCATGTTGGGGCAGTAGTATGATAATAATTTTCAGCTACATCTTGACCATTCATTATTGAATCTTCTTGCTCGTATGAAAAATTAAAGGCTCCATCTTCATCGAGATGATCACTCTTCTCCTTGAGTGGGAAGATATTGTGTTTGAACTATTCATTCTCCTTGACTTTACAAAGGAAGTGAGATTCTTCCATCATATCATCCATGGTTGAATCGGGAAGAGAATCTAGTTCTTTGATTGTGTCCATTTCATCATGCAACATCTATACATCACTTGAAAGATCAAAATAGGAAGGTAGATTATCCATTATCATTTTAAATTCATCCTTTGAGTTATAGTATGTATGATGGTTCTCTTGAACTTATTTGCATACCTCCATTACATCACTAATCAAAAGATAAAAATATGAAAGGGGATTATCCGTGATTACCTCAAACTCATCATTTTGAGTCTAGGGCGTAGGATAGGCTACTTGTACTTTTTCATTATTGGTGGAGTCTTCAGAAAGCATTGAATCATCCATCATGAAACATGAGTCTCCTTTGAATCCATTTCTAATCCCATGGGATGTGCTTCAAGTCAAGAATAATTGATGAATGGGATTCCATATCCATATCTTATATCTCATCCTCCATGATCTTATTTTTGTTCTTGTCATATGGTTCAAGGAAATGATCTTCTTTAGGAACATTAAAGAATCTTATGTGGATGAAAACCTTGTAGTATGGGCAGCCATCAAGGTCTTCCTCCATAGGGTGCATCTCATATTCTCCCCTCCATTTGATTAAGTGTTTCAATATGTTTTACCTCCTTTGAAAAGCTAAAACATACCTCCAAATTTTATCATAGGCCTCAGGGTTAGAATTTCCTTCTATAATGCTCTGGAGCCTTTCTACATATTATCTTTTCAAAACGTTCATTTCTTCATCACTATATGTGAGGAAGTCATCTATTGAGTGGTAGAAGAAATACAATGTTCTCAATTTTACAGTGAGATGAGTGAGTTTGAAAAATTCTTCTTCATTAGATTCTACACCACCTTATCTTTCATCATCTTCTATAAGTCTGGTTTGATTCTCATCAAAAGGCTCCATGATAATATCTTCTTGAACAACATTCAAAAAAAAATTGGGGATGGACACCTTGTGGTATGAATTATCTTCAAGATCTTCTTCCATAAAAAAAATATCCTCTTCTTCTTCCTTGCTGTGGGCTTCTTCAAGTTACTCATACATCTCTTGTAAAGATCTTCAACATAATTTAGAATTTCAAGGTAGACTTGGGGACTTGAATTTCCTCACATAGTGCTACATGATTATTTTGATATACTCAATTTTCAAGACTTCCATTTCATCATTTCTATATACATAAGGAAATTATCCCAAGGGAGGGTGATGAAAGACATGGCCCCAACTTTTCATTCAGTTATGCATGATTGAAAGTATTACCTCTGGCATATTCTTGAGATTTGTAAATTGTCTTGTATTTTCTTTGAATCTTCTTCAGTAGCTCCTTGATTTCTTCCTCATTGGAAAGTTCCTTTCTCTTTCCTAAGTTATGTTTTCTGTAGAATTATTTCTTGAAGTAGGAGTCTATTTTATTGTTCTCTAATTTTCCTTTTTGCAAAGACTGGTCCGGAACCATGGCTAATCAATGATCTTCATTTCTTGGACACCATATTCTTCTTCTTCTTCACTATCACTTATTGGTAATTCACTCCAATCTCAAAATTTATTGATGGTGTACAGGAAATGAATGTGATAGGGATTCTTTCCTTAACAGAGTCATCTTCACATATGATTTTATTTTAAATTTTATTTCTTTGTTTTTAAATATATACTTTTTTTATTTTTGATTTTTTTAGGCAGAGATATTTTTTAGGTGCACTTGAGAAAATATTTCCCCAACAGAGTCACCAAAAAATGTTGGCGATAAAATTTTTTGGGTGGAAAAATCAAGTGTTTCCACCAACGTTAAAGAGGCTACACCCCTCTACATTTAATGGTGCAGCGCCCATTATTGAAAGTGAACTATTCCTAATCCTATCTAAATGCTTTAAGAGGCCAAATTGGCCAGGGGATAACACAGGGACACTCCACTGAACCTATGGAAAAGTTTTTGTACGTGGGTACACAAGAGGAAATTAAAGTGATAAGGGGGAAAAGAAGGAAATTAGGAAAGGAATATTACTTCCATTAGTAGATTGTAGAGCTCACACCCAGTAATCAGATTAGTTCAACCTTCAATATAGAAGAATACACAATGAAGATGAATTAAAGAGTTTTCAAATGAAGATAAAAATTTCCAAGTATTTTAGATCATAATCATATCGAGAACACCAAGAAACTCCTCTCCAACTCATCCATACAGGATCAACTACACTTTCAAAGTGCATGAAAGAGAGAATAGTGGAAAAACAAGAAAAGGAAAATAGAATAAGTGTAGCCTTTATTTCATGTGAAGTGATGAATACAAAGCTTCAATCCATCTACCACAATTCACATTGCTATATATTATATGTTCTTCCAAAAAAATACAAATCCCTTAGGATGGGGAAGCCATCCCAATTTATACAATTTAAATTGACCTTTCCCCTCCCTCATATGACTCTTTTTTTCCATATTCTACTTGTGACATTTCGTTTTCAATTAATTAAGTTTTTCTCTTATAATTGAGAGAAAATAATTTTTACAAATTTAAAATAGGCCACTTAAGTGAATACGTTGAAATAAAATGATGAATCATAACAAAGAATTAACATTGAGAGAGAAAGAAGAGAGGGAAAGAGATGAAGAGGGAAAGGATGGAGAGAAAACACTCCTCCCTACAAACTGCTTGAATTCCTAGATGCAACTATGTAATTTGAGTGAATATTTCTAACACTGACGATCCTCTAATGGATGAATATTTCTCCCTTGAATAAATTTTGAATTATTTTCCCCATCCATTGATGACACCCATATACCTATTTTACGATGCATAAACTAGGAGTGTTAAAAACACTTGTAACTAATACTTTCCCGAAGAGGAAATTATAGATAACCCGTAGACCATGATCATGATAATTATCAGTGACATTGTTATGTTCTACTTACCTATGGAATGATAAATATTTCTTGACATAGTCAAAAAGGTGGATGAGTATGTCATCGATACCATGATGTGAGTCAACAACTCTTGTTCTGTAATATAAAATGACCATTATGACATCAACCAACTTGTTGTAACTGATTACTAAACCATCATCTCCAAACTCATAACTACATCTGGTCCAACTTGAAATTCATGTGTTCAGTAGATAAAGTATGAAACTTAGCAGAAGGCACATAGAAGGTTCACGTGTGGGAAAAAGGAATGTTTAAAGGCATGGAAGCATAGGGAAGGAAATGCGTGTGAAACACAAGGATAGATTCGAGCACTTAGCCATTTTCAGGATTACGGGCTATTTTTGGAGATAGCATACAGAGCACACAAATTGGATAAAGAATTACACGACACACATAGTGATATTTTTTGAAGAGGTTATACTAAGTTCTTTGTATGGGTTTGAGTTTATCATAGAATTATGACTACCAGTTAACTGTAGATTGAGAAACAGGGACGGTAGCCTGTATATATTTTATTGATCTCAATCAGTAAACAATTACAGAGAATGGGCTGCAATATTTATAGATATTGCACAGCCAAATACACACAGGAGAATAAGTTGCACAGGTGCAACCAAATGCCAAAATGAATAAGCTTCCAATAACATCCGGGAAGCAGGAATTAGATAAAAGACAAATATATTGTTTAAAACAATATAACAATCTGAATACAGACAAATATGGTTGATTAACCATACAACAAAGTAATATTTATTATTTAATTAATAAAATTAATTAAATAATCTAACTATGCATAATTAATGTTAGGATAATAAAATTTATCCTAACATTCCCCCCCTTAATTGTGCATTGTCTGAAGAGATGAGGAGAGAAATGCTCTGAACAACTCGAACTTGTCACGTGCAAGTGACTTTGTGAAAATATCTGCTCGTTGTTCAGCTGTTGGACAAAATTGAAGCTGGATGTTGTGCTTCAATACATGTTCGCGTATGAAATGAACCTGAACTTCAATGTGCTTTGTTCTCTCGTGAAAAACTGGATTGCGAACAAGTTTGAGAACACCTTCGTTGTCAACATACATGGTGGTCGGTTTGTCCTGTGGTATTCCAAGTCCTTCCAGTATGCGACGTAGCCAAATCGCTTCACAGACAGCTTCTCCTGCAGAACGATACTCGGCTTCTGTGGAAGAGCGAGAAACAAAGTGTTGTTTCTTACTTCCCCATGATATTGGTCCAGATCCCATAACGAATACAAGTCCAGAAGTGGATTTTCTATCATCAATGTTACCTGCATGATCTGAATCCGAATATCCAGTCAAGAAGAAGTTTTCGTTCTTCTTGTATTCTAGACCAAGATCCACTGATCCTTTGAGATATCTCAAGATGCGCTTTGCTGCTTTCCAATGACAAACTTTGGGTTCTTGCATGAACCTGGATAGATAGCTCACTGCAAAGCTGATATCTGGTCTAGTGTAGGTCAGGTAAATGAGACTCCCAATCAGCTGCCGATAGAGAGTGGTACTTACCTCAGGAGATGGATCTGAACGAGATAACTGTAATATGTTCTCCATAGGTGTAGCAATTGGTGTGCAATCCATCATCCTAAACTTCTCGAGCGTTGTCTTGGTATATTTCATCTGAGAAACAAATATGTGATTCTCTTTCTGCCATACTTCCAGTCCAAGACAATAATGCATAAGCCCGAGATCTGTCATGTCGAATGATCGCTTAAGATCTTTCTTTGTTTCATCAATCATCTTCACTGAACTTCCAGTGATGACTAGATCATCGACATAAACTACAATAATCACCATTTCCCCCCCTTGCTTTTTGAGGTAGAGATTGGGATCGTATGGATTTCTGACAAATCCATGTTGTACGAGATGCTCATCAATCTTGATGTACCATGCCCGGGGTGCCCGTTTGAGGCCATACAGAGATTTACTGAGTCTGCATACCTTTTCTTCTTGACCAGGTACTACATATCCCTCAGGTTGAGTCATGTAGACTTCTTCTTGCAAATCTCCATTCAGGAAGGCACTTTTTACGTCCATCTGGTGAACTTTCCATCCAAACTGAGCAGCTAGAGCAAAGATCATCCTGATCGTTTTGATCTTAGCTGTGGGAGAAAATGTCTCCTCATAGTCAATGCCTTCTTTCTGTGCGTACCCCTTTGCTACAAGTCTTGCTTTACACTTGTCTACTGTCCCATCTGCTTTGTACTTAGTTTTGAATATCCATCTGCAACCAATGGGTTTCTTCCCTGGTGGAAGATCGACAAGCTGCCAAGTGTTATTCTTCATCACTGATTGATATTCAGAATCCATGGCATCTTTCCAAGCTTTTGACTGTAGGGCTTCCTGGACTGTAGATGGCTCATCTGTTTCAATAACTCTACTCATCAAAGCAAAGTTAACTTCTTCTCTTGCTTTACTGCGAGTCCGTGGTCCAGGGGTGGATGTATCCGGTGGAGCATCCAGTCTTACATCTCGTAATGTGCTTGTACACCATTTAGGCATACGTTGAGCTGTTCCCATGGGTTGTGGTCCTATCTGATCAACACCATCATCCCCATCATCACTTTCATCTTCTGAGGGAACATTTGCTTCAGTTTTTACAACTAGGTGAAAAATCTACATCTTGCGAGTCCGGAGGAGGAGTCTCTACTTCCTTCTTCTCGAAAGACTCAACATCTCTGCTTGTGTAGACTTTTCTGGTCTTAGGATCCATCAGTCTGTACCCAAGAGTCTCTTCACTGTATCCAATGAAGATGAGATTTTGTGACTTCATGTCCAATTTCTTTCTGTTCTGTTTGGGTATGTGCATGTTGGCTTTGCACCCGAATACTCTGAGGTGTGCAATGGATGGTTTCCTTTTTGACCATGCTTCTTGTGGTGTAATTCCATCAAGAGCAGTTGTGGGTGCTCTGTTTAGCAAATACACTGCTGTTTTTGCTGCTTCTGCCCAAAATGTCTTTGCAAGTTCGGAATCATCGATCATGCATCACACCATTTCCATGATAGTACGATTTCTTCTCTCGACAACACCATTTTGCTGCGGTGTGTGTGGAGGAGGCATTTGTTGACGAATCCCGTGAGTTTGTAGATAGTCTCTGAACTCATCACTGGTGAATTCCCCCCCTCGATCTGAGCGGAGAGTTCTGATGTGACGACCAGTTTCTTTCTCAACTGCCACTTTGAACTTTTTGAATGTTTCAAAGGCTTCACTTTTCTTGCGAAGACAAAAAATCCACATTTTTCGTGAATAGTCGTCAACACAGAGCATGAAGTACTGGAACCCTGAATGACTTGGCTGCATTGGACCGCACAGATCGGTATGAACCAGGTCAAGTTTTCCATGAGCTCGAAAAGTACTTGTTTGGAATGAAACTCTGTGTTGTTTCCCTGCTAAGCAGTGAGGACACTTGTCTGTATCCTTCTGAAGAGATGGTAGCCCATGTACCATATTGCACCGGCGAAGTGTGTCGAGATATTTGAAACTTACATGACCAAATCTCCTATGCCACAACTGAGCTGAGGTGGAGTTTTTAGCCACGAGTGCTTGATCATTTTTGTGAATGAAATCAAGTTGAAACATTCTTCCCACATTTGAGGCTTTTGCAATTATTTTCGAGCCTCTGGATTTATCTCGAATCAAACACATTTTCTTGCCGGATTGACTATCAAAGTCAATTTTCAGGTTGTGATCTAGGAGTTGACTGACCGAAAGAAGGTTCTTTGTCAACCCAGGGACATATAGAACATCTGATAGTTTGCATTTGCGTGAACCAAGGGGTAGAGAAATGTTTCCAATCCCCTGTACTGTATATGAAGAATCATCTCCCAATGAAACATGATTTTTCGATGGCGTGTCCCTCATTGAAATAAACCAGTCTCTGTGGCCGGTCATGTGTCGAGTGGCTCCCGAATCAACATACCAGACTTCACTAGATGACGTGGATGGTTCACTTGATCGAGCAGTGAACAAGAAGTCTTCATTGTCTGACTAATCTTGTTGCTCAGCAATATTACCTTGCTGGTGGGGTCTTCTTTTCCAGTTCCCCTTTTTCTGCCCGTGATAGTTGTTTGACTGTCCCTTGTAAGTTTGTTGTTGTTGTGGTCCAGAATTGCTTGATGAACCTTTCTTATATGTGTTAAACCAACAATCTTGTAAGTCATGTGCTCTTTTGCAAATTGGACATTGCTTCTTCTGTTGATTGTCCCCATGATACTGATTTTGATGAGGGGACTTCTGAAAGGATTTAGGTTTTCCTTTACCTTTTCCTTTCCATTTTTGATGTGAAGACAGTGCCTGCTCCTCTTCATCATCCTTGTTGTGCATTGCTTCCTCTTGTTGCAGTAGGTTTACTAGCTTGTCAAAACTAATTGTCGTATCTGACAAGTTTAGAGTTGTGACAAAAATTCGGTAAGAAGAAGGGAGAGCTCTCAGAACAATGGGAACGAGAGACTCATCTTTGACCTCTTCTCCTAGGGCTAGAAGTGAAGCCCTCAACTCTGCAACTCTTCTTAGGAAGGCTTCAATTTTCTCATTCTGTTTGAATTTCAATGTATGTAACTGACTCTACAAATTGAGTATGACATTCTTGTTCTTGGCCTCATATATTGTGCTCAGCTTATCCCAAGCTTCTTTTGCTGATGTGGCATCTCGAATGTGGACTTGCACATCGTCGGATACTCCAAACAAGATGATGAGCTTTGCTTTTTGATCCGCTCTATCAAATTGTCGTTGTTGTGTTGCATCAGTTGGTGATCTGGTTAGAGTACCAGTCACAACAGGCCAGATTTCTTCAAACTCAAGCTGTGTCTTGATTTTTGTCTTCCAAGCAGCATAGTTGCTTCCTCTGAGCAATTGTGAATCCGGAAGAAAAAATTTGGGGGCATTGGTGCCCATTTTGCAGAGATCACTGACAGGGTTTGGCTCTTATCACTCCAGGTATAAGGTCTCCCAATCTATATACCGTCAGTCCGATATACCGAACCTTTCTATATACGTGCCCTTCCGATATACCCGTCGGTACGTGGAAGAAGCTCGCCCTTTCTATATACCCGGCGGTACGTGAAAGAGGCGTTAACGTACGTGAAAGAATTCGATACGTGGTACCAAGACAGTACTGATGGGGTCTGTGCGATTATTGACACCGGCTCAAAGAAATATCCTCATACGCGCGCGTAACTTCACTATATACTCGGATAATTTCTCAGTCCGGATTTATGTCTTGCAATCGTTCACAGACGGATGGGATGGTTCATAGTGTGTGCACTGTGACCTTATTACTCCCCGTCGATTTATAGGGTCGATGCCCAGACGACGTTGTTGCAGCTATATTAGGCGTTAAGTGCAGTAGTAGTCGCGACGGCTTTACCCGTAAGCGCTTCCTAGAGGCACTGTATATACCGAACGCTGCGAATGAGATCTAGGATCTCGTGAGTGTTACAGAACCAATTTTTTATTATTTTTTATTACAATTCTGCCACTTTTTGAGCAGTTACAAAGTTTGCAGTTGACTATGACAACCTGCAAATTAGTACAATATGCAGCAGTATATAATTTACATTCAAAAAATTGTACAATTTGAATGACAGGCAAAAATTTCTGTTTCGCGGGTCCTGGTGGCCTCCTGAGCCCAACACGACCCAAAATGCTAAAAATTGCAAGAAAATAGCTGAAAATGCAATTTTTAGATGGGTCTCCTTTTGCAAAAAATGTCCAAAATGAAAAACCAGGCCGAATGGGAGAAAAAATTTTTTTTTACCCTAAATTAGGGATTTCTCCGCTAAATTTAGTTAGTTATAACTAAATTCAAAAAATCTGCTAAATTTAGCAGTTTCACCAAAAATTCCTCCAAATTTCAAAAGGTGAGTTTTTGAGTGTTGTTGGTGGGATTTGACCCCCAGACCTCTCACTCCCAAGGCGCATGCAATAACCAACTTGGCCACTTAGGGGCGCTTAGTATGGAAATGAACTAATTTGTATTTATTGAAAGGTAAAATCGACTTACCTTGTTTGCATGGCGACCTGGCAGAGACTCCACGTGTCGGTGAATGAGTGGATGGTGCGTTAGGTTTTCCTTATGCATAGAAAACAAATCTGACACTTGTTATTTCTTATTGTTTTTCTCAGTTGCCTCTTTTGTTTGCTCACCGTTGTATTCTTGTGTAGGTCGCTTGGATGGAGGATTTGGCGCTGGCGAGTGGAGAAGGCCGCTCTTGCTTTTCTTCCACCGTTTTTTTGTGTTTGGCCGCTGTTTTTTTCCTTTGGCCGCTGTGTTTTTGTGTTGCTGTGTTTTTGTTTGTTTTATTTTTCCAAGCTTTGGTGTGGAGGTGTTGAGAAGTCTGCTTTGGCCGCTTTTTACTATTCTTCCACCGTGTTGGGTGTGCAGGTCCGACTAAAGAGATCAAACCTCGCCGCTTTCTATTTATCTTGTAAACTGAAGCAGCAGCAGTAATGGCAAATGTGGGGAAGCTATGGCGATGGGAGGAAGATCTTCATTACCGAACAAGGGTCTTACACAGGCGTTGGGCTGCCTGTGGAAAGGGAAACGAACCCGGGACCTTCACACCGCCAGGAGTATGACTTTGACTTCGAGTTTGGTCGATCTAGCTTCGACGGCGAATGAAATTTGCCCGACAGAAGATCTGTTTCATCAAGGCCATCTCCTTCCTTTGATTAATGTTTCCGCTTTCTATGGAGGCTCAGCTTTGAAAGGTGCCTTTTTTTTTTTTAATACTCCTTCCACCCTTTTCTGTGAGGTCTCATTTTGCTGTACAGGCTTGACAAAGTTCACAGCTTGATGGGGAGTTGTTCCTCCAACTTTGATTCTGAGGAGGCTGTTTGCTTACTGCAGGTGCACATACACACAGACCTCCAAAACAAGCAAAGCAACTTCCAAATATAGTAGAGACCAAATGTAGAGACAAAACCCTTATTGGGAATTTTTTTTTTTTATTATTTTCAATACCTGCAACAAATTTTGCCTGGTGCAACCAGCACAAGTGCAAAATTTTTTTTTGCCTTCCAAGCACCTGAAAGGAACATGAGGGTGTGGGGGAGATAGGGATGGGGCTGGGAGTTTTCACGAGGCTGCATAGGCTCTCAAATGCTACAAACACTTCTCCAATCTCCTCTCTCTCTGTTGCTCTCTCTTCCACACCTCTACAGGTCTAGATTCTCACTCTGGTACCAAATGATGATTGAAAAACAGGGACAGAAGCCTGATGAATTTATTAATCTCAATCAATCAACCATTACAGAGAATGGGCTGCAATATTTATAGATATTGCACAGAAAAATACATATGGGAGAATAAGTTGCACAGGTGCAACCAAATGCCAAAATGAACAAGCTTCCAATAACATTCGGGAAGCAACAATTAGATAAAAACAAATATATTGTTTAAAACAATATAACAGTATGTGTAAAAGACAAATATGGTTGATTAACCATATAACAAAATAACTATAATTATTTAATTAATAAAATTAATTAAATAATTAAACTATGCATAATTAATAATATTTTATCCTAACAAAGCTGACCCCTAAAAAAAATTAAACTGTAATTTTTAGGCGAACAGGTCACTGACCCGTGCTAGAAAATTCGCCTTTTCAAATTTTTCAAAAATGGAATATTCACCATATTATGAATATTCACCACTAAAATTATCCCTGACCATGATGATCCTCCTTGAAACTTAACTGATGAACTCATCCTGACCAACTCACTTTGTCTCATCTAGCTCCATGAGTGATGAAGAAGGATCTACCCGTTACACCCTGCGATGCTTTACCTTGCTTCTGAACAAAAATGGACTCACGATGATGCTTCTAGAACCCTTGTGACATTTTCAATTCTCTATTTGAATCATGAAATAATTTCATTATCCCACATGGAGTCCAAAAATAAGAAATATGAGTGAAAATGAAGCCATCTAAAACTTTTTGTTCCCAAAATGATAAATTTTTATTTTTAATAGGTAGGGCCATGACCTGCTATTTTAGGACATATTGTCTGTTTTGCTCTAATTTCACCTTTTGAACCTCTCAGAATATTTGATAGTATTTTTTCGCTGAGGTATTGGTATTTTTAACACATTTATATTTTTAGCAGGTTACTTTTTGGGGACCTGCTATTTTGGGAAAATTGTCATTTTTTACCCTGTCTCTCATTTTGCAATCTTTCCCGACTGTCCAAGATGATCAAACTTACAACTGGGGGGAATTAATATTTTTATCATATAGGGAAGCATATAATATGATATTTTTATTAAATGGTGAAAATGACCTTGGTTTGTGACGTGAACAACATTTTTGGATTTGCCTCTTCATCACGATCTCATGCTCTAATTTTCATTGTGATTCACCCACTGAAAAAGCCTAGAAATTAAAAAAACAATTTTTTTTGCCTAGTGAGAGCTTCAAAATATAGAGCTTCCATGGCAGACATTAATGGAGTCATATATATTTTTGATAGTTTCTAATTTCACCTCCAATTGCAATGAAATCAACTCTATTGGGATAGGTTTTTCATTTGGAGTTTGTGTTCACAATTTCAACTTCATTCTACTGTCAGATTGATGAGAAATTTGAAGAATAGGAGCTAGGGTACAAAATGGAGTTTTTTTGGATTAAATAATCCAAATAATTAGTTTAAATTCCATGAATTTCTATTTTATTGCCTCTAAAAATGAGGATTTTTGTAAAAAAGTATCATCTCGATCTGTGCATCAAATTGTGAGATATGAGCATTTTACTGTTTTTGTTTATGAGGGTTTCTGGCAGTGAAAAGACATGGTTTTAGATTGAAATATAATTTTTTATTTCTATAGTAGTGATGGAATAATGAATAAATGATGTTGAAGGTTCGATGGAAGTTTTGAATGCAACAATAATGGAGGAGAGGAAAGATTGCTGACAGTTGGATATTTCTTGTGCGTGCATGAAGAAAATCTAGAAGCAGCATGACAGATAGAAAATTTTGCATATTTTTGATAGATGGGAAGAAGATAAATTTTTTGCACCAATTACACCAATTTTTTTGTGCACTTGGCAAAAAAATTGTGACCCATCCCCCATCGGGCCACTTATTGCAGCTTGATTACACGAAGCAGGGGTTGGGAAATGGAGCCTGGGGGGATAAACTTTGCAAAAGGGGCTAAACTAGGTCATATTGGGGTCCAAAGGCCTAAATGGGATGGGGGTGCATTTTATTTCACCATTTTCACCAAATATTTGGTGCACTTGGTGCAAAAAATTGCGCCACTCTCCCATTGGTTGGATTTCAAACTCAAAATTGACTACCTGCTAAAGCTTATGGAACAACTTATTGGGGGCATAACTTGAGCTCCTGGACATATTTTCACACACTTATTTATATTAAATTATATGGAAAATTCCTTTTGAAAAAAATGGTGATGGTCTCATACCTTTATTATGCATTAAACGTCCTGAAATTTCCACATTTTGATTAGGATTGCCAGCTGTCCCTGTAAAGAATGAGCTCCCTTGAAAAACACCAAGGGTTTGTGAAAAATATGATGATTCCAACTTGTATAGGATTCTATTATATTTCCAATTAGTATTTTTTTCCTCCTAACTCCTCTCAGAGCTCCCAAAATCATCTGCCGAAGATCAAATACTTGTTTTGAATGCCTTCTCCTTGAGGTTAAGACTGGGTCACATGGGTGCCCAAGAGCTTGAATGGGAGGGCTGGGGAGTTTTGTGTCCCAAATTTCCAAAATATTTTGTGCAACTGGGACACAAAAACATTCCCTCACGTTGTCTTGATAAGTGGCAGAGCGTGATTGCATAGAGCGGGGGCTGGGAAACAGAGCTTCGGGACTTAACCTTGCGAAAAGAGTTAAACTGTGGTCATATGGAGGGTCTAGGGGCCTAAATGGGAAGGAGGAGAACTTTATCACACCATATGCATAAATTTTTTGGTGCATTTTTTTGTAAAAAAGTGTGCCACATTCTGATTGGTTGGTTTTCTAGCCCACAAATTGGCTAACTGTTGGAGTTTGTGCCTTGGAGATCAACTTGTCAGGACCATAACTTGAGTTACTGGAGGATTTTTTTGATGAAATTTTATATTAAATAGATTGAAAATGGTTTCTAAATCCAATGGTTGGGTTATCATACCTTGATTCCACCATTTAACCCTTAAAATGTAGGATTTGTGTTTTGGCTCCAAGACTATGCATGTGAAAAACGGGATGGCGACATATTACACCTAGGAATTGTGAAGAATATGATTTCCCCAGAATCTAGGGATCTGAAATAAATTTCTGATGATATTTTTTTTACTCCTAAATCCTCTAGAGCTCCTAGAATTGCTTCTTGAAGCTCAGTAGCATTCTTTTAGCACTGTGCACTACTTAGGCCTCCAAAACCCACTTTTGGTGAACTTGCTCCAAAACTTTAGAAACTTCCCAAAACCTTATAAAACTGATTGAAAAATTTAATTATCTTTGTACTATGCCTCCATGATGAAATTACGCCTTTAGTTCTATTCTGGGGGTATGCACCATCTCTGAGAAGATCAGAAAATGGTCCTTCCCAGGCTTGCCAAAAGACTTGTCTTGATGGATATTGCTTGGGAAGAACTTGAAAAGAATGGATAACCCTATATCACCTATGGGTACAATGAATCAAGGATTAGGGTGATATGAAGGAGATATCAGGGTGGCCTTTGAATAAAATTTTCAAGTAGGGTGTGGTTTTCATTCTTGAACATTGTGAATTTTCTTGTTGCACATTTACATGACAACACATAACATCCGTATCATTAATTATTCTCCTTTGCATTCATTTAAATTTGGTGGGGGTCACTAGGTATTTATTACATTATTTAATTGTTGACATTGAGTGCTTTTAGGAATTCTATAAAATTATCGACTATCATCTTATTTTGATATAAATATGCATCACCACCTTGACTATCAATATTGATAGTGACTAGTTAATATGGAGATAACATTTTGTTTTGTGATTTCACTATTTGGATTCCAAGCTTGTATTTTGATTTTTTTGGTCTTTCCATTCTGAAAATGATTTGTGAAATATGACAATCAAATGGATGTTTTATGTTGATCAATATATCATTTAGCACATGCTTTCACTATGGACACCTTGTCTGTATAAAAGGAGTTTTTTTCAAGGATATAATGAATTATTATGCTAATTTTGTAACATGGTTAAAATTTTTGTCTTTCACAAATTTTGGATTACCCATGTACTTTATGAATCTGAATAATGTGTGGAATAAGGTATAAGGTTTTGGATTAAATAAAATCAAATTAAAAGGGGCCAAATTGCCATTTGTGAGCTCTAAGTCCCTAGGTATAAGGTAGAAACAAATAGTGGGTGAGTAATGGAGATGGAGTTATTGGAATTCAATGCGGATGTAAGGGTATTGAAAAAGGTGAGAATTTTCAGTTTTGGGGTCATTCTTGTTTTGCATAGCAAGAATTTGGAGCTCGGAGGTTTTCTGGTCCTGTGTAAGGTGGTCAAGGTTTTGAGCTCTCTATGTGTCAATAACCAACATGTATGATCTATTGGTTTGACAGTTGTGATTGGGCTTTGGATTTTGAGCTTATTTTTGAAGCAATACAGATTTATTTTATTTCTTCCTGTGAATTATTTTTCAAGATATCCAACTTGAATAGACATTTCACATACCCATTTTTTTTCACACTTGCATGCAAATATACTCTACAATATTTTGTTGAGATTATTATATCTTGAGATGGGTATAATTTTTTTTGGGTGTGTTGTATAAAACTTCTTATGTTTTCTTGTGGAGTTTTGAGCTCATTTGAGTTTGATTTTATATTATGGGTCGCATCTTCTTTTGAAAATGTATGCATGAGAATATATGGGAGTCGTTGTTTCTTATAAATAAATACTTTGTTACAGTTTTGTTTATATTCACAAATCATGCTTGATTACCATTTTTCCTGAGTCATATAAATGAGAAAAATGTATTTTCTTTGAGTTACAGTGAATTTTATTTGATTCGTTTATTTGGGTATTTCAAAAATGATTCAGTGTAAATAATATGTCATTGTTTTTAGGTTTTGGGTGAAAGAATATTTTATGTTTGAAGGAAAAGAGACATTTTTCGGTCATCTGGGTATTAATAGTATTTAATGGTCAATTTATAATCAGATGTTGATAAAGAAATGCTTGAAATTCTCCATGAATTCATGTTGAGTTGCTTAATTAAGTTTTTGAGTTCCCTGTAAGCTCTAATGAAGATCTTAAATGAATGCATTTGTTTAATCAAGGTGATGATGTAGTTGATAGCGATAAACTGTGATATTTTGGTTTCAAAGACCAATGAAATGAATCTAAAGAATATTGTGATTTGGTTGATTAGTATTTTGAACATGCATGTTTTTGGGGCTTTGTGACTTCAAGAAATTGTTGTTTAAATTTTTTAAAGGATGCTAACATATGAATAAATTTTAATATAGTGATAAGTTTGTCACTCAATTTTTTGTGAAGTATGTGGAAATTACATGGATAGAGTGATCATAAATGATAATATGTATTCTTTATCTATCGAAATTCCACATGTACATGCATATGCTATGGATTTTCCATTTGTATTCTTTTGTAAAAAGGCTTGAAATAATGTGGGCATGTGCTTATTTTATACATAAATGATATCTCGACAGTGGGCTGTTTTATATTTTCAAAAAATGTGACAAAGTAAACTGAGATAACTCTACAGAAAGATAAAAGCATGTTTTATTTAAATTTATATGTCATTGTATTTATTGACCATCATTTTTTTAATTTTTGGATTGACAAGCTCAGTTCCAGGAGGTTAAATGAAAACTTGCATATTAAGACTTGGTGATTATTTTTATTCTTTCAACATTTCATCATGTTAGGATAGGATGGTTGGGGTCCTAGGAGGTTTGAATCAAATCATTCATGGGGGCATAATATTTTTTGTGGTCGATCATGGGAGAGGGGTTCACCTAGGAGTAGCCGAAGGGGAACTAGTACTCTTCGGGTAGGCATACCCTTTATTAGACATGGCCCCACACATGTATCTATTCATTTTGATGTCAGTGAGCCTTGTCTTCTTTAATTTTTTCAAGTAATTGATTCATAGCCATGTAATCCACATTATCAAAACATTAATAATCCACCTCTGCATAATCTTGAACACATACATGCTGAAAATAACTCAGTTTCCTCTAATAGATATGTTTAATCTACTCCTCGTGTACCTCCATAGCCTATAATACCGGTCAATTATGCACCACTCTTTCTTGGAAAGAATAAAAATTCACCTTCTCATGGGTCCTCAAATACCTCTAAGGATGTTAGGTCCTCTTCTCTTGTGCGTAAGTTGACAGGTGTAGTGAAAAGAGTGAAATTGGAAGTAGAAGAGGAATCTGGTGTTTTCACTCGCACCATACTTCTTGTGGAGCCATATGAGTATGTAGAGATGGTTATTGAGGTAGGCACGCCATTGTTAGACCTGACAGGAGATGACTAATTATCATATTTTGGTTTGATAAACTTGATTGGATACATGTGGTACTTTGCATACATTTCACATTTTGGATATCATACCTTATATTTTGGGACAAATCTGAATGACTTGATGGTGACAATTGTTTATATATATATATATATATGGTTGTGGATATTTGATTGGCTATTATATCATGATGATGTGTTGGCTATTAAAAGGATGAATGCTTAATATGGATTTTTTTTACATTTATTTAGTGTATGCAATACTTAGTGGGCCATGCTTTGATAATTCATACCTCATTCATATATATATATATATATATATATATAAAGTGAAAAATTTCAAATCCCATGTCCTTCTTTTAATTATATGGCTCACGTAAGTTATAAAGTGAAGTATTATTATTATAAACCTTAAAAAATTCTTTAAAGTCATTAAAAATAAATAATCGGTTACAACTGATTCTACTCATGAGGATATTATAAAAGGACGTGAAGGATTCAATTACAAAGGATGGAAATGAAGTATTTTGTAGCTATTTGAAAGTTATTTCATTCTGAAATTATTTTTTGTGCAATGCATTTCTGAGGCAAGTGATCTTATAGGAGTTATGATGACATTATTTTGAGGTTTGAGTGTGGATTTCAAATACAACAAGTATATCCAGATTTAACATCATTATTCTGATTATTTGATTAAATATTCTATATTCTTATCTAACTGATTACAAATTTTGTCTGTATATGTAGAGAAAAATTGATGATACCTTCACTTCATCTCAAATGAGTGTAATATGTATCCATGTTAGATTTGATATTTGATCATGACTTTGTCAAGATGTTGTTTTAGTGATCATTGTACTTCATTTCATTAATGCAAAATCTATCCTCTTCATCATATCTATATCAATTTTCTATTTCATCAATTGTGTAAATAAGTTTATATGTTGATTTTTTATTTCATTATCTCCTTAGTTTGTTATTTTTTTTGTTTACAAGATCATTATAATATTGGGAATAATTGTAAACAAGAGATTATAAAATATCACTCAATTTTCACCTTTTCAAGAGGTTACCTAATTAATAGGTTTCTCTCTATCAGATAAAGGTTGATAATATTTGTTGTGATCCAGAAAATCAAGTTTGATATACAAGTGATCAATTCAGAATTAAAATACATTGAGTTTAAGGTCAAATCTTTTATTATTCTCTTTAATATCTTGGTGGTCTTGTTGTATGTTGAATTTTGATGTGTTTTCCTTATTTTTTGTTGATGTATGTACATTATTATTATTGTTAGAAATAGAAACTCCCTAGATCTTAAGTTAAATCATTACTTAGTCTATATTAAACTAGCCATGCTTAAGAAAATTCTTAAGTACAATCATGATTAAATTGGTCTGATTATATCTTGACCCTTTACGATAGGAGAAAGGGTTGATTGGTTGTCAATCTAATTTTTATTGAAAATATGTGCCTGACCCCCTGAATCCTCTAACTACTAGCTCACCCGTTGCGTCTACAACTACTAAAAACTTCAACACCCATTAGTATGTCACCCACTACTGAATGTATGCCTCGCTATACCTCGCATCATCGACCGGTATTGGCCCTATGGCCAAATCTGCCTCATCTGGACCTGGGGGCACTAGATGTGCTTATATAGGGCTTGACCTTCATCATGGGTGTCTCGTAGCCCTGGTAGATTGACACCATATATATGGCTTTGGGGGAACATCTTGAGCCACACCAAACTATCAAGATACTTTCTCACCCTAGAATAGCTCTGATACTCCTAGAAATCGGTCATCTTACCAAATAGTGCACCGAATACACCAAAACTCAACATCGTCCTCCACCCACCCTCCATAATCTCTATACACTCTCCAAATAACCACCCCAGGGCCCATCTGATCTAACATCAACCTATATGTGGTCATGTCCATCCTCCTACTCCAAGTGCCCACCCAGTTTGCTGGAAAAATCTTTGGCCGAGCCCCATCGTCCCATGGCCCACTAAATGGCCTCACAATCATTATATGCTCATACGTCCATCTATGTAATAGGGTGGTCCCTCCTACTCCACCACCATGGTCCTCCTACGTGAATCAATACAAATCCTTATATAAATGGTCCAACACACATCATGCCCATGCATATATCATGATATGATCCTATATCCTCTGATGAATATCATGCATCCTATACAAAATACTAACCCCACCACCCTCCATGACCAATGATGAAGCTAATACAACTGTAATGAATTTTTGCAAGCTAAGAACCCTAGAGCTCATAATCACATCCAAGCTAATATGCGTCTCAGCATGCACCCAAGACCCTATAAAATATCATTGTGCGACCCTTATCTGGTTGTAGACATATACTATTTACATCACATGTATCCTCTCTCTGACGATAGGTAACCTAAATATCCTATATACATCCTCTAGTGTCACCTTCATCTCCCCGATTAGTAACCAAAATGTACAAGTATTGGCAAACCACCTCTCACACAATGTTATCAATAATGGTAGATTATTGGGTAAATCCCCCAATCTAGTGATGTTACGTAAGCTGACATGATCCAATACACCCCACTCATCATCGGTCAGTCCCAAACCAAGAAATGTACTCAAATGACGCCCTCTTCAAAACTCCCTCAAGTGTGTATCTCTCATCACATTATAAAAAAAGCAACAAAACACAGTTTTAGCATGCATACATGCTTCAACATCAATAATAACTACAAAAAAACCTACATTAACCAACCAATACAAAAAACTACCCTTGGACACTAGCGCCCAAGAGTTGGACATTAATGCCCCATTCTAGGTTAGTAGTGCCCGTAACTGGGTGCTAGTGTCATGACGGATAACCACGTCATGTCCACTTCCTTCTCGGTTAGAAACACTGTATTTTAAAAAATATTTTTTTTTTTCTAAAACTGATAGAAATAAACATATTTGACAAAAAATTCTAGATTTCATCCTACAAACCAGATCCCTAGTCATTTATGTAGCCACGACTGTTGTCACTCTCTCAAATCTCATCAGAATAGCCTTCTTAACATGTGGCATCCTGGATACTCATAGATCAGATCACACTCACTCTTGGTTCAAATGAATTTACTATTCACCTTTTTCATATTACTATATATAGTAATTCAATTTTACTCTACACAATAGTCACCACTTTCTCCTATTCTCGCAACTAATACATGCACACAGTTCGAATAATATCATGAACCTCATTACTCTATTTTTCTCCACATTTATGAAATCCAGATCATGGTATCATATAATACCATACTATATAATTCTAAAGAACCTATCTTCATTTTTAGTACACACACTATTCAATATCTACATATACTCTATCAACACTACTACATCTCCTATACTATTTGTCTGTTACTACTACTATCCTTAGCATCCTTGCTTTCAGATCAGTACTCATTTCATCACTCCTCACCCTTTCACTGAAAGGGGCATAAAATTAGGATAATTTTATAATCCCTCTTAGGATACAACATAATCAATCAACACTCCTAATATGTTATTATAAAATTTTCTACGATCTTACTCAAATACGGTTACATTTATCCTATATGATAGTCGATACTTTTGCTATTTCAAATACCTTCCCCCAAATGACCTAATACGGGGGAAGAAAATCTCTCGGGTGAGTAATCTTCCAAAATACATCGTATTCATTCAACTCTTATCATTAAAACCAATCAATCATTAGAATAACCATAGTTACTATCACTTCGAGATGACCTAACTTGGGAGCCTCATTACATCACCATCGCTTCTAGATGATCTAACTTAGAATCCATCTAATTATATTAAAATTGAAACACCTGTCACTATAGGAGTGGGGGTAATGAGATGCCATTTATTTTCCTGTACTACTCCTATGCGGGTTCTTCAATCGAGACAAACACATTTTAAATGGAACAAAATGGTAATAAACTGGTACTTATCCATCTGAAATAGTTGGAGCTTCCTATCTCCCCAACACCCTTCCTCTAGCGATAGGATGCCCAAATCCTTAAATTATCAAAAAATCAAGTTGGGAATTGATTACTCCCTGCCTCTTCTATCACCTTTGAAAAACATTCAAAATCTCTAACATCATCACAACTATCTCTCCAAGTTTCTCCTTACGAAGGTTTATAATCTCTTCCTACGCCACATGGGTCAAAATGATAATCCATGGTTTTCCATGCTATACGTTTCTATATTCTACGCACACTCTGTAAATGGCTTCTCTGGACCCTGTACAAGTATGTTCCTTACTTCCTTTATACTACTTGAATTTCCTTTAAATAACATAAGGGGGGTAAATGTAGACACAAAATTATGCACATATAATCACTTTACTATGTCATTGGTATGTTTTTATATGCATGAATCTTAAGTAATAAAATTACTCATTGGTGACACCATCCCTTATCCATCTATGTTCTTTGATTTATTTCTATTGTGACTCTTTTCTACATCTCTCATTTCTGTATGCACTTCTGGTCAGGTCAAAGGGATCTTTGTTTGTATGGCTTGTCACATCTTTTATTCTTGGTCTCAGAACACTAGCACCCAAGTGCTTATTTCCCTTCTGGTTTCTCCTCTCCTCCTTTTTATTTTTACACATTTTTATCATTTGTGGTTGGCCTTGTTTATTTTCTTATCCTTATCTCACATTATTAGTTAGCCTTTGGTGTTACTAGTGTTGAAATTCAAGAAAGATACTCATATACATACATAACATACTAGCCATTATTTTGGCCAGAAAATCAAGAGGGAATATCACATCTAAATATTAATACTATTATTCAAAGGGAATGCATTTTGAGTTTCCTACATTGTAAAGGAAGGGAAGTGTTGAATTTCATATCACACATTTGCATCAAAGCTAGCTATAGCCCACTATATTGGCATCATTAGCATGAGGGAAAACATAAGGACACCATATCACACACAAAAAAAAATAACTACATGGATTCTGAGATGTAGTGCAGCGCTTAGTACTAAGTTCACTCATCGGGTGACTTCCGGGGTCAGTCTGACTTCACATATTACATTGTTTATTCAGATCTAATGTTTTTGTGAGCTTGTGTAGATAGCCAGGGTTTGTTTTATAGGTTATAGGTGTAAGCGGAACCCTAATAGAGAAATAATAGTGACAAATAATTAATATAAGAAAAAATATTCCAACCCAGAAAATATTAGATTCCGAATATTCATGCAATCACTAGTGTACATGATGTTCTTGTCCTCATGTGTGCACTTCTCTCCAACACAGTTCGAAATTCCAACACCCTCTTAGATCTATTTTGAAACTTTTTCTATCCAGATCCAATATTCAAATAGTAATGATCACTCTTAGATCACACAAGATCAACTAAGTCATAATTCCTCTCTTGTGTGTTTAGGGATTTTATATTATTGAATTTTTATTGCTTATATATTACTGTATCTTACCATTAGAATATCATTTGTTACAATAATTATTATGAAATTATATTTAAATCAATTGGTTAACAATGCTTCAATATATCTTGAGGCTAGGGAGACCCTCTCCCCTCTCCCCTCTATAAATGTATAGTATAACAATTAGTGTGAATAGAGTTAAGATATAAGGTTGGTCAATTCTCATTCAGAGTGATTGCCTCTCTACAAAAGTAGTTTAGAGTTAACATTGTGAAAGGTTTTCCAAAACCTTGATGTCATATGGGTATCTCTATTAGAGATAATTTTCTTTGGAACTCTATGTAAATGAAAAATCTCTTGAAAAACCCCCCTCACCAAAGCTGGTGAATCATCTTTCAAATTCCTTGAAATATAATGGGATATCTTGGTGAGCTTCTCCACAACCACCAATATAACATCACTTTTGTTCTTGGAAATTGGAAATCCTTAAACAAAATCCATACTAAAAACTTCACATTTCTATTTGGAAAGTTCATATGGTTATAACGACCCAATTGGATGAACATGCTCAACTGTAACATACTGAAACTTCAAACATTTTGAGACCAAAATTGTGACATACCTTTTAATCCTTGGTCAAAAGTACAACTATTTGAGACCAGACATCATGTTTTTCACACCTAGGTGACCTAAAAAAGGATTATTATGTGCCTCCTATAATATAAGGGCCCTAAATCCATCAAGGTTAGGTACATATCATGAAACCTAGGAACTCAATATCTATCAAATTGGTAACCATGATATATATGATCTAGGATACCTGTCTCCAATGTAGATTTGACATTCCCATAAAAAGTATCTAAAGATAGATTACTTAAAACTTGTTTTCTAAAAGTGGTCTTCATTAAGGCCATAACCACTATAAGTCACCTTTTTTAAGGGCATATGCAACTTGGTTTTATTTTCCCTTGATATAGATTATATCAAAATCATACTTAAAAAATTATAATTAACATAGTTTCCATGCATTCAAGTTAGGTTGAGTCAAGATATACAACAATCCTAAATGATATATCTTAAGAACAAAAATATTTCCCAAAAGGTAATGCCTCCACATCTATAATTTATGTACTATATCTATGAGCTCGAGATCATGTCGAGCATAATTCAACTTCCCTTTCCTAATCTTTCATGAATCGTAAACCACCACCAAATTATTCTACATCAAAACTGCTCCAAATCCTTCAGCTGGTTCATCTGTAACAATGATGAAGTCTCCATTAGGATCTAATACTTTTAAATTGGTGTAGATGTCAAATTTTCCTTAAGATTTTGGAAGGATTTTCCACAATTTTTTGTCTAGATAAACTTCTTCCCTTTCTTTTGTAATGAGGTAATATGAGTGTCAATCCTTGAAAAATATTATACAAATTTCCTATAGTACCCTACAAGTCTCACAAAAATATGTACTAGGTTTAAACCATTCCATGATAGCCTTTATCTTAGTCGAATAAATTGCAATCCCATATGTTGATGTGATATGGCCTAAATAGTACACTTTTATTCATAAGAAGGTACACTTTGATAACTTGGCATAAAGCTTATGTTTTCTCAACATTTCCAATACCAACTGTAAATGATGAATGCTATCTTCTTGTGCTCATGAATAAATCAATATATCATCCAAGAAGACTAACATAAACCCATTTAGATAATATCTAAAAAAACTATTAATCAGATTCATGAAAGCTATTGGTACATTCACAAGTGCAAAAGGAATAAATGAGAACTCATAATGTCCATACCTTGTGAAAAAATCTATATTAGGTATGTCACTTTCCTTTATCCTTAATTAGTGGTACCCTGACCTTAAATCAATCTTCAAAAATACAGTCACTCCTTGTATAAAATATCATCAATGCAAGGTAAAGGATACATGTTATTTATTGTTTCCTTGTTCAAAATTATATAATCAATGTAAATTCTAAAGGTTCCATCCTTATTTTTCACAAAAAATATAGCACTGGCCAAGGTGAAACATTAGGAAAAATCAATCATTTATAGATAAAATCATGCGATTGTGCTTTTAATTCATATAACTTGTGTAATTCATTTGATAAGGAACTTTTGAATTAGGCTCTAATCCTAGAACGATGTCTATAGAGAAATAAAAATCTCTATATGGAGGAATTTCTGGCATTTCGTTTGGAAATACATCACTAAAATCTCGTAGGAAAGGGTAATCCTCTAATGTAGGTTTTTTTTTCATCACCTACATCATCAATGTGCATTGCATACATAATAAGACCCTTTCTCTATGATTTCTTTAACTACATGACTGAATTTTCCTTAACTTAGTGGATTTCTTAATCCCTTGAAAAATTTAATATTTCCCATTGTTGTCTTGGTATGTTATTGTTGTAGTATGATAGTCCACCTTAGCACGATGTTTCCATAGCTAATTTAACCTTAAAATAATAGCATCACATGGTCCTATGGGTGCAACATACAAGTAAACCTATGTTGTAAAACCCAATAACTCTAACTCATCTATAAATAGACATTTCTCTACTTTTTTTTCCCATTTAGTTGCCCTACTAAACTGACCATGTTTATCCATGTAAATAACTTGTCTAGAAATTTTACTCAACATATCATGTGCAAAAAAAAATTTAGTGGCTCTTGTATCAATCAAAATAAAAACAGAAATATAAAAAAAGTTTACTTCACATCTCTATTAGGGTAGACTGGAAGTTTGTTTGATTGTTTTTAACTATTGCATGTATGTGTTGTTGACTCTAAGATTGTGAAGGAAGTCCTCAATAAGTGTTTTAGGGATAAAATTCAGCATAGTGATATCCTCCACATGTATAAAATCTATTTGGTGGCACATTCTTTCGTGGAAACTTCTCTCCTACCCTCTTGTTCTAGTTGTTGCCACCATTTCCATTTAGCTAGTTATTCTAATTATTGTTTGTCTTGGATATGTTCCCAGTCTTATTTGAATTCCAAAAATTCCCTATTTTTTCTACCATTATTTTTTAACTTGTTAAATTTATTCTTGAATAGTTTTGGTGACTACCGATTTAGTACACTCCTTAGGGCTTTGAAATCCTTTATTGCACCTAAAAGTACCTATAAATATTGTTCCTGCTTCATTACTTTTTCAAAATATTCATCCATAGTATTTAGCCCATGTAAATCTATGCCCAAACCAATGAAAGGACTCAAACCCATAATATACTTACATTTTTATAACCGCTCATCCTTTTGGTACAATGATATATATTTAAGAAGTTTTATGAACTTATCTTGATATTTAACTACTATAAGGTCTCCTTAGGTCAAGTTCTAGAACTCAACCACTTTTCCATCCAAATTTAGTTGTATCAACTATATTTTCCTAAGTACATTCACAAATAACTCCCATGTAATTTTATTAGCATTAAAATTATGTTAAGCCTTTTTTATTGATCCACCGAGCAAATGCTTCACCTAAAAGATGATATTTTATCCATATTATCTTTATTTTCTTTGAGAAATTTTGGATCTCAAAATATTTCTCCATTTCAGTAAGCCACGTTTTATCCCTATCCCCTAGTACTAATCCTACGTACTTTGGTGGAATTACTCTTTTTAGATCCTAAGCCAATTCTATTTCAAGTCTTTCCCTCTTGGGCACCTTTTTAGGTACCCGATGATGGGAAAATTTTAAATATTTCTCATCTTTTCCATCCCCATTTTGGCCTCATTATCTTGATTATCTTCTTCATCTTGAACCTTGTTCTCTAGAGTAGTAAGCCAATCTTAGGTGTTAATAAATAATGCAATAATTTGATCCAACTTTTCTTGTTGGTACTTTGCAATAACATCATCATTATTAATTTCATTGACATTGTTGGCATAATTAGCATTTCCACTACCAAATGTTTCTCTCATCCTTTCCATTTTTACTCATGACATGCCACAAAAACACAAATTATAATCACAGTGAACACAAAAGGCCATAACATTGAACCAACACTCTAATACCAAGGTGTATGAACCCCTTGGTGGGTGAGTGGAAAAACACACTAGATTTTTTTTCTTAACATTTTCAATCACCCTTCACAACCATAAAAAAATTGTTTTAACGTAATTTCCTAGTCCCAAAATTACATTCAAACACATGTAAGAAGCATAATAATATATGTAAGTATACAAAGTTACTCTATCAAAGTAGATTTAATTCTATCACTATATCAAAACTTGTATAATTTGCTTCCATTTCAAAATAAATGAATTAACTAGGCATACTAATTAAGTATTGAAACCATGCGTATTAATTAACCATGAGTAATAATTAAGTATGATAATAATGGTAATGGAGAGCACTGTCTATGCTCTGTTAATGGCTGAAATTTTGATTTTTTTACTGCAATGGCGTTGTTTTCGTCGAGTCCTTGTGCTACTCTGAAGCAATTGTTGCATAAGTGGGTTCACCTCTAGCTGTTGGGGTTAATGAAGCTTTGTTAGTCATGTCTGCAGGATGCTCTAGAGCATTTTTCATGCCTACGGGCTTCCCTGAAGCTGTCAAGGCTAATACCACTAGCAAAAAAGATGTTGTGATTTAGAAATCTACTAACCCTTTTCTGGAAAAAGGGTTAGGGATAACAAAGCCATGCACCTAGTCAAGGATTTTCAAGAGACCTCCAGGAAAAAATATAGACCCTAATATATCTATGGTACCCAACACATACTCTATTTTTCCAGGCTCAAAGGACGAGCAAGGAATCTCTCATATTCAAATACCCGAGGCTAGTCTTCACAAAGCGATTCAAAAAACTAGATTACATTGGTGGGTAAGTTTCTTGGTCCTCATCCTAATATTGAAAATGTTAGGAAATGGGAAATAATAAAATGGAACCCTCTGGGAGAAATGATTATCTCATCTATGGCTAATGGTTTCTTTTTTATCAAGTTCAATATTCAAGAAGACATAGATGTTGTTTTACTGGGGTGACCATGGTGTATGGGAAACAAGGGGAATTTTTTCAAAAATGGTATCCTGGATTTGATTTATAACACTAAGAATATTAACACCATCCCCGTATGGTGTAGACTTCCAGACCTACCTTTACAGTTATGAGAAGATGAGATTTTAGTGAATATTGCTAGATCTATTGGATCTCTACTAAGACCAGACAACTCCACTAGAAACATATCTAGGTTGGTTTTCACTAGATTTTGTGTTTCTACAGACATGGAGAAGAAGTTACCAGATCATGTTATGCTCCAAAAAATATGGGAATATGGAAACAACCTATTGTCTACGAATGTTTCTAGATGAGATGCTCAAAATGCCATAAGTTGGGTCACTTCACTAGAATATTTCCTAGCTTAAAAATCATTGAGGAAAGGAAAGATAAGAAGGATTCTACCTTGGATTCCTAGAAAGTTAAGATATCTGAATTCAAGGATTTTTAAAAGGGCAAACAAATTTTCAAAGGTTATTAGTACTACAGGCCCTAATAAAAAACAACAAGAAGGAGGAAGCTTCAAAACTTCAGCTAAAAAGCCTCTTGTATGCAGGAAAATCTAGAGATCAAATATCCCACATAACAAGATGGAAAAAATTTATGTGATAATGATTAAGGACAAGTCTAAAGAAGAAAAAAATAGTGGAACTCAATTTTCATATTGATGAAGAAAATAAAATGGTAGAGGTTCATTTAACTCAAATATCTGAGAACATAGGAGGTCACATGTAGGACACAACTATCTTAATCCCTCGTATGTTCAAAAATTCTACCTAGAAATCATCCTCATAAGTAAATCCTAAAGATTTAGACAAGGTGCAAGAGGATTTACCTTCAAAGGATTTCCAAGGAAAGCCAACAAATATTAGCAGCTCTACAACAACTCTTGATTAACCAATAAATGGTGGAGATGTCGATCCAATGACTAAATTTTTTATTTAGCAATCATCCTCAGATGCTGATCTGAAAGAACTTGATAAGAAACAGGTGGATATCCCTCATTTGGATTTGATAGGAGAAACAATGAAATAAAAAAGGCTTACAATAGCTCCTGGTCAACATATATATTGCAAGGATGTTGCTTCTCCTTTTCCTTTATTGGGAATAAACAATGGTGGCATGCTGAAAAATCTTATCCAAGAGGATAAATAAAAAGAAGAAGGGGTACTTATTCCCATAACACGTAATGTGCTAGATGATAGCACCAACATTTAGTCCCCTAAATTTACTCAAGTCAAAGAAAAAACCTAGAAATCTAAAGGCTTTGAAGGAATCCCATATTCCTTGTTCTTTGAAAAAAAAAAAGTCACTTTACAATAGGGTTTCTTCTTGTTCCACGGTCACTAGATCCTCCAAGAGATAAAATAATACATGGGATAACATCACATAGGGAAGACCAATGAACAATGATCAAAGGAAAAAGGAAACAAATAAATATATTGTAGATGGAATCCAAACTACTTTGAACCATCCAAAAAACATCTCCCCCACCTATTCCAATGAAATTCATCTCTTAGAACATTAGAGGCCTTAATGAGGGTGGAAAATAATGAACTCTTAAGTAGTTGAGAAAAACTTACAGACCCACCATTATGGTAATCCAAGAAATCAAGATGAACTCTGAAGTAATGAGAATTTGTAGAAGAAATATATGGAAAAAAGTTGAGTTGACATCTGTTGATTCTAGAGTTGCATTAGAAGGCATTGTTATTATATGGGACCCTGTTTTAATTTCTGGTAAAGTGATCTTTTCCTCATCGTATCATCCTTCTGTTGCATTTCAAACTCTTGATAGTTCAATCTTTTGGATCCTTTCTATTATTTGTGCTCCCAATACACTCCATGGTAGAAGGAAACTTTGGAAAGATCTAAAAAAAATTCATGCTAATTGGGGTCACTTACATTGGATGGTTATGGGATATTTCAACACTCCTCTTACTCCAGCTGAAAAAAAAGGTGGCTCAACTGACTTTACTGTTGGAAAGGATTATCTATCTAATTTAATTTATTCTTCTAATATCTATGAACTAAATATCCATGGTAATCCTTTTACTTGTTCTAATAAAATATTATGGGAAGAGAACATTCAAGTGAGGCTTGACCATTTCATTATCTCTACTGATTAGATTTTGAGCCAATGATTTTACCTTTCTTCTCTTCCTAGAATTGGCTCAGATCATAACCCTATTATGCTTAGCATAATTAACACTGATAAACCTTCCCAATCCTCTTTTAAGTTTGAAAAAATGTGGTTTGAACACCCAGACATTAAGGAAAAAATCAAGGAATGTTGGGGATTTGAAGTTGAAGGCATAATATAATTCAGAATTGTTTAGAAGCTAAAAAATGTCAAAATGAAAGTCAAGATCTGGAATAGAAAATTATTTGGAATTTTTTTGCCCAAAATAAATAGGTAAAGGAGGAGCTTACCTCTTTGGAAAAAAGATTTTTGACTATTGGTATGTCACATGAGGATTATATCCTTGAGAAATATCTTTTATCTAAATTTCATAATCTCTGTGCTAGATAAGAGTCTTTTTGGAGTAAAAAATCTAGGGCTTTATGGCTTAAGGAAGCAGACAAGAATACTAAGTTCTTTCATATGACTAGCTTTAAACATATACCCCACAATAGGATCTTGGAAGTCTCTTTAGATGATGGCATAGTTACTTCTAATCAGAATATTATCAAGGATTAAGCTCTCCATTTTTACTAAAAGCATCCTAAATGATAATACTTCTTTTTCTATGGAGGCATCTAACACTCTTCTGTATTATATACCTAACAATTTAGCTGATCAATGATAATTTTATAATCTCCACAAAATTGCTACCATAGAAGAGTAGTAAAATTTATCTTCTCTCTTGAAGGGGATAAATCCCTAGGGCTTGACGGGTTTTCTGCCAACTTTTATCTATTTTTTTTGGGATATTTTATCAGAGGATCTCCTAAAAGTGGCCAACGAATTTTTAAGAACTGGAAAACTTCTCAAGGAGATTAATAACACGTTCATTTTTTTGGTCTTTAAGAAACCTGAAGCTAAGGATTTCAAACATTTTAGGATGATAATCCTTGTAAATTTTTTATACAAGATCTTCATAAATTTTTTGACTATCAAAATATAGCCGCCCCTCCCTAATATTATTTCAAAATAGTAAGGGGTTTTTGTCAAAGGTATGATCATGCAGAATGGTGTTGTGAGGGTTCATGAAACCATCCAATTGATGCAAAAAAAATTAAAAAGTTGGTATGGTCATTAAGCTAGACATGAATAAAGTCTTTGACAAAGTCTCTTGGCATTTCCTTAATAGTTTTCTGGAGAAATTTGGGTTCACTACTCACTTCAAGAATATCATTAGCAATTGCATCTCTACTCCCAAATTCTTGGTCATTGTCAATGGCACTCTGGCGGGTTTATTTTACAGAAATATATTTTTAAGGCAGGGAGACCCTATTTCTCCCCTCATTTTAATCATTATGGTAGATAGTTTCAGTCGTACCATAACTAGAGAAGTTACTTTGGGATATATCAAAGGTTGCAAACCCACTTCTATGGAAATTTATATTTCTCACCAATAATTTTCGGATGATACCATACTTATTCTTCTAGATTCTCTTCTTGAAGCTAAGATGATGAAGCTCATTATCAAAAATTATGGGGATGCTTCAGGATAACATATTAATTTTGACAAAAGATATCTATATTTATTCAATATCCCACCCAAAAGATAAAGGAAAATTACACACAATCTCTCCCCACTACTTACCTCGGTCTTCCTTTGGGTGATAACAAATTTTCTATAAATTTTTGGAATTCTCTTCTTAAAAAGTTCCAAAATAAATTGGATAGATTTAAGGGAGCTATTCTCTCCAATGCTAAAAATGTATTATTATCAAGAGCACGTTACAAAACCTACCTACATATATCATGTCTTTGTTCTTTATTCTTTATACTATTATTGAAATAATTGATAGAATATAGAAACACTTCCTATGGAGAGGAAATGAGGAGAAAAATAGGTTCCATTTAGTGGCTTAGGATAAACCTTGCACAAACAGAAGAGCGGGTGGCTTTGGGATAAAAATTATCAAAACAATAAATACTTCCTCATCTCCAAAATGAGTTGGAGGATCCTCAAGCAAGATTACCCCTAGATTGATCTTATCTAAACTAAATATCTTGATCAAGTAAAAGCTCAGAATTTATTAAAGTTGTAAACCCTCCCCTATGGTTCCATCTTTTGGAATAATATGGTCAAGACAAGAAGGGTACTGGAGACAGGGTGCAAATGGAATATGGGGAATGGGGAAGACATACTCTTTTGGGAAGATAACTGGGATGATTTTCAAAGCCTCAAGAATAATAACTCCTGGGAAAAACTTAAGAATAGCCTCACAAAAAAATTTGGAAAAAAATTTAGTGACTACATATGTTGTATTAATGGTAGGATTCAATGGAAGATTCTGAATACTGATCTTTCCTATTCTAGGGCCTTGATTGAGAACATCCAAATAATTCTCAGCCACATACCAATAATTCAAACTCAATCTAAATATGAGTTAATTTGGAGTCATTCCTTTGATGGAGAATACTCGGTTAAAATTGGGTACCAACTCTTTGTAGGTGAAATTCTTTGTGACTTTAACTAGAGAAAAATATGGTATAAAGAAATTACTCCCAAAATCAATCATTTCCTCTCGTTGGCCTTGAACAAGAGAATAATCACCCTTGAAAATCTCATCAAGAGAGGCTATACCATTCCTAATATGTGTTGGCATTGCAAAAAGGATTTTCAGACTATACATCACCTCTTCTTAATTATCATGTTGCTCACTTATGGGATCTCATTTTTGCTAGATTTGGAATTGAATGGTGTTGTCACAAAATCAGTGCACCCTCCTAATGGCCTAAAAAATGAATCACAAAATTCAGTGTGATAGTGACACGTGGGATCATCTCTCAAGCTGTGGGACTTGGACTAGAGATGAACCTCCGGAGAAAGGCCAACTTCCTTTGTTAAAACTAGATGCTCTAACTCTTCATGGGATTAAGGAGAGATTGAAAAGAAATAAATCCTAAAATAGAAGTGGTGATGCACCAAAGAGTAGGGATGTTCAGATTTTGGAAGGGTTATTGTGAGTGAGATGCTAGCATCCTAAATCACTTTCACCTATTGTAACTAGAAAGGGTACGCGTACCATAAACTAGAAACACACGTTCCTTTGTTTAACTTATACAAAAGAGAAAAGACACAATTTAGTTCAGATACACACATAAATTTATTAGAAAAATTAACACAAGAACATATTAAGCACCCACTTTACGCAAAATAAAGACAACGCAACTTCTAATCAACAACAAGAAAGGTACAATCATAGCTGAAGAGAAAATAACCACATCACTTTATCTTGGCATATAGTAAATAATCTGAAGCAAAGGCAAGTTACTCAAGCATAATAAGGAATCACATTCACAAAGCATGTAATAAATAATTATTTCACATAGTAATTCAGACTTTCAAATGGCAGAGTGTAATTCTGAATAAAATTAAAAGGGACTTCACAAATATCTAAAAATACTCTTCCAAGCTTGAAGAGTAAAATCACCAAGATCTTGAAATTGTATATCTCTATAAATTCTAAGCATTCATCTATTTATAAGTTTTTTAGGTTGAGCCATTACAGCTGGGCCCTTAACTAACATTTTACTAAAAATAGAAATGTCATTAAATTAAGGGAACAAGCTCCCATGAAAATAGCAAAACTGTTGCAAGGGTTTGACCAAGTCAACCCTGCAACTCTGATAGATCTGGAGCTTGAATTTTTCCTTCCATGGTCACTCAATCTTGACTTGGCTCTGAAACTTGTTAATTTTTTTTAGCTCCTCTTGGCTTTCCTTCCATATAGTCAGTCTTTGATTATATTCAAAAAAGCATTTGATTATTCCCTAGATCTCTTCGTCTTCAGATCCACATGCGTAGTGACTTACTATGTCTTCTGTCTCCATCTATTTGGTAATTCAGGTTGGTATTGTTTTTAGCTTGAAAATGATCTTGGACATCCTTCCTATAAAGTTCTGGCACAAGATCATTCTATTAATGGAATCAAAATTGAAAGTTCTTGTGAAATCATCATCCTACTTCACCAAGTCTTTAAAGTTTTCCTGACTTTGTTCTTCAGGGAGGGCATCAATACTCTCATTGAAGAATTTACAATGAGCAATATAAAATTATTCTAATATGTCATTCAAGGTGTCTGTGATTTCTAATCACTTGTCCAACTTTTTAATTAAGTCCTATAACACTTGGCACCTAAACTCCATAGCCTTTTGATATTCAAACAACTTTGAGGCATCATCAATCACCCCTTCCTGAAGAAGCAAGTCGGAACCCACTGCCCTAACCTCTTCCCATGTTGCTAAATTCAAATTCAAATTATTGATTTCCTTAGAGAAAGCCTCATCCATCTTCTGAATAGTTATCCTTGCATCTTGCAAATCATTATAGATTTCCACATCTTCCTTGATCAAAGGATTTGCTTCATGCAGTATTTGTTCAATCCACCCATTTACTGATCTCCCTTTTTGGCCAATTTTCTCAAGCTCGTGATAAGAGAAGTCATCAATAGAAGCTGAAACTACTAAGGCCATAGTAGATGAGGACTCAGTAGATAAAATGGGTTGTGTAACTCTCCGTAACAAAGATGTGAGTTGTTTGACCTTAGCCTTTAGCTCATCTTTCGTAGCTTTGTCCTTGTCGTATTTTTCCATCAGGGCCCCCAGAGCATTGTGAACATCCTATTTGGTGCCCTCATGAGTGGCCTTTCCCAATGAAAATCTAGAAATCTAATAATCTACAGCCGTTATTGTTTCCTTTGTTTTTCCCTCAATAGGAGTAGCGACCTCTATCACACATTCTCCGAACGAATTTATTGTCAGATTTGACATGGTCCTTGGTCTCTTGGCCTGTCTTTTGGGTGTTTGCTGCAAGATGTTGAGATCTATGACATGTCCTAGAGGCACCTTATTTTTTTTCTTGGGGGTCTATCTTTAGGACTAGTGGGGCTGTTGTATTTGTAACTTGCGCAACTCCTTTGGGTTTCATCCCAAAAGTAGCCAACCACCTATAGGTCCTTTGAAGAATGGGAACTGCTCTATCTTTTGTATTGGAGCATTCCTCTTGATACCAATCGATCCATGGAAGTGGTAGATTAGCAACATCTTCGGTCTTATATGCTTCATCCAATACTTCACCGTCATCTTATAAATCTGCCAGGATCTCAGCTATCCCATATTGGTGAATTTAATCTAAGTCCAATCTTTGATAATCTCTTTGTTAGATGATATACTCATCCTGAAAATGAATCCAAATGTCTTCTAGTTGAGATGTATGGGAAGTTGAACATCCTGTCTTGCCAAACTTTCCCAGGTAGTTGAATTTGGTTCTTCGATGAAAATTCCACAGGGTTACCTCAGCCATCTCTGCGTCAACATTCTTGGCTTTGCGGATGTTCAGACAAGTATACCTGCCAATGAAAATCAGAAAATGCACTCCTACCTTGTGGCGCTTGTTTTGGATCCGATAGTAATCCAACAGTTGCCGAACCAACTCCAGTAGAACCCATTTTTCCGTAGGACACCTTGACAATTAGTTAGGGGCACCAATAAAACCTGGAATTCAAATTTAGGTGAAAGTGGGAAATTAGAGATAGATGGCTCCCCATTCTCGTACTTATTTGAAGGCTTCATAAAAAATTATCTAATTATACAACTCTTTGTCAAAGTGGTAGAGGATGACTGCGAAGAAAGCATCGCTAACCCTTCGAAAGTGCTTGCATCCCTCACTCAGAGTGAGCTGGGGGTAGAAGTCATCAATCTGGGATGTGCTTCGAACGCCCTTGGTAATTAGTCCAGGAAAATCTCCCATGGCAGTAGTAGCGTAGACCAGGAATGATGTCATGTAGAATGATTTTGTGGTTGACACTCTACCCAGCTGATAGTAGATGGATCTACTAATATGCTCTCCCCACCTGATAAGCTTCTTGTTCTTCTTGATAGTGGTAATATACAAAAACATCCACTCTTGGAATTCCTTGGTAGTGGGTAGGCTTGAGACTCGGCTCAACAGTATGATTTTGTCATTGACTTCCTGGATGAAGTCTACCATGTACAAGGTTTTTGGAAACTTGGCCATGCTCTTGGCCAAGTAGTTCTTCACGATAATCTTGTTACATGAATCAACATCCTACTTCCAATGTTATACTACGATTTTGGGTGAAATAGTGGCGTAGTCTTGAACGTCAGGTAGCCTGAGAAGATCTTCAAAGAAATCAGGATCTAGGTGAATTACTACCTTGTCATCATCATCCTTAACTGACATAGAATTTGCATCAAAGTGGGCAACTGCAGCTAGAAAAAACTCAGTACAATGCATTGAAGTAGGAAAACTAGCCGCAAGGACAAGCCCACTGTCATAAATTACCTACATCCATAGCTTTTTGTTAGGATCCTTTACTCTACTTTAGAAATTTGGGAAGTCAATCTGACCTAAGTCAGTATCCCATATGTTTCCTAGATCAGATGATAGGCAAGACTAAGAAGCAACTCCAAGGAATGAATATTTCAACTTCTCTTTCTCTTTTGTAGTAGAAGTAGAGATGAAGTTCCATATTTTGGAAGCCAAAGAAGGAAAAACTCTAAAATTCTGCAGGATGAAAATCTCTGAAAGAATCTTTGAAGTCACAATCTCCGAAAGTCCGAAACGTGAAGTTCTGAAAGTCTGAAAATAAAAATGCCAAAATAAATGCCAAAATGAGAGTATCTGAAATTCCAAAATGATAACCTCTGAAAGAAAATTTTTTGAAGTGATTTTCTTGAAGTTTTTCTCCAAAATGGAAATTCCTGAAGTGAGTTTCCCTGAAACTCCGAAGTGATTTTCTCTGAAGAAATTTTTTGAAAACGCTTTGTCCGAAGTTCTGCAGTGATTCCCGAAGTGAGTTTCCCCGAAACTCCGAAGTAATTTTCTCTGAAGTGAGTTTCCCCAAAATGCTTTCTCCAAAACAGAAAAACTAGTAACTCTACAAAAACCTAAGATCTGCCTTGAGATGATTTTGTGAATAACCTGAGAAACTGGAGATAACTCAAAAATGAAAACATGGTGAATGGGAAGTCCATTATTCGAAAACACATAAAGAAATAAAAAGGAAAGAAAATGGGAAGACAAGGACAAAAAGAAAATCTAAAACCAAAAAGAAATAATAAAAATAACATACCTTGAAAAGGACGTTGAAAGGGACAAGAAAAGGGAATGTCAGAGATATTTGTTAGGTGAAAATGACCGTAGAAAATTGAGTTTAAATAGAAAACCTTGACATTTATCGCAAAAATCCTATCCGTACGGGGTTGGTGAAGAAACAAATGCTCAGAAAAACTCTGAAGTTCTAAAACCTGAAAACCTGAAAGTCCAAAAATTTAGAAATTCATACTTCGGGGAAAATGGAAACAACATGTGAATTGGTGGTGAAAAGTTCCGAAACATGAAAATTTGAAATTTTTTGAATTTTAGACTTCAAAAAAATGAAACCAAAAGACCAAATGTTTAAAATAAAACTGTAGACACCAAATTTGTGTCTTACGACCCCCTGTGCCCTGCATCTCATTTCGCAACCTAACCTCATCACCTAAACCTTACACAATTATTTATTAATTACCTTATAATTAATAAATCCACATCACCATACCTGCCACCTCATGTCGCCACCTCATCATGACCTAGTCTTAACCCTAAACTAACCTAATTAAGACCTATAACTTGGTCCAATTCCACACCTATGACTAATTACTCCTCATCCGCACCTAAAACCAACTTCATAATGACTTGACCAAGCCCGCTACCAATCCCTCAGAAGAAAAGGAGGGAAAGCTGGCTATTTTACCAAAAATAGCCCGCTTTGACCTGACTGATACCGGTTCCTACTCGACCGCCGTCGGTTGCGTAACCGCCATCGATTCCCCGTAAATGACCACTTCCAACCAAAAACAAAAGGAGGGATTTTTCATTTGATCGAGAAAAAAAAGAGAAATCATCGAAAGGATCCAGATTTGCTTGGCCGAGCAGAGACAAGTGAAGAAACAGGAAGAGTTTGCAGAGAAGGACATCAAGCCCAAGACTGCAACTGAATAACCAGAGCCCAGTAACACTCATCCGAGCATCAGAAGAGGAGATAACTCATCTTGGATTGTCAGATCATCCAACTTGGGTCCTGTCTTCATCATCACAGTCCTGAAATCTGCATCTACATCAGGGACTAGTGAGTAGTGTTTTATATATGTTTCTAAGCACCATTTTCTTGAACTGTTGATTAATAGTAATCATAAGTTTATTCCTAGATCTACTACCAGCAACATACTGCACTTAACCTTCACCCATACATCCTGATATTTCCCAGAAGGCCATTTTACCACACTCTGAGTCTTCCCTATCCTCCCGTCATTCCCCTAAGCCATCCCCCAATCTTAATAACCCCACAATCACATTGCAACCCACCTCTATCCAGAAGCACTTAGATTTCTGACCCTACCGGTATCATTTATCCCCTACCGGCAGCGGTTCTCTAACCGCGGTCGGTTACCCAATGACCGGCGTCGGTCACTGCGACTTATACCCCAAAACCCTTTTCTCGCCTATTTGCCACCTAACAACCTCAGATCCAGTCTGGTTTATCCCTATAACTCAACCTGAACGTACCAATGACCAGTAATCGAACAAACAACGTGACGCTTTATTATTGATAATTTAGTTTCTATTGCTTTGTAGCGAGATACCTAAATCATGATTTTGCAATAGCTTTCTTTGTTATCATTTGTGTTAAATCGTATTAAAAAGGGAACTGACCACCTTCGAAAGGAAGTTTTATATTTCCTGGGCCTAAGGCAGATCCCTCATTTATTGTCTAATTAAAATCTAGTGGTCTTGTATTCTTACTTGCAGGTAGTCCTTCCAAGACAAAAAGGAGTTCTTCGCAGTCGATCTAATCTTTCTCTACGGTATGCGCACATCATCTCAACATTTAACAGGTATTCCTCCTAGCCCTAACCCTTATCTGTTTCTCAAAGGAATGATAGGATAGAAGCAAGTCTATTCTGCAGAGCTGAAACCATTCCGTGCGAAACATTTTGGCACGCCCGGTGGGACCCATTTCGGGTTTCTGTTTCTCTTGCTTGTTTTCATTTTAGGAAGCATACTTGCTGTTGCTATTTTTGTTATATTTAGTGAAGAATTTGTCTTGCTTTCCTAGTTTCGCATTAGTGAAAGTCATCTTTTGCTTCATCGAATATTATTTTCGATTTGGGTTTAAAACACGTGCATTACATTCTTGCTTGCTGTTTTCAGTTCTAGTGAACATAGACTAAGTAACAGGTCGTACACGTGGGGGTGATTTCCACGGTATTGATAGGAAATTAATCTTACTTTCACTGCACAACACATATCGAATCACTTCATAATTAACACAAAAGCTCAAAACATCCCCCCTTTTCCGCGGTATTCCTCCGCCCGATTGAGGTAACCTTATAAGCCAAAACAAACTTGACATTCCCCCTAAGTCTTTTGTTTAGGATTGACATCATTCCACGTCTAAAGGCATAAGCCCACAATAATTAAAATTAACCCTAGGGTTAGTCTCTGGATTTGTGTGTGCATCTTGCTTGTTTTCAGTTCTGTTTTCTCTGTTATACACTGTCTTTTGTGATTACCTTAGAACAATTTGATAAATGCACTGAGCGTTGTTAACAATCAAATCAGCAGCTTCTTATATTTTCTTATACCAGTCTTATTACAGCGACATCGGTTAACTGACTGACGTCGGCTATATTCTAACCGACATTGGTTACCAGATCGATATCGGTTACTGTCTTTTACAGTTCCTGACAAACCAACAACTTACCAATTTCACCATTTTGAGTCTATTTCTGTTCTTGATAGATTGAAACCCTACTGTGTACTCCTGTCCATGGTTGTTATCACTCGAAAGCAAGCCACCGCCATGGTTTCACATGCTTGCTCTATTCCTTTGCTTGAATCACCCCCTTCACATTCTGTGGGGAATCCTATGGACACCAGTGAGGTTCCTAAAATTCCTATGGGAGATAAAGAATTTGCCAAATTTCTGGATGCTAATCCTAGCGCTGTACAATACTATTTGTCTCATGCCCTTGATCGTACACCCGATGGTCAACTCCTTGTTGGCATGCCTATCAGTATAGCTGCTCATTTAGCCCCTTCTCCGCCTGATAACTCCGCTTTGCCTTCCGCATCCTTAGCCCCGTCGCCTACCTCAGCAGCTTCAGGGGTCCATACGGCACAGATTGGCTTTCCTTTGGTTAATCTTGGGCCCAACATGTCATTACCGCCAACTACTCCTACCTCATCTCTCTTGCAGACTGTTCCGTTCATGACTTGCTCTCTGCCACCTATCCACACAAGCTTTCCTTCTCAAGCTCCGCCCACCTTTTCATTTCCACACACATATTCGGTAACCTCAACAACTTATATAGGACATCCCTATTCGGTTGCCTCAACACATTCGTCCTCCATACCTTATCAACATTTAACCCCACCATTGTCTAGCAGTGGCCCTTGGCCCAACTTGCCTCCGTTTACCACAACCACACCATCATCTCATCCAACTACTGATTTAATTAAACAAATGATAGACAAAATGCAAAATCTGGAGGCTTCTGTTTCAGGAAGTTGTAGCGCCTTGACATACGAGGAATTTTGTCAGGAGCCCATCCACCCTTCAGTCCCCCTTCATTCATATCCTCCTCAATGGGAATTACCAAAGTTTACCCACTTTAACAGTAAGGAGGACCCTCAACAACACTTGTGATCATTTAGACATGCCTGCTATCTGATTTCTCACGACGACGCTTTACTACTCCGCACCTTTCCCATGTCCTTATCAAGACCCACCTTGGAGTGGTACAGTGCTTTAACCCAGCACTCAATCTTCTCTTTTAACTAGCTAGCCCAATCTTTCTTGGATCATTTCTCCATTAACATTGCCAAGAAAGTATCTATCACCGACCTCTATGCCATCTGACAATTTGAAGACGAATATATCGCAGATTTCGTTGGACGATGGCGGGGCCTTATCAACCAACTTACGTATGCCTTTCCTCAGACCGAACTTATCGAACTGTTTACGTGGGCCTGCGCTAAGCACATCTCTCCTACCCTCCAAATTCAAACTTTCCGTACCCAAGATTCCACCAACAAACCTAACATCACCAATCCTCACCCATCGACTGCTTCGAAATCAAAAGGGGCCGTGCACGCGGTGATGGTAAAATCCCAACCGCCGTCTAATACCCTGCCAAAAACCACCTATAAGTATAAAGCAGAGCCCATAAACTACACTCCCTTGGGAGAAACATATGGTGTGATATTGGAAAAATTGCTCAAAGCAGGAGCCATTACCTTACCTCCGGTTAAACCTCATTCTGGGTTCGATTCCACTCGTGCCATACCTTCTTGGTACAAAGAAAATGACTTCTGTAACTTCCACCGTGTGAAGGGACACAGTCATGAGAACTGCAAGATGTTGAAAAACATAGTGCAAGAAATGGTTGATGCGGGGGATATAGCCCTCGATAATCCTAACGCCCCTACTAACCGAAATTTGAAAATATTCAACAAACTATTCCTGAATCATTCTTCTAAAAGTAATCTAAACCAAGATATCTTAGCCGAGGAGAGTGTTCATGAGATCCATCAAGTCTTCGATTCCCAGCCAAAGACCCCTATCGAACAAATTATGAATCAAACCCCTTCACTAACGCAGGAAATTGAACCCCCTTCCTTGCCATCGAGACAAACTGAAATCCTTGTTGTTCCTTTACCCATCAAGGAATTAACCGCCCAGAGTTCCCTGCTCACAAATGAGAATACTTACACCACATTCTTGCAAGACTGTGAGTGGATGTTATCTAATTTATCTATTTCCCAAACGTCTCCTTCTACCATTCTTGTTGTACAAGAGAAAGGCTCGCCACTTCTTTTGTCATCCTTAGATGAGAAACCTCTTGAACCAACATCACCACATTCTTTAAACATGACAGATCCTCTCAAACACGCCATCCTACTTATTATTCCTTCATCACCTAAATCTTTTTAGCAACCGGTGGACCTCTTAACGCCCATTGATACAGTGCCTCATATACCCCTTGTATCACACCCACAATGGACTGGAATCACAACCCACCTTTCTTCCATACAAAAGTTCCTATTCACACGTGAGGACTGTCATTCCCCAAAAGATAGACAGGTCCTATGGAAATGTTTGAGTACGCCATATTCTACTCAAATGCAGATGACCAATCCTGATGCCTCTACCATATACCCGAAGTGTTTACAGAAGCTTAAAATGCCTATGTCCTCATCTTCACCCTCCTCATCTCTACCAAATACCTCATCCACTTCTATTAACCTAACCAAATCTTCCCCTATGCTTGGGACCTCACCCATACCTAGTCTAACACATCCACCTAAGTGGCTTGATTTATCTAAAAATAAAGCCGTCCATCCCATTAGGAGACAAACTCAATCTCCTCCATCTAGGCCGTTAACACAACTAAAACCCTCGTCGTCACACCTACCTTCCATATTGGGACCCCATCCCTCTACCTTACATCAATATATCATACCTCCTGTGTTTTCTTTTAAGCGACCTACGCCTTCTATACCCATATAGAAATCCAAAGGTATAGCAACACCGTCACCCCGCGTATCCTATCCACCTATCAACCATAAACAAATTCCATCATCAAAAGATTTGTTTTCTATCACTCCTATTTCTCCGTGGTTGTTTTCTGATACCACATCATCTGTGGCCTCATCATCCAACCTAGCTTCTGCGTCAAAGAAGCCATGTTTAGTTAAAACCCATTATCAAAACTCCTTGGCTAAACCACCCCCCATACAAACCAACCACACCACGTCATCACCAGAATTGACCCAGTCAATAGCCTCATTTTCCTCTGACTTTGACCCACTCAAAGGGTCTTACGCCAAAATCCTTGCTATGTTGGTAGAGAATGCGACCATTTCCCTACCCCCACTTAGACCTTATGATCCATCTAAACCTCAACCTATAGGTTACGATGAGTCTAAAATCTGTGCTTACCACCACACACCAGGACATGACGTAGAGGGATGCAAAGCGTTGAAAGCCATACTTCGTCTGTCACCTCTCTCAGATAGAAAAGTTAAGAAAGACAACTTCCGAAGAGAGAGACCTTTAGCTTCAATTCCCTCTCCTATACCACCTGTCCCCACCTCACCAAGATCTATCATTATTACAGCCCCACCTCTCGAAAACCATGACCTATCCCTACCATCTTCCTCCTCTCGTATTCACGAGATCAATATGATTAGTGTTGCTACTCGAGGGCAGAAAAACAATGGGAAAGCGAAAGAAAACACACCTGCGGCATCTCTTTCTCCGTCCAACATCCCGATTACACCACCACCTAAAGTGGTTATTCGCGGACCCACCTATCCTGTCTCTAATGGCATTGCCCACCGAACTATGATCAAACAGCTTCACCAATCGCCTGTAAAAATGACACTGTATGATCTCATTCAGACTTCTGAATCTCATCGACAAGCTCTCGTTGAAATCCTTCAAGGGATAGAAGTTTTACCTAATGAAACCTTGCCCGTTACCTCTATTCTAACACCCAATCATGTTGCTTCGCTCACCAAACAATCTATCTCCCCAACCACTTCTGTCTCTGTACAGCAAGCCGCTGCTGTCAGTTTCTCCGAAGATGAAATTATTGACTTCGGTGCTGAAGATCCTGACCCTGCTCTTTTCATCTCAGCGTACGTTCGGGATATTCAGGTACGTCGTGTTATGATTGACGGGGGCACTAGCCTAAACATCATCTCTTCAAAATCCTTCCAACAAATGAATATCCCTTCTAGTTGCATGTGTGCCAACCCCATCATGTTGCGGTCATTCAATGATGCTATTACTTCTACCTTAGGCACCGTGATCCTTAACATTCGTGTAGGACCACATACTTTACCTGAACTCTTCTATGTCCTTGAGGGAGAGTTCCAATACAATATGTTGTTAGGCCGCCCTTGGATCCGGGCTATGGGATGCGTTCCCTCCACTTTACATAGATGCATAAAATTTGAGTACGAGGGGAAGTCCTACACTGTAAAAGCTGATCCTCCCCCCTTCAAAACTTGCAATATGTTGTATCGCCCTAATGATGTGCTTGTACCAGTCAAGACACCCATTCATCCAACCCAGCCATCCACTTCCAACGCACCTACACCTTCAACCAATGAAACCGCCGTTACAAATATTACTTCCTTTCCCGCAGATAACATCCCAACCTCCGACCCCTTAGTAGATGTTTTTCAATGCCTTACGCTGGGGGAGTACCGCCTATATAACGTTAGCTCTTTCCATACCCCGCAGGAGTACGGACAGTTACATGCACATCCCACCTACGACCGTCGCGTGGGGGAGGTAATCTCTTACGGACCACCCCATTGCCGCACCAACCTAACATATGGGGGTGTTGACGCATCCTCCGTTACCCCTGAACCACCTCTTGGTGTGGTTCCCTTCCAATCCGATTTTCAATACTTGACAAATCGTCGTTTCGCCCTCACCTTCTTGACTCGTTGTGCTTGGAAAGGCTTTGGTTTTGGTCTTTATGAACAAGGCCGACATACACTCATTCCCGTGACTACACGCAAACACAATGATCGTAGTGGTCTCGGTTTTCCTGAAACACCTACACCGGAGAAACCTCGTGTCAGTTGTATCCTGGAGGATGACGATGCCACCCCTACCAAGCCATCATCACCCACTTTGCCATCATCACCCACAGAGTCGATAGACCCTGAATCTATCCCTCCTAACTTTTTTTTTTCATAAATACTATCTTCATAGGTCCTCTCACTTATCAACGTGATAATGAGGACCCATTTTCTCTTCCCCTTCTGTATCCAGACATGATCGAAGAGGATTCACCTTCGATTAATGTTGTTGAGTGCCAGGATGACGACTCCATCCTCACTTACCTTGGTGCGGACGACTCCTATATTCAACGCGCCTTACCGTCTGAAACACAAACCATGTTGAATGAGTCGACTATAGAAATCAACATCCACACCGAGGAGGATCCTCACGTTGTGAAGATCAGACAATCCCTTAACACATCAGAACAAGCCACCTTTACTACCTTTCTCCGTACCCGCAACCAAGCTTTCGCTTGGTCCTACGCTGACATGCCAGGAATTGATCCTACCATTGCTGTCCATAACATCACCCTAAACCACGATTCCAAACCAGTCAAACAAAAACTGAGAAAAATGCATCCACGCATTGCCCTCTTGGTCAAAGAAGAGCTTCAACGACTTCTTTCTGTTTCCTTCATCTTGCCTATTGACTATCCTCAATGGATTTCTAACATCGTACCTGTCACTAAAGCGACGGGGGGACTTTGGATATGCACGGATTTCTGAGACCTTAACCTCGCTTGCCCCAAGGATGACTTCCCCCTCCCAAGTATTGATCAACTTGTTGATCTCACTGCGGGCCATGAAATGCTTTCTCTCATGGATGGCTTTTCGGGATACAATCAAATTTTGGTAGCCCCGGCCGATCAACATAAAACTACCTTCATAACTCCTTGGGGAACCTTCTGTTATCGTGTCATGCCATTTGGCCTTAAGAATGCTGGTGCGACCTATCAGTGGGCTATGACTTACATTTTTCATGACATTATGCACACTATCCTTGAGGATTATGTCGATGATCTTCTTGGCAAATCTAAACATCGCAGTGAACATCTCGATGTTTTAACCATTATTTTCGATCGCCTGTTGCAATATTCAGTCTCGGCTTCAACCAAAAAAATGTGTCTTTGGTGTTCTTTCGGGAAAACTTCTTGGCTTTATCGTCTCTTTGCGTGGCATTGAGGTCGATCCATCTAAAGTCAAAGCTATCCTAGAAATGCCCCCACCCAAAAACCTCAAACAATTACGTATTTTGCAGGGTAAACTTCAATCCATCTGGCGTTTCATCTCCCAACTCTCGGATCGATGTCAACCTTTCCATCACCTTCTTAAAAAGGACATTGCCTTTCAATGGAGTGACGAGTGTCACCAAGCCTTTGAAGCTCTCAAATCCTATCTCTTGCAGCCACCTGTGCTTATTCCACCACAGGATGATCACCCTTTCTACCTTTACCTTTCTGCCACTGACCATGCTATAGGAGCCATGCTCGCACATCGGGACTCAGCACGTCGAGAACAAGCCGTTTATTATATAAGTCGTACTCTCGTGGATTACGAGACTAGGTATACACATGTAGAAAAATTGTGCCTAGCCCTATCATTCGTAGCCACCAAACTCTGACATTACCTCCTGAATCACAAAACTTTTGTCATCACCAACACGGACCCCATTCATTATATGTATGCCAAACCACATCTAAACCAACGCATCACCCGATGGCTTATGCTCCTCGCTGACCTCGACCTTGAGTTTGTACAACAGAAGTCAATCAAAGGACAAACTATTGCGGACCAACTTGCGGAGGCCCCTTTACCTGGGGAACAATTCACCAATTTTAATTTCCCCGACGAACTCATCGCCACTCTTTCACTCAGGGAAGAGTCGTATCAAATGACCCTCTTCTTCGATGGATCTAAATGCCAGCATGGCGGAGGAGCCGGTGTTGTTCTCATTCCTCTTGACGCTGAACCTATGCCTCTTTCATTCCGGCTTGATTTCCCCTGCACTAATAATACAGCGGAATACGAGGCCCTTGTTTTGGGTCTCCAGGTTGCGTTACACTTAGGTGTCAAATCCATTAATATTTTTGGCGACTCTCAATTGGTAGTCAATCAAGTTATGGGCATCTACCAATGTAAGAATGAGGAACTTCAAAAGTACAAACATTACGTGGATTCACTTTTGACCTCATTTACTCATTATTCTATCCAGACCATTCCCCGTTCCACTAACAAATTTGCGGATACTATGGCTTGCTTAGCCTCGCAAATTCCTACCTCACCAACTGACTCTGACATATTCGTCTTGGTCCAACAACTTTTTGCCCCATCCTACTCAGCCCCGGTTGTTTGTATGATAAATAATGTGTCTGCTAATTCGCAGGATACCTGGTACCACCAATTTCATGACTACCTTACAACCTCTGTTCTCCCACCTGACCTTACTAGTAATGGCAAACGTGCTTTTCTTAAAAGTGTTTCTCGTTATGTCGTCATGGGGGGACTCCTCTATAAACGTGGCTTTGATGGCATCCTTCTTCGATGTCTAACCGGCGCGGAGGTCACCTATACCATCCAACAAGTCCATGACGGCATTTGTGGTGGACATTTTAGTGGCCTTGCCATGGCCAAACGAATCCTTCACCTAGGTTATTATTGGCCTACTCTTAATAACGACTGCTACAAATATGTTAAGCGTTGTGTTATGTGTCAACAACATGCCAACCTTCAACATACTCCTAGCCATCCGCTACAGGTCGCACGAGATCTTTGGCCTTTCTCACAATGGGGTTTAGACCTTATTGGTGAGATTCACCCGCCTTCTTCACAACGTCACCATTGGATAATCACAGCAACCGAATATTACACAAAATGGGTGGAGGCCATTCCACTCATTTCAATCAAAAAAGAAAAAATTGTCGAATTCGTTAACCATCACATTATCTGTCGTTTTGGTATTCCTCATCGCCTAATAACAGATAATGGTAAATCTTTTAAAAATAAGTTGTTACAAGACCTTTGTGACAACTTTGGTATCAAACTTAGTTTCTCATCACCTTACTATCCACAGGCCAATGGTCAAGCTGAATCTTCTAATAAAACCCTAACCAAAATCCTCATGAAAGTTGTCAATGAGTCTGGAAGAAACTGGCATGATCACATTCCCTTTGCCCTTTGGGCTTATCGTACTAGCATTCGTACCTCCACTAATGCCACACCATTTTCTTTGGTATATGGTACCGAGGCTTGTCTTGCCTCTCGAAATACAAATACCCTCCCTCAGAATATCTCTCCAGGATATTCTCACCAATGATGATTTCCGCCAAGAGCGGTTAGCCCAATTAGAGCTTCTTGATGAGCATCGTCTTACGGCTCTTGATCACCTTCAAATCTACCAAAAACGCATCAAGCGTGCTTATGATAAGCGACTTCATGAGCGTACCTTTAAGGTTGGTGATCTTGTCCTCAAAGAGAATCAACATGTAACCAAACTAGAAAAGAGCAAACGTGGAAAATTTGCTCCTAATTGGATTGGGCCTTACATTATCACTCACACTTATGGATCAGGCACTTATCGTTTAGCTTCGCTTAATGGTAAACCTGAGCTTGAGCCCCTTAATGCCTTGCATCTTCGACCATTCTACTGTTGAAATTAGTGTTATATCACTTCTTATCTACCTTACGCTCGTCCCTTGAGCTCATTTACCACCGCATACACTTTGTTTCTTACATTTCAAAATCCAATCAAGCTCATATGGTTTGATTATCACCTCCCCTTAAAAGATGCCTTCCCCTTTTTAGTCTAGTCCATGACTTCAAAGTATCAAAATGACACATTCTTAATTAAAACACTTATGGGATTTTCTTGAGTCAAACTTCCTACAAAAACTAGATGCTTTATGCCCAACGGACATCTAGACCTCTAAATTATACAATAGACTGCTCCCTTGAAGGACAGCTATATGCCAAACTATTGCTACTATTATATATAGACTGCTCCCCCGAAGGACAGCTATACATAAACACCGCATCTGCTACTATAAATAGACTGCTCCCTTGAAGGACAGCTATACACAGTCAGCCTTTATCAGAAGCTTCTCGCATTGATCATCTTCGTGAAGACCTCAAGAACAACAAAATACATATCCCATGTAGACTTCCCGCATCGATCAGTCTATATCCAGCAAAATAAAATAAAAATAAAAGCAGTACTTCAAAGCACTTTTGAGTCATGGACTTGTCTATTTAGGTTTGGTTTTCTTTTTTCAGAATAATCATCTTATAATAAGTTCTCTGCACCCCAGCCATACCATCCACCTCACCTCGCCATTCTTCACAATAACAAAACTCAAGGGACGTGACGTATATCCGATATATTGTGATTATACCACTCTTTTCACCTATCGACTTCTCGCCTATGCAAGGTACCTAGGGATTCAAGCTCATCCTACATTAATAGGTGGTTTGTTTAGCTCTTTTTAACTACGGGACACTCTTGCCTCTTTTTCTCAGCTCTAAGATTATGTGTTGACCTTAATCAGGACATGATTCCCTACTCCTTGGGAATGCTAACTTTCGCTTTACCCTACCAACACCAACAACATTACCCTACCAACATCAAATTTTTACCAACCAACAAAATTGCCTAACCACAACCCAATTGCCTGAATTCACCTCTCCCTGATCCTAAGGGAGAACTACATCAGTCTGAGGCCCTTCCTTGCTTTGTGCAAATGGGCTATGTAGGCAGCACTTAGGAGACATGGGGTCTCCCAAGGTTAGCTCGACCATCCCCTACCTTACCCTATCATATGTTGTCAATATAAATATTTTTTTGTGTATTTCTATTTGCCAACTTTCATCTTTATCCTTTTTCAAACAAAACAAAAATAACATTTCAAACACAACCATTATTATTATTATCATCACTCAAAAGAACATACATCTTTCATTTTATTTTAGATGTTAAACAAATACATCTTCTCTATCATCGACTCGTAGGTCGGCATCTTTATTTATTCTTATATTCCTATGAAATTCACTTAGATCCTTGCACCTCCTCCCGAATCAGGTGGTGATCGTGATCGTCGATGCCCCTCCATGGGCCTCTCCATCCTCAAAGGTGCCACTGCCATTGGTTCCTCCCATTGATCCGCCAACATCTCCTGTAACATATGAATACATCCTCTCGCGTGGAGGAATCTTACCTCCAGTCTCTCCACTCGTAGCTGTGAAGCCTCTAACAATCCCATTGTCTCATTCACCTGTGTTTGAAGCTGGCGAGCTAAATCCTGCAGACGATCTCTCTCCGCTGTAATCACAGCTATGTCAGGGCACTCACGTGCACCTCGCAGCTCTGCTACCCACCATACTCTATACGCCTCTGTCGTTCCCGCATCCATAACCCTACGATCGGCTGCTATCTCTTCTGGCCCTTCTGGAGGTGTAGGCCGGGGAGGTGAGAATGCTGCCTCGGCGTCGATCCTCATGTATGGTCTATATGTCATAGGTATATCCTGAACGAACCCAAATTGTTGCTACACACGCGATCTAGAGGAATCCTCTCGTACTCACCCGGCCTATGCCCTGCGATCCACCTCAATCGCTCTACACCCCTCAACTCCTCAGCTATGTGCTCTGTCACCATATAGTTCCCGTACGGCCTCCAAAAAATATCCACAATCACCACCATCTCCCATACTTGTCTATAATACTCGATGTCATCTATCACGGCCTGGGATCTCGCCTCTTGTTCTGTCTGGACCCATCGTCTGAATCCCAACCTTTGCACTCCTGCCTCTCCCGACTCAATGGGTCGGCCTATTGGACGCACACAAACAATATGCTCATAGGCCCAACAATGTAATAAGTACGAACAATCCAGTGTCGTTCTGTGTTTTCGCTTGCATGCCCATAAACCCCTATATAACTCTGCCAGATATGCGGGTGCCCATGCGAATGTCACGCTCATTTCTATCATTTCCCAAATAACACTCATCAATGCTTTGGGAAATCTTCCACCTTCTGCCCTCGGCAATGCATAATACCCCACCGCTATCATTAATAGCACGGCCAACCTTGTTTCCTCAGGGTGGGTTGCATACATTGTACCATACGTAAATGATAAACCTCGCTGTGTCAAATCTCGTGCAGCTGACCCAAATACTGTTGTTATCGCTGCTTGCCCCGCGCTGGGCAATGCCTGATACATGGTTTTTCCTATCATTGGGAGTCTCAAAATATGGAACACATCTTCCAAAGTCACTGTCATCTCCCCTGTTGGTAGATAGAAGGTATTCTTTTCTGGATTCCATCTCTCAATCAATGCCTGCAACATAGCATGGTTCCACACGATTCTTGAATAATAGCGGATTCCACTTAACCCCAACTGATTTATCAATGCCCATTCCGCTGGTGTTACATACGCTCGGATTCGTGACAACAACGCTGGCACAGTATCATTCATCCTTAACCTTGCTTCTGCCTGCATACATCAAAACGACACATAATTATTCAAAAGAACAAATCTCTACGGGTTTTTTCTCAAAATCTGGAAACCCCTACAGTGACCGATAGTGGTTATGCATAACCGATACCAGTTTGCTAACCGATACCGGTTACTTCCAAACGATACCGGTCACTGTCAAAAATCTACCTACCCTGCTTCAAGCATACACCTACGATAATTATTTTGCCCGTTTACTCCTATTTATACCTAAAAACATACATGCCCACCCTGTTTACCTACCCCGTAGCACTCATACCATCCCCAACCCTTGCCTATCACCTTTTTCCTCCTCTTTACCCACTTACACTTCTTTCATCCTATTTACAACACATGCAAGCATCAAATTACAACCAAACAGTTTACCTCTCGGGATGCAGCAGCTTGGGGCGGAACATGTCTTCCCCCTCGTCCCTGCCTGCTGGATGCTTCTCCTCGTTCAGCCATATTCACCACCCTCTTCAAATATAACTTGTCTTTCTGCCTTCTGAATCTCAGCCCACGCTCACTTCACCTGGCTCTTTCCTCCTTATCACTCAAATTCTTTCATGCAATTACCTGTAGCAATTGTCAAACAGCGTCGCATTCACATATTTAACTTGTTGCATGACTCTAAAAATAAGAATGCTAAAAATAAGAACTTAAGTTGCCAATCCAGCAGTTCTATTTTTAGGAAAATAATTCTTGCATAACCGATATCGGTTATATAACCGATACCGGTCATATAGCTACCGACATCGGTTATATAACCGATATCGGTCAGGTATCCCCTTGTTGCTTAAACCTTAAGTCGTCTCTTCATTTTTGCAAATTTTTGTGGCGCCCATCCCTTTTTCCTGCATGAACAACACCATTATCCATATTTTTCATTAAATCCATATCTCATCACAATTTCATCAACATCATCTATCTATCTTACAAAAACAGCCACGCCATCAACAAACGATATCAAAAACCATCCATCTAACACCATTTGAATCCAAATCAACAGCTACATATATTCAATTTCACAAAACCAGCGAAACTCATCATACAACACGTCAACTAAACTCATCATTTATATATACATACATACATCCCATCAACAAAAGACATCAACATCATTAATATATAACACCATGTAAATCAAACTCATCATACATTAAATATCACAAACCATTTTCAAAACACTTAAACACATTTTTACACACAACATGTGGGTCAAATCATCATATCTATATATATACAAAGTTTCAAATATACAATGTGCCCTGCATCGGGGCCTCTGTGATCTCATAATACAACAAAGCCGGCACGCAGGCCGCAATAACTGTCAATAATCTCGACTCGGCTCGCAGGCCAGTCTCTCATATCAAAAACATACTCGGCTCGCAGGCCGGTATCCACTGTACAACCCATACTCGGCTCGCAGGCCGGTATATACAATAAATGAATGAATGAATAAATGAATACATAATATCTAGGCACACAGGCCTCTATAAACATAGCCGGTTCGCAGACCGGTGCCCATATCCAATGAACCAATCCAAAACTATGCAGGGACCCCTCAGCTCTCTCCACCGCCCTCTGCCTGTCTGCCTGCTGGTCCCTGTGCTGCCTCTCGCCTCCTGCCTGTCACAGACCCACCGGCTGTGGCTGCACCTCCCTGAGATCTCTGGCTCCGAGAGGTCTCTGCTCTATGTGCCGCATATGGCTGATAATCAGCCCCGGTACCATCAAGAATATCCTGATAGTACCGGGCCTCCGCTCTAGCCTCCATATAACGATCACGAGCCACCGTAGGTGCTGGGGCTGGTCCCCTGACTCCTACTACCAGTGCCCCCTGTGCCTGTGCTGGTGCCGCTGGTGGTGCCTGTGGCTGTGGTGGTACCTGTACCTACGGCTGTGCCGGTGCCGCTGGTGGTGCTGCTGCTGGTGCCTGTACCTGTACCTGTACCTGAGCCTGGGCTAGCTGCCCCTGTAAGACACCTATCTGTGCCTGTGCGGCAGCAAGCTGCCCCTGTAATAACTGTACCTGCCCTCTGAGCTGGTCCCTCTCTGCTCTAACAGCCGCTAAGTCTGGCTGTGCGGGCTGTGCTATCCTCGCAGCTCTCTCTCCGGCCCACCAAACCAAAAATGCTCCTGTGCAGCCGGCATCATCTATGGTATCATCTGCCGGCCTCTCAGCAACCCAATCTGGGTCCACGGGCTGTGGTGCAGGCAGTGGAGCCTCTACATCATCCCTCCGGTACTGAGGGAAGCGAGGTGGCTCATCCTGTCGTAGCCCCATCTGCCTGCGTACCCTCTCCAGGGGTATCCTCTCATACTCTCCCGGCCTCCGTCCCGCTATCCAGAATGTATACTGGATCCGCTGCAACTGTGCTCGGGCTCCTCCGTGCGGGTGATGACCTCTATAAGGTCTCCATACAATATCTAACGCTGTCAAGCCCTCTAACATATGTCTATAATAAGTGACGTCCCGCCCTGCAAGCACTGCTCGTGGCTGGCCCACGACCCCCAACCACCTCTGAAAGCCATATCTATAGATGACCTGTGGCCCTGGCTGCTGGGGCAGCCCTACTGGTCTAATGCATATGATATGCTCATATGCCCAACAGTGTAGTAAAAACGTCGAGCAAATCCCGAATCGCCTCATCCGGCGATAGCCCCACAGCTCTCGGTATAACTGCACCAGGTATACTGGTGCCCAAGCATAACATGTGTGCTCCTCCACCATCTCATGTAGCACACCCATAAGCGCCCGTGGAAAGCGGCCTCCCTCTGAGTCTGGGAGGGCGAAGCAGGTGATCCCGATCATCATCAGCACGGCAAGCCGTGTCTCATGGCGGTGGGCTCGGTACATATCCCCATACGCGATACTCGCGCTGTGATATGTCAGTAGCGCAGCTGCATCCCCGAATACGTGTAGGATGCTGTCCATGGCTGTCTCAGCGTCAACCTGAAAGACTGCCTCTCCATCAATCGGTAATCGAAGGATGCGATACACATCCTCCAATGTGATGGTCATCTCTCCAGTCGGGAGATGGAACACATTGGTCGCCGGATCCCATCTCTCGATGAGGGCGACCATCAAACTATGATCCCTGTCAATCACTCTGTATCACTGGACTCCGCCGAGTCCCACCTCGTGCATGATACCCCACTGCGCTGCGGACACGTGTGGCCGCATCCGTCTCAACAGCGGGGGCATCCTGTCCCGCATCGTCAGCTGCTGACGTGCCTGCAAAACCAACTCACTACATTAGCCCTACTCTTTATCACAACATCTACTTATACCCTCTACACCCACCTATCTTACCCTAACAACCTCTACGATATCCCCCTCCCTCTTCACACCCAAACAACGACCTAAACCATACCAAAACACTCAAACAATACCAAAACACCTCCACCACAACCCAAACCATATCAACATACCCAAACAATACCAAACCACCTAAACAAATCAACACACCCAACAAACCAAAACACCTAAACAAACCAAAACACTCCAACAATACCCAAATACCCCCACCACAACCTAAACCCAACCCCAAACCAAAACCTAAAAAATACCTAAGGACCGGTACCGGTCACTTATGACCGACACCGGTCCTCTCTTCACCGGCGCCGGTCGCTATACGACCGACACCGGTCAACCACAACCCCACCCTGCCCCGAAACTTCCTGACCGATGCCGGTCGCTTAGTGACCGGCATCGGTCACTGAAAAATTGCCAGGCCGAATCCGGCGCGCCCCCCCCCCCCCCAAATTCATTTTTCCCTATTTATCCCTATTTACCCACCCAAACACCCTAAAAATCTACCCACCCTGCCGCCTTGCCCTATTTTACCCATCTATCCTCTTCATTTTTCAAATAACGTCAATTTATTCATTATTTTACCAAAACATGGATTCCTACCCAAACCCCCAAAAATAGCTTAATATACTCAAATCCACACAATGAGGGGTTTCGAACCTACCGGTACGACGACACGTCGTCGTGGTGGGATGGGTGGTGGTGGTCCAGCTGGTCCAGCCCCTCCTGCTCCTCCTGGCTGTGCCATAGCTCCACCTCTCCTCTGCTGGGTCCTCCACCAATCAACTGCTACCTCCTACTCACTCGGGCCCACTAATCACTCACTCGTCCACTCAAATAGCACCACCTCACCCAACAAATGCTCCAATCTCAATAATCCACCTCAGACAACCCAAATCGGTTTTCAAATTGCAAATGTGACAATGACAGGCCGTATTTTTTCTTTTTATAGGTTTTTGACCTATAACCGATATCGGTTTTATTATGCCCTAAGGAACCGGTATCGGTCCCCTAACCGATATCGGTCATAGATAATCGATATCGGTTTTATTCCAACTTCTAGCCCAATTTCGGCCCTTATTTCCTAATAGCCCTTTTACCAACATCGCCTATATCCACCTTCGTTGACAACCCTTTGTTAACCTATTCGGCCCGACCCACGGCCGTCACCTACCATTTGGCCCGACCCAAGGCCGTAACCAACCTATTCGGCCAGACCCAAGGCCGCAACCAACCTATTCGGCCCGACCCAAGGCCGCAGCCAACCTATTTGGCCCGACCCACAGCCGCAACCAACCTATTTGGCCTGACCCACGGCCGCAACCAACCTATTTGGCCCAACCCAAGGCTGTAACCTACCATTTGGCCCAACCCACGGCCGCAACCAACCTCTTTGGCCCAACCCACGGCCGTAACCTACCATTTGGCCCGACCCACGGCCACAACCAACCCATTTGGCCCGACCCAAGGCCGCACCTAACCATTTGGCCCGACCTAAGGCTGCACCAATTAAATACCATACCCACCATCAACGTTTTATTTTATCCATCCATCATGTACCTTTTTGTTCAATCGAGCTCACCTGTTCGTGTTTTAGCATGATTAGGGTCCTTGACTTGATCTGTCGACCAACTTTTCCTAGACTTAGACCGTGACGTTTATCTCAACCAAACCAACCATTTGGTACTGCCGAACATGCCTAAACGTTCCTGTACCTTACCCGTTATATCCCCTGGAGCTACTTCCTATGCCTTGGATACCAGGATTATATCACCCTTGTTTGGATAAACTATCGACCTTTGCCTATGCATTGCTTGTTTGCTCTTCAAATCATGTACCCTGGTCGCACTACTGCATGTCAACGTGCGTCTGCTTCCTTGGACCTACCCCACCCTCTTACCATTATCTCAACACCATTTACCCTTTATCAACCCTATCCCTGATTTCACGCTACCTCAATCTGTGATAGATTTGAGGGGGATTACCTATACCCTTAACAGGGGTAACCACTTCTTATTATTGTTTGTGCAGCTTTACAAAACAAACTACACGACAATAAGGGGCTAATGTAGACACCAAATTTGTGTCTTACGACCCCCTGTGCCCCGCATCTCATTTCGCAACCTAACCTGATCACCTAAATGTTACACAATTATTTATTAATTACCTTATAATTAATAAATCCACATCACCATACCTGCCACCTCATGCCACCTCATCATGACCTAGTCTTAACCCTAAACTAACCTAATTAAGACCTATAACTTGGTCCAATTCCACACCTATGACTAATTACTCCTCATCCGCACCTAAAACCAACTTCATAATGACTTGACCAAGCCCGCTACCAATCCCTCGGAAGAAAAGGAGGGAAAGCTGGCTATTTTACCAAAAATAGCCCACTTTGACCTGACCAATACCGGTTCCTACTCGACCGCCGTCGGTTGCGTAACCGCCATCGGTTCCCCGTAAATGACCACTTCCAACCAAAAACAAAAGGAGGGATTTTTCATTTGATCGAGAAAAAAAAGAGAAATCATCGAGAGAATCCGGATTTTGCTTGGCCGAGCAGAGACAAGTGAAGAAACAAGAAGAGTTTGCAGAGAAGGACATCAAGCCCAAGACTGCAATTAAATAACCAGAGCCCAGTAACACTCATCTGAGCATCAGAAGAGGAGATAACTCATCTTGGATTGTCAGATCATCCAACTTGGGTCTTGTCTTCATCATCACAGTCTTGAAACCTGCATTTGCATCAAGGACTAGTGAGTAGTGTTTTATATATGTTTCTAAGCACCATTTTTCTTGAACTGTTGATTAATAGTAATCATAAGTTTATTCCTAGATCTACTACTAGCAACATACTGCACTTAACCTTCACCCATACACCCTGATATTTCCCAGAAGGCCATTTTACCACACTCTGAGTCTTCCCTATCCTCCCATCATTCCCCTCAGCCATCCACCAATCTTAATAACCCCACAATCACCTTGCAACCAACCTCTATCTAGAAGCACTTAGATTGCTGACCCTACCGGTATCGTTTATCCCCTACCGGCAGCGGTTCTCTAACCGCGGTCAGTTACCCAGTGACCAGTGTCGGTCACTGCGACTTATACCCCAAAACCCTTTTCTCGTCTATTTGCCACCTAACAACCTCAGATCCAGTCTGGTTTATCCCTATAACTCAACCTGAACATATCAACGACCAGTAACCAAACAAACAACGTGATGCTTTATTATTGATAGTTTAGTTTCTATTGCTTTGTAACGAGATACCTAAATCGTGATTTTGCAATAGCTTTCTTTATTATCATTTGTGTTAAATCGTATTAAAAGGGGAACTGACCACCTTCGAAAGGAAGTTTTATATTTCCTGGGCCTAAGGCAGATCCCTCATTTATTTTCTAATTAAAATCTGGTGGTCTTGTATTCTTACTTGCAGGTAGTCCTTCCAAGACAAAAAGGAGTTCTTCGCAGTCGATCTGATCTTTCTCTACGGTACGCGCACACCATCTCAACATTCAACAGGTATTCCTCCTAGCCCTAACCCTTATCTGTTTCTCAAAGGAATGATAGGATAGAAGCAAGTCTATTCTGCAGAGCCGAAACCATTCCGTGCGAAACAAAAACTTCGAATTCCAAAAACCTGAAAACCCAAAAATTTAGAATTTCAGACTTTCAGACTTGGAAATTCATTGTATAGGGGATTTCTTCAAAAAAATTGTCCGACCTCATTTGACTTATCTTTCAGGGTAAGTTAAATTGCTAACATTCTTGGTGAGCTCCAAGGAAAACTTTCCTGCTAAGCTTTCTAGACCAGTAGCCTTAAGTAAAACATTGGGGAAACGAATCCCTAAAAAATAAAAAAAAGTAACAAAAGAAAACGAATGATATGCAAAGCACTTGGAGGAAAGAAAAAATTTGTACAGGGTGAAACAATCTCAAAAACAAGCCTTGAGATGTATCCCATTCACATGAATGGGTAATTTTTCTCCATTGAGTCTGGATAGACGAAAAGAATTGACCTCTTTACAACTTGTGATAACATAGGGCCCAATACGAAGAGTGTCAAACTTGGCATGCCTGCCTGGTTTAGCGCGGTATTCATCCCACTTAAGAACCAAATCTCCTTCACTGAATAATCTATCTGAAGCTTTCTTATCAAAGGATTTTTTGACATGGGTCTGATGATGTGTGAGTGTACGCATAGTTATATTCTTAGTCTCTTCTAACTCCATGAGTTTAGCAAATCTCACTGTTAAGGTGTCATCTTCCATAACCTCAAGCTGATAGGCCAAGTCTAAGGAAGGTATTTCCACTGAAAGTGGGAGTTTTGCTTCCCGTCCGTATACCATTATTAAAGGTGAAACCCCAATGGCCTTCTTAGGCATTATTCGATCAGCCCACAAAGTGACCTTAAGCTGAGTATGCCAAGTCCTTTTATTTGCTTCCATCGTACACTTGATGATCCTTATCAAATTCTTGTTGCTAGATTCGGCCAACCTGTTTCCTTGCGGGTAGTAGTTGGATGAAGTCTTGAGGTAGACCCCATTCTTGACTGCCCATTCACTTACCTTCATCCCGTGGAATGTCGTTTCACCGTCAGAGATAACAGTAAATGGAATACCGAATCTTGTCATGATATTTTATAAACATTCAAGAACAACCTTTTCATTGCTTTCCTTCAAAGCCACTACTTCTGTCCAGCAAGTGAAATAATTTGTAGTAGTAAGAACCCATTTATGACCTTCACTAGATGGAGGATTAATCATACCAATAAAGTCCAACCCCCACTAAACAAAGGGTTGATCCATCTGAATGGGGTGTAACGGAAGTGCTTCCAGCCTATGTTCACTCGCAAAGAGAGCACATTCCTTACATTTTCTTACCCAAAAATGAGCATCTTTGAACAAGTCCGACTAGTAATAACTGGCCCACATGATCTTGGTATCCATCATTCATGTTGAATAATGCCCTCCTGAAAGGCCATTGTGAAACTCCTTCAATAAATTGTTTACCTGTTATGGCTTGATGCATCGTAGGAGGATGCCATTCAAATCCTTTCGAAAAAGAAAATTATCCACCACAACATATGGAATAGACTGGAGGTGGAAAGTGCATCTTTTAACTTTATCCATATTTGGAGGATACACACCAAAGAGGAGGAAATTTTGCATCTTATTCAACCAATCAACTTGATCATTTTCACCATCAGTATTGAGGAGCACAACATCTTTGTCCTCTTTAGTTTCCATGTTTGCAGCCAACTGTTGGCATAACCCCTTGCCTCTGACAAGCTTAGTGACTTTGATGTATACATTGTAATCCATTACTTTCATGATCCACCTAGTGCATTTCTCATTAATTTCTTTATTCAACAAAAAATATTTAACGCTAGGGTGAGAAACCATCAAATGCACCTTGTTATTGGACAACATGTGCCTAAATTTTTTTAGAGCTCAAATGACTGCAAAGACCTTCTTTTCAATGAATGAATATTTGAGCTCGTACTCCTTGAGAGATTGACTGAAGAAGGCAATTGGTTGTTCCATCAAATCATCATTCTACTGAGTTAGAATCCCTAAAATGCTTTCCTATCCTGCGAAGGCGTAGAGAATGAAATCTTTATCAAAATTAGGATTCACCAATGTGGGCACCTGTGAAATGGCTGTTTTGATAGCCTCAAAACTTTCTCTTCCTTCCTTTGTCCATGAAAAAGGAATATTATTTTTTAACATGGCTGTAAGTGGCTTGGCCATTGTTGCAAATTGGGGAATGAACCATCGCACGAAGTTAATGGTTCCCAGGAAGCTCTGAAGACATTTCTTGTGGCTTGAAAGAGATAAGGACATAATTGACTAGATTTTGGCTGGATCAATGGATAGTCCTTTTGCAGAGATGATATGTCCTAGAAAATTTCCCTCTTGAGCTATGAAAATACAATTCTTAGGATAGAATGAGACCCCAAAGTCTCTACATCTTCAGAAAACCTTTTGTAGATGTGCAATATGATCTTCAGCATGCTTGGAATAGACTGTTATGTCATCAAGGTAGACCAAGATAATATTGTTGATGAGCCCTTTGAATGCCATATCCATAGCTCTCTGGAAAGTATCCCTTGTATTGGATAGACTGAACGACATCTTGTTGTATGTATAAGTGCCAGATTTAGTTGTAAATATTGTCTTGAATTGATCAGATTCTTGGACCCAAATCAGATTATACCCTGAATATCCATCTAGTAAAGAAAACCTTTGAGCCCTCGATACTATTTGAAGAATTTTTTCCATTGATGGTAGAGGGTAGTGATCTTTTAGCAAGGTGCGATTCAAATCCCTGAAGTCCACACACAATCAAATTTCACCATTCTTCTTTCTTACAGGTACCAGATTGGCCACCCATGACGAATGTTTGATGGGAAAAATCATGCAGGCTTAGATAAGCTTTGTTAGTTCCTTTTACATTAATGGCTCAATTCAGGGGTTGATTGGCCTCTAATTTTGATGAACAAGCTTAGGAGTTAAAATCGAGATTCAATATTATGTTGTGACTAAACTTGGATAAAAACCATGCATAGGTATTTCTAACTCCATGCTAAAGACATCATGGTAAAATCTTGACACAAGTCAGTGACAAAATATTTTCTTTCTCCTGATTAGTACACACCTTGCCAATCTTTAAAAACTTCACTTGCTTTCTACTTCTACCTCTTCAAAATCATCTTTTTTGACTACTCATGTTAGTGCATTATGTCTTTTGGCTTGATCATTCAAATGTCAAAAATGAAATCAAGAGTGACTAAGCATTTTAGTAGCTTATTTCCTTTTCAATTGTATAATCTTGATTACTATATGATTTCGTGCAGCTTAGCTTGATTTTTCACTAGCAAATTCCACTTATTCTTGTAGGAAGAAGACATGATTTGTTTATCACTATCAAAAACTTTCCAACTATTCACATTATCAGGAACTGCAAGTCGAATGACCATTTTAATAGGATTTGTCGCTCTTTCCTTTATGATATCAACAGGAATATCATATTGTGAGCCAATCGTAACAAGCCTATTAGCATCTTAATTTTGATTTTTAGGAACCACATGGATCTCCAAAGCCTCAAAATCTTCAATCAAATTCCAAACTCAATTTCTTATAATGATCTTAGTAAGATCATTTTTTGATGCACTACGAGCACCGTTACTTGATGTACAACTAGTTCATTGTCACCAAAAATAGTCAGACGCCTTGATTCCCTTTCTTTTTAGCCAATTGAATTCTTTGCACAAGAGCTTCATATTCAGACGACATTGTTGGTGCAAATGAACTGTAGTCAGAAGGATCTAAGAAGTATTTATCTCCTTCTGGAGAAATTAACATGACACCAACACCTGGACTCCATTTTTTCAATCCTTGAGCCATCAAAAAACAATTGTCCAAAGTCCTCCTCGAAATATTTTGGGTGCTTTGAACAAGGTGTGGTATGATCGCATGCCTTCCTCATGGGAATACACAGTATGTACCCAAACCTGTCTCCTCTAAAAGTAACAAAATAGATTCTTCATTCTGCCAATGAAAATTAGTCATAAAGATCAAACTAATGTTCTATACTTACCTTCATCCAAGGACTAATATTAGGGACCTCTTCCATAAGAGTGGTTGAGTTTATGACCTGCAATCTTCCCCTTTTTGATAAAAAATAGTATAGTTTCCCTTTACATGACTAGACTGTATAAGGCTCCACATGATTATAAAAAATTGGCTCATTCTCATTATAGTTACTTTAGTTCCATACCAAGTCCTGAGAATCATATGTGACCAATCAATGCTAATAGATAACCACCCATTTTAGTAGTGAAGTCTCATGATAAGCATATGGCAAAGGGAAGAGGAAGATCAATGACCGACATGTCTTGTGTGAACAAAAAACTAGGACATGTATGGATAGTAAGCTGGAGTCAATTAATAACTCCCAACAAAATTGAACTGTCATGTACCATCCAACTGAAAAAACTCCTCTAGAAAATGGTGTATATTGAAATACCCAACACATATGTAATTCTTCTTGGGCATAACTAGAACTTCTGACACTAGAATCGATCATGTAATTATGTACCAAATGATCACCAATGATCAGAGAAAAATAAAACTGGTGGTGGCTTATTTTCCTCTAGGAATCCCTTTCCCTGTCTCCGGTTGACACAAACTGGTTGATAGTAGTTGCTACCCCATGACGCAATGCTTCGTCAGTTGTACCAAAACTTTTCAGAGCTTCGCGTCAGAAATATTTTGTTGAGAAGAAATTGAAATTGCACATTCCCACATGGTAATACTCGGGCCAGTATTCTTCATATGTTCTACAATACTGAATGGTAATTTCTCCTACTTTGATGATGCATTTATTTAGGCATTAGATATCTTCTCATAGAAGATGATTGTTTGGTACTATAACACCCAAAGAACTTCCATTACTCTTTGGACCGATTCTCATTGTGCCTACATTTCCATGGTGAATTCTTCTCCTGCATATTTGTTTGCAACCACCTACGGATGAGGTTGAGGATGTGAAGCATGACGCTTGATCAAGCTTCAGAAGATTGAGTTTCTATCACCCTCTTTTTGAAATGAGTGTTTGACAAAAATTGACGAAGAATTTGACATTTAATCCACATAAATCTTCTTCTTTCCAATTTAGCTAAAGTTGTTTCTTTAGTGATCCTGTGAGTCTGATTTACTACTTGGGTTGTGTAGTCTGAATTCTGCTGATTGGCTTGATGGCAGATCAGATATACTTTAAACCATTAGGGTCTGGACTCAATAAATCCATTGGGGAAAATATTTTTATTGTGGGGTTGAGGAACAAGGATAACACCATTCATAGTCTTGGGCTAAGATTATTTTGAGATGGGTGACTAAGAGCTCTAGAAGAACTGGTAGCAGATGGGATTTCTAATGAATTTAGAGGTTTAATATTTACAACTTGGATTATGGTTTGGTTTTGTGACTTGGTTATTTCCTAGAAAGGGTGGGTGGTTAGAATGATATTATTGATATTCAGGATTGGTAAGGGATGGGTATGATGTGATTTTTGCCTCTTAAGAGCTACTAGTTCATTCCCAAAGGTTTGCAAGAAGAGAATTAACTTTGAGCCAAATCATTTGAAGGGGCGAGTGGAAAACTAAGCGTGGTTTCTGAATTTAGAAGCTACTAGAAGAGGCAGCAATGAGCTAGGTTGGTTATTCTAGCAAGCTCTGGATACAACATAGGCATAGGACGGTCTTGGAGCTATCTTTACCTAGCTTGACATAAAAGCAATTCTCCAGCTCTTATAGAAACATGTCATAAGCAGTCAGGAAATAATATTCCCTCCCAAAAAATAGAATCATAACTACTACATCATTGTTTAAAGATATTAAATAGTACAGGATAATGTACTTATGTGGAAGAAGGATTTATAAGTGCTAGAATTCGCTATTCCAAGTCTTATGGAATCGGAAGATTGAAATCACTCATATACTCTCGAGGAGATCTCTTTATAGTAATGAGTTGTTCCACGAGAGAAAAATGATCACTCTTGTCTTTGAATTGTTTGGAGATCTTGGTCCCCCCAATTCATAGCAAGTAGCTTATAGTACCAGCGGTCTAAACTCCATGAAACCATTAAAGTGCCCTTCCTTTAAAAGAAGTACCAAGAAGTCAAACAGATACTTTATTTTATGTGATACTTTAAACTGTGTAAATGCTTGCTACATCCAGCGTGTGTTCTTGAGGGGAAATATTAGTTTCACCATTAAAAAATGGCATACATTTAAGGGCGGATACATGTATAGCATCTCTCTGCGCCAACTGCAGGGGGCCGCTAGCATTAAAAGGAGGACAAGAATTTTCCGCCATTGTGAATCTACGTGGATTATACCTTGGTAGAGGAAAACATCCATCAAGAAGATTTGAATGCCCTCTATGAGGAAAGGCTATAGGTGTGGCAACTGAAGGACTTTTTCCTCTTCTTCTTCGAGGAGATAATGAAAGCTCTATATGCTGATAATTTCCCTTCCTTAAAGAAGCTCTTGTATGAATCCTTCTCATAAGTTGATATACTGAACTTTGAAATCCAGAGATATGGAGTCGTCAGGTACTTATATTGATAAAATGAGAAGAGAAGTACCAACTCTGTCCCACTGGGCATGGCAAAAAAATTTGTCATAAAATCACTGCACCCTCCTAATGGCCTGAAAATGAATCATGAAATTTGGTGTGATAGTGACACATGGGAACATCTCTCAAGATGTGGGACTTAGACTAGAGATGAACCTCCAGAGAAAGGCCGGCTTCCTTTGTTCAAACTAGATGCTCTAACTCTTCATGGGATTAAGGAGAGATTACAAGGAAATAAATCCTAAACTAGAAGTGGTGATGCACCAAAGATCAGGGATGTTAAACTTTTCGAAGGGTTATTGTGAGTGAGATGCTAGCATCCTAAATCACTTTCACCTATTGTAACTAGAAAGGGTATGAGTACCAAAAACTAGAAACACATGTTCCTTTGTTAAACTTATACAAAAGAGAAAGGACATGATTTGGTTCAGATACACAGATAACTTTATTGGAAAAATTAACACAAGCACATTTGAAGCACCCACATTACGCAAAATAAAGATAACATAACTTATAATCAATAGCAAGAAAGGTACAATCATAGCTGAAGAGAAAATAACCACACCACTTTATCTTGGCATACAGTAAATAATCTGAAGTAAAGGCAAGTTACTGAAACATACTAAGGAATCACATTCACAAAGTATGTAATAAATAATTATTTCACACAATAATTCAGACTTTCAAATGACAGAGTGTAATTCCGAATAAAATTAAAAGGGACTTCACAAATATCTGAAAATACTCTTCCAAGCTTGAAGAGTAAAATCACCAAAATATCGAAATTGTATATATCCATGAACTCTAAGCATTCGTCTATTTATAAGTTCCTTAGGCTAAGCCATTACAGCTGGGCCCTTAACTAACATTTTACTAAAAATAGAAATGTCATTAAATTAAGGGAACAAGCTCCCATGAAAATAGCAAAAATGTTACAAGGGTTTGACCAAGTCAACCCTACAACTCTGACCGATCTGGAGCTTGAATTTTTGCTTCCATGGCCAATCAATCCTGATTTGGCTTCTGTAACTTGTTCAATTTTTTCCGATCTCATCCTATCTTTCCTTCTATACAACCAATCTTTGATTGTATTCGAAAAAGCCTTTGATTATTCCCTGGATCTCTTCAACTTCAGGTCCACATGCGTAGTGACTTACTACGTCTACTATCTCAATCTCTCTGGTAATTTGGGCTAGTATTCTTTTCATCTTGAAAACAACCTTGGACATCCTTCCTATGAAGTTCTAGCATAAGATCATTCTATCAATGGAATTATAATTGAAAGTTCTTGTGACATCATCATCCTGCTTCACCAAGTCTTTGAAGTTTTCCTAAATCTGTTCTTCAGGGAGGGCATCGATACTCTCATTGAAGAATTTACAATGAGCAATATCAACTTCTTTTGATATGTCATTCAAGATGCATCTGTGATTTCCAACCGCTTGTCATCTAAATTTTTAATCAAGTCTTGTAACACCTGGCACCTGAACTCCATAGCCTTATGATATTCAAACAAATTTGAGGCATCATCAATCACCCCTTCCTGAAGAAGCAAGTCGGAACCCACTGCCCTAACCTCTTCCCATGTTGCTAGATTCAGATTCAGATTGTTGCTCTCCTCAGAGAAAGCCTCATCCATCTTCTAAATAGTTATCATTGTGTCCTGCAAATCATTGTAGATTTCCACAGCTTCCTTGATCAAAGGATTTACTTCCTGTAGTATTCATTCAATCCACCCATTTACTAATCTCCCTTTCTGGCCAAGTTTCTCAAGCTCGTGATAAGAGAAGTCATCTATAGAAGCTGAAACTGCTAAGGCCATAGTAGATGAGGTCTCAATAGATGAAATGGGCCATGTAACTCTCCGTAACAAATATGTGAGATGTTCGACCTTAGCCTTTAGCTCATCTTTCGTAGCTTTATCCTTGTCATATTTTTCCATCAAGAGCCCCCAGAGTAGTGTGAACATCCTATTTGGCCCCCTCATGAGTGGCCTTTCCTAATAAAAATCTAGAAATTTGATAATTTGCAGCCGGGATTGTTTCTTTGGTTTTTCCCTCAGCAGGAGTAGCAAACTCTATCACCCATTCTCTGGATGAATTTAATGTCAAATTTGACATGGTCCTTGGTCTCTTAGCCTGTGTTTTGGGGGTTTGCTCCAAGATGCTGAGATCTATGACATATCCTAGAGGCACCTTATTTTTCTACTTGGGGGTCTGTATTTAGGACTAGTGGGGATGTTGTATTTGTAACTTGCTCAACCCCTTTGGGTTTGATCCCAAAAGTAACCAACCACCTGTAGGTCCTTTGAAGAATGGGACCCGCTCTATCTTTTGTATTGGAAAATTCCTCTTGATACCAATCGATCCATAGAAGTGGTTGATTGGCAACATCTTCGGTATTATATGCTTCATCCAATACTTCACCACTATCTTGCAAATTTACCGGGATCTCATCTATCCCATACTGGAAAATTTCATCTAAGTCCAATATTTCATAATATCTTTTTCAGATGATATACTTGTCCTGACAATGAATCTAGATGTCTTCGAGTTGAGATGTATGGGAAGTTGAACGTCCTGTCTCACCAAACTTTCCCAAGTAGTAAGTTTGTTCTTGGATGAAAAGTCTGCAAGGTTACCTCGACCATCTCTGCGTTGACATTCTTGGCTTTGTGGATGTTCAGACAAGTGTACCTGTTGTTGATTAGAGAAAAAAATTAGTTGAAATTGCACTCAGAGTCCACATGGAAGAATGGCATAGGAGTAAAAGTGTGAAGTTATAGGAAGGCATCATGCATGGAGGTGAAGAGTAAGACTCTCAAGGAATTAGCTGATTTTGGAGATCATGTCTATTCTTAGAGATTGGCGTGCAGAGTACACAAAGTGATGCCGAGATTTACGCGCCACTCTTTGTGGGGATTTTTGAAGGACATGTCAACTCACTCTTGCATGGGCATAAGTCAAGAATAAAACCATCACTTCAGTTAACTATCAGTAATCTATAGATAGCATACTTGCATGTATGGCTATAATTATAAAAAGGTGTGTGGCTGTTATTAGCATGTAACCTATTTCTGGTAGAGTTAAGTGGTGAAGGGTTAGTTCCCCACCCTATATATATATATATATATATATATATATATATGTAATGAACTACTTAGAAGATATATAGAGACATACATAGAGAACAAATGGAACCACATGCGACTGGATGATTGTAATAGATCCATGTGTGCATGCCTAGTATTGTATGAAGACACTGTATTGTTGGTTCAATGAATAGATAAAGGAAATTTTCTGAACAAAGTGTGTGATGTGTTTTATCAATGCATGTTATTAATTTCATGATGATTTACCTTTAGCACTTATAGATCTAGTTGGATATAAATGGTGAATGGATGGATTAGTTCCTAAAATATATGTTTACTATTTTATCATACCACCATTTTGCTATTGCAACTAATAAGAGGGACCCGGTACCTTTGCGCGCTTCGGGTGAGTGCTTAGCCTAGGCTGAGTGATGTGCCAACATGATTAGGTGTTAACTAACAATTCTAGGCTACATCATTGGTTCCATTGCCTAGACCTCTTTTTCTTTTGTTTCAGAATCATTCGCGATGAAGACATACCGGCTAACCCTGGCAAGCGTTGAAGAATGGATTCATGATCTGGAGGCAGAATACGCATGGAGGTTTAACACTGGATCTGGATTTAGTGCACGTACTTGGGTAGAGCAGAATTTGTATGACAGTTTATACAAAAGCTTCTTTGTTATCTTTCCAATAGAATTGTATGAATGGTTGACTGCGTATGCATCTAAGTGGAGTCAGAGGTATCACACATTTTTTTGGACATAGGAGTAATTTCAAACACTTTATGATACTGACCTAAGCTGGACTCGCATGGTAGATACCTAGTTTCGTGGTGTCCTAAACAACTATATTTTGGAGTATTCAATTTCAACTTATTCGTGCCCAGAGGTAGTAGAGTTCCTATTTCTACGATATCCTTGAGGGACATATTTGCAAGGTATTCCACTGGTAATCAAAATACTAATGGTAACATTGAACTTGGAAGCTAAACCCATGGAGAGCTAAATAATCTCCACGCGCAAGGGTAGAAACAGGATTAGTGAAAGATGGCAGACATAGCAGCAACATGGTAGAGGGAAGAAAGGCGGCTGAAGTATGATGAGGTGTGTGAGAGGGAATTATGCAAGAGGCAAGAAATTGCATAATGGATGGTGATGTGGAGAGAGATGGCTCGTGAAGGATTTGAGGCTCATGGGGAGGAAGAAGAGCAAGAGCATCAGGAACTCCCCCATCTAGGGAAGCATGATAGAGAAACCTCTTTGGCTTCGCATGGAATCATGCCAGTATTTATGACATGGGCCGCGGGTGTGCATCTAAGCTAGCCTATTGACCTAGCCCTTGCGCTTGGTTTTCCAATATCTAGTACATCAGGTAAAAGTAGTTTTAATTTAGGAAGTGAAAACATAGAAATAGGTCAGATAGTAAGTACACCAATGGAAACACAAAAAACTTCATTATTCTTTGGGGGTACATTATCAAGCTCATCATCTACACAAAATATGAGCGCATCGAGTGTGGGAATCACCTCTAGAGCTGGGACCACTTCCCAGACTGTAGGGGTCCAGTTTAGTACCATTGTTGGGGCATAGGGGAGTGCATCCATGGGTCCTATTCCAAATTCTGGAGGAGGATCAGGTGGTATGGGTAGTTCTAGTTCTGGTGGTTCGGGTGGTATTGGAGGAAGAGGAATCCAAGGAGGTTCTGGGTCGGGTGGTCAAGGCCCACAGAAACCCTAGAACATTTATATGGAGATGTCCCTTCGTCTCCCAAAATACAGAGGTATCGAAGATGCTACTAAACATGTTCATATGTGTGAATATTGTGGTGTGCAAAAGGTATTATGGCCCCTGAACGCAAGGCAATTGAATTTACTACTAGATTACAGGCACGCGCGCACAACTAGTATAGGAAGTTTGACCCCAATCAAACTTGTATTGACTATGTAGCATTAAAAGATGCTTTCTTAAAAGAGTTCCACATCCCAGAGTTTGAGTAGAAGAGTATAAGTGCACTCAAGGATATAAAGCAAGGCACTACTGAAATTGTACGTGAGTATGATGTGTGATTTAAAACACTTCTATCCAAACTCTCTTATGACATTCAGGCAAGTTAGCATGCACAATGGTTTGTTGGGGGACTGATTACTCCATTTCGGAGAGCACTGTCGCATAAAACTTATACCGATCCGTGTGAAGCATTGGAAGCTACTTTATGCGCTGAAGTAGTTAGGAGTATTGACAATGGAGTTAGTCCATTTTTGGAAGCTCAGATAGTGGCTATGGCAAAACAATTAGAGAAATTATCAGCAAACTCAGCTCATGAAACGTGCTCAAGAATCTGGTGTACAGATTGTGAAGTGGAAGGGCACACTAAGGATAGTTACCCTTGCTGAAATGTACATTCATTGATATTAGACTGTGAGATTTTCCATTTGAACCATGATGCTAGCCACTGTCCCCTCCTACAACGTGCAATCAGGAAGAATGTATCCTCCTTTTGTAAAATTTATAGGTCCACAACCCATGATACTAAGGACTATAGATTGATTGGCTAGATCCATGATTCCATTAATATTGGGGTCAGACAGGTGAGTGTGGCTGATAATTATAAAGGGAAGAATGAGCATTAGGATAGGGATTATAAAACCTGCTATGACAGGAATGACGAAAGGTTTGAAGGGGCTCGTGAAAGAGGACAAGGATATAGAGGCGGATATGGAGGATGAGGACGAGGTGGAGGAAGGAGTGAATTCCCTCAAGGAACTTTCTATACATGTGGCTTACCTGACCATTATAGGCACAAATGCCCACAGAATATTTCCTATTAATTTTTTGGAAAGGGGCATAGTTATGAAGAGTGCTCGGACTTATATGAGCATCTCATTAAGTAGCACAAGCAAGAAAATAAGGGCATGAGGATGGTTAGAATCCAGCGCATGATAGAGAATTAGTGGATTCCAAAGTTAACACCAGAACTTGAGGTGGTAACAGTCAAGATAACCACACTAGCTGAGGTGGCATGTGCAAGAGAGGTGTTCCAACAAAAGTTGACAATCACTAGAGAGGAAGTTTTGCATGCTAGATATCCAGATCTAGCTCATCAAAAAGAAGTCTATCAGGAAACAATGGAGGTCCTTAGGATCCTTCAAGGTGAGATACAAGGTTTAAAAGAGCAGTCTCAGAAATTGGAGCACAAGGATACAAAACAAGCCCCGTCGGATATTGACGACATCAGGGAGGTATGTATAATGTTGTGCCAGGAGAATATTATTCCTTTATTAGGGAATTGGTTGAAAGGGAGTACTCCACGAGAAAAGACTGAGACTAGAAGACAAATACTTCATGCAAATCTCCCTCCTGATAGAATTCTCCTGATAGCATTGACTACGAAAAGGAGATCACTTTGAATGTTGTTGTGGATGGGTGGCCATTGAGCAATATTTTGATTGACACAGGTGTGGAAGTAAATGTACTTACATTGGATGCGTGGGAACAAATGGGGAGACCCCCATTGTAGCCATCATCTAATGTATTTTTCATGGAAAATAGAACAAAAGCTACTCCCATAGGATTTTTGAAGGACGCATCTATCACTATACAAGGGGCCAAGTTCATAGGAGACTTTGAAGTGCTACCACTTGCAGAAGTAGATAGTTTCCCAGCTTTGCTTAGGTGCCCTTGGTGTTATGCAAACAATGCTGATTTGAGGTTTAACAAAGGGTATATCATCTTCGAAAACAAGGAGGAAAGGGTCATAATACCATTGACAGATGGGAAATCCATGCCATATGTGGAACCTTTAAACAAAGAGGACTTGAACAGAGTCTATGTACGCGCTATTCGGGACCTAAAGATTAATGATCCATCTAAGGAAGGAATCCTTCATTGGGAAGATTCTTAGTCAATCAGCAATACTACTAGTATTACTTGCAATAATTGGGCTCATGGCACTTATGAACTTGTGGGACGCGAGGTTAAGCACGCGGTTACTGGTAAGATGGGTTTTCACTTTGTTTGATGTATAGGTCGTGCAATACCCCGCTATACTGGGTCTGAAGATTTGGATGGGTTCTTATAGGCCATAGAAACAAATTGGGTTAACGAACTTAAATGATGCACTATGCTATCATATACTTTGGGTGGGATGGCCGCGCGCTGGTGGGTAGTCCACATGGACAATCTCTTAGAATGTGAAATGATTGGGACCGCCTTATCAACCAGGTTTTCAAGGAGTAATGCACCTACAAACATACGCCCTTATTATGGTGATCAACCTGCTCAACATTATATCCAGCAGTGTGAGAGACTCTGGATAGTAGGCCAGGAAGCATTACCACCTTCACTTTGGGTGCATCGGTTTTATTCTACTCTAAAAGGTTACACGCGTTCTTGGTATGTCTATGCTAAATTACATCATGACACTGACAACTGGAAAACTTTGACTGTAGGGATGATCCAAACATTTGACTTCGTTTCATCTACACCACCAGTGAACACAGCTTTAAGCTTTATCAAGTACTTAACCATAGGAGATAGTGGGAAAGCAGAATAACTTGTTCAGAAGTTATTTTGTGAGACAGAGATAGGGGCATGCTTTGTGGATGAAGAAGATGATATCATATTACTTGAGCCCGCTTCTTTGGAAAAAGATAAAGGGAAGATGGTATACATAATTGATGAGAAGGAAGTTGAGAACTTGGACGTGGATCATTCACATGGAACACGTGAAGTATTATCCAGTGCGGATGTAGATGCGCACGCATATCATGAACCTATGAAGACAAAAAAGGTAAATATAGGCACAAAATCTAAACCTAAGGAGGTTATAATTGGGGATTATTGGTCAGAATCAGAGGTAGCAAAGATCATAGAGTTACTTCGCGATTATGAGGACTTATTCCCAAGAGGATACCATGAACTCAAAGGTGTGCATATATCACTCAGAAAAATTAAGATAAAGCTCAAGGAAGGTGCGTACCCTGTTAGGAAGCGGCCATATCAGATGAATCCCAATTTGCGTGAGAAAGTAAAGGAGGAGATTAACAAGATGCTAAAATCTTATATCATTCAACCACTAGATGAATAAGAATGGGTCAGTCCTATGGTGATAAGTATAAAAAAGGATGGTAGGATTCGAATTTGTGTTGATTATAGGGAATTGAATGTAGCATGTGTCAAAAATACCTTTCCTACGCCATTCATGGAGGAAATATTGGAAGGAATGGCTGGGCGTGAAATATATTCATTTACAGATGGGTTTTCAGGGTATCATCAGGTTAGGATTGCCTCGGAAGATCAAGAGAAGACCACCTTCACTATTGAATGGGGACACTTTGCTTATACTATGATGCCCTTTGGATTGAAGAATGCACCTGTTGTATGTTCAAGAATAGTGGTACAAGCCTTCAAGGATTTTATTCATAAATTTTTACAGGTCTATCTTGATGATTGGACTGTTTATGGGCTGATTAAGGATCATTGTGACAATCTGCGCTTGATGTTTGAAAGATGTTGACAGTTGAGTATCTCATTAAATATCAAGAAGTGCATCTTTGCTACTTCCTTTGGCACACTTTTAGGACATATCATCTGCAAGGAAGGGTTGTTGGTTGATCTAGCTAAAGTTGCAGTCATCATTGGCTTGAAAGCACCGGCTAGTCAGTGTGAGGTGCATGGATTTTTGGGTCATACAGGGTATTACCGGAAGTTTATAAAAGGGTATGCAAAATTTTCCGTGCCCTTGGAAGAGTTACTCCAAGGAAAAGGTACATTCTATTGGGGGGAGTTACAATAGTGCGTGTTTGAGATATTGAAGCAGAAACTTACTACCGCGCCAATCTTACATTTTCCTTCATGGGATAAACCTTTTCATGATCATGTGGACACTTCTGGCACAACCATTGGTGTTGTCTTAGCTCAACCAGGTGAAGGTATCATTGATCCTCTCATTTTCTTTTCTAGTAGGAAGTTGACCCCTACAGAACAAAATTATACCACTATTGAGCACAAAGCCTTGTCCATGATCTATGCCTTGCACAAATTTCATCAGTATTTGTTGGCTACACCATTTGTGTTTTATACAAGTCACATGGCATTAAAATATTTGGTGAATAAGCCCATTTTACAGGGGCACATATGCCATTCGGTACTCTTGTTTCAAGAGTTTGACTTTACAGTTATAGTAAAACCAGGCAAAAGCAATTCTGGACCAGATCACTTGTCTAGAATTCAATCAGGGGAAATGGCACAAACAATAGAAGAGACCATGCCTGATGCACAATTGTATAGGTTAAAATTCATGCCATCAGAATTAGAGGACATTGCTATCTTTCTAAGAACTGGTATGGCTCTCGAAGGCATGAAAGCTTTAGAGAAGAAGTAAGTTGTTGTTCACGTGACACCATTCATGTTAATTAGTGGTGATTTGTACAAGCTAGGTAGAGATGAGGTGTTATGCCATTGTGTCTTGCAGCATGAATGAAATGACATAATGGAAGAAGCACATGGTGGTATTGTAGGTGGCCATTAAGCAGGTGATGTAATAGCGTGTAAGATCCTACTTGTCGGGTTATGGTGGGAAACATTGTATAAGGATTGTAAAGAGTATTGTAAGACATGTGACCATTGTCAATGTCTCGATTGACTAAGACAATAGGATGAGATGCCCCTATGACCCATAACGAGTGCAGAACCATTTGAGAAATGGGTAATTGACTTTGTCGGGCCTATCTCCCTAGCCGCGCGTAGGATTGGGTCGTGCTATATCATCACTTGTACAAATTATCTTACCCGATGGGTAGAAGCAGCAGCTACAAAGGATTGTACAATGGCTACAGTAGCAAGGTTCTTATGGGAGAATGTCCTTACAAGGTATGGTTGTCCTTTAAGTTTAACAAGTGATAGGGGCACACATTTTTTAAATGATACAATATGAATTCTTTTAGATGAGTTTATGGTTGCCCACCATAAAACTACACCCTATCACCCTCAGGAAAATGGGACTGCTGAGGCTTTTGACAAGATCTTGAGCCACACATTGACCAAGATTTGTGATGTTAGGAGAAAATATTGGGATGATAAAGTATCAGCTATTCTTTGGGCTTATAGAACAACATACAAAAGATTGAACAAAGCCACACCTTTTCAATTGGTGTTTGGTACGGAAGCTGTTCTACCTCTAGAATTTATGTTACCATCCTTGTGCATTGCATGCACTGGAGGTCTAACTGATGAGCAGGCCTTAGAAGAAAGGATTGCAAAGATGGTTGAACTAGATGAGCGTCGTGCCATCACACGCTAGAGTTAGAAACAAGAGAAAGCATGAAAAAAGGCATGGCATGCTTGGCACATCAGGGATAAGAAACTTTTGGTGGGACAAATGGTACTTCTATATGACTCCAAGTTTTTGTGCCATCCAGGAAAGCTCAAGGTGCATTGGTTGGGGCCATATGTTATCACTCATATACTTGAGTCCAGTGCCTGCCATTTGGGAACAATTGATGGCACACTGTTGCCCAGTTACTTTAATGGGAGTAGGTTAAAGCCCTACTCAAAATAAGTCTTCTTGGTGTTTGTAATAAGGCAGTGTTGCTAGATATGTTAGGTTTCCCTTTATACATTTCCTTAATGTATTTCTTTCATTGTTGCTATGCTTTGTCAGTTTTAGCTCTTGTTAGTGTAATAAGCGCGCTTGCATGCATGAAACTAACTACAATATGAAGCATGTTGATGCACAAAGGACTGCACATCCTTTTCATGTGGGGTGGATTATTGGTGACTCTCAGGGATATGCTGTGAAGATATCATGTTGTGGGTGTTGAAAGAAGGTTGCTAAGGGTAACTGACAAAAGATTACTTCTCAAGATAAGAAAGGATGAATATGGATAAGGTAAAGTATAATGCGAGGTAAGCGGTAGCCATGGTAATTACCAAGAGATCATGCAGTGGTGAGGTACTTAGGAAAAAAGGTGCGTGCGGAAGAGAAGTTTGTGACAGAGGGTAAAGAGGTGTGGTAGAAGGTTACAGCTTTGGTGTGAAAATATACCGTGTGGAAATGATAAAAATGGGTCATAAATGAGGAGAATTCGGTAGGTGGAGGAGAAATTAATGCATAAAAAAGTAGAAATCTATATAAGGATGGGATGTGATTTCATTTTTACCCTTGCGACTATGAGAATTTGATAGAGAGCCTATACATGAAGAGCATAAAGCTAACTGATTCAAGGTGTGAAGTAAGCGAACCAGGAATGGAGAAGAGATTTGTGTATTAGAAGAGCTTAGATCCCCTAGAAGAAGGGTTTGAAAAATCAGAGTAATACAACAGAGTTAGGGTGCAAAAGTTCATAATTATAAATTAGGGCACGGAGGAATCGGGTTAGGGTTTGAAGCAAATCACTCAAAACACACAATAGCTGACCTACAAAACAAAACCCTATAAGAGAATGACACCAAAGAAGAAAGCAACACTGATAAAAGAAAAGAAGAAGGTGGTGGTGGAAGAAGAAGAGGAGATGGCCCCAGAGAGAAATTTCTCTGAAATGCAGTACCCTAAAGAAGTTATTGTGGGGCAGGAATGGAATACCCACATAAGACAGAGTAAGATAAGTGAATACAATCACCAAACCAATGAAAACCAGAAGAAGTTAGACGACCTACTCACCACTCAAAAAAATAGGCACACTGAGGATGGCATGTCGATATATGATGATGCCAGGGAAAATATACTCAAGGGAAATGGTGTTTACCAACTTTATGAGCTCCCATACTTTGGGAAGTATGCACCCTTATACAGATGGCTAATGAGCTGAGTCCATGAGGACTTCTTCTACTTCGCAGGACAGAGGGTAAGACTAACACCCATCGTTATTGCCACAGTTACTAGATTACGGGTAATGGGAAAAGACATTAAGACTGACTTAGTAGACAAAAGCGCCATTTTGGAGATACAGAAGGTGCTGGGCTATAAAAAAGGACCGCACAGGATGGACATTGACAATTTGAAAAATTGTCCAGTAGTATAGGCAACAACACATCTAACCACAAAGTTGAATGACCAAGAATTTTGGTCACAATTTAATTCTATGTGGTTGCATGTGGCCAAGCGCATGTCAGAGGGAACCACTTATAACATCACTGGATTTATCATAGAGTGGATAGTCGAGGAAGTGCGCGAAGGAAGTAGGATAAGTTTTGGTTGTATCTTACTAAGTTTAGTCTTCATGAAGACCAGGGTACCAGATGGCCCAAAAGAGAACAGATGGGAGTACCCCATGAATCATAAGTCTCCAGCTGAGTGATTCAACAAATATCTTTGCAAATGGTTGATGACAGAGGAGGTTAAGGAGTGTGCTGAGATGTGGCATGATAGGCTCTGCGCGGTGTTTAGGGAAGAATGGCATATACCCAAGGATTTACCCTTGGTCTTGGGAAAACAGGTACAATTTGTAGTCTACTAGCATTACTGTATTATGCACTTTCCAATGGTAGATGGGTCGTGGAGCCCCTAGTGTAAACTGCCATATGCATTCCCCACACAGTACTTCCAAGCTGCATTTCATCGGTTCACCAACACACGGAGGTTGGTATTTAATGCAGACAAGGTGGACTGTGAGTATCACACCCTAAGAAAGACTTATGGATATCTAGGGAGGAATGCATACAATGAGAACAACATCTTCAAAATCTTAAGTACTAAGCCAAAGATAGTGGCCATTACGGATATCGGGGCCGTGCTAATATACCTCCAACTGAAGCCTAAAATGGAAAATAACAAGTACATGGAGAATGAATTCACGCTTCCAGGGCCACTGAAGGGAAAGCATACTATGGAGAACATCCCAGCGCCTAGGCCCTCTATGCCCAGGCAAGATGAGGAGGAAGAGGATGAAGAACCCAAAGATAGTGGTAACCTGGTGTGGAGAAAGAAACAACCATCTAACCAGGAGGGGGAGTAGCAGGGTGCATAGAGATTTAAGAAGGTGTTAAGTGCACAAGAGTGTAAGGAGGAACCTCATAGGGAGCTAGAGGAGAAGAAATGGATAAAACTCAGGCTGAGTGAGGAAATAGAGGAATCTGAGGAGAAGGCATTGTCATCTCCAACTAGGGAAGAGCCTCAACATGAGGGGGAGAAGATGGAAGAAGAAGAAGGGGGTCAATCAGAGGATACATAGGACAAGGGTGGGGATACATCTGGTATTCCCAACCTTGATGCAGTCATTCCAAGAGGACCCTGATCCTATCAAATAGGGGAGGATGCCAAGGCACATGCCATAGGGTATGCAAAAGACCCAAACCTGATAATTCGTGCTCGGTTCTAGAGTACCATTGAGCAGAAGGATTTATTTGGGTGGGCACTCATGGACGAGGACAAGGTGACTCTGTGCATAAGAAAGCAGCTCTCATGGTCTATGCACACTCACATGGACAAGCCCAACTTCGATGTCGGTGAAGAATCATGCGTGTCATGGTGGTTGAAGAAGGCACCTGAAATGCGCCACATGACAATCAAACCAACAATGATGTCAGATGAGCAGGTGAGCAATGCTCTAGTGAAATTATCCTCTGAAGTAGCAAGAAGAAACATAGATAAATCTGCTACCATCAAGGCGTTGACAGAGAGATTAAAGGCCAAGGATATGGAGATAGCACACCTAGTCCAGAAAAAGGACTTGATGAAAAGAAAGTATGACACTTTTGTTAGTATGGCAGAGGAAATTAGAGATGATGTTCTAAAGGTATGCCCAAATCTGGATTCTCGGGTACCAAAAGAATTTCCTTCTACGATGTACTATGTGAAAACAATGATAACATTAGTGTTGGAGGATGAAAATGTGTGCATATCCTCACAACCCAAGGACTTCAGGGAGAAGACAGAAAGGGCACAGGCTGCAGTAGCTAGGAAAATTTCTACTTATGAAGGTCTACTGCAAGCCACCCATAATGAATTGAAGAAGGTCGATCATGCGCTAACCATATACACAGCCCCAGAAGCATTGATCACGGTGAAAACCTTGGAGGAAGAAAATGAGCTCCAAAAAGTGATGAAGGATGCTTCCCTAGGCCGCACTGAACACCTAGTCCTGGTAAAATAGAAGTACGAGGCATTAGCTATGGTGTAGACACCACATAAGGAGAGGTTGGAGGAGCTAGGAAAGCTCATTGCTCAGAGGATGGATGTACTAGAAGGGGTGCAAACCTCTATGTCAAGCGTAATGCTTGTAATACAAAATGAGCAAGGGAAACTCTCCATGGAAGAGCTACAGCCCATCATTATAGACGTGCCTGAAACAGTAGGAGCAGCGCTAACAACGTATGAGAACCTGGAAGAAAATATCAAATAAGAATATCTGGAGTTGCTGCTACAAGATGAGACGGAGGGGCTTGAGGCATAAAAATTTTTGTTAGTTGTGTATATCTTATTCAAAATTCTTATTCAAGATTCTTATTCAACATTCTTTATTCTTTATTTATCCATTTTACGTATAAGTTTTGAGATCACCATTGTCGGGGTGAAAATGAGATTAGTGTGGGGTAATGTTGATCAGAGAAAACACTTAGTTGAACTTACACTCAGAGTCTGTGCGAAAGAATGGCACAGGAGCAAAAGTGTGAAGTTATAGGAAGGCATCACGCACAGAGGTGAAGAGTAAGACTCTCAAGGACTTAGCTGATTTTGGAGATCAGGTCTATTCTTAGAGATTAGCGTGCAGAGTACACAAAGTGATGCTGAGATTTGCACGCCACTCTTCATGGGGATTTTGGAAGGACATGTCAACTCATTCTTGCATGGGCATAAGTTAAGAATAGATCCATCACTTCAGTTAACTATCAGCAATCTATAGATAGCATACTTGCATGTATGGCTATAATTGTAAAAAGGCACGTGGCTGTTATTAGCATGTGACCTATTTTTGGTAGAGTTAAGTGGTGAAGGGTTAGTTCCCCACCCTATATATATATGTAATGAACTACTTAGAAGATATATAGAGACATACATAGAGAACGGATGGAACCACATGCGACTGGATGATTGTAATAGATCCATGTGTGCATGCCTGGTATTGCATGAAGCCACTGTATTGTTGGTTCAATGAATAGATAAAGGAAATTGGCTGAACAAAGTGTGTGATGTGTTTTATCAATGCATGTTATTACTTTCACGATGATTTACCTTTAGCACTTATAGATCTAGTTGGATATAAATGGTGAATGGATGGATTAGTTCCTAAAATATATGTTTACTGTTCTATCATACCACCATTCTGCTATTGCAATTAATAAGAGGGACCCGGTACCTTTGTGCATTTCGGGTGAGTGCTCATCCCGGGCTGAGTGATGTGCCAGCGTGACTAGGTGTTAACTAACAATTCTAGGCTGCATCACCTACCAATTGAAATCGAAAATGTAATCCTACTTTGTGGCATTTGTTTTGGATCCGATGGTAATCCAACCGTTGTTGAACCAATTCCAGTAGAACCCATTTGTTCGTAGGACACCTTGGTAATTTTTTAGGGGCACCAACGAAACCCAGAATTCGAATGTAGGTGAAAGTGGGAAATTGGAGATAGATGGCTCCCCATTCCTGTACTTCTTTGAAGGCTTCATAAAAAATTCTCTGATTGTACAACTCTTTGTCAAAGCAGTAGAGGATGACTGCGAAGAAAGCATCACTGACCCTTCAAAAGTGCTTACATCCCTCACTTAGAGTGAGCTAGAGGTAGAAGTCATAAATCTGGGACGTGCTTCAAACGCCCTTGGTATTTAGTCTAGGAAAATATCCCATGGAAGTGGCAGCATAGACTAGGAATGATGTCATGTAGAATGATTTTTTGGTTGACACTCTACCCAGCTGATAGTAGATGGAGCTACTAATATGCTCTCCCCACCTGATAAGCTCCTTGTCCTTCTTAATAGTGACAATATACAAAAACATCCACTCTTGGAATTCCTTGGTAGCTGGGAGACCTGAGACTCAGCTCAGCGGTATGATTATGTCATTGACTTCTTGGATGAATTCTTCCCTTTACAAGGTTTTTAGAAACTTGGCCATGCTCTTGGCCAAGTAGTTCATGATAATCTTGGTACATGAATCAACATCCTTGTTCTAATGTTCTACTGCGATTTCAGGTGAAGATCTTGAACGTCAAGTAGCCTGAGAAGATCTTGAAATAATTCAGGATCTAGGTGAATGACCACCTTGTCATCATCATCCTTAACTAACATAGAATTTGCATCGAAGCGGGTAGTTTTAGCTAAAACAAACTCAGGACAATGCATTGAAGCAGGAAAACTAGAAGCAAGGACAAGCCTACTGTCATAAATTGCTTGCATCCTTGGCTTTTTGTTAGGAGCCTTTACTCTGATCCAGAAATCTGGGAATTTAATCTAACCTAAGTCAGTATCCCCTATGTTTCTTAGATCAGATGATAGGAAAGACTGAGGAGCAACTCCAAGGAATGAATATTTCATCTTCTCTTTCTCGTTTGAAGTAGAAGTAGACATGAAGTTTTAGATTTCGGAAGCCGAAGAAGGAAAAACCTTGAAATTCTGCAGGATGAAAATCTTTGAAAGAAATCTCTCAAGTCACAATCTCCAAAAGTCTGAGACACGAAGTTTTGAAAGTCTGAAAAGAAAAATGCTGAAATGAGAGTATCCGAAATTCTAAAATGAAAACCTCCAAAATAAATTTTTCTGAAGTGAATTTCTTGAAGTTTTTCTCCAAAATGGAAATTCCCAAAGTGAGTTTCCTTGAAAATCTGAAGTGATTTTCTCCGAAGAAATTTTCTGAAAATGCTTTCCCCGAAATTATTTTCTCTAAAGTCCCACAATGATTCCCGAATTGAGTTTCCCCGAAACTCTAAAGTAATTTTCTCTGAAGTGAGTTTCTCCAAAATGCTTTCTCTGAAAAAAATAAACTAGCAACTCTGCAAAAACCTGAGATCTACCTCGAGATGATTTTGTTAGTAACCTAAGAAACTGGAGATAACTCAAAAATGAAAACATGGTGAATAGGAAGTCCATTATTTGAAAAAAACACAAAGAAACAAAAAGGAAATAAAATTGGAAGATGAGAACAAAAAGAAAATCTAAAACCAAAAAGAAATAAAAAAAATAACATACCTTGAAAAAGGACGTCGAAAGGGACAAGAAAAGGGAATTTTAGAGATATTTGTCAGGTGAAAATGACCGCAGAAAATTGAGTTCAAATAGAAAACCCTGACATTTATGAAAAAATCTGATCTATATGAGGTTGGTGAAGAAATAAATGCTCAGAAAAACTTAAAAGTTCTGAAACTTGAAAACCCGAAAGTCCAAAAATTTAGAAATTCAGGATTTCAGACTTCGGGGAAAATGGAAACAAAATATGAATTGGTGATGAAAAGTTCCAAAACCCAAAAATCCAAAAATTCATAATTTCAGCCTTCGGAAAAAATGAAACCAAAACACCAAATGTTCGAAAGAAAACTTCAAATTCTGAAAACCCAAAAACCGAAAAATTCAGAATTTCACACTTTCAGACTTGGAAATTCATTGTACAGGGGATTTCTTAAAAAAAATTGTCTGACTTCATTTGACTTATCTTTTAGGGTAAGTTAAATTTCTAACATTTTTGGCGACCTCCAGGGAAAACTTGCATGCTAAGCTTTCTAGACTAGTAGCCTTAGTAAAAACATTGGGCAAAGGAGTCCCTAAACAACACAAACAAAAGAAAAAAAAGAAACAAAAGAAAATGAATGATGTGCAAAGCACTTGGAGGAAAGAAAAAACCTGTACATGGTGAAACAATCTCAAAAGCAAGCCTTGAGATGTATCCCATTCACATGAATGGGTAATTCTTCTCCATTAAGTCTGGATAGACGAAAAGAATTCGCCTCTTTACAACTTGCGATAACATAGGGCCCACTCCAAAGAGCGTCAAACTTAGCATGCCTGCTTGGTTTAGCACGGTCTTCATCCCACTTAAGAACCAAATCTCCTTCCTTGAATAATTTGTATGAAGCTTTCTTATCAAAGGATTTTTTGACCTGGGTCTGATGATGTGTGAGCGTATGCATAGTTGTATTCCGAGTCTCTTCTAACTCCATGAGTTCAGCAAATCTCACTGTTAAGGCGTCATCTTCCATAACCTCAAGCCGATAGGCCAAGTCTAAGGAAGGTATTTCCAATGAAAGCGGGATTTTTGCTTCCCATCCGTATACCATTAAAAAATCCATTACAAAAGGTGAAACCCCAATGGCCTTCTTAGGCATTATGTAACATCCTCATTTTTAACTTTAGAACAAGTGAATTTTTTTTTTGATAATTGCATACTGGTTCTAAATACATAATTTAGAACTCACAATTCAAATAACCATTCATATAACAAGCAACCATATGCAGCTGTAATGACTCGGAGTACTTCCGATCTATTCATTCCATGACTCGGGTAATCTACCGATCTATTCATGAGTATTAAGAGTCGGTGTTTTTTATTTAACACATCACTCTTGCGGTTCTCTTCCCTAATCTGGGAATTCAGAATGCTCTGTCCAAGGAATCTAACTGAATAACTGTTACCATTATTCATCGGCATCTCATCCCTTTAGACTAGGTGAATCAGGACAACGCAATCAGCAGCTTGCGATACTTTGGCCAAAGATTTGAAACATACTGTTCATGGTCTCGTATTCCTTAACGGCATACTCGTCAATCTGGAATACGTCCTTCACCCCATTCATATGTTATATAGAATGTCTTATACTGATTACTGTCAGTCCTTTCTTTCACAACTGAATCACTCGGAGGCAGATTAACAAGGTGATAATGTTATATGGATGCCTACGAGGATTAGGGATATGATGACATACCGGTTCAACCTTGCAGTTCAACCAGTGTGTCATGACACCCCAAATCTTCGAGGCAGTCATATAACATGACCACGTTCTTAACCGGTCCCTGGGTAACTCGTGCGAAATCAAGTGTAAATCTCAACGATCAATGCAAGGGGTGTCGCCATAAGTCACCTGCATTGTTGTAACTTCAAGAAGATCCTAATCTTCTCGGAGGTACAGCCCTGCAGTCGACTTTATGCCGTCAACCTTTAGATCCGCCTCGAGAAGATCTACCCAAAACAAGCGTTACGCACTATAGTTTAAATTACTTCTTAAGACTTTTCCCTAAGGTTAGCCTTTGCAAATCCCTGGATTCATTTTCTTAAGACGACCCCCCTCTATTATTCCATTACTTGGTAGAGGTATTATGGTCTAGTTTCTATCAAGGAGTCATTAGAATACATCTGATTCTAAGCAACAGATTCAGACAATATCTCTTAACCTATGCTTGAGATTGCCACCTGAAACTCCATTGATTGCCTATCAGTTCTCTTAACTGAATTCATATCATACCTTTCATTTTAAAGCTATGAATGATTAAGAATCCAATCTACTATTGTCCTATTATACTTAGGACTAGGGATTAGTAATTCAATCCAACTTGTTTAGCGTTATCTTTTAGGCTCAATTTTTAACCTATCTTCTAGAGAGACAATATTTAAGTTAAAATATTGCATTATCCAGATCAAATTAGAACTACTAAATACTCATAAGAATTTAGTCTAATTACTTACAAGCTTTCATTGTCAATCACAAAAGCATCCATATTATACAAAGATAACTATGCCTCTTCGTTACGTAAACCGAAGAAGTTCATCATTCATAATAGAATACAACACATAAGTATCAAACACTTATTTTCATTCCTTTCGAAACTCGTACAATTACATTTTATGCAACAGCATACTTGATATAATGCTAACGGAAAAGAAACATCTTTTTCTCATATAGTACATCCATAAAATCAAGCTGTAATTCATAATAAATCAAATAAACTAATCTGATCGGACTGCCAGATCTGCATTGTATTTACCTCTTACGGCAACCATCTGCAAAAATAGTCAACATGAGTCAGTTCAATGAACTGAGCATGATAAGCACTAACTTTTAAAACAATTGCAATCCATCAATTGTTTCCATTAAACACCCTGTTTAAATGAGATCAAATATCCAAATAAGAAAACATATTCAGGCTATGTCCTTGTAATACTAAATGATTACAAACATGTAACTCTATCATTGTTACAGAATAGTCTTAAACACTTTCTAATTTTTCATCAGATATTAAAGAAACAAGAACGAAGGCATATAAACAATCATTGAATCCAATTCACGACACTGGTCAGATTGTTGCATTCTTTCAAAAAAAGAAATAACATAACAATTTGGAATCCTATCAAAACGTTACCAAATTAATTTCCTACTGATAGTTCATTATCAATAATATTAAATAAAGGAAGAGAAAGAATCAATCCATTCTTACTTCCCTTTTTACATAAGTTCATCACTGTACTGCCTTCACTTATGAGAACAGTCAACCAGTATATAAATGAACAAGTTAGACAGGCCGAAATCAAGATCACTGTTCTAAATCACGAAAATAGAAACCCAGCAAATCTCTTGTACAGCAACTAACACATCAACTATCCATAAATCAGTCTGATGTCCAAAACTAGTTTCACCTAAACACAGTAAGGCTTTCGAACCAAGTTCGAAAGCAAGAGCTTCAAGCGTATTGCTGTAACCAACAACTCTATAACATTAAGGCCTTTTAAGGTTCCGAGAAACTATGCTATGATGACCCACACATTGATTCCAATTCATGTTCAGTCAATCGAACTGAACAAACAGAAAGGAACTTAGCATACTTATACTTTCTCAGTCTATCGGGCTGGAACAAACGGAAAGGAACACCATCAATCGATCCCTACCTTGGTGCATGCAAATCCCTAGTGCAACTCACCCAAACAGGGCCAGAACACGAAAACAGTCATCAATGACGCATATAAAAAAATCAGACAATCAATCAAGCTCTTATTTCAACCAAGAAACCCGACTGTACTCTGCCAATAATTTAGCACAAATAGAACAGGTTGAATATGTAGTTGATCACCTAAGGAATCTGTACCACCAAAGCAACATGCAACACAAAGTACTCCAAGAAAATACAGAGGTCTTCAGTACAGATTATCCCTTCAAGTCACTGTATCAACACTTAACAACTGTATATACACATTTTAACTTGAACGGTGACCAAAATAGAAATAGAACATTGAAACGTCTCCTCACAGTCGTTCGGAATTCAATCCTAATAAATCCACTAATTCACACTACATACTGATAACGGATTTGCGCCCATAATCACAAACCCAACAACAGTATAAAAATAGAATTAATTGATAAATCCTTCCATGCCATTCAAGACAAACATTTCCGAATGAAACAGGTATAAGCAATTCAATATACTCATTCCAAAACAATGAAATAAACTGAGCTGCTTCGAAACCTTCGAACAATTTTCGCAAGGAAAGGCAATACATCAACAAAAAGTCAATACTCAGTATTTACTACAATAACGGTAGCCACAAAACCTGTCTTTTCCACAAGGCTTCCACGACAATATAATAACAAAACTCAAGATGAATCTACATTCACAACAGTAGATTACTGTAAACGATTCAATCATGAAATCCACTGAGTCGTTAAAGACTACGGTAACTCAACAGTTGCCTATTCCAAGCTAGAAATGGAAAACAATGAAACCCACAAAGTATCATTAGTCGCTGTTAACAAAACCATGACAGAGCTTCGAAAATCTTCAAAAGCACAGAACAAACAAATGGTACACCAGTATCATTCCCTACTGTCTCACAACAGCATTGACGATCGAAAGTCGACAGCAAAACAGTGATCTATACCCTTCACAAGTATATTCGACGGCTCTCGCCAAACAGGCCGAGCATTCAAACCTTTATAAATATAAATCTCTCATATTTAAACCAGAAGGAATACACAACAAACAGAGTTGAAGTTGATTTCAACAAACACCCAACAAGCGGAAATTGCCAAAAATCGAACCAGAAGAGATACAGAGCCAAAATCAATTAAATCTTCATAGAAAATTTATCTAATCTTCACAAACAAATGAACAGAGTTGTTTTAATGAAGACATTTGAAAGACAGCAAAATATTTAAAGGATAGGGCCCTAACATGCCTGTATTTTGATCGAATTTCCGAAGAAGACAACAGGAAGAGCTCAAACTTCCTTTTCTTTTTCCCAAATACAGCGACCAACAAAATTTCGCTGTCCCGTTTTCAATATATCCTCCATGGCAGAGAAAAGAGCCAGAGAAATTCATTCTCGCCATGCAACTCAAGAGAACTGGTGCGAAGAACCAGTAAACTAGCAGAGAGAGAGAGAGTAGACCGAAAAATCGCGATACAACCAACAACCTTCCAACTTCTCGTTTGCATGTCGTTTCGCGAGCTCTGGGCTCGACTCCCTAAACAATAAATGCCATAAAACCAATTTTCCCGCCTAATCTCTACTCCCACCGACCGCCAAAATTGGCGACAGTCCAACAAAATCTCAAGTTCATTTCAAAACTTAGTAATTGCCAAGTCTGCCAAGGTTAGCCGCCGCCTAAGCCTCCGCCATCTGCCTGTCCCTCATCCTTATCCTTCCCATTTATTGCCATAGAGAATAGCGCCCATGGTTTCGCCACCCTTCAAAGGCCCCTTCCCAAAAACTCTTAGTTAGCTAGGTTAGTATCTTAGGTTAGAGTTTTAGGGTAAGAACCATGCTAACCATTTTGCACTTAGTTATTATTTTAGGATCATAACACATAGCCTAGGTCTAGGTTAGACTAACAATAATCTAACCCCTAGGTTAGGTTATTGTTTTAGGTTACTAACCCTTAGTAATTCAGTTTGGTCCTTCTCCTGAAAACTTGGAGAGACCTGCATCATACTTTCTAGAACAGAGCCACTCCTGTTCTTATTACAGAATTGTATGTCAATGAATTATTACCTGGTCTTTAATCGAGACCTTCCAGATATACCAGATATCGGGAACCGTTTCATTTCTCAAGATCATCCTGAGTCATACTCCTGACCAGCTTACCAAATGCTTCCATACCTTGCAACCTGTTCAAGGTTCGGGATATAATTTTATCACTTCACAAAATTAAAGCATTACTTGGATCAATTCCTCTGGTCCAAGTCTAGATATTATTGATGAATACCTGTATAATTTTCATTCCGTGATCAGATTAATATTCAGTCACAAGATGAAATAAATAAAAGAGTCTATTAATATTTTGACTCAGTCAAGATCTGCAATCTGCAAGAAATTTAATACATATCAAGCATGATTCCCGAATCGAGGTACACAATCCATTTACTAGAAATCACATATCAACACTTGAATGCTTAGGAGAAAGTAACAACAGTTCAGGGTGTTACACATTATTCGATCAGCCCACAAAGCGACCTTAAGCTGAGTATGCCAGGTCCTTTTATTTTCTTCCATTGTGCGCTTGATGATCCTTATTAAATTCTTGTTGCTAGATTTGGCCAACCTGTTTCCTTTCAGATAGTAGTTGGACAAAGTCTTGAGGTAGACCCCATTCTTGATTGCCCATTCACTTACCTTCATCCCGAGGAATGCCATTGCATTGTCAGAGATAACATTAAACGGAATACCGAATCTTGTCATGATATTTTCTAAAAATTCAAGAACAACCTTTTCATTGCATTCCTTCTGTTATCCTGTAAAATTAACAACGGTAATTTTACAGGTAACCATACCAAAATTTCTGTTTTGGTCCCCTGTTGAGGTCTCTTAGTGTTCGGAATGGCATATAATCCCTTTCCGGAAAATCTAGTTTTTAGAACTTGGTCATTTTCAACATTTTTGGGTTGGGCGTAGTTTTCATTCACATTACATCAACCAAAACTACGCCCCTCTATTCTGGTGCATTTTAGGGAGTGTCAACCCTCCAAATGTTGTGCCTCTCAATGTTGCACCTCTCAAAGTTGCACCTCTCAAAAATGTGCATCTATTCTCTTGGCACATTCTAAGGAGTGCCAACACTCAAATGCTACACCTATCAAAGGTGCGCCATCTTGTTAACACTCCAAATGTTACGCCTCTATAAAGTGCATTGTAGGTGCTGAAAACATAGTGTTGACACTTTCCCAAAGATGCACCAGTGCATAAATCCCGTCGTTTTGACATCCACTTGAGTGCACCATAGAAAAATTTGGTGGCACATTTATTGCACCTTTTGTTATAAATAGGCGCATTTGACTTGTCATTTTCACAATTCAAAAAACATGAAAATTTATTCCTCTTTTCTTATCAACATTCTTGTCAGCCCCGCATGTTGCCATTTGTCACATTCGTGGACCCCACATCATCTCCTTTATCGTTATATATTCCTGGTAAGCAGCCCTTGCCCTTCTTTTGGATTTGTTGTAGTTTTTATGTTGATCTAGGTGATTAAGGTTAAGTGATGAAGGAGATGGATCTAGAAGAAAGGGATAGCCCCATTTACAAACCCAAGTACTCAACTCCAAAAACCCCTTCTCCTCCTTACAAATCTACGAATCTGGAAGGCTCCGCCACAAAACAACTCAAACTCATTTGTCCCTTATTCCCTGCTTTGCTAAGTTTTCCCTCCTAGACATCAAAATATGAGCCAAAAGAGTGAAAATCATAAATTTTTTAAAAACAAGCCACTATTTTTCCTTCGGGAGCAAGATTCATTCTTGTTACATCAAACACATTCACACCATAGGCACATTGTCGCTGCATGCAGCATAAGCCTTCTCCACGCCTTATAAACATTACAAAATTCCCTAGGCGTAAGTGCTGGTGCCAAAGCAACTACAACAACACTGCATGTTGTGCAAACCTTTCCCATGCCATCATGCAAACTAAACCACTTGGCGCACCTCAGTCTAATGCAGCATCTACCACATTTGTGCCAATGACACATCCTAGGACTCTATTACACCAACCATATTTGCGTCCCACTAAAAGACTTCTAATGGTGCAAGTGCACATCCCTTGACACCAACATCTAAATGTTGTGTGTAGCCTTTCCGTGCCCTGCGCCCCTTTTGGTGTTGTTTTCACCCATGCAACACTTTCCCAAAGTGTGCCTTGCTTTTATAAATATTTGTAGCCTCCAGTAAAGCTACGCCTTGCGCCCAGAGGCTCATAAATTGCTAACTTTTCATTCTATAAGCTTTGATGGATGACTTAACAGCTAACATGGCTCTTCTGCGATGGACTTCCCTGATTCTTCTTGCAGATCAACAGCTGAACTCAGATTCACACATGTCTTCATCGAGTAAGAAGCCAACCAAGTCCAAGGGTAAAGCTAGGCTAACAGAAGAAGAAATGAAATATAAATACCAGAGGGTCAGGATGCCTGAATCTCTTGCAGAGTGTGATCTTGAGATCAAAGATTCAGAATTCAGGCACATTGACATGGATGTCTTTTGGGCCAGAACCAAGAAGGTCATAGGTAGCCCATGAATGGATATATTGGTTGGCAATGGTCTACACTTTGCTGCAGGGATCCCAGTGAGTGCAATCAACAATGATTTCATGATGTTGGTGGGCCATTGTTACAATAAGGACACAAGATGTGTCGAAAATGAGAAGGGTGAGGTAATAATCAACCTCATAGCATGACATTTTGAGATCATGTTGGGTATCCCTCACCACCGAAATTTTGTAGCGGTAAGCCAGGAGGACTGCATGAAGACATGGACTGAAAACAAAGACAAATGTATGCAGCTGATGAATGAGGTGTACCTCAAAAATAAGAAGGTGAAAAGCAGATGGCCACAAGTCATTAATTGTAATGAATTTTTAGAGGAGCTAAGTAACACCATCACCTTCCTGATTAGGGTGTTTGGGCTCCCCGATGCCCATTACTTTCACAAGTGGATGCTCAGGTATTTAGAAACAATGAGTAAAAATGTTATTGATCAACGTTTTGAATGGGGAGAGATTATCAGCAGCACAATCTCGGAGCAACTTCAACAACTTTCAACAACTGGGAGGTTCTATATGAACTCCTATGTGGTATTTGATGCTACCTCAGAGAGGGACTACCCAGCATTGAATCTATATGGGGTATGGCCTCAGGTCAAAATATATGAATACTATCCATAGTTAAGACTGGAGAACAACATAGCCCAATTTAGTAAAGTCAATGACATCTTTTTCTATGGCATCATCTACCTCTTGAGGCCCAACATGACTTACGGTTAGATGACCAAAAGCATGGTCACCACCACAGAAAAGTGGGGAGTGTTATTCATGCAATTCCCCACTTTCACCTATCTTAGAGCCACTAACTTCTTGGGGGATCCCACCAAATTACCGAGATATGCGAGACCTAAGCTGATCCTATTGGAGTTGTCTAGACAGCTCATCACATACCATGAGAAGTGTTTAAAAAGGAAGAGGGGTGGAACTCCATTTCCCCTCACAGTGGGTAGGTACACCTGCACTTCATAGAGCAAAGTGTGAGAGATGTTTGCAGATCTTGAATTACTCAATTTGAAGCATAATTTCTTAGAAAGGCCAACCTTTGATCCTCGTGATTGTCTTCCAAGGGCAAAGATCAATCCAATTCATGTCCCTCAGATTGAAGACATATACATCGATCTATATCATGAAGTCAAGCTCAGATGAAAGGATCACTCCCGCCTGGCCCTGATAGAGATCATTCAATATGGTGTGGCTATCATCCCAAAGGATTTCCAAGCAACTGATCAAGAAGTTGATCAGGTTTATCTAGACACAGATGGGGACAATTGGCCATTTTCTTAAATTGATAGAAACAAGGCCCCTTAGACTATTGAGGAAAGGGTCAAGGGCACTCTGTAGCGCACCGAGCATTGGTGCAAGAAAAATGGTATCATCTACCTTGGGGTAGACTTTACCATGTCTCCCTTGGGTGATGCACCCACCAGGCCAAAACACTTGCCTAAAGGCAAAGGAAAAGATATAGAAGGGGAGGCAAGCACTGCCCAGAAATAAGTCCCTAAGAGCCCTCCATCCACCACTGAGGAACAAGTTATGGACTTAGTGTCCCCAATAAGAGAAGAAGTGGCCAGTGCTCCAACGGAAACATCCACTCAGGATGTTGTCACTGCTATAATTGGTGAAGTCCCAACCATCCCCTCTCTCACTTCTCCTTCCCCTCCTCATGTCACTCAACCAACCACTCCTTTGGTTATGTCTTCTCCCCCATCTTCTATCATTTCCCCTCCCTCTTCCTCCATCTTCTCTTCCCTCTTGGATCTATCCCCAAACATTTCTTCCCTCATCTCACAAATCCCTTCCACCCATGCGGTTCCCTCTCTTACAGTGACTCCTAACCCCATGAGCGTTGGAGTGTTGGCCTCTTTCTCAATGCCGCCACCAAGTGTCTTGACACATTTCCCCATGTCCACTGCAGTTGCTCCTTCTTCCAACCCCATTTCCTCCTCTTCCTCTAGTCACACTCCCTTAAGTCTAGGATGGATCTCCGAACACCTGAGCCAGCATAAGAGGAAAGTCCCTATTACACCCATGGACTTCTCCATTATTCTGGCTAAAGGGCCTAAGAAGCAAAAGGCTATAACCCGCTTCTCTCAAAGCGCTTCAGGTGAAAGGGTTATGGAGATCACATACCCTGATATCACAAAGAAGAAAGAAGATCTGTCTCCTACAGATTTTACAGTGACTCAGGTCACAATGGGAACATCATCAAAGAGCCTGCAAGGAGAGGCCTTATCCGCAGTGGATGCCCTTTGCAAGAAGCTTCAAGAAGCAAAGGAAGAGAAGAGAATATTAAAAGAGCAAAACAAGCATCTTCTCCAAGCCTTGCAAAAGATGGGCAATGCCCCTCCTATAATTGTCACTAAACCTCCCAAAGTTCTTAGTCATGAGAAGATAAACGAGTACACCAAGATTGGTGAGAAAGGTATAGCAGTGTCCGCCTGGAGAGAGTAGATCCTCAAAGATAGTGAGGAAGTGATTACAAAGTTCACAGAGCTCTATCAAAATATAGATCAAGCGAACAAGGAACTCCAGGAAATAGTAGGGCTATCTCTAAAGAGTTGGACCATGCTAGGTTACAACACAAGGCATTCCAGAAGATGCTCGACTGCCTAGTTGATGACTTGGTGAAATTCGATGTCTTTGATCACCTGCGAGCACCCAACAAAGTCCTTACTGCTTTAGACTATCAGGTTGACCAAATGGATTTTGTCTTGGAAAAGATAGAAAAAATTGAGGAAGCCCTAGATGCCATGCATCAAATGGAGTAGATCATCTTAAGAATGTCTCCAGGGTTGCTCAGTGCAGCGTACACCTTGAGGAAGGTAGATGATACTATTTAGATTTTCAAGGAAATCACGTTGCAGAGTTTAGCGTCAGAGGCCACTTTTGATATAGAATCTATCAACAACATTCTAGCCTACCGCAACTTTTTTGGATACCTGATGGAGATAGGAAATGAATACTTCAAACTCCTGGAAAGACTCAGAGATGAATGGGAAACTTGCGAAGTCATCGGGGATCACACCAAGGGTCCCACTCAAGATCAACTTCAAGCGATGGTAAGCAAGTTCATAGAGTATCGAGCTCAATCACATTACCTCTCCTGAGCAGAAGCAAGACACTCCTTTCAAGCCAAGGGATGATGATGAATAGGCTCCTTCTTCCTGGGATAAATCCCATTTTTGTAAAAGTATTTAAAAGTATGTTGGCAAAAATGATGACATCATCCATGTTGCACCATGGGATGTTGTCATCCACAAAATTGCCCCAAAGTCAACATTTGAATTTTAAATATTTTGTAAATAGTTGTTGGCTCCTTTTTGTCTTCTTTCTCCTTCTCCTTCTATAAATACTTGGATACTTGTAGTATTCAAGTGTGTGAGCAAATTTGTATGAAAAATAGAAGTGAGGAGAGAAAGACTTTGAGATCTCTTGTGACAAAACAACTTATTAATACAAAAATTGAACTTTGTACTGAATTTATGTGTTATGTGTTAGATCTTTCTTAAGTTAGATCTGCATGCTTATTCTGTTGGATTCAACTATACTTTCTTCATTTGTTTTTCAGTATTGCTTTGTTTGTTTATGTGAGTAAGTTTGGCTCTATTTACTACCGGCCCAAAACATAAACCCTCTGACCTTTCTACTTTGGAATTCATTTCTTTTCTCCCTTCAGATCCATCTTTCTTCTTTTCCTTCCTTCATTATTTTTTGTTCTTTGTTGGAACTAACTCTTCCGGGATGAGATCCCAAAACCCCCCCTGAAGGTAGAATACTATAAGACTTGCACAGATTCTTACTGGTAGAATAGCAATAAACCAGTTTCACTTTGCTGTCTCAAAGAGGGGTTATGCCCTACACGCTGTTGGCCTATCTATCCATAGATCTGCCCACCTAACATATTTTCAGACCAACATCTTCAAAGCCACTACTTCTGTCTAGTGAGTGAAATAATCTGTAGCAGTAAGAACCCATTTATGCCCTTCACTGGATGGAGGATTAATCATACCAATAAATTCCAACCCCCACTAAACAAAGGGTTGATCCACCTGAATGGGGTGCAATGGAAGTGCTACCAACCTCTGTTTACCCATAAAGAAAGTACATTCCTTACATTTTCTTACCCAAAAATGAGCATATTTGAACAAGTCCAGCCAATAATAACCGGCTCGCATGATCTTGGTAGTCGTCGTTCGTGTTAAATAATGCCCTCCCGAAAGGCCATTGTGAAACTCCTCCAATATCTTGTTTACCTGTTCTGGCTTGATGCAACGTAGGAGGACGCCATTCAAATACTTTCGAAAAAGAACATTATCCACCACAATGTATGGAATAAATTGGAGGCGGAAAGTGCGTCGTTGAACCTTATCCATATTTGGAGGATACACCCCAAAGAGGAGGAAATTTTACATCTTAGTCAACCAATCAGCCTGATCATTTTCACCATCAGTATTGAGGAGCCCAACATCTTTGTCTCTTTAGTTTCCATGTCTGTAGCCAACTGTTGGAAAAACCCTTTGCCTTTGACAAGCTTAGTGACTTTGATGTATACATCATACTCCATTACTTTCGTAATCCACCCAGTGCGTTTCTCATTCATTTTTTTATTCAACAAAAATTCTTTAACGCCGGGGTGAGAAAACCATCAAATGCACTTTGTTATTGGACAACATGTGCCTGAATTGTTTCAGAGCTCAAATGACTGCAAAGACCTACTTTTTGATGAATGAATATTTGAGCTCGTACTCCTTGAGAGACTGATTGAAGAAGGTAATTGGTTGTTCCATCAGATCATCATTATGCTGAGTTAGAATCCTTGAAATAATTTCCTGTCCTACGAAGGTGTAGAGAATGAAGTCTTTATCGAACTTAGGATTCACTAATGTGGGCGCCTGTGAAATGGCTGTTTTGATAGCCTCAAAAATTTCTCTTCCTTCTTTTTTCCATGAAAATGGAATATTATTTTTTAACCTGGGCTGTAAGTGGGCTTGGCTATTGTTGCAAATTAGGGAATGAACCATTGCACAAAATTAATGGCTCCCAGGAAGCTCTGAAGACCTTTCTTGTGGCTCAAAAGAGATAAGGACATAATTGACTGGATTCTGGATGGATCAATGGATAGTCCTTCTGCAAAGATGATATGTCCTAGCAACTTTCCCTCTTGAACTATGAAAATACACTTCTTAGGATTTAATAAGACCCCCAAAGTCTCTACATCTTCAGAAAACCTTTCGTAGATGTGCAATATGATCTTCAACATGCTTGGAATAGACAGTTATGTCATCGAGGTAAACCAAGAGAATATTTTTGATGAGCCCTTTGAATGCCATATCCATAGCTCTCTGGAAAGTAGCCCCTACATTAGATAGCTCGAATGGTATCTTGTTGTATGCATAAGTGCCCCATTTAGTAGTAAATGCTATCTTGAATTGATTAGATTCTTGGACCTGAATTTGATTATACCTTGAATATCCATCGAGTAAAGAAAACCTTTGGGCCCCTGATACTATTTGAATAATCTATTCCATTAACGGTAGAGGGTAGTGATCTTTTAGCGAGGCACGATTCAAATCCTTGAAGTCCATGCACAATCAAATTTCACCATTCTTATTTCTTATAGGTACCAGATTGGCCACCCATGACAAATGTTTGATGGGAAAAATTATACAGGCTTTGATAAGATTTGTTAGTTCCTTCTGCATTAATGGCTCAATTCGGGGGTTGATCAGCCTCTGCTTTTGACGAACTGGCTTAGAACTTGGGTTCAGTTCAATAGTATGTTGTGCTAGGTCTGGATCAAAACCACACAGGTCCTTATAACTCCAAGTGAAGATGTCGTGGTATTCTTTGACACAACTCAGTGAAAGCTTTATTTTCTTGATTAGTGCACACTTTTCCAATTTTCAAAAATTTCTCGCTAGCTACCTCAACCTCCTCGAAGTCTTCTTCTTTGATTGTCATGTTAGTGCCCTGCCACTTGAATTGATCATCTATGTCAAAAATGGATTCGAGAGTGACTAGAAGTTTTGGTAACTTATTTCCTTTCAATTGGATGACTTGATCACCGTAGGATTTCTGAATTTATCATGATGTTTGACTGCAAACTCTACTTCTTGTTGTAGGAAGAGGACAATTTGTTCATCACTGTCAAACACTTGCCAACTACTCACATTATCAGGTATTACAGGACGAACCACCATTTTGATGATTTTGTTGTATTTGCCCCATGATATCAATAGGTTATGTCATATTGTGAGCCCACTGTGGCTAGCCTATCAGCATCTTGATCCTGACTTCTGGGAATTTCATGAATTCCAAAAGCCTCAAAATCTTCAATTAGATCCCAAACTTGATTTTCTGTATGATCTTAGAAGATCGTTCTTGGATGCATTGTGCGCCGTTACCTAATGAACAACCCAACTCACTATCTCCAAACACAGTCAGAGCCTTGATTCCCCTCTTTTTGAGCCAGCTAGATCCCTTGCACTAGGGCTTCATATTTAGCAACATTGTTGGTGTAACTAAACTGTAATCAGAAGGACGAGAAAATATTTATCTCCTTTTGGAGAGGATCAACATAACTCCTACACCCGGATCCATTTTTACTCCTTGAGCCATCAAAGAAGAGTTGCCATAGTCCCTCAGAATCGCTGGGTGCTTTGACCAATTGCAATACAATCACACCTTCCTCATGTACATAGTATGTTCCCAATCTAGCCTCTTCTAAAAATAGTAGACCAGACTCTTCATTTTCTAGCAAATCGTCATACGGGTCGTATTGGTGATATGTACTTACTTCATCAAGGACTATGACAGGAACCTCCTCTATGAGAGTAGTCAGTTCGTGGTCTACATCTTCCTCTTCGGGTTCACCAATGGTGTAATTTCCATTTACGAGCTTGACTGTGTATGGTTCCACATGGTTGTGGCAAATGGGTTCAGCTCTTATAGTCACTTTTTTTCCCATACCGAGTTCTCAAAATCATGTGCGACCAGTTTGCTGATAAATAACCACCCATTTTGGTGGTAAAATTTCGTGATAAGAAAATGGCAAAGAGAGGAGGGAGATCGATGACCGATATGTCCTATGTGAATGAAAAACTGGGACATGCGTGGATGGTGAGTTGTAGCCCTTTAATGATCCCAACAATGTTGACTGCCATGCCATCCAATTGAACTACTCCTTTTGAAATTGGGGTATATGAAATCCCCAACACATCTGCAATCTGCTTAGGTATGATGGAACTACTGGCCCCATAATCAATCATGTAATTATGAACCAAATTATTGCCGATGATTAGAGACATGTAAAATGGCAGTGGCTTATTTACTCTGGGAATCCCTTTTATCTCCAGTTGACATAGAATGGTTGATATGGATGCTCCATGACTCGATGGTTTATCAGTAGTGCCAAAACTATTCAAAGCTTCTCATAGCAAAATTCCACTGAGATGGTATTGAAGAGTGCATCCCACATGGTAATGCTCAAATTAGTCTTTTTCATCTGCTCTATGATACTGAATGGTATTTCCCTTACCTTGCTGATGCTCTTCTAGGCGTTAGTATCTTCTTTTGGAAAATGTTTAATCGGCACTGTCACAACTGCAGGTCCATTACTCTTTGGAGATTAGCTTGTGGATACTTCTGGTGATTTCCTCCCTGCATATTTATCTGTCACTAGTTGTGTTTGAGGATGTGAAGCAGACGCTTGGTCAAATTTTGAACTTTTTGGTTCTATTGTCCTCTTTTTAGAACATGTATTTGAATCCACCGAGAAGGCGTCGGCATTTAGTCCACAAAAATCATCAGATTTCCAATTTACTAATGTGGTTTATTTTGTGATCGGAGTCTGATTATCTTGGGTTGTTATCTCAAATACTGATTCTGATGGGCTGGATATACTTTAGACCATGAGAGCTTGACTAAAAACTCCATTTTGGCAAAGATTCTTATTGTGGGGTTGGGAAGAAGGATAACACCACTCATAATCTTGGATGAGATTGTTTTGGACTAGGACTATGTCTCTATAAGAACTAGTAGTAGAAGGATTTTAGGAATTCAATTGCAGCTTGGCTTATGGTTTGGTTCTGTGACTGATTGTTTCCTTGAAAGGGAGAACGGTTCGTTTGATATTGAGATTGGAAGGGGCAAGTATATTGGGACTGATGCCTCTCCATTGCCACAAGTTCATTCCCGAAAGTTTACAACAGTAACTTCACCTCAGCCAGGTCATCAACAGGGTTAGACGTAGGCATGGTTGCTGAATTCGAAGCTGCCAGAATTGGCATAAGAGCTGGCTGTTTTCTTGTGAGTTTTGTAAACATAGGCATATGAGGCATAGGGGCAATTTTACCTGCTTAAATTAGGCAATTCTTAGCTGTGACAACAATGTCATAGATGTCACGAACAATATTTCCTCCCATTGATTGAATCAGGACAACAATATCACTATTTAATGCTCATAAATAATATAGGAAAGTGCTTTGTGGAGATGGACGTATAAGAGCCAAAATTTGCTTCCAAGTTTTGTTGAAGTGGAGATTTAAATCACTCATATATTCTTAAAGAGATATTTTATGGTATGGAATTGTTCCACAAGGGATAAATGATCACTTTTGTCTTCAAACTACTTGCAAAACTTGGTGCCCAACTCAATCCATGTAGTAATCGAACCAACAGTTAGTTGCTGAACCATTGAAGTGCCCTTCCTTTAAAAAAAGTAGCAAGAAGTTGAACTACTACATTATCTTCTATGATACTGTGAACTGTGCAAATGATTGCTATGTCCAGTATGTGTTCCCGAGGGGAAATATTAGTTTCACCATTAAAAAATGGAAATTTTTTAAGGGCAGCTGCTGGTATAGTGTCTCTCTACATCAACTACAGGGGGCTGCTAGCATTAAAAGGAGGACAGGCATTTGCTGCCATTGTGAATCTAAGTGGATTATAGCTTGGTAGAGGAAAACGTCTGTCAAGTGGAGTTGAATGCCCCCTATGAGGAAAGGCCATAGGTGTCGCAACTGAAGGACTTCTACCTCTTCTTCTTGGAGGAGATAATGAAAGCTCTGTATGCTGATAATTTCCCTTCCTTGAAGAAGCTCTTGTATGAATCCTTCGCATAAGTTGATATACTGAACTTTGAAATCTAGAGATATGGAGTCGCCAAGTACTTATATTGATTAAATGAGAAGAGAAGTACCAACTTTGTCCCACCGGGCGTGCCAAAAACTGTTGTCACAAAATCACTGCACCCTCCTAATGGCCTAAAAATGAATCACGACATTTGGTGTGATAGTGACACACGGGATCATCTCTCAAGCTGTGGGACTTGGACTAGAGATGAACCTCTAGAGAAAGGTCGGATTCCTTTGTTCAAACTAGATGATGTAACTCTTTATGGGATTAAGGAGAGATTACAAAGAAATAAATCCTAAACTAGAAGTGGTGATGCACCAAAGAGTAGGGATGTTCAACTTTTGGAAGGGTTATTGTGAGTGAAATGCTAACAACCTAAATCACTTTCACCTATTGTAATTAGAAAGAGTACGAGTACCGCAAACTAGAAACACATGTTCCTTTATTTAACTTATACAAAAGAGAAAAGACATGATTTGGTTAAGATACACAGATAGCTTTATTAGAAAAATTAACACAAGCACATCTTAAGCATCCACTTTACGCAAAATAAAGATAATGTAACTTCTAATCAATAACAAGAATGGTACAATCACAGCTAAAGAGAAAATAACAACATCACTTTATCTTGGCATATAGTAAATAATCTGAAGCAAAGGCAAGTTACTCAAGCATACTAAGGAATCACATTCACAAAGCATGTAATAAATAATTATTTCACACAGTAATTCAGAATTTCAAATGGTAGAGTGTAATTCTGAATAAAATTAAAAGAAACTTGACAAATATCTGAAAATACTCTTCCAAGCTTGAAGAGTAAAATCACAAAGATCTCGAAATTGTATATCTCTATAAACTCTAAGCATTCATCTATTTATACATTTCTTAGGTTGAGCCATTATAGCTAGGCCATTAACTAAAATTTTACTAAAAATTGAAATGTCATTAAATTAAGGGAACAAGCTCCCATGAAAATAGCAAAACTGTTGCAAGGGTTTGACTGAGTCAACCCTGCAACTCTGACCGATCTGGAGCTTGAATTTGTCCTTCCATGGCCGCTCAATCTTTACTTGGCTCTGCAACTTGTTCATTTTTTTGAGCTCCTCCTGGGTGTCCTTCCATATAACCAACCTTTGATTGTATTAAAAAAAGTGTTTGATTATTCCCTAGATCTCTTCATCTTCAGGTCCACATGCATAGTGACTTACTACGTCTGCTATCTCGATTTCTCTAGTAATTCAGGCTAGTATTCTTTTCAGCTTGAAAATGACCTTGGACATCCTTCCTATGAAGTTCTGGCACAAGATCATTCTATCGATGGAATTAGAATTAAAAGTTCTTGTAACATCATCATCCCACTTCACCAAGTCTTTGAAGTTTTCCTGAATCTGTTCTTCAGGGAGGGCATCGATACTCTCATTGAAGAATTTACAATGAGCAATATCAAATTCTTCTGATATGTCATTCAAGGTGTCTGTGATTTCTAATCGTTTGTCTTCCAAATTTTTAATTAAGTCCTGTAACACCCGGCACCTGAACTCCATAGCCTTCTGATATTCAAACAACTTTGAGGCATCATCAATCACCCCTTCCTGATGAAGCAAGTCAGAACCCACTGCCCTAACCTCTTCCCATGTTGCTAGATTCAAATTTAGATTGTTGCTTTCCTCAGAGAAAGCTTCATCCATCTTCTAAATAGTTATCCTTGCGTCTTACAAATCATTATAGATTTCCACAGCTTCGTTGATCAAAGGATTCGCTTCCTGTAGTATTTGTTCAATCCACCCATTTACTAATCTCCCTTTCTAGACAAGTTTCTCATGCTCGTGATAAGAGAAGTCATCAATAGAAGCTGAAACTACTACGGCTGTAGTAGATGAGGACTCAGTAGATGAAATGGGCTGTGTAACTCTCTGTAACAAAGATGTGATCTGTTTGACCTTAGCCTTTAGCTCATCTTTCGTAGCTTTTTCCTTGTCATATTTTTCCATCAGGGCCCCCAGAGCAGTGTGAACATCCTATTTGGCCCCCTCATGAGTGGCCTTTCCCAATGAAAATGTAGAAATCTAATAATCTACAACCGTGATTGTTTCCTTAGTTTTTCCCTCAACATGAGTAGTGACCTCTATCACCCGTTCTCCGTATGAATTTACTGTCAAATTTGACATGGTACTTGGTCTCTTGGCTTGTCTTTTGGGTGTTTGCTCCAAGATGCTGAGATCTATGACATCTCCTAGAGGCACCTTCTTTTTCTGCTTGGGGGTCTGCCTCGATAGCCACTCTGGAATAGCTGATAGTGAAGAAGATGGAGTGGTAGATGTGATACTTAAGGTTTGAGTTGAGGCAAGGGCACTGGGAACATTAATGGGTGTCTGGATAGAAGTGGCAATGATGGATGGGGTGGATGTTAGCACAGCAATGGGAATTGATACAACGGTATTGGAAAATGGAATGGAAGAAAAAGGAAGTGATAAAGGAAATGGAGGAGGGAAGGGTGATCCAATATTCTCTCCAACCAAGAGAGCTAGAAGGGATGAGAATACTTGGGCCATAGAAGGAGATGGGAAAGATGAAATACTGGCAGAAGAGGGAGGAACTAATAGAGGAAGGGATGATGGAAGAGAAGAAGGAAGTGATGGACGTTGTGAACAATCAAGAGAATCACTGACCACAATCACATCTTCCACAGTCTTGGCTATAGGTATTTCCTCAGAAATAGGAGTTTGAGGAAGAGATGAGATTCCAACAAAAAATGAAATTTTCCTTGGTACTGTGGGGGTCTTCTGAGTCGACTGCTTTCCGTTTGTGGGTGTTGTGTTTAGGACTGGCGGGGCTACTGTATTTATAACTTGCTCAACTCCTTTGGGTTTGATCCCAAAAGTAGCCAACCACCTGTAGGTATTTTGAAGAATGGGACCCACTCTATATTTTGCATTGGAGCATTCCTCTTGATACCAATCGATCCATGGAAGTGGTTGATTGGCAACATCTTTGGTCTTATATGCTTTGTCCAATACTTCACCATCATCTTACAAATCTTCTAGGATCTCAGATATCCCATACTGGCAAATTTCATCTAATTCCAATCTTTCATAATCTCTTTGTCAGATGATATACTCATCCCAACAATGAATATAGATGTCTTCTAGTTGACATGTATGGGAAGTTGAACGTCTTGTCTCGCCAAACTTTCCTAAGTAGTCAAAGTTGGTTCTTGGATGAAAAGTCCACAGGGTTACCTCGGCCATCTCTACGTCAACATTCTTGGCTTTGTGGATGTTCAGACAAGTGTACCTACCAATCAAAATCAAAAAATGCACTCATGCCTTATGGTGCTTGTTTTGGATCTGATGGTAATCCAATAGTTTCCAAACCAACTCTAGTAGAACCCATTTGTCCGTAGGACACCTTGGCAATTTGTTAGGGGCACCAAGGAAACCCATAATTTGAATGTAGGTGAAAGTGGGAAATTAGAGATAAATGGCTCCCCATTCCCGTACTTCTTTGAAGGCTTCATCAGAAATTCTATGATTGTATAACTCTTTGTTAAAGCAGTAGAGGATGACTGCGAAGAAAACATCGCTGACCCTTCGAAAGTGCTTGCATCCCTCACTCAAAGTGAGCTGGGGGTAGAAGTCATAAACTAGGATGTGCTCCGAATGCCCTTGGTATTTAGTCTAGGAAAATCTCCCATGGCAGCGGCAGCGTAGACCAGGAATGATGTCATGTAGAATGATTTTGTGGTTGACACTCTACCCAACTGATAGTAGATGCAGCTACTAATATGCTCTCCCCACATGATAAGCTCCTTTTTATTCTTGCTAGTGGAAATGTACAAAAACATCCACTCTTAGAATTCCTTGGCATATGGGAGGCCTGAGACTCAGCTCAGCAGTATGATTGTGTCATTGACTTCCTGAATGAAGTCTGCCCTGTATAAGGTTTTTGGCAACTTGGCCATGCTCTTGGCCAAGTAGTTCTTTATGGTAATCTTGGTACATGAATCAACATCCTTGTTCCAATGTTCTACTATGATTTCAGGTGAAATAGCAACGTAGTATTGAACGTCAAGTAGCGTGAGAAGATCTTCAAAGAAATCAGGATCTAGGCAAATGATTACCTTGTCATCATCATCCTTAACTAACATAGAATCTGCATCGAAGTGGGCAATTGCTATTAGAACAAACTCAGGACAATGCATTGAAGAAGGAAAACTAGCCGCAAGGACAAGCCCAATGTCATAAATTGCCTGCATCCATAGATTTTTGTTAGGAGCCTTAACTCTACTCCAGAAATCTGGGAAGTCGATCTGACCTAATTCAGTATCCCTATGTTGCCTAGATCAGACGATAGGCAAGACTGAGGAGCAACTCCAAGGAATGAATATTTCATCTTCTCTTTCTCTTTTGAAGTAAAAGTAGACATGAAGTTTTGGATTTCAGAAGCCAAAGAATGAAAAACTCTGAAATTCTACAAGATGAAAATCTCTGAAAGAAATCTCCAAAGTCACAATCTCCAAAAGTCCAAAATGCCAAGTTCCACAAGTCTGAAAAGAAAAATGCCAAAATAAATGCTGAAATGAGAGTATCTGAAATTCCGAAATGAAAACCTCTGAAAGAAAGTTTTCCGAAGTGATTTTCCTCAAGTTTTTCTCCGAAATGGAAATTTCCAAAGTGAGTTTCCCCGAAAATCCGAAGTGATTTTCTCCAAAGAAATTTTCCAAAAACACTTTCTCCAAAATGATTTTCTCCTAAGTCCCACAGTGATTCCTGAAGTGAGTTTCCCCAAAACTCTGAAGTAATTTTCTCTTAAGTGAGTTTCCCCAAAACGCTTTCTCCGAAAAATACAAACTAGCAACTCTGCAAAAACCTGAGATCTACCTCGAGATGATTTTGTGAATAACCTGAGAAACTGGAGATAACTCAAAAAGGAAAACATGGTGAAAAGGAAATCCATTATTCGAAAAACACATGAAGAAACAAAAAGGAAATAAAATGGGAAGACGAGAACAAAAAGAAAATCTAAAACCAAAAAGAAATAACAAAAATAACATACCTAGAAAAAGGACGTCGAAAGGGAATGTCAGAGAAATTTGTCAGGTGAAAATGACCATAGAAAATCAAGTTTGAATAGAAAACCCTGACATTTATGGCAAAAATCCGATCCATACGGGGTTGGTGAAGAAATAAATGCTCAAAAAAACTCTGAACTTCCAAAACCCGAAAGTTTGAAAATTTGGAAATTCAGGATTTAAGACTTCGGGGAAAATGGAAACAAAATGTGAATTAGTGATGAAAATTTCTGAAACCCAAAAATCTAAAAATTCAGAATTTCAGACTTTGGAAAAAATGAAACCAAAACACCAAATGTTCGAAAGAAAACTCCGAATTCCGAAAATCTGAAAACCTGAAAATTCAGAATTTCAGACTTTTAGACTTGGAAATTCATTGTACAGGGGATTTCTTAAAAAAAAATGTCCAACCTCATTTGACTTATCTTTCAAGGTAAGTTAAATTGCTAACAACTGGACATTACTAATTGATATTATTCAAGCATGGGAACAATGGAAACCTCCTTTCAAGCATAACATTCTTAGGAATCTTTAGAGACTCAAATTCCCTCACACCATTTGGAGAATTTGGAAGGCTCGAAACTCCATCATCTTCAAAAATATCAAGAAATCCAACAAAGGAATTCTAAGTGAGATTACTGTTGAAGCTAAGGAGAATATTACAAAATTCAATCCCCCCAAGAATTAAATATATCCCAAGGAAGGGGAGAGATTATTGATTTAATGGAATATTGATATTGAGAAGGTTTAAGTTAAAACTCCCAGGATTGATAGATCTCTTGTCCAATGAATTCCTCCACCTGAAGGCTGACACAAGGTAAATTTTGATGGTTCCTATAAGGGAAACTTAGGATCTATGGGTGGTGGAGGCACAATCAGAAACCATCTAGGCCATCCTCTAGTTACATATGCAGGCCATATGGGAACTCAACCAAATCATTGTGCTGAGGTCGTATGAAACTACTAAAGAACACAAGGTAAATAATTTAATTGCTTAGGGTGATTCTCTTAAAATTATAAATAATCTCATAGGAACCCATCCCCCTATTTGGACCATCGAAGACTTTATCAATGAGGCCAAGAACATTTACAAAAAGTTAAACAATGTTAATATTTTCCATACCTATCGGGAAGGGAATAGTGGTGCTGATGCATTAGCTAATGAAGGTGTCATCATTATACAATTTAAATATTGGCATGATCACAATTTAATCTCTCACATAGCTAAGGCTATCATCACTAAGGATTCCAAGGCCACCTGTCTAGTTCAATAGTACTGGTTGTCAGAAAATACATGTGAGTAGTAATTACAATGTGCACCCCACACATATGAGAATTATATCTCTCAAACAAATCCTTTCTATCTACTTTTTGAATTTATTCTTCAACATTTGATCTATTGGGAAGCCAAATTTTAATTGTGTTCAGTCTGGGAATGCTCTGCATGTGACTATTCTCTCCACAATGGGTGGTCCCCCTTGTTGTGTTGATCCTATTTGGGACCCATCATGGAAACAGAACAAAGCATTATGGAAGGCCCTCGACGTGGATGGCTTCGTGGAATTCATAAATCAAATTAAAGGGCATGAAAAACGTATTTCCTTGATCTTTTTTTGCAAATGGAAGGATAGGGTAATTACCTTTAAAAGTAAGGAGTTCACCATTTCCAAAAGTTTGATATCTTTTATTACTAGTTTAAGAATGGATGGTATAAAATTCTACAGTCAAAAAATTTGATAAGGATAGAGAAGAGAAAAGGTTTGTGGAAGGCGATGAAACCCTGAAGATTGGAAAAATGGGTATGTTATGTTATTCTATTCCACCTCCATATGATGTTGCTAAGATGGTGGTCAGGTATATTACCTTGGAGGGATGATTTTTTACTATGCCTCTCCACCATATCATCCTATTGAATGATTTTAGGCGCACTACAAAGGTAATCCTCTCCTATTACATCATCCATTCCTTAGAAAAATCCATTTTAGATGTCCAAGCTCATTTGAGATGCCTTCCTCTTCACCAGGGGATTATTTTCCTCTTACATCAATACTTCCATGATGTTATTGATAATAATCCTCATCACCCCTTAGCCCCTCCTCCACAATAACCCAAGGTCAGAACTAAAAATCCTAACTTCCATTCTTCTTCTCCTGTCCCTCCTAATAAAAGGGTTTTGGGCAGTAATGTGAAGGGAAAATACCTTGTTGGGGCTCAAAGTCTACTTGATATTAGCCAATCTTCCCTTGACCCCCAATCAAGCAACGATTTGAGAGCCAAACTCAGGCTGCTAGTAGGAATAATCATGGGCATTGAAGATAATGTTGACTTCCTACTCAATGAAGGAAACAATGATGATTTGGACTCTACAACTTACTCTAAACTTGAGGAGAAAATTGACATTCTTGTTAAGAAGCAGCAAGCCATGGAGGACAAAATGTGACAAATTGTTAATAAGTAGATCAACCAAATTTCCTTGTATAAAGCACTACTTGATTTCTTTCACATTCAGGTAAAATAGATATGTCACATCAGTGGCATATATGAGGGCATATGGAAGGAAGGTAAGGCCAAAAAGAAGGCCTTAGCATTGAGTAGTCAAGACCCAGACAAACAAACTTCCCTCAACATCTAGAAGGCCTTAGAGGATGCTCATGTTATGAATATTATATGTTAGTGTTCACATTATTATATGGGTTAGATAATATTTGTGTGAGTTATTATTGATAAAATGTAATATTTAGATATTACATTGTGTGAGTGAATGATGAGTTGTAATTGACAACTCATCATGAGGGAATAATGGGCTTGTTTGAGAGATATTTGGGATAGTTGAGATGTGGAATGTGAGATATTTTAGGAAGGGTCTTGATATACTCAAGATAAGGTTTGAATCCTTCATAGGTGAAGATTATAAACCTGTATATGTAATATCTCTCTAATGTATTATCATCTTAAATATATTGAATATAATCTCGAATGAATTAAATTTGCATATTATAATATTCGATGTTAATTTCTCACATTATTGTGTAGTTTTTATCAATGGTATCAAAGCAGGTCAATGGAATTTTGAAATCATTTAAGGAGCGGATTAGTTCTTTATTGCCCCATTGAATGAAACATTCTACTTTCTTTAGTGTTACATTTTAGCGGGTTCAGAAAAACTGTAATATCTTTCTCAATTTTTATTGAAAATCAAAATTTCAAACTGTTTTAGAATGCTTAGAGAAAGGTGAATAAAACCTAGAAATGGTTTTGAGAAATTTCACAAATTGAATGAGCAGTTTTGTACAAATTTGGAGTGGTGGGAATGACATCATCATTAGAGCGATGAAATCAAGATGAGAGTATTTCATTGTTTATGATTTCTGGCCATGTAATGACAATGTATTGCACTATCACTTCATGAATTTTTGTGCATTGAATCTTCTATATATCTACTCAAATCCTTATTTAAAAAATTGATATTTGAGCATTTGGTATATGTTTGGTGTCAAGGGAACTCGGATCTATTTGTTGATGTGAATAAACCTGCCACATTTTTCTTCTTTGACAAGTTGATCTCCACATTGAAATATTTGAGCTTGAGCTCCAAATAATAGGATCTGCGTACAATTTGGATTTTACATGAGTTTCTTCATCTACATGCATCTGGATACTTCTCTGTTAGTTTGTATTATTTTATGGCTTTGATAGTGCAACATATCCATATCTCATTGAAAAGGTAACCTGCAGTTTCTTGCAGCCCCCTACTTATTTCCTGTGTCCACGTGATTTCCATATTTATTTTTTGTTTAATTGTGTAGTGTAAATTATTTTTCATTTAGTAGTAAGTGTTGTTTTTAATTATGATAAAAGTTATATCACGTGATGAATAACAAGTTTAAATTATTGTATTTAAGTGTGTGTTTTTTTTGGGTAAAGTCTTAGTTGGAGGATGTAATATGGCGTGGTATGTTATATAAGTAATGATTAAATATAGATTTTGTGTTAAAAAATGTTCTCAAAGTTTTAAAAACATTTATATTAGTATTTTGAGTCTTTTAGTTTTTTTTTTTTTTTGTCTATTTTGTAAACTATGTTAGGAATTTAGTAAAAAGTGATCCATATTATTAGGTAATATTTCCATTAGGTTGTGTTTGTGTTTTGTTATTAGTCAAGAGTTTAGTATTGTGTATTGTGTCATAAAATTCTAAGTCGTTATCAAGTGAAAAAAATATATTTGTGTCATCCCATTTATTGCCATCAAAGTTGTAGTTATCTAGTCAATAAAGTCGGTGTAATGTAGAAGTGTCATTTAGGTGATCATTGGGAAAATTGTAAAAAAAAAAAAAAAAAATTTCTAGCATTTCTCCTAGTCAGATTTTCACTTGTATGCGATGACCAAGTTCAAATTGAGGGGGACCATTTCAAACGGGAGCCTCAAAGCAATATTTTCTAAGTAGCATATTGATGGTGGATGGGGGCAATGGAGGAAGGAGGTGTTTTAGCGACCTCTCGTCAAGCACCATCGATGAGGCCATAGTATTGATTTGGTGGCCATGTTTTTTCATTTGTCTTCGGTGTGTTTGATTTCCATTGTGTGAAAATAAGAACAAAAGTACATTCATGTTCAAAATTGTAATGTGTGAGCAATTCCTATATTTTCCCCTTGATGTAAGAAGGTGATGAGAGATGAAAGAGTATTGTTATATCTAGGTTGTTGGTTGACCTTTTAAAACCATCGTTTGTTATGGTTGTTGGTTAACCACATGTAAAACCATCATTTGTTTGTAGGTTGTTGGTAAACTAAGTGTAAACCCATCTTAGATTTTTTGCAGGTTGTTGGTAAACCAAATGTAAAACCATCATGGGTATTTGTAGGTTGGTGGATAGCCGAATGTAAAACCATCATTAGAGTTGGGTAGATGTACAAGATAATTTTTCCCCATGTTCGCACTAAGGGGGGAATGTTAGGAATACTATATAGTAGTGCTCACATTATTATATGGGTTAGATAATATTTTTACGAGTTATTATTTATAAAATGTAATATTTAGATATTACATTGTGTGAGTGAATGATGAGTTGTAATTGACAACTCGTCATGAGGGAATAATGGGCTTGTTTGAGAGATATTTGGGATAGTTGAGATGTGCAAGAAATGTGAGATATTTTAGGAAGGGTCTTGATGCACTCAAGAAAATGTTTGACTCCTTCATAGGAGGAGATTATAAACCTATATATGTAAGATCTCTTTAATGTTTTATCGTCTCAAATATATTGAATATAATCTTGAATGAATTTAATTTACATATTATAATATTAAGCTTTAATTTGTCACATTATTGTGTAGTATTTATCATCTCAGAAGGTTTTAAATAAGTTTCTCAAATAACATTCTTGTGTCATATGTGATCTTTTTTCTTCGTTGTTGTTATTATGTGGTTTCACAGCTGCTATATTGATTTTTTTGTTGTTATTGATCTTCTTGTTGGCAATCTTCCCCTACATTGTTCTTCTTTGTTTTATCTAGCTTTCTTAGGCTTTTGCTACTATGGTGTGGCCCCAACGTATCAAAAAACCACTATAATTTCCTTGTATATCATGGATTTTTAGCCCGTTTGTTCCTTGGGGTATGGTCCCTTTTAAAACCATTTATCAATAATAAAAAATTAATTATTGAAACCTACACGACTTTGCATAAAATAGTTTGTCCAATTAAAACTAAGGCATTGTAGTTCATTTTGGTATCACATGCAACCATTTAATCTATCCCATCTTCATTAATACATAAGAGAAATAACATCTAAGTACTAATTTCATTTAGTTAGATTCATCTAATAACCTAATCATATCCATACATCTAAATAATTGAAAGGTTATGTTTTACCATTTATCCACTAGTGTACATCTCTACACCATTTGACATATCAAGTATTAAATTCATATTTTATTCATATGACATACATAGGATCCTTTACATAGTTTCGATACATCATAGTTATAAAATTTTATTTATAATATTTACAATTCTTTTTTCTCAATAGATAATATAATATAATAGATATCAACATATAAAAATACAACAATCCATCATTGTGACACAATTATCACCTATCATCAAAAATCCGTCTTGTTGTAAAAATTTACTGTGAGAGAAAGAGTATCATCAAATTGCTTTACCTACAACCATGAGCCTTATGGATCCATGTGCACCTCTCATAACCTAAGAGTGGCCCTACCCTTCATGAGAAGAAAAATGCAGAAAATAAATAAGGTGAGAGAGAACACAATATGTAGTACAATCACTTAAAAAATGGTAGAATTAAGACAATGTAGGAATATAAAACATACTAGAAATCATATAAGTAATGCTTAATCTTTTGGTCACTAGAATTAGGATAACATTAGGCACCCAGTACTGAAGTCTAACAACATGACAGAACATGAAATAATTCCAACTGAATAATTACAAAGATAGGCCTTGGATCTATACAATCCCTATCATACCCCCTAAGCACTTTCCATATGTGATCTATTGTACCTAGGTTATCTAACCCATATACAAGTCACTTCCTAGTCTAATAATACATTTATCAAAACATACCCTTTCCCAATTGGCATTTCACAATAAGAAATCTCTATATCCATAATAACAACTTGGGAAAACTAGAAATAGAACATAAATAACACCAACCTTCCCAAATTTCCCATACCATCCCTTCACATTAATGTTGTAGGGATCTTAATACTAGTTTTTTATCCCAAAAAAATAAAAATAAAATTATGAATAAGATTTAAAAAATAGTAACCTTATGTGATGTCCCATACCAAATAAATAATTCGTTACTGCATGTATCCTAATCCTGGTTTTCCATCACAATAAAAGGACTAGATATTTTCCCTAATAGTTTCATGTACATGGTTTCAGTTATACATGTTCTAAGGTTCATCATTACTCCATATATAATTTATACGTAATAACAAATAATATACCATCATTAAGTGTATCTCACCAATATTTGAAAGTGTGGAAGAGTATTATTCCTGAACTCTCATAGTTGCACAAATCATGCCATAATTTGTTAATAAGGATCACATTAATAATATGATAAAATGATATCACAAGATAATATTTTTTCCATCTTTTATGTATCTCCAATGACATATAACTCATAACAATTGCTTAACCTTGTTTTCATCTTTATCATCATTATGTTCATAATCTCATGGTTAAATTTTTTTTGAATCACTTAGTTACCTACTTGTTGCATGTATTATGGTTTCTAATGTTTCACTAGATGATAAATCGTCTCTTTTTGGTTCAAAATAAAAATTTCAAATAAGGCCATTTAAAGTATATATATACCATATTTATTTTATCCATCCAATTAACAATTTGGTTTACTTGATAAATTAGACCCAATTTAAACCTTAGTTTATAATTTTTTTTATAAACAATAGTTTCCCTTTTTAATCCTTATGGTTTAAAAGTTGTTAAGAGAGAGTTAAACTCATGACTACTCCCTCCAAGTCCAGAGTCTTATCCATTAAAAGAAATAGTTTACTTCATACACTAAGAAATATATATCAATGTTATAATGGTCTTGTTATCTATTTCCATTTAAAGTATTAACAAAATATACATTAACTGGGAGAGTCGAGCCCATGACCTCTTAAACTCAACATCCTTCTCTTAACCAAGGTGTTGATACCCGTGATGTTTAACAAACCTATGGTTCTAGTTTATTTTAAGTTGTTTGGAAATATGTATTATTTAAAATTAGATAAAATATTAACAAGATTCAAACTCGGAACCAGTCTATTAAAATCCAAAAGACTAGTCATTAAGCCATCTACTCATATACTACCATTCACAAAGTTAACATAATAAAAGGGGAGTTTAGAGGAACTGTTGATGACGAATCGCAGCGCCCCTGGGACTCGGCAACTCGATGGGTTGAGACTCTTAGTGCGATTGCATAACATGGAGCTTTTCCCAAGTGTGGGACCTTGCGAAATCAGAAAATCTCTCCGGATGAAGGCCGGTTCCTATTCCTCTGTTCAGATGCACAAATAAAATGCAGAGGGTTTACTACAAACCTAATCTAACTTGCCAAGGAGACAGGGTAGAAAATGCATAAAAATAAAACCTAAACTACAAAGGTGATGCACCGAGGAATGTTAGACACTCGTTTTGCAAATTTAACACAGACCACAGAGATGCAATACAAACACCATGCACAGGTAACCAAACTGCAACAAGAGATCAAAATGACAACAATGAATACATGAGAGGGTTGAGAATCAATCACAAACATATATATATATATATATATATATATATATATATATATTATTGCTCGAGAGTCGATACAGTACATTGCAGTGGCCAAGAGGTAGAAGAAAAACTGGCATTACAACCCGTATGGGAGGTTTGAAAGCTCCACAAATTCTCTTGAAAGCAAGGGAAGAAGGGGGGATGCAAAACAAAAATGTCCAACCTTTTTTAAAGAGCCTCTCCTGGCCATTTATATGAGGAAAATGAGGGAGAAGAGAAGAATTCAGAATTTCCCCAACCACCTCCAAGACTGCACCTAACTTCAACAAATCATGGCGGTAGGTGAGAATCTCCACAAACTCAAAATACGACGAACTGTATATTTCCGTGTCGGGGTTTTCCACCTGTCGGGTTCGGGATCTCCCTCTGCATTTGCTTCGGGCTTGGAGGATGGCTCGACATGCTGCTTGATGTTTGCGTTTTCCCGAAACCCGCTTCCGCCAGTATTTCTGAGCTTTCCTTTGTTTTGGGGGCGGAAGATGAACTTGCATGTGCATCGGGTTCGGAAGGTTGCTCGACATGTTTTCGCCCCGTGCTTCCCCGCCGTGTTTTCCCGACTCTGAGACCCGATTTCCTTTGATGTCAGGTTTTCCAACCCCTCCGACATGCCTTTGATGTCGGGTTTTCCAACCCCTCCGACATGCTTTCTTTTGTGTATCTATATTTACCCAGGGGTAAATATATACAACAATTTGGCAACTCAACGGGATTACCTGCCTGCTAGGTAGAAGATCAGTGGCCTTTTAGCAATCCATTGGGCATGGAGTCATAAGCAATAACCTGAAACTGACCTGATATCTGATCCCGAGCCTGATACTGCAACTCCTTCTCTGAGAACACGCTGAACTGTAGAAATCCAACCTAGGAGCAACAAAACCTATGCCAAAGCACTTAGGGAAACTGAAACCTAACTACAACAAGACAATGTGCATACGCACTTAGAGGAATTGAAATCTAGGCTAATATTTACAAGGGTAAATCTTTTCTTTTCAGTATCAATGTTTAAGATAGATTCCGTTAACCGGAATTGGGAGTTCTTCACCGTCCAAAGTAGACAATTGGAAGGCAATGCTATTCTTACATCCCGTGACCATGTAGGGGCCACTCCAAATGGCATCAAACTTGGAATGCCTTCCTGGTTTTTCCTGATCTGCATCCCATTTCAGAACTAGGTCCCCTTCCTGGAAGGTCCTTGCTCTTGCTTTCTTATCAAACCATGTTTCCACTAAGGCTTGATCTTTCTCAATTGTTTGAACTGCATGTTCTCTAATTTCTTCCAATTCCATCAACTCTGCATACCTAGCCTCCATTGGTTCGAACTCAGCCAACTCCAACTGCTTCATGAACTCCAATGCAGGCAGTTCCAATGATATAGGCAATACTGCCTCTTTTCCATAGACCAACTTGTAAGGGGAATTACCTGTAGACCTCTTTGGTGTTATTCTGTCAGCCCATAATGCTGATTTTAGCTTGGTATGCCATGTTCTTTGATTTTCATCCAGAGTCCTCCTGATGATTCTTAGCAAATTTTTATTCGTGGACTCTACCTGTCCATTACCCTGTGGGTAATAATTGGAAGAGGTGCTCAAGTAGATTCCATTCTTGACAGCCCATTCTGTAATCTTGGAACCTACGAATGCCAATGCATTGTCTGATATGATAGTGGCCGGCACACCGAACCTGGTCACTATTCCTTCATAAAATTCTAGTATATTAGACTCGTTTGCCTCTTTGAGCACTACTGCTTCAGTCCACTAGGTGAAGTAGTCTGTTGCTGTGAGAATCCACTTGTGGCCTTGGCTTGAGTTTGGATTGATGACCCCGACGAAGTCCAATCCCCATTACATAAATGGTTGGTCAACCAAAATAGGGTGCAATGGAAGTGCCGCTAGTCTTTCTTTTCCTGTGAAGAGTGCACATTTCTTGCACTTTCTTATCCATGTGTAACAGTCATTGAACACCGTGGGCCAATAATACCCTGCCTTCATTATCTTGAGAGCTGTTACTCACGGGGAAAAATGTCCACCAGAATCTCCATCGTGAAAATCTCGTAACACCCTCTAAATTTGACCTGTCCCAATGCACCTCAATAGAACCCCATTGATGTCTTTCTTGAACAAAACACCATCAACAAGCACATATGGAATGGCTTGTAATCTAAAGTATCTCCTCTTTGCTTTGCTCATTTCTGGAGGGCATAGTCCTGTCTGTAGGAAGTGTATCATATTCTGAGTCCAACAAGGAATAGGCACATCATCATTTTCATGTTCTTGACCATCCTGTAGTACCAAGACAGTCTCTTTTTCATCACCTGCTTCAACCTGTTGACTCAAGGCTAGCTGTTCACATAGTCCCTTTCCACGTACTAGTTTTGTGACCTTGATCTCGATGTCATATTCCATGACACGAGTGATCCATCCTGCACGTTTCTCATTTAGATCCTTGTTTAGAAGGAAGTCCTTGACTCCTGCATGAGAGACTAATAATTGGATCTTGTTGTTTGAGACTAGGTGCTTGAATTTCTTTAAGCTCCTGATTACTGTAAGGACATGCTTTTAAATGAAAGAGTATCTAGTTTTGTATTCCTCCAAGCCTTGACTGAAGAAAGCAACTAGTTGTTATAATCCTTCTTTGTTTTGTTGTGCCAAGATTGCAAAAATTATGTCTCCACCACCGAAGGCATATAGCACGAAGTCCTTGGAGAAGTTTGGATTGACGAGAGTTGGAGCTTGAGATATAGCCTCTTTTATTGCCTCAAAACTTTCCTTGCTTTCAGATGTCCACTTAAATTCCATGCTCTTCTTCAACATCAGTGTTATTGGCTTTACGAGAGCTGCAAAGTTTGGAACAAACCTGCAGACAAAATTGATCCTTCCTAAGAAGCTTTGAAGAGCCTTCTTGTGACTTGGCAATGGCAATGCTTGAATTGCTTCAACTCTTTCTGGGTCAATCGTCAACCCTTCCTTTGAAACAATATGGCCTAGAAGTTTTCCCTCGTGAGCCAAGAATATGCATTTTTTGGGATTCAATGATACCCCAAATCTTCTACATCTCTGAAATACTTGCCTCAAATGTAGAGAGGTGATCCGCTGCATTTTTTGAGAATACAGTGATGTCGTCAAGATATATCAGAACTATTTTGTTGATCAACCCCTTAAATGCCATATCCATTTCCCTTTGGAAGGTGGCTCTAGCATTTGATAGTCCAAATGGCATCTTCTTGTAGGCATAGGTCCCCCATTTGGTGGTGAAAACCGTCTTGAATTGGTCATCTTCTTTCACCATCACCTGATTATACCCTGAGTAGCCATCTAGGAGAGAGAATCTCTCTGAACCGGATACTACTTGCAATATTTGTTCCATTGAAGGGAGACGGTAATGGTCTTTGAGAGATGCCCTATTGAGGTCTCGGAAGTCCACGCATAACCTGATTTCTCCATTCTTCTTCCTGACCGGAACCAAAGTTTGCAACGCAGCTTGAGTGCTTGATTGGGAATATAATGCTTGCCTCTATTAGCTTGTTAAGCTCTTTCTTCATTAGAGGCTCAATGTGAGGGTTGACTGGTCTCTGCTTCTTGCCTGATGGGCTTAGCATCTAGATCCAATTCTATGGTATGTTGTGCCAAATTCGGATTGAATCCTCTTAAGTCTTCATAGCTCCAAGCGAAGACATCTGGAAATTCTTGACAAAGCTGTATGAAATCTGATTTCTCCTGCTCAGTGGCCACTTTACCAATTTGAAGTGTTTTGCCTTCCCCAACCAGAATTGGCTCTGAATCTTCTCTCTTGACCTGTATGTTAGCCTTTTCCAACCAGAATTGGTCGTTAGGGTTGAAGATAGACTCCAATGTTACTAAACCCTTAGGAAGCTTGTTTTTCCGTAGTTGCACTACTTGATCCCCATACTGCTGCTCTAGCCTATCCTGATTTCTAGCTGAGAATTCAGCTTCTTCTTGTAGAAAATTGATGATCTGTTGATCGTTCTCAAACACCTGCCAGCTTGTGTTATTATCTGGAACTGCTGGCCTCACAATCACATGGATATGTGGCTGTGTTTTTCCCCTTCTGATGTTGTCAACCACATCAAATGTTGCTCCAACTTCTGCGAGCCTATCTGCAACTTCATTTTTCTTCCTGGGTATGGACATGATGTTGAAAGCTTCGAAGTCCTCAATGAGGTTCCATACCCTGTTCTTGTAGCTCTTCAGTAAGTCGTTCTTTGTAGCATGTTGTCCCCTAACTTGGTTGACGATTAGCTCGCTATCTCCAAACACCTGCAAGTTCTTTATGCCCCTTTTCCTGGCCCAATGAAGTCCATGAATCAATGCCTCGTATTCAGCTGTGTTGTTTGAACAAGAAAACTGGAAACGAAAAGCTAAATAATATTTGATGTCTTGTGGTGAAATCAACACTGCACCACCTCCAGCACCTTGCCTACTCCTTGATCCATCGAAAAATAATTTCCATACCTCATTGTTTTTATCCTTTTGTTTAGGCTGAAGGATGTCATGAATGGGTGGATTTTCTTCGTGTACACAATACACACCCAATTCAGATTCTTCAATTTCCTTATATGGGTCAAATTCATGACACTTGTTTGCCCATTCATCCAAAGTCAAATCAGGAATTCCCTCGACCTTAGTACCTGCTTCTAGATCACTTGAACACTCCTCTTGATCAAAAGCTGAGCAATTTGCATTGATAGGACTTGGTACATGAGGCTCAATATGGAAATTGGCAATTGGTTCTGACCTGATTGTTGCTTTAGCCCCATACCTTGTCCTGAAAATCATGTGCGACCAATCTGCAGATAAATATTCATTGATCTTTGCAGTGAAGTCTCTAGATAGACATAATGCAAAGAGTGGCAGAAGGTCAATTATAGACACATCTTACAGAACTATAACATTAGGACATGAATGTAGTGTTAGGCTTAACCCCTTGATGACTCCAACAGTTCCTATTACCATTCCATTAAGCTGCACTACTCCTTTTAAAACTGGTTCATACTTCAGATCCAGTTGATCCGCTATTTGCTTTGGCATCACTGAACTACTTGCCCCTGAATCTATCATGCAGTTGTGTACCAAGTGGTTTCCAACAATCAACGAAACATAGAATGGTGGAGGCTTCAAATTTTTTCTTGTCTAGCCCCCATCATGTTGCACTGCATTAGTGAGAACTTTCTCATGTCCCTGGTTTGATACATTTGTGGCAGACCAATTAGCCATTACAGCTTGCAATAAATCTCGTTGCCCTGGGATCACTAGTGATTCCCACATGGAAATGTTCACATGTGTCTTCTTCATTTGATCGATGATGTTGAAGGGGGATGAATTGTCCTTTTGTTGTCCCTTACTTGGTGCAACCTTTTTTGGAGCTTGAACAGGTGCATGTGTTGCTACAACAGGTACCTTAGGCTGATTTTGCACATTTTGGGCTGTGTTTGGTCTACTGACCTCTTGTTGTGTAAGAGTGGGTTGAGAAACAACTGGATTAGATGGTTGTCCCTCTTTTATGCTTCTCTTCTTTGACCGTGTGTTGGCAACCACGCCTTGAAAAGGCTGTTGGTTAAATCCACATAAGTATTTTGTTTTCCAATTGGCCAATGTGGTTTTTGTCGGAGGTCCTTCTTGTTGCGTTTCTTGCTGCTGGTTCCCTTCTTGGCTTGGTTCTTGAGGCACACCAATGGTTTGCACCATCAAGGCCTGATTCAGTGCACCATTGAAACATGCTGACTGATTGTGGGGTAGATTGCAAGGGTAACACCAGTCGTACTCCTGTGCCATGTTGTTTTGTGTTGGAACCAAAGCTCTTGAGGGCGTCATTGCATTTGGGTCATACGGTCGAAATGGCCTGGTAGCTTGAGGTTGTCCTTGGTTTTGGTTTTGATTTGCAGCCTGAGGTGGTGGTCTATTCTGTTGGTATGAGGGCCTAGCTTGGTACTGTGCTTGAGGCTGATACGGTCTATCACTTTGAGCTTGTTGTCTTTTGATAGTCACTAGCTCATTTCCAAGGTTCGGTAGCTGTTTCATAACATCCTACATTTCCTTTGAAGTATTTGAAGAAGTCGATGCCTCATTATTGCTTTGATTTCTAGGAGTTGGAATGGGATTCAAATCTGGTGCTTGACTGGTTGTAGGATTTCCCATATCTGGATAGAGAGGCATTGGTGGCCTTGGTGCAAGCTTGCCGGCTTGGATCAAACAGTTCTCTGCTCTAATCGTTGTGTCATAGGCCCTTGGCAGCGTTGTTCCTCCCATTGATTGGATCATCATGGCTATGTCTGAATTTATAGCCTTTAAGAAATAAAGGAATGCACCTTCGGCAGTTGGTCTGACAGCTATTGGAATCCTGTCCCATGTCCGTTGGAATCTGAAGTTGAAATCTGTCATTTGTTCGTTAGGAGCCCTTTTGATTGTTGTCAATTGTTCCAATAAGGACAAATTGTCTGCCCTCTCCCTGAACTGGTTGCAAAGAGCTGAACAAAGTTGGTTCCAATTCATAATAGACCCTGCTGTTAGGCTCCTAAACCATTGTAAGGCCTTACCTTTGAAAGATGAAGCCAATAACTTGACTGCAACATCCATTTCATTTATTTCGTGGATTGCACATGCATTAGCAATATCCTGGATGTGATCAATAGGAGTAGTATGATTTTCTCCTGTAAAATAGGGTATATTCTTTAGCGCTGCAACTGGAATTTGATTCTGAGCATTTAGGGCAAGTGGACTACTACTCATGAAATTGACAAAGGGATTCGATGGTAGATGTGCCATTATGATTGGCCTAAGAACCCTGGTTGATGCGAGAAAAGGCCTACTAGGTGGAGGTGTAGACAAAGTCCTGTTAGGTGGAGATGGTGATCTTTGTGGTCTTCTTCCTCTCCTTCATCTGTCGGGTGAAAGTTGCAAGTGGTAAAATATCCCCTCTTCTCAAGTATTAGACCTGGTTCGAATTCTTCTCATGTGCCTGGGCAACTTGTGCTGCTCCACCGCTGAATTCTATCCCTTCGGAGTCGCCAGATGTGTTAGATAACAAGCTTCTAAAAGGCTGGATTTTGCCAAGTTACACACCAAACTTGACAATATTGAAAATAGAATTTAAACTTTGAAGGACCCAGAGGAGAAAATCTTCAATTCAGAATTCGGGCCTTGTTGTGTAGCTGCGGATCCCTGAAAATTACAGGCGGAACTCAGGTCATGCAATGCAACTCACAAAACCTGAGATTGCCATGTGTCGGAACTTGGAACATGCTCGACACCCTAGAAAACCTGAAATGACTGTTTTCAGGAATAGGACCATGCAATGCATCCCCCAAAACCTGAAATGATTGTTGGGTCTGCTTTGATGTTCTCGGACCTCGAAAACCCGAAACACTAAAAAGCATGAAATTTTGAAAGTCAAAATCTCAAAAAACTAAAGATACCCTTTTGAAGGTTACCCTCAGATCTACCAACTGGTGAAATTTTTACTTGTTTTGAGCAATTTAAGCGCTTGAAAATTGACTTCAGAGTTCAGCCTGGAAGGTGCAAAACCCAAAATTGTAAAAACTACAATTTTTCAGTCTGAATTTCATGAAAACTCCTTCAAATCTTGTGGAATGACCTCTTGGTCCCACCGGGCGTGCCAAAACTGTTGACGACGAATCGCAGCACCCCTGGGACTTGGCAACTCGATGGGTTGAGACTCTCAGTGCGATTGCATAACATGGAGCTTTTCCCAAGTGTGGGACCTTGCGAAATCGGAAAAGCTCTCCGGATGAAGGCCGGTTCCTATTCCTCTGTTCAGATGCACAAATAAAATGTAGAGGGTTTACTACAGACCTAATCTAACTTTCCAAGGAGACAGGGTAGAAAATGCATAAAAATAAAACCTAAAATACAAAGGTGATGCACCGAGGAATGTTAGACACTCGTTTTGCAAATTTAACACAGACCACAGAGATGCAATACAAACACCATGCACAGGTAACCAAACTGCAACAAGAGATCAAAATGACAACAATGAATACATGAGAGGGTTGAGAATCAATCACAAACATATATATATTATTGCTCGAGAGTCGATACAGTACATTGCAGTGGCCAAGAGGTAGAAGAAAAACTGGCATTACAACCCGTTTGGGAGGTTTGAAAGCTCCATAAATTCTCTTGCAAGCAAGGGAAGAAGGGAGGATGCAAAAACAAAAATGTCCAACCTTTTTTAAAGAGCCTCTCCTGGCCATTTATATGAGGAAAATGAGGGAGAAGAGAAGAATTCGGAATTTCCCCAACCACCTCCAAGACTGCACCTAACTTCAACAAATCATGGCGGTAGGTGAGAATCTCCACAAACTCAAAATACGGCAAAATGTATATTTCCGCATTGGGGTTTTCCACCTTTCGGGTTTGGGATCTCCCTCTGCATTTGCTTTGGGCTTGGAGGATGGCTCGACATGCTGATTGATGTTTGCGTTTTCCTGAAACCCGCTTCCGCCAGTATTTCTGAGCTTTCCTTTGTTTCGGGGGTGGAAGATGAACTTGCATGTGCATCGGGTTCGGAAGGTTGCTCGACATGTTTTCGCCCCATGCTTCCCCACCGTGTTTTCCCGACTCTGAGACCTGATTTCCTTTGATGTCGGGTTTTCCAACCCCTCCGACATGCTTTCTTTTGTGTATCTATATTTACTCGGGGGTAAATATATACAACAGGAACCTGATAATTGATGCTATAGTTGTTAATATGTATTTTGGTCTATAAAATCTATTGGCTTGTTTTCATGGCTTTAAACCTTTTCTTTCTCCTTTCAAGGTCTTTTATAACTCTGTTAATATCTGTACCCATTTATTTAAACCTCTATGTGTTGTCTTTTTTCTTTATCCCCTTTGTTGTTGAAAAACCTTATTATGTCTCTTTTTGTCTCATTATGATCAAGTTTAGTCCTCTTTAATAAGTGTAACATAACTAAAATTAGCTTTTTCGTTATTTCAATTCTTCCATTTAAGTATAATATTAGCTTAGCTTTTCTAATTTTGAGTTAAACTCTTGTTTAACTACTTTATATAAGTCATTGATTAAACAACTAAATTTTATCCTACAAATGTATTTAATGTTTCTCATTTTAGATTTTAATTGACTCATGCAACTTTTAACTCTCTGTCAATATAGTTTTTATCTTTATGGCCTTTTTTATCGATCACTTCTATTTCTATAGCTAAATATAACTACAAAATAATTTTGGCTTGATTGTTAACTTTGGTGGTGGTTTTAGTGTAACAGAGGAGTTAACCAAATGAAACCACATGGGTGTCATTTTCATCCCCATATCCCACACCTTTTAGCCATGAATTTTCCCTCCTTTTGTACTAAGGGTCTCTTGATTGGTGCCACATCGCACCAATCAGTGCACCCCTTGTAGAGGCTTCTTACAACCTTGAACACTTTATAGACCGCAAGTATACCAATTGATGCCACATCACACATATCAATGTTTCTACATCCCACACCCCTTTTCTCTTGCATGCTTGGCTCACGGGTCCACCGATGGGTGACACATCACAACAACCAATTCACCATGAGTATGAACACCCTAAATCTTATAATGAGTTGATGTGTAACACGTTGCAATGATCAAGGTTTTTGAAATAAAATTATATTAGGAGGATAAAATCCCACATGTAATAAGGGTTTTCCTTTTGGTATGTTTATAACATAATTCAATCGCTTAATAAGTTTTCCTAATGTATTTTACATCCTATACAAACTATCACCTTAGCTCGGCGAGTAGGTTGTGAATTGGCTATGTAATGTAACTTGGAAAGTTGAAAATTGAACTTAGGATGCCTTAGCTTGACGATATCTTAAGAAAAGTGTCTCAGTTAACATGAATTTATCTCATTTGAAATAATCTTAATTCATTTAGTCCATTGTTTGAGCTCAATTAACTTAGTCAATTAGCTCTACTCGAAATCAACTTGGTTTTAGATCGATTAATAATTAACTCAGATTGGTTGTCAATGTAAGATAACCTAGTTACCAATGCAACTCACCCAAGGTATTAAGAGGTCACTGGGCACTTGCTAGTTTAGGTTGTTGGGTTAAGGCCATTTATGGGTTCTTGTATAGCTAGCCATGCATAATGTACAATAATATATTTATTAACTAACATAATCCATACATATCAACATGAAATATAAATGGTATAAGTTCATATATAATCTATTAATAATATGTACAAAATGTGATAGAAGTATGAAAACAAAATTTTAAGTCTACATCTCTATATATGTGCTCTCAGTTTAGTTATATTACACACTCATAAATTCACTACATAATTTGACAACATAACAATTATACATACAAAATTCATCCTATTACATAATAATATGGTGTGATTTCACAAGCTAAACTCATCACCATTCATACAAATTGGCTAATGGCTAAAATTCACAACATCATCTTCCCAACTATTTCCACATAATTCTCTTCTTTCTCTACTACATGAGTGGTTTCCTTTACAAATTACATTGATATTACCTATGCTAACATTTTCAGATATGTCATATAGGTGTCGTATCATTCTTCTATGCACCTTGCTAAGAAAAAAGAGATGGGGAAGACTTTAAACTTTCTAGGATAAAATTATAAGGGAGAAGAGGTTGAGGTACACGAGGCAAGTTAGAATCTTACCTCGAAATTGTAATCTACATGACAAAAGGCACAAGAGAACCCAAGAAACTTGAACCTAAAGAGATATCTTTAGATATACCTAATAAGATATAATAAATAAAGGGTTCCATTTTGAGATGGTGCACTTTGAATTTATCCACTCCATTGAATATCTAAAAAATGACGATAAATTGATCTGATAAGAAAATGTGAGAGAATAAATACTTCATAGAATCTTTAAGATAAAAAAAACAGAGAAATCACATACACAAAATAAATCAATACATAAGACATATCTTGGAAAAACCTTTTAGGAACAAACCTAGTGCAGTAACTTATCTCCTTATTCATTAACTCAATTGTTTTACCATAAAATAATGTACTTCTCAGTTCTACTCTATCCTACTACATGTATAATTATATGAAATCACATTAGTAGGTAATCATCACAACATTATTACAAAATAAGGGGTACCAAAACTATGGGACAATAATACAACCCATAACGGATCCCCATAAACATGAGTGATCTAACCAACCATAATTAACATAGGCTAAGAATACCTATACGGGCCCAAAAAATAAGAGATCCTCTAGAAAGGTGTCATGGAAAATATACAACACATTTACAACAAAATGTGTTACTTTGTTTCGTTCATTGATAAATATCTTGATAGATAAGAATTCTAAATAGAGTCCATATCAATTTAATTAACCAAACTCAGTTGTCCTTGACATATTTTATATTTCTTGATTAGTTGCTCTTATATTTCTCAATAACATGGATTGTGGGTTATGGACTCATTTGTTAGCTTCTCGTTGTATGTTTTCTCTGCTACTTATAAACTCATCCTTTTAAGTTGGTATACATCTGAATCCTATTTTATAACTAGAATCCCTTTCCCATCATATTTATTTATCGACCATCTCACAGTCTTTTGTTAAATAATGTCATAATGCGTTGTCATCATATTACTTGATTAAAGAGATATCCAAACATGAAATAATTTATCAATTTAGGATTCACATTCTCTGGGATACCCATTTCTAAGGCATTTCTTATAAAAAATAATCTGGTTTCATACTTTGGGTTCAACATCTTATCTTAAGTAGTTATCACCAAAAGAAGCTTTATACATGCGAAGCTAGGTTAAGACATACTGAAGGCCCAAAATATCATACCTTGTCCCATGCCTTCCTAAAATTTTAAATAGCTTCACATTAAGCTGGGTTTCATATCCATCAGGTTCAAATTCCAATGTTTACAAGTATTTCATTAGGACCGAGAGGAATCTATGGATTTTGGTAGACAAAATAACAAAATAAAAAACACCAATGAACTTGATCAGATCACTAGTAACATCAATTCATGTGAATTAATCATACATTAATTGAGATTTTATATATATATATATATACAACTCACATAATACAAATATATTATTATTATTTCACACAACTAAATATATAAATGTGTTCACACTAACAATATTAGGAATATTTATAACAACCCCCTAGTGTCAATATGAGAGAAGAGTAAAACTTCTTAGACCAGGTACAACTCCATCAAGTTATCTCTTTACCTTAATAAAGGCGTAGTTGTGAACTGAATTCTTGAGGTTCCCGAACTCCTTTCCCCAAACAATAAATTTTTTAATCTCTCCAAGATTCATGTTACCAATCTCAAAATCTATCTAGACAACTATCTATATTGATTTTACCTCATAATATTATCCTACCCCCAAGAGCTAGATTTATTGAATATGCTTCTTTCCCCAAATGTTAGAAAAGGGGTTTATAAAAAAAATCCAACCAAACAAAACAAGTATCCAGAAACATGAAACTTAACACATCACAATATTATTGAAATCATATGAGAGGTCTATCGAAAATATTGTCATTGATGTCAAAGGAATATTTCTAAGTATATCTTATGTTAGAAATATTGTCATTGATTCCTACAAATTTCTGCCTCTTATGAAAAAGATGATTTAGTTTGAATTCAACATTATGCACACTAAAGAAAACTATTTCATAGTGTTTTGTGGGTTTTATAGTGTTTCACAATTTTTTATAGTGCTCAGTAGGTTCTGTAATGTTTCACAGGTATCTGTAGTTCTTTGTGGGTTTTGAAGAAGTCTGTGGGTTTCTATGGTGTATTGTGGGTTGTAGTAGTGGCTTCATAATGAAGGACTTGTGTGAAGAATTTTCTTTGTTTCAAATAATTCTGTGTAATGAAGAGAAAACCAAAAAATTCATAAAGTGGTGTAATACAAAGGAGGATATCCATGCAACAAAGAAAATAATCTAGAATGAATAGAATTGTCCATGATGATTATGAAATGCCATGGGACCAAGAGAAAATAGGGGATGTCTGTGGGAGTCTTGGAAAAAGTCAAATATTCAAATTTCACATTATACTAAAGCTGACTCATGATGAATATTCCAAAGGATGTTGACTCATGAAAAGCCATATATGTTCATGAAATGAACATGGTATATAAGTGGATTCAATTGCAAATTCATGTGTGAGCTCATAGTATTATGATGTTGTTTTGAAAATAAAATGAAGAGAGAGAGAGAGATAAGAGAGGATCATTTAATGAAGATATATCAAGAGGATTTGTAAAGAGAGAGGAATAGAAAACTCAAGTAGATTTGAATGCCAAGTTATTGAAGTAGAATGACGAACGAAAAGTGCATAAGAAAATAGTAAAGCACAAATGTATAGAAATAACATGAAGAAGTGAAGAATAATTTATATTCCATCATCAAGTTGAGGAAGCAACTACATTGGGTGGATCTTTTGCATTGTTGAGTTGGTGTTTGGCATTGGGGATTGGTGTCTCTAGTGAGTTAGTGCTTACGAATCAAGCTGAGTTGGTTCTCGTCATTGGGGATTGGTGTATCTAGTAGGTTGAAACCTACAAAAATTGTAAAATAATTAATTTTGTGGTTGTATTTGGACAGTAGTTCCAAACAGTCTTTTCTTTGTGGTTTTTCTCCCAAAAGGGTTTCCACATAAATATTGTGTTGTACAATTGTTATATATTTTGTAATTTATGATGTTGTGAATGCTAAAGCTTGAATTGTAAAAAAATTGGTTAGTATTGATTTAACCCCCCTCAGTATAAGTGTGTTTTCTACAAGGTCATTGTTTGACCTCCTTCCTCCATTTCCTTTATCCTCAAACTATCACACTACTTACTGAACACATTTTACCTTGGAAATTAGTCGCATGTTAATTTTAATAAATAATTTTCCCTCCATTATTTGTGACATACACACCTTTCATGGCATCTCTTACCCTTGAAAATAAATCCATAAATAAAAATGAGTGTGATGAGGCACATGTATAAACAGGGAAAATAAAATGTTATAATTGACCCATTATAAGATAAAAAAAAACCCCCTTTACTTCTCAATTAATGGCAATCATGAACTATAATATGAATTTGATAACACAATAAAAGATTTACCCACTTTAATAATTGACACTCCTCATAGAGACTACCCCATGTAAGAAAATAGTAACACCAATTATTTAAGGATTTGACCCTTTGACCCTTTGGATTACATGATTCTATAAAAAATATTTTGAAAATTTGAAAAATACCTTTGAAACAAAGGGACTTTCTCTATAAATAGAAAATCTTTATATGTTATATAACTATGTCCAAATTATGAGTTTTGAGGAGACCGTTGAACGACATGACATGTTAGATATCTAGTTGTGAGTAGTGGGATGTGTGACTATGTTTGGACCAACTATTTCACCAAAGACTTTGCAGTGGGCTGATCAATGCAACATGTAAGATGAGTCTAACTTAGGGTCAAGATAAAGATTAAAATTCCAATACAATGTTGGTTGTGGAGGAATTTTGATGCGGATCAAACCCAATCAATAATTAAAAACAAATCAAAGTAAAAAAAATAAATTTGATGCAAATTAAGGATCCACAAATCATTGCGTTCAATCAAACATTGATCAGGTCATGTCAATTATTGTGCTGAGTCCGAAGTAAAGTGAGGATTCAAGTTTGAGTAATATTACATTCAAAAGTTCAATACAATATGACCATGTCTAATACAAATAAATTGTAATAAAATATTGAGTGAATTGACCGTATGTAGTCAAAAGTGATTGGATGCAAAGTAAATTAATAATGAACAAAAATGTTGTACATAGCCAAAGAAGGTTTGAGGTAATTACACAAATAAGCCACCAGAATATGTAAATATTTAAAGTGTCTCTCAAATAATAGCTTAAGGGAGGGGCGAGAACTACAATTCAATCCCAAGAATTAGTGGTAAATTAGCCTGAATGAAATATAGTCATAAATGCAACGCTTACTCAAAGGCTTTCTCACACAAACACTGTACATAGCTAAGATATCAGATACAAGTTATTAGAGACAAATGAGAAATGATTATGAACATCATTCAAAAGGATGATGTTAACAACTTGGAAGAAAATGATATTTATAATTCTAAGCTATAAGATCAAAGGATAATTCACTTGGAATATACAAACACAATGTGGTTCATAGGTAAACACAAGTTATATATGCAATGATGATGTAGTTTACAAAGGTAAAACAAGATGGTACAATGTTAATTGGATGAAAAGGGGATGGGGGTATAATGGGAAGAAATAAAAAGATTCACCATCTTATCCTGATGATCCTTTGATGCATTTGAGCTTGAAATAAAAATAATATAACCTATTAGGGGTTATTTGCATTCATGGATACCCAATTTGTGCCAACACTACTAAATAATATCTAAATTTTTTATCACAAACACTTGTGATTAAAAATTCACATATCTACTATACCAAATCCATAAAACCCAGGATACCCTTATAAAGCGGTAAATATTCACTCACAGATTATAATTATAGAAAGGATTTTTATAATTGAAACACACATTGCAAAGTAACACTATAATGTAACATTCATTCAATAACAAGTCCAAACAATAGTCTGAAACATGTTCCTTTTTATTTCATTCAATAATCGATGTAAGATTATAAAATAAAGGAATATATGTCTTGATTCCATCTCTCTTTACAATAGGAAATAACAAACTTATCCATGTAAAAATGGTCATGTGTGTTAAATTGAAAAGGAAGACATGAAAAATGCTCTCAATGCCTACTAATGACTATACATGATGCAAATTCTATTGCATTGAGATTTCTCCTCTAATATTTAACACACACCTTACTCATGAGCATACATGGGTATCACATCCTTATTACTTCTTGAAGATATGTGTTATGTCAGAAAAGTAGCACTCTAGGATTTGCACATTACAAAACCCTAGTTTTGACTAACATGGGATTGTCTTAAGGTGTGTGACCCTTGTGATTAGGATAAACCTCTAGAGAAGGCTAGTTCATGACCTATTCTAACACTAACCTACTCCTAACTATCAATTCTAAGGGACTAGAGAGAGAGAGAAATACATAAAATGTAAATCGTAAACTAAGGGAGGCAATTAAACCAAAACAAGACTAGAAATATTCCTAGTGAGTGAAGATGTAAGGAAAAATGGGGAAGAAGATGGAAGACAAAGTGCCACAGTCCCAAACACATTCAAACCTCCAATTTCATGGAGCACAAAAAATTTAAACCCTGTAAAGGAACACAATATGCACAATATACCTACAAAATATGATGGAAGTCAAGAAATGCAATATAAATAAAAGTAGGGAAAGAAGAGCCACAAAACACTAATTTTATTGCTTAAAAATATGCACAATCCATTAAAATATAGGAACAAGGCAAGAATCCTTCAAAAAATACATAAATTTGAGGCCTCTAGCTCACAAAAGTGCTAGAACAATTTTGGCAGAGTTCCTTTACAATTTTAAAATCTCTCCCCTTCAAATGGAGGGGAAATTACATATATATAGAGAAAAGGAGCTAGTAACCAACATCCTTCATTACCTACATAGAGGTATGGGTGACCATGCTGGTTCACTTTCTAATGGTACTTTTCTTACACAGTGAACAGGGGTGTCATACCTCATTAAACCGGTTGTTGAGCTACCTTGTACGATGCCATTAATGTCTGGACATACCTGAAAATCCTTTTTGTCACCCTATGGAAACTACTAGCTGACGCCCGAAAGAACAGGAAGAGTCATCGTTGATGAGGGAAAGACTTGTCACACAACAAGAAGAAATTTTTTCATGTGACAACGAGGGGAGGTTGACACGCATCAACAACAGGTGGTTGACACGTGACAAGAAGGCGGTGGCGATGGGGAATGTAGAACGACATGCAAAAAGGAGGGGGGTTGTCACGTGATAAGAGGAAAGTGGTGATGCACGTCAAGAAGAAATGGTTGATGCACGTTAAGGAGGACACAATTGACATGTGTTAACAAGGCCATTTATGCGCGGTAGGGAGGACGTTATCGCACAACAAGAAGTGGCATTGACACACGACAAAAGGAAGGTAGATGACACGTGGTTGACACACATCAAGAAGAGGGTTATCGTGTGATAGGAGGAATGGTTTTCATGTGACATGAATAAAGGGGTGACGTGTATCAAGAGAATGATTGTCATGCATTAGCAAAGTGTGGTTGATGCGTGACAGGAAGAGGGGTGTTAACGCATGTCAAAAAGGTGACAATCCATACATTTTTTTAGATTGAATATTAAAACAAACCCAGATCCAAACCTTTTTCGTATATTGCAAGATCACTGTGATATACCCTGTAAACTTCTCCCATTAACTATCAATTCCCAGACCTATAGGTTAATCCATTTTACAGGGGTACAAAAATGGATAACAATTTGGTGACTTACGGGGTGATCTTCCTGCTAGATCTGAAAGACCAGTGATTTTGCATCCATTGGGCATGGAGTCATTCTAATTGTTGAAACTAGTATGATGTGCAAAACCTCTTGTTTCTCTAGAACACTAATGAGACATTAATTCATCATCGGATTTTTCTTGAAACTGGAAAGTGTAACAACAAAAAATCACAACCATGTACAATAACAAAATCATACATATCCCAAATGGAACATGTAGAGAGTGCACAAGCACTTAGCTGAAAGAAAACCTAGCTAAAAAATAAAAATGTGTTTCAAGAGCTTGGAGGAATTACAAAATCTAAAATAATATGTACAAGAAATATACTCCCATCAGTAATAATGCTTGAGATAGATGCCATTGACTGGGATCTGCAATTATTCCCCATCCAATTTTGTCAATTGGAAAGCATTGTTTTCTTTGTACCCTGAAATCAAGTAAGGGCCACTCCATATTGCATCAAACTTGGAGTGCCTTCTTGGTTTGGCTCTATCTGCATCCCATTTCAGAACCAGGTCTCCTTCTTGAAAAGTTCTGTCTTTGGCCTTTCTGTCAAAACTCATCTTGATTTGAGCTTGGTCCTTCTCCATTATTTTCATGGCCTGGTTTCTTAGCTCTTCCAGCTCCATGAGCTCTGCATACCTGACTTCCATAGCTGGAAACTCAAACAACTCTAGCTGCTTGATAAGCTCCAAGGCTGGTAATTCAAGGGATATTGGTAGCCTTTCTTCCCTTCCATAAACCAACTTGAAAGGGGAATAACCAGTTGACTTCTTGGGAGTGATTCTATCAGCCCACAAGGCTGATTTCAATTTGGTATGCCAAGTCCTTTGATTCTCATCTAGGGTTCTTCTTATGATTCTCAGCAAGTTCTTGTTCATGGACTCTGCTTTCCCATTACCCTGGGGGTAGTAGTTAGAAGAAGTGCTCAAGTAGATTCCATTTCTAACAACCCAATTAGATATCTTTTCTCCAAGAAAAGCTAAGGCATTATCTGATATTATAGTGGAAGGAACACCAAACCTTGTTGCAATACCTTCGTAGAAATCCAGAATGCTAGCTTCATTTTCTTCCTTAAGTGCAATTGCTTCTGTCCACTTAGTGAAGTAGTTCATGGCTGTAAGAATCCATTTGTGACCTAGGTTGGAACTTGGATTGATCATCCCAATAAAATCTAGCACCCATTGCATGAAAGGTTGTTTAATTGAGATAGGATGGAGTGGGAGGGATGATAGCTTCTCTTTACCTATGAAGAAGGCAAACTTCTTGAATTTCTTGATCCATGAGTAGCAATCATTAAAAATATTAGGCCAGTAATAACTAGCCCTCATGATTCTAATAGTTGTTTCTTTTGGGGAAAAATGACCACCTGCCTCTCCATCATGAAACTCGTGTAGTACCCTCTCTATTTGATCTATCTTGATGCACCTTAGGAGGACACCATTCACATCCCTTTTGAACAAAATATTATCTACAAGCACGTATGGGATGCAATGAAGTCTAAAATACCTCCTTTTGGACTTACTCAATCCCTTTGGACTTTGACATGTTTAAAGAAATACATAATATCCAGAGTCTAACAAGGAATGGGTATACCACATGTAGTCTGTTCTTGATTATCTTGCAACACCATAACAACTTCTACCTCCTCTCTTGATTCAGCATTCTGGTTAGAAGCTAGCTGCTCACACAACCCTTTCCCCTAACTAATTTGGTCACATTTATATCAATATCATACTCCATGACCTTGGTTATCCAACCAACTCTCTTTTCATTAAGGTCTTTGTTCAAAATAAAATATTTTACACCAACATGTGAAACTAATAGATGAATTATGTTGTTTGACACTAGATGTCTGAATTTCTTTAAACTTCTAATCACAACAAGGACATGCTTCTCAATGAATGAATATCTCACCTCATAATCCTAAAGGATTTGGCTGAAGAATGAGATAGGCTGCTCCATTCCTTCTTGATTTGGTTGTACCAGTATAGAAGATATTGCATCCATGCCTCCAAAAGCATATAAAATGAATTCCTTTGAGAAATATAGATTTATGAGGGTTGGAGCCTATGTAATGGCCTATTTTATGGCTTCAAATATTTCTTTTCCTTCAGAAGTCCATCTGAAAACCATGATCTTCTTCAACATCATTGTTAGTGGCTTGACAAGATGGAAAAATTTAGGAACAAACCTCCTAAAAAAATTAATTTTCCCCAAAAAGCTTTGGAGAGCCTTCTTGTGACTTGGCAATGACAATGCTCGAATGGCTTCTACCCTTTCCGGATCAATTTCCAATCCTTCCTTAGACACAATGTGGCCTAAGAGTTTTCCTTCATGGGATAGGAATATGCACTTATTTGGATTCAAAGACACTTCAAACATCCTGCATCTTTGGAATACTTGTCTGAGGTGAAAGAGGTGACTTGTTGAATTCTTAGAGAATACAATAATGTCATCTAGATACACAAGAACTATCTTATTGATCAGCCCTTTGAATTCCATATCCATTTCCCTTTGGAAAGTGGCTCCGGCATTTGAAATTCTAAATGGCATCTTCCTATAAGCATATGTGCCCCACTTTGTAGTGAAGGTTGTCTTGAACTGGTCATCTTCTTTCACCATGATTTGATTATAGCCTGAGTATCCATCTAGCAATGAGAACCTTTCGGAACTGGCTACAACCTACAGGATTTTCTCCATGGAAGGAAGTGGATAGTGGTTCTTGAGAGAGGCCTTGTTCAAGTCCTAAAAATCCACACATAACTTAAGTTCCCCATTCTTTTTCCTAACTGACACCAGATTCGCTACCCATGAAGAGTGCTTGATTGAAAAGATGATGCTTTCTTCAATGAGTTTGTTCAGTTCCATTTTCATGAGAGGCTCAATATGAGGATTGACTGGCCTTTTCTTTTGTCTAATGGGTTTAGATTCTTGAATCTAGCTCAATGGTGTGTTGTGCCAATTTTGGATTAAACCCTCTCAGATCCTCATAGCTTCAAGAAAAGATGTCCAGGAAATCTTTTAAAAGTTGTATGAATTCAAAATTTTCTTGATTTGTGCTCACCTTACCAACTTGGAGCACTTTAACCTCTTCAACTGAAAGTGGCTTTGACCTGAATGTCTTCGCTTTCCCTCCAAAAATGATCATTAGGATTAAATATTGACTATAGAGTCACTAAACGCTTTGGTAGCTTATTTTTCCTCAGTTGAACCACTTGATCATCATATTGTTGCTCCAATTTATCCTATTTTTTAACTAAGAACTCAACCTCCTCCTGTAAGAAATTAATGATTATTGATCATTCTCAAATACCTGCCAACTTGTGTTATTGTCTGGTACAGCTGGCCTCACAATTAGATGAATATGTGGTTGTACTTTATCTCTTTTAATACTATCCACCACATCAAATGTTGCTCCAATTACCGCAAGCTTGTCCGCTTGAATATTGAACACTCCAAAATCATCAATTTGATCACATAATCGATGCTTGTAGGCTTTGAGAAGATCATTCTTAGAAGCATGTTTTCCCCTAACTTGGTTGACAATTAACTCACTATACCCAAAAACTTACAAATTTTGTATACCCCTCTTTCTTGCCCAATTTAATCCATGTATCAAAGCTTCATACTTAGTTGTATTGTTTGAACAAGTAAATTGAAAATGGAAAGTTGAGTAGTATTTTACACCTTGTGGTGATAAAAGCATTATTCCTCCTCCAACGCCTTTCCTACTCCTTGAGCCATCAAATAATAACCGCCATACTTCATTATCACCCTTACCATTTGGTTTGGAAAGGCTAAGAAGAGGTATGTTTTCCTTGTGTAAAAAATAAACTCCCAACTCAACTTCATCTATTTCCTTGTATGGATCATATCTGTGAACAATTTTTTCCCATTAATCAAGAGTCAAATCTAGAATGCCCTCAACTTTGGTATCTTCTTCCCGAGTTTTTGGGAAATCCTCTTGATCAAAGGATGAGCAATTCGCAATTAATTGGGTTTGGTACATGTGGCTCAATATGGAAATTTACAATAGGTTCAGACCATATTGTATTCTTAGCTCCATACCTTGTTCTGAAGATAATATGTAACTAATCAGCTGATAAGTAGCATCCAATTTTGGTGGTGAAGCCTCTTGATAAGTACAATGTAAAGAGTGGTGGCAAGTCAATCACTGATATATCTTATTGAACTATGACATTAGGACATGCATGCAATGTGAAGTTTAAACCTTTTATGATCCCAACAGTTCCCACTATTTTCCCATCTAACCGTACTACTCCTTCTAAAACCAGGTCATATTTTAGGCCCAATTGATCTACAATTTTCTTTAGCATTACCGAACTTCTAGACCCTGAGTCAATCATGTAATTGTGTACAAGGTTGTTCCCAATAATCAAAGATATATAGAATGGAGGAGGCTTCATTTTTTTACCTTGCTGACCTCCATGGAATCCTCCTTTTGGAGCTACATTAGTGAGCACCTTCTCTTGATTCTTAGATAACTCATTTGATGTTAACCAATTTGCCATGGTTTCTTGTAATAAATATTGTTGTCCCAAAAATTTTAATGATTCCCACATAGAAATACTTACATTTGTCTTCTTCATTTGATCAATAATGTTAAAAGGAGATGGATTCTCCTTCTGCTTCCCCTTACTCAACATGAATTTCTCCTGCACATGGGCTACTGCAACCGGTACCTGAGTTGGCTTAGAAGGTACTTTGGGCTGATTTTGAACATTTGGGGCTACACTTGGATTGTAAATAACTCTAAGTGTGATAGAAGGATAAGAAGTAATTAGATTATATGAATGCCCTTCATCTATATTCCTCTTCTTAGACCTCGTTTTGGCTATCACAGTTTGAGAAGGGGACTGATTTATTCTGCAGAAATCCTCAGCTTGTCAATTCAAAAGTGTTGTTTTGTTAAGAGGCCTTCTTGATTAGCTACATGTAGCTGAATTTCTTCTTGTTTTGGTTCTTGAGGAACACCCACCGTAGTCACCATAAATGCTTGATTTAAAGCACCATTGAAGAATGTTGCCTAATTGTGTGGTTGGAAGCATGGGAAACACCATTCATATTCTTGTTTTATGTTGTTTTGAGTTGGAACCAAGGTTCTAGATGTTAAAACTGCATCAGGGTTATATGTTTGGAATGTCTTAGCAGCTTGGGGTTGTTCTTGGTTCTGGTTAACAGCTTGAACATGTGGTCTGTTTGGCTGATATGGAGGTTTATTAGGTTGGAACTGAGGTTGATAAGGTCTAGAATTTTGAGCTTGTTTCCTCTTAAGAGTTACCAACTCGTTTCCTAAGATTTGCAATTATTTCATAACCTCTTGAAGTTCATTTGAAGGGCTATAAGAAGAAGTGGAAGCTTTATTTGAACTCTGATTTCTTGGGGCATGGATGGGGGCTATTGTAGGTGTTTAATTAGGATTAGGATTCCCCATGTTTGGATAGAGAGGCATAGGTGGCCAAGGTGCAAGTTTACTGTATTGAATTAGGAAATCTCATCTCTAATGGTTATGGCATAGGCATCTAGTAGGTTTATTCTCCCATAGATTGTATCATAATAGATATATCATAATTTAGAGCTTTAAGAAAATAGATAAATTCACCTTTAGTTGTTAGTTTGACCATAATTAGGATCCTTTCCCATGTTCTTTGGAATATGAAATTGAATTTTGTCATTTTCTCAGTTTGTTTCCTTTTGATTGTAGTCATCTACTCTAAAAGGGATATGTTTTCAGCCCTCTCCCTAAACTGGCCATAGAGAGCTATGCACAATTGATCCTAATTTTGAATCGATCCTGCTCCCAAGCCTCTGAACCACTACAATGATTTTCCTCTGAAACAAGAAGCCAACAACTTGACTGTAACATCCATCTCAACAATCTTAGGTATGGCACAAACATTTGCAATGTCTTGAATGTGGTCAATGGGAGCTGTGTGATTTTCTCCATAAATTATGGGATATTCTTTAATGTTGTTATCGGGACCAGATTTTGTGCATTAAGGGCAAGTGGAATGCTACCCATGAAATTTTCATAGGGATTTAGAGGTTGTTGATGAGCCATCCTGAGTGGCCTAAGAAATCTAGGTGATTAAAGAAAAGGCCTACCAAGTGGAGGTGTGGACAATGTTCGGTTTGGTGGAGATGGAGACCTTTGTACTCTTCTTCCTCTCCTTTCTCTTCCTAGAGATAACTGTAAGTACTCCAAAATACCTTCTTTTCTTGCTCTAGACCGGTTTTTCACTCTTTTCATGAACTTAATAAACTTGGGCTGCTAAAACCACTAGATCTGAATGAAAGAGTCACTAGATGTGTTGCTAAAAATCCTCTACAAGATGGAAATTCACCAAGACACACACCCAATCTTGATAAAAAGTGAAAATATTGACTTCTAGTCCCACCAGGCATGCCAAAACTATTATGTCAAAAAATTAACACCTTAGGATTGTCACATTACCAAACCCTGCTTTTAACTAACATGGGATTTTCTCAAGGTATGAGACCCTTGATATTGAGACAAACCTCCAAAGAAGGATGGTTCTCGACCTATTCTAATGCTAACATACTCCTAACTATCAATTCCACAGGACCAGAGAGAGAGAAATACATAAAATGTAAATCCTAAACTAAGGGAGGTGATAACACCAAAACAAGACTAAAAATATCCCTAGTGAGTGAAGATGGAGGAAAAATGGGGAAGAAGAGGGTAGAAAAAGTGCCACATTCCCAAACACATTCAAATCTTCAATTTTGTGGAGCACAACAAATTTAAACCCTATAAAGGAACACAGTATGCACAATATACCTACAAAATATAATAGAAGGAAAGAAATGCAATATAAATCAAATTAGGGAAAGAAGAGCCACAAAACACTAATTTTATTTATTAAAAAGACACACAATCCATTGCAATATAGGAACAAGGTAAGAATCCTTCACAAAATACATAAATTTGAGGCCTACAGCTCACAAAAGTGCTGGAACAATTTTGGCAGAGTTCCTTTACAATTTCAAAATCTCTCCCCCTTCAAATGGAGGGAAAATTACATATATATATAGAGAAAAGGAGCTACCAACCAACATACTTCATTAATTACCTTCATGGAGGTATGGGTGACCATGATGGTTCACTTTCCAATGGTACTTTTCTTACACGGTGAACATTTGTGCCATACCTCATTAAATTGGTTGTTGAGCTACCTTATACAATGCCATTAATGCCTAGTCGTACTTGAAAATCCTTGTTTTTTCCTAATGGAAACCACTAGTCGACACCTGACAGAATGGGAAGAGTCGTTACCGATGAGGGAAATAATTTTCACACAATAAGAAGAAATGCTTTCACACGACAACGAGGGGAGGTTGACACGCGTCAGCAAAAGGTGGTTGACACACGAAAGGAAGTGACACTAACACACAATGGGAAGGCGTCGGCGATGGAAAAGGTAGAATGACATGTAAAAAGGATGGGGGTTGTCACTCGATAAGAGGAAAGTGGTGACACACGTCAAGAAGAAATGAATGATGTGTGTCACACATTACGCAATTGACATGCATCAAGGAGGACGTTGTCACACAAAAATAAGCAGTGGTGATGCACAACAAGAGGAAGGTGACTGACACATGGTTGACGCACATCAAGAATAGGGTTGTTGCGTGACATGAGGAATGGTTGTCACATGATAGGAAGAAAGGGGTGACGTGCACCAAGAGAATGGTTTTCAGACATCGCCGAAGTGTCGTTGATGCATGATAGAAAGAGGGGCATTGACACACATCAAAGAGGTGACAATATGTACATTTTCCTGTCTTGACCATTAAAATGAACCTGGTTGCAAACCTTCTTTGCGGCTCGTAAGCTCGCCACAAGATACCCTGTAAACTAATCCCATTAACTATCAATGCCTAGACCTGTAGGTTAATCCATTTTATAGGGGTGTAAAAATGGATAACAATATGTAGAGAATACTTCCTGCTTGGATATGAACAATTCTTTCAATTGATATCACACTATATCTGATTCTTGATAAAAATATTAATCTAACAAAATAAACATAAGATATTATTAACTAATATAAGAAATAAATTCACAAACTAATGGCTCTCATACATAGGGGAATTAATTTAGATCAAGGTGTTTCCCCTTATCATTGTATTATTTTTCTATCATATGTTAAGAAAATCACTTTGATAGTGAATGTGAATTTTGGTAAAACAAATAACAAAATAAATAAACACTAATGAACTTGTTCAGAACAATACTACCATCAATTCATGCAAAATAATAATACATTAAGTGATATTACATATATAGCTTAATGATCTCCTACAAACCAGGGTTCATTTTAAGACACCTGTTGAAAATTAGATGTGGAAAATACCTGGCGAATATCCCTAGAACTGGTTTTAGCAAAAGGTGAATTTACCAATTTTTCAGAACTAAATTTTCACCCTTTTTTTAGCCAGAGAGAGTACAGATTTACAAACACTGATGCCTCATTAACGGGTATCAACAAGCCTCATTGATGTGTCATTGATGTGCGTCAATGACCCTTGTTGATGTGTGTCAATGACCCTTGTTGAAGCGTGTCAATGACCCTTCTTGAAGCACGTCAAAAAAAATTGTTGACGTGTATCGATAAGGTAGGTTGATGCGCATCAATAAGGGTCATTGATGCACATCAAAAATTTAGGTTGATGTACATCAACAAGGGTCGTTGTCATGCATCGATGACCCTTGCTGACACATGTCAATGGGTCTTTTTGATGCACATCAATAAGGGCCGTTGACGTGTGACAACAAGGCATGTTGACGCGCATCCACAAGGTAGGTTAACACACATTTTGTCCTGTAAATACCCTCCCACTAATCATTTTCACATTTACACTTTCCGGCTCTCAATTTTTTTGGTATATAGGAATCCATTGTTCAGGTCAGGTATTCAATCAAGCTCAAGGATAACTACAATGGTGACTACAAGTGCATCCCAACTCCAAGCTCAAGAAAAAAATCAAGAGGAAACTCCATTCCTATCCATGGGTAAGATACTCTACAAGAATCCTTTGTGCCCCCACATCCAAATTGTTTTATAGATGACTCCCGAATAAAAGGATTTGATCCATGCATGTGAGTTTAGTGGGATCATTAAGATGCCCCTTTTCAAAACAGACCAAGATATTTTGACCTACCTTCTCTCCTCTTACAATATAGAGGATGACCTATTTAATGTTACTATGGACGACGACCGATTGTTTCAATTTGGTATTGATCCAACTGATATTCATTAGTTTATATTCCTCCCATTTAGAAATTTACCCTTCATTATAACGAAGGCAACACTCATCAAAGATCGTCGAAGACGATAAGAAATATCTCGAATCGAATTTTAGTTTCCATGTTGATTGTAAGTGTAAACTGTTTTCATTCGTAATTTTTTATTCTGTTTTTGATTTTGATATAATTTAAATTTATATTAATTCCAACTATTTTTTGGAATTTGTAGCTCATGTCAATAAATTCAGGCGTGGTGTGGATACGCAAGCAATTACACACCACTTTTTTGCTGCAATGATTTCCTTTTTGCAATCTAGAATATTTTTGTAGGGTCAGAAAACAGATATACCAAACTGGGCCATTACATACATTGTTGCAAATACCGCAAAACAAAAATTTGATTGGTGCACCTTTTTATCAAAAAAATAAGAACTGACATTACAAATGCAAAGATTTCAGAAAAACCTGTCATTCACTCCACAAACTATCTCCTTGGCCTTTATTATGAGACTCTTTTAAATTTAAAAGACAAGCCAATTCCCACTTGCACGGACGAGGCGTTGATGAAGTTGTCCATTCCATTTGAAGAAAAACATGTATAAACTATTAATTTTATATTTTGACATTACACTGTGCACATGTATTAACTATTTACTATTTGCAAAGAAGATTTATGGTGGCCCTTCCCTGAAAAAAAGTGGTATCAAGAGGAAGAGGCCAACAACACACTGAGGCATTGGGAGATTCACAATCTGAATGGAAGCTCACTCATCTCCAAACCCCCAATAGTTTGAATTCGTTAAATGATAGAGAAGTAATACCCTTTCATGTATTATTTACAAATTCCAAATTCGTATTTTCATTTTCCCATTTAAATTTTACTCAATTGAATTGACATATAATTCAATTTTGATGACATTACAGGGAATTTGGACCATACGCGTGTTTCGCAAATTCAACCATCTTCCCCAACTCACTCAGTTTAGTCGCATGCATTTGTATCTTCTCAACAACCACCTCAGCAATCTCAGCAACAAACAACTCAAAAACCACCAAGTACTACTCCAACATGGCCTCCTTAACCACCGCGACCAACTACCCCTCAACAACAAGGTACAAGTTTTGAATAGTACTTCATTTTATTTCGTAGTTTTAACATTTTTTTTCTAGTTTTTCATATGTTTTTTCTTGAAATTTTCAGCACATTGCAGTCCTCCTATACAAATAGCGGCATCATCCCCCCCCCCTCCACCAATAATATTCAAAATTCCAACCATAGGATCATGAAAAAAGAACTATTGTTGCAAATCAGCAGCACCCCCTGGATGTTGATCAGATTTCTAGTTTGATCATACTAGCATCCAGTGTGATTGCACAACATTGAATCCTTTCCCCAAGTGTGGGACTTGCAAAATGAGAAAAGAATCTCTAGTTTAGAGGCTAGTTCCTCAATTCCTCTGGTTAGATTTATCACTTACAAGTTACAGAGGTCTATATTCCTAACCCTACCCTAAATTCCAAAGGAGACAGAGAGAGAGAATGCAAAAAAGCTAAAACTAATGCTAATAGGTGATGCACCAAAGGAGTGGTGAGCATTTTTTACTTCTGCAGATTGACACAGTCCATAAAAATGCAACAAACAACCTCATGCACAAACTGATAACTGTAATGAAGGATCATAAATTAACCAAACAACACAGGCAGAGGATGAAAAATAATCACAGAGGCTATATTGTTATTTTAATCATCAAAATCACTTGCGTTACAACACCTGAGAGGTAAAATAAAAGTTGCAGCTCTTAGAAAAGGTCTAATATTCCACCAAAATCACTTCCAATGTGAGAAAGGGGACCTGCAATACAAAAAAAATGTTTAGCCCTTTGAAAATGAGCCAAATTTGGCTTTTACAGTGCAAGGGAAGAGCCCAGGAGAGAGAAATGTGGGAAAACATGGAAGGGATTCAACCATTGAACAAAATGCATTCAAAACAGCATGAGCATCCTTACAGACCCATCCCCTGACATTTTTAGCCACGCTAGGAGAGAATGCGAGCCATTCTTCATTAAAAACGGTGGTTGAAACATCATTTCTGTCCATGACCACGTGCCAAAGGCATTTTTCAGTTTTATCTCTCCAAACTTTATCAAAATGCAAAAGTTACCCTTGAATCTTGTAGATAATTCCACCAGCTTTCCATTGATATAAATAACGTGAAAAACCGAGCTCTGGATCGAAAGATATGGCCATTTGAAGTTTTAGGGAAAAACAGGGCCAAATCAAGTTGGCAGAAAAAAATTCAAATTTTTGCACCTTTTTGGTCATTTGGAAAATTTTCCAAAATTTCCCCACACTCCACCACTCTAGGTGCCATGTGGCAGCATCTCATTAGCCGTGGGCCTTTCAGGGGAAATTTTTTCCATAAAAACTTCGTTGAGCCATAACTTCAAAAATACATGGAGTTAGGAGGAAAACTTTACCTTTCTGGAAAGCTGAGAAAGAGCTCTATCCAATGGTAAAATATCATCTTTGTGGTTTGGCTTGGTGATGCTAGGAATAGGCTGATTTTCTTCATGTATGCAATAGACTCCCAGCTCAGATTCTTCTATTTCTTGATAAGGATCAAAAGCATGCACCTTGCTTGCCCATTCATCAAGAGTTAGATCTGGGATGCTTCCTACCTTGGTGTCAGCTTCATCAGTGCTTGGATAATCCTCTTGATCAAATGCTAAACAATTGGCATTAATCTGACTCGGAGTGTAAGGCTTAATGTGAAATTTTGCAATAGGTTCAAACCTGATTGTGGCTTTGGTTCCATATCTTGTTCTGAATAGCATGTGTAACCAATTAGCAGACAAGTAACCTCCAATCTTAGCTGTGAAATCCCTTGATAAACATAAGGCAAAGAGTGGTGGAATCTATTACTAAGACATCTTGCAAAACAACCACGTTGGGACAGACATGTAAAGTAAGACTCAAGTTTTTAATCACCCCGACTGTTGTTACTGCTGTCCCATCCAACTGTACCACCCCTTTGGATATGGTTTCGTACTGAATTCCCAACTGATCAACTATTTGCTTGGGCATTACTGAATTACTTGCCCCGGAATCAATCATGCAATTTTGTACTAATTGGTTCCCAATGATCAATGAAACATAGAATGGAGGGGGCTTCGATATTTTACCTTGCTATCCTCCATGATTCCCCTCAGGCTGGGCAGCATTTGTGAGCACCTTCTCTTGGATTTGGACTTGCTGATTTGAAGTTGACCAGTCCTTCATGGCAGCTTGTAGCAAATCTCTTTGGCCTGGGATAGATAGTGATTCCCACATCGATATGTTTACATTTGTCTTCTTCATTTGATCAATGATACTGAATGGAGATGAAGTATCCCTCTGCTGTCCCTTGGCCTGCACATTCATTCCTTGCACATGGGTAGCAACAACTGGCATTTGGGTTGGCCTAGGGGTTGTTTTAGGTAATCCTTGCGTGCTTGGGATTGCATTTTGTTTTCCAATAGTTTTTGGAGTGACAGAAGGTCATGAATTACTTGGGGCCAATGGCTGCTCTTCACCCAAATTTCTTCTCTTTGACCTTGTGTTGGCTGCAACACTTTGGGAAATCGTTTGATTCATGCCACAAAAATCTTCTGCCTGCCAGTTTACAAGTGTGGTATCATTTCGAGCTGATTGCTGCTGGAATGTTTCTTGTTACTGGTTATTTCCTTGACTACCTTCACCCTCCACACCAGTTGCTATCACCATTAATTCTTGATTCAAGGCACCATTGAAGCACATGGACTGGTTATGTGGTTCATTGCATGGAAAACACCAATCATACTCTTGAGCTATATTGTTTTGTGCTGGCACTAATGCTTTAGATGCAAATGTAGCATTGAGATTATAGGGCTAAAATGGTCTGTTGGCAGGAGGCCTTGCTTGATTTAGATTCGCAGCTAGATTGGGTGGTCTATGAGGTTGATATGGCTGCCTATTAGGCTGAGTTTGGGGCTGGAAAGAAGGTCTAAAACCTTGATCTTGCTGCCTCTTGAGAGTAACCAGCTCATTGCCTAGATTTTGTAATTGCTTCATGACTTCTTGAAGTTCATTTGAGGCACTAGAAGATGAAGTAGAAGCTTCATTTGAATTCTGATTTCTAGGAGTGGGGATGGGAGCTAAATTAGGCGTTTGATTAGCATTTGGGTTCTCTAAACTTGGAAACAATGGCATTGGAGGTATAGGGCCAGCTTGCCAGCTTGGATCAAACAATTTTCAGCTCTAATGGCAATGCTATAAGCAATGGGAATAGTTGTGCCTCCCATGGACTGAATTAACATAGAAATATTAGAATTTAAAGCTTTAAGGTAATAAAGAAAAGCACCTTCTGTTGTTGGCCTGACTGCCACTGGAATTCTCTCCCAAGTCCTTTGAAATATGAAATTAAAATCAGCCAGCTGCTCATTGGGAGCTCTTTTGATAGTTGTCAGCTGCTCCAAAAGGGACAAGTTGTCTCCCTTTTCCCCAAAATACTCATGGAGAGCTATACATAGCTGATTCTAATTTTGAATAGAACCTGAGGAAAGACTCCTGAACCATTGCAAAGCTTTCCCTTTGAATGAAGATGACAGCAGTTTGACAGCAACTTGCATCTCATTGATCTCATGGATTGCACAAATGTTAGCAATATCCTTAACATGATCACCAGGTGAGGTCTGATTTTCTCCAATGAAGTATGGAATGTTCTTCAATGCTGCAACTGGGATTGGATTTTGTGCATTGAGAGCAAGTGGGTTGCTTCCAGTGAAATTGACATAGGGGTTGTTTTGTGCCATTCTGATTGGCCTTAGAACCCTTGTTGATTGAATGAAAGGTCTACCAGGTGGAGGAGTTAAGAGAGTTCTGTTTGGTGGAGATGGATACCTTTGGATTCTCCTCCCACTTTTTCTTATTCTTGGAGATAACTGTAGATATTCAAATAGCACCTCTTCCTCTCTAGCTCTTGACCTTGTGTTGATTCTTCTCATGAGTTTTCAGGTCTGCACTGCTAAAACCAGCTGATTCTTCTTCCTTGGAGTCGCCAGATGTGCAATTTATAGCTCTTTTAAAGCAAGAAACTTGCAAAAAATGCACATCAATTTTGTTGCAATGAAGATGAAGACCTCTAAGGTCCCACCGGGCGTGCCAAAACTGTTGTTGCAAATCAGCAGCACCCCCTGGATGTTGATCAGATTTCTAGTTTGATCATACTAGCATCCAGTGTGATTGCACAACATTGAATCCTTTCCCCAAGTGTGGGACTTGAAAAATGAGAAAAGAATCTCCAGTTTAGAGGCTGGTTCCTCAATTCCTCTGGTTAGATTTATCACTTACAAGCTGCAGAGGTCTATATTCCTAACCCTACCCTAAATTCTAAAGGAGACAGAGATAGAGAATGCAAAAAAGCTAAAACTAATGCTAATAGGTGATGCACCAAAGGAGTGGTGAGCATTTTATACTTCTACAGATTGAAACAGTCCATAAAAATGCAACAAAGAACCTCATGCACAAACTGATAATTGTAATGAAGGATCATAAATTAACCAAACAACACAGGAAGAGGATGAAAACTAATCACAGAGGCTGTATTGTTATTTTAATCATCAAAATCACTTGCGTTACAACACCTGAGAGGCAAAATAAAAGTTTTAGCTCTTATAAAAGGTCTAATATTCCACCAAAATCACTTCCAAGGTGAGAAAGGGGACCTGAAATACACAAAAAATGTTCAACCCTTTGAAAATGAGCCAAATCTGGCTTTTACAATGCAAGGGACGAGCCCAGGAGAGAGAAACATGGGAAAACATGGAAGGGATTCAACCATTGACCAAAACACATTCAAAATAGCATGGGCATCCTTACAGACCCATCCCTTGACATTTTTAGCCATGCTGGGAGAGAATGCGGGCCATTCTTCATTAAAAACGGTGGTTGAAACGTCATTTCTGTCCATGACAACATACCAGAGGAATTTTTAGATTTTATCTCTCCAAAATACATCAAAATGCAAAAATGACCCTGGAATATTGTATATAATTTCACCATCTTTCCATTGATATAAAGAACGCGAAAAACTGAGCTCTGGATCGAAAGATATGGCCATTTGAAGTTTTAGGGCAAAACAAGGCCAAATCGGGTTGGCGGGCAAAAATTCAAAATTTTGCACCTTTTTGGTCATTTGGAAAATTTTCTAAAATTTCCCCATGCTCCACCACTCTAGGTGCCACGTGGTGGCATCTCATTGGCCATAGGCCTTTCAAGGGAATTTTTTTCCAAAAAAACTCCGCCGAGCCATAACTTCAAAAATACATGGAGTTAGGAGGAAAACTTTACCTTTTTGGAAAGCTGAGAAAGAGCTCTATCCAATGGTGTAATTTTTAGAAGGTTTTGAGTGCCTGAAAAGTAAAATATTATGACTGAGGCACAAGAGAGGAAAAAATGTGAGGAGTTAGCCACAAAAAATGAGCAGGGGCACATTTTGGATAACAAGAACATTGGTAAACGCATGCCAATTGCTCTGGCCCCTAGTAAGACACTAAGCATTGCCTCCTCCTTTTGAATTCCAACCCTCTCACTTGGTGGATTACCCAGCGCAACATGCATATCAGTTTTAAATAATATAAATTTAGATGAATATTACTTGGGCATTGATAGTAATGACCCAGCTGGATTTTTCAATACACGTGAGATGATTCAAGGCCAGTAGGTATACTTATATTTCAACATTATTTACCATATTGAAATACATTTCACTTTAGATTTTTTTTCTTCTGAATCTTGATTTATTTTATCACAAACAGGATTAGGCCACCCAAAGGTAGAAACAAGTTGCAGTTGATCAACTTGAAAGCCCCCATACCTCTCCAATGAGATAATCTTCATCAGATACAAATGGTGAACAATTGCTACCTTTTCCTTTAGAGAACTTAATTGGTTATGATTGTCAATCCCATTTCGATGAGTTTATTCTACCTCATATTAGTCAGCTCATAGAATGGGAGAGAAGGGATAAAGTACTTATCAATGAGATAATAAGTTGTTATGAAAATTATTGGCAAAGGGATAGTTTATACGCTGCAGTCCAGGATCAACCTGCGAAGATGGATTCCTTACTTACCCAAGTAAGAAGTAGGACTGTCACATATAACAACAGCTATAAAGATGACATTTTGGATAAGAAATTAAAAAAATTGGAAAATATTAGTGCTGAGGCCCAGGCATATTTTAACAAATGGTTCTAGGAAAAGGATCTGTAGCAGTTGCAAATGGTGAGAGAGATAGAGCGGTCGTAAGTATTATCAATTTCAAACAATATTTTTTGTTAATTTAAATTTTTCTTATTTTAGTAATATGTTGAATTGACATCACTTTTTTTGTGCAGTTGAAATATGAAAATTTTAAGAGTCATCAAAGGTTTTCCAAGTTCACTTGGAAACCGTGAAGAACAGTTTATCCACAGCGAAGAATTTGAAGGAAAATATTGTTTTGGTTAACAAACAAAATAATACACTGAAATAGATAATTGAAGAGCATGGCTTCAACCCTGAAATATTATTCAAAACTAAGGCAGCTGCTGATCCAAATTTGTTGTCCCATGGAGATGCGACAAAGCAAGAAGAAAGAATTTAAAAAAATCTAGTCAGTGTTGCGGAAGATCTCATAAGTTCAAGGATTATTTCTGCCATTAGGGAAAGGGGTACAAGTGAATAAACCATTGGGGAAAGGAGCACAAGAGGGGAAGGGGTAAAAAAAATTGAGGATTGAATTTTTTTATAATTGAGTGTGGAAACTTGAAAAATTGAATCTATATTTAAAAATTTGAAACATTGAATGTTGTGGTCATGGCATTTTAATTTTATTATCTGGATTTGATAGTTAAAACTAGAATTTGATAGCCTTTGAAACTTTGAAATACTATATAATATTTAATTTTATAACTTCCTATATATTATGTATAGAATTTCTAGATTGTATATGGCGTTTATGTTTCTTCTCTACTTGTAATGATGATTGCATTAGATGTGGATGATGACATTATAATAGAATTAGTCTCATAGATATGGATTATCATGAATTGTATGTGGACTTATATTTAGCTTCAAACACGATCTTGGAATCTGGTTGATGATAATGGATAATTGTTTTAAGAAAATTTAGAATGTTGTATGACAGAGACATTTAAACGTTCTCAAATTCTTCTTCTCTATACTTGTAATGATATGATCATGAAGACATTAGAGTGGATATAGATGATGATGAATGATGATAATGGATAATTGTTTTAAAAAATGGAATTTGTTAGGATTATGATAGATAAATAATTTTTTTAATAATAATTGGAGTGTCAGGATTATGATAATGATATGATGAATTTGATAATAATTGGAGTGTCAGGATTATGATATGATAATGGTATGATAAATATGGATGATGATGAATTTTATGTGGACGTAAAATGAGGCTTCAACACGATTGTGGATGATGAATTGTATAATGGATCATGGATTATGAATTGTATAATATGGAAACCCCGTCTCCTCTGGTAGTAAAATTAGATTGTAGTGATTTTATCCCACTAGTTTAAAAAATGATATCAAAGAATTTTGGAAAACCTTGATCCAGAAAATAAATTAAACATAAAGGTCTCAAAATTAAGAAATGTCATATGATAGGGTTTAAGTTACACTCTAGTGTCTTTACCCATGGCTGTCAAATCATCACTCGTAATGTGCTAGATCTTTGTTTTAAGAAAACTCAACATGTTTGAAATGCAATTAGTTGATAAATGGGTGAGTTTCTTGACATTGAAATCAGTCCTCGAGAAGTTTGGCTTCCTCAGATGGATGTCAACCCAGGTTTTCAAAAATAGAAAATTGTATTTAAATAAATGTATTATATACCTATATTTCATCATCGACTGAAACAATAAAAGTAAGGTGAAGGAGATACTTCTATTTAAAGTTGAAACAATCCACTTCTAATAGCTTCTTCAAACTTGATGTTAGGTCATTCTGTATGAGTGTGACAATGCACCAATTCACTCTCTGTTTGGAACGTTGTACTTGTAGCTGTATTATTCACACCTCTTCTTTCGCAAAGGGTATTCTAATGCGTAATTACTCTGTCAAAAGGAAAGGTTTCCATAGAGTAGCGAGATATGTAACACCTCATGCAACTTTCTAGATTTTTATCCAACCTATTTCTCAATTTTGATTTTATAAATGATAATGCACTAGACACCCTTTCATCCTCCAGTAGACCCCAAAATCATTGTTTGGCATAACTCATATAATCTGAAATATTCACTGATATCTTCTTGTAAGATAGAACTTTGATAGATTCCTGGGTGCCACAACCTTGTAATAGCACCACTTTCAGAAGGTTCGTCTAAATTTTTATATTAGTTCCTCATTGTTGTTGCTTTAAAACCAGTTGATTGAAACTTTAATAAATCAGCATTCAGTATACCTTTGATTTCCATACCCTTGAATTCTGAAGTCTTTGTGAAATGTTCCATTATCAAATACCCATGGATTTATGGAAATGCTTTCTTACAAAGTCAGCACGACCACCTTCAGTATTCCAAAAATTAGGATTCATCACACCCATTGCTTCAAGAATTTTATCTTTGGAGAAACGTTCTCTAATTTCTGATGATAAGGATTGATGAATTTTTTTTAAGCTTTATTCTTGTTTCAACTATAACAGACTCAAAGATTATTAGCATGATCATGGGAACATCTTCTTGTTCCGATCCTATAATATCTTGACATTTTTTGTAAAATGTGCAGTGGTATGTCCCTCCCATTAATAGTGATGCAGAGGTGATCATGGATATTAAATCTCAAATAGTTACTAGGATTTTAAAGATCTAATAAAGCTTTCCAATTCTCAAAAATAGGTGTATCAAAACTATCTTGGGAATAATACAAGATATCAAGACATTGACATACCATTTTTCTCATCCATATAAAATCCACAATATAGATCAATCTCCCCTATGCATGCTTCATCAGTGTATTGATCTCCTACAACATTGGAAGAATACCAACCAATGTAAGAAATGTCTCCAAATCAGTTAAACGAAACAAGTCCCTCGCCCTATCAACTTCATGACGATATTTGTGCATGAAACCAACCAACAAAGGATACTCCTCACAAAATCTGCATGCAGGTTCATATAAAGAGATCCATCTACTCTCAACATCTTTCAGAATTTTTTTCCATTTGTAATTCCAATTGTGAATTTCTGGAACTCAAGAAATCACTTTGGGCTGCTTTCCATATAGGAACAAAGTTCTCTTATAAGGTCTTCTAATTTAGCAACATTTTCATAGTTGCTTACCATTTTATACGCTAAATTCATTCTATGAGCCACACAGTGAATTGGTAGCATATATGGGTCCACTATTGTTTGTAATCTAACACACAGCCCTATTCAGTGACCCTGTATGACAAATGCACCATCTGCTCCGACACATACCAACTTCGTAGCAATTTCATAATCAGTCATTCCAACAATATCTTTCAAATGAGAAATAACTATTTTATGTAGGTTTTTGGCATTACATTTTTGCAACCATTTTCATAACACCCAACAGATGAGGTGTCCTTATATGATTTTCTAAAGTATAGACATGGATACATACCCATGTAGTGTTGTCGACTGCTGTCACTTCGTCAATTGAAAGAGAGATAAACTTTGATTTTTTTACATTCTCTTTCAAATCTTCCTTCTCTATCATCGAAAGGCATTTTTCCATTTCCCATCCACTACTTTCAGACCAATGAGACTGAGGTATGTTCGGCATTCCATTATATTTCTACCAAACTTTAAAATCGAGGAAATCTGATATCGATCTTCCTTTCTTTAGTATGTGAAATAAAATAGAGAATTGCATGAGTTTTGGATGTAGATTTGTTTGATTCATCTTACCAATTTGCGATGTGATCATTCCTCCCTTTTCCACGAGATGTCTACATTTTTTCTACTCTGCCTCATAATTTGCTGCATATTTAACATGCATGCATTCTTTTTCAATTTTCCACCTGTGTGTTTTGATTTTCTAGCCATCTGCCCCTATTACAGTCAAATATTGTTTTCCACAATGTTTTTCTATAGTGTCCAAATTTGCATTTTTTGTTGCTTTTTTCACGTACATATTGTACATGTACATTAAAATTTTTCTGAATTATATGATTGTATGTTCGATAAACGGAAATTTTCTTTCAAACTTGAAAATGACCTACCATGGTTTTCGGGTTTACCAATAGTTTTACTTTTTTGAGTAGAATTTTGAGCATACCTAATCACAAACCTGCTTTTCCTCTTTCGTGAACCGGAATTTGAATTTGATTTATGTGTTCCATTTTGCTGAGTATTTGTATGTGTGATATTTTTATGCAAACCTGGTTACACCCCAACAAGAAGAATATTTTCAGGATTTGGCATCTCAACAGTTATATCTGTTATCCCCGTTTTAAGTTCACGACAAAACGATCGGATAACCCCTACGAAATTTTTGAAGTTGATTTTGTTTTGTGGCCTCTTTTTAAGAAAATCAGGTTTTCGGGTTTTACCAACAGCTCGACATGAGTTTTAACATGCTTTATGTCGACTGTCTTCCGAAACCCGAAACCCGCCTTGTATTGAACCTTTGAAATCGGGTTTTCGGACCCCCGGTGCATCGGAACATCCATAATCCAAAACATGTTTTATGCATCATGTTTTCTGATTCCCGAAGTCCGCTTAATCCTTTGTATCGGGTTTTCGGGGCTATGTAGCATCTAAGCACCTCATGTTTTATGCATCATGTTTTCCGAAACCCGAAACCCGAATTGCACTAAGTCCCCTCGTGTCGGGTTTTCGGACCTCCTAAACATGCTGACATGGCATTCATGCCGAGTGGTCGGTGAGTTGGCACGTGCCGAGCTGAAGTGTATTAATTACCAATTTTCTTATAAATACGCGGATTTCCACGTCATTCTTACCATTCGTATTTTTAATTCGTGGAATTTTTGTGCGTGCTCTTCCGTTTTCAAAACCCGAAAACTCACCTTGCTCGATTGGATCGTCTGTTTTCGATCTTACATTTCTCGAATTGAAGGTATTTTTCTTTCCCTTCTTTATTCTTGGTTTTTATGGATCGATTGAGCGTATTTTATTCCCAATTTCTTGCCGGGTGTTGAAGGTTTTCTTTCCTTCTTCTTTCTGTGTTACTTTGGAAAGGGTTTTAGGTTTTTTGGGTTTATCTCTTCTGAACTATCACTTGGTTCTGTTCTCTTGAAATTCTAATTATATGCATGATGCATGAATAACAAAAGGAGATTGTATATTTGGAATTCAAAGAAAAACCCTGTTTTTGCTTCTTGGGTTTTGAAGATTGTTTTGCAGAGCCAGAAGGCCCGAAGTATTGACGGATTCAGGGGAAGTTCCGAAGTGCGCGGGGTTTCAAAGTTCCGATCTCTACAGTTGGCGCATCGGGGTTTCTCAAAGTTCCGATCTCCACAGTGAGCGTCGGGGTTTCTCAAAGTTCCGACATCAAAAGCAAGTGCCGGGTATCTCCGAGTTCCTGTCATCAAACGCAAGTGTCGGGTTTGCCAAAGTTCCGACATATCAAACTTGTCGGGTTCTCAGGGTTTTCCGACATCCTCCTCAGCGTGTCGGAATCTTCTATTCTTCCGGCATATTTAGTCGATCGAGATTTTCAGTGTGGATAACATCTCCTGAGTTTCAAGCCTTTCTCCCTCCAACATTCTTCATGTCGGACCCTGGTCCATCTTAGGAGAAGGCTGAGAAATCTAGCAGGATGAAGTACAAATTCAAGAAGCCAGAATCTCCATCATATATTGATTGCAATTATGATATCAGGGACACTGAACTTGGCAATATAGATATGGATGACTTCTGGAATAGGGTGAAGAGTTCCTCTCAAACCCCATGGATGACAGCTTTAGCTAAAAGTGGCTTGCCCCTTGCAGCAGGCTTTCCCATGTCCGCCCAATGTCTAGAATTTGTTTTGGCTTGTGCGTCTAGTTATGACTCGGCTTCTCGTTCCGTGAAGAGCCAGGCTGGTGAGGTAGTGATCAGGCTAGATGGAGCGTATTTTGATGATCTTCTAAAACTACCTAATTTCGAAGAGTATGGGGACCTGAACATCAAGTCGGCTCAGAAGGCCTGGGATAGTAATCAGGAAGGCTGCATTAAGGATGTCAACAAAAAGTTCCTGATTAAGGCTAAACCAGCAGTATCTAGATTTCCAAGGACTATCCCCAGATGTGATTTCATACAAGAAATCAATGATATTATCACCCTGCTGAGCCGGGTTTTTGGCTTGCCTGAATCAAATGTATTTCACGGATGGATGTATCAGTTTATGGTCACCATCAAGAAGAATCAGCAAGGGATTGACTGGGGGACCCTTATCAGCAATGAAATTGATTCTCAGATGACTACGGTTTTATCAACTGGAAAGTTTTATATGTTTTCATATGTGGCTTACGCAGCAGCCGGGATGAGGAACTATCCCGGGCTGGATACTAAGGGAAGCAGAACGACAAACCCAGTTTATAAATATTTCCCTCAAATAACAAAGAAGGGGTCCAAAGAACATTTTAGAAGGGTAAATGATGCCTTCTTCTACGAGAATATCTGCCGGCTGAACCCAGGGCTAAGAAAGACAAGAGTCTCAGACGAGGCTTGGACTGAAGTATCCAAATGGGGGTGTATCTTCTTGCAATTCAAGAAGTTTACATATCTTCGAACAGTCATGTACTCGGGAGAGCCTTTCCGTCTGCCTCGCTATCCAGGAGATAGATTGATATTGATAGAGTTGGTCAGACAGCTGTTGGATTTTCACAAATTCCAACAAAGCAAGCATAAGGCAGCTGTATCCTTCCCAATTTCTATCGGGAGATATACTTGCTCGACAGTAGCAAAGGCCAAAAATGTTGAATGCGAACTTCAGGAAAAATTGAAAAAGCATATGAAGTCTCGGGATGGTTTTGACATCCGAGGAGTGCTTAGAGCCTACGGAGCCCAACATCTGCACAGGCCTGACATTGAGGATATATGGGTTGATCTGCGTAACGAAGTTGCGGTTCGCAGAAAAGATAATAGTAGGTTGACTATTAATGAGATTCAGACGCTGGAGCTTTCTGATTTGCCAGATGGCACGACTGACAATGAAAGTGTGTTGGATCTTTCTTATGATGGACTAAAGGAGGATCAATATGTTTTCCCACCTATTGATTGGTCAGCCAGCGAAAAAGCCTCTATTACAGATAGGTCGGCTCTCATTCTTGCTCGCACCAAAAAATGGCTCTCCTCTTGGGGGATGAATTTTAAAGATGACAAGTTTCCAAAGTTGGCTGCTTCGGAGGTGGGGCCCTCCAAAAAGAAAAAGGACAAAGAATCTTCTGAGGGGCCTATAAAAATCAGGATTCCCAAGAAGAGGAAAGAAAGACAAATCTCTTCAATTATTTCTTCAGCTGAAACGGTGGTTGTGCCAGAATCACCAACACCACCAGAAATAGGAGAAATTAATTTGGAAGAAGGAGGAAGCCAGCTTCTGTCTTCACCATTTGCTGATTGCTCAACTGGAGAGACCTTATCTCTTGCATTCAAGGCTTTGGAGTCTGAATCTGCACCTTCTCCCTCACAGCCACTTCTACCTCCTCATTCTCCATCCATTTCTGCATCCATGGCCAGTATTTTCTCTGGACTCTCACCCCTCTCTGCTGGAACCCAAGTGATCACCAGTACGCCCCAACCTGTACCTCTCGTTGTTGCATCTACTACCACGTTGGCTACTGTTCCCCCTCCAATAGTAGGATCTTCTCCTCTTGAGAGTAGAATACCAGTTACTACAACATTGGCAATTTCCTCTGATACGCCACAATGGCTACTCGAGCAAACTCCGAGGAAGAGGAAAGTGATTGTACCCCTGCCAGCCTTTGATTTCAGCTCACTCAAGGCTTCTACTGCGAAATCAGCCAAGAAACCCAAAACAGTTTCGAGGGTTTTGGTAGATGCTTCAGGAGATAAGTTCGCAGAGATTGCCACTCCCTCGGCTGACAAAACTAGAGAGGATATAACCGCTTCTGATTATCAGATAACCAAGGTGGCTCTAGGGAAAGTGACAGCAGAAGGAGCGCAACAAGATGCACGGGCTTCCATAGACGTGCTGTGCCAAAAGTTGAAAGAAACAAAGGACAGCAGAAATGAGCTTAAGGAAAAAGTGGAGCAGTTGACAGAGATTTTGATTAAACTCTCAAAACCCCTTGAATCCATACCACCTTCTTCTGTTTCTGCCGGGTTCGATTTCTCATCGGTGCCTGCGATTGAGAAGATTGCTAAAAAAGGAAGGGTGGTTGATGAATGGATCCAAAAGTTGCTCCAACAGGGGAAGGAAGTAATTCAAGACGTGGTGAAGGTTCATGAGTCTTTGGGGGAGATTCAGAAAGAAGGAGAGAAGATGGATGAGGAATTCACTGAAGAAATTGGACAGCTTGATTTGACTTGTGAAGCTCTCCAAGTGCTAAAGCAATTACCAGCACACCTCTTGGTGGAAGAAGGTATTCTCCCACATACAGATAAACATTTCCAGCTGACCAAGGCAATCAGGTTCAGAGTAAGGATTCTCAATGAAGCCTGCAGCAAGTTGAGAGAATCAAGGGATAAATTGATTGATGGGAAAAGTGATTTGGAAGAAGAGTTGCTGAAGATTTGTCCAAAGGTTTCAGTTGGGAACTCAAGTACCCTATCAGCAGATGATCTTTTCAAACAAGTCCAAGAATCTGTTCAGCATGAACCTGTACACGGATTTGACCTTGAAGTCATTGGTCAGTTTGTAAGGATTGAACATACGTTGGAGGCCTTAAGAAAGCTCAGCAAAAGATTGAAAAAGCTTCCCGGCAGTGCCAGTGATATTCATGAGACCTGCGAAATGTGGAATGATCATTCCACCGCACCTGATGAGAATGAAATGCAAGGCATTATTCAGAAGTTCCAGGAATTTCAGAACAAACAGTCTCAGCTGGAGGAAGAAAAAGAGAAAGGAGCAAAAGATGATGATTCGGATTAAGTCCCAACGTCACATGTCATTTCTATTTTTAGATTGACATGTCTTTTTTATTTCCGTTTTGTCATATTTTTGATTCATACTTTGACTTGATCTCCTGCGTGAGAATCATGCAAAACTGAACTCCAGTTAACATGCTATTTTTTAGGATCTGTCCTGTTTTATCTCTAGTTCCTTTTGTTATAAATAAGGGATGCCTGTGCATTCCAAAGGGTCGAGAATTTTTGGAGCATTAAGAGGCTATTGGAAAGGAGAAAAACTTTGTGTTTTCTTTCAATCATTTTGAAGAATAGGAGTTGATATTGTTTTACAGACTTTGTGTTGTGAAATATATCTTATTTAAGACAGTGTTCTTATGTTCATGATCTTAAGCTATTCTTTGCATAGAATCTCAGTGTTTCTAATTATCTCGGACATTACATCTGTGATCTAAAACTCGTATGATTATTTCGTGCTCTGTGTTTACTCGAAAGAAAATACGTTTCTCCCATTTCCTTTCTACCGTGCTTCTTTCACTGTAACAGTTTCTAACCTATTTCATTTACGAAAGCAATATTCTTGAATCGTGTGAATGTGGATTTCGGGATTTCATCCCAACCCCCAATGGTTAGATTAGTGTGAATATTGTATATATTATTTACTGTGTTTTAGATTAGCAATAAACAGGCAGCCTCACCTGTCTTTGAGGAGGGATTTAATCCCATGTACTGTGGTTGAACCTCATATTTTGGTTTGACAAAATATCCAACCAACAGTTTTTGGCGACTCCGCTGGGGAATACGGATCTATAGTATAAAGCTTATCCTCTCGGTGTCTGGTGACTCCGTATTTGCCTTATTTTTCAACAAGATCTCCTTTCAGTTCAAGCTGGCCAGGAAGATCTTCACTCGGTCTCGCCGAGCTCAAGGTGAAATTGATCCACTCTTTGAGTTACTGCAACAGCACAATTTCAGTCTTTCTCCCAACAGCATTGTCTCTAATCGAGCCAGAAGTTCTTCACCTGTTCGGAGAAACCGGATCCCTGTGGAAGGGGAAGCATCTGCAACTTGTCGTGCACTACTCTTGTCTGATACTCGGATCCCTGTACGCACTCTTTTCAGAAGGATGGCGGTTCAACCTGTGCCTTGGGGTGCAGTTATTGGTCCTCTTTCCTTGACCCCTCCATTGAATGAGTTACCACGTGGATCTCGTAAAAATATTCCCAAGTTCAATGGAGATGGGAAGCAGCATCCTGATGAGCACATTGCATCTTTCTTTGTTGCATGCGGTGTCCTCGGAGTGGCCCATGAAGATGTCTCCGTCCGACTCTTCGTTGAAACGTTGCAGGGAGCAGCAGCTGAATGGTTCTATCACCTTCCAAATGCATGCATCCCAAACTGGGCTACCATGCGGACTAAGTTCGAAGCACGTTTCAAACCAGCTGAAGATTCTCATGCTTTATTAGCTCAGCTCACGCACATGAAGAAAGAATCGCATGAACCTATGCGGGAATTCGTGGCTAAGTTCAACAAGCTGATCCGGAAGATTCCAGAAATAGCTGTACCTACTCCGGAAAACCAAAAATGCTTCTTCATCAATGCTCAACCTCCTGATATAAGCTTTTTGTTGAGAAGGTCGGTTATCCCAGATTTGGCTACTGCTCAGTCAACAGCTACTGAAATAGAGGATGATCTCATCTTGGCCGGAAGGATCAAGAAAGACATACCCAAACTCAAAAATCAAGGTTCTTCCCAAGGTAACACAGATCCTATGTTTCAAAAAATGGCTAATGATTTGATTGCTTTAAAGAAGCAAATGTCTCAGCAGGTGAACAATGTTCCGTATCGGGATATACCTAGGCGGAATTTCAATAACAACAATGGTGCACCTGCCAGAGATAGGCCACGGTTAACTCCTGCTCAACCGAGACTAGCAATTGAAGCTCCTCCCGTCAATGCAGCAGTGGAAATACTTGATGAAGAAGATGAACCAGAAGAAGAAGAATCCCATGAGGCTTTCGAAGCTTCAGGATATGCTGATGAGTCTTATGATGAGTCAGCTGGCGACTCCAGCATTGGGTATTTGGAATATGATGAAGATGAATGTGCGCCAGATGGTCAGTCATTTGCTGTCTTCACTCGGTCCCAATCTCAGAACCCCAGAAAACCTCTTGAAAGCACAAAGGAGAAGAATAAGGATCCTCCCATATCCATAGTTAAGAGGGGTACCCCTATTTCGGCACAAACTGAAAGAGAGGTTACCAGAAAGGCAGCTGCTCCTTATTCTCCTTCTCCTAAGATCAGTGCCCCGGCACAAGCTCATGTAAATAGAACTGAACCTACCATCATTCCTTCTTATACTGCTTTTGATATTGTTGATCATGCAAAGAGAACCAAAATTCAAATGTCAGAAGCAGAATACCTTCAGTCAAATCCTGAACAGTTTGAAAAGCTGGCCAAGTTTATCAGAAGTAAAGCGGCTATTCCATCACCTTCAAAAGGTCTCCTTCCAAATCCTACTCAACCCACACCTCAGAATAATCTGACCTCTGCTTCTTCCTCAGGAAAGATTGAACCATTTTATTTGTCTCTACTTATAAATGGGTTTAAACTCAGCAATTGCATCATTGACTCAGGAGCCTCTGATAATGTTATGCCCGCAAAAGTGGCCCATGCCCTTGGGCTTACTTTGACTAAGTCATATGGACGGTGCTATTCCATGGAAACTAAACAAGTCCCTCTGATTGGTCAAATCAAGGATGCACAGTTTGCATTTGTTGCTTTTCCTGAGAAGAGAGTGAAAATGACTATTCTGGTTGCCGACATTCCTGCAGCTTACGGTATCCTCTTGGGTAGAGGATTTTGTAAAGACGTCGGAGGAGAAATTAATATGGATTGGACCAAAGCCAAGATCCCAGTCAATGGGGTTCATCGGGTTCTTCATCCTGAGCCACAGGCGAAGTATTTGGTGACCAAATCAGATGATCCGAAAGCTCAGATCCTTTTCGAAGATGCTAGCTTTGGGAATTATTTCATGGCTTCAGAGATACCCATTGTAGATGTTGAAGAGGAAGATCCCAATGCTATTTGGACGCTCGAATTTGATGGTAGCTGCTCAACCTCTGGATCAGGCGCTGGTGTTGTTCTCATATCTCCTAGCTCCGAGATTTTCCCATCAGCTTATAAGTTGCAATTTGATAATACTAACAACACGGCTGAATATGAAGCCCTGTTATTAGGATTAGAATTGGCCAGACAGAAGGGAATCAGGAATCTCAAGGTTCAGGGGGATGCGGAGCTGATTGTTAATCAGGTCAGGGGTATATATCAGGTAAAAAACGATCGGTTGAGACATTACAGGAACAAAGTTTGGGATAGTATAGAATGCTTTGATGCATTTTCTATTAAGGCAGTTTTGAGAGATTATAATGACAAGGCTGATTCTTTGGCCGTGTCTGCATCTCTTCTTCTTCCTCATCCTCAGTTCAAGCAAGATACATACTCTATTGAGATTGTATATCGTCCCAGTATCCCAGATAATGCAACTCATTGGCAAGTGTTCAATGATGATCAACAGGTGTTGGCTTTCCTAGAAAAGGCTGACAATTTCAGTGAGTTATATTTTGAAGGTTCAGAATCAGCCTTCCGTGAAACTATTTCAGATCCATATCAGGAGGTTGATGGAGAATATATCCAGCTGAAAGGCAATAAGATACCCAAAGGTTTGGTTTCTTTGGAGGGCTTGTTCGACAAGCATGATCGCTTTATCCAAAACAAAAGGCAAGTTGAAGGAGTTTCTTCCTCTGAAGTAGATCAAATCAATCTAGGTTCATCTGATCAACCTCGGATGGTGAATATCGGTAAATGTTGTTCTCCTGAAGAGAAGGTAAAATTCACTTCGCTTTTGAAGAAATACATCGATGTGATGGCCTGGTCTTATGCGGATTTGAAATCTTTCAAGCCCAAAGACGTACAGCACAGTATCCCTTTGAAACCTGATGTGAAGCCGTATAGACAGAAGCAAAGACATTACAATCCGAAGATTTCAGGGACTATCCTGGCAGAAATTCAGAAGATGTTAGATGCTAGAATTATTTTCCCAATCCATCACTCCACCTGGATTGCTAACATTGTTCCTGTCAGGAAGAAGAATGGCGAGATCCGGATTTGTGTTGACTTCCGGAACTTAAATCAGTCCTCGCTGAAGGATAACTATCCCTTGCCTATCATGGACCAGGTATTACAAACTGTTACTGGATCGGAAATGTTATCCATGCTCGACGGATTTTCAGGATATAATCAAGTCGAGGTAACCACAGAAGATCAACACAAGACAGCTTTCACGACCCCATGGGGTACCTTTGCTTACAGGAGGATGCCATTCGGCTTGATCAACGCCGGAGCTACTTTTCAGAGAGCTATGGACCTGGCATTCAGAGATCTGATGGGCAAGGTCATAGTCGTGTATTTGGATGACTTGACCGTCTTTTCTAAAAAACGGAGTGATCATTATGATCATTTAGAACAAGTACTTCTAAGATGCAGACGTCACGGGATTTCGTTGAATCCTAAGAAGTCCATGTTCGGGGTGACAGAAGGAAAGCTGCTGGGTCATATTGTGACTAAAGAAGGAACTAAAATTGACCCAGAGAGGGTAAAGGCTATTCAGAGCCTTACCTTGCCCACAAGTAAAACAGGAGTTCATTCTTTCTTCGGAAAGGTTAATTTCTTGAGAAGATTTGTACCTGATTTTGCTGACAAGACCAAGGATATCCTTGGAATGATGAAAGGAAAAGTTCCATTTCGATGGAATACAGAAGGGAAGCTGGCATTCGAAGAAATCAAAAAGGCAGTTGCTTGCGCTCCTGTCTTAGTATGTCCAGACTTCAAGAAAGATTTCATCATGTACAGCTATGCCTCTGCCCACACAGTGTCGGCCATCCTGATGCAAGAAAATGAAGAAGGCATCGAAGCTCCTATCGCGTTCATGAGTTTCCCGTTGAAGGAACACGAGTTGAAGATGTCACAGATTGAAAAACATGCTTACGCAGTGGTACGAGCAGTAAAGCATTTCAGGTACTATGTGCTGAATTCCCATACTCTCGTTCTCGTTCCTGATACTGCTGTTAAATCCATTCTGACTCAACAAGAGCTGGGAAGCCAACGAGGTACTTGGATAGCTAAGGTTCAGGAGTACGACTTGGACATCAAACCTACCAAGTTGGTACGAGGAAGGGGCCTGTGTCAATTGATTGCAGAAAATCATGCTGAAACAGAGTGTGAAAAGACTCAAGATACTTCTTCAGAGCTGCCTATGGTGCTTCTTGTGAGTACGACCGATGAATGGTACACGGACATTGCTTTCTTCCTAACTTATGGTGAATGCCCTCCGCATTTAAATCAAAAAGAGAAGAGGACCGTCAAGCTGAGATCTGCGAAATACCTTTTGTGGAATAATGCAATATACAAGAAAGGTATTGATGGTGTCTTCTTGCGTTGTGTTGATAAATCACAACAGGAAAAGTTATTAGAATCCTTTCATAGCCTAGCATGCGGAGGACATTTTTCGTCCTCTGTAACAGCATATAAGATCCTACGGGCTAGGTATTATTGGCCTACTCTTTTCCGGGATTCAGCAGAATGGGTGTCTAAATGTGAAGCTTGTCAACATTTCGTTGGTCGTCCCAAGCTAGCAGCTCTTCCTCTGAAACCTGTAGTGATTGAAGAACCTTTTCGCCAATGGGGGATTGATTTCATCGGAACATTGAATCCTGCTTCCAGTGCTGGACATAACTATGTGCTGACTGCTACAGACTATTTTACCAAGTGGGTAGAAGCTGTACCAATCAAGCAAGCAACTTCTGAAGCCGTTTGCAAGTTCCTGAAAGAAAATATAATCGTCAGATTCGGCGTACCTCATAAGATTGTAGCTGATAATGCTTCTAACTTCTCGTCACATGAGTTGACAGAATTTTGCTATGGATTCGGCATTACTCTGGCTCACTCATCTGACTATTATCCCCAGGGCAATGGGCAAGCTGAGTCCAGCAATAAGAATCTGGTTACTATAATCAGGAAACTAGTAGAAGAGAATCAGAGGACATGGCACAAAGCATTGTATGATGCGTTGTGGGCTGATCGGATCACTCCAAAGCGAGCCATAGGGATGTCTCCTTTCCAATTGCTATACGGGATTGATGCTGAAATTCCTATCTCAGTAGAATTGCCGGCCTTGCAGTTGGCAAAAGCGGTTGAAGATGTAGCTTTTCAGAATTCTATCGAGAAGAGGGTTATGTACCTAACCAGGCTAGAAGAAGAGCGAATCAAGGTGGTTGATCGTATATCAGATCATCAGAGCAGGGTGAAGAAGATTTTCGATAAAAAATCAAAGCAGCGCAACTTCCAGATTGGAGACCTGGTGTTGCTTTGGGATAAAAGGAGAGAACAGAAAGGAATGCATGGAAAGTTTGATTCTTTATGGAAAGGACCTTTCAAGATCCACGAGTTGAATGGTGAAAATAGTTTCCTTCTATCATATCTGGATGGAGGGTTACTCCCTTTGCCTTTCAGTGGACAACATCTAAAGCTATTCCACCATTAATGCAAGATGCTCTCTTGCATTGTACATATTTTGCTTTTTGTGGTGTGTTTGCTTTTGGTTTTCTTTCTTTCTTTCTTCGTTTTGTTTTGTTTTGGTTTTCTTCTTTTCTCCGTAGCCCAATGAATAAGACCAGAGATTCTGAATTCTCTTCCTTTGGTATTACAAAGAAAGTCCCCAACTGGAGCCAGCTGTTATCCCCGTTTTGAGTTCACGACAAAACGATCGGATAACCCCTACGAAATTTTCGAAGTTGATTTTGTTTTGTGGCCTCTTTTTAAGAAAATCGGGTTTTCGGGTTTTACCAACAGCTCGACATGAGTTTTAACATGCTTTATGTCGACTGTCTTCCGAAACCCGAAACCCGCCTTGTATTGTGTAAATCGGGTTTTCGGACCCCCGGCGCATCGGAACATCCATAATCCAAAACATGTTTTATTCATCATGTTTTCCGATTCCCGAAGTCCGCTTAATCCTTTGTATCGGGTTTTCGGGGCTATATTGCATCTAAGCACCTCATGTTTTATGCATCATGTTTTCCGAAACCCGAAACCCGAATTGCACTAAGTCCCCTCGTGTCGGGTTTTCGGACCTCCTAAACATGCTGACATGGCATTCATGCCGAGTGGTCGGTGAGTTGGCACGTGCCGTGCTGAAGTGTATTAATTACCAATTTTCTTATAAATACGCGGATTTCCACGTCATTCTTACCATTCGTATTTTTAATTCGTGGAATTTTTGTGCGTGCTCTTTCGTTTTCAAAACCCGAAAACTCACCTTGCTCGATTGGATCGTCTGTTTTCGATCTTACATTTCTCGAATTGGAGGTATTTTTCTTTCCCTTCTTTATTCTTGGTTTTTATGGATCGATTGAGCGTATTTTATTCCCAATTTCTTGCCGGGTGTTGAAGGTTTTCTTTCCTTCTTCTTTCTGTGTTACTTTGGAAAGGGTTTTAGGTTTTTTGGGTTTATCTCTTCTGAACTATCACTTGGTTCTGTTCTCTTGAAATTCTAATTATATGCATGATGCATGAATAACAAAAGGAGATTGTGTATTTGGAATTCAAAGAAAAACCCTGTTTTTGCTTCTTGGGTTTTGAAGATTGTTTTGCAGAGCCAGAAACCCGAAGTGTATTGACGGATTGGCGCGTCGGGGTTTTGCCAAAGTTCCGATCTCCACAGTGCGCGTCGGGGTTTTTCAAAGTTCCGATCTCTACAGATTGGCGCGTCGGGGTTTCTCAAAGTTCCGATCTCCACAGTGAGCGTCGGGGTTTCTCAAAGTTCCGACGTCAAAAGCAAGTGCCGGGTATCTCCGAGTTCCCGTCATCAAACGCAAGTGTCGGGTATTGCCAAAGTTCCGACATATCAAACTTGTCGGGTTCTCAGGGTTTTCCGACATCCTCCTCGGCGTGTCGGATTCTTCTATTCTTCCGGCATTTTCGGTCGATCGGGATTTTCAGTGTGGATAACATCTCCTGAGTTTCAAGCCTTTCTCCCTCCAACATTCTACATGTCGGACCCTGGTCCATCTCAGGAGAAGGCCGAGAAGTCTAGCAGGATGAAGTACAAATTCAAGAAGCCAGAATCTCCATCATATATTGATTGCAATCATGATATCAGGGACACTGAACTTGGCAATATAGATATGGATGACTTCTGGAATAGGGTGAAGAGTTCCTCTCAAACCCCATGGATGACAGCTTTAGCTAAAAGTGGCTTGCCCCTTGCAGCAGGTTTTCCCATGTCCGCCCAATGTCCAGAATTTGTTTTGGCTTGTGCGTCTAGTTATGACTCGGCTTCTCGTTCCGTGAAGAGCCAGGCTGGTGAGGTAGTGATCAGGCTAGATGGAGCGTATTTTGATGATCTTCTAAAACTACCTAATTTCGAAGAGTATGGGGACCTGAACATCAAGTCGGCTCAGAAGGCCTGGGATAGTAATCAGGAAGGCTGCATTAAGGATGTCAACAAAAAGTTCCTGATTAAGGCTAAACCAGCAGTATCTAGATTTCCAAGGACTATCCCCAGATGTGATTTCATACAAGAAATCAATGATATTATCACCCTGCTGAGCCGGGTTTTTGGCTTGCCTGAATCAAATGTATTTCACGGATGGATGTATCAGTTTATGGTCACCATCAAGAAGAATCAGCAAGGGATTGACTGGGGGACCCTTATCAGCAATGAAATTGATTCTCAGATGACTACGGTTTTATCAACTGGAAAGTTTTATATGTTTTCATATGTGGCTTACGCAGCAGCCGGGATGAGGAACTATCCCGGGCTGGATACTAAGGGAAGCAGAACGACAAACCCAGTTTATAAATATTTCCCTCAAATAACAAAGAAGGGGTCCAAAGAACATTTTAGAAGGGTAAATGATGCCTTCTTCTACGAGAATATCTGCCGGCTGAACCCAGGGCTAAGAAAGACAAGAGTCTCAGACGAGGCTTGGACTGAAGTATCCAAATGGGGGTGTATCTTCTTGCAATTCAAGAAGTTTACATATCTTCGAACAGTCATGTACTCGGGAGAGCCTTTCCGTCTGCCTCGCTATCCAGGAGATAGATTGATATTGATAGAGTTGGTCAGACAGCTGTTGGATTTTCACAAATTCCAACAAAGCAAGCATAAGGCAGCTGTATCCTTCCCAATTTCTATCGGGAGATATACTTGCTCGACAGTAGCAAAGGCCAAAAATGTTGAATGCGAACTTCAGGAAAAATTGAAAAAGCATATGAAGTCTCGGGATGGTTTTGACATCCGAGGAGTGCTTAGAGCCTACGGAGCCCAACATCTGCACAGGCCTGACATTGAGGATATATGGGTTGATCTGCGTAACGAAGTTGCGGTTCGCAGAAAAGATAATAGTAGGTTGACTATTAATGAGATTCAGACGCTAGAGCTTTCTGATTTGCCAGATGGCACGACTGACAATGAAAGTGTGTTGGATCTTTCTTATGATGGACTAAAGGAGGATCAATATGTTTTCCCACCTATTGATTGGTCAGCCAGCGAAAAAGCCTCTATTACAGATAGGTCGGCTCTCATTCTTGCTCGCACCAAAAAATGGCTCTCCTCTTGGGGGATGAATTTTAAAGATGACAAGTTTCCAAAGTTGGCTGCTTCGGAGGTGGGGCCCTCCAAAAAGAAAAAGGACAAAGAATCTTCTGAGGGGCCTATAAAAATCAGGATTCCCAAGAAGAGGAAAGAAAGACAAATCTCTTCAATTATTTCTTCAGCTGAAACGGTGGTTGTGCCAGAATCACCAACACCACCAGAAATAGGAGAAATTAATTTGGAAGAAGGAGGAAGCCAGCTTCTGTCTTCACCATTTGCTGATTGCTCAACTGGAGAGACCTTATCTCTTGCATTCAAGGCTTTGGAGTCTGAATCTGCACCTTCTCCCTCACAGCCACTTCTACCTCCTCATTCTCCATCCATTTCTGCATCCATGGCCAGTATTTTCTCTGGACTCTCACCCCTCTCTGCTGGAACCCAAGTGATCACCAGTACGCCCCAACCTGTACCTCTCGTTGTTGCATCTACTACCACGTTGGCTACTGTTCCCCCTCCAATAGTAGGATCTTCTCCTCTTGAGAGTAGAATACCAGTTACTACAACATTGGCAATTTCCTCTGATACGCCACAATGGCTACTCGAGCAAACTCCGAGGAAGAGGAAAGTGATTGTACCCCTGCCAGCCTTTGATTTCAGCTCACTCAAGGCTTCTACTGCGAAATCAGCCAAGAAACCCAAAACAGTTTCGAGGGTTTTGGTAGATGCTTCAGGAGATAAGTTCGCAGAGATTGCCACTCCCTCGGCTGACAAAACTAGAGAGGATATAACCGCTTCTGATTATCAGATAACCAAGGTGGCTCTAGGGAAAGTGACAGCAGAAGGAGCGCAACAAGATGCACGGGCTTCCATAGACGTGCTGTGCCAAAAGTTGAAAGAAACAAAGGACAGCAGAAATGAGCTTAAGGAAAAAGTGGAGCAGTTGACAGAGATTTTGATTAAACTCTCAAAACCCCTTGAATCCATACCACCTTCTTCTGTTTCTGCCGGGTTCGATTTCTCATCGGTGCCTGCGATTGAGAAGATTGCTAAAAAAGGAAGGGTGGTTGATGAATGGATCCAAAAGTTGCTCCAACAGGGGAAGGAAGTAATTCAAGACGTGGTGAAGGTTCATGAGTCTTTGGGGGAGATTCAGAAAGAAGGAGAGAAGATGGATGAGGAATTCACTGAAGAAATTGGACAGCTTGATTTGACTTGTGAAGCTCTCCAAGTGCTAAAGCAATTACCAGCACACCTCTTGGTGGAAGAAGGTATTCTCCCACATACAGATAAACATTTCCAGCTGACCAAGGCAATCAGGTTCAGAGTAAGGATTCTCAATGAAGCCTGCAGCAAGTTGAGAGAATCAAGGGATAAATTGATTGATGGGAAAAGTGATTTGGAAGAAGAGTTGCTGAAGATTTGTCCAAAGGTTTCAGTTGGGAACTCAAGTACCCTATCAGCAGATGATCTTTTCAAACAAGTCCAAGAATCTGTTCAGCATGAACCTGTACACGGATTTGACCTTGAAGTCATTGGTCAGTTTGTAAGGATTGAACATACGTTGGAGGCCTTAAGAAAGCTCAGCAAAAGATTGAAAAAGCTTCCCGGCAGTGCCAGTGATATTCATGAGACCTGCGAAATGTGGAATGATCATTCCACCGCACCTGATGAGAATGAAATGCAAGGCATTATTCAGAAGTTCCAGGAATTTCAGAACAAACAGTCTCAGCTGGAGGAAGAAAAAGAGAAAGGAGCAAAAGATGATGATTCGGATTAAGTCCCAACGTCACATGTCATTTCTATTTTTAGATTGACATGTCTTTTTTATTTCCGTTTTGTCATATTTTTGATTCATACTTTGACTTGATCTCCTGCGTGAGAATCATGCAAAACTGAACTCCAGTTAACATGCTATTTTTTAGGATCTGTCCTGTTTTATCTCTAGTTCCTTTTGTTATAAATAAGGGATGCCTGTGCATTCCAAAGGGTCGAGAATTTTTGGAGCATTAAGAGGCTATTGGAAAGGAGAAAAACTTTGTGTTTTCTTTCAATCATTTTGAAGAATAGGAGTTGATATTGTTTTACAGACTTTGTGTTGTGAAATATATCTTATTTAAGACAGTGTTCTTATGTTCATGATCTTAAGCTATTCTTTGCATAGAATCTCAGTGTTTCTAATTATCTCGGACATTACATCTGTGATCTAAAACTCGTATGATTATTTCGTGCTCTGTGTTTACTCGAAAGAAAATACGTTTCTCCCATTTCCTTTCTACCGTGCTTCTTTCACTGTAACAGTTTCTAACCTATTTCATTTACGAAAGCAATATTCTTGAATCGTGTGAATGTGGATTTCGGGATTTCATCCCAACCCCCAATGGTTAGATTAGTGTGAATATTGTATATATTATTTACTGTGTTTTAGATTAGCAATAAACAGGCAGCCTCACCTGTCTTTGAGGAGGGATTTAATCCCATGTACTGTGGTTGAACCTCATATTTTGGTTTGACAAAATATCCAACCAACACAATGTCTTAAGAACCTTGTGTATCACAAGTCTACATCAAAACATTACATCTACTCAGTAAAATCAGTGTTTTTCAATTGGTTGCCTCCTCAAGTGCATTACTTCCCAGACCACCTTCACAACCCCCATATTGTCCTCAAAATCCCACCCTTATGGCAACATAAATTTTTTTTTCCCTTGACCTCATCAACCCATTATCTTTTTCTGTTAGAGTCATATGTCTATAGGCCACAAACCCTTTGGTTCCCCTATCACTTAACTTCCTGGTCTTGTAAACCAAACTTTGTGCTAAGATCAATTATTGGTCTTTTGACTCCATTAAACCATTATCTCTTGCACTATTAAAGTCATATGTCTATAGGAAACAAACCATTTGGTTACCTTATCACTTGAATTTATGGGCTCGTAAGACCACCTTTTTGGCAACATCATTTTTTTGGGTCCTTTGACCTTGTCAAAACATCAATTTTCATCGTTAGGTCATATGTATATAGGACACGAACCCTTTGGTTCCCTGCTATCACTTGATTTTGTGACGAAATTTATCTTACTTCTCTACCTCATCTTGGGGAATTATTCCATCATCCCTCATCACTCCTCATCCTTATGTATTTTCATCTTTATCTTACAAACTAGTGATCGATTATCTTTTAGGTCATCAATCCCTAGTTTGAGGGGGAGCACCTCATCACATAATTTTTCATCCTTCACTTCCATCGCATATCAATTTTGTCTCGTGGCTTATGTAAAATCACTCAACAAAAAGGGGGGAAATGTGGACACTTGAAATTTACACACTCATTTCTTTGCAATACTATTATTTCTTACATAAATACATACACTCACCACATCATTATTATGAAAATCATACACATGATTTAATCACACCCCATTATTTATCAAAATTATTTATCCTAAGTCTAATATTCCATGCTATTTTACCTTCATGTAAATCCCTTATCACATCAATTTTACACATGTAAAATCCTAATTTTCCCCTATCTTAAATAATACCTAACAACCTAGATTAAATTAACCATTTTCTAAACTACCCAAATTAACCTAAATCTATTTATGTATTTCCTAATAATCAATCTAAAACCATTTTTAACCTATTTTTAACCCCCTTACCTTGAAAAAAAAAAGTTATCATTAACATTCAACCACATATCAAAATCATCTACAAACCTAAATTAGATAAATCCAAAAAAAAATCAAGTCAAATCTAGCCTATTTTGTCACCCCCCTCAACAAACTCAAAACATCCCTAGCCACTTGAAAAATTAGCACCTCGAAACTCAAAATAAAAAGCCTTGTTTTAGAAGTTGTTTCAACAATTTTACAAACAAAAATTGAACAACCCGAAATCACCGGTGATTAAAGTAATTGTCAGCGATTATTTAAGCCAGTTTTCTAGCTTCTCATGGGGATCCTCAAATTTAATTCAAGAGTTTCAGGTCTTCAATCTAGGTTAGCTCACAGTCATCTAGACTTTTATTGTAACAAAAATTTACTCAGGGCATATATGTGGAGATCTCTCTTCATCACAAAACTATACAATCACTATCTTATGTAGCATCAAATCTCTGGAATTTTTATGTCTCCCCCTTTCGGGTGTTTGTATTTTCTTCAATATATCAACTTACATGAGCTTTCAAGACATCAAGAATTCCTAATCCATTCTGTTAAATCCATAAAAATGTCTAAGAGTTAGTTTAGCAGTCCTCTAGTATCAACCATCTTCTTTCTCTCAAGGCATTTAAAAATCTAGTAATTTTGTTTGATCTTCTGACATCTACAGCCTTCCACTCCAGGTATTATCCTATTCTTAGTCATATCTATCAACTGGGATTAGGTAATTACTTTGTTTCTATATTATTTTCTTAATCATTCATCAGTTATTATTCTTTATCAATTTTGTCTTTTCCTTTACCAACTAGCATACATTCTATAGTAACAATCGGTGATTCCCCCAATTGCTGATGATCAGCCCCCAATTTCCAACGATTCATTAAATTACCAACGATTTATGTCTGTCATACATGTTTTCAAATATGACTACTTTTTTGATATCCAGATCTTAGTTTCAATCTTAATTATACCTTTGCATGCATTTGTAAAGTCCTGTCAAGTTCCTTTGATCCATCCCTAGTATTTTATCAATTGTCTTAATAAAAAAAATACCTCATATTTCCTTTTTGAGCATATCAATCATCGGAATCCTTGCTCCTTTAATCCATTTTGTGATTCCTAGACTCCTTTTGGATCCAATTTCTCCATCAAACTAGCATATAACCCTAGACCATGTTAGTCCCTTTTCCCTTGCGTTGTTGGTTATATCGTCTATTTTATCATTTTACATTATCATCATTAGATTAAATTTTTAAACGTGGATTGACATCCTTGCAAGGAAGTTCACCAAATTCCAGAGATTGGCCTTTTCCTGGAAATCCACCATATATATTTGTAAATCCAAATTTTCTAATTTTCTTTTATCACAAGTTTCCTTGCATGAAATGAGCTTGTATACATCTTTCACATAGCACAACATTGAGCATCATCAATCAACATCTACGGGTATCACTAAATCCCGCATCCTCGAAGTCAATATATTTATATTTTTTCTTTGTTAATTCAAGTTGAAGAATTAGGAATATTTATGAACATTAGAAGTTAGTCAAATTTTTAGTTGGAAGGTATAGACAATAAATCATGCACTTAGGTACATTTCTAGGTCCTAATCACATACTACTATTCATATGATTCCTAAGCAATAAATCTAGTAATTGACATATATCTTTGACCTCTTTTATATATTTCTCTTTGGTCTTACACACCCCACATCCCAGTTTGATATTTATTGAATTTGGACACCAGTGCCCAACTATAATGTTAGTGCCCTCATCCCATATGGGTGCCCCCAACCTCTTTATATCTTGCTCGCCCCTTTTGGGCCTCTTTTATTCTCTGGGAATCTTGTTTTCTTATGGGTCAGCCTTTTATTTTTCAATTAAAAAATGCAAACAAGGGAATCATATAAATACAAAGCTATGTGATCGTAATAAAGGAACAAACTCTAAGCACCTAATATCATCACCTAAGGAATTATAGGTGGATCAAAACATCCATTTATCTATCTTCGAAGGGACAAGGGACTATATTTTTTACATACACTTCATATAAGGGGAAGTTCATTTTGACATTCACACATCTATCTACATTGCTACATCTAGTTATTTCTCACTATCAATTACATCTTGTAAAACAACTTTCTAGGGCATCATTCTTACACACTCACATAATAACTACATGGAGTCTAAGATGTAGTGTAGTGCTCAGTCATTCTAAATCCTCATTTGCATCTTTTTGTTTTTAGGATTTATTGCGTTTTGGTATTTTATAGGAAATCATTTATTTTTTAAGTTACAGGAAAGTGCTAAGGACATAGTGCGACATACATGCGATCAAAAGAGAAGGTTAGTGACATTTGTGCAGCAAAAGAAGAATAATTTTTTGACCATTTTCATAGTCACAGGCGTCTAACAGAGGTCTCCAATGCCTAGGCACCCATGACTTAACCTAGGTGCCCTGATCCAACTTATCTCAACAGTTCCACAATTTTCTATGTGCGGTTGCGACAATTTCTTCCTCATGTTCATCAATATTCCAGTCCAGAATACTTTAGGATCAATTGCAAAATTATCTAAGTCTCCTACACTCTCTCTTGTACCTACGATTTTATATTTCTTTTGCTTATTTCTTGTTTCAAATTTGTACTTCATTGATTATTATTGTATGCGACTTTGCAATATCTTAGGGTTTTACAAAAATCTAATTTTTGTTAAATCATTTAGTGAACCCGTCCATTCAAACCCTCCCTTATGAAAATTTATCAAAATTTATCTTCTTTTCAAGTCATGGATTGATCTTCTTATCCTTATTTCACCCCAACTAAGGTTTCTGACATGGTAAATATTTTTATTGATTTTATGCAAGTTTGTACTTGACATCTTCCTCACTTTATTACACCTAGGGATGATCCAACTATCAATGTAGTCACCACTCATTGCAATTGTACTCCTATGAATCCACCCATTTTTATCCCACTAGCTATCACTTATGCAGCTCCTACCACTACTTCCAAGGGTTATGAAATCATAGAACAACTTAAGATACACCAACCAAAATATATCTTTATGAATTATTGTATAATGCACCTGATTGTCATCATACATTAGAGGCCACCCTTTTCTCTATCCATATTGAAATAAATGATTCATTGGTGGCCTTCGCACATCTCATTCAGTCTTTCAAAAAACTTCCACGTGTTATATCATTAAGTGATAAGGACATATCACCATATGCTGTTGATAATCCACATACACCTTTGCTTATCACTAATATCATTGACACCATTTGGATCAAGTGTGTACTCATTTACAATGTATCTACCGTTAATATGTGCTCACTCCCTTTTAAGGAAAATTAACATTATTGATAATATAATTACTAAGGATTCCACTCTCATTCATGGCTATGCCTCCACTATGCACATATGCATAGGCACTATCATGTTACCTATACAAGTCAAGCCTAAGATTATTCCTATAGTATTCTTCATTATCGATGCCTCATTTTAGTTTAATCTCTTGCTGGGTAGACCCTAGATTCACACAATGCACGTTATCCCATCTACTGTTCATTGGTGTGTTAAATCATTACATGATGGTTATGAACATACCATTTTTTTTTACCATGATCCATTCAAGTTCTACCGCATAGACCCCATTACTTCTATGCCTATTCCTCCATTGCACCATATTCCATATAACAATATTGGTACATATGATATTGGTCAATCTAGTGCTTCATAACCTTCTTCCACCACTACAAGCATTTCATTAATTTCCACTCATACTACTACTATCATTTCACCCACCGCATCTACTCTAATAAACACCACCACTCCGGTCATTAAGACTCCTCTCGCTCTTGCTTCTAGCTCACCTCCTACCAATATCCTTGATACTTCTATCCAACCAAGTTTCATTTTAAGAATCCCCTCCAAAAAAATATTATAGAATGGGTGGAAAATATGACGAAAACGAAATTCACATGGTTGGGGAGTGTAAGAAATAAGGGTTTTGTGATGGCGACGAAAGGTTGTGTTTTGAAATTCATCGGTGGCAGATGCCATTTTTTGGGTCTATTACCAGTCAAAAAGTATGTAATGTTACCAAACGACATGCACATAAAATGAAAGAATGAAAAAACTGACATATGTGTTGCCGAACAGCAAAAAAGTAGTGACATATTTTTTGTCAGTTAGTAACAGACATACGTGCCACCGACCGGTAACAAATATTGTGTTACCAGCCAAAAACACTCACACATGTGTTTCCAGAAGTCAACACAGTGTTGGTGTCTAGTGACAAAATACTATGTGTTACTAACCAGTAACACTGACACATGTGGTTCCAAACTCCAACATAGTGTTTCTGAGTAGTAACAAAATACTATGTGTTACTAATTGATAACACTTGCACATGTGTTTCTAGATGCTAACATAGTGTTGTTGGCTAGTAACAAAATAGACATGTTCCCATATAGTAACATAATTTTGATTCCATTGAATTAGGGTGATCCCAGAAGGTAGGTTTCCAACTATGCATTTTCATCCAAGAACATAGTTTCATTGATGTTTGAAATTATAATTGTATTCTCAGACGGTAACAGGTTGCATCCTTTTGTTGTCTCCCGGTAATGATTTTGATCCTCTTGTCATCTGTCTTTCCCCAGGCCACATGTCTTTAGCCTCAATATGCGGTCCATGCCCCATTACCCTTTCCTTTCCTATATATACCCATACGCAATCATTTTTTCCCCATTTTCACTTGCAAGTATCTTTGAGATATTTTTTCAGCGCTCCAATCTCCATTCTTCTTGTCCACTTCTAGTATTATAGCCTCCAACCTTCTCGTCCACTTACATATTTGTTCTATGATCCTTATATACAGGTATCTTCCATTTTCCAACACCTCTTTTTCTTAAAGAATCAAAACATCAAGGATTCAAGATTCAAGAATAATGACACCTAGAAAAGAGTCCATTAAAACAACCCCCTATGTTTATCAAAACATTTTGTATTCGTAGTTACTACAACTGTTGGAATACCCTCAAATAATCAGTAAATTTAATTGGATTGGTAGCTCAGGGTTCCATAGAATTCTTTACATGCCTCAGTATCAGAAAAAAAAAAACAAGTTATTAAATGATTTAATGTAAGTGTATAATAGTTATGATGACACTTTCATTGTTACGTTACCATCTCACCAATTTTTCATCAGAATAACACCTGATGATATTCATTGTCTAATAGGCCTATCCCATCAAAATGCATTTCCTATAACCACCAAATCTGATATACATCATGAGCAAATTTATTTTTTATAGTCTCATTACGATCTTTCTATTGAGGTTGAGGTTAATAGTCCCTCCAAAAGAGGTATTAACATACAATCTATCAAAGGCCCCTTTCTCCTAGAAATGGTAGAAATTTTCCAGTCTTGCATCATGTTATAGGGAAGATACACTGACATTCCCCAGTGGGAACTTTACTACCTTCTCCAAACCATTTCTAGTGCTATATTTTATTACTACACCTTTATTTCATCAAGGATTCATGTTGACCTTGCTAGAGACAAATTGAATCATGTTGCATTTATTTCTTGTTCTTTTTATGTTATTGCTTTATATTATGAGGGTTTTTACACACTCAAATCAATATATGTTCCAACTGCTGTACATGAGAAGATGGATAAACATGGAATTTCTCTGGACCAAAAGTTGGTGAGTATTTTGTTTTAAAATCATTTAATCTTGATTCTTTTCAAAAATAAAATTATTTTTAAATTAATTATTATAAATATATAATTTGTAACTTTTCTTTGAACATATCAAATAAAGTGAAATAATGGAATACCATAATGCAGTAGTTGATGCACATAACCTTGTCAGGCCAAAGGGGTCTGGTGACAACAATCTAATTAATGTCACCACAATCAATGACTCTTTGTTTGTCACTAGCAGCCAAAAACATAAAGGGATAACATGAGCCATATGTGCTTCTATGGATTCATCCCAATCCCATAGCTAGGGTAGAATGCACACTACCACTATGGAAAATCTAGGTTTTAATTCATACATACTGCATAGTCATTTTAGTTTTATTGAATTATTTTACAAACTAATGATAATTTGAATCTATGATTCTTGACAATGACATATTTCATTATCCTAATGTGCAGCCTTGTCTTATGCATCAACAACTTTGAGACACATGGTGTCTGATCATATTGGTGTAGACACTACATACATACCTGAGAAAGAATAGATTGAGTCTGCATTAGTTTTTCACCCTTTAAGCTCTGGTACTAACTAATAAATAGTGAACTAAATTTTATTTAAATTACTCTTTTGAATTTATTTTAGGAATTTATCATTGTTTTTAATTGGTTTTCGTTAAATTTAGGTTTCGCAGTGCCACCACCACCTTTCCACCTAGTGCCACAGTCTGTTGATTACAAACAACAACATTCAAAGTGTAAGAAACCTCGATTGATTTAATTCTTATTAATTTGAAGTTCTTACTATTCACTTTTTTGTCCTTGTAATTTTGACATACTGAATCTGATATTGTTAAAGAATTGATGCTCATAGATATTTTGAAAATGCAATATGAAATTCAACCTATGACTGCGGCCACCCCCACTCCTCTGACTCCATCACAACACTTAAGGAGTAAATCTATCCAACCTCCCCTTCTTCCTCTAGCTTATGGTAGGGGAAAAAGGATTGTGTTCCCTAGAACAACTACGATCAAGGGGACACATAATTTTACAACATCAAAATTCTCCAATTTTTCAATTAGTGGTGTACCGAGTGTCAGATGAATTTATTTTTTAAATAATATCGATATGGATGAGGAGTATCTTAGTTTTGACATCATTTATGACATGGTAGTGACATGGACTAATGCCCAAGATCTCACTTAATCTACACGTAAGGCTCAAGTTCCAAAATAACCATCCTCTTCAGATCCTCCTTCCCTAACTAGGTAGGAAAGCTTGGATGATGATGCAAAGACCAATTTTTTCAGTAGACATCCTTGTATTAGATAATGTTGCATCCCATGTCATGGAAAATGTTCTTCCTGACATTAAGGTGTTGAATATGTGGGAGATCAGATTGAAATATATGATAAAATAAATTAATCATAGATATCATAATCATGAACAAAGAGAAAGACTTTTTTCATTGATTAAAAAATGAACCAGTGATGATTGATGCTTTACTTTCTCAAGCATAATCTGGTAATGTAGTCACCAATAATATTTACAATAGGGATGAATTTTTTACTATAATTCTTAATAATTTGGCTAATTTGAATGTTGAGGTGCATTCTTACTACAACAAGTGAAATAGAGATAAGAAACTTTTCACTATTGCTAATGCAGAGAAAGACTTGGCCATGGTAAGTCCTGATTTTTTTTAGATTATTATATATAAATAGTTATATTTTATTTGATTCTAAATACTAATTATTGGATTGTTAATTACATTCAAAATACCATACTTTGAAGACAGAGGTGTAGGTTTTAGATGAGCACCTGAAAAGAGAGAGAGAGAGTTTCCCCGGGACAATTGATTTTAAAGAAAAAATTGTTTTGTTAAACAAATAGAACAATACTTTGTGGAAGATTATAAAGGAGAATGGACTAGATCTAAAGATTCTTTTGAATAAAAAACTGATGAGGATCCTTCTCTCCTTTCAACAGGAGATGCAGCTCACAAAGATAAATAAAATTAAAAAAATATTAATGCAGTTGCAAATAATAAGTAGAGTCTGGTGTGCTAAAAGATAGTTCAAATGTTGTCGATGTTATAGAATTTGTTCAAGGACAAGGGTCAAAATGAACTTGAATTAAATATATTGATGTAAATCATTGTATTTGACAAATGAAATTTGAAAACATTATCTTTATGTGAAATTATCAATCTTTTTATTTCTCTCATACTTGTTGTCAAATGAAAACTTTAGTCTTTTATCCCTTTTTTCAAACTTGTATAGTTTATGAATAGTATACATGGATTCTAGAATATGGATTCACATTCTTCAATTTAGTTTCAAACATGTATGCACTCAATATTTAAAACTTGGATGTGCATTTTTTCTTAGATTAGGGTAAAAGTGAGGTTTTTGAAAGGGCCCACAACCTTGTACAAAGAAGAAGGGGGAAGAGAAAAGGAAGAAAAGAACTCCTGCACAACACTAGGGAAAAGAAGAAGAAACCACTAGAAAGAAGAGAGGAAGTTGTTGAAGAAAAAAAGTCAACAACAAATATAAATGAGAAGAAAAGAAGGAATAACACCTTTATTTGTGATTGAAGACAACAAGAAGGGATAAAAAAAGGAGAAGAGAAGATTCAGTCTAAATGAAGTTTTCAAAAGATGAAGTGGAGACCACCAAATGGTCACCACAAGAGAAGCAGAAAAAGGAAAAGGAGGGAAAAGAGGATATGAATTCAAAGCTTACCCTTCTTCCCCATCTTCGAGCGCACTAATTGCCAATTTTTCAAAAATTGTTCCTCCGAGCCTAGCACATTAGTTATGGCCAAAATCAGAGGGTTGTCAGTCTATGATTCCCGATTCAAAGAGAAGGGGCCTTCTTTATCCACAAAATGATTAGATTCATGAGGTTTGTTGATTCCCGGATTGGATCTCTCCACCAAATGAGAAGGCACTAATTGATGATCCACCATAACACTCTCAACTATTGTTGTGGGTTGAGCCTCCACCAACAGATCTACATTCTTATCTTTTTAAACATATACATCAGAATCTGAGTCCTCCTAAAGGCCAGGGGGCCCCAATGCTTGGAAGGATTTTTCTTGGTAGGATGAGATTTCTTATGAGGAAAGTAAGACACAAGATGGCCCAGTGTCTTATAATTTCTGCATCTGAAGGTCATATGTTCATATTCAAGAGGCTGAACATGGGACACATCACCCATCTTGAGGGTCATCTTATCTAGTAGTCCTTTACTAAGGTCAAATTCAATGCATATTCTGAAAAAAGTAAGAAGCCCACTATGAAATCTTGTGACATCCTATTTTATAAATTTCCCTAAACAATTTTCGATATCCTCCATAAAAAGGAAAAAATTGAGAGGAATATTGGGTAACCTCACCCAAATAAGAACTCACAAGATGGAATAGGAGTACGGGTCGAAATGAGGGAACTAAGGGGTAGTAAAAAAACCTGCCAAACCTAAAAACCATGGGCCCGAATTCAAGGCTCTCTGATAATCCTCCTGAGTGAAGAACAAAATGATGAAGAATCCTTTGGCACAGAAGAAAAGGTCACAATTTTTAGTCTAATTGGAGTGAACCCATTGGATAAGTGTGTTCATCGAAGGCCAAACACCATTAATTTTATAGATGAGGGCATTTTTTCCAAATTATTTTTGAGAACCAAAGATTCTGCACTTGTGATTTTCAGAGAAGGGGAGTCCGTAACTTGCTCTACAAGATAAGCTAGAGTGGAGGATTAGAGACAAAAGAGGTGGATGCAACATGCTTAAACAAATCCTCCTTAAATGTAACAGTGTTACTAGCTCTGGAACCTCCCTTTAAGAATCCTGGCATAGAAATCGTGGAATCCAGGGTTATCTCGTATGAGATAAGAGGGGAGTCATCCAAAAGCATCTTTCCTACGAAAGAGAGGCCAAAAGAGCTCATATTAAATCCAGTTTTATGGGAGAGAATACATTTTATATCCATCCCAATAGCATGTCAATGAATTTGGAGACATAGGGTATTACCAGAGAGAGTGCTGACAAACACTTGTATCTTCCATTAATGACCATCAAGTGGTTAGGAAGCACCATTGGCAAGAGAAAAATTATTTAGAGAGGGGAGATGATCAACAACAAGCTCCTTCTTCTCTATTTGGATAGAATCCATAGCAGGGGAGCCACTAAACCCTGCTTCACTACCATTCTTCAACATGAATCCCAAACCTATAGTGCCACAACCACCCAAGCCTAAACACTTGCCATCGATCACCGACCATGCCGGTTCTAGGGTTATGGTAGAGGAAGCTCACCATTTTTTCTTTAATAGTAGCTAAAAAATTATCAGCCAAAAAAATCCCCTACTTAGATGTGCATGTTGTTGTTGAATCTTGATAGTTGATTCATCATGTAAAGATTATCTCCAATAATCATGAAGGGGTATAGACTACTATGTTTTTTATTAATTCTAATAATCATGATGGGATTTATGGATTATAATATCTTTTCAAACACATGTGCTTGTGGAATTGATGGTGTGAGATCGAATATTTAAGATACTTTCCTAGTAAGGAACTTTAATTTTATTACACCCTCTAGTTTACATATTGCGTAACATCCTCATTTTTATACATTAGAACAAGTAATTTTTTTTTTTGATAAATGCTTCCTAGTTCTAAATACATAATTTAGAACTCATAAATCAAAACAACCATTCTTATAATAGATAACCATATGCAGCTGTAATGACTCGGAGTACCTCCGATCTATTCATTCCATGACTCGGTAATCTATCGATCTATTCATGAGTATCAAGAGTTGGCATTTTTAATCTAACACATCACTCTTGCGGTTCTCTTCCCTAATCTGGGATTTAGAATGCTCTGTCTAAGGAACCTATCTGAATAATTGTTACCATTATTCATTGGCATCTCGTCCCTTAGACTAGGTGACATAGGACAACACAATCAGCAGCTTGCGATACTTTGGCCAAAGATTTGAAACATAATGCTTATGTCTCGTATTCCTTGACGGCATACTCGTCAATATGGAATACATCCTTCACCCCATTCTTTTGTTATGTAGAATGTCTTATACTGACTTCTGTCAGTCTCTCCTGTCCCAAGTTATTCACTCAGGAACGGATTAATAATATGGCAACGTTATAAGGATGCTCTCAAGAACTAGGGATACGATGACATACTGGGTCAACCCTAGTTAACCCTGTGTGTCAAGGTACCCCGAGTCTCCAGGGGCAGCCTCATAACATGACCATGTCGGTAACCAATCCCAGAGTAAAAACTTGTTCAAGTTTAAGTAGTAAATCTTGACGATTAATGCAAAGGGTGTCGCCATAAGTCACCTGCATTGTTGTATCTTCGAGAAGATCCTAATCTTCTCGAAGGTGCAACCCTATAATCGACTTGTGCCATCAACCTTCAAATCCACCTTGATAAGATCTACTTAACTTTTAAGGTGTTACTTACATGGAGTTTAAATTATACTCTAAGACACTCCTTTTTAGGGTAGTCTTTTCCCAACCCCTGGGTTCCTCATCTTAAAATTGCCTTTCTTATTAAGACCTATTCCACAAAGAGAAGTTTAATAAGATTGAGGTCTCAACAAGGAGATCATTGTTTCACAATAATCCTAATCTACGAAATTGGGTAGTAACCCCAAGTCTTCTCATAAGATTGCTAACTTATCCCTTTTGGGTTTATTCCAGATCTTTAAAACTGAAATATATCTTACTTATTAGTGTTAAGATATAGTGATTTTAAAAACATTCAGTACGTTGTCTTGACTTAGATCAAGGTTAGAGAGTAACAGATTACTCTTCTCGTTCAGCTTCTTGAAAGGGTTTATTTTAACCTTAGCTTCTCAAAAATCAGTGATCTAAATTACAATAGGCTTTAAATGGAACATAGCAGAACTATTAAACATTTACAAGTATTTAGTCACATAATCTTAGCAAGGCTTACCTAGAGAATTCCCAAATATCTCCAAGGTATACAATAATATAAATGTACTTTAAATCATTCGAATCGAAGAAGTTCAATCCATCAAGATACAGTTGCAACCATATACAAGTAACAATCCCTTTTTTTCATTCATTACAAGCTAATTAATTACAACTTATGCATTCAGCATATGAGATACAATACTCAACAACAAGAGAACAAATTCCTTCATATAATACAATTAGAGAAGTCAAATTGAAATTCAGCATAAAACCAAATTAAATAATCTGAGCATCATATCAGATCTGCGTGCCTTTACCACTTACGACAACCATCTGCAAAATTGCCAACACAGGTCAGTTCTGCGAACTGAGCATGATAAGCACTAAATCTTAAAACAATTGCATTCTAACAATTGCTCTCATTGAACAACCTATTTAAATGAAATCAGGATAAATATCTTTCTACAATTTTAACATGACTATAATGCATAACCTCTATTATAGCTATCAAATAGTCCTAAATATTTTAGATGACTCAACGTACATATTAGAGACTAAGAAGAACAAAATAATTCCAAAACATCCATCCGTCTATATCTCCAAGATAACATCAATCCATCAATTTATTCCATTCTAAAAAGAATATCCTATCAGCTCGTATTTCAGCAAGTATGATTCAAACAAGTTCACAAGGCAGTTTATAATAACCAGCAAGCTCACTGACATAATTCCTTTTCAATCATACACTAAGTTAATGGTACAGACAAGTATAGCCACTTATACAACAACACACAATTTATGCTAGTCTCTCCATACAGTACTACTGTCTATTCTTGTTTTACCCTTACCGTAGAGATCACATAAGGTTTCAAGAGAATAAAACATTCATAGTTTCTAGACAAGGAGAGAATAACTTATTATTCATACAGTTATAGATATCAACATAACTTAACAGTAGAGGAGAAAGAAATAGAGACATTCATATTCCATTCCAATCATGTTCATGACTGTACCGTCCTCTTAAGAGTAATGCATTTACACTATACACATGTGACTAAATCAGCCGAGGCCACAAGAAGATACTACAGCTTCACCAAAATTCCAATATAAAATTCACCTGTAGATTATTAAGCAATACAAGAGTTCACGCGACAAGAAATAATAAAATATCTGACCCCAAAAAATCTTTCCATATTATTCAACAACATGCAAAATATCCAACGCCATCGCCTGTCATGGCACAGCTAAGAGCTCTTTGTTTCAGTCAAACTTGAAACAAGATCACATTAAAACAATTAACGTTTCCATATGAAATACAGTGACATTCACACAGAGTCGAAACGCAATATGCACAGCTTCATTCAAATAAGAAAATCCCTACGATTATACAACATGGGTGTAAATTAGAAGTCGTTTTCAAGAAGAACAATCACAACTAGGTCCTCACAGGAGCCGAGTTCCATACCAATAAATTTTCCTCAAGGTTTCATTTGAAGTCGAGTTACTACAAAATATAACAGGGTATCAACAAAGTCAAGTTGATAAAGAAACCCCAACCTTTAATTCCTCAGAATCAAACTGAACATAACACAATGATAATAAGAAAGAATCAAAACGATATGCATGCTCAGCGAGGGCTGAAATCGAGAACGATCCAACACGTAACATATCATGGATTCCAACAATGCCAAATCCAACTAATACTTATAATCAAGGTTTAAATTGAAGTTGAATTCATATGACAATAATTCAACAATCCTAAAAGTACTCACAACAAACTTCTACAGAAGTTACAACATAAATTACCTTTCAATGACTCCATCGAAGTCAATATCATTTAGTATTCTTAACAAAACAACAACATTCATAACCAAGCTTGACAGAAGTTTGAAATACTAGATACATTTCAAGGACTCTCACTGAAGTAATACCGACCGTATTCATAACTAAGCTTACACAGAAGTAGAAACACTAGTTACCTATCAAGGACTTCGACTGAGTCCATAACAACAGTATTCACAACAGAGCTTATACAGAAGAGAAAAACATAATATACGCTTCAAGGATTCAAAAAGGAGTCAAACCCATGTAGTATTCTTCAAATAAACTTCTACAGAAGTAGAAAGATACAAGATACATATTAAATTCAAGAATTCCAACTGTATCAATAACATACAGTATTCATGACTGAACTCCTACAGAAGTAGAAACGTATGTTAATTTTCAAGGACTCAAAAAGGAGTCGTACCCATTTAGTATTCTCAAATAAACTTCTACTGAAGTAGAAAGATACTATCTATTTCCAAGAATTCCAACTGTATCAATCTCCACAAGTGTTAACAGCAAGGCTTCAACAAAAGTCTATACCAAGCAAGAAAGCATTTTTATGGACTCCAACAAATTCAAATTCGTACATTATCCTTGCAAGCATTTCTACAAAATCTAACCGAAATGCAAAACACAGCAAGATAATTCAACCGTATGAAACAAAATGTACACCCAGCAAGGGTTTGACTGAATAATCGAACCAACATGAAGATACAACAAACTATTTCATACAATGCTACCATAAAAACCAACTGGACCAAAAATCATCTGAACAGAGTTGTTCTAATGAAATCATTTGAAGGAAAGCAAGATTTTTAAAAGTTAGGGCCTAACATGCCTGGTAATGTCACTTAAAAATCTGAAGAAGACCTCTGAATGAGCTCGATCCTTCTCCTCTTCTTCCATGTTAGATTCAACAACAATAATTTGTTATTTCCATGCCTTATAAACTTTCCTCGACAGAGAAAAGAGCTAGTTATTCTCATAGTTGCCATACAACACCAAGTAGACTGGTTCGAAGAACCAGTGATCAAACAGAGAGAAAAATGGAGCGTATGGAAAACCAAACAACCAACTAGTTTTCCATTTTGCATGCCTTCCCGAGCAATCTGCGCTCGGAAACCGAGTTCCTTAATTGCATTGACTCTGAAATTCCCGCTCAATCTCCATTGCCACCGACTGCCATAGTTGGCGATGGACAAAAACAAACCAAAGACCATTTCTAGATTTGGCGAATTTGCCACGTTGCATTTCATTAGCCATTTGAAACTTCCACCAAATCCCTTGTCCCTCATACTTATCCATCTCATTTAATGCCATAGAAACTACCACCCATGGCTCACACCCCTTCATAGGTCCCTTTCATCCATGATCATTAGTTAGGTTAGAAACATAGGTTAGACCTTAAGGTGATACTTAGTATAACCTCCTTAGCGCTAGGTCACTAACCTTAGAACATTTAGCTTATAGTTTAGGGCTAGGCTAGATTAGCACTAATCCAACCCATAGGTTATAGTTTAGGTTTAGGTTATTAACCTTAATAGAACCAGTCTAGGTCTAACAAATAGAATCGTTCAGTATAAGAACCAACAGATACATTCCCGAAATGGATTCAATCCAGCATTGATAATAAGCTAGCAATAAATATATCAGAATTTATTACCTGGCTCAAGGTCTAGACCTTCATGATATTACGATATCGGGAACCAATTCATTTAACACGATCAGCCTGAGTTAGACTCCGGAATTGCTTATTCAACACATTCAGACCTTGCAACCTTCGTAAGGTCTATAATTTTTGTTCATCCTGAATAAACTTAAAAGATCTCTTGGATCAATGCCACTGATCCAAGGCTGAGTCATATAGACGGGTAAATCCACAATTCATTCCGAAATCAGATTAAACTCAGGTGCAAAAATGAAAGAAATAAAAGAGTCCAAGCATATCCTGGCTCAGTCAAAGATATTCAAGAGCAAAGAAGATACAATCCATATCAAGCATGACTTCACAATCAAAGGAACACGTCCTTTTTATAGAAGAAATCATATATCAACACTTGAATGCTCAGGAGTAAGTAACAATAGTTCAGAGTGTTACATATTGCACAACTATCTACCATCTTTTATTTTCAAACATTATAAAATATATATAAAGGATTTTTAAAAATTCCAAACATTATATTCACAATTTTTGTAAATTAAATTTAAAGAAAATTTCGAGTCATAATATATATTTCATAATATGAATAATTTCAATTCTCTGGTAGCTGAAATAGTCTTATCCTTAATGGTCCTTCATCATTTATTTAATATGTTGCAGTTTCTGGTCCAGCAGAGTCCAAGCCAATTTCACCATAATTAGAGACTCCATTTTTTGCTATCTAATTAACATCTCTATGCTCTATGAGAGATTTCCATGTAGCTATCACTCTTTCATATGAAAATGTGTCCACTCCGTATCTAGAAACATGAATACTTAAACAAGTTTCCAAAATCTTGTCCAATCTATTGCAAAGTTTTGATTTCAAAAATGTCACTTCACTATATACCCTTTCATCTTCAATAGACCCAAGAATCATTTTCTGTATGAGTTTATATAGTATGAAGTATTCACTTATATTTTCTCTCACAATGCTACTCTGATACATCTCTCTCCACAATAGTGTGATAGCTCCCATTTCTGATGGCTCAAAAGTAGTCTTATATTGATCATTCATGGTATATGCAAAATGTTGCGACTGTGATATGAGTAATTTTTTTTCCAATATACCATTTAATTCCTCTCCATCAACATCTGAATATTTTCAAAACTACTCTATATGTGCAGTCATGGATTTCCCAAAGTTTGTATCTTTTTGTTCTTCACCAATCATTGGATTCTAGAAAATGGGATTTAAAACTCCCATGGCCTCAAGAAAATCACTATTTTAAAAATGTTCTCTAATCTTTGAAGATAATGTTTTAGAAATATTCATCAATTTTTTTCATGTATTAGAAATTGTAGCATAAAAAAGAATGGTCATGACTGGCACTTCCTCAATTTTAGAACTTATTACATAAGGATATCTATAGAAGGTGTGCATTGGAATATTTGTCCCATCAAATAAAATACAAAGATGACCATTGATATTGAACTTTAAATAGCTATTGGGATATTTTCTATCTGTCAAAACCTTCCAACTATTTAAAATTGGCTTTTGAAACCAGTCTTGGGTGGAATATAAGGTATCCAAAATCATACATACTTGTCTCCTTAATTTTATAAAATCAACAATGTAAATGGATCTTTCCTAAGTATGTTTTACCAAGATGTTTATTTACCAAGATGTTTATTTACTTTAGCATTTGCAAAATACCACATAAAGCTAATATTGTCTCTAAATATTTCAAGTGATATAAGATATCTTTAGCCTTGTCCACTTCTCTTCGATTCTTGAACATATACCCTATTAAGGACCTGTATTCCTCAAAAATCCTGTAAGTTGGATCATACAATGATATCCATCTTATGTCAACATATTTTAACAATTTGTTGAGTGTAGGGAATATAGTTGTTGAGTAGAGAATACTTAACAAAAGTCACACAAGAGGTTCATGCAGGAAAATAGGGCATGTTCAAAGGTGCGAATGGATAAGGGAAACACACATGTAGATGATAAGTTCATATTTTGGGACTTAGCCATTTTTGTACATGAGGATCTATTTTTAGAGATGACGTGCAGAGCACATAAACAAGGTAGAGACTTGCGCGCCACGCATTGGCTATTTTTGAAGGATCGACTACAAAGCACTTTGCATGGATGCGGACTAAGAATAGGTTTATCACTATCAGTTAACTAAAGGAATTCTATTATTAGCACACTTGCATGGGGGACTATGGTTGCAAAAGTGCGTAGCTAATAATAGCATGCGACCTATTTTGGGATTAGCTAAGCAGTGAAGGGAAAGTACCCACCCTTATAAATATGTAGTGAACTACATAGTAGATGATATATAATATAAAATAATGAGAGAGAGAGAGACAGATATATGGATTTATGTGTGCAAGACTGGACTACTCTATCAGATCTCTGTGTGTGTGTGTGGACATAGAATTCCATTACTGTAAGAAGCTTCTATGTAATTTCCATATTTAATATAATGGAGGATATTGGCTGAATCTAAGTGTTATTTCTATGTGTATATAGATCTAGTATGTTCTTGATTTCATCATGGTTGATACTTAATTTTATTCTCCCTTAGATATAGATTTGACATGCTCTGTAGAATGATGTATTAATAATGGAACTACATTTATTATGTCTTCATCATGCTAATATCCTCCAAAAACAACCCTAAAGAGGGACCTGGTACCTTTACATGGTTCGGGTCAGCACTCAATCTAGGATGAGTGATGTGCTAGTGCACCTGGGGTCTTATTGGGCTTGTATTGCTAAATTCTAGGCTGCATCAATAGCTCAAGTAGAAGATCACATAAGGATTGGGCAAGCAGAAACTAGATGCACAGGAAGGCATAGATTTAGGAAGGAACATGAGCGCACCAGAATAATTTGAATTTAGGATTTAGCCACTTTTATGGGTCAAGGCTATTTTATGAGATGGAGTGTTGAGCACGTCATAAACATGAATACTTGTAGATCACGAAAGGCTTTTTTGGGATATGCAACAGTTTGAGTGCCATGCAGGGTCTTGATCTAATAATAGGATTTCTACTTAGACTTAACTATAGGAAATATATTATTAGAGCACTTGCATGATTTTTTATTCCCTTGCAAAGGCGCGTGGCTATTGTTAGCATGTAGCCTATTTTTGGAAGGTACATGGGAAGTGAAGGGTAATTCCCCACCCTGATATATGTATTGATTTGCATGGCTTAGAGGACACCAATTATTGTAGAGTTATGTTGTGGATTTTCTAGCGCACATAACCATGGAGACTATTTCTTAAATGTATGAAGCTTCTATGTTTTGTAATATTTAATATAATGGATCATAATGGCTGGAGATTGGTGTTAGATGTGACTAAATCTAGTTCTTGCATAGTAAATCTTATTATGATCATTGTTTAGTTAATCTTTCACGTGGTTTAGATCTAGATTTGGTTCATTTATTATGGATATGAATATATACATGGACAACCATGATAACATTCTAGACAAACAATTCTAAAGATGGACCTGGTACCCTTGCGCGCTTCAGGTGAGTGCTCAGTTTTGGTAGAGTAATGTGTCAACGTGCCTTGGGATTTATGGGTATATTCTAGGTTACTTCATTGGTTCCTTTGTTAGGACCTCTTTCTCAACTGTTTTTCAGGATGTTGTGTGATGAAGACATACTGATTGACCTTGGTCAGTATTGAGGAGTGGTTAGTAGATCTAGAAGAGGATTATGCTCATAGATTCAATACCTGACCTGATTTTAATGCATGAGTGTTGGTTAAGAAGAATATGTATGACTACTTATATGAGAGATTCTTTTCTATCTTCCCAATAGAATTGTACGAGTGGCTAGTTGCTTATGTGTTAAAGAGAAATTAGAGGTTTTGTAAGCTTGTTTGGACGCATGAAGAATTCAGGCCTTGTATGATGTAGATATTATTTAGACACGATCTATGGATGTTTGGTTCCGTGGTGTTTTGAATAGCTATTCTCTAGAGAATGTAGTTTCAACTTACTGTTTCCCAGAGGTTGTTGAGTTTTAGTTTTTGTGCGAGCCTAGAGGATCGTATTTGCATGGTATTTCACTTTCGATTAAGATCTTGATTATAACCTTGAATTTAGAAAATAAGTCGATGGATAACTATACCCCACCATGCATGGGGGAAAGAGTAGGTTTGGTAAGGATGGCGGACCTAGTGGCAGAGAGACAAAGGGAAGAAATGTGGTTTAAGTTTAATAAAGCACGTGAGAGGGATCTAGAGAAATAGTGTGAAGTTGTAGAATGGATGGAGTTGTGGAGAGAGATGGCTCGTGAAGGATTTAGGGATCACATAGAAGACATGGATCCAGAGCATATGGATCACCCCCATTTCGGAAAGCATGGTAGGGAACCCTCTACAACCTCAAATGAGAGTGCACCAGTAGAGATGACATGGACCATAGGTGAGCATTTGAATTTACCTAGCAACCTAGGCCATTCACTTAGTTTTCTAGTTTCTATAATAATAAGTAATAAACAAGCTAGTGTGAGTAGTAGAGTTACAGTAGATATATTTAATTTGCAGTCAAGTTCAGGAGTTGATTATGGAACTTATTCATATATGGTGCACTTATCATCTAATTTATTTTGAGGACCAGTTGGAGGCATTTTTTCTAGCACATTGTCGGCACTGAACATAGGCATGCAAAACCTAGGCATCACATCTGGAAGTAGTGTAACTTCCTAGACTGTGAGTGTTTAGTTTAGAAAAACCATCAGAACATAAGGTAGTGCATCCTTTGGTCCATTACCTAGCATAGGAGGATGCTCAGGAGGATCACGTGGCTCAGGTGCTAGAGGATCTGAGAGCGGTGGAAAAACGGGAGGAAAAATAGGAGGCTTTGGATCTAGTGGGAAAGGTCCACAACAACCTTAGAAAATTTATATGGAGATGTCTCTCTATCTGCCAGAGTAAAGAGGTATCGAAGATGCATCTGAGAACGTGCATATGTGTGAGATAATGTGGCATGTAAAAGGGATTACAGCTCTAGAGCACAAGGCAAACCATTTCACAACTACATTATAGGGACATGCACACGGGTGGTACAGAAAGTTTGATCCTAATCAGACTTGTGTGGATTATACAACACTTTGAGATTCTTTCTTAAAGGAATTTTATATCCCTAAGTTTGATCAAAAGATCATAAGAGCACTTAAAGACATTAAGAAAGGCACTACTAAAAGTGTTTGGGAATATGATCCATGGTTCAAGACTCTTCTATATAAGTTATCTTATGGCATACATGCGAGACAAAATTCACAGTGCTTCATTGGAGGACTGATCACACTTTTCAAAAAGGTTCTTTCACATAATATTTACACAAATCTATGCAAATTACTTGAAGCAGCTCTATGCATTGAGGTGGTAGGAAGTGTGGACACAGGAGTGATCCCATTCTTGGAAGCTAAGATTACAACAATGGTGGAGTAGTTTGAGAAATTATCTACTAATTCAGCGCATGTGACGTACAATGGAATTTGGTGTATGGACTGTGAAGTAGAGGGGCATACTAAGAATAGTTTCCCTTAGAAATTGGTGCACTACTTGTTACTGAATTGCGATATATGTCACTTGGACCATAGTTCAATTCATTTCCCATTATTGTAGTGTGCGATAATAAAGAATGTGTCTAGTTACTATAATATTTTCAGGTCCTCGACTCATGATACTAAAGATTCCAAGTTGATCAATAAGATCCATGATGCCATTGATGTTTGTGTAAGAAAGATTAGCGTTGCAAATAATTCCAAGGAAAAGGGTGAACATCATGATTATGATCATAGTGAGGGGCGTTCTGATGGTGGCCATGGTAGAGGTCCAAGTTACAGAGGTGGATTCCGAGGTTGAGGTCATGGGGGAGGAAGAAGTGATTTCCCTCTTGGAACCTACTATACATGTGGATCTCCTTACCACTATAGGTAGGAATTTCCATAGAATATTGTGTGTTCTCTTTTAAGAAAGAATCATAGCCCGACTTATTTGAACACTTAAGTAAGAAACACAAATATTAAAATAAGGGCACAGGAATGGTTAGAGTACATCGCATTGTGGAAGACCAATGGATTCCAAAGTTAGCATTGGATTATGAGTTGGTGCCTGTGAATATTACTACAAGCACTGAGGTAGTGCACGTCAGGGAGACTCTGTATAAGAAACCTACCATTACTAAGGAGGAAGTCCTGCATGCCAAGTATCTAGACCCTATACATCAGAAGGAGGTTTATCAAGAAACTATGGAAGTATTTTGGAATTTATAGGGTGAGATATAGTGTTTGAAGGAACAGTTGCAAAAGTTGGAACAAAATAAAGAAAATGATCTCCATCAAATAAATGTTGATGACTTGAAATAAGTTTGTAAGATGTTGTTCCAAGAGAACATTATTCCTTTGTTGGGAAACTAGTTGAATGGAAACACTCCACGCACTAGGAATGAACATGAGAGACAACATTTTCATTCTAATCTTCCTCTAGAAAGTTTGGATTATGAAAATGAGATTACTCTAAATGTTGTTGGTTGTCTATTGAGTAACATCTTGATTAACATAGGCACAAAAGTGAATGTGATCACTTTGGATGCATGGGTTCAAATGGAAAGACCTCTATTACAACCATCTTCTAATGTGTTGTTCATGGAAAAATGAACTAAGGAAATGTTCATTGGAATTTTAAAAGATGCATCCATTACTATACAGGGGTTCAATTTCATTGGGGACTTCGAGGTCTTAGCGCTTGCAACAGTAGAAAAATTTCTTGCATTACTTGGGTGCCCTTGGTGCTATGTAAATAATACTGAATTGTGTTTTAAAAAGGGGTATATTAGATTTGAGAATAAGGAAGAGCACATCATCATACCTCTGACAAATGGGAAATATGTGCCTTATGTAGAGCCCTTAAGAGAAGAATACTTGAACTGAATTTATGTGCACACCATCTGAGATCCAAAAGTTCTTGAGCCATCAAAGGAAGGATTTCTCCAGTGGTATGATGTATAGTCCATGAGTGATACTACAAGTGTTGCATGTGACAATTGGGTTTACAAAAATTATGAAATGGTTGGGTGAAAATTACAGAGTGTAGCTATGTGCGACAGTAAACTAATCAATATGAGGCATTTAGGAAATAACTAGGTAGAAAAGTATATAGGTGAGGAGAATCCATAAATATTCCTACTTGTTATGGAAGTTCAATGGGAATATCAGGTGGAAATAAGGAACATGTTAGTATATACTTTATGTGGGATGACAACGCGTTGGTAGATTGTTCACAGGGATAGCCTCTTAGAATGGAGAGAAGTAAGGATTTATTTATATGCTCGGTTTTTAAAAATAAATGTGCCCACTATGATTTGTGCATTCCATGGTAATGATCCTATTCAATACCATTTCTAGCAGTGTGAGAGACTCTGGATAGTGGGGCAGGAAACGTTTCCACCTTCATTATGGGTACACAAGTTTTATTTCACTTTGTGAGGTTGGGCGCGGACATGGTATGTCTATGCAGAGTTGAATAGAGCGATTACAAATCAGCAAGAACTTGTTGAAGCTATGACTCATACCTTTGATTACTTTTCTTCTAAACCCCTTGATAAATGAGGTGCTACAGATTATGAAGTACTTAACTATGGGAGATAGCGCAAAGGCCAAAGAGTTACTTTAAGAGTTGTTAGGGTAATCAGACCTGGGGGCACGTTTTGAAGAGGAAGAAATAGATTCCAAGCATCTTGGGCGCACCTACATAGAAAGATAAAATGGTAAGATGATTTACATGGTTGATGATGAAGAGGTAGAGAACCTGGACATTAAGTACATAGAGGGTACACATGAAGTATTGGATAGTGTAGATGAGAAGGCACGTGCCTACCATGAGCTTATAAATACTAAGAAACTTAACATCGACACAGATGTTGAACCTAAGAAGGATATTATAGGAGATTACTAGTCTGACTCTGAGGTTGCTAAGATCATTGAGCTACTACATGACTTTCAGGATTTATTCCCTAGAGGCTATAATGAATTCAAATGCATACATGAATCATTGGGATAAATTAAGATAAATATAAAATAAGGTGCATGCACAGTCCAAAAGAGGCCTTACAGGATGAATTTGAACTTGAGTGTCAAGGTAAAGGAAGAAATTGACAAAATGTTAATTTTTGGAATTATTGTGCCGATTGAGGAGTCAAAGTGTGTAATCCATGTGGTGATCAACATCAAGAAATATTGTAGAATCAGAATTTTTGTGATTACATCGAGTTAAATGTTGCATGTGTGATTAATCCCTTTCCCACACCCTTTACTGAGGAAATCTTGGAAGGCGTTGTAGAGTGCAAAATCTACTCCTTCACTGATGGATTCTCTAGATATTATAAGGTGAGGATAGCTATTGAGGATCAAGAGAAGAAGGATTTCACCACCAAGTGGGGAAGTTTTACATACACGGTTATGCCCTTTGGATTAAATAATGCACCGGTAGTATTCTCATGCATAAAAGTACAAACATTCCATGATTTTATTCACAAGTTCTTACAGGTGTATCTAGATGATTAGACAGTCTATGGGCTCGTGAAAGATCACTGTGATAACTTAGGGATGTTGTTTGAGATATGTAGGAAGTTGAGCATCTCCATGAAAATTAAGAAGTGTATATTTTCCACCCCTTTTGGAATTTTGCTAGGGTACATCATCTGCAAAGAAGGATTGTTGGTGGATCCTACTATTATGATTTTAGGCTTGGAGGAACCTACTAGCCAAAGTGATGTATGTGGATTCTTGGGGCACACAAGTTATTACATAAATTTTATTAAGGGATATGCTAATATATTCACACCCTTAGAAGAATTACTTGAGGGAAAAGGAAAGCTCTATTAGGGTGAGTCACAACAATGCGTGTTTGACACACTTAAGGAAAGGATTACTACAACACCCATTTTACACTTTCCTTCATGGTCCAAGCCCTTTCTTGTTCATGTAGACACCTCTGGCATGGCCATTGGTGTCGTATTAGCTCATCCTAGAGAGGGGATTGTCGATCATCCTATTTTTTTTCTAGAAGAATGTTAAGTCCAACAGAATAGAATTATACAACAACAGAGTGTGAGGCCTTGTCTATGATCTACGCGCTCCATAAGTTTCAATAGTATTTGCTAGATACACCATTTATATTTTATATAGACCACATGGTATTGAAGTACTTGGTGAACAAGCCCCTTTTTATAGGGGTGCATATGTCGTTCAGTACTGTTATTTTAGGAGTTCAATTTTATAGTGGTGGTTAAGCCTGGTAAGAGCAATTATGGTCCAAATCACTTATCAAGAATTCAATCAAGAGAGGTCATCCAGAGCATTGAGGATACAATTTCAGATGCATAACTATTTAGGCTGAACCACGTGCCCTTAGAATTGGAAGATATTGTTTTCTTTTTACTTATAGGTGTGGTTCCCAAAGGAATGAAGTCTTTAGAGAAGAAATAACTTGCTATCCACACCATGCCTTATATGTCAATCAACGGATACTTATACAAATTAGGTCATGATGAATTTTAGCACTGGTGTGTACTAAAGCATGAGCATATAGAAATAATGGCAGATGCTCATGGTGGTATTGCAGGTGGACACTATGTAGGGGATGCCACCGTGCACAAAATTCTACTCGCTAGTCTATGGTGGGAAACTTTATATAAGGATTGTAAAGCATATTGTAAGGCATGTGACCATTTTTAGTGCCTTGGAAAGCCTGGGAAACATGATGAAATGCCTTTAAGGCCTATTACTAGCGTAAAACCTTTTGAGAAATGGGAAATTGACTTTTTTGACCCTATTTCCCTAGCCGCACACAAGATAGGATCGTGCTACATTATAACATGTACATATTATCTTACAAGGTGGGTGGAAGCAACACCTATAAAGGATTACACAACATCAAGGTTTCTGTTGAGTAGACAAAGTATGACACTAAGGAGAAAGTGCACAGAAGATTCACACATGGTAGCAAGGAAAATTTGAAGGCGTGGAAGGATAGGGAAGGAAGCGTGCATGAAAGATAGATTGAATTGGGACTTAGAAATTTTCATGGTTACGAGCTATTTTTAGAGATAGTGTATAGAGCACACAATAGGATGGAGACTTGTGCGACACACAAAAGCTATTTTAGGAAGAGCATATACTAAAGTGCTATGCACAAGTTTGAATTAATAATAGAATTCCTATTTCCATTTAACTGTAAGAGATGTATTATTAACACACTTGCATGTGTGCATGTTATTGTAAAGTTGCATGATTATTTTCAGCATGTGACCTATTTTTGTAAGTGTGTAACTTCACCGCCCTTATAAATATGTAGTAATCTGTGTAGATTAGGAGTGTTGTGTATGAGCTATTATGGAGTTATGTATCCAGATCTAATGCGAGCATAAACTTATGATACTACTTATTGTAAGAAGCTTATGTGTTTATTGTGTTTTAATAGAATGGAGTGTGTTGGGTTAATAAAGGTGTTAAATATGACTAAAACTAGTTCTTACATAGTTGACTTTGTTATATCTATCGCTTAATTCATTATTATTTTAGATCTAGATATGGAATATTCATGTTGTTTGTGGATATGAATAAATTACATATTCATCATGTTCACCACCTATATAAGCAACTCTAAAGATGGTCATGGTACCTTTGAGTGCTTTGGATGAGCACATAGCTCAAGTTGGGTGATGTGCCAGCACGCCTGGGTGGTTCGTGGTAAATTCTAGGCTGCATCATTGGTTCCATTTCCAGGACCTCTTTTTCATTTGTTTTTAGGATGGTTCGTAATGAAGACATACCAGTTGACCTTAGCAAGTGGATAAAATATCTACAAGAAGAGTACACATAAATATTCAACATTGGATCTAATTTTGACACATGCACGTGGGTGGAAAAGAATCTGTATGACTGTCTGTATGAGAGATTATTTACTATTTCCCAGTAGAAATGTATGAGTGGCTAGTTGTTTATGCATCTAAGTGAGATTGGAGGTATCATACACTTATCTACATACAAGGAAATTTTTAGGCCTTATATGATGCTGATCTGATTTGGACACACAATGTGGATACTTGGTTCTGTTGGTGTTTTGAACAACTATATCCTGGAATATTTAATTTCCACTTATTCTTGCCCAAAGGTAGATGAGTTCTAATTTTTACGGTATCCTAAGGGAACTTACTTACAAGGTATTACACTGGTGATTAAGATCTTGATGGTATCCCTAAATTTAGAGGAAAAGCTGATGGCCAACTAAACCCCACCACGCACGAGGGTAGAAGCAGGTTTGGTGAAACATGGCAAACCTAGTGGTATAGAAAAAGAAAGAAGAAAGGTGGCTTAACTATAATGAGGTGCATGAGATGGAGATGGAGAAACAACGTGAAATTACAGAGAAGATGGCGTTGAGGACAGAGATGGATCACGAAGGATTTGGGGCTCATGTAGAAGGCATGGACCCAGAGCATCAAGAACTCCCACATTTGGGTAATAATGAAAGAAGAGTACACATAAATATTCAACATTGGATCTAATTTTGACACATGCACGTGGGTGGAAAAGAATCTGTATGACTGTCTGTATGAGAGCTTCTTTGCTATTTTCCTAGTAGAAATGTACGAGTGGCTGGTTACTTATGCGTCTAAGAAAAATTGGAGGTATTGCACACTTTTCTGGACACAGGGAGAATTTCAAGCCTTATATGACGTTGATCTGATTTGGACATGTGTTTTGGATACTTGGTTCCGTGGTGTTTTGAACCACTATATCCTGAAATACTCAATTTCCACTTATTCTTTCCTAGAGGTAGCTAAGTTCCAATTTTTATGGTATCCTAGGGGAGCTTACTTGCAAGGCATTCCACTGGTGATTAAGATCTTAATAGTAACCCTGAATTTAGAGAAAAATCTGATGGCCAACTAAACCTCACCATGCCCAGGGAAAGGAGCAGGTTTGGTGAAAGATGGAAGACATAGTGGTAGAGAGGAAAATACAAGAAAGGTGGCTTAAGTATAATGAGACATGCGAGAGGGAGATAGAGAAGTAGTGTGACATTGTAGAATGGATGGCATTGAGGAGAGATATGACTCACTAAGGATTTGGAGCTCACACAAAAAGCATGGAGCTAGAGCATCAAGAAATCCCCCATTTAGGAAAGCATGAAAGGGAACCCTCCTCAGCCTCACATGGGAGCATGTTAGCAGAGACGATCTGGGATACAGGCACACATCTAAATCTACCTGGCTACCTAGCCCTTGTACTTGGTTGTCTAGTACTTAGTACATCCAATAGTAAGCAAGCTAATTTGGGTAGTAGGGAAGCAAGAGTAAGTCACATAGCAAGTTCATCGATGACAGGGAAAATGAATTCATTGTTATTTGGAGGTACTTTTTGAAGTGCATCATTTATACAGAATTCAAGCGCGTAGAATTTGGGGCTCACTTTTGGGAGTAGTACCACCACACAGACTATAAGATTTTATCACAATAATACTATTGGGACACATGGAAGTACATATTTTTTCCCACTTCCGGCTATGGGTAAACAATCAGGGGGTGTAGGTGGCTTTAGTTTTGGTGGATTTGGTGGTTCTAGATGCAAAGACAACACAAGAGGTTCTGGATCAAGTGGGCAGGGTCCGCACCAACCCCAAGATATTTACATGGAGATGTCCCTTCATCTTCCATAGTATAGGGGCATAAAAGATACTGCTGAACATGTGCACTTGTTTGAGATACTATGGTGTGCAAAAGGGATCATGACTTCTGAGCACAAGGTAAGTAAATTTGCAACTACAATACAAGGATGCACACATAGTTGGTACAAGAATTTTGACCTTGATCAAACTTGTGTAGATTATGCAGGGTTCAAGGATGCATTCCTCAAAGATTTCTACATCCCTAAATTTGAGAAGAAGAGTATAGGCGTGCTCAAGGTTATTAAACAATGTACCACTGAAAGTGTTTGGGAGTATGATGCTCATTTTAAAACACTTCTATCTAAAATTTCTTATGATATTCACGCAAGCCAACATGCAAAATGGTTTGTTGGAGGTCTAATCACACCTTTTAGAAGGGCTCTATCACATAAGACATACATTGATCTGCGTAAATCCCTTGAAGCATCTTTATGTGCTGAGGCAGTTGGGAGTATAGACATTGGAGTTAGCCCATTCTTAGAAGCACAGATTGTAGCCATGGAAAAGTAGTTGGAGAATCTATCAGTGAATTTGGCACATGAGATGCACACTGGGATTTGGTGTATAGACTATGAAGTGGATGGGTACGCTAAAGGTATTTTTCCCTGCAAAACAATATGTTCATTATTGTTAGACTGTGAGATATGTCACCTGAACCATGACACCATCCATTTCCCATTATTACAACGTGCGATAAGGAAGAATGTATCATGTTATTGTAATATTTTCCAGTCCACGAACTGCATGTTGATTGGTCAGATCCATGACGCTATAGATAATAGTGTGTGACAGATAGGAGTATCAGACAACTATAAGGGTAAAGGTGAGCATCAGGATCATAATCACAATCAAGCGCATTATGATTAGAATGAGGGGTGCTATGATGGAGGACATGGCAGAGGTTAAGGATACCGTGGAGGATTTGGATGTCAAGGCCGTGGTGGTAGACGAGGTTAATTCCCTCGTGGAACATGATTTACATGCGGATCACCTGAGCACTACAGGAAAAAATGTCCTCAGAATATTACATGTTCTTTTTGTGGGAAGAATCATAGCTATGAGGAATTCCTAGATCTATATGAGCATCTTAGCAAGTAGAATAAACAAGACAAATGCCACACTACTTAAGCGCACTTTCTTTAAGAAAGAAAAAGGGAAGATGGTCTACATATTGGATGATGAATAAGTATAAGAACTAGATATAGATCATTCAACAGGTACACGTGAGGTCTTGGAAATTGCATATAAAAATGCACGCACCTATAATGAACCTATGAGGACTGAGAAAGTGAATATTGGTACAAATGTTGAGCATAAACAGGTAATAATTGGAGATTATTGGTCTGAATCTAAAGTAGAAAAAATAATGGAGTTGCTCCATGATTTTTAGGAATTATTTCCTAGGGGCTACCATGAATTGAAAGGAGTGCATGAATCATTAGGATAAGTGAAGATAAAGCTTAAGGAAAGTGCGAGCCCAGTCAAGAAGAGACCCTACAAGATGAACCCCAACTTGCATGTAAAGGTCAAAGAATAAATTGACAAAATGTTGAATTGTTGAATCATCAAGCCCCTGGAATATTTAGAGTGGGTTAGCCCCATGGTTATCACTATAAATAAATATGGCCGTATTAGTATTTGTGTGGATTATAGAGAATTGAATGTTGCGTGTTTGATTGATCCCTCTCCTACACCTTTCACATATGATATATTAGAAGGCGTTATAGGGCGCGAGATCTATTCTTTTACAAATGGATTCTCTAGGTATCATTAGGTCTGGATTGTAGAGGAGGATCAAGAAAAAATAACTTTCAGCACTTAATGGGGAAGATTTGCATATACTGTGATGCCCTTTGGTATGAAAAACACGCCTTCTATATTTTTGCAAATAGTTGTTTAAGCATTCCAGGATTTTATTCATATTTTCTTGCAATTTTACTTGGATTATTGGATGGTGTATGGGCTTATTAAGGATCATTGTGACAATTTGTGCTTGATGTTTGAAATATGTAGACAACTAAGAATCTCTTTGAACATCAAAATTTTTGTGTTTACTACACCTTTTGGCACTCTGTTAGGGCATATCATCTGCCAGTAAGGTTTGTTAGTAGATCCAGCTAAGGTTGCAGTTATTGTCAGCTTGAAAGAACCTACCAATCAGAGTGAGGTGTGTGGATTTTTGGGTCACACTGGGTATTATAGAAAATTTATCAAAGGATATGCTAAGTTTTTTGAACCTTTGGAAGATTTACTAAAAGGAAAAGGGAAATTTTATTGGGGAGAAACGTAATAGTACACATTTGAGGTACTAAAGGAGAGACTTACTACAACGCTTATTTTGCACTTTCCCACATGGGACCAGTCATTTCATGTACATGTTGATGCCTCTGGCATGGCCATTGGCATGATGTTAGCTCAGATTGGAGAAGGTATTATAAATCATCCTATATATTTTGCTAGTAGAAAGTTGACTCATGTAGAGTAGAATTATACAATGATAGAGCACGAAGCCTTGTCCATGATCTATATGCACTACATAAATTCAGAAAATACATTTTAGCAACACCATTAATATTTTACATTGATCACATGACATTGAAATACTTGGTAAAAAATTCCATTTTACAGGGGAAAATATGTCGATGAGTGCTTTTATTCCAAGAATTTGATTTCAAAATTGTGGTAAAACTAGGTAAAATTAATTATGGCCTAGACCATTTATCACAAATTTAGTTGGGGGAGGATGCACAAACAATTTAAGATACAATGCCAGATGCACAATTATATAGGTTACAACACGTGCCTTTAGAATTGGAGGATATTGCTATCTTTTTACATACAAGGGTGGCGCCAAAAAGAATGAAATCCTTAGAGAAGAAACAACTTGCAATTTGTGTGGATCCTTTTATGCTGATTAGTGGTGACCTATACAAGTTATGTCGAGATGAAGTGTTGCATCTGGTGTGTACTAGAGCATGAGTGCACATACATCATGGAATAGGCTCATGGTGGTATTGCAGGTGGGCACTATGCAGGTGACGCCACTATTTGCAAGATTCTACTCGCTGGATTATGGTGTGAGACCCTCTATAAAGATTATAAAGCATATTGTAAGGCATGTGATCACTGTCAATGCATTGGTAAACCTGGGGAAAGAGATGAAATGCCTTTAAGACCTATTCCTAGTGTAGAGCTATTTGAGAAATGGGCTATAGAATTTATAGGTCCTATTTCACCAGTCATTCATAGAACAGGATCACACTACATCATCACTTACACATATTATCTTACAAGGTGGGTAGAAGCAGCACCTACCAAGGATTGTACAATAGCTACAATGGTTAGGTTCTTGTGGGATAATGTTCTTACAAGGTATGGATACCCGTTGAGTTTGACCAGTGATAGGGGCACACACTTTTTGAATGAGACAATCAGAATTTTATAGGATGAGTTTGTGATTGCACACAATAAGACTACACAATATCATCCTCAAGAAAATGGGACTGTTGAATATTTCAACAAGATTTTGAGCCAGACATTGACAAAAAATTGTGATGTTAGAACGAAAGATTGGGATGATAAAGTTTCTTCCGTTCTTTGGGCGTATAAAACAACTGATAAGTGGTTGAATAAGGCCACACCATTTCAGTTGGTGTTTGGCGTAGAAGCGGTTCTTCTAATGGAATTAATGTTACCTTCTTTGCATATTGCACATGCTGGAGGTCTAGTTGATGAGAATTCTTTAGAAGAAAGAATTGATCAATTGATACAGCTAGATGAGAGGCACATCATAGCACGTTGGAGCTAGAAGTAGGAAAAGGCCAAGTAGAAGGCATGGCATGACGAGCACATTAGGGAAAAAAAGCTTAAGATAGGACATATGGTGCTTCTTTATGACTCTAATTTTCTATGCCATCTAGGAAAGCTTAAAGTACATTGGTTGGGACCGTATATCATCACTCATATACTTGAATTAGGCATTTTTCCATTAGAGACACTTGATGGAATATGGTTACCAAGTTACTTTAATGGGAGTAGGTTGAAGCCCTACTATAAATAAGTCTTCTTGGTTTTTGAAATAAGGTAGTGTTGTCATTTAGACTAGGTTTTCATTAATCTATTTCCTTTTTGGTCGCTATGCTTTGTCAATTTAGTTGGTATTTTGTGTGAAATTATGTTTGCGTGCTCGAATATAATTACCATTTGAAGAAATTTTATGCACAGATAACTACACATACCATTGGTGTGGGGTGGCTATTTACAACTAGGTACACATAAAGGAATAAACTGCTACAAGTGATATTGAAGTTTACAGAGGAGTGGTTAGAAAGGATATTGTTTTAAAAAGATGACCATATATGGAGATAAATGAGGGAACAATATAACTTGAGGTAAGTAATAACCATAGAGACTACCAGGGGAAGGTGCACTGGTGAGGTACTTAAGCGAATGGAAGCATGCTGAAGATAAGTTTGTATCCAAAAGGTAGGAAGGTGGGATAAAAGGTTATAACTGGGGCACGAAGATGTACCATGTGGATATTGTGAAAATGGTCAATTAATGAGAGGATTGTTGGTACGTGGAGGAGAAATAAATGCACTAAATTTTTGAAAATTGATATAAGGATGTGATGTGGGTTCATTTTTACCTTTAAAATCACAAGTATTTGGGTGAGCTAAGTGTAAATGAGTTGAGCGAGTAGTGTTAATGTGTGGAGAGTTGTGAAACTAGACGTGGAGAGCAGAATATTGCACGAAGAGGCTTGCATCCCCATTAGTGAAGGGTTTGAGAAAAGAAGAAGCATTGAGTAGGAGCTAGGGCACATGGTTTCAAGCTAGGGTGTTTATATTTGAGATAGGGTTTGAGTTTTCTTGTTATAGACAATGAAAAGGTGGATTTTAATGATGGCACCAAAGAAAGAACCTACCATGGGCACCAAAGGAAAGAAGAAAGTAGAAACAGAAGTTGTAATTACTCTCGAGAGTAATTTCTCAAAGATGCAGTATCCAGAGGGTGTGATAATTGGACAAGAATGGGATTCCCACATCCGCAAGTGCAAGATAAGTGACTACAACCATCGCACATTTGACAACAAGAAATAATTAGATGTATTGTTGAGTACAAAGACCAACAAGCACATGTTGGAAGATATGCCAGTGTATGATGACACTGGAGAGAAATTGTTGAAATAGGTAAGAGCCTATCAGTTGTACGAGCTCCCATTTTTTTGCAAGTATGAACCTTTATACTAGTGGCTAATGAGTAGAGTCCATGAGGACTTTTTCTATTTTTCTGGAAGAAAGGTTAGAATCACAGTAGCCATGATTTTGACACTGATAATTTTAAAAGGCACAAGGGTAGACCTAACTATTGACCTGACTGATAAAGAAGAAAACATGGAGACACTGAAAGAGTTAGGGTATAAAAAGGGTCCACGTAAAATGGAAATTGATAAATTAAAAAAGTACCCAGTGGTACAGGAAGCTACACTTCTGGTGACCAAGTTAAATGATCAAGAGAGATGGTCACAAGTCAATACCATGTGGCTCCATATCGCAAGGAAAATTTCTCAGGGAGTAATCTATAACATAGCAGGATACATTACAGAAACCATTATTAAGGAAGTGCGCACAAGTGATAAGATTAGTTTTTGTGTTATCTTACTTTCTCTAGTATTTATGGAAATTGAAGTTCCCGATGGGTCAAAGAACAAGATTTGAGAATATCCCATGGAAAACAAGTCCCTTGCCGAAAGTTTTGCAAAGTATTTATGTGAAGGTTCAACGAGTGGGTCATTTAAATAGAGGGTGGAGATGTGATATGATTGACTCCACGTGGAATTTGAAGAGGAGTGGCACATACCCAAGGAGCTACCTTCAGTAGTTGGCAAGGTAGTATAGTTTGCAGTGTACCAACACTTCTACATCATGTAGTTTGCTATGAGGGATGGGACATGGAGGCCATGTTGTAAACTATCATATTCCTTCATAGCATACTATTTCTAAGCATCATTCCACTACTTTACTGATGCATGCCACCTGATGTTTATTGTAGAAAAGGTAGAATGTGACTACCACACTTTGAGGAAGAAAGATGTATATCCAGGTCGGACTGCCTATGTTGAGAGGCTCATTTCAAATGTTATAAGCATGAATCCTATAAGGTTGGTAATTGGGGACATTGGATTAGTGCTCATATACCTTCAGATTAAGCCCAATGTGGAGAATAACAAGCATGTGGAGGATGATTTTGCACTCCCAAGGCCACCTAAGGCAAAGCATACAATGGAGAATGTGCTAGCCTCAAATCCCACAGAAACTATAGAGGTAAATGATGAGGAGGAAGATAAAGATAGTGGCAGCTTAGATCATAGAGGTTGGAGGTATCCCACAGAAAAATTGGAGACTGAGCATGCACGTATTCCACCTCAGGCGCAGGAAGAAGACAAATACTTGGACATAGAAGGAGTCATGGAGAGCACTAATTTAAAAGGGTATTCAAAAGAAAAAGGACCCAAATCACAGGAACCCCACAACCTGGGAGGAGATCATTATGACTCTCTCCTCCAAAAAAGAGGTAGTTGAGAAGAAAAAGAGAAAGCTAAAGCTAAATGAGGAGGCAGAGGAGTCTACAGAAAGCGCGTCTAGAACCCCAGTACAACCAGAAGATGTGGAGGAACCAAAGGATGAAGATCTGAAGGATGAAGAAGAGGGAGTAAAGGTGGTAGAAGAAATAGAACATAATATTTCTTAGACCATCAAAGATCCAACTCCAAATCTTGGTGTTCAAATTCCTAAGGGGCCAAGAATAAAGAGAGCAAGTGGGGAGTATGTTGTACCAAGTATGGGCTATGTTAAGGACACAAGTAAAATTATTTGCACCCATTTCCAAAGTACAATGGGCCTTAAGGGGTTGTATGGATGGAATTTGATGGACCCAGAAATGGCTAATATTTGTGTGAGGAAACAATTGTCCTGGTCTATGAAAACACACATGGATGAGCCTGATTTTGATGTATGTGAGGAGTCATGTGTGTCCCAAATAATGAAAAAGGAACCATAGAGTAGGAACATGACTATAAATCCCACTCTCATGTCTGATGAACAGGTAAGCAATGCCTTAGTTTAGGTATCTACAAAAGTGGCATGGAGAAACATAGATAAGGCTGCCACTATTAGAGCACTACGAGAAGATAACAAGTCCAAAGATGTAGAAATAATGCATCCACAAGGAGAAAAGGACTTGGAGTAGAAAAATAATGAGTCCTTCATTAGTATGGTGGAAGAAATTGGTGACCATGTCTTGAAAGCAAGACCGTACTTTGAATCTAAGGTGCCTGAAAGGTTTCCTTCAGCTATGCATTATGTGCATACCCTAGTAGATTTGGTGCTTAAGGATGGACTGATTTGCATGCCAGCACCAAAGGACCATGTACAAGAAGTAGAGAGAGCAAGGGCCTCAGTGGTTAGAAATATTTCATCTCATAAATCCTTGCTCCAAACTTTGTGGGAAGAGCTAAAGAAAGCAGACTAGGCATTGAACATTTGTGCAACTTCAGAATCTGTAATCCAGATAAGAACTATATTGGAGGATAATGAATTTTTGAAATCAATGAAGGATGATACTTTAGGGAATCCAGAGAGATTGACATTAGTGAAGAAAATCATGAATACCTTGTAGCAGCACAACATCTGCATAAGGAAAGGTTGGATGAGCTTGGAAAACTCATAACACAAAAGATGGATATTTTGGAGGGAAAGATGTTTGCTATGGCTAACACTTTCATAGTATTGCAGAATGAAAAGGGAGAGATGACTTAGGATGAGTTAGATGGCATCACTGTAGATTCCCTAGAGAAGACCAAGAATGTGTTGGATGATTGGAAAGCTTTGGAAGCTGAAATTAAGGAAGAATATCTAGAGTTGATTCTCCTGGTGGAAGAGGAGGGTGCTGTAGAGTAAAATATATTCTTTATACAACAATTCATTCTTTATATTCTTCCATTCTTATTCTTTAAGGAATCAGGAGGAAACCATTGTTAGGGTAGTAATGTAGTTTAGTGTGGGGTAATGTTGAGTAGATGAAGTATGACACTAAGGAGAAGGTGCACAAAAGATTCACCCATGGTAGCAAGGCAGATTTGAAGGCACATAAGGATAGTGAAGGAAGCACGTGTGAAAGATAGATTCAATCGAGACATCCATTTTCATGGTTACGGGCTATTTTTGGAGATAGCGTATAGAGTACACAACGGGATGGAGACTCACATGACACTAAAATTCTATTTTGGGAAGAGAATCTACTAAATCACCATGCATGAGCTAAAATTAATAATAGAATTACTACTACTAGTTAACTATAAGAGATCTATTATTAGCACACTTGCATGTGTGGATGTTATTGTAAAGGTGCATGACTATTTTCAGCATACGAACTCTTTTTGTAAGTGTGTAAGTGGTGAAGGAAAAGTTTCCAAGCTTATAAATATGTAGTTATCTATGTGGATTAGGAGTGTTGTGTATGAGCCATTGTGGAGTTATGCTGCCAGATCTTATGCACACATAAACTTATGATACTAATTATTGTAAGAAGATTCTACGTTTATTGTGTTTTAATATAATGGAGTGTGTTGGGTGAATAATGGTGTTAAAAATGACTGAAACTAGTTCTTACATGGTTGACTTTGTTATATCTATCACTTAATTCATTATTCTTTTAGATCTAGATCTGGATTATGCTATGTGGAATATTCATGTTGTTTGTGGATATGAATACATTACATCTTCATCATGTTCACCTCCTATACAACCAACTCTAAGGAGGGGCCTAATACCTTTGCGCACTTTGGGTGAGCACTTAGCTCAGGCTGGGAGATGTGCCAACGTGCCTAGGTGGTTCGTGGTAAATTCTAGGCTGCATCAGTTTCTGTGGGAAAATATTATTAGTAGGTATGGATGCCCTTTAAGTTTAACAAGTGATAGGGTACTCATTTCCTTAATGAGACTATCCAGATATTTGGATGAATTCATGGTTGCACACCGTCAGACAACCCCTTATCACCCTCAAGAAAATGGAACTGTTGATGCCTTCAACAAGAGATTGAGTCATACCTTGACAAACATTTGTGATGTTGGAAGGTGAGATTGGGATGACAAGGTTTCTGTGGTACTCTGGGCGTACATAACAACTTATAAGAGGTTGAATAAAGCAACACCATTTTAGTTGGTATTTGTTACAGATGTGGTTCTCCTCATGGAATTCGTGTTACCTTCTTTGCATATTACATGTGTAGGAGGTCTTGTTGATGAGAAAGCATTGGAAGAACATATTGAAAAGTTGATGCAGCTAGATGAAAGGAGCGCCATAGCAAGATAGGGTCAAAAGTAAGAAAAATCCAGGTAGAAGGCATGGTGTGACAGGCACATCAAGGATAAAAATCTTGAGGTTGGGAAAATAGTACTTTTGTATGATTCAAAGTTTTTGTGCCATCCTGGAAAGCTTAAATTGCATTGGTTAGGACTGTATGTTATCACTCATATAATTGATTTAGGCACTTTCCAATTAAAGACAATGGATGGAACACAGTTTCCTGGTTACTTTAATGGGAGTAGGTAGGAGGAGGCTGAAGCCCTACTATAAATAAGTCTTCTTGGTGTTTTTAATAAGGTAGTATTGTCATTTAGACTAGGTTCCCTTTAATGCATTTCCTTTATATGTGATTCCTTCATTATTGTTATGCTTTGTGAATTTAGTTTAGTGTTTTGTGTAATAAGTGTGCTTGCGCGCTAGAAGCTGATTACTATATTAAGCATTTTCATGTGCAGAAGACTACGCCTACCCTTAGTGTGGGGTGGTTTACATACAAGGTTCATTACCAAATTTAATATAGTTGATTTTTCATCTGAAGATGGGTATGCATGAGGAAAATTTTATGTAAGTGATTTTTGGAAGGGTGCAAATAGAAAATTTCTCCTATCGAAGACCACAGATGGAAAAATGGATACACAGTGTAACATGAGGTAGGTTGTAATAGTGGAAAATACTTATAAGAAGGTGCAATAGCAAAGTACTTCGGCATAAGGGAGTGCGTAAAAGGAGGTGTGTGGCCAAGAAGTAGACATGGGCAGCAGAAGGTTATGACTGTGGCACAGAGATGTACAACATGAAAAAGTTAGCAAATGATGAATTAATGTTGGGATCAATGGTAGGTGGAGGAGCAATAAATACAAATTTTTCAAAATCTATATAAGGATGCAATGTAGATTCAGTTTTACCTTTGCTATTATGAATTTCCATGCGAGCTATTTGCGAACGAACTAGCGATACATTGTTGAAGTGTGAAGAGATGAGAAACTAGGCATTGTGATCAAATTTATGCATAGGATTTACTTGTGCTCCCATTAGAGAAGGGTTTGAGTGAAGCAGAGGCATGCAGGGAGGATAAATCAAGCACTAGGGTTTGAATTGAAGCTAGGGCACATGGTTTCTTACTAGGGCATGTGAATTAGAGTTGGAGAGATAGAAAAAGGTAAAAAGAACACATATTTCTAATATTATGGCACCCAAACAAGCACTAGGAGCAGGCATAAGGGGAAAGAAACAAAAGAACGTTGAGATTGAGATCGAGGATGCTCTCAAAAGTAGGTTTTATGAAATGCAGTACCCATAGGAAGTAATCATGGTCTGTGATTAGGATTCTCATGTCTGAAAGTAAGTGATTACAATCATAGAACAACTGATAACAAAGAGTATTTAGATGTGTTGCTGAATAGAAATACAAACAAATGAATAGTAGATGACATGCTCTTCCACAACAATGCTAGGGAGAATCTCTTGAGAAAGCTAGAGGTTTTGTAGTTGTATGAACTACCATATTTTGGAAAACCTGAAAAGATTTACTAGTGGCTCATGAGTAGAGTCCATGAGGACTTTTTCTATTTTTTTGGGAAATGAATGAGGATCACAATGCCCTTGATTATAAATTTGATGTGTTTGAAAAGCATAGGCATAAAGGTGAGTAGTGACCTAACAAATAAGGAAGCAGTTATAGCCACCAGTAAGGAGCTGGGCTATACAAAAGGTCCACATGGCATGGATATTTACAAGATGAGGAAGTATCCAGTTGTATAGGCAACCACACACTTGTTGACAAAGAAAATTTCAAAATGGGAGACCTAAAACTTGGTGGGATACATTGTTGAAACAATCATTAATGAGGCATGCAAAGGTGAGAAGATAATATTTGGTGCTATCACTTTTATTCGTAGATATTGGAGTCCTTGATGGGCCAAAGAATAAAGTCTAAGATTACCTTGCGGAGAAGAAATATCTCACAGAGAGATTTGAAAAAGTATCTATGTGAATGATCCATGTGTGGCCCATTCAAATAAAGGGTAGAGATTTGGTATAAGTGAATTTACATGGTGTTTGAATAAGATTTGAGGATATCGAAGGAGTTTCCCATGATGGTAGGAAAGTTGGCATAGTTTGTAGTGTACCAACATTTTTGCATTGCACGTTTTGTGATGAAGGATGAAACATGGATTCCATGGTGTAAACTTCCCTATTCCTTCACATTGCAGTTATTTTAGACATCACTTCACACATTTATAGATGTGTTCCGACTGATATACAATGTAGATAAGGTAGAATGTGACTACCACACTCTATGGAAGACTTACACTTATCCATGTAAGTCTACATACATTAAAAGATTAATATTTGATGACATAACTATGAAGCCTGTAAGTTTGGAGATAGGAAATAGTGGGGAATCCTTGATATACCTTTAGATTAAACCTAGGATGGAGAACAAAAAGTATGTAGAAAATGAATTCAAACTGCCAGGCCCACCTAAGGTGAAGCACATAGTTGACACTCTAGCAGATGAATAACCTATTTCACCCATTCGAGAATAAGAAGAAGAATAAGAGTTACATGATTACATTGGGGGGTTAAAGCATAGGGGTCATTGTTAGCCAACTGATAAAAATGAAAATGAGAGTGCAACTACTCCTCCACTGCAGAAAGATGAAGAGGAAGTATTGGAGACTGACGTGTTGAGAATTGATACAGAGCAATTTGCTGAGGAGAAAAAAATTCAAGATGGTGTTTAAGAGAAATAGGAATTAGGGAACAGGCTCATCATAGCATTTGAGAAGGTCTCCTAGGATTTCACCACAAAAATAAATGCCTAAGAAGAAGAAGAAGCGAAAAAAAAATCTTTAGGATGACAAGGAGGATGAGTATAGAGAAAGTGTGCTTAGTACTCCAGTATAACCAAAGGATGTAGAGGAATATCATGATGAGGAGATGAATAATAATGAAGAGGAGTTGAAGGGCACCGGGATAGAAGCTAAAAAAGAAAAATACCTGATTCTGGGTTTAGGCACCTGAGTTCCTAAGGGAAAGAGAATGAGAAAGGAGAAGGAGAGTGAGGATTACGTGACTCCTGTGTTGGGCTACGTAAGTGATAAAAGTAAAATCATATGCGCATTATTTCATAGAATAGTAAAGAAGAAGGATCTATATGGTTGGGAGCTAATGGATGCTGATATTGCCAACCCATGCACCAGGAAGTAACTATCTTGGTCCATGCAAACTCACATGGACGAGAAATATTTTGATGTGTGTGAAGTGCCATGTGTGTCGCATCGAATTATAAAGTATCCACATCTCTGAAACATGAATATTAAACCCACAACCATGTTAGATGAGAAGGAAAGGAATGCCTTAGTAAAGATATCTACAGAGGTTTCACACAGGAATGTAGATGAAGTGGAAACCAATAGAACATTGTTTGAAGACATCAAGGAGAAGAATAGAGAAATTGAGCATGTAAAAGAAGAAAAAGAACAAGATGAGGAAAAGAATGAAACATTGCTCAGTATGGATGAAGAAATTAGAGATGAAATTCTGAAGGTAAGACCTCATCTAGAGTCTCAGCTTCCTGAGAGATACCCCTCCGCAATGCACTATCTGTGCACACTGGTAAAATCAATCATCAATTAAGGGCACATGCGTATGACCATGCCAAAGGATCTTGAAGAAGAAGCAACTAGATCCAAGGCCACTATTGCTAGAAAAATTTCAAGTTATGAATCTTTGCTACAAACCTTGAAGGACTAGCTTAAGAAGGGGAATCAAGCTCTGAACATGTGTGTAACTCCAGACACAATAATTAGGACGAGGACCCTTAAAGAAGATAATGTTTTCCTGAAGGATATGAAGGATGAGATACTTGGGTGCACAAATAGACTTTCTCTAGTGAAAGAAAAGCGTGAATCCTTGATAGCAGCCCAAGATCCGCACAAGGAAAGAATAGACAAAATTAGGAAGCTTACAGTGCAAAATAATGACTCCATGGAGGGAATAATGTCAAACATGGCTAACATTATAAGGGTTCTACAAAATGAGAAATAAAATATGACTCAAGATGAATTGGATGCCATTGTGACAGAAATATTGGACAAAACAAGTGAAGTGTTGAGCAATTCACAGACATTGGAGGCATAAATTAAGAATGAATATCCAAAGTTGATACTGTTAGGAGAGGAGGAAAGTGTCGAGTGATGAATCATTATTCTTGTTAAACAAGGATTTTATTCTTTCATTCATTCTTATTTTATTTGAATATATAAGTGGTATTTCCCATTTTAGGGAGGTAAATGCAGCTAGTGTGGGGTAATGTTGATCATAGGGAATATAGCTCAAGTAAAAGAGTGTGTAAGGATTGGGTGCGTAAAAACTAGACACATGGGAAGCCACAAATTTAGGGAGGAACATGAGTGTGCTAGAACAATTTGAATTCAGGACTTAGCCATTTTTCAGGTCAAGGCTATTTTTGGAGATGGAGTGTTGAGCACATGATAAACATGAAGACTTACAGCTCACGCAAGGCTATTTTGGGATATGCAGCAGTTTGAGTGCCATGTTGGGTCTTGATCTAATAATAGGATTTCTACTTAGAGTTAGCTATAGGAAATCTATTATTAGAGAACTTGCATTCTTTTCTATTCCCTTGCAAAGGCACATGGTTATTGTTAGCATGTAGCCTATTTTTGAAAGGTGCATGGGCAGTGAAGGGAAACTCCCCACCCCTATATCTATATGTATTGATTTTCACAGCTCAGAGGAAACCAATTATTATAGAGTTATGTTATGGATTTACTAGCGCACATAACCATGGAGATTGTATCTTGAATGTATGAAGATTCTATGTTTTGTAGTATTTAATATAATGGATCATATTAGCTAGATATTGGTGTTAGATGTGACTGAATCTGGTTCTTGCATGGTAAATCTTATTATGATCATTGTTTAGTCAATATTTCATGTGGTTTAGATCTAGATTTGGTTTCTGTATTGTGGTCTAATTGATTATCTATTATGGATCTGAATATATACATGCATAATTATGCTAACATTCTAGACAAGAAACCCTAAAGAGGGACCTAGTACCCTTACATGCTTCGGGTGGTGCTCAGTTCTGGTTGAGTGATGTTCCAGTGTGTCTTGGGATTTGTGGGTATATTCCAAGTTGTATCACAATTTTTTGCCATTTTTATTTCAATAGAAAATCTTTGAAACTCCAAAAATATTATAGGACTACTTGACATATATGAATACAAGTCTTGTATAAGCTCCTCTACGTTAGCAAAATTTTCAAAATTACTTACAAGCTTGTAATCAAGATTCATTTTGTGAGCCATGTAATGAATAGGTATCATGTAAGGGGCTACAGTTGTTTGTAGAAGAATACAAAGTACAATTTTGTGACCTTGCATAATAGTTGTGTCATCATCTCCTACACAAATCAACTTTGCGGAGATTGAATGATCATCCATACCATCTATTTCCTTCAAATTTTTAATAACAAGTTTGCAAATGTTCTCAAAATCCCAGTTCTCCATCATTTTATGCATAGCTAGTTGCTGATTTTCCCTGAAATGATTATTGAAACTGAAAGTGAAGACATGCATAAATACCCAAGATGTATTGTCTACTGATATGACCTAATAAATCAATAATGTGATAAAATTTACATTTTTTATCCTCTCTTAAATAAGTGATTTCAATTTCTCCCATACACTTTTCCATTTCCCATATACTGGTATCTGAACAGTGTGTTGTTGGAATATTTAGAAACCCATTAGATTGAAACAATATCATATAATCTATGAGATCTAAAATTGATCTGCTCTTTTTTTAAATATGACATATTGTTATGAATTGTATGATTTTTTCCCCAAGACTTGCGTGAATAGATTTTTCAAATTTAGCCTTTATTGTTCCACCTTTCTCAAATAGGTCTTGAATATGTTTATGATGATTTTCATATTATGTTGCATATCTCATATGTAAATAATATTCCATAGTTTTGCATCTAGTTTTTTTTATTATTGTTCCATCATCTTAATTTTTAGACTCATATACCTTCCCACAATGTTTATCTATTGTGTCCAAATTCAATTGTATCTTGTGGTCTCTACCTAGTTTCCAACTACATATAGTACATATACATTCTGTAGGAGTATCAATACTAGTTTTTGGTTCAATAGGTTCAATTAATGGATATTTGGTTGACCATTCAAATTTATAAGTCCTTCTTATAGTCTAATTCACACTCTTACGTTCCTGATGTGTGTTTCTAGAATGTTTAACAGAAGTTTGATTTGGATGGCAATTGGGATTATCCATACTGTCAATTTGAATTGAATTACTTTGATGATTGGGAATTTAATCTAGAGTAAGGTCATTTCTAGGGTTTTCTGCATTTGAAAGAAATTTTTTTGCTTACAAAATTCCTAAGTAAATCACAAAATAAACTAACATTAACATAATTAGAGTCAAAATTACCTCTTGCCACTAGGGTTACTATTGGATAACTAAAATATTTTGAAATTTCCATGTCACATTCTATTTTTCCTTGAGATTCTTTTCTCAATTGTAATATGGGCCATCGTATGGGTGATTTGAAGTTTGCACATGTGAAAAAAATATAGAAGTTTCAAATATGGATCATGATCTATAAAAACTAAATGTTAGAATTCAAAAAATAAAGATCATGCTACATAATGGTAACACAAATTAATGCTACCATATGGTAACATAACCTGATTGTTGAACGAAAACACAAAATTAATGTTTCCGGATGAAAAACATAATAAAATAAAAACATGTCAGATGACAATACTAAACAATGTTACCAGACAATAAAACATGTATTGTTACTAGATAGTAACAGATATAACTACTACCAGATGGTAACACATATATCTGTTGTCGTCAGGTAACATGTTCTTGTTGTTGTTTGAAATTGTGCAATCACATTTACTTACAGAAACACATTTTAATTTTTCTGGCTAGTAAAAATTTTACAAAAAAAATTGACAAACAGATAGTTCAATTTTTGTCTCAGCACTTACCTCTTTCGATTATTGCTTCATATTTTTGGCAGCTGACTTATACTTTTGACTTTTTCATAGGATTTTTCACTTATAATTTCAGCATTTTTGAAAGTAAATTGTTTTACTATATTATGGCGAATTAATCATATATAATAGTATGTTATAACATAAAGATAAATATACTAACATTGGTCGACCGTTAGTGGAAACACGAAGGTGAAATTATATTCAAAATATTTTATCACTCGTAAAATTTTGACAAACGCGTTACCATATAGTAGTACAAAATTCACCAAATTTAAAATTTAAAATTCTTAACATTTACCTATTCACGAATATTCTCGCTTAAAATAAACCCTATATCTAGCATGAAAATGCCAACATAGATTATTCTGATGATGAGGTTGATACCATCAACTTACTGATGAAAAATTACACAATCTTAATTTTACTCTTCTTGAGATAGATGAGTCATAATTCAATGATACTTTCATTTTTATTATCCCTGGTGAATATCAATAAAATAAACCCCCTTCTTCTATTAAGGCTATGGTAATTTGTCAGGGGTCTCTCCATGCATTGGATGTCATACAACCTTCCTCATCTTCTCATGAGAAACTTGCATCTATTCTTCCTCCTTTCACCTACAATGTTTTCTTGAATAATTCTATTGGCTACACATTCCATTCGATCCCACTTGCTCTAACATTGTTTGCACATATGATGGGTTGGCTCGGCTAGGATTCACACCGGATGACCTCCTCCCTCCATCGTATTCTCCTCATCTATATCATGGATATGTTTGCATTATTGTTGCTCATGTCCATTGCCTCTTCCATCTATCAGTCTTTGTTGCACTTAATTCTCACACATCTTCACTTACACTTGGGAAGTCTTGGTCGAATACATCGGTGGCACTTTGTATCTTGATCATATCAACATTTGATTACCTATTTCCTTCAGCGATGTTTTTATTTGTAATGATTCATTTCTTGGATATTCACAAAATATTGCTCACTGATATGCACATGGATATCCACTACCACCTTTCATTGATGAAGAATATACAATGGGCATGTAAAATTTATGTTCCAATGGCTCCTTACATGATCAACCACATATTATTACTTACCAGGTCGTTGACACATCTCCATTTGGATTTGATCATGACAATGATGATCACTTAGATGACATTAATAAATTATTCTTCACATCATACACTTGGGGGTATCATCCTTACTCTCCCCCTTCTATCATTATCAGGTGTCTCGCATTTCTACTTTTCCTCTCTGCATTTCACATCTAGTCTTTGACATGCATCTTACACATCTTGATACACTTGTATCATCATTACACTATGACACACTCTTATGCTAGGGTTCACACTTGACTAATGAGGGCATACTACATCTATTAACCTCACATCATACACATGACATATTTCACACTTTGCGCATTCATGAAACATCTCTCAGGCATCACATTCTTGCACATAACACTACCCTATGACACACTCTAGTTCCAGGGTTCATACTCGACTGTTTAGGGTATAAATATGAAATAAAACTCACCACATTCACATTCTTTACACTTTATTCTTCATTGATCTATATTTTTAGCCCATAATTTCAAACCATTTCCCGATGACACACTCTTGTTCTATGGTTCATTATTGACTGTTGAGTAGGCATTTATAAATGAACCTCATCTCATGCATATTCATCTACAAACACTCAAGGGGCACATTGATACTATCACATTCACACTTCATATCATTCCATCTCACTCATTCACAACATGTTACATATATTGGTTGTACTTACTCTTGCTTTCTTATACTCACTTGCTACACTTTGTTTACTATGTTATCCGAATATCTAGTATGTCATCATCTTTTCTATTTACACATGTGCATTCATGTGTTCTCTATTTTTGAATGAAAATTTTACACATATATTTACATTCAACATAGATTCTTTACATTATACCTATTACCAGTCCCACCAAGGCTCCTGGGCGCATCTACTTTATTATACACTATGGGTGCTATTGTTTCATTTTATACCTCTATCGATATATATATATATATATATATATATATATATATATATGTATGTGTGTATGTGTGTATGTATGTATGTATTAACATAATTTTTATCTTTCTAACATGCTAATGAGTGCTTTATGTGTAGCGTTTGCTTTGTAGGAACTATTTTCCACTATTTTTGTCTATTACTCTTTGTTTGCCGTTGTTTTCCATTCTATGTCATTGTTTATAAGCTATGCCTTATGTATTGCCTTTTCTTTTCTTGTATGATTTTGACCACTTTGGCCTTTATTTTCTTGTAAAATTGTGAGTGATGTCCCATGTTTGTAACCCATTTTTTGTAGTTTACATTATCTTCTTGCTTACTAGATTACACATTGTCTTCTTTATGCGTATTCGTCTTGATTCCAATGACACATATTTCTAGCCACTTTGCTTTCATGTGCCTTGGTTTTCACCAAGAACATTCCATCCCCCTATAGGGCATCAATTTCATATCAACATATATTCCTCTCCTTTGGACCACATCCTCCTAGAAATGTCACATTCACCCTAAACTGGGGGGGAATACATTGGATGAATCAGTCACCCCATACAACAACTTAGAGCTTCAGTATAAGCCTTCACAATACAGGAAAAAACAACATATCGTTAAAGAAATGTCCCATATTTTGAATTGGTTCATCAGTTTAGTAAAGACGCTCGCAACTAGATACAGACATTAGCGCATGGGTGCTCCTAACCTTTCATGAGTGCCTATGACCAAGGGAAGTTAGAGTCACTTTCTCATACCAACACATTTTTTCAGTAGTTCATAGAGCGGTTTTCATAGTACAAGAATAGTCCTCCAACAATCAGAATGCATTCTATCTCATTTTTCTATTTTCCTTGGATAAAACTAGAATAACACCAAACAAAGTAAGATCACACTAGCTACAGTGGTGTATAAATTTGGGAAGTAGTCAGGTATGGAGAATAACACTAGACCTTTCTCCCCAACACTTTTGTGATGTGGTAGGAGATTACCCCAAATAATCAGACTTGGCATGAGATCACCCAAACAACTCGTTCTTGGTGTGAGATCATCCAAAAAACTCATTCTTGGTGTGAGATAACCCAAAAAACACGTTCTTGTATAACATTTTCAGGATATTTAGTATCCTTTTTACTCGTCATGGATCATGTGCACACTTTCTTTTTTACTATTTTTTCATGTTTACATGATTTTACAGAGTTTTCATAACACATGAATTTGACTATTGTCTTGCTCTTCTTTTTTAGGTCATCCATTAATACGCAACAAGAAACAACCCCTCATCAAGCTACAAAAAAAATAGGTATAACACGTTATGACACATGCTCCACCCCTAGGGTCACTTCTTCTTCTTTAGCTTCCACACTAAATTTTTATCACTCCACGCTTTTTCTTATCTCTTCAGCATGCTTTCGCCATAGATCTACATGGTTATCAGGTATGCATCTCTTCTCTACTTTACGTTATTGATAATTCACTCAATAACATTAAGTGGGGGTAAATGTAGACATAAAATCACGCACTTGGGTACATTTCTAGGTCCTAATCACATATCACTATTCATATTATTTCTGAGTGATAAAACTAGTAATTCATAATTGTCTTTGGCCTCTTTTTGTCTTTTTTGTTTCCTCTTTGGCCTTGCACACCCCACAACCCAGTCTAATCATCATTTCTTTATCTTTATTGACTCTGGACACCAATTCCCAACTAGGACACCAATGCCCATACACCCTCACCCCCTCTAGGTGCCTTGACCTCTTTATATCTTACTTGCCCCTTTTGGGCCTCTTTTATCTTTTAGGCATCCTGATTTCTTATCGTTCAGCATTTTAGTTATCAATTGCAAAATTTAAACAAGGGAATCATATAAATATAAAGCTATGTGACCATAATAAATAACCAAGCTCTAAAGTAGACAACTTAAGAGGATGGTCCTTACTACAGGTTTTTTTGTTTTGATGTTATCAGGAGGCTATTTTTTATGCTGCTTAGTTACAATTTTTTTACTGTTTTGATCCTTTGGTATAGTTCCTCAGTTAACTATAGTTGGACATACATGTATATTCTGGATGCTGATCCAAACTTGATGTTTTTACTGCATTATCTGGCTATGGAGCCCTTTTTGTAAGAGGGTATAGTCCCTTCAAAACTATTTACCCTGAATAAAAAAACCATAAAACTTTGCACATGAAAGTTAGCAATATTTGGATTTACTCCTTTGATCCACTCGGGTTTGATTTTGAAAAATAGTTGCCAAAAATTATAGTAAAGGGTTATTCATAACAACAAATTAATAATTCTTTATTGAGTTTTACACATATTATAATATAAAATAATCACATGCAAATCCTATTCTGAATGTTACTTATTAACACCCCCGATTTAAAAAATGGTTGCTTGTTAAAAAGACGAACTCTCTTTACTTTAAAATAGATAAGTGATACTTAGGTATTTACCTTTGATCTTTAAAAAATCTTCCTTATTTTCCCGAATCATTATTTAGTACCCTCATTTTAAAATTTCTCAGTTCTAAACTAAGTGATTATACCTCACAGGGTTAATTAAACTCCACATTTGCATCTTTTTCTTTTTATGATTATGATGTGTTCTTGGGTACTCGAACTTTGAAAATTTATTACTCATACTCCATGTTTGTGAGGGCTTACACTGGTTATTTCATAATACTCACACTCGTACTTCAAAATTTTCTTGCATTTGGAAAACTTAAATCTCACACTATTTTAGTCACCCACACTTTGGATTCATTAAAGAGATTGCATTTATGTTTTCTTTAATGACACCAATTTATTTTACTCGCATTTATTAAAGTATAAAATCACGCTTCACATTTTCTAGAATTTATTAAAATATTTTTCTAAGTTAAAGTTTGAGGGTTATTCTAGAAGTCGAATTTTTAGTGAGAACTAAGCAATTTTCAAGTGCGAAAATTACAAAGGAGGCATCACACTAGATGCGTAAAGTACTATTGGAAACTTTCACTTCACAAGTGTATTAGGATTCAAAGGTCACACTATTTTCATTTTGTCAAATTTAAATTTTATTTTGAGATATGGTTGTTTTATTCATTTCACGACAATCACTTTTGCTCAACACCACTTTTTGGGTCTTTCCCCATGGCAAATGCAAGAATGGAAAAATTCATAAGAAAAAGGCTATTGGAAACTATAGACATCTAATGAACAATGAGCCAATACTAGTATTACAAGTGGTCTCATTAAGATAGACATACTGTCATTTGGCATGCCAAAAAATTAGTGTGGCTAATTAAGATTGACAACTACTATGCTAGAGTTTGACATGTCCAGGTGTACATGGCTCACATTCAAAAGGTTGAAATTTAAAAAAATGTAATGTTTCATGGGTTATGATAAAAAAAAATAAAGTCATGCGGGTATACACTAGTGTAATCGTGGATGAATGCTAATGCTTCGCAGATGAAGATAGTGTGCCTAATGGAAAAGTTTGCTAGTGCTTCACAGATTTTTCAAAAAAATCTTCCATGGGTCAATGTAGGCTTCACAGGTTGTGAAGCATTCCACAGGTGTTTGTAGTGCTTCACAGGATGTGAATTATTCCTCAAGTGTTTGCAGTTCTTCATGAGTTGTAATAGTTCCTCACAAGATAAAGGATCAGACTAAAGTATGTTATTTTATTTGAAACAATTCCGCATAATGAAGAAAAATCCACAGAAGTCAATAAGTGATCATGACTATCCCCCACTATTTCTACACTTATTATCAATAGTCTAAGTGTCTAGATAATGTTCGAATAGATGTCCATCAATTAAGTTATTCAATGCTTGCGAGGCCAAGACACAATAGGAGATGTTCACGGGAGTATTACGAACACTTCAAATATTAAAATTTTAAAGTATACCAAAGTTGAATCATGATGAATATCCTAAAGGTATTTCTATGTCATAGAGATACTCTCCCCAATTCTTTTTCATGCTGAAGCAAACATAGTATAGACATTATATTCAATATTGAAAAGATAAGCTAGCTGCTTATTGCTATTTAATGATGTTCAAGGCCTATTGATAAGTTACCCGATGCCGAAGACTATTTATAATTCAGAAAACCATTCAATCATAGATGGCCATATAGTGAGGACCATTAGAACATAAATTGGAGCTAGAAGACCCAAGCATATTAGAATGTCAAGTTGTTGAAGAAGATTGAAAAGTGAGAGGTGCATCAACAAAGTGTAAAGCATGGGTATATAGGATTGACGTGACCTTAATGAATAGTTATCTATATGGAAACCCTTCCATTACAAAGTTGAAGATGTTTCAACTAGATTCCCTGGATCTTTACATGATCATAGATGAAGGTAAGATCCCTAACATTAGGGAATGGTATCTTGTACGAGTTGAATGCTCATGAATCTATAGAGGGAATTTTATGCTCGACCTTTGGTAAGAAATCATGTCTCTATGTGAGTTCTTATCTCACTGTATACAAGTATGAGTGGAGTCCTACAGTGTCTTTAGGTATTTCTGTCCCCCCTATGTTGAAACCTAACATGTTCCCTAGGGATAGTGATTATTGATGGATGTATTTAGATACTATATACCTCCATAGTAGTCTTAGGGATCATATTGAGGATATTTGCACCTGGAAGGGTTTCTACATAAATTATGTATATAGTACATAATGTTGGATATTTTGTACCTGTAGACACTGAAAATTGGGACAAATTTCCCTTAACCCCCCTCAATTAAATAAATTCATACTATACCCACTCATGTCCCTAGTGTACACATGTTAATTAAATTCATTGCAATTATAAAATTAATTAATTACCTCACCCATCCACCTCACCTACAACCAACTCACCTATCCACCTTACTGAAAGACTCATTCACAACCTATTAATTAATTAAGACTAATTCTATACCAATCCTAGCCAAGTAAGAATTAGTCCAAACCTAGCAATAACTCCCACCACCTCTCCTAGAAGAACTCATACTTATATGAGTGCGTACTCTATCACTTGAGACCTGATATTAAGGATATCAATCACACCAAAAATAGGAAAGATCAGGCCATTTTTGGCAAACCTAGACTTATCCGCCTTAACCGATGCACTAGATATTCTTCAATCGGCGCTGGTTACCTAACCACCATCGGTTAATTTATATACAAATTTGCAACCTTTACCCCATGGGTTGGTCATTTTTCAGTTTTTAGAAAACTATTGGATTCAAGCGTGAATCCAAAACCTCTCAGCATCCAGATGACACAAAATAATCAACCATAGAGCCCAAGCAAGCATCCATGGTTCTCCTTCCAGAGCATTGGAATACTCATGGGAACATTACGATGAGTACTGTCATGGCATTGAATCTAGAATCTCTTCACAGATCAACTACTCCTCACATGGATCAACTACCCTCCACCTTCCACCTACTAGATCTATAAATGTAACTAAGTATATGTGATTTCAATCATATTGTGCTTGCTTAAAGTATAGATTCCTTACCTCTTTCATAATAATTTATTTCTTCTTGTATTCCTTTATCTCCACCTCCTCAAAAATCTACCAACGAAACCATCATATAGCCTTTTTATCCTTCTATAAATTCCCCCTTTATATCCTGTGAGCCTTCTTAGAAATACCACGAACCTAACCACACCCTTCTTACTCTCTATGAAATCATAGAGAAGACTCAAAACTATTTTTATCAAATTATTGTCAATTTTCCCCATCGATGCTGGTTATCTAATTGTCGTCGTTTTCACCTCCATAACAACATCGGTCACCTGACCGATATCGGTCTCTATGTCATTTCATTCCTTTTGACCAGTGAGCCTCTCGATCAACAAAAACTAACCCAGACCTCACCTAATCAACCCACAGACCCCTATCTAGACCTGCAAAACCCATACATAACCTACCAAACCTCCATATTTAATCATAACCTTACATGTTAGATTAGGTTTTCTTATTGTATTTGCATGGGATACCTAAATTGTGTAACTACAATAGGATTTCCTTACTTCATGATATTTGCATTAAATTGTATTTGAAAGTGGATTGGCATCCTTCTAAGAAGCACCTCACTTCCTAGATCTAGAACTTGCTAGGCAATCCACTAACCTATATTATTAATACTATTTAGTGGTCTTGTTTTGATGTAACCTAGAGTTTATTAGATAACACCCTAGTCACACTGACACATCACTCAGCCTTGATTGAGCACTCACCTGAAGCATGAAAAGGTACTAGGTGCTTAATTAGGGTTGCTGTAATAGGATGTTAACATGATGAAGGAAAAATCATATAGATTCATAACTAATCCATCATTCTACAATGCATGCTACCCTTAGATCTATGAAAGAACAAGCTTAAACAGTAATCATGATTGAATTAATAACATGCACTACTCAACTCCACACAGAATGACACTTAGATTTAGATGATATCTTCCATCTATTAATAAATACAGAAGCTCCTTATAGTATTTTCAATCTATATCAATGCACGTATGGAACTGATACAATAATTCAGTCATATGTGTATACACACACTTCACACTCACCCACTCATATATATTTATATTATGTACCTAACATCATATATATAGGGTGGGGACTTTCCCTTCACCACTTATCTATTCTAGAAATAGGCTACATGCTATTGATATCCAATCGCCGTTTACAAGCATAGCCACACATGTAAGTGTGTTATCTATAGTCCTCTTATAGTTACTCGAAGTATCAATTATATTCTCAGCTTGTCTCCATGGAAAAACACTTCGATCCGCTTCTCCAAAAATAGACAATGCATGATGTGCACGTCCCTACATAGTTGGTGTGTTCCGTATGCCATCTTATAAAAATAGGTCTTCATGCTCAAAATCAGATAAGTCCTAAAAGCTAAACTTTCCTTCCACATGTGGGTCTTGCCTGTCCTTCCGCACCCTTGGTTCTGAGCCTTATATCCCACATGGACTCCTTATGTGATCTTTGACAAGTATTCTTTAATCAACATTACCCCAAACTAATCTCACTATCGTCCTGATAATGGGTATCTCCAAAAATTGAAGGAAAGAATAGAAGAATGGAAAGAATAAGAATGAAAAAATGCAGATAAATAAATAATTTCTATGAGGTTATGAGGCAACCTCTTCTATATAAATTTTCAGTATCAACTCTGGATACTCCTTTATTTTGGCCTCCAATACTTGCCATTTAGTGAGTTTTTACTCTACTTTTTCTAGGATGTCCGCAGCAATGGATTCCAACTCATCCCTTGCAATCTCTCCTTTCTCATTTTGCAGAACCAACACAACCCTAGACATTGATGTCATTCTTCCTTCTGAAAGGTCCATCTTCTACGTAATTAGCTTTCCAAGCTCTTCCAACCGAGTCTTGTGTAGCTCTTTTGCTGCTGCCAGGGCCTCATGCTTCTGTTTAACTATTGACAATCTTTCTGCATGGCCTAATGTCTCATCTCTTCATTGCTTTCTGGACCTCGTTGTTCTCTTCTAGGGTCTTGATGTTGATAAGTTCCTCTGGATATGTGCATACATTTAAAGCTTGGTTTGTTTCTTCAATACTTCCTGTAATGATTTTAACAACCCTTCATAAGATGTAATTTTTCTCATTACTAATGCTTTCTCCCATTCGGCATCTTATTCTGAGCTTCCTAGCCCCTGCATGCATAGAGTTTCATCTTCAAGTACCAAGTCCACCAACTTTCCCACATAGTGTATCATTGAAGGAAATGTCTATGGTACCTTGACCTCCAAGTGTGGCCTTGCTCTAATGACATTATCCCCAAACTCCTCTGCGATGCTGATGAATACCTCATTCTTCTTCTACATGAAATACCTATCCTGCGTTATGTGCACTATTTTTACATCCTTTGTCTTCATCTCCTCATGAAATTCTCTGATCATGGTAGCTTTGTCCATGTTTCTTCTAGCCACCTCGGTAGAAACTTTCACCAATGCATTGTTGACTTTCTCATCTGACATGATAGTAGACTTTACTATCATGTGTCTAGCTTGAGGTGCCTTCTTCAGTCATCTCAAAATGCATGACTCTTCACACACATCAAAGTCAAGCTCATCCATGTGGGTGTGCATTGACCATGATAGTTACTTTTGAGTGCACATAGTCGTCATATCCTCATCCATTAAGTTCCAGCCAAATAAATCCTTTTGTGATATCATGCTTTGGAAGTGGGCACAGATAATTTTTCCTATGTTCTCTGTATACCCCATGGTTGGTGGAATGTGCTCTCCACTTGTTCTTCTAGACCTTTGCTACTTAGGAACTTTAGCTTCCAAATTTGGAACTTGTGTCTCCATGTCTTGAACATCCTTTGCAGTTGTCTCCTCAGGTCTTTTCTCATCCTCTTCTTTTTCATTTGATGCCTCACCTTATTCTTCTGTGTTCTCTACAAGTGTAGGAGAATTAGGAAAACTTTCCTCTAACTCTTCCGCCTCCTCATTCAAATTCAATTTCCTCCTTCTTTACACGGTTTCCTCCTTCTGTGGAGAGATTCTAGATGATTTACGTATAGTGGTTGGAGTAGCACCTTGGGTCCTTAATCTCCTAAATACCCTCTTAAACCTATGCTCCCCTTGGACTGCATTCAAGTCCTCGTCATCACCTTCTTGTGGCTGAGGTGGTGTAACAATGCACTCAGCTTCACCCTTATTTGTAGGATGTCTCCTACCCCTTTGCTCCAAACCACCACTATCTTTGCGTTCCTCCTCCTCATCCTCCACTTCAATTGGCTCTATGGGCTTAGGTGCTAAGATGTTAACCATTGTATGCTTTCCCTTTGGTGGTGCTAGAAGTGTGAACTCACCTTCCACATATTTGTTATTCTCCATCTTTGGCTTCAGTTGGAGATACACCAATGTTTCCCCCACATCTGCTACAACCAGACTTATTGGCTTGATATTCAACACCTCCTAAATGATCCTCTCTGTATAAGCACTTCTACCAAGATACACATACTTCTTCCTCAACATATGGTAGTCACAGTCTACCTTATCTACATTGAAGACCAGTCGGCGCGTGTCTAAATCTATGAATAGATGCTTGGAAATACCTTGCAGTGAATGTGTAAGGTAATTTACACCAAGGGTTCCAGACTCCATATTTCATTGGGAAGTGCATGATGCAGAAATGCTGATATAAAACAAACTAAGCTTGTTTCCATACCACTGCTGGTAGGTCCTTTGGGATGTGCCACTCTTCCCTAAATGCTGCGCGGATCCTGTCATACCATTTCTCTGCCCTTTGCTTTACGTCCTCTATCATGTCCCCCTTGCATAGGTAATTTTTGAATCTTTCAGCTGGGGACTTGTTCTCCATGGGGTATTCCCATACTTTTTAATTTGGTCCATCTGGTATTCCAATCTCCATGAATACTAGTGATAGTAGAATAGCCCCAAAGTTGATCTCCCCCTTGTGCACACTTCTTCAACTATTTTCTTTATAATATGGCCTGCAATGTTGTAGATTGTCCCTTCTGACATCTTATGCGCCACATGTAACCACATAGTATTTACCTGTGACCACCACTCTTGATAATTCAATTTGGTAACAAGGTGTGCTGCAGCTTGTACAACTACACAATTCTTTAACTTGTGTATGTCCATTCTGCACAGACCCTTCAGGTACCCCAACTCCTTTCTGGTCTTTAAAATCATGGATTTATCTGGGATATCACCTTTTATGTCCTCTCCTATAGCCTTCAGACTTGTAACTAATGAGACAAGCGTAGATGAGATTCTAACTCTGTGTCCTGTAAAGTAGAAGAGGTCCTCGTGCACCCTGCTCATGAGCCACTGATACAAGGGTTCATACTTCTCAAAATATGGAAGCTCATATAATTGGTAGACCCCAATTATCTTTAAAATCTTCTCACCCACATCATCATAAACTGGCATGTCCTCTGTCATGCACTTGTTCATTCTAGTAGTGAGCAAGGAATCAAGCTCCTTCTTGTAATTGTATTCACTTACTTTGCTCTATCTGATGGGGGAATTCCATTCCTTGTCGATGATGACTCCTTCTGGATATTGCATCTCTAAAAAATGGCTTTTGGGTGCCATCTCTTCCTCCTTGATGACCACCTTCTTATTTCCTTTCACTGCTACTGTAGATACCTTCTTCTATGCCATCTTTACCTTAAAAATGTATCCTCTTCAACTCTATAACTTTGCGAATCAAACCCTAGCTTGATTCAATCATGCCCTCGGTGGAAACTTTGTAGCCTAACTCTTTTTTATCTCCCTGCTTTGTTGAAACCCTTCACCACAAGGGATGCAAGCTTCCTATCACACAGATCTAGTTGTCACACTTGGTTTCAAACCCTTCACACTTTAACTCAATCACTTAGCTCTTCGCACTTGGCTCTTTCCTCAAATACTCTTAGTTGTAATGGTAAAAATGAATCCACATTCCATCCTTATATTTTTTTTTCAAATTTTGATGTATTTATTGCTCCTTCACCTACCAAATATCCCCTCATTCATTGACCAAATCCGTTTGTTCCACGTGGTACATATTCGTGCCCAACTATAACCTTCTAGCGCACCTTCCTACCCTTTGGTCACATACTTCTCTTCATCGTGTGCTCCTGTGGCCGAGTACCTCATCACTGTACCTTCTCCTGGTAACTATCATGGCCTCCACTTACCTTACGTTATATTGTTCTTTCATTCATCTCCATCCTTGGTCACTTTTTGAGAAGCAATCCTCTTTTGACTTCTATAGTAGCTTATTCCTTTCACCTTTCAATTACCACAATATTTTTCTTGGATAACTACAACCACCCCACACTAAAAGTATGTGCAGTCCTATGTGCATAAACATATTTCATATAGTAATTAGCCTCATACGTGCAAGCATGCTTATTACAAAAAACAACAACTAAATTGACAAAGCATAATGACAATGAAGGAAATACATTAAGGAAATTCAGAATTGAGAACCTAAGATAAATGGAAATACTTCCTTATTACAAACACCAAAAAGACTTATTTATAGTAGGGCTTCAGTATACTCTCGTTAAAGTGAGTGGGTAGTTGTGTTCCATCAAGTGCTTCTAACTAGAAAACACTTGATTCAAGTATATGAGTGATGAAATACAACCCCAACCAATGTAATTTGATCTTGCATGGAAGGCGTAAGAACCTTGAGTCATAAATAAGTACCATTTATCCAATCTCAAACTTCTTATTCCTTATGTTTCTATCATGCCATGCATTCAGCTTGGCCTTTTCCAGCTTATGAATCCATTGTGCTATGGATCAGTGCTCATCCAGTTGAATCATCTTTTCAATACGCTCTTCTAAAGCCTGTTCATCAGCTAGACCTCCAGTGCGCACAATGAGTAAAGAAGGTAACATAAATTCTATAATGAGAACAAATTTCATGCCAAACACCAACTAAAATGGTGTGGCTTTGTTCAATATCTTGTAAATTGTTGTATATGCCCAAATAATAGTTGAAACTTTGTCATCCCAATCCTTTCTTCCAACATCACATTTTTTTTTCAAAGTCTGGCTCAAAATCCTGTTGAAGGCCTTAGCAGTTCTATTTTCCTGAGGATGATAAGGTGTAGTTTTATGGTGTGCAAACATAAACTCATCTAATAGGATCCTTATTTTCTCATTCAAAAAGTGTGTACCTCTATCACTTGTCAAGCTTAAGGTACATCCATAACTTGTAAGAAAAATCTCCCACAAAAACCTAGCTATTGTAGTTTCCATACAGTCCTTGGTATGTATTGCTGTTGCCCACTGTGTGAGATAATATGTGCAAGTAAAGATATATCACGATCCAGTCCTACATGTGGCTAGTGAAATAGGTCCTAAAAAATTAATGGCCCATTTCTCAAATGGTTCAGCACTAGTAATTGGTCTCAAAGGAATCTCATCTCTTTTTCCTGGTTTTCCTAGGTGCTGAAATTTATCACATGCCTGACAATATACTTTACAGTCCTTATACAATGTCTCCCACCTTAATCTAGCAAGTAGGATCTTTCAAGAAGTCACATCACCTACATAATGGCCTCCTACAATACCACCATGAGCTTCGTCCATGATATCCTTATGCTCATGCTCTAATACACAACGGTGTAATACTTCTTCTGTACCTAGCTTTTATAGGTCACCACTAATTAACATAAATGGTGTCACGTGTATAGAAAGATGCTTCTATTCTAATGCTTTCATTCCTTTTGGTGCCATACCGGTTCATAGAAAGACAACAATTTCTTCTAATTCCATGGGCGCGCGTTGTAACCTATATAACTGTGCATTCGGCATTGTTTCTTCAATTGTATATGCATGCTCTCTTGAATTGATTCTAGATAAATGGTCTGGTCCACAATTACTTTTCCCTGGATTCACCACAACTGTGAAGTCAAACTATTGAAATATGAGAGCTCATCTACATATGTTCCCCTATAAGACGAGCTTATTTACCAAGTATTTCAATGCCATGTGATTTGTATAAAACACAAATGGTGTTACTAATAAGTACTGTCGAAACTTGTACAATGTATAGATCATTGACAAAGCTTTGTGCTCCGTAGTTGTATAATTTCATCCATCATGATTCATCTTCCTACTAGTAAAATAGATTAGATGATCTATAATACCTTCGCTAGGTTGAGCTAACACAACCCCAATGGCCATGCTAGAAGCGTCCACATGCACATGAAATGGTTTATCCCATGAGGGAAAGCATAGAATGGGTGTGGTAGTAATTTTATCTTTTAATATCTCAAATGCACGCTACTACGGTTCTCCCCAATAAAATGTACTTTTCCCCTTCAGTAATTCTTCCAAGGGTGTAGCAATTTTGGCATACCCTTTTATGAATTTTCTATAATATCCTGTATGACCTAAAAATCCATGCACCTCACTTTGACTGGTAGGTGCTTCTAAGCCTAAAATGACTACAACCTTGGTTGGATCAACTAGAAAACCTTCCTTGCAGATTATATGTCCTAGCAGTATCCTGAATGGCATAGAAATATGCACTTTTTGATGTTCAAAGCGATAATCAATTGTCTGCATCATTCAAACATTAAGTGTAGATTGTCACAATGATCTTTCATAAGCCCATATACTATCTAATCATCTAGGTAGACCTGTAAGAAGTTATGAATAAAATATTTGAATGCCTAAACAAATATGTGTGAGAATACAACAGGTGCGTTTTTCAATCCAAAGGGCATCACAGTATAGGCAAAACTGCCCCATTCATTTATAAATGTTGTCTTTTCTTGATCCTCCTGAGCAATCCTAATCTGATGATACCCAGAAAATTTGTATGTGAAAGAATATATTTCGCGCCCTACAACTCCTTCTAGTATTTCCTCAGTGAATGGCATAGGGAATGGATCTATGACGCATGCATCATTCAACTCCCTATAGTCCACACATATCCTAATCCATCCATCCTTCTTTATACTGATCACCATTGGGCTAACCCATTCCGACTCATCAAGGGGCCTGATAATTCCAAATTTAAACATTTTATCAATTTATTCTTTTACCTTTCCGTGCAAATTAGGATTCATTCTATAAGGTATCTTTCTAACTGGCAGTGCACCATCCTTAAGTTTGATCTTCATTTCCCTAAGTGATTCATGCACGCCTTTAATTTCATGATTTAGCCCCATGATAAATTTTTGTATTCTGAACTTCTCGTCAGTTTGATATTGCGGTACATACTTGAGGAGTTTCGTAAACCGCTCCCAATATTCAGTTACCGTTAGCTTCCCTTGAGCTAAGTTCTGGAATTCTGTCATTTTTTGATCATAGAAAAGTTGTGGCAGCCAACGTTGCCTAAAATAGCCCTTAAATTGATCCCAAGTGATATTGATCTCATCAATATTTAGCTCAGCTTTACGGCTGTCCCACCACGAAGATGCTTCGTGGGAAAGTTGATAGGCTCCCCAAATAGCTTTGGTTTCCTCCGAGAAGTTTCTTATTGCAAAGTACTTCTCAGCTCCATCTCCTAATGTGGTGCCATCATATTTAGGTGGACTTATCCTTTTTATATCATTAGTGAGTTCCGCTGCCAACCTGGCCCTTTTATTTTCTGGTTGGATACGTACATTTTCAGTGTTATTACCAACACCCACATTGGGGTTGTCCTCAGGAGGTAGCTGATTGTTGTTACTAGCTTCTTCATCCTCCTCATTTCTTGATACTTGCTACTCAAGTACAGCCAAACGATCTCTTGTGTCCAATAGGGCAGCAAGGATCTCATCAAGTTTTTGGGTTGTTGCCACCCCTTCTTCAGGTGGAGCATTATTCGCAACGTTCCCCCTTGTTCTAACCATTTTCTGTTACAAGAAAATTCAGGTTTTTATCAGATTATGGACACAATAGGTCCAAGAGCTGCAACCTTCAGCTCTGATACCAAGATGTAACATTCCCTAAATTAGTACATTAGAACAAGTAAAAAAATTTTTTTGATAAATGTTTCCTAGTTCTAAATACATAATTTAGAACTCACAAATCAAAACAACCATTCTTATAACAGATAACCATATGTAGCTGTAATGACTCGGTGCACCACCGATCTATTCATTCCATGACTCGGTGATCTTCTGATCTATTCATGTGTTTCACAGAGTTGGCATTTTTACAAACTCTTCACTCTTGCGGTTCTCTTCCCTAATATGGGATTTCAGAATGCTCTATCCAAGGAACCTATCTGAATAATCGTTACCATTATTCATCGGCATCTCGTCCCTTAGACTAGGTGACATAGGACAACACAATCAGCAACTTGCGATACTTTGGCCAAAGTTTTGAAACATACTGTTCATGTCTCTTATTCCTTGACGGCATACTCGTCAATCTGGAATACATCCTCCACCCTACTCCGATGTTATATAAAATGTCCCATACTGACTTCTGTCAGTTATCCTTCCCCCAAGTCATTCACTCAAGAATGAATTAATAACATGACAATGTTATAAGGATGCTCTTGAGGACTAGGGATAAGCTGACATACTGGATAAACCCTAGTTAACCCAGTGTGTCAATGTACCCCAAATCTCCAAGGGTAGCCTCATAACATGACCATGTTCCTAACCAGATCCCGAGTAAAACTTGTTCAAGTTTAAGGTGTAAATCTTAACAATCAATGCAAAGGGTGTCGCCATAAGCCACCTGCTTGTATCCTCGAGAAGATCCTAATCTTCTCGAGGGTACAACCCTGCAGTCGACATGTGCCGACATCCTACAAAACCTCCTCGGAAAGATCTACTTATCCTAAGGTGTTACATACGTTGAGTTGAAATTATACTTTAAGACTCTCCTTTCCGATTAGTCTTATCCCAACTCCTGGGCTCCTCATCATTGAGTTGCCTTACTTAATTAAGATCCATTTCACAGAGAGAAATTATTAAGATTTGAGATCTCGTCAAGAGTTCCTTTATTCACCATAAACTTAATCAATGAAAATGGGCAGTAGCCCTAAGTCTCCTCTTAAGGATGATAAATATACCTTTTTAGGTTTAAATCGGTTTTCCAAAACTGTATTATATCATGCTTATTTGTATTAAGATATAGTAATTTTAAATCATTTAATATGTTGTCTTGACTTAGATCAAGGTTAGGAGTAATAAATTACTCTTCCCGTTCAGCTTCCTGTTACGGTTTAATTTAACCTTAGATTCCCGAAGAACAGTGGGCTAATTTCTAATTTAGCCTTATATAAAACATAGTAGAAATACCAATAATTTACAAGTATCCAGCCACATAATCTTTACAAGGCTTATTTAGAGAATCCTAATAACTTCAAGGTATAAAAATAATAAAAATGCACTTAAAAACATTCGAACCGTAGAAGTTCAATTCATCAAGATACAAATGCAGCCACATAAGTAACAATCCCCTCATTTCATTCATTTCTAAGCTAATCAATTACAATTTATGCATCCAACATATTTGATACAATACACAACAACAAGAGAACAACTTTCTCAGTGTAGTACATTTAGAGGATCAAGTTGGAATTCATCATAAACCAAATTAAACAATCTGAACATCATATCAGATCTACGTGCCTTTACCACTTACGACAACCATCAGCAAAAATTGTCAACACGGGTCAGTTTGGTGAACTGAGCATGATAAGCACTAATTCTTAAAACAATTGCAATCCACCAATTGCTCTCATTAAACGCCCTGTTTAAATGAAATCATTTCATCAAACATGAAAACATAATTCAGACTATGTTATTTCTATAATTCGAACATGACTTTTAATGCATAACTCATATTATAGATGCCAATTAGTCCTAAAGACTTTTCAGATGTTTCATCATATATATTAGAGGCTAATAAGAACAAAATGAATCCAAAACATCCATCCATCTGAATCCCAAGGACAGCAATCATCCGACAAACTATTACAGTCAAAAATGAATATACTATCGATTCATGTATCCATCAGTATGTTTTAACAATTCTTACAGTTAAATATAAATATATCAACATATACTTTACAGCAGAAAGAAAGAAACAGAGACATTCAGACTTCATTCCCATCATATTCAGGACTGCACCGAATCCTCACAAATAATGCAATAACAATAAACACATGTGACTGAATCATTTGAGATAATGAGAAGAAACTACAGTTTCATCAAAATCCAATTATAAAAACCACCTGTAGCTATTAAGCAATACTAGAGCTCCCGCGATAAGCAATAATAAATAATCCAGCCTAAATAGACTCCACAGATCTTTCCATATCATTCATAAAACATAATAAAATACCCAACGCCATCGCCTGTCATGGCACAGCAAGGACCCCTTTATCTCAGTCAACCAGAGTCTAGATAACACCAAAAATAGAATACGTATCCAGATGCAATCACAACGACAATTACACTGAGTCGAAACACATATAATCACAGCAAACATTCAACTGAATCTAATCCCTATGAATATATAGCAAGGACTTTACAGAAGTCGCCTCCATTTCATAAGCTCATCAAAGTTTTAACCTAAGTCGAGCTAATACGAAAAGAAAATATAGCAGGGACTCAAATAGAGTCGTGCTTGTAATGTAAACCCAACACACGTTCAACAGAATTGAATTGAATATAAACACAACTTTTAGAAAGAGTCGAGTTAATAAGTATGCACAGCATGGACTTAGATCAAAAGTCGATCCAACATGCAAACACATCAGGGGCTTCAACAGGAGTCGAAACACAAGATACATTTCAAGGACTCTAACTGAGTCTATACTAATAACTATTCACAACTAAGCTTATACAGAAGTCGAAATACTAGTTACATTTCAAGGACTCCAACTGAGTCTAATCTAATAAGTATTCACAACTAAGCTTATACAGAAGTCGAAATACTGGTTACATTTCAAGGACTCCAACTAAGTCATTTTCGTATATAATCCTTGCAAACTTTCAACTGAATCTAACCCAAAATTGCAACAGTAAGGACTTCAACAGAAGTCACGTTCAAGTAGTATAATCACATCAAGCATTCCAAATAGAAGAAACTTCAAATATACCTAGTGAGATTTAACAGGATGCAACAACATAAAAAGCTCAGCCGGGTCTCCAGCCGAAAAATATTTCAAAAAGAAGAAATAAATACAGTAACATTTCCACAGGGTTTTCGATAACCAGAGATTTCTAATTCCACAGGAAAAGAATAACCCATACATTGCTTCAAACCAACTGTACTAAAATCACCTGAACAGAGTTGTTTTAATGAAAGCATTTGGAATAAAGCAAGATTTTTAAAAGTCAGGGCCTATCATGCCTAGTAATGTCGCTTAAAAATCTGAAGAAGACTTATGAATGTGCTCACACCTTCTCTTCTTCTTCCACGATAGATTAAACAACAATAATCTGTTACCTTCATGCCTTATAAACCTTCCCCAACCGAGAAAGGAGCTAGATATTCTCATAGTTGCCATGGAACACAAAGTAGACTGGTTCGAAGAACCAGTGATCAAGCAGAGAGAAAAATGGAACACATAGAAAACCAAAGAACCAACAAATTTTTCTTTTGCATGCCTTCCCAAGAAATCCGCACTCGAGAACCGAAGTTCATCAATAGCATTAACTCCCATATTCCCGCCTAATCTCCATTGCCACCGACCACCAAAGCTGGTGATTGCCAATTGAACACAAACAACCATTCCCAAATTTGGTGATACCGCCACGTCAGGTCTCAATAGATATTTACAACCTCCACTAAATCCCAAGTCCTTCATCTTTATCCACCTCATAAATGTCGTAGAAACCACCGCCTATGACTCGCGCCCCTTCCTAAGTCCCCCTCCAACCATGATCATTAGTTAAGATAGGTTAGAAACATAGGTAGATCATAAGGTAAGACATTAGTCTTACCTCATAGTGCTAGGTGTAGCTAACCTTAGGTACATTTAGCTTAAATTTTAGGGCTAGGTTAGATTAATAATAATTTAACCAATAGGTTATAGTTTAGGTTAAGGTTATTAACCTTAACAAATCCAGTCTAGGTCTCCCAAGTAGGACCGATCCGTATTGGAACCAAACAAGGTAAAACATCCCTGTATAGGATCCTATCAGGTATTGCTAAATAAGCTTACAGAATACCCAGGAACATCTTACCTGGCTTAAGGTCTAGGCCTTCCCGATGTTACGGTATTTAGAACCGATTTTCATTTAACAAGATCAACCTGAGTTAACTCCTGAATTGCCCATTCAACTCACTCAGAACTTGCAACTTTCGTAAGGTCAATAAATTTTGTTCATCATGAATAAACTTAAAACATCTCTTGGATCAATGCCACTGATCCAAGGCTGAGTCTTAAAGATGGGTAAATCCACAATTCATCATGCAATCAAATTGAACTCAAGTGCTAAAAATGAAAGAAATAAAAGAGTCCAAACATATTCCAACTCAGTCAAAGATCTTCAAATGCAAAGAAGATACAATCCAGATCAAGCATGACTTCACAATCAAAGGAAACACGTCCTTATATAGAAGAAATCGTATATCAACACTTGAGTTCTCAGGAGGAAGTAACAACAGTTCAGGGCATTAGATGCTTCCCTCCTAAAAGATTCATCATCCCGATGATTAAATATTTTTGATTTACCTTCAGGTCAACCAATTTATTAGTTCACAATACAAGAGACCAATTTCATCATGAATTATTATCTCATATCAATGTCATGATATAATTTATTCAACCTGCATAGTGTTGTCTTCAAAGCTGGCTTACAAAAAGACATGAAAAAAACAAGTTCATAATCATTTTTTTTGTCAACAGATTCCATTCTATTCAAAAAGAAAGGGAAAAGAAATTTTCATCTCTTCCAGATATTCCCAAGTTGCACTCTCTTTGTCTAAACTGGTCCCACTAGAACCTTACATTGCTGTATTTCATGATTTCTCAAATGCAATTGGCGAGTTTCCAGCACTCGTGTGGGTTTTAACCACGATTATTCCTGGGTCTTGGACCTGCAAAGAATTCCAATTTAAAACATGTGACAAATCTGAAACGTATTTCTTAAGCAAAGAAATATGGAAAAAATCATGCATACGAGAAACAGTAGGTGGTAATGCTAATCGATAAGCTATAGGATTGATTATTTCGACAATTTTGAAAGGTCCCACATAACGAGGGTGACAACTTTGCAGCCTTGTCAAAATTTATAGAACTCTTTCTTGGTTTAACACGAAGAAAAACTTTTTCACCAAGTTCAAACTTTCGATCAACCCGCTTTAGGTCAGCATAGCTCTTCTGCCTGTTCACTACTTCCTTCAATCATTCACGAATCATCTTTACTTGCTGTTCCATTTTAGTGAGGATTTCTGGCCCAATTACCACTCTATCCTCAATACTATCCCAGCTAACAGGGGTTCTGCACTTTCTTCCATAAAGTGCTTCAAAAGGTGCCATTTTAAGAGATGAGTGATAAGTGTTGTTGTATGCGAACTCAACTAATAGGAGATAATCTTCCCATTTATACTGTTGATCCATGCAATACATTCACAACATATCTTCCAACACTTGATTTACTCTCTCTATTTGTCCATCCGTTTCCAGATGATATGCAGAACTGAAGTTTAGTTTTGTTCCAAGTGTTGTATTTAGCATTTGCCAAAATCTTGATGTCATTCTAGGATCCCTGTCAGATATAATCAATTCTGGTACACCATGTAACCTGAAAATTTCATGCACGAATCTTTTGGCCAACACTGGTGAATCATCCTTTAGATTTCCAGTGATGAAATGAGCTACCTTAGTTTATCTACAACTACCAGGATAACATCATGTTTATTCATGGACATAGGTAACCCTTGTACAAAGTCCATGCTTATTACTTACCATTTATACTACGGTATGCTATGGGGATATAATAGTCTAGCAGGGTGCATGTGTTCTACCTTAACACGCTGACATTCCAGACAATGTGTCACAAAATCAATAACATCCTTTTTCATACCTTTCCAAAAGTATTGTTGTTTCAGATCAGCAAGCATTTTTGTGATACCCGGGTGTCCAGAGAAAGGTGAATTATGAAATTCAACTAACAACTTCTTTCTCAAATCATTTAGCAAAGGTATGTATACTCTATTTTCATAACGTAAGATTCCTTCATTATCAAAATGAAAACCTTTATACCTTTCATCTTTTGGTTCTGCAGCAAGGGCTGCTTTTACTTGCTAAAAGTATATATCAGAATCTGAGGCACTTTTTGCCTCATCCTTAAACTGAGTTCTTAGAGCATCTGCTACTCTATTCTCTTTTCCTTTGATGTAGCTAATATCAAAGTCATATTGAGATAAAAAATCTAACCACCTTCGTTGTCTTACATTGAGATTAGGCTGAGTGAAAATATACTTCAGCCTTAAATGATCAGTTTTCAACTCAAAAGGTTTCCCAAGTAAATAGTGTCTCCATACTTGAAGCGCATGAACAATGGCAGCAAGCTCCAAATCATGAGGGGCATAATTCAGCTCATGTAACTTAAGTTTTCTACTTTCATATGCTATGACTTGATCATTCTGTAACAAAACACCACCAAGGCCTTCCCCAGAAGCATCAGTTACAACAGTAAAGTTCCCGTTAGGGTCTGGTACAGCTAAAATAGGTGCTGAAGTCAGCTGGCTTTTCAAATTTTTTAAAATCCGTTTCACACTTATCATTCCAAATAAATTTCCTATCCTTCTTCTGTAATGAAGTTATTGGTGCAGCCACTTTAGAAAAATCCTTAACAAATTTTCTATAATAACCAGCAAGACCCATGAAGCTTCTTACTTCGTGCACATTCTTTGGTGCAGGCCACTTAGTTATTACCACTATTTTTGAAGGATCCATAGCAATTCCTTCTTTACTAATGACATGACCCAAATAGTGGACTTCTGTATCAAAGAAAGAACATTTGGATAACTTACCATACAACTTTCTTTTTCTCAAAATTGCCAAAACTATCTTCAAATGCTCATTGTGCTCTTCAACACTTTTAGAATAAATGAGAATATCGTCCAAGAATACAAGTACAAACTTGTCCAAATATTCTTGAAAGATATTATTCATTAAGTTCATAAAAGTCATGGGTGCATTAGTTAATCCAAAGGGTAGAACCGTGAATTCATAATGTTCGTACCTAATTCAGAAAGCTGTTTTATGAATATATTCTTCTCTAATCCTTAATTGATGATAACCAAATTGAAAATCTATCTTGGAATAAACTGCTGCCCCACGCATCTGATCAAATAGATCGTAAATCCTTGGAAGTGGGTATCTGTTCTTAATTGTTGCTTTGTTCAACATCCGATAATCAATACACAACCTAAGTGTCCCATCTTTCTTTTTTACAAATATTACCGGTGCTCCCCAAGGTGAAACACTTGGTCTAATCAAACCCTTAGACAAAAGTTCTTGCAATTGTGCCGTAAGCTCGACTAACTCTGTAGTAGTCATCCAATAAGGTGCTTTGGAAATAGGTTCCGTTCCTAGTTTGATTTCAATAGTGAAGTAAAATTCCCTTTTGGGTGGTAAACCCGGTAATTCCTCCGAAAATACATCCTTGAAACTTTGCAACAGAGGAAATCGTTTCATGGAATCACCATCTTCTTCTGAAAATTCAGATATCTTTACTGCATATAAGGTACATCCTTTGTTTTTAGCCTTTTTAAGCTGCATAGTTGACAGTTTTCTAACTGAAATTTCCCATTTCACCCCTTGAATCTCTCCTGTTTCTAGCCAATCATCTAAACATCTTATGTTCTTTTCAAAACAATCGACTTTATCCTTATGGTCAGCTAACCAATTGACACCGATGACAATGTCATAAGATCCCAAGGGTGTAACATAGAGGTCAACTTCTGTGGAAAAGTTAGGTAAGTCAAGGACTGCCCCAAAAAGACACATACTCACTATATGAACAGAGTTATTACCGTACTGCATAGTCCAAGATTTATCCATTTTTCCAGCCTTTCTTTTAAGTTTAGAAGCAATTTTACTAGAAATAAAACATTCAGTAGCTCATATATCAAAAAGAATAGTGACAGGTATGCCAAATAACTTACCCAGAACTTCTATACGTGTCACTTACTTTTCAACTTGCTTGTCTGCTACTGCAGCATATATCTTATGCTGCCGATTATGATCATCCTTCTTCAAAGGGCACTTATTTGCGTAGTGGTCTTTGCCACAATTGTAGCAGCCTCCTACAGGTCCCTTTTTAGACTCAGAATTGCTTCCAGCCTTAAAGTTATCACGTTGTCCTCCATAGGGCTTCTGCCCATTGTTATAATTTTGGCAAAACTATCTCTTACATTTCCAGCAGGCTTATTTGCTACTGTTTTCTTACTATTATCCCCTGGAAACTTCCTTATGTTCCCAAACTTTTTCCATTGCCCCTTTTTGGGTGCAAGTGAAGTTTAAGAAGGATTTACAATCTTCTTCCGTACTTCTTCTTTATGGGCAGAAATAGCCTTTAATTTCTGTTCTTGCCTTATGGCCTTTTCAACAACTCCTTCCATAGTGGTAGGGCTGTGAACATCAACCTCTCCCCATATCACGGGATTTATCCCCATGACAAATTTTCATATTCTAAACTTCTCGTCAATTTGATATTGCGGTACATACTTGAGGAGTTTCGTAAACCACTCCCAATATTCAGTTACCGTTAGCTTCCCTTGAGCTAAGTTCTGGAATTCTGTCATTTTCTGATCATAGAAAAGTTGTGGCAGCCAACGTTGCCTAAAATAGCCCTTAAATTGATCCCAAGTGATATTGGTCTCATCAATATTTAGCTCAGCTTTACGGTTGTCCCACCACAAAGATGCTTCGTGGGAAAGTTGATAGGCTCCCCAAATAGCTTTGGTTTCCTCCGAGAAGTTTCTTATTGCAAAGTACTTCTCCATTTCGCTGAGCCAATTCTCAGCTCCATCTCCTAATGTGGTGCCATCATATTTAGGTGGACTTATCCTTTTTAGATCATTAGTGAGTTCCGCTGCTAACCTGGCCCTTTTATTTTCTGGTTGGATAGGTACATTTTCAGTGTTATTACCAACACCCACATTGGGGTTGTCCTCAGGAGGTAGCTGATTGTCGTTACCAGCTTCTTCATCCTCCTCATTTCCCATTACTTGCTACTCAAGTATAGCCAAATGATCTCTTGTGTCCAATAGGGCAGCAAGGATCTCATCAAGTTTTTGGGTTGTTTCCGCCACTTCTTCAGGTGGAGCATTATTCACAACGTTCCCCCTTGTTCTAACCATTTTCTGTTACAAGAAAATTCAGGTTTTTATCAGATTATGGACACAATAGGTCCAAGAGCTGCAACCTTCAGCTCTGATACCAAGATGTAACATTCCCTAAATTAGTACATTAGAACAAGTAAAAAAAAATTCCTAGTTCTAAATACATAATTTAGAACTCACAAATCAAAACAACCATTCTTATAACAAATAACCATATGCAGCTGTAATGAATTGGTGCACCACCGATCTATTCATTCCATGACTCAGTGATCTTCTGATCTATTCATGTGTTTCACAGAGTTGGTGTTTTTACAAACTCTTCACTCTTGCAGTTCTCTTCCCTAATCTAGGATTTCAGAATGCTCTATCCAAGGAACCTATCTGAATAATCGTTACCATTATTCATCGGCATCTCGTCCCTAGACTAGGTGACATAGGACAACGCAATCAGTAGCTTGCGATACTTTGGCCAAAGTTTTGAAATATACTGTTCATGTCTCTTATTCCTTGACGGCATACTCATCAATCTGGAATACATCCTCCACCCTACTCCGATGTTATATAGAATGTCCCATACTGACTTCTGTCAGTCATCCTTCCCCCAAGTCATTCACTCAGGAACAGATTAATAACATGACAACGTTATAAGGATGCTCTTGAGGACTAGGGATAAGCTGACATACTGGATAAACCCTAGTTAACCCAGTGTGTCAATGTACCCCAAATCTCCAAGGGTAGCCTCATAACATGACCATGTTCCTAACCAGATCCCGAGTAAAAATTGTTCGAGTTTAAGGCGTAAATCTTAACGATCAATGCAAAGGGTGTCGCCATAAGCCACCTACTTTGTTGTATCCTCGAGAAGATCCTAATCTTCTCGAGGGTACAACCCTGCAGTCGACATGTGCCGACATCCTACAAAACTTCCTCAGAAAAATCTACTTATCCTAAGGTGCTACATACGTTGAGTTGAAATTATACTTTAAGAATCTCCTTTCTGATTAGTCTTATCCCAACTCCTGGGCTCCTCATCATTGAGTTGCCTTACTTAATTAAGATCCATTTCACATAGAGAAATTAATAAGATTTGAGATCTCATCAAGAGTTCCTTTATTCACCATAAACTTAATCAACGAAAATGGGCAGTAGCCCTAAGTCTCCTCTTAAGGATGATAAATATACCTTTTTAGGTTTAAATCGGTTTTCCAAAACTGTATTATATCATGCTTATTTGTATTAAGATATAGTAATTTTAAATCATTTAATATGTTGTCTTGACTTAGATCAAGGTTAGGAGTAATAAATTACTCTTCCCATTCAGCTTCCTGTTAAGGTTTAATTTAACCTTAGCTTCCCGAAGAACAGTGGGCTAATTTCTAATTTAGCCTTATATAAAACATAGTAGAAATACCAATAATTTACAAGTATCCAGCCACATAATCTTTACAAGGCTTATTTAGAGAATCCTAATAACTTCAAGGTATAAAAATAATAAAAATGCACTTAAAAACATTCGAACCGTAGAAGTTCAATTCATCAAGATACAAATTCAGCCACATAAGTAACAATCCCCTCATTTCATTCATTTCTAAGCTAATCAATTACAATTTATGCATCCAGCATATTTGATACAATACACAACAACAAGAGAACAACTTTCTCAGTGTAGTACATTTAGAGGATCAAGTTGGAATTCATCATAAACCAAATTAAACAATCTGAACATCATATCAAATCTACATGCCTTTACCACTTACGACAACCATCAGCAAAAATTGTCAACACGGGTCAGTTCGGTGAACTGAGCATGATAAGCACTAATTCTTAAAACAATTGCAATCCACCAATTTCTCTCATTAAACACCCTGTTTAAATGAAATCATTTCATCAAACATGAAAACATAATTCAGACTATGTTATTTCTGTAATTCGAACATGACTTTTAATGCATAACTCATATTATAGATGCCAATTAGTCCTAAAGACTTTTCAAATGTTTCATCTTATATATTAGAGACTAAGAAGAACAAAATGAATCCAAAACATCCATCCATCTAAATCCCAAGGACAGCAATCATCCGACAAACTATTACAGTCAAAAATGAATATACTATCGATTCATGTATCCATCAGTATGTTTTAACAATTCTTACAGTTAAATATAAATATATCAACATATACTTTACAGCAGAAAGAAAGAAACAGAGACATTCAGACTTCATTCCCATCATATTCAGGACTGCACCGAATCCTCACGAATAATGCAATAAAAATAAACGCATGTGACTGAATCATTCGAGATAATGAGAAGAAACTACAGTTTCATCAAAATCCAATTATAAAAATCACCTGTAGCTATTAAGCAATACTAGAGCTCCCGCGACAAGCAATAATAAATAATCCAGCCTAAATAGACTCCACAGATCTTTCCATATCATTCATAAAACATAATAAAATACCCAACGCCATCACCTATCATGGCACAGATAGGAACCCCTTTATCTCAGTCAACCAGAGTCTAGATAACACCGAAAATAGAAGATGTATCTAGATGCAATCACAGTGACAATGCCACTGAGTCGAAACACATATAATCACAGAAAACATTCAACTGAATCTAATCCCTATGAATATACAGCAAGGACTTTATAGAAGTCACCTCCATTTCATAAGCTCATCAAATTTTTAACCTAAGTCGAGCTAATACGAAAATAAAATACAGCAGGGACTCAAATAGAGTCGTGCTTGTAATGTAAACCCAGCACACGTTCAACAAAATTGAACTGAATATAAACACAACTTTTAGAAAGAGTCGAGTTAATAAGTATGCATAGCGTGGACTTAGATCAGAATTCGATCCAACATGCAAACACATCAGGGGCTTCAACAGGAGTCAAAACACAAGATACATTTCAAGGACTCTAACTGAGTCTATACTAATAAGTATTCACAACTAAGCTTATACAAAAGTCGAAATACTAGTTACATTTCAAGGACTCCAACTGAGTCAATACCAACAGTATTCACAACTAAGCAACAATATTCACAACTAAGCTTATACAGAAGTCGAAATACTAGTTACATTTCAAGGACTCCAACTGAGTCATTACAAACAGTATTCACAACTAAGTAACAATATTCACAACTAAGCAACAGTATTCACAACTAAGCTTATACAGAAGTCGAAATACTAGTTACATTTCAAGGACTCCAACTGAGTCTAATCTAATAAGTATTCACAACTAAGCTTATACAGAAGTCGAAATACTAGTTACATTTCAAGGACTCCAACTGAGTCATTTTCGTATATAATCCTTGCAAACTTTCAACTGAATCTAACCCAAAATTGCAACAGTAAGGACTTCAACAGAAGTCACGTTCAAGTAGTATAATCACATCAAGCATTCCAAATAGAAGAAACTTCAAATATACCTAGTGAGATTTAACAGGATGCAACAACATAAAAAGCTCGACCTGGTCTCCAGCCGAAAAAGATTTCAAAAATAAGAAATAAATACAGTAACATTTCCACAGGGTTTTCGAATAACCAGAGATTTCTAATTCCACAGGAAAAGAATAACCCATACATTGCTTCAAACCAACTGTACTAAAATCACCTGAACAGGGTTGTTTTAATGAAAGCATTTGGAATAAAGCAAGATTTTATAAAGCCAGGGCCTATCATGCTTGGTATTGTCGCTTAAAAATCTGAAGAAGACCTCTGAATGTGCTCGCACCTTCTCTCCTTCTTCCACAATAGATTAAACAACAATAATCTGTTACCTTCATGCCTTATAAACCTTCCCCAACCAAGAAAGGAGCTAGATATTCTCATAGTTTCCATGCAACACAAAGTAGACTGGTTCGAAGAACTAGTGATCAAGCAGAGAGAAAAACGGAACGCATAGAAAACCAAAGAACCAACAAATTTTTCTTTTGCATGCCTTCCCAAGAAATCCGCGCTCAGGAACCGAAGTTCATCAATAGCATTAACTCCCATATTCCCGCCTAATCTCCATTGCCACCGACCACCAAAGTTGGTGATTGCCAATTGAACACAAACAACCATTCCCAAATTTGGTGATACTGCCATGTCAGGTCTCAATAGATATTTACAACCTCCATCAAATCCCAAGTCCTTCATCCTTATCCACCTCATTAATGCCATAGAAACCACCGCCTATGACTCGCGCCCCTTCCTAAGTCCCCCTCCAACCATGATCATTAGTTAAGATAGGCTAGAAACATAGGTAGATCATAAGGTAAGACATTAGTCTTACCTCATAGTGCTAGGTGTAGCTAACCTTAGGTACATTTAGCTTAAAGTTTAGGGCTAGGTTAGATTAATAATAATTTAACCAATAGGTTATAGTTTAGGTTAAGGTTATTAACCTTAACAAATATAGTCTAGGTCTCCCAAGTAGGACCGATCCGTATTGGAACCAAACAAGGTAAAACATCCCTGTATAGGATCCTATCAGGTATTGCTAAATAATATTACAGAATACCTAGGAACATCTTACCTGGCTTAAGGTCTAGGCCTTCCCGATGTTACGGTATCTGGAACCGATTTTCATTTAACAAGATCAACCTGAGTTAACTCCTGAATTTCCCATTCAACTCACTCAGACCTTGCAACTTTCGTAAGGTCAATAAATTTTGTTCATCATGAATAAACTTAAAACATCTCTTGGATCAATGCCACTGATCCAAGGCTGAGTCTTAAAGATGGGTAAATCCACAATTCATCCCGAAATCAGATTGAGCTCAGGTGCTAAAAATGAAAGAAGTAAAAGAGTCCAAACATATTCCGACTCAGTCAAAGATCTTCAAATGCAAAGAAGATACAATCCAGATCAAGCACGACTTCTCAATCAAAGGAACACGTCCTTATACAGAAGAAATCATATATCAACACTTGAGTGCTCAGGAGGAAGTAACAACAGTTCAGGGTGTTACACTGTCATAGCGCATTTGATTATGATCCCAATCCTGGTGCTCATTCTTACCCTTAGAATTATCTGTTATAATTGTCTGTCATACCCCAAGGTCTATAACATCCTAGATCTGACCAATCAGCTGACAATCCTCAGTATCATGGGTTGTGGACCTACAAATTTTGCAAAAGTAAGATACATTCTTCCTTATTGCATGTTGTAACAAAGGATAATGGCTAGCATCATGATTCAAATGGAAAATTTCATAGTCCAATAGTAATGAGCGTACAAATTTGTGAGGGAAACTATCCTTGGTGTGACCTTCCACTTCACAATCTATACACCAAATTGCTAAGCGCATTTCATGGGCTTAATTTCCTGATAGCTTTTCTAACTACTTGGCTATAGCTACAATCGGTGCCTCTAGGAATGGACTAATGCTAGTGTCAATGCTCCCAACTACCTCAACATGCAAAGATGCTTCTAGTGCTTCACGTAGATCAATGTATGTCTTATGTGACAATGCCCCTCTAAAAGGTGTAATCAATCATCCAATGAACCACTGTGCATGCTGGCTAGCGTGAATATCTTAAAATGAGCATCATATTTACATACACTCTTACTAGTGCCTTGCTTGATATCCTTGAGTGCACTTATGTGCTTCTATTCAAACTCAAGGATATGGAACTCTTTCAAGAAAACATCTCTCAATGCAACATAATCCACGTAAGTTTGATCAAGGTAAAACTTCCTTTACCAGATATGTGTGTGCCCCTGTAATGTAGTGGCTAATTGACTTGCCTTTCACTTAGCAGATGTGATCGCTTTAGCACACCACAATATTTCAAACATATGCACATTATCGGAAGCATCCTCTATACCTCTATACTCCAGGAGATAAAGAGACATCTCCATTCAGATATTCTGTGGTTGTTACGGACCTTGACCACCTGATCCGGAACCTCATGTGTTCCCTCTACCTCCAAAACCACCAGATACAACAGAACTAGAACCACATATACCTCATGATCCACCACCTATAGTTGGAATAGGACCTATTGAAGTACTCCTATGTGATTTCACAGTAGTAATATACTGAACCCCTATTGTCTGTGAGGTAGTTCCACTTCCAGAGGTGAATCCAACATTCTACGCACTCACATTCTGTGTGGCTGATGCATCTAAGAATGCTCCTCCAAATGACATTAAAGCCATTTGTCCTGCCACTGATGTACTTGATCCCTGATTTACTCCTACTCTCCTACTTCCCAAGTTAGTTTTTTGGGCACTTGTTGTACTATATACTGAAAAACCAAGCGCAAGGGCTAGGTCACTAGGTGGATTAAGATGCGCACCCACGGTCCAAGTAGTCTCTGTTGGCACACTTTCGTGTGAGGCTGAGGGGGGATCTCTATCATTCTTTCCAAGATGGGGGAGTTCCTGATGCTCTAGCTCCATGTCTTCTACGTGAGCTGTAAATCCTTCACGAGCCATCTCTCTCCTCCATGCCATACTTTCTGCAACAGAATGTTGCTTCTCTCTCTCTCCCTCTCGTGCGCCTCATTATACTTAAGGCACCTTTCCTCTCTCTGTCTCTTGTTGGTGTAGGTGGTATTTTTCTTCACTTATTTAGTGTTATTCCACCTCAACGGGTGCGTCATCTCACTTAGGTGGACATGGATCTAGGTTTCATCTTAGTTATGACAGATTCTCTTACAGAATATGTCATATGTGTAAGTGTGTCATAGGAGTTACATTCCCATTTGGGAAAGTAACTCCTCTTCTCCATAATGGAGGAATATTCTCTTACATGGGAGTTACACATTCACTCCCCTATTTGTACTCGCCTCCTTTGATCTATGAAAATTCAAGCCAAGCCAAGCATTCCATTCTACTCCATTTTTTGAATCTTGAGCTCTCATATGCATGCACATTGCTTTACAAAGCTTGCTTACTTCAATCTCACAACTCCTACAATTTGGTGAAGTAAAACTATTTGATGCACATGTATTCCTTCCATGTCTTTGTCATTCCTCCGACATGGTATCAGAGCTTGGGGACTAGAATCACGTTGCTTGCCATTGATGCTCCACCATGTAGCTGTTTGTGCAAGATCTCTTTTGCATGTGCTCTCCTTGCATATTTTGAGATTCTTATGGTTATTTTTAGTGGTTTGTTTGTGAAGTCACTCAGGCACAGTTTTGGATTCAGAGGCTCATTTTTGGTTTTCTTGTGCATGGTTTGTGGTGAATTGTATGCATCTAGACAACTCTTGCATTGATATCAGCGTCATTTCACAACTCGCCATGTCGTTCCTGGTTGGCCTTGATCTTGAATCAATTGTCACTAGGTCTGTGAATTTGTTTTGCATTAGAAGCTTGGTTTGCACTTGATTTTCAACCCATGCACTCATTTTTTTAGTTCATGCATTACCCAATTCACTGAGTTCATTTTCCCTTGAAGTTTAATTGGAATATGGTTTGGTTTTGAGCTTACATGCTCTTTCTTCACTGTGCCTATGTTCATTCTACACAACATGGGTTTTTACCTTTACATGACTGGTTTATGCATTGATCTACCGATTGGATCGTTGGGCCTACACTCCTTTCAGTCAGTGCTCTACTCTCTTATAGCTCATACATTGCATTGGAAAACTCGACTTGCACTTGACTAACCTACTCACTTAACTCAATGGTCCACTCATCATCTCCTGCATTGAATTTTTAGGCTCATGCATCTTGTTTTGGATCAACTCATGTCTCTTACATTGGTCGCTGGTTCACATTGGCTTGTGCACTAGTTCGAAAGGCCCCGTTATTAACGCTTTGTGTTTTTCACACTTCCTTTTCCATTTATTAGCTTGACCTGGCACTCAGTTCAGTCTAGACATATTAAACAATTTAGACTCCCTTTACACTAATTTTTCATGCTTTGTGTACTTTACTGGCCTGGCTCGTATTGGAGCTTGCTCGGGTTGCTCACTTCAAACCTCGATGTACACGACTACATCAAACTTTATATTCTTTGGCTTAGCGGATTTTCACATATAGGGGTTCCATCCTACGGCCTTGTCTGTACACAACTCGAGCTCGTATTCACTCTTGCTTGATTGAAATTATGGTGTGCCCATCTTCGTTTGGTTGGTAGTTTCTTGGTTCTCAACTGTTACAACTTGTTCTAGCTCCCTGCTTGACTTGGGAGTCTCTGTTAGACACTTGGCTACATGGTTATTACTCGGTAGTATTCAAACTACTCTGCCCCGTGTCATTTCCTTCTACAGTCAGTCTTTCGCAAGCATTGCACATGGGCTAAACATTACACACTCACCGGCTGTTACAAATTTGTTCTCACTAGAAGAGGATTATGTGGATATTTTGACAGCTCAACAGCTACAATCTCACCTGCATTACCTCCCTGCTCGAAACAGTACACCAACAACTCCAACTTCATACACGTGGCCATACAATCAATCATGCAGCATTATACGTGAATCCATGCCTTGAAACACTAGCTTGATTCCCTTTTAGAATTGTTTGAAGGTTAAAACAATCCCTTTTTAATGATTTTAAGGTGAAAAACTTTAAATTTTGGCATTGTAATAATTTTAAGGCTCTAATTTGCTTGTAAGTATGTCCTTCATTCATGTGTTGAAGTGGGAGGTTGAGGTTCGGGGTTGGTAGGAGGTTAATCCCCCCTCACAAGAAAAACAAACCCTGCCTAAAATTTGATGCCATTTCCAACAAGTGCCCACACGACACCTTTTGCACCCATTTCAAGCACTTTTTTAATTAGTTTGCAAGCTTGTTGGCATTTTTCATCAGTTGCGGGAATCATTTTCTTGCTATAACTTTTGACTCGCTACTCGGTTTTTAGAGCTTTCTTTAGTCAAAGTTGCATGATTTTTCACACATTACGTGATGACATTGCCAATTTTATAAACACACTAATTTATAAAGTGCCACATTCTAGGGGATTCACTAGTACTCTTGGGCTTTTACACACAGACGCATTATCGGCTAAGTCCAATGTCTTGCTTTTGTGCACCTTGCACTTCTTGCTTCCACATCATGGAGGGTGATCTTTCTAGACTTGAGCGTCCTAGGATCTCTTTACAACCTCCATCACTTCTCACCTGGAGAGAAAACTATTTAGCTTGGCATGCTTCCATGGAACATTACTTCACTCACGAGGGTCTTTCACCCTTCTTACTTGGGCCAATTCCTGCACCCACTGATCATCATTATCTAGATGATTTTCTCGACACTTGTGACCATATTTTTGGTCACATGATGATGCATGTCTCTTGATCTCTCTGGTTTCATGTGGCAGACTCAGATCCACCCCACCATGTTTGGAGCATTCTTCAGTCCCTCTATGGAGACCCTTCACATATTGTCATTGTTGTTGCTGCTGCTGATTCAGTGGTCTCCTGTTCTTTGTATGATGGCATTTACACTGACACAGACTCGCTTGGTTCTAATTTTGATGATAAGGATTGTGCACCTAGGTCTGATATCGAGAGTACTATAGAAGACTCTTCTCCTCCTCTCACTATTCTAGAGAGTGTTGACACTTCCCACATCTCATTAGATATCGAGTAGTCTCCTATTCAATCTCATACATTCATCACACCTACCTCCTTTCCAATTCCAGTGTGTGAGGCCCCTTTCACTCCTCTACCTTCATTGGATGACTCATACCTATTTGACATCACTCTTCTATTTGTTGATCCCCCTCATTGGGACGAGTATATGCCTGACCTTAGTCAACTTTTTGTAGAGTACACTTGTGATGTACTACAGGTTTTGTATCCATCTACAGGTATTTCAAAGGAGTTCATCATCTCCATTATTGGGAGTGCCCCTTCTGGGACTCTTACCACTTCCATTTTTCTGGAGATCTTCATTGATCCACCCTTGCTTGTGGATCCTTTTTCTATTTTGGGGGTTCTGTTACCTTCACATCACTTGGACATCCTTTCTATGGGTGTTCATTCTTCACACTCTAACAATTCTACACTCATGACATTACCTTCGGTTCCTTTGCACTCACGTGCTAGACCTATGTCACACTTTCATGGACCAGACTCAGAGTTCTTTGTGTTGCTGCCTTTAGTTTCCTTTGTGGAGTGGGCAGACTTCCAGCACATCATTTCTATCCTTCCTAAGGGCAGGCACATAGTTTGATGTGGGTGGATCTTCTTCATTCCAGAGGCAGAGGATCTCGTCATCAACATTATTCTGGGAGACCTCCTAGAGCTACATAGTTCAGATCCATCCATGGCATCTTCTGCATTCCTATCATCTCCCTCTTCTTCTCTCTTCTTCTTCTTTCTGAGAGATTGCCTCTTTGTACATAGGTACCTTTACAGGCTTGTCTATGGCCGGGACCCATCCTTGGCAACTTTCTTAGATTAGAGAGTGGACTTGTCTCTCTTTTGGGGGGAGTTTTTCCCATTGGGTTTTCTCCTTTTACTCCACTTTTTGAGAGTTTCTTGTACGTGGGTACCTCATCAGGCTTTGTGTCGAGACCCATTTCTCATTTCTAACTTTCTGCCTCATCCTAAGTTACAATGAAGGGGGTGTTGGTGTAGGTGGTATTTTTATTCACTTATTTAGTGTTATTCCACCTCACCAAGTGAGTCATCTCACTTAGGTGGACATGGATCTAGGTGTCATCTTAGTTATGACAGATTCTCTTACAGAATTTGGCATATGTGTAAGTGTGTCATAGGAGTTACATTCCCATTTGGGAAAGTAATTCCTCTTCTCCATTATGGAGGAATATTCTCTTACATGGGAGTTACACATTCACTCCCATATTTGTACTCACCTCCTTTGATCTATGAAAAGCCAAGCCAAGCCAAACATTCCATTCTACTCCATTTTTTGAATCTTGAGCTCTCATATGCATGCACATTGCTTTACAAAGCTTACTTGCTTCAATCTCGCAACTCCTACACTTTGGTGAAGTGCACCTATTTGATGCACGTGTATTCCTTCTAGGTCTTTGTCATTTCTCTGACATCTCTCTGCCACTAGGTCTACCATCTTAAACTAAACCTGTTCTTGCCCTCGTGCATGGAAAAGTTTAGTTAGCTATCAGTTTACTTTCCATGTTCAAAGTTACCATTTAGATCTTGATCACTAGTGCAATACCTTGTAAATATGTTCCTCTTAGATACCGCAAAAACTGGAATTCAGCTACCTCTACACAAGAGTACGTCAAAATTTAATATTCTAGAATATAACTATTTAGAACACCATAAAACCACATACCCACCGCGTGAGTCCATATCATATCAGCATCATAGAGGGCCTAAAATTCTTCCTGTGTCCAAACAAGTGTGTGATACCTCCAATTCCACTAAGATGCATAATCAGTAAGCCACTCGTATAGTTCTTCTAGAAAGATAGCAAAAAAGCTCTCATATAAGATGTCATACAAGTTCTGTTCTACCAAAGTGTGTGTGTTAAACTCAGTTCCACTGTTGAACCGTCGTGCATATTCTTCCTCTAGATCATGTATTCATTCCTCAATACTTGCTAGATTTAACTGGTACGTCTTCATGGTGAACCATCCTGAAAATAACTGAAAAAAGAGGTGTTAGCAATGGAACCAATGAGGCAACCTAGAATTTACTAGATAACACCCTAGTCACACTGTCACATCACTTAGCCTTGACTGAGCACTCACCTGAAGCATGCAAAGGTACCAATTCCCTCTTTAGGGTTGCTGTAATACGATGCTAACACGATGAAGGGAAAAACATATAGATTCATAACTAATTCATCATTCTACAATGCATGCTACCCTCAGATCTATGAAAAAACAAGCTTAAATAGTAATCATGATTAAATTAATAATAGGCACTACTCAACTCCACATAGAATGACACTTAGATTCAGCCAATATCTTCCATATATTAATAAATATAGAATATCCTTACAGTAATTCAATCATATGCGTATACACAGACTTCACACTCACCCACTCATATCTATTTCTACTATGTACCTAAAATCATATATAGAGGGTGGGGACTTGCCCTTCACCACTTATCTATTCCAGAAATAGGCCACATGCTATTGATAGCCACATGTTGTTTACAAGAATAACCACACATGCAAGTGTGCTTTCTATAATTCACTTGTAGTTAACTAAAGTATCAACTATATTCTTAACTCGTCTCTATGCAAAAATTCTTTGATCCACTTCTCAAAAAATAGACAATGCATGGCACGCGTGTCCCTACATCATTGGTGTGTTCCGCATGCCATATTCTAAAAATAGGTATTCATGCTCAAAATTGGCTAAGTCCTAAAATATAAACTTACCTTTCGCGTGTGGGTCCTGTTTGTTCTTCCGCGCCCTTGGTTCTGGGCCTTCTATCCCGTGTGGACTCCTTATGTGCTCTTTGACAATTATTCTTTGATCAACATGTTTTGTTTCTTATATAGGTCATTCCTCCTAGCCAAATGGAAGCTCTTCATGATAATATTGGATCAAAAAGTTAGTAATGCACGCATTCAACCTTCAACCTGTATATTTCATGTATTCCTCCTTAACCATTTTACCTTCTATCTGTTTCATCCTAGAAATCGTAAAACTTATTGGTGAAATATTTTGGCACGCTCGGTGGGACCCATCAGGTATTCTTTGCATTGTTCATTCCTAGGAAAAATATTGTGTGTTTATTTTCATTTGAAACAAGTTCACATTAAGATTCTTCTTTGGAAATATTATTTTCTTCTAATTATCTCAGTGACCCTTGTTTTTCAGGATTAAAAAGAATTCTTCTTTCTTTTCTTGTATTGCATTTAGTGATAGTCATGCCCTTAACATCTTCATAATTTGTTCTCATCAAATATAATTTGTGGATTTGGGTTTAAAAACTTGTGCACTTGCATTGTTGAGTTTTTTGCATTATAGTTAATCTAAATTGTGGGAAACCTATATGCTAGAAATCATGCCCAGCTGATGGCTGAAAAATTGAACCATAGCTCACATTTTGCACACTCTCTATACCAAATCACTAAAAAAAATACACATTTCTTAAAAAACATCTTTCCCAGAAGAATTTTTCAATGATAACATAATTAGAGGATTGATAGTGGGCTCCAACTGGTTTCACTACCTAGTCATCATCTTAGAGAAGGATCTCCCACGCCAGAACTTACCTGAAACCAGCCACATTTTTCAGCATTTTATAGGGCACCTTTTTTAACCAAAAATTTTATCCTGCTTACATTCAATCCTAAATGACATGAGCCACAACATAAAATCTACAGGTTAGGATTTCATGTTTGTTATCTTTTTGTTTTCTTGCATTCTGAGGTGTGAATTGTGTTTCTTCATTCTTTCTTGTCATTTTACGACCCACATCACGAATGGTGTATTCCAGTTTTATACTGGGTTTATTAGGACTCCTCATAGCCATACTCAGTCTCTGGGTTGGCCCTTTTATTTGATCTAAATAACCAAAACTTCATTTTTTATTCTCTTCCTAGATTTCACAACAACCTATATTGGTCTAGTGACTGGCATCGGTTGTATTATTTTACTGACATTAGTTAACTAATTGACATCGGTTTATATGTTTTTTTGGTTTTTTTTCCAGAATAGTATTCTCCACCTTCTTGTTATTTTTGTGGCTAGTTTTAGCATTTTTATCCCACTTTTGAGTCTATGATATCATTTTTTGGATCCAGGTGGTCACCTTTGATTGCCAAATATTTGAATATCTTATTTTTCATAGTAACCAACATCGATCTAAGCCAACCAACGGTGGTTACCCTCATACCAGCATCGGTTACCCCAACTGACATCAGTCTCTATATTATGAATTTCCAATCAAAACAACGATATAATCACTTAGTTTAGACTGATTTTCCCCCATTACTTCTTTGTTTCTACATCATCAGCAAAGCTCAGAATACCTATTTTATCATTAATCACATGGTTTTGACTCGTAAACAAGATAACACTCTCATGTTTCACGCTAGTTACTAGCCACTCCCACCTAGCCCATCGCCCCCTTCAATCTCATCACCCATTGAACCTAATCAGGATCTTTCCATACCCACTAGCAATGAGGAGTTCACAAGACTCCTTGATAGCAACCTCACTGCTCTACAGTACTATCTTGTTCATTCATCTACCCATGATGCATTAGGGAATCTTGTATACGACATGCCTGCATCCATTCCTCTTACCCTCACACCCTATTTTGCATTAGCTACTACTATCTCAGCCTTATCCTCTTCCACCTTACCACCTATGGTCTCCCATCTTGACCCTACATCATCGATATCTGCTGCACCTATGGCATCTATCATGCCTTTAACATCTTTTGCTTCTATAATGTTAACCATGCCTTTATCAACCACCTTGAGTGTAAGTCTATCTACACCCACCACCTCCCATATACCTATTCCATCTCAGCCACCAATGATGTCAGCAACCCATACTCCCTTCCAAAAAATTGTCCTTTCCATCCTACAATCTCTTATTCCAATTGCTACAAGAGTCTTTACGTCCAGTCCACCTACCTATACTTATCACCAACAACCCCTTATTTCATTTATCACTTATTCAAGATATTCTCCATCTACATCTATTCCAACATATATTCCTTCGTCATAATTTTTGTACTCAACACCATCACATAATGGGATACCACCCATGTCATACCCTCCTCATCTACCCCCTTATACTGTAGGGGGTGCCCAGTCATCATAACCTATCAATGATCATATCAAAAAGATGATAGACAAGATCAAGACATTGGAATCATCTATCTTTGGCTCATGTAACTCTCTGACATATGACAAGATTTATAATAATCCCATTCACCCATCCATATTGATCCATCGATACCTTCCCCATTAGGAAATGCCTTAATTCAATTGATTTAACAACAAAGAAGACCCGTAACAACACTTACAATATTTTAAACATATGTGTTATCTAATCTCTCATGATGATGCTTTTCTCTTGCAAACATTATCAATGTCCTTAACAGGACCGAATTTAGATTGGTATAGTGCTCTACCTAGGAACTCCATTTTCTCATTTAACCAAGTAGCTCAAGCCTTCCAAGACCACTTTTCTATCAACATTGTCAAGAAGGTCACCATGACTGACTTGTACGCAACACACTAATATGAAGATGAATCTATCACATATTTTGTTGTTCATTGGTGGATCCTGATCAACCAACTCACATTCCAACTACCTCAAACCAAATTAATAGAGTTTCTCACCAGAGCTTGTACTAGACACATCTCACCAACTCTCCAAGCTCAAATCTTCAGCATTTTGACGAGCCATTCACCATGGCCCAGAAACTTGAAATTCGTGCCATTGAATTCAAGAATATATAATTACATAACAAGAATGTTGCATTTAAATCAAACGATACCTCTTCTTCTTCCAAACCATAAAATTATTTCTCTAAAGTAAAAGGATCTTCCAATGTATTATTTTTGAAATCCATCCCATCTCACCCATCCAACCAATCAAATCCTTCTTCCAATATTTCTCCTATTCAATATTTTTTCAGTTCAAGCGGGAGCAACGAAAATATACTCCCATAGGAGAACCCTGCTCTTCATTTTTAGAAAAACTTCTAATAGCTGAAGCATTCACTCTTCCACCCATTAAACCACATACTAGTTTTTACCCCTCTCATCTTGTTTCTACATGGTACAAAGAAAATGATTACTGCCAATATCATCGCGTTAGAGGTTATAGCAACCGTAATTGTATAACTTTTAAAAATATTGTCCAAGAAATGTTAGCTAATGGAGATCTCATCTTGGATAATCCTAATGCACTAGCTAATCAGAACCTTCACATCTTCAAAAATTCATTCCCAAATCACACCCCATCATCTAACCAAACCAGTGAAACCTCAACCAATGACAGTAACATTCGTGAGGTTCATGTTGTTTTCCACATCATACTAAATCTTGCTGCTCGATTTCCTCCTACTCAATCTATCAAGGAGATTATTTCACGAGTTACTTCATCCATGGAGGGACTTGTTTCATCTTCTCCTTTACCCACCTAAGATTCTCCCTTATCTCCTCCTTCAGCCATAGAGGAGTCCACCATATCTTTTGATGCAGTTTCCCCACTCACCTCTCAACTTGATGAACAACCCGCGGTACTTACTCTTCTACCCATTGGAGATTTGTGCTTACATTCTTCTTCTTCACCAAAAGTTAAACTTACCTCATCCAACTTGTCATCTCCCTTACCCATAGGGGATCCAATAGTAGCATCCCTTCTTATTGGTGACAATTCTCCATTGGCTTTCAAGGATCCTGTAGATTTACTCTCATCTTGTTTACCCATAGAGTCTGAAGACAACCATTTCCCTTTCTGACAAAAATTATTTATAGGAATTACCATAAAATCAACATCATCCCCCTTACATCGATGTCATTTTCAAATTTGGCTTATTACTTGGATTATGTTGACAATTCCATGTTTTGGGGATGCTTTTGACTCCCTGTCTCAACTCAAATGAAAATGTTGTCTGTTGATACTTCCACGATCTATCTAAAGGTATTTCAAACAACCAAACCAACCATGCCCATGCCAGTTGTAGTGACCCCTTCTTCATCACCCTCACCCACACCTAAATCTTTACCATCAATTGAGATTTTTCCTATGGCTAAAACCTTACCTACACCTATATCTTCCTTCGTGTCTAGACCCATTGCCACATTGGTACTAATGTTGACATCAATCCTAGTCCATCCTCCTATCAAACTAGATTTAGCCAAGTCCTCATAAGCCATCGCCAAGACTATTCCTTGACCTAAGAGAAATATCCAACCTCTTAGGCCACAAAAAATGACTTCACCCACTAACCCTGTGTCACCTTCACCACTTCCATCTATCCTAGGTCCCCACCCATTTAACTTGGTCAAGAAGCCTCCTACTCAGAGTAAACCAAAAGGACAGTAGCATACCTCATCATGATCATTTGTTGTACCCAAATTACCTACACAGCTTACACCTTCATCATCACCTACATCCTTTCTACCTCTTATACCTACACCACTTCCAATATCCTCATCATTACCTATGCCATTCCCTTCTCTTCAGCCAGTACTTTCCACATTGCCTCTTACTACAACCTTCACCGAACCTCCATTATCACCTTGGATAACCCGGCCCCTTCCATCATTTGCCTTCCCTTATACATCACACACTTCTTCTTTACCTTTACCTAAGAAGATGAAACCAAAGCCCAAGACCCCACTACCCACCAAAGAGGTAGTTAAACCTACACCACTTTCAACAACTTTTTCACCTTCTACAAATTTACCCAAAAAGGTGCAATCCAAACCTAAAACTGTATTATCTACCAAGCAGGTGGTCAAACTTACTCAACCTCTAATTCCACCTTCGGTGGCACCTCTCCCACAAAATTCACCCACACTTGCATCTAGACCCACACTTACTTCACATTGTGATCCATTGTCAGGGTCTTACACCAACATCTTAGCTAACCTTTTGGAAACCTCTGTCATCACATTACCACCACTTAGACCTTACGACCCACTAAAACCTAAACCCAAAGGGTTTGATGGTACCAAAATTTATGTTTATCATCATGTTTCAGGGCATGATGTGGAAATTTGTAAGGCTCTTAAGACTACTTCTCCAACTATGTCCTCTTGAAGAAATCTTTGATGATGATGATCTTTTAAATGAGGACCATATTCCATCTTCACCTATTACCACACCTATTCAACAACCTTCATCTCCACATCCACAACCCTTTTATCCCCCTCTAACATTTGAGATCAATATCGTATGCATAAGAGAGCTAGCAAAAGCTCTACCTAAATGCCAATGTGCTGCATTATTTTCACAAAGTCAGTATATTCCCTCACCATATTTTTTCCCAAGCTATCGCTACACCTATCATGACATAATTTCTCCTTTACCATAGATTAATATGGTTCAAATTTCCACTCGAATCCAAAAGGACAAAGGAAAGGAGAAAATAACCAGCTCATCTACTACTCTTTTACCTAATATTCCATCCGTGGACCCACATACCCTATTTCTGACGGGGTTTCCCATCGTAAAATTCTTAAATAGTTACACCATTCTCCTCTCAAAATGTCTTTGTATGACCTTGTCCAAACCTCTGAGTCTCATCGACAGGACCTCATTAAGGTTCTATAATCTATTAAGGTTCTACCTAATGACCCTACTCCTTTTACATCCATTATCACTCCTCACCATGTGGCTTCTCTCACAACTTCACCCCCTTCCTTTGCTCCCACAACCACTCATCAAGTAGCCACTCTCAATTTATCTCACAAAAAAATTATACCTCTCTAATTAGATGATCCTGATACTGTGTTATTTACCTCTATCTATGTTGATAATATATGAATTTGACACGTTATGATTGATGGTGGTGCCACTATTAACATCATTTCCTCCCATGCATATAACCAAATGTGCATCCCTACATATTACATGCATAATAACCCAGTTATGTAGCATTCATTCAATGATGCCATGAATTCCACCCATGGCACCATCATTCTCCACATTTGTGTAGGACCCCATACCATTCTTGAATTATTCTATCTTAGAGGGGGAATTCCAGTATAACATGTTGTTTGGAAAATCTTGGATCCATGTCATGGGTTGTGTTCCCTCAACCTTAAACCACTGTTTAAAATTCAAACATGAAGGACACAACTATACCATTCCAGTTGACCCTTCACCATTCAAGACATGTAACATGTTATATCAACCCAATGATGTCCTTATACTAGTTAAGACATCTACCACCACTACCACTTCTTATTCCGCCACTGCCTCATCCACCAATGTTTCCGCTACATCTTCCATAACTAACTCCTTTATTCCCACTACTGTTGCAACTTCTACAGTTGACCCATTAGCTAACCCATCTACTCCTCAAAAAATTAATTCTTCTTCTTCCCCATTGTCCAGTGATTCATCCATTCCCGCTACTCACATATCAACTATTGATCCCTTAGAAGGTGTTTTTCAACACCTCACTCTAGGGGAGTACCACCTTTATAACATTAACACATTCCTTACTACTAAATAGTATGGTAACCTTCACAACCATCCACATTATGATCATCACATAGGTGAGGTTTTCCCCTATGGTCTTCCCCACCTTCACACCAACTTAACGTATGGGGGATTTTATGCTTCTACCTACTCGCTAGAGCCACCTTCCCAAACTCTACCATTTTTATTTGACCTTTAATCTCTCACCAACCACTGCTTCACCCATACCTTCCTCCATCAATGTTCTTAGAAGGGCTTTAGCTTTGGTTTCTATGAAAAATGCCGCCATACTGTCTTTCCTTGCACAACTCGTAAGCATAAAGACCACATTGGTATTGGATTTTCCAAACCACCTTCTAGGAAGGACTGAGTCAAACTCATTGAGGATGATAAACATTCCCTACCCCGTTCACCAAATTCACCACCTTCACCTACAGAGTCTATGGATCCAGAATCCATTCCTCATAAAAATAATTTCTTGAACACCATTTCCCTGGGACCTATGACTTATCAACGTGATGGCAGAGCTCCCTCTTCTCTTCCCTTCATATATCCTGACATGATCGATGACAATACACCTTATATTAATGTCGTTTAATGTCAGGATAATGAGTCTATTCTCACCTACCTTGGGGCGAAAGATTCTTATATTCACTAGTCATTACCTTCTGATACGTAAACCATCTTGAACAAATTGACCATCGAAATCAATAATCACACTCAGGATGACCCACACATTCTAAAAATAGGACAATCTATAGATGTTGAACAAGAAGCTTTCACTTATTTCCTTCAGGATCATAGCAATGATTTTTCTTGGTCCGATGTTGATATACCTAGAATTGACCCAAACATTGTGGTCCACAATATCGTAACCACTCCTAATGCCAAACCCATGAAACATAAGCTAAGAAAAATTCATCCTCGCATTGCCATTCTTTTCGAAAAATAAATCTAGTTCCTTCTTTTAGTTTCCTTCATCCTACCCATTGATTATCCCCAATGGATCTCTAACATCATCCCTATCACAAAAATTATAGGGGAAATCTATATTTGCATGTATTTCCATGACCTTAACTTGGTTTACCCCAAAGATGAATTTCCTCTACCTAATATTCACCAACTAGTTGATCTCACCTCCGGCCATGAGTTGTTATCACTCATGGATGGTTTCTAAGGTTATAACCAAATATTACTCACCCTAAAAGATCAACAAAACACCACCTTCATCACTCCTTCGGGGACCTTCTACTATCGTGTCATGCCCTTTGACCTTAAAAACGTTGGTGCTACATATCAGCAGGTTATGACTTATATATTTCATGACATTATGCATCACATATTGGAAGATTACGCTGATGATATTCTTTCCAAATCCAAACATCGGGATGAACACCTTATAGTCCTTAAGGTTATCTTTGACTGTCTCATCAAATACTATGTTTACCTTCAACCTAAGAAGTGTGTCTTCACTGTTCGCTCAAGAAATATCCTTTGTTTTATCATTTCTTTGCATGGAATTAAAGTTGATCCCACTAAAATCAAGGATATTCTCTAGATGCATCCACCCACTAACCTTCGTCAACTTCGTTGTTTGCAAGGAAAGTTGTAATCTATTTGTCACTTTATTTCTTAGCTTTCTGACAGTTGCAATCCATTTCATCATCTTCTCAAAAAGGATGTCTCCTTCAAATGGGATGATGAATGCCACAAATCCTTCAACACCTTAATAAAATACCTCCTCCAACCACCTATGCTCATTCCCCCTAAGGATGACCAACCATTTTACCTTTACATTTATTCTACTAATAATTCTCTAGGTTCCATGTTCACTCATTATGACGAGCAACATAAGGAGCAAGAGGTTTATTATATAATTCCTACGCTTTTAAAGTAAAAAAAACTAGATATACTTATGCTGAAAAATTTTATTTAGCCTTAGTTTTCATCGCCACTAAACTTCACCATTACCTACTCAACCACAAAACCTTTGTTGTCACCAATACTAACCCCTTACTGTACATGTACACTAAGCCCTAATAACATAAACGTGTTGCACATTGTATCATACTTCTTGCAGACCTAGATCTCGAATTCATCCATCAAAATTTTTTCAAAGGAAAAACAATTGCTGGCCAACTCACAGATGCACCTCTCTTTGGAAACCAATCTTCTAACTTTGATTTCCCTGATGAATCCATTGTTACCCTCTCTGTGGACGATATCGTTTACTAGATGACCTTATTCTTTGATGGTTCCAAATGTTAACATGGGAGTGGTGCCAGAGTTGTCCTCATTCCTCTTGATGGTGATCCTATGACATTATCTTCCAAACTAGATTTTGATTGTACTAAAAATATCACCAAATATTAATCACTCATGTCAGGTCTTCAAACTGCCATAACATTAAACATTAAATCAATTAATATATTTGGAAAATCTCAACTAGTTGTGAACCAAGTTAATGGTATAAAATAGTTTCATAATGAGATACTTCAAAAATATAAGCATCATGTTGACATAGTTTTGACTACCTTTGACCATTATGAACGTCAAACCACCCTACGTTCCACTAATAAATTTGTGGATACCATGGCCTATCTTGCTTCTCAAATCCTTGATGCACCTTTCGACTCAAAAATATTTGTCACAGTACAAAGGTTGCAATCACCTTCTTATCTAATTTGAGACATCAACCTTGTAGGAAACATTGAAATTGACCTACTAGACCTTTGGTATAAGCAGTTTGTTGACTACATTTCCCTTTCAATTTTTCCTCCATATCTTACTTGCAATGGACAACGAACCTTTCTCAAAAGTGTCTCTCACTATGTCATCATAGGTGGTCTTCTCTATAAACACGGTTTTGATGGTATCCTCTTACAATGCCTTATGAGTTCTGAAATTCCTTACACCATTAAGGAAGTTCATGAAGGGATTTGTGGGGGTCACTTTAGTGGATTAACTATCGCAATCGTATCCTTCACCTGGGCTATTACTGGCCAATCCTAAACTGTAATTTTTGTGACTATGTCAAGTGTTGTGTGAAGTGTCAGCAACATGCTAATCTTCATTACACCCCTAGTCATGTCTTACAGGTCGCACAAGACCTTTAGCCTTTCTCTCAATGGGGTTTAGATCTTGTCGGAGAGATCAACCCTTATTCTTCCCAATGTCATCAATGGATTATTACCGCTACCGAATATTACACTAAATTGGTGGAATTTGTACCTCTTATTTATAAAAAAAATTGAGAAAATATGTGAATTTTTTCCTCACCACCTCATCATTGATAACATAAAACAATTCAAAAATAAAACCCTACGGAGACTCTGTGACGCCTTTGGCATTGAACTCATTTTTTCTTCACCTTATTATCCTAAAAAAATGGATAAGATGAATCAACCAAAAAACATTAAAAAAAATTATAATGAAAGTGGTTGATGATACTGGAAAGGATTTGCATACGCACATCCCTTTCACCTTATGGGCTTATTGCACTTATATTCACACCTCAATTACTGCCACATATTTCTCTTTGGTCTATGGTACATAGGTTATCTTGCCTCTCGAAGTCCAAATTCTATCTCTTTGTATCTCACTCAAAGATATGCTCAATGATGATGATTTTCACCAGGACCATTTGGGACAACTTTAGTTATTAGATGAACGTCATCTAAATTCTCACGATCAGCTCCAAATCTACCAAAAATGTATCAAACGTGCCTACAATAAACATGTCCAAGAACGAACCTTCTAGGTCGGTGACCTCATCTTGAAGGAAAATCAACATGTAACAAAAGCGGACAAAAGTAAATGGGGAAAGTTCACTCCTAATTGGCTTGAACCCTATATCGTTACTCATGCCTATGGATTGGGTGCTTATCATTTATCTTCACTCGAAGGTAAACCTGAACCTGAGCCCCTCAATTCTTTGCATCTTCGACTATTATATTGTTGAATAAAGTCTTGTATCATCTTTTATCTATTAAATGTTTGTCCCTTGAGCAAAATCCACCTTCCACTTACATATTTTAAGGATCAATGATTAAACAAGAATCATGTGATTACCCATCACCTTTTATCCTTATCTTCAATATGAGTACCATGACTCTACTCATGACATGATTCTCATAGATACTTTTTGTCTTTTTCAAGATGGAATCCCATCGTCATTTGTCACTTAAAACCTCTCTTTCATAGCTACCCATGTGTGCTATGGTTTTGTCTTCATACAAGAATCCTATACTTTTCTATAGTCTTGTCGATGACCTAAAAGTCCATAAAAAATTCAAATGTAATTTATGGGATTTTCAAATTCAAACTCCTTAAGTCAAAATTCTAGCAAAAATCTGACTCCCTAAAAAAGTACATCTATCTTTCTATCTTACTGCTATAAATAGACTACTCCCTCGAAGGTCAGCTATACAAAGCTAGTCATATTATACATAGTCTATCACAAAAAGAAGACTATTCCTACAAAAATAAATTAAAAATATTCTGAAGCTTTCCGCATTGATCAACTTCATGAAAACCTCAAGGAGATATTTTATTCATCCCACATAGGCTTCCCACATCGATCAATCTATAAAACAAAAGAAAAAAGAAAAAGATAATTTTTCGTCATGGACTTTCCTATTTTTTATTTTGGGTATCTTGCAGAAGAGGCATAGTGTCTCACAACTAGGTTGTGCTAAAAAAACCTCTTTCACCTCACCGCCTTTCCTTTATAATATTCTACCTACTTAAGGGACATGCCGCAAATGCAACATTTTGTGATCATGTGACTTTCTTCACCCTTAGAATAGTCAATCGTGCAACACTTTTAGGGTTTTATGTTCAGAATCCAATATTTGGTATGATAGACTCATCATAGTTCTTACCAATTAGGTAGTTTTTGTCTCCTCTTACCGTTCACCTCTTTTCTTATTGATTCTGCTAGATAAGACCAGACCTTCGACACATACATTCTAGGAATTCCTCTTCCACCAAAATCACCCATATCTATTCAACATAGATAACAACCATGCCTATTCAACATATACTCAACCATTCCTATTCAACCTCGACTCAATAATGTTTATTTAACTTATACTAGACCATGTCTATTCAACCTCAACTCAACCATGCCTAAATGACCTAAACTCAACCATGCATAAAATGACCTAGACTCCATCATGCCTCAAACCTACTGACCCATTCATTTATCCTTATCCTATTCTTCCCTAGCTTATGGGAGAACTACATCTGCCTGAGACCCCATTTCTCTGGGGCTATGTAGGCAACACTCAGAGGGAATGGGGCCCTTGGAGGTTATCTCGGACACTTTTTCCCCTACCCAAAGTTCCCCCTTTTCTACTCACATTTTACCCTAGTTAGTTTCCGTTTTACACAAAACTTGGAAATTAAACAATCATAAAAACATACATATCTACCATTTTATAACATCAAATATATCATACATCAATCATTTAGCATTTCCATGATATCAAGTACTTGGAAATTTAACCACAACATATATACAATCCATTATTTTCCATAATATAAAAAACTTGGAAATTAAATCAAACACAAAAACATGACCAAACCATGCCTATACCTAACTCCACTATGCCTATATCTGACTCCACCATGCCTATACCTAAATCCACCTTGCCTATACCTAACTCCACCATACATATAGCTAACTCCACCATGTCTATACCTAACTCCATCATTCTTATATGACCTCAACTCAATCATGCCTAACTCAACTAGTTTCCATGATACACAATAACAATGACAATTAAATCAAGTACATCATCCATCCAGTAAATATCATAAACTATATAATGGGAGTTTCTGTGTGTCAATACATATATACATAGATATAAATAAATATCAGTATCTCAAAACTATCATGTACAATCTCACATCTTCGGCATGTAGGCCGATATATATATCAAAAATCACAATAATGGTACAATATCACATACAGTGACCAATCACCCCCACCTGATGCCCTCCTCTCTAGTATCACCTGTCTCCTCCTTCCTGCTAGTCAGGTGCCCTGCCAACATCTCACCACCCTCTAATGGTCATTTCCTAACCTCCACGTCCTCCTTTTGTCCCTTTTCTGGGGTTGACCCCTTGTGTTACCAAAATTGTGAGTCCTATATCTATTCCACTCACTGGCTTCCTATTGGGCTCGGTACTTGGCATATGAAGGCACATCAATCCCTATGATGGTTGGATGGTCCTGATAATAACAAGCCTCATTCAAGGCATCCTTTAACCTTTCCATGGATACATTCTTTGGTGGTGCCATCGACCTAAATACCCCCTATGAAATCTTCTTGACCAAAAGTGTAGCTTGTCCTGGTGTAGGTGCCTGTACTATGGTACCATGTCCCTATGTATGTGGTGGTAATTAGGCCTATAAGGCCACAACCTATGCCTAATTTATGTCCAAATGACCCTATAATTTGGACACCTATGCCTATAATGTGGCTACCTTCCCTCCATCCCCATCTCCACCATGTGTGGGAGCCTATGCCTATGCTACCTGGGGGTGCAGGGCCATAACCCATGCCTGCAAGGTGGTAACCTATGCATGTTCCCCTATCATCTATCGCTGAAATCCTATAATATGTGCCTATAGGGTAGCCACCTACCCCTACAAAGTATCCCTCTTCACTATGACTGTCACTAAATCAAGTTTCCTTGGCCTCAACAGTGCCACCCGTAGTTGTGCCACCCACCACTACTTGTATCCATCGGTGACACCTATATCATCAATCCATTGATATAACACTTTTTCCTCCTTCCATATGGGAGCAATCAGATGTGGTGGAGACATGGGTCTCTCCACATCATCTCTACGATACTATGGGAAAGGTGGGGACACATCCTTCCGCAGTCCAAGCTATCATCTAACCCTATCTAAGGGTATCATCCCGTGCTCATTAGCACGTCACCCCTGTATCCATCTCAATAACTGAAGCTCCTCTAACTCCTTAGCCATGCCTCTATATGAAAAAAAATCAACATATGGCCACCACATGATATCAACTGATAGGCCCTCCAATAGTCACCTATAGTATGTAACATCATGTGTCCCTGACCACTCTCGGTTGTGCCCCAAATGGTATCCATCTCTTAAAACCCACTCTGTACAAACCATCCTAGAACCAATCCTGTCATGGTAACCCAACTAGATGCACACACAAAATGTGATCATACGCCCAACAATGTAACAAGTATGTACAACACATACCAAATCTCATGTACCTACCACATGTCCATAACTCCCTATACAACTAGACTAGAAAAATTGGTTCCCAAGAAAAACATAACCACTCCTCGATCATGTCATGTAGCATCCTCATCAGTGCTCATGGAAATCTCCCACCCTCGGAATCTAGGAGAGAAAAACATCCTACTACCACCATCATCAAAATAGGTAGCCTGGTCTCCTATGGATATGCCACATACATATCCCTATAACTCAAACTCACGATGTGATAACTTAGCATGCCCATTACCTAACCAAATATCATAATTATGGGCTCCACTGATGCCTATAACAAAATCAAATACATTGGCTCCCCAATAATAGGAATTCTCATGATCCTATACACATCCTCTAATGTGATGGTCATCTTTTCAGTCCGTAAATGAAATTTATTATTCACGGAGTCCTATCTATCAATGAGAGTGACCATCAAGCTACAATCTCGGCCTATATGCCTATAGCGCATGATCAAACTAAGTCCCACATCTACTATGTGCTCCCACTCCTCAGCTGTCATGCTCAGCTACATTTGTACCAATAGAGGTGGTACTTTGTCTCTCATAGTAATCCAGTCTCTCACCTGCATCATCCAACCCAACACTGTCAAGTCAAGACATTGACACATCACTTATTCCTCAAACCTTAACTAACCTCAGACTTAGCCATTTTTTACCAAATCATACCTAAAACCATCAATCATACCTACCCTTCACCTAGTTTCCATACATACCCTATACCTATTTTCACCTAACACCCTATTGTCTCCATTCTGATACTTTCCCACCATCATCAATCATTTCACCTACTTACCTATCACACACCTACACAATCGTGCCCTCCCTACACTCACTTCTCCCTCTTCTGCCTACATTAGTTTTCACTTTCCCAACTAACTCTTTTTTAACCCAGTCACTTTTTACATTTTCTAACACTAGTCTCCTTGACCAATGTAGACAAACCAAACTAATGTCGGCCAACCCTTGAATGACGTTGGTCACTATTTCAGTGATACACCCAAACCCCATGCCCTACCATTTCAAAAATGACAAAAACCCACAAAAACCCTATATTGCCCCACTTTAATTTAACCTACATTCATTTCCCAACCTATTTAACCTATATTTTCCCTACCCCTCCTCAATTTCACCCATTTTCACCTATATTTTTAGAAACAATAAAAAATCCCCCCCCAAATTCATTCATTTTTACCCAAATTTTTTAAAACCAAGGCCTGAGGATTGATTCCTACCTCTACTTAGTGTCGTCTCTTCGGTGGTACCTTAGGTCTCTGCGCTGGTGATCCTCTTGCTCCCTCTCCCAACTCCGCCATGGCCACAAATCCACTCCTCCACTCACAACCAATCCACTCAATCTTGTGGGCCTGTCCACGGGATACCAATCACCTCATTGCAGACTGTTGACTCCACTCACAACTTGGCAGTGTTTTTTTCCACTTTCACACCTCTCGCTTGTCATTTTCTATAACTGAAAATCAACAAATGAATCTATAAAAAGTGGATTTTTTCCTTTTTTAGCCCCAAATCTACATGATCGATGTCGTTCAATTCATGCCCTAGTCAACGATATCGGTTAACTTCTAACCAACATTGGTCACCTAAATTAAACCATATGGCCTCAAAAATGCTTGTTTTTCCCAAAAAGATGTCATTCTTACACCATTTACCCTTGGCATTACCTATTAGGTTCACCCACAAGCTTGTCATACCTATTCCATTCCCTAATTATGTTTAGGGACATGTATTTTGTCTATAACTCGGTCCTACCCATGACGCCACCTACACACCCACACCTAACCATCAAATTGGACATTCAAATTTGTGTACTCGCTATACCTTGTGATGATGATACCCATGTTGTTCAGCCTAATGACCTTACTTTGCCTAATGTCGTGATGTTTATCCCGACCATACCTTTGGTTCCCTAGAAAAAAACCTATTACGCGTTCCTACACCTTTCCTAGTTTTGATTTAGGACAATATCCTATACCTTGGATACCTAAACCACTTCAACCTCATTTGGATAAACCTATTGACCTTTGACGAAGTAGATTTTATAAGCTCTTCAACCTAGTACCTTATCATAATTTATATGTGTGCATGCATTTTATTTCCATTACCTGTTACCTGACCTGACCATTACCCTTACCTACAACCTATCCCCCCTTGTTTTTATTAACAACATATTTATCAAACCACTTGCCGCTTCTTCCTACAACTTCAATAGTTCATGGTTTAAGGGGGGATCACCTTCACTACTACCTGGGCCAACCCCACACTCACCTATATTTGGGGCAAACATTTCTATTTTTGTTAGCATCACTTACCAAATACAAGCTACACAATAAAAAGGGGCAAATGTAGACACTGGAAATCAAGATAAATTCCTTTAACCCTCGTAAATTAAATACATTCATATTATACCCACTCATGTCCCTAGTGCGCACATGTTAATTAATTTCATTGCAATAATGAAATTAATTAATTACTTCACCCATCCACCTCACCTACAACCAAATCACATATCCACCTCGCCTACAGCCAAATCACCTATCCACCTCACTCAAAGACCCATTCACAACATATTAATTAAATAAGACTAATTCCATACCAAACCTAACCAACTAAAACTTAGTCTAAACCTAGGATTAACTCCCACTACCTCTCCTAGAAGAACTCATACTTATCTGGGAAGAATCTATCACATGAGACTTGGATTAAGGATATTAATCATGCTAAAATAGTAAAGATTACGCCATTTTTGGAAAACCTAGACATATCCACCTTAGTCGATGTCATTTATTCCTCAACTGGCATCGGTTACTTTATATACAATTTTACAACATTTTCCCCAGTTTGGTATTATTTAAGTTTTGAGAGAACTATTACATTCAATCATGAATCCAAAGCCTCTCAGCATCCAACCGACACAAACTACTCAACCATAAGCCCAAGAAAGCATCTGTTTCTCCTTCTAGAGCACTAGAATACTCACGGGAATGCCACAGGAGTACTGCCCTAGAAATTACTCCATAATCTCCTCATGGATCAGCTACCATCCACCTTCACTTACCAGATCTGTAAATGCAAATAAGTATACGTGATTTCAATAATATTTTTCTTGCTTAAATTATATATTCCTTACATCTTTCATTATACTTTATTTCTACATGTATTCCTTTATCTCTAACTCCTCACCAATCTACCAACCCAACCACCTATAGCATGTTTTTCCTTCTGTGACTTCACCCTCTATATCCCTGAGTCTTCTTAGTAATATTACAAACCTAACCACACCCTTCTTACTCTCTATGTAATCACATAGAAGCCCCAAAACCATTTTTATCATATTATTGTCAATTTCCCCTACTGACATCGGTTATCTAACCACCATTGGTTTCACCTCCATACTGACATCGGTCACCTGATCGATATCATTCTCTATGTCATTTCATTCCTTTTGACCAGAAAGCCTCTCGATCAACTAAAACTAACCCATAGCTCATCCAATCAATAACAGACCCTTGTCAAACCTGGAAAACCCAGAATAACCTACCAAACCTCTAGATTTGATTATAACCTTTCTTGTTAGATTAGATATTCTTATTATACTTACACGAGATACCTAAATCATATAACTAGAGTAGGATTTCCTTACTTCATGATATTTTCATTAAATTCTATTTGAATTTGGATTGACAGCCTTCTAAGAAGCACCTCGCTTCCTAGATCTAGCACTCACTAGGAATTCCACTAACCTATATTATTAATATTATTTGGTGGCCTTGTTTTGTTTTTGATACAGATCATTCCTTCTAGCCAAAGGGAAGCTCTTCACGATCAACTTGGATCAAAAATTCAGTAATGTGCACATTCAACCTTCGACCTACATATCACATGTATTCCTCCTTAACCATTTTACCTTCTATCTATTTAATCCTAGAAAGCATAAAACTTATTAGTGAAACACATATAATTGCTAATTATGAATGTTAAAGTTTTAAATCATAAAAGTTGGATAATACTGATTCACCCCCAATATAAGTGTGTTTCATAGAATTAGTAACTGTGTGGGTTCCTTCAGAATAGTGTAACCACTGAAAGGAAGATGTCTAAAGAACACATGGAAATTCAAGAAGGTTTCTTCTCAAACAAGGATCCATTGTTTAATGGAACCAATTATGCATTTTGGATAGTTAGGATGTGTACTTTCCTAATGGCTCATGGGTTTTATACATTGCAATATGTTATTAATGGTTATACAACTCAAACAAATCCTCCAACAGATCAAGATGGAAATAAGGTAAGTGAAAACAATAAAAAATAAGTGAATACTATATTAAGTGGATTGTGTGAGGTATAATTTGTCAAAGTGATGCATTGTAGTTCAGAAAAATAAATTTGGGATAAGCTCATGATCCAAAAATGGATAAGGAGAAGGAAAATTCTATGTATTATTTATGTTTGACACTTACTCTATAGGTTCTCATCTTATTATGTCTTCATAAGATGGTACAATCAGGCTAGGGGTGACCCAGACACCTTCAAATGATGTTCTGGGCCCTTGATGTTCTATTTTGGGGATTTTTTAGTTATCAATCATGCAACTTCCCTGACAGTTACGTAACCACCACTCTGTATAGAGTGGAAATTCTGTGTGATGCGGTTCCAGAATTTGGGATCTCGATAGTTGCAAATGTTTGATCTTCCCAATCAATTCGTTTCACCTCTCCACACATCCATGAGCTGAGAAAATATAAATACGAGCTTGTAGAAGGATTATGACAAGTGATTTTGGGTGAATTCAATTATGAGAAAAGTTAAAGAAGTTTGGATTCTTTCGTATTTGTTCATTGTGAATATTTCTTCATTAGTTGAGATGTTGTGAGCAAGTAAATACAATTAGAAGGATTTTTCATCCTTATTTAAGGCTAGCTCTTGGTAGTAAGTTGTATTATTATAGAATTACATAGTGAAGGGGAGAAAATTCTCTCATCCACTAGATTTTTTCCCACATTGGTTTTCTCCAGAATAAATCTTATCTCCTATTATCTCTCTTTTCTCAATTCTCAAGATGATTGTGTGTTGTTATTCCACATTAAATGGGATAACAAAGAACTCATGTACTTCAATCATTTTTCATGAGAATAGTAATCTATTTATTGTTAGAAGTAAACAATTTATGGATTAGATTGGTATCAGAGAAGTTAAGATTTCATTCTTTTATACATGGTTAACTTGTGTTGAGATTGCAGTTAGATTGCCCTTACCTGAAAGGGAAAAGAAAGCGGTGAAGGTATCCTTACTCATTTTGAAGAAGAAATTTCTACACGGAAGTGGAAGCAAGGAATTTGAGAAATGGCTTGTAGAGAAGATGCAAAAGATAGCTGTGAAGAATACTTCTATAAGTTGGAACAAATGTTGAAAGTTTGTCCAAATATGTGGGTAGTATCTCCTTTTCCATCAAGAAATTGGAGTCCATCATGGAACTACTCATGGAGAAACTTGGTCTTACAAAATAAACACCAAAAGATCGTGAAGAAGAGTCACCCCATGTCATTCCCACACCTCCTTCATTTAAAATAGAGGCCAAGATATAAATTCAGCATTATGATGGAGACATGAATGCTGAGAAGCTAGACCATTAGCTAGCTCAAATAGAGGTATATTTCAGTTTACATCAAATTAATGAAAGTTATCAGATTTCCTTTGCTCGGTTATAACTGAACAAACATGCTTTTACTTGGTTTGAAATTTATGTTCATACATTGGTTTTTAAAAATATTTGTCCAATTACTAAATGGTATGTTTTTAAAAAGATAATCAAAAATAAATTTAATCCTATTTGTTATGAGGAAGAGAGGTCCATGTATTTGCAGTATCTCAGGTAAAAACACGTCTAGAATGTGCAGGAGTATACCAGTGAGTTTTAGAAGAAATTTATTTAGATGGGAAAGGATGTAGTAGAATGAGACCTATTGATGAATTATATTGATGGAATATATATCCACTTAAGGATACCCTTTCTCTTGGCCAAGCTGGAAGATGTAGATGAAGCTTGTACACAGTCTCACTACTTAGAGATGTAAAAGATAAAGAGTTCATCTACCTCTCCCCATGCTTCGAACAAACAAGGTGACACTAATCAGAAGGAAAAAGTAAAAGGAAAGGGTAAGAAAAATGCTACTTCTATTTCTAAAAAGATACTAAAATTCATTGTGGACATTGTGATGTTGAAACTCATTCTGATGAAAAATGTTGGAAGCTCCACCTAGAATTACATCCCTTCAAAAACAAGAAAAATAAGAAGAAACCCATGGCTTCCCTCTAGGGAGAGGAAGTATTTTGCAGTGAAGAGGTGGATTAGACTATATGTTGTGCCTCCTTGTGTAGAGAGGCATGTTTTGGTAGTAACAATGTTGTTCAATAAAATGAACTAACCAAGATTTTTCATTTAAAGATTCAAGTGAAAAAAAGTAAGGTGAATGCTCTTTTTGATACATGTTCTCAAGATAATTTGATTAGTAAACAGTTAGTGGACAAGATAAATTTGGAAACTTACAATCACCCAAGTCCATATTCTTTGGGTTGGATAAAGAAAGGTGTAGCATCAAGGTTACTAAGAAGTGTAAGATCAATTTTGGTATTCAAAAAAAATTTATTGATGAGGTTATTGTGGATGTTGTTCCCCTTTATGTGTGTGGTGTAGTTTTTGGCAGCCCATAGTTGTATAGCAAGGATGTTATCTTCATAAGGAGAGCAAACTAGTACCTCTTTGTGAAGGATGGTAAGAGCTATGTAATTTCAACATGTTTAGGAGGTTCGAAGATATCTTTGGTAAGTTCCAGAAAATCCTAGAATTTTATTAATTCTAGTGGTAAATTTACATTGCTTATGTTGAGGGATAGGCCAGATGATGAGATTTTTACTTCTAAAACCACTTATAGCATGTTTTCTAATAAAGAACATACATAGATAGAAAATTTGGTTAAGTAGTTCAGAGAGGTCTTTCATGAACCTACAGGGCTTTCCCCAGTTAGAGAAATTGAGCACGAGATCCATTTGATACCTATAGTCTGCTTCGAGACTTGGTATTATTTAGGAAATCTTTGAAAGATGCCAATGAGGTAAAACAACAATTTCAGTCTTTCATTGAAAAAGGTATAATCCATCCTAACACTTCTCCATGTGGTTATCCTATTGTTTTATTACCTAATAAATATGGTTCATGGAGAATGTGTGTATATTATAGGGATTTAAATAAAATAACCATCAAGAATAGGTACCCTCTTCCTCACATTGATGATTTATTAGATCAGTTACAACATGTTAAATATTTTACTAAGCTTGATTTGAAGTCTGGGTATCATTAAGTGTAGATTAAGGAAGAGTGTATCTAAAAGACAACGTTCAAGACTAGGCAAGGGTTATATGAATGGTTGGTATTACCATTCAGGCTATGCAATCCCCCATCTAGCTTCAGGAGTTTGATGAATGAGTTAATGAGGCCATTTATTGATTCCTTTTTTATTGTGTACTTGGATGAAATTCTAGTTTTTATCAAAACTTTTGAGGAGCATACTGATCATTTACGTCAAGTTTTGCAAGTTATTAAGGAGAACCAGCTTGTGTTGAATGAAAATAAGTGTGAGTTTGCACAACATTCACTTGTCTTTTTGGGATATATGATTGGAGATGGGGAGCTACGTATTGATCTGGAAAAGAGAGAGGTAATTTAGAACTGGCCTACACCATCAAGTTTGATAGATACCATGATTTTTTTGGGAGCAGTTTAGTATTTATGGAATTTCATTAAAAACTTCTCTTCTATAACAGTGTTACTACATTCAGTGAAAACATGGGGTAAGACATTTAATTGGGGTAAGAAACAACAAATTTATTTTAAAAAATTTAAATATAAAATTAGTCATGCTCCAGTGTTGGCCTTACCTAGCTTATAACTACCCTTTGAAGTGGAAACCAATTCTAGTGAATATCTTATGGAGGACGTCCTACTTCAGGGAGGTAGGCCGATATGTTATCACTCTAAATTGTTTCACGGTGAAATTATGAATTATTTTACATATGAAAAATAATTGTATGCTCTTGTTCAAGTAGTCAAAAATGGAAACATTAGTTGATGGGTAAGGAAACTATCATCCACACGGATCATTAACCTCTCCAATATCTACATGCTCAAAGAAAAATTCAACAAGTTAGAAACTATAAATGGAAGGGTTTCTTACAACAATTTTATTTTATTATTAAATATAAGAAAGGTGTGACTAACAAGTTAGCTGATATGTTATCTAGACATCCTTTGCTTTTAGATATGGGCACATTAACTCTTCATTATCCTTTTTTGTGTGAAGCGTATCAAGAAGGTTATGAGAAGGATCCAAATTTTGTAGAAATTTTTTAGCAGAAACCTCCAAGTCAGGGATTTGAACCTAGAGGAGAATACTATTTCTAGGATGGTTTTATTTAAAATAATGAGAAAATATGTGTGCCTAAGAGGGAAAGAGTGTATTTAATGAGATAAGCACACACTTCCATGGTAGCTCACCACTTTGGTGTGATAAGGACTATAGTGCACTTACATAGGTATGTGTATTGGCTGATTATGCAAGCCGAAGTTGCTAAATTCATTAAGGGGGTGTTTTATGCTGTAAAAAAAGCCTAATAATAGGAAGATGGGGTTATGTAAGTGATTCCTAGTTCCTTCCCGACCATGGGAAAGCATATCTATGTATTTTTTGGGTAGTTTTCCTACCTCTAAAAAAGTTCATGATTATATATTTGTAATTGTAGATTGATTTAGAAAAATGTGTATTCTTGTTCCTTTTAAAAAGACCATTAAGGCTAGTGATGCAACTGAGCTATTTTTTCCTAATGTGTGGGTTCACTTTGGTTTGCCTAGTTCTATTGTGTCAGACAAAGACTCACGGTTCGTAGGGAAGTTTTTATATACTTTGTGGGAAAATATGGATATGAAGCTAAAGAGGTATACCACCTTTGTTCTAAAGACAGATGGGAAAAAAGAGGTGGTGAATCGTACCTTTGTCAAACTATGAAGAGGGTACAACAAGAAACATCTGAGGACATGAGATGAGAAATTGGTGTATATCCAACATTCTTATAATAGGGCAATTCATTTTTCAACTAGTTAATCTCCTTTCAAAACATGTTTTGGTTATTTTCCTAAGAGTGATTTTGATGTTGTTTTAGAATTACCATGCAAATACAATATAAAAGTGGAACTGGAGGTCCATAAGGCAAATACGTTTATTGATAAAAATCTTAAAATACACCTTCAAGTATAGAAGAGGTTAACAAAGTCACAGGCTAAGTACAAAGCATAACATGATTAACATAAAATTGAGCATTCCTTCCTTGTGGGAGACAAGTTATGGTTATATTTGAGCCAAAATAAGCTACATGGAAAAGCTAAGAAACTTAAGCCTCTTTGATATGGCCCATTTGAAATTATGGGATAAGTGGGTAAGAATGCATTTCACTTAGATCTTCCTCCTTATATGAAGATTTATTCAATTGTGAATGTTGAAAACTTACATCTTTTTTATCCCTCCATGTTGGATGATGGTGATGGAGGAGTATTTCTTCTGTCTATTAAGGATTTTTCTGTAAAAAGTTAGTTGGAATTAGAGGAATATGTGGTTTTACATTGGAAAGAAAGGAGAACATAAGGAGGAGTGTAGGATAGGTGGTTGATTGCATTGAAAGGCCAGTTTCCTACCAAATCAAATTGGTATTCTAGAGAATACATGAGGAATAAATTTCCTCACCTCATCAGTCCTTAAAGCTTTTAGGGACTTAAAAGCCTCTAATTGGGGAGGTATGATCCAAAAATGGATCAGGAAAATCCCAATTCTATGTATTCTCTATGTTTGACACTTTCTCTATATGTTCTTAGCTTATTATGTCTTCATAAGATTGTCTAATCAAGTTGGGGGTGATCCAGACACCTCTAAATGATGTTCTGGGCCCTTGATGTTTTATTTTGGGGATTTTTCAGTTGTCGTTCATGTAACCACCCCAGAGGTTATGTAACTATTGCTTTATGTAGAGCAAAAGATGTGTAACCATTGCGGTGGTTACGTAACCACCGGTATACAACAAGTAGTGGTTCTGTGTGATACAGTTTCAGAATTTAGGATGTCAATTATTGCAAATGTTTGATCTTCCCAATTGATTTGTTTCACCTCTCCACGCATCCCTGAGTTGAGAAACTATAAATACAAGCTTGTAGAAGGATTCTAGAAAGTGATTTTTGGTGAATACAATTGTGAGAAAAATTGGAGAAGGGATTCTTTATTTTTTGTTCATTGTGAAGATTTATTCATTAGTTGAGAGATTATGAGCAAGTAGATACAATTAGGAGTGTTTGTCGTTATTGAAGGCCAATTATTGGAAGTAAGTTGTATTAGTGGAGAATTACATAGTGAATGGGGAATAAATTCTCTCACTCACTGGAGTTTTTCCCACATTGGGTTTCTCCAGGATAAATATTGTCTCCTTTTGTCTCTTTTTTCTCAATTCCCATTATGATTGTGTGTTTTTATTTCACATTAACTGGGTTAATAAAGAACTCACGTACTTCATTCATGTTTCATGAGCATAGTGATCTGTTTATTATTAGAACTAAGAATTTTACGGATCATCCCATAAATGTCTATGAAGGAGATCATAAAGTAAATAAATCCAAACTCCGAATATATAGAGGTCAGTTTGGAAGTTTAAAGATGAAGGATGAAGAAAACATTGATGGTTATCTTCTTCATGTGGATGCAATTGTCAATACTAGTGGAGGACTTGGTGAAGAAATTAAGGCTAAAAATATTGTGAAACAATTTCTTAGATCTCTTCCTCTGAGATTTGATGCCAAATTTTCATCTATTGAAGAGTTGAAAGACTTAACTATTCTAATAATGAATGAAATGCATCGGATTATCACTACATATGAAATGAGAATTGAAGTTGATAAATCATCCAAGTGAGAAGTTGCATTCAATGAATCAATGAAGGTGAAAAGAAATAAACCTAAACCACATGATTACTCCAAAAATCAATCAGATGAAGAAGAAGCTTACTTTGTCAGAAGCCTAAAGAAAGGATCTAGAAAATATTAAGGTAGCCTATCATTTAAATGTTTAAATTGTAGTGAAATACAATTTTTTCACCTACAAGTTGTCTACATATGAGCAAAATAGATAGGGTGAGGGTGAGGAGGAATACCTGTGAATGAAGGTGGAAGGTAGAGTGCGTGCATTCTGATTTCCTGATCCATTGTTGATTGCGAGAACTTCCTTTTTGCTATGAGGAACTACCTGCGAATACAAAACAAGACCACAAGAAGAATATTAAATAATATATGTCAGTGGACTACCTAGTGCATGCTAGATCTAGGAAGTCTGATACTTATTAGATGGTTGTCAATCCATTGTTTAACACAACTTAATGCAAGAAATAGCGTAAACCAATAATATCTTATTATAGTTGATATGATTTAGGTGTCTCATTCAAGTACAATAAGAAAATATAATCTAACATGCTAGATTATGATCAAATTTGGAAGTTAGGTGAATAAGGTGGTTGGGACATGTCAGGGTCAAGTTTTGAGTGGTTTGGGTTATTTGGGTGACTGTTATGAAGTTATTGTTATAGGAATATTTACCATATACAAAGACTAGCATTGATATGGTATGACCGATTTTGGTTGAGAGGAAAGTGACGATGGTTTAGGTTAACCTCACGTCGGTAGGGTCGAGATGATAGAAACTCAATAAAGTTTGGTTTTGATCAATCTCTATGATTGCACAGTAGAGAATGGTGAGGTGTATAATAGTGCTGGGAATAATCAGAGGTGTATGGAGTTAGGTATGGAGGGATGGGAGGTCATAGGTGGTTAGGTAGAGGGATTGATAGGAAGGTGAGAGGTGATGAGATGCAAAGGAGACTAGGAATTACAAACAAAGATAAAGAAATTGATCTAAATAAGTTTGAAAAGATGCATATCCAAATGTACTTACCTATACTTGTAGACCTGCTGGTTGGATGGATGTGATGGTGACCTATGGAACTAGTGGTCAGTGTCAAGACCATGCTTCCCAGAATGTTACCGTGAATGCTTGACCTTAAGATCAGTGCTTGGTGTTAGTTCAGGATGTCTGGATGTGCCAGAGTGCTCTGGTGCATGCTTGCATGTGTAGATATCTCTTCTTCAAACTCCAATAATTCTTCCAACCTTGAATAAAGGTTACCAAAAAATGAATATGAGGTAACCGATTATGGTTAGAGGTGACCAGCGTCTGTTTAAGGTTGATCAGCATCGGTTAAGATGGGAAATCCTAGGTTCGTTAAAATGACATATCTTGGCAATCTTTTTTTCCAGTTCTATCCATTGTCATAGATCAAAATGGGATATTGTGATTAGATAAGTGGGCATGTGGTTAGAGGAAGAATAGGCATGTGATTTTAGGGTTGAACTAAGTTTTATTTAATTAAGGTAAGTAGGAATAAGTCTTAGTTAAAAGGAAACCTACTAAGAATAGGTCTATGATGAGGTGTCTAGGTGATGTGGTGGGGTGAGATGTCTAGGTGAGGTGGAAATTAATTTAATTAAGGTATGTATTAATGGATATTGTGATAATGGGAATTAATTTAATTGTAAGTAATTAAATTAATATACATGTGGGGTAAATAGGGAGTGTGACCCAAATTTGGTGTCTACATTTTTCCCCTTTTTTCACGTAGCTTGCATTGGTAAACAACGTTGACAAAAATAGGCAGTGATTGCCCCAAGTGTGGGTGAAGGTGATCCCCCTCAAAACAAGAATTGATGAGGTATCATACGGAATCAATGAGTGGTTTGAAAAATGTGTAGTTGGTGGAAGTGAAGGTAGGTGGGGAAGGTTATGAATACTATGGGAAAGGGTGATGGTCAGTTTGGGTAATAGGTAATAGGCTGGTGTCAAATTGGGTAATGGGTAATGGAAATCAAATGCATGCACACATATAGATTGCAACATGGTACCAAGTTGAAGAGCTTTCAAACTCTACATCATCTAAGGTCGATAGGTTTATCCAAACAAGGGTGAAGTGATTTAGGTATCAAAGGAATAGGATATGGTACGGAAACATAATGTAGGTCAGGTGCAGGAATGTTTAAGTATGTTCTAGTACACCAAAGGTTTGGTCGGGCTAAATGGCATGACAATAGGAAAGGTATGGTTATTAGTCTAAAACATCATATCTAACACATCGTAAGGTATAATGAGTACATAATGTCAATGGTCACACCAAGTAGGTTAGGTCCAGGTAAATAGGTCATGACATGAGTAAGGCCAAGGTATAGGTAAAATAAAAAATCCCGAGATGTAAATAAAGAAATATAGGGGTAGTTTGGGCTTATAGGTAGGTTTCCATAAGTGTGGGTGAGGTAAAATGATATCAGGCAATGACGAAGTGAGTTCAAAATGGGAAAAATGGGCTAAAAAGAGTAATAGCAGGTGGGTGATGTCGGTTACAACTTAACCGACGTCGGTCATAGTAGGTTAGGGTTAATAAAAATGAAAATTCCACTTTTTACTAAATCATGTTTCATTTGCTAATTTTAGAAAATGACAGAGGAGAGGTGGAAAGTTGGAAAGTGAAAGAACAAGATGGAGAGATGAGTTGGTGAGCCTCATAGTAGGTGATTGACATTTGATTGGTGGGTCCACAAGATCGGTCAAGTGATTCGATTGATTACGAGGTGGGTAGTTGATTTGGTGATGGCAGAGGAGGGAGAGGGTTTGGGTGGACAACCAACATAATGACCAAACATAACACCATGCCAAAGGCACCGAGATGAGGTAGGATTCTATCCAATCTATGCATTTTTTTGTTGAAATAGTTTGTTAAAATTGGTTTTGTGTAAAAGTTGGGTGTAATGTTAATTTTTGAAATTATGGGTAAAAATGAAGGAAATGAGTGGTGGGAAGGTCCAATGTAGGTTAAATAGGGTTGGGAATGAAGATAGGATAGGTTTGGGTCGGTTAGAGTAGGTTTTTAGGTCTTTTTTGTGAATTTTTGAAAATTAGGGTAGGGGTTTGCAGATTTTGAGGTTACGACAGTGACCGACAATGGTCAAGGGTTGGCCGACATCGGTTGGCCTTAGCCGACATTAGTTGGCCTTGGCCTTCATTGGTCAAGTATTAGGTGACTAATGCTAGTTATGATGGACTGATGTCAGTTAATAGTGACTGATGTCGGTTGTCTCTATGGGGAAATAGGTCAATAAATGAGATAGGGTGGGAGGGAAAGATAGGCAATGAGATAGAAAGGAAGGTTTATTGAGAATGGGTAGGGTAATAGGTACAAATAGGTACGAGTTGAGGGATGTGAAATTGGGATGGGGGAAAAAAGGGGTAGTATTTAGGGTTGGGATGTGGTTATGGGGTAGTAAGTAGTAAGGGTCTTGGGAATAGGTTGGTTGGTTAAGAGATATGTTGGGTATGATCAAGGCTTAACAATGTTATGGTTTGTAGGATGTAAGCTAGGGACCAACTACGGATGAGAGACTGAGTACCACCTTTGGTACTAGTGGAATGGTCGAGCATGACCATAGATGAGTGGAGGCACGTGATGGACGTCAACATGATTGGGATCTGATGTTACATGCATATAAATCGAGAACTGATCTTAATGGTCGCACTCATTGATAGATGGGATTTAGTGACCAATACATTTCATTTGATGATGGGTGAGATCACAGTCACCCTGGAGGACGTATAATGGATCCTACTACTACCTATAGTGGGAGAGAAGTTGAGGACATGTGCGTGGCCCATCCTTAGAAGATGAGGTTTGTTGTCCTGATCATGAAGGTAGTGTGTTATTTTGTGTTGCTAGATGCAGAGGGTGGGAGATTCCCATGAGTGCTGATGGGGATTATCCATGACATGATGGATGATAGGACCTATTTTTCTTGGGCACCAGCATTCTTGGTGTAGTTATACAAAGAGCTATGAGCCTATGGGAGGCTACAAAGGTTCAATTTTTGATGTACCTTTCTTCTTATCTATTGGACATACAAGCACATCGTATGTGTGCTTCCAGTTGGTATGTCTTAGCCTGATACATTCAATGTGGGCTTGGTCTGAGTTGGTTACAAGTTTTGGGTACCTACTAGGGGAGAGCGCAGGGCTACTAGGGCTACACATGATGTAGCATATTACAGGTGTGTACTAGAGCAGTTGTTAGGAGTTGACATCATTTGGAGGCCATATGTTGGCTTCCCTTCATACAGAGACATGGTTGTGGAGTTGGATGAGCTAAAATTTCTCATATGGATAGAGGTACATTGTGCCGGTGAGCACGAGATGATACCTATTAATAGGGTCAAATGGCAGTTTGGGCTGCCCCAGGATGCTCCTCCACCATTTTCCCAGTATAAGAGAGATAAATTGGAGAGGCCTATGCCTTTACCATAGCCAACGGTGCTGTTAGGGCAAGAAGAGCAGGTGGTGGACTAGCGGATTGATGACCCTGGGGTTACAGACAGATATAGGAAGTGGTGGATAGTGTAGCTACAGGCAGTACCACTGAGGCCAGAGTGGCCTAACTTATCCATGATTACAATTTAGAGGGACACATTACAGGGGTAGGTGGCTACCCTTTTAACATATGTAAGAGTAGTGCAGGGACAAATTATAGGCTTAGAGGCACAAGTTTCCAGCCTACATACACATGTGGTAGCCCTGCAGGCCCAAGTTGCATAGGGGAAGGTACCCGCACAAGGCAGGGATGGTGATGGGGGACAAGTAGCCACCTTAAAGGCATAGTTAGTAGGTTTGTAGGGTCAGTTGGCCACTACATAGGCTCAAATTGTGGCCCTATAGGCTCAGGTCATAACACAGGCACCCTCACAGGCCTAAGGAAAGGGTCCCATTTTATAGGAAGTAGCGGGATAGGGTCCCATGGTATAGGGAGGAGGGAATAGTTCAAAAGGATAGGGAATGAGGCCATTATTAGTAGGACATATCTCACAGGTTGCGACAAGACCTATGGCACCCCCACAGATAGTGTCGATGATGAGATTCAAGGATTCCCTAAATGAAGCCAGATACTATCAGGATCACTTGACTACTACCGAGATAGATGTCCCCTCCTATGTAGAGTACAGGGCATAGAAGGCCTCAAGTGAGAGGATAAGATCTCGCACACATAGTGCAGAGAGTACAGGGGGCTGATAAGCCCAGAGATAGAGTCAGGGTGAGGCCACTAGTGCATGAAGGCATAATCTGATTGCAAGCCAATCGGAGGCTAAACCGATACCCATGGAGGGTGGAGAGATGTTGGTAGGACACTAGGCTAGAGGAGAGGAGGAGGAGATAAATGAGACCGACCTAAACATCAGATGGGCTGATGATTGATGTCTATGTACATCATCAATTTTTTTATTATTATTATTATATATATATATATACCATCCTATGTGTCGATGATATACCATCCTATGTGCCAAAGATGGTGAGGCTATATATGAGAGTTCTGAGATACTTATATTATTTTTTATCAATGTATAGTTGATGGATACATAGACTTTCATAGCAATATAGATGATGATATTGATTGGATGGATGATGTAATTGTGTTTTTAAATTTCTATGTTATTTTTATATGGATGAAAGCTAGGTGGATTAGGCATGATGGAGTTGGTTCAGTTAGGCATAGTTGAGTTAGGTATATGTATGGTTGAGTTAGGTTGATTAAGCATGGTTGAGTTAGGTCAGTTAGGAATGGTGGAGTCTTAGGTTGGTTAGGCATGGATGAGTTAGGTTGGTTAGGTATGATGGAGTTAGGTTGGTTATGCATGGATGAGTCTTGTTTTTAATTTTGATTTAATTTCCAAGTTATTGGTAACATGGGAAATAAATGATGAGTTATATGTATTTTATGGTGTAAATTTTCAAAATCTTTGATATTATGAAAATGTGCAATGATTGGATGTTTTGATGATGTGATAACATGGTAGATATGTATTTGTAGTAAGTTTCCAAGTGTTATAAAAAATGGAAATTAATTACAATAGAATTTTAAGAGAAAATATGTGGGAAAAATGGTTTAGGGTAAGATTAGCTGAGCTAACCTCCAAGGGCCCCATGCCCTCAAAGTGCTACCTACATAGCCCTAGTGAAAAGGGGCCTTAGGCCGATGTAGTTATCCCATAAGTTAGGGAAGAATATGATAAGGTAGAGGAATGGGTTGGTATATTTCAGGCATGATTGAGTCTAGGTCATAGGCATGGTTGAGTTTTTGTTTTAGGCATGGTTGTGTTTTGGTTTTAAGCATGGTTATGTTTAGATGAAAGAGGAAGTCTTTTAAAATGTAGGTATTAATGGTCTAGTTTGGTATACGATAATCAACAGTTAATAAAGAAGGTGTATGGTAAGAGGTGGTAAAAAGAGCTACCTAATTGATAAAAACCCTAATGATTCTATCACACCAAAGATTGGCTTATGAACATGAGACCCTAAAGGTGTTGCATAATGGACTATTCTAAGGGTAAAGAAAGTCACATGGTCATGAAATTTTGCAGTTACGGCAAGTCCCTTGAGCGGATAGAAAATTATGGTGAAAATGCAATGAGGTGAAAATGGGTGGTTTAGCATGACTTAGTGTACGACAACATGTTTACCTTGCAAGAAACCCATGATCAAAAATAGGCAATTCCATGACAAAATATTTATCATTGTCTTCTTTTGTTTTTGTTTGTGATAGATTGATCGATGTGGGAAGTCTATATGGGATGATTATATTATCTCCTTGAGGTCTTCTTGAAGCTGATCAATTTGGGAAGCTTCTGAATATTTTATTTTATTTGTGCAAGGATAGTCTCTTTTTATGATAGACTATGTGCAGTATGGTAAGCTTTGTATAGTTGTCCTTCAAGGGAGTAGTCTATTTATAGCAACGAGATAGAGAGAAGAGATGTCCCTTTTGAGGAAGTCATCTTTTTGTGGGAGTTTTGACTCAAGGAGTTGAATCCCATTTTTCTTTTGGACATTTACGTCATGGACAAGACTATAGAGGAAGATTAGGTTATTATTTAGAAGACAAAACCATAACACACAGAGGTTAACTATGAAAGAGATGGTTTCAAGTGATGAATGACCATGGGATTCCATCTTTGAAAAGATGAAAAATACCCATGAGTAGATATGTGGTACTCATATTGAGGATAAGGCTGAAAGGTGACGGGTAATCACATGATTCTTGTTTAGTCCTTGATCCTCAAAATAGGGAACATGGAAGGTGAATAGTGCTCAAGGGATGGGAAGTCAATAGTTAGAAGGTGATATAAGACTGGATTTCAATAATAAAATGGTCAAAGATGTAAGGCATTGAGGGGCTTAGGTTCAGGTTGACCTTCGAGTGAAGATAAATGATAAGCACCTAATCCATAAGTATGAGTAACGATATAGGGTCCAAGCCAATTAGGAGTAAATTTTCCCTGTTTAAATTTTTCTTATTTGATTACATGTTGATTTTCCTTCAGGGTGAATAAGTGGCATTATCAAGTCCCACATACATTAATTTTGTGTGAAGGTGGGGAGGACCATAAGGAAAAACCTCTCCTATGTGATATTCATAATGAGGGTGTTGGCATAGGTTTTCATATTCTTATAGAGTGAGGAATGTGTTAATATTGTAGAGGCGGTACTCCCCTAGAGTGAGGCATTGAAAAACACCTTCTAAGGGATCAGTATTTGATATGTGGATATTGGGGATAGATGAATCACTAGATGATTGGGCAGGAGGGGTATCGGTTGGTTGGGAAGTAGATGGGCTAGCTGCAGAGGCAGTAGGAATAGAAGAGTTGGGTGTGGAAGAGGTGGTGGTAGAATTAGTGTATGGGGCTATGGGTGAAGGATAAGTGGGTAGTGGTATATGCCTTGACTGGTACAAGGACATCGCTAGGTTGGTACAACATGTTACGAGTTTTGAATGGTGATGGGGCAGCTAGGATGGTATAGTTATGCCCTTCATGTTTGAATTTTACACAATGGTGTAAAGTTGAAGGGACACAACCCATGACGTGAATCTAATGTATTCCAAGAAATAGGTTATACTATAACTCTCCCTCTAAGACATAGAATTATTCCACGATAGTGCAAGGGCCCACACGAACGTGGAGAATAATGGTGCCAAGGGTGGAGGCGATGGCATTATTGAAGGAGCGCAACATGTTAATCAGTCAAAATCTAGAACTTTGTGAAGAAAATACAAAAGGTTCACATGGGAAAGAAGAGCACATTGAAAAGCACAGGATTATTAGAAAGGATCATGCGTGAATAAGAGAGACAGATTCGGTACATAGCCATTTTCATGATGAGGATCTATTTTAGGAGATAGTGTGTGGAGACTCAAATTGATTGGAGACTTACGTGTCATGCATTGGCTATTTTTGGATGATCAGCTATGAAGCACTTCACATGGATGCAGGATAAAGATATAATGATGAACTGATAATTGACTAAGAGAGATCTATTGTACAAGTGGCTGATTGTGTATGTATCTAAGTAGAATTGGAGGTATTACACACTTGTCTAGATGCAAGAAGAATTTTAGGCCCTTTATGATGATGATATGACTTGGAATTGAGCTTTGGATACATGGGTCTATGGTATTTTAAACACTTATATCTTGGAGTACTCAATTTCCACTTATTCGTGTCTAGAGCTATTTAAATTCTAGTTTTAACAATATCCAAGTGGAAATTACCTGCAAGGCATTCCACTGGAGATCAAGATCCTAATGGTAACTTTGAATTTGGAGAGTAAACTGATGACTAACTAAACCCGACCATGCGCGGAGGTAGGAGAAGGTTTGGTGAAGTATGGTAGACCTAGCGGTAGAAAGGAAGAGAGAGGAAAAATGGCTTAAGTAAAATAAGGCACATGAGAGGGAGTTAGAGAAGTAGCGTGACATTATCGAGCAGATGGAATTGAGGAGAGAGATGGCTCATGAAGGATTTAGAGATCATGTAGGAGACGTAGAGCTAGAGCATCAAGAACTCCCCCATCTAGGAAAGCATGATAGGGATTCCTCATTAGCCTCATGTAGAAGCATGCCAGCAGAGATGAGTTGGGCTGTGGGTGCGCATCTAAATCCACCTAGCAACCTTTCCCTTTTGCTTGGCTTTCCAGCATATAATATAACAAACAGTCACCAAGCTAATTCAAGTAGTGGAAGAGTAGGGGTGAGTCTTATGAAAGTCATAGTGATGGCAATGCAAATGACTTCATTGTTATATGGGAGTACTTTTTTGGGTGTATCATCAGCATAAAATATAGGCACACTAATTTTTGGACTAACTTCTGGGAGTGGTAACGCTTCGCAGACTATCGGGGTACAGTTTAGTTCTATTTTTAGGACACAGGGAAGCACATATTCTAGTCTAACCCCAGCCACAGGTTTGGGATCAAGAGGTTTAGGTAGCTCTAGCTCTGGTGGATCTGGAGGCAAGGGAAACATAGGAGGTTTTGGATAAGGTGGGCAAGGTTTGCACCAACCCCAGAATATTTACATGGAGATATCTCTTCGTCTTGCAAAATATAGAGGCATGGAAGATGTTTCTGAACATGAGCATATGTTTGAAATATTGTGGTGTGCAAAATGAATCATTGCTTCTGAGTGTATGGCAAGCTAATTTGCTACCACGTTACAAGGGCACGCACATAGCCACTACAAATAGTTTTACCCTAATCAGATTTTTGTAGACTATATAGCTTTACAAGATGCATTCCTTAAAGAGTTTCACATCCTTGAGTTTGAGTAGAAGAGTATAAGTGCACTCAAGGATATTAAGTAATGAACTACTAAGATTGTTAGAGAGTATGATGCCCATTTTAAAATTCTATTATCTAAGCTTTCTAATGACATACATGCAATCCAACATGCACAGTGGTTTGTTGGGGGTTTGATTACCCCTTTTAAGAGGGAATTATCACATAAGACATACACTGATCCATGTGAAACACTTGAAGTAGACTTACGCACTGAGGAAGTTAGAAGCACATATATTGGGGTGAGCCCGTTTTTAGAAGCACAGATTATAGCTATGGAAAAATAGTTAGAGAAACTATCAACAAATTCAGCACGTGAGACGTGCACATGGATTTGGTGTACAAATTGTGAAGTAGAAGATAACACAAAGGATATTTTTCCTCACAAATTAGTATGCTTGTTGTTGTTGGATTGTGAGATATGCCATTTAAACCATGATGCTAGCCATTGTCCATTATTACAATGCGTGATAAGGAAGAACATTTCAAGCTACTGTAAAATCTAGAGGTCCATGACTCATGACATGGAATATTGTCAGCTGATTGGTCAAATCCATGATGCTATAGATATTGGTATACAACAAATAGGAGTTTCAAATAACTCTAAGGGCAAGAACTAGCATTAGGACTAGGATCATAATCATGCGCGCTATGCTTGGAATGAAGGGTGTTTTGAAGGAAGTCATGGCAGAGGTCGAGGATATCACAATGGATTTGGAGGACGAGGATGTGATAGTGGAAGAAGTGATTTTGTTCATAGAACATGTTATACATGTGGATATTCTGACCACTACAGGCTTGAATGTCCTCAGAATATTACATGTTCTTTTTGTGGAAAGAACCATAGCTATGAGGAGTGACCGTATGAGCATCTTCGTAATCAACATAAACATGAAAACAAAGGTGCAGGTATGGTTAGGATACAATGTGTTGTTAAAATCAATGGATTCCTAATTTAGAAGCAGAGTCCGAGGTGTTTCCAGTGAAGATCATGACCCACGCTGAGGCGACACATGCCAGAGAAGCATTACAACAGAAGCATACCATCACTAAGGAGGAGGTTCTACATGCATGGTACCCAGATCCTACCCATCAAAAGGAGGTTTATCAGGAAACCATGGAAGTTCTTAGGAATCTTTAGGGTGAGATATAGTACTTAAAAGAGCAATCACAAAAGATGGAGAAAAAGAAAGTATCAGATATGGTCCAAACTGATATAGATTACTTAAGGGAAGTGTGTAAAATGTTACACCAAGAAAATATCATTTTATTGTTAGGGGATTGGTTAAAGGGAAACACTCTATGTGCAAGTATTGAGATTGGACGACATATCCTGCATGCAAATATTCCCCCTCATAGCCTATATTATGACAAGGAAACCACTCTGAATGTTGTTGCGGATGGGTGGCTATTGAGTAATATACTGATTGATACAAGCGTGGAATTCAATGTTCTTACCTTATATGCATGGGTACAAATGGGGAGACCCCCATTGTATCTATCCTCTAATGTATTGTTCATGGCTAATTGGACTAAGGCCACTCCCATTGGATTTTTGAAGGATGCCTCCATTACCATATAGGGAGCCAAGTTCCCAATTCTATTGGGGCATCCTTGGTGCTATGAAAATAATGTTGATCTTCGGTTCAACAAAGGTTATATAATTTTTGAAAACAAGGAGTAAAGAGTTATTATCCCTTTAATATATGGAAAATTTGTGCCCTATGTTGAGCCCTTAAGTGAAGAATATCTTAATAGGATTTATGTACATGCCATCTGACATCCAGAAGTACTAGAGATAACTATAGAAGGAATAATTTAGTGGGAGGATGTAAAGTCCATTAGCGATACTACAAGTGTTGCTTGTGATAATTGGGCTCATAGCACTTATGAGTTAGTAGGGTGTGAAGTAAAGAGCATATCTCCTAGAGGAAAAAAACTTTGTTATGTCAGAAGGATAGGTAACAACTCGGTACCTTATTACACCGGAGAAGGAGATCCTATGGTATTTTTGAGTGCCATGGACAAACAATGGATAGACCCATTGGAAAGAAGAAATATGCTAGTATATAAACTACGTGGGACAAAAGCATGCTGGCAGGTGGCCTACAAGGATAATCTTGTCAGATGGAATGAAATTAGGATTGCTCTTGCTACTAGGTTCTTCACGAGCAATGCCCCTACTCAAATCTACACTTATCATGCTAATAAACCTGTTCACCACCACATTCATAAGTGTGAGTGACTTTGGACAGAAGGGCAAGAAGATTTACCACCTTTGTTATGGGTGCACAAGTTTTATTCCATTTTACAAGGATGCACGCGTGATTGGTATGTATATGAAAAACTCCATAGAGATACCAGAAATTGGAAGGATTTAATTGCAAGAATGGCCCAGACATTTGACTTCTTCTCTACAAAGCCTCCGGTGGAAGAAGCATTGAAATTCATAAAGTGCTTAACTATGGGAGATAGTACCAAGGCTGAAGAACTAATTTAGGATTTATTGGATGAAGGCGAATCAAGAGTGCATATTGTTGAAGAAACAAAGTCCAATGCCACACTACTTCAATGTGCTTTCCTTTAGAAAGAAAAAGGAAAAATGGTCTACTTAGTGGATGACGAAGAAGTAGAAAATTTGGATGTACACCATTCAATAGATAGGCTTCAGGTGTTGGACAGTGTAGATAATACCATGCATGCCTATCATGAACCTATGAAGCTAAAGAGGGTGAATATTGGATTAGATGTTGAGCCAAAGGAAGCCATAATTAGGGATTATTGGTCAGACTTTGAAGTGACAAAAATCATAGAGTTACTCAAGGATTATCATGACTTATTCCCTAGGGGTATCATGAACTTAAAGGCATGCATGAATCATTATGAGAGATGAAGATAAAGATTAAAGAGGGTGCACACCCAGTTAGAAATAGACCCTACAAGATGAACTCCAACTTGTGCGAAAAGGTCAAAGAAGAGATAGACAAAATGTTGAAGTCTAGAATTATTAAGCCCCTTGATGAGTCAGAATGGGTTAGTCCAATGGTGATTAATATCAAGAAGGATGGATGGATTAGGATTTACGTGGACTACAGGGAGCTGAATTTTACATATATGACTGATCCCTTTCCTATGTCATTCACTGGGGAAATACTAGAAGGCATTACAAGGCGCGAAATCTATTCATTTACGGATGGGTTCTATGGGTATCATTAGGTTCGGATTGCCCAAGAGGATCAGGAAAATACTACGTTTACTACTGAATTGGGTAGCTTTTCCTATACTTTAATGCCTTTTGGTCTAAAAAATGTGCCTACTATATTTTTGTGTATATTTTGTCAAGCATTCAAGCAATTTATTCATAACTTCTTACAGGTCTATTTAGATGATTGGATGGTGTATGGATTAGTTAAGGATCATTGTGAAAATCTGTGCTTAATGTTTTGGAAAGATGTAGATAGTTGAGTGTCTCATAAAACATCAAGAAGTGCATATTTGGTACACCATTTGGGATAATTTTAGGGACACATAATTTGCAAGGAAGGTTTGTTGGTTGATCCAGCTAAGCTTGCAGTCATTATAGGCCTAAGGGAGCCTATTAGTCAGAGTGAGGTGCACAACGATGTTTGGGTCATATAGGGTATTACAAGGAATTTTATCAAAGGATATGCACAAAATTTCCGCACCGTTGGATTAGAGTTATTGAAAGGGAAAGGTACATTCTACTAGGGGAGAACCGTAACAACGCGCATTCGAGACATTATAGGAAACACTTACCACCACACCTATTATGTGTTTTCCTTTATGGGACCAACTATTTTGTTTACATGTTGACGCCTCTAGCACGACCATTGGCATGGTGTTGGGTCAACCTGGAGAAGGTATTTTAGATCATCCTATATGTTTTGCTAGTAGAAAATGGACTCTTGTAGAGAAAAATTACACAACTACAGAGCACGAAGATTTTTCAATGATCTATGCGCTACGTAAATTCCTCCATTACCTACTAGTTACATCATTCATCTTTTATACAGATCACAAGGCATTGAAGTATTTGGTAAACAAGGCTATTCTATAAGGGTGCATATGTCGATGGGTGCTCTTATTTCAAGAATTTTATTTCACAGTTGTAGTAAAACTAGGGAAAAAGTAATTTCTAGACTAGACCATCTCTCCAGAATACAATCAGGAGAAGAAGCACATAGGCAATTGAAGGATACCATGCCAGATGCACAGTTATACAGGTTACAAGGTGAGCACCATTAGAACTAGAAGACATTGCTGTATTTTTATGAACATAGGGATGACACAAGAAGGATTGAAATCCTTGGAGAAGAAACAAATTTCTATACGCGTACAGCCCCATATATGTTAATCAATGACGACCTTTATAAATTAGGCCGAGATGAAGTATTATGCCATTGTGTATTAGAACATGAGCGTAAGGGTATTATGGAATAAGCTCATGGTGGTATTGCAGGTGGTCACTATGCCAGTGATGCCACTACACGCAAGATTCTACTCGCTAGATTATGGTGCGAGACCCTGCATAAAGATTGTAAGGAATTTTGTAAGACTTGTGATCATTGTCAATGCCTTGGGAAACCCAATCAATGAGATGAAATGCCTCTAAGACCCATTACTAGTGTAGAACCATTTGAGAAATGGGCTATATATTTTGTGGGTTCTATTTTGCCACCTATGCGTAGAATTGGATCACGTGCTACATCATAACTTGCATAGGATTATTTGACAAGGTGGGTAGAAGTAACACCTACAAAGGATTGTACAGTGGCCACAACAACCATGTTTCTTTGGTAAAATATTATTACAAGGTATAAATGCCCTTTAAATTTGACTAGTGATAGGGGCACACATTTTCTTAATGATACAATCAGAATTCTATTGGATGAGTTCATGATTGCACACCATAAGAATACACCCTATCATCCTCAGGTAAATGGGACTATTGAGGATTTTAACAAAAATTCTAAGCTAGACATTGAAAAAAATATGTGATGTTGGATGAATGGATTGGGATGATAAAGCTATCTGCAAGTACTTTGGGCATATCAGACAACATATAAAAGGTTGAACAAGGCCACACCATTTCAATTAGTGTTTGGTGCATAGAAGCAATTCTTCCTATGGAATTTATGTTACCTTCTTTACATATTGCGCGTGACTGGAGGTCTTGCTAGATGAGAAAGAATTATAAGAACACATTGAAAATTTAATCAAATTGAGATGAATGATGAACCATAACATGATGGAGTAAAAAAAAAGAGAAAGCCAAGGAAGAAAATATGACATGACAAACACATCAAGGATAAAAAAGCTTGTAGATAGGAAAAATGGTGCTCCTTTATGATTCTAAGTTTTTGCACCATCCAGGAAAACTCAAGGTACATTGGTTGGGACCGTATGTTATCACTCACATACTCGAATGAGGCGCTTGTCAGTTAGAGTACCTTTGATGGAATACGGTTACCCAGATTACTTCAACGGGAGTAGGCTGAAGCCCTACTATAAATAATTCTTCATGGTGTTTGTAATAAGGCAGTGTTTCCATTTAGATTAGGTTTTCAATTCTGCATTTCCTTAATGTGTTTCCTTCTCTGTCACTATGCTTTGTCAATTTATTTGGTGTGTTTATGTAATAAGCACGTTTACGTGCTAGAAGCTAATTACTATTTTAAGAATTTTTATACGCAGAGGACTGTACATACCCTTAGTGTGGGGTAGGTTGTTGATATCCAGATACAGGACTATTTAGAATAAGTACACATAAAAGGACCTATCTACATGTTTTATTCAAGGGTGGAGAATTGAAAAACAAGAGAGATTTCTTCTAGACATAGGGTCCATAGAGTGAGAGGAATGAAGAAGCAAGTATAACATGAGGTAAGCAGGGGCCGGAAATACTACCAATGGAAGGCGCAGTGATGAGGTACTTAGGCGTATGGAAGCATGATGAAGAGAAGTCTACAGCCAAAAGGTATAAGGGCACACTAGAAGATTATAGCTTTGGTGAGAAGATGTACCGCGTGGAAATAATGAAAATGGTCACTTAATGAGAGGATTGTTGGTAGGTGGAGGAGAAATAAATGTAGTAACATTTTGAAATTCTATATAAGGATGGCATGTGAGTTCATCTTTACCATTGTAATTGAGAGAATTTGAAAAGTATTAAGTGTGAACGAGCCAAGCAATTGAGTTGAGGTGTGAAGAGTGTGAAACCAGATGTGGAGAGAAGGGTTGTACATAGGAGATGTTTACATTCCCATAGGAGAAGGGTTTGAGTGAAGAAGATGCATTAAAAACAAGTTAGGGAATGTGATTTCCACTAGGGTACAGATATTTAAACTAGGGTTTTGAATTTCTTGATTACAGAGGGAAGAAAAGAGATATTGTTTTCAAATGCCACCGAAGAAAGCACTCACAATAGGAGATAAAGGGAAGAATAAGGTTGAAGTGGAAGAAGAAATTTCTCCCAAGAGTAATTTCTCAGAAATGCAGTATCCAGAGGGCATGATTGTGGGACAAGAATGTGATTCCCATATCCGCCAATGTAAAATCAACAACTATAACCATCGAACATCAGATAATAAGAAGGATCTTAATTCATTGCTGAGCACAAAAATGAACAAGTGCATGATATAGGATATACCGGTATATGATGATGCAGGTGAGAAGTTGTTGAAGCAGATTGGAGTCTACCAGTTGTATGAGTTGCCATACTTTGGAAAGTATAAACCATTGTATCAGTGGCTGATGAGTAGATTCCATGAGGACTTTTTTTACTTTGTCAGATAGAGGGTAAGAATCACTGCTACTTTGATTTCAATACTGACAAGACTAAGAGCCTAAGGGTTGGATCCGTATAGTGATTTAACTAATAAAGCTGCAATCCTAGAGATGAGGAAGGAGTTGGGGTATACCAAGGGTCTATGTGACATGGACATTGAGAAATTGAAAAAGTACCCAGCAGTGTAAGTAGCTACACATCTTGTAACAAAGTTGAATGACCAAGGAAGGTGTTCCCAGGTAAATACCATGTGGTTACATGTCACAAAGAAAATGTCTCAAGGAATGGTCTACAATATTCCAGATCACATAACAAAGACAATCATTGAAGAAGATGGACAGGTGACAAAATAAGTTTTGGTGTTGTGTTATTGTCCTTAATATTTGTAACACCTTTGATAAACAGTTATATTTCTCTTTTGCATTACAAGCATCTAGGCATGTGATTTTCTTGAATGAGGTGTGTTTCCTTGATTGTTGAAAATCATGCTTGTTATGGATAAATCATTTCTGCTCTTGGATTCATTAGACGTGAAATGATATGGCTTGTAAGAATCCATTTTCACTTCTTGTAGGTGAGTTGCAATCTGGTTTTGAGAGTTGCAAACTTATCTCTTTTACTGACTCATCCTTGGATCAATTCTAGTGATCTAAGGAATGTTTTAAATCTCCTCACCGGACTGAATGGTAAAATTGACATTCATAGGTGGAGAGACGTAGCAGACTGAAATTTGTATGTTACAAATTCATTGGTCTTATATGAACATGTCTTTATTCCATTGTATGTTTGTGTTTGGGTCTTTGGCATTAATATCTTTAGGACATTAATAGTGTAAGACAAAATAAATTCTTCTTCACGACTATGAGGGAATCTAAATCCTAAACCTAAGGGATTATCCTAACGGTATCCTAAACTAGGTAAAAACACCTACTTCCTAGCTATGTCTACTTATTTGGGTTTCAATCTAACCTAAGCTTCTTATTCTATTTTGTTTGGATGGCGTCCTAACCTAAGTTCTTGTGCTAAATGAATAAGGGAGAAATTACTAAGGTAATGTTAGGCTATTTTAACCTAATACCTAATACTATATGGATATGAATTTGGTCTAACATAAGGTGGAAATTACCTATGGCAATGTTTTAAGACCTAAGGTAATTATTTTTAGACTAGCCTAGGTTTGAGGAAATTTATACTAAACTATTGAAAGGGAACCTAGGGTCGCATGGCATTATGGCGACAGTTCCAATGGCATTTATTTGATTTGATTTGGTTAAATGAATGGAGGTACAACCATTTTTGGAAAAGGAAAGTAGACTTTAGTGGAAGCATACGTGGAGGCTTCACTAAAGATGGAAATGCATGTTGAAGTGGAAATGGCATTCGCCAGTTTTAGGAGGTGGTGGAAAGGAGAGATAGGCAGGAGATTTGGGAGTAATTGCATTAATGAACCTTGGTTTTTGTGTGTAAACTGTCTTGGAAACAAGGAAGGTAGATTTGTTGGAGGTTTTTTGATCTTGCATGCATTACAATTTTTACTCTGCATGGAGCTATCTGGTTCTTCAAACAAGCAATTCAAATTTTACTTTGTGGCTATTTTTGTTTTCTCTGGTATATTTTCGAATTGAAGGAAAGTATATGAGGCATTGGAAGAAAATATATTTGGTTGTTGATCTTTCGTGGAGGAGAAAAAGAGTTGGAAGCTTGGCTGGAAGTCTCCTTCAAATTGGACAGAAGCACTATTAGGCATGATAGGATCTACCCATTAATATTTCTTTACTTTCTTTTAAATGATTCATTAAAACAATTTTGCTCTCATGAGATAAATGTGTTCATGATTTTTTTGGTTATTACTTTCATGGTTTTATGAATCTCTGTGGTTTTTGGATATAAATCCATTACTAAATTATGTTAGCATTTGGAAACTCTCTCTGTGCAAGTTATAGTGGTGACATGCATGTGAAACATGTATTTGAAGCTTTGTATTTCATTCTAAACTTGAATTTGAGGCATTGTGTTTGGTTTTGTACTTGTATTCTTGTGTTCGAAGCGTGTTTAGCACTGAACTCGTATTCAATACTTGTGTGTTCTAAAATTGTATTCGAAGGTTTTGTACTTATAAATTTTTACTCATATTAAAGGTTTTGAGATGCTTAGAACTTTTATGGGACTGTCTGCTTGAAAAAGCTTAGAGAAAATTGTTTGGTTTGAGTTGTTTTTGTAATCTCTTTTTAGATGTTCTCCTTATAGCCTTCTTGAGTTTGGAATGGTTGTGTTACTTCTATTTTTGAGACTGTATCACCTTCTTTGAAATTGTAAGGGCATGTAAATAGAGAGGATAATCTTCTCTCCTCTTCTCTGAGGAAACCCATGTCTTGTTGAAGGCTTGACTAATTTGTTTGGAGGTTAATGGACTGTAACTGTAAATGGTTGAGGGATTAAGGAACCTCTGGTTAGATACTCTATTGTTATTTACTCTTTGGTTTGATATAGAACTCGTTTGAAATAGTCATTATCAATTTTGGAGGATTTTATAGAAATGCAGTATGCATACTCCTTCTTGTGATCGATGTTTGAAACGAACACCTTCTTTGTTGCAATATTTATAGTTGGAGCTTGTGCATGTCTTTTTGTTGTGAATTCCGTTTTGAGTCAAGTTTTAGGTAATGTTAGGACCTTGCTTAACTTAATTGTGTAATGGGTCTTCTTACTCTCTTTCAAATCCTTTTTAATGGATTTTTGGGTTTTTAAGGAAAGAAGAGTTGAATACTCTCTCATTCTGAATCTTGTTGGTAGGATTTATTACCTCTACTTTGGGTTTGTTTCTTTAATTTGTTTATTATTTTGGATCACGAATTACTTGCTATTTTGTATTGATCTATTGAAACCCTTTTAATTGGGATTTCAGTTTCTATGGAGTTCATGAGTATTTTGGAAACTTATTAGTTTATACTGATTTGGGTATTATATTCTTTGTTGGATTTATTGAATGAATCTCTGGGTCTTTATAAAGAAAAAAAGAATGGATTTCTCTTATGGACAGTATTTTGTTTATCTTCATCCTTGGGACTATACTGTGTACTAGACTTTCTATTGAAACTTGTGCTTAAATAAAATGGATTAGATGAACCATGTCAGTATTGTTTTGTTGTTCGATAAAGTTTGCATCCTTAGGGGAAACTGGATGAGTTGTTGTGTATAAATTGTGGGTTTGGTTTTTTATTCTCAGTTGGGATCTAGTAAATAACTTTTGAGTTTAGAAATAGAATGGGAATTCATTTGATAGTTTAAATGAAATGAATTCTTGATTGGACCTTTTCTATTTGATATCCTTTTACTTTTGTTAAGATTAGTTCATTTGATCAAACTTATCTGTAACACGACTCACTTCTTGGCTATAGAGTGGTTGTTCTCTTAGGCCCGCTTGACTCCTTGGGTTCGATTTTTTGTCCTTCTGTATTGTAGGAAATATTGGGAAACCACTCTTCTGAGATGGAAATTTCCTTATGGGTTGTTTAGTCTACTTTGTACTATGTCATTTATTGTAATGATGTGGAAAAATAATAGCTAAGATGGTTTTGTTGAAGAGAAAATGTAAACATGTTTAGACTAACTGCTCTTTTTTGACTGAGTCATACTTCATTTGGATTTGATATTAGATGGTTTTCTCTTTTTGCACTATATATTATGTATGAATCCTCCTTGGATGGACACAAGAAGAGATTAATCCTTGTGTGATTCTTGCTTTGATTTTTGGAACGTCTCATTTCAGATCTTTGAATGATATCTTCTAACATGTAGAGGTTAGTTAAGACTTGCAGGTAGACTGTTTTGATTCTCTATCCCTTCTTGGATTGATTTGGGATTCTTTTTTAGATGTTGTATCTTTAATGTTGAATCCTTATATTGTTATCCTTGAATTGAAGTAGTTATGTGTGTTCTGAACTTGTTTCTATCTTTTAGAGAATTAGTGAATGGTAAATAGTATGTATTAATTCTTCTTCTTTTATTTAAGTTGTGGGATGAATCATTCTAAATATGTACTATGCTGAAGCTAACTCTTTTTGTTTATAGTAAAGATAAATTTGGTATTTCAATTCAGAATGAATTATGAAATAATTAGATGATAAGATCTATTGGTTGTCTAAAAAGTAATTAATAGGATCAATTAATCTATATGTTATAATGCAGTTGTTGATGATTATATTACACTCTTTTATTAAAAGTGAATTTAGACTCATTATTGTACTTCTTATCTAGTTGTTATTACTTATGCTTATTTGTATGATATATTAATTGTTTCATTAAAGCAGAGTTGTTTTAATGGAACAATTAGTGGAATGCACTTCGTTTTAATGTTTAGTGCTTATCATGCTCAATTCCTTGAACTGACTTGTGCTAGTAATTTTTGCAGATGGGCATCGTAAGTGATAAAAGAAGGAAAAAATTTTTATGATGCATTCAGCTTATTTAATTATGGATCTTATGTAAAGAATTTCGATTAATTATTGAGTTGTATTGGAAAAGAAAAGTGATGCTCTTTTATGATCTTAATGCTGATTGACATGCAGTATGTCTGAAATGCATAGTCTTGTAAATGTATATTTTATCATAATGAATTGAAAGGTTTGGAGTAGGACTCCAATTTTTGGTGTGAATTCTTTTGTACTTGTACGCCGGAAATAGTAGCGATATCTTGTTGATATTCTTTATATATGTTTGTATATAATTGTTGTTATCAATTAATAAGTTGGATTAAGGGGATAGTATAATCTCCCTTACTATAATGAAACTTGTTAAATTGCAAAATATGTCATTCTCTAACTACACAACTATAGTTTAATAATGAAATATGCATTGGTCATACAATTAAACTATATGAGTAAAGAATAATAAAAAAGGTTATGTTAACCCTAACATCTAACCATGTAGAGGAAGACTCTTCCTCTCTCAAAAGAATGAAAAATAAATGGAATGGTGGTTATGATATTTAATCCTTGTGCTTGTTTATAAAAATTAAACACTACTGAATCTAGGTGAATGATACACCATCTTGGATAGCTAAGTTACATTAAAAATTAACCGTTTGATGTTTGCTGCCCTGTTTTCGGGGATAACTGCTTGTTAGGCCATGTTAATGAACATCAATGCAAGCATGAGTTAATGAAGTTCTTAATATCAAATTCAGATTAATTATGGATAAAGAACTTAATGAATGTTTGAATTATGGTTAGGCATGATTTTTGCAATTTGAATCTTAAACCAATTAAATTATGAATTCAATGACCACTAAGGGGTATGTACATCGTGATGAATCAGTCCTAACGGATGTTGGCACACGCCAACTACAGGACTGTACCTTTGAGAAGACCAAGGGCTTCTCGAGGATACAGTCTTGCAGTTGACATGTGGCAACACCCTTATGTATTTATTCATCTAGATCTACACACATTTGGACTTGAACTTAGTTTCTCTCTAGGTCAAGTTAGTAGCATGTTTTGGATAGGGAGTAGCTTTCTATGACTCAGGGTACCTTGGCACATTCCGTTGACTTAGGTCGAGCTGAGTATGCCCATATACCCTAAGTCATCTTGAGTGTCTTCCTATAACAAATTATGTTGCTAACATGGGCTAGGGTCAAACCTTGGGCAAGTGGACTAACGGTAGTCAGTAAAGACCATTCTAGATAACAGAAGAGTGAGGTGAAGGACGTATTCTGAAATGATGAGTATGTCATCTAGGAATAGTAACATGAATAGTATGTTGAAAATATTTGGCCAAAGTATCGCAAGATGCTGGTTGCATTGTCCTATGTCACCTAGTTTAAAGCAACGTGATGTTAGATGAATATTGGTAACAAATATTTAGATAGGTTCTTTAAATAGATCACTCAGTACCCAGAATAGGGTAGGAAAATCCAAGTATACGTAGTATACATAAAGTATTCTATACTTTAAGTCAAACATGAGAGATCAGTTGGTAATTGAGTCATGGAATGAGAGATCGTTAACATACCGAGTCATTACAGCTACATATGGTTATCTGTTATGAGATTGATTAGCATGGAATGTGTGTTCTAAATGATGTTTTATTTAGAACAGAGAACATTGTGTTTAAAAAAAAAATCCATTATTTCTAAAGTCTTAAAATGGGAATGTTATAGTATTCATGGAAATTGGGGTACTTGATGGGCCAAAGGAGAAGATTTGGGAATACCCCATGAAACACAAGTCACCTACAGAAAGATTTGGCAAGTACTTGTGCAATGGATCAATGAGTGGACCAGTCAAGCAGAGGGTGAAGATGTGGTATGATAGACTCTACACGCCATTCAAGGAAGAGTGGCACATACCCAAGGATTTGCTTTCAGTGATGGGTAAGGCAGTTCAGTTTGTCGTATACCAACATTTTTGCATTGCGTGATTTACGATGAAGGACAAGGCTTGGAGCCCATGTTGCAAACTTTTGTATTCCTTCACAGCGAGATATTTCTAGGCATTAGTTCACTAGTTCTCATATGCGCACCACCTAACCTTCAATGTAAACAAGGTGGATTGTGACTACCACACTCTGAAGAAAAATTATGTATATCTAGGGCGCAATACATACATTAAAAGACTTATTTCCAATATTATAAGCATGAAACCTATAAGCTTGGTAGTTGGGGACATGGGATCAACGCTTGTGTACCTGTAACTCAAACCCAAGCTGGATAACACTAAGTATGTGGAGAATGATTTTGCACTCTGTTGGCAAGAAAATTTGTCAGGTGGACAAACTTATGGATTTCTTTCCAACTCTCTAGGAATCTAAGTCCCTCTACTTAATTGGTGTAGCTGTCGTATATGCATGCACATGAAAATTTGGATTTATTTGGTGGCCTTTCGACCAGGGATCCAACAAGGGCACTCCACTGACCCTGCGGCAAAGCTAGCAATCTCTTGTTAGGGAAGACTTTGTCTGAAAGTGGGAAAGGGAGTGAAAATTGAGGTAGGAGAACTAATGTTGTAGATAGGAAATCAAATTCTTGCACATACTAGTCAGAAGTATCATCACATGCATTTATGAGAAGAAACAACTTTGTAAGCATTATTAAGACCAAATGAAATTTGATGAACATAAAGTATCAATAAATATCTTAGTCAAAGAAAGCTAGAAAATCCTTCTTCTTGTATTAATTTCTCAAACAAAAGTTGTACATAGTGGAGGAATGGAGGAAATTGAGAAGGGGGAAAGTAGAAGAAAATTGGCTATCTCCTTTGCTTTCTCTAGGTACAATGCACTCTTGAGTTTACAAGATCAATCGCCAACCCTTTAAAATGGGAATGAATTTACAATTTATAGAGTAGACTTGACTCCTCGTCTTCCTCATGACCTTTCAAATACCTTAATATGACTTAAGACTGTTCATATTCCACTTTAAATACTTAAGTCCCTTTTATAATAGCAAGGTGACTTAAAGTTACATTATATTTCTAAAGTCACTTAAGTCATATTAAAAAGTGCAACCCTCAACACAAAAATATAACATTGAGGAGAGGGAGTGTTGTATGAGAAGAGAAGAGAGAAAGAAAGAAGAGGAAGCAGAAGAGGATATTCCATCCCAGATGAAGTCTGATGATCCTCGTTGATGGAAAGATCTGATGCAACGAACTTATAAATGTCCCATTATGCCAAAACTACCCTTTGAGTGTGATTTACTATTTTTAGTAAATGCCCGGATGAGATACTTACTATTTTAAGTAAGGGATGATTCTTGCTTCTTCTTGACCGTTGTGATGTAATGAACCCCCTTATTCGATCTTGTGCACACTACCCTTGCCTCACCCGCTTCTTGGGGTGACTTACTATTTTTAGTAAGCACCCATATAAAGGACTTACTATTTTTAGTAGGTGGTCATTTTCACTTTTTTCTACTCTGAACACTCATTCTAACTTCCTCATAATCTTCAATTCATATTGCCTTTGTCTCAGCTTCTTTTGATGATGCCTTTCCAAACATAGCAAGTCTATATATGAAAACTTACTATTTTTAGAAAGTGTGTTTCAAATGCTCAATTTGAGATTGAACATAATTTTTTGGACTCGTCTTGTTGTTACAATCACACCCTCTGAATTTCACATAGTTTTTCCATCTAGAATGAATGGAAATAAATTTTGAATTTTTGACCTTACAGTGGCTTCGGGCACGGAGCTACCATGGCGGCCATTAATGGAGCTTGAAATTTACAAGTCTAGTTTTTGCCTCCATTTGAGATTAAAACAACTCCATTGAGATATTTTTTCATTTTGAGCTCGTGTGTAAGTTTTTAGCTCACTCCTATTGTTAGAATGATGGGAAATCTGATGAATGTAAGCCGGTGCATGAAGTGGGATTTTTGTTAAAGGAAATGATTCTGGGCATCATTTGACCTCTTGTTTGTTGAATCTTGATTGTCTTGCAAAATGTGAAATTATACAAAATACATCATCTCGATCCAACTTGTACTTTGTAAGATATGATGAGTTTTTGATTGGGTGGCTTTGTAGTTATCTGGTGAAAAATCTCCATTTTCTCTTCGTTCTTCGTCATCCACTCCATTTTTCTCTGAGGCCTACATATTTTCTATGTATTCATGATGTGGAGAGTTTGGTGTTCATGATGAAGTTGGTTCAGATCAGCAATGGCGGACCGGGTGTCTGGACAAGCAAGAACATGGCTATGGCATAGAGAGAAGTTGTGAAGGAGAAATGAGGGGAAAGAAGTGGCTAAGTGCCAGATTTGAATATTCAAAAATTACAAATGGAGGGGCTGGGCACATTTTTATGTTCCTGATTTTCCTAACCTCAAGGACATGAGGGACATCAATTTCCATGGTGGTCAAGGTGATGTCATGTGTCCTCAATCTGATGGTAGGGGATTTACTTTTAAAATGGACATGGGAGCTAAAAGTCGGTCATGTGCGTGTCCAAATGACTCCCCATTGGGGCTGGGTGCATTTTTCCATGTATGATGTCCCCCACCTTAGGGAAATAATGGAAATTAGTTTCCACAATGATCTTGGAACTGACACATGGCACCACATCCGACGACAGGGAATGGATGCTCCAAAAATGAACCTGGGAGCTAAAAGTCGGTCATGTGGGTGTTCAAATGAATCCCCATACAAGCTGGGAAAAATTTTAAAGGTTTTATGCCCCTCACCTCAAGGAAATAAGGGACATCAGTTTCCACAGTGGTCCTGAAGCTAACACGTGGCACCAGATCCGATGGCAGGGAATGGATACTTACTCCAAAAATGCACCTGGGGGCTGAACTATTAAGTCTGGAGGTCATATGAGGGTCCAAGACGTCACATGGGGGCTAGGTGCATTTTTCAATGGTTGTGTACCTGACCTTAGGGACATTGGGGACATGAAATCCCACCAAGATCCTGGTGCTGACACGTGTCCTCTCAAAAAATGACTAAGTCTTGAACTGCCTTTAAGAGGGCAACTTGGAAAGAAGATAACTTGAGCTCCCGGTGGAATTTATTGGTGAAATTTTATATTATCCTGACTGGAAATCAAATTTTTAATACAATGGTAGGGATCTCATGTCTTTATTCATTCATCTGATTCTTGAAAAATTGGATTTCTGATTTGAGACTCCACTTGTACTTGATAAAAACTTCCTTCCAATCCTATGCGCCAAGGTGTTGTGAAAAATATTATTTCACCATAATTTAGGTATTTTAATCCACTTTCTAGAGGATTTTTTTCTTATAACTCCATTCGGAGCTCCCAGAATCATCTTCTGAAGCCCAGCAGTTATTTTAGACATGTGTACTACCTAGGCTTGTGAGCCTTAGTTTTTCTCAAACTGCTCCAAGTTTCTCAAAACTTCCCAAAATCTTCCAAAATAATTTCCATGATGTTTTAAAGTCTTCAATTCACCTCCATGTTGAATTTTACCCTTTCATTCTTCTCCAAGGGGTTGATCTAGTCCTGGGAAGGTTAGCGATAGCCCTTCCCAATACTACCAAAAGATAGTATCTTTTCATAACTCCCTAAAATCACCTAGGGGGAATGAATAGACTTACTTAAATCACCTAGGGGGATGAGATTACATTATTCAAGAGGTCATTTGGACTGATTAGACAAACTTAGGGTGTCTTGGAATGATGGGACTTGAAAAAATTAACACTGGTGTATCGTTGTCATGTTTGGAAATTGTCAATTTCCATGTTGCACATTTGCACAACAACATGCTCCCAGGGCCGCCAAAAGGTAAGCATGAAATGGAAAATATTCTAGATCCCAAGCCCACAGAAACAATTTGGGTTAATGATGAAGAGGAAGAGCATGAGAATAGTGGTGGTTTGGAACATAGAGGTAGAAGACAGCCTCCAAATAAGGATGAATTTGAGTTCACAGCTACTTCACCTCAGCCATAAGAGGAAGATAATGAGGACTTGGATGTAGTCCAAGGTGTAACATTCCCAATTTTAAGATTTTAGAAAGAAGGGAAAAAATTTTTTTGCATGATTAATGTTCTCTGTTCTAAATACATAATTTAGAACACACATTTCATGAAAACCATTCAAATAACAGATAACCATATGTAGCTGTAATGACTCGGTGAGCAACCGATCTATTCATTCCATGACTCGGTAACTACCGATCTATTCATGGGTAACATTGAGTTTTGATTATTCTTCTAAATACTTCATGTACTTGGTTCCCTTACCCTGTTATGGGTTCTGAGTGATCTACCTAAGGAACCTAACTGAATATTTGTTACAATATTCATTGGCATCACGATCCTTAGACTAGGTGACATAGGACAATGCAATCAGTAGCTTGCGATACTTTGGCCAAGGATTTCTAACATACTATTCACATTACTTATTCCTTGATGGCATACTCGTCAAACCGGAATACGTCCTTCACCCCACTCCATTGTTATCTAGAATGTCTTATACTGACTTCTGTCAATCTCCTCGCTCAAGGTTTAACTCTAGTTCAGGTTAACAACATAGATCATGATATAAAAAGGCTCATAAAGACTTAGGGTAAATTGGCATACCAGGTCAACCTAGGTTAACCCCGTGTGCCAAGGTACCCTGAGTCCTAAAGGGCTACTTTATATCCTGGCTATGATACTAACAAGCCCTAGAGGAAAATCTTGGTCAAGTTCAAAGGTGTGTAGATCTTGATGATTAATGCAGAAGGGTGTTACCACCTGTTAACTACATTGTTGTATCCTCGAGAAGGTCCTAATCTTCTCAAAGGTACAACCTTGTAGTTGACATGTGTCAACATCCTATAGAACATCCTCATGAAGATGTACATACCTCTAAGAATTTACTCACATTAAGTTACATTTGGGTTAAAAGATGACAGAATACGATAGCCTAACCAACTCTGAGTTCAACACTCTTTAAGTCCTTTTTACATTGCAGGTTCATATAATCTTAAGAACTTTAATTAACTTAAGATTACTTCCAGATTTGACATAACAACCCGTTATCCAAAAATAGAACAACAACTTATGTTCCTTTATTCTAATTAACTTAACTAATTAAGGAAGTACAACAACCTACAAGGCTGAAACATGTCAGACTTATTATTCTTAATTCTTAATTATTAACCATCATACCTTCCTCTTCGTAGTTACATTCTAGGGCTTAACATACCCTATAATTTCATTTATAATTACAATAATTTTTATTATAGTTTTTCTTCACATCTCATGATATAATGAAATACTTAAATAGGAATGTTGTATTCAGCCACTTATTTATCTATAGCTTAATTAGGAAATTCTTCTAAGTTCCTTTTTATAATACCATCAAGAATACACATCCAATCATATAGATAACAAGAAGATTATCCTAAAAATAGGATAATTTACACAATCTATACAAGTAAATTTCCATCTTTCAATTCATTTTCAAACTTATACATTTACGACTTATGCATTACAAACATATTACAGGACAACAACCTTTATTCAAAAGAAGGTAACTTTATTTTTCAATACAGCTTAAGAACAAATCAGAATTCTTCTCAAAAATCAACATAGTTCAACCAATGCATCGTACAAGTTTTTGCCTTCTCTTATCACTTACGAAGTCCATCTGTAAAAATTGCTAGCACGGGTCAGTTCAACGAACCAAGCATGATAAGCACTAAGCCTTAAAATGAAGTGCATTCCACTAATTGTTTCAATAAAACAACCCTACTTTAATGAACAACCAGTCATTTATACTCTTAAGCGTAAGTAATATCAATAAAAGAAGAGCAACACAAAACAGATTTTAACACAAGGAGGAACAAGATATAAACTATAATACCTATCCTATAAATTAAAGTATAATTGATTTCATCAAATATCTTTACCAAACAACAAAACATAATATATCATTGTTTCCAAGTTTTCAATAAGGTGTAGTACATATCTTTACTATAGGATTCATAAATGTTTACAGCATAATCTTTCAAGTAAAGAGGAAAAGACAGAGTTCCATTGCCATAGTACATAATCATCAGCAGGGCCGAAACCGGAGTAGGCCATGATTTAAACTATTCCTTTAAAGTAATTCTACTTTAAGACAGAACAATATAATATATTTAGCAATAGATCCAAAAGAAAGAAATCCAAGGAGAAGTGATGGATTGGAAATCATCTATAAGTTACCATTTCATTTGCCAATCTAACTCTAATCTCATTCCATATTACATCAATCAAATGAAAAGTATACAAGATTAATAAACGTTGTTTTCTCATTTCACTAAGAATAGGAAATAGGAGATTCTATTCAATGCACTTAATCCAACTGCATTATAGAAGGAGTCTTACCAAAATATGATCCCAAACTCAAATAATTTCATTCAACGTAATAGAGCAGTTATACCTTCTAACATTCATACAGTTTAAGTTCATTCAGGAGTTTCAAGAAAGGAGAACAATGACCATTCCAAAGAAAGAGATAGAGTACCAAAACTAACTTCCTTTCTAAATCATCTCATTCAAAAGCATAGATTTCTACTTTCCGTTAGAGATAGTAAAACAGTCAAGCTCATACAAGTTCACGAATCATTGAGCTCCATAGAATATTTCCTTAAAAACCAAACATTATCCCATTGGTTCGTTATAGCCACAGATAAGAAGTAATCATGTTATTAATGTCTACTTATAGAATCCTATAAATTCAACAATGCAGTTCGACACATTCGAAACCAGTTTAAGACTGTAATCAATCTTGACATGATATACCCTTATTAGAGCCAACAAGAAGTAGGAATCTGATTAATGGCTAACACTTAAGACTGCCCAATAGTTCAGCAAGGTAGAATCCTCTTAACGATATGCCAATGGGTATCCAATCAAAAGACAATATCAAACATCAAAGAATAATATGTACAGTCCAGGAATGGTTTACAATTCTGAGTATAAATGTCGTTGAAGAATCAAAACCATTCAAATGTATGTAACCAAATTAGGGTAACTATATGTCCCCTTAAAAGTGTATTAAAAGATCAAAATACCATAATACCTGAACCAACACAATGTTCAGGTTTCTAACAAGTAAAAACGATGAGTACAGTGAAGGATATCAATACCATAACCACCACTATATAATATGCCTGCACTATAAGGCTAGACTGAGAGCAGTGAAAAGTATTTACATATAGTTTGAAATAAGGAGAAAGTATTCCATTTTCCATTAACATCCTATCAACCTTATTTCCAAACAAAACGGAAATGTAAGATGCTTAGAAAAAGTTTAGAAAGGATGACTCTCAAGTTGGTTTTACAAGAATCTCCAAATACCATTAGCGTGGTCAAAAGAACAAGATTCCACAAGCACCATGCCAAAGCGACTTGAGTTACAATCAAGTTATCCAAAATGATAACAACACAAGTCCCAAAATCAATCAAGTTCGCAGCATGAAATACAAACTAAACTCTATATTACTTTTCCTTTGTAAGCAAGTTTCCATAACAAACCATGTTTTCGCAAGGAGAAACACAAATACCAACTATATATGGTTTATCCATGCATGCGAGCTTTTCTACCATCAAAGTTCCATAAGGTAAAATACAAAACAACAATACATATACAGGTTTACCTAAAGTGCATGCGAAACATGTTAATAGTCAATGATTTTTCTCAAGAAGAATGAAATACCCAAATTCTATACGGTTATATTCATAGCTTATTTAGCTATGGATCAAAATGTATGCTAACAACCCTAAGAATCTCAGTTACAGTCCTCTTTACTTAAAAAGTTTTCCAACTGAAGCTAATACTTGCATACAAGTTAATAAGACTGAATTCTCACTTGTTCAAATTCATAAGACACGACCAGTTCACCCCAAAAAACATTTCAAACCACTAAAGAAGTAACCAGTGTCACCATTTTTGTTTAAGTATTTGTGGTTCCTTTATGAAAAGATAGTGCGAAGAAAACTTTCCACATAATCATGAACACACAGAAGCCAAAAACATAGATTACAAGTTTTCTCACAAACCCATTTATCATTTTATTAGCTAAGCATGAATGCGCAGATATTAATAGAGAAAAGTTGTTTTAATGAAAACACTTAGAAGAAAGCAAGATATTTTAATAGTTAAGGCCTATCATGCCTGATATTGTCACCGAAAAATTGAAGAAGACTTCTTAGTTGAGCTCGCTTCTTCCCTTCTTCTCCATGAAAGACCAAAACAACAAAATAATTCCTCCACATTCCCTCATATACTCTCCATGAAATATAAATAGACTTGAAACCACAAAAATAGCCATGTAATATAGTTTAAATACTAGTTCAAAAAACTAGAGTGCAATTAGAATGAAAATTGGAAAGCATGCAAGTGAAACAGCTCAACCAAAAATCTGCTTGGCATACCTACCAAAGCGGTTCAGCCTCGTTGAACAAGGGAATTAATTGCATTAATTACCCGATCTCCCGCCCAATCTTCCTTGCCACCACCTGCCAAACTGGCGAGCTTCCAAATCAAATAAAACATGAATTTCCATTACTATTAATACTACCACTTAGGCCTCTGCCATCCAAATTAGCCTCTTTCAAAGTCGGTAGTCCATAGGAAATAAATAAACCTTATCACCTTCATAAATTTTTAGAAACCATCGCCATTTTACATGCGACCCCTTTTAGTTCCAATTCACATCATTTAGTTTAGGATAGGTTAGATTGCTTAGGTTAGATCTTAGGTAGGATTTACATTAGTACCTTAGGATGTAACACTAACCACTAACCTCTAACATAGTTCTTTGAAAATAGGTTACATAACCCCACAAATGAGTGAACCAATAATACTATAGTTTAAAGAACTAGGTTAGATCACCAAATAACTTTGTAGTGTTAGGTTAAAGTTTTAATACTTAGTAACCCTTCTAACCCTTTATATCAAGTTTAGGTCAGCAACAAAATTATATCAAGTAACATAGCTTAGGTAGGAATACATTCACCTAGCTTAGGATTCCGGAAGTAAATCCTGAATAGGTTCCTGAATATCTTTCTCCTATGTTGTGAACAGTTGCATTCCCATCGTTATCAGCAATGACCTGTCATGGTCGACCTTCAAGGACCCAAGCCAACATCCTACTGAATGGAAGTGCATTCACACAAAAGTAAAAGAACTTGCAACAACAAAGCTCAGTCCAACATGAAGCCTAACTCATGGAATGTTGATTTTACCATTCACTTCACAGAGCATTACTAAAACATTCCTTGGATCACTAAAATTGATCCAAGGACGAGTCGGATAAAAGAAAAGTTTACAACTCTTAAACCAGAATGTAATTTACCTTCCAGAACTGAAAAGTGGATTCAGAGAAGTCACACTAGTTCGACCATAGGATCTTAAGAGTAGAAAAGACTTATCCATACCAAGCATGATTTCCAAAAATCAGAAGATCATATCCTTATAAGTAAAATCACCTATCAACACTTGAATGCAAAGGAGGAAAATAACAATAGTCAAGGGTGTTATACAAGGAGAGTGCTGATTCAAGAGAGTATTTAGGAGAATAAGGACCCAAGGTGCTACTCCACAAACAGTGTGTAGATCACCTTAACTCTCTCCACATAAGGAGACAACTAAGAAAAGGAGAAGGAAATTAAATTTGAATGAGGAATCGGAAGAGTCAAAGGAAAGTGCACCAAATTATCCTACACCTCTAGAGAACATGGAAGAACAAAAAGATGAGGAAATGAAGGATGGAGAAGAGGGAGAAAAAGGGATAGATGAGACAACAACTGAGACTTCTCAGGACATAGTAGCACAAGTTCCAAATCTTAAAGCCCAAGTTCCTAAGCAGCCTATATCTAGAATAAAAAGTGGGGAGTATATTCCACCGGCCATGGGCTACACCGAGGACATAGGTAAAATTGCTCATGCCTGTTTCTAGAGATCAATGGCATAAAATGAGTTATATGGCTGGGACTTAATGGATGAAGATATGGAAATAGTGTGCATAAGGAAGAAATTTTCATGGTCGATGCACAAGCACATGGATGAACTAGAATTTTATGTGAGTGAGGATTCATGCATGTCGAGGAGGTTGAAAAATACACCTCGAGCCAGACACATAATAGTAAATCCTATTGTTATGTCTGATGAGAAAATAAGAAATGCTTTGGTGAAAGTCTCGACAGAAGTCGCATGATGGAATATGGATAAAGCTACCCTAATTAGGGTGCTAAGGGAGGAGATCAAGACTAAGGATGAGGAAATAGTGTGCCTAAAGTAGGAAAGAGACTTGGCACAAAAGAAGAACATTGTGTTTATTAGCATAGCAGAGGAGATTGGTGACAATGTCATGAAGGCTAGGCCACACTTAGAGCCAAAGGCACATAAGATGTTTCCTTCAGCAATAAATTATGTCAGTACATTGGTGGACTTAGTGCTTGAAGATTAAACTTTGTGCATTATAGAACTAAAGGATCCAACACAGGAAGTAGAGCACGAAAAGGCTTCTGTGATACGAAATATTGCATCATATGAAGGATTGCTTCAGAGCTTGCAGGAGGAACTCAAGAAGGTGGATCAATCATTAAATATTTGTATAGCACCAGAGGATGTTATAAGGACGAAGAATATTTTATAAGACAATGAAGTCATGAAGGCCATGAAGGATGAGACATTGGGCTGCACAGAATGATTAGCACTTGTTAAGAAAAAGTGTGAGGCCCTTACAGCTGCTTAGGAACCTCACAGGGAAAGGCTAGATGAGCTTGGGAAACTCATCACTCAGAATATGGACTTGTTCAAAGGTAGAATGACTGGCATGTCTAGCATTGTGTTGGTCTTACAGAATGAAAAAGGAGAGATTACAAGGGACGAATTAGAGTCAGTTACAGTAGATATTCCAAAGAAAATAAAGGCCACACTCAATGACTGGAAGACCTTAGAGGTAGAGATAAAAGAAGAATATCCCGAACTGATTATTCAAGTTGTAGCAAAAGATATTATAGGCTAAAGACATTCTTTCATTCATCAAAATTATTTCCATTCTTATATTAATATTCTTTGATTTTTTTAGAGACAACCATTGCTAGGGCAGAAATGAAACTAGTGTGGGGTAATGTTGATCAATCAAAATTTGGAACTTAGTGAAGAAAATACATAAGGTTTGTGCAGGAAATAAGAGTGCATTCAAAAGCACAGGATTATCAGAAAGGATTGCGCATGAATAAGAGAAAAAAATTTGGGACTTATTCATTTTCATGATGAGGATCTAATATTGGAGATAGCATGCAGATCACTCCTACAGATTGGAGACTTATGTGTCACACATTGGCTAAAGATAGAATGGTGTGCTAATAGTTGACTAAGAGAGATCTATTGTTAACACTCTTGCATGTAAGCAATTTTCGTAACGGTGTGTGGCTAATAATAGCATGTGACCTATTTTGGGATTAGATAAGTGATGAAGGGAAAGTCCCCACCCTTATAAATATGTATTGAACTGTGTATCAGAGGTATCATATATATATATATATATATATATAGGTGTGAGAACTAGGTTATAGAGAGATTATGTTGTCAAATATGTTACACGCATGATCGTATACTACTATGATTGTAAGGAAGATTCTGTGTATTTACTGTAATTAATATAATGGAGATTGTGGAATGAAACAAGGTGTTATCATGGTTATATTTCAGTATTGCATGCTTGATTAAATTATGGTTATTTGTTAAGTTTGTCATGTTTTAGATCTAGATCTGAATTTGCACTGTAGGACGATACATTAGCCATAGATCTGAACCATTAAAGTCTTCATCATGCTAAACATATTGTTACAGTAACCCTAAAGAGGGGAATGATACCTTTGTGTGCTTTGGGTGAGCACTCAATCTATGATGATTGATGTGCCAGCGTGCCTGGGCTTGTATTGTTGAATTCTAGGCTACATCATTGGTTTTGTTGCCATGACCTATTTTTCAGTTGTTTTAAGGATGGTTCGCAATGAAGACATATCGGTTGACCTTAGAAAGTGTTGAGGATTGGATACATGATTTGGAAGAATAATATGCATGATGTTTCAGCACTAGATCTGAGTTTAATGCATGTGTGTGGGTGGAACAAAACCTATATGATAGTTTATATGAGAGCTTCTTCACTATCTTTCTAGTAGAATTATATGATTGGCTGATTGTGTATGCATCTAAGTGGAATTAGAGGTATCACACACTTATCTAGATGCAGGAAGAATTTTAGGCCCTTTATGATGCTGCTCTAATTTGGACTCGAGATGTGGATACGTGGTTCTATGGTGTTTTAAACACTTATATATTGGAGTACTCAATTTCAACTTATTCATGTCCAGAGGTAGCTGAATTCTAGTTTTTACAATATCCAAGGGGAACTTACCTGCAAGGCATTCCACTAGTGATCAAGATCATGATGGTAACTTTGAATTTGGAGAGTAACCCAATTGCTAACTAAACCCCACCACGCGCGGGGGCAGGAGTAGTTTTGGTGAAGGATGGCATACCTAGCAGTAGAAAGGCATAGAGAGGAAAGGCAGCTTAAGTAAAATGAGGTACACGAGAGGGAGGTAGAGAAGCAGCGTGACATTGTTGAGTGGATGATCGGGAGGTAATAGGTGTTATAGGAGGAGGAATGGGTTGGACCACTAGTTTGGTAAGTGGTATTGTCTTAGGTTTTAATGGCATCTGATTGGGTAAAGGTGTGATAGAAGAAATAGCAATGGAAGGTGTTGTTGGTTTAACTATCTTATTGGAGGGTAGTAGGTTCTTGTCTTTCAGTTGCACCTTCTTGGGTAAAGGTGACATGGGGGTATGTGATACAAAAGGAAAAGTAGATGGTGGAAGAGGATGGGTTACCCATGCGGGCAATAGAGTTGTGGTGCAAGTGGTTGGTAGAGGTTGGGTGGATGGTATGGGTTGAAATCATATAGGAAAATTTTGGGTTATCGTAACTGGTGGAGGTATAGGTGGTAAGAACTGCATGGGTGAGGGTGAGGGTGTTTGTCATAAATAAGGTGTAATGAAGGATCGTGATGAAGCAATATGTTACATAGCTTTTGACTAGTCTTGGGTAGGAGATTGTTTGACCAAGGTCTATGGGTGAGGCCCTAGGATGGACAGAAGGGGAAAAGGTGACAAAGGTGTGTTAGGTGAGATTAGTGTATGTGGCCTAGAATTTTGGGTCCTCATTTTAGGTGGAGGAATAAATTTGGTGCCTACTTGGGAAGATGTGGTTTAGTCCAATTTGACAAGTGGATGGGTAAAGCTTGACATTGGCACGACACCCAAGGTAGTGATCAGTATTGATACGGACATAGATATAAGTGTGGGTAGGTTCTTAGGTATTGGAATGGTTTTAGTCATGGGTAAAGGTTTGGATGTAGGTAGATGGGATGAGGAAGAATCCATTTTGATAAGCATGATCAGGGTTGATCTAGTTGCTGGAAATACCTTTGGGTAGATTGTGGAAGTATCTTCAGGCAACATTTGCACTTGAGTCAAAAAGGGGACCCGATGTCCCCAGAGTATGGAATTATCAACGTAATCCAAGGGGTTGGCTATCCGTGAAAATGGGACTATTGTAGGAGGATATGTAGTTAGTTTGGTGGCAATCCATGTGAAATATGTTTGTGAGATAGGGAATCGATTAGCCTCAGACTCTATGGGTAAAAGAGATGAGATCAAGTCAACGGGGTCCTAGGATGCTGAGGGATAATTTCCCTCAATAGGTAGTGGCATGTCTGAAGAATATCCCATGGGTAGGAGATGGTAGGTGGGGTGAGGTATACTTATCTCTTGGTGGAGGAGAAGGTGATGATGATTCTCCTATGGATGGGAGAGTTAATATTGTTAATTGTTTAGTAGGTTGTGAGGTAGACGGTGGAATGCTACCAATAGAAAATGTGGGTTCCTCCATCAGAGCAAGTGGAGATGAAGGGTACTCCTCTGTGGGCGAGGGAGTAGAAGAGGTATGCTCCTCTGTGGGTAGAGGATTTTGTGCCATAATTTCCTTGATAGACGAAATAGGTGAAATTTGAGGAACGACCAGTATGATATCAAAAAACGCATGAACTTCATAGACATTGTTTTCACCAGATGAAGGTTCGCTATTTTGATTAGAAAATGGTTTATGATTAGGAAACGACTTCTTAAAGATTTGTAAATTTTGATTTTCTGGTGCATTCAGGTTGTCCATGATGAGGTCTCCATTATTTATCATCTCCTAGAAAATTTTCTTAAAAGTTATGCAGTTACCGTCACTATGGCCTTTGACGCAATGATAATTATAGTAGTCATGTTCCTTATACCATGAAAGCATAGGACGACTAGGATAGGAATTAGTATGAGGTTTTATGGGAGGAAGTGTAATGGCTTCAGCTTTAAGAAGCTTTCTAAGATTGAAGAATAGGGATCTCCAATTGAAGTGTACTTCCACTGCTCCTGGCAGAACTCAAAGGTCTAGCTAGGGGAAAGATTGGAGGAAGGTTTGGCTTGATTAGAAGGATGAGATGGACCAGCTTTGAGAACTACCTTGTTGGAAGATCCTTTGGCTTTTGAATAATTATTTTGGGGTTTTGAAAATGAAGAAGAATAATTTGGTTTGAATGAGGCATTCTTGTTTTGTAATTGGATGTTCATTTCTTCAATGGCATGAATTTCCAAATTTCATGACATGGTGAATGCTTCATCAAAGGTTCCTAAGGTTTTTACATGCAGAGTTTGTGAGTGTGGGTTTGGGTAAAGGTGCGGATGATCAGGAGGGAAGAGGTGTTATAGGAGGAGGAACGGGTTAGACCACTGGTTTGGTAAGTGGTATCATCTAAGGTTTTGATAGCATTTGCTTTGGTAAAGGTGTGATAGAAGAACTAGTAATGAAAGGTGTTGTTGGTTTAACTATCTTATTGGAGGGTAGTGGGTTCTTGTCTTTGGGTTGTACCTTCTTGGGTAAAGGTGACATGGGAGTACGTGATGTATAAGGGAAATTAGATGGTGGAAGAGGATGGGTTATGCGTGGGGGAAATAGAGTTGTGGTGGAAGTGGTTGGTAGAGGTTGGGTGGACAGTATGGGTTGAAGTTGTATAGGAAAATTTGGGGTTATAGTAACTGGTGGAGGTATAAGTGGTAAGAAATGCATGGGTGAGGGCGAGGGTGTTTTTCATGTGCATAAATAAGGTGTAACAAAGGATCATGATGAAGCAGTAGGTTGCATATCTTTTGACTGGTCTTGGGTAGGAGACTGTTTGGCCATGGTTGATGGGTGAGGCCCTAGGATGGATGGAAGGGGTGAAGGTGACGAAGTTGTGTTAGGTGAGACTAATGTATGTGGCCTAGAAGGTTGGGTATTTCTTTTACGTGGAGGAATAACTTTGGTGCGGGTTTGGGAAGACATGGCTAAGTCCAGTTTGACAAGTGGATGGGTAAAGCTTGACGTCAACATGAAACCCAAGGTAGTGATCAGTCTTTATACAGATGAAGATATAAGTGTGGGTAGGCTCTTAGATATTGGAATGGTTTTAGTCATGGGTAAAGGTTTGGATGTAGGTAGATGGAATGAGGAAGAATTTGTTTTGATAGGAATGATCAGGGTTGATCTAGTTGCTGGAAATACATTTGGGTATATTGTGGAAGTATATTCAAGCAACATTTGCATTTGAGTTGAAAAGAGGAGCCGAAGACATCCCTAGAGCATGGAATTATCAACATGCTCCAAGCGGTTGGCTAGCTGTGAAAATAGGACTGCTATAGGAGGAGATGTAGTTTGTTTGGTAGAAATCCCTATGAAATATGTTTGTGAGACAAGGAATCAATTAGCCTTGGACTCTATGGGTAAAAGAGCTGAGATTAGGTCAACTGGGTCCTGGGATTCTGAGGGATAATTTTCCCCAACATGTAGTGGCATGCCTGAAGAATCTCCCATGGGTAGGAGAGATGATAAGTTGGGTGAGGTAGACTTCTCCCTTGGTGGAGGAAATGGCGATGACGATTCTCCTATGGATGGGAGTGTTTCACATGATTCTTAGAGTGTTTCTTTGAATATTGATGAAACATATAAGGGTAAATGGGCTAGGAGGAATACCTGTAAAAGCTGGTTAAAGGTTTTTGCACGTGTATGACTTCTTGATCCACAGCTGACTGTGAGAGCTTCCTTTTGGTTAGGAGGAACTACCTAAAATAGAAAATAAGAGCACCAAATAGAAGTTAAACAATATATGCAGTAGACTGCCTAGCGTATGCTAGATCTAAGAAGTGTGATACTCCCTAGAAGGTTGTCAATCCACTATTTAAAACAATTTAATGTTAACAATAGATGAAATCCTACTATAGTTAAAATGATTTAGGTATCTCATTCGACTACAATAAGTAAATTCATTCACAACAGGCTAAGCTATGGTAGAATCTGAAGGTCAAGGTCTATGTCAGAGTACTAGTACTGGTCAGGGTTTGGTTCTAGGTTGTTCTGGGTATTTGGTGGGGATTTTAGGCTTTGTTCTTGGTCTGAGGGTAAAATACAGAGACCGACATCGATCTAGTATGACCAATAATGGTTTAAGTGAATCGGTGATGGTTGTGCATAACCAGCATTGGTATGGTCGGGGTAGAGGAAACTTATCAAAATCTTGATGTGAAGATAGATCTGAGGGTAAATGGAAATGGAGAGGGCAATGACAAGGTCTCTGTAGGTCTTAAGTATACTCAGGGATCTTTAAAAACTAGGTATGGGAGTTTCAATGGTGTGCATGAAGGAATGATCAGGTTTGCATGAAGGTGAATGATGGGAGAATGGGAATGCGAGTAGAAACTGATAATAGAAGTAATCGAGCCTACTAAAATGACAGTAGATAAATGTTGGTTAACAAAATACTTACTATTGTACGATCTTGGTGGCTAGATGGAAATGGAAGTTGATTAGATGGATGGAGTTTGATGTAGTGATGGTGCTTCCCTAGATGCTTTCGTGAATGCAAATGGCTCTGTGATCACTTTTGATGTTGGCTATGAATGCTCTGATGCATGTACGATTTCTAGTTCTGCTTGTATGCAGCTCTAGTTTTCATCTCTTGCTCTCAGAAATGTGCCAACCTCGAAATAAGGTTGTTTTGGGGAATAAATGGTAACCAACGGCGGTTCCAGGTTAACCAGTGGTAGTTTAGGGTAACCGGCGTCGGTTAGGGTGGGATTTCCTAGGTTTGCTAAAAATGGGCAGATCCCCTTGATTTCTTGGATTTCATTCATTTTCTTCCATGGATTAGAATGAAAGCTTCCTTTCTAACAGGAAAAAATTTGGTTTGAGGGAATGTAGGCTTTGATTTTTAGGGTTTAGGTAGGTCTTAGCTAGTTATGGCAACATACTAAGAATATGTCTTAGGGTGATGTGGCTAGATGAGGTGGTGGTGTGGGCATCATCCCAATTAGGATATTTAAATAATAAATATTATGAGATCATTAATTAATTTAATTAAATTAATATTAGATTGGGGTGAAAGGGGTCATGGTTAGGTGAGTGTGTTTGAGGTGATTATTTGATGTGGGACCAAGGGGAGTGTGACCCAATTTCGGTGTCTATAGGGAGAGTTAATATTGTTGGCTATTCAGTAGGTTGCGATGTAGATGATGGAATGCTACCAATAGAAAATGTGGGTTCCTCCGTGAGAGTAGGGGGAGATTAAGGGGACTCCTATGTATGTAGAGGAGCTTGTGCCAAAATTTCCTCGATAGATGAAATAGGTGAAATTTGAGGAACAACCAGTACGATATCAAAAACCACGTGGACTTCATAGACATTGTTGTCACCATATGAAGGTTCACTATTTTTATTAGACAATGGTTTATGATTAGGGAACGACCTCTTAAATATTTGCAAATTTTGATTTTCCAGTGCGTTCAAGTTGTTCACAACGAGCTATCCATTATCTATCATCTCCTAGACAATTTTTGTAAAATTTATGGAGTTTCCATCACTATGGCCTTTGACACAATGATAATTAGAGTAGTCATGTTACTTATACTATGCAAGCATAGGACAAGCTGGATCAAAACCAGTATGAGGTTTTATGGGAGGAAGTGTAATTTCTCTAGCTTTAAGAAGCTTTTCCAAGACTGAAGAATAGGGCTTTCCAATTGAAATGTGCTTCCACCAAAACTGAAAGGTCTGGACAAGGGAAAGATTGGAGGAGGTTTTGACTTGATTAGAAGGATGAGATGGAATAGCTTTGAGAACTACCATGTTGGCAGATCCTTTGGCTTTTGAATAATTATTTTTGGGTTTTAAAGATGAAGAAGAATCATTCGGTTTAAACAGGACATTCTTGTTTTGTAATTGGATTTTATTTTCTTTAATGGCACATATTTCCATCTTTTGTGTCATGGTCAACACTTTGTCAAAGGTTCGGAAGGTTTGTACCTACAAAGTTGGTGAGATGTGTCTTGCACAAGCTCTAGTGAACAACTCAATAAGTTTAGTTTGAGGTAACTGGAACGTTAATTGGTTGATAAAACTTCGCTAGCGAGAAACAAAATTAGCAGTAGATTTGTTGTCATATTGTTGTGTTGAATATAGGTTAGTCATGGTGAATTTTTTTACTACATTGATTAAGAAGTGGTCCAGGAATGCTTGAGCCACTTGGTTGAAGGAGTAGATGGAATGCCTAGGTAAATTATTGTACCAATCTAAGGCAGATCCTATTAGGAACATCGGAAATGTTTGTAAGAGTAAATCATTGTCATGGGAAATTAGGTAGCACCCATATTTGAATGACCGCAAGTGCTATTGCGGGTCCTCATTACTATTGAAATAGTTGAACTTGGGAAGTTCCTAATATATATGGTATAGGTGAATAGGAATGGATGGATGAATAGGCTCATTACATATTTTTTCATAGGTCAAGGAGTTACGAGAGTCATAAATTGATGCTTCTAATGTCTACATCTTTTCCATCATCATCCTAATGAGGTCATTGGTGGGTTTTGAGGAATGGGTGCCTCCTACAGTAAAGGGAGGTTGATGTGGGTGTATGATGTGGAGGGCATCCTAGTACATGTGGATGTTGGATATGAAAAATGTGAAGGGGGGATAGATACAGGTGGAATGTACCTTGAATAAGCGATAGATGAGATTGGGGGTTATTGGTGATGTGAGTAAATAGGTGGGGTGGTTGAAACAACTCTCATGGTAATGGGTGGTAGAGATTGAGGGATGGAAAGAACTAGGTTTTGGAATGGGGTATGGGTTACCGACAATAGAGGTGGTTGTGATGCAACTGGTATATACGTAAAAAAGGGGGGAAAATGTGGCCATATTAAAGGTGGTTGGTGAAGAAACAGTTGACACCATGAGTGCAATAGATTTTGTTAGGGCAGCAGTTATGGCAGAGGTGAGACCTAACTACGAGACCACATTGGGTAATGTGGATGAGGGTAGTGATGAGCTAGTGGTAGTTGATGTGGAAGTGGGGGTGAGGGTGGGAGGAATAGATACAGGAATGCCGTATACTAACTTTCCTAAGGAGTCTCGAGTAGATAAGTGGGCAAGATAGTATTGTAAAGTCATGGGATTCTGATCAAGGAGTCTTGCAAACTCCTCGTCATTGGTATAAACTGTGATAGGCTGAGTTGGATCCATAGGAGACAAGATGGAAGGAAGTGATGGGCTAGGTGGGAGTGGCTAAAGACTAAGGTGAAATATAAGGGTGTTGGTTTGGTTGTGAGTCCACACCATGTGAATTATCGTTGACCCAGTGAAAATGTATTCTGCAGATGAAACAAAAAGTAACAAGAAGGGGATAGAATAGATAGTGGTAGGTAGACTTGGTCAATGTTTTAATTAATAATTAAAATAGGGAAATCAACACTGGTTAAGATGACTGGTGACAGTTGAGGGGGACCGATGACAGTTAATGTAATTGATACCGGTTATTATGGGAAAACATTAGTTTGAGAAAAAGGAGAAAATTTGATTAAAAATGAAATGGGGAAATTTTACTTGATAGTGATATCATAATGTTGGGAATATGAGGATGTCCAGATGACTTTAAATAAGGAAGAGAAGGCGATGAAAGCCATTTTTGGGTAAAATAGCCAAAAGAGCTAGTAATCGACACCGGTCAGGTAAACCGACTATGGTCATATTGAAACCAATGACGGTCACTAGACCGACACCGCTTACTATGAAATCTAAAGAAGTGAAGAAATATGGTTTTTGTGAATTAAATCAGATGAAGAAATAACCCAGAAGGCCTGGGGATGATGATATGAGGCCCTGACACAATCAGAAATAGTCAGAATACTCCAACTATGATGGGGAGTGCGAAAGGAAGAAGAAAATGAAGAAACATAATCCTCACAACTCAAAACAAAATTCAGGAAGAAAGCTAAGAAAAACATGTAATCCTACAAGTGGATTTTATGTTACTTTAGCTTATGCTATTTGAGACTGACTTGTGAACTTTAGAACATATTTTTTTGTTATGAATTCATCCTATGAAGAGGTAATCTAAAGGTGAAGTTTCAGGTTATGTTTTGTTGGGGGCGGTCCTTTCTCTAAGTTATGACTTGATAGAGAAACCAGCTGGGTGCCCACTGTCAATCCTCTAATCATGTGATCATTAACAACTTCTTCCAGGTAAGGTGTTATTTAAGAAAATCTGTCAATTCAGATTTGTGCAGTTTGGCAAAGAGAGATAAGAGAGAAATGTTCTTTCTACGATTTAATTGTGTCAACCATCAATTGGACATGACTTCCAACATATAGGTTGCCCTCAGTTTTAAATGTGAGATAATAATGCAGCATAAAAAGATGAAATGCAACAAATTTTATAACCCAAATCGAAAGTTATATTCGATGAAGCTAATGATGAATAAGAGAGAGGATGATTTTCACTAATGTAGAAAGAAAGAAGAATTATTATTTTTAAATGCACTAAAAGAAATGTTTCATTTGGAGCAATTAGCAAGAATGGAAGATTACCAGAGAAGAATATTTAGTGAATAACAATTTAGAAAGGAAAAACACAAGATGTAACCTATATGAATAGAAAGAAACCCACAAACAAGGGTCCCACCGGGTGTGCTAAAATGTTTCAATGACAAGTTTCATACATATGAGAAAAACAGATAGGGTAAGGGTGAGGAGGAATACCTGTGAATGAAGGTGGAAGGTAGAGTGTGTGCATTCTGATTTCCTGATCTAATGCTGATTGCAAGAACTTCCTTTTTCTAGGAGGAACTACCTGCGAATATAAAACAAGACCACAAGAAGAATATTAAACAATATATGTCAGTGGACTTCCTAGCGCAAGCTAGATCCGGGAAGTGTGATACTTCCTAGATGGATTTTAATCCATTGTTTAACACAACTTAATGTAAGAATAATGTAAACCAATAATATTCTACTATAGTTAATATGATTTAGGTGTCTCATTCAAGTACAATAAGAAAATATAATCTAATATGCTAGGTAATGATCACAACTTGAGCTGCATTATGGATTTTACAAGACACTCAGAGGCAGATAAATGGTTTATATGTCATTTTGTAGCCGGGGAAGCAATTTATCTGACTTGTTAGCACTCAGGATTTGAAGAAGTGGATAGCACCTTGGCATGATTTGATCTAATCCTCAATATTTTAGGTTGCGCCTATCAACAAAGGTAAGAGAACCTATATTGTAGCCTCTATATTGTGAAGGAGGTGAAAATATCCTCGTATTGTGCAAATTGTATGGAAATGGCCTTGAGAAAACATGATCAATTTCCCATTATTCAAACTCAATAGAGATGTCACAACTAAATAATGGAAATTCTTTCAAGACAAGGCTAAGGCTATTAAAGACATTGCATGATCCTGATTTTCTTTGTGCATTTTTGTAAATGGATTGTATTCTTTTGTTGACACACAATACAATGCAAGGGTGTTATAGGTAGGATGAGTTAATTTGAAATGAATTTTGGGGTGGGAGATATTCAAACAAGACCAACTAGAATTTTCCAACTTATTTGAGGACCTTTGCAAAAGTTGAAAGACTCAGACAACAGAAATGCTTCAAAGAGGTTAAGGTGTTCCTTCAACCAGGATATGTGCATCAAATGGAAGCCCAAATCTGCACTCTTCCACACAATCTCTGATGATTTGTCATAAAAGCTTGAGTTAAATGAATCAACAAAGCATTTAGAAATTTCTATTCTATCAGACCTAAGGTACCCCTAAAGGTTTACAATCAAATCTATATCAAGGAAAGCAGAGTGAATTTAAATTTGTTTATCCCTTCATTAGATGAAAGCTCTTCTAATTCTAGAATTGCAAATGCCACTAAGTTGTTACTAGAATTAGATCTGCATGATCAAAAGGAAATTCCAAACACCAAATTGCAACATGAGCAAGAAACACAAATTGATAACATTCTGAAACATAAGTAAATGCAAATTTTACCAAGAGACAACACAAAAAATCCAGAATGACCAAATTTATCAGCAGGGGAATGTTATAAGAACAATCTCAGAGCTTGTTAGTGGCTATAAATCTACAACCAACCTAACATGATACAAATTTGATGCAAAAAGGAGTTAAAATGGTTCTCAGGTGGTTTCTCAAAGAATGGGCTTCTTCCTAGATTTTCCCTTGAAAATTCTAAGTTTCTCTGACCCTTTACATGACAAATTCATGCAATATATACATTTTCACTCACTCACTCACTTTGCCTCTCAAATCTTCCCTCCAAAAGTAGAATATTTGAAGCACCTTTTCTTTTCGATATTTCCAGACAATGACATTTAAGAAACTCACAAAAATTTGCCAGTTGTTCTTTCAAAAGATGAATCATTACAAAACTTTCATCATTCTTCAAAGTGGAAGGACGTTTTTCATTCCCTACGCATGTAGACCCCTTTCATTTAATTATTTCATCTTTTCCTTTCCCAATTTTTTACTCTGCAACTTTGGATATAGTGATTCACATTTTTCATGAATTAGAGTAAAATTTCATTTGAAATGTGCTTTGGATTCACAAATTGATCCCCCAATTCGATCAATTCGGACCCTGCAGGCCAAAACGACACGAATTGGAAAAAAAATCGATGAAAATTGATGCAAAAAATGCATCTCCAAACTTCCTGGAGCTCAAATGGTGGCCAAATTAGTGAAATGCATAGCTACCATCGATTTGTTCTTATCTTTAAATCTGAGCCCTCCACGTGGTAGATCCGGGAAAAACGGGCCTCGAGGACACTTTTGACCTTTTTACAACTTTTTGAAAATTTGTAAAATTTCTTGATTTCCTCTGCCACTCCATCTTTGCGATTTGGGTCTGACATGTGGTGCAATATGACTGGATATGGAGTCACAACTCAATTTTACAAATTTTGCATATTTTTGGACAAAAGAAAAAATTCCAATTTTCCTTCGCAGCTCTGCCCTCCCGCAAGACACTTTTCCTCATATGATTGGTTGAGGGGAAGTGCTCTGATGTCAAATTTTAATCTTATTTTTCCAAAGGAAATGTTTCAACATTTCCTCCGCTAACCAGCTCCTCTGCCATTGACTACTCATATGAATTTTGAATTTTTACCTTCGAGATCGCGGGTCCATTCAACGATTTTACCCTTTTGATAACTAGAGGCTAAAAATACAACTTGCCTCCGATGGCCTGTCATCACCAATCCAGCACTATGATAATTCTTCACCGGGAACTCCTCGTGCTATGATTATTTACTAATGCACAGCCTTTAGTTTGGTGGATGTAATCTGGAAACAAAACAACAACCTAACACAAGAATACCATCGACTATGATAAGACGGATTGATGACAAATCTGAAATATCAAAGTAAATTATAATATTAACATGAAATTGTTACAATCTCACCCATGAGGTACTTCAAGTGTTATTGACTTCACTTTACTTTCACCAAGACTATGGGAGAAACTTTACAATTACACCTCTTAATGGCTTCTTCAACACACCTTTAAACTGATGGCTTCCTTCGCACACTTCCTACAATATTTCTCACTACTTCCTTCTATGCTAAATGAGGGGGGGTGGCCTCTCTATTTATAGAACTTCCAGGCTTATCCATCTTATCTCTAAGATAGGATAATAAATCCACTCTGACGAATCATATTTCATACCTTAACTCTTATCTGTACATGTAAGCTTATCCTTTAAGATAAGATAAACCTTATCATTTTACACGAGTTCCACATTTTTAGACTTTTTACAAATAAAATACACAAAATATTTATGACCTCACTCCTTGTCCTTATTACCAATATAATATTTCTAATTCCTAATCATGTAGACCCTACTTCTCTAATTACCCAAACTTTGACATTTTAACATTACCAGACCACTTACGACAAATATTTACTTTTTACAACATTCCTATTGTACTTTGACTATTACCGTACTCCACATTATTGGTGGCACCGTACTGACGGTGCCGTTATCTTCTATCAGACGCTACTACTAATTATACTTAACAACATCATATTCCTAATACATACATTAATGAAATAGAAATTATGGAGGAAAATTTTAGTGTCGACATCTTCCCCCTTCCTAGCTTCTACTCCGTCCTCGGAGTAGACTCTTCTGGTGCTTGGAAAATCTTCAACTTTTTGTGGTTGACCCATTTTGTAATGGGAGTTCCATCCAATTCCTCCAGTCGGTACGTACCATTTTCATGCACAATTGCTATTTTGTAGGGCCTCATCCATTTTGGAAGAAATTTTCTGTCTTCTTTTTTTGTATCTGGAATCATATACTAGAACCAAGTCATTCACATGAAATGGAGACCACTGGATCTTTTGATCAAAGTATTCCTTCTGCTTCATTTTCTTCTTATGGCTTGTATCCTTTGTTATTTCTCTCATTTCCTCCAGCAAATAAAGATGTACCAACCTTTCTTTTACTGAATCACTTTCATCCATCCTTTCATTTTTCATAACTCTCATAGTGGGAATATCAAACTCAATAGGAAGAACCGGATCAATGCCATAAGCCAACTGAAATGGGGAGTATCCTGTTGCTGACTTTGATGTTGCCCTATATGCCCACAATTCTGCATGAATCCTTTTATCCCATTTATGTACTTGCAAGGCTGCATCTTTTGCTAGAATTTGACACAACACAAAATTTGTTCGTTCCACCTATCCATTTTTGCTTGGCTTGTATGTTGTTGCCTTCCTGTGCTTAATAGAAAACTTATTGACTAGGGCTTCTACCACCTCATTAATGAAGTGGCTTCCTTGATCTGTTACAATTTCTAATGGGCAACCAAATCTGGTGACAATGCGTTCATACATGAACCTTGCCACTTCATCTATGGAAGTTGTTTTCAATGGCCTAGATTCAACCCACTTGGTTAAGTAATCTGTGGCAACTACAATATACTTATTTTGGCGTGATGTAGTTGGAAGTGGACCTACAATGTCTATTCCCCACTTTTCAAAGGGACCAAGGGGAAGAATAGGACATAATGGAGCTGATGAAGTCTTACGGTTACCATGTGTTTAACAAATATCACATGTCTTACAATAATTATAACAATCTTTAAAAAGAGGTGGGCCAGTTATAACCTGCATCCAAGATCCTTCTTGCTGTAAGTTGTCCAGAGAAGTGCCCTCCACATGTACCATTGTGGAATTCTTCTAGCAGTTCCTCCCCTTGATCATGTCCAACTTCCCTCTTGTACTGGTCCATCAGGTCCTATTCGAAATAATACTCCATGCAGAATAGAATATGGACGACTGGATTGAGTAATCTTTCTCTTAGTCTTTGCATTGGCACCATCAGGAAACTTGAATTCATTCAGATAATTCCAAATATCTATGTATTCACTAGGGATTGTGTCAAGGGATAACAATGTTGCATCAGGGAAATCATCATCATCACAAGATGATCCTAAACCATCATAGGCTCGAGAGAGTGCATCTGCATTGACATGCTTCTTTCCTGGCCTATCTATAATATCAAATTCAAAATTATTGTAGCAAAATTATCCATCTTGCTATCCTCCCTGATGGGTTAGGCTTATTTACAATATATTTTAGAGCCTGATGGTCTGTTATAACTAGAAATTTTTGCCCTAGCAAGTAATTTCTAAACTTCTTTACAGCAAAAATGATAGCCAGAGCCTCTTTTTTAGTTATAGTATAATTTACCTCAGCACTGCTCATTTTTCTGCTCCCAAAGTAAATTGGATGTTCATTCCCATTTTCATCCTTTTGGCTTAAAGTACTTCCTAGTGCTGCATCTGAGGCATCAGTGTACACAATGAATGGCTTGCTCCAATCTGGATTCTTCAAAATAAGTGAAGACACCAGGGCTTCCTTCAGTTTTCCAAAAGCTTCATGCGCCTTATTTCCTGGTTCATAAGTAACATCCTTCTTCAAGAATTGGGTTAGTGGCTATGCAATCTTTGAGAAATTCTTGATGAACCTTCTATAGTAACCCACATGGCCTAAAAATGATCTCAACTTACTTCTATTAATAGGAAATGGTAAATCTTTGATTTTTGAAACTTTATCAGGATCAGTACCAATACCATCTCTGGATATAACATGCCCTAACAAAACACCTTTAGAACATCCAAAGACACACTTTGTAGGGTTTAGTGAGGCTTGTGCTTCATCTAACCTTTGAAATGTTGTCTCCATTTGGTGCAGGTGGTCCAACTTGCTCCCATAGATGCAAAAAATCATCCAGAAATACTCTGATGAAGGTCCCAATGTAGGGTTTGCACACCCTAGTCATCAAACGTTGGAATGTTTGCTGGAGCATTACACAACCCAAAAGGCATAACTCTATAAGAAAATGTTCCCCAAGGAGTGGTGAACGTGGGTCTTCAGCTGATCTTTCTCTGCGATACGAACTTGGTTATAGCCGCTATATCCATCAGAAAAACTATAGCACTCCCGGCCAGCTACTTCATCCAAGATCTGATCTGAAAATGGAAGAGGGTAATGATCCTTCTTTGTTGTCTTATTAAGCTTCCTGTAATCAACACAAATGCGTAGCTTTCCATTCTTTTTTATTGAGATCACAATGGGAGAAACCCATTCTAAATTCTCCATAGCAAATATGAATCCTGCATCAAGCAACTTATCTATTTCTTCTTTTACAGTCTTGGAAAAATTAGGATTCATGCTATATGGCATTTGCTTTATGGGCTTAGCACCGTCTACCAGCTCAATAAAATGTTCTACCCAACTTACTTGATGGAGTTCCTTGTAATCAAAAGTGAATAGGTGTATGTACCTTTGAAAGAGCTAGAGGTAGGATTCCTTCTCACTCTTTATCATAGCATCACCAATCTTTATTTGTTGGAGACGATCGTCAACTTCTTCTTCAAATAATTTTATGGGGTCATGAGTTGGTGTGACTGGAAGGATATCCATGACTGAAACATCCACCTCACTTTCTTCATCTTCAGTGTCCACTTCACTGGTACTAAAGTAATCAGAGGATGTCCAATCATCAGTTTCATCACTTGAATCCATAGGTTCTGCTTTATGATGTTGAGGGATCACGTTTATCTTCACCCTCTCTCTACCATGTCCAAGTGTCATGAAACCTTCATTCCAGTAGTTTCTCGCATGAACTCTCCTTAGCCATGGTCTTCCTAGCAGCATTGGGTACGCAACAGTACCATTTTTCATCACCTGAAATTCTACCACACATACAACACCCATAACAGATATTGCCACATTTGAAACTACACCTTCTGGTTTAGTTTTTCCCTTATTTAATGACCTTAACATAAGTGTTGAAGGGCGATAAATTTTTAAACCCAACATATTCATTACAGACTCAGTCATTACATTAACTGTAGCACCTCCATCAACTAAGACATCATGAATTGAAATGCCATTACATAATACCTCAGCTTGTGGAGCATAGGGATCTGCCTCTGCCTCCAAAACAGGGGACCTCAACCTCCTTCCTTCATCGAGCATTGAGTCCACTTCGCAACTCCCGCCTCTTCTCAGAAGACATAGCCAAGAGTTGACCATATGTAATATTTGTAGGCCTTTTGGACAAATCTTCCAAGATGGAGTATGGTCATTTGCCCCTGTGAAATCAGAAAATCCTGCACACCCAACTTTCTTCTCCTATGTTTCTTACTAGTTTCTTCTTTCATCTTCTTAGGATCATTTCCATCTTGATTATCTTTTTCTTTCTTTCTTTTTGTTACAAACACATCTACTTCATTATTTCTGCTCTTATCTACTACATCAAAAGAATTCACAGGTGTTTTTCCTTTATCATTATCTCCTTTACCAGATGTAGAAGGCTCTATCTGGACAATTATACTTATAATGACCCTTTTTGTAACAACCATAACATATAATTTCAAAAATATTTCTTTTTGGACCTCTATCTCCTCCTGAGAACTAAATTCCTTTCCTTGAAGAAGATAATAGTTAACTGACCCATCTTTTTGAGCAGATCTTCATACTTAGTAGATGTACGAGGAGAAATATTTGTGCTCACCGGGAGTGGTTGTGGATTCTGGACCAAAGGTGTTGGTGTAGGCTCTACTTTAGCAACAATTTCTTTGGACTCCGCTTCCATGCTTTCTTCTTGCCTTCTTGCAATCTCCTTTGCTTGTTCAATGGTAGCTGGGCGGTCATACTTCACTCGTTGTTTGATCTCTGGCTTCATCCCAAGAATGAAGTGCTTACAGAGGAGATCATCCATGCCATTCATCAACCCATCCGCTAGTCCTTCCTTCCGGATCTGGGCATCGAGCTTCCTCCTTAGCTCTAGAACACGAGCATGATAATCCCTTATCTTCTCCTTCTCTCCTTGGGATAGCTTTGTGATCTCGATCATGAGATCTGCATATTTCTGTTGTTCACCAAATTCTTCAAGAAAACTTTCAGTTAATAAATCCCATGAATTTTTTACATTATCATCTAGTGTTTCAAACCACCTAAGTGCTGAACCATCCAAAAAGGTAGGAAAAAATTCAGTCCATTGTTCCCTTCTTATGAGGCCATTACAAATACAAGATCGTTTAAACTCTTGAATGAAAGAAGAAGCATCTTCATTAGATTGAGTTGAAAAAATAGGAATCTTTCCCATTTTCAAAAGTAACCACCGTGAAATACCAACCCACAAGTACAATTAACAAGACTTATGTGGACAAATAATTGGAATCACTATACTAGAAAGTGACTTTACACCTTTCTACAGTAAAATAGAAATGACCACGGTAAACTATGGTAAAACTTGACTTACTGCGGTAAAAACTAACTTTACTATGGTAAACACTATTCACGGTAAAAATGACTTTACCATGGTAACTACTATGCACAGTAAAAACAAGGTTACCCTCCAATTGATTTTTGACTAAGTGGGAATATCTCTCCAGAAAATCCACCAACAAGGAATGGTCCCAGCAACGGAACCAAAATGTCATCACCAATCCGGCACTATGATAATTCTTCACCGGGAACTCCTCGTGCTATGATTATTTACTAATGCACAGCCCTTAGTTTGGTGGATGTAATCTGGAAACAAAACAACAACATAACACAAGAATACCATCGACTATGATAAGACGGAATGATGAAAAATCTGAAATATCAAAGTAAATTATAATATTAACATGAAATTGTTACAATCTCACCCATGAGGTACTTCAAGTGTTATTGACTTCACTTGACTTTCACCAAGACTATGGGAGAAACTTTACAATTACACCTCTTAATGGCTTCTTCAACACACCTTTAAACTGATGGCTTCCTTCGCACACTTCCTACAATATTTCTCACTACTTCCTTCTATTCTAAATGAGGGGGGTGGCCTCTCTATTTATAGAACTTCCAGGCTTATCCATCTTATCTCTAAGATAGGATAATAAATCCACTCTGAAGAATCATATTTCATACCTTAACTCTTATCTGTACATGTAAGCTTATCCTTTAAGATAAGATAAACCTTATCATTTTACACGGGTTCCACATTTTTAGACTTTTTACAAATAAAATACACAAAATATTTATGACCTCACTCCTTATTCTTATTACCAATATAATATTTCTAATTCCTAATCATGTAGACCCTACTTCTCTAATTACCCAAACTTTGACATTTTAACATTACCAGACCACTTACAACAAATATTTACTTTTTACAACATTCCTATTGTACTTTGACTGTTACCGTACTCCACATTATGGCGGGCACCGTACTGACGGCACCGTTATCTTCTATCAGACGTTACTACTAATTATACTTAACAACATCCTATTCCTAATACATACATTAATGAAATAGAAATTATGGAGGAAAATTTTAGTGTCGACAAGCCCTCCTCCTTGCCTTTGATCCTACCACATGTCATCCTTTGATTCAATGGTAGGTCACATTCCATTTTGATGATTTTCTCCCTTTTTTCCAAAATGGGAAAAAATTCTAACTTTCCTCCGAGGCTCCATCTTCCGCTTTGTGCTCTGATGCTGACACGTGTCTTCATCCCATTGGCTGTGAGTTTGTGGTCCAATTTTATACTTTAACTCTTTTTCACAAAAGGCCTAAAAGTATCAAACTCCTCTGCCTTTCCATCTCCCCGCCTACCACGTGTCCTCCTTTGGGGCCTGCGGAGCTGTGGGGGCAACTTGCACATTTTTCCAAAAACACAAAAACGTTAAGTTTTTAGAAATGAACCACCGATCCTTGTCCAATTACAAATGGCCACGTATGCAAAAGTATATGAGCTAGAATTTGATGGGAAAAGGATGCCCTTATGACCATAAAAAAACAAAAAAATTGCCATCGACCCCCAAAATCGAGTTTTTCTTCGTGGGTGAAGAATTTTTCAATCAAAAGACAAATGGAAAGTGATTTTAGGAGATTTACAACCATGGAAAGGGATTTTTGAGGGAAAATAAGTACAAATCAAATTATTTCAATCTCCAAAGACCGGGAATTAATGAAAAAATAGCAGAAGCGTTTGAAACGGGAAAAATTAGGGCAAAATGTAAAGTAAAATTGGGGATTCCTTCAATATGGTGTAAAATGGAGGAAATGTGAACAACACATAGCACTCAAACAAAAAAAAATGAGTTATTTTTTGTCAAATTCAAAGTATATGAGAATCCCAAAACCGTTTTTTCTCAGAAACAGGGAAAAAATGCATTTCTCCTTAGCAAAACAAGTATGTTTCAATATTGGGCACCAACATTGGCTCCAGCTTGGGGATGGGCACTCCCAGTGAGTGCCACAAGAACTGAAGTAGACCATGTGCCAAAAAACCATTGGGAAAATAGAGTCACAAGCCAAAACATCCAAAAAACCAATTGATAAACCAATAAAAAGGGTTTCCACACACAAAGGCAAACCAAAACTGACCAAAACAACAAAAACATAGCAGAAACAAAAAATAGTACACTATACAAGTGATATGAAAAATTCAATTTTTGGGATCAATCTAAGAAATGCTTCAAATATCTGTCATTAACAGGCAGCTCAAGCAATTCCCCGTCTAGGTCCTTGAGGAAAAAAGTATTCTCACCAATTCTTATGTCAATTGAATATGGGCCCATCCACAAAGCATCAAATTTACCATGCTTGCCCTTATCTTCATGCCTACTATCCCACAACAACACAAGATCTCCAATACTAAAATCTCTTGGGGTTACCTTCTTATCAAACAACTTCTCATTCTCTCTCTGAATTTGACATGTCTTTGATGGGATGCTCTTCTTTCTTCATCAAGTTCAACAATTTGATTAATCCTTGCTTCATATGAACTGATTTCTTGATCTTCAAGTTGTTGAACAAAATGAAATAAAGACAATTGTAGATGTAAGGGCAGCAGAGCTTGTGTTCCATATACCAATTCAAATGGGCTTTTACCAGTAGATCTTTTAGTAGTGATCCTATCAGCCCAAACAACAAACTTTAGTTTTTCACCCCACTTCTTCTTGTTTAATTCCAAAGTCCTTTTAATAATCTTCAACAAGTTTTCATTGCTGGACTCAGCTTGTCCATTTCCTTGTGGATTGTAGTTATAAGCATATGTCAACTTTATTCCATATTCTTTTCACATTGCCACTAAAAGTCTAGCTCTGAAACTCATGGCATTATCAGCAACAATCTTGACTGGCACTCCAAATCTGTAAATGATATGATTCAATATAAATTCCATTACAACTTGGTGTGTTTCCTTCCTAGTGGGGATTGCTTCCACCCATTTTGTGAAGAAACTAGTAGCTACCAAACTCCATTTGTGTCCAGCACTTGATGAATAAGAGATTTCACTAATGAAGTCTATCCCCCATTGTTTGAAAGGAGCTTCAATTGATACATGATGCAAAGGAAGGGATCCTGAAGCTTTCATTCTTCCAAAGAAACACTGACAACTCTCACATATTCTAACCAACTGAGTTACATCTTTAAAAAGAGTTGGCCACCAATAACCAACCCTCAAAATCTTGTGTGCAATAACCCTCCTAGTAAAATGTCCTCCATAAACTCCCCCATGGAAATCAGAAATTATTTTGGGAGCTTCACCTTCAGTCACACATCTCAAAAGGATTCCCTCAAGGTTCTTCCAAGCCAACCCAAAGTTTGTAATGATATATTTTTGAGAAGCCAGCATGAGAGCTCTTTTTTGATTTTTATTGAAATGTCTAGGGTAGCATAGGTGTCTAAGATAATAGATTACATCCTTGTACCACTTAGAGTTCAATAATTTTTCAAGAACAGTTTCCCTCTCTTCTTCTACTTCATTTACTTCAGCATTTTGCAAATTACTTTCAGCCATGAGCTTGGCAAGACCCAAACCTCTTACTAGCTTTGTGGTTTGAATGTCCATATCATAGTCCTGTAATTTGTTAACCCACCTGCATCTTTTTCTTGAAATCTCCATCTCTGATAAGACATATTTTACCATTGTGTGAGGAACATAAGCAACAACTTTGGAACTCAAAATATAAGGTCTGAAAACCTTAGTTTCTTTCACCAATGCAAAGGCTTGCTTCTCCATGATTGTGTATTCTAACTCAGCTACTTGCAATGCCTTACTAATTAAGGAAATAGGTATTTCAGCTCCATCATCATCCTTTTGCAACAAAACAGATGCAATGGTGTGCTCTGAAGCAAAGGAGAAGATTTGGAAAGGTTTCTTGTAATTTGGGATTGCTAGTACAGGAGCATGCTTTAATGCTTCCTTGATTCCATCAAAAGCTTTAAGGGCAGCCTCTTCCCACTTGATATTCTGGTCCTTCTTCAACATGCAAGTAATGGGGAGAGTCAACTCACCAAAATTAGACACAAACCTTCTAATGAAATTGATTTGACCAAAGAAGGATTGGATTCCTTTGTTAGTTTTTAGAACCGAGATCTTGCTGTTAGCTTCTATCCTTTGTGGATCAATCATAACTCCTTCTTTAGACACAATGTGACTAAGTAGTTTTGCTCTTTGCACTCCAAAATGGAACTTCCTTGGATTGAGTGAAATTCCATATTCTCTACATCTGATCAACATTCTTTCCAAATGCTGCAAGTGGTCAATTCTTTTGCTAGAAAAAATAATAATATCATCTTGATAAACAACAATAAAATCATTGATATAAATAGAAAAAGCAACATCCATGGCCCTTTGAAAAGTAGCTCCAAAATTCATTAAACCAAAGGGCATCCTAACAAAAACATATGCTCCCCACAGAGTAGTAAAGGCAGTTTTAATCCTCTCTGATTCTTTGACAACAACTTGGTTATAACCAGAGAAACCATCCAAAGTAGAAAGCATCTCAGAACCAGTCACTAATTGCAGCATGTTCTCCATGTTTGGTAAAGGATAGTTTTCCTTTATTGATGCTCTATTTAGATTTCTAAAATCCACACAAAATCTGATATCTCCATTCTTCTTTCTAACCGGCACCAAGTTTGCAACCCAAGAAGAATACCTTGTGGGCTAAATGATTCTTCCATCCTTCAAATTTTTCAATTCCTCTTGCATTTTGACAAAAAGGAGTGGGTTAATTGGCCTTTGCTTTTTTCTGAATGGTTTGGCATATTTCTCAAGAGGGATCTCATGTTGGAATAAGTCTTCTCTATATGCTTTCAGCTCGGAATAAGACCAAGCTAAATAGTCTTGATATTGTTTCAACAATTGGAGGTAGGACTGTTTTTCTTCCTTGTTTAAACCACTCCCTAACCAAATATTCCTTAGTTTTTCCTTTGTTCCCAAGTCATGCTCTTCAACATCTCTAGATGCAAACATGTTTCTATTGATTACATAATCAACATTGTTAAAATTTGACTCAAGAACAACCAGCCTTCTAGGGATGGTGTTAGTCTTAAATTGAAGGATATCGTTGCCAAACAAGGTTTATTTTCCATCAACATTACACACAAATGGTTCCAAATCAATATGCTGATCCACAAAATCACCTTGGTTCTGCAAAAACTTGTGAACTTGAGCATCATCATCAAACACTTTCCAATTCTTGATGTTATCCGGGACTGCAGGCCTAGTGAGTATCTCAACATCATATTCACAATATGGAGAAATGGTACAATTTTCAAATCTAGACCCCAACACTTCCAGCTTATCAGCAATCATATTTAAACTTCTATCATGATGAATAATGTTGAAGGAATTAAACATCTCAATCAGATCCCAAACAACGTGTTTGTATTGTTTCATCCACTCATTTTTTATTGAATACAATTTTCAAACTTGTTTGACAACCAACTTAGAATCTCCCTTTACAACAACATATTTTACGCCATACTTCCAAGCAATCCTCAGCCCTAATAGTAATGCCTCATACTCAGCTATGTTATTGGTGCATTCAAAGTTAAGTTTGAAGGAGAAAACAAATTCCTCATTGATTGGAGAGATTAAAACAACACCGGCACCATTTCCAAATTTGGAGCAAGCTCCATCAAATATCAAGGTCCATGGTGAGCCTACCTCTTCAAGACACTTAGACTGATCCATCTTGTGCTCCTTACCATCAGCAAACCCAATAAAATTATCAACATCAACATCAGTAAATAATACTTCATAAGAAGCATTGTTTGGATCCTCAATTAGATGCAACATCTTCTTCTCTCCATATAATTTTACAAGGCTGCCTTCAATGGGAATGGTGGAAAAATACATATCCATTTGGACACTCCCTCAAACACTTAAAGCCCACTTTCTTGATAATAACATACCCCATTTGGTGGGATAATCAACAATTACAACATCGAGTTTCTAATTTTTACCCAGATAGGCTACAAGTTGCACACCCAACAATTGGCACTTCCCTGGAATCCATGGTAATACATTTTCCATACATTGTTATTACTTTGATATCGAACTCATTCATTACTTCCAAAGGCATGACATTCCATGATGCCCTGGAGTCAAACATACAATTGTGTAGCAACCGGTCCTTGATAATAAAAGTTGTGAAGAAAGGGTCAACACTCAACTGAGATTCAACCAAGGATGTTCCCAAATATACCTCCGATGGTTCACCAAATTCTTCCAATGCTGATGTCTTTCCTACTTCTGCAATAGCAAGTGGATCTTCAACAACATTCACATTTCTCTTCATGGCAGCCTTCTCCTCTTTCATTCTCAAATACTCAAGTGCTCTCTTCTTTTGCTTAAGAATTCTAAGTTGCTCAACAATTGGAACACTAACCTTGATTTGGAACAGAACTTGAGCAATGTCATAGGGAATGTATTTAGGCAAAACAACAGTAGAATTAGGGCTAGAAATTTCATCAAATGGCATAAGGTTTTTAACATTTTGAGCATGTGGTGAAGCATAACTTTTACTTGGGACTGCAGTGCTCTTAGTAGATGTTTCTTTCTTAGGAACTTCTTTTGGGATATTAGAAAGCAATGGGTTTTTATTCTTGGCCTGAAGCCTAACTCCCTTGATAGCCTTAATTCTTGTGTTATACTCCTTGTCTTGGGCAACCATAACGTTCATAAGCAGCTGCCTATCTTATTCTGAGGGTATACCTCCATCATACTTATTGATCATCAATGCCCTAAAGTACTCAAAATCATTATTGGGCAGCTCAAAGGCTTGTGCATTATCAATTTCTAAAACATGAGAAGGAGGAAGAAGATGTACCTGTTATATGCAATCCCAAAAGCTAGGAGCTGTCGGTGCACTTATCACTTCAGTAGATGTTGCTCATTGACATGAGTGTGTAGGGCAGTCCATCATACAAGCATCATCATATGTATTATAATGATCAACTTCCTCTTCAATTTGCTGATCTTTTTCACATGGCGGATGGGGTAAGAAACATCTTTCACACCATTCAATCTGATTTGCATCATCAACAATAGCCACTCTAGCATTTAACGGATCAAGCACAACCTTACTTTCTTTGGCATGAGATTATCTATTGCAAAATCCCATAGGTCATTTACCTTTGTCATCAAATCTCTTCTCGTTCCTATTGTGATTGCCGAATCTATCTTGTGCTTGTTGCCTGGGCTGACCTTGTGAATTTTTTCTAATTCCCTTTTCAGCTCTTTCCAACTTGTAGGAAATCTCTTTGACAACCCCTGCCAAAGTTTTCACCACTTCCTCCAAGTCTACACTCTTGTTTGCTTGAGGCTTGTCAGGGTTTACCAATTTAACTCCATCTCTCTTAGGAGGTTTCCTAATAGCCTTGATATTGTTCTCAATCTGAAGTGCCATGGTGAAGGCCTGCCTTAAATTGCCAAGATTTTTGTCCCTCAAGTAATATGCAACCTTCTTATTAAATGCATCAGAATATTTTATCAAACGAGATTCATCACATGGTCTTAAATTTACCAACAATCTCCTCAAATTTTTATTGAACCTTGTGTTGAAGTCATGAACTGATTCATTTGGGTTCTTCTTGATATTATCAAACTCTAATAAGAGGAATCTATGATTAGTTTTGTCACCATATTACAATCTGAATGCATTCTACATTTCAGTCCATGAATCAATTGAATTATTTAGCAAGGCCTTGTACCAATCCCTAGTGTCCTCCTCTAAAGTGTGGACAAATAATTTAATGTAAACATCCTCAAATCCAATTTCAAAATCCTCCATCATATTAATAAAGAGTTTCAAATGTTGATCACCTATTATGGAATTGTTCCCTTGGAACTTTGGCAATCTACTTCTAACATCCTAAGGCACAACATTAGGATAACTAGCCATTCCCCTAAAATTTATTGGGCCAAAGGTATTGACCACAAATGGAGGCCTAGGTGGAGGCTGAGCCATGTTGTCTGGTGGAGGTGATCTTGGGGGTGACACAAGCTGATGAGGAGTGTGAGGTCTTTGGGCCTCAAGAATGTGGTTCACAAGATTGGTATTCTCTAGGTGCTGATTTTCTTGGAAATTTTTACTAGAATTGAAACACACAGGTGTGAATTGAAAAAGGAACTCACCAAGTATAGCAGAAGGACCTTCACTAGTTGAAGTAAACAAGTTTATGAGAAGATTTCTTGAATCAAAATCACTGGAAGAAGAGTGATAATCCTCTATTAAAGGCTGATCTCTCTCACTAATGGATATACCTTTGCTTGATGTTTGTCCTTCTACAACCTTCCAAACTTTTATCTCCTCTAAAATTATCTTTCTAAATTCTTGAAATAGATTTCTACTTGGGTCCCTCCTGAAGAGAGATCTTCTTCCTTCCATATTTGCAGATTTATATGACACACTTTCCTTAATGTATGATAAGGTACATATATTTATCAAAATATAACAGCTAGGAGTCACCACTAAGGACTTTCACCCTATTTTGTGCAAATGCACTATGAAGATCTATCAAATGGCTACAAATATTAGCACTATGCAAAGCTTGAACAGATCTGGTTTTCTTTCACTTAATTTATCAACTATTGTGTAAAGTTTGAAACAACAAATTGGATACACTTGAACATATCAAACTCAGAATTCTACTCTCATTCCTTAGTATAAATCTAATCAGAAATTGATGCTCAACAATGTAGTTGCACATAAAATACATGAGAATTATTACCAAGGATTTTGAAAAATTGAAATACTAAAAAATGTCCCCGACAGTGGCACCATTAGGGTGTTGGTACCCAAATTTAATCTCCTTCACAACTTGACCTGCATCATGGATTTTACAAGACACTCAGAGGCAAATAAATGGTTTATATGTCATTTTGTAGGCAAGGAAGCAATATATCTGACTTGTTAGCACTCAGGATTTGAAGAAGTGGGTAGCATCTTGGAAGGATTTGATCTAATCCTCAATATTTTAGGTTGTGCCTATCAACCAAGGTAAGAGAACCTATATTGTAGCCTCTGTTTTATGAAGGAGGTGAAAATATCCTTGTAATGTGTAGATTGTATGGAAATGGCCTTGAGAAAACATGATCAACTTCCCATTATTCAAACTCAACAGAGTTATCACTACTAAATGATGGAAATTCTTTCAAGACAAGGTTAAGGCTACTAAAGACATGGTATGATCCTGATTTGCTTTGTGCATTTTTGTAAATGGATTTTATTCTTTTGTTGACACACAATACAATGTAGAGGTATTATAGGTAGGATGAGTTAATTTGAAATGAATTTTGGGGTGGGAGATATTCAGAAAAGACTAACCAGAATTTGCGAGCTTCTTTGAGGGCCTTTGCAAAACATGAAAGACTCAGACAATAGAAATGATTCAAAGAGGTTAAGGTGTTCCTTCAACTAGGATATGTGCATCAAATGGAAGCCTAGATCTACGCTCTTCCACATAATATCTAATGATTTATCATAAAAGCTTGAGTTAAATGAATCAAAAAAGCATTTAGAAATTTCTATTCTATTAGACCTACGGTACCCCAAAAGGTTTATAATCAAATCTATATCAAGGAAAGCAGAGTGAATTTAAATTTGTTTGCCCCTTCATCAGATGAAAGATATTATGATTCTGGAATTACAAATGCCACTAAGCTGTTACCAGAATTAGATCTGCATGATCAAAAGGAAATTCCAAACACTATATTTCAATAGGAGCAAGAAACACAAATAGAAAACATTCTGAAACATAAGTAAATGCAAATTTTACCAAGAGATAGCACAAAATAATCCAAAATGACCAAATTTAATAGTAGGGGAATGTTATAAGAACAATCTCAGAGCTTGTTAGTGGCTATACATCTGCAACCAACCTAACATGATACAAATTTGATGCAAAAAGGAGTTAAAATGGTTCTCGGGTGGTTTCTCAGAGAATGGGCTTCTTCCCAAATTTTCCCGTGAAAATTCTAAGTTTCTTTGACCCTTTACATGAAAAATTCATGTAATATATACATTTTCACTCACTCACTTACTTTTCCTCTCAAATATTCCCTCCAAAAGTGGAATATTCGAAGCACCTTTGCTTTACAATATTTCTGGAAAATGACATTTAAGAAACTCACAAAAGGTTGCCAGTTGTTCTTTCAAACGGTGAATCATTACAAAACTTTCATCATTCTTCAAATTGGAAGCTTGTTTTTCATTCCCCACACATGTAGACCCCTTTCATTTAATTATTTCATCTTTTCCTTTCCCAATTTTTTACTCTGTAACTTTGGATCTGGTAATTCACATTTTTCACGAATTAGAGTAAAAATTCATTTGAAATGTGCTTTGGATTCACAAATTGAGCCCCCAATTCAATCAATTCAGACCCTACAGGCCAAAATGAAACGAATTGGAAAAAAAAATTGATGAAAATTGATGCAAAAAATACATCTCCAAACTTCTTGGAGCTCAAATGGTGGCCAAATTGATGAAATGCAAAGCTACGGTCGATCTGTTCTTATCTTTAAATCTGAGCCCTCCACATGGCAGATCCGGGAAAAATGGACCTCGGGGACTCGTTTGACCTTTTTACAACTTTTTAAAAATTTGAAAAATTTCTTGATTTCCTCTGCCACTCTGCCTTTGCGATTTGGGTCTAAAAAGTGGCGCAATATGACTAGATACGGATTCGCGGCTCAATTTTACACATTATGCATCTTTTTAGACAAAGGAAAAAATTTCAATTTTCCTCCGCAACTCCGCCCTCCCACAAGACATGTGTCCTCATATGATTGGCTGAGGGGAAGTGCTCTGATTTAAGATTTTAATCTTATTTCACCAAAGGAAATGTTTCAACATTTCCTTCGCTAGCCCGCTCCTCTGCCATTGACTCCTCAGATGAATTTTGACTTTTTACATTCGAGCTCGCGGGTCCATTCAACGATTTTACCCTTTTGATAACTAGAGACTAAAAATACAACTTGCCTCTGATGGCCCGCCTCCCCACCTCTGAGCCTACCACGTGTTGTCCTTTAATTCGATGGCGGGTCACGGTTCATTCTGATGATTTTCTTCCTTTTTACCAAAATGGGTGAAAATTCTAACTTTCCTCTGAGGCTCCATCTTCTGCTCTATGCTCTGATGTTGACACGTGTCTTCATCCCATTGGCTATGAGTTTGCGGTCCAATTTTATACTTTAACTCTTTTTCACCAAAGGCCAAAAAGTATCAAACTCCTCCACCTTTCCATCTCCCCGCCTGCCACGTGTCCTCCTCTGGGGTGTGCGGAGCTGCGGGGGCAACTTGCACATTTTTCCAAAAACATAAAAATGTTAAGTTTTTAGAAATGACCTGTCGATCCTTGTCCAATTAAAAATGGCCATGTATGCAAAAGTATATGAGCTATAATTTGACAGGCAAAGGAAACCCGTATGACCGTTAAAAAAACACATAAATTGCGACCCCCAAAATCATTTTTTTCTTCGTGGGTGAAGAATTTTTTGATCAAAAGACAAATGGAAAGTGATTTTATGTAATTTATGACCATGGTAAGGGATTTTTGAGGGAAAATAAGTACAAATCAAATTATTTTGAGATTCAAAGGCCGCAAAAAAATGAAAAAATGGCAGAGGCGTTTGAAATTGGAAAAATTAGGGCAAAATGCAAAGTAAACTTGGGAATTATTTCAGAATGGTGCAAAATGGAGGAAATGCGAACAACACATAGAACTCAAACACACACAAAAATAAGTTGTTTTTTGTCAAATTCGAAGTATATGAGAATCCCAAAACCATTTTTTTCTCATAAACAGGGAAAAAACATATTTCTCCTTAGCAAAACAGGGATGTTTCAATATTAGGCACCAACAGAAGTTAAGCAAGTGAATAAGGTAGTTGGGACAGGATAGGGTCAAGTTTTGAGTGGTTTGGGTTATTTGGGTGAATGTTATGAAGTTGTTGTTACAGGTAGATTTACCATATACAGATACTAATGTCGTTCTGGTATGACTGATGCCAATTGAGAGGAAACCAATGATAGTTTAGGTTAACTAGTGTTGGTAGGGTAAGGATGATAGAGACTTAATAAATTTTGGTTTTGATGATTCTCTTTGATTGCACAGAGAATAGATAGAGAATGTTGAGGTTGATAACAGTGTTGGGAAAATTAGAGATGTTTGGAGTTAGGTATGAAGGCCTGGGAGGCTATAGGTGGTTAAGTAGAGGGATTGGTAGGAAGGTAAGAGGTGATGAGATGTAAAAGAGACTAGGACTCTAAAAGAGAGATAAAGAAACTAATCTAAATAAGTATGGAAAGATACATATCCAAATGTACTTACTTTTACTTGTAGACCTGGTGGTTGGATGGAGGTGATGGTGACCCATGGAACCTGTGGTCAGTACTACTCCTATGCTTCCTGGAACATTACCGTGAATGCTTGACCTTCAAATCAGTGCTTGGTGCTGGTTCAGGATGTCTGGATGTGTCAAAGTGCTCTAGTGCGTGTTTGCATGCAAGTCTCTCTTCTCCAAACTCCAATAATTCTTCCAACCTCAAACAAAGGTTACCCAAAAATGAATATGAGGTAATTGATGATGGTTAGAGGTGACTAGCACTGGTTTAGGGTTGACCAGCGTCGGTTAAGTTGGGAAATCCTAGGTTTGCTAAAATGAAAGATCTTGGAAATATTTTTTTCCAGTTCTATCCATTGTCGCAGATCAAAATGGGATATTGATCTTAGATAAGTGGGCATGCGGTTAGAGGAAGAATAGGCATGTGATTTTAGGGTTGAACTAAGTCTTAGTTAATTAAGGTAGGTAGGACTAATTCTTAGTTAAAAGAAAACTTGCTAAGAATAGGTATTTGATGAGGTGTCTAGGTGATGTGGTGGGGTGAGGTGCAAATTAATTTAATTAAGGTATGTATTAATGGATATCATGCTAATGTGCATTAATTTAATTGTAGGTAATTAAATTAATATACATATGGGGTAAAGGGGGAGTGTGACCCAAATTTTGTGTCTACAAGGACATTATGCAAACAAATGTCTGTATAAAAACAAATATGATAAAGAGAAACAAAAAATGAAGGAGAGAAACATCTAGTATCAATCCAAGAAGAATATTAAGCAAAGAAGATATAAAAGTAATATGAATCTCTACAAGGACAAGAAAAGCATTTACAACAAGGAGGAATGTAACTCATTTGAAGATAGTGATGAAATTGTCTCTGTTAGTGATAAAGATTAATCACTTCTCATGGCCTTATAGGTTAAAGAAATTAAGGAAGAGATAAATTAAAATTATGATGAAGATACTCAAATTAAAGTTGAAGTGGATCTTGAAGTAAAATTCATTTCTACCCTAGAAGAACTCAAGGGTGTAATAAATAAATAAAAATAAAAACAACAGTTTCAGAAACTACAAGATGAGTATGGTGTCTAAAAAATAAATATGACACATGAACTTGAAGAGTCTAAAAAAATAATCATTGATCTAAAGATTTAACTAGAGAAGTTAAAGGATATGGATGAGGTTATGAGAAGACAATTGTAGCGGAAAGAAGAAGATTATGAAAATCTTGAATGTGAAGTTGTTTCTTTAAGGAAGGACCTTGAGAAATAAACTACCAATCTAAATATATGTCTCAAGTTTGAAAAGGGATCTAAATTTTTATAAAACATATTAAATAATCAGATATCACCATTCCTCAAAACAAGTATTGGGTGGAATGAGAAGTCTGCAAAAGAAGATCCCAAATAGTCTCCAAAGATAACAAGTTCTAATAAATCAAGAAGCTATGCAGATGCACTTAAAATTTATACCAGAGATGAGAACCAAAAATAGGAAGAAGCACACATCCCTCAATACATAAGCACTTCAAATGAAAATTGTAGAAGGAAAAAAATCATGTTCTATTTAGTACTCCTCCAAAGGGAAAAAAGGATTCAATACGGATATCATTCCCTCCAAGGCGGCATTACAATATCAGGTTTCAAAATTCCTTTTATGGATATTGTTATTTATGTAATCAGTTTGGTCACAGGGAAGCAAATTACAGATCTCAGATAATAATTTTCGATAGGAAGACAAATGAAAATTAATATGTGTTTGCAAATAGAAACTACAACTCATTTTCACCTCTTATGAATGTTATAAGTTCCATAAATTTGGGCGTAAATCTCTCTTTTGTATATGTTGATTTGTTGATTTTTATAAGGACTTTAAGAAAGAGGAAACCATAGACTCAGAAGGTTGAAGTAGAAAATGTTTAGAAGGAAAAATAGGAGAAAGAAATAAACAAAGAAACATCCATGATTGTGTAAACAACATTTTCATGCACATAATGAATAAAATCAGTGGTACATTAATAGTGACTTCTCAAGCCATATGACTGGAGATAAAAGTAAGTTTCTTACTTTGAAAATCTAAATGGAGGTACTGTAAAATTTGGATACAATGTCATTGCAAGATTTACAAGTAAAGGCACCATTAGCTTAAATAATGGTAAATCAAAAACTAAGGATGTCTTGTATGTTGAAGGAATAAAGCATAATATTTTAAGTGTGATTCAAATGATTAACAGGGGATATAGAGTAACATTTTATTCTATAGGATGTGAAATCAAAAAGGAAAGTACTGGGAAGGTTGTTGTTGATGCATGTAGGACAAAAAATAACTTCTACATTCTTAGTGAGATTAAAGGATAAAAGTGTTGTATGCAGAAAATTGATGAGAGTTGACTGTGGCATAGAAGAATGGGTCATATGAACTTTGATAATCTATTGAATATTATTTCTAAACAAGATGTTAGAGACATGTCAAAGATTAATAAAATAGAAAATACCACTTGCAAATAATGTCAGATTGAAAAGAAGACAAGATCCTCATTCAAGAAAAAGGAGCACTTAACTTTAAGATTTTTGAAACTCATGCACACTGATCTTTGTGGGCCTACAAGAACTCAAAGCATGCAAGGTGAGATGTATTTTATGTTATTTATTGATGATTATTGTAGACACCAAATTTGGGTCACATTCCCCCTTTACCCCACATGTATATTATTTTAATTACCTACAATTAAATTAATTCCTATTCTCACAATATCCATTAATAAATACCTTAATTAAATTAATTTCCACCTCACCTAGACACCTCACCCCACCACATCACCTAGACACCTCGTCATAGACCTATTCTTAGCATGTTCCCTTTTAAATAAGACTCAATCTCCACTTACCATAACTAACTAAGACTTAGTCTAACCCTAAAACTATATGCTTATTCTTCCTCTAATAGAATGCACACTTACTTATGCGGAAAATTCCATTTTGGATCTGAAACAATGACTAGAATTGGTCAAAAGGATAGCTAAGATTCTGCTATTTTGGCAACCTAGGATTTTCCACCTTAACCAACATTGGTTAACCCTAAACTAGCATCGGTTAACCTAGACCATCATCAGTTACCATATATTCACTTTGGTAACCTTGTTCGATAGGTTGGAAGAATTATTCGAACTTGGAGAAGAGATATTTGCATGCAAGAACGCACCAAAGCACTCTTGCACATCCAGACATCCTTAACCAACACCAAGCACTGATATGAAGGTCAAGCATTCATGGTAATGTTCCAGGAAGCACGGTCATGAAACTGACCACCAGTTCCATGGGTCAACCATCACCTCCATCCAACCACCAAGTCTACAAGTACAAGTAAGTACATTTGGATCTGCATCTTTCCAGACTTATTTAGATCAATTTCTTTATCTTTTTTTGGGATTCCTAGTCTCCTTTGCATCTCATCACCTCTCACCTTCCTGCCAATCCCTCCACCTAACCACCTACAACCTCCCAGCCCTCCATACCTAACTCCAGACACCTCTGATTATTCCCAACATTGTTATCAATCTCACCATTCTCTATCTATTCTCTGTGTAATCACAGAGAATCATCAAAACCAATATTTATTGAGTCTCTATCAGCCCGACCTTACCAACATTGGATAACCTAAACCATCTTCATTTTCCTCTCAATTGGCATCGGTAGTACCAGACCGACGTTGGTCTATGTATCTGGTAAATCTTCATGTGACAAAAAATTCATAGCATTCACCCAAATAACCTAAACCACTCAAAACTTGACCTTGACCTGTCCCAACCACCTTATTCACCTATCTAAGATCTGATCATTACCTATCTTGTTAGATTAGATTTGCTTATTGTACTTGAATAAAACACCTAAATCATATCAACTACAATAGGATATTATTGGTTTACGTTATTTCTTGCATTAAGTTGTGTTAAATAGTGTATTGACAACCATCTAGGAAGTATCACACTTCCCATATCTAGCATGCATTAGAAATTCCACTGACATATATTATTTAATATTCTTCTTGTAGTCTTGTTTTGTATTCATAGGTAGTTCCTCCTAGCAAAAAGGAAGTTCTCGCAATTAGCACTAGATTGGGAAATCATAACGTGCGCACTCTACCTTCCACCTTCATTCATAGGTATTCCTCCTCACAATTACCCTATCTATTTTTCTCATACGTACACAACTTATCAGCAAAAAAATATTCTAAAATGACATGGTTTACTTTTTAAGAGAAAATTCTGAACAATTTGAAATATTTAAGGCATTGAGAGCTCTGGTTGATAATGAAACAAGTTTGAAAATCAAGTGTTTAATATCTGACTAAGGAGGATAATTCACTCCAAATGAATTCATAGAGTATTGTGAATGCCATGGTGATGGAATAAAAAATACATTATTTACTTACAAGAACCCCATAACATAATGGATTTGTAGAAAGGAAAAATAGAACAATACAAGAGATGCCTAGAACCATGCTAGGTGAATCCAAAGCATCTGGCCAATTCTAGAGAGAATAAGTCAACACAACAGCCTATATTTTTAATAGAGGAAAAATCAAAGTAATAACAAAAAGATACCTTATGAAATTTGGAAGGGAAAACCTAAAAGTGTCAAACATTATAAAGTATTTAGAAGTAAATGCTATAGCAAGAAATATGATGAAGACAAGGGTAAATTTTAATCTAGATTTAATGAAGGTATTTTTCTTGGATATTCCCAAATGAGCAAGGCCTATAGATGTTAGAATTTGAGAACATTCAAAAATGTTAAAAGTACAAATGTGAAGGTAGATGATATCCAGTTTAAAAAGATTATGACACAAGAAATTTATTATTGTGAAGAATTCAACAACGAAGATGAAAAGGAAGATGAAGATGAAAAGGAAGAAGTTGAGATAAAGGACACAAAAACACCATCCAAATCACTCCAAATAATCATTTAGAAAATCAGATTATATGTGACTATAAAATTGGAGTACAAACTAGAAGAAGACTGTAAAATGTAGAAGAGCATACAAATTTGTCTCTACTATCCAAATTTAAACCTAAAATATTTGTTGAAGCAAGAGAAGACAAGTACTGGATTGGAGCAATGGAAGAAGAACTTGATGAGATAGAGAATAATGAGACCTAGGAGCTTTTCCCAAGACCTAAAGACAAGAATGTGAGTAGTACCAAGTGGGTATTCAGAAACAAGTTGAATGAAGATGGGTAAGTAGTGAGAAATAAATCAATTTTAGTATGAAAAGGATATACACAAGTTGAAGGTATTGATTTTGAAGAAAATTTTGCTCTTGTTGCATGTTTAGAAGCCATTCGGAATTGTTTTGATAAGAAATGTAAAGTCTATCAAATGGATGTTAAATATGATTTTTTGAATGGGAATATAGAATAATAAGTTTACATTGAACAAAAAATGGATTCATATTATCAAATAATGAGAATTATGTATGCAAGATAAAGAAAACTATTTATGGATTGAAACAAGTCCCCATAGCCTGGCACTCAAGACTAGATAAATATCCACAACAAAAAGGGTTCAAGAAAGGAATTGTCGACAATAAACCATATATCAAAACTGAAGGTGAGAATCAACTGATTGTTGTTGTTTATGTTTATGACATCATTTTTGGAAGAAGTAAGGATGAGATGTGTAAATAATTTTCTAAGGAAATGAAAAAATAATTTGAAATTTCCATGCGTGGTGAGTTGCAATTTTTTCTTGGGTTACAAATTTCTCAATCTAACAAAGGTATATTCATTTCAAAAAACAAGTATGTTAAGGAAATGCTAAAGAATTTTAGAAGGGAAGATTGCAATCTAGTAATTACTCCCATGATCACAGGATGTAAGTTGAGAAAGGATGATGAATCTTCTGAAGTGAATTAGACTCTTTATAGATCAATGATTGAAATTTTATTATATGTAACTTCATCAAGACTAGATGTAATGAAAGTGGTAGTCATTGTAGCATGATTTCAAGAAAGAACCAAAATAAAATCATGTGCAATATGTCAAAATAATACTTAAATATGTAAAAGTTATAATGGATTATGGATTGTGGTATCTAAAAGGTGAAGATTTTTCTTTAACAACATATACAGATGCAGATTAGATTGGTTGTATAAATGACCAAAAAAGTACAAGTGGAGGTGATTTCTTTTTGGGAAACAATTTAATATCATGGATGAGCAAGAAACAAACTTCTATTTCTATATCTACAACTAAGGTAGAATATATTGATGTTATAGCATTTTCCACACAAGTTTTTTGGATGAAACAAACATTGAAGGATGTCAAGGTAGAATTTGCTTCTCCAATTTCTATACTCTATGAAAATACTAGTACAATAAATATCTCAAAGAATCTAGTTATGCATTCTAAAATAGAGAATATTCCCATTAAATATCATTTTATGAGAGAGTAATTTGTAGATCAACAAGTAATTTGGAATACATTACCACAAAAGAACAAATTGTTGTTATTTTTACAAAACTAGGGGTAAGAATAGGGATGATAATATGGATGAAGAGAGAGTAAACAAAATTCTCATGTAAATATTTAGACCAGGGGTAAGAATAGGGATGATATTAATGAACTTACCGCATAACAACCCCACCACCCACATAGTTATATTTTTTTTAGGTACCCCTATTGTCTATGATCATTGATGAGGACAAAATTCCTGCATTAGGGTATATAATATCTACCGAATTAATTCACAAAGGGATGCCTATGTATCTAAAAAGAAGTCCTTCATGGCTTCTTATTAAATGGATGTATTTTTGAACCCCAGTCATTAGTTTTTTCATTGATGTCAAGTGGAATTGGAGGCAAAATAGTGAGTGGTGAAGTGAAGATCAGTCAGAGGCATGAAGGTTGATTGGTAGTTCCTTATTAGTAATGGTTGAGATTAGTTTCAAGGTGCTATAAGATTAAACAATGAGATGGTTGATCACTAAAGGAAGAGTAAAGTTTGGATTTTTGGTTTCATATGGTCTACAAGTCAGTAATGATTTTGTAAGTATGGGAAAGATCCCTCACAGGGAGTATCAGGTCATCTGGTAGAAGTTGCAGTTGAAACTGGCCCATTTAGGCCTATTTTTGGAGCTTGTTAAGGTGTGAAAAGTTTTCACATGTCATGAATATACCATATGATAATGGTAGAAGCCTAGTAATGATGTCTATGGAATGTGTGAGAAAAAACAAGGCTTAGTTTAGCTCCTGGAGGCAAACTTCAAAATTCAGCCCAAGTTGATCTTGATAACTTGCAGTGTAGGCTGAGGTAAATGAGATGGGTATGTGTTGTACAGGAAAACCTATGGCTAACAAAAACATGGAATGATTAAAATGGTGTCTTATAGTGCTTCATGCCAACTTTCATTAAATTTTGAAATGGATATTGTGATTTATTATATTTTTTCTGAAACTACCCTCTTAAAGAATGAAAATTGATCTCTCTGGCTTCTTACCATCCAATAAAAATTATCTATCCTTATTAGGATAAATCATAGAAAGGAATTTTTGAAGATAACTCTAAGCCGAAAATTTTGCAAAAATCTTGAAGGAAACTAGACAAGGAAAAAGCAAGTTATGATCATTCTTCTAGCTAGATTTTTTGTCTTTCCAGGAACCTTCTTGGGTCAATGATAGTAGAAATTTGGTTGACTATTTTCAAATCATCTAGGTGAGAATATTTAAAACCTTTCATGTTTTTCTAGTGATATCTCCGTCCTTTGTGCCATGAATACTTTCCAAGCTTGCATGTCTCAGTGTAATATCTTCTTAGTGAGTACAAGTTGTGGGTCTACAAGCTTAATGTAATGAAAGATAAAGTTATGTTGGTTATGCCTAAATTCAACATTGAAGAGGTATATGATCACAAAATTTCTCCAAATTTCATTTTTGAGTTGATAAAGGTCTTAGAATTCACCTATACGGAGTTACAATGATGCAAATAAATAGTTTCAAAACTGATTTGGACAATTTCATAAAAATACTATACTGTGATATATGGTTGAAAAACTCTACACGAGTCCTCTGAATTCAAGTTCTACAGACTATATTCAGAGTTTTATTATAGTGTCACCATTAGAACTTCTGTTAGAATGAAGGATTAATGAAAGTAACCTACAGATCAAAGGATGACACCTGCTACCTCAAAAAACTGTAGAAAATATCAACCTCAACCTTGTAGACATGCATAAGTTCAACTTGTTTCATTTGTGAACATGAAAATAAATTTGCAAACAAAGGTTTTGTTAGGAAATATATCTTAGTGCTCCATTTGTATGGGTGAATAATAATTACATGTGTAATTATTATTATGGTAAATTAGTGAAAGTACATTTACTATGTAAATGTAAATAGTAAATGTAAAATGTGGTTAGTATGTGGTAAGTTAGTAAGTTAGAATAATAAAACAATTAGTATTGTTTTATTATTATATTGGTGAGAGGTTGAAACCATATGGGTGTATGGTTGTACATGAAGACAAATGTTGTTGTAAGGATTGTTATTTTACATCTCCTATATAATGGAGTGTAATGAAATAGTGAATAATATAAAAAATATAATATAGAGTTGCTGATTTCAATTATTGTCTGTAGCTATTTCATAGATTCTTTGTATTAAATCAGATTAATTTCTACAGGTTTTCCCTCCAAAATAGTGATGTGAAGTATGTACCATAGATCATACAAATCCTGCATTTCATTATTCTAAAAACTAAACCCAATTTTCTTGCAACATTCATATGTGACTGAGATCATAAGCTTAAATGTGAGCTAATCCCATCAAAATCTAGCAAAGGAAGGCTTAACAGTATTTGTAAAGTCTCTAGCTGAATTTTTATCCATCCAAGTTGGAAGGAACAATGAGATCAAATGTGAAAAACATCCCTAAATGAATAACTAGGATTTTGTGGCATAAACCCTCACTATCATTATAACATTCCCATTTTTAGACTTTAGAAACAAGGGAAAAAATTATTTTTTTTACACAATGTTATCTATTCTAAATAAAACATCATTTAGAACACACATTCCATGCTAATAAATCTCATAACAGATAACCATATGCAACTATAAATGACTCGGTAAATTATTGATCTCTCATTTCATGACTCAGTTTCTAACCGATCTCTCATGTTTGTCTTTAAGTATAGAATACTTTATGTATACTAAGTATACTTGGTTTTCCTACCCTATTTCGGGTACTAAGTGATCTATTTAAAGAAACTATCTAAATATTTGTTACCAATATTCATCTGACATCACGTTTCTTTAAACTAGGTGACATAGGACAACATAGCCAGCAGCTTGCAATACTTTGGCCAAAGATTTCCAACATACTTTTCATGTTGCTATTCTTGGACAACATACTCATTAATTTGGAATACATCCTTCACCTCACTCTAATATTATCTTGAATGGTCTTTACCGACTTCTGTCAGTCCACTTGCCCAAGGTTTGACCCTAACCTAAGTTAGTGACATAATTTTTTATAAGGAGACACTCATGATGACTTAGTGTATTGTTAGAGTAGGTATTTACCTTAGCTCATGTTCACCTAGGTACTTTATTTACCTTTATTGTATTTATCCTCACCCACTTATGTGTGTGGATATTTCTTTTATCTTATTTAGATATTAGGAGATATTATCTAGTTGTTAGGTATAGTTCTTCCCTTGATCTATGGTATTGAATAGATCCTTGATGTCTAGTTCTCTCCTAAATCTATGGTATTGACTAGTTCTTTGATGACTAGTTATTTCCTTGATTTATGGCTTGATCTACGACCTTGATTTGTTCTTAGATTGTTATTCCTTGCCTATTTAAGCAAGGCCCATTCTCAATGTATTGCATTGAGTTCCATAATAATATATGTTAATGTTTCTCATTTGTTTGACAAGATTTTATGTAAAGTTATTCTAGTGAATTGCTTTCATCTTATTGATTGTGGTGTTTGATTAGCATCTAGGTTCTTGGCTTGGTACGATCTAGTTATCATTCCTTTCATGGTATCAAAGTTGGAAATTGCTATTGACATCCGTCTGTAAGTTTTATTTTGCAAATAAAATCTTTGTATATTCATATATTTGGTATTTGGTCATATTTTGTTGCTACATGCATTTTTATGAAAAACAGAGGCTTCCATTGGATCTGGAAGGTGTAAAAACCCTAAGATCGATAGTAAACTCGGCCATTTTTGGAGGCAGTCAGTTTTTGTGTTTTTTGTGGTTACAGTGAAATATACAGGTTTTTTGGATTTCACAAGATCTACATTGGGTTTTTTTGGTACGGTAGATCATTTTCGAATTACATGTAGAAGAATTTTGGGTCTTTCCTTTTTTGGTAGGGGTTCATAGATGTTGTGCACATTTTTTACTATTTCAAGCAAATCCGTAGGTTGCTATTTTCGGCAAATAAAAGTCACTGTCTACACAGTCCAGAACCCATTAAAATCCTTAGCCCTTGGTCATATGGCATGGTCATATGAGGGCTTAAAGATTGTGATTCCTACTAGCAGGTGCTTAACTTCAGCCCCCTTTAATTTTATTTGTGTGTTGAAGGCAACAACAATTTATTTGTTTTAGTGGCAACTAAAATAAATAACAGAGAAAAATATTAAAAAGCTTATATGTTTTGATTGGTAACTCGGTTTTGAGTGCCATTTTTTGCAAAAGTGCTTATTTTTTCATAATCTTTCCATTGGAGTTATTTATTTTGAGAATTGCAGTATAATTATAAAGTGCCAAATATGGAGTGTTGTAATCAATTGTGGATGTAATTTCGGCTGAGCTCAACGTCTGAAATTTTTGGGAGTTGCAGTTTGTACCTATCATGGATTTTGAGAATGATATGCTTTTCTCTGAAGTATGTGGACTTCAAAAGGATATTGTAAAATTTTTGGAAGAAAATAGATCACTCAAGAAGTGAAATTATCTTATGCAATCACTCATTCACGATAAGGATACAATAATGCATTCCCTATAGAACAAACTTGCTCGCCTACAGCATCACCATCATATTGTGGACAACCATATCCATGGTCCTAGTCCACTTGCATTTCTTGCTCTTGTACCCACTGACATTGATCTACCAGTCTTTGAGCCTGAACTTGCTTTTGATGCTTCTAAACCTGTGAGGCTTGTTACTATTTTCTCTTCCACATCTATGCCTATTACAGCACCACATGTTGTGTATCCTACTTCTTCTCAGCTGCATGGATTTTTTGAGAAGCATACCACTGCATTTCGTTCTCGTGTGCTCTGTTCTATGGGTCTCACTAGCGGAGTCATTGGCAGACATTCACATGGTATTGTTTCTTCTATTCCACATGTTAAGTGGAATTCTTGTCATGACATTGGTTTTCAAGCAAATACTTCTTTGGGATCTCACATTGACAGAGCTCCTTTTTTTGTTCACTCGATTCTTTCTGAGGATCATGAGCAACACATGAGTTCTGCACCTTCACTCAGGATTGAGAAACCTGAGATTTTAGCTATCAAACATGATCAACCTGATACACATTCTGATGTTCTTTTGCATTCACCCATTGTGTATTTTACACCAAGTCATATGCAGGCATCTTCTTCATCCATCCATGTTGATTTGGGGTGGATATCTGATCACTTGTGGCGGTAACATAGGCATTCATTGAGAGGACTCTACAGGCGTGGCTCCTCCACCATTCATCCTCTTGCTCCACTTTCTATACATTGTGCATTGTGATGCTTCTCGTTTTGAACATTTTTCTTTAGCAGGTGTAGTGTATCCCTCTTGTTTGTTGAGAGATTTTGTATCTGTATTTTTGACACTTTTGGCATGTTGACAGTCTCTCTTGTGGGGGAGCTATTCTAGTGAAGCCCAGTGTTAGTTTTTCAGTGTTCGAGTAGTTGCTTTGAAAACTAATACATATTTGTAGCGCCACTCCACACATTCAGTAGTATGGGAGGGTGTGGTGTTGATCCTACTTCTTCGGGTTTTGTGTCCTTTCCTTGTTACCTTAGCTTTTCTTGGATCGTGACACTCTAGATTTTGTGTTCTTGCCTTGTTGCTTTGGTTATTATTCTTGGATTGTGGCACACCTATTTGCAGCACTTGATCGAATTATGTTTGGTGTTTTTTTACACTTTTGACATCACTTCGTTGACAGTATCCTTGTATGGAGATATTCTGGTGGAGCCCAGTGTCAGTTGTTTTTGAGTTTTGTGACCAAGAAATGGATTCAGACCATAGTGCACACCAAACTTCTTTAGCATTGTACGATTTTTTGAGCCGAGCTTCTTGGGATGCCTTGGAGTGGGTCTGTACTCTCTTTACTTTGTTGTTACTGGTTCTGGGTCTCATGTACTCATGTACTCATGTATCCCACTGCAGTGTCCCTATTTTTCAGTTATTGTACATGAGTACCTCATCAGCCCTAGTTTCTGGGACTCATACTGTGGACATGCCACATCTATTTTGTCCCCTAGCTTCATTTGAGGGGGGGTGTTAGAGTAGGTATTTACCTTAGCTCATGTTCACCTAGGTACTTTATTTACCTTTATTGTATTTATCCTCACCCACTTATGTGTGTGGATATTTCTTTTATCTTATTTAGATATTAGGAGATATTATCTAGTTATTAGGTATAGTTCTTTCCTTGATCTATGGTATTGACTAGATCCTTGATGTCTAGTTCTCTCCTAAATCTATGGTCTTGACTAGTTCTTTGATGACTAGTTATTTCCTTGATTTATGGCTTGATCTACGACCTTGATTGGTTCTTAGATTGTTATTCCTTTCCTATTTAAGCAAGGCCCATTCTCAATGTATTGCATTGAGTTCTATAATTATATATGATATTGTTTCTCATTTGTTTGCAAAGGTTTTATGTAAAGTTATTTTGGCGAATTGCTTTCATCTTATTTATTGTGGTGTTTGATTAGCATATGTGTTCTTGGCTTGGTACAATCTGGTTATCATTCCTTTCATGTATATGGGCATACTCGACCGACCTAAGTCGACCGAATGTGCATAGGTGCTCTAAGTCATAAAAAGCTATTTCCTATTCTAATCATACGACTAACTTGACCTAGAGATAAACTAAGTTCAAGTCCAGATGTGTGTAGATCTAGATGAACAAATACGGAAGGGTGTTGCCACATGTCAACTGTAACACTGTATCCTTGAGAAGCTCTTAGTCTTCTCGAAGGTACAGTCCTATAGTTTGCGTGTGCTAACATCTGTTAGAACTACTTCATCATGATGTACATACCCCTAGGTGGTCATTAACTCATAATTAAATTTGCATTCAGATTCGTATTTACAGCAACCTTGCAAAACCCTAATTCCAAAATTCATTAAGTGCTTCTACCATATTTAATCTGATTAATATTAATAACTTCATTAACTCGTGTTTGCTTTTATGTTCATTAACTTGGCATAGCAAGTAGTTATCCAAAAACAGGGCAACAAACATCATAATGTTAGTTTAATATATCTTTACTATTCAAGATGGTGTAGCATCCACATAGGTTTAGCTAGAGCGGACTTCATGAAAATGAAGTACAATGATTAACGATCATAAACACCATTCCTTTTGTTTTACATTCTTTTGAAAGAGAAAGATTTTTCCTCTAAATGATTAAATGTTACGATTATCATACCCTTTTTATCTTTCACAATTCATATAGTTTAATTGTATGTCCAATACACACTCCATAATTATACTATAATTTTTTATATTGAGATTGAATTCTTATGCAACTTAGCAAGTTACATCTTAGCAAGGGAGATTGAACTATTCCCTTCATTCAACTTATTAAATGATAACAACAATAAGTATACAAATAGTTATGAAGAATATCAACAAGATAAATTCCAATTTCCTTTATAAAAAGTACAAGAGAATTCACACAACAATTTGGAATTAGTCTCTAAACCTTTCAATTCATCATGATAAATATATACACTTTACAATATTATGCATTTCAGGCATATTGCATGTCAAACAACATTAAGATCATAGAAGAATAAAAAATTTCTTTTTCAATACAACTCATGAATGAATCAAAATTCTTTACAAAAGAGCCAGACTTTACATCAGTCAATACATCATAAAAAAAAAATTATTTCTTTTATCACTTACGAAATCCATCTACAAAAATTGTTAGCACGGATCAGTTCATTGAACTGAGCATGATAAGCACTAAGCATTAAAATGAAGTGCATTCCACTGATTGTTCCATTAAAATAACTCTGCTTTAATGAAACAATTAATGTATCATACAAATTAACATAAGTAATGACAATCCTAAATAAGTACAATAATAAATCAAAATTTACTTTTAAGAAAAGAACATAATATAATCAGAAACTACTGCATTATACTAGATAAGTATTATCCCAAACAAATAGTTATTTATATCAAACAACAGCTCTTGACAATCCATAATTCTTTCTGAATTTAAAATACATAATTTAACTTTACTACATAAACAAAAAGAGTTACTTTCATAATCAAAGACCTTCTTGTCATTTTACCAAGTTTCCTGAAATCATGTACAGATAAGTTCATTTCAGTATCATCCATATTTTGGGTGATTCATCCATCAACCTAAATACATAAGAAGAAGAATCATTACGGGCTATCCAGAACTTACCATCCATCTAAAAGATAGAAATCGGGTTCAGAAAGTACATAACGAGTACCTACATAACTATATCAGTCAAGGGAACTAATAAAATGATTCACCATTTAAGAGATAACAACTGTTAACAAGAATCCCAAACCAATCCAAGAAGGGAGATAACAAAACAGTCATCATCTCACTTGTAACTCTTATGTATTATTCTACATTATTGAAGATATCAATCAGTGATCGTACGTTCCATAAAACAAGGTAAGCCTTATAAAAGGATTATTTCTTACTCGTGTCCATCCAGGAATGGATCATACTTACAATTGAGTGCACAGAGAGGAGTCCCTCAGAAAATAATTTCCTAATAATGCATGACTCAGCCAATCAAAATAGTCAAACAAGAATTGATTACGTTTTCCCTTCTACAGGACAGGCTCAACTATTCACTTCCCGAATCAACACAACAAGTGATTCTATACAAATTAGCTGAGATCAAGAAAGATCAAATGGGGACAGTTTGGTTTTCCCTGTACCAAAAGTGACCGTCCTAAAATTTTCCTAAACATACTACTATTCCCATGAACTTTCCACAGTCAACTAGTAACAAGTTAAATTAAACAACCACAAGGGAGTTTCTGGTTCTGAAGAGGGAGTTCTCATTACCTCATCCAAGATTAAAAGGGCAAAGAGCCAAACTCAAGAAGTTGAATAGGCCTAGGATGGTAAACACCCTAATAATTTGGGGGAGAGAGTCAATATACAGAGTAGTTCGATTGAATGGAACTTAACTTCCCAAAAGTTAAAGGAAACTTCAATAGAAAGGATCCAAACCGAGAATTCATTCACCATTTTTTTATCAATTGAATTCCAAATCCCTTTTAGAACCCATAAGTTTTTTTGAAAGTTCCAATAGAGAATACAAAACCAAACGTGAAGTTTAATGAAAACATTACTTCTATTTTCCTTACAAACTCAACCCATATCAGTAACATCAAATACCAACACTAACCCAGTTCATATACAAATAGAAATATAGAATGCATACAATGCCATAATCCACATTCATCTATTCATCTTTGTTTTAACACAAGTTAAAGTTCATACTGTAGAGTAAATTATACAATACAGCCCCGAATCAGAAGTACTAAATCTTAACAAAACAAGATATAGTTTAAAAGAGTATTCAACTCTTTTTTATTTTAAAAACCTAGAAATCCATTCAAAAGGATCTGATAGAGAATACAAAAACCCAACACTAATTTTAAGGTTAAAAATTGTTCTTTATTCCTCATAAATTCGAACTGTAGTAGCGATTCCAACTACAAGAACTTACGCAGCTCCATACAAAAAGAAACATAAAGTTCGAGTTCATAATAAAGAACAAAGTGTACAATACAATCCGGAATAGAAGTACTACAACTTCCCAAAACAACGTTCAGTTTTATAAAAGGATATTCACCTATCTTGGAAAAAAATCAAATACTTTCAGTTAAAAATGATGCGGGTTACCCAAAACAGAGGGAAACAAGATATCCTTACACATTTTCACTCTAGTTCATGTTCAAAGTAAACAGTACAGTTTGAGACAGAAGTACTACAACTTTTTCAAACTCAAAGATACATCAAAGAGAAGTATTTTATTTTTTTTCAATTTCTAAAGAGACTTCTAGTTTAAAATCAAACCAAAAACCATTTACTCAAGCTCTTTTTCGGGAAGACAGTCTAGAATGCAAATTCTAATCAAAACACTAAAGTCTCAAAAGTTCTATATGCATTTCACCATTGAACTTACTCAGAGAGAAAACAACCAAAACCAATGTTATCATGCAATGGATTTATATCCAAAAATCATAGAGATTCCATCAACATGAAGCAAATAACTAGAAAAAAAATAGATAGCCATATATCTCAAGAGAACAGAGTTATTTTAATGGAACATTTAGAGAAAAGAAAGAAATATTAATGGGTAGAGCCTATCATGCTTGATAGTGCTTCTACTAATTCAAAGGAGACTTCTAGCCGAGCTTCCAACTCTTCTTCTCCTCCAAGAAAGATCAACAACAAAACATCTCTTTCCCCAATGCCTCATATACTTTCCCTGAATAAAAAATAGACTAGGGAAACCAAAAATAGACACAAAGTGAAAATCGAACTGCTGGTTTGAAGAACCGGATAGCTCCATGCAAAAGAAAAATCGCAAAGCATGCAAGACCAAAACCCCCCCAACAAATCCACCCACATTGTTTCCAAGATGGTTTGCTCATGAAAATTGAGATTCATTAATTCCATTTATTCTCACATTCCCGCCTATCTCTCCATGCCACCACCATCCAGAATTGGTGAATCCTAATTCGAATTTTGCATGCATTGTTAACTTTAGTGAAGACTCCACGTAAGTTCTACCAACTGTTCATGCTTCCACCTAATCTAGAAATTCACTGGCTTTTAATACACAAATCAAACATCATAAATAGCTTAGGAACTGCCACCTATCCTCCCATTTTCCATATGAACCTTAGGTCCCCTTTCCTTATTTCATTAGTTTAGGGTCGATTCCCTTAGTTTAGGTTATGTCCTTAGATTAGTTTAGAAGTAATAACCTTAGGTTTAAAAACATTTCAATAAGTAATTTCCACCTTAGGTTAGGCCATAGCTCACAACCATATAGTATTAGGTATTAGATTAGAAAAATATATAGCATCACCTTAGGTGGTTCCCTCAATTTAAAACATGCAACTTAGGATAGGATGTTGTCCTAAATACAGTAGACATGGCTAGAAAAATAGGTATATATACCTTAGTTTATAATCCCATTAGGATAGATCTCTTAGGTCTAGGACTTAGATTGTTCCTCAATAGTCCTAAAGTAGGCCTCATTTCACTTAACACCATGAGCATCCCACTGAGATCAATCAAGAAGATCTGAGCACAAAACATACAACAGGATATAGGCATGATCTTACTAGACAATAAAGAATTTGTAAACATACAAAAGTTTAGTCTGTTACATCTCTCAACCTCTAAATGCTAGTTTACCATTTATACTAGGTAAGGATATTTAAAAAATTCCTTGGATTAATGGAATTTATCCAAGGATGATTCAGTTAATAGAGATAAGTTTGCAACCATTATAACTAGATTACAACTCACCTATCAGAAGTGAAAATGGATTCTTGCAAGCAACAACATTTCAACCTAACGAATCCAATGGCAGAAATGGTTTATCCCTAGCAAGCATGATTTTCATCAATCAAAGGAACACATCGTATCAAGAAAATGACATGCCAACGCTTACAATGCAAAAGAGAAATATAACAATTTGTCAAAGGTGTTACAGTCATAGTCTGGAAGAGTTATCTCATGTGAAGTTGTTATGATTGCATGCACTGAGTCCTGAGAAATGTCCAAAGTTCACACCACCTTTAGAGGACATTGATGCAGTCATAAGAAACCAAAGGGTTTAGAAACTTTTTTAATTACATCTTTGAGTCTAGTCTGTAGGAAGAGATACATGAATGCTCTATCTGGAGCTTTGGAAAATGAAGTTTTTCAGTAGAGATCTAGTCTCTTGAACTATACAAATGGTAATACATTTCCCCTAGCTTATATAAAGACTGTGGACTCTAACAACACGTGATCAATGTTCTAAAACTATGGAAGAGGAATGGTGCATAAATAGAAAACAACAATTTTTTTGAATCCAAATTGATAAATGGCATCAAATTTTTTTGGCAACGTGTAAGTAGCATCATGTGAAGTCAAAGGTGGATTTGAAAGACATGTAACGTGAAAATATTCCTTACCTTCTGAAACATCCCAGTCAATCTTCAATAAAATAATAATTCAAAAGTTTGATCATCTCAAAAAATATGTTAAGAAGCATAAATACTTTGTCAGTATGTTAATGACATTGAAGGGTCAAATAATATATGAAAACCTATACAAGGAATGGGAAAATACAATCTTATTGAGTGATTTCTTGAAGAAGAATATGAAAGGTCGGTGAAAGAAAAGAATTATGTGTTGGAATAGCTCTGTGTTCTCTCCTTTTTCTCTATAGGTGTATGTAGTATGTTAAGATGGTGAAAACTCGGGATGTGAATTAAAAATGAAGTATGTTAGAAAATAGTGAATTCCAATTGAGTTAGTGAAGAATCAAACCCTCAAATTACAATTGTTAGATAAGTATCAGACAAATTATGAGAGAATAAGTTCAAGTTATAGATAGATTTGTTGCTAATGATCCAACTTCATGCCTTCTGCATGAGCCCCAAATCCTTCATGAGCCATCTCTCTCCTCAATGCCATTCACTCTGCAACATCATGTTGCTTCTCTATTTCCCTCTCACGTGCCTCATTATACTTGAGCCTCATTTCTTCTCTTTTCCTTTATGCCGCTAGGTATTCCATATTTAACCAAACCTACTCCTTCCCTCGCACGTGGTGGGGTTTAGTTATCCATCATTTTGTTTTCCAAGTTCAGGGTCACCATTAATAATTTGATTGCCATTGGAATGCCTTGTAATTAAGTTCCCCTAGGATATCGTAAAAAATTGAATTTTTCTACCTCTGGAAGGGAATAAGTGGAAATTGAGTACTCCAGAATATAACTATTTTAAACACCACGAAATCAAGTATCCACAACGCGTGTACAAATCTGATCAACATTATAGAGGGCCTGAAATTCTTCCTATGTCCAAAAAAGTGTGCAATACCTCCAATCCCTTTTTGATGCATAAGCAACCAACCACTCATGCAGTTCTACCAAAAAATAATGAAGAATCTCTCATACAAATTGTCATGCAGATTCTGTTCCGCCCATGCACATGTGTTAAACTCAGATCCAATGTTGAACCTTCGTGTGTATTCTTCTTCTAGATCATGTATCCACTCCTTAACACTTGTTAGGGTCAATTGGTATGTATTCATCATGAACCATCCTGAAAACAACTGAAAAAGAGCTATCGGTAATGGAACCAATGATGTAGCCTAAAATTTACCAGTAATAACCGAGGCGCATTGGCACATCACTCAACCTAGACTAAGTGCCCACCCAAAGCACAAAAATTTACTGGGCCCCTCTTGAGGGTTTATTGTGCAGGATGTTAGCATGATGAAGACTTAATGCATTCAGATGTATAAATAACATAACATTCTACAAAGTATAGTAACATATTTAAATAATAACCATAATGAATTCAACCATGCAAGAACCCATTATACTCATGATTAACACCTTAATTCATCTAATACACTCCATTATATTAAACACAGTAAATACACATAAGATTCTTACAATAAGTAATACCATAATCTCATGCACACATTAGATATAACAACATAAATTCACAATAATTCATATCCAGTCCTCACATAGTCCTGATATTCTACGTAGATCTCTACATATTTATAAGGGTGGGGTCTTTCCCTTCACTACTTGCATAGTTCCCAAAATAGGTCACATGCAGAAAATATCCATGTGCCTTTACAATAATAGACACACATGTAAGTGCGCTAATAATATATCTCTTATGGTTAACTGACAGTAACAATTCTATTGTTAGCTTGAACCCGTGCAAAGCACTTAGTAGATGCTCTTCCCAAAATATCCTATGCATGTTGCGCGAGTCTTCATCCAGTTTGTGTTCTCTACAAGCTATCTCCAAAAATATCCTGAACACATAAAAATGGCTAAGTCTCGAATCTTCCCTTGTATTTTGTGCGTGTGTCCTTCCCTATCCTTCCATGCCTTTAACTGTTCTTTACTCCTGCACGTGAATATTCTATGCACCTTCTCCTTAGTATCATACTCTTGTCTACTCAACATAACCAAATTGAGGTAGAAAATTAAGATATATACAAAACAACCTTCATAAATCCATGGGGAACTTTTACCTACAACAAAATGCCATTTGGTATTATCAACGTTGGGGAAAATTTTCAATGGGAAATGGATCATTCCTTCAAATACCTCAAACACTACATTTCCATCTATCTTGATGACTTCACGGTATTTTCAAAGAGGTGAAGAGATCACATAAAACATATGAAAAAGTACTCATTAGATGCCGACAACATGGAATTTCCTTGAATCCTAAAAAATGTATCTTCAGTGTTACTAAATGGAAAATACTTTGACACATCATGAATAAGGAAGGGGACAAAATTGATCCAGAGAGGATAAAATCAATCCAATAATTTTCCTTTCCCGTGAGAAAGAAGGGAGTCCATTGTTTCTTTGGAAAGGTGAACTTTCTTCATCACTTCATCCAAGATTATGTCAAGATGACCAATCACATCAAGCATATGATGAAACCTCAAAAACAATTCAAGTGGAATAATGAAGGAAAAGTAGTTTTTGATGCAATCAAAGAAGCAATAGCCAAGGATCCTACTCTAGTATGTACTGAATTTGATAAGGATTTCATTTTGTATTGTTATACTTTGGAACACATGCTTTCATCCATCTTAGAACAAAAGAACAAAGAAGGAATCAAAGAACTCATTGCTTTTATGAGCTTCCCACTGAAGAACCATGAGCTGACGTATAATCAAATAAAGAAACATGTTTATGTCATGGTCAAAGAAGTGAAGAATTTTAGATTCTACACCCTCAACTCCCGCACCGTGGTGATGGTCCCAATCTCTGCGACTAAATCAATCCTAAATCAGCAAGATCTAGGAGCTAAGAGAGGCAATTAGGCGGCTAGGATCTAAGAGTGGCAATTATACATTCAAACTTCAAATATTATTAGAGGGAATTGAATATTTTTCTTTATGGCTAAGGATGAAGATCTCTCGACTCAAAATGATACAAATGAGTTTCTTTACTATGAATGTGTAAGTAAATATTTTCCCCAAGTGTTTTTTGTAAATACCACCAATGAGTGGTATTATGATATTTCATAGTTCCTCACTTATATAGAGTTTCTGACTCATATTGATTATATGTAAAGGAGAACCCTCAAGGTCAAGCCAGCCAAGTATGTCATCTAGGATCAAATGTTATACAAGAGAGGATTATATGGATGCTTCCTAAGGTGTGTGGACAAGAGAAACAAGAAAATTTTCTAAAGGATTACCATGACTAGGCTTCCAGTGGGTATTTCTCTACTATGGTGACTGCCCAAAAGATCCTCCATGGAAGGTATTATTGGCCTACGTTGTTTATTGATGCTTGAAAATGGGTTTCCAAATTTGAACCTTGTCAATAATTTATTGGAAGGCCATAACTTCTTGAACTTCCTCTCTAGCCAGTAGTCGTTGAAGAACATTTCCAACAATGTGGCCTTGATTTCATTGGATTTATCAATCCTCATTCGAGTGTAGGGCATAATTAGTTGCTAATGGAAATTGACTACTTCACCAAATGGGTGGAGGAAATTTAGGTCAAACAAGCCAATTTTGAAACGGTATGTAACTTCATCAAAGAGAATATTATCATTCATTTTGGAATTCCTCAAAATATTTTAGTTGATAATGTAACATAATTTTCCTCTATGAAGTTGAACGAGTTTTTCTATGGTCGTGGAATCTCACTTTTATAGGCATCAGCCTACTACCTATAAGGGAATGGTCAAGCTGAATCAAGTAATAAGAATATTGTGACCTTTTTGGATAGCTAGTTGATCATAATCAAAGAAACTGGCATAAGAAGCTCTATGATGCACTATGGGTGGACATGATTACCCTGAAAAAGGCATTCGGTATATCACCATTCCATTTTTTTACGAGATCAATGCAGATATTCCATCCACTATTGAATTTCCATCCCTCCAATTAGTTAGAGCAATTGAAGATGGCCAATTTCATGATTCTCTTGAGAAGAGAATCTTGTATCTTGAAAAATTGAGTGAAGACAGATTCAAGGTGGTTGATTGAATAAAGAAACATCAACTAAAGGAAAAAAATTGTTTGATAAGAAAGCAAAGGTAAGATATTTAAAATTTTGGGATCTTTTATTTTTGTGGGAAAAATGGAGAGAAATGAAAAGAATTCATGGAAAGTTTGATTCCTTGTGGTTAGGACCATTCTAGAATCGGGAAGCCTGTGGAGAAAACACTTACTACCTCTCATATCTAGACTACATATATTTGGAATTACCTCGCAACGGGAAATAATTCAAGTTGTTTAAATAATGAAAGTGTGTTGTCCCCCTCATGTATCATAGGTGAATTTATATTGTTTGTTTCCCTTTCCCATTGTGTGTTTTTTTTCTTTCCAATGTGGCATGTTTCCCTTTGTTTTGGGTGTGTGTGTGCGTTCACTCATTCATTCTATCTATTGCTTGTAATGAGATTCTATATATCCCAATGGATAATACACTAGTCCAAACTATATATTGATATTATATAGTTCATGCTTATCCTTTCCTCACTTCATTTGATCTAGAACAAGTCCCCAAGTGAGAGCTAATTGTTGTCATTTATTTTTTCAAGGTAAAAATTCAAGTTGAAAACATAACTTTATCCAAGTGTCAAACATTTTGTTTGAATCCCCTCCTGAAGCATCATTTGGATCATTATGCCTTATGTTTCATAACCATCCCATACTTGAAAACCTTAAAAATGTGATGAACAATGTTTCCTAGTACACACAATAATAAAAATATATATTAATGAAAAAATATGAAAATATCATAAATTCAACCTTTCTTAGTGTCTAAGATGTGGTCATGTTGGAAAAAAAAAATCGGGGGAAAAATTGGTGGTTATCTTGCCAATGATCTGGGAGTCTAAGTCCCTCTACTTAACTGATGTAGCTTCCATACATGCATGCACAAGTAACAAGTGAGTTTTATCCTGGCCGCCTTCAGGCCACGGATCCAATAGGGGTACTCCACTGTCCCTGTGGAAAAAGCTTGCATATATTTGCAAGAGAGGAATTTTCTAGGAAAACGGAAAGGGATTGATAAATTTAGAAAAGAGAAACTAATTCTACAAGTAGAAAATCAAAGACTTTCATACATCAGCTAGTAATTTCATTACATGCACCTGAATTTAAAAGAAATCAAATCTGCATAACAACAACGAGACCAAATAAAATTTAATGAGCACAAATTACCACTAAACTTCTCAATCAAAAAAGGCTAAAATTCCTTCTTCCTTTATTGAAGTTCAAACAGAAATTGTACATAACAGAGAAATAGAAGACATTTTTGAGTAGGGAAAATGGAAGAAATTTACTATCTCTTTTCTCTCTTCACAAGGATATCTCTCTCATGAATTCACAAAAAACAGCTCCAATATCTAAGAAGTCCAAGAAGTTTTCTAAGAAGAAGTTCAAATGAGGATCTTGTTACAATTTATAGAAGAGAAGACAACTCTTCATCTTCCCAGTGACTTTTCAAGTACTTTAATTTGACTTTAGACTATTCAAATTACACTTAAATATTTAAGTCCCTTTTATAAAATCAAGGTGACTTAAAGTTAACATTATGTTTCTAAAGTCACTTAAAGTTATATTAAAAAGTGCAAACCCTGACTCAAAAATATAACATTGATGAGAGAGAGCATTGGGTGAGAAAATAAGAGAGAAAGAGAAAGAAGAAGAAGAAGAAGAGAGAGAGAGAAAGGAAGAATTATGCGGAAGAATGAGCTATTGTAGTGGATTTTATCTTGATTCCTAACTGGTTTCCACTTCACGCTCCTGAGAAGGCCTTTGTCCCTCCAAGCTCCTTGATGAAACGATTTTCTGTAGGTTCCACTTTGTCGGCATGAGGAATGTGAATGCAGCTCAAGGTATCTATGCATCCATAAGCCACAATGTTGATGTCTTTGCACTTCCCGAACTATGATGAATTTTTCTCTACGATAAGTGCAATAGAGGCCCAGATCTCTAAGAGGAAGTCGAGGGTATCCTTAGTGAAGGAAAATGGGTTACCTACCTCTTTCTTGACGTATTCTTAAAATGTACCAATTAATTCATCAACAGTTGTATCCTTGCCCATTACAGGTACTCCAAGTTTTTTATTTTTCTGATTTACACTAACCTACAATTTGTATGCTTGTTCCTCTTTTTCCTCCAGCTCTATGATGGCCCGATTGATTTCCTCAAACCTGGTTGCAAAGGACTTCACCCATACATGTGACAAGTCTTCTGAGGGAGTTTAGAAAATCTTCCTGTCAATCAACTCTTGGCGATGAGTGCTTCTCATTTCATCTACTACTAGGCCCAAAGATTCCCAATAGTCCCTTTTTTCTGCAAGTCCTCCTTGAGTGTATGTTTCCTATTTTTTATTGCACACATGTAAGCGAAGAGTTTGACCACTTCTTGGAGCACTAACTTCCCTTTTTCATTAATTGAGTTAATCCATTCATTATTCACTCACCCCTACATTGTGAACTTGTGTGTCCTCCTAATGGATTCTAGATTGAAGCTACTAATGAGCACAAATTCCTTAGTGGGAATTTTCATGGCATTAGGATCAACTAGATGTTGCACATATAATGAAAAATTTCACACCTTCACTTTTAGTTCATCAATATTCTTCTTATACTCCTTATTCCTTGCCACCAAGTGAGCGAAAGATTGGTGATACATGTGCAAATATTGTTCATGAGTTTCTAGTCCTAGTTGAATTGTTCACATCTCATAGTCAACTGGTGTCATCTCATCCACTAGTTTCATTACCTTGGGCTGAGTTACTTTAATGTATTGATTACCCATTTCCCCACTGTACAACCTTGACATTGTATGTGTGAGCTTTCTTGATCTTTTTTCTTTAGCCAATGAGACAATCATTGATAGAACAGGGGTTGCCACTTGCTGCACATTGTGGGTGTTAGGGAAAATTGTTTCTTGCATCCAAGGAAATATCTCATCAGATTTGGGCTCAATGATAGGTGCACCAATAGTTCTCTATTCTGAAGGAGGACGCAAATCCTGAATTAGAGAGGTATAGGTGTCAACAAGAGGTGGGGCCTCCTATGGTGGCTCGAAGACTAGGTCTTGAACCATGTGTTCTTCATTCACTTGTGTCTCAGCCACTAGATTATCTTCCTACATTTATGCGATCAATTATTCCTCTCACATTGATGCAAATGAATCTTCTTCTACCATGTATTTCTTTGGCGTCTTCTTGTGAGGAGAAGCTTCCAATTCTGTGGCCTTCCTTTTTGAACTTGCTCCAGAGTGTTTAGAACTGGAAGTCACTTCTACAAATTTTGAGGATGACTGATGGGAAGCTTGCTTCTAACTTGGGGTAATTCCTTGTGATTGGATGATTGTTGGGCCCTAGAATATTGGCTAAGTACAATAAGGCACGTGGGCCCATGGGACTTATTTGAAGAAGGGTGTGTGGGGTGAAGGCACATAGGAAAAAGGTTCTAGCAGGGTTTTATAGAACGCATGGTGCACACGTAAGGCAAGACAGGTTTTGGGACTTAGCCATATTCAGCATTCCAGGAAGCACATGAGAAAAACATGAACCATCTAGCATGTAAAGTGGATAAGGTGCCATCCTGGCAGCTGTAGGATCAAAAAGGGAATATTCCATGCATGCGATGGAAGGTTCCAGAAGAACATCATTGCATAGAGTGGAGAGCTCAGATCAAAGGAGGCATGCTCCATTGGAGGACCACTTGGACACTTGGAAGCCAATATGTTACCTCATAAGGCATGGTAGTGAAGGAAAAAAAGCTATATATAGAGGTGTGTGGATAACTGAAAAGATGAGGGACTAGAGAGAGGAGAATGGACTAGGAAAGGGTTCATTCTGAGAGAGTAGAGGTGATGGAAAAGGGGAAAAGCTTTACAGAGATCTTATGGAGGATTCTATGGGTTAGGACTAGTGAAAATTAGGGGCGATAGTAGGTATAGTGGGATGGGCTTGTATTCATCTTTGTAATGTGAAGGACATAGTGTAGTTATGATGCATGAATTTTCTCTGCATTGTTATATGGGTCTGTTATGACCTTAAGGAATGTAACGTGGTTATTATAATATGAATATATGGCTATGTTATAAATCATATTTGTGTTCATGAGAATAATCTTAGAGAATTTCCTTTGGGTATGAATGAGTTCTATATGTTGTTTATAATCTCTCTTTTATGGATGCCATAAGATGATAACTCACCCTAGGTTATTAGAATTATGCATGGTTATTTTCTATTCTTTTGCACTTGAATATTTTTCATAAGATGATGCATTCTCACAAGACTCACATAAATGGGAGGCTTGGCACCTTTGCATGCCTCGGGTGAGCGCTCAGTGCTCGCTAGGGGATAGGCTGGTGCGCATGGGATTTTATTGTTAATCTAAGGGTATAAAAATGACTACATCTTGGTTCTATTACCAGGACCTCTTTTCAAAGTTGTTGTGAATAATGACATGCATCTTGTTCCTTGTGATGCGTAATGACAGAATGTCTGACCTTGGAAAGTTTTGAAAGATGGTTCAAGGGCATGGAAGATGAATTTTCTCAAAGATTTAGCACTAGATATGAGTTTGATGCACGTAGATGGGTAGAGGAGAATGTGTACCATGAGTTTTATGAGACATAATTCTATTTCTTTCTAGTAGAACTATATGAATGGCTTTCAACATATGCATCAAGATCGAGTTGGTACTATAGATCATGCGTATGGACCAAAGATGATTACCAAAGGGTGTAGGATGCAGATCTGACTTGGACACGTGTTGTTGATCACTGGTGGAGAGGAGTGTTGATCAGTTATAATCTAGAATATGCAATTTCTATGTATGTTGAGTTTGAGTTTTTGAGGGAGCCCAAAGGATCATTTTTGTGTGTTATTCCTTTGGTTATGAAGATCTTGATCATTACTCTAAGTTTAGAGGCATTTCCCATGGCCGGATAAGCTTCTCTAAGTACTAGGAGAGGAACCTAGGGTAGAGGAAGATGGTGGACATTGTGGATGAGAAGGAAAGGGAGGCAGGATGACTCAAGTATAGTGAAGCTCATGAAAGGGAGATGACTATACAACATGAGGTTGCAAGTGTGATAGATCTATGGAGGTAGATGTTGTGGGAAGGATTTGAGGTTTGCGTAGAGGACATGGAACCTGAGTAGTCTGTGCTACCCCATCTTGGTAAGTGGGGGGGAGAATCCCCTTCAAATTTTGATGAGCGTTCATCGCATGGAGAAAGGAGAGTCATCGGCATGCATTTGAACCCACTTGGTAACCAACCCCTGGTGTTTGGTTTTCTAGATCAAGGGAGAATTATTGTTAACCCAATTGGTATTAGTGGGAGTAACCGATCTACACCCAGGAGATATAATTTCTCATTTGGAACATCCATGGCTACGCAAACCATTCTAGTATTTGGAAGAATTTTTGGACAAGGTGTAAGTATGCAAGGTTTGGGTAGTGTGTCTAGGAGTGGCATGGGAAACACAACTGGTAGTGGGATGATATCACAAACCATCAAAACATAGTTCAATGGGATGTTAGGAACACTAGGCATGACTGATTCAGGCCATTTTCTGGCTACAGGAGGTGGATTTGGTTGTATAGGGGCTAGATGACCTGGTGGACCTAGTGGATTTAGAGGATCTGGTGGGTCAAGAGGAATGGGACCTAGTGGATCTAGTGGATGTGGGGGAGGAGGAAACACCATAGGAAACCAAGGCTTTGGATCATGAGGACAAGGGCCTCAGCCACCTCTACAAGTATCTTTTGAGATGTCATTGCACTTAGCAGACTACAGGGGTATTGAAGATGTTGTAAATCATGTGCACAAGTGTGAATTACGATGGTGTGCAAAAGGGATCTCTACCCCAGAGTGGAAGGAAAGTCAGTTTACAACAACATTACAAGGGTGCGCATATAGTTGGTACCAGAAGTATGACCCCCATTAGATGGTGGTAGACTACACTGCATTGAAGAACGCCTTCCTAATAGAGTTCCATATCCTTGAGTTTGAGAAAAAGAGCATTGGTGCTTTGGAGGAGATCCAACAAGGAATGGAAAAGAGTGTGCGGGAGTACGACATGTGTTTCAAGACTCTATTTTCAAAACTATCATATGACATCCACCCTTCTCAGCATGCTCAATGGTTTTTTGGAGGATTGATAACACTGTTTAGGAGGGTTTTGTCACACAAGACTTTCACAGACCCACGTGAGGCATTGGAAGTTCCCCTACGCGTTGAGGATGTTGGGAGCATTGATACTGGTGTTAGTCCTTTTCTTGAGGCTCAAATTGCTACAATGGCCAAGTAGTTGGAGAAGTTGTCTACAAACTCAGTGCATGAGGTTCGTAGTTGGCTTTGGTGTATAGACTGTGAAGTGGAAGGGCATGCAAAGGATAGTTTCACTAGGAATTTGGTACACACTATGGTGGTAGATTGTGAAATTTTCCATGGGGATCATGATGCAAGCAAGTGTCATCTATTAAAACACATAATCCACAAGAATGTTTCTTGCTATTATAAGATATGTACCTTTACGACCCATGATACTAAGGGTTGTAGACTGATTGATCAAATCCATGATGCTATTGATCTTGGTGTGCGCTAGACTAGTCTTGCAAGCAGTTCTAAGGATGATGATTATCATTATGAAGGGCAAGCAAATGGAGGACCATGAGGAAGAGGTTTTCAAGGAGTATTTCATGGTCGCAATAACCACAGTGGAGGACAAATTGAATTCCTATGAGGAACCTATTATAATTGTGGATCTATAGAGCATTACAAACGTGAGTGTCTTGATCTGTTACAATGCTCATGATGCAAGAAGAAACTTAAGTACAAAGAGTGTCTAGAGCTTTATGAGCATATGAATCAGAAGCACTTGAAAGACAAAGGTGTTGGGATGGTGTTGGCGAGAAAATTTTTTGGGTGGACAAACTTGTGGATTTCTTTCCAATGCTCTGGGAATCTAAGTCCCTCTACTTAACTAGTGTAGCTGTCGTATATGTATGCATGAGAAAATGTGGATTTCTATGGTGGCCTTTCAACCGGGGATCCAACATGGACACTCCACTGACCCTGCGACAAAGCTAGCAATTTCTTGCTAGAGAGGACTTTGTCTAAAAGTAGGAAAGGGAGTGAGAATCGAGGTAGGAGAACTAATGTTGCAAGTAGAAAATTAGATTCCTACACACACACACTAGTCAGAAACTTCAAAACATGCATTCATGAGAAGAAACAACACTACAAATGGCAACAAGACAAGATAAGATTACGAACTAAAAGTAACTAAAATCTCCTCATCAAAGAGGCTACAAAATCCTTCTTCTTGTATTGATGCTTAAACATAAGTTGTACATAATGTGGGGATGGAACAAATTTGAGAATGGAGGAAATTAGAAGAAAATGGCTATCTCCTTTTCTTTCTCTAAGTACAATGCACTCGTGAGTTTACAAGATCAATTGCCAACCCTTTGAAATGGGAATGGATTTACAATTTATAGAGTATACTTGACTCCTCGTCTTCCTCACGACCTTTCAAATACCTTAATATGACTTAAGACTGTTCATATTCCACTTTAAATATTTAATTCCCTTTTATAATAGCAAGGAAACTTAATTTACATTATATTTCTATTTCTAAATTCACTTAAGTCATATTAATAATTGCAACCCTCAACGAAAAAATATAACATTGAAGAGATATAGTGTTGTACGAGGAGCAAAGAGAGAGGGAAAGAAGAGTAAGAAGAAGAAGAAGAAGAATTATGCTAAAGGATGAGTTTCTACAGTAGACTTGGCTCCATTCTCTGACTATTCTCCACTTCGTGATCCTGAGAAGGCTTATAACCCATCCACTTTGGCTTCATATCTCCCTTAGGTAAAATCAACTTACTTTTTTTAGTAAGTGTGAGAAATCAAGTCCATGATCTTCAGTTAGATGTTGCGGCTGATTTTTCCTCTTTCTCCATGCATTCCTCATTCTTTCTAGATCAACTTTCTATTTTTAGCAGGTGCTCGAGGACTCTCCTACTATTTTTAGTAAGTTCAAAAAATGTTTGTTATGGTGAATTCTCAGCTGTAGTGCACCTCCAATGTCTTCGTCTCCTTCGCAAGTTCTTTTGTTGATGACTTTCCTGAAATAGCAATTCCTATGTAGTAGACCTGCTATTTTTAGAATTTTTGCTTCTAGGAGTTGGATTGACATGGAAAGAATTTTTTTGATATGGGTTTTTTCCCAATAGCACCCCTCTGAAATTTTGGGCCCGTCCGCTTAATAGTCCAGAAGATTTAAAAGTCTTAAATTTCAGACCTGGCATTGCTTCTGGATGTGGCAGCCATTAATGGACCTCAAAATTATAGGTTTTTTTTATCCTTCATTTGAAAATAAAATTATATATTTTATATGGTTTTTTTTATGTTTCACGTGCAATTCTACTTCGTTTCGCCCAATGGTTTGATAGGAAATTGGAATTTTTTTTCGTTGAGCTAGAAGTGGGATTTCTTCATGGTGGATGCTCTGTTACACAAGAGGAGGGTTTGAATGTGTCTTATTGATTTCCTTGGGTAGAGGAATGAAAATAAAAATATATATTGTTGTTTCACGCATCCGTTTGGGAGATTTCTTCAACTTCTCATTTCTTGGTTATGGAGTTTTCTCCTTTTGTGTTCTTTGTTTCTCCTTCTTAGCTTGATGAGAATTCCTTCTAAGACCTACGCATCACTATGGGAGAGGTGATTCAGTGTTTTGGGATTTTATTTGGCCATGGTGGAGCTAGTTTGGAGTAATAATGGTGGACCGGGTGTCTGGACAATCATGCACGGAGCCATGGCGATGTATGAAGTTGTGAAGGAGAAATGAGGGGGAAGAAACAGCTAAGTGTCAAATTTAAAATTTTCAAAACATGCACATGGAGGGGCTGGGAGAATTTTTTTTTCCTTGATGTCCTTGACCTCAGGGACATGAGGTACATCAATTTCCACAGTGGTCAAGGTGATGTCATGTGTCCTCGATCCGACGACAGGGTATGGATGCTCCAAAAATGCACCTGGGGACAGAAAGTTAGTCACATGGGTGTCCAAAAGAATCCTCATATGGGCTGGCATAATTTTTCAAGGTATGATGTCCCTCACCTCAGGGACATAAGGTAAATCAGTTTGCACGGTGGTCCTGGAGCTGACACATGGCACCCTATCCGACGGTAAGGAATGGATGCTCTAAAAATGCACCTAGGGGCTGAAAGTCGGTCACATGCGTGTCTAGAAGACTCCCCATAGGGGATGGGTGAATTTTTTCATGTCTTATGTCCACCACCTTAGGGACATAAGGGACATCAGTTTCCACGGTGGTCCTGGAGCTGACACGTGGCGCCCGATCCAACGACAGGGAATGGATGCTCCAAAAATGCACCAGGGGGATGAACTGTCAAGTCTGGAGGTCATATGAGGGTTCAAGAGGTCACATGGGGGCTGGGTAAATTTTTCAAGGGTTGGTGTATCTGGCCTTAGGGATGTTGAGGACATGAAATCTCGCCAGGCTCCTGGTGCTAACACGTGTCCTCCCGAAAAAAATGACTAAGTCCTGAAGAGGGAAACTTAAAACGATGATAACGTGAGCTCCCGGTGGAATTTATTGGTGAAATTGTATATGATCCTGACTAAAAATAGCATTTTGAATCCAATGGTGATGTTATCATGTCTTTATTCAACCATATTATCCCTGAAAAATCATATTTTGTATTTGAGGCTCCACTTATGTTTGATAAAACCTTCCTGCAAATCCTATGCACCAAGTTGTTGTGAAAAATATTATTTCACCATAATTTATGTATTAGAATCCTCTTTCTAGATATTTTTTTTTTACTTATAACTCCATTTAGAGCTCCCATAATCCTCTTCTGAAGCCCAATAGTTGTTTTAGGCTTGTGAACTGCCTAGGCTTGTGAACCCTATTTTCACTCAGATTGCTCCAAGTCATTCAAAACTTCTCAAATCCTTCCAAAATAATTTCCATGATGTTCTAAGGTCTTCAATTTACCTCCATGTTTAATTTCACCCTTTTTTTCCACTCCAAGGTAGTTGGTCCAGTCCTGGGAAGGTCAGTGATAGCCCTTCCCAATACCGGCAAAAGATAGTATCTTTTATGCACTCCCTAAAATCACCTAGGGGGAATGAATAGACTTTGCTAAATCACCTAGGGGACCAATTTGACATAAATAAATGGGTGACCAGATAGACGGACTTGACCTGAGGTGCCTAGGAATGCTAAAACATGAAAAATTTAGCACAAGGGTATAGTTATTATGCTTGGAAACTTCCAATTTCCATGTTGCACATTTGTACGACAACATATGGTGAGCATAAAGAAAAACAATTCACAATGGATTCCACAAGTGGTGCATGAGCTAGGACTAAAACCTGTATTGGTGATGATGTGAGCAGAGGCCATGCGCACCAAGGAGATGCCAAGACAAAGGACACTATTTTCAAGAGAAGAAGTGGTACATGGGAAGTATCTAGATCCTACTCATCAGAAGGAGGTGTATCAAGAGACTATGGATGTGATTCAGAATTTTCAAGGGGAGATCCAATTTCTAAAGGAGAAATCAAAGCAGTTGGAGGAAAGGAAGAATTTTGAGGCTCTAAAGGAGGACCTGGATGAGGTCAAGGAAGTATGTAGGATGTTAAGGCAAGAGAATATTATTCCCTTGTTAGGAGAATGGTTGAGGGAGAAGGTACCACACGCCGGAGAAAAGCATGAAAGGTAGGTTTTGCAAGTAAACCTTCCTCTTCGTAGCCTTGACTATGATAAGGAAATTACATTTAATGTAGTTTTTGATGGATGGCTTTTGAGTAATATCCTCATCGACATGGGAGTCAAGGTCAATGTTCTTACCTTAGATGCATGACAATGAATGGGAAGACCCACACTCCAACCATCTTTGAATGTGTTGTAAATGGAAAACAAGACTAAGGCAATGCCCATTGGATTCTTGAAGGATTCAGTTATCACCATTAAATGGGCCAAATTTAGTGGAGACTTTGCATTCTTGGTGCTCACCAAGGTAGACAATTTTTTAGCATTGCATGGATGCCCATGGTGTTATAAGAACAATGTCGACCTGTGCTTTAACAAGAGGTATATCAGCTTTAAGAACAAGGAAGAAAGGGTGATTATCCCTTTAACAGATGGGAAATGAGTGCCCTATACTGATCCCTTAGGATAAGAATTAATCGATAGTATCTATGAGCATTCCATCAAAGATCCTAAGATAATTCATCCCACAGAGGGAGTTATCCAATTTGAAGATGCTTAGTCCTTGAGTGATACCACTAGCATGGCATGTGACAATTGGTCACATGGGACTTATGAGTTGATTGGGTAATAGTTGAGAGGATCTGTAACAAGGGTGATAAAGGCACGTTCGGACAGGCACCTAGGAGGAAAGAAGTTGCCAAGTTACTCTAGAGGAACATACCCTAAAATTTCCTTGTGAGAGATGGAGGCTCAATGGGAGAATGAGAATGAGATAAGGGGAATGCTCAATTATAACCTGCTCAAAACTGTAGCACGCTGGTGGGATACACATTGGGAGAGCCTCCTAGAATGGTGTGAAGTAAGAATCACATTTTATGTAAGGTTCTCTAGGAGCAACGCGTCCACTGTCATACAAGACTACCATGGTAAAGAGACCGCCTCATTTAATATCCAATCATGTGATAAGTCTTGGATGGGAAATGCATAAGCGTTACCGCCTTCATTATAGGTGCATAAGTTCTATTCCACCTTACAAGGTTGTGCGCGCACATGGTATATTCATTCAGAGATTTGTCGTTAAAAAGGTAAAGAAGAATGAAAATATACAAAAGATGACTTTCAATATAATAGAGTGTTGAAAAACTTGAGTGATTGATCTCTCTATAAGAAAAATGAATTAACAAGGTAGAGATTTTGAAAACAAGCCATTGAGTATGAAATAGGAGAGGTAAGTTGTAAATTTGGAGTTGTAATAGAAAAGTAAAAAGGAACCAGTATCTTTTCCTATACAAGAGAGGACTACAAGAACAAAGATGATGATGCTTGAGATATGTGAATGAATAATCAATAAAATGAATTAAGTACTAGTTAAGAAAAAGATAGAGGAGTGAATGTTTAATAAGATGTAGTATGTTTGTTCACACAAAAATAGCTGTGATAAAGTGACTGAGCCAAGAAGTGATACATAATATGGTGTGTTATTTCAAAAAATGAGACAATATTATGGAAAAGGTGACTTAAAGAATAGATTACAAAGAGTTGTTGAAAATATAAGGAAAGTGAAGAATTCTTGAAGAGAGGTGGATATAGTGAGATCATATGAATAGTGCAAGTGAATACGACAGTGCAATCTTGATTGAGTAGAGATAGTGAAGAGTTAAAACTTGTTAATTAATAATGAATACATGCAGAGTACAAAATTTCTTGTGTAACTGATAAATGGAGAGCATGATATGTGTGCATTGAGCTTTGTGAAATAGTACATTGCAAGAAAGAGGAAAATCTGATCAAACTGTGAATATAATTGATCTTGTTTGATACAGGGTGATTCTGATGGGATGATGAGTAAAGACCTGGCATGAATATTTTAGTGAATTTGTGCCTAAAATACTAAAATTTGATTTGATGATCAGAACAAAAAACAGAACTAGGATAACAATTGTGAAGCAGAAAAGAAGAAGCAAAGTGTGCCAATCTAAGGGTCATTATCAGTTGTTGAAGACAGTAAATCAAGAGTGACCAAATTATTTAAACAAGTCTAAGTGGCAACTTAGCAGTCGGGGAGTTGAAGCTTCCTTGTGAGTTAATGCTCACTAAAGATCATTATAGTTTTGTTGAATTACATGGGGTTAAATCCTCCAGACTAAGTAACATCTTGGTCAACCTTAGGAGTTGTAGCTCCAGATTGAGTTGAAGCTCAATCATGAAAATGATGTAAAAGAAATAGGACAAGTTAGTCCTAAGTATAGTTCATAGTTTCAATGGTTTTTTTCCCAGTTTTGGTTTCCCACATTAAATCTATCTCAATATGTGATTTTGTTTACTTCTTGTGATTGATAATCTAGAATTATTTATGAAAGTTGAATGAATCATCTTATGAGGTAAAAAGCTGAATATACACGGATTCGCCCCCCTCTTAATGTCCTAATTTCTAACATGTAGTATGTGGAATCCTCATTTTCCCTAAATTTTACACTTCTTGCAATCTTGGGAGCCCTTGAGAGATGAATGAGGCCTATTCTGGCCTATATTCCCATAGGTTTAGAGATCACATTGGGGATATGCATAATTCATTTTATCCCGAGGTCTACATATTACTCATATAGAAGCCCATGCCCATAATTTGTATAGAGGTCCTAAAATCCATCTAAAAATGGGCATTTTTTCTTCCATCTTGATTATACAGCTATAATGACTGAAGGAATCTTAACTCCACCATTACAATTACCATATTATGTAACTGATAAACTAGTAGAGAAAGAAATTGATTTCCAAATCAGCAATGGCATTGTTGACAAATGCAAGGAAAAAAAATTGAGGACCCATCCTTCACCACCTCTATTGGTTAGTAATGAAAAATTTAAAAGATGTCCTGGCCTTAAATCTATTTCCACTAATAGGAATTCATTTGGCCTTCCAAAACATCTATCAAGGAAGTATGATCTAAGGAATTATGTTGTAACCAAAAAAATAATTTCCACAAACAAAGCCCTCTTCTAACATGAATCCTAAGAATATTTGTACTCTCTTACCAATAAGAGGAAAACATGAGGATCCCAAGTGGTAGAGTATCAATAGGACCATGTCTCTTTTAACTAGACATAAGTAGAGCCTGCAACACAAATGTTTAAAGGAGTTCAGGAAAGAAATCAAGCACTAAAAACTCAAGGTAAAGCCATTGTTCCTGAAAAAGTTGTGAATGAAGTAAAACAATATTTATTCTCTCTTTGATGTAATGAAGGAAGCCATTAAAGGAAAAATTAAATGTCATTATTTTTCTAGGAAGTCCCGCACTATTATCAACATAATGCATGTCCTTTAAAAGATTCTTAAGGTGATAGACAAGGTCATTGATGAAGGGACATACAAAGATCTTGTTGTCAAAACTAACTCCCCTAGTTATTTTGACAAATTACATCCATATTATGGCTCTAAAGTTCATTATTATAGGATTGTGTGCATTTTGGTTTCCCTCTTAGCACATTCCTTGGCTGTAGTTCTTTGCGCACTCTCGCATGATCTTTTCCTCTTCTATTCTTTCCATTTTCCTTTCTCTTTCTTTATCTTTTCATTTTCTCTTGCGCCCATTCCTTGCACATCCAAATTATTCCCAACGGTTTGTACACCATTCACACACATTTGACTTGCTTTCTAATAATTGGATAAGTCTCTTGTGCATTCCTCCATGCCCCTTTTCCTTCTTCCGTGCATGCCTCGCACCTTCTTCCATGCTAATTATTGTGCCATGTGGCAAACTGTCAAACTTGAGTATACTACACGCAACATAAAAGCATGCAAATATGGTGTTGAATCCTTGTAATGATTCACTATGCAAAACATGGTAGAAACAACAAAATAGATGAACAGTTGACTGATCCTTCAATCAATCAATGTGCACCATGTGTCATTGTGTTTCCATATCGACCTGTAGACTTCATAACATCATAAATTTTGTTGCAGAGATCAAATTAAAGTGCAGTTTGTCTTATTGGAAATTTTTGACATGGGCTACATTCTAGATCACTAAAATTCAAATTTTGGAAAGATTTTGTAGGTGAGAAATATGGAAATGTGTTTTTAGACATTAATGCAAACATCTAATTGACTCAACCACCAGATTTCCTTCAGATCTTTCCTCCTTCTTTTATGATATAATTAGACATGGGGAGGTGCATATGTTAGTTTTACAGGAATATTTTTAGGCATTCAATGTTTTCTACTAGTGGTTGAAATTCAAGTTCGAGTTTCCCTCTTCTCTTCTTCTTCTTATCTCCTTCTATAAATGCAAGAGCCATGATCATAAAATGGTTGGTCATTATTGTTATTAAACCTTTTGGTTTGCTAAGTACTTTGGTTCTTTGTATTATAAGTTACAGGCCTTCAAATTTGGTCTTTTCATGTGGATATTGGCCTCATACGCCATTATAATCAACTGTGCATTTATGGAAGTAATAGAATCTTTGATTTTTTGGATATTCTCTACCTTAACTATTTTTTATTGTTCCTCCTTTCCTCTCCTTTACGTTGTGTGCTTGTTGTGCTCTTGCATGTCCCTTACAGGTTCATTTTTTGTTTCTACCCCATGAAAACAATTGAGTGGTTGTGTTGTGGACTATGATATGCGTGTCTATCCTCTCTTAGCACATTTTCCTTTATTTTTTCTTAATCCAATTGTGATGATTCCCCTTCTTTCGGGTGCTATCACCTCCCTTACGTTAGTTTTCCATTTCTGTATATCCTTCTAACTCTGGTTCCTTGGCATGATTAGTTTAGGGTTTATTTTCAGCATTAGGAGTAGTTGTAGTAGTAGAAATAAGTAGAGGAGTTGGCATTCTCCAGAGGTGTGTCTCAAGCTCTAGAGGTATGTCTCAAGTGTGCAAGGTCCCACAACTTAGAGACAATCCCATTGTTGCCTTAACGACCCAGTTCAACCTGATTTGGCATGAGTGTAAGTTTGAGCTCTAACAATTTCTAGCATGCCCGGTGGGACTAGTATTAAAATCTTAGATTTCATCATTGCCAAGTTTTAGTGTGTGAGTTGGTGATTTCGAGCCTTTGGAAGCTTTTTTCAATGGATATGGTGACTCCCAACACTCAGATCTATTATTTTTAGTAGTCTATGTGTCTTTTTCATGAGAAGGATACATACTAGACAAAGCACAGTAGTTGAAGATTCCTTTGAGTACCTCCAACTATCTCCAAGAAGAAGAGGTCCCAGAATGACCACACATGCATCTCCATCTCCAGCACACCACGCACTTTCCACTCCTCCTCTCAGAAGACCTGTGCACTCTATCATGTGAAATTTTTCACCATAGAGAAACCTGTCATTTTCCAATTTCATTGGTAAAATTCCTCTCCTTCTAAATGTGTAACATGATTTTCTAGCAGTCGCAACAAAGATTATTCCATACTTTACTAGTGAGAATAAAGTCACCACTATTGAGCACATCTAGGATGTATCGAACATATGCTCTATCTATTTGGTTAGAAATGATGATGTAACAATTAGACTGCTAGTATCTTCACTCAAGGGAAAATCACTATAGTGTTACAGAGGTATTAGACCTGCATCTATCTCTAGATGGGATGATCTTGCAACAGCTTCGTGTAATTATTTTGAAGATAAGTCAAATCACCTGTCCTTGGTAGAGTAAGTGATAACAACAAATAGGGCACCCATGAGTAGGTGAATGATTTTAATATCAATTTTCAAAATACTTGGGATAGTATTCCTAAAGTGGTAAATCCTACAACCCAACATGTTTTCCTATATTATCTTAGGGATTTGAATAGTGACATCTTATTCATGATTCAGTCCATGGGGGGTAGAACCTTACCTGCTACTTATAACATTGCAATAAGGGTAGAAAAAAGTCTTATTCATGCATGAAAGTTAGCTCCTACACCACCCATGCCCTTATTCCCAGCAATGTCTCAAGTGCCCCAACTTTTTGTTGCTCATGTTCATGAGTATAGCATGTGACCCATTACATCCACATCCCATTCTCTTGCACAATAGAAAGAAGATGAAGAAATAAAGGACCTGATTAGAAATTTTTCAAATGAAGTCATATCTTTATAAAAACAAAAGGCGCAAGCCTTCATAAATAATTCTAATCAAGGGTATGATAAAATACACTGTCCATTTATAAATTAGTATGCAAAATAGAGATATGATTAGAACTAGTAAAATGATAGATGACATGCTAACATGCACCTTCCATTGCATGAATTTCCTCCTACACAATCTCTCACAGCACCCAGTGCAAGCCAAGCACTAGTCCCAATATAAAACAATATGGCTCAAGAGTCAAAATGGTGCTTTCCTTGCAATATTCCTCATAGTCAATATCACTGCACCAATTCCTTAGGCATGTAGGATTATATGATCCAAAATGCTTCTTACTATGAGCCTTCCACCAGCGTGAATGAATCAGAAAATCAAGAAATGCTAGAAGCTGTGCCTAAGACCAACCTAATGTTCTTTGGCACTAAATACTTCTATGCAATCAATCAAGCTATAGATAGTCCAACAAGACCGCATACCCAGGTTATTAATAACATAAGGTATAAGAAGATAATGCTTGAGTCCAGCATGTAACCTAAAACTCCTATAACATAGGTCAATCCTCAAAAGTAAAGAGATGTAGCTAAAGCACACAACATTCATGGTGTGTAAGTTCTTACACATGTGGTTCCATGCGACATTCCATCAGAAGTTGTGCGTGACCTTCCTTTGGTAGGTCAAGCCTTTGCACAAGCTAAGGCCCCTACCTCTGCACCCGAACAATAAAGAAAATATGTTGTTGTGCCTCAAATGCATAGTTCCATGGGTATTCCATTTAACATTGTGGACCAAATGAAGAAGACAAATGTCAAAATGTGGGATGCCATGGCCATTCCTTCTCAGCGTGAACTGTTGCATGAAGCTCTAGTGCAACTTCTGTGTGCTAATCTAGTTATCCATAAGCCTCTAAAGGAGAAGAAAGTAAGGTTATCAAAACCCCACCCTTTTATATGTCCTTGATCATAGGAAAATACCTTTTTCATAATTCCATGATTGAATCACGCGATATTACTTCTATTATGCCTAAGAAAATTGTTGATTTTCTATGTCTTAAGTACAACCCTTTGTCCAAATGAGTCCTACAACTTGATGGCTCAACTGTCACCACACTAGGAGTCATCAAGGATTTTTATTTAATCCTTTATACATTTCCAAGCCTCACAATAACTCAATATGTGTCAATAATTGACCTAGCTCCTTTGTTTTCCTTATGTCTATCAAGATATTTCACTGATAAGGTGGGTGGTTACTTGTCTTCTGAGTAGTCCCATATGTTACTAAGAACAATGTATGGTACCTGGTTTACTATACAAGTTGATCCTATATTTTTGTATCATATTGAGTCATATGACCCTCCCCCTCTCCAAGGTAATTTCCTAATCCAAGAAGGCCAAGAATAAGTCTCAGTTTCAGAAGAGCATAATTTCTCTCCTCCTTTGATCGATTTGTTTCTTGATGAATGGGTTGAGAGACAAAACAAATTTGATCAATATGATGAAGAGCTTGAAGCCTTTGAAATTGGCCTTGGTACTTACTACATCCTTGAAGAAGAAGTTGTGCTGCTACACGCGCTCAAATAAAATGAAGAAAATGTTGGTATTTTGAAGTTATACTTTGACAGATCTAAAAGCAGAAACGACACAAGTGTAAGTTTTGTTCTCATCTCCCCCAAGTATGAGAAGTTATTCTTCATGCACAAGCTATAGTTTGCATGCTCCAACAATATAACAGAATATGAAGCATTAGTGCATAGTCTACTTATTGCTGAAAAGAGACAGATTAAGGCACCGCAGATTTTTGGGGACACAAAATTGGTCATCCACTAGGTCACCAACAAGTGTGAAAAAAATAATAAGCTTCTCAAAACTTATAAATATAGAGTTTAGGACCTCTTTGAGAGATTTTATACTCTAAATATTTAAGTAGTGTTGAGGAAGATGAACAAAGAAGTAGATCAAATGGCCACACTTGGTTCACAGTTCTCCCCTATGAAGGAATTTACAAAAGGAAGCATGCAACACATTAAAATGGTGATCAGGCCATCTATTCCAGACAATGAAACTAGCTCACAAGTGTTTGATGATGACACATAGATTATACAGTTCATTCAAAATGAAGTTGAATTCTCTTCAAATATGTAAGCTAAATTGCATGACAACTATGGTGACAAAGTGATCCACCTAAAGAAAAAAAATCCTAAAGGTTTGGTCACCTTAGAGAAAATATTTAGACTAATGAGTTCAAGGGTGAAGAAAAATATATGTGCGTGGTGCAAGAAGACTACACCCCATTCATAATTTCACATGGTAAAGAGTTATTACTCAGTAAAGATTACACGTATGATGAAAATTAGGCCTTCATCTCTATATATCAAAAATACAGTGACATCTTCTCATATGAGTATGAAGACCTCAAAGGCTTTGATACAAGTGTTTCTCAATACTCCATTGACCTTTATCCTAGCATAAGGCCCATCAGATAAAAGTATAAGGTCCATCAAAAAAAAGTAGAGACTAGTCAATCCAAAGATAGAGCCCCTCATGAGAAAGGAGTTCTTCAAACTCATTGAGGTGAAGATAATATTTCCTATCAAGTACTCTACCTGGGTCACGAATCTTTTTCCAATGCGCGAGAAGAATGGTGAAATTAGACTATGCATTGATTTTAGAGATCTGAACAAGGCATATTTGAAGGATCACTATCCTTTTCCTTATATGGAGCAGATTCTATAGACTGTGGCTGGAATGCTAAGATTCTCCATGTTGGATGGGTATTGTGGCTTTAATCAGATCATGGTCAAGGAAGAGGATCAACTCAAAACAATGTTTACAACCAAATGGGGAACATATGCATATTAGAAGATTTCATTTGTTCTGTCAAATGTTGGTGCAATATTTCATAGGGCCATGGACATTTCCTTCAAATGATATATGAATGAGTTCATCCTAGTTTATCTGGATGACATAACTGTCTTCTTGAAGTAGAGTCCAGATCACATGATGCACCTAGAGAAAGTATTTGAGATATGTAGAGAATTTTGGGTATCTCTTAACTCCACGAATTATAATTTTTATGTGGTGTAGGGCAAGAACTTGGGCCATGTGGCCTCTAAGGATGGTATTTTTATTAATTCTGAGTGTGTTTCTGCCATCCTTTCCCTCTCCATGTTGGTGCACAAGAAATCCTTATAGTTATTTTTAGGAAAAATCAACATAGTTAGGAGATTCATTCCTAACTTTACAAGACCGGTAAGACCCATCACTCTCATGCTCAAGAAAGATAAAACCTTCAAGTGGATAGTAGAAGGAAAAGAGAGCTTCAAAAAAATCAAGCAAGAAATTTCTTTCACGCCAACACTCATCAACCCAAATTACTCAAAGGATTTTATCATTTATGCTTATGGAGCTAATACAAGTGTTGTTATCTTGATATAAGAAAATTAACAAGGAATGGAGTAGCCAGTGGATTTATTCAGTCATATACTAAAGGATTATGAGCTGAAATATAGTCACGTAGAAAAAATAGGTCTACGGCATCATGCGCACACTCAAAAATTTCAAGAGTATTCTCGCTAAAAATCATGTTAAGGTGTTAGTTTCACCCTCTTGTGTGAGAGACTTCATCTTGAGAGAATAAATCAGCGACAAAAGAGAAATATGGGTGACCAAAATCATAGAGTTTGATGTGATTATCAAAGCTAGTTAGAGGAAGTGCTCTCTGTAAGCAACTCACTAAGGATCCACAGAATGAACTTGAAACTTCATGATTTCTAGATGACATACTCCTGCGCATTGAACCTGAGAAGAATGGATACCTTGATGCACGTAGTTGGATGGAAGAGATGGTAACATTCGTTTCCTATGGTGCATACCCTCCTGGTTTAAATAAAGAAAAGAGGTAACATCTGAGGCTATAGTCTATTCCATATGCACTAATTGGTGGTGTTCTCTTTAAAAAATAATCTTGACGGCATGCTGCTAAGGTGTATTGATGATTCAAAAGCTGAAAAAGTGTTAGCAGAATTTCATGATGGATTCTCTGGTGAACACTTCTTTTCCAAAATAACAATGATGAAGATCATCAAGGTAGGATACTTTTGGCATACGCTATTTACGGACACACACAAGTGGGTCATGAAATGAAAAGAGTGTTCTTTCTTTGCATGAAATAAGAAATCAGAAATGATTTCCCTCCGACCAATCCAAGCAGATCATCCTTTTTTGCAATGGGGTCTTGACTTCATAGGCATGATCTATCCTCTCTTTTGTGATGGGCACAAATGGGTGTTGATAGCTACAGACTATTTTACTAGATGGACAAAAGTTTACGTGCTCAAGGAATCAACAAATTCAGTCATTCTCAACATTCTCAAAGGCATTGTAACAAGGTTTGGCATTCCTCATATCATTATCTCTGATAATGTAAAAGACTTCCTTGGTACCAAAATTCCTGATTGGGCTCTTATTCTTGGTATCTATTTGAATACTTCTTCCAACTATCACCCATGAGGAAATGGTTTAGGAGAGTCAACTAACAAGAACCTTATCAGAATCATGAAGTGGATAATGAATATCAACGAATGGAAGTAGCACACAAAGGTCCCACACGTGCTCTAGGAAGACAAAATCATGGTGAAGAAGGCAATAGAAACTTCACCTTACAGACTTTTTTATGGTTAGGAAGCTATAATTCCTTTATCTCTTAAATTACCTTCATTAGAGCTCACATAACACTTGGAGTTTGAGGGTATGGACCAGAGAGAAATTAGAATGAAAGAGTTGGTTAAGCTCAAAGAATTGAGAAACTCTACCACGATCCGGCTAGAACAACATCAAAAATCAACAAATAAATTATTTGACAAAAAGGCTAGGCCCCAAGCTTTCAAATGTGGTGACTTACTCTTAATATGGGATGATGACAGAGTCAAACTAAGACACCATTCAAAGTTTGATGCACTTTGGAGTGGCCCATACATCATCAGTTCTTGCAAGGAGGACAACTATTTTAAGATATCTCAACTTAATGGAGGCACACTATCAATCCCAGTCAATGGGATTTATCTCAAACTATTCCATTAATTCTATTGCATCATTGTAAATATTACAATAGTTTTAATTCCTCCAAGTGTATTGCAAGCACATTGTTTTGTTTATACATAAGTTCTTTCTCCTCACAAGCTCCTTGTGTGTGCTCTTATTTTTTTCAAGGATGTTAATTCAGTTCAGAATCTTCCAACATCTTTCAACAATTTTGCAGGATTCAGTATAGAGTTTAGAAAGTTCTTCAAGTAACTTTAGGGTGTAGTTCTTCAAATGGTAGATCATAATTTCATGTTTCCAAGATGACTCCATCCCCAATGGAGGCTTCAAGTTACTAATCTTCTTCATCTAGCAGGTAGATGGCCCCAAAAGTTTCCTAACTGATGTCCAAAATTACTCCCCTAGTTATTTTGACAACTTACATCCCCATTTTGGTTCTAAAGTTCATTAATGTAGGATTTCATGCATTTTGGTTACCCCCTTGGCACATTCCTTAGCTATAGTTCTCCATGCACCCTTGCATGCTCTTCCCCTCTTCTACGTTCCATTTTCCTTCCCCTTCCTATATCTTTTCATTTTCCCTTGTGTGCATTCCTTGAACATCCACCTTCTTCCCAGTATTTTTTGTACCCTTCACCTGCACCTTTGACTTTCTTTCTAATAATTGGCTAAGTCTCTTGTGCATTCCTCCATGCCCCTTTTCTTGCTTCCACTCATTCCTTCTTCTGCGCCAATTATTGTGCCATGTGACAACCTTTTAGACTTGAGTATGCTACACACAAAATCAAAGTGCACTAATAGGGTGTTGAATCCTTATAACAAACCACTATGAAATATGTGTCAGAAACAAAAAAAAAATAGATGAAAATTTGGCCAATCCTTTAGTCAATCAGCACACACCACATGTCATTGTGTGTCCAAATCAACCCTTACACTTTAGAACATCATAATTTTTTTGTAGAGCTCGAATTAATGCATTTTTGGTCTTGTTTGAAATATACTGATGTGTGCTACACTCCAGATCACTCAAATTCAAGTGTTGGCAAGATTTGGTAGGTGAAAAGTAGGGAAACACATTTTTAGCCATTAATGCAAACATCTAATCGACTCAACCACCATATTTTCTTCGGATCTTTCCTCCTTCCCTATCATAAAATCTACTCATACATGGAGAGGTGCATATGTTAGTTCTATAGGTGGATTTGCAAGCATTCAATGCTTGTTGTTTGTGATTGAAATTCAAATTCAATTTTCCCTCTTATTCTCTTCTTCTTCTCTCTTTCTATAAATTTAAGAGCCATACTCATAAAATGGTTGACCATTATTTTTGTTAAACCTTTTGGTTTGCTAAGGACTTTGGTTATTTAAATTTTAAGTTACATGACTTTAGATATGGTCTTTACATGTGGATATCAGCCTCATATGTTATTGTAATAGACTATGTATTTATGGAAGTAATAGAAGCTTGGTTTTGTGGCTATTCTCTCCTTAACTAGTTTTTATTGTTTCTCCTTACCTCTCCTTTCTGTTGTGTGCTTGTTGTGCTCCCTCATGTCCCTTGCAGGTTCCTTTTCTTATTATGCCCCATGAAAATGATTGAGTGGTTACATTCTGGACTATGATACGTGTGTTTATCCTCTCTTGGTGTATTCTCCTTCATTTTTTATCAAGCCAAATGCGATGATTCCCCTTGTTTCTGGTGATATCACCTCCCTTAGGTTAGTTTTCCATTTATACATATCCTTCTAACTCTGGTTACTTGGCATGATTAATTTAGGGTTCAATTTTATCATTAGGAGTAGTTGTAGCAGTAGAAATAGGTAGAGGAATTGGCCTTCTCTAGAGGTCTATCTCAAGTGCGCAAGGTCCCATAACTTGAAGATAGTCCCATTATTTCCTCAACGACCTAGCTCAACCTAATCTGGGATAGGTACAAGTTTGATCTCTAAAAATTTTTTGCACACCCGATGGGACCACTATTGAAAGCTTATATTTCATCATTGCTAAGTTATGGTGTGTGACTTAGTGATTTACATCCTTTAGAGGCTTATTTCAATGCTTCTAGCGACTCCCAACACTCAAATCTACTATTTTTAGTAGTCCGCATGACTTTTTCATGTGAACGATACATACTAGACAAAGCGCAGCAGCTGAAGAGTCCTTTGAGTACCTAACACTATTTCTAAGAAGAAGAGGTCCCATAATGACTGCATTTATATCTCCATCTCCAGCATGCCACGCACTTTCCACTCCTCCTCTCAGAATACTTGCACACCCTGTCATGGAAAATCTACCACTACAGAGAAACTTTCCATTTTGCAACTTCATTAGCATAATTCCTCTCCTTCTAAATGTGCAACATGATATGCCATCAGACATGCTCAAGAGTATTTCATACTATACTGGTGAGAATCAAGTCACCCCTACAGAGCACATCCAGGATGTAGCAAACATCTTCTCTGTCTATTTGATCACACATGATGATGTAGCAATTAGCTTGCTAGCATATTCACTCAAGGGAAAAGAAATCCAGTGGTACAAAAGTTTGAGACCTGCATCTATTTCCATCTTGGAATAACTATGTGCAATTATTTTAAAGATAAGTCAAATCACCTATCCTTGGTGAAGCAACTAACAACAACAAAGAGGGCACCTAATGAGTTGATGAATGATTTTAATATCAGGTTTCAAAAGACTTGGGATAGAATTCCTAAAGTGGTAAGACCTACAACCCAACATGCTTTCATGTATTATTCCTAGGGATTTGAATAGTGACATCTTAGTCATGATTCAGACCATGGGGGGTAGAACCTTACTTTCTTCTTATAACATTGCAATAAGGGTAGAAAAAGTCTTATTCGGGAAGGAAAGTTATCTCCTAGACCACCCATGCCCTTATACCCAGAAATGTCACAGGTTCCCCAACTTTATGTTCCTCATGTTCCTGAACAAATCATGTAACACATTGCATCCACATCCCATTTTCCCACATGGTAGAAAGATGATGAATAACTGAAGGCCCTGATTAGAAATTTTTCAAATAAAGCCACATATATAGAAAAATAGTAGGCACAAGCCTTTAGAAATATTTCTAATCAAGGGTATAATAAAATCCATCATCCCTTTAGAAATCAATATGCAAATAAGAGATATGGACAGAACCAACAAAATGATAGATGACATGTTCATGTAGACCTTCCATTACAATAATTTCCTCCTGCACAACCTCTCCAAGCATCGGTGTGCAAGCCAAACACTAGTCCCAGTATAGAACAATATGGCTCAAGAGTTAGAATGGCGTTTTCCTTACAATATGCCTCATAGCCAGTATCAGTGCGCCAATACCTTTCACGTACAGGCTTATATAATCCAAAATGATTCTAACTGTGAGCCTTCCACCAACACAATTGAATTAGAAAATTAATAAATGTTAGAAGTTGTGCCTGAGACAAACCTGATGCTCTTTGGCACTGAAGACTTCTATGCAATAAATCAAGTTATGGATATTCCAACAAGACCTCACACCCAGGTTGCTGATAACACAAGGTATAAGAAGATAATGCTCAAGTCTGGCATGCAACCTTCAGCTCCTGTTGAATAGGCTGATCCTCAAAAGTAAAGAGATGTATATAAATCACCTAACAGTTATGGTGTGCATGTTCCTACATGTGTGGTTCTATGTAACACTCTGTCATAAGTGTTGAATGCCCTTCCTTTGGTAGGTCAATCCTCTGCGTAAGCTAAGGCCAATTCTTCTACATATGAACAATCAAGAAAATATGTTGTTGTGGCTCAAATGAATAAATACATGGGCCTTCCATTCAAAATTTTGGACCAGATCAATAAGAAAAATGTAAATGTCATAGTGTGGGATGCCCTGGCCATTTCATCTTAGAGTGACCTGTTGTATGAATATTTGGCATAACTTCTACATACTGATCCATTTATCCAAAAGCCTCATGTTGTTGTTAATATCTTCCAACCAGAGGAGAAGCAAGTAAGTAATGTTGTCAAAACCCCACCCTTTTATATGTCCTTGATCATAGGAAAACACCTTGTTCATAATTACATGATTGACTCAGTCGCTAGTACTTATGTTATGCCTAAGAAAATTGATGATGTTCTGGGTCTTAAGTACAACCCTTTTTCTAAAGGATTCCTATAACTTGATGGCTCAACTCTCACCACTATAGGATTCATCAAGGATCTTTAGTTAACCCTCCATGATTTTCCAATCCTCAAAATAACTCAAGATGTGTCAATCATTGACCTACCTCCTATTACTATCATATGTGTATCAAGAGATTTCACTACTAAAGTGTGTGGTTACTTATCTTCTTATTGGTCCCATATGTTATTAAGAACAAGGTATGGTACCCCGTTTAACATACAAGATGAGCCTATATTTTTGTGTCATGTTGATTCATATGACCCTCCCCCTCTTCAAGCTAATTTCCTAATCCAAGAAAGCCAAGAACAAGTCTTGGTTTTAGAAGAGTAGTTTGTCTCTCCTCCTTTTCCTGATATGTTTCTTAATGAACGGGATAAGAGAAAAAACAAATTTGATATGTATTCTGAAGAGCTTGAAGCCTTTAAAATTGGACTTGGTACTTCTACATCCTTGAAGAAGAAGTTTTGTTGTCGTGCACGCTCAAACAGAATGAATAAAATGTTAGTCTATGAAAGTTATACTTTTACGGATCCAAAAGTCGAAACAACATGGGCACAGGTGTTGTTCTCATATCTCCCAAGGATGAAAATTTCTTCTTTGCACACAGATTGTAGTTTTCATGCTCCAACAATTTAGCATAATATGAAGTGTTGGTGCATGGTCTGCTTATTACTGAAAAGAGACAGATTAGAGCGTTACAGATTTTTGAGGACACATAATTGGTCATCCACCAAGTCATAAACAATTGCGAAAAAAATAATAATCTTCTCAAATCTTATAAACATAGATTTTTGGACCTCCTTGAGAGCTTTGATGATCTAAATCTTGAGGTGGTACCAAAGAAGATAAATAAAGAAATAGATCAGATGGTCACACTTGGTTTGTAGTTCTCCCTAGGAAGGAATTTGTCAAAGGAAGTGTGTAACACATTAAAATGGTGATAAGGCCAGCTATTATATACAATGAAACTATCTAGCAAGTGTTTTAAAATGACACACATATTTTCTAGTTCATTTAAAATGAAGCTAAATTATCTTCAATTATGCAAGCCAACTTGCATGACAGCTATGGTGACAAAGTGATCCAACTAAAGACAAACAAGTTTTCTAAGGTGTTGGTCACCTTAGAGAAAATATTGAGCCCTAATGATGAGTTCAAGGGTAAATACAAATATATGCATGTGGTGCAATAACACTACACCCCAATCACTATTTCACATGACAAGGATTTGGTGCTCAATAAAGATTGAATGTATGATGAAAAGTAGGCCTTCATCTTTGTGTGTTAGAAATACAGTGACATATTCTCGTGGAAGTATGAATACCTCACATGATTTGATCCAAGTGTTTCTCAACACTCCATTGACCTTGATTAGAACATCAAGCCCATTATACAAATTCAGAGACCATTCAATCCAAGGATAGAGCCTGTCATGAGAAAGGATTTTTCCAAAATCATTTAGGTGAAGATAATATTTCCTATCAAGCACTCTACCTGGGTCATGAATTTTTTTCCAGATCATAAGAAGAATGGTGAAATCATACTATGCATTGATTTCAGAGATCTGAGAAAGGAATATTTGATAGGATCACTATCCTTTTCCTTCTATGGAGTAGATTCTATAGATTGTGGTCGACGCACAAAAATTCTCCATGTTTTATGGGTATTCTGGATTCTATTAGATCATGGTCAAGGAAGAGGATCAATGCAAAATAGCATTTACAACAAAATGGGGTACATATGTGTATCATAAGATATCATTTGGTCTATCAAATGTTGGTGCATCATTTGAGAGACCCATGGACATTATCTTCAAAGGATATATAAATGAGTTCATCCCAGTTTAATTGGATTACATAATTGTCTTCTCGAAGCAGAGTGCGGATCACATGGCACACCTAGAGAAAGTATTTGAGAGATGAACGGAATTTGGGGTATCTCTTAACTCCAAGAAATTTAATTTTTTTTATAGTGCAAGGCAAGCTAGTGGGCCATGTGGTTTCCAAGGATGGTATTTCTATTGACCCTGAGTGTGTTTCCACCATCCTTGCCCTCTCCCTGTTAGTGCATTAGAAAGACTTACAGTCCTTTCTATGAAAAATCAACTTTGTTAGGATATTTATTCCTAACTTTGTAGGAATGGTAATGCCCATCACTTTCATGCTAAAGAAAGATACAGCCTTCAAGTGAATAGAAGAATGAAAAGAGAGCTTCAACAAAATCAAGCAAGAAATTGCTTATGCACCAACACTCATCAACCATGATTACTCAAAGGATTTTATCCTTTATGGTTGTAGAGATGATGCAAGTGTTACTTCTATCTTGACACAAGAAAATGAACAAGGATTAGAGTAGACAATGTCTTTCTTCAATCAAAAACTGAAGGATTATGAGCTAAAATACAGTCACATAGAAAAAAATTCTACGCCATCATCAGCACGCTCAAAACTTTCAAGAGTATGCTCATTACAAATCATGTTAAGAAGTTAATTTCACACTCTGGTGTGAGAGACTTCATCATGGGAACATAACTCAGTGAGAACAAGATGGGTGAAAAAAAATCATGGAGTTTGATATGACTATTAAAACCAAAAAGTTGGTTAGAGGAAGCGCGCTCTACAAGAAACTCACTAAGGATGTGCAAAATGAACCTGAAACTTCATTTTTTCTTGATGAAGTACTCCCAGGTGCTGAACCTGAGAAGAATGGAGACCTTAGCATGCACATCTAGATGGAAGATATGGTAACATTACTTTCCTCAGGTGCATACCCTCCTAGTTTAAAAAAATCAAAGAGGTAACACCTGAGGTTGAAGTCTATTCCATATGTGGTGATTGATGGAATTTAAAGGAATCTTGATGGCATACTGTTGAGGTGTATCGAAGGATCACAAGATGAAAAATTGTTAGAAGAATTTCATGATGGATTCTCTAGTGGACATTTCTCTATGTAAATAAAAATGATGAATATCACCAAGGCAGAATACTTTTGGCCTACCCTATTCTAGGACTTGCACAAGTGGGTCATGAAATTTAAAGAGTGCACTTTCTTTATAGGAACTAAAAATTGTCAGAGCTTCCCCTCCGACCAATCCAATCAGATCATCCTTTTGCGCAATGAGGTATTGACTTCATAGGCATGATCAATCCTCCTTCAAGAACTTGGCACAAATGGGTGTTGATAGCTACAGACTATTTTACCATATGGATAGAAGTTGTCACACTCAAGGAATCAATAGAGTCGGTCATTCTTGATTTTCTCAAAGGCATTGTAACAAGGTTTGACATTACTCAAACCATTATCTCTGTTCATGAAAAATCCTTCCTTGGTACCAAATTTTTTGATTGGGCTCTTAGTCTTGGTATCTATTTGAAGACTTCTTCCAACTATTACCCAGAATGAAATGGCTTGGGAGAGTCAACTAATAAGAACCTGATCAGAATCATGAAGCAGATAATGAATAGCAACCAAAGGTAGTGGCACACAAAGGTCTCATGCACACTCTGGGTTGACATAATCACAGTAAATAAGGAAATAGGAACTTCACCTTACTAACTTGTTTATGGTAAGGAAGCTATAAGTCCTTTATCTCTTGAATTTCCTTCATTAGAGCTCACCTAGAATTTGGAGTTTAAGGGTGTGGACCTAAGAGAAATTAGAATGGCAGAGGTGGTTAAGCTAGAATAATTGATAAACTCTACCATGATCTGGATATAACAACATCAATAATCAACAAATAAATGGTTTAACAGAAAAGCTAGGCCCCAATCTTTCAAAGTTGGTGACTTAGTCTTAAAATGGGATGCTGACAAAGCCAAACTAGGGCATCATTCAAATTTGATGCACTTTAGAGTGGCCCATACATCATCAATTCTTGCAAGGAGGCTAACTCTTTTGAATTGTCTCAACTTGATGGAGGCACGCTATCAATCCTAGTCAATGAGATTTATCTCAAAACCTTTCATTAAATTTGTTGAATCATTATAAATATTATAGTAATTTCAATTCCTCCAAGTGTGCTACATACACATTTTTTTGTTTATAAATAAGTTATTTCTCCTTATGTGTTCCTTGCACGTGTTATTCTTTTTTTTATAGGATGCTAGTTTAATTCAGAATCTTCTAATAGCTTTCAACAATTTTGTAGGATTCAGTATAGAGTTCAGGAATTTCTTCAAGTGACTTCAGGGTATAGTTCGTCAAATGGCAGATCAAAATTTCATGTTTCCAAGCTGACTCCATGCCTAATGGATGCTCCAGGCTATTAATCTCCTTCATTTAATATGTATATGTCCCAAAAAATTCCCACACTATTATCCAAAATAACTCCCATAGTTTTTTTGATAACTTACATCCCCATTCTAGCTCTAAAGTTCATTTTTGTAGGATTGCACGCCTTTAAGTTGCCCCCTTAGCACATTCCTGTAGATCTTTGTGTGTCCTCTCATGCTCTTCCCCTCTTCTACACTTTCCATTTTCCTTCCCCTTCCTCTATCTTTTTATTTTCCCTTGCACGCATTCCTTATGCATCCACCTTCATCCCAGCAGTTTTTGTACCTAAAGCGTGAACCTTTGACTTGTTTTCCAATAATTGGTTAAGTCTCTTACACATTCCTTCATGCATCTTTTCCTTATTTTGTGCGTGTCTCATGTCTTCTTCTATGCCAATTATTGTGCCACGTGGCAACCTGTCAGAATTGAGTATGCTACACATAACATCAAAGCATGTCAACAGGGTGTCAAATCCTTGCAATGAACCACTACGCAACATGTGGTAGAAATGAAAAAACATATGAATAGTTGGTCAATCCTTCAATCAATCAGCACATGCCACCTATCATTGTGTGTCCAGATTGACCTGTAGACTTTAGAACGTCATGACTTTTGTTGTAGAGCTCAGACTAATGCACAATTAGTCTTGTTGGAAAGCTGGTGACTTGGGATAAACTCCATATCACTCAAATTCAAATTTTGGTAAGATTTGGTAGGTGAGAAGTATAGAAACCTATTTTTAGAAATTAATGCAGATATCTAATTGAGTCAACCACCATATTTTATTTAGATATTACATCCTTCCTTCTCCTACAAGATAATTATAAATGGAGAGGCAGATTTGTTAGTTCTATAAAAGGATTTGTAGGCATACAATTTTTGTTGTTGGTGGTTGAAATTCAAATTTTATTTTCCCTCTTCTTCTCTTCTTCTTCTCTCTTTCTTCTGTAAATTTAAAAACCATTCTCATAAAATGGTTGGTCATTATTGTTGTTAAACCTTTTGGTTTGCTAAGGACTTTGGTTCTTTACATTTTAAGTTACAAGCCTTCAGATCTAGTCTTTACCTGTGGATATCGGCCACATACACCATTGTAATCAACTGTGCATTTTTTGAAGTAATATAAGCTTTGGTTTTGTGGATATTCTCTACCTTAAGTGGTTTTTATTGTTTCTCCTTACCTCTCCTTTATGTTGTGTGTTTTTTGTGCTCCCTCACAACCCTTACATGTTCCCTTTATTTGTGTGCCCCATGAAAACAATTGATTGGCTGCATTGTGGACTGTGATGTTTGTGTCTATCCTCTCTTAGTGCATTCTCCTTTGTTTTCACTTAATCCATCTGTGATGATTCCCCTTCTTTCTAGTGATATCACCTCTCTTAGGTTGGTTTTCCATTTCTGCATATCCTTCTAACTCTGGTTCCTTAGCATGATTATTTTAGAGTTTAATTTCAGCATTAGGAGTAGTTGTAGCAGTAGAAATAAGTAAAGGAACTGGCCTTCTCCAGAGTTTTTTCTCAAGAATGCAAGGTCCCACAACTTAGATATAGTCCCATTATTTCCTCAACGACCCAATTCAACCTGATCTAGTACGGGCGCAAGTTTTACCTGTAATAGATTCCACATTGCTCACAACATAAGACATTGGCATGTGTCAAACATATTTCAATTACACCAAGGTTTCAATTGAATATTGGTATGAATAAGTGGGCCAACTACCCCCATAATTGGATGATATCATCTCCAACTATAGCTAAATATTCAAAGAGGTAACCATCCTTAAGGTCTTTACAAAAAACTAAGAGGTGGTGGCCATGAATGAATTTACATGGTAACTCAAACAGTTCACGGTGCACCTTCATAAGAATATACCCAAGGAAAATAAGACAGATGCTTCACAGGTCATTGAATTGGTATCTCAAGCTAGGAAAAAGATTCAAAAAATACAGACTCTCAAAGAAATATCAGAGTCAATTATGGCTTCGCAAAAGGTCCTATTGGATAAATCTCCCAAGATCTTTAGGAAGCCCATCATTGATCTATAAAAACTTCATGGTGACTATTAAATTTGAAGAGATGTCATAGTAGCATCTAAGATAGGGCCCACATAGCCAAATATGACTCAAAAGGAGCCAATTATAAAGTAGGAACAATATATAATTACTAGGAATATTCTAAAAGCTTGTTGGACCATGTACTCATTTATAATGTCATAACTAAAATCAATTAGGATATTTCTTAAAATGATAATTTTCTATAATATTTTTTTGATGCTAGGTAATTATAACAAAGCACATGCGGTGGAATGAGGCCCCTTATTTTGTATAAATAGAAATATACCCCTCCTTCCCAAGAAAAGGTGAATTCTATATTATTAATGCAAGTTGGTTTTATCATTCCTATGAGTTGAAGTGATTTATTCTCATTTCCCTTCTTTGCATGTTTTCTTTATGAATTATTGTTCAAATCATAATCATTATTATTTATGCCTTTAATTGTGACCTTTAAATTTTGGTTTGTAAGTTTAATGGATATGTGATTGAGTTTATAGCTTGACAAATTATAACATATGTACATAAATCAATCTAAATAATGTGTTTAGTTTGTAAAAAATCAATTACAGTCATGGTTTGAATTTCCTTTGAATATTTTCATCATTTGCATTTTAATTTGTGTGTAAGATAACTTGAATTGTATGGTTATTTAGGAATACATGTTTAATTCATATGATTTCAATTTCATGAAGTTTAGTCTCTGTAGAATTCTCTTTTCTCTTTTCCTCATCTCCATTTTTTAGATTTCTTTAATTAGATTATATTTACATAATTTAGAGGTAAATTAGGCAAGGAGGTACAAAGAGTGGCACTAGAAGGACTGTAACATAGTCCAAAAAATACCCCTCATTGGTCATTTATAAGATGGCATACTTGTAACTCGTGCACTACACTTATCATTTCCTCCAATTCAAACAATTAACGACACTTTGTTAATCGACCCCTCTTCGCTCCATTCTTAGATGCCCATTCACAACACCATCTTGGTTGTATTCCTTATATAATCAGCTTATTTAGATAAATATCTCTCTTATTAGATAAAAATTCCTCCTTTCATCCATTCATAACCTCCCTAGTTCTCTCTAGACCACTTCTATTGGCTTCATAGGCTATCTATCAGTCACAATTGGTTATCCAGACCCCTCCCAACTCTCAATGAGTCTCTAATCACTTGCTAATCAATTTTAACTAGCCTAAACCCTAGTTAACTAGCCTAAACCAAGCTTAACTAAGCCTAAAGCATGTTTATCCTAATCTAATCTAAAAGTGCTTTTTGAGCTTTAGTCCCACATGCACCCAAATTCCAAACTCTCTTAAGTGAAAAACTATAAATAGAAGGGTCACCCCTCCCTCTCAAGCTATACACCTTGTTTACATAACAAAATCTCTCTCACATTTGGAGATATTGGCATTAGACCTCATTTGCATTAGCCAAGCTAATAGGCATTTGATCTTGGCTATCCTCCATTGTTGAAGCTCCTCCATCTTGCATCCATAACTTCATAGTAGGTTAGTAGGAGGGTATCTAACTTGGCCTTGTAGCCATTTTAGAGAGACCTCTTCACCTCCATTGAAGCAAACAACAAATCTAATTTGATTTCTCATAGGTTTAACTAGGTTCAATTTATGTTTTAAGTAATCATAGAGTAGTTAGAGATAAAATGATAGTGTTTTAGTTTAATTCATTATTGTAGAAGTTATCTTGTTTAGCACTCATCTTGATGTTTATGATAGGTTTAGTTAGATCATGGAACTACTTAGCTAGTTTCTTGTTTATTAACATAACTAATCTTCTCATGCATACATTTGGCATGCCCGGTGGGACACTTATGTCCATCCTCCATTAATGGAGGTCTTTTCAAGTTCTTCAAAGTTCATTTTCAAGTTTTTTAGGATCAAATCACTTGTTATTTCCTCATTTATATTTCTAACACTAGATAAATGACCTTTATTTACATGTATTTTGTGGGTTTGATATAGAAATAGGACACTTTGACTAACAACTAACCTGTTTGCTTTTGAAATTTTGAAAATCCGTGAGTTTTGTAGGTTTTTCAGGGGGTACACGTAGGTGTCTTAAATGGGTGCATCCCCATCAAAACCCTAGCATCCCCATCAGAACAGGTGCACACTATGTCTGGATACTTTCCTCATCATTAGACGATACAAGTTTTCTCTCTGTAGGGATGCACATGCATCTCCGTCGGTGGGTCCGCATCTCCATCTCTCGGGCCACATCTGTGTAAATAACTTGACTGTGTAAAAGTTTGAAACTGTTTGTTTTATGCTTGGGTCGTCTCCATTGAACCTAAGCATCCATTGAACTGTTAGATTGTGTTTTTTTATAGCATTCTCTTTCTACGTCTGGGCGCATGTCTGTGTTTTAGGTATACTGTGGATTTTACTAATTTTAGTTTTTCTTTGTATCGTTGAGTTAGGCGTGTATCCATTATTCAGGGCCTAGCGTACTTATCAGAAAATCCGCGCAGGTGTTATTTCCCCCTTTGACATTTTTACCTTACGTTGCATGTACGTTGGTCTACTTGGTGTGTATCCATTGGCTGGGGTGCAAGTGTCATTCTGGACACACAAGTGTCTTTGTGTAGTCTGGATTCATTCATTTTATTTTTAGTGCTCCTTGTTTTGATCATATCTTTTGACTCGTTAACCCATTTTTTGATTTTGAATAAGAATCAGAAAGAGAACGAAGCATAATTTTTGAGGGAATTCCAAAATTAATATACCTTTGGTATAGTTACTTCTATCACAAAAACTCCCAAAAGTGCCCCGGAGACCTCCAAAAATGCAAAATACTAAAACTGTTAAAAAACTGCTAAAAATAGATTTCTAGAATTTTATGATTTTCTTGGTTTTCTAACTTTTGCAGGGTTCTAACAGTGGTTTACAAGTTTCCTCTTCATTAAGTTATTTTTTACTAACTTGTTAAAAAACATTTGCATCTTCATTTTTGAAAGTTTGAAACGTGTATGCTCTTCTCTCGCGCCTTTCTAGGTGATCTTGGGAATCAGAAATGTTTCACCACTTTCTTCATACTTGCAAAATGGTTTATTTAGCTTTCAAAGTTAGTTAAAAAGAAATATTTTTCACATTGTACTTAGGAAATTTTCCATTTATTACAAATTTGAGTGAGATACCTTGTTGTGTATGCTCTTTCCTTGCGTCTTAGGACGATCTGGGAAATCAAAAACAACATCTTATCTCCTTTATATGACATTTTGGAAAATTACTAACCTTGGTATGTAGGACCAAAATCACATGTCAAAGAAAGGAGAATTCAAAACAATACAAACCCTCTAATACATGTGTTTTCATGCAGGTTGCCAAATGGTGTGCTACTTAAAACCACATTTAAGTTAAAAAGATAAAAAAACACACCACTTTCATCACACTGTATTGCAGGTTTCAGAAAAGGGTACGTCCCTATCCACTCAACTAGAACATAACCCCTTTGGCATAATGCCTTAAGCTACAACAATGGGGGTGGTTCCAGGAACCCTAAAGTAATCCACCGCTGAGTAACCTCATGGATGAAACAGGAAGCGCTCCACTTACCCACTTGACTAGTTTTTTCTTGTGAGTTAGTGTTATAAGTTGTCCATATGGCGACCCCAGCGAGAGTACATGATGGATGCATTTATTTCCCATTGTACTTGAAGGGGGTAAAAGCCAAGATACTCCCAAATCAGTCAGTGTGACTCTTTGGGTAAATCGAGCTCGCTTAAGACAGCTTTGTAACACCTAGTTGAGAGATCTTATTAAGGAAGCCATTCTGTCTTGGAGCCCACTTTACTAGTCCATTATCACATCTTGGCCATCACGAAGTGATAACTTGTTTGGATTCAAAACCTTGTTTTTCAAACATGGTAACGAATCCATTTAAGTTAGATCTAAGTGTATCTCATCACAAAGTTTACAACGTGTTACTTATCTTGGTTTCTTTCTCACCTTCGGACGAGGTGAAACTCTGCCCAAGTAACGCTTAGTTTATTTCCATCTTTTGATCTACACCTTTGCATTCTTGTTTCCCATTTGGGGCAAGAAAAGGCATCTTTTAGGAGTGTTTTCATAGATAGTGTTCACCACTTTTTTGTCTATTTACGCTCATCCATGTTTGCGGCTGAGTTGTTAAACATCTAAAGTGTGTGGATGCGTCCTCATATCTTTGATGGCCACTTGATCTTGATTTCAAGATCATCATCATAGTTAGGATTGATTCATCATTTGATCTCCCTTTGACGTGTTACCTTGTTTGCATTGTCTCGACACAATTAAGATACTTATGTCATGTTTTTCATAAACGTGATCTAAGTATCTGCATTGTGGCATTACGCTGCACACATTTTAACACATCCTCAGTATACCTTGACTTGGTTTGACTTCAAACATTGTCCAAAATATTGAAGAGTGTCACTTACTTTGTTTGTGTCATTTTGATACCACTTTGACACTAATATCTCACTTCTCTGTGAAGCTTGATTAACGTGTCCAATTGGTGTGGTTATGTGGCTTACATTTGTAAACCTCGCCCTTTAAGCATTTAGGCCTTGTTGGTTGTTGAAATAATATCCTTTGATTGGGAGTCACATCTACCCTTTGTTAATATTTACGCCTTGTTCATTTCGAGCTTGACGTAAATATTGACATTGTGTTGATCATCTTTGCATCGAACTATCACTTTGCACACACATTTACATAGGGTGTATTTCCTTGTTGATTGGCTTTGTGTTTCACACTTGTATGATTGTTCCTTGTGATTATTCATCTGGAAAAATTGTTTTCTAGGACAATCATTTTCAATCTCATCGAGATTGCATCATCACAATGTCTATTTTCCTTAGACCTTCTTCAGAAAATCATGCACGCATCTCCATACTTACAAAATGTCTAGTTGGTTGTCATTATGCTTCCCTAAATCGACATGTCACTTCCTTCCCTTTGAAGGAGTTCCATCACACTATCTAGATCTAGACATTTGTGCTTAAATGATGCCAACAATGACTGACTATCATGCGGTTTCTCACATTTACAACAATACAAAACCTAGGTTTAGGAATTCAAATCAAAATATTCCCATTACGACTAAACCTCGTTTGGTTCTTTGTGCTAGAGGGCCCATTCGGGTACCCTGTTCCCCACCTTCAGCTCATAGTCGGTGGTATGGTTTGGATGCTTCTGATCCAAATTATTATTCAGGTTCCCCCCACTCTTCTTCTTCTGATTCAGATCCAAACTACCATTCGGATTCCCACTCTTCTTCTGAAGATTCGGATCCCAACTATTGTTCAGATACCCCTAGATCAAATCTTGAATCACAGTCCTCCCTTCCTTCACAGGACCTTTATTCCAAATCACCTCAATGACATCTTCCTCCTTTGAAGACTCATGTGACTCCAAGTTCCATCGATCAAACATCTAATTTGGTTCTTGAGTCATGGTCCTCCCTTTCTTCGCAGGACCTCCTTCATCAGTCGTCTCAATGACCTCTTCCTCCATCGAAGAGTTCCATGACTCGGATTCCCTCTAGTCAATCATCTAATTTGACTCCTATGTCGTAACTTAATGGATGGCTATGTGATCCTATTTTCTCTCCTACATTATATCATCTTCTAGAAAAGCAATCTAGGTCCAGATCCAAATCATCCATTCATGAGGAACCTACCACCAATCCTACTTCCTCTCTTGAGTCATCTTCTTCTATCAATCAATCTTCCCCACTTATCGGACCTGTTTCTTCTATTCAACCTTCTATGGCCAAAGAACAACAACCTCTACTAATTGATTTCTCTCAGAATGAAGAAACAATTAGAGTACATGATGATATCCCTTTAGAGGATTGCAAACAAGGATTCTTTCTAGAACTTGATACGCTCACGTATTGGGGAAAATAAGTTTATTCCTTTTATCATAACATAGAGGAAGGAGCCTAAGGTCATGGAACTTGATTCTTCTTCTATTCCATCTTCACCTTCTTCTGAGCATGATGAGATGTCAGGGTCTAGCATTGAGCCATGGCCTATCTTCTCATTACCAAATCATTCATTATCTATCATCATTCCTCAATCAAAATCTCTCCTTGGGTCACTGCTGAGTAGCCCATCGTCTTCTTCTATCCTGGGGCCACATCCTAGTAGCCCTCCATTTTCTACTTGTGGGTCACCTCTTGGTAGCCCATTACCTTCTATTCTTGGGCCACGTCCTAGTAGCCCTTCATCCTCTTCTATCTATGGGACACCTCCTAGTAGTCCCTCCTCGTCTATACTTGGGCCACACCCTAGCAGCCCTTCGTCATATTCATCTATTCTTGGGCCATGTCTGGATAGCCCAATTTCTTCCATCTTAGGGCCATATTCTAGCAGCCCTTGTCATCTTCTATTAGTGGCTCACCTCCTGGTAGCCCATCCTCTTCAATTCTTGGACCATATCCTTTTCATCCATCACCTTCTACCAATGGTTGTGGCAAGCCCACCATCATTTCTCTCATTCCTATCATCAATCATAAACATTCATGTTCTCTTTCTTCTCCTTCTCAGGATCAGAAAAGTCACATGTCAACTTATAAGAAACCCAAACAGTTCATTATCAAGCTCAGTTCAAAACTTCCAAGAGCTCCAAAGCTCCCAACAAACTCAAAAATCTCAAAATTGTAAATCAAGTGTGATTCAAGAACGCACATCAATGTAACCATCAAGTATGGCACAAAGTGCATAAACCTATGGATAGGGAACTCAAGATCCCGCATATGAAATCCATGTTTCAAGATAAATCACAGTCATTTGTTGAGTATGAGCTCACCTCGATCATCAAGATCAGGGAAAACATGACTCTTGATAAACAAACACGCCTAGTCTCCCTTATCAAGGAATTCGCAAACATCGTTGTTGGATCTTACCACGCAGAGTGACTTTGTTGGTCCCACCTTTCCAAAAACTATCAAAAATCTAAAAATAAAAAACAATTCAAAAATACAAAAAACATGAGAAAACACAAGAAAAATCAAAGGTACAAAGATCAAACATTGCAATCAGGTATTGTGTACACATGGATGTTTCTTTCTTCCCTTCCTTACTATTCTTCTACAAGTCTTCCTACCATTTTCATCCCTTCGGTGATATTTTGGTTAGCCTATTCACACGCATTTTGTGACATTTATCTCTATGGTATCTGTTTGACCTTGGTCTTTTATCACCTTGGTAAATTAAAGAATGATTGACCTCTTAGAGATCCTATCACATTCAACATCTAATAAACTTGTTGCGAAGAAATTTTGGACATATTTGTTGACACTAGCCAATGTCGTCATCACAATCAATTCCACCTCCTTCCATCAAGCCATTAGTGGTTCTTAACCCCTTGTCAAACAAGAGAGCTGAAATAAGTTTTCAGAAAGCAAAAAGAATCAAAATCAATAAAAAAATCAAAAGCTAAAAGCTAAAAGAAAAAGAAAATTGATATATTACTCTCTCTTGGGGTATTTCCAATAATCTCTATCGGGGCTATGGATGCCTGACTGGCAGTAGACTAATGTTGCGATTAGAATCAAATGCATCTCCATTCGGGGCTATGGACGCCTGGATATTTATGAGTAAACAGGCAGTATGTTACCATCTCATTTTTGGACCTTGTTTAACCTTCTTACTCTAATGTACTTTGGCTAATAATAGTGTACATGGCCCTGATCATTCCACCCTTCATATGTCACAAAATCACCTTTCAAAATCAATCATTCCTACACATTGGCTAGGGTGTCTTCACTTGTTGTCTATTAAATCTTCCCTTCAAGAGGTAATTAAATTCCACATGCACACACTGGATCTCTATGAGTAAACAGGATTAGTATGTTACCAAGTGTCTTTTTTTGGACCTTGTTCAGACTCTTACTCTAGTCTGTATCTTGTCTCACGATTTGTGCCTTTGGCTAATCACTTCTTCATCGTGAGGCTTCTAAGCTACATTCATATCATTCACATCATTCTTCTACTTCATTCAGAACATCCATGTGTATAAGATTACTTTTTTTCCATGTTTTCAGACACCTTTGTCCCCTTTCACAAAAAACAATCTTCTCCTTCCTTTCTATCATGTGCTTTTAGGCCAACTTACATTGGGGGCATCCTTGCTTCTTCCCATCACTTCATTGGTTTACGTTCATCATCATGTTGAACCTATCCATAATGGCCTTGGGTCCCACTTCTACCTGTGAAGAGTTTTCCTTTGAATACTCCCACCTAATTGTTGGGGCATTTTTGCATCTTCACCTTTCTCATACACACGTGGCCTTATGCCCTTGTACATCCCATCTATCGCTAGGGGCATCCACGCTTCCTCATCTTCCTGTACATAGTTTCAAAAAACTTTCAAAATCATCAAAAACATTCAAATATGTTAGAAAAATCATCAAAAACATTCAAATATGTTTCAAAACATTCATGTTTAAGAAAACTTCTAAAAATTAAATCATCCTACAAAATGTCACTCTTTGGTTCTCACTTGTTCATGTGCGTGACTCACAGATCATCTTGATCTACCTCCATCAACAAAAGCTAGGCTTCTTACTTCGTCTGTACTCTGGGGCACAATGAGTTTCCTGGTACTATTTCATAGTGCACATTGCTTTTTCATTGGACCCAAGTGTCCTCCATTATTCCCCTCGCATGTATCCTTTCTTGGGGCACCATCATAACCCTTGTCGTTAATTCACACAGGTCAGAACTATAACTTGATAACAAAAACATTACTATGTTTCTTTGTTAGGTTTAGCTTGTTTACTTTCTCGTATTGCATTGCATTTTGTATGTTGCATGGAGTTAGGCATCTTTTACTTTCTCGTATTGCATTGCATTTTGTATGTTGCATGGAGTTGGTGTTTTTAGCAATGGACATTTGTTCGTATATGGCTTTTCATGTCATACTACACTTTTGTTCATTCTTTTTAATAAGGACGGATGATGAAGATCTCTAGCAATATGATGAAAAATAAAGTTGTTTAAAAGGCACTGGATGGATGTTAGCTCATTCCCTCTTCCTCATACTCCTTTTTCTTCTATATCCCCTTTTTCTTCTTCACACTATTCTTTCTTTTGTTCTCTTTCTATCATCTTTTCGATCGTCAATCGAGTTCTTCTATCACCCCATCGACAATCGAGGGGGCATCCTTCATTCTACTCATTTTTCTTCTATCCCTTCAAAATTTTCTACTTGTTTATGCTTGTCTACTTTCTTTGAAGTGATGTCACTTATGCCACCTCAAAGAGGGGAAAATGTAGACACCTAAAATATTCTTACACTTAGCATTTCCTCCAATTCAACCAATTGACGACACTTCGTTAATCAACCCTTCTTCACTCCATTCTCGGATGCCCATTCATGACACCTTCTTAGTCGTATTCCTCCTATAATCAACTTATTTGGCTAATATCTCTCTTATTAGCTAAACATTCCTCCTTTCGACCATTCAGAACCTCCCTAGTTCTCTCTAGACCACTTCTATTGGCTTCGTAGGCTATCTATCAGTCACAATTGGTTATCCAGACCCCTCCCAACTCTCAATGAGTCTCTAATCACTTTTCTAATCAAGTTTAACTAGCCTAAACCCTAGTTAACTAGCCTAAACCAAGCTTAACTAAGCCTAAAGCATGTTTATCCTAATCTAATCTAAAAGTGATTTTTGAGCTTTAGTCCCACATGCACCCAAATTCCAAACTCTCTCAAGTGAAAAACTATAAATAGAAGGGTCACCCCTCCCTCTCAAAACACACACCTTGTTTACATAACAAAATCTCTCTCACATTTGGAGATATTGGCATTAGACCTCATTTGCATTAGCTAACTAATAGGCATTTGATCTTGGCTATCCTCCATTGTTGAAGCTCCTCCATCTTGCATCCATAACTTCATAGTAGGTTAGTAGGAGGGTATCTAACTTGGCCTTGTAGCCATTTTAGAGAGACCTCTTCACCTCCATTGAAGAAAAAAACAAATCTAATTTGATTGCTCATAGGTTTAACTAGGTTCAATTTATGTTTTAAGTAATCATAGAGTAGTTAGAGATAAAATGATAGTGTTTTAGTTTAATTCATTATTGTAGAAGTTATCTTGTTTATCACTCATCTTGATGTTTATGATAGGTTTAGTTAGATCAAGGAACCACTTAGCTATTTTCTTGTTTATTAACATAACTAATCCTCTTCAAAACATTTGCTACTTGTTTATGCTTGTCTACTTTCTTTGAAGTGACGTCGCTTACGCCACCTCAAAGAGGGGCAAATGTAGACACCTAAAATATGCTTACACTTAGCATTTCATCTAATTCAACCAATTGACGACACTTCATTAATCAACCCTTCTTCACTCCACTCTCGGATGCCCATTCACGACACTCTTTCGGTCGTATTCCTCCTATAATCATCTTATTTGGCTAATATCTCTCTTATTAGCTAAAAATTCCTCCTTTTGACCATTCAGAACCTCCCTAGTTCTCTCTAGACCACTTCTATTGGCTTTGTAGGCTATCTATCAATCACAATTGGTTATCTAGACCCCTCCCAACTCTCAATGAGTCTCTAATCACTTGCTAATCAAGTTTAACTAGCCTAAACCCTTTTTAACTAGCCTAAACCAAGCTTAACTAAGCCTAAAGCATGTTTATCCTAATCTAATCTAAAAGTGACTTTTTGAGCTTTAGTCCCACATGCACCCAAAGTTCAAACTCTCCCATTTGGAAAAACTATAAATAGAAGGGTCACCTACTCCCTCTCAACCTTACACCTTGTTTACATAACAAAATCTCTCTCACATTTGGAGATATTGGCGTTAGACCTCATTTGCATTAGCCAAGCTAATAGGCATTTGATCTTGGCTATCCTCCATTGTTGAAGCTCCTCCATCTTGCATCCATAACTTCATAGTAGGTTAGTAGGAGGGTATCTAACTTGGCCTTATAGCCATTTTAGAGAGACCTCTTCACCTCCATTGAAGAAAACAACAAATCTAATTTGATTGCTCATAGGTTTAACTAGGTTCAATTTATGTTTTAAGTAATCATAGAGTAGTTAGAGATAAAATGATAGTGTTTTAGTTTAATTCATTATTGTAGAATTTATCTTGTTTAACACTCATCTTGATGTTTATGATAGGTTTAGTTAGATCATGGAACTACTTAGCTAGTTTCTTGTTTATTAACATAACTAATCTTCTCATGCATACACTATTACCACTCACCTAAATGTGGAATAAACTAGCATGGGTATAAAGGGGCAATGGAGAAGGTTGAATCATAATATCCCATATGCTTATTAAAGATAATAATAATGGTTGAATTGATAGTGTTTAGTAACAAAATTATAAATATAGATAGATTGGGTATGTTATCACACTACTTTCTAAAAACACTACCTTCTAAAAACATTATATTGAGTATAAGTGGGAAGGTGTCCCCCTTTTGACCTTAAAAGAATAACAATAACCAAATACAATTTGGGAACGAATTAGAATACATAAATCAAATCCCAAGAAAGGATGTACACCAATTAGTCAAACCAATCATCATAGAAACTTTAATGACTTGAGAATTCATCCATCCACTAGTATAAGTATTAATCTTCATTTAAGCCACACATAACACCATCATTAAATCCATCACATGAACTTCCATTGTTATCACCAAAATCACTAGCCTTTCCACCACCACAAAAATCACAAGTCTTGCCACCACCACTAAAATCATTAGCTCCTTCATAGCCAATGCCACCTCCATATGTACATCATAATGTAGTAAAAGTGTACAAATAATCAATACTAAAAACATGTGTACACATATTCAACGCCCTAAGGACTTACATAAATATTATTTTAGACTATATATATATATAATTTAGGCTAGTACTAATAACTCAAAACTAAGGATAACATGGAAACAACATGAAGACAAAATGTTATATTACAAGATAATTCAAGGACCAAAAACCTCCGACAAATTTATGGGATGTTGTGGATAAGGAAGACAATGTGAATGATGTAATAGTTTAGCCACCCAAAGGTGACAGTTGGATTTTTTGAGAGCCTTCCCTGGGTGAATCCAAAAACCATAAATAAGTTAGTGTCTCCTAATTTGATAAAAAAAGGCCATCAAACTCACTTAATTATTACCTTCTTCACAACAAAATATATTATAAAAAATAAAAATGGTTTGCTTCCTCCTTCATTTTCTTGACTTCGCATATCACATTATCAAAGCCCCACTTTCCTCCATCTATTATAAGTTTTTTTACATTGCATTACCAAAACTTTGATCAAATCTCTCTAGAATTTTTTGAGTTGAAGGACATCCTAGTTATTCAATATCTAAAATAATATTAAAAAAATGCAAGAATGGGAAGAAATTCATTAAGCATTTCATTTAATAGAAGGCTCTGCATGAGTACCTTTGAACATACATTACTATATTTTTATACAGTATTACCAAAAAAATATATGGTTCTCTAAAATCAGATCTGGTAGATCTATTTTTTGTCTTGATAGAAAGGCTTGACCGAAAAGAAATATATATTAAGAAAGATAAAAATTCTTCTTATAAGACCTATTATTCATGCATATATGCAAAGGTAAAATTGTGAACATGTCTTCTAGGAAAACAATTGGGCCAACTATATGACTAATAAATTTATAAAAAACTATTATTGAAATGAGAACAACCTGGAAATTTGCAATACATGTAGATTTATGTGGAAAATTTATTAATTTTTCATTGAGTATCTAACAGTTTATTAATGTATAGAACCAAAAATCACAAATGCAAGTGTCACATGTATATCAAAGGAGAGAAGAGAAAACAAAGAACAAATATTGAAGAGAAAACAAAGAACCACGAGAGCCAAGTTAATGTTTTGATTTACATTTTAAAAATTGAAGTGCAGTACAATATTTAAACACCCAACAAATTTAATTCATTTTTAATTATGGACCATTATTATTCACACATCTTGAACCTGCGAGAATTCCAAGGAATACGATTCATGTCTAGATTTTCAAGGGGTTTGTGAGAAGTGCAACTCCCAAATTTTGTAAACCTAATAAATAGTGGAAAACAATTTGAGTTCAATTGGCTAAATATTAAGGAAAACGTATTTCTATTATCATGTAAAAACATCCCAATATTCAAATATGACTAAAGAAGCATACAAATTTTAATACAAGGAAGCATTGGTTTCCTTCAACTATCCCTTTCTTGTAAATTGAACTCTTCAAGTAATATTCAAAGTTCAAACAAAATCATTATGAAGAATGATTAATCTATGTACCATCAATTCCATGCCTTAGTGTAGACACTAAATCATGCACTTGGGTACATTTCTACGTCCTGATCACATACCACTATTCATATGACTCCTAAGAGAGAAAACTAGTGATTGACATCTATCTTCAGCCTCTTTCTTTGTTTTCTTGATTTCTTTGTGGTCTTACAGACTTCACTACTCAGTATGAATTTCATTGTTTTATATTTCTTGGTTTCAGACACTGGTGCATAGGCACTCCCATCCCCTCTAGGAACCCCGACCTCTTTTGTATCTTTCTCACTCCTTTTTGGCCTCTTTTATCTTTTTGGAATCTTGTTTTCTTGGTATTCATACTTTGAGAGGTTAATTGTGAAATTCAAACAAGGAACTCATATAAATACAAATCTATATGATCATAATAAGAGACCAAGCTCTAAGCATATATTACTATCACCTAAGGTTGCATCCAAAAGCACTTCAAGAGCATAAAATCATCCATTCAAGGGTAAAGGGACTACATTCTTATGCATACACTTCATTGGAGGGGAAGTTCATTGTCACATCCACACATCTTTGCTACATCTAGATATTTCTCACTATTAAGTGAATATTGTACAAGAACCACCTAGGGCACAATTCTTGCATACACATACAAGAACTACATGGAGTTTGAAATGTAGTGTGATGCTCATTTGTAAGTTCACTCAGTCGGGTGACCTCTGGGGTCATTCTAAATCCCCATTTGCATCTTTTTCTTTTTATGATTTGATGTGTTTTGTGGGTGGTCTTTATCTTTTTAGATTTCAGGTGAATTCTGTGGACATCCAACAACATACAAGTAATCCACATTGAAGGCTAGTGACACTTTTGCAACATAGAATAAATCAATTTTTGACCATTTTCACAGTCACAAGCACCCAGAGGATGTCTACATCGCCCAAGTTCCCATGACATAGTTGAGGTGCCCCAATCCAGGTAGATTGGACACTCACACAATTATCTGATCTCGGTTGCAGCAATCTATTCTCTTGTTCTAGAAATTTTACAGTTCATCACAGACCATGATTAATTACAAAATCAGCTAAGTACTTTATCCCTTCTCTTGCACTTAGGGTTTCAATTTTTTATTGTTATTGCTTAGGTCATATATGTACTTTATTGTTTATCTTTGTGTTGTTACTACAAAATTCAAGGTTTAACATTATTCTACATTTGTTAAATCATTGGTGAACTTGATGCATTCAAACAATCTTAGAGTCCTCATACTTTCATTACTCTCATTTTCCTAGCATCTTCTCATCATGGATATCTCCATTCATGATTTCTTGTTATTAAATCTTGATTGTTGAGCTAAAATTATTACTCTCTTGGATAATACTTGCATCCCTTATACTACTAATGTAAATATAGTTTATCAGAAATTTGTGGATGAATTTTCTCAATAGCTTACTTTTCCATCTGCTATAGCTGACAATATTTCTATTTACGATAATGATCCTCTTCTTTATATATGAGTATGCATCAATAACTTAGGTGTTAAGAGAAATTTAGTCGATAATTGATCTGATCTCATTATTTTTCCTTTATAATTCATTCAGAATATCAGACTTTCTGTCGCTAATCTTAAGCCAACATCTATTTCTCTATAGGCATATGATTCTACTATGCGTCCATATCTCAACAATATTACTTTTCCTATCACAGTTGGGCCAAAAATGAATCTTATAGTATTCTTTTTTATTGATATCCTAGTATCATATAATTGCTTACTCCATAGGCCATGACTTCACCAAATTCAAGTAGTGCCTTCTATCACCGATGCCTAAAATTCTTACATTAAGGATTTGAATATAATGTTCCCTCTCGTAGTATCCAATTCCAATATTGCCACCTACATATAATCATTGTATTACCTATTTTGACTTCTGCTACTATACATCTTGTTGCTGATCCATGACCCACAGAATATTTGGACAATTTTCCTCCACTTAAAGGAGTCATTTATGCATTAGACGTTGTTCCATCCACTTCAGTATCACCCCCTCATTCTACTAATGATATGGTGCTTTATTGGGGGTTTTTCCATACATCAGACATCATACCACCTTCATTGTCTCCTCATGAGAAACCAACATTTGTGATACATTCTTTCACATGCACTCTCTTCATGAATAATGTTTACTGGCCACCCATTCCATTTGACCCTGCTTGCTTTGACACTATTTGAACATATAATGGCTATCTCACCTAGGATTCACTTTGGATGATCTACTCCCTCCATCTCATTCTTCTCACCTATATCATAGATATGTTTGCATCACTCATTATATACTTCGTATCTTTCATTTATTAGTCTTTGTTGCATGTGCTTCTTGCACTTCTCCACTCACACTTAGGGAGTCTCAACTTTACTATATTGGTGGAATTCTAGATCCTGATCATATCGACATTTCTTTCCCCATGCCCTTCAATCACATTTTTATTTTCAATGATTCCTTTCTATGTTATTCACAAAATCTTACTCATTGGTATGCATATGGGTGTGCAGTACCACCTTTCACTAATGAAGAATATGCAATGGGAATGTACAATATGCACCACAATGGCTCTTTGCGTGATCAATCTCATACTATTTCTTACCATATTTTTGACGCAAATCCCTTTGGCTTCGACCACGACAATGACGATTTCTTAGATGATGTTACTTGATCATTCTCATCATCACACACTTAGGGGGCATCATGTTTATTCCCCTCATCTAACATTGTTATTTGTTTTGAATTTATATTATATCACTTCATGCTTTAGATCTATTATTTTACACACATCTTGATACACTTGTATAATCACTAACCTATGACTCACTCTTGTGCTACGGTTCACACTTGATTGTTGAGGGCATACTAAATCCATGAACCATGCATCATACACACTACACATTTCTACACTCGGTGCATTCACAACATATATCTCTTGCATCACATTCTCACACGACACACTGCCCTATGACGCACTCTAGTTACGCATTTCATACTTGACTGCTGAGGGTATAAATCTGAAATGAACCTCACCACACTCATTCACTCTTTACGCTCTATGCTTTGTCAATCGTATCTTTCTAGAGACCAATTCAAACCATTTCCTGATGATGCACTTTTTTTCTATGGTTAATTATTGACAACTAAGGGAGAATTTATAAATGAACCTCATCTCATACATATTAATCTAGACACACTTAGGGGGCATGCTACCCCTATCACACTCACTTTGCATTCTATTCCATTTACACTCACAACATATTGTATATCTTGGTTGTACATTGTTCTTTCTTACTTATACTCACATGTTACACTTTGGTTACTATGTTAGATAGATACATTGTATGTCATTATATTTTCTATATACACATATGCATTCACTTGTTCTTTACTTGTGAATGCAGACTTTACATAGATCATTACACGTAGCATGTATGTTCAGCATTATACCTCTTACCAGTCCCACAATGGCTCCTAGGGGTATCTACTTTCGTACACACATGAAATGTGTTATTATTTCATTTCGCACTACTCTCTATTCTTACTAGCACAGTAATTTATATCAGATCATACACACTATTACATACTTTTTATCTTTCTAACATGCTAACAAGTGTTTCATGTGCATCATTTTTCTTGCAGGAAATATTTTCTACCATGGTTGTCTGATATCTTTCTTGTCATTTTTTGTCATCATTTTCCATTATTTTTAATTATTTGTAGGCTTTTCCCTTTTTCTTGTGTGCACACTATATGCTTGTGGCTGCTTCATCCCTGATTGTCTTACAACATTGTGAGTGATGTCCCATGTTTGAAACCTACATCTCACAGTCTACTTTGTCTTCTTGTTTGTTATATTACACTTTGTCTTCTATATGTGTATATTCATTATATGCATTAACACTTATTTCCAGCCACTTTATTTGCATGTGCCTTGGTTTCTACCAAGCACATTCCCTCCCCTACAGGGTATCAGGTTTAGAGCAACATCTGATCGTCTCCTTTGGGCCGCATCATCCTAGCAAATTTACATGCACCCCAAATAAGGGGGCATACATTGGGTGAATAAATCACCCAATTCAGCAATTCACAGTCCTATTACAACACAATTAAACACAATAATAGAGTATCATACAGTCACATAAATAACCTATATTCTTACTTGGGTCTTCAGCATAGCACAAATGCTATCTCCCAAATATAGACATGAGTTCCTGGGAACCCTTGACCCTTCCTGGGTGCCCTTGACTAGGGGGCAATTACAAATATTTTCTCGTATTATCACATTTTCGAAAGTTTACACACAAAAATTCATAGAACATGCATGGTCCTACAACAATCAACATGCATGCATTCTATCTCCTTTTCCTATTTGTGTTGGATCAAACAAGATTGAAATGGATCGAACTTGGACAAAGTCGGATCACACCATCTGCAGTGGTGTATAAATCATCAAGAAGTAGTCAAGATTGGAGAATAACACTAGACCTTTCTCCCCAACACTCCTTCTATTGTGGTGTGAGATCACCCAAAAAATCATTTTTATACAACATTTTTATAATGTTTCTTATCCTTTTCACTCATCATGGATCAAGTGCACATGTTCCTTTTCACATTTTTACATACTTGGATTAAATTTTTCATATACACATATTTGACTACTCTTTTTCTCCTCTTTTACAGGTTCATCCTTATGGGAAGAATAAGTCACATCATCAAGCATCAAACAGCATCGACAATAGGTATAATGTGAAATATACACATATTCTTTTACCCCTAGGATCACTTCCTCTTCTCTAGCTTCCATGCTTCATTTGTATCACTCCACACATTTTCTTCTCCTTGAAATGATTTCGCCATCGATCTACATGGTTATCACGTACACATATCTTATCTACTTTATGTTATCAAGAATTCACTCAACAACATAAAGTGGGCGAAAATGTAGACACTAAATCATGCACTTGGGTACATTTTTAGGTCTTGATCACATACCACTATTCATATGATTCCTAATCGATAAAAATAGTAATTGGCATCTATCTTCAACCTCTTTCTTTACCTTCTTGCTTCCTTTGTGGTCTTACACACCTCACTACCCAATATCACTTTCACTATTTTATATTTCTTGGCTCTGGAAACCAACAACTAGCAAGGACATCAGTGCCTAGGCGCCCCCATCCCCTCTGGGTTCCCTAACCTCTTTTTTATCTTTCTCGCCCCTTTTGGGTATATTTTATCTTTTGGCCATCTTGTTTTCTTAGTAGTCTCCCTTTTAGATGTTAATTATGAAATTCAAACAAGGGAATCATATAAATATAAATCTACATGGTGTACGGGACCAAGATCTAAGCATCTATTACTATCACCTAAGGTTACATCCATAGGAACTTCAAGAGCATCAAAACATCCATTTAGTATCCATTCAAGGGACAAGAGACTGCATTCTTCTACATACACTTCATAGGAGGGGAAGTACATTGTGACATCCACACATCTACTTACATTGCTACATCTAGTTATTTCTTGCTATCAAGTGCATCTTGTACAAGAGCCACTTAGGGCATGATTCTTTCACACACACATGAGAACTACATGTAGTATGAAATGTAGTGCAACACTGGGTCATAAGTTCACTTTGTTGGGTGATTGTCAGGGTCAGTCTAACTCCCCATTTTCACCTTTTTATTTTTAATATTCAATTTGTTTTTATGTTTTACAGATGATCCTTCTCTTTACAGGTTTTAGGATAATTCTTTGGACATCCAATGACATAAAGGCGATCAATAGAAAATTCTGATGAAACTTGTGCGACACAAAAGAAATCACTTTCTAACCATTTTCACAGTCATGGGATCCCAGAGGAGGTCTACAGTGCCTAGATGCCACTGACCTATTCTAGGTGCCCTAATCTAGGTATATCTGACACTCACATAATTTTATGGGCTCGGTTGTGACAATTTTTCTTCTTGTTCCTGTAATTTTCAATTTTGGCATAGTCTAGGATTGATTACAAAATCAAATAAGTAATTTATCCCTTTTCTTTCTCTTAGGGTTTCAATTCCTAATTTTTTATTGCTTATGTTAGATCTTTACTTTATTGTTTATCTTTGCATTGTGACTCTGCAATTTAGGGTTTAACATTATTCTATATTTGTTAAATCACTTATCTCATAATACTAGTTCATTTTGTATTTTATCTAAAACGTTATCATAGTAGAAACAATTACAAGTGTTTAATTGTCAAGAATATTCAATAAAAAATATGTAAAACCTTAAAAGATCATATTTTGAACATAATATTATGTAAAACAATTAATAACATGTAGACATGTGAAAAACTTATTTTTCATTGTGTATTTCTAACACAACCTTTAATTGATGTAGCATCCGACCATCTCAAAGTAATAAAAATTTCAAAAAATCGTGAACACTATGCAAATCCAGGGAGGTAATTCTGGTAATGACTAAAACACACAAGACTAGAATTTCACCAAAAAAATCAATTACCTTTGATAAAAGAGGTTTGGTGCAGCCATACATACACAAATGTGTGTGTATGTATGTATGTAGGTGTGTGTGTGTGTGTAGATGTGTATATATACATACATATATAGATACATATACATACATACATACATATTTATACATATGTGTGTGTATATGAATCACAATTCAAAATAAGTTATACATGTCTCACATAATTTTCTAACTAATAACACTCACATATGCATAGTAAGTATTGCAAAACTATGTCACAAAATAGGTTAAAATAAATCTTATAGGGTGATTATAAATGGGAATATGGAAAATTATATAAAATATGGGAGAATCAATCAATCAAAGTTTTCAAAAAATTATCCATTTTCAAGTGGAACAAAAACTAATTTTAGCCAAATGGTGATTATTTACCACTAAATTACTCTTATTGCCTTATCCTTTGTTCAAATCCTAGGTTGGCTTGTTTTAAAGATGAGAGACCTTACAAAGGGGGTTAGCATTTAGGTTGCACTATCCCAAACCACCCCATGATACTTAAGTTTCTCCTAAGTACCAATACCACGAAGAGGATTCAAACCCACATAGCTCGTCCCAAGCCTAAGATTATATGCAACCAGGAATATAGAAAAAAATACTTAGAATTAAACCCTTGATTTGGATTTAGAACTTGACTACATGAATTTTAACCCAAGTATGTTTGATATGTATGCTCTCGGTTGATCTAAAATTTCTCTTGGAAGATTTAGAAGGTGTATTATCTATGTATCAAAGTGATGAGGTAATGTTCAAATGGTTTTAATGGATTATGGTACATTTGATTAAATATATGACATTTTGGTAATTTTCTCACTAAAATGACCCTACAATTATGCTAAAGCCAACTAAGAGAAGTTATCCATTTGAAATTATGAATTTTAAGTGGGAAAAGTGTAGGTTCATGACACGTGGATAGGTTCAAGACTGAACATGTTTATGGTTCACAAATCAATCCATAGGTCATGAAACTCAGGATCGAAATATGTTTGATGTGTTTTTAGAATGAAAATTGGCATTTGTATATATTACAATTGTTTTAGTAATAATATATTACGGAATGGGGTCTTATGGATTAGATAATATTTGGAAAGGGAAAATGTGTATGAATAAGGTAAATTATGCAATTATAGACAAATTTTATATAGGTACAAAAGGTATTATTGTTAGGTGCCTTGGACAAAATTTAGTTTGTTATTCATATCTCATGTTACGAAGTAATGTTCTACGTCGATAGTTCCATCATATGAATTCAAAATCACAAAGGATATTAGATTGTGCAATATGACTCTTGAATTGTATGACATGATTCCTATTAAAGGATAGCTTCCCCCAAACTACTAGTTATCACAATCATTAAATTAATGTGACCTAAAGTACTTGCAATGTGGGAAGTGTTGGTAAGACTAGTGATCCTTGAGAAAATTGTATAACTTGTAAGTCTTGTGATGCTTGTTGTTTCTAGTATTTAGTTTTCTTATGAGGCTAGTGTAATTTGTAGTGTTTGTAAGGCTTGTGATATCAAAATAACTTAGAATTCTTTCAAATCATGGGGAAATTAACATATTTGGGCTATCTAGTTTTATTATGCTACAGTGTCCCAACATCAATGGTGGTTGTGGAACTTGTTTATATATTTGCAATGTGTATGATTCCTATTATGGTTCCAATATCTAAGGTTTATATGATGTTTTCAAAGATACTTATGACATTCTCTAATTATGTCACTAAACTGGAAATTCTTTATTCTAGATGTAGTATCAAGACAACTCATTTTGTTGGGTTCTCTACTTGAAACGGTTTAGGGGATGTGCTTCTCACATGTGAAGGGAAATTCTTTGTTACGTGATTTTTTTCTTCATACATTTTCTCATGTGTCAACTCCTATAGATCAAGTTGTTTTATAAGAATATCATCACATTCATCTACCTCAGTGATGAACTCTTAATATCCACTAGATCACTTTCCCCTCTTGGAATGTTTTATTCTTTGCTTTGTTTCTTTATGTTTAGTCCTTGTAAACCCAATCCTTCTTATGTTTCACTTGATTCATTATCTAGTAAAGGTGATATACCTCCAAATTATCATGATCTCTTTTCTCTAGCTTTATTCATAACTATTTTTGGATTGAAACAATTAGGTCATATTTTCGTTTTAGAAAATACATTTTTTTAACACACTGAAACATATTCTATTTCTTCAATTCATGCAAGTTGATCATACAATATGAGAGGTGCACTTTTATAGCTCAATCAGATCCTACAAACAAGGAGTCAAGGCTATCACTCAATCCCACATATCTTCCATGAATCTCTCAACACACTTAGAATATCTCCTGTAATATCTCTCACACTCCTATTCCTAAGGTGAGTTTTTAATACACTCACATTTTGACATTAAAAGTAACAATAACCAGATCATATCAAGCCAAGAACTCATATGCTAATCAAACACCACGATCAATGAGATGAAATCAATTCATCAGAATAACTTTACCAAAACCTTTGCAAACAAATGAGCAACAATATCATATATTGTTATGGAACTTAATGAAATACAATGAGAATGGGACTTGCTTATGTACGCAAGGAATAACAATCTAAGAACCATTCAAGATTATAAATCAAGCCATAAATCAAGGAAAGAACTAGTCATCAAAGAACTAGTCAATACCATAGATTTAGGAGAGACCTAGCCATCAAGGATCTTGTCAATACCATATATCAAGGAAAGAACTAGTTAATACTATAGATCAAGGAAAGAACTATACCTAACAACTAGATAATATCCCCCTAATATCTAAATAAATAAAAAGAAATATCCACGCACATAATTTGGTGAAGATAAATACAATAAAGGTAAATAAAGTACCTAGGTGAACATGTGCTAAGGTAAATACCAACTCTAACACCCCCCCTCAAGTGAATCTAGATGCCAAAATAAAAGTGGCATGTCCATAGTATGAGTCTCGGCAACTAGGCCTGATGAGGTACTCATGTACAATATATCCATGAAGAAATATCGAACCAAAATAAGGAAAGAATCCTACTATAAGGAAAGAGAAAGAAGAAAAAGAAGTAAAATGTTCTCACAAACACCCCCAACGAGAAACTTCTAAAACCCCAAGCATTCCATGCAACTCAAGGTAGCGAGGTGATACAAAAGGCTTCGTAAAGATGTCTGCAACCTGCTACTGATTCAGAATGTACTCCAAGAAAATAAATTCATCCTAAATGTGTTGACAAATGAAGTGTATGTGTATCGCAATATTCTTGGTTCGTTGGTGCTCAACTGGGCTACGAGAAATGTGAATTGTACTTTGGTTGTCACACCAAAGTGTAGTCAGTGAATCCTATGGGAATCCAAACTCTGTTAATAACTGTCAAAGCCAAACAATTTGTTGACTCGTTATAATTGTTGCCCTATATTCTGCCTTTGAAAATGAAAGTGCAATAGCCTGTTGCTTTTTGCACACCCAAGCAACTGGAGAATAACCAAGAAAAAAATATATCTAGAAGTGGAACACATGTCATCAATAGAACATGCCCAATCTAAATCTGTATACCCAACCAACTGAGTAGAACCCCTAGTGTAGTGTAGGCCAAAGTGGGAAGTGCCCTACAAATAGTGTAAAATCCTTTTAGCAACCTGCCAATCACTACTATGAGGAGAATTTGCAAACCAAGATACAAGGCCTACTATAAATGAAATATCAAGGCAAGTATGGGTCAAGTTTATGAGACTCCTAACCAATTGCCTATACAATGTAGAATCACAAAGTGGAGTGGTACATGTGGAAGTAAGAGTAACCCTAGACTAAAAAGGAGATAGAATTGGATTAAAATCATCCATATAAAATCATTGAAGAAGATCATGTGTGTACTTTTGCTAACTCAAGTGATTCCATGAATCTATCTGAGAAATCTGCAAACCAAGTAAATAATTCAATAACCTAAGATCTGTCATGTCAAACTGTGTAGAAAGATCCCTCTGAATAGTCTGAATGTGGGGAGAAGAGCTACCAGTAAGTAACAGATCATTAACATACAAGACAAGTATCAAAATATCCTCACCAACATATTGGAAACACATTGTATGATTGGAGTGGAAACAAACAAAACCATTAGATAGAAGAAAAGAATCCATTTTCTCATACCAAGCCCGAGGGTCTTGTTTGAGACCATAGAGAAATATTCAGAGCCTATAAACAAGAGAAGAATCCTAAACAAATCCAGCATGTTGCTCCATGTATATTTCCTCTTGTAAATATCCATGTAAGAAGGCACTCTTCACGTCCATCTAGTATATGGGTCACCCCTGTGATGTAGCAATAGCAAGTACAAGGTGTACAGAATCCATCTTGGTAACAGGTGAAAAAGTCTCAGAGTAATCAAAACCTTCAACTTGTGAAAACCCCTTTGCAACAAGACGAGCCTTATACTTGTTAATGGACCCATCATCTATGTATTTGGTTTGGTATACCCACTTACACCTAACCATCTTTCTTCCTTTAGGAAGAAATACTAAATACTATGTATTATTCTTCATCAAAGAAGAATACTCAGTTGGCATCACATCATCCCACTCATGTATCCCATGAGCCTATGAAAAATATTGTGGATCCTCAGAAACTTCCTGACACAAAATTCCAGAACTGATAGAATGTGTGTGATGATGCCTAGTGGGTGGAAGATCCTCTATGAAAGGAGTTTCCCCAGAAACTTTAGTACGAGCCCACTTAGGCATTGTGACAACATCATTGGAAATAGGATCATCAACGACATTTATAACCTCCTCATTAACCTCCTCAAAGAAAGTATCCTCAAGATGATATGAAGGAGGCATGGAAGGAGATGAATAATCATGAGGAGTGAAGTGCTCATCAAACTGAACATGTGTTCAAAAAATAACGTTATGAGTATCAAGATCTAAAATTTGATAAGCTCTCATGTCCTCACAATACCCTATAAAGATCAAGGGTTTGTTCTTCTTATCCAAATATTTCATTTTCTTCTTTAGCACAAAGGCCCAAGCATGGCTCCAAAAGACTCAAGAAAATGATACATTTGGCTTAGTGTTGGACCAAGCTTCCTCTGGAGTCAAATTCTCAAGTGCTCTATGTGGCGTATGATTCTAAATGTTGTTAGCACAATTAACTGCTTCTTCGCAATAGATAGGAGGTAAATCTCTAGAATGCAACATATAGTTATCTATTTCCTTCAAAGTTCTATTCTTCCACTCTGCTAATCCATTTTTTTGTGGAGTATGAGGAACAAAATGCTAGTGAATAATGCCTTGAGTTGCCAAAAAATTAGAAAACTCATTGTTAAAGTACTCTCCCCATTATCAGTGTGAAGGGTCTTTATGCAACTCAAATATTGTTCCTCGACCAAAGCCTTGAAGACTTTGAAGTGTGAAAAAACATCACTTTTGTAATTGATAAAATAAACCCAAGTACGCCTCAGGAAATTATCAATAAAGGTAAGTGCATACTTAGCTCCATTGAAAGAGGGGGTAGGAAAAACCATCAAGTCACTATGCACAAGCTCAAGTGGTGAAGAAGCTCTTTTAGAAAAATTCTTAGGAAATGGATCTTGGTGTTGTTTCCTTAATGCATAGCTAGAGAAAAATCCCTCAAGACAAGAAACTTTATGAAGACCATCTACCATACCATGAGTTCTCAAATCCTTCAAATATGTGTAATTAAGATGTCCAAATCTTTCATGTCAAATCTTACTCTCTGAATCTACATGAGAAACCAATCATGTCCCTATTGAATAAGTGTCATCGAAACCCTCAAAGTGATATAGTCTAGAACTAGGATCAACAATACCCTGAGAAAAAAATGAATAAGGCTTCAAAAAATCTCTTAATTATGCCCCATGTGGTGTAAAATTCATTGTTTTCCCTTGACCAAAATGACAAATTTGATATACAGAAAGAAAATTTATAGTAATGTTAGGAACATATATTGCATCTTGGATACTGCCACCATCAGGTTGTATATCACCTTTTCCCTCAACAGAAAGAAAGGAAGAATATCCAACCTTAATTTTGGAAGTAGAATTCAAACCTAGAGAAACAAAAGAATCCTTATAAGAAGTCATGTGATGAGAAGCACGAGAATATATAACCCAACTATCTACAAGTGGTGACTGAGATATCCCAACAACATTAAGTGCTTTTTTATGCTGATTAGAAGGAAGTGGAGTGGAGATAGAAATTTTTTGTTGCTTGACTACATCCTTTAAGGCTTGCATTCACTTATAACACCTATGTTCTTTATTACCACTACCCCCTCAAAAATATCGTGAAAGGCTAGACTTATTCTTAGATTTAGAAGACTCCTTGGGTTTAGAGTTATTTTCTTTGGGTTTAGGAGAACTTTGAGATGGAGAAGGGGTGGATTTAGTTTTACTTTTTGGTTTTCTATTTCCCTTAGGATTATATGTAACTAATTCCTTTTGAGAGGTGGAAGACTCAAGGTGAGACAATTTGGATTCTTCCCTAGTAATTCTTTCAAAAAATGTTTCTAATTCAAACATTTTGAATGTGTCACCTAAGGCATCCATGCTAGAGAAAAAGGTTATAGAAAATATTTGAAATGGTCCTCTCAACTTGGATAGAATCAAGTAAACACACTCTTCATCTTTCTTATCTCTTCCACTCCCCTTCAACTGTGTCAAAAAATGCTTGAAGTTGATAAGATATTCTATAATTGTTGGAAAATCTTCAGAATTAAGAGAGGTGATCTCAATTTCAAGTTGTATGGCTCTCATATGATTCACCTTACCAAATAAATCCTCTAGTTTCTCCCATATTTTGAAAAGAGAGTCACATTTTTCTAAATGAAACAAAATACTGTCACTTACATAAGTTCCTATCAAACCCATACACTCATCAAATTTAAACCGGTACTAAAATTTCTCATACTCTCTAGTGAACACTTGTTGTTCTGAAGAAGTTAAATCCCATAATCTTGTCCACTTAATTATTTTTTCCATTCTTGGTTTCCATGTGTGGTAATTATGTGGTGTTAATGGTTTAACATGATCTAATGCAGAAGTAGATAAAGACACCATCCTCAAAAAATCACTAAAATAAATACAAGAATCGAGTGATGCAACAAGTCCCCCAAGCAACGCAACAAGAGCCCCTCAGCTTTTGGCACTTTATAATTATAATGTAATTCTCAAAATAAATATTTCCAATGGAAAGAGCACAAAAAAACAAGCACTTTTACAAAACAAAACGACACTCAAAACCGAGTTACCGATCAAAAGATACAATTTTTTCAATATTATGCTCTACTATTTATTTTAGTTGGCACTAAAACAGAATAAAATGCTCTTGCCTTCACCACACAAATAAAATTAAACGAGGTTGGAGTTAAGCACCTACTAGTATGAATCACAAGCTTTAAGCCCTCATACAGCCATACCATATGACCAAGGGCTAAGGATTTTAATGGGTTTATGGGGTGTACTATTGGTTTTTGAGAAAGTCACATCCAGTTTCTTCTTCTGATAAATTGACACGAATCTCGAGATAAACTAGCACATTTCTCTACATTAAAAAAACCAAAAAAATGAATGCCTCCAGAAATGGTCAAGTTTATAGTCGATCTTAGGGTTTTTCCACCTTCCGGATCCAATGGAAGTCTCTATTTTCCATAAAAGCACATGCAGCAACAAAATACAGATAAATCCCGAATATGTAAAAAATGTTTACAAAACGAAACTTACATACGGATGTCAACAGAAATATCCTACTCTGATACCATAAAAGGAACGATAACCAGATCGTACTAAGCCAATAACTTAGATGTTAATCAAACACCATGATTAATAAGATGAAAGTAATTTGCCAGAATAACTTTACCAAAACATTTGCAAACAAATGAGCAGCAATATCATATATTGTTATGGAACTCAATGAAATACAATGAGAATGAGACTTACTTATATAGGCAATGAATAACAATCTAAGAACCATTCAAGGTTGTAGATCAAGCCATAAATCAAGGAAAGAACTAGTTATCAAAGAACTATTCAATATCATATATTTAGGAGAGAACTAGACATCAAGGATCTAGTCAATACCATCGATCAAGGAAATAACTATACCTAACAACTAGATAATATCCCCCTAATATCTAAATAAATAAAAAATAAATATCCACACACATAAGTGGGTGAGGATAAATACAATAAAGGTAAATAAAGTACCTAGGTGAACATGAGCTAACGTAAATACCTACTCTAACAAGCATGCATGTGCTAGTGTTTTCATTGATGTAAAACGTACAAAGGCATTAATGAAAAAGGATGATGACTATAAATTCAAGAGAAATTTTTTTTTGATGATGATATAGGCAGATAAATAGTGACATGATTACAAGAGTGGAAATTGTGAGATTTGCTTGCTCAAGTAGGGCTAATTAGGAGGTCTAGTCAACATGGGTGTTAGCACATGAAGGAAAGAGATGTATGAAATATTTTGAAGCATGTTCAAGGAATGGATAACATGTTTATAGAGTGATGATAAACTCATACTATCCTTAGAAGGTGATTTTAGGGTTTGAGCATGATTGTAGGTCTACATCTAGACCTAGTCCAGGTTCCTGGTGGCCTAATGGAGCATGAAGGCTAGTTGAAAAGGTATGTGGGCCCATGAGGGTATACAGAGGAGAGATACATGTTGCCTCAAAGATATTAGGGAATTTTTAATGGCTTTGAAGCACAGGTATGGTGTTCACCTACTCTGTCTAGGTCTAAACCGGACCTAATTCCATGACCATTGGGGAAGTAGAGCCAAGTATGATCAGATGAGCATTAGGGAAGTTGAAATAGGTTTTCCTATAGATGTGGGAAACATTTCAAGTTTGTATGTTGAGAATTTTTCATGTTATTATGTTTATAGATCTATCGAGCTCAAGAAGGTGAGTTTTCTAGCTCGATATGATATATTTTATGTTGGTTGGCATACGAAAATTTTACATGGGGACCTGAGCCTTTCAAGGATGATGATTCATGGAGCTAAGAATGTTTTTCATTGAAAATTAGATCAAATGATGTCCTATGCTTTATGAACAGTCACTAAGAAGTTATGGTGGTCAAAAACCCCACCAAAACCCTAATTTTGAAGTGATGGAGGAACAATTGTTTGTATGAGCTCAAATTTCATTGGATAATCAAATTTTATTATTTGAGTATGGAAATGAATCCTCTAGCTTTCTGGTGGTTGTGATTTGGTGTCTTGACAGTAGGTGGAGCCCACTCAAAATTTCATGTTTTTCAGAAAAGTTTGATTTTCTCTCAGGTTTTCCATTAGACCTATTGTCTAAATTAGTGTTATAAGTATAAGGGAAGATAGGATACATGTTTGAGATGAATTTATACCATGGTAGACCCATTTACAATCTTTCACAGGTCTAAAAGTGAAGACTAGTTTTTAGGCCTAATTGGCAGTTTTTGACAATTGTGGTGAAAGGTGGTTCTTGGGCATGTGTGGTGATATAGGAGCATCATCAGGAATCCATTAAAATCCCAATTTTCCTATTTATTAGGTTAATTTATTTTTCTAAAGTATTTTGAGTCAAGAGAGAGAGAGAGATTTAAGAGAGAGAGAGAGAGAGAGTTTGAAAATTCAAATTGGAGCTTTTCCCCCAAAAAGTGTATTTCGGTTATAAAGGCATAATAAAAGAGTCCTAGAGGTTGATTAAAGGTTGGTATGTGTCTTGTATGTCTGTAGAGGTGCAGTGAGTTTCATGAGAGGTTGATTAGGTGTCTAGTAGAGGTGTCATAGTCTATAAAATGATGTAAAATGCCTACAATGTGGAAAAAGACATATAATGAGACAACATGACTCATGTAAGGGCAATTACACTTTAGGTAGAAGTTACATGCATTATTAAAATTATAGTATAGGATTATTAGGAGGGATTTATTAATCAATTTATCATGGTAGGAGGAGGAAAATATTGTAGTGAATGAGCATTCAAAAGCTTTGCATGAAGAACAATAATATATGAATATGAGCCTATTGTTGGTGTGTCTATCTTGTCTTTAAAGGTATCTGTGATTTTTGCATCCATGAGTGATGATTATTTACCATAATGAATAGATGAATATATTTCATGATTATTTATAAGTCTTTGCATGCATTACTCTGATATTGATGTAAGTTAATGCTCTATTTTGGTGAGTAGAATAGATTTTTGGCTAGCATGAGAATGAATGTGATTGTGAAAAGTGTGTACAGAGGTAAATGAGGTTTATATACATAAAAAGGAGGGAGAGAGTTGTTCTCATAATGGAATTTAAGGATTTTTCATATTTTTGAAGTAAACTTTCATGATCTTTCCTTTTACATGTTGAGATATACCAAGGTATTGAGTACTGTGAATTGTAATGTTTTGTTGAGGTGAGGTTTGCTAGTTTATATGTGTATGAAAAGTATCATAGTTACGAGCATGAGAATTTGGGTGTATGAAAGGATGAAGAATGTTTTTGAGTCTATGGAATGGTTGATGTTCATTACCCCATTGTTTTCCTTGGCAAGTTGAATAACCTCCTAAGTCTGAACTGTGACTGTGGGAATGATACTTGAGTCAATCTAACTATGTTGATTATGAGAGAGGGTATGCATGATGATAAAAAAATTTCTAGTGTGCATGTAATAAAAATTTAAGATTTCATAATTGAGAACTCTCTATACTTTATATTTGGAGGTATGATGGTTTATACCCTACTCTAAACGTGTAGGCAAGAGAGATTTTAGTCACTTTGAACTATGAAATGTGTTGATATGAGTTACCGGTAAGAGGAAAATGAGGAGTGCATGATAAAAACCCTCATGAAAAATTGGGGGTCTTGTATAAGGGTTTTGTGAAATTTATTCCATAAAGAATACTCTCAGGCCTGTACCTTGTATAGTTAGGGTTTTGTGGGGGAAATGTGTATTAGAAACCTTTAAATATTAAATCCTGATCTGAAACTTGGTAAAATACATGTTGAATATTTCCTCAAGTATATTAAAGTAAGATTTATAAGTTCCATTGGTTAGAAAAGGATAATTTCATGACAATCCTCATCTTGGATAGTGAGGCATAGTGAAAGACCTAAAGAAGACGGTTATTTTCCAAAGGAAGCATACCTTATATTTTGAATTCAAACTTGAAATTTCTCATGATTCAATAAATCATAAATGGGTACTCAAAATTTATTTTTTTGTGTCTTGAATCCATCTATAGGAGAGGTTATGAGAGTTATAAGACTATCCTAGGCTAGTTAGACCTTTGAGAGCAAAAAAGAGGAAACGTGGGATTGGAAAAGCTAGTAAAGGAGTAGGATTTTAAAACTTGGAATAAACCATAAGCATAATAAAAGGTATATTGAGGAGTTGAAATAAGTTTGTGGGTGTTTATATATGTCTCTAAGAATGAATTTTCTAAGTAAGCATGTCTTAAGGGCATAAATTACAAGATGGAGAAAGTATCTAGAAAGTTGAAGCCTTGTGTTATTTTTGGTCATGTTGATGGTTGTCTAACATGGGTTTTGAGTGATGGAATATGAGAAGTGGCCTATGGATCATAAAATAATAAAAAGAGAAAAAATATCATCCTTGAGCAAAAGAACTAAAAAGCTAGAAGTTGGTCAATATAGTGAGATAGATAAGATGTTTGTTTCTTTCATTATGAACCATTGTGAAGGGACTATTAGCTAAGGAATAAGGTGTGTATTCAAATTATAGGCATGGTAATGCTTACTGAAGGCATTTTTTAGTGATATTGACTCAATTTGTACAATTTTTGACCAAATATAGTAGTTTTAATCCATTATAGGTTTGTTGTTGATCCTCAAAAGCAGAGTAAGGGTGGAAGTTGTTGTATTAAAACATTTTGATTATTGAACTACATGAATGAATTTTTTTTCTCTACATCATGTGGCCTAAGAAGAGATTTCCAATTACTATTTGGGTATTGTAGACATCCAATGTGACACACTCCATGTTTTGGTTGAGTCATACAAGTTAGTTGGTTGAACAAGATGAAGTACTAAGTTCACCTACTTGACAGGGTTTAAGGACAGTGAAGGTTCTTTAGTGAAATTGGTTTAAAAGACCAATATATTTTCTTGATTCATGATATCTAGAAATTGGAGAGTGATAAGGGGTTAAATATGATTCTCTTCCATGTATTGAGAGGTCTTGAAAGTGTTAGTACATGTGTGAGAAGATTATGTTTCCAAGATTGGTTTCTGGGTAGTATAAGTATCATGGAGGACAGAGATGATTTGATGAATTTATGGTATAAGTCATGAAGTATAACATGGTTTTTGATATTCCATGTGTTGGTGTCTTTCCATTTATTAGCTACATTTCATGGTTGAGGAGATATGTTGAAGCTTGGTCTTCATCTTTGAAGACTGGTATGTTGGAGGTGCTTAGAATGAATATGACACAATCCTATTTGATGGTGACATGGTGTTGATGGATAGTGCATATGTTCCTAAGCTTGTAGAATTTGTTTATATGATGTAGCTTACATGTATTGATATTTTGGATTCATGATGGATTTTCCTTGTGCCCTTAGAGTCCAAGAAGTATTCAGTAGAGATGAAAGTAGCCTTTTATGCCTACTTGTAAATATTGTGTGTTTTGGCTTAATGCTGACCTATAAGGTCTAGTTGTGTGATTTATATGAGATGGTAGATATGTTTTTAATTTTTAATGACTGAAATTATTGTTCTTGGCTGACCTATATGGTTGTGTAAGCATGAGTCATTTATATAAGGCATGTTATGTTTGATCATTATGACTAGTGTAGAGGAGAGAGTTGTGAGCAAGCTAGAGGAGGTGAAAGAGAGTGTTAGAGGGCTCTAAGAAAGAGATAAGAAGAAGCATGAGAATGCAAGAAGTGCATAGTAGAAGGTCTTCAAGGTCATTAGACCTAATCAACATATGAAGGTGTAAGATTGAGTAGATAAGGAGAGACAGTTATTTGAGAGGGTTTTGAGGTGTATGAGCTAATCTTGTGATCACAATCAGTTGTTTAAGCAACAAGCCTTAGGCAATATTCATCTTTAGGTGGCTGAGGTTGTGCTTGGTCATATTAGGGGGTTGTATTCTCCTTGTAGGGTTATTTCCTTACTAAATAGGGGTTGGGATCCTTGTGGGATTGGTGCCTCACTAAATAAATCTTTTGTGATGTGTAATATTCATTCAAGTCTTTTGAATTGAGTAATATATTTAGAATTTTTACTGGGTTTTCTTCCCCTTGATGGTTTCTCACTTTATATCTAGTGTTCTTGTGTACTATCTTGTTCATGTAAATGGTTTTTCATGCTTAATATGATCTCATTAGTTAATTTATGCTAATTTTATGCTTTGAATGGTGTATGAAACTCAAGACAGATAAGTAAAGGTTTTTAAAGGACTGATTCACCCCCCTCTCAGTCATTGTGCTTCCAACATCACATACATTATTGTATTACTAATATAAGTCACCCAAACCTATATATGAGGTATTTGTGAAAAAATATATATTACAATAATAATATTATTTTCTTTCACACTGTAATAATGAGTTGTTTTATAACAACTCATTATAAAATAATATAAACTTGTATGATACAATGTGATCATTAATATGATTTCCTAACATTCCCCCTTAGTACAAACATGGTAGAAAAATACTCACGCTCCTATAACGTGTCACCTCTTCCTGCTCATTATCTTGGTCAACAACTCAAAATGAAGGTAGAGAAGGAACTCATCAACTTCTCATCAACCATGCACTACTTGGTATTCATCTACCAAACCAATGTGGGAACTATGAACATCAAATTTACATTTGTTCAGCCTTTAGAAATGCTTTTACTTAGCATGACCATTAACCTCGGTACAAATAGGGACTCGTACATTTGTTCACCATTCAAAATTGGTTTTAAATCGGATAACCACTAACCTAGTTATGAAAAAGGACACACACATTTGTTCATCCTCTACAAGTATCATGGTGTTACAATACACAATACTTTTATTTTTTGCTACATTTTTACATCAAGAGATTACATAGGATTTTTTCACTTATTACATCACACAAAATGCTACAAATATGAAAAAACTAAAAAATGAGAACTTAATTCCTCATCACCTCATGTATACTCTACATGTTATCATTGTTACTCGATCTCACATAACATAATTGGATTCCATTACTAGTGGACTCTAGTCTTGGTGTTCAACATTTCTGCACACCTTATTTGCCACTATTGCTCAGTATGGCCCCATTTTTCCTCCAGCATCTAATGAATCCATCCTCTAATTCCATGTTACTTAGCACATTCAGCTTTAAGTCTTGTTTTATAAGATGGATGTCGAGTACAACTAATAATATGTCTAGTTAAAATGTAGGATTTAACAAAAATGACACTTTTATAATGGTACTTTTGAGGACAATTTTAATGCTGATTCTAAACCATAAATTTATAAAACTGTAATACAAATTAACACATTAAAAGGATTTAAATGACAATTATAATGAGATATTATTGAATTTTTCAACATTAACAAGAATAATTCCAATAATAGACTCAATAAAAATAATTGTAATTGACACCTAAGATGGACACTTGATATGACAACAAAAAATAATCAAATGAGACAAAAAACTATTTAAAAACATTATGAATCATTACCTAAACATTAAGACATCACAAATTAACAAAACTACCAATCATAATGGCTTTCCAACACATTATACTTATCAAAAGGAAAATTTAACAAATTACACACCAACAATTTCACCCAACTAAAAATTTGACCAAATTAACAAGTATACAGGATGATTGGAATTTGTGCACATGGATCATTAACTGATCAGACAAAATGAGATCGCTCGACACAAATAACTCATTCAAGAAAATCAGAAAATAATGCAAAACAAAACAAAACAATTTTTCAATCCTTTAAGAAAATGATATCATAATACAGATGCAATTTTTGAATCCTTGCTAAAATGTAAAATCCTTTCATATTGAATATAATGTAGGAAATTCCAATCAAAACCGAGCTTGATGTTGAGTGCAAAGTATATACACATCTTCAATCATAATATAAACAAAACTACCCCTTTTTCTTCTCAATTCTCCATCACATAAGCCTTCTCTAATACCAAATGAAACAATTTTGTCATAGTTTCATAATGGAAAATACAAGAAATACACCAAAAAAATTAAACACACTCAACTTTATTATATTTCTTCAATTCATACTAGTGGATCATACATTATGAGAAATGTATTTTTTATCTTAATTAATGAGATCCTACAAATAAGGATTCAAGGCTATCACTCAATCCTACATAAATTTGCATGAACCTCTCAAAACACCTAGAATATCTCCTTTAATCTATCTTGCACTCCTACTCCTAAGGTGAACTATTGATACACTCACATACATTATTTTCTTACTAATATAAATCACTCAAACTTGTGTGTGTGTGAGAGAGAGAGAGAAAGAGAGAGAGAGATAGTTACTTGTAACAACATATATCTTTTTGAAATAATAATATTTCTTTCACACTATGATAATGAGTTGTTTTATAAAAACTCATTATAAAAATAATATAAACTCATACAATACAATGCGATCATTAATATGATTTCCCAACATCCTTTGAGGGTGCTTTGTGCCCCGATCACTTGAATTGCCTCAACTCTCATTAAAGTATAATGATTTCCTATTTGGTATATTTATAACTCTTCTCAACGTTCTCTAATTGCCCAGTCGCAATAGGTTCCCCCCCCCCCCTTCATTTTCACCTGATAAGTTCATATCCCCATGACATCGAACATACTACTCCATGTTAGTGGGAATCAACACCATAGTATTTTCCACAACCAAAATCATGATAACCATTTTCTTAATGAATTTTCCTCTAAGGATGCCTTTTTCTTATCACAAACACCAATTCATATAATCATATGTTCTTTCTCGAGTGAATCACAAAATGATATAAATTCTACTTAAAAATGAGAAAATGAAACCAAGTACTAATTTCAGATATTTATCTAGGTCTACTATACTTGTTCCAACTTGTAATCATGAAATCTTGGGTATAGAAGACCTATTGAGTCTAATTCACAAGGCTATTCTTGTACCTCTATCACTCTCCCATGTTACAGTAAATTAGTTCCATTTTAAGGAAATTTTAGTTTTATTTTCTTCAAATTCACTATCCTTGAATTCTTCCAATACTTTTAGATACCCTTTATTTATTAAGAGGAATTCAAAGTTTTATAACTCACTTTTATGTCATTTTAACCAGTTCAAAAAGATGGGTGACCAATTAGGTCTCTTCCCCTTGCACAATCCTATCCTGGGTGGACTATCAACGAGATATCTCTTGAATCAAATGTAAATATTTTAAACCTTATTCTATCCTTTAATACATTCTATGTAGATGATTTCTTCTTATTATGGTATTTAGAGATTTTAAAATAGCTGAGAAATGAAGATTTTAGAAATAAAACCCCAAAACAAGGTTTTAAGAAGCCCGATAGAGAAATTTTCACTTACCTTGCATTACAGACCTTTCTACTCTCATTTTCTTATTTAATAAGATCTAGGGGAACTATATGTAAGATTATTATTTGGTAGATAAAGACTGTAAATGATCTGCATCCTCAGAGCAATAAGTTGTATCTTTAAAAATGTAAGAATTCTACCTAAAATGGGGAAAATATTAATTTTAACACATAGTAATATCAATCATCATCACAATTACAATATTATTACCTTAATAGATCTCAAATGATGTAGTAAAAACTTAGGGAAGCATAGAAACTATATAAACTCAATCTCCTTTTACTATTCTTTCTTAATTGTGTTGTGATACAAGGAAAAAAAAGTATACAACAACGAGTATATCCTCTTTTCTTGATTGGTCATCATCTTTTCATGTTATATCTCACTTTTTTTCTATTTAGGAAAGATGAAAACTTTCTCAATGTGGATTTTCATGTTTTGAATTAGTCTGTAGTTGATATTTTCTCTTAATTCCATACCAAGAATATAGGAAATGGTTTTTTTTCCTCCCTAATGCACTGACAACAAACCATATTGGCTTTCCATATCACCTATTAACTAGGAATTGCCTAATCGACGTGCTACATCCTCTAGAAACCTGTGACACTTCACCACATTCACCATTTAGATAAAACTTGTACTTCATAAATTACATAATCAACAATAAAGTTCAAATTGGTGTTTCGGAGGGAAAACCTCTCAAAGATAGAAATCAACAAAAAACACTTCCTATGCCACATATGGATTATTCTTGATCGGATAGAGTCTTTCAAACTTTGAATCTTACAAATTGGATCTTCCAAATGACTTCAATTGATGTTCTTGGATCAAACCACCAAGGTATAAAAGAACTCATCATGGACTCTTGTTCATGAGTTTTTCTACATTGTTACCATGTTTCTTGATATTTGAAGCTGACATCCAAGTTGAATATTCAAAAATATGGTATTTCCATTTCAATAAATATTGTAAATATTTTTTGTCTCTTGTTTTGTTAACCATGTTTTTATCTATGTGTAGACACCAAAATTGGGTCATACTCCCCTTGACCCCTCGTTAAATAACCAACTCAAACACACTCACCTAACCATGGCCCCTTGCACCCCACACTAATATTAATTTAATTAAATTAATCCATGATCTCACAATATTTATTATTTAATTATCCTAATTAAGATCATTCCCACACCACCACCTCAACCTAAGACTATTCTTAGTATGTTGCCATAACTAACTAAGACCCAACTAAACCCTAAAAATCAAAGCCTACATTCCCTTTAACCACATTCCCGCCTGCTAGAAAAGAAGCTTCCATTCTAATCCACGGAAAGAAACTAACTGGACCCAAGAAATTGAGTAGATCTACCCATTTTAGTAAACATAGGAAATCCTGCCCTAACCGACGCCGGTCACCCCTAAACCGACGTCAGTTAACCCAGAACCATCGTCAGTTACCTTTTATTCCCTTTGGTAACCTTATTTGGAGGTTGGCACATTTATGAGAGAAAGGGAGAATAATCACATCTGCATGGAATCAGAGTGAGCATCCATTCACACCCAGACATCCACAACCATCTAAGTCAAGATTTGATTCAGCCAAGCAAGGAGGAAAGCCCAGGCAGCTCAAGCAAGAGTCTCCTATCAATCGGTGGACCTTCACAGAAGAAATCTCTCACCACCATCTCCACTCTTCACCCACAGTCGATTGGTAGCAAATTCCAAGTAAGTATACTACTCTATTTAGTCTAATTTTGTTTGAATACTTTCAGTATTTAGATTCTTATGTGTGTTATTGCTTTCCTAGCCACTCACTACTTTCCCCTGATAACTATCCCCCTATACCTCTTCCAAAACCCCTCAAAACCTTGTCCTAGCAATCCAACACTTCATTCCAACCTACCCAACCCTTTGTGCAATCACAAAGAAGATCCAAAATCCATTCTACAACATCTCCCACTTTCCCATAGTCACTGGCGTCGGTCTCCCTAAGTCGTCGTCAGTCGAGCCTATACTAACGTCGGTTTACCTACCCGATACTTCCCCTTTGCTACCATTCACCAACTTACTTGTCAACTCCTCCCAGCTTCACCAAAACCCCACCAGACCTATCCATTGACCTGCATCCCTATGCACACCTCCTAGACACCTCACCTAGTTCCCACATCAACTTGGAAAATAGACCTAGACCCCAGTTATTGACCCTTGTCATTTCTTCAGCAACCGTCATCGGTCACAATTAACTGGCATTGGTCAAGACTATACCAACATCGATCTTTGTGTTTGTCAACATAGTACAGACTAGCAACCTACCTACTTACCCCCAAGATACCTATAATCACATGTGACCTTCATCTAATCTCTATCAGACTGGTAGAAACCAAGAACCATTTACCCGACCTCCGGATTCGATCTTAGCCTAGCCTGTTAGATTAGATTTTGCTTATTGTGTTTATATGAGATGCCTAAATCATATTGACTACACTAGGACAATATTTACTTTATTTATTGCATTAACTTGTTTACAACATGGGATTGACAACCTTTTAGGGAGTACCACACTTCTTGGAACTAGCATACGCTAGGAAGTCCATTGTATATACTATTGAACTTCTATTTGGTGGTCTTGTTGTTTATTTCAAGTAGTTCCTTCTAGCCAAAAGGAATCTCTCATGATCAGTTGTGGATCAAGAAGTCATACGCATGCAACAACCTTCAACCAACTTCAACAGGTACTCCTCCTATCCCTTTTACCCTTATCTATTTCATCACATTCCGAGAAACGCTCTAAGAATCAGGTGAAACACTATGATAGTTTCTAGTTGATCCGGTGGCTTCTTTCGAATTTTTTCCTTACAAGTTATGGTCTGAAATGCTTCATATCTAGGTATCACTTCACGGTCTGATCCTTTCCTAAAAATATAAATTTCAGCAACATTTAAAATTGGATAAATTGCTAAGTCCTTTAGAAGCTCTAATCCATATGCATTAGCTGAAAAACTTCCTAAGTATCTTGTAAGGTTCTGTTATTTTTAGTTTCATCTTATTATATTTTCCGTTTGGGAATATTTCTTTCCTTAAGTGAGCTAAAAAAAATATCATACCTCAAATTGTACCTCTCTCCTTTTCAGATCTACTGTTCTCTGTTTATACTTAAACTTCTTTCTAGTCTTCTCTTTACCTCTTTTTGGAGCTCTTGCATAGCTATTGCAAATTATTCACCCTATGCACTTCTTATTTCTTGTTGACCCAAATTTCTCAATTCATATATACTCTAGGATTCATACCATAAAAAATATGAAATGTGATCATACTTGTACTCTTTTTTGGTGAGTCATTATATGCAAATTCAGCTTGTGCTAGTATTTGATCTCACTGTTTGGAATTCTCACTTGCCAAACTTCTAAGGATATTTCTAAGACTCATGTTGACCACTTCTATTTGTCCATATATTTGAGGGTGGTATGCACAACTGAAATTCATATTAGTACCCAATTTCCTCCAAAGAGTTCTTCAAAAATTACCAAAAAACTTAGTATCTCTATCTAACACAATACTATTAGGTAATCCATGTAACCTCATTATTTCTTTGAAAAAAAAATTTATGTGAGATGCATCACTTGTCTTAAAACATGGAATGAAATGAGCCATTTTGGAGAATCTATCAACTAGTACAAAAATAGAATCATTTTTCCTGTGGGTTTTTGGGTAGAACAAGAACAAAATATCATACTTACTAAATCCTAAGGTCTATTTAGAGTAGGCAGTGGTTGATACAAACTTGTATTTTGACTTCTTACCTTTGCATACTAGAAAATTCTATAATCTCAAAAACCTTGTTCGCATCCCTTGAAATGCCTGGCCAAAAATAGAATGCATTCACATGTATAAGTGTCTTATCTTATATAAAATGACCTACAAGGGTTGTCACTATGTTTTTCATTTAATCAAATTTTCTCTCATAGATCCGCTTGGAATACACAATTTCTTTCATTTTGACAATAGACCATCTTACTACATATGGTCTAACCAAGGACTTCTATCACTACTTGTAGGATTCTGACATGCCTCATATGATTCTTTGAAGTTTGAATCTTCCTTATACAAATCCTTCAACATTTCAAAACTTTTTATATTCACCTGCATTTCTTGTAAAATAATGATCTTCTTTCTTTAGGCATCAACAACCTTGTTATATTGACCACTCTTTTGTTTAATAACAAAAAAAATCTGAAGGATTACAACCCATATAGCATGCCTTTGATTCAACTTAAATTTTAACTATTAAAGAATTAAAAATCATGATTATCAATGTATAAGACAAACTCCTTTGGCATTAAGTAATGTCTCCACTTCTTCAAGTCTTATACTATTGCATAAAAATCATTATCATAAGATAAATATTCATTTTTTAGCATCATTGAGTTTTTCACCTAAATATGTAATTGGCTTACCTTATTGACTCAAAATAGCCCATATAGTCAGTTCCACTTGCATCACACTCAACTGTGGAACAATTTATAAAAAATCAAGTAATGTTAAAATAATATGTCTCTATAATTTTATTTTTCAAAATTTGAAAACACTTTTCCGTAGCAACATCAGTCCACTTGAAGGGTTACTTACTTCCTCTAATAGTTTCCACATTATGAGCACAAATGGAAGCTGAAAATCTTTACAAACTTCTTGTAAAAAATTGTAAGACCATGAAAACGTTCTTATCTCAAATGGATTTCTGGGTGTAGACTATTCTTTTATGGCTCTTACTTTGTCCTTGTCCATTTTTATTCGTTCTTTTGAGATAAAAAAACCCAAATAAACTAGCTCTATTTTTAAAAATGAAAAAAAATTGAGGTTGATTGGCAATATTTCTTCTTATAATTTTTTTAAAACCATTCTCAAATTCTCAAGATGGTCTTCCTTTGTTTTACTATAAATTAAAATATCATCAAGATGACATGATAAAAAAAATTACCTATGAATGGTTTGAGTGCTTCATTCATCAATATTATAAAAAAATACTTAGGGAATTTGTCAATCCAAAAGGCATTACCAACAAATCATCATTTGTCTTCAAAGTTATTTATTACTCATCTCCTTCCCTTATTCTTATCTAGTGATATCCAATTTTCATATCTATCTTGGAAAAGTACCTATCACCACTCAAACAATTCTATTAGATCATCTATTATTGGTAAAGGAAATATATACTTGATGGTAATTTTATTAATAGATATGGAATGAGTACACATTCTCCATCCTCCATCCTTCTTTGGTGATAGAACACTGAATGGAACTATAGAAGGACTCAAACTTTCTCTCATCAATCCTTTATCCAAAAGTTCTTGAACTTGCCTTCTGATTTCTTTATTCTCTTGTAGAGGTAGCCTATAAGTCTTCCTTATTTGGAAGACTTTCTCCTAGTATGAGATCAATATGATGGCTAATGATTTTATTAGGAGGTAACTTATTTTTAAAATCATCGACAACAATATCAACAAAATCATTCAACAAATTATGAATTTTATTAAGTAATTTATTCAATTTTATCAGTAGTGATGATCAGTTTTTGGTTTACCAATGATTTCATAGCTGACCTCCTCTTTCTTAATTTTTTGTAGGAATCTTTTACCATCAGTTATCAGCACCTTAGAGCCCTCTTCTACAATCTACACATTCTTCTGTTTAATGGAGTTAGAACATGTTTCTTACCATCCTTTTCAAATTTATAAGTGTTTTATTTACCATCATGTATTTCCCTCATGTCATATTGTCCAAGGTCTGCATAGGAGAACATGACATACATCCATAGGAATCACATCACATACAACCTCATCCTTATAACATCTTATCTGAAATTCAACTTTACACTGTTCATTAACAAGGATTTGATGACCCTTTTGTAACCAAGATACTTTGTAAGGATTTGGATGACTTACCTTTTGCAAATTCATTTTATTAACCATCTATGTAGACACAATATTATTAGTGCTTCCACTATCAATAATCAATTGATAACACTTACCTTTTTCTTTACATATTGTTTTGAAAAGTGTCTTTGTTATGTGACAAAATTCCCTAGAAGGTAAAGTTTGAACATTATTTATTTAATGAAAAGAAAATAATTATTATGGGTTTTCTAGATTTATTTCCCCAAGGATTGAATTCTAACGTAGAAGAAATAAATTAAAAATAATAATAATAATGAAGACCCCTTTAAAATAGGGTGTAATCATATATACATAAATATCCCTTTAAAATAGGGAGGAATAAAAGAATGATAAAAAAAGACTTATCGACTCCTTTAAAATGAGGGATTAGGATTAAAATGTGGACCCCATTTATGGAGGATAAAAATTAAATGGTAAAAATGTTTGTTATGAACGGGTGTGTTGGTTACCATACCACCCAAGAAAAAACACTATTTAAACCTTGTGGTGAGGACCAATAAGGCATGGAGATCTATCTCACACATTGGAATTATTTGCTCAAGAATTTTTAAGTGGTTAAGGGTGAAGGAAAGTGGTGGACATTAGAAAGGGGCACTCTAGGGTTTCCTAACTGGGTACGCTAAGTTTAACCCAAGATGGTTCCTAGCCAAGGCAAGAAGATTATATATCAACTATTTTCCTCATGATAATGTGACCAGTCTTGAATCTCTGATATTGCCTAATAATTTCTTGAGGAGCATACGGTCCTCACCCAACTTTAGGAAGACATGTACTCAACTTTGTAGCTATTGGTTTACTTAATAAATTTATATTTCAAGAAAAACTCATTTTTATATAATTATCTTACATTTTGAATGCATATAAATTATTTCATATGTTTAAAGTAAAATTTTATTTTCTATATTATAAAGTTCCTCATTAAGACATTACAATTTGGTATCAGAGCTAAAGTTCCTCAAAGAAAAAATAAATAAATAAAACCTATGAGTTATAGGTAAAATTCTATTAGTTAAATTAAAATATTAGTTTGCCATTGTATTGATTATATTAAATAAAAAATATTATGTGAATTTCCCCATTAAAATCCTACATAAATTCTTCTTAGTTATTGTCATGAGCAAAATTTTATTTAGAAGTTTACATATGTTAACTAGACTATTAACTCGTAGTCTTAGTATATTCTCATTCATATAAACTATTTAAATGTGAATAAATAATAAACTTATTCCTACACTCATCCCCTAACTCATGCACTAACCTCTCACCCTATAATATAGGTCTTAAGTTAATTACTACCCTTGATTCTTGGTGGGTATGTGAATAAAAGTGAGAAGTGTTGGTGAACATTGGGTAAATTTTGAATCAGGGCCTACACCCCCTCTATGGTATGCATCCCATTTAATTCTAACCACATTCTAATAGATTCATGGTCCATATAATATAAGTTTTATTTAAACATAAAACATTATAATATTTTAACTTTTAGTTAAACTTCTAATGTTTAAAACTTTGTAATTTAAAAAAAACACTTTAATTTTAAAAAACTTAATATTTATATTTAAAAAAAGTATGCTTATGTATATAATAATAAAGGTTTACTTTTATAAATCAATATTTTAATATTGTAACTTCCCTTTATATGAACTAAAATAAAAGAGAGTTACATAGTAAGGGGTGACCGGAGAACTCACGGTCCCACAAAATGCCACTAAGGCAAAAACAAAACAGAAAACACCATGAGGGCTACATCTACACGCTTCTAGGGAAACCAGAGAGCACAACAGAAGAAAAACCACCACCACCATCATGCACAAGCCGCAACACCAGGAGGAGGGGAAGGATCATCCCAATGAGGGATGAATGCTTCTCTATTTAGCTCAAACAAGGGAGGATCCACCTACCAACCGTCGTGATCAATAAAATGCATCTGTAATGGCACCATAATTCCCTAACCAGGGGGAGGAGAGTCAGAAATGATCTACATACCCGGCGGCAGAGAATCCCACAATGGAGAGTTGGTAACGCCCTTCCCCTTGGGAGGCAGAATCCATCCAGGGCCAGAGGAGGATGGGACAGAAAGATGGCCCCAAGGAGATGTGGAATGGTGGCTACGCAAGTGACTCCTCCAACGTGGTACTACAGGGGGTGGGCTTCGGGATGGAAAAGGCTGAGGTGTTGGTAGTTGAGGATCTGGTGGGACCTGACTCATAGTGCATGGTGTACTCCCCTAATGAAGGAAGCTCCTGTAGGTGCATAAAATATAGGGCCACTTTGGTAGCTTGAGCCTGAATCTATATTCGCATAACAGACAAAATAATCACTTTATCACTAGCGGAAAAAAAGTGACAGATTGATCATGCTTGAAAATTAAGGAATTATGAGCTTTCCAAATATGAAACAGAATACAGGCACACAAAAAAATCAAAATCATATTAATGTAGTGAGGCCAAGGACTGAAATCACCAAATAAGGCCTGAGGTCAACAAAATAATTCAAGGCGGTAAGGCTGAAATAGGGAATGGATCCATTTCCATATTATCTGAACATGGGGACAGGACCAAAAGAGGTTTTTGAATGACTCGGGGTAAGAACAAAAAGGACATTTAAGATTAGGAATGTTAATATGACTAATTCATTCACCCACAGGTAGACCTTGGTAAACAAGACACCATAGGAATTGATTAACTTTAGGCTCAAGAAGAGAGTTCTAGGTACGGTAAATTTAGTTCTGGTATTGTAGCGGGGGAAGGAAATTTCCTTATTCCACTGCCAATCATGCCACCAAGTTGCATGAGGTTTAATCCCCAACTTGTGGAGCATAACATCTGGCAGAAGATCTTGAATTTTGTAGATAGATAGGAGGTCCAATTTGACAAGATTGAATTTCATTTTGAGCTTAGGACAAGTAATTCATTCATTATGAATCACTAAATCCTGAATAGTATGAATTCCCTTGCTATAAAATCGGAGAGCTTTGGTGCTTGGAGTTTTAACAAGTGGAATATCACCTTCAGTGATGGTGGGAGACCAAAAAATATTATGTCAATTAAAAGAGATCCCTATGTGAAAACCATCACCAACCCAATGAAATAAGGGTTTAACCTTCTTAAAGGATTTCCAGATACTTTTGGCAACAAAGGTGCCCACAATTTTGACAGGAATTGAAGTGATCATGAGAGTATGAAACCCAATATTATTCCAACACTTCTTTATGTAGGGGATCTAGACATAATGCAATGACACATCATAATTTTCTAAGTCTAATTTCTTGATAAACATCAGATCACCCATATATAGCATAAGGAAACACTTTGTTAGTAAACATCAATAACTCCCATATTGTAATGATCCCAAGGAAGACAAAAAAATTCCCAAGTAACTCAGTAGAAGCTAGCTGAACCAGAACTTTATACCATAAAATGTCTCGAAGCATCTTGGCAAGCTAAGAGAATGAAGTGTGAGAAGAGCACCAACACATAGAGTAATAGACATGGGTAGCAGCAAGGATCTTGGTACAAACTTGAATTTTACTAGCCAACGATAAGGGTTTGGAAGATCCCTTGTTAATTTTCTACTCCACCCTGTCAATAACATATTGCCATAGCGTCGTTGAGTCACTATCAAAAGAAAAGGGAATGCCCAAAAATATGAATTGATCACCATGTTTTATCCATTTCTAGTGGTAGGCTTTCAACCATTCCATAAGAGATTGAAAAATCTACTGATATCACGAGGTTTTAGATAACTGAATATTGGAGTTAGAAGCCAAACAGAGGTGTTAAGGCACTCAAAAACCCTAGAAACATTATACTCAGATTCATCAATAGTAAGAAAGGAATCATCCCTGAAATTACCATTGATAAGATGAGTCACACAATCGAGGAGGAAAATTCCCTGAATGTTCCCTTGGGAATCCAGATGAGCAATTAAATATCCTAATGTATCAGCAACAAGAACAAACAACATCGATGCAAGAGGGCACCCCTTTCAGATAGAATGGAAAATTTCGATGGTTGTGGATTGATTCCCATTAATGGTGAGTTGAGTAAAGGCATTAGAAAATAATGTGCTAACAACTGATTGCAATATATCCCCAAATCCAAGGGCTTCGAGCATGGAAAGAATAAAACGCCACTCAATACGATCGCAATATTTTTCAAAATAAAATTTAAGGAAGATATACCTCTGTAAAGAAACTCGAGCCCACTCCATGCCTTCCCAAACAAAAATAATATTATATAAAATGTAACGGCCTTTAACAAAACCAGTTTGTTCAGGCCTAATGATTTTTGGCAGAATATCTGCAATACAAAGAGCCAAATCCTTAGCAATATTTTTTTATGAAACATTCAACGGAGTGATGGGCTATCAATTGTTCATCTGCTTAAGGTCACTAGTTTTGGGAATGAACTTAATGTTTCCTTGATTGATGAAACTCCCAAGAGATCAATTTTGGATAGCTTCATTATAAACCCGAAGAATATCAGGCACAACAAAAGACAAAGTATCTTTGTATAACTCACTTGAGAAACCATCCAAACCTATAGATTTGTCATCCACAAGACAGAGTAAGGCTATGTGGAGCTCCTCCAAAGTGAGAGGGGAATTGCAGTGAGAATGATCTCTAGGAGAAATTTTATTGAGCACCACATCAACACACTTCTATAGGGTAATATCTCACTAAATGGAATCTTCCTGAGCTTGAAAAACTAGATGGTAGTGCTTGAAAAAAGCATTAGTGATCTCTAGGAGCTCAGTAAGCTATTGGTGAGAATCATAGATAGCTTTAATCTGTTGATGAGCATGCTTGGCCCATAGGGATTTAAAGAATCTTTTAGTGGTTTTATATCCCACCTAAAGCTAATGAAGTCTCAACTGGATCTGCTTACCACGGGCCAAATGCGATTCACTAAGCTTGAGCTTGTTCCGAATACCAGTAGCCTAGATCTGAAGATGTGTTTCAAAAGGATTTTTCTTGAGAAGTATAGAAATACTTCTAAATTCAGAGTGCAGTGTGGAGTCGGCCCACCTAAGGACTCCAGCCACTTATTTTCTGAACTGGTAGAGGAACTGATTGGTGCATCGAATCGCCACCTCTCACTAAGAAATCTAGCTAGAAACAAAAGGTAGATGTGGCACCATGTTCCAAATTTTAGAAATGAGCGAGAACACTCTAGCATGACTCAACAGAGATACATTAAGAAAGAATTGATTTTTAGACACCTTAGGAGGGGCCCCTACCAAACAACTATAAATGTGATCAGATGGTGGTCTGACAAAATCAAGTCTGTCTAAACCTTGATAACGAAGGAGGATTGTGTGTCAAAATTAAAAAAAGGCTACTATGAAAGAAGTGCACAATCGATTCATTTTAAGACTCGATCATATCCTTCTCGAAGATTGGTCTAGGTAAATAAAGCCTAATCTTTAAATTTATGCCATCGTCTAAATAAAAAATCAGAAAGACCCCAACAGATTTTAAAATAATACCAGAATGAATGCTCACCAAGTCACCAGCACATATGAAGGGTTCCAAATTTATCATCTCAGTGCTCTACCATATTAAAGTCACCACACACTAACTAATACGCAAATAGTAAGTTATCACCTAACAATTTTCATAAAGTTACTCTTTCAGGACCATCATTAGGGGCATAAACGTTAAGAATACAAAAAGAAAGGTCATTAATACTCATAATCACCCAAACATCCCTATTGCTGGGATCCTGGCTTGGGGTAATGATTAATGCCAGAAATTTTGGCAAAATGAAAATGCTAGTACCCCCTCTGTCATAAATATGATGCATGTGAAAATGCGTAAAATCTGGGGCAATGCAAGTTATAGTAGTCTAAAGCAAAAAACCAGATATCTTGATTTCCTATAAACAAATAATATCTAAGCTACTAATTAATTAGCAAGCTAAACGAACAGAGAATTTTTGTGAGGGCTCTTTCAGACCCTGAACATTCCATGACATGAAATTCAGGAAAGATCAGACATATCAAACTCCTAATGCCTATTCGGAATTCCATCTTTAGAGCCGAGAATGGAAAAAGTGTTGGCAAGAAGAAGATGGTATGAATCAAAATTCTCAACATGAATGGAGCAGAACTTGGCCCCATCATCCCCTCACATGCCGAGTGAAACCTCTCGAAGTGGAATGAAAGAACATTGTAGAGGGATAGAGGTTGAAGAAAAATTCCTAGCATTCCCAGTATTTTCTGAATTAGAAGAAATAACCTGGCTTTGAGAGGGTTTAGAAGGAATGGAAACTGAAGGGCGAGGTGGCTCCACCTTGGCTCATCCTTGGATGGAGGAGGAGAAGATACAGGAGGCGGAACTTCAACAAAAGGTTTTGCACCTGAGCTATTCTTAGTCCCCACCATATTCCAACCATCACCTTTAGAGTCGGCCTTGGGCTTAGGGCTAATGCTTTGAGTTGGTGTTGTCTTAAAGCGGGCCAAAAGCAGACAATCCTGAATGCAATGGTATAGAGTCTAACAATAGAACCACATGTTGGGGAGGTTGAAATAAACCACCTTGTGATAGAAACACAAGGACCCAACCTAAAAATCTAGATGGTCTCGCAGATCTTTCACAAGGTCCACTTCAACACACGCACGTTTGTTAAGACAAGCGAATAAAAAATGCTCATGTTCATGGAAAATCACCATGCCAATGGATTTCATAATCTTTGGAAGAAATGACCAGAGATGAATAGGAATACAGGGAAGCTCAATCCAAACTAGGATTTTTAAATAAACTTGGTTAGTGGGATTAAAAACTTGGTGCCACAAAGAGAGAACAAACAAAGTGTTTCCTGGGTACTAGCATGTTGCCCTAAGTATGAGGGCTTGGAGTTGAGAAGGTTCATGAAAAAAAAAAGATAAAACCCCTTGGTGAGGTTACAGACACCTAAAACCAAAATATCGTTAGACTCCCAATGGTTTTTCATCCAATTCTATAGATATGTTTCTGAGTGAATGCGGCCACAGAAGTAGGCAATAAAACAATGCTTTTGATACCACTTGACCACAAGATATAAACATTCATCTGAAATAATAACATTCGAGGGAGAGGTAGATTCCATACCTCATCATAAACTTTTGGCAAAAACTTCCCTGCGTGCTTGGGAGTCCTTTCCACCAATTGAAATAGTTGTTGCAATGGGAGGAGGGTTGGTCATTTATAAGCTAAGCACCACCTTAACAGCGGGGAAAAATTCGGAAGATACTATGATATGACTGACAGGATACTGTTATAAAATCTATGAACACGTAGTATTCACAGTGAAGTATGGCAAGAGCAAGAATGAGAAAACCCTAGTAGAGTCGAAGTATGTACTTCATTATGTAAAACAATATTTTAACAAAAAAATATAATTTATTAATATTTTTAAAGTAATTAATAATAATATATACTTCATAAGTGAGTAGTTAATTTGTGTCTTACTCAACCTTTTTATTTTATAAATTAAACAATTATGTCTGAGTTAAAATTTTGCTTCAAGTAATTGGTTTAACAAAAATAATATTTTTTGTTTTGGATATATGCCCTTGGTTAATTAATTATATTTAATTAAGATAATATATAATAATTAATAATATATTTAATTAGAAAGGCATATATTCCCTCGGTTAATTATATTATATTTAATTAAACATGTGTTGGCCTTACATACTTGCAGGATCTCCTCTCCCACTGGGGAAGTGCCCCCTACCCGGTCATCTAGGTTTCTTCTTCATCACACCGTCATTCCCAACCTCGACACCATTCTCTACCTCGTCTTAGTTCTCAAACCCGTGGCCAAGGCATCCAACATCAGCTTCACTCTCGGTCTCGGTAAAGCTCCTCCCCCTTAGTGGAAGAATGATGGTGTTTTTCAATGGCTCAAAGGCAGTGAGAGGTGGAGGGCTCCCCCCCAAGATGACAATGGCTCCGGCGAGGGGGATCAACCCTTCGTGGTGGTAGTGGTTGGGGTTTTCCTTCTTCTTCTCCATCTTATGGCTCCATATGAGCTGTTCTTCCCCCAGATAAATTCCCACATTTGGTGTTAGTTATCTATCCTAACCAACAGGATACTACAACCCTCAATCAGGGAAATGGTTGGAATCTTGTGCCAACCTCTCCCAACCCCCCTATTTCAAGGTTGGGGAGACATTCCACATATGCTACCTTCTCTCACCCCTCCTTCGGCCATTATGTTTGCCTCTGCTGTTGAACTGGCTGACCTTGTGGATTTTTGTAATTGCTTTGTTTGGACTTGTTTCTTGTGGCACGTGTTGCTAGGTTTGATGCTTTCTGGGGTGTGACTTCTCCACCCATATTTTTTTATTTGAAACTGAAGTGTACTTTTGCATGATTTTATCAATATAAAAGTACACTTTCAATAAAAAATTATATAAAAATTATTTATTTAAATATGAGTCCATAAACACTAATAATTAGATTATGGGAAGAGTTTTCAAAATTAAAGATAATGGATATTGTAAATAATGACTATTGTACAATACACAACTCTATATTTAAGTAAAATATATTTACTCCTTTATAAATATACATTCCTTTATAATTATGTATGCCTATGCACATTATAATATTTTTTTCACCATTTAGGAGTGATAGTGATGGATCTAGTTTTTACTTACCCTAACCCTAATGGTGTGTCCTAGGTTACTTTCCCCGGCAGATCTGGTAATGGTGATCTACAATCTAGGCATTTTGATTATGTTTGAGAGTAGTATTGAGGTGTGGGGTCCCATAGTTTGGCCAAGGAAAGTTCCTTTGGCACCGACAGAAATTGTGGATATGACAGCTCAACTTCTCGAGCTGCTCTAATCTATTTTCCCTCTCAATAAGCTAACACGAGGATCGCAGTACCTAATCACTCCTTGGTCAGTGGGTTCTACCCTATAGATAAGGTGCTAGATTCCCTGATTCATATTGCCTCCCAGCCACTTGCTGATAGTGTAGAGCATCTCCAAATTTTTCCCCATACTCTTATTGGTAATACGATGACTCTTCAACTCCATTGACTTGCTAATGGGTTAGATTTGAAACGTACTCTTGCCCACAAATTAGGCTATAATTTTGGATATTTTGGCCTCATTTTTTGGGGAAAATTGCTTTTGGATGATCTACCTTTCTTCTCCTACGGGATAGTCACGGATTCCTTGATTTTTGTGACTAGATTTCTTATGGGAGGGACCAAGAATCATAGCTTTGTCTCTTTCAAGTATGTACTATTTAAAAATGCCTCATCCTTGAAATCCCCAGCAACTCCCCTGCCCCTGCCCCCAGCTTACATCATAGAGCAAGCCACTGAAACCCCAGTTGTGGAGATCAAGGATGAAGAATATTTGAACATGTTGCAAGACATTAAAGCAAAATCCCCGATATGCATATTTAATGGTGTCTACCCATCGTCAAACGCAGTTGTCCAGTGGATTCACACCTCATGGAAAAAAATAAAATATTTCCTTTGTTCTCAGGGATTCTTCATTATCTTTTCAATGAACAACATGATTACAAGAGAGCAATGGATGGAGGGCCCTTGGTTCCGAGGTTTGGCAGGACTTTTCACTACCCCATGGTTTCCATAGTTTGACCCGAATACCTTAACCATCACACGGGTTCCAGTTTGGGTGAGGTTACCAAATATACCCCTTAATTTTACTTCCTCTATGAAGGATATTGGTAACCTCGTTGGATAGTTCATCAAGGTCGACGAACAAAGGTTAATGAGTGGTTTGTATACCTTTTTTAGGATCTGCATTGAATTTTATCTTAGCAAGCGATTTCTAGACATGATGACCCTTAAAATGGGTGACATTAGTTATTCCCATATTTTAGACTATGAGAACACAACTTTCAAATGTTGAAATTGTAGAACATCAGTTCATTCCATGTTGCCTGCCTTAAGAAGAAAAACTAGGCTCCTCGTAAAAAAGGAGCATTGGAGCATACCATATTTAGAAGAAGAAGACTTCATAGAGGAAGAAGACAATCCTGAATAAGAAAATCAAAGATTTCTAGCTACATCTCCTTTAGTTATAGCTACAACTCCCTCAATTACAGCTACAACCCCTTCTATTGTAGTTGTTGTCCCTTCAGCTGCAGCTCCTTCTGTTGTAGCTATTGTCATTGATTCATCTCCTTCTTCGGAGTTTGGGTAGTTACTTTTTATTACTCCCTCTTCGATAGGACAATCCCTGGTGTTGAAGTGGCCCCATGAATCTGACCACTTTGACTTAGATAAGGATAGTGGCCTCCCCCTTGTGGGATCATCGGCCGTGGACTTAACAAAATATAATCTTCTTATTTAAGAGATGATTCCACAGGATAAATGACAATTAGTGCGTCTAAAGAAGGGTAAGAAGGGAAGGCATTGATTTCCATGTTTTTTTCTTCCCCCTTCTATCTTGGTGTTCTCTTTCTCAATCTTGTAGCTCCCCATGGGCTACATCTTCCCCTCTTCCTTTTTCCATCCTTTTGTTGCTACTGGTTGCAGCTTTTCTAGTTACGCTTCTTTTCCTTCTGGTTTTCTAACAACTTGCTCCCTCTTTGGGATAGTTTTTTCTCCTTTCCTTCCTCTGTGTTTTTTTGGGGACTGTTTGATCCTTTGTTTCTGTACGCACCCAAATTTGCATGTGTTATATTGTTGGAAAATAGTTACAAAAATCCTTAATGATGATTCATATCGTTTCAAAAGGTGTTTGAGTTCCTAAACCCATTTGTAGTACATATTTGTAGCCTAGACATCTTTACTTAACTTTTCCACACTTTCTTCTAGCTTCCCATTCATTTATGTGCATATTTTGGCCTTTAGTGTTAGGATTGTCTCCCTTCTTGGGCGGAGGTTCTGAAACCGCCTCTCAGGCAAGGCGGTGGTCCCGTGACCGCTGCCCTATGCAGGGTGGCGGTCATGCATGTTTTTTCAAGAACTCTTCATGTGTGGTTTTAACATGAGTGATTTCACTTAACTTGACTTCCAAGGTGTCGTTGTGAACCAAATTTCCTAAAAATAGTCTTGATTACATGGTATTCCTTCCCTCTTCCATTTTTAAATAGATTTAAATATTTTGAACTACCTCTTCTCCTAATGATTTGGCACTCCAAGGCTGCCTTGTGCATGAAGGCACATCCCAGCCAATTCCTATATATTTAATGCTTGTATTCAAGCAAAAGGGCCTGAGAATTTTGTGTATCTTACATAGTATTGCTACCACAATCTTGCTGGAAATTGTATATCCAAGCTCTATTCACTTGTGTTATCCCTCTTCCACTTGCATTGTAACTAGATTTTCCTTCAAGCTATCATTGCTCAAGCACTTTCTCCTATTGTGGCCTTTGCATTCCCAATTCCTTAGACTCATATGGACACATAAATAAAGAAAGGATAAACTGAGGGGAAAATTCATCACACAGCTAGATTTACCTCCGTTCTGTGAATTCTAGGTTGGATTTGTTATTTTATTTCCTTCATTGCTAAAATTTATCATTGTTACATCATATCAAATAGAGTATAAATCAATTTCCTTTCATTTACTAGTAATTAATTAATTTCCAAGAGGGTTTAAATCATTAATAGCAGCTCTCGGTCATGGATACTCTTCTTCCCATCCCTGTGGATCTGAAGGAGAGAATATTTGTAGGAGGCTTTCTATATATCAAAGATCTTTTGGAAAATTTCTTGTTTTAAGTTAGTTTAGTTTTAGTACACTCAGTACAGGTGAATAACCACACCAGGTTATTTTGTATGTTTAGTTTTAGTGTAGAAGTAGATTTGATTATTTAGAATAAAAGAAAATTGTTGTTTGTAATTATGATGTTTCATTTTTGTTGTTTTATTTAGGTTAGTTTCCTTCCAGCAATATCATAGATTGTTAATTTCATCTTAGTGAATTTGGACACTTCAAACTAGTGTTAATTTCATCTTAGTTAATTTGGACACTTCAAACTAGTTCAACATTGAGATTCAGTTAGACAAACCATAGGGAATTTATGCTACCCATTCATAACCTCTAAATCTCCCCTTTTCCAACTCAGCTACTAGGAGATCACACTACCAGATCTTATTCACTGATCCTCCTATAGTTAGCTACACATATTTCCACATCGGCTTCCCTAGCACGACCTCAAAGGGTCAAGTGCAGTTGAAGGTTGCATGTCATTTTTTATCTGCACAAATTGGTGAACCCAACGTGAAGGATTAATTCCTTCTTGTTTCCTTTTATTTCATTGCTATTACCTCATCTTTCCATTTCTTCCCCTATTTTGATAGGTATTTGATACTTTCTAAAATATGTCTGGAAGAGATTTTTGTGGGCCATTTGGCTTTGATAGATATTACAAAAACATTCAACCACAACAATCCCCTTCTCTTTCGAGGTGGGGTGACAATTACACAAGCAACGTTCAAACTGCCCCTATTTACACTTCAAACCCCATTAGCTATGTAAGGATGGAGGAGGTTCATCAACCGTTAAACATGTAATATGTTCAACCCAATGCAAACCAAGTTGTTATCACAAACGGAACACGTTCTCACCATAGAGTCTTGTCAAAACCTCACATTTCCATGCAATCAACAGAAGATGATATATTCGCATGAATATCTAATCCTCTTCGTAAGATAGATGATTATTTGGATAAAATGAAGGCTACAACCTTTGATATTTCAAATTCCTATCCTAAGATTCTTACTTCCGAGGAAGACAAGAATTATAACACTGAAAAATTCATGACAGGGTATCATGAGATTTCTCAATCAAACCCTATGCCCCAGGAACCCCAATAAGGGACTTAATCTTCTCCCAGCGATCTTATTTATACTTTATTAGGGAGCATTAGAGAACTAGAAATTTCCCATACTTCACAACCAACACATTTAGTAGGGCAGAACATAGGGTATCCAGTTGACAGCAAAGTATACATCCCTTCCAATGAGAAACCAACACAATATCATGTACAACAAGGTTATCTAGTTCATTCAAATCCAGGTGATCTTATCACATGATTAGACACACTAGGGATGGGTCCTCATCCTTCTCAAGGTTATCCTACGCAAGGGCTAGTCGGAAGTGCGTTCTTGAATTCCTCCACAATAGGTAATGTGACATTCCCTAGTTTTACGCTCGTTAGTTCATACCCTAGTACTACCCCACCTTACATGCACATGTATTCAAAAACTCCCTAGATAGACCCATATGCCATTCATGCTCCCTAAATTCAATATGAAGGGACCCCATACGTTACCGTCAATGCTTATAACGCATCTTATCCGACTCCTCCTCCTCCACCTCCTTATCAAGGATCTTCAATGGTGGAATATTATGCAATGGGTACATATGTTGAGTACTTAAAGGAGCCTCTTGACTTTACCATGCATGGTATCATGCTTCCACACCCATTTCCATATCTTCCAAAATTTAAGGGAGAAGGAGACCTGAACACTCATATCAAGGCCTACACTATTACTATCATGGAATTACTTCCTTGGGATGTTTTAGTAGCTAAGATATTTCCAAATATTATCGAAGGAATTGCATTAGATTAGTATTACCGTATTCCAGAAGATTCTATACATTCCTTTAAACAACTTGTTTCTGAGTTCATCAAATCATTTGACATGAACAAGTTGTTGTGTATATGGATTAGGGAGTTCCTACATATTAGACAAGAGAAAAATGAATCTGCCACCCATTTCATCCAAAGATAGAACTTTGTAATATTTTCCTTCACTCACCCAATCGAGAGACTAGGGAGGAAGTCTAGAAGTTTCCATTCCATAGTTACGAGGAAGTGTTGGAGGGTACGCTTTGGATTGACCAAACTATTATAGATAGTGGGTGTAAGATATATGGTCCCAAGGGGATATTGGTATCCCCAAATCAAAATAATGCAAATTATTAAAACAATGGAGTCAATAACCAAGGACCTAAGGGTGTGACTCGAAATCATATTGCTACCATGAATAGTGCTATTGATCAAGCCAAAAATACTAGTTTCAAAAACAACGATAACACTAACAATAAAAACAACACGAGAAATGAAAGAGACCCTAACCCTGTCTCCTTGGTCAACATAGTTTATGTAAACTACCCCCCACAAAAACAAAATCAAACCCAAGGCGCAAACCAGTATCAAAACTCTGGCCAAGGGGCAAAAAAACATGGTTATAACAATCAAATTTCAAAATTATAACTGAGGTTATAATCAACAATAGCAAGACACTTATCAAAGGCCAAGAGATTACGACCCTAACCTATATTGTGGTTTCCATAAGTTTTGAGGTCATGACGATAGGACTTTCTGTGATTGCAACAAGTTTCTGCAAAGACTTCCCAAAAACCAAAGGTATCTCTTTATAGACATGTTCCTAGTAAATCCTAAAACAAACCCACAACCTAGTCATACCAAACTTGTCACGCCTCAAAATGTGAACCCTAAAAATCCTAGGGATTCCCAAGTGAATCCTTAAAATATTAAAAGGGTATTTCTATAGGAAAGAATGACCATGAAGCCTCAACTTCTAAAAACTCTCAAGTTTCTCCTAACCTTGGTTCAAATGATAATACAAAAATCTCGAGGTTAGTCGAACTAGAGTTCGAGCCAGAAATTAATGCAACAACTCAGACAAAGGATTACATTTCACAACCCCTACCCACTCTTTCCTTCCCATAGGATGACGTTCCTACAATCTCAAAACTAGTAGGATACTATGATTTAATATCGCATTTGAACAACACCTTTTATCACATTTCGCTTCTAGATTTGCTAAAGAATTCACCTGCGCATCATTCTGTGTTGCTCAATGCAATAGGTCTTGGTCATCTAATCCATGTTATGCCACATCCTATCACTCAAATAAATAATATTGACTTTGACATACATCCTCCAAGATAGAATGATAGGGATATTGGGTTTGTTTTCAATATAGATAAGATGTCATCTAACTTTGAAATTACTCGAAGAGGTGATCCTGCCTCATTTTTTCAAGTCTGGGTTTATAACAATTGCATTAAGAGAGCCATGATTCATGATGGGGCTGTTGTAAATTTGGTTCCCTTATCTTTCTTGCAGAAGTTGGGATATGGAGAGAAAAATTGTCCTCTACAAGAAACACGTTACGGGGGTACAACAATCTTAAAGCGACCTCAATTGGAACCATAGTTTTTTCCGATCACGCTTGGTCCAAAAACCATCTTCACGGATTCTTACATTATCGATAGGGAAAAAATTTATAACATGATCCTTTAGAGACCTTGGATTCATCGAATGATGGTTATCTCCTCTACCTTGTTCCAGGAGATTAGATTCCTCCATTTGGGGAAGGTCTTCATCACTCAAAGGGATCCTAAGCCCTTCGATATACACTTAGAAAACCTCAAGAAGAAGAAAGGATTCCATACGGAGTATGAACTTCTTGCGAATCAATTGAACAAACCACCTCCATCAAAAGAGCTAGTCCCGATCACCCCGGGCAGTCCGAAGGCTGAAGTCATTGACCTAAAAATATTTGAGGTGGAAAAAACAAATAAGGGTAAATCAATATATGTGAAAATAGTTTCCACTAAAACCACAGAGGAAATTATCAAAATTAAAGAGAGTTACGATCCGATCTTCCTCCCGTTTGAACCACAAGGGATGGGTAGTCTTCTCAGTTTAGCATCTCTTCCCTCCGACGACCTAGGTCTAGGTGTGAATATGATAGAAATAAAAAATGAAGAAGGGACATTTGAGATTAAAATGATGTCCATCAAGACCATCTCTGAGGGTTATTTTATTCTAAACCCTATTTTCAACCCATGGGCGTCTAAAACTAGGTTTTCCATATACATGGGGCAAGGCCTCATCTTTCAGCAAAGGTCACAAGTAAACACAACGCTCTATATAGGAAGCAAGGCTGAGTAGCATAGTCATGCTTTCCCACACACCATGTCTCAAGAACGTGACAAAGAAGTTCATAAATGCCTCTTTCATACAAATGATTTAAATGATTAGACATATACACTTTTGGCTAAGGGTTGTAAGTTTATACCTAGAATGGTAGGCCTGTCGACATTAAAATTTTCCTCCGTAATTTCTATTTTATTATGCATGTATTAGGAATAGGATGTTGTTAAGTATGATTAGTAGTGGCATCTGATAGAAGATAATGGTGCCGTTAGTACGGTGCTGCCAATAAAGTAGAGTACGGTAACAGTCAAAGTACAGTAGGAATGTTGTGGTAAAAAGTAAATATTTGTCGTAAGTGGTTAGGTAATGTTAAAATGTCAAAGTTGGGGTAAGTAGAGAAGTAGGGTCTACATGATTAGGAATTAGAAATATTTTATTTGTAATAAGGACAAAAAGTGATGTCATAAATATTTTGTGTATTTTATTTGTGGAAAAGTCTAAAAAGGTGGAACCCATGTGAGATGATAAGGTTTATCTTATCTTAGACGATAAGCCTACATGTAAAGGCAAGAATTTAGGCATAGAATATGATTGGCCGGAAAAGATATCCTATCCTATCTTAGAGATAGGGTGGATAAGCCTGAATTCCTATAAATAAATAGGCCACCCCCCTCATTTAGCATAAAGAAAAGTAGTGAGAAATATTGTATGAGTAAGTGTGTAAAGGAAGCCATCATTTAGAAGGTGTGTTAAAGAATCCATTGTGAAGTTTCTCCCATAGTTATTGTTAGAAGGCAAGTGAAGTCAGTAACACTTGAAGTACCTCATGGGTGAGATTGTAACAATTTCATGTTGATATTATAATTTACACTTATATTTCAGATTTGTCATCATTCCTTCGTATCATAGTCTATGGTATTCTTGTGTTATGTTTGTTGTTGTGTTTCCAGATTACATCCACAAAACTAAAGGTTGTGCATTAGTAAATAATCATAGCACGAGGAGTTCTTGGTGGAGAATTATCATAGTGCCGGATTGGTGATGACATTTTGGTTCTGTTACTGGGACCATTCCTCGTTGGTGGATTTTCTGGAGAAATATTCCCTCTTAGTCAGAAATCATTTGGAGGGTAACCTTGTTTTTACTGTGCATAGTAGTTACCATGGTAAATGTTATCCAAAATTCACCCCTCAAGGTAATTTTGATAACATGCATCAAATTCTTCAGTCCCAGGCAAATAGATTGATTTAAAGCCTGAAATCATGTTTTTGGGGCCCCCTCGGCTTCCTTCTAACTCTCTCATCCAAGAAGAAAATCCAACGAGTTAGAAAAGGTGAAAAATTTGCAAGAAACCAAGCTTGGGGCCTAAAAAATGAAGAAAATCGGCTAAGTCCTAGTCCAGCTGGTCTGCGGGACAGTTGGGACATCGGGACGCATGGGACGTGAAAAGCTGAATCGACCGAAAGAGGGAAAAAATTGCCTAAGTCTTTTGTTTCGCTCGGTTTGGGACAGCTGGGACAAAAGTACGCGCGGGACGTGGATCAGTCGGTTTGGCGCAAGTCAGGCCATTTTGAGCAGTTCGGAGATTTTTGTCCCAGACGGTCTGGGACATCTGGGCCAAAAGTACGCGGAGGACGTGAACCAGATGATTTGGCCAAAACAAGAGACTTTCATCAGGGACATTTGGGCCAAAAGTACGCGGAGGACGCGAAAAGCTGAAAGAGCCAAGAGCCAATGGAATCTCACCACGTGTCTTCACCGCAAGGAGGGACAAGGAAGCTCGAATCAGCTGAAGCAGGAGATTTTCTTTCGGGACATCCAAGCCAAAGGTACGTGAGGGACACGTGGGACGTGAAAAGTTGAAAGAGCCGCCAACGAATCAAATCTTGCCACGTGTCTTCACCTCATCAGCCTGACGGGAAAATTTTGAAAAATTTTCCAAAGGCAAAAAACAAAAGGGAAATGGTCAGGAGGGGCCCGCATACAATGAAATCGTTCCATGTGGCACTTGAGTGGCGGAGCACGGGGGAGAAATGGGAAAATTTTCCCAAAGTGAAAAATGCCAAATTTTCGAAAGACAAAGTGCGCCCCTCAGGCCCGAGCCAATAAAATAGTGCCACGTGTCCAAGTGGCAAGAAATTTAGGAAGGGCCCGAAAGGAATTTTTAGAGGATGAACCTGCGAACGAATCAGAGCCTAACACATGTCATCTAGGTGGCAGATTGCGGGAAAAAATTCAAAAATCTGTTTTGGCCTGTTTTTGCCCTAAATCTTCAGATTGCCATAACTTTCGATCCAGAGCTCGGATTTTCATGTTCTTTATATCAATGGAAAGCTGGTGAAATTCTCTACACGATTCCAGGGTCTTTTTTGCATTTTGGTTCAGTTTAGAGAGATAAAATCAAGAAATGTCTCTGGCATGTGTAATGGCCAGAAATGACGTTTCAACAACCAACTTTAATGTAAAATATAGTTCGCCGCTCTTGCCAGGGTTCTCACCCACCGCCATAATGAGATAAACTAAATGCGACCTAGAAGTGGTTGGGGTAGATCTGACTTTCCTCTCTCTTCCCTCTCTCATTCTACCTATATATTGTAAGGAGGGGCTTCTTTCTAAGTGGTGGTTCATCTTTTCAGCTCTACCCTCCCTTCTTTTCTTCTCCAAGGTTGAAAATGGAGTTCGAACCTCCTTCCCTGCTCTGTAATGGCATTTTTTCATTTTACTATTGAAATGATGTTCTGTGCAAACTTCTGGAGCAATAAAAAACAGTGTTTTGTGATGCATCTGTCCATCCCTGGTCATTCTTTTGCTTGTTCTCTTCTTGCCTCTCTTCATTGCAGGTATTTGTGCACGTTTGAATGCTCATTATAGGTTTAGAGCTGTGTTCATGGAGTTTTGGGACATTTTCTGTGTGAAATCTATCCTTGGGCCTGTGATGCATCTGTCCATCCTTCCCATCACTCACCTCTCTTTGTTCCATGGCAGTTTTGATAGATGTTCAACATTTTCCTTCTCTGGTGTATCACCGTTTTAGTGTAGGCTCCGTTTTTCTCTTTTCTCTCTCTCTCTGTCTCCTTGGCACGGTTAGATTAGGATTAGATTAGCTTGCCTGCACTGGAATAGCTTGTGGCAGGTAGTTTAGGAAGAGGAACCAACCTTCTCTGGAGATTCCTTTCTCATTTTTGCAAGTCCCACACTTGGAGAAAGGATTCCATGTTGTGCAATCACACTGGATGCCAGTATGATCAACCTAGAAATCTGATCAACATCCAGGGGTGCTACGATTTTGCACCAACAATAAAGTCACTTTTTACTGTGAATAGTATTTACCATAGTAACTTTACTTTTTACCGTGAATAGTATTTACCACGGTAACTTCACTTTTTACTGTGAATAGTGTTTACAACAGTAAAGTCAGTTTTTACTGCAATAAGTCAAGTTTTACCGTGGTCATTCCTATTTTACTGTAGAAAGGTGTAAAGTCACTTTCTATTGTAGTGATTCCAATTATCTGTGCACACAAGTCTTACTGATTGTACTTGTGAATTGGTATTTCACTGTGGTTACTTTTAAAAATGGGGAAGATTCCTATTTTTTCAACCCAATCTAATGAATATGTTTCCTCTTTCATTCAATAGTTTAAAAGATCTTGCATTTGTAATGGCCTCATAAGAAGGTAACAATGGACTAAATTTTTTCCTACCTTTTTGGATGGTTCAGCTCTTAGGTGGTTTGAAACACTAGGTGATAATATGAAAAATTCATGGGATTTATTAACTGAAAGTTTTCTTGAAGAATTTGGTGAACAACAGAAATATGTAGATCTCGTGATCGATATCACAAAGATATCCCAAGGAGAGAAGGAGAAGATAAGGGATTATCATGTTCGTGTTCTAGAGCTAAGGAGGAAGCTCGATGCCCAGATCCGGAAGGAAGGATTAGCGGATGGGTTGATGAATGGCATGGATAATCTCCTCTGTAAGCACTTCATTCTTGGGATGAAGCCAGAGATCAGACAACGAGTGAAGTATGACCGCCCAGCTACTATGGAACAAGCAAAGGAGATTACAAGAAGGTGAGAAGAAAGCATGGAAGAAGAGCCCAAAGAAATTGTTGCTAAGGTAGAGCCTACACCAACACCTTTGGTCTAAAATCCACAACCACTCTCGGTGAGCACAAATATTTTCCCTAGTACATCTATTGAGTATGAAGATCTGCTCAAGAAGATGGATCAGTTAAATATTAATCTTCTTCAAGGAAATGAATTTAGTTCTCAAGGAGAAGATAGAGGTCCAAAAAGAAATATAACTGAAGTTGTATGTTATGGTTGTCATAAAAAGGGTCATTATAAGTATAATTGTCCAGATAGAGCTTCTACATCTGGTACAAGAGATAATAACAAAGGAAAATCACCTGTGAATTCTTTTGATATAATAGATAGGAGCATAAATAATGAAGTAGATGTGTTTGTAACAAAAATAAAGAAATAAAAAGATAACCAAGATGGAAATGATCCTAATAAGATGAGAGGAGAAACTAGTAAGAAACATAGGAGAAGAAAGTTGGGTGTGTAGGATTTTCTAATTTCACAAGGGACAAGGACCATACTCCATCTTAGAAGATCTATCCAAAAGGCCTGCAAATATTACATATGGTCAACTTCTGGCTATGTCTTCTGAGAAGAGGCGGGAGCTGCGAAGTGGACTCAATGCTTGACGAAGTAAGGAGGTTGAGGTACCTATTTAGGAGGTAGAGGCAGATCCCTATGCTCCACAAGATGAGGTATTATGTAATGGTATTTCAATTCATGATGTCTTAGTTGATGGAGGTGTTGTAGTTAATGTAATGATCGAGTCTGTAATGAATATGTTGGGTTTAAAAATTGATCGCCCCTCAACACTTATGTTAAGGTCATTAAATAAGGGAAAAACTAAACCAGAAGGTGTTGTTTCAAATGTGGCAATATTTGTTATGGGTGTTGTATGTGTGGTAGAATTTTAGGTGATGAAAAATGGTATTGTTGCGTACCCAATGTTGTTAGGAAGGCCATGGCTAAGGAGAGTTCATGCAAGAAACTACTGGAATGAAGGCTTCATGACACTTGGACGTGGCAAAGAGAGGGTGAAGATAAATGTGATCCCTCGGCATCATAAGGTAGAACTTGTGGATTCAAGTGATGAAACTAATGATTGGACATCCTCTGATTACTCTAGTACCAGTGAAGTGGACACAGAAGATGAAGAAATTGAGGTTGATGTTTCGGTCATGGATATCCTTCCAGTCACACCAACTCATGAACCCATAAGATTATCTGAAGAAGAAATTGTTGATCATCTCCAACAAATAAAGATTGGTGATGCTATGATGGAGAGGGAGAAGGAATCCTACCTCCATCTCTTTCAAAGGTACATACACCTATTCACTTTTGATTACAAGGAACTCCATCAAGTAAGTTGGGTAGAACATTCTATTGAGTTGGTAGATGGTGTTAAGCCCATAAAGCAAATGCCATATAGAATGAATCCTAATTTTTCCAAGACTATAAAAGAAGAAATAGATAAGTTGCTTGATGCAGGATTCATATTTGCTGTGGAGAATTCAGAATAGGTTTCTCCCATTGTGATCTCAATAAAAAAGAATGGTAAACTACGTATTTGTGTTAATTATAGGAAGCACAACAAGGCAACAAAGAAGGATCATTACCCTCTTGCATTCTCAGATTAGATCTTAGACGAAGTAGCTGGCCAAGAGTGTTATAGTTTTACTAATGGATATAGTGAATACAACCAAGTTTGTATAGCAGAGAAAGATCAGCTGAAGATCATGTTCACCACTCCTCGGGGAATGTTTGCTTATAGAGTTATGCCTTTTGGGTTATGTAATGCTCCAGCAACGTTCCAGTGCTTGATGTATAGGGTGTTTAAACCCTACATTGGGAACTTCATCAGAGTATTTAATGATGATTTTTACATCTATGGGAGTAAGATGGACCACCTGCACTAGATGGAAACAACATTTCAAAGGTTAGATGAAGCACAAGCCTCACTAAACCCTACAAAGTGTGTCTTTGGATGTTCTAAAGGCATTTTGTTAGGGCATGTTGTATCCAGAGATGGTATTGGTACTGATCCTGATAAAGTTTCAAAAATCAAAGAGTTACCATTTCCTATTAATATAAGTAAGTTGAGATCATTTTTAGGCCATGTGGGTTACTATAATTGCACAGCCACTAACCTAGTTCTTGAATAACGATGTTACTTATGAACCAAGAAATAAGGCGCATGAAGCTTTTGAACAACTGAAGGAAGCTTTGGTGTCTTCACCTATTTTAAAGAATCCAGATTGGAGCAAGCCATTCATTGTGTATACTAATGCCTCAGATGCAGCACTAGGAAGTACTCTGAGCCAAAAAGATGAAAATGGGAATGATCATCCAGTTTACTTTAGGAGCAGACAAATGAGCAGTTCTGAGGTAAATTATACTGTAACTAAAAAAGAAGCCGTAGCTATCATTTTTACTGTAAAGACATTTAGAAATTACTTGCTAGAGTAGAAATTTATAGTTGTAACAAATCTACAGGCTCTAAAATATATTGTAAATAAGCCTAACCCATAAGGGAGGATAGCAAGATGGATAATTTTGCTACAAGAATTTGAATTTGATATTATAGATAGGCCAGGAAAGAAGCATGTCAATGCAAATGCACTCTCTCAAGCCTATGATGGTTTAGGATCATCTTGTGATGATGATGATTTCCCAGATGTAGCATTGTTATCCCTTGACACAATCCCTAGTGAATACATAGATATTCTATTCTACATGGAGTATTATTTCGAATAGGACCTGATGGACAGTACAAGAGGGCAGTTGGACGTGATCAAGGGAAGGAGCTGATAGAAAAATTCCATAATGGTACATGTGGAGGACACTTCTCTGGACAACTTACAACAAGAAGGATCTTGGATGCAGGTTATCACTGGCCCACTCTTTTTAGAGATTATTATAATTATTGTAAGACATGTGATATTTGTCAAACACATGGTAACCGTAAGACTTCATCAGCTCCATTATGCCCTATTTTTCCACTTAGTCCCTTTGAAAAGTGGGGAATAGATATTGTAGGTCCACTTCCAACTACCCCATGCCAAAATAAGTATATTGTAATTGCCACAGATTATTTAACCAAGTGGGTTGAAGCTAGGCCATTGAAAACAACTTCCATGGATGAAGTGGCAAGGTTCATATATGAATGCATTATCACCATATTTGTTTGCCCATTTGAAATTGTAACAAATCAAGGAAGACACTTCATTAATGAGGTAGTAGAAGCCCTAGTCAACAAGTTTTCTATTAAGCACAGGAAGGTAACAACATACAAGCCAAGTACAAATGGACAGGTGGAATGAACAAATTTTGTGTTGTGTCGAATTCTAGCAAAAGATGCAGCGTTTCAGGTACATAAGTGGGATAAAAGGATTCATGCAGCATTGTGGGCATATAGGGCAACATCAAAGTCAGCAACATGATACTCCCCATTTCAGTTGGCTTATGGCATTGATCCAGTTCTTCCTATTGAGTTTGATATTCCCACTGTGAGAGTTATGAAAAAGGAAAGGATGGATGAAAGTGATTCAGTAAAAGAAAGGTTGGTGCATCTTCATTTGCTAGAGGAAATGAGGGAAATAGCAAAGGATACAAGCTATAAGAAGAAAATGAAGTAGAAGGAATACTTTGATCAAAAGATCCATTGGTCTCCATTTCATGTGAATGACTTGGTTCTAGTATATGATTCCAGATACAAAAAAAGAAGGCAGAGAAAATTTCTTCCCAAATGGATGGGGCCCTACAAAATAGTAGTTGTGCATGAAAATGGTACATATCGACTGGAGGAATTGGATGGCATTCCCATTATGAAATGGGTCAACCATGACAAGTTAAATATTTTCCAAGCACCAGAATAGTCTACTCCAAGGACAGAGTAGAAGCTAGGAAGGGGGAAAATGTCGACATTAAAATTTTCCTCCGTAATTTCTATTTTATTATGTATGTATTAGGAATAGGATGTTGTTAAGTATGATTAGTAGTGGCGTCTGATAGAAGATAACGGCACCGTCAGTACGGTGCCGCCAATAAAGTAGAGTACGATAACAGTCAAAGTACAATAAGAATGTTGTGGTAAAAAGTAAATATTTGTCGTAAGTGGTTCGGTAATGTTAAAATGTCAAAGTTTGGGTAAGTAGAGAAGTAGGGTCTACATGATTAGGAATTAGAAATATTATATTTGTAATAAGGACAAAGAGTGATGTCATAAATATTTTGTGTATTTTATTTATGGAAAAGTCTAAAAAGGTGGAACCCATGTGAGATGATAAGGTTTATCTTATCTTAGAAGATAAGCCTACATGTAAAGGCAAGAGTTTAGGCATGGAATATGATTGGCCGGAAGAGATATCCTATCCTATCTTAGAGATAGGGTGGATAAGCCTGAATTCCTATAAATAAAGAGGCCAACCCCCTCATTTAGCATAGAGAGAAGTAATGAGAAATATTGTATGAGTAAGTGTGTAAAGGAAGCCATCATTTAGAAGGTGTGTTAAAGAATCCATTGTGAAGTTTCTCCCATAGTTATTGTTGGAAGGCAAGTGAAGTCAATAACACTTGAAGTACCTCATGGGTGAGATTGTAACAATTTCATGTTGATATTATAATTTACACTTATATTTCAGATTTGTCATCATTCCTTCGTATCATAGTCTATGGTATTCTTGTGTTATGTTTGTTGTTGTGTTTCTAAATTACATCCACCAAACTAAAGGTTGTGCATTAGTAAATAATCATAGCACGAGAAGTTCCCAGTGGAGAATTATCATAGTGTCGGATTGATGATGACAGGCCCTTGTCAGGAAAATGCAAATTTTGAGGATCATGGTTCTCTGTTGTGTACTTATAGGGGTGAAGAATTTGATATTCGTCAACATTCTTCACCTTAGCTATCATGACATGTAGTTTCACCTGCATTTCCACATGTACATTATTACATCCGCATTACATTTTCATCTGCCAGTTCATTTTGTAAATTTGTAATCAAGGGACTTAATCTTATAGAAATTCCTAAAAACTCCTGAAAACATTAGTAAAACATTCAAATCATATCTCTTCAAATCCTCATGGTATCATCAATTGTTTCTGAATAATTTCATCAATTCAATTAAGATAAGACAAAGCTTTGACAGTAACTATACCAAGGCCTACATACTTGGTTCTACTCATAGTTTCTTCTATAATAGGTGTCTTTGCCTATAGTCTGTTCTGGAAGATTCATGGTGTCGCATCTATCCCATATACATCTCTTTAGAAGTAAGAACATTCTAGACATTTTTTCTGGATAAATATGTCAAATTCAAATCCACAAAATAAAATTATTATACACATTTATTTTCCCTACCAACCTTCGGTGTTGAGCCTATGTCTCTTACTAGTGATGTAGGGTTGGGAAAGGAGAGAAGTGCCCTTACTCACATATGCCTTGTCCATGGTGATGAGCCCATACTTCCTACTGGTAGCATGGGGTAAGGTGTAGGGGGTCTCTTTAAAAAAATTGAAAGTTATAAATAGTCCATTCAAATGTTGTGAAATCATAAATCAGAACAAAGTGAGTTAGATGTCCAAAATTCTAAAAGAGTTTAAAACCTTAAACTAGATTTTTTCAACTAAGTGGCCATGTACGGATCTAATTCTAGATAAACTAGAAATCAATTCACATTTTAAAATATGAATAAAACTTGAGTTGAATGAGTTTGTAGGCTCTCAATTTGGTTTCGTCAAATCCTTGTATTCATCTCATCATTACCATTCAACAAATTTATATAACTTGTGCTCCTTTTGGCTCTCAGTGTTGAGCCCTCACATCTTATCAGTTGCATGGAGTTAGGAGTGGGGAAAGTTCATTCACTTATCATATCACTCTTTCATCATGTCTTGCCAAAATAATACAAAGTATCAAAAATTTCTTAGAGAAACTAAAGTTCAACATCACGGTGTATTTGCATTATCATGTATCAGCATTATAAAACACAAAAAAAAAATCATTATCTTATTATTCATATCCACTACATACATTCTAAAAATCATATAAAAATGGAAATTATAAACATCTAAGAATGCACACATGAATCAAATTATAAATGGAAGTAAAATCTATGCAAGGAATAACCAAGCCAAAAATAGATATATGTGCATATCATGGTGTGTCATAGTTTTGTACAATGTCATCGCACACTAGGTGCAATCAAAATGCTCACAATGAGCACGAAATACCAAAACATCATATATGTCTCACAAAATGGAGACTAAGCAATAAAGGCACTCTTCCTATCCGGCTATTTGAGGCCCCTTATGACTGCTCTAGTTATGAATTTATTAGGAGTTCTTCTCAAAAGCATTCAAACAGTAAAGGGCCAAGCCTAACACAAAATATCATTCCTAAATCCATTCCAATTCAACCATACTCACAAACAAAAAGGTCATTGTGGGCCCAGAGCTAAAAACAATCACAACGAGACTATGTGTAAATGAATTGAAAATAAGTTGTTTTGATATATATATATATATATATATTTGCTTTGTTTTAAACCTTGTTTCAAGTGTATGTGTTCACGGAGCTGGAACGTTGGTACAGGTATATTCCTATCCCTGCACAAATGGTAATTCCTCTTGTCATTTTGATTTAGTTTTTATTTTTCAATATCATATCTATCTACACTTCAGTCTTCTTTTCAATTTACAGGTAGCAGGAGTTTGGATGATGACATTTTGACACACGGGCATGTTAGGTATAGCTTCTAACTCCCCATTTTGGGAACACCATACTCGAACTCTACTTTTTACGCCTTTTCATGGCTAAGATGCTTCTCTAAGGGGCCAATATGTATGCACCCAAAATTGCATGTGCTACATTCTCAAAAAACAGTTACAAAATTCCCCAATGATGATTCATATCCTTTCAAAAGGTGTTTGAGTTCCTAAACCCATTCACAATACATATTTGTAGCCTAGACATCCTTACTTAAATTTTTCGCACTTTCTTCCAGCTTCCCGTTCATTTATGTGCATATTTAGGCTTTTAGTGTCAAGACCACCACCATGCCTAGGCAGCGGTTTTGAAACCGCCGCCCAAGTATGGCGGCGGTCTTGTGCGCTAGGGCAGAAATTTTGTGGAGAACTCTTCATGCATGGTTTTAACACTTGTGATTTCATTTAACTTGACTTCCAAGGTGCGTTTGTGAACCAAATTGCCTAAAAATAGTCTTGATTGCATGGTATTCCTTCCCTCTTCTATTTTTAAATAGATTTAATTAGTTTGAACTCCCTATTCACCCAATGATTTGGCACTCCAAGGTTGCCTTGTGCATGAAGGCACATCCCATCCAATTCCTATATATTCAATGCTTGTATTCAAGCAAAAGGGCCTAAGAATTTTTTGTATCTTGCATAGTATTGTTGCCACAATCTTGCTTGAAATTTCATAGCCAAGCTCTATTCACTTGTGTTATCCCTCTTCCACTTGCATTGCAACAAAATTTTCCTTCAAGCGTCTTCTCATGTTGTGGCCTTTGCATTCCTAATTCCTTGGATGCATATGGACACACAAAGAAAGAAAGGATAAACTAAGGGGACAAGTCATCACACAGCTGGATTTACCTCCATTCTATGAATTCCAGGTTTAAAATTTTATTTTATTTCCTTCATTGCTGCAATTTATCATTGTTACATCATATCAAATAGATTAGAAATCAATTTCCTTTCATTTTCAAGTAATTAGTTAATTTCCAAGAGGGTTTAAATCATTAATAGCAGCTCCCGATGATGGATCCTCTTCTTCCCATCCTTGTAGATCTGAAGGAGAAAATATCTATAGGAGGGTGTCTACATATCATATATCATTTGGAAAAGTTCTTGTTTTAAGTTAGTTTAGTTTCAATACACTCAGCACAGGTGAATAACCACACCAGGTTATTTATCTCTTGTTTAGTTTCAGTGTAGAATTAGATTTGATTACTTTAGAATAAATGTAAATTATTGTTTGTAATTATGATCATTTCAGTTTATGTTGTTTTATTTAGGTTAGTTTCCTTCCAGAAGTAGCATTAGATTGTCCCTAAAAATGATCTTAGTTAATTTGGACACTTCAAAGAAGTTCAACATTGAATTACTTGCTAGGGCAAACCATAGGCTGGTGTTTGCTAAGGCTATATCATCAGGCTCTAAAATATATTTGGAAATAAGCCTAACCCATCAGGCTACCTATGGATAATCCACACTACAGGAATATTAAACATTGATCCTCATATAGAATAGGCCAGGAAAGAACATATTTGCAGGAATCGGCTAACTCTCTCGAGCACTACCTGAGGAATTAGGATCAGTGCATGTGCATGAATTGAACACTTTGCAGATGGAAATTTTATCCCTTGTACACAAATTCTTAGTGAAATAAAATAAATCTTTAAGAAAGGAAAATTGCTAAATCTGAATGAATTAAGTTTATCTAGAATGGTGCCAATGCACAAGGATGTGGGTCCTTACAAGACCCTCAAAGATTACTAGCCAGTCGTCCAAAAATAATTATGTATGGAGTATTATTCGAAAGGACACTGATGTATACATTTACAACAAATATAATGTAGCAAGGGAGGGAATGATAGAAAATAAAATGGTATATATTAGGATCCATCTTCTTAGATATAAAACTTCCAAGTAATTCTTCGGAAGGATCTTAGATTCAGGTTAATCACTGGTACTCATTTTAGAGATTGTTACGGAATGAATTTACAACACCGAATTGATATTTAGACTCTAAAACATGTAACCATTACAGACTTTTGTGTGGGAGGTTTCATATATATGCCCTATGGAAGTTGATCAACCATGGTCCCTTTTTTAAGTGGGGAATACATAAATTTATACTGGATTTCCATCTATCCAAAAACACATGAATCTCCAAATAAGTATGAAGTGAATAGGTTTCACAGACTCTAACTTTAAACAATGACTATTTATATTATTGTTAGAATAAAAAATAAATATTCATTGGATTAATGGCAAGGTTACAAATATGACACGCATATAGTCAAATATTTAGTTATATCGTTAGAAATATGTAACAGATTAGGAATTACTTATTAATGAGGTACATAGAAGCCCTAAATAACAAGTGTTTCTATTGCACATGAATGAAACAATAAAAATCAGTTCATAGCTATAAAATATTGTATCATTATGATCAGGGATAATTTTAGCGGCGAATATTCGTAATATGGCAAAAATTTCATTTTAGGAAATTTTGAAAAGGCGAATTATTCGGAGTGGGTCGGTGTCCTGTTCGCCTAAAATATATAGTATATTTTTTTTGGGGGGTCGGCTTCGCCTTCATTTGAAAACATCTCCTATAAAAACCTAGCTGATTCGCCGGGTAGTATACCTCAAGTAGCTTAACAAATTACCAATACTGTGAAATTTGAACTCGCATACCCTTAAGGGCATTGTTGACGCGTGACAATAGCTGTACTGACGCGCGACAGAGAAAGTGTTGACGCGCAACTTGGGCAAAGAAGTTGACACTTGACAAGGGCAGTGTTGATGCGTGACAGTATATTCAGATAGTGGACGCGCGACAGGAAATGGGTTGTTGACGCACGACAAGTGCAGAGTTGACACGTGACAAAGACCTCAGACAGGAGATGTGCGACAAGACCTCAGACACTGGACAGAGTCGCTACTTGGTTCTTTTGCTGACGCAGGACTCTTTTCAGAATAATGGAAGGTGCCAGCTCAAAGAATACGAATAACCTAAAAGTAAGTAAGAAATCTCATAAATCACTCTTCAAGTATTTTGGAAACTCTGCGGATACAGATATTGTAAATACCAATCATATAGATGCCACCACAAAGAATCAGAATACTGACTGTGTGGAAGGTATTATTGAGGTGGACATGCATTCTGCACAGTATCAAAGTCAAACAAATGAAACCTACGATAATATGCCAGATCTTGAAGATATTGTTCCTGTTGGGGTGCAACCAGAAGTGCAGCTAGATATCACAGATACAAACACTCAGCAAAATGGAAGACAGAAATCAAAATCAAACTCTGGTCCAAGAAAGAGGAAACCAGGTGATTGTGATATTGCTCAAAATTCTACTCAAAAAAGTAAAGCATTGAAAACGAACAAGAATATGTGGACCATTGGCAGGACATACAAGTTTGATTGGGCAGCTAAATTTCTGTTTATTGAACCTGTACAATCATCTAATTCTGAAGAAATCCCATCTGAATGTACATGTACAATATGTACGTGGAAATTGGGAAAGCAACAAAGAATGCAACTGAAGCTGGACACTATAGAAAAACATTGTGGAAAACAATATTTAACTGTAACGGGGGCGGATGGCCAGAAAATCAAAACACATAGGTGGAAAACTGAAAAAGAATGCATGCATGTTAGATACGCAGTGGAATATGAGGCAGAGCAGAAAAAACACAGACATCTGTTGGAAAAGGGAGGAACGATCACATCGCATATTGGTAAGATGAAAGAAACAAATCTACATGCAAAATTCATACAATTCTCTACTCTTTTTCAAATACTAAAAAAAGGAAGAGCGATTTCGGATTTCCTCGATTTCAAAGTTTTGTATCAATTTAACGGAATGCTGAATGTACCTCAGTCTCATTGGTCTGAAAGTAGTGGATGGGAAATGGAAAAATGCCTCTCGATGATAGAGAAGGAAGATTTGAAAGAGAATGTAAAAAAAGAGCAAACTTTATCTCTCTTTCAATTGATGAAGTGACAGCAGTCGACAACACCGCATGGGTATGTATCCACATCTATACTTTAGAAAATCATATAAGGACACCTCATCTGTTGGGTGTTATGAAAATGGTTGAAAACTGCAATGCCGAAAACCTATATAAAATAGTTGTTTCTCATTTGAAAGATGTTGCTGGAATGACTGATTATGAAATTGCTACGAAGTTGGTATGCGTTGGAGCAGATGGTGCATCTGTCATGCAGGGTCACCGAACAGGGCTCTGTGTTAGATTACAAACAACAGTGGCCCCATATATGCTACCAATTCACTGTATGGCTCACAGAATGAATTTAGCGTATAAAATGGTAAGCAACCACGAAAATGTTGCTAAATTAGAATACCTTATAAGAGAACTTCATGCCTATATGTCAAGCAGCCCAAAGCATTTTCTCGAGTTCCAAAAATTTGCAATTGGAATTACAGATGGCAAAAAACTTCTGAAGGATGTGGAGACTAGATGGATCTCTTTGTATGAACCTGCATGCAGAGTTCGTGAGGAGTATCCTTCATTGGTTGGTTTCATGCACAAATACCGTCATGAAGTTGATAGGGCAAGGGACTTGTTGTTCCGTTTAACTGATTTGGAGACATTGCTTACATTGGTTGGTATTCTTCCAATGTTAAAGGAGATCAATACACTGATGAAGCATGCACAGGGCAGATTAATCTATATTGTGGATTTTATACGGATGAGAAAAATGGTATGTCAAAGTCTTGATATATTGTACTGTTCCCAGGATAGTTTTGATGCACCTGTTTTTGAAAATTGGAAAGATTTATTAGATCTTAAAAATCCTAACACCTTTTTGAGATTTAATATCCACGATCACCTCTGCATCACTGTTAATGGGAGGGAAATACCAATGCACATTTTGCAAAAACGTCAAGATATTACAGGATCGGAACGAGAAGATGTTCCCGTGACACGTAATTTGTTTGAGTCTGTTATAGTTGAAACAAGAATAAAGCTTAAAAAAATTTCAGAAACCTTGTCATCAGAAATTAGGGAACGTTTCTGTAAAGATAAAATTCTGGAAGCCATGGGTGTGATGAATCCTAATTTTTGGAATACTGAAGGTGGCCGTGCAGACTTTGTCAGAAAGCATTTCCATAAATCAATGGGTACAATAATGGAACAATTTACAAAGACGTCAGAGCTCAAGGGTATGGAAATCAAAGGTATACTGAATGCCGATTTATTAAAGTTTCAGTCAACAAATTTTGCAACAACAATGAGGAACCAATATAAGAATTTAGATCAACCTTCTGAAAGTGGTGCTATTACAAGGCTGTGGCGAGGAATCTATCAAAGTTCTATCTTACAAGAAGATATCAGTGAATATTTCAGATTATATGAGTTATGCCAAACAATGATTTTGGGGTCTGTGGAGGATGAAAGGGTTTTCAGTGCATTGTCATTTATAAAATCAAAACTGAGAAACAGGTTGGATAAAAATCTGGAAAGTTGCATGAGGTGTTATGTTTCTCGATACTCCATCGAAACCTTTCCGTTCGACAGAGCAATTGCGCACTGGAATTCCCTTTGCGAAAGAAGAGGTGTGAATAATACAGCTACAAGTACAAATATTCCCAACCTTGAGAGTGTAATTGGGTCTTCGTCACATTCTACAGAAGACAACATCGAGTTTGATGAAGCTATTGATAATGGATTGTTTCAACTTTAAATAGGTATCTTCTTTATCTATCTTTTATCTTTATCATTAAAGATGTTACAGGTCTATATACTAAAAATGTCAGGCAATTCACCCATCTATCTACTAATCCATTTCTCGTGTTGGGTTTTTTTTAAAACACAGATCTAGCTCATTACCAGTGGCAGTGATGATTTCAACTTTAAGGAGGTATCTTTTTCCCCTTAATCTTATTGTTTGTTACTATTCATTTTTTTCAGCTCTGGTTATCATTAAAGATGTTACAGGTCTATGTATTTACATTTAGTTAAATACAATCTTTTTATTTTTTGAAAACGTGGGTTGACATCCGTCCGAGGAAGTTGTTACTTCTCAGGACTGACAATGTCAGGCAACTCACCCATCTATCTACTAATCCATTTTTTGTGTTGAATTTTTTTAAGACAAAGATCTAGCACATTACCGGTGATGATTTCAATTTTAAATAGGTATCTTCTTCAACATAATCTTATTGTTTGTTACTTTACATTTTTTCAGCTCTTGTTATCATTAAAGATGTTACAGGTCTAATTCTATATATTTACATTTATTTAAAGATATTGTTGGTCTCAGTTAGTTGTAAACCAAGTCAATGGTATATACCAGTGTCTTAATGAAATAATTCAAAAGTATAAGTATCATGTGGACATAATTTTGACTACCTTTAACCGTTATGAGCTTCAAACCACCCCACGTTCTACTAACAAATTTGCAGATACCATGGCCTACCTGGATTCTTAGATACCCACTTTTCTTGCCGACTCCAAAATATTTGTCACATACAAAGGTTACAATCAATGTAGGAAACATTCCGAGGGAATGGGCCCTTAGAGGTTAGCTCGGCCACTCTTTACCCTAATCAATCTTCCCCAATTTCTCCATTTTACATTTTTACTATTAGTCAGTTTCCATTTTTTACACTACATGGAAAGTGACACAAACATACAATCAACCAACATACATACCTACCATTTTTTTTACAACATCTTACCATACACGTTCATCATCATTTATTTTTCCATGTTATCAATAACTTGAAAATTAAATTAAGACCAACACACTTAAACTCAACCATGCCTAACTGACATAGACTACACCATGCCTAAACCTAACTCAACCATGCCTAACTGACCTAACTCCACCATGCCTAACTGACCTAACTACACCATGCCTACATGACCTAGACTCCACCATGCCTAACTGACCTAACTCCACCATGCCTCACTGACCTAACTCAATCATGCCTACATGACCTAGACTCCATCATGCCTAACTGACCTAACTCCACCATGCCTAATTCATCTAGTTTCCATCCATACACAAATAACAATGGAAATTAAAACACAAGTACATCATCTATATCATAAATCTCATCATCTATAACAATAAAAGTATTTGTATCAATACAAATATAGAGAATAATTATCTTAAAACAAGTTCACATACATCATCTATCATTAATTATCAATTATCATCATTCATCATCTACGTCCACATACAATTCATGACAATGCAAGTAAACAAGAAACATACATATAATTCATGATAATCACCATCTAATGCAATTAAAATTAAAGATTGTATATAAATCCATATAATTAAATTCAAATACCATAGTACATACTCAATAGTAGAAGTTTTCAAATTCAATATTTAAAGTTTCCTCAATAATAAAAGTTTCTAGTTTTCAAAACCCTCTTTTTCTTTATCCAATTCTACTCCTCTGCTCTCTTCCCCAACGGCTTCTTCCACTGTGGTTGTACCTCTTTCCCCAACACCAGAAATAACCCCTAAACTTATAAGATCTTCCGCAGCACTGTCCAGATTTTTTAAAATTCTTTCTTCTTGATTTGTCGCATCTCCATGCGACAGCAAATTTGGATCAGCTGCTGCTTTAGCTTTGAATAATATGTCAGGGTCGAAACCATGCTCTTTAATTATCCGCTTTAGTGTATTGTTTTGTTTGTTAACCAAAACAATATTTTGCTTCAATTTTTTTTGCTGCGGATAAACTGTTCTTTGCTGTTTCCAAGTGAACTTGCAAAACCTTCGCCTGACTCTTCAAATTTTCATATTTCAACTACACAAAAAGAGTAATGTCAATTCAAAAAATTACTAAAAAATGAAAATTTCAAATTAACAAGAATGATTGTTTGAATGTAATAGTACTTACAACCGCTCTATCTCTTTCGGCATTTGCGATTGCTACCAAATCCTTGTCCTTGGACCATTTGTTAAAATATGCCTGGGCCTCGGCACTAATATTTTCCAATTTGTTTAATGACTTATCTAAAATGTCATCTTTATAGTTGTTGTTATACGTGACAGTCCCACTTCTTACTTGGGTAAGTAAGGAATCCATCTTCGCAGGTTGATTCTGGACTGCAGCGTATAAACTATCTCGTTGCCAATAATTTTCATAACGACTAATAATTTCATTGATAAGAACTTTAGCCCTTCTCTCCCATTCTATAAGCTGATTGATATGAGGAAGAATAAACTCACTCACATGGGATTGACAATCATAACCAATTAAGTTCTCTAAAGGAAAAGGTGGCAACTGTTCACTATCTGAATCTGATGAAGACGATCTTGCTGGAGAAGTATGGGGGCTTTCAGCAAGATCAACTGCTACTTGTTTCTGCCTTTGGGTGGGCTGATCCTGTTTGTGAAAAAATTAATCAAGATTTAGATAAATAAATTTAAATCGAAATGTAATTCAAAATTGTAAAGCATATTTAAATTGAAATTTGAAGTATACCTGCTGGCCTTGAATCATCTCGCGGGTATTGAAAAAACCAGTTGGGTCATTGCTATCAATGCCCAAATAATCTTCATCTAAATTTATATTGTTCAAAACAGATATGCCCGTTGCACTGGGCAAGCCACCAAGTGAGAGAGTTGGAATTCGAAAGGAGGAGGCAATGTTTAGTGTCCCACTAGGGGCCGGAGCAAAAGGCATGCGTTTACCAATGTTATTTTTCACTGTTCCTCTGGTTGGCATTTTAAAAATTATTGGTTGAGTGGGTGTCGGTGCCGCGGTTTGATCAGGACTGACATGTGCTGAAAAGTACAAGAAAAAAATGAAAAATAGGAAAACAATTCATAAAGTCAAAAATTTCGAAATTAAACGTACTATCGAAAAGTTGTACCTTGTTGTCGAGGGGTTGTTTTTCTCGGTGCTACGGGTGGCCTTGTAGGAGTTGTACTCAGTGTCTGTTCAGAAGATATGAATGCATGCGACTGTATGGAGTGAGTTGGGGAAGAAGGTTGAGTTTATGAAACAGGTGTATGTTCCAAAGTCCCTGCAATTCATCAATATTAAATGTTGTCAATTCATTTGGTTAAAATTTAAATTGAAAAATAAATATGCAAATTTGGAATTTGTAAATAATATATGAGAAGGTATTACTTCTTTGGCGTTTAACGAGTTCAAACTGTTGAGGGTTTGGAGAGGAGTGAGCTTCCATTTCAGATTGTGAGTCCCCCGAAGCCTCAGCGTGTTGTTGGCCTCTTCCTCTCGATAACGCCTTTTTTCGGGGGAGGGCTTCAATAAATCTTCTCTGCAAAACATTAAAATTTAAGTTTTAATAACTGTGCACTGTAATTTCGAAAATTGAAATACAATTACAAACTAAATAGTTTATACCTGTTGTTCTTCAAATGGAATTGACAACTTCATCAACTCCTCATCAGTGCAAGTAGGAATTTTTTTATCTTTTAAATTTAAAAGTGCCTCATAATAAAGGCCGAGGAGATAGTTTGTTGAATAAATGAAAGGTTTTTCTGAAAGTTTTGAATTTGTTAGGTCAGTTCTTATTTTTTTGGATAGATATGTGCACCAATCGAATTTTTGTTTTGAGATAGTGGCAACAATGTATGCAATGGCCCAATTTGGTATATCTGTTTGGCGACCCTGCAAAACAATTCTGGATTGAAAAAATGAAATAAGTGCAGCAAGAAAGTGGTGTGCAATTGATTGTGTATCCACACCACGCCTGGATTTATTGACATGGGCTGCAAATGCGAAACAGTGAAAATTACTATAAATTTATAATAGCAAATTGTATCAGAATAAAAAACAGAATAAAAAATATGAATTAAAACGAATTATACTTACAATCAACATGGAAACCGAACGTTGATTCGAGAAATTTCTTGTCTTCTTCCAGGAGTGTTGCCTTGGTTGTAACAATTGGTAAATTTTTGAACGGAAGGCCCGTAAACCGATGGATGTCATTTGCTTCGATACTGAATTGGAACATTCGGCCATCGTTCAGAGTCACATAAAAAAGGCCATCCTCTGAATTGTAGGATGACAGAAGGTAATTCAAAATATTTGGATCTGTTTCGAAATGGGGCATATTAACGAGCCCTGTAAATTCACACGCATCCATCAAATCTTTATATTCTGAAGACATCTTTAAAACAGTATGTATGTGAGGGCATAAGGGATTCCTGTAGTTGATCTTGGAAATCGATTGAATTGGATTCTCTTGATTTTTTTGCTGAACTTGCAATTGGGAAGCATGTGAAGTCGACATTATAGTTGTACTTGCGTCTTTGACAACGATTGAGACCTGCAAAAATTCAAGAGCGGGAAGGTGAAAATGAGAAAATGACCGGTTGAAGGGTATTTATAGGCTAAATCAGGCGTCAATGGCTTCAATTGACGCGCGTCAATGGTCTTAGCTGACGCGCGACAATAGTCTTAGCTGACGCGCGTCAATAGGAGCCAGTGACGCGCGTCAATAGGATTCAGTGACGCGCGTCAATAGGATCCAGTGACGCGCGTCAATAGGAGCCAGTGACGCGCGTCAACAGGATTTAGTGACGCGCGTCAATAGGATCCAGTGACGCGCATCAACAGGATTTAGTGATGCGTGTCAATAGGATCCAGTGACGCGCGTCAAAAGGAGCCAGTGACGCGCGTCAATAGGATCCAGTGACGCGCGTCAATAGCATCTAGTGACGCGCGTCACTGGATCCTATTGACGCGCGTCACTAGATGCTATTGACACGCGACAATCAAGACCATTGACGTTCCATTGACGTGCGCGTCAGGAGTGATTATTGACGTCTTCTTGTCGCACGTTAATGATGGAGCCATGAAAAACCAGGCGAAATTTTTGTTTTGGAATACTGTCAAATTCACCTTTCGCTGAAACTGGTTCCGGGGATATTCACCAGGTATTTTCCACCTACAATTTTATAGAGGTGTCTTAAAATGAACCCTGATTATGATATTTTTAATCATAATAATAATTAAGAATTCATAGAAGTTTCATTTATAAACAACAATATAGTATATTTAGAAAAATAATAATAAAATAATTAGCACCATGATTTAATGTATGAAATATTTTACTATTATCGATAATAATTATGATATATTATATAATGTAGAATATTAGTTCAAATAAGATTATTATGTAACACATTTAACTTTTACCTTCATACGAAAAAGACAATTATATATAAAGAATTTCGTGGTATATTATAAATCCAAATTAAGAAAATAACATTCGTTAAACAAATAAATATATTAGGTATAAATAAATTGTGTTAGTATGTATAGTTTCATAATCATATTAAATTAACATAAAATAATAAATGATTAAGGAATTTTTCTTGACACTCATATTAAATTTCTTACATGATATAAAATTAAAACTCTTAAACATATAAAAATTAATTTTTAGAATTAACTTTATTCTAAATATAAAGAGGGTGGACATATACCTTCTAAAAGGAATATACTTTATTGTTTTTAAGGTTTTTATGTGAGTAGACATCAAATTTTAGGCTATAAATTAAAAGATATTAAGTAAGATTTTAAAAATTATAAATGAAAGTAACTCTAAAAAATAGAGTATATTTGAATGTACAAGTTATTATATAAAAAGGGTGTTGAAACAGTAAATAATAAATATAATTTAATATTAGATATTTTAAATAAATAAATTTATGTTGAAAATCAAGTCTATGAATTCATGACCTATCATCCATATGCACAACCTACCATTGTGTTTCACGTGTTTTGAATGTAAATATTTTTTTTTAATATACAAATTATATAATGTAGGATATAATAAAACTAATATATAAATAAACAACCTTAAATATATGTATATAAGTGTACGTAATTATTTTAATAAATTAGTCTTTATCGATTTTTGGTCTAAATTAAGGCTAATAAAATAAAATATAAATTCTTATTTTAGTATTATAAGAATTGATTAATTACATAAACATATAGTTATAGCATTATAAATGCAAGAGTAAGATAGTGATGAATATGTAAATTGTATATTTGATAAAATTGTTTGAACAAAACCACAATAGTGTAACAATCGAAGAAGTGTTTTCTTCAGGTTGAATGTTACAAATGAGTGAAATATAAACTAAGTCTTAAGTGGTGTCTAAGTAATGATGAGTGTATACTCTTTTATTACAATATTTTATTTAGAACTAGTCATGAGTTTCTTAGAAACAAGACATAACCTTTGGGATACAATTACAAATGATAGAGTTTGACATATATATATCTTGTGATTATTAATAAAAATATTTTATGTGCATCATTAGACGTGGGATTCTTATTTTGTCTATATTGGAGATGTCTAATATTGAATTACATATAATATTTGATAAGTTAAATCGAGTTAAATAAGAATATTTAAGGTTTAAAGGGAGGGAGACGACCCCATATAAAGAGTCATTTTTACGAATATAAATTAAATGTGTCATTGTGTAAATTATAAAGATTGTAATGTTAATTCTAAAAGGGCGACGAATTTAAGATCTCTATAATTATTAAACTTATTATGCACAAAAGTTTATGCATGTTTTTTTTCCTTATAGACTAGAGGAAAATCATTTTTAAAACAACAATGAATTAAAAAGTTAAATGGTTTTTTATATATAATACTCATATTATTGATTGGAAAAATATATATATGTAGAACTTAATTGTGAGTTTAAGATAGAACCTAACTTAATGCTAGAAAAGAGAACTAAAAAGTTAAGGAATATAGAAGTAAAAGAAGTAAAAATTAAATAGACCTTTTGTGATGTGAATAGTGTGACATGAGAAAAAGAATAATATATTCGTGAACAATATCCATATTTATTTTGAGTAATGGTTTGTATTTTTTATTAATGGTTTGTATTTTTTATTTATGTTTCAGAGAAAGATAAAGCTCCTTATTATGGAGAGGACAGTTGTTATGTGACAAAATTCCCTATAAGGAAAAGTTTGAACATTATTTATTGAATGAAAAGAAAATAATTATTATGGGTATTATAGAGTTATTTCCCCAAGGATTGAATTCTAAAGTAGAAGAAATAAATTTAAAATAATAATAATATTGAAGACCCCTTTAAAATAGAGTGGAATGAGATGTACATAAAGGTCCCTTTAAAATAGGAAGGGATAAAATAATGAGAAAAAAGACTTCCCGAACTCCTTTCAAAGGAGGGATAAGAATTAAAATGTGGACCCCATTTATTGGAGGATATTAATTAAATTGTAAAAATGTTTTTTTATGAATGAGTGTGTTGATTACCATACCACTCGAGGAAAAATAATATTTAAACCTTGTGGTGAGGACCAACAAGGCATGGAGAACTATCTCACATATTAGAATTATTTTCTCATAATTTTTAAGTGGTTAAGAGTGAAGGCAAGTGGTGGGCATTGGAGAGGGCCACTCTAGTGTTTCCTAACTGGGGTACACTAAGTATAACCCAAGATGGTTCATACCTAGGGCAAGAAGATTATATATTAACTATTTTCCTCCTGATAATGCGGCCATAGCTTAAGGTGTTGAATATCTAATATCACCTAAGAATTTCTTGAGGGGAACGTGGTTCTCACCCAACTTTAGAAAGATATGTACTCAACTTTGTAACTATTGGTTTACTTAATAAATTATATTTTAAAAAAAACTCTTTTTTATGTAACTATCTTAGATTTTGAATGCATATAAATTATTTTAGATGTTTAAAGTAAAATTTAATTTTCTATATTATAAATTATAAATTTGGGGAAAATGCATTACAGTATTCTCTAAGGTGGTTCTTATATCTTTTTCTTTATCTTGAGCAAGATCCTCTTTATTAACAATGCTTCTCCAATTTCTGGAACATCTTCTTAGATAGGTAGACTCATGCTTTCTTCTTCTTTAGCTTGAGTCAAATGAAAATTTCCTTGGCTTGTAGATGGATTATCAATACATTCATATATTTATGCCCAAACTTTCCACATTTGAAACATCTAGCAAGGAATCATCTACCTCTACCTCTATTAAAGAATCTTCAACCTCTAAAAGAATACCTACCTCTTAAATACTATTCTAGCCTTTGTGAGCTACAAATTTAATCTTTTTGGATATGCATCTACATTCTTCCTCCTTACTATCCTCTTCCTTTCCCTACCTCTTTCATGTTGAGGTTGTTTCCTTGTTAATTTCTCTTCTGATCTTATAGCATATGGATATTCCTCATCAACTGAATTTGGCATCAAAATATTGATCTCCTCTTGGATAGTGAGTCTCAATCCATTGAGGTATATGGAATATTTCTCAGCATCATCCTCAATATGACTAACTGTAATGGTCAATCTATAAAACTCTTCTATATACTCCTTTACTGACATCACTTTTTTCTTGAGATTCTGAAATCTTTTAAAAATATTTATCTGATAATACTTAGGCATGAATTTTCCTTTTAGTTTAGTCACCATCCTATCACATTTCTTGATCTTTGTCTTTCCTTTTTTCACTCTTTCTTCATGTAATCCATCCCACCAAAGAGATACATGACATTTCATCAAAGAAACAACAAATTTAACCTTCTTATCATCATCCACATTCTCATATTTGTCCATGGAGTTCATCCAATCTATCATCTCTTCAACATTTAAGCTCCTTTCATTCATAGGAAATTCTAGTTTTGGTTTAGAAGTGGCTTTCACAATAGCTTGACAAAATTTGTCTTCTATAGTTTCTTCCTCTACAACTAATTCTTCAATTCCAACTCTAGTTCTTCTTCTTTGTCACTAATGTCTAAGTTCTCGGCTCATCTCTTATGAGTTAATTCAACCTCATGTAGTCTTTTCATGAGCTCTTGTAGTCTTTTATTTTTCCAAACAGACTAAGGTACACTGGAACATCACCCAAGAAAACTTGAGCATTCACCCAAAGCGCACAAGGGTACTAGGTCCCTCTTTTATGGAAGCTTTGTGAAGGAGTTAGCATGATAAACACATACATAGATATATTACATATCCATAATAACAATGCAATGATAACCCTAAACAATTCTATATCATGACTATATGTAAGAATAACTTATACAAGAATCAAGATCAGATTTACCATACAAGAACCGGTCACAAATATGTCAAAAACCAATATCCAACCATATAGATCTATTATATTATTATTGCAAAAGACATAAGTTGAATACATATGTAATAATGTCACCATGATTCATGCGTGCTCATTAACCAACATCATAACACTAACAAAATGGGGATCCCAAAACCATGAAAATCAATACATATATATAGGTAGTGGGGACTTGCCCTTCACTACTCATACATCCTAAAAATAGGCTACATGCTAAAAAATAACCATGTGCCTTTACATGATAAATACAAAAGCATGCAATCTTACTAATAATAGACTATCTAATAATATCAACTACAGATCCAATCCTATTAATAGCTCAAAACTATGCATGTCATTTAATCTTCCACTTGTCCAAAATAGCCTTGTTTCGCGTCCAAGTCTTCATGTTGATATGTTCCCCGCATTTAACATCTATATTTAGCCTCATCATGAAAAATGGCTAAGTCCTGATATCACACTTTCCTGAGCGTGCCCTGTTTCACTATACTTCTGTGCGTAAATCTACACCCTATGTCCACATTCCCTTCCCTTCTACACCTCAATACTTAGGTTGTAATTCATCAGCCCAGCATTACCCCACACTTTCTTCATTGCTACCCCCTGAAATGGGTAACCATGACTTATCTCTCCATGAATAAAGAATAAGGAATAAAAGAATAATCATACACAAATAATGAAGGAATAATTAGGCATTCTATCCTTTTGTAGGTAGAATTAGTTCTGGATGTTCACTTTTTATCTCTACTTCCAACTCGTTCCAATCGCTTAGCACCTTATTAGTTTTGTCGAGGGCAGCTGCAAGTACTACTTCCATTTCATCTATAGTCATATTTTAGCCCTCATTCTGCAGTATTCTAAGGATTTTTTTTAGACTTGATACCATCCCATCCATTACATACATATGCAGCGCAATGAGTTTCCCAATTTCTTTTATTTTCTCCTTATCAGGATCATGGGTTGTTGCAAGCACGTGGCACTTCTCTATTACTAATTTCAACCTCTCCTCACGCCCAAGTGTATCATTTTTCATTACCTCAAGGACCTCATTATCCTCTACCAAATTCCTTTTCTTAATGATATGTTCAAGATTTGGGCACATATTTAGTGCCAAGTTTTCCTTAGTCATTTCTTATTTCAATGTTTGCAGTACAGACTCATACCCAGTTATCTTGCATGATATTGTTTCCTTTTCCTTTTGTGCATGTGCCACAGAATCCTTTGGTTTCAGCATCCTTATTGTACCTTCATCCATCACCATATGGACCAGAGTGCGTAAATAGTGCATGGTAGATGGGAACCTCTCCACCACTTTCTCTTCCAGATGTGATCTTTCCTTCAAAGTTTCATCACCTATCTATTATGTCAAACTAAGTATTGCATGTGCCTTCACCTCAGATGTCTCTTTTTCCTCTATCAGGCACTTAATTTTTATCACTTTATATTTCCTATCTTCCAAAAAAGCACAAATAGTTACCACTTTATCGATGTTTTTGCACGCAACCTCTGCAAATACCTTTTTCAATGCATTACTCACCTGCTCATCTAACATATAAGTCAGTTTGACTATTACGTGTCATGAATATGGAAATTTCTTCATCCTCCTAGAAACACAAGACTCCTCACATACATCAAAATCATGATCATCCATGTGAGTCTTCATACTCCATGATAGTTCTTTACGTGTGCACGTGGTTTCCATTTATGAATCCATTAACTCCCAGCCATAAAGTTCATTGGGTTCCAAAGTAATTTGGAACCTAGCGTGTATGATTTTGGTTGGGTCATTGACATACCCAACTGTAGGAGTTTCATACACTCATTCATCCTTTCCATAGTGCTTACTTTTAGGAATGTGCATGCCCACATCCAGCATTGGCCCTTCACCTATTTGTGTAGCAAGAGGCATGCCTGATGGTTCACCCTTATCCTCACCTATTTATGTATCAATGGCACCACTATCTATCTCTTGATCTTTCAACTCTTATGTATCATGTTTCAATTCCTCCTCCTGAGGTTCCTCTTCATCCCAAATGTTAACCAAAGTCTTTGGTGTGTTGTCCTCTATTTTCTCACCCTCATCATCCTAAGTAGGGATGTACCTATGCCTTTTATTTTCCGATGTTGTCTTCAAAGGAGAATTTTTAGTCAACCTCCTTAGTGGCAGTGATGGCCCCATGCCTTGAGTCCTTGTCCTCCTTAGAACTCTAATATTTTTTTTTTCCCCAGCACCCTCTCCTGAACCTACAGCGCCTATCTCCCTTCATACTTTCTCATCTTCCTTTTGCAATGGAGGGGTTGTCTCGTGCGTTATTTTTTCCCCTATGGTGGGCTTCCTTCTTCTACCATGTTCTAGGTCATTGTTGTCTTATTTTAATTCTTAATTCTCTTCTTCTTCTTCTTCATCACCATGAGGAAAAGTAGTCTCCTCATCCTGCAAGGTGCCCACAGTATGTTTTCCCTTGGGAAATTCAGGGAGCTTAAATTCATTCAACATATTTCCCATTCTCCAACTTGGGCTTAAGGTAGATGTATACCTTAGTCACTCCATTCTTCCCAATTTCCAAGCTTACAAAATTAATATTAATATCATATGAACTCAACTTCTCAATATAAGAAGACTTACTTGGATAGACATATGTCTTTCTGAGTATATGATAATCACATTATACTTTGTCTGCATTGAAGATCAACCTGTGTGAATTGGAAAACCTATGTACATATTTTTGGAAGAAGCGCACTAGAAGGTATATGGAAGTTTGCACCAAGGGCTCCACTTTCCATCCTTCATGCCAAAACACCCTATGCAAAAGTGTTGGTAAATGGAAAACTGAACTTGTTTGTCTAATACCAAAGGAAGATCGTTGGGTATTGTCCATTCACATTCAAACATAGTGCAGAGGCGCTCATACCAAAATTTTTTCCTCTTCTTGTAGGGTCCTCTCATGGATCCATCACATGTACATTTCACAAATCTATTTGTAAGGGATCTCTTTTCCTCAGGGTATTGCCAAATCTTATCTTTTGGCTCATCGGGCACTCCAATATCTACAAACAAAATGGATAGAAGGATTGCACTAAAACTTATCATATCCCCCTGGTGCATCTCTACAAAAATAGTCTCAGCAATGAAGCTATCCAAACTATAGACAACTCCTTTTTTCATCTTCTTTGCAATGTGTAACCATGCTTTGTTTACTTGTTACCAGCACTCTTGATTGTTCAACTTGGTGAAGAGTTGTGTTGTCACCTGAAAAAAAGGGTATCTTTACAATTTCAAGATATCCATTTCATGCTTTTCCTTCAATTAAGCCATCGCTTTCTTGGTTGATTATACGCCCTCTTTATCAGTGAGATCATTATTGACTTCGGTTCTTAAGCTTCTTAACCCTATCATTCTCCCAATCAGGAGTGCGGTAAGGCTCATTCGCCACCCAAAAAAGTAAAAGAAGTCCTCATGGACTTGGATCATCAAGCACTGGTAAAGCTTCTCTGGTTTTCCAAAGTAGGGGAGTTCATAAAGCTGCAAAACTCCCATATTTGACAACAGTTTTTCCTCTACGTTGTCATACATGGCCATGTCATTTTCTGTTCTTAGCGTTGTCTTTACCACAAATAGCTTGTCCAATTCATATTTTTTATCATTAGTCTTATGTTTTTAGTCACTTACTTTGCAGCGCCGAACGTGTGACTCCCAATCACGGCCCATGAATACCCCTTCTAGATACTACATTTCTGAAAATTGACTTTCGAGGGTATCTTCAACTTTTATTTCTACTTCCTTCCCCTTGTAGTCGCTCCATGTGCTCGCTTCGGTGCCATAATAATGATAAAATGTTGTCTTGCAGTCGATTCAAGCTCTGCAACTTAAAACCCACATGCCTTAGCTTTAAAATCAAACCCTAACTCGTAGATTTGCTTCCCCACGTGCCTTTGTTTCACTCAAACACTTTCTCTAATGGAGTGTCAATCAATCTCGTGAAAAAATCTATCTGGTTTGATCTCTATCACAAATTTCTCATGCTTTCTCTATGCAATTCACTCTTCAGCTCACTCGATAACTTCTCAATCGCAAGGCAAAAATGATTTCACCAACCCACCTTTTATAACCTTTGCTAATTTTTCTACATTTATTTCTCTCCACCTACCACCATACTCATCATTAAATGGTTTTTCTTTTATTTTCCACGCCCCAGTCATAACCTTCTGGCATGCCTACTACTCTTCAGATACATACCTCCTTTTATATGCCTTCGTGCATAGAAATACATATCCATTGCGCCTCTCACCAAGTAGTTTCCCATGCTGCAGCCTACCATGTGTTACATTGTGCATCTATTCATCCACTTGTGGTCTTTATTTAAGAAAAAAAATTCTTTATCTGCACCTTTACTTCAAGCACCTACACTATATTTTTCTATGCATACCCATTTTCCAGAGAACGTATAAATTTAGGCCAATTTATCTTGTTTATACTCCACCCCACACTAAAAGTATGTGCGGTCCTCTGCGCATGAATTCAATAGATATTAATCATCTTCTGGAACGAAAATGTGCTTATTACACAAAACACTGAACTAAATTGACAAATCATAACAACGACAAAAGGAAATACATATAAAGGAATGCATTAAAAGAAATCTAATATAATGGCAATACTGCCTTATTACAAACACCAAGAAGACTTATTTATAGTAGGGCTTCAGTCTACTCCCATAAAGTAACCTGGCACCCCTGTCCCATCCAGCACCTGTAACTGGCAAGCACCTGAATCAAGTATATAAGTCACAACATATGGTCCCAACCAATGCACTTTGACATTTCCAGAGTGGTGAAAGAACTTGGAGTCATAAAGAAGAACCATCTCTCAACTTCAATCTTTTTATCCTTAATATGCCTATCATGGCATGCCTTTTCCTGGCTTTTTCTATCTTCTGAATCCATTGGGAAATGACATGCCTTTCATCCAATTGCATTAGTTTATCAATGTGTTATTATAATGCTTGTTTATTATCCAGACCTCTTATGCGTGTGATACGCAGAGAAGGTAACATGACTTCTACTAGTAAAACAACCTCCACGCCAAACACCAACTAAAAGGATGTGGCTTTGTTCAACCTCTTGTAGGTTTTCCTGTATGCCCAAAGTACAACAGAGACTTTATCATCCCAGAATTTCCTTCTAACATAAAAAATCTTCATCAATGTATGTCCCAATATCTTGTTGAAAACCTTAGCAGTTCCATTTTCCTGTGGGTGATAGGGTGTTTTTCTATGGTGTGCCACCATAAATTCTACCAATAGTATCATGATAGTATCATAAAGGAAATGAGTGGCCCTATCACTCGTCAAACTTAATGGGCATCCATACCTACTGATAATATTCTCCCACAAAAACCTTGTTGTCATATTTTTTGTGCAATCCTTTGTAGGTGTTGCTTCTTCCCACCTTGTAAGACAGTTTGTACAAGTTATAGTGTAGTGTGATCTAGTCCTACGTGCGGGTGGGGAAATAGGACCCACAAAGTTAATTGCCCACTTTTAAAAATATTCTCCACTTGCAATGGGTCTTAAAGGAATTTCATCTATATGTCGAGGATATCCAAGGCACTGACAATGTTCATAGGCCTTATAGTATTTAATGCAATCCTTATAAATTATTTCCCACCACAGGCCTACCAATAAAATCTTGCATGCGATGGCATTTCCTACATAATGTCAACCTATAATTCCACTATGAGATATATTCCATATCCATAATAGCTTCAGGCTCATGCTCAATCACACACCGATGCAAAACTTCATCTCAAACCAACTTGTATAAATCTCCATTGATCAACATGTAAGGCACAACATGTATAGCAAGTTGTTTCTTCTCCAAAGCTTTCATACCTTCAGGTTCCACATCTATAAGAAAAAATACAGTAATGCCCTCTAAGTCAGAGGGTGCGTGGTTTAATCTAAACAACTATGCATCCGACATTATGTCCTCAATACTTTACGCGTCCTCACCTGAATTAATCCTTGATAAATGATCTAGTCTAGAATTTCTCTTTCCTAGCTTAACCACCACTATAAAGTCAAATTCCTAAAATCCAACGGCATATGTGTCCCTACAAAATGGGCGTGTTCACCAAGTACTTCAATGCCATGTGATTTGTATAGAATATAAATGGGATAACCAGCAAGTATTGTCTAAACTTATTAAATATGTAAATCATGGACAAGGCCTCGCACTCTATAGTTGTATAATTCTATTCAGCTGGGGTCAACTTCCTACTTGTAAAACAAATGGGATGATCAAAAATCCCATCGTCAAGCTACGCTAATACTACACCAATGGCCATGTCAAAGCCTTTCACAAGCACATGAAAAGGTTTGGTCCATGAAGGAAAGCGCAAAAGAGGCGTTGAAGTAATCCTTTCCTTAAATGTTTCAAACACGTGTTTTTGCGCTTCACCCTAATGGAACTTTCCCTTACTCTTCATTAATTCCTCCAAGGGTGTAGAAATCCTAACATAACCTTTGATAAAATTCCTATAATAACATATAAGCCATAAGATTCTGCGCACCGCGCTCTAGTTCGTAGGTTCCTCTAAACCCAAAATAAATGAGACCTTAGCAGGGTCTAACAACAAGCCTTCTTTATTGAAAAAAGTGCCAACAAAGTCCCAAAGGGTGTAGCAAAAACACACTTCTTAATGTTTAAGGAGATGCTCAAATTTTGGAACCTCTCAAACATAAGTCTTAAATTGTCACAATGATCTTTTACTAGCCCATAAATTATCCAATCATCCAAGTAAACCTGTAAAAAACTTATGAATGAAGTCTAGGAATTCTTGCATAGCAACTTGAAAAGACTGTAGGCGCATTCTTCAATCCAAAATCTATAACAATGTATGCAAAACTTCCCCACTCAGTGGTGAAATTTGTCTTCTCTTGTTCCTCTTTATCAATCTTCACCTGATAATATCCAAAAAATACATCAGTGAAGGAGTAGATCTTGCACCCTGCAATGCCTTCTAGGATTTCTTTAGTAAAAGGTGTGGGAAAGGGATTTATTACACATACAACATTCAACTCCACCTAATCCACACAAATTCTTATCCTTCCACATTTTTTTATATTTATCACCATAGGGCTGACCCACTCTAACCCGTCAATGGGTTCAATGATTCCAAACTTCAACATCTTATAAATCTCTTCCTTTACCTTGACGCGTAAATTAAGATTCATCATGTAAGGCCTCTTCCTAACCAGGTGCACACCTTCCTTTAACTTGATCCTCATCTCACCCACAGATTGATGTACTCCTTTCAATGCATGATAGCCTCTAGGAAATAAGTCCTGGAAGTCACGCAGTAACTCAATGATTTTTGCAAGCTCTGAGTCAGATCAGTAATCTCTTATGATGGCCTCCTTAGGTTCAGCATATGTCCCAATGTTGACCTTCTTCATTTTCATGGGTTCATGGTACTTGCGTTCCTTCTCATCTACACTATCTAATACCTCACGCGTACCCACAGTATGATCAACATCCAGATTATCTACTTCTTCATCATCAATCATGTAGACCATTTTACCTTTTTATTTTTCTAGGTAGTCGCACCCAAGTTGTTCTTCATATGTCTCTTCTTCTTCAAAACGCGCCTCTAGATCTGACTTGCATAGTAATTCCTGGATAAGCTCCCCATCATTTGTGCTATCTCCCATAGCCAAGTGCTTCACAACCTGTAATGCCTCATTCACCGGAGGTTTAGTAGAAATATAGTCAAAGATTTTTATCATACCTGCAATCAATTCTTGTCAATTCCTTGTTTCTCTATTCAACTCTGCATAAACATACCATGCGCGCGCACAGCCTCGCAAGGTGAAGTCAAACTTTTGCACCCACAATGAAGGTGGTAAGGTCTCATGCCCCTCTATGTTGATTATCTCACACTTTTAAACATGGTGTGGAGCAGAATCCTTCCCATGAAATTCACATGTTTTGGTAGGTGCATTTCTCTAAAGAAATCTAGTAGAGAAGGTGATTCTCACTTCTCGCCACTCTAAAAGACCATCTCTGTGTACCATCCACCAGCGCGTTGTTATCCCACACAAGGTATACACCAGCATATTCTTTCTTTCCACTTGGTCATTCTAATGGGCTTCCATAGCGTGCATAAATACTTCAGGATTTCCCTCGCCAATATACCTTAGTACCTGGTTACTGCCCAAATACCTAACACAACGTGGCCTACTTACACAAGTAACTACACTCTTCATCTCATGCCAAATCATTTCATAAGTCACATGCACCCAATTGTCACAAGCAATGTTGGTTGTAACACTCATAGAATGTGCATCATCCCATTGAATAAGTCCTTCCTTTGATGGCTCAAGCACTTCAGAATCTCTAATAGTGCGCACATAACCTTTGTTCAAATCCTCTTCACTCAAAGGTTGTACATAAGGTGCATCTTTTCTGTCTGTTAGAGGAATAATCACGCGCTATGTTTTGTTTTCAAAATTGATGTAACCCTTATTGAAGCGCATATCAAAATTATTTGCATAACACCGAGGGCACCCAAGCAATGTCAGAAATTTATCTGCTTCGGCAAATGCCAAGACTTCAAAATCCCCAATAAAATTGGTCCCTTGTATAGTAATAGTGGCATCCTTCAAAACTCCAATGGGAAAGGATTTAGTTTTGTTTGCCATATACAACACATTTGAAGATGGATATAATTATGGCCTCTCCATCTAGTTCCACACGTCCAAGGTGAGTACATTCACTTTTGCACCTTTATCAATCAAAATGTTACTCAACAGCCATCCATCAACAACTGCATTTAGATTGATTTCTTTGTCATAATCAAGACTGTGAGGATGTAAGTTAGCATGTCAAATCTATCTCTCACACTCAACTTCAGCATGTAGCATCTTTCCCCTTAACCATTCCCCCAATAAAGGAATGATGTTTTCTTGGTGCAAAATCTTACAAAACTCCTTCAAGTCATCAACATATTTCTGAGGAAACTCATCTGCTTTTTCCTATTCTAGCTTTTGTGACTATTCCTTCAAACACGGTATCTTACCCTGTAAATTATGAATGACCTCCATAGTCTCTTGATACACTTCCTTTTGATGGGTAGGATCTGGATACTTTGCATGTAATGCCTCTTGTTTTGTAATAACAAGTTTTTGTTGCAGAGTCTCACCCACGCGCGCAGCCTCAACACATGTAGTAATCTTCACTGGTATTACCTCTGGGTCAAGAGCTAACTTCCACATCCACTGAACTTCCACATCACATTGTACTCTAACCATTATCGCGCCTTTATCCTTATTGTGCTTCTTGCTTAGCTACTCATTCAAATCCATACATTCTTCATAATTTTGATTCTTTCCACACTATGATCAAATAATATTTTGTGGTCACTCGTGCTTATAATGATCAGGGCATCTGCATGTATAACATGTTTCATGGGGCAAATCACTTCTTCCACCGCCATGACCTTGGCCTCTGAATCCTCTATGGTAACCTCTACCTCTACCTCTACCACCTCCATCAGAGCACCCTTTATTGTGATTATGATCATGATGTTCACCCTGATCCTTAGAATTATTTGCAACAATGGCCTGATATACACCAGTTTCAATAGCATCATGAATCTTATCAATCAATTTGCAATTCTTTGTATCATGTGTGGTAGACTTACAAATCTACTGAGCTTGAACCAAATTTAATAAGAAAAGTACAGAGAATTAATACACCGGAAATAGAATAATAGAGTTTTGATATTGAAAACTTCAGGGATATTTTTTATTCATAGAAAGAGGTTACATATAAAGAGATGGAAACTCCTACAAATGAGGATTCAACTCCAATCATGAATCAGCCTTATCTCTCCATGATCCACATATCTCTCACAAATCCCAAGATAACACAACTCACTCAACTTAGTCCTAATATCTCTCTAGAGATTACTTACGTGAGTTTTATAAACAACTCACTTACAATATATTAAATTATTTCTCACACAACTCTAATGTTCACAATAACATTTATAAATTCCTAACATTCACCCCCTTAGTGTGAACATGGGAAAAACATACACACTCTTATCTGCAGTATGGTCTCCTCTATGGAGCATGTCAAACTTTGTGACTCATGACCTTGATGATAATGAAGGGAGCAATGCTCAACCTTCTATGGTTTTACAGGTTTACCACAAACCTTGACGTGTAACAGATCCATCGCCTGTCCACCTCGTGTGGTTTTCTGGATCTCCCACAAACCTTTTCAAGATCCATGAATTGTCTTACTGTGGTGCTTTTTTTCACCTATTTCATTTCATCGGGAGTTACATTAAGGAATTTTATACATTACAATTGAACAATAATTTGTTCTTATTTTCACAATTGCACACTGAAAGCAAACACTAATCACACAACTGAAAAAAAATATGGCCACCAAATCAGTACCGTGGCCTCATCGATGGTGCCTGACAAGAGGTCGCTGATCAACCTCCTTCCTCCGTTGCCTCCAACCTCCATGTGAATGTCCCTGCTAACTCAGCAGAAAGTATAGTCGAGGACGATACGTGTTCCCTGTCGCGATACAGGGCGGGGTCGAGGGGCAGAGCCCCCGAAGCCAAGAATGGTTTTCATTTTCATTTTCCCTTAAAAATTGAGTGTCGAATTACACCAAAAATGCACTCATTTGTCCTTTTTTTTGGTAATAATTTTTCGACTCAATTTTGACAACTAGAGTACATTGACACGGATACTTCAAAAACTCAATTTTGATGACAACTCTTTATAAAATAAACACGACACAAAATATATATTAGAGCCGACTCAACATATATTTTTTAATTTTTCAAGGTATCCCAATTGCTCCATTATGATGTTGACCCAAAAAATGGTAAACTTTTGACAAAGTGTATGGACGTACAATTACTTACAAAACAATGAGGACGACATGATTTTGACAATGTGACATGTAATAGACACTATATTTTTTTTAAAATGACTCTTGTAATGACACGTTTATAACACGAAATGAAAAATAAACAAGACAATATAAAAAACAAAACGACATATAAACACCAAACTAACAGACAGATAAATGACTGTATAATCTTGACTCTTTACTCGACATAAATAAAATCAAAACATATCGACCTTGGAACTTGGAATGTAGTCACCATACATGTGGATGTTTCTGAAGATGCACAATGGTAGAGGATATGCGCTCAAATTTATAATTAATTAGAATAATATGATGTCTTTCCACGTACGCAGATGAAGGTCTTCATGTTGGTTGTTTTCCACGCAGCAGTCTCCACATTTTGCTTTCCACGCAGACAGTCTTCTCTCCACCCACGTGCCACCTTCCTTCACTTCACAGCAAATCAGTCACGCAACAGAAGATTCCAATATTTTCCATGCATGTATGAAGAATCTTTTTCTCTCAGCGCAGAAAATGATAAAAAAAACAACTCAAAACTTCCACGCAAGGAATTCTTCCTTTCCATGCAATAGTAACAAGTTCAATTTCCACGCAAAAAGAAGACTTCTTAATGTGGTCATGGGCAAGGGAAAGTTTTTATGTAGGTGGCTGAGTAAATATCCATGTCCAGCTTGTGTTTGATCCTTACATCATTTCCTCTCCACGCATCAGTAGAAAAAGAAACAGTCTCTCCTTTCCAATGCACAGGTAGAGATCAAGTTTTCTCTGATACCAAATATTGAGCTTGAACCAAATTTAATAAGAAAAGTACAGAGAATTAATATGCCAGAAATAGAATAATAGAGTTTTGATATTGAAAACTTCTGGGATATTTTTGATTCATAGAAAGAGGTTACATATAAAGAGATGGAAACTCCTACAAATGAGGAGTCAACTCCAATCATGAATCAGCCTTATCTCTCCATGATCCACATATCTCTCACAAATCCCAAGATAACAAAACTCACTCAACTTAGTCCTAATATCTCTTTAGATATTACCTTCGTGAGTTTTATAAAAAACTCACTTACAATATATTAAATTATTTCTCACACAACTCTAATGTTCACAATAACATTTATAAATTCCTAACAAAATCTTACAGTAACAAGACATATTCTTCCTTATCGTGCACTGCAGTAGGGGGCACCTACTCGAATCATGATCCAAGTGACAGATCTCACAGTCTTGCAACATGACGTGCACTGATTTATAGGGGTAACTGTCCTTAGTATGTCCTTCTACTTCACAATCTGTGCACCAAATACCACTACGTGTCTCATGAGCTGAATTAGCTGAAAAATTTTCTAATTGTTTTGTCATAGATGCAATCTGAGCTTCCAAAAATGGGCTAACTCCAGTGTCTATGCTCCCAACTACCTCAACACGTAGATTTGCCTCACGTTCCTTGCGCAGGTCTATATAAGTATTGTGTGAGAGTTCCCTTCTAAAAGGTGTGATCAAAACTCCAACGAACCATTGAGCATGTTGACTCGGGTGAGTGTCATAAGATAGCTTTGATAATAAAGTTTTAAATTGGGCATCATACTCCCTTACGCTCTCAGCCATTCCCCAATTGATGTCCTTCAGCACGTTGATGCTTTTCTGCTCAAACTTAGGTGTGTGGAACTCTTCTAAGAAAGCATCACACAGTACAGTATAGTCTACAAAAGTCTGGTAGGAAGAGTTCAGTCTGAGTGTTCAGTGTTGCTTTCTCCTAACCGAAGATATGGCTCCTATTGACCGTATGATAATATCATATCCAAGTCATGTTCATTCTTTCGTCACCGACACATCATATCATATTTCTTGTACCAACTATGTGCACGCCCTTGCAAAATAGTAGCAAACTGACTTTCCTTACGCTCTTGAGGTATAATCCCCTTAGCACATCATAGTATCTCACACAAATGCACGTGTTCATCTGCATCTTCAATTCCTTTATACTTTGGTAGGCGAAGGGACATCTTAAAATAGACTTTTTGGGGTTAGTACGGACCATGCCCACTAGATCCAGAACCTGTGTTACCTCTTGTGTTCCCTCCTCTAAAACCACCAGACCCACTAGACCCCGAGCCACCTAATCCTCCCCCTGTAGTGGCAAACGGACTAGAAGATGTATTGTTTTGTGTCCCAATATTTGTGTTAAACTAAACTCCCATTTTCTACGAAGTTGTACTACTTCCAGATGTAATACCAAATTTCTGTGTGCCCACGTTCTGTGTTGAAGACATTCCAGAAAATATACCTCAAACCGGACCTCCAAATAACAAAGACAACATCTATGCCACCATAGATGAATGTGCTACCTGATTAACTCTTGAACTTTATGGAAAATGAAATTTATTTGTCACTACTCTACCACATATGCTATCTTGTTTATCAATGATTGTCACAAAAACTGGAAAACCAAACGCAAGGGCTAGGTCTCTAGAAGGGATCAAATGCACGCCTGAGGTCCTTGTAGTTTCAACTAGTGTGCTTTCATCTGAAGCCAAATAGGTTTCTCTACCATGATTACCCAAATGGGGGAGTACCAGATGCTCTTGCTCTATGTCTTCTACATGAGTTCCAAATCCTTCACGAGCCATCTCTCTCTGCAACACCATTCGTTCCGCAACATCGAGGTATTTTCCAAATCCCTCTCACTCGCTTTATTAAACTTAAGTTGTATCTCTTCTCTCTAGATCTCTACCACCAGGTCCTCCATCTTTCACCACACCTGCTCCTTCCCCCATGTGTAGTGGGGTTTAGCTAACCAAAGGACGTTTCAAATCTAGGGGCACGATCAAGATTTTAATCACTAAATGAATAGTGTGTAAATAAGATCCTCTAGGTTTGCACAGAAATTGGAACTTGGTAACCTCTAGATAGGAATAAGTAGAAACTACGTACTCCAAAATGTAGCTATTCAAAACACCACTCCACCAATGATCTACAGTGCACGTCCAAGTCAGATTAGCATCATGCAGAGCCTAAAATTCTTCCTGCTCGTCCAAACAAGTGTTATATACCTCCAATTTCTCTTGGATGTGTATGCTATCAGCCACTCATACAGCTCTATAGGGAAATAAGAAAAGAATGTCTCATAGAGCTCACGATACAGATTATGTTCAACCCACGTGCGTGCATCAAATTCAGGTCCAATGTTAAATCGATGAGAAAACTCTTCCTCTAAATTTTCTAATCAATCCTCAATGCTGGCCAAAGTCAATTGGTGCGTCTTCATCATGCAACATCCTTCCAAATATCTTGAAAAGAGGTCCCCGCAATAGAACCAAAATTTAGTCTTTTATTTTACCAAAAAGCCCAAGGTACGATGGCACATCACCCAAGTAAACATGAGCGCTCACCCAAAGCACTCAAGGGTACCAGGTCCCTCTTTTATGAAAGCTTTATCAAGGAGTTAGCATGATAAGCACATACATAGATATATTCCAGATCCATAATAATAATGCAAGGATAACCCTAAACAGTTCTAGATCATGACTATATGTAATAATAACTTATACAAGAATCAATATTAGGTTTACCATACAAGAAATAGTCACAAATATGTCAGCAACCAATATCCAACCACAGATCCATTGTATTAATTACTGTAAAACACAGAAGTTGAATACATATGTAATAATGTCACCATGAGTCATGTGCGCTCATAAACCAGTAGCATAACACTAATAAAATGGGGATACCTAAACCGTGCAAATCAATACATATATGTATAGATAGCGGGGACTTTCCCTTCGCTACTCATGCATCCTAAAAATAGGCTACATGCTAAGAATAGCCATGCACCTTTACATGATAAATACAAAAGCATGCAATCTTGCTAATAATAGACTATCTAATAATATCAATTACAGATCCAATCTTATTAATAGCTCGAAACTATGCATGTCATTTAATCTTCCACTTTTCCAAAATAACCTTGCTTCGCCTCCAATTCTTCATGTTGATGTGTGCCCCGCACTCAACATCTATATTTAGCCTCATCATGCAAAATGGATAAGTCATGATATCACGCTTTCCCGAGCCCACCCTATTTCACTATACTTCCACGCGCACCTTCGTGCCCTATGTCTGCACGCCCTTCCCTTCTGCACCTTTAATATTTAGGTTGTAATTCATCAACCCAACAGTTCTCTTATGCATTCCATTAACATAGCTTGAATAGGTTATCTTCTTCCTCCCCCTTTTACTCTCATCCCCATTTTGACTCTCTTGATTGTCTTAAATCCTTTGATTGCAATCTCAGTCCTTTATTGCTCTGATACCAAGATTTGATGTCATGTTCTTATCACAAACTCTAATTCATATAATCAAAAGTTCTTTCTCAAGGGAATCACAAAATGATCTAAATTCTACTTGAAGACTAAGAAAATAAAACCTTACTAATTTTAGAGATCTATCTAGGTATACTATACTTGATTCATTTTTGTAATCATGAAATATTGGGTATAGAAGACAAATTGAGTCCAATTCACAAGGCTCTTCTTGTCAAATCAATTAGGTTTGTTTTTTAGGCTATTTTAGTTCTATTTTTCTTTAAATTCACTATCCTTGAATTATTTCAATACTTTCATATACCCTTTTTTGTGCCTAAGTGGACCTCAAATTTTTATAACTCGCTTCTATGTCAATTGTACCCAGTTCACAAAGATGGGTGACCAATTAGGTTTCTTCACCTTACACAGTCCTGTCCTTGGTGGAATATCAACGAGATGTCTCTTAAATAAAATTCAAACCTTTTAAAACTTATTTTATACTTTAATAAATTCCATGTAGATATTTTCTTATGATTATGGGCTTTGGAGATTCTAAAACAATTGAGGAATGAAGATTTTAGACATAAAACCCAAAAACATGGTTTTAAGAAGCCCAATAGACAAAATGTCACTTACCTTTCATTACAAACCTCTCCACTCTTCTTTTCATGTTGAATAATATCTAGGGGAGCTCAATGTGTGTTTTTTATTTGGTAGAAAAAGTCTGTAAATGTTTTGTATACTCAAAACAACAAGCTCTAGACAGAAAAATGCAAGAATTCTACCTAGAACATGGTAAATATTAGTTTGAACACATAATAAAGTCAATGATCATCACAATTACAATCCTATTACCTTAATATATCTCAAATGGTTAAATTAAAACTCATGGAAGCATAGAAATTATATCAACTCACACTCCTTTTACTATTATTTCTTAATTGTGTTGTGTTACAAAGAAAAAAATAGTATATAGTAGCGAGTGTATCCTCTTTTCATGTTATATCTCACATGTTTTTGATGCAGAGTACAATCACACTCCATGCCATATCAACCATCAAAATTTTGCAAAACCAACAACATATTCAACTCTCTTACCTTTTCTCAAAATTGCCCTCTCAATGCTTCTTAAGAGCATGCCAATGCTGAGTTCATGCTTGGAGCAATCCACAATGACCCTGAACAATATGTAAACATTTTTAGATACCCTTTTCCATTTCCAAGGTGTGTGGTAAATTTCTTAGACAAAATCTCAATGCAAACCTCTCTTTCTCACCAACTTCTTCCTAGACCTATTACTCTTCCTAGTAGCCCTATATGAATCTTATTTTTATCTAAATTTTGATATGTGAGCTCATTTAATAAACTAAGCACCTTTTAGGATACCATTTTTGCTATTTGTTCATTGTCCAAAATTTCAATATGCCTTCCTTAAGGAAATATTATCCAAATCACACTATCTCAGGCTTTAATTAGCCCTTTAACTTGTAACAGCACTACTAGCACGAGGATTGTCATGAATATAAGGAGTTTTTGAGTGATTTAGGTATAAAAATTTTGTAATATTAATGTAAAGGTGTCTTAAATGATATCTTGAAATTTTTTATCCTTAAAATCCTTTGTATGGAAACGTTATATTGTTTTATGTGACTCTGTACCTTAAAATTTGGGTATCTTCACACATGATGATTGTCGTTTTTGAATTTTGACCCCCTTCATGAAGTCAAATTATCTTTAAATTTTAAGCACATCTCTACCCCACTTATTTCATCATTTCCACCAATTTTTATATGTTTTCAATTAGTACAAGTAAATTTATACAAATTTCCTTCTCAATCCTAGACAAGGTTTTCACAAACCAGCAAATATGTAATTTAAATGTGTTTTTACTTTCTTATCCTTTCAAAAAAATTTAAGGGTTTAAAATGATTCATTATATCCTTATATACCTCCACACACAAATTCTACATTGGAAACCTCAAAATATTGCTAAAAGATCAATCCAAACAGTCAAGGAATAAACTATCCTTCTTCTACAATCACAATTTCCAATTTGAGACACTTACTTTGCAACAAGGAATTAGATAGAGGTTTATAACATTGAAATAATAAATTAAATTTTCATCAAACCATAATATCTTTGCAATAATCACCATATCAATGAATATTAAGAAACAATACAAACTTTGCAAGGTGAGAACAATCAAAAATGGCTCCAAAACAAAGTTTTCAACTTCCTTTTTCTCATTTCCAGCTTCTTCCTTCATACATCCTCCATGGAGCTCGTGACTATTCTCCTCTAACTGAATCTATCCTTATTTCTCCTTACCTCTCACTTGATCTTCATCTCTTTTCCAAATAGATCTTGAAAACCTAACTAACTCTTCATAATTCCTCACATACAAACTATACAAAAAAATGTATTCTTAGAATTAGAAAATTCTAACTACTTCAACACCCCCAAGGGGTCACATACCACATATATAAACCTCTAACAACTCCCACTAACCACTCAAACCTCTTACACACCCTTAACAAGCCAAATTGGCTTCATTATACATTTGAAAATTCAAATTCTCGTTTGGGCGGGAAAACACAAGATAGAGTAAATTTTAAATTGTATGATCTTCCAAGACCTTCTAACCACTCTACCTGACCTATTATGACCCTCTAAACATGTTCATGATGAATTTTCTCAAATGGATGCATCCTAGGTGATGCTCCCGCATCAGTTTTCTATCTAGGAAAGATGGTAAACTTTCTCAATGCTGATTTCCATGTTTTGATTTAGTCCATAGTTGACATTTTCTCTCAACTCCATACCAAGAATATAAGAAATGATTGTTTCTCCTCCCTAATGCATGGACAACAAACCATATTGACCTTCCATCACCTATCAACTAGGTACTGCCTAATCTATGTGCCACATCCTTTAGAAACATGTGAAACTTCACCACATTCACCATTTACATAGAGCTTGTACTTAAGAAATTACATAATCAACAATAAAGTTCAATTTGGTGTTTTGGAAGGAAACCCCCTCAAAGACACAATCAACAAGAAAAAAACACTCTACCTATGCCACATATGGCTTATTCCTGATCTGATATAATCTTTCAAACTTTGAATCCTACAAATTGGATCTTCCAAATGATTACAATTGATGCTCTTACATCATCTAATTCCCTTAACGAACAAGTCTTATGTAGAATCAAAAGAAATGTACCTTTGAACACCAAAATTAATTACATAGCAATCCAAAGTAGTCTTTATCCACTAGTCGACCACTCTTGTCCACACCGTGTCTAGCTTGCATCGATTCTCTAATATATCTTTGTTCCACTTGCATTCTTCATGTTCCCTTGACCTGGGACAATAGTGTTCCAATATTGAAAACCAAGTAGCTAACAACTATGAATATTCATATTAGAATATTTCATATATATCTCCATAAATATGCTCTGTCAACACCTATCTCAAAAGGATCCCTATTTTATAAGCTTCTCCATCTAGAAGTTCTGATATATTTTCTTCTATCTTTCCATGTCTCTTTGTCCTGATAACCAGCCAAACATTTTTAGTTCCTGACAATGGAACCATTGTTAGTAATGGTCCTTGGATTTCTTGTCATTAGTGTGCATTAAGGTTCATTAAGGTTATAGTCTAACTCATTTACGTTTTACTTGTGGAAACTAATTAGTAACCAATTCTTGTGCAAAGATATATCAAAACAAAACACTTAATCAAACCACGGGTTATGTTATCCATTTGTTGCGTAGATAGACTAACCCAAAGACAATAAGGAAATATATATACTTGTTTGAAAGACGATACACTAAATTGACACTATAAACTATCTTCAAATTTCTTTAAAGCAAAGTATACAAACTAGGGGAATAGATACAATCAATCGCAGTAGTCAAGTCACAACCTTTTTATGTGCAAATTTCTACAATATTTAAAGTGCCATCCGTGGATCTTCAGCTTTAAGAAGTATGATCATTTCATCTTCCTTTCTTGCTTCAAGAAGTGTTGTGTTATTCTTAGTCTTACCTTACATGCAAAATGATTAACAACTTATGTCTATCATAGAGATTACAATTACATAGTATTATATTACAAGGTCTTTGCCCCAATGACTCTCCAAAATTCATGCACTAGGTACGCCTAGGAATAAACATGTAATTTCCTTGGTCTATAGAAGCAAAAAAAATATTGAATATCTAGAGCCCAAAAGCTAGAGCCTAAAGTATAGAGTTTGTATAAAGTGTTGGAATATATGCCCTTTTTGAGATGTGGGCTATACGTAAATCACATATCTCAAAAGGAAAAAAGTGTGTGCATCATGTGTAAGATGGGAAATAAAATCAAATATATCTAACTTTTTAAGATATCATCCTAGAAGCATGTATGTCATAAATAAATCATCTCTTACAGGGATTTAATATTACCTTTGTAAGCATAAGTGTAAGATTTCCCTCATAGATAAAATTATAGGCTATGTAATCACAAGAATATAATGCCCCGTATAGGTAAGATATGAGTGATGTACAAACACAAGAATGTAATGCCCCAAAATATGCAATATAAAGTATATATAACAAAGACAATGATAAATGCCCTTTTGTAGTTAAAATATAAACAATATAGTGTCAATCATTGGAAAATATATCAATGGAAAGCACAAGTATGGGTTTTTGAGCCAAACAAACATATGATATGAATGTGAATGATCTAGATCACTACACCATAAGAAACACCTAATACTTGATGAAGCCACATGGAAACATGTCACATATATAATCACTTGATGCAAACATCGTAGAGACACCCATCACGATGAAAGTGCACCAAATAGTAAATACACCTCAAGCACTCAACATGGACATAAAATAACGAATATGCATTAGTATGTAGAAGCACGTAGAAAAATTATTACACATCAAGCACAAAGAAATCACAAGGCATATTGAATACACATCAGACACCTCAAAAATATTGGAATACGCATCAGAAATGACAATGACACCTCAAACACACTAAAGACATATCAAGGGAAATGCAAACAATTCACTGCTATGACCCACCTTAGAGTAAACATTGTCAACATGGATACAACCAGTACAATGAAGATATACAATATAATTGAAGATTTGCCAGACAGATGATAACATATACAACATATGAATACACATGTAGCACATAACGCATAGTAATCCACAAACAATTCAAATTATAGATGTAAATCCATACAAGGAAATTCCATGAAACTCGAATAAATACTTGAGGAAAACAAAAAGACTAAAGTTGGAGCAACAACTAAACAATGAAATAATGGTCTATTGCCCATAGAAGTAGAGGAAAATACGTAGAAGCTAAAACTGTGAAATATGAAACAAATCAATACCCCAATTGAGTAATCATAAACAAATGAGGGCGAGGAAAAACAAATTATCGGAAAACCACACACCAAATATGGCAATAGAGAAGGCAAAGAAAGAAAAACAAGCCAAAAAGAGCAATATGAAACAAAAAAGCAACTATGTACAAGAAATAAAGATAGTTCAATTGCAAACAAAAACACTTAAAGAAAACTAATCAATAATGTAATCATACATATGGGAATTATCATCATCTTGCATATAAATTGTAGCACCTGTATCATCCGGAGTGAAATCAAGATGTCAAGGTTCCCACGAGTTTGAAAAAGATATCGTGTCACCATCATTGTTATCTATTATACATCTGTGCATAATAGTATGATCTTTTACCCTAACAGTAGCTAGAAATACATGATTACTATTATGTGTTTCTATTATTGTAGCAATAGGAGGTTATGGTAAGCATACCCTTGTAAGTGTAATATTAAATTCTTGAACTTTATGCTCACTTGTTTGAGTCTAATCATTGAATGTTGCTTAAGAATTTGTTAAGGTAAGACCTCATCTTGAATTTATTGTGGAGGATAATATACAACAATGTGATTTGTAATAATTTGATCCTTGATCCTTGATCCTCGTAAGCAAATTTTAAGCATTGGTATAAGAGGGATGGAATTTCTCTCATTTGATGTATTCGTGGTCATCCAAGTAAAGCATTGCATGATCCAGTAGTGGGAACCACAAAAAAAAATTCAAATTCTCTTTGGTCCCACCCTAACAAGCAATATAACACAACCAAGAGGCTCCCTTCTTATACCATTATATCTCATGTTGACTATACAGGTGTGTGCCAAATCATCCAAATCAAGTCCAAAAGTTATAAACAAGTTTCTCAATGCATATAACCAAGTGTGAGTTGTTGAATATATATATATATATTATATATATACTATATATATATATATTATATATATATATAGTTTATGTTTGGTTATGCAATTTTTACCTACTTCTAACCCGCTAACTAAATGTAATCACCTTCTACAGAATAAATATAATATGCATGTATCCTTTCCAACAGTGTAGTTTTGCCCTCTTTCCTTTCTCAGTTTTCTTCTGCTAACATTGGTATCAAAGCAAAGGTTTATAACCCGAGGAAGACCTTAGCACATTCCTTTTCCAATGCCATCCAACATCAATCTTAATTTTTCATAAGAGTAAGAATAGAGAGTTGGTTGTAGGGGTGATTCAAATTTATACTTACAACACCCAACCCATTGTAACTCTTTTTCAAATTATTAAAGTTGATCTTCACAAGTGTTCTTATCTAAAAAATCATTCTTATACAATCAATATCTTATTTTTGTTATGAACTTCACAAAACCCGATTTGAACTTCACTATCCAGTCGCAGATTGATAGGGTGCAAACTATTTGCATTTACAGTCATGTAAGGAATAACTATTACAAATTCGTATGGTGTAGATATGTCTTCTTTATTAGCATGTTTCAAGGGAAAATACTATGAATATTCATCCGCAAAAGACTATATATATACAGTTCATAGACATCCAGTTGCAAACAAAATCGCAAGAGCAAAAAGAGATTTTCCCCACTGTCATATGCAATAATAAGAATCATGGGGACAAAACTGCACTACTAGAATAGACGTAGGTAAAGTATATTTATTCTGTAGAAGGTAGTTACATTTAGTTACGTTTAGTTAGTGGTTAGAGGCAAGAAAAACCACATAACCGAACATAAACTATATATATTCAACATGAGACATTGTCCACCATTATGCCATCTTTACCCTCGCCTTTTATAAATGATTGTATAAGTAATGATCCATCATTTTGAACTGTCATGTAGCATATTCTCCTCAAAGACACAATTTGAATAGATTTGATTTTCTTCTCAATGGAATCAATTATTCCAATTACACAATTTGAATAGATGTGGAAGTTGTTTGTGTTCAATACGCACGTTGTTCTTTGGTTTGTCTACCATGCATGAACATTACTATTATCATTTGTTGGCTCTTTGTGAATAGTTGTTTTTATTTGTTGCACTTGAATTTGTATGTGTACTCTCCAAATGAATTTGAACATTGTCAATTAAATTTTGAATCTTGTGTTTCATAGTATTACATTTATCAATAAATTCCCATTAAGTATTATAAAATGAACTGGCATCAAAAGTTCTAAGCAATGGCCTTATAGCACCAAATTCCTTTATCGGTGGTAATGTCGTTCATTCAAACTACTACTTCAAGGCATTTTGTGGTCTTTCATTTAATCTTTTGAATTGCCTCACTCCTTGTGTTGAGATAACACAAGCTTCTTGGATGGTTGTTCTTTAGTATTGGCCATTCTCTTACCATCATTCTTAGGTTATATCTCATCGTCATTGCTTTTAGCCTTGAAACTTGGTTTATTTTGAAAACTTTCATTAGTCTCATATTTAAGCATATTTTCCTCTAAAAGCTCGATTTCAAAAGCCTTAACCGCATGGCAAAGTTCATCAAAATATCAATAAGTATTAAAAGCCAGTTTTTGTTTGATAATTGATAGTAGACTCTTGATAATAATGCTTTGAAACTTACTATGTGGTGACTAATAAATTGATCTAGTAATTGAAGTCATGAATCTAGGCACATATGCAATAATAGTTACATTGGATCCTAGTCGAACTTGAGCTAAATATGTGAATGTGACCTTTGTACCAATATTTATTACAAATTGAGCCAAAAAATCATCCACTAAAATGTTGTAAAAGATTATATGGATCCACATAAAAAAATGTAAAACCAATTTTGGGCATAGCCTTCTAAACTCCTTCGAAATTGCTCAGTTAACAAATTATCATTATGAGCAAAGTCTAAGCATCAAGTGTACTATGATATAATATGGTGAAAAGACTCATTTTTAAGTAAACCACACAATTTTTGGTGGAATTATCTGATTGGGAAAGGATAAACCAAGTGTATCATGAGCATAAGGGTCTAAAAGTATATCATGAGATGTGATCGTACTAGTTGGCTTATATGACGCTTGGGATAGTAAATTTATCTTCTTGTTGCAAATCACACAAGGAATGATTCATATGTTCATTTCAAAAGCTTAAATAGGAACTAAAGGATAAATCGAAAAAAATATTGGAATACAAAAAATTAGAGAAGAAACTTGAGGAAGACTAGATGGTTGAACGAAAGGAAATCTAGAAGTATGTTGAAATATAGAAAATATTTGAGATGACAATAAAAGCATTTTGAGAATTTGGAGGAAAAACCATAAAAGGATTTTTAGAATTTGACAACATTGCATTTCGCGAAGGAATACAAACGTGAGTATGTTGAGGGGGGAATTCTTAATGGACCTCATGAGAAGGGAGTTTTTGAGAAACAATTTCTTACAATGCATTCATAATTATAGATACCTTGGCGAGGTTGTCTATGGCATACCTCTTAATATTATCAATGTATTCATCCATGTTTGCTAATTTAGCTTCAAGATCATAACCTTCACATTCACAAGGGTTATCTTGAAGAGAAATTTCTTACAATGCATTCATAATTGTAGATATCTTAGTGGGTTTGTCTAAGACATAATATACTCAATGTATTCATCCATGTAACTTCCTTCTAATTAAGATTTGTGATCATAATCTTTACATTCATGTGTTATTCATTGGAGATCTATCCCCAACATATCCATTCAATGAAGATGCATTATTTCCATTAGAAAATACCACTTTCGAATCAAACATTATATGTATGTCTATAACCCATTTTTTAATGCCAATGTAAAATCAAATGCTTACGCTCAACAAATTGCCAATTAAACTAGAGTACTTATGATAAGAAAATTCAAGCATAAAACAAACAAATCAAATAAGGGCTTGAATCAAACACAAGACAATTAGGATACCAAAATCCCCAAGAATATGCCAATTCAACACATAAGGAATCAAAATCTAATCCTAAGAAGAGAACAACACACAATGTTTAGAAAACCTACGGGACAATGTTAAGTAAATCAGATCCACCACAATGCAATCAAATTCTAACCCTAGCATAGGTGTAAGAGATCACAGGTTCACCAAACATTTTCTAGGAAAGTGGGTTTTACATCAAAATGCGCATCTATAAACATGCAATTAAAAAGGTTATAAAGGTAGACCACAATTACGAAGTTTCAAGAAAACAAATCACATGATGGATGGAATCCAAATTGGAATGTAGAGAATATACAACTATATATCAACATCCCGGAAAATATTATCATTGAATGGAGATTCTCATGAATCCCGTAGGACTTTGTTTTCTTCATTTCCTCAAGGCCTTGCTCTGTATTCAGAATACAATTTTTGTGTATCTGATTATTAGCCCAAATGAAGTTAAACGAGAGCTCTGGCTTTGTAACCACAAAACTAAATGCTGAAAGTTTGGCCAGTATTACCATATGTGACAGCCATGGTACAGTTAATGGGGTTTTTTTTTTTGTTCAATTAACAAAATATTCACAATTTTTCACAAATTAGATTTAACTAAGCTACAAAATTTTAAACTACTACTAGGCAAAAGATTCTATACATATTTTTTACTTGAAATTCCTTACATTATCCAAAATACACTCTTGTAATAGTAAATCCTTTGTTTTTGTTGCAAGACACAATATGCAAAAAAAAATTTATGTTTTTCTTATTTCTTGTGTTAAAAACATTTGCCTGCCAATAATTATAAATCAATTCCACTCCTTGAAATTTTACATAATAGCTACATCAGCAATTACAATTGGTATACCCTTAAAATTAGAACAGGCTTGTTTGTTTTGGTCTCATTCAGTATTGGTGATACTTTTTAAGCCAACAACATACACATTGAGATAGAAAGACAAGAGTGTATACTGGGAACAAAATCCTCAACTTTGTAACATGTCTGTATAATTTTGGAACCTCTGTATATGATTGTTCCTTAATTTTTGGTTCAAGTTGCTCTTGCTAGCAATGTGCCTTAAACAATACCAAAGTAAAAACTGTATAAAAGGTACAGATTGAAGATGAAAATAATCCTTTGGATCAGATGCAATACAACGAACTTGTATAATGAAAATAAAATAAAAGGATATACTTCTCTTTATTCTCATAAATTGGCATTGTTCCAAGCCTCTCCATATCTAAATATCTGTAGCATACCTTCAAAATGAAGTTAATAAAACTGATTTTGATGTATTACAAATGCCAGAACCTAATGGCTGTGACCGAAGCATGTGCTACTTCAGAGTGCTAAAAAATAACCCTTGTCATAGATCCCAATGGATCTCAACATTCAGGTTTCTATACATTCTCTAGAGGGCACTCCAATGAATTGCAAAATATAAATAGATCATATGCTTCAAAAATTTGAATAAAATCAACGAGGAGCAGAAAATTTGGTATGCTCTGTTTATAACTGGTGTGAGAATTTATCCAATGTCACAGTGTGCCTAAGAGTCCCTAGAATCATCAAAAAGTGATAGACAGGTATTTGAATGAATAAGCTACAGAAACATCAAATAGATTTGAAGTGAGGCCTATCAAATCAATAACAAGGTAGACGTATATATAAATATATGGAGATAAAATAAAGTGCTGTCAAGCACAAACCAAAATTTAAAATTTGGAAGACTCTGAGGAATAAGCCTCATAGAACTGTATTGAGGAGTTGGAACTTCGAATAGCAGAGAGGAGACCAAAATATGGACACAAAAGTAAGGGCTTCAAAAATAACACAGAAACAAGTTCAACAAGGCTTATTCCCAACCAACATATGAATAACCTTTTGGTAAACAAGAAACGGAAGAAGGAATTTTCTTTGAGTGAAATCTCGTCGACCTCATCAGGATAAACTGGGGGTATGACAGCAAGAAGAGGAGACGAAGAGCATAATGAACATTAAACATCAAAAGGCTTCAATCACAACCAATAGGAACTGCTTATGGGGTACTTCAGCTTGAAAGGAGAAATGTACCTTTCTTTGTAATTGAATTTGCAAAGCCAGAAACCTAGTTTAAATTTTTTGAAGCAATCAATTTTGACCAATCTCTGAAAAGGTAGAACCCACCAAGCTGTTTGATGTTGCAACTCGTGCTCCTGAACCTAAAACTTTACCAGTAGAAGACAGGGGAGCAGCTTCTGATGTAGAAATTGGTTCTTTGGATGGCCAAACAGCAGCCTCTGGCCGTAATTCTGAAGAGGAAGACGATGGGGCAAGAGTGGCTGATGAGGATCCTATTGGATATGGAGCCACTGGCATATCAGTTAGAGATGATGCAGATGGACTATAACTCAAAGTCCCCATCGGATGATCAAATTTGCAACTTGGTCCGTATTTGCAAATTCCATGTTGAGCATAAAAAGAGCATGTTGGGAGCCCCTGTTAATCACATTAAAAAAGATAAAAATTTACATCAGATATAATTTATAAAAAAATTAAGGAAGCATAACGAAGGCCGAAAAAGGAAGACTATAAAAAATAAATCGTTAACAATGTCCATGCTTAGTACAACACTTCAAAATATTTTGTAGCATGCCTTGGTTCATATGAGAATATAACAAAAGCTAGCACAAAAGTTTCGTATACAAATTCTGAAAATGCTTTTGCTAATGTTGAGATCCCATCAAAAACAGAAGCAAACAAGGAACTGTCAGGAAATATTGCAGCATCTCAATATGTTTATGTAATTTGATCTAATTTTGCAATAAATATAATAGAAATAACTTCCACAATTGTGATGGATGATTCAAGGACAACTGCAAACTTTATGGCACACGGTTCAGCGGTCTGCCTTTAGATTCATGGAAAAGTCAAGGTGCAAGGATGCTTTTGATATTCAAGCAAAATCTAGCCTTGTCAAAGTTTAGCTCAAATGTTTTCGTTAAAAAGTGGAGCCATTGCCCATTGGAACAGACTCAAATGCTAGCTTTTCTGGCCTTTTAAAGAAAGGACATTCCTTGTAACCCTGTTTCAGGCTGATGTAACTCTTTTGTTCCATGAAGTAATATAAGATGCATTTGTCAAAAATAAAAAAACTCATCATTAAGAAGTGTCATGTCATCCTCATTGATAATCGTGAAGAATGATGCTGACAAATGCCTTTCACAAATAGTGATAATGTGAGATTTTCCTTTATAATTGAAAAATAATGCAATGCAAATATTATGAATTTGATTTAATGATTGCTGTGTTGTCGATTAATCTCATCTATATCAGCAATTGAAATGTATCCCTTAGCCATCTACTGATGGATTTCCTTACCTAAAAAGGATAATAGAATGCTTGCTTATTAATAGTATGACCAGTACCCTCAAAAGCCATAACTAAAACCTCAGATGGGGAGCATGAATTACGTACGGAATTTCAATGTGGAAACCAAGGGGAATCAATAAATTAAACCGGATCAAGGGAGTGCTATATAATAGGTGAACGCAAAACTATAATGATTTATCAAGAAACATCGAGCAGGCTTCTAGTTATGAAGCTCAATTGATTTGGATTCTAGAAGGGCTTAAGAGGAAAGTGTCATTTATCAAAGTAATGATAGCACTCAAAGCTAGTTTCCAACGAAAAAAGGTAACAAAATATTTAATTAATTAAAAAAAACTTGAATTCTAGTATGAAAGTTTCAATTAGCTGTGCAGTTTCATAAAAAAAAGTTAAGTTTATAGCCATCCTATCTTACCCTTTAATTTAAGGTCAAATTGAAATAAGCAGTTCCCTGCATTTTTCAACCTTGTTGAAAACACTACAAATTTCAAATTATATGTAATCTTCTCCTGCTTCGTTTTATTTTAACCATGCTTTGAAATCATTTCAAGTCAAAGGCAGTTGGGTAGGTAGTGAGCCACCACAAAGGTCAGAGATCTTCCAGAAGTTCACAATATCATCAACAAGAGTAAATAATGGGAATGAAAATGTATTGTCCAAGTATCTTGCAGTATATAATATACTTAAAAATTTCAACCAATTTAATTATATCAAGTATTCAATGCTGTATGCAAACCATTAGCTTGCACTGGATGTTCTCTCATTCATCACGTGACATACAATGGCACGCCTCCCCCCAGGAATGCGCAATGAGAAAATACATCCCAACAAAATCTCTAGGAGGGAGTATTTAGCAGAACAGCTCATAGAGTTTTATAGCTCCCTGGCATTCCACTTTAGGAGCACAGTTCATACAGTTTAATAGCTCCCTGGAAGTACACTTAGCTCCTAAATTTGGATCTAAAATTCCTTGTAAAATTCAATCCTAGCAACATACAATCTGGCAAAAACAGTCACCTGTGCCAATCAACATGAAAAATATACTCTCGACAACAAATCTTCTATTTTGATATAATCTTAACCTCAAACTCCAAACTACCAACTTCTTAAACTCAGTGCATTCTTCCAATTTCCACACACTTTGTCCACTTCGTTTGTATTCTTGCAGTTCAATGACTGACAACATCCACAATATTTCTACATCTCTTTTTGTCTATATGGATCATCTAAATATACATCCCTCTATGTTACACCAGATACTCGCAGAATTCTTTCCTTGCAGTTCTGGCCCCATAGCGATTTCATGCATATTTTCTTCCAATATGGTTATCTCCTCTGCAAACAGACTTCCCTTAAATCCATTTACAGTCTTTATATACTATTGCAGCACTGTTTTTTTTGTTATGCTCTGCAACTCTATACAATTTAGTTTTATGCCTATATTCTCTATGCAAAATATGGTCCTGATATCAACTCACGAAATGCACAAGTTTCTATCGCCAGATCTACTATGATGAATAGTTTGGCGCAGCAACAAAACAAGTCCCCTACGATGCTCATTATCCGGGATGAAATTGTAACATCTTGTCTTTGTCATTGTATACGCCCATACTAAATAGAAAGCATGAATCAAAGAAAGTAAAAGTGTCATTATCTTGAGCCTATGTTGTACACAATTTTGATGTAATTAATTTTTCTATTTTGGGAGTATTTATCAACAGGAACAGTGGAATCAGCAGTCACACCTGCTATCCCAACTTTCTCTATGACTATTACTAAATCATACTAGCAGTTAGCCTTATTTGGAAAAAAGTGTACATCATGCGGATACATAATTAAAGAAATTCCATTTCCATACATCATATAACTCTAGTACACTATGATGATCATGTTTATGATAGAATGGTCAATAATACTTTTTATGCTCTCTCTATATTCATATTGTTGTTCTATTTTGTTATTCCATATTACTGATGCTGCATCCCTACATTTAGGCTCTTGAAGCCACTTTGAATCCTAGCATGTCCATGTGAATCACTGGTTATGCCAACACTGATTCTCGACATTTGTATGTTGTCATCTGTTATTGTAATCATTGTTATTTTTGGTGTTTGTACGCACCCAAAAATTACATGGTGCAACATTAAAACGCGACAAATCTCCAATGATGATAAAAACCTTTTACAAGGTAAAAATGAGATCCAGGTGCCTCTCTCTCCTTTTGTAATGTCCCCAATGGGATAATTTCTAACCCCAAATGGAAACCCTGCAAATCTGATTTATAACAACTAATAGTAGATATATTTGATGAAAAACAATGCAGATCTGAATTTCTACAAGGAAATGCGACTTGCCTTAGAGATGATTGATACTCAAAAACTGATTAAAAATCGTCCACAATCTTTACCAAAAACTGATTCAGAATTTATCATAGATGCAAGAACATCCAAAAATACAATTTTTTCGACCCAAGAAGAAGCGTTAGAAATTTTATTATTCAAGGTCTGCAGAAAATCAGCTTACAAACATGGCTGGAAAAGAGGTTTCCCAAGCCCAAATCCACTGCAAACAAAGTTGAATATGGCCTCCAAAACTATGGCAATGAAGCTATTGGTGATGAAATCCGGGACAGCTGTGCCCTAAAATGTGCTCAAACTCCACTCTCACAAGTGGAGTAAATAACCACTAGGAAACTGTTGGTAGAATTTGCATAGGAAGAAATCAGCTACCCCAACACTTGTGTCTTCAAAAACCTAGCTGGAATATGCCTAGAAATCTGCAAATATTAGGGCCTTCAAACACTGCTGCAAATTCAAATTTATCCTTGAAACTCAATGAAAAACCCTTGAATAGAGATTCCTCCACACAAAGGGTGACAATTTTTCGTTCTTCAACCTTGGCAATAAAGGGTTTTTGTCCTTTAATGCAAACACATCAAAGGGTTTTCGTCCTTTAATGCAAACACATCAAAGGGTTTTCGTCTTTTAATGTGAAAATGGAAAGCAAACAATTTAACCAAATTTTAGATGTGAAAAATATGTAAAATGATGCCTTCTCCAAGTGTGACGACTCATTTTCATAATTTCACTTGGCATATTTGCCCACACAAAGGCCCAATCAACTCTTCACTTTATTTAATATTTTCTTTTTGCTTTACTTTATTTAATATTTTTATCCCCCTAGCTTTATGTCCCTCATATGGGTTGCATTTTCTCACTAGGGGAAAATAAAAATAAAGTGATTTTTCTTTTATTATTTGATCACTAATAAATAATTAAAGTGATTATTAAGATTAATTATGCACTAAAATTATTTTATTAGGATAAGTTTCCCTTAATTTTTCATTTCCTTAGCCGTCGGGAAACCAACAATAGGCTAAGGGTCTTTGACCTGTTATGTTCGAGACGGGGATATTACAATCCTCCCTTCCCCAAATTGCTTGCCCTCAAGAAATTGCAACTCATACGCCCAACTGCCATGTGCAAGAAGTAAAACACGATGTAGTGCTCCAAGAGTCTAGATTCCATGCCTATCAAATAAGAGAGCTCTTGCCAAAATATGTAGTTCTCATAATGCTCATAATCATGAATTTGGAGAAGGGGTCCACATGATCCGTATTACAAGTTCTATTCTTCACTTTATCATGTTTTTTAACATGCTTCTCATGAGGAAAACAAATCTAAATTGGTTTAATATACAACAATAAATATGACATGTTACCATTTCTTTCATAAATCAAGATCTTCCTTACCTTTTGTCTTCATGATAACTTGACTTTGTTGTACCAATTTCCTAGCATGCTTTTCCAAAATAGGTTGAATATCCTCATGATAAAATTGTTGTGATAAAAAAGAGGATGTATCTCTTACCACACTGTGTCGCCCATGCAATCTGCCCTCTTTTGGAAGAACTTTCCATATTCTTGACTATCACAACTTGAGGAGTACCATTCCTCATACCTTGTAGAACAACTTCTTTATCTTGTACCTTGAATTTCAATACCATAGTTTGATAATGTTGGATGAATTCACCCAAAGATTGCAGCCAGAGTCCTCCAAGTACTATATCCATCTCACTAATGCCAATAACATAAAAAATCATCTCTTACCTCATGATTTCCTAAAGTGAGCTCAAGTGGTGGGTTCTTCTTCGTGTATGAAAGTGAATATCCATCCACTACTATCACATTAAATCCTTGAAAATCTTCCATCTTCAATCCCATCCTTGTAACCAAGCCTTCATCAATGAAATTATGTGTAGCTTCACTATCTATCAACACAGCAATATTTTTCCCATTGAGGTCTCCTTTAACTCGGAATGCATATATACTAGGTGGTATAGATAATGTAGCAAATGTGGAACCCATGAGAACCACTTCCTCTTCTTTTGTTTGTTCTTCAATTTCTTTCGGATCAGCACTCTCATCATCTTCCTCATCAGAAACTACCTCAATGTAATGGATTGACCCTTTGCCAAGGCAACAATGATTGGGTGTCCATGGGTCCCTACAGTTTAAGCATAACTTTTTCCTTTTTAACTCATTGTTTATCTCTATTCGTTTGTTGTTTTTTAACCACTCTTTTGGATCAGATTTCTCTTGAAATGTCTTACCTTGTTGTCCATTAGTTGATGTCCCTTGCTCACCATTTTGAGTCATCATTGGCTGTCCAAATGAGACATTTTGCTGCCCCAAAGGTGCTGTCCTTTGCTGTCCATAATGCAGATTTTTACTTTTTGGAACTAAATTTTCTAGATCTAAAGACTTCTTGATAGCTCCTTGTAGAGAGGGAGGACTAAAAGCTTTTACTGGGCCTCTTAGTGGTTCTAATAGTCCAATAAACAACAATACAAGTCTTCTTTCACTCACATCCGGTACCTGTTGTCACCCAGAATTGCACCCTGATAGAGAATGGTGTGTTAGCTCTCTCTCTTTTTGACAAAATTGGACCACCTCAAGGCTAGGGGTAACATATGTCTGAGGTGAACCTCCAGAGAAGGTTGGTTCCCTTGTGAATCACCTAAAACTAACAAATTTAACAAGGAAAGGGGAAAAGGGAGAAGGAAAAGGGAAAAGGGAAAATTGAGGTGATACATCAATGATTTGACACACATACGTACTACAGCAAACAGAAAATACAAAGATCCACACAGCTACACAACTCTAAGCTAATCTGCAAAATTAATTCCAAGGTTCGGGTTAAAGAAAAGCAGTAGAGGGAAGAATTTCCACACCAAAGCAATACAATACCCTCTAAACACGAAAAAAACTCAGAAAACCAGCAATATGAGAAGGCAAAATGGAGCTTTTTTATTCAGAGATGCAAGTACATGCTAGGATTACAATAGCAAAACAGTTGGAAATAGTATCTAATTGATTTTCTTGTCAAAAATCAGCTTATATGGATTGTTGCGTCCAAATTTAGCCCTCCAGTGCATGCAAAATTATTTTAATTTATTTAATCCATCATCCTGTAGCATGGAGAGCATGCATGAGGATTAAAATAAATAAAAAATTGCCCTCCTAAGCCTGCTGCACCAAAAAACAGGGTCTGCATATTCGTTTGTTTATTTAACTCACCCACTTCACCTTTGGCGCCAAATCCCTGCTGAAGGTTGCATGCAATTAAATAAATACTTAATGCTCCAAACATAGTGTCCCAACTGGTTTTAATCAACAGCATGCTTTTCTTTTGTCCTTTTGCACCTTTTCACTTTTCTTTTTTGTATTTTGCATGCTTCGTCCTTTTCTATTTTGGCTGCTTTTCCTATTTTTGGCTTTTTTGACTGCTATGTAGACTTTGCTTGGCTGCTAATTTTGGCATTGACTGCATGCTTTTCTTCTTATGTTGGCGTCCATTCTAAAGTTAACTGTTACTTTTATTAATTTTAAAACAAAACAACTCAGCTGCTAATTTTGGCATGCTTTTCCTTGCTATTTTTGGCATCCAAAGTCACCCTAACAGCAACATGTAATTAATTAAAAACAGAACAGTAAGCTGCTGCTATTTTAACTTGTTTTTCTTCTTGCTTGGGCACCACATTTCTACTAATTTTGGTATTGATTGTGCATGGTTTTGGCGTCCACTTCCCAGCTGAGCATGCATTAATTTGTGGTAACAGTACCATCATTGCAAGTCTCTGAAACTCTGAAATATATTTGTCCAATGATCTCTCTTGCTTGAGTTGGGCCAACTCCCTAAAATGGATCTCTGGATCTATTTTATCAAACTTTTCTGTTAGATATTGACTGAATTCTTCAATGGTGGTGATAGAGCCATGCCCTTGTGTGATCAATTCATGATACCACCATTCATGTGCAACTCTATCCAAATGCATGCTAAAATTAGCAGCTGAGTTGTTTTGTTTTATTAATTTTAAAACAAAACAACTCAGCTGCTAATTTTAGCATGCTTTTCCTGGCTATTTTTGGCATCCAAAGTCACCCTAACAACATGTAATTAATTACAAACAGAACAGTAAGCTGCTGCTATTTTAACTTGTTTTTCTTCTTGCTTGGGCGCCACATTTCTACTAATTTTGGTATTGATTGTGCATGGTTTTGGCGTCCACTTCCCAGCTGAGCATGCATTAATTTGTGGTAACAGTACCATCATTGCAAGTCTCTGAAACTCTGAAATATATTTGTCCAATGATCCCTCTTGCTTGAGTTGGGCCAACTCCCTAAAATGGATCTCTGGATCTATTTTATCAAACTTTTATGTTAGATATTGACTGAATTCTTCAATGGTGGTGATAGAGCCATGCCCTTGTGTGATCAATCCATGATACCACCAGTCATGTGCAACTCCATCCAAATGCAAAGTTGCAAATTTAAGGGCTTCTTCCTCATACATGGGATTCAATGACAAATATGTATCTAGTTCTTGCAACCATGCTCTAGCTGAACACTTATCTGAACCATCATAAGGAAGAGTTACATTACCCAATCTTTGTTGTATTTCTCTTTTTGGTTGCTCTTATTGAACTCTTCTATTCTTTCACATGCCTTTGTTATTCTTCACTTGATAGTAATCCCTAAAAGACAACATCTCTCTCACCCTGAAACTGAGGGCTACATATTCTTCACCCCATGCCTCTATGTCTTTAACATCACTTGGAAGATCTAACTCAATTGGTTGTTCCTCTTTTCGAAAAAACTCGACTCTAAATATTTGAGGTAGAGGCTTGATGGATGTCTTTGCTGGTCCAGATGAGCTTCCTTCACCATTGTTGCTTGCACCTTGGTTACCTAATATATGTTGTCTTTGTAGAACCTTAGCCAGGTCCATGATTTAGCTTGTCAATGCATCACACATTTCCCTTTGAGATTCCCTTATAGCCTGTTGCAACTCTCTTTGACTTTTTATAATCATCTCATGCATATAGCTTAGCTCATCTACAGGTGGAACTCTCTGATCATGCTCATCCATTGTCCCTTTCTTTGGAGTTGGATTCTTTTCTTTGATAAACTAGAGGTGATTTCCTTGGTTGCATTCAAATTTGAACTACGTCATGGGATGGCAAGGAACATGCTTTGATACCACTGTAATGTCCCCAATGGGATAATTTTTAACTCCAAATGGAAACCCTACAAATCTAATTTATAATAGCAACGACTAATAGATATATTTGACGAAAAACAAAGCAGATCTGAATTTCTACAAGGAAATGTGACTTGCCTTAGAGATGATTAATACTCAAAACTAATTAAAAATCACTCCAATCTTTACCAAAACTAACCAAAATTTATCATGAAGGCATGAACATTGAAAATATAATTTTTCTACCCAAGAAGAGCTGTATTTTTTATTCAAAGTCTGCAAAAAACCAACTTACAGACAAGGCTAAAAAAAATGTTTCTAAAGCCCAAATCATATGTAAATAGGCTAGAAATGACCTCTAAAAATATGGAAATGAAGATAGGAATCGAATATGGAATAGTCATGCCCTAGGGGGCTCAAATCACTCCACAAGTGGGTCGCTCCACTAGGAAACTACTAGAAGTGCATACCAAAAATCAACAACCACACTTCTTCAAACCCTAAATGAATATAATAGAAATCTGCAAATTAGGGCCTTCAACACTGCTGGAAATTCAAAATTATCCTTGAAACTCAATGGAAACCTTGAATAGAGTTGCCTCTCGCAAAGGATGAAGAGTTTTCGTTCTTCAACCTTGGCAAGAGAGGGTTTTCGTCCTCTTATGCAAACACATCAAAAGCTTTTTGTCCTTTAATGTGAAAATGGAAAGCAAACAGCTCAACCAAATTTCAGATGTGAAAATATGTAAAATGATGTCTTCTCCAAGTGTGGCGACTCCCTTTTATAATTTCTCTTAGCATATTTGCCCACAAAAAGGCCCAATCAGCTCTCTTCACTTTATTTAATATTTTCCCCTTGCTTTATGTCCCTTACAAGGGTCGCATTTTTTCACTAGGGGGAAATAAAAATAAAGTGACTTTTTTTCTTTTATTATTTGATTACTAATAAACTCTATTACCAAGAAACACCTAGCCCCCCCGGTTTCGTTTCCGAAATGGAAACTCCTTTGAAACGTCCTAGAGATGAGTATACATGATAATAATGTATTATTTCAATGAATACAAAATATTTTGAGTGTTTTATCAGTTATACTCATCTCTTATGGTCTATGGAGTACAATTTTAAAATGAATACTATGCATATATATATATATATATATATATATATATATATATATATATATATATTGTACAAACGTTTCCCGTAACGTTTCGTACCCAAGTTTTTTTGAAAATTGTCATTTCCGCATTTTGTACCCATACCCGTTTCCGTTTCTTGGCAACATAGCTAATAAAAATTCATTATGCACCAAAATTATTTTAAGAGGATAAGTTTCTCTAATTTTTCCATTTCCTTAGCCGTCGGGAAACCAAGAATAGGCTAAGGGTCTTCAACCTGTTATGTTCGAGAAGGGGATATTACACCTTTGCATCCCTCCTTTGACTCAAATTAACACTTCTGCTTTGTCTCTAGACTTCAATTTTTCCTACAAGATGTGTTTTGGCTTTTGGCATTGTTTTTGAGCGGAAGTTGCGCAACCATCACTTGCCAAAGAGCGGCGGTTGCGCAACCGCCCCTATGTCAACAACGGCGGTCTTGTCACCATCCAACGCGAAATTAAATCATGCGTTTATGAACACGTGTTTTGATTTCGACCTTATTTTCTCTCGCATTTTTTTCGTCAATTTGGCTAGGAATAGGCTTGTTGGATTGGTTTTGAGTTCCTCTCTTCTTACTAAATTTAGAATGTTGAATCCTTCTCCTTTAGATGAGTTGTCATTTCTTGAATGACACTTGTAGTTGACATCTTCTTTTCCAACAATCTATAAAAATCACATTTTTACCCATATAATGGGTTGGATATTCGATAATTTTTGGTGAAGTGTTATGCTGCTGAAATTTAGAAGGGGGATCACACAGACAACTAGTACATTGCTTTGTTCTTCACTGTTGCTCATGTTCAATCAATTCTTTTGCACCAAACCAACCACAGCCAGTGTTCTTGATTTCTTTGTTGCTAATCACCATTCTTACATCCCATAATCAATTGGATTTCATCATTGGAAGAGGATATAAAGCTGAAAAGACATCAAACACATCTCACCTCTAGGAAGCTACCGTAGTACAGTAATAACCAGGTTGGGGTTGTACTTAAATTCTTTGAAGCTTTAAATAAGTTGTTATTTGTTATTATTCAGAAGTTGTGTATTTAAATTATTATAAGCGGGAGATTCCATCACTTCCCGCATACATTCTTTATTTAGTATTTCTTTCAAAGCATTTCTTACATAAATCTTCCCTTGATAACTTCTTCTCGGCTTATCCCTGTGGATCTGCTCGAGAAATTAGTCGGAGGAAGCGAAGAAATCCATGCACTTCTTTTATTATTTATTTATTTTGATAAGTTTAGATTTACTTCTTCCCAGGAAAGTTCATACGGCAAAAAAGAGGAAATTGCTTATGAAAAGCTTTTCCCTTTCTAGAAAAGTTGAGGTAAAAGTTGCCCGAATAAGTTTTTTTTATTAGATTAATAACTTTCGAATATTGTCTCTTAGAATAGTGTTATCAGACAACCCTGCAACAGAGGAATAGCCACATCCGGTTATTCCCTGTTTTAGTTTTATTCTCTGTTGTCAGGATACAAGTACGAGTACGGGTACGGGTACAATCAATCCAATTCAAATTATATGACTTTTACGAGCGAAATTGGTCCTCGCACTAGGGTCTTATCAAGACCCCACATTAGCATGCAAGCGACAGAGGATGCCATTTTATTCCCTAGATTTGTTTTATTTTATTAGAAGCAGTAGTATTTTATTTTAATCATTTCCCTGTTTTAGTTTTATTTTATTATAAGCAACGAAGGATGACATACGGGTACGGGTTATTCCCTATTTTAGTTTTATTTTATTATAAGCAGTAGTATTTTATTTTAATTATTTCCCTGTGTCTGTAGATGTAGATTTCATTCCTTTTCAATAAAGCAAAGAATACCAAATCAATAGTTATTTAATTAGCTTCTTTAATTCCATTTCTTTTAAAAGCTTGTCAGAATACAAACAAATAAAATATATAGTTTATTTTGTTTTATTTAATTAATTGGGAAGGAATTTAGTTAATTAAAAAATTAAAATTACTTGTCTTTTATTTAAAATAGACTTCTTTCCATTATTTATTTAAAACTAAGATTTAAAGTAGTTTAAAAACTCAAATCAAAACAACAAACCTAGTCACTAGGAATTTATGCTACCCGTTCATATCCTCTGACTATCCTTTGACCTACTTGGTTATTAGGAATTCGCACTCCTAATTCAAAGCCTTTGATTATCCTTTAGCTACCTATCATGTTCCCATCCGATCTTCCACACTTCAGCTGTCTCGACACGACCTCAGGAAGTTGAGTAAATAGGTAATCCCGTGTCATTTTACCTGTGAACAATTTATGGTGAACCCAACGTGAAGGACTAATTTCTTCTCATTTTTATTTTAGTCTCTTTTATGTTGTTCCACCTTACCCCTCTTACCTCATTTTGTGGGTATTTTATACCCCCAAATATGTCTAGTAGAGAGATTGATGGGCCATTTGGCCTTGATAGATATTATTCCCATGTCCAACCTCAGCGATCCCCTTCCTTTCCAGGATGGGCTGACAACTACACCAATAATGTGCAAGCCTCCCCTAACTATATCTCAAATCCTACCAATTATGTGAGGATAAAGGAGGTCGATCAATCGCTAAACATTCAAGATAGTCAATCCAATTCAAATAATGACTTTTACAAGTGCAATTGGTCCCCGCACTATGGTCTTATCAAGACCCCACATTAGCATGCAAGCGATGGAGGATGACATTTTTATGTGAATCATTGATCCACTTCGCACAATAGACGAGTCTTTGTAAATGTCATGCCCCGCATTTTCATTCTATTATGTTGCGAAAATAAGTTTGATGTATAAAATAGTTTGCGAAAGTGAATTGAATAATGTTGTTAGAGGTTGCGTTTGCAGTTATACAAATGTACATATTCCCAAAAGGATATATACATGTGCGTAGGTGCATACCCAACACTGTACCCAAACTCGTCTCCTTGCATTCGTTGATTATTCAATATTCATAGCTTATTTTTGATGAACTTGTTTTGGATGATGTTACTCTACCTTGTTGTATGCATTGATTTCGTAATGAGTGACACATCTGTTACATTGCTGAACTTGCATTATTTCGGTGTTTGGAAATAATTGTTGTTTTGATGTTTGGAATAACCTTCTTGTCATTACAATTTGGTCATAAACCACAAGACATTTATCTTCTTCGCTGCATGGAAAAGATTCACGATCGACAACAAGGTAAAAATTTACTTGTTTGATCATTTTGTGTGGCAATGACAATAATGTATAAACTGATCTTAGACCATAATGCAAGTTAATATTGTTGTTGTGTTGGTTTTGATCTCAATACGAAGTATAATGGTCATGGATTGTAAACGGTATCAATGGCTAAACAGGTAAAATAATGTATGTTTGTCAAGATAGATCTTTACTGGTCATTAACCATCATTGCATTTATAAGTTGATGGCTGTAACCCCCTCTTTGATGCTTGGCTAAATGAAGGTTAAGAGCATTGTTTTATTTTTGTTGGTCATGGACCGTGGCAAAATTGTTAAAGTTTAATATTATAATAAATGGTCTAAGACATATGGAGGGCATTGGTAATGATTTGGTTGGTAAATAAATGAGCCTCGACCATATTATGAACATAGGCAAAGGCTATTATTTGATTTTCTTTTTAGAGTTCTTCGACCATACCCATTAGTATTATGAATGTTTGATTATTAATGAATTCGGTCATAGACCAACACCATGAAAACTTAGGAAATTGGTCATTAAGTTTTGTTTGGTTTGAATAAATCTTTGACCAATCATTCCACCGCCATGCGAAGTTGGAGGGAAATATGGAGGACCTGCCCAACGCCACTACATGGCACCGGCAAGAATTAAATGCAATTAATGTTGGAAGGTGGGAGTTGTCGGGAACTGGACGCTTCGCTTCAAAGCTATAGCATGCAAATTGATTTTTATTGTTTATTGTTTGTGGCTCTCCATTTTCTCCTTCGAGCTGTGCATGGAGATAATGGGGTTTGTTCTGTTGAGATTTTAGTGGGTCTGCTCAGCTAAAAATAGATGCTGTTATTTTGGGAACAATAGTGTCTAAATGGTTTAAATCAGTGATGCATTGGAGTCTTTGTGGGTTCAAATTTGTGGAGTTTTTTGGGCGAAGAACTTGTGGAAATTTGTGTAAGTCTTTTGTAGTCACAGCCATGAATTTTTTTCACTTCCTTCTTGCTGTTACATTTCGAAATGATAGAATATTTGGGGTTATTCTTGTTTCATCAATCTGAACTGTTTTTTCTTTAAAGGTTGTTAAAAATCTTGAAATAGAATGCTAGCATAAATGGGTTTTTGCTGGAATTTTTTTCACTTCCTTCTTGTTGTTACATTTCGAAATGATAGAATATTTGGGGTTATTCTTGTTATGGTCGATCTGAACTGTTTTTTCTTTAAAGGTTGTTAAAAATCCTGAAATAGAATGCTAGCATAAATGGGTTTTTCTGGAATATTGAAAGGGAATCCATCCTCGAGTATTTTATTCGGGGTTGCATTTGAATGTGTTTTATTAAGGCTGCGTGCTATCCAATTTGGACTGCAGTAGATGATGGCATTCGAGTTGTTGGGTAATGGGAGTTTTTGTTGACATTTAGACATATTGGTTTCAAGTGTTGAATACTTAAATAGATCTAAAACTACTCAAGTCCATCCTCAGGTCGATGCGGATTTTGACTTCTATCTGAGATGTGAATGATTAACTGTTCTCCATGCAATAAAGTTATAACTACATTTCATGAGTTTCTCCTTTCTTGAAGCATATTCGAATGATTGTTTATGTTAATTTGGATTATTATAAATGCATAATGTAAGTTGTTTTAACTAAATACTGATCTCGGAATAGTGAAGAGATCTTAGTAACTTGTTGAGGAAATGGGTGTTTGGGTATTCAGAATAATCTTCTATACCAGATCGGTGTTCATTATTCTGTCTCCTTTGACTGAAAGGAATGTTAAAATTCTTGTCAATCAATTTTAGCCTAGTGACATGGCTTGACCCTTGCTGGAACTCTGTACTTTTCAGTTTGTTTAAGTGATTACTTTCCTTCCTCATTACGGTCTTGCATTAAATTGATTTATTCAACTCGATCGGAGTTCGTTATTGAGTTATATTAAGGGAATGTTAGTAACCTCCTTCTTGACTGAAAAATACTGTTACAGTTTCATTATTATTATTATTATCATGCAAGGATTGACTCTTGTGTGAACTTCGTGTATTTAAGTTTTAAATAATGAATATTTTCATTTTTCCATGGTAGGCTTGCATTGGCTTGATTGATTCATTTTGATAAAAGTTCATTAGTAAGTTATGAAGATTAAAAGTTTTACTCCTCCATTAACTGATATGAAACTTCTTATCATAGAATTGTAACTCTTAGTGAAGGTTAAACCCTTACGAAGTTCTATGCATTTTTAGTTTTGGTCATTGAATCCTATAATGATGATGAACATTAGTTCCTTCGGTTGTAAATGATCATTAAGTAGACCAGAAACTATTAAGTTTTCTTCATCTTAATTAACTTGTCTGATCTAGAAGGATCTCTTAATATATTATCCATTGTTGATCAGTTTCAGTTTGAGGAATAGTATTTGATTGCTTATAATATTGAGGATATTAATGTTTCATTCGTAATAATAAAAGGTATTGAGTAAGGTTGACTACTGATCTATGTTCCACCAAGTTTCCGGGACGGGGACGGGGACGGCAGGGGGTGGGAGAACATGTTTCTGGGACGGATTTTTTTGGAGGCCTTTTTTAGGGGACCGCAAGGGACGGCAATTAAAAAATAAGGGAAAATATAAAAAATATAGGAAATTTCAAATATTCATATGATAACATTGATAAAGCATTCATCACACACATTATAGAACCTTAATACATAAAATTGGAGCTGAATTGAGATTTCACATAAGCTTGAAGTTTCAATTACTATAATAATTACAATGAAATGCCCAAGCGCTGCAAGTTTCAACTAGACAACAAAAAAATGTCTGAAACATAGAAAAAGTATATAATACACAACACCTGCGCAAAAGTCTAACAATTCAAATGCAATCATATGCATCATCAAGCATACAATTAGCAGATGCATTGTCGCACTTTTGAGCAGGCATATTAGAGCGGTCATGATAATAGGGTTTTTCATAATTGAGTAAAAAACCCATTGTTTTTTCAGCAAAACATATTACTTTATGATCTGTTCATACACCTTTTCTGCACAACACATGATTGAACTGAATAACACACTCTTTTTCACCAAAACATTTTACTCCATGTTTTGTAGTTACACACACCTTTCACAACATTGAGTCAAAACAGTCTTTTTTGGAAAACATATTACTCTATGCTCTACTCGTACACCCTGTGTTGCACAGCACAACATTGAACTGATACGACAATGTTTTTTACCAAAACATATGACTCTACATTATGTATTCATCCACAATTCAAAGAATTGGGTAAATAGTCATGTTTTTTCACGAAAGTATATTACTCAATGCTCTGTTTATACACCCTCTGCCGCACAACAAACAGTTCAACATAATACCACAATTTGTTTATCACCAAAACATATTAATGTGGTCTCTATTCATAGACATGTTGTTGCATGAGCAATACAAAACTATTAAATGAATTTATTGTAGAATATTGCTCTCTTGCCTTCTTCTCACTAATGTTCTCTTTTCTTCTCTCTGTTGTTTTCTTTTTGTCTTCTCCTTCACAAGATGGGAAATGGCAAAAAATGAGCTTCTTTTTTGGTTTTAGTTGTAAGAGAGATTGTTTTAGGTTTAGGTTAGTTAGGAATGAGTGTGGGGGTCTTTGTGGGCCCCCATATTTCTATTTTTTTAATTGTGTTTTTATTTTTTAAAAATAACATTACCTTTGTTGGGATGTAGGGAACGCCCAGAAGTCCCCGGTACGGTCAGGGGACTTGTAGAAGTCCCCTGGACATACCGGGGACTTTTGGGTGTCCCCTACCGTCCCCAGCTAAAATTTTGGCGTCCCTGATTTTTTAACAAATTGGGGACGGGTAGGAAACCTTTCCTACCCGTCCCCGAGTTTCCGAAATGTCCCCGGTACGGGGACGAGTTTACAAAGGCAAGGGACACGTCCCCATGGAACATATCTACTAATTGAATCTAGATTGATAATTGTCAACAGTACATTGTGATTATTACTAAGAGAGATTTTGTTTTCTTCCATCATTTAATCCTTTGGATAATGGGATAAGATATTATGAGGCTATGGTTGGTTAAAAGATAACATGGTACATTTGTCATTATAAATACTTTCAGTGTTTTGGTTATTGATGAGATAATAAACTTTATTGAAGTTATTAGTATCATGTCTTAAAGATAATACTTGTTAAATTTTGACTTTGTTACATGATATCGGATAGGTTTGTGTGACTAATAGATTATGCCGTTCTTGATCAAGGATTTATAATTTAACTTAAAAACAACAAAATTTAAAGCATCATTTCAAATGAATATTTCACATAATAGTCATAATGGTTGTTGGATTCATTGATTGAAAGAACGTATACACTTAATGATCCTAAAAGCATATGGAAAATATGGTGTAAAAGGGAGTGTCCGTCAATTTCTATGTATGTTCTAAACATCTAACCTTGGACGTAGCAAGAAGTTCACAAACATGTCGAAAGGAGGATTGGATAAGAACACAACAAAATCATCACTTACTGCAACACGCATACCATTACAATCACAATTGCAAAAGGCCAGTTTAATTTGATCAAATAGCCTAGTAACAAAGAATTATAATGTGTACCAAGAAAAAAAAATTGCATTTCAAATTATATTCAATCGTACCTTCCCATATTCTTGATTGAATTCCAAAACGATCTAATTTTATTCTCTTGTTGTAAAGCAGCTTCACTTTCTGTACTTTTTTCTGTTGGCTCTCTCCTAACTGATTCACCTCCACCCAGAAAAAATCAAATAAAATTTGAGGTAATTACCACTAAGAATAATAAAAAGTAGCACTTCAGAATGTTAAAAAGTAACCAGGAAGACTTACCTTCAGAAAATTTTGAAAAAGAACTTTTGGAACCGTGGAGACTTGCCAGTTCTTCAACAAGTTTGCGCTCAGCAACACTATACATGAATAAGTTGAAAATAGAAAACAAAAGCATTGTTTTAAAATGGTCAATTTTTATTATAAAAACATAACAAGCAAGGATCAAGCTTATGTTGATACTCAAGTTCAAGAAAATATTCGCATATCACCAAAAAATAAAACATTCTAGGCCTTTAAAAGTTATCCAGAATAAGATCCTCTGAGTATTACATTGCCTCTAAGACTTACACTCATTCTTTTTTATTAATGGTAACCATATCCTGGTTTAGTCTCCAGGTCCACTTACAATTGGGCCTGAGACTGTGTACAGAGAAATCGGTGGGCTGTAGCATTGTGTTTTTGGAGAGATTCAAACCTGTGTCTTTTATTTTATTTTTGTCTTATGGTATTCAATGAACAACAATGTTTTCTGCTAACTGAATTAGAAGTGTCCTATGTATGGTTTGTTTCTCAGCAAAATATTTCCATTGTTGTTGATGATCAAAAACCGTGTGGGGAATATACTATATCAGAGTAGTTACAATTTTTGAGAATTGATTCTATACATATAGCTGCCCATAAAGTTATAAGCTAATTTACAATGATATATCGGTTCCTAGGGCAAGTAATTCCTCCCAGGCATACTAGAAAGAAAGAAATTATATTAATCAGGAATGACCAAATATATGATCAAATCTGTATGCTGCAACAAGCATATATCAAGCATCATCACAGGAAAACAATCACTCATATAGTTGGAACAAATCTGATTCTAAATACCCTGACATACAATAACAGAAAATTATTTTCTGCTTTGAAAGGTTTCACATTTTATTTTAAGACTTCCTCTCAGATTTGTAGAACACAAAGAACTTCAATATCTTGAAGCACAAGCAATGGTATATTAGCCACTCAAAATATCAGCAATAATTGAAGTTCGAGACGAAACATGGTTTTGTCCTTTGCCATAATTTGAAATTCATATCTCATCCTTTTTATCAGGGAGCTACCAAGTAAGCACCCACTAAAAAGGTTAGCAAAGGCTATAACTTCGTAATCTAAACTGTGAAAGAAACAATAATTCACATAACAGTTTTATGCTACCAACATTTTGTCAAACCATCATGAGGTTCCCAATATATGTCTTATTAATCCATTAAAATTCAAGCAAAAGCCAATATTGAAATTTGAGACACGAAAAAGAGTTGTATAATACATTATAGTTGATAAATATTTGTAATTTCAACTTACTGTATATACGGCTCATTAACTAAACTATACAGTGCATATTACTATTATCTGGTATGGGTTCATTCACCCACTCAAAATATGGCCATCAACGCTTCTAGCATACAAGCGTCTATAATCAAGAAAAGGATTTAATTGAAATACTTAGTGAAGCTAAACTGTCTTTGCATGCAAGAAAGAATGCCTTATGGAAAAGCCAAGAAATTCAACCTGAGTTTTCGGGGGATAGCAACATTCACTACAAACAAGTGATCGCCTCTCCTTGATGGCTTTTCAAGCTTAGGGACACCCATGTTTTGCATGACTAACACATCACCTGGTTGTGTTCCTGCGGGAATTTCAAGAGTTTTGATTCCCTCTACAGTCTCCACCTAATCATAAAAAATTCCAAATAAATGATCTTTAAAAAAACACATCATATAACTTACAAGATGATAGCCAAAACAGTAAACTTAAAACTAAAGATACAGTATTTAATAAAAGACACCAATATAAAGTTTTCACACAAGAACAAATATCAGATCACAAATTTGGAAAAGAAAGAAAGCACAAAGACTGTCACAAAAATAATCACTCATACTTACAACCAAGATTGGACTTATCCTGTATTTCCCTTGAAACCCCAGGATATTCTAGGCTATCCATAACCTTTAAGCCAAATTCACTGTAGCAACCAGCTTGGAAAGCAGCAACCTTGATAAAGGTGCCGCAAATAACCCTAGGACCTATCTCCCCTTAGAATACTGAACAGCCACTGTCAGATATTCTAGCATCCCCATGGCACTTTAAACCAATACAATTTTGCCTCTAAAGAAGCTTGATATACTCTACAATTGATCATTTCCTTAAGCTAGATAAACAGCAATAAATGTGCTTATGGCAGAGAAGAATAATGTACATACTCAAGAGCAGAGATTAACTATGATATAAGTTGAAGAGTTAGGACTGCATTATCCATCAAATTGGGCACCTGCTTTCCTGTCTACTGATGTGCGCTGTTGTGGGGTACATATCTCCATTCCCAGACAGCCTAAAGAAGTTTTGCATGTGTAAGTTTTACCCCAAACATGGTTTAGTGTAATGTCCCTTTAGGGGACTCTCAGGAAACTACACAAGCTGATCAAAAAAATACGATTTTCAGATTTATGAGCAGGCTGTTAGTGACTGAAATTGGATGTGTGAAACCCTCATAAGCTGCCAGAAAACTCTCTCCTAGAGCAGTGACCTCTTTTGGAGGTTCAACCTCACTTTTGCACCCTTAAACACCTCAGAAACAGCTATTAGATAGTCTTCAAAATTATTATAAATTACCATCAGTCATATCATGCAAGAAAATATGAATTTGCAAGCTTGGAAATAGAACTGATCTTTAGATGAAACCCTCAGACTGCAGAAATTAATTAATATTTCCATATCTAAAATAAACTTCAACGAGCTTGGAAAAATAGTAACTCACCACCAAAATTCATGAAACTTCATAACTTGACTCTTAAATATATGAAGAATATTATTCCAATCTCAAAACCACGAAATTATTGCAAAAAAATACCAAATTGCTCCCCTAAGTGGGTTGCTCCACCTTGGAAAGGCCAATAAACATGCCAAAACACGCCACAAGCAGGTCGCTCCAACTTAAAATGGACAAATATGCATTAACAACCAGAAGTAGGGCAAAACATATTCAATTGATGACCAAAGAGCACCTTAGGGCAATTCGCCTCTTGAAATAAAGATAACAGCAGCAAAAGATCCCCCAAGGCGGTGGAGACTCCCATGTTGAAGTCTTCCCTAGACTTGGTGAAGGGTTTCGTCCTCACACAAGACTCTCCAAGGGTTTTCGTCCTTAGGAGCAGAAGAGAGATGCTTCACAAGCAATCTCTCCAAAATAATAAAATTCACATAGTAATCAAATGGCCAAGCAACCTCATTTTATATCATAAGGGGTGCTACAATTCAATAATGGTCGACTGCATAAAGTGCTTTAATAATCTTTTACAACTTGAGTCTACATGCTCACCAAATTAACTAATTAATTAATTAAATTCCTATATTGGAGCGTCTGGCTTCCCAATAGAAATACATCATAAAAATAAAAACAACTCCTAAACTATCATCAGGTATCTTCATAAACATTCCTCTTGCTCCAACCCTCAATCCCACGATGAAGAAATAGGATAAGGTCTTCAAGTGCGCTAGTCTCCAAAAAAGGGACATGACATCCTCCTTTTAAACTTCGTGGGAGTGGTCGGTGATGTCCAAGGCTATCTCTGAGGCAAGAGTACTTGGGCACCCTTATTTTCTGAATTGAATGGACAATATTTTAGTGCATGTCCCATTACTTGGCATATCTTGTAGAACATCTTTAGACAATTTGCTTTGGTGTGCCCTTTTATTCTACATTCAATGCACCATAGTCCTTTCCCTCGATGTTTTTTTCAACTCCCTCATCATGAGAAGCATGCCCTTCTAAAGAGCCTTGACCAATTTCATTTCGCTATCACTAGAATATTGTACTTTCCTTGAGGGTTTCCTCCATGTGGTTGCTTCACGTAGCCTTTGTCTTCACTCTTGTTGTTCCAAAATCCTTAGACCATTGAATTTCTTGGTCTACCCTCGTACCACAATGCGTTTTTTTCCTGCCTTTGTTCAAATCTATGGAATAAATGCCTTTTGATTCAGCATCAATCTTCCAATCATTCTTCATGGTGACACAATTCTTTGTACCATTCCTTGACGGGCTTTCCTCTTTTCTTCTCCTTGGTCGTCTTTCCCCCTTTCTTCCTCTCACTTGTATTTCCACCCCCATTATGGATTCATGTGATTTCTCCTTCCGGTTGGCCACCTCTTCTGGCCTTTGTACTTGTTTTTTCTCAAGAACTCTTTGGTTTTCCCGCTTTGTATCGGTGCTTGTTGTTATCTGTAGTCCCTTTGACCTATTTTTGTGGTCATTTGTTGGACATTAATATATTTATCTTATCTTATCTATCTTTCTCAAACATGTTCCACGTGAAGGTCTTGTAAAACAATATAGTGCCTAGTGAGGAATTTGGATAATTGATCAAGCAATCGATCCACTTTTTTAGTTATAACCAAATTGCCCAAGATAGTTTCTGTTGTATGTGGGTTCTTTCTAATTATTCTGTGACATGCTCACATAAGAAAGATCCCACAAGTGCTCAAAGTCCTTTGTGATATTGTTCTCTCTTTCTTGGTTTATTTCAACTGCTTCTTGGACTAGTTGACCCATTGTTCTCCATTATGTGTGTCATTGTCAATAGGATTGCCCACCACATGTTACATCCCAAAATAACTTTTAAATTAAACTGGTGCTCTTTTAAAGCAACAACACCAAAATGTTTATAGAGAAAATAGGATTGCCCACCACATGTTACATCCCAAAATAACTTTTAAATTAAACTGGTGCTCTTTTAAAGCAACAACACCAAAATGTTTACAGAGAAACTATGTTACTAAGTTGCAAATAATATTGCACACCACACATATAAACAATGACAGTATCAATAGCATTTTCTTAACAAAAGACAAAACTTGGCATAGTCCATGTAGTAGAGAGAGGACCTCATATAAGCACACCCCTCTGTGCAAAAACTATTTAATCTCAAGACACAATATTTAACAATTGACAGAGCCACTCAACTGAACATTAAGATGTTGCTACCAGATGTCGACAAGAACAACCTTGATTAACAACCTATAGTCAACATTGCACACATTAGAAACCAAATTATGTATACATATGATATTTTTTATTTTTATTTTTATTTTTTTTATTTTTTATTTTTTTTGAGGGGGGGGTATAACTACACCTGTTTTGGTGTGAAAGGAGACCCAGAATATTATTTCAAGTCTCTTACAAATGCAAGAAACAATTGACGTTCTAAATCATCAAAACTACAACTTCAAACAAGTGGATACTATTTGCCAGAAGTTCTTGGGGAGTGGAGCTCAAGATAAGAAAAAGTGGTCCTTCGTTAGATGGGACGTTCTTTGCCTTCCAATGATGGTTGGAGGCTTGGGATTTAGATCTTCTTCTTAGCAAAATAAGGCATCGGCTGCCAAGTTATATTGGAGTATGCTTGTTTATCCTAATGATTTATGGGCAGCCATGTTCAGAGCCAAGTATGCTGAGAATAATCCTCCTGAGAAAATTATCAGATCTACCCTGCCTATTAAGGGATCTCTGACTCTGAGGTTCATCAAAGTGGGAGAAGATATGATTTCGAACCATCTTTTTTGGATTGTTAATAATGGGCAATGTGCTAATTTCTGGACTGATTCTTGGGATGGGCAGACCCCTCTCATCCATCAATTCCCCCATCTCATACCCATTATGGAACAAATGCAAGATTTGGGATGGGTCAAGATTGCCCATTTTGGTAAACCAGCTATTCAGCCACAAGAGATTGGTAAATCCTGGATTCCACCTATGGAGTGGCCAATTGTTATGGATCATCAAGTGCAGTTGTTGCTCAACAATATTTTAGAAGCTCATCCATTTTCATCATCCCCATAGCCTGATAAATTGGGTTGGGGAAAGGAGGTATCTAGTACTTATTCTATTGTTGTTGGCTATGCCTCTTTAGTTACTAAAAATCATCATGCTCTTCAGTTTCTCTTCAAGCACATTTGGCATCCGAGTATGTGGCCTAAAGTCGGTTTTTTTCTTAGGCTTCTCATCCACCGAAGAGTCTTAACTGGAGATCTCCTTTTAAAGAGAGGTTTGTATGGCCCGTTTCGATGTGCTTTATGCCTTCATGATGAGAAGTCTTCTACTCGTCTCTTTTTCTCATGTTCTTGGGTTGCCCCGTTGTGGCAACTTCTTGCTTCTTTATTTAAGGTGCAATGGATAAATTTTGAATCTCTTGAGCAGATTTTCAGAGCTTGGCAAGAATCCCTCCCTAAAGGCCAAAATATTTTCCAAGTGCTGTGGAATGGTATCTCTCTTCTCCCTTGGAATATTTGGAAGGAAAGAAACAATAGAATTTTCAGGCAAATCAGTAAAGACAACTCTTTTGTTTGGGAGAAGAAAAAAATCAACATAGCGGAAAGCCTGAAACATAAGATATCTTTGCCTCAAGATCTTTCCCCGGAGTGGGAAAATATTTGTAATCAGCTTAACATTGATCCTAAGGATGTTTCTTGCCCTAGGTTGCAAAATAAGAAGAAAGCTCTAAGGGACAACCATTGGAATAATCCTCCTCCGGGATATGGTAAAATTGAATACGGATGGGGCTTCCAAAGGAAATCCTGGGAAAGCTGCTATGGGAGGCATTGGTAGGGATGTTGATTGTGGGGTCCAATTATTTTTTGTTGAGAATCGTGGATTTACTACCAACAATCTTGCTGAGGTAAAAGCTATCTGTAAAGGCATGCAGGAAACCTTGAAAATTGGATGGCATGAGATCCAAGTTGAGTTGGATTCTCAAATCATTATTATCCTACTTTCTGATTATAGATTGGACTCCCCTCCCAATTGGCGTATTGCCAAAGAGGTGTGGAAGATAAAACAACTAAGGGGAAAATTTCAAGAGGTCCAATTCAATCATATTCCTTGTGAAAGGAACAAAGTTGTTGATGGACTGGCTAACTGGACTCTGGACATTAAGGACCTACAATGCTATGGGATGCCCCCTCCATGGTGGTCTAACAAGCTTCAAGAGGATATCAAATATATTCTTAATCTTGATTCTTTGTCATGATTATGTCTTCTTCTTTTTTGTTGTATGATGTTCAAGCTTGGGCCAATAGCTTTTAGGCTTGGCACAACCAAATATGTAATTTTGTGTTTTACATAATATAATGTTCTGTTGTCATTTTAAAAAAAAAAGGCTATGGATCCAGAGCAAAAAAAAAAAAACTACAACTTAAATATCTTAACAAGGATGATTAAGAATCCATTCCCCATCGTAGAGATTTATTTTGTGGAAAGCCTTCATCTAGATACTATGAAGGATCTACAAATTTGTATTTAGAAGAGGGATTTTGACAATCAAAATATATCCTAGTGTTAGAAGTTGTCTTCTTTGGTACAAAACAATAGAGTCATATGTTTTGTTTGAACTTTAATTGGTTATATAAGGTTCCCACATGATGTTTCAAGCGTGTGAAAAATGATAAGGATAATTATTTATAAGATACATGCAGATAATGCTATTATTGGAATTCCAGTAAAAGAAACACCATGATTGCTGTTTGTATTGGAAATATTTTTTGCTGGAGAAAGACTTTTTAAAACTGTTTAAAAAAATATTTGTATGCACAGATATTCTTGAAGGTATCATGTCACGCCACTTAGCAAGATATTTCACCTGCAGATCTTGTTTGTTAACTTTATACAGGTTCTCTATGTACATCAAATATTTTGAACCATGTGTGATATACAAGGCATTATGAAAAGTGAAAAGAGGTAACCCATCTTTACACAGAATACAAGAAAAAAATTACTAGCATCATAGCATGTATCAATTCATCTCCCATACATAGCTAATATATGTCCCAACATTTACAAGAAATGACCTTATGTGAAAACGTTTCAAATATAAAATGGAAGATGCAAAAGAAAAAATGAAATAGCAAAAAAAGTACCGGGCGTGATGGTAAGCCGATAGGGGTGAGTGCACAGCTTGTGGATGAAACATGCCTGTCCCTAGGATGATGGTATTTACATGTTGCGCCGAATCTGCAGTTTCCTGTTCTCATATAGAATTGGCATTCTGATTGACCAGGTCTCTCTGGAAACACATGCTCTGCTTGTGTGTTAATTGATTGAAATCCTGTAGCTTCAGATGGTGATGAATATGAAGAAACTGTACCCAACATACTGGGGTTCATCGAATCCATTTGGTGTCTAGTTCCATAGAATAAACCAGTTCCAGACACATGATGCAAACCATTGGAAGATGCAATGCTACCTGGTTCTACCTGTGGCACATGCGCAGACCATACAATAAAACTGATTAGCTTGTAATCAATAAAAGTCCCATATCACTTGAGTAGATGGCAGACATATATTTCAAAACATCTCACTATAAGTTAATCCCATTCCTTGCAGTTCCAACTGTAATCTTAGACATGACAACTGTGACATCGATTTAAATCCGAGTTTGGAAAATTAAACTACTGCATATGCTATAACCAAATTAGTCCTTGATTTCTCTCTAAGGATTATTAGCATGACTATTCATCCAAACTAAGTTCCATGCAAATCAATTGCTACTATACTGTGAAGGTAGACCATCCATGGATGCCTATAGTTAAAAGTTTAGGCAAGCAACACTGTAAAGAACACAGGAGTCCAAATGATTAGACATAAACTTACGGGATATGAGCTCCATCCAGGAACTGGTACCATTCCTTGGGAAAGCATTAAAGGAACATATCCAGAAGGGCCTTGCAGATAGGGGCTGGACATTATTGGTGTCCTTGACATCGGCCATGCTGGTAGCCCTCCTGCATATGGTTGAGGTCCAGGTATTGACAGAGCAGGGACATGTGGATAAAATGGAGACCCAGGCATTGTCAATGATGCTCCTAGTGGCTGTGGATGATGAAACTTACAAGTTGCACCATACTTACACTGTCCTGTTCGAACATAGTAAGAGCATTCCTTCTCATTCTGCAGGAAAAGTAAATAACATCAGGATCATGCTAAAAAAAATTAAATCACGTGATTAATTTCATTCCACTGTAAAACATTGAAAAACAGAAAACAAAGGGATAGCAACCTTAATACAAAGTAAAATATTATATGTGAAAAACTAAAAATCAATTTGCTCATAACAGGTACTCTTAACATAAAATGAACCTCTGGAAGGATTTCTAAATACTGTCACATTAAGTTACACGGCCTGGATGTGGGTGAGGTGCAGGTGCAATAGGATTCCAAGTTTTAGGATCTAGGAATTCAACAGCACGTGTGCTATTTAATTGTGGTGCCCACACAGTGGCACCATAGCCATTGTGATTACTTTACATATAGACATCTAACATATGATGTTTTTGTGTCACGACTCTACTCTGGTCTGATATGTTCAAGTCTGTATTTAACCTTGCTTGACCGTCTCTTATGTAATTTGATATAGGCAACCTAAATAGTTTAAACTTTACGCATTTAATTTTTAATTTCTTCAATGGGCATAAAGAAAAAGGAGATCGGAGAAGAGAAAAATGGGTATCCCCTCTTCAAGAACGTTGAAGATGAATCAATGACAAGTCCAAAGCAAATCCTAGACTTGTGGGATTGCATCGATTTTTTTACTGTTCCATACAAACAACAAAGCAGAAGCAGTTTGATTGATTGAATGGATGAAAATGGCAACAGATATGGGTGTCGACTCCCTGATGGTGGAGGGTGGTTCTCAAATCATTGTCAATGCAATGAAAATATTTTACTCCTAACTAGAAGCTCAACGGCATTCTATAGGAAACAAGCAAACAAGCTCGACAATGTTTGTAATGTCTCTTTTTGGGCTAAAGTTCAGAAAAAAAGGGTTTACCGGCTATCACCACAAGATCTGATCTGAAAAGAACTTCAAGCACACACACAACAAACTGAAAATAGCTGAGAATATCTTAGAATGATCAACCAATACAAAATCTGCAGTCTCCTTGGGCAGTGAACTGCCTATGAGATTCGATTCCACTTTTCACTATGTAAATCAATGTAGAATGTCGTGAAATAATTTATCTTAGCCACGGCAATATTTATGCATCACAAATACATCAAGTATTGAAGAAATATCTGAAAAGCACAGTTGGAATTAAATATTGATGACAGCAGCAGTTGAGCCCAAACCGAGGGCTAGAAAAAATAGCAAATTCTCTCATAAATTCTCCAAAGTTCAGATTACGACCTTATAAATTATGCCGAACAAGAATATCTGAAAAGCACAGTTGGAATTAAATATTGATGACAGCAGCAGTTGAGCCCAAACCGAGGGCTAGAAAAAATAGCAAATCCTCTCATAAATTCTCCAAAGTTCAGATTACGACCTTATAAATTATGCCGAACAAGAATATTAAACCAAAATAGTGAAATCAGCCCTAAAACATACAAAACCCTCCACCCATGCAAGTCACCTAGGGTAACACGGGGGAAAAACCAGCAATAAACCACTTTGAAGCACTTTGAAAACCCCCATATGGGATTCCTCTCAAGCTTGAGGAGTTCTCGTTCCTCAATCTTCCAACAATGGAGGTTACCGTCCCCAAAGTTGAGCCAGACTAAAGGCTTCGTCGTTAGTGGAGAGTAAGGCACACTTTGAACAAACCCAAGATATAAATCTTTAGAATAAACATGCATAACCCTTCAAACGAACCTTCATGTTCTTATATATCCTCAAATCACGCCAACATCAAAATAGAAGCCCAATGCATGAGCCGACCTTCAAGTAATTCTAGTTCTTCATTAACCTCTATGTAGGTTCTCCAATCAAGGCCGGCCTATAAGGATTAGAAGTATTTGAACCAAATAAGAGGCCTTCATACCCAACTCGCCATTAAAAGTATTTAAAAATACTTTTACAAATTACACCATTACATCAAGTAGAATTCATCATCCATTGAGACAATATTGACTCAAACAAAGACATAATGGGAACTAGAAGAAATATGAATGCAATTTTCATTATGTCCCATTTAGAGGACATTACAATGTTTAGCCAAGATCCTCCTTTAACTATGAGCAGCAATTCTAATCTCCTAGCACAAGCCCTCTTGGATCAAGGGTTATAATCTCCTAGCACAAGCCATCTTGGATCAAGGGTAATAATCACAATTGCAAGGATTTATTGTTAAGAAAGGATGATTCATTCTCAAGCTACGAAAGTTGGGATGATAATCTAAAATATATTTATAGGCAGGTTTCCTTGTCTCATTCTAGAGAAGAGGGGTCTCCATGTTGGAGCCCTATCTTATATTAACCATCCAAACTCATCAAAAGACTCCAAATCATTTATTCATAAGGGTGGCATTGCCGAATATAGAAAAATCAAGGATGAATGTCTAACACTATATATCAGTCTTCTCATAGCTTACTCTTTAGAGGCCATCATTTCTTTTATCAATAGGCGCTTCAATTGTCTTAATTCTCTCATACGATTTTCTTACATTCTATGCGATTGAATGGCAATAGAAACAAAATAAGATACTCTACTAGCAAGGGTTATTTACAACAAGTTGAAGAGTGTGTTCTATGTAGGATGATCAATGCGCAACTGCGTAGAGTTGTGCTAACTTCTCCTTTGCACATTTCTTCTGTGCTTCACAGCTTGAATAGCATTTTCAAAAGCTTCTAGAATGTTTTCAAAGAAGTGAACATATCGATAAGGCTCTTTTAGGCTAAGGATCTCTAGATCGCAAGCTAGGCTTTCCAAAAAAATATTATCTTCCCATATCAAAGCATACCCAGAAAAGTCATGCACATTACAAGTTGGCTTGTGCCATCTGATTGGCTCACCCCGGATTGCCAGCATCACAATCAGCTTTCTTTGTTCAATGCTCCACTTGATTGGCACACCTCAAAGTAGTGCATGACACCAAGGACTTCCTAGGAATCGATTGGTCCACCCCAAGTTGAGACTAAGCACTAAGGATGCATTATGCCCTCAACGTGATGTCGCACATGCTAGTGCTCTTCTGCACAACTTGTGCATTACCGCATCACAATATCTTGCGTACTTAAAGCACTGCGTAGCATCGCACGCATATCCCAGTATTCACAACTCCTTCAATGTCGGGCACTTGCTTCGCAACACTCACAGCTTTTGTAATTTTGCATAAGCATGACGCAACAATGCAACTTCTACAATCTTGCACCAAGTCGTCTCGCAACACTTGTAGCTCTCACAATTTCACGGAAGCGTGCACTTACCGTTGCAACCTCTTGCCAAAAGGACACAACTTTGCGGCAATATGTGCTAACAAACAGCTCCTCGCAACATTCCATGCAACCTACTTCCTTAGTGTAGCTTGCCTCTCCTTTGCAGCAAGGATACAACCTTGCAATAGTTCCCAACATCAACCCAGTTGTTTGCAGTATACCTCCAACTTACTCTCCCTCTGCAACTTCCCTTACCCTCACAGCATTGAGAGCAACCCCTTGCATCATTCAACGTAGCTTTTTACTCTTCCGCCACTTGCCCAACACTTGGCATCTTCTATGTCATTGATACCTATGGCACCTTAGGCACTTGCCCTACACAATCCCTTGCATCTTGTGCACTTGCTCCACAACCCACACAACTTTTGCAGTCTTGTGCTAGCACCGCGTAACCTTCACGGCCTCCGCAATCTTTTGCAAACCAATCCGCAATGGCTCATAGCTTTTGAAACACCACATGCCACCGCATTGCATCCGCAATTTCTATAATGTTGAGCACTTCACAACACTCACAACTTTTGTAGTTCCGTGCAAGTAAATGCACAAGTCTTTGGGCCGAATTGTGCCTATTCAAAATCTCATTCAAGACCTACACACAAACAAATTGTGGCCCTTGTCTTCGGCAGATACTTTTGGCTCTGACTCCTTTTATCTCAGACACCATTGCCAGGACACCTCATATTTGACTCAAGATAGATACATGTTGCACAACTTATACATGCGGCACAACAGCAATAAAATTCTTCACACCTTACATGTTTTTATCTGTACTTTCCTCAAGCTGATATGCCTCACACAAACGACTTCCTAATCCTCAACAAATTGCAAATTTAAACTGCAAACGACTATTTGTTGTTAGAAATCCCATACTACCAGAGTTTTCACAAGGAAACAAAATATATATGTGCTAAATGTCTAAATCAACCCCTATAGTTTAGTATATCTAAACTATGCAAAAATCCAACTAAATCTACTCTATGTATGGGTTTGTAAGAACCCAGCTAAACCACTCTAAATAGTCTATTTTACTCCTTAGTGGTGATCTCACCTTTACTACAGTGTCATACCCTTTATTTCCTAACAAAATTTTATGAAGTAACAATAAATAACAACACTGCACTTCATTTTTTCATGTGCCATGGAAAGACATACACTTACACCTCCATCAAACACAGCCACACTTCTCACACAGGTGCTTCACCTCCCCTTCAACACTCAACACTTACAAGTGTCTTAAACATCTTTATTCAGATCTGTTGTTTTCACTCACACCCCTTCCATACACATCCATACGGAATAGAAATACTGACACCTCAACAAAAAATAAAACAGCAAAGAGAAAATGCCTCTCTACTGACGCCGTGATCTGCAGATTTTCACATCCTTGCTGCAATTAAACCTCACACAAATTATTTTGTACACATGCCTTGCCACAATTTACCAAATGAATGCCTCAATTGCAGCTTCACCATAATTGACTAATGCCTCAACATCATTCTAACATTTCTCCGTCCACCCAACAGATATCATTCCACCAATTTGCAAAATCACATATCAAGATGTAATCTTCAGAAAACTTCAGCTTCACACAACAATAGATTGTGAATAATCTGATCACACTCCAATGCTTCAAAAATATCAATGCAGCAAAATTCCTAAATATCAATACAGCAAAATTCCTATGCTTCAATGCTCTCCAGCCACAAACCCTTGTAAATGTAATGGCTCTAATACCAAATGATGGTTCTCCAACAAGCAGTCACGCCACACTAGGTAAACCTTTAGTCAGACCCTGGCTAACAAGAACTATTTTAAAGATTATGAAAATATTGCCTACAACAAACACAAATGGAGGTGCAATCTAGTGTTCCATCAATATCTCTTACAACCTCTATTTATAATTAAGCATATCTAACATATCTGCATAACTTTCCTAACTTGGGAGAACAATTGTATATAACAAAATATCCAAACTTGATAGTGTACAATCCAAAACTGTTGGCGAAATATTTTTCTCTCGGAAAAATAGGGCCTTCGGAAACAGTATTATTGGACAATGTCCCTCCTCTATTGTGTGGGGAGGTTCCCTTATTGAAAACCGAAATTGCAAAAGCAGGTATTTACAATATTCACGCTATCTATCCTCCTAAGATTTGGTATTTTACTCCTAAGAAATGGAGATTTTTAGGAAGTGATGACCTCTAAAATATCTCCACTTCTTAGTGACCACACACAATGTGACCAAGAAGTTTTCCCTTAGTTACTCCGAACAATGACTTCTTAGGATTGAAAGAGATGCCACGAGAATGACACCTCTGAAACACTCTTTCAAGATGTTCACATTGATCCCCCCACTTGTTTGAGAGAATGGTCAAGTCATCAAAATAGACCACTCTTATTTTGTTCCTCTTATCATGAAAGGCTAGATACATGGCTCTCTAAAAAGTGGGCCCTGCGTTAATGAGCCCAAATGGCATTCTCCTATATGGAAAATTACCCCATGGAGTGGCTAATGCAATTTTATGTTGATCTTTTCTTGCCACCTCAATCTGATTGTGGTTTGAGAATCCATCAAGCATGGATAGCATTTTGGACCCTATGACTACTTGGTGGACTTGACCCATGATGGGTAAAGGATAATTATCCTTTAGAGAGACTTGATTCAAATTGCTTAAGTCTACACATCCGGATTTTTCCATTCTTCTTCCACACTAGGACTATGTTAGCAACACATGTAGAGTGACAACACATGGAGAGTGATGAGTTGGAAAAATAGTCCCAACATCCAACATCTTTTGTAATTAAGAGAAAATGGTCCGAGTAATCTTCAAAGTAGTGCCTTTGCTCTTTCTTTTAAGAAGATGTTTCGGTGTTATGTTGCATCTCTTTAGCCTCCAAGGATTTCAAGTCAGCATAAGACCAAGCCAAAATATTTGTATCCTTTTTGAGTAGGGCTACAAACTTCTCTTTCTCCTCATGTGAACAACATTTGCCAATGTTAACTAGCCTAGGTTGCTCTTCTGTACAAATATTCCCCTTCTCAATGTAAATAGATGATTGAGGTTCATCACAAAGCTTTCTCTTGATGAAACAGTCATGCTTATCAAACAACTCTTCTAAGGACACTACGCCCTTGGGGATCTTATTTCATTTTAGTTGAATTACACCATCTTCACCTTCTTCTTGATTGGCATCTTTAGTAGATTCTCGATAGGCGGAGTCACCACCTTCAAAGAATAGCTTGTTAACGTTATCAACTTTCTCAAGAATGGCTATGATTTGTTTGTCATCATTGAACACTTGTCAACTCTCAGAATTACCTAGGAAACTTGGGCGAAAAACCATCTCAATGGTGTACTTGTCTTTATAAAAATTTGGGGGGATGAACAACACAAACACTGCTAGTGTATCATCCTTTTCATTTCTTTCTCTCAATACAACATCAATGGAGAGAGCATCAAACATTTCAATACAATCCCATACCCGGTTTCAATAATGCTTCAAAATCAAATGATCATTCTTCACTTGAAATTGGTTTTTCACTTGCTTCACAATAAGGCCACTTAAACATCCTTGATTTTTTCAATTAAGGGCACTTGTTTGGTTTCCAGGGATAAGCATTGGCCAAATGTCTTGGACAATGTGAGCCCAAGCGTGTGGCAACTTTAGTGGGCATCATGTTGTCAGAATCTCTAGACTCAACTACAAAATTGTTTAGTTTGTACCAAGCAATTAGAAGACATAGATAGAAAGGCTCAATTCTCCCAGAGATGGATGTGGATGAGGACATGAGATTTTGAGAAATTGGAGCTTAGGGTTAGGCAACGTACCTTTGGAAGTTGTTTTGGCAGGTGTAGAGACTTTTCCTTTAATGAACTTGACTAGTCTATCAAATTGGTCCAGGTTTGCTTGCAAATATTCAACTTCAAACATAGAATCTTTGACTTCCGAACATGATCAATAATGTCAAAAAGGGAAGAGTAGGAGCTTCCGGGTTAGGATTAGCATAATTTGTATATAACAAGTCTTTGGAATGCTTGAAGTAGGAGAGGGCAATGTAAAGGTTACCTTCTTTTTAGGGAGCTTCTCTTTAGTTTGAGCAAGCAGAGGAGTCCCTCTACGAACAATGACTAGAGTAGATTTTGGAATCTCTCCCTTTAGCTTTCTCCATGGGCTACTCAACTTCTTTCTTTTGATTTTGAGACCTTGTGAAGACCACATAAGAGTGTGTAATGTCCCCTTTCCTAGGCCAATCGGGAACACTAACTATACCCCTTTGCGGCCACCAACTGAAAAATGCAAATATTATCAAACCCTTGGCACACAATAAAAATCTGAATTAAACATTAATTTTCCCAAGAGGGGGCGAGTTGCTCTAGAGTTAAGTGGGCCTCAAAACCAATGAAATCTTAATGTTATCCACTTCAAAATGAAATCTTGATTATATTTTTCTAGTGCAATTACAACTCAAAGACAACCAATTTCACCAATTATTGAAGAGCTGGAAATTTATTTATGACAGCAATTAATAAAGGACCAGGAAACACTCCCAAACCCTAGTGACTAGGGGAGAGAGAGAGAAATCCACTGTAGAAACACTCAAAAATTATAAGAAGTGATTCCTTGGATTGCCCTTGATTTTAGAGGCTAGAAAATGTGATCAAATCATCAAACCCAGAATTCTGGAATTTACTTTAGCACACAAACAGCTGAAACTTGTAAATTCATAACTCCTGGAATACAAGGAATCTCCACACAAATGAATACTCAAAATGACTACAAAAATACCAGCAATCAAATGAGACGAATATCATAATTTTTCAACCATGGAAACCCTCTCAAAATTGATCCTGAAATCTCTGAACGAGTAGATGAATCTAAAAACCATTCCAAAAATCACCAAAGTGAAGATATGTGCCCTAGCACTGATGTAGAACCTTGCTGCTCGGAGAATCTGAAGTTGAAGCTCAAGTGTAGCTCCCGGAGTGAAGCCACCAACTCACACCTAGGATTTTCATCCTTAGTGTGGACTATTGAGGATTTGCATCCTCAATAGGATTCCAAGAGGGGTTTCATCCTCTATGGACGGAGGAGTGGAACATAAGCTTCCAAATCCAAATACAAATTATGCAAATGATAGGTGATAGCCCCTTAATGGCACCTCAATGTGCTTTTATATCCACTTTATCTCTTTCCTAAAGTGGGATGACCTGGATGAGGGATTAGAATTAATTAAATTCTAGTTCATCATTACTTTCCCCCCTCAAACTAGGACAACCTCATTAAGAACCTTTTAATTCTATTTTTGAGTTGGCACTTCACATTAAATGCAACCAACTACTTTATAATGCTACTAATTGGGAATTCCCCTTTTCACAATGAATTATAAATGACAACAATGGAAAATTACAATTATAGCATCAATTTACTTCGCTTGAATCCTCCCTTAAAGCCCACAGGAAGTGGAGATGGAATTGCTCGCTAGTGAAAAAAAGGGAACATTACAAGCTTCTCTTTAGTTTGAGCAGGTCTTCTTTTTAGGGAGCTCTTGATTTTTAGCAAGCAAAGGAGTCTCTCTACAAACAATGACTAGATTAGATTTTGGAATCTCTTTCGCTTTAGCTTTCTCCATGGGCTGCTCAACTTCCTTTGTTTGATTTTGAGACCTTGTGAAGACCACATAAGAGTGACTATTCATCTCCCCAGCAACAACATCATAGTCATCCTCTTCGGATTCATATTCCAAATACCCAATGTTGGAGCCACCATCCAGTTGGTTAACTTCCAACTCAACAATTCCAATATTTTCTTGTTCATCTACAACTTCAACAACTTTAACATCATCACTCTCTTGAATTTCAAAAGCCACGTTAATTGGAGCAGCCACAGTAAGGGGGGCTTCAATAGCTAACCTTTGTTGAGGTGCGGGAAACCAATTGCAGTTATTGTTATTGAGATTACCAAAATTTCTTTGGTATGTCCTTGTACATGGTGGCTAATGTAGTTTGAGCACTCCCCTAATGATCGAGGAGCTCCAAAAAATATTGAAACTCCAAAGCAATTTTTATGCATGTGCTTAGATCTGGAAAAAGGCATAGGTGAGAACATGAATCTTATTATTAATAGAAAATTGTTAAGAGATATCCTCATGATTAAATCAAATAGTGGCTCTGTAAATATTCCAAAGGAAAGCAATGTATGAAGGCCATTGAGCATAGTCACCAAATGGACCACTGAACATTTGATAGGTATGGTGGAATGATGCAAACAAACTGTGGATCCATGTTTCACGAGAACAGCAGCAAAAATTGTAATATCCCCTTCCCAGTCAAAGACCCTTAGCCTATTTTGTCTACCTGTCAGCAAAAGGGATGCAAATAAGAGTGACTTAATTTATAATATTTTATTATAAAGTGCAAATAAAATAAAATAAAACATTATATGCACTTATAATAAATTATTAGTAACTTAAAAATAGAAAAATCCAACAAATGGGAAAAGCACTTAGAAAAAAAAAATATACATGGAAAAGTGCAACTTGCTTATGGAGCAAAAGTTATTAAAAAGGGAAATATAAAGAAAAGCATATGGGCCAAATGATTATTTTTAGGAGAAAATGCAACTTGCTTGGAAGATAAAAGAGGTGGAAAATAATATTAAATGAAGAGACAAATCTGATTGGGTGTTGAGGAAGGTTAGTTGGCCATTTTCTCTATATAAGTAAGTAGACTTGCTTACGAGAGGTATCCCTTTGTTTATTATCAAATTTCAGATTTGTGTGTTAAACATTTGGCTTGCATTTTTACTCTTGAGGACAAAAAACCCTCCAAGATCCCTAAAGAAGGACAAAAACCTTTCCTCTACTTTGTGAGGATTCTCTACATGAGGGTTTCCATTGGGCATCATTGAGTTAGCCAAAATTTTCAGCAGTTGAAGGAATAAAGGTTGCAGATTTTTGACAAGGGTTTGGAGAGAGTTGATATCATTTTTCTATGCCCTTCTTCCATGTGGAGCGAACCACTTCTAGTGCATATCTGACGTATTTAAAGGTATTTCTAATCTGATTTGTAGTGTGGATCATAGATCTGATTTTTATAAATCAAATTTGCTTGCTTTCAGAATTTTTGGGGTTCAAGAGATATTATGTTTATCTATTTTTATGGACAGCCAGTCTACAGATTTTATAAATTAATTTCAGCCTTCTTGTGCATCAAAATTTGTATGTTCTTTCATATTTTGGCTTTATAAATTTGGTAGATCAGATTGGAGTGGAGAAGTTATATTTTATTGGCTGATTTGTTTGGGTTTTCCACCTAACCCTAGTCGCATTTTCCAAGTTAAATTCAAATCTGCATATTAAAAAATTGTTACATCTTTTATAAATTGTATTTGGGGATTTGGAATTGGCCTTAAATCCATTTGGGGTCAAATATGTCAATTTGGGGACATTACAATCTAGAAGATATGCTTTCGGTAAGTCTTAAAGCCATGTCTTGTAATGTCCCCATTTCTAAAATAATGTATATAATAATGTTTCAAGTTGGGCCCAGTCATTTTCAAATCTTGAGTAACTTAATAATATCATTAAAATAAAAGGTAATTTAGCCTATTCATTATTATATTTTGGCTAAAGGGGTGAAAAGGAAGGGACTTTATGGAATAAAGTGAAAACATAAAAAAGAGAAAAGTACTAAAAGAGTAATTTATTTTCAATGCTAAAGTGGCCGACCTAAGCTGAAGAAAGAAATTGGAGGGAAAAGGCCATAATTAAATCAAATTAATCCTCCAAGTGGGGCGACCCCTTTTGGAGATTGTTCTAGAGGTTTGTACCATCATTTGTGTACAAAAGGAGGTCCCTTGGCTTGTTTGAGGATCATCTATTCCTTATCATAATTTTTACGAGGTTTTTGGCATAGTTACCAGGTTCGGAAATCCGATTAAATTTGGAAGGGCAAAAAAATCCGAAAATTCGGAGTTCTCAAAAAAATCCGAAAAAATACGGAAAAATCCGGTTCGGAATATATATACTTATATTATTATAAATTTATATTATTGTATACTTATATCATTATATATAGACAAATCATACAAAAAAGCATCCATCTACCATAATCATCATCATCATAATGATTCTTTCAAAAGATTGCAAGAAGTTGCTTGGTCCAAAAAGGTACAAAAATGGATTTTATGAAAATAAGAAAAATATTGCCATCAATGCGTAGAGCTCGAGAAAATATATACTTTTAGAGAAGACGACACCTAAAACGGAGCCACAGAATGAAAGTTATGGCACATGCAAGTTTTTGCTGCTACATCTTCCCGGACCCTTTCCAAAAATGGCAATTTGTTTTCCATACTTCCATTTTTTTCACCAAAAAATAAAAATATGCCAAAAAAAAAAAAAAAAAAATTCCTGCAAACTCAAGGCCGAACCGAACCGGATTTATTCGGTTGCTTCAAAAAATACTGTTCAAACCGGATTTCATACAAATCCGGCCGAACCTGGTAACTATGGTTTTTGGGCTGCCGCTCATACCTTTCCACTTGAGGACGGAAACCCTCTTATGGGGTTGCAAGTGAGGACGAAAACCTTCCTTGTTCCCTAATTAAACGGCGGAAACCCTTCAATCCTTGAGGATTCTCCATTCAGGGGTTTCCATTGGACTTCAAAAAATAGATTTAGTGATTTCAGTGAGGGTTCTTGTGATAAAGGGCTGCTAGGGCATTTTTGGGAGTTTTCAAATCCTTTCTTAGGGTGGTGACCCATCCTGGGGTAAATTTTGTTGGCTTCTAGGGCACAGCAACTCACTTTCTATCGGTAATAGGGTACACCATATTATTAGAGGCTGAGTGCACTTTCCGGACTTGTATTTGGGCTTTGGAATCATTATTTCCAACCATATTTGTTAAGTGTATTTGTTGTTGTCATTCATTTATTCCACTGGGTCCAAAAATAAAAATATATATTTTTCCATTGGGCTCTTGTCATAATTGTTCCATCTCATGAATAAAATATTTTGAAGGGTTTCTATATGTATTTCTAGCTGTTTTGTGTATGTGGGCTGCCATAAATTAATTAAAATCAGTCGCTGCTAGGTCTTGAAAATTTACTTTAGTTTGCTACCATTCGTGTTTTCTACAAAGTCCGTATCTTTCAGATTTGTGCCCGAAAGGGACATTACATGTCTTGACAACTTCAATGCTCCAAAACCCAATGCTTCCAAAAAAGTCTAATGCCCTTACTAGCTTGACTCTCATCTCTCCAATTGAAGTGGATCCCCAAAGGGGTGACGTTCTTAGGCATTCCATTTGCCCTTGATGGCTCTCCCTCCAAGCTACAGAGGGATAAAAAGGAGATAATGTTTTGATTACTATATGGTTTAAACCATAGTCAGCACACTTGTCGAGTACTCAATGAGTTCCCAAGTACTTACAAGAAAATTTAAGAAACTGATATTGTTAACCCATACTCACCAAGTTTTAGGACAGTACTTGAAATGTCCCTTTTCTAAAATATTTCAACATATCCTTTGAATTTTGCGTATTTCTTCACACAAACATCTTGTCAAACAATTGGCATGCAATCTGGTCTCAAAGCTCTGACACTTTTGTAGTGTCCCTTTCCGGACAAATCTTGGCAAAGTTAGATTTTCCATGAGACCCTTGTTGAATTGATATGAAAGCATACAAGTTGGAACCGACCATACAACTGAACAATACAAGACAAGGAGAAATCTGCAATACTAGCAATAACCCCAATGAAAATTTTATATAAATATGTTGATCACAATTTATTGCAACAAATCCCAATCGTAAGAAAAATGGTGAGTAATTAGTTTCAACAATATATACCAATTCACGATCCAATGGAGTAAGGTACAGAAACCTCACAGAGGGTATGACAGCCTTAAAGGGTGCAATAAAAAGGTACAGCAGGCTGTAAATAATTTCCAGCAGCCAATCGACCCCTGTAACACCAACGCCCAAACTGTAATAGGCTCCTAATGATGACACCAAGGCTGTAAAACTCAGAAATCTGCCCTGTATTGTGATGTCCTATCTGTAAAACTCAGAAACCGGCCCTGTATTGTGATGCCCTAGCTGTAAAACTCATAAATCTGCCCTGAAACCACCCTGGCTGCACTGAAAATAAATATCCTTCGCTTTGAAGCACCAATATAATTCCTTAATGGAATTACTCCTATAGATATGAGGGTTTTTGGTCCTCAAATCTGAAACAATGAAGGCTTGCCGTCCTCTACTGTTGATTACATTGGAGGGCTTTCGTCCTCGAATGTAGGAATCTAAGCATTAGCTCAAAATTCTTCATAGAATGTGTGCCTTGATTGAATCCCCAAACCTCCTTATATACTTTTTCCATTTTATTTTCCAAGTTGGTTGGATCATGTGGGACTAGTGCACTTTAATTAATAGAGTGATTTTCTTATTTTCTATTTTATCATTAAGTCACTTAAAATAGAAAGTCTCCTGCTAACTTTAATATTAGTAACATAAGTTACCTGTAATATTGCTTTTGGCCAACTTAGTCCTAACATACAATTATTTTCCTTTTTTTTAAAACTCCTTCATAGCCTACGGGAAATAAAAAATAGGCTTTACATTCTCCGATTAAATTAATTCGAGAAAGAGGACATTACAGTCTGCACTTCCCGGAATTGTTTGCCCCCAAGAAATTGCAAATTGGGGTGCTCAAGTATCTCTGCACCCTCCCAAGTAGTATCCTCTATTGGCAGATTCTTCCAACGAACTAGATATTCCGTGATAGTTCTATTCCTCAACTTCTTCTCTCTAGTTTCCACAATGGCTTCAAGAACCAATATGAGTTTGGCTTCATCATCCAAAGGAGGCAACTCAATGGAAGGAATGATGTGTTGCTCCAATGTTGTTTTAAGGCATGATACATAGAAAACATTGTGTATTTTGTTGTGTACGAGCAACTCCAATTCATAAGCGACCTCCCCAATCCTTCTCAAAACCCTGTATGGACCATAAAACTGTGGTTTAAGTTCTCTGTGCCACTTTGCTTGATGGAAGACTGCCTGTAGGGGTGCAATCTCAAGAAAACCATGCCCCCCACCTCAGAACTCCTCTTTGTACAATGTTGATCTACATAGAACTTTTGTTGGTTTTGATCATGTTGGAGGTTCTCTTTCAGGACACTTAGTATATCTTGGCATTGAAAAACCAAGTCCCTTGCCCCTAGCACTTTACTATCAGAAACAACCAAATCCACAAAGGAAAGAGCATCATAACCATATAAAGCTTTGAAAGGTGACATGCCAATGGACATATGATGAGTGGTATTGTAACAATGCTCTCCCAAGTAGAGCCACTTAACCCAAGTTGTTTGCTGCCTTGTCACGTAGTTTCGCAGAAATCATTCAATCCCTTTATTCACTATCTCAGTTTGCCCATCAATTTGAGGGTGATAACTAGGGCAAGGAGTCAATTCAATGCTTTCCAACTAGAATAGCTCTTGCCAAAACAAGCTCATGAACCTACTATCCCTACCACTAACAATATGCTTTGGCAGCCCTTGGAGTCTAAAAACTTTTTTGAAAAATTCTTTAGCCATTATAGGAGCATTAAACTTAGTTGGAAGTGCAAGTAAATGGGCATATTTCATAAGCCTATCAACCACCACATAAATGCAACTCTTACCTTGTACTGGGGGAAAACTGTAATGAAATCCATAGATAAACTCTCACAATTTTTGTTCGGAATAGGCAAGGGTTGCAATAGGCCAATGGGAAAAACATGCTCTACTTTGTTTCATTGGCAAACCATACATTTCCTGATGCATTGGAAGACTTCACTCTTGAGCCCCCTCTAAAAGAATATATCCTTTACCTGCTTGTAGGTCTTGAAACACCTAAGGTGGCCTGCTAAAGATGCATCATGGACAGCCCTCAAAGCCTTTCTTTTAACCTTCGAATCAGGAACTACATAAAATTTTTCCCTTGTAGAGAATGTGGTCATCAACCACTTTATACTTGTTATCCTGAATTTTGCCTTCAAGAACCTCATTAGTGAAACCATTTTTAGTATACTCAGCTGTTATCAACACTTTCCAATCAGTAGATATATCTCAAACATTGAACATAAATAAGGCTTCCTAGACAAAGCATCAGCTGCCACATTATTCTTACCTTTCAAATATTCTATGTCAAAATCATAAGCTTGAAGCTTACTCACCCACTTTTGTTGTCTGTCATTTGAGTCTTTTTGGTTAAGAAAGAACCTCAAGCTACTGTGATCTGTCCTTACTACAAACCTACCACAAACTAAATACTGCCGGAATTTGGCTAATGCATGCATGATAGCCGACATCTCCTTGTCATAAATAGAAAATCTGCATTTTAATTCTTTCAACTTCCGACTTTCAAAAGCAATGGGATGTCCCTTCCGCATTAAAACATCCCTTATCCCTTCTCCTGATGCATCACACTCTAGAACAAATGGGATAGAAAAAATTGGGACAGCAAAGGGGCAAGAACTCATTAACTCTTTAAGTTTTTCAAATGCTGCTTGGGCTGATTCGGACCATGTGAAAGCTCCTTTCTTGATCAATACTGTCAAGGGAACAGCAAGTTGTGAAAACCCTTTCACAAATCTGCTGTAATAGCTGCAAATTCCAAAAAAACCCCTCAACTATGTCAAGGTAGTTGGTGGTGGCCAATCCACTATTGCCTGAATCTTTTCTTGATCTACCTGCACTCCTTGGGTACTAATGACATGTCCCAAATATAAAATTTTAGTCACACCAAATTCATACATAGACTCTTTTGCGAAAAGAGTTTGTTGTTCAAGGATTCCCAACACTTTGTCCAAGTGTTCCAAGTGTTCCTCCCAAGTTTTATCGTATACCAAAATATCATCAAAGAATGCTAAAACAAATTTTCTCAATTGCTCCCTTAAAACATGATTCATGCAAGACTGAAAAAGTAGTCGGAGCATTGGTTAAACCAAATGGCATAACAAAAAATTCAAAGTGACCAAAATGGCAACGACAAGGTGTTTTGTGAACATCTTCATTCCTTACCTTGATTTGATGATATCCAGATCTCAAATCAATTTTTGAGAAGTAAACCGCTCCATGTAACTCATCTATGAGCTCATGGTACCTGATTTTAATGGTCTTGTTCAAAGCACGGAAATCAACACACATTCTCATAGTTCCACCCTTCTTTTTACCAACACTACTAAAGGAGCAAAGCAGCTAGAAATAGGTTGTATGTGCCCCCTATCCAATAATTCCTTGATGCCTTTTTCTATTTCTTCCTTGAAAGCTCTAGGGTGGTGATAAGGAGTAGTCGTGATAGGTTTAGAACCTATTTCCAATTTTATAATATGCTCAAATCCTCTATCAGGTGGCAATCCTAGAGGTAAATCACTGAATATTGTACCATGCTTGTCTATAATAGACTGAATATCCACATGATAAGATCTCTTATCATTGGATGTAGATGAATTGCTCATAAAGCAATGTGTTGCCCACTCTACCTTTCCCTTACAGAAAGTTCCCTCCATGCTCTTAGCTATAACTATTGTAGGGGCCCCATTAGCCATGCCACGAAGCACAACATTTTTGCCCTCATATTTAAATTTCAGCTCCATGGTTTGGTAATTTTGTGTGAACTCCCCAAGGGAATGTAACCATTGTACCCCAAATACCAAATTAGTCTCTCCAATGCCTACAACATAAAAATCATCACAAACTTTGTACTTACCAAGTGAAACATCCAACCCCTTGACCCTCTTGGTACATGGAATAGTAAATCCATCAACAACAGTCACATTAAATCCCTAACAATCCTCTGTTGGCAGCCCTCTTTGTTTTACCAAACTCTCATCAATGAAGTTGTGGGTGGCCCCACTATCAATCAAAATTGTGACTTTGTGTCCCTTCAACAATCCACATACTCTAAATGGGTGATACTTAGGTGCGCCTACAAGCGTAGTAAAGGTACTATTAGAAGTTTTCTCTTCCTCTACAACTTTTGCTTCTACTTCTACCTCTGTTTCTGCTCCGAATTTCTCCCTCACCTCTTCCTGAACCTTTACTTCAATATAGGGCACTTGTCCTTTTGGAAGACACCTGTGACCTGGTTCCCAAGGATCTTTGCATGTGAAGCAAAGCTTCCTTCTTTGTAGTTCATTCCATGACTCAATTTCCATGCTTGTCTTAGGCACTTCCCTTTGTTGATAACCTTCCCGATATGGCTTGTTTTTCTGCCCAAAGGAAGTGGTTTTTGGCGACCCATATTTATTTGGTCTTGGTTTCCTATAAGGAACTGAATTGGGCTGCCCATATGGTGTGGGTCTTGGCTGCCATGTAAGCTAGAATTTACCTCTAGGGGCTGTAATTTCAAGGTCTAAGGCCTTTTTAATGGTTTCCTTAAGAGAAGTAGTGCTGAAAGCCTTCACCAAACCCCTAAGTGGCTCAGCTAAACCCTCCACAAACAACATCACAAGCCTTTTCTCAGTCACATCAGGTACCATGACCGAAAGCTTCTGAAAATCTGCAACATAATCCTCAACTGAATGGGTTTGCTTTAGTTGAGCTAATTCTCGAAAGTGGATTTCTGGATCAGTTCTATCAACCTGTCACTGAACTTTGCATAATAGTGAATGTGATTGTGACCTTGTGTGATTAACCCGTGGTACCACCACTCGTGCTACTCCTTTAAGATGGAGGGTGGCAAATTTGATGGATTCATCTTCCATCATTTGCCTTAGAGAAAAAAAAGTATCAAGCTTTTGAATCCAAGCACAGGTTGTACACTTTTTGGAACCATCAAAGGTAGGTAGTGACAACTTTCCTAAAGCTTGTTGGAGGTCTCTTTGATTTGTTTGTTGCCTTGGTTCAGCCCTTGGCCCACTTTAGCTTTTCTTTAAATTCATAAAATTTGTGAGAGATGTGACTTCCCTAATTTCACCTGGAAGGACCCTAAACTCCTCCTAACTGGCAGCAACTTCATATGCTACAGATAGCTGAATTTTTGGCTCTATAATTGTTTCTTCCCTAGGAAGGAAATTGGGTTGAAAAGGCCTAGCAATAGAGCCAATGGTTGTCCTTTGAGTATGTTGATTATTGCTAGCCTCTTAAGAGCTACCCTCCCCATTGGGTGCTCTTTGCATGTACGTGTTTTGCATTGCCCAGACCAATTGTGCCGTCATATTAGCTATACGCTCTTGAACTTGCACAAATCTATCTATACAGGCATCATCTTCATTCCTATTACTGTGACCCATAGTTTCTTTTTCTTTTCTGGAAACTTCTAAAACTTTCTTCCCTTCGATTTCCTCCTGATTTTGTGCCTTTTTTCCTCTCTCTGGTAATATCTGAATTCCCTATCACTTCCGTGCATGAAGATGACTCTAATTTATTTTATTGCACCACCCACAAGCTGCTAAGAACTTGCTCTCATACCATTTAAATGTCCCTTTTAAAAAATATTTCAGCATATCATTTGAACTTTATGTATTTCTTCACACAGACATTTTGTCAAACAATTGGCATGCAATCTGGTATCAAAGCTCTCATACTGCTGTAGTGTCCCATTCTGGACGAATCTTGGCAAAGTTAAATTTACCGTGAAACGCTTGTTGAATTGATATGAAAGCATACAAACCGGAACCCACCATACAACTGACAACACAAGACTAGGAGAAATATGCAATACTAGCAATAACCCAAATGAAAATTTTATTTAAATATGTTGATCATAATTTATTGCAGCAAATCCCAACCATAAAAAAAATGATGAGTAATGAGTTTCAATAGTATATACCAATTCACGATCCAATGGAGTAAGGTATGGCAACCTCACAGAAGATATGACAGCCTCAAAGGGTGCAATAAAAAGGTACAGCAGGCTGTAAATAATTTCCAGCAACTGATAGACCACTGTAACACCCAAGCCCGAGCTGTTATAGGCTCCTAATGACGACACCAAGGCTATAAAACTCAGAAATCTTCCCTGTATTGTTATGTCCTATCTGTAAAACTCAAAAATCGGCCTTGTATTGTGATGCCCTAGCTGTAAAACTCAGAAATCTACCCTGAAACCACCCTGGCTAAACTGAAAATAAATATCCTTCACTTTGAAGCACCAATATAATTCCTGAATGGAATTGCTCCTAAAGATATGATGGTTTTTCGTCCTCAAATCTGAAACAATGGAGGGTTTCCGTCCTCTACTGATGATTACATAGGAGGGCTTTCGTCCTCAAATGTAGAAATCTAGGCATTAGCTCAAAATTCTTCATAGAATGTGTGCCTTGAATGAATCCCCAAACCTCATTATATATTTTTTCCATTTTATTTTCCAAGTTGGTTGGTTCATGTGGGACTAATGCACTTTAATTAATAAAGTAACTTTCTTATTTTCTATTTTATCATTAACTCACTTAAAATAGAAAGTCCCCCTCTAACTTTAATATTAGTAACATAAGTCGCCTTTAATATTTCTTTTGGCCAACTTAGTCCTAATATACAATTATTTCCCTTTTTTTAAAACTCCCTCGTAGCCTACGGGAAATAAAAATAGGCTTCAGGTTTTCCGATTAAATTAATTCGAGGAAGGGGACATTATAGTACTTGTCACCATGTCAAAGTCCCAAGGATGTTATTTTATGTCATATGTCAAAATTAAGTCTTTGTCTAGTTTTAGGACAGTACTTATCGCAAGTACTTTGCAAGTTCATGCTAGTATATGCATAAAATAATATTTACATTTAAATATGGACATTTACTTTCTTATACTACAAGTTATATTATATGTATATACTTTCAAGATGTTTGAGAGTGGTTTCGGACATCTGGGAACTATAATGCAGATTCTAGGTTTTGGAGGGTCCTATCAGATTTCAAACTTAGCTAGATTTCAAGATTTCAAGGTTAGCCATATTTTAGTGGTTTAGGATTTCAAGGAGACATCATAGGAGGTATGAAAGCAGTATGAAGGAACAGATAAGTATAATAGAAAATCATATGGACATATTTCCTAAAATACCATGAGCTGATGCCACTCGTTTCCCAGTACACTCCTTAGCACCTTGCCCTCAAGGAGACTGATGTGCTTATGAGTCTTGCAAGAGAGATCGTCTGTAACTAAAACATATAGGTGTAAACCTATATAAACACACGACATTCCATGGCAAACCTAGAAATAATCCTAAATTCATAACAGTTATCAATTGGTGGTTAATTCACATGATGATGATTTTGTACTCTATTTGTATTCATATCTAATAGAAAACATTTCCCCGACGCTTCATAAACTCATTTGATACATTTTGTAGCTGTATTTTGTATATAATTTATGTTTTTTACAGAAATTCAAGTATTTTTTTTATTTGCCGAGTCAAAAAATTTGTTTTGTTGAGTACTTGGCAAGTCTAAGTATGAGAAGTATTGTTTAAAACTTATCGCTAGCTTAAAGTTTTGGCCACCACGCATCTTTATTACCCTTCTTGCCAGGATCTATCTAAGGCTGCCTATAACAAGCTTTATAAGCTTCTTAGGGGCTTCCTTTGAGCCAATGCTAAGCATCTAGAGGTTTTCACAGCGTCACTTGGGATGTGTGTTGTCTCCCACAATCTAAACGAGAAATGGGAATCACTGATTTTCACAAACAAAGTCTTGCACCATGCTAAATGGGTTGTGCATAACATTGAAGGGCAGTAAGCATGGAAAAGTTTTCTTTGCACTACATTGTTGTAGGATCTCCTTATGGGAAAGCATGTTGGAAAATTATAAGCTTGTGGATCTTGCTTGTTACTTCCATCCCTATCAAAACTGAAGGTTCCTTTGTGGCTAAAAGTATCTGGAAAGCCTCGAAGCTTTTCTTATGCAGGTCAGTGATAGCTTTTTCTCCAGTCTTTCTTTCAATGATCATAACCTTTGGTGGTTTCCTATAACTTCATTGGTAGCTTGCCTTTGGCCAAAACACCAAGCATTAAAGCTTTGCGGCTCTTCAAAAAGGCATTTGCAGAGTCTGCGATATTCTCTTCTCGCAATTAATAGCCTAGGCCCACTTTGCAGATTTACCCTCAATATTTGATGTTGTGCTTCACAAGTCTGCAATTCAGCCTCCAGTCGCTCAGTGGAAAGATTGGCAGTGGAACTATGATACTCATTTTAGGAGATACTCGACTGGTTTGTTATATCAGCTTATGAGCCCTTTTCGTCGGCCCTTGGTAAGCTCAATAGTCGATGAAGTCTTAATTTCTCTCCCCATAATTGGCTTGCCCATCTGAACCAAATCTGGAATGTCAAGCTTCTTTGGTGTCTGGTTTATCAATGCTTTTCTTCAACAATAATATTTTGAAACAAGCCTGCCAATATTACCTGGGTGAGGATGATGTTGTGAGGACTTGCAATCAAATATTTGTACTTCAAACCCTTTCTTGCAGTCATCACACCCACTGTTGCTGTTGCAGTACAACACATCCATTCCATTTGAAGCCTACAAGAGCATTCAAAGGATTCTCTCTTCTGAAACAGGAAGTTTGTATAAACACTACTGCAATTTTTCCAATCAACTGATATTTGTTCCACCCTACAAATTTTGTGACTGTTGTATTGTCAGCCTGTGCATTGTTTTCCTCAATTGCTGGTCAAAGTCCTTGCAAGCATGGACCATTGTTTGCAAGCATGGACCATTGTTCTATTGGTGGCTGAGTGCATTTGAAATCAGGCCAGATTTTTTCACATTTGGTCGAAGCCATTTTTTTATCAAATATTTTTCAAACAGTCCACAAAAGTAAGTTTAGTGTTTTATTTGCATGAATTGCTAAATAGTATAGTGGCTAAAAAAAATTTGCCAATGCATAGTGATGTGTGGGGAAGCCTCAAATTCGAGTCCGCCAACTACCTTTTTACACAAGGCATTTTTTGCATTGACAAAGACCTGCAAGTAGGGAACAATTAGTTAGGTGGTCAAACTCTCCCTACATAAACAATTGGATTTCTTTTCCAATCTGATATTTTGATGCACAATTGGCAAGCAGGCCCTACATCAAAGTTTGATATTTTGACACCTCTCTCACTGTCGGGCACAGTTTCCAGCACTGTTATGTCTTTTTCTCATAACTCGAGCATTATTTGGAGTTTTTTGTGGTGATTATTTTTGCATTGCGAAGCCGGCAATGGTATATTCATTTTTATGACGCTGCACTTTTAAAATCAGATTTTTTTTTCAGATTTCCATAGGCCTTTTCAGCAACATCCAATCAGCAGACTTCCAAAGGCAATAACCTTGACATATGGAAGCTTTGAAATTCCTATTTTGAAGCTCCCAATTTTTCAAAATTGCATGTTTTTTCCAAGATGTACAATTGTAGAAAGACCAATCTATCAAATTCTTTCATTTATGGTATGTAATTTGCTGAGCCTCTGTATTCTGCATTTTTCCATTTTTGGCTCGGCTCTGAAAAAAATCTAAAAGGCAAGAATTGAGGAGGGTTGAAAAGCACTATTTATGTGCATAACAACCTCAAGGGAGGTTGTCAAGCACCATTTTGAGCACACTGATATTTGATAGTCTTAATTGTTCTCCATTGTACTTTCAAACTTCTAATTATACCCCCTTTCAAAGTGCAAATTGTAATCATGTCAGAATTGAGTTTGTCGGCATTATTAACTTCAAGCAACAATTATTCATGGAGCCTTTCTACAACTGACTTGCTTCAAGGTATAGTATTTTGCACGGTGACAATGGTCACAAAACTGGAGCCAAAAATGTGGATAAAAAAGATTTGATTACTTAATAGGTGTGACAAAGCCTTGGCCTGAATAACATGAGTGTCTCTGAAGGGCTCAAAATTCATGTTCAGGTCATGGCAACGCCCAAAACAACATGGAACAAATTTCACACTTTCTGGAGAAAAGAATGACATCAAAATTCTTTAAATGGAAAATGAGCTTCCTTGTTGGATCCTAGTGACTTGTCTAGTATTGAGGACTTTGTCCAAAGTCAAAATTCTGTTATCACAATTAATGGGTTGTGGACAGAACAAAAATGACAAGTAATTGACCTTAGCCATTCTCACCAAGTTCAAAAGCTCATTTCAAACCTTTGTGATAATTGTTTTCTCCACCATAGATGCTTTTGGACCCACTTTTGTAATGACAAGTTTTGATGAGTTTCGTGAACATCTTACACGAGAAAGATGCTCCAAGAATCAGACATTCTTGCCCATCATCCTACAAACACAAAGAATAACAAGCCACCACCACCACCAAATTCAAAAGGGCCCAAGGAAGGAAATCTGCAACAAGAGTCTTCCTCATCGAAACCTTTGTGAAAGAAAGCCTCTATAAAGCATTGTTCATTCTGTGGGCAAGACAATCACCTTGGATCTCCACATTGGAAAAAGATGTCACTTCTGGAAGACGCCACAATGAAGCAAAAAATTCAAATCAACAAGATTTTTCATCTTCTTCAAATAGAAAAAGCAAAGTAAAATCCCATTCTATAAATGCTTATGCCTTAATTGCAACTTACTCCTCCAAGGATACTTGGATCTTCAACTCTAGAGCTTTCCGTCATATGGAAAATTCAAAATCTCTGTTCGCCTACATCGTTGAATGTGATGCCTCATAAATTCTTGTGGATAATTCTTATCCTAAGTCTTGGGATCCAACATGGTTGACTTGGACAATGGAGAGGTAAATTATGTTTTGTATGTTCTTGATATATTAGTTAATCTTCTCTCCATCTACCTAATCTTTGGGAATTTTCTCCACACAATGTTATTATCATAGATACAAGATCCTTGAGTGGTCATTTGTAATGTTCCATTTTCGGACATTGTCTACATTGAAGAATTGAAGACCCTCAACCCAATGGGTTTGAGGATTGGGCTCGAAATTTGTCTTGAGATATCTATTATCTATTTTGTAACCCCTTGGTGGGCCCTCTTTAGTTAAGTCAATGTGCACATAGGCTAGTTAAATTTATTATTTAGTTAAAAATAATAAAGTGCACATAGTTCTAGCAAATATTTAAATAGAGTTTGTGTTTTTCCTCCGAAAGGGAAATTCGAATTGTGCACCTCTGTCTATAAAAAGAGGTTGTTTGTTCATTGTAAGACATGCTATAATGATTTCGGTTTTGGCTCCATGCTTGGAGTAGGGATGTATGCCCAAACTTGATGCTCTTGCTCTCTCTTTCTCTCTCATGTGTTGGAGATCTATTTGCAATCCATTTGTAGCGGTTTTTTATATCAATTTGAAGGATTCATTGGTGCCATTGCAAGTCGACTTCTTGTGTATGCATTCTTCTTGCCCTAGTGACTTCGTATTGTGCTTTTGTGAGCTGTTCTAAGGTATACTGGCACTCCAAACCCAAGCGAATTGCATCCATTGTTTGGTGACTGATATTAAGAGTCAATCTCGGAGCAAAATATATTTCGTGGCAGCGATTTGTATGAGGCAAAGTTGAGTAATCAAATTGGGTGATTAATGATCTGGTTTTGGTCAAAATAAATCTGTTATTCCTAATTTCCTTCTTGTTCCAGAGATTTCCTTTAAAAGCTCATAGCTGTGTGCAAAGTACTTATTTTGGCAGCAATTTCTAGTTTGATTGAATATCTTCATGTGGCTGATATATTCTAGCATTGGCAACTTGTAGTTTGCATTTCCTTGTGGTGTTCTAAGGTCTTTCATTGCAGATTTAATGGTGTAGCATTCTTACAACATTGATTCCATAGAAGCGACTGTTTTAGTGCATTATGTATGGGTGTTTGTAGCTTCTAATTGCAGCCAACTCTGAGATCAGTTTGATGTTTGCTGGGACAGCGAAATCTATGTTTTCTGTCTCTCTAAAGGTATGTGGATGCATGTTTTAAGGCACCAATAACAGCGAACTATATCAAGGGTTTGATCCAAGATTGTATGCATTCATTGATCCCCTCTGGTAGCAATCTCCCTCCAAATAACATACTCCACGATTGGCTGTTATATTTCAAAGATTGGAGAGCTGATTGGTTGCATGAATGATAGGGTGTTGTGAGTGATGTATTGAGTTTGAATGTGATGAGTCTCTTATTGCAGCAAGAGTGCTAAATCTGATTTCATATGCCTGTTTCATATGCACTTTAAGCAGCGAATTCATCCTACATCAGGATACTATTTTTCCTAAATGAATCGACTGGTTTTAGAGCCTGGTTTGGGGGTCTTTTAAAGTCTGAGTGCAGCGATCTGTGTTGGGGGATGTTTGATATAATTAACAAGTGCTCTTTAACCACAAATACATGCTTGTTTGATTGATATTCCAGCGATTTGTTTATAAAGTCTAGATCTAATTTTATAAGCACGTGGAAGGGCAGTTTTCGGAGTCTTGTTTGTGAATGACTAGTGTTGCAGAGTGTGTGTCTGAGGAGCATGGTTTATAGCAGCAATCTATAGAAGGTCTCGTTGATATTATGTGAAGGGAATGTGAGAGATTGTTCGCTGTTATCAGATTACAATATTTATTTCATAACCCTGTTGGCTGAGCTTGATCATTTTGGTGTTGATTCTACTTGTTGGTTGCCATCTTCTCATTGATCCCATAAGAGGGACATTACATCATTGCTTTAGGAAAATATCCCACTTGCTTGTATCAATTAAATACTTTTCAGCACACCCGCTCTAATGTTCATAATTTCTTGAGCAAATTGTGGCATGAGAGATTTGGCCATCTCAAGTTCAAATTCTTGTTGTAATTGAGCACTCAAAATAAGGTCATGTGTCTTCCCAAAGTTAATGCAAAGCTGTGCTTGTCAAGGTTGTATTCGTGGAAATCATTGCAGAGACAAGTTTGAGATAGCAAAGGTTTGGAGAGACAAAGCTTCAATTCAATTGGTTCGTGGCAACTTGATGATAGTATCAAAGCCCTAAGATGTCCTTTTCTAGAGAGAAGTATGTGCTCACTTTCATTGATGCTTTCTGTTGATGACCTAATCATCACTGAGAGTTCTCTTTCTTTGATTCAAGACATGAAGTCAAACCTCATGGAGCAGCTTGAGATGTCAAAATTGGGCCTTCTTAACTACTACTTCAGTATTCGGTTGTCACAATTTAAGACTGGGATCAACATTTCTCGCCCTAAGTATGCCTTGGACGTGCTTCAGCACTTCAACATGCTTGACTGCAAGCCAACCCCGAATCCCTTTAGTTCGAAGTCACCTTGTCTTCCAATTGTTCAACACCATCAGTTGATGCTACATTGTATTGACCATTAGTAAGCAGTCTTCATTGTTTGACTCGCAGCTAGCCACACATAGCCTTTGTTGTTGGACTAGTCTCCCACTTTATGCAGGGTCCTCGCGAGAGTAATACTTCAATATATAAGTGGTACGATACAGTATGACATTGAGTATAAATAAGGGGGCTCAGCTCAGCTAGCAGGATTAGACAAGCGATGATGATTGCAAGTCCAATTCTAGCTACATCTAACATATTGTCTCTGGTCTTATGGTCCAGCGTGATGCAGCATGCTATTTCCCTGTCTTCCACTGAGGCATTGTAGCGCATAGTAGTCAAATGCAGTTTATGAGGCTCTTTGGATGTTAGTGTAACCATATTTATAAATGCAATTTGGTAAAGCTTAATTGTTGTAGACTTAACGCTAGTTTAACCCCCCTGTGGTATGCAAATGCGTGATTAGAGATTGCATGCATTTGTCCAAATTTGACAAGTTATTTGGTCAAATTTGATTAAGTCTTTTTGCACGTGGTCATTGTTCATTTGACAGCTTTTGTAGACATTTTGCACATGGACAGTTACTATTCCTTTGGCAACTCAGTTGTTTTCACATTGCCAAATGTAGACCCACTAACCTTCCCTCAAATATTATTAATAGATGGCAGGATATGGGCATGGTCAGAATAGGACAGCAAGCTTTGAATCACAGAATTTTATCAAGCTTTTATTAGTTCTTCATAGGGAATTGCTCAATTTTGTAAAATAATAGTTTGTTATTCTGCCATTTTTCCCTGCAAATCTATGTTTCTCCATTAGTGTGGAAGGTGGTCTAGTAACAAGTAATCCTTGAAGAACTGACACCATTGGTTGTCAATTCTGACAGAATCTGGCTACAGTGCTTAGGGAAAGTTTGTAATCTATTATATTGATGATAAAGTTTCCAAGGTCACTGGGGCACATGTTTGGCATGAGCTCCATGGACAAGGTGCTGAAAGAAACATGCAACATGTGGAAGAAGAAATGGTTATGCTGAAAGTGGAGGTAAAATCTTTAATGGTTTGCGTAGAAGCTGCTAGGCAGCATCAGATGGGCTCAAATAAATGTAGAAGGGTTTAAAAAATTGTGGAAGTTGATGGTAGGCCCACTCTGGGGAACCCTCATGTCTCGCTTGTGTTGAGATAGATCACATACAAGTCCCTGAGAAGGCAGAGGAATAGACCTGAGAAGGAAAATCTAGAGGATTGGGATAATGATTACGTGTTTGACACCACAAATGACCTGGATATGGACCTGACATTAATATATATTTAGCCTCTATTACATTGAAGCAGAAGCTGAAGGATTTGTAATATTGTGTGTCTAGTCCAACGCAGAAATTGAAAAACATCTTGAAGTGGTCCAGATAAGGGAGATGAGTGAATTAGAACCGAATAAGCAAGTCAGGAGTTGGCAGGCAAGGTGGAGCTGGTAGTTGAGGGAGCAGGTCCTTTTACGGCTTTTACTGTATCCTCCTGCTAGCTAATTATTGAACACTATTGTTGTATGCCCCCTCTACATTGTTTAAGAAGGTGAATAAGTTTGGCCTGTAATTCCAGAATAGAAGGTGGCAGCTTTTCTAAAAAGGTTTCCCGGTTATAGCCAGTTACCAGTTGGTCTGTTATTGTGGTAAGCAATTATGCTGCCACTGTTCTGTAATTGCGATTAGCAGCCTCTATTAGTTAGTCGGATCTACTGTAGATGTGAATGAATACTTGAAAACTTTGTTAGTCAATGGAATCAGGGAAAAAGGTGCCACTTTTAATGCACAATATTTTTATTTGATTATGTTATTGTAATGTTCCCAAATGGATTTTTAGAAAAACTCCAATCCAAAGAACAATTTCTAAATAATTAATAAAATATTACAATGCGGGTTTGAATTTTATACATGCATGGCAACTTGCATAGGAGATGAAAACCACTCAAAACTGATGCAAAACCACTGAATATTTAACTCAAATAACTCAACAAATTATACAAAGTTGGAATCAAGAGAGAAATACCATATTTGACTTCAGAACAGGCTGGAATTATTTTATCAAAAGCTGCAGACAGCTGTCCTCAGACACAGCTGAAAAGCACAAAACTTTTGAGCCAAAAATTATGCAACCAACTGATTTTGGCTTCTAAAATTATGGCAAAGCTGTTGGTGAAGAAATCTGGGACAGATGTGTCATAGAATGTACCTAACTTCACCCACAGTGGTGTAGATAACCCTAGATCTGGCTGGAAATGCATGCCAAAAATCAGCAACACTCTTCTTCTTCAAACCCTTGTACAAATGTGCATTTTTACAACCTTCTATACCGCTGGAAAATACTGAAAAACACAACTAACACCTTGATCTGCAATAGAAACCCCTGTGTGGGGAATCTTCTCACCTAGGAGAAGGGTTTTCGGCCTTCTACTAAATCTCTTAGAAGATTTTCGTCCTCAAGAGTGAATCTATAAGGGTTTTTGGCCTTCTACTAGATCTCTTAGAAGATTTTCATCCTCAAGAGTGAATCTCTAAGGGTTTTCATCCTTAGAAGATAGAAGATGCAAGCTCAAAGCTCAACATACAAATCTGATTTTAGAAAATAGACAAGTCATGCCTCTCCAAGCAAGTCGTCTTGCTTAAATAGAAGAATTGGGCCTAATGGCCACCTCCAACAACCAATCAGCTTACTTGCCTCTATGAACAAATGGTATGATGAGGAATGCAAAGCCTTCCATCGGAAACTCCGCTTTGCTTTCCTGCACACCCTTCCCTCCTTCTCTTCCCTGAATTCAGTCCATCGCCGTCTCCTTCATCATAATAAACGCACATTTATCTCTCATAAGCGCCGAGAGCTTCGTCTGTCGCTTATCCATTCTCCAAAACATTTCTAGCACACCATTCTTCCCTGTCATTCACCTTTACCCCTAGACTTAGATCTCAATTCCATGTTCACTCACACCTCCACTCTTCATGACTTCCCTGGCCAACCTCACATCCAGGTTCATTCCCCTCCCTCCCATTGCCATATTTTCACCCACACCAACGTGAGGAATGCCATTCTAGTTATGAGTTGCAGTAAAGCAAGGGATGAGGAAGGGTTCCAAGTGGAACTCTTCAAGTATGGTCGGAAGACGCTCCTCAATTATCTTGTGGACCTCTTCAATCAAGTAATTTGTACAGGTTTCCCAGTATCTTGGTCCCACCACATCATCCACCCCATAGACAAGTCGGGGCCCACTTCCGACCCCAACAATTACAGGACTATCATGGTGGGTCACACATTCTCCAAACTCTATGCTACAGTTCTTCATTTGCAACTTTCTGAGTTCCTCGATCAATACCATTGCAAAGCTAGGGGGCAGGCGGGCTTCAGGCGGGCTTCTGACCGACTTACCAAACTATCAATCACATCCTCACTCTTCGGGCTATCATCGAAGAGGCTCGCCACCGCTCTTCCAGAGTTTTTTGTTGTTTTGTGGATTTTCAGAAAACTTTTGATTTTGTTCCACGGGAAGCCCTTTTCCGCAGGCTCAGAGATATAGGCATTTATGAGACTCTTCTTACAGCCATTATGCACCTTTATGAGGAGGTCCTTGGCCGCCTTCGCACCTCTGTTGGCTTGTCTGACTTCACCAGGAGTACCATTGGTGTCAAACAGGGTTGCTCCCTCTCTCCTAACTTATTTAGGATCTACATCGATGAGCTTGAGGACTTTCTCAGGGATCACATTCAGGAAGGTGATGGGTGTCTTCTGCACCAGGTTCTGATCTACATCCTCCTCTTTGCGGATGATGTATTTCTCCTTGCTTCTTCTGCAAAGGATCTCCAGAGGCAACCAAATGCCTTAGCCCTTTCTTTTTATCACAGGCAGCTGACTATGAACCTTGGGAAAACAAAAGTTATGGTTTTCAACTGTCTGAAGACTTTAGACTTCCACTTCTTCTTTAAGGGTGTGGAGATTGAGATCACTTGCTCTTATACCTACCTGGGGATTCTTTTCTCTGGACCTCATTTTAGCCTTCGTCCTGCTCTTCAACCCCGGGTTAATAAGGGGTATGGTTCTTTGGCAATTCTTGAAAGACAGTGTTCTTGCCACCACTTTCAAGACACTCTTTCCAAGATGTCCCTCTCTGATTCACTGGTTAGGCCCACGGTTCTGTATGGTTCGGGAATTTGGCGTCCCTCTCTTTTGGACTCAGATTGGGCTACTATTGAGCGTGTTCAGATCCTCATGCTCAAACATATTATCAGGTGCAAAGAATTTGTTCCTCACAACATTATTCTTACTGAGTTTGGGGCTCGCCCTTTTCGTTTGGAGACCATCTTCAGCCTTGTGTTGTCGTTGCACTATATCCGAGGGTTTTTTGGCTCTTCTGTTGATAGGGATAGGTACATTTATCTTGCCTACTACTCCTCTGAAGCTATTGCATCCTCAGATCGCAGTAGTCGATCTCGCTGCTGGTATGTCTACGTTTCACGCCTTTTTGAGTCCATTGGCATCCAGATGGATCGTCTCCCACCCATCAGCTATTCTCTGGATGCCCTTGCCCATCTCCTACCCAACCAACAGGAGCTTCATAGAATAATCAAAGATGATATCTACATACAGTTCATCCAGCACACTTGGACCAACCCCCAGGGGGGTTACGTCCGAAGATGTCATTCTATACAGCACACTTTCTTGAGATTCATGATGGCGTCATCTTCAGACCCATGTACATTTCTCGACATTGGTTACAGTTCCTTCGTATCTCTCTGGGTCGATTTAGAGTGGGCTCACATCGACTTTGTGTTGAGACTGATCATCACTTGGACCACTCGGAGTGGACTTGCCTGCTTTGCTCTCTCCAGGAGGTTGAAACCAAAGAACACTTCATTTTCAAGTGTCATGTTTACTATGAGATTCGTGGACGATTCCATTGCCTGTTCCGTGAGCTTCCTTCCTTCATAGCTTTCTTCAGATACTATGATCAAGGATGTCTTGCTCTCTACCTTCAGGAGGCCCTCAGGCTTCGGGACAAGCTCCTCCATCCTCCCCCCAGACGGATGGATACTAAATTGATCACTTCTTTCTTCTTAGTGCTCTCCCCAGTGAAGGGTGTCAAGCGGCACTCGGACACGTGTCTGGACCCCCAGTCCAAATCTGTCATGTCCCGAGACTCCATTTCTTCCACCCGAGGCTCCCTATCTCAGGCGCGTCCCAGGGCCCCTCCGCATAGACAGCGACCCACCAAGCTTATTGAAAGGCACCGCCTTCCTCCCAGACACCGGCTCCCTAGGCATTCTACAGTCTCAACTTCTGGTCATCGATACACTGTGAGTTACTCCCATCCGGCCTTGAGTGTTAGGTCATGTTGTTGGGGGTGTTGCTCCTTCTTCCGCTCCCCCCCACACCGTCATCTTTTTCATCTTCATTTCTGGTTTCTCGGCCTTTGTTGCTTCCTTCTCTTCCTCTCCTTCTCTCATTGTATTTCGGGCAACCCGTTTGGATCCTCTTGCTAGGTTTGTTTGCTTTGTACTCTGCAGTCCCATTGACCTACTTTTGTGGTCATGTGTTGGACATTAATAATATTATTGTCTTATCTTATCTTATCTTGCTTTATCCCGTCTCTACATGGGTCGAATTTCTCCTCTAGGGAAAATAAAACATAAAGTAACTTTTCATTTTCTATTTTTATTTTATTAAGTTCATAATATTTTATTATAAGTGCTTTATAATATTATTTTTTTGCATTTTATAATAAATCATTATGACTTAAGTTCCCCTTGAGTTTATTCCTTAGCCATCGAGGAGACAAAATGGGTTAAGGATCTTCGACCGATAAGGGGATATTGCAATCCTCCCTTCCCAAAATTGCTTGCCCTCAAGCAATTGTAACTCACCAATTCAAATGTCAAGTGCGCTAGCTAGAACATGCTAAAGTGATCCAAAATCCTTACACATATACCTATCAAATGATATAACTCTTGCCACCATATATCCCTCGCAAGACAATGTTGCATCAATTGTTTCATAAACTCAAGGTGGCATATTTCATCCTCTAATTCAACATTTTTCATAAGAGAAAAACAAATCTCAATATGCATCAATAGATATGACCTTAACTCACTTATTCCATACCTTTCAATGTCGTCATGATCTACAATAGGCTGAATTTCTTCATTATTCAACTGCTGCAATGACATGCTTCTCTCTTCACCATTATTATCACGTGCAATCAGCCCTACTTGGAACAATCCTTCCATGCTCTTGATGGCCACAACTTGAGGAGTACCATTCTTCATACCGTGCAAAACAACTTCTTCTAGATCAACATTCTTTTCTTCTTTTTCTTCGTCTTCTTCTTCTTCCATCATCTTTGGATCAGCATTATCTCCATCATCTGAAATTACCTCATTTGAAGTTGTTTTTTCAAATGAGTTGTTTTGTAATTCAGGTACCAACAACTGATGATCTCACTTGGGCTTGCTACCAATCTTCATCATGCAATAATCTGGAAATGGTATATTATCTCTAAAACCCTTACTCAATGATTGGTATTTTTCCCAATAAGACTCCCTCATCAATCACCTCTTGGTTGCCCTTTATTATTGGTCTCAACTTTTTCCCCATTATTCCCAGATCTGATCTGATTCAAATTCTGAGTGAGCTAGCTCAAATAAAGGTTAGTGGTTTCTTGTTGTTTCACCATGTTGATGAACATTTTCTTCATAAAACCCACATTGAGATTTTCCCGATCTTGCATATTCTGACCTTCATTCACTACCCAACGGGATGGAAGAAAGTCGGATGTGATACCACTGTAATGTCCCCAAATGGATAATTTTTACCCCCAAATGGATTTTTGGAAAAACTCCAATCCAAAGAACAATTTCTAAATAATTAATAAAATATTACAATGCAAATCTGAATTTTATACATGCATGGCGACTTGCATAGGAGATGAAAACCACTCAAAACTGATGCAAAACCACTGAATATTTAACTCAAATAACTCAACAAATTTTATAAAGATGGAATCAAGAGAGAAATACCATATTTGGCTTCAGAACAAGCTGGAATTATTTTATCAAAATATGCAGACAGTTGTCCTCAGACACAGCTAAAAAGTGCAAAACCCTTGAACCAAAAATTACGCAGCCAATTGATTTTGGCTTCTAAAATTATGGCAAAGTTGTTGGTGAAGACATCTGGGACAGCCGTGCCCTAGAATGTACCTAACTCCACCCACAGGGAAGTAGATAACCCTAGATCTGGCTGGAAATGCGTGCCAAAAATCAGCTACACTCTTCTTCTTCAAACCCTTGTACAAATTTGCACTTTTACAACCTTCTATACCACCGGAAGATACTAAAAGCACAACTTTGTGATCTGCAATGGAAACCCCTGTGTGGAGAATCCTCTCAACTAAGAGAAGGGTTTTCGTCCTTCTCTGGAACTCTTGGAGGGTTTTCGTCCTTCAAAGATTGAAGATGCAAGCTCAAAGTTCAACATACAAATCTGATTTTAGAAAATAGACAAGTGATGCCTCTCCAAGCAAGTTGACTTGCTTAAATAGAAGAATTGGACCTAATGCCCACCTCCAACAACCAATCAGTTCACTTGCCTCATTTAATGTTTTCCACTTACTTTATTTAATATTTTCCCTTGCTTTCATTTAATATTTATTCTTGCTTTATCCCATCTCTACATGGGTTGAATTTCTCCTCTAGGGAAAATAAAACATAAGTAACTTTTCCTTTTCTATTTTTATTTTATTATTAAGTTCACAATATTTTATTATAAATGCTTTATAATATTTTCTTTATTTTTTCGCACTTTATAATAAATCATTATGACTTAAGTTCCTCTTGAGTTTATTCCTTAAAGCCGTCGGGGAGACAAAATGGGCTACGGGTCTTTTAAAGCCGTCGGGGAGACAAAATGGGCAAAGGGTCTTTTGATCAAGAAGGAGATATTACAGTTATTTTCATCTTTTTAGGGGTAAGGGACCCGTTGCCACCCCAATTTCCCAGACACAAAAAAAATGTATTTATGATACAGGTACTTCTAACCATTTTCATATGTTCTAAATTGCACATGATTCCATAAGAAAATTTTTTCTAGGTCAGCCAAAACCTCGCATATACAAATAGAGATGAAGATTCAATAGAAGATGGAATAACAATAGCCATGAAAGACAGAACAAACCCTGATAAACACCATAAAGGCATTGTACATGTCAAGAGGATGGGTACTCCTGATATTCAAATGTTTGATCCCAAAAAAGCCCATTAAAGCTATGAAAATCATGAAGTACAGAGAAAATGAGATGGAAAATAAGATTCACTTGGCATGGATTGTTCTTTTTTCTTTTTAAAAAATGAGAAAAATACCTCAGAGCAATTTCAGATTCTGGAGCACTCATTTTTAATATCGCACATGAGAGCAAATTTTTCACTATTGAGGATTTTGTTTAAAATGTGCATCTACCCAAGAGTTCAAAAACTTTAGCTCAAGGAAGTTAGTTATGGTCATTGAAAGAGGGAATATTCAAGCTTTCGCATATTTCAAGTGAATATTCATCTTCTCATGAATTGTGGGAAGAAGATTAATAGATTTCAAACACGTTTGGCCAACCATTTATTCTCATTTATGCATGTGGTGAGGATATAATTTGTAGCAGAATAATAGCGACACATTGGAAATACCTTTCGAGTGTAGTGAAGGATTTGGGCTTCCATTTACAGATAACTACTTCTAATTCAGAATAGACTGACACCAATTTCTTGAAGATTGAGCAGTGAATTATAAACACAAGGGTGGTGTTCTTTCCTCCCCAATTTTCCCTCTTTCTCAACTACTTCCTGTTTCTTCCAGAGGTTTCTTTGTTTGGTGTTGGAGATTCTTATTGTCGGGCTGCTCTATCTCATTTGCCCCAATTGCTTTAAATTCTCGGACTGTTTCTTTCATGTTAAATACCTGTTTTCTTTGTATATTTGATGTCGCTGAGTGCATAGTTTGTCAATTTGCAATTTAGGGTCATATTGGTAAAGCCACCGAAGAATAAAGTGACAGCTAGCTTTGAAAAAGTAACTTAAATCTATATGTCCATTCTTATGTGACCGAGCATGCTGAAATTTCATTGAGAACCTCCTTTCCCTTCCTTTTTTGAGAGTGAGTGCAATGTTGTCAGGCGTACTGGAAAGAGTATCAATTACGATAAGGAATTTCTTATCAACCTTTTGCCCATATCTAATAGGCTGAGGAATGGTTCCCACTCCCCACTCTATATATTTGTTTATGAGGGCCTGTATATAACAATTAAGATAAGGAATTTCTTATCAACCTTTTGCAGTTTGGTCTTCTCCAACAGCCATATATTCACCATTATGTTCACTCCTATAAACGAAAAAACATTGCATAGTGTGTCTTGAATGAAGGGAGTGCCTTGGGCTTTTGGTAGTGTGGCAAATCTAGAGGGTATGGCAAATTCTAAATATCATGTTTTTGGATTAACACCATGTAGTATCCACCACTTGATTCATTCCTTCAATGAACCATTACTCATGAGTAGCCGTTCCTTCTATCACCAATCTCTCGTGATTTTGAATGGTCCACTTGGCACTCATTACATCAAGGGATGCTCACCAAGATGAAGCCTCCAGATTGAAACTAACAAAAGGAACCCTCGAATAACATCAACTTCACAGTAAAGATTTGCACTCGATAACTGCACTTCTTGGTAGTTCACCCATCAAGCGCACTTAACCATGAAGTTTCCCCGAAATCAAGCCCACTTCGCTTGCTAATCCATTTGCAAAACCTTTAGTCGGGTACCTGAAACATTCTGTTAAAGTTGTAACTGGACTGAAAAAGGAGCTTCAGTCTCTTGGAGGAAATTCACAAAGTTGTTCCGAAGGAACAGAAAAGGTAGTAATTCATGGTGCTGTTCAACTTTATGTTATGGCAGATACCACTTACAGTAGCTGTTGCATTGATGAAGTTGCCATTCCTGCTCCATGACAAAGATGCAGAAATGAAGGAGAAGTTCATTATGAGTCCTGCTTGTTTCAGTCCGATATGTACCCATCATCTTATACTTTATAGCTGATGACTTTAGTGATTCTCCTTGATTATACAATTCGGCCTTTTCTAATTGTACTTGTAAGCGCCAAAATGATTGCAGATACAATGGCGGATATAGAGGCACCATTTGTTTTCTAGACATGGCGCATTTTATTATATTGGAGCATAGTAATCTTCAGAGATGCTTGATATTGCATTAGAGGCCCTAGCTGAACCCCTATTTTTTGCTCCTCCCCTTGAGGAGTTGAACAAAAAACCTTCATGTAAAAGGGTTTGTGGGAAGAACGATAATCGTTCTCCTTGAATTAGGGCCAGATTGCTGGGGGATGATTTGAAGAGATATGTGTCCATTTCTAGCTGGAATTTGATTTATTAAGGATGGAGCTGACATACCAATGGGTAGGGTCTCTCAGAGTTTTATGGGGAAGTATTTGAGAAATCTGGTTTCATAATATAATTTATAATATGTTTTAAGGCTGAAATCTATAGTTTAAAGCTGAACGTCCAGGGTTTTTATGCCCTAATTTCGTAATCTAGTCTTAGTTTCTGCAAACTTTTACAGATTAACCAAGTTGAATTTATTAAGAAATTAGATCTAGTGCAACATGTGTGTGTAGAGACTATTATCGTCTTAATATTGTGTAAAATATATTCTAGTCAATGGTGGCTTTTCTGAAAATCACAAACCGATCTTATTGTGGTGCATATATTGCAAGCATAGCTTCTATTTTGATAGATACTGTGAAAGCTGTACCTTGAAAATACAGTATGCAATGCAATCTTAGTTATATGATTCATAACAGTGTATTTTGTAAGTGTTTAGTTGACACATGGGCTTGAAAGGGTCATTTATATAGTGGTATCATACCTGCCTAGAAGATTCTAACAGGCTTAGGGTTAGACTTGAAGATTTTTCCTTTCAAGAGTCACATCTACTTCCATTGAAACATGATGTAAGAAGGTAGACCAGCCGAGGACTTCATTTCGAGAGAAGAGGAAAAGCATATGACTGATCAAGATATCTCAAGAAGCTAAGGTGGACAAGCAAATATGCCAGAAAAGAGAGGCTGAAGAGCTATGGACTGCCATTTAGGCACTTTCCCTCCAAAGAATGATTGAACCTTCAGGAGTTAAAATGCTGAAGGGAGTATCGAGCAGCAGCAAACACCTTGCCAAGATGACCCATTATAGTTGAGCCTGAGGATCGAGTTGGAAATCCACTAATCATCCCTATAGATTGCAAGCCAGTGTAAAACCTAGAAAGTATTTGAGATCTCAAGACTCATGTGGTAGAACAACTTATACTGTTATTGAGCTATGAGGACATATATGGCCTTGTCTATGAGAGATCCGTGGTGCCCAACAGTTGTACTTGCCTAGTTCCTTGGATGGGTATAAGGGGGTGTTATCTATTGAGAACCCAAGCCTGATAGAAATTGTTTATTGCCATGTATTATAGAGTAGGAATGACAATAAAGAAATTGGGTAAGTTCATCAATAACCATACAGTGAGTTGATGGGACTCAATAATACAATCAAGGTGCCACCAGAGCATGTGGGAGTTGAAAAGGAGCTCCATACCATTAAAAGAGACTCAAAACGCCCATGAATGTAGAGGCATAGTCTTGGCAATTAAGCTTAGCCGACTTTAAAACTTGAGGGCGTGGACATGAGTGGATCAAAGTATAAAGATGACTTGTGACTACTTAGGTGCATAGTGAGATACATGCCCATGAGTGAGTTTTGACAAAGGCTCATTGATAGATTTGATAGAGTGGATCCGGAAGTACATTTCCATGAGCTTGCACACTTGAAACAAGGTACCGTTGAAGAATATGTGGCTTATTTTTAGAGGCTCTCCGTCATGATTACAGATGTGTCCGAAAGAAGACTTATTGTGCTTTTTGTAGAGGGTTTGATTGAGCCCCTAAGGGGGTTAGTTTGTGCATTTGATCCTTTGTCTCTACAAGAGGCAATAAAGAAGGCTCTTGATCTTGAAGGTGCTGCCCCAAAATCAGCAGCAATCAGTAGCATTCCCAAGGTCAATTGGAGAGGGGAACAAGCTCCCAAGCAGCCTAGAAGCATCCCTTTGGACCAGCAAAAGAGACCTCTTCAAAAAGTGCCTAATGCCCACATGGATCTACAAAAAAGCCAGCCATGATAAGGAGGCAAATAATGAATTACGAAGGAAGAATTTGTGTTTTTCATGAAACGAACCATGGACTCCAGGACATCGTTGCTTGGGAAAAGATAAGGTTCATTATATTGAAGTAATTTCAAATTTTGATGATAATGATAGCAATGAGGATGAGACTAGGCATGATGGTATATTGGAAAAAGATCTAGAAGAGGTAACTAGCATTCTTGCTACCTTATTGGGAGCACCAAGTTACAACTCTTTTCTTATTGAAGGTGATCTACAAGGGTGCTAGGTCACGATTTTGATTGATGGAGGAGCTACTCATAATTTCATAAATACATGTTTGGTTTCAAATCTGAAATTGAAGGTTTAGCACTTCAAATGCTTCATTGTTAGGATAGCGGATGGTTACTCTATGCAATGTACAAAAAGGTGTTCTATGCTGATTTTTTTGTGATTAACATGGCTGAGTTTGACATCATACTTGGAGTCCAATGGTTGTGCTTGTTGGGAGAGCTCACTCTCAACTATCAAAACACGGAGATGAGCTTCATGGACCAAGGGAAAAGAGTCTCCTTGCAAGGTATACTTCCTAGCACACCCTAGATTAATTATTTAGTAGAAGAGGCCATTTTATGTGAATCATATTTCTGTTCCTTATCAAAAATTACAGCGGATTGAAAAGCATTGATTTCCACTGAGTATGCAAAAAATAAGTTTGCTAGTGATGTCTTTGAAGGAGTTATAAGTGATGGGAGGTATAAGGTCGTAGATGGGCTGATTCTCTACAAAAACCAAGTTTATTTGGTGCCTGAATCTGAAGTTAAAAGCATGATTTTGTGGGCTGCTCATGATGACCCTTCAGCTAATCATCCGGGTTATTTTAAGACCTACAAGTACATAAGAGAAAGGTTCTATTGGAAGGGTCCTAAAAGGGGAAATGTTCCAATACATCTGGGAGTGCCTTACATGTCAACAAAATAAGGCGGAGCACTCATTTCCATCTAGTCTTCTTCAACCACTTCCCATTCAAAAATGGGAAAGTGTCTTCATGGATTTCATTACGGGGCTGCCCATGGTCCAAGGTAAGAATTGTTTGTATGTTGAAGTTAATAGACTCACTAATATGCTCATTTTTGTCCTCTACAATGCTCCTATAGTGGCTAATGTGTTTTTCAAAGAAATATTCAGACTTCATGGGCTGCCCGAGGAAATAATAAGTGATAGGAACAGCCGGTTCTTGAGCATGTTTTGGAAGGAGTTGTTTCATTTGGTGGGTACACAATTTGCTCATAGCACTAGTTACCATCCCCAAATGGATGGGCAAACCGAAATAGTGAATAAATGGGTGGAAGGGTACCTATGAAACTACATTGATGAGCAACAATCAACGTGGATAAAGTGGTTGTACATTTCTATGTTTTGTTACAATACTACCTTCCAAATGTCCATTGGTATGTCTCCATTCAAGGCTTTATATGGGTATGATGCTTCTTCCTTTGTTGATTTGATTATGACTGATAGTAGAGTGCCCAAAGCTCAAGATTTAATTTAGTGTAGCAAGATATTCTCAAGGAGCTTAAGGAGAACCTTCTTCGTGCACAAAATCAGCAGAAATTATATGCGGATCAGCATAGAAAGGAAAGGACATTCGAAGTGGGAGACATGGTGTTCTGGAGATTGCAGCCCTATAGCAAATCTTCCATCAAGCAAAACGGTGTGGAAAAATTGAAGCCAGGTTTTTATGGCCCGTACAAGTTAATAAGCAAGGTGGGTAAGGTTGCATATGAGTTAGAGCTTTCGGAAAATAGAAAAATACATGATGATTTTCATGTCTCATGCCTTAAGAAGACACTTGGGCAGCAGCATCTTACCCCTTCACATGAGCTGCCCCAATTGGATGAAGAAGGTAAATTGATCCTAATTTCGGAAAAAATCCTTGAAGTTCGTGAAAGGAAATTGAGGAATAGAAGTATCAACAAATATTTGGTTCGTTGGAAGGATCTTCCCCTTAAAGATGCTACATGGGAGATTGCAGCAATCTTAAAGCATCCGCAATTGCAATTGCTTGGGGACAAACAATTTTGGGGAGAGAGGACTGTAACGTCACTTTTTCCCACTTAAAAGTTGATATTTGGTCTTCTTGCCATTCCTTCTCCGTGGCAAAGAAGCAAAGATGAAGGAGAAGAACATTGAGCAGTGATATGATATGTTTTTTACTAATATTTTATATTTTTCTTTAGTGTTTTCCTATCTTACACAGGTCGGCCTTTCTTTATGTACTTTGGCGCCAATTGAAGGATATAAAAGGGGATCTAATGCACCATTTGTTATCTAGACTTGGAGCAATTAATCTTATTGAAGCAAAGTGAGCTTAGAATTGTTTGGTCTTGCATTTGGGGACGAAAACCTCTTTATGCGACTTGCCCAGAGGGACGAAAACACTTCTAGAGGTTAAGGGAAGGACGAAAACCCTTCTCCTTGGCTTGGGATTGAAGTTTAAGGCTGATTTGGAGAGAGATTTGTCATTTCCAACTTGTTATTGATTTATTAGGGGTAGAGACATAGAGCAACCTACCTTGGGTAGGGTTTTGAGCATTTGGTGAACTATTTGGGTAATTTGTTTTGATAATCTGATTTGTAATATTTTCTAAGGTCGGAATCTGAAGTTTGGTGATTTTTGGAGGTTTATATGTCCTAGATCTATAATGTTCTTGTGGTTGCAATACTCAGTTCATAATTAATTTCCAGCAGTGAGTTCTTCAGTATTTCTTTGTGATTTTGGCTCTTGTTATTCCATAAAATACATATAAAATTGTAGCATGTGGATTCAAGGTGTTTCATGGTGTTTTTTAGCATATTTCATGGTAGATATAGTGGTTGATTTTGCATTTACATTCTGCTGCAATTTAAAAATCAGATCTGCATTTTGTGTGGTTAAAACCCTTGAATGGGTCATTACAGAATATCATTTCAAGCCACCAAGCAAAGGTGACTAAAACAAGAAAAGTAACACAAAGCATAAAATGAGAACATGAGGAAAATACAAAGGGACATCAAGAAACTAAAGTTCAAAGTGAATCAACTAGTGGTGACTACGCAAAGAACTCCCCTTAGAAAGCTTTCCTAACATCAAACACAAAAAAAAAAAAAAATTGCACAATGATGAACCTCATAATGAGTGCCTTCCCCTACAGTCTAGGGAAGCAGTCAAGGAGCAAATCCAAGGCACCAAGACAAATCAGATCCACAATGCCAAGAAGAAGCAACATTATAATGTCGAGAAGGAAAAAAACCACAACACAACGAGAATCTGCTAAGGCACCCTAGTACTAGTAGTGTCCAAAGAAAAGGATTGCCTCACTAACCGACCCACCTCCATGTGTGAGGTAATTGTTATCTCGCAGAAGTGCACTTGTTTTGAGGGGTAACAAATTTCTGTGTCTTTTATTTTTCCTCACTTCTGCGGATACAATTGAGACACCTCATGGGTTGTGGGTCTCCCAGATGTGAAGTGAATCTCCAAATTACTAAGGGCTAGTTCCCTTTTTGGAGTATCCCTAAACCAGATCTGTGGGGTTAAGGGTTAGAAGGCAAACTGAATTTGACAAATGGGGTGATACACAAAGAGTTTTGGAGATTTCTGATGTAGAGACCTGCACAAATTGATGATGGAAATGACAAAATTACACGAACCAGAGGTATCTTGGGTGAAACTTCAAGGCAAATAAGTAGAAATTTGGTAAGGGATGAATCACAATATAGAGATTTCAACAGGCATGCACACTAAAATAACACACAATGGATAATTTCTTGCAACAAGGGCAGATAGCATAAGCAATTGGCTCAAAAGATTCAAGGAAAAACACAAGAAATCAACTACCTTTATGCACAGTAATGCAAGTAGTTTCTGGAAAGGTAAAATCAATCTATAATCAATAGGGCACTTGCTGCAAAATTTCTGCAGCACTCTATTACATCCAAAAGTCCCCGTAATCTCCAAAAAGGGAAAAAGCAAAAGAAGCCAAAATAGAAAAGCAAAAAGCTGCCAAGGGTTATACGCCAAGGGTGAAGGTGGAATAAATAAAATTAATTATAGCATGCAGTTGTTATACTTCAGTTGGGGACACCATGTTGAGAGCTAAAAATTATTTATTAAGAGCTTGCATGCTTCAACAAGGCCTAGGCGCCAAAAGAAAGACTGTGTGAGCATTAAATAAATAAAAACAGTGGCAATGTCCAGAATTGGCACAGCAATCTAGGAGCAGTTATTTTTTTATTATTTTTGCTCATATGCATGTTTATTTGGGTGCCCAGGCTGAAGAATAAAATATTATATTTTACTTGGCATGCAAACAAGGTCTGAAAATAGATGGCAGCAGGCCTTAAAGTCTGATTTGGTGAAGAAAACATATATACACACTTCTTCTGGTTGTTTTTCTATTGTAAACCTAGCTTGTACTTGCATCTCTGAATAGAAAGCTTCATTTTTGCCTTCTCATATCGATGGTTTTCTGAGTATTTATCGTGTTTATTAGGGTATTGTATTGTTTTGTTGTGGAATTTCTTCCCTATATTATTGTCCCTTACCTAAACCTTTGAATTAATTTTTTAGATTAGTTTAGAGTTGTGCAGGTGTGTATATCTTCATATTTTCCATATGCAGTAGTACGTATGTGTGTTAAATCATTGGTGTATCACCTCAATATTTTATTTCCTGCATTCCTTCTCCCTTTTCCTTGTTAATTTTTCATTTTTTAGGTGTTTCACAAGGGAACCAACCCTCTTTGGAGGTTTAACTCGACCATATGTTACCCACAACCTTGAGGTTTTCCAATTTCATCGACAGGAGAGAGAGTACACACCATTCTCTATCAGGGTGCACTTTTTGGTGACAACAGTTTCTGGCATGCCCGATGGGACAAATTATTCAAAGAATTGATGTTGGTTCAACATCTGAAGACTTCCAAAGGTTTCTACATACATACTGGTTGTAGACTAGTAAAGGCTAATGCCAAAGGTGACCACCAGGTCAAAAGCTAAAGGTATACCATTTGATTTTATTCAGTTACCTTTATATTCTTGCAGAAGAAGCAGATTTCACATATCTACTCCATATTTTTCCATATCTGATAAGCCAAAGCAATTTCCTAAAACCCCAGAGTTTCCCATCCTAAATTTCCTAATGGATGTTCCTAGGGTTAAATATTTTGTGACCTTTAATGATGGCATTCCCTTGAATATTATCGTATACAATGATATCCTTGCTTCTTCATTCAAGAGTTTACAATTCTTTACTGATTTAACTCAAACCACTCCCACAAAGCACATCAGAGATGTTACAAATCTTTGCTTTGTCTATAATATTACCCAAGAGAATGTAGCTATGAGACTTCTTGCAGCTTCCTTCAAACATAAAGCCTTGCAATGGTATTGAAATATGACTGTCAATTCTATTGGTACTTGGGATGAATTACGGAAAGTCTCTTGTAACCAATTTGAGGATAAATATGACCATCTTTCCCTGATTGAGAAATTAAGAACAATCAAAAGAACCCCTCAGGAGTTCATGGGTGATTTTAATTTGAGGTTCCAAAGAACTTGGGAAAGACTTCCCCATACCATCAAGATTTCAGCATAGCATGCTTTCTTTTATTATTTGAGATCTTTGAACAGTTATATTGTTGTCCTAGTTCGATCCATGGAGGTTAATTCAATTCCTGATGCTTTTAATCTAGCTATTAGAGATAAAAATAACCTCATACAGGCTAGAAAACTAGCACCTAGACCTCTTATGCCTATCTTTCCAACTATTCAACCAACAACTTCAAATACACCTTCAATTCCAGTAGTATCTAGCCCAAAAGTTGTTAGTCCAAATCAGCCTTCAGAGTTAAGTGAAATAAAAGGGATCTTGTAAGCTTTTGCAAATAAGTTTGCATCTATTAAGAGACATCTTGCTCAAACTTATAGGCCATATAAATATCCTTTTCAATTTTCTATACCTTCCTATCCATCATATCCTACAAGCATACTTCCAACCATCAAAGTTGATCCTAATGCTCCTTCTACATCTATGGCTCTTATTCCAGTACAAAATAATCTTATTCAAAAACCCTTTTGGTGTGCTCCATGCAATCATTCACATGATCCTTTTTCTTGTGTTAATGGAATGTTAAATCAAGCTTTGATTACACAAGGGATGATTCCACAGCTTACAGAGGTTGAGGCTCCTCCTCATGAGGATTCTTATATAGAAACACCAAAGCCACTAGAGACAAATTTAGTAAATTGGAAACAAGGGGATCAACATATAAGGGTATATAAAAGAATAGCAGTAGAAGATCCCAAGGAGGTAAATAATTTGCATGGTTCATCTCCTTTATTTTCTAATGATGCTAACAAGTTTACTGCTGCCCCTAATGTGGAAAAAGTATAGAAAAATCATATTCATAAGGGCAGCTTGGAAGCACAAGAAGTTTAAGAGAAAGAGGCTGAAAGTGTGCAAAAAGGGCAAGAAAAAGGGGGCATCCCTTCTCTCAATATTTTAGACCAGATGAAGAATACTCACATGAACAACTCCATGTGGGATACATTGTCTATTCTGGGTCAAAAGGGTATGTTATAGGATGAGTTGTCTAAGCTATCAATTTCAAAGGGTCATTCAGATAGATCTAATGTAGTAATTTCCAATACGGATCAGCCTTCCAAGGTTGATTTTCAGGTTAAAATAGTTGTTAAACCTCCTCTTTTTTACCTTTATTTGATTATTGGTGAATATTTGGTTCATAATTGCATGGTTGGTAGTGGTAATAGCAGTACACTTATGCCTAAGTAGATTGCAGATAAGTTGGGACTCAAATATGAGCCACATGCCCAAGGGGTATTGTAGTTATATGGCACAACCACTAAAATAGTTGGTATTATCAGAGATCAGAAGTTGGGCTTACATGCCTTTCCAAGCCTTCCAATCCTTCAAGATATTGTGGTTGTGGATCTGTCTCCATACTTTTCTTTGTGTTTATTTAGATATTTTACTGCTAAAATTGGAGGTTATTTATTATCGGATTGGTCTTATTTATTTTTTCAGAAAAAGGTATGACACAAATGTAACAATTAATTATGAGCCTCTTGCTAAATTTCATATTGATCCTTTTGTACCTAACGCATGTAATGTAAATTGTACTGTTTTTGACCAAGGAGATCATCTAGATGATCATGATTCAGATCTCCACTATGAGAGTTTACCAGATCTACAATTGTATGAGTAGGGAATTGATCATCATGGCTTTGATCCTTATAAGCATGTAGAAGAAACATATATCAGAGAGGATGGTTTAGGAGTTTATTTCATGCATAAGAAAGATACCTTTTTACCATTGTTAGTAAAAAATGATGAGATTGATGTAGGGTTATGGAGTTTGTACTTTGATGGCTCTAAAAGCAAGAATGGATCAGGTGGATGTGATGTTTTGGTTTCACCAAAAGGTCAAAATTATTTCTCTTCTATTCATTTTCAGTTTAGTTGTTTGTGCAATGCAACTAAGTATGAAGCACTAATCCATGGTTTATATTGGGATAAGAAGAAGAGATTTAAGTATCTAAAGGTATTTGGTGATAGTGAGTTGGTTTTAAATCAAGTGAGAAATCTAAACATAGCAAAGAATCCTTCAATGAAGTCATATAAGAATAGAGTATGGGATTTTGCATAAGATTTTGATGCTTTCAATATTCAGTCAATTCTTAGATCTAAGAATAAACAAGCTGATAGATTGGCAGCTATAGGGATTGATTTTGAAATTCCTAATAAGATGAAAAGAAAGAATAATCAACATCATATTAAGGTGGTAATAAGACCTTCAATTCCTAATATTGATACTAATTGGAAAGTGTTTGAGAATGATGAACAAATTGTATGTTTTATTCATGAAGAGGCTGAATTTTCTTCAAGAAATCGGTCTAAATTGCAGCAGCAGTATGGTGAAAAAATCTTGCAATTAAAGACAAATAGGCTGCCCCAAGGATTGGTAACCCTTGAGAGTATTTTCAATAGTGATGATCGACTAAAAAGAGACAAAATCAGGATGTCTACCAAGCAAGAAAACTATGGAGACATAGAGATCAGTGAAGGGAAGTTTCTAAAGCATGGTACATTGTGCACTTTGGAAGAGAAACAAGATTTTTTTCAATTATGCAATGAACTCGTTGAATTTTTTCTTGGAAGTATGAAGTTTTGAAATAGTTTCATCCAAAATTAGCTCAACATATCATTGAGCTAGAGCCTAATTCCAAACCGGTAAGGCAAAAGTAAAGACCTATTAATCCAAAGATTGAAATTTTGATGAGGAATGAACTAACAAAGCTTATTGATTCTTGTATAATTTTTCCTTTTAAGAATTCCTAGTGGGGCTGCAAATCTTGTTCCTATGAGGAAGAAGAATGGAGAAATAAGGTTGTGTGTTAATTTTAGGGATCTTAACAGGGCTTCACTAAAGGATCGTTATCCTTTACCATCCATGGTTTAAATTCTAAGAATTGTATCAAATACAGAAAAGTTATCTCTTCTAGATGGTTATAGTGGTTACAACCAGATCTTGGTGAAAGAAGAGGATAGATACACAAAAACCTTCACTACTAAGTGGGGAACATATGCTTACAAAAGGATGGATTTTGGGTTATCTAATGCCAAAGCCACTTTTCAAAGAGCCATGGACATGGATTTCCAAGGTTTGATTAATATCAACGTTTTGATTTATCTAGATGACAATATTGTATTTTCTAAGTGTGCTAATGATCATTTGAGACATCTAAGGCAAGTTTCTGAAAGGTGCAGACAGTATGGGGCTTCACTAAACCCAAAGAAGTGCATATTTTCAGTGCAAGAGGGAAAAATTTTGGGCCACGTGGTCTCAAAATAATATTTTTCCATAGATTCGGAAAGAGTAAGCTCAATTTTAGCTTTGTCCTTACCTCAACACAAGAAAGCACTTCAAATATTTATGGGTAAAATCAATTTTGTAAGAAGGGTTATCACTGATTTTGCTAATATGTCTAAACCTCTAACTACTATGTTGAAGAAGAATATGGATTTCATATGGACAAAAGAAGGAAAAATCATTTTCTAGGCCATTAAAGAGGTTATTGCTCAAGCTCCAACACTTGCAAATCTGGATTTTTCAAAGGATTTCATATTGTATGCATTTGCATAGGATTTGAAACTATCTCAACTATCTTAATTCAGACTAAATCATGATGATTTGGAGCAGCCTATTTCTTTCTTTAACGAAAAGGATTGCATGACTATGAGGTGAAGTATACCTTTGTCGAAAAACAAGTCCTTTATATTATTAGAGGGTTAATAAATTTAAGATATATGCTCTCTAATAATATAATTCATGTTATGGTTACTCACCCAAGTGTGAAAAAAATTTTGTTGAGAAATGATCTGAACTAAAAGAGGGCTGGTTGGATCACCAAAGTCATGGAATGTGACGTAGACTTCAAAGTGACAAAGCTAATATGTGGAAAAGGGTTTTGTGAGCACCTAGTTTCTGATTTGGATGAAAAGAAAGTTGTTGGTTTTGCACTTATAAATCAGCCACATGTAGCTGAAATACCATCTTCTGTGAGTTGGACTCATGACATGATTCAATCCTTGTATGCGGGTATTATTCCCCAAGGTTTGGATAAGACTAAAAGGAGGTATTTTTGGTTATAAGTTATTCCTTATGCACTCATTGATGGTATTTTATTTAAGAGGGATATTGATGGTGTTCTTCTAATATGTGTACAACCTACACAAGTTGATAGATTGTTGCAATAATTTCATGAAGGTTTATCAGGAGGTCACTTTTCTCCAAGGACTACTGCTCTCAAAATCATGAAAGCAGGTTATTATTGGCCAGGTATTTTCAAAGATTGCTATGCATGGGTCAAAAGATGTCAGAAGTGTGCTTTCTTCATGGGTAAGGAAAAACTTGTAGCCCTTTCTCTTCATCCTATTTCAGTAGATCAACATTTTATGCAGTGGGATTTGGACTTCATTGGTATGATCAATCCACCATCCATTTTGGGACACAAGTGGATTCTTACAGCTACTGATTATTTTACAAGATGGACATAAGGATTTGTGTTGAAAGAAGCAAATGAAACTAGTGAGCTTGACTTCTGTGAAGGTATTGTTACTAGATTTGGAGTTCCTACTACTATTATTTCAGATAATGCTCTTACTTTTGTTAGTGCTAAAATTACAGAGTGGGTTGTCCAGAATGGTGTTTATTTGAGTACTTCATCAAATTATTACCCACAAGGTAATGAGATTGCAGAATCTACAAACAAGAATTTGTTGAAGATTATCATAAGGCTTTTGGACGAGAATTAGAGGTCATGGCACACTAAACTCAAATCAGCTTTATGGGCTGACATAATTACTCCAAAAAGGTCTATCGGTAAATTCCCATACATGTTGTTTTATGGTAAGGAAGCTAGACTTCAAATGTATCTTGAGTTACCTACTTTAGATCTTATTCATGAGATGGAATTCATGGAATCAGGACCTATGGAGGTAAGATATGCAGACCTTATGCAGTTAGAAGAATAAATGCATGAAATGATGTTCACCATGGAAGCTCATTAAGCACATGTAAAGAAGAATTTTGACAAGAAAATAGTTGCAAGATTATTTCAAGAAGGTGATCTTATTCTTATGTGGGATGAAAACAGAGAAAAACTGGGAAATCATGCCAAATTTGATGCTATTTGGAGTGGTCCTTACCTTATTTCAACGTACAACCTTCACAATGCTTTTCATTTATCATGTTTGGATGGTGAAGAAATCCCAATCCCAGTTAATGGAATTTTCCTCAAAGCTTGCTTTTGAGGATTTAACATCATTAGAGTAGTTTACTTTCAATGAGTGCTTACATGCACATTATTTTTCTAGTTTTCTAGTTAGTTTTCTTTCTAAGAAGTGCTTGCATGCACATATTTTTCTTTTTTAGAGAGGGCATTTTAGTGGTTTTGTTTCAGAGGATGCGAGTTATTGAAAAAGGTATGTGAATCCATAGCCCAATGGATGTAGAAGGCCACTTATCTCCTTGTTTAGCAGATAAAAAATATCATGATGTCACCAAAATGTTACCAAATTTTCCACGCAAGAGCAATTGAAGGTATTTTTACACTTGGCTATTTCTGGGAAATTGATCTAAAATTAGCGAAGTGATATTTTTAGCAGGTTTGTTAAAAATGGAGGATTCTAAAAGACAAAAGGATGGAAAGTGAAAATTGACATTTTTAACATTCATCTAGAAATAGCGAGTTTTCTAAAAATAGAGTGCAAGTGTGGAATAGCTCAAAAGCTGATAACAGTGAGGGAAAAAACCCAGACAAGAAAGTGGAAAAGAGCAAAAGGATGTGCTGGAAATAGCATGCATGGATAATGGAATGTTGCTGCTAATGAGAGACAAAAGGAAATATCTAGACAAATAACAGGAAGTCCCATGCATGCTAAAGCATAGCAAGATTGGCGCCAAATTAAAGGGTAACAGGGGCAGATCTATGGTCTAGGACTGGAGCAACACTATATACATGTCTGATTTTTTTTTGCAGCAATCCAGGAGGGCATATACTACTTGGGTTGTCTAACACCCTTGCATCTGAAGATTCAATCACTAGCCTTGTACTTGCCATATCTGCAAGTACAAATATCCATTTTGCCTTCTCATATGGTTGGTTTTATGATTTTTCAATCGTGTTTAGTAGGGTATTGTAGTCTGTCCTAAAAGTCTGTGAAAATTCTTCTCTCTACTATTTTCCTTTAACCCAAACCTTTAAATTATTTTTTTAGATTAGCTTAGAGTTCTTCCATATACAGTAGTACATATGTGTGTCAAATCTTTAGTGTATCACCTAAATATTTATTTCCCGCATTCCTTCTCCCTTTTCCTTGTTAATTTTATTCATTTTTTAGATGTTTCACAAGGGAACCAGCCCTCTTTGGAGATTCACCTCAGTTATAAGTTACCCACAACCTTGAGGTGTCCCAATTTTGTCAACAGAAGAGAGAGTACACACCGTTCTCTATCAAGGTGCACTTCTAGGCGACAACAATAATAGTATCCAAAGGGGGCTTAGTGTATCCAACCTCCATAATGGATTGAAAGACAGAGGTGATCATCCAAGGAACTCTAGGCGCCCCTTACAAGCACCTAAATCAATGGGTCACAACCTCTTGAAGAAAAAGGACCACGAACAACTAGTAAGAGTACCAAAAGATAGTGGAGAGAGATTCGCCCTGGTCTCTGAAAAGAAAGCAATATCTCTCTCAAATGTCATAGTAAATGGGGCATCTAAGAATAAAATGCTCCTCAGCCTCTGCCTCCTAGAGTGGCAAAGACAACAAATCTAGTCCCAATGTGAAATGTGATGACCAATCCTAATCTGGAGGATACCCACAGGTCAGATGGTCTACACAAGTTATGAAATTGCTTGCATACGGAAGAGGTCGTCGAGAGATTTCGGACGCCCTTTGAACGAGACAATACGGACGTTGTATGCATAAGATATAGCCCGCTGAAGTTTTTGTCCAACTGGCAAAATAATAAGAACTAGTTGCACAGAGATGATGTGGCATAATCAGAGTTGGACAAGTGGACAGATGAGGTGCTGAAATTGGCAAGGCACGATTCAAACAAAATATGGTTTTTGGTTTTAGCCTTTGGTCTTCAACGGTCAATGTGGGGCCCACATTGTGTGTCGACTGAGGGCCCAGCAGCTAGTGGGAACCACTCTTTTTTAGGAGGGGGACCCTGCTGCCTTTCTTCACATTGCATAGTGAGGGTTTTTGCTTATAAACCCCTTTGAAGACCAACTTTGCATGCATGTGGGACTAAACCACATATTTTCCAAATATCAACAATCAACTCAACTCAACTCAGCAAGGTAGACAAGACTGAATTGCACGAGTCACAGATTGAGTTGCACAACCGAGCTGAGTCTTCATCTAGCCAACTCATCCACCAACTCATCAAACAAGCTCATTGTCGCATATTACGAACATGCATAACTCAATGCAACCGAGTTAGATGTCGATTCCAAAAGTGAGTCTGAGTTTAATGCCAAGTCATCGGCAAGTCACAACTTGTCACCATCGTGCCCAAGGCCGAGTCAGACGGCAAGATAAATAGCCACCTCACCACTAACAAATCAAAGGCGAGAGCAGTGCCGAGCCTAATGGGCGAACAAAACGAAGCAAGTGCATAGCATGGCCGTAGCCACGGGTTACACTAATCGCTTAAGGCTATAAAAAGCCTTATACTCATCCTGCATGGCTAATGTGGGATATATTCCCCACAAAACAATGCGCAAAACCATGCACAGAGCTCGACCCCCTCACCATGCACGTCGCAAAATGGGACTTTACCACTAGGCCAAGCAACCTAGTTACAAATTTCGCCCAAGATATTTGTTTTATCTCATGCTTACGGGATAAAAGAGCCCAAAAGGATGCGTTGAAAAGGGCATTCAAACCCTAGTCATTTAGGCTAATATGATAGCCTTAACCGCTGCACCACAAGCGAGAGAACATTATGAAAGGCGTTATTTTGTATTTGAAGAGTGAATTTTTAATGTTGCAGGCACACTTTTGGAGAGTTGTGAGCAAATTTGGAGAAGTTTTGCAGCAAAGATTTTTTGGAGACTGCACCAAGGCATCCCTAGAGACTGTGCAGAGATTATCAACAAACCAATGAAGTGTTGCGATGTATTTGTGATTGTTCAAAGTAGTTTTACATCATAATAAATCGGTTTAGGAGCTTTTCCGGACCTAGAGACGCAATCCATATCGGGTGAACTCCATTATCGCGTGGTTTGCGTTATTATTTTGTATTTCCCGCAATTTGCTCGTTGTTTTATCAGATTTATTACTGTTTTAAAGTTAAAGCTAATTTTAATCATCTACGGGAAAATTTGAGAGAACTTTATTAAGTATCCGAAAATTGGGAATTTGACAAGTGAGTTACTTAGAATGTTTTCTCGGATCAAATTTGGCACTATGATTCAGATTTAATTCTGATTTATGTAAAATATTGGGCCAATTTTTACATATTTTTTAAGAGATTACGGAAAAATGAGACGAATTAAAAAAGGATTTGGAAATGGAGAAAACGAATAATTTGGTATAAACTTCCCATTTTCAGATCAAGTCCCAACCCAAAAATGGTAGCACACCCTCAATTGATCAAAGGGAGACCTCAAGCCGTGTGACCAATGTCATTGGAGATAGTCAAGCCAACAAATGACTCCATCCCATTGCTTCTAAGAAATGTTAAGTATACAAGGCGAGCTTAGGACTAAGCATTTGAGAAAAGGAAGCACCCAAAATATACTGCCTATAGATATTTTCTCTCACAATGCTAACGATAACCTCCTTTAGAGGAAGAAGCCAATGAGGGGCGCTCAAGGAGTATCTAAACGTAGGTAGTTTATCAATAGAGATGCCAATATAAAAGAGGAGCAAACTAATCCTAAGAGTGGCAACAATGTCGGAATCTAGTGGATCCTAAGGATCCAATTCTCTCTAAAGAATAGAGAGCTAAGAATGGATAACTCTAGCAATCTAAAGCTAAATCCCCATGATTCTAAATTTGTGAATGTCTAAAATAAGCCTGAATATAATCTCGAGGTGAAGAGGCTAGGCAAAAAACTCAGCTTGAATGATGCACTAAGCAACATTTTGTTTGTAACAAATCATGTGTTGAATTATGAGTCTGGAACCTCTCAATATGAACCCAATCAACATAACCCAAACTAGGTCCCTCAACCTTGGGCCCAGTTAGGAACATAGGCTTGATGACTATATCAAATAGCGTCTTTGAAGGGATATCCTAAAAGTCAATATGAAAACATTGGAGCTGCAAGAAGATAAGGAGGAATATCCCTTGCAAAGCAACGTCCTAGAGACAGGGTTCATACTTAAAGCAAGGCCAAAGAATTAGACCTCAAGTAAGTGTAGGTCGATACCATCTCCAATTTGTGGAGGAACTAGAATAGTGAAAAAGAACATTTGGAGGTGTTGAATATCATGAGCTTAGTTTCGCTAAGGTTGACCACCAACTAACAAAGCTCACAGAGACAAGCAAGGGCATCAAGTTGTCTCTATGAACCATTGGCAAAGCAAAAGAGGAGAATGTCATCAGCGAAAATAAGTATGGATATCACCACATTATGCAAAAACGCAACCATCATCAGTATGGGTACACAGTCATAGAAAATATGGTATCTCGTGAATGTAAATGTTGAAGACAGACAATGAGAAAGGGTAGACCCCATGGTAATCTTCAAACAACTAGAATGTAATGTCCCTTTCGGGCTCAAATTTGAGGAATTTGAATTTTATCGAAAACCCTAATGGAATGTTGCTGAAAATGATGTCATCCACATACAAAACCTGATTTTTAGGACAACAAACTGATTTTATGCAAAAATTAGGGCAACAACCTGTTTTAGGTCCACAAAACCCTAAGCAACCTTGGTAGCATTCAGATTTTAGCCTTTCCCAGACACAAATCATCAAAAATACATCAACATGCACTTGATGAATTCATGCAAAATAAATGCTTCAACAATAAATTACAGACTGTTGGAGTTAATTATTGCTCAAAAACAACTGAAACTTCAAAATTTCATATCTTCATAAATACTTGGAGATAAAATGCAAATGATAGCTCAAATTGACAACAAAAATATCAGCTATCCAATAAAATTAGAATCAAATTTTTCCAACCACGAAAACCCACTGAAAAGTGACCCTGAAATCTCCATATGGGTAGATCAAGCTTGAAATGAATGTGACAGCCCCAAGAAAGACTTCCCTAGCTAGAATGTGTGCCCTAGCACTAGAGAAACCCTTGCCGCTCTGAAATTCTGAATTTTGAAGCTCCAATGTGACTCTTGGATGAAATCATCAATGCAACAAATAAGAGGTTCCTTCCCCAAATGTTGTGACTATTGAGGTTTTCGTCCCCATAGGATCGAATGAGGGTTTTCGTCCTCAAAGGGTGAAAATGAGAGCTCAATGCTCCAATTTCCAAAAGAGAAGTATATAATTCACAAGATGATGATTACAATGAGCCCCAACATTTGCTTTTATAGCCTTTTCTTTCCTTTTTATGTGGAGCACTCCATGTCGGCCTCTTTATTTCTTTTTTAACATTTTCTTTTTCCTCTTAAAAAGGGATGACCTCTCCCTTTTAGCTGATGGAAAATAATGCAAATAGGCTAAGGGTCTTTTTTCTGCTTTACTATTTAAAATAGCTTTTATTTTAATAATAATATTATTAAGTTGTCCCAAAATGAAGAATTGGTCGGGCCCAACTTAAAATATTATTAATTATTTTTAATTTAGAAAAGGGGACATTACATAGAAAGACCATAAAAAACACAAAACTGTTCAACAATTGTATCATAGAACCTCAAGGAAGTAGTAGTGAGAGAACTTGAGTACCGACATCACACAACTTCTGGAATGTCACGGAACCTAATCAAAGGGTCTAAAATGTTTCCCACCTGCTTAAATAGTTTAGCCGCATGGCTGCTTGTATGTTGTATATTCTTTTTACAGTTCATTTTGCAAAGAGGAAAATATTACTCCTAAAAATTGCCTCCAATGCCATGAAAAGTTTAGAAATGAGCAGGACCACTACACTGTTAAAAAACTCCTAAATTTCCTCAACGGCACCTCCTCCATCAGACCAGTGCTTTAGAGAGAGCCTTTTTAAGACAAAAAACAAAAAATTAACCTGAGTAACAAATATAGGTGTGTTTCTCATTTTAGTTAGGATATGTAAGAAACTACTTGGAATTTTCTCCCAGGCTAATCCAGTGTGACTTCAGAGACCTAAGGATCATCTCCAAATCCAGGCAGGTGCAGGGGATATGGAAAAGATTCGGTATTTTGATTGACTACCATGGTGGGAGAGAGGAGAAACGATGTATCCATGTGTAACAAAATATAGAGATACGGCCAATGTAAGATTGTTATACTGTCAATTCCATTACATTACAAAATACTATGCACTGCTCCCTAGCTATTGAGTGAAGAAGTTTACCATCTCATATATCTTGTAAGGTCAACGTGCAATTCAATTTTATTTAAATACAAATGACAAATCATTTCAGAATCAATCAATGGAAAATATGAAAAGTAAGAAACATGACCTAAGTATTATCATTCCCAATATATTGAGCTAGACAAGGAACAATCAATACCAACCGGATTTAGCGGATAGCCAAGAGCATTTAGTGCAACAGGAAATTCTGTTCCGACCTTATATCTGGGATGATGATACTTGCATGTAGAACCAAATTTGCAACTGCCTGTCTTCATGAAATACTGCCAGTGTACATTCACCGAAAAACATTTTGTGAGAATGGCATTGTACTATTTTAAATAGGAGTCAAACCCATGGCTAAATTAAAATAAACTCTTACACCTTTCTGAGACAGAATGGAAAAACAAAACTGAGGCCAAACTTGACATAGGCCTTTATCCTTTTTACCCTTTCATTGCAGCTCAATATACAGAGCATTAGAGGTAGTATAAATAATACTGGCTAGATGATCAACACAGAGAAAATGCATACCGGCGAAAAGTTGCATTTTAACCAAATGTGGGCTAGAAAATAGTATGGATTGGGTCTTGGAAACATACTGAACATAAATGTAGGATTTAATCTCTAATTGAACCTTAGTGCCTAAGATACATCAAAAACAATTGGAAGAATAAAGTGCTTTATTAGTAACAAATAATTTCCTAAATAAATGTGACAAAGCAGTTATTTATTTTTGCCTAAAAGGTGAGCAATTAAATACCTGGCATTCAGTTTGACCAGGACGTTCGGGATACTCTTCCCCTCTGTTTCTTGCAGCTGGTGCAGCCTGATGTTGGACAAAGTGGTCAATATAAATTTTGTCATTAAGCAGATTCATCTCCATTTTTCAGAAAATTAACACTCATTAAAAGAAGCATCATGGTCAATCCCATGTTTCTCAGTTTCTTTCATTAAGAAGGATGAAGCTTCCTTCGACAGTCTCCGGAAGTTGTTAGATATTCAATTTGTATCATTACTATGCATCTTTTTTCTTTGTGCTACAAGAAAAAGCGTTTTATCACTGTTTATACACTTTAAGTTATATGTGAAAAAAGTTCAATAAAAACAGTCCATCTCATAAAAAATATCTTGATCAAGAATTTCACCATACACAAAATACATTAACCATTCTGCAGGAAATCACACAATAGAGCTGCAAATGGCAACATTTACGCTGGTGTAAAAATTTATTTTAGATATTATAACTAACACAAAATAGGTCATACTCTTAATGTTTCTGTTTGTATGCTAATGGCCTTTGTTGGGCCTTCAAGCTCATCCTTGACATGAGTTGTGGGGGTTGAGATTTTTACTGTTTCAAATGCCATTTACAGCACCTCATGTACACCTGCACTTAAGCAGAGCTGATTGATCACCTTCCATTTTTGTAACCTATGCACTTACTAAAGTGCTATATAATTCCGCTCTAAAGAAGTGGATGAGTATATCACAAAAGTTTTAGAACATCAAAACAAGGAGTATTTGATAGTTTACAACATCGTAGAGAGATAGATTTGATGTAAATAGATAGATTTCACATAAATAGCATCCAACCTGCTTTAACAGCAACGATATAAATGGCACATAAGTTACAGAAATCTTGTATGATTTCTATTGTAACTTACTTAGAGAGGGTCTCATAAGACTTGAAACCAAAAACATTGTAGAATATTATTTACAGAAAAGAACCCTAATAAGAAGCATGTTGTAGGTCTATGATAGTTTTTATTACTAGTAAAAGAATATAATGATTATTTAAATTTTAGATGTTTTGAATTTTATTCGATTGGGAACTGTTAATTTCTTGGACATATCACCACTTTTAAAATGCCACAAGATATGTAAGTGTTGTTAAATTATCAAGAAACTTCTTGACCAACATATCATGGCTAAAATGGTAAAATAAGGCCACAGGCAGTTAAATGACAAGCAATATTAAGTTTAACAGAGTTGCCACAGGGCAAGATTCCATCAGAATGATATATCCAATGTCCCAGACCACTATCATCTAGAAAAGGCTAATTTTATTTATGGTCTGTTTTACAAGGCAAACTACCAATGGGGATTGAGATGTCCATAAAATCGTTGACAAAAAAAACACTAGATTGACCAACTTTTTTAATCCATCTGCACAAGAAGCGTGAAGCAACAGCATACCAGATTCCTGTCGGGAGGATGGTTGAAGCGACAGTTGATACCAAAACCACAAACTCCATTCCGTAAGTAGTATGCACAATCACTCTCCCCTGGTCTCTCTGGATAGGGTCCTGATCCTCTTTGAACAAAATCATGAGATTGCAGGCTCATTTGTCGCATTGCTTCTACAAAATTTAAAGATCACCCGTGATTAGGATTCAACACATTGGCCAATGCAAAGATTTGTTTAGAAAATTGTCTACCATAAGCTTATCCTAATTGAATATATCCTCGCATTTTACCTTTCTGAACTGGATCATATTGAAATTATGGGTCAAATCATAACAAACAGTTGAACCTGAATGAAAAATAGCCACAACTTACAACCAGAAGCTAAACGCAGCTGAGTTCTTCAAAGTATATTACCATTACAATCAAAACACAAATGATATTGGTTAAGAACAACTGAATCCAGATTATAACTGTCAGCTTAACACAACTGAATTTTTTTTCTTACAACTACTAGCTAAATCATGGCATACTTGTTAAAACATATTATCATTTTATCTAAGACCCAAATCAAACTGTCAAAAACAGCTAAACTCAAATGAAAACTCTTCAAAAAGTACAAAGACATATTGATCAGGTAATCAAACCCATCTTCATCATCTACTGACCGCTCTGGGCATAGGTTTAGTACCTTTATTGACTTAGAACATGTCATTTTACATGGACCAGCTAGGACTTGAGCTTAGGACCTCCCATGTTGATGTTGTGCATAATAGAGATTCTCTTCATGAAGGGCAAGATAATCGTGATAGAGATTCTCTTCATGAAGGACAAGATAATCGTGATATTTTTCCTTTTTGTGATGCTGCTCAGTGTATTGTTGATGCTAATAATGCTGATGATGTCAGAAGGGTGTTTGAAAAACACGCAAGGGCAATTGGCTTCAATGGTCAACAACTTGCAAAACATGGACAGGGTATACAAAGACCTATTCAACCCATCTTGGTTATAATGGTCACCCAAGCACTATAGATACAGATTTTGTGTGATGTAACACAAATCAACAAGGTGAAACCTATAGTTCAAAATTGGATCCAGAATTTCAACAAAATGCATGTTGTTCTGAAGATGATCCATAAGGATCAGGAAAGCTAGTTCTCTTTATCATCCTGAGAAAACATTAATCAGGTTTCAGTGGCAGTAGGGCTAAAAAGTGGAGTAAACCAATGAAGGTTGTGGAACAACCGCTTGTACTCAGAGCAGTGATTGTACAACTGCCACAGAGGCTTCTCAACACTAACACTGCAGGCCAGAAACGGTCAAGAAAATGATGTCTCTTCCCCTTCTCCATCTGTTCGATTTTGCAGTGCACAGAAGGGCATCTAAAGCATGTTAAATAGGAAGCAGAATGTGTAGGAAGGCATTGATGATCAGGGAACACAGTTGGTATTTAATCTGTTGTAGAAGAAAGGATTGGATTGAAGGAACAGAGAGGAAAAGCTGCATGAAAATGATAGCAGGTGTGTACTTGTTCTAATTCTCTTCGTAATCCGTTTTTGGCCATAAGAAGAAGGGAAGTTGGACAATTTCCACTTCCAACAGGTTTTTACCCACCTTGGGTTTTTCTGGGATAACATATTGTGTCTATATTCTTGCATGCTTATGCTTGCTATGTCTATATTGTGTCTTACATTCATATTCACTACTGTGTGTTTCCACTTTTCCGGCAACAAAGATACACAAACTCTAAGCTTTACTGAGATTGCAATCTGTCATTTCAAGTAAAATTGGAGTGGGACAGAAATTTGTGATTCTGTGAATTCGGTAATTTGGCAATCTTAGGAGTTTACATATCAGAAAATGACCAATATAATTGCAGTTTTTGTGGCAGAACAGGGCATATAGTAGTTCCAACTTAGGATCTACATCCTTGTCACTACTGTGGTTTTTATCTAACACGGTGAAAAGGCATGCTTGCAAAGACTAAATTTGGAGTATTGCAGAAAGGTTGATTGTGGTTGGCTGGATATTATCGAATGGCACAAAGTCATCAATATGTGTTGGGATATTATTGGCACAAATTTTTCCATATGAAGGAAAACATAAGGCTAAAATAAGGATTGTGTGAACTTGATGGTTTTGACTCTTGAGTGAAATGTAGAAAAACCATGAAGGTGGTCAAGGGTAATCCGTGTGAAAACCCTTGAATGAGCTTTGGTGATGTTAACCACTCGAAAAACCCTTCATCCTCTCATCCGAAGAGGGTAGAAAACACTAGTGAGAATTTTGAGAAGGAGATAGGCACAGATTTGATAGGGAGTTAAGAAGGTCAAAGTTCCTACAAAAGGTCAAGACGTAACTTATAATAAACCAGAGCAAGAAACCATAGTCAAAGGCAGATGCCAGAGCAAGAAGCCAAAGCCAGATGCCAAAGCAAGAAGCCAGACCATGTAAGGAAGCAGTCCAGACCAGATGAGCCAAGCCGAAATCAGGGGCCAGAGCCCCAAAGAACAAAATTATAGCTTGAGGGAGGGTGTTGGAAGAGAAAACAACATTCCAAATCCATATGCTGTAAATAATTTTGTACTGTGCACAATACACTAATGCGATATTCATGGGGGTGTTGGAAATATCTAGAGAATATCCAATTAGCAATTAAGAATTGTTTGTTGAGAGGTGGTTTGGTAGGTTCCAAAGTTGTACACCTACCCTACATTACCCTTACATGTATAAACTACTATTTAGAAACAATGTAAAGCACCGATGTTTATGATTATTTCTATTGTGTATTACCATTCTATCACTCTTCTACCTGTCTCTATTTCAATTATTTGGTACCAGAGCCAGCAGCTTAGGTCCCCAAGCTTTGAAATATGGCTTGTGGCGGAGAACTGGGAGAGGGACAGAAGAAAGGGGAGGGAAGGGGATGGGTGTTGAACAAAAAGAAAGCCACACCACCCCAAACTGAAAAGGAGTGGTCTTGGGCATGGCTTGCTTTTTTGTTCAAAAGAACATACTACCTGAAGTAATTTGAACATGGTTTATTTTACTTGTAAAATTAAATCTATGCCAAAAGACCAAACCGTGATCCTGTTGAGCTTTTCATTGAATTTTTTACTATTAGGAATGAAATCCAGAAAAAATATTGGTAAATAGCAAAACCCAAATGAAATTATTCCACGATTCCGAACACCAGCCAAACCCAATAGAGTTTTCCGAAGCACATTACTACAATGTTCTAGAATCCGAATGATCTTACCTTAAAACAGCTAAGCTAAAAGTACAATCTTCACAAACTGCAATTGTAAGCTATCAGGAAGAAAGATGCTTTTATCACCTTTATACAACAGATAATCCAATTCTTTTTAACATCTGATATCAAATGCACAGAAATAAAATTTATGTTATTGTGTGTGTGCGCACGCGTGCGCGTGCGTGTGTGCGCGCACAATGACTAGCTAAACCCAAACCCAAATAAAATCTTTTAAAAAAAATCCAAGTGTGTGTCTGTGTGTGCAATGACAAGCTAAACCCAAATAAAATCTTCTAAAAACAATCCAACCAAAACAACAACTAATTAACCCAAATAAAATTTTCTAAAAACAATCCAACCAAGACAACTAATTCCCCAATGATGGGGTTGTTAACAGGGATTCTTTGGGACCTTCATGGAAATGCCCTTTGAATGATTGAAGGAAATCAAACACGGATATTGCCTCAAGAGGTAACACATGGAAATGCCCTCAGAATGATTTGGTGAAATCAAACACAAACGGTGCCTCAAGAGGTAACCCAGGCCGTGGGAGCGGGTGGTTTTTGTCACATCCATAATGGTGTGGTCATCTTTAGTTTAGTTGGGGCCTAGGACTTATGACAAATAGGCAAACCAAAGTGCTATCATCAGGACAATGTTTAATATTAGCAAAGGCAAGGGGCATTAATAGAGTCATTGTGGAAACCAACTCTCAAAGTTTAGCAGCAACCATCAGCTCAGAGAAAAAGTTGATTGGCAGCCGCATGGTCCCGTCCATTAATGATCTTCTTATCCAATTTGAAAACTACATGGTCATTTATGCCCCAAGGGGTCAGAACTAGGCATTTGACTTGCTTGCCAAAAAAGCCTCCTACCTCAAGATGGATGAAGAGATGCATGAAGAGTCACATATAGACATTTCAGGCAAGCTTAGAGCAGGCCCCAACTCCATTGTCGAAGAAGAGAAATCTAATCCATAACACCCTTGGTGTTAGCCAGATTAGCGAGTACATAGATCCCATAGAATCACTAGGGATTTCGGTGCACAATGGGCGCAAGGGAGACCCCTATTAGGAAGGTATTATATCTTGAAGAACACGACATTTATAATGGTGTTGATCATCTTAGGATATATCAAAGCCCACTAAATCCTTTCATCGTCTCCCATGCTTGGGGGAATGATGGCAGAGATAGGTGGCGAGTGAAGTGCAAAGTGAGCCTTAATTCAGGTCCCCCAGTTCATTTCATTTCACCTTACTTCTCTGTCGTTTCTGCTCTGATTTCCCCTGTAGAGTTTCCCTTCAACAATGGCAATTGCAACCATGTTTTCAATGTTTTGGTTCTTTATCTAAGTCGCAGCGCTGTTTGGAGTGCAGAAGCATGTGGAAGATTTTCTTGTTTTCCTGTAAGTGGAAGGTGTCATTTGTGTTGATTAGAAGTGCAGCAAGAAGCCATGTTAAAGAGTGGTGAGATTTTGGGTTGCTGGGAATGCCTTAGTTTCAGCCACTCTTGCTGCCAATGCTAGTTCATGTTTGGGTATCTCTTCACATCTCCTCAATCTGTGGTCTTCAGTCTGGAAGGTCAATTTTTCTCTTCATTAAACTCTTTGCTTGGGTTTAGTCCGTGGAGTTTTTCTTTGATTTCCTCTGATTTTATTTTGGTCTGTTCTCTGCATCAGCCATGAAAGTTATCTGTCTGGCATGGCTAAAAGTAATGTCAATGAGACTAGTGCCCCTTCCCCTTCTAAGGATCCTAGAAACCCAGAGTTAATGGTCCTATCTCTTGTGCTGACGATCCCTTCTAAAGATCCCAACGTGTGCTATAGATCCCTTCTAAGGGTTGATGATCAGCCCAAGGTCTAAAGGTCCCTTCTGCCAAGGGCAGTGAGTCTTTAGAAAAGTTGTCAATGATTTTAATAAGACACTGATCACTGGTGGCCTCAAAGGTACTTTACAAACAATCAAGGAAGCTATGCCTGAGGAAGTTAAACCTTCATCTTAAGAGGTCTATGGTATCAGGCAGCACTTAATTTCTCTCTCTCTGAATTCAGTGGTAAAACCAGTCCCGCTTTGTCCCAGGTCCATCAGTCTCTCCCCAGCTAGCCTACAGGAAAAAGATGATTTTGTCTCTTTTCCCTGCAGAGATTTTGAGAAATTATGCAGTGACATTTTGGAACTGAAAAAACCCTCAGCCTTACAGCAGGATCAAAAAGAAACCCTTATAGCTCAGCAGAACTATAATGCAGGTGCGGGTAAACAGTGAGGAAGATTTCAACACCCTTTATAAATTTATCAAGGATGCCAATTTGTTTGGCTCGGAGTTTATTTCCTGCTTGTTTGGCATTTTCAGTAAAGAAAGTGCAAGCAAGAGAGACCCTTGCTAATTTTAAGCAGCACCCATTCTTGAATCTCCTGGTGGATGACCTGGTTAATGAAGAGGACCGTGGCTCACACTGGGGATTCGCTGCCACCCTATGACAATGATCGGAAATGTCAATGGTGGGGGTATTGCGCCAGCAATGCCTCCCTGCCATTTTGGCTAGTTTCCTTACTCTGTTCATATGCTCGCTATTTTGCTAGGCTGACTGATGAGGGGCTAGGCTCCCAATATTCACTGTTATATGTGACTTATTTTTGTTATTACCTGCCGTGCTTGGGCAGCTTTTATTATTTGGGGACTCATACAGTGATTGTAGATGTTTTATCGTTTTAATGTTTTATTTGTTTGAGCTAGCTCTGGTCAAAACTTGAAAGATAGGTACTGTTTCTTTTTGGATTATATGGTGTTTTCATACTAGTTGACTTTGTTATTCGACTACGACTTGGAAGGCAGATAGATGGTTGTCATTCTGATTTGAATCTTTAATATATCTTTTTCCTGTGTTTTTCAAAAACAAACATATAAAAAATTACAGAACACAAATGGAAAGCGTTCAAAAATTATGCTCGCTAGCTAAAACCAGATGAACTTGTCTTACCATTCTGATCTAAAAACCAAATGAAATTTATCTAAAAACAACAAAAGTAAAATGAATACTGTTGGTCCACGAAATTGTTGCATTATGCTGATATGAGATCTTCTGTGTCCCAAGCTTAAATCCACCTCACAAGGCTAGCCATAATTGCAACAGACATGTAGAGGGAAATAAGGCTACCCATAATTGCAGGAGACATGTAAAGAGAGTATGGTGTACCCATTAGGGGTTACATCTACGACTGACCCATGTGACGTAAATACAAATTAACAGCGCTCACAAATTACAAGCATTACATCTAAGATTGCAGGCTTATCTGCCACAACACTTCTACAGAAACTGAAAGACTACCCATAATTAAGATTCGCCCATTGACCAATGCAAAGTCTATATAACAAAATACCTACAATAAATTAATTCCAATAGTAGCACTTTTCAATGGAATTCAATTTTTTTACCATGAGCTAAATCCAAATAAGTTATCTAAAACCATATAAAACACAGATGATAACTGTTTAACAAACTAATATTGCCAGTAAAACCTTAATCAGAGAGTGAAAGAAATACACATCTATCGGCTATATACATGAAAATACAACCGATTGATTTTCTGCTATCAGATGCACAAATGAAAACTAAATGGAAATACAATGAGTAGATTCTAGCACCTAAACCCAAATGAATTTCTACGGTAAATTATCATCTTGAACTCAATTGAAAATACCTGCAAACAGCTAAATTCAAATAAAATTTCTTGTACCAAATTGGGAACACTCCTAAGGGTGCGACTTAAGTCCACCAAAATAAGTCAGTGACTCAAGTTCGAATCCCCTCAAGCATAATAGGGAGGTCTACAATCCATGTTTACAAATCATACCAATGTGGTCCAAGCTGACTCAAGTTGGAATCCCCTAAGCCTAATAAGGTGGTCTATAAAGCTATTTTACAAATCAGAAGAATGTGATCCAAGTTTACATTACTTCTGGTTAAGGTCAGCCATAACCTCATTCAAGATATGACTGCAGTTTAAGCTGACTCAAATTCGAATCCCCTCAACATGATAGGGCAATCTATAAGCCATGTTTACAAATTATAAGAATGTGGTCCAAGCTTATGCCACTCCTCAGTAAAGGCAGCCATAATCGCATCCAAGCCATATTTACATATCAGATGAATGTGATCCAAGCTTGCCCCACTTCTGGTTAAGGGAAGCCATAACCTCATTCAAGATATGAATGCGGTCTTAGCTTACTAAATCAAATCCCCTCAGCATGATAGGGCAATCTATAAGCGATGTTTACGAACTGCAAGAATATTGTTTAAGCTTATGCTACTCCTCATTAAAGGCTACCATAATTTCATCCAAGATGTTCAAGATCCAACCCTCTCAGCATAACGGGGCCTTCAATAAGCCATGTTTACAAATTAAAATTTACTAATTTGCTTTTTACAACTACACACAAACAAAAAAAAATTACACGAAGTACCCAATAATCTTGATCCAAAATTTACTAATTTACTTCTTACAACTACATAAACCAAAAATGTACAATAATTATCAAATATTCTCCTCCAAGATTTTATGGATAAAAAAGAACTGTTCAAAATTTACTTTTGCAACTACACGCTAAAGAAAAATGTACAATAATTACCAAACACACGCAGCAAAAATCTAATCCAAGGTGATTTACTAAGAAAAAAATAAACTGATCAAAAATTACTTTTAACAACCATACACAAACAAACAAATGTACAATAGTTACCAAGCAAACCCAGCTAAAATCTCATCCAAGCTTTACTAAGAAAGTGAAAAATTGTTCAATTATTAATTTACACAGCTACACACGAACTGAAAATGTACGATAATTAACAAACTAACCCAGCTTAAATCTTCATAATATATGATCTATAGTTGCTAGGAGATGGGTACTGGTTTTCAGAAAAATAGGGGACGGATATTGGAGACTGTATATATGTGTGTGTGTGTGTGTGTGTGTGTGTGTGTGAAAACAATAATACATATTTTTATCCAAATATATAAAGATTTTAGACATAAATAAAAGACAAGAAAATTTATATTAGAGTCGAGAGTATAAAATGTATGTTTTAAGAAAACACTGAAATACAAGTCTCTCAGATTAGTACCAATCTCTTCCAGACTATTAATTTTGATATGAATAAAAATGACCATTTAACCTAATCTAAACCCAAATGCAACTTTATGTAAAACTAAAAGCATTACAAACAGCTACAACCACATGAAAAAATTCAAAACTCACAACCCACTAGCTAAAACCAGCTGAATTTTCAAACTACATTACCATGTGATCTTAAACAGGAATTTTCAAACTACATTACCATGTGATCTCAATTGACAACTTCTGGAAAAAAGAAACAGCTTCTCTGTAGTCTCCAAATCAAAAAGAAAATGATGTAAACCTAAATTAAACTATCTCTAGTCTCTGCTGATGCTGTTTTAGGCATGATTTTCTAAGGAGATTGTGTTAGCTGTTAGAGCAAAGCAGGCCTTAAGCCATGAGGATGCTGACCGTCTCACAGTTTCACAGCGGTCAGATGTCATTGCGTCAATGGCTACAATGTTCTGAGCTTCTTTTGTGTTATATATGTTGTCATGTAGTTTAATTTATGTTTTATTTATTTAAAAAAATTGCAATTATATGTCAAATTCAAATTAAATGATAAGGATTGCATCAATTAGCTAAATCAAAATACTTCTAGATGCAAATGAAAATCCAGCCCATTCATTAACTTCTGCCATCAAATAAACCCAAACAAGGATAAACTCTGGTTGAAAAGCTAAACCCAAATAAGTATCTTGTGTATAGGAAAACAAACAACTATTTTGTGTATAAATAATAAATAAAATATGATCGCAATCAACTGAACCCAAGCGGGTGAATCCAAATCAAACTATGACTATCCATAAAATTAAAACAAACACAAAAAAACCCAAATGAAAAATGCTCAAAAATCAAAACCAGCTAGACACAACTGAATATTCCAAAAGTACATTACCATGCTGACCTAAACCCAGCTAATCTCAAATGACAGCTCTTCGAAAATTACAACTCTCAGCTATGTGGACAAAAATGCACTGATCAGCTTCTGCCATTATATTCACTCAAAGGAAATTAAAATGACTGTTCTGCTATCAATTACACACAAATGAAGTAAATTGAAATTAAAATGATTGTTCTGTTATTACACAGACGCAAAATGATTTAAAAAGTTATATAGTTCGATTGGTGAGAATGAAGGTGTGTCACATTTTCCGCTAAGGCAAAAATACACGCAGATACTCAATACAGATGCTCTTAGTCTTGAATATGTGACAGCTTGGCTAAAGACAAGTCGAATTGTCTAATTTAAGTGTACATTAATATCTATATAATTAAGTTGTATCCAAACAAGAATAACATACACACGAATGAAATTAAAATCAGCACATTAATAATTAAATCCAAAAGAAAATATAGAAAAAATCATAACAAACAGGTAAACCCAATTTTAAAGAAACAAACAAAATTTACAACAACCACCTAAACAGGGCTGAATTTTCCCATTTATATCCCAACTAAAACCAGATAAACCCAAATCACAACTGGTCAGAGACCACAATTGCTAGCTTAAAAACAAATGATTTTTTTGCTAAAATTACAACTACTAGCTAATAAACCCAAATGAATTTTTCAACTTATAATATGCTCATAATTCTAATCTCAAACGAAATATCTAAAAACGGGTAAACGGAATCGACAACCGTTGAAAAAACACAAACTCAAACCAGGGGAAAAAAATCCTTATTTAATCTTAAATCCAAACGAAAGTGTCTAAAAATAGATAAACAGAAATAACAGCCGTCTAAAATTCACAAACTCAACTGAGGAAAAAGAAAAAATAATTTAGTCCGCAGAATGGAAACCAAATCCATTCATAATCTTCTCCGATTATCCAATCCATTGATATAAACCTCTCCAATGAAAATGAATGAATGGGGATTTTTAAGCTGTAGCAGTAATTCCAAAGAGGGCTCCAACCCAATAATTTATTATGTTCAATGAGAAGGTCACTTTTATTGTAGTACCATTCCGTCAAAATAAGGTATATATTGAGTAGGAAGGTCACTGCTATTATAATATCCCCATTGACAGAAAGATCATAATATATTAGATGTATATATTATCTTGGATCAAACCTATCAATCAACACCCTCAGCAAGCAAAATTAGGTTTATACATTAGTCCAGACTAAACCTACCAAATAATGCAAAATTAATTTTTATGAATGAAGATTCTACAGTCAAAAACTAATTCCAAAAATGCACTTACGATCAAAAACTAATTCCCAAATGCTCTGAAGAGGCCTATCCAACTTAGGGTAGCAAGCGTACAATCGACTTACTGGGAAATGCTCAGACTGAGAAATGCACAAGGATCATTTCACTTAATGAACTAAAAACAGCTAAATCCAATAGAAGAAAAAGTACTCAAAAATCGCATTCAGGAGTTAATTCCACGTGAATATTTTACAGCACATTGCCATAATGATCCAAACCCAAATGAAATAATCTAAAAGTATCTGAACCCAAATCACAAATTTCCAGAAATGGCAATTAACATCAAAATGAAATCGAATGAAATCAAATTGTGAGCAAAAGACAAATGAAACTCTCTACCTACTATAACTATCAGCTTAAGCCAAATGAAGAAAAGCAAATTAACGCTTTGATTAGCTATACCCAAACGAGGAAAACCAAAAAGCCTCTTTGATTAGCCATACCCAAATGAAAATCACAACAATTGATTAACCTCTGCTATTTAAAAAACTCCATTAATCCAATACAAAAACACATGGAAATTCTTACCCTCTAGGCCAGCCTCTGCCTGAAAATTCCAATCAGAAACAGGATCGATCCTCTGCATTGCAGAATTCGCTCCATAATATTCCATCAATCAATTCACATCAATTCATCCAAAAACAGAAATACACAACCAGATTCACTTTCAAAAGCTTCTGGAAGCTCATCAATCTTCAATTCACAAATTACAAAAAGAAAAATTATGTTTTTATGGTTGTCGGCACAATTTTATTCAAAACCCACAATTCGATTGTTTTCACAAACTGCAAACAAAAAAAAATTGTTAAATTTTTTCCTAACGCCTTCAAAATACCGCTATTGTAATGATGGCCGTATGGGTCTCTGACACGTGGCGTAGAAAAGCCGCCAATAGGACCCCACTGAGGCGGACGCGGGTCCTCAAAACCGCTGTGGTTTTAGGTACGGAAGCCAATTGGTGGCAGACAGCTGTACCTATACCTGCAATGTCGGTGTGCTTGGGAAAATTGACGGTTGAAGATGATGGTGCGGAGTGAGATCGACGGTGGATGAGGATTTGGTGGGGTCAAGAAGGCGGAAGCATGGAAAATGAAAGGGATTTTATGATCTTTTTTTTAGGTAGAGGAAGAGGAGTGGTGGTGGTGGCGGCGGCGGCTGAGGCGGCGGGATCTTTAATTTTGGACGGAGGTGGAGTGGTGGCGGCGGCGGCGGTTTAATTGATCTTTTATTGGATAGAGGGAGAGTGGTGGTGGTGGTGGTGGTGGTGTAGTGGTAGGTAAACCGGCTTATTAACTCCGATTACATGTTTGTATGCACATGGTAAGTTGAATCACCTACACTTAGTATCTACTATCCGAGTTGTTTTAGTTTTAATGTTGACATCTCAATATTAGAGTATATTATTGTTTATTGTTGTTACTCTAGTTTTGATGTTCTAAATATAAATGGTTTGGGTTTTAAGACTTAGAATTGCTCTGGTCCTAATGTTTGAATTACAAATGTTTTGTACCATTATGAAGTGTAATATTGAGATGGCCCAGATTTATCTAGTTATAATGTTTTAAGATTATTAGAGTTATTTTATTTTTATTATTTTAAGTATAAATGGCTTGTATCATATTGAAGTATAATATTAGGGTATGTTGGTGTAGGTTTATCTTAAATAAAGTTGTGGAGATTTTTCTCCCAATTATGTAAATTAGTTGATCATCAAAGATATTTATCTTTAATTAATGATTGTGTTGTATTAATATTAGAGTATATTATTATATGTTGTTCTTACTCTAGTTTTAATGTTGTTCTAGTTTTGATGTTTTAAATATAAACGATTTGGGAGTTTGGTTTCCATGTTTAATGTTACTCTAGTTTTAATATTTAGAATTGCTCTAGTCCTAATGTTTGAAGTACAAATGGTTATTGAGATGGTCTTTATATGGTTATAATGTTGGTTGTAGGTTGCTTTAGTTTCATTCTTGTTCTAGCTATGATGTTCTAAATATAAATGACAATGTTTAATGTCTTTGTGATTCTAATTATCTAAGTCTATTAAAATTGCTCTAGTTGTATTGTTATGAGTATAAATGGATTGTGTCATATTTAAGTGTAATATTGAAATGCATTATTATGTGTTAATGTAGGTTATTTTAGTTTCAATGTTCCATATATGAATTATGTCTTTCAACAATACTTTGAATGTAATAATATTGAGGTACACTATTGTGTGTTTGTCTTAAACAAGGTTGTGGAGATTCTTCTGCCATGAATTGCCTGAATTAATTGATTTTCAAGATCATTTATTTTTAATTAGTTTTTTTTAGCGTTAATCTACTTAAGATAATATTGGGTTGGGATCTATTTAAGAAACTAAACATGTCATTCTATTTATGTGTCTTAAACAAGGTTGTGGAGATTCTTCTCCCATGAATTATGTGAATTAATTGATTTTCATGATCATTTATTTTTAATTAGTATTTTTGTAGCTTTAATCTACTTAAGATAATAATGGGTTGGGATCTATTTAAGAAACTAAACATGCCCTGATTCTATTTATGTGTGTCTTAAACAAGGTTGTGGAGATTCTTCTCCCATGAATTATGTGAATTAATTGATTTTCAAGATCATTTATTTTTAATTAATTTTTTGTCGAGTTAATCTACTTAGATAATAATGAGTTGGTATCTATTTAAGACCCTAAACATGCCATAATTCCATTTATATGATAAGTATCTAAAAATAAAAATAAAATTATAACCTTACAACTTGGGAAATTGCATTGAACATTTATATAATAAGACACAATTTTTTTAATCAATGTCAACATTTCTAATGTTCAAATTGAATTCATAAATATGTAGCTTCAAATTTTTTTAGAAAATGACTTTTCTCTAATTATTTAAGTGACAATGTAATGATTTGACCATTTTTAGGTTTTATTGTTATTTTTTTTGTATAAATAAATATAATAAAATGACATACACCCGACATTGGATTAACACTCAGTAAAAATTTAAGAATACAAAATAACACATGGCACTGCATTTATTATTTATAAAAAATATTAAAAAAACAAACATGTAGACAATGCCATTTAACATTGCATTTTTAATAAACATTTTTAAATTTTAATATGAAACCTTCTATAAAGAGAAATAATGCAATTTACATATCACTTTAAAAAATTCAAGTGCTACAACTCCACAATTAACTCAATAGTTAATGAGATTACCAGACAAGTAAATTTATATGTTTTTTTAATTTTCATTAACGTTAAAATTATTATTAAATGATTTTTGTGAGTTGGCTATGTGTGTTGATCTTGTTTTGAATTTTTTAAGCTCTATTCAATATATAAAAAATAACAATTTTGAAGACTTTCATTGAACCTTATCTTTTATTTTGATATTTGTAAATGATTAAAAGTTAATGGGCTCTGTAAAATTAATTAGAAAATTAACTAATTAAATATTTTAAAACAATTGACTTAATATTAATTGAAGATTTTATGGATCTACATTTTATAAATAAAAGTAAATGGAATACTCTTTATTTATCATTAATCAACACAATACATTTTTATTATTTTTTCTTGTGGGAGTGACATTGATATTGGGATAGAGAAATGATTCTCCTCGTGTCTTTTATTTCATATCTTTAAAAATATAATCATTATTTTATTTTATTTTATAATTCTCCACCCCCTTTCAAAAGAATTTAAAATTAAACCAGCATGCCTAAATCAAGGCAAACAACATTGTGAAGAAACAATGCTTGGTCTCCAAGCCACCCCCCAAGTGGCCCTCACTTTTTTCTAGTTTCACTCCTAAAGTCATGTCATGTTTATGTGACCTCTTTCGTGGTTAGGTAGACAAACAAAGAGAGGGGAGTGGGACCCTTTGGAAATTTTATTTCCTTGTTGACCACTTTGCAACCCTAATTTCTTATAATCATCACTTGTAATTGCCCTTAAGTCCTCTTAATGACATGTAATAATTATAGTTTTTTTTCCTAAAGGAGGAAGCACCTAAAAAGGAAAGAAAAAAACTTAAGAATGACCTAGACTCTAGTTGACGAAAGGTACGGATCTGTGAAACCACGTGCTCTCTTGACTCCTTGACTTGGATGGATGTGTGGAATGAAACGTGTGATAGTGACATATTTAGTACATACGTGCGCATTCATTATCGCCGAAGAAATTTGCTGAGGTAGGTAGTGTAGAACACATTGGAATACAGTGTGTGCTAGTGTTGAGAATAGTGTGTATGTTAATTATGTGCTTATATAGTTTTTGGAATACTTGTTATGTTGTTTATTAGAGTATATAATTTAAGAGTTATAAAAAAAAAAATGGTTGGGTTTAAGGGTGGCACAAATTCATTCGATTGGATACCCTTTGAATTTTATGACTAAGTCGAAGAAGGTTGATTGTTGGTGCACCCGATATCAAAGTGTGTAAATGTTTCAAAAGAAACCTATTTTTATTAAAAAAATGTTTTTTTGAAAAGTAGTTTATAACCTTTTTAAATTATGTAAGTTTACAAAAATATTTAATTAGATGCATAAATGATAATTCTCATGTGTTTGCATGAAATGTATATGGAAATTGTCTATCTAATCATATGAATAATGGAAACTCAAGATTGACTAATTTTAATAGAATTTACAATGATTTAATTTGCATCACTTTTCTTTCTCATCATGCACCCATTGTCGAACATCAAACTTATATGTCGTACATTACACGAAGTGGCTACGAGTTATATTATAAATAAGTGTATCATTATTGGTATAAATAACTTAAATACATCTATTTGAAAAGTGTTATAAATCTTTAGGCATTTATCTTGGATTTGGCGCATAGTTTCACATATTAAAATGTTCGGCGTTGATTAGCAAATCCATCACCATCTTTGTTTAAAATTGTTTCTTCACTGGTAATATAGGGCCTCAATCTAACTCCACCCTCGTGTTGGGCTTGAAAAATATCTTTCCAAGAAAAAAGGGTTGAAAACAACATTTTATGCCTAACATTTCACAATTTTTCAAACAAGCCTTTTCCAAATAAGAAGAAAAACCGCCCAATGATGGTTAATGGATGTCACAGATAAAGCTACCAATTTTCATTGACATCTTACACTATTAGACTCCACTACCACTACCTTTTTCACTAGCTTTACAAGTTACACTTGTCTTTGTAATTAAATTGCAACACAAATATTCAACTACACTCAATTGAGCTAATTAAACTTGAATAATACATAAATATATGATAGTTAATTAATTTCAAAATTATATCTAAAGATTTGACATGCCAAGTTTAGAGGTGTCTTGAATATGATGAGATTTAGTGATACTCACTGAGATCTAATAGTATAAATAAGCACCCAATGAAGGAAAACTTTAAGTAGAACCCCAAAAAAAATATGCAATATCGTGGTGAATCTTGGTCCACAACCTTGACTACTCCTGCGATACTAGGCCAACGACCAAAACATTTATAAATTGTGTGGAAAAGGTATTTGTAATTCTAAGAAACCCACTTTCTTGGCAAATTTGTGGATAGACATGAAAAATAAACTATTTTCATCGGCAAATACATGTTAACATTTAAAAAAATTATTAAGAAAAAATGTTAACAATTGTCGTAGAATGGACATGTGTGCGTTGACCTCATAAAATATTCAAGTATTTAGGGATTCCCTTCTCCCTCAAACCTTCCTTTAAAGAGATGTGGGATGAGAATGGATATTTAATAAGATCAATAAGAAAGATACCAAATGGCAGGGGCATCGACTCTCCTTGTTAGGGAGGATTCAGGTATATCAGAAGGTTATGTCCTCTTTTAGCATTTATTACTCCTCCTGGTAGCTTTTTGGAAACTCCTAAACTATTAAAATGCAAAAAATCATAAGGAACTTTATTTGGTCAAATGACAGAGGCAATGAAAAAAGGCATGCAGTTGCATGGAGGCTGTGTTGTAAACCAAAGGTCTTAGGGGGAGTGGGACTTAAAGATATTAAACTACGGTGCATCCCTTTGATAATTAAATGGATTTTAAGAGTAGCCAAGGGAGTGAACCATAGACGGTTTTGGTAAGACACGATAATAGGGAAGGATTCCCCAAGGGTAAACTCGCATATAAATGATTGCGTGTGGTTGATTTAATGTTTGGATCTTTCTTAATTAAAAATGATGGCTCCCCTATGTATGTTTCTCTATGGAAGGCATGGGAAAAGGTGAGGCATATGGTGGTCAAACAACCCTTGTTCTCCTGACGGGAGGGAGGGCGTAGATGTGAAAGTTATAGATCTATTTTGTGGAACCTTCATCATAACGACCACCCTCTTGCTAAAGTGAGAGGGTGTTCAACTAATTTTTGTTATAAGAATGGCATAAGATCAAAGAGAGACATCCTTAACAATGATATATTGCTAATTTGGGAAGAAGTCAAATGGAAATATCAGCTTCCTAACACACAACTCATAACTTACACTATCCTTAAGAAGGTTGTTGGATCCCTCTTTAATAAAATCACCTTGGAAAATGATTAATTCTTTTGGCCATACATTTAGTGGAGTACAAGGCCTCCTTTGTGTGACATTACTACCAATCAATTGTATGATAAACTCTCATTTTCTTATGAATTCCCCCCTCTTCGACCTTCAAGTTTAGAGTTATATAGTCTTCATGTATTGAGCCACAAAAATATTGTTTTAGGTGGTTGTTGCTACACCAAAAACTTGTTACAGGGTCTAATATTGCTAGTCCCTTTTTAGTATGTAAAGAAATTGAGTCTCTTAAACATCTATTTTTTGAATGTTCCTATGTTGCTTTGATATGGAAACATGTATTTAAGTCTTTGGTTTATTTTGATTGGAAAAGAGATTACTAGGTTTAATGTACTTTTTGATTATATTTTGTCTGATTATAAAAATCATGTTTTTTGAGAAAAAAAAATTTGTGGCTTCTAATGTCTATTGAAGTCTTATGGATGCAAATGAATATTGATATTTTTGAAGGCAAAATTAGGGTCTTTACTGACTTCTAAAGAGAAGTCATTGGAAAAATTGTCCATGTGCAGGTATCTCTGTAGTTGAAATTGTTAACTCCACCCTGAGCTCCCACAATCAGCTATTGAAGTTCACCTTTCTCCAAGATTCAAAACAACTTATCTCACAAAAATATCTTGAAATGTTTGCACTTCCTAAACATATCCAATGCTTCCATAATATGACTCTAAATATACTAGTGAGAAGTAAAGTCATATCCATTTCCATTGACTAAATTCTAGATTCCCCAAACCACATGGAACTCTACCAACACTACCAAGAAGTTGGCACTTGTGAAGGGGGAAAAGTTGCAACGTTAACCAAATTTCTTATAGAACACAAGTTCTTTAGGGATTCTCAAGAAAAATGACTATTGACATTTTGCATTCTGACATTGAGCAAGATAATTTATTTCACTAAAAACGTTTTTGACTTACCTCTCTCTTGATAATTTATTTCACTAAAAACGTTTTTGAAGTTCATATTTTTGTTCACAGTATGGCCAATGAGAAATTTCCCTACTTTAATAGTTTTACTTATGAATGTTACAAAACCACTTCATATTTCATCATACAATACTTGTTGTAGTTTTATAATGAGCATTTGGAAATAAAATATTAGGAAATATAATTAATAAAGGAAATATTGTTTATTCTTAAGGTAGGAGACCTAAAGTTTCTTATCTAATTAATACCAGTTAATCTTTTGAATGTCTCCTCCATAATAATTTCCAAATATTTAGCCTTACATCTTCAACACATCCTATATGTCATTATTCATTGAGAACAAAAACGTTTGATAAAACTTAATGTGTTCTAAACAACATCATTATTATAAGGGAGAGTATGGAGTGGGTGTATGTCTCTCAACATAAAGCTATCTTCCATTAAATTTATTTTGAAAAATCCCATTGCTTTCATTAAATGGATTATCGATCTAATTAAATGGATTATCATCCTAACTGTTCTTACAATGTTTGCATTTAGGGAGTTTTTAATCGTTGTAATTCAAACCCTTTTTGTAGATGTCTTCACTTTCTTGACATTTAATCTTAGAAAGTATGATACTTTTGGGATTTTTTTCTCCATCCAACAAGGGTTTCTCCTAACTCGTATGTTGTATGATCTTGCAACTAAATAATTCGGGTATTTATTTCCAATCAAGTGAGGGAGGGTCTAGTGCGTGGAATTTACCTCTTACATCAACAAACATAGTTGATCAATGGATACTTTGTTGATGACTCCTTTCCTACTCTCTTTAAATATGAGGCCTCTTCAAGGAAGCTATACATACTTGGATATCTTCTACAATTCCTCTAAATCCAATCTCCAATTGGCCAAAACTCAATGTTGTTGATAAATTATCTAGGAAAATTACCCCACTCACTCAAAGGATACAAGTATAAATGGATTAAGTGTTGTGAATAATTTAAATTCCTAGGCAATCACTTTACTTTTGACTTCTTCCCTTTCATACTTATGGTGATACTTTGTTGATAATGTGAATAAGGAAATATCATATTGGATCTCGAAGCCTCTTTCTCTTGCTGGAGAATGTCAATCTTGCACTAAAATCCTAGCTTCCACCGATGTTTATTATTCCTCTTCTTGGGTTCCCTCTAAATCCTACAAAGACAATAACTCTAAATTGTTGCAAAACATTTTATGGGCTAACACTAAACAAACATGATGATTAATCCATAGAATGGCATGAGATATCATTATTTTTTAGTCGGTGCTCCATATGGAAAAACGTTTTGGATGAATGTGAGAATTATATTTTCTTGATTGCAACCATTACTAACAAAATTGAGGGTCCTTTATTTCCAAAAGCATCTTGAAATCCTATTATTCTTTTAAGCTACACTTCAAGTGGGTTGGACATTGTTTCCCAAAAAATATCTCTTTCAATGATCACAATATCTAGTTTTTCTATTGTGGTCTTCTTCCACCATCACTTTTGTAGAATTTCCTATAATTATAGCATTTGCATTATTCTTAAGAGGCATTTTTTATATTTAAGATCTGGTAGTCTCTATAGATTTGATATCTTGGCTAGAGTTGTGAAGAAAATTCCATCTTGTAGGTTTTGAATTTTCTTATTTCAATCGCATCAAGGAGTTAGTGTCATATATGATGATTCATAAACATGGGCTCCAACCTCCTACAACAAGGTGGAAGGAGTGGCATTTCAACAGTGATGCTTCCTTTAAGCACTACTTTCTTGGATTGTTGTATCAAATTATGATTTTTTTTATGTTGTGTTATTCAAATTAAACAATTTATAGAACTTATATTCTTCTCCTCACACCTAACTCTCCCAGCAAAAAAAGATTTGATCTACCCATTTGGAAACTAAGATTTCCCACTTTCTTCAAGGGCCTACTTTTTTGGGAAATTTACCCTAGGGAGAAATACTTAATCATATTGGATTACATATAAAATGTCCTACTTTCTAATATTTCAAACACCTTTTATGATTTTATCCTTGGGATTAATTATCCTAATAGTAGATCCATAACCTTTTTTACCCCTTACATCTAGAGCCTTTTACTTGGTGTATGATTTTTTATTAATTTTATGCACTGCCATGCTTATATTGTTTTTCTATAGAATTTCTTAAGATTAATTATTTTATTTTTATTATGGAAATCAATAAATACAACTATTTTAAGAAAGGAATAATTTTTTTGGAATTCAGTGTTAATGAATAATGTTGTAATATTGTCAATGTATTTGCAAATCTAAGCCTAGAAGGAGAAATTCACACTTGAATTTCAACACTTACATAAACCGCTCACCACTTTGGGAGTGTTCCCTACACTTTGAGTTGTGTGTTGCCAAACTATCCTTCACAGGTCTCCCTGTCATCTCCACCCAAACACACACCTATTCATGTAGTTGTTTCTCATCTCCCCCTCCTTAGTAAAGGTGAATTTCACCTCTACCACCATGTAGAAAATAAATTTGAGAATGTCTCAGTAGTCTTCTCTGGTGCAAGGAAATATTCAAATGGTGCCTCTCTTTCCCAGGTGGAGTTATTGTTTCCTTGACTCTTATTAGTGACACTAAAATTCTACATGAGTTTCGATAAGTGTCTCTTGATCATCCCTCAAATAAGCCTCCTTCTTGGGACACCCCAAAATATTATCCATTTATACCTCCTCCTGTTGTTGGAGTGGCGAGTGCTTCACATTTTCGTTCTATCATGTTTTTGAAATTTTGGTTTACATAGCTATACTTTGTAAGAAGATTATTTTTTTTGTGTTTTTTTCCATCCATACATTACGTACAAATCATTTCTTGTTGTAACTTATGTAAGATTATTATTTTTCTAAAATAATGTAATATATAGATGAGCTCCAACATGTTTTCAAGGTGTGGAACTTAGCTCCACATCCTCCTTATGTTTCTAACTAGATTGAGTTGTGGAACGGAGCCCAAGATGATCCTTATGCTTAATGCTATTCTATTTAATATAATGTAATATAGCCTATTTTGGGTTTGCATATTTTGGCATTGTTTTGATGTCGTGTATTGCTCTAGCCATGTTTTTTGAGACTTGACACCTATAATATATTTTTTATTACCATGTATTTTTTCGATGTATTTGTGTATCATGATCTCTCCACCATATTTTTACAATAACCATCTCATAACATTCCACTTTTAAAAAATTAACAATTAACAATATTTACCAAACAAACTTTACAACAAATAGTTTTAAATACCTTCTAAGCCCCCTTTTAATGTTTTGTTGTGAATTTACTAGGGGAATGGAGCCAATGAACATGTATGGGATAACGACCGTGAGTGGATATGTGAAATAAAGTACCATTAGTTGTTTCAATTAAAGTGAGCACATATCAATTTAAAAATTAAAAATTAAATATAAACTTACCAATAAATCAAGTCACATCAATAAAGTAACCAATGAAATGGTGACACATAGGCAATCCATAAATGGTGACTTTATTCCCAAGTAATAGGTCACCTTACACTTTGTATTAAAAAATACTTAATTTAGATCCCTTAAAAATATGATATTCACATAATTTTAATGCTCAAAAGAAAATTTGTATATTGAAAAAATCATGAACTATTGGCTAGATTTTCTGTAAACCTAAAAACCTAGGCAGTCATGAGATAAATCTCCCTCATTTACCGATGAGGATACCATGTAAGATGTTTATCAATGTAGTGGGTATGAATACTAATAACCATTTATGGGGTTTTACTTTAATTGCAAAGATCATGAGCCATATCTAGGAAATTTTGCATCAAGTAAGCAGTTGTAAAGAAATATTTACAAAAGCAGGAAATAATTGAATCCGGGAAGAGAGAAAAGAAGATGTATAATCCAACCAATAGTTTGTAAAGTTGGTCTCATGCACATAGATGAAACAAACAAATCTCACAATACATAATTTAAAGAAAAAGAAAGTTTTAAATCTAGATCTAAGATAACACAAAGTTTATGCAAAGATCTACACAGAAGTAAGAAACAAATGCACTGTTGACACAAAGTTCTCCAGAAATCTGCCTCCTTTCAATTCCTTAGTTTTCATAAAGATATCAAGGGTTTCAGCTCAAAGTTCGGAACACAAGAATGTTGATTACAGATTCTCCTTCTTTAACCCATAGGTTCTTCCTCTATTTATAGTATATAGAAGGCAATTTACAAATAGGAAACTATAACTAAACTGACACATGTGGAAGTTGTAAAGGAAACAACTGGAAATCTCTCTTCTGGAATTCCTCTTTGTATGACATGCATGATTTGTAATTGACTTCTTCAAGTAACCAATTTTAAACCAATCACTTAAGATTGCTCAATTTAATTGATTACTCAATTACTTTGTCGGAGAAAATAAGAGAAAGAAAAAGAAATTGAAGAAATTAGAAGAAAGCTACTACACTCCCATTCTTTTTCTTTTTCCATATTCCGCACGCGGTTGAATCTTTTTCCTTTGTTTCTCACCAAACTGGATCTAGAAGCAGCTGACTATGATTTGCCTGTGGGTGCTAGCTCTGACCTGTCTTCCCCTTTCATCCTTGAAGCTTTTGCAATTCTTCTCCAGTATATGCATCAATGTTATGTTTGTCATAAATAATTCAGACAAAACTCACCATATTTTGTTTTTAACTGTATATGAGCAATTTTAAATTCTAGAAAGCACTCTAGATGAATGCAAATACAAGTAAATTCAATGAAGGCTTCAATCGGAAGATTGGGAGCACATGCACAAGATCATGGAAGGAATTTTCCATGCACCGACTTCCACACGGGCTACGTTAGAAACAAGAGGATGAATTTTTGCCCGAAGCCTTTGTAATTATGAGATCTGGATCTATCAATTAAATTGGTGATAGGTTTAAGGCCTATGTCTGTATCATTGACTTAGTAAATTTGGAAGTTATGCATGATTCAGTTGATCCTTCTCTTTCATCATGTTTCAACATGGCTGGAACAATCTTTGTCTGAGCTCTTTTAATTTTTGCTAGAATCCCTTGTAATTGGATCAATTTGTGTAGATCTGGAAATTTCTTCTGATTCAGAATAGATATTCAATGTATTTGACGTTGATTTGAACTTCCTTTCACTAATATGAGCACTTGTGATGAATACCTGCAATTAATTTAGACAAAGATGGAGTCCATGGCATGAATACTTGATTTTTATCACCAAAATTTGCATATAAAGCATGTTGCCCTGAAATTTGAGACTTTGCTTGGATGCAAAGCAAGCAAAAATATTATTTAATTCACATGGGCACTTCTACCAACATGTAGACAATCAGAATAACAAAAATGGGGCTATTCCAACCCAATGTGCCAAAACTTGAAGCTTCCCAACAATGGAAAACACTCTTTAATGTAAAATCCTCCTTCCCTTGGTGCCAAAATATGTCCGGACTTCAAACTTCATCAAAAATAATTATCTACTTCTCAATTATGGCGTCCCATGCTTATATAGCCATCTACATGCTATTTTTAATAATTGCCTTTCCCTATTTTTGACAATTTAATTAATTAAAATACATGCTTCTTCATCCAATTTGGGCACCCAAGTTTGCATGCTTCTGGTTGTTTTTTTATGAATTTATTTTATTTATTTTTAACATGCATCCTTGACTTCTCTTTAGCCCATCCACTTGAATTGACCTTCTTTCTATTTATGGCGCCAAACTTAGCTAGAAATACCATTAATAAATATATTAAATACATGTATTAATGCCAAGGTGGGTCACACTTTTTGGCAAGGGAAACTGCTAAAAATAGGAAGTCAAAGTAATGGGAATTTCCACCTTGCACTGCAGCTCCAAAAATCTTATCTTTCACTTAATTGATTTGACTTTCATAATGGGAATTTTTACCCTGCAAGGCAGGTAAGAAATTCTCGTAGGTGCTTTAAGTGATTTTTCTTTTATAATCATAATTTTTACCCTACAAGGTAGGTAAGAAATTCCCACCTGCCTGCCACTGCCAAAATTCCCACTGGTAGCTTAAACCCTTCCTTCCAAAAGTGCAACTTGCATGGAAAATAGCTCTTTTCCAAAAGTGTGACTTGCATTGTGACTTTTGCATTAAAAATTATGTGAAAATTCGTCACTTAAGGTAGCGTGGAAATTGGATGCGGAAGGCAGCCTTGAAAATTGCAAATAAATTTTTAGAATACCAAAAAACTATTATATTGTTGAACAAATGTTAATAGTTAAAAATATTTCCTATGAGAAATAAGTGTGTTGTAAAAATTAAATTGTTGTATTAATTTTAATAGTGTTTATGTATATGTGAAGACATAATATAAAATACAAAAAATAGTAGGAAGACTGGAAGTTCCATGTATATGTGGAATGGAAAATGTAGTGAAACCGTTGCAAACATTCTATGTCTTCAATTATGGCTCTTCCACTTCTATTATGAGTGTTTATCTAATGTAATTGTATTCCCCTATGTCAGTAATGGGTGCACAAGCTCAAGATAACACCACACACACCTCGTAAAAGTAACTCCCTCATGTTGGAAAATTACACAAGGTCACCCTTATGCGCCCACCCAAGGCATGAGAGAAGATTGGTTCGTGTTGGTTTCAATTATATCATCATGTTTATGCTAAAGTATCCAGTTTATTTTGTATCCAAACATTAAGAACACACTTATCTCAAACACACTAATGTATGAGAACATAATAGAATAATTACTAGGCATACATAATAATCTCAAGGTGTAACAACATTTTTCAAACATGGATGAATAATCATTAACCTTTCATAGAAAACATACAATTGTTCAATAGTACTTGTCTCTCATCAAAATATCTTATCACACATACTCATTACTAATGCATCAAGGGGTATATATACTGACGAGGCATTGCCCTTCATGAATTTATATAGTAATCATATTGCCCTTCAAGTACCAATTTACAATGACTAAACTAGTATTCTCAGGTTAGCACACATGCAAGATTATGTCAATCCTTATCTTTAATACATGCAATACTCCTTTATACTATCTTATCATGTTGGAAAGTCTACTTATGTAATGGAATAACTTAGATAGTTATGAATAATACCAACAATGTAATGATAAAGAACACCATAATGTAGATAAAAGCTCATAATAAGCAAGTATAATGACTTATCCACTTCGAGGGGGAAACATCCAAACCATACAATAATACTCAAGTGCTCAATATGATAATCATATATAAATTACTAACTCCTAGATATACCTTACTATGTCATGTAACACACCAAGGCTGACCTATTAATCAGATGAAAACATAAAAATATATTCTATGACAAGTTAGGAGATAATGTTAGCCACACGTCGGCTATACATATCCCAATATATGACCTAGGACTAAGGGCGTAGCATACCCCTCCACTTAAAAACAACAATTCCCCCATTTTTGATGATTTTAAAAGGATTCTTAATATAAACATAATCCTCAATGTTGATGATATTTGGATGTTAGTACAAGAAATATTTGTCCTCCCATGCTACAACTTCATTGTTTTCATTCTTCCACTTAATTAGATACTCAGTAATTACTCTATTCTTCACCATATTAATGCACATCTGAAGAAATTTCTCATATTCCAAACTAATTTGGCCTTATTTATCCAACTTAGGTAACTCTATTTGAGTTAAAACATTTTGTGCAATGACATTCTCCAAGCGACAAATGTGCCAGGTATGTGAAAGTGGTAAACTTTCTTTGAGACGAGAGAGCTTCAAATCTTTAACAAATTGAATTTTCTTACCATCCACTTGAGCTTCCTTTATATTATTTTTCCTATGGACACACTTTTCAAAGTGAAATATTTAAGCTTTCATCTTTGGAGCTACATTATCTGAACTCTTATCCTCTATTTTTTCTTCAATTTTATCCTCTTCCTCTCCTTTTGCATCATCCATAACTTCTTCTTCTTCTTCTCCTCCTCCTCCTTTTAATTATACTTCTATTCCTTCTCCTTCCCATCCTTCATCTTCTTCATCTTCTCCTTCTTCATCTCCTCCTCCTCCTCCTCCTTTTTATTCTCCATGTTATTTTTCTTCTTCTTCTACAACATAATTAATTTCTTTCTCATCCTCTTATTCTTTTTTCCACATGGCCAAGAAAACTTGTTACATTTCCTCCCAAGACCAATATGAACTCTCTTGATTCATTTGAAATACCTGACTCTGTGTTGGACCATCAAACCAAAACCATGTCCATCTAGATGAAAAATAAATCTTCTTAAATTTGATCCACCATTCTTTAACATCAATATCTCCATTTACATAGAAAGATTGCATCCCCATGATGCACAAAAATTAGGTTTTCAAGAATAAAATCATTTAACCAAGATTTAAGTGTCTAGTTTCAGAATTCTTTCACCTTGAAATTGGAAACTAAAGAGAATAAACCCCCTTTTATTTTTCTATATGTATATGAAAATGTAAACAAACTAAAAAAAATCCCAAAATTGTAGGTTATGGAGCAAATTATGAAAAACCCTAATATTGAAATAACTTACACAAACTGGGTCAAAATCAACTAAAATTGTATGGGTAGTTTGATAATAGTATTTATAAACTCTAAAAAAAGGGTAAAAAAATTACAAGTTATTGTGAGATATAGATGAGCCCTTAAAATTAGGGTTTCAACCTAATTTTGGCCCAAATCAAAGCTTTGATACTAGTACTTGTAATGAATTTACTTAGATAGATATGAATATCCTCAGTAATATAACACCAAAGAACACCAAACTGTTGATAAATTATTGCAATATGCAAGTCGAATGTCTTAGCCACTTCAAGGTGGAAACCTCTAAACCATATAATAAGACTTAAGTGATCAATCTGATGATCATCTACAACTTACTAGCTCATATATATACCCTATTATGATATGTAAAGCACCAAGGAAGACCTACTAAGGATATGAAAACATAAATAAATATGATATGACATGTTAGTAGATAATGTTAGCCACATGTCAACTTTACATATCTCGATATATGACCTAAGACTAAGGGTGTAGCAATTTCTCTTGTGAATTGTTGTTAATTCACCATTGCACTCTCAAATATTCCTATCCTCCGCATAACATATCCTTAACTGGTAATTCAAAGTCCCTTTGTGACCTTTTATGCCACCACTAAAATTCCCACGTGCTAGTTATCTAGAAATGTGTTTGCTTCTTCCATATGTTTGATGGTGAGATCTTTTTACTTTTCCACATGTACTAAATGTATTGTCATCCTCAAGTCTTTGCATGCATACTAGTTATCATTGCTTCCAAGTATGTGCCATTTACTCAACCTACCTTCATGCAAATGTGTGCACACCAAACCAAGGGCTTAAAAATGTTCCTAAGCTATACACCCCCCAAAATACCTTATGCCCCACCAAAAAAGAGTATTTAAATGGCTTGTATACTTATAAAAAATGTGGGCTCAACATTAACGCACACTAAATCGATTGCCCACCCGCAAGAAACCTTTTATCTACTTCTTCAAAAAAGTTGGGTGCCCCCTTGCATTATTTGTCTTCAAAACTTTTCCACTTGGTAAACATAGTCTGTGTAATTAGCCTTAGGTTATCTACCCATGCATATAAGTCATTCAACATATTTAGATCCTTATGGGAGTTATTATATTCTACTTTTAGTGCCCCTAGTTTCTGCCCCACATCCTTGTTCATTTCCTTAAGTTGTCTCTCCTCTTAGAATGTTTGCTTTTGGAGGTTGGCGAGGCACAAATTGAATTTGTCTTTTTTTGCTCTGATTTCTTTCTCCACTTCTTGCAACAATTTGGTCATGGTTGCTTTTTCCATAGCTACATACATTTGTTCCCAAGATGTTCTAATTTTTCTGCTCCAGATTGATGTGTGCTTCTACAAGGATTCCCTAACATGCAAAGCTCACATATACCTTTTCCACATAGGTGGTTTTTTAATTTAGTTTGTTCACCAAGTCCTTACATTCCTTCAATTTTTCCATATAAAGGGCCTTAGCCTTATCTCTCTCCTTACTTTCCATCTACCTCACTTATGCTCCATCATCATTCTTTATTTTTTTGAGGACCAAGTCGGCCACAACTTCAAGTTTATCATTCTATCTATTTGGTCGAGTTTTACACCAGCTGTTAATTTTGTATCCTCCTTGAGGATCTGTTAACACAACTTCATGGTTTTGATGTCTACAATTGTGTACTTGTGATACAACTCTGTGTGCTTTTCCTACTCAATATTGAGGAGTTCCTTTCAATTTTGGGGTCATTTTCTAACTTATATGCATGGGTGGGTTGTTTCCTTTAGTGCTACGATGTTTGAAAAAAAAATTTCTTGCCACTTTACTAGCCTTTTGATTAGCACATCACTTGGTTGAATTTCAGTCATGAGGTGTTGGGACCTCAAAATAGTGGCTGCGTACACAAAGGCACGTAGGCACGCAAGGCCTAGTTGAAGAAGGGTGCGCAAGGAGAAGGTGAGTAGGATAGGGTTTAAGAAAACTCATGGCGCGCTCAGATAGAGCCAAGGTTTCAGGACTTAGCCATATTGGGCATTTTGGGTAGGACACGAGAAAAGTGTGACCTGACTATGCATGTAGAGTGGATAAGGTGCCAACTTGACAACGTGATGCCCATGAAAGGAATATGCCCTGTGATAGAAGGTTCTAGAAGACATCATGGCAAAAAGTGAAGAGCTTGGGCCTGGAGAAGCATGCTCCCATGGAGGACCACATTCAGACACTTGGTACCAGATCTGTGGCCGCATAAGGATTAGTTAGCACTTTGGGATGCCTATATATGTGAACGCCCGCAGGAGAAAGAGAAGAGAGAGATCAAATAGAAAAGAGAGGAGATTATAGAGAGCAGAGCTCTGCATAAATACTGCGATAACTCTGTGGGATTGGGTAGAAGCTATATAAGGGAGTAATGTATTAAGGGGTTGGGTTATAAATTTTTCTTTTTATGGATGAAGGATATGATCCATGCTGTGATGTATGACTTCGGTCTGATCAAGATGTGGTAGCCTAATGGATCCATTGAATGTAATGAGGTTATAAACATGAATGAGTATGAATATAATTAATTCGGTTCATATCTATATCTTTTCATTTCTATTCATGGATGTTACGGAATAAATGTAAATCCTTATGTATTTCCTTTCTACTGTGGTTCAATCTGTTATCTATAAACACTCTCTGTTTGGAATGAATACATTTTTCTATAGGTTGTTCTAAGCCCTATGATGATTGTATATCTCATTTCCACCTTTATTCATTAAGATTCATGACATAGATGATGGTTTCCCACTTAACTCACATAAAAGAGACACTCGGCATTCACGCGTGCCTCGGGTGAGCGCCCAGCACCCGCTAGGTGATAGGTCGGCGCGCATGGGATTCCCTTGTTCTTTTGGTGGGTGTAAAAATGACTACATCTTGGTTCCGTTGCCAGGACCTCTTTTCGAAGTTGTAGTGGGAAATGACATACATATTGATCTATGTAATGAGTAATGACAGAGCGTTTAGCTTTAGAAAGTGTTGAATCATGGTTCAAAAGCATGGAGGATGAATTTGCTCAGAGATTCAACACTGGATCTAAGTTTGATGCATGTAGATGGGTAGAAGAGAACCTCTACCACGATTTATATGAAACTTTTTTCTGTTGCTTCCTAGTAGAACTGTATGAATGACTCTCAGCATATGCGTCTAGATCAAGCTAGTATTATAGAACACGTGCGTGGACCCAAGAAGAATACCAGAGGTTGTAGGATGCAGATCTGATGTGGACTCATGCTGTGGATCATTAGTGGAAAGGTGTGTTGGATAGCTACACTCTAGAGTACGCTATTTCTACATACTCTTGTCTGGAGGTTGCTGAGTTTGAGTTTCTGCGGGATCCCAGAGGATCATTTCTACATGATAACCCTTTGGAAATGAATATCTTGATTGTTACCTTGAGTTTAGAGGCATTTCCAATGGCCGGATAAACCATTATGAGCATTGGGCAAGGAAGCTAGGGTGGAGGAAGATGACAGATATTACGACGGAGAAAGAAAGGGAGGATAGGTGACTCAAGTGTAGTGAAACACATGAAAGGGAGATTGTTAGACAATGCGAGGTCACAAGTTTGATGGATCTATGGGGGCAGATGTTGTGGGAAGGAGTTGAAGTTCACACAGAGGACGTGGAACCTGAGTAGTCTGTGCTACCCCATCTTGGCAAGCGCTAAAGAGAGACCCCTTCAGCTTCTGATGAGTGTTCATCATGTGGAGAGAGAAGAGTTGTTGGCACATATATGAACCCTCCTAGTGACCAAACCCTGGCGCTTGGTTTTCTAGATCAAGGAAGGAGTATAGCTGACCCAGTTGGTATCCATGGAAGTGATAGATCTGTGCCCAGGAGATAAAAATTTTCATTTCCCACTTCTATGGCTACCCATACTATTCCAGTATTCAAAGGAATTTTTGGACAAGGAGCAAGTACACAAGCCTTCGGTCTCGCGTCTAGGAGTGGCGCAAAGTACACTAGTGGTAGTGGGGCATTATCACAGACTGTTAACGCATAGTTCAATGGAACTTTGGGGACCCTTGGCATGACCACTACAGGACCTGGTAGACCTGGTGGATCTAGTGGGTCAAGAGGCACATGACTTGGTGGATCCAATGGATCTAGTGGCTCAGGAGGCATAGGACCTGGTGGATTTGGTGGATCCGGGGGCAGAGGAAACACTAGAGGAAACCAAGGCTCTGGCTCAGGACGACAAGGACCCTAGCAACCCCCTCAATTTTTCTTTGAAATGTCTTTACATTTTCCATATTACAGAGGTATTGAAGATGATGTAGAACATGTTCACAAGTGTGATCTGTTATGGCGCATGAAGGGGATCACAACCCCAAAGCAGAAGGCTAGTTAGTTTGCAACAATGTTACAAGGGCACACACATAGTTGATATAGGAAATATGACCTTCATCAAACAGTGGTGGATTATTCTGTATTAAATAATGCCTTCTTGGCAAAATTCCACATCCCTAAGTTTGAACAGAAGAGCATCAGTGCCCTAAAGGAGATTTAACGGGGAATGGCAGAGAGTGTGCGGGAGTATGATGTATGGTTCAAAACCCTCCTATCAAAATTATCATATGACATTCACCCTTTGCATCATGCTCAATGATTTGTTAGGGGGTTGATATTACCTTTTAGAAGAGCCCTATCTCATAAAAATTTCATAGATCCGTGTGAGGCATTGGAAGTAACTCTGCGCATTGAAGCTATTCGAAGTGATGATACTAGTGTTAGCCCATTTTTGGAAGCTCAGATCGCTGCTATGGCTAAACAACTGGAGAAGTTGTTTGCGAACTCAGCCCATGTGACTCGCAGTGGTATATGGTGTACAAATTGTGAAGTAGAGGGGCATGTCAGGGATAGTTTCTCCCGGAGGACAGTACGCACCATAATAATAGACTGTGAAATCTGTCATGGGGACCATGATGTAAGTAGATGTCCCTTATTACAGTGCACCATTCGGAAGAACATGTCTTGCTACCGTAAGATCTACACCTCTACAACCCATGATACTAAGGATTGTAGGCTTATTGATTAGATCCATAAGGCCATTGATCATGGGGTGCGCCAAACCAACATTGCTAGTAGTTCTAAAGGCGATGATTGCTATTATGAGGAGCACGCAGATGGAGGCACGCGTGGAAGGGGATTTTATAGAGGACTCTGTGGTTGTGGTAACCAGGGAGGAGGAAGAAGTGAGTTCCCACATGGAACCTATTTTAATTGTGGGCTATAGAGCATTACAAATGAGATTTCCCATATCTATTGCAGTTCTCATGGTGCGGGAAGAAGCACAAGTACGAGGAGTGCCCTGAGTTGTTCGAGCACATGAATCAGTAGCACCGGAAAGAAAAGGGTAGTGCAATGGTAAGAATTAAGAAGACAGACACACAATGGATGCCATGGTTGACACGTGATGTGGGTTTGGAATCTGTTATGGTAACAACAAGAGTAGAGGCCGCACACGCAAAGGAAATACCAAGGTATAAGAACCTGGTTTCAAAGGAAGAAGTGGTACATAGGAAGCACTCGGATCTTGCGCATCAAAAGGAGGTATATCAAGATACCATGGACGTCATTCAGAGTTTACAAGGAGAAATCCAGTGTCTAAAGGAGTAGTCTAGGAGGGACGAGTAAAGAAGGAAGGTCAAGGCACCAAAAGATGACCTGGATGAGGTCAGGGAAGTATGTAAAATGCTAAGGCAAGAGAATATTATTCCCTTTCTAGGAGCATTATTGAGAGAGAAGGTACCACGTGTCGGAGAAGAGCACGAGAGGTAGGTATTTCATGCAAACCTTCCCCCTCACAACCTTGACTACCATAGGGAGATCACTTTAAATGCGGCCATGGATGGATGGCTCCTTAGTAATATCCTCATTGACACAGGCGCGGAGGTCAATGTTCTCACCTTGAATGCATGGCATCAGATGGGAAGGCCTGCATTACAACCGTCTTAAAATGTGCTTTATATGGAAACAAAATGAAGGTAATGCCCATCAGTGTCTTAAAGGAAGCAACTATCACCATTCAGGGAGCTAAGTTTACTGGGGACTTCGAAGTCTCGGCGCTCGCTGAGGTACAAACAATTTCCCAGCACTACTTGGGCACCCATGGTGTTATAAGAACAATGTGGATCTTCAGTTCAACAAGGGGTACATAAGCTTTGAAAATGAGGAGGAATGGGTCATCATACCCCTGGCTGATGGGAATTCAACACCCTATACTAAACCTTTGGGAGAAGAGGTCCTGGATAGAATTTATGTGTGCTCAATCAAGGATCCATAGATAATTCATCCCATAGATGGAGTTATCTAGTTTGAGGATGCTCACTCCCTAAGTGACACCACCAGTAAAGCGTGTGATAATTGGGTGCATGGAACCTATGAGTTAATCAGATGGCATTTAAGGGGATCAGTGACAAAGGTGACAAAGGCCCGTATGATCCAGTGCCTAGGAGGAAAGGAGCTACCTAAGTACTTAGGAGGAGCCTCCCTCGAGGTCTTTTTGTAGAATATGGAAGCTCAGTGGAAGGAGGAAAATGAACAAAGGGGGGTGTTAAGCTACATCCTACTCAGAACTGCTGCACATTGGTGGGCAACACATAAGGATAATCTCTTAGAATGACGCGAAGTGAGAATTGCCTTCCCTATTTGTTTCTCTAGAAGCAACGTGCCCACCACCATCAAAGACTACCATGGTAAGGAGCTCACCTCTTTCCACATCCAAGCATGTGAGAGAGCCTAGAGGGAAGGCGCGGAAGCTTTGCCACCATCCCTCTGGGTACACAAATTATATTCTACACTGTAGGGTTGCACGCGCGCATGGTACATCCACTCTAAGACATGCCGCCAAACAAGGAATTGGAAAGAACTAGCAGCTGATCTAGTCTAAGCATTTGAGTATCGAAGCACCAAACCATTGGTGGATAAGGCATTGCAGGAGGTCAAGTGCCTTACGATGGGGGATAGTGCAAAGGTAGAGGATAGGCTTGTAGAATTGCTAGGAGATCCATGCTTGGAGGGATAATTTGGTGAAGATGAGTCTGATGAGGTGCAGTTTGAGTGCACATGTGCAAAGAAAGAAAAAGGCAAGATGGTATATGTCATAGATGGTGAAGAGATGGAAAATTTGGAGGTTAACCATTCTCTAGGCTCGCATAAAGTGATGGATAGTGCTGATGAAAGAACGTGTGCCTATCATGAACCTTTAAAGACAAAGAAGGTTAATATTGGGTCAGAGGTGAAACCCAAGGAAGCTATCATTGGAGATTATTGGTCGGAGAGGGAAGTCTCTAAGATCATTGATCTTTTACGTGATTTTGAGGATTTATTCCCTTGCGGGTATCATGAACTCAAAGGCGTTCACCATTCCTTGGGGGAAATGAGAATTAATTTGAAGGAAGGTGTGCGCCCGGTCTGAAAGAGACCATACTAGATGAATCCTAATCTACGCATGAAGGTCAAGGAGGAAATAGACAAGATGATAGCATCAGGAATCATAGAGGTTGTGGAGGAGTCAGAGTGGATAAGTCCAATGGTGATTAGTATCAAAAAGGATGGAAGGATAAGGATATGTGTTGATTATAGGGATCTGAATGCAGTGTGTGTCATTGATCCCTTCCCAACCCCATTCACTGAAGATATCCTATAAGGAGTGGTAAGGCGTGAATTCTACTCTTTCACAGATGGGTTCTCAGGCTATCACCAGGTGAGGATTGCAAAGGAAGACCAGAGAAAGACAACCTTCACCATTGAGTGGAGAATTTTTTCCTATACGGTTTTGCCTTTTGGGTTGAAGAACACGCACTTACTGTGTTCTCACGCATTGTAGTGCAGGCCTTCCAGGACTTCATCCACAAGTTTCTCTAGGTTTACCTTGATGATTGACCGTTTATGGACTGGTCAAGGACCATTGTGACAATTGAGATGTTTGAAAGGTGTCGGCAGTTGAGGATATCCCTCAACATCAAGAAGTGTGTATTTGCTACCCTATTTGGGACCCTATTGGGACATGTCATATGCAAAGAAGGCTTGTTGGTGGATCCTACCAAAATTGCAGTGATTGTGGGATTGGAGGCTCTAACTAGTCAAAGCGCAGTGCGCGGGTTTCTTGGACACGCGGGATACTATCGGAAGTTCATCAAGGGGTATGCCAAGATCACCGCGCCTTTAGAAGAGTTGCTCAGACATAAAAGTGCCTTTCATTGGGGAGAGGCACAACAAAAGGCATTTGACACATTGAAGGATAGGCTTATCACCGTGCCTATATTATGTTTCCCCTCTTGGGATAAGCCCTTTCATGTTCATGTAGATGCCTCTAGAATGACCATTGGGGTAGTGCTTTCTCAGCTTGGTGAGGGAATTTTTGATCACCCCCTATGCTTTGCAAGTAGGAATTTGACACCAGCAGAGCAAAATTATAGTACGATCGAGCGTGAGGCATTGTCTATGATCTACGTACTTCATAAGTTCAGGCAGTATTTGCTGGCAACTCCCTTTGTCTTCTACACTGACCACATGACATTAAAATATTTGGTGAATAAGCCCATCCTACAGGGGTGCATATGTCGGTGGGCACTGTTATTCTACGAGTTCAAGTTCACGGTGGTTGTCAAACCAGGAAAAAGTAATTTCAGACCTAACCATTTATCTAGGATTGATTCAGGGGAGGACGCGCAAAGCATCGAAGATACCATGCCAAATGCGTAGCTGTTTAGGTTGCGGCGTGCACCCTCAGACTTGGAGGATATTGTTGTGTTCCTTAAAATGGGTATGGCCCCAGAAGGGATGAGGACATTAGAGAAAAAGAAACTAGCCATACGCGTTGTGCCCTACATGTTGATCAGTGGGGACTTATACAAACTAGGGCATGATGAAGTTTTGCGCAGGTGTGTACTAGAGCATGAGCGCCTCGCCATCATAGAGGAAGCACATGGAGGAAGTGCAAGTGGACATTATGCAGGCGACGCCACCACACATAAAATATTAATGGCAGGATTGTGGTGGGAAACTCTGTATAAAGATTGCAAGGAATATTGTAAATCGTGTGACCATTGTCAGCACGTTGGCAAGCTAAGAAGGAGAGATGAAATGCCTTTGCCCCCCTATCCCTAGTGCTGAACCTTTTGAGAAATGGGAAATAGACTTTCTAGGCCCTATTACACCAGCAAAGCATAGGACTGGATCATGCTATGTAATCACTTACACAGACTATTTGACAAGGTGGGCAGAGGCAACCCTAACTAAAGACTGTATAATAGCTATAACAACAATATTTTTTTGGGAGAACATTATCATGAGGTATGAATGCCCTTTAAGTTTAACCAGTGATAGGGGTACACATTTCTTGAATGAGATCTGTGAGGATCCTATTAACGTAGAATTCATAGTGGCTCATCACAAAACTACACCTTATCACCCACAAGCAAATGGAACCGCATGGAAGCATTTAACAAGATATTGAGTCATACCTTGACAAATATTTGTGATGTTGGAAGACAAGATTGCGATGACAAGGTATCATCCATATTATGGGCTTATAGGACAACTTTTAAAAGGCTGAACAAAGCCACACCATTTCAATTGGTGTTTGGCATGGAAGTTGTCTTGCCCGGTTGAGTTTATTATACCTTCTCTGTGTATAGTGTGCGCAGGAGGGCTGGCTGATGAGTAAGTGCTAGAAGAAAGGATTGATAAATTAATGAAGCTAGATGAAAGATGATCACTTGTCAGGTGGAGCCAAACAATAGAAAAGGCAAAGCAAAAAGCATGGCATGATCGCCACATTAAGAACAAGAAGTTTGAGGTTGGGCAGATGGTCTTATCGTATGATTCTAAGTTTTTGCACCATCCTAGGAAGTTAAAAGTGCATTGGTTGGGTCCCTACACCATCTCATACATCCTTGATTCGGGCGTGTGCTAGTTACAAGTGTTGGATGGGATAAGATTGCCAGGACACTTCAATGGGAGTAGGCTGAAGCCTTACTATAAATAAGTCTTCTTGGTGTTTTTAAATAAGGCAGTATTGCCAGTTAGTTTAGGTTTTTCTTTAATGTATTTTCCTTTCGTGTGTTTCCCTTTCTCGTTGTTGTTTTGTGTTGTGCCTTGGGCGCCAGTAATCTCATTACTTTTTTAAAGTTGTAACTGCGCAGAGGGCCGCACATCGTTTTATTGTGGGGTAGAGTAAGGTGGAAGAAATTGAAGTTTGAAGCACCAGGAAGGAATGCATTGGAAATCCTGATTGAATGGCCCTATGAATAAAGTACATGCAAGGAAAGGTGAAAAATGATGGTTGGTGTCAGGATAAAGCTACATCGGGGATCCACGTACAAGAGAGGAATAAGTGCAAAGTAATATGAGGTAGGCGAGAGAAAAAATCATGACAAAAGAAGTGCCTTTAGCACTGGTTATGCACGCGTAAGAGTCTCCTGTCAGGATGGATTTGTTGCACGCTAGAAGGTTGGAGAATTGTCCACACAAATTTGGGTGCGTGAGTTAAAACGCTAAAGTCGGGTTTGTTAGAAAAAGCTACATTAAGTGTTAAAGTACGGTGGTAGGTAAGGTAACATTTAATGTTACAAAGTGGGAAAAACTATAAATAAAAGGTCGAGGCATTTCATTATTTAATTTGTGTATACGAAGAGAGAAGCGCTTCTACATCATTACAAACTAGGGCTTCCAGGATTGATCCGTGTGAAGAAAAATTTGAAGAGTTTAAGCATGAGTAACTAGTTTGGATTTGCAAACCAGAAAGAAGAGATTTCACGGGCATAAGAGAAGTTGTGAGAAGGCACCGTCTTGTTAAATTATTATCCTAGCTAGGGTTTGAAAAACTAGGGCATGGGTTTAAGAGGTTTTCTTCACAAGTTTGAGATCTTAAGGTTGGAAGAAGTGGAAGAGTAGAGTAACAAGAAGAGATTGAAGTAATAAGAGGACCTAGATAATGGCACCCAAGAAACCGACCGTGTCACCTAAAAATCCAAAGGGAAAGGGTAGAGAGCCAACAACAACCACCAAAAGCATGAATGAGGAATGGTATGCATAAATGTAGTACCCGGATGGAGTTTTACTTGGGAAGGAGTGGGAATCCCATTTGAGAAAGATGGCGGTGAGTGATTATAACCATCACAGAAGCACAAAAGAGAAGGAAATGGGGCTGGAGTTAGTATGCCCAACAAACAAAAGGACACTAGAGGGTTTTCCCATCTATAGCGATGAGGTAAAAGTGAAGTTGGTGAAGGCAGGGTTATTGCAACTCTATGAGTTGTTGTACTTTAGAAATCCTGAGCACCTCTATTAGTGGCTGATGTTGTTCGTGCATAAAGATCACTTTTACTTCATGGGGCGCAAGATGCGCATAACCCCTCATTTGTGCAGGAGACAACATAGATGATGACCTGAGCGATAAGGATGCCATCAAAGCAACCATCGCTGCATATGATTACAAGAAGGGGTTGAGGTATTTTGATATTGCGGAAATCCCAGATCCCGTAATGAGAATGGCCATGCACTTAGTCACAAAGTTAAATGATCAAGAAATGTGGACACAGGTGAATAAGGCCTGGCTAAATGTATGTAGAAAAATATCAGAGGGTGTAATCTATAATTTATCAGCCTTCATGACAGATGAGATAATCAACAGCACACAAGAAGGAGACAAAATACTCTTTGGAAATGTTCTCCTGACAATTGTATTTTTGGAGATAGGAGTGCTTGACGTGGTAGACAAGTTTGTTTGGGAGCATCCGGCTAAAGATCCCTCACCAGTGGAAAAATATTTTCAAAGTATACATGTGAAACAATGACGACCTCCTATAAGGTGTGCTTGGACACGTGTTATAAGCAATTAAGGGATGCGTTTGGGGAAAAGTGGAGAATCCCAGAGCAACTACCAGATCTTACAAAGGGAGAAGCTAAGTTTTATTTTTACCAACACTTCTACATAGGTAGATTCAAGTTGGTGGATGAAACCATGAGCCCATGGTGCAAACTCCCATTCTCCTTCACCCCCCAGTACTTCCAAGAAGGAGTTAACAGGTTCAAAGAAGCAAAGAGACTAAGGTTTGATCTTAATGAAGTTGATCAGGACCACATGGAGTTACGTAGGAAATTGGTCTACCCCAAGAAGCATGCATACATGGAAAAATACGTAGCATATGAAATCAGAATGATGAAACCCCTGACTCTAACAATTGCAGGAAAGACCGCGGTGTGTGTATATCTCCACATTAGGCCAAAATTTGAGAAAGGTGTATACCTAGAGAATGATGTCTCCATACCTGAAGATCCCACGGGTAGAAGAAAGCACACACTCAAGAGAAGGGAGAGAGAAGAAGAAAAAGCAACCAAGTGTGAATATGACTACCCAGCCAGTAAGCATGCCGGTGGCTAGCACCAAACTTAGCACCTATACATGTAGGAAGAAATCCCCGGTAAAGGAGAAGACCTTGGAAGAAGAGGCGCTAGAGAAACCCCTCGCCAAAGATAAGTCACTAGAGCAAGCAAAGAAGGATAGATCCCCTAGGGAAGATTCACCTCTCAGAAAGAAGCAGAGGATAAAAGAGGAAGATGACTTAGAGGAGATAGAGATCTTGGAGAGATACATAGGTGAAAAGGATGATGACGATGAAGAAAATGATCCTGAAAGAGATCAAGAGCCACTTGTCTTCAGCGTGCATGATTCAACATAAGAGAGAGGAGAAGAAGAACATGAGTTCCTTTTCGTGCTATGCAAGGGTATCCAGGAGAAGGAAGGCACCCATGACATGGGAAGAAGTGAGGATATTGGCGCGTAGAATTAGAAAACTCCAATCCTTACTCAAGAGCAAGTAAACGAGGAGGCAGAAAGAGAAGCAACGAAAATAATCGAGGTGTTGGTAGAAAAAGAATTGGAGTGCATCTATGACATAGTGATGGGAGAGGATAAGGAGGAAAGCATTGAGAAAGAATAAGTTAGTATGGGAGGAGGTCCTAGTCTAACGGTGAGTTTCACCAAAGCTGTGCGCTCGGGAAGGAAGAGCCTTTATACATAACAAGGAAAGATGATGGGCTATGTTGATGACCAAAGGAAGGTGTTATGCACACGTTTCCAGAGCATTGTACCCACGGAATAACTTCTAGCTATGGAGTCATTTGATGAGGAGGGCGTGTACCCCAGGATAAGGAAGATGATCTCTTAGGCGTTTGAGTCCCATATTGACGAGCCAAAGTTCAAATTATGCCAAGGGGCAATCATGTCAGTACCAGAGTATAAGAGAATGATGTTGATCGGAGAAAACACTTAGTCAAAGTCTTGCACACGAGAGTCCACATGGAAGAAATAACATAGGAGTAAAGACTACCCAAAGGTATAGGAAGGTGTCACCGGAGATGTAGAGTCAAAATTTCAGGACTTAGCTGATTTTGAGATTAAGTCTATTCTTAGAGACCCATTCTTAGAGATTGGTGTGCGGAGCACACAAAGTGATGCCGAGACTTGCGCGCCACTCTTTGTGGAGATTTTTAAAGAGTATGTCAAATCACTCTTGCATGGGCATAAGACAAGGATAGATCCACCACTATAGTTAACTATCAGTGAGATAAATAGCATACTTGCATGTATGGCTATAGTTGTAAAATCCGCATGGCTGTTATTAGCATGCAACCTATTTCTAGTAGAGTTAGCCAAGTGGTGAAGGGCTAGTTAGACACCACCCTATATATAAAATGAGCCAATTCTGGCTTTTACTTAGTGCAAGGATAGCCCAGGAGACAGCTTTGAAGGATGAGAGATACATGGGAAGAGACAATCATTGGAAATTGTAATTCAAAATCCATTATAGACCCAAGTACACATTTGTTAACCATGGTAGAGAATGAAGCATTCTTGTAAAAATGGTGGTGAAACGATTTCTGATCACCACGTGCCATAACATTTTTCAAATATCTGGCTACAAATCCATCAAAATGTAAAATCTGACCCCAAAATCTTGTAGTCAATTTCACCATATTATTATTATCATGATGATTTACGCGAAAAACCAAGCTTGGATCGAAAGATGGCCTGAAGTTTTAGGTATAATGAGGGCCAAATCGGGTTGGCGGGCAAAAATTCAAATTTTTGACCTTTTTGGTCATTTGGAAAATTTTCCTCCCCGCGCTCCGCCACTATAGGTATGTTCTCATTGGCCACGGGCCTTTCAGGGGAAAATTTTCCCACAAAAACTCCGCTAGCCATAACTTCAAAAATACATGGAGTTAGGAGGAAAACTTTACCTTTCTGGAAAGGTAAGAAAGAGCTCTATCCAATGGTGCATTTCCAGAAGGGTTTGAGTGCCTGAAAAGAAAAATATTATGTGACTGAGGCACAAGAGAAGGAAAGAATGAAAGGAGTTAACCACAAAATGAGTAGGGGGCACATTTTGGATCAGAACCAACCCCTTGGTAAATGCCCAACAACTCTTGGATGAGCAGTTATGTAATGCTGAAACAAGGTCACGGTCGAGACTGAGGCTAGGCTCTTTGAAGAAATGACACTGAGTAAATTTCTAGAGGGAAAGCTAGAAAAGAAGGAAGAGGAGCTAGGCTGAGAAGACTAAGGGCTTGAAACAAGAAGAGTTGATCAGTGTGCAGCAACTGAAGCACAAACTAAGGGATGAGAAGGTGAAGGTACTGTGAAGTATACAAAAATATTTCTATCACAAGCACCATTATATTGAAGCATCTAAGACCTAACACTCCCCGCGTAGAAGTACGGATCCACTCTTGAATGCTTAGAAGATCTTGTCCTTACACTTCTTCACCATGGAGAGCCACAACCAATTGGCCAAATTTTGGAGTCCTAGTTTAGAAGAAGTCTGCATCATGCATTTGGATGAAGGAAGAAAATTGAAAGTGGTAGAAATCATTGCTGAGTATAGTAAGGTACTTCGGATGTCAATATTGCTACCCATCTGCTTGAGGATGCCTGTACTGATAATTGCATAGACAGGGATAGTTTAACATCCTTGGTCACCACTCACAAAGCAGACTGAAGGAGTTTCAAGAAAATAATATGGGAAATAGGGCGGAAAGGGAAAAATCCTTGCTGAGGTCGAAAATAAATCCAAGGCCATTGAAACCTTAAGGAGAGTTCAATCAAAAACCGAGTTAAAGGAACTATACCCACAAATCACAAGAAGAATGGAAACACTTGATGACATGGGAAAACATTTGGAAGGGGTAGTTAAGACTATGAATACCTAGGGAGATGGGTTAATCTTTAAGGAAGTGAACACCTTGGTTGGTGACCTCTTCCTGAGAGCGTATAGTGAAGTAGGTGCCTAGAACAAGCTGGAGGCCACCTTAAAGAGGGAATTATCATGTATTTTGCAGATATAATTACCCTTCCACACTTTTATATCTTTCCCATTCCTTCATCCCCTTATTCTTAGGATCTTCCAAATTCATTATTCTTCCTTGAAGTGCTACTGTAATTATTTATCCATTGGAGAAGTGTTCTTGTGGATAGAGAAATCCGTAGTGTGGGGTGATGTTGGGACCCCAAAATATTGGGCTAAGTACACAAATGGTGCGTAGGCGCCCAATTGCTAGTTGAAGAAGGTCATCACTAAAGGAGAATGCAATAGGAAGGGTTTAAGAAAAGCCCTCTTGCGCACACATGGATAGATGCCAAGGTTTCAGGACTTATCCATGCATAACAATTATTGAAAAGGACACAAGAAAAGCCATGACCCGTGATCTTTAAGCTGTCACATCTTGAGTGGATAAGGTGCCAGCCTAGTAATGTGGTCCACCATGGAACTCTTCCAACATCCTAGTGATAGATTTTACCAGAAGACCATCATTACAAGTAGTCACAAGAGCTCAGATTAAAGGAGCATGCTCCCATGGAGGACCACATTCAACATACTTGGCATGGATCTGAAAGCCTACAGATCTAGCAAGTGTCTTCTTTGGGAAACCTATCTATGGAGTGCTTAGGAGCAAGTGCATTAGTAGAAAGGTAGCAAGGAGAGGGGAACCATAGAGATGGAGCTCTGTAGAAATACTTGAGAACTCTGTGGGATTGGGTAGAAGCTATCATAAGGGAGTAATGTATTAAGGGGCTGGGTTATAAATTTTTCTTTGTATGGATGAAGGACATGATCCCTAGTCCTTTTCCTCTGACCAACTTGGTGACCTAATGATCTATGAATTTCATACTCCATGACATGAGTAATCCAACTTGCTCTCTTTTCATTCAAGTCTTTGTTGATGGAGGAAGTCTATTAACTCCTACATGAGAAACTTAGCAATTGGACCTTTTTGTTTGAAACTAGATGCTTGAATTATCTTCAAGCTCCTGATTACTGCAATGAACCTTTGCTTCTCAATGAAATAATATCTCATTTCTCATAGTCCTCCAAGCTTTATTCATGAAGAAAGCAATTGGCTGCTCATCATTGTCCTTGTTCTGCTGTACCAATAATTGTAGAGATAGTGTCATCACCCCTAAATGCATAGAGGATGAAATCCTTGGAGAAATTCGGGTTGATGAGAGCTGGGGCTTGAGAGATGGCTTCTTTGATTGCTTCAAAACTCTCCTTGCCTTCTGTTGTCCATTTGAAAGCCATGCTTTTCTTTAACATCTTGGTGATAGGTTTGATAAGGGCTGTAAAATCTGGGACAAACCTCCAAACAAAATTTATTCTCCCCAAGAAACTCTGGAGGGCCTTCTTGTGGCTTGGCAATGGTAGTGCTCTTATGGCTTCAACTCTTTCTGGATCAATTTCTAATCCTTCTTTGGAGACAATGTGACCAAGGAGCTTTCCTTCATGATCTAAGAAAATACATTTTGTAGGATTCAAGGAGACTCCAAATCTTCTGCACCTTTGGAACACTTGTCTCAAATGAGAGAGGTGGTCTGCTATATTTTTTGAAAAAACAATGATATCATCAAGATATATCAGCACTATGTTATTAATCAAACCCTTGAACGCCATGTCCATTGCCCTTTGGAAGGTAGCTTCAGCGTTGGACAGCCCAAATGGCATTTTTCTGTATTTATAAGTTCCCTATTTAGTTGTAAACGCTGTCTTAAACTGATCTTCTTCCTTCACCATAATCAGATTATACCCTAAATAGCCATCAAGTAGTGAAAACCTCTTGAAGCCAGCAACAACTTGTAAAATTTGCTCCATGGAAGGAAGTGGGTAATGATCCTTAAGAGATGCTCTATTCAAATCTCTGAAGTCAACACACAATCTGATTTCCCCACTCTTCTTTCTGACTGGAACCAAGTTGGCAACCCAAATAGAATGCTTGATAGGGAATATGATTCTTGATTCTATCAACTTATCCAATTCTTTCCTCATGAGTAGGCTCCATGTGTGGATTGACCGGTCTTTGTTTTTTCTTGATGGGCTTAGTACTTGGGTCCAATTCAATGGTATGTTGAGCTAACTCAGGATTGAAACATTTCAAATCTTCATAGCTCCAAGCAAACACATCAGGGAATTCTTGAAAAAGTTGTATGAACTCATACCTTTCTTGCTCAGTTGTCATCTTACCAATTTGGAGTGATTTGCCTCTTTCTACTAAGATGGACACTGAATCTTCTCCCTTCACTTGGATGTTTGCTTTCTCCTTCCTAAACTGATCATTAGGATTAAAAATGGACTCCAAAGTAATAAGTCCCTTTGGTAGTTTTTTTGGTTCTCAGCTGCACCACTTGGTCACCATACTGCTGCTCTAACTTTTCCTGATTTTTGGCTGAGAACTCAGCCTCTTCTTGCAAGAAATGGATGATTTGCTGATCATTTTCAAATACTTGCCAACTTACATTGTTGTCTAACACTGAAGACCTCACAATAACATATGTTTTGCTGTACCTTGTCCTTTTGAATTCTCTCCACAACGTCAAAGGCTGCCCCAATTGCTGCAATCCTGTCAGCAGCTTGGTTCTCTTTCCTAGGAATGGATTTGATGTCAAAACCCTTAAAATATTCAATGAGGTCCCACACCCTGTTCTTGTAGCACTTGAGTAGATCATTCTTGATAGCATGTTGCCCCTTGACTTGGTTGACAATCAAATCACTGTCACCAAAGACTTGCAAGTTCTTTATTCCTCTCTTGATTGCCCAATGCAGTCCTTGCACCAAGGCTTCATATTCAGCAGTGTTGTTAGAGCATGCAAACTGAAATCTAAAAGTTGAATAATACTTAACTCCTTGAGGTGAAACCAACATGGCTCCCCCTCCTGCACCTTGTCTACTCCTTGATCCATCAAAAAAACAACTGCCATACCTCATTGTCATCCTTGTGGTCTGGCTTGGTGATGCTAGGATTAGGCTGATTTTCTTCATGCATGCAATAGACTCCTTGAAGTCAAATTCTTCTATTTCTTGATAAGGATCAAAAGCATGCACCTTGTTAGCCCATTCATCAAGAGTTAAATATGGGATACTTCCTACCTTGGTGTTAGTTTCATCAGTGCTTGGGTGATCGTCTTGATCAAACGCTAAACAATTGTCATTAATCTGACTTGAAGTGTAAGGCTCAATGTGAAATTTTACAATAGGTTCATACCTGATTGTGGCTTTGGTTCCATATCTTGTTCTGAACAACATGTGTGACCAATCATTAGACAAGTAACCTCCAATCTTAGCTGTGAAATCCCTTGACAAACATAGGGCAAAGAGTGGTGGAAGGTCTATTACTGAGACATCTTGCAAAACAACCACGTTGGAACAGACATGCAAAGTAAGACTCAAGTTTTTAATCACTCCAACTGTTGTTACTTGCTGTCCCATCTAACTATACCATCCCTTTGGATATGGTTTCATACTAAATTCCCAACTAATCAGCTATTTGCTTGGGCATTACTGAACTACTTGCCCCGGAATCAATCATGCAATTGTGTACTAATTGGTTCCCAATGATCAATGAAACATAGAATGGAGGGGGCTTCAACATCTTACCTCACTGTCCTCCATGATTCCCCTCAGGATGGGCAGCATTTGTGAGCACCTTCTCTTGCATTTGGACTTGCTGATTTGAAGTTGACCAGTCCTTCATGGCAGCTTGTAGCAAATCTCTTTGGCCTGGGATAGATAGCGATTCCCACATTGATATTTTTACATTTGTCTTCTTCATCTGATCAATGATATTGAATGGGGATGAAGTATCCTTTTGTTGTCCCTTGGCCTGCTGTAACACCCTAATTTTATAAGTTATCTTGGTGATTATTTTTCATACTGTTGTATCTGCTGAAATGAAGGCAAACATGTTAAGATATATTTTGATCTTAAGGGAATGTGTTGCTAAATCTGGATTCTTGCATGCTGTAATTTATTTGCATGGGACAACAGTTATTGTTGCTTGTATGTTACTGATGTGATAACAAATTGTCGTATGCTTGCTGAATTCTTTATGATGTGGCCTTTTTGTAATCGCTTTGTCGATTTACTCTTGAACTGAATTACAGGTTGATATAAATGTGCAGCACCTGATTACAGGTATGAACAGTTGGCACGTAGATGCCAACGGAAAGGGGTTCGATTCACGAACCATACACTGTCGTAACGTGAGACCCCGTAAGGTGAGGAAATGTTGAGATACGGGTGGCTCAGGCATGTTAACAAAGGACGGAATGTCCTGCACAGTGTTGAATTGGAAGTCAGTCGAGAAGACTTGACTGGATTGAAGGTTGATTAGTGTTAGGTGTTAGAAGGAATTAGATCCTAATCTAATCCTAAGCTCTACCTTACATCCTAAACTACTATCCTAAGTGGATTTTTAAATTATATAAAAAAAAAAGGTGGAAATAAACCTAAGTTCTATTAACCTAAAGACTAGGCTATGACCTAGGTCGAACACTAATATGAATCCTAAACTAATCCTAACCTAGAAGGGGACGCGCAGACCCTTGGGGGAGAGGATAAGGATGAAGGGTGTTTAATGGAATTAATGATGAGTCCTTATGTGGACAGCGCCAGTTTGGCGGGAACAGGGAAAAGACTGGAGGTAGCTAGTTGGTCATGCACTAAATTTGGTTTTGCATGCAAAATTTGAACTTGGGAGTTCGCCAACCCAAGTCGGCGGTGGCGTGGGAAAATAGGAAAAAGGCAGAGCCTTTAATGCATTTAATTTTTTTGGTCTTCGTGACCAGTCGCCTTGGAAAGTGTATGGAGGAAATTTTGATTGTTTATTGTGTTGTTCAGATTTTTGGAGAAGTTGCTCTGCATTTGGTTTTTGTTTGGTTCAGTCGAACCAGTTTCGTTTGGTTTTTATCACTGTTCTTTGGAAATTTGGAGGCTGTTGCTGAGCCTGTAAGAGGAAAGGATTTTTGGAAGCTCGTGTTGTCGCCGTGGAAGGAAATACCTTCGGTAGACGCGGTTTTCTTCGAGTTTTGAGGAAGAATTTATAGGCATGTTAAGCCCTTCTCTTTAAAACACTTTCTTTGTTTAAGCGTCTCATTAAAACAACCCTGCTCTTGGGTTTTTGGTTTATTTGATTGTTGTCATGTTGAGACGATTTGGGTTAGTCGATTCTTGCTGTCATTGTTTGAAATGATATGGGTGAAATCGTTTTCTTGCTATTGTGATTTGATCTGTCTTTGCATGAATTGAGTTGGAATAAGAACTTGTTGTGTTGGTTGTTGACGGTATTTGGGAATTCGAAATGGGTTTTTCTCTGATTAAATGCTATATAAGAACGGTGCAGGCAGTGTGGGTTGTTTTCATTACTGTGCGATTGTTCTTTTGTTATATGAACTTTTGTGATAAAATTGTACAGGATGTACGAGTTGCTTGATGTCGTTTCTATACTGAAATTTTTCTTAAAGGAAATAAGACTTTTCCTTTCCTTCTGCTGTTTCGGGATTAGAAGGAAATAGCATTTTTGGATTTTAAAGGAATTGGCATTAGAGTTTTATCTGAGCATTACAAACTCGGTTAGAAGGAAATGATAGTAATGTAATTATTGCTGTGCTTCTTCTTTTATATAAATGGACGAATACAATTTGGGTATTCGTGGGAGCTAGAAAAGAAATTGTTTTTCTTCTGAACTTATAAATGATTACATTCTTTCTTGCTGGGATGAAAGGTTGATTTTGTTGTGTTTTATGGAAACGACTTGATCTTACAGTTCGGACAGTAGTCGTGAAAACGAGCTTGGCTTGTATTTCTGTGCATTAAATGAATTATGTTGATTCTTGCTGTGGGGGTTAGATGATTTGTTGTGTTTTATTGATGCTGTTCGATCTTCTAGTTCAGACTGTCTTTGTGAATACGACTTAGCTTTGGATTGTTGTGCAAAAGAATAAATGCATGGAAATTTTGTCTTGCTGTTTGGGTCTGTCTTGACTGTACCAGACTTACGCATTTAACACCCTATACGGGTTTACTTTGATAGAGGTAATGATAACTGATTATTGCATTCTGAAGTTCTGCATATTATCATGAACTTGAAAAATGGATTTTGGGTAGAAATGTTTGTTGGCAGTGAGCTCGATTTGGGTGTTTTATTTCATTCTGAGCAAATGATGGTTTCTTATTGAAATTATAGGGAAACTAGTTCTTCCTTTCTCTGTTGTTTTAGATTTCGAAATAAATAGTAACTGGGTTTATTGAACCTTATAAGTTCGGATTGTTGGAAGTGACAGCGGTATTTAGATTATTTTTCTGAGTGCTGTGCTTTCTGTACAAATGAAATATTTAATTGTTTCGTGTGGTCTTCTGATCTTGGCACCGTCATTTAGAAGAAATGAAATCGGCCTGAACAATTCTTGTTGAGTCTGAAGAAAATGATTGTTTTCTTAGTGAAAGGTTAAAGGAATGAAATTTTCTCTTTTTGCTGTTTGAATTCTGGAAATAGCATTGGAAGCCTTACTGTGCTCTATGATTGGTCTTGCTGTAGGTAACAACAATGAGTAAATTGTATTTTGAACTGTATGCGTTCATGGAAATAGAAAGTCATGTGAATAATTGATTTCGTGATTGTATAACTGTTATTTGGTTAAAAATACAGTGAAAGAAATATGGATTCTTCTAGTACAGTAAGTACATAGTATGCATTCTTATACTATTTGTTCTATGATAAATACGATGTTGTATTAACCTATTTTTGGGTATTCATATGAGCCTGATTTAAATGAATTATTGATAAGGACGATAAATTCTTCCTTGTTTTCATTTAAAGTTGATTATGAATGAAATTATTCTTGCTGCTGGAAAGTGAATTCCGAATGGATTTTGTAAGTTTCACTCTGAACTGTTATCTTGATTTGTGTCTCGTTTGGATTCAATTTTTAGGACAGTCATGAGGAAAGAAATAGGAATGTGGATGGATAACTTGGAAAAATGATCTTTTCTTCTTTCATACAGTTGGAAATCTGTAATCGTTAAGAACGAATTTTGTAGTGCTTGGGTATGAGCAACTATATGCATTGCTGTTTGCTTTCTCGTCTGTGCTTGATTGCTTGGAATCTAATGTGATGCATGAACTGAAAGGAAAGTAATTGGTTACGTTTCAGTTAGTTTTACCCTTTGCATTTATTACTAGTGAAAGGAATGGAAAGGATAACAGTTATGTTATATCAGCAGTATGCTACTTGTATTCCTAAACTTTACAAATATTGTAATTTGGAACTTGTAACGGTTCTGTGGAAAAATAGGACAACAATTCTTTGGCTGATTGGGATGGTATTTTGATGGTTCAGTTGTTATGCTGTCCCATTCTTTTGATGCTTGATTTTTGATTGATGTTCTTACTGTCGTTTCATAAAAGCAGGGTTCTTTTATTGAGACAGTTAATTAAAGCACCTCATTTTAATGACAAGTGCTTAATATGCTCAGTTCATTGAACTGACCCGTGCAAGTAATTTTTGCAGATGGAAATTGATTAGAATGAAGACATGGCTGTTTTCTGATGCTTCTTTTGATTATCAGAAGATGAATTGTATTTGTTACTGTTATTCCTCTACGAGGAATTGTGAAAAGAAGAAAGTACATTCTTCTATCTATGAGTTGTAACGATGTTTTATATAAACAAAGTCCAGTCAGTTGGATTGGCAAATGTATGGATTATGAAATGGATTGATGAATACAAATACAAGTGTGATATTTTAATAACTATATCAGTTTGATATTGTTGATTAAATTGGAAATAAAATGTTATTTCTTGATTTGGATTTATTTAATTGTCCTTGGATGGATGTTAAAAAGGAATTGATATCTATTCTTACCTAAATGCAACTTTTAAGTTGAAATGTGCAATTAGTTCATACTTGGGTAAAGATGAATTTTTAATTGACATTAAAAAGGATTAGGAAGAATATGATTCCATAACTGATAGGTATTCAGGATTAGCTTGGAAGCTAAGGAATATCAATTAACTTAGGAGTAACTGAACTTCGTTTCCGAACTCCATTAATAACCTCGTATGTTAAATTCAGAAAGAAAGGATATGGGATAAATATATCCATAGCTAATGGACCTTAACTATGTAAGGTTAAGGGGAATAAATGAATACATTTATTGGAAATTAGACCTCGTTTAGATGATGTTTAATAAGCTGGAATTCTGAATTTAGTTACAGTTGTAAAAATCTTGGATAAGTTTAATAGGTTAAACTTATCACATCCGTCGGTAACGGGCTGCTTAATCCAACGATTAAGAAGAGAACCAAGTAGGAAAAACGCAACCCTTCGGTAAGAAGGAGAAGATGTAAAGCAAGCTAGAAGACGGATTTAGTCTCTCTTAGCTATGTACAACTGTAACGGGAACGAGGATAAAGGATCAACATGGTTGCTGAAAGTTGATCTTAAATATTAAGATCATATCCAAATCACTTGAGCAGGATGTGTACTCTCGATGGGAGGATTCCGTAGGACATTGACATACACCAGCTACAACAAGGTGTCTTCATGAAGACAGGGTCTTCATGACAACACAATGTTATAGCTGACATATTACAATGCCCTCCCAAATTAAAACATCAAGAATACATAGGCTGAATGTGAAGTTCTTGGCTGGGGATAGGAGTATGATCACGTATACGGAGTGACTCCGGAGGACTAAAGATAACTAGACACACGGAGTCGTGGGGAACGACATCGTATGTCTGCGTATCTTTAGTTACCAGGAGTGCCTTCCTATACTCGTTCATATTGCTAGTTGGAAATTGGAAGTTTAAATCTGACCTTAATTTGAAAGGACTGGTAGGAACCAGGAAAGACCATTCTAGATAACAGGTGAAGTGAAGTGAAGGACGTATTCCATTGATGTGTATCACATCCAGGAATATGATCATGCAAAGCATGTGAAAATCTTTGGCCAAAGTATCGCAAGTGCTGGTTGCGTTGTCCTAATCACTTAATTTAAGATGCAGGATGTTAGATGAATATCAGTAACAGATATTCAGATAGGCTTCTTAAATGGATCACTTCGATAACCGGTAACGGTTAAGAGAACTTGTATATATAATATACTATGCATGAACGAACATGAAGGATCGGTTGTTGCCGAGTCATGAAATGAAGGATCGTTGAAACTCCGAGCCATGAAAATGGGAGATCGGCAGTTCTTCGAGTCATTTACAGCAGCATATAGAATTTGTTATAAGATTGAATGGCATTGAATGTGTGTTCCATATTGTAAATATGCGAACAGGGAACATTAGTTTTAAAAGGAAATTGTGTGTTCCAAACTGTGTTGTTTGGGCAGAGAACAATTATTAAAACTTGAACGTGTGTTTGAATTATATAATTCATAACAGAGAACGTTATACAATTTTTTTTTTTTTCTTCCCCTTGTTCTAGTATCTGCGAGTGTTGAGAGAAATCACTCTAGCCATTAATGTAGGACCTTGCACTCTTAATGTTCTATGTCATGTTTTACCTAATAATATCAATTATAATATCTTTCTACGCCATCATTGGTTACATACTATGCATGCAATCCCTTTTATCCATGTCGTAACACATAAGGTCCTTGTAACACTATCTTCCATGGATAATGCTACAGTAGATTCCACACCTCATGTTGTTAATCTTTGTGATATCCCTCTCATACATGATAATGAAGACACTACTTACATTGCACATCATTATCCTCCTATGATGGATTATAATGTTACTACTTTACATGATGATATTTATATTGGCACCCATGATACTCCTCCCACTATGTCTTACTCTCATCCAAATTATGTTCGATCCCTAATGCATATTGTTGCACACTTACCTAAATCTAGATCTTTGTCCCCTATGGTGGTTACTACATTTATAGCACCTGAGGTCTTGAGAGACACTCACACCCCTCTTCACAATGTCACCATGACTATGACTTTCAAATATGTTGCTTGGAACAACTTTCGATGCAATTCTAATGATCCTATGCTTACTGAATCTAATGTTACATCACATGCTACAACTTCCCCACTATAAGTAAAAACACAACACACTAATTTGATAATAATTTTGGATGCTTTTCCCTTACCCACTTTATAAAATTTTGTGCATGACTCATATGGTATGGCTACACCTCATCTTATTGCATCAATGGGGGAAAATTAATCCCCCTCTTTCCAAATTTATGTCTATGGTTTCTTCCATCGTCATAGGGGCTAGTACATACAACTTTAGTGCTTCCTCTCTTACCAAATTTCACTTATTGCTTACCAATGTTCCACCTATTCTAGTTTATCCTAATGGACATATTCTTATTGTTTATGTCATCACACTTAATACTCACGTAGTTTGAATCTTGGAATTTATAGGGTTCTCACCTCATTATGTTAACATTGTTCTATGGTAACTCTTGTGTTACCCTTACTACCCAATGGCACACTCTTGTTCTAGGTTCAAACATGACTGTTGAGGGCACAATTACACACATGAATCTCACTTTACACACATACACACTAGGGGGGAACCATGCTTCCATCCCCTAGTCATAGGATCTTATATTCTAAAAATACAAAAAAATCAAATTTGGTAAAAATATAAAAACGTTAGCTTAGATTTTGGTTGGATGTATCTTTGCTTGCTTATATTATTCTAAGTTTCAGTTTTCCTTTCATGTTAGCTTGATTCATAATATGTTCTATCCTTTCACATCATGCATGTTTACATGGTATTTTGAGGTGAATGCAAGCTATATACATGTTATCACATGATGCATGTTGCTTGAAACTTTTCTCTATTAGAAACATTGAGGCTCCTAGGGGCATCTACCTTACACACCTTTCCAAATCAAGTGATATTACTACAATACATACTAATTTAATTTATATTTCATTGAGATATATACATTGTGACATACTATTCCTTATTATAACATGCTAATAGGTGCTTCACGTGTAGCATTTTTTTGCAGGCTCACTACTATCACCAAATTGCAGCACCCTCTGATTGCTAGCATGTGAGTTTACTAAGAGAAGTAGTGTAACTAGGTAACATGGAATTGTCTCAAGGTGTGGGACCTTGCAGTTGAGATAACTCTCTAGAGAAAGCTGGTTCTTCTTCCTAAACTAATGCAACAACTAACTCTAGTGAAAGAAAATTTCCTAACTACTCCTAATCTATGATTTCCAAGGGTAGGGAGAGGGGGAGTGCATGAAAATAAATAAATCCTACACTAAAAATGGTGATAACACCAAGAGAAGGGTGTGGGAATCTCTCCAATGAGTGAAAATGGAAGAAAATGAAGGGCAGAGAGGGTAGAAATAATTACCACAGTCCAACAAGAACATTAAACTACCATTTCCATGAAGGAACAACATATATATACTCTGCAAGATGAATAAAATAGGCACAATACATCTACAACTTAAATGAAGAAGTAAAAGAATGCAAAAAACATAAGAAAGGGAACAAAGATATCAACAAACTTAAGTTTATTGCTTCATTAATTCACATAGTTCATTACAATGCAAGGGAAAGGCCAAGATCATCATGCAAGATATCCAAAATGGAGGCCTGTAGCACATTGGTGTTCTAAAACAATTTTGGTAGAGTTTCGCTACATGATAATCCCCCCCTTTCATATGAGAGGTGCTTTATAATTTATAGAAATGAGAGGAGAAGAGAGAGAAAGTGAAAATCCCTAATGCACACCATCACCTACCCATAAAATGCAATTACTAACTAGAAATCATCATGGCGCACCTACAAAGCCCATACCCTCTTTTACCATAACTTGTTGGAGAAGAAAATGGCCTCCATACCCCATTAATGCTGGTGGTTGGCTGGTACTGTTCATTGGAATGAAAAATAATTTTTCCATTTTTTCACTACCTTTCCCTCACCAAAATTGAAAATTTTAGTTTCTTCTACATATATGGCTTTGAGATCTTTCTATAAAGTCCAATTTTGTGAAAAACGCAGCTCCCAATCAAACTTTATGGCCATTTCTTCATGCCCAATTTAGCGGGAAACCAGGGTGTCACTACTTGTTACTTCTCTTCTTTGCAGACCTTTGCGGGTGCATTACTTCTCTACTCTACTCATCAGACATTGCAAACTTATTTAGTTTGTTTTTATAAGTAAAGAAATTCCAAAACACTACATTACTTCAACTTCTCCCATCATACTTTTTGGTGTTTAGGGGGTCCACTGCTTATCTGGGGAGGTGATCCATCTCACCCTTTAGCTTGGTTAATAACTCTCTACACAACTCACTTGTATTTGCATCAGGATTTAGAATGATCCAACTCAGTTATTGACCCAAGTTCCCACCTCTTATCCATGCCCCGCTTTGCGGGTTTCAACATTACTTTTACTTCGGTGAAACAAGATCTTGTGCTTAAGTCTTGGCTCCTTAGAACACCGCTTCACCTTATCAACAACTTGCCCAGCTTATCAGGTTTGTGCAATGACTTAACTTGCATTGATTGGGGGGTGGACAACTTAAATTTTTTGGGAAGTAAAGTGACTTGGGAAGACCGAGTCACCTTTACTCATGCCTCACTTTTAGCTTTCCTTCCTTGTGAGGTTTGACACCACTTCTTGCATTGATCAATCCACTCACCACTTTGAATTAGGGGACCTCCATTTCGCCATAACTCCTCATTCTCACTGATCAATTCTCCACTTTCTGTAATACTCTTACTTCGGCAATTACACCACCCATTCCTTTGTAATAGTCGCCCTTTCAAATGACGCAACTTGAACTCGTCGACCCTCTTAACTCGCTAGCTCACCTTTTATGTAGTGGTCATGACAACTCCTACTCAGTGATCGCAACCCCCATTACTTCAAATTAATCACCGCATTGAACACTGTAACTCTTCTATTTGAGCTCTAGCCCAACTCGTCTGGTCAAGCTCTTTTTCACCGACGATGCCAACTCCTTCCACATTCATGTTGACACAGATTAACCCTAACTCGAAATTTGTCCTTCCCCTAACTTCATTATTACACACCGTCGTTCATCCCTCTCCATGTCGAGTTCAGTTTTCAAGCTTGCCTGACCTTGTTTCGCCCACGGCTCGTTACGAGAACCTCCGACTCCTTGTTGTGCCCCAAGTCATTTCTTTGCACCGATCCAACCCCTGTCTCAATGCTTCCCCATCCTCCTATGACTTACCTCCGCGATGACCCCATTGACTCCTCAATTTGCCAACTGACCTCGGTGATTTCTAGCTCCCATACCATTCGCATGTCATGACTCAGCTCACCGAGGTAACTTGACAAACCACCCTTCGCTGTCCCGACTCGTCATCCACTCAACTCATGACCAAGCTATCTCTTTATGCAAAACTTCTAGCGCACTGAGGTAACTCAATGAGTTAGCTCTCCACTGACTCACCCCCAGTCTTCCACCCAGCTCACCTAGCAACTCGACGAGCTGCTAGAGAGCTCCTGAGCTATTTTTGACCTTTTTTGAAATTTTCCATGATTTTTTTGGATTTCTTTGAATTTATTGAGTTCCAAGGGGGGTACAGAGTGCAATGTGATGTCTTGAGACCAAATTTGCAAATTTTCCCGCTTTTACCCATTTTTGGCTGAATGTGGGACAACAGGGCCCACTTTCTCTTACCAGTTAGACCTTAAGCCTTTGAAACCCAAAAGAGGAAAAATCCTTCCTCTGATCTCAAATATCCTGAAAACAATGTAAATGCTCCCAACACATGAATTCTCCTTACAAATCCAGATCACCCCTGGTAGTTTGAGAAGTGTGCAAGCCTAGGCTTCCCAGTTGTCCATTTCACCCAAGGGGGGTGAAAATGGATAACAATTTGGTGACTCGTGGTGGCATCTTCCCACTAGATGAGGTTAACCAATTGCCTGAATATGTCCGTTGGGCATGGAGTCTGTCTAGTAAACACAAATTTGATCCTAAACTCTGAAATCTTGTCCTCAAGCTAATGAAACATTGTTGTTTTAACCTAGAACTACCTTTTGCTCGAATTTTCCAACTTTAATAAGAAAATATTAAAGTTCACATGAGTGGAAAATTGTTTTCATCTTAAAAAATATTTTCTTCTTCATATACGCAAATTGACCTGTTGGGGTGAAAATGAAGATCTGAACTTGGATCCTTCACTTTTGAACTTACTTGGGGAACTACTGAATGTTGGAGTTGTTCCAAAACTACCTAGCTGCCCATAAGTTCACAAGATTTCCGATTTAATAAGATGAGAGTGGAAAATTGTTTTAAAACCTAAAACCTTCCACCTTTCCCTCCTTCGATCCAAGTTGAAACTGAGCAATAACTGCATACAAATTTGATCTTCAACCCTGAGTTGTTGGGGCTGCATGGATGAAACAGATTGAAACTGTCCCAAATCTGGTTCTTTGGTTTTAAATGAGGCATTAGAAGCTAAAGTTATGACTGATCTGAAGAGACAATAGAATGAAAAAATTGAAATCTCCCTCTAAATCTTATCTTTAGTTGTTTTGCATTTGAAAATTCATTACGATTGTAGTTGTTTCCTGCAACTTTGAACTTTTTGCTGTAATATCTTCCTTCTAAGGCATACTGAACTGTGTAAAGATACCACCAAAAGTAATAGAACATGTGCCCAAGGAACTTAGGGAAACTAAAACCTATTCTAACAACAGGACAGTGTGCTACAAGCACTTGGAGAAATTATAAATCCTAAACTAATATGTACAAGGATGAAATTTTTCTTTATTAATATTGTCTAAGATAGATTCCATTGACTGGAATCTACAGTTCTTCACCATCCAACTTGGACAATTAGAAAGCATTATTACTTTTTCACCCCGTGATCATGGAGGGACCAGGACCCGTGATCATGTAGGGACCACTCCATATAACATCAAACTTGGAATGCTTTCTCGACTTTTCCCTGTCAGCATCCCACTTTAGAACCAAATCTCCTTCTTGGAAGGTTATGGCTTTGGATTTCTTATCAAAGGACCTCTTAATCAAGGCTTGATCCTCTTCCATGGTTTGCATTGCATGCTCTCTTAGCTCCTCTAACTCCATGAATTCTACATATCTAGCTTCCACAGGCTCAAATTCAGACAACTCCAGCTTCTTTAGTAGCTCCAATGATGACAACTCAAGAGTTATGGAAATTCTAGCTTCTTTCCCATAGACTAGATTGTAGGGAGAGCTTCTCGTAGACCAAACCACCTTTAATTTAATTTTATTTTCCTTTCTTAGGTGTGATCCTATCATCCCACAAGGATGATTTGAGCTTAGTGTGCCATGTCCTTTATTTTTCATCAAGAGTCATCGTTATGATTCTCAACAAATTATCATTTGTGGACTCAACTTTCCCATTACCCTGGGGGTAAAAATTATATGAGGTGCTCAAATATATTCCATACCTAACAGCGCATTATGAAATATTAGTGCCAAGGAATGCTAGAAAATTGTTTGATGTGATAGTAGCTGGGACACCAAATCTAGTAACAATCCCCTCGTAGAAGCCTAGTATACTAGACTCATTTGACTTCTTGAGTGCCAGTTCGTGAAATAATCCGTAGCTGTGAGAATCCACTTGTGGCTATAGTATTTTATTTTACCAAGAACAACCCAAGGCACGTTGTCACATCACTCAGACAGACTTGAGCGCTCACCTGAAATGCACAAGGGTACCAGGCCCCTCTTTTATGGAAGCTTTGTCAAGGAGTTATCATGAAGAGACATATAATCCATAATCATAATAACCAGACCTATAACAACCATGCAAAGATAAACCATAACTAGATCTAGATCTTTAACCATAGAGCATAAAGAATCAAACAAGAACTAGTATCAGATTTACTACAAAAGATCCAACAACAACAACATCAATAACAAGAATCCATCCACAACGATCCATTGTATTAATCCATAGCAAAACCAATATCCAAATACATCATAATAGTCATTACTAAGTCAAGCACGTAGGTTTACCAACAACATAACTCAAACATAACCTGATCAAGATCTCCTAAACCGTCCAAATCAACACACACACACACACATAGTGGTGGGGACTTTCCCTTCACCACTTAGGCATCCTCAAAATAGGTTGTATGCTAAGAATAGCTATGTGCCAGTACAAGATATCTATAGAAGCATGCAAGCTCCTTTAATAATAGATATCCTATAGTTAACCCCTAGTTCATATCCTATTATTAGCTCAAAACACTGCATGTCGCTTGATCTTCCACTCGTCCCAAAATAGCCTGGTGTGTCTTCCAAGTATTCCAATAAGACATGCTCTACACTCAATCCATTCTTAGCCCATCCATGCAAAATGACTAAGTACTTGAACTCTAAATTTCCTTGGCATACCCTCCTTCCCTAGAATTTCGTGTGCATGAATGCGCCCCTTATCCACACGCCCTAATCTTATGCATCTTTCATACTTAGGAATAAAATATCTCCAGCCAACATTACTCCACACTAGCTTCATTGTCGCCCTCGACAATGGGTAATCATGCCTTATCTCTCCAAAAATAAAGACTAAGGAATAAAAGAATGTTCTAAACATAGTGAATGAATAAATACCACAAAGAATCTGGGCACCCTACCCTTTTGAAGGAAAAATTAACTCAGGATACTCACTTTTGATCTCTATCTCTAACTCATTCCAATCACTAAGCACCTTATTCGTCTTGTCAGGGATATCTGTGAGTACTCCTTCCATCTCATCCATAGTCATGTTTTTGCCCTCGTTTCTGCAACACTCTAAGGACATTTTCTAGACTCAAGATCATCCCATCCATCACATCCATGTATTGTGCTACAAATTTACCAATCTCCTTTATTTTATCTTTGTGAGGGTCCTGAGCTGCTGTGAGTGTATTGCACTTTTTTGCTAGTAACACCAGCCTCTCCTCGCACCCAAGTGTTTGATTATTCTTTTCTTGATGGACTGCATTCTCCTCCACTAGAATCCTTATCTTGATTATTGTCTCAAGATCTATGCACATATTCAATGCCAAATTTTCCTTTTTCATCTCATGTTTTAAGGTCTTAAGCAAAGACTCATACCTTGTGATTCGGCGCGCTATCGTTGCTTTAGTTCTTTCCGTCTATGCTGCAACATCCTTCAGTTTTGGCATCCGTTCTGTACGTTCATCCAACACCATGTGAACCAATGTGTGTAAATAGTGCATAGCGGAGGAGAATATTTGAGCCACCTTTTCCTCATATTGCGGCCTCGCCTCTAAAATTTCATCACCGATTTGCTCCACCATATCAGGTACTACATATGCCTTTGCCTCGATTCTCTCTTTTTCCTCTATCAGGCACTTAATATCTACTTATTTATCCTTTCTATACTCTAAAAAAGTCTTAATAGTTTATGCCTTATCTATATTTTTGTGCAAAACCTCTATAGATACTTTCGTCAATGCATTAATTCATCTAAAAACCGAGTCATCTTGATTGTTACATGGTGGGAATGTGGGGATTTATTCATCCTCCGAGAGTGACATGATTCTTCACACACATTAAAATCAGGCTCATCCATGTGAGTCTTCATATTCTATGATAATTGCTTACGGGTGCATGTGGTTACAATCTCGGGATCCACCATCTCCCACCCATATAACCGTTCCTTTGAAAAAATGCTCTGAAACCTGGTGTGAATTAATGCAAGACCTGATTGCTCCAACCATATGATTTGATTTAGATCTCACCCCTTTCCTTCTCCCACACACCAAAAAAATGTGGAGAAGTGCATTTGATAGATTTATAGGCATTCATTACAGTTGTTAGTGGTTGAATTTTCAAATCATATTTTCCCTCCTTCTCCTCCCCCTTCTCTCATCCATTCATCTATAAATGTAAGAGCATTTCTCATTGATAAGGGTTGGACTCTTTCATTTTGCATAGGTATTTCCTTGCATTTTGAGTTGCAGGCCTTTAGATTTGGTCTATGCATGTGGATATCAACCTCATACGTCATTGTAATAGATTGTGCATTTCTGGAAGTAATAAAAGCATTGTTTTGTGGTTATGTTCTACCTTAACTTGATTTTATTCTTCTTTCTTTCCTTTCCTTCACATTGTGTGTATGTTGTGTTTTCTCAAGTCCCTTGTGTATTATTTTCTTATTGTGCTTCATGAAAACGAACGTGAAATGCATTGTAGACCGTGATACACTTGTCTATCATTTTTGTGTGTGCTTCTCTTCCCTTTCTCTCAAAGATGATCGTGTTCATCCTCCTTTCTTTCTAGTGCTATCACCTCCCTTATTTTTCCATTTTTATGTTCTCTTTCTCTCCCTGGTCCCTTGGTATCTTTAGCTTAGGTTTTAATTTCAGCATTAGGAGTAGCAACAGTAGTAGAAATAGGTAAAGCAACCGGTCTTCTCCGGAGGTTTGTCTCAAGCATGTAAGGTCCCATAACTTGGAGACCGTCCCATTGTTTCCTCAATGACTCAGTTCAACCTACTCTAAGATGGGTACAAGTTTGAGCTCCAATAGGTTCCTAAATCTTATTCATTTATATCTAATGAGCATCATGTTATCACTTCTATGGTGCCTTCTTTGGCCACTCAAGTGCTGCCTATTTAGTTTACTCCACCTCCTCTTATGGATAGTCCTACTCCTCCACTCAAGTCATATGTGGTCAACAAACAACTACTCATTACACAAGGAAAGAACACTCTAGCTGACATTTTTTGACTCTCGTAATTTAAGGACCTTATCCAGTCCTCACCTTAACGTCCAATCACTTTTGTCAAAGAAACTACTCCTTACATTGATCCAATTAGTGTCTTTTGACTAAATCTTTATCGCTTACATACTTGGGGGGCATGATGTTTATGATCCCTCTCCCTCTTCTAAACAACAAACATGCGTATTACATCTTCATCACATAACAGTCCAACATCCGCTCATTCCACTCATACTTTGACATACACTAGCATCGTAAATAGCTGATGAAACACTCTTGTGCTTCGGTTCACACTTGACTGTTGAGGGAATTCTATACACATGGACCCCACACATTGCACAATAGTCACTACACATTAGGCACCACATATCATCACACATCATCTACAAATTGTACAGTCCATTCCAAGCTATAGATATTTCCCATCTTCATACATCATACAAGTTCTACACATGACTCACACACTATGTTATAACTATCACATGTTGCAAGTTTTTCACACATCATACACATCATCTTACATTATACATCTCACATTCCATTTTACATCTCATATCTTACATTTACTATGTTAAAAATCTTAGGCCATCTACACATACTGCATTACATTTTGTTCATCCTACCACACATAATACACATTTTACATATTCAATTTTATGCACTTCACTCACTACTCGATGACGCACTCTAGTCTCACAATCGATACTTGAATTTTGAGGGTATACATCACAGACATCATCACCCTTAAATCTTCATCATTCAATATTTTTCTCACGTGACATTCCTAGGATAAGTGATATATAATTTAGGCTATAGGATCAATTCTTCTAGCATCATATTGTGATAGGCTACATCATCACTTTCACTTACATTGTTTAGTGGTATATGCTTTATGCTAAATCACCACTCCTTTCTACTCATCTTGTCATGATATACACTTAGGTTACAACATCAAGCACACGCCATCTCTATGCTGCATATCATCACCACACACGCATCACAACGTACTACACACAACACATAATTTGACCATTTTCTGATGACACACTATCATTTATGGTTCATTCTTGACTTATGAGGGGGCATACTAAATGAACCTCAGTAGATACACTTCCATTCACTTGGGGGGCACGTAACTCCTATCACTCACTCTACATTCCATTTCATCCATCCACAACATGCTACATTTTATGGTTGCATGTACTCTTGCTTGCACTTACTTTTACATGTTCGCTTTATTACACGTGCTAGGTAGATATCTTGTATGTCATTATCATTATCATACACACATGCACATTCACTTGATTTCTAGTTGTGATTGCATGTTATACATGGATACAACATGCAACATGGATGCTTGACTACCAGTCCCATAGTGGATCCTGGGGGCATCCACATTTGTACGCTATATTTTCTATTGTTTCATTTTTGTTCATAGCACAATAATTTTGTTTATAATGTTTGTACATAGTTGTTATTTTTCAAACATGCTAATGGGTGTTTCATGTGCAACATTTATTACGCAGGGATATTTACTTCCATATTTTTTTGTTACATTTTCTTCTATTGCTTGTTCTTTTTTGCAACCTTTTCCCTTTGTCTTGTATGCACACTTGTTTGTTTGTGGGCATTGCGGTGATGAGTGTCTTACAACACTATGAGTGGTGTCCCATGTTTACAACTCGCTTTGTGTGACCTACATTGTCTTATTGGGTGTTTACATTATCTGCTTATTTTTAGCTTACACATTGTTTGTTTGGCTTACATTTTTCTTCTACATGCATGCTTGTTTTTACTAACACGTTTTTCCTAGCCACTTGTTTATATGTGCCTTGGCTTATACGGAGCACATTTCCCTTCCCCCTATAGGACATAGTTTCAGTTTACATGGTCGGTCCTCTTTTGGAGTTGCATTCTCCTATCCCTGACTTCACATGCACCCTTAAAGAGGGGGGGCATCATTTGGGTTTACACATAGTACTGGTACAATTATCGTCCATGACACAGTGGGTTACATAACAAGTGAGTTCAGAATAATCTACATAAATCCATATACAACGGATTTTATAGAGCAGATTGTCCTTAACATCCTGGGGAGGAGTTATAGGTTAGAAGAACATCAGAATTTCCTCCCTACACTTCTTTGGCCAGTGGCGTTGGATCACCCAAAAACCAGAAAATATAGAGGTCTCTTCATAACTCTCAAGAATCAGTTACAAGTTGGAGGAACATCAAACTTTCCTTACTACACTTCTTCGTCCAGTGGCGTGAGATTACCCAAAAAACTCACACTTCATTGATAGTTATAGGATATCCTTTCTACACCCTTTTGTCTCATCATAGATCAAATGCACATGTTTCTTTTTCATTTTTGTACTTTCATTTACAATATTTTTACTATATACATACATTTTTACACATATGCATTTGTATTTAACTACTTGATCGTCTTATCTTTTGTAGGTCCATCTGTATGGAAAGAAAGTAGTAAAAAAAACAACACACACATGGTGGGTATCTCACACACACGATACTTACCATGCAGGTACACTACACACATTGGCATCTACACGCATGTTTTCACCTAGGTTCACTTTCATCACTTTTTACATTTTTTGCAACTTTAGTCTCCACATTCCATGTTTTTTATCACAAAACCCTTTGTCTAGTCCTTTGGAATGCATTCTATAGGATTCTACATGGATTATCAGGTATGCATCTCTATCTACTCTATGTTACCAAGCTTTCCACTCACCAAATAAAATGGGGGAAAATATAGACACAAAATCATGCACTTTGAGTCAATATTTAGTCCCGATCTCATGCTACTATTCATATGGTTCTCATGTAGAAAGAGTAATAATTAAACCATGTCTTCAGCCATTTTTACATTTCTTGATGTCGTATTTTTATCTTACACTTGTACTTACCCAGTATGTATTATCATTTTACATTTTTCCTATTTCTGACTGGGGCACCCAGCTAGGACTGGAGAGCCCTAGGCACCCTGGTCCCCTCTGGGGCACCATGATCCTCTTTACACTTTAATCTCACCTTTTGGGCATTTTCTAGCCATTTGAGATTTCCATATTTTTGGTGGTTGGCTTTTTCAGGGTTAATTACGAAATTAAAGCAAGATAACCCTATAAATATAAAGTTATGAGACCATAATGAGGGACCAAGCACTAAGCGTCTACTATCACCATTTAGAGTTGCATCCATGAAAGGAACCTAAAGCTACATTTGCATCTATCTAGCTCCATCACAAGTCACACAAGGATGGTTCATCTGCATCACACTTCATAGGAGGGGAGTCTATTGTTTCCATGCACACATTTACCACATTCTATATCTAGTTATTTACTCATTACTTCACAAAGTATGAATGGAACAAGAGAAACCTAGGACACGATTTACACACACACACACACACACACACCTAGAACTACATTGGGTCTGAGATGTAGTGCAATACTAAGTGATAAGTCCATCCATTTGGAGCCAAGGACAATTTGAACCCTTCATATGCATATTTCATTTTTTTATGGTTTTGATGTTTTGTTTAGGGTTTTACAGGTGATTCTTCCTCCTTAGATTACAACGGCATTCAACATAGTTCAGTGACATTAGTGCGATAGGATGAAAAGACAAATGAACATCCAACGATGCTCCAGAGGAGGTTCCCTAGTCATTTCTGTAGACCAGGGCACCCAGATTTCAGACCAGGGCGCCCCAGACACCCCTATCCCTTTCCAGGAACCACAGTCTACCTAGATAGTCTAGATATATAGCTTCTTGGGCTTCTGTGCAACTTTTCCCTCCTCATATTTAGCCAATCTTCTATATGACACAATTCCACATCTTTGTCGAATCAACTAAGGACTTCTTGACCCTCTCTTACCATTAGGGTTTCACATTTCACTACCTAGATTGCTTGGTTATATCTATTATATTTTATTATCATTTATTTATTGCTTCTATAGCATTAAATTACACTATAATGGAGAATACTTTCTATTTTAGTTAATTACCTTCAAACCCTCATTCCTAAAACTCGTTCAAACTTGGATTTTCATGCCTTGATTTGGATTGAAACACTTGCACTCATGCTCTCTATCATTCTTCATATTTTTTCCAGCATCCTCAACTTTTATTTCATTCCCTTAAACCAATTTCAAACTTTCACCTAGGTCACATTTTCCCTCCTTGTCTAACCAGTGCAAATTTGAATTCAAACTTCACTTTTATATGCACTCCCACTCAAAAAAATAAAGAATGTCAGTCCCAATCCTTTATTTAGACAAATACATCATTAAAAAAATCCAATACATTCATTAAAACATTAATAATGGACCTATGTAGGTAGGGCCATGCCCAAATGCACCAAACTAGCACTAAACAATCTCAAAACCATTTCACCTAGATGATCTAAAACCTAAAACACCATAACCATGATTAGTCAAGCTCCAAAATTCACCAAAAATGTCAAAGATGACATAAAAACACCATCCATGGTCGTTAATTATCTCTAACCAATCAAATTATTCATAACCAACTCAAGAATGCCCATATTCTTCACCAAAAAGTTATTTCCAGGACCCTGTCTTTACCTTTGGGCCTCAAACCCACCCAAGAACAAATCAACTATGGGATTTAACTGCTCATTAGAATCCCTTGGACCTGTAGATTATATCCATGTTTTTTATAGCTTAAGAAACATCCATATGTGCAAACCATATCAACTTTCCTCTTCATAGAATTGAGCTTCATAGAAAGTAATTTTAGGAAATCAATTGGTTTTCACCCTTGCTGCCACTTTAAATACCTGTAAAGGCCTTCACTAGGAACAAAATTCATCCATCTTCAATCTATAGCTGATATCAAGAAGAAACTAATACATTTCATGTCACTTATACCTCATTCTTTTATCCTAAGCAATCCTATCTTGAAAATAAGCAACCTTCTTCCTCATAGATTGAGCTGGATGACCAATCAAAACATCTCATCATGAGATAAAATTTATACCAATGGAACGCCCTATGAATTATCTTTCCATGAAATCTTACATTTCCTTCCAACTCTAAGTGGAAGGACTTCAACCAAATCCAACTCTAAAAAATTATCCTTTGGTCTTTTAGGACTCAAGAACCTTTAACAAACATAAACAACTCAGAACAATCATTTTACCTTATGAAGATACTTAACACCCTGCTTGACTAGGCATCCTCAAAATTTTATACTCAAATAAATGGTCATAAATTCTTCATTTTATATCAAAAATACAAGTTTTATAGACCATTATAAATCTATTTGAACCACAATCACAACACAACTTGAATCAAGTCCTAACTCTTCCTATAGCTCCTACAATTCCACTTTTACTACAAGCTACTCCAAATTGCCCAAAAAACTAGTCTTCATAAATAGGGTAAAATTTTCCATTTATAAGCTCAACCATGGTCTAAAACTATCGTGGACATTTCCAATAACTCAAGGGTGAAAAACCATGTCAATTTATTTCTCATCTTTTTTGGAGAGCTTTGGCACAAACTGAAGATCTACATAAACAAGCATTTTCAATTAGGTCCCATATACAATCATATGATCTAAAATACCTTTCTAGAAATCTAGAGGATTCCTATACAAATGTAGACACCAAATTTGGGTCACACTCCCCCTTTATCCCACACGTATATTAATTTAATTACCTACAGTTAAATTAATGCCCATTCTCAAAATATTCATTAATAAATACCTTGATTAAATTAATTTCCAGCTCACCTAGACACCTCACCTCACCACATCACTTAGACACCTCATCATAGACCTATTCTTAGCAAGTTTCCTTTTAACTAGGACCTAATATCCACTTACCATAACAAACTAAGACTTAGTCTAACCCTAACACTAAATGTCTATTCTTCCTCTAACCACATGCACACTTACTTACGTGGAAAATTCCATTTTGGATTCGTAACAATGGACAAAACTAGCCAAAAAGATATCCAAGATCTGCAATTTTGGCATCTTAGGATATCCCGCCTTAACTGATGCCGATCAACCGAAACCGATGCCAGTCACCCTAAACTGTCGTCGGTTACCATATATTCACTCTGGTAACCTTGTTCCCTGAGGTTGGAAGAATTATTCAAGTTTGGAGAAGAGAGATCTACATGCAAGCATGCACCATAGTACTCTTGCACATCCAGACATCCTGAACCAGCACCAAGCACTAATTTGAAGGACAAGCATTCACGGTAGCATTTCGGGAAGCATGGTTATGGCACTGACCATCAGTTCCTCGGATCAACCATCACCTCCATCAAACTACCAGGTCTGCAAGTAAAAGTAAGTACATTTGGTTATGCATCTTTCAATACTTACTTAGATTAATTTCTTTATCTCTGTTTGGGAGTCCTAGTCTCCTTTGCATCTCATCACCTCTCACCTTCCTGTCAATCCCTCCACCTAACCACCTACAACCTCCCAGCTCTCCATACTCGACTCCAGACATATCTGAGTATTCCTAACACTTTTATCAAGCTTACCATCCTCTGTCTATTCACAAAAAAACCTCAAAACCAAAATTTGTCGAGTCTCTATCAGCCTGACCTTACCGATGCTGAGTTAAACTAAACTTTCATTAGTCTCCTCATCAACCGGATCATCAGTCATTCGAGACCAACATTGGTCTCTATATTTGATAAAACCTGTCTGCAACAGACAACCTCATAACATTCACCCAAATAACCCAAACCGCTCAAAACTTGACCATGACTTGTCCCCACCACCTTATTCACATGTCCAACTTCTAAATATAATCATAACCTAGCCTGTTAGATTAGATTTGATTATTTTACTTGAATGAGAAACCTAAATTATATCAAGTACAGTAGGATATTATTAGTTTACATTATTTCTTGCATTAAGCTGTGTTAAATAGTGGATTGAAAACCATCTAAGAAGTTTCACACTTCCCGGAACTAGCATACACTAGGCAAGCTACAATGACATATATTGTTTAATATTCCTCTTGTGGTATTTTGTTTTACATCGCAGGTAGTTTCTCCTAGCAAAAAGGAAGTTCTCGCAATTAGCACTGAATCGGGGAAATCAGAACGTGCGTGCACTCTACCTTCCACCTTCATTCACAGGTATTCCTCCTCATCCCTTACCCTATCTATTTTTCTCTTATGTATGCAACTTATCAACAAAACATTTTGTCATGCCCGATGGGACCGTCTCTTGGGTTCATTGCATTTGCTTCGTATAGGGAAACTTTTTGTGTATTTCTTTCCTTTTGAAAAATACACATTCAATCTTCTCCCTGAGTAATATTGTTTTCTTCTAACTGTCTAAATGACATTTATCATTTGGTGTTTAAAACTAACCAATAATTTCTTCTTGCATTTGCATAGTAGTGAAAGAGCACATTCTTGACCTATTCATCATTTGCTTCATCGAATTTTTTTTTTTTTTTGGGTTATAAAGTGTGTTTGCATTTCATCCTTATATGTTGCATTATTATCTCACATTTGAAAATGAGGGCAAACCTATATGTTGGAAATCATGCCCAACTGATGGTTGACATAATTGAATGGTGAGAAAGCACATTTCTTTCTTCTCTCTCTTTTCCAAACTGCACACAAATCATGAATTTACACATTTTCTTAAACAACATCCCACCGAGAAGAAGTTGTAAATGATCAAATGATTATAGTATTGACAATGGGTGTCTTAGTTGGTTTCCCTGTAACCAGTCATAACTCAGAGAAAGGACCACCCCCGCTAAAACATAAACCTTACCTTACCTTTAGATTACCTCTTCTTAAAACACCTTCCTAACCAAAAAATATATTCTGAATTCACAAGTCAGTATTAAATAGCATAAATAAAAACAAACATAAATTTCTCTTTGAGGATTGCACGTTATTCTTAGCTTTGTTCTTGACTTTTGTTTTGAGGTGTGAGGTTATGATTCTTCATTTTCCTTATTCCTTACACATTCTACCATAATAGTTGGTGTATTCTGACTATTTCTAAGTGTGTCAGGGCCTCATCTTATCATTCTTAGATTTTTGGGTTGATCCTTCATCTAATTTAATTCACCAAAAAATCCATTTTTCTTCATTTTTTCTAATTTCATAGTAACTGGCATCGGTCTAGTGACCATCATTGGTGTACATATAACCATCATCGGTGTACCTTAACTGGTGTCAGCTTCTGGCTCTTTTTGGTTATTTTACCTAAAACAACCTTCATCACCAATTCTTTTTTGTTTTTGGTCCTCAAGACACCATCATATCCCCAACATTCTGATATCTCTTTCAGGTACAGTTTCCCCTTTTCACATTCATCAATTTTGTTTCTTTTACTAAAACTGGTATTTTCCACAGTGAGCTGGTATCAATTATCATAACCATCATCGGTTCCCCTTTAACTATCACCAATCATACTGACCGTCGTCAGTTGATGTGTATTTGATTTTAAAATCAAAACGTTGACCAGATTTACCCCCCCAGACTTCATCCTTATCTACTTTTGTTGCTTTTATGTGTCATTTATAGAATACAGTTTTACCACTTGTCACCACTAATTCACATGGTGTTGACTCACAACCAAACCAACATGCCCTTGTATTCCACGCCATCCATCAGCCACTCCCACCTAGTCCATCGCCAACGTCCATCCTGCCACATATGGATCTAAATAATCATATCACCATTTCTACCGGCGAAGAGGAGTTTTGAAGACTCCTTGATCAAAATCCCATGTAGCCTTATGATACTATCTTTCCCACTCATCTACCTAAGACTCGTCATGGACAGCTAGTGTATGATCATGGCTGTATATATTCCTCCTACCCTCACACCCGCTTCCACGTTAGCCACTACTAGCTTGGTGCTGCCCTCATCCACATTAACTCTCTGTGGTCTCTTAGTTAGGTTCCACCTCTGCCTATAATTTTTTCCCCAACGGCATATATTGACACCTATGGTGTCAACCATTCCTTCACCAACTGCACTTTAAACATGGCCCCATCCGCCCCCTTTTCCTCATATATACCAGTTGCATCACAACCACCTCTAGTGTCAGTAATCCAACACCCCAGTCCAAAACCTGGTTCTTTCCATCCCTAAGTCTCTACCACCCATTACCATGAGAGTCGTTACAACCAACCCAACCTATTTACACACATCACCAACAACCACCAATCTCTTCTATCACTTATTATGGGGTACATTACTACCTGTATCTATCCCCCCTTTGCGTAGTTTTCAAATTCGGAACCCTCATGTACTAGGATGCCATCCACATCATACACCCATCATCAACCTCCCTTTACTGGTAGGAAGCACCCATTCCTCAAAAATCACCAATGAACTCATTAGGATGTTGATGGATAATATGTAGACATTAGAAGCATCACATTCTGGCTCTCGTAACTCCTTGACTTATGTTGAAATCTATAATGAGAATTATTCATCCATCCATTCCTATTCATCCTATATCTCTATACATTGGTAAATGCCCAAGTTCAACTGTTTCAACAATAAAGAAGACTTGTAACAGTACTTGTAGTCATTCAAACATGGGTGCTACCTAATTATCCATGATAATGCTTTGCTCTTGTGAACATTTCCCATGTCCCTAACAGGACCCGCCTTAGATTGGTACAATAATTTACCTATACATTCCATCCACTCCTTCAACCAAGTGGCTTAAGCATTCCTAGACCACTTCACGATTAATGTAGTCAAAAAAGTCACCATGACTGACCTATATTCAACATGACAGTATGAAGATGAATCTATCACCGATTTCATTTCTCATTGGCAAAGTCTTATCAACCAATTAACGTTCTAGTTACCTCAAACTAAACTTATTGAGTTTTTCACTAGAGCTTATGTAAGACACATCTCACCAACTCTGTAGGTACAAACCTTCCATACCATCGACGAAGCATTTACCATAGCATGAAAGCTGGAAATTTGTGCCATTGAAGAAAAGAAAATCCAATTACAAAACAAGAACACCCTGTTCAAACTAAATGACTCTTCTTCATCTTCAAAACCCCAAAATAATTATTCAAAATCCAAAGGACTGTCCAATGCGGTAGTTCTCAAAGCAGGTCCATCTCATCCCTCTAATCAAGCCCAACCTTTTCCCAATCTTTCCCTCGTCTAGACCTTTCAGTTCCGGTGGGAGTAGCGGAAGTACACTTCAATTGGAGAGCTATATTCTTCAGTCTTGGAAAAGCTTCTTAAAGATGGAGCCATTACATTTCCTCCCATAAAACCTCATACTGGTTTAGATCCCACTCATCCTATGCCTGGATGGCATAAGGAACATGACTACTATAATTATCATCGTGTTAAAGGCCATATTGATGGTAATTGCATAAATTTTAAGAGCAGTGTCCTAGAGATGATAGATGATGGAGACCTCGTCGTGGACAACCTGAATGCTCCAACAAATCAAAATTTGCACATCTTTTAGATTTCATTCCCTAACCATAAACCATCATCTAATCAAAATAGTGAACCTTCCTCCAGTAACAATAATGTCTGTGAATTCCACATATTTTTTGATATCATACCAGTCATTCCTCAAATTTCACCTATTTCACCTATTGAGGAAATTATGGCATGAGCTCCTTTACCCATAGAGGAGCATACCTCTACTACTCCACCCATAGAGGAGTACTCTTCATCTCCCCCTGCTCTCATGGAGGAACCCATATTTTCTAATGATATCATTCCACCATCTACCTCACAGCCTACCAAATAGTCAACAATATTGATTCTTCCATCCATAGGAGAATTCTCATCACCTTCTCCTCCACCAAGGGAGAAGTCTACTTCACCTCACCTTCCATCTCTCATACCCATAGGATATTATTCCTAGGCATGCCACTACATGTTGGGGGCAGTTCTCCCTCAGCATCTCAGGACCTCATTGATATGATCTCAATCTTGTTTACTTACCCACACAGTTATGAGGCTAGAAAATTCCTTATATTGAAAACATATTTTAGAGGGATTGCCACAAAACCAATTGTATCTCTTCCTACAACAAGTCTTGTTTTCATGGACTAGTTGATCGCTTGTATTACGTTGATAAATACCATGTTTCTGGGGATGTCTTTAGATTCACTTTTCAATTCAAATGCAAATTTTTCCTGAAGATATTTGCCACAATCTACACAAAGGTATTTCTAGGAACTAGATCCACACTAACCATGTCATATCGAAATGGATTCTTCTTCATAATCTCTACCTACATCCTAAACCTTTAACCACGACTAAAAGCATTCCAACACCTAAAATCCTACCCACACTTATATCTTCATTTATATCTAGGCCTATAAATTCCTTGGGTGTCATGTCAACATCAAGCCTTACCCATCCACCTATCAAATTGGACTTAGCCACATCTTCCTAAACCCAACACCAAAGATTATTCCTTCACGCTAAAAAGGAAGACCTAACATTCTAGGCCTGCATTCACCAGTCTCACCTAACAAACCTTTATCACCTTCACCCCTTCCATCCATCCTAAGGGTCCCATCCATCAATCGTGACCAAGAAAATCTCCTGCCCAAGGCCAGTCAAAAGCTAAGCAGCTTACTGCTTCATCACGAGCCTTTCATTATACATCATTCACCTGTAAAAGTAAACACCCTTACCCTCAATCCATACACTTACTTACCACATATACCTCCACCAGTTACTATAACTCCAAATTTTCTTATACGACTTCAACCCATACCATCCACCCAACTTCTACCAACCACTTTCTACCACAACTCGGGTGTTCCCATGGATAACCCATCCTCTTCACACCATTTACTTTCCCTTTTACATCATCATAGTCCCATATCACATTTACCCAAAGAATGTGTAACCCAAAGATAAGAACCCACTATCCTTCCAAAAGGTAGTTGAACTAAAAAAAACTTCCATTTCTAGATCTTCTACTACACCTTTACCCAATTAGATGCCATCAAAACCTAATACAATAACAATTACCAAACTAATGTGGTCTAACCCATTCCTCCTCTTATATACACCTCTTCCCTCATCAATCATCTGCACCTTTACCAAAACCCACACTTACTTCCCATTGTGGTCTGTTAGTAGGGTCATACGCTAACATTCTAAACCAACCACTTAGAGACTTCCATCTCATCACATTACCACCACTTTCAACCTTACGATCCTCTCAAACTTGATCCAAAAGGGTTTGATTAAACCAAGATTTGTGCTTATCATACTATGTGTCAAGACATGTTGTAGAAAATTATTAGGCTCTAAAAAACCGTTCTTCTTCAACTCTATCCTCCTGAACAAAATTTTGATGAGGATGACCTTCTTAATGAGGAACATGTTCTACCTTCACCTATCATCACACATCATCATCCCTTGCTTCTTCAACAACATGAATCTCCACCCCCAAAACCACTTTTTTCCACCTCCAAAATTCATGATCGACATGGTCTGTATCATATAATTGGCTAAATCACCACCCAAAATGTTGGTGTGCCCGAACTCACTTCACAAGGCCTTTCCCCCACGGTGGGTTTTTCCCCATCATGTTGTTACACTAATTATCCTAAACCTTCTCCATTTACCACCTCCCCTCAGATTAACATGGTTCAAGTTGTCACCCGTGCCTAGAAAGAAAAAGGAAAATAAAAAGTAACTAGCACATCAATCCATCTCTGTGCCCAATAAAACATCTGCACCCGCGCCCCAAAATCACCATTCGATGACCGACATACCCTATATCTAATGAGGTCATCCATCATACAATGATAAAACAATTTCATCAATATACTCTAAAGATGTATTTATACAATCTCTTCCAAAATTCTAAATCTCATAGACACAGCCTTATGGAGGTTTTGTAATCCATTGAATTTTTACCCAATGACCCCACTCCAGTGGCCTCCATTATCAACCCTCACCATGTGGCCTCGTTTACCAAATCATCTCCTTCTTCTACCCCATTTCCCACTCCTCAATTCTCCACCCTCATTTTCTCTGATGAGGAGATTGTACCTCTCCAGTCAATGATCCCGGATCCCACCCTTTTCATTTCCATCTATATTTATAACATACGTGTATGACGTGTCATGATCGATGGTGGTGCTAGCATTAACATCATCTCCTCCAATGCATACAATCAAATGCACATCCCTTCTAATTGTATGCATAATAACCCGGTTATGTTACGCTCCTTCAACGACGCCATCACCTCCACCCTTGGCACCATTATTCTCCATGTTTGGGTGGGCCCTCTTATTGTCCCAGAATTATTCTACATCTTAGACGGGGAGTTCTAGTATAACTTATTGCTCAACAAACCTTGGATTTGTGTCATGGGTTGTGTCCCTTCAAATTTACAACAGTTTGTAAAATTTAAGCATGAAGGGCATAATTATACCATCCCCATTGACCCATCACCATTCAAAACTTGTAACATGTTATACCGACCTAACGATGTACTTGTACCAGTCAAGGCATCTTCCACTACCCCCACTTCTCCTTCACCCACGACCCCATCCACCAATGTTGTCGCCACCTCTCCCACACCTAACTGATTCTATTCCTACTATTTCTGTAACCTCTACAATTAACCCATCTACTTCCCAAACAACTAATACCCCTACTACCAAATCATCTAGTGATTCGTCTATCCTTGCTACCCACATCTCTACTATTGACCCCTTAGAAGGAGTTTTTCAACGTCTCACTCTAGGGGAGTACCGCCTCTACAATATTAACACATTCCTCACTCCACAAGACTATGAAAACCTACGCCAATACCCTCGTTATGAATACCACATAGGCGAGGTTTTCCCTTATGGATCTCCCCACCTTCACACCAACCCTAACATATGGGGGACTTTATACTGTCACTTATTCACCTGAACCTCCATCCCAAACACAACCCTTTTCATCTGACCTCCAATATTTTACTAACTGCCACTTCGCCCACACTTTCCTTCACCGTTGCGCATGGAAAGGCTTTGGTTTCAATTTTTATGAACAAGGTTGTCATATCGTCATTTCATGTACCACTCGTAAACACAACGACTATAGTGGCATTGGCTTTTCCGCACCACCTTCCAAGAAGGCCCACATTGACCTCATTAAGGAATACAATCTTCTCCACCCCATTCACCAACATAACCATCTTCACCCATGGAGTCCATAAACCCCAAATCTATTCCTCCTAACTTTTTTTTTCCGTTAACACAATTTCCTGGGACCTCTGACCTATCAACACGACGGGGAGATTACCTCTTCTCTTCCCTTCTTGTATCCTGACATGATCGATGATGATACACCTTCTATTAATGTCGTTCAATCTCAAGATGATAAGTCCGTCCTCACCTACCTTGGTGTGGAAGATTCTTATATTCACCAATCTTTACCTTCTAAGATGCAAACCATGTTGAACGAATTGATAATTGAAATAAACATTAACACTCCAGACGACCCGCACATTCTAAAGATAGGCCAATCTGTAGATGCTTCTGAATAGGAAGCTTTTACCTCTTTCCTCCTAGACCATAGCAACACTTTTGCTTGGTCCTATGCCGATATGCCTAGTATGGACCCAAACATTATGGTCCACAATATCATAACCATTCCTGATGACAAACCTATAAAATAGAAGTTGTAGAAAATACATCCTCACATTGCTCTTCTTGTCAAAGAAGAACTTCATCACCTTCTCTTGGTTTCCTGCATCCTACCCATTGACTATCCCCAATGGATTTCTAATATCATTCATGTCACAAAAGTGACAAGGGGACTCCAAATTTGCATGGACTTCCACAACCTCAACTTAGCTTTCCCTAAAGATGACTTTCCTCTACCAAGCATTGACCAACTAGTTGATCCCACCACCGGCCATGAAATTTTATCACTCATGGATGGTTTTTTCGGGTTATAATCAAATATTACTCACTGCAGAAGATCAACACAAAATTTCCTTCATCACTCCTTGGGGGACCTTCCACTATCGAGTCATGCCTTTTGGCCTTAAAAACACAGGTGCTACATATCAGCAAGACATGACTTATATCTTCCATGACATCATGCATCACATATTGGAAGATTATGTAGATGACCTTCTTGCCAAATCCAAACATCGAGCCAAACACCTTACATTCCTTAAGGTCATCTTTGACCGCCTCATCAAGTATTGTGTTTTCCTTCAACCTAATAAGTGTGTCTTCATTGGTGATTTCAGGAAAACTCCTTGGTTTTCGTATCGTTTCTTTGCGTGGCATAGAATTCGATCCTACTAAAGTAAATGCTATTCTCAAAATGCCTCCACCTACTAATCTCTTGTCAACTTTGAATTTTGCAAGGTATGTTGCAATCTATTCGTTGGTTTATTTCACAAATTTCTGATCGTTGCTAACCATTTCATCATCTCCTTAAAAATGGTGTCTCATTCAAATGGGATGATGAATTCCATTAAACCCTTTGACACCCTTAAAACAATACCTTCTTCAACCACCGATGCTCATTCCCCCTAAAGATGACCAACCCTTTTACCTGTACATTTTTTCTACTGACTATTCCTTAGGTGTCAGGCTCACTCATCGCAACAAGCAACACATGGAGCAAGCGGTTTATTACATAAGTCATACCCTTTTAGACTATGAAACTAGGTACACCCACACTAAAAAACTTTGTTTAGCCTTATTTTTTGTCGCCACTAAACATTCATCATTACCTACTCAACTACAAAACTTTGTCATCACTAACATAGATCCCCTACATTACATGTACACTAAACCCTACCATCATCAATGTGTTGCACATTAGCTCATGCTTCTTGTAGATCTTGACCTCAAATTCATCCACCGAAATTCTGTCAAAGGCCAAGCCATCATTGACCAACTAACAGATGCACCTCTTTCTGGGGATGAACCCTCTAGCTTCGATTTCCCAGATGAATCCATTGCTACCCTCTTTTTGGATGATACCATTTACCAGATGACCTTATTCATTGATGGTTCCAAATGTCAGTGTGGAGGCAATGCAGGTTTTTTCCTCATTCCTCTTGATGGTGAACCTATGCCTCTATCTTTCACACTAGATTTTGATTACACTAACAACATCACCGAATATGAAGCACTCGTATTAGGCATTCAAACCGCCATGTCCCTAGATGTTAAATTAATTAATATCTTTGGTGACTCTTAATTGGTTGCAAACCAAGTAAATGGTATATACCAGTTTCGTTAAAAAATACTGCCAAAGGTATAAATGTCACTTCGACATACTTTTGACTACCTTTGACTGTTACGAACTTCAAACCACCCCATATTCTACTAATAAATTTGTGGTATACCACGGCCTGCCTGGCTTCTTAGATACTTGCTTCACCTACTGACTCAAAATCTTTATCGCAATATAAAGGTTGCAATCACCCTCTTATTATATTATGAGGTCAACTCCATTAGAACCGTTGCACCTGACCCACGTGACCTTTGGTATAAGCAGTTCACAAACTAACTTTCCCTTTCCATTTTGCTACCTGATCTTACTAGTAATGGACAACGTGCCTTTCTTAAAAGTGTCTCTCACTATGTCATCATGGGTGGTCTTCTTTATAAATGTGGCTTCGATGATATTCTCTTACGATGCCTTACAAGTTCTAAAATCCCCTACACCATCAAGGAAGTTCACGAAGAAATGTGGAGGTCACTTTAGTGGCTTAGCTGTCACTAAACGCATTCTTCTCCTATGATATTGTTATCCATATTTTGCCCCCTGGGTAAAATAGGATCAGCCATGACCCTGCACAAAAGAAAGCCATAGAAATCATGTTCAAATCCTGTGAACAAGTTGTAGAGGGACTCTAAAATGGAGTGGCGGGGCCTTTGTGAAAGATTAAATGACCCTGTGTAGTAAAGAAATTTAGTAAATGGATCTGTCGAGTGAGATCCGGCCTTAAATCATTCTGCAGTTATTCTGGAGGCCTTAAATCCATTCTGCAGTTTTCTGGAAGGCTTGGAAATGGAATAGCAGAGTCAGAGCACGAAGCTGAGCAGTGTCAAAGAGGCCAGAGGTTCAAAGAGAAAGAAGTGGTGAAGGTTCAAGGTCTTTGGGCTCTTAAAACCACTCAGAATGAGCCACAAATTGACTAAGTATGGAGCAAACAGCGGATGCTTGCCAAGTGTCAAAGTGATGCTCCTCCAAAGATTAAATCCCAAGAGGCAAACTCGAACAAGCACCAGGCCCCCATATGTCCCAAGTCCAAAGTGGGGACAGAGTCAATAGAAGTCAAAAGGGTGGACAGGGCGGGCCTCAAAAGAGACTAAGTATAAAGAACCAGTGGAAGCCTCCATGTGTCTCATTGGCACGTTTTTGAAAGAGAAAATTTGGAGGGTAGCTACCAAATGAGCACATGCTCGCTGTAAAGCCTGCATGTCCCAGATTTTAATAAAGGGACAGAGTCAGATTTGAATAGTCAAAGCAAAGGTAGGCCGGTGGAAGGTTCTAAGTGTTAGCATGACACCATTTCAAAGGTAAAATTGGGGGGCGGGTTCTCAAATGTGCGCTAAGACTCCACGTGTCCAGAGTCAATCATAGGGCTCTGACACCATTTCAAAGGTAAAATTGGGGGCGGGTTCTCAAATGTGCGCTAAGACTCCACGTGTCCAGAGTCAATCATAGGGCTCTACTAAACAAAAGGAGACTTAGCCAAAACACAAAAGAAACAACAGAGGCTGTGGAGGGTGCCATGTGCCTTACCAACGCAATTTCAAAGGTGCTGCCCAAAAGGTAGTTTCCAAACATGCACAAATCCACCACGTGTCTCAGGTCGAACACAGTGCCTCCGCCTGTGGAAAAGACTCTGGAGGAATACAAAGGAGATAAGGAAACCTGCGGAGGCCACCAAATGTCATTCTGGCACTATTTCAAGAGCAAAGGGCATGGGCCAAATCTGCAAGGTGCATGAAGCTGCCATGTGGCCTGGTACAGATAGACTCTTTAAATATTGCGCGCCCCGCGACCTAAAAAATTCAAATGGCCGTATCTTTCGACTAGAAAATCAAAGTTGGGAGGGAGAAGACTTTTCTAGAAGCATCTCAACACCCTCTACACCTTGGGAACATAAAATATAATTTTGGGAAGGCTCTGATATGTGAAAATTGGGAAAACTTCTTCTAGGCCATTAACGTAGAATTTGATCTCTTCAACTACCTGATCTAATTTGATTTTATCCACCAGGGAACTGGAAGCAACATATTGTGGGTGGATTTATAAAATGCATTGATATTCATTTGTTGAGCACTACCAGATCTGATTCGATTTGATCCACTAGGGAACTGGAAGCGACATATTGTGGGTGGATTTGTAGAAGGCATTGATATTCATTTGTTGAGCTTTCAAAATGGGATTCAATGCATATCTCAGGATGGTTGGAGCAGGATTCAATTTTTTCCCTCTTCTCTCTCCCCATTCTTCGTATATATTGTAATAAAGGGGCACATTCAAATGGTTGGTGGTTGTTTCTCTTCTTCCCCCTCTCTCTTTCTTCCTTAGAGTAGAATGCAAAGTCTAACCGTCCTCTCTCATGGCTTTGTGATGGCATTTTCTTGCCTCTTACCCACTGATGGTGCACTGTGTAATATTTTGGAGCAATACAATTTGTTTTGTGATGCATCTATCCATCCTTGGCTTATTTTGTTGTCTCTCCTTACCTCTCATTGTCACAGGGTATACTATGCATACTTTTGATGTCTATTACAGGTCCCAGAGTTGTGTTTAATGGGTTTTGAAGTGGTGTCTATGTGAAATCTATCTTTGGCATGTGGTGTGTTTTGTCCACCTCTCTCTCTCTCTCTCTCTCTCTCTCTCTCTCTCTCTCTCTCTCTCTCTCTCTCTCTCTCTCCTTCGCACGGTTAGATTAGGATTAGTTATATTCCGCCTACACTAGTCTCTCTCTCTCTCTCTCTCTCTCTCTCCTCTCTCTCTCTCTCTCTCTCTCCTTCGAACGGTTAGATTAGGATTAGTTATATTCCACCTGCACTGGAGTAGCTTATGGCAGGTAGTTAGGAAGCAAGAACCAGCTTTCTCTGGAGGGCCATCTCAAGTTTGCAAGTCCCACAAGTTAAGAGATGGTCCCATGTTATGCGGATCACACCAAATGACCCTGCCTTAGAAAAGTAGATCTGAAGGCCATTTGGAGGGTGTTGTGATTTTACACTAACATATATTATTGGCCAACCCTAAACCGTGACTGTTGTGACTATGTCAGCAACATGTTAATCTTCATCACACACCTGGTCATGCCTTATATGTCACAAGAGACCTTCGCCCTTTCTCTCAATGGGGTTTGGATCTTGTGGGAGAGATCAATCCCCATTCTTCACAATGCCATCAATGGATTATAACCACTACTGAATACTACACTAAATGGGTAGAAATCCATTCCACTCATTTCTACAAAAGCTGAGAAAATATGTGAATTCATCAATCATCACGTCATTTGTCGCTTTGGTGTCCCTCACCGCCTCATCACTGATACGGAAAGCAATTCAAAATAAAAATCTATGAAAATTTGTGATTCTTTTGGGCATTCAACTCAGTTTAACGGAAAGCAATTCAAAATAAAAATCTATGAAAAATTTGTGATGTTTTTGGCATTCAACTCAGTTTCTCGTCACCTTATTACCCACAAAAAAATGGCCAAGCAGAATCAAACAATAAAACCTTGAACAAAATTCTTATGGAAGTAGTTGACGATACTGGGAAGGATTAGCATACGTACATTCATTTCACCTTGTGGGCTTATCGCACTAGTATTCACACTTTGACTACTACCACACCTTTCTCTCTGGTCTACTGTACCGAGGTTGTCTTGCCTCTTGAAGTCCAGATTCCATCTATCTGCATCTCACTCTAAGACATGATCAACAATGATAACTTTTGTCGGGACCGTTTGGCACAATTTGAGTTATTAGACGAGTGTCGTATCAATGCTCTTAATCATCTCCAAATCTACTAAAAACGTATCAAGCGTGCCTACGAAAAACATGTCCATAAATGAACCTTCCATTTCGGTGACCCTCGTCCTGAAGGAAAATCAACATGTAACCAAATAAGAGAAAAGTAAATGAATTTTTTTTTTCTCATAATTGGTTTGGACCCTATATCATGGACTCATGCCTAGGATCAGGTGCTTATCATTTATCTTACTCATGCCTATGGATCAGGTGCTTATCATTTATCTTCACTTGAAGGTAAACCCGAACCTGAGCCCCTCAACACCTTCCATCATAGACCATTTTTATTTTTGAAATTCAGTCCTATATCACCTTTTGTCTATTGACCACTTGTTCCTTGAGCATCATTCACCTTCCATATTACCCATTTTGAGGATCAACGACTAAACAAGAATCATGTGGTTATATGTCACTGTTCATCCTTATCTTCAATATGAGTACCACGGCTCTACTCATGGCATGATTCTCATGGATACTTTTTGTCTTTTTCAAAGATGGAATCCCATGGTCGTTCATCACTTGAAACCATCTCTTTCATAGTTAACCTCTGTGTGTTATGGTTTTGTCTTCTAAACAAGAACCTAATCTTCCTTTATAGTCTTTTCCATGACTTAAACGTCCAAAGTAACATAGGATTCAACTCCTTGATTCAAACTTCTAGTAAAAATATGACTCCATTAAAAAAGACATCTCTTCCCTCTATCTCACCCCTATAAATAGATTGCTCCCCTTGAAGGACAACTATATTAAGTCATTCCAAAAATACATGCTCCCTTGAAGGACAACTATATTAAGTCATTCCAAAAATACAATGAAATATTCAGAAGCTTCCCGCATTGATTAGCTTCATGAAAACCTCAAGGAGATAATATACTTATCCCATATAGAATTTTCGCATCGATCAGTCTATCAAAAACAAAAACAAACTAAGAAAATTATAACTTTTTGTCATGGACTTTCCTATTTTTGATCATGGGCTTCTTTCTCGTTAAACATATTGTCGTACACTAAGTTACGCTAAACCACCCATTTTCACCTCATTGCCTTTTCAGCATATTTTCCTATTTTCTCAAGGGACTCACCGTAACTATGACATTTCATGATCATGTGACTTTCTTCACCCTTAGAATAGTCCATTATGCAACGCCTTTAGGGTCTTACGTTTATAAGCCCATCTTTGGTATTGTGGACTCATTGGGGTTCTTATCAATTAGGCAGCTCTTTTAACACCTCTTACCATTCACCTTCTTCATTACTTATTGATTCTCTTATTTAATACTAGACAATCAATAAACACATTTTAAAATATTTCCATGCCTATGACCTAGACTCAACCATGTCCTAAACTAACCTAGCTCCACCTTACCTAAACTAACATAACTCCATCATGCCTAAGCCGACCTGACTCCATCATGCCTAAACCAACCTGACTCCACCATGCCTAATTCACCTAGTTTCCACCCATATACATATAACAATGGGAATTTTACAACACAAGTACATCATCCATCAAATAAACATCAGAAACTATATAAAAGGGAGAGCATGTGTATCAATACATATATACACAGATACAAATAAATACTAGTATCTCAAAAACTCTCATATACAGCCTCACCATCTTTGGCACGTAAGCCGAAATATGATCAAAACTCTCAAAAACTCTCATGTACAACCTCACTATCATCAAAACTCAAGCCAATATATATCAAAAACAAATAATCAAAATGACAACATTAATCATCAGCCCATCTGATGTCCATGTCAGTCTCATCTGTCTCCTCTCCTCTAGCCCGACACCCTACCATCATCTCTCTGCCCTCTATGGATCTAGCCCTCGCCTTTGGCTAGCCTGCAGCTGGGTCAGGTCTCTGTGAACTAGTGTCATCCCCCTGACCCTGTCTATGGGCTCACCATCCCCCTTGTACTCTTTGCACTATGCATATGCGATCTCCTCCTCTCACTTGAGCCCTATTGTACCCTATACTCTACATAGGAAGGGAAATCTATCACGATAGTAGTCAAATGATCTTAGTAGTATCTGCCCTCATTCAAGGCATCCCTAAATTTAGCCATCGACATTATCTGTGGGGGTTTCATAGGTCTTTCAGCAACCTGTGCACTTTGTCCTACTACTAGTGGCCTTATCCCCTATACTTGTGACCCCTGCCCTCCTCCCTGTACCATGAGACCATGTCCCGTTGCTATATATAAAATGGGATCCTTTCCCTTGGCTTATGTTGTGACCTAGGACTGTAGGGCCACAATCTGTGCCTATGCAGTGGCCAACTAACCCTGCAGACCTGCTACCTGAACCTATAATGTGGCTACCTGCCCCCATCACCATCCCTGCCTTGTGCAGGCACCTGTCCCTACACAACCTATTCCTCTAACTCTGTCAACTACCCTTATAACACTTTGATATGGGCCTGCAAGGTAGCCACCTACCCTAGTAATGTGTCCCTCTGAAAATTAACCGTGGCTAGGTCAGTTTGCGCTGGCCTCAGTGGTACTACCCGTAGTTGAGCTTCCAACCACTACATGTATCTGTCTATAACTCTGGCTTCATCAATCTTCTAATCCACCGCCTCCTCTTGCCCTGTCGACATTGTCAGCTGTGGTAGAGGCATAGGCCTCTCCACGTCGTCTCTCATGTACTAAGGCAATGGTGGAGGCACATCCTAAGGCAGCCCAAACTATCATCTAACCCTATCCACGGGTATCATCTTGTGCTCACCGACACGACATCCCTCTATCCATCTGAGTAGTTGTAGCTCATCTAACTCTATTGCCATCTACTATATGAAGGGAAGTCAACACATGACCTCCAAATGATTTCCACTATGGACAACCCCTCTAGTACACACTTGTAGTAGGCTACATCATGTGTAGCCCTAGCAACCTTGCGCTCTCCAACAATAGGCACCCAACGCCTGTAGCCAACTCTAACCAAGCCTACATTGAATGCATCAGGCTGGGTCATACCAACTGGACGCACACATATGATGTGTTCATATGCCCAGTAGTGAATAAGAAAGGTACAACACAAACTAAACCTCTGTAACCTCCCATAGGCCCATAGATCCCTGTATAACTGCACCTAGAATGTTGGTGTCTAATAAAAATGGGTCCTATCCTCCATCATGTCATGGAGAACCCCCATCAGTTCCTGTGGGAATCTCCCACCCTCTGCATCTGGCAAGGGAAAATAACACACTTCCTCCATAATCAAGACAACCAACCTCATCTCCTGAGGATAGGCTGCATACATATCTCCATAGCTCAGGCTATCGCTATGGAACCTCATCTCCGCCATCCCCTCTCCAAACACCACCAATATAAGCTCCTATGATGCCTCTGAGGAAGTAGAGTAAACTTGTTCTCCCATTATATGTAGCTGAAGAATCATGTATATGTCCTCCAGGGTGACTGTGATCTCACCTGTCGGTAAATTAAATGTGTTGGTCAATGAATCCCATCTATTGATGAGTACGACCATCAAGCTCGGCTCCCAAACTATGTGCCTAAAGTGTCAAACTCCAATCAAGCCAAAGTATGTCAAATGCCTCCACTCCTCAGTGGTCATGCTCAAAAGTATCACTAGGAACAGAGGTGATACTCTATCCCGCATCCGTAGTTGGTCCCTAGCCTACATCCAACAAACCACAACATTGTTAAACCTTGACCATACCCAACATAAATTCTTAACCAACCAACCTATTCCCAAGACTTTCACTTACTAATAACCACACCCAACCCTAAAGACTACCCTTTTCCCCCCATCCCAATTTCTCATCCCTCAACAAGTACCTATTTGAACATATTACCCTACCCATTCTTACTAAACCTGCCTTTATATACCTCATTACCTACCTTTCCCTCCCACCCTGTCTCATTTATTGACCTATTTTCCCCTAGATCCGACTAACATCGGTCACTCTTGACCGGCATCGGTCCATCATCATCAGGATTGTTCATTTAATACTTGATCGATGTCATCTAAGGCCAACCGACATCGGTCGATCGTTGACTGTCGTCGGTCACTGTCGCGGCGTCAAAATTTGCAAACCCCTACCCTATTTCTCAAAAAAAATCTCAAATATGACCTAAATAACCTACTCTAACCCATCCAAACCTATCCTAGCTTCATTCCCAACCCTATTTAACCTACATTGGACCTTCCCGCCCCTTCTTTTCCTTCATTTTTATCCAAAATTTGAAAAACTAACTTTAAACCCAAATTTTACACAAAATTGATTTCCACAAACGATTTCAATAACCAATAGCGTAGATCAGATATAATCCTACCTCATCTCGGTGTCGTTCAGCATGATGGTACATATAGCCACTGCACTGATGGTCCACCTAAACCCTCTCTTCCACCTCTGCCATCACCAAATAAACTCCCCACCTAGCAACCAATGGAATCATTCGATTTGATCTTGTGGACCTGCCTACCAAATGCAAATAACTCGCTACGTAGGCTCACCACCTTATCTCTACTATCTTGTTCTTGACACTTTCTAACTTTCAACTCTTCTCCTCTGTTATTTTCTATATATTGCTAAAATGAAAAATGATTCTATAAAATAATGGAATTTTCCTTATTTTAGCCCCTAACCCACCATGACCAACGTTCATATCAAACTGACATTGTTCCCTAGGTTTTAACTGACATCGGTCACCATAGTATTACCGTCATCGGTTATCCCATTATAGTTCCCATTTCGATTCACTTCCTAGGCTTATTTTTCCTGCATCCATTATTGCTCAAACACCTTTCATCCTTATGGACACCTTATGGTACCCTACCTACAAGCCCCAACTACCCTTATAGTTCATTAGTTGTGTCTCGGGATCTGTTATTTACCTATACATTGGCCTTACTCATGCCATGACCTATTTACCTGGACCTAACCTACTTGGTGTGACCATTAACCCATATCTATTCGTTATACCTTGCGATGTTGTTACCTATGTTGTTTTATCCTGGAACAACCATACCTTTCCTATTACCATGCCATTTATCTCCGACCAGACCTTTAGTGTACCAGAACATACCTAAACATTCCTAAACGTGACCTATGTTGTGTTTCTAGACCATATCGTATACCTTTGATACCTGAACACACTTCACCCTTGCTTGGATAAGCCTATCAACCTTGGACAATGTAGATTTTGCAAGCTCTTCAGACCTGGTCCCACATTACAATCTATATGAGTGTGTGCGTTCATTGATTGTTTTTAACCCATTACCTAATTTTTACACCTAGGTCTATTACCTATTACCCAAGTTGATCATCACCCTTTCCCCATAGGACTCATACCCTTCCCTAACTACCTTCACTTCCACCAACTATGACATTTTTCAACCCACTCACCCATTCCATATTACACCTCATAAATTCTTGTTTTGAGGGGAATCACCTTTACCCACACATGGGGAAATCAATTCCTATTTTTGTCAGCGTCGCTTACCAATCCAAGCTACGTGCATACAAATAAGGGAAAAATGTAGAAACCAAATTTGGGTCACATTCCCCCTTTATCCCTACATGTATATTAATTTAATTACCTACAATTAAATTAACGCCAATTCCCACACTATTCAGTATTTAATTACCTTAATGGAATTAATTTCCACCTCACCAAGACACCTCACCCCACCACATCACCTAGACACTTCATGATAGACCTATTCATAGCATGTATCCTTTTAACTATGACTCAATAGTTCTATTTACCTTAATTAACTAAAGACTTAGTTCTAAACCTAAAATTATATGTCATATTCTTCCTCTAACCGCATACCCATTTATCTAACGTGTACAATATGCCTATTTTGGATTCGCAGACAACAGACAGAACTAGCCAAAAAGATTGCCAAGATCTGTCATTTTAGCAAACGTATAATATCCCGCCTTAACTGACGTCCAGTCAACCCAAAATCGACGTTGGTCACCTCTAAACCATCTTCAGTTACCATCACTATTTAGTTTTGGGTAACCTTGTTGCTAGAGGTTGGAAGGATTATTCATTTTTTGGAGAAGAGATATCTTGCATGTAAGCACGCACTAGAGAAATCTTACACATCCATACATCCTAAACTAGCACAAAACACTAATATAAAGGGACACAGAATTCACGGTAACATTCTATGAGAAGAATGGCCATGAAATTGACCACTAGTTCCTCAAATCAACCATCCCCTCCATCCAACCACCAGGTTTGCGAGTAAAAGTAAGTACATTTGGATCTACACCTCTCCATACTTATGTAAATGAGTTTCTTTATCTATTATTTGAGAGTTCTAGTCTCCTATACATCTCATCACATCTCACATTCCTCTCCAATCCCTCCCCTTGATCACCCTATAACCTCCTAGCTCTCAATATCCCGACTCCAGACATATCTAAGTAATGTCCTAGCAGCTATTATCAACCTCATCAACCTCTGTCCATTCTCTAGTGTAATCATAGAAGAACCATCAAAACCAAACTTTGTCGAGTCTTTATTATCTCGACCCTACTAAAGCTAGTTAACCTAAACTATCATCAATAACCTCCTCAACCAGACATCGGTCATATCAGACTGATGTCAATCACTATATCCAGTAAATCTTCCTGTAACAACAACCTTATAACATCTACCCAAATAACCCAACCCACTCAACAACTTGACTCGTGACTTGTCCTAACCATCCTTATTCACTTTTCTAACTTCTAGATCTAATCATAACCTAGCATATTAGATTATATTTAATTATTTTACTTGAATGAGACACCTAAATCATATCAACTACAATAGGATATTATTGGTTTATGTTATTTCTTGCATTAATTTGTTTTAAATAGTGGGTTGATAGTCATCTAGAAAGTATCACACTTCTCATATCTAGCACACGCTAGGTAGTCCACTGACATAAATTGTTTAATATTATTCTTGTGGTATTGTTTTGTATTTTATAGTAGTTCCTCCTAGCAAAAAGGAAGTTCTCGCAATTAACACCAGATCAAGAAATCAGAACATGCACACTCTACCTTCCACCTTCATTCATAGGTATTCCTCCTCACCCTTACCTTATCTATTTTTCTCATACGTACACAAATTGTTGGCGAAAAAACAACCTCCAATCATCACTTTGGAAAAATCAATGGGTCAACGCATGGTGTTGTGTCCCACTTGTTGTCCCGAAAATGCAAGTAGGGATGGTAAATGGGCGGTATCCAAGGTGGATTCGCGTGAACACCCTGTTCGCACGAACACTTTTAAGGAAAAGAGACATGCAGGCCATTATCTTGCCACGTGTCACATTTGTTTAGGTTCGCACGAACCAGTCGTTCGCACGAACCCCTTTTGCACGAATGTTGTTCGCATGAACCCCCCTGTTTATATAGTGGAGGTGCTACGGAGGAAATCATTTTCCTCCGCCCCGCCTCCTTCGCATGAAGTTTGTGCCCATGACCAACCAGAGCCGAGAGCCCACCACACCAGCGAGCCCACCACACCAGCTGAGAGCCCACCACACCAGTGAGCCCACCAGCGATGAAGCCCAGTAACGACACCCACCAATGACGAGCCCAGGTATGTTAGCCATTTCCATATTACAGTGGGCGAAAAAAATTGAAACCCATTTTTTAGCAAAATCGTAGCCATTATAATACCATTTTTTGTAAAACCCTGGCTCGTTTTTTTGGTAAAACCCCATTTAAAATCTTATCAAAACCCTAGCTCGTTTGAAGAATCCTAGCTCGTTTGATTTGCTGGTGTAATGTTTTATTAAATTTAAAATATACCTTCTATAGAATAATGGTGCTATGAAGACTGTAATTTCTACTCTAATGATATGCTAAATTTAAAATATACCTTCTGTAGAATAATGGTGCTGTGAAGACTGTAATTTCTGCTTGTATTAAAAACGGATATATTTGTAATGTACTTTGTTTTTTCCTTTTAGTCATTGATCCAATACTGTGGAGTTTGTCTTAGTCTGTGTATCTTCATGAAGACTTGTATAGTGTGATTGCAAATCTTACTTTGAGAGTTGATTATGATTATTCTTTTTGATAACATGAGGAGGACCCAGAGAAATGATTCATTTGCATTTGTGGGGGATTTAAGTCATTGTTTTGAAGTGTGGATAATTAAAAATTGCAGCATCCACGTAGTGAATTCTTCGTATCTGTACCCATCTGAAACATATCGGCTACTTAATCTAGACGTAGAGCTAGACCTTCTCACCAATCAGTAAGTCATGAGAGGTCGCTAATGCTACTCATTTTATTTATGTTGTTGGCATGGAAGCATCTAGTGAACTTGCTGAATGTGCTATAAAATCCTCCTACCTACTCAGATACTTTTTTCAGAGTAAGGGTCTTTGATACTGATGGTGTGCAGAGCACTACGTTTAAGGTATGTTCCAGAAATAGGCTTGAATGTGTACTTTTTGTAGGAAAATCTTGTCTAGATGAGCACAAATAGACCACCTAAAATGAATTGAAAACGTTGAGGCTTCTTGTCAAAAACCTGGGGGTTGCAAGCAACAGTGAACTACCAACAACATCAGAAAAAATAAAAATAAAATTTAGATGTAGAAAAACATAAAATAAACATGATTTCATATTTAATTAATGCATCGCACATTAGTGTAGAGATGCAGATGGTTAGTAACAGTTGATACACTAATTGTAATGCTTCTTTCTATAGATATTGAACTAAGAGGAATGAGAAGAGTTGATTGTGCTAGACTATCCCTGGTCCAGGGGTAGGAAAAAAAATTCAAGATTCTTGCTTCTGAATATGGTGCCATGCTCACAGTGCAATGGATATTAACTGTTGTTGTAATGAATGGAAGCTGGATCTAATTATATTATTAACACATACATTCATTTAAATACTAAAGGGATCCAATAACTTTTTTTTTAATACATTTCAAACATAGAAACAATCAATTGCAATGCTTACATGCTAATTGTTCAATATTTTTCAGGTAACCAAACATCATAAAGAACAGTGGCTTACATTCAAATGTTTGCTATTATTCAAAACGTGCTTGAACTTCAATAGAAGACCCCTGTGTCAATGTATCTTCTTTGAAATAGGCCAAGGGTTCCCCAAATGGGTCACTGCGTAGATGCTTGTGACCTGATTTGATCTCTTGAGAAATTGCAAACCCATTTTTACAGGATGAGACATGATTTCCAAAGGATGGAGTATCCCATTTCAATTTCTTGGCCAACCAATTTAACTGTATAAACCAACCGTACCTACTTAGAGACTTGTTACATAGTATTATATCATTCCATGAATGCGATTAATGTTTTCCAGCTGGCTTAAATACATATATGTGATGCCTCAATTTCTTCAAGTGTTTTTCCCTTAGTTTCAGGCACACAAAGTACTACAAATGTTAAGGTAAGAGCACTAAACAGAGCATACATCATAAATGTTCTTGTAGGGGACAAAGCTTAAATTTTAGTTTGGAATCCTATACACATTTTATGCTAAAAAAAACATCGTAAATGAAATCCATCATAGGTGCCCAAACAAAGTTTATGACTTGGATACAGACATACCTGTAGAGCTCCACTCTAAGAGTAAATTCATTATCATTGTCACTGCCCAGGAAAGAAACCAATTGGCCAAAGTTGCTAGACTACCAGCAATGCCCTTGACATTAATAGGAAGTATCTGCAGTAGAGTACAATATAGTAGGTATTTAATGGTTGAGGGTATATAAGACCACAAATCACAGCAAAATGAAGGACATTTCTCATGATTATATGTCTGATATGGAGGGATATTAAGATCAAAGTTTCACAATATTACAGAAGCTCAATATTTTAAGTTTCCAGGTACACCAAAGCCATTAGATTCCACATAGTGTGATTCCTTGTGAAAGAAGTCATGCTCACTAATTGGCAAATACCCCCACTTTACCACCAACCCATGGTTTTTTTCCTCAAAAACTACAAAAAATTACCCCCACAGTCCCTAATCATTTCCAAATCTTTCACAAATGAAGTTGTAGAAGTCACATTACCTCAAACATAATAATCCATGGGATGGCCCCCATTCCCAGAGAGTAGGAGATAATGTAAGTATGTTGTGAAAGATAACCATTCAGTTGAATGATCAATAAGTGTCACTATGACATAAGTGAACAATTGTAGTGAAAGCATAAAACTTGGTAGGCAACTTGGATCCCAAGCTTACCAATAAACCAATTAAAGCCAAAATACTAGCAAAATGAGAAGCTTCTGTGATATAGTTCTGCAAGATGCAATGAAGCAATGACAACACACTTAGATACTTAGCAATAAGAACATGGTTTTTGTACTGTCCATCCAAAAACAAATGAACTGAGTAATTTCTGTGCATATCATGTACCTGCTAAAATATGATTTCTGCAGATGTTGAGAGGACTACCTTTAAGTAGAATGCAAGCCCTATGAGAAAAAGACGTGTAGCTATTCCTATAGATGAGATCTGTCAAAATGAAAGTAATATCATGTAATTCTCTTATAAGGCTTGAATTGATTCCATTGTGATCTTCTAATGTAGTAGTTGAGTATCCATAGAACTAGCTTATTTACTTACCATGAGGAGAAGACGTCTACCAACTTTGTCCATTAGCCATGCAATGAATCCAGTCATCAGAACCTATATAACATCATGACATGAGATCAAGACTACTAGCTGTATTAAAAATAATGACAGTGTATTTACAAACCATTTATTAGGCAATTAGCAGACATGATTCAAGTTTAGGAATCAGTAACTGCCTCTACTCTAGCCAGTCCAAGGGATGCAGCCTTGAGATCTAAGATTCCTATTGGATTAATTACAAATGAGTTGCGATTTCATTCTGGATTCTATAGATCTCATGCAGACGTCTCTAAACAGATACCAACTTTGTCTTAAAAAGTTCACTAGGCTAAAATCCAATAACGTAACTGCACTTTGGTTTTCTTGTCTAGACTTAAATAAGTTAGTTTGTTCAACTTTGTGTACTTTGTTCATGATATGCAATGCACCGATTCTGACAAGGTGTAGCCTTTGTGTATACTATGGATCACTATAAATTGGTAGAAAAATTAAGGCTGCCTTAATGAAATAACTCACATGCAGATATGAGCTATCCCTTTACTTTAGTTCCTTCTATGTAATTTGCTTGTGCAAACACTTTTCTCAATAGCTTGGGCAATATGAATGCACATACCCATAAATACTCTACCTCGTCTTCATCAAAAGTATCATCTTCCTCTATAAGAATATACCCTACCCCTAAGTGCAGTATTCTCAATCTGAGAACTGTTGGCTTCTTCATGATGGATATGTTTTTCTCTACCAACATTAGTTTGTCCTCTCCTTCAGAAGAATCTTCCTCTTCTTTGATGTTGTTACATTAACTTCTAGTTCACTTTTCTTTCACCTTCAAAGCCCATTGATAAGCTTCATCTATCAAATTCAAACTTATAATCCAAACTCATCTTGAATGGAAATATGCAAACCTTTCACCTAGATTTATTTCTTCTCTTCACCATCTTCAACATGGCTACTTATAATGGTGACCTTGTATATAACTCGTTGATGCAATATTTCACATTCATTAGTTCTACACTTTCTCGAATAAACCCATTTGATAATTTGTAGGTAAGAACCTACCTTTCAACTTCCTAATCATTATGTAGTAAGATTTGATCTTATATTTGTTTCTTCTTGATCTCCACATGCTCTCACCACAAGTATGAATTTCCTTGTAGGTTTGATGCATGTGAACATTTTTTGAATTCCTCCATTTTCTCAATATCATATTTTTTTTCTAACTGACCGATCCATTCAATGAACTCTTCAAGACACGAACTCCATGAGTAACTAGGAGTGTCCAATCTAAACTTACTTTCCATTCTAGTAATGGCCCTTTAAAATTCTATCTTCTAGTCCATATCAAAATTCTTCTACCTAAAACTCAGGTGCTACATCTCCATATTCACTTACATCTGCAACAATTCCATGACACATTGTGTATCTCCATACCCTCCAACCAGACCTAGATTTCTCTTAACATCTCTATCAAATCTACAACTCTTGGGGCTCTCCCCTCTCAACTAGTATGATTGTATATATCAAATCTACAACTCTTAGGACTCTCCCCTCGTCATTTCTCCTTGCAACTGGATATATACAATTTCAATGACTTTGCTTAAAAAATCTATTGTGAACTGTATATATATTTGTCTTTTGCAGACGAGTATTTGCAGTATTTGGCCTTGAAAATGCAAATAAAGCAGACGTGTCTACACTAGGTAGCTTTGTAATAGTTGTTCTTCCTTACACAATTGTAAACATGAATACAAAGTTTAGTTTGTACCCTATCAAGGCTTCCTCAAACTGTTTCACTCCCCCGTACCCTTCAAGGGCTTCCTCGGGCTTTGATACCAAAGTTAGCAGAAGAAAAATAAGAAAGAAATAAGAAGAGCAAATCTGCACACTTCCAGAAAGGACGTGACAGGGAATTTTTTTATGAAGAGGTGGTTACAAATAGTTTTCAGTTTTCATACAGTTAGAGATAGTTCCCAATTGTTTAACTATTGATTATTAGTATAAATATTCAACAGTGGATGCTGGAAATCTATCTGAGGTGAAGTGTTTTCTTTAGGATGATTCTTGATTCATGTGTAAGAGAGATATTAATGTTACAATTTTCCATTCTTTACCACATCTTATTATTATTATTATTATTCTTGCAACATGTCATTGCCTTTGCTGATGAATATATCAAAAACATTGCAGGAATCTCTCAAGCAAATACTTGTACCACCCTTTTTTAGTTTGTTGTTTGGAGCCAAAGGTGACAAGAAGGGGCATGTCATTATTTAGTTCTTGCATAGAAACAATTTCTAGTACTTCTGGGTGGATAAGATGGGAGGCTTACTTCAACCTGTTGATGAGATCCTTCTGATACATGATTTCCAAGCATGACACTAACAAAATCCTTAAACGACTAATTCACTCTTTATTGGACAATTTTTTCTTTGTTGATTGAAATTCATCTCTTAGTGAGAATTAGAAGAGCATGACCTTCAAACAAAGCATGAAGAAATAGTAAAAATTGAATGAAGGTTCAAGTTGATGATAATACAGATGGATCCAATAGGTATATAATTATAGTTTTCACACTGAGACTTCTTGAAAACTAGGTAGCAGATATGGTATGTAGGTATTGCATTTTTTTAAGGGGCTTAGGTACAACTACGAACTTGCAGATAAGTGGCCTGTACAGCCATACTGCTAAGGTAGCTTGAAAACCATATGAAATAACTAAAAGTAGATAGGAATGGTCACCACCTATGTTGCTAGGAAACAGAAACGGGTTCAAAACGTGGAAACGCCCATTTTCAAAGGAGCAGAAATATAGGCTATATTTGAAAAGATTAAGTGGAGTGACACAACAACAAATTGGAATAAACTCCTTATAATATGTAAGACGTGAAACGTCCTGAAAACTTCTTGTAAATGCCGAAAACTTCCCGAAAATTCTGGAAATGTCCTAGACGTTTCCAGAAACTTCCCAGACATTTTTGGGACATTTCCAAGGCGTTTCATACCCATTTCCATACCGGAAACATTTCAGGGTGGATACGAGGGTGTTTCTTGGCAACAAAGGTCACCACATAATAATAAATATCCATGTTAGATTCTTTTTTGGAACTCCATCAACTCTATGTGAATTATAAGTATGGAGTTATATCATATTCTATGAAATGTTTGGATTATCCGTTGAGATTTCACCTGCAAGCCATTGTTATTTTTGTGGGAATATTACCTCCTTGGATTTTGATATGATTCAAACTTCAGAGATCAGGAAAGATTGATAACCCTTTGATCCATTCTTCCATCAACTTACTTATTGTGCTTCTAAGACATGCAAATACCATCATATCAGGTGATCAATTAAAGATGCTTCTACATTTCTAAATATTTATTGATTTGGAGAGTAGTTCAAATACAACTGCATTTTCACTTATAAAGGAAATTCTTGGGTGGAACCTCATAGTTCCAGATTTCTCTAATTTAATCACTAAAGTTGCATATTCGATGGTTGTTAGTCAAGCTTGAATTTTTTGAAAGTAATGTAGCCAAATTATTTTAAAGTTTGTCCTTGATCATCCTCTTGGCAACGAGCATTTATAGTAACATATAGATTTTTTAGTTGCAAACCTCACGTAAGGTGTCGATAATTTGCGCTATAAATTTTACCTTCATTTGTTAAGCTAAAAAATGAGGAATTTTGTATTATTGATAAAATTTATCATTTGATTCTTTTGACAACATCTACTGTAGCTATGAGCATACTTGTGGCCGAGAAGCTATGGTGTAAATATTACATGTACATTTTTAATTGTTAAGAAATTTCCGACTAATGCGCTAGATGAACAAGTAGAAACATATTAAATTGTCATGAGAAAGGTCATCGAGTCTTCCTTTTCAATTGATTTGTGTAGAGAAGTTATCACAGTTTTTATTCTGTCTTGCAATCTCAAAGATCATTTATGGAGAACATGGGAGTGTATGACTGGATCTGCAGTAACATTTCACTTGAATTTACTAAGGGCTTGCAATTCCATGCTGTCAAAGCATGTGTGCGACCACATAAACTTTGCAAGACACTTTATGACCTGACGTTTTAACTTATAAGTGCAATTGGTGACTACTTGGACTATTCTTGGGTGAGCAAAACTTATCTTCCATTTTCAGTACTCCCTTTTAATTTCCAATTTCCCCTGTGTTCCAAGGTGACTTTACCTACTTTTATAATGTTCAAACTTGACATAGTGATACTTCCTGATTAAATAGGTTGAGAGGATGCGCCAACCACAACGATAAAGACTACCATTTAGATCCGAAGATTGAAAAAGATCTGAGGATTTCAACTTTAAGAGTTTTAGGCCACTATGAACCTTTTCATATCTCAGTAGCTGAGAGTACAGAACGACTGAACAAGAAAAGGAAGGTTGAATGAGGAAAACCCTATGATGAGATTTCCTATTCTTACGTTAAAGTATGCTTCATGGCCTCATACTTATTTTTTAATAAATAACGACAGACTATCTTGAAGAACAATGTTAATTTCTATGTGTTGGAAATTGCAGGTTAGCCAACAGCTTCTTTCCATTGAAACAACTTATATTTGTGCATTATCTTGAGAGAATCCAATCATTGTTCCTTGCATTGCCAGAGTGTGAGCTAAAGCTTAAATCCAAATGTTTTGGGGCATCAAAAGGTATTGTTTTACCTTTACAACTAGGCTTTAATTTTGCATTACAACTACATTGAGTCTCATTTTTTTCTTTTTTTGAAAGAGAAAAGAAATCAACGTTCTTGTGAGTCTTCTTTGAGATACGTCATCGGTTTTCGAACAGTCCATCCTCCATTCACACAGTTTTTCCAATCAGCGTAGTCAGCGGGCCTTATGTTCTCTTTAAACATCCTCGGAGAACTTAATGACCTTTGGATTAGACTATCTGCTTATCTACCAAGCATAGTCATTCCAAGATGTGGCCTTGAACCGATTAAGCCCACATGGTTATCCATTTCTGATACCAAATCAACTATAGGCTCAATGAGGTTTTTTTTTGAAATGTTTATCAATGCTTGGATTTACTGATTCAAACTTCTATTTGAGAACATTATTAAAAAGATTAATATGGTTTTGAGTGGTGTAATTACATTTTAATCGAGTAAGAGTGAGTTGGTAGTTTCACTTTTGCTAGAATATAACTTGATTGGGTTTAATTTTGACAAGTAAAAATGCTAACAATAATTGAAGATGGATCTGAGTGCTATTATCCATCTTTAGTGGCCAAATCATCTTATGTGATCAATGACAGTATTTTGAAATGCTGTCTACCTATTCTTTAGTTTTTGTATAAACAAACCATAGAAAATTGTTCTGAATGTTGTAATTTTTATCTTCACGACAGTGTTAACCGGCTTATATTTTTTTCAAAAATATATACAGGTGCATTAGGTTGACAAGATATGTTCTGTATTAGTAGATATATTTCAAAGATGCTCATGGTTCTGAACTTCAATTAAGACTACTAGTAATATTATGGTCTTGTATTATTGATCCCCAGTTCTCCCCTGATGGCACCACAACAGCTTTTGTAATAGATAGGAAAACAAGGTAGGTTAGACAAGGTACAATTTGTTTCTTGGTATTCTTCGTGGCAGAGTTTGAAGGAGTCCAATTATTGAATGCCTTGTCATCTAGAATCATCACTCTTAGTTTTCATCCAATTGGCCTCAAATATTTAAGCATGAATTCCTGCTGCTACAGATATTCATATGTTAAGCCATGTTATTGCATATTTCATTGACATGATATTGATGTTCATTCAACTTTTATGTGTTGTACCCATAACCAGCTGTTGGCTTGGTAAACATGACTTCTATCTCTTGTGATAGTGGGATTCAAGTACAACTCTTCCAGGTCAATAGACTTCTCTTACAGGCACCTTTCCCACAAACCATTTTGTCTTGCTTCCAATTCTAAGTGATTTTCCTTTCTCTGTTATGTTCTCGATCCAATGCTGAATCTTTGTGTCTTACAGGATCTCCTGCAAGTGCTATCCAAATTTAGCTTCAAAATTGTCAGCAAATAATTTGAACTTTTTGCCTTTGTCCCTTCTTTCCTCTTCATTCAGGCTCGTAACTCCTAGCTTTGGCTGACTTCAGTTCCAAACATGGATTTCTGGTTCTTTTTTATATCTTTCACTCGCATGACTAAGTTCTCATAGCTTATTTTGTCGATGTGACCTTTGTATTATGTTATCTCCATAACTGGTCATAAAATTGTGGACTCCTCGTGTTATAGCTACATTGAACATGTAAACACAACATCTGCCTCATGCTAGTGGGATCCAAGTATGACTCTTCAAGGTCAATAGGCTCCTCCCAAAGGTGCCATTCCCATTCATAACTTTGTAAAGTAGTTTCATTCAAAGTTTATAGAGAATATTCTTGTATACAATTTAGCTCATTGAATCTAATCCTACATGAAAATACATATACCAAGTGAAAATAGAAAGCAGAAAGTTCTCTCTACTTTGTTCCTCTGACATATTTATGATCTTTTTAATTAAATTTAAATGATTAAAAAATCCTTTGTTCGGACCTAAAAATGTTTTTTTTAACTCAATCAATTGGTGAACTTGAATCAAACTTTATCCTTGTCAAACATGAACCAGAACTCAAACATTGTGACTTAGGTCAAAACTATAAGAACATTGGTGGTTTGCTGATTTGGTCATTTTCGAATATTGGAAGGCAATTATACTTAATTCATCTTCGTTCCTTGTCTAGATTATTCTCACTGATGGTTGAATTTGTTCAGACTGGATTCATGGTATCAAGAAAATGATGGCAGTTCATAATTGCATTTTAAGAGTGGTTTTATTGGTTGTTTGAGAAATACATTTTGGATTTGTCGTTGAGAAATTCTCAAATTTTGATTTATATCCAAGTTCTGCTGTATTGAATTAGACTCATCCTGTTATTCACTAAAGTGCACAAAATATACAATACTATAAATATGAGGGTGTGTACTTGATTATATTACAGAATGAGAGTTTGTCTTATTACTGTCTACAACCAATAATTACAATCATTGTTAAGTCTATCTAAATTTGGCCTTACAATAACTACTTTCTTTATTAACTTTGTTCTATGTAATTGTGCTTTTAGCCTTTGGGCTTGTTTGGCCGATGTCGAAATTTCTGAATAACTTTTTGATTTGTTGCTTAGTCAATTGATGTTTCTACTTCATGAATGAAATATTTAGATTCATTCTATTTAACCATGTAGAAAGTTAGAAAATTTAGACGAGCCTAAGCAAACAATGTGGTAAACAATTCTATATAATTTGTAGTATAGATCTATGCTAATCATATTTTTTACCATAATTTGTAGTATAGATCTATGCTAATCTATGTTGTACCCATAACCAGCTGTTGGCATGGTAAACATGACTTCTATCTCTTGTGATAGTGGGATTCAAGTACAACTCTTCCAGGTCAATAGACTTCTCTTAGAGGCACCCTTCCCACGAACCCTTTTGTCTTGCTTCCAATTCTAAGCGATTTTCCTTTCTCTGTTATGTTCTCGATTCAATGCTGAATCTTTGTGTCTTATAGCTTATTTTATCGATGTGACCTTGATGTTCAATCAACTGTATTATGTAGTCTCCTAATTACGTGCACCAAAATTTATTGTGTGATGTTGTGTAGGAACTCAACGATATGTGCAATATGTTTCTTGCATTTGATTAGATGGGAAATTTTGTAATTTATGTAATTTATTTGATTTTGTAATTTATTTTCTATATTAGTTGCATTGAAGCTTGAAAATTTCATATTTTTGTTTTCATTAATATAGGAGAATATCTTAGGATTTTTTTTTAATTAAAAGTACTATTAATTAGAATTTTACTTTCCATTTTTTTTACAATCATGGCTTCTTCTGGGAACTCCTAATTTATTTGAGAGGACCGATTTAGAGATTGCAAAATTGCAATCTATTCTCGAAAATCCAACTACAGTTGGGCAGTATAAAGCCCATTGCGAAAAAATACTGGTTGATCTTCGTAGAATAGAGACAAGTTTGAAAATATATAATCCATTTGATTCTGAATCAATAAAAAAATTTATGGATTCACTAAAATCAAGTGTCTCAGGAGATGTAGGTTATAATGAGATTACATCACGACTTTCCGATAAGGAAGTCGTTAAGAGGTCTTGTTGGAGTTTTTTATGCAGACAAATAGAAAATAAGGGCATATTATGTAAACAAATGTTCATGTCCCCTATGTGCCCTCCCCTTGATTTATCCCTAGATTTGTGGCCTCTCAAGGCCAATTTCCAAATAATGACCAATTACCGTTATACTTCATAATGATGTTACATGCTGAGGTTCACTTTAAACCTAAAGGTGAACTATTTAGACATCCCTAGTTATTTGGGGTAGGGGGCGTGGCTGTATTAGCCACAGGCATGCATATAGAAAGGAGGGATCTCCTGTAGTTTGTTGACCGTGTGGCAACTTTGTACCAAGGCCATAACCATTCTTATCAGGCTTTCAGGATGTCGCAAGCACCTGTCGTTATGACTGCACATGAGGGCTGCTATCGAGGGTCTTGGTGGCATTGCTCGTGAGACCCAATTGATCTCTTCTGACTGTGTGGGTTAGTACCTTCAGAGACGCGATACTAGTAGTGGAGGTTCTAGTATCACCAATGATGCACGCAACAAGGTATACCGCTCGTGCATCTTTGATTTCCCTAGATGACTTTGAGCTAGTTACAGATCCCGCTCAGGCACATCGACTAGGACGCATCATGGCTGCTGACTTGTTGGGTGCATATGAGGGTGATTGCTCGGCATTGCAGCAATCCACTATCGGGGGTTTTGGATTTTATAGAGTAGAGTGAAAGTGTATTTTCTAGTCAAGGTACTACTGTTGTTGCCACAGTTAGACCTCCTATTGTTGGAATCGTCACACCTGATGTTCTGCACATTTCTGTTCCAGTGTGTGACAATTAAACCTTTAATATAATTAAAATTTATTTTTAATTGATCATTACTTTACAATTTATTTAATATTAAAATTAACCATGTACTTCTGTGTTTAGGCTTCTGCTCCAGTGTGTGGAGCTTCACAGCCCACACCATCTACCCGTGTCACATACACATAGCTCTTGAATGAGCACAACATGGATCTCGATGTTTTGGGTCTGAGTAAACTTGGCTTAGTTGGCGACATATTTTCTGGTGTTGAGGTCGTGGACGACAATCCCAAACATTTGGAGAACGCGTTCCGCAGAGGTATAAATACATGTGTTTTAATAGAATTAATATTTAATCTAAATTGAAATGTTAGAAATTAATGAACTTTATTCAAAAAACTTATTTATCAACTTCTTACATTTTATTTATTTTGTTTCACAGGGATCTATGGGACAGAGATCTACACATAGCGTAGATACTCCCAACATCCACCCAGGGACAAATAATGAGGTAATCAATTGTACATATCTGTTATATGATGTATTGAATTAATCAAGATTCAAAAAACTTATTTATCAACTTCTTACATTTTATTTATTTTGTTTCACAGGGATCTACGGGACAGAGATCTACACATAGCGTAGATACTTCCAACATCCGCCCAGGGACAAATACCAAGGTAATCAATTGTACATATCTATTATATGATGTATTGAATTAATCAAGAAATTGTTTGTAGAAGTTTGCTTATATATTTTAATATATGGTACATGCTATATATAGTTTATGACATGTATATTCCTTTTTTTTAACATGCAGGGTGCAACAGAGTGTAGTGAGGGGTCTGGCACTCGCCCTAGTGCACGGAGGGGGACTTCAGTGATATTTTATAGATTTCAGACATTTTAGACATACTTTTAGAGATTTTAGACATGTACACATATTCATACTCATTCTAGACATTATTATTATATTTTGATATATGTCTTAGACACGTGTATTATTAATATATTTTGATATATGTCTTAGACACCTGTATTTACAATTATGGATGTGAATATAAGACACCCCCTTATCTTTCATTTTTGTCTCTTGATGATATCATAATAGGTATAGAATGATAGATAAGATATTAAATGCCCTTCATTTTTGTGATGTAACATTGTAAACTTTGTTAAAATTCTATATTGAATTATTTTCAATGCTTAGACCTAATTTAGTAATACTTTACGTTACATTAAACATTCCATGGTATAATGGCTTATGTTACTATTTTGAATCATATATGATGAAAGTTTAAGTTCAATAGATCATTCAATTAACAACTTGAAATAAGACTCATAATGACCATATATTGTAATAAATCATTTTTGGGGGTTATTTTGGGCAATAGATCATTTTTTACACATCCTTTCTATTTTAAAGTCATCTCACACCCATTTTGGACACATGCAATTATGAATAAATCTACATATATTTTTGTTTATGTAGGAATAAAATGTCATATAGGTCATGTGAACCACTTAGAGTCTTGCAAACAAATAATACAACATCACGAATTGCATTTTACATTAAAATATATTCCAAATCATATAATATCTTTGCAATTGGAAGGATTTTGTTTCTTAGAAACTTAGAAAAGAGAAATTCGTCCATTTTCTCCTTAGAGAGTTCCATTTAAATTTTCTTCGTAATTGATCCTTGTATCAAAACCTTCCATATTAATTACATTCTCTCTTTCTCCTCCTCTCTTTCTAAGGTAGCTAACTCTATGTCTTCTTGCAGCTAGGATCATGCGGGATAACGTGCACATCATGCGAGTTGTAATCGAACGATAACATGAAAAAGTTCCATGAGGAATCAAGAATTCAAGTATGAAATTTGCATGCAAAGAAAAGGTCTCGCTCATCTCATTCACTCATAGATATAAAGAAAAGGGGTACAAATAGGGGTGTTGTGTAACCCCCAATGCATGTAATCATACCTCCTCAAGTGGAGAAGAGAAGTTACATTCCTGAAATGGAAAGTAACTCTTATATGACGCACAATGATGCATATGCCAAAATTTATTACAGGATCTATCATAACCCCTACAATACCTAAGACATATGACCTCACAGTGATATGACTCACCACATGATGTGGACAATGACACACACACCAACATGATGAGACCTTATACGGTCCATGTTATTTTTTCCTTTGGGGCTTGCAAGCTTAAGAATCAAAATGAGGTTATGCTAGTAGGTCACTTAAGTGGTACTAGGTTGAATCCCTAGTATAGACACCCTAAAAATACCCATTACGCATTATAACGTTTATAAATAATATTAAATCCATTATTAATACCCATTATGCTTTGTAACATCTAAAAATAATATTAAATCCATTATTCACTCATACCCCACTTCTAGAATTAATTTAATTAATTATAGTACACTCATTATACATTATACACCCCTTGTGATAATTTATTTTGTTATTTAAATAAATAAAAACAACTATCTACTCAACTTCTACTCATATCCACTTCACTAGCCAACTCACTCAAGTTGACTTGTCACTCCACTCAAGTTCTATAATCCTACACACATGGAAGAAAATATGCAAGTACAATTTGAAATAATTCAAGAGCCAACTAATTTGAAATAAAGCCTCTTTATTTCCCATTTAAAGAGCAACTGCATAGAATAAATCAATTGTGCTAAATAAGGAAAATGAAATCAGTAGCTTGTAACTCAGTCAATTCCACTTTTCTCAATCCATGAATTATTGTGCATTTATAAATAAGAAGCTCCATTCCTCTCAAATAATTATTGGAAGCTTGAGGAATTTGTAGTTTTACTCTGCAAAATTACCATTGGAAATCACTCTTGCATACTGCGTCCAATTGATCACCAAATCAATCATCATTTCTCATAGCTTTGATTCACTTCCATTCAGAATATATTGGAGAAACCAGAAATAAAAAGGAATCAATTTCTCATCCAGATCTAGTAAGAGTGTTACTCGACCCCACTCTTCATTTGGTCTAATATGAGGTTGTAAGGAGCTTGTTTTGAGAAAGGTTTGCACTTCGTTTGTTGTTTATTTATTTCTCTTGTTTGCATTTTATCTTATATACATTCAAGCATGCCCGGTGGGAGACCCACATTATTTTGATCATATTTTGCAAATCTAACATTGTTTTCATGTTCTTTGTGTTGTTTAAAGTTCATTGATCAAAATTTTAGGTCATTCCATAAGCTACTTCAAGAGTATTTTACAAAAATCAAAGGTTTTTGGTCGTATTCTAAATTTTTTGCAATTACAGGTGATTTGCATTTTCTTAGAATTCTTTGTGCTAGCGTAGCTCGTGATTTGTGTTAGCGTACTTCTATCTTCTAATATTTTTGTAGGTCTTCCTAGTGTCAAAGTTTGTGTGTCAACATTCTATAATCTACACTTCTATCAAATTACTTGTGTTTCTGTGCTACTGGATGCATTTCTGTTCATTCTTTGCGTCAATGTGCATTTGGGTGCGTTTCTGTTACATTCTTTGCACTAGCATATATGTTCTAACTCTATTTTTATAGGTTTGTATTTCTATCACAGTCCCTACGCTAGCGCCAACTTCAATGTGTTTGCTTTTTATTCTATGTGTTTTTGTTACAACAAGATGTGTCTACATTATACATATACCGTATTTGCGTAGTTTTCAGGTGTGTTTGTGTGTATTTTATCCGTGTTTCTATTCTTATTCTCCACATTAGAATTTTGTTTGAAATTTTAATTTGTTTGCATATTTCCATAATTCTAACAGTTAACACCTTCTTGTTTTCTCTGATTTTTTGACATTTTCCTACAAGTTTTTCACATAAAAACATAATTAAAACATGTCTCTTAATCCTTTTTCTAACTAAGTTCCATCATTTTTCTTGTTTGTCTTTCATTTTTTACAATTTATTCTTGCAATCAAAATCGTGTATGCTCTTCTCTCGCAGCCTTTTTGGGTGAACTTGAAAATCAAAAGCGAGTAATATTGTTATAAAACGTGACTTAGATTTATTTTAAATCTAACATGTTTTAATTCATCTCTAAGCTTGCTTTAGTTGTTAACATATCATTTATATAATTTAAACCATGTATCCTCTTCTCTTGTGCCCCTTGGGTGAACTTGAGAATCCAAAACGGTCGAAGTTGTTTCATATCAATATTGTACTTGTTAACTTTGTTTTGTATGACCTTTTGAGGTGTTATATTAAGTGGGGACACCATTTAGGTGGGCCATCACTTCACCCTTTATTTTAAAGTTTATTTATAAACTTATTAAATTGTCGGGTCCCCTTTCTACTTAATGTGGATTTTTTAAAATTAGATCTCATGATTTGATTTATTTAGAGTGAAAGGGTATATTCGTGTGCAACCGAATCATCCACCCTATTTAATAGGGCGATCTCTCCCGAGAGGTGAGATTGATGTGAAGTTTTTTTATTATTTTAAATGTTCTTTGAATATTGTTGTGCAAGCATTGTTGTGGGGCTTGATGAGGAAGTGGAGGTGCTAGGTAAAATTGTTTGATAAATTCTTATAAAGGAAATGCTTTATTTCTGAGTGGGGTTTTTACCTTCGGGTTTTCCATACTATAAATCTTGTGTCAATATTTTATTTACCAACTGCATATACTTTATTGTATTGTGAATTTACTCTGTCAATTTATTTTAATGAATATTCTACACATATCTAAAACTATAATCCAGGATTGAATAATTTATTACTTGGATATGTAATAAATGAATTTAATAATTATTTATTCTCCTCAATTTCTGACATGGTATCAGAGTAGGAGTTTTAATTGTGTGTGTAGGAAAGTGGAAATTGAAATCTATTTGGAGATTGCAAAAAAAATCTTTCTACAAATTGCAAAAAAAATCTTTGTACAAATTACAGAGTTTTCTCATGTGCACAAATTACATTTTTATTGTTGTAAGATTTCAATTAAAAATAATTTTTCTTGTTTTTGCAAATATAAAAAAACATATTGTTTACATAGAAACACTTTTTGTGTTTTTACTTGACTATTCTCGCATTTTCACTTTCTCCGTCATGGTATCAAAGCACATTGTTGGGATCCAAATTACTCTCCCTTTTCCATTTCTTACTACTCTTAGTTCGTGATTTTAATGGTTTCATGTGCAAGTTTCGTAATTGATATTCCATCTATGCGTTATATGCATTGATTTAGTTTTATCATGGGTTTATCTTGTTTGAGTTTCTTGGTTCGTGTTTTTCGGGGTTTACAGGGTCTGCATGCAATTCTAGAGTTTTGTTGCAGGTTTAGTGTGCAAGAAATCAAGTTTCAATGCAATTTGTTTGGTGCGGTGGAAGGTTGTTTTCAGGGTCCAACTTGGCTCCAGCTCACCGAGGTGGGCACCGAGCTAGCCACACGCAGCTTGTTGGCTGCTACATTGGCTCATCGTGCTATGTAACTTGCTATTGGCATCTAGTTTGGTTGTTTAGGTTTGCCTTGGCTCGTTTTCTTGGCTGCATTAGATTTTGTCGTGCCTTGTGCCTTGGATTCTATATTAGCTCGCATTTCCAAGGCTTCTGGTTTGCATCGATCCACCTGTCCCTATGTTGACACTTGTTTGGCCTCTTGTAATGTCCCTCCTAATATTAACCATGAAAACTCATATTTTTTTTTTTTAGTAAAATTATTTAGATATATCTAAATACTCTCTCTAAGTTAGGAATGAATATTATTAATGTTTATCCAATTCTACTTAACAGGCATGGACATTGAGAGGCTTACGATGTCCATAATTAGCCTATGTGTATTCTAGGTTCTTTTCAACTTACAATAAAAATAAATATTTCAATTATTGGTATAGTATGTATCTACATGATACAAGTGTTCTAAATGTTTAATTCTCAATGTAAAAATTGCAATTCAGTACATGCTTATTCAATCACCCATTTTTGCATAAACACTTCATATAATTGAATAAAAATGAGTTGATAATTTCAAATGAATACCACCATGCATATAAATCAACAATGTTTGATTGACTAGTTTATAAATTAAGATCACACGTTTATTGATTTACACTTCTTTGTCGATATAACAATTTACACAATTTCATCACACAAATGTATACACATGAAAGCATTTGATAAATAGAGTTCTAATTAAATGGGTTTATCCTACATAACATTTACATATTTTTGTCAAATACAACTTAGTCACTGATTAGTAAGGTTTAAGGTTTTCATTACTTAGCTCTAATTGGTTAAAGAATACATCATACACAATGTAAGGTATTCTAACAATTTCAACAAGGTAATCATCAACATTCAATTTAAAAGGTACAATTTCACTTCTGATCATTTTACATAAATCACATTATAAATACATTGATATAATTTTTTACCTCATAATATCAAGACATTAGAAGTAGAGAACCATTTTGTTGTCCAACTGCAACGAGAGAAAGAGAATCATGAGCCATACAGATCCCTGCACACCTCAAAAGTTGAGAGTGGTCCTACCCTTCACGAGAAGGAAGATGCGGTGATCAATGAGGAAAGAGAGAGTTATATGTGTAAGCCATTACTTGATCAAATGGTAACATATACGGGGTAGGAATAATATACATCCTAAATCATAACCCTATGATTTTCTTTTGACCAAAAGTCTACAAAGTTCTGTAGGTATCCACCGAGTCTCTAAAATCCATCGAAATGCTAAAGCATGAATAACCCCAAGTGATAATTCAAGAGGGTAGCTTGTGTGTCAACCCACTACCTACCCTGAGTCCTCTCTTAGCATTCATCAAGTGTGATTCTACACACTAAGTTATCTATCACCTTTGTACTATCACTCCCTAAGCTTAGCACATCTCACATTCCCCGTCTTTATCCAGACAATTGATATTAAAACACAATTTTATTTAGTTTACAGTTTAGATAAACAGATGCTAGAGTCACAACAACACTAATTTGTCTGAGTGTCCCATACCACCCGTCAAATTAATGTTAAAGAGATTCTAACCTAATTGTTGATCCTGGACGACATAACAACCTAAGGTAAGTATCCCAGAAGTCACGTTTAATTTTCCGTTATAAGCCATGGTTAAAGGTTCATGCCTCTTTATCCAAATCATGCTTACGATTGGTTGTGTTGACCAATTCAATTATTAATTCTTATCTATCGAAAATAATTCTCCTAAGATACAATTTGACATATACAAACATGATCTCATTATTTGTTCTATTTCAAGGTTTTGTACAAGTTTATGGCGTATATTTTTCATTCCTGCATAAATGAATTTGTGGTATCCCTATTTGATTTCCATGATCATTTGTATAAGTTTATAATTGTTGCTCTCTCTTACTTATAGCTTATCATGATTCTAAATACATCAATGAAGTATCCTCGGTTAACGTAATATTCATTTTCTTTCATGATTATCAATATTTATTATTTGATAGCTCATTTATTTGTGGTTTAAACATCATTTTTTTAATCTTCGTGCTATAGTTGTAAGCCACGCTTCCTATTTAGCTCCGCATCATGGATATACCTCCCCTAATGAAATAATTATATTCAATTACTATCTTCTGTTCGTCTTTATAAAAAAATACATAATAAGAATATGGAAAGTAATTCAAATTACAGAAAACCCTGTGAAAGAATTAATTGTAAATTTTATTCTGTAAACTATGTTTTGTTAAAATTTAATGGGTTTATAAAAGAATATGTATTGAGTGAGCTGTCCAAAATTCAGCTCCACCCAGTTTTTCAGATAGGAGAAATATGGATTTGAAAATCACTTACGGAGTGATTTTTCAGTTAGTGTCTAAGTCCGAAATTTAGTTTTTTGGTGTCCAAGAATTAGATATAACTTATATTTCGTAGACTGGGTTTGAATAAAATTTAAAGGGTTTGCAAATAAATATGAATTTAGCTCCACCCAATTTTCCAGATAGGAGAAATCTGGATTTGAAAATCAAGTAGAGAGTAATTTTTCCAATATATAGATATAAAATTTTATTTTGAAAGTTCAATTACAGTTGAGAACAATTACTCAATTTACTTATGGGTTATAATACTTTAAGTAAATACTTACGGGCATAATATTTTAACCAAGTCTTTCTCCTTTGGTATTCAACATTATGGTAGATCAATATAATGAGGATCAAACTTTAGATTTCTATATATGAATTCCAAAGTAAAACTATTTCAGCTAATTATTTGCATAATAGCTATATATACTTAGCTCAGTTAATATGAAATTGTAATAATGATTCTATATTTCATTTAGATCTTCTGTTTCACTTCTATGCAAATGTTTTGGAATTATATTTTCTATGCATTATTTCAAGACACAGATTTACCCCTGAATTCTGATGCGATTCCCTCTTGACTCTTGTAATCTTTAACTGAGTCCGGTGCCTTCCTCTATTCCTGCATATCCTTTTTTTCTCCTTTCTTCCTCAAATCCTCCTTGCAAGCTGCATATTTCCTCTGCTTGCAGCCATGTATTTTCTCCTTCTGCTGCTTCCTAAAACTACCGTGGGTGTGATGTTTTTATCTATCCGAAAAAACTACATTTTTCTCCAATTTTTCTTCCACGCCATCTTTTTTCCCACTTTAACATCTACTCTTCCTCTTAACTCCTAATTTTGATTAATTAAATATTTTAAGGTTTTTTTAGATGTCACATGGGCAAGGAAGATATCTACGTGGGTGGAGGATGTTTATTTTACTTTAGTTAATAGTAAATTTCAGATTTTTAATTATTTGTTATCTCCCCCTTTTTCACTTATAAATCTTTTACTTTTTCCCCATATAAATGCGTCCATCTATTAAATGGATTATTACATATATATAAACTTCAGTTTGATTAAATTTCTAATTATGTAAATCCTGCAATTGGTTAATTCAAAAAAGTTGTATTATCCTAACAAACGATAATGCGGCTTTTGATATAATAGTCCAAACACATAAGATTAAATTTTGTCTTTTATATTGTGATAATATGTCAAAAATATTTATAGTATTAATAGCTTCATTATTTAGGAAAAGATGTTTTCGTGACCTCTAAAGGATGTAACAGCGCAAAAATTTTGTGAGTCAAACTAAATGTATAGGTTCTAGATGCAGACTTACGGATTGTCACAATTTTCAAGCACTAGCATACACAAGTAACTTTGTCTCGCGACACCCATCACGCCATCTTTACTTCTCTCTCCGATGATACCCTTTCTCATTTCTCGAGAATACCCTCACAAACACTAACAACAATACTCAGTGCATTATATGTCCAAAATAACAAATCAACTTCTATAAAATCAATAATGACATGTTATTTTCAACAATAATCAATAACTACAATTCGACATTTAATAATTTTCAAACAATTGTTCAATAAATATTTTTATCCAAAATATATCACAATGCAACTCAAACGAGATCAATCAATCAACACCATATTATATCTATGACAATCATCGCCTTTTAGTTCTCCAAATGTATCAAATAATAAATGAATAATTTTGGGATATGATAGCTATGTGCGTTTAACATCCACACATGCCTTCGTGCCGTCACCTTTGCTCGCAAGCTCGCTTCTGCGTTTAGTCTCCATGCTCGTCATTTGTGCCTACTCTATGTTGATTTGCTTTTGGCTCGACCTTCAGCTCCCTCGAACCTTGCATCTACTCGTTGTTAGATCTTGGTATCTTTGTTTCGTCGTTGACCCCGTTGTTGTTGGCCCCTTGCACGCTCGATGTTTGCCTTGGATGCTTTGCATCATTTTATGCCCGTTCGTGCGTGTCCGGATATCTTTTCGTGTTGCTTTGAATCCACCCTGCTTCGCAGCTCTAGCCAACTTGATGTGTTGACCTTGTCAAATCCGTTACCTAACTCACCCTACATTCAACGACCTAACTCAATGCGCGGCACCCTCCAACTTGGCACCTATGTAACCCACTCCAGCTCGCCGACACGTAGACTTGGTCCACTCGATGACATGACCTCCCAGGTCAACTCAACACTCGTGCGCTTGCACCAACTCAACTTTGACAACTCACCGACGCGTGTTGCTACCAACTCGGCTCGGTGCACCCCTCCCCTTGGCGACTTTGCACACATCTAGCGCGACTCTCCAGCTTGACTCATCGAGCTCACCTCCAACTCGGCGCATACATGGTCACCAATGCAACTTGCTCTACAAGTCACCTATGAGCTCACCCTCCCGCTCGTCGAGCTGAACTAGCTCACCCTTGGGCCTAGGTGCTCTCTTTGACCCTCAAAATTTTTATCAATTTTTTCCTTCATAAGCCTAATTAAGGGGAAAGTTAATCAAAATTCATCCTTTAAGGGGGGAGTGTCATTTCTTTTGCCTCATTATAGGGTTATCGGGTTTTTCAAGGCCATTTTTTTGGCTCATCATCATTGTAGTGCTCTTCTTCACTTGTGGCTAGTGAGTGTGCCTACTGCAGCTTCGCGGCAAGAGAGCCCCTCTTTTGTGATCTAAGACGTGTTTTCACTGAAAAAATAAGGTTGTCTAAAACTTTTCCATTTTGAATCCATTATGTTAAAATTGACCCCGAAATAAATTTTGAGTTTAAAACTCTTCATCGAAAAAATACACTTTTCCTAAGATGATCCCTCCTAGCCGAATCTAATAACCCTAGTGCACATCATGTAATGCTTATGTGGCTTGAATTTATAGCATATATTAGTAAATTATGAAGAAATTAGTTGAGGCATCACAAATTATTCCAATTTCTTGAAAGAAATAATGAAGCGAGTTGGAGGTTTCGAGGCAAATGAGATTTTAAAAAATTAATTATTATAGTAAATCTTCCTACCTCCCATGTAGGTTGTTAAAAGAAGCTGGAAATATATGTAGTTCCAAGATGATAATGCATCGGCCGAATTGGTCATGAAAAGAACTCATGGAACAGTTCCACATTTGCATTTGTTCCCCGCATTTTCTTCTTCGCCACATTTAATTGTTTTCTCCTTTGTTTGCGGGTATTGCGGGAGTTTGTGGAACTGAATTGTTCCATCCCGACTTCAGTTATCCTTGCTTCTCGTAGTCTTTGCGGAGATGGGCCACCTGCGTGGAACTTGTTCCTACTAAGCGTCTGTTCCCCGCAACACCATTACTCCCCCACTCTATTGAGTTCCTCAAGTTCCCTGTAGATCATGTTACTCTAGAGATCTACATAAATCGGTGAGCTCGGCTATTGCGGATTATGATATAGTTGCTGCAGCTGTGCTTTCTGGCAATAGAAATTTTGAAGGGCGTGTGCATCCCTTGACTCGGGCACAGTACCTCACTTCTCCTCCACCGGTCATTGCCTATGCTCTTGCTGGAGTTGTTGACATTGGCTTTGAGACACATAGTCTTGGTGTTTGGAAATATTTTAATCCTTCTGGAATTCATCGAGTAAATGATGAAACCATGGCTCTAGGAACACTGGGTGCATGCATAGTCTTGACATGCTGCTTTACATAACAGAGACGTTATAGCCATTGCAAAGACGAGTTCTGGTAAAATTTTGAGATATCTCATGCCTGCTTTTATGGGTCTACGACGCCATCTTGATAATTTGCATATGGGTTCTACTGTATTTGCTTTGATATCTACGAGGAAGCTTGCAAATCAGATACAAGATGCAGTTGTAAAGCATGGCAGATCACACAGGGCATCATACACGTGTTTATATGGAAGAAAACCAAAGCCTCGCCAACCGAGGAAATTGGAAATAGGAGCAGATATTGTTATTGCTACTTCGGGAAGAGTCTGTGATGAAAAAGATTACTCTTGTTGCAAATACCTCACATATGCCAGTGGCAGCTTGAGGGGCTTTCATTTATACAGATATCACTGTAGAGCAGGGTGCTTTCGTAATATGGGTCACAATGTCAGTATGATGGCGGACTCCAACTCCCGCTGAGCAGAAGACCCCAAGCACTCTTATGTATCGAGCTTTAAGCATTTGGACAAACAATAGCGAGTGGACCATGTGATTCCCAATTGGTGAAGAGGTGAAGGATGTTTCTCTTGGTCAAGGGTGCTTGGCTTTGGAGTGTTCAATTTTTCTGAAAGAACACGTTATTTATCTGGTCGACTTCCTATAAGCCCTAGCTCCCATCTTACATGGCTTGGATTCAGTGAAGAGGGCTTGTTAAGTTCATATGATTCTAAGGGAAATTTAAAAGTGCTTGCCAAAGAATGTGATGGATGTTGGGTACCACTATTCAGTGCTGACAGAGAGAAAGACAGAATAAATTTTGGTGTAGCGATAAACAACACACATGCCGTCTTTTGTGTTGGCTAGAAAACGAACTCCTTAGGGACAGTTCACTTCTTTCATGAGTGCAAAGAAAAGCCAAAGAGGATGCAGCATGAGATAGTGAAAAATCATACAGAGAATTATATTTTTAAGATGGAGGCTGCTCTTGATCGATGTCTTCTATGTCTCGTAGCAAATCGTCGCAAGGGAGGCAAGTTGGTTAGAGCAATAGAGCTGACATCAATGTTGTTATTGGATAAATCTTTACGAGGTGCCACAAAAATTTCAAATGCTATGAAGCTCTCCATATTGGCAAAATGTTTTAATGCCTTATTGAAGGATAAGATGCTATAAGATTCCATGAGTATATAACTTGAAAAAAATCAATTTCTAATAGCGCAATATTATTGATTCTTCTATGTGAGCCATCAGGAACGGGGAAGACTTTCATAGTTGATACCATTGCCCATCATCTATGTAAACGTGTTCTTCTTGCAGATTTTCATTCACATGAGTTGAGATTTGGAGGAAGTAAACTTGATGATCATTCTGTTGATCTTCATGGTCTCTTTCGAGATCTATATATGTGTGTGTGTGTGGATGTGAAGCTCTCTTCAAGAAGAAAGAACGAGGTGGTGATAAATCATTCAATGCATTGTTGAGTGAGATGGAAAATATAGAAGTGTTGATAGTCACATTAGGATAGCTTGGTCGGCGCCTTATCAATCAAAGTCTGAGCATTTGTTTGAAAAGCACGTGGGTTTTGTTAAATGACAAACAAGATTCATATCTAAACACCCTTTCAAGTAAATAATACTACAATTTAGGGAGCTGCTCGGTCTTTGGATTCAAGGTTAAAAGATAAAAATTTAAAAGATGAAGCTACTCAGTTTCAAGATTAGAAGAAAGGGTCCTTTATCCATAAATGATACAAGAAAAGTGGGGATGGTCGAAATTAAAATCCTCATTGAAAGGAGAGACTCCGAATTTCAAAATTCTTTATAAATAAAATGCAGTATCTGATAACAATTTCAGTGAGATATCCTGATTAAGGATACATTTGTGTGTAAGTATATAAAGGTGAAAATCAATTATATGTTTTGCAATGTTTGAGCCTAACAAGTATCTTATTAGTGGATCTGCAGATAGGACTATGTAAGTCTGGAATGGATTACAACGGTTATTGGAGTCTGTGATGGATTGTTGGGTGGTCATGTCATAATGCTCGGTGAGCATATCTGCAGCTCTTGAAGCTTTACATGCATATCTTGGTGGCAAGTTGGGGTGGAATTAATAGAGATAATGCTTGCATATATCTAGAGGCAGGAGCAAGTCATGTGATTGTTACCTCTTATGTATTTAATAGTGGTAAAGTGGATATGACGAGGCTTAGAGAGTTCGTACAACTTATTCGAAAACAAGGTTGGTTTTGGATCTGAGTTGTGGAAAAAAGGATGGAAAATATACTATAGTGATAGATAGATGACATAATTTCAATGATGTGGCACTAGATGAGGAGATGTTGGATACCCTTCGGCATATGCTGATGAAAATGTGAAGGTATTAGTACAATTAGCTTTGGAAAAGTTGAGGGTATTTGTTGTGTATATGAATCCTGATGCAGGAGTCATTGCTTTACGAATGCATATTCCGATTTCATATCCAGAGAATACTTTTATACTAAGGTGAAACAATCTACACAAAGATAGGGTTGTTGATGTCCGCTTGAATGCATTTGGGCTATATGCTTATGATATAGTCTAGACAATTTCTTGTTCCATTGACACTTTCTTGAGGAAAGGAAGAAATGTTTCTTTTTCAGGTTATCCTTGGCTATATTGATGCAAGTCAAGCTCCCAGTGAACCCTGGAACGAGATGATTGTATTGAAGGATCTGTACGCCGGAAAAGTGACAAGCGAGCATGGGAATCTACAGGTAACTCTTCCGCGTACCCGACCTCCCAAGGTCGTGCCGAGACAGCCGGTGGGGATAGAATATGCGTGAGATGCAGAAAAAATAGTTAGGCAGCCTAATGTCTTCGACACGCACTAGTGGAATTTACGAATCTAAGGCAAAGAAGGCCCTTCTAACTTAGACTGGTGTGATAGATCAATCGGCAAGGATGACCACTCGAAGGCTCCAATCAATATCGAGCTCTGGCGTGATTCGATCTGTGGGTTGTGGAATATGTGGAAAATGACCTGGGATAGTTTCGTGTAACGTCCCCATGATAAGGTCATATAGTGGATGGTGAATACAATCGAATCTACGGATGATTCTCTGGCCTAGTCTAGAATTCTCTAGCTTCGTTAGCCGCTATGTCTAATAAGGATAGTTATTCGATGATGATGGGTGGAAGTGGAGTGGATCTGGAATACTAGTGTGTGTAGGCCAGTGTCTATATCTAACTGATTTGTGGATTCGTTGGGTTGCGTGAATCTATGGATCACAACCGTAGACTCGTGTTTTTTGCGGGCCAGCTAATGGTCATACATACGAAATCAAGTCCTGATTCCTAGTATCCAGTAGTCGTACACTTTCTCAGCTTATATGTTTAGAACTTAATAAGTGTGTGCAAATCTTCTCAGAGTACCTTATAGGCATTCGTCACAACCTGGATCCTTAAGCTGGTATTTATGTCTATGAGAGTGTCTCCTGCACCTGGCTGTGGGACCAAAGGATAACAACCAAAGGTTTGTTCTCTTTTTAACCCTTCTACAGTCATGTGAGTGCTTACCTAGGGAAATCTGTAATTTGGTTGGTTTGACAAAAACATGTGTGCTTGGTCCGTCCTCTATGTTTAACCCTCTCAACTGAGAACTGATCAGTTGTAGATCTGTTGTTGCTTCGGAATACTTGTATTCTGAGATTTTAGTCTATGTCAACTATTGCTGTGACGAGGTTTGGTTGAGGCATGATTGGCTCAAATATATATTCCCTGGGTTCCCTGAGGTCCCGTGATTGTCATACAAAATAAAATGTAAATCTAACTGTAACGCAAAGCAAAATCTAACTACGTGGGGAATAAATCTAAAACATGTATCTAACTTCTATTCTTCTCTAAGAAATCTTTCTAAGAATTTTAAGGAAAGCAAACTATTTTAAGCTTATCTAGAAATAACAACTAAACAACAATTTAAAACAGACAAAATAACCGAGTGTAGTTATCAGCCTGTGTAATTTGTAGAATTATTCTAAATAAAATAGCTTGCCTAATTTATCTGCAAGATTCTCGATCCTACCTCAGAAGTGAGGAGTGAATCATAGTTTCTCAGAAACTATCAATCCTCATAGCTTCCCTGGCAATATCGAGAATATAATTCAATGAAATGAAACAATTATCTACTCTATTTGATATGATTCTAACTAGAACTTTGAAAGTTTAAAACTTGGATTCCGCAGAACAGTGGCAAATCCGTTGGTTGTATGCGATCTTGTCCCCTCAGTGTGATCTCCTCGTTCTTTCATGTTAATGTGGATCCAGAAAAGTATGTAATGCTAGCACCGATAGGAGTAGATTTTTAGGATAAAGGATAGCTTAGAATGCAAACTGAATATAATGTGAGTAGGAGAGGGATAACGCAAGAGTACAAAGCTTAGCTTATGTGATTCCTAGCGGGATTTTGCTGCGAGCCATGCAACATAAAGTGTGACCAGAAACCTGAAACTATCCTATATTCGAAGAGAAAAACCTACAACTTTAATGGCTTCCTAAGCTATTCTACTTCAATGGGTTGGATAAAATAACGACACTGTTTGCACAAGCTGGATATGTGGCTTACCAACAGTTGAAAAAAAAAGCTAACCAGGCATATAATGAACTGAACTAAGAACTCTAAGAAAACTAAATCTACAGCAAAGAGAAAATTTAGAGGCAAGCTTCAGACCGGATTGGATAAATTGACAGCACTGCCTGCACAAGATGGGTATGTGGCTTACCAACAGCTGAGCAATCTAACTAAAGATGCAAATGAATTCAAGCTATGGCTTCTAAACAAGATAACAAGCTAAAATACTAAAAATGAGGAGAGCAAAGATCAGTCTTCAAAAATCCAGCCAAAATTCTAGCCCATTTGCTTGTGCACAAACCATGCATTTATAGGAATTCACTCACCCAAAAATCAAAAACCAAACTGGAACTCCTTAAACAATAAACAAAGGAAAAACACTGATTCCAGGGAACCAAAAACATAAATGCATGCCAAAGTCGGCAAATAAAGCTGGTGAAACGTTGATATTTCACACGAGTCACGTCAAAAAGAACGTTTTAGAAAATGTGCACAGGTCTGCCGCTCTGAGTAGGGTGGTAGTTACAGGACCTGCCGCCTTGATCAGGGCGGCGGTCACGAGACCCGCCGCCCATTGCAGGGCGGGCGGTTTTCATCACTGAAGAGAAAGAGGCCAAGGAAAGAGGGGAAAGAAGGGAGAAACTAAGGGTGTGGGGGCTAAACGGGGCATGCAGGATGTTAACGCATACTCCGAGGGCTTTTCCGGATCCCGAACACCTTGCAAGGAGACCTGTATCATCATTGGGGCACTTATTACGCTATTCCGCAGTACAGTACCTTACAATTTTGGGTACGTACACTCTCCTACGGTGTGTTCAACATATGCTTCAACACTCATCTTTCCCATTTCATCTCTGCTAACGGCGACCCCCTATCAACTTGGTTGTATCTAGATAGTTCAATTTGCAAGCAGTGGTCATTTCAACTCGTGCCCGTCCCTCTGACACGTAGTTACACCGTTCCTCAGCTTGGTCTCCAACCTGACTTGAGCTCGTTGTGTGTTTGATTCCAGTGTTGCTGGTGTGCTCTTCCCGCGTATAGGATCTTCTTCCCATTCTCATTTCAAGTTCTACAAGAGAAAACTATTTTATCTGCCTTCATTGGATTAGACTGTTGTAACTTTGCGTACATAGATTCTCCCTCATGAATACAATGTTTTCTCTATTGTTGTGTTAATTGTTCTCAATTGCAAAATCTGTCAATCTGCTTATGATTAAACTATTAATGTTGTTGTTCCTTCATAGTATGACTGATGCTCAGGTGATCATACTTTGTGCTGGATATCAGGGTATGTGGACTTTGTGCCATATCAACGTATTCTGAATGAAATGAAGACTTTTTGCTTCCCAAATTTCACGCTCATTATATGCCTTTCCACTAGATAGAGAAGTTCTCCTTTTGTGCAGTCTTCTGCTTGTAATTTGCACTTCTTTTCTCATCCTTCAAACTTCGTAAGGTAATCTTGTATGACCAAGAAGGATATGTGTGTCCTTGATAGATAAATTTGTAGAACTTTGTGTCTCAAGTTTATGTGTCTTGCCAAACACTTACAGGGTTGTATTCTTTCCCTCCTCATTCATCCTTCCTCTTTGTATTTTTCCTTTCCCAATTTTACCACCCTTTTTTGCTTTGTGGTTAAAAGCACCAAAAATATTAAAAAATTACATCATACGAGGGAACTTCCCCTCTCACAAAGCAGAGGAAACTTCACCTTGTCAAAAGGTGAATTTCCCTAACTATTGCTAGTTTTATGCAATTTCATTGGGAATATTCAATGATGAAAAATACAACCAACAAGATGCCTTCTCTCACATTGAAAAATGTTGTCCCCTTGTTCCTTGTTTTCACTCTTTTTTGTGTGGTTACGTGGTGTTCCTCTGCTTCCAATTGAGACTCATAGTGGCCTCCACTCTTACGTGATTTGTCACCTATTGTAAGGTGATTGGTCAAATGTCCCACGTTGCACTAACACACCTTATTGTAATCAACATATTGCTTATAAAGTGCTAAAAACATGGGGGGTTATCATTTTTTGTGGGTTTTATATTACATGCAGACACATTCTTGGTTGAGTCTGACATCTTGCAACTTTGTGTGTATTCTCACACCCTTCTTTTTGTGCCTTCTGCACTTATTTTGGATGCACCTTGGAGGATTCGTTTTCTAAAGTTGAGCTTCGTAGGATCACTTTTGAGCCTCTATCACTTCTTCTTATTAGAGATAACTATACATCATGGTGTGCTTCTATGGAACATTACTTTACTCACGAGGGTCTTTCTCCCTTTCTGTATGGGCCAGTTCCTACACCCTATAATCCTTATTATCTTGAAGACTACCTCGACACATGTGAACTTTTTGTTGGTCACTTGATGTTGCATGTCTCTATACCTCTCCACTTTCATGTGGTGCACTCAAACCCTCCTCACACTATATGGAGCATATTTTAGTCCTCATTTGGAGACCCTTCAGAGACTGTTACTGTTGCTACTACTAATACAATTGTCTCCTCTTCTTCTTCATGTGATGACATATCTTATAACATAGACTCATTTGTTTCTATCCTTGACGATGAGGATTATTCTTCTAGTTATGATGAAAAGAGTATTGCTGAGGACTCCTCTCCTCCTCTTAGATACCTTCCACAGAATGTTGACACTCCTCTCTTCCCATTAGATTTCGGATAGTCTTGTTCCCAACCTCATACCATCATTACATCTGCCTCCTTTCCACATCCAGTGTGTAAGGCCCTTTCCACTTCCCCCCCTTCATGTGTTAATGATTCATACATGTTATACATCACTCTTTTGTTTGTCGAGCTATCCTTTTGGGATAAGTATCTAACAAACCTTCATTGTTCTTTGCAATGCCTACTTGTGATGCATTATAGGGAGTTTCTCATTATTTTACAAGTGTTTTGGAGGAGTCCATATCCTTTTTTGGGAGTGCCCCTTCTAAGACTCTTATCACTTCCACTTTTTTCGATACCATCATCGATCCACCTCTTCTTGTGGATCCTCTTTCTGTTGTGGGGGTTGCTACTTTTCCTTCACTTCACTTGGACATCATTTCAGTGAATGTTCCTTTCTCACACTCTGAAAGTTCTAATTTTGTGGCATTACCTTCAGTTCTTGTGCACTCATTTGCTAGACCTATGTCACAATTCAATAGACCATATTGAGATTTGTTTGTACTGCTACCTTCAACATCATTCCCGGAGTGGGAAAACTTCCAGTACTCCATTTATGTCCTTCCTAAGGGTAGGCACATTGGTCAATACAGTTGGATCTTCTTCAATCTATAGGCCAAGGACCACATCATCGAAACTCTTCTTGGAGACTTCCTAGAGCTACAGATTTTAGATCCGTATATGGATTCACATATTTTGTAGTTCCTCTTGTCTCCTTCATCTACTCTCTTCTTCATCTTCCAAAGAGATTGTAGTTATACATGGGTGGGTACCTCATTAGGCCCTCAGTTGTTGGGACCCATTTGATGAATACTTCTTAGATTGTTAGGGGAGTTTTCCATCTTTTGTTATGGGTATTTTTCCACTGGGTTTTCCTCAACTACTTGAGATCCTTGTTGTTCATAGGTGCCTTATCAGGCTTAGTTACCGGGACCCATTTATCACATTTATGACTTACCCCCTCATCCTAAGTTACGATGAATGGGTGGTGGTGGTGTGTGTCATTTTCCACATCATGTGGCGAGTCACCTCACTTAGGTGAGGTCATAGGTCTTAGGTGTTGTAGGGGTTATGATAGATTCCATCATAAATTCTTTCATACACATCAGTGTGCATTAGTGCGTCATATGAGAGTTACTTTCCATTTCAGAAATGTAACTCCTCTTATCCACTTAAGGAGGTATGATTACATGTATTGGGGGTTACAGAACACCCCTATTTGTACCCCTTTTCTTCAGATCTATGAGTGAATGACATGAGAGAGACCTTTTCTTTGCATGTACATTTCATGTTTGAATGCTTGCTTCCTCATGGAACTTCTTCACATTGTCGTTTGAGTGTAAATCCACTAATGTGCATGAAAATTTCATGTTTGAATGCTTTCTTCCTCATAGAACTTATCCACACTGTCATTTGAGTGTAAATCCAGTGATGTGCATGTTATCCTACATGATCCTCATTCTCACATTTTCACTTTCTCCATCACATCTAACGAGTCCTGAAATTTCTTAGTTGGCATGTGTATTTTGAATCATATAATAGAACACGATTACCCTTATAAAAAACCTTGTGTTTTATGTGGCGGTCATGCCACACCCTTTTTTGGGATTTCTTGACATCTTGACTCCAATACACAAGAGTGTGATTCTCGTTTAGTTTCAAAAATGTTTCAAGCCTTTTCATAATAGAGCATTCATCATCCAGGAATCTATAAACACTAAAATTTAGTAACTTTCCCTTGTGTAATTTCAAATTTTATCATGCTCCATTGTTAAAGTAATGCTCACATCTAGAATCCAATCATTTCATATCTCTACCTCTCCCATGAATTGATTATCATTACACTCTATTCTTTTGTTGATTCTAGATGTAAGAATTTATTTAACAATACAACTAAGTCATTATGTGAGCATTTTTTTATTTAACTCTACTCTACTTTATGTTTTGGTGTTTTTCTCTGTCAAAAACCATACAACTAAGTCAGGATGTGGGGACCAATCTTGGCGGACTTGTACGGTCCTAGATCTTTAAGTTCACTGATTTTGAAATCAATTTGAATATCTTCTTTAGGTCAGCCTTACTAGAATATTTCACTAACAGAAGGCTATATACGCAAGTGAATGCCACTTTATAACTCACTTGGAACTCTTACAAGATCTTAGTGCAAATATTGTTCAAAAAGTACTCAAAGGGTTCCTAAATTTTCCCAAATCAACTACAAATCACTTTAAAAAGTCCCTATTATAAGTATAAAGCACTCAACTAGGTCAAAGAGTCTATATTCCTCTATTTCCAATCATGAAAAGGTCATAGAGACATGTATTAGTAAGAGAAATAACACTTCAGGCATTGTTTAAGTGTTTTAAGCAACAAAGGGTAAAGTCAGGTAGTTGAGGCACACCATGTCAAACTACTATCACACTTGGTAATGTTATCTAAAATTACACCCCATGTAATTTTGAATGACATATCATCATAAGGACTTAACCATTTTCATGCTTCAAAAAATTCATACAGGGCTAATTCAGTTCACCGCGGAAGAAAGGAATCAACAATGAGGGGACTTAGGTAGAAATGGATGTAATTTAGTGTTTTGTGGCCTTATTTCAACCTTGAAAACACTAAGGAAATGATTCCTTGGAAGGGAAGAGGAAAATTTGAGTGTCGTGGATTTTTATATGCAAGGAATAATCAAGGGAATCGGCTAAGTTCAAAATCCACCAAACACAAGTTTTAGTGTTCCATGGGTTCGCCAAGTTTTGGTGTTGCAAATAGCTTCAAAGATGAAAAATATAGAATAAAGAATTTTAATCTCATGGGTGGAATGTAGCATTCCCGCTCTTCAATGCAAGCAGATAAATATGGTGAAAACCCACGGAGGTAAGGAAGAAACAATAACATAATAGAAAGTTGTAGGTAGTCTCAAAGCCATTTAGAACTAAAAACTAGAGATCCAACAACCTTAACCACCAAAATTTAATGAAGAAGGATGTCATTCTATGCATTCATATGACATATGATAGAATCAAGGGTCATGCTAGAGCTGGTGACTGAAGTTAGAGGCATCTATACCTATACTACAAGTAAATTTAAAATATAAATAATGGCGTCCACACTCATTCAATGCGAATTTTAGAGGTGACCAATTATATCTCAGAAACCCTTTTACCTCTCCTTATCACCTTCTTCCATTCCACAAATGATACAAATATAAGTACCTTAGCACATAAAAAGAGTTCTTTCCTGTGGACTCATAAGCTTTGCCTTAGAATTCCATGTTTTGGGTTCCTTTGCATATGCATTATGTGGAAGTTGTCAAGCCTCTGTTCTATAATTTTTTTTTATGAAGGAGATCTTATATTATATTAGATGCAACATGACACAAGATTCTCTAAACAAAAAAACTACATGGTATGAGAGCACGCCCCAAAGCCAAAAACATACTAGGCCAAGCCTAGAAAAACAACAAAAAAAAAACTAAAGGGGTGCCTTAGGAGCACATAAAACAAAGCTATGAGAAACATGAGGCTCAAAACTCCCCTTATTCTCCTTAGAACGTGTGACAATGGTCCATGACACCTTCTGAGGTGCCAGCTCCAGTGGAGGATCAAGGCACGGACCATCCTGAGCGGGGTCAAAATCATAAGAGTTAGATACATGCATCCGCTTGGCACCACTGCCAGCATGGGGAAGCTTGACAGTCATGTCATCTGGCTAATCTTTAACTTCTGGCTAGTCTTTAACCTCTGACATAGAGAATGGTTGCAAACCTTTAGGTCGTTGGGAAGCCCCTTTGTTCTTCTTCTGTTTATTCTGAGTGGGTGAGAGCAACTATGATTTTCCTTCATGTGTTACATATCTAATGTGAATCTCAACCCTTTTCTCTCTCTTTAAGTCTATGGATATATGTCTTTTGTAGAGCTCTAAGTTTGTTTTGGTTTCTCACGTGATAGTTTCAACTATGTTAATGAGCCAAGTTTGAACCCTATTTTAGTTTAGTGTATCACCATATTTTATTTTTCAACTTCTCTCCCTTTCCTTCTCAACCCCTGGATCATATGAAAACATAGTTTAATGTTAATGTAGTTACATCCCTAGGTCATAGATTAGTTTTAGTAGGCTAGAACAAGAGGAAGCCAAAATTCTGTGGAGGTTGATCTCATTGCATAAAATCTCACACTTTCGAGATCATCCCATGTTACCCAAACTGTTGGAGGTTTGCTAAATAATATCCATAAGGTGCAACTTTCAACGTTAAAATTTTTATGGCACACCCGATGGGATGTTTTGAAAATATTGTTTTTGTAATTGCTAAGTTTGGTGTGTGACTTAGTGAATTTCACCTTTTGAGGTAGTTATTTAACACATATGGCAATTATGACTATCTCATCTATTGGTTTCAATATTCAAAGTGCATGTTTCTTACGAGAATAATCCATATAAGATCAAGAATAACAAGATAAGATCCATTTGAATATTTGAAGTCACCAAGAAGAGGGAGAAGAGGAAGATCGATTCAAATATCCCCATCACCTCCAGACCAAGTTCTTTCTACTCCTCCTGTTGGTAGGCCCTTATCAATGTCTTCTAGGTTATTAAGACCTATTGTATTCATTGCTCATCAAAGGAATCAAGATTTTTTCACATTTAAAGGGGGAATTCCTCTACTCTTACCCCAATATGATGATATTCTGGCTACAGCCTTGAAAAGTGTTCCTTTCTTCACTGAAGAGAACACCAAAACTCCTGTCGAGCATATCAAGGATGTTGCTAACATTTGTTTTGTATACCATGTGACACAAGACAATGTGAAAGTTAGCCTACTGACATCTTCTTTCAAAGGAAAATCTATGGAATGTTATAGAGGCCTAAAGATAAATTCTATCATCACTTAGGATGAGTTAGGAGAATATCTTACAACCATTTTGAAGATAAATCAAATCACCTATCCTTGGTGTAGCAGCTAACAACAACAAAAAGAGAACTTAATGAGATAATGTTTGATTTTAACATCTGCAAGCGGTAAAATTTTCCCTTCAATGGGCATTTCTTTATTATCTAAAGGCCTTATATAGTGACATTTCTGTCATGACTCAATCCATGGGGGGTAGAAATCTACTAGATGCTTATGACATTGCTATTAGGGCTGAAAATAGTCTCATTTAGGCTCAAAAACTTGCCCATAAACCTCCAATGCCCATATATTCCTAGATACTGAGACACCTTGCCTCATCACATAATTGAATTAACACCCATCTCATCTTTAAGAAGTCAAGTTTCAAACCAAACATCCACATTTGTTTGTACTTCAAGTAAATTACATGAGGTTATAAAAAAATTACAAAATTTTGGTAATGAGTTGGTTTCCCTAAAAAGGAAACATGATCAAAACTTCAGACCTTATCAACTCGCATAAAAACCTAATAGACCTCCCTATCCTCCAAATAGATCACCTTTCTAAGTGTCTCCACATAATCAAATAACTCCTGCAAGACCATTCCAATCATATAATCCAGCCATGGCTAGTTCATCTAAAGCTTTGGTTTCAATAAAAAATAATCTTGTGTAAGATTATGAGTGGTGTTTCCCTTGTAATCTTCCACATAATCAAGCAACTTGTGCCAATGGTATCCTTAACCAATCATTAACAATGATGAATGCTTCCACTCCACAAGATTCACCCGCAGAAGTAAATCCACAACAGGCAATTACACAGGAAATACCACCGAGTGATATTTCTCTCATAAATTGGGAAATGGAGGAATTATGTGGAATCAATGAGCTCCAAGAGGGTAATCAATGCTTACATCAAGTGTATATGCAAATACTAGAGAAAAATTAAGACAAACAGGGGAAAATATTCCACCTCTTGTTCCTCCAAGTATTTATGCTCAGGTCAGAAAACTTGCAGACCAGACATATTTTAGGTTGTAATAGTCGAACAGTGGAATGTTGTAAATCTAGAGAACATTACCAAACTGTGGCATGTTTTGGACTTTCCAAACAAATAAAATCCGTAAATTAAATAAACAAGGAAAGGAATTACCATGCCTTTGTTGGAAAATCTTGTGGGTATCTCTTTCGATATCCTATATCAAATGAAGAAAACCGACATAAGTAGTTCCATGTGGGAATCCTTGACCATACTTAAACATATACATCTCCTACAATTTGTTATAGATGATCTTCCCGCACCACGTGATATGCTCAAGTAGAAAAAAAATTCTATTCTCACCAATAAACATCAAATAAAAGATGATCAATCGGGTAAAGCTATTAAACCACCGTCCTTCTCTATGTCCTTATCATAGGCAATCATATAGCTCATAATTGTATAGTAGACTCAAGGGAAAACAACTCAATGATGCCCAGACAAACAACATATCAACATGGTCTTAAATCTGAGTCACTCTATAGAGGAGTGGTGTAATTATATAGAACCATGGTAGGAACCATTGGGGTTATAAAGGCTTAAATATCACTCTACACTCATGCCCCAACTTCGTAATTCCACATGATGTGTTCATTATTGATTTACCTCTTTTGTTTTCTTTATGTCTCTCCTAGGAGTTCACTACCAAAATTTGAGGATATCTATCCACGGTTTCATCACACATGCTCTTTGGAATAAGATATGGCACCAAGGTCACTATAAGGTCTGAAACCATTGAAAAATAGCATATAGAACCTTATACCCCCAATCCCATCAACGCAAATTTCATAATCTTTGATCAAGAGGATTGTTCAATTCTCTGAGAAGTAGATAATCAAGTTGGGGATATCCAAGACTCACTTCTTGATGAATGGGGAAATGAAAATCATGGGTTTGACCCATACAAGTAGATTGAATATGTTAGACTTGGAATTTATTGTATGCAAGAAGAAAATCTACATATTCCTGATATTGTGAAACCAAAAAATGAGAAAGACAATGGCTTATGGAAAATGTTTTTTAATGGTTCAAGAAGTAGGAAAAGGAGAAGATGTAATGCTTATATCTCCCAATGGTATGAGGCATTTATCTTCTTTGAGGTTCTAGTTTAGTTTCTCCAACAACTTAGTAGACTATGAATATATCATACTAGGTATTCAATGGGCAATAACGAAGAATATTAAACAGTTGTAGACCTTTGAGGATAATGAGCTAATTGTAAATCAATTCAGAGGACTTAGTGCATCTAAGAATCATCAATTAAGAGCATAAAGACACAAGGAATGGGACCTGATAGAGGCTTTTGAAAATTTCAGTCTTCACACCATACCCAGAGAAGATAACAAACATGTAGATAGATTGGGCGTGATAGGAACAAGATTTAAAATTTCCAAAAAATTCAAAAGAAACAAGGAGCAACCACATGTCAAAGTGGCGGTGAGACCCATGGTACTTAATAATAATATCAACTGGAAGGTCTTTGAGGATGATAAACAAATCATCAACTTTATCCAAGAATAAGCTAAGTATTCATCAAGTAACCAAAACAAGTTAAAACAACAATATGGGGACCAAATTATTCTGTTAAGGTCAAACAAGTTTCCCCAAGGATTGGCTACTTGGAATCCATTTTCATCCTAGATGATTAGTCATGGATGGAAAAGGTAAACGTGAAAATCAAGGAAGAAGACTATGAATCCATTTTAGTCGACATGATAAGCTACACAAAATTAGCAAGGTATGCACTCCTCGATAAAATCATACTTTTGTGAAACTTTTTCAATAATTTGTTGATGTATTTGCTTGGAATTATGAATATATCCTATGATTTGATCCGTATTTAGCACACCAAACTATTGAATTAGATCCCACGGCTAATCCTATTAGATAGAAGAAAAGGTCTATGAATTCATGGATTGGTCCATTAATGAAGAAAGAGCTGTAAAATTTTACTACAAAAAATATCATCTTCCCCATCAAACATTCAATATGGGTGGAAATTTTGGTCCCAATGTGTAAAAGAAAAGGAGAAATAAGACTTTGTGTTGATTTCAAAGACTTGAACAAGGCATCATTGAAAGATCACTATCAACTACCTTCTATGGAACAAATTCTCTAGATGGTAGCAGGTTCAGGGAGGTTTTCCCAACTGGATAGGAATCTAGGATTCAATAAAATAATGGTGAGAGAAGAAGGTCAATTCAAGACAAATTTTACCACTAAATTGGGAACCTATGACTATAGGAAAATAACTTTTGGATTTTCTAATGCAAGATAAACATTTCAAAGAGCCATGGATATGGAATTCATAGGACTGATCAATAGCATTATTTTGGTCTCTTTGGATGATATCAAAATGTTTTCTAAAGATGTATATGATCATATTTTCCATATGAGATAGGTATTTGAAAGGTGTAGACATTTCGGTCTTTCTCTTAATCCTAAGAAACATATCTTCCTAGCACATGAGGGTAAGATCCTTGGCCATATTGTTTCTAAAGAAGGATTAACCATTGATCCAGAAAGGGTTAGTGAAATACTTACATTGTCATTTCCCAAGCACAAGAAATCACTTCAAATATTTTTAGGAAGGATCAACTTTGTCATACGGTTTATCCCAAAATTTTGTAAATTATATTCATCTATTGACATCCATGTTAAAAGATAATTTGGTGTTCAAGTGGACTACAAAGGAAAAGAATAGCTTTGAAGCTATTAAATGTGCAATGTTAGAGGCTTGTACTCCCATCAACCCAGAATTCTCCAAATATTTCTTCTTATATTCCTCTAGTAGCATAGATATGATATCTTCCATATTGGTGTAGGCTAATGAGGAAGAACTACAATAACCAATTATATTATTTAGTCAAAATCTAGAAGACTATGAGGTGATATATTCCTTCATTGAAAGACATGCTTTGGATGTAATAAGAAGTTTGAAGAAATTAAAGCATTTGGTTTCTAATAACAAGATTCACCTTATGGTATCTCATTTTGGGATAAAGGACTTTCTGTTGAATAAGGATTTGAACAAGAAAAGAGTAGGATGAATAACCAAGGTTATGGAATATTATGTTGACATGAAGATAACTAATCTAATTAAAGGAATAAGATTATGCGAGAATTCAAATTCAAATCAGAAAATTGATGAAGATGTTATCCTAGTACTCCAAAATTATCAAGAGAAACTATATGATGTATGTACTACTCTACTCCTTTTTGGACCTGCAACCTTGTACACTTCCTCCAAACAAGAAAATTCCCTCTAGACTTGAGGAAAACCAAAAGAAGGTAATTTAGATGCCAATCCATTCTTTTTGTGTTTACTAATGGAATTTTATTCAAAAAGGATGTGAATGGTGTCCTTCTAAGATGAATTGAGTCAAAGAAGATTGGGAATGTTCTACATAATTTCCATGATGGAAAATCAGGTGGTAATTTTTCCCCTAGAATCATAACACTTAGAATCATGAAAGGTGGCCGAGAATTTTCAAATACTATCATGCATGGGTCAAAAAAGATGAAAAAAGTACCTTATTCACAAGCAAATAAAGACTTACTTCCCTCCCACTTCACCCTATTTTAGTGGATCAACCATTCATACAGTGGGGACTAGACTTCATAGGAGTAATCAAACCATACTCTAGTGTAGGGCACAAATGGATTTTGACAGCCATAGATTATTTCACCAAGTCTATTGAAGAATTTTAATTGAATGAAGCAAATGAAACGAGTATTCTAGATTTTTATAAAGGTATTATGACCATGTTTTGTGATCCTTCAACGATCATCTCAGATAGTGCTTTGGTATTTCTTGGTACTAACATATTTGATTGGGATGTCAAGAAAGGAATCCACTTGTGAACCTCATCAAATTATTACCCACAAGGAAATAGAAAGGCCGAGTCAACCAACAAGAACATGTTAAAAATCATAAAAATAACATTGGAGGAAAATCAAAGGACTTGGCATACAAATCTAAATTCAGCCTTATGGGTTGATAGGATTACTCCTAAACGGTCAACATGAAATTCACCTTATAAGCCGGTTTATGGTAAGGAGGAAAAGTTACCCATATTTATTGAATTTCCTTCATTAGATCTCATCAAACAATTGGAATTATCTGATTTTAAATCCATGGAAATCAAATATGTGGAGCTCATTGAGCTTGAGGAATTGAGAAATCAGGCCATGCAATCTATGGAGCTTAATCAAGCTCAGATCAAAAAATGTATTGATAGGAGGGAAACAACCAGAAATTTTAAGGAAGGTGATCTCATTCTCAAATGGGATCAAGACTGAAATAAACCAAGAAGACATTAAAAATTTAGAACCCTTTGGAGTGGCCCCTTTGTCATCTCCATCTGGAAGCCAAGAAATTCTTTCCAATTATCAAAACTATATGGAGAAGAACTTACGATCCCTATCAATGAGATCTATTTAAAACATTAATATTGAAAGGAAGTTCTTCCTTAAACATATTATATTAGTTTCAATTCCTCCAAGTTATTTATAGCACATGTTTTGCTATTTGTATAGTTTTTCTTTGCAATACATGATTTTCTCTCTTTACATGTTTCATTTGAAATATGTATGATCTTCTCTTTTGTACATAATTTTTAGGCCACTTATAGTCATGTGTGGATCATTGCAGAACAAGCTCATGATGAATTGTAATGGTTCTTAATTTTATCCTTCAGCTCCATAGATTTGTTTCAATTAATTATTAATCCTTTGTGGATTCAAGAGATTTTTTTTAAGGTGAGATCATTTTCTTCAAGATTGAGCTTGACTCCATCCCCAATGGATGCTTCAAGGTGGATGGTCTTCATCATCTAGTAGGATGATGCCCCCTAAAATTTGCCAAATTGTTATGTAAAATTACACCCCATGTAATTTTAAATGACATATTATAAGGAATTCTCCATTTTCATGCTTTAGAAAATATACGGAGGACTTATTTATTCTATCGAGGAACAAACCTAAAAAATAGTATGGGGACTTAGGCAGAAACAAATGTAATTTAGTGTTGTGTGGCATTCTTTCAACCTTGAAAACACTAAGGAAGTGATCCTTAGTAAGGAGAGGAAAATTTGAGTTTCATGGAGTTGTTTATCTGAGGAAGATTTGTTATCCCGTAAAATTGACAAGGGCAATTTTACCGATAACCATACCGAAAATTTTGTTCCGATCCCTCATTAGGGATCCCTTGCATTCAGAACGTTGCAAAATCCCTTTTCTGGGAAATCTGGTTTTCCGAACTTAGTCATTTTTGGTCTTTTTGGTTGGGCTCATGGAATTGCTATGTAACATCACTTTTTGGTGCGCCCCCTTTAAAACCTTTGGCACATATTTTCCTGTGTCAACACATCTTTTGGTGCGCCTTGATATGTTAAGTCTTCCCTGCGTGCGCCAAGGCGCATGCGCCTTCGTGTTAGCACACCTTTTGTTGCGCCTCCTTTTGGTGCGCCACGGGCGCACATAATATCATGTCGACGCCAATTTTGGTGTGCCAAAGGGCGCATGCTTTCCTATGTCGACAGTAATTTACATGCGCCCTTTACAGAGTTGGTGGCACATTTATTACTAACTCATATATATATATATATATATATATATATATATATATATGTTTGTGCGCCTGCAAATGTCATTATCACCAGAGCATCGCGTTTTTATATTCTCTGATCCTATCAGCCCCTGCCTTGTCATTTCCAACGCGTTGTGGACCCGTTGCACGTTTTTCACTATTTATCCGGGTAAGAGGTTCTTATCTCTTTTGTATGTTTTACGTTTTTGGTTCTTCGGTGCTTGTTGGTTTGGTTTTGGATTGAAATCTTGAACTAGCCCCTGCCTTGCTATCTTTCCATATTCTTCCTCCTCTTTCCAGATCTGCTAGTAGAGGAAGTTATTCTGAAAGCATGGTGTAATCCCTTTTGATTAAACCATCTTATTACCCAAGTAACCCTGCAAGTAGAAAAAAGAGAAGATAAACCTTGTAAAAACCCCTCTGAGGGTGATTAAAACTCTGAAAAAGACTCTGCTTTCCTTTTCCCTTTGGCGCATCTGTCACCCCTGCAACATGAATAAAATCAGCGCCTATGGCGCACCCAGCATGCTTGTCGCATCAAAGACTTTCGTGCCCTCAAGGCGTGCCTCCTTCACATGCTGCAAGCGCTAGCCTTGCGCCCTCCGTAGGCGCCTCAACCTTATTTGTTACATCACGTATACATGCGCCTCCTTGGCACACCCTGCATCTGCGCAACATCAGCTCAATCTGTGCCAAGTGCAAAACTTGGAAGGCACAGGCACTTTCCTCGTTGCAAAATCATCATGTTGTGTAAACCCTCCGTGCACCGCGCCAAGCTGCCTTTGGCACACGAAAAGTTCCTGTTACACAAACCATACATGCGCCAAAGGGCACACCAAATCCCCATGCAACATGAAAAATCTATGCACCTTTGGCGCATCCTGTCTCTATGTAACACGATGTCTCCATGCGCCCTTTACAAAATGTACCCTGCAGTATCCATGCGCCATGTGCCTTTGGCTCTGATTTAACCTTTGCAACACCTCTTTTCTATGCGCCTTACCTATTTAGCCCTGTAAGCTACAACTTTCATGCACCTTGCGCCCTGAGCCTCAAAATCACTAACTCTTTCTTCTGTTAACATTTCAATGGAAGATCAAATGGCTAATACAAACCTTTTTGGATTGGGTCTTGTTTCTTCTTCGTGCAGATCAGCAACTAAGCTCAAAAGAACATATGTCTACATCAAGCAGGAGACCTACCAAATCCAAAGGCAAGGCCAAACTTACAGAAGAAGAGATGAAATACAAGTATCAGAGAGTCAGAATGCCTAACTCCCAGGCCGAATGCGACCTAGATATCAGGGACTCAGAGTTGGGTCACATTGATATGGAGGAATTCTGGGTCAGAACTCAGAAGGTAACGAGAAGTCCATGGATGGACAAACTGATAGGCAGTGCCCTACACTTCGCCAGAGGAATCCCGGTCAGCGCTGTCGACAATGAATTCATGATGGTGGTCGCCCGGTGCTACAACAAAGACACAAGGTGTGTCGTAAATGACAAGGGCGAGGTAGTCATTAACCTCACTGCCCGCCACTTCGAAATAATACTCGGCATCCCTCATCACCAGCACTTTGTGGCCGTTAGCCGAGAGGATTGTATTAAGGACTGGGATGATAACGAAGATCAGTGTATACAGCTGATGAACGAGGTCTATTTGAAAAAATAAAAAGGTGGTGACCCGATGGCCTCAAACCATCCACCGCAGCGACTTCTTAGAAGAGCTCGACGACATCATCACATTCCTGAGTAGGGTTTTTGGGCTTCCTAATTCCCACTTTTTCCATAAATGGATGCTGCGATACTTAGAGACCATGAACAAGAACATGCCCGATCAACGCTTTTGCTGGGGAGAAATAATAAGCAGCACAATCTCTGAGCAGCTTCAACAATTCCTTACAACGGGAAGATTCTATATGAACTCCTATGTTGTCTATGCTGCAGCGTCAGAGAGAGACTTCCCAGGCCTGATACGAAGTGGAGTTTGGCCTCAGGTCAAAATATATGAGTACTACCCAGAATTGAGGCTGGAGAATAGCATCTCTCAGTTCACAAAGATTAATGATGTGTTTTTCTATCACATCATCTGCCTGTTGAGGCCGAATATGACTTACGGTCACACGACCAAGAGCATAGTGGCAGCTACTGAGAAATGGGGGGCCCTGTTCACCCAATTTCCCACATTCACCTATCTGAGGGCAGCCAACTTCTTGGGAGAGCCGACCAGACTACCGAGGTATGCTGGGCCTAAGCTGATTTTGCTGGAGCTGTCAAGACAATTGATCACATATCACGAGAAGTGCCTCAAAAGAAAGAAGTGTGGAACTCCTTTCCCCCTCACAGTAGGCCGATATACATGCCTTACCCACCACAAGGCAAAGGACATGTTCGCAGAGCTGGAGCTACTCAATTTGAGACATGATTTCCTGGCCAGGCCTACCTTCGACCCAAGGAATTGTCTGCCAAGGGCAAAGCTCGATCCAATCCATGTCCCTCAGATCGAGGACATCTACATCGACGTCATCCATCAGGTTGAGCTCAGGAGAAAGGATCATTCTCGCTTGGCCTTGGCAGAAATCATCCAATATGGGGTAGCGATTGTCCCCAAAGGCTTCCAGACTACGGAAGATGAAATAGACCAAGTATATACTAACATGGATGGGGAAAATTGGCCTTTTCTGGCCATTGATAGAACTAAGGCACCTCAGACGATTGAGGAGAGGATCAAGGAGACTCTGCGTAGGACAGAGCATTGGTGCCAGATGAACGGGTTAATCTACCTCGGGGTTGATTTCACAACCTCCCCATTGGGTAATGCACCTCCTTGATCCAAACAGTAGCCTAAAGGCAAGGGCAAAGGCATAGAGGGTGAATCTAGCACCACTCAGGAAGAAGTTCCAGCGAGTCCTCCTTCCACGGCACCCGAACAGGTTATAACTCTGGCTTCGCCAGAGAAAGAATCAAAAGAGGATGTTCCAATAGGCCCATCCACTCAGGATGTCGGCATTACTATAGCAACCGAGGTCCCTTCTATCCCTTCTTCTTCCCTTCCTTCCCCTCCTCGAGTGACTCAAGCGGCCATTCCTTTGGTCGTGTCCTCTCCCCCTTCTTCTTACTCCTCCCCCCACTTCTTCATCTATCTTCTCTTCCCTTACGGATCTTTCCTCCTCCATTTCTTCCCTCATCTCTGAGCTCCCTTCCCTTCCTATGTCTTCCGTAGCTACAGTATCCCTTCCTCCCGTGGGCACTTCTTCGGCTATTCTCTCCATGCCGCCTCCACATGTCTCCACGTTTTCCCCCCTCCACTACTGTAGCTGCCCCCTTTTCCGTTTCTGGCCCTTCTCCCATAGGTCCAGCCTGGATCTCCCAGTAGCTAAGTCAGCAAAAGAGGAAATTTCCCATTGCTCCGATGGAATTTTCTGTAATCCCCATCTAAGGGGGCAAAGAAGCAGAAGCCCGTCACATGCTTCTCTCAAAGTGTTGCGGGAGAGAGGGGTTATGGAGATCGCGTACCCCAATCCCCTCAAGGAGAAAAAGGATCTGTCTCCGACAGATTTTACTGTGACCCAAGTCACAATGGGGGACATCTTCGGAAAGCCTTCAGGGGGAAGCCCTTTCTGCAGTTGACGCCCTCTGCAAGAAGCTTCAGGAGACAAAGGAAGAGAAAAGGCAATTGAAAGAGCAAAACAAATATCTACTCCAAGCCTTACAGAAGATGGGTAGTGTGCCTCCCACAATTGCCGCCGAGACTTCTGAGCTTCTCAGTCAGGAGAAAATTAATGAGTATGCAAAGATCAGTGAGCAGGGTATGGCCGTTTCCGCTTGGAGGAGCCAAATCCTCAAAGACAGTGAAAAAGTAATCGCTGAGTTCTCTAACTTGTATTTGAACATCAATAAGGCAAATAAAGAGCTCCAAGCATTAGTGGGGCCCATATCAAAAGAGCTGGAACATGCTAGACTGCAGCACGAGACCTTCCAACAAATATTCAACTGTTCAGTCGAATATCTGGTTAAGTTCGGCGTCTTCGGCCATCCCAGGGCCCTCAACAAAATCATGTCCCACTCTAGACTACCGGGTGGATCAGCTGGAATTTGTCTTAGAAAAGATTGACAAAGTGAAGGAAGAAGCCCCTGGATGCGATGCATCAAATGGAACGGATCGTTCTTAACATGTCGCCAGGGTTACTTACTCCTTCCTTCACTTTAAGGAAAGCTAATGAAACCACCCAGATCTTTAAAGAGATCGTTTCTCAAGGGATGGGGCCAGAGGTCACTTTTGACGCAGAGTCTATCAATATCCTGCTGGCCTGCTGGGACTTCATTGGGTTACTCATTGAAGCAGAAAAAGACTATTCCAAGCTCCCCGAGAAACTCACAGATGAGCGGGAAATTTGTGAGGTGATCAGTGATAGGGCACAAGGATCCTTCCCAGGATCAGCTAGGGCCAATGATCAACAAGTTTATGGAATACCGCTCTCAATTCCATATCTCGTCACCTGAGCAACAACAAAATTAGTCCACCCCCTTTCGGCCGTAGGATGATGACGACGAGTAGCTTCTTCTTCTTCTTCTTCTTCTCTCTCTCTCTCTTCTTCGGCTTTATTTTCAAGAATATCTGAAGTATGTTGATACAAATGATGACATCATCCATGTTACAGCATGGGATGATGTCATCCATCAAGTTGTAAAAAAGTCAACATGACTTTTAGATATTTTGTAAATATCTTTGTAAATAAGTTGTTGGCTCCTTTTTGCCTTCTTTTCTCTCCTTCTTCTATAAATACCCCAATACTTGTTGTATTATGGATGGATGAATATCTTTCAGATGAAAAATAGAAGTGAGGAGGAAAGACTTTGAGCTTTTTGTAACAGAAGGAAAATATTAATACAATATTTAGACTTTGTGCTGAATACATGTGTTATGTGCATTGGATCTTTCTTACGTTAGATCTGTGTGTTTATTCCGTTGGATCTGCTTCTGTTTTATTGTCATTTATTTATCATCAGTATTGCTTTGCTCGTTTATGTAAGTAGGTTTGGCTTTGTTTACTACCAATCCTAAAACATAAACCTTCTGACCTTTCTGTTTTGGAATTCATTTCTTTTCTCCCTTCAGACCTACTCTTTCTTCATCCTCTCTTCTTTTCCTTTCTTTTCACAGTCGGAAATACCCCTACTGGGATGAGATCCCAAACCCCCGAAGGCAGAATTTGTGAGACTTGCACAGATTCCTGCTGGTAGAATAGCAATAAACCAGTTTCAGTTTGCTGACTCAAAGAGGGGCTATGCCCTGCACATTGTTGGCTCGTTTATCCATAGGTCTGCCCATGCGACAGATTTTCAGACCAACAAGATTCAAGGAAATCAACTAAGTTCAAAATCCATTGAACACAATTTTTAGTGTCTCAGGGGTTTTTTCAATTCTGCGGAACATTAGAAAATATACACAAAAAAGAAAACAAAAAATAAAGAATTGGAATCTCACAGGTGGAATGAAGCATCCTCACTCCTCAATGAAAGTGTAAAAATATGGTGAAACCCACAGAGGTGAGGAAGATACAAAAATACAAACCGCGGGTAGTCTCCAAGAAAACCAAAACTAAAAACTAGAGAGCCAACCACATTAACCACCAAAATTTAATGAAGAAGGATGTCATTCTGTGTAGTCTGATGGTGTGCGATAGACTTAAGGGTCATGCTATATTTGGTCACTAAATTTGGAGGGGTCCATACCTATACTACAAGAAAATTCAAAAGATAAATCATGACGACCACACTTATTCAATGTGAATTTCAGAGGTGACTAGTTCTAGCTTGACTGTCCTTTTCCTTCTCTTTCTCCCCTTCTTCCATTCCATAAATAATTTAAATGTAAGTTCCTTGGCACATAAAAATATTTCTTTTGTGCGGACTCATAAGCTTTTCCATAGAATTCCATGATTTTATACCTTTTCAAATATATTCCGTGGAAGTTGTCAAGCCTCTAAGTTATAAATGTGAATGATATGGTTTAATGAAATGAAACCGTGGTTTTCCTTCATGCATTACGTATTGAATGTGAATCTCAACCCTTTTGTCTCTCTTTAAGTATATGTATATGTATTTTGCAGAGCTTTGAGTTTGTTTTGGTTTCTCACGTGATAGTTTCAATTGTGTCAATGAGCCATGTTTGAACCTTGTTTTAATTTGGTGTATCACCATATTTTAGTTTGTAACTTCTTTCCCTTTCCATCTCAACCCTTAGATCTTGTGAAAACATAGTTTAGTGTTAATATAGTTTCACCCTTAGGTCGTAGATTAGTTACATGGGATAAAAAAAGAGGAAGCCTGCCTTATCCAGAGGTTTATCTCACTATGTAAATTCCCACACTTTCGATATCATCCCATGTTACCCAAAATGCTAGATTTTTGCTAAACAATATCCACAGGTTACAAATTTTGGCGTTAACAGGTACATTCTACACTTTATAGTTTTTTACACCCTAATCAATTTTATAATCTTATGGAAATGAACACCAACTAAAATTATGTAAGGTTTGTTACACATAGTTATTAGGGTTAATTAGCTTCTAGAATTAATCATACAATATCGTAATAACACATTACTACTTGAAATTACTTATAAAAACATGCTACAAATTCAAATACACAAGAGGAGAGATGAACTTAGCTATACACAGTGATACATGAGATATCTATGTGCACATATTAGAAAATATAGGAGTACTGAATTTGAAGTTGCTTCGTTCATGAGACTATAACTAGAAAAGTCCCTAATATAGAACCATACAACTCTGTCATGATCATATGTATGATTTTAGACCTATTGTATAATATTGGACCTACTTGGAGTGGGTATCTATAAATTTATGTTCCATTTGGTTTCCTAGAAATGTGTTTTGTTGTAAAATCTTAAGTGTTACATAGTCCCAAGGCATCTGAATAAATTAAATCGAATTCAAAACCTAACCATGGGTGTAAGACCCTACAAAATATTAGTGTTCGGGTTAAAGTGAAATTTGTGCACCACTTAATTATAGACACTCAAATTTGGAAATCTATCCTTTGACATTGTTGATCTTGACATTGCACACCTTTATGGAAATATGCACTCTCCTCACTTTTTCTTATCACACTCTGATAGAAATTGATGTACTTAATTATCTTTACACGCACATATGTCATGAGTTTATAAAATTTAATTGCACAAAAATATATCTAGAAACATCCATGTTTAGGCCCATGAATTCAAAATGTGTTTTTCTCCTTCTAATCCAAAAACATCGGTTTTGATCAGGTTGTAAAATTATATACCAACCCTACTATTTGGTTTTGGACTGACATGTTGTGCATTAGTTATTTTAATTGTATCACTTTCATAGGGAAAAACATCCCCTTTGGTCATCCTTTCATGTCATAAAAACCTTTAAAAGCATATATAAACAACTAAAACATGCCTCATTTAAGGGACATGACACTTCATCAACTTTTTAGAGACCTAAGGTAGCACCCTTGAGTTTATCATGAAAGATCAAATACCCTGGCTAACATGGGATTGTATTAAAAGTGTGGGAATTTAATCCTAAAGACAAACCTCTATAGAATATTGGTTCCTTCTCTCCTAGCTCAAATCGTAACAAAATCTAAAACTAAAGCTAAAGGATACATGATCCAGGGTTGAGAGGGAATGGAAAAGCTACAAAATGAAAGAATGGAGATACACCAACACTAAGAAAAGGTTCGAATATGAATAGAAATACATAGAAAACCCACACATGTAGATATATTAATGGAAACATAGGGTTCTAAAATACATGAATGCACAAAACTCAATACAAAAATAACAATAATATTTTTCCCGCTCTGTAATTTTTTGAAATTATGTTGTGACTAGATCCCACTTCGATGGCAGATCCAATTGGGCCATCCTCTAACCCCCTTCCTAACTCCGCTGATGTCTTTTCTAGCTCCTGGAAGGATATTGATGTTGGCTCTTCGAAATATTTAGTCCTTTGAAAAATCCACCCTCGGTGTATTGATGGGACTTTTTCCTTACAAATCCCTTCCTCGATCACTAAAGCTATGTAAGCCTCTTGGGAGCTGTCACTGATTAGTAAACTTATGGGACCCAGACTGCCCTAAGAAGAGATTTGCAAATGGGTAGGTATTACATGGGATCCTTGTGGTCCGGTTGATATTGCTTCCCTTTCCAATGGTTTCATGCTCTTTATTTTTTCCCATAAAGAATATTTTAATCATGCTTTACTAGGAGGCCCTTGGTTCTTTAGTCGAAGAGGATTTTACCTCCATCGTTGGATGCCCATGTTTAATGCTAAAATGGAAACCATGTCTGAGGCTCTGACCTAGTTTCGTCTTCCTAAGCTCCCCTTGGATTTATGGTACTCTTTTGTATTGAAGGCATTTCCCTCTCTATTGGTTTTCTAATAGAAGTGGATCAAGCTACCAAGGTAGGTTCCAGATTTATTCATGCCAGATTATGTGTCAATTGTAACATTAGTTCACCCCTACTGTCCTCCATTGACCTCCACTCTGAGCTGGGAGCTTGGGTTTATCCCATTGAATATGAATATATCCCTCAAGCTTGCTCCACTTGCAAAAGCATCAGACATCATGCCCAAGATTTCCCATCAAAGCCAACTCCAAAGACTAAAGAGCAGGTCCGCTCTGTAAAGAAAAAAGGTAAGTTCATCCCCAAAGTTTCAAATACAATTTGTAGTTCAAATCCCTTTGATATCCTTTTGAACGAGAGTGTTCTCCCATCTATCTCTGCTATGCTTCCCCTTACTTTTGCTTCTCCTCTTCTGGTCTCTCTATTTCCTTTTGGTGTCTCTATTCCTCCCTTGTCTCCATTGGTTGATCCTTCTCTCCCCTCCTCTTCTCTACCTTCTCCTTCTTCTCTGTCTCTATCCTCCTCCCCTTCTTTGGACCTTCCTCTTTCCTTCCCTCTTTTTCGTTCCTCTCTGACTGTCTCCTCCCCTCCTTCACCTTCTCTTTGTGATTTTTTGGAGCTGGACATTCATCATGTTCCCCTTGCTCCATCTATTGCTCCTATTACTGCTACTTCTCACTCCCCCCTTCAGGGAAAATGCCCTCATCTCTCCTTCTACTTCACTTTCAGTAGATAGCAGTCTTGCTAAGAATACTAGAAACAACACTAAGTTCAAACTTGATGTGGGATCTAAGAAAGCCAAAGGAAGACACATAAATCAAGAAAAGCTTCAGGAGGAATATTTTCTCAATATAGCTCAAGGAACACAGTGACTGCTTATCATCCTAACTGGAGGTAAGCCAAAATCAAAGAAATGAATATTTTCTCTTGGAATTTTCAGGGATTAAATGTGCCATGGAAAAAAATAATTCTCAAGGATTTTAGACTCAAAAATTGTCCTAATATCTTGATGTTGTAAAAAACCAAACTGCAAGAGGAGGATATGCTTCATAAGTTCTGGCCTAATGCCTCTATTGCTTCATAGGATTTCGTTGGTAAATCTGGTGGATTGTGCACTTTCTGAAACCCGAAGGTTCTCTTAGGGGAATGTATCATTAAACCCCCCATTTTATAGGGATGTTATTCCAAGAGATTATTTCTAATATTGGTTGGATTGATGTAAATATTTATGCTCTTAATCTTGAAAACCAGAGAGAAATTTTTTAGAAGGATTTGTTAGAATTTCACTCCTCTTGCAAACATCTCCCGTGGCTTATAGTTGGAGATTTCAATACTCCATTGTATTTATCAGAGAAGTAAGGTGGAACTAGTGTCAACACTAATAGCTTAAAAGCCTTAGCTTACTTTATCAGATTAGGTGAATTTTTTTACATTGATCTTCATGGAGCTTCTTTCTCCTAGTCTAACAAAAGACTCGGGATCAACCATATCCAAATCAAATTAGATAGATTCCTTATCTTTATGGATTGGATTGCTCACTATAATGATTTCTACGTACAATATTTACATAATATTTCCTCTGATCACTGCCCCTTGCTACTCATGACTTCGCAATCACAATGCTTGAAACATCCCCCATTTCGCTTTGAGCTTGCTTGGTTAAAAAATCATAATTTAGAAACGCTTATCATGGACTAGTGGATGATTGATATTCAGGGCTCAGTTATGTACAAGTTTGTGAAGAAACTTAGTTTTGTTAAAAATAAGCTCAAGAATTGGAAAATTCAGGTTTTTGGGGATATCCACAAAAGGAAATATTTTCTCACTTTAAAACTTGCTTCTATCTCGAAGGAGATAAAATCAAAAGGAAGATCCCCTCAATACCATCAAATGGAAATTTCCCTTCTCAGTGATTATCACAATACTCATGCATAGGAATAACTTTATTAGCATCAAAGATCCAAAGCTATATGGCTTCAACAGGGAGATCAAAATACAAAATTATTCTATATGGCTACTACGAAACACAAAAGCTGGGATAAAATAAAAGAGATGGTCACTATGGAGGGATTTTACCTTAATAAAGATGATGAGATTACTTCTGAATTAATAAGCTATTATGCTAGGCTCCTCCATGAGGGACCTCCCCCCATGTGAAGTGGATTGTTAGGAACTACTCCAACATATACCCAATCTGATCACCAATGATATTAATGCCAAACTCACCTAACCCTTCTTGGTGGAAGAAATTATGAAAGCTGTTTTTGACATGAAAAGTGATAAATCACCTGGCCTTGATGGTTTCCTTGTGGCATTTTTTTCAAACTTACTGGCATATTGTGGAACTTAATCTACATGATGCTATTTTGGATTTTTAACAAAATTATCTTCCATTAAAGGAGTGGAATAATACCTTTGTAGCCCTAACACCTAAGTCTATGGGATCTAAATTGATTTCTAACTATAGGCCCATTATTCTTTGTAACACTTCCTACAAGATCATAACCAAAATGCTAGAATGTAGGATTAAACCTTTTATGATAGCTTAATTTTAGAACACCAAAATGGGTTCATTAGTGGTAGATTGATCTAAGTTGGCATCATTAATGTTCATGAAGCGATGGATTCTTTTTACCTCAAAAAACCACCTAGTATGATTATCAAAATTGATATGCAAAAGGTGTTTGATAGAGTTATCTGGCCCTTCTTACTTTAGGTCCTGGAGAAATTTGTTTTTGAGGAGAAATGGAGATCTTGGATTTATAACTGTATCTCAACTCCCAAATTCTCCATTCTCATAAACAATATCCCACAAGTTTATTTTCCCTCAAGTCGTGGACTCAGGCAAGGGGACCCCCTCTCTCCCTTCCTTTTTATACTCATGGAAGATACTCTCAGCAGAGATTTAGAAGCTGCTAAAAGATTTGGAAACATTATGGGCATTACTACTACCTTTAGGGCTCATGCAGCTTCCCACAATCAATTTGATGATGACACTTTTTTGCTTGGTATAACTTCAGTTATGGAAGCTAAAGTTCTAAAACATATTTTAGATTGCTATCAATCATCTTCTGGTCAGAAGATAAATTTTAATAAGAGTAGTATTACTTTTATTAATACCCCTACCAGTGGGCAACAGAAGATTGCTGACATCTTTGGCTACATTATTATGGATCTCCCCTCTTCTTAATTGGAGATTTCACTTTTCTTAGGAAGATAACTCAAGAGTCTTTAGAATCTAGTTATTAACATATTCAAAATGAAATTTGCTAGCTAGAAAGGTTCCCTCCTCAGTCAGGTTAGAAAACTACAACTGGTTAAGGCCACTTTACAGAATCTACCAATTTAATTTATGTCTTTACTAAAAATGTCTACCTCTGTGACTTCTACTATTGAAAAAATCCAAAAAAAGTTCCTTTGGTCAGGGTTAGAAGAACAAAAGAGAATCCACTTGGTTTCATGGAATTTGGTTTGTAAACCAACTCCTTTTGGTGGTTTGGTCCTACGTAGAATTAATAATATGAACTCCATCATGCTCACAAAATTGGGTTGGGAAATCACTACTAATGGAAAGGCCTCTTGGATGTAGATGATGATCTCAAAATACCTTTCTTTAGTGGATGATTTCTATGCTAAAGACATTCCAAATGGTTCGGCTATTTGGAACTCTATAAAAAGCACTAGAAATATGATTCATGCAGGCACTAGATGGACAATTGGTAACGGTAAGAAGGTTGCTTTCTAGGCTGCTAGATGGATTAGAGACAATGCTTTATTTGGTGACCCTTCCTAGGATCCTATAAGATCTAGGATTATTAGAATTTTTAGTCATTATGTTGCTAACTACATTGATCAATCCTCCTTTTACCCTTGTTGGTTCATACCTGGCTAGGATGGAGTGAGATGTCACCTACTTTAACTAATTGATAAACTGAAGCTTTTATTGTCGTAACAATTATTGCCTGTTTCTTCTATGGAAGATTTTAGAATCTGGCCTCTTTCTATTTTTGGCTCCTTTTCTATTAAGGCTACTTATCTCTCCTTGCCTCATCACACGAATGGCCCTGCTCTATCTCAAATATGGTTGCCTCAGGTTATCCCAAAAGTGGTCTTTTTCACTTGGCTTGCTTCCAGAGATGCCTTTCTCTTTGGCGAGAATCTCAAGTGGTGGGGTTATTCTCTCCCTAGTAGGTATGTTCTATGTTTTGATGCTCTTGAATCTTCTACCCACTTACTCTTTCATTGCAATTTTTCTTTTATGGTCTAGAGTCTTCTTCTTAACATTTTTGGAGTGTCTTGGGTCTTTCCTAAGTCCATCTTGGAAGCTCTCAGTCAATGGGTGCCTCTCTTTTGGCATCAAATTGTTAATCTTGTCCGGAAACTTCTTCTTCCTCACATGTTATGGAACATTTGGAAAGAATGTAATAGGAGAATTTTTAAAGATCAACACAATACCACCAACAGGTTTTCACCTTGGTGGCAGCCGGTCTTCAAGAAAACCTGAATTGCTATATTTGGAAACAAAAAAATGTAAAATTGCTCTCAGCATGGACAGACAGTGGTTGCTGCAACTTCAGATATCCCTTTAGCCTCCCAATTCAATAGTTTGAAGGGCTATTACTACCTGAACCCATCCTCCTTTAGGATGGCTAAAAGTCAACACCGATGGGGCTGTTAAAGGTAACCCATGCATCTCTAGTGGAGGTGCTGCTATTAGAGATGAACTGGGTTAACTGATGGCTGCTTCTACTTCTTATTTTGGTAAAGGTTAAAATCACAAAGCTGAAGCCATGCCCATTTTAAATGGTATGGAACTTGCTTCTACTTTTGGCATAATCAACATAATTGTGAAAAGTGACTCCCTAAATTTGATTAACCTTCTTAACAATAAGGGTTTCTCTAGCTGGACCATTAACAATATCATTTCTGATATTAGGCTTCTCCAATCTCAATTCAAAAATGTCCAATATCAACACATTTTCAGGGAAGGAAATAAAGTGGTCAATCTGTTAGGTAATATTGGAGTCTCTCATGAGAAACAAAAAACATGGGTTGGCAATTTTCCTAAATTACTGCTTAAAGCCTTGAATGATGACTATTCTAAAAAGCACCAATTTGAGAAAGTATTGTTTGATCAATACTTTTAATGATTACTTGGACTTTAGATTTACCTGGCCATATCCTTCGTCCACTTTCAACGATGATATCATTTATTATGATTTGAAGGTTTACTTTTTTGAGTTTATACGTCATACGTGGGAAGCTGAGATCTCAAATTTTGAGTTATTAATGGGAAATTTTAATCAAAAATGGAAGAAACCCTTTTGCTGGTGGGCATGTGGCAGAGGGGGTCCATAGATTTTTATACATGCCCATGTTATTATTTTATGTCATATCATCTTTTTTCTCAGTTATTCGTCTCTGCAAAAAATGGGGGTTGCTTTGGTTCAATTGGATCCTACTAATTCAAAAGATTTTAAGAAGGATGAAGTTTTCTAGAAACTACTTTGGGAAAAGGGGGTTATGACATTCATCGAAAGGCTTTCAAGGCATTTTTTCATCCTAGAAGCAGGGCCATGTGAAAGTAGGAAAAACTAATTTTGAAATCAATGCGGAGAGTATTATTGTCACTGCAAGGTTTCCTAACAATGGTGATATCTATTTTAAGAGGTCCTTGAAAGTGGAAATGGTGGCCTTTCTAGCTAAGAGGAAAGAGAAGGTTAACATTTACAAATCGGACTATGAATGAACTTCTCTGAAGGATCCTTGGGACTGTGTTTCTGAGCAAGTTATGTGTTACTTTACACTAGAGGGAAGGTGCAAGCTTGTTTTCGGTCCCCAAATATTCATTCTGGCTCATTTCCGGAATGGTGGTAAGGTGAACTTATCCAATTTTCTATACTAGTCTTTAGTTTTGTCCATTCAAAAGGCTCGTGTTGGTGAAGGTAATTTTCTTCATCAAGGTTTACTTTATCTGCTCTTTAAGCAAGCTGCTGATGCTCATGATCTGTCTTGTTTTCCCACTGTCGCTGGTTCAGCCCACCACCGTGCCCCTGCTCTACCTCCTCCCCATCCCATTATTCATCACCTTTGTCTCCACATGAATCCCTCACCTTCCTTTTACACAGAAGTTGAAATCATGGGTCAAAGTGGCATTGTTTCCTCTCCCCCTATTTTCTCACCACCCTCTTCCCCCCGCCAGGATATTTCTCCCCCAACGGTATCTCCCACTTCCACTCATGTTTCTCCCTTACTTGGTGTTGTGGGTTCTATTCTTCCCATGTTGGGTGCTTTAGGTTCTACAAATGAAGCTCCAATTCCTTAGATTCTGCTCGGTCTTACTAATGCATACCTAGAATCTTTTATCCCTTTGAGGACTAGTGAAAAAATGGATTGTTCTGATGATGTCAAGGAGGACTCTGGATTTTTTTGTTGAGGATGTTATTGCGGATGTTGAATAGTTTGCTGAGGAGGACATTGTTGAGGATGATGCAGATGATGTTGTAGTGGATGATGCCAACCTTGATGCAGATTTGGACCACCGCGATGATATGGAAAATTAATTTGAAGATGTCACCGAGATGATTCATGGAGTTTTTGGTAACATTGACAATGCTCTGAATGTCATTAAGAAATTGAAAGAATCTATGGATGAAACCTGGGTCCATCTCCAAAATAGTTGTAAGGAACTATTAATTGTAGTTGAAACTCTTGTTGACAAATCTACAGATTCTGTTGTTATAGAAGTTGTTAATGAACTTAAGAATATTATACCTATATAGCCCGGGGTGTGGGATTTTTTTGTACTTTTTAGATTATGCTTACTTTTTTTTACGATTGTCTAGCTACACTTATGCTTTTTCATGTCTATTTGGCCATTTGGGGCCTTTTGTGACAAGGATATGGGTCTTAGCAAAATCCTCACTTTTTACCATAATCCAAAAATGCACAAAACTCAATGAAAACAAAGGGAAAATGTCTATAACAAATAAGGAATGTATGAATGGAAAAAATCACAAATGTATTACATTTAGTATATATTCATCATGTTTATAGATCAAAGGTTAGATATATCATTCAAAAATGTGAATTCCTAGAGATCTAAAGGAAATAAAATGTGTCACTCCAAGGTAGAGCATGAAAATTTGGTAAAAAGGAACCCGTTAAACGTGCTTAAGAACTTACATTTATAGAATATGAAAAGTGAGAGAGAGAGGGAATGGGGGAATTTGGATCTACCATGGCCAAATACAACATGCTGTCCATGGATCCTATCACCATTTATTTCCCCGATAGACCTATTTTATTCTATAATAGACCATCACGATTTACGAGAGAGAGCATGGGCGTCAGTTTTACATTTACTCTAGGTAGGTGAGGTAGTTGGGCATTTAAAATGAGAAACTATGTGTTTTATCTCAAGCTCTCATGATTCTTTTCTTATAATAGCATCATTTCCACACTCCCTCATCGTTCAATATGGCCCTTAAGAGATGAACAAAATGTAACATTTGTCACATAATTTGAAACTCTCAAACAGAAGATCCAACCCAAAAAACTAGCACTTCTTTACCCCATGGCATTTGGGAATGATTTTCGTATGTTCGTTGTGGTCTTGAAATGCATTTATTACATTCACAGATGCTCCAGTCTTCTAAAATATCCACAATTTGTTTTATTTGAATGTTCCCATGAATTTAGAAATCCGCTAGACACCAATCTATAACCATCCGCAAAACCTTTGTCATGAATTCTCTATGGACTTGTGACTTCCTCGCACTTCATCTCTTCACGACGCTTGAAGACGTGAAGGCCTTTCTCCTTCTTTATTTCCCGTGGACATAAATTTGCACAACATTACACTTAAATAACTCGCAGAATACTAGGATAGTGTTTCGTAGTTTTTGTACTTAGCTGATTTTAGCTTGCATTATAGTATTCACCTAATACGTATCCTTCCTATGGAGTTGAGAAACTTCAAAAAAATAATTCTCCAACACATTTTTGAGGCTCTACGATCTTTTATCCTACAAAACAACAATAATTTCTCATCCACTGTGATCTCTCACTTGTCTCAACCTTGTCTCCGTGCTTCATGGAAGTTAGCTGATTTGCTCCTTGCAGAATGCAGGTAAGTCCCAACCTTGGAATTATTACATTCCCATGATGACTGATTTTGGTGCCCGTGAAACACCGAATTTCCATAATAATCCTCCACAAATTTTATAATTAGCCAAATTTGAATTATGATGTCAAGAAGGAAGTTGCCTTGGTTTTGATCTTGATGAGTCATCCAAAATAGCCCTGGGGGGTGCAATTTTGGATAATATTTTGGTGACTTCGTGGGGATATCTACCCCTAAATAGAATATCATTAGCCTTGAATTAATCCATTGGGCATGGTCGAGTGCCTATCTTTGAAATTAGAAATCCTTAGCTTATAATCTTTCCAAAACTTTCCGTTCTCAACATCTGATGAATCTCATGGAACACTAAAACCTCTTTAAAAACCTTGATAATAAAAATCCATCCGTGGAACTCCAAAAACATGTGCAAATAACTTAGGGGAAGGAAATTACACTACCAATAGAACAATGCACTAAAATCACTAGGAGGAAACTAAACTAATATGTACAAAGTGAAACCCTTGATTCAAAAGAAATTCTTAAGGTAGATTCCATTGACTAGAATCATGAGATCTTCTCCATCTAGTTTTGACAACTAGAAAGCGTTGTGCAACTTGTATCCTGAGATAACATAGGGGTTGCTCCATAAAGCATCAAACTTTGAATACGTCTTCCTAGTTTTGCTCTGTCTTAGTCCCATTTGAGAACAAGATCTCCTTCATGAAAGTTTCTAGCCACTAATTTCCTGTCAAAGTATCTTTTAAGCCAAGCTTGATCTTTTTCCATTATCTCCATTGTTTGTTATCGTATTTCTTCCAGCTCCATGAGCTCTACGTATCTGATCTTCATGGCTTCAACTTCAAACACTTATAGTTGAATGATGAGCTCTAATACTGGTAATTTAATTGATATTGATAACTTTGATTCTTTTCCATAGACAAGCTTGAAATTGGAGTTGTCATATGGTCTCTTAGGAGTGATTCTATCAGCCCATAAGACTGATTTCAACTTCATGTGCCAATCTCTCTGATTTCCCTCTAAAGTCCTTGTTATGATCCTTAGGAGATTCTTGTTTGTTGATTCAACCTATCCATTACCTTGGGGGTAATAGCTCAAAGATGTTCTCAAATATATCCCATTCTTGACATCTCAATCACTTATTCTAGTGCCAAGGAATGCCAAAGCATTATAAAAAATTATTGTGGAAGGAACATTGAATCTAGTTACAATATTGTCATAAAATTCCAAGATATTTACTTTATTTTCCTCCTTCAGAGCAACCACTTATGTCCACTTAGTGAAGTAATCTGGCTATGAGGATCCACTTGTGACCCTGATTTGAATGTGGATTGATTACTCCAATGAAATCTAATCCCCATTACATGAATGGTTGATCTACAGAGATGGGGTGGAGTGGAATAGCTACTAGCCTCTCTTTTCCTATGAAAAAGGCACATTTCCTACATTTTTTTACCCATGTGTAACATTACTTTAAAATGATTATCCAATAATAGTAGTCTTTCATTATTTTGAGTGTTGTTGGCCTTGGGGAAAAGTGACCTCTAGCTGCGACATCATGAAAATCATGTAGGACCTTCTCAATTTGATCTGCCTCAACGCACCTCAAAAAGACTCCAATAACATATTTTCTAAACAAAATTCCACCAATAAGAAAAAAGGGGATAGATTGGAATCTAAAATACCTTCTCTTGGCCTTGGTCAAGCCTTGGGGACATTGACATGTTTGGAGAAAGTGCACTATGTTGCAGGTCCAAAAATTTATATGTGGTGTGTTTATGGATTCTACTTGATCAGGTTAGAGCACTAAGACAATCTCCTCTTCATTATGCGGCTCTAGAATCAATGGCTTGCCTATCCCTCTACCTTTGACTAGCTTAGTTACTTTGATATCAACATCATATTCCATCACTATGGTTATCCAACCAGCTCTCTTCTCATTTAGATCCTTGTTCAAAAGAAAATATTTCACACCAACGTGTTAAACCATAAGATGAATCTTATTATTAAACACTAAATGTCTGAATTTCTTCAATATTATTATAACTAAGGCATGCTTATAAAAATTATGACTACCTTATTTCATAATCTTCAAGGATTTGGGTGAAGAACGTAATTGGTTGTTCTTGACCTTCTTTGTTCGATTGCATAAGCATGGTGGATATTGTGTTTTCACCTGCAAAGGCATACATGGTGAAATCCTTAGTGAAATAAAAATTGATTAGGGTTTATGCCTATCAAATTGATTTCTTGATAGCCTCAAAAATTTCCTTCCCTTCCGTGGTCCACTTGAAAAGCATGTTTTTCTTCAGCATATATGTTAACAACTTAATAAGGTTAATTTTTTTGGAACAAACCTCCTGAAAAATATTATTCTTCCCAAAAACTTTGCAATGCTTTATTATGACTAGATAATGGAAATGTAAGGATGGCACTTACTCTTTCTAAATCAATTGCAAGGAATTCCATAGAAATAATGTGGCCTAATAGTTTTTCTTTATGTGCTAAGAAGATACATTTCTTAGGATTGAGAGAAACCCCAAACTTCCTGCATCTCTCAAATAATTTCTTGAGATGTGACAAATGATTAGATACATCTTTGGAGAACACCATGATGTCATCGAAGTACACAAGAATAATTTTATTGACCACTCCCTTAAGTTCCATATCCACAGCCCTTTGAAAGGTTTCTCTTACATTGGGAAATCCAAATGACATCTTCATGTAGGAATAGGTTCCCCACTTGGTGGTAAATGATGTCTTGAAATCCTTCTCTTACTTTACTATAATCTAATTGTATCCAAAGTAACCATCCAAAAGAGAGAACCTTTCTAAACCTACTACTATTTGTAATATTTTCTCCATAAAAGGCAACACGTAATGATCCTTCAAGGATGCTTTGTTCAAATTTCTAAAACCAATGTATACACCTAAATATGACTACACAGTTTTAATACTAAAATTGCACTATTTATCCTTTTTCCCATATTTTTTGTTATAATTAGTGGTTTCCCACTAACTAGATAACATTCCCCTTCATCTCAGTCAATTAGAGACACTTCGTTAATTAACTAGCTTCATACCGCATCCTGGATGTCGATTAACTTCACTTCATTGGTTAATCCTCTTTTAATTAATTAATTAATCCTTTCAATCTTGTATTTGATATATAAACCTTATTATTGGTTAAATCCTCCTCTCAAACCCTTCAAATTCTACTAATGGACCTCTCTAAATCATCTTCAAAGATATTCTATAAGCTTAAGTTAGCCTATTAATTAATCCTAGTTGATTAACTAAATCACCTCAAACTCCCATGAGTTGTTAATATCTAATTAATCTCTTCTAATCACACGTATCCCTTTCTAATTCTATATTCCCTTTATATCACATTCACTAGGGAGAAAGCTTCTCCCAAATTGGTAAGCTATATAAAGAACCTATTACCTTCCTACCAATCTTACACCTGATACAATTGAGAAGAGCATTTCATATTGGAAATATTATTACAATCTATTAAATATCCCCTTTCTACTTGGCCAAGAGTAGTAAGAGAAGAACTAAAATGGAAACCAAGCCATATTGGTGAGATCTCTTCCTCTTCCTTGGAGAAATTTCTTGATCATGCATGGTTGCATTCAGTTCACAAAGGAAATACATACAATCTAAAATCACATCCAACAATCAAAGGAGGTTTACATTTGATGTTTGATTCAATGTTTTATGCATACTTTAATTAAGCTTTCCTTTCATGCTTTATCATGATGTTTTTGTTTAGATTAGATTAAGTTGGAATCTACTTAATGTTAGGTTCATTCCATAGCTTAGTGTTAATCTAATACATGGATACATATAGCACACTCTTTGGGACACCCCTTTTTCTCATGTTCATTCTTTATCTTTTCTCAGTTTAGACTTCATTTTTACATGCTCTTTATTTAAATTGTTGAAATTATTTTATTTTAAAGAAATTTTATTGATGTTTGATAGTGTTGAGTGTTCTTTATGGGTATTAGGAGGCAGAATGCTGTCACATTTTAGTCTTGATGAGAAAAATCTTAGCTTTATGTTGTTTTTGGCTCAGTTTTGACGTTTTTTATGTGTAGACACATGTTCCTTACGCTATCATTCATTTGTGCACACCTGTGTTCATTTGTATGTGCCTATGTCTCATTATACACATTGGTGTTACATTAAATTTACTTACATGCACCCATGTTTTGTTCCTTATGCTAGTGTTTCTATCGATTTTCCTCTGTTGTGAGTGCTACAGTTCATATGCACTTGTCTATTTTCATCTCTTTGTTTCTGTAACATTGCACGTGTTTGAATTAAACTAAATTTTTCTTACAAGCTTTAGCATTCACCTATGCATGCTACCGTTCATTTGTACATACTTGCATTCTGCTTTACATTTTTTCTTCCTGCGCTAGCATTATCTCCCTGCACTAGCGTTCCTATATATACTTTAGCATTCTCTATGGTTCTCCTATCAAATTTTCTCAAAATTTATGAAAGTTTCAAAGATAATCCTAAATTTCATCTTGTTTTAGATTATAATATGTAGGTTTTTGTCTAAATTAGTGCTAATTTTTTGAGTATTTTTTGGAAATATCCTTTTTGCTATAATTTTCTTAACACCACATATGCTTCTCTTACGCTTTAGAGTGATCTTGAGAATCAGAAACAACAATAATTTTGGATGTTTTTATAAAAAATTTATTTTCATTTGAAAATATGGCTTACGTTTCATGCCTTAGCTTAAAATTCCCATGTATCTGGTCTAATTTGATCAAACATCATGTATGCTTTTCTCTTGCACTTTCGAGCGATCTTCAGAAATAGAAATGGTTAAGATCCTTGATATTTTTCTAAAATTATGGTAATATGGAAACCTACTAATAATTTTACTATAGGACCATCTACACTTGTCAAAGACAACATCAAAACAAATTACTAATGCTTTGTGTGTAGGTTGCCTTGGCCAAAAAAAGGTGTTCAAAACAATCACACTTTGGTCAAAAAGATAAAAATGAACAAATCACAATGTATTTGCAAGTTTAGATAAGGTTTAAAACCCATCCACTTTAAATTGTCAGAAGCACTTTAAATTAAGCCATAAAAATCATTATGAAGATTACCATATGAACCCAAAAGTAGTTGACACATTGAGGGAACTGGCTGACAAAATGGGAAGTTCCCCAAACACCTACTTAACTAGTAAAATCTATCAAGAATATTAAACCGTATGAGGCCTCTTTTATTAATTTTATTGTGGGGTAATGGTCATTTGTTTAGATATTATTCTTAAAAAGTGTACCTGTCTTAGAAAAATATTGGTAATTTTTGAGAACAAAATCCCTAGGAAGCTATTTGGGATCAGGGCCAACTTTTTCATATCTATTATCATTGGCATAAAAATCCTTACTAAGAAAAACTTTTTCTTAGTTTCCACCTTGTTTTGGACTAAGGTGAAATTCTTCCAAATTTTTGAAACGTATTTTTGGTTACAAAACATTTTTAACATATCCCCCTTCGTAATTTTGGCTCCCCCATTATCAAAAGAGCACTATCTAAAGTGTTGTCAAAATTGTACCAATCATTTTTGGATAATTAAACCTTGTTTTATCAAAGTTGATTTGAGTGTTAAAAGTACGTTGTTACTTTTCTTGAATAGTATCAATCCAATTCTGATACTTGAATATTGTTTTCTTAAACTTTATTTAAGTATTTAAATTGTATTGTTATGTTGTTTGCATTGTATTGGCCATTTTTATACTTAATCCTTATTTTCATAAACTTAAATTTGAGTGTTTAAAGTGATTGTTACACTACCCACATTTTATTAATCCTTTTTTTATACTTAAATCTTATTTTAAAACATGATTTAAGTGTTTAAATTACCGTTTTTATGTTGTTTGCATTGTATCGACCATTTTTTATACTTAAACCTTGTTTTTCTAAACTTGATTAAGTGTAGAAATTTGTGTTGTCATGCTGTCAAAATCATATCAACCTGTTTTTTATACTTAAATCTTATTTTTCTTAAAATCGATTTAATTCTTGAAATCATGTTTTTTAACTATTAAACAACTTCTGAGACATTTACACATAGGAAAATATTCCTTTACAGTCATTACTTTGTCCAAAATTCCATAGATTTTTCTTACCTACTTTCATCAAACATTCCACACCCTTAGAAAAATATTCACTTTACTATGCTATTACGTTGCTTTTTTTTGCCTAAATTCATTGTGAAACTTGCCCACATATATCCCAAATATTAGAAAAAATGTTTCCCATTATGGTCACCTACAACTATGTTTGGGACATAAGAGGAACACATCAAATCCTTTCCTCTGAAACCCTTTGGACCCATTATCTGAATGAGGAATAAACATTGGTTAACCTATAGATGGATACGAGGAACCAAATTCTTTTGACACCTTTGAGTATGACCCTTCCACATAGATAAATTCATCTTCCAAAATAGAGAACAACTTTGTAGTACGGTTAATAGAGTTAGGGGCCAAATTGCCACTTGAATTTGATCCTTCGGTATCCTTATAATCATGATTCGAGAAGAAGAATTAGAATAGACCTCCTCCTTATTGTACAGTTGAGGATATATTAAATCATGGACCATGCTTCTATCTCTTCCCAACCTAAAGGAAATAATGAGGAAGCATAATCCTATCATACTACAATTGGTTATCGTATATTGTTTAGTTTGAATTAATCGTGAAAACTATAATATATGGGGAAGAACATGAATACAAGCCCCCACATGAACCTCAATCAGAAACCTAAAAAAATGAAGAGGTCACCACGTACAAAAATAGTTATAAACTCTTAGTCTCCAATTGGAAAACCTAACTTCACATGTCCATCAGGACACAAGTAGAGTTTCGCGTACTGAAAAGATTAAGGTGACTTATGCATAGTAGTAAACTGAAAACCATGGGATTGAAACATCAAAATATAACCATGTGTACATACCTACCATGCCTTCACATGGCCAAATATTCGACCAAGAGTGGAAGTCTATGAAAGACACGCTTGTTGGTCATCAAGTACACAAACTTGAACACAAGAAAAAATATCAGTTTGAATAACTGTGTCCTTATCACTTTGATTGGGTGATGTTAAAAAATCCCTTTCCACCTAGCTTTCATTGCCCTAAATTTGATAAATATAGGGGAAAATTTGATCCTTGTGATCACATAAAATATTTCTTTATGGCTTGTTAGGAAGTTACCTATAACGATAACTACCTCATTCTCTTATTTCCATGGAGTTTTGAATGTTAGACACTTAAATGGTTTCTCCATCTCCCTAGGGGGTCTGTTTTTATGTTCACAGACTTAGTTGAGAAGTTTGTTCATGACTTTTCATTCAACATGGAAATTGATATCACTATGATATAAATTTGTAACACAATAGCGAAAACTTCACTGGTTTCTTAAAATGATGGTGAGGGTTATCTAGTCACTTCCCTTTCTTTATTGCAGAGAAAGACTTTATCAATATCTTTGTAACTAACTTGCATCTTGAGATAACCTTTCACTTACAAGTGCATTATGTAAGAACCTTCAAAGAAGTTATTGAAAAATGAATCCAAATTAAAAAGGATTTGCTTGCCAAAGGGACCTTAAAACCCTTCTAAAGAGATAACCATGAATCAAAACCTATAGACAAGACCAAGTTCTTCAACAAAAATAAGAATGTTGTTGGTGATGGAATCACTGATTCCAAACATGTCCAAGCAGTCCAAAACACTCCTTATTTGAAACTCTCATGAGACCAATCAAATATGAAGTCAAATTTCGAGAGTATGCTCCACTCATAGAGTCTTTATCGACGACTCTAAAATAGTTGGGTGTGGTGAACATAGTCAAATTTCAAAACACTACACACTTTTCCAAGGATGTACCAAAACCATCATGGTACAAAGACCATGAATATTGTGAATACAATCACGTTAAAGTACATACTACAAATCGATAAATGAAATTTAAATACTTCATTTAGGATCTCATAGATCAAGGAGACGTCAAGCTGGGTGCACAAAAACCAAAAAAAACATCTAATAATCAGTTGGGAATTTTTAAAGAACTATTTCCTAATCATAAACAGGCGGAAACAAATCTAGATCGAGGTCAATCCTCACAAAGCAAAAATGTCAATCACATTTTTTCCAAAACAACCAATCCATTTAATTCTCTCATTGGCTATGTCCATCCCACTACTAAGAATATAAATACCATCAAGATCAAATCACAAGGGTATGTTGTGGCCATGTGATGTACTCATATTATCATCCTTGGATCCACTCTACATATTCGATCAGATGGTCATTACGATCTCCTAGATCAACTTGAGAAGACAACTATCGAGATCTCTATCTTGGATCTTCTTAAGATATCCACTGTCCATAAATCTCTCCTCTATAAGACTCTTTAAGAGTCAGGAGTTTTCATGGATGTTGATGCTTCACATTTCCATGCCTTGGTTTCACAATTCACTCCATCTAAACAAATCACCTTTATCCAAAATATCAGTATGTTGTTATATGCATGAATCTTAAGTAAGAAAATTATTCACTGGTGACACTATCTCTTATATATCCACGTCCTTTGATTTTTTTTTTGTTGTGAATCTCTTCCACATTTTTCATTTATGCATCCACTTTTGGTTAGGTCACAGGAATCCTCATTTGTTTGTCTTTTCACATTTGTCATCATTTATCCCAGGACACTAGCACCTAGGCACTTGTGTCCATCTTAGGCGCTCCTATCCTACTGATTTCCTTTTCTCATTTTGAATTTTGTGGTCAGCCTTTTAACTTTTCTTATCCTTATCTTGTGTTCATAGTTGGCCTTTTGTGTCACTACTTTCAAAATTTAAACAAGAGATTCATATATATACACAACATACACACCATTATTTTGGCTGGAAAATCTAAGGGACTATCTAATATATATACTACCACTACTATCACAAGGGACTACATTTTTTGGCTGCATACACTGTATAGGAAGGGGAAGTGTTGAATTCCATATCACACATTTTCATCCAAGCTAGCTATAGCCCGCTATCTTGGTGTCATTGGCATTAGGGTAACATAAGGACACCATTTCACACACAAGCACAGAGAACTACATGGAGTCTGTAATGTAGTGTAGCGCTCGGTCATAAGCTCACTCTTCGGGTGACTGTTGGGGTCAGTATGAATTCACATAGTACATTTTTATTTCACATCTAATGTGTCTATAAGCTTGTGCCGATACGTAGGGTTTGTTTTGCATGTTACACATGACATCAAAACCCTGATAGTGAAGTCGGAGTGACAAATCATACATTAGAGCGAATACCGTCGGACCCAGAAAAAGACAAATCCTGAATATTTACATAGACGCCAATGCCCATATCAAACACTAGCGCCTAGGAACTCCTACCCTCCCATGGGTGCTCCTTTCTAGCACAGTCCTAAGTCCCAAAACTATATGTCAACCACTTTAGCATATTTTTCAATCGGATCTAACAACTACACAATCTCGACTATCTTCAGATCACACAAAAAATCAACTAAGTCATTATCCTTCTCATTTTCTTAGAGTTATACATTATTTGAGTACTTAGGATTTGTATATTATTATACATCATCATTTTTGTATCATTAATTATAGAATTTTCTCTGAAATCATATTTAATTTATATTGTTAATAAATCATTTGGTGAACCCCACTCCTCTCCGAACCCTTTTCCCTTGGATCCCAAACCCTCATGGCTCAAAATAGGTACCCATCTCCACAACACGATATGACCGATATACATATGTAACCAGTATTTGCTAATGTCAATGAAAAAGATGAATTTTGTAATGTCATCTACCAACCACAATATGACACAAAAACCCTCCAACTACTTCTTGACCACCAAAACTCCCTTCTTGTTGGTTTCCAAAACTTTGATATTTGCATATTTTCTCTTGGCCAAAATTTTACCCAATGTTATCCCTCATTTCCCATACCCATGCATAATCCTCCATCTTCCTATCCTTGTACTAGTTGCATGTGATAGCATTAATATAGATTTTATGCATGATGAGGTTCTTGATTGTAAACGCATGGATGTTAATGATTCTACTTATGATCTTGCAATTATAAATGTGGATAATGGTGTTCCTACTATTAGTCATATTGTATGTGAATCTATTTCTCCTACCATTCTTACTTCTGAAAATGTTTCTAATAATTGTAATGATATATCTACCACTAGCACTCCTACCACTTATTTATATGTTGATGATAATCTTGATGAAATATTTGTTTGTGAAAATATACTGATAGTGATTTTGATTCTGCTAATGATACTACACATGTTAATAATGATGTTTCTTTAGTTAAAATTGTTGAATGTGAATCTACACCTCCTCTTACTTCACTTATGAAGCTCCTTCCAATGTTGGCCATGTTTACCCTAATCCTACTCTTAATACACCTCTCATTATGTCCCATAATTCTACACCTAACATCTCTGTAGAGCCTCCATGGTCATCTCTTCCTATGGCACCTCCATCCCCTCCTTCGACATCCTCTCCCCCTTTCACAGTTCCTATGACCACTTAGAATGGAAAGATTCAACCCTTTAATGTGCCTCTCACTTCCCAAACCATCCCCTCACAAGGTATTATATCTCTCATGCATGATGGTAGTTCTTTACAAACCCAATTTCATACCCTTACCCTCGAGAGTAGATCTTATTATGCCTCCATTGACAATAATTCCCTTCATGGAAATCCCATTCCTAAGAAGATTCACAATTCCACTTTCCCCAAAGACTTCATCATGCATGTTTTCTCCTATTTTGATGGCATCGTAAATCCTTATTTACATCTCAAACATTATTTTAGCCATAGCTTCTTATTCCAATGATCACATGTTACTCAAAGCCTTTCGTCATAGCCTTGTTGACCATGTTATCTAATGGTATACTCATTTGCCTTCTGGATCCATTAGTACTTATTATCATGTGGAGGATGTTTTTATTAGATTCTTTATTTCTAACAATGGTCCTAAAGTTACATACAAACGTTTTCTATCTTTGCATCAAGGAAAGAATGAACCAAATTTAGATTACACTTTACACTTTAATTCTTGCATACATCAGTTACTATTTCAACCTATTGATCTTGAAATGTAATTTATATTTTTTTGTGGCTTAATTCCTCCTTTAAAATAAAAGGTATTATATGATACATGTGAATCATTTACTCTATTGTGCTATAAATTTACTGATCTAGATAAGGACTTAATTGAGAAACATGTTATAACACCACTTTCTACTTCTTTTATTCCTTCCTTTCCTACTAAGTCTTCTCCTCCCCCATCTATTGACCCTCCTATGTGATCCCCATCTCCACCTCCATGTAAGCATCTTCCTTCCCCGCCACCACGTTGAAATTCACCTAAGTCTCTTATATCTCCAATCATGAACCATTACACTTTCCACATAATGCTAAACCACATGATGTCTTGTGTACCTTACTTGATAAGTGGTTAATCCATTTACATTCCACCCAACATCATCCCCCTCATTGGTTACAATGTCATTGTGACTGCTTTTTCTGTGATTTCCACCACATCAATGGCCACCAAGACAATGATTTTTATGCTCTCCATAACAGACTACAACAATTAGAAGATAAATTTTTCATTTCTTTCCGCCCTCACTCTCGTGAGCTCTCTCACTCTCCTATTCCACATAGGTGAGCCTCCCCCATAGTTAACTTGTCTCATTCACCTCCTCCTAAGGTCATTATTCATCTACCTCCTTAGGTCATCATCCATCCACTTCCTCCACCTCCTCTTGTTGGCTTGCCTATCGCCATGCCATCTCATCCTCCACATATCGCTATTGCATCTCATTGGCTTCCTAACTAGCCTGCTTCCGAACTTCATACTATCACACCCCCATCATTAGAAACATTTCATCTTATTTCCAATTCAGTACCTATACTCACACTGCTACAGTTCGACATGATCCTAATATACGTAGTATACCTCTCCACCTTTGGTAGATGGTCTACATTTCCACCTCATTACCCTATGATGCACTCTCGTGTTATGGTTCACACTTTACTGTTGAGGGCATACTACATCAATGAACCTCCCATTCCACAGTTTTGGCTTTGTGTCTCATGACATATCTTTTATATCATCTATCACACATGTGACACACCTATTTCTTGATGATGCACTCTTGTGCTATGGTTCAAACTTGAATGTTGAGGTAAGACTACATCAATGAACCTCACCTTTCACACTTCACACTTTGTGCTTCATATCATATCTTTTCTAGCATCTACCTGCACGTGATAAACCCATTTCCTGATGACACGCTCTTTTTCTATGGTTCATTATTGACTGTTGAGGGGGCATTTATAAATGAAACTCATTCCAACACTAGGAGGAAATCACTCTTCGCCCCCCCCCCTTCATTCAGGTCACATACCATTACAAACATTATCTTACATGTTCTCATTACACATCTATCAATGCATCATTAGTTTATTCCCTTAACTCATCTACCTCACATTATCATTTATATTTTATCTACCACATTACATCACATACATACATTTCTATTTACCATATGCTGTACTATTTATTATTATTCACATACATTTCCTATTTAGTCCATTATTTTCCAAATCATAACACTAATTTCCAATCCTTTCCACATCATCAAACAATTTCAAATAATCAAACTACATATTCAATCAACCATTCCAAAAATGCATATAGAATCTAACAAACTAAAACAATACTAAATACAAATCATAATCATCACATCATATTCAATGCACATCAACAACCAATACAATATCAACAACATGTATCTATATATATCTCGTCAAAATCATAGTTACAATATACAATCGTTGGGGGGGAAACCCCCATGCATTAATGCATCATATACAATACATCATCTATCATCCTCGTTATCACTATCTATAATCGCAGGAGCTCCAGAACTCGAAGCTTCACCACTAAATCTACGACAGCTGTATCTCCTCTATATCTCTCAAGCTGGCTCCGTAATAAAGAACCCTCCACCATCTACTCTTCATACTATCCCTACAACTCCACATATCGTGTAAATATATCTTACAGTAGGCCTCCTCCTCCTACATCCTCCCTCGCTCACTCCCCCTCTACACGAGCCTCATGGCGCTCACTCAACAAAATTGTACATGTGGTTGCCGCTATAGCCACTAGCTCAAATAAATGGGCATGTTCACCCACAATCGTGTCCACCCCACTTTAGCATCCCTCCTGCCACAAGAACATCTGGTGGCACATTCCACGTCAACATGCACATTGAGGTATCTATAATCAAATTTCATAGGCATCTCCTATAATCATACAACAAATATTAGCTGTTACACATTTTCATATTAGGCCAATAAATAATCAACTATATCAATCAATCAACAAATAATACACAACAATAAATGATACTTATGCTTTGCTCTCGCCACTGTTACATCATCCATCTCAGGGGCGGGTGCTTGACCCTCCACTCCTCCAACTTCCAACCCACCTATTGCATCTATCACCAATAGAAATAGCAACACCCATCGATGTGTTTCCCATCACTGATTGTATGCCTAATTGCAACCCACATCATCCACCTATATAGGCTATATGGCCGGATCTGACTCATCTTCTCCTGGATGCACCAATTGTGCTCCATTCGGGCTTAGCCCTAACCTTAGTCATCTCACGGACCTAGTAGATCGACACCATATATATGGCACTGGTAGCACATCCTAAGCCATTCCAAACTGTCTAGATACTCACTCACCCTGAAACAACTTTTTTTGTCCCTAGGAATCGATCCTCTAACCACATAGTGCGTCAAATGCACCGTAGGTCCACTCCGCCCTCCACCCATCCATCACAGTCTCTATATGGTCTCCATATAATGGCCCCATAGTCCCATTTGATCTATTGCATCAACCTATACATGGTTGCACCCATCCTCCTACTGTGGGTACCCACCCATCTAGCTGCAAAAATCTTCAGTCGAGCCCAATTGGCCGGCAGCTCACTAAGTGGCTCAATATAGCTATATGCTCATAGGCCCATACATGTAGCAAAGTCATCACTCATATGCCACCACCATGATTCTCCTGTGTAAACCTATACAAATACATGTATAAGTGGGCTAACACATACCGTGCCCATGTAAATCTAGTACCATGTTCCTTTATACTATGATAAATATAATGCATCTAGTACAAAATCCCAACTCCACCACCCTCCATATCCACTGATGAAGCTAATACCACTACAATAAATTTCCACAATCGCATAACCCCTGATCTCACAATGACATTCAAGCTAATATGGGTCTCATCCTGTACTCAATACCTTGTGAAATATTATTATGCCACCCTCATATAACTATGGGTATCCAATATGGGCATGATATGTACTCTCTCTCCCACTATAGGTAACCAAAATATCCTTGTATACATCCTCTAATGTCACTGTCATCTCACCCAGTAGGAAACCAGAATGTACAAGTATCCTATGCACCATTTCTCACACAAAGTAGTCAACATAGGCATATTATGGGGTATTTCCCCCAATCTTGCAATATGTCTGTAGGCTGACACGATCTAGTGTATCCCACTCAGCATCTGACAACCCCAAAGTAAGTAGTGTACTCAAGTGACGGCCTGCCCGAAACTCCTTGAAGTGTATATCTCTTTTCACAACACTAAAAAAGCAACAAAATCACCCTATTAGCACATTGTACACACTAAAAAATTAATCATAACAACTTCAAATTGGTCAAAATCCACATATTTCAAAAAAAGTGCCAAATCCCTACCTCTGGACACTAGCACCCAGAAGCAGGTAACTAGCGCCAGGAACTGGGTGCTAGTGTCCTAAAGGATAGAAATGCCTTGTCCACTCCCGTCTTGGTCAAAAATGTCAAAAATTACAAAAATTCAAATTTTTCTAAAAATGTTAAAAATAAGTGGTTTGGACAAAAAAATTCAAAAAAAATCACACATACCAAATCCTCAGTCTTCTGTGAAGCCGTGGCCACCGATACTCTCTCGAATCTCATCAAACTAGCTACTCTAATGTGTGGCATCTTCATAGCTCAGAGATCAAATCTTAGGAACTCTCAGTATAAATAAAATTACTATTAGTATATTATTATTTACACTAATTCTAAATTGCGATATACTATAGTTACTTTTTACTACTATTCTTACAACTAATACATGGCATACAGTTTCATTCATATATTAAGCCTCGTTACTCTCATTTTTCTCACCGTTTATGCCATATGGATCATGGTTCCCTCTAACATCATACTATACATTTTTCACCATTTCATATTCATATCTCGCACATGTACTACAGCAATACATACACATATCTTTGGAAAATACTACTATCTCTCCTATGTTATCTCTCATTTACTATAGCCTTGTTTTCGGCTCAGTGTTCATTTCTCTACCCTTCACCCTTTTTTTGAAAGGGGGGGCATATCAATTAGGATCATTCTATAATCCCTCTTAGTATACAACATGATCAATCGACATTCCAAGTACATTGTTATCACAGTTATCTTTGATCTAATTCAAACACACTTACCATTATTATATACGAACAATCAATACTTGCTACTATTTTGAATCTATCCCCCCAAATGACCGAATCTGAGGGAAAAGCAAAACCTCTCCATGAGTAATTTCTGAAATACATCTTATTCAATCAACTGTTATCACTTAATTCAATCAATCAATGCAATAATCACAGTTATTATCACTCCTAGATGACCTAACTTGGGAGTCACATTACATTACTATCACTTCCAAATGACCTAACTTGGAAGCCATCTAGCACTATTCAAATCAGAACACCCGTTACTATAGGAGTGGGGGAAATGAGACGTCATTGTCTTCCCTGTACTGCTCATATATGGATTCTTTAATCAAGAACTATAGGGAACTAAAATTTTGTCTTTATCCATCTACAGTGGTAGAACCTTTTGGGGACATAGTTATGGAAGAAGAGAAAAACATACCTCTCTCCCCAAAACTCTTCCTCTGGTGTCAGGATGCCCAAATCCTTCAAATAATTACAAATCGGGTTGGGAATTGATCACTCCCTGCACATCTATATCACCTTTCGCAAACAATCCAACATCTTCAATGGTATTACAACTATTTCTCTAAGTTTCTCCTTACGATGGTTGTTACCTCCTCTTACGCCACATGGATCAAAACGTTGATCCATGATTCACCATGCTATAAGTCTCTAAATTCTACATGCACTTTGTAATATGGCTTCTCCAGACTCTATATAGGTATATGCCTTACTTCTTTTACACTACTTGAATTTCATTAAAATGCATAAAGCGGGGACAAATGTAGACACAAAATCATGCACACATTATTATTTTTCTATGTCATCAATATGTTTTTATATGCATGAATCTTAAGTAAGAAAATTATCCACTGATGATGCGATCTATTTTCTATCCATGTCCTTTGAACGTTTTATATTGTGACTCTATTCCACATTTTTCATTTCTACATCCACTCTGTTCAGGTCACAAGGATCCCTATCTATTTTTATTTTCACATTTTCCGCCATTTATCCTAGGGCACTAGTGCCCACTCTGATCACTAGCGCCCAAATGTTTGTGTCCATCCTAGGCGCTCTTGTCCTATTTATTTAATTTTCTCATTTTGACATTTGTGGTCGGCCTTTTCACTTTTCTTATCCTTATCTCGTGTTCACAGTCAGCCTTTTGTATCACTAGTGTCCAAATTCAAACAAGAGATTCATATATATACACAACATACACACCATTATTCTGGCTGGAAAATCTAAGGGACTATCTCCTCTACATACTACCACTACTATCACAAGGGACTGCATTTTCTGGTTGCATACATTGCATAGGAAGGGGAAGCGTTGAATCTCATATCACACATTTGCATCTAAGTTATTCATAGCTTGTTATCTTGGTGTCATTGGCACGAGGACAACCTAAGGACACTATTTCACTCACAAGCACATAGAGCTACATGGAATATGGAATGTAGTGCATCGCTCGGTCATAAGCTCACTCTTCGGGTGACCGTCGGGGTCATTCTGACTTCACATATTGCATTTTTATTTCATATATTGTATTTTTATTTCATATATAATGTATTTGTAAGTGTAGACAAAAAATCATGCTCTTTATACATTATTTATTCTCGATATCATATAACTACTATTCATATGGTATTTAAGTGAAGAAAGTGCTAATTAACCCCCATCTTTTGGCCATTTTACTTTACTTTCTGTTGTCACTGTTGACCTTCAGCACCTACTTGCCCAGTATATTTTCATCATCTTTTGTCATTTTATCCTTGACTGGGGTGTTGAGTCTAGTACCGGGGCACCGACTAGTTCCTTAGTCCTAGTCAGGGTGCCTTGATCCTTTTCCCACTTTACCCCCACTTTTTTGGGCACTTTCTAACCGTTTATAAATTTCATATTACTTTTGGTCGGCCTTTTTGAGGTTAATTACGAAATTAGAACAAGAGAACCATATAAATATAAAGTTATTAGATCATAATAAGGTACCAAGCACTAGTCACCACTATCATCCACCTAGAGTTGCATCCAAGGCATTTAGAGCTCATTTACATCCATCTAGCTCCATCACAAGGCACAAGGCTGGTTCATCTGCATCACACAAGCATATGAGGGAAGTTTATTATATTTCATCCAAAATTCTATTACATTTTATAGACATAGTTATTGCTCGCTAATTTCACAAGAAGAGCACCTGACAGAAGAGCACTAGGGCATGATTGCACACACTTAGTTATTAAGTCCACCACTATGGAAACTAAGGATAATCCAATCCCTTCATATTCATTTTTCATTTTTAGGGTCTGATGTTTGTTTCAGGGTCTTATAGGTCTTCTCTTCTTCATTGACTACTAGCAACATCTAGTACAGTTCAAATACATTAGTGTGACAGATAGCGAGAGATTTACATCACCTTGTAACCCTACAAATATGGTTTTTAGACCTCTTGCATGGACTAGGGTGCCTATAACGTAGACTAGGGAATCCATAGGCACCATGATCCTCTCCCAGGTGTCCCAAATGATCGAAAGAACTCAGATTTGTGTTTATCTGGACCTTGGCACAATCAATTCCTGCTCTTGTTTCTCCAATCACCTCTGTGACACAACCCAGTGAGCTCATCAAATCAAATGAGTTATTTCTAACTCTCTTTACACTCTAGGGTTTTACATTTCCACTTTATTAGTTACACTTTCTTATGGTTTTATATTTATTTAGTTGTTATTTACATCATTTTTGTATTGTTATTTATTGTTGTTCCTAGTTAGATTAACTACCCATATTCCACATTTTTAGTTAATCAATGAGCTTGTGTAGATAGATAGGGTTTGTTTTGCAGGTTATAGGTGACCTCAAAACCCTAAAAATGAAGCCAAAGTGAAAAATCAGACATTAGAGCAAAGACCCTCAGACCCAGAAAATGATAGACCCTAAACATTTGCACAGACTTCAGTGCCCAGATCGGACACTAGCGCCAAAGTGCTCCTGTCCTCCAATGGGTGCTCTTGTCTAGCATAGTTCATAGTCCCAAAACTTTTTGTCAGCCACTGTATCATCCTTTCATTTCATATCCAATAGTTACATAGTTCCTACTGTCCCTAGATCACATAGAAACCCGATAAATCATATATCCCTTATTTGTTTAAAGTTGTACATTATTTGAGTACTTAACATTTATATATTTTTGTATATCATCACTTGTACATAATTTATTACAGTAGTTACTTTGAAATCATATTTAATTCCATTTTTATTAAATCACATGCCATGCAAGTCATGCCCTCAACTTTTCACTAGTATATTAAGCTCTATCATCAAGGACAAATACTTACCATTCTTGGGGACGCACAACCTTTTTCCCATTACAAAGAATTATCCGACCATTACCCCACAACATATTACTGTCCTTTTATAAAGATAGTTACAAATCTTCAATAAGAGACCATCACCCTTGCATCAATCTTAATACACTACACCCACATGAAATTTGTGCCTCCACATCCATATCCCCATGTACTACATGGGAACTAAAAATCATTCCTACCAATTGTGGGGAATATAACCTCCAACATATCCTCCTTGTTTAAAATCTCCCCTATCACCCAAAACACATGGTAGGCCCAAATTTTAACTGTAATGACCTCGAGAACATTGTAGTATCGATAAATTTATCCATGGTGATCTCTAGAAAATGAGAAAATGCATAACACTTATACATCCCAATCCCCTGATGAAATGATGGCTTCTTGCTATCAATCCCCTGAATATTTCATCCCTAATAAGATGGTGTACACTATGGGATACAAAGGATATGTATGTGGCATAAATGAACAAGGTGTGCGGGAACCTCTTCTGACACATGATAAAATGGAAATATATGGAGTCAGTATTTAACCCTATGGATCCCAACCTACAAAAGTTGAGGCCACCTCCTCAGAATGTTAGGAAAACTCTTCATATTATGATAGCAAACCACAATCCCTTTGTATCCTTTACGAGGACCTTTATTCCACTATATTTTTTGGTGACATGACTATTTTAACCATGTCCCTTTCCATTCCTAATTTATACCTTGTACACTCTTCCCTCATTAAGCAGGACCAACAACAACACATACCATTTGATTTATTTCAGAATGACAAAGCCTGTGGAGGATTCATGCGGTTGCGTGATGATATTCCTATTGGGGACCATAAGAAGGGATTCTCTATCAACCTTGATGCATACACATATTTTGGGGAGGAGGCTAAGTTATGTGGTCAAAAAGAGAAAAAAAATATCAAGGGAAAAATATCTTCTAAAAATCCTCGCCACAATAAAATATCCAAGTCCCATAATGAAAACCTCTTTGAGGAACTTACGAAAAAACAAATAGAAAAATCAGAAAAGGATATAAAAAGTGACCATCCTATTATTGAAAATATCATTAAGATGCCAACAGAGAAAGAACACAATCCCCTATGATCCTAGACATATAGAGGGTGGATCTGAATTACTTGTGGAGGAGGCTATTGATATCAACATCGGTATAGAAGATGAGCCTAAATTTTTCAAACTTGGGGATTCACTTTCAACACATGAACAAAAAGATTTTGATATGATCCTTATAGAATTTTTGGATGTATTTGATTGGTCCTATGCAGACATGTCAAGCTTGGATCCTTCTTTAGTTATGCATAACCTAGTTTTGAATGAATCAATGAAGCCAATCAAACAAAAACTACATAAAATGTATCCGCATGTGGCTCTTTTGGTCAAAGTGGAGCTAAAGAAATTATCAGTAGTGGGATTCATTAGACCTATTGAATAATCCAAATGGATCTCCAACATAGTGCATGTTTAGAAGAAACCTATTAGTACAAGGATTTTAACAGATTTCAAGGACATCAACAAAGCATGTCCTAAAGATGAATTTCCTCTTCTAAACATCGACATGAATTTAAATTATACTACTAGACACGAAATGTTATCCCTCATGGCTGGATTCTTGGGTTATAATCAAATAAATATTATAGAAGAGGACCAACATAAAACCTCCTTTACTACTCCTTGGGGCACCTTTTGCTATCAGGTCATGGATTTTGGGCTCAAGAATGTAGGCACAATGTATCAGAGAGATGTGACTATCATATTCCATGACGTATCACTTGATATTTTGGAGGATTATGTAGATTGTATCCTCATAAAATATAATACTAGAGAAGAATACCCGGTGATTCTTCATCATATATTTGAACAACTTTGGGATTACAAGGTGCATTTAAATCCGAAGAAGTGTGTATTCGGAGTCCTTTCAGATAAATTATTACGCTTCATTATGTCTCACTGTGGAATTGAAGTAGATCCTACAATGTCACTATTATCACTAAGATGCCTCCTTATGAGAACCTCAAACAGTTATGCAGTCTTTAAGGAAAAATTTAGGCCATATGAAGATTCACCTCACAACTTACAAAAAATGCCACTCCTTCACCTATCTACTAAAGAAATATGTTGATTTCCACTTGGGAATGAATTGCCAATAAGCCTTTTTTCAACTCAAACGATATTTGGAAAATCCGTGTATTCTCATACCACCAATCTTAGGTGAACCTTTGATGTTATACATATCTACTACTCAATTTTCTATTGGTGCACTCTTGGCACAGTACAATGCCCAACATAAGTAAATATCCATCTATTACCTTATCCACACCTTGATCTCATACGAGATCAATTATCAGTAGATTTAAAAAGCATACTTGGCTATTGTCTTCACTTTTAAAAACTCCACCATTACCTTTTGAACAACCATACCAAGCTAATATCTAAAGTTGACCCTCTCACATACCTTTTTACAAAACTTGAACTTACAAGAAGGATCTCTAATTGGATTATTTTACTGAGTGAGTTTGACATTGAGTATGTCAATAAAAAAAATTCAAAGGACAATGCTTGTTGACCAACTGGATGAAGCAAAACTTTTAGAAACGGAACCCTTAAGTCTAGATTTTCCAAATGCTTCCATTTTATATATTAAAGAATCATAAACCTAGAAGATATATTTTGATGGGTCATTCACATTTAATGGATCAGGAGTAGGAGTAGTACTTGTTACTCCCATAGGAGATATCATACCACAAGCATTCAAACTCGACTTCCCATGTACAAACAACATTGCTGAATATGAAGCTCTCATTACAGGTATTAAAGTCACTATCAAATGGAACATCAAACAATTTGAGGTTATCGGGGAATCCTAGCTTATCATCAAACAAGTGAATGATGAATACAAATTCAAATATTATAATTTTATCCCATATGAACACATGGTGGACATCCTAAAATAGAATTTTGTTCTGATTTCCTTTCATCAAGTTGAACACATGCAGAACCGATCAGTAGATGTTATGGCTACAATCAAATCCTTACTACACTTATTGCCAGGTACTAAATATTTTCAATTCCTTATCAATCATCTAATGATACCAACCTATGACATGTTAGAATCATGTTGGGAATGTGAATTTTTTGGTCCCCTTTTCCCCTAATACATTGATATTTATAACTATCTATAGGATGGTGCCTTCCCACATGACCTCTCCCACTCCTAAAAGTGAAGCTTTATCCAATGCATGTCCCATTACACCCTACTTGGGGGAAATCTCTATCATTGAGGTTATGATGGGACTATGTTACATTTCCTTAATTTTTAATAATATATCTAAGAAACCAAAGAGGTGTACGAAGGAATCTCTAGTTCTAATACAAGTGGCATAATCCATTTAAAGAAACTTTTACATTTGGGATACTACTAGCCTAATATGGAAATAGATTGTTTCCAATATGTGAAGATATATGTCCTAAGTCAAAAACATGGCAATTTGATCCATGCACTATCTTAGTCATTGTATTCTATCACAACACCATGGTCATTTAGCAAATGGGGGCTCAATATTATAGGAAAACTCACCTCCACCTCATATGATGGCCACAAACACATTATCACTGCCATTAGGTACTTTACCAAATAGTTGGAGGTTGTTCCTCTCACCTATGTCACTGGTGCTCATATTTCCAAGTTCATCATGAACCATATCATATTCCGTTACAAAATCCCTTTTGCAATTGTATATGATAATGGAAAATCATTCAAGAACAAATAAGTGAAGGCTCTGCCAACACTTTAAAATTTTCCAAAAGTGGTATGCTCCTTATTGTTCGTGTGTATTATTTTCCACATCATTAGGTGAGTCATCTCGCTTAGGTGAGATCACAGGTCCATGTGTCATTAGGGTTCATTATGAGATTCCCTTACGCGTTAGTGCGTCAACGCATTAGTGTGTCATATGCGTCATTGGGAGTTACACTTCTATTCTGGGAATGTAACTCCCCCTCTCTACTTGAGTTGTCATGATTGCAACACTGGGGGTTACTCAACACCTCCTATATGTACACGTCTTTTGATCTATGAGATAGAGGAGAGTTTTATGGCTTAACTAGGTTCTGCCCATGTTTCAAATCTTTGCATGCACATTCGGTTGATGATCGCTCCTCCCAAGATCTCTTCACGCTACCGTTCACAGGTCCGTTGATGTGCACTTCATCCCTTGTGATCCTCGCTTGCGGGTTTTAAACCCTCTTTCATGGTATCAGAGCGGATCTTGTAGATCTGTGCACCCTTCGACATTTCTGTGCGTGTTTTCCGGCTTCTGGCGTGATATCCAGATCTCGCAACACGTGTCATAATGGAAATTCTGATCGTGCTCTACTTGCACTAATTCAAGCTTCATACCTCTATTTGGGTTATTCATGGTTTGGTTTTAGGGTGTTCGTGGCTTCGTGCTTTGTTTGAGTTTTTGATAGTCTTCGACCACTTGGCATCTTGCTTCTTCAACGTTTCTTGCTCACTATTCATATTGTTGCGTCCCTTGCATGGTCTTCGTGGTTCTTTGCTGCCTCTTGCTCCCTCCATCTCTGGCTCACCGTTTCGTGGTTTGGTATCTCTGCCGTTGGTTGGGTGTAGGTCGGTTTGGATGTTTTCTTTTGCTGGTTGTTTCTACATTGAATTTTAGCAGTCCAACATCCCGCTCCCTAATTTTTCCCATGGTGCTGTTTATGTGAATCTTTAGTTTAGTGGTGATATTTGGAGCTTCATCTCAGTGAGGAATCCTACTTTTTTGAGTGGTTCCCAACATGTGGCAGTTGAGGTTGCTATCAAAAACGTCAAAAAAAAGGAGTTGAAGCTGTCTATCAACGTAGCACATTCAGCTTGCATTAGAAAATGTTTTTTTTCCACTCTGCTATTTTTTTTGGACCCTGCATTGGAATCCAACCTGCCTCTAGCGGTTTCTTCCTTTGCTACATTCAAACACTTGGCACATGGACTCCTACAACCACCAGCAACTCCAGCAACTTGCTTTTGGTTCAAAAATGTGTTGAAAAATGTTTTTTTTTTGGTCATACGTTGGAAAACGTTTTTTGGAGCTCCCACAGCCGTTCAACGCTCCCATAACCAGCTCAACACTTCTGCTCCTGCTCGTGGTGTTTTAGTTGCTCCCTCACGTGGCTGTAACACCTCCCACGTAGCCTGCAGACCTCCAACGACGTTTCCATAGTCTTGCAGCACTCCAGGCGGTTTCCCAGCACGTGGGCTCTCAGCCAGCTCTTCAAAGCGTGGGCCTCTCCTTTCCACCTTTTAAAAACATTTTAAGGTGTAAAAAATAAAAACATTATTCAGTTTGGCATTGTAATTTTTAATTTTTTTTTTTTGGCTTATTGGCTTGTATTACTCATCCTTCCTTCAAGCATCAAAGATGGAGGGTGAGGTCCGGGGTTGGCAGGAGGCTAACCCCCCCTCGCAGTCAAAACAAACCCCTACTAAAATTCTATGCCATTTCTAATGAGTACCCACACGATACCCTTTGCACCCATTTAGAGCACTTTTTTAATGCGTTTGCAGCATCTAGTGTATTTTTCCATCAGTTGCGGGAATTGTTTTAATGCTATAACTTTTGATTCACTGCTCATTTCTGAGCACTTCCTTGGTCAAAGTTGCATGACTTTTTTGCACATTACGTGATGGCATTACTAATTTTGTAAATGCACTACTTTTATAAAGTGCCGCATTCTGGGGGGGTTGATTGTACTCTTGGGCCTACACATGTAGACGCATTATCTGCTGAGTACGACGTCTTTCTTTTGTGCATCTTGGATTTTTCATCATGGAGAGTGCTCTTTCTAGACATGAGTGTCATAGGATTGCCTTACAGCCTCCGCCACTTCCCATCGAGAGAGAGACCTATTCAGCTTGACGTGCTTCCATGGAACGTTACTTCACCCACGAGGGTCTTTTACCCTTCTTGCTTGGGCCAGTTCCTGCACCTGCTGATCATCATCATCTAGAGGACTTCCTTGAAACTTGTGACCATGTCTTTGGTCACATGATGATGCATGTCTCTCGTTCTCTCTGGTTTCACGTGGCAAACTCAGATCCACCTCACCGTGTCTGGAGCATTCTCCAGTCCTTCTATGGAGACCCTTCACATATTGCCGCCATTGTTGCTGCTGCTGATTCAGTTGTATCCTCCATTTCTTCTTATGATGAAAGTTCCACTGACACATGCTCGCTTGGTTCTACTTTTGATGATGAGGATTGTGCATCCAGTTCTGATGTCGAGAGTACTACAGAGGACTCTTCTCCTCTTTCTCTCGCTATTCCAGACATTGTTGTCGCCCCCCACATCTCATCAGTTATCGAGAAGTCTCCTACTTAGTCTCACATTGTCATTACACCCACCTCCTTTCCACTTCCAGTGTGCAAGGCCACTTCCAATCCTCTACCTTCATTGGATGACTCATACCTATCTGACATCGCTCTTCTGTTTATTGAGCCTCCTCATTGGGACGAGTATCTGCCTAACCTCAGTCGTATTTTCATAGAGTCTACTTGTGATGCTCTACAGGTTCCTCATCCATCTACAGGTATTTCAGAGGAGTTCATCATCTCCATTGTTGGGAGTGCCCATTCTGGGACTCTTACCACTTCCACTTTTTCGGAGACCTTCATTGATCCAACCTCAGCTATGGATCCCTTTTCTGTTGTGGAGGATGTTTTGTTCCCTTCACATCACTTGGACATCCTTTCTGCGGGTGTTCCTCTTCACTCTGATAGTTCTACACACATGGCATTACCTTCGGTTCCTTGACACTCACTCGCTAGACCTATGTCACACTTTCATGCACTAGACTCAGAGTTCTTCGTGTTGCTGCCTTTAGTTTCCTTTGTGGAGTGGGTGGACTTCTAGCACGTCATTTATGTCCTTCCTAAGGGAAGGCACATAGTTCATTATGGGTGGCTCTTCTTCAATCTAGAGGCAGATGATCTCATCATCGACATTATTCTGAGAGACTTCTTAGAGCTGCAGAGTTCAGATCTGTCCATGACATTTTCTACATTCCTCTCGTCTCCCTCTTCTTCTCTCTTCTTTTTCTTTCCAAGAGATTACCTCTTTGTACATGGGTACTCTTTCAAGCTTGTCTATGGCAGGGACCCATATTTGGCATCCTTCTTAGATTAGAGAGTGTTTTGTTCTCTTGTGGTGGATGTTTTTCCCACTGGGTTTTCCTTCACTCCTTGGGACTTCTTTCTTGTACATGTGTACCTCATCAGGCTTTGTGCTGGGACCCATTTCTCATTTCTTACTTACTACATCATCCTAAGTTACGATGAAGGGGGGGTGTTGGTGTGTGTTTTTTTCCACATCATTAGGTGAGTCATCTCACTTAGGTGAGATCGTAGGTCCACGTGTCATTTAGGGGTCATTATGAGATTCCCTTATGCGTCAGTGCGTCAGCTTATGCGTCAGTGCATCATATGCATCATTGGGAGTTACACTTCTATTATGGGAATGTAACTCCCCCTCTCTACTTGATTTGTCATGATTGCAACACTGGGGGTTACTCAGCACCTCCTATATGTACATGTCTTTTGATCTATGAGATAGAAGAGAGTTTTATGGCTTAACCAGGTTCTGCTCATGTTTCAAATATTTGCATGCACATTCAGTTGATGCTCACTCCTCCCGAGATCTCTTCACACTACCGTTCACACATCCATTGATGTGCACGTTGTCCCTCATGATCCTCGCTTACGGGTTTTAAACCCTCTTTCACTTATTACCCTTAAGGTAATGGGAAATATGAGGCAACCAATAAAATTATTGTTTGGATTATGGAGAAAATGGTTGGTAAAGTAGGCCATAATTGACATCTCCAAATCCATCCTCCCTCTAGGCCTATCGCACTTCCATCCACAAACACCTACAAGTGCAACCCCCTATTCCCTAGTATTTGGCACTGAAGCCATTATACCCCTAGAGATCAAGTTCCCCTCTTTGAGAATATCCTTACGAGACTATCTAGAGAAAGATGAGGACTACAAAATAGCCAGGCTAGGAGGACTTGAACTACTTAATAAAAAAACATCTTCATGCCCTGGACTATCTTAAAGTGTATCAAAATCAAATCCATGTAGGTCATAATAATGGTATCATCCATCGGTAATTTGAGGTATGTGGTCTAGTGCTTAAGGAAATATAGTTTAACACTACTAAAGAACATGAAAAGAAGTAAAATTGAGCCTAACTGGTTAGGGCCATACATTATGGTGGCTAAATTTTGTTTCGGGGCCTATAAACTTGCATATCCAGATGGTGAGTAGCTCCGGGAACCTATGAACATCATGCATCTTAATATTTTCTATTCCTAAGCTCGGTGGAATTTAAAAAAAAAAAAAAAAATGAAAAACAATAAAGAGAAATAAATTCGTTTAAATGTGAAAACCACATAATTTTGGCACTTCAGAAAATTCCTTTGTTGAAAACTAGTTTCTAGCACCATAGGAGGATTCATTGTTCACAATCATCTCACACCTGGGAGCGCGATCACTTCTTCCTAGTTTTTCGTTCACCTATGTTTGAAATCCTTTTGAGCATGTCCTTCGTGGCCTTGATCCAACTGACTCTATTCTTGTATATCTGCACATAAGCTTCCCATATGTATTCTCACCTCTCACTGGGGGAATCTTTACATCTTCATTTTTTATACATAGTTTCGGAAAACTTTTAAAAAAGCCCTAAAAATTCACAAAATCCTAGAAATCCAAAACATTGGAAAATGCTTCAAAAATACAAAAACATTGGTAAAAACATCAAAAATTCCCAAAATATTGGTAAAAACATTCAAAAATTCAAAAACATTGGTAAAATATTCCAAAATCCTAAACATTCAAATATCAAAATAAAAAAAAAATGAAAACCTCAAAATTCTAAAAATAAAAAACTATCCTACAAAATATCATATTCAGGGCTTGTTATTCTAGTGCATGACATGTTGATCTATTGTGATCTTCCTTTAATAAAAAAAGCTAGTTTGATTTGTTTATGTCTTCCTGACATATATCATTTCTCAGGGAAATTTTACAGTGCATGTTTCTTTTCATGGAACTTTGATGTCCTCCATCTACTCCCTTACAGTAGTCCTTGTTTGGGTCATCATTTTAACCCTTTCGTATAACTCAAACATTTGGAAATGTAGTTGGATAACAAAAACATGCCAATATAATTGTCGTAAACAATGTTTGTTTAAATTTTTTTTGTACGTGTTTGTTTGTTACTCGATACGCATTTATGTACTTTCTTGTACTGCATTGCTTTAGGTATTTTTTTGTGAGTCATTCCTTTAGAAATGAAAAAATTAGTATTATGGCTCTTCATGTCATTTTAACCCTTTTGTGTTGATTATATTCACTATCGAGAAGTCTCCTTACGTAGTCTCACATGTCATTACAAACAACCCACCTCCTTTTCCACTTCCGTGTGCAGGCCACTTCCAAATCCTCTCTCTTCATTGGATTTGACTCATTACTATCTGACATCCGCTCTTCTGTTTATTGAGCCTCCTCATTGGACGAGTATCCTGACTAACCTCCTTCGTATTTTCTAGGTCTACTTGTGATGCTTCTAAACAGTTGCCCTCATCCATCTACAGTATTTCAGAGGAGTTCATCATCATCTCCATTGTTGGGGAGTGCCCAATGCTGGACTCTTACCACTTCCACTTTTTCGTAGACCTCATTGATCCAACCTCAGCTATGGATCCCTTTTCTGTTTGTGAGGATGTTTTTGTTCCTCACAGCACTTGGGCATCCTTTCAGCCGATGTTCTTCCTCTTCACTCTGATAGTTCTACACACATGGCATTACCTCGGTTCCTTGACACTTACTCGCTAGACCTATGTCACACTTTCATGCACTAGACTCAGAGTTCTTCGTGTTGCTGCCTTTAGTTTCCTTTGTGGAGTGGGTGGACTTCTAGCACGTCATTTATGTCCTTCCTAAGGGAAGGCACATAGTTCATTATGGGTGGCTCTTCTTCAATCTAGAGGCAGATGATCTCATCATCGACATTCTTCTGAGAGACTTCTTAGAGCTGCAGAGTTCAGATCTGTCCATGACATTTTCTACATTCCTCTCGTCTCCCTCTTCTTCTCTCTTCTTTTTCTTTCCAAGAGATTACCTCTTTGTACATGGGTACTCTTTCAAGCTTGTCTATGGCAGGGACCCATATTTGGCATCCTTCTTAGATTAGAGAGTGTTTTGTTCTCTTGTGGTGGATGTTTTTCCCACTGGGTTTTCCTTCACTACTTGGGACTTCTTTCTTGTACATGGGTACCTCATCAGGCTTTGTGCTGGGACCCATTTCTCATTTTTGACTTGCCACCTCATCCTAAGTTACGATGAAGGGGGGGTGTTGGTGTGTATTATTTTCCACATCATTAGGTGAGTCATCTCACTTAGATGAGATCGTAGGTCCATGTGTCATTTAGGGGTCATTATGAGATTCCGTTACGCGTCAGTGCGTCAGCATGTCAGTGCGTCAGCATGTCAGTGCGTCATATGCATCATTGGGAGTTACACTTTTATTATGGGAATGTAACTCCCCCTCTCTACTCGAGTTGTCATGATTGTAGCACTAGGGGTTGCTCAGCACCTTCTATATGTACACGTCTTTTGATCTATGAGATAGATGAGAGTTTTATGGCTTAACCAGGTTCTGCTTGTGTTTCAAATCTTTGCATGCACATTCAGTTAATGCTCGCTCCTCCCAAGATCTCTTCACGCTACCGTTCACACGTTCGTTGATGTCAACGTCATCCCTCATGATCCTTGCTTACGGGTTTTAAACCCTCTTTCACTTATTACCCTCAAGGTAATGGGAAATATGAGGCCACCAATAAAATTATTGTTTGGATTATGGAGAAAATGGTTGGTAAAGTAGGCCATAATTGACATCTCCAAATCCATCCTTCCCTCTAGGCCTATCGCACTTCCATCCACACACCTACAAGTGCAACCCCCTATTCCCTAGTATTTGGCACTGAAGCCATTATACCCCTAGAGATCAAGTTCCCCTCTTTGAGAATATCCTTACGAGACTATCTAGAGAAAGATGAGGACTACAAAATAGCCAGGCTAGGAGGACTTGAACTACTTAATAAAAAACATCTTCATGCCCTGGACTATCTTAAAGTGTATCAAAATCAAATCCATGTAGGTCATAATAATGGTATCATCCATCGGTAATTTGAGGTATGTGGTCTAGTGCTTAAGGAAATATAGTTTAACACTACTAAAGAACATGAAAAGAAGTAAAATTGAGCCTAACTGGTTAGGGCCATACATTATGGTGGCTAAATTTTGTTTCGGGGCCTATAAACTTGCATATCCAGATGGTGAGTAGCTCCGGGAACCTATGAACATCATGCATCTTAATATTTTCTATTCCTAAGCTCGGTGGAATTTAAAAAAAAAAAAAAAATGAAAAACAATAAAGAGAAATAAATTCGTTTAAATGTGAAAACCACATAATTTTGGCACTTCAGAAAATTCCTTTGTTGAAAACTAGTTTCTAGCACCATAGGAGGATTCATTGTTCACAATCATCTCACACCTGGGAGCGCGATCACTTCTTCCTAGTTTTTCGTTCACCTATGTTTGAAATCCTTTTGAGCATGTCCTTCGTGGCCTTGATCCAACTGACTCTATTCTTGTATATCTGCACATAAGCTTCCCATATGTATTCTCACCTCTCACTGGGGGAATCTTTACATCTTCATTTTTTATACATAGTTTCGGAAAACTTTTAAAAAGCCCTAAAAATTCACAAAATCCTAGAAATCCAAAAACATTGGAAAATGCTTCAAAAATACAAAAACATTGGTAAAACATCAAAAATCCCAAAATATTGGTAAAACATTCAAAAATTCAAAAACATTGGTAAAATATTCCAAAATCCTAAACATTCAAAATATCAAAATAAAAAAAAAATGAAAAACTCAAAATTCTAAAAATAAAAAACTATCCTACAAAATATCATATTTCAGTGCTTGTTTATTCTAGTGCATGACATGTTGATCATATTGTGATCTTCCTTTATAAAAAAAGCTAGTTTGATTATTGTTTATGTCTTCCTGACATATATCATTTCTCAGGGAAATTTTACAGTGCATGTTTCTTTTCATGGAACTTTGATGTCCTCCATCTACTCCCTTACATGTATCCTTGTTTGGGTCATCATTTTAACCCTTTTCGTATAACTCAAACATTTTGGAAATGTAGTTGGATAACAAAAACATTCCAATATAATTGTCTTAAACAATGTTTGTTTAAATTTTTTTTGTACGTGTTTGTTTGTTACTCTACGCATTTATGTACTTTCTTGTACTGCATTGCTTTATGTATTTTTTTGTGAGTCATTCCTTTAGAAATGAAAAAATTAGTATTATGGCTCTTCATGTCATTTTACCCTTTTATTGTATGCTTATATCAAATAAAAAGGTATTTCTAAACCAAGATGGTACACATACTATGCCACAAGCTTCCCTTTTATCATCTATCTCATCTTCCATTATAACTAAATTTCTACCCATCATTCTCCAATTCTTCTACCTATTCCTTTGAGACACACTTATCAAAGTGACTTGTTTCTTCCCTCCACCCTCCTTTTCTTCTTCCACATGAATCACAGGCTCTCACTCATTTTTTCAATTCCAACAATGGCCAAACAAGCAAAGTTTGAATCCTTTCCCCCACTATGAGTTTTTCTTCCATAGGATATGTTAAGAAAATCATATCTTTCTTTCCCAATCGATTTGTCTTCTATTATAATCATTCTTCTCTTATTTTTGAGCATCCATCAATATGTTATATCACCCCATCGACACACAAGGGGGCATCATCCATCCTACTAATTTTTCTTCTACTCCTTCAAATTGTCTAAAATTGTCTACTATCTTGTTGGACCCTAAATATTGGATAAGTACTAAGAGGCACCTGCACAAGACCAACAAATAGAAGGGCGCTTAGGGAAAAGTGCACAAGAAAAGGGTTTAAGAAGGGTTTAAGTTAAACCAGGGTGTGTGTGGGAGGTAGAACAAGGGTTTAAAGGAGTTAGCCATATTTGGCATCATGGAGTCACTTGAGGATAAAAGTGAGGGCCTGACTAGGCGTGATAAGTGGATAAGGTCCCATCCTGGAACCTTGGAGGCCAAGAAAAGAATATTCCATGCAATGAATATTCCTAGAGGCATCATTAGAGTTAGTGGAAGGTTTTGCAAAGAGGATAATAATTCACCTATGGAGGACCCCATTGACACTTGGAACATAATTTGCTAATGAGAGAAGTCATGGTGGTGGATGCAAATCCTATTTAAAGGAGTGTTTGGGTCAGAAATAGGGGAGGGAGAAGGTAGTGTGAAGGCACTAGATGGTACGGGAGTGCTAAGAGAAGAAGGAGGGTTACGAGGTACTACATAAATGTTAGGTAATGTTAAGGGTTTGGATCTCATGATGTTAGGGTTTAGAGTTCTTGGTGTTATATGGTTGTAAATAATACCATTAAACATTTGTATGGGTGGTGGGGTCTATAGCAAGGGTTACAATGGGGAAAGCATAGTTAGGATCTCTAATCATATTAGTTTGGAGGGGTTGGATCTATTTCATTTGATGTATATGTTTTGAGATGACCCTTTTGAATGTAGTGTGGCTACTAGAATTTCTTTCAAATAAATATACATGGATCTATTATGTACATCTTGTTTATGGGTGTAAAACCTCATGTTATTTGGCTTATTATGACTCAAATTTGGTTCCTTGTTCTTCATACAATGTTTATTTAGATTTTGTGATGCATTGAGGTGTAGATTTGTTAGTTATATCTTTTACCTTTTAAGTAGATGAATGTACTTATATTTATACAAATATTCCTTTGTTAATGGTAGAAATCTCTTACAAAGCTCACATAAAGGAGGGGCTCGAAACCCGCACCCACCTTGGGTGAGTGCCTAGTGTATGCTTGGTGATAGGCCGATGTGTTTGGGATTAGAAAGAGGTATTAAGGGTAAAAACAATGACTACATTTTGGTTCCATTTTCGGGACCTCTTTTCAAAGATATTGTGATAATGATGTGTAATGATGGAGCATCTGACATTGGAAAACATTGAGATCTATCTTAAAAGCAAGGAGGATTATTTTTCTCATAGTTTCAGTACTGGATCTGAGTTTGATGCATGAAAATGGGTGGAGGAGAACCTGTATCACAAAATCTACGAGACATTCTTCTGTTATTTTCTAGTAGAGTTTTATGAATGGCTCTCAACATATGCATCATGGAAAATTTAGTACTATAGACCTCATGTTTGGACCCAAGAAGAATATCAGCATTACAAGATGCCGATCTGACCTGGACCCGTGTTGTTGATCACTGGTGGAGTAGAGTGTTGACTAGTTATACCTTGGAATATGCTATTTCTACGTATTATTTCCTAGAGATTGCTAAGTTTGAGTTCTTGAGGGATCCTCGAGGATTGTTATTACATGTTATTCCACTAGCTATCAAGATCTTGGTTATTACTTTGAGTTTGGAATCCTTTCCCATGGTTGACTAAACACCTGCTAGGCACATGGCAAAAAAGTTGGCGTGGTAGAGGATGGAAAACCTTACGGTGGAAATGGAGAGAGAGGAGAGATGGATAAAGTATAATAAAGCTTGGAAGAGGGAGTTAGCAAGACAACATGAAGTTGTAGGATTTATGGATTTATGGAGGCAGACATTGCAGGAAGGATTTGAGGTTCACGCGGAGGATGTGGAACTTGAGTAGTCTTAACTACCCCAACATGGGAAGCACATAAGAGAAACCCCCTCAGATTCTCAAGAGATATTGTCATATGAATAAAGGAGGAGAGCAATAGGTTCACATCTTAACCCACATGGCGACCAGACCCTTGTGCTTAGATTTCTAGTTTTTGAGATAAGATTTTGATAATCCAGTTGGTATCGGTATTGGTAGTCAACCGACAGCTAAGAGGTATAATTTTTCATTTGGTGCATCTATGGCTACACAATCATTTTCTATGATTGGGGGTATTTTTTCTGGCACAACATTTGAGCAAGGTGTGGGATCACAAGGTTTGAGTATCATATCTAGAAGCAATACAGGAAACACATCTGGAAGTGGTTTGGTATCATATATTGTCGGTGCACAGTTTAGCACGACGGTGGGATCACATGGTGTAGCTATGACATGAGGAGGATCTAGTGGATCTGGAGGAGTTGGCACTAGTGGATATAGTGGGTCTGGTGGTGGAGGGAGCACTAGAGGGAATCAAGGTCTTGGATCTGGTGGACAAGGTCCACAACACTATCAACATGTGTTTTATGAGATGTCACTCCACTTACATAATTACAAGAGTGTTGAGGATGTCATGGAACATGTACATAAGTGTGAGTTACAATGGCGCACAAAGGGAATCACTACCCCAGAGGGGAAGGCAAGTCAGTTTGTAACCACATTGCAAGGACAAACACATAACTAGCATAGGAAGTATGACCCACACTAGACAATGGTGGATTACATTGTGCTACATAATACCTTTTTGGCAGAGTTCCACATACTTGAGTTTGAACAGATCAACATTAACACATTGAAGGAAATTCAGTAAGGAATGGTGGAGAGTGTGCGGGAGCATGATGCATGTTTCAAAACTCTCTTATCCAAGTTATCTTATGACATCCACCCTTTGGAGTATGCTCAGTGGTTTTTCAGAGGACTAATCACACCATTCAGGAGGGAACTTTCACATATCCACGTGAGGCCTTAGAGGTTGCCTTGTGTGCTAAGGTAGTAGGAAGCATTGATATAGGAGTTATCCCATTCGTAGATGCCCAAATTGCTATAATGGAAAAGTAACTGGAGAAATTATCTGCGAACTCGGCTCATGAGACTCACAACGGGTTATGGTGTGTAGATTGTGAGGTAGAATGGCATATGAAGGAAATTTGTCCTCAAAAATCGGTACACGTGATATTCGTATACTGTGAGATTTTCCATGGAGATCATGAAGAAAGTATGTGTCTTCTGCTGTAGTGTGCGATCCGTAAAACTGTGTCTTTCTATTTAAAAATTTGCACCTTTACTACTCATGACACCAAGGATTATAAACTGATTGACCAGATACATGATGCCATTGATATTAGTGTGCTCTAGACTAGCGTTTCCAGTAGCTAATAGGATGATGGTCCTCATTATAAAGGGCACACGGATGGAGGAGGTCAAGGTAGAGGATTTTGAGGAGGATTTAGAGGTCATGGAAATCATAGGGGTGGAAGGATTGAATTCCCTCGTGGAACCTGCTATAACTGTGGATCTATGAAACATTACAAGTGTGAGTATCTAAATTTTTTGTGGTGATTTTGGTGTGTGGAAAAGCACAAGTATGAGGAATGCATGGAATTGTTTGAAAACATGATCTAGAAGAAGTGGAAGGATAAGGGCACTGGGATGGTGAGTGTAAAATGTTTTTCTCAACAGTGGATGTCAAGGGTGGCACATGAGTCAAAGTTAGAACCTGTACTGGTGACGATGCAAGATGAGGCTACTCACGCTAAGGAGATACCAAAGAAGAGACTATTGATTACAAGAGAAGAAATGGTACATGGGAAGTATCCAGATCCTACACATCAGAAGGAATTTTATCAGGAAACCAAGGATGTCATCTGAAGCCTACAAAGAGAGATCCAGTGCCTAAAGGATAAATCATGGTAGTTGAGCAGAAGAAGAGCGTTGAGGCTCCACAAAAAGATATAGATGAATTCATGGAAGCATGTAAGATGATGAGACATGATAATATCATCCCTCTATTAGGAGAGCAGTTGAGAGGAAAATTACAAAGTGTCAGAGGAGAGCGCGAGAGGGAGGTTTTGCATGCTAATCTACCTCCTCACAACCTTAACTATGATAAGGAGATTACCTTGAATACAATTATTGATGGATGGCTCCTAAGTAATATTTTTATCGACATGGGCACAAAAGTTAATGTTATCATCCTAGATGCATGGAATCAAATGGGAAGACCTCCATTACATTCATCTTAAAATATGTTGTATATGGCTAATAAGAAAAAGGTAATGCCCATTGGTGTTTTAAAGGATGTTGCTATCACTATCCAAGGGGTGAAATTCAGTGGAGACTTTGAAGTCTTGGTGCTTGATGAGGCAGACAACTTTATAGAGTTACTTGGGTGACCCTGGAGGTATAAGAACAACGATGAATTACATTTCAATAAGGGGTATATAAGTTTTGAGAAAAAGGAGAAATGCGTTATCATTCCTTTGACGGATGGAAAGTTAACGCCTTATACTGAGCCCTTGGGAGAAGAAGACCTAGATAGAATCTATGCGCACACTATCAGCGACCCTAAGGTTATGCAACCAACAAAAGAATGTGTTATTCAGTGGGAATATGCTCAATCTATAAGTGATATAGCTAGTGTGGCATGTGACAATTGTGCACACATGATATATGAGTTAGTTGGAAGGAAGTTAAGAGGATCTGTGATGAGAGTAACAAAGGCATGCTTAGTTAGGTGCCTGGGAGGAAAACAATTGCCAAGTTACACTGGGGGAGTCAACCCTGATGTTTTCCTTCGAGCAATGAAGACCCAATGGAGATGTGAGATCGAAAGGAGAAGTATGATTACCTATAATTTTCTTGGGACCACAACACGTTGGTGGTCAACCCATCGTGATAACCTTCTAGAGTGGTGCAAGGTGAGAATCACGTTCTCTATTAGGTTTCTTTGAAGAAATGCACCTACTGCTATAAAATATTATCATGGGAAGGAACCCACCTTGTTTCAAATCTAATCATGTGAGAAGGCCTAGATGGAAGGCATGGAATCCTTTCCTCCATATTTATGGGTGCATAAGTTTTACTCCACCTTACAAGGCTACGTGCATGCATGGTACATTCACTAAGAGTTGCACTGTTAGACAAGAAAATGGAAGGAGTTTATGGTTGATCTTCTTCAAGATTTCAAGTATTGGAGTACTAAAGCATCGGTGAATGAGGCGTTATAGGTTATTAAATGCCTAACTATGGGAGATAGTGCCATGGAAGAGTAAAAAATATTGGAGTTGTTGGGTGAACCTAGCTTGGAAGCACACTTCGATGAGGAAGAATCAGAGGAGGTACAACTTGAGCCCACATACATGGAAAAGGAGAAAGGAAAATTGGTCTATGTGATATGGTGAAGTGGTGGAAAACCTATAGGTTAACCATATTGTCAATACACGTGAGGTTATAAATAGTGTTAATGAACAAGTGTGTTCGTACCATGAACCCCTAAAAACCAATAAGGTTAACATTGTTTTGGAGGTGAAATCTAAGGAAACTACTATTGGATATTACTGGATAGAAAGGGAGGTATCAAGGATTATTGATGTGTTGTGTGAATTTCAAGGTTTGTTTCCATGCGGGTACTATGAGCTTAAAGGAGTTCACCACTCCTTTGGAGAAATGAAGATCAATTTAAAGGAAGGTGTGTGTCTAATTTGGAAGAGAACTTATCGAATGAATCTGAATCTACACGTTAAAGTAAGGAGGAGATTAAAAAAGAAGATCACATCAGGAATCATTGAGGTTGTTGAGGAATCAGAGTAGATAATTATGATGGTCATCAACATTAAGAAGGATGGGAATATAAGGATTTACATTGATTACTGGGATTTGAATGTGGTGTGTTACAATGATCCTTTTCCAACCCCCTTCACCAAAGAGATCCTAGAAGGAGTAGCTTGGTGTAAGTTTTATTATTTCACAGATGGATTCTTAGGATATCATCAGGTTAGAATTACAAAGGAGGACAAAGAAAATACAACCTTCACCACTGAATGGGGAATTGTTTCCTATACGAGCATGCCTTTTGGACTGAAGAACGCACCTACTGTATTTTTGTGCATTGTGGTTATGTCATTTTAGGACTTCATCCATAAATTTCTACAATTCTACTTGGATTATTGGAAATTATATGGATTCGTGAGGGACCATTGTGAAAATTTGAGGCTGATGTTTGAGAGATGTCAGCAATTGAGTATATCTCTCAACATTAAGAAATGTGTTTTCTCTACTCCATTTGGCACCCTGTTGGGACATATCATATGTAAAGAAGGCTTGTTGATGGATCCTCCAAAGTTTCCATTATAGTGGGATTGGAGGAGGCTAACAGCTAGAGCACGGTCTACAGATTCCTTGAGCATATGAGGTATTACCAGAAATTTGTTAAGGGGTATGCCAAAATCGTTGCGCCGTTGGAGGAGTTACTGAAGCACAAAATTACATTTCATTAGGGAGAGGCGCATTAGATGTCATTTGACACATTGAATAATAGGATTATCACTGTACCCATATTACACTTTCCCTCTTAGGATAAGCCATTCCATGTACATGTTGATGCTTCAAGGATGGTGATTGGTGCAATCTTAGCACAACCTGGAAAGGGAATTGTTGACCATCCCTTGTGATTTGCTAGTAGGAAACTAACCCCGACAAAACAAAATTATACTACCATGGGAGCACGAGGCATTATCAATGATCTACAAGTTGTAAAAATTTAGGAAGTATTTTTTAGCGACGCCTTTTATCTTTTACATGGAAAAAATGACATTAAAGTACTTAGTGAACAAGCTTGTATTGCAGGGGCGCATATGTAGGTGGGTCTTATTATTTGAAGAGTTTGAGTTTATGGTTGTTGTAAAAATGGGTAAGAGTAATTTAGGGCCTAACCATTTATTAAGGATTGAATCAAGAGAGGACGCACAAAGCATTGAGGATACAATGCAAGATGCACAACTACTTAGATTGCAGCATGTGCCCTTTGGCTTGGAATATATTATTGTATTTCTCAAAATGGGTGTGGCGCCGATGGGAATGAATACTTTGGAAAGGAAGCAGTTAGCCATAAGTGTTGTTCCCTCATACATGTTGTACCCTACATGTTAATTAGTGGAGACTTATACAAGATAGGTTGTGATAAGGTTTTACGTCAATGTGTGCTTGAGCATGAGAGCACTGCAAATATGGAAGAGGCTCATGGTGGAATTGTAGGGGAACGCTATGCGGAGAATGTGACCACATGCAAGATCCTTCTAATAGTATTTTGGTGGGAAATGGTTTACAAATATTATATGAGTATTACAAGGCATGTGACCACTGCCAGTGCCTTGGTAAACCAGAGAAAAGAGATGAAATGCCATTAAGATCAATTTCCAGTGTAGAGCCATTCGAGCAATGGGCAATTGAATTCATAGGCCCTATTTCTCCAGCCACAAGAAGGATATGTTTGCACTATATCATTACATACATAGATTACCGTACAAGGTGTGTAGAAGCAACACTTATAAGGGATTACACAATGACAACAACAACTAGGTTCTTATGGGAAAATATAATCAACAGGTATGGATGCTCGATGAGCTTAACAAATGATAGGGGTACTCATTTCTTAAATGCAACAATTAGAATTTTATTAGTAGAATTCATGGTGGCCCATCACAAGACTTTCCCTTATCACCCATAAGATAATGGGACTACTGCTGCATTTGACAAAATTTTGAATCACACATTGAGCAAAATTTGTGATGTGGGAAGAAAGGATTGGGATGACAAGTTCTCTTATGTGTTATGGTCATATCAGACTACTTATAAGAGACTGAACAAATCCACACCATTTCAATTGGTGTTTGGTGTGAACGCTGTGTTATCTATTGAATTCATGTTACCATCTCTATGTATAACATGCCCATGAGGGTTAGCTAATGAACAAGAACTTGAGGAGAGGATTGACAAGTTGATGTAGTTGGTTGTGAGGCAGGCTATTGCTTGTTGGAGTCAGAAAATATAAATATCCAGGCAAAAGACATGGCATTAAAGACACATCAAGAACAAGTAATTTGAGCTTGGGAAGATGGTTCTCTTGTATGATTCCAAGCTTTTGTGCCATCCTAGGAAATTCAATTTCCATTGGTTGGGCCCATACATTGTATCCTAAATACTTGATTAAGGCACTTGTCAGTTGTAAGTGTTGGATGGAACACGGATGTCAGGCCATTTAAATGGGATTAGACCGAGGCCCTACTATAAATAATTCTTCTTCATGTTTATAAATAAGGTAGTATTTCCAGTTAGCCTAAGATTTTCTTTAATGTGGTTTCCTTTCTTTGTGTTTCCCTTTCTTGTTGTTTTCTTTGGTTGATGTTGTATTGTTTTGTGCACGTTTGTGTGCTGATAACCACTTATTATTTAAAAACTTTTCTATACGCAGAGGACCGCACATCTATTTTTGTGTGGGGTGGAGTGATGTGATAAGTGCTGAAAGCTATGGTTGTTGATGGCCCAAGTTGAAAAATAAAAAACACGTGGATTGGAAGATCACGCATAGAAAAGGTGAACATGATGAAAGGATGGTGTCAAAAGGCTTTATAGAAACCACATACAAAAATGAAAAGCATAGGAACAACATGAGGTAGGTGATGTCAAGAACCAGGATTAGGACACAAAGGAAGAATGCCTTCGGTGCTATAAGTGCGCGTGTAAGGATCTATGGTCGGTAAGGGTTTTTGTGCGCTTGAATGTTGCCAAAGTTATCTGCATAGGATTGAATGTGGATGAAAAGCATTGAAGGTTGGCATTCAAAAAATATGCCTTTATTGCGAAAGTAAGTTGGTAGGTGGAATGTATTTTATTGTGGAGAAAAGAAAACATTATAAATAGAAGATCGGGGGTGCGTTATTCTTTACCTCGTGTTGTAAGTTATCAAAGAGCTCTTGCGAACTAGGGCATCCTTGTAAAGAAGGTTTGAGAAGATTTGTGAAGATTTACATGCATAGATAGTTTGATCATCGAAGTGGAGTGGAAATGAGTACACACACATAAGCAGAGAAGGTTATGTGGAAGGATCTCACAGATGTTATGTCATCTTGTGGAAAAAGGGTTTTCCAGGCTAGGGTTGCATAGTTAGGGCATGGGGTTTGGAGGAATTTTCACGCAAAGGAGTGGATCCACGAAGTTGAGCAGAGCTAGGATGAGGAAAAAGGAAGAAATTTTAAGGACCCAATGAAGGAATGGAACCAAGGAAAGTAGAAAATGTTTCACCGAAGAAGGATAAGGGCAAAGGAAAACAAGTCGTTTCTATCAGTTTCAATGAAGAATGGTACGCAAAAATGCAGTACCCGAATGACATATTACTTGGTAAGGAATGGGTGTGTATTCATTTTTACCAATCTACTAACTTCTTACGCCATGCGCTTCGACCTATCACCCAGTGGGATTTGGGCACTCACCCGAGGCACGCGCGGGTGCCGAACCCCTCTTTTATGTGAGAATTGTGAGAAGATATCTTGCTATTGATTAGCGGACTAGTTGCCATAAAAGTAGAATATTCATGTAAAAGAACAACATGAGCTACCATATCCTTATACTCTATGCATTGAATAACGAGAGAAACAACACAAAATGGATTATGAATAATAGATCTGCAATTCATAATATCAAGGAAATAACACTAGGGTTTGCACCCATGAACCAAATATTTAGAATAGAACATATATCATATATTTATATTGATCATAGTCTTAATAACCACATTACATTCAAAAATGGTTGTAGGTCAAACCAAATATATGCATCAAAATATAGGGATCTAAGTCATATATCAGATCTTCCTAGCTATGAATATTCTAGTTATTACATCCCAATTTTTACAGACCCATCCCTTAGACATAATAACATTCCATGCAGAGGTCCCTAATGAACAACCCCAACCCTATGGCCTACTAGTACTTCTCTAAACCGTAGATTCACTCTTCCCCATGCTATATGTCTTATGTCATAAATGTCTTCAAGGTGCCTTTAGGTGTGTATCCTTTCTTCTACCTGAGCATCTCTCCTTTATAGGTCCAATACCCACCGTCATGCCTTTCTTTAGGAGTAGATCAAATGCCAAGTGTCAATGTTGTCCTCCAATGGTGCATGCTTATTCTTCTTATTCTGCTCCAAGATATCCTCTTTCTGTAATGATGTCTTCGTAGGAATATTCCATACATGGAATATTCTTTTCTTGACCACCAAGTCTCCAAGCTGACACCTTATCCACTAGGCATGCCTAATTGGGTCACATTTTTCCTCAAGTTCCTCTATAACACCGAATATGGCTAAGTCCTTAGATCCTTTGTATTGTCTCACGTGTGTGCCCTGGTTTCTCCTAAAGCCTTCTTAAACCCCTTTCTTGTGTGCTTTTCCCCTCACACCATTCTTCTTATTTATCCTACACGTGTGTCTTTTGGTACTTAGCCAATAATTCAGGGCCTAACATCACCCCACACTAAGATTATTCTTCATCCTCAGAAACATACTACTCCTTCAAAGAATAACGAATGGTGGAACCCACACAAATTGAATGAATAAGTAAAGAATGGAACAATGAAGAATAGAAGAAATAACAGAATCAAAGATCTTGCTATTACTGCAAGAGGAGTGGGAACTCCTTCCTTATTGTCACCTATATATTTTCCTAGGCATCCACTTCACCCTACACCTGATAAAGTAGGTCACCTACTAAAGTGCTCACCTCTTCAAAGCCTAATTAATCGTGCCCTTAGCATTCAACGTATCTACAATCCCTTCTAGATGCTTACTAAGGTCATCCAACACGTCCATTCTGCAGGTGATATAAGGATATAGTTCCTTAAGCTGATTTTTAATCCGAACCAAGCGTAAGGTTTTGATCAGGCTTCTATCTTCTTTCTCAACTTCAGCTAGGATTTTATCCCATTCTACCACTGTTTCCTTTATTCTTCTCCTAGAATTCCTTCAGACCTGCCTCATGTGTAGTAACTAGTATACTTTTCTACCATTATCTCTATTAGCATAGTTATCATACAAGGCCTCAACCATTCGCACGGTAGTCTGTACACAGTGAAAGGAGCTCAGAATGCCAGTGACTATCTCCTTGATCTTCTTTCTCTTCCCTCATTTTGGTGCACCAAAGCCTCTTATGTCTGATTCTAAGGTGAGTGGCCACCTTTCCATGGTGAGGATGTGGGTTAAGTCTTCCAAGCATTGTAAGGTTAACTCATATTACTTCTCCGGCAGGGCTAGGTATGGATGCTTCAAGATAATGGCATTTGTAATCATCTCTATCTTTTTGTAGACCTCACACACCTTTTCCTTTTCCTCCCTTATTTCATGCCTGAATTATGCACTGATCAACTCCTCTTACTTTAGATCCTTTCTCTTCTCAAGGAGTTCCTACTTTTTCTCTATTTCTTCCTCTAGAAATCTTACCATGTCATTCCTTCCGAAGAGTCTCACCTCAACCTCAACTGATACCTTATTGAGGGTGTTGTAGAATTTCTCATCGGATAACTATTGATTGTTTATTAGAGGGTTCCCTTCCTTATTCTCTGGTATCTTCATCAGTGCTCCTTGGCTGACCTCAAACTCAAGCTCATCAACATGGGACTCAAAATCCCAAGATAGAATCTTCCTTTCATGGGTATGCGCACCCTCTTCTTTGAATGAAGACCATGTAAGGAATTGGTCTGTAGGTATGGTACTTCAGAAATGCACATACAGTACCTTATTTGGATCATTGATATAACTCATTCCCTTACTCCTGCTACTACTACACTCTTCCCTCCCATGTGTGCACTACCCTTAGGAAAGCTTACTGATAAGCTTGGGATCTCCACCCATGCTCCCATACTCTTTCCCTATACTTTCCTCCTTCTATCTCCTTGAAGCACTTTGTTAGCTTTGTTGCGCTCCACCTCCTGTTCCACCAAATCCTTTATTATGTCCACTACTTCTCTTTCCACGGCATCCTTCTATCTACTCCTTGGTGAGGCTTGGGGTCCTTTGATCCTTGGTATTCACTTCCTCACTCTCCCCTTTTCCTTGAGCACCTTCTTCTTCCCCATCATTTTCTTCATTTCCTTCATCCTGAGTCATGTACATCATACACAAGATGGTCCTTGAGCCTCTTCATGCTTCGTCATCATCCTTTTCACCTTTGTAGGCCTCTAGGATCTCCGTTTCTTCTGAGTCTTCCTTCTCTGCTACCTTCTGCTTCTTCCTAACTGGTGATTCCAGTATAGGAGACTCTTCCTTCTCTTCTTCCTCAGCAGGTGACTCCTTCCTTGGTGAATCTTCTTGTGTCAGGAGGCTCTTCTTTCTCTAGCACCTCTTCCTCAAGTGATTTTTCATTTTCCTTATTGGGGGATTTCTTCCTCCATGCATATGTGCTCATCTTTGCATCTAAATCATGCACACCCATAGATTGTGTTGTCTACACACTTGGTGCCTTCTTCTCAAGGGTCTCCTCTCTCTCCCTCTTCCTTGGCCTAGCCTTCTTCCTCTTGGTGGGGTCTTTTGGGATGGAGACATCATTCTCCATGTAGGTTCCCTTCTCATACTTGGGCCTAATGTGCAGGTATACCCTCACTGTGGTCCTTCTAGTAATTGGTAGTGTCACAAGTTTTATCATGTGCACCTCATGGGAGACATACTTCTCCACATAAGCACACTTCTTGGGGTATACTAGCTTCCTGTGTAGCTCGCAGTGGTCTGGTCTACCTTGCTGAGGTCGAACCTTAGTATTTTGGCCTCCTTGAAGCGTTGACCCCTGCTTGGAAATATTTGCAGTGAAAGAGAAAGGTAATTTACACCATGGGCTCTTGGTCCCATCTGTCAAGGTGAACCTGCCAATGTAGAAATGTGCCAGTATACAGCAAACTCATCTTCTCCTTGTACTAGCACTGGAAATTATTTAGGTATCCTCCATTTATCCCTGAATGCGTCGCACATCTCTTGTACCATTTCTCCAGGCATGCCTTGTGGGTGGATTTCATGGTATCACAAGTGTATTTTTCAAATCTCTTTTCAGGGGAAGGGTCTTCAACTGGATATTCCCATAAAAACTTCTCTGGCCCATCCGACACTCAAATTTCTGAGAAGATGATGGTGAGGAGGACATTTCCAAACATGATCTTCCCTCCTTCATGCATGACATTAATGATTTTGTCTGCAATGAAGGTGGAAAAGTTATAGATAGTTTCTTCTAAAACTTTTTGGCACACATTTAACTAGGTCTTATTTATCTGTGTCCGCATTTCTTGTCCATTCAACTTGGATACCACACATGTGGCCATCATCATCACTGGATTAGAGATATTAGGGATGTTGAAGTAGCGAGACACATTCTTGTAGTCATAAGTCTTCATAGTCTCCTTAATGGCCTCCTTATCCTCCAAGTCATCATCTAGTGGCTCCCCTTTGTAGACAAAGCCAGTAAACTTAGAGATCATTTGAGGGGTTATGCACATCCTTCAGCTACAAAGTAGAAATGGTCCTCATGCATGCATGACATCAGCCATTGGTACAGTCACTCTAGGTTTTCCAAAGTAGGATAACTCATAAAGTTGCAGCAACCCAGCCTTCTCCAATTTTACCTTCACTTCATCATCATAGATTGACATCCCTTTTGGCATCCTTTTGTCTATCAGGTGAACCAGTTCTAATGCCATCTCCTTCTCTATGGTGCTTGTGCGATGGTTGTAATATCTCACTACCATATTCCTTACATGGGATACCCATTCCTTTCTGAGCAACATGCCATCTGGGTATTGCATCTCCACATACCACTCCTCATTGAAACTAGTGGTGGTAGTATGTTCCCCATTTCCTTTCCCTTCTTTGGTGAGATGGTTTCCTTCTTTGGTGTCATCTTCTTGTCAGGTTACTAAAAAAAACTCTTCCTTTCTCCTCTTCCTTTCTCTTCTGCTCAAATCTGTGGCTTACCTTTGCAAAAAATCCCTTTACTCTCATGCCCTAGCTATATAACCCTAATCTAGGAAATCCTTCCACAAGACGACGTACTCTACTGAACCTTCTTCCCTACGTCCGTGTACTTCTTCCACTTTGGTTTGCAAATCACACTAGTCACGCACTCATATTTTCACAATTTTTCCTTCACACAAATATTCTTCGTGGATGCCCTAGTTCGCAAGAGCTCTTTGATATCGTAATTGCAAGGTAAACAATAATGTGCCTGACCTTCTACTTATATCTTTTGCTTCATCTCCCATTATAAAGGTTATGCCACCTACCAACATACTTTTGGAATAAAGGTGGATTTTTCCACTAAATCCAACCTTAAGCACCTTTACCCCATGCCCAATCCTATGCGTGAAAAATCCTTACAACCTTTTGGCACGTAAAAATCCTTACTGACCAAAGATCCTCACGCGCGCACTTATAGTGCCGAAGGCACTTCTTCTGTCCTTAACCTGATTTTTTCCCTCACCTACCTCATGTTGTTCCTGTGCACTTCTCATCCTTTGTACGTGGTCTTTGTAAAGTTATCCTGACACCAAAATTCCTTATGTCCACCTTTTTCTACGTGCACTCTTCTACACTATGCACTTTTCATCCTTCAATCTGGGCCATCGAAACATAACTTCCACTACCAGCTTCCATTTTATTTGCATTACTCCACCCCACACAAAAATAGATGTGTGGTCCTCTGCACATACACAACCTTTTGAAAATAATAAGTGGCTACTGACACACAAGGTGCAAACAACAACACAAAAAGAAAGGAACAAACAACGAGAAAGGGAAACACAAGGAAAAGAAATGCATAAAAGGAAATCCTAGGCTAAATGGTAATACTGCCTTATTTATGAACACAAGGAAGACTTATTTATAGTAGGGCTTCAGCCTACTCCCATTGAAATGGCTTGGTAACTGTGTTCCATCCAGCACTTGTAACTGGCAAGTGCCTGAATCAAGTATATATGATACAATATATGGGCCCATCCAATGGACTTTGAATTTCCCAGGATGGCGCAGAAACTTGGAGTCATATAACAAATCCATCTAACCAACCTCGAATTTTTTGTTTTTTATATGATGATCATGCCATGATTTTTGTCCTGTTCCTTTTTAGTGTTTTGACTCCATCTAGCAAGTGATCACCTTTCGTCTAATTGCATTAATTTCTCCATGCATGCTCTTGAATTGCTTGTTCATCAACTAACCCTCTTGCATGTGTAATACACAATGATGGTAGCATAAATTCAACTGGTAAAACAACCTCCATGCTAAAACACCAATTGAAATAGTGTGGCCTTGTTCAATCTCTTGTAGGTTGTCTTGTATGCCCATAGAATGGCTGATACCTTGTCATCCCAATCTTGTCTTCCCACATCACAAATTTTGGTCAGTGTGTGGCTTAATATCTTGTTAAATTCCTCAGCAGTTCCATTCGCTTGGGGGTGATAAGGGGTGGTCTTGTGATGGGCCACCATGAACTCTGCCAACAAAATCCTGACTTCTTCATTCAAAAAATGTGTACCCCTATCACTAGTCAAGCTTAAAGGACATCCATACCTATTGATTATGTTCTCCCATAAGAATCTAGAAGTTTTCATTGTTGTGTAATCCCTTGTAGGTGTTATCTCCACCCACCTTGTTAAGTAATTAGTGCAAGTAATGATATAACATGAACCATTCCTTCGTGCGGCAGGTGAAATTAGTCCTACAAAATCAATTTCCCATTTTTCAAATGGTTCTGCATTGGCTATAGGTCTCAAGGGCATCTCATCTCTTTTTCCTGGCTTGCCAAGGCGATGGTAATGGTCACAGGCCTTACAAAATTCAATGCAATCCTGGTAGATACTTTCCCACCAAAGCCTTGTGAGTAGAATCTTCCATATGGTGGCATTCCCTACATAGTTCCCTCCTGCAATCCCACCATGTGCTTCTTCCATGATTGCAATGCACTCATGTTCTAACATGCATTGGCACAAAACCTCATCATGGCCTAACTTGTATAAGTCTCCACTAATTAGCATGTAGGGCATGCGTATAGCTAACTATTTCCTTTCCAAAGTTTTCATTCCTTCTGGCACCACACCCATTTTGAGAAACACAACAATATCTTCTAATTCAGAGGGCACATGTCATAGTCTAAATAGTTGTACATCTGGCATAACATCCTCAATGCTTTGCACGTCCTCTCCTGAGTCAATTTTGACAAATGATCAGGTCCTAAGTTACTCTTTCCTAGTTTCACAACAACTGTAAACTCAAATTCTTGAAACAACAGGACCCATCTACATATGTTCCCTTGTAAAATGGGCTTGTTAACCAAGTACTTCAATGCCATGTGGTCTATGTAGAATATAAAGGGTGTTGCCAGTAGATACTGCCTAAACTTATGCAGTGCATAGATCATTGATAGTGCTTCACGCTCAGTAGTAGTGTAGTTCTGATCTACTGGTGTTAACTTCCTACTTGCAAAGTAAAGGGGGTGATCAACAATCCCCTCACAGGTTGTGCTAAGCACTGCTCCAATGGTCCATTCCTGAAGCATCAACATGCACATGGAAAGGGTTATCCCAAGAAAAATAGTGTAATATGGGTGTAGTGACAAGCCTATATTCAAAGTGTCAAATGCCAATTGTTGTGCCTCTCCCAATGAAAGGCACTCTTATGTTTTAGTAACTCCTCCAATGGCGTGGCTATCTTGGCATACCCCTTGATAAAATTTTGCTAGTACCTTGTATGCCCAATGAATCCTCACACTGTGCTCTCACTAGTAGGCTCCCCCAATCCCACAATAACAAAAACTTTGGCAGGATCCACCAAGCAAAACCTTCCTTACATATAATATGCCCCAACAGGGTCCCAAATGGAGTAGCAAAAACACATTTATTAATGTTGAGGGCTATCCTCAACTGCCAAAATTTCTCAAAAATTAGCCTCAAATTCTCACAATGGTCTTTCACTAGTCCATACACTATCCAATCATCAAGGTAGACTTGAAGAAACTTATGGATAAAATAATGAAATACCTGGACCACTATGCATGAAAACATAACAGGCACATTCTTCAGTCCAAAAGGCATGACCGTATAGGAAAAAATTCCCCATTCAGTGGTGAAATTTGTCTTTTCTTGGTCTTCTTTAGCAATTCTAACTTGATGATATCCTGAGAATCCATCCGTGAAGGAATAGATTTCACCAAGCTACTCCTTCCAGGATTTCCTCAGTAAAAGGGGTTGGAAAGGGATCAGTTACACATATCACATTTAAATCCTTGTAATCAACATATATCCTTATCCTTCCATCCATCTTAATGCTTATGACCATTGGGCTTATCCATTTTGATTCCTCAGCGGCCTCAATGATGCATGAAGTGATCATTTTTTCTATCTCCTCCTTGAATTTGATGTGAAGATTCAGATTCATTCGATAAGGCCTCTTACAAATTGGGTGCACACCTTCCTTTAACTTGATTTTCATTTCTCCCAAGGAGTGGTGAATGCCTTTAAGCTCATGGTACCCATGCAAGAATAAATCCTGAAACTCACGTAATAGATCAATGATCTTTGAAACCTCCTTCTCTAACCAATAGTCTCCAATAGTGGCCTCCTTAGGTTTTGTTTCTAAACCGATGTTAACCTTATTTGTTTTAGGGGTTCATGGTAGGTGTGTGCTTTCTCATTAGCACTATCCCTAACTTGTACATGTACCTTTAGTATGGTTAACATCAAAATTTCCATCTCTTCACCATCTATCACATAGAAATAATTCCCTTTTTCTTTCTCCATACATGTGCGCTCAAGTTGCACATCTTCTGACTCTTCCTCATCAAAGCACGGTTCCAAATAAGGTTCACCCAATAACTCTAGTATTCTATCCTCCACCATGGCACTATCTCCCATCGTAAGGCACTTAACAACCTGCAACGCCCTATCCACTGATGGTTTAGTACTCTGATACTTTAACAAGGAGGTTAGCCATCAAATCCTTCCAATTTCATGTCTGATGGTGCATTTCTGAGTGAATATACCATGCACGCACATACCTTGTAAGGTGGAATACAACTTATGCACCCATAAAGATGGTGGCAAGGCCTTCACGCCTTCTATCCATGCTTTCTCACATGCTTGGATGTGAAACGAGGTGGGTTCCTTCCCATGGTAGTCTTGTATTGCAGTGGGTGCATTACTTTGGGAAAACCTAACAGAGAATGTGATTCTTACACTTGTGCCAATCTAGAAGGCTATCATGATGTGTCACCCACCAATGTGCTATGGTCTCGAGTAAGTTATAGCTGAGCATCCTTCTTCTTTTGATCTCATTCTTCTACTGGGTCTCCATTTCTCCTAAGAAAATTTCAGGGTAGGCTCCTCCAGAATAACTTGACAACTTCTTTCCTCCCAAGCACTTGACTGAGTGTGCCTTTGTTCACCCTTGTCGCAAAGCCTCTTAAATATCACCCAATTAACTCATAAGTCTCATACACCCAATTGTCACATGCCACACTAGTTGTATCACTCAGGGATTGGGCATCTTCAAATTGAATAACTCCTTTCGTATGGTTAATCACCTCAAGGTCCCTGATAGAGCACACATAGATCTTATCAATAACTTCTTCTCCCAAGGGCTCAGTATAGGGTGTTGAATTTCCATCGGTTAAGGGGATGATGACCCACTCTTCCTTGTTCTCAAAGTTTATGTATCCCTTATTGAACCTTAGGTCATCATTATTCTTATAACACCAGGGGCATCCAAGTAATGCTAGAAAGTTGTCTGCCTCGGCTAGTGCCAAGACTTTGAAATCCCTAGTGAACTTTATCCCTTGGATAGTGATAACAACGTCCTTCAAGACACCAATGGGCATTCCTTTGTCTTGTTAGCCATATACAACACATTCAAGATGGCTGTAATGGGGGCCTTCCCATTTGATGTCATGCATCTAGAGTGAGAACATTGACTTTTGTGCCCATGTCAATCAAAATATTTCTCAGAAGCCATCCATCCACAACAACATTCAAGGTAATCTCCTTATCATAGTCAAGGTTGTGGGGAGGAAGGTTAGCATGCAGAACCTACCTCTCGTGCTCTCCTTCAGTGTGTGGTACCTTCTCCTGTAACCACTCTCCTAGTAAGGGAATGATATTCTCTTGCCTCAACATTTTACATACTTCTCTAACCTCATCCAGATCCTTCTGTGGAGCCTCAACATTCTTCCTTTGCTCTAACTGTCTTGACTACTCTTTCAGGCACTGGATCTCTCCTTGTAGGCTTCGAATCACATCCATGGTTTCTTGATACACCTCCTTCTGATGAGTAGGGTCTGGATACTTTCCATGCACCACCTCTTCTCTAATAACCAGTCGGTCTCTACCTTAGTACTTCCCTTGCACACAGCCTCATGCTCACGTCGTAACTAGTACAGGCTCTAGTTCCTGACTCGCGCCACCCTTGGCATCCATTGTGAATCAACCTTCTTTACACTTACCATCCTAGCACCTTTTTCCTTTTGTGTTGTTGGCTCATATATTCTCAAATAGCTTCTGGGCACTCCTCATACTTATGCTTCTTCCCACACCAAGAGCATTGTAGCAGATCAGGGAATTCACACTTATAGTGCTCCGTAGATCCACAGTTGTAACAGGTTCCACGCAGGAACTCACTTCTTCCTCCTCCATGGTTACCACGACCATGAAATCCTCCTTGGAAACCTCTTCCACGCGCCCCTCCATCCGTGCACCCTTCATAGTGACGACCATCATCCTTGGAATTACTTGCAAGGCTGGTCTGGCACACACCAATATCAATGACATCATGTATCTAGTCAATCAATCTACAATCCTTGGTGTCATGAGTAGTAGAGGTGAAAATTTTGTAATAACAAGACACATTCTTACAGATCACGTTGTAGTAGTGGGCATCTACTTGAATCATGATCTCCATGTAAAATTTCACAGTCCACCATTATGGAACATATTGATCTCTGAGGGAAACTATCCTTGGTATGCCCTTCTACTTCACAATATGTGCACCATAGACCACTATGATTCTCATGAGTTGAGTTCACAGATAGCTTCTCCAACTGCTTGGCCATTGCAGCAATATGAGCCTCAAGAAAAGGGATAACACTAGTATCAATGCTTCTAATAGCCTCAACATGCAGGATAGCCTCTAAGGCCTCGCGCGGGTTTGTGAAAGTCTTGTGTGAAAGTGCTCTCCTAAATGGTGTTATTAATCCTCCAATAAACCACTGAGCATGCTGAGAAGGATGAATATCATAGGATAGTTTTGATAAGAGATTTTTGAAACGTGCATCATATTCCCACACACTCTCTGTCATTCCTTGTTGGATCTCCTTCAGCGCATTGATGCTCTTTTGTTCAAACTCAAGGATATGAAATTCAGCCAAGAAGGCATTCCGTAGTGCATTGTAATCTACCACTATCTGATGGGGGTCATACTTCTGGTACCAACTATGTGTGCATCCTTGCAATGTTGTTGCAAATTGACTTGCCTTCCACTCTGGGGTAGTGATCCCCTTCGTGTGCCATAGCAGTTCACACTTGTGTACATGCTCTACAACATCCTCAACACCTTTGTAGTCTGGTAGGTGCAAAGACATCTCAAAAAATACTTACTGAGGTGGTTGAGGCCCTTGTCCACCTGATCTAGAACCTTGATTTCCTTTGGTGTTACCTCCACCACCAGATCCACTAGATCCACTAGGTCCTAATCCTGACCCACCTCCTATCCCTCCTGACCCTGATCCCCTCAGATCCTCCAGATCCATTAGGTCCACCAAGTCCTCCAACTCCTATACCACCAGATCCACCTCATGTAGTCAGTAAAGGGCCTGAAGTGGTCACACCTAGCGTTCCCAACATCTTGCTAAAGTATGTGCCAGCAGTTTGTGATATTTCACCACTACCAGTAGTGTGTCTCTCATTACTTTTAGATGTGATACACAAACTTTGTGTACTCATACTTTTCCCAAAATTTATTCCAGACAATATTCCCTGAAAAACAGGAAATTATTGGGCAGCCATGGATGTACTGAATGAGAAATTATACCTCCTAGGTGTAGATCGGTCACTCCCACCGATACCAACTGGGTTGGTAATACTTATCTCTTTATTTGGAAGAATAAGTGCCAGGGGTTGGTCACCAGGTGGATTCAGATGCATGCTAACAGATCTTATTTCTCTAAGTGATGGACTCTCATAAAAAGATAAAGGGGTATCCCTCCTGTGCTTACTAAGATGGGGTAACAAAGAATTCTCAGGTTTCACATCCTCCACGTGAACCTCAATTCCTTCCCAAAAAGTTTTCCTACATAAATCCATCACTCCTGTAACCTTGTGTTGTCTAATGAACTCCCTTTCACGAGCCTCACTATAATTGATTCATTTCTTCTCCCTCTCTTTTTCAACCGTAAGGTCTGCCATCTTCCTCTAACCTAGCTTTCTCGCCCAATTCTCAGAGAAGCTTATCCGACCAAAGGGAATGCTTTCAAACTTAGTGTAGTGATAAGGATCTTTATGGCTAAAATAATATCACGAACAAATGATCCTCTAGGTTCATTTAAGAACTCAAACTCAGCAACATTAGGACAAGAATACATAGAAATAGTGTATTTCAGGGTATAACTGGTCAACACTCTCTTCCACCAATGATCAACAACACATGTCCAAGTCATATCAGCATCCTGTAGCCTCTGATATTCCTCTTGGGTCCAAATGTGAGATCTATAGTACCAGCTTGATCTAGATGCATATGTCAAAAGCCATTCATACAACTCCACTGGAAAACAACAAAAGAAGGTCTCATACAACTCATGATACAGGTGTTCTTCTACCCATTTGTGTGCATCAAACTCAGGTCCAGTACTAAATCTCTAAGAAAACTCATCCTCCATGCTCTTAAACCATGCTTCGACACTGTCCAAGGTCAAGCACTTTGTCATCACACATCATTCTCACAAAAACTTCAAAAAGAGGTCCCGACAATGGAACCAAGATGTAGTCATTTTTACCCATCTACTAGCTTCTAACCCCATGCACTATGGCCTATCACCCAGTGGGTGTTGGGTGCTCACCCGAGGCATGTGTGGGCACCGAGCCCCTCCTTTATGTGAGCATTGTGAGAAGATCTTGACCATTGTTAGAGGATTAGTTGCAGAGAAGTGAATATTCATGTAAAAGCACAACATGAGCTATCATATCCTTATACCCAAGCATTTAATAATAAGAGAAACATCATGGCATGAAATACAAAGAACAGATCTGCATAAAATATAAGGAAATAACACTAGGGTTTGCACCCTTGAACCAGATATTCAAAACAAAGCCATATATTTATATTGATCATAGTCTCAATAACCACATTACATTCAAAAGGGTCATATCAAACCAAATGTATCAAGATAGGGATCTAACCCATATATCAGAGGTCCTAGTTATGCTTTCTTTATTACAAAATTTTTACAGACCCATCCCTTAGACATGATAACATTCCTACAGTCCTCTAATGATAACCCCAACTCCTAGGGCCTCCTATTATTTTTTGCAGAGCTTTGCTCTTCCCATGTTATATGTCTTGGTGTCTCTCTTCATGCATTCATGTGGGTATCCCTTATTTTACCCAAGCATGTCTTCTTATAGGATCAACACCCACCACCATGCCTTTCTTCAGGAGTAGATCAGATGCCAAGTGTCAATGTGGTCCTCCAATGGTGCATGCTTATTATTCTCTGAGATCTCCACTTTCTGTAATGATGTCTTCCTAGGAATATTCCATGCATGGAATATTCTTTCCTTGACCACCAAGTCTCCAGGCTGGCACCTTATCCACTCGGCATGCCTAGTCAGGTCACGTTTTTCCTCAAGTGCCTCCAGAATGCTAAATATGGCTAAGTCCTTAGACCCTGTGTATTGCCTTACGTGTGCACCCTAGTTTCTCCTAAACCCTTCTTAAACCCTTGTCCAAAGCACTTTTCCACATGTGCCATTATTCTTATTAATTTTTTGTGTGAGTGCCTTTTGGTACTTAGCCAATAATTTAGAGCCCAACAAGGTGTCTCATATCAAAAAGATATCCTTAAGTGATTACAACCATCAAACGAGCACCACAGAAAATGAGATGACACTAGAGTTGTTCACTCTACAAAAGAGGACACTGGATGGAATGCCTATCTATGATGACGAAGTGAAGGTTAAAATGGAGAAGGTTGGGTTGTTACAACTCTACGAGTTTCCCTATTTTGGAAATCCTGAGTGACTATACCAATGGTTGATATCACGTGTGCATGAAGACCATTTCTATTTTGCACATTAGAGGATGTCCATAACCCCCCAACTGATTTCGAAGTTCACCGGCCTTATCTGCAAAGGAGAATCATTAGACGGTGATTTGTAAGACCAAGAAGCCATTAAGAAGACCGTTGAATCTTATGAATACAAGATGGGTTCACACTACTTAAACATTTATGTAATCACTGAATTTGTGATGAGGATGGCTACACGATTGGTCACAAAGCTGAATGGGAAAGAGATATGGACACAGATCAACAAGGCCTAGTTGAATGTATGTCATAAGATCTCGAAGGGGACCATATATAACCTCTTAGATTTTATTGTGGATGAGGTTATAAATGCCACACACAATGGAGTTTGGTAATGTCCTCCTCACCATTGTCTTTTTAGAGATTAGAGTGCCTGATGGGTTGGATAAGCTTGTTTGGGAATACCCATAAGAGAATCCCTCCCCCGACAAGAGGTTTAAAAATTTTACTTGTGACACCATGACAACCACTCATAAGGCACGCCTAGAAAATTTTTATAAGTGGATGTGCAACGCATTCAGAGATGAATGGAGAATACCTAAGTAGTTGCCTTCGTTATTACAAGGAGAGGCTGAGTTTTCCGTATACCAACATTTTTGTATTGACATAGTTAATTTGATATATGGCACCAAGATTCCTTGGTGTAAGTTTCCTTTCTCCTTCATGGCATAGTACTTTCAGGCTATAGTCAATCAATTCAAAGATGAAAACAAACTCAGGTGTGATCTAAGTGTAGTAGATCAAGATAATCGTGAGCTACGCGGGAATTTAATATACCCCAAGAAGTTCACCTATGTGGAGAAATATGTCTCCTATGCACATGCTGAAACCAGTAACATTGCTTATTGTAGGGAGGATAATAACGAGGGTTTATTTTTACCTAAGGCCTAAGCATGAAAAATGTTCTTATGTTGAAGATGATGTCTCCATTCCTGAGGACCCCACTGTGAGGAAAAATTTTGTGTCAAGGAAAATATAAAGAGAGGAGGCTCTTGATAAAAAATCACCGAGTGTGCAGATAGTACAAATAGTAGGGGTACAAGAGTCAGGCGTGGTCACAAGTACTTATGTCTACTGGAATAAGTCTCATGTTAGAAAAGAGTCGTCATAGAAGGAACAATCACTGGTAAGAGAAGAGACACCCAAGAGAGAAGAAAAAGAGAAGTCCCATGTATTGGATTCACTAGTAAGGAAGAAGCAAAGGGTCAGACTCAGGAGAAACATAAATCATGGAGGCTAATAAGGGTGATGAAGATGATGAAGAGCACGATGAGGCTTAGAATCATCATGTGTATGATGTACATGAGTCAGATGAAGAAGGAAATGAAGAGACAGATGAGAACGAGGAACAAGCTCATGCCAAGGGGAGGAGTGAGGAAGTAAACATGAAATATTAGAAGACTCTAACCCCAACCAAGGAGCAGATGGATAACGCTATAGAGAGGGAGGTGGAGGGTATTATCCAACAGTTAGTGGAGCAAGAAGTAGAGTGAAGTGCTAAACAAATGTTAAAGGAAACTAAAGAGAGTGCAAGTGTAGGAAAGGAGTATGGGATCATGGGTACATACCCTAGATTAGCAGTAAGCTTCCCAATGACAATGCACACAGGTGAGAAGGGCATAGAAGAAACACAAGAACATGATATGAATTATATTAGTGATCCAAGACAGGTACTGCGTGTGTGCTTCCAAATTACAATATCCTTATACCAACTCCTCGCTTGGTCTTATTTTGATGAAGAGGGTGCATACCCACGCACTAGGAAAATGCTATCCTAGGCTTTTGAGTCCCACGTTGATGAGACAAAATTTTAGGTAAATTGTGATGCATTGATGAAGACACCAGATGCCAAAGGAATAACCCCTCTTGTAAGTGCCCAACAAATTTCAGATGAGAAATTTTACAACACGCTCAACAAAGTATCGATGGAGGTGGAAGCACGAATATTCTGTAGAAATGATAGAATAAGAGTCTTGGAGGGGGAGCTTGAGAAAAATAATGAGGAGATCATTAAGAGGAACAAGAAGATAAAACAGAAGGAATTAATTAGTGTGTAGTTAAAGTCTAAACCGAGGGATGAAAAGGTGAAGGTGCGCGAAGTCCACAAGAATATAGAGGCCATTTCAGATGACATTATCCTAAAACACCCAAACATGGCCCTGCCTAAGTAGAAGTACGAGTCAACCTTGCACTGCTTGGAAGACTTGGTCTTTATCCTCACCATGGAAAGGTGACCACTTGCATTAGATTCGTCAGAAGATGCAATGGTATGCCAGAAGGAGGAAGAAAAGATAAAGATTGAGGAGATAGTGACTTAGTACTCTGAGATCCTTTCCACGGTAAAGATCGCCATGGATATGACCAAATTCGTGTATGATAATTATGCCAACAGAGACAAGGTAGCAAGCATATTGGTTGCTACACATGAGGTGGATCTGAAAGAATTTTAGGTTAAGAACAAATTTAATAGGGTGAAGTGCAATGAGATCCTGGCTGAGGTTGAGAAGAAGTTAGAAGAAATCAAAACCTTGTGAGGTTTGATTAAGAATAGGCTAAAGGAACTATACCCCCAATTCACTCGCAGGATGGATACACTAGGTGATCTTAGCAAGCATTTGGTAAGCATTATAGATACGCTGAAAGTTAAGAGCAATGAACTAAGTTTTAATAAAGTAAGCACATTGGTGGGTGACCTACTTCAGTTGCGTGGGGAAAAGTATAAGCTTGAGAGAAGATTGTTGCATCCGTGAAGAAGAAATTCCCACTCCTCATGCAGTAAGAGCACATTCTTCCATTCTTCCATTCTTTATTTAGATTATTTCAATTCCACTATTATTTATTCTTTGAAGGAGCAAAATGTTTCTGAGGATGGAGAACACACATAGTGTGGGGTGATGTTAGACCCTAAATATTAGATAATTACCAAGAGGTGTGCACATAATACCGGTAAATAGAAGGGCACTCAAGGAAAAGTACATAGGAAAATGGTTTAAGAAGGGTTTAAGTGAAACTAGGGCATGCGCTAGAGGAAAAATAAGGGTTTAAAGGAATTAGCTATATTTGGCATCATGGAGTCACTTGTGAAAAAATGTGAGGACCTGAATAGGTGTGATAAGTGGATAAGGTACCGGCCTGGAACCTTGGAGGCTAAGAAAAGGATATTCCACGTAGGGAATATTCCTAGAGGCATAATTACAGTTAGTGGAAGGTTTTGCAAAGAGGATAAGCATTCACCTATGGAAAACAACATTAACACTTAGCACATTATCTGCTCATGAGAGAAGTCATGGCGGTGGACATTGATGCTATTTGAAGGAGTGCTTGGGAAAAAAATAGGGGATGGAGAAGGTAGTGTGAATACATTAGAGGGTATGGGAGTGCTAAGAGAAGAAGGAGGGTAATGAGGTGCTGCTGAAATGTTAGGTAATGCTAAGGGTTTAGAGATCATGATGCTAGGGTTTAGAGTTCTTGATGCTAGAGGTTTGTAAAGGATATCATTAAGCATATGTATGGGTGTTGGGGTCTGTAACAAGCGTTACAATGGGGAAAGCATAGTTAGGATCTCTAATCAGATTAGTTTGGAGGGGTTGGATCCTTGTCATTTGATGTATATGGTATGAGATGACCCTTTTGAATGTAGTGTGGCTACTAGAAACTCTTTTAAATCAATATACAAGGATCTGTTCTGTACATCTTGTTTATGGGTGTAAACCCTCATGTTATTTGGCTTGTCATGACTTAGATATGGTTCTTTGTGGTTCATACAATATTTATTTACCTTTTGTGATGCATTGATGTGTAGATCTATTAGTTATATCTTCTACCTTTTAAGTAGATGCATGCACTTCTATTTCTACAAATAATCCTCCATTAATGGTAGAACTCTCTTGCAAAGATCACATAAAGGAGGGGCTCGGTGCCTGCGCGCACCTTGGGTGAGCACCCAATGTATGCTTGGAGATAGGTCGATGTGTTTGGGGTTAAAAATAGGTATTGAGGGTTAAAAAATGACTACATATCTTTGAAATGGCATTGCTTGTGCTACACCACATCAAAGAGAGGAAAATGTAGACACCTAAATCTAACTACATAATTTTAATACTAAAATTACACTATTTATCCTCTTTCCCGTATTTTTTATAGTTAGTGGTTTCCCACAAATTATCTAACATTCCCCTTCATCTCAGTTAATTAGTGATACTTCATTAATTAACTTCATACCACATCTTGGATGCCAATTAATGTCACTTCGTTAGTTATAATACTCTTTTAATTAATTAATTAAATATTATTAATTAATTAAGCCTTTCAATCTAATATTTAATCAACAAACCTTATTATTGGTTAAATCCCTCTCATAAACCCTTCAAATTCTACTAACTTCCTTTTAAATCATCCCCAAATAGTTTCTATAAGCTTAATTTGGCCTATTGACTAATCCTAGTTGATTAATTAAATCACTGCTAACTCCCATGAGTTGCTAATCTCTAATTGATCTCTTCTAATCATACTTAACCCTTTCTAGTTCTACATTCCCTTTATCCCACATTCACTAGGTGTAAGCTTCTCACAAATTGGAAAGCTATATAAAGAACCTAGTACCTTCCTACCAATATTACCCCTGATACACTTGAGAAGAGCATTTCATATTGGAAAATTTATTAAATTCAGGTAAATATCCCCTTTCTACTTGGCCAAAAGCAGTAAGAGAATAACTAAATTGACAATCAAGCCATATTGGTGAGATCTCTTCCTCTTCCTTAGAGAAATTCCTTGATTGTGCATGGTTGCATTCAGTTCTCAAAGGAAATACCTACAATCAAAAAGCACATCTAACAATCAAAGGAGGTTTGCACTTGATGTTTGATTTAATGTTTTATGCATAATTTAATTAATATTTCCTTTCATGTTTTATCATAATGTTTTTTAGATTAGATTAAGATAGAATCTACTTGGTGTTAGGTTCATTTTATGACTTAGTGTTAATATACTACATGCATACAATCAACACACAGTCTGATTTCTTCATTTCTTTTCCACATTGGTACAAGGTTTGCAACCCATGATGAATACTTTATTTGGGAAAATGATATTTTCCTCAATTATCTTGTTTAATTATTTCTTCATGAGAGACTCAATCTTGAGATTGAAAAGTCTTTTTTTACCTATTGGGTTTGATAATTGGGTCTAGTTCGATGGTGTGCTGAGCTAGATCAGGAAAAAACCTTTGAGGTCTTTATAGCTCCAAGAAAATACATTAGTAAAATATTGATAAAACTATATAAAAGCATATTTTTCTTGTGAAGTACATATCTTTCCAATCTTAATAAATTTCTCCTTTCCAAATAAGATGGGTTCATAGTCTTCACCTTTAACTATCAAATTTCATTTTACTATTCTTAGTTGATCATCAGGTTTGAAAATGGATTCCAAAGTCACTAGTCCTTGGGGAAACTAGTTTGATCTGAGATGGATAATTCAGTCTCCATAGTGTTGCTCCAACTTTTCTTGATTCCTTGATGAAAACTCAACATTTTTTTGGATGAAATTGAATTTTTTTTATCATTCTCAAACACTTTCCAATTTTTGTTATTGTTTGGTATAGCAGGCCTCACTACTAATTTGTTATATGACTATAGTTTAGACTTCTTAATATCCCAAACAATTTCTTTTCTCCTACCAAGGCTAACTTGTTCATGGATTCATTTTATTTCCTTGGAATGGCATGAACATCGAACGATTCAAAATATTCCAATAGGTCCCATACTATATGTTTGTAAGCTTGAAGAAGGTCATTCTTGGCCACATTTATCCCTCTTATTACAACTAATTTAGTATCCCCAAAAGTCTAGAATTGAATGATATTTCTCTTTATTACCCATTATAGGCCATGAATGAGAGATTCATAGTCTGATGCATTGTTAGAACAACTAAATTGGAACCTAAAAGTATAATAATACCTCATACCAGTAGGGGATATAAGTACCACACCTCTTCATGTAATTTTTTTCTCCTGAACCATCAAAGAACATTTGGTAAGCTCCACCATCATGTGTATTTTATTTTAGGACATCAGCGACAAGTGAATATTCTTCACACAAGAACTAGATTCCAAGACCAACTTCTTCAATCCATTTGTAAGGATCAAAACCATGAATTTCAATTCCCCATTCATCAAGGAGAAAATATGAGATGCCTTTAATTTGAGTATCTACTTCTTAGACACTTAAGTGATTATTCTAATCAAATATTGTGCAATTATACTTTATGGGGTTGGTAATATAAGGATTTACATGATATGTGACAATAGGTTCAAACCTAATAGTAGTCTTGATGCCATATCTGGTTCTAAAAATCATGTGAGACCAATCCGCGGAGAGGTATATTTCAATCTTAGTAGTGACGTCCCACAAAAGGCATAAGAAAAATAATGGGGGGAGGTCAATAATGAATACATATCATGGAATTGAAAAGTTAGGATGTGCTTGTAATGCGAGTCTCAAACCTCTTACATATCCAACGGTTTCCCACCATGGTTCCATCTAAGTGCACAACTCCTTGAGAGAGTGACTCATTTTCAAGACAAAGATGGTATGTTATTTGTTTGGGCATTACTAAACTACTTGCCTCTGAGTCAATCATACAATTGTGTCTAAGATGATTTCTTATGATGAGAGATACATAGAAGGGGTAACTTCATGTTCTTACCTGGTTGGTCATATTGTTGATGAATTGCATTGGTCAGCACAACTTTGTTCTTTTCTTTAGATGACCCATGCGGTTTGGAAATATTGACGATGGTGGCTAGTAGAATATCTATATCCAATGAGGGCTAAGGATTCCCACATTGAGATGCTTAAATTTTTATCTCTTTGTCTACTCTAGAATGTTGAAAGGAATACCCGTAAAATTTTGTAATAGAGGAATGACATTTTTCTTCCTTGTTTTTTCCATCCTCATATTTCCTTTTCTCAATGGATTCTCTTTACTGTGTGAAATTTCCATGTTACATGGGTCCACAATGTTCCACATTTCTGTAGTATACTATGGGTTTAGTACATTCCCCAAATTACTTGTTGACCCCTGGGATCTTACTAAGTCTACTAGTTGACTGAATTGAGAATATATACTTTATTGGGTAAGAGATGTAGTATTTGGCTCTATTTGCATTCTTTTTAACCTATTATTTATGTACATACTTAAAGAGAATGCTTAATTTTTCCCCTAAAGATAATTTATCTCACATAACTCATCCATTTGCTAATTCACAAGTGAAGTATCACCTGACATAATTTCTTGAGTAGTCCCTTGCTATGGGTTTTCCTCTGTAGGTTCATTTTGAGAGATAAATACATTTTGAACAATCAAATCTTGGCTTAAGATGTCATTAGGGAAGGTTTCTTGGTTGTGTGGAAGATTTCAAAGGAAACACCACTCATAATCTTGTACAATATTTTTTTGTACTAATACCAAAGCCTTAGATGAACTAGTTGCATTAGGATTATAGGACTGAAATGGATTTGTGTAGGTAATTTGATTGTGAGGAGCTTCTTGGAATGATGGATAATGAGTCTTTATGGGTTGGTATGGAGGCTGGTAAGGTATGAATGTTTGTATTTTTTCCTCTTCAAGGATAATAACTCATTCCCAAGATTTTGCAACTGCTTCATGAATTCTTGTAACTCACTTGAAGGATTTGTAGAGGTAGATTCCTAAATTGAGATATGGTTTCTTGAGTATGGAATATGATCTAATTCAAGTGTTTGGTAAGGTTCAGATGTCCCTACCCATAGGAATATGGGTATTGGAGGTCTAAGAGAAAGTTTTCAAGCCTAAATAATTTTTTTTCTTCTCGAATAACAATATCATAGGAATTTGGTAAGGTTTTACCCTCATGGACTCAATCATGATAGAAATGTCACTATTTAAAGCCTTTAAATAATAGATAAATGCATACTGAGGTGTAGGTATTACCATTTGAGGGATTCTATCCAAATTCCTTTGGAATCAAATATTGAAATCAATCATGGGCCTATGTGGTGCCCTCTTTTTTGTTTTTAGTTGCTTCACTAAAGATAAATGATCTGACTTATCTTTAAAATAATTGCAAAAAACTTCTTCAAAATCATCCCAATTAGAGATAGAGTTAACTCTTAAGCCTTTGTACCATTGTAAGGATTTTACCTTGAAAGAATCAGCTAATAATATGACTATTACATTGTCCTATGTAACATGGTATACTGAGAAATTTTTTGCAACATCCTTGATATGTTCTCCAGTGAAGGAAGGAACACTTTTCAAGGACACACCTAGAATTTCATCATATTGATATAAAAGTAGAGAAATTTCTCCAATGAATGTGATAAATTCTTGATTTGTTTGATGATCCATGAATGTAATGGGTTTTAAAACCCTAGAGGACTACAAGAAAGGCCTACTAGGAGTAGAGAGAACTCTTATTGGAAGAAATGGTGATCTTTGAGCTATTTTTCCTCTTCATCTTCTCTTTGGTGACAATTTCAAGTAGTCAAAAGGCTCTCCATGTGTTATCCTTTGTCTTTTTTGAATCTGTATCATCATATAGAGACACTCTTTTGGTGAAACCAGTAGATAAAATTCTTGGTATCACCATATGTGTTTTGTGGGGTCTCTAAAGGCTTGATATCACCAAGATACACACCAAATATTAGTGAAATGACAAGAAAATATTTAGTTAGTCCCACCATGTGCGTCAAAACTGTTAGAGACTAAAGGTAACACCCTTAAGTTGTTCATGAAAGATAAAATACCTTGGCTAACTTGGGATTGTCTACAAAATGTGGGACTTCACTCCTTGATACAATTCTCTAGAGAAGGTTAGTTCCTTCTTTCCTAGCTCAATGTGTTAGGGAAACGAAGGGCAATATATAATTAAAAAATTATAAATCTGAAAATAAAATGCTAGAGATTATAGATCATGATGTACAATTAAATTTAACACATATTTGTTTTATTAAAGATAGTGAAGTATAAAGCTTATATAATATGAGCTAAAAGTAAATAGTAGGAAAGTAAAATGAGATAGATAATACCATATTTAAATGGGGAAACCCAAAGGATAAAACCCCTCTTATAAAGAATTATCTATATTAATAATTATCATAATTTAACCCAACACTTCCACTTCACTCCTTGGTCTCATAGTACACAGCTTGCTTACATAAAAAAATCAAGTTTTTCTGATTTGGTCAATAGCTCAAATAGTAGTAGTCAATCCCATGCGGGATCATCCTATTTATATAGGATGGGTGAAAGGTCATGTTGTTTCACTTTATTCAAGGTTGTGTAGACCGACTAAGTTTATTTTAAATAAAAAAATTAATAAGGGTCATAAGTGGTGGTTTATCAAATGATATCCCACTTCAAATGATCAACCACAACACTCCCACTTAATGTTAAGTGCGAGAAACATTCATAATCATGTTAACATTAGTTCTTTATGTCACATTGGAAATGCATTGTGGGGTTTAGTGATACCAAGAGACATTGTTTTTCCGTAGTTCAAAACAGTTTTCCAAGGTTTCCATAAAAAATTGTAATGCAAAGGATCATATAAAAACAAAACATGCCAAATTACCTTTTCCTACAAAAGGATTTATATATCCATGAATAAGCAGCGGTGATTGTGGGTAGCATGCAGACAAGTGAAATCATACAAATATTCTCATACAAAAATTCTTAAGATCAATGCTTTACATATGAAGACTTACATAAGATTATGGAGCATTTTACAAACTAAGGCATACCCATAACTAAAACTTCACTGGGATTTACAATTAACTTCACACATAGTGTGACACATTTACTTATTACAAAATGGAGGAACTATTGGAAGTTTACAACATCCGTTAAGAGGTGGCATTCTCATGCACACTCCCCCTCAATGGAAACTTTGATAGGCCCAACAAGGAATGTAACGTTCAAAACTTCACGACACACACTTGCTTTGTAAATATATGTGCAACTTGATCTTCAGTCGAACAAAACTTGGGATTGATATCACCATCTAGGACTTTTTCTCAAATAAATTGCATATGAACTTCAATATGCTTAGTCCTTTGATATTGAACTAGGTTGTTTGCAAGATAAATGTAAATGTGGCTGTCACATAGAAGAGTAATTCTCCCTTTGGCACCCACATGTAGTTCATCCAATAGTATATTCATCCATATACCTTCCTTTGTAGCTTCCATAACACTTCTCTACTCTATTTCAGTAGAAGAGATAGGCATTATTGGTTGCTTCTTTCTACTCCAAGTGATGGAACTTGCACCTAACTTGAAAACATATTCAGAAGTATACTTTCTATCTGCAACATCACCAACATGATCAAAATCACAATCATGATTACAAGAAGAATAAAACAGACCATAATTAATTGTTCCTTTAGAGATAGGCATTATTGGTTGCTTCTTTCTACTCCAAGTGATGGAACTTGCACCCAACTTGAAAACATATTCAGAAGTATACTTTCTATCTGCAACATCACCAACATGATCAAAATCACAATAGATAAATAATTGCATGATTACAAGAAGAATAAAACAGACCATAATTAATTGTTCCTTTAGAGATAGGCATTATTGGTTGCTTCTTTCTACTCCAAGTGATGGAACTTGCACCTAACTTGAAAACATATTCAGAAGTATACTTTCTATCTGCAACATCACCAACATGATCAAAATCACAATAGATAAATAATTGTGCATAATTACAAGAAGAATAAAACAGACCATAATTAATTGTTCCTTTAATATATTTCAAAATCATTTTTTCCTTTTTCCAATGATCCTCATAAGGTTCTTGCATAAATCTTGAAACTACTCCTACTGCATAAGAAATATACAGTCTGGTAATATTCAAATAAATTAGACTACGAACTAGTTTTCTATATAGAGTAGGATCAAATTTAGCATAAGTTGGTTTAGGATCTAACTTGACACCAACTTCAATAGGAATTGCAATAGACTTACAGTAAATCATGTTAAATATTCTAAGAAAATTCATATCATATAAAGATTCAGGTGCAACAATAGACTTATGATCTTGAAATATAACCATGCCAAGAAAATGATTTCGTAAACCTAAATCAGTCATTTCAAACCATCATTTTAATATTTCCTTGATCTTAACAATTAAATTTCTAGCACTGATAGTAATCAAAATATCATCAACATAAAGGAAAATAATAATAATATGGTTGTTTTCAAACTTGACAAATAAATCATTATCAGAACAGAAGTTGGTGAAACCAAGATCTTGAAAGAAACTGTTAATTTTAGCATACTAAGCTCTAGGAGCTTACTTGAGGTCATACAAAGAATTTTTATGTTTACATACATAAAGTTCTTTACTAAGTTATTCAAAACCTTTAGGTTGACTCATGTATATTTCTTCTTTTAAGTCACCATTTAAAAAAAATTTAATTTCCATTTGGTGAATTTCCCAACCATATTAGGCATCCAAATCAAAAAGAATTCTAACAATGCTCATCTTAGCTACAAGAGAAAAATTCTCAACATATTCAAGACCAAGTTTCTAAGTGAAGCCACGAGAAACCATACTTTCCTTTAGCTTTTCAATTTTTCCTAAAGAGTTATACTTGATCTTATACAACCACTTAGACCCTACAATGATTCTTTTAGAAGGAGGAGGGACTAGTTCCCAAGTGTTATTTTTAATCAAAACATTGTATTCATATTTCATAGTCTGAATCTATCTATCACCTTGATAAGATTCTTCAAAATACCATGGTTCTACCTCATAGAGGGTCATCAAGGCATGATAAGAGTGTTGACCATGAGTCACTTTTCTAATATTAGCAGGCTAAGAGTCTTAAACAATACTTTGAGCCCATTTTGGAACATTGAGATGCAAGACATTTTGAGATGACTTCATCATATTTAGATTAGGATAATATCCCCTTGAAATTTTGTTTCCATAATGTTAGGAGGAAGATTATCAGGATCTTTCTCAGGAGTAGTAGATGAGGGTTCATGAGAAGCATCACATAATGTCTTTTCTAATACTTGAAAGTTTTTTTTTTCAATAATGTCATGCTTGAAAGGATCATAAAATCTCAGTCCTTTATTTCTGTAGCCATATCCAACAAAAATACAAGAAAATGAGGTTGGATTAAGCTTCTTCCTTTTTTCTTTTAGAATGAAGATAGAAACAAGACTATCAAAAAGTGAGAAATATATGGTTTTTTATTTTTCCATACTTCATAAGGAGTAGCTTGATGAAGATATTTAGTAGGCATCCTATTAATAATATAGAAAATGGTTTTTATAGCTTTATCCCATAGAAACTTAGGCACATTAGAATCATGAATCATAGTCCTAGCCATTTCTAAAACAGACTTACTCTTTCTTTCTACAATGTCATTTTGTTGAGGGGAAAAGGGGGTAGTTGACTCTCTTTGAATTCCACATGACACAAAAAACTCATAAAAAATTTTCTTGACATATTCACCTCCATTATCAGACATAATTATTTTAATTTTTAGATTAGAAGCATTCTCAGCTAGATCTTTAAATTCATGAAATAATCAGACTTCTTAATAGAGTAATACCAAGTCATTCGAGAGAAGTCATCAATAAAGAAAACAACATACAAAACACGATTGATTAAAGCAACCTCAAGTGTAACTCTTACATCACTATGAATCAATTCTAATATGTGATAATAATTGGGATCATGATGTTTGTGAAATGGTTTAGTATGTTGTTTACCCCGTAGGCAAATTTCACATGTGTCATGATTTGACTTCACCAAAAAGATTCAGTCTAGACATTTCATATAATATTTGGAAATATACATGTCCAAGTATTTCATGCCAAAGCTGAATATCATTCCTAGGAGAGGAAGAAAAGAAAGATTCATATATAAAGCCATCAAAGATATACAAGCCATTTTTCTAAATACCAGAAGGAATAATATTACTAAACTTATATTTTACATACCACTTATCTTGCAACAAAAAAACTTTACAATTTTCTCTAGTTAGCTGAGAGTAAGAAAAAAGTTTCTTTTTGAGCTGAGGAACATACAAGACATTCCTAATTACACCATTTGAAAATTTAACATTGTCACAACTTTCAGATCTAACGATGGAGTTATCTCATAGATAGATATTATCCTCACATTTAACTATATATGATAGGATACCATAAGTGCAAGTCATGTGCCTAGAGGCACCACTATCAAGAATCCATTCATTATCATTTGAAGATGAAAGGGAAGTATATAGGGCAATAGATTGCTCAGATATATTTGCATGATTTTTCTTCTGATCTTTCTTTTTATTGTTAGGATTATTATTTCTAGTGTTCTTAGAATATTTTTTATTTTTTACTCTGCAATCAACCTCTTTAAGCCCAAATTTTCCACACTTTTTTCAAGTTCCACTAAATTTGACTTTAAAATTATAACTTTTTTAGTAGAATTAGGCTTAGGATTATCCTTAAATCCTACTCTAATATTAGACTTATGATTAGGATTTTTATCATTCATATACTTAGCAGATTTTTTATTATGAGATAATAGAGCTTGAGAAGCAGTCTCTTTTGAATCAAACTTTTCCAGTACATGGTCTTCTTGAATTAACAAAGAAGACAAAGTGTCTAAATCAGGTAGATCATTCTCATTTTGATATTGTGAATTAACAGTAGAGATATAGTTTCTGAACTTTTCATGAATGTTTATTTGAATAATGAACTATAAAAGCTTATCTTGAAACAATTCACAACTATAATCATCTAATTGAGCTTTAATGTTCTTAATTTTAGCTAAATAATTGACTATTTTCTCACCCACCCTTCATAGGAGTTGTGAACAGCTCTAAAACTAGCTTAATTATTTTTGATAAATGATTTCCTTCATCATTATCTCTAATTGCTTCCAAGCATTAGAAGGAGAGTCCTTATGACCTATATGCATTAGAAATTCATTTTTTATGCTTTGCAAAAGGATGGAAAGAGCCTCCTAAGATATATGAGAGAATGAGCTAATATTTTTTAGGGGTTTCTTTTCTTCCTATGGGACATTTTTCCACATGAGTCACCATACCCCATAGCTTCCTAGCCATAACAAGGATTTTAAACGAACTCTCTAAATACTATAATTCATTCCATTTAGCAGCTGATACTTATCCAATGAAAAACTAACATAACTAGTCAATTTTAATGCTTAGACAGAAATGAAAAAAATTACAGCTAAAAATGAATCAAGAAAGCCAAATAGGGATGAAAAATAAGCTTAAGATCTTCTAATTTTCTATACAAATGCAAATGGCTAAAAATTGATCAAAAAATTACTTGATTTGTGTTGATCTGCGTTTCTAGCTTCCTGTCAAGATGAGTGTACAAGTAATCAAAAAACATTGAATCACATCGATTATACAAGGGCGTAGTACCTTGGAGATGAATATGGATGATACAGGTGCAAAGAAAATAGATGCATGATATCAAGAAGTGAGATCTATAAAACTAAACCAGATAAGATTAGTTCACAATATGCGAGGGTTACCCGGACAGTGCCGGTTCCAAGAGGATTCAACTCCCTTGGAGGATGTCAACCCCCATGTCAGAAAATATAATAATAGATCATGAACAGTAATAAAAAAATATAAAGCAACTAAAATAACAAGAGGACTTAGCTTATGTTCTGCTATGGAGATGAACTGGGCATCAAGATGGCAGGATATTCTCCTTGAAACTGGTAGAACTTCGTTAAGCTCTTCCTTCTCTTTTGTAGGCCTAGATCTCTCTAGTTCTTAGATCCTTTCTCTTCTTTTCAATCCAGGGTCCTTTGAAAAATCTCTCTCTCTTTGAAATATGGAGGAAAACCCCATATTTATAGCTTAGATGTGAGACTAAATTGCAGGTTAAATGATACCCAAGGTGGAGTAAAGTAACCTGAGTTAGGGATATGATGTGATCACGTGGGGACCACGACTTGAATTATGAAATGGAGTGGGGAGCATGATTAACATGGTGGGTGAGATAAAGATTCCATTTTAAAAAGAAGGTGTCAGATGGGTGCATTTTAATACTCATTAATTAAATAACTTGTGAGAGATGGGGGATGATGCCAAAAATTGAATTATCAAATGGGTTCATATGGAGCCCATTGATAATTAATCAAATAATGTGAGAAAATAGATAGGATTTTATTTAATTTAAGAGAAAGAGATGTGAGAACAGAATTAACGTGCATGTAAGATTATTGAGGGGTGTTTTACCCAAAAATAGGTGTCTACATTTTCCCCTTTTTGTTGAGTGGTTTGCGATAGCAGGCCATGAGAAAAAAAAGGGTTAGATGAAAGATATGTCCGAAGATGGATGAAGACATGACCAAAGGCAAGATACCCTAGGCAAAAAAGGATCGCAATAACAATAAAAAAGTATGACAGTGACTCCAATATGACATCGGTAGAGGAAAATTGCGGGTCTCAACGGAGATAGACGACAATGTTCTATAGACCAGTGGGTGGGTGAAGACCACTACAATATGGATGTAAACTAAGATGACCAATGGGTCATAGGAAAACATCAAAATATGTGCAACTAAATGTGAAAAATGTGCACACTCCTTTTTCTACGAGGATTCATGCAAAAAAATCAAGCGTCCATAAAAGGGACAAGGATGAAAATAATGATGCCCCAGCACAAGGCACGAGAAGGACACAAAGTGAGTTATATGTGTAGACAAGTACAAAGATGAAAAGGTATCCCAACATAAGCCATAGATAGAATAATCATAAATGTGGACAAGATGAGCAAATAGGATAGAAAGGTGAGATAAAATGCCCTAAAAGGGTAATAAATATGATGACAATCATGTTTCATAGAAAATATGCATAAGTGTTTATTTATTCGATAAGTGTGATAGAGATACTTTTATGACAAAACAAAAGTAGAGAAAATATTCAAGGGTGATGGCCGTTATGGTATCTTCCAAGACAAAAATGTCAAAAAAAGATGGGAAGAGATTCTTAGAAATGGATATGATGATGTCCCTACGAGAGGACTGATGAAGATAAAAGATGTGACAGGGTTCTCAAAAAGAGAAGAGGTCAATGTTGCAAAGAGAAGAATAAGAACGATAATGAAAGGGATAGATGGATACATAAACAGAGAAACATTGACATTGACTGTGAATGTCAAATATAAGGGATGTTGAGAAAGAGAAAAGGGAATAGACAGAAGGATTGGTTGATTATGAGAAGAGCAAGAAAGATTGAATATGAAGGTGACAAGGATATGGAATAGAGGGATGGAGATGGAAGAGGAGAAAATAATGAGTGAAAGGGGTGGAAGAAGATAACAAAGAAGGATTATAGAAAAAGGGGGAAATGAAGAAGGAAAAACAAAGAGAAGACAAGAAAAGAACAAAAAAGAGGATGAAATTATGAAAAAGGGAGAGAGTTATTCAAGATGAAAGGCGTGATGAAGGTTGGAGCAGAGGAAAATAGAGGTATAATGGAAAACGAAAGAGATGATAGAGAATTTTTTTTTGAGGGAAACAAATCATAATGAGGAAATCCAAGGCAAAGAATATGGAACTGACTGCATGGAAATGCATGTGGATGATGAGATGATAAAAGAAATGGGATAACACTAAAGAGTAAGGTTTCCGACGGGGAAGTAAGGAAGAAGAGTGAGGTAAAATGGGAAGAAGGACGATGTAGAGGAGGTGAAATAAGACAAAGATCAGAAAGGAGGAGAAGAAAATGAATAAAATTATGCTGAAGGAAGTGAACCAAGAATGAAAATATTTGGTAAAGAGTGGTAAGCATAAGGAATGTAAAGAGAAACTTGAGGGAAGGAATGACATCAATTGGAAAAGAAATAGAGATGCATGAGATGAAGAGATGTTGATGATGAGAAAATAGAGAGTAGGTGTATGATGAAGACAGTGAAGAAATTGACAAGGAAAAATGGAGGATGGAGACGTGGTGAGGAAAAAGAAAGGATGGGATAGGAGAGGCAATGCCAGTGAATGGATGTTAGGAGAAATCCATCGATAATGATTAGTAGGAAAAGATGAGACAAAAGATAAAACAAGGTAAAAATTAAACGAAGAAGGGGAGGGGGAACGCCAATAAAGGGACATTAGGAGAAGTCCTCAGATAATGATCAGAGGACACAGAGGAAGGAAGGAATGAAGATAGAATGGAGGAGGTCAAAGAAAAGGATTCATGATATGCAGAATGGGGATGAGTGATTTTTAGGAGAAGTCCACCGATAATTACTAGCACAGAAATGGAAGATGATGATGAAAGAATGTTAGAGAGAGACCAACAACAATGATGGGTAAATATGGGGGTAGATATGTGGGAGAACTCTAGAAGATAGAGTGGAAAGAGTAAAGAAAGGAGGGATAACGATGTGTAGGAAGATGAAGGTGAGGAGAGGATGCAATGGATGAGAATTAATGAGAGAAAAATGAAGAAACAAGACACGAAATGAACAGAGAAGAAACAGTTAAGCAAGATTACCCAGCGATGGATGACGGAGATGAAAAAGAGACCAGTAGGAAGTGGTGTTTGTGAGAACAAAAGAGGAGGTGAGAGGATGTGATGATGGAGAATAACAAGGAAATTTAGATGGAGAGAATGTGGGGTAGTGGGAGAGTGCAGGATGACAAATCATGCTTAAGAGGGACTCTTAAGTAATATCACCATGCCACAAAAGGATTTAAGTAAGATCACCAAACCGGTAGTGACAATATGGAATGAGAAAGACAACATTGTATTAGATGTAGATGTGGAAGGGTTGGTTGGAATGGATGAGTACAATGAGAGGCGGGAGACAGAATATGAGGAAGAGATGATGGGAGGTGGAAGGATTAGATGGCCAACCATTCTTAAGATAAACTCTTAAGTAAGATTACCTTGCAACAGAGATGGTTAAGTAGGATTGGCAAACCGAAGGAGAATAAGAATGATGAAAAAACTAAGTAGTGTATACCAAAATGGAACAAGAGATGAAAGGAGGTGATAACAATGTGATAAAAAGGAAACAGAGGAGTGTGACATGAATGGATTGATGAATATATGTGTTTTAGATGGAGAGCGTAAGGGGAATCCTTAACTAGGATGCCCACGTCATGGTGGTGATGATTCAAGAGTGTTAAGTGGAAAAGGAAGAGTGAAAAGACTTTTTTGGTGGTGATTTTCATCTTTTGAAAGAGGAAATGGTGGAGAAGTTTCTACAGTGGGAGGATCCAAGGAAGAAGATATACCTTAACTAAGGTTCTCTGGCTATATGGATGGTTAAGCAAGATTTGTCAAATTGAAAGTGGAAGAGTAAAAGAGAAACTCAAGAGGAAAGATGAGTAAGATATCTGGTGTTGTGCGAGGGGACAGAAAGGTGAGAAGGATGATGTGGAGACAAATGGTGATGAGTGGACATGGAGAGTGAGGAGCAATAGATCAAATATGGTGTTGAACATGTTGAGAGATAAGGAGTTGCAGGATAAAAAACTTACCTTAAGAAGGATCCTCAAGTAGGATTCACAAACTACAATGATGATCAAGTAGAATTCACAAATAGAAGAGTGTATTTGTAAACACATTCATAGAGATGATGGATAGATATAAAATTCATAGTGTGAAATTTGATGTGATTTTTATAAAATATGATTTGGATGAGATGAGTGGAACTTAGTTGTAACAAGGGTGTACAGGGAAATTATGTTTCAAACTGGATTGGAGATAAATAAGAAAAGCTACCACTCAAGGCATTGCACTTGTAGCCAATAACAGGTGTTAATACATAACCAATGATAGTTAGTTACACCAAAAGATCATGAGGGAAATATGGATGAAGGATGCTTGAAATCCTAATATTGACATGAAAAAGGGGTCGAAGATGTGACTTGTACACGAGAAGAGGGATCTCCAAAGGTGGTGTTCCTTAAATCTATGCCCTAGCTCTAGGAAGGGGAAAGAACAATAGTATAAAGTTGATCAATGCGGGAAGCTTTTAGAAAATGTGTATGAAAGAAGGTTGATCAATGTGGAAAACCTTCCAGATACCATAATAATAGAGTAGCCATCCTTCGAGGGTATGGTCTTCTTTATACATAATATGGATGGTAAGAATTAGGTATTAGCCATCCTTCAAGGGATCAGTGTATTTCTTTTGATTTTGATTTGTATACTTTTTTTTCTTTTGTATTTTCATGAACAGCTGTCCTTCGAGGGATTAGTCTATTTTTTTATAAATTTGTTTTTTCCTTTTACATACTTGAGTTTGAGCTTCACATGGGGGAGATATGAGAATAGCTAAGTAAACCACTTAAGAGGGTATAAGGAATGTACAAGAGACATCCTATACCCTTCGCATGGCTGTAATAGGAGAATGAGAAGGTAATGGATGTAATGGTTACAGGATCACATCAAAGTAGTGAAAGCAGACCGCATAATTCATATTATTACTATGATAAATGGAAGGGGCTAAAGATGGCAGAACAATCTAAGGATGTAACTAAATTCTCATTGGTAGATATGCTAATAGTAGATTGGTCACAAGTGAAATGCATTAAGATATTATGTTTCTGGTTTACCACCACGAGAGGGAAGACAATGTAGTTGCGATAAGATGAGATGATAGACAAAAAGGAAACAAAAGCTATATCCTGAAAGAAATGAAAATATGACCACAATGGTGGATTTAGATGAAAATAAATGATGATTCCCCAAGAGAGACATAAACATAGAAGGACAAATATGACCTCAAATGAGGACTTTATGAAATAAACGATGTCCCGAAGGAGACACCAATATAGCCACAATGGTGGACTTTGAAATAGATCATACCCCAGAAGAGACACAAATGTAGAAAAGGTCCCTTAATGGAGAGAAAAACATGGCCTCCAAGGAGGGCTTCAATGAAAAAGATGATATTCCCAAAAGGAGTATAAACATGAAAGAACAAATATGGCCTCAAAGGAGGGCTTATGAAATAAACGGTGTCTCAAAGGAGACACAAATATAGCCACAATGGTGGACTTCGAAATAGATGGTGCTCCAAAAGAGACACACATATAGAAAAATGTCCCTTAATGGAGAGACAAACATGGTCTCAACAAAGGGCTTCACTGAAAAAGATGATACTCTCAAAAGGAGCACAAACATAAAATAACAAATATGGCCTCAAAGGAGGACTTAGAATGAGATGAGGATCTAGATATAATTAATTTAGATTAGATGGATGTGAAAAAAGTAAACAAAACAATGTCAAAGATTAAATTCCCCTAGTAACAAAGGAGTTGTACGGACGAGATGCTCAAGAGCGAGGGAAGATTATTCCCCAAATGAGTTAAATGTGAAGGAGGTAAAGGATGTCGAAAGATCTTAGATGAGATTGTTTTAGATTTGGATGAGGTAATTGATTGGAGACCACAAGTATGTTTAGTAAGATAAGTGGTGTTGATGAATAATGGAGGACATTCCTTAGGAGGAATGACATGGGATGGATGGATATTAAGGGATGATGTGGATGGAGGGATCATGGGAGGTCTGACAGATGGGATATGGATTGGATTCAAGATAGATGGAGAAGGAACTTTCGCCTGAATGAGGAAATCATCTTTCTTAATAAGGTTGTGGATGATTGACCGAAAGGCCTTACAATGTTCGATGTCATGACCTAAGGTACAATGATAGGTGCAACTGCAATTAGGATTGAACCATGATGGCTTGGGACCATAGGGATTAAAGGCTTTAATAGGAGGAAGTTTGATGGTAGATGTTTGAGTTAAATGTCAAAAGATATATGTGTATAACCCCATTGAAGTGTCATGGGGAAGGTAACTTTTGTGGGTTTTGATAGGATGTCTCGAATTAGCGTTAGGAGAAAAAGTAGATGTAGATTGGATGGGTAAATTTCGTGTTTTGGAGGACAAATCAAATTTTGTTGAAGGATGATATTATTTGGATGTGGATTGATTATTGCAAGATATCATAGATGGAAAAACTGATCCTGACATGGATGTTGTGGCATTAGATTATTGAGAAGAGGGAAAACCTGAATGTTTCCATGGATGCGTAGGGGACTGTCGAGGATGTTTTCCCTGAGCCTTAAACTTCAACCGAGAAGATCTACCTCTAGTAGGGATGACAATAATTTCAACCGGAGGATGTGATAGCGGTGGTATGGTTATCAATGGATAAACTGTTCTAAAACAAGATGAAGATGTTAATGAAGATATACGCGTTTGTATGATGTGATTAATGATATCTATGTGAGACATGGATTGTTTCGATTTGGGCATGGAAAGAGATGATTTTTTAGAGGGAGAAAGTAAAGCATATTTATTTGATTTAGGTGGATGTGTTGGTTTAGTAGGTGATTCAAGGGGTATATTTGATAAGGTTACAGATTGAGAGGATTTTGTTGATGTGATAGGAGGATTGGGTAAAGAGTATCGGGGTAGACTGGGCGATGCGGCCAAGGGAAAGGTTGTCAAGGTAGAGATAGGTGGACTATTTGCTATGATAGGTATAGGGGTCGCTGGGATAGATAGAGATATAGGCACTTTTGGAATATGTGGAGATGTGAGTGATGTGATAACCGATGGAGTAGACCTTATGGGTAAGGGTAATGTAGCAAATGCAGGAGCATTTTCGGATGTAGAAGTAGAAGAGATTGGTTGTTTCATTAAGGCAGATATGGGTGAAGAAATAGATGGGAGAGATGTAGGGATATGTGTGGATCTGAGTGGGGCTGAAATAAGTGCTGAAGATGAATCTAATGTAGTAGATTGAGGTATGTTTGAAGTGGCAGAAATGGATGATATAGTTGAATTTGATGTGGATTTGGTAAGGATAGGAGAAGGTATAGGTTCAAGATGGGTAGTGAAAGTTGATGTGGGTGTGACAGGTTCTAAATAAGAGGTGGGAATAATGTCTACCATGGGAACATGTAGAGTTGGTGATAAAATAAGATCTTGATTGATAGTGTCAACCATACAAGCGTTTGATAGTCGAGATGTAAAGGGGGTGACGTGATTTGTTGGTGGTTCATTAGTTTGCATACTAGAGGTATCAATTTGGATATCCCCTTGATTTACAAGTTGTTGGACATGATATTTGAAGGAACGACATCTCTAAATGTCATGACCTTTGAATCGATGATATTTAGAAAAGTGGGCCTCATGATACCAAATAGGCTTGGCTTACGAGTTGTGTACGGGTCATATGGGAGGCAGTTGGATAGAGTTTACGCTCATCAACTTATCAAATATAGAACTTTATGATTCTCCTAAAGGAGTGTAGTTGGTTGTTGATTGAGGAGATCGTTGTTGAGACCATGTGCTTGGTGTAGATGGGGATGAGGGTTCAATGACCACAGTAATGGCTGTAATATTGAACTTGCCATTATGTATGAATGGTTTAATGGATTCAAATTTTGATTTAGTTGAACTTAACTTAAGATGACCTTGCTCAATGGCATGAGTTTCGAGCTTGTGAGCCATTGTGAAAGCTTCGTCAAAGGTTTGGAATGATTAGATATGCAAAGTGGGTGATATTTGTTTGGCACACAAATGCGAGAATAAGTTGATGAGTTCGGTTTGTAGGATAGTAAAGGATAGTTGGTTTATAATAGCATGCCATTGTGTGACAAAGTCGGTGATGGGATTGTTTTCATACTGTCGAATGGTATATAGATTAGTGATAGTGGTCTTGCGTGCGATATTGATAGAAAAGTGTTCTAAGAATAACTGTGCAAGTTGGGTGAAAGAGAGTATGGAATGTCACAGGATACTGTGGTACCAGTCCAACCCAGGACTAGACAAAGACATGGGGAAAGTGCGAAGAAGTAGATCAAGATCATGCGCAATAAGACAACATGCATGTTTAAATGCGAGGAGATGTTGTTGGGGATATTATTTATTATTGAACTTATTAAATGCAAGAATTTTCCAATGAGGAGGATACAGTTTAATTAGAACCGACAGATGAATCAGTTCGTTACAGATTTGTTCATAGGATAAGGTGTTCTTGGGTGCTATGGTAAGGGTTTCTTAACTGGCTAACTGATTCACTAAGGTGTGAATTAAATCACTCAAGGTGTTGTAAGGTTGAGACTAGACCGGCTGTATGGTTTGAAAAGTAGTTTAATAAGGTGAATAATGTGTTTGTGGGTGTGTGGGTGTTTGACGAAGAGTCTAATAAAGTGGTTGATAAGTTTGTGGATAGGATATTTGCAGAATGGTTTGATAAGATAGTTGATTAATTTGTGGATATGTAGATGTTGGAGGGACTACTTGGCAAAGACTAACATGTGTCACAGGTTGGGATTACTGCATAGGCTGGTGTTGAGCAATAGGGGCATGCCGATGAATGGCGATATGTGTGTTAAGAATTGGAGACGGTTGGGCAGGCCTATTAATGGAATTGTCAAAATGGGATGTGGTTGGAATGCGATCCACCAATTTAGGAGATTGAGAGGATTGAGAAATTATAGGATATTTATGGAGTAAGAAGTCATATATGGGGTTAGGAGAAGGTTTGAGTGTATCTAGAGGAGTAGGAGATGGTGGTGCGATTGATTTAGGAAGATTAGCTTGATGAGGGATATGAGGGTTGGTGTCAAGGTGGGGAGAATTTTGTATGACATGGTTCTCATGAGGTGAGACCACAAAGACTGGAGGTTGGGTGACTGAAGGTGTGGTTTTGAGTTTAGTATATTTTTAGATGAGATCATTAGAAGAAGTAAGATCATTGGATAAAGTAGATGGTTGTTTTGTCTCGATTTGAGAGAGAGAGAAAATAGGTGTGAAGTAAAGAAACATCTGTTTATGTATGTTGTTGACAAACAAATCAAGCAGAATATTTTTTAACATCATGATTAATTTGGAGGATGTGAACAGAAAAGAAAAGTAGGTAAGGAAGGTGCCTAAATGAGTCTAAGGCTGGTTTCAGGTAGTTATGGATTGGGAGATGTCTGAGGCGGTATCCTGTTGGGTGTTTAGGTCCCAATCAATTAACCAGGTGAGAGGAACATTTTGATGTGTTAATTATGTTTGTGTAGTCTCAGGTAGTGTGTGATAAGTGAAATACAGAGAGTTAAATTCTTTACTTAAGCTGTGTGATCATGCAGAAGGTAGAAGGTTTGTTTTAAACAAAATGAAATGTGATATTCGATGTATACAGACACTCAGGAAAGGGAAATTTTGATGTAGAAAAGAGAAAATAGAGAAAAATGAGAAATGCTTGGAGAAACGCTTGTTGGTGTTATGTGATTGTACTTGATGATGGTGTTTTTAGAAGTGCCAGTTACTAACCTGAAACACCCGGGTACCCTGAAATTAGATGATTCACGTTCATAGGTGGGGTTGATAAGAGGTGACTTGTGTTTTGGTTTAATCCTAATTTAGACTTCGCCTGTAAAAATAAAATATGAAAATTAGTGGATATGAGTTAAAAAGAGATTTAAAAAAAAAAAAGAAAAAAAGGATAAACAAAGACACTCTCTAATATATGCAAAGAAAAATTCTAGGTGTAGAATTTTAATCTAAAAAAACAACAAAAATCACCGTTTGTATATTAAGTTAGATTAAACACATTATTGAATCTAGTCAAATCTAAATTAAATTATAAACTGTGAAATAATTACGATTAAATAATAAAATAAATCACGAAATAATGATTAAAATAACTCCCAAATAAATACTCAATACAAATCGTAATACAGACCAACAAACACCACAATGTGATAATGCATTCAAAGTAATAAATTACAACATGCAATAAACAAATTAAAAAACAGCTTGAGACTTATAAGACTAAACGCTAAATGACTAAAATAATAATTAAGCACCTAAACAATAAACTATGTTATCAAAACAATATGAACATGTAGGTTGCATTTATTTATGTAGTGAACTATCGATAAGAGTACTTCTAAATTAAATGATTTATTAACGTCTTATATTCTACAATAGTCGACCGACAAGATATGAAAATGATAATATATCTATAATAATGGGACTAGAAAAATAAGTGAGGAGCAATATCTAATCAAAATTTCTCATTGACAGAGCTTTGTTCACTTTTAGGTATGCCCAAGGTGCTCCTCCTACACATGGACATGGATTTCACGTGTACAGTGACATAATGAGAACCAACAGAGGTCTAAACGAGAAGTTTATAATTGGGTATTATGTTATGAGATCTGTTTATAAATATAGTGGAAAATATTGTAAAGCAATTGCTTAAAAACGAGACTGTACAGGCATGAAATTACACTTCAATACCTCCATTGTTGCGTTCTAGCTAGTGTGCAAACATTTCATACAATAGATTTGGACGACACTACCACAGAAGGAAGGCTATTTCAAGTGCATGTTGTCTTGGCCATCTCAGTAGAAGTTGTTGTTGACAAGATACATTTAATGAAAAACATGAGAGTTGTGTTTTAATGTAATGAGACACAACCAAAAGATATGCTCATGATATTCCTGGAGTTGCTTTAATGACTATGCCGGCATCAAGATGAAATCACTAGAATTGCACATGGAAAAGAGATGAGTGAGCTTCACAGAGAGAAGAGAAGTAGCTCGGGAATTACGTGGGAAAAGGATCAAGTCAGTTAGATGGAATGGCCGAGTGGTTGAGGAAAAGAGGAGCCTGGTGGACGTGGGAAGAAACTGGATAGAGGTGTAGTAATGAAGAATCGTGGAGAGAAGGGGATAGTCAGCTGAGGGGTGAGTTTTGTGGATGGTGGGAGTCAGTGGGAATGGCTTGAGATAGAGGAATGGAGGTAGCTCAGAATGAAAGGAGTTGGTTGTAGGGGATGATGGATTGGCGTAGTGTGTCAGAATGGAGGATTCGGTGGGGGAGTCGGTTGGGACGATAAGAAGGTGACAAGGAAGCTTGTGGGGAGAAGAAGACAGTGAGGCGGGAGTAAAGAAGAGATTGGAGTGGGAATACGGTTGTATAGGAGGTGGGCGAGATGGAGCTCAGGAAAGAGCTCCGATGTGGAGAAAGGAAATGATAGGGAGGTCAATGGAGATGGGGATTGTGTTGACGAGGTCTGCATGGGATGAAGAGCTTGCTGGAGAGTGGGGTCTGTTTGGTTAGGGTGATGGGTAGTTTAGGACAGCTAGGCTTCAACTTTTTTTAATATTTCTTTATTTTATTTTTAAAGTATAAATTACATTTATATATTATTTATTATTTATTATTATTAATTAATTATTTTTAATAGCAAAAACAACAACAAAACTATTGATTATTTATAAACAACTAAATAAAAATATTTTGTAAAATAACAAAACTAAATATCTCGTGACAGAGAAAGATGACAAAATGCAAGTTTCACACCAAACAGACAAAGGTAATACTAAACTCCATGAAAAGGTAAGTCAGAAAAATGAACAATGCACAATATACATAATACGATGACAACTCGGAGAATAAGGTTAATTTCCATATTCATATCCCATGCGGGTGGATTTCAATAGAAAACAAGCAGAGCACGTATGTCCTAGTGATTTCAACAAGTGACCGTACTGAACTGAAAATAACAAATACTAAAATATTACAAGCAAACAAGTTAGAAAAGATGAGTAAAATAACAAAAAAAATGACCAGATCTAGGATTTGGTCCCATCGAACGTGCTAAATGTTAATATGTGTTTCTAGCTTCCTCTCCAGATGAGTGTACGAGTAATCAAGAAACACTAAATCACATCGAGTATACAAGGGATGAGTACCTTGGAGATGAAGATGGATGATACGGGTGCAAAGAAAATAGATGCATGATATCAAGAAGTTAGATCTGTAAAACTAAACCAGATAAGATTAGTTCACAATATGCGAGGGTTTCCCGAACAGTGCCAGTTCCAAGAGGATTTCAACTCCCTTAGAGGATGTCAACCCCCATGTCAAACAAGATAATAATAGATCCTAAACAGTAATAACAAAATGACAAGCAACTAAAATAACAAGGGGACTTAACTTATGTTCTGCTATGGAGATGAACTGGGCATCAAGATGGTAGGATAACAAACCATGGCAGAGATTTCTCCTTAAAACTGACAGAACTTCGTTAAGCTCTTCCTTCTCTCTGTAGGCCTAGATCTCTCCAGGTCTTCAATCCTTTTTATTCTTTTCGGTCTAGGGTCCTTTGAAAAATCTCTCTCTCTCTCTCTCTCTTTGAAATATGGGGGAAAACCCCATATTTATAGCTTAGATGTGAGACTAAACTGCAAGTTAAATGATACCCAAGGTGGAGTAAAGTAACCTGAGTAAGGGATATGATGTGATCACGTGGGGACCATAGATTGAATTATTAAATGGAGTGGGGAGTATGATTGACATGGTGGGTGAGATAAAGATTCCATTTTAAAAAGGTGTTGGATGGGTGCATTTTAATACTCATGAATTAAATAATTTGTGAGAGATGTGGGATGATGCCAAAAATTGAATTATCAAATGGGTCCATATGGAGCCCATTGATAATCAATCAAATAATGTGAGCAAATAGATAGGATTTTATTTAATTTAAGAGAAAGATATGCGAGAATGGAATTAGCATGCATGTAAGATTACCGAGGGGTGTTTTACCCAAAAATAGGTGTCTATAATTTGATCAATTTTAGAAATGAGCTAACCGAGATTTTGATTGATTCAAGATACAGTCCAAAGTAAATAACTAAAAATCAGAGGGAAAAAAATTATCTTGACGAGCTATTTTTCAACTCAGTAGGGGAGAGCTCATAAGCGAGCTAACCAAGCTACTTTTTTTTATTTTTGGGAAATAGTTTTTTGAAAGGGACTATACCCTTGAGAACAAAAGAGGGCCTATAATCCAAAATAGGAATGAGAACCAGAACAAAAAAGATTAGGATCCAAATGGCCCAAAGTAGCCCAAGAGCATCTACCTCAACAAAACAAAACCAATACGAACACTGCAGGAAAGCAGCAAAAAGACAGCAAAAAAATAACAATAATTACAAAGAAGTGCAGAAAAAGCACCCGCAATTACTTCTTGGTGGCTTTGTCAATGCTAGATTTGATATTCTACCAAGAGGTGAACATAGCCAATGTCGTCATGTGGGTAGAGTCAGTAACATCCAGCTGTTTAATGGTCCTTTTACTTTCCTTATCTGTGCCCCAAAGGATTGTCGGAACTCCGCTGAGAGTAGAGATGCTACACACATGTTCCTCAATAAACTCTTCAATTGCATTAAAAATGGCCATATTATAATCATGGCGAGTTTTGGCATTCCCTAAATGGGTGTCTAAGGAGTTCAGCTTCTTGTATATATCTTCAACCTGATTATTATCAATAACCACCTCCTCCTCCTTCTTCCTCTTACCTTTTTGCTTTTCCAAGTTTTTAACCTCTTCCTTCAACAGCTTCATGTCAGCTTCTAAGGCTTCCAACATTTTTGGGCTTCCTGAGAACTAGCACTACTAATATGTAGGAGGTTATGGGCAATTTCAATCTCCTGAGGTACCTTCCCCACAACAGGGGTATCAAGGTTCAATCTTCTAGATGACCTAGTAACAGGTCTAGCCGAAGTGGAAGTGAAGGGGGTGGGAGCAGAGGTGGGGGGAATGGAAGATGGAGCCGAGAAGGATGGCAGAGGTGTGACAACAGCGGTGGCGGGGACATAAGGTGGAGAGATGGGGCTGACGGCCACAGTGATGGGCAGAGGAGGAACAGAGCTAGGGGAGGATGGGATACCAGGAGACCTAAGAAGACACAGTTTATGTAACAAGAAAATGAGACCCTGGTGTAATGGAACCACACGTGCATGATTTTGAAACTCTAAAATGGAGTGCTCAAGAGAGTTAAGTAGATAGTGGGGGAAAAATACCGTGTGACTCTTGCAGAAGTGATTGAGGAACACAAGATGGTTAGAGGGCACAGTGATGAACCTCCCCTCCAAAGAAATGGAACGTACCATCATACGGGTAACCTCGTCAAAAGGTGAAGGGATCAAACTAACTTGAAGGCCCACCGTGACAAGGACCAGCTTCTCATTACCCTCAACAAATTACCTCTCCTTAGCATCTCTGTCAACCCTTTTATTAAAAAAGTGGTACCCCTCCATGCCAAGGCCAGTTGCTTCCATAATTAACTCCTCATTGATCAAAATCTTCTACCCTCCATATTCCATAGTTCGATCCTTCCAATCCTTCACAAAATAAATCAAAATACTTTGGTCGTGGCCCTAAATCTTCTCAATAAAGTTGGTGATGCCTCCCTGGTTGAGCAGATTCCAAATTTCCTCATTATTCTTCCATTTCGGATCCACGTTGGGATCAATTTGGCAAGGGGCTCCTCCCATTATCACCATGCTTAACTGCTTGCAAATAGAAATTTCAGAATCCTTAAGAGTGCAAATATCAGTCTGCCTTTCACTATTATTATTTGCGTGGTGAGAGAGATGATTAGAATAGCCGTTGCTTTTCCCACGAATGTCTGAGTGACTGCTGTTATGAACCTGTGAAAATCCACATGTGGGAACTACAGTCCTTTTAAAAGCCCATTCCATATCATCATTATCTTTATTTCTGATTTGGGAATCCGTAAAGCTTTGTATACAAGCTGTTGAGAACTCCAGATTGCCTGCATGCACATTTTTCATCTCCATATAAATCCACTTGAAGTTTGCATTGTACTTCATATAATCTTGATTGTCCGTCAATATTTGTATGAGTAATGTTTTAAAGTCAGCACAGGTGGGAGTTTTATTAATACAAATCCACTCCCAATGCTCATATCCCATATCTTGAATTTGCATGTTCATAAATATCTTCTTGAATGCTGCTTTGAAGCTGTTCATGAATGTTATTATCATCCCAAACAATGTAGTTAACATTTATGCCATAATTAGCCAATGCATCTGCCCCCTTGTTACCCTCCCGGTAAGTATGCATGATCCAAATGTTATTGAAGGTTTGGAAATACTTCTGGATTCCAAGATGAAATCCTTGATGTTCCAACTTGGAGGTGAGCACTGATTAAGATGATTAATGATATTAAGTGAGTCCCCTTCAAAAATGAGGTTTTGGATATTATGAGTCTGAGCAATTCTCAGGCCCCATAAAGTAGATAACACTTCGGTAAAATGATTGGTTTGAATTCCCATTTTTCCAGCATACACATCAATCAGACTACCTTTATGATCCCGGATCACTCTTCCCCCAGCCGCAATCCCAGGGTTACCCTTAGAGGCCCCATCAAAGTTCAACTTATACCAGTTAAAATCAGGAGGATGCCATTGAATCAAAGATCTATCAATACTATTACCGGAATTTCTACAGCTATTTTCAGCTCCTATCTGCCAATGGGATAAGACATGTTCTTCATTTTCTGGATAACTCTTGTTCTTGGGGGGTTTAAATATAGCAATATTCTCTTTAATATCATTAGAAATTTTACCAATACTGAGCTTATAATTTTGATTTTTATTTCTACATTTAATGTCATTTCTATCTTTCCATATCCTCCAAATAATATGAGGAATAACCAGCTTCAAAATCCTTCTAACAACACAATGTTTATAGGGTGGGCTCCATTGAGTCCATAACTGATTGAAATCCTTCAGAACCACCCAGAAAGCTTCAAATTTAGAGAGGGAAAAACTCCATATTCTGGTAGCATAGTCACAATGGATAAACAAATGACTGATATCCTCAGAGTCTTTTTTACATAGATGACATCTATTAGGCATTATGAAACATTTTCTCATCAGGTTATCAGTGGTAAGAATCCTACCTCTGAGAGTTAGCCAAAGGAAGAAATTTATTTTAGGAGTTAACTCAGCCATCCAAATCCTACTCCATTTGAACTCAGTTTGACTATTGTTGAAGAATACTTTTGCTAAATACATTTTTCCATTTTAGCAATTTTAAGATGTCTTTCTTCAGGAGTGTTGAAGAAGAAAATGTAGCTTTTATCATAATTAATATCTTGCCCAGAAGTAGATTCGTAGAGTTGCAGAATTGCCGTGGTAGCCTTAGCTTCAATGATGGAAGCCAATAGAAGGAGGATTGTATCATCGGAAAATTGCTGATGGGAAACAACTTGGCTGATGGAAGTGGGTTTTGAGCCTTTCAGAAGACCGTCATTGGCTGCTTTACCAATTTTTCTACTAAGACTGTCAGCCATAAGAATGAAGAGTAGGGAGGAGATGGGGTCCCCTTGCCTTAGACCTCTACTGCTAGTGAAAAAACCCACTGGCTCACCATTAACCACCACAGAAAATCATACCGTAGAGATACGAGCCTTAATAATTTTTCTGAATTTGTCCGGAAACCCAAATTTAGTTAAGAATTTCTCAAGAAAAACCCAAGAAACCTTGTCAAAGGTTTTATTCATATTGAGCTTAAGCACCATATTAGCTTTTTTATTATTCTCCATAGAATGTATGGTCTCATGAACCATAATCACTCCATCTTGGATAATCCTACCTTTAATAAATCCACTCAGTTGCCTTGAGATTAAATCATTCACAATGAGTTGAAGCCTGGTAACAATAATTTTGGTAAAAATTCTATAGATAGCATTCACAAGGTTGATGGGTCTTGTTGGTCGTCAGATAGGACTTTACGAAGAGCAACAGTCAGGGGACAAGAAGTACCTCCTCTTTAATGGGAGAGGTTCCCTTATTCAGAAACGAACTTATTTACAAATGTACAAAACATGATTTGTTGGTTAAACTTGGATATCATGAAAGTGTTTTCTATGAAGATCATCAATTACAAAAAGGACTGAGGAAATGAGAGTACGGGAAAGAGCAGAGAAGGCAACATGTAGAATTATAGATATCAGAGTAATTCTTTATGTATGTGAAAGTCACAGTGAATTGAAACAAGATCATTTGCATCGGATAAATAAGATGGAATTCAAAGACACAAATTTCTGTAAATAACATCTGCTAGAACACAAAGTTTCTTAACATAACACAGATTCATTAATCAAGGACACAAAGTTCCTTCTTGGTTATACAAGATCACCAGTGCTTGCAAAGTTGAAGAGTATGCAATCGGTAAGACTAACAAACTTGATACAAATGATCTTCACAAGAGAAAATAAATGAAAGCTTAGGAATAACAGAGATCAGATAGACAAAGATTGGAAAGTCCTTCTGTATTGATTTCTTTATGATCTATTTACACTTTTCAGAAATTAAGCCAAGTTCTTCCTTCTCTTTCAAATGGCGTAAAGAAGGCCATTATATAGCTTACAATTCAGTTACTCTTCGTAACTGTTTCTTTTAACTAAAGAATAGTTAAGGACCGCCAATCGCAATACCTTAACTTCTTACAAAGAAAACGGAAAAAGAAAGGGAAGAAGAGAAAAGAACAAGGAGAAGAAGACAGGTGGCCAGTCACTGAGAGGGACCCACTGACTTCAGAATCCACTGCCTGAATTTCTTTAACGCTTCAGCTATGTCTCTGCCACGAGGGACTGACGTGTTGGCCGTTGACTGAGTCCAGAATCCAAGACATTTCTCCATCTCTTTATCAAACTCGACATGAGTATGATAATCTTTATTTGCTTCTCCAACGGCAGATTGAAGAGAGCAGATTTCCTTCATTTTCTCTTTGGAGATTGAGCTTTCCTTGAACATATTATCAGTGACATAAGCTCTTAATTGAGCTTTAATTTCTTGCAAGGAACGGGACACACCAAAAGTTTCATCTTGAAGATGACACTGAATATCCTTGAAAACTGATATAACCAGCGTCTTGAAAGCTTCACCTTTTTGCCAACTGTTCTTTAGTTCTCCCAAAGCCTACTCCAAAACTTTGATCTTCCATATTGATAGCAACTAGGAGGACAAAACCGCAAACCAGGCTCGGAAAGCAATTTCAGAGGGAGGGGACACGCGTATGTTTTCAAATTGCAAGGGTTAGAGCAAGGGTAGCATGGAAACAATGTAAGAATTACAAAGGTGGCTTGGCTCGTTACATAGCCGTTGAGGAGAGAGAAGGGTGATCAGTGTGCATTTAATGCATACCCACCAATTTGAATAAGCAAGATATTCAGGTAGAGCGGTAAAAACTGGTACGAATGACACTTGGTTCACTTGGGACATGTGAGACGTGAATGCGTGAAACACGCGGATCGGCCGATTCAGGCGAAACAGGGAGAAAATGCACAAATGCATTTTGGGACATTTGGGACGAAAACGCGCGATTTACACGGTTCGGGTGCTTCGGCCGAAAATGGAACAGAAGGCCCGTTTGAACTTGGGACATTTGGGACAAAGATTTCCGAAGGACATTTTTCGGGCGAATTTGCCGGAGATGGAGCAATTTGCAAAATATGACTTGGGACATTTGGAACATGAAAGTGCGAAGTACGCGGTTCGGGGATTTCGGCCGATCGGGGAATAGAGCGCAATTCTGAACTCGAGACAGTTGGGACGAATTTCTTCGACGGGCCCGAAAATGGGACAACATCGGGAATTTCGGCCGATCGGGGAACAGATGCACAGTGTATGGATCTTTTGACACGCGGGACAAAGATGTCCGACCAGTGTCTTGAAATACATTCAAAATGACCCAAAACTGCCAGACTTGTCTCAATTTCATGACTTCTGGTACATTAGAGAAAACACTTAAACTCCAGGACTTTGAAAATTTTTACTTTCATCAGAGCATGGAATTTTGAGTGGACATCACCTGGCTCCTTCTGGGGATGACTTGGCATAAATTCGGGGAATGAGACAAGGCAAGAACTTAGACAAACTCAGGGAAGTAGACCAGTACCTTATCCATTGGGCAACGGAGTCAAAAAGCAAATCAAAACAGAGGGACAACACACCAAAACAGAAAAGGAAAGAAAAGCAAAAACGCTGTACATAATATACATGGGACTTCCTAATCACCTAGGACTTGAACAACTTGAGATACTACCCACTATAAGGATAGTGGGAGAGGAGAACCATCCATGTAATCAAGGTAGAAAGGAATTCTTACCAGCAAAGTGTCTGATCTTGAAAGGTTCTGAGCCAAAGCGAATCAAACTTTCCATGGCTGCCACGAGGTTCATGCCTTTTATCCCATAACAGCACGGTATCCTCGAACTTGGAAATCCCTAAACCTAGCTTTCTTATCAAACAAGACCTTTACCTTGTCTACTGGGTGAACATATATCCTATCAGCAACCACCAATCTGTCCTCATTTAGTTTGTGCAGGTACATAATTCCTCCTGTCCAAAGCATCTCTGAAACTAGTAGCTTCAATGGCCTTCATTAGGTGCAAGGCTGGCAGTTCCACTGTTACTGGCAATTGAGCTTCTACTCCATATACCACTTGAAAAGGAGACATTCCAATAGCTCTCTTTAGTGTAATCCTGTCTGCCCAAAGAGCATCGTAGAGCTTCTTGTGCCAGTTTCGTTGAGACTCATTTACTAACTTCCTTATAATAGTCACCAGATTTTTGTTAGTGGATTCTGCTTGCCCATTTCCCTGGGGGTAGTAATCTGAAGAGTGAGCCAAAGAAATGCCATACCCATAACAAAAATCCATTATCTCCATTGAAGATAAATTCGATGCATGATCTGTTAGAATCTTGTTAAGTACACCATACCTTACCACGATGTTCTCTTTAATGAAGTTGCACACCACTTCAGAAGTAGTACTCTTCACTGGAACAACTTCCACCCATGTTGGTGAAGTAGTCCGTGGCAGTTAGTACATGAGTGTGACCAGCACTAGAAGCAGGATTAAGTGTACCAATGAAGTCCAAACCCCACTGTTGAAATGGTTCCTCAATCACAACTGGCTTGAGAGGCAAAGAGGCCAATTTAGGTCTTCCCACAAAGGTCTGACAAGCCTCACATTTATCCACCCACTTGGATGCATCTTTGAACAAGGAAGGCCAGTAGTATCCTCCACGGAGTATCTTATGAGCTGTAACCGTTGATGAATAGTGGCCCTCCACATGCCTGATCATGAAAAGCTGAGAGCAACTTTCTCTGTTGTTCCTTGTCCACACACTTCAAAAATCTCCCATCTAAGCCACACTTGAACAAAGCATTTTCCCACAATACATATTGCACTGACCTCAATTTAACAGTCCTCTTTTCTTTGGTAGTTAAATGAGAGGGGCATTCCCCATAGGTGAGAAAATGGGCGATGTCAGCATACCATTCATCAACTGAGCTAAGGAACAGAATGGTAGGAATGTCAGCTTTCTCCTCCAGCAACTCATGTTTAGCTCCTTCAGCAATGAGCTCACAAAGGCCTTTTCCACGAACCAGCTTGGTCGGTTTGATGTCAATGTCATACTCTTGGACCTTAGCAACCCAGTTCCCTCTCTTGGATCCAAATTCTTGTTGTGTGAGAATTGACTTAACAGTTGTATCTGGAACCAACACCATGGAATGAGAGTTGAGGATGTAAAAGCGAAACTGCTTGACAGCTTTAACCACTGCAAAAGCATGCTTCTCCATCATGGTGTATTTCAACTCGTGATCTTTCAGAATATAGCTCATGAACGCAATTGGAAGTTCATGCTCATTAGAGTCTTCTTGAGTTAAAACAACAGCCAAGGTATTATCTGTAGCATAGCAATAGATGATGAAATCTTTGCTGAAATCAGGACAGGCTAAAACAGGAGTTTTAGCGATAGCTCTCTTGATACCTTCAAAGGATTCCTTTCCTTCAGAAGACCAACCAAATGTTTGCTTCCCTTTCATCATCTGAGAAATATTCAAAGTTAACTCTGCAAAATCAGGAATGAATCTTCTCAAGAAATTTATCTTACCAAAGAAGGAGTGCATGCCCCTTTTTGCTGGTTGGGAGGGGAATTTGTTGGATGGCTTGAACTCGTTCAGGATCAATCTTAATACCATCCTTGGAGACAATGTGCCCTAATAGTTTTCCCTCAGTGACACAAAAGACAGATTTTTTAGGGTTCAGAGAGATCCCATGCTCTCTGCATCTTAGCAGAACTGTCTCTAGGTGATCAAAATGATCCGCTCTTGTCTTGGAAAACACTGTCAGGTCATCAAGATATATGACAATACACTTCCCTTTCAATCTTCCAAAAGCCAGATCCATAGCTCTCTGGAAAGTGGCACCAGCATTAATAAAGCCCAAAAGGCATCCTCTTGTAAGCAAACATGCCCCAAGGAGTAGTGAAAGCTGTCTTGTGTTGATCTGCAGTATCAACCTCTACCTGATTATATCCCGAGAATCCATCAAGCATGGATAACATTTCAGATCCTGTTACTACTTGCAAGACCTGATCCATCATAGGCAAAGGATAATTATCTTTCAAAGAAGCCTGATTCAGGTTCCTGAAATCAACACAGATGCGGATCTCACCATTTTTCTTCCTAACAGGCACAATATTTGCAATCCATGTTGAATGGTGAATGGGAAAAATGATTTTAGCCTTCAACAACTTCTAAATTTCCTGAAAGATGGTGTCAGCTATTTTGGGATTATACTGCCTCTGTTTCTGCTTAAAAGGTTTAATTCCTGGTTTGAGAGGAATAAAGTGCTGCATATCTTTTGGTTTGAAAGCTTTCAAATCTTCATAAGAATAAGCAAGAACATCCTTATACCTCCTTAGAAGATCAATTGCTTTTCTCCTCTCATCTGTTGTGCAACATTTTCCAATATTCACTAGCTTAGGGTCATTAGAACTCCCAATATTGATTTTGTCATACTCAGCTGATTGCTGAGGTCCAGTAGAAGCTCTAGACTTCACATACCTGTCATGTTTATCAAATAGTTCCTCCAAACTCACCAGACCTTTAGGGATCTTATTCCCTTTGAGTTTAATGCACCCTTCCTGATCTGTTTCTTCCCCTTGGGTGACTGCTTTGTCAAAGGGCACACTCTCACGAGGCAGGTTGTCACTTCCTTCAAAATACAGTTGTTCGAAATTACCCTTGAGTTCCAGGAAGGAAAGCAAATGTTGATCATCATTGAAAACCTGCCAGTTATTGGTATTATCAGGTACACTAGGCCGATGGACCATTTCAATAGTGAACTTATCCTGAGAGAAGTCAGGATGAGGAATCAGTAGTGACCCTGAGACAGCTAGTGAATCAGCCCTGCTGTTCTTTTCCCTAGGTACTGCTTCGATAGAGAAAGCATCAAGGAATTCAATGGAATCCCAAACCTGATTCCGGTAATGTTTCAGCCTTCCATTTTTTACTTGAAAAAGGTTTCTGACCTGCTTTACAATCAATTCTGCATCACCACGAGCCAGAAGATTCTTTACACCTTGTTCTTTGGCCACTTGCAATCCGAGAATGAGAGCCTCGTATTCTGCTGTGTTATTAGTATTCTCGAACTGCAACTTAAATGAAAAGGGGTGTAGGCTTCCTTCAGGTGACACCAGCAGGACACCGGCTCCGGAACCAGCTGAGGAACAACTTCCATCAAACTCTAAAATCCAAACCCCATTAGGATCTTTAGGAGACACTTTGGGGGGTCAGATTTCATCAGGGGACATAATCATGTAGTTGCCATGACCCATATCCTCATAGAGTATTTGTGCTCTAGGATCATCCGTTTTCTGCACAATATACTCAGACTGCTTCTCAGGCAACAACTTCTTCATTTGTCCATTGACAGGCACGAGTGCATGTGACCAGTCCATTTGGATTTCCCCACCCACATCCTTACAGAAGTTCCTACTTAGCAACATCCCGTATGAAGGGGGAATATCTGCCACTAAGATGGTAGCCAACACTTTCTTCTCGGGAAAAGCAGCAAAAGCTACTTGTGCATCTTTAATTCTCCCGACCAGGGGCACTTCTTTACTCTCCATGGAGTAACAAGATCCATAAGTGCGTGTGAGGGTCAGGCCTAAAGCATGAGCTACTTTAGCAGGCATTACATTATCCGAGGCTCCAGAATCTATGACACAATTACTGAGCCTATGACCAGCTATAAGAAGTGTTACATAAAAAGGCTTGATTTTGTCATTAGGTGAGGTGACAGCAGCTACCAGACTAGGCTGTGGTGCAGAAGGAGGAGTGGGAAAAAGGCCTTTAGAGGTGGTCTTAGAGTGGGAATTGACAAAGTGGATCATTTTGGCAAAAGCTTTGGGATGGGTTTGATAGTACTCAGCTTCTGAGATTTGGACCTTGGTCTTTTTCAGGTGATCAACAATATCAAAGGATCCAGAAGTGGACAGGCCATCATCATTCGGTACTCTAGGCTTATCAACTTTAGGAGAAAAAGAAGAAGCAACTTTGGTAGCAGGATTGATAGGACTCACCTTTGGTGTAGACGAAGTAGGGATAGGAGATCCTCTTTTTGCAATCACGGGAATAGTTGTCGACTGCTCCTTAGATTTCTTGATAGGCTGTGTCACTTTCTCCCTCCGACTTGTCTGCTCTCGAGTCATGACAGCGAATGATTTGCTATTCATGTCTGCTACTACTTCATCATAGTCATCTCCATCATCAATGCCCTCAGTGGTGAAGAAATTTACCTCGAGATCCCTCAAGTTCATCTGCCTCATCATCAAATTCCTCCACAAACTCCTCGCAAGCTTCATTATCCTCATCATCATCTGGCTCTTCAACCTCACAGGTTGCATTCACAGGAACCTTAACAGGAGGTCCTTCAAGTGCTAGTCTTGTTTGAGAAGAAGGCAAACGATTTCTGGGCTGAAAATTCCTCCTTGGAACATCTGCATAAGGGGCATGCTGAGCCAATTGTTTCTTTATAGCAATGAGATCATTCGCAAGCTTTTGGACTAACGGATCAGTATTAGGTCCAGGAGTGGAGGAGGAGGAAGCAACAGACTTAGATTTGGAAGGGTCTCTCCTCAACTTCCCTGACATGATCAGATCATCCTCGACACTAACAACAAGAGTTTGATCCTCCACCAATGTTGCGAGATTAGCCCTTCTCAGCGCATAACTGACTTCAGACGATTGGGCATTTAAGAAGAAACATTTTTGGATTTGATCAACAGGTCGAGTATTTACAGGAATTTTATTGATCAATCTGTTGAATCGGGCCACAAATTCTCTCATGGGTTCTGATGAATCTTTCTTTATCTGAGAAATTTGGGCAAGCAAGGCATGCACATCTTCTGCTGGCTTGAAACGGTTTTCAAACTGAGTTCTCATTGTGTCCCAGTCGGTGATAGCGCCAGCTGGAAGGTGGTAGAACCAATCAGCAGCATTATCTTGTAACGTCTCAATGAACAGCCTTACGGAGACGTCTTCATGCTCAACTCCCAGAACTCCACATGCAACAATGAAGGCTGCGATGTGTTCATCAGGATGCACTTTTCCATCGCCTTTGAATTTGGGGAAGTTCTTCCGGTTACCTCTGGGTAACTCATGCAAAGGCTGAGGAAGAGCAAGGGGCCCGACACGATGACCCCATGGTAATGGTGCCGCCATTCTTGGAAAAATGGCTTGGAGAGGAACTGTAACACCAGCAAGAATCAAAGCTCGAAGATTAGGGCTAGCTGGCTCTGAAGGATTACCACCCGTAGGACTTCTATCTTGAACAGGTGGAGTGCTTGTCAAACGAGTTCTTCTATTTCTTGTTGAAGGAAAAGGAAAACCCTGCTGCTCCAAAATCTGGAACTGAGAATCTTCAATACCAAGGGTCCTTCTCCCTCGAGTAAAACGCGGAGTCGCCAGATCAAAAGATGATCAAAAAATTACAGAACTGGAATATGATTTTCCCCAGCGGAGTCGCCAAAAACTGTTGGTCGTCAAATAGGACTTTACGAAGAGCAACAGTCAGGGGACAAGAAGTCCCTCCTCTTTAATGGGAGAGGTTCCCTTATTCAGAAACGAACTTATTTACAAATGTACAAAACATGATTTGTTGGTTAAACTTGGATATCACGAAAGTGTTTTCTATGAAGATCATCAATTACAAAAGGACTGAGGAAATGAGAGTACGGGAAAGAGCAGAAAGGCAACATGCAGAATTATAGATATCAGAGTAATTCTTTATGTATGCGAAAGTCACAGTGAATTGAAACAAGATCATTTGTATCGATAAATAAGATGGAATTCAAAGACACAAAGTTCTGTAAATAACATCTGCTAGAACACAAAGTTTCTTAACATAACACAGATTCATTAATCAAGGACACAAAGTTCCTTCTTGGTTATACAAGATCACCGTGCTTGCAAAGTTGAAGAGTATGCAATCGGTAAGACTAACGAACTTGAGACAAATGATCTTCACAAAGAAAATAAATGAAAGCTTAGGAATAACAGAGATCAGATAGACAAAGAATGGAAAGTCCTTCTGTATTGATTTCTTTATGATCTATTTACACTTTTCAGAAAATAAGCCAAGTTCTTCCTTTTTAGAATGGCGTAAAGAAGGCCATTATATAGCTTACAAATCAGTTACTCTTCGTAACCGCTTCTTTAACCAAGAACAGTTAAGGACCGCCAATCGCAATACCTTAACTTCTTACAAAGAAAACGGAAAAAGAAAGGGAAGAAGAGAAAAGAACAAGGAGAAGAAGACAGGTGGCCAGTCACTGAGAGGGACCCACCTGACTTCAGAATCCGCTGCTTGAATTTCTCTAACGCCTCAGCTATGTCTCTGCCACGAGGGACTGACGTGTTGGCCGTAGACTGTGTCCAAAATCCAAGACATTTCTCCATCTCTTTATCAAACTCGACATGAGTATGATAATCTTTGTTTGCTTCTCCAACGGCAGATTGAAGAGAGCAGATTTCCTTCATTTTCTCTTTAGAGATTGAGCTTTCCTTGAATATATTATCTTTGACATAAGCTCTGGATTGAGCTTTGATTTCTTGCAAGGAAATGGAAACACCAGAATTTTCATCCTGAAGATGACAGTGAATATCCTTGAAAGCTGAGACAACCTGTGTCTTGAAAGATTTGCCCTTCTGCCAACTGTTCTTTAGTTCTCCCAAAGCCTCCTCCAGGACTTTGATCTTCATATTGATAGTATCTAGAGCCGCAACCTAAATTCGGGGAGGAATTACAGAGAAAAGGGATACACGCGCAGGGAATTAGGTTGCAAGGGTTTGAGCAAGGGTAGCATGGAAACAATGTAAGAATTACAAAGGTGGCTTGCTCGTTATATAGCCGTTGAGGAGAGAGAAGGGTGATCAATGCGCATTACATTCATATCTATCAGTTTGAAAAATAGCATATTCGGGTAGAGCGGGAAAAACTAAGTATGAATGGCATTTGGTTCGCTTGGGACATGTGAGACGCGAATGCGCGAAACACGCGGCTCGGCCGATTCGGGCGAAACAAGGAGAAGACGCACAAATGCATTTTGGGACATTTGGGACGAAAACGCGCGAAGTACGCGGTTCGGGTGTTTCGGCCGAAAATGGAACAACTTGCACTTTTTGACTTGGGACATTTGGGACAAAAAGTTCCGAAGTACGCGGTTCGGGCGTTTCGGCCGAAAATGGAACAACTGAACATGGGACACGAAAAGTTTTGGCCAAAAATGGAACAACTTGCACAATTTGACTTGGAACATTTGGAACACGAAAGCGAAGTACGCGGTTCGGGGATTTCGGCCGATCGGGGAACAGAGCGCAATTTTGAACTTGGGACAGTTGAGACGAAAAGCTCCGACGGGCCCGAAAATGGAACAACTTCGGGGATTTCGGCCGATCGGGGAACAGAGCGCACTTCGGAACTTGGGACACGCGGGACAAAAATGTCCGACAGGCCCGAAATACATACAAAATGACCCAAAACTGCAGACTTTTCTCAATTTCACGACTTCGGTACATTAGAGAAAACACTTAAACTCAAAATTTTGAAATTTTTTACTTTCATCAGAGCAGGGAATTTTGAGTGGACAACGGGTCTAAAGTCTTTGAAGTCTTTAGCATCCTTTTTTTTGGGGCCAGCACAATGTGGGTGTTATTCATATCTTTCAAAAGATTTCCAGTTCTGTAGAATTCATTCACCACTTTGAGAAGATCCTCCGAACAAATTTATCAAAATTTCTGGAAAAAATTAATGGAGAAACCATCCGGGCCTGGAGCTTTTTTGCCTTCTAAAGTAAACACAGCTTTTTGCAGCTCTTCAAGCGTGACAAATTTGGTGATATTTTTAAATCTCTGCTCCTCAATTTTATCTTGGGGAATAGCCTCCAGCATAAAAGAATTAGCCTCAACATTGATGATATTCCTCTCATTAAGAAGTTTTTTATAGAAATTTAGAGCTTCTTCCTTGATGCTATTGGGATCTTTTATAATATTTCCGTTACTTTTAGCCACTTCCATGATCCTAATACAAGCTCTGCGCTTCAAAGCGGTCATATGAAAAAACTTCGTATTCCTATCTCCTTCTTTAAGCCAGATAGCTCTAGATTTTAGTCTCCATAAGGATTCTTCTCTGCTGTAAATTGTATGCAACTCTGAAAGAATATTCTTTTCATTAGTTTGGTCTTCCACAGATCTCCCCATTGTATTCATTTTGATTTCCAAATCCTGGAGCTAACCAAGCTACTTAACTACAGAAAAAAAATATCTAAAGCAGGAGGTGACATGTGGCACAAATAAAAAATACCAAGAGGGGCATGTGTCTTCTTTCTGAAAAATTCTAAAGCAGACCCCTCGGGAAAATTTGAATTCCCCATAATTTAATTAAAATAGATGACTTATCAAGTCTATAACAGGGTTATAAAACTACGATGAAAAATAAAAACTTGTGAAAATCTAAAATACATGTCACTTGTCAATTATAATTGCACTTCGTAGTGTAGCTAATAAGCCAGAAGACAATTACTTAAAACTCAGACATCATAACCATATACATGTGTCTTTAATTAATTAGTTCATTATTTCACACTCTAAAAAATTTCAAACAAAATGCAAAATCAAAGATTGTAAAAAACTCTGTCAAATGATGCCACTTGTCAAAGATCTAATTACTAACATTATACACTTGGCGGCTTTCTGCCAAACTTCAACTAGATTTCCTTAGGTAGACATAAAAACCCCACAATAAGCTAAACTCAAAAATAAAGTTTAGGTCCGAAAAAAATAGGTGTCACGATCTTAGTGGATATGTCAAAGTAAAGAGTGACATCCTAAGAGAAAGAGTCTCACACTTACAAAGACTAACACAACAGAAAATTAATATGTGTCCAAATATAATTGGTTCGCACTTCGTAGAGAAACAAAAATATATTAAGGAAGAAATGGACACACGTGGATCCTTTTAAAAGGATTTCTTTTCGCAAGACTGACAAATTCAAAAAGGTGGATAATTCTTATTAGATAGCCACTACCACAAATGAAAATACTGACAGATGCAAAATATGGAGCAATCCTACTGGCTTGGATTTCACAAATTTAAAAAATGTGAAATATAAATATACTTGGAGAAACTTTATTGGTTTTGATTTCGTAAAGACATAAACAAGATAAAAATTTATGGTAACACAAAATATTAAGTGACTTGGAGCTTTCCTATTGGATCAGATTTCACAAATGACAGATGAAAGATAATAAAAGTCTAACAACGTGAAAAAATGTAAATCCCTTATTGCCTCATGTTTCACGACTAAAAATCAGATAAACAAAATAACTCACAACGCAAAGCAAGATTGAGCCTTCTGATTGGCTTGGGTTTCACAAACGTAGAAAGATATAAAAATAAACTGACAAACGCGAAGCAACTTAGCACTAAATGATTGGTCCAAGCTTTCATAGAAAATAAAAAATGCTAATAAAAGCAGACACAACAAAGCCACCTGGAAATCAATTATTGGATTGGGATTTGCAAAATCAAATCAAGCCAATAAATTTATTTTTTAACCAAATGGTGTAGATTTGAATGCCCAAACTAACTAGATCTAAGGAGATTCTTTTGGGTCCACACACAAAAGGATACATAATGGCTATAAACAACGTGAAAACTTACAACAAGTTCACAGACAACGGTTTTAGACTGAAAATGACTATAAATAGATGTAGAAGTAAATATCTAAGCATACAAAAGCTCAAACATGATCTAAACAACCATTTAGACACTATTTTTAATAAATATTTGGGTAGGAATTAGATTTTTAAACTCGATTAGCTTGAAGATGACTACAGAACAACTTGGGCTTCGTAGATCCATAAATACACTTCAAGATTATTTTATATATCTAATTAAAAGCTTCCAAATTGATCTTGTACATGCACAATCGCCAACTCTGATACCATGTTAGGGAAATTAAGTAGAATATATAATTGACAAAATATAAATCCACAGATAAAATGTTAGAGATTATAGATTATGATGTACAGTTAAATTAAACATATATTTATCTTATTAAAGATAGTGAATTATAGAGCTTAGATAATATGAGCTAAAATTAAATAACATAAAAGTAAAATGAGATAGATAATACTAGATTTAACTGGGGAAACCCAAAGGAGAAAACCCCACTGATATAGCATTGTCTATAATAAATAATTATCAGACTTTAACCCGACACATTCACTTCACTCCTCAGTCTCACAATACATAGCTCACATAAAACCTCAAGTTTTTCTGACTTAATCAATAGCTCAAATATCAGTAGTCAATCCCATACAAGATCATCCTATGTGTATAGGATGGGTGAACAGTGATGTCATTTCACTCTATTCGAGGTTATGTAGACCGGCTAAGTTTATTTTAAATAAATTTTTTAATAAGGGTCGTAAGTGGTAGTCATAGAGAGAACTCTTCTTAGAGGCGATGGTGATCTTTGAGTATTTTTCTTCTTCATATTCTCTTTGGTGACAACTGCAAGTAGTCAAAAATATCTCCATGTGTTATCCTTTGTCTTATTTGAATCTGTATAATCAAATAGAGACACTCTTCTGTTGAAACTAGTAGATAAAATGATTGGCATTGCCAGATGTGTTTTGTAGGGTCTCCAAATGCTTGATATCACAAAGATACACACCAAATATTAGTGAAATGACAAGAAAATAATTATTTAGTCCCATTGTGTGCACAAAAATTATTAAAGACTAAAGGTAACACCCTTGAGTTGATCATGGAAGATGAAATGCCTTAGATAACATGGGATTGTCTTCAAAGTGTGGAACTTTTCTCCTTGAAACAAATCTCCAAATAAGGTCAGTTCTTTCTTTCCTATCTCAATGCACACTAACCTAAACTACTCAAACTACAACTAAATCTAAAAATAAAGCTAAGGCATATAGGATCAATGGTTGAGAGGGAGTGGAAAATTTTAAAAATGAAAGGATGTTTATATATCAACACTAAGACAAGGTTCAAATCTAACCAGAAAGACATAGAACAATGACACATGCATATATTTTAATGGAAACATAGGGTTCTGATGAAATACATGAATGCACAAAACTCAATGAAAACAAGAGGGAAAATGTCCATGCCAAACAAAGAATGTTTGAAGGGAAAAAAATCACAGATGTATTTTATTTAATATATATTCATCATGTTTACATAGCACATGTTAGATATATCATGTGGAATGCAAAGTTGTAGAGGTTTGAAGGAAAAAAAAATGTGTCGTTCCAAGCCATAACATGCATATCCAGTAGAAAGGAACCCATAAAACATGCCTAAGAACTTACATTTATAGAATATGAAAAAGTGGGAGAGAGAGTGCGAGAGATGGGGGAAAATTAATAATTGGATGTTCTATGAACAATATAAAACCTACCGCCCATGAATCCTGTCACCATTAATCTCCCCGATAGACAACCATGTCTTCTATAATACACCATCACAACTTGCAAGCGAGGGCATGGGTGTTTTTTTTTATTTACTCCTGGTAGGTGAGGCGGTTAGGTATTTTAAATGAGAAACTAAGTGTTTCCTCTTGAGCTCTCATGATTTTCCCCAAAACTCCTATGATCCCACAACTCAATATTCAACCATGAAGGATATGAAAAGATGAAGTAAACATCACAAATCTCACATAATTTAGAGTAATGCACTAGAAGATATGATAAAAACATTTCCTCTTTGCTCCATGACATTTGGGTATGATTTACTTGCCACACAAGAAATTACTTTGAAATACGGCCCTTTTTGTTCTCTAAACACTCCACAAGTCTTTTAAAACATCATGGTTTCATGTATTTGAATGTTCCCACGGATTTAGAAATCCACAAGACACCAATCTCTAACCATCTACAAAACCTCTTTCACGAACCACCATATACTTCTAATTTCCTTTCACTTTTCCTTCGTACTAACGCTTCAAGTTGTAAAGATCCTTTGTCAATATGCTTCCTTTATTTCACAAACCCAAACATCCGTAGAATAATGCATTGGAAAATTATGTGGAATGTTGGGAAGTGTTCATGACTTTCTGGACTTAGCCAATTTAAAATCCATAATTTCCTTTTTGTGCGGTGCTTCAACTTTCTCATTCCAAATACTGCGAATCTCACTTGGTGGACTTCACCTTTTTCCTACATATTCTTCTAACTCCATAGAACATAAAATTTCTCCAAGTCCACGTAACACTATTTTTTCATGTTGTGATGGCCTAGGCTCCATCTGAATTTGCATAATTCCCAAGATCGGACTTCTTCATTCCGCGGGTTATGAGAACCCATAGAACACCAAATTCATTTGATCCATAGAATACTAAAATCTAGTATTTTGTGGCCTCTCAAAAAAAAAATTCCTAACTTCAAAATGAATTTTATGTTGTCAAAATATCCCTAGGGGTTTATTTTGGACAACAAAACTCCTCATATAAAAGCAGGCACTAAAGGCACCTAAAACTCCCTAAACAATGAAATAACTCATGTACATCCATTAAGGAAGCTCCCTCTACTAGTTTTAAGTCTCCTTCCAATTTTAGGATTCTCCGTCATCATCCTATAATCAAGAAAATATACCATTCCTCAGCATTTGAGAAAATTTGAAACTCAATCAAGGAATTATAAAAACACAGTTATCCAATTCTGATTGCACTGAGAATGATGTGTGGATTGGCTCATTTTTGGAGTAGTGCGTACATCGGTGGTGGATAGGTGTGCCCACAAACTAACTAGCTTTGTTTTCCTGGAAATCCCTCTTGCATTCCAAGGTTTTGAGGGTTTGAATAGAGTATACAGAGTCATTTTCATGGTGAACAAAGAAGAATGACAAAAAAAGAAACAAATTTCTAGCTAGGTGAAGCACTCAGGAAGTTGTAGACTAAGATTCGAAGCAGGTCCAAGACCGTATAGAAGGGTTGGGACCGTATAAATGTTATTGAATGAGTTGTATGGTTTTTTACAAGCTCAGTTTCAGGTCATAGTTTCAAAGACAAAGCATTTCTAGTTCTAGATCTTCATGTTCTTGCACTCAGACTGCCCAAAACCCTCCATATCCACATAAAATAAGCTAAGTTCACTCTCTCCCTTATGTTTTGGAATTTGTTAAGTAGACAGTCACTTTGAAAAGTATTATTCTAATTTGTGAAATTAATGTTGGAATTTAATTAAATCAACCTATTCAATTCTGAAATTAATGAACCCCCTTTGCAACACAAGGTGAAGACTAAGAATCCCATACCCCTTTCTCCTCCTTCATCCAAGCATGTCCTCAGCAGCACCAACAAAGGGAAATAACTTGATATTGTTGGGATCCTGGTATCCATTGGTCAAACCTCTCATGAAACCACTACCCACTCTGGTTTGAAGGCTCGGGTTATGAAGCATGAAGAAAGGATCAGGTACCTAAGAAAATATGTGGCTCATCTACTCAAGGAATGACCTAAGGGAAGAAAATATATTGATAGTAATCCCATGCTTGAGGCCAAAATAGAAGAAATTTCTAAGAAGCAGGTTGTTTTGGAGGAGTCTATTGGTCATATTTTTAACAAGTAAATTGATCACTTATCCATGCACAAGTCCTTCTTGGATTTCATTAAAAATCAAGTTAAACAGGTCTGCAATCTCAGCAATATTCCTTCTGGGATATGGAAGGGTGGAAAAGAGAAGAAACTTGATACCTCCACCATCAATATGGACAACCCCTCACAAATCACTACCCTCGATCTTTTTAATGCTATGAAGGAGGTCAAAATGTGTTTCAACAAGGTGCTCAAGTGAAGGTATTACTTGTTTCTTCTATGTGCTATATTTTAATGTTTTCTTTCGGTTTTGATGTTGCCGTGATGTTGTTTTTTTTCTCCGTACTAGCAGGATGTTCTGTGCTTCTATTTTTATCTTCTTATTCTAGATTCTAGGCCTTTTTCTCTGGGGTGTGGTCCCCACTTTCCAAAAACCACTTATGTAAATTTGTTTATCTAGTTTTTGAACCTTATTTTTTATTTTAGGGTATGGTCCCTTCCAAAACCTTTTACTAACAGTAAAAAACCATATCCATTTGTAACATTATTCATCCTTTTTATGTATTTTAATTAAGATATTACTAAATAAAAAAAGGTGATATCACCTTTAAAAGGTTGAAATCACTACGTTGGCACTACTCTGAAGAGGCCTTAAACCAAATATAGCTCTCCACCAAGCTTGTAATATATTTATGTTTGTGGCTAGTTGGAAATTTGAACCACTTTTACCATATTTGAGATGAGTTTTCTCTTACTATGACATTGAGTTGGGATCTTTGGGTGCTTAAAAATTAGGTAATTTAAACACTTTTACCTTTTTGAGTGCTTGAAAACTCTATTAGTGACTGCTCTAATGGATGTGCATGATATTTGGGAATATTTAATGAGCCTCGTGTTCCTTTGGTATTAGTATTTGTAATGAGATCTCATAAGAGTGTTAAGTGATTTCTAGGTGTATAAATGAAGGTGTGTGAACTTGCTTATATAGCGTTACAAAGGTAAATCATTATGAAAAGGCTGACTTAGAAGGATAAAATTACCTAATAAAGATGATTGAATTGAAAGAAAAGTTAGGGGATGTGTCAGTACAAGACCATACAGGTTGACAAAGAATGAAAAATTACATCCTTACCCTATTGTATGGTTTTGGAGAGGGTGATAGTGAGTTAAATCTGGAAGATACATCATGATAAGAAGATTTTAAATATTGATTTCTTGCATTTATATGTAGACTATGATTACACATAAGTGTGTAGGAATAAACAAGTTGGGAGAGAGATAGTAAGATGTATTGGGCAGGGATAGGATTTGGATATATTTCTTAGTAAAGGAGCATTGTCACAAGAAGAAGTTTCAAAGGGTAAATTTCCAAATTTGATTTTCCGCGTTTATCCCCTTTAAGTATGAAACATAAATTACATGCTTAAAGGAAAATATACCTAAGTGTGTAGACAAAATTTGTCTTTTATCAGAGTTTTTGTTATACATATGTGTTGGTGTTGGCATGCTCCATGGTGAAACCTACAATACATTGTATTCAATGTCCATAGTACAAATTTAACTGTAACTCGAATGTAAATATAAAATTTATACTTGAAAAAAGTGAAATAAAGATATGCAAAACATGGAAATAATACACATAAATTTTCTATAGAGGGAAGAGATCCCATTCTTTTCTCACACTTGGAGATTTGGATTGTATTTACCAAAATATCCAAAGGATTGGGTGTTAGTAGTCCCTAATTGTGGTGAAGGAGAAACTAGATTTAGGGTGCATACAACCCAACATGAAATAGAAGATAGAGAGAGATGAAGATAGAGGTATTAAATTACCCCATGGAGGAAGAATAGTGCGTACAATTTTTTTATTAACCCTTATATATTCCCCTTTGAAAGAGGATATAAAGGATTTCCTATGAAGAACTTAGCTACTTTAATACCTTCCACAACCCCTTGGGCCACATTTTTGCAGACGTATCTAATACAAACTTTAGATATATAAAAATGAAGTATAAAAGAGTATGGATTCCCCCATGCTCTTCTTGTGTGCCACACAACTAAATAAGAGTGTGTAATATGCTAAGATGATGATGGAGAAGGATAATCATGCCCCCAACCCCCTATATTTCAAGAAAAAATTGAGTACTTAACTGAAGAAAATAATGAAGAATTGAATATCGCTATATATTGCTCTGAATTATGTCAACCAATTTCAAATTTATGCCAAAAATATGAATATGTTAGTAGAATATGAAAATATAGAAAAACCCAGTGGAATCACTCCAGAGGAAAAAACATATGGTAGGGTTAGTAACATCCATACATTTTGGACCACTCTGTATAATTTTGAACCTGTGCAAATTTTTCCCAATTTTTGTATCTAGAGATGTTTTTGAGCGCTTGTACCCTTAGAAAACCTATGCCTAATCCTGTAAATATGACTCTAGGTGTAGAATATACTCTAATGAATTCCCCTAATTTTGAGGCACATTTGAGAAATAATTTGAGTGCATAGATAAAAATAATATATATACCCATGAACCGTATGTTTGATAATCTATAGGATAATTTTGAATGTTGAAGTGGTGGCCACCTTTGAGAATTTGTACCTGCAAAAGGGGTTACACATGGTAGAGACCTTGACATGCAATGAAACCACCAGTAAAAATTATAGCAATAAGATAAAAAAATAGTAACAATAATACAGACATAATAAAACAAACATGGAGACATAAAAATGGTTAAGTAATAAAATAGAAGAAATAACATTCAGGTAAGATTCACATCAAGGTGTAGAGTTGCAAACATGGGACACCTTAGTGTCATGAGGCAATAAAGGCACTTAGGTTGCATACAAGACACGAAATTTCATATAATAAATACATATAACCACAAACATGGGACACCTACGACATCCCAAGATAATCAAGGCTCTCAGGCCGCATATAATGAATCTAAAAAAGAGTAACACTAAAAAGTAGCAAACATGTTATGACAAATAGTGATAAAAGCATCATATAAAATAGTAAAGAAGCACATAAAGTAGGATCTTTTAGCATTGTACAAGACATATGTGTTAGTCCTATTAGCTAAAAATAAATCATGTACACCTTATATGTAATCAAGAAAAATGAGGAAATAGAAATGAACTATAATGAAAAAATAACACTTGTATAGTGTGGAGGGATACCCCAAAGAGAAGAATGTAAGGAACCAAGGTAGATCCTATTAATATTTAATGATTTGTGTCCTGCATCAAGCTCAATATACCTCATGAACGCATGTGTGTAAAAATTATATAGAAAATATATGTTACCTATCAAACCATAGTGACAAATAATATACGTAATGTAAAGTGCTAATAATTAAAATTGTGTATAGGTCACAGTTTTGTATTTTTACAACAATTTGAATGTTTTTGTATTTTATAATTTATTTATGTATAGGGAGATGGGTAGTATAATATATACATAATGATATTTCAATTAGGGGGAAAATGAACCCCAAAAGGTGAAGGAGGTGTAGGTCTCAAATATTTCATAATATATATAGAAACTATAGAGATATAACATGATAGAAATTCAAAGAGGGATAGCCCTATCAGAAATAATATGAGTAAAAGGTTGTGAATTGATATTTCTGATTAGATTACTGTGTCTAAAGAGATTGAAATTTACTATTATTGATTTTGATTTATGCATGAAATCCATTGTGATTGAAGTGAAATGATATAGCATGTGATGATCAAGCATAGTATTATCAGTATTTCCAGTCATATTGGAGCATCACCTTACCAAAGTACACATGGGCACATCTAATGCAAGGACACCTATTATTGGAAAAGAAGGAAGTTATATATCCATATTTTTTAGGGTACTTTTTCAAAGGTAGTTACAATAATAAGTATAGATGATAAGTGAATTAGGTCATTGAATAGGAAATCTTAATGTAATGAGGGGAATAAGAAAAATAAAGTGACTAGCCATTTGAGATTTTGAAAATGTACTAAGGTGAATCATGTGTGAATAATCAGTTGGTTATATGTGTCGTGAATGGGACCAAAAAGGGAGTATGATCAATGTGTGGTATAAACCTATGCTCTTTGGAAATCCATTTGTAGTTAACTATGATAGGTTGTTGTGTAGTAAGAATTGCATCTCAAAGGAGATCACTTACAGATGATTGTGGACATAGCACCTCAGTTGAAAAATGATATTGGAGAGTCAGACTTTTTTCAAGGTGACGTCGCAGTGGGGGAGAATAAGGTCTATTTGAATGTTGTGTATTAAAGTGATGTTCAAAAGGACTAACACATACGTCTTGTACATCTTGTACATCATGATGTACACCTTATATGTATAAAAATCATTATCATGATGTTCATTAATATGATGGAAGTTATAAAATGGGTGATCTTTTTCACATTTGATCCTATGATGAGGGTGATGGTCATTAGAAATTAATTTAATTAACACTTATCCATTAAATTTAGTAGAATATTGTGTGGCTGATCAATAGATTTTTCAAATTACGGTGGATTATTTCCTATGAACACAATGAGTTTGTATAGCAAGTTTGGGTTTAGGATGATAAGAACTGTTTCCATAATCTCAGACTTTTACTTTGACCTTGAGTAGGTAATGAATCTAGGTGCACATCATAATCAGGTATGTTATAAGCAACTAAAATGTCCTTATGTAATTGTATGGGTTGATGTGGGAGAATATTTTCCCATTCTAAATTTATAACATGGAGATAAATATCTATGAGTGAATCACATGTATCATAAAACAATTGTTGTTTGAGATGAAGTATGAGACCACAAAAATATGTATTACATTTCCATATTGATAGGTTAAAACAATAATAGGTGCATTTTTGCTTTAAACCATAAAATATAATCATATATGGGCTTCGTATTGTCTTGATGCAAAGAAGGTAAATTCTCATATGTAACTTTAGGTCCTCTATGATGAATAAAATGGGAAAGAAGATATTCTTAAAGTTTGAAGAAGGTACTAAAATATCCACTATGAATATGGGTAAACCAAAACATCACATCACTTATGAGGCTTTTAGGAAAATATTTTAGAAGTAACCTATCATTATTATGTGAAGCCATGATTTTCCAATAATTCTTAATATGAAGGTAAGTATTTGAAGTGCCATCAAATAATTGAAATGAGGGAGTAAAAAATTCCTAGGAAAAGGATATTGAAATATTTTACGTGGAATCAAATTGTGATAAATAGTATTGGAATCAAGGCTAGCATAGTAAACTTTACTTTCTAAAGTTAGGGCATACACTTTACACTAAAAATCACCTACCACATACATAACAGAGAACATATTAATGAGGTAAGACATAAATACTTAAGGGCTCATTCAAGGGCTGTACTTTACCATTAATATTAGCCATAGGGACAATATTTCAATTAAAAATAATATAGGATTATATGTCATGTGAAGGAACATTGGGTATATCATAAGGTTCTATAGCATTGGTTTCACATGGGGGTGGAAAAGTAATAATATAATTAGTTACAATCAAAGTACTATAAAATTTTCCAAGAAAAATAGAAATGTTTCTATCATTAGGTACATTATCATCTATAAGTGGTAAAGAATAAATAATAATAGAATCATTATTTTGGCTTTCAAGGAGAGGAGTAGAGGCTATGTTATTAGAGTCGTCCCGTCGCTAGTTGGGCATATATATATATATATCATGTGATGCCCATCAGTCCCATCATGTTACGTCATCCCCTAATGGGGGAAATGGATCTCATATCTATCCATAGTCTGGGAGGATGAACATATATATATATAGGGGCCATAGAAAGAATAGATATATCTTGACACCCTAGATCAGACAAAAGTAGAACCATTCATAGTATGTGTCAGATGGATATGAGAATCATAATTTATGTCATTAATTTTGCATACAAGAGGAAGAGTAGAGACACAAATAGAATCATTCATAGTATGTGCAAGTGTGAAAGAGGTATCATAAGTAGTTTCATCACTTTTTCATTCACCACTAGTGAATCTTTATCACTATCAGAAGAGTAAGATACACATCAATTAAAGTATATGTTGAGTTATGGAGCTCAATTACTTCAAACTAGCATGTTATAAATTAAACTTACAGGAAAGCACAGTAACCGACATCGATTATGGAAGGACCGACGTCAATCACCTATGACTGCCATCAGTCAAGCAAGGAGGAACCAACATCGGTTAGGACTAACTGGCGTCGATTACTTGTGCATGAGTGTTTTATTTAACTCACAACATTTACATATAATTTTAGTATTAAAGTAAATATATTTATTGCAATTGCATGGCTAAGTGAGCTAAGTTTGCATATGCCTATATAATCATGAAAGCTATGGTTTAAAAAGATAGGATGTGTAAGAATTAATGATTAGTGTGAGAATAATTGTGAGAGAGAGAGAGAATTCTTGGAGAAGAAGGAGAAGCTTGAGATAAAGAAAGTATTGTACATCTGAGAGAGGTATGGAAGATTGTAGATCTTCAATTGCATATCTCTTATGAAAGCTTTGGATAATATATTGGCTTGTTTCTTGGTGGATGTATCCCACACTGGGTGAACCACATTAAATCTGGTGTTGATTTATATCTCTTGTTTATGTATATTTATTCTGGTCGAATATCTACTTTTATTACATGTATGCTTAGATATGATATATAATCTGTACAACCTTGTACTAAGCCCAACAACTAGTATCAGATAGCTTTGTTGGAGGGTTTTATGTGTTGACAGATTTACTCACAGAGGATTTTCTGATTGAGTGGGAGCTATATCAATGACATGGAAGAAGAAAACAAATACAAGGTAGAGAATTTTGATGGCTGAAATTATCAATTATGGATGATATAGATTGAGGATTATATGTGTCAAAGAGATTTGTACTTATCGTTGGATGAAAATTCTAAACCTACGAAGATGACTGATGAAGAATGGAAGATTCATGACAAAAAGGCTTTTGGATCTATAAAATTAAGCCTAGACAGTATCTGTGGCTTCCAATATTATAGAAGTGACTTCTACGGTAGATTTAATCAAATCTCTTGCTAATTTATATGAAAAAACTAATGCTTTAAATAAAGTTTATTTGATGAATAAACTATTTAGTTTCTAAGATACATGAAGGGTGGATCTACATCTAGTCACTTGAATGATTTTTGGTCTATTGTAAATCAGTTAAAATTGGTTGATATTCCATTGGATGATGAAGTGAAAGCACTCTTATTCTTATGGTCTTTGCCTGCTAATTGGGATAACTTGGTAATCACTATTAGTATTATAGCATCTGCTAATAATGTTTTTAAGTTTTGATGATATGCAGTTAGTATAATCTTCAATGAAGAAATTTTTAGGAAAATTACAAAGGAATCATCATCTGGGAATGCTTTGAATGTAGAAAGAAGAGGCATGGAAGAAGGAGAGATCCAAGCGTAAGAATAATGGGAAATCAAACTCAAGCGAATGGAAAATTTAAATCCAAAGGTAAGGTAATTACCTATTGGAAATGTGGAAAGAAAAGGACATGCAAAGAAAGATTGTTTGGTCAAAGGATAAAGAGAACCAACACCTATATAAAGGTAAAGAATCAAATAAAGGAAGCAAATACTGCAACAAAGGTAATGCAAGATGTTCTTATTCTTTCTTTGGATACTAGAATAGAATCATGGGTTTTAGATTTAGGGGCTTCTTTCCATGTACAACTCCTAATAAGGGTTATTTCAAAAATTATGTCTAGGGAAAATTTCGGGCATGTTTATTTGGGTGATGATGAACATTATAGTGTTACTGGGTAAAGGGGAAGTTCATCTAAAATTGTAGAATGGAAATATATGGGTATTAAAAGATGTGATGAATATGCTAAGCCTCAAGAGAAATCTTATTTCTGTACATGGCAACTAGGTGAAGCTAGTTGCATGGTTACATTCACAGCAGAATCTTGGAAAGTCACCAAGCGTGCTTTTTTTTATGGCAAGAGGTAAGAAGGTAGGAACGTTATTTTTATCTACCTATGTTATTGATTCCTTTTATGTGCTACCTACTTCAGATTCATATGCATGTATGTGGCATAATCGGTTGGGCCATATAATTCAAAAAGGAATGCATATCTTAAAGGCTAAGGGTAATTTATCAGATTTGAAAGATTTAGATCTTGATTTCTGTGAGAATTGTATCTTTGGAAAGAAAAACAGAGTGAGATTTCTCAAATTTGAGTGCAACTAAGAAGTAGCAAGAAATTAGAGTCTGGTACACTCAGATGTGTGGAGACTAGCCCAGGTAGTTTCTTATGGAGGATCCTAGTATTATGTTACTTTCATTGATGATGCTAGAAGAAAGGTATGGGTTTATTGTGATTAAATGTAAACCTGATGTTTTTGATACTTTTAAAAGATGGAAATCCTTTGTTAGAGAATAAATCAAATTCAAAGTTAAAGTACCTTAGATCTGAACGATGGTGGTGAATATTGTAGCAAGGCTATTTCAATGATTATTGTTCAGTACATGGAATACGTAGAGAAATGACAGTTCCTAGAACACCACAAGGAGAATTGTGTTGTAGAAAGAATGAACAGGACAATCGTGGAACATGCTAGAAGTATGAGGATAACATGTTGGATTTCTCTTGTAGTTTTGGGTAGAAGAAGTTAATATAGCAGTTTATTTGATTAACCAGTGAGCCTTCAAGTTCACTAGATGGAGGAATACCAAAGGAAGCTTGGATTGGAAAAGAGGTAGATCTTTGTTTTTCTTAAATTTTTTGGTTCAGAAGCTTTTATCCATATTGATAAGAAAAATATTGGATGCAAAATCCAAGAGATGCACTTTCATTGGTTATGGATCTAGTGATTTCGGATTCCTTTTTTGGGATTTAGAGAATTCTAAAATTATTAGGAGTCGTGACATTGAATGGAATGAAAAGAGAATGTACAAGGATCACAATTTTGGTACCCAATGATGAGCTAGTTGAGAATTTTGTGACTGAAAATGAACTCTTAGAATTCAAATTAATACCTACAGGGTTACATAGTAACCAGTGTTAGCTGACCCTTGACCAGTATTGGTCAGCTGAACCAGTATCGGTTACAGAAGATCCAAACTAGAAATCAAGTTAGTAGAATCTGGTGTCGGTTATAGGTGACAAGCATGTTGGTCACTATCAGAATTGGAAACAAATGTCCAAGAGGTCCAGAATGAGCCTCAAGCACTCCAAACTTCTATGAGAAAGTCCACAAAGGGTAAGTAAACCTTCAAAAAGATTTACACCTTCTCTATCTTATTTATTACTGATTGATAATGGTGAACTAGAAAGTTTTGAAGAAGCAATGCAAGATAAGACCCACATGTGGAGTGGGAGTATGGCATGGATTAGGAGATGGACTCCTTGGAACAAAACAAGACTTTGGAATTTAGTTAAGTTTTCAGCGGGTAAGAGGAAATTGTAGAACAAGTGGGTTTACATGATCAAAGAAGAAGAGGGTGGACAGAAAATATACAAGACAAGGCTTGTAGTAAATAGTATTTACACATAAAGTAGGTATTGACTTTGGTGAAATATTTTCTCTTGTTGTTACAATGAATTCCATATGCATATTGTATTGATTTTAGTTGTCTGTACATGATTTGCATTTAGAGCAACTAGATGTGAAGATGGAATTTCCTTTATAGTGATTTTGATGAAGATAATTATATGCAGCAGTCGCTTGGGTATGAAGTTAAGAGTAAGGACAAATTAGTGTGTAAGTTGAGAAAGAGTTTATATTGGCTCAAGCAATCTCCAAGGCAATGGTACATGAGGTTTCATAGTTTCATGTATAAGCATGGTTACTTGAGATGTGAATCTGATCATTGTGTTTATTTCAAAAAGCTTGAAAATGGGAGCTATATTATTTTGTTACTGTATGTGGATGATATGCTTATTGCAGGCATCTAATATGTAGGACATTGGTGAGCTTAAGGGAAAGCTAGCTCACGCCTTGGTTATAAAGGATTTAGGAGCTGCAAAAAGAATCCTTGGCATGTAAATACACAAACGACAGGAAGAACAAGAAATTGTATTTGTCTCAGGAGGCTTATATCAATAAGGTGTTGGAAAGGTTTAACATGCAAGATTCAAAACTATTTAGTACACCTATGTTTGGACACTTCAAATTGAGAAAAGATCAATCTCCTTCATCACATGAAGTAGGTCAAATGCATGACACAAGTGCCATATGCTTCATCAGTTGGAAAGTATCATGTATGTTATGGTTTGTACCAGACCATACATTACACAGGCAGTGGGAGTTGTGAGTAGGTTTATGGCCAATCCAGGTAAAGAGCATTGGAAATTAGTTCAATGGATTCTCAGATATTTAAGAGGGACATCTAGCATGCAGTTATTCTATGGAGGTTCAGATATTTATTTACGTAGCTATGTTGAATCAGATATGGCTAGAGATCTGGATGGTAGAAGGAGCAGTACTAGATATATTTTTACAGTACGTGGGATGGCAGTTACTTGGACTTTAAGATTACAGAATGTGGTGGCTTTGTCTACTCCATAGAGGCAGAGTATGTTGCAGCTACAGAGGCTAGCAAAGAGACGATATGGATGATTAGGTTCATGGAAGATTTGGTAAAGGAGTAAGATGATTGTAAATTGTTCAGTGACAGTCAGAGTGCAATTCATTTGGCAAAGAACTCAGCATTTCATTTTAGAACAAAACACATTCAACTAAGATATCACTTGATACGGCAGGTATTGGAGGATGAAAAGTTGAAACTGAAAAAGATTCATATGAGTGAAAACCCTGTAGATATGCTAACGAAGCCATTATTAAAAGAGAAGTTCGAGCTACACTTCAATTCTGTTGGTCTTCGATTTTGAGACTTGAAGAGGAAGAAACAAAGCTAAGGAAAGGATCGAAGAATGACATTGTACAGGTATAGTGCAGTAATTAATCTCCAAGTGGTAGATTCTTGAGTTGTGGAGCTCAATTAATTCAGTTTAGCATGTAATATAAAACTTATAGGAAAATACAGTAACTGACATCTGCTATGGACGAAATTGACATCGGTCACTTATGACCGACATCGGTCAAGGAAGGATGAATCAGCATCAGTTAGGTCTAACCAGCATCAGTTACCTGTGCGTGGGTGTGTTTTAATTAACTCTTGGGAATTAGATCTAATTTTAGTATTAAAGTAGATCTATTGATTGTAATTACATGGCTAAGTTCCCTAAGTTTTTATATGCCTATATAAGCATGAAAGCTAGGGTTTAGAAATATAGGATTTGTAAGAATTAATGATTATTGTGAGAATAATTGTATGAGATAGAATTCTTGGAGAAGAAAGAGAAGATTGAGAGAAAGAAAGTAATTGTACATATGAGAGGTGTGGAAGATTGTAGATCTTCAATTGTATATCTTGTGAAAGCTTTGGATAATATATTGACTTGTTTCTTGGTGGATGTATCCCACACTAGGTGAACCACGTTAAATCTGGTGTTGATTTATATCTCTTGTTTTGTATATTTATTTTGGTAGAATATCTTATTTTATTACACGTATGCTTAGATATGATATTTAATGTGTACAACCATATGCTAACCCCAACAATATAGATTAATGAAACATCATCATAAACTAAACTAGAAACAATTTCTTCATCACTATATTCTAAATAAACTATTGGATGAGTAAGAGCATCCACTTATGGAAAACAAGAGGTTTTTTTACAGTCATTATCCTAACATGTTAAATCATAAGTTCTATAAGAAGATCCAGTGTCATCAATATACTAGGAAAAAGGAGTGGAACAAATAAGATCATTAATGAGATCATCATTGCAAGGATTCACTAGAGAGACTCTTAATTGTGGTTTATAAGAATAAGCATGGGTACTAAGAGAAGCCATGGGGGATGGGTCATAGTGGGTGGGAAGTTGGGAAGCACAAGAGGATTTATGGACTATTCACAATATGGACAATATCATCCACATAAAAATATGGGGGAGAAATGACATGTCTTTGCAATCCCAGAAGTGGTATAGACTTAATTATAGAGATGATAATCGTTATGTTTTTGGAAGGCAAGAAATTAATCCATGGCTACATGTAGTCACTATTTCTTTATCAATACCCTAGGCATGTTGGCACCTCATCTAGCTAGAAGTTGAACATAAACCCGAAGCACGTGAAGGTACCAGGTCCCTCTTTTGATGCTAGCTTTTTCAAGGAGTTAACATGCATGGAGAGATATTTCATAATGGAAATAGATAAACTAGATGAACTAGATCTAATCATACAATTAACAAATCATAACCATGTGTAAAAAAATCTAAACAAGAATCAATAATAGGTTTACCATGCATGATCTAGTAATGGAAACATCAATAACAAGAATCCATCCACAGAACCCCATTCCATTAATCAACATAAAATATAGTAACTGTATACATCAATAGTAACTCCATAATATTATGTGCATAAGTAAAATAGCATCATAACCTCACAATAATTCATGGAATCCCCATACAATGTGAATCATACATATATAGGGGGTGGGGAATTTCCATTCACCTCTCATGCGCTCTCCAAAAATATCTCGCATGTTAGAAATAGACATATGTGTGTTACAAATCAACTACAAGAGTGTGCAAGCGCACTAATAATAGATTATCTTATAATATAAATTGTAGATCTAATATTATCAATAGCATATGCTCTGCATGACACTTTAACTTCCTTCGCATGAGATCTAGATCAAAATAGACTTTTCTTGAACTTCAAGTCTTCATGCTCTATTATTATGTCCTAAACCTTTCTTACCCACTACTCCAACCCTCTATCTTTATAATTTTTCCTGTGGCTCATAATGTGGCTAAGTATGGAATAAAATATATCATGGTGTGATCCTTCATGTGTTATTTATCTTTCTCTCACGTGTGCTTTCACGCCTAACTCCCGTGCGTCAAAACCCCTCTCGCCGCTTATACTTAGTATCTTTTTTAGGGGTCTAACACTACACAAATAATAATATATGAAATAATAAATGATATACACATACTAGGACAACCCAAGGGTTTTGTAATCAAAACCCCAACCAAAAGAGCTAGACAAGACCCTATATTGGGTGAAGGGTTATAGAAAAAGTGGGTTTACCAAATGTTTATAGCTTAATTGATTTTATAATGTTATGGAAATGTAAAATAAATAAAAGTGACGTTTTGTTATAGGGTGTTGTTTTGGTTAATTAAGTTCCAAAATTAATCACGCAAGATCATAACAACACATTAATACTTTAAACTAGTGATAACAATATGTTATAAGCTTAAATACATAAGAGGAGATATGCAATTAGCTATGAAAAGTGATGCAAGATAGATCTTGATGTACAGAATGGAGAACCTGGGCATACTAAACTTGAATATGTCTTGTTCCTAAGACTACAATTGGTAAAATTCGCTTAGTATGGAACCATATAGCTCTACCAAGATTGGTTGTATGTTCTTAGACCTAACGAGTGGATTTGGACCCACTTGGAGTGGGGTTATACAACCTTTTTTTCCCTTCAATTTCCTACAAATGGGATTAACCACATCAAATCTCAAATTCACTAACAACCATCACGATCCTCATCTTTCCCACATCAAGACCCATGTTGACAAGGGAAAGTAAAAACTAACCTCTACAAAAATCCCCTCGTGATCATAATCATATCATATATGATCACACCCAACTAGTGAGCCAACAATAGGCCATTTTGGCATCACACATTGAAACATCAAACCCATCATCTCCCAAACATAAATCATATCTTTCCCCTGTGTATAACCAATCCAATTCAGCCCTTGTGCCACACTAATCTACTTGGGCACCTGAACCTATCCAATTTAATCTAGCCCTTGGTACACACTAATCTAATCTATCTCCTAAGCCACACACATCAACCAATTTGTCCCATGTGTCACAAAACTCCTCTCTTCTTATGGGAAATCTAATAATACAACTAAACAAAGACACTTCGCCCCCTTAGGTTAATCCTTGAACACCATATTCCATTTATTAAAAACCATAAAAATAATGATTAACCCACCAATAACACCTTAGGAACATGTTAAAAACGTCTTATTATTAATAAATCCACTACCATGAGTTCCATCACACCAATGAACATTTGACCAATCAATGTTTGCGCTTAAAATCTTAAGTCCAAAACCTTATCAATTAAGGACATATTCTACTTGTTTCACTCTATCCACCTTTTCGGATGCATCAAAATCCTCTCCCAAAGTAACATCCACCATCTAAATTCCATTCCACATTGAAACTTCCCTTAACTATGAAAATCCATGAAAATTATGGCACCTCACCCTTCATCAAGGAGGGCCTCCTAGTGAACGGGGAAATCTAAATCTCTTCTAGCTTCTAATTTCATGATGAAAACCTTTAAATTTATATCCTATATATAACAATATGTTCACCATCATTAATCATCAAGTAAAATGCATAGGAATCCTTGAATAAGGAATCAATGAACCTATTTTCCTTCATCACAACCCCATTCTTTATATAATAGGTTACAAGCATATCACTGATGATATCTCTTCCAACATCAAAACACAATCTACTTGTGACTTGGGTTTCATCAATCCTTTTATTGACGTTGTCATGCCAACTACTTAAATCCAAAATTAATTTTTTGACCCCTTCAAACAAGTCTAACCAACTTAGATATCATCCATTTTTTTTCAAAATTACCAAACCATCACCAACATCATGGGGGTCTACAAGGATATATCATAATGAAACTTTGTTATAGGCTTTGACATTAACTTGGATGTATATGATTAACTTAAATATGAAGATAAAATTCCTCATCCCAATTGATCCAAAAATATAAAAATAAAACAACAAAAATAATTAACACCACTTATTGGAAAAAAAACCACAAGCACAAATCACAAATAAAACCTAATAATCCAAAACAATAAAACATCTTTCAAAATACCAAAACAATTGATCTATCCAAAAAAATCGTAATGATTCATCACCTACAAATAAATCTTATTTCCTTCACATTCACATAACCTTGGTCTATCATTACTTAGAAACTTCAAGCATATTTTTCCTCCTAAAGATCAAAACACTTCATCACACACTTTATCATATTTTTGTGAAGACTCTCAGGTGTAGTTGTTTACACTAGCCAGTGTCATATTCACACTCAATTCCACTCCCCCATCAAGCAACTCATGATTCCTAACCCTTTGAGATTTTTCAAGAGAACAAAATATATTTTCACAAAAAAAGAAAAAAAAATAAAAATTAGAAAATATAAATGTAATAATAATAATAATAATAATCAAAAATAAAAATAAAAATCAATATCAATCTCTAGGGGTGTTTCTAGTATCTATACAGAGTCTATGGATACCTAGTTAATAGTTGAGGAATATTATGAGAAGAATTAGATACATCTCCACTAGGGCTATTGTTGGTTGTGGAGCCTTATAGTGATGGGGGTTGTAAGAGGGCTTCACCCCCCTTGCGGGGTCCGGGGTGATGCCCCCCTAGTGGGGGGTCCGAGGGCCACGCGTCTTGGTAGGGGTTCAAGGGTAGTGCCCCCAAAAGCCACATTTTATATGTATTTATGCATTTTTAAATATGGACTGTTCATTATTAGGTCAGAGATCTAACGGGTGGTTTTCTATGATTCCCTAAAATGATAAAAATCCTAATATATTTAAAGGGTCATTATGTATGAGGCTCATTGTAAATGTGGTTACACTGTGAGAGAGAGTTTTTCTGGACTGAATAAAAAGGATTGGTTGTTTCTAGTGGACATAGCCCATTTTTGGGTGAACCACGTTAAATTTGTGTCTCTATTTTTATTGCATTATTTTCTGTTTTACGTTTTCTACATTATTGATTGCATGTTCGTTTATCTGTACAACTAGTATAATCCTAACAACTATGGATTCCTGGATTGCATCATTTCAATGCATAACTTCAATTCACATTGTGCACACCCCTCCATCCACCTATTAAAATCAATCATTCCTAGACATTGGCTAGTTTGTCTTCACGTAATTCTCATCCAATCTTCACTTCAAGTGGAAATTAACCATAAAAATCACACACATTATATTTTAATGAGAAATAGGGAAATTATGTTTCTAGGTTTGATTTATACCTCGATCACACTCTTTTCTTAGTCCAACTCTTGTCTTATAATTTGATCCTTTTGGATCATATATTTTTCATCATCAATATTATTTCAAACCATCCATCATAAACATCCATTCCATCCACATCTTTCTTCACCCAAATTGAACATCCGTGGGAATTTTATGACCTCTGTTTTTCATCTAATATAACTTGTAATCCTTTCTAACCATTACTATCATGAATTTTGGAAGCATTTATCTCAATATTTCTAACATTCACTAAGGGAACCATCAAATTTATCCATTCCTTGATCTCCTAAATCATCCTACACCATGCATTCCATCCCTTCATCCATAACATCTCAAACATTTTGTACAGATCATCCTACCCTAAACCTAGGGATAGATAAAATTCCTCTCTCACATATCATTCCATCCTATCATATATTTTCCTACATCCCTAAAATCCATCTTATCATATCATTCCCTCACCCATGTTATCCTAAATTATTTTAGATGCCCCATCCAAAAAAATGGTGTTTGTAGGATAAATTCAAGTCCTTTCCTACAGCCCTCAACTTCATACTATCATATCCCATCATATTCCACCTGGAACATCCCTTATCTTTCCTATCCCGAATATTTTAATCCATCTTATCCTATCGCTCCCACAATATCTTGAATATTTTTAGCCATCCCATACCAAATCATATGTATTCCCCTTTCATCCAATATCATTTCCATCCTTAACACTAGAATGAGTTTTTCCCTTTGTGATTTTCCCTTCACTCATCGTCTAAAATATAAAAAGTACTTAAAAATTCATTAAAATTATATATATATATATATATATATATATAATCCTAAAAAATATTTTAAAAACCTTTAAAAATATTTAAAATCAAAATAATGCAAAAAATCATAAATACCACACATCCAAAATCATTTGTCTTTTCCTAAATCTAGCTGAAAATCCTTATCCTAAAACCAATCAATCAATGTAACTTCTCTTGGATACATCATTCTAAATACCACTCCCCTTATTCAAAGCTATATCACTTATACATGTATTCAACAAGTTCAACAACAAACAATCATCAAACTATATCAACTACCCTACACTTAGGATCTTCGCTAGTAGCCTAAAATGGCTCAAAATTTTAAAACTCACCTTATTTACCTTAAAGATCTTCAACTCTCACTATACCATGTCCATACATCTTATGAAAAGCTAATTCAACCTCTCAAATGATCACACTTCATGAAATCTCCATTACTCTTACCTTCCTTCTTCTCTTCCTTCATTAGCTTCTCAACCTGACTCAAGCAAGTTTTGGCCTTATAGCCTTCAATTACTCCTTCAAAATTTAAACATTGTCACACGATCTCAATCCAATATAACAACAATCATCAAATTGATTAGAACCAAGAATTTCATCCAATTCCTTGAGATCCACTCAAAAACGACTTTTCTAGGCTCTTAAGACAATGCCTTTGTATGATTCATGTTTATAATATTATATCCTTACCCAAAATAAAATACAAACTTCTTCAAACGCCATTTACCTTCAATATGGTGTGTGTAAAATTTTATAAGCTAACTCCTCATTCTCTCTCAATCACTCATTTTCACTTTTCTCGCTCTCAAGTTCCTTGTAGCCCTTCTTTTAGACCTTTTCATGCATAACTTTTGATATCCTCACTCATCTGAAAAATGAAGAACATCTTAGGATACCCATTTTTCCCTTTCATCTCTACACAAAATTATAACATGCTTTTTTTATAAATAATCCTCCAAATCCACTATCTTAAGGTTCAATATAGGTCTCTAAGATGCGCCCACAACTCTCTAAGGAGACTATCATGAATTTTGAGATATTAACATATTTTCAAGGAAAATTTCTTTTTGGATCCGATTGAGGGCTAGGTATAAATATTTTTCTCAAATTTTCAGGCTCTAAGACCAAGTATAAGGCCCTCAAAAATAATTTTGTGTACAAACCCTAGCTAGGGTTTCCTAGAAACCCAGTAGTGAAGAAAAGCTTATAAATTCCTTCAAATACAATTTCAAAGCCCAAATTTATAATTGGAGGCCTATTTCTACATGTTCCATGTGATTTCCTTGATAGTGGGAAGAAATTAACTCATTAAATCTTGAAAAATACTTGAATCTCACTTACTTGGACTGTGTATGGCAGGATTTTACACATTCAAGAGATTAAATCACATTCCTTTCACACTTAAACCCTATGATAGAGATTCATCTCATTCTTGTGCTCCTAACTATGACAACAGATTACAAATGCAAGTTAACACATACATAGCATCTTGCAGACTATAGGTGACTGTAATACAAGTCTTTCAATGCATCTTCATAACAAGGAAACAAAGCATATGGATTTTCATAAGTATTAGGATATCTGAGTTCAATTTTACTAGCTTATTAGTATATACTCCATCTACAAACTCAGTTGCATACCATTACAATATTTCACACACCATTACATAGTCTCGATATCACACACACAGTCTAAGCTTTAGTCTTCTGAAAAAAAAATAGAGCATGCATATTCAAATCCTCATGAACTATTCACTAAAACCAAAGAAACTTTATACTCATTAATATTAATCACTAAATGTCCAAGCCACCAATATCATACACAAAATTCTTGATAAAGAAAACATATAAATCCTTACAAAAACATAACTTTATTACTTCAACTATATTTTCTTTAGAAAATTGCATGTTCCTTAATTTTTTCTCTCCTCTCAGACCTCGAGGAACCTTCTCTCTTCCTCTCCTTACCTCCTTTAGGAGGATAACTACTTCACTCATTCGAACCCATCTTATTTTATGAAACTTCTCTTTAGGAAACCTAACTAACTATGTGACTCGTCAAGCTCATACATAATAAGATAGACTGATTTACATTTTTATCACTTATGACTCATACCTACTCCTAGATCCTATTTCACATTCCTAGACACACTCACACACACACACTTTAAACCATCAAAACACCCTTTTCCACCTCTTAACAAGCTTACATTTCACTTTTACATCATTAGAAAAATTGAATTTGTAAAAAGAATGGAAATACAAAAATTTGAATTTGTGACTACTAGACCACCTATTGCGCCCTCTCAGGACCTCAACACATTCTAATACACTTATTACAACTATGAATGAAGAGTAATTCTAATTTTTGATCCATTTGATGATTCCCATATATCATACTCCCAAGGTGGAGAAAATAATTCCATGTACTTCTTGCATATATAGCTTGTCTTCAACTAAATCTTCATCATCTTCATATGCTCTTTCTTTTCTTCCTTCGCTCCTACTATCCTTGTTTCTTCTTGACCACCTGGATCCCATATAGTGTTCTTCATGTTTGCATTTTCCTTGAATTTTATTCTTTTATTCTTGAGTTTCACCTTCATCTTCATCATTTTCAAGCTTACATCCTTTGTACCTACACAAACAAACAATACAATAGAAAATACACATTCCTCTTCATGTTTTGTTACCTTATTTATCTTTGTATAAATCTTTCTCGTAATTTCCTCAATGCTTTCCTTTATCAAATGGACTAAAAAAGTGTCCATATTCGTCATTTTATTTCTTAAATTATTTTTCTCTCACATTCACCACCATATCAAGCTACTCTAAACATGTAACTGCAACTTCTTTACCCTAATGGAGATCATCATTTTCCCATGAAAGCACTGCATTCTTATATGTACATTTACTATCCTCTTTTTGATCCATCACACACAACAAGTCTTGTAATCTATTTCACCTATACAAAGTTGATCATCATACCTCGTATGTTCATCATACTCATAATTCCATTAACCCTTACTTGTTTCGAGTTTCTCAAATGCACAAATGGAGTCATCTTTTACAAGTTCAAGGAAATCACCAAAATAAACATCAATATCAAGTAGCAAACAATCAAATTTACTTATAATTTCATCATCCTTTGCATGCATCACTTCTTTAGCCTCTTTTCATGTTTGTCTTCTATGAGTTCTTCAACCTCTTTCATCATTACATTCTCTCTCTCATGTACCATACTTGCATTCATTCTTTACCATACCATTTTTGGTTCCTTATGCATTGATTGATGTCTCAAAAAGCATAAATTCTCTTTCTTACCTTGTCCTTGTTCACTTGACCTTTCATTCACTTGTTTTGGCTTGATCTCTTCTTTATTTTCTGATGATTTCAAAAGCCATTTAGGAATCACATACCCATTATCTTTAAATATTTTTGATAACTCCACATGGCTCTTTTCTTCAATCATCTCTTTTTGACCTCTTTCTTTTGCTTTTCCACTTACCTCAACTTATTTTCCTCTAACTTGATTGTCTTTCTCATCTGTAATTTTTTTCTATTCTTCACAAGTAGCTCTATAGGCCACTTCACTTTCTTTCTCATCACATATCCAACCTCTTCTTTCATCACACTCTCATCTCTCATCAATTCTCCAAGCTTCTCTATATCCTTTCTCAATTATTTGAACTCTTTCTCCATCCATTCTTATTGTTTTCTTTCCTCTTCTCTCTTCTTATTGGCTTCTTTCTCCTTTCTTTGTCTCTCTTCTTATGGCTTATCAACTTCACCATCTCTCTCACTAACTCTTCTCTATCCATATTTTATCTTTTTTCTTATTTTATCAATCAAGTTCTCTTCACCTTTATTCTCTTCCACACCTCACCTAGGATTCCAACCTACTCTTTTTGTGTCTTTCAACTCTTCTTCTTAGCCACTTTTCACTTCCACTTCTTCTTACTCTTCACATGCACCTGTCAAACTCATTCACACACTCGAAATCCACTATTAGCTACAAAAAATATTCAATTATTAATAATAATCTTTCTCTGGTACCAAAATGATGCAAAGCTATATCACTTTTCCATTCATTCAACAAGTTCAACAACAAACAATCATTAAACTATATCAACTAATCTACACTTAGGATCTTCACGAATAGCCTAAAATGGCTCAAACTTGCTAAAAATAACCTTATTCACCTTAAATTTTTTCAACTCTCACTATACCATGTTCATACATGTTATGAAAAGATAATTCAACCTCTCAAATGATCACATATCATCAAAACTCCATTACTCTTACCTTTTTCTCTTCCTTTACTAGCTTCTCAACCCAACTCAAATTTTTTTTTTCCTTGTAGCCTTTGATGACTTGATGCAGGAGCATCATATTGGTAGATTTGGAGCACAATAAATTTTTAATAATCCTTTGAAAGGAATTGAGCATGTACTATGAGTTGTCAAATTTTTCCATCCATTCATATCATTGTTCAAAATTTAAATTTGTGTATGCATTGTAATAGTGAAGGTGAAAAATCATTCTAATAAGTGTAAATTCATTAAGCTAACTAATTATGAGAGGTTGAATAGGTGGAAATGAGTTTTCATAAGCTTTATAAGGTCATGTAGACCATAAAATATAGATGATAGGGTCATTAATAGCTCAAAACTATAGGAAAGAAAAAGACAAAGTTGTCATTAATGCTTGATAAGCATGACCCTAGATGGGGTATGGAGGTGGAATAAGGTCAAAATTATGAGTTTAAATAATCTCAGGGATGACTCTATGAATTAAATTCCATTATTCCATGTGAATACTGACTATGCATGTTGTAGGACTGTAGTAGATCACTTGAAAGGGTTACAAAGAAGGTGAGCTAGGAAAAATAATCATAGAGATAGTGCATGGAAATTTTGTACACTTCAATAATTATGAAGGAGGTCTATATAACATGTAACCATGCCATAGAAACCTTCTACTTGCATTACAAGGCTTGAGTTAGGTAACCAAGAACTATAAGAAGTTTGGGGCAGAGTACCAAGAATCCAAATTGAAGATCATTGCTAGAGCATTGATAAGGGAGTCTAAGTCTTTAATATGATGACTTCAACATGTCTAAAAGGTATGAATGACCCTATGAATCTATTTGAAATGTGACTCCATTGTAGGGTAAATCATGGCTAGAGGATATAAATGGCATATGTGCTAGTAACTTAAAGAATGGATGTTGGATTATGAGATAGTATTTGTATAGAAGATAAAATGCTTGAACACTTCTATAACATTCATTCAGTAATTCTAATTAGCTCAAGATGATAATTAGTAACCCCTATACCTCATGAATACCATGGCATGAGCTTTTGAAGTCAAATCTGGACCTAACACAGAATAGGGTAGTCTTGTTATGTTGTTTATGATGATTTTGTATATCATGCACGTGAATAAGAGTATAATAAGTATTAGAGGTCATTGACATTTGATTGGTTCTTATCAAGTAAACTCCCTCTTATTTCCTACAAGATACCATTTATGCAAGTGTAGGCAATTTCTTATTATTACAATCATGTGTATGGAAAGCTAACTTGCAGGGATGAGATAATTCATATGAGGGTTATAATTAAGGATGCATGCTCCAAGGTAAGAGGATTCTCTTGAGATCTGTGTCACTCAAGTTAAGCTATATAGTAAACCATAAGGATGAGGCTACTTGATCATTAAGTATGATAACTAGAAAGTAAATGGATGCATATGAATTCCAAAGAAAGTAACAAGGCAGAACATGTAAGGTTTAGATGATGATTCTTCACTATAGTGGATCATTGTGATATAAGTGATCTAAATTTGTCCTATACAAGTAAAGGTCATCTTATAATGAGTGATATACCATGCATCAAATAAGACTTTAGGATATAAGTTTGAATGTTCTTAGGTTTAAGAACAACATGAACAATTTGGGAAATACTATGATGATCTAAACTTGGACATCATTTTGGTATCAGATCAGTGATACCTCAACTTGTGAGAATTTTCTAATGAGAATATAGATGTTTGTATAAATGTCAAATTTTTTTTATTTTATTAATGGTTGAATGAAGTGTGATTTCAGATTCAAGTGAAGGAAGAGATACTATAAGTAGTCCAAGAGAAAATAAAAGGAAGTGTGGCTAAGAAAATCCCAAGAAAGAGACACAACTAGTAGAGAAAGAGAAGATTGAGCTAAGGAGATTGGCATCAAGGTCACCAAGCTTGCACGTGTGAGGAAGTTTGAGAAAGAAGAAGAGGTAGTCTAAAATATCCAAGAAGAAGCTTGGATAAGAAGAAGAAAGAGAGAGACTAAAATCCAAGGTAAAAGAAACTTAGATAAGAGAAAGACCATAGAAACTATACCATGGACACAAGTAATTGTCTTATTGCAAGCAGTGAAACAAATGAGAGTGGTAGAAGAGAAAAAGAGGAAAAAGATGAAGAGGGTAAGGGATATTTTTGATATAAGGAGGAAGATTGAACTCCTGGAGGATAAATTATTAGAAAAAAGGGTTGAGTATAGGGATGATGGAGACCCTATAGAAGAAGATGAAGTGCTAGTTGATGGAGGATATGAAGAAAATGGTTGCAAATAGGATAAGATGATGGATACACAAGAGGAGTTAAGCTTCATGGGTGAAGTATGTGAAGACTCTTGTAAATATGAGACAGAGTATGAGTATGAAGTCCTCATAGAAGGTATAAAGGGAAGCCTTGCCAAGGAAAAGGTTATCACACCTATGGAGGATAGATCAAGAAAATAAGCAATAATGGAAGGACAACAAAGAGTGTTGTTGAAATCATTTAAGTATGAAGATGACAGGACTATGATAGAGTATTAATCAGATTTATCAGATTGCTCAAATGAGAACATGCAACAAGTAAATAGAAAGTAAGAGCAAAGGATGAGCATAGAGGATCTTGCTAGAAGAGATGGATACCTAATTCCCAAATGGCTTAAGAAGATATCATCCAAGCAAGCATGTGAAGACCAAGAAGGTGTGAGAACATTCCAAAGGGCTGAATATGAAGTGAAAATACTAAGGAACCAATCATTATTCCAAGAGGATGATGGAATAATTTTGATTCCATTTCAAGCGAGGTAAATGAAATGAGAAACAAAGGTAAAAAAATTACATTTGATACATCAGCTAATGATATTGATAGTGATGAATGCATGAATGAATTTTGCAAAGAAATTATGGGATGGACTAATATGGAAATAGGTGAATGCTCTCATGAAGGCCAAAATGAGAAAATGGAAGATAATGAAAACTTGTTGGAAGAAGTATAACATTTTCTAAATGCAGACCCAAAGTTTTATGATTATCATGAAGATATTGATGATTTCTTGTTACATGAAGAGTTGAAGATGATAGAAGCATTATGTACAGGTACAATTCAGCTCATGGGTGAAGTGATGGGAACATGCAAGGATGATAAAGGACAACCTTAAGTAAATGAATCTGATTATGTTCATAATGAAGAGGTAAAACATGTAAGTATGCAATCTATATGTGTGGATTTCATTGATTATGGTGCTAATATTGATGACATGAAACTCCTTTAAGATATATTACATTTTGAACAAGAGGGAAATGAAATTTTTATGAAAGTATGGGAAAATTTTAGTCTGAAATGAATGCATTAGAATATGCAATCTATAATGGAGAAGACAATAATTTTCCTAAAACAAATATGGAGGAATTTGGTGAATGGAATAAGGTAAGTGAGCCTCAAAAAGTGGGACTTATGGAAGGAAACGTAAATGAAAAATTCATATTGATAGATTGGAGTGAAAATTTCATTGGTAAGCTTGGGAATGAAACAATCCAAACATAAAATAGAGATAAAAAGATGAAATTGAACTTAGTCAATGAAAAAACAAAAGAAGGAGAATAAGAGTAGCAACATGAAGTCAAGAAAGAAGATTCATGGCTTTAAAATTTTGTATCTAAAGTTGATTTTAGTGCTTTGTATGCATGTCAAGTAGATGAGGAGGTGTACCAAGTAAACCATTTTAGGAGAGAGTTCTTGGAACAAATGGAACAAACAGATCTTGAAGACATGTATGGCGATGAAGAAGTAATATGGATATTTATAGTTGAGAAGGAGACAAGAAGAAAAAAGTAAAAGAAAATATAGAGGAGCAAGAAGATGAGATGTAGATAATACACCAAGAAGGCACAAAAAATTAGTATGGTCAAAGAGAACATGGGACCTAGGTACAATTCAAGAAAATATAAATAAGTCATGAATAACATAAGCCAAAAATGATGAGACTCATGAGCAGGAGCTCATGGAAAGTTTCAGGATGGATATCCTGATGCAAGAGCATCATCATGATAACTTTGGAGAAAAATAAAGTTTGAATAATCCTTATAAAGTCATTGATCATGTACTAGGAGTTGTAAAATTTTTCCCTCCATTCATATCATTGTTCATAATTTAAATTTGTGTGTATTGTAATAGTGAAAGTGAAAAATCAATGTAATAAGTGGCAATTTGTTAATTTGACTGAGTAAGAGAGGTTGAATAGGTGGAAATGAGTTGTCATAAGCTTTATAATGTCATGTAGACCATAAAATAAGGTTGGTAATGAGTTTTTAGGTGTTTAGGATGAAGATCATCCACATTTGTTATGTTTAGAAGTACGGTTGAGATTTCCTAGGGTAGAGTCAGTCAATCAAGGAGCTAGTTGAGATCTTAAAGGGCTAGAATAGGTCCACCATTCATTAATGGAGGGAGAATTCAAATGAGAAAGCTTATAACAGGATATTCAATGATGAATGAAGTATCTATGATGATTGAAATAAAGAATATACCTTTGTTTTCATTGAGTTTACATGTTTTCTAGTGGAGTGTGTTGAGAAAATGTAACATGAAAGTGGGTATGAAATTCTTAGTACTACCTAAGCATCAAATATCTCTTGAATTTTAGTGTAGGAATCTTCTACAAGTGATAAAGAACGCATTTATAATTTTTACAAGTCTTGACAATGTATGATAAGATTTTTATTACAAACTTTTGGTTCTCGAGCTTGATCTAGGGCCTCCCATATATTTTGTTTGCATCAATAGAATAACCTAATATTTTAAAAATACATCTATGTTAACTTGAATTATAGGTCCACAAAGTTTCAGGGTGATAGAGTAAGTATAGGTGAAGATATCGATATCAGAAGATTCGAGCTATAATGGAGAAAATGCAAGGTACAGGTAAGGAAAGAAAAAGACAGAGTTGTCATTAATGTGTGATGTTCATGACCCTAGATGGGGTATGGAGGTGGAATAAGGTCAAAATTATGAGTTTAATTAATCTCAGGGATGACTCTATGCATTAAATTCCATCATTCCATGTGAATACTAACTATTCAAGTTATAGGATTGTAGTAGATCACTAGAAAGGGTTACAAAGAAGGTGAGTTGGGAAAAATAATCATAGAGATAGTGCATGGAATTTTTGTACACTTAAATCATGATGAAGGAGGTCTATATAACATGGAACCATGCCATGGAAACCTTTTACTTGCATTACAGGGCTTGAGTTAGGCAACCAAGAACTATAATAAGTTTGGGGCAGAGTACCATGAATCTAAATTGAAGACCATTGCTAGAGCATTGATAATGGAGTCTAAATATTTAATTTGATGCCTTAAACATGTCTAATAGGTAACCCTATGAATCTATTTGAAATGTAACTCAATTGTAGGGTAAATCATGGCTAGAGGATGTAAATGGCATATGTGCTAGTAACTTAAAGAATGGATGTTGGAATATGAGATAGTCTTTATATAGAAGAAAGAATTCTTGAACACTTCTATAACATTAATTCATTAATTCCAATTATCTCAATATGATAATTAGTAACCCCTATACCTCATGACTACCATGGCATGAGCTTGTAAAGCTAAATATGTACCTAACATAGAACAAGGCAGTATTGCTATGTTGTTTATGATGATTTTCTATTTTATGCACGTGAATAAGAGTATAAGATGTATTGGAGGTCATTGACATATGATTGGTTGTTATCAACTAAACTCCCTCTTATTTCCTAAAAGATACCAGACATGCAAGTGTAGGCAAATTCCTAGTATTACAAGTATGTGTATGGAAAGCTAACTTGCACGAATGAGATAACGCATATGAGGGTTATAATAAAGGATGCATGCTCCAAGGTATGAGGATTCTCTTGAGATCCCTATCACTCAAGTTAAGTTATACAGTAGACCATAATGATGAGGCTACTTGAGCATGAAGTATGAGAACTAGAAAGTAAATGGATGCATATGAGTTCCAAAGAAAGGAGCAAGGTAGAACATGTAAGGTTTAGATGATGATTCTTGTAACATCCACTTTTTGTCACTTCTTATCTAGGATTTTTTTATTTAATTACTTTATTCAGCTGATTTGAATACCCATATATTTAAATCTACATAAATCTTCATGCAATCCATTTTTTGATAACTATCATGAACCATGTGCACATTTTATGAGGTATTATTGAACCTACTCATTCATTTTTCCCTTCAATACTCTATATAAGCCCTTATATCAATGTATCCTTTGGTTCTCCTTTGTCAAGGTATGATATATAAGTGAGTGCTCCTAAGTGTCTACCTGGGTTCCACCTATGAAATCCACAGGCATTCGACATCTTAGTTTAAAGGGAAATATCGATAGTGTAATCAATAGCTTACACCACTTTGCACAAATTCTTTGAGTCATGTACGCCATGCTCAATTCCTTGACATCACACTCGTCAAAGGAAATTGTCATTTCACCTTAATCACTTATTCAGTTATATGGATTCACAACTTAGGTGTTATAAAAAAATTCAAGCTTGAATAAGGTTCAAACCATATTAACCCACATGAGGACGTATCACTATTTCATCCTATGATTCCTATGGGAAAGTAAGTGTCTTTGTAACAATTCATCCTACTACTAGACCACTCTCCTTCCCGTAGCCATCAAAAGTTGATATAAGGGTGTGTACCCAGGAGGTCCAATTTGCCTTTGTAAATCTATCAATTTTTGTTCTTAAAGCAACACCATACTATAATCTAGTCTCTTGATGAGGTCACTTGCTACAACTACTAATCAACATTATCCTAATGGTGACAATCATCACCATAGGGATATGACTGTGTACCATATGCAATGAGTTCACCCACTTAGAATTCTATATTGGTGCATGGTGTTTAATGTTTTCAAGATAATTATTGGTCATTAAAGAATAGCCTGGGACTTATGACACCTTCTCCATGAATGGTCCATACCTAAGGTCTAGATTAAGTTGATCTCAGGACACCAATCTCTATAAAACTTAATTACCTTTCTAGATCTCATACCCAAGATAACCATTAATAAAAACAATACTACTAAGGTCTATGATCATTATTGTAGTTTTAAAAATTGTCCCAGCTTTAACATTTAGGCCCATGTTCCTTTATGTCATATTCTAGGGATATGTACTTATATAAAGCTAAGTATTTAAGTATGATTCGTTCCTTTTATTAAGTACCATAGACTATCAATGTCAACCATCATTTACAGTTTAAGCACATCAATTTTCTTAATTTCAGCTCAGTAAAGAGCATTCATTCGTTTTTACTATCTCCAACAAGTAAGATATATATGGGGTATCCGATATGATAGATTTGATGAACCACTTTCCCATTTATCTTTACCTGTCATAGCCTTTTAAAATATCACTCTCTAATTCTCTTTAGAGATAATTACGGTGTTGAATAGGGTTAAGGTTTGAATACTATGTCCTTTCCAACTTATTATGCATGTTCCCATGTTAAGTCCATTGACCAGATATCATACTTACATGCACATAATGATATATTATGGGACAGCCCCTTTTTAAGTACAATATCATCTCCTAGAACAAATTATATCATAACACGAATTATCACAACTCTGAAATTCCCGAGTAGTGAAACCATTCTTATTATACCTTCATGCCAGATTACCATAAGCTCTTCCTACTAATGCATATGTGTATTGTCCTTGCAAAGAACTTAGTGTTCATTTCACTAGAACTCATTATTACATCCTTATATCTTTGATAGGATTTAGTATAACCTAAGATTATCAACCAGCCATAGCACAAATGCACCCATTTATCATAATCCTTACTATGGTTCCATGATCATCCAACTGCTTACTTAGCAACGGCCACTTGAGATAGTCAATTTTATTATCAAGAGCTTTTCGTTGGTTAAGGACACCATAACCATAACCTTAGATGAACTTAGCACAAGATGCACAAGAAGGTTGATATGGTACATTATAAAATTAGACAGTCACCCACTGGCAACCTGATCCATTTTCATGTTTGCTTTACTCATGATTAATCTAAACATAATATTCATAACCAACATTCCATTCATAGTTCATTATTTGTTCCTAGCATCCATAACTACATTGTGTGTTAGCACTTACTATGTAATTAAGACTAACGCTTAATACAACAGAGACAAGATACTAATAACCTATCTTGATAAATTACTTATTCATAACTCATCATTTGCCAATCAATCACTTATAAATCAATATATTGCAACAGGAAATCTTTCTTAATTTCATTCAAGAGATAAGTACAACTCATGTCTATAAGCATGACCAAATATTTCATTTTAATGAATAAAATAGTTACATTAAATAGCAAGGCCTTTCCCATTTCTAAGGAGAAGTATTTCATTTAAGAACATTCAAGTCAGTCATATCTTTAAACTTTCCTCGATCAGATTAATATACAAAACTAAATACTTCACCCTTATTTCTTGGCTTTTATCTACAAAATTGTTAGCATGAGTCAATTCACATGAACTGAGCATGATAAGCCCCAACTCATCATAACAACATACTCTACTTAATTATCTCATAAAAAGAACTCATATTATTTTTATGAATCAACATTACAAAACTTAAGAAGATAAACAATTCTTTCAATAACATGGTAAGAGCAAGCAATTTAATGAGCCATGAAAGAAATCAATTTCAGACTTACATTTCAATACAACTACTTTAGTCACTAAGAAATAGTCACCTAAACTATAAGATACATGAAAATCATAAGAATTCAAAATACTACAGTGTAAGAGTATCAAGATTCCACTCATGCAAACCCATACTTGCATGCCTGAAATTGTTTTACTCAACAATTTAATTAACCAAAAATATATCAAGAATCACATTCATACAATCTCTCAAAACTTCTCAACAGATCCGACAAGGATTTCATACACCCATAAGGTCTAATAAGGTCCAAGAAATAATACCAAGACATCAAGATTATTTAGTTTAAAATACAATATTAGAGCAATTAACCTCAAGGATGAGAGAGAACATTCATGGCATCCTACCATATAGCAAATAGGCAAAATTTGAGTAACAGGTTACATAGTCAATACTTACCTCGACTTAAGCATTTATTGAACATTCCAAGACTAGGAGAAAGAACATAATTCTACTCTCCACCCTGGTTATCAACATATCAATACCTAATTAACACTAAAGTCTTTAGAAGTATTGAAGAGAGTAGTTACCAGGTGTTGTTGAGATAACATAATTGTTACATGACCCAGAAAGTTCATCTAGAAATTTAATATCCCATGATTTTTCTCAATAAAAATTTCAACTCTGAACCACCCGCATTTCCCCGGTAAGTCAAGACTCCACAAGAATATAAAAATGATATCCTAACCCATTCTACTGAACAAGGTTAGAACATACCGAACTGAATTCATGACACAACTAGGAAAAGTCAATAGGGAACTTTCTAAATGTCAAGGAAACACCATTTTCACTAAGTGAAACTGAGTACAGTTTTCTAGAAGAGAAAGAATCAATTTTGGGTGAGTTGAGATACCACACAATTAAACTCAAAAACATTACACCCGAGGAGGATCCGACACTTCATATGATCTTAGTTACATAAGAAACCAACTAACATATCCTTATGAGGAGTATGTTACTTAAAATATTATGACCTTTAGTGGGTTTCAACTAAAACTTGACACATCTTTTTTCAACTAAATATCAAAGTAAGGTCATCAAGTCAATCGAGCTTTTCTATGCATTGATTACAATGAAGGTGTAATAACACCTAGTTTACACACTCTAGAAGCCAAGAGGCTTTCTATCTTGATCAACTTTAATATCCTATCATTCTTGATGAATCAAGTTCAAACATTGGAGACATAAAACCAGCTTAAGATAAAATGGAACTACTCTTCAAATAAATCAAATAGACTCTTGGAACTATTACAAATCATTTTCCCAAACCTTCTAGTAGTTGTTAAATAGTAGGTCATTACCAGTGACAACTAACTAACAACCTTTACTACAATTTTTTAATCCTCGAAAAAGGTAATCAATGATCAACGTAAAACAAACCAAACTAATATTACTAGCTCATAGGTTGAGGTAAGAAGTACCCCATATAAGGAACTATTCAACACTATCTTTTAACCACAAGATCTAAAGTAAAAATTCTCATAGAATATCTGACCTATTAAGATTGTTTTTTTTTCTATCCAAGGTAAAGGATATTTTTAGTCAAAATTGACTTTACTTATGAACTCAACATGGTATTGTTAGTAGAACAATCAAGTTTAAGAAAAAGCACAGTAAAAGTGGTTGATAAATTAACCCTCCAAATATCATTATCGACTTTCACAGAAGTCCAACTAATTTCCTGTCATAAGAGGACTATTTAAGTATCTAAGTGCAAAGTAAGATAGACTCTTCCTTTCACAGAAACCATTTCAAAAACATAATAAATCCCCATTTGGTATTGAACCCAAACAGAGTCGAATACCTCCATGGTTATTGATGCGGAAGAAAAATAGGAGACCAAAAAGGAATAAACAAAACAATGATAACCAGATTGCAACAACAAGATAAGCAACAACTGAATCAAGTTTGTAAAGCATTTCAACAATTTTTTGCTAGATGGCACATCTTTCTGTCAAGCCACCATATGTAGCTCTAGAGTCAGATCTTATACCTCCATTCAAAATATGTCCAATTCATTAAATAAAGAGGGAGATTTCGGGTTAATAGAAACTGCCCTTATCCCACAAAGGCTCAAAATTAGACATTTAGACTAGTTGTTTCTTCAACCAGAAGAAGCAATACTCGGTGAAGTAAATAAAATATTTTACAAAAATAAAACAGAGTCTTATTAATTCTAAGAAATACATGGAATTAGAAGTTCATCTATAATACATAGCCATACAACCCGCTTTTATATTCCTACCAAATCTTGTTTAATTTTTATGTATAAAACCCCAAAAGAGATGGGTATAATTCCAACAAGGTTTTATTCAGTTTTGATAATTAGCAAATCACATCTGTGATAAAAATTTAACAATACGGAACATGTCTAGCCAAATACCTTTAATGAATATAGCTGCCAAAACTAATTTGACCCATGAAATACATTATTTCATAACAATAATAAAACACCTTGAAGTAGACAACCATTATTTAATTTCCAAGCAACATTCATTACAAATAAATGGTAAGTCATACTCTACATGAGTAAGAATACATCGATTCTACATAACTGAAATTATGAAAACAAATTTAAATCAAAACAAATTCTTTTTGTGAGATTTCTAAATAGAACAAGAGATTATGCTGAGTTCAGAGCATATCATGCCTATTATGCCTATATTTTATTTCCTTGCAAATATTTTACAATCCCTTCAGAAAATCCCCAAACCTTTGAAGTGAATCCCTTTTTATTAACTGATCACAATGCTTCCTCGATGTTTATTAATTTTGCAAAACTTGTTGTCTAAGATTCAACTACTATTTTCATCATGCAACTAACAAAACACATAGTTCTAATGTTATTTTCATGCAAAGCTTCTGCGGATTTCTTACAATGGAGTGATTCAATACCAAAAACCACCTTACTTTCCCCAATCCTTCCATGCATTTCCCAAGAAATGTGAGAGTTTATTGTGCATTAAAAGCCATTAATGCAGAAGTTACTTTGAGTTTACCGCCAAGTTTTACAAACCTGTTATTTTCACAAGTTTTTTTAATTCTGTGAAAAATGAACACCGGGTGGAGCCCTTTATCAGGCTTGAACTGATGACTTACGCCTTACCATGGCGTTACTCTACCACTGAGTTAAAAGTGATTTTGATCATGAAATGATCAATGGCTAAGTCGACTACATAACGGGTATATATTTAATAATATAAATGGATCCACATAGAATATCAATATGAATATAGATAGATATATATCTATGGAGTTATCAATATTGTTCGAGGACCGATCCTGTTTCAATCATGTCAATTAGTACTATTGACCCATTAGGTATTTGATTGAATTCTTCAATTTTTAAATTTAGCAAAGTCACACTTCATGCCATGCAAAGCTATTTAGCTAAACCAAAATACTTCACCTCAAAAATCATTTAGTGGAGATAATAAATTGATAATTAAATAACTGTGAGTATAGTTATTAAGCGGTGGGGTGTCACCTCATCAACCATTTAAATTTAAGGAACATTAGATTGTATATCATTTTTAAATGGCCAACCAATATCTTATGAAAATAGCAATTCGGATGTCCTTTCTTCACATAACTTAAGGATTCACAAAATTTAATATGTTTATACATCCTTTCGAATAGCCAGAGTAATGTCAAATCTAAATTCTCAAAAAATAATTTCTCATGTTAGGCTAAGAATCATACCATAAGATTAGATTGTCCCTTCCCTGATTACACAAGTTAATACATCCCTAGTAGTGGTTATTTAACTACCTTAAACTTTGTAAATTCCCTTTTCGTAATATATATAAATGTATATGTATATATATATATACAAAACTGTTATAACATTGGCATTGATTGATTGAGTTGCTTGAGTATGCCTTCGAGGGGATTGAAGCCTTCAATTTAAAATAATTAATTCCTTGACTAACGACTGTAGTCCTTCATTCAAGAAAATATGACCATGTGAGTATTAGCCACCATGAGGGGTAGACTATCGTAAGGTCAGATCAAGGCCAATTATTAGTCAAAATAAGTTCTTATTCAAATTCCAATTTTGGTCATTAAGTGAACTATCAAAATTGTCAAAGCCTTAACGTAACTTAGTTAAAAACTATAACGTTAACAATTTAATAGAGATAAGAAACAACATCGCAAATCACTTTCAAGGCTTAAATTTACACCAAGGATTTTATGACATACCAAATTACAAATGACATAATGTTACCTTAGCAAAAATAATTTATCATTAAGATAGACCCCATATTAGCAGGGTTCACATCTAAAGAGATCATCCTTAGCTTATTCATGTTATAGTGATTATGTGTTCACATCATGTTTCCATTTAATTTTTGATACGCAAAGGTGCCAGAAACAAAGGATAAAACCATTTTTCCTATCATTCCTTTAACAGTAATGAAAGCACGGGGCATTACATACCTCCCCTCTTAAAAGCATCATCGTCCCGATGATGTGGTCCTTGTTAAATGAAATCAAGAAATTCCACACAGGACATAAGAATAATTCCCTCAAAATGGTTACTTTTCCCCCAGATAGCTTATGGTTTTCAGATTCAGAACTTAAATTCAGTAGTTGTATCATATTATCAGACTGCAAATAGTCATGCAATCCGCATTAAGTCATGATTCCATCATTAAAGTAAATCATTTTTGTTCAATATAAATATTTAATATACAACAGTTATAGCTAAAATAATCTTTGAAAAGCTGAACCAAACAAGGGAAACCTCCTTTAAAAAAAAAAAAACAAGAATAGCTAGCTCTGATGAGCTTACCCGTTATCATTAAAGAAGATTTGGTCCTTTCTATTGAAATTGTAGCATGTGAATCTATGTTATTTCACTTAGATAGATCACTTTTGGTTCTATTAAAGGTTTTTTTTATTGGAGGATCCAAAACTTTGCAGTATTTAATCATAAAGTAAAGACAAAACCATTCATTCATTCAACTAAACTTAATTATTTCAAATATAAATTATCAACCACCTCAACATATATTTAATCCTTTTAGCTCATAATCCTAGCCGATCAAAGAATACTGTCAACTTGGTTACCCAAACCTATGGAACCACCAGATTTGTTTATTTAACAAAAAAATTGACAATTATTAACTCATGCATGAGTACTGACAACCTAGATACTTGTCCTCAAGCAAGAGGTTTACATATTTATAGATGTTTGAGAAAACTGGCTTGCCAAAAACTTATCGAAGTGTTATAAACTAATTTTTTTTGCCATCAAAAACTTTTTATTCCACTGTTAAGAGTCAACAGACTGAATATAATATTTTCAATTTCTTACAATTGAAATATTAATTATGTACATCAAATATTTGAAAAAGTACAAAACAATTACTTAGATTAATTGCTACCTAACCAGACATAAGCTAAAAATAGAAAAAAATTATTCTATATCACCAGAAAGTGTTAGGTTTCACGATTTTTGACCAGTTTTTCATCGAGTACAACTAATCCCTATTTTCTTTCTTTTAGTATTGAAGAATACTAATCTCATGAATCTCTTCACAATTTTCTTTGTATCTTGCTAGGGATACATGTTCCTTTCCTTTGTTGTCTACCCTTACAACATGCTTCATCATTCGAGGCTTTTCCATCTTCTTTAAAGGAAATTTGTTGGCATAATGCCCATTGCCACACATGAAACATCCACCAGCAAGTCCTAATTGAACGCCTTTAATTTTTCCATTTGCAACAGTACTATGCTTTTTCTTTAGGTTATCACTGCAATTTTTTGGGCAAATTGTTTTTTGGCAGAACACATTTTCTTGCTATGCTTTTTCCACCAAATTTTATTAGCATTCTGAGATCAAGAAGAATTATCATTCTTATGATGATTTTCATTTTTATGAGTGAGAATGTCTAGCAGATTTGGTTTTAGCCCAATGGATTTTCTAAATATCATTTTATCAAAAAAAATATCCATGTTTATCCAATGCTCTCGCCAATTTTGGGTTTAGTTCATCTTTAGATTGGTAATTCCAAAACTTGCCACCATTAATCAGTTCATCATTCAAACAACTCTCTTGTTGTCTGTTAGTAATAGACTTAATTTGTCCTTTATACAACTTATCACTTTCACCCATCACCAGTTGCTCCAAGGCATCTATCCGGTTCCTGGTATATTAAAGGATTGTCAGAATTTTGTCTAACTTTTGCACCATCGAAACCGCAGCAAAATCTGACCTGGTTCTTTCTTATTTGTGCATCCTTCCCATTTCCATTTTATTCTAGAACAAAATAATTTTTTTAATTAACATGAGGACCCAATAAGTCCAAGAGTTGCAACCTTAATCTTTGAAACCAAAATGTAACATCCACTTTTTGTCACTTCTTATCTAGGAATTTTTATTTTTACTTTTTTAATTACTTTATGTAGCTGATTTAAATACACATATATTTAAATCTACATAAATCTTCATGCAGTCCATTTTTTATAACTGTTATGAACCATGTGCACTGTATGAAGTATTATTGAACCTACTCATTCACATTTCCCTTCAATGCTTTGTACAAGCCCTTGCATCAATGTATCCTTTGGCTCTCCTTTTTCAAGGTATGATATATAAGTGAGTGCTCTTAAATGTCTACCTGGGTTCCACCTATGAAATCCACAGGAATCCGACACCTTAGTTTAAATGGAAATCTTGACAGTGTAATCAACAGCTTACACCACTTTGCGCAAATTTTCCGAGTCATGTATGCCATGCTCAATTCCTTTATGGCACACTCGTCATAGGAAATTTTTGTTTCACTTTAATCACTTATTTAGTTATATGGATTCAAAACTTAGGTGTTGCAAACAACTTCAAGCTTGAATAAGGTACAAACTAGATTAACCCACAGGAAGATGTGTGATGCCTATGGGAAGAAAGTGTTCTTGTAACAATTCACCCTATTACTCACCCACATATCTACCCATAGCCATCATAGGTTGATATAGGGGTGCGTACCGTGGAGGTCCAACATGTCTTTTAACTCTATCAAGGTTTGTACTTAGGACAACACCATACTAAATCCAATCTCTTGGTGAGACAAATCATTACAGATGCTAAACGACAGTATCCTAATGGTAACAATCATCACCATAGGAATACGACTGTGTAGTATATGTAGTGAGCTCACCTGCCTAGAATTCTTATATTGGTGCATGATGTTTAATGTTTTCGAGGTAATCATTAGTCAGTAAATAACAACTTAGGACTTATAACACCTTCTCCATGAGTGGGTCATACCTAAGGTCTGGATTGGGTTGATCCCTGAGGACCCCAATCTCTATAATATTTTAAGTAACTTTCTATATCTCATACCCATTTTAACCATTGATAAAAATGATACAATCAATGTCAATGACTCATTCTTACAGTTTCAAAAAATTTTCCCAGCTTTAACATTTAGGATCATGTTCCTTTATTTCATATTCTAAGGATAAGTACTTATATAAAGCTAAGTAATTAGGTATGATTCATTCCTTGTATTAAGTTCCATAGGACTATCAATTTCATCCATCCTTTAAATTTAGGTACATTGACTTTTCTTAATTGCACCTCAATAAAGAGCATTCATTTATTTTACTATCTCCAATAAGTAGGTTATATATGGGTTATCCTATATGATATATTCGAATGAGCCACTTTCCCATTTATCTTTACCTGTCATAGCCTTTTAGAATATCACTCTCTAATTATTTTTAGAGATAATTACGATATTGACTAGGGATGAGGTTCAAATGCTATGTTCTTTTTAACTTATTATGCATGTTCCCTTCTTACTTCTATTGTATCCATATATCATGCTTATGTGCTCATAATGATGTATCATGGGACAGACCCCTAAATAAGTAAAATTTCATCTCCTTGATCAAAATATTTCGTAACATGAATTTATCACAACTCTATGCAATTCCCGAAGTAGAGGAACCATACTCTATTATATTTTCATATTAGATTACCATAAGACTCTTCCTACTTATTGCTTCTGTGTGTCAGTCCTTGCAATAGGACTTAATGTTGATTTCACTTAGAAAACAATATTACATTCTCATTTCTTTGCTATGAGCTAGAATAACCCGAGTTTATAAAACAGTCATAGCACAAAAGTACCTGATTTATCATAATCCTTACCATGGTTACATGATAATCCATTTACTTTCTTAACAACTGGCCACTTAAGATTAGATCAGACATAATTCTTAGGATATCTTTGACTAGTTAAGTACACCCTATAACCAAAACCCTTGGATGAACGTAATACAAGATTTACAAGTAGGTTGATAAATGGTATATTTTATAATGAGGACAGTTACCCCATTAGCAACCTGGTAACTATTTCCATGTATGCTTAACGTCATGGTTCATTAGATTGTAATATTCTTAGGACCAACAATCCACTCATAGTTTCCTTATATATTCCCTAGCATTCACACAAATGTTGTGTGCTTAGTAGTTACTATGTATTTAAGACTAACACTTAATACAATAGTGACAAAGATACTAATAACCTATCTTGGTAAATTTTCTTAGGTCGTAACTCATCATTTTCCAATCATTCCCTTATAGGATCAATATATTGCAAAAAAAAATCTTTCTTGATTTCATTCAAGAGATAAGTACAATTCATGTCTATAAGCATGATCAAAGTCTTTAATTTTAATAAATAATATAGAGACATTAAATAACAAGGCCTTTCCCAATTCTAAGGAGAAGTAATTCATATAATAACATTCTAGTCAATCATATATTTAAACTTTCCTCGATCAAAATAATATACAAAACTAAATACTTCATCCTTCTTTCTCCACGACATTTATCTGTAAAATTGTTAGCACAAGTTAGTTCACAAGAACTGAGCATGATAAGCCCTCAACTCATAATAACAACATACTATACTTAATTATTTCATAAAAAGAACTCATACTATTTTTATGAATCAATAATACAGAACTTAAGAAGATAAACAATTCTTTCAATAGCATTATCAGACTTACATTTCAATACAACTACTTCAATCACTCATAAACAATCACCTAAATTATAAGATACATTGGAATAATAAGAATTCAAAAGACTACGATGTAAGAGTATCAAGATTCCACTCATGCAAACCCATACTTGCATGCCTAAAATCATTTTACTCAACAATTTAAGTAACTATTATCCATATTTCGCCCCTCGGGCAAAATATTAGATCAGTCATGACCCCACATAGAAAGAACCTGAGAAATCACGTTCGGATCTTGCAAACAGGTCATAATAAGACTCAACAATGGAGAGGCAGGGACTGAGAAAGATTAAACAACCCTATGCAAGAAGAATGACTCTGTCAAGCCATTTCCATGTCTTAACTCCATTTTACAGGCTACAGATGGGCTCAACAATAGAATAAAAAGGCTTGAAAAAGAAGGGGTAATGCCACAAAGAAGCCAGGAGAAAGAGCGGGAAATAAAGGTGAAGATTCAAAGTTTTTGGGATCAAAACAGTTCATAAAGGAGTCCAATATCGACTAAGTATGGAGGAGGTAGTAGAGATAGCCAAGTGTCTGCATGACGCTTCTCCAAAATTGAATAAAAAAGGGAAAGTTTAAACGAGCACCAAACTTCCACGCGTCTAGAGCCCCAAAAGTAGCACGACCATTGAAAAGTCTCCGACTCGGCGGAAGGGGCCATATGTCAGCTCGGCGCAATTTCAAAATGGGAATCCAAGGTGGAGGCTCAAACTTGTGCTAGCCCTCCACATAGCAAATGGTCAACAAGGTTAAAAGGCAGATTGGGTAGGCCTCGGAAAAGGATAAATATAGAATTATGGGCGGAGACTGCCATGGGTCCAAGTGGTGCTTCCCCAAGGATAGATCCAAAAGTGAAGGCTCAAACTTCCACCAGTTCACCACGTAGCCCAAGGCCTGAAAAGGAGGGGAAAGGTCATTGAAAATTCTAAAGACCTGCAGAGGCTTCCAAGTGTCAAACTAATACTCCTTCAAAGGAAAATTCTTAATCAGGCTTTCAAGCAAGTGCGGAGCCTCCACACGTCCAGTATCAAAAGGGGACCAGAGTCCAGTTGAATAGTCAATGTATGGTGCTAAGCTAGCAGAGAGTGCCAAGTGTCCAACTGGCGCTAACTCAAGGATCAAATAGAGAGAGGGTTTCCAATCAAGTGTCAGGATTCTGTGTGTCCATGGACAAGGAATATGACCCCGCCGAGAAACAAATAAATTGAGTGGGCCGGTGGAGGAAGCCACGTGTCACCCCACACCATTCCAAGAGAAAAATATAGAGGCTGCCTTCATACCAATGCCAACCCATGTGTCCTAGAGGTCGAAAGGAGACCCGTTTTTCAAACTAGTTTTCCTACCTTTGTACGGACCCGATACAAACTTTGAAGGGGCATATCTTTTGAATCAAGGCTCAAAATATTGCAAATTTGACACTGTTGGAAATATCTTAGCTTTTTCCACATCATGGAGATCTGAAAATTTAACTTTGGAGAGGTTAGGTAGAGGAAAATGGAGAAAACGTAATCAAGGACATTAATGTGCGATCCATCTACCCCAACAACCAGATCAGATTTGATCTGCTCTATTGTTTCCTCCTTCTTTGAAGTTCTAAACCAGAGATTTATGCATTCAAGGTGGATTTGAGGGCATATTTTGTAGGAGACATTAATAGTAGTAGTTGAGCTTCAACCTATTTTTTCCCGCTTCTCTCTCTCTTTCTTTCTTCTCTTTGATTGGGTCTATAAATACAGGGTCAGGAATCATTGTTAAGGGTTGGACATTCTCCCATTTTACAGGCTCCCTTTTCTTCTAACAAAGGAAATCATGGAGTATCAAACCTCCCTTCAGAATTATAATGTGTTTCCTACCTCCTAGCCATTTGTAACGCATTGTATCAATCTGCAGAGCAATAAAACACGTATGTGATAGATTTTAGAACCTTTCTTATCTCTTTTTCTTTCATCTGGTCTTTCATTATAGATCTTCTTGGTTATTGTACACTTTTTGTTGGTTTGTGTCCATCAGCAAAACGAATGGTCATCATTCCTTTAGTACATCATCTTATAGCTTAGTTTGATTTCATGTATTCCTTTTATCCCTATCTCCTTGGTAAAACTTAGATTAGGTTTAGGAATAGGTCCTCTTCAAGTTTTCACGTATGCACCTAAACAAAGGAATAGGAACCTACCTTTAATCTGGAGAGCTTTTCCAATTCTGTAAGGTCCCACACTTTGGGAAAAGCTCAATGTTGTGTAATCACACCAAATGAATCTACCTTAGAAAAGTGGATCTAACAACTCATTTGGGGGTGTTGTGATTTCACACTAATAGTTTTGGCACACCCGGTAGGACTAGGAAGTATCCATCTTTATTACAGTAAGATTGATATGCACTTGTTGTGATTCTAGCTTTTAAGAAGCTCTTAAAACTGCGCATCTGGTGACTCCAAAAGGGATAAAATCCACTAGTTCTAGCAGTCCAAGTTTCCCAAGTTCATGAGAAGGATACAAACAAGGTCTAGAACAAGAGAAGAAGGATATTTTGTACACATACACTTGTATCTAGACAGAAGGAGAAGAAGAAGAGCCTAGAAGTCTATATCTCCACCAAACATAGCCTTATCAACACCTCCTCCTAGTAGGTCATTCTTTCAATCAAGAAGGGTCCTCAGGCCGATCAGGATGGCACACTAACAACCAAATCTTTACGTCAAATTCACTAGCAGCAGCCCACTTGCTCTAAATACACAAAACCCAGTCCCTGTGGTAGCATTGAAGAACATCCCCTATTTCACTGGAGAAAACTAGACTTTTCCCAGTGACCATGTCCAAGACATTACAAATGTCTATACAATCCATGAGATCAATGAGATGGATATTGTAGTCAAGCTACTAGCCTCTTCACTCAAAGGTAAAGCTTCACAATGGTTCAGGAGCCTTGAAGTAGGCTCTATTCAAAATTGGGACCAGGTGTGTACAACTCCTCATAACTTGTTTGGAGAAAAGGGGGATAACCTATCCTTGCTAGAGCAACTGAAAATAATCAAGAGAGCTCCGAACGAGCAACTAACAAATTTTCAATGAACCTAGGACAGGTCCCAACATCAGTAAATCCCACTAATGAAGGTGTCTTCTTATACTTCCTTAGAGCTTTAAATTTTTCTATTTCTTTGATGATTCAGTCAATGGGGGGCACAACCTTACCTGCAACCTATAGCCTTTCCATAGGAGCTGAGAATCATTTCATCCAAGATGGAAAACTTTCTCCTAGGCCATCCATGCCTCTATACCCCAAGTTAGGAAACCCATTTACTAGCCAAACACCCACATTAGCTCCTATACCCACCCCCAGGAGTCAAAGTTCAGCTGAAGCCTCCACTTCATCATCTAACACATAAAAGGAGCTCCAGGAAGTTATGAAACAATTGCAAAAGCTAGGGAATGAGTTAGTGACCATCAAAATATAGCAGGCTCAGAGTTCTAGGCCATATCATCCTCAAGCTCAATATCAGGCTAGACCCCCGTATCAGCAAAAATAGACCACCATCTCAAAATATAAATCAGATTCAAAACCAAGGACAACGTCAAGCTACTAGACCTTTCAGACCATATGATCCAAATACAACCTCAACATCAAGGGCATTGGTTCCTGCATAGAATAACATGGCATAAGAATATGATTGGTGTTTCCCATGCAATCACCCACATAATCAATCAATGTGTTTCAGTGGTGCACTAAATTAGGCTCTAATGGTGCAAACCATTGGTGTGTCATAAGAACCTAGCCAGGAAGAAAATCAACAGTAAAGAGCTCAGCAAGAGGTACCCCCAAGCAAAACTATGCTTGTCAATTGGCAAGCTGAGGAATTTTGTGGAATGAATCAGTTCCCTTCTCAAAGTGTAGCTATAAATACATGGTCCAAGAAGAGAAATATTGGAGAAGGACTTCACCGAACTCAGTTGATCCTCAATCCTCCATTGCTCCACAAAGTATTGGCATCCAAAACACAACTCCCAATATGTAAAGCCAATCCAAGCCACCTTACAAACCCACTCAAGTATTGGTTGTAATAACCCATGTGCAAGAGAGAAATATGTTGGGAAAGGGGTAGCAGAAGGATAGCTCATTTAATATCATTGAGAAAATGAAGAGGAAAAGTGTGAACATTTCACTATGGGAGTCACTGACCATTCCAGGGAAGAGGGATCTATTGTAGACTACCATACAAAATTGGTCAAGCTCAAATCAACCCCTAACTAGCAAGAGAAAGTGCTCACCAATATAGCTCAACATGGGGAAAACCATCAAGAACAACAAGGTAAGAACCTGAGACCTCCTCCATTCTATGTTTCATTGATTATTGGGGAAAATTTGGTGCATAATTACATGATTGATTCAGGGGAAAGTAGTTCTGTAATTCCTAAGAAAATAGCTGATCAATTGGGTCTCCAATATGAAGTCATCTCTAGAGGGGTAGTGCAATTAGATGGGAAAACAGTGACAACTATTGGAATCATCAAGGATTTTGGCCTCACTTTGCATGCCTACCCCAATGTGACTGTATTGTAGAACATATCAATCATAGATTTGTCACCACATTTTACATTTTGTTTATCCAAGGACTTCACTACCAAAATTGGAGGTTATCTTTTTGCTGACTAGTCACATATGCTCTTTGAAACAAGGTATGGGGCAAAGGCCATAACCATATATGAGCCCATTGTTGATTATCATATTGAATCTTATGTGCCTAGCCCAATCAATGCCAACTACTCAGCTTTTGATCAAAAAGACCTCCTAAGCACTTGTGAAGAAGATACCAAGGTGGGATGTATCCCATACTTGACTCTCGATGAGTGGGCCAACAAAAGACATGCTTTCAACCCCTATAAGGAGATGGAAGAATATGAGCTAGGTGTCTATTGTCTGCATGAAGAGAATCATCCTCTTCCTGACATCATTAAGCTAGAACACAAAGATGACAATGAAGTATGGAAATTGTTCTTTGATGGCTCGAGGAGGAGACAAGGAGCTGGAGGAAGAGATATCATCATTTCCCCCCAAGGTATGAAGTATTATTCGGCCTTTATATTTTAGTTTGCCTTCTCAAATAACACTGCAAAATATGAGGCTTTGGTCCATGGATTGCATTGGGCCAGAAGATGAGAAATCAAGAACCTACAAGTGTTTGGTGATAATGAGCTGGTTGCCAATCAAGTCAAAGGACAAAATGCTATCAAGAATGACCTGCTCATAAGCTACAAGATTAGGGTATGGGATCTCATCAAGGATTTTGAAGCCTTCAACATTATGTTCATACCCAAAAAGGAGAACAAAGTTGTTGATAGGCTTACAACAGTTAGATCAACCTTTGATGTGGTTCACAGCATCAAGAGGGACAAAGAACAACCACATATCCATGTAGCTGTAAGGCCAGCAGTGCTAGATAATAACACATGTTTGTAGGTGTTTGAAAATGATCAGCTGATCATCAATTTTTTGCAAGAGGAAGTTGAGTTCTCAACTAGGAATAAAAACATATTAGAGCAGCAATATGGAGATCAAGTAGTATAGTTTCATACAAACAAGCTTCCCAAAGGTTTGGTGACATTAGAGTCTATCTTCAATCCTAATGATCAACTTCAAAAAGAGAAGGCTAAAATAGAGATCAAAGGAGAAGATTCGAATTCAATTCTAGTTGGAGAAGGCAAAACATTTCAAATTGGCAAAGTGGCCACCGAGCAAGAAAGGTATAAATTCATGCAAATTTTCCAAGCATTTCCAAATGTATTTTCTTGGAGCTATGAAGACCTCAGACGGTTCAATCTGAAGTTACCTCAACACACAATTGAACTAGATCCAGCTACTAAGCCCATCAGGCAAAAGCAAAGACCAGTCAATCCACACATTGAACCTCTGATGAAGAAAGAGCTAAACAAGTTGATAGAGGCAAGTATCATATTTCCAACCAAACACTCAAGTTGGGTTGCAAACTTGGTCCCAGTCAGGAAGAAGAATCGAGAGATTAGATTGTGTGTAGACTTCCCAGATTTGAACAGAGATTCCCTCAAAGATCACTACCCACTCCCTTCAATGGAGCAAATATTACATGTGGTGTCTGGATCAGAGAGATTCTCTCTCCTAGATGACTACTCAGGATACAATCAGATCATGGTGAAAGAAGATGATCAGTTTAAAACAACTTTCACCACCAAATGGGGCACCTATGCCTACAGAAAAATGACATTTGGATTGTCTAATGCCGGAGCCACTTTTCAAAGGGCAATGGATATGGCATTCAAAGGGATGATCAACAAAATAAAACTCATCTGGATGACATTATTGTGCTCTCCAAAAATGCAGCAGACCACCTTTTTCACCTAAGGCAAGTGTTTCAAAGATGTAAGAGATTTGCGGTATCATTAAACCCTAAAAAATGCATATTCTTGGCCCATGAGGGCAGGCTTCTGGGCCATATTGTGTCAAAGGAAGGTTTGGCTATTGACTCAGAGAGAGTTGAAGCAATAGGATCATTTCCATTTCCAAGCCATAAGAAATCCCTTCAAAGCTTCTTGGGAGAAATCAATTTTGTCTACAAGTTTGTTCCAAACTTTGTTGCTCTTATCAAACCAATAACATTAATGTTGAAAAAGAGCTTGGCATTTAGGTGGACAACTAAAGGAAGGGAAAGCTTTGAGGCCATCAAAGAAGCTATATCACAGGCCTCAACTCTCATGAATCCAGATTTCTTTAAAGACTTCATACTATATGCCTTTGGTGGCAGTAACACAATTTCTGCAATCTTAGTACAGTAGAACAAAGAAGGTACATAGTAGCCAATTGCTTTCTTCAGTCAAGGTTTGGAGGACTATGAAGTGAAATAATCTTTCATCGAAAAGAAAGTCTTGACAGTGATCAGAGGATTAAAGAAGTTTAAGCATCTGGTTTCAAACAATAAAATCCAATTGTTAGTCTCCTATGAAGGAGTTAAGGATTTCCTTCTCAGCAAGGATCTAAATGAAAAACGTGCAAGGATCACTCATGTCATGGAGTATGACATTGAGATCAAGGTCACTAAATTGGTCCATGGGAAGGGATTTTGTGAACAACTAGCCTTAAGTCAATAAGATGAGGCAAATAGTGAAAAGGGAGTTGTTTTTGTTTTGTAAAATAGTCAAGATGAAGAAAATGATGATGTATCCACTCTTTGTTGGACTCAGAACATGGTACACTTCCTTAAAATAGGCTTGTGTCTTCATGGGATGAGTAAAGCAAAAAGGAGACATTTCAGACTATGGGCCATCCCATATGTTCTTATCGATGGTGTCTTGTTCAAAAGGGACATCATAGGCGTTCTGTTAAGATGCATTGGGACAGATCGGATTGAGAGAGTGTTACAAGAATTCCATGTTGGAGCAGCTAGGGACATATTGCTCCATGAGTGACAACACTCAAAATCATGAAGGCATGTTATTATTGTCCCAAGGTGTTTAGTGACTGCTATGCATGGATCAAAAGGTGCAAGAATTGTGCATTCTTCAAAGGTAAAAAAAAGTTAGCAACACTTCCATTGCACCCAATTTCAGTCGACCAACCATTCATGCTATGGGGATTGGTCTTCATTGGATTTATCAATCAAAATTTGATCCAAGGCCACAAATGGATTCTGACGGCAACAGACTATTTTAACAAGTGGACCAAGGCAGTGGCACTCAAAGAAGCTAATGAGTCTAGTATACTAGATTTCTATGAAGGGATAGTAACTAGGTTTGGAGTGCCAGCCACCATTATATCAGACAATGCATTGGCATTCATAGGTTCCAAGGTCACGGGATGGGATTTCAGGAATGGGATTTACTTGAGCACTTCGTCAAACATTACCCTCAAGGTAATGGCCAAGTTGATTCCACAAACAAGAACACGCTAAAGATTGTCAGAAGAACTCTAGATGAAAATCAGAGAACCTGGCACACAAATCTCAAATCAGCCTTATGGTATGATAGGAAAACACCCAAGAGATCTACATGAAGCTCTCCATTCAAAATTGTCTATGGGAAAGAGGCAGTGTTGCCTATATCACTTGAGTTGCCAGCATTGGAACTTGTGAAACAACTAAAACAACTGGAGATATCTGAATTCGAACCAATCAAGGCCAGGTATGTAGAGATGATGGAATTGGAAGAAACCAGAGAGCATGCACTCAAAATAATAGAGAAGGATCAGGCCTTGATCAAGGGATGATTTGATAAGAAGTCAAGAATAAGGACCTTCCAAGAAGGAGACCTAGTTTTGAAATGGGATGCAGATCGAGAAAAACCAGGAAGGAATTCCAATTTTGATGCCATTTGGAGTGGCCCCTACATGGTCACAAGATGTAAAAGTATCAATGATTTCCAATTGTCTACATTGGATGGTGAGGAGTTGCAGATTCCAGTGAATGCAATCTATCTTAAACACTGCTACTAGAAGGAAGGTCCTCACCTTGTACATATTAGTTTAATTTCTTTTTCCCATAAGTGCTTGTGCAGATTGTCTTGTTGTAGTTTAGGTTGCTTTTCTCCTAAGTGTTTCGTACACTCTACATTTTCTACTTGGAACATGTATGATTTCAAATTTTGTATATAGTTGTGGTGTTGTTTTATTGCTCTTATGTAGTCCATTTAGAGAGAGAGATGAAGCTCGGGGTCAAAGCAATTTTCTACTCTCAGAAACCATCGTTTCGAGATTTCTCATGAAAATTGATATTGCCAACAGTCGGGCTCATGAATCAAAGGCAGGCTCAGTATCAGACTGTCATTCTCGAATCCATGCCCAATGGATATGACAAGGTAAGTGGTCTTTTCATCTAGTAGGAAGATAACCCTATGAGTTGCCAAACTATTATCCATATTTCACCCCCCGGGTAAACTATTGGATCAACCATGACCCCGCATAGAAAGAACCTGAGAAATCACATTCGGATCTTGCAAACAGGTCACAGAAAGACTCAACAACGGAGTGGTGGGGACTGAGAAAGATTAAATGACCCTATGTAAGAAGAACGACTCTGTCGAGTCATTTCCATGTCTTAAATTCATTTTACATGCTACAAATGGGCTTGACAACATAATAGCAAGGCCTGAAAAGAACGGGAAGTTCCACAGAGAATCCAGGAGCAAGAGGGGGGAAAGAAAGGTGAAGATTTGAAGTTTTTAGGCTTGAAATAGTTTAGAAAGGAGTCCAAAATTGACTATGTATGGAGGAGGCAGTGGAGAGAGCCACGTGTCTGCACGGCGCTTCTCTAAAGTTGAATCCAGAAAGGGGAAGCTTAAACAAGCGCTAGAATTCCATGTGTCCAAGAGCCCCAAAAGTAGCACTGGTCATTAAAAAGTATCCAACTTGGCGGAAGGGGCCACGTGTCAACTCGGGCGCAATTCCAAAATGGGAATCCAAAATGGAAATCCAAGGTGGAGGCTAAAACTTGCGCCAGCCCTCCACATAGAAAATGGTCAACAACGTCAAAAGGAGGATTGGGCGGGCCTTGAGAAAAGGCTAAGTATAGAAGTATGGGTGGAGATTACCATGTGTCCAAGCAGCGCTTCCCCAAAGATAGATCCAAAAGTAGAGGCTCAAACTTGTGCCAGATTTCCACATAGCCCAAGGCATGAAAAGGAGGGGAGAGGTCATTGAAAAGTCCAAAGACCTGTGGAGGCTTCCAAGTGTCAAACCGATGCTCCTTCAAAGGCAAATTCTTGATCGAGTTTTCAAGCAAGCGCAGGGCCTCCACGCGTCTAGTCTTAAAAGGGAACCAGAGTCGGGTTGAATAGTCAATATATGGTGGCAGGCCGACGGAGAGTGCCAAGTGTCCAAATGGCGCTAACTCAAGGATCAAATAGAGAGAGGGTTTCCAATCGAGCGACAGGCTGCCATGAATGTCCCCGAACAAGGAATATGACCCCGCTCGAGCAAAGAACTTAGCCAAGAAACAAAGAAATTGAGTTGGCCGACGGAGGAAGCCACGTGTCAACTTACGCCATTCCAAGAGAAAAATATAGAGGCCACCTTCAAAACCATCACCAGCCCGCCATGTGTCCCTGAGGTCAAAAGGAGGCCCATTTTTCAAACTGATTTTCCCACCCTTTTATACGAACCCGATACAAACTTTGAAGGGGCATATCTTTTGACTCAGTGCTCGAAATATTACAAATCTGACACCGTTGGAAAGATCTCCGCTTCATCCACACCATAGAGATCTAAAACTTTATGTTTTGAGAGGTTAGGTAGAGGAAAATGGAGTAAACGTCTTCAGGGTCATTAATGTGAGATCCATTTGCCCCCAACAATTAGATCATATTCGATCTTCTCCATCGTTTCCTCCTCCTTCGAAGCGCCGAACCAGAGATTGATGCAATCAAGGTAGATTTGGGGGACAGACTTTATAGGAGACATTAATAGTAGTAGTTGAGCTTCAACTCTATTTTTTCCCGCTTCTCTCTCTTTCTTTCTTTTCTCTGATTGAGTCTATAAATACAGGGTTGAGACTCATTGTAAAGGGTTGGACATTCTCCCATTCTGCAGGCTACCCTTTCTTCTGGCAAATGAACTCGTGGAGTATCACACCTCCCTTCAGAATTGTAATATGTTTCCTGTCTCCTGGCCGTTTGTAATGCATTGTATCAATCTGCAGAGCAATAAAAACACGTATTGTCTATGATCGATTTTAGATCCTTTCTTGTCTCTTTTGCTTTCATCTGGTCTTTCATTATAGATTTGGTTGTCTATGATTGGTTATTGTACGCATTTTTTTGGTTTGTGTCCATCAACAAAACGAGTGTTCATCATTCCTTTAGTGCATCACCTTATAGCTTAGTTTGATTTCTTATATTCCTTTTATCCATGTCTCCTTGGTAAAACTTAGATTAGGTTTAGGAATAGGCCCTCTACAAGTTTTCACGTATGCACCTAAATAGAGGAATATGAACCAACCTTTAATCTGGAGAGCTTTTATTATTCTGCAAGGTCCCACACTTTGGGAAAAGCTCAATGTTCTACAATCACACTAAATGAATCTACCTTATAAAATCAGATCTGATGACTCATTTAGGGGTGTTGTGATTTCACACTAACTGTAACCAAAAATATATCAAGAATCACATTTAGAAATCTCTCAAATCTTCTCAACAGATCCTATAAGGATTTCATACACCCATAAGGTCTACTAAGGTCCAAGCAATAATACCAAGACATCAAGATTATTTAGTTAAAAATACAATATTAGAGTGATTAACCTTAAGGATGAGAGATTGCATTCATGGCATCCTGCCATATAGCAAACAGGTAAAATTCAAGTAACATGTTACATAGTCAATACTTACCTCGATTTAAAAATTTATTGGACATTTCAAGACTAGGAGAAAGAACATAACTCCACTCTCCACCCTAGTTATCAACATATCAATACCTAATAAACACTAAAGTCTTTACAAGTCTCGAAGAGAGTTGTTACCATGTGTTGTCGAGATAACATAATTGTTACATAACCCAAAAATTTCATCTGGACATTTAATATCCCATGATTTTTCTCAATACAAATTTCAACTCCAAACCACCCCCATTTCCCCAGTAAGTCAAGACTCCACAAGAATATAAAAATGATCTCCTAACCCATTCTACTAAACAAGGTTAGAACATACTAAACTGAATTCATGAAACAACCAGGAAAAAGCACAGATAAAAGGAATATCATTATAGACTTTCACAGAAGCCCAACTAATTTCCCGTCACAAGAGGACTATTGAAGTATCTAAGTGCAAAGTAAGATAGACTTTTCCTTTCACATAAACCATCTCAAAAACATAATAAATCCCCATTTGGTATTGAACCCAGAAAGAGTCGAATACCACCATGGTTATTGATGAGGAATAAAAATAGGAGACCAAAAAGGAATAAACAAAATAATGACAACCAGATTGAAACAACCAAATAAACAACAGCTGAATCAAGTTTGTAAAGCATTTCAACAATTTGTTGCTAGATGGCACAACTTTCTGTCGAGCCACCACATGTAGCTCTGGAGTCAGATCTTATACCTCCTTTCAAAAGATGTCCAATTCATTAAATAAAGAGGCAGACTTTGGGTTAATAGAAACTGCCCTTATCCCACAAAGGCTCAAAATTAGACATTTAGACTAGTTGTTTTTTCAACCAAAAGAAGCAATACTTCATGAAGTAAAAATATATATTTTACAAGAATAAACTAGAGTCTTATTAATTCTAACAAATACCTTGAATTAAAAGTTCATCTACAGTACATAATCACACAACCCGCTTCTAGATTCCTACCAAATCTTGTTTAATTTTTATGTATAAAACCCCATAAGAGATGGGTAGAATTCCAACAAGGTTTTCTACAGTTTTGATAATTACCAAATCACATCTGTGATAAAAATTCAACAATACGGAACGTGTCTAGCCAAAGACATTTAATGAATTCAGCCGCCAAAACTCATTCGACCCATGAAATACATTGTTTCATAACAATAATAAAACACATTGAAGAAGACAGCCATTATTTAATTTCCAAACAGCATTCATTACAAATCAATGGTAAGTCATACTTTCCAGAAGTAAGAATACATTGATTCTACATAACTGGAATTATGAAAACAAATTTAAATCAAAGCAAGTTCTTTTTGTGACAAAACTAAATAGAGCAAGAGATTATGACGAGTTCAGAGTGTATCATGTCTATTACGCCTATATTTTCTTTCCTTGCAAATATTTTACGATCCCTTTGAAAAATAACCAGCCCTTTGAAGTGAATCCATTTTTATTAAGTGATCACAATGCTTCCTCGATGTTTATTAAGTTTGTGAAACTTGTTCTCCAAGATTCAACTGCTATTTTCATCATGCAACTAACAAAACACATAGTTCCAACATTCTTTACATGCAAAGCTCCTAAAAATTTCTTGCAATGGAGTGATTCAATACCAAAAACCACCTTACTTTCCCAAATCCTTCCATACATTGCCCAAGAAAGGTGAGAGTTTATTGTGCATTAAAAGCCATTAATGCAGAAGTTACTTTGAGTTTACTGCCAAGTTTTACAAACCTGATATCTTTAGCTTTTTAAATTTAGCAAAGTCACACTTCATGCCATGCAAAGCTATTTAGCTAAACCAAAATACTTTACCTCAAAAATCAGTTGGTGGAGATAATAAATAGACAATTAAAGAACTGTGAGTATAGCTATTAAGTGGTGGGGTGCCACCTCATCAACAATTTAAATTTAAGAAACATTAGATTGTGTATCATTTTTAAATGGCCAACCAATATCTTATGAAAATAGAAATTCGGATGTCCTTTCTTCACATAAATTAAGGATTCACAAAATTTAATATGTTTATACATCCTTTCGAATAGCCAGAGTAATGTCAAATCTAAATTCTCAAACAATAAGTTATTGTGTTAGGTTAAGAACCATACCATAAGATTAGTTTGTCCCTTCTTGATTACACAAGTTAATACATCCCCAGTAATGGTATTTTAACTACCTTAAACTTTGCAAATTCCCTTTTCATAATAAATATGTATGTATGTATGTATACAAAACCGTTATAATGTTTGTGTTGATCGATATATTTTGATCAATGCAAACATTATAACGGTTTTGTATGTATATGTGTGTGTTTGTGTATGTATGTGTGTGTGTGTGTGTGTGTGTGTGTGTGTACAAAACTATTATAACATTTGCATTGATCGATACATATTTACATACATACATACATACATACATACATACATACATACATACATACATACATACATACATATATATATATATATATATATATACAAAACCATTATAATGTTTGTGTTGATCGACTGAGTTGCTTGAGTATGCTTCAAGGGGATTAAAGCCTTCAATTTAAAATAATTAATTCCTTGACTAACGACTGTAGTCCTTCATCCAAGAAAATATGACCATGCTAGTATTAGCCACCATGAGGGGTAGACTATCGGAGGGTCGGCTCAAGGCCAATTATTAGTCAAAATAAGGTCTTATTAAAACTCCAATTTTGGTCGTTAAGCGAACTATCAAAATTTTCAAATCCTTAACGTAACTTAGTTAACAATTTAATAGAGATAAGCAACAGCATCACAAATCACTTTCAAGGCTTAAATTTACACCAAGGATTTTATGACATACCACATACAAACGACGTAATGTCACCTTAGCAAAAATAGTTTATCATTAAGATAGACCCCAGATTAGTAGGATTCACATCTAAAGAGATCATCCTTAGCCTATTCATGTTATAGTGATTACATGTTCACATCAAGTTTCTATTTAATTTTTGATATACAAAGGTGCCAACAACAAAGGATAAAACCATTTGTCCTATCATTCCTTTAACAGTAATGAAAGCACGGGGCATTACAATTCTTCACTATAGTGGATCATTGTGATATAAGTGATCTAACTTTTTCCTATATACGTAAATTTCATCTTTTAATGAGTGATAAACCGTGCATCAAATAGTATTGCATGCTATAAGTTTGAATGTTAGATTCAAGAATAACAAGAACAAGCTAGGAAATATTGTGTTGATATAAGCTTTGGCATCATGACTCCTTAAAAATTTACACATTGTCACACAAGCTCAATCCAATATAAAAACAATCATTAAATTTATTAAAACCAATAATTTTATCTACTTCCTTCAGATCCACTCAAAATTACCTTTTTTAGGCTCTTTAGACAATGTCTTTGCATGATTCATGTTTAGAACATTCTATCCTTACCCAAAATAAAATACAAACTTATTCAAACACCCTTTAGCTTCATTATGGTTTGTGTCAAATTTTATAGTTTAACTCCTCATTCTCTCTCAATCACTCTTTATCACTTTTCTAGCTCTTAAGTTCCTTGTAACCTTTCTTCTATACTTTTTCATGCATAAATTATGATTTCCTCACTCATCTGAAAAACTAAGCACAACTTAGGACACCCATTTGGCCCTTTCATCTCTATGCAACATTCTAACATGCCTTCCTTTATAAAGAATCCTCCAAATCCATCGTCCTAAGGTTCAATCTAGGTCTCTAATATGCCCCTATAGCTCTCTAAGGATACTGTCATGAAGTTTGAGAGATTAACATATTTTCAAGGAAATTTTCTTCTTGACTCAGGTTAAGGGCTAGGTATAGATATTTTTCTCAAATTTTTAGGCTCTAAGACCAAACATAAGGCCCTCAAAAATCATTTTGTATACAAACCCTAGCTAGGGTTTCCTAGAAACCAAGTAGTGATGAAAAGGTTATAAAATCATTCAAATACAATTTTAAATCCCAAATTTCTAATTAGAGGTCTATTTCTACCTACTCCACATGATTTCTTTGATATTGGGAAGAAATTAACTCGTTAACTCTTGAAAAATACTTCAGTCTCACTTACTCAAACTGTGCATGACAGGGTTTTACACATGCAAGAGATTAGATCACATTCCTTTCACACTTAAACCTTGTGACACAGATTACTTTCATTCTTGTGCTCCTAAATATCTAAGATAAAAAATTACAAATGTAAGTTAACATGAGCATAATATCGTGCATATTGTAGGTGACTGTAATATAAGTCTTTCAATGCATCGTCGTTACAAGGAAATAGAGCATATGTCTTTTAATAAGTATTAGGATATTTGAGATCAAGTTTATTATCTTCTTAGTATGGAATCCATATAAAAACTCACTTGCATACCATTGAAATCTCTCACACACCATTACATAGTCCTGATATCATACACATAGTCTAAGCTTTAGTCTTCTGACAAAAAATAGCGTATGCATATTTAAATCCTCAAGAACTATTCACTGAAACCCAAACAACTTTATACTCATCAAGAGTAATCACTAAATTTATAAGCCACCAATATCATACATAGAACTCTTGATAAAGAAAACATAGAAATCCTTACAAAAATAGAACTTTATTCCTTCAACTATATTTTCTTTACAAAATTACATGCTCGTTCATTTGGTCTCTCCTCTCAGACCTCAAGGAGCCATATATCTTCCTATCCTTACCTCCTGTAAGAGGATAACTAATTCACTCATTCGAACCCATCTTATTTTTATACAACTCCTTTTCTTGAAACCTAATTAACTATATGACTCATCAAGCTCATACACAAGAAGATAGCATGATTTACATTATTTTTATCACTTATGACTCATACCTGCTCCTAGATCTTATGTCACGTGCCTAGACTCATTCACACACAATTTAAACCATCAAAACACCCTTTTCCACCTCTTAACAAGATTATATTTCAATTTTACATCATTAGGAAATTTGAATTTGTAAAATGGAGCAAAATACAAAAAATTGAATTTGTGACTACTAGACCACCTAATGCTCCCTCTCATGACCTCAACACATTATAATACACTTATTACAACCATGAATGAAGAGGAATGCCCTATTTTTATTTTTATTTGATGATTCCCCTACATCATCCCCTCACATGTATTCTTGGTTAGCGGATATCAATTACGTAATCTCATCATGGATCACCAAACATGGTCTTTAACTAAACAAGGGATGTTGCATTTGATTTTTTTTGTGCTTTTGTTTTCTTGCATGTTTATCTTAGTATTTTTATTTGTTGTTGAATCGATATACATCCAATGATATAAGGAATGGTGTGCCTATATCATTTTTTATTCCATCCAATGATATGATGATAGTGATGCATATTTTCATTTTGAGTAATTCTGAGGCATATAACAATAATAACATCATGGTTTTTCCATATCATGGTACATCTTTCTCATGCCAGAATATTAAGGTTGTTAATGATGAAAATAGTGGTCAATTATCCAAACATCATATCCAATACTCTATCAAATCAACCAATCCATCAAAAATTTATGACTTACCCCTTCCATAAATCCTTAACTGGGGAACATTCAGGGTCATAACTTTATCAATCTTATTACCTCACATACATCATTTCCTAGGGTATCATAACTTTATCACTTAATCAATACTTCTATAGATCACTCTAATATAATCACCACATGTAAGAATAAAATCCATAGGGATAATATCCTCCATTCATCACATATATTATCATACCCTCATCCACCCATAAAATCTTACCCATCCTCATCTCTATGTAAAAAGTAATGAAAATGAAGGTTTGAAATGATTTTAATTCTAGAGATCACAAGCACTGAGAGGTGGGAGTGAATCAGTGTAGATTAAAATTTAATGCAATCCAACACAATTTCCTTTAATCAAACAAATGCAAGAGAATAATAATATTGAACACATAATTAATAGTGGGAAACCCTTTCAAGAGAAAAACCCACTTTGAAACCAAGGCTTGATTAGGAACATCAACTAAAAAGTATGCAATAATTGGGTACTATTGATCACCCACTCAACATTTGAAGAACTAACTTAAAATTCATCTAGCACCCACTAGAAGAATTTCCAAGCACCAACTCAGCTAATTTAGCAAGCTGTAACTTGCAAGAAGCACCCACCCATGTTATCTAAGCACCCACTAGAAGATAATATTACAAAAATAATTTGATCATATAGAATCAAGATTTATTACACAATAGATTATGATCACCATTATAAATCTATTTTCACATGAAGATCTACCGCACTTTCACTTAGCGTTCGAATACTCTCTGACTATGTCTCAGTCTTCATGCATCCATTTGAATTTTAGTTGGAGTCTTTATATTTATAGTTAGAAGTTCATTGATAATTCATTCAAGTCTCTGTGTCTTTCTTTGCTCCTCGGCCTTGAATATTCTCTCTTCATATTATGAGTATACTCTTGCTAATTTCAAAAAACTTGTAATGCATCTTGGTCATCATTCAAACTCTACCTTCATATCTGCAAATGATTATCGTCCTTGTCTCACTACTTCCCCGTCCTTGAATCTCACACAAATGAGTGAAAGCATTACTTTTATATGTTATTTTTCTCTCCAATCCAAAGTAATTCGGTCCCTCATAAAAATTCAACCCATACACCTTCATTTAGATAACATTAATTCAACGGTCACATATTACCTAAGTAGGTCGTCACATATTACCTAAGTATTGGTAAAATTTCCAATGATATCAAAGAGAATATTGCTAGATTTAAACCCCCTAAGAACAATATTTATCCTAAAAATGAAGAATATGTCCTATCCAACTGGCAGATTGAAGCTGTCAACAGCCGTAGCAATTCTAGAAATAGCATTGATAGATCTTTGATTCAATGGCATCCTCCTGATTTTAACTGGTATAAGTTGAAATTTGATGGGGCCTCTAAGGGTAACCCTGGGACTGCAGCAAGGGGAGGAGTGATCCGAGATCATAAAGGTAGTCTGATGCTACGTGTGCTGGAAAAATGGGAATTCAAACCAACCATTTTGCCGAAGCATTATCTACTTTATGGGGCCTGAGAATTACCCAGACTCATAATATCCAAGACCTCATTATTGAAGGGGACTCCTTGAATATCATTAACCACCTTAATCAGTGCTCACCTCCAAGTTGGAACATCAAGGATTTTATCTTAGAATCCATAAGTATCTGTCGAACCTTCAATAACATCTGGATCAGGCATAGTTACCGGGAGGGTAATAAGGTGGCAGATGCATTGGCAAATTATGGCATTAATGTTAACCACATTGTTTGGGATAATAATAGCATCCCTAAACAGCTTCAAAGCAGCATTCAAGCGGATATCTATAAACATGCAAATTCATGATTTGGGGTATGAGCATTGGGAGTGGATTAATAAATCTCCCACACATGTTGACTTTAAAACTAAGCTTATATAAAATCTTGTCAAACACTCAAGATTGTATCAAGTATAATGGAAATTTCAAGTGGATTTATATTGAAATGAAAGCCGCGCATGTGGGCAATATTGTGCTCTCTACAATCTAGCTACAAGACTCTGCGGATCCCCAAGACAGTAATAATGTTAATGATGATAGGGAGTGGGCCAGAAAAAGGGTCGTAGTTCTCACATGCGAGCTTCCACAGGTTCAAATCAGCAGTCATGCGGCTATTCGTGGGAAAAACAACGGCTATCCTCATCTGTAATTTCACTGCACGGATAACAACAATGAAAGGCAGACTGGAATTAGTGCTCTTAAGGATTCTAAAATATTTTGCAAGCAGTTAAACACGGTGACTATGGGGGGTCCCCCCTTGCTAGGTTAAGCCCAGCGTGGATCCAGATTGGAAGGATAATGTGGACCTTTGGAATATTCTCAGCAAGGGAGGCATCACCAGCTTTATGGAGAAGATTCAGGGCCATGACCAGAGTATTTCAGTGCGTTTTGTGAAGGATTGGAAGGATCGCATGGTGGATTATGGGGGCAGAAGATTTCGATCAATGAGGAGTTAATTGTTGAAGCGACTGGCCTTGGCATGGAGGGGTACCGCTTTTTCAATAAAAGGGTTGACAAAGAATCTGAGGAGAGGAGATTTGCTGAGGGAACTAAGAAGTTGATCTTTGTCACGGTGGGCCTACCTATTAGTTCGATCTCTTTGCCTTATGATGAGGTTACCCGTATGATGGTGTGTTTCATTTCTTTGGAAGGGAGGTTCGTCACTGTACCAGCTAAACATCTTGTCTTCCTCAATCATTTCCACATGAATTGCTCGGTATGTTTCCCCCACTATCTGCTTAACTCTCTTGAGCACTCCATTTTGAAGTTTCAAAAGCATGCTCGTGCAGTTCCTTTACACGAGGGGCTTATTTTCTTGCTGCATAAATTATGTCTTCTTCGATCTCCTGGTTTCCCTTCCTCCCCTGGCTCTGTTCCCCCTCTGCCCGGTTCAGCGGCCGCTAGCCCCATATCCCCACATTTTGTCCCCGCCACTACAGCTATCACCCCTCTACCGGTCTTCCTGACTCCATCTCCCATTCCCCCCACCTCTACTCCCACCCCCTTCACTTCCACTTCGGCCAGGACGGTTACCAGGTCCTCTAGAAGACTGAACCTTGATGTCCCTGTTGTGGGGAAGGGTCCTCAAGAGCTTGAAATTTCTCATAACCTCCTTCATATCAGCAGTGCTAGTTCTCAGGAAGCACATATGGAGAGCTCCAAAAAAAGGCTGGAAGCCTTAGAGGCTGACATGAAGCTGTTGAAGGAAGAGGTTAAAAATTTGGCAAAACATAAAGGTAAGAGGAAGAAGGAAGAGGAAGTGGCTATGGATAATAGCCAGATTGAAGATATTTACAAGAAGTTGAACTCCTTAGACTCCCGTTTAGGGAAGGCCAAGACTCGCCATGATTATAATATGGCCATTTTTAGTGCAATTGAAGAGTTCATTGAGCAGCATGTCTGTAGTGTCTCCAACCTTAGCGGGGTTCCAGCAACCCTTTGGGGCACTGATAAGGAAATCAAAAGGACCATTGATCAGTTAGATGTTACTGACTCTGCCCACATGATGACTTTAGCTATGTTCCTGGCTTGCAAGAATATCAAATCCACCATCGACAAAGCCTCCAAGAAGTAATTATGGGTGCTTTTGCTGCACTTCATTGTAATTATTGTTGTTTTTTTGCCGTCTTTTTGCTACTTTTCTACAGTTTTCGTTCTGTTTTTGTTTTGTTGGGGTAGCTACTCTTTGGCTACTTTGGGCTTCATCTTCCCATTTGGATTTTGATCCTTTTTGTCCTGGTTCTCATTCCTATTCTAGCTTCTAGGCCCTCTTTTGTTCTCAAGGGTATAGTCCCTTTCAAAAAACTATTTGCCAAAAATTAAATAAAAAGTAGGTCGGCACCCTTTCTAGAACTTTCAAATGAACAATTCAAAATTCCCCTTTTATATTATGATTTTTCTTGTCTCAATGCATAGTGAATCAAATCACCTTTCCAACAAATCCAAAATCACAAACATCTGATTTTTAGGATTTTTAGGGCTATGTGTTGGCTCCTACAGATTTCTTCTTCTTATCGTGGCTTTATCTTGTGTTCTGCAGATTTCCTTCTTTACATATGGCTCTTGTTAGTCTTTCACAACTTCATTCTTTTATCTATGGATTTCTCTAGCATTCATCATATTTATTCTTTTATTTAAGGCTATCTCAAGTCTTCGATGGCTTTCTTCTTTTATTCACGGTTATCTCTAGTCTTTGGCAGATTTCTTCTTTTATCCGCAGCTTCCTCTAAACCTTTGTGGCTTTCCCTAGACTTCAACAACTTCCTTCTATTATTATTTAATTCCATCATCATGCAATCACTTGAAACCTCTCTGTCAACTAGCACTACCAATCAACCTTCACATTCCTCTTGCAGATTCTTTCTTGAACTTCTTCCTGAAACTTGTTACAGACTTGTTGACACCTATTTCACACGTGATTGACCTTGAGAAGCTTGAAAAACACCTTTTTCTATCAATGAAGCTTGACATCAATGACAACACCAATGAAAATTATAAGGATCCAAAAAATTTCCCCTTTGTCTTTGATGGCAACTTTCTCATAAACATTGAACCCTTGATGGAAAAAACATTTTCAAGCTAGTTTCTGATTTCACTCTCTCCATTTGATATCTATGACAAAGGGCCATTTGTCCAGCACCATGATAAATTTATAGATAAGTAGGATAAGCACATGTTCTTACCTCTAGAATCTCCCCATGGGACTATATTCCTACTAGTCTATTTCAAGTCTCCCCCAAAGATGATGTACATCATCGTAATATTTAATTGTTTCAAGTAATTTCTCTTGGGCAAATAATTTCAATTTACCAAACCAAGATTTTCAAAATGAGCTACCATACTAGCTCCCCCTCTTGTGAAAGCTTCATTACACTAATTAGGAGTTGATATTGCATGAGAATTCTCCCTTACCTTGTCTCAATAGTTTCTAGTTGCCAGTGGGATCAAGAATGACCCCCAATTCACTCCTCAGGTGCTCAAATATAGATTTTGGCAATGGTTTTGTCATGATGTCAGCAATTTCCTCTTTTGTGCTCACATACTTAAGACTGATTTTCATGTCATTCACTTGTTCCCTCAAGAAGTGATATCTAATTGGGATGTTTTTATTATTTGAGTGAAATACTGGGTTCTTGGACATGCTTATAGCACTAGTACTATCACAGAGTAAAGGAATTGGGCTATTAGATTTTACCTTGTAATCTTCTAATGTTTGTTTCATCCAAATAACTTGAGTATAGCACATTGCAGTAGCTATATACTCTACCTCACATGTCGATAGTGCCACTGATGATTTTTTTTTCTCAACTAGGATACCAGGAAGTTTCCAACAAAGAAGGAACCACCACTTCTACTTTTTTTTTCATCAATGTTATCTACCCAATCAGCATCAATGTATGCTTTTATGTCAAAATCATTACTTTTGGGGTACCAAAGTCCATATTCAAGTGTTCCCATGAGGTATCTCAATATCCTTTTGACTTCCTTGAAGTGTGTTTCCCTTGGATCTTCTTGAAATCTCCAACTAGACCCACAACTTGCATGATTTTTGGTCTTGATGCAGTAGGGTAGAGGAGACAACTTATCGTGGATTTATACAAATTATTGTCAACCTTTGGTGAGAAGTCTTCATTTCTCATAGCTTTCATCCCACTTCCATTGGTGTTCCTATAGGTTTGCATTCTTCCATCCTAAACCTTTTTAGCATTTCTTTAATATACTTGGTTTTGGATATAAAGATACCTTGATTTTTCTAACTGATTTGTAAGCCCAGAAAGAATGAGAGATCCCCAAGCATAAAAATTTCAAAATCTTCTTTCATCACATCATGAAATTCATAAGTTATCTTATCATGATCTCCTCCAAATATGATATCATTCACATACACAATGACAATGAGAAAATGATCTCCTTCTTCTTTGATGCAGATATTACTAACAACAACACCTTTTCTAAATCCTTGCTCTATGAGATATGAATCGAACCTGTTGTACCAAGCTCATGGGGCTTGTTTGAGTCCATACAAATCCTTTTTCAACCTGCACACATATTCTTTCTCATCAGTTAGAGAGAATCCATCAAATTGCTCAATATACACCTCTTCATTTAGGTGACGATTAAGGAAGGTTGATTTAACATCCATCTAGAAAACTCTGATTTTATTTTGAGTTGTGTATGCCAGAAACATCTTGGTTACTTCCATCCTTGCCACTGGTGAAAATTTTTCATTAAAAAAAATCCTTCCATTTGTACATAGCCTTTTTATACAATTCTTTCCTTGTTCCTTGTCACTTCTCCTTTCTCATTCAATTTGTTTCTGAATACCCACTTTGTTCCTATCACATTCTTGTCCTTTGGTCTTGGTACAAGCTTCTAGGTCTCATTCTTTTCAATTTAACCAATCTATTCATTCATGGCATCCACCCAATGTTGATCCTTGCTAGCTTATGCCAAATTCTTGGGTTCAATCATTGGTAGAAGTGTTATTTCCTCATGATTTTGTTGATCTCTTAGCTTCCTTCTTGATAGGATTCATCCTTCTATGTTCCCAATGATCTGATTTACATTATGATCTCTCTTGACTTTCCTTGAAGGTGTCTTGGTGTCTTGTATTTCTTCCACTTCTTCTATTTCTTCATGTACACTTCCCACTTCATCATCTTGTTGATCTTCATAGTTTTCATTAGGCTGGGTGATGGATTTCAAGAGGTAGGACTCATCAACTTTAAAAAAATTTACCCTCAACCACTTTTTGTATTCTTTTGTTGTATCATTTATAGGTTACATTGATTACTAAGTAACCAAGAAATATGCCTTCATCACACCTAGATTCAAATTTTCTCATGTTGTCTTCATCTCTCTTGATATAACACTTTCTTCCTAATACTATTATCTATTTTACATTTTCTAGCCTTCATTTCCAAAATTCATAGGGTGTCTTGTAGTTACTCACTCTTAGTTGTGCTCTGTTTAAAATGTAGACAACTTTGTATAATGCTTCACTCAAATAGACATCGAGAAGTTTAGATTCATTCAACATGGTCCTTGCCATTTCCTACACACTCATGTTCTTTCTTTCAATAACTCCATTTTTTGGGGTGTTCTGGCTGCTGAGAATTATCTTCTAATCACATGCTTGTCACATAATTCATCAAATTCATTGGACCAATTCTCCACCTCTATCTGATCTTAAGCATTTAATCTTGGTGTTCCTATCATTTTCTACAAGTGCTTTAAAGGATTTAAATATTCCTAACGCTTCTGATTTTTGCTTCAAACAAGCTACCCATGTCATTCTAGTTAAATCATCTATTGGTAGCATGACATACACATCTCCTTACAAACTTTCAGTTCTTATAGACCCAAAAAGATTTGTATGAATCAGTTACATAGGTTTAGTGGTAGAGTACTCTTTAGTCTTGAAAGATCTCCTTGTTTGTTTGCCATGTAATAAAGATTTTCATAGGGTGTTTGTTCGTTTTACAATCTCTGGCATATGCCTCACACCATCCTTAGCACTTAATTTTACAATATTTTCAATGCTTTTATGTCCCAATCGCCAGTTGTCATCAACTTTACTTGTGAGGCATTTCTCTTTATTTATTTTATTGAGAACATATATGTTATTCTTGGTTCTTTTGGCTTTAGTGAATTTCTTTCCTATTTTTCCATTGATTATATCACAACCTTTATCATGAAATATCATATTATAACCTTTCCTACACATTTAATTCACACTTAACAGGTTGTGCTTGAGACCTTCAACATACAGAACATTCTCAGTAATTGTTTTGCCATTTCCTAGGCTCAGAGTTCCTTTTCCCACTATATTGGTTGAATTATTGTCACCAAACCTAATAGTTCTTGATGCATTATTTGAAAATGAAAAAAATATATATTTTATCTCCTGTCATATGACTCGAGTAGCCACTATCTCGATACCAGATTTTGTCTTCATTGTGTACATGAAAAGCAATTTTTACAATCATACCAGATTCTTTCCCTTTGCTGGATTCTTTCACAACATACTTTGGTATGCTTTGTTTAAGAGGTTCTTGATTACAATTCACAGCTATGTGACCATTCTTGTGACACTTGTATCAAATATCATTATAATTCAATCTAGTGTACGATGAACTATAGTTGCTTCCATAGCCTCTAGCATATCTTCTACATTTAGTAGCTTTGTGTCCAAATTGGTTACATGAATAAAAATAACCATAGAAATAATGTGTGTACCTCATATAATAGGTGATTATGGGAGAATTTTACCTCCTCTTGACTTTGTTGGCAACTTCTCTATCTGTAGTATGAAAGGTTCTGGTTGTTGATGTAGTCTTATTCTCCTTCTTCTCTTGTTCAGCTTCTAAATTCACATTTACTTATTCTTCATCAGAATCTTCATAATCAACTTATTTCCTTTAGAGCTACATTCTTAAGGGGCATCCGTGGCCATAAAGAAGCATTCAAAGTGAGTTTCATCATCTTCATTTTCATAGCAGCCTGATTTTCTTGAATCGGATTCACTTGAATTCTCCTTTGAGTAGAAGTCTTTTTGTTCTTAAAGAACTACTTTTTGCCATCCTTCTTTTTGAAGTTCATATTCTTCTCTTTATGTTTAGAAATTTCTTCATTATAATTAGACTGAGTTTCCTTATTTGAGCATTTAGTATAAAAATAGCCTATTTGTCCACATTTAAAACATTTAAATGGAAGTTTTCATGTATACTTACCTAAGCCTCTCTTTAGTCTTCTCACGAAAATTACTTCAATATTCTCATCATCTTCTCCATCTTCTAGGTTTGATTCTTCTTTTTCTTGCTTGGATTGAGTCTCTTTCCTGGCTTTGAATGCCACTTTCTTCTTGGTATAATTAGATTCATCTATCTTCATCTCATGTACTGATAAGATGCTTTGTAGTTCATCTACTATTAATGTTTTCATGTCTTTGGCTTATTTCACCACTGAAACCATTACATCATACTTAAAATCTAGATATCTAAGAATCGTTTGAACAACCACAAGTTCTTCAAGTTTTTCACCAAGGCCTCTTATCATGTTGATCACTTTATCTACTCTTTGCTTTTAGGATACAATAATTTCATCCTCTTTCATTTTAAGACTCTCAAACTGGGCTCTGTAGTTCTACAATTTGGCTAACTTGACTTTATCATCATCTTCATAGATATTTTGAAGTTTAGTCCATATTTCCTTGGTAGTGGTACAGTGCATTACCTTCACAAATTCATTTTTAGTTATCCCACATAGGAGATAATTCATGGCTCTTGTTTCACCTTATCTACTACAGAAGTGATTGTAGTGGTTGGAGCATTATATCCTTTCTCAACACATGTCCATATATTAAAACCAATTGACATAAGATATGTCTTCATCCTTATTCTCTAGAAGGCGTAGTTTGTTCCAGTGAAGAGAGGGGATCTTGGTAGTGACACTCCACCTTGTGCTTGATTTTTTGCCATGCTTATGAAGATATGATCTCCTTGAATATGTTAAGCTTCCACTAGAAGGAATCGCTCTGATACCAATTTTTAGAGATCACAAGAACTGAGGGGGGTGAATCAATGTAGATAAAATTCAATGCATTCCAACACAATTTCCTTGTTTAATAACAGTAGTGTATCAAGAGCATTTAATTAAACACATGCAAGAGAATAATAATATTGAACACAGAATTTATAGTGGGAAACCATTTTGGGAAAAAAACCCACTTTGAAGCCAAGGGTTAATTAGGAACACCAATTACAAAGCATATAATAATCGGTTACTATTGAGCACCCACTCAACTTATGAAGCACCCACTTTAGATTCTTCTAGCACCCACTAAAATAATTTCCAAGAACTCACTCAATTGATTTAGCAAGTTGTAACTTGCAAGGAGCGCCCACCCCTATTATCTAAGCACCCACTTATAGTCTTCTAGCTTCCACTAGAAAAGAATATTACAAAAAACAAGATGATCATATAGAATCAAGATTTCTTACACAATAGATTATGATCACTTTTCTAAATCTATTTTCACATGAAAATCTTCCGCACTTTCACTTAGACTTCAAACACTCGCTGAATCTATCCCATTCTTCTTATATCCATCTGAATTTGATTTGGATTCTTTGTATATATATTTAGCAGTTCATTGATAATTCATTTATGTCTTTGTGTCTGTCTTTACTCCTCGGCCTCATATATTCTCTCTTCAGCTCATGAGTATGATCTTGCTAATTTCACCAAACTTGTAATGCATCTTTATCAGCATTCAAACTCTGCCTTCATACCTGCGAATGATTCTCTTTTTTTTCATACTATCCCCATCCTTGACTCTCACACAAATGATCAAAAGCATAAGTTTTAAATTTTATTATTCTCTCCAATCCAAAGGAGGTTAGTCCCTCATAAAAATTTGAGCCATACACCTTCATTTAGATAACATTATTTTAGCGGTCACATATGACCCAAGTAGGTCGATACCCTTTCCAGAATTTTCAAATGAACAATTCAAATTTCCCCTTCTGCATCATGATTTTTCTTATCCCAATGCATAGTGAATCAAATAACCTTTCCAATGAATAAAAAATCACAAACATCTAATTTTTAGGATTTTCTGGGATCTGTGTCAACTCCTACGGATTTCTTTTACTTATCGTGGCTTTATCCCATGTTATGTAGCTTTCCTTCTTTACCTGTAGCTCATGTTAGTATTTAGTGGCTTCATTATTTTATCTACGGCTTTCTCTAGTATTTGGAGGATTTATTCTTTTAGTTGCAGCTATCTCAATTCTTTGGCGGCTTTCTTCTTTATTCACGGTTATCTCAAGTCTTCGGCAGCTTTCTTATTTTATCCACGACTTCCTCTAAACCTCCATGGATTTCCCTAGAATTCGGTGGCTTCCTTCTATTATTATTTAATGCCATAATCATGCAATCACTTGAAACCTCTCTACTATCATCTAGCACTACTAATCAACCTTCACATTTCTCTTATAGAGTCTTTCTTGAATTGCTTCCTGAAACTTGTTACAGACTTGTTAAAACCCATTTCACACATGATTGACCTTAATAATCCTACACAGCACATTTTTCCATCAATGCAACTTGACATCGATGACAAAACCAATTACGATGAAAAGGATCCAATAGTTAAATGGATGTTACATATCCCATATTAAGAAAAAAAATCAATGAAATGGAAGGTTTTCCCTTGTATCTTTGTTGGTTATAGTGAATATGTGAAGGAAGATCATATTTAGTTCCAAGAACCGCTAAGATTAGTTTTTGGAATGATCTAGTGTTTTATAAACAGTTTCATACTTGTGGGCCACCTACTCCTTCATTTCCTTATGTCAATCAAAACATCACTTGTGAAACTTCTTATGATGGAGATGAAAATTTTGAATACTCTCATTCAAATATTTCCTACAACTTAAATGATGAGTTATAGGGGGCTATTCATTACATCCATGACTGGTACTAGAGGAAATTCTAAATTCACCCACTCAACCCACACAGCGTCGCCAAAAATTGGTCTACATTGTATGTAATTAGGTTGGTGCATTGGTAGGATATATTAGATATCCAAACAGGATGAGATCCCAATGTGAGTATGATGTTGTAAATTTGGCACAATTGGTAGTAGAATAGGATCTCAATACTTTTCATTAAGCTTATAAGCATCTTGAATGTCAAGAAATTATGGTATAAGAACTTCTTTCTTTGAAAAATAAAAACACTTGGGATTTGGTTCCACTTCCAAAAGGAATAAAAATAGTGAGGTGCAAGTGGGTGTAATGAACTAAATATACAACAACGATTCCATTCACAATTATAAATCCTAACTTGTAGAAAATAAATCCTAGGTTGAAGGTTTTAATTACCATGAAATATTTACTCCAATTGCCAAAATGAATTTTTGTTCAACTAGTACTCTCCTTAGCTATGACACAAGGATGGGAATTCTACCAAATGGATGTCAAAAGTTCCATCTTACATGGTGATTTGTAAGAATGAATCTACTTTTCCTAACCTCCATTATCTATTTAAAATGATGAATCCATTTATTTATGTCGATTAAAAATTCCTTGTATATTTTGAAATAGGATCCTCAAAATTGGTATGAAATGATTGGCATAATTATTCTCAGTTCTAGTTTTACACGATGTTCCTCTGGCCCCATGGTCTACACTAAGAAATTAGACTAAAATATCCTCATCCTAATCCTCTACATTGGTGACTTAATCTTCAAGATCTTTCACACAGTTGATTCCTAATTTACAATCATGTTTTAATAAGTCTTTTGAGATGACTAATTTAGGTTTTCTACATTTATTCCTAGGTACTCATATTTCACAGTCTAACAAATATATTTTCATCCATTAGTCCAAATATGTTCATTATATTCTTCGCTACTTCAAAATGGAAAACTACAAGTTTACACTTACCCCATTTCAATCATGTATCAATATAATCACCAAATTTTCTACTCCTTCAATTAATGAGACACATAGAAAACTAGACAAGAGTAACACCTCTCCTATTGCGTTCTAAAACTAGAAAAAAAAAAAGGAGTCTTTTTCTATTTAGATTTTTTTATTGAACAAGACCTTTTCCATCTCTAATAACCCCCAATATTTACTTTTGGGTTAGAGGTGAGTTGAGGTTGAGTTTACTAGCCATACTTATATAATTTTAATTCAAAATCATAAACTTTAATATTAAAAAATCATTTTTATAAATCACAATAGTTACTTAGAAAAAACTCATTGATTTTGTAATATAATTAAATTACGATTGTGAATGTGGCACCTATTTCCTTATTTTTGATATAAACACATTTATACCTTATACTTACATGATATTGATTTACCTAATACATGTTATTTACCAGATTCTTACATTATAGTTATTTGTTACTTACATGATTCTTCAAGTTTTTCAAATCAAAAGATATAGTTCAAATGATGGTGTGAAAAAAATTCTATCCTGCAAACATTAAATCCTAATTTAGGGTCAAATACAAGAAGACCTCGGGAAAAATTATAATCAATAGGGAAATGGAGTTAGCATCTTGTTTTCCTAGTATTAAAGCTAAAGTAATCAAACAAGTATTTAACTCATTACCAAAAATAGCTTAAGAAACACTATTGAGTGCACCAAAAAATATATTACCTTCCAAGAACAAGGTTCATAATCAAAATTGGTGAAAAGACTCATCTTTAAGCACACCATTTGGAAAAAAAAATCAAGGAGGATAAAGAACATCGAAACATAGTACTATTTCACCAAAATGTGTAATCTACTGGTAATCTAGTAATGATGTTTATTATTTAAATTAAAATTTTGAGAAGTTAAATTATTTTAGTTATTTGACTCATTTTTATCATATTCAAAAACTGACATGAGGGAGATTATTCAAAAAATGGCAATGGACTCGGAGTTGCTTTTAATACCATTGTTGTAGAAATAGGTATTGTGGCTGAGGAAAATAGAATCCCAATAACAAGCCTGATTGAAATTAAATGGGCACATATTTTAAAGAGTAGAGAAAGTAAGGGATATCTTAGAAATAATCTTCAGATTGAAAAATAAAAACCAAGAAAGACAAAATATGCATCCAAGGCTAGGCATGAATCATTATATGCAGAATGGTACATAATTTGTCAAATTCTACCTGAATTCAAAGTCATGAATTCAACATGATTGAGTTATGTCCTATGATTGAAAATTGAATACTAATTATTGAAATCTATATTTTTCATAATAATATTTATTTTAAAGGAACTATTATGTAAAAATAGTGACCATATCTAAAAAACCCTAAAAATTTACAATCTAATATTTTTAAAGTATTTTACTTCCAAGCATAAGATAGAATAAATGTTAATTCAAGATTAAATCAATTGATCCCACAACTTGGCCCTATAAACATTAAAATGTGGTAACATGTTCTTGTGTAATGACAATTTTTACCTTGTATCCTTGTTAAGGCAAATTCTTGCATCTAAAATCCAATCTAATCATCTCTATATCCATTATATAACTTGTTTATCTTTACACCATTCCTTGTAGACAAATCTAGAAATATTATTCAATCAAAGATGTATAAAACATCTTATATTCATTTCACAAATTTTAGTTTAAAAGTTTCTTTCTCTTGTCCAAAACCGTATGGAAGGGTCGGGATGTGGGGTTTAGTATTTTTTGACCTATACGGTTTCACCCCTTTCTTAATTGCAAACTCTAATTTTAATGCTAAATCATTCTTTAAGTCATTTTATCTTCCTATGGTTGGATTTATCATAATATATCATGTACGAAAGACTATATAAGAAAGTCATTATCACATTATAACTCATCTAGAATTATTACAATACCCTATTTTAAAAAAATTCCAAAAGCACTCAAAAGGTTCCTAAATCTACTCAAATTGGATGCACAACATCTAGATAGTCCCTACTACAATCATGAAGCACTCTAGCTTAATAAGGTTAAGGAGTCTAACTTAATCCATATATAAGAATGAAAATATCATAGAGCCATGTATTAAGAAAGAAAAATTACCTCCAAGCATTGGAAAAGGGTTTCAATCAACAAACTGGTTAGGTCACATAGGAAAGTCACACCATATCTCACTACTACCACATTGGGTACATTTTGTACTACACATTTATCCCACTAACTTGGTTTCAATAGACACAAGGTAACCCCTTGGGGGTTGGTTAGCTTTACACACTTGCATGAGTACCTAGGAGAACTACATGAGACATGATTACAAATCAAGGATATGTAGTGCAACATTAGGATTGGCTCAACATTTTAAAGTTTAACCACCTAGGGTGGTCTAACATCAACACACACACATTTTATCCTTTGGTTTGCTAATGCTTTGATGAAGGGTTATGTATGTTGATAGGGTTTATAATTTGTTTTAGGCAATCAAATATCATTTAAAATTTATGTGAATAATAGAAAAACACAACAAACACTATTTTTAAACAAGAAAAGCACCTAGAAAGTTTTAGATCCAAAATATCTTCTAGTACAAAATGATAGAGTCCTTGTATTCGACTAAAACAATTTCACCTATATTGTATAGATTCTACATGGTCCTAAACCTATAATTTTTCTAGTAACAAAATTTTCTATGCAAAATATAGAGTCCAAGGTTCCCTTGTTCCACTTCCTAGCACACCCAAATAATAAAAAATCCTGTTGAACATGTTAAGTCCCTCCCTCTTTTATTTTTAACAAGTTACTTATTATATACCAATTGTTTAGTTAATTTCAAGTTGGAATGTATTATTATGGCCATGTATAAGTGATGTTTTAAGTTAATTAGATTAGAATAGTTTAAATGTTTCTATTCATTAAACATTTTTAATTATAAATATAATAAGGGTGTAAACATTTTATGAAACCATCATTTGAATTAAAATTTATTTATCAAACCTTCATATCCCTATGGAATCCTTGGATTCATGTTTATACAATTTATTTTTTTACCTTTTTGGTGAAGAACTTGGATTAATAAACAAACCATCAAACACATTGAGATTTCCCCTCCTACCCGTAAACATTATTCTCATGTGGCTTTATCTCCACCTCATATTTTTGGATTTCCTCCCATTTTAAATGATATCCCTAATGATCTCTTAAATGAATTCAAAATAATTAGCATGTACTATTTTGAGATGATCTTAATGAAGAAGATGATTTAGATCAAGAACATGTTTAAATGGTCTCTCATTTTCATGCGTAGATCCATGAAATCTCTCATCATATTGACTCTCTCATTCACATTATTCTTGCTAAAAAGTTTTATCGTGATGAAGAATCTAATGAGTTGTCCTTTTTTGGATATTATAATATTCCTTTTTCCACTATTATGCATACATTGATAATTCCCACTTCGAAAATGCCTATGCCATTTGGGTCATCTAATCCTCCTCTTTGTAGTATTGATATGAATATGAGAACTACTATCCCCACATCACCTAATTATACTCACAATGCTTCAAATTATTCATATTATAATACACCAAACCTCAAATAACTTGTTCATAATTTGCAAGATCAAATCTTACAATTGTAATAAGGTGCATCTTCTTCCTCTTATATAATAGATTCTACCCATTTTCTTCATAATAAATTTACAACCAAAGTGGATTCATATCCTTTTCCAATTGGTTTTATTTCTCCTAATATTACTATATATGATGGTAAAGAGTATATTGAGGAACACTTACATATGTATGCCACTTTCTTGAACTATTATTTAAATGATACATTTCTTACCAAGATTTTCCCTTGCAGTCTCAAATATTTTCCCTTATAATGGTTTTATGACCTACCCATGCATTCTGTGAGAACATTCACTCCTCTAGCTAATAATTCATTGCAAAATTTTCTATCAACATCCATGACAAAGTTTCCTATTTTTAAATGGATAAAATTAAAAAAATTTCCACTAAGCCCATTAGTGATTAGCTATTATGTTATAGCACTAAACTTTATAAGATGAAAAATATATTGGTTGATAATAAATTACAAGATATTTTTACTTAAAGCATCATAGTTACCTTACAATAATCCATGATGTATGATAAGATATTTTCATTTGATCACATGTTCCACAATTTTAAAGAGCATTAAGATAATATTCTAAACACAAACAATAAAAAGTGTATTTATCATCCTCTTAACACCTTTACACACCATTTTCAAGCCAAGAATACCTATAAACAAAAAGCTACTAATGATAAAAATAAATCCATACCTACAGTCAATTCCATGTCACAATCCCCAAATTTACAATTACAATATCCTTGAAGATAGTTCACTCATTTTACCTACTCACGTAAAAAAGTGAGTTAACAATTACTTGAGTGAAACATTATATCTCTTCTTCCACCACTTAAGGTTGATCCAAGTGCACCTCATGGTAAGAAATATGATGCCACTATTCATTGTGACCACCACCAATGTATTAGTCACTCTACTAATAACTAATTTAAGTTGCATATTGTTATCCAATATTTACTTGATTGTGATACTATTGAATATGAGACTATACATCAATGCAAGACTACTAATAACAATGTAAAACTAAAAATATTTAACAATCCAATTCTAGAACAAGAGACTACTAAATATACCCTAGAAGTTAACACTTATCATATGATGCCACCTCGACCATGTTAATATAACATCTTTGGTGCAATGATTGGAACTAATTTCACCATATTATCCTTACCAATAATCACCTTTGATCATACTGATATGAAATTTGGATTTATCTATGATACATTATACATCCCCACTTCGATTGATCAACACCCTATATGCAAAATTTCAGTTGATAACACTACCCACATAATATGTACACTTTTTTGTTTTCTATGCTCTCTTGGGTATACTAAGAATGATGTTATCTTTGATCATACGAAAAAAATGGACATATTATTTTACCCCATAATATTTGAAGTCCACACCTTTTCCCTCTCACATTATTAGTGACCTCTTCTCTTGCATCATGTGATATGAGACTAGGTTTTTTTAGCTTCGCACCTATGCATAATATATTACACCAATGCCTCAAGTTCAATCATAATAATAAAGTGGTTACAAATAAATGGATCTGATTCATCACTCCTACATCATCACGGCTTGGTCCGACACATATGACCACTACCTCTAGTACATCTAATACCTTTTTTGATACCTCTCATGCTATATCTTATCATACACCATTACATAGGTCCCTCTCTTGGTCACCTAGGACACAAAATTCTCATTTACCCCACATATACTACCTCTCATGGTCCTTTTCTCCACCATTCACCTTTGGGACATATCATGGACTATGTACCAATCGTACATGAGCATACACTGTATCTTATATCACTTTAAAGGATTCCCCCTTCCACCTACTAAACACAAAATACCTCCTTATGATACCCTCATCAGATATCTCTTATCTTATCCCCTCTATTGTACATAGATATTTACAAAACACTTCAAAAACATCCAAATAATCATATAATACAAAAATTAAAATATGAGGAAAATACAAAATCAAGACCTATTATATTTTTCTTAGATAGCCTACATTACTTTATACAAAATTTTGGTTACATTGATTTGATAGATAAGAAATATATTTTTTACTCACATGCATTCATGGGGAATATTGATCCTGATCCAGGAAACTCATAGATTATTACATGATGATAAGAGCTATCTTAGTTTCTTACACTACTCTGTTGGAGACATTTATCCACTCTTTATAGGTGCTTTTATTTCATTTCATGTTACATCACACCTTCTTCATGATTCTTATTTATATACATAATGTTTATAGTTATATACTAGATCAATGAAAACTAACATGTATCTTCTACAATGCTAACTTGTCATTACCATTTCTATTGTTACTATTAATAGTTGCTACACATGATTTCTATACTTTTTTCACTTCATATTTATACAGATTAATTCATTGATTTCTTACTGCATGAATACATATGACTACAATTTTACGACTGTTTTATTTTATAAGTGCTATGGGCCTTGCTTATCTTATGGAATTACGTGTCTCCCATGTTTATGGCTTCACACCTTCTTTACATATATTCACTTACTTCTCTGATTATGACAAGATGTTCATTCTACTATGATTATCGTGTGAAATTTTGGGTGTCCCATGTGTATGGCTTCATTCCTATTACTAATTATGCTCTTTCATGATTTTATTAATTAATTACACAATATTGTTTTTATTACTTTGTTGTTTCTAGATTATACTGATGATTTCACTGCTATTTTTATATGGATTATGATATGATTACTATGATGATTAGATATTTGTTTTCTTATGAAGAAGTAATTTATTTCTATTCTCATGTATTGTTGATAGTACATGTATTCTTACTTATTACATGTTTCTTATTCTCCGCACCATGATTCCCACTAATAAAAAAACATTTTAAAGGTATAGATTCTCAATGGTGGCCATCACTTTATCCTTCCACATTATCATACAAATTATCAAGCATATATTACATGGATATATATATATATATATATATATAATTTTGAGATGTGCACTCAAACTTGTTATCAAACACATCTCAAAAGAGGGGGCATTTAATGGGGTATTTATACAAATATAGACATATTATAGGAGTATATTTTTTACAAGGATCATATCCTTAGAAGGGTCATAAATAATAAAATATGGAAGATTTAAAAACATGGTTGAAACCATACCAAATAGTCAAGACCATAAGACTGTGTTGACCTCTCCATACGTTCCTTGATAGAGGGATTTTTAAACTCAAATTTTAAGTTTATATAGATCCTACCAGACACTTACAGGATGTTTAAACAAGTCAATATACATATAAAATAGTTAAGATCATGTTTTAGGGGGAATGAGTGTTCTATTCCTTCTTCACAATGGTAGTTTAGATACAATTACATAATGGGTTTGGGGACATGGGACTCCATCTCCCTAATTTTTTTTTTAGAATTATAAATAATCAATTAAAACATAGTAACATGTTATGGGAGCATGACATGGGTCATTCCATCTAATGTTTTTTGGAAAAAAATGGGCATAGAACCATCTGCAACATTGGGGTATGGTCCATGGGTTTAGTGGAAAGGTTTAAATAATATTGTGAACTTTGTAGACCAATTTTTACCCTTCTCTCACTAGATTTTTCAGAAAAGGAAAGTGTCAAAGAAAAACCTATGAGCTTTGTAAATTGATCTTTCCTCTCTCTCTTCATAGTCTTAAATGGGAAATGCATCAAATCACATGGGTCATTCATAGTCTAATCCTTCCTCCTTTATTATATCTCATGGAAAAAAAATGGGAATGATCACCCTTATACTTTGACACCTCCAAAGCATACTTCAACTCTCCAAGGCATGGAAACAATGGGAAATCATACCTTTATAAAATAAATAGGTGTAATCTTTCCATGTTTTCCATATCCTTTACATAATTTTATGCAATGATTCAGAGTTTTAATGTAGTATCTATATTTTGAGTTAAAGTTCAATTTATATCATATAAATTGATTTCACTCTATGATGTAGGATTCATCATGGAGCATCCCAACCCCAATACATCAAGAAGTCCATTCAAGTGAAGGAAATGTGTGGGTGCACACTCGGTTATGTTTTTCTTTAAGCATGTAATTTTATATTACAAACATAAAAGGGGGAAAATGTAGACACTACATTCTGGTAGCTTTTCCTTTTGTAAGCTAAGTTTGACGTTATATCTATGTCAAACAAAATTATCACATTTAGAATCCAATCTCATCATCTCTTCAACCATTCTACACATTATTTATCTTTACACCATATTTTATTAAAATTTTTGGAAATATTATTCAATAAAAGATGCATAAAACATATGATATTCATCACAAAACTTTCGATTTAGGAATTTATCTCTCCTTTATAAAACCATATGAAAGGGTCATGATATGGCATATTGTATTGGATGATCTGTAAGATCCTACCCCTTGTCAATCAACAAATCTACTTTCAAGGATAAATCATTTTTTTGGTCATTTCATCTTCCTAAGTTTGATCTAGTCACTGAATACCCTATTCCATTCATGATTCCAATGTATAGATAACTCCCTATCCCAACCAGAAGGTATTGTACCAAAAAAAGACTTTAGAAATAAATTTAATCTTAAAATGAACCTAAATCTTCATGTACTGAATCCCAATCGATTTGTTTGGGATTCATAAGTTCAAGAAATAATCATAACTAATAATAGTGGTAAAATTAGTGCTTTACCCAGTCATACTACAATTGTAATAGCTTTGGATATATGAGCTATGAAAATATGTCTCAATGCACAGTGGTCAACTATGACTTTAATGGGTGGTTTCACCAAGATATACAATAATGAAATAACATTATTGGTGAATAATGTTGAAAGATTTATTGATATTGATCCTTGAGAGGCTCAGGAAAATTTTAGGTTAGTTAAAGTTGATCTTGGCTGATGTGAAGGCAAAAAACAAGCAATCCAGGATAATATTGCTCTCAAAAGAGATAGTAAATGACTAGAAGTTGTTGATGTTATTTTTCCAAAATAAATATTTATATACGGAATAAAAATTAAATGATGATGGCACTCATTGGAAAAGTACTTGTAGATACTAATTCATGCACTTGGGTACATTTCTAGGTCCTAAAAGCATGCTAGAATTTATATGATTCCTAAGCAATAAAACTAGTAATTGACTACTGTCTTTGGCCTTTTTTCTTGGTTTCTTGTTTTTTATTTGGTCTTCCACAACCTATAGCTCAGACAGAATTTTACTTATTTATCTTTCATGACTTTGGACACCAGCATCCAACCATTTGAGCAGTGCCCAAGTACTCTTGTCCCCTCTAGGTTCCCCTGACACTTTCTTACTTGACTCACTCTTTTTGGGTATATTTTATCTTTTGGGTGTCTTTTTCACTTATGAGTCGGCCTTCCAATTGTCAATTATGAAATTTAAACAAGAGAATCATATAAATTCATAATTATGTGTTCAAAATAGGGGACCAAGCACTAAACATTACTTCTATCACCTAAGATTGCATCCAAAAGGAACCAAAGCACTCTAAAGCATTTGTCTAGAATTCACTCAAGGGACAAGGGCTGAAAAAACTCTATATACACTACATATGAAGGGGAATTTCATTTTTCCATCTACACATTCTACTACATTTATACATTTAGATACATCTTGTTATCAACTGCACTTGCACAAGGGTGTCCTAGTGCACGATTTCTACACACACTCACAAGAAATACATGGAGTCTGAGATGTAGTGTAATGATCAGTCATAAGTTCACTCTTGGGGTGATTGTTGGGGTTAGTCTGACTCCCCATTATACATCTTTCTTTTTTTAATTTTATGTGGTTTATGGGATTTTATAGGTTACAGGTACCCTCGCCGATCAACATGGAATATTTTCCATACTTATGCAACATAGTAAAAATTAGGTTTTGACCATTTTACGTAGTCACAGGCACCCAATAGAAGTCTTCAGTGCCCCTGTGCTATCGTGGGCACCTGTGTTCAGCTATATTTCTGCAAGCCATAATTTATCCTGAGCATTTACAACATTATTCACTTCTTGTTCAGTAGTTTTCCCAGTCCAGATTAAACATAAATCAGTGAAGTCATTCTTTATATATCTCTTTCTTATGGCTTCATACTTACTTGCTTATTTGCTTATGTCATATTGTACTTCGCAGTTGCATATCGTAGTTTACATCAATTACTATGCAATAGGTTTTAATAATAAATCACTTTTTATTAAATCAAGACTTATGATTGATTACTACTCAATCTGATCAGGTTCATACTAGATGTGTAAAATGATAGCACTCATCAAATAAATGGCACTGACACTACTCTCCCAACATTTTTGGTGTGTGCTCACGACATAATTTTCCAATGCATTCTCACAGCATGTCTGGTGTGTTCTCACAATTTGTTTGATGTGTGTGATAAGAGAACCAGCTTGACTTGTTAGCATGCTTGTTGTGCATGTGCATATATTGTGTACTAGTGGGAAAGGATAAAAGAGTACTATTTTTTTATGCATGTTAATCATAATCTGATCAATCATGCAGGAATTTAGCTATAGATAAAAGGAATCAAATATAGAATATGATCTTGTTTAATATCCCTAGTTATTAGTTGTTGTTTCAATTTTAATCGATTTACTTAGCGAGATAAAACATTTCCTTGCTCACTAATAAATTGACTAATTAGGATAATATTATTATAATCGATTTATTCTCCAGGACCAATTGGTGAAAAGCATTTATGAAAATATCATTGATTCCTAGAAGATGACTTATATTTATACGTATTCCAAGAAGGAGGCTTATATTTAGATGTATTCTGAGATGACGGCTTATATTTAGATGTATTATGAAAATATGGCTTATATTTAGATGTATTCTTGGCGTTCTTATAAGATCATATTGTAAACATCATTCTAAAATCACCAAAAGGGGTCATAAATCTACTCAAATAATATCCACATCATATAGGGTAATCCCTACTATAAGTCATAAGCACTCAACCAGGTTAAGTAGTATAGCTTCATCCACCTACAAGCATGAAAATATTATAGAGTCATGTCTGAAGTAAGAGAAATGTCACTCCAAGTATTGCAAAATAGTTTCAATCAACACAAGGGTTAGGTCATATAGCTAATTCACACCACATCTCACTACTACCACATTGGGTACATTCCATACTATGCATTTATCCTACTATCTTGGTTTCAAGAGACACAAGGTCACCCCTAAGGGTTTGGTTAGCTTTACACACTTACACAAGAAACTATGAGAACTATATGAGGCTTGATTATGCATTGATTATATGTAGTGGAGCACTAGTATTGTCTTAGTAGTGGGAGTTAGACTGCCTAGGGTGGTCTAGTCTCAAACACATATAGACATATTTTTCTCCTTTCATTTGATAATGCTTTGATGAAGGTTTCTTTGTGTTTCTATGCTTTTTAATTTTTTGTAGCTCATCACAGGACATCCTAAGGCTGTGTAAAGAAGAGAGAAACATAGAGAGTACCATTTTCAAACAAGTGAAGTACTCAAAAATTTCTAGATCCCAAATTTCTCTTTGTCTAAGACCATACATCCCTCGTCCTGGACCGTAAAAATCCTACTAAAAAAAACACATCTCTTTTATGGTCCTTAATATAAATGTTTTCCATTTCCATAATCTTTTATGCAGAATACACAGTTCCATATTCTTGTGTTTCACTTCCTAGCACATACAAATCTATCTAGAATCTTCCTAATCAAGATAAGTGTGTCTCTCTCCTATTGTATTTTGAACAAGTTGCTTATTTCTTATCAATAGTTTAGTTCATATCAAGTTGTAATGAATTTTTCTAGAATTGTATAATTGATGTTGTAAATTAATTAGATTAAAAATAGTATATGTGTTTCTAATCCTTCCCTTCTTAGTTGTTATAACCCGTAACACCTCTTGAATCTAACTAGGGTGTAAATACCTAGTCAATAATGATCATGAATTTTATGTTCACATTTCATGTATAAGAGAGCATAATTCATTGATAGATAAAAAAAATTAGGAATCAATACCATATAGATCTCTCTCTTAATCCATTCGGAAGCCTAATATATCCAGAAGCTACTGAACACATATATCTATCTCTATATTAATCATATAAATAAAACAACACCATACCAAGCTACTAACATATTCTAGGGTAAAACCATTTTCATAAACCCTAATTGATCAATATTATTTATAGTTAAGAACTTTAACATCACATTACTCGTCTACTTATCAAAGATCCCTTTACAAAACAACTTGCAATCCTCCTCGAGGGAGGCTAATCAACTTGTTGGTTTTATATGAATTATGAAATAAAATTGAATAATAATTAGTTATAAGTCATGCATCCTGAGAGTTTTCCTCTTAGAATTAATGTATGTGTGTGTAATAAAAATTCAATGACAACATGAAAACAAATTATAAGGTGGGAGCTATAATATCAAATAACCTCCCTAAAGAAGCAACCTTTTGTAGTACATTCAATACATGAGTTCACTAACATTCTCAACTATATAAATTGAATTCACCACTATGTAAGGGAATGTACCTTTCCATATTGAATCTTGTTGGTCATATTTAAGGTGTACATAGGGAATATATCAAAAAAATATTATATTGATACATAACAAAATGAAAACATCTCAATAGACAATACACAATGTACAAGACCAATCCCTCAATAACAATATTGTGTAACTTTGCAAACAAAAACTCTAATCTAATTAGGAGTAAAGTTATCATTTAGAATCTAATTTACATCGCTTACTTAGTTAAAAACATATATACAATGAATACTTAACACTTTTTCACCATCTAGACTTGGATCCTCATGGTCACTTCCAAGTCTCTATTAGTAATTATATTATACCATTGAATAACATGAAAATAAGATTCAATAACCCTATATCTCAACAATTTATTTATCAATGAAATTAACTCACAACTACATTAAATTTATGAAACTTGGCATGAAATCACCCTTGAACAAGTTACTATACTACATCATTCAATCATGATCACTTTTATAAAATTATTCAACATGAAAAGGACTGCAAGATTTATCATTCACCTAGTTCATTTCATAATTCTTAAATAAATTAATGAGTAGACAAAGTAAGTGATAAAATATATTCTCGAACACTAAGGGAATACATATTTCTTAATAGGTAATGATTATATAATTTAAGGTACAATTCAAAATACAATTTTTAACTTCAATATTTCTTACAAAAGAGAAACATATTAGAACCAATGTGACTTAAACATGATATGAAATGAATGTCTTAAACAACATCAAATTTTGACTTACTAAACAACACCACAAAATCAACTAAGTTTGACTAAACAACAACATCTGTATGGATGCAAATAAATACATTACAAATTTCACCACTCAGTTTTGAATTTCATATAGACATATTACTTCTACTCTTCTTTTTATTCCATAATATTTTGTTTCTATTTTTGTGTTCCACTGCAATCATTGTATTGTGCTCTAATTTTTCATGGGTAACTTGAAGTGTTGTTGAATGTGTAGAGGTTTCTCTAACTGCTCTATATGTCTCACAATTCCTAGGTCTAAGACTTGAACCAAAATGATGTGAACCGTGTGTATGTATTTGAGCAATCAAATACTAGAGCCCCAATTCCACATTTTCTAAATGTGACATGTTTATCAAATTTGGGTATTTGGTGCAGTGCCAAATGTGGATTCAATAATGTTTTAATTTCTTTTTAGATCAATAATTTCTTCCCTCAACTTCATCATTCATTTTTTATGTAATCATATAGTGTTATTCAACTTTCTAACTGACAAATGAACCTTCTCATTCACAATCGTATAGTTTTTAACAATAATAAGAGCTTGGTTTAACAAAGCAGTTTGACCTTGAACCTTGGTCTTCAATTCATTATTATTTAAATTCAATGCGTCATTCTTTTTCCAAATCAAATTTCTCTTTCTCAACTTAATACACAATATCATGAAGAACTTTAATGTAATTGTGATATGATTTGTCTTCCATATAAAAATTATTTATGCGTAAAAATGATTCCTTCAAAGAAAATTCGTAGCTTGGTTGATTTTGCCACCATCATACATTATAGAAGGAAAATTGAAAATAATTTGATTCGGAATTATCAACCTCTCATAACTATCATTTAAAAAATTTACTCTTTTTGAAGTATCTTCACTAGCAACACTGGTAAAATCATCTAAGAGTTTTAGTTTTTTCCTTCCACGTGATCAACTTTGGTTAGAGCATGTTTTATCTTCAATGATATGTCAACCATTTATTTTACATATTGTTGCATTAATTTAGGGATAACACTACCATCAACAGTTTCTACATTTAAATGGAAACTATGTATCATCTCTGTGACAAGCCTCATTAGTTGCTCCAATTTATGAGATAGACTACATTTTTATCATCCCACGTGATATTTTACTTATTTCCCTTTAGTTTCAGTAACATCTGCCTATTTTCAATGAATAATCTTGCCTTTGCTTTGTGTATATTGTTTGTGTGGGAAGATTCACTTCAAGTGCAACTAAAAAAAATTCAAATGAAGTATATGAAGATTCCAATAAGTGGTCTTATTGAGGGTTTCTATCCCCATAATGCTCGTCTTCTTCAATGCTAATATTTTTTTCCTCTTTGTGACTAGGTTGTGCTTCCAAATATTTGGTAAAAGCAACTTCTAGATCTATCAATATGGCATCATCATCACATAATGGATTACTTCCTACCTCCCTCACAAGAAGCTCCTCTTCATTTTTTGAACATATATCTTCTAATGCAACATTTTTTATTGAGTCTATTTCTATATTTTCTTATACGCTGATGAGACATTAATTGGACCTCCTAAGCTGAAGTTGAGTACTCTTCACCAGCCACATTAACAACTATTATTTTTTCTCTCTTCTCATATTTCTTTTTTCATTTTTCCAACTATTCGTTATTCATTACTCCAACATAATTTAAACAGAACATGGAAGGAATTAAGGGTTTTTCTCTATCAAATGTATCACTCTAAAGCAAATATTTTGTAAATCATTGCATAAATTTAGAAAGTAAATATTACAGACCCTCTATAATGAATTTTCTACAATTGTTTGATAAATCTATTGCATACATATTTAGCACAATTAAATTGTTTCCATTTGATAATTTTCACAACATATACTAACATCCACACTGCAAATTCAATAAATTTTTGCAAAAAAAAACTGAGTAAAAACTCACAAACATTTTTTACAACATAACTTTTAAAACATAGAATATTAATTCCCATATCGATATTTACCTCATTGGGAAAAATAGTACATGCAGCATCAATGAATTTATCCTTCATATCTGAACACACAAATCCCTCTACAAATTCTAAATCAACAAGGAGTAAACCGAATACCTAGACAAATAGTTTTGGAGAGAGTTTCGATATCATGTTTTCAAATTTAATGCATATATGATCCACGTAATTTTTAACACATGTAGTGGCTCAGCGTCTAAGACATAGACTGATATATTTATCAATTAGGAAACCCAAACCCAAACCTTATGTAGAGCATCATGTAAATTATATTTCTTTAAATCCAGGATATTTGTATTTGTAAAAATAGTTTGGACCATGTACTAGTCCTACCATATCCATTTTACTTCTGCATTCTTTAGTGACTTCAGTGAATGAGGACCACCAACGATAACTGTATGAATTGAATCTCATTTCTTAGTGTCTACCTCTACTGACCTCTTGGAAATATTTTTTCCCAACCCGTGTCATCTTCAAAATTTATATTCCCCCTACTAAATGCCCCACTTCCTTTGGTTGGAATTTCCTCATTAAAACCATTCAACATAGTATGTGTGGTTAAATGTGATTCCTACATTGTAAGTTCAATTTTCACTAGCTAATAGCTTTAACAATGTGACTGCTCTATAATGGATTCTTTCCTTAATTATTCTTTCTCGTATCAGGTTTTAGTCATATTAAAAATATTTTGTGACTGGACACTTATTATTAATAAAGATAATATTTAATTATTATCACCCTAATGAATGTACACTACTTTCCAGTGTAAGTTAATTTCACTCACCCACTAGAAAATAGATTAAATTATAGAGTATTCTCCTATCAGTGAATATATCAAATATGAAGATAACAATATGTAGACATCAAATATGTAAATATGACATAAATATATTTATCCCCTGATGAATAAAAATACAATATTCATTTGGGAAATGTATTTTTATTTTCCTAAAGACGAATATGATTATATTAGCAATGTTTATATGTTTGGTCTAATGAGCGGTCGATGATCATCCATCAATTAAAAAAAAGATACACAAATAAATGAATTCTTAGCTATCAGGTAAACTTCATGTTGTTGATGGACAAAATTAAATCTAGGAAAAGAAAAAGAGTTGGATATAAAAAAATGGAAAAGTTGAAGGGGAAGAATAGGCTAGTGGAGGAAATAATAATAGGAGTTGGGAAAAGAAAAAGAGGGATACCTCCAATCAGAAAGTAAAAATATGGAAGGACACTACTTCATAGTTCCAAAGAATTGTAGTATTTGTTAATTACGGCCATTTTATATGACTTATGCATGATGGTTTTGGATGCCAATGAAAATAAGGTACACTAATTTGTAGAAAACTACATCCTCATTGGGAATGAAAACTTTGTAGGTGTTTTGAAAGTGGTAGATGGATTCACCATTACAGTGATGGTAGAGAGCATTGTTGAAGTTACAAACTTATCTAATGATAAGGAAAAACTATGCATATAATTTTAGATGGCTAGGAGAAATCAATTCATTCAGGTACTTTCTATTGTGTTTAATATTGAAGAGGAAGTAGGGGAATAATACTAGCTCGATAATTTTATAGTGCAAAGCTACCCTCTTCATGGTGTGAGACTATTGATATGGTAATAAGATTTTTTTTCAAAACAAACATCTTAATTTATTATATACAAATGTTCTATTAGTAGTAGTTATTATTTAAACAATTATCAAAAAGTAAATTATGCAAGCTTTTTTTCTTAGAACATAGATGAATTGTGAAGGAATGGAAAAATGGAGAATGTTTGAGGATTATACACCCTTGTGTCATGCAAATTTTAATAGATTGGGAAAAAATAAAAATGAGGAAGAGTTTAAGGGAAATCTTTGAAAGGTTCTGAGCAGATTATCACAAGGAAAACGTAGATTTCTATATTATATTTCTCCTTTGAAAACCATTACATATATATAGGAAATACATATTCTATAAAATAGGAAACCACTCACAAATATTGACAAGTTGTTAAAACAACTCGTAACATATTAAACCATATTTACGTGGTTGTTAATACTAACAACCTTACCAAAAAAATATAATGTGCGAAATAACTATTTAATTCCTAACATTCCCCCCCTTAGTGCGGACATGGCGAAAACATCCACACACTCATCTGCAGTATGATCACCCTTGTGAAACATGTCCTACAATGTGACTCACGATCTTGATCAAAAGAAAGGCTCTCTCCATCCATGGGTTTAAACAGTCTTACCACAAACCTTGACGTGAATAGAGCCCATCAACTGTCCACCTCATATGGTTTTCTAGATCCTCACACAAACCCTTTCAAGATCCATGAACTGACTTACTCTAGTGTTTTTGTTCGTTGCTATGTTTGTACATCAGGGAAGTATGTAGGAATCACCACTTGCTTATTACAAAACTACACAATAGATCATATACAGGAAAGAGATTTCACATTACTTCCTATAAGAATTGCAATGTTCTTAATTACAACCATTGTTGTTGATCGTTGCCACTCAATCTCGAACAGCATAAAAAACTACCACTGCCACTAGAAGTTACCTTTGACTTTATCCATTTTGGGTACAGAATGGAAATGAAACATTGGTGTCATGTTCCCCCCACAATATGAAATTTCTACACATAAACACTTAGAATAAAATTGTATCGAAGTACATACTACTGACCGGATCTTGCTAGTTAGATCTTGTTGCACATGGTCACCATTGCAAGTGAACGTATTCAAAAGCGGGCCATCTTCTACAACGGTCAAAGGATCACTAATAGTCATCTGTGCTCCAACACAACTCTTTTTCCAACATCTAGAACCACAGAAAATAGGAACTCTAAAATAGAATCATGCTACACACAACGAAAAGAAACTGCAACTTTGAAAAGAAAGCAAACTCACACCATAAAAATGCCACCACATCTGTTATGTGGCCCCGTCGTTGGTGATTGATGAGAGGTCGTTGATCGACCTCCTTCCTTTGATGCCTAATAAATTTGGTCTAGATTATTAGAAATAATCTAACACAATAATAAAAACACAAAATATAAAATTCATCCGGGACAATAATATCCATTAAGAGAGAGTTACATATATAGATCAATTAACCCCTACAATGGTGGAGTCAAACATGATCTTCAATCCCTACATAATCTCAACCCCATCTCCTATTATCTCTTTAACATCCCTTTATTATCTCACACAACTTTAGCTACGTGAGTTGTTCTCACAACACACTCAAACTAACTATATCATTAATATGAGTTAAATACTCATTATTAATAATATTACAATATAAAAATAATGTTACACAATATATGTGTAACATTCACTCCCCTATTGTTAACATTATTAATTCCCAATATACACTCCCCTAATGTTGACATGGTGGAAAAACATTCACACACTTATCTGTAGTATGCTCACCCATGCGGCATTCCCAACTTGGCTCATGACCTTGATCAAAAGAAAGGCTATCTCCTTCCATGGTTTTAACCAGGTTTACCACAAATCTTGACGTGACAGGAACCATCAACTGTCCACCTCATGTGGTTTTCTTTATCTTCCACAGACCGTTTCAAGATCCACGAATTGACTTACATTGGTGCTTTTGATCTTCTGCAATGTTTGACATCAAGAGAAAATATAGGAAATATTGCTCACACAGGAGCTCACTTATTACAATAGTTGAACAGGTATAAATCATATGTTCTTATTTTTAGAAAGTAAACACACAACTGAAATAAAATGTCACAACACCATTGTGCAACCCCATCCCCTGCAGCTGACGAGAGGTCGTTGATTGACCTCCTTCCTCCGTTGCCTCCTTCCTCCATGTAGATGATATTTATTTAGTAAAGAAAATCTTCAAAATTATAACCGTTGTCATCATTCATTGGTTCTTCTTTATCATAATCTTTTTCTTCATCAGCAGCCATGGCATTCTCTTGTAGTTTCTCATCAAGTAGGTCTTGAGCTCTCAATTTACAGTTTACAACCATATGACTAGGTTGTTTACAATAGTAGCATATAAATCGCTTCTTTGAATCCTTGGAAGTTGATCCTTGCTTGGAAGAATATTTAAATCTTCTTTTAACAATGATTTGTCTTCTTTATTTTTTCCATACAACACACTTTCTTCTTGATCAATATTCTTATTTTCTTCATCTATCAATGAAGAAATTAGATCTTCTAGGCTAGGATTTATTTTGCTTAGTGTAAAAACCATGTTGGAATAATTGGCAGGCATGCTATTTAGTAATCTAACTTTTGCATCATCATCAAGCACATCTACTTTTATCATTGCTAATTGATTTAAAATGGAGCGAAACTTACTTATGTGTTGCACCATGTTATCACTTTCCTCCATCTTAAGTCCAAACAATTTTTGTTTGAGAGATACTGTTGCGCTTCCTGTTTGAGATCCAAAAAGCTTGTTCAATGTAGTCCATATGACATTTGAAGTTTTTGATAAATCTATATGATGCAAATAAGCATCAGATAATCCTAGGCCAATAATTTTTGTAGCTTTTCGATCCTTGCTTTCCCATTTTTTTGCTTCATCTGTGTCATGCGGTTTACTGATTTTTCCTTCCACAATCTCCCATAGATCTTTGTTAATCAGAAACAATTGAGTTCTAACCTGCCATGTATGGAAATCTTTGCCTTCAAATTTTTCAATTCGATTCAAATTGTCCATGTTGATTTTAAAAATTGGATGTCGGATTCCACCGAAAATGCGTCCGTAAAGTAATTTTTTTTGTTTTTTTTTTTTTTCAATTACAATTTTTGATATGATCAATGTAAAGAGCTCAAAAAAGTACACATTTGAAAAAAAAAAACATCATCTCAATTTGAGTTACTAGCTGAAAGTTATGGCAACTACAATTTTTAAATCCGCTATCTTTCCGGAACCCTTTCCAAAAATGGAATTTTTTTGTCCTTGTGTTTTTTTCACTATGTCCAAAAATGGAAATAAACGGAAAACAATAGTTCTAACTCACGATTTCGGAGAAGATCACGATGGATCACGTGGAAGATCACGTAGACAAAACACACAGGTAGACCACGCAGGAACAGATCGCGCAGGAAAACCACACAGGAACAGATCATGCAAGTAGACCACGCAGGAACAGATCATGCAGGTAGACCACGCAGGAACAGATCATGCAGGAAACAAATCTGGGCACGTCCACATGAAAATTCAGGCGTAAATAGGTGATGTCCATAATGGAAATGCACGACTCCTTCACAAATACGTATGGAATTCTTGACTCTCATTGCTGGTCACAAGAACCCTGGTGCTCTGATACCAAATAATAAATTTGGTCTAGATTATTAGAAATAATCTAACACAATAATAAAAACACAGAATATAAAATTCATCCGGGACAATAATATTCATTAAGAGAGAGTTACATATATAGATCAATTAACCCCTACAATGGTGGAGTCAAACATGATCTTCAATCCCTACATAATCTCAACCCCATCTCCTAATATCTCTCTAACATCCCTTTATTATCTCACACAACTTTAGCTACATGAGTTGTTCTCAGAACACACTCAAACTAACTATATTATTAATATGAGTTAAATACTCATTATTAATAATATTACAATATAGAAATAATGTTACACAATATATTTGTAACAATGCCTCCATCCTTCAGTGTAACGTTGCTACCTCAATGGAATGCGATCATGATGCTCAAAATGATTTTCGCATTCTTCCCTACAGAAAGTGAAATCCTTTATTTTCTGAACGTTAGGTAACATCGAAAATACGTTCGTAAGACAAAAAAAATTAGTTTTAAAATATTTTGACTCTACTAATTGAATCAATGACACAATAACATTATGGACAACATAAACTATTTGAAGAATTTTAACCGTTTTGAATTTCTAGACTCAATAATATTTTTGATATACAAACTTAAAATGCTTATTCATTTAACAAAAACACCTAAAAGTTTGTAAGGCAGTAATAACATCAAAAATACTATTGATGCAAAAATACCTTTTTGATATATAGTTTTGCCTCTCAAAGACAATAACCACATTGACTACTCTATTATCGATGTTGACATAGTCTAAATACACAATTAGTAATAAATGCCTCTAAACTTTTAAAAGAAGAAGTGACTGGTGACTTTTCCCAAACTGGTCGAACCTACGCTTAGAAAGACCAATAATGTATTGTTTATTAACACTAAAATTTAAGAAATAAAATGTTAATGGACTCGCTTTACTTGCATGGTATGCAAGGCATGAAGAATCGATGCAAGATTAGAATCTCGTGTATGGCACCAAATCCACTTCTATATCATCATTGTGAATGATGGAGATTCAATCTCACTATTCAAATAAAATATTATCCTTTCTGATCTGCACAGGTTTTCTTTGGCAAGATCTTGACAAAATTTGGTGTAACACATTTGTTGAGTGCAAAGCAGGAACACATGAGAATCTGGCCTGCATGTAGGCGGGATTCGAGAAATAATATGATGTTTTTATAAGGATCTCTTAGATCTGACTGAAACGTCTGATAGAAAACACAAAATAGTTGTGATGCATATTTGACAGCTTCTGATGATGAGAGCGAGATGTCAATAGACTTCCACACGTAGCAACATAGAACTCAAATTTTGTAAAATAACAGACCTTTGCTAAGTTTTCAACATCCACAAGATTTGAGAGATTATAATTGATGCAAGTGGCAAGAGACACAACAAAAATGTTGATTGAGATCACCTATGCACAGTAATAGGAGAGATCAGGCCCAAATGTTTGTATGTGAATTGATAAGCACCAAAACAATATATCTTCTCGCAAAACACACGAGTTAAAGTTATATAAACCAATCTCACAAATCAATTTGCCTAAAAAGACAAACTATTCACAGAGCTATCATCGATAGGGGCAAATAGAAACATGTATGCCCCTGAAAAATTAATTAAGTTTCCATTAGACAGAGGATCAGACACAGCTCTGATACCAGATGAAAGGTTCTAAGCATATTATCACACAGAAAACTTAGATTTTTATATTTTATTTTTCTTTCGAACACCATTACATATATATAGGAAATACATATCTTATAAAATAGGAAACCACTCACAAATATTGTCAAGTTGTTAAAACAAATCGTAACATATTAAACCATATTTATGTGGTTGTTAATACTAACAACCTTACTAATAAATATAATGTGATCAATAACTATTTAATTCCTAACAATCTTGAAGCAGCTAACATATCTAGTTGTTTTTGGGTGAATAAGGATTTGGAAGATGAAAACTTGTCTCTTAGTAAGTGTGTTGATAAATATACACTATGGTAGGAAACATGCAAGAAAAAAGGATTAACATTGAATAAAATAGTGTCAAATTGTTAGAAGCTAAACAAAACATCATTACACGAGATGAAATGCAATAAAAAATGAAGGCACTAGGCTCGTCGAAACAAATAGTTTAAATATTTAGCAAGAAGATATTATTTCACTCCTTAAGCAAACCATAGTAGACTGAAATATGAAAATAATGGATTTGGAGGAGAGTGTAACTTATATGGCTAATGATATTGAATATAGGAAGCTATCTAGAAAAAAGTCTTATGTTTTGGAAAAAATACATTATCAAACTTTGAATTAGATATTATTGACTCAATATAATATAAGCATGAACCTCTTAGAGAAAGGGGCCAAAATATAGATCGATTGGAAAAATTATTGTAGAAAAGAACAAAATTATATCAAATTTGGAACAACAAAGTAAAGAAAGTGATGAAATGATATAGTAGATGTTTGAAATTTTGAGGATTCATCCATTGAGATAAATGGATGTGTTTATCAAGTAATTTAAATATAAAATTTATGATTTGAAAGCGAATGAAATAGATATGTAGGAAAAGTTTCAAAAATATAACTAATAGAAAATATTATTGAGGAGCATGCAACAAAATATTTACATTGTAATAAAGCAGGCCATAAAATGTAAGGTTAGTAGAGTACATCATTAAGGGCACCATTCACATACTTATAGAGGATCTTCAAATAATTTAATGTTATCTTGATTATAATGCTTCATTAGTGACACAATCCTATCATTAGTGACTGTTATATTTCATTTTTAGATTGAATCATTTCTATTAAATCTTAAATGATAGACATTTTTTATTCTAAATATTGTATTGTGTTGGTACTTGTGACATTGAAAATGTAGGGAACCATTCAATATAATTATTTAGTAATGTGATGATGTACTCCAATCTTTGAAATCATGGCATAAAACTCATTTCTGGTCTACGCGTAGCAATGAAGATGTTTTATATTTTAATAAGTTATTTATTTCAAAACATTTTTTTATAATGATAACAAACCACACTTGTAGAATCCATATCAAAAAAATGTATTCATAGAATCAATAATAATTACACATTAAAGATAACTTAAATACAACTAGAAGTGAATAAATTATCTTTAACAAAAACATTTGCATGGCCATGTACCATGAATGCAAAGATAGCTTTCTCCTTACAAGGGAACCATGGGTTCTTCTCAGTTAGTGACCCGAAATTTATACCGCACCTAAATAGGTAGAGTTGGTCGTAGAAACAAATGGGGTCAAAATATATGGTGAAACCCAATAGTCAAGGTTTTCCACAACCAACTGGGAGTCCTTTTGAATTGGCAGCGATGACTTTTCAGGGAAAACATTGATTTCAAGGATCATGTTGTTATGAAAATCCTATTTAGCACTCACGTTGTCGATGGATTAATATGGTTGTAGTGAGTTATAACAACTCATATATTAGTATTAGCATATATTCAACATAACAATACGATTAACCTATTGCTATTATAATAGGTTTGGAGATATTTTTGAGGATATTACGGTTGAGCTAATATCCTAGAATATAGGAGACATCCTCCCATATATATGTAATATGTACGCATGGACGAATATAGAGAAGCTGCTAAATAGAATATCTAAGTTTTAATATTGTGTTGGTGTATAATTTGTACTCCAAATTTTAATAAACTGAACCAGATCTCACATCTGGTATCAGAGAGAATAAAGTCCAATGAGAATCCTGTGGATCTTTATGTAGTAGATTAAAATATTTGAAGATACTTGCATGTTCAACACTCTCTTTGCATCTCCATCCATGTGTCATTCTATCAAACAAGTCCCCATGCTCATTTGTCAACATAAGTACCATTGTCATGACTCATATAGTGAGGTTGATATCTTTGTGTGTTCTCTACCTACATTGATGATGAGCTAGACCTTTGGCAAAAACTTGAGGAACTCATAGATAACTCTATGATATTATTTTTTTGGTGAACTTTGATTTCATCGGAATCTATGCTCGAATATAACAACCACGTATCCCAAGATCAAGGCGATGTCCATGAAGCAAATTTGGTAGATACAAATAAATCAAAGGAGTTGGTTGGTGCACGTAAGCTTTGCCAGCATTTTGGATACAAGGTGACATAAGCTGTGTGCGTTGACCTCATGCATCCCTGATTTGTTCCTCCATTCCTTTCTGAGGTCAAATACGTCTCCTTTCTTTCCTTTCATTGTTATTCCACTGAATTAATTGTTTGTGGGTGTTTATAAGTCTTGTATTATAAAAATTTTCCTTTAAGTGTCAAGTCAATCTAATTTCTTCTTGTTATTTAGTGTCATTAGTCCATCCTTGTGAGTAGTTCAAGTCAATAGGTTTTTAGATTCATTTTATTATATATATTTCATCAATAAAAAAAAAGTGTTTGTAAAAGAGTCATTGTGATAAAAATAAAGTCCTTTAATAAGATATGACTATAATCAATAGTCATTTTTAGTATAAAGTTGTCAAAAGATCCAAGTGGGTGTTATGTCTATTTGAAAGTTTAATAAGTAGTGTTCTTGTCCTTTTTGTGTTGTCAAAAGTATCGTAAAAAACAAAACAAAAATTACCTTACGAATGCATTTTCGGTGGAATCCGACGTTCAGGTAAGGTATGTAATTATTGAGCTTCATGATCAAATTCAGCTGAGCTAAGAAGCTCATTTACTGGAAGATGGAAGCAACGGAGGTTGGAGGTCAATAAGTCGCCAACGACGGGACTACACGAAGACGAAGTTGTGGTGGCATTTTGTGGTGTGTATTTTGCTTTCAGTATTTGATTTTTAGTTCTTGCAGTTGTGTGTGGAGTATTCCAGTTGTGCAGTGTTCTTGTTTGAATAAGTGGAAATATCACATTAATGGGGGGAACATTATCCAATGTTTCATTTCCAAGTATTCAGTTTGTGTGTATGAGAAACAAAAATCAGCAGATTTTCCTATGTTATTCCCTGTAGTGAGAAATTGATGAGAGTCAATGATACTACTGCAACATCATGATATTGTGGTTGTTAGTAATCCACTGGAAAAACTATCCAGAGGTTGTTGGTTCTGTCCTAAAAAACCATCCGGTGTATGCTTGTTAGTAATTCACTGGAAAAATTATCTAGAGGTTGTTGGTATTGTCCTAAAAAACCATCCGTTGTGTGGTTGTTGGTTAACCATTTGGAAAACCATCCAAATCATGAGCAGGCTACGTAACATATATTAGTATTAGCATATATTCAACATAACAATATGATTAACATATTGTTATTATAATAGGCTTGGAGATATTTCGGATGATATTACGGTTGAGCTAATATCCTAGAATATAGGAGACATCTTCCTATATATATATGTAATATGTACGCATGGAAAAATATAGAGAAGTTTCTGAATAGAAGATCTAAGTTTTAATATTGTTTTGGTGTATAATTTGTACTCCAAATTTTAATAAACTGAATCCGATCTCACACATGCACTTTTAAATGCTCCTCCTATGCCACCAATAATTACAAGTTTCATAAAAAGGATATTTCAAGATTCAATACTGATATTAATTCAAAAAAATAGAGCATTACATTTTACTTTGACAATGTTAATTTAGGATTACTTGAATTAAGTAATTACTAATCAAATAAACATGAATAAGGAAAAATAGATGCAGATATGGACACATAAAAGCTTGTAAATATATATATTAATAATGGAAGATGCAAAATATTGAACTCTATTTATTGCGAGAAACACTTCAGAACAAAGAATAAGTATGAATTCATCTATCGTATTAAAAACTATCGTTGCAACTTAAATGTGGGGCGTCATTCCTCATGTCTAGTCTATAATGATTGTAAGTTGGGTCCTATTAGTGCACATCCTAATAAAAGTACACAAAAACACAAGGTTGAACACTCTTATGAAGATATTAAAATCTTAATGATGGTCCCACATGCCACTTGCAAAGAGGTTGGGTATGATCAGTGGAACCTGAAGTTGTGTGATATCTATCAGAGAATGTTGGCCATATATATATAAACACTTCCTTAAATTTTCCATAACCTTTCAAAGTGAACTCTAATGAGTCATTACATTAAACAATACTAAATTGCATATGATGCATAGTAAGAACTTCATAGGTAACCTTGAAGCATTCATATGAACAGGGTATTTGCACAAAATTTTCACTGTGAACCATATTGTGGAAACTAAAGTGATTGAAAAATTGTGTTTGATAAAAGGTGAATATTGTGATGATGTACTTGATGTGGTTACAAAACTAGAAGGTAATAAGGAAATGCATTATGCATATTTTATTTTGTAGAGGTAGCTAATCTAGTAGTGATGGTGTCATCATCACCTTTCATCGCCAGAAGCTGGAAATTGTGTGATTTTCCTCAATATTTGTGATAAAGACAAAAAATAATGTTTCCCTGATCCAACTAGCTAGACCCCACCTTTTAATAGAGCTGATAATAAAAAATACATCAACTGAAGCTACACTAATAAATAATGCACACAACATTCAACATTTCATTTATATGAATATTACATCAAAAGCAATCATAAATCACAAATTGTGAAGTACAAAATGAAATATAGTATAAAATCAATACAATTTTTCACCATTAATGATTTCATTCGGTATCAGTAACCCTTGTTTAATGTAAAACACTTCCCACAAATGTAAATTAATATCCTTAGGAAAATTTTAACCTCTACCAATAACATTCAAGTGACTCTCAAAGATTCTTACCCAACAAAAAAAATTCCAACAAAAACATATGTTAAACATTATAAAACTTCCATGGGATATGGAATGCAAACTGAGGCTTGTTTAGATAAATCAAACCAATTTTCATAATAAATGCATATATAGATGCCTGACTTGACATTAAAATCAACTATATTTGATGTTGGTATCACAAGACCCTCTAAAGAAATGAATTTCTTCCTATGAATGGTCAAAAAACAATCTATTTCTCCAATGGCTAGGGAACATCTAAATTGGATCCCATATAATACACTTGCTTAATTACTTTGACATTCTTATATATGTTGTCATCTAATTTTTCCAAATCAATCAAAATCAATAGAGATTTGATTTCACAATATGAGGGATGGTGTAGTATATGTTTTCCATTTTCAGATGCATGACCATAAGCACATGAAATATTTTTTGGAGACTTTATCCATGAATCGTTCATATTGAGGAAGAAAAGGTTAGGATCACCATCAAAATAGTCCAATTGTGTTCAACTCAAGGTTTCTTGTGTGAGATTTGTGAATAAATTTATAGATAACTATGTCATGTGAACCATATTTGTCATATTTAATAAGAGAAACACTATCAAATGTTGGTATAGACCCCTTGACATAATGGTTGGTCGAATGAACATGAAAATTGTTTGAAATGTACTTCTCATTTCCTTCATTTTTTAATCATTGGCTGAAAAGATGCAATGTTTTTGGTAAAGGAATTTTTTATCTATTAATGATATTCTCAAATTTTTTCTTTCCTATAAATATTGTGAAAGAGTAACATCATCTTCGATCTCATTATTAGTCATAGATGATGAGTATTTAATTGTTACAGATTCAAAAAGAATGTCAAATTGTTTTGATTTATTTCATTGTTGATAAAATTCATGTTGTTCAAAATTACATCCCATGTAATTTTGAACAACCAATCAAAATGACTTAACCAATGTTGTGCTCTAGAACCTCCATTGGAAACAAATCCAATCTTCTGCGAAATACAGGAGCGTAGTGTTCTATGGGTTTTCGTAACCTGTGGAATAAAAGAATGATCAGTGAAGGACTTGGGTGAAATTTGGTAAAAAAAAGTGTTGCGTGGTATATTTTCATCATTAACGACACTAAGAGGTTAATTCCCTAGCAAGATGAAATAAAATGGAGCACCATGAAACTGTGTATCCATGGGGAGTTAGAGAGTGGTCATTTTTTCAAAAGTCATGGATCAAAGGATTAGACCTTCACAGGTGATATGAAGTATATCAAATAGGACTTTACGAAGAGCAACAGTCAGGGGACAAGAAGTCCCTCCTCTTTAATGGGAGAGGTTCCCTTATTCAGAAACGAACCTATTTACAAATATACAAAACATGATTTTCTGGTTGAACTTGGATATTACGAAAGTGTTTTCTATAAAGATCATCAATTACAAAAGGACTGAGGAATGAGAATACGAGAATGAGCAGAAAGGCAACACTCAGAATTATAGATAACAGAGTAATTCTTTATGTATGCGAAGTTACAGTGAATTGAAACAAGATCATTTGTATCATATAAATAAGATGGAATTTAAAGACACAAAGTTCTGTAAATAACATCTTCCAGAACACAAAGTTTCTTGACATAACACAGACAAATGATCTTCACAAAATTAAATGAAAAGCTTGGGGATAAAAGAGATCAGATAGACAAAGAATGAAAAGCCCTTCTGTATTGATTTCTTTATGATCTATTTACACTTTCAGAAAATAAGCCAAGTTCTTCCTCCTCATGCAAAATGGCGTGGAGAGGCCATTATATAGCTTACAAATCAGTTACTCTTGGTAACCACTTCTTTTAACTAAAGATTAGTTAAGGATTGCCAATCGCAATACCTCAACTTATTACAATGAATCCGAGAAAAAGAATTAGAAGAGAAGAGAAGAATAAGGAGAAGAAGACAGGTGGTTATGACTGGGAGGGACCCACTGACTTCAAAATCCGCTGCCTGAATCTCTTCAATGCCTCGGCTATGTCTCTGCCACGGGGGACTGACGTGTTGGCTGTAGATTGGGTCCAAAATCCGAGGCACTTCTCCATTTCCTTATCAAACTCGACATGAGTATGATAGTCTTTATTTGCTTCTTCAATGGCAGATTGAAGAGAGAAGATCTCCTTCATTTTCTCTTTGGAAATGGAGCTTTCCTTGAATAGATTATCTTTGACAAAAGCTCTGAATTGAGCTTTGATTTCTTGCAAGGAAAAAGGCACACCAGAAGTTTCATCCTGAAGATGACAATGTATATCTTTGAAAGCAGATACAACCAGTGTCTTGAAAGCCTCACCCTTCTGCCAGCTATTCTTCAGTTCTCCCAAAGCCTCCTCCAAGACTTTGATCTTCCACTCCACGCTGTAAACCTAGGACTTTGACAGATTATCCTTTGCATCATCAAAAACCTTATTCGCCAATAAAATGTTCTCATCTGTCTGTCCCATGAGACAGAGGTCTACTATGCAACTGCTCCAGAGTTTGAGCTCTTTATCTATGATCCCGATAGTGGAGGAGAGCTTCTGTTGCAAGTTGTTCACCTTTCCGTGGAGTTTGAAAGCTTCATCGATGAAGTTCAATCCTGCAACAAGCATATCTTCCACCATGGCCTCCATAGCTCTGCCATAGACGGAATACTTGTGCATGTCTTTGATACTCTGTACTTCATCTTGGCTCAAAATTACAGGTGGCGGAAGGGTAGTCAATGGGGTAGGGTCCAAAACTTTGTCCTTAGACAAAAGAGATTTGATAAAACCTGTGAGAATCTGGGCTTGTTCCTCCAACTGTTCAATAGTTTTCTGCCCTTTCTCTACCCTCCCAATGACTCTTGTGACCGTTTCCTGGAGGTTGTGGATCTCACCTTCAGGGGTAGACTCTCCCATAGGAATCCTTGAGAATTCTAGGTCAGATGCCTGTAAGTCCTGCTCTGATTTATCTACTGTAGGCTTAGCAATTTCCAGGAATTGCTGACCCTGAGCATCAGACACTATCCTGGAGGTGATTCTGGATTTTTTGGCACGAGAAGGAGTAGTGCCTAACAAGGCTGCCACAGCATCAAAATTTGGCCCTGAGCTCCGAGAGGAAGATTTCCTCTTTCTACTGTCGACAAAAGGTTGCACCCATGCAAAAGAGGAAGAGGAAGCAGCAGGAGGGGCAAGAGGACCAAGAGACAGAGAGCTCATGACGCTCAAGGTTTACACAGCTGTTGTCTCAAGTTGAGATGTGAGTGGGGCGCTTGAGACAACTGCTGCAGAGGAATCAATAGCACTTGGAAGTTCAGTGCTCTGGACTTCCTTATCTTTATCCGTTGGAGCTTCAGGAGCACTTAGAGGAGCTGGCACTTCACTCTCTTCACTTTCACTGAGAACAATAATGTTCTCTGATCCCAAAGGTATTTCTACCTGCTTTCTCTGAGGATCTTTTTCCACAGGCTCCTTCTTAACCTCTTTGAATTTCTTCTGGTATACTTGGGTGGATGAAGAAGGAGTAGAAGCTGCAGGTCCTTGCGTTGATGAGGCAGGAGGGGTTTGCACAGGTGTGTCTGATATTGGAGTCGATGCTTCCCTCCTTGGTGTTGAAACATCCTTAGAGGAGGATTCTCCTGAGTGCCTCCTAAGCTCTCAAACTTTCTTATCAAACCAGATCTTAGTCCTGACTAAGACTGGAGCCAGGATCTCGGCCAGATCATCTTTCTCTTTCTTGAACCAATCCAAGTCCTCCAAGGGAGTGTGCTTAACCACATTGTCATACTCATATGAGTATAGATCAGAGTTGTCATCCTGGAGTCCTTCAGGAACTTGGTACAAGCCGAGTTCTTGGATCAATTGTAGAGAGAACCTGCCATAATGCCTCCTTCTAGCCTCAAAATCATCGGCACAGTCAGCCCAATAGTCTTCTGTATCTTCCCTATGATGATAGATTATCTTGATGTTCTGCTCAATGAACTTCTTCAAGTTGAAGCAAGTTCTTGGCTTGAAGAAATGGACAGTGATGGGAGCCAGGGCTCTTTCTATATTCTGTGCGTCCAGGGCTATTTTACAAGTGTAGTTTCCCAAAGAGATGGGGAAGTGCAAACCGGTAATCTTCTTGTCTCTGCAGGTTCTGTGCAATTTGTCTAATTGCCTGCATACTTCTATCAAAGCCATCTTATCACTGCAGAACATGGGAAGCCTCAGAGGGGTGCTCTCATAGCCAGCAAGCCTGATATAGGAGAATTTTCTGAATTGGATAAAATAGGCACCGTAGTGCGATATCAGGTTCATGGCTTCGTCAGAAAACCTTCTAGCAGTGTCACCCTCAAGAAGCCTGACCACGTACATGGTGAAAGCATCATTTACCCTTCAGAAATTGCGATTGCTGGTCTCTAGGGTGAACTGCGGGTAGTAGGCATATACAGGATCATCCTTGTGGGCATCAATGTAAGAAAAACCAAACCATTGCCTTGATGCCGCCAGAGTATACATCAGGTACGAAGTCATGTAGAATTTCTTCATTTGCTGTACATTGGACAGCTGCTCCGCTAAGTTCATGCTGATGATTTCTGCCCAGTTGATATTTTGAGTTCCCTCGCACACCATGTTGATGAGCGGGCACATCCAGAAATGGAACTCGTTAGTAGAGGGTAAGCCCATAACCCGAGCCAGTAGGATTATAAAATCTGACAATTCTTCATTGAAATCAGCCCAGAAAAGAGTCTTGGATAGACGAGATGCTCCCTTCTTAGGGTTTTTAAGCCAAGACTTCGCCACCCGCGCCTTGTAGTTGTCGCTGTCTTGATTGAACAGGGCCTGTGCTTGATTCTGGGAAACAACTATGGCATTATCCATTTCTGGAATCCTCAGTGCAGTGCTAATGGTGGCAGTGTCCAGTTTGGCGATGAGTTCCCCGTGTATGTTGGTCAATTCACTCGAATCAGGGTCGAAATGAGCTCCGCATGAAAGCACTGTATCAGCACATTGCACCGAGATTGGGAAACCTCCAGCGAAAGCTAGACCACTGTCGTGAATCATCTGTGCCATTGGTGTAGGGTTTGCATCTGTCATCCTCGACCAAAAATCGCCAAAGTCAAGATGGCGAGCTTCACTGTCCCCGATATTGGGAACGACAGACTCTAGTGGTGAGATTTGTTCCTGTCCCTGAAATTTGATCTTCATGTTGATAGTAATTCGGAGGGCAGAGCTGCAAGCTAGACTCGGGAAGGAATTACAGAGGGAAATGGATACGTGTGCAGAAATTTAGATTGCAAGGGTTCGAGCAAAGGATAGCATGGAAGCAGTGTGAAAAATGCATAGGGGGTTCGCTCGTTATATAGCCGTTTAGGAGAGAGAAAGGTAATTAATGCGCATTTAATACATACCTACCAATTTGAATAAGCAAGATATTCGGGTAGAGCGGGAAAAATTAGCACGAATGGCACTTGGTTCATTTGGGACATGTGGGACGCGAAAGCGCGAAGCACGCGGCTCGGCCGATTCGGGCGAAGCGGGGAAAAGATGCGCAAATGCTTTTTGGGACATGCGGGACAAAAGTGCATCGAGGTACAATGGTTCGGGTGATTACGGCCGAAAATGGAACAACTTGTCCGGGTGAACTTGGGACATTTGGGACAAAAAGTTCCGACGGGCCCGAAAAAGACAAACTTCGGGGAAACCGGCCGATCGGGGAACAGAGGGCCCAATTGAACTTGGGACACGCGGGACAAAAATGTCCGACAGGCCCGAAAAACACACAAAATGACCCAAAAATGTAGATTTTCTCAATTTCTCGACTTTTAACATTATCAGTACAATAGAGAAGACACTTAAACTCAAAATTTTGAATTTTCACTTTCTTAAGAGCAGGGGAATTTTGAGTGGACAACAGCTGGCTCCTTCTGGGGATGACTTGGCATAAATTCAAGGAATGAGACAAGGTAAGAACTTAGAAAAACTTGGGGAAGCAGACCAGTACCTTATCCATTGGGCCACGGAGTCAAAAAGCAAACCAATACAGAGGACAACACACCAAAACAAAAAGGAAAGAAAAACAAAACGCTATACAGAATATACAAAGGGACTCCCTAATCACCTATGACTTGAACAATTTCAGGTACTGCCCACTATAAGGAAGTGGGAGAGGAGAACCATCCATGTAATCAAGGTAAAAAGAATTCTTACCAGCAAAGTGTCTGATCTTGAAAGGTCCGAGCCAAAGGGAATCAAACTTGCCATGGCTGCCACGAGGTTCATGCCTTTTATCCCATAACAAAACAGTGTCTCCAACTTGGAAATCTCTGAACCTGGCTTTCTTATCAAACAGGACCTTTACTTTCTGCTGGTGAATAGATATCCTATCAGCAACCTCCAATCTGTTCTCATTCAATTTGTGAAGGTACATAATTCTCTTATCCAAAGCATCACTGAAACTGGTATCTTCAATGGCCTTCATTAGATGCAAGGCTGGCAGCTCCACTGTTACTGGCAATTGAGCTTCTACTCCATATACCACTTGAAAAGGAGACATTCCAATAGCTCTCTTTGGTGTGATCCTGTCTGCCCAAAGAGCATCATAGAGCTTCTTGTGCCAGTTTCGTTGAGACTCATTGACTAATTTCCTTATAATAGTCACCAAATTTTTATTAGTGGATTCTGCTTGTCAGTTTCCTTGAGGATAGTAATCTGAGGAGTGAGCCAAAGAGATGCCATACCCATAGCAAAAATCCATTATCTCAGTTGAAGAAAAATTCGAAGCATTATCTGTCACAATCTTGTTAGGTACACCATACCTTACCAAGATGTTCTCTTTGATGAAGCTGCACACCACTTCAGAAGTAGTACTCTTTACTGGAATAGCTTCTACCCATTTGGTGAAATAATCCGTGGCAGTTAATACATGAGTATGACCAGCACTAGAAGAGGGATTAAGTGTTCCAATGAAGTCCAAACCCCACTGTTGAAAAGGTTCCTCAATTACAACTGGCTTAAGAGGCAAAGAGGCTAATTTGGGTCTACCCACGAAAGTCTGACAAGCCTCACATTTATCAACCCACTTGGATGCATCTCTGAACAAGGTAGGCCAATAATATCCTCCACGAAGTATCTTATGAGCAGTGACCGTTGATGAATAGTGCCCTCCACATGCCTGATCATGAAAAGCTGAGAGTAACTTTTTCTGCTGTTCCTTGTCCACACATTTCAAAAACCTTCCATCTAACCCACGTTTAAACAAGTCATTTTCCCACAACACATATTGCACTGACCTTAGTTTAACAGTCCTCTTTTCTTTGGCAGTTAAATGAGAGGGGCATTCTCCATAGGTGAGAAAATGAGTGATATCAGCATACCATTCATCAACTGAGCTAAGAAACAGAATGGTAGGAAGGCCAACTTTATCCTCCAGTAACTCATGTCTAGCTCCTTCAGCAATGAGCTCACAAAGGCCTTTTCCACGAACGAGCTTGGTCGGTTTGATGTCAATATCATATTCTTGGACCTTAGCAACCCAGTTCCCTCTCTTGGATCCAAATTCCTGTTGTGTGAGAATTGACTTAACAGTTGTATCTGGAACCAACACCATGGAATGAGAGTTGAGAATGTAAAAACGAAACTGCTTGACAGCTTTAACCACTGCAAAAGCATGTTTTTCCATCATGGTGTATTTTAACTCATGATCTTTCAGAATATAGCTCATGAATGCAATTGGGAGTTCGTGCTCATTAGAATCTTCTTGAGTCAAAACAGCAGCCAAGGTATTATCTGTGGCGTAGCAATAGATAATAAAATCTTTGCTGAAATCAGGACATGCTAAAACAGGAGTTTTAGCAATGGCTCTTTTAATACCTTCAAAGGATTCTTTTCCTTTAGGAGACCAACCAAACGTTTGTTTGCCTTTCATCATTTGGGAAATATTCAAAGTTAACTCTGCAAAATCAGGGATGAACCTTCTTAAAAAATTGATCTTACCAAAGAAAGAGTGCACGCCCTTTTTGCTGGTTGGGAGAGGAATTTGCTGGATAGCTTGAACTCACTCAGGATCAATCTTAATACCATCTTTGGAGACGATGTGCCCTAATAATTTCCCCTCTGTGACACAAAAGACAGATTTTTTAGGATTAAAAGAGATCCCATGTTCTCTACATCTTAGCAGAACTGTCTCCAGGTGGTCAAAATGATCCGCCCTTGTTTTAGAAAACACAGTCAAGTCATCAAGGTATATGACAATACACTTCCCTTTCAAACTTCCAAAGGCCAGATCCATAGCTCTCTGAAAAGTGGCACCAGCATTAATGAGCCCAAAAGGCATTCTTTTGTAAGCAAAGGTACCCCAAGGGGTAGTGAAAGCCATTTTATGCTGATCTGTAGTATTAACTTCTACCTGGTTATATCCTGAGAATCCATCAAGCATAGACAACATTTCAGATCCTGTTACTACTTGCAAGACCTGATCCATCATAGGCAAAGGATAATTATCTTTCAAGGAAGCTTGATTCAGATTCCTGAAGTCAACACAGATGCGGATCTCACCATTTTTCTTCCTAACAGGCACAATATTGGCAATCCATGTTGAATGGTGGATGGGAAAAATGATTTTAGCTTTCAACAGCTTCTGTATTTCTTGAAAAATGGTGTCAGCTATTTTGGGATTGTATTGCCTCTGTTTCTACTTAAAAGGCTTAATTCCAGGTTTGAGAGGAATAAAATGCTGCATATCTTTTGGTTGGAAAGCTTTTAAATCCTCATAAGAGTAAGCAAGAACATCCTTATACCTCTTTAAAAGATCAATTGCTTTCTTCCTCTCATCTGCTGTGCAACATTTTCCAATGTTCACGAGCTTAGGGTCAGTAGAACTCCCAATATTAATTTTGTCATACTCAGCTGATTGTTGAGGTCTAGTAGAAGCTCTAGACTTTACATACCTGTCGTGTTTATCAAATAGTTCCTCTAAACTCACCAATCCTTTAGGAATCTTGTTTCCCTTGAGTTTGATGCATCCATCTTGATCCGTTTCTTCTCCTTGGGTGACTGCTTTGTCAAAGGGCACACTTTCGCGAGGTAAATTATCACTTCCTTCAAAGTAGAATTGTTCAAAATTATCCTTGAGTTCTAAGAAAGAAAGCAAGTGTTGATCATCATTGAAAACTTGCCAGTTATTTGTATTATCAGGTACACTAGGTCGATGGATCATCTCAATGGTGAACTTATCTTGAGAGAAGTCAGGATGAGGAATCAGTAGTGACCCTGAGACTGCTAGTGAATCAGCCCTGGTGTTCTTCTCCCTAGGTATTGCTTCGATGGAGAAAGCATCAAGAAATTCAATGGAATCCCAAACCTGATTCCGGTAATGTTTCAACCTTCCATTTTTTACCTGGAAAAGGTTTCTAACTTGCTTTACAATCAATTCTGCATCACCACGAGCTAGAAGATTCTTTACACCTTGTTCTTTTGCCACCTGTAGTCCAAGAATAAGAGCCTCATATTCTGCTGTATTATTGGTATTTTCGAACTGCAACTTGAATGAAAAAGGATGAAGGCTTCCTTCAGGTGACACCAGTATGACACCAGCTCCAGAACCAGCTGAGGAACAACTTCCATCAAACTCTAAAATCCAAACACCATTAGGATCTTTAGGTGACACTTTGGGGAGTTGGATTTCATCAGGGGACATAATCATGTAGTTACCATGCCCCATATCCTCATAGAGTATTTGTGCTTTAGGATCATCCGTTTTTTGTACAATATACTCAGATTGCTTCTCAGGCAGCAACTTCTTCATTTGTCCCATTAATAGGTACGAGTGCATGTGACCAATCCATTTGAATTTCTCCACCCACATCCTTACAGAAGTTCCTACTTAGCAACATCCCGTATGAAGGAGGAATATCTGCTACTAAGATAGTAGCCAAAACTCTCTTCTCAGGCAAAGCAGCAAAAGCCACTTGTGCATCTTTAATTCTTCCGACCAGGGGCACTTCCTTACTCTCCATAGAGTAACAAGATCCATAAGTGCGTGTGAGGGTCAAGCCTAAGGCATGAGCTACTTTAGCAGGCATCACATTGTCTGACGCTCCTGAGTCTATGACACAATTACTAAGCCTATGGCCAGCTATAAGAAGTGTTACATAAAATGGTTTGATTTTGTCATTGGGTGAGGTGACAGCGGCTACCAGACTAGGCTGTGGTGCAGAAGAAGGAGTGGGTAAAAGGCCTTTAGAGGTGGTTTTAGAATGGGAATTGACAAAGTGAATCATTTTAGCAAAAGCTTTGGGATGGGTTTGATAATACTCAGCCTCTGAGATTTGAACCTTAGTCTTTTTCAGGTGGTCAATAATATCAAAAGACCCAGAAGTGGACGGGCTATCATCACTTGAGATCCTAGGTTTATCAACTTTAGGGGAAAAAGAAGTAACTTTAATAGCAGGATTGACAGGACTCACCTTTGGTGCAGATGAAATGGGGATAGGAGATCCTCTTTTTGTAATTACGGGGATAGTTGTCGGCTACTCCTTAGATTTCTTGATGGGCTGCGTCACTTTCTCCCTCTGATTTGTCTGCTCTCGAGTCATGACAGCGAATGATTCGCTATTCATGTCTGCTACTACTTCATCATAATCATCTCCATCATCAATGCCCTCAGTGGTGAAGAAATTAACTCGAGATCCTTCAAGTTCATCTGCTTCATCATCAACTTCTTCCACAAACTCCTCGCAAGCTTCATTATCCTCATCATCATCTGGTTCCTCAACTTCACAGGTTGCATTGACAGGAACTTTAACAGGAGGTCCTTCAAGCGCTAGCCTTGTTTGAGAAGCGGGAAAATGATTTATGGGCTGAAAATTCCTCCTTGGAACGTCTGCATAGGGAGCATGATGAGCCAATTGTTTCTTTATGGCAATGAGATCATTCGCAATTTTTTGAACCAATGGATCAGTATTAGGTCCAGGGGTGGAAGAGGAGGAAGAAGCAGACTTAGATTTGGAAGGGTCTCTCCTCAACTTCCCTGACATGATTAAATCATCTTCGACACTAACAGCAAGAGTTTGATCCTCAACCAATGTTGCAAGATTAGCCCTTCTCAGTGCATAACTAACTTCAGGCGATTGGGCATTTAGGAAGAAACATTTTTGGATTTGATCTACAGGTCGAGTATTTGGTGGAATTTTATTAATCAACCTGTTGAATCGGGCCACAAATTCTCTCATGGGCTCTTGTGAATCTTTCTTTATCTGAGAGATTTGGGCTAGCAAGGCATGCACATCTTCTGCTGGTTTGAAACGATTTTCAAACCCAGTTCTCATTGTGTCCCAGCTAGTGATAGCACCAGCTGGAAGGTGATAGAACCAATCAGCAACATTATCTTGTAAAGTCTCAACGAACAGTCTCACGGAGACGTCTTCATGTTCAACTCCCAGAACTCCACATGCAACTATGAAGGCTGCGATGTGTTCATCAGGATGCACTTTACCATCGCCTTTGAATTTAGGGAAGTTCTTCCGGTTACCTCTGGGTAACTCATGCAAAGGCTGAGGAAGGGCAAGGGGCCCGACACGATGACCCTAGGGCAATGGTACCGCCATTCTTGGAAAAATGGCTTGGAGAGGAACTGCAACACCAGCAAGAATCAAAGCTCGAAGATTAGGACTAACTGGCTCTGAAGGAATACCACCCGTAGGAATTCTATCTTGAACAGGTGGAGTGTTTGTCAAACGAGTCTTTCTATTTCTTGTTGAAGGGAAAGGAAAACCCTACTGCTCCAAAAGCTAAAACTGAGAATCTTCAATACCAAGGGCCCTTCTCCCTCGAGTAAAACGTGGAGTCACCAGATCAAAGGATGATCAAAAATTACAGAACTGGAATATGATTTTCCCCAGTGGAGTCGCCAAAAACTGTCGGTCGTCAAATAGGACTTTACGAAGAGCAACAGTCAGGGGACAAGAAGTCCCTCCTCTTTAATGGGAGAGGTTCTCTTATTCAGAAACGAACCTATTTACAAATATACAAAACATGATTTTGAGGAAGAACTTGGCTTATTTTCTGAAAGTGTAAATAGATTATAAAGAAATCAATACAGAAGGGCTTTTCATTCTTTGTCTATCTGATCTCTTTTATCCCCAAGCTTTTCATTTAATTTTGTGAAGATCATTTGTCTGTGTTATGTCAAGAAACTTTGTGTTCTGGCAGATGTTATTTACAGAACTTTGTGTCTTTAAATTCCATCTTATTTATATGATACAAATGATCTTGTTTCAATTCACTGTAACTTCGCATACATAAAGAATTACTCTGTTATCTATAATTATGAGTGTTGCCTTTCTGCTCATTCTCGTATTCTCATTCCTCATTCCTTTTGTAATTGATGATCTTTATAGAAAACACTTTCGTAATATCCAAGTTCAACCAGAAAATCATGTTTTGTATATTTGTAAATAGGTTCGTTTCTGAATAAGGGAACCTCTCCCATTAAAGAGGAGGGACTTCTTGTCCCCTAACTGTTGCTCTTTGTAAAGTCCTATTTGACGACCAACAAGAGGACTGATTCCATCTATGTGGTCCTTTCTCCTCTCTCCCCGTTCTCTTTCTTCATTTTAAAAATTGTATAAATACAATTGTTTATGCACTTTGTAAGGGTTATTCTCCCTTTTATTCCTTAGCATATTTTCAATCTCTTCTTTTTGAAACTCGAAAACTTCATGATTTCAACCTCTGTAACTCGCGAATGGATATTTTCTTGCCTCAGCTCTGCATATAAGTTGTAAAAGATAGATTAATGCAAGTTTGGTTATTCCTTTCCTTCAAATACTCTATGTTTTGTGTGAAAACCCTACCCTCTTGTGTGTTTTTCATTCTTTTATTTGTTTACTTTGGAATCATGTACATCTTCATAGCCCCATCACATGAACTTGCATTTGTGTCACCCATGTTCATTCAACATGTCTTCGGGGGACAGATTCCAGCTTGGCAGTCCTTTCTCCTCTCTCCTCCTCTTTCTTAATTCTACAAATTGTATAAATACAAGTGCTTATGTACATTGTAAGGATTCTTATCCCTTTTCTTCCTTAGCATATTTTTACACTCTTCTCTGTGAAACTTAAAAAACTTCATGCTTTCGACCTCTATGACTCGCGAATGGAAATTTTTTTGCCTCATCTCTGCATGTAATATGTAAAATATAGATTACTACAATTGTGGTTATTCATTTCATTCAAATAATATATGTTTGGTGTGAAAATCCTACCCTCTTCTGTGTTTTATGTTATTTTAATTTTATGCTTTAGAATCGTGTGCATCTTCATAGTCCCATCTCTCAAACTTACATATTTGTCACTTGGAATTGGTAAATTTCCACCTCCTTTTCATGTTATCACCACCCATGTTAGCCATGTTTACTTATTTCTTTCATCTCTACCTCTCCTTGGTTCCTTATAAGTGTTAGTGTAGGTTACATTAGGAGTAGTGTTAGCATTATAGTAGGTTGTGTTGTGCATTTTTTCCCAAATCCACGTAATGAGGAATTCATCCTTCACCATAGGTTTTTCTCAAGCCGCAAGTCCCACACTTGGAGACACTCCCACCTTTCATCAAGATGTTGGGTCTTCATGATCCATAGAAAGGTGAAATTTTGAGCTCCAACAGTTTTGGCACGCCCGGTGGGAAAAGCTTTAAAGGTCTTATTTTTCACGTGTTCCACTACAATATTCTAAGCTAACTTGGTGCCTTCACTACTCAAATAATTTTGGCATGTCTAGTGGGAAAATCTTTGAAGGTCTTATTTTTCAGGCATTCACTGTAGCATTCTAAACCACCTTGGTTCCTTAACTACTCCAACAGTTTTAGCATGCCTGGTGGGACAAGATTTGAAGGTCTTATTTTTTAGGCATTTCACTACAACATTTTAATCCACTTTGGTGTCTTCATTGTTCTAATAGTTTTACCAATCCCGATAGGAAAATTTGATGAAATTTATTTCATTATTGTTAAGTTTTGGTGTGTGACTTGGTGGTTTCAGCCTTCAGAGGCATCCTTTAACACAATTGGTGACTCCCTATCTATTGAATATTCTAGTTTCAATCATCTTAGGCCTTCCTATTTCATAAGAAGAGTGCAAATGAGGTTAATTGTGTCCAAATATTAACCATTTTATTATCTACAACTTTCCTTACATAGATGAAGAAGATAAATATCTCTACATAGATTTTTGGCTTCTCCAAGATGAAGTCTCTCAACTCCACCTTTATGTAGACCATTTTCATTCCATATTAGAGGTCTTAGACCTATTTTAATCATGGCACATCAAAGAAACTTTCCTTTGGTAAGTTTTAGTGGAGGAAGTCCATTACTCTTAGCCATGTAACATTATATTCCCATAGCCGCCTTGAAGAACATCCTTTCTTCACATGTGAAAATTGTACCACACCAGCAGAGCACATTCAGTACGTTCCAAATGTCTTCTCAAGTCATGCAATGATAGATGATGGTCTTGCAGTGTGGGTTTTGGCATCATCTCTTAAAGGAAAAGTTTTACAATGGTATAGAATATTACTTATTGCTTCAACCCCCACTTGGGATGAACTTAGGACTGAGATCTGTCAATAGTTCGATGATAAGGTGGATAATATTTCTATTCTCAAGTAGCTTACCTCAATCAATCTGTCTCTAAATGAGCTCATGGAAATTTTCAACTTCATGTTCCACAAGACATGGGACATAATTCTTATCCTTCTAAGACCAAATCCTCAAGGTGCATTTTTATACTTTCTAAGAGCTTTGAATTTTGATATAATGGTAATGATTCATTATATGGGTGTTGTTCAACTACCAAATGCTTATGCAATAGCCATTAGGGCTGAAAACTGTCTAATCCAAGTAGGAAACATAACCATTAGACTACATATGCCCATTTTTCCTAAGTTTCCACAAAATCCCCAACTTGTCATTTCTCCCATTCCTCAAAAATTTACTTCATATTTTACTTCCACATCTAGTTCCTCTGTAAAATAGGATGAAATTGAAAGCCTTAGTGTTCATCTTAAAAACTTAACAAATGAGATTGTCTCCCTCAAGAGAAAACAAGCTCAAGCTCCAAAGAATTATCCTAACCCTTTTTAGGGTTACACGCAACAAATATTTCAATATCTAAATCAAATATTTACTCATAATTACCCACCAAAGAGACCACCAAATGGAAATTCAAAACCTTTTCCATTTCCTAGCTTAAGAAAAGCTATTGTTCCAGTCCAGAATAACATGGTTGAAGTTTTTAAATGGTGTTATCCATGTGATCAACCCCATAACCAATATGCATGTGTGAGATTAAAATGTGTTCCTTGTGAGAAAAAAATATCATAGTCCAAACTCCACTCTACCTGCAAGAAAAATATGTGGCTCCATAAGAAAGTAAGGCAGAATATACACAAGAGGTCACCCTTGAACCCAACTTCATGTTCTTCGGACTTGAATACTTTGATGCATTTCACCAAGCCATGGGAAATTTGAGCAGGCTACAACTTCATGTGGTAGATAACACAATATATAACAAAAGTAAAATGGATGTAAGGTATCCTTCTTTTGTTTCACCAACTCCACATGATAATCCTAATCAATCCAAAAAATGAACAAGTTATGTGAAACATGAAAAATCCACTCGTCAAAGAGCTTCCACAAGTAGAGAAAAGGAACAAAGAATATGGTGATCCTTCATTACAAAAATCCATGGGTATTCCTCTCAATATTGTGGATCAGATGAAGATTACAAATATTAATGTCACAATGTGGGATAATATGTTTATCCCATCTCGAAGGTATTTATTATAAGAAGCTTTGAAGTAGATTCCACCTCTAGAACCCATCATGCACAAACCAAATACCGCAATCAACATTTTTCAGCTAAAGGGTGAACATGTGAGTGAAATCATCAAGCATCTTCCTTTCTACATGTCTCTCATAGTTGGAAAGAACCTTGTTCAAAACTCAATGATAAACTCTAGTGTTAGTACTTCAGTGATGCCATAGAAGATCTTAGATATTTTGGGAATTGAATATAATCCAACTTCAAAAGGTGTCTTATAGATTTATGGGTCAACAGTATCGGTTTTAGGCATAGTCAAGGATCTAGAGTTAACTCTTCATGCTTTCACAGGCATAACCATAATGCAAGATATCTTTGTGATTGACTTTCCACCATGATTCACCCTTTACCTCTCTAGATATTTCACAACCAAGGTGGGTGGATATCTTTCCTCATATTGGTCTCATATGTTTCTCAAGACAAGGTATGGAACTACGTTTACAATTAAAGTTAAACCTATCTCAACTTATCATGTTGAAGTTCATGATCATATTCTAGTGAATACTAATTGTGTGATCCAATAAGAAACAAGAAATGACCCTAAACCAGGGGAGAAGTACATTCATCAATCTCAATTCCTGATCCTATGTTAGATGAATGAACCAACGAGGACTATGAATTTTACCCCTATGACATAGTCCTAGAAATTGGTTCAGGCACTAACTGCATCCATGAGGATAACTTCAATATCCCCATGTTGTACAAGGAAGAAGACAATGATACTTCTAGACTATGGGAATTGTATTTTGATGGTTCCAGAAGCAAAAATGGAGCTAGGGAAGGTGTATTTCTTGTCTCCCCAATAGATAAGAAACCTCTCTATGCTTATAGGTTATTAATTTTCATGATCAAACAATGTGGCATAATATGAGGTATTGGTCCATGGTCTTTTGATTGCAGAAAAGATACAAATCAAGGATCTATAGATATTTAGGGATATTAAATTAGTCATTCACCAAGTCAAAGGTAGATGTTCGGATAAGAAAAACCTTATTATAAATTATTGTCTTCAATTTCGGAATCTTAGATATTTTTGAAGCTATCAACCTTCATGTGGTATTGTGGAAGCATAATAAGGAAGCAAATCAAATGGCAACCGTTGGCTCCTAGTTTTCTCCCTGTAACATTCCCATTTTAAGACTTTAGAATCAAGAGAGAGAAAAAATTATTTAGTGATGTTCACTTTTCTAAATAAATCATTATTTAGAACAAACATTCCATGCCAATCATTTCAATGAATAAACATATGCAGCTGGAATGACTCGGTGATTCATCGATCTATTCATTTCATAACTCGATAAGCTACCGATCTATTTAAGTTATCTTATGTATTGAATACATATTGTATAATTTGTATACTTTGTCTTCCTACCTTACACCAGGTACTGAGTGATATGTTTAAAGAACATATCTAAATATCTGCTACCAATATTCATCTGATATCACATTGTTTAGAACTTGGTGACATAGGACAATGCAACCAGTAGTTTGCGATACTTTGGCCAAAGATTTACAACATACTATGTATATCACTATTCCTAGACGGCATACTCATCATTTTGGAATACGTCCTTCACCTCACTCCGTTATTATCATGATTGGCCTTTACTGACTACCGTCAGTCCACTTGTTCCAAGTTTTTACCCTAGCCCTAGATAGAAACATAACCTATTATAGGAAGACACTCACAATGGCTTAGGGTAAATGGGCATACTTGTTTGACCTAATTCAACCAGATGTGCCAACGTACCCTGAGCCATTAGAAGCTAATTCTTTTCCTAAAAATGCTCCTATCCAGACCTAGAGAGAAACTAGGTTCAAGTCTGAGTTCCTGTTGTGTGTAGATCTAGATGATCAATGCGGAAGGCTGATGCCACATTCAACTACAACACTGTATTCTCAATAAGACCCAAGCCTTCTCGAAAGTACAACCTGTAGTTGGCATGTGCCAACATCCTACAGAAACTACCTCATCAAGATGTACATACCCCCAAGGAGATTGTTAATACTTTGTTAGTTTAGATTATTTCTTGATTACAACAAACATTCCAAACCCTAACCCAAAACTTAATAAGTTCTTTCCTAAAAAAATTTCATTTAGTCCATTAAGAACTTCATTATATTCATGGTTTCTTTTAATGTTTGATCACACAGTTAAACTTCCAATTAACCATAACTGAACGGCGTTATCATATGTTTTATTTAAAAGTACAATAACTTTTTAGAAAAGTTTCGTGCTAGAATATATCCAATTTAAAGTAAACTTCATACAAAATGAAATCTAATAAATTGTAATCATATTTCCAAACCTTTTTGGTTTAAGCAATTAATAACGAGAAATATTCTTTATCTCCATGTTAAGTGTTAGGGTATATGCTACCTAATATCCTTATTTCTTGATGTATGTTCATCACACGTTACATTACTATGTTATATAGTTTAGATAAATAATATCATATTCTGAAACTTATCAATCTACATCACAAGTAGGGAAATTGAACTAAATCTCTTTATCCAACATATCAAAGGATAACCAATCAAGCATATAAATAATATGAAGAATATCAACAAGATAGAAATCCATCTCTTTCATACAAGTACAAAATAATTTACACAACCAATACAGGTAAACTCTCAACTTTCAATTCATCTTTATAACTTATACATTTACAAGACTTATGCATTTAGGCATATTGCATAACAACCGCCTTCAGTATAAAATAATACTTTTTTTATTTTTTGTTACAATCTCAAGAACAAATCAGAATTCTTCACAAAGAATCAGACTTAAATCAGCCAATGCATCATATAAGTTTTGCCTTCTTTTTATCACTTACCAAGTCCATCTACAAAAACTACTAGCACGGGTCAGTTCAATGAACTGAGCATGATAAGCACTAAGCCTTAAAATGAAGTGCATTATAATAATTGTTCCATTAAAACAACTCTGATTTAATGAGATAATTAATACATCATAAATATCAATATAATTAATAGCAAACAGAAAAGATGTACATTAACCAATCTGAATTCACTTTTAAGAAAGGAACAGAATATAATCCACAACATCTGCCTTACAAAATTTAAAGTTTAATTAATCCTAACAATTACCTTTAAACAACAAAGAAAAGGGTTTACAGTATAGTTCTCATTGGAATGATTCATCTATATCCTAAGCAAGAAAGAAGGATATCCATTCCAAACTATGCTCAACACAAAAATATCATAAAACAAATACAAGTTCAAAACATGAATTTAATTGTTTCATTTAAATGACAACTACCTTCAAATACAACATTTCATATTTTAAACAGAACAGAATCCCATTTCAATCTAAGAAGGAATATAGAATTTTAACAGTCTGACAACAAGATTGTATTTTCTGTTCTACAAAACTGAAACAACAAATCTCTTCCTTCATCACTTTAACAAATGATATGAACAAGGAAGGCTAAACAGGTATAATCAATTTCATTTTTGCAAGAGAACTAATAACAGAAGGGTTCAATCAAATGAACTAATCCCTACAAGTTATAAAGGAAGTCATATCAAAATTTGACTCAATCTTTAATTTCTTCTCTAAAATTAACAACAAATTCCCGTCTCTAATCCAAACAATAAGCTCATACACTATTTCCTAGAAGAGAAAACGAAACCAACTTATTGTAATGAAAAGTACAGCAAGTTCCCCTTACAATCCTTGTCATTACAAGCATGAGTTCCAAATTCAGTTTAGAACAACATACAGTAAATTTTTAAAATAGCACTCTGTCACTAAGGGTTCCCAATTTCCTTCTTCTTAAAAGACTCAAGCATTCACTTATTGATCCTAATAAGATTAGGAAACCCAAAACTTTAAACTAAACCAATTCAGGAGTATGCTCGAACTCAACATTGAAGTTCCTTTACATGCCTCCACAACATTGTATTAATCGTGGGTGATTCATAATTCTATTAGAACTATAAAACAAAATAAAACTTGAACAGATTTAGGTATTCTACCTCCACTACTATTTCTGAGCACTAGTACAATTGTTTAAAAGAATTCCAAATTCTTCGATCAAACGAAAGCGTTTCCAATTATATCTCCAAGAGATGTTAAAACAGCTTAGTCATACTACTTACTCAGAATTACCGGGAGTAATCAGTTTGCATTAAAGGAGTTATAAACTCTCAACTAAAAATACAATTAAAAACCAACTCCCAAGTACCAAAACAGAGCTAACACGTCGTTCAACTAAAAATTCCAAACACTATGTATCAAATTACATGTACAGTGCCGAATCACAAAGTCTCAAACGTGAGCATGGAGATATATTCAAATACTATAATATAAGTCAGAATATAACACCAACGACCCTAACCAATTTATAACTTACTAAAGAAACCCTATTTCCAACTCAAAATGAAACACAAGTTTCTCATAGAGGAGTTCAGAATTATTAATAAGATACGATTACTGTAAAAATTACGAACTTCCATTAACAGCCCAGTATAACACTAAAATAACACAAGTACAGTAGTACAAATGGACTTAAAACAACAGTTCAAGATTACTCGAGAATCCAAACACTGTTTTAGAGTGATAAGAATCTCTAATCCAAATCCTTAACAAACACTATCCCTGAATCAAGCTTAACTACACACGAACTTGAATACAGGATCAAACGAAACACCATCTCAACACAAGCTCAATCTCAAAAACAAACACGAGCTCAACTTCAAGTTTTATCTCACACAAATACGAGCTCAACAACAAGCTTTAGCTCAAACAAGATGAGCTCCATAGAAAGATCAGATGGGATTCAAGTTCCCAAAACCCAAAACCAAATAAACAGCGATGAAGGTCAGTTGAAAACACAACTTTCGTATACTGGTTCAAAAAATGACAAACAGAGTTACAGTAACAAGTTTCTCGTGCATGTCTCACTAATAGCACATACCAAGAAAGTTTCAAACACTTAACACCAATTTTTCATCTATTCATACCCAAATTTCCAAAGATTACAAAACCCAGCAAGCAAATAACTAGATAAAACATGTAAGCCAAGAATCTCACAAGAGCAGACTTGTTTTAATGAAACATTTAGAAGAAAGCAAGAGATCTTAATGGTTAGAGCCTATCATTCCTAATAGCGCTTCTGCCAAATCGAAGGAGACTTCCAGACGAGCTTCTAACTCCTTTTCTCCTCCACAAAATATCAACCAACCAACAACTTTCCTCAGCATGCCTCATATACCTTCCCATGATTGAAAATAGACCAAGTGAATTAAAAATAGCAATGAAGTGCAAGTCGAACTGCTGGTTCGAAGAACCAGTTTGCTTCATACAAAGAAAAATCTGAAAATCACGCAAACACCAACAACCTCCCACAAATCTGCCTTCCAAGTTTCCTAAATGGTTTGTGAACAAAACCCAAGGCTAATTAATTTCATTAATTCCAATTTTCCCACTCAACTCTCCTTGCCACCACCTCCCAAATCTAGCGAATGCCAATTCCCATTTAACATGCAACTCCATCTTTAGTGGATCTTCCACATAAGCCTTCGCCAAATCAACTATCCCCTGCCAAAACTGGCATTACCTTATGCCTTTAAGAACCTTATCAATAATTAAATGCCATTGGAACTGTCACCTTAGAGGTATGTGACCCCTTTAGGTTCCCATTAAAATAGCTTAGGATAGATCCTTAAACTTAGGTTAGTTTAGGAGTAATTACCTTAGGTCTTAACACATTACCTTAGGTAATTTCCAACATTAGGTTAGATCATCTCATAACCATATAGCATTAGGTTTTAGGTTAATTTATAACCTTTCCATATTCCCTTAGCACAAGGCTTAGATTAGAATAAAAATTCAATTAAGTAGCATAGCTAGGTAGTGAATATTCTTACCCAGCTTAGGATACCGTAGGATAATCCTCTAGTTTTAGGATTCTGAATCCTTCCTACGCCATGAATAGGTTGTATTTTATTTACGTCAGCAATGTACTACCAAGATCAATCTCCAAGGACCTAAGCACATCATACAACTAAATAGAAATACGTTCACACAAGATTAAAGAACTTGTAATAACAAATTTTAGTCCACCATTTCCCTCAATTATGGAATGTCAATTTACCATTCATTCAACTGAGAAGGTTTAAAACATTCCTTGGATCACTGAAATTGATCCAGGGATGAGTCAGATAAAGAGGTAAGTTTGCAACTCACCTTCAAGAAGTGAAAAATGGATTCAAGGAAGCCATTCCATTCTAGTCTAATGATCTTAAGAACAGAACAGATTTATCCATATCAAGCATGTTCTCCAAGAATCAAAAGAACACATCTTTAGAATAAAATCACATGTCAACACTTGAAATGTAAAGGAGGAATATAAGAATTGTCAAGGGTGTTACATACTTCCACCCTAAAAATAATCATCATCCCGATGATTACCTCATTTTAACAATTTCTATCAATGACAATCAATACATTCACTTCTCTTACCATAAGTCAAATATATCAAAAAAAAACTTATAGTTCCAAAAATCAGCATTAAATAGCTATTTATCCCATTCATATAAATATCTGCCCAAAACTGGCATACTTGTAGTCATATACAGAAGAAAAATCACAAAAAAATTTAACAATCAATAGAATCAATTCTGTTCAAATAGATATGGAAAGGAAGTTTTCATATCCTCTAGGTTTTCCCAAGTGTCACTATCTTCGTTAAACTGGTCCCATTGGACTTTACATTGACTTATTTCTTGATTTCTCAAATGTAACTGGCGAGTTTCAAGCACTCGTATGGGTTTAACCATGATTATTCTTGGGTCTTGGACCTGTAAGGAATTCCAATTTAACACGTGTGATAAATCTAAAATGTATTTCTTAAGTAAAGAAATATGGAAAACATCATGCATTCGTGATAAAGTAGCATGTAATGCTAAACGATAAGCTATAGGGTTGATTACTTCAACTATCTCAAAAGGTCCCACATAACGAGGTGATAACTTGGCAGCCTTGCCAAAAGTTATAGAACTCTTTCGGTTTAACCCGAAGAAAGAATTTCTCACCAAGTTCAAATTTCCTATCAACCCTCTTTAAGTCAGCGTAACTCTTTTGCCTATCTGCTACTTTTTTCATGTGTTCGCGAATCAATTTAACTTATTGTTCCATTTCAATAAGAATTTCAGGTTCAATTACCTCTCTATCCTCTATGTTATCCCAACTAACATGGGTTCTGCATTTTCTTCTGTATAATGCCTCGAAAGGTGCCATCTTAAGAGAAGCATGATATGTATTATTGTATGCGAATTCAACTAATGGAAGATACTCTTCCCACTTATATTTTTGATCCATGTAATACATTCGTAACATATCTTCCAAAACCTTATTTACTCTTTCAGTCTACCCATCTGTTTCTGGATGGTACGCAGAACTGAAATTTAGCTCAGTTCCTAGAGCTGCATTAAGCGTTTGGAAAAATCTTGATGTCATTCTAGGATCTCTATCCAAAATGATTAACTCAGGTACTCCATGTAATCTGAAAATTTTGTGCACAAATCTTCTTGCCAAAATAAGAGAATCATCCTTCAAATTTCAAGCAATAAAATGTGCTACCATTGTTAGTTTATCCACAACTACTAAGATAACATCATGCTTATTTCTTGACAAAGGTAACCCTTGTACAAAATCCATGCTTATTACTTGCCATTTGTACTGTGGTATGTTATGAGGATACAACAAACCGGTTGGGTGCATATGTTCCGCCTTAACACGTTAGCACTCAAGACAATGTGTCTCAGGGTTTAGAACATCTTTTTTCATTCCTTTCCAGGAACATTTTCCTTTTATATCAGCAAGCATTTTTGTAATGCTATGGTGTCTAGAAAAAGGTGAATTATGAAATTTTGCTAACAATTTCTTTCTCAAATTATTTAGCTAAGGTACATAGACTTTGTTCTCAAATCGTAAGATTCCTTCTTTATCGAAGTGAAAACCTTTCTACCTCGAATCATTAGAATCTGCAGTAAATGCTACATTTACTTGCTGAAAGTAAGAATCAGATTCCATAACACTTTTTACTTCATCCTTAAACTGAGTTCTTAATGTTATAAGAGAAAAAATGTGTTTCCTTTGACTTAGAGCATCAACCACTCTATTTTCCTTACCCTTTATATAGCTGATGACAAAATCATATGGAGACAAAAACTCTAACCACCTTCGTTGTCTTGCATTAAGATTTGGCTCAGTGAAGTTATACTTCAGTCCCAGGTGATCATTTTTTAATTCAAAAGGCTTACCGACAAGGTAATGCCTCCAAACTTGTAGTTCATGAACAATGACAGCAAGCTCTAAATCTTGAGGAGCATAATTCAACTCATGTAACTTAAGTTTTCTACTTTCATATGTTATGACATGACCACTTTGCAACAAAATACCTCCTAGACCTTCACCAGATGCATCAATTACCACCATAAAATCTCCATTAGGATCTGGTACTGCAAGAATAGGTATTGAAGTTAACTGTTTCTTCACGGTTTTAAATGCAATTTTACATTTCTCACTCCAAACAAAATTTTTATCTTTCTTCTATAAGGAGGTTATTGGTGTAGCTATCTTAGAAAAAAAATTTACAAATTTCTTATAGTAGTCAACAAGTCCCATGAAGCTTCTAAGTTCATGTACACTCTTTAGTGCAGGCCACTCAGTTATAGCTACAATTTTAGAAGGATCTACAGCAATTCCATCTTTACTTATTACATGTCCCAAATAGTGCACTTTTGTGTCATAGAAAGAACATTTGGACAGCTTACCAAACAATCGTCTCTTTCTCAGAATTTCCAAAACTATTTTCAAATGCTCATGATGCTCCTTAATGCTTTTAGAATATATGAGAATGTTGTCCAAGAATACAAGCACAAATTTGTTCAAGTATTCTTGAAAAATATTATTCATTAAATTCATAAATGTCGCAGGTACATTAGTTAATCCAAAAGGTAAAACCATAAACTCATAATGTTCATACCTTGTTCTGAAAGCTATTTTATTAATATCCTCATCCTTAATTCGCAATTGATGATATCCAGATCGAAGATCTATCTTAGAATATACCAATGCTCCACGCATCTGATCAAATAAATCATCAATCCTAAGGAGTGGATATCTATTCTTGATTGTTTCCTTATTTAACATTTTGTGATCAATGCATAATCTAAGTGTTCCATCTTTCTTTTTCACAAAAATTACGGGTGCTCTCCAAGGTGAAACACTTGGTCTAATCAAACCTTGAGACAAAATTTCATGCAACTGAACCTTAAGCTCTACTAAGTCTGTAGTAGTCATTTGATATGGTGCTTTAGATATAGGTTCAGTTCCAGGCTTGATCTCAATCGTGAAATCAAATTCCCTTTTGGGTGGAAGACCTGACAATTCTTCCGAAAATACATCACTGAAGTCTCGTAACAGCGGATATCGTTCCATAATATCACTACTCTCTTCTGTTAATTCAATAATTTTTACTACATATAAGGTACATCCTTTATTTTTTGCCTTTTTAAGTTGCATAGCTGACAGTTTTCTAATAGAAATCTCACATTTCACACCCTGAATCTCTATTTTTTTCTTTAGGTCATCTAAAAAACTAATGTGTTTTCCAAAATAGTACACTTTAGCCTTATATTATACTAACCAATTAACACCTATGAGTACATCATAAGACCCCAAACATGCAACATAAATATTAACTTCAGTGGAAAAGCTAGGTAAATCAATGATTGCTCCTAAAAGATACATACTAACTGTATGAACAACATTGTTTCCATAATGTACAGTCCATGTTTTATCCATGTTTCCAGCTTTTCTTTTTAGTTTTGATGCTAATTTACTAGAAATAAAACATTCAGTAGCTCTTGTATCAAAAAGAATAGTTATAGGTATGCCGAATAACTTACTCGGAACCTCTATGGGCGTGGCCTATTTTTCTCAGCCTGCTTGTTAGCTACTGCAGCGTGTATCTTGTGTTATTAGATTACAGATTGTCATTTTTCAAAGGGCGTTGATTTGTGTAATGATCTTTGCCACAGTTATAAATAGCCTCCGACATGTCCCTTTTTAGGCTCAGATTTATTTCCAGCCTTAGAGTTATCATTCTGACCTCCATAGGACTTCTGTCCATTATTATTGTTCTTGACAAAATTGTTTTGTGCTTTACCAGCAAACTTATTTGTTTATAGCTTTCTTACTAGTATCAGATGAAAAATTACTTCTTCATTCTCAAATTTCTTCCATGGTCCCTTTCTTAGGTGCAAGAGATGATGAAGAAGAGTTGGGAATTCTTCTTCCTTACTTCCTCCTTATGAGTAGAAATTGACTTCAATTGATGTTCCTACCTTATGGCCTTTTTCAACAACCCCTTCCATCATGGTTGGGCTGTGAACATCCACCTCTCCTCCTATAATGGGATTCAATCCCATGATGAATTTCTATATCTTAAACTTCTCGTCAGTTTGGTACCTAGGCTACATACTTAAGGAGTTTTGTAAATTGCTCCCAATACTCAGTTACAGTTAGCTTTCCTTGAGCTAAGTTCTGAAATTCAGTCATTTTCTGATCATAGTAGAATTGTGGTAGCCATCATTGCCTAAATTAAATTTTAAATTGGTTCCATGTGATATTAGATTCATCAATGTTTAACTTAGCCTTGTGGTTGTCCCACCACAAAGATGCTTCGTGAGAAAGCTGATATGCTCCCCATAGCACATTTGTTTCTTCTAAGAAATTTCTTATTGCAAAGTATTTATCCATTTTGCTAAGCCAGTTCTTAGCCCCATCTCCTAATTTGGTGCCATCAAACTTGGGTGGACTTATCCTTTTTATGTCATTAGTGAGTTTTGCTACTAGCCTAGCCTTTTTATTCTCAGGCTGAACATGTATGTTAACATTGTTATTATCAACACCCACATTGGCATTGTCATCCCTTAAAGGTGGCTGATTATTGTTATCAGCTTCTTTTTTCCTCCTCGTTACCCATTACTTGTTGTTCAAAACACAGCCAAACAATCTCTTGTGTCCAACAGGTTAGTAAGGATCTCATCAAGTTTCTAGGTAGTTTCTACTCCTTCCTCAGGTGGAGGGTTATTTGCAATGTTTCCTCTTATTCTCACCATTTTCTGTAACAAGAAAATTTAAGTTTCATCAGATTATGGACACAATAGGTCTAAGTGCAAACTTCAGCTCTGATACCAAGATGTAACATTCCCATTTTAAGACTTTAGAATCAAGAGAAAAAATTTATTTTATTTTATTTTTTATTTAGTAATGTTCATTGTTCTAAATAAAGCATTATTTAGATCAAACATTCCATGCCAATCAATTTCAATGGATAAAAAAATGCAACTGTAATGACTCGGTGATTCACCGATCTATTCATTTCATAACTCGGTAAGCTACCGATCTATTTATGTTATCTTATGTATTGAATACATATTGTATACTTCATTTACTTTGTCTTCCTACTGTACACCGGGTACTAAGTGATCTGTTTAAAGAACATATTTGAATATCTTACTACCAATATTCATCTGATATCACGTTGTTTTAAACTTGGTGACATAGGGACAATGAAACCAGCAGTTTGTACGATACTTTGGCCAAATATTTACAACATAATGTGTATGTCACTAATCCTAGACAGTCATACTCATCATATTGGAATACGTCCTTCACCTCACTCCTCTATTATCATGATTGGTATTTACTGACTACCGTCAGTCCACTTGTTCCAAGTTTTTTACCCTAGCCCTAGATAGAAACATAACCTATTATAGCAAGATGCTCACAATGGCTTAGGGTAAATGGGCATACTCATTTGACCTTAGTCAACTGGATGTGCCAACAGTACCCTGAGCCATTTTAAGCTAATTCTTATCCTAAATATGCTCCTATCCAGACCTAGAGAGAAACTAGGTTTAAGAATCTAGTTCCTATTGTGTGTAGATCTACATGATCAATTCATAAGGGTGATGCCACATGTCAACTGCAATGTTGTATTCTCAAGAAGACCCAAGCCTTCTTGATAAGTAAATCCTTGTACAGTTGGCGTGTGCCAACATCCTATAGAAACTGCATCATCGAGATATACATACCTCCAAGGAGATTGTTAATACTTTGTTAGTTTGGATTATTTCTTGATTACAACAACCCTTCCAAACCCTAATCAAAAACTTAATAAGTTCTTTCCTAAATTTACTTCATTTAGTCTATGAAGAATTTTGTTATATTTATGGTTGCTTTTAATGTTTGATCTCTTAGTTAAACTGCCAATTAACCAAAACTGAACAATGTTATCATAAGTTTCATTTAAAAAAGTACAATAACTTTTTAGAAAAGGTTCAACACTAGAATATATCCAATTTAAAATAAACTTCATACAAAATGATGTCTAATAAATTGTAATCATATTTCCAAACCTTTTTGGTTTATATGAAATTAAGAAGGAGAAAGAGTCTTTATCTACATGTTAAGTATTAGGGTATATCCTACCCAATATCCATATTTCTTAATGTATGTTCATCACACAGTTACATTACTAGGTTATATAGTTTAGATAAAAGAACTATCATATTATGCAACTTAACAAGATGCATTTTAATTAGGGAAATTAAACTAAATCCCTTTATCCAACTTATCAAAGGATAACCAATTAAGCATATAAATAATATGAAGAATATCAACAAGATAGAAATCCATCTCTTTCATACAAGTACAACAATAATTTACGCAACCAATACAAGTAAATTCTTAACTTTTAATTCATCTTTATAACTTATACATTTACAAGACTTATGCATTTAGGCATACTGCATAACAACCGCCTTTATTCTAAAAGAATAGTACTTTTATTTCTCAATACAATCTCAAGAACGAATCAGAATTCTTTACAAGGAATCATATTTAAATCATCCAATGCATCATATAAGTTTTGCCTTCTTTTTATCACTTACGAAGTCCATATGCAAAAATTTCTAGCACGGGTCAGTTCAACTAACTGAGCATGATAAGCACTAAGCCTTTAAAATGAAGTGCATTCCACTAATTGGTCGATTAAAATAACTCTGACTTTAATGAGATAATTAATACATCATAAATATCAGTATAAGTAATAGCAAATGGAAAATAAGTACATAAACTACTCTGAATTCACTTCTAAGAGAATAAAATAATATAATCCACAACATCTGCCCTTACAAAAATTTAAATTTTAATTGATCCTAACAATTACCTTTAAACAACAACATATTATAACAACTTATTGTTCCCAATTCTATCATAATAGATTACAACATTTCTCTTTACTATAAGACAAAGAAAGGGTTTACAGCATAGTTCTCATTGGGATGATTCATCTAGCTCCTAAGAAAGGAAGAAGGAGATCCATTCCAAACTATGCTCAACACAAAAATATCAGAAAAATCGATAAAATTTCATCACATGAATTTAATTGTTTCATTTAAAGGACCAACTACCTTTAAATACAACATTTAATATTTTAAACAGAACATAATCCCATATCAATCTTAAGAAGGAATATAGAATCTTAAACAGTCTGACAACAAGATTGTATTTTTTGTTCAACAAGACTGAAACATCAAATCTCTTCCTTCATCACTTTAAAAAATGATATAAACAAGGAAGGATAAACATATATAATAAATCTCCATTTTTGTAAGAGAAATAATAATAGAAGGGTTCAATAAAATGAACTAATCCCTACAGGTTAGAAAGGGAATCTTATCAGAATTCGAATCAATCTTTAATTTATTCTCTAAAATTAACAACAAATTCTCGTATCTAATCCAAACAATAATTTCATACACTAGTTCCAAGATGAGAAGAACAAAACCAGCTCATAGCAAGGAAACGTACTAGCAAGTCCCCCCTTATAATCCTTATCATTACAAGCATGAGTTCCTAATCTCAAGTTCAGAACAACACTACAGTAAAGATCTAAAATAACACCCTGTCCCTTAGGGTTCTCAATTTCCTTCTTCTTTTTAAAGACTCAAGCACTCACTTATTGATCCCAAAAAAATTAGAAAACCCAAAACCTTAAACTAAACCAGTTCAAGAGTATGCTCGAATCTTGAAACTAAAGTTCCTTTACATGCCTCCACAACATTGTATTAATCATAGGTGATTCATAATTCTATCTAGAACTATAAAACAAAATCAGACTTGAATGGATTTAAGTGTTATACCTCCACTACTATTTCTAAGCACTGGTACAAACTTGTTTAAAATAATTCCAAATTCTTCTATCAAACGAAAGCATTTCCAATTAATATATCCAAGAGATGTTCAAACAACTCAGTCATACTACTTACCCAGAATTACCGGGAGTAATCAGTTTAGCATTAAAGGATTTATAAACTTTCAACTAAAAATACAATTTAAAACCAACTCACAAGTACCAGAACAGAGCTAACACGTCATTCAACCAAAAATTCCAAACATTATGTATCCAATTACATGTATAGTGCCAAATCACAAAGTCTCAAACGTGACCACAGAGATATACACAAATATTATGATACAAGTCATAATATAACATGAATGACCCTTAACCAGTTTAAAGCATGCAAACAAGAAACCCTATTTCCAACTCAAAATGAAACACAAGTTTCTCACATAGGAGTTCAGAACTATCCAAGTAGATATTCACAGGTTCAAGGCAACCAAAAATTCCCATTCTAGTTTGTATATCAAACAAAGAAAGATCATACCACCTTGAAACACAAACTCCTACCAGAGTTAAGAACTAATCAAAAAATACTATTATTGTGTAAATTATGAACTTCCATTAATAGTCCAGAATAACACAAGAATAAACATGAGTACAGAGGTACATATGGACTTAAAACAACAATCCAAGATTACTTAAGAATACTAAACACTATTTCAGAGTGAAAAGAACCTCCAACCCAAATTCTAAACAAAATACTAACCCTCGAATCAAGATTAACTACACACAAACTTAAATACAGGCTCAAACGAAACACTAGCTGAATACAAGCTCAAGCTCAAACAAAACACGAGCTCAATTGCAAGCCTTAGACTCACACAAAAATACGAACTCAGCATACAAGCTCTAGCTCAAACAAAAGACGAGCTCCAAATAAAGATCAAATGGGATTCAAGGTTCCCAACACTCATAACCAAATAAACAGCGACAAAGGTCAGTTGAAAACACAAGTTCTTCGTATACTGGTTCAAGAAATGTCAAGCAGAGTTACAGTAACAAGTTTCTCATGCATGTCACATTAATTGGCACATACTAATGAATTTTTCAAACACTTATCATCAACTTTGCCATTGCATTCATACCCAAATTTCCAAAGATTACAAAAACTAACAAGAAAATAACCAGATAAAACATGCAAGCCAAGAATCGCATAAGAGTAGACTTGTTTTAATGAAACATTTAGAAGAAAGCAAGAGATATTAATGGTTAGACCCTATCATGCCTAATAAAAATTCTACCAAATCGAAGGAGAATTCTAGATGAGCTTCCAACTCCTTTTCTCCTCCACGAAAGATCAACCAACCAATAAATTTCCTCATAATGCCTCATATACCTTCCCATGATAAAAAATAGACCAGGTGAGTTAAAAATAGTCAATGAAGTGAAATTTAAAGTGTTGGTTCAAAGAACCAGTTTGCTTCATGCAAACCAAAATCTGAAAAGCATGCAAACACCAACAACCTCCCACAACCTCCCACAAATCCACCTTTGAAGTTTCCTAGACGGTTTGTAAACAAAACCCGAGCCCAATTAATTTCATTAATTACAATTTTCCCTATCAACTCTTCTTGCCACCACCTCCCAAATCTAGTGAATGCCAATTCCCATTTAACATGCAACTCCATCTTTAGTGTAGCTTCCACATAAGCCTCCACCAAATCAGCTAGCCCCTACCAAAATTGGTAGTACGTAATGCCTTTAAGAACCTTATTAATAATTCAATGCCATTAGAACCGTCACCTTAGAGGTATGTGGCCCTTTTAGGTTCCCATAAAAATAGCTTAGGATAGATCCTTAAAACTTAGGTTAGTTTAGGGAATAATTATCTTAGGCCTTAACACATTACCTTAGGTAATTTCCAACATTAGGTTAGATCATCTCAAAACCTTATAGCATTAGGTTTTAGGTTAATTTAGATAGCCTAGCAACCTTTCCATATTCCCTTAGCACAAGGATTAGCTTAGAATAAAAATTCAATTAAGTAACATAGCTATGTATTAAATTTTCTTACCCAACTTAGGATTTCAGTAAGATAATCCTTTAGTTTTAGGATTCTGAATCCCTCTTATGTCATGAATAGGTTGTATTTCTATTTACTTTAATAATGTACTGCCAAGATCGATCTTCAAGAACCGGAGTACAACATATAACTTAATATAAATACATTCACACAATATTAAAGAACTTGTAATAACAATTTTCAGTCCACCATATCCCTCAATTATGGAATGTCAATTTTCCATTCATTTAATTGAGAAGGTTTAAAACATTCCTTGGATCACTGAAATTGATCCAAGGATGAGTCAGATAAAGAGATAAGTTTGTAACTTTTAAACCAAATTGTAACTCACCTACAAGAAGTGAAAAATGGATTCAAGGAAGCCATTCCATTCTATTCTAATGATCTTAAGAACAAAAAATATTTATCCATATCAAGCATGATCTCCAACAATCAAAAGAACACATCTTTAGAAGAAAATCACATGTCAACACTTGAAATACAAAGGAGGAATATAACAATTGTCGAGGGTGTTACGCTCTCGTTGAGGATCTTATCCAAGGAAATCAACATGTTAAAGTGATTTTGAGACCATCCATTCTGGATAATGGTGTTGATGGGAAATTTGTTTAGAATGCTGTGAAAAAAAATTTAAAAACATTCAGAACGAGGTTAAATTCTCTCCTAACTTACAATTTGGTCTGCAAGAGAGTTGTGGTGATCAAATCATTCATATGTGGAAAAATAAGCTACGTAAAGGACTAGTTACCATTGAAGCAATTTTCAATTATGATGAGGTTAATGGGTAGAACAAAAGAATGTCCACATGTTAGGAGGATTACAAGCTAGTTACCATTGCACAAAGAAAAGATATTATTTTTGGAAAGGTATGTAGTGTTGAAGAAGAACAAGCTTTTGTTTCTTTGTGTCAGAAATTTTAAGATGTACATGGAATTATGAGGATCTTAAAGGTTTTAACCACAACATTTCTCAACATGCGATTGATCTTGATCCCGTGGCCAAGCCAATCGGACAAAAATAGATGTCATTGAGTCTTAAAATTGAACCTCTCATGAGGAAGGATTTGTTTAAACTCATCAAGTCAAAAATAATATTTCCCATCAAGTATTCATCCTGGGTAGCAAATTTGGTTCTGATCAGAAAGAAAAATGGAGAGATAAGGATTTATGTGGACTTCAAGGACTTAAGAAAGGCTTCATTAAAATATCAACATTCTTTGTCTTCCATGTAGCAAATCCTTCAAACAGTAACATGGTTTGAAATATTCTCCATGCTAGATGGCTACTAAGGTTTCAATCAGATTGAGATCATAGATGAGGATAAGTACAAAACCATGTTCAAAGCCGAGAGGGGAACATAGGCATATCAAAAAATTACTTTTATTTTATCAAACATGGATGCACCAAAAGTGTGCCTTATCCCTAGGGTGACACATGGCACACATGCAATGGGTGAGGGAAAATGAGAAAAGTGCTTAATTTGAGCTCCCAAGGTCAATTTTTGGTCACATGGGGAACTTGGTAGAAGCATAGAAGGGGGGCATCATTTTTATACCCCCCATGGAGCCATTGTAATGGGGACATAGGGTAACACCAAAAATTTGCACCTTAGTCCTGGATGGTGGACACTTGGTAAACATGAGCAAAGTGAGGTGAGGGAGCTTAAAAAACTAGCCAAAAAGTGCTTGATGGAGGTCTTTGGGGTCATATGGTGGGACAAAAAGGCATAAGGTGTTAAGGGGTAAATTTTTATAACTTCCTTTGTCCCCTTAGAAATGGGATATGAGGGACATCAAAAAATTTCACCTCATGCCCGGTGAGGACAAGCGTCACAGCATGCAGAAGTTGGAGTGGGGGCTAGAAATTTGAGGAAATATGCTTATTCGGGCTCCCCATGGTCATGTTGAGGGTCTATGAGGCTTAAGGTGTGGGTGTATTTTCTGCCCCCCTTGTCCCCTTGGAGGGGGAGAGAGGGACACAAAAATTACGCCTCATCCTCATACTACCATGTGGCACTGAAAAATTTGGCTAAGGACGGAGCTTGTACCTTGGGGAGAACTTGAAAATGGTATTTCCAGAGCTCCTAGATGAATTTTTAGGATCTTATTTATATGATTTTGACTGGAAATAACATTTTTTATAAGTATGGGATGTGATATTAAGGTCTGTAATGGATTGCTTTAACCTTCTCAAAAATGGGATCTTTTTTATCAAAAAACACCTAGTTATGCCTATGCAGAGAATGAGTTATGGAAAGCAAGGTACATGGGTGTTATGAAAAATATGAGATTGCCATTATGTAGGTATTTGAATTAGATTCCATTGATATTGTTTTTACCTCCAACTAATTTTAGAGCTCCTAGAATCATCTCCAGAAGTTCAAGTGATTTTTCACAATGTAAGCTCCTTCGGCCTCAAAAACCTGCTTTTGTTGAACTGGATCCTAAACCTCTAGATATTTATGAAATATTCCTAAATAAATTGCACAACCATCCTGGCTCATGAATAAATCTCCCTGATGAATTTGGGACTTTAACTTGGCTCTAAAGAATATGTACCAACTTAAGAAAGTCTAAAAATAGCCATTCCCAAGCCCACTGAAAGATCCACCTTTAAAGGCATTATTTTGAAAGACCCCCTTTGAATTTGTTTTAATATTTTTCACACATGGAAAAGGGTGAGACCATATAAATTAATAATTGACACAGATGAGGGATCAGGCCTGGAACATAGGGGATAAGACTAACCTAGAGGGGTTTTGAGGAAGAGTTACAATGAAACTTTTTGACATTAGGGTAAAGTTGTCTTGTTTTCAAGTGAATTTTTCCCTTGTAAAAACATAGGAAAACAGTATGATAATAAATAAAAATATCTCAATGTAATGTAATATTTGATTAATCTGGTGTAGGTGTTAAATAAAACTATAAAAACTAATATCAAACAAAAATGATTAGAAATGAATGGTAAGAGTATCAAAATACTCATTAGGTTTTTTTATCAAAAAGTGAAAAATGAAACGCATCAGAAAATAAACAAACAGAGATATACACCTTGAATACAAATAACATCGATCAATCTCTTGCTGCAAAAATATGTTTTGGGTTTGGTTGTATTTTTGTGTCTACCTCTCTCAGCAACATATGCACTCACAATTGTAAATTTAATATATTAAACCAACAAAAAAAAAATTAAAAAGTTTATTGGGATTTTCAAAAATGATTTGTTAATGAAAAAATAAAAAACATCATAAAATTGGCGCAACATACCTAGTTTTTTGTTGCAAACCTGCATTGACTATATTATTCTAATAAGCATCTATTTTTGGTAGGGTTTTTTTTATTTTTTACTTTTGTTTTGATTACAAACTATTTTTGTTTTTTTATTTAATTTTAAATATACATTTTTGAAAAACAAAATGAGGGAATGGTTTATTTTTAAAAGAACAAATGACTTATTCTTACCTACATTTGAACATTTAATGCTTGGGTAAGAATGGTTCGACAGAAATATTTTCTAGTTTACATTTAGTGCAAACAAAATATTAAATATACAATAAAATATAAAATAACATTTGTATTTAACTTTTCGAATAGAAGAGATGTTGGGGTGGCTAATTTCTTGTGTACTTCACACACAAACACACCTGGTTGGAAGTCTACTTTACTTGACTCGTACATAGCCTAATATTTCTTTTGTTTTGAATATTGTATCACGATATTTTCATGACCCCCATAAAATCCATTGGCAAGCTACAAAATGCATTATTTGGTATCTTTGTGGTACTACTAATTATGGGATTAAGTACAATTCAAGTGGCATAACCTCAATTTTTTGTTACACTTCAGGATTGAAAGTAGAAAATAAGCATGCCCCTTATAAATCGATAGTTATAGACTATTCAGATAGTGATTAGGTAGAGGATCCAAATGATCGATCTTGGGGCAGCTCTCATTACTTGGTTTTGTAAAAAATAGACTACCATTTCCTTATCTACTACAGATTCAGAGTACATTAGATTTATTGTGAGACATGAATCAGTATAGATACGAAACATACTTTTTAAATTAAGGGTTCCAAAATCCCATGTCATCCACATCTTTTGCAACCTAGTGGAGCACTAGCACACAAAGTACATTGAGATACACATGCATTATATTCAACATATAATCTAGGACAAGGTCATTGATCTTAGGTTTTTCTAAATAGAAAAGTATGTTCTGTATATATTCACAAAGATCGTACTTGAGGCCCAATTTTCTCAGCTCTTGTAAATTTTAGGATTGAAAGACAGTAGGTGTTGAGGGCGGATAGTTTTTTATTTCTCTTTTCTTCCCTTTATCGAAGTAAATTTTAAGGGGATTATAGTGTATTTAATTTTTTGGTCCAAAAATGGATCTGAAATACCCAATTCTATATATTATCCATATTCGATACTTGCAGTACAGATTCCTAGCATATTCTTTCTTCATGAGATGGTCTAGTCAAACTGAGGGTAATTAAGACACCTTCAAATGACATATACAGACCATCATTGTTTTGTTTAGGAATTTTTCTAGGTGATGGTTACACAACCACCCTGGACCTAATGATTACGCATCCTCCCTAGCAGTTATGCAACCTCCCTAGCAGTTATGCAACCACCCTAGCAGTTACGTAATTTCCCTGATAGTTATGTAACCGTCGTGGTGGTTACACAACCTCCAGTAATATGGGCTGGTGTTTACACAATCACCACAGAGGTTGTGTAACCATCAGTCTTTCTTCACTGGATATCTTATCCCCAACAACGCTAGAATTCAGGAAACTCAATAGTTGTAAATGTTTGGGCTTCCAAATGATTAAGAAAATATAGGATTTATAGATGCCTAATATCTTATAGTTATGTACCAGTAAAGAAATAAATATTTGAGTACAAAATAGACCCAAGTAAATTAAGTTAAAAAGTATGAAACCCTAGTTATAACGAATGGATAGAATTACTTAGTTGATTTGCAACAAAATCTCAAATGTGTTGAAGTGTTGACCATGTGAACAGAGAGGGAGAAGTGTCACACAGATCCTCAAAAAAATGTGTGAGTTGATGATCTACCTAGGCTGGGGCACCTGAAAAGGGGAAGGAGCGCCTACGGGTGCCTTGGACCTCCTCTAGGCACTCGTGACTGCTAAAACCCTAAAAAAAACTCCTTCGCAGGGTCACGAGATGTTCATTGTCCTTCACCTTTGCTCACTAGTATGTCACACAATGATCGCCGATGTCATTGATAACTTGTAATGAAATATTGACCTGTAAAACCCTCAAGATTGCATCAAATCTAAAAAAGAAAAGAATATAAATGAGGGATCAGACTATCCTTAGTTGTCAAACAAGTGAACTTACGATTGAGTGTTTCACTACATTTCAGATCCAATGTAGTTCTAGGTGTGTATGTGTGTGTAATTTTTCCCTAGGTGGCTCTTGTGCGTGTCGCACTTGATAGCGAGCAAATAACTAGATGTAAAGAAATGTAATAGATGTGTGCATGGAATAGAATAAAATTCCCCTCCTATGAAGTGTATGAAAAATAATGCATTACCTTGCCCTTGAATGGATGCAATAATGGATGCTTGAGTGCTCTTGAATATCCTTTAGATGCAACCTTAGGTGGTGATAGCCAATGTTTAGTGCTTTGTCCTTTATTATGATCACATAAATTTATATTTACATGATTCCCTTGCTTGAATTTTTTAATTAACCCCGAAAAGGTTTACTAATAAAAAGAAAATATGCTCAAACAGTTAGAAAGGACCCAAAAGAGGTTAACAAAGTAAAAAGAGGTCAAGGTGCTCAAAGGAGACAAGGGCGCCTGGCGTTAGCATCCTCACTGGGCTCTGGTGTCCAAGATGATAAATTCTGAGGTGTGAAATGACAGACTGAGATAGAAAGAGTGTAATGCCAAAAGTGGCAACAGAAAGAAAGCAAAGATGGCCAAAGACATGGGTTAATTAGTACTTTTCTTACTTAGGAATAATATGAATAGTAGTATCCAATCAGGACTCAATAATTACCCAAAGTGCTTGATTTTGTGTCTACACCAAATTATTGGGTTCATCTTTCCATCCTTCTTTGTGAAAATCATTTGTATATACAATTTGATTCTTCATTCGAGGAAGTGATTTTGAGTGAATTCAAGTGTGAACAAAGAGGAGGAGTTGGAGTTCTTTCTTGTTTTGTTCATTGAGAGTGATTTTTTCGTTATTGATAAGTTGTGTGCAAGAAAATGCAATTAGGAGGAGGAGTGTGAATCCTTCTTGAAGGCCAATTTTTGGTAGTGCTTTGTATTTTTGTAGAATTACATAATGAAAGGGAAGCAATTTTCTTACCCACTAGAGTTTTTCCCAATTTGGGTTTCTCCCGGATAAATTCTTTTGTGTCATTTTTATTTCTCAATTTGAAGTATAGTTTTGATTTCTTCAAGCACGTTATATTGGTTTAAATGAAATTAGTTAATTTCCATTAAATTATCACTAAATAAGATCTATTAATTGTTAAAAAGAGGCATTTTATGGATCAGATTGGTATTAGAGCATATTAGATCAATTGTTTCGTGTGGTTAACTTGTGTTGACAATTACAATTAGATTCTCCTTACCCGAAAGGGAAAATAAAGTGTTGAAGGTATCCTTATTCATTTTGAATCAGAGATTTCCACCAGGGATTAGAAGCAAGGAATCTGAGACATAGCTCGTAGAGAAGATGCAGATGAGACTAGACAAGAGCATTTCCACATGTTGGAGGTAAGTGTGGCAAGTCTATCCAAGGATGTGAGCAGTATTTCCTTGTCCATAGGTAAATTGGAGTCCATCATGGGTTTCTCATGGAGAAACTTGGTGTTTTGAATGAGGTGCTAGGATCCCATGAAGAATATACTCATGAGTATGAAGAAGAGCAGCCCTATGCCATCCCTACACCTCCTCCATTCAAAATAGATGTGAAGATAGAGATTCATCCTTATGATGGAGACATGAACGTTGAGAAGCTAGAAAATTGGCTAGCTCAACTTGAGGTATATTCCAGCTTGCGTCCAATCAATGAGAGTCAGCAAATTTCCTTTGCAAGGTTAAAATTTACCTATCATGCTTTAACTTAGTTTGAAATCTATGTTCATTCATTGGTTGTTAAGAAGCTACCTCTTATTACTAAGTGGGATGAATTTAAAAGGCTAATCAAAAATTAATTCTATCTTATTTGTTATGAGGAAGAGAGGTCTATGCATTGGTAGTATCTCATGCATAAACTATTACAGAAATAGTGTTCATAGTGTGAAAACTTAGGAGAGGTTTGGGTTATTTGGTAGTAATAGTTTTTAATATCTATTGAGTGTGCAAAATAGTTGTAATGCACAACTCATAGTTGAGAGATATTTGGGATATTGAGAGGAATTAGAGATTAACCTTGAATCCTTACTTATAGGAGTTTATTGAGCTATTTACATGTGATCTCTCCATTGGGAATTTGTCCCGAATGAATTACAATATCTCTAGTTTTATTATTTTATCGTGCAATGTTTTGTTTTTTATTTTATTAAATCACATATATTTACAAGATTTGGTATCAAAGCGGGTTAGACCGCAATGATAACCTATAGGAGTTTTTGAGGTGTTTAGATCTAAAACGAATTTGTTTCATTGGAATAAAATTTGTGACCTTCATGTTTCATTGGAATCAAATCTGTGACTTGCATGTTTATCTACCAATAGTGGTGATGCTTCACTTAGGTGAATCCATACTTGGCTGCAACGTGACTTCTTGTAATATCTAGATCCACAGTGACAGAGGCTTCTTGTAATATCTGGATCCATAGTGATAGAGGTATTTAGAAAAAAAAATTCTAAATTTGAAAAGGGTCTGGGAAGATGTTGGAGTTATAACTTAAAATTGCCATAACTTTCAACTGGTAACTCAGATTAATGTGTCATTCTTTTTAAAAATGTGTATTTTTCGATCTCTACACATTGATCATGTGTTTTCTATTGTTGATCAAAAAAATATTTTTTCCATTTTTGGCAAATATGTCAAAAAAAATTACTTTCAGTTTTTAAAGTTTATTGTAAGGGTGCATTTTCGACTGAGTTCAACACCTTTTATGGAAATTCTATTAGATAAATTCAATGGATTAAATTTTCACACATTGAAGGTGAAAATACAAATGTAATTAATGAACAAGAACCTTTAGGGAATTGTGAGTGGAAAAGAACCTGAACAGAAGGAGGATGAAGATGACTACCTATACTAAGTAGTGCATGATGGAGGAAGGAGGCAACGGAGGAAGGAGGTTAATCAGTGACCTCTCACCAGCCGCAAGCGAAGGGGCCACACAATGAATTTGTGGCTTTTATTTTTGTTGTGTGGTGTGTTTACTTTATGTTGTAATAATGAATAGAAGTAGAATTCCTGTTTAAAGCTCCTGCATGAGCATAATTTCTATTTTGTAATCCCTCTAAGTTAGAAACAATGATGTGAGAAAAATAATGTACGTTGTTATGTAGTGGTTGGTTCCACTAGAAAACCATTTTCTGAGTTGGAGGCTCTCTTTGAAAACCTCATATTGTTTGAGTTGTTGGTACTCATTGAAAACCTTCATTTCTTTGTAGATCATGATCAGGTACAGGAGATAGCTTTCCCCATGTTCACACTAAGGGGGTGATTGTTACAGAAATATTATTCATAGTGTGAAAACTTAGGAGAGGTTTGGGTTATTTGGTAGTAATAGTTTTTAATATTTATAAAATAATATATGAGTGTGTAAAACAGTTGTAATGCACGACTCATAGTTGAGAGATATTTGGGATATTGAGAGGACTTATAGATTAACCTTGAATCCTTACTTATAGGAGCTCATTGTGCTATTTATATGTAATCTCTCCATTGGGAATTTGTCTTGAATAAATTACAATATCTCTGGTTTTATTATTTTATTGTGCAATGTTTTGTTTTTTATTTTATTAAATCACATATATTTACAAGATAAACAAGGTCAGAACATGCAAGAGTACACTAGTGAGTTTCGAAAGAAAGATATCCATATGGGAAAAGATGTAGTTGACTAGGACCTTCTGATGAAGTGCATTGGTGGACTCCATAGCCACTTGAGGAGACTAGTTCTCTTGGCTAAGCTGGCGGATGTAGATGAGGTTTGTTCTCAAGCTCACTATTTAGAGATGGATAAGAAAAAGAGTTCATCTACCTCTCATCATGCTTCAAGAAAACAAGGTGACACCAAGAAAAAGGAGAAAGGGAAAGGGAAAGGTAAAATATTGCTACTTTTGTTTCTAAGAAGGATACTAAATTTTATTGTGGGAATTGTGATGTTGACACTCTTTCCAAGGAAAATTGTTAGAAGCTTCACCCGGAGTTACATACCTTCAAAAATAAGAAAAACGTGAAGAATGCCATGGCTTCCCTCCAGGGAGAGGAAGTAATTTTTAGTGAATAGATAGATGAGACTGTGTTTTACCTCCATTTGCAGAGAGCTATATTTGGGTAGTAACAATGTTGTTCAGGAAAAGGAACTAACTAATATTTTTCATATAAAAATTCAAGTGAATAAAACTAAGGTGGATTCTCTTTTTGATACATGTTCTCAAGCTAATTTGATTAGTAAAGCATTAGTGGACATGCTAAAGTTGGAAACTTATAATCACTCAAGTCCATATTCATTGGGTTGGGTAAAGAAACATGTAGACATCAAGGTTACCAAGCAATGTAAAATCACTTTTGGCATTAATAAGACATTAATTGATGAAGTTATTATAGATGTTGTTCCCCTTGATGTGTGTGGTGTAGTGTTTGGCAGCCCATATTTGTATATCAGGGATTTTATCTTCATGAGAAGATACAACCAATACCATTTGGTGAAGAATGGTAAGAGCTACATCATTTCATCCTTTCTAGGAGACTCAAATATCTCTTTGGTAAGTGCCATCGAAGCTTGAAAGCTTATTAATGTTAGTGGTAAATTTACAATTCTTCTTTTGATGAATATGCTAGAAGATGAGATTGTTGCATCTAAAACCAAGTGTAGCATGTTTTCTAACAAATATGAGACACAGATAATAGAGTTGATTCAGCAATTCATAGAAGTTTTCCAAAATCCTACGTGGCTTCCCATGATCAGGCCAATTGAGCATGAGATACACCTACTACCCAATAGTACACTTCCAAACTTGGGATTATACAGGACATCTTTGAAAGATGCCAATGAGGTAAAACAACAATTGTATTCTTTGATTAAACAAGTTATAATATGTCTTAACACTTCTCCATGTGATTCTCATATTGTTTTAGTACCTAAGAAAGATGGTTTATGGAGAATGTGTGATGATTATAGAGCTTTGAATAAAATAACCATCAAGAATAGCTACCCTCATCCTCGCATTGATGATTTTCTAGATCAATTACGGCATGCTAAATATTTTACTAAGCTTTATTTTAAATATGGGTATCACCAAGTGTAGATCAAGGAAGAGGGCATCTAGAAAATAGCGTTCAAGACTAGGCAGGGGTTATATGAATGGTTGGTATTACTATTCGGGATATGCAATGCACCATCTATGTTCATGAGGTTGATGAATGAGGTAATAAGGTTGTTTATTGATTCTTTTTGTATTGTGTAATTGGATGACATTATAGTTTTTAGCATAAATTTTGAAGATCATATTGACCATTTGCATCAAGTTTTTCAAGTTCTTAAGGAGAACTAGCTAGTGTTGAATTAGAAGAAGTGCAAGTTTTCTCAACAGCCACTTGTCTTTTGGGACATATGGTTGGAGATGGAGAGTTGAGGATTGATCCAACTAAGATAGAAGCCATTTTGAATTGGCCTACACCATTGATTTTGACCAAGACCAAGAGTTTTTTTGGTGTAGTTTAGTATTTGAGAAAGTTCGTCAAGAAATTATTATCCATAATAGAGTTGTTACATTCAGTGATAGCAGGGGGTAAGGCTTTTGATTGGGGTAAGAAATGGCAGGTTTTTTTATTAATTTAAATATAATATTAGTCATGCTCTATTTTTATAATTACCTAACTTACATTTTCCTTTCGAAGAGAAAACTAATGCCAATGACTATTCTATGGGGGTTGTCCTGCTTCAGGGAGGTAGGCCATTAGGTTATCACTTTGAATTGTTTTATGGTGCAGTTCTAAATTATTGTGATAGGGAATTATATGATCTTGTGCAAGCAGTCAAGAAATGGAAATATTATCTAATGGGTAAATAAATTATCATTCACACAGATCACCAACCTCTCCAATATATGCAGGCTCTGAACAAAATTCAATAGGTTAAACACTATAAATGGATGGGTTTTTATAGCAATTTCATTTTATTATCAAATATAAGAAAGATGTGACTAAAAAGTTAGCCAATATTTTATCTAGGCCTCCTTTGCTTTCAACTAGGGGCATTTTAACTCTTCTTGAGCCTTTTTTTTGTGAACCATATCAGGAAGGTTATAAGAAGGACCTAGATTTTGCAGATATTTTTTAGCAGAAACCTTTAAGTGAAGGATTTGCACCAAGAGGAGAATACTACTTCCAAGATGGTTTTCTCTACAAGAACGAGAAAAAAATTTATCCTAAGGGGGAAAGAGTTCAGTTAATGAGGGAAGCACACACTTCCAAGGTAGATGGTCACTTTTTTGTGACAAATATTACAGCGTACTTATAGAGGTATGTTTATTGGCCAAACATGTCAGAAGAGGTTGATAAATTCATCATGGGTTATGTTTTATACAATACAAGTAAGCCTAATAACATGAATTTGGGGTTATATATGTCATTGTCAGTCCCTTCCCAACCATGGGAAAGCATCTCCATGGATTCTGTGGGTGGTTTTCCTACTTCAAAAAAAGGTCATGATTACATTTTTGTGGTAGTATACCGATTTAGAAAAATGTGTATTATAATTCCTTGTCGAAAGACTATCAAGGCCAATGATGTAGCTGAGTTATTTTTGCTAATATGTGGATTCATTTTGGTTTACCTATTTCTATTGTGTTAGATACAGACTCATGGTTCATAGGAAATATTTGAGTTACTTTGTGGGAGAAGATGGATACGAAGCTAAAGAGGTGTATCACTTTTCATCTGCAGATAGATGGGAAAATAGAAGTGGTAAATTGTACCTTGATCCATCTCTTGAGAGGGTATAATAGGAAACATCCAAAGACTTGGGATGAGAACTTGGTATATATCTAGCATTCTTATAACATGGCATTTCATGCTTCGACTAGTAAGACTCCTTTTGAAACATGTTTTTAAGAGTGGTTTTGATGTTGTTTTGAGATTACCATGCAGATAAAATAGAAAATTGGAATTGGAAGTCCAAAAAGCTAAGAAATTCATTGCGAATATTTAGCAAATACACCTCCTGGTATATGAGAGGTTGATATAGTCACAAGCCTAGTATAAAGTGTGGCATGATCAGCACAGGATTGCGCACTCTTTCCTTATTGGAGACAAGGTATGGTTGTAATTGAGCAGAGAAAGGATACATGGAAAAGCTAAGAAACTCAAGCCTCTTTGATATGGTACATTTTATATTTTGGAACAAGTGGGTAAGAATGAATTTTATTTGGATTTGCCTCCTTATATGAGGATCTACTCAATTGTTAATGTTGAAAATTTGTGCCTCTTTGATCCCTCTATGTTGGATGAAGAAGAATAGGGAGTGTTTCTACCATATATTGAGGATATTTCCCCATAAACTTAGCTAGAAATGGAGGAAGATGTAGTATTACAGCCAAAAGAGAGGATAACACAAAGAGGAGTACAAGACAAGTGGTTGATTGGGTTGAAAGGCCAGTTACATACCAAGGCCAAGTGGTATTCCAGAGAAGATGTGGGGAAGAAATTTCCTCACCTCATTAGTCCTTGAATATTTTAGGGACTTAAAAGCCTCAAATTAGGGACGTATGATCAAAAAATGGATTTGAAATACCCAATTCTATGTATTCTCCATATTTGATACTTGTAAATGAAAATGAAAGTTATTCATAAAAACCTTTGAATTTCATAAATGAGGGTTAAAAGTCTTGGAAAAGATAATATAACAAGCAAAAAGATAGGCTTAACATTGAAATTAATTTCATTTAATTAATTTATTGAATGTCACATGGTATTTTGTTGAAACTTATTAAATGAATTATAGAGTGTACTATAATGCATTCAATGAATTAATTGAATTTAATGTTTATGTATCTATCTTGTTGTTGTCACCTAAGATTGCACACTTTTCTAAAACTAATCTCAGCACCTCAATGATGATAAGGCGTCGTTAATTCTCATCATTAATTAATTTCAATCCATGGTTGGTGCCCATGGCTATCTGCAATAGCAGAGAGAGATCTCTGGAAGATGGTGCCTTCTACCAAATCCATACTTACAGGAATTGAAACATGATTGCATGAATTGAAATACACTTACATGTATTCAAACAAACTTGCATGAATTGAAACACGCATGTATGAATTGGAACACATTTGCATGAATTGAAACATACTTGCATGAATTGAAACACACTTTCATGAAAGGAGATTGCTGAATTGAAAAGAAAGGATAAACACATAAAACACCTGAAGATTCACAAGAAATTATACACAAAAGGAATAATTACATGGTACAAAGATAAAGACAACAAAAAAGATAATTACAGAATGAAGAAATAAACATAAACATGTAGATCTATCTGTAGTTCCCAACACATTTAATAAAATAAATTAAGAAAAAAAAGTGTTTGAAAGACGATGGAATGGAGTTAAGAGGAGTAGGTGAAATTTAAAAGATATTGGTGGAGGATGGTGGTCTATGTCAGGCAGTTGCGTGTGGGAGGAGCTCTGACAAGGCATGGGCATCCTTTATGGCCTTTAGACCTGTCTGTTTCCTTGCATAATAATACATGCACTCTGTTCGAGATATAAAAGAATCAACCACGAGGAAACCCAAGTTAACATTGTAAATTTAGTAGTAAGTAGATAGTAGAAGCGAATGCAGAGTCAGAGCCGTGTTTTACTAACAATGGTAAAACAAAATTTTGTACTCACATAATTAAATAACCATAAAGTTATATGGAACCATGCTAAATGGATCTCTTTCATAGTCATCCTAAAATCAATACCATTGTGGGTGGGATCATCCCTACGCATGGAGATAAATCTATAACCATAATATCTCCTCATTTTGTTGTATACAAATGATCAATCTAGATCTGTATCTGTGTATGAAGCGTGTTGTATTGTCTCTAAGAGGAAAGGACATTTATTCTTGTGACTATTTTGATCCTATAAGAAAAATAAGAAGAAACAGATGCGGGTTAGGAGGCACTTCAATCAAGTTTAATGCCTTGATGTAGTGATTTTAGCTTCTTCTTCTCCTGATTAGCTATGCTACGTGCACTTTTAACTTTCACAACACCATTCTTAGGGAAGACGTTGGCTACCACTTCATTTTTCCTGCTCCTTATCTTTTATTTTTGGGTAGTTATAATATTTAAGTCATTAAAAGCACCCTTTCCTATTATTCCATGTTTTAATCATTCAATGACATCCACATTCCATCTCACAAAACTTTTTAGAAAGGGTTTCTTGAAAGAGGAGTTAAAAAAATTATTATTCTTACTACACACAATTCCCCTAGAGAGTCTTGTATATATCTTCAACTATTGTAGACCTGTGATACCAAGAATGGGCTTTCAGAGTGCAAGTTAATCCCCTCTTTCTTTAATGACAAGGGATTTACATTTACTGGAGGCATAATTTTCAAAAAAAAACTTACCAATTTGTATGCCAAACAGCATTGTTTAGTAAATTCTCATAAAGTGTCTGACGAAATGATAGAATGAGACTTATTTTCATGGAATTTGATAATCGTCAGTTATAAAAGACATGGGTGTCCTCACGAGGCATTAACACTCTTTTATTGAATACAACGAACAATTGTTCAACTAGATCTGTTCACCTTCGATTGCATTTTTCCAGCCTGTACCAAAATAGGAGGTTTGGAAGAGGGTATGGGCATCCATCCAAGCATAATAGAGATAGTATTTTTTCCAGATGTTGTATTTGTGACTTCCTTGATAGACATGTATGTTAAATGTGGAAGTGTATAGAAGGTACATAAACAGTTTGATTAAATGTCTCAAAGATGTGTGGTTTCATGGACTGCAATTATTGTAAGATATGCAGTAAAATGGGTTAGTGGAAAAGGCATTAGAGACTTTCAAACAAAGTTCAAATGGGGGAGTTTCTGAATGCTCGTGAATAGTTTGACAAAATGCTAAAAGAGAGTTAGAGCCTTGAGTAATGCGGGTGAACCCGTTATACACTGTGGACGATTTCCAGACATGGTCTCTGTTATCTTCATCTTCTATAATTTACGTATTTTGGTTCTCCATTTGCAATATAATAGAAATATTAAACCACTGGATAATTATACAATTGGATATTTAACTAGAATTAAATAGTGTAAAGTAATAAAACTCCACCTTGTGAGTTACGTAACCGAGTTACAATTTGACCAACTACCATGGTTGCTACCACAACCTTATACGTTGTTAACCTAAGGTATTAGAATTAGGTACTTTTTTCCTCTAGTACTTGTGAGATTTAGATGAATCATCAACTAAAACAACCATTTTTTCTACCTTGCAAAGTTAGAAAAAATGTAATATTCAGATACCCGCAAAATAACCTTCTGGAATCCAAAAAAGGGATGTTAAGCTTTGTTTGTGTCCTTTTCTATGTGGGGAGTCACATCAAGTCTTAGAGTGACCCCAATCGACCATTTTTTCCCTTTTTATGCCCTTCTAGGAGCCATGCTTCCCCGTTTTGTAGTTTTAGGAAGCTGTTAAAAGTGAAAAGTTGGGTTTTGTTTTGGCTTTCCATTAGAACCATAGGCATGGAAATACTTATCCACCTTTGCAAACCTCTAGTATTTTTAGTATAAAATTTTCTGTAACCTTCATTTTGGGGAAACACACTCTTCTAGCTAGTTTGGAAAAGGGATTTTGTAGGCCTTTGGTCATTGTTTGACTAGGTCAAACTAGACCGTTTACAACCGCTGGCTCCGGTAAACCAGTCCTTGTTTGTAGTATGTTTTCTAGTTCTGAGTTCCGTCGAGTTCAATGAACTCTCGATATATAGAAGAGCACGTGGAAATTTTTCCATTGAGTTTCCATCCATTGGAAGTCATTTTTCAAACTTGGTTTCCTAGCCCTCGAGCTAAAATCGGTCATTTTGTAACTAGTCCAATTATGACCAATGGCTTCAAAAAACTAGCTGCCATTTGTAAACCATTAGTCAGTTTTGAATTCTATCAATTCCTGTGAATTCTTGATATATATGAGGAAATGCAAGAATTCACATGTTGTGGATTTTCCCATCATAAGATAGTTTTGAGCGCGGATTCTTAGCCTTCGAGCTAAAATTGGATGCTTACGCAACTAGTAGAAAAATGTAAAATAAGACCCTTAAACCTAGTCAAGACAATAAACCACCGTGAAAACTTAGTGACACCTATAAATAATTGTATGAAGCTCTCCCTTGTGGCTTGTGGTGTGAAATCTAAATTTTGGAAAAATAATGTTTCTCTCTCCTCTCTATCTCTCTTTCTCTCTTGTCCCTTAGAAAAAAAAATGAAATGAAATTATTATATATTCCTAAACCTTTCTAGTGGTGTATGAATTATTCTAATTGTGTAAATGGAAAACTAGAAATTTTAATTATGTTATATTTAGGTGGATGTCATGCTAGCATTTGTGTTGACCATGCGGTGGTTGCAGGTACCGAGACATGGAGGAAGTGAAGTGTCACTAAAAATATCATTTTTGCATGTTATTTGAAACAATGTAATTGTAGAGGCTAAACCAAAATTTTGTGATGTATTGAAAGAATTATTATTGAAATTTTGTAATATGTATGAGATGCTAGTTTTAGGGGTGCTTTGGGAAATGTGCATTTAACCATAGGTGTCATTTTGATTCAGATTTACGTATTGTAAAAAGTTGGATATATGTGTGTGTGTGTGTGTGTGTGTGTGTGTGTGTGTGTGTGTGTGTGTGTGTGTGTGTGTGTGTGTGTGTTGTGTGTGTGTTAGATGAAATTGAATTTAATATCTTATAGTGCATTTCCAGTATGCAATTGATGATTAAATAATCAGTGTGTTGTGTTTACCTTGAAAATGTAATAAGGAAATCTAAATAAAACAGTCAACCTTAGTATAAAATCTTGGGATGACTACCTTTTTTACATGATCCTTCATAATGTAGAAAACTAAAACCATAGGGAGAACCTAAATCATCATACTTGATGACACCTTCTAACATAAGGAATAATAGTCAATCTTGATATTATCATCATAGCATGTGCGTCAAGCGACAATATCCTGAACTTGGCCGTTATAAATGATAATGGTTAAACTTTGTGTAGAGTATGTGGATTTCTCATAGGATTGGTTTCCATATGTGTTACAAGTTTTTTAGACCCCCTAAGTTGTTACCTCTTGAGGAATCAATTTAAAATCCAATGCAAAACCCTCTTGGGATAGCACATGTGTAGAAATGAAAGGCTTTAGGTGGAAAAAAGCGTTAACTACACTTTAGGAGTTCACCTTTAGGAGTTGAGGTTTTGAATTATTTCCATACCCAATTTCTATTATTGTTTTGGTTCTACAATACAATGCTAAGAGTTAATTGTGGACCTTAACAAAATTTTAATTTATGTTTAGTTGCAAAAATGTAACCATGAGATGATGTGCTAGGAGAAAATTGGAGCTTAGATGTTTCTTGAAACATGTTTAAACCATCTTATTGTGAGAAACATAATCCATCACGTGTAATCTTAAATGTGAAACTTTAACATTAAACGAATAGCTTTTCCCTCTTAATCTCCCACTTGTCCTATTGTGTAATGAATATATAATATGAAACCATGTAATCATGTTCTTAGAAATGAATTCCCTAAGATGAGGACTAGCAGTCTCATGAGGACACAAATGTTCATATTAACAAATAGGTTACACAACTAATTTCAAAAAGGTATTTAAATCAAACTAAGTGAAACCATTTTAAGATGATTGTAAATGATTCGAGTGGATCCTATGTTTTAATTACCTACACATGAGAATATTGAGTGTGAACCCCTTTAACCCTTCTCAAATAAGGGTGGCATCTTGGCAAGAAGTATCGAATTCACCTTGAGTTGCACAATGATTGTTTGAGGTAAGGGTGTTCAATTACTCGAGTTGTGACCTTAGTAGGGTGTGTAAAATTACAATTGAATGTCTCCTTGTAACACACATCTAATACTTAATTGCCTAGGAATATAAACTTGGTTGAGTGTGAAATCATACTCCTTAGGATCTTGATGACAAAGCATTTAAGTGAAGTAGTTAGAATATACAATTAGTTGTAATAACTTAAAACAAAATAGAGTAACCTTAGTAATTAAATGCTAATATGAAAAGAACACGTAATCTATTTACTCTTGAACTAATAAACTTCCTTGTTTCATGTGAACCTCCCTTGTTGCAATTGAGATAAATTTCAAATCCAAACAAACATGTAACTTAGAAAATAAATCCTTATAACAAACACTAATAGGATCATGTATGTACATATGTTCCTATCAACAATCAGGCTACATCTTTCTATTGCAATAAGAGAAAGGAAAAAAATAGATGGAATCATTACAAGTAAAATGTTAATCAAGATAATGATGATGTAGTATAGTTTAAAGAAGAATGAAGGATTGCATGATGAGTTTTTTTCAAATAATTAAGGTCAATAACAAAATATGAATGTAATAAATATGTGAACCGGGAAAGTGCTATGCCGTGGATGGTGCCTATATGGGATTTTATATTGTATTTGAATCATTATGTTGTGCATTGTCATTTGGGAAAAAGTGGCATTTATGTGCATCATGTATTTTCATGTTATCTATGTGGGATAATGTTTGTGTAAGCGTCTCATGTGGTATGCATTGTCTTAAGTGATCTTGTGTGGTGTCATGTATACAAAAATGTAAGTCAAACAAAAATCAGTATTTTTATTGTTGTATTTGTGTGTCTAATTTTGTGGGCATGACACTATATTCATTAGAATGAGTGGTTAGCTCATTCCTCAGAAGAGGATTTTAATCAACACTTATTTACAAATTAGATACAATAGAACCTTAGAATGAATGAATTAGAATAGTGAAGGTTACATTCCTTTGTGTGGGAGGTTGCATTTATAATTTCATGATTCCAACCCACTCCTTATTTTAAGGCATACATCTCAATCAAATCTCATCAACTAAGATTTCAATTTATCCATAAAGCATCAATCTCCACAAAATATGGAGAGAGCTTATATAACTCTAACTAACAATCCAATTCTCTTATTTTATTGTTGAGAATCAAAATGAATATTGATTCTTCCTTATTTTACAAATAATAAAACACTTATGGAAATATCTATTTTTAGAATGATTTCCAAAAATAGATAGAAATTCTTCTCAACCCACCCTTTGAGTCATGTTCATCTCTGTAGCTCTAGGACTCATCTCCCAATCTTTAATATCCATCTTCGGAGCTCTAGTGTTCAAATCTAGAGCTACTGAATGAACCTCCGGAGCTGGTGAGGGAACCTCCGAAGCTAGTGAAGAAACCTCCGGATCTAGTGAAGTGATAAGATATAAATCTTTGGAGCTGATGTGAGAGATGTTGAATATCCTCCTATGTTGGTTGTAGCTAGTGTTTAGTGCTCAAAATGTCTTATTCAACAAGTATAGCAAAGTATGGACTATATATATACAAACTGACATTTTTTCCAATAATCATTATAAATAGATAACAAAAAGATAACAATGAATTCTAAAGAAATAATTATGATATATAATATCTATTTATTCTAAACAAACCATAAGTTTGTAAATTACACTTAGATCCACTTTATGTAATTTATGTAAGGAAAAAAAAATGTCAAGTCTTGTATAAATTGGGACATTTTTGGGGCTCATCAAATCAAACATGGAATGGCCTTAAAAATGTGGAAAAAAGGCACCTTAAAGGCCAATCTCCAGAGAAGGTTGGTTTCTTCTATTTTATCTCACTGCAATTAAACTAAACAGCACTAAAAATACCTATGTCAATCATATCCTACGAATTCCAAAGGACCAGGGTTTAGAAGGAGAATTTTGAAATAAAGAAAAGTGATGCACCAAACTAAAATAGGGTTCATTTCTGACTCTAAGAGACATATATAATTCAGCATAAAAATTTCTATAAGTGTGCGCACAGAAATCCCACATAGAAGGATCACAACAAGATTGAAAAATTTCAAGAGGACTAAAATATTCACATTAAACATGTATGTATTCAAAGGAAAGAGATCACACTTGCAAAATATCAAGAACTTATTCATTCACAATTTCACATAGCTAAGGCACGTGAAAACTTCACAAACATGTTGTGAAGGTCTGCGAGAAAAATTTTAGCACTCAAAAGGGTAGATATCTATAACATAGCAAAAAAGGCCACTTGTTTGTGCCTGTGTGTGTGTGTGTGTGTGTCTGTGTGTCTGTGTATGTATGTATGTATGTATGTATATATATATATGTATGTATGTATGTATGTATGTATGTATATGTATGTATGTATGTATATATATATATATATATATAATGGAGAAGAAAAAAGATATAATCATATTGCACCCAGCAATAAAGAAAAATAACTACTCTATCAACCATTAATGACCAATCGGCATTTAGTTTTGCAATTCAAGTATGGGCACCTAATATTTCTTCAATCACACTCCATCAGATTGTCTGGAAAAGAGGACAATGTCATTCAAGATTTAATGTTGGTTTTTGGGGTGGTTGGACATTCAAATTGAGTTACGCACGACTTTGCTACACTTCGCGGGTTTTAGATGATCCACTACCTTGCTTCCATCCACCATGACTATTAGCATTATTTTTTGGATCTCAAATGATCCTCAGCTTTGTTCCTAACCCCGCTAATTTGATTTTCATTCTATGACATTATCATTTAGTGGCTCATATTGCATTGTGGAGCCTTTTTCCTTTTCACAATTATCACCGTGTACCATGGATTTTTCATCTCGCGGATTTTACTTTGTACCATGGATGTTCATGTTTTGCTTCATTCTATGACCTTTCAACTGTGTATGGGCCTCATTTTCCTGCAGAATTTTCTTTTATCATGCATATTTTACTTATTCCCTTTCATGCTCTACATATTTCCTTTCATTATGTGGTATTGCAAGGATTTCCTATTTTCCTGCAGCATATACCTATGCATCTTTTTCTTTTGTTTCGTGGATTATGAAAACTTTATGATGCACTATTTCTTTATTTTGTGGCATACTTACTGCATTTTTCCCTTCTACAGCTTACTTCCTAATACCATTTAAATCGAAATTTTGGACTAATTTTTTCAAATAAGTATGAGTTTTTATTTGACAATAGTTTAACAACTTTTAAGGGACATCTACCTAATAGACGAATCAATCAGTAGCCACACATATCCATTGGGCATGGATTCAACATATAATTTGAGAATTGATCATTAAGGCCTCCCAATATTCACGTTGCAACCCTCCTAATCATTGAGATTACACATTTCCCGTGACTTTCTACTTAATTCATTGTCAATTTCTTTTCCACGGTGCACTACTTCTTCAATCCATGTATTTTCTAACTTTACCACAATATTCATTCTTTACTTTGTGGACTCTGTAACCTATGAAATTTAAAAATGGGAAAACAAAACACTTATTTAAGGGATATCAATTCAAGGGATATCACCACAAAGGATTGAGGGAGGGAAACTCAATCAATGATCATAAAATATGAAACAACAGAGGGGACCCCTCCCGAAAATAAAAACAACATCGACAACAAGAATACATGAAGATAACTAAACTAATTTGTTGGAAATATTGTCATTCATGTCAAAGGAATACTAATAAGTATCTCTTATGTTAGAAATATAATCATTGATGTTTATAGATGTATGCCCCTTATGAAAAAGATTATTTATTTTAAATTATGCATGTTGCATACCGAATAAAACTATTTCAAAGTGTTCATGGGTTTTTGTAGTATTCCGCAGGTTTTGTAATGTTTCATGGGTTTTTATAGTGTTTTATGGGTTTTTTAGTGTTCCATGGGTTTTGTAATGTTCCGCGGGTTTTTGTAGTGCTTCGAGGATTTTGATGTGCTATGTGGTTATCTATGGTGTATCGCGGGTTGTAACAGTGCCTCGTGTAATGAAGGACTAGACTGAAGTGTCTTCTTTGTTTGAAATAATGTTATGCAATGAAGAGAAAGCCACAACAATCAAGATGTGGTGCGATACAAAGAAGGATAGCCATGCAGCAAAGAGAAAACTCTATAACGTACAAAATTGTCCATGATGGTCATGAAATGTCGTGGGACCAAAATAGGGGATATCCATGGGAGTCTATGAAAACTTCAAATTTTCAAATTTTAAAGTATACTAAAGCTGACTCATGAAAATTCATATTTGTTCATGAAATTAACATGGTATATAACTAAATTCAATTGTGAATCCATGAGTGCGCTCACAGTATTATGATGTCATTTTGAAAACAAAAAGTAGAGAACAAGAAGAGAGCGTAACTTTAATGAATATATATCAAGAGGATTTGTGAAGAAAGAGGAAGAGAAAACTCAAGCACGTTTGATTGTCAATTTACTACAAAAGGTCAAAGAGTGATAAATGTATAAGAATATTATAGAGCATGGGTGTACATAAATAGCAGGAAGAAGTGAAGAATAATTTATATGCCATCATCAGGTTGAAGAAGTAACTATAGTGGGTGGATTTTTACTTTGCTGAGTTGGTGTTTGGCATTGGGGATTAGTGTCTCCAATGAGTTGGTGCTCACGAATCAAGTTGAGTTAGTGCTCCACATTGGGGATTGGTGTCTTCAGTGATTTTGTGCTCACGAATCAAACTGAGTTCATTCTCAACATTGGTTATTGGTGTCTCCAGTGATTTGGTGCTCACAAATCAAGTTGAGTTGGTGTTTAACATTGGGGATTGGTGTCTCCAGCAGGTTGGTGCCTACAAACATTTGTAAAACAATTAATTTGTGGCTAGATTTAGACAGTATCTCCAATCATTATTTTCTCTTTGGTTTTTCTCCTGAAATGGTTACCATGTAAATATTGTGTTGTGCAACTATTATATCTTGTGTAATTGTTAATGATTATGAATGTTAAAGTTTATATTGTAAAAATTGGATTATATTGATTCATCCCCCCAGTATAAGTATGTTTTCTACAAGAATCTCAATCAGTGATCATAAAACACGAAACAACAAAGGGTACCCCTCCCGAAAAGGAAAACAACATCGATATCAAGAAGACATGAAGATAACTAAACTACTATTTACAAGATGTAACCAAACCCATTCAATAAGAAGGTTTAAGATAAAACCCATTAAATGGTATTTAGAGAGCCTCCACATTGAATTTTGATAACTCAAATGAATTGGATTTCTAGTTGTGATGATGTATGGCCCACTCTATAGTGCATCCAACTTGGAGTGGCACCCCGGTTTGGCTCTGTCTGTGTCCCATTTTAAAACAAGGTTTCCTTCTTTGAAGGTTTATTTACTACACTTCTTATCAAGCCGCTACTTGTTTGACCTTTGATACTTTTGTAATTTGATCATGGAAAACCACCTCAATTCTTGTAGTTTGACCAACTCCACCATTCGTATTATTTTCTCATCTTCACCTACCATTTCCAAATTATGGGCTAGTTCTAATGAGGGCATTCAAGGTATAATGGGAGCTTGGCTTCTCTACCTTAAAAAAATATGAAGGGAGAAATGTGGTCTCATGATGTAAAATACCTATTTCATGAATCCATTAACAATGTGGTCCAAAATTATCTTGTTCTTAATATTTTCATATTTGTAGCTCTTGGGGATAAATGACCACCGGAGAACCCATTATGGAATTCTACAAGAACCTTATCCACATTTTCTTCTTTAATACACCTTAATAGTACTCCATCTAGATTCTTTCTAAAAATAACCCATCCTACCGATACATAAGGATTGGAGTACATCCTAAAGTGACACCTCTTGGTTTTATTCAAACCAAAAGGATACTCGCCAATGGACGATAATTTTACCATATCAATTGTCCATCTACTACTATGAGGTATACTTACTTCTTTTCCATTTTCTTGTTCCCAATGCTCTTCCAAGAGATAGGAAGCTTCTCAATCATTATTTCCAACATCTATAGTGAGTTGTTCAGACAATCCTCTACCTCTAGCAACTTTTTTTGGTTTTGATCATTACATAAAAATCCATTATTTTTTCTTCCCATCCAGCTATTTTTTCACTGATCTCAACTCCCATGATGAAATCTCTCACACTACGGTGGAAGACTAACACCTTGATGTGGTTGTTTGCATGCATATAGTTGATTGTTTTAGAGATCTCATGATGTAAAATACCTATTTCTCCATGTGGTTGTACCTTAGCTCATATTCTTTCAATGTATGACTAAAGAGAGCACTTGGTTATTCTATACTTTCATGATTTTTATGGGTTAAAATGGCAGCAACACTAGCTTTGACTACATAAGCATAGAGGATGAAGTCCTTTGTATAATCTGGGTTGATGAGGGTGGGTACTTGAGAAATATATTCCTTAATCTTAAAAAGCTATCCTTTCCATTTGTGGTCCACTTGAAAACAACATCTTTCTTAAGCATCAAGGTGATATGATTGACTATTCCTGCAAAGTTAAGAATGAACTTCCTAACAAAATTGATATTTAGAAGAAAATATTGTAATACCTTCTTATGAGAGGGTAATGAAAGAGAGAGCATGGCTGAGATCCTTTTTGGGTCTATAGAAATACCTTCTTTCGAGATCACGTGGCCCAAGATTTTTCCTTGAGATACAACAAATGTGCATTTATTTAAATTAGTGACACCCCTAACTATCTACACCTTTCAAAAAAAATCTCAATATGCTTCATATGAACTTCTCCCACTTTTGATAAAATTGTTATGTCATCCAAGTAAATTAGAATAAACTTGTTTATGAATCCCTTGAAAGAAATATTAATAGCCCTTTGAAAATTGTCTCCAGCATTGGTTAGCCCTAATGGCATTTTCTCATATGCATATGTTCTTCATTTGGTTGTGAATTTTTTCTTGGACTGATCTTCTTCTTTGACCTTGATTTGATTGTATCCAAAATAACCATCCATGAGAGATAACCTTTCAACCCTTACTACTATTTGAAAATTTCAATCCATAAGGGGTAAAGGATAGTGATCCTTGAGAGAGGATCTATTAAAGTCCCTAAAATCTACACAAATCCTGATTTACCCATTCTTCTTCCTAACAAAGACTAAGTTTTCAACCCAAAAGGAATACTTGATAGGAAAGATGATTTTGGCTTCTATAAGTTTAGATAGTTCTTTTCTCATAAGGGGCTCAATTTTGGGATTTACTAGCCTTTGCTTCTGTTTAATGGGTTTGGTGTTAGGATCAATATATATAGCACGTTGGGAAATCTTTGGGTCAAAACCCCTAAGGTCTTCATAATTCCTTGAGAAGAAATTATTATAAATTTTACGTAAGGAAAATGAAATTTTGTTATTTTGGACTACATATCTTTCCTAACATCAACTCTTTATCTTGTGCAATGATGACCTTTTGATAGTTTTCTTCCTTTGATGTCATGTTTTTCTTTTCTCTTTTGAACTCATCATCTGGGTTGAATATGTCTTCAAGTGTCACTAGTCCTCTAGGAAACTTGTTTGTTTTCAACTGAAGAATTTGGTCTCCATAACCTTCTTGCATCCCTAACTATAATTTGGATGAGAATTCTGACTCATTTTAGATTAACTGGACTATTTTTTTGTCATTTTCAAATACTTTCCATCTTACTTCATTATCAAGAATGGATGATCTAACCACCACCTTAACGTTTTGTTCATTACCTTGAATGGGGTCTTTAGGTGGAGAGAACTATGATCCTATAGCCACCATTTGATCTAATTCACCATTTTTTCTTCTTGGTACCACTTGTAGGTTGATGGCATCAAAATTTTCCGTGAGATCCCACACTTTATGACTATAAGGTTTCAGAATATTTTTATTAGTAGCACATTTTCCTCTTACTTGATGTACAACTAACTTTGTGTCCTTGAACACCCACAATGATTTAATTTTTCTTTTCTCATCTAATAATAGTCCATGGATAAATGTCCCATACTCCACCACATTATTGGAGCATATAAATTGTATTCTTTGGGTGAAGAAGAGTTTCTTTCCCTTTGGAGAAACGAAAACTACACGCCTTGGCCTCATTCCTACTTCTTGAACCATCAAAGAACATTTTCCACTAACTTGAAGCATCATTTTCCTCTTTGTGTGTCGTGAGGGAAACAAGGCCATCCTCCTAGATACAATTGGTACCTAAATCAGCTTCCTTAGCTACATCATAAGGATCAAACTCATAATGATATTTGGCCCATTCATCTAATAAAAGGTCATGCACTAAATAAGGTGTGGCAGCTTGTTGTATTGACACTTATTCATTTTCTTCTTATTCTTAAACTATACTATTAGATGGGGGTAGGGTCTTAGAACTCAACATGATAGGATGAAATTGGATCCACCCTAATTTTAAAACTCGTGCCATATTTGGTTCTTAAAATCATATGGGACCAGTCAAGGGACAAGTACCCACCCACTCTCGATATGAGGTCTCTTGACAAGAATAGGGAAAAGAATGGAGGTAGATCAATAATTTATATGTCTTGAGTGATGGTAAAACTAGGACAAGCATGAAGGTTTAACTCAAGATTCTTTATGACTCCTAGTATTTTGATTGTTGTACCATCAAACTGAAAGAAATCCTTAGAAGTTGGATTGTATTTAATGCCTAAAATGTTTTTTATTCTCTTAGGCATCACATAATTGCTTGTACTTGAATATATCATGAAATTAAGTACTAGATGTTTTCCCATAATCAAGGAAATATAGAAGGATAGTGGTTTCTTAACTTTACTTGTTCATCTTTGGGTTGGCATGGACTAACTGAAGGACTTGTCTTTCATATAGTTATCTCAGATAGTGTAAGTTGCTTCAAATATTCTTGTAGGAGGTACCTTTGTGAGGGGATAGAGAAATCATCCCACATTGTCACGTTCAAATTTGTTTTCTTCATTTGCACCACTACAATGTTCAAGGGGATACCTACAATCTTATGCATTAAAGGTACCAAGGATTCCTTTCTTGCTTGCTCAATCGACAGGAGAGATGTTCTTGGATGAGAACCCATTTCTCTTGTAAGAGCAGAGCTATTATATAAATCTATTTGTTTTCTCTTATCCAAGTCTATCATGGATTCCCTTTATTTGAGGGGAATATTGTCTGGCATTTGGAAGGATGAAGCAACAACTCCTACCTCTTCTTTGAACTTTTGTTATCTACAACATGAATTTTTGGTTTGTTTAACTTGTCTGTAAAATTGTTGATTGCATATAACTCATCTAGGCTGAAAAACATGAGATTAATCTCAGGAGAAGCTTCTTATGCCATATCTTCGATATCATTTATATCCTCCATCAATGGTTCTTGTTGATTGAACAAATTTTGCACCATGAGGATGTGAACTTACACACCATTTGGACAGATGTTTTGATTGTGAGGTTGGATGCATGGAAAACACCACGTAGACTCTTGGACTACATTACTTTTCACTACAACAAGGGCTCTACTTGTGTTAACAACTCGAATTTGTTGTTGTGTGTGGGGAACTGCATAAAGAGGCAAACTAGGATTGGGGCTTTGGAATATACCTGACTAATAATTTTGACCATACCTTTGATGTGGATATTGAGTTCTTTGTTTCTAGTAACCTTGATTAAACATCATATTTGAAGGTTTCTCTTGATTGAAACTTGGGTGGCTTCTAGGTGTTTGGGTTTATTGTACCTTAAGGGAGACAATTTCATTAGATAAATTCTTCACCAAGGCTCTAAGGTTGGCATTATCATCTTTTTTATTGGGATAATAATATGTGGAAGTGGATGAGGAAGCATTTGGTTCGGGAATAAGTGCGAGAGATGGTTAAACACTTTGGGGTTTATAAGGAGAATGTTGAAATAAAGAAAAGTGATGCAATAAAATAAAATAAAATAGGGATCAAGGAGACACAGATATAACTCAGCATGCAAAGTTCTAGAAGAGTGCGCATAGAAATCCCACATAGAAGGATCACAACAAGATTAAAATATTGCAAAAGGAATGAGATATTCACATTAAACATGTATGCATTCAAAGGAAGAGATCTCACTTGCAAAATATCAAGAACTTATTCGTTCACAATTCCACAGAGCTGAGGCACGTGAAAACTTCACAAATATGTTGGAGAGGTCCACAAGCAAAAGCTTAGTGCTCAAAAGGGCATATCTCTAGAACTTGGCAGAAAAGGCCATTTGTTTGTGCCTTTACACTTATATTTATAGAAAATGGAAAAGAAAGAAGAGAGAATCAGATTGCGCCCAGCAATGAATAAATTCAACCACTCTACCAACCATTAAGGACCAATCGGGATTCAGTTTTATAGACCTGGTATGGGTGCTAACATTATTCCAATCATACTCCATCAGATTGTCTAGAAAAAAGGGCAGTGTCATTCGAGATTTAATGTTGGTTGTTGGGGTGATTGGGTGTTTAAACTGAGTTAGGCACATTTTTGCTATTCTCTGCATGTTTTAGATGGTTTGTTACCTTGCCTTTGTCTCCCATGACTATTGGCATCATTTGGTGGACCTTAGATGATATGTGGCTTTGTTCCTAGCATTACTACTTATATTTTCATTTTGTGGCCTTATCGGTCCTTCATTCCGCGGCTCATATTGCATTGCAAAACCTTTTTCCTTTTCACAATTTTCACCTTAAATTGTGGATTCTTCATCCAGCGGCTTTTGCTTTGTACCATGGATTTTCCCATATTGCTCCATTCCACGACTTTTTAACTGTGTGCATCTCATTTTCCCACGGATTTTTCTTTTTTCATGTGGATTTTACTTTCTCCCTTCCGCGCTCTACATCTTTCCTTTCACTCTACGATATTGTGCAACTTTCCTATTTTCCCATGATGTATACCTCCATGGATTTTTCTTTTGTTTCACAGATTCTACAAACTTTGTGGTACACTATTTCTCTACTTCATGGCACACTTCGTTTATCCCTTCTACAACTCACTTCTTGAAACTATTAAGTCCAAAATTTAGACTAAGTTGTCCAAATAAACACGAGTACTTATTTGACAACACTTGGATAATCATGATTATCATAAAACTCTTGTAGCACTCGATGACGCTTACAAATCCAACATTGATAGAGTCGTAATCTTGATAAACCCAATACTCCTTCCGGTAACAACTAATTTTTAATGAGAGGAGTGTCATGGAACTATTTCCCCGTAATATTATAATGTTAAATAAAAAAATAAAATACAAAAAAGTCACATGAAGTTATATATATATATATATATATATATACATGTATATATATATACATGTATATATATATACATGTATGTATATATGTATATGTATATGTATCTGTATATGTATATATGTATATGTCTATATATACTGTATATATATATGTATATTATATGTTATATTATACATATATATATTATATATATATATATTACATTACATATACATATACATATATAATATACATATACATATACATATAATATGTACATATAATACATAATATATATATATATACATGTATATATACATGTATATATATACATATACATATACATATATATATATATATATATATATATACCATGTATATATATATATACCATTATATATATATATACATACACATGTATATATATATATATATACCATGTATATAATATTATACATGTACATATATATATATATACATGTATATATATATATACATGTATATATATATATCTATACATGTATATATTATGTATATATATATACATGTATATATATATACATGTATATATATATAACATGTATATATATATACATGTATATATATATACATGTATATATATATACATGTATATATATATACATGTATATATACATGTATACATGTATATACATGTATACATGTATATATATATACATGTATACAATGTATATATATATACATATGTATATATATATATGTATGTATGTATGTATGTATGTATGTATGTATGTAATGTATGTATGTGTGTGTTTGTGTGTGTATGTGTGTGTGTTGTGTGTGTGTATGTATTGTATATGTATATATATATAATGTATATATCTGTTATATATTATTATATTATGTATATATATATATATATATATATATATATATTGTATGTATATATATATATATATATATATATATATATATAATTATATTGTATGTATATTATATATATATATATATAATATATATGTATATGTATGTATTATGTATATTGATATTACATATACATGCATACATACATACATACAACACACCACACACACACGCGACGGCGCACACAGCACACACACACAACACATATACATATATAGATATATATATCTATATATGTATATGTATATATATATGTATGTATATATATATATGTATGTATATATGTATATATATATGTATATATGTATATATATATATATATATATATGGAAAAATAACTCCATTTATATGCTCATTTAGAACAACCTTTGAATACTATAAATGAAAGTTAGGAATCTTAGAAAAAACATCAAAAATATGACAAGAAATTAAAAAAGAAAATTAAAGTAAAAAACAAAAGGCAAAAAGATTGCATTAAAGCATTGAGATGAAGTGTACAATGTACATCCAATATGGGGTAGAGAGTACACCTCTAAAATTGCCTTTGTCAAGGTCATAGTTAAGAAATTATTGGTTAGCGTTCTATTTTGTATAAATTCATTATATTATTTTAGTGTGAATGAGATATTGTAATATTATGGTCATGGTTGTTGGAAATTATTGGTTAGTGCTCTATTTTATATGAATTTATTATATTATTTTAGTGTGAATGAGATAATGCAATATTATTATATTTGGGTGTGAGTTGTGAGAACAACTCGCGTACTAAGCTTGAGTGAGAATAAGGATGTTGACAGAGATATTAAGAGTTGTTTGAGAGGATAAAGGGATTAGGAAATATAGTTTGAATATAATGATAAGGTTTGACTCATATATGTAAAGAGATCCTAAACCTATAGAATTGTAATCTCTCTAATGTATTCTAGGTCTTGAATTAATTAAATAGAAGGAGTATTATTGTGTTGAATTTTATTTTGCATATTAAATTATCTCACCAAATTCTCATTTGGTATCAGAGCGACGTTAGGGGTCCTACTCATGTGATGGAGTAGAAATTTGTTAAGAGGGGCAATTGTATTTTTTGTTGTCCGGTGAATGAGAGTATCCAATTGCAAATTGATATAGGTAATATTGTTTACTCCATGAATAAATGATATCAGCTTGTAGTGTATTTTGTATTTTATGTTGTGAGAGTCTATGGATATATGCAACAAAGTATATTTGGTTGGCAATTCAAATTCTTCTTTTTTGCTGAACAAGTTAATTAAAGAGTTGAGCACTTGCGTGTCTTGAAGTTGTGTGGTATGTTTCTTTAGATGGCTTTGTGGAACATCGTGCAAGGATTTGCTATTGGATTACACATTATCTACACATGTTCCTATCTTCTGATGTTATCAAATCTAATCTGCATTGCAAAGGAAGTGTAATCTGACACGTGATCTCCGGAGAGGTATTTACATTAACGTCTCCACCATATGCATGTATATGAAGTTTCAAATATGCAAATTTGTGATCTACATGCCATGTTTAGTTATTTTAACCTACACCAATATGCAATGGTTAATTCCATAAGCTAAAGATAATCATGTTTCTCTCAATTTGCCATATAAAACTTTACATTTGATATCACATGCCTTGGCTATTCTTCCTCAAGCGGAGCTTCAAGTTCAAGATCTTTCAATAGTCTTTCACTCACTCAATGGACTTGCCTCTTCATTCAAGTGTACGTGGCATTACATTGGTGTAGGATTAGTCATTTTAAAGTTACACTATTATAGTCTTCTACTTGGACTTTATTTTTAAAAATTAGTCATGTTTTAGTTTGCTATTAGTTGGGTGTGTCCCATTTTGTTGTGTTTTCAAATTTTTGATCTTTGAAATAGTTTTACTTTAGATTATTTAATGGTTTTAAAAGTTTCAGTGTCTAATGTGCAGTATTCAAAATAAGCCTTCAGTCAGGCACGTGTTTGTAAATTTATTATTTATTTCCATTGAGTCTCAATATTGCAAAAATAAAGTCAGTGTCTTTAAACATAACTGTGTGACAAAAAGTATTCTTTAATTACTTTTTTAATTGTTAGTGTATTATTTAAAAAGTAATTATACTTTATTTTTTCAATATTTGTCAAGTCTATTATTTATTGTGTAGTATTATTGTGTGTTGTCTCGTTAAAATCACATTGTGTTGTCAATTAACCAATGCCTTTGTTATAGGTGTCATAGTCAAAGTAAATTAATCTTCTTCATCATTATTGTGTTTTTTCCACCCTATTAGAGTCAAAAGTTTTTAAAAAAAAAACAATTGCCTTATGGACACATTTTCGATGGAATCCAACATCCAGTAAAATTGTCAAAATTGTGGGGGGGTTTCTCTTCTAGAAATGATTTGCATGATCATATTTGAATGAGTTAGCAACATCACACCAGAAGATGGAGGCATTGGATGACAACCAACCTCCCCTTTGGCAAGCCACTAGTGACGAGGCCGCATAATGCAATAGTGGCAAATAAAGTGTGCGGATATAACCAACATCAAGACCAGAATCTAGCAATAGCAAAAATTGGTTGAGTTATACAGGATGGAGTGTCAACGATCACGTGCGAAGGCTACAGGACGTGATGAGGACTTGATCCTCTTTTTTTGTTTTTCAATTTTCAATTTAGTGTGATTACGAATAAGAATAAAGGTACATTGTTGTTTATGTTTGTAGTAAGTGAGCAATTTAAATGTAATTTCCTAGTATAAAGATACAATGAAAAACTGAAAACACAATCAAATGCAACATCATGATACTTGAAGATGATGAACAAAAGTGTGTCCATGTTCATACCTAGGTTAGTGATCATATGAAAAACTTTTGTGAAGGCTAAATAGATGTATAATTATTGTACGTAGTTTCCACACACGAGTTTGATCATATTAACTCTCAATAGTACATGGTTAATAACTTCCCATGGTAGTCATTGAGTTCTCATTTCTTGATTGTTGAGTTCCCAACAATACATGATTGATGAGAAGATGAGTTTTATCTGCCTTCAATTCAAGTTGTTGACCAAGACCACGAGCAAGCAAGGACAACATGCTACAAAAGAAATGTGATTATCTTTCTCCCATTTTGCATTAAAGGGAGAATGTAAGAAAAATATTGGTTAATGCTCAATTTTATATTAGTTCATTATATTATTTTAGTGTGAGTGAGACATTGTAATATTATTACTAAGCTTGAGTGAGAATAAGAATGTTGAGAGAGATATTAGGAGTTATTTAAGAGAATAAAGGTATTAGGAGATCTAATTGGAATTATATTGAAACCTATAAAATTGTAGTCTCTCTAATGCATTAGAAATGAGTATTATTGTATTGAATTTTATTGCACATATTATTAAATTCTCAATGGCTTATAAAATATGATTTGTGTATCATGTGATGTATTTTGTAAACTAATTCCTCCTTTGCCTTCAAATCTACATTGAAAAGATTGACTTCAGAAAAGTCAACCAAGATATGTATTGAAACATTTATTTAAATGGGGATTAAATTGATTTGAGAACTCAATATGTATTGAGACATTTATTTAAAAGTGATTAAATTTATTCAAGAACTATTTGTTTGTTGGATTATCAATATATATTTGTTGAATCATCAATAAAATACTCCACAGTAGTTTTATTACGCCGAAGGCGTTCTCCATATGGTAAAGGACCTCTAGACGTTTCTATAGTGGTGTTAAATTTGACGGTTATACAGTCGTTTGGCCGTCTAGACATTTTTTGCGTATGTTTTTCGCGTTTTCTGGGTTAAGTTGGTTCTATACACCCAAGCAACCGTCGACAAGATAATAGTCTCTGCATTCAGCCTCCCAACATAAGGATTACACAGCTCTCTTTTTTTCCGCATGTGTCCAAGCTCTTCAGAATCTTCAAAACATTGCAGACACTGAAAACCTTGTCTGAAATATTCTGGCCTACTCGGCAGGAAAAGACGGCGCTAACAGATAGCTTTATGTGCACTTCCTTCTTTGATGCTTGCAAGCTGCACACGCCTGGTTTATCTCGCACCGCCGCTGTCCCCTACGCCGCCATTGGTGCCGCCGTTATCGCCTTTGCCACCGCTGGAGCTGGTCAGAGATTTGTGATCTAAATAAAAGGAAAGGTCAAAAATAGAATCTAAAAATTCCTCAAACGAACTTCCACTGGTAAATGCCCATACTCAGTCTCAATTCCATCAATTTCCGTGCAGGCCCTCGTCCTTCATCAGAAAACTTTGTTTCCTGATTTTCACTCTCTTTGAGCTTGCAAAATTCATATTCAGAATTTAAATTAGAGTCATATGAAGACCTTGTTTCGTGACCAATTTTATCTCTGCCTACTGAAAAATTTATCCCGCACTCTTTATTTCCTGAGCATTTTTTTCTACCCGACTCATGTTATTTTCTTCATTTTTGGTTTAAATCTAGGGTTTCTAAACAAAAAAATGCTAGGGTTTGAAGCACTATAGAGGCGTTAAGAAGAGCCCTCAGAACGAATTAAAGAAAAATGTCTAAAAGTATACTAGATTGAAGCATATTACAGAGATCCCTCTAAAAGAGATAGAATTAAATTCTATGTTCAATGAATGAATGATGAATTTTTAGAAATTGTGTCCTAGACAACGAGGATCATGTAATTAAATATATGGGTGAATTCGCTCTCTTTTGGAAAATTGTTTAGTTTATTTGATTTAATGAAAATCTCTGGACACAATTCTGAAACTTTTAATCCAATTTACAAATTACATTATAATAATTGTTAGAACTGTTTGTCTAAATTGTTAGAATTTCAATAGTTTCTTGATTCAGTGTTTAGACGAGGTAATTCTTTGCATCGGATGTTTTTGGAACTTGGTTATGTGGATTCTAAAATGGGTATGGTCAAAAGAGTTTGTAGATGCGAGATTTAGTGAGCGGGTAGCGAATGGGTGCAATGTGGGCAAGTTGATTTGGGAACTGTGTGGGCTATCATAAATATTGCATAAAATAGTGGTAGAAAATATCAGAACATTTGTTTATAGAATTGACAGAGGTCAAATAAGAAATGACCCTTATTTATATGGGTATTAGCAGTGTAATAAATAATGTAAACAATCTAGAAATTCTTCAAATTGTAAGAATTGCCAATCGGAAAACATAACACTAGATAAGGCCCTAAATATTAAGAATACAAGTAGAGAATATCGGGTCTATTTGAGATACTATTTACACCATTCAAATTAGAAAATTACAAAATGTCAAATGTGTACTTTTGAGAATTGTGATGAACATAGTAGTCTAGAAACAGTTTTTGAGGATCAAAAACCCACCTAAGATTTACTGTAAGCAGTTTCAAGAAGTCATCCCAATAATTAAAAGAAAAGTAGTATAAGTCATTCTTAACAACATAGAAGAGGATCAAGAAATTTGTGCAACTGCCAATCCAAGAGAGTATCTAGAGACCTGTGATAACCTGTTAAAATTCAAGGATTAGAAAACCTTTCCTCATGAATATTACTTCTAATATGGTCGAATCATTGCATTCATCATTACACAGTTCAAAAGGGAAAACTCTTACAAGTAATATACAAAATTGGCAATAACACATTTTATGATGATGTATATAACATTTATTGCAACTGTCTACATTCAATTGTAGGGTAAGCAACTAGATTAAATTAAAAAAATTCAGCTCAAATAAAAGGAAAATGCCCGTACCACAACAAAAAAAATTAGGTCATTGCCCGACACAACGTCATGCAGCACATCGAATAAGCGATTGATTTCAAATCTTAAGGCTAAAGCCACATTCTGAAAACATTCTCCAGAGAATAATATCTTTAGAATGTCTGTGGGTTGCATGTGCAAGTAGAGCATAAACATAAAATGCATTAAAAAAAACTAATTACATTTGTAATCCAAATATGATATATGTTCCTTCTTTTTCCATGTATACATATAGTGCAGTTTAAGTTCAAACTTGAAACTGTTATTTAAACTTAACATAGTTTCAAATCATCAACTAGGTTTCAACACAGATGCACACGCTGCCCCCTAATGGCATGTGAAATAGAAGAATGAGGTTGAAGGATTCTGCAAGCTTGAAATTTTGGTCCTATAGGAACCTTATTGTGACAATAGCCACCAAATTCTATAGCTGACTCACAATGAGAAAACTGCTCTTCATTAAATCAGACTTTACACGTGTTCTAGAACAAAAGTCCCTAGAATCAGAAACAAATGAAAGAGGCACTGAATGATCTATTTTATCTGATCCTTTGCATTCTTGAGCCATGGTGCCAAAATCACACAAGTATTTTGAGCTTAGGGAAGAAGCAGAGCCCTGAATATGAAGACCGAAAAATTAAGGAGAAAACAAGGGACGTTCATATACAAATACAAATGCAAATTTTGAAACCAGAATTCCATGAAGAGCAGAAATAACCATACAAATTATAGAAAAATTACTAGATTGATAAATTCAAAGATGTTTTTAAGAATGTGGTCAGTATGCAAATGCATGCACAGACGCAGAAGAACGAAAGAGCCTATCCCTCATGCACATTAGCAGTGGAGATCAGCAAAACTTGAACCTGTGACCTTGAGGTTCAATGCCATGGGTCCAACCACTACACTGCAACTTTGTTTTTACAAAAAATTTACCTCCGTGGCGTAAGTTGACTTCTCGCAAACATGTGTGAGAGTTAAGAAAAACACAAAAGAACCATTACATTAGATTAACCAATACAAGGCATCATTCAAACAAACATGAGTGAAATTTGAAATTTCCACAAATGAAAACTATTGGCTACCAATAGCATATAAATGGGGCTCAAACATGTATCAAACAAGGGTATCATGTAACATGCAATCGGTAAAACTTCAAACCTATTGACCATATATTTTTCCCTTATAATGTTACGGTCACAGAGAAATTGGAGGATTTATATCTGTCTTCTTAGTTTAACAGCAAAGTTTTAACAAACACATTTTGAAGCATTCAAAAAATGGTTGAAATAATGCTATATAAGATATTTATTAATTTGATAGTGGAAACCATATGCATTTGGTAACACATTTACTCAATGTAAACCTATGCATTTTGCAACAAAATTTCCATGTATTCAAGTGGAATTGTTTTTATAAAATACGCTAAGGAATCACATTTTTTGTGTATCTTCTTATTATTTAAACTGCCTAATAAGTCTCAATATCAGATTTTCTCCATACACAGATTAGTGGATGCATGTTAAATATGTGTATTTATAAATCATTTTTAGAGTTACACTTTTCAAACACATTTTTCCATCTTGCCATAACTCTTTTTATTAAAAAAATATTTAAATGCCTCAACAGCTCTGGTATTCCCGATATGCCAAATTTGTTAAGTATATGGTAGCACAAACTGACTACAAATACAATTTGAAGGAGTCAATTCAACCAAGCAAGTAGAACCACTACACCACAACTTTGTTTTTGCAAAATTTTGACCTCCGTGACATAAGTTGACTTCTCGCAAAGCTTTATAAATTATATCACTTTTTTCATATTTAAATGTTTTAAAGGTTAGACCCCACGTTTGCGCTATTTAAATGAATTGGTTCATTCATATTTCTACACAACCAAAATCAATCACACCCCTTATCAACATCAACTAAAATAATAATAACTATCCCTCCAAATCAAATAACATATACTATTTGGCATTCACATTGCATTGTACACATGCGATTGCTAGTGAATTATAATGTCCTAATAAATAGAAAAAAACGTGGAAAGATTTAATTAATTAATATGAATTTAAGTCTGAGAAATAGCACAATACAAAGTTGAATTTGAGCACCCTCTCAATTTGTATGCATCATCTTCATAGATAATTCTAGGTAATACTTTTATAATTTCTGAGAGTGGTTATGCAAATATATCTCGCATGTACTCACCCTCTTATACATAATGTTATACCCTCTTATACATAATGTTATACCAACCGTGTTTGGGGTACGCAACTTCATTGCTTTGAAAAATGGCATGTTCCGTCTTTCATTGTCTATAGGGGTCTTCAGAAGCAGAACTGTGATATATCGGCATCATGGAAAATAAGAAATATTCAATCAATTTTTATGTTACATATAAATAGATACAGTATAATAATTAAAGCAACTCAAATTATAGGGAGAAATGATGGCATCTTTTAAACCCCATGCAAAGTTAGTAATTGTGTTCCTCACAATTAATTATTATTGAATTTCACTAGGTGAAAGGGTTTAGCTTCAGTCAGCGAAATACAACAATTATATGACAAACCATCAACATGCCTACCCCGTGTATAGGCACCATGCAGAAGTATTCTGAAAACATAACACACTAGAATTGTGGTATCAAGGGAAATCATGTTGGCCAAGCTCCTTAGTTATATTAGTTCAGTCAATTTGATTGCAGCTATGCGATACAAACGCGCCCGTGATGAAAGATTTATATGACTGATGACCAAGAAACCAAACTTTTATATGGTCATAAAGGGCAGAGACGGAAGATAGATTTAATATGAACACGCAGCTAATTCCCATGAATTGATATTACATAATGACGCACTACAGGAAGACCAAATGCCAAAAAAAAGGTAGATTCAAATTTATATAAAATTACAGATGATATCATCATTGGCAAATGGCAGATAGTAGCAGTCACTGGAGATTTCCAGCGTAGTACAATAGCCATTAAAATATAGTAGCATGCCCAAATGTTCCATTAATCGAAGTGTGGCTTTGGTGTTGCACCATGATTGTGTCACCAAGAATGTACATATTGAAATTCATATTTGCTTATAGATGCTTAATGGGACCTATCTCATGGTGAACATGAGAAAACTGTACAGTTGTATACATGTTAATTAACAAGATCAGATTCTGGGGCATTGGCTCACAATCACTAGCCAGCCCCGCCTTTCACTTTAGAACATTCTGGTGACCTAAGGCAACTTACTATTAGGCAAACATCAAATTTCTCAATCTTATCAACACTGCCACCTTGGATAATTCCTGATTCAATACTCTGAATTCTTTTTTTAGAAGCCAAGGGTCAATATATTTTCAAAACTGCTACATGTGAAATTTGAAAAAAAAAACGGAACCGGAACGTAGCTTAGTTGGGTGACTGAAATATTCACAAATAGACCCATTCTGTAGCCCTGTGAACAGTCAGATATATCTCCCAAGGTCCCAAGGTCCTCTTTTGATAAAATTTTAACAATGATTTTCAGGACGCGAACTGCAAAACACAAGAATAGCTCTTTTTTAAAGAGCCTGTGGTCCACTTCATAGATAGTGCATGTTTTGTACAAAACCCTCAAAGGATTTCCTCCAGATAGAAAGATTATGGTTATTACGAAATCCAGTGCCCATTATATGACAAAGGTCAAAGAACTCGTGCTTGTTCAGCATAAGGAAATGGTGATATCTTATCTCGCCATGGTGGGAAAACTTGAAACCTAAACCTGCTCTCTTCCAGAACATGTGTACATAGCACTCACAAACAGAAAGAGAAGCCAATTTCCCAATCACTAATTACATTACTCAATCTATTAAATACTACGAGTAAATTATTTGAGGGATGAATTTTAACTCTCACATCCTCCCCTCTTACCACCAAAGCTTGAAAACTGGGATACATCATTGACACAGAAGGATTAGTTTAAAACTTCAACATGGAACATAAGCTTACAATAAATTAACAAGAACCAAAAAATACAATTATTAAATAGCAAGAAAAACAATCACTGACAATTAAAATAAAGATGGAAGTTTGGAATGCATACCTGGCACCACCACTCCTGATCTAGCTGTCCTTTACTGCAAAGACACTGCGCAAAGACACTGCCATCCCTGAGCAGCACAATTCGGCATGACAATTTAAAACCTTTAAATCATTATTTATGATTGGAGAATCGGTTTCTATTTCAATCATCAATAACCTGTACTGTGTGACTTTGTAGCTTGAACTGGAGCCACAATTTTTAATCGAAAAGAGAGGCAAGAGCAACATGCCCTCAATATTTTCTAGTATCCAGAACTATAAATTACACAACATAAGAATCATAACAGGTGCCGAGAGAACGCAATCTTAGATAATCCATTCTTTAAAACATCTCAAAAGGCTGAATTTGATGACCATGTCTGTCTGTCAAAATTCATTCTCTACATATTCCCATACACCTCACAGATAGGGACAAGCACACAACCCTTTTGTTGTGCCCTTGAAAAGATCAAAAATGTTTACTATTAATACTGTTTCAGAAACCATGAGGGAAAAAATATTTTATACAAATCACAAATCATTGTACATATTGTACAGTTATGAATAACTCATTCCGTCGTAAATAAATGGCATAATTTGAGCGGGGCAATAATGACCATAGCAATCATCTTCTCATTCCTATGGCCTGCTTACCTGAACAAGTAACTGGGATCAACACATCTTTATTCACAAGGGATGATGTTACAAACACCAAATTAATGAGAGATTGCCTCCATGGCAAGTTTAACAAGGTGCGGCAACGTGTCAATATCATGAAAGTTGAAATCCATAACTCTTTTCACTGCAGATATTCCTGCTGACTCAGAGTTTGCATCGTCCAAACTGCCATTGGCTGCCACAAATGCACATTCTGATTTTCTAAATGCTTCAACAGCGGCAATGGAATCATTGGTCTACGGTAACAAAGCAAATTGGAGCAGAATCAGTATAGCTCCCAAATTGCTCAAACTAGCCTACTTTTACAGTAAATCAGAACAGGAAGTTCAGAAAAACAGAAATAGGAAAAGGAAAGAATAAGCATAGCAGAGAAGAGCACACAGAAGAGCAAAAGACATGCATGGTTGAGAAAGCACAGATGGAGAGGCAAAGACTATGCAAAGAACAAAATTACCACTCAATTATCTCAATCATACAAGTAATGTGTGCACCTGCCAACATTCTATTCCTACAAATATTTCGATGGACAACTTATTTCTTATTTCAAGACATATGCTCCATTACAATTAGTAAAACCTTGTAGGCAAAGTAATCTTGTCCTACAAAAATATAAGACATTCTGAAGTAACTTACATATTGCAATACACGAGCATAAAGGGGGCGATGTCGAGCAACAATGACATGGTCACCAGCTACTTGAGGTGATCCAACTACCTTGCCCAGATTTGCAGAACTTTTATCCATCAATGCATGGTTATTTAAGTTGTCAACATCTGAGGCTGATGATGATGGGGAATCCCCTGAAACAACCAACAGCCCTGGGTCATGAGGCAATTGACTTATATACCAGTACAACAAGCAATTGCAATATCTTGCCTCAAACAATAAAAATGAAGCGGCACAAAATAATGTGTAATGAATAAGTGATGCGGCAGCCACTCCTTGGAACAAAGTCTATTCGACCAAACCATTCAGGAAAAACACATGAAAAATGCATTTCCAAAACGCTTTAAACCTACATTAAGGATTAAAATATAAAAAAAAAAAAACACAGTGAACATGAGCTTGGTAAAGCAACATATATTAACAATGAACTGCATTTTTATGTTTCTCAGAGTTTGTTCACAGTGATTAAATGTATAATTCGTTTCTGGGTACAACTGCATATAATTTAAGTTTCCAACATTTTGTGTCTCTCTAATAGATCCCCATCATCAGGGAAAAGGATTAAAAGCCAATCCTTCATATTAGAAATACCTTCGAACTAGAATATCCAACTCCCTAGTCTTTTTATTGTGACAAAAAACTAGTATGGCTTACAGTGCCAAAGAGCAATATTTTATGCATAGCTGGACGCTCGTTAATTGTAAAACAGTGGCTCTGTCTGTCGATGTACAAATCCCATCATATTTGTTGGAACTCCAGAGGCTCCATCATTTTCACAAGAGGGTTATACATGTTTCTTTGACAATACAATTGCCAGTCTAAAATCAGGTTACATACTAAAAGATCCTGTGTCAAAATAATAATACTAACCTTGAATACTCTCTCAAGTATCTATGCATGGCTGGACACTCATTAATTGTAATACAGTGGCTCTGTCTGTGGATGTACAAATCCCATCGTATTTGTTGGAAATCATGAGGCTCCATCATTTTCACAGGAGGGTTATACATGTTTCTAAGACTACATTCTCTCAAGTATCTATGCATTGCTGGATACTCGTTAATTGTAAAACAGTGGCTCTGTCTGTGGATGTACAAATCCCATCATATTTGTTAAAACTCATGTGTAATGTCCCCTTTTCGCAACCGAGACCTTTGGCCCATTTTGTCAACACGACGCCCAAAGGAAAAACATAAGGGTGACTTAAGTCACAATAAGTTATTACAAAGTGCAAAAAAATATTTATAAAATTAATTAAGCACTTGTATTAATTTATTTGACTTAATAATAAATTTGTAATCTCTAAAAAGGTGCATTGGGTCTAATATTATGTTGTATCCTTTCTAGGGAAAATAGAAAAGAGGCCCATGCTGTGTTTGTCATCCCTAGGCAAAAAATGCGACCTGAACAAAGGAAGGAAAGTGCAGTTTAGAAAAGATAAAAATTATTGCTCTTCCCAAGGAAAGTGCGACTTGGCATGAAGGACCATTAATTAATGTTTATTTGTCCTAGGAAGAAGTGCAACTTGGTTTGGGCCTATTGTTAGGGTATTTTGGCACTCTTCTTTCATTGGAAGATGAAAAGGTCATTTTGTAATATTTTTCCTATAAAAAGGAGAGGGGCGGCTGGGTTTGAACACCATTGTAATCATTTATCATTTCTGAATCTGATCTAAAGCCAGGTGCCTTTATATTAAAGTATTCTAAGGACGAAAACCCTTAGTATATTGCCTCTGGAGGACGAAAACCCTCTTAGAGAATGTGAGGGATTTCCTCACAGGAAAATCTATTGGGCTAGCATGAGTATTTTCAGTCTTTTCAGTCAGTAGTTGATAGATCTTGTACCGAGGTGTGAAGAACAAAGATTGTAATTGGGCTGTGCCATTTTGATCCAATGAAGCGACCCATCTTTTGGCCATTTGGAGGTATTTTAAAGACATTTCAAGTCTGAAACTTATTGCTGTGTGTTACATTAATTTGTGTGGATCAAATAAAGCATTTTCTGTGAATTTTGGGAAGGTTTAAAGTGCTGATTCAGTCCTCTATCATCTGCAGATTTCTGATATAAATTCCAGCCTAATATTAACTCAAAAAAGTCAGATTTTATATGTATATTACACTGCCAATACGCACAGGTCAGTTTAGGAGGAAAACATGTTAGTTTGATTGCTGTTGTAAGGAATTTAACATACAAAACTAGTCGCCATTGCTGGAAATCTTCTGCAGCAGTCATATTTATTGTTGCACAGTCTTCAACGCAGTTTGGGTTCAGCTTTAGGCTAGTTTCTATTCAAAATCCTAGCCGCACTTCTTCCACCAATTCAGATCTGTATTAGTGGTCAGTCTTGAGTGTTTATTTTATTGATCTAATATTGTTATTGAACAATCTGGGGATCTTTCATCCTGAGGCTCCATCATTTTCATAAGAGGGTTATACGTGTTTCTTAGACAACACATTTGCCAGTCTAAAATCAGGTTACATACTAAAAGATCCGGTGTCCAAATAGTAAAACTAACCATGAATACTCTCAAGTATCTCACTCTCTCCCTGGTAAAATTATCAATAAGCAACTTGTATGTGGTCTTTGACAAGTATTTTAGAGGTACAGTGATTTGTTTTCATATGCTGATCGGAACATTTGAAAACAAATCTGTGCATTGACTATAGCAAACTCAATAAAAGGGCCTTCCAAGATGAACTACTGCTCTTATCTCTACCACATATAGTGAGAACAATTTGACATGATAACATAGAAAAATGTTTCAAGAAAGCCATAACAGCTAGAATAGCTACAGTTCAATACAAATATCTTAAGAACTTACCTTGTTCTCAAGTTTCAACAAATAATTACAACTCGAATTCAATACAAATATCTTAAGAACTTACTTTGTTCTCAACAACTAATTACAGCTATAATAGCTACAGTTCAATACAAATATCTTAAGAACTTACTTTGTTCTCAACAAAAAAAAAACAGCATATCATCCATAATCACATTTGTTACCTCAGTTGGCTCCCAAGTTTAAGTTGCATAATTGACACATCATTAGGAACAAGGAGTTAATCCAACAGGGTGTGTGAAGCATGAAATTTTATTAAAGAAGCCCTGCTTTCGGAAGAGTGTGTTCTCTGAAACAGCACGTGGAACAAAAAAATGTGTACTTAGGCATGTTACATTACCAGGTGGAGCATTGTGAAAAGCCGTTTGCAGCTCATGCCGATCTCTACTTACGCATAGATGTTTTGACATCACAACCCTCATATATGCCACTCCCATGCATTTATATGCCAGGGCAGCAGCTGCCATTTCCTTAATTCTCTCATATGTGACAGCACAATACCTGTAAAGCCATTTGAGAAATTTAAATATCATTATCTGTGTTGGCTTAGTTACATTCAGATGTTGCATACAAAACCTGTAGCATTCAGCTACAGGCCTGCAAATGAGATAATCTGCATGAAAGTTTCCATTTTAAATCTTAAATAACAGTATAGCTTACTCGAAGAGCTTTGCAGTCTCTGTATATACTGTCATCGACTGGGTTATTTCTCCATGCCTTGCATTCTCAGCATTGCAAGGCTCCAACAATGAAGCACCCTTCAGAAATTTCAAAGCTGCATTGAAGTACAACCCAGTGCTTTCAAGTTCCATGCCTTTATTCTGTAATATACATCACACAGATGTTAAGAGACATAAAGAAGTAGACAGTCTGCAGAATCATACTGCATCAAACCACAAGCATACTCCTAGTCCTAACCTAGATAAATATATGATGGTAAGGAGATATTATATTGTAAAGACCTTCATATTGTCTCCCGCGTGTTTCAGATCCTTGGCTTCTTTCATGCAATTTGATGCAGAAGCTTGCCCATGTTCTCTCTTAACAGGGCTGGAAAGAACTCCCTCAGCATCCCTTCCTGAAACTCCGTTAGATACAGGGGGCTTTAGACGACAGCTTAACATTCCGTTCAAGTTATCAGCTTTATTGGATTCTCTAGGTACTTTAGAAACTTCACCATAAGAAACATCAGTTCCTACTCCTTCCACCCGGGCACCTTTCTTACTCATACACCCAGCCGCAGAACCATGTCCTTGTAAATTTGGCTTATCTCCAAAACAGGGAACAGCTTGCAATTTATCTCTGATTGAAGCAGTTTCAGACTGAACTTTCCTATCCGACAACCCATGATTAGATCCTCTTTCACCAACACGAGAAAGATCCTGCTGTAAGCTCTTCTGTAAATTTGCCTTTCCATCTTTCCTAGGCACTGCCCCAGAATTTTGGTGTTTCGAGATTAAATCCCTGTTCTGCTTGGTATTGAAGTCAGATGGTGGAGCTTCTGTACAGTCATCTAGGCCATGTTTCAGTTGATTGCCACTTCTTCCTTCACCCAAATTTTTCTTCCTCGAGTCATTTTTACCATTCCACTCTATATCATTTCTTCGATCCTTATCAAATTTGTTGCTACGCTTATCATCTGTAAGCTCTTTGCCACCCCTGGAGACCTCATGGTACGGAGAATGCACGTGACTTTCAGGAGGTCCCTCGTGCAGCCTCCTACTAACATCCCTCCCACGAACGTATAGTTCCTCAAGACTATCACTAACAGAGTCATGTATCTTATCCTTTCCTTTGATGCGTATGGCATTTGTATCCCTTTCTCTGTCTTGATCCCTAACTATTTTATCCCTTGATCCTTTTCTGTCCTGACAACCATCAGAATTATAGCGATCTCTATTTTTTTCTTGACAACGTTCCTTTTCCTTCCTTTCAGTCAGTCGCTCTGTGACACTACCATTAACTAAATGATCAGTAACAATGCTATTTCCATCCAACTTAGAAGATTTATGGTCTTTGAGATTGACATCTGAAAATAGTTTTCCATCTTTATCACGATTGTCATCAACTTTTCCTGAATTCAAAAGGGTAGATTGAAATGCCTTGCAACTCTCATGGGATCCAGGTTGTTCTGCACAGGAACGTTTTATATTCCTACCTGGTCCTGAACGGTCACTTACTGCATAACCTTCACCATCAGAAAATCTTTTTGGACTAGCTAAGGAAGGGGAATCGCCATCCATCAAATCATCCACGCCTAACCCATTTCTTCCAGTTAATGACGGCTTTTCCACTTTAGAAATCCTCATTGGTGATGACGAGACTGACTCCACAGGAGATCCTCTGACTTCCTGAAAGTTGGCCAAGTTTTTGAGAGAACATGAAACCTTTGAGGAACTTGATGTCGCCGCAACAAAAGGTTGTGGGTAACCCGTATCCCTTTTAAACGTGTCCATGCCATTCAAGACTCTTCGGGCAGCACCTTGCACTCTAGGTTGACCCCATTCATGTTCTTTCTCATAGCTGACTCTACTTTGCTCTTCCAGTCCACTGGCCAATTGATCTTTTGAAGATGATAGCAAGATTCTAGTCACTTTTCCTTTCTTCTCATGTTTTCCATCTGCTTTGCTTGCACTGGACTCTTTTCCCTCTGTTTTTAAAGCCTTCACTTTCTTTTCTCTTCTACGTTCAGATTCAGTTTCTTCTTCTTTCATAGTAACTCTACTATCTCTTATGTAGTCTTGTGCTGGAAGGCCTTCTTGGGATGCCTGGCTCTCTTTCCATTCTTTCATTTTCCTTTTCTTAGCTGAAAAGTCCCTTGTATCAAGGCCACTGTAAGTTCCTCTGCTATCAGTTTCTAAAGATGTCTGAGCTTGGTCCTTGAATGTCTTGTCCATTGCTGATACACCTTCTCTCATTTCATGTTTGAAGTCTCTTTTCGGAGATGAGCTATCTTTGTACTTCTTTACCTTGACACCTAATAGTTTTACAGGAGAGCTAATGATTTTATTAGGACCAAGCTTTTCAACTGAATCTCCAGTGGTGCCTAGAGTATCTTCAACCTTGTTCTTTTTAAGATGCTTATGTACATCAAGTTCCCCTTCCCTCTTACGCTTGACTTTTAATCTGGGTGTACTTCCTTCTCCGGTATCATATCCAACTGTAAAGCATAAAAAAGAACCCAGTCAATGCTTTTGCAAATCATTTTATTGAGACAAGTATTTGGAGGCCTAAGAACAGTTGATTCATATCCTCATCACATAAACACATTCACCGACAGATATGATAAAATTTCAAAGCTGATCAATATTGCACATTAAATATCTTTAGTAAAGTACCCAGAAGAGAATGGCTATGTTTAATTAGGTACGCGGAAGAAAATGACTATCTTTAGAAATGTAATCGGAAGAGAATGACTCCATAGAATCCAAATCAATAAATCAGATTCGCAAAATACCTTCTTCAGATAAATTTTGTTTCATTTTTAATTTTTCCCTTTGTTTGAATTTGTTTGTTTCTGTTAAAGCATCATTCCCTTTACTTGCTTGGTGTGATAGACGCATGCTGCCCTGAACTTGTTCTAGAGGCGGTTGAACTACATCATTCAAGCTCTTACTCTTTATTGAGTTCTGTTTACTCTTTCTTGAAAGAGAACATGAAAGGTTTGTTGAGCCTGGTGCACTGACGTTACTCCTCTGCACTTGTCCTTTCTTACCGTTGCTCAAGATATTACTGGACTTTAGAGTTTTGATATCATGATTTGGCTCAGCAAGTTTCATATCAAGGACAGATGCAGAAGCAGGAGCTCCTGGAGTATGAATTTGCCCTCTGCTTGCATCCACCTGACCCTGACCTGGCTGTTGTCCATAAATGGCATAAACTGCTTGTGTAGTCTCATCCTCGCTGATGTCACACCGATTCATGTAAGGGATGGAAGGGCTGTTAAAGAAACAGTACAACTAGACTCGCTTAGATATATTTGTGCCGGGCATGAAATTCACATAACTGAGCATCAGTTAGCTCATAGAAAATCTAAATAAAAGAATCAAGGACGGGTGAACAATTTGCAAATACAAGAACTTACAGCCAATCAAGCATACGACAAAGCCAATTTTGTGGAAGCGATGTAGTTTCCACCCCAAAAGGAAGCAAGCGCCATTTTTCACAGGAATCACACTGTACCCAGTTTTCATTTATAACAACAGGAGCTACAGGTATTAATCCTGGTTCAGTGCCTATCACACCTCCAGGTAAAGGCTGAGGAACAACAGCATTTGAAACATGTGCTTCACTAGTTGAAGCATGATCCAATTTCTTTATTGCAGTTAGCTTCGTTAAGTTATGCTCCCTCTCCTTTTCTCTTTCAGGCACCCTTGAAGATCCTCTTTCGAATGGTTCAAATCTTGATTCTTTTGAACCATCCTTTCGATAAACATCAAGAGAATCTTTTCTATTTCCAATCTGCTCCTGCTCAACATCTTTCATATGATCCCTTTGGAAGTCCTTATAAGGTGCTTGCTTGATTTCTTTTCGGGCTTTCATACTTTCACCAAGCATTTCAGATGCCACTGAATCCTTTGCATGCTTATGCTTGTCTTTTCTTGAATCTTTGGACGATGTTCTTGTAATATCTCTTAATTTTTCCTTTGATGATTCTTTGGATGAACTGTTCTTTCTGTTCATGTCTTTTTGCTTTTTCTTGCTGCTTGAACCATGTTCCTTTTCATTTTCCTTATGTAAGCCAGACATTTCATCAGTGACAAACTTCCCAAAAACCTTGTCTTTTGACATTTCATTTGTTGCATCTTTCTGCTCATTACATTCTTTGTAAACAGTTAGGTCTTTCAAAAGATCATTACTTTTGCTATCCTTAACAGTCTCTTTTGCCAACTTCTTAATGTCAGATGCAGAATCTCTATAGCCACTGCCTCTCCTAGCTTCTTTAACTAGACAAATTTCTTTTTCTTTGCATTCTAACTTACCTGAAGGTGGCAACCTACCCTCAGTTTTCATGACTCTACAAAAATCCATATTCCCATCTACTTCCTTAAAATCATTTGTTGGTATATCAGACTTGAACATCTTGTCCTTTGAACCTCCTTTGGCTACTTCCTTTGACAGATGAGATCCCTTTATTTTTTCTTTCCCTGCATCCCCAATGACTTCCTTTTCTGGTCGTTCACAATGATAATCCTTAGAAGAGGACTTTACTGGAATTTTCAAATTACTAGAACCCAAATCCCTTCCCATTTTGTTTTCAAAATCCAAATCCTTTTTCAAAGTATTTATTGCATTTTTCCCAATTTCAGTGTCATTCTCTTTCTTCACCTCTGTATGTGTTATTTGTTTCTCATCGGATCTTCCTTTCTTTTCCTTTGAGCCTTGGAAATCCGTTCCTGAGTCAAAGTCATTTCTGTTTGTTGCAGATCCTTCCTGAGTTACCCTATTTTTAGCATCCCTTGGAAAAGTCCTGTCATCTCTCTGTGACAATTTTAACAGATCTTCACGAAGAGGAGTAAGCAAGAAGCCTCCAGGAATCTGATACGAGGTCATAATCTGCTTCAATAGCAAGCAGAAAGTCAAAATCAACGATAGTATGAAATTCTGTAAAATAAAGTAACTTTCAATAATCTCATCAAGCAGATATAAAAAATAAGATAGACGCATACTCGGATTATAGACATAGGCGACTCAACAGGAGTATAATCATCATCTCCGGGTGAGCTTTCCTCTCTGTCATCAGGGCTATCCTCAAGTGATGAAGATGGAGAATTCTCAAGACCTAACCCACTGTAAATTGCAGAGTTTTTGCTGCGCTGAAGAGGGTCAGGAGCCACCTTAAATCGTAATGTGATTTTATTTAAATCATTCCCAGATACATTCCTAGCTACAGAACACTTTTTCAGAGGGGACATTTCTTTACTGCCCTTCATAGCATTACTGGGCATATCACCCTTGTTTATCATATCAACAGCCAAAGCTGCTGAGCCGGATTGCACATGATTTGATGCAGAAGCCACCTTTGTGGGATTGCCAGCACTCCCTGAAAGTCCAGCTGCTGAGTGCATGCGCTGCAAATAATTATCAAAATATTATTCTATATATCCTATAGTTCTCAGGAGAATGGCATTACATTCAATCTATTAATGTTTTCAAATTAAACAGACAATACCTCCATTGCCCCTTCATTTGGAGGATTTTGAGTACTATAGTTCTGCATGATGGCAGGAGTTCTGGGTTGCATCAAAACTGATGGAGACCGCTGATGAGTTGGCAAAAATGAGCCATAGCCTCCATATTTTGCCCCTGGTAGGAGCATAAAAAACATTCTTTAGAAATCTCTGCATAACCAAGATCAAACTAAACAGGTAAAGTATCTACCCATTGCAATCATTATATGCAGGGTTAAGTAGTTAGTGAAGAAGCCGGCAAGAGAAATACATACCAAAACAACACCAAAATCTTGTCAGTTATAAAGTACCAGCGACCAAAAACACATCAAACTTAAGATAGGGACAGATATGAGAGGGAAGAGGAACATAAGGCTGACAGAAGTAAATTACGCTAAAGTCACAGAATCTTTGAGAAAATATGTCAGAATGTTTAATTTCATGACTCGTAAAAATCTTCATCTAAAGAATATAAAGGAGAAAATGGTGCATATAAAAAGTTCAATTTGATATTTCCCGTTTGCTGGAGAAATGGTAGTAGCTTAGTTATGGTTTTCCGTTAAAAGGTAGTTAGGAACAGAAATCAGGATGATCTTTCCCATCTGATTCAGCTATGTGGGGATGACATGACTGGTACAAAAGATTGATTCAATGGAAGAGTGGAAATTTCCCATCCAATAGGATCTCAGTAGCACTATAGGATGACGTACAAGCTGAGATACATAAAACCAATTTCGGAAGGAAGCACATCGGCCAAAGGATAAATTTGCAGTCCAAACCCAGAATTGGAAATTACGAAAGATTCCATAAGAACAAAAAAGTTATAAGAAGGTCACCAAATAATAAAACGCAATCACGACCTTCTTAAATGCCTATCCACTCTGTAATATACTGAGTCAAATTCAGTGCTGGTAGGCCCCTATATATAGATAGTATAAACTTGCACCCACCCTTAAACCACATGGATATAGGGTCTAGGGATCTCAAAAACACTATAGAGTGACTTAAAATCTCGGATATATAAAAGCAATTTTCAGGAAGAAGTACATCTGTCAAGACTCAAAGGATAAATTTGCAGTCCAAACTCACAATAGGAACTTATGAAGGATTCCATACTATCAAACATGTATCTAAGAAGACCATGGAAAAACAAAATGCAATCAAGGTCTCCATAAATGCCCATCCACTCCTCTGTAATATACTGAGCCAGATTCAGTGCTCGAGTTATTTGTTTTCCCTTGGATTGCAATTATAAATTTCATGTGGGCCACTTAATTGGCCTTAACACATGCAGAACAAAAGTGAAGAACACATGCCAACTAAACAACCAGGTTCTTCCTTACAATCAGAACCCAAGCAAAGGGTAAAAGAGGCATAAATACAGAGAAAAGTTCAATGAGATGATGGTTTGCCATTGAACAATGGAAGGAAATGAGAGTTGTGTTAATCTGCATAACCTTACATTGAGGAAATGAAGGTGCTTCTTCTACCCATGTCTGGAGGACTGGTGATTGGAACTGACAAATAAGAATAATGAAAATGGAGATGTAATAGAACTTAATTTCATGACTCATAAAAATCTTCATCTAAAGAATATAAAGGAGAAAATGGTGCATATAAAAAGTTCAATTTGATATTTCCCGTTTGCTGGAGAAATGGTAGTAGCTTAGTTATGGTTTTCCGTTAAAAGATAGCTAGCTTGGAACAGAAATCGGGATGATCTTTCCTATCTGATTCAGCTATGTGGGGATGACATGACTGGTACAAAAGATTGATTCAATGGAAGAGTGGGAATTTCCCATCCAATAGGATCTCAGTAACACTATCGGATGACGTACAAGCTGAGATACATAAAACCAAATGGTTTGGAATAGATTATTAATACAAGTATCATCTTTTGTGGCTTCCTTTGCAAATTATGAAATATAAAACCTTCTGACTTTTATAGAATGATTTGCAAGATTATAAGCTTTTTATCCTTGACACCAAATATAGGAATGTAGTCACCGGGGACCATAAAGCCAAAGAAATTGCAATCCAGTTATCATATTTCAAATTCCCAAATTTTGGTACTCACCCAGATTTTCGGCTGAAACGCCTCCCTCGAAATCCTTTTGAAAGTGACCCAAAACATCATGTATTTTATCATCCTGTCACAACCAAATGAAAAGAAATATTTTCAAGTCTTCTGAGAAGAAAGCTCCTACTTGGAAATACAAAAAAGAATAAAACCGATAATAGACGTGCTAGACTAGACAGATTGCATGCTAAGATTGGAAAGCAAATATGCTAAAGAGGACAGAGAGCAAACAGAATGTGGCAACTAATAACAAACTTAAAACATAGTGCTTGAAAGCACAACCTCAAGCAAATTCACCTTAAAGGCAAGCCCAGTCAGATATGCAAGGGGCAAATATCACAAATAGGGTTTAGGATTATTTGTATTACTCACTAGTGTAATGTACCTCAAATTTGTGACAGTTTGAAACTCTACTGCATAGTATTAATCTTTTACAATCAAAATGATCAAATCTAGTTTTCATTTGAAAGATCACATTCGACATCTCACTCCTACATTCCTGATTTTATAGTTACAATTGTAACGACTGAAGGTCAATTGCCACATCATTGTATGAATACCATCAGACCAACGCGATTCCTACCACCATGCCCTTGATGAATAGGTCCCATGGAGAGCTCTACTGCTCCAATTTGTGTGCTGCAGAGGCCCCATGAAACAAAATTACTTCTGAAACTGAAAAAATGTGGATTAATTTCAAGAAAATTTGGAGTGGCTACTATTTTGGGGCTGCAAGTTTGCAAAATCCACTTAAGAAATAACAGAAGCCTAAAGCCATATAGTTGCAAAAAGCTCCTAAACTCTCTAAGGAGCACCGTTAGAGTCAAGTTAGGAAACCTCGTTCCACAAGACTATGGGTTAAAAATTTAAAAGAGAGTTTAAGAATGTCCTTTACCCACAACACTAACACAAGCCCATATAAACCAAAGTCTGATATTGTCCTCAAGCCCTTGGGCACATTGCTTGTTGATATGTGATCGCCCCCTTAGACATTTTTGTCTAGGATCACATTGTCAATTGATCAGCTGCTACCCTCAATATTGACTAGCCTGCAGGCTTAACAAACCAAACCAGTAAAATAGCATATGGGCATCAACAATTGATCACCCCAACCCTAAATGTTGACTAGGCTATGGTTTCAAAATAAATCAAACCAGAAAAATAGCAACAGGGTATTACCAATTGATTACCCCTACCCCAATTATAGACCTGCCTATGGGCTCAATAATTAGAACCAGTAAAATGGTAACTGTGTGTTGCCAACTGATCACGCCTATCCTAAATGTAAGACTAAATCCAACCAGAAAAATGGCAACTGGGTGTTGTCAATTAATCGTCCCCTATCCTAAATTTGAACCAGCTAAATGGCAACTGGGTGTTACCAGTTGACGACCCAAACCCCAGATATAGACTTGCCTATGGGCTTAATGGATAGAAACAGGAAAATAGCGACTAGGTGTCTCCAATAGATCATACCCTACGATAAATGTTGACTCTCCCGTGAGCTAAAAAGATACAATCAGCAAATGAGCATTGCCATTTGATATGTGGACTTGGCCATAAACTAAAAAAATTGAAACAACTAAAAATCAGGCGTTTGCAATCAAAAGTTTTTACTTTTGGGCCTGTATTACCTTACAAGATGCCCATTGGAAAGCTGAGCATCGAATGGCGCGCAGAACGCTTGCAAATGATTAACATGAAATCCTTCTTGTCATATTTTCACACCCATTTTCATCTATCCTCATTTGTAAGTAAACCCAGTTGTCAAAAAGGAATCGGCTACTTAAAATGGTACAGAATTACCGTAACTCCAAGAAAACAATCCCTATATTTTTTCCCCACCGATTATTTTGTCAAGAAATTTTCATTTTCCCCACCGCACCAACCCGGATCACAGTAAAAACCAGAAATACCAATCCACAGACCCTAAAATCAAATGACTTAAAATACACTTACAATGTAGGCGAGGGCAACGTCTGGGTCAAAGTCATTATAGAAGGCACAGGCTTCTCCTTCCTCAAGCTCGTTGTCCTCCATCTGCCCGCCAACAACAATACCTCGTTCCTCCCCTACGACAATCCCAAAGCCCCTTCCACCATTGCTGATACTACACAGCATCTCAACAATAGTTACAGGAACAACAACACCCTAATCATGGGAGCACGGAGATCCCTGATCCAGACCATCAGAAAACCAAAAACCCCACAATTTTTCCCCCTCGGAACCACGATCAAACCCTAATCCTTAGGGTTTCACCCCCAAAAGAAAGCACACAAACCCCAATCCCCGCAGTCCCGTTGAAAACAAATTACATAACCGGATGCCCAATTAACATGCCGATAAAATAGGGCCAATTGAACACATCAGAGAGCGTTTTCAGTTTTCCGAAAAATGATTACTATTTTCGCTCCTGACAAACTTCATTTTCTCTGCAGGCAGAGCATTCTACTCCTCCCCATTACATTATCATACACGATACCGACCCTTACGTGACCCTTTCCCTTCCGAATTCATCCAAAAAATATTAAAACGCACAATACATTTTTCTCCGGAATGATATTGCCACACACAGTACACAACAAGAAAGACAAATTAAATGAAATGCAAACCAAATTCGCTTAAATGTGGACGCCTGTCGACACGCATGAAATTAAATTATACCAAATTAAGGTGCTTAAAAAAAAATTTGGAGAGACACGGAAACGGAATTACGCTAAAATAAGCGGTTAAATGATATTTATGCATTCGGGAATAATTTGCTTTTAATTATTATTTTATTATGTTGTTTTTACTTGATTTTTATTAATTTGTATTTCCCTTCCGACGGCTGCCGCAACCTTGTTACATGACGGTAAGTCTAAGTTGACCAGGTATTTTCTGTCATTTGACGTAGTTTTAAGTTGAATGCAAATTGTCGCTATTTCTTAGAAGCTGTGTTCCCTACAAATGGTTAGGGAGTCGAGCGTCAACACGCTTGGGTTTTTTTTAATATGTTTGGAGCAAACAATTTTAATGCATAGATAGATAGGTATGCTATTTATGATGGGGAATTGATAAAATTGTGAGAATCTATTTTGAGGGTATACTCTATGTAAATATACGTATATGCTATTGACACGTCTTTCTTATTAATATAATGAATGATTGGTAGTCGCATAAATATGTTTATTTGTTCGGTATTTTTCTCTTTATTTTTATGATTTTATAATTAAAATATATATACGATCACTTATAAATACATGTTTTAATCATGTGTCATATGTCAAGATTTGTATGGCTGACTTGTGGTTGATATAATCTCTTGGCATGTCTAATGATTTTGGTACAAAGTTTCACACCTAATTTAATATTGCTTCGTTATTTTTAGTATAGGAGATATTTGTACAATAGTTCACTCATAGAAAATATGAGAGATTAATTATCTACTCCACCCACTCATATTACTATGAGTCAGTTGTTTTAACAAACTCGCTCACTCAACACTATTCTAATATGTGAGTTGTTTAGACGACTTACATATAATTATATGTACATATTAATATTAAACCCACACATTGCATATACGTTAACTTACTCATACAAAGATTTTGGCTCGTAAGTGTGAACACTGACAATTAATTCCTAGCATTTCCCCCATAGTGTGAACATGGGAAGGAATCACACTCTGGGAACTAGAAACATAAACATGTGTCCTTATAGGATGCAAGCTTTAGGTTTGCAGATTTGTTATCCTAGATATTTGTTGCACATGATTACCTACATACGAGAACTCGACATTTCTCGCTTTCACTTCGAATGACTGCTCTTTCACCGATTGATCGTTGTAGAAGTACAATAGTCAGAATATCTTTGTAGTCAGTTGCTCTCATATCCATCTACAATTATCGCACCATATAAAATAATAACAAAAAAAGGGTTGAGGATTGTTGTAACTTTATTTTTAGGCAACTTGTTGCAAATCTCAAACTTGAAGGCTTTGATCAAGGTATTCATCCATTTAATAACACCTTGATATCTTCAAACTTGTTCAAATTACTTGCATTGATCAACTTTGGGTTCACATAGTTTGAAATGTTCAAAAATTGATCAAAATCACTTGTTTCAGGCTTAGAATTAGTTGGTAATGTTTGAATCAATGTCTCATTTTGATCTCCAAGACGTCAAATTTAATTGCACTAAAGGTTTCAGAATCCCAAGACTCAAAAATCGATTAAGTGTTAGAACCAACGATTTTCACCCCCAAGAATCACGAAAGCTCATCATTGGTCCACGTGGACTAATGATGGTGGGGATAAAAAAGGATTAGGGTTCAAGTTCATATCGCAGGTCACAATCAAGGGATCGTGGATCTCTACCTAGTCAATCTAGCTCTCGGGGATCAAGGATCTCAGTAAAGCACTGAAAGTGGCTAAGGGATGAGTCTTGAGATCCCGACAACACATAAAGGCTACCTTGAAACAATTTAAGGGGTAGGCCTGAGCCTGAGCAAGAACATAAAGGTGACCCTAGTGATCCGCTTGAATCCCATTACCTGGTGACCCCGTGAACACAGAAGGTGCACAATTGGTCCATATGGATCGATCACGAGTTGCTTCAAAATCAAAGCAATCAAAAGTGACCCCCGTGAGCCTAAAAGCTCAGAATCCTTGAGAACATAAGGTGACCCTAATCCAATCAAATGAAGACATGTGACCCTGGTTATGAGTGGGAAATGAGATCAAGGAAGCAGTGTATCGTGGAAAACCAAAAAATGCAGAACAAAGGAAAAAATCAAGGAGGGTTGGTGGCAGACAATATGTAAAGGCCACGGGACAAATGAAAATCTATGGGGAAATTTAAACCTGCGCAAAGTAGAACAACCATTGATTGAAAAAGGGAAAGCCACGGAGAATATAAGCCCTGAAAAAGGCATTAAAGTCATGTAAAATCGTGAAGTATAGAAAAGTGAAGGCCATGAATCTATTTATGGATATACTCTATGTAAATATATGTATTATAACGTGTCTTTCTTAATAATATAACAGTTTATTAGTAGTCACATAAATATGTTTATTTGTTCGGCCTTTCTCTCTTTATTTTTATGATTTTATAGTTAAAATATATATGCAATCACCTATAAATACATGTTTTAATCATGTGTCATATATCAAAATGTGTATGGCTGAATTGTGGTTGACATAATCTCTTGACATGTTTGATGATTTTGGTACAAAGTTTCACACCTAAATTAATATTGTGTCATTACTTTTATTCATTGTATAGGAGATATTTGTACAATAACTCACTCGTAGAAAATATGAGAGATTAACTATCTCCTCCAGCCACTCATATTATTATGAGTGAGTTGGTTTAACAAACTCACTGACTCAACATTATTCTAATATGTGAGTTGTTTAGACAACTCGCATATATATATACAATAGTTATAAGATCTTTGTAGTCATTTACTCTCCTATTCATCTGTAGTTAACACATCATATAAATTATTAAAAATAAATAAAGGTTGAGGATTGTTGCCAAAAATGATCTCATGCTTCATTTTTGGGCAAATTTTTGTAAATCTCAAACTTGAAGGCTTTTATCAAGGTATTCATCCATTTAATAACACCTTGATATCTTCAAACTTGTTCGGATTACTTGAATTGATCAACTTTGGGTTCACATAGTTTGAAATGTTCAAAAATTGATCAAAACCACTTGTTTCGGGCTCAAAACAAGTTGGTAATGTCTGAATCCATGTCTCATTTTGATCTCCAAGACGTCAAATTTAATCACACTTAAGCTTTCAAAATCCTAAGACTCAAAAAATGATTAAGTGTTGGAACCAACAATTTTCACCCCCAAGAATCACGAAAGCTCATCATTGGTCCACGTGGACTAATGATGGTGGGGATAAAAAAGGATTAGGGTTCAAGTTCATATTGTAGGTCACAGTTAAAGGATAGTGGATCTCTACCTAGTTAATCGAGCTCTCAGGGATCAGGGATCTCAGTAAAGCACTGAAAGTAGCTAAGGGATGAATCTCGAGATCCTGACGACACATAAAGGTTACCCGCGAAATAATTTAAGGGGTAGGCCCGAGCCAAAGTAAGAACATAAAGGTGACCTCAGTGATCCATGTGAAGCCCATTACCTGGTGACCCCATGAACACAGAAGGCCCATGATTGGTCCACAAGGACCAACCATAGGTTATTTCAAACTCAAAACAATCAAAAGTGACCTATGTGAGCCTGAAAACTCATAATCCTTTAGAACACGAGGTGACCCTAATCCAATAAAAGGAAGACATGTGACCCAAGTTATGAGTGGGAAATGAGATCAAGGGAGCAATGTACTATGGAAAACAAAAAAATTGCGAAACAAAGGAAAAAATCATGGAGGGTTGGTGGGAAAAAATATGTAAAATCCACAGGACAAATGAAAATCCATAGGGAAGTTTAAACCCACGCAAAGTAAAAATCCAGAAATTGAAAAGTGAAATCCGCAAAGAATATACACCCTGAAAAGGCATCGAAGTCGTGCAAAATTGTAAAGTACAGAAAAGTGAAGGCCATGGATCGTTGCAAATCTACCAAACAATGTGGAAAGTTATGAAAGATAAATGTAAGACTATGGATCATCAAAACATTGCCAAATAAATAAAACATATGCCCAAATCAGTTTAAATAATTAAACAACCCCCAACAACCAACATTAGACCTTGTACTATGCAGCCCCTATTTTCAGACGGTTTGATGAAGTGTGGTTTAAGAAACCTTTGATGCCCATACTTGGTCTGCACATATTAATGTTGAGTAGTCCTTGGTGGTTGAAGAAGTGGGTGATCTTTTTAATTTCTAATATCCTCTCTCTTCTATTTTTCTCTATGTAATGCAACTTTGTTTTCATTGTAAAGAATCCTCTCCCGAATGTAAAGTTACCATGCCCAACTGGTGACTGAACATTCTAAGTTACAAACCTCTAATCTAGACTTATGTAATTCGTTCAATGCCTTCTAGATGGCTGAAAATGGACTATGTATATCTAAGGACAATAATATGGTGTTTATTGTGGCTCTCTTCTAGTCTTTGTCTTTAATTCTTAACTCCTTACCTCTTTGTTTTTCCATTTCATCTTGTGTATGAGCTACATTTGCATGGTTTTAGTTCATTGTGTCAATCATGTAACAAATCAAGTTTGATAAAGTGCAAAGTTGAATTGTGGTATATTTATGTCCCCTAAGCCTTGCATTTGTCTTCTTGTTTCCATCTCAGGGAAAGAGATCATTTCTATTTTGGTGCAATCACCATCCCTTTTGCTTAGTTTATTTCATGCATTTATCCTTCCCTTTATTCCCTACAATTAGTATCTTAGCTTAGGAGTAGTGTTGGCATTAGAATGGTTAGTTGAGGAACCAACCTTCTTTAGAGGTTTATCCCAAGGAGCAAAGTCCCGCACCTTAGGGACATTCCAATGTTTCACTAAGGTGTTGAGCCTGACCTCAACAAAGGGTGCAACCTTATGTGACAACAAGGAACTAATCCTCATTATTGTGTATGTAGCCACCATTTTGGATCATTTCCACCTAATCTCAAAATGATACAAGACGATCAATGCAACCACTTAGAGACCAATCCCAACTTTATTCATTTTGGCACTCATTGGTTTACCACTACTACATCATATGGCCCCTTCGTTAATGTATGACGAAAGGATGTCGATTATCCTCCTTCCCCTGATGCCTCTGACCTCCAGTGTCTTGGCTCACTTACTAATTAGATTGAATTTGAATATTAATTGCATTTAATTTGCACCCTACAAATTTGAATAGACAAAATAGATGTCGGATTCAACCAATAATGCATCTTTTATAGAAAAGGCTTTTTGTAACGTTTTTTATGACATGAAACAAGACTACTTAACTCCCATAATATGACATTGACTTAACATAAAAGAACTTTGACTTTTGACAACTAACACATTATTGACTCTTTTAAAGAATGCATGTGATTTTCTAGTATTGACCATGGAAAACTATATTGAAAAGATTTTTTTGATTTAAAATAGTGCAAACCTATAATTATAGATTTTACACTATAATAATCTAAAAAATAATAACATACACTAAAGACTAAAAACTAAATAATAACCTAATTTAGACATGAATATTTAGTGACCCAATAAACATAAAATAATACTAATCAGCCCTACTTTTATATGGAGATTTAAAACTGTGGTTAAAATGTGCATAAGCAAAACCTATCAATCATAAAAGACTTGTGCTTTACATTTTTTTAAAGCTGTGTAGCTTGTTGGAGCGCTTCATAGGTGATAGATTTGCACTTTAGGTGTGTTGTAAATATCTCCCCCCCGGGTAGATATAGACAAGCAGAAGAATATGGAAATCAAAGAAACTCAAAGCCCGATGTTTATTGCGCAAAGGCATAGGTTAAAGGCGCAGGCAAAAGAGTGTCGACATGTAAATGGATGTGCCAAGGTGCAGGTTAAGGGCACACAGCAAAGGATGTCGACACGAAAAAGGATGCGCCAAGGCGCAGGCAAAAGAGTGTCAACATGTAAATGGATGCGCCAAGGCGCAGGTTAAGGGCGCACAACAAAGGATGTCGACACGAAAAAGGATGCGCCAAGGTGCAAGTAAAAGAGTGTCGACATGTAAATGGATGCGCCAAGGTGCAAGTTAAGGGCGCACAACAAAGGATGTCGACACGAAAAAGGATGCGCCAAGGTGCAAGCAAAAGAGTGTCGACATGTAAATGGATGCGCCAAGGCGCAGGTTAGGGGCGCACAACAAAGGATGTCTACACGAAAAAGGATGCGCCAAGGCGTAGGCAAAAGAGTGTCGACATGTAAATGGATGCGCCAAGGTGCAGGTTAGGGGCACACAGCAAGGATGTCGACATGAAAAATAATGTGCCAAGGTGTAGGCAAAAGAGTGTCAACATGTAAATGGATGCGCCAAGGCGCAGGTTAGGGGCGCACAACAAAGGATGTCGACACGAAAAAGGATGCGCCAAGGCGCAGGTTAGGGGCGCACAGCAAAGGATGTTGACACGAAAAAGGATGTGCCAAGGCGCAGGAAAAAGAGTGTCGACATGAAATTTTCAGCGCCTATGGCGCACCTTTAGAAGGCGCAACATTTTGAGCGCTGACAGGAAGCAGACCTTGGCACAGATATTTAGATGGCCATAACTTTTCACAGGGAGCTCGGATTCATGCAAGGTTGGACTTTTCGGAAAGCTTACGAGGTCCTCTGTCCAATTACGACTAGATATCTTTAATTGGGTGGGAATAAGTTCTTAAAAATGCAAAATACAATTCGTAACTTTTTGGTTTTGCTAGGGTTCTCACCTACCACCATAATGAGATGAATTAAATGCAACCTAGAGGTGGTTGGGGTAGATTTGGAATCTCTCTCTCTTTTCTCTCTCATTCTTCCTATAAATTGTAAGGAGGGGCTTCTTTCTAAAGGTGGGAGATTCTTGTTTTGCCCCTCCCTTCTTCTCTTTGGCAGGTGAATTTGTGGAGTTCAAACCTCCCATCTAAAACTATAATGCAACTTTACCTCTTGGCATTTTGTAGTGTACTGTATCAATCTTTGGAGCAAATAATGCATGTCTGTGGATGATTCTCAACCCTCTCTGTGTTCATTTACATCCTCCTGATCTTTCACTGCAAATCTGGTTATTTGTGCATGACCTTGCATTACATTTTAATGGTTTGTGTTTATTGGCAAGACATGTGTTCTTCATTCCTCAGTGCATCACCTTTGTTAGTTTAGGTTTATTTTTATGCATCTTCTTACCCTGTCTCCTTGGCAAGTTAGATTAGGTTTTTTAGTAAACCCTCTGCATTTTTATGTGTGCATATGAACAGAGGAATAGGAACCGACCTTCATCTGGAGAGCTTTCTTGATTCACAAGGTCCCACACTTGGGAAAAGCTCCATGTTATGCAATCGCACTGAGAGTCTCAACCCATCGAGTTACAAACATTCAGGGTGTTGTGATTCACCATCAACAAGGTGATTTTTTAATTTTTTTTCTCCCTAGAATATCTAAATGCTCCTTTTTGGCATATTTTTTGTTTTTTCACTAAAAAGACATCTAAGTCGGTTTTCATTCACTAGATGTGAATTTTTAGCCACAAAAAAATGTCTTTTAGACAACAATTTTGCCATATCTACAAGCATTATTTGAAGGTGATATAAAAAGATAAGTTATGTGTCTCTTCTTTTATCGTTCAAATAAAAAATGAGACATTAATCCAATATCATATAAGTAAAATACATCTATTTTTTTTAGATAAGATAAAAAGGTTTGGATTTAATCCGGGGACCAAAAAACCCCATACATAGAGATGTAAGTTTTTCAAAGACAAAAACTATAACAGAGCCATGGACGTAGAGTTAAAACCACTTGACAATAGGCCCCCACATAAACGGGCCAAACTACAAGAGTTTGCAAATTGAAACAAAGTTTCTTCAAGTCCCAAAGGGACATGGACAAGTAAGGAAAATCAAACAAAAAGAAAAGAGCAGCAACAAGTATGCAATAAGTTCTTTGTAGCCCTGCTACGGGTTCTGGTACTCGGACCACCACCTCTCCTACTAGCCACCTTGATAATGACCCTTTTCAGATGGTTGACTTTCTCTTTCTCAGTCTGGGTCTCAACTTGCTCTTCCTTTTGTTCCTTGTTATGATTAGACTCCGCAACCATACCTGAGTTGTCACCAGTATCTGACTCCTCACTGTCAGAAGAGCTCAACATTAGCTTCATTTTGTTTTTTCCCTCCTTAGTAGTGACTTGATCCTGCAGAATAGAAATCCGCTACTCTTGCATAACATAATCGGCTTGGATACCTCTAATGGTTTTGTTCTAGTTATCAATTCTTTGATGACAATATTTCAGCTCATGTATGAGGTTTTTGTTGACGATGAGAATGGTGTCAGTAGTGGACTCAACCCTCATCAGACTGGCCTCCCAGTTAGCAAGTTCTTGGTCCCTTTTAGTGGAATTTTCATCCAAATTCCTAATCCCTTTTTTAAGATAACATAAGGCATCCGTGATACCCTTATTAAGATCAATAACTTTCTATTTCCTAATTTTATTAAGGCGGGAAGCGAGGGTTTCCTAATCAGAATCATGGTCATTAACTTGATTAGGGATGGCAGGTTTACCTCTTTGAACCATGAGAAGAATGAGACCCTGGTGGAGGGGGGTATTCGTCTTCTCTTTCTTAAAATCTTTAATGGTCGAGAGAAGTGACTGATAGAGAAAATAAGCAAGGCTCATAGTCTGGTCCTGACGGAAAAATTTGAATTTTACTAAGTACTATCTGTAAGAATTTTTCTCACGAGATTTCTCAATCTTCTTCTTCAATGTTCCTGCAATTACATCAGCTGTTAATTTAACACCATTCTAAACTTCAAATTTCTTTTCTCACACACAAAAAGCTCTAAACACTAATTTTAAAACACTTGTATAATACTAATGAATTTCATCTACAAGGAAAACAAATAATCACAATAAATTTTTCCAAAATAATTTTTAAGATCTCATACTTATCTCAAAGACCTCTTAACTCTCCTCAGCTCTCATAAGAGTAACTTGCTTTGATACCAAATGATGGTTTTGGAATAGAATTTCACACCTAAATTAATACTTATTTGTTACTTTTTGTTGGGCCACTAAAATATTGACTAAGTACACAAAGGCGCATGGGTGCGCAAGGCCTAGGTTGAAGGATGGGCGCGCAAGGAGAAGTTGCACAAGGCAAGGTTCTATGAGGGTTTTAGAAGGGCCGTGTTGTGCACCGGAAGACAAGGTCTTGAGACTTAGCCATATTTGTCATATCGAGCAGGACACGAGAAAAGTGTGACCTGACTGCGCATGCAGAATGGATAAGGTGCCAACCTGACGATAGGTTGGCCTAGGAAGGAATATGTCATGCGATGGAAGATCCTAGAAGACCATCATGACAAAAAGTGGAGAGCTCAGGCCTGGAGGAGCATGCTCCCATGGAGGACCACATTTGGACACTTGGCAATGGATCTGAGGCTGCAGAAGGATGAGTTGGCACTTCGGGATGCCTATATATACGAGTGCCCGCAGAAGAAAAGGGTAGAGGTGGAATCGGGTATAGAGAGAGGAAGAAGGAGCGGAGCCCTGCAGAAATTCCGTAAGGAACTCTATTTGGGTTGGGTAGATTAAATATAGGAGAAGGATGTATCAAGGGCTTGGGATTATAAAATTTCTTTTTGAGAGCTAAATGATATGGATCCAGTTATGATGTATGACTTTGGTCTGCCATAATGTGGTGCTTTGTAGTAAGTGTAATGAATGTAATGAGGTTACAAGTTTAATTGAATATGATCCTTAATGTTCTGGATTCATACATGATTCTTCATAGTTCCTTGTTTTATAAATGTTTATGGAATGAGTCTGAATCCCTGCATATTTCCCTTTTTGTTTTGATTCAGTTCTTAATTTGTTAAAGTATCTATGTTTGTAATTACTGCAATGATCTAGAGTTGTTCTGAGCTTTATGATATTTACATGTTTCATTCCCACTCACTTCTTTTAAATTTTGGATCATAGATGATGATTTCCCACTCAACTCACATAAAAGAGAGACTCGGTGCCCGCATGCGCCTTGGGTGAGTGCCCAACACCCGTTGGGTGATAGGCTGACGCGCATGGGATTCCCTTGTCCTTTGGTGGGTGTAAAAATGACTACATCTTGGTTCCGTTGTCGGGACCTCTTTTCAAAGTTGTAGTGGGAAATGACATACATTATGATCTATGTAATGAGTGATGAGAGAACGCTTAACTTTGGAAAGTGTTGAAACATGGTTTAAAAGCACGGAAGATGAATTTGCTCAGAGATTTAGCATTGGACCTAAGTTTGATGCACGTATGTGGGTAGAAGAGAACCTCTACCATGAGGTGTATGAAATTTTTTTCTGTTGCCTCCCAATAGAGTTGTATGAATGGCTCTCGACATGTGTCTAGATCAAGCTGGTATTATAGATCACACACATGGACCCAAGAAGAATACCAGAGGCTGTAGATGCAGATCTGACGTGGACTTGTGTTGTGGATCATTGGTGGAAAGGTGTGTTGGCTAGCTACACTCTGGAGTACGCTATTTCTACATATTATTGTCCGGAAGTTGTTGAGTTTGAGTTTTTGTGGGAGCCCAGAGGATCATTTCTATGTGCTATTCCTCAGGCCATGAAGATCTTGATTGTTACCTTGAGTTTAGAGGCATTTTCGATGAACGGTTTTGAGTGTTGGGTGAGGAAGCTAAGGTGGAGGAAGATGGTAGACATTATGATGGAGAAAGAAAGGGAGGAGAGACGACTCAAGTATAGTGAAGCACGTGAAAGGGAGATTGCTAGACAACGCGAGGTTGCAAGTGTGATGGATCTATGGAGGCAGACATTGTGGGAAGGAGTTGAGGTTCACGCAGAGGACGTGGAACCTGAGCAGTCTGTGCTACCCCATCTTGGAAAGCGTGTAAGAGAGACCCCTTTGGCTTTTGATGAGAGTTCTTCACGTGGAGAGAGAAGAGTTGTTGGCACACATTTGAACCCACCTAGTGACTAAACCCTGGTGCTTGGTTTTCCAGATCAAGGGAGGAGTATCATTGACCCAGTTGGTATCAGTGGAAGTGACAGATCTGTGCCCAGGAGATACAATTTCTTGTTTCCCACTTCTATGACTACGCATACTATTCCAGTAATCGGAGGAATTTTGGGACAAAGAGAAAGTACACAAGCATTTGGTCTCACGTCTGGGAGTGGCGTGGGGTACACTATTGGTAGTGGGGCATTATCATAGACCATCGATGTCTAGTTCAGTGGAACTTTGGGGACCCTTGGCATGACCACTACAGGACCTGGTGGACCTGGTGGATCTGGTGGGTCAGGAGGAACAAGGACCTGGTGGACCTAGTGGATCTGGTGGGTCAGGAGGCACAGGACCTGGTGGATCCGGTGGAGGAGGAAACTCTAGAGGAAACCAAGGCTCTGGCTCATGAGGACAAGGGCCCCAGCCACCTCCTCAAGTCTTCTTTGAGACGTCTTTACATTTTCCAAATTACAGGGGTATTGAAGATGCTACAGATCACGTTCACAAGTGTGAGTTATTATGGCATGCAAAGGGGATCACAACCCCAGAACGGAAGGCCGGTCAGTTTGTAATGATGTTGCAAGGGTGCACACATAGCTGGTATAGGAAATATGACCCTCATCAAACGGTGGTGGATTACAATGCTTTAAAGAATGCCTTCTTGGTAGAATTCCACATCCCTGAGTTTGAACAGAAGAGCATCAGCGCCTTGAAGGAGATTCAATAGGGAATGATGGAGAGTGTGCGAGAGTATGACTTGCGGTTTAAGACTCTCTTGTCAAAATTGTCATATGACATTCACCCTTCACAACATGCTCAATGGTTTGTTAGGGGGTTGATAACTCCATTTAGAAGAGCTTTATCTCATAAGACTATCACATACCCGTGTGAAGCGTTAGAAGCTTCCCTACATGCTAAATCTATTGGAAGTGTTGATACTAGTGTTAGCCCATTTCTGGAGGCTCAAATCGTTGTTATGGCTAAATAGCTGGAGAATTTGTCTGCAAACTCAACCCATGAGACTCGCAGTGGTATATGGTGTACAAATTGTGAAGTAGAGGGACATGTCAAGGATAGTTACCCCCAGAAGATAGTATGTGCCGTAGCAGTAGACTGTGAGATTTGTCATGGGGACCATGATGCGAGTAGATGTCCCTTGTTACAGCACGCAATGCGGAAGAATGTGTCTTGCTACTGTAAGATTTGCACCTCTACAACCCATGATACTAAGGATTGTAGGCTTATTGATCAAATCCATGAGGCCATTGATCATGGTGTGCACTAGACTAGCCTTGCTAGTAGTTCTAAGAATGATGACCACCATTATGAGGAGCGCACAGATGGAGGCACGTGTGCAGAAGGGGGTTTCGTGGAGGATTCCATGGTCATGGTAACCATGGAGGAGGAAGAAGTGAGTTCCCACATGGAACCTATTTTAATTGTGGGTCTACAGACCACTACAAGCGTGAGTGCCCAGACTTATTGCAGTGCTCATGGTGCGGGAAGAAGCACAAGTATGAGGAGTGCCCTGAGTTGTTTGAGCATATGAATCAGCAGCACCAGAAAGACAAGGGTGCTGCAATGGTAAGCATTAAGAAGGCTGACACACAATGGATGCCACAGGTGACACGTGATGCAGGCTTGGAACCTGTTATGGTAACAACAAGAGAAGAGGTCGCATGCGCAAAGGAAATACCAAGGTAGAAGAACCTGGTTTCAAGGGAAGAAGTGGTACATGGGAAGTACCCAGACCCTGTGCATCAGAAGGAGGTATATCAAGAAACCATGGACGTCATTCGGAGTTTACAAGGAGAAATCCAATGTCTAAAGGAGTAGTCTAGGAGGGAGGAGCAAAGAAGGAAGGTCGAGGTGCCAAAGGATGACCTGGATGAGGTCAAGGAAGTATGTAAAATGCTAAGGCAAGAGAATATTATTCCCTTGCTAGGAGCATGGTTGAGAGAGAAGGTACCACGCACTGGAGAAGAGCACGAGAGGCAGGTCTTGCATGCAAACCTTCCCCCTCACAGCCTTGACTATGATAGGGAGATCACGTTAAATGTGGTCGTGGATGGATACTCCTTAGTAATATCCTCATTGACATAGGTGCAAAAGTCAATGCTCTCACCTTGGATGCATGACATCAGATGGGAAGACCTACATTATAGCCATCTTCAAATGTGTTGTATATGGCAAAAAAAACAAAGGCAATGCCCATTGGTGTCTTAAAGGATGCAACTATCACCATTCAGGGAGCTAAGTTTACTGGGGACTTCAAAGTCTTGGCGCTCACCGAGGCAGACAATTTCCCAACATTACTTGGGCGCCCATGGTGCTATAAGAACAATGTGGATCTTTGGTTCAACAAGGGATACATAAGCTTTGAAAATGAGGAGGAATGGGTCATCATACCCCTGGCTGATGGAAAATCAACACCCTATACTGAACCCTTGGGAGAAGAGGTCCTAGATAGAATATATGTGCGCTCAATCAGGGATCCAGAGACAATTCATCCCACAGAAGGAGTTATCCAGTTTGAGGATGCTCAGTCCCTAAGTGACACCACCAGTATAGTGTGTGATAATTGGGTGCATGGGACCTATGAGTTAATCAGATGGCATTTGAGAGGATCGGTAACAAAGGTGACAAAGGCACGTATAGTCCGGTGCCTAGGGGGAAAGGAGCTACCTAAGTACTCAGGAGGAGCCTTCCCTGAGGTATTTTTGTAGGAGATGGAAGCTCAGTGGAAGGAGGAAAATGAATGAAGGGGGATGTTAAGTTACGTCCTACTCAGAACTGCTGTGCACTGGTGGGCAATGCATCGGGATAATCTCTTGGAATGGCATGAGGTGAGAATTGCCTTCTATGTAAGGTTTTCCAGGAGCAATGCGCCCTCAGCTATAAAAGACTACCATGGTAAAGAGACCACTTCCCTCCATATCCAAGCATGTGAGACAACCTGGATGGGAAGTGTAGAAGCATTGCCACCTTCATTATGGGTTCACAAGTTGTATTCCACATTACAAGGTTGTGCACGTGCATGGTACATTCATTCTGAGACATGCTGCTAGACAGGGAATTGGCAAGAGTTAGCGGCTGATCTCATTCAAACATTCGAGTATCAGAGTACAAAACCCTTGGTGGATAAGGCATTATAGGTTGTCAAGCGCCTTACCATTGGAGATAGTGCCATGGCAGAAGATAGGCTACTAGACTTGTTAGGTGAACCTGGCCTGGAGGCATGCTTTGAGGAAGAAGAAATAGAAGAAATATAGTTTGAGCACGCATGTATGGAAAAAGAAAAAGGGAAGATGGTGTATGTTATTGATGGGGAAGAAATGGAAAACTTGGATGTTGACCATTCTGTAGGGATGTGCGAGGTGTTAGACAGTTCTGATGAACAGATGCGCACCTATCATGAACCTTTAAAGACAAAGAAGGTTAACATCAGCTCAGACGAAGAGCCTAAAGAGGCTATCATTGGAGACTATTGGTCAGAGAAGGAAGTCTCTAAGATCATTGATCTTTTACGTGAGTTTGAGGATTTATTCCCACGTGGGTATCATGAGCTTAAAGGCATTCACCATTCCTTGGGGGAAATGAGAATTAAGTTAAAGGAGGGTGCACGCCGGGTCCGGAAGAGACCATACCGAATGAATCCTAACCTGCGCGTGAAGGTTAAGGAGGAAATAGATAAAATGATAGCATCAGGTATTATTGAAGCTATTGAAGAGTCAAAATGGATAAGTCCAATGGTGATTAGTATCAAGAAGGATGGAAGGATAAGGATCTATGTTGATTATAGGGACCTGAATGCATTATGTATCATTGATCCTTTCCCAACCCCATTTACTGAAGAAACCTTAGAAGGAGTGGCAAGGTGTGAGGTCTATTCTTTCACAGATGGATTCTCGGGCTATCACCAGGTAAGGATCGTGAAGGAGGACCAAAGGAAGATGACTTTCGCCACTGAGTGGGGAATTTTTGCCTATACAGTCATGCCTTTTGGGTTGAAGAATGCACCTGCTGTGTTCTCGCATTGTGGTACAAGCTTTCCAGGACTTCATCCATAAATTCCTTCAAGTCTACCTGGATGATTGGACAATATATGGGTTAGTAAAGGACCATTGTGACAACTTAAGGCTGATGTTTGAAAGGTGTCAGTAGTTGAGGATATCCCTCAACATTAAGAAATGTGTCTTTGCTACCCTGTTTGGAACATTATTGGGGCACATCATATGTAAGGAGGGCCTACTAGTAGACCCCGCAAAAGTTGCAGTAATTGTGGGATTGAAGGAGCCTACTAGTCAAAGCATGGTGCGTGGATTTCTTGGGCATACGGGGTACTACAGGAAGTTCATTAAGGGATATGCCAAGATCACCGCACCCTTAGAAGAGTTACTTAGACATAAGAGTGCCTTTCATTGGGGAGAGGCACAGTAGAAGGCATTTGACACTTTAAAGGATCGGCTTATCACCGCGCCCATCCTACGTTTCCCTTCTTGGGATAAGCCTTTCCATGTTCATGTGGATGCCTCAGGAACCTGCCATTGGAGCAGTACTTGCACAGCCTGGTGAGGGGATTGTTGATCATCCTTTGTGCTTTGCAAGTAGGAAATTGACACCAGCAGAGTAGAATTATACTACAACTGAGCGCGAGGCATTGTCAATGATCTACGCGCTTCATAAATTCAGACAGTATTTGTTGGCAACCCCTTTTATATTTTACACTGACCATATGGCATTGAAATACTTGGTGAACAAGCCCGTTCTACAAGGGTGCATATGTTCGGTGGGTACTATTGTTCCAAGAATTTGAGTTCACAGTGGTTGTCAAACTAGGAAAAAGTAATTCCAGACCTGATCATTTATCTAGGATTGATTCAGGGGAGGATGTGTAGAGCATTGAAGACACCATGCCAGATGCACAATTGTTTAGGTTGTGGCGCACGCCCTTGGATTTGGAGGACATTGCAGTATTTCTCAAGACAGGTGTGGTGCCAGTTAGAATGAAGGCCTTGGAGAAGAAGAAGTTGGCCATACGCACTGTGCCCTACATGTTAATTAGTGGAGATCTGTACAAAATGGGTCGTGATGAGGTTCTGTGTCATTGCGTGCTAGAACATGAGTGCATTACAATTATGGAAGAGGTGCATGGTGGGATTGCAGGAGGACACTATGTGGGAAATGTAACCATGTGGAAGATTCTACTCATTAGGCTTTGGTGGGAGACCATTTATCAAGATTGCATTGAGTTTTGCAAGGCATGACCATTGCCAGTGCCTTGGCAAACCTGGAAAAAGGGATGAAATGCCCTTGCAACCAATAGCCAACGCGGAACCATTTGACAAGTAGGCTATCGAATTTGTCAAACCAATCTCGCTAGCAGCATGAAGGACTAGTTCACGGTATATCCTCACTTGCACTGATTATTTGACAAGGTGGGCAGAGGCAGTACCTACAAAGGATTGTACAACGGCTACCGCTGCTAGATTTTTATGGGAAAACATAATCTGTAGGTATGGATGCCCATTGAGTTTGACAAGTGATAGAGGTACACACTTCCTCAATGAGATGGTCAGGATTCTGTTGTCAGAATTCATGGTGGCCCATCACAAAACTACCCCCTATCACCCTCAGGCAAATGGAACTGCTGAGGCATTTAACAAAATACTTAGCCACACATTGACTAAGATCTGTGATGTTGGTAGACATGATTGGGATGACAAAGTATCAACCATTCTTTGGGCGTATAGGACAACCTACAAGAGGTTGAATAAGGCCACACCATTTCAATTGGTGTTTGGCGTGGAGGTTGTCCTACCAGTTGAATTCATGTTACCTTCTCTGTGTATAACGTGTGCAAGAGGATTAGATGATGAACACGTGTTGGAAGAAAGAATTGACAAGTTAATGTAATTGGACAAAAGCTGATGACTCGCCAGGTGGATCCAGAAGACGGAAAACAAAACAAAAGGCATGACATGATCGTCACATTAAGAACAAGAAGTTTGAGGTTGGGCAGATGGTCTTACTGTATGATTCTAAGTTTCTGCGCCATCATGGGAAGTTAAAAGTCCATTGGTTGGGTCCCTACATCATCTCGTACATCCTTGATTCAGGCACATGCCAGTTACAAGCGCTGGATGGGACGAGATTCCAGGACACTTCAATGGGAGTAGGCTAAAGCCCTACTATAAATAAGTCTTCTTGGTGTTTGTAAATAAGGCAATGTTGTCAGTTAGTTTAGGATTTCCTTTAATGCATTTTCTTTTCTTGTGTTTCCCTTTCTCGTTGTTGTTTTGTGTTGCACCTTGGGCACCGGTAATCTCATTACTTTTTGAAGGTTGTAACTGCGCAGAGGACCGCACATCATTTTAGTGTGGGGTGGAGTAAGGTGGAAGAAATTAAAGGGTGAAGCGCCAGGAAGGATTGCATTGGAAAGCCAGGTTGAATGGCCCTATGAAGGAAGTACATGCAAGGAAAGGTGAAAAAGGATGGTTGGTGTCAGGGTAAGGCTACATTGGGGATCCACATACAAGAGAGGAAAAAGCGCAAACACAACACGAGGTAGGCGAGAGAAAAAATCATGATAGAAGAAGTGCCTTTGGTGCTGGTTACACACGCGCAAGAGTCTCCTGTCAAGATGGATTGGTTGCCACCATAAGGTTGGAGAATTGTCCGCGCAAGGTTGGGTGCATGAGTTAAAGCGCTAAAGTCAGACTTTGGTGAAAAAGTTACATTAAGTGTTAAAGTATGGTGGTAGGTAAGGTAGCATTTAATGTTAAAAAGTGGGAAAAAATATAAATAGAAGGTTGGGAACTTCATTATTTACTTTGTGAATATGAAGAAGGAAGAGATTTTGTGAACTAGGGTTTCCAGAGTTGATCCGTGTGAAGAAAAATTGGAATATTTTAACCGTGAGTGACTAGTTTGGATCTGCAAACTGGGGGGGAAGTAATTCATGGGCATGGGGAGAGTTGTGGAGAAGTTTCATCTTGTGAAAAGATATTCCAGTTGGGGTTTGGCAGCTAGGGCACGAGGTGGAAAAGAGTATTCTTCGCAGGTTCAAGATTTGAACTTGGAAAAGATAGAAGAGCAGAGCTAGGAAGAGACGTTGAAGTGCAGAGAAAACCTACACAATGGCACCCAAGAAACCAACAGTAACACCTGAGAATGACAAGGGTAAGGGAAAGGGCAAGGGAAAACAACAAGAGACTACTGCAAGTACCAATGAGGAATGGTATGCAGAAATGCAGTACCCAGATGGGGTTTCACTCGGGATGGAATGGGAATCCCACTTGAGAAAAATGACAGTAAGTGACTACAATCATCACACGAACGTGATTGAGAAGGAAATGGAGTTGGAGTTAGTGCACCCGACTAACCAGAGAACACCTGAGGGGTTACCAATTTATAGCGATGAAGTCAAGGTGAAGTTGGAGAAGGCGGGTTTATTACAACTCTATGAGTTACCCTACTTCAGAAAGCCAGAGCACCTCTATCAGTGGCTAATGTCGCACGTACATGAAGACCACTTTCACTTCGTGGGGCACAAGATGCGCATAACCCCTCAGCTAATTTCAAGATTCACAGGCCTTATCTGTGAAGGAGAAGATATAAAGGATGACCTGTGTGACAAGGAAGCAATTAAGGAAATAGTGGCCGCATATGCATACAAGAAGGGGTCAAGGTACTTTGATATCGGGGATATCCAAGACCCAGTGATGAGAATGGCCGCGCACCTAGTAACAAAACTCAACATGTAAGAAAGATGGACGTAGGTAAACAAGTCCTGGTTGAATGTTTGTAGAAGAATATCAGAGGGCACCATCTACAATCTGTCTGCATACATTGCAAATGAAATTATCACCAGCGCACAGGAAGGAGACAAGATTCTCTTTGGTAATGTCCTCTTAACCATTGTGTTCTCATAAATCAGGGTACCAGATGCAGCAAACAAGTTCATTTGGGAGTACCCAGAGGAAGACCCCTCACCTGCAAAAAGATTTGAGAAATACACTTGTGATAGCATGATGCCCATTCACAAGGTGCATCTTGAAAAGTGGTATACGCGCTTAAGGAATGTGTTTGGGGTAGAATGGAGAATACCGGAACAACTGCCAGTGCTTACAGTAGGAGAAGCTGAGTTCACTGTATACCAACACTTTTGTATTGGTAGGTTCAAGTTGACTGATGAAAACATGAGCCCATGGTGCAAGCTCCCATTCACCTTCACAGCTCAATACTTCTAGTGGGAGTTAACAGATTCAAGGAGTCCAAAAAGTTAAAGCTTGACCTTGGAAGATTGGACCAGGACCACAGGGAGATGCGTAGGATGTTGGTCTACCCCAACAAGCGCGTGTACATGGAAAAGTACGTGTCACATGAAGTCCAAATGGTAAAACCCCTGACTCTGACTATTGCAGGGAGGTCCGTGGCATGTGTATACCTTCAGATAAGGCCCAAGTTTGAGAAGGGTGCTTATCTTGAAAATGAGATAGCTATACCTGAGGACCTAACAGGTAGGAAGAAGCCCGTGCCCAGACAGAAGGAAAAAGAAATGCAGAAAAAGGCACCAAGTGCCCAAGATACTCAAGCGGTAGGTGCCTTGAGAACAAGTGCTAGAATGAGTACTTACGTGTGCAGGAAGAGGTCCCCAGTCAAAGAGAAGGTGCCAACACAGGAAAAGCTCATCGCAGAGGAGAAATCACCAGAGGAAGAGGAAGAGAAAGTAGAGTCTCCTATACTGGAATCCCCAGTTAGGAAGAAATAGAAGGTGATGGAGGAAGCTGACTCGGAGGAGACAGAGAGCTTGGAGAAATACATAGGTGAGAGGGATGATGATGAAGAAGATGATTCTGAAGAGGACCAAGAACCACTTGTTTTTAGCGTGCACGGTTCAGAAGAAGAGGGTGGAGAAGAAGAACATGAGTTCCTTTTCATGCGGTGCAAGGGTAGCCAGGAGGAGGAAGGCACCCAGGACATGGAAAGAAGTGAAGAAGTTGGCATGCAGGATCAGAAAACTCCAAGCCTCACAAAGGAGAAAATAAACGAGGCAGTAGAAAAAGAAGCAACGAAAATCATTGAAGCCTTGGTAGAATAAGAATTGGAGCGCAGCACTGACGTAGTGATGGAGGAAGATAAGGAAGACATCATAGGGAAAGATCACGGCAGCGTGGGAGGCCCCAGTCTAACGGTAACTGTTCCTAAGGGCACGTGCATAGTGGGAAAGCACATGGAGATCTAGAGGCAAGGAATGAGCTACATTAATGATCCCAGTAAGGTGTTGTGTGTGCGCTTCCAAAGCACTATTTCAACAGATCAACTCATGGCAATGAAGTCATTTGATGAAGAAGGTGCATACCCTCGGATGAGGAAGATGCTCTCTTGGGAAATTGAGTCCCACATCGATGAGCCAGAGTTTGAGGTAAGCCAGGGGGCATTAATGAAAATACTAAAGTCAAAAGGAGACAACCCCTTGGTAAATGCTCAGTAGCTTTTAGATGAGCAGTTATGCAACGCGCTCAACAAGGTCTCAGTTGAGGTTGAGGCTAGGCTCTTTATACGGAATGACAAGATAAGATTTCTAGAAGTAGAACTAGAAAAGGAGGAGGAAGAGCTAGAAAAGAAGGCCAAGGATTTAAAGTAGGAGGAGTTAATTAGCACTTAGCTAAAGCGTGAACTCAGAGAAGAAAAGGCAAGGGTACGTGAAGTACATAAGAAAGTAGAATCCATCACTGATGCCATTGTTTTGAAGCATCCAGACCTAGCACCACCCACGCAAAAGTATGGATCTTCCTTGAGTGCCTTGAAGACTTGACACGCATCCTCACCATGGAAAGACAACCTCTAGCCTTAGAATCCGTGGAAGAAGTAGCAACATGCCTGGAGAAGGAGGATAAATTGAAGGTAGTAGCAATCATGGCTGAATACAATAAAGTCCTTGCTGATGTAAAGATTGCTGCCCATACTATTGAGGCCACATATGACAACTGCGCAGACAGAGATAAAGTGGAGAGTATTCTGGTTGCCAACTATGAAGCAGAGCTTAAAGAGTTCCAAGAAAAGAACAAAGGGAACATAGCAGAGTGGGATAGAATCCTAGCCGAGGTTGAAAAGAAGTCAGAAGCTATTGAGGCCCTAAGGGGTACAATCAAGAACCGGCTAAAGGAGCTATACCCACAGATTACTAGAAGGATGGATGCGCTTGAAGACATGGGCAAGGAGTTGGAGAAAATTGTTGACACTATGAACACTCAAGGAGATGGACTGAGTTTTGGGGAGGTAAGCACCCTAGTTGGTGACCTCTGCCAGAGAGCACAAAATGAAGTCGATGCCTGGAACAAGTTGGAGGCTGACTTGCAAAAATATTTTCCTAGCTTGTTGCAATAATGCCATCACTTCCCCATTCTTTCTTCTTTTCCAAATTCTTCATCCCCTTATTCTTTTCCCAAGACATTAAGTCTATTGTGATTCTTTATTCTTTGGAGAAGTGTTCCCGCGGGTGGAGAATAGGCGTAGTGTGGGGTGATGTTGGGCCCCTAAAATATTGACTAAGTACACAAAGGCACATGGACGCACAAGGCCTAGGTTGAAGGATGGGTGCACAAGGAGAAGGCACGCAAGACATGGTTCTAAGAGGGTTTTAGAAGGGCCGTGTTGTGCGCCAGAAGACAAGGTCTCGAGAGTTGGCCATATTACGCATATTGGGTAGGACACGAGAAAAGAGTGACCTGACTGTGCATGCAGAGTGGATAAGGTGCCAGCCTGGTGATAGGTTGGCCTAGGAAGGAATATGTCATGCGATGGAAGCTCCTAGAAGACCATCATGACAAAAAGTGGAGAGCTCTGACCTGGAGGAGCATGCTCCCATGGAGGACCACATCTGGACACTTAGCAATAGATCTGAGGTCGCAAAAGGATGAGTTGGCACTTCGGGATGCCTATATATATGAGTGCCCGTAGAAGAAAAGGGTAGAGGTGGAATCAAGTATAGAGAGAGAGGAAGAAGGAGTGGAGCCCTCTGTTTGGGTTGGGTAGATTAAATATAGGAGAAGGATGTATCAAGGGCTTGGGGTTCTAAAATTTTTTTTTGAGAGCTAAATGATATGGATCCAGTTATGATGCATGACTTTGGTCTGTCATAATGTGGTGCTTTGTAGTAAGTGTAATGAATGTAATGAGGTTACCGGTTTATGATCAATAATGATTCTTCTTGGTGCAGATTTACATGATTCTTCATGGTTCTGTTTTATACATGTTTATGGAATGAGTCTGAATCCCTACGCATTTGCCTTTTTGTTTTAATTCAGTTCTTAGTCTGTTAAAGTATCTTTGTCTGTAATGACTGCAATGATCTAGAGCCGTTATGAGCTCTATGATGTTTGCATGTTTAATTCCCACTCACTTCCTTTAAAGTTTGGATCGTAGATGATGATTTCCCACTCAACTCGAATAAAAGAGAGACTCGGCACCCGCTCGGTGATAGGCCAACGTGTATGGGATTCCCTTATCCTTTGGTGGGTGTAAAAATGACTACACTTTCATTCACTCTATAGGAGATATTTATATAATAGTTCACTCCTAGAAAATAAGAGAGATCAACTACCTCCTCCAAGAACTTAAATTATTATGAGTAAGTTGTTTTAACAAATTAACTCACTTAACACAATTCTAATACAATATTTGCTTAGACAAATCACATCTAAATATATATACATATTAATATTAAACTCACATACTACATGTATGTTAACTTACCCATATAAATATATTGGCTCATAAATGTGAGCACTAACAACTAATTCCTAACAATGTCATATCTCATTTATTTATGCTTGCATATGCTTAGTAGGTTAGACAAGGTGGTTTACATAGCATATTTAGGCTATATATAAGAGGTAGTAACTAATAGATGATCATTATATTTAACATTTGAATCTTATTGTAAGGAGTGGAGGTTTCCCCTCGAAGTGGATAAGTCATATATACTTGCATATTCTGATCTCATCTCTCTATTTTGGTGTTATATTGTTATTATTTTAATCTTTCTAAGTAATTTCCTAATAAGTGGTATCATAACTTTGATTCGGGCCAAAATTAGGTCAAAACCTTTATTTTTCAGGGATTCACTTATATCTCACAAATATTTGTGAGTTTTTCTACAATTTTTTATTTGATCTACAACATAATAGAGGAAGTTTCCCTTTAAATTTCAGCTTATTCTAGTCAATTTTGTGAATTTTGTATCCATTTTAGGTTTTCCACAAATTCACTCCACATGCCTCAAATTATGGAATTTCATTGAATTATTTACATTTTCATAAAGCTCTCTAAATTTGAATTGGTATTTATTCTTCATGTTTTTTTCTATTTGGTCGACATCATTTGAAAAACCTAAACCCTAATCACCATGACAGGCAAATCTACTAGAGGCCAAAGAAAAGGATCCACCACTCCAAGGAAAACTCATAACAAAGAGGAGGTTGAATTGGATTTTGAATGAGGTGGAAATTTTAATGCTATTACTTCTCTTTTGGATGAAAAAATACCACCCATGGTGGAGAGTGTACAAATCATGAAATGAGATGTCAAATTGATGTGTCATAATATGGAAGGAGAGGTGGAGGCACTAAAAGGAGATAAAGATAATATGTCTAAAAACATTGAGGGAGATATAGATAAGATGCCAAAAAACATTGAGGTTTTGTTATCCTCACAACTAACTCAAGGTGAATCTAACAGACATTCCGATCGTGATTGAAATACTACATCACATTTCTCAGGGATAATAGCAATATACACATCTATAGTAAAAGCATGTTATTTTTTGACAAGATTCCTTGATGAAATGTGGTATCAACAACTAAATATATGTAAGATAATGGAGCCAAGAGATAAATATAAATCAAACTTCCCATGGAAATTCCCCAAAATTCATGTTGACGTTACATTTACCTTGGCATATTGTAGACGCTAAATCTATGCACTTGGGTACATTTCTAGGTCCTATTAGCATGCTAGCATTTACATGATTCCTAAGAAACAAAAATAGTAATTGACAACTCCCTTCAACCTTTTTCTTTGTCTTCTACACTTTTCTTGGCTTTATACATATTGCACTCTTGTCAGCATTTTACTGTTTTCTCTTTCTATGGCCTTAGACACTAGTGCCAAGTTAGGACACTAACACCAAGTTCTCCTATCCTTGTGGGTGCTCATGTCCCTCTTTACCTCTTTGTTATCCTTTTAGACCCATTTCACTTCTTAATTACTTTTTACTACTTTGGGTCAGCGTTTCAATTGTCAATTACAAAATTCAAATAAGGGAATCATATAAATACATAGTTATGTTTTCAAAATAATGGACCAAACACTAAACATTACATATCATCACCTAAGTTTGCTTCCAAAGATAGATAGAGAATAAAAGGAATCCATCTAGTAATCATTCAAGGGACAAGGGTTGCATCACTTTTGCATACACAACATAGGAGGGGAAATTTATTCTATTATATCCCATACATTCTATACATTTGGTACTATCTAGATCTAACTTGTTATCATTGTGCAACCTACATAAGGGCATCATAGGGCATCATTTCTACACACACAAGAACTATATGGAGTTTGAGATATAGTGCAACGCTTGGTCATAATTTCACTCTTCAGGTGATCATCGGGGTTAGTCTGAGTCCCCATTCTACATTTTTCTTTTTAGGTTTGATGTGGTTTATGGGTATGTGCAAGTGAAATTATTTATTGCAAGTTACATGTACATTCACAAATCAAACATTGAGTCTAAAGTGATAGATAGAAAAGTACAAAGAACATCATCTGGCCCTGAAAGGTATAGATCCGCAACATCTATGTAGACACCAACACCCAGATCCAGACACTAGCACCAGGCGCTTCTAACCTCCCATAGGCGTTCATGTCATGTTTGTTCCTGAACTCCAGAATCTTCAGTGGACCTTGACAACATTGTTCACACTCTGTTCCAGAAGTTTCTCAACCCAAATCACTTCTTGTTCATTCGGAAATCAACTAAGTACCTTTATCTTTCCTTCTTGTTTATGTAGTCACAAAATCTTGCACTTTAGACATTTATTTACCCTGGTCTCATATTACTATTTAGAAGGTTCTCGAGGGAAAAAAGTACTAATTAACCCCCATCCTTTGGCCACTTTATTTTATTTTATTTCGTCATTACGAACCTCTTGTACCCTTATATCCAGTCAGATTTGGTCATCTCGTGTTATTTTAACCTTGATTGGGGCACCCAAAATAAGTAGTGGGGTGCTCGTGGGTGCTCCGGTCCCACCAAGGGGGGCCGATCCTTCTAGAGTTTTCCTGCCATTCTTTGGGATCTTTCTAGTTGTTTTACATTTTTATCTTTCTCCTGGTCAGGCTTTTCGGGGTTAATTACGAAATTAGACCAAGATAACCCTTGAAAATATAAAGTTATGAGACCATAATGAGGGACCTATCATCACTTACTACTATCACCCCATCTAGAGTTACATCCATCTATTGCATTGGAGATCACTTACATCCACATAGCTCCATCATCAAGGCACAAGGATAGGACATCTACATCACACTTCATAGGGGGAAGGATTCTATTTTATTCCATGTACACATTTTCTACACATAGTTATTGTTTACTACTTCACAAAGTGTTACTGACACAATAACAACCTAGGGCATGTTCACACACACTTGCACATAGAACTACAGCGGGTCTGAGATGTAGTGCAACGCTCAGTTAATAAGTCCACCATTGTGACAGTTGAGGACAATCCAACCCCTTCATATACATTCTTATTTTTTAGGGTTTGATGTTTGTTTTGGGGTCTTGCAGGTCTTTCTTCCATCTTGAGATATCGACGACATTCAACACAGTACAACAAAATTGATGCGACAGGAAGCAAACATTGCAGATTACCTTCATCCTTGTGAAGACCAAATTCAAAGATTTTGTGCAGACTAGGGTGCCCAGAATGTATACCAGAGCACCCACAGGCATGTCAAACCTCCTCCAGGCACTCCAGTCCAGCCAGATCCTCTAGCTCCATCCTTTTCAACAATCCTACATTGTCATTCATGCTTTTGATTTTTCCAGTCTTCTTTGTGACATAATACCACTACTTTATCGAATCAGTTGAGTTCATTCCTTTCTCTGTCTTACATATTAGGTTTTCTATTTTTATTGGTTTTATTACTTATGTCATTTACATGTAACCTTAATACATTTATTTATTGCGTTTATATGTCCTCCTAGATTAGATTAACTATCCTTGACTACACTTTTAGTTAGTCGATTTTAGTTAATCATTTTGGTGAACCTGATCTCTTATCATGGCTAAAGATACCCCTCCATATGCATTCTACCAAGCACTTTTCAATGTTACAATGTACATGCGGTTGGCCCTCTTTTGGGGCTGTATTCTCCTATCAGCAATGTCGCATACGCCCCCAAAGAGGGTGGCATCATTTAGGGTTTACATACTAACACAACATATTTGCACCGGTTCAGTTCAGCATACTTTCCACCCTTGACATTGTGGGTTACATACAACGAGTGCATTTAGACCAGTCTACGAACCCCATACACAACAAATTTTACAAGACATGGTGTCCTTAGCATTCTGGGAAGTAGTTGCATGATTAGAGGTTATAGTGGGCGTGCTTCTCTACGGTACTTTGGCCAGTGGTGTTAGATAGCCCAAAAAACTAGGACGTATAGAGATCTCTACACACATTCAGGGAAAAAGTTAGAGCTTGGAGGACACAGAGCATTTCCTCCCTACACTTCTTTGGCCTGTGGCATGAGATCACCCAAAAAATGCACAGTACATGATATCCTTCTACACTTTCTCTCAAGACATGGATCAGGTGCACATGTTCCATTTACATTTACATTTACATTTGTGTAGTTTAAATTTACATACACATACATCTTTTACATAACATTTTTACACTTACATACATACATATTTGACTACTTGATCGTTTTCTCCTTGCAGGTCTGGTCGTATGAGAAACAAGCTGTCAAACGGGGGAAAAAACAAACAACAAGTGAAAATAACAGCGTTAACAACAACATTCCACGACAACACACATGCTTTACTAACCATGTAGGTACACTACACATTGCAACAGCTACACACGCATTTTGCCCTGGGTTCACTCTCATCACTTTTTCTTTGTGCATTTATCATCTTTTGTTTCCACGCTCCATGTTTTTATCATTCCACGCTTTTTCTAGTCCTTCGACAGATCTTCTTCGTCATTCTACATTGGTATCAGGTACACATCTCTATCTACTTTATGTTACCGATCTTTCCAGTCAACAACATAAATTGAGGGTAAAATGTAGTCACAAAATCATGCACTTTAGATATTTATTTATCTCGGTCTCATACTACTATTTAGAAGGTTATTGAGGGAAAAAAATATTAATTAACCCCCATCCTTTGGCCACTTTATTTTATTTTATTTCATCATTACAAACCTCTTCCACCCTTATACCTAGTCAGATTATGTCATCCCGCATTAGTTTAGCATTGGTTAGGGCACCCAGATTAATATTAGGGCACCCGTGAGCACCTCGGTCCCATCAGGGGTGTCCTGATCCTTCTAGAGCTTTCCCGCCACTTTTTGGGCTCTTTCTAATCGTCTTACATCTTTATCTTTCTTATGGTCTGCCTTTTTAGGGTTAATTACAAAATTAGACCAAGAGAGCCCTATAAATATAAAGTTATGAGACCATAATGAGGGACCTAGCATCACTCACTATTATCATTCCATCTAGAGTTGCATCCATCTATTGCATTGGGGATCAATTACATCCACATAGCTCCATCATCAAGGCACAAGGCTAGGACATCTGCATCACACTTCATAGGGGGGGGGATTCTATTCTATTCCATACACACATTGTATTACATTTTCTACACATAGTATTACTCGCTACTTCACAAAGTGTGACTGACACAAGAGCAACCTAAGGCATGTTCACACACATTTTTACATAGAACTACATCGAGTCTAAGATGTAGTATAACGGTCATTTAGTAAGTCCACCATGATGGCACCTAAGGACAGTCTGACCCCTTCATATGCATTCTTCTTTTTTAGGGTTTGAATCTCTTGATGTAATCTCCACTCCTCCCTCTTCACCTTGTGTTATTGGGCCACAATCTATTGAAGCTCCATACAACACTGAAACTACTATCTATATGGTTGATATTGTTCCTTCCACTTCCTCATCATCTCCTGATGTTACAAACGCTATAGTCCCTTATGCGGGATCTATTCTAGACCACTCTGTTATTTCACCCACTCCTCCATCATGTGTACCTTATCCACTATCACTGCCTCCCTTTACCTGCACACTTTTTATAAATGGTTCTTATTGGGAACACGTACCACTTAACACTTTCTGTGACGCTACCACATGTTCCTACAAAGGTCTTCTAAGGCTTGGATTTGTCTTCAAGGACCTTCATTCTCCCTTATTTGATCCACATTTGTATCATGGATATGTTGTTATCATAGCTGTATATGGTCTTTGCACTTTCCATATTGTTGTTCACCTTTCACGTTATCATACTTCTTCACCACTTACTCTCAGCCGCTCTTGGAAATATTACATTGGAAGCACACTTGACCTCGCTCATAATGATATAGCTTTTCCTAGGCCATTTGGTATTGTGCATATTTGCAATAGCTCCTTTCTTTGTTACTTACCTAATTTTACAATCTGGTATACTCATGGATGTCCATTGCCTCCCTTTACTGATGAACAATATGTCATGGCAATGTATAAATTGCATGTTCATGCTTATTTGAATGATCAACTGGAGACAATTGCTTATCAAGTTTCATGTGCCGTTTCATATGATTTTGCTAATGACCATGATGATCTCCTTGATGAATTTACATGATTTTCTTACACCTATTTGGGGGGCATAACAATTCACATCCTCCCCATCTCCTCTTAGCATATTCACCATCATCATATTTTACATTCTTATACATTTGTGTCCTCGTATTAGGAACACTCATCATACATTCTAGCATCATTACCCGATGACACACTCTTGTGATTTGGTTCACACTTGACTGTTGAGGGCTTACTATACATGGACCCCACACATTGCACCTATTCATACATTACGCGTCATACACCATACATTCTACATTTAGTCTACAACATTTTGAGATTTGTGCATTTATACATCATACTAGTCACCATTGAATCTACGCCATTGTCTACGTGTCTTAAGTCCTACACTACTTATCTTACATACCACATTATTCATTTATCTACATACCTTACATACCATTCATTTTACACTGTGTATTTTCACACATATTTTACATAATATGTTAAGTCTTCATCATATATGAGTCTAGTATTACATCATCTTACATGCTACATTACTAGTTTATTTACATACATTACATGCCACCTTACGTATTACATTTTACACATTCTACACGCCTAACATTGCATTCTATATACTGTACGCTCTTAGCCACACTACATCTATTGCACACTACACTATACATCGCATTACTGTACATCATGCATAGTCACACGTTCTATTTAACTTGCATTTTAGATCTTGCATTGGCATATTTACACATCCCACCCATCATATGGTCAAATTTGATCGTATACTAAATAAACATCTATGTGCTTCACTCATCACCCGATGACGCACTTTAGTTCCTCGGTCCATACTCGACTGCTGAGGGTTTACAAATCAAATTGATCTTACACTCATCACAAATTTACTATTCTTCCTTTCATCATGTAACGTTCCTAGGCTTATGACATACTGATGAGGCTAAAATATGCTTCATCAATGAACAATGAATGCTCTCATTTTACGTCCTTTTAACCAAGTTTTGTCTGCATTGTTTAACTTTTGTTTGATCTAGAGATAAGTTAGGATGTAATTGTCCATCTTTTGCTTGATTTAGTTATAACATCTAAAAACTCTGTAATTCCTAACAAGTGTGTGGAAATTCAGGTTTTTGTGAATACAACAGGTCACATTCAGATAGATAATCAAAGTATGAAGCAACCAACACTTTTTTGGAACATTAGCTTCAATACGACGTAGCTCCGGAACCTCCCGACTTAGTTCTAGAACTCCATCATACAGCTAAGGAAATTTATCGCTTAGTTTCAGAACCTTCGGACTTAGTTTTGGAATTGCAACACTTAGTTCTAGAACTCCTGCCCTTAGCTCCGGAACTTTCACATTTAGTTCAGGAATAGTTCCCTTTGGTTCAGGAACTTCTCCAAAGTTCTTGAATCAACGGGGATCTATTTATTTTGACAAAATCCGATCTTAGAGCAATTAATGGGCCTTCCAATTAGGAGTAGATCACGAGATTGTTGATTCTTCATACTCCAGATCTAGAGATAACTTATGAAGGATCAAATAGCTGTATGTCTAGCACGGTTTCTAAATTCCACATCTATTTTTGGCACTATTCGGTTCCACTTGAATCGGTAGACAACTATGATTGTAAATACATCTTTGGATGATGAAATATATATAAAGACATGTAGATATATTAGATATACAAAGATAGAGAGATATGCGATATAGAGATACAGTGAAATTTTGTACGACAAAACAATTCAGTAATAAGATGGCCATTTTCGTTTTGAGAGAATCATACTTTTTCGAATCCTGATTCAAGGTGGAGCAAGGGCCCACTCCTCCAAGAAACAAGATCCTTGTTTTATTGGTATTTATATTTTAAAGTAATTTTTGTAAATCTGTTAAGTATTAATTCTGTAAACACTTTTGATTCCTTAGTTGAATTCTGTTATGTACTTATCACTGTAGGTGTAATAGACTAGATTCTTATTTCCTTACAAGCATTTTCCCAACATTTTCAACCGTGTGTTTATTTCCGAGCAAGTGTGTTTACTTATGTAACGTGTGTTTATTTCCAACAATTTATTTTCATTTTGCAATGTGTGTTTATTTCCAAGAATTTATTTTTACAGAGAGTGTTTATTTCCAGCAAGTTTCTTATAGTTTGTCTTCAATAAGGCTTTGACCATGAAATCTTCAAGACACTGCAAAAATCCCCCAAAAAATAAAATAAATACCTACAATAAATTACTAGATCACTAGGATTCTTCTTGTTGCATATAGCTTTAGACACACCCCTGGTTTGAATATGACATCAACTAAGAAGTTGATTAAATGAAGGGAATAACGACAACGATCACATACACTTTAGGCTAAATTGTCACCTATTACATCATATTATAGTGGTATACACCTTAGGTTACATCACCACTCCCTATCATTTATCTTGTAGTGACATACGCTTTAGGCTAAATCGTCACCTATCCTATTATTTTCTAGTGGCCCACACCTTAACTTACACCACTGCTCCCTCCTTACATTTTTCAGTGATATACGATTAGGCCTAAATCATCACTCATCCATTCACCTTATAGTGATATACGCTTAGGCTAAATAATCACTTATACGTTCATCTAGTCATGATATACATTTCAACATTAAATTTCACACACACATCGTCTCTAGGTCGCATCTCATCACCACACTTACACATTCATTCACAACGCATTAGATACAACACACACACACTTAGACCATTGCTTGATGACACACTCTTGTTTATGGTTCATTCTTGACTGTTGAGATGGAAAAAAAATGAACCTCATTACATACATATCCATCCTCTCGAGGGGCACATGACTCCTATCATTCAATTGCATTCCATTCCATCCATCCATAGTATATTGCATTGTCTTGGGGGAATTTATTCTTGTTTACTAGTGTTTTACATGATCACATTACTACACATGTTAGATTGTTTTATTATATGTAATTATCTCTACCATCCACACATGTGCATTAACATCTTTGTTTAGTTGTGATCGCAGATACAAAGCTTTTACATGCATCATGGATGCTCACCTTCTACCCTTCCTACACTGGTCGCTAGTCCACATTTGTCATTCACAAGTGTTATTGTTCATTTTGTACTTAGCACTTTGTATTACTTGGTTATTCATGCTTTGACATATTGGTTATTTATCTAACATGCTAACGAGTGTTCCATGTGCAACACTTGTTTGTTTTTACTTGACTGACATTGTTTGTTTCTTATATGTGAGCCTTGCCCTATGTTTTGTATGTACACTTATTTGTTGTTTGTGGCCTTGATGGCCTTGCGTGTCTTGCGACATCGTGAATGATGTCCCATGTTTATGACCCGCTTTGTGTGGCTTACTTGTCTTCTTGCGTGTTTACATTACTGTGATTTGTAGTTTTTACATTATCTGTGTAGATTACACTTTGTCTTCTTACATGCATGAATTTTCATACTAACACTTTGTTTTGGCTAACCATCCTTATTTGTGTGCACCTTGGTTTCTACCAAGTGCATTACCTTCCACCTACAGGGAAAAGTTACATAGTACATGCAGTTGGTCCTCTTTTGGGGTTACATTCTCCTATTAGCGACGTCGCATGCGCCCCTAAAAAAGGGGCATCATTTGGGGGTTTTCTACATACTATCACAAAGATTCTACACCGGTTCAGTTTAGTTACATGCATAAACTAAACCCCAAATGACGCCCCTTACACACCTAGTATACGAACCCCATACACAACAAGTTTTATAGGACACGGTGTCCTTAACATTCTAGGAAGCAGTTACAAGCTTGGAGGTTACAGTAGGTGTGCTTCTCTACAATACTTTAGTTAGTGGTGCTGGATCGCCCAAAAAACTAGGACGTATAAAGATCTCTACACACATTCAGGGAAGCAAATAGAGCTTGGAGGACACAAAGCATTTCCTCCCTACACTTCTTTGGCCTATGACGTGAGATCGCCCCAAAAAATCACAGTACATGATATCCTTCTACACTTTCTCTCTCGACATAGATCAGGTGCACATGTTTCATTTACATTTACATTTGCGTATTTTACCTTTACATACACATGTGTCTTTTACATAGCATTTTTACACTCACATACATACATATTTGACTACTTGATCATTTTCTCATTGCATGTTCGATTGTATGAGAAACAAGCAGTCAAATGGGGGTAAAAACAAAAAACAAGCAAAAACAACGTCAACAACAACATTCCACGACAACACACATGATTTACTAACCATGTAGCTACACGCTGCAGCAATTACACATGCATTCTACCCTAGGCTCACTCTCATCACTTGTTCTTTGTGCATTTTTCATCTTTAGTTTCCACGCTCCTCCATCTTTTTATCATTCCACGCTTTGTCTAGTCCTTCGACACTCCTCCTTCATCATTCTACATCGACATCAGGTACGCATCTCTATCTACTTTATGTTACCAAGCTTTCCATTAAGCAACATAAAGTGGGGGAAAAATGTAGTCACAAAATCTTGCACTTTATACATTTATTTATCCCGGTCTCATACTACTATTTAGAAGGTTCTTGAGGGAAAAAGGTACAAATTAACCCCCATCCTTTGGCCACTTTATTTTATTTTATTTCTTTATTACGAACCACTTGCACCCTTATGCCCAGTCAGATTCGTTGATCCTACATTATTTTAGCCTTGGTCGGGGCACTCGTGGGCACCCTGGTCCCACCAGGGGCGCCTTGATCCTTCTATAGTTTTACTGCCACTCTTTGGACTCTTTCTAGCCATTTTATATCTTTATCTTTCTTGTGGTCATCTTTTTCGGGGTTAATTACGAAATTAAACCAAGAGAACCCTATAAATATAAAGTTATGAGACCATAATGAGGGACCTAACATCACTTACTACTATCACTCTATCTAGAGTTGCATCCATTTATTGCATTAAAGATCACTTGCATCCACATAGTTCCATCATCAAGGTACAAGGCTTGGACATCTGCATTTGACTTTATAGGGGGAGGGATTCTATTCTATTCCATGCACACAATTTATTACATTTTCTACATAGTTATTTCTCGCTAATACACAAAATACGACTAGCACAAAAGCAACCTAGGGCATGTTCACACACACTTGCACATAGAACTACATCGGGCTTGGATGTAGTGCAACGCTCAGTTAGTAAGTCCACCATTATAACAGTTGAGGACAATCTGACCCCTTTATATGCATTGTTATTTTTTAGGGTTTGATGTTTATTTTGGGGTCTTGCAGGTCTTTCTTCCATCTTGAGATATCGGTGACATTCGACACAATACAACAAAATTTATGTGATAGGAAGCGAACATTGTAGATTACCTTTCGGCCTTGTGAAGACCAGATTCAGAGCATTTGTGTAAACCAAGGTGCTCAGACTATATACTGAAGTTCCCACAAGTACCCCAAACCTCCTCTAGGTGCTCCAGTCTAGCTATATCCTCCAGCTCCATCGTTTTTGTCACTCCTGCATAGTCATTCTTGCTTTTGATTTTTCTAGTTTCCTCTGCGACACAATCCCGCTACTTTGTCGAATCAGCTAATTTCATTCCTTTCTCTCTTGCATATTGTGGTTTCTATTTTTATTGATTTTATTACTTATGTCATTTACATGCTGTCTTAGTACATTTATTTATTGTGTTTATATGTCCTCTTAGATTAGATTAACTATCCTTCATTAAACTTTTAGTTAGTTGATTTTAGTTAATCAACTTAGGATTTCATATTGCACATGCTTTGTTGCTTACATCTTAATGTATATTAGAATTTATACATCATTCATTATAGTAGTTACTCTGAAATATATATTTAATTTAATTTTTATTAAATCATTTGGTGCACCCACTAGCTCGAACCCTACCTTCATTCCTTTTGGGCCTTCTTTTTATGCCTATCACTTGTAGTGGTTATTTTGGTTCCTTTGAGTATATTAAGCTTCCTCCATTTGTCCGTAAGTTTTCTAAATCAATGGACGAATTTGTTAGTTCTTTTCTTAAATAACCAATGTTACTCTTCACAACATTGAAACTTATGACAATGAACAATCATATGACAAGGACACTAATGTTGATCAAGAACAGTTAGACAAGATTACTAATTTTTGTTCTTCTTTACGTGATCATCCTACGCATATTGTGCATGTCCTAAATGCTTTACTCACTGCAAAACATGCTCGAGATTCTACCTCTCACCCTCTCGTAGGTTCCTACTTAGCCACCATGGTTTCCACACCACCATCCACTATTCCTATTTCCATAGCTACAACTACCATTCCTCAACTGTTGGCATGTGTTATAACTGATGTCAAAGAAGTCATTGATAGAGATCTATTAATGACAAATTGCAAAGGATGAGATCATCAGGTGATGGAAAGGCTTCTTAAAGTGAATAAGAGGATATGGACATAATGTAGAGACAATCTTAGAGGACTCCAGAGGTAGGATCAATGTTTGAGCATGATTGATAGGTCTCTCCTAGACCTTGTTCTTGGTCTTAGGTGACCAAATGAAGCATGATGTGACCTTGTTCTTATTCTTGTTCTTGTTCTTGGTTTTAGGGGCATGAGGATGTTTGGGTAAGCATTAGATCATGTTTATTGAGTGTTGAGATACCCACATAGGTCTCAGTATGCAATCATATGGTTTGATCATGTGTTATAGGCATATAGCTAGACCTAGCCTTAGCAAGTAATGACCAAACAATATATGAAGATCAGTCAAGTGAGCTCATGGAGGCTTTAGGAAGGTAAGTCATGTTGTTTATATATTGTAGAGGCTTCAAGAAGGTAAGTCAGAATGTTATTTTAGGGATTAAACATGGTCGATGGTTTAGACCTAGACCTAACTTTTGGGTCTTAAAGGCTCAATGAGGCATAATGACTATTTACTAAGTGAGCGAGTTCTTATAGGCATGAGGATAGGTAAAACACATCATTTTCAGCATGTAGACATAGTTATCAAAGATTTCACGAGGTGTTACAGTGTTGGTGATTAACTGAAATTAGGGATATGTGGATAATTAATCTAATCTAGAACAACATGTACATAAAGTAAATAAAGGCAATAGACAACTATTGAAAACAACCCAAGCAATTATAAAGATGTAAATGTAAAACCTTAGAGTGCAAGGAGAGTTATAATGAACTCAATTGATTAGAGGAGCTTGCTAGACTGTGTCGTAAAGGTGACTAGAGAATCTAGAAGTAGAAACGACTGTGTAGAGACCCCAAATAGGATAGATCTGGGATATCTAGTTGGACTGGAGCACATGGAGAGATACTGGGGCACCTATGGGTGCCCTAGTCTATGTAAAAGGTACAAAATTGAATTTCACAAGTCCAACAGGTGGTGTGAAACCCTCACTATGTGTCACATTAATTTTTCCACACTACAGCAAATGTCACCAGTAATCCAAGATGAAAGAAAGACCTATAAGAACCCAAAACAATCAACAAATCTTAAAAAAGAAAAATGTAAATGAAGGGGCCAGACTATCCTCAGCAGCCACAATGGTGGACTTACTAATTGAGTGCTTCTGTTGGGCCCAGGAAAATGGCTAAGTATCTGAGGAATGTAGAGGTTTGTGCGCGTGCGAGCAACCTACAGAAGAAATGTGTGGAAGTGCTTTGGAAGGAATGCGTGGAAGGATAAACATGGTTAGTGTGTTGGAAGAATAGGGTTTGTGCATGAAAGATGGAAAGGGATATGCGCAAGGATCATTGTGGACAAGAAAAGGACTTAGTGAGTTTTTGGTATGTGAAGCTAAATATAGAATTGGAGTATGCAACACAAGGAGGTTTGGGTAGTCATAAAGAGCCTATTTTTTAGGAAAGAACTTGCAGTTCAAATAGTCACATGGAGCTAATAATAGGATCAGAACTAGGAGTTAACTATAGATGATCTATTGATAGGCAAAGCTTGCATGCTTCTATAGATATCTTGTAGCGGCGCATGGCTATTCTTAGCATGCAACCTATTTTGAGAGTGCATGTGCGATGAAGGGAAAGTTCCCCACCCTTATACATGTATTGATTTGCATAGTTTAGATGATCATGTGTGTTAGAGTTATGTTGCTAGTTTATGAGCGTGCTCGACTTATGAAAGACATATACATGTATTCAGCTATCATGGATTAATATGATGGATTATTGTGGTTGGATCTTAATTGTTGATGTCTTTGTTACATGTAACTATATGGTTATTCTAATATTAGTGGTTATGTGAACTGTATGTTTACTTACTTATGTGTGTTTCCAAATTGAGCTCATGGATCTAGTTGTTATGATTATGGAATATATGTTCATGCATGCTAACTCCTTGATAAACCTAACATAAAAAAGGGACTTGGTACCTTTGCGTACTTCAGGTGAGTACTTAGATCTGTCTGAGTGATGTACCAACACATATAAGGTGATGTGTCATTGCTCGATGGAGTCAGAAAACAGAGAAAGCAAGACAGAAGGCATGGCATGATAAGCATATTAGAAACAAGGAGTTTGAGGTGGGCAAGACGGTTCTTCTGTATGATTCAAAAATTGCACGCCACCCTAGGAAGTTGAAATTTCATTGGTTGGGACCATTTGTAGTAACAAAAATGTTAGAATTAGGTGTCTGCCAGTTACAAGCGCTGGATGGCACTTTCTTACTCGGTTACTTCAATGGGAGTAGGCTGAAGCCCTACTATAAATAAGTCTTCATGGTGTTTTTAATAAGGAAATATTTCCATTTAGATTAGGTTTTCCTTTAATGCATTTCCCTTATATGTGTTCCCTTACATCGTTGTTATGCTTTGTCAGTTTAGTTTTGTGTTTTTTATAATAAGTACACTGACGAGCCTGTCGCTGATTACTATCTATGTGAGTTCATGCACAGAGGATTGTGCATACAAGTAGTGTGGGGTAGGAGGAAAGTAAGAGTGCACATGAGAAAGTTGAGATTTACAAAGGCCTGAGTACCAAAGGAGCACACATGTCATTGGTGATGTTGGTTACTGAAGAATGGTGATAATAAGGACGATGTCAAAGGAAAAATCCATGTACATGAAGCACTTAGTGTAATGTGAGGTAGGCAGCGACATAGATAACTACTTGGTATAAGGCGCAAAGGGTGATGTACTTCAACATATGGAGCACGTGAAGGGAGGTCTACGGTCAGAGTAGTTTGTGCGCCAGAAGGTTGCAGTTGGAGTGCGCGATGAACGCACATGTTGAGCGGGATGGAAACTACGGAAAAGGTGGGAAAAGTAGAATTAAACGTGGTTATACATTGGTGGTTGGAAAGTAATTAATGTGGGTAAAAATTTGAGGGCATATAAAAAGAAGGTTGGGTAAAATCATTTTTAACCTTACCTTGCACGAATTTGTGAATGTTTTATGTAACCTAGAGAAAACTTGAAAAATTTGGAGAGAAATCAAGTGCCGAGCTGAAGAATCTTGAACTAGAGGGTGAAGGAGAACACAGTCGTGGGTAGAGTGAGTTCCATTGGAGGGAACCTCGCAATTTGAGATGGAGTGAAGTGGATTTTTGAAGGAAATAAAATTTCTCTGGTTAGGGTTTTTAGAATTAGGGCACGACATATAGAGTTTGAGCATAAAAGTATATCAGTGTTTCATCGAAGGGTTGTGGCAAGAGATTTGGAGCACTAAGGAGAGCAAGCACAAGGTGAAATTTGAAGTTTGAATGACTAAAATGGCACCAAGGAAAGAAGTAATCGTGACACCAAAGAAGAGAGGCAAGGGGACAAACCAACCCGCACATTAGACGTTCAGGAGGAATGGTACTCAGAGATGCAGTATTAATGGGAAAAGAGTGGGCATCCCATATTAGGAGCATAACTGTAAGTGAATATAACCATGAAATAGATTTCACTGTGCATGAGATAAGGTAACCAAACTTTTTCAGCCAATAGAAGAGAGAACCCTAGATGATAAGCCAATGTATGATGACAAAGTGAAGAGGTTATTGAATAATGTCAGACTATTGCAATTAGATGAGCTTCCATTATTTGGGAATCCTAACAGGTTGTATCAATGGTTAATGTCACATGTGCTGGAGGAATATTTCTATTTTATAGGTATAAGGATGTGCATTACCATGAAGTTGATTGAGAAGTATACTGGGATCATTAATACTGGGAATTATTGATGATGACTTAGGTAATGATTCTGAGGTAAACAAGGCTGCAATATAATTTGAGTACAAGAAAGGAGGTTGCGCATTTTACAATGTTAAACTGAATGATTTTTTCATGAGGATGGCCATGTGCTTGCTCACATAAGCTAAGAGGGATAGGAGAGATAGACATCAGGTGAATAAGAGATGGTTTTATGTATGCAATATAATATCAGAAGGAACCATATACAACATTTTTTATTTTATAGACATAGGATATTATTGATTTTGTGCAGGATGGTGATAAGATCATGTTTGGAAAACATCTTACTGGTTAATAGTGTTCTCTGAGATTGGGGTGCCTGATGGCGCCAATAATACAATATATGAGAGTATCCTATCTATAATATCTCTCCCACTGTAAAATATTTTACGAAGTATACCTATGGTACAGTTACCTTAAAAGACAAGGTGCATGCCTATAAAAGTTGTATGAACATAGATGTAGGACACGTTCGATGCTAGAATGGAGGATTCCATCTAACATTTTCCTACCCTTATAGATAGATTTTGTCAATTTTGTCGTTTATCAATAGTTTTGTATTAAGCAGGTTTCCAATAATTGATGGTACTAGAAGTTTATGGTGCAAACTCCCATTTGCTTTCACAACATACTTTCAGAGTGTTGTGAATAGGTTTAAGGAGGCACAAAAATTGAGGTTTTATCTAAGTGAGGTAGATAAAGAGCACCATGAGATGCTTCGAACACTTGTCTACCCTAAGAAGAGTGTGTATGAAGAGAAGTATGTTTCAGAAAGCATACATTTGTTGAAACCAGTGACATCACTAATAGCTTTAGTGGATGTAACAAGAATATACATTTATCTAAGGCCTCAGTTTGTTGATGGAGCATTCGTGGAGGATTCTTGAGGTATTTTTGAGGATCCCCCTATGTGGAAGAAAGTAGGAACCAAATAAGTCGTGGGCTTGAATAGATACCTTCTATGAGTAGGAGTGAAGGGAAAAATAAGGATAGAAATATTGTTCCAAGTGTGCTCATAGGACATACATTAGAATAGGAGGAAAGTATAAGCACCTATGTCAGAAGGTAACCTATGAGAAGAAGGTCTCTGGTGTAGAAGAAATAGAAAATAGTCCATAGCTCGGACTCTGAGGAGACAAAGAGCCTGAAGGATGAAGAGGCTAAGAGCGGGGAAGAACGGGAGCCGAAGGTGAGTCCACATGTATATTTAGTGGGTGAGTCAGATAAGGAGGACCAAAGTGCACACTTTAAGGACACATATATCATATAGAATGGTAGAGAAGAAGAATTTGGAACATATGATACTCAAAATTTAGGTGATAGACTGGATTTGACAACAACAAAGGAGACTAGGCATATACCCAACCCTGAGCTAGATAACATAATGGAAAAAGAGGTCGCAGTGAATATTATAAAACACTTGGTGGAGCATGAGGTGGTGCATGCAATGTAGAAGAAGAAAGGAGTGAAGGAAAGGAAGGGATCATGGGTGGAGAATCAATGCCTTACTGTAGGTTTCCCCAAGGGTGTTCATCAAAAAGAATAGGAGATGCAAGTGTGCATCCCACCAAGGACCTATAATGTATTATGTTGAAGATCCTAGCCAAGTTTAGCATGTGAAGTATCTGAGTACGATACCTTTGGAATAAATATTTTTATGGTCATCATTTAATAAAGAGGATGCACTACCAAGCATAAAGAAGATGTTGTCATGGGATCTAGGTGCTTGAGTCGCATATTGAGGAGCCAAAATTTGAAGTAAGCACCCAATAATTGTTGGATACCCGTGAGTCGACAGTCTCAAGAGAGATAAATATGATAGTTGATTCCCAACAATTGCTAGATGAAAAAGCATGCACTGCACTTAACAAGCTATCCATGGAGGTGGGTTCTAGGGTTTTTGAAAAGAAAAACAATATATAGTTTATGTAGAGGGAGTTGGAGGAGAAAAATAAAGAGATAAGAGAAAGGGATAGTGAGATAAAGGAGAAGGAACAAATTATTGTGCAGTTAAAACATGAGCTAAGGGATGAGAAAGGGAAGACATGCATGGCTTATAAATAGGACAAACATATAGCTAATGTGATCTTACTAGCGTGCCTGAATCTGATACCTCATGATATAACTAAGTATGAAACTTCCTTCCATTGTTTGGAAGATTTAATGCGTATAATCACATATCAACAACCATCCCTTACATTAGAAACTATACAGAAGAAGTTATGGCATGAAAAAAAGTAGAAAGAGAAAGAACAAATTGAAGCCACCATAACACAATACATTGAGTTGATTGAATTAGTGAAAAGCAAAAAATCACATGGCAGACATTGTATATGACAATTGCGATGATAGAGATCATGTAGTGTGACTATTGGTTGTAAAGGATGAGGCTGATTTGAAAGAGTTTGAGGCCAAGAACAAAGGAAATATGGTAGAATGAGAAATAATCCTAATATAAGTTGAGAAGAAGTGCGAGTCAATTGATTCATTGAGGGCCTCGATTAAAAATAAGCGTTAAAATAAATTTATCCACAAGTTATGCACAAGATGAATGTGCTAACTGATATAGGAAAAAAATTGGAGACCCTAGTGGACACATTGAAAGCTAAGGGTGAGGAACTAACTTTTTAAGAAGTCACTGCTATTGTAGGGGATGCCTTTACTAAAGAACACTGTGAATTAGAGAGGTGGAGAACATTGAAAGAATTAGTGAATACAGGAATTTCCCCTCCTTTTTGCACAATAGAACTTGGATTATTTCATTTTTTGGCATAAGCCAAACTTATATTCTTTCATTATTTGATTCTTGGAGGATTATTTGTCATTATTTAGGTGATCAAATAGAGTGTTGCCAAGGAAGGAAAACATACCTGGTGTGGGGTAATGTTGGGCCCAGGAAAATGGATAAGTATTTGAAGAGTGTAGAGGTTCACATGCACATGGGTAAGCTACAAAATAAATGCATAGAATTTCTATGGAAGGATAAACATGGTGAATGTGTTGGAAGAACAAGGTTTGCGTGTAGAATATGGAAATAAATGCGAACAAGGATCATTGCAGATAAACAAAGTACAGAGTGAATTTTCAGTATGCAAATCTAAATATAGACTTGAAGTATGCAACACAAAAAGGAGGTTTGGTGAGGTCATGAAGAGCCTATTTTTGAGGAAAGAACTTACAGCTCAAACAGGTGCATGGAGATAATAATAGGATTAGAACTAGGAGTTAACTATAGATGATTTATTAATAGGTTAAGCTTACATGCTTCCATAGATATCTTATATTAGTGCATGGATATTCTTAGGATGCAACCTATTTTGAGAATGCATGGGTAGTGAAGGGAAATTTCCCCACTCCTATATATGTATTGATTTGCACGGGTTAGAGCATCATGTGTATTAGAGTTATTTTGTTGGGTTTATGAGTGTGCTTGACTTATGACTATCATATATATGTATTCATCTATTTTGTTTTTGATGGATAAATATAATGGATCATTTTGGTTGGATATTGATTGTGGATGTCCCTATTACTAGTAATTATATGGTGAATCTGATCTTAGTGGTTATGTGAACTATATGTTTACTTAATTATGTTTGATTCCAAATTGAGTTAATAGATCTAGGTGTTATGATTATGGAATATATGTTTATGCATACTAACTCCCCAAAAAATCTGACATGAAAGAGGGACATGGTACCTTCATGCACTTTGGGTGAGCACTCAAATCTGTTTGAGTGATGTGCCAACGAGTATAGGGTTTTGAGTAAGAAAAATAGACTACAGCTGCACTACATCTTAGACCTGATGTAGTTCTATGTGTGTGTGTGTGAAACATGCCCTAGGTTGCTCATGTGCTAGTTGTACTTTGTGATGTAACGAGCTAACTATGTACAGAGAAATGTAATAGAATGGTGGATGTAATAGAATAGAATTCCCCCTATGCTTTTGTGATGCAAATGAGCTAGCTTTTTCTTTTGTGATGGAGCTAAGTGAATGCAAATGATCTCCATATGCCTTAGATGAATGTAACTCTAGGTGGATGATAGTAGTGACTAGTGCTTGGTCCTTCATTATGGTCTCATAACTTTATATTTATTTCGTAATTAACCCTGAAATTGCCGAGCACCAAAAATATAGGAATTTCAAATGGCTACAAAGTGCCCAAAAAGTGGCAGGAAAGTACAAAAAGGCTTAGGGTGCCCCAATTGGGACTAGGGAACCCATAGAAACCCTAGTACTAGCCTGGGCACCCTAGTCAAAGCTAAAATGATGGAAAATGCCAAACACTAACTGGGCACGCGGGTGTAATAGATCAAGAATGAAGATATAAAAAAAGTAAGATGGCCAAAAGATGGGGCTTAATTAGTACTTTCTTCACTAAAAAACCCACTAAATAGTAGTATGAGACTGAATTAAATAATGCCTAAAGTGTGTGATTTAGTGTTTACATTTGCCCCCACTTTATGTTGGTGATTAGAAAGCTCGGTAACATAAAGTAGATAGAGATGCGTACTTGATGTCGATGTAGAGTGATGTAGAAAGCGTGCTGAAGGGATAGATAAAGCATGGAGTGATAAAAATATGATGGAGCATGGAAACTAAAGATGAAAAATTCTCAAAAAGGTTGTGAGAGTGAACCTAGTGCAAAAACGTGTGTAGCTACTGATGTGTGTAATGTACTTGCATGGTTAGTATGGTGTATGCTGTTGCGAAGTGTTGTTGTTGTTCTTACCCCCATTTGATTGCTTATTTCTCATACGGTCGGATCTGCAAGAGAAAATGATCAAGTAGTCAAATATCTATGTATATGTTTGTAAAAGCATTATGTAAAAGATGCATGTATATGTATGTAAAAGCATGTAAATGTAAAATATGCAAATGAAAAGTGAAAATGGAACATGTGCACCTGATCCATGTCGAGAAAGAGGGTGTAGAAGGATATCCTGTATTGCGAGTTTTTTGGGCGATCTCACACCACCATGGCCGAAGAAGTGTAGGGAGAAAGCTACATTATTTTCCTTCCTGTAACTACTTCCCTGAAGATATGAAGAGATCTCTGTACTGTCTAGATTTTTGGGTGATTTGACACCGACGGTAGAAGAAGTATTGGGAGGAATTTTGTTGTATCCTCCAACCATTAATTACTCCTCCAAATGCTAAGGACAACCATGTCCTGTAAAATCTACTTTGTATGAGTTTTGTAGAGTGGTATGAACCCACTCGACACATATAATTGAACTGAACCGACGTACAATCTGTAGAAGTTTTGTGTAATGTGTAAAACCCCAAACGATGCCCTCCTCATTAGGGGCACATGCAACACATTTGATAGAAGAATGTGGCCCTAAAAGAGGACTAACCACATGAACACTATAACTTTACCCTTCAGGGGGAAGGGAATGTACTTGGTAGAAACCAAGGCATGCAAAAACAAGATGCTAGCCAAAGAGAAGTGTTAATACAAACAAACATGCATGTAGAAGAAAATTTGTAAACTACGTAAATAGTGTAAAATATTCCAAGAAATATAGTAATGTAAACATGCAAGAAGACAATCATAGACCACTAAATAAGGTTGCAAACATGGGACATCACTCATGATGTCTCAAGACATGCAAGGCCATCATGACTGCATGCAAATAAACAAGTGTGCACACCAAACATAAGGTGCAAGTCCCAAAAACAAGAGCAAATATTTAGCAGACAAGTATAATCAATAGATAAATTATGGGAGTAAATTAATCCCTCCATAATAAATGTTGCACATGAAGAACCCGTTAGTGATATTAGAAAGATACCTAATATGTCAAAAGTGTGTATAGAACCAAGTAAAGTAAACTATTATTGTTGAGAATTTTTGCCTCCATGGGGAAACAATGGCCTAGACAAGCTCCTGTAAGAGTGGTTAAATAGCTAAAAGGATGCTTGCCGAGTGAGCATTGTAGGATAGCTACTCGGCGAGCATTCAGTGCATACATCGGCAATAGTACTAGTCATCTACAATCACAATGTGGGTGAATTGGGATGTGAGGACGCTCATCGATCTGGAGGACACATTGGATCAGGCTCGAGCCATACAATGGGTAATGGGCTAACTATGCAATGTGAGGATGATAAGCTAACAGGACCATATAGTTTAGAAAGAGCCTAAAAGAAACCAAGACATGTAATAGGAGTGTCGCTCAGATGGAGACTTGGCATGCAAGATGGAGTGATAGGATCTTCCTACCCACAAGTGAATGTAAATGTATGTGGAGTGAAGGTTTATTCAGCTTTTCCCCCTTGGGATTTAAGAAGGAATCATAAAAGCCGAGCTGAATACATGGTGAGTGAGACCGAGCTTGGTCTAGAAAATGATGTTGTGAGGAAAGAAATGTGAAGGGTGGTGTAGCTCCAAGGTGTGTGACAACTATAGAAGAGATGTGTGAAGGAAGCTCATAGCCTAAGTGTATATCATGATAAAATGAGCGTAAGAGTTACTGATTTAGTCCTAAAGTGTGTATCAGACTTATAGAGGTTTCAAATAATTGGGAGTTTTGGTGTATCCTAAAGCGTATACCACTATAAGATGATAGAGTAGGTGACCGGTTAGCCTATAGCGTATGTCACTAACCTAGAAATGCTCACATGGTGAAAGGATCGAAGGCATTTCACGTGTGGTCAAGATAAGGTCCTTTTGAGTTGTCAACAAATAGGCATATCGATTGGGGATATCAGATTCCAAACTCTGAAGTTCGAAAGTAGACTTCAGAGGTTCGTGGGTGCTTCGTCAAACAAATGACGATATAAGCATAGAGCCGATGCCTGAAAGATGACCGAAACTGAGGAAGTCTGAAAGGGCTTGATGTTCAATGGGGTAGAATAACCTAATGAGTTGTGGGTCATGCGCGATGGCAGTATGTAATTTGAATAATATCTGATGCTAGACATTCTGAGTTTTGGGGGTTTGTTTCAGGATTTAGTCAATGAGTAATATGATATAAGATGTGTAGAAAATGTTTGATGTATAAGATGTAATGTAATAGATGTATTTCAGACTTCGGGGTTTGTGAGTGTTCGATGTAGGTTTCATAGCACTCATATGTGACCGAATATTAATATAGTTTGTAGACATCATGTGTGATGTGTAGATATGCAGTGTAAACTAAGTGTAGCCCGTAGGATCTAAGACACATGACGTGAAATGCAGTGTAGAGATTTCAGAGGTGTGTAGATAAAAGCATTTTGGTAAAATCTACTATATAGATGTGTTGGATGATATCGGATGTAATGCTAGAACTTGTAACTAAGAGAAGTGTGGCATATGTATAATGTTTAGACTGCAAAAGGTTCGGAAATTTTATCGGGGTCTTTGCCATGTAGGACACGATATGTCAAAAGCAAGATGCCGATGCCCGTAAGATCAAAACTCTGAACTCTGAAAGGGCTCGATGTGTAGTAAACCCTCAACACTTGAGTTTGAACCGAAGCATAGGAAGTATTTTATTGGGTAATAGATGGTGCTAAAGTGTCGTGATGAGTATGCCTATACTCTTATATCGTTGTATGACTATGAAAATATTATGGATGCGTAGATGAGAAGCCTGATGATGGAGTATTATGTAAAGATGATAGAATGGGGGTAGTCTGGATATTTTGGACCCCCCAAGTGTGCGAGAGTGAAGGAGGCTATTATATAATGTCATATAAAAGATGATCACTAGTAGGGTAAACCTCCAAATGTATAAGCATTGCCCGACCTTCTAAGCTATTTTATATTTCAGATCATGTAATGCACTGACATTTTGGTTTCCAAATTAAATAGATGCCCATAACATATTCCTCATCATTTAATGCAGGTAGTGGGAATTCACGTCCATATCATCGAGTGAGATTTTTTGCCATAACTTTTGACAAGGAACTCAGATTGCACACATTAAAGATGCTTTCTGGAAAGCTCTTAATTTAAGTGAGACTAAGTATTTAAATGATCAATAAATATAGTTCCACCAATTTTATCAGGCTTTTTCCATGATTTCTCACCTACCCAAATGATGAAGGACATGGGCTTCCTGATATATATTCTGTAACAAGAAAGACACATACACGGATAAGTAATGGGTTTTGTAGTGATGCACCCATCATTATTGTAGGAGAACATCAATGCATATGGTGCAGGGTAAAGGTCCTCGAAAGAATTATTTTTTAGTTTCAAGCCAAACTCTCTCCCTGTGTATAGATCATTCTGTCCTATATAAGTATGATAAGGAGGGGAATATGTTTCCAATAGTGAATCATGGATGAAGATTTTTCAAGTGCACCTGGTCCCTGTGCTAATGTAGGTGGTGCATGTGAAGTGGATTTGTGGAGTTCAAAGAGTCCCATGTCCATAGTTACTAATGCAATTTTTCACCTCTGGTAACGAATCATTGTTATGCACTAGTAGTCAGCATTTGGCATAGCAATAATACTACAGTCTATGGAGATGAATTTCAACCCTCAAGTGGTGGTATGTTAGGTGGTTCTTCCATAGGTTCAGGCTCATCTCTAGTTTCAATGCTTGGAATATCTATGCATTGGTTATTAGTAGCTACATGTCATAATGGTTTGAATGGATTCTCGGTCAGTGGATTGATATGTGGTGTATTTTAATCTTTCTTAATCTTAGATTGGTTAACACATATCCATGCACAATAAAGGCGTTCAACATTCCTTTTGGTGCATGAAGCCTATGGTCCAGTCTAGGTTTAATAGTTCTATGTAGATCTAGAAAATCCAATGTCTCATTGACAAGTTAGAGTAGATGTTAGAGTAGATCCTCTGGATTGAAATTGATAGGAATGTTTGCATGTGACTATAGAGATGGATAGGAACATAACCTTCATAAGCATGCAGGGTTACACTTGATTGACTAAAGTCCCTAGCACTTGGGACCTAGAACTTCCATGTTTGATGAATCACATTGACTGCCTCAACCATCCACTTGAAAAAATCAGGGGTGTTGTGATTTCGACATAACAATTATGTACAAAATGAAACAATAACATCCATGAGAGACAAATGTGGATGTCCCCAGTGACTAGTGTAGGAAGGGTAGAAGGCAAGCATCTATGTTGTGTGTAAGATATATGTATCTGCAATCACAACTAGAAAAAGGTGTAAATTTTGCATGTGTGGATGATATGGATAAATGACATACAATTAATCTAACTAGCATTTGTAATAACACAAACCATGAATGATTAAAAGTAAGCAAGAGTATAGGAAACCATAATATGCATTATGTTGTGGATGGAGGGAATAGAATGCAAGATGGGTTATAGGATCCGCATGGCCCCTCAGTGAATGGAAATGTATGTAGTGATAGTTAATCTAATCTAGAACAACATGTAAATATAGTAAAAAAGCAATAGAAAACTATAGAAAATACCCAAATAATTATGAAGATGTAAATGTAAAACCCTAGAGTGCAAGGAGAGTTAGAATGAACTCAGTTGATTAGAGGAGCTTGCTGGACAATGTCGTAGATGTGACTGGAGAATCTAGAAGCAAGACCGACTGTGTAGAGACCCCGAAAAGGATAGATCTAGGCTATCTAGTTAGACTGGAGTAGTTGGAGAGGGACTGGGGTACCTATGGTTGTGATCTAAAAATAATCAAGTTTTATCTACCTGATCTCAGACCCTTATAGGATTTAATTATTTACCGATAATTTGCTCCTTTTTCAGTAATCAATTTAAAAATTAATGCAAGAAAATAAAGACAATTACACAATGATTGATTATGGAGTTTGACAATTGCCTACGTATTTGGGTTCTTATCGAACCGTTCCACTAGTCAAAACTTGTAAGTTATAATGGTACTTTCACAAGAAAACCTAATGGAAACTATTAAGAACTTTCTTAGAAGAATAACCAGACCTTCAGAAGACAAGGTTGAAAATAGCACCCGACTTCCCCTTTCCTGGTGTATTCGGCAAGCTCGATGGCACCAAATCCACTGTTTGGAATCCTCCGGTTCTTGATCGGCCTTCCAGACACTTCGTAATGCCATGTGGCACTCCGATCGATATTCCAAGATTCATAATAATTTGGTGTGGCGCTATGGGCTGACTAGGTAGTATTAATAACTCCTAGTCACAATAATGCCTAAATAAATTAGGTCTTCACACAACTATGCCCATGACAACTAAATCTCCTCTTGGTTCACTCTCCGCCTTTCCAAGCTCTAGGAATGAGCTTCTACGTTGCATTTGTGTGTCAATTACAAAGACATGGGTTCCATATTTATATAAAATTAGGGCCCTTAAAATAATAGATTAAAAATTATCTTAAGGTTAATTTTAGCCTCACCGTAGAATGTGAAGTGGGATAATATCCCATAGTGGGCGGTTTAGAAAAATTCATGGGATAAAATACCCATGTTGGCGGTTTTGTATGTGGGTTATATCCTACATTTGGTGGGTTTGGATAATAGCTTAGGCGTTATTAAGCCTCTCCACGCATGTATGATGTGGTCAAAAGACCATGTGAGCTTAACTGCCCCCATTTACTTCTCCTCTCCATGTGGATTTCCACGCATAGCATTTACACCCCATAAAACCTCTTCACCTCCTTCACCACTTGGACTTTGCCAAAGATATGGGGTTGGTGGTTATCTGGGATTTAATACTAATGTTTAACATTAATATGTGAAGGTTTGACATATATATGCGTGGTATGTGGCATATTGCATGGTATTTGGGAATAAATCATGGAAAATAATTACAAAGTAATATAAAATTCGACCCACATGGAATATGATGAAAAAGACCACATGTCGACCTGCGATTATAAAATCGAACTCGTGGTGGCTTGTGGACCCACCATGTCGGTGATAATACCATAGTCCACATGGCGGTCGGGTTCCCCTCCATAACAAAAGTTGAGCCTCTTGTTCCGACCACCAACTTTTACACCTGTCGAAGACCAGAGGTTGAAAAAAAAAATGACTCCCTTTTCCTTTTCGCCATGTGTCATAGTGCCATTGGTCCAAAATTGACCAGTTGACCAGAGTTGAGTTTCCTATTGACTGAACTTTGACCAGACATATCTAGAGCTCTCGATGTCCATTTGTCGCGTTCTCATAGTTGATGGAAAGATATCGACACAATCTTCTACACTGACACCATTTAGGGAACTTTAAAAAATGATCCCTTGATCACACATCCCCACTAAGAAATGATTTTTGTCCCAAAAAGCAATATTGGAACATTTTGCCATCCTGTCCTGAATCTGGAAACTCTGCTGCCACTTGGAAGTGTTGCTGTAGTAGACCCTTTGTCTCTTTCTTTGCAACCTTCTCAGCTTAACAACTTTGCTCCGATCCTGGGACCTGTGGGTTATGGGCCCATGACGCTTCTGATACACCACTTTGATATCCGAAGAAGACCTCCATGCCTCCGCTGTATGGTGCTAAGTTTCTGAATTAAACCTCAATGATCCTACTATGCGGTGCTAAGCTTCCTGATATCTGACAACAAGGATATTCTTTTACTCTATAACACATATCCTAGATCCGAGTTGATTCCATAGAATCCAAACTGGTTTGAAATAACTCCATGTTACATAGAGCTATTATTGATCCAATGTCGATGATAGATAATAATTTGTCCTTTTTTAGACCTCAACGCCTCCAATATATGATGCTAAGCCTCTTTCAAGACCTCAAGCCTCTAATGCATGATGCTAATTCTGTTACAGACCTCAACGCTTCCAACACATGATGCTAAGCCTCTTTCAAGACCTCAAGCCTCCAATGCACGATGCTAAGTCTGTTGATCAGCTACCATTTGAATGTGCGGTCGCAATGCCTTGACTCCGAATGATGTTTCGAGCTGATCCTTTGAGAGCTCCTCTTATTGACACACTAATATTAGGTACCACTCTACTACATGGTCACAATACCTTTACACAGAATGAAGTTCAGACCCAACATTAATGCCAACAGTGATTCAGCTACCATTTTGTTGCACGGTCACAATGCCTCTACACAAAATGAAGTTCCAAGCTAACTCCTGCAAACTCTACTATCTGCACAAATGACAGATCAATATCCAAGCTCTATATGAGTTAAATCCTCTATCCAAGATGTAACAGGCACTCATAAGATGATTAGGAGATATGTTTGGAGCATTGATCAAATCTTCTAAGCAAGAAAATCCAATGAGTATGGTAAACCTTTCTCTCAACATTTTCTCACAGAATTTGATCTCCAAACAAATATTGCATACTATTCATCAATCTGAATTATGCAATATATAATTGAAAAATTGTTGGCTTACCCATTTTAAAGGACTTTCACTTTCAGGTATTACTTACCTAGGTTGAATTTTCAACTGATGGTGGAGTAGAAACCTCTTTTTCCTTTGCAATAGGATTCCATTCCATCTTTGGCTTGCCATTACTCTGATGGCAAGATGAATGCAATTTCTAGCAATAGTCCACCTGATGCCCATTCCTCTGGCAATGAGCACAAAAACTCCTCTTAAAATCCTTTTTCGGGGATGAGGAACTCTTTCTGCCATTTCTCGACTCTGCATGACGAGATTGGTCTTTTTGATTTTCCGTGTTCTTGAGGAATGACATCAACTTCTTCATTAATTTCCTTCTCTTCTAGCATCTGGCCACAAAATGATTATACAATCCACAAAACGTACATGGAAAGGAATTCCACATATTATGAAAATCATAACCATACTTCTTAAGCTAGAAAAGTGGATCAAAAGTTTTATTGTGCTTATGATTATGGTAAGAAACTGGAGGTGGAATCTCATTACCTCTTCGCTGATTTCTCTTACTATATCCTACCTGTGACGATGAAGCACAACTTTCCTGCTCAAAATCTTCTTGTAGGACTAGTGGGGTATTCAATTTTCTTTCGGAAGCTTGTCTCCCGTCAACGTTCTTGGAGCATTCTCCAATTTCCATTCCCACACTAGAAAAACCCAAACCTGCAAAACGAGGATGATCCTCGACCTATATTGGGTTAGATATGCCTTGGCCATTTTTACCAAGGCCTCTTCCCTCAAATCCCATTTTATCTAGTAACTTGGATCCAATGCCTCTAGTATGCTTTTCAAACAAACCAAAGACTCCATTACCTGAATCCGAAACCAAATGGGAGGAAGAAGAAGATTCCAGTGGCGAACAACTTACAGTGCAGTCATCTGCCATGGTCACTGCATCTAGAGTTGAAGGTATTTCCTTTCTCTGATCACCACACTGCAACATTACCAAGAGCTCATCCTTGGTTTGCAATTCTGATTTCAAGCGAGCATTCTCCTCTTCCAAGGAGTAATACATTGATCACATGAGAGAGTTATCTTCCTGGATCTAGTGATTATAAGCTTCAACCTCATCGAGCTTCACCTGTTTAGACATCTTGCCCATAGTGCACTTGTACCCTGTTCACACAAATTCAACCAACTGCACCAACTTGAAGCAATCACTCTATTAATCAGATTTACTGAAGCAAATATGGAGTTGAACCATCTCTGATACCAACTTTCTTTGGAGATTAGCAAGTTGCAAGCACGATCACCAGCTCTGATACCAACTTGCTTCAGAGATTAGGAAGTTGCAAGCACGATCACTAGCTCTGATACCAAGTTGATCCGAAAATAATGAAGTTTTTATCTACCTGATCTCAAATCCTTGTAGGCTTTAATTATTGCCGACAATTTGCTCCTTTTAAGTAATCAATTTAAAAATTAATGCAAGACAATAAAGACAATTGCACAAAAATTGATTATAGAGTTCAGAAATTGCCTACGTCTCCAGGTTCTTATCGAACTGTTTCACTAGTCAAAACTTGTAAGTTACAATAGTACTTTCACAAGAAAACCTAATGGAAACTATTAAGAACTTGCTTAGAAGAATAACCAGACCTTCAGAAGATAAGGGCTAAAAATAACACCCGACTTCCCCTTTCCTAGCATATTCGGCAAGCTAGATGGAACCAACTCCATTGTTCAGAATCCTTCGATTCTCGATCGGCCTTCTAGATGCTTCGTAACGCCCTATGGCACTACGGTCGATATTCCAGGATTCACAATAATTTGGTGTGGTGCTATGGGCCTACTAGGTAGTATTAATAACTCCTAGCCACAATAATTTTAATTTACTATTGCCTAAAAATAATAGGTCAATAATAATTAAAATAATAATGCCTAAATAAATTAGGTCTTCACACAACTATACCCATGGCAACTAACTCTCCTCTTGGCTTGCTCTCCTCCTTTTTGAGCTTTAGGAATGAGTTTCTTCGTTCCGTTGTGTGTCCATTACAATAACATGGGTTCCCTGTTTATACAAAAAGTAGGGCCCTTAAAATAATGGATTAAAAATTATCTTAAGGCTAATATTAGCCTAAACCTGTAGCAAAATGAAATGGGATTATTTCCCATAGTGGGTGGATTTGCAAAATTAGGAAGGGATAAATCACCGATGTTGAGCGGATAAGGTGATAGTGGGTTATATCCCACATTAGGCGGCCCTGGATAATAGCTCAGGCTTTATGAAGCCTCTCCACGCAGGTTTTAAGTGGTCAAAAGACCATGTGAGCTTAACCGCTCCCATTTACTTCTCCTCTCCACGTGGATCTCCACGCATGGGCCTTTACACCCCCCTACCACTGCTTCATCACCTATCCACCACGTGGACTTTAGCCATAGCATATGGGGTTGGTGGAGTTGTGTGGGATTTAATACTAATGCTTAACATTAATATGTGGAGGTTTGACATATATATGTGTGGTATGTGGCATATTACGTGGTATTTGGGAATAATACATGGTAAATAATTACAAAGTAATATGAAATTCGACCCACATGGAATATGATGAAAAATACCACTTGTCAACCTGCAATTGGAAAATCAAACTCATGGTGGCAAGCCACGTGGTGGCTTGTGGACCCACCATGTTGGCGATAATACTATAGTCCACACGACAGTCGAGCTCCCCTCCGTAACAAAAGTTGAGCCTCTTGTTCCGACCACCAAATTTTACGCCTATTGAAGACCAGAGGTTGAAAACCAAAAAATGACTCCCTTTTCCTTTTCGCCATGTGTCACAGTGCCATTGGTCCAAAATTGACCAATTGACCAAAGTTGACTTTCTCGTTGACTGAACTTTGACCAGACATATCTAGAGCTCCCGATGTCCGTTTGTCGCGTTCTTATAGTTGATGGAAAGATCTTAACATGATCTTCTACACTGACACCATTTAGGGATGTTTAGAGAACTTAAAAAAATTATCCCCTGATCAGGGTGTCCTGGTCTGCAGAATGGGTGCCCTAGTTTGTGCTAAAGGTGTAGAACTGAATTTCACAAGTCTGACAGGTGGTCTGAAACCCTCGCTGTGTGTCACATTAACTTCGCTGCACTACGTAAAATGTCTTTGGTAATCCAAAATGAAAGTGTAGACACCTAAATTTGGTACCTACCCGTTCATCACCGCGTGCACATACTTATTTTAATCGTCCCCCTTATTTAATTAAATGTTCATCTAGTCCTCATTAATTAATTAAGTGATATTAATTAATTAATCATTTAATATCTTACATGCCCAATTATCCCATCCACATTGATATTTATGCTGAGTAATTAATTAATTCATAATTAATTAACCCCGTTTATCTCGCCCTAACAAGCCTTCTATCTCTATTGCTTTTATCATACACACACATCCCCTTTTCTTTTCTAGCTTTTAGCTATTTTATGCCCTAACTACCCTTATCTCATCTCTTGCCCACCTAAGTGCTTTAAAGCATCATTTTATTCTTTAAGAAGCTCCAAATCCAGTCAAAAGCATAAAAACAACCCATTGGGGAAACTTTCCCTGTAATCAACGACGACCCAGCCCAGTCGTCGTTGACCTTATAACAATAGTTTCTTTCTTTCTATTCATCATCAGATGCATGCAACTTTGGGCTTCCTTATGAACTGAGCATCCTTCCCTATGTTGAACATCCTTGAAACATTTACACATCTTCTTGACATATTTTTAACGTGCTTGCATCGCTCATGGGTATTTCTCGTATCTAATCTCTTGCAAGTTTAGACCATCGACAACAATAGTTAGAGATTCTTCAACATCCACCTTACTTAGTTATTTTATTACAGGTTACTCTTATGCCTTACCTTTTCTTTGACCATATCTGACTCTGATACAGTCGTCATCATTTAGATTGGGTTGCCGTCGACCCAGGTCTAATTTTTCAATCAAATTTCCTCCCTTGTTATTTCTGGTCATTTTCTGGGGTTTTCTGTCTATGGTTCTTTCCTGCAAACTACTCACAACATACATAGGCTCTTGTCATCCTCCGATCGGCATTCAAACCCTTCAGGTCTGCAAATTCATCTTATTGTCTAGATCTACCCTCCCAGGTCACCGTCGACCTGCCTCTACATAGTTTGGGTCACTGTCAACCCAAACTAGATAACCGTCAATTTGCATTTATTACCATCTAATTAGTTTTTAGATCAATTTCTATCATCTTTCTAGATTCAGTGATATTCTTGTTTTTGCATGCTTCTACAATTTTATCCTTTACATCACTCTTTCTAAACAAATAGGGGTTGACATCCACAAAAGGAAGCTAATCACTTCTTGGAACCGCATTGTTGGGCAACCCCCACATATATTTATCTAATCCATCTTTATTCCAATTTTACAGGTATATCTAGTTGCAACAAGAATCAATCCTTTTGCACTCGTATCCACCACATCACACATCCGAGGCAACATAAAACCTCCAATATTTATGAGTTTGTGTAGCTTCTTTAGTAGCTAGCTCATTAATTTGATAATGAATGAGAAAATACATCAACATTTCTGGCACGCCTAGTGGGACCACCCTTTTGGTGATATTTTTCTTTTATGTCTATATTTTTGATTTTTTTGTCTTCTACTAACAATGCAGCATGAGGCTCCACTTTATTGCTTACTCGTGTTGGGTTCATGACTTGGATCGCTTATCACTCGAGATGTACAGATAAATAGGAAAAAGTGTTATCCAGGTATTCCTTGTTTTTTCCCTATTTGCTCTTTTTTTGCATCGTAACTTTTTGTTCTTGTCTGTGTCCTCATCAAATATCACACTTCATTTCGGGTTTAAAATGAACCTTTATTTCCTTGCATCATGCTTGCTCATATAGCTTAAATAGGGGTTTAACCTTTTACATATCACATCTTATCACACATGACCTAAAACTCACGAATCAAAGCACACATCAAAACACTCCATTTCCCAATAGAATGATTAGGATTTGATTACCCAACATGAAGCCACCTCATACATTCCCTAGCCAAAAATTACCCAAGACCAGACATAGATTGCCTTCTTCTAGGTCCTTTGTTATCCATCTCCCTTTTCTTTTTCACATTCTTAATCAAACCATAAAAGGAATTGTTTACTTGACTTGTCTGTTTAATAATGGAACCAAAATTTTCCTCGAGCAGTTCTCAAATGTCCTCCATGACCCCATCCAAACCATTGGTTACTTCTAGATCTTCCTCTAGCCCCATCTATGATTATCTCCACTACACGCCCTCTGCTTCTCGATCACATCAACCAGTAGCCCCTATTTTATCCCCATCACCTTACACCATCTTTGCTTCTACCCCACCATATTTTCCCCCATTACCTCATTCCCTTCCTGGACCATCTGACATCACCATACACACTTCACTTATGGATATTCCCCACAAGAACCCCATCCGTGACTTCCTCATCCATAGATATCAATTAGTAGATCATTTTTCACCTTATGACATTTCCCCTTCACCTGACATACATGTCTCAGCTAGGGACATTCGTTATGAGACTCCTATATCAGACCTTCCTGTTATTGCCCCATCCACGTCATCTTACCATGAACCTACTTATCACCATGCTCATACATCCCCCAAACAATCCCATCTTTATCTCGTGACATCTTTAGAAAACCATTTCCTAATCCCTCACCAACAAGTTCAACTTCACCTTCTACATCACATCAAATTAATCCATTCTCAATTAACACCATACATCATATTCCTTCCTCCACATCTATTTTATCCACTTCTTTGTCTATTCCCATCCTAGATATTGCACCCTTGGCCCCTTTGAACATTATTCCCATGTCCACCATATCCAAACCTACCCTATCTACCTTCCTTACTTCTACCACTTCTCTTACATCCACATTCAGTCCTACTCTTATAACATTTGCATTAGCCTTAGTTGAACCTGCCTCTCTATCCACACCTATCATGCTTAAACCATTGACCACATCTCTTCCGAGCACACCCATCATTACCTTTATATCTACTACATCCACAAATCCACCCAGGTATACCTTGATATCCTTCTCACATATTTCCTTGCCCATGCCTACACCATTTATTTCATCCCAATCTTCTACATCTACCATCCCCACATCTACATCCCCCATAGTATCTCTTTAATCCACATCCACAATGCCTCCTGAGACAAGCACAAAAGGTATTCATACCTCTACTATAGAACCCCTCATTTCTATACCGATTCATCCACCATCTATATCACCTCCTTCCCATATAGACTTCATCAATAGAATCATCCAAACACCCCTTTCTATTTCTGTAGTTACGCCTAGGCCCATTATTGATTTCACACCCACACCCACACCATATCCCATAATAAACGCTACCCCTCTATTTAGATGTATTCCACCTTTTCCAATAATACCATCTTTAGAATCTATACCGGTGCCACTTTCCGTGGTCCTGCCCACACCTACCGCATCGACCATCATGACCACATCCCCATTATCTCCTTCCTCATCCACACCACCTACATCATTTGAGCAATATTGGAGAGCACTTCAACTTGTAACCTCCATGGGTGATCCTCCCATCTCATACACACAAACCAACATTCCCATATTGAACCAATCTCCATCCTCCTTGGAAAAAATCATGCAAAAATTACTCCTACCATTTGCCACAACATCACCTTCTGATCCACCTATCGAAATCATTGTCATCCCTACTAAGGGAAATCCTCAAAAATCCAAATCCAAAAACCTAGAATCCTTCCACATCGATCCTTTGAGTGTCCTCATAAGAAGATCGAAATTCCTCCAATCAAGACCAAATCTATGTCTTCTATCTTGGGGCCGCATCCATCTATCTTAGGACCCCCTCCTCCATCATGACCAGTCAACCAACCCAAATCCAAACAATTTGATTCTCTCTTAGGACCAAAACCCTCATCAAAAACACCTCCACCTATCCATCCATCCAAGCCTAGATCATCCACCACAGTGTCTTCTTCCAGACCACCTAGACCTTGACACAATCCACCTTCACCCACACCATCCACACCATCTCATAGGACCTCTCTTGGTACACACATCGAATCATATGCGGAGGTCCTCCAACATCTACTTCAAACTTCTGCCATCACACTCCCGCCTATCATGGCCTTTGACCCAAGTCATTTGAAGCCCTCATGGTTTAATTCCCATTGTATCTGTGCCTATCATCATACTCCAGGTCACGACACTGATCATTGTAAGGCCCTGCAGACCATCATCCACGATCTTATTGAGCTAGAGGATCTCCTTGGTGAGTATCCTTCTCCATCTACTACTTCATCCATAGCCCATCCGAATCCTTTTACCACATCCACATCCATTTAGCCTCTTGGATCTCGTCACCCATCCACATAATCTCCTATAATTCCTCTTGATGAGGGTCCTCCTTTGTTCATCGATACTATTTTCCTGGCTGCACCACCTTCATGATTCGTTATTATTAGCATCATATCCATCCATCTTTGGGGGAGTATCATCCCCTCCTTTTTGATCTTTTCACATCCTTCTTCTTATCCTCATCGATTCGTCCTCTTGTGTTAGGGGGACTTCTCTTTAGGTTCTGCCTTCTTGCAGATTTGTTCCTCATCAGGTTTGAAATCATCTTATTTCATCTAGCTCATCTAATCACATTTTATATCCCCTCCTCCTATGACCACCTTCATGGCCATATTTTTGCTTCCTTTCAGAAGCACCATGGCTTTATCTAAAACCCACCATTGTGGCACCTATTTTATAATATTTATTTAACTCGTCTCATCTGATCCTGATTTATCTTTTCCCTCTAGGGGGACCATTTATTCGTCCTAGATGCATGTGATTTACTTCCTTAATAGGCATCGCTTACTATTATTTTCGCTTGTTCATCTCATCCCATATTCCTAACGCAACGTTAACTTTAGTGGCCTCGTAACTTTATCATAATGTCATTACTCCAAAAAAAATTCAACGCAGAAAGTTTTCCCCCAACTAGATTAGACCATACACTATCACGAGAAAGTTTGGGTCAGGAGCCTATTGTTTGGCCTCCCTTAATGGTAAGCTGGAAGTGGAATGTCTTAATTGCGACCATTCTATTGTTAGCACATTTACCAATGCTCCCTTAGTCATGTCTTCAGATCATTCCTCCATCTTAGCCTTTTCCATATCTCATCGTGATGATTTAGAATTATGTGGTCTTTCATCACTTCCTACATATGACCTTAAATATAGGCACTACAGCTCTTCCCGTAGCATATTCCTTATGGATAGGTTCTCCCCTTTAGTGAGAAATCCACAATCATTACATCTATCACCCTCTTATTCACCTATTGGAACCATGCAAAAAGTCCAGGGGTTTCTCTTGTACATCTTTATCCCCTCCTAAGTGGTCTACTTAACTATTCCCATCTTTCCCCCCATGTAAAAATAAAAAATCATGGATGCTTAAATAAAAAATCAAAGTTATAAAAAATAGACTGATCCCTCGAAGGACAATTGTTCATGAAAAAAAAACAAAAAATCAAAAGCATGAAATCAAAAAAAAAAAAGACCGATCCCTCGAAGGATGACTATCATTTTATTGTATAACGTAGACCATACCCTTGAAGGATGGATACTCTTTATGGAATTTGAAGGCTTCCTTCATTGATCAACCTTCCATTAGCATCCTAAGAAAGCTTCCCGCATTGATCAACTTTATCTAGCAGACTTCCCGCATTGATCTGTTTGCTCTTTCCCCTTCCCAGAGCTGGGGCACAGTTTTACAGAATACCACTTTTTGGGAGAACCCTCTTTCCTCTGTACAAGTTTCATCTAAAACATATCTGTCATGTCAACATTAGGTTTATGAGATCATCTCATCCATTATTTTCTCTTGATATTTGATATAACTAACTATTGTTGGTTATCTACTAACATTTGTTTTGGTCACATGTGCCTTCCGTTACCTGGATCCCCTTTTTGTTTACCTCCAATGTAGTTGAAGGTATATTTTCCTTATACATTCCTCCCTATAATGTAGTGTTGTTCACACCTATAGGTTACCACTATTGCGAGGCATTTTTATCCTAATCCTATCGCATCTATTTTTCAGCACATCTTTCTTCACCTCAATCACCTATATGTTATCTGTCTATCTTACAACACATTTATTCAAACTTACATCTATCATTAATCACATTCATTCTTAATTTGTTTCCATCACATCTTACCCATATACATTCTAATCATCATGATCAAATTTAAAGCATATTACCACATTACACATTTATATTAATCCACACACATGCACATCTAAAATAACCATCTAATCACACATTTATTTCACCATCATCATCAAATATAAAACAAACATACAATCTAAAATCACCATCACATCTAGTCTAAAATCCATCATCATGACATATTATCTAAAATCATCATCACACTGAATTAAATCCATCACATCACATAATGAACACATAATAATCCATGACAAAACCATATATCATATATAAAAAAGAATCTCAATACATCATGACCTCTAGGGGGCTCCCTCAAAGCAGAAATGCTACCAAAATCAGTAAAGTGAATATTTGTGGCTCTCAAGTCCTCATCTCCCTCTAGGGAAGGTACAACACCTGAACCATTCGCGCCATCGCCACCCTCCTCTCACCGCAGCTAAGATACACTTTCTATACTCCTCGATGGCTTAGCTCCACTTTTCGCTTGCCTTTGGAGATGATCCCAGTATCTCGGCATCTAAGGTAGCCTATGGATCATAATGTCCTCATAATATTTAGCCTTGGTAGCCAATGCTAAGTACCTATCCAACCCAATCATATTAGGGGTGTCATTTGTCATGATCCTTGTGGTGCCACCTGAACACCACTGGCTGAATCTGTTGCTACAATAGTAGTCAGATCTCTAAAATGGGCCCTATAGGCTTCCCTCTTCTTGCGGTAGCGGTCTCTCTCCTGAACAAATCAATATCTCTCCTAAGTGACTGCATCCCACTACTGCAAGGTTGTGTCTCTCTCTAATCTCGTCTAATCTAGCTTGACACGTAAGTGTGCCACCTCCGCAGCCTCTCCTTTTCCATCTCCACCACCTCCTAGAGCCACCTTAACCTCAACCTCTATCTCCTCTTATCTCCCCCTCTCCTCCCTCCTCAACCACCCGAGCTGCCCATGCTGCCGTATGCCAATTGGAGTATCCCGATCCTACTCTGACATTATCGTCATCATCCCATGGTGCAACCTCCTCCTCTTATGGGTATGCCATAGTAGGACTCGACAACTCTCTATCCAAATCTTCCCTCCTGTACAAAATCAAACCACGAGGCACTATCTGGATTACTCCAAAGTGTTGTCTCACCCTATCAAATTAAATGGCCTCGATCATCTTTAACCATATCCCCTAAATCCACCTCGTCCTCCTCATCCCTACTATTTCTGCATCTGCACCAAGCCTTATAGGGAATCCCGAGTATGACCTCCATATAATATGATCGACATATAAATTTGATAGCCAATCCACATACCAAACCACCCTCCTCTCACTCCTGTCACCAAAGGCCTAATCGACCCTCCATCTCAAAAATCCAATTGCTAACTGAATATGGTCTCCTGTGACCCATGGAAGCCCTGGTGGCCTAATTACTGCAATATGTTCATAAGCCTAACAATGTAGAAAGAATCCTACATCCAACCATGACCTCCTACCCACCCTTTATCTAGATAGATCATGGTAAAACTGAGCTTACAAAGTGGTCCCAAATGAAAAGTCTATCTGGTGATCCACTATATCGGCCACTACACCAGTCAACACCCATGGAAACTGAGCTCCTCATGAGTTTGGAAAAGCATAACATGATATTTTCATCATCACCATGCAAATCAATCGGCTGCATAATACACCAACCTCATATCTCAAGTCATATGCAAAGGCCCCTAAAGAAAACCTGCTCTGGGGCACATCGGCTCTGAATAGCTACATCAACACTGCTAATATACTATCACCAATAATGGGGACTATTTTCTCCCCCTATATCGATAATATGAGAATCTGATACACATCCTCTAGGGTGATAGTCATCTCTCCTATCCTGAACCAAAATGTACACGTCTACCTATCCCACCTATCAACCAAAGAAATCATAAGCCCCACATCCCATGGGATCCTCTGATAGTATCTGAATTCACCTAATCCCAATGTAACCAAGTGATCCCACTCAACATCTGTGACATATCCTATGATCTGCTCATATAGAGCATGCACTCTGTCCCTCAAATATAAGGTCTCTTTAGCTTGAAATCACAACCAAAACATGCATACATTAGATCTCTGATAAAAAAATCCAAGTGCATTAAATTCCATCCAAATCCATTTTTAGCCAATCTAACCCTAGTTAATGCTGACCCAGGTTGGTTCGACGTGCTTTAGGGTCAGTTGACATGCCTTAGGGCCCAGTCAACGTCGACCCATTTAGGTCATCACCAACCACCCATGGCGCCATCCATTTTTCTACAAAAATGTAAAAAATAAATAAAAAATTAAGTTCAATTAAAAATCAACATGGGTTTTTGTTACTCACCATCCTCTACACCCTCTGGGGTTTCCTCACAGCTCTGACGACCTCAATCTCTCAGTTTCTCTTTAATCACTCTTCTTTTTATCATCAAATTTACACGTGAAAATGAGCATTGTCAACCGATCACTGGGCTTATATAGCTCATTGACACTTGGTCGCCATCGACCCCTTTGGGCTGTAGTCAATTGGCATTAGTCTTTGTCGAGTGGCCTTAGTGGTAACTGTTATCCATATTTTGTCCCTGGGCAAGATATTGGATCAGAGCAACCCCGCACTAAAAGAACCTGAGAAATCACATTTGGTTTCTGCAAATAAATTACAGGGGGACTCTATAATGGAAGTGGAGGGGCCTCTGAAAATCAAACAACAACGTGTAGGAGAAATCCATAAGATGGCTCTGTCGAGTAGATCCGGGCCTTAAATCCATTCTACAGGTTTCAGGTGGGCTCAAAAATAGATTAGCAGGGTCAGACGTGTCGGAGCAGCGCCATAAGAGAAGCCAGGAGCAAGAAAAGGAAGAAACGATGAAGACCTGAAGTCTTCAGGCTCAAAACACCCCTGGAATGAGTCCAAAAATTGGCTAAGTATGGAGGATGTTGCGAAGAAAGCCACGTGTTGAAATGATGCTTCTCCAAGGGTGAATCCAAGAAAGGAATTTCAAATGAGCGCCAGGATTCCACATGTCTAAGGCTCCCAAAATTTGCACGGCAGTTGAAAAGTCTTTGGCTAAGCAGGAAGGTGCCAGGTGTCAGCTCAGTGCAAATCTGAGAAGGACCCCCAAGGTGAAGACTCAAACTCGTGCCAGCCCTCCATGTATCAAATGGTCAACAGAGGTCAAAATGTGAACATGGAAGGCCTAAAAAAGGGTTAAGTATAGAAGTATTAGTAGAGAGAGCCACATGTCGGAGTGGCACATCTCCAAAGTTAAATCCAAATGTGGAGGACTAAACAAGCGCCAGCTCACCACGTAGCCCAGGGTCCAAAAAGGTAGGAAGGAACTTGTTGAAAATTCCAAAATCCTGCGGAGGCTTCCAAGTGTCAACCCGACACTCCTTCAAAGGAAAAATCTTGATCGGGAGTTTCAATGAGTAGAGAGCCTCCACGCATCCAGTCTCTTCGAAGGGGACAAAGTCGGGCTGAATAGTTAATGCATAGTGGTAGGCCGACAGAGAGTGCCAAGTGTCCACACGGTGCTAACTCAAAGTTGAATCTGAGAGAGGGTTCTCAAACAAGCGTCAAACCACCGCATGTCCCCGGTCAAGGAATATGACCCCGCCGAGCAAAGGACTTAGCTGAGAAATATAGAAATTGAGCAGGCCAATGGATGAAGCCACGTGTCAGCGCCATGCCATTCCAAAAGCAAGTTACAGAGGCTGCCCTCTGACATGTGCCAGCTAACCATGTGTCCCATATTAAAGAAGGGGCCCATTTTTCAAACTAGTTTTCCTGCTCTATTGTACGGACCCGATACAAACTTTGAAGGGGCATATCTTTCGACTTAGGGCTCAAAATATTGTAAATCTGACACCGTTGGAAAGATCTCGGCCTCGCCCATGCCATGGAGATCTGAAACTTTAAGGTTGGGGAGGTTAGGTAAAGAAAAATGGGGAAAACATCTTCAGGGCCATTAATGCGGATCTATTTTCCTCAACAACCAGATCAGGTTCGATTTGCTCCGCCGTTTCCTCCTCCTTTGAGGCACCGAACCAGAGATTGATACAGTCAAGACAAATTTGGGGGAAGATTTTGTAGGAGGCATTAATAGTAGTGGTTGAGCTTTGACCTACTTTTCCCGCTTCTCTCTCTTTATTCTCTTTGGTTGAATCTATAAATACATGGTCGAGACTCATTGTAAAGGGTTGGACATTCTTTTGTTTTGTAGGCTCCCTTCTTCTCCTTGGAAAGTGAATTCGTCGAGTTTCAGACCTCCCATATAGACTGTAAACACAAATTTTGCCTTGTTACTATTGTAATGCATCGTATCAATCCATGAGAGTAATAATGCATGTTCTGTGGGTGATCTTCATCCCTTTCTATGTTAATTGTTGTCTTCTGATCCTTCATTACAACTCTGGTTATTTGTGCATGTTTTTGTGTTGCATTCTTCTGGTTTGTGTCTGCCAGAAAAACAATTGTTCATCACTCCTTTGGTGTATCACCTGGTAGCTTAAGTTTTATTTGCTTTGCATCCCTTCTTAACTCTGTCTCCTTGGAAAATTAGAGTAGGATTTAGGATAGACCATCTGTAATTTTACGCATACACCTAAACAGAGGAGTAGGAACCAACCTTAATCTGGAGAGTTTTTTCCCACCTGCGAAGTCCCACACTTTAGGGGAAAAACTCAATGTTATGTGAATCACACCAAATGAATCTACCTTAGAAAAGTAGATCTAATGACTCATTTGGGGTGCTATGATTTTGTATTAACAGTTTTGGCACGCCCCGTGGGACAAAGAAGTCTCCATTTTTATTACAATAAGATTGATGTGCACTTGCTGTGATTCTAGCTTTTTAGAAGCTCTTAAGAACTACACATCTGGTAACTCCAAAAGGGACATAATCCACTGGTTTAAGCTGTCCAAGTTTCTAAAGTTCATGAGAAGGATACAAAAAAGGTCAAGAACAAAAGTAGGAAAATTTGTACACATACACTTGTCTCCAGACAGAAGGAGAAGAGGAAGAAGAGCCCAGAAGTCTCTATCTCCACCAAATAGAGCCTTATCAACACCTCCTCCTAGTAGGCCATTTTTTTAATCAAGAAGGGTGCTCAGGCTGATCAGGATGGCACACCAACAACCAAATCCTTATGTCAATTTCACTGGCAACAACCCACTTGCTCTGAATATACAAAACCTAGTCCCGATGGCGGCATTAAAGAGCATCCCATATTTCATTGGAGAAAACCAGACTTGCCCTGGTGACCACGTACAAGACATTGCAAACATCTGTACAATTCATGAGATCATTGAGATGGACATTATAGTCAAGTTTCTAGCCTCTTCACTCAAGGGAAAAGCTTCACAATGGTTCAGAAGCCTAGAAGTAGGCTCTATTCAATCTTGGGACCATCTGTGCATAGCTCTTCACAACCAGTTTGGAGAGAAGGGAGATAACCTATCCTTGCTGAAGCAGCTGACAGCAATCAAGAGTGCTCTGAATGAGCAACTGACGGATTTCAACCTCAAATTTTAACGGACCTGGGACAGGATTCCAACAGAAGTAAAGCCCACTAATGAAGGTACCTTCTTATACTTCCTTAGAGCTTTGAATTCTGATATTTCTTTGATGATTCAGTCAATGGGGGGCACAAACTTACCTACAGCCTATAGCCTTTCCATAGGAGCTGAGAATCATTTGATTCAGGCTGGAAAACTTGCTCCTAGGCCATCCATGCCTCTATACCCTGAGTTAGGAAACCCAGGTACTAGCCAAACACCCACATTAGCTCCTATACCCACCCCCAGGATTCAAAGTTTAGTTGAAGCCTCCACTTCATCATCTAACACCTCAAAGGAGCTTCAAGAAGTTATGAAACAACTGCAAATCCTAGGAAATGAGCTAGTAACCATCAAAAGACAACAGACTCAAGGTTCTAGGCCATATTAGCCTCAGGCTCAGTATCAGGCTAGACCCCCGTATCAACAAAATAGACCACTAGCCCAGGCTGTAAATCAAAGTCAACACCAAGGGAAACCTCAAGCTACTAGACCTTTCAAGCCATATGATCCAAACACAGCTTCGACATCAAGGGCATTGGTTCCTACACATAATAACATGGCACAAGAGTATGATTGGTGTTTCCCATGCAATCAACCACATAATCAATTGATGTGCTTTAATGGTTTACTAAATCAGGCTCTAATGGTGTAAACCATTGGTGGGTCACAAGAACCTAGCCATGAAGAAAATCAACAGCAATGAGCTCAGCAAGAAGGACCCCCAAGCGAAACTATGCTTGTCAATTGGCAGGCTGAAGACTTATGTGGAATGAATCAGACTCCTTCTCAAAGTATAGCTGCCAATACATGGTCCAAGAAGAGAAATATTGGAGAAGGACATTCACCAAGCTCATGTGATCCTCAACCCTCCATTGCTCCACAAGGTATTGGCATTCAAAATACAACTCCCAATGTACAGATTCAATCCAAGCCACCTTCCAAATCTACTCAGGCACCGGTTGTAACAGTCCATGTACAATACAAAAATGTGCTAGGGAAGGGGCAGTAGAAGGACAGTTCATTTAATATCATTGAGAAAATGAAGAGGAAAAGTGTGAACATTTCACTATGGGAGTCACTGGCCATTCCAGGGAAGAGGGATCTATTGTAGACTGCCATGCAAAATTGGTCAAGCTCAAATCAAACCCTTAGCTAGCAAGAGAAAGTGCTTACCAATACAACCCAACCTGAGAGAAACCATGGAGAACAATGAGGTAAGAATCTGAAGCCTCCTCCATTTTATGTTTCATTAATCATTGGAGAAAAATTGGTGCATAATTGCATGATTGATTCGGGGGCAAGTAGTTTTGTAATGCCCAAACAAATAGCTGATCAACTGGGCCTCTAGTATGAAGTCATCTCTAAAGGAGTAGTACAATTGGATGGGACAACAATGACCACTGTTGGAGTTATCAAGGATCTGAGCCTCACTCTGCATGCCTGCCCTAATGTGACTGTATTGCAGAACGTATCGGTCATAGACTTGCCACCACATTTTGCATTATGTTTGTCTAGGGACTTCATTGCCAAAATTGGAGGATATTTGTTTGCTGAATGGTCACATATGCTCTTTAGAACAAGGTATGGAATAAAGGCCACAATCAGATTAGAGCCCATAGTGGATTATCACATTGAGTCCTCTATGCCTAGCCCAATCAATGCAAATTGTTTGACTTTTGATCAGGAGGACCTCCTAAACACTTTTGAGGTAGATACCAAAGTAGGGTGTATCCCGGACTTCACTCTCGATGAATGGGTAGTCAAAAGACATGCTTTTGATCCCTATAAGGAGATGGAAGAATCTAAACTAGGAGTCTACTACCTACATGAGGAGAATCATCCTCTTCTTGACATCCTCAAGCCAGAATGTAAAGATGACAATGAAGTATGGAAATTGTTCTTTGATGGCTCAAGGAGCAGACAAGGAGCCAGAGGAGGAGCTATGATTGTGTCCCCCCAAGGTATGAAGTATTATTCGGCCTTCAAATTTCAGTTTTCCTGCTCAAATAACACTGCAGAATATGAGGCTTTGGTTCATGGATTGCATTGGGCCAGAAGATGAGGAATCAAGAACCTACAGGTGTTTGGTGATAGTGAACTGGTTGCCAATCAAGTCAAAGGAAAAAATGCTATCAAGAATGACCTGCTCAAAAGCTACAAGAGTAGGGTATGGGATCTCATTGAGGATTTCAAAGCCTTCAACATTGTGTCCATACCTAAGAAGGAGAATGAAGCTGCTGATAGGCTTGCAGTAGTTGGAGCCAAATTTGATGTGGTTGACAACATCAAGAGGGACAAAGAACAACCACATATCCATGTGATTGTGAGGCCAGCAGTGCCAGATAATAACACATGCTGGTAGGTGTTCGAGAATGATCAGCAGATCATCAATTTTTTGCAAGAGGAAGCTGAATTCTCAGCTAGAAATCAAAGCAGACTAGAGAAGTAATATGGAGATCAAGTAGTGTAGCTGCATACAAACAAGCTTCCCAAAGGCTTAGTGACATTGGAGTCTATCTTCAATCCCAATGATTAGTTTCGAAAAGAAAAGGCTAATATACAGATCAAAGGAGAAGATTCAGAGTCAATTCTAGTTGGAGAAGGAAAAATGCTTCAAATTGGCAAAGTGGCCACTGAGCAAGAAAGGTATGAATTCATGCAACTTTGCCAAGAGTTTCCAGATGTATTTTCTTGGAGCTATGAGGACCTCAGAGGGTTCAATCTAAAGTTAGCCCAACACACAATCGAACTAGATCCAGCTGCTAAGCCCATCAGGAAAAAGCAGAGACCAGTCAATCCACATATTGAGCCTCTGATGAAGAAAGAGCTGAGCAAGCTGATAGAGGCAAATATCATATTTCCAATCAAACACTCAAGTTGGGTCACAAATTTGGTCCCAGTCAGGAAGAAGAGTGGAGAGATTAGGTTGTGTGTTGACTTTCGTGACTTGAACAGAGTGTCCCTCAAAGACCACTACCCACTCCCCTCAATGGAGAAAATCTTGGAGGTGGTGTCTGGATCGGAGAGATTCTCTCTCCTAGATGGCTACTCAGGGTACAACTAGATCATGGTAAAAGAAGATGATCAGTTCAAAACGAATTTCACCACTAAATGGGGCACCTATGCCTACAAAAAAATTCCATTTGGATTGTCTAATGTTGGAGCCACTTTCCAAAGGGCAATGAATATGGCATTCAAAGGGCTGAGCAACAAAATAGTGCTGATCTACCTGGATGACATTACTGTGTTCTCTAGAAATGTAACAGACCACCTTTTTCACCTAAGGCAGGTGTTTCAAAGGTGTAGGAGATTTGGGGTATCACTGAACCCTAAAAAATGCATATTCTTGGCCCATGAGGGTAGGCTTCTAGGCCACATTGTGTCAAAGGAAGGTTTGGTAATCGACCCAGAGAGAGTTGAAGCAATAAGGGCATTTCCATTACCAAGCCATAAGAAGGCTCTTCAAAGCTTCTTAGGAAAAATCAATTTTGTCCGCAGGTTTGTACCAAACTTTGCTGCCCTTGTCAAGCCAATCATGTTGATGTCGAAGAAGAGTTTGGTGTTTAGGTGGACAGCTGAAGGAAAAGCAAGTTTTGAGGCCATCAAAGAAGCTATATCACAAGCCCCAACTCTCATGAATCCAATTTTTTCTAAGGATTTCATATTGTATGCCTTTGGTGGCAGTGACATGATTTCTGCAATCCTAGTACAATAGAACAAAGAAGATACAAAGCAGCCAATTGCTTTCTTCAGCCAGGGTCTAGAGGATTATGAAGTAAGATACTCCTTCATCGAAAAGTAGGTCCTGACAGTGATAAGAGGTTTGAAGAAGTTTAAGCATTTGGTTTCAAACAACAAAATCCAATTGTTAGTCTCCATGCAGGAGTTAAAGACTTCCTTCTCAACAAGGATATGAATGAGAAACGTGTAGGATGGATCACTCATGTCATGGAGTATGACATTGAGATCAAGGTCACTAAGCTGGTCCATGGGAAGGGATTGTGTGAATAGCTGGCCTCGAGTCAGCAAGAAGAAGCAAGTGGAGGAAAGGAAGTTGTTTTTGTCTTGCAAAATAGTCAAGAGGAAGAGAATGAGGATGTGCCCACTCCTTGTTGGACTTAGAACATGGTGCGCTTCCTTCAAAAAGGCCTGTGTCCTCTAAAAATGAATAAAACAAAAAGGAGACACTTTAGACTATAGGCCATCCCATATGTGCTCATTGACGACGTCTTGTTTAAAAGGGACATCAATGGCGTTTTGTTAAGATGCATTGGGATGGATCAAATTGAAAGAGTGTTACAAGAATTCCATGATGAAGCAGCTAGAGGCCATTTTTCTCCATGAGTGATAATGCTTAATATCATGAAGGCAGGTTATTATTGGCCCAGGGTGTTTAGTGATTGCTATGCGTGGATCAAAAAGTGCAAGAACTATGCATTTTTTAGAGGTAAGGAAAAGCTAGCAGCACTACCATTACATCCAATTTCAGTAGATTGTCCATTCATGCAATGGGGATTGGACTTCATCAGGGTCATCAATCTAAATTCGATCCAAGGCCACAAATGGATTCTGACGGCAAAGGACTATTTCACCAAGTGGACCGAGGTAGTGGCACTCAAAGAAGCTAATGAGTCTAGTATACTAGATTTTTATGAAGGGATAATGACCAGATTTGGAGTGCCATCCACCATTATATCAGATAATACATTGGCATTCATGGGTTCCAAAATCAAGGGATGGTGTGTGAGTAATGGGATTCACTTAATCACTTCATTAAATTATTACCCTCAGGGTAATGGCCAAGCAGAGTCTACAAATAAGAACCTGCCAAAGATTATCAGAAGAACTCTGGATGAAAATCAGAAAACCTGGCACATGAAACTCAAATCAGCCTTATGGGCTGATAGGACAACACCCAAGAGATCTACAAGCAACTCTCCATTCAAACTTGTCTACGGGAAAGAGGTAGTGTTGCATATATCACTTGAGTTGCCAGCATTGGAACTCATGAAGCAACCAGAGGTGTCCGAGTTTGAACCAATGGAAACCAGGTATGTAGAGCTGATGGAATTGGAAGAGACCAGAGAACATGCACTTAAAACAATAGAGAAGGATCATGCTTCAATCAAGAGATGCTTTGACAAGAAGGAAAGAACAAGGACCTTCTAGGAAGGAGACCTGGTTTTGAAATGGGATGCAAATTGAGCAAAACTAGGAAGGCATTCCAAGTTTGATGCTATTTGGAGTGGCCCTTACATGGTCACAAAATGTAAAAGTAGCAATGCTTTCCAATTTTCTACATTAGATGGTGAAGAATTGTAGATTCCAGTGAATGGAATGTATCTTAAACACTGCTACTAGAAGGAAGGTTCTCACCTTGTACATATTAGTCTAGTTTCTCTTTCCTCTAAGTGCTTGTGCACATTGTCTTGTTGTAGTTTAGGTTTCTTTTCTCCTAAGTGCTTTGCACACTCTGCATGTTCTACTTGGAGCATGTATGATTTCAAATTTTGTATATAGTTGTGGTGTTGTTTTATTTCTCTTGCACAACTCATTCAAATCCAAGATGAAGCCCCAGGTCAAAACAATTTTCTACTCTTAAAAACCATAATTTCAAGATTTCTTGTGAAGACTGAGAATGCAAACAGTCAGGCTCATGAATCAAAGGTGGAATCAATATTAGACAATCGTTCTCGACTCCATGCCCAATGGATACGACAAGGCAATTGATCTTTTCATCTAGCAGACAGATACCCCTGTGAGTCACCAAATTGTTATCCATATTTTGCCCCCCGGGCAAGATATTGGATCAGAGCGACCCCGCACTGAAAAAACCTGAGAAATCACATTTGGTTCCTACAAACAGATTGCAAGGGGACTCTATAATGGAAGTGGAGGGGCCTGCGAAAATCAAACAACAACATGTAGGAAAAATCCAGAAGATGGCTATGTCGAGCATATTCGGGCCTTAAATCTATTCTACAAGTTTCAGGTGGGCTCAGAAATAGAACAACAGGGTCAGACATGTCAGAGTAGCATCATAAGAGAAGCCAGGAGCAAGAAAAGGAAGAAACGACGAATACCTGAAGTCTTTGGGCTCAAAACAATCTAGGAATGAGTCAAAAAATCAGCTAAGTATGGAGGATGTTACGGAGAAAGCCACGTGTCGGAATGACGCTTCTCCAAGGGTGAATCCAAGAAAGGAATTTCAAACAAGTTCCAGGCTTCCATGTGTCTAAGGTTCCCAAAAGTTGCATGGTTGTTGAAAAGTCTTTGGCTAAGCAGGAAGGTGCTAGGTGTCAGCTCGGTGCAAATCCAAGAAGGACCCCCAAGGGGAAGACTCAAACTCACGCCAGCCCTCCACGTAGTAAATGGTCAATAGAGGTCAAAAGGTGGACATGACAGGCCTAAAAAAGGGTTAAGTATAGAAGTATTAGTAGAGAGAGCCACGTGTTGGAGCGGCGCATCTCCAAAGTTGAATCCAAATACAGAGGCCCAAATGAGCACCAACTTGCCATGTAGCCTAGGGTCTAAAAAGGTAGGAAGGAAATCGTTGAAAAGTCTAAAATCCTATGGAGGCTTCCAAGTGTCAACCCGACGCTCCTTCAAAGGCAAAATCTTGATCGGGAGTTTCAACGAGTGCAAAGCCTCCACGCATCCAGTCTCTTCAAAGGGGACAGAGTCGGGTTGAATAGTCAATGCATAGTGGTAGGCCGATGGAGAGTGCCAAGTGTCCACACGGTGCTAACTCAAAGTTGAATCCGAGAGAGGGTTCTCAAACAAGCATCAGACTGCCGTGTGTCCCTGATCAAGGAATATGACCCTGCTGAGCAAAGGACTTAGCCGAGAAATATAGAAATTGAGTAGGCCAGCGGATGAAGCCATGTGTCAGCCCCATGCCATTCCAAAAGCAAGATATAGAGGCCGCCATCTGACATGTGCCAACCAACCATGTGTCCCATATTAAAGAGGGGGCCCATTTTTCAAACTGATTTTCCTGCTCTATTGTATGGACCCGATACAAACTTCGAAGGGGCATATCTTTTGACTCAAGGCTTGAAATATTACAAATCTGAAATTATTGGAAAGATCTCGGCCTCGCCCACACCATGGAGATCTGAAAGTTTAAGTTTGGGGAGGTTAGGTGAAGAAAAATGGGGAAAAAATCTTCAAGGCCATTAATGTGGATCTATCTGCCTCAACAACCAGATCGGATTCGATTTGCTCCATTTCCTCCTCCTTCAAGGTGTTGAACCAGAGATTGATATAGTCAAGACTGATTTGGGGGAAGATTTTGTAGGAGGCATTAATAGCAGTGGTTGAGCTTCGACCTGCTTTTCCCGCTTCTCTCTCTTTCTTCTCTCTGATTGAATCTATAAATACAGGGTTGAGACTCATTGTAAAGGGTTGGACATTCTTCTATTTTGCAGGCTCCCTTCTTCTCCTTGGCAAGTGAATTCGTGGAGTTTCAGACCTCCCATATAGACTGTAAATGGAATTTTTCGTTACTATTGTAATGCATCATATCAAGCCATGAGAGCAATTATACATTTTCTGTGGGTGATCTTCATCCCTTTCAGTGTTAATTGTTGTCTTCTGATCCTTCATTACAATTCTGGTTATTTGTGCATGTTTTTGTGTTGCATTCTTCTGGTTTGTGTCTGTCAGCAATTTTTTTTTTCATCACTCCTTTGGTGTATCACCTAGTAGCTTAAGTTTTATTTGCTTTGCATCCGTTCTTTAACTCTGTCTCCTTGGAAAATTAGAGTAGGATTTAGGATAGACCCTCTGCAATTTTATGCATACACCTAAAAAGAGGAGTAGGAACTAGCCTTAATCTGGAGAGTTTTTTCCCACCTACGAAGTCCCACACTTTGGGGGAAAAACTCAATGTTATGCTAATCACACCAAATGAATCTACCTTAGAAAAGTAGATCTAACAACTCATTTGGGGGTGCTGTGATTTTGCACTAATAGTAACCATTTTGGGATTTCTCCCCTCTTTCTTGAATCCCTTTTCAGGGCATTATTTATTGTTAACTATTAAGTCTGAATTTGTGGTCATCTCCATTTTTCCCTTTGGGCATTTTAATTCAACATTCAAACTATCCCTCCTTTGGGCACATGTAACACTCTCCAAGTCCACATCTGTGGCCATATCTTTTTCCTTCGAGCATGTTAATCATATCTACTTGTTAAGTCCACCTTTTGTGGCTATAATCACTCCTCTTTTGGGAATTTTATTTTATAATCCTATCCAACTGTGCATGAAATCCTCCTTTGAGGTAATATTCATCTTCCCCTTTGGGCATTACATTCATTATATCAAGTTCACTTTTGTGGCCATATTTGTCCCCGTCCTTGGGGCACCATTATTTTTAATTAAAGTCCACCTTTGTGGCCATACTTTTCCCCTCTTGGGGCATACTTTTTTTCCTTTTTGCCTTCGCAACCATAGCTTTCTTCACTTGGAGCATATTTGACTTTTCCTTTTTTGCCCTTGTGGCCATGCTTTCCCCCTTTGGGGCATATTACTTCATCACTCACTTTTTCATTTTGCCTTATCGGCCATTTTTCGTGTGCCATTGGACACCATATCATTCATCCTCGTCCCTTATGGACACATACCTATTCCCTCGTTTCCTCATGTACGAAGGATTTCACATACCTTTCGCATATAGTTACACATAATTTGATGACTTTCCTATGGCCCGTTGGTCATCCTGACCTACATCCATACTGCAGTGACCTTCACCCACTCACTGGTTCATAGAATGTTACAACTTGTCTCTATTGAGACCATAATTGTCCTCTACCAATGTGATATTAGAGTCACCGTGATAGTTTTCTTTATCATTGCAATCCTTTTTGCTTGGGGCATCTTGGCTTGGTTATGCTTTCACCCATCTTTTCTTCACCCACCCGCCCTTCATCATTTACCTTTTGTCAAACGCGTCATCGATTTCCCTTGATGTCGTCAATCCCACATTTGAGGGGGATTTCATCATCAATTCTTTTTATCCTTATCCAACTCTCATCATTTTTGTCTCATGGCTTGCTATAACACAAACCACTCAACAAAAAGGGGAAAAATGTAAACACCTAAATTTGGTACCTACCCCTTCATCGCCCGCGTGTGCATACTTATTTTAATCATCCCCCTTATTTAATTAAATGACCATCCAGTCCTCATTAATTAATTAAGTGACATTAATTAATTAAACATTTAATATCTTACATGCCCAATTATCCCATCAACATTGATATTTATGCCTAGTAATTATTAATTCATATTAATTAATTAACCCCATTTATCTTGCCCTAACCAACCTTCTATTTGTATTGCTTTTATCATACACACACATCCACTTTGCTTTTCTAGCTTTGAGATATTTTTATGCCCTAACTACCCGTTTTCACCAAATCACTGCACCCTTCGAATGGCCAAAATGTGAATAGGATGTTCAGTGTGATTGTGACACATGGGATCACCTCTCAAGCTATGGGACTTGGGCTCGAGGTGAACCTCTAGAGAGGGCCAACTTCATCTTCCTAAATAGAATGCTTTACTACTCCTAGTCTAATAAAATAACCATCTAATCCTAAGCTAACATCTTCATGAGTTTTAAGGAAAGGGATTTTGTAGAAATGAAAATAGACTAAGGGTGGTGATGCACCAAATTAAGGGATGTTCAACATCTGGAAGGGTTAATGTGGGAGTGATGCTTGCATCATTGACCACCTTCACCTATCACAACTATAAATGGTACAAAATACCACAAACTAGGGGCAGACGTTCCTTTGTTAAACTCGAGTGTACATAAGGGTAGATCAAATAAGATTCAACACACAATTAATTTATCATGAGGAAACCACACATGCATATATCACACATATATCTTCTGCAACTAGGGATAATAATGACATAAAATTAATACAGAAGGAAAATAAGGTTTTCACAACTGACATAAAAGATAGTAGTATTATTCCTTCACAACATGAAATAGATAACCTGAAATAAAGGTAAGATAATCACTCTCACTAAGGAATTGTAAATTCACAAAGTAAACAATGATTACCCATTTAACACAATAAATCAGATTTTCAACATCAAGGTGTAACTTTGAATATAATTAAAAGGTTTCTTAGAATCTCTGAAGCACTCTTCCAAGCTTGAAGAGCAACTCCTCTAAAAAATAATATATCTACTAACTTGAAGCATTCAAATATTTATAAGTTCTTAGGCTGAGCCATTACAGCTGGGCCCTTAACTAAAATTTAACTAAAAATAGAAATGTCATTAAATTAAGGGAACTGATCCCATAAAAATAGCTAATTTGTTACAAGGGTTTGACTCAGTCAACCCTACATTTTTGACCAACCCAGAGCTTGGATTTTTCCTTTCATGGCCGCTCAACTTTGGCCTGGTTTAGCTACACCTTCCTCACCTGCAAGTTTCTGTTGTCCCCCTTCCCACACAGCCATTTGGTGCTTGTACTAAATGAAGTGCTTGATGATCCCCTAAATTTCTTCATCTCTAGGTCCACATGCATAGTATTCACTACATCTATTATCTTGATCTCCTTTGTAATCTTGGCTAGCAATCTTTGAAGTTTATTCATAACTTTTTTTAGTCTCCCTATGAAATTTTGGCACAAGACCAATCGGTCAGTGGAGTCATTATTGAAAGTTTTGGTGACCTCATCATCATGCTTCACCAAATACTTGAAATTTCCCTTAATCTGATCTTTAGGAAGAGCATCGATATTTTCATTGAAGAATTTGCAATTGGCAATATCAAACTCCTCTGAGATGTCATTCAGGGCATATGTGATTTCCACTCATTTCTCCTTCAACTTCTTAATCAATTCTTGCAATACTTGACACCAGAATTCCATGGCATTTTGATATTCAAATAATTTTGAGACATCATCGATCACCTCTTCCTAAAGAAGAAAGTCAGGATCCTCTTCTCTGATCTTACTCCATGTTTCCAAATTTAAATTTAGATTATTATTATCTTCAGAAAAGGCCTCGTCCATCTTGGAAATGGTGGTTTTTACAACTTGTAGATCATTATATATTTCAATTGCTTCCTTGATTAAAGGATTGGATTTTTACAGAATTCTCTTCATCCATCCACTCACTTATCTCCCTTTTTGGCCTATCTTTTCAAGCTCATGATAAAAATATCATCGATTGTAGATGAAATTGTCATATCCATAGTAATTGAGACTTTAGTAGATGGAGTGGGTTAGGTTAATTTGCGCAGAAGTGCAGTGAGCTGCTCGACCTTGGCTTTGAGCTCATCCTTGGTGGCCTTATCTTTTTCATATTTCTCCAAGAGGACCCCAAGAGTAGTGTGCACATATTTCTTGGCTACTTCATGAGTAACGTTCCCTAATGAGAATTTTGAAATCCAGTAATCCACAGCTATGATTGTTTCTTTAGTTTTCCCCTCAATTGGGGTGGCAAATTCTATCACCCATTCTCTGGATGGGTTAACTGTCAAACCTGACACAGTTCTTGGTCTCTTGGCCTATCTCTTGGGCATATGCTCCAATATGCTGAGATCTATAACATCTCCTAGAGGAACCTTCTTATTTTTCTTGGGAGTTTTCCTAAACAACCATTCCAGGATGGCTAAAGCCGATGAAGATGGAGAAGTAAATCCAATACCTGAAACATTGGTCAAAGCAAGGTCACTAGAAAACCCGGCTAGTATTTGATCAGAAGTAGTAATGATGGATGGTGTGGATGTAAGGACAACCATACGAGTTGATAGAACGATATTAGGGGTTGTGATTGAAGAAAATGGAATTGTTAAAGGAAGTGAGGAGGAAATGGGTGACCTAATATTTTCCCTAGCTGATAGAACTGGAAGTGATGAGAATACTTGGGCCATAGAAGGGGATGGGAAGGAAGAAATGATTGTGGAAGTGGAAGGAACTAATGTTGGAAGTGATAATGGAGGAAGAAGATGATGTGATGGATCTTGGAAGATACTAGTAGAGTTATTAACTTTAACCAATTTTGTCATAGGCGCTGCAGGATACATGGTCTTGGGAGTAGAAGCCTTGGAGAGAGATGAGCCACCAACAACAAATGAAATATTCTTTGGGATTGTAGGAGCCTTTTGAGTCATACCTTTTTCCCTTAGTGGGTGTTGGTTGGCTTATTTCTGGTATAGCTCATGTTTTTGTAGGTTGATTTTCCCCTTTGGGTGAGATTCCCAAGGTGGCCAACCAACTGAAGGTCCTCTTTAAAATGGGTCATACCCTCTCCTTTATATTTCTACATTCTTCCACATACCAATCAATCTATGACAACAGTTGATTGAAAACATTATCATCCTTATATGATGAATCCAAAACCTCATCACTGTCTTGCATGTCCTTTAGCACATTGGCCAAACAAAATTGCCGAACCTCGTCAAGGGTCAATATTTCATAATCCCTTTGTCACACAATGTATTCGTCCCGACAATGAATACAAATATCTTCCAATTGGGGCACGTGGGCACTTGACCGACCTGTTCCCCCAAACTTACCCCAATAATCAAAATTAGTCCATGGATGAAAGGTCCATAGGGTTACCTTGGCCATTTATGCATCAACATTTTTATCCTTGTGAATATTTGGCCAAGAGTATCTGCCAATCGAAACAGGGAAATGCATTCCCACTTTGTGACGCTTATTTTGGATTCGATGATAATCCAATAACTTCCAATCCAATTCCAATAGAATCCATTTGTCAATGGGGCACCTTGGCAATTTTCTTGGGGTACCTATGAAACTTGAAATCTAGATATAGGTGAATGTAAGAAACTGAAAGTAGATTGCTCCCCATTCCCACACTTCCTTGAAAGCTTCATCGGAAGAGAGGTAGGAGTGAAGAGCAACCCCAAGAAATGAGACTGAAATCTTGAAATTTTCCCTTTGAAGTGGAAAAGACTCTCAAGCCAAAAGTGTTTAGGAAAAATTCCAAAGAAATTCTGAAAACCTGAAGGAAAAAACTTCCAAAGTCCTGAACTAAAAATTTCTAAAAAGAATTACCGAACTTGAAACTCCAAAGTCAGAAGCTTCAAAAGAATTTTTCCAAATAATTTTCACCAAACAATTTTTCTAAAAGAAATATCCAAAAAAGATCTCCGAAAATTTTTCCTGAACTGAAATCTCCAAAAAATTTCTCCGAACCAAAATCTACCAAGCCAAAAGTTATGAAAAATTTCTTTAAAAAGTTTCCCAAATTGAAATCTTCAAGCAATTTTTCTGAAAAAGTTCTGATTTTTTTTTCTAAAAAAAGTCTCCAAAAAAGTCTCTCCAAAAAAGGAAAAGGACCTTACCGAACAATACTAACTCCCAAACTCTGAAAAACAAGAATTGAGAAGAAGTATGGGAGACTTTGAGAAGAACCTTCGAACAACTTTGAATACCTGAAGAAAACTTGAAACGTGAAACATGGTGAATAAAGGGGTGACATTTCAAAAAATACACAGAGGAAGACCAAAGAGAAAAAAAAATGAGAGGGAAACAAAGAAAAATACCTTAAACCAAAAATAAAATAAAAAAATTACCATACCTTGAAAAAGACGTCGCAAAGTACAAGAAACGAAATGTCAGAGAAAATGTGTTAGGTAAAATGACGAGTAAAAAATTGAGTTTAAATACAAAACCTGATATTAATGGCAGAAATCTAATCCGTACGGAGGTAGATGAAAAATTAATTACATGGAGAACCTCCAAAAGTTCGAAACCCAAAAGCCCGAAATTTGAAATTTCGGGGTTTTAGACTTCGGAGATTGGTAGACGAAAAAACGAATTGGCAATGGAAAATTCTAAAACCCAAAAACCTGAAAGTTTGAAAATTTAGACTTTCGGATTTTGAAAGTTTTTAAAGTAAAAATCCTAAAAATGACTCGGAGAATTCCAAAACCCGAAAGCCTGAAAGTCTAAAATTTTAGACTGTTGGAATTTCAGACTTTAGAAGTCCGAGAGGGATTTAAACAAAATGGGGCCAAAATTTTTGAAACCCGAAAGCCCGAAAGTCTGAAATTTCAGACTTTTGGGGTTTCAGACATCAGAGAGCTAAAAAGAGCGATCTCGAATCCAAGTAATAAAACTTCGAAAGAGAAAAATATCTGAAGTCTGAAGATTGAAAATTTTAGATTTCGGCCTTGGAGAATTTCATTGTACAAGGATTTTCTAAAAATTTTGTCTAACATATTTTTCTTCAAGGTAGGTTAAATGGTTAATATTTTTGGTGACCTCCATGGATTGCTTGCCTGCTAAGCTTTCAAACTAGTAGCCTTAAGAAAAACATTGGGAAAAGGAGTCTTAAAAAAAACTAAAACTGAAAACAAACAAGCAACAAAAAAAGAAAACAAAACGATGTGCATAACACTTGGAGGAAAAGACAAAGAACACTGTACAGGGTGGAACATCCTCAAAAGCAAGCTTTGAGGTGTATCCCATTCACATGAATGGGAAATTATTCTCCATTGATTCTAGATAGGTGAAATGAATTCACCTCTTTGCAACTTGTAATAACATAGGGCCCGCTCCAGAGAGCATTAAACTTGGCATGCCTGCTCAGGTTTGGCATGATCTTCATCCCATTTTAGAACCAAGTCTCCCTCCATGAACAACCTATCAGAGGATTTCTTGTTGAAGAATTTCTTAACTTGAGCTTGATGTTCTATCAACGTATTCATGGTCGTGTTTCGAATTTCCTCCAACTCCATGAGTTTAGCAAACCTCACTGTTAAGGCATCATCTTCCATAACTTCAAGCCGATAAGCCAAGTCCAGGGAAGGAATCTCCAAGGAAAGTGGAAGTTTTGCTTCCCTTCCATATACAAGCATGAAAGGAGAAACCCCGATGGGTTTTTTAGGCATTATCTGATCAGCCCATAGGGTGATCTTGAGTTGTGTATGCCAGGTTCTTTTATTGGCCTCCATCGTGCGCTTGATGATTCTTATGAGATTCTTGTTACTAGATTCGGCCAACCCGTTCCCCTGTGGGTAATAGTTAGATGAAGTCTTGAGGTAGACTCCGTTCTTGATGGCCCATTCACTTATCTTCATCCCGAGGAAAGACATAGCATTGTCTGAGATAACAGTAAAAGGAACACCGAACCTTGTCATCAAATTTTCTAGAAAATCCAGAACAACCTTTTCATTACTTTCCTTTAGGGCCACTGCCTCTGTCTAGCGAGTGAAATAATTTGTTGCAGTAAGGACCCATTTATTTCCCTAGCTGGATGGAGGATTAATCATTCCGATGAAATCTAATCCCCACTGAATGAAGGGTTGATCCAACCAAACGAGATGTAATGGGAGAGTTGCTAGTCTCTGTTTACCTACAAAAAGAGCACACTCCTTACATTTCCTCACCAAAATATGGGAGTCTTTGAACAAGTATGGCCAATAATAACCGGCTCGCATGATCTTGGTGGCAGTTATTCGTGCAGAGTAATGTCCTCTAGACAGGCCGTTGTGGAATTCCTCTAATACCTTGTTCACATGTTCTGGCTTGATGCAGCGTAGAAGAACACCATTTAAATCCTTTCGGAAGAGAACATTATCTATCACGACATATGGAATAGATTGAAGATGAAAAGAATGTCTTTGGACTTTATCCATGTTTGGAGGGTATATCCCCGAAAGAAGGAAATTCTACATCTTTTTTGACCAATCGATTTGATCACCTTCATCAACATTTAGAAGCATAACATCTTCCGTATCTTTGGTCTCCATGTTCGCAGCCAACTGCTAATATATCCCTTTACCCATGACAAGCTTAGTGACCTTGATGTGTACATCATACTCTATTACTTTCGTAATCCACCCAGTTCATTTCTCATTCATCTCTTTATTCAATACAAATTCTTTGACACCAGGATGAGAAACCATTAGACGGACTTTGTTGTTAGATAACATATTCCTAAACTTCTTTAGGGCTCGAATAACTACAAAGACCTACTTTTCGATGAAGGAATATTTGAGTTCATATTCCTTAAGAGACGAACTGAAAAAGGCAATGGGCTGCTCCATTAGGTTATCATTATGATTGAAGATGAAAAGAATGTCTTTGGACTTTATCCATGTTTGGAGGGTATATCCCCGAAAGAAGGAAATTCTACATCTTTTTTGACCAATCGATTTGATCATTTCCTTCATCAACATTTAGAAGCATAACATCTTCCGTATCTTTGGTCTCCATGTTCGCAGCCAACTGCTAATATATCCCTTTACCCATGACAAGCTTAGTGACCTTGATGTGTACATCATACTCTATTACTTTCGTAATCCACCCAGTTCATTTCTCATTCATCTCCTTATTCAATAAAAACTCTTTGACACTAGGATGAGAAACCATTAAATGGATTTAGTTGTTAGACAACATATTCCTAAACTTCTTTAGGGCTTGAATGACTACAAAGACCTACTTTTCGATGAAGGAATATTTGAGTTCATATTCCTTAAGAGACGAACTGAAAAAGGCAATGGGCTGCTCCATTAGGTTATCATTATGCTGGGTGAGGATTCCTGAAATACTTTCCTGACTTGTGAAAGCATAAAGAATGAAATCCCTATCAAACCGAGGATTCACCAGCGCAGGAGTTTGGGAAATAGATATCTTGATGGCTTCAAAGTTTTCTCTTACTTCCTTCGTCCATGAAAATGGAATATTATTTTTAAGCATGGCCATTAGTGGTTTTTCCAATGTTGCAAACTGAGGAATGAATCTCCGCACAAAATTTATAGTTCCTAAAAAACTTGGGAGACCATTTTTATGACTTGGGAGGGATAAGGACATAATTGATTGAATCCTAACTAGGTCGATAGAAAATTCCTCTATCAAAACAATATGCCCCAATAACCTTCCTTCTTGCACTATGAAAATGCACTTCTTAGGGTTCAGTGAGACACTAAATTTTCTACACCTTCGAAATTTTGTCCTTAGATGAGTGATATGATCCTCAGCATGTTTGGAGTAGATAGTGATGTCATCAAGGTAAACCAAGATCATATCATTGATGAGTCCTTTAAAATCCATATCCATGGCTCTCTGAAAGGTAGCCCCTACATTAGATAACCCAAAAGGCATCTTGTTGTAAGCGTATGTGCCCCATTTGGTGGTGAAAGCTGTTTTGAATTGATCAAATTCTTGAACCAGAATTTGATTATACCCTGAATATCCATCAAGCAAAGAAAATATTTGAGCCCCTACCACAGTTTGGAGGATTTGATCCATTGACAGGAGAGGGTAGTGATCCTTCAACGAGGCATGGTTCAGGTCCTAGAAATCTACACACAACTGAATTTCACCATTCTTTTTCCTTACGGGTACCAGATTGGCTACCCACAAAGAATGCTTGATGGGAAAAATTATGCAGGCCTCGATAAGCTTGGTTCACTCTTTCCTCATCAATGACTCAATTTTGGGATTGATTGGCCTCTGTTTTTGATGAACTGGCTTGGAGTTAGGATCCAATTCAATAGTATGTTGAGCTAAGTCAGGATTAAAACCACACAAGTCCTTGTAGCTCCATGCAAAAATATCATGATATTCCTAACATAATTCGATGAAAGATTTCTTCTCATGAGCAATGCATACCTTACCAATTTTTTAAAATTTTTCACTTGCCAGTCGACCTCTTCAAAATCCTCCTCCTTGACCACCATATTAGTGCTCTGTTTGGCTTGATCATCTAAATTAAAGATGGATTCCAATGTAACTGGGCATTTTGGTAGCTTGTTTCCTTTCAGCTGTATAATTTGATCGCCGTAAGAACTTTGAATTTTATCTTGATGTTTAGCAATGAACTCTGCTTCTTGTTGTAGGAAGAGAACAAACTATTGATCACTATTGAACACATGCCAACTACTCACATTATCTGGTACTATGGGACGAACCACCATTTTGACTGTTTGCTGCTCTTCTTTCATAATGTCCGTATGTACATTGTATTGGGAGCCAATAGTAGCCAACTTTTCAGCATCTTGATTTTACTTCCAGGGAATTGCATGAATTCTGAAAGCCTCAAAATCTTCTATCAGATACCAAACCCGATTTTTATATGACCTCAGTAGATCATTTTTTGATGCACTATGGGCTATAACTTGGTGCACAACCAATTCACTATCACCAAAGACGGTAAAGGTTTGAATTCCTCTTCTTTGGGCTAGCTGAATTCCTTTTATAAGAGCTTCATATTTAGTAACATTAGTAGTGCAACTGAACTTCAACCTAAAGGAAGAGAAATATTTGTTTCCTTCTAGAGAAATTAACATAACCCCTGCACCAGATCCACTTTTACTTCATGAGCCATCAAAGAACATCTACCATAGTCCATTTGTATCACTTGATGCCTTAACAAGTTGAGGTATGATGCCATCTTCTTCATGAATGCAATATGTACCTAATCCAGTCTATTCCAAAAACAAAAGACTAGATTCTTCACTTGCCAATATATCAGCATAAGGGTCATATTGATGATCTATACTCACCTCATCGAGAATTATATCCAGAATCTCTTCTACGAGAGTAGCTGGCTTATGGTTTGCATCCTCATCTTTGGGGTCACAAATGACGTAGTTACCATTTATGGGTTTGGATGTGAAAGGTTCCACATGATTGTGATAGATTGGTTATGCCTTTATAGTTACCTTAGTCCCATATCGGGTCCTCAGGATCATATGCGACTAGTCTGATGACAAATAACCACCCATTTTTGTGGTGAAATCATATGATAAGCAAATGGCAAAGAGGGGAGGATGATCAATGACGGATATGTCCTGAGTGAATGTTAAGCTAAGACATGTATGGATAGTAAGCTGAGGCCCCTTAATGACCCCCACACTTTGGACTGCATTACCGTCTAGTTGAATAACCCCTCTTAAAATCAAAGTATATGGAATTTACAGTACATCTGTGACCTGCTTGGGCATTATAGAACTGCTGGCTCCATAATCGATCATACAATTGTGTACCAAATGGTCATTGATAATCAGTGAGATATAGACTGGTGGAGGTTTGTTGGGCTTAGCATATATTTTTGTTTTGGGTTGGCATAAGCTGGTTGCCACCACTACTTCTTGACCTGATGATCTGTTAGTAGTGCTAAAGCTATTCAAAGCCTCTCATAGCAAGTTCCTCTGACAAGGAATCGAGAGTGCATCCCACTTTGTGACACTCAAATTGGTCTTCTTCATTTGCTCCACGATGCTGAATGGAATTGCTCCCACTTTGCTAATGCCTTTTGGGGCATTGGGGTCCTCTTTTGGAAAATGCCTATTGGGCATTGTGATACTTGAAGTCCCCTCCTTCTTTGTAGAATACTTTATGGATACTTCTGATGATTTATTTTTGATGCCTTTATCATCTGATATTTGTGTTGGGGCATGAGAAATAGATTCCTGATCAGTATTGGAAGACTGTGGATTTATTGCCCCATTCTTGGAACGTGTGTTGGATGATATAGTGTTGGCATCAATATTCAAACCACAAAAGTATTATGCTCTCCAATTTAGTAGTGTGGTTTCATCAGGAGGTTAGTCTTGACTTTCATGAGTGGATGGTCTGGCAGATGATTCAGGTAGAGCGGATATGCTTTGAACCATAAGGGCTTGACTTAAAACTCCATTTGGGAAGAGATTTTGATTATGGGGCTAAGAACAAGGGTAACACCATTCATAGTCTTGGATGAGGTTGTTCTGGACTAGGACTATATCTCTTGAAGAACTGGCAGTAGAAGGATTCTGAAAGTTCAAAGGTTTTACATTTGCAGCTTGGCTTGTGGCTTGATTTTGTGACTGACCATTTCCTTGGAATGGAGGATGGCTCATCTAATATTGGGGTTGAAAGGGGCGGGCATACTAGGACTGCTACCTCTTCATTGCTACTAGTTCATTCCCAAAGGTTTGTAATAGTGAATTTACCTCAGCCATATCATTTGAGGGAGTGGACGCATGCGTAGCCATTAGACTAGAAGCTACTGGAACTGGGGCAATGACTAGCTATTTACCTACAAGCTCTACAAACACATGTATGGGAGGCCTAGGAGAAATTTTACCTACTTGAATAAAAAAAAATTCATCTCTTACGATGATTTCGTAAGCATCAGGGATAATGGTACCCCCCATGGATTGAATCATGATGGCGACATCACTATTATCTTGCATACTTGTAAATAAATGTGTTGCTTCGATTAGGATTGTTAACTTGTGCTTGTTATTTTTAATCGTACATTTTGTTATCATTTCATTATCATATCACATATAACCATCACATATATACATCATATATCAAAAAATACTAAGTTTACATCACACATGTATGCTAAAGCTAATCATCACATATCGTATCATCAATGAGGCAAGAGGGGTTGCACATGATCACAAATCTACCCCCCCATAGCAATATAAAAAATATAAACATGTTTTACTCAAAGAATCCCATTAACATGTAATATAACATAAGCTAAGGCTATCTTATCAGTTAAGAAACATGTGATACAAACATAAAATATACAAATTAAGCATGATATCTCATAAGCAAACATGTATCCATCTATCATTATACATCATCAAAAATATAAATGTCTGTATGCATCTGATATAATGAGTCATCATGGACATCTATGCAGAAAAGTGCCTTCATCATGAGCCATGATAAAAAATTTTCAAAATAAAAACAATAAAAAATGATAAAATCATTAAAAATCCAAAAAATTGCAAAACTTTATTTTTTTTCAAAAATTGGTAAATAACATGTATGTAACTAAAGCTTGTGTCAATTGCATCATCCTCGAACATTGAAATATGTCTTACAAAAGCATCTTTCAATGGTTCCTGCTTGTTCTGGTCTCAAACGACTTGCAAATCATCATGATCTACCTCCATTAACCAAAGTTGGGTCTACTTATTATGTCAGTACTCCCGTGCAATAGTGAGTTTCTAGGTATTGTGTCATAATGCACGAAAGCTTTTCCATGGGACTACTCCTGTCCTCTGTTATTCCCCTCACATGTATCCTTGCTTGGGTCACCATTTTAACCCTTGTCGTTATAACATGAACATTTGAGAACTACAACTTGATAACAAAAACATTGGTACAATTGTCTTAAACATTTTTTTTTGAGTGCGTGTGATTGTACTGGTTTCTTTATTAGGTTAAGATGGTTTACTTTCTCGTATTGCATTGCATTGTGTATGTTGCATTTGAGTTAGATATTGTTTTACTTTCTAGTATTGCATTGCAATATGTATGTTGCATGGAGTTACATAGCAATGGACAAATGTTGGTAATTTATCTTTTCATGTTATATTACATTTTTATTCATTTAAATAAAAGCCGATGATGTAGACCTAGAGGCAAAATGATATAACCACGTTGCTTTTGGAAAGGATGGATGCAAAGGTTGGACTTGTCCTATATTTCTCCATTAATCAATTCATTTATCATTATTATTTACTACCATTACTAATTTTTCTTTTAAAAAATCACCCAAGGCAATAAACAACCACGTTTATCCCTATCCTTATTCCTTTTTAATACCTAAGGGTTTCGTGCCCATTCTATCCTATTTTCTTCTATCAATCATATTTTCGATCATCAATTGACTTCTTCTATCACCCCATCAACACTCAAGAGGGCATCCTTCATTATACTAATTTTTCTTCAAAAATTTACTTGTTTATGCTTTTCTACTATATTGGAAGAGAAGTCACTTACTTCACCTCAAACAGGGGCAAATGTAGATACCTAAATTCCACTTTTGCAATCTTATTGTCAAATGCACACAAATCACTCTCATTCTTGCCAATTCCATTATAATTAGTGAATTTTTCTAAGTAACTAGAGTTTCTAACCACTTTGGCCAATTAACAATGCTTCGTTGATCACCAAATGTCTTTCACATTCAGGATGCCACTTTACGACGAATAGTAAGTCAAAATTCTCTTCAAAACAGAAAATTAGCGATTATAAGCTAATTAAGCCTATTTTGCCCTTGATTTGGTCAATATGCCCTAATATTGGCCTAAACCCCTCTTCCAACCACTCAAATTCACCCCACTTTCCTCCACAATGTCTCAGTAATCTTCAAAATCTTATCCTAACATCCTAGTTGACCTTAAGCGGTTGATTAAGGCTTCATACCTCTTAATCACTTGGTAATTCACTAATTGTGATTAGCAAGGCCTAATCATGATTATCAATTCTAATCTAATTTGGGACTTTTTAGTCCCACACGTACCAAAATACAAGTTTCTCCCAAAAGGAAAACTATAAAAAGAGTTCACCTCTTACCTTAATACTTTACACCATGCTTTGATTTGCATCTCATATAATACATATGATTTCTAAGCCAAGTTCAATCATTGCTTAAAACCTTCAACAAGGCTAGTAGATGAATATATAAAGTGACTTAACAAGTCATTTGTAGAGGTCATTTCACCAATGTTTGAGTAGCAACCATAACCATTTGATTTCCCCTTAGGTCTATTTAGGCCCATGTTAGGTAATTAATCATATTAGTAGGCATGTTTAGTTAGTTTTGCATTGTTTTCATATTAGTTAAGCATTCTTTTAAGCTTCTATCTTAATTTTACATTCATAAAATTAGAGCCCTGCTAATTAGGTGGAAATGGTGTTAGCTTTCCTTGTTTAGATTTTTTATTTGCTTTGTAGAGTTTGGAGTGCTTTCACCTGTTAATGACTGTACACATGCAATCACATTAACATGAAATCCTAGTAAGTGGGTTACATAACAAAAAAATTCATCAGAACATTATGTCTTCTCTTGGTTGAGAATGCATCGAAAAATTCCCCCCAAATTTCTCTGAATAGCTTCCCTATTTTTTTGACAAGACCTCTCTAAAGGCCACCACCCTTCTCTAAACCTTCCTTCTTATATTGCCTTATCAACTTAGGGTTTTAGAGAATATTATTTAGATTTCCAACAAACTATTACTATCCACAACTACTCAGGGCCATCATGGAATAATGCAGATGATTCCTCACAAATGGCTGCCAAATTTCTTATTGCCACTGTGTCACTCATACCTCATCATGATGTAGCCAAAACTTTTCCAGGTCATGTCACATTTAATATTAAAATTTCCACATGTGTATAAGCATGACTTGGCCAAAAGAATTAATATGATAAGACATTCTTGAAATGCACATGCCTTTAATAATTCTTCGGTGACATGTTTCCATATAAATATTTGATCCTTATTTAAAATTCACACATACCTGTCAATCGGAATGGGATATGGTATTAATATAGAAATAATGTATTTGGCCACATCAGCATAAGTGCCATGCCTATTTAAATGGTTCACCAGTCCTCCCATTCATCACCTAATTTTCCTAACGTCCTTCACCATCTTTTCTAAATCAATCGTCTTGATTCCATTTCTTCTTCATCTCCACAATTGCATCCTCTTGATGGAAGACTCACCCATTTGGGTGAGTGATTCCAACTGAAAGGGTCAAATGAAGCTCTCATCCACCACATTCTTAGCACACAAGATGCCAGGACCGGCCCTCCCAAGGTTTCCTTTCTGGAGGACATGATTTTATCTTTTTTACATCACCTGTCTGAGTTATGTCCTTCATTTCCTAATTTTCAAGATCTCCATTTCCACTTGATTCACCCCGAGTGTCACATGAACACTAGACAATTAAAGTACCCCTGGATACACCACTGCCCCTATGTCTCTGATGATCAATGGTGTATGAATGAAGATTACTACCAACCTTCCTTATTGACTGTAGAGCTCTCAATGCTAGGCCTCTTGCCTACCCAAAAGGGAAAAAAACAACCCCCAAATTTGCTAGAAGATGAAATAGAGAAGCGATTGACAACATTAGAAACCAATATCGCCAAAATACGGTCCATGATAAGCATCCATTAATTTCCTCTCAAGAAATAAAAACCATAAGGGGGAGCTCTTCTGGCAGAATTCCTCATTTCTCTACAACTTAACTTTCTCCAGGTAAGAAGACCAAAGTGTACATAAGAGGGGGATATCCCTTTTTGAGTGGGTGAATTCACTTAAAAGGAAAGGGAGTTCACCCAAATGTTGAATACGCTATGGGTGGGAATTAATGAGATGCTAGATAAGGGTATGTCGCGGGGCATGGTGGGAGATATTTATTTTGTTTTCAACATAGTGGCTCATGAGGAGTTTATCCAACGCAAGGACAACCTGTTTAAAATGTGCTCCAATACTCCTGGAGGAAACCGCGTCTTTAAAAGATTGACTACTATATTTTACCTTTATAAATCAATTGTATTTTGTAATATCGTGTATGTATGCATATATGCTTTCAAGGGTAGGGCCCCTTAAAATAGAACCCCATTTTGTTCATAGTATTTGTTGTTTTGAATTTCCTTTCTTTTTTTAAATGTATGATGTGTGTCAATATTCTTTCGTTAAAATCATTCACACATATCTTGTACTTGTTTTCCTTTCTTGCAATGAGAAAAACCCTAGAAAATAAAACATTTCACCTTGCTGCTGCACTTTCCTGTATCATACATAAATGTATATCATCATGAGAGAGGAAAAATGGGAATTCATTACTTTGCTTACTCTTAGCCCGTTCAAATATTGAAAAGAACAAGATTCTTCGTTCCTATTTGTTTTAATTTGATGGTCATGCTCACAATAAAATGAATGAACTGTGTCAAAGTAAGGTAAAATAAAATCAAACCCCAGGCCTCAAAGTATTGTTTACTTTATAAGCCAAGTAAGTACATTTCCTTGGATGTTGGGGACAAACCTCCTTTTTGAACAGTTACCAGATGTAAACCGAAAATCAATAACATATGTCCTTTATTGATATGGAAGTAGAAACACAGACCGAACTCCAAAGGAAAATAGAATATATTCTCAAGTTAAGCTCGTGACTTAGGAGATCCCTAGTTCTCGGGCCTTGGGAAAAACTGCATCATCCACACAATTCTCACACTTAGAAAAAAGGGCCCGAAGTCCCAAGCTGACATCAAAACACACTCTGCCCTATTTATTAAATTATGTGATAATTCAGAAACCCTTCTAACACAAATGGGACCACTTACATACCTAACCATCCGAATGTAGGAGACAAGATCAGATAGGAGAAATACTCCCTAAAATCTAACCATCATATAGTTGTCCTCCTGAAAAAGGATTCGATGAGTAGAAAAGCACAAAAAAGAAGATTGACACATATGGGTACAAATATCTGCTCTAGATTGGGGATGGAATCCCATGGTCGGTGTCTAAAGAACACCAGAAACACTACTGGAAAAATAATACTAAACGCCTATCCATTTAGAAATGAAGTTAAAAGATGATAAAAATTCCTAGTCATCACAATGAGAGCAGATAAAGAAAACAACAAAACACCAACAAAAACCAACACAGGAACCAAAAGGGAAAAACACACAACCATACACTGTAAAAACAAATGAACGATGTCTAGAAGACCCACAAGCTTCCATCAAAATCCACTTGGATCCCACATGACACATATGTGTCCAAATAGGATATATAAGTTGGCACTCCAAATCTCAGAGGTAATTATCCCAACCATTTCAAATGAAACATAGACTATAAAATAGTTGCCATTACCTAGAAACCCCTCATCTTGTAGAGGTCGAAACACATATTCATTCATACCTATAGATCCACTCTGCTCATAAGGAACAATATGTTCATAGAAAGTCCCCTTTTTACAACATACCACACGATATAAAAACCTTAGGATCTGTATGTTTTCCTAAAGATGTATAACAAATTTCTCCCTTTCCAAAGAAGATGAATCACCATTCATCCAATCCCCTTTAAATTCAATGTAGGCATTAAGGCAAAAATCAACACACTCACCTCTACTTGCATTTTCCATACCCGTTTTTGAGAGGAGATTATCTATTCTCATTGTATCCTTTTTAATAGGAAAGGGACCGATACCAAACTTCACACACACATCAGTCTCGCTCTTTGAATGAAAGGGACTAATCCGCATTTCAAAATTGCAATCCTTAGGTGAAGTAACTTACTGCATCCCCAAAGGTTTTGGAAATAAGGAGTGCTATACCAATTGATCAGAAAACAAGGGATCACAAAATTCCACACCTGGCTTCACAAGAAATCTAGTACTAACACCTCTTAGAACCAAATCCAAATTATCATCCCCATATTTTTTATTGACTAATACAAAATTATTAATATAATCAGCACTAGAGTGAGATCCCTCATTATCCAGGTCTACACGGTGTGCATGATCTATCCTAGATTTCTGAATTCCAGACTTATCTGGCATTTTATGTCGCACTCTAGATTTTTTTTCCTGATCCACTACTGCATCAAACAATATACATATATCTTCTACTAAGGGGAAACTCCTATTATAATTAAGAATCATTTCATCCTTTAATCGAGCAAAGTTGTGAGGAGAATAAATACAACCAAATCCTACACCCACTATATCAACGCTTCTTATGAGAAAATGACATACTCTGACGAAGACATTCCAAAACTCATATGTCGTTTGGGCACACAAAAGATCAGTGAAAGACACTCGACCGCCATGGTCTGTAGGATCATGTCCAAACTTCACACACACATTGGTCCCTCGTAAACATATATACATGCCCAATCTATTTCAACACTTTCATGTCATTTTAGCCTAAACCTAGGGTGCCCCGGGGTGCCCTAGTCCCACCTGGGGTGCCCTAATCCTTTTCAAATCTTCCCGCCACTTTTTGGGCCTTATCTGACTTTTTTTATCTTTATATTTTTCCTAGTCAGCCATTTTGGGGTTAATTACGAAATTAGATCAAGAGAACCCTATAAATATGAAGTTATGAGACCATAATGAGGGTCCTAACATTATCCATTACTATCACTCCATCTAAATTTGCATCCATTGCATCACTTGCATCCACATAGTTTCATGTATCAAGGCTAGGAGATCTGCATCAACACACACTTCATAGGGGGAGGGATTCTATTCTATTCCACGCACACATGCTATTACATTTTCTAAATTTAGTTATTTCTCGCTATTTCACACAGTACGACTGACACAAGAGCACTTAGGGCACGACATGCACACACACACCAGAACTACATTTAGGTCCAAAATGTAGTGCAACGCTCAGAGTAGTAAGCCCACTATTGTGGAAACTGAGGTCAGTCTGACCCATTCATCTACATCTTTTATTGTTTTAGGGTTTGATACTCCCTTTGTTTCTTGTAGGCCATCATCACATTATTTAGTACATTTGGCATAATTTAACAAATCTAGTGCAATAGACAACGAAGGTCACATATCATCTTCCGACCCTGAAAGAATTAGATTCTGAACTTTTTCAGAGACCTAGGTTCCTATTTCTACACACTAGAGTGCCCAAGGGTGCCCCAGTACCATCTTAGGCACTCCAGTCTGCTTAGATCCCCTAGATCCACCCTTTTTGGGACCTCTGTGCAGCCATTCCTCCTTTTGAAATCTCTTGTCAGACCTGCAACACCATGTAATAGTCATCTACAATCAGCTGAGTTCTTTCCTCACTTTATTCTTGCACATTAGGGTTTTATTTCCATTAGTTTTATTTATTTAGTCATTTCATACTGCTTTAGAGTATTTATTTACAATGTTTATGTCCTCCTATATTAGAGTAACTATATTAGCATACTCTTAGTTAATTCTAATTTTAGTTAATCATTTTGGTGAACCCGATTCGATCATTTACACTTCTAGTATCCTCTTTCTTACTTAGCTAGGGTTTATTTTTCCTTTCCTATGGCTCAATCTCATGAGGAATTTACCAAAGCTCACCTTAAGGCCATCATTGATCCCCTTGCTGCGCACCCTTAGGATCTAGAATTAATTTTACATGTGGCTCGTGGAGAAGCTACTACTTTGGTGGAACTCAATTCTTCTGTGGCTATAACAACTGTCATTGCCACTTAACCACTTGCTTCCACTCTTCCACCTATCTCTACTATTCCAGTTTCTGTCCCTACTCCTACCAATCATTTTACTCCACCCTTAGTTTCTCATGAAAGGAAAGTCTCTTTTGTTGGCAATCAAGACTTAACATCTCTTTATCACGATCTTCAAGCTCAAATCCGTAAGTTGCAACATGCTACTTTGACCACCTCTCCATCTTTAGATTCTACCTTATTATTGCATACTCCATTCACACCTGCCATCTCTACTTATTTGCTTCCTCCTAGTTTTTTTACCCCTAAGATTCCCATTTTCAATGGGCATGGTGACCAGCAGGAGCATCTTAGAGCTTTCCATGTTGCTTGTCTCGATTTCGCTGATGATCATATTCTCTTAGCTAAAATATTTCCCTGTAGTCTCCATGACTATGCCATGCATTGGTTCTATGAATTACCTGTCTACTTAGTTACTTCACTCACACACCTAGCCGATGCATTTCTTACACATTTCTCCATCAACATTGGCTCTAATATTTCTTACTCTAAACTAGCACAAATTAAACAAGGATCCAATGAACAATTAGCTAATTACATTTTACGGTATAAGAAAAATCTTGCTAAAATGAAAAATGTGCTTGTGGATTATGAGCTTCAAGACTTGTTTATATAGATTCTTTTACCACCTCTCTAAGAGAGTGTTCTCTTTGAGACCTCTCTATCCTTTGATAAGATTTCTCATACTCTTAAGCTTCGTTAGTCTAAAATTTTATCCATCGGCAAGCTTAAGTATCAGGAACACACTTCACCCTCCACCCGTTTTCAAAATAAGGTACCATAAAAACCATTCACATCTAAGCCAACTGGAACTAAAATAATTGTTAATATAGTTATTCCCTCTAAATAGGTTCAATCACAACCACCTAGACACACGTTTAGTAACCTTCCAATGGATCCATATCGTATATTAAAGCAACTTGTCGATAACAACCTTGTTACCCTTCCTCCACCACTTGAGTTAGACCCATCATGACCTAAAGGTAGGAATTACAATAAAATATTCCATTGTGATTATCATTGCTATGTGGGACATTCTACAAATAGATGCCTAAAACTCTGAACAATTATCCAAGATCTACTTGATAACAATAAACTCGAATTCCTTGAATCTACTAGCTTTGCTCCAACCAATGACAAGGGTAAACTCAAGCTATTTAATCATGACTCCCAACAATGTGACAAAAAGACCACAAACTCTTCTGCTAATCATGCGTATCATGCAATATCACCTCCAAAATTATGAGCTCTCGATTTCTTAGTTGCTATTAAAGCTTCGCTACCAGTTATTTATTTTTCCAATGCCAATTATCACGCTACTTTTACATCTAATAATTTACATATCCATGCATCTATTGGCTCAACCTCCATAAAAAATACTAAGGTTGACCCATCATGGCCCATTAGTGCATGTTCTATGTCCCTCCTTAGGGCCATCGGTTACCCTCCATTGCAAATTGAGTATCCCTTCCACAAACCCTTTGGATTTGTTAAGCTACATGTTAGAGTCGGCCCTCTTAATATGCTTGTCCCTTTCCTTGTTGGAAACATAGTTGAGGGATGCGATATGCTCTTAGGACTTAATTGGATTCGTTGTTCTCAATCCATCATATCTATGAATATCTTATGACTTAAATTCATTCACAACTCACAAGTCATCTTCATTAATAGTGTTTTTCCATCTCCTCCATTATCATCATCTCCTCATACAATTTCTCATGTTTCATCTCACCCTTCTAACCCGTCTCATTCTATGTTACTAAAAGAGCAATCTACTCCTAGTTCACCTACTCACATACCATCTACATGATTGAATCATTCCGCTAGTCTTACAAATCAACATAGGCCTATTCCTAGGATAATTACTGCTTCTCAACGTCGATCACTGCCTCACTTTATTCCACATGGGTCTTCATCACCTTCACACATGACATCTCCGAGCTCTACATCACCGATGCCTTTTAATATACCACGATATCCATCTTATATCCATCCCTCACACGCATATAGACTTCACTCCCCCACGCAGTGTTTGTCTACTATACCACCATTACTTGAGCATGATCCTAGGCTTTCATCATCACAAGTATTGGCTGAGAGACCTTCATCCTTCACCCTCATTGGTTAATTTGTGTATGCCTTCATAGATGCTTGGGGGGCATAACATCTTACCCCCCCATTAGCATATGCGTATCACCATCCATTCATCTTCCTACATAGGCATACTAATCACACATTCTAGCACCGTCATTACCCGATGACGCACTCTTGTGCTTCGGTTCACACTTGACTGTTGAGGGATTACTATTACACTGAACCCCACACACTACACTATAGGCATTCTACACATTTCATCACACATTGTGTGTCAAACACTATACATTCTACATTTAGTCTTCAACATTTTGACATTTGCATACATCCTCCTAGTCTTCATCTTACATATACCATACTTCCATTCATTACTATCATACACTATTCATTTTACATGTGTTACATACACCATTAGGCTATCTACATATACACCTATACCTAGTCACATCATACACTGTGCATCTAGATACATCACATATTCTACATACTATACTAGGCTTACGTTACATATGAGTCTATCATTTACATTTTTCATCCCTACATTACTACATTATCACATTCATTACATTGCATGTTACATACATATTACATATTTCCTTTTACACTCATGCGCATTTACAAACCTTCCTCACCACATGGTCATTTCATCATTACACATACTACATTGTTTTCTATACACTACCCTAACCACCCTATGATGCAATTTAGTTCCTTGGTCCATACTCAACTTCCAAGGGTTTACAAATCAAATGGACCTTACACTCACCATGTGACATTTCATCCTACGTAACATTCCATATAAGCTAGTGACATATGCTTTAGGCTAAATCATCACTCACTTTTTCTATCTTTTAGTGGTATATGCTTTAGGCTACATCACCATTCCCATTATATCATCTTGTAGTTGTATACACTTTAGGTTACATCACCACTCATTTATCCTCATTCATCATAGTGATATACACTTAGGGTTAAATCATCACTCATCCATTCATCTTATAGTGATATATGCTTAGGGATAAATCATCACTCATCCATTCATCTTATAGTGATATACAGCTTAGGCTAAATCATCACTCATCCATTCATCTATTGTGATATATGCTTCAAATATAGGGTTCACACACATCCTTTTCTATATGTCACACCTCATCACCACTACATACACATTCATCATAACGCGCTAGAAACAACAAACACTACTCGACCATTTCCCGATGACGCACTCTTATTTACGGTTCATTCTTGACTGATGAGGGGGAAAACAAAATGAACCTCATTGCATACACTTCCATTCACTTAGGGGGCACGTTTCTCCTATCATTCCATCTTGCATTCCATTCCATCCATCCACAACATACTTCATTGTCTTGGTGCATTTATTCTTTCTTGTTAGTATTTCACATGCTCACTTTATTACACATGTTAGATTGATTTCTTATATGTCATTATCTATATCATACACACATGTGCATTCATGCCTTTGTTTAGTGTGATCATAGATACATGACTCCTACACATGACATGGATGCTCACCTTCTACCCTTCCTATACTGGTCGCTGGGGGCATCCACATTCATCTCTTTCAAGTGTTATTGTTTCATTTTGTACTTAGCACTTTTACATTACTTGATCATACACGATTTTGACATATTGGTTATTTCTCTAACATGCTAATGGGTGTTCCATGTGCAACACTTGTTTTGCAGGATTACATGTTTCCATGACTACTTGTTTGTTTGTTTCTACTTGTCTGCATTGTTTGCCATTGTATGCGGGCTTTTCCCTATGTTTGTGTGCACACTTGCTTTTGTTTTTATGGCCATGATGGCCTTGCGTGTCTTACTGACATTCGTGAGTGATGTTCCATGTTTGCAACCCACTTTTACATTTACTTAGTTTCTTGTGTGTTTACATTTACTACAATTGTCTGTAGCTTACACATGTTTTCTATATGCATGCATTGTTTTCTTTACACTTGTCTTTGGCTATCCTTCTTGTTTGTGCATGCCTTGGTTTCTACTAAGAAATTTCTAGGGTACACATTTTAGAGTGTAGTTGGTCCTCTTTTGGGGTTGCATTCTCCTATCAGTGACATTGCATGCGCCCCCAAAGAGGGGGGCATCATTTGGGGGTTTACATACTAACACAGATCAGTTACACTGGTTCAGTACAGTGCACTTTCCACCCTTGGCATTGTGGATTTACATACAATGAGTGGGTTCAGACCAATCTATAAACCCCATAAACAACATTTTTTATAGGACATGGTGTCCTTAGCATTTCTGGGAAGCAGTTACAGGCTTGGGGGTTACAATGGGTGTGCCTCTCTACACTACTTTGGCTAGTGGCATCGGATCACCCAAAAAACCAGGACAATACAGAGATCTCTTCACACACATTTTAGTAGAAGTGGTTAGAGCTTGGAGGACACAGAGCATTTCCTCCCTACACTTCTTCAGCCAGGGTGGCATGAGATCACCCAAAAAACTCACACAGTACAGGATATCCTTCTACACCCTTTCTCTCGACATGGATTAGGTGCACATGTTCCATTTACATTTTTCATTTAACATATTTTACATTTGCGTATTTTACACATTTTCTATGCACATGCGTATTTTACATAGTGTTTTTACATACATACATATTTGACTACTTGATTGTTTTCTCCTTGCAGGTCTGGTCGTATGAGAAACAAGCATTCAAATTGGGGAAACAACAACAAAAACATCAACAACAACATTCCATGCGACAACACACACTTTACTAACCATGCATGTACACTACACACCGCAACAGCTACACATGCATTTCCCCTAGGTTCACTCTCATCACTTTTTCTATGCGCATTTTTCATCTTTAGATTCCATGCTCCTCCATCTTCTTTTTTTGTCATTCCACACTTGAATTCTAGTCCTTTGGCGCATTTCTATTACACTCTCCATGGATATCAAGTACACACTTCTATCTACTTTATGTTATCAAGCTTTCAGCTCACCAACATAAAGTGGGGGAAAAAAATGTAGTCACAAAATCATGCACTTTAGACATTATTTAGCTCGGTCTCATACTACTATTTAGAAGGTTTTTGAGTGAAGAAAGTACTAATTAATCCCATCTTTTTGGCCATCTTATTTTAATTTTATTTCATCATTCCTGCACATTTTTATATACATGCCTAGTCTGGTTTCGACACTTTCCTATCGTTTTAGCCTAACTGGGGTGACCACCGGGGTGCACTGGGGTGCCTGTACCTGGGGCACCCCAATCCTTTTCAAATCTTCCCACCACTTTTTGGGCCTTTCTAACCATTTTTCATCTTTATCTTTTTCCTAGTCGGCCATTTCGGGGTTAATTACAAAATTAGATCAAGAGAACCCTATAAATATAAAGTTATGAGACCATAATGAGGGTCCTAGCATCATCTACTACTATCACTCCATCTAGAGTTGTATCCATCTGCATCACTTGCATCCACATAGTTCTGTCATGCAAGTCAAGGCTAGGAGATCTAGATCAACACACTTCATATGGGGAGGGATTCTATTCTATTCCATGGACACATGCTATTACATTTTCTACATTTAGTTACTGATCACTATTTCATGTAATGTGATTGACATAAGAGCACCTAGGGAACGACATGTACACACACACCAGAACTACATTTGGGTCTGAAATGTATTGTAGTGCTCAAATTAGTAAGCCCACTATTGTGGTAGCTGAGGTCAGTCTGACCCATTCATTTGCATTTTTAATTTTTTAGGGTTTGATACTACTTTTGTCTCATGTAGGTCATCATTACATTGTTCAGTACATTCGGCACATAGTTCAACAAATCTAGTGTGACAGATAGACAATGAAGGCCACAGTGTCATCTTCCAACCTTGAAAGAATTAGATTCCAAGATTTTTCAGAGACCAGGGTGCCTATTTCTACATATGAGGGCACCTCGGGGTGCCCCAATACCCTCTTAGGTGACTCTAGTTCTGCTTATATCTTCTAGATCCACCCTTTTTAGGACTTCTATGTAGTCATTCCTCCTTCTAGAATTCCCTGTCAGACCTACAACACCCTTCAAAATTCATATGTAACCATCTGAGTTATTTCCTAAGCTTTCCTCTTACACATTAGGGTTTTAACTCCTATTAGTTTTAATTATTTAATCATTTTATACTGCTTTAGAGTATTTATTTACATCATTTATGTCCTTCTAGATTAGATTAACTATATTAGCATACTCCTAGTTAATTCTAATTTTAGTTATTCACAAGATGATGTCCCAAAACCTCAAAAATAAACAATCAAAACTGGGTGCAGTCAGAAAACACAACATTCTTTCGAAAGAGTGGTCACTAAGTGTTGCAGACACCTGAGAATTCGATATAGACCGCTAGAGGCAGTTCTGGTTTGATCTACACATTAACTCTAAGGGATTACATAACGTGTTTTAGGTTAATGATAAATATTTTGGATTATGAGTGAAAGCACTCTAGGTACATGTGCTAATATGGTGCTCTTATATACAGATTTAAATGAGATAAACAAGGAGGATGAGATCCAGACAATAATTTAAAATTCTTAGAGAAAAGGTTAATCAAATTTTGTGGGTTGAAGAGAAACTTGAAAAAAAAAGGGAATTGGAATAAAAAATTCAAAAGTAACCTGGAAAATTCATGGAAAGAAGGCCAACCATCACATGTTTCTACTATTACATGAAGGTGAGCGGAAAATCAAATGGTCCTTTCTAGGACACGGGTTAGCAAGGAAGGCTCTAGGAAAGCACAAGATCCAGATTCCTGATAACCTAGCTCAGTACACCTAAGGCTAGATGATCCCATGCAAATTATGCTAAAAAATATAGATCAAGGGACCCCTTAGATTTTATAAGCATACCACCCAATCTGATTTGGTCCAAAGGGAAAATTTTTATAGGTTTTTAGAAATGACATCTCCAGGTACACCTAGAAGGCATCGATATCTTACACCATTCCTAGATGAGACCCAAGTTGACACATGACATTTTCAAATCAAATCAAAACCATAATTCACACAAAATCAAGACACATATCATTCCATCCTCAATGTCATTTCACAAAAAGAACACAAAATAGACAAATACTGGTAAATTATCTAAGGGAAACCGATAAAGCTTAGGAAAAAACAAGGGAGACATATATTAGTGCTCTCATATCTTGTTAATGCCTATATACATGCAATCACCTTAACAAGAAATCCTGGTAAGTGGGTTATATAACAAAAATCTTCGTCAGAACATTGTGTCTTTTCCTGGTTAACGATGCATCCAAAAATTCCCCCTAATTTTTCCCTGAATAGCTTCCTACATTTTTCTGCCAAGACCTCTCTAAAGGTCACCACCCGTATCTAATACTTCCTTACTTCTTATATTGCCTTATCCACTTAGGGTTTTATAGAATATTCTTTAGATTTCCAAAAAACTGTTACTATCCACAACTTCTTGGGGTTGCCATGGAATAATGTAGATGATTCCTCACAAACGGCCGTCAACTTTACTTATTGCTACCATGTCACTCATACATCATCACAACGCAACCAAAACTTTTCCAGGTCATGTCACATTTAATATTAGAATTTCTCCATGTGTATAAGCATGACTTGGCCAAAATAATTAATATGAAAAGAGATTCTTGAAATGCGTAGGCCTTTAACAATTCTCTAGGACACGTTTCCATATAAATAGTCAATCCTTATTTAAACTTCACACATACCTGTCAATCCAAATGGGATATTGTATTAATAGAGAAATAATGTCTTTGGCCACATCAGAATATGCACCATGGCTATTTAAATGGTTCACCAGTCCTCCCATTCATCACCTAATTTTTCGAGTGTCCTTCGCCATTTTTTCTAAATCAATTGTCTTGATTCCATGTCTTCTTCATCTCCAGAGTTGCATCCTCTTGATGGAATACTTACCCATATGGGTGAGTGTTTCCAATTGATAAGGATAAATGAGGCTCTCATCCACCAAATTATTAGCATACAAGATGCTAGGGCCGGCCGTCCCAAGGTTTCCTCCTCGGAGGACATGGTTTTATATTTTTTGCATCTCCTGTCTGAGTTATGTCCTTCATTTTCTATTTTTCAAGCTCTCCATTTCCACTTGATTCACCCAAAGTATCACATGAACCCCAGACAGTTAAAGTACCACTCGATACACCACTTCCCTTGTGTATTTGATGATCAATGGTGTATAAATGAAGATTACTACCAACCTTCTTTATTGACCACAAAGCTCTCAATGTTAAGCCCCTTGACTACTAAACAAGGGAAAAAATACCCTAAAATTTGCTAGGAGATGAAACAGAGAAGCAATTGACAAAATTATAAACCACTCTCACTGAAATATGGTCCATGATAGCATGCACACCTTTCCTCTTAAGAAATTAAAAGACATGAGGGAGTGCTCTCTGGCAGAATTCCTCATTTCCCTACAACTTGACTTTCTTCAGGTAAGAAGACCACAACGTACGTAAGAAGGGGAATATCCCTTTCTGAGTGGGTGAAATCACTTGAAAGGAAAAGGGAGTTCATCCAAATGTTGAATAGGCCATGGGTGGGAGTTTAGGAGCTGCTAGATAAAGGTATGTTGCGAGGCCTGGTGGGAGATATCCAGTTCATTTTTCAGCATAGTGGCTCATGAGGAGTTTATCCAACATAGGGATAGCCTTTTAAAACGTGCTCCAATACTCCTGGGTGAAACTGTGTCTTCAAAATATTCAGTACTATATTTTACCTTTATAAATAATCTATATTTTGTAATATAATGTATGTATGCATATATGCTTTCAAGGGCAGGGTCCCCTAAAATATAACCCCATTTTGTTCATAGTATTTTCTATTCTGAATTTCCTTTATGTTTTCTAAATGTATGATGTGTGTCAATATTATTTTGTTAAAATCATTGAGACATATCTTGTACTTCCTTATTTTCCTTTCTTGCAACAAGAACAACCCTAGAAAATAAAACATTCCATCTTGCTACTGCACTTTCCTTTATCATACACAATTACATATCATCATGAGAGAAGAAAAATGGGCATTCATTACCCTGCTTACCCTTAGCCCCTTCAAATCTTGAAAAGACTAATATTCTTCGTTACTCTTTATTTTAATTTGATGGTTGGGATCACAACAAAATGCACGAACTCCATCTAAGTAAGGTAAAATTAAATTAGACCTCGGGCCCCGAAGTATTGTTTACTTTATAAGCCAAGTAAGTACATTTCCTTAGATATTAGGGATAAACCATCTTTTTGAACATTTACCAGTTGCAAACCAAAAATAAATAATGCCCATCCCTTATTGATATGATAGTGGAAGCCCTGACCGAACTCCAAAGGAAACTATAATATATTCTCAAGTTAAGCCTACATCTCCTGAGATACCTAGCCCTTGGGCCTCAAGGAAAAAATACGTCATCCACACAATACTCACACTTAGCAAAAAGATCTCAAAGTCCCGACCTGACATCAAAACACACTTTGTTCTATTCATTAAATTATGTGAAAATTCAGAAACCCTTCTTATCGAAATGGGACCACTTGCATACTTAACCATCTGACTATAGAAGATGAGATTAGATAGAATAAATACTCCCCAAAAGCCAACCCTCATCTAGTTGTCCTCCTGAAAAAGGATTCGACGAGCATAACAACATGGAAAAAGAAGACCGATATATATGCGTACCAACACTAACTGTAGACACCTAAATTCAGTATCTATACCCTTGATTGCATGCATGCACATATTTATTCATCCCCTTCATCTAATTAAATGCCCATATAATCCCCATTAATTAATTAATCATTTAATATCTTACATGCCCAATTATTCCATCCATATTAATCTTTATGCATATTAATTAATTCAATTCCCTATCAATTAATTAATACCCTTTATCTTGCCCTAACCAACCTTGCTATTTAGGATACTTTTATCCTAAATCTCATCCCTTGACTTTCTATAAGTTTTTCTCCCATCTATTTTATGCCCTAAATACCTACAACTCATCCCCAAGTAATCTAATCCAGCCTACATGCTTTAGAACATTTGGTCAATCCTTAAAACAAAAAAATCGTGCCAAAATCAGAAAAGCTTGCCCGTTGGGGAAACTTTCCCCGCAATTGGTAGCGACCCAACCCAGTCACTGTCGACCCTATAAAATTGAATCCTTCCTTTCTAATTTTCAATCAGAATCAAATGCATGCAAAACATCTAAACTCTCTTGCGACCTGTGAACTTTCTCTCTCACTTGAATGCTTCTGCAACAATCACAGATCTCTCTAGACATCATTTCAGTGTGTTTGCATCGCTCATAATCATATTTTGTGAGAGTTATCAGTATCTTTGTGTATCTTTATTGATATTTTTATCGAATTATATTTGTATTGATCATCTATAATCTTTTACAGGTTCAGATGACTTTCAGAAACACTCACAGCTTCTCCAACAATCTTCTTTTCTAGAATTTTGCTTGCAGGTTTTCCTTCTCATCCATTCATCCTTGGATTTATCTAATTCTGATACAATCACCACCAAACCTGTCAGATCACCGTCGACCCAAGCCCAATTTGTCAAATAAACTTCTTAAATTGTTATTTCCAGTTGTTTCCTAGAGTTTTCTACCCCTAGTCTCTCCTTGAAGACTACTCACAACATACACAGATCCCTAACATCCTCTAGTTGGAATTCAAACTCTCCAAGTCTGCATATTTATCCTATAGTCCAGATCTTCCTTCCAAGGTCACCGTCAATTTCCTGTGCACAAGATGGGTTGTCGTTGACCCACACCAGGTAACAATTAATTTACAATTATTGCAATCTAATCTACTTTTAACTCAATGTCAGTCATTTTTTCGGATTCAGTAACATTTATATTTTTGCATGATACCTTTTGCTATAGTCATTACATCTCTCTTTCTAAAAAAATTGGGGTTGAAATATGTGAAAGGAAGCTAATCACTTCTTGGAACTACATTGTTGAGAAACCCCTGCATATATCTATCTAATCCATCTTCGTCCCAATTTTGCAGGTCTATCAAGTTGTAGTGAGAATAACTTCTTTTGCATCTATATCCATCACATCATACATCTGAGGTAACATAAACCCTCCAACATTTCTAGTTGCTAGTTGCTTTTATCGCTAGTTCACTCACTTGATCAGTGAGGAAGTTTCTTGTCCAACATTTTCTGGCATGCCCAGTGGGACAAACCTTTAGGTGACCTCTTGCATTTATTGTGTTTGTCTTTGATTTTCTTGTCTTCTACTAACATTATAGCATGAGGCTCCACTTTATTGCTTGCTCGTGTTGGGTTCGTGACTTGGATCACTCATTGTTAAAGAAGTGCAGATAAATAGGAAAAGTTCTATCCAGGTATTCCTCACTTTTTCCCTATTTTCTCCTTTTTGCACCGTACTTTCCTATTCCTATTTGTGTCCTCATCGAATATCACACTTCCTTTTGGAATTAAAAAGAACATTATTTTTACATCCTACTTGCTCACATAGCCTAAAGAGGGGTTTAACCTTCTACATCCCATACTTTATCACACACAACCTTAAACTCACAAATCAAATCACACATCAAAACATTTCCTTTCCCTGTAGAATGATTGGGATTTGATCACCCAACAAGAAGCCACCTTATACATTCCCTAGCCACAACTTACATGAAACCAAACATAGTTTGCCTTCTTCTAGGTCCTTTGTTATCCACTCCCTTCTCTTTCTCACATTCTTAATCAAAACATAAAAGGGATTGTTTTCTTGACTTATCCATTTAAAATGGAACAAAATTTTTCTTTGAATAGTTCTCAACAGTCCACCATGACCCCATCCAAACCCTTGGTTTCTTCTAGACCTTCTTCCAGCCCCATCTATGACTACCTTCACCATAGACCCATAACTTCTCAACCATGTCGACCAGTAGATTCCACCATGTCCCCACCATCTTCTATCATCTCTGCTTCATCTAGCATGACCATGCTTATCCAACCTATTGACATTCCTCTCTCTCCTATATCAGATCTCCCTATCCAATCCCCACCATCCTATCATGATCTTGCCTATCCCGATCATATATCTCCTCAATCAATCCAATCTTCACCATATGATATCTTCAAACAATCCTTTCCTAACTCACCACCAGTAAATTCATTTTTATCCTCTACACCATATCAATTCAACCCATTTTCAATCAACACCATACATCAGACACCTCCCTCCACATCTATCTTATCTACCTCATCATCCACTCTTATTCTAGACATTGTACCTATGCCTCCTTCAGGAGCTATCCTCACATCAACCATACCCACAATTTTGTTACCTACCACCTTAACTTCCACTGCCTCTCTTTTGTCTACGTCCAATCCTAATTTAACCACATCCGCATCAACCTTGACTGAACCCACCTCTCTATCCACACCTATAATACCTAAACCATTGACCACATCTCTTCTGAGCACACCCATCACTACCCTTATATCTGCTACATCCACAAATCCACCCAAATATACCTTGACATCCTTGTCACATATTTCCTTGCTCATACCTACATCATCCATTTCATCCCAATCTTCTACATCTACCATCCCCATATCTACATCCCCCATCACATCTTCTCAATCCACATATACATCCACAATGCCTCTTGAGACAAACACATAAGGCATTCATACCTCTACTACAAAGCCCCTCATTTCTACATTGATTCATCCACCATCTATATCACCTCCTTCTCACATAGACCTCATCAATCAAATCATCCAAACACCCCTTTCTATTTCTATATCCACACCTAGTCCTATTATTGATTCCACACACATCTACCCCATTTACCTCATTTGACTCTACTCCTCCATCCACATCTATTCCACCTTTGTCGGTCATACTGTCTCTAGAGCCTATACTAGTTCCTCTTTATGTTCTTTTATACAAACCTACCACATTTACCAATGTGACCATATCCCCATTATCTCCATATTATTCTACACCACCTTCATCATTTGAACAATATTGGAGAGCACTTCAACTTACAGTCACCATAGGTCACCCTCCCATCTCATCCACACAATCAGACACCCCCACATCTAGCCAACCATCACCTTCCCTAGAGTTTGTCATGCATAAGCTACTTCCTCCATCAGCCACCACACAACCTTTGAATCTTCTAGTAGAGATTATTGTCATCCCTCCCAAGGGTGCTCATTCACAATCCAAATTCAAACCCCTCGGTACCTTTCCCCAAAGGTCACTCTCATGGCCTCATAAGAAGATCAAAATTCCTTCTATAAAGATTAGATCTACATCTTCCATCTTGGGTTCACATCCCTCTATCTTAGGACCCCCTCCTCCATTACAACTAATCAACCAATCCAAATCCAAACAGTCTGATTCCCTCCTAGGACCAGCACCCTCATTGAAAACACCTCCACCTGTCCAGCCATCCAAGCCTAAATCATCCACCACTGCATCTTCTTCTAGACCACCTAGACCCCAACACAATCCACCTTCATCCTCACCATCCATGCCATATCATAGGACATCTCCTATTATATACATCGAATCATATTGCAAGGTCCCCCAACATCTACTTTAGACTTCCGCCATCACACTCCCATTGATTAAGGCCTTTGACCCAAACCATCCAAATCCCTCATGGTTTGATTTCCACTTTATATGTGCCTATCATCTTACTCCGGGTTATGAAACTGAGAATTGTAAGGTCCTTCATACTATCATCCATGATCTTATTTAGCAAGAGGACCTCCTTGATGAGTCACCTCATCCATATACTACCTCATCTATAACCCATCTGACTCATTTTACCACATATCCATCCATCGAGCCTCTTTGTCTGCCCACATCATCTTTTGTTACCCCTCTTCCACATATCATTCCTCATAATGAGGTTCCGCCTTTATTCATCACTTCTATTTTACTTGTTACACCATCCTCCTGACATCCATTTCATATCCTTTGACACCCATTATCTTATCCACATCCTTTCGCTTGGGGAACATCTTCCCCATGTTATTGATCTTTTAACATCCTTCTTCTCGTCTTCATTGATTCATCCTCCCATGTTATGGGGACTTCTTTCTAGGACTTTTCTGTTCACAAATTAGTTTCTCTCCACATTTGGCATCATCATATCTCATCTAGTTTGGTTTATATCATCGTACCTTTCATCTCCTCCTCTTACGACCACTTTCATGGCCATATTTGTGTTTTCCTTTGGAAGCACCATGGCTTTGCCTAAAATCCACTATTAAGCACATATTTCATGATCTTTATTCATCTCATATGGTTATGGTTTATCTTCTTTCTCTCTAGGATGACCATCCATTTTTCTTAGAAACATTTATTTTCTTCCTTAATGAGCAACGCTTATCCATATTTTCACTTGTTCATCTCATCCCATCTTTCCAACGTGACGTTAACATCGGCGACCTTGCAACTTTATCAAAATGTCACTACTCTAGAAAGGAGCCAACATGGAAAGTTTTCCCCTAATTGGATAAGACCATATGGTAAATTGGAAGTGGAACCGCTTAATGCATTGCACTTGTGACCATTCTATTGTTAGCACATTTACCAATGTGCCCTTAGTCATATCCTTGGATCATTCCTCCATCTTATCCCCTTACATCTCTCATTGTGATGATTTGGAACTATGTGGTCTTCCGTCACTTCCTAGATGTGACCTTAAATATGGGCACCATGGCTCTGCCCATAGCATATTCCTTATGGATAGGTTCTCCTCTTTTGATGAGAACTTTACAATCATTACATCCATCACCATCTTATTCACCTCTTGAAACCATGCAAAGGGTCCAGGGGTGTCTCTCATACATTCATTTCCCCCTCCTCGATGGTCTACTTAGCTAGTCCTAACTCTCCCCCTTGTAAAATAAAAATTCATGGATGGTCTTGTCAAAAATCAAATTTATAAAAAATAAACTGATCCCCCAAAGGACAGCTGTCCATGAAAAAAAAGAAATCAAAAGCATGAAATCAAAATAAAAATCAAATAGACTGATCCCTCAATGGAGGCTATAATATATTATTCTTGCCATCCATATATTGTATAAAGTAGACCATACCCTCGAAGGATTGCTACTCCTTATGGCACTTGAAGGATTCCCACAATGATCAACCTTCCATTTTATTAGCATCCTAAGAAAGCTTCCCGCATTGATCAAATTTCTTCTAGTAGACTTCCCACATTGATTAGTTTGCTCTTTCCCCTTCCTAGAGCCGGGGCATAGGTTTAGGGAACACCACTTTTGGAGAACCCTCTTTCCTCTGTACAAGTACATCTCAAACCCCTTTTTCATGTTGACATTAGGTTTTTGAGATCATTTCATTCATTATTTCCTCATGATCTATAAAATGACTAACTATCATTGGTTATTTTCTAACATTTATTTTAGTCGCATGTGTTTTGCGTTGCCTGGATTCCATTTTGTTTACCTGCAATGTAGTTGGAGGAACATTTTCCTTATACGTTCCTTGTTATAACGTAGTTTTTTTTACACCTATAGGTTACCACCATTGCGAGGAATTTTTATCCTAATCATATCACATCTGTCTTTCAACACATCTTTCTTCATCTCAATCACCTATATCCTATCTATCTATCTTACAACACGTTAATTCATACTTACATCCATCATTAATCACATTCATTCTTAATTTGTTTTCATCACATCTTACCCATACACATTCTAATCGTCATGGTAAAATTTAAACACAAAACATATATCCCTAATCCTCATCACACATTTATATCACCATTCTATTCATAAACATACACATTTAAAATAATCACCTAATCATACATTTATTTCAACATCATCATCAAATATAAAACAAACATGCATTCCAAGAGAAACCAACATTATCACATCTAATATAAAATCCATCATCATGACATATAATATAAAATTATCAACACATAAAATAAAAATTCATCACATATCACATAATGAACACATGATAATCCATGAAAAAACCATATATCATATATCAAAAAGTGTATCAATACATCATGGACCTTTAGGGGGCTCCCTTAAAGAAAAAATGCTATCAAAATCTATGAAGTGAATATCTGAGGCTCTCAAGTCCTCATCTCTTGGGGTAGGCACAACACCTGATCCCTATGCATCTCCGCCACCCTCATGGCCTCCCTCTACTCATTCTGGTTGTGTCACACTCGTCATGCTCCTATAAAAACCTACTCTTCTTATCGTTGTCCTCTGTAGGTGTTTCCAGTAGCACAGTGTATTTGGTAGCTTCCCGAACAAGATCCCCTCGTAATATCTAGCCTATGCAAATAGTGCTCTATATCTATCGATAGAAATCATGCTGGGAGGTGCTACCTATCCTGACCCTTGTGGAGATTCTTGGGCACCACCCATTGACCGTGTCACCAAAAAAGTGGAAAAATCACCAAAATGGGCCTTGTAGGCCTCCCTCTATCACTTGTAGGGGTCTCTCTCTCGAATAACCCGATCCCTCTCCTGAGTGACCATATCCCGCTGCTATAGAGCTACATCTCTCTCCACTCTCATCTAACCTAACTCAATAGGCAAGCGTACCACCTCTACAGAATCCCCTGCTCCACCATCTCCACCTCCTCTAAGAGCTACCTCTACATCAATCTTTATCTCCTCCATCTCCTCCTCCTCATATCCTCTCTCTACAACAATCGTAACTTCTTAGATAACAGTCATCCAATCATCAAAACCAACCTCAACTCCAATGTCATCATCCTCATCCCATGACACCACCTCCTCCACCAGATCAGCCATGATGGGAACCAGTAAATATCTATCTATCTTCTCTCATCTATACAAAATGGGACCATCTAGTATGGTCTGGACGACCTCAAACTGCTGTCACAATCGATCAAAATGAATGGCCTCAACCATCTCTGGCTATCTCCCCTACGTCCACCTAGTCCTCCTCATCCCTGATAACTCTATGTCTACACCTAACCATGTTGGGAAGTCTTGATATGATCGCCACCTAATCTGATCAAAATTCAACTCTACAAGCTGATCTACATACCAATCCACCATCCTCTCACTCCCATTGTTGAAGGCCTAATAGACCCTCCATCTCAGAAATCCTACCTCTAACTAAATGTGGTATCTTGTGACCCACATGAACCCTAGAGGCCGAATCACTGCTATATGCTCATACGCCCAATAGTGCAATAATAAACCCACATCCAATCCTGACCTCCACCCCACTTTGTACATAGAAAGCTCCTGATAAACCTGAGCCAATAGAGCAATCCCAAATGAAAACATTATCTGGTGGTCTATAATATCTACCACCACACTGGCTAATGCCCATGGAAATCTAGCCTCACTAGAGTCTGGAAAATCATAACATGACACGACCATCATCACCATGTAGATCAAATGGTTGCATGGTACCCCAACCTCATATCTCAACTCATATGCAAAAGCCGCTGAAGAAAATCTGATGGGAGGCACATATACTCCAAATAGTTACATCAATACTACAATGATCTTCACCCACTCAATTTTCCATAGAACGTTGTAGCCTGTCTCCATTGAGACCAAAATGTTCCTTTACCAATGTTATATTGGAGTCACCACTATTGTTTTTATTCATATTGCGATCCTTTTTTCCCTAGGGAATCTTGCCTTGGTAATCATTTTACCCATCTTTCCTTTACCCACCCACCCTTTTTCATCTACCTTTTTCAAACGTGTCCTCGATTTCCCTTGACATCATCGATCCCCTGTTTGAGGGGGAACTTGTCATCAATGATTATCCTCTTCCAAATCTCATCGTTTTTGTTTAATGACTTTCTAGCTCAAACCACTCAACAAAAGGGGCAACATGTAGACATCTAAATTCAATATCTATACCCTTGATTTCCCATGTGTGCATATTTATTCATCCCCTTCATCTAATTAAATGCCCGTACAATTTCCATTAATCAATTAAGCCACATTAATTAATTAATCATTTAATATCTTACATGCCCAATTATTCCATCCATGATAATCTTTATTCTTGTTAATTAATTAATTAATACCCTTCATCTTGCCCTAACCAACCTGCTATTTAGGATGATTTTATCCTAAAATCATCCCTTAGTTTTTCTAAGCTTTTATCCCATCTATTTTATACCCTAACTACCTTAAATTCATCCCCAATCAATCCAATCCCACCTACATGCTTAAAACCATTCGGCCAATCCTTAAAAACATAAAATCGCACCAAAAGTAGAAAAATCCTCCCATTGGGGAAACTTCCCCACAATTGGCAGAGACCCAACGTAGTTGTTGTCGACCCTATAAATTTGAATCCTTCCTTTCTAATTTTTAACCAGAATCAAATGCATGCAAAAACATCTGAGATCTCTTCGATATGTGAACTTTTTCTCTCTCCTAAACACTTCTGTAAAAATCACAGAAATCCTTACATCATTTCAATGTGCTTGCATCACTCACGACCATATTTCGTGAGATTTATTAGTATCTCTGTATATATTTATTGAGTTTTTTAATCAAATTATCTTTGTATTACTCATATATACTCTTTTTTAGGTTCATATCAGTATCAATAACACTCACAGCTTCTCCAACAACCTTCTTTTCTAGACTTTTGCTTACAGGTTTTCCTTCTCATCCATTCATCCTCGGCTTTATCTAATAGTGCTATAGTCACCACCGACCCTGTCAGATTGTCGTCGACCCAAGCCTAGTTTGTCAAACAAACTTCTTCCGATACTGTTTCCAACTATTTCCTGGAGTTTTCTACCTCTGGTCTCTCCCTGTAGACTACTCACACCATACACAAATACATAACATCATCTAGTTGGCATTCAGATGCTCCAAGTTTTCATATTTATCCTATAATATAGATCTACCTTTTCAGGTCGCCATCGACCTACCTATGCATAGTTTGGGTTGTTGTCGACCCAGACTAGGTAATGGTCAATTTAACATTATTGCAATATAATATGCTTTTAAATCAATCTCAGTCATTTTTGGATTCAGTAAAATTTCTATTTCTACATGATATCTTCTACTACAGTCCCTTACATATCTCTTTCTAAACAAATGGAGGTTGACATCTGTGAAAGGAATCTAATCACTTCTTGGAACCACATTGTCAGGAAACCACCGCATACATCTATCTAATCCATATTCATCCTAGTTTTGCAGGTTTATCAAGTTATAGTGAGAATCACCCCTTTTGCACCCGTATCCATGACACCATTCATATGAGGTAACATAAACCCTCCAACATTTCCTAGTTGCTAGTCGCTTTTATCTCTAGTTCATTCGCTTGATCGGTGAGGAATTTTCTTTTCCAACACTAACTATTAAGAATAAATATCCTTTACCTAGAATTGATGATTTGTTAGATCAATTGAATGGTGCTATGTGTTTTTCTAAGATTGACTTACATTTTGGATATCATCAGCTTAGAATAAAGGATGTTGATGTTACAAAGACTGCTTTTAGGACTCAATATGGTCATTATGAATTTGTTGTTATGCCTTTTGAATTAACCAATGCTCTAGCCACATTCATGTCATTAATGCATGATGTTTTTAGAAAATTTCTAGATGTATTTGTGATTATATTTCTAGATGATATCTTGATCTATGCTAAGAATTAATAAGAACATGAGAAGAATGTTAGGCTAGTGCTTGAAACCTCAAGAAAACATCCGTTTTATGGTAAGATAAGTAAATGTGAATTCTTTAAAACTGAAGTCTCCTATCTAGGCCATATTATCTCTGAAAAAGGAATTGCACCAGATCCTTCTAAAGTAAAGGCAATACAAAATAGGGATACACCCAAAGATGTACAAGAAATTAGAAGTTTTCTTGGGTTGTTTGGTTTTAATAAAAGATTTATTAAGAACTATTCTAAAATAGCCACTCCTCTTATAGACTTAACAAAGAAAAATAAATCATATCATTGGTTTGAGGAATGTGAAGCTGCTTTTAATAAATTGAAAGAAGCATTAAATAGTGCACCTGTGTTATGTATTCCCGATTTTTCTAAACCTTTATCTGTTGCTAGTGATGCTTGTGGTTCTGGTATTGGTTGTGTATTAATGCAAGATGGTAGAGTTATATGTTTTGGATCTAGGAAATTGTTGCATGCTAAAAATAATTATCCTACTCATGATTTGGAATTGTTGGGGATAATTCATGCTTTGAAAATTTGGAGACATTATTTGCTAGGTCACAATTTTTTTCTTAAAAATTGATCGTAGAGGTCTGCATATATTTTTACTCAGCCCTTATTGAATATGAGAAAAAAAAGATGGGTAAAGTTACTAAGTCAGTATGATTTTGAAATACAATATGTCCTTGGTAAAGAAAATTTGGTTGCAGATGATTAAATTAGAAAATAATGTGTGTAAATGATTTGTCCTTAGAAATAAGTCAATTTGATCAAGAAATAAAATATACATTTCCTAATGATAGCTATTTTGCTGAATTGTATTTTGGTTTGAAAAATGGAACATTAAATGTGTATTTAAAAGATAGGCTTTCTTCTTATTTGCTTGGTGTGAATGGATTGTTGTATTATAAAGGTAGATTGTGTATTCCTAATATTCCTAATCTAAGATAGAAAAATTTGAGAGATTCTCATGATATTCCCATAGCTGGACATCCTAGATTTCAAAAGACTTACTTAGTAAAAAAGAATTATTTCTGGCCTAGGATGAAACAAGATATTAGAAAGTACGTACAATAGTGTATGACTTGTTAAGAGGTTAAAACTGAACAATGTAGTAAACCTAATCAATTGCAACCTTTTTCTATTCTTGATTGGAAATGGGAGTCTATTAGTATGTATTTTATTACATGTTTACCTGATCAAGAATGGTCATGATGTTATTAATGTTGTGGTTGATAGATTGAAAAAAATGACAGATTTTCTACAAACCAAAATAAAAAACTCTTCTTTTGATATAGCTCATATATTTTCTAAGGAAATATTTCGTTTGTATTGTCTTCCTAAATATTTAGTGACTAATAGAGATCCTAGATTCACTTCATCTTTTTGGAGATCTTTGTTTCATGAATTGGGTACTAGTTTGAGTTTTAGTACTATTTATCATTTTGAGTTGGATGGTCAAAATTAAAGGATAAATAGAATTTTAGAAAATATGCTCAAAATGTATACAGGTGAAAATTTTGGGAATTGGGAACAATATTTGCATTTAATTGAGTTTGCTTATAATCAAGGTTATCATACTACACCCAAAATGACACCTTTTAAATTTGTGTATGGTAAGAGTTATACTACTCCTATTTCATGGTCAAATCCTGAACATAGATCTTGGTATGTCAATGATAATTTAAAAGAAATGGAAGAAATTATAAATAAATCTAAACAAAACATGAAAGCTACTCAAGAAACGTATACACATTGGGTTGATTCAAAAAATTCTATTAGAGAATTTGCAATAGGTGATAAAGTATTTCTTAGAGTTTGTTGGTGTGTGTTATTTTCCACATCATTAGGCGAGTCATCTCACTTAGGTGAGATCGTAGGTCCATGTGTCATTTAGGGGTCATTATGAGATTCCCTTACGCGTCAGTGCGTCAGCACATCAGTGCGTCAGTGCGTCATATGCGTCATTAGGAGTTACACTTCTATTCTGGGAATGTAACTCCCCCTCTCTACTTGAGTTGTCATGATTGCAACACTGGGGGTTACTCAACACCTCCTATATGTACACCCCATTTGATCTATGAGATAGAGGAGAGTTTTGTGGCTTAAACAGGTTCTGCCCGTTTGTCGAATCTTTACATGCACATTCGGTTGATGCTCACTCCTCCTGAGATCTCTTCACGCTGCCGTTCGCATGTTCGTTGATGTGCACGTCATCCCTCGTGATCCTCACTTGTGGGTTTTCAAACCCTCTTTCATGGTATCAGAGCGGATCTTGTGGATCCGTGCACTCATCAACGTTTCTGTGCGTGTTTTCTGGCTTCTCGTGTGATATTCAGATTCTCATGCGCATGTCATAATGGAAATTCCGACCGTGCTCTACTTGCACTGATTTCCAGGCATTTATACCTCTGTTTGGGCTTGATCATGGTTTGTTGGGTTGTTGTTCGAGTTTCTGGTGTTTTTCGGGTTTAGTGTCTTGGACCGCTCGATTCTCTGGGTTTGCATGTGACTTTGGAGGTGTTTTATGAGGAGCCAGCCCACTGCCTAGCTCTCTACCCATGCTCTTGCTGGTTCACTGCTTGGGGTTCTATGTCAACTTCCTGCTCGTGCTGCATTTGTTGGTGTTTGGTTTTCACGTTTTTGGCTTTGTGAAGGTTCTTGGCTCATTCTTTGCACCCTTGCAGATGTTTTACACTGAGTTTTCATGCTTTGTGTACTTCTGGCCTGGCTCGTATTGGAGCTTGCTCGGGCTGCTCGCTTTGAACCTCGATGTACACGACTGCACCAAAGTTTATATTCTTTGGCTTAGCAGCTTTTCCTACGGCCTTGTTTGGTTTGGTTTGCTTGGTTCAACCGTTCAAATCTGCAGCCCTGGTACGTGGCATCTAACTCCAGCCAAAGTGTGGCCACTCCAACTCCTTCGCTGCCTCAACGTCTTTGTCAGACCTGCACACCCAGCACAACCATTTTTCTGGCTTCTCTGGCATTTTTTGGTGGTTTGGGTCTTCTCTAGCTTCTGCCCAGCACTTAGACCTCCAGCACGTGGCTTCAGCACCTCCAGCTCCTTCCTCCAACGTTAGAAAACATTTTTTTTTGCATTGCCGTTACAAAAAACATTTTTTCTAACCTGGCACGTGGTCGTTTTCAGGCTTGGATGTTTTTTTTCTGCCTTATTGGCACATGGTGAGTCCACCAGCACCTCCAGCTTCTTCTCGTGGCCTCCAGCAACCTGCAGCGACCTCCCATGCAGAGACAACAACTCCAGCCTGCAAATTTGGACGTTTTCTGTCCAGAACAGCAGCGTGGTTCCTTCATTTAGCTTGGTCAAAGAGTATCTTCAACATGGGTCCCCTCCTTTCCACCTCTTTTTGATGTTTAAAGGTGTTAAAAAAAGAAAACATTTCATTTGGCATGTAATAATTTTATTGTAAGGCTGTTTTGACTTGTATTACTTACCCTTCCTATGCTTGTCGAAGACGGAGGGCGAGGTCTAGGATTGGCAGGTGGCTAACCCCCCCTCGCAGTCAAAACAAACCCCTCCTAAAATTTCATGCCATTTCCAACGAGTACCCACACGATACCCTTTGCACCCGTTTCGTGCACTTTTTTAATGCGTTTGCAGTGTCTAGTGTATTTTTCCATCAGTTGCGGGAATCGTTTTAATGCAATAACTTTTGACTCGCTGCTCATTTTTGAGCGCTTCCTTGGTCAAAGTTGCATGATTTCTTACACTCTACATGATGGCATTTTCAATTTTGTAAATGCACTACTTTTATAAAGTGCCGCATTCTGGGGGGGTTGCTTGTACTCTTGGGCCTACACACGCAGACGCATTATCGGCCGAGTCCGACGTCTTGCACCTTGCATCTTGCATTTTTTTCATCATGGAGAGTGCTCTTTCCAGATGTGAGCATCATAGGATCACCTTACAGCCTCCGCCACTTCTCACTGGGAGAGAGACCTATTCAGCTTGGCGTGCTTCCATGGAACGTTACTTCGCCCACGAGGGTCTTTTACCCTTCTTGCTTGGGCCAGTTCCTACACCCGCTGATCATCGTCATCTAGAGGAATTCCTTGACACTTGTGACCATGTATTTGGTCACATGATGATGCATGTCTCTCGTTCTCTCTGGTTTCATGTGGCAGACTCAGATCCACCTCACCGTGTCTGGAGCATTCTTCAGTCCTTCTATGGAGACCCTTCACATACTACCACCATTTTTGCTACTGCTGATTCAGTTATCTCCTCCATTTCTTTGTGTGATGACAGTTCCACTGACACAGGTTCGCTTGGTTCTACTTCTGATGACGAGGATTGTGCATCCAGTTCTGATGTCGAGAGTACTACAGAGGACTCTTCTCCTCTTTCTCTCACTATTCCAGACATTGTTGTCACCCCCCACATCTCATCAGATATCGAGTAGTCTCATACTCCAGTCTCACACCGTCATTACACCCAGCCTCCTTTCCACTTCCAGTGTGCAAGGCCCCTTCCACTCCTCTACCTTCATTGGATGACTCATACCTATCTGACATCACTCTTCTATTTGTTGAGCCCCCTCATTGGGATGAGTATCTACCTGACCTTAGTCATCTTTTCACAGAGTCTACTTGTGATGATCTACAGGTCCCTCATCCATCTACAGGTGTTTCAGAGGAGTTCATTATCTCTGTTGTTGGGAGTGCCCCTTCTGGGAATCATGTCACTTCCACATTTCCAGAGACCTTCATTGATCCACCCTCAGCTGTGGATCCCTTTTCTATTGTGGAGGATGTTTTGTTCCCTTCACATCACTTGGACATCCTTTCTGCGGGTGTTCCTCTTCACTCTGACAGTTCTACGCACGTGGCATTACCTTCGGTTCCTTGGCACTCACTCGCTAGACCTATGTCACACTTCAGTGCACCAGACTCAGAGTTCTTCGTGTTGCTGCCTTCAGTTTCCTTTGTGGAGTGGGTGGACTTCCAGCACATCATTTCTATCCTTCCTAAGGGCAGGCACACAGTTCATTGCGGTGGCTCTTCTTCAGTCCAGAGGCAGAGGATCTCGTCATCGACATTCTTCTGGGAGACCTCCTAGAGCTGCAGAGTTCAGATCCGTCCATGGCATCTTCTGCATTCCTCTCGTCTCCCTCTTCTTCTCTCTTCTTCTTCTTTTCGAGAGATTGCCTCTTTGTACATGGGTACCCTTTCAGGCTCGTCTATGGCTGGGACCCATATTTGGCATCTTTCTTAGATTAGAGAGTGTTTTGTTCTCTTGTGGTGGGTGTTTTTCCCACTGGGTTTTCCTTCACTGCTTGGGACTTCTTTCTTGTACATGGGTACCTCATCAGGCTTTGTGCCGGGACCCATTTCTCGTTTCTGACTTGCCGCCTCATCCTAAGTTACGATGAAGGGGGGGTGTTGGTGTGTGTTATTTTCCACATCATTAGGTGAGTCATCTCACTTAGGTGAGATCGTAGGTCCATGTGTCATTTAGGGGTCATTATGAGATTCCCTTACGCGTCAGTGCGTCAACGCGTTAGTACGTCAGTGCGTCATATGCATCATTGGGAGTTACACTTCTATTCTGGGAATGTAACTCCCCCTCTCTACTCGAGTTGTCATGATTGCAGCACTGGGGGTTACTCAACACCTCCTATATGTACATGTCTTTTGATCTATGAGATAGAGGAGAGTTTTATGGCTTAACCAGGTTTTGCCCGTTTTTCGAATCTTTGCATGCACATTCAGTTGATGCTCGCTCCTCCCGAGATCTCTTCACACTACCATTCACATGTCTGTTGATGTGCACGTCATCCCTCGTGATCCTCGCTTGCGGGTTTTCAAACCCTCTTTCAGAGTTAAACCTAAGAAGAGTTCTTTAAAATTAGGAAAATATGCTAAGTTATTTCCTCGTTATTGTGGACCTTTGAAATTATAGAAAGAATTGGAGATCTTGCTTATAGACTTGCTTTACCTCTTGAATTGTCTATAATTCATAATGTGTTTCATGTAATCTTCTTAAATAAATATGTGTATGATGCTAATCATGTTATTTATTGGAAAAACATAGTTAACGAGCCTACATATGAATTCAAAATTGAACTTGAAATAATTTTGGAAAGAAGGACTAAGAACCATAGGAATAGAGAGATTAAAGAGGTTAAAGTGAAATGGAATTTTTGTGATATTGAAAGTGCTACATGGGAAAGAGAAGATTTCCTAAAAGAGAAATATCCTGAATTGTTTAACTAATGACTTGTGTTTTGATATGTGATTTTCATAATAGACTTGGCACTACTGAGGGAAATAACTGATTCAAGGGGGGAGAAATATTATGTGACTAAATCCCCTAAACTTGTAAAGCATTAATTAAAGATAAAGTTTGATTTAAAAAAAATATTAGTGATGAAATGAATAGCCAAGAAATGGATTAAATATGCTTAATTTAATTGTGAAAGGGTATGAAACCATTGTGTTGGTTTGTAACCACCTATGATGTATTATAAAAAGAGATGTAAATGTAAATAGAGAACATGGAAAAGAATTGAATTGTGCTTTTGATTCTAATAAAAATAATATTGAGTCTGTGGAAGTAAATTCTAAGGCTGAATACGTACATACAGGTGGTGGGAAAGAGAGAGGGGCACCAATGGTGTCCTAACCGGGGGCACAGAGTACAACCTTGGATGGTCCTGACCAAGGTAAGGTGAATATACACGGGGTGTATAACAAAGTCCTCTTAATAGTGTGGCCATAGTCTGGTGTCTGTTACATGTGTATGTGCATTGAAATTTTGTACTAAAATTCCTAATCATTGTCTCAGATAAGTTCTCTCTCTGTAAAAGCTCTATAAATACATGTAAATCTATGTAAATATTTGTATAAAGATATAAAGAAGTTAATTCTTCTGTTTAATTGGATAAATGAGAAAATGATTGAATTATGTATAATTCTCTATATAATTGGTTGAAAAATGTAGTTGTTTTACAGATAACAATGAATTGTAGGAATAAATTAATGAAATACACGATTTTAGATATGTATGTTCTTAATTTAAAGATTTTGTATAATTTATTATTGAAGAGATTGAATATGTGTAACTAATATATAATCTTTCAATTTAATGGTATTTGTCGAGCTAAATTATCTATTTTTGGTGTTAATGGTTGTATTTTCTGTATTTATGTTTTGGGCTCAAAACTTATTTAATTTTGGCTTATTCCGGAGCCTTACATCTTCTCAGAGCCATCACTTGTAAAACTTGGTGGAATGTTGCCACATGTCGAACCTCAGTCATTAGATTGTCGCCAAGTGTCATCTTTTATTTATTCCACATGTCTCTATTTCATTGACGTGTCTTATGTCTTGTTGCAGACCATTGATAAGAAAATGTTGATTCTGCAAAATGCAAGGTTCCAAATGTCTTCTTTCACAATGGCAAACTTTTGTAACCTTTTCCAATGGATTATCTCCACTTTTCTTTTTATGTTGCCTTCGTAAATCCATTTGGACCCAAATTTATTTAGTATGTAGTTAATTCCATGAGCCTGGAGTCTGTAAAGAGGAATTATTAAGAAAAACAGTGGAATCATACCACATGTCCATGAATTAGTTTTAATCGTGTTTCAAAGCTTAATTAATCTTGTTTAATTGTAGCCATGTATTAATAAATTTATCTTAGGTTATTAATCAAATATAGATAATTTTAGACTTAGTTTTTTTAATTAAATGGTATTATCATAAAGAAAACATATCATAATTTCACAATCATATATTTTTCAAAGAACTATGAGATTTTTGTCGAGGGAAAAAGTTGCATTTCAGGGTGCTTCATGTGTAGCATTTGTCTTGCATGCCTACTCCCAACCATGGTTATTTTATTTAATTATATATTGTCTATGCTTGTGTCTTGATTGTCATTATTTGTCGGCTATTCCCTATGCTTGATTGATTGTTTACTTGTATCTCCTTAAAAATTTGATTATTTTGTGACATCCTAAGTGGTGCCCCATATATTTTACCAGCTCTTACATTGATCTTTTGTTGTATTACTGTGTGTTTTGACTAGTTTCTAGGACATCATGCCATGATTGTTTGTCACTAACCATTTTTCTAGCTTATTCCCATTTTTTTTGCATGTGCCATGGTTGTTACCATACAAATTCCATTCCCCCAGCAGGATTTATATTTCAAATGTGTACATAAATTTCAACTTTCCTCATTTAGGCCATGCTCACATTGATTCATCTCATGCAACCCTAACGAGTGGGGGAAATCATCGAGTGATTATTTCACCCTATAATTAGTCCATCAACCAAAAACACAATGTTACACACCAAACATTGGATAAATAAGAGCTAATAAAACAATTCATAATCAGAATTGGGCCAAAACTAGTGCAGCGATAGAAGCACCCGATTTAGATAGAAATGGTAGGCGCTAGTGTCCCAAACAGGTGGTTCTGTCATAGGGGTAAAAATAAGTACAATACATGTTGAACATGTTCCCAGTGATAGGTTTTATAAAATTTCAATGACACATAGTCAACTAAAAATTACTATTTAGTACAACAAGAACACAATAAGTGGAAAATTTCATACTTTCAACAGGGGAAATAATTACCCCTCTTTCTTAGTTTGCATCTTTTCTATTGGTATCAAATAAGGAGTGGCACCTAGGGCATATGCCAGAAAATGATATGTCTAGAACAATGTGTCATCCATGGATATTTTCTATTGGGTTTGTGACCATCTAAAGTGGCATTTATATGTGGGGAAGCATCAACGGGTGGAGGGAAAATCCTGCAACTCTCCCAACACTCTTTTTATTGGAGACACGATTCCTAAATCCTTAGTATGGTGACATGACACCTAAATCCTTAGTATATTCAAACCATTTTAAGAATTGATCAATCTTGACTCTTTCAACCATCTCCAAATCAATAAACACATAAGAACAATTATATCTCTTCTCTCATGACATTTAGGTCTATTTTATCCTTGAATCACTTATTTTTTATACATAATTCTATGCTGATTTCTCTACGTTAAAGTTCATTTTCATATACCATGAGAATTGACTGCAATTATCTTCTTTTGTAGGTCCTTTTCCTAACAAAGGAAACACAATTAGAACAAGGAGTAATCTCAAGCACAAGACACTTAGGAAAAGGCAATATCCAAGCTACAAACACATACATCATTTCCACTATGCAAAAAATGTCACCCCTAAGGTTCTCATCCCATCTTAGATTCTATGATACACATCCTACAATCTCCATTCGACATGTTATCTTTTACAATATTCATTTAACACACTATTGGTTACAACCTCTTTCGGCTATCCACAAGGTCCACTCTTCCTATCTACTTTATGCTACCAAATATTCATTAACCAGTATAAAGTGGGGGTAAATATAGACATGAAATCACACACTTACTATTACATCACACCTCTAGTATGTCATTATATACATGATTCCTAAGTAAAAAGACTAAGAATTACCAACACTTGTTTTGCTTTACATTTACATTGTTTTATCTTTCTATACTCTCATCCTTTACGTTTTTGGAACTACACGCTTAATTTTGGAAATTGCACAACATGTAACCTAGCTCAACATTTTTTGTTTTATCTTTAGAGCCTCTCAGACACCAATTCCCAGTAGGGACAAAAGCACCCAAGTTCTATTGTCCTCTTTGGGTGCTTCTACCCTTTGCCCCCCTTTTCTCAAATTCAAAAATGCCACATCGACTATTATCTTTTCTAAATTACTACATATAACTTTGCATTGGATTTTTAGCTGTTAATGATGAAATTAAAACACAAGAATCATATATAGACATGGCCTACTAACTATTATTAGGGGCTGGAAAATTTATGTAATTACTTCCTAACTATTACTTGGGAAATGAGTAACAATCAAGGAATACATTTGGGCTGCATCATTCACTACATAAGAAGGGGCACTTTATAAATTCCATCTCATGTACTCTTCTTGGGGGAAAAGTAGTTGTATCTTTCTATACTGGTACGACTGGCACAAGGGAAACCTAAGCTTCAAAGGACACATTTCTATCACACACAAACACACTATAGACACAAAATCACACATATATTATTATTTTATTATACCACAAAGTATGCTGTTATATGCATGGATCTTAAGTAAGAAAAGTATTCACTGGTGACACAATCCTATTCTATTTATTTTCTTTAGTTGTTTCTATGGTCTTTATCTCTCAGATTCCTCACTTTTGTACCTATTTTTGGTCATGTCACAGGGATCCTTGTCTATAAGTATTCTCACATTTTTCGGTAGTTATCCCAAGACACCAACACCCAGTATGGATACTAGCACCGAGGTGCTCCTGTCCACTCTGGGTGCTCCTGTCCTCTTTGTTATTGTTCACATTTTTGACATTTTTGGTCAGCCTTTTAAGTTTTCTAACTTCTATCCTGAGGTCCTAGTTAACATGTCTTATTACTAGTGTCAAAATTCAAATAAGAGATCCCTATATATACCCAACATACATACCATTATAGGGGCATGTAATTTAAAAGGGAAAGTATATCTTCATACTATCAAAAGGGACTACATTATTGGGATGATTACTCTACATACACTGCATATGAAGGGGAAGTTTTAAATTCCATCTCACACATTTACATTTTATCTAGCTATAGCACACTATCTTGGTGTCATTGGAGTGAGGGAAACCTAAGGACACTATTTCGCAACTGGCATGCGATTTCCCAAAAAACTCACAATTGATGCAACTGGGGTGAGATCTCCCGAAAAACTTGTACTTGGCATGAATGGAGTGAGATCACCCAAAAAATCATTCTTTGTGTGAGATCACCCAAAACATTTGTTCTTCTACAATATATTCAAGATCCTTTCTATCTTTTTCAATCATCATGGATCAGGAGCAGATGTTCCTTTTCACATTTTCACATAATTTCTTACATATTTTTAAAGTGTTTGATCAAATTTTTCATATACACATATTTGACTACTCATTCGTTCTTCTCTTTTTGTAGGTTTGTCCTTATGAGAAGTGGTACTCACATAATCACACATCAATCAACATCAAAAATAAGCACAAATGAGACATTTACAAATAAGATTTCACCCCTAGGGGCATCATCATTTTCACTTCCTCTTCTCTAGCTTCCACGCTTCACTTACTGTCACTCCACACTTTTTATTGTCTCCTTGGCACACTTTTCTCCATCGATCTACATGGTTATAAAGTAAGCATATCTTATCTACTTTATGTTATCGAACATTCACTCAACCCCATAAGGTGGGGGCAAATGTAGATACTAAATCATGCACTTGGGTATATTTCTAGTTCTGATCACATACCACTATTCATATGATTCCTAAGCGATAAAAGTACAAATTAATCAATGTCTTTGGCCTCTTTGTTTGCTTTCTATTTTCCTTCTTGGTCTTACACACCTTCTTTCCCAGTCTGACCTTTGACACTTCATTTTTTTTGAGTCTGGACACCAGCACCCAAGCGCCCCCATCCCCTCTGGGCACCCCCAACCTATTTGTATATTTCTCACATCTTTTGGGTCCTTTCTAGCTATTGGGCATGTTTATTTCTTACTAGTCGACATTTTAGAGGTTAATTACGAAATTCAAACAAGGGAATCATATAAATAAAAAGCTATGTGATCATAATAAAGGACCAAGCACTAAGAATCTACTACTATCAACTAAGGTTACACCCAAAGGCATCACAAGACCATCAAAGCATCCATCTAGCATTCATTAAAGTTACAAGTGTTTGCATTCTTCTACATATACTTCATAGGAGGGGAAGTTCATTCTTTCATGCACACATCTATCTATAATTTTTACATCTATCTAACATTTGCTAGTTCGTACATATTGCACAAGAGCCACCTAGGGCATGGTTCTACATACACACACGTAGAAATACATGGAGTCTCAAATGTAGTAAAACACTTGGATTGTAAGTTCACTCAGTTAAGTGACTATCGGGGTTAGTATGACTCCCAATTTGTATGTTTTTCCTTTTAGGATTTGCTGTGTTTTAGGGTTATACATGTGCTCTTTCTATTTTCAGGTCTTAGGTGAATTCAGCGATCAAGCAACGAAGTAAATGTGACAACCAATGAACATCTTGCGACCATACGAAATTGATTTTCATAACTTTTGAGCAGTCATAGGAACCTAGAGAAGGTCTCTAACACCCCAGGTACCCCTGAACCTACATAGGCTCCCTAGTCCCAACTTTCTTGACACTTCTGTATTTTTATGGGTTCGATTGCGATGCTCTGAGTTCCTATTCCATCATTTTTCTAGCTCAACACAATTTTGGCATCATTGTGAATCAACTAAGTATTTTATCCCCTTTCTTGTAACTAGGGTTTCAAATTTATTTGCTTATTTATTTGGTTAGATTTGTACTTTATTGTTATATTACTTCCTTGTGACTATGAAATTAGGGTTAGCATATATTTTTCAATATTTACTTAATCACTATGAAAAGTGACTGCATTTATAGTCTTATTACTTTGCATAAGAAGGGGAAGTTCTGAATTCTATCTCACACATTTGCATTCTATCTAGCTATAACCCGCTATCTTGGCATCATTATCATGAGGGAAACCTAAGGAAACTATTTCACACACAAGCACACATAACTACATGGAGTCTGAAATGTAGTACAAATCTCGGTCATAATTTCATCCTTCAGATGACCACCAAGGTTAGTCCAACTTCATGTATTGCATTTTCATTCCAATTTGATGTGTTTGTGAGCTTGTGCATGTAGGTAGGGTTTTTATTAAAGGTTACAGATACCTCAGTGACCCAAGTGCAAATATCAGGCGATCAATAGGAATTTAGAGTGAAACCCTAGTGACATAGGAAAAATCAGATTTTGACCTTTTGTGCAGTCACATGTGCCCATAGGAGGTCTTTGACACCCAGGTGCTCTCGCTCTAGGTCAAGCATTCATGTCCAACGTTATTCACAACTTCAAAAATGTATATCAAGCACTTCTAACAATCTGCCCAACTTGTTCATTAGTTTCTCTAGTTTAGATCTACTTTAGGATAAGTGTTAATTAGATAAATTCTGTATCTCTCCTATTTTCTTACACGATTGCATTTTTAGAGTGCATAGAATGTGTACTCTGTTGTATCTTATTATAATAGTGAACCTAAAATTAGATTTAATATTCTAAATTTTTATTAAATCATTTGGTGAACCTATCTTTATTCAAACTCCCTTCCTGAGGATCCACCAAAACCTCATGGCTAAAAATAGATCCTCCTCTCCTAAGAAAGCTATTTCATCATTATAGTGTGAATCCTACCCTTGTGATGCTGTAAAAGCTAAGATTAATGACCTCTATTGACACTATCGAGTTGATGCATCCACCTTCGAACAAAGTTTTTCTTTCAATAATTCTGCTCCTCATAACCTTCACAGCTCTAGCATTTACACCGTTTCACTAGAAAAAAACTTCACTTCATGTTTTCTATGTTCTTCCATAAGAACCCATGTTACTCCACCTTCTTCTCATCCTATTATATAACTAGATAACACTATTATAGATTCAATGCTTGGTCTTGTATGTGATAATGTAGATAAACATGATGTTACTTCAAATGTCAGAAATGTACATGTGCATGATGATGTTTCTACTACTAGTCAAGATGAATATAAAGCTATATCTCATATCTATGAAAAATGACTCCAATGAATGCAATGCTAAATCTTATGATAGTCCTCCTACTACTTATCTATAATCCGATGATTCTCTTGATGAATTAATTACATGTGAAAATATGACTGATAGTAAGCTGATTATATTTATGATCATGAGCATGTTAGTGAGGGTGTTACTTATCTTAAGACTGCTGAATGCTAATTTTCCACTCTGCTTCCTACCACTTATGAGTTTGTTTCCAATGACACTCATGATGATTCTACCACTCCTACTAGTTCACCTTTTAGCATTTCTCCTGATTCTAATTCTAGCATTTCTGTCAATATTTCATGTTTCTCTCTTCCTCTTTCACCTCTTTCTTCTTCCTCTCAAGATGTTATTCATGTTGATTCTCAAATTCCTACTAGTATATCTCCTCTTATTTCTTCTGCATCTACATCTAACATTACAATAGAGCCTTTATCTTCTTCTCACATTCCCATGACTACTCATAATGGAAAATTTCAACCTCTTCATGTGCTTCTCACTTCTTCTATGATTCCTTCACATGATATTTTATCACTCATGCATGGTGTTGGCCATTTGCAATATCAAGTTCAATCTCTTACTCTCGAAAGAAAATCCTATTATGCTTCCATTGACAATAACTCTCTTTATGGGAATTCAATTCCAAAGAGTATTCACAATTAAACTATTCCTAAGGATTTTATCAAGGCTACCTTTTCATGTTTTAATGGCACTGAAAAATCCATATTTACATATTTAGCATTATCATTTAGCTATGGTTTCCTATTTGAACGATCGATTGTTACTCAAAGATTTTCGGCATAGTCTTATTGATGATGCTCTTTAATGGTACATTCATTTACCTTGTGGATCTATTAGTACATTTTGTGAAATGGAAGATGTTTTTCTTAAACTATTTAAACTTAACAATGGTCCTAGAGTTACACATGATCACTTACCTAGCTTGCATCAAGGAAATAAAGAAACCATTCTAGATTACTGATGCAACCTAGAATTTACCACAAATAACCCAGGCACATTGACACATCACCCAGCCTGAGTTGAGCGCTCACCCAAAGCACGCAAAGGTACCAAGGCCCTCCTTAGAGTTGCTTGTGCAGGATATGAACATGATAAGAATATAATACATTCAGATCCATAAATAGCATAAACATTCCACATAGCATATTCCAGACCTAGATCTTAAAGAATCATTAATCAAACGATAAACATAATGAAATCAACCATGTAAGAACTAGTTACAATCATTTTTAACACCATTATTCACCCAATACACTCCATTATATTAAACACAACAAATATAGAAGCTTCTTATAATAAATAGTAACATAAGTTTACGTGTGCATCAGATATGGTAGCACAACTCTACAATAGCTCATACACAATGTCTCTTTAACTATTCAAATTTAATACATATTTATGAGGGTGGGGACTTTCCCTTCACCACTTACGCACTTCCCAAAATAGGTTGCATGGTGAAAGAAGTCAGGAACCTTTACAATAACATGCACACATGCAAGTGCACTAATAATAGGTCTCTTAGGTTTAGCTAGCAGTACTACTCCTATTATTAACTCAAACTCATGGATGGCGCTTAGTACATGCTCTTCCCAAAATAGCATTTTCGTATCACACAAGTATCTATCCCATTGTGTGCTCCATATGCTATCTCCAAAAATAGCCCGTAATCATGAAAATGGTTAAGTCCCAAATCAATCTATATTTTGTGTGCGTTTCATTCCCTATCCTTTTGTGCCTTCAAATATGCCTTGCTCCCGTGCATGAATATTCTGTGTGCCCTCTCCTTAGTGTCATATTCTGTCTTCTCAACATTACCCCACACTAAACTACATTTTTTTCCTGATAATGGGGTTCCTCCTGATGTTCCCAAAGAATAAAGAATAAGAATGGAAAGAACGTAGATAATTATTTTACAAAGAATGGACATCTATTCTACAACACCATCTGCTTCAACTAGAAGGATCAACTCCAGATATTCTTCTTTAATCTCAGCCTCCAAGGCTTTCCAATAATCCAGTGCATTTTTGGTCTTCTCTGGAACATCCACAGAAATGGATTCCAACTCATCCTAGGTTATCTCTCCCTTTTCATACTGCAATACTAGGAAAACATTAGCCATAACAAACATCCTTCCCTCTAGAAGATCCATCTTTTGTGCTATGAGATTTCCAAGCTCATCTAGCCTCTCTTTATGCAGATGTTGTGCTTCTGCAAGGGATTCACACTTTTTCTTTACTAATGCCAATGTCTCTATGCACCCTAAAGTCTCATTCTTCATTGCCTTCAGATTCATTATCTTCTAATATAGTTATGATCCTGATCACTACTTCTGGAGTTGCACATATGTTCAAAGCTTGGTTTGCTTTCATCAGCTCTTCTTGTAAATTTTGGAGCAATGCCTCATAAGATGAAATATTTATAACCATGGAGGCCCTTGCTCTCTTTGATTCCTGTTTAGGGTCCTTTGGTGTTGGCATGCGAATTGGTCCAACCTCAAGTACCAAATCAACTAACGTACGCACATAATGCATAGCCAAAGGAAACTTTTCAGGTACTTTAGACTTTAAGTGCAATCTTGATTTCAGGACATAATCACCTTCTTTTGCCATGTTGATGAAGGCTTCATTCTTTTTTTGTTCTAAGTCCTTCTCTCCTTTAGACATGTTATTTATGTAGCTTTTGCCTTGTTATCTTCTCGTAGCGCTCTAATAGTGGAAACCTTATCTATGTTCCTCCACGCCACTTCTGTAGATACCTTAGCCAAGGCATTGCTCACCTACTCATCAGACATGAGAGTGGGATTTATAGTCATGTGCCTACTCTATGGTGCCTTCTTCATTCTTCTTGACACACATGACTCCTCACATACATCAAAATCAGGCTTTTCTATGCAAGTTTGCATGAACCAGGACAACTATTTCCTCACATGCGTAGTGGCCATGTATGAGTCCATTAACTCCCATCCATACAACCCCTTAAAGCCCATTTTGCTTTGGAAAAAGGAACAAACAATTTTACTTGTGTCCTCAACATAGCCCATACTTGGCCCAACATACTCCCCATTAGTTCTCCTCATTCTTGGCCCCTTAGGAATTTGAGCGCCAAGGTTTGGAGTTGGATCTTTGATGTCTTGAGAAATATCATGCTATGTTTCCTTTGCCTCCTTTACACCTTCCTATTCATCCTTCATATCTTCATCCCTGGGTTCTTCCACATCTTTTGGCTATACAGGGGTTCTAGGCGCGCTGTCTGTAGACTCCTCCGCCTCCTCATTTAGATTTAGTTTTCTCCTCTTCCTCTCAGCTATCTCTTTCTGAGGAGAGAGTTGTGGTGGCCTTCTTACAGGCTATGAAGGTCCCATGCCTTGGACCCTTGTTTGTTTGAATACCCTCTTAAAGCGGCACTCTCCATGGACTGTTTCCATGCCCAAGTCTTCATCTTCTTCTTGTACCCTAGGTGGAGTACCCGCACACTCAGTCTCTACTCTATCTATGGGATGCATTTGGCCTATATGATCTAAGCCACCACTATCTTTATGCTATTCATTCTCCTCATCTACTGCTATAGTTTCTACAGGCTATGGGGTTGACACGTTCTCCACTGTATGTTTGCCTTTAGGTGGCCCTGGGAGCACAAACTCATTTTCCACATACTTTTTATTCTCTAGCTTAGGATTAAGCTGAAGTTATATGAGCGCGGTTCCACTGTCCCCAATATCCAAGCTTACTAGCTTCATAATTATGACATCTGAGATGGGCATCTCAATGTAGGTAGTCCTCAGAGTTTGGTAGTCACAATCTACCATGTCTGCATTAAAGTTCATGTGGTGTGTATCAGTAAATTGGTGGACTAATTCTTGGAAGTAGTGTGCTGTGAAGGCATACCAAAGTTTGCACCATGTGCTCCATTCTCCATCCCTCATAAAAAAGTGAATGATGCAGAAGTGTTGGTACACCGCAAACTGTACCGCCTTTCCCGCCATCGAAGGTACCTCCTTTGGAATGCACCGCTCCTCCTCAAATGCCGCATGAAGTTGGTCATACCACATCTCTTTCCTCTGCTTAAACAACCCACTCATTGATCCTTCACATAAATATTTGTCAAAAGTCTTCACGAGGGACTTATTTTCCATGGGATACTCCCAGATCTTGTTCTTTGGCCCATCAGGCACTCCCATTTCTATAAACATAAGGGAAAGGAGGATAACACCAAAAATTATCTTCTCTCCTAAGCGTGCTTCCTCAATAATGGTGTCTGCAATGTATCCTATTAGGTTGTAGACTACTTCGTGAGACATTTTCTTCGCAACATGCAGCCACATGGTATTCACTTGCGACCATCTCTCTTGATCATTCAAATGAGTTACTAGATGTGCGGTTGCCTACACCATTGGGTACTTCTTCAATTTATCAATGTCCATTCCGTGCGGACCCTTAGTATACTCCAACTCATTTATTGTCTCTATAATTTCTTCTTTATCAGTCAGATCACTCATAAGGTCTACCCCTGTGCCCTTTAACATTGTCAGTGTCAAAATTAGGGCTGCTGTGATTCCAACCCTTCATCTGATGAAATAGAAGAAGTCCTCATGGTATCTACTCATCAGCCATTGGTATAATGGTTCATACTTGCCAAAATATAGGAGCTTATATAATTGATAGAATCCTACCTGCTTAAAAAATTTCTCCCCAACGTCATCATATACTGGCATATCCTCCACTTTGTGCTTGTTGGTCTTTGTATTCAACAATACATCAAAATATTTCTTGTTGTCAGATGTACGGTGGTTGTAGTCACTTATTTTGCACCTGTGGATGTGGGAATCCCACTCTTGTTTAACTATCACACCTTTTGGGTACTGCATCTCTGAACAATTACTCTCGGGAGTAATTTCAACTTCAACTTCTACCTTTTTATTTCCTTTCGTGATTGTTGTAAGTGTTTTCTTTGGTGCCATCATAACAATCCCAAATTTTTTATGTAACGAGAAAACTCAAACCCTAACTCGAATCTACATGCCCTAGCTTAAAACCACGTGCCCTAGCTCCTTTTAAACACCTCTTCTTCACTTAAACCCTTCACTAATGGGGATGTAAGCCTCTTCTACACAATAATCTAATCTCCACATCTGGTTTCACACTCTCCGTACCTCAATATGACTTGATTGACTTGATCGCACTTAGCTTGCTCAAATACTTGTGATCGTGAAGGTAAAAATGAACCCACATCATGTCCTTATATAGATTTTAAAAAATTTAGTGAATTTATTGCTCCTTCACCAACTAACAATCCTCTCATTAATTGACCATTTTCACAATCTCCGCGCGGTACATCTTCGCGCCCCAGCTATAACCTTCTAGTGTGCCTTCCTATTTTCTAGCTATAGAATTCTCTTTAGCATGCTTCCATGTGCCCGAGTATCTCACCACTGTGCCTTCCCTTGGTAGTCTCCACAACTATTGCTTGCCTCGTGTTATACTGTTCCCTTATTTATCTCCATCTACGGTAATATTTTTAAAGCAATATCCTTTCTAAAAAATCCTCTCCAAACTTGAATAACACCTATAGTAGTTTGATCCTTTATGTATACCCAGTTGTAAATAGCCACCCCACACTAATGGTATTTGCAGTCCTTTGCGCATAAAAAATATTCAAATGGTAATTAGCTTCCAGCGCGCAAACATGCTTATTACACAAAAAACCAACTAAATTGACAAAACATAGCGACGAAGAAGGAAATACATTAAGGAAATACAAAAATAAAAACCTAGTCTAAATGACAACACTGCCTTATTACAAACACCAAGAAGACTTATTTATAGTAGGGCTTCAGCCTACTCCCATTGAAGTAACCTGGTAACAGTATCCCATCAAGCATCTCTAATTGGAAAGCTCCTATTTCAAGTATGTGAGTGATAACATACGGTCCCAACCAATGCAATTTAAGCTTGCATGGAAGGTGCAGAAAATTAGAGTCATAAAGAAGCACCATCTGTCCTTTCTCAAGCATTTTTTCCCTGATGTGCCTGTCATGCCATGCCTTCTTCCTGGCCTTTTTTTGCTTCTGACTCCAACCTGCTATTGCTCGTCTCTCATCCAACTTGATCAAATTTTCAATTCTTTCTTCTAGGGCTTACTCATTAGCTAGACCTTCAACACACATAATATGAAAAGAACGTAACATGAATTCCATAGGAATAATTGCTTCCATGGCAAACACTAATTGAAATGGTGTGGCCTTGTTTAACCTATTATATGTTGTTCTATACGCCCAAAGCATGAAAAAAACTTTATCATCCCAATATTTCCTTCCAACATCACAAATTTTTGTTAATGTCTATCTCAACATCTTGTTGAAGGCCTCAGCAGTCCCATTTTCATGAGGATGATAGGGTGTAGTCTTATGATGCACAATCATAAATTCATCCAACAATATCCTAATCAAATCATTCATAATGTGTGTACCCCTATCACTTGTCAAGCTCAATGGGCATCCATACCTTGTAAGAACATTTTCCCATAAGAACCTGGATGATGTAGCTACTATATAATCCTTGGTAGGTGTTACTTCTACCCACCTTGTAAGATAATCTGTGCAAGTGATGATGTAGCGCGATCCAGTTCTATGTGTAGCAGGTGAAATAGGACCCATAAAGTATATAACCCATTTCTCAAATGACTCTGTACAAGGAATAGGTCTTAAAGGGATTTCATCTCTTTGCTTAGGTTTACCAACATGTCGACAATGATCACACACCTTACAATATGCTTTATAATCTTTATAGGGGATCTCCCACCATAATCCAACAAGTAGAATCTTGCACGTAGTGGCGTCACTGACATAGTGCCCACTTACAATACCACCATGAGCCTCTTCCATGATGTACATGTGCTCGTGCTCTAGTACACATTGATGTAGTACTTCATCTCATCCTAACTTGTATAGGTCACCACTAATCAACATAAAAGGTTCCACATGAATTGTACATTATTTCTTCTCTAATGATTTCATTCCTTTTGGTATGATACATGTTCATAAAAAGATAACAATATCGTTTAATTCTAAAGGCACGCTTTGTAACCTGTATAACTGTGCATCTAACATTGTATCTTCAATTGTCTACATGTCCTCCCCTGACTGAATTCTTGATAAGTGGTCTAGGCCAGAATTACTTTTCTCTAGTTTTACCACAATTGTGAAATCAAATTCTTGGAATAAGAGCACCTATTGACATACACACCCCTGTAAAACGAGATTTTTTACCAAGTGTTTCAATGCCATTTGATTGGTGTAAAATACGAATGGTGTTGTTAGAAGGTATTGTATAAATTTGTGTAGTGCATAGATAATTGATAAGGCTTCACGCTCAGTAGTTGTATAATTATGCTCTACAAGAGTCAACTTTCTACTAGAAAAACAAATAGGATGATCTATAATACCTTCTTGAGGATGAGATAACACCACACCAATGGCTGTGCCAGAGGCATCCACATGTACATGAAACTATTGGTCCCATGAGGGAAAACACATAATATGCGTTGTAGTAAGTATCTCCTTCAATGTCTCAAATGCACGCTACTTTGGTTCTCCCCAATAAAATGTCCCTTTTCCTCTTAGTAACTCTTCCAAGGGTGCAAAACATTAGCATATCCTTTATAAATTTTGTATAATACCCAATGTGACCCAAGAAATCGCGCACCACACTCTGACTAGTAGGCTCTTCTAGGCCTATAATAACTGCAACCTTAGCTGGATCTACTAACAAACCTTCCTTGTAGATGATGTTCCCTAATAGAGTGCCAAAAAGTGTAATAAACAAGCACTTCTTGATGTTCAAAGAGATTATTAAATGTCTATATATTTAAAAAATTAAGTGTAAATTGTCGCAATGATCCTTAACAAGTCCATACACCATCCAATCATCCAAGTAAACATGCAAGAAAATTTGAATAAAATCCTGGAATGCTTGAACAACTATTTGTGAAAATATAGTAGGAATGTATTTCAGACCAAAGGGCATCACATTATATGCAAAACTTCCCCATTCAGTGGTGAAAGTTGTTTTCTCTTGATCCTCATGTGCAATCTGGACCTGATGATACCCAGACAATCCATCTATAAAAGAATAGATCTCATGCCCTGCAACGCCTTCTAATATCTCCTCTGTGAAAGGTGTAGGAAAGGGATCAATCACACATGCAACATTCAGTTCTCTATAATCCACACAAATCCTAATCCAACCATATTTATATATAGTGATAACCATGAGGCTAACCTACTCTAATTCTTCTAGGGGTGTGATGATGCCAGACCTAAACATCTTGTCAATTTATTCTTTAAATTTTATGCGCAGGTTAGGATTCATCCTGTAGGGTCTCTTCCTAACCGGGTGTGCACCTTCCTTAAGCTTGATCTTCATTTCTCCTAATGACTCATGCACTCCTTTTAATTCATGGTAGCCCCTAGTAAATAAGTCCTAAAAATCACAAAGCAAATCAACTATCTTTGCCACTTCAGAGTCAGACCAATAATCTCTGATTATTGCCTTTTTAGGTTAAACATCTGTACCAATATTCACTTTCTTTATCCTCATAGGTTCATGATAGGCACGAGCGTTGATATCTGTACTACCCAAAACCTTGCACGCACCTGATTAATGATCTATATCCAAATTTTATACTTCTTCATCATCCACTATGTAGACCATATTTCCCTTTTCCTTCTCAAAGTAAGCGTGCTTAAGTAGCGTGGCATCTGTCTCTACTTCTTCATCAAAGCATGCTCATGAGTCACTCTCATCAAATAAATCTTGAATGAGTTCTTCTACCTTTGCATTGTCTCCCATAGTTAAACACTTTATAACCCTTAATTCCTCTTCTACTAGAGGTTTAGTAGAGAAGTAGTCAAAAGTCTGGACCATTCTTGTAATCAAATCCTACTAATTTCTAGTTCTCTATGTAGCTCTGCATATACATACCAAGGGCGTGCACAACCTTTTAAAGTGGAATAAATTTTGTGCACCCATAGCAAAGGTGGTAAGGCTTCCTGCCCCTCTATCAAGAGCCTCTCACACTATTGAACATGCTGTTGAACAGGTTGATTACCATGGTATGTGTAGATTTGAGTAGATGCATTACTCATGGAAAATCAAGTTGTTAGAGTAATCCTAACTTAATTCCATTCTACGAGATTATCCCTGTGAACCACCCACCAGTGCGCTGCTGTCCCGTGTAGGGTATATGCTAACATATTTCTTCTTTCAAATTGGTCTATCAACTGTTCCTCCATGGTGCGCATGAAAACTGTAGGGTATCCTTCTCCAGTGTACCAAGGTACAAAGCTGTTACCTATCCTCCTGATGTAATGAGGCTTTCTTTTCTGTGCAAATGCACTCCTTACTTCGCACCTAACCATATCATAAGTATCATGAGCCCAATTATCACAAGAAATACTTATAGTATCACTAATAGACTGCACATCTTACCACTAAAGGATTCCTTCCTTAGATGGATCAAGTACTTTTGGGTCCCGAATGGCACATACAAAAATCCTATTCAGATATTCCTCACTCGAAGGGTCAACATAGGGAAAAAATTTCCCATATGTTAAAGGGATAATAACTCTTTCCTTATTGTTCTCAAAATTGATATATCCCTTGTTGAACCAAAGATCAACATCATTTGCATAACACTAAAGGCACCCAAACAGATCTGGGAAACTGTCTGCTTTTGCAAGCGCTAAAACCTCAAAATCCCCAGTGAACTTGACCCCTTGTATAATAATGGATGCATCTTTTAAAAATATGATAGGAGTGACCATAGTTCGAATAGCCATAAACATTTCATTAGAAGATGACTGCAATGAAGGTCTCCCCATCTATACCCATGCATCTAAAGTAAGCACATTTTCCTCTGTGCCTGTGTTAATCAATATATTACTTACGAGCCATCCATCGACAACAACATTTAGAGTGATCTCCTTGTCGTAATCTAAGCTATGGGGGGAAGATTCACATTTAGGATCTAACGTGCATTCTCAATATTCACGCGTGAAGTGTTTCCCTTTAGCCAAATCCCTAGTAATGAAATGATATTCTCCTGACGCAACATTTTGCATACCTCCTTCAAGTCATCAATATCTGACTAGACCGTCTCTACTACCTTCTTCTGTTCCATCTTCCATGAATGCTCCTTTAAACACTGTATTTCCCCTTGAAGGTCTCTGAGTACTTCCATGGCCTCATGATAAACCTCCTTCTGGTGCGCAGGATCTAGACACCTTACATGAAAAATTTCCTCCTTATAGATGGTAGGATTCTGTTGTAATGCTTCTCTAGCGCGTAACTTCAATGCGTGTAGTGATCTTCATAGGTAATACCTCAGGTTCCGGTGCCAACTTTGGCATCCACTGATTTTCCACAATGCAATGTATCCTAACCATCCATATGCATTTATTCTCTTGTTTATGCTGCTTGCTAAGATGATCATATAGATCCGAGCATTCCTCATAGATATGATTCTTGCCACATAAAGAACATGTAATATTCTAAGGACATTCACACCTATAATGGTCGGGTGACCCGCATGTAAAGAATGTTCCACAAGGGAATTCAATTCATCCACCACCATGTTCTCAACCTCCAAATGCACCATGGTATCCTTAACCTCTGCCACATCCTCATTCATAACGCCCCTCAGTCTGATGATAATATGCTTGATTATGATTCTGATCCTGATGCTCACCTTTACCCTTAGTGTTATATGATATTCCTGTCTGTCACACACCAATATTGATAACATCATGGATTTGACCAATCAACTTGCATTCTTCTGTATCGTGAGTCATGGACTGTAAAATCTTGCATTAGTAGGATACATTCTTCCTTATCATGCGTTGTAATAATGGGCAACAACTGGTGTCATGGTTCAAATGTCATATCTCACAGTCTAGCAATAATGAACGTACTGTTATGCGGGGACAACTATCTTTGGTGTGCCCTTCCACTTCACAGTCTATACATCAAATCCCAGGGCACGTCTCATGTGCCAAATTCACCGATAGTTTTTCCAACTACTTTGCCATAACTATAATCTATTCTTCCAAGAATGGGTTGACTCCAATGTCTATACTTCCGACTTCCTCAACGTGTAAAGATGATTCAAGTGATTCATACCGATTATGTGATAATGCCCTTCTAAAATGTGTGATCAGACTACCAATGAACCATTGTGCATGTTGACTTGCGTGGATATCATAAGAAAGCTTAGATAAAAGTGTTTTGAAATGGGAATGATACTCCTAGACACTCTCAGTAGTTCATTATTTAATATCCTTGAGCACGCTTATACTATTCTACTCAAATTTAGGGATATAGAACTATTTAAGGAATGCATATTTGAATGCTGTATAATCTACGCAAGTTTGATCAGGGTCAAACTTCCTATACCAGCTATGTGCACGTCTCTGCAATGTAGTTACAGATTGACTAGACTTGCGCTCAGAAGCTGTGATTCATTTTGCACACCATAATATCTCACACACGTTCATGTGTTCAACAACATCTTCCATGCTCTTATACTCTGGAAGACGAAGAGATATCTCCATATAAATATTCTGGGGTTGGTGCGGACCCTTCCCACCTGATCCAGAACCTCTTGTGTTGCCTCTGCCTCCAAAACCACTAGATCCACCAGAACTAGAGCCACATATACCCCCTAATCCTCCACCTATAGCTGGAATTGGACCAGAAGATGTACTTCCCTATGTCCCAAAAATAGTACTATATTTGAATCATACAGTCTGTGTGGTGGTACTACTCCCAAAAGTGAGCCCCAAATTTTACGCACTCGAATTCTATGTAGATGATGCGCCTGAGAAGGTACCTCCAAACAAAAATGAAGGCATTTTCCCTACCATAGATGTACTTGCTATGTGACTTACTCCTGCTTCTCTACTACCCAAATTAGCTTGATGACTATTGGATGTACTAAATACTAGAAAACCAAGCGCAAGGGCTAGGCTGCTAGGTAGATTCATATTTGTGCCTGCGACTGAGGTCGTTTCTCCTAACATGCTCCTGTGTGAGGTGAAGGAGGGTTCCCTGTCATGCTTGCCCAAATGGGGGAGTTCTTAATGCTCTGGCTCCATGCCTTCTATGTGAGTTCTAAATCCTTCACGACCTACTTCTCTCCTCAAATCCATCCACTCTACAATGTCACACTGCTTCTCTATCTCCCTCTCACTTGCATCATTGTACTCAAGCCGCCTTTCTTTTCTCCATCTCTCTGCTGCTAGGTCTGCTATCTTTCACCAAAACTGCTCCTTCCCCACGCGTGGTGAGGTTTAGCTAGCCATCATATTTTCCTCTAAGTTCAGGGTTACCATCAAGATCTTGATTGCTAGTATAATACCTTGTAAGTAAGTCCCCTTGGGATACCATAAAATTTGGAACTCAGCTACCTCTGGGCAACAATAAGTGGAAATTGAGTACTCCAGAATATAGCTGTTCAAAACACCACAGAACCAAGTATCCACAACGCGTTTCCAAATCAGATCAGAATCATAGAGGGCCTACAATTCTTCCTGTGTCCAAACAAGTGTGTGATATCTCCAATTCTGTTTAGACGCATAACAACCAGCCACTCATACAATTTTACTAGGAAAATAACAAAGAAGATCTCATAAAAATAATCATACATATTCTTTTCCACCCACGCATGTGCGTCAAACTCATATCCAGTGATGAACCTCTGTGTATACTCTTATTTCAGATATTTTATCCTCTCCTCAACACTTGCTAGGGTTAACTGGTACGTCTTCATTGCGAACCATCCTAAAAACAACTGAAAAAGAGGTCCCTAACAATGGAACTAATGATGCAACCTAGAATTTACCATGAATAACCCAGGAACGCTGGCACATAACCCAGCCTGAGCTGAGCACTCGCATGAATCATGCAAAGGTACCAAGACCCTCCTTAGAGTTACTTGTGCAGGATGTGAACATGATGAGAATATAATACATTCAGATCCATAAAAAGCATAAAAATTCCATAGAGCATATTCCATACCTAGATCTTAAAGAATCATGAATCAAATGATAAACATAATGAAACCAACCATGTACGAACTAGTTACAGTCATGTTTAACACCATTATTCACCCAATACACTCCATTCTATTAAACATAGTAAATACAAAATATTCTTACAATAAATAGTAACATAAGTTTATGCGTGCATCAGATCTGGCAACATAACTCCACAATAGCTTATACACAGTGTCTCTTTAAGTACACATATTTAATACATATTTATAAGGGTGGGGACTTTCCCTTCACCACTTACGCACTTCCTAAAATAGGTCGCATGCTGAAAATAGTCATGTGCCTTTACAAAAACATGCACATATGCAAGTGCGCTAATAATAGGTCTCTTATAGTTAATTGACAATAGTACTCTTATTATTAACTCTAACTCATGCATGGTGCTTAGTATACGCTCTTCCCAAAATAGCATTTTTGTGTTGCGCAAGTATCCATCCCGTTGTGTGCTCCGTACGCTGTCTCCAAAAATAGCCCGTAATCATGAAAATGGCTGAGTCCCAAATCAATCTATCTTTCACGCACGTTTCCTTCCCTATCCTTTTATGCCTTCAAATATGCCTTTCTCACACACACGAATCTTCTGTGTGCCCTCTCCTTAGTTTCATATTCTATTTGCTCAACAATTACATTTTACGATTCAATTCTTGCATGCATTAATTATTATTTCAGCCTATTGATCTAGAAAATCAATTTATCTTTTGTCTTGGCTTGATTCATGTATTGAAAGAAAGATTACAATATGATATATGTGAATCATTTAATCTTTTAGGCTATAAAGTTATTGATCTAGAACAATATTTAATTGATGCAAATGTTATAGAACCCCCTTCTATTTATTCTACTGCTACAACATCTTCTACTACTTCTCCTCTTCCATATGTTAAGCATCCTCTAAGGTCTCTATCTTCTCCACCTCATAATCATGTTCCATCCCCTCCACTGAATAAGTGTCTCCCATATCCTCCACTGTGTTGCTCTCTTCCTAAGTCTTATCCATCTCCTACTTGGGAGCCATTGCATTTCTTGCATGCTACCGAGCCTCATGATGTTTTGCATTCTTTGATTGATAAGTGCTTATTTTTATTACCCTCTAACCAACATCATCTGCCTCATCACTTGCATCGCCAATGCGATCACCCTTATTGTAATTTTCTCCACATTAATGGACACTATGACAATGACTGTTATGCCCTTCATGACAAGTTACAATAATTAGAAGACAAGCGTGTCATTACCTTTATCTCTCGCTCTCGTGAGTGGTCTCTTTCTCCAATTCTGCATAAGCGTACTTCCACTTTTGTTCACTTGTCTTCTCCACCACCTTCTAAGGTCATTATTCATCCATTTGCTAAGATTGTTATCCATCCACATACTCCACCTAGCTCATCTATAAGGACACCATATCACCCACCTCACAGTGCTAATACTTGAAATTGGCTTCCTAAGCCATCAACATCTGTGCTTCCTACCACTACATCTCCCATCATTGACACTATTTGATTTGAAATTTAGTTTGGCTCTTATGCTCATGCTACCACCACTTCACATGCTTCCACCATTCCACATAGGAAACTTTGTCTTTGGTAGGTGATTTCTATATGATCACCTTATTCTCTGATGATGCACTGGTGTTCTTAAGGTTATTACATGACTGTTGAGGAATCTATTACAATAATAACCTCACTCATTCTTCATGCTCTATCCTTCTATAATACACTATCAAGCCATTTCTTGATGACACACTCTTGTTCTATAGTTCATTCTTGATTGTCAATGGGTATTATATAAATGAACCTCATTTTCCTACACATACACTGGGGGGCATCACTATTCTTCCCCCCCTCTTCATCATATTCATGTGTAATTACATACATCATGTTTCATCCCAAAACTACCAAGGAATCAATATTTTACTATTGCATATTATCTCATTCACATTGCTATTATTTATTACACATCACATACATCTATTACTATTTATGACATACTATCCATCTTCATTCATACAAACAATCCAATTTTCAAGAATTCTGTATCTATTTCCTATCCACATCATTGTCTATTTCAAATCAACATAATCATTTATGTAATGCAAATCCAACATCACAAACCAACATATGAACAACAATAATTGCATCACATATCAATGAAAATAAACACACCACAATATTACTAGTGATAGTCATAGCGTGATTCATCTGGTAAAGAACTTAGCATTTCATTCAAGAACAAAACATATTCAGTTGAGGTCATAACTTCATATCAGCTAGGGGCTGGAGGATCCCCCAACTATAAGTTAGATACAAATACTATATGGATTTGTAGAACCCTGCTTAGTTATATGCAATAAACAAATACACTATGTTTGTGAAAAAGGGATAAAGTACGTGTGAGCTTTGTTCACTCCTACTTAATGTTGGTCAATAACGACACATAATTGTACTTGAAGATTGAGAAAAAACTGAGCCAAGGAAAAGGAGACCAAGGATAGTGATGCATGGAGAAAACCAACGTGCAGTAATTTATCTCCAAGTGGGAGATTGTTTAATTGCTTCATGAGAAACTTGATTTTACATGTTACTATTTCTGACAGTAATCAGCGTCGGTCAAGACATAACTGGCGCTTTAAGTCAGGCAGTGAACCGACTGACAATTACCTATGCGATGCTAGTTTCTCACAATTTTTGACAACAAATTAAGAACTCTAGTCAAATGAACAAACATGAAAGAAATAAACTTCTCAAACTTGATTGTCAAAATAAAATTTAAGCTACCCAAAATAGATTGTATGGAATGCATGTAAATGCATTGTATTTATAGTTTCTAAGCTCAAGGAAGAAGAGAATAGGTGAAATAGCAATTGTTTTGTATGCTCAAACAGTTGTAGCTTTGTGAGAAAGTTCCCAAGAGTAGCTGAGTGAGCCGGATCAAACATTGAACATCCTGTGAGTGAGTTGCACAAGACAATAGATCTCTACATTGTATTTCCTCTTACATAACCGCACTGAATAATAATGCATTGGTTGACAACTTGGTAGATCCCCGTAGCAAAACATCAAGGGCCCAGAATACCATGGTCAAAGGTTTCCGGTGTAATCTTTCTAACTTGACTTTATTCTATCTTCTGAAGTTATAATCCGCATTAAGAATCTTGTAGAGAATTCATCTTATAAAATATAGATAATATGTGCAGACACTGTTATATGGTTTAACCCTGAACTATTTTTGGTATCATAGAGCTTTGATTTGAGGGTTTTAAGTGTGTTGACAGATTTACTCACAGAGGGTTTTCTGATTGAGGTGAGGAAGCTACAACAATGCACATAATAAAAAAAATACAAGGTAGAGAAATTTGGTACGGCCAAAATTATCAATTATAGACCTAGATGCAGATTGACGGATCCTATACTCCTGTATTAAAGAGATTTTTATTTACTTGTGTGCATGTATACTTTGCTTAATGCTAAATCAAATGAAGCAAGAACTACCACCTAAAATAGTTCTACAATTTAGCTAAAACAAAGCATAAACACCATCATGATAAGAATTAAACAAGGGTTAGATGCTAGCATTCATCAATACAAACTTTGAAACTAACAATGCTAAATATCTAAAATCCTCTATTCTCTAACAACAAATAAATGAATGGACCTAAGTAAGCTCCATGGCTATCAAAATAGTTGTCCTTAATGCTCCAAGAACCTAGGAATGGGGGCTAATCAAAGTTGGGCTACAAGACCCTTTTGACACCTCCCATATGACCCAAGCACTTTAAGAAAGAGGCTTAACTCTTCAAGATGATGAACTCTCAAAAGGGCAAGGTGCAAGCTCTTAGTCTCTTTGCTATATGCTTTGCATTTACTCTCTTAGAAAGTTTAGGTGTAAGTAAAAAGGTAGGTGGAGGGCTCTTTATATAGCCCAAAGGATAAAGGATTCAACACATTCTCATGAATGTGGGATAAAGGTAAAACATGATTAGGAATGGATAAGGTTGCTTTATTAAAGGTAACCTTACTTTAGAAGGGTTTAATACATGTTTAGCAAGTCATGGGAGTTGGGGGGTATTTTAATTAATCAAAGGTGATTAATTAATAGGTAGGTGTAAGCTTATAGAAGCCAATTAGAGGAATATTAGTGTGATTTAGGCTATTAGAAGGGGATTAAATCAATTAAATATTGATTTATTGGTTAAATGGAAGGGAAAGCTAATTAATTAATAATAATTAATTAGTCTAGGTAGAAGGGGTGATTTATTAACGGAAGGTCGTTAATTAGGGTATTTGTTGGATAGGCAACTTAATTAATTAGCTTAGTGTAATTAATTAATGATGATATGAGGGAAAATGAGTGCCTTTGACGATATGTCGTTGATTTGCGAGAAAGGGGATAATTAGCACAATTTAAGTATTTAAATTGCTTGGGCGTAATTATAGGTGTCTACATTTGCCCCTCTTTGGGGTGGGCATAAGTGATGCCACTTCAAAGATAGTAGACAAAAGAGATTTTGAAGAGATAGAAGAAAAATTAGTAGGAGGGAGAGATGCCCCCTCGAGTGTCGATGGGGTGATGAAGGAAGCCGATCGACGATCGAAAAATATGAGAAGTAGGCAGAAGAATGGGGACGAGGCAGGATGCCCCGAGGAGAGGGAGAATTAGGGGTGAAAGGGAAGTCGTGTAGAAGAAATATGGATGAGGGGAGAGAAGAGCTTAGCCTCTAGCTGCTTATTTGTTTGGAACAAATTTGATGTCATCATATTGCCATAGGAACTACATCATCGGTCCTTATGAAAAATATAAGCATACGACAAAGGTAGAATGACATGAAAAGCCATACTACGAACAATTGTCCATTGCTGAAAGTACCAACTCCACGCAACATACAATAATGCAATGCAATACGAGAAGGAAACAAGCTCATATAACAGGGAAAACAAGTACGAACGCACATATCTAACCCAACAACGGTCAAGACAGTTGTACAAATGTTTTGTTATCAGTGCTGAAGAGATCCACAAGTTCGTGATTGACGACAAGGGTTAAAAATGATGCCCCAAGCAAGGATACATGCAAGGGGAAATGAAAATGGACACGGGGTCCATGAAAAGCATTTGTGCGCAACGAAACAGCACCAGGCAACCAAAAGTGCCCCAGAGTACAGACGAAGCAAGCAACTAGCTTTTGTGAATGGTTATGAATCCAGTGATCCGCGAGTCGTATTAATCGGGGAAGATGTGAGACAAACCAACAGGATATGGAGAAAATACCATGCGCAAGACACAAGTTTCAGCTGTAAGAAGCAAGTTACCATTTTGTAGGGTGTTTTACTTTTTAGGAATTTTTTGAAAAATTTTGCCTTGTTTTTAGATTTTTTTGATATATATATATATATATATATTGTTTTTGTTGTTTTCTCGAAACAATGTTCTATTGTTTTTGTGTTTTTCTCGAAACAATGTTCTATTGTTTTTGTTCTATTGTTGTTGAAACAATTTTCTATTGTTTTTGTGTTTGGTGAAACAATTTTCTATTGTTTTTTTGTGTTTTCTCAAAACAATTTTCTATTGTTTTTGTGTTTGGTGAAACAATTTTCTATTGTTTTTGTGTTTTCTCAAAACAATGTTCTATTGTTTTTGTGTTTTGTGAAACAATTTTCTATTGTTTTTGTGTTTTGTGAAACAATTTTCTATTGTTTTTGTGTTTTCAACAGTTTTCCAAAGCTATGTGCAGGTAACCAAGAAAGCATGGATGCCCCCAGCGTTAGGTGGGGAATATACAAGGGCAGAAGCCACGCGCTTATGAACAAGAAGGTGAATTCGTTGAGTTGCCCCCAGCGTAAGATGGGAAATAACGAAAGACCACGTCCCTTACAGACGAATAGAAGAAGGGAAAGCCGGATCAAGGCTGGACTAGATGGTGTGCACAAGGAAACTCGAAGGTAGAACCAGGTCCAGGACAAAGACAACTACCCTTCTGATACAGAATGCTTGTGAACAACGAATCCTCCCGAGGCACCGGAAACCGGTTTTCACCCAAGGACTTGTCCAAAGTGCCACAATTGCGTGGTTTTCACTAGTGGACGACCTGTTTTCTCTTTTTTTTTTTTTTTTGATGTTTATATATATATATATATATTTGATGTTTTTATATTTTTATGACTTTCTTGTGCCATGTTTAGGCATAAAACCTCTTAAGATGCATGGAATTCATGGGCTCCCGGAGCTCATCACCATTGGGGTGAGCCAACTTGTATGCCCCTGTGCCATACTTGGCAACTATGACATAGGGTCCTAACCAGTGTGGTTCGAACTTCCCTTTCTTTTCTCGCTCTGCTCTGGTGTTGAACTGGTTCTCCTTCATAACTAAATCACCCACCTCAAACTGGCGAGGGATGATTCTCTTGTTGTAGTTGCGGGAGATTCTGTGTTGATATACTTTCAGGTGATTAAGAGCGCGAATGCGCCTCTCATCCAGGAGCTCTAACTCAGCCAATCTTGCCACTCGGTAATCTTCATCCTTATCCAAATAGTCCCGAAGAGAAATTCGCAGGGATGGGAGTTCAATCTCTAAAGGGATGATAGATTCTGTCCCGAACACGAGGGAATATGGCGTCGCACCCGTAGGAGTGCGAATTGATGTTCGGTAGGCCCAGAGGGCTGGGTGGATTTGTAGGTGCCAGTTTCGACCAGTTTTGCTAACCATCTTCTCCATTATCCTTACCAAAGTCTTGTTTGTTGCCTCAGCTTGTCCATTACCCTGAGGGTAATATGGCGTGGACCATTTCAATCTGATTTGGAACCGTTGGCAAAGACCTTTCACAGTTTTGTTCTTAAATGACTTCCCATTATCTGTGACAATGGCTGCAGGGATACCATATCGGCAAATAATGTGATTCATGATGAATTTAGAAATCTGTGCTCCTGTGACATAGGTTAAAGGGACAGCCTCCACCCATTTTGTGAAGTATTCTGTAGCTGTGATGATATGTGTATGACCATCAGATGAGGTAGGAGTAAGCTTCCCTATTAGATCAAGTCCCCACTTGGAGAATGGCCACGGGGTAGTGATTGGTTGCAATGGTTGCGATGGAGCATGGATGAAATTTCCATACTTTTGGCATAGCACACATTTTCTAACATAATTACAACAATCAGTTTCCATGGTGGGCCAATAGTAACCTACTCTTAACAGTTTCTTAGCCAAGACCATTCCGTTTGTATGTGCTCCGCATACTCCTTCGTGTACTTCTTTAATTGCCTGGATTGACTCCGGCACATCCAGACAACGTAACAGATTCCCATCGTAGCCACGACGATAAAGTGTACCTCCTAACAGGGTGTAACGGGCTATCTGGCGAATTAGGCTCTGCTTTTCAGAGCGGGAGATTTCGGGAGGGAATGTACTGTCCTTAAGATAGGTGAAAATGGGTTCATACCATGGTGAATGGGGACCAACAACCTCACAAGCCAAGCAAGATTCTGGCATGTCATACGCGGGCTGGCATAGATTTTCTACGAAGAATGGCATATCATTGTTCCCTGGCGGAATACGAAGCATAGATCCCACCGTTGCCATAGCATCTGCCGATCTATTCTGCGCTCTTGGGATTTGCTCAAAGGTAATGCGCACAAAATACTCCTTCAGAGTTTCCACCAACTTCTTATAAGGTATGAGCTTGTCATCCTTAACTTTATACTCATCATTAACCTGTTTGATGATTAGCTGTGAATCACCTACAACCTTCACATGTTGAATATTCCACTTGATGGCTAGCTTCATCCCTGCAATGAGTGCTTCATATTCCGCAATGTTGTTTGTGCAAGGGAAGGCCAGGCGGAAAGCCTGTGGTATAGGATCACCTGAAGGAGTAATAAGGACCACTCCTGCACCTGAACCATGAAACGTAAAAGATCCATCAAAATGTATCTGCCATACGATAGATTCTTCAATGTAGAGCAAAGATGCATCTGGCAGATCCAGACTCAAAGGTTCTATGCTTTGCAAAGGTGCTTCCGCTAGCTGGTCAGCAAGTACTTGTCCTTTAATTGATTTTTGATGCACAAATTCTATATCAAACTCACTGAGTAGAATGATCCAATTAGCCATTCTACCTGTGAGGGCAGGTTTGGACAACAAATACTTGAGTGGGTCGACCTTGGATATGAGCTTGGTCTTAGTATTTAGCAGGTAATGGCGAAGTTTCTGAAAGGTAAAAACAACAGCCAAGCAAGCCTTCTCAATCTGAGGATAATTACATTCATAGGCGATGAGGGTGCGACTCAGATAGTACACTGCTTTCTCTTTATGGCTAAGGTCATATTGGGCGAGCAGTGCACCAATAGCATATTGCGTAGCGGAAATATAGAGCAAAAGTGGTTCTCCCGGAGTGGGAGGCATGAGGACAGGTGGATTAGCCAGGTACTGTTTAAGCAAAGCAAAGGCTTGTTGTTGCTCAGGTCCCCAAATGAAAGTGATGTCCTTCTTAAGCAAATGAGTGAATGAGTGACATTTATCTGCAAGCTGGGAGATAAAGCGGCGAATGGCTTGAATTTTCCCTTGCAAGCTACGCAGTTGCTTGATATTCTCAGGTGGAGGCATTTCTGTGATGGCAGATACTTTAGCAGGGTCTACCTCAATACCTCGTCTTGACACAATGAAGCCTAATAGTTTCCCAGATAGCACACCAAAGACACACTTCTTTGGATTTAGCCTGACTTTGTATTCACGTAGGCGTTCAAAGATACACCGCAAAATGATAGGATGTTCCTCTCTTGTTTTGGACTTTCCCAGGATGTCGTCTACATAGTCTTCCATGATGTCATGAATCATATCGTGAAATATTACTGTCATGGCCCGCTGATAAGTTGCTCCCGCATTCTTAAGGCCGAATGGCATCACCTGATAACAGAAGGTGCCCCAAGGAGTTGTGAAAGTTGTTTTGTGTTGGTCTTCCTCAGCGATCTTAATTTGATTATAACCCGAAAAGCCATCCATAAGTGATAGCATTTCATACCCTGCGGTTGAGTCAACAATCATGTCAATGTTGGGCAACGGAAAGTCATCTTTAGGGCAAGCTTTATTGATGTCCCTAAAATCTGTGCAAATTCGGATACCAATAGGTTTCTTCTGGACAGGAACAATGTTCGATATCCATTCAGAATAATCAATTGGCCTGATGAATCCTGCTGCAAGCAACCTTTCCAACTCTTCTTTAACTAACAAGGCCACTCTTGGGTGCATCTTTCGAAGCTTCTGTTTGATAGGCTTAGCGTTTGCGTGCACAACCAAGTTATGCACGACCAAAGTTGGATCTAAGCCGGGCATGTCTTTGTAAGACCATGCGAACACATCAATAAACTCTCGCAGTAGCATAGTGAACGTCTTTTGTTCTCTGGCTGAGAGTGATGCTCCCAATTTTACTATCTTGGGATCTTCTTCAGTACCAATATTGACATCAATGGTTTCTTCAACTAACAATTTTGATAAATCCTCCATACGCGTGGGATCGGGAGGTAGGTTGAGATCTTCATCCAAGGATGTCTCTACGAGATTTTCATCCCTGGTGTGGTCACTTTGTTTGTCCTTTGATTTTCTTATTTGTTTGTCAGCCAATGCCTCAAAGAGGTTTTCACTGTGTGACTTGGACTTTGATTTTTGCCGAGGCTTTTCTTTAGAACTCTTGCCCTCGCTTTTCTTTAAATTTTGCTGACCACGAAGTTCAGCCTCCTCGCCGAAGTAGGCGCAGGTGTCTAAGTCGATAAAGAAACCCTTCTTGTGATCTCCAATGGGAATTGTATCCCTTATGCCCATGAACTCTACAATAGCCTCGTCATTCTCGAATAAATCTAGTGGCACGTGACGTTGTTGGTCCCATTCAACAAGGAAGGGGTATACAAGGTCAAGGGTTGGTTCATTGGGGGTGATGGTTAGGACAGCATTATTCATGAAAAGGTTCGTGGAGGCCAGATCCTCATATTGGCTACAATAGGAATCCGTATCGATTGTCTAGATAATCGGAGCTATCCTCATGCTCAGAACAAGTCGCATCTTGATCGTTGGGGTGTGCTCCATAAGGGCGAATCCCAATGCCATATCTTTCTGTTTTGAAATGTGGAAGAGGGACTGGTTCTCTTTGTCCTTGTTCATTCCTCCCACATCCTAGGCCTTTGTAGCCCATGGAGTACATCATTCTGCTAGATTTTTCATATTCTGGGGTTTGATAACAAGATGGCTGAGTGTCCTCAGGGACCCAAGTAGTAGGTGGATCAAGTAATTTTTCCTCAGCTAACAAGCCTCCAGGTAGGAACGACCCAATAGTATGTTCCTCTCTAGGTCTCCTGAAGCAGTAGTTGGGTCGACCTCTAGTCTTGGGCGACAAAGAGAGGTCAGAAACCAAGAGCACATGTTGTACATTATACTCCCCACAGCCATATTCTAGAATTTTCATCTCCCATGAATTAAATGGAGATGTTGAAGTAGATGCCCCATGAGTGCAAGAACGAAGAGAATTTGAATCTACTCGAGATTCCATGGCCTCAGAATGAAGAGGGACAACTATATCTGTGGAGGGACATGCGTATGTACCCTTTCGTGCAAAGCTATTAAGAGCTCTACAATGAGCAAAGGGCTCTGAGTCTCCTGGTATTGTTACTGTATGTCCCTCATGCTTCAGCTTAATGCATTGATGAAATGTTGATGGCACTGCTTGCATGACATGGATCCATGGTTGGCCTAGAAGCATATTATGGAAGTTCCAAGTCTAAGACGTGGAACTTTGTCTGATGGAAAGTGGGGCCCACCTCCATTGGCAACTTAATGGTGCCTGCTGACTCTCTTTCCGCGTTGTCGTATGCGGTGATAGTGATGATATGGGACTCAAGATCTTCTTTCGTATGTCCCAATTGTTTGACTAATTTAAGCGTGCAGATGTTCAAATCCAGATCCGTTATCCACAAGCACCCGTTTGATTTTCCTGCGGGTAACAACTACCTCAATGTATAAGGGAAGATTATGTGTAGGATTCTCAGTAGGGACCTCCCTATGGTTGAAAGTGAGATGCTCACTGGGTGCAATATTTGCCACCGTGGCTTGAAGGTATGCAGGATCGACTTCTAAAGGCACTCCCGACCCCTGAAGAGTTTGATACAAAATGTCCTTATGCACATTGGATATCTTGAGAAGATCTAAGATCGAGATCTTAGCAGGTGTCTTCTCAAGTTGTTCTAAAAGGTTATATTTACCAGTTTGCGGGGGTCAACAGAGAGGGTTCTGGAATCACGAGGCGGGCACGCCTTGTTACCGCAGCGTAGTCCTTTCCCTTGATCCGGATGGTATTGACACGGTCAGTAGGGGAGCGAATACATCCGATAAGTGAATCGTAATGATTGTTATCTCTCTTGTATACAAGTAATTCGTGGCTTTATAGGTTTGGGATGACTCTCCCCGATCCGGTTTTTCCTTTTCCGACTTATCATGCTTTTGGGGAATGGTTCCTTATAAATCCCCATTTTCTCGTTAGGTGTTTGCATGTGGCTAGGGTTATCCACCTCTATCTCCCCGTTGTCAATGAGGTCTTGAATATAGTGGCGAAGTCGCAAACATTTGTCTGTTTTATGACCTTTAACGCGATGCATTTCGCAGTATTCATGCTCCTTATACCATGAAGGTTTAGGAGTGTTGTCATCAACGGTTGTGTTGTAGGATAGGTCATCATGTGGGCCGCATCCAACTGTTTTAGTATGACAGACAACGGCTCATTGAGGGAGGTGAATGTTCTTCGCTTTGGTGGTGGTTGAATTGGGCCCTTGGTCAGTTTTAAAAGGTTGACTGGTTTGGACCGTTTGAACACGTTTGGAATCAGTGATTCCGTCTCCCACCACGTTTTTGTTTTTGTTAAAGATCTTTGGCTTTCAGCGGGGTTGACACTTTGGTTGTCTTTAGATTGGGTTTTGAGGGTGCCTTTGGCAATGAGAGCCTTTTCTATTTGAATCCCTTTCTCGATAACCTCCTCAAAGGTGCGGACACAATGCATTTGGAGGTGGAAAGCTATATCTGGGTTGAGATTAGGGACGAAAATACTGACTAGCTGCTTCTCAGGGAAAGCGCAAGGGAAGCGACTAGCTATCCCTCTCCATCGTTGGAGGAAGCTGGCGAAGGTCTCATTTGGGTTGTTTTGTGCTGCACAAGTCTGCCATGGTGACGTCACTCTCTATGTTATATGAGAAATGACGCACGAATCTTTCCGCCAATTCTGGCCAGGTGAAAATTGATCCTCGTGGCAAGCGCGTAACCATTCATTCTAATGCTTGACCTCCGAGACTCTTAGGAAAAAGTCTGATGAGGTAATTATCACTATAAGACACCTCTTGACATGCCATGTAGAAATCTTTAACATGATCCCTTGGGTCTCCCTTTCCTTTGTATTTGTCGAACTTTGGCATATCAAATTTCTTTGGAAAGGGTTGAAGGGTCATTGTCTTGTCAAAAGGATAGGGGCATAGTTCTTCGTATTGGTATTTCCTAATACTCCCTATATTGCTTCTTGTATGCTCGCAAGCGTTGCTTTCATAGATTGTACTTCTTGTGTGAGCAATTGTTCTTTAGTGGGAGAAACGGGGATGTGTACATGATGATACCCTGTGTCTTCTTCTCCTTGGTTTTCTCGATGGAGTTCGTGGATCCTAAACTTAGGCTTTGACTTTTGAACATTCTTGTTTGTGTCTTTTTCTGTACTTGGAAAGTAAGCAAAGCTAGTTGTCGGCTTAAGTTACTGAGTTTTGTTGGATTGTGACTTGGTTTGTGTCTTTCTTCTAAAGGTTCCTCCTCTTCGTATTGTGGAGGTTTCTTCCCCTGTCTCATGTTCTATCTTGTTTCTTCGTGGCACTTTGATGAGGGGTATTCTATGCCCTACCACTTTATCATTTTCTACATAAGAAGTGGAAGCATGTCCGCCTGTTAAAATATCTTCCATATTGATAAGGGGGTGTTCCTCCTTAGTAGTGTCATTTGTTTGTAGTATTGGTTCCTTCTCAATGGGCAATTTGGCCCCTAATTCCATGACCCGTGCCAAAACTCTATCTTTGTTTCTAAGGAGAAACTCATCTAGTAGAGTGGGGTCAAAATCAAAGTTTGCGTGTGGTGATTCTAATTCATTTCCACTATGATCGACCATCTCTTCTGTTTCCTTTTCTGCAGAAAATAGTGGTCCTAGATCGTGTCCGATAAATGGGTTTGACCCTTGTCTGTTAGAGGTTTCCCAAGCTTGCGCCTGTTGTTCCTCATATGTTTGTTTCTTTAACCCTAGACGCGTCTTAGGAGCCATGTTTTTGTGATAAGTTTCACTAAGGTAAGTTGTAGATTTGTTCAAAATTCAATGACTACCCCTAAGTGAAACACAAGATGTACGTGTTAAGAGTAAATTAACAGTGTGAGAATACCAATGTGATAGAATGATAAAGTCACCAATGAAACAATCGTTTGGTATCAAAACTTAATCAAATGAAGTACCTCCTAGATTACGTTTTTAAAGTAATTTACGACGCCAGATGATTAACAAGATGTCTCCACTTATGCCAAGTTCAAAGGAATGAACAAAACGTAAGTAAATACATGAAGTTAAATGCGATCTCCCAATCAAGATATACGATGAGCAAGCTCAAGTCTGATTAAGACCTATATCTCAAAAAGTGTCAATTACGATTTGCGAATGACACAACAATATCACCAAGATATGTTAACCCACTTTGCAAGAAAGTGGAGTATTGATATCGAGGTGTTATTGATATGACACGCACAAAATGGTAGTTCCTAAACACCTTTTGAAATCGAGGTAATAATAAAACTGAACAAAAAAAAAAACTCAAAGTATAGCTAGGAATAGTTAAGAATGTGTGTGCAGCGTAACCGTACAATATAGGTATTTATGTCGAGTTTACAAGAAACAAGACGTAAATATCGAAATTGTAATGATACGAGACAAACAAACTAACTCCTCTATGGAAGTCCGCAGTGATGAACCACGCCTAACTACAATGACGATCTTGACGTGGGTATCAAGATCACAATGGCTACCAAATGACGTGAAAACGCCCTCCACTCACTTTAGACGTTTAACTAACCCAGCCGCGCAAACATGGATGGGTGTAAACGGACATAAAAGTGAGAGAAACAGTCGAATGGCAACACAAAGGTAATCACACCTCTTTTGATCAACAAAGTGTCAAAAGAATATGAAGGAAATAAAAAATGCTAAATCAAGAAAAATGAAAAAAAAAAAATGCTAGTCTTACTTACTTCGGCAGAGTAGTTTCGCCTCGCCCTAAGGCAAGTAAAAACTAGGCGAAAGTAATACGTCACACACGTTTCTCAAAAAGAAGGTTCACAACTCAACACTTTTTAAAGTGGTCAAAGTGGGCTCCTGGCCAAAGTATATTCTCCTAGGTGGTTTCTCTCGCCCCTAGGTGTTACAAAGTTGCCACGAGCGAGCGCGATTTACCCAAAAAGTCGCACTGACTAGTTTGGGAGTATCTCGGCTTTACTTTACCCCCTTCAAGAACAGTAGGCAACTAGTGCGTCTACGTGTACTATCACTGGGGGTCGCCACAACAGACAACAACTTGTAACTCTATCTCACAAAGGAATCACTAGTCAAGTAGGTAGTGCGGAGCACTTCCCGTTTCGTCCACAAGGTTCCCTCTTGCGTGGACTACTTTGGGGTTCCTGGAACCACCCCCATTGTTGTAGCTTAAGGCGTTATGCCAAAGGGGTTATGTTCCAGTTGAGCGGAGAGGGACGTACCCTTTTCCGAAACCTGCAATACAGTGTTTTGAATATGTTGTTCTTTTTATCTTGTTTAATTAGGTGTGGTTTGCTTGAACACCTTTTGGCAACCTGTATAACAACTGTATTAGTAGTTTTTGATTTCGTTTTTTTTGATTCCTCCTTTCTTTGACAAGAGTTTTTAGGTCCTGCACTCAAGCGTTAGTAGTTCTCCAAGAAAATCACATTATTTAAAAGAGGATTAAAAGTTGCTTTTGATTCTCAAGATCATCCAAGGATGCAAGAGAAGAGCATACACAACAAATAATCCAACTAAAAAGTAAATAAAATCTTTTCAATCAATGAACCATACAAAATTTTTTGATAAATGTTCATTCCCTTAAACCAAAAAGTGAAAGATGAAGTTTCCAATTTACCAAATGTTATAAAATGAAGACTAAAGTTGCTTTTTGATTCTCAAGATCACCCTAAGGTGCAAGAGAAGAGCATACACAAACTTTTAGCCCAACTATATAGAAATGGAAAACTTCAAATCAAAGGACCGTTGAAAAATGCTGCTTTGTAAAAGGTTCATTCCCTTAAGCAAAATGAATAATTAAATTTCCAAGTTTAATCCCAATGTTAAAAAGATATAGATCAAAGTTGTTTTTGATTCTCAAGATCACCAAAAGGTGCAAGAGAAGAGCATACACACGCTTTGATCTAAATCGAGTAAGTAAGCATGGAAATACAACATTCATCAAAACATTAGACATGTTAGAAAATGACCAGTTTTAAAATAACAGAAAAACCTGTAACTTCTGTAAGTGTTTAAATCCTCGAATTTATGTTTTCATTGCATAGTTAACTTCAATACCTTTCCAACGCAAAAAAAAAATGGAGTCATTTCGAGGTCGGGAGCAAAAGTTATGGCCTTCGGAAGATGGGTTACGCATATGCTCTTATGCTCATGGGTATGCACTTGACATGCACTTAAAAAATGTCAAAAAAAAAAACGTCCCTTAATATGCAAAATGGGCAAATTTTTCCAACCAAGATTCAATTGTGACAACAACCCATCACATTAATATATGAATAGAAGACTCAAACGCTATCAAACATTAACATACATGCTCAAGAATTTAAGATTTTCAAGAAATTGACAAAACTAGCATGTAGAATGATGAAAAAGTAAGCTCTAAAAATGAAAACATGATGAAATCTTGAAATTTTCTCACCAACATTAAATTTTGACAGCAACCCACCACATTAATATGTAAATATAAGACTCAGCACTATCAAACACTAACCTACATGCTCAAGAATTGAAAATTTTCAAGAAATTGACAAAACTAGCATGTAAAATGTTGAAAAAGTAAGCTTAAAAAAATGAAAACATGATGAAATCTTGAAATTTTCTCACCAAGATTAAATTTTGAACGACAACCCACCACATTAATATGTAAATAGAAGACTCACACACTATCAAAAACTAACCTACATGCTCATGCTCAAGAATTGAATGAATAAAACTCAGCAATCAAAATTTCAATAAAAATGGTTGACCACAAAACTAAATGTAAATGATGAAAAAGTAAGCTCTAAAAATGAAAACATCTGAGAAATCTTGAAATTTTCTCACCAACATAAATTTTGACAGCAACCACATTAATATGTAAATAGAAGACTCAGCACTATCAAACACTAACCTACAGATGCAATTGAAAATTTTTCACAAAAACTTAGCTCCAGAGAAAAGTAGCAAAGTAAATTTCAAGAAAACTGAAAACTAGCATCTAGAAGCCTAAAACTCAACCCACCCATGTCAATAGAAATTGAAACAAGCATGTAAGCTCTCATAAAATGTGAAAACATGGAGAAATCTTGAAATTTTCCCCTCAATTCCAATTTTGACAGCACTTCACCTCCTTCATACCCTACAAGGAAGACCCAACACATGCAAACTCAACAAAACATGTTAAAAAAAACAAGTTAGATCAACATGTGTAAAAGAGGTTAGTAACCAAAAATAAAACTTAACTACAAAAACTTGAAATTAAGTGCAAAGGACAATGGAGTAAGTCCCACCGGGCGTGCCAAATGTGTGCATGTATACTTTGCTTAATGCTAAATCAAATGAAGCAAGAAACTACCACCTAAAATAGTTCTACAATTAGCTAAAACAAAGCATAAACACCATCATGATAAGAATTAAACAAGGGTTAGATGCTAGCATTCATCAATACAAACTTTGAAACTAACAATGCTAAATATCTAAAACTCCTCTATTCTCTAACAACAAATAAATGAATGGACCTAAGTAAGCTCCATGGCTATCAAAATAGTTGTCCTTAATGCTCCAAGAACCTAGGAATGGGGGCTAATCAAAGTTGGGCTACAAGACCCTTTTGACACCTCCCATATGACCCAAGCACTTTAAGAAAGAGGCTTAACTCTTCAAGATGATGAACTCTCAAAAGGGCAAGGTGCAAGCTCTTAGTCTCTTTGCTATATGCTTTGCATTTACTCTCTTAGAAAGTTTAGGTGTAAGTAAAAAGGTAGGTGGAGGGCTCTTTATATAGCCCAAAGGATAAAGGATTCAACACATTCTCATGAATGTGGGATAAAGGTAAAACATGATTAGGAATGGATAAGGTTGCTTTATTAAAGGTAACCTTACTTTAGAAGGGTTTAATACATGTTTAGCAAGTCATGGGAGTTGGGGGTATTTTAATTAATCAAAGGTGATTAATTAATAGGTAGGTGTAAGCTTATAGAAGCCAATTAGAGGAATATTAGTGTGATTTAGGCTATTAGAAGGGGATTAAATCAATTAAATATTGATTTATTGGTTAAATGGACGGGAAAGCTAATTAATTAATAATAATTAATTAGTCTAGGTAGAAGGGTGATTTATTAACAGAAGGTCGTTAATTAGGGTATTTGTTGGATAGGCAACTTAATTAATTAGCTTAGTGTAATTAATTAATGATGATATGAGGGAAAATGAGTGCCTTTGACGATATGTCGTTGATTTGCGAGAAATGGGATAATTAGCACAATTTAAGTATTTAAAGTGCTTAGGCGTAATTATAGGTGTCTACACTTTCTTTCTGCTATAAAACCACATCTTCCTCCAATTCCAACTGACTTTCTGGAGCAAGATCCTCAATAGAAGGAAGCAATACTCATCCTTCTTCATCATCCAACATGGAGGGCTAAAATAGACGTAATTTTTCAACATTCACAATTGAATAAATATTCATATAAGGAGGAAAATCCAAGTGAAATGCATTCTTAACCACTTGTTCCAGAATTTCAAATTGGTCATATAGAAGAGGATTGAGTTTCTTAGATTTTCCCTATAGCCTATCCCGGCTCAAATAACCATACCTTGTCTCTAATAAGGAAGGAATGCTTAGTCCTATGTTGATCATGTCATGCTTTGTACTTTTCTTGTGACTTTGTTAACCTCTTTTGCTCCTGAAGGTGTATTTTCTAATTTTTCTTAATAAAGTTTCATCCTTGTGGACCTCTAGTTCCAATTTCTCATTGTCTCTACATGGAAATCTTAAAACAATATCAAAGGAACTCTTAGTCAAATAACCAAAACATGTTTCAAAAGGATTTTTACTAGTTGAAGCATGAACTGCCCTATTATAAGAATGCTGGATATACACCAATTTCTCATCCTAGGTCCTCAGATGTTTCTTGTCGTAGCCTATTAAGAGCTAAACCAAGGTATGATTCAACACCTCTATTTTCCCATCTTTAAGTGGATGAAAGATGGTAGACCTTTTTAGCTTTGTATCCATATTTTCCCACAAAGTAGACCAAAATTCCATTACAAACCATGAGTCCTTATCTGATATAATAGAACTAGGAAAACCAAAGTGAATGCACACATTAGTAAAAAATAACTCAACTTCATCGCTGGCATTAATGGTCTTTTTGCAAGGAATAAGAATACACATTTTACTAAATCAATCTACAATTACAAATATATAATCATGACCTTTTCTAGAGGTAGGAAACCTGTCCATAAAATCCATGGAGATAATTTTCCATGGTTGAGAAGGAACTGGAAACAACATATATAACCCCAAATTACTGTTATTAGGCTTGTTTGTATTGCATAAAACACAACCCCTGATGAATTTAGTAACTTTGGCTTGCATGTTTGGACAATGCACATATTGCTGTAAATGAGCTATAATATTTGTCACACCAAAGTGACCAGCTACGATGGAAGTGTGTGCTTCTCTTATAAAAAACACTCTTTCCCCCTTAGGCACAAAAAGTTTCTTATTCGTATAGAGTAAACCATTTTGGAAGTAGTATTCTACTCTAGGTTTAAATCACTCATTTGGAGGTTTCTGCTGATTTTTTTTACAAAATCTGGATCCTTCTTATAACCTTCTTGATATGCTTCACACAAAATGGCTCAAGAAGAGTTAACGTGGCCATAACTAAAAGTAAAGGAGGTCTAGATAACATGTCAACTAGCTTGTTAGACACGCCTTTCTTATATTTAATAATTAAATGTATTTGTTGTAAGAAACACATCCATTTATAGTGTCTAGCTTGCTAAAGTTTGCTTTATGCATGTAAATATTGGAGAGGTTTATGATCCATGTGGATGATAGTTTCCTTACCCATCAAATAATGTTTCCATTTCCTGACTGATTGAAAAAGAGCATACAATTATTTTTCATAAGTACAATAATTCATAATTTCACCGTGAAATAATTCAGAGTGATAACATATTGGCCTACCTCCCTGAAGTAGGACAACCCCCATATCATAGTCATTGGCATCAGTTTCCACTTCGAAGGGTAGTTGTAAGTTAGGTAAAGCAAAAAATAGAGCATGACTGATTTTATATTTAAACGATTCAAAATCAATATTTTATTCCCCCCAATCAAATTTCTTACCCCCTACTGTCACTAAATGTAGTGGCACTACTACAGAAGAGTTCTAAATGAACTTCAGTAAATAAATCTTGGTCTCTGTCAAACTTTATGGTGTAGGCCAATTCTGAATGAAATGTATCTTAGCCAGATCAATCCTTAACTCTCCATCTCCAACCACATGTCCCAAAAATATAAGCGAATGTTACACTAACTTGCACTTATTTTCATTCAACACCAGTCAGTTCTCCTTAAGAACTTGTAAAACTTGACACAAATGATCAATATGCTCCTCAAAAGTTCAGCTAAAAACTATAATGTCATCCAAGTACACAATAACAAAGGAATCGATAAATGGCCTCATTACCTCATTCATCAACCTCATGAAGGTATGTAGTGCATTGTATAGCCTGAACGGTAATACCAACCATTCATATAAGCCTTTCCTAGTCTTGAACGTTGTCTTCTAGATGTCCTCTTCCTTAATCTTCACTTGATGATACCCAGACTTCAAATCAAGCTTAGTAAAATATTTATCATGTTGTAAGTGATCTAATAAATAATCAATGCAAGGAAGAGGGTACCTATTCTTTATGGTTATTTTATTTAAAGCTCTATAATCAACACACATTATGCATGAACCATCTTTCTTAGGTACTAAAATAATAGGAGAGCCACATGGAGAAGTGCTAGGAAAAATTATACCTTGTTTAATCAAAGACTGTAACTGTTGTTTTACCTTATTGGAATCTTTCAAAGATTGTTTGTATAATCCCAAGTTTGGAATCGGACTATCGGGTAGTAAGTGGATCTCATGATCAATTTCCCTGATTGGGGGCAGCCCTATAGGTTCCTGAAAGACCTCTTTGAACTATTGAACTGAATCTATTATATGTGTCTTCTCTTTATAATAAAACACGCTATAAGTGGTTTTAGAGGTAACAATCTCATCATCTGGCATATCCCTCAACATAAGCAATGAAAATTTACCACTAGCATTAATGACCTTCCGGGATTCACAGGAACTTACCAAAGATGTATTCACATATCATGAATAGGATGAAATGATGTAGCTCTTACCATCCTTCACCAAGTGACACTAGTTCAATATCCTTACGAAGATAACATCCCTAATATACAAGTACGGGCTGCCATAAACTACACCACACACATCAAGGGGTACAACATCCACAGTAACTTCATCAATATTTTTTTTTTCAATACCAAAAGTGATCTTACACTGCTTAGTAACCTTGATGTCTACACATTTCTTTACCCAACCTAAAGAATATAGACTTGGGTGATTTTAAGTTTCTGCCCCCACTTTATATTGGTGAGTGGAATGGTAACATAAAGTAGATAGAGATGCATACCTGATGTCTGTGTAGACTGATGTATAAAACATGCCGATGGAATAGAAAAATCATGGAGTGATAAAAAAGGTGGAGTGTGGAGACTAAATATGCAAAAGAGTAAAAAGTGATGAGAGTGAACCTAGGGAAAAAGTGCATGTGTAGATTCTGATGTATGTGAGGTACCTACATGTTAGTATGAGGAAAAAACTACAAATGACACTATTGTTGTTGTTTGTTGATGAATTTGTTGTAGTTGAGTGTTGTTGTTGACTGCTTGCTTCTCATATGGATGGACCTGTAAAGGAGTGGACGATCAAGTAGTCAAATACACATGTATATGTAAAAATCACATGTATATAATAAAAATACTATAAATGGAAGTATGAAAAAGTAAAAGGAACATGCGCACCTGATCCATGATGAGAGAAAGGGTTTAGAAAAGGATATCCTCTAACCGTCAGTGAAGTGTGAATTTTTGGGCAATCTCATGCCACTGTGGCTGAAGAAGTGTAGGGAGAAAGATGCATTATTCTCCAACCTATAACTACTTCCCTAAGTATAGTGAAGAGATCTCTGTATTGCCTGGGTTTTTGGGTGATCTGACGCTGCTGGACTAAGTAGTGCAGGGAGGAAATTTTGATGTATCCTTCAACCTCTAACTGCTCCCCAGAATGCTAAGGATAACATGTCCTATAAAATCCATTGTGTATGGAGTTCATAGACTGGTCTTAACTCACTTGCTGCATAACCCAAAATGTTAAGGATAGAAACTAAACTAAACTGTACTAGTGTAGAACGTTGTATATTGTGTAAAACCCAAATGATGCTCCTCCCTCTTTGGGGGCACACGTGATGCTGTCGATATGAGGATGCAAGCTTAAAATATGATGGAATGCATAAAATTTACCTTGAAGGGGGAAGGGAATGCACTTGGTAGAAACCAAGGTGCAAAAAAGCAAGTGGCTAGAAAATAAGTGTTTGTATGAACAAGCATGCATGTAGAAGACAAGTGTAAGCTACCAAAAAATGTTGAAGCTAGAAAGGAAATAAACACACAAGAAACCAATCATAGATCACCAAAGCAGGTTGTAAACATGGGACATCACTCATGATGTCACAAGAGACTCAAGGCCATAATGACTACATACAATAAACAAGTGTGCACAAAAAACATAGGGCAAGACTTGCATGCAAGATCAAACAATAGAAAACGAGTACAACAAATAGATAGCCATGGTAACAAGTAATGATAAAAAACAAATGTTACACATGAAGCAACCGTTATCATGTTAAAAAGATAACCCATATGTCAAAAGCATGTATAACCAAGTAATGTAGAGTGCTAAGTACAAAATGAAACAGTAGCACTTGTAAGAGATGAATGTGGTTTCCCCTAGTAAATGTTGTAGGACTGGTTGGCGGTGAGCATCTATGCTGTGTGTAAGAGACCCGTATCTACGATCACAACTAGGAAAGGACATGAACGTGCATGTGTGTATGATAAAGATAATGCCATATAAGAGACCTATCTAGCATGTGTAATAAGTGAACATGAACAAAACAATGGAAGCAAGAGTAAAAACAACCAATATATGTAATATGTTGTGAATGGATTGAATGGAGTGCAAGATGGATGATAGGATCGACATGCCCCCCCCCCCCCCCCCGCCCCCCCCACCCCCCGAGTAGATGAAAGTATATGTAGTGAGGTTCATTTAGTATGACCCCTCAACAGTCAAGAATAAATCGTAAATGAGAATGCATCATTGCGAAATGAATGAATAGTGTATATTGTGTGTAACACATTGTGATGAGTGTGTATGCATAGTGATGACATGTGACCTAGAGATGATGTGTATGTGACCCTTTAGCTAAAGCGTATACCATGACAAGATGATCAAAGGAGTGATGATATAGACTAAAGTGTATATCATTAAAAGATGAATAGAGGGAGTGGCGATATAGCCTAAAGCTTATGCCACTACAAGATGAAGCAATATGTGACCATTTAGCCTATAACGTATGCCACTAACATAGGAATGTCACATGATAGAAGGTCAAGTGATGAATGTGTGTGTATGGTAAGGTCTAATTAATTAGTAAACCCTTGATAGTTGAGTATGGACCGAGGAACTAGAGTGCATCATAGGGTAATGAGTGCAACACGTAGAAGAAGATGTATGATGTGTGATGATAAGAGATGACCATGTGATGTGTAAAATATGTGATGTATGTAATGAAAGATGTGTAGATAGACTAATAATGTAGTATGTACGATGAGTAGTATATGATGATAGACTTGTAGAAAATAGTAGCGTGACACATGTGTGATGAATACTAGTATGGTATGCGTAATGTGTAGATGTGCAATGGTAGAAATGAAGTAGAATAAATGTATAATGTATGATGTAAGATGAAATTCATATTATGTAAGCTGTATGGAGAGACACTATGTGTAGTATCTATTGTGTGGTGTGTGGGGTTCATTTATAGTATGCCCTCAATAGTCAAGTGTGAACCAAAGCACATGAGTGTGTCATTGGGTAATGATGATGCTAAAGTGTAGATGAATATGCCTATGTAAGGAGATTGCTGGATGATAATGCAAATATGAGAGATGAATTAATGCTAATATGAGAGGGGGGGATGTGTTGGATGCTATGCCCGCCAAGTGCGTGTGAGTGAATGAACTAGCTAATAACAGTGAAGGACGAAGGTCCTCCATCAAATGCATGTGGTGACAAAAGCATATTACTATGTGCTAGTAATGGTGGTATAATAGATAAATGTTGTGTGGGGGAGTGAAGTCTATGTGTATGTAATGGATGAACATATGAAGAATATCATGGTGTGAAAATTTTTGTAGGCAATGGAGATCTACGTGAATCAGAATGTGGAGGTGATGGACACCTGTATGAAATGAAATGAGATGGTGACCTATGTCGAGATTCCGTAATCATCCTAGAAATGGGATTATACCTATGCGTACGACTAGTGGAGTGGTGAGGTCACATAGATAATGTGCGAGTAGGTGAACTAGGAGTAGATTGCACTTTTAACAACATAAAGTGTGATGAGATAGATTACGTAGGAGATGCATGAATCGATGCTCGATAAGATGATGACCATAGAGTAGATAGAGGTATACCGTCGATAGAGATGACCTGATTATTATGGATTAATTTCAGATGTAAATGATTCATAGAGATGATATATTAGGACCTATGAATCCAATTGATTCCTAGAAGCATGTCATAACCATCCACTGCTTTCCCAACAAGGAAGGATATAGTACAAGCAAGGTGAGAGGACCAACCATAATGTGTAGTTTGATGACACCATATTATTTATTCAAAGGGTATTTAATTTGTGATAGAGGGTAACCGATGGAATGAAGAAGTGGAATAGAACATGCACTAATAGGCCAAGATGGGTCAATCTTAGTATTTTTGATGCGGATTGAGCCAATATATGCTTTGATATGTAGGTGATTTGATATAATTTTTTTGTGATAATCTTGGTTATAAAAAGAGATGATCGGTGGTGAAGCGTTGGTATGCGCAACTAGAAATTCAAAGGCCCCTAAAGTAGGAGGAGACACTGCGTGCTATGCATGATTAGATGAAGATTCAACTACTTTATTGTCACATTGTTGGGACTGGTTATTAAAGAGTTTGAGTTTACCCTTTTCAGTATTTGGTGCAGAGTCGGTAAGCTTTGGAAAATCAAGATTGTTGTTATCAATAAGATCTTGGATGATTGTGTAGAGCTTGAAACATCAATTCATATAATGTCTAACACATCTATGATAGTCACATCAGAAGTTCTTATTGTACTTCTAGATTTTGGTCACGATGGGTTTGATTCGAGTGGTGGAGGAAGCACGATAAGATTGATTTCAAGAAGTTGTTGCAATATAAAATGTGGGGCCATAGGAAATTTAGTAAATGCACACCTAGGCAGTGGTAACTAAACCTCTTTAGAAGTAGTGACCACATTGAAAATAATTTTTGTGTCGGTTGGTTTAGTTGCAAATGGCTTAAATGGTGTCTTATTTGGAAATTAGGTGGAAGACGAGGCTTGCTATTGATATTTAAGATTTCCTATGGATAGAAGTTTGGTTTAGTGAAGCTTAAGAGTATGAAAAATTTAGTCAAATGAAGGAGAGGTATCAAAGAGAACAATCTTCTGAAGTGGTGGTAAAAGAATCTAAATGAAAAAATCTTGAAGCTTAGAGTTCACTAGCACATTTGACATTTTAGCTAGATTATTTTGATATCTCAAAACATAATTGGCTAGTTGTTCATTAGATCGATGTTTAAGTTGTGCTAGTTGAGCATAAGAGATCTTGGAGCTGATATTGATATAAAAATGAATAATAAAATCATTGGCTAGATGCGTAAATGAATTTATTGAATGAACATGTAGGTCGTAAAACCAATGCATCACATAATCATGGAGACTATGGGGAAATATTTCATCCAAATTAATACGATCGTCTGCAAAATCAAGAAAAGCTACGTGGAATGCTCTAAGATGCTCTTTTGGGTCACCATGCCCATTGAAAATGGGAAGCTTAGGGGTGAAAAAACTAGGAGGAAGCGAATAAGTGGAGATGGCTAGTGCAAATGGCATATGCAATAATAAGGTGGAATCTAAAGATGGAGATGCATGAGAAGTAATTTGTTGTAACTGAAAAATCTATGCTTGGAGGTCTTGATAAAGAGAGCTTAAGTATTGAGTTCCAACATAGGAAACCTATAGTGTATAAGAGACAAGAGGTGGTATGAAATGATTTGTAAGAGTAGTAATAAAAACCACAATGGTAGAAATGGGTGGAAGTGTGGAAATAAACGGTAAATAACATTAACTAAAATGTGGTTATTATAGTGTAATCTACTATCATGCACAACAGTAAATAACAACTAACTAAATAAAGAAAGTGACCCAAGAAAAATAAGTAAAATATAAGCACGAAACCATAATGAGAAAGAGGTTTAGGAAGATATTACCTGATTCAATGACTGTCCAGGACTATGTTGCATAAGAGATTGGATGAATGGAATGCAAGAATGACCTCATAGGAGCTCCAAAAAGAATAGATCTTGAATAATAGGCTAGACTGGGGCTCTTGGAGAAGGACTGGGGTGCGTGGGGCACCCCAGTATTGGGCTAAACGACTCAGTTGGGGATAAAATGATGCAAAATGGCATGAATAAATAGGGTAAGGAATATCTTAGATGATTTGAAAACTATTCAGGTCTGTGTCGTAGAGGAGACTAGATGAATGGAATGCAAGAATGACCACAAATGAGCTCCAGAAAGTATAAATCTAGAATAGTAGGCTAGAGTGGGGAACCTGGAGAAGGAATGGGGTGCTCTAGTATGAGATCTAGGCACATTGGTCTATGAAGAAGCTCTACAAACCTCCTTCAAAGTGTTGCTAGATGTTCGCCCCCTGTCATGTTGATGTCTCTAGATTGCACTGGATATCGTTGTAAATCAGAAGTGAAGAATAGACTTGCAAAACCCCAAGCCAAGCATCAAACCCCAAAAAATGATAGATGCATATGAAGGGGTCATACTTTCCTCAACGACCACAATGGTGGAATTACTAACTGAGCTTTGCACTACATTTTGTTGGTCTGAAAAATATTTCATGAGAGCAGATCTATGGATAGATGAGCCAACAGTGTGCAGGGCATAGCCCCTCTTTGAGTCAGCAAAGTGAAACTGGTTTATTGCTATTCTACCAGCAGGAATCTGTGCAAGTCTCACAATATTCTGCCTTCGGGGATTTAGGATCTCATCCTAGTAGAGGTGCTTCCAACTGTAAGAAGGAGGGGAAGAAATGAGACGGGGAGATGGGAAAGATCTGAAGGGAGAAAAGAAATGAATTCCAAAGTACAAAGGTCAGAGGGTCTATGTTTTGGGCTGGTAGTAAACAGATCCGAACTTACTTGCATAGACGAACAAAGCAATACTGATGAATAAATGACAATAAAGCCGAAGTAGATTCAACAGAAAAAACATATAGATCTAACATAAGAAAGCTTTGATGTATAACACAGGTATTCAACACAAAGTCTAAATATTGTATTAATATTTTCTTCTGTTACAAAAAGCTCAAAGTCTTTTCTTCTTACTTCTATTTTTCATCTGAAAAGTATCCACACTTGAATACAACAACTATCCAAGTATATATAGAAGAAGGAGAAGAAAGAAGGCAAAAGGGAACCAACAACTAATTACAAAATATCTAAAATTCAATTGTTGACTTTTGGCAACTTGGTGGATGACAACATCGCATGGTGCAACATGGATGAGGTCATCGTTTGTACCAACATACTATTAGATATTTTACAAAAAGAGAAGCCAAGAGGAAGGGAGCTATTCATCATCGTCTCACGGTTGGAAGGGGGTATCTTGCTTCTGCTGTTGTTTGGGAGAGGTGATGTGGAACTGAGTATGATATTCCATGAACTTAGTGATCATGGGCTGAAGTTGATCCTGAGCAGGACCCTTCATATGATCACCGACGACCTCATAGGTCTCCCACTCATCTCTAAGTTTTTCAGGGAGCTTGAAATAATCATTACCTGCCTCCATCACGAACCCCACAAAATCACTGCAACCCAGAAGGTTGTTGATGCATTTGGTGTCGAAAGTGGCTTCTGGCCCTAACCCTTGCGAGATGATCTCTTTAAATATTCAGATAGTTTCGTTTGCCTTCCTGAAGGTGAAAGGAGTAAGAAAACTTGGAGACATTCTCAGAATGATTTGTTCCATTTGATGCATTGCATCTAGGGCTTCTTCCTTAAATTTGTTGATCTTTTCCAGGATGAACTCCATCTGGTCGACCCGGTAATCCAACGCAGCAAGGATCTTGCTAGGTACCCTGGGGTGACTGAAGACGCCAAATTTCACTAGATCATCGACTAAGCAGTCGAGCATTTTCTGGAATGTTTCGTGTTGCAGCCTTGCATGGTCCAACTCCTCGGAGATAGGTCCTGTAATCACCTGGAGATCTTTGTTCGGCTGATTGATGTTCTGATACAACTCGGCGAACTTGACTATTACCTCCTCACCGTCTTTGAGGATCTGATCTCTCCAGGTGGAAACTACCATACCTTGTTCGCCAATTTTGGCATACTCGTTTATCTTGTCCTGACTTAGGACCTCAGGAGTTTCCATGGCAGTTGTAGGAGGTGCACTGCCCATTTTCTGAAGGGTGTGGAGAAGATGTTTGTTTTGTTCCTTTAGCAACCTTTTCTCCTCCTTTGCTTCTTGAAGTTTCTTGCAAAGGGCATCCACTGCAGATAGGGCCTCTCCTTGAAGGCTTTCTAAAGACATTCCCATCGTGACTTGGGTCACTGTATAATCCATCGGAGACAGATCTCTTTTTTCCTTTAAAGGATCGGGATATGCTATCTCCATTACTCTCTCTCCTAATGCACTCTGAGAGAAGCGGGTTATGGGATTTTGCTTCTTAGTCCCCTTTGATGGGATGACAGAGAAGTCCATTGGTGCAATGGGGACTTTTCTCTTATGCTGGCTCAGGTGCTGAGAGATCCATGTTGGACTTATGGGAGTGGGACCGGAGGTGGAAGAGGGAGCAACTGCAGTGGATGAGGGGAAATGGGTAGAGACACTTGGTGGCGGCATCAAGAGGGAGGCCGAGAAAGTGCTCACAGGGGGAAGGGACACTACAGGGGAGGAAGATGTGGGAAAGGAAGGGAGCTGAGAGATGAGAGAAGAAATGGTGGGGGACAGCTCCATGAGAGAAGAGAAGATGGATGACGAGGAAGGGGGAATAGTAGAAGACGGGGGAGAGGACACAACCAAAGGAATGGTCACTTGGGTCACACTAGGAAGAGAAGGAAGAGAGGGAGAAGGGATAGAAGGGACCTCAGGGGTTGCAGTAGTAGTGACACCCTAAGTGGATGTGCCCATCGAAATACCTTCCACCGCTTCTTTCTCTAAGGAAGCCAGAGTTATAACTTATTCTTGTACAGCGGAAGGAGGACTCTTAGGAGCTCCTTCTTGGGTAGAGCTTGATTCGCTCTCTTTATCCTTGCCTTTTACTTTTGGAAAATGTTTTGGCCTGACAGGTGCGTTGCCCAATGGAGACGTAGTGAAATCTACCCCAAGGTAGATGAGGCCATTCATCCTGCACCAGTGTTCTGTTCTCTGCAATGTCTCCTTGACCCTTTCTTCAATGGTCTGGGGCACTTTTGTTCTATCGATTGTAGCAAACGGCCAGTTGTCCCCATCCATATCCAAATATACCTGATCAACTTCTTGATCAGTAGTTTGATAACCTTTTGGGATGATGGCCATGCCATACTGAATAATCTCTGCCAGGGCCAGGTGAGAGTGATCCTTCCTTCTGAGCTTGACCTCATGATACATGTCGATATAAATGTCCTTGATTTGTGAAATGTGGATAGGATCGAGTTTTGCCTTGGGAAGGATTTTCCTTGGATCAAAAGTGGGCCTTGCCGGGAAGTTCTGCTTCATATTGAGCAGTTCTAGCTTGGTAACCATTTCCCAGGCTTTGTGGTGAGAGATGCATGTGTATCTGCCCACTGTAAGGGGGAAAGGAGTTCCACCCTTCTTTCTCTTCAGGCACTTCTCGTGGTATGTTACGAGTTGTCTGGATAGCTCCCACAGGATCAGCTTGGGGCTGGCGTATCTCGGTAATTTGGTGGGCTCACCCAGGAAGTTAGCTGCCCTGAGATAGGTGAAGGTGGGAAATTGTGTGAATAAGGCCCCCCACTTCTCCGTTGCTGCGATAATGCTCTTGCTCTTTTGATCGTGAGTCATGTTGGGCCTCAATAGGTAGACGATGCCATAGAAGAAGGCATCATTGATTTTGGTGAACTGTGAGATGATGCTTTCCAACTTCAGCTCTGGGTAGTACTTGTATATCTTTACTTGGGTCCAAACCCCACATTGGCTCAATGTTGGATAATCCCTTTCTGAGGCTGCAACATAGACTACGTAGGAGTTCATGTAGAACCTCCCCATTGTGGTGAGTTGTTGGATTTTTTTGGATATGGTGCTGCTTATTATCTCTGCCCACTCGAATTGTTGATCAGGTACGTTCTTGTTCATGGTCTCCAGGTACCTGAGCATCCATTTATGAAAGTAATGGGCATCAGAAAGCCCAAATACTCTACTTAGGAACATGATAGTATCACTCAGTTCCTTGGAGAAGTCGCTATGGTGAATAACCTGTGGCCATCTGGTTATCACCTTCTTGTTCTTTAGGTACACCTCATTCATCAGTTGCATGCACTGGTCTGCATTGTCCTCCCAAGCCTTGGTGCAATCTTCTTGGATTACGGCCACAAAGTGTCAATGGTGAGGGATGGCTAAAATTATTTCGAAGTTTCGGGAAGTGAAGTTGATCACAACTTCACCCTTTTCGTTTTGGACACACCTTGTGTCTTTGTTGTAGTAGCGGGCCACTACCATCATGAATTCATTGTTCACTGCACTGACGGGGATCCCCCCAGCAAAATGTAGGCCACTACCTACTAGTTTTTCCATCTAAGGACTCCCTGTGACCCTCTTGGTTCTAGCCCAGAAATCTTCCATATCGATGTGACCGAGCTTTGAGTCTCTTATATCCAGGTCACATTCTGCCTGAGACTCAAGCATTCTGACCCTTTGGTACTTGTATTTCATTTCTTCTTCAGTAAGCTTGGCTTTACCTTTTGACTTGGTTGGCCTCTTGCTTGATGTAGACATATGTGGATCTGAATTTAGTTGCTGATCTACAAGAAGAAGAAAAGAAGTCCAACGCCAAAGAGCCATATTAGCTGTCAGTTCTTCCATTAAAGCGTTACAGAATAGAATGAGGAGTTAGCAATTTTAAGGCCTCAGGGCGCAGGGCGCATGAACATTATAGGCTGTAGGGTTAATAGTACGGCGCATAGAAGAAGGGTGTTACAAGGAAAAAATTAGTGCCAAAGGGCACAGGGCGCAAGGATGCTACACATGAAATTTTTGTTATTGTAAGCAGAAGTGCGCCTACGCCATTCATATGTGTTTTATACTGGGCACAAATAATTTTCTTGTTGCACGGGGACAGGATGCGCCAATGGCGCATATATTTTTCATGTTACATGGAACTTTGGTGTGCCAATGGGCACAGGGTTGATGTGTGTAACATAGGCTTTATGTGCACAAAAGGGGAACTTGGCGCGGCGTAGGGAAGGCTTGCATGACATTGTGCTGCTGTAAGAGGGGATGCGCCTGCGCTATTGTTTAGGATTTACTCGGTTTCACACGATGCGGGTAATTTTCATGTTGCAAGCGGGATCAGTGCGCCTTCTTGGCGTGACTGTATTTTATGTAACAGGTGTGGCGAATGCGCTAAGAGGAAAAATCACAGTTTTAAACTTATCTTTCAGGTTTTCTCTCTCCTGACAGGCTTGTGATCTTTCAGGCCTCTTTTACAGGGTTTTTTGGATGGTGAAGGGGGCACAACAAGTAGATCCAAGTGATTTTTGAGGTAGAGCCCTCCTTACCAGTAGATCTGGAAAGAGGAGGAAGAGCTTGGGGGAGAAAGATAGTAAGAGTAGCAAAAAAGGGGGGGGGGGAGTTTACAAATCCATTTCCTCATATCATACAAATAATAAGAAAAAACATAGGAGGAGTAAGAACCACCTACCCAGAATATATAGAATGTGAGAGGTGAAATAGGGTCCACGAATGCGATATGAGGACAACAAGCATGCTGGCAGGTGCAGAGGAATAAAGTTATCACATGTTTTTTGACTAGTGAAAGTGACAGGGCGGATGTGCCTATATATAGGAAAAGGTGCAATAAATGCGCCAACCACTTTTTCAAGAGGCACACCAAAACATGTGTCAACACGTAAAATGGTGCACCCTTTGGCACGGATAAATGCGTGTCAACACGGGGATATTTGCACCTTTGGCATAATTTTAAGATTGTCAACACTCCATTTCTTGCACCCTTTAGCGCACCAAAACACGACACAACAATTGATGTGTCAACATGAAGGTGCATGCACCTTGGCACACGCAAGGAAGGTGCATCACGGGAAGGCACATCAAAACATGTGTCAAAACATCAAAGGGTGTGCCAAAGGAAATGAAGGGGGTGTAGATTTACTTTGTGTTACACAGATAAAAGGTGCGCCTAGCCAAAAAGGGACCAAAATGGCTAAGTTCAGAGAACTAGATTTCCCGGAAAGGGAATTTGCAACGTTCCGAATGTAGAGGGGTCCACGACGAGGGACCAGGACAAAATTTTGGTATGGTTACCTATAAAATTGCCCTCGTCAATTTTATAGGATAACACATTTCAAACCTAAATGTAGTTCTAGGTGTGTGTGTGTGAATTGTGCCCTAGGTGGTCTTGTGTCAGTCGCACTTTGTGAAGTTGTGAGCAATAACTAGATGTAGAAATGTAATAAAATGGTGGATGAAATATAATAAACTTCCCTCCTATGTAATGTGATGCAGATGAACTAGCCTTGTCCTTTGTGATGGAGCTAGATGGATGTAAATGGAGCATTTGATGGATGCAACCTTAGGTAGTGATAGTAGTGCTCAATGCTTTGTCCCTCATTATGGTCTCATAATTTTATATTTATATGGTTCTCTTGATCTAATTTCGTAATTAACCCCCAAAAGGCCAACCACGAAAAATATGGAAATCTCAAATGGCTAGAAAGTGCCCAAAAGATGAGTGCAAAGTGTAAAAAGGATCAAGGCACCCAAAATGGGACCAAGGTGCTTGATGGGTTTCATTATTCCCTTCATTTAATCAAATATTTGTTGATGTCATATTCAAACCAGGGGTGGTTTCCAAAGCTATATGCAACAAGAAATATTAGTGATCCAGTAATTGACTATAGGTATTTGTTTTTTTAATATTTTCTGGGGGATTTTCTCAATGTCATGAGGATTTCTTGGCCAAAACCTTATTGAAATCAAACTATGAAAACTTTCTGGAAGTAAAAACCCGTTGCAAAAATAAATTGATAGAAATAAACACACAATTGAGAATGCTGAAAGATGATTGTAAAGAAATAAGAATCTAATCTAGAACACCTGTAGGAACAAGTATATGATAGATTTCAACTTGAGTAATCAAAAGCATTTAAAAAATTAATAGATCTATAATATTTGCTTTGGAAATATAAATACCAATAAAATGAAGATCCTGGTTCTTAGAAGAGTGGGCCCTTGCTCCACCTTGAAACAAGATTTAACAACTTACTATACTCTCAAAATAGAAATGGCTATTTTATTGATAAAATGTTATGCATTACAAAAACGTACTGTCTCTTTCTATCTCTGTGTGCCTTTATCTATGTATATATTTATCTCTCTATATCTATCTATCTACAGGTTTGCATTTATATACTTCTTCCACATGTGCATTTACAGCCATAACTGTCCTACCGATTTAGATAGAACCGAATCATGCCCAAAATAGATGCTAAATTGGATCATGGATGGACATACTGTTGTATGATAGTTATCCCTGGATCTATGAGTATGAAGAATAAGAAATATTCTAATCTGTTCCTGGTTGAAAGGATCATTGATTGCTAAATCACTGGACATTGTTGGAATAACCAAATTCTCACCGGTTCCGGAACTTTAGAGAAGTTCTGGAACTAAAGGAAATCATTCTAGATCTAACTGTGAGGGTTCCAGAGCTATATGCAGGAGTTCTAAAGCTAAGTTCAAAATTTTTAGAACTAAGTGATGGAGTTTCAAAACTAATTCTAAAAGTTTTGGAACTAAATGATAGAGCTCGTAACTGTGTAATGGAGTTCCGGAACTAAGTCTGGAAGTTTCAGAACCGAGCCGTATTGAAACCAATGATTCCAAAAACATGTTGACAACTTCATACTTTATTCTTCTGACTGATTGTGACCTGTTTTATTACAAAACTGAATTTCCAAAGCACTTTGTTAGGAATTATAGAATTTTTAAATGTTAGAACTAAAATCAACAAAAGATGGACAATTACATCTTAACTTATATTAGATTAAACAAAAGTCACAAAATGTAGTAAAAATTTGATAAAAAGGAGAGTACAATAAGATCATTTATTGTACATTAACGAGACATATTATGGCCTCATCAGTGTCTGGGGTGCCTCAGTATTGGGCTGGGCACCCTAGTCAAGGATAAGATGATGTAAAATGACAAAACTGATTGGGTGAATACATGCGGGAGGTCGGCAGTGATGACATAAATCAAAGTAAAAACGCCAAAGGACATGGGTTAATTAGTCCTTTCTTCACTAAAAAACCATATGAATAATAGTATGAGACTGGGACTAAATAATACCCAAAGTGCGTGCTTTTGTGTCAACAGTTTCCAACTTCATCCTATCTACTAAATCTTTCCTAATTAAATTAGCTTGAGAACATGTATCAAAAGAGCATCCACCTTAGTTTTCTTCACTTGAATTCTTAAATGAAATTTTTTGTTAATTCAATTGATTGAAAAACATTGTTACTACCCAAACATACCTCTCTATGGATGAAGGCAAAAAAAATAGTCTCATCCACCTCTTTGCTGCAAAATAATTCCTCTCCTTGGAGGGCAGCCATGGCCTTCTTCTTATTCTTCTTGTTTTTGAAGGGATATAATTCTTGGTAGAGCTTCCAAAATTTTTCCTTGGAATGAGTGTCAACATCATAGTGCCCACAATGAATTTTAGTATCCTTTTTGGAAATAGAAGTAGCATTTTTTTTACCTTTTCCTTTATCCTTCTGCTTGGTTTCAACTTATTTATTTGAAGCATGTTGAGCAGTAGATGAACTCTTTTTCTTTTCCATATCTAAGTAGTGATCTTGCGTACAAGCTTCATCTACATCCTCCGGCTTAGACAAGAGAATGTGTCTCCTTACGTGGCTATGGAGTCCACCATTATACTTGATCAATGGGTCTCGGTCTACTACATCCTTTCCCATCTAAATAGATTTATTCCGGAACTCATTGGTATAGTCCTGCACAGTTTGGCCTTGTTTCAGCCTGAGATATTTCCAATACATGGACCTCTCTTCCTCATAACAAATAGGATAAAAATGATTTTTGATTATCTTCTTAAAAACATCCCACTTAGAAATTTGAGGAAGCTTCTTAACAACCAATGTATGAACACAAATTTCAAACCAAGTTAAAGCATGTTTGGTTAATTTTAACCAAGAAAAGGAAGACTTTTATTAATTTGATGCAAACTGAAATATACGTCCAATTGAGCTAGCCAATGGTCTGGCTTCTCAACAATCAAGTTTCCATCATAAGGCTGAATTTCTATCTTAGCCTATGATTTAAATGGAGGAGGTATGGGAATGGTGTGGGACAGTTCTTATTAACAAACCTCTTCTTCAGAATCTTCTGGTGTCTTGTTTGGAACACCAAGTTTCCCCATGAGTATTCCCATGATGGACTTTGATTTCCTGATGGATAAGGAAATAATGCCCTCATATTTGGACAAACTTTCCACATTGGCCTCCAACTTATAGAATTTCTCTTCATCACTATCATTTGAATATTCTCTATGAGCCATCTCTTGAATTCCTTGCTTCCACTTTCTTGTAGAAATATTTGCTTCAAAAGGAATAAGGTTACCTTCAATTCTTTCTTTTACCTTTTGGGTAAGGGGCATCTAACTACAATTTCAACACAAGTTAACCACACAAGAACTAAAATCTTAACTGATCTGATACCAATCTAATTCGTAAACTACTTAGTTATAAAAATAAACAAATCACTATGTTTGTGAAAAATGAATGAAGTACGTGAGTTATTTGTTAACCTAGTTAATGTGCAATAAAAACACATAATTGTACTGAAAATTGCGAAAAGAGAGATAAAAGGAGACAAGATTTATCCTGGAGAAACACAACATGGGAAAAAATCTAGTGGGTGAGTGATTTTTCTCCTCTTCACTATATAATTCTCCAATAATACAACTTAATGCCAATAATTAGCCTTCAAGAAGGATAAACACTCCCTCTAATTGTATCTAATTTCTCACAATCTCTCAACAAATGAAGAAATATGCTCAAATGAACAAACAAGAAAGAATTCAACTGCTCCAACTTTTCTCACAATAGAATTCATCCAAAATCACTTGATGGAATCCTTATAAATGCTTACATTTATAGTTTCTCAGCTCAGGGATGCATCGAGAGGAAAAAAAAATGATTGGTAAGCTCAAAAATTTGTAACTGTTGAGTTCCCAAATTTTGGAACCGTATCACACAAGACTGCCACTTACTGCAGACTAACGGTTACTAATCGTCGGGGTGGTTGTGTAGCCACTGTGGTGGTTGCACTACCACTGCTATGCACAGAGTGGAGGTTACATAACCATAGGGGTGGTTGCATGACCAACAACTGAAAAATCCCTAAAATAGAACATCAAGGGCGTGAAACGTTATTTGGAGGTGTCCAGATCACCCCCAACCTGACTCGACCATCTTATGAAGACATTATAAGCTACGAATCTGTAGAGAGCATTAAATATAGAGAATACATAGAATTGGGATTTTCATGATCTATTTTTGAATCAACATCATATCTCATCCTCACTATCACTATATACATTTGCAATATCTCTATAACTAGATACTTCACCGCTCAATATGAGATGTTGGTCACAGCCTCTACATCTCTCCAGCATCTCCCTAATAAGGCTACATCAACTTCCTACTCTACGAATTGGCCTTGCAACTCCACATACTTCATTAATACATCATGAGATAGGGCTCCTCCTCCTGCGGCCTCCCTAGCTCACTGCGTCTCTAAATGAGTCTCATCATTCTCACTCAATAGTATAGTACATGTGGCTACCGTTATCTCCACCGGCTCAAAAAAATGGACATGCTTGCCCACAATCGCATCCACTTGCTCTAACAACCCACCTCCAACAAGCACATTTGGGGGTACATTCTACATCAACAAATGGACATGCTCACCCACAATAGTATAGTACATGTGGTTACCGTTATCTCCACCAGCTCAAACAAATGGACATGCTTGCCCGCAATCGCATTCACTCACTCTAACACCCCACCTCCCACAAGCACATTTGGGGGTACATTCCACATCAATATGTATATCGATGAATCAATGTTCAAAGACCAATAAGCATCACCTGAAACCATCCAATACCACATTAGTTATCACATTCATTTACTGATATAAAAAAACTAAGTCACAATCAAAAAGTTCTAGCACACAATACTTACGCTCAACTAGTGTCGTTACCGAGCCATCTCCATCAGGGACAGGTGCCTGCTCCTCTACTCATCCAACTGGTGGTCTACCCATTACATCTATGACCACTGGAAACAAAATCACCCATCAATGTGCTGCCCACCACTCACTATAGGCCTAGGTGCACCCCGCATCATCCACATGTATTGGCTTTATGGCCACATCTACCTCATATGGGTTGGGGTGCACTAGATATGCCCTTTTCAAGAATGGCCTCACTCTTGGCTATCTTAGTTCTCTACTATATCTCACCCATATATACGGCTCCTAAGGCACATTCTGAGCCATCCCAAAATGCCTCAATACTTGCTCTATTTGAAATAGCTCAGCCACCCCTGGGAATCATTCCGCCAACCACATGGTGCGTGGAATGCACCAAATCTCTACTCCATCCTCTAACCACCCACCATAGTCTCGATATGACCTCCATATGATGGATCGTAGTCCCATGCAATCAAGCATAAATCTATAGGTAGTGGTATCTAGCCTCCTACTCTGGGTGCCTACCCATCTCGTAGTAAATATATTAGGTCTCACCCAATCCATACATTTCCCACCAAGTGGCCTCAATATAACAATATTTTCATAGGCCCATATATGTAGTAATGTGGTGCCTCCTAGTCTTCCACCATGGTCCTCCTGTGTAAACCTATATAGATCTCTATACAAATGCGTCAACACACATCACACCCATGCAAATCTAGTCCCATGCTCCTCTATGCACTGACAGATCTCATGCATCTTATACAAGATGCCCACTCCACCACCCTCTTTTGCTATTGATGAAGTTATAATCACTATAATCAATTTCCGCAATCGCTGAACACCTGATCTCAATATGGCATCTAGACTACTATGGGTCTATGTCTATACCTGTGTGTAAGTGAAGTATCATCTTGCCACCCTCATCTGCCTTTGAGCGTCCACTACAGTCATTAGATGTACTCTCTTACCCACAAATGGTAGTCACAATATATAATATGCATCCTCTAGGGTCATTGTCTTCTTCCTATTAGGCAACCAAAAATTACATGTATGCCCATACCACCACTCGCACATTGCAGTCACCATAGGCATATTATGGGGTACCTCTCCCAATCTTGCTATGTGTCGCAGGCCGACACAGTCTTGTGTGTCCCACTCAGCATCATATAATCCCAAAGTCAATAATGTGCTCAAATGAACCTCTGCAAGACTCTCTTGAGTGTATATCTTTCTACACAACACAAACATCATAAAAAACAAGCCATTAATATCTCATACATATTAAAAACAAGCTAATCATCGTTGAAAAATAATCAAAATACTACTATTTCAGGGTGTTCTGGCACAAACCCTCCCCCAGGTCGCCAGCGCCCAGGAGTAGGTTGGGGGTGCTTAGAAGCGGGTCACTAGTGCTTGGAACTGGGCATTGGCATCCCAAAGGATGTCAACACCCTGACTGATCCTGCTCAGGTTAGAAACACATAAAAACATAAAATTCCCAATTTTTCAAAAATTGACAAATTTGGGAAAATTTCACCTAATGTTTTTAAAAAATAATCATACTCACTAACTCATCGGTTGTCTCCAAAGCCACGACCGCCAATATTCTCTTGAACCTCATCAACCTCACTTCCCTAGCTTGCGACATCCTCACAAGCTCAGAGCTCCAATTCTCACTCAATCATAGTACAAATGAAATCACTATTCACTTTTTACTATTACTATATATAGAAATTTTCCAATTTTCCATTTACTATAGTCAATGTTGGAGCTAAAGTTTCACCCGTCCTAAATCACAAGGATCTAGGGATTTGAGGCAATATGTGACTGTCCCCAAGTTGTGGGACTCAAATTAAGAGAGACCTCTGGAGAAGGCTGACTTCTTCTACTTACTTCTACTACTACAACTACTCCTAGGAATTGAAATGCGACTATTTAACTCTACTCTAACTTTCCAAGGGACCAGGGTGGGAAGGAGATGCATAAAACATAAACCTAAACTAGAGAAGGTGATAATAGAAAAAATACGGGGAAAGATACTTCTGAAAGAACAAAAATGAGGGAAAACGATGATGAAGAGGGTAAAAATGAAAGCCATAGTTCAAAAATACATCCAGATACCCTAATTTAACGATGCGTAATAGATACATATCTTGGAACAACATACACAACATACTCGTGAGAAAAAAAGAGGTAAGGAAATGCAATGAAACACTAGCTAAGGCAAGAATCAGCCATAAAGCCAAATATTTTATTACTTGAGGATGATGCACATATTTTCACAACGTAGAAAGAGGATGGAAAACATTCAGAGTCATGATCTAATGCATGAAACTATTAGAACACTTGTGCAACACATAAATTATACCCTCGCATTCCCTAAGTATCCAACATTTCAACTGGGAATCACTTTACAATATATAGAAAATGAGAGAGAGAAAGATAAGAAGAAAACAAAAGGAAACTTGAGTTTTCATTAAATGCTCTGAAAATATCTGAGCACCTCTGAAAATCCACTTCCCCCTACCTTTTCCTTGAAGAAAAAATGGGCACCCATACTGCATTAAATTCTAGTGGTTGCGCCACCTGAAGCAGTCCTTTTACGTGTTGGGGACGCTTTCTCTACTTTTCCCACCTGCCACCATTGATTCAAGAAATTTGATTTTATTACATAGAGGAGGTTAAGAGTTCTTAAATGATATCATATTTGCAAGGATTAGATTATTGGATTGAAAATTATATCCATTTTTATTTCCCCGTGGAAAACTATTATTCTTTGATATGTGGCTTTCCGTTTTAGTTTCATGTGGCTTTTGACCTTCATGGATTTTCAAACACCCGTGGAATCCTTTCCTTCAATCCACAACTTTATCAACCTCTCCATTTTGACTGATGAATTCATCTAGTGCAACACAAATTTTAGTAACATCCACAAATCCCTTTTATCCACATGCTGCTTCACCTAAGTTTTCCATGGCATTGTTCAACCTCCACGGTACACTCTGGGATTTGGTATCTTTATCCTTTGGCCGCGGCTTTCCATTATTGTCTGTGGCATACTCTAACTCTAAGCGGCTAATGTTCCAAGTCTACATCAATCGTAGTTGTTCAATTTTTGCAAGGGTACAAAAATGGACAACATTTTTGGTGACTCATAGGGGAAATATGCCTACTAGATGAACTGATCAGTAGCCTGTGACATCCATTGGGCATGGATTCAACCTGACAGTTTTAAATTTGAACTGAACCTGAACCTGAATTTCCAAATTTGATTTAGTTGTTTTGCCTTTGATCTTGTGGGATGACCAATTCAGTATCTCCAAAGATATGCAATTCTTTAATCTTTCTCTTTTCAACAATTAAAATACCATGCATTGATGCTTCTTATTCAGCTACATTTTTTGAACATGCAAATTGCAATCTATGAGCAAGAAATGATTTCTCATTCCTTGGAGAGATGAGCACAACACCCGCCTGAGCTCCATTTCTTCTTCTATAACCATCAAAGAACATCCGCCATAGTCCATAAGCACTTTCCTTTTCTTGTTTGAATGCCACATGCATCACAAATTCTTATTGGAGAATGCAATATGTGCTGAGACCAGCCTCGAAGGTTATGAGCTCTTCATCATAAGCATAAATTTTTTGATCTCTTTTAGCCCATTCATCTAGCAATAAATCAAGCATGGTAAGAGAGATAGACTGCTCATATGGAAATGAACCTTGTTCATGTTCCTCTTGAATTAGATGGTTTGATTGGATAGGGTAGGGTCATATGACTCAATATAATAGGAAAATATTGGTTAAACTTGTATTGTAAACCTTGTACCATATCTAGTTCTTAAAAGCATGTGAGTCTAATATGAAGACAAATATCCACCTACCTTAGCATTGAAATAGCTAGACAATCAGATGACAAACATGGGAGGAAAATCAATTAATGATATATCATGGGTTATGGTGAGGCTTGGGAAGAAATGAAGTGTTAATTCAAGGTCTTTTATCACTCCCAATACACCCATGATTAACCCATCAAATTGCAAAAATCCCTTAGACACAAAATTGTATTTGAGACCTAGGATATCAACAATTTTCTTAGGCATTATGGAGGTACTAGCCCTTGAATCTATCATATAGTTATGCACCGAGTGCTTTCCCACAATAAATGACATGTAAAAGGGTGGGGTTTTGAAATTTTTACTTACTTGGTCTTCCTTTTCTTGACAAACATTGACCATGGCATGAGATTTATGCACGATAAAATCTTCTTGAGGAAGTTGCTTGAGAGCCTCACACAAGAGGTCGCGCTATGATGGAATAGCTAGCACATCCCACATTGTTACATTGATATTGGTCCTCTTCATCTGCTCAACAATGTTAAATGGAAGACCTAATTTTTTTTGCATTTGCGGTATGTTATTATCCTTTTTTTGATGTTGTGGAACTTGAACATGCATATTTTGTTAACTAGTAACTACTTTGTCCAACACAACTTTACCAAGTGCATCAGGCGGCTTATGTCTATCTAATCCAAATTTCTTATCCTTTTCCACAGTATTTCGTTGACCATGAGAAGACGCATATTGTGATTCCAACATCCTTGTCATGTGCCATGTATTATCAACAACATTGATGTGAGGTCTGTTAGAGCTACCTGCTACGTTATTGACCACACAAAGATCCTTAGCTCCAAATAACATGAGATTGACATCAATATTGGCTTCTTAAACTTATTCCGCGTTTGAATTGGGTGCCTCTAGAAGCAGCTCTTGCTAACTGGAAGACCCTTGCACCATGTATGCTTGAAGATGAATTTCCCTTTCATAACTTAATTGATTATGCGACAGAGTGCATGGAAAACACCACTCAATTTCTTAAACCATGTTGTTCTAAACAGGAACTAATGCTTGACTTGAGTTAGGAGTAGAAAGTGCTTGTGGAGGAAGAATTGTTTCTAATGGAAGAAGAGCATTTTGGCTCTGCTATCTATTGTTTTGTTGATTTTTTGCATATCTCTTATTAGGCTACTGATTTCTATATGAATGATATCCCTGATTTGAAGATTTCCCCGGGGTTTGATTATTTCTATAGGATTGGGCTTGTTGTTTCTCTAGGGATATAACTTTTTTTGTAAAATTTATAATAAGAGCTTTCATTTCTTCATCTTCCTTTTGTTGTGCAAGAGTATGTGATGTATTATTAGCAGGTTATGAATTTTGTTTAGGGATAGGAGCAATAAAAGGCTGGGTGACTTGAGGTAATTCAGGATATAAGGGCATGGGTGGCCTAGGGGCTAATTTCACAGCTTGTATTAAACTATTCTCAGCTCTAATTGTTAATGCATAAGCTGTTAGTAAAGTTATCCCTCCCATAGATTGTATCATGACAAATATATCATAATTTACAGATTTTAAAAAACAGAGAAATGCACCTTAAGCAACCGGTCTTATAGGGATTGGAATTTTGTCCCATGTTCTGTAGAATCTAAAGTTGAAATCTAACATCTGCTCATTAGGTGCTCTCTTAATTGTAGTCAAATACTTCGAAAGAGATAAAATATATTCCCTTTCACCAAACTAATGACACAGGGCTGTGCATAGCGCATTTCAATTTTGTATTGAACTTGTTATCAAAATTCTAAACCATTGCAAATATTTTCCTTTGAAAGAAGAAGCTAATAGTTTCACTGCCACATCCATCTCAGAAATTTCATGAATTGAACATACATTTGTTATATCTTGGATATGATCAACTAGAGTAGTATGATTTTCTCTTGTGAAGAATGGGATATTCTTCAAGGCTGCTACTGGAATAGGATTCTGAGCATTCAGGGAAAATAGACTGCTACCCGTGAAGTTTACAAATGAATTTAGTGGTTGTTGAGCCATTCTGATGGGTCTAAGAACTCTTGTGGACTACAAGAAGGGTCTACCAAGAGGAGGTTTTGAAAGATTTTTTTTCGGTGGAGATGGTGATCTTCGAACTTGCCTTCCTCTTCTGCCTCTTCCTAGAGATAGCTACAAATACTGAAAAAATCTATTCATATCTTATTCTAGACCGTGTTTGAATCCTTGTCATGAACTTGAACCACTAGTACTACTAAAACTAGTTTATTTTTTGAATGGAGTCGCCATATGTGTTTCTACAAAGCCTACAAAGGCTAGAGTTTCACTAAGACACACACCCAAACTTGATAAAACTGGAAATATTAGTTTCTAATGCTCCCACCGGGTGTGCCAAAACTGTTGGAGCTCAAATTTTACCCATCCTAAATCACAAGGATCGAAGGATTTGAGGTAATATGGGGTTGTCTTCAAGTTGTGGGACTTAAACTAAGACAAACCCCCAGAGAAGGTCGGCTTCCTTTGCCTATTTCTATAGCTAAACTACCCCTAGGAATTGAAATGCAACTATCTAACTCTACTCTAACTTTCCAAGGGAGCAGGGTGAGAAGGATATGCATAAAACATAAATCCTAAAATAGAAAACGCGATAACACTAGAAATAAGGGGAAAGATACTTATAAAAGAGAGAAAATGAGGAGAAAAAAATGATGAAGAGGGCAAAAATGAAGATCCACAGTTTAAAACCGACATTCATATTACCTATTTTCATGATGTAAAATAAATACATGATTCTAGAAGTATACATACACAAGATACCCAAAAATAAAGGAAGAGGCAAGGAAATGCAATGAAACACTAGCTAAGGTAGTGAACAATCCAAAAAACTAGATATTTTATTGCTTGAAGATCATGCACAAATCATTACAACGTAGGAAGAAAATGTAAAACATTCACAAAATCATGATCCAATGCATAAAACTCTTAGAACGCTTATGCACCACAGAATGTGATTCCTTCGCATTCCCAAAGTATCCAACATTATCAACTAGGTGCATCATTTTACAATATATTGAAAAGTAGGAGAGAGAGAGAGAAGAAGCAAATTAGAGGGAAATTCATAGTCTTTCTTTTACCCACTGACCACTTCCAAAATATTCTCTGAGAAGATATCATATCACCTATGAAGTATCCACTTCCCCATGCCTTTCCTTGTAGAAGACAAAATGGGCACCCATATTGCATTAAATTTTGGTGGTTATGCCACTTGGAGCAGTCCTTTTGTGTGTTGAGGGATGTTTTTTCCTTTGCTTTCTACCCACCAACCTCCAATTGAATGAGGAAATCTGAATTCTATTGCATAGAGGAAGGTTGAAGACTTCTCCAATTACATCAATATTTTGCAAAGATCCGATCATTGGATTCAGAGGTTATATGCATTTTTAGTCTCCGCATGGAAAACAGTGACTTTTCCTTTGATGTGCGGATTTTGTGGCTTTTCTAGTTTCCCCACTTCACAACTTCATTGACATGCGTGGATTTTGCAAACACTCCATAGACTTTTGTTACTTTGTTCACGGATTACTTAACTCAACCTTGCCTCCATTCTGCAGCTGGCGCTTCATGTTGCCCTTCTATTCATGACTTTTGCTTGAAACCTTTTGCGGTATGCTCAAATTTATCCACCTATGGATTTTCTTATGTGGCCGTAGTTCACTCAAAATCTCTGCTTCAACCTCTGTGGTAGCACTTCGTTCCTTTTCCCGCAACTCTTTTAGATCCTCCGTGGTCGTTTCATTCCAGATTCTCATCCGTGGCATCGAATCCAACTTTACGCTGCAAAATGTTCTAAGTTCATAGTAAATCCTACGTTGTTCAATTTTTGCAAGAGTGCAAAAATGGACAACATGACCCTCTCAAACTGTATTCAGCAATCACCTCTCGTGCATAGCAACATACGTCGCACACCTAGATTTCACACATAGTGGTAATTCAATTTACAAATGAAAATCCATGTTGACTTTTTCCAACTTACGTCATTTATAGTAAATTAGAATTGTCTCCTACAATTAATATAGTTATTATAGCTCATTCCTATAGTACAAATAATACATTAACATTGTTCGACCCATATCTCGAGCCTTGTTTATACATGTGATCTTAGTTCCATTAATACCATCTACAACTATATCTTTGATGTCAGACCACATTGACTATTCACTGACACACCTACCTATGTTTTGTCTACATGTTATTCGTTATCTTTCCACTCATCATCGCCTATTCTACCGATATGGGGGCTTTAGCTCATTTCCAGATAAATCTATCTATCCCTCTTAGGTTAGCTCATATGATTATTCAATACTAGCTTAATCACCCCTGTCACTAAAAGGGGGAAAACATTTGGGGTTATCCTATTCACACTAGTCCAAAAGAATGAACCAAATCAAATTTCCAATGTGACGCGCACAATCACATTACATCTACTGCCACTCTATTTTCAATTAGTCATGGAGAAAACGTTAAAATCCTATCCATGAGTTATCACTTGAAAGGGTACAGTCTCAATATATTTCAAGTATAAATATCTCACTATTTGAATCAAATACTCTAGTATTTCACCCTCAAATGACCTAGTCTGGGAGGCACATTCAATTTCTAAAGTAAATCTCAACTCAATCAGGTTCAATTGAATACCACGCTTCAATCAATATTTGTTGTTTCATCAATTCTATTATAATAATATCACAATTTTCCTAACTATGATGACCTAATGTGGGAGCGCAATCGAATATTATCTAATATAGAAGCCATCTATTATTTTTTGACCAAGATTTTACACCTTACATCGTAAAGTGGGGGCAATAAGACGCCATTTCCTATCCTTATACCACTCTTATAATGGGTTTTCTATGACTAGTAGGCAAATAACAATCTGGTTCGCTATTCCATCTGCAGCATGGTGGAACCTCTTTAAGGATGTGCGTCATAGGTGGGGAGTAAAAGTTGATCTCTCTCCTCAAGAACTCTTCCTCTGGCGGTAACATTCCAAAATGCTCAAATGATCATAGAATATTCACATAACTCGGTTTGGGAATTGATCACTCCTTACCCCTTCAAATATCTATTGGAAACAATTCAAAATCTGCAATTTCTCCAAATAAAATCATAAATTTCTCTCCAACAACGCCTTACAATTGTTGACTAGCATCTACTCACCCCACATGGATCGATACATGATGATTCATAGTTCACCACGCTATGATTTTCTTACTATTCTACACGTACTTCTGCCATCAGGGCTTCTTCAGAATCTCTCTATAGGTATATTATTCTTACTATCCTTTATACTACTTAAATTTCATCCAAATAACATAAAGGGGGGGAAATGAAAACACAAAAATCATGCACACATTATTACTATTACATATAATGCCTCCAGTATGTTGTTATATGCATGGATTCCTAAGTGAGTAAGATTAGATCACAAGTGACACACTCCCCTAGTCCATTATATTGCTATTTGAGTTGACTTTCTATGGTACAACATTGTCTCTCTCATATTCCTCACTTTTGAATTGGTATGCTTTTTGGTCAAGTTACAGGGATCCCTGTCTCCCATTGTTGGTCATCACATTTGTCATCAGTTTTCCTTAGGACAATAGCATACCCAGTCTAGGACACTAATACCCGGGTGCTAGTGTCCTCTTTGTTCTTGGGCACATTTTTGACTAGCTGTGTCTTACCTTTTCTAATTTTCTTACTTGGTATCCCAAGGTCCTAGTCATCATGTCATGTCATCTAGTTTCGAAATTCAATCTAGAGATCGACCTATTTGTACACAACATACATATCAGTATAGGGGCAAACAATTCAAACAAGGAAAACATCACTACACACTACACACAGGGCTACATGTATGGGTATGATTACTCTGCATGTACTACATAGGAAGGGGAAGTTTTAAATTCCATCTAACACATTTACATTCTATTTAGCTATATCCTGCTATCTTGGTGTCATTGGCGCAAGGGTATCCTAAGGACACTATTTCACACATAATCACACAAAAAAACATGGATTTTGGAATGTAGTGCAACACTCGGTCATAAGGTCATGGGTCAGATAACCGTGTGTGTGTGTAGTACGACTGTCACAAATGTAAATGTGTCATGTCCAATTTGATGTGTTTGTGAGTTGTGCAGGTAGCTAGGGTTTGTGTTGCAGGTTACAAGTACCTCAGAGACCTAAGTGTGAATATCAAGTGATCAACAAGAAGTTACAACGAAACCCTAACGACACATGAAAATCAGATTATGACCTTTTGTGTAGTCATAGGTGCCCATAGGAGGTCTTTGATGCTTAGGTACCCTCTCCATAGCCCAAGCGTCCATGTCTAGCTTTATTCGTAGCTTCCATAATTTATATCAAGCATTTCCAAAACTCCGCCCAACCTATTCATCAATTGACTTCCTTCAAGATAAGTGTTAACCAGATAAGTTCCCTATATCTCCTATTTTCTTACATGGTTGCATTTTTAGGGGGCAAAGTAGTTGTAGCTCTATTGTATCTTATTGTAGTAGTGACCCTAAAATTAGATTTAATATTCTAAATTTTTATTAAATCACACACACACACACACACACACACACACACACACACACACACACACGAACTACATTGAGTTCTGAAATGTAGTGTAACACTCAGTGACAATCACATTACGGCGGTGACCATCAAGGTCAATCTAACTCAATAACATGCATTATATTATTCCATCTAATGTGTGTTTCATCCTTATACATGTAGCTAGGTTTTGTTTTACATGCATATATGTGTACATAGTGTAACCCTACGAATGAATCTAAAGTGACAAATAGTGAAGTGAAGAAGGCAAGATCATGATCCTGAAAAAATTAGATCCAGGAGTTGTTTGCTAGGACATTAACGCCCAATTCAAACATTAGCACTTGCAAGGCGGTCCTATCCTCCTTTGGGTGGTTATGTATGGAAGACTTTTAGATCTCTGTTCTCCAGACGAAGCTTACTCAGTTCAGATCTAACATGTTCCACCCATTTTCTAGCCCAAAATCACTCCAGACAATGAGATATAAGCTAAGTCACTCTCATCTCCTCATTACTTGCACTTGCTTGAAGCTTACTCAGTTCAGATTGAGTTTGTTCCATAATTCTCCAGCCCAAAATCACTCCAGACAATGAGATGTAAACTAAGTCACTCTCATTTCCTCATTACTTACACTTGATTTTCATTGGATGTTAGATCTTTCTTATTTCAGATACATTTTTTTGATCTCAATCTCTATTTAATCAACTACACACGTGTTATGCTCCTGATCATAACTAACGCCACATACTCATATCCCATTATGAATGACTTTGGCAATCACATATTCTTGGGTAGATTTGGATATTTCTCTCATGTTCCCACTCCTTTAGAGCCACATAATATTCATGACGAGATTTTCTATGAGCTGAGACAAGGGGGTTTTTTCTCCACGTCATCACCCGCAAACATTGTCTCACAACTCATCATTCTTGATGGTGAATCTCCACAAGACAAGCGTCCCATCTACCTTATTAGGAGACAATTGATTCCCCTAAGTATTTGAGTATCCTATTTTATCCTCAAGTCTAGGTCCATCTTCCTCCTCCTCATTCCTCACATGAGCTTTCATGATTAGGGTCAAACCTCATCTAATAATTATTTCATCCATGTAGCCCAACCTAATATTCCCCCCATTCACCGATCATGATATTGACCAAGAACTCTTTACCACTATTATCCTTAACTGTACTCTCCATTGTGAGTAGGTCTATAGGAGTTTCACTACAATTGACAAGCATGTCTTGCTTTCTTGGGCCTATCGGTAGAGAATATTCCTTCTACCCCACCCAAATATTTAGCCTCACATACCCTTTTGTTTCATGAATATAATCCCCATACCATCCAAGATACTCCTAGACCATCATCCCATAATATCTACGTCGATTACATTGGCTCAACCCACAAGAATTTAAGTACACACAAAAGGCCCCTACACTTTTTGGCTTGTACAAAAAAACATTATATATTTTAAAAAGTATTTGTCACACCCTTTTCTCATTATGTATTCATTATTATTATTTCTTCATGTTTTAATTACCACTTAGGGATCCCCTTTAAATAAGTGATGGTTGGGTGTTAACCATGACCAATTATATATTTTCACTTATATATACTTTAAATAGTTATTGGGCATTAGTTAAATACCTAAAATAGTTTATTATTTTAATATAAAGGTATACTTACTAATATGGAGACTTATTTATTATTAAGGGACCACAATAGGAGTGTATCCCAATAAATATTAATTTCTCCAAATACATAGGACAAGAAGTCATGTTAACATATAACCCCTAATTTGTGACGGGATTGGTTTATAATGAATTTGGTGAAATCAACGGAATTATATATACATAGACATCAAAACGACCATAATTGTCATTGTATGTTACAAAAAACTTTAAAAATACAATCCAGACCAACTTGAGATAATTATATTCGATATATAATTCCTATACACCAATAACAAGAGGAAATCTATAATGGATACCACTAAAGATGACATGGAATTTGACTATACACACATGCCATTGATTGACATTACAAAGATAAACAATTGATATTAGTACAATAGAAAGACAAGGGCTAAAATTCATGGCTATATCTAGATTCAAATCCCTAAAAGACTTATGCATATCACCACCATTTTCATTTGATCAATATGCGAGGATGAACTACTATGCCTGTCTTAATTAAGAAAGAAGTAAAAATAAAAGTAAAGAAATAGCTTTAGTCTAGATACAAAATACAAATAACCATTCACATTATAATGTAAGTTTCTCTCCATACATTTTACGTAAAACCAAATTTCATTTATTATAACAACTTCAAAATAAATACTAATATTTTTTTTTTATGTAACTATTGTAGGATGTTAAGAAGCATTCTATCACATAACATACAACCTCTCCAAATAACTAAGAACATTTTCTCATGATTGATGCAATGCATTATGTCAAATTTCACTTCTTTCAGAAGGTAACTATGTTATATACACAATATAAATAACTAGGTTATATACACAATATTCAACTAAAATCCACATATGCATTTCATTTCATGTAAGATATTTAGGCTGTTGGTATGGTGTAATTTGAGTTTTAGAAAGTATAAATAAGTTTCAAGTCAATGTCATCTCCGCATTTAATGCCTTCATAACTAGCCACATATAATATTGTTAGAGACATTTTCAACTTCAAGAAGTTATTGTTATTCATCCTCTTTAAAAGTGTGTTTTGTATTGTATTATATTAAAATTGACTATACAAATTCTCCACCTCTGCATGGTATAATTTTTTTATCCAATTATTTTGCAATGAATGAATTGTTATTAACTTCATCTAGCATCAAAATCACTATAATTTTAAGATTTACTTGCCTCATTTTTTACAAATTGATGGTTTAACTCAAAATATTTAATTTACCACCTTAAAAAAATCAAAAGTAACTTTTAAAAAGTTAAATGACCAGTTTTGAGAGGGAGGGAAGTTTTCAGATTTAATAAAATAAAACATTTGAAAATCCATAAGAATAAAAAAAAACGCATAATTGAGATGTAAAGAACAATATATTACTTCATTGATAATATATTCCCCTCAATTACACCCCTGAAGAGAAGGAAGAGTAAAATGATCTTTACCATACTTATCATTTTTAGGTAACAAGACTTTCCCCTCTTTATTTCCTTTTATTTGTTTTGACGCATACTTTTATTTCAAACCAAAGTGCAAGAGGAACACAAATATTCATAAATGTGGGAAAAAGTGTATTTTGTGTGTGAATGGGAAAATAACAAAGAAATTGTTTGGTGAGTTTATGTTCTTATATAACTAATAAACCCGTATAATAATTGTCTAGTCTGATCAATGTTTTACTTTGTTTCTTGCTTGGTATAGTGCAAATATAATTCATGTAAAAGTTATTGTTTAATTTAACTTATAAAAAAATTATAATATTGTGAAAAAATTGGATTACATAAATATATTTTAAAAATACATAAAAATAATTTAAAATTTAAAAAATAAAAATGAATTATTCAAAAGAATAATTAAAGAGAATGGATAATAAGGAAAAAGATAAAAAAGAGGAGGCTCATGTAATGAGATGAAACTTGTTACTTTTTTTTTTGTTACTCAAATTTATAAATAAATGTGTGATGGGCGTGAGACCATATGAACCACTAGGTCCATATTGATGTCTTGTGGGTGTACCATATAAATTTGGTAGTTAGCCACGAGACATCTTCTTACTAATGGAATGAGAGGGATGGAAGTATGAAGTAATTTACCTTTTAGCGTCTAGAAAGATGATGGTGAAAGTTGAACATGTCTTGGAAGAAGAGGGCTAAGCATCTTTGATCTTCATAAGCCATGGGTATCTAGAGGGAACTAAGTGAATCTTTGAGAAGATAAACGTACCATTATCTTATCTTGTAATAAGGAAAACATCTTAAATAAATGATCAATGTTCTTAGGATTTAAAAAACATGTCTAACCAATACAACGCTTTTGAGGGATTAAGTAGCTCACAATCCTTATTATTGTCGATATAAAAATGGAAAGATTAAAACTTGAACATATTATCAGTGATTGTAAAAGAGACTGGATTTTTATAAAACTATTGAAGAGAATAAGTGAGCGAGCTTAGAGAAGGAAATGTATGTACTTCACTAGTCTCATCTTCTTCTAAAAGGAATATGTATTAATTTCCTTCCTTGAATGTCAACATGCATCAAATTTATTATGTTTATCTATCTACTCTTATAAATATTGGGTTACAACATTACAATTTGGCTTCTATGGAGGTAGATATTCAAGGTTCATTCATACTTGTATTGATAATTACATACAAGTAATGACAAAGAGAGAAAAATGCCGATTATCATAATTGCATCTCAAATGATTTTCATAGGGTGACACAATGGATTGAGCTTATAAATGAGGCCAGAACCACAAATTACATCTATGGTATATAGAGGAAGAATATGCTTGAAGCAAGATTCAAAAATTTGTGAAATAATATTTGGTGCATTGAAAGAAAATTTCAAAGATTTCTAGGTCTAATGGGTGAATATTCCCAAGCACAAGGAACATAAGAAATACCAAGACTTCTTGGATGTGGAGATTTAGGACAATGAAGTTCTGAAAGTTTAAGTATCAAGGGACTCTAAAACAATACCTATTCATGGGTCGTTAAAGATAAACGATCCTAATAACTCTAAAATATTTATAAATTATAGAAAAATATAGAAGAACAACATTTTCAAATATCTAAACTCAAATATGTTAGTTTTAAATTAATTTTCAAAAAACTAAACTCAAGTTTCCCATTACGTATGTTTTGCATTCCAAAATCCTCAAATGACCAAAACATGGGGCATACTTTTATGATTTCACCCATTGATCTCAGGGAGAGTAGTTTTAAAGAGAAAGGACAAAATTTATTCATATATATAAAAGTGAAGAGATAATGAAGAAACCAAGAAAGTTATTTCAATTTGATTGTCTATGATTCTATGTTATTGATATGAGAAAATACAACTTGAGCCAAGGCAATTTTTTTTTGCATCTCCCACGTCAACCAATGAGCTTGTTGATGCCCAAAGCGTCATCCTGTTCCACAAGAAATGAAAGGAGGGTTCATGTAAATATTTACCTGAAACCACCATGACTACCATATTTTTTCAATGCTCAAGAGGTAAATCTTGGCATCTAAAGGTAACAACATGCATAAACATTTTAATACTATGTATTTAGTAATAATCTCATAGAAATCCAATGCGTTAATTTCAATTATCATCGTTGAATCATGCTTGTCAGTTTCATCGCATCTATCAAAGATTAATAACTATCAAGCCCAATACTAGCATAGATATGATGAAGTCGATGAAATGATTATGGGAATTCGAAATGACATACAAGTTCAAAGAATAATTTCACCCATTTATAAATTCAAAGGGAAGAACTTCAAAAATCTTGTGAGATTGTGTTTGAAAACTAATTTTGCAAAAACAATACAACCATTTGGAAGAAGAAGTCGTTCGCTAAGCAGTTCCAATTTCAACACCAAACAATTTAACACTTTTGGCTGCAACGTTGGGTCGTCCGGGGAATAAGTTTAGTTCCCTCAACTCCTTACGATTTGAAGGTATTCCACCCAAATGAAGTGGAACAATTGTAGCACTGTAATCAAGTAGCTCTGGATTATTGTTGTAAAAATGCCTGTCATTCACAAGTAGCACAAGGTTCTGGGAGGCGGCATAAACTGGTGTTCCCGCCGTCTTCCTCCTTTTTGAACGAATGGTGGCGGTGATATAGAGCTTGGCGGTGGTTTTGCAGCGATGAAAGGAAATGATATCCCCAGCTTGGAGTGTCTTGTCCTTCACATATTTGCTCCATCCCTTCGTCAGCACATAGCTCTGGCTGCTCTTCCAAAAAGAGTATCTGAACTCCCATTCCTCGTGGCTCTCAACATCCACAAACACCAGCATTGTTTCATCATTCTTGTCATTCATGTGGAAATTTCTCTCTGCATGCTGCTTTGGAATAACCAATCTGTTGAGTTTCCCCACATCGCTGGGAGTCACCTCTTTGTCAAACAGATGCTCTAGTGCTTCTTCACACACCTCGCCTATGTCCTTGCCTTTGCATTTTCCCTTGAAACCGGCCATAAATCCATTCAAATGTTCTTGGTAGCTATGCTCTCTGATCATCTGCACCACATGCTCCCTGTTATATCGCTCTTGAAACATGCTCTCAATCTCGCACTCTTCTGCACTGAGAAATATCTTGGGAGCACGAGTTCCTTTGTAGTTGAGACAAGCCCTGTCGTAGGCCAGTGCAGCTGCTTCTTGGCTGCTAAAGGTGCCCAGCCATACCCTTCTGTGCCTCACATAAATCTGGGCTCCCCATTTCTTGTTATGCTGAGGAACAACACCTTTCAATCCTGCTACACTCTTCATGGATTTTGAACAAGCATTAGAATCTGCACTTGATTTTGTTTCTTCCATTTTTCATGCCTTAGAAAATTGAGTTGCAGGAAATATCACGGCAAAGAGAGGAGAAAGAACCATAAGAAATGAAAAAAAAGCAAGCAAATCTCACCGAAAACATAGAGAAAATCAAGAGAGAGGCACAACTAGTTTTAAAGCAGGTTAAAGCCACCACGAACATGCTTTTCTGCTCTATCTTAGGGCTTGACAACACATGCAATGCAAGTGCAGGTTGTAGGACTGTGAGAACACAGTCCCATCAATTCGTTTTTTTGGAGTATCAAAATGGAAACCTACTATTTCTAGTGTAGAAAGATATGTCTGCCAGCATAGCTGGATTTAGATATGTTTAATTTGTTTTTTTTGGGTCGTTATTAAGGATGTCAAAATATAAATGATTGAAAATACAAAACGTTAGCCGTTATATGGTTCTTAATACCTCTTGAGCTCCATTGCAAATCTTAAAGATTTTTTTTTCCCTTTTATCTTCGGAGTCAACTTATTAAATTCGAAAATAATTTTCGAAAGTTTGAGATTTCAAAAAGTTTTAAAGCAACAAGGCTCTATTTTATTATAAAAATGTTAGTGAATCTTGGAAAAAAAAACGTTTTAGTGGAAAGTGAGTTGTAAAGAACATTATATTACTTGGGAAGCAATATATTCCACTCAAATACGTTCCTCAAAGAGTACGCAGAATATGAACTGTGTTTTTTTTTCCTTTATGGTTTAGGGTTCCCAAAAGGCCTTTATTTACTCTTTGTTGCCTTTTTTTAATGTTTTGAGAGACACTTTTAACCAAAGTACAAACATTCATGAATGTGGTGAAAATAGCTATGCATGATGAGTCTAAAAGGCCCACCGAATTCTTAAATGACATACAAGACAATTCAAATTTTACTGATCATGCCAATGGACGGATGACTTGAATGAAGTGATATGATGATTCTAAAATTTGAATGTTAAGATTTGGCATATTATACATTTTTATACAAAAGTTATAGAAATGAAATCATTAAGACATATAATAAATTCTAAATTTTGGGCAAGGAGAGTAAACTTAATGCAAATTAATGTCTCCGTCTTAAGGAGTGAAGCAATCTTTGAGAAGGTTAGAGAAAACAAGTGGGGTGCAAGTGGGAGGAAGGGGTGTGAGGCAATAGGGTACAAAATAGTTGAAATATTATAATTGATTGAGAAGTATAGATGAGTGGTGTATTATTGTATTAAAGAATTAAAGTTTTCACTGTTAATAATATTATAATATTTTTGGGAAAAAAATATTGATTTTTTAATCATCGATGTTTCGCATCACACGCTGGGATCCATCGTTAGGATGTAGAACATATGTAAGAATTACATATTATATCTCATTATTATGTTGATAGGTGTTCTACAACGAAAGCTTGGGATAGTGGCGGTGGATTGTAATGTTCACGAGTTGTTAACAATTGATCTATGACCTTAAATTTGATATCCATTTGACCATCACAAGGAACTTTCAACCTTAAATTTGATAGTAACTTGGAATATTTTTCTTTTTGCTTTTATTTTTTTCTTACTAGCATTATGACTCACTTTTTATAGGCCAAATTAACTTGAAAGGGACTCTTCAATTGATTTCTTTGAGTGTTGGAGTAGGGCATATCAAACACATGGATTGCATATGTTTTTGTGAGAAATATGAATGAAAGATAATTTTAAAGGCATAGAAGCGATTCCAAATGAATGAGAATTTTAGATTCATAGAAGTGATTCCAATGCAATGAAGAGGTATATATGACTTAGGGTGGTAAGGTATGAATTTAGAGTTCTTTTAACAAGATTTTAATGAGATTATAAAAATGAAATCATTAAGGAATGATCCATTCTAATTTTTCGAGAGAAAGGAAGGTTAGCTTGATGCAAATTAAGGTTTATGTCTGAAGAAAACGGGAAAAGTAATATTTGAAAAGGTTAGAGGAAACAAGAGGGGTGCATGGAGTGGTATGGTAAAAAGAAATTGAAATGTTATGAATGATTGAGAAGTATAGATGAGTGGTATATTATCATATTTAGAATTAAGGTTTTTGTAGTCTATATTATTGGATTTTTTAAAATCCCATTAATTTTATTTAACGAAACATTTTATATCTCAACATGCACCCCATCATCATGATTATAACATATGCAAGAATTATGTAATGAAATTACTTAGATAGATCTGAATATCAACAACAAAAAAACACCAAAGAACACCAAATTATAGAGAAATGATCACAATATGCAAGTGGAATAGCTTAGCCACTTCGAGGGGGAAACCTCCAAACCATACAATAAGACTCAAACGCTCAATATGATGATAATATACTACTCTATAACTCCTATATATACCCTACTATCCTACCTAGAGCCCTAAGGCAGACCCACTAAGCATATGAAATCATAAATACATATGATATGATATGATAAGAGATTATGTTAGCCATAGGTCTGATATCCATATCCTGATATATGACCAAGGGTTACTGGCATATCATGCCCCTCCCCTTCAAAGAAACATTGTCCCCAATGTTAGCCAATTCTAGATGTTGCTTCACATAAGTGCAGTCCTCAATGTTGATGATAATTGGATGCTAGTACAAGAAGTCTTCTTCCTCCCATGTTATTGTTGCCTTTTTAGGGATCTTCTCCTTGGTTTGATACTCACGGATTACCTTCTTATGATGGTGTGTACTATATTCTTTGACTTCTTGAACCTTTGGTTGTATCTTCAAGGTTGATATGGTTGGTGGAGGATGGAAATGAGGAGAGATTTTGGAAAAAATGTCTTTCTTAGGAGACCTGACTAATGTCATATCCTCAACAATAATTGAATTATTTTTCTCTTCTCTTGAGAATGTGCTGGTATGTAGGTCAAAGGCTATTTATATTCCACTATAATTAATTGTGATTTAGTCCCCTTGATGATCTGTGTTTGATGAGAGCTCGCACTTTGAGGAGAATTTAAACAAAACCTTGCTAACTCAAATATCTTTCCTTGTGAACAAAAATTTGCATGAATGATTCCTGGAAATTCATTTCAATTGGTCCCAAGGTTGTGAACCATTATACTTCCAAAACAATATCTACTCCACCCATATGAATAACAAACATAAAGGAATCTAGCTTGTATTCTCCCATGTCAAGTTTGATACTATGACATTTCCCTGAATAATTAATGTACCTCCATTTGTAACCGTGACTTGAAATCTTGGGGCTAGATAAATAAAAAAATTCAAACGTGTAACCAACTTATTATTGATAAAATTATGTGAACTTCCAAAGTCAATCAATATTGTTACTTGATGTTCCTTTAAATGAACCCTCACCTTAAGGGTTTGCGGGGAGAGAACACCTGACAATGCATGACAAGAAATTCAAATAGTAGGTTGGGAATCTCCAAACCCTAGTTCATCCATAAAATCAACTTTTTTTCTTCATATTTGACTTCATCTTCAATGTCCTCCATGTATAACAACTTAGTTTCAGCACATCGATGTCATTTATTATATTTTATTTCACAATTAAAACATAATCCTTTTTCCAATTTCTCTTCAATTTTTTGAAGAGTCAATCTAGTAGGCTCAACGAGTGATGATGTGGGACTGCTGTGATTTTATAATGTGCTCCCTTCATTAGAAATAAATTTTTCCTCTGCCCTATGTGTCATGATAACAAAATCAGAAACATTAATTTTATTAAATATATGCACCTCATTCTCAATGTGGTCCTTAAGACCCCCAATAAATAGATCATTTAGATTCCCTTCTGTAATAATATCCACATGCAAAGATAGGTTTTGGAATTAATGAACATAATCCTTGATTGTAGTCATTTTTACACCCATCAAAAAGGAAAGGAATCCCATGCACGCTGGCCTATCACCCAGCGGGCGCTCGGCGCTCACCCGAGGCATGCATAGGCACCGAGTCTCTCTTTTATGTGAGTTTAGTGGGAAACATAATCTATGATCCGAGTTTAAGAGATTTGAGAGGGAATAAGACATACAAGCACCATAGAGCTCATAACGGCTTCTAGATCCTTGCAGTCATTCTAGACAGAAAATAGTTGAATAGATTATAGAACTTACATGAAAATAGAAAGGAAGTTGTACAAGCATTCATACTTAGTTCATAAACATAAATGAAAAAGAGCTATGAAGAAGGATGTATGCATCAGAACCATTAATGTTCATATTCACATAAACTGGTAACCTCATTACATTCATTAGGCCCATTACAGAATGTCATAGAAAGGCAGACCGTAGTCATGCATAATAACTGAATTCATATAACTAGGCCCTCAAAAGAAAATTTATAACTCCCCAACCCTTGATACATCCTTTCCTACACTTATTTACCCAAGCTAACAGAGTCCTTGTAGTATTTCTGTAGAGCTCTGCCCTCTATCTATTTCCATCTATCTTTGCTTCTACAGGCACTTGTATATATAGCCTTCCTGAACTGCCAACTCATTCATCTCCAGCCTCAGATCTATTGCCAAGTGACTAAGAGTGGTCCTCCATGGGTGCATGTTCCTCCAGGCCTAAGCTCACCACTCCTTGCCATGATGTCCTTCTAGAAACTTCTAGTGCAGGGCATATTCCTTCCAGGCCACCCTGTCGCCAGGCTGGCACCTTATCCACCCGAGTCACATTTTTCTCGCGTCCTACTTGGAAGGTCAAAAATGGCTAAGTCCCTGATTCTACTCTGTGGGCATGCATCCTGGGTTTTACCAAAACCCTACTTAAACCCTTCCTTGCGCACCTTATCTTGCGCGCTTTGATCAATCGTGCGCGCCTATGTGCCCTTTTTAGACTTAGTTGATATTTCAGGGGCCCAACATCACCCCACACTTTACCTGTTCTCCGCCCTCAGAAACTTCCTTAAAGAATAAAGAAATACAAAATAAAGGGGACAAAGAATGGGAAAAGAAGGATGAATGGGGAATGATGCTACTCAAAGCAATAAGAGAGGAAATTTCTTTTGCAAGTTGGCCTCCAGATTGTTCCAGTCATTGACCTCATTATGTGCTCTCTGGAAAAGATCACCTACTAAGGCACTCACTTGATTAAAACCTAGCCCATCCCCTTGGGTGCTCATGGTGTCAACAATTTTCTCTAACTCCTTGCCTATATCCTCCAGTGCATCCATCCTTCGTGTAATCTGTGGGTATAGTTCCTTTAGCCAGTTTTTAATTGAGCCCCGTAAGGCCTCAATAGCTTCTGATTTATTTTCTACCTCGGCTAGGATCTTTTCTCACTCCACTCTATTCCCCTTGTTCTTCTCCTAGAACTCTTTAAGTTCTGCTTCATCATTGGTGGACCAACATGCTTTCCACTTTGTCTCTGTCTGCGTAATTGTTGTACATGGCCTCAACAGTCTGGGAATCAATCTTTACATTAGCAAGGACCTTGCTGTATTCAACTATGCACACCACAACCTTCAATTTATCCTCCTTTTCTAAATGCGTGAGAACTTCTTCTACAGATTCCAAGGCTAGCGACTGCCTCTCCATGGTGAGGATTCTTATTTAGTACAACTAACATTCCAGGGAAGATGCATACTTCTACATGGGAGGTGCTAGGTCCGGATGATTCAAAACTATTACATCTATAATGGACTCCATCTTTTTGTATACTTTGTGTACTCTTTCCTTCTCGTCCCTTAACTTGCACTGCAACTAGGTGTTGATCAAATTTTCTTGACTCAGCTCCTTTGTCCCCGCAGCTAGCTCTTCCTCTTTCTTCTCCAGTTCATCCTCTAGATATTTGATTCTATCATTCCGCCCAAAGAGTCTAGCTTCGACCTCAACAAAGACCTTGTTGATTATGTTGCACAATTGTTCATCTGAGAGCTGCTGAGCATTCACCAATGGGTTATCTCCTTTTGATTCTAGAAATGTTATTATTGCCCCATGGCTTACTTCAAAGTCTAGCTCATTAGTATGGGATTCAAATGCACATGAGAGCATATTCCTTGTCTGTGCGTATGTAGCCTCCTTATCAAAAGATGACATTTCCAGGATCCCCTCTGGTGGAACTGTGCTTTGGAACCATGTGTACAACACTTTGTTGGGGTCATCAATATAACCCAACCATGGCCTCTCCTCCTCCACGTGCACTTTCCTCCCATGCGTGTGCCCTTAGGGATATTTACAGTTAAAGTGGGGCCTCCAGTGTTGTCACGGTCCTTTTCCCCACTCTCTTCCTTATCCTCATTCATTACTAGCTCAGCGCTGCATTCCAATCCCTCTTCTACCAAGGTCTCAATGACCTTCTCAGCCTCTCTTTCCACCTCCTTGTTTACCTCTTCACTCCCTTCCTTGTCACGGGTGCCTTCCCCCTCTTGGATGCCCTCTCTCCACATGAAGGTGTACTCATTATTATCTCCTTATCCCTCCTTTGAGTCATGTAAATTGACCATAGGTTGTTCTTGGTTTACCTGAGGCTTATCTTCCTCATCATCATCCCTTTAACCCTCGTAGCCCCCCAAGCTCTCAGTGTACTCAGAATCTGACTCCTCCATCATATTTTACTTCTTTCCAATTAGGGATTCTGGTGCAGGTGACTCTGTCTCTTCTTCTTCCAATGACTTCTTGTCTAACAGATCCTCTGGCTCTGGAGTCTTCTCTTTGACTATGGACTTTTTCTTGCAAAAATACATACTTGTTCTGGCACTTGTCCTAGGGGTACCTATTGCCTGTGTATTCACTACACTTGGTACTTTCTCCTTTGGTTCTTTTTCCTTCTGCCTGGGTGTGGGTATCTTCCTTTTAGTTAGGTCCTTAGGTATGGATATCTCATTCTCTAGATACATGCCCTTCTCAAATTTGGGTCTTATGCAAAGGTATAATCGTGCCGCGGTCCCTCTTGCAATGGGAAAAGTCATGGATCTCATCATTTGGACCTCATGCGACATGTACTTCTCTACGTATGTGCACTTGTTGAGGTAGACCAACCCTTTGCACATTTCTTCATGATCTCAATCTAGATCACCAAGGTCCAACTTCAACTTCTTGGATTCTTTGAACCTATTCACTCCCACTTGGAAGTGTTGAGATGTGAATGAAAAAGGGAGCTTGCACCATGGGCTCCATGTCTCGTCCATCAATTTAAATCTGTCGAGGTATAAATTTTAGTACACAGTGAATTCAACTTCTCCCTCAGTGGTCGCTGGCAATTGTTTAGGGATCCTCCATTCCACCCCGAACGTGTTCCTTAGGCACATGTACCACTTATCCAGGTGTGCCCTATGCATGGCCGTCATACTATCATAGGTGTACTTCTCAAATCTTTTTGTGGGTGAAGGGTCTTCAGTAGGGTACTCCCACATGAACTTGTCTGCTGCATCTGGCACCCCAATCTCTGAGAATAAAATGGTTAACAAGACATTACAAAAAAGGACTCTATCAGCTTCCTTTGTGCAACTAAAAATCTCATCCGTGATGAATGTAGATAAGTTAGAGATGGTGCCCTCCAAAATCCTCCTATAAACATTCAACTAGGCCTTATTTACTTGGGTCCATCTCTCCTGGCCATTTAACTTTGTCACAAGGTGTGCAGCCATCTTCATCACTGGGTCCTTGATGTCCATGATATCAAAGTACCTCGACCCCTTTTTTTATGCATAAGCAGCGACGGTTTCCTTAATTTCCTTCTTGTCACTTAGGTCATCCTCCAAACTCTCTCCTTCACAGATGAGGCCTGTGAAATGTGAAACAAGCTGAGGGGTAATGCACATCTTGTGCCTTGTGAAGTGAAAGTAATCTTCGTGCACGTGTGACATCAACCATTGATATAGGTTCTTAGGCTTCCCGAAGTAGGGAAACTCAAAGAGTTGCAATAATCCTGACTTCTTCATCTTCACTTTTACATCATCACTATAGATGACAAGGGCACAAAAAACCCTTTGGCCCTGGTGTCCATTTTATTCATAGAAAATAGTGACAGTTTCCTAATTGCCCTTCATTTACTAATGTATTTTTTAGTGCCAAAATTTCCTTCTGGATTGTGCTTGTAACAATGATTGTAATCATTTACCATTGACATAGGTTTTCTTAAACTGGTAATAATCCTGACTTATTCATCTTCACTGCCCTTTACATCATCACCCTATAGAATCCTTTCTATTCACTCGGGCACACTAACTCCAATGCTATTTCCTTTTCCTCAAGCATGATAATCATTTACTGACATATTTCTTAAATGGGAATCCCACTACACTCTTTAGTGCATTTGTGTACCACTCTTCATTTGCACCCGTGACAGTGTCTTGTTGCTTTCTCTTGCCCTTTCCCTTCTTAGGTGTGCCAATTGGTTTATTAGGTGCCATTTTTTGTTAACACTTAAAATTCTTTAATTTGCTTTGTTTTACTACCCCTTTCCAAGTTTAGATCTCAAATTGGTGAAAAAACTCTTTTCCAACCCATTGCCCTAGATGCCAAACCCTAACTTGAACCTCTTTTCACTAGACGATGCTTCTCCATAATTCTTCTCACGCTCGTGAATCACTTCCTTTCCGGTTTGTAAATCAAAATTGGTTAAGCTCAAATTCTTGTAATTTTTCTTCGCATGGATCAACTCTGGAAAACCTAGTTCTCAAAAGCTCCTCTTTGTATACGAAATGTGAAAAAATGAAATGTCCAAACCTTTATTTATAGTTTTTCCCATTTTTAAGCATTAAATGCTACTTCACCTACCACCATACTTTTAACGTTTAATGCAGATTTTTCAAACAAAACTCGAATTTTACGCCCCAACCCATGCGCCCAACCCTACACAGACAATCTTCCAACCTTCTAGCATGTAACCAATCCATCTTAACACATGTAACCAGTGTCGAAGGCACTTCTTCTATCATGATTTTTTCTCTCGCTTACCTCATGTTGTTTATGTGCTTCTTCCTCTATATGTGGGATCTGAAAGTAGCCTTATCTTGACACTAACCATTCTTTTCTACCTTTCCTTTCATGCACCTCTTTTAACAGGGCCATTCAACTAGGATTTTCAACAAAATCCTCCTTGGCACTTTACCCATGCTTTCCTTCACATCACTCCACCCCACACTTAAATGATGCATGGTCCTCTACACATTCAAAAACCTCAAAAAGTAACAAGGTTATTAGCACACAAGGCACAAAACAAAACAACAACACGAAAGGGAAACACAAGAAAGGAAAATGCATAAAGGAAATTCTAAACTATCTGGCAAAACTACCTTATTTACAAACACCAAGAAGCCTTATTTATAGTAGGGCTTCAACCTACTCCCATTGAAGTGTCCAAGGAAATTTTGTTCCATCCAACACTTGTAACTGGCATGTGACCGAATCAAGGATGTAGGAGATTATATAGGGACCTAACCAATGGACCTTTAACTTCCCAGGGTGGCATAGAAACTTAGAATCATATAGTAAGACCATCTGCCCAACCTCAAACTTCTTGTTCCTAATGTGGCGATCATGCCATGCTTTTTGCTTTGCTTTTTCTGATGTTTGGCTCCACCTGGCAAGTGATCGTCTTTCATCCTGCTTCATCAATTCATCAATTCTCTCTTCCAGTGCTTGCTCATCAGCCAGCCCTCCTACGCGTGTTATTTACAGAGAAGGTAACATGAACTCAACCGGTAGAACAACTTCCATGCCAAACACCAATTGAAACAGTGTGGCTTTGTTCAACCTTTTATAAGTTATCCTATAAGCCCATAATACGGTTGATACCTTGTCATCCCAATCTTGTCTTCCAACATCACAAATTTTTGTTAGGGTATGACTCAGTATTTTGTTAAATGCTTCCACAGTTCCATTTGCTTGTGGGTGATAAGGTGTAGTCTTGTGATGAGCCACCATGAACTCTACTAACAAGATCCTTATGGTCTCATTCAAGAAATGTGTACCCCTATCGCTGGTTAAACTTAAAGGGCATCCATACCTTGTGATAATGTTCTCCCACAAAAATCTTGTTGTTGTAGTTGTTGTGCAGTCTTTAGTTGGGGCTGCCTCTACCCACCTTGTCAAATAGTCTATGTAAGTGATTACATAGCGTGATCTAGTCCTACGCGCTGCTGGTGCAATAGGGCCTACAAAGTCTATTACCCATTTCTCAAAAGGTTCAGTACTAGGGATAGGGTGCAAAGGCATTTCATCTCTCTGTCCTGGCTTGCCAACGCACTGAAAATGGTCACACACTTTACAATACTCCTTGTAGTCCTTATACAGAGTTTCCCACCATAATCCTGCCATTAATATTTTACATGCAGTGGCATCGCTTGCATAATGTCCACCTACACTTCCTCTATGTTCTTCCTCTATGATGGTGGGGTGCTCATGCTTTAGTACACACCTATGCAAAACTTCATCATGCCCTAATTTGTATAAGTCCCCACTAATCAACATGTAGGGCATGATGTGTATGGCTAGTTTCTTTTTCTCTAATGTCTTCATCCCTTCCGGTGCCACACCTTCCTTTAGAAATACTGTAATTTCCTCCAAATCTGAGGGCACATGCTAGAACCTAAATAGTTGAGCATCTGGCATAGTCTCTTTAATGCTCTATGCATTTTCCCCTGAATTAATTCTTGAAAAATGATCGGGTCCACAATTACTCTTTCCAGGCTTCACAACTACCATGAACTCAAAATCTTGAAATAATAGCACCCACCAACATATGTGCCCTTATATAATGGGCTTGTTCACCAAATACTTTAATGCCATGTGGTCAATATAGAAGATAAAGGGAGTTGATAGTAGATACTTCCTAAACTTGTGAAGCACGTAGATCATTGAAAATGCTTCGCGCTTGGTCGTAGTATAATTCTGCTCTGCTGGTGTCAACTTCCTACTTGCAAAGCATAGGGGGTGATCAACAATTCCCTCACAAGGCTATGCAAGTACTGCCCCAATGGCCATTCCAGAGGCATCTATATGAACATGGAAGGGATTTTCCTAAGAGGAAAAACGTAATATAGGTGCTATGACAAGCCTATCCTTTAATGTGTAAAACGCCCTCTGCTGCACCTTTCCCTAATGGAAGGAACTTTTATGTCTGAGAAATTCCTCTAAAGGTGTGGAGATCTTGGCATACCCCTTGATGAACTTCCGATAGTATCTTATGTGTCCAAGAAACCCACGTACTACATTTTTGCTAGTAGGCTCCCCCAATCCCACAATAACTACAACCTTGGCAGGATCTACTAGCAGGCCCTCCTTACATATGATATGCCCCAGTAATGTTCCAAAGGGGGTAGAAAAGACACACTTCTTAATGTTGAGGGATATCCTCAACTGTCGACACCTCTCAAACATCAACCTCAAATTATCACAATGGTCTTTTACTAGCCCATACACCATCCAATCATCCAGATAGACCTGAAGAAATTTATGGATGAAGTCCTGGAATGCCTGTACCACTATGCACGAGAAAACAACAGACACATTCTTCAACCCAAAGGGCATGACTGTGTATGAAAAACTTCCCCATTCAGTGGAAAAATTTGTCTTCTCCTGGTCTTCCTTTGCAATCCAGACTTGGTGGTACCCCAAAAATCCATCCGTAAAGGAATAGATTTTGCGCCCAGTGACTCCCTCCAAAATTTCTTCAGTGAAGGGGGTTGGAAAAGGATCGATGACACAAACTACATTCATCTCCCTATAATCCACACAGATCCTAATCTACCCATCCTTCTTGATGCTGATTACCATTGGACTTATCCACTCTGATTCTTCAACAACTTCAATGATTGCAGATGCTATCATTTTTTCTAACTCTTCCTTTACCTTCACGCGTAAATTGGGATTCATCCGGTAGGGTCTCTTCCTGACTGGGTGCGCACCATCCTTCAGCTTTATCCTCATCTCCCCCAAGGAATGGTGGATGCCTTTGAGCTCATGGTACCCGCGTGGGAATAAATCCTCAAATTTGTGTAAAAGATCAATGATCTTAGAGACTTCCTTCTCCAACCAATAATCTCCAATGATAGCTTCCTTAGGTTCTTCTCCTGAGCTGATGTTAACCTTTTTAGTTTTTAAAGGTTCATGGTAGGCATGTGCATGAGTATCAGCACTTTCCACTACCTCACGCGTCCCTACAAAATGGTTAACATCCAAGCTTTCTGCTTCCTCCCCATTAATCACATATACAAGCTTTCCTTTCTCCTTTTTCACACACACACGCTCAAGCTAAACCTCCTATGTTTCCTCTTCTTCAAATTGATACTCCAAACCTGGTTCACTAAGAAAGTCTAGTAGCCTATCTTCTGTCATGGCACTATCCCCCATGGTAAGGCACCTGACAACCTACAATGCCTTATCAACTGATGGCTTGGTACTTCGATACTCAAATGTTTGAACTAGGTCAGCCGCTAGCTCTTGCCAATTCCCTATCTAGTGGCATGTCTCAGAATGTATGTACCATGTGTGTGTGCAACCCTGCAGTGTAGAATATAGTTTGTGCACCCAGAGGGATAGTGGCAAAGCTTTTACACCTTCCCTCTAGGTTCTTTCACAGGCTTGGACATGGAAAGAGGTGGGCTCCTTACCATGGTAGTCCTTGATGGTGGTGGGTGCATTGCTTCTAGAGAAATGAATAGTGAAGGAAATTCTCACTTTGTGCCATTCCAAGAGATTATCTTGATGTGTTTCCCACCAACATGTAACAGTTCCTAGTGGGATGTAACTTAACATCCCCCTTTGTTCATTTTCCTTCTTCACTGAAATTCCATTTTCTGCAAAAATACCTTAGGGGAGGATCCTACTAAGTACTTAGGTAGCTCTTTTCCTCCTAAGCACTGGAATGTGTGTGCCTTTATCACCTTTGTCACTGATCCTATTAAATTCCATTTGATCAATTTGTAGGTTCTATGTGCCTAATTATCACATGCTAGACTGGTGGTGTCACTTACTAACTGAGCATCTTCAAACTAGATAACCTTATTGGTAGGATGGATTATCTCTGGGTCCCTAACTGAGTGCACATATATTATATCCAGGATCTCCTCTCCCAAAGGTTCAGTATAGGTTTTGAATTCCCATCAGCGAGGGGTATGATGACTCATTCCTCTTCATTTTCAAAGCTGATGTACCCCTTGTTGAACCAAAGATCCACATTGTTCTTATAACACCATGGGCACCCAAGTAGTGCTGGGAAATTTTCTGCCTCAATGAGCACAAAGACTTTGAAGTCCCTAGTAAACTTAGCTCCCTGAATGGTGATAACTACATCTTTTAAGACACCGATGGGAATTTCCTTCATTTTTGTTTACCATATACAACACATTCGAACATGATTGTAATGCAGATCTTCCCATCTCATGTCATACATCCAAGGTCAGAACATTGACCTCCGCATTTATGTCAATGAGGATATTACTCAGCAGCCATCCATCCACTACTGCATTTAACGTGATCTCCCTATCATAGTCAAGGCTATGAGGGGGGAGGTTTGCATGTAGGACCTGCCTCTCCCACTCTTCTCCGACGCATGGTACCTTCTCTCTCAACCATGCTCCTAGCAAGGGAATAATATTCTCTTGCCTTAGCATTTTACATACTTCCTTGACCTCATCCAGGTCATCTCTTGGTGCCTTAACCTTCCTTCTTTGATCCTCCCTCCTAGAGTGCTCCTTTAGACACTGGATTTCTCCTTGTAAACTCTGAATGATCATCCATGGTATCTTGATATACCTCCTTCTGATGAGTAGGATCTGGGTACTTTCTATGTACCACTTTTTCTCTTGAAACCAGGGTCCTTTGCCTTGGCATTTCCTTTGCATGCGCAGCCTCTACTCCTGTTGTTACCATGAAAATTTTTAAACCTTCATCACGTGTTACTCATGGCATCCATTGTGTGTCTGTCTTTTTAATGCTTACCATTGCAGCACCCTTGTATTTCTATTACTGTCGATTCATGTGCTCAAACAACTTAGGGCACTCCTCATACTTATGTTTCTTCCCGCACCATGAGCACTACAATAGGTCTGGGCACTCTTGTTTATAATGCTCTATAGACCCACAATTAAAATAGGTTCCACATGGGAACTCACTTCTTCCTCCTCCATGGTTACCACGACCATGAAATCTCCATGAAATCCCCTTCCACGTGTGCCTCCATTTGCACGCTTCTCATAATGGAAATCATCACCTTTAGAACTACTGGCAATGCTGGTTTGGTGCACCCCATGATCAATGGCCTCATGGATCTGGTCAATAAGCCTACAATCCTTAGTATCATGGGTTGTAGAGGTGTAGATATTATAGTAGCAAGACACATTCTTTTGAATTATGCGTTGTAACAAGGGACATCTACTTACATCATGGTCCCCATGAAAAAATTTCATAGTCTACTGTCACGGCGCGTACTGTCCTCTGGGGGAAACTATCCTTGACATGCCCCTCTACTTCACAATTTGTACACCATATACCACTGCGAGTCTCATGGGCTGAGTTTGTAGACAAATTTCCTAGCTGCTTAGCCATAGCAACAATCTAAGCCTCCAAAAATGGGCTAATACTAGTATTAACACTTCCAATAGCCTCAACGCGCAGAGAAGCTTCTAACACTTCGCACAGGTCTGTGAAAGTTTTATGAGATACATCTCTCCTAAAAGGAGTGATCAACCCTCCAACAAACCACTCAGCATGCTGTGAAGGGTGAATATCATATGATAATTTAGACAAGACATTTTAAAGCACGCATCATATTCCTGCACACTCTCTACCATTCCCTGTTAAATATCCTTCAGGGTGCTGATGCTCTTCTATTTAAACTCAAGAATGTGGAACTCTGCCAAGAAGCTTTTCTTTAAAGTAGTATAATGCACCACTATTTGATGAGGGTCATATTTCCTATACAGCTATGCATGCGCCCCTGCAACATCATTGCAAATTGACTAGCCTTCTACTCTGGGGTTGTGATCCCCTTTGCTTGCCATAGCAGTTCACACTTGTGAACATGTTCTGATGCATCTTCAATACCTTTGTAATATGGAAAATGTAAAGACATCTCAAAGAAGACTTGAGGGGGTGGCTGGGGCCCTTGTCCTCCTGAGCCAGAGCCTTGGTTCCCTCCAGTGTTTCCTCCACCACCGGATCCACTAGATCCACCAGGTCCTATGCCTCCTAAGCCACCAGATCAACCGGATCCACCAGATCCTCCTCCTCCTAAGCCATTAGATCCACCAGAACCACCAGGTCCTATTCCTCCTGACCCACCAGATCCACCAGGTCCTGTAGTGGTTATGCCAAGTGTCCCCAAGGTTCCACTGAACTACGCACCGATGGTCTGTGATAATGCCCCACTACCACTAGTGTACCCCATGCCACTCCCAGATGCGAGACTGAAGGCTTGTGTACTTTCTCCTTATCTAAAAATTCCTCAAAATACTAGAATATATGGCCATAGAAGTGGGAAATGAAAAATTGTATCTCCTGGGTGCAGATTTTTCACTCCCACTGATACCAACTGGGTCAACGATACTCCTTCCTTGATCTAGAAAACCAAGCGCCAAGGTTTGGTCACTAGGTGGGTTCTGATACATGCCAATGACTCTTCTCTCTCCGCACAATGAAATCTCATCAGAATTTGAAGGGGTTTCTCTTACACACTTGCCAAGATGGGGTAGCATAGACTGCTCAGGTTCCACATCCTTAGCATGAACCTCTACTCCATCCCACAACGTCTACCTCTATAGATCCATCACACTTACAACCTTGCATTGTCTAGCAATCTCCCTTTCACGCACTTCACTATACTTGAGCCATCCCTCCTCCCTTTCTTTCTTCGTCGTAATATCTTCCATCTTCCTCCACCTTAGCTTCCTCACCCTGCACTTAGAACAGTTTAGCCAGCCATTGGAAATGCCTCTAAACTCAAGGTAATAATCAATATCTTCATTGCTAGAGGGATAACACGTAGAAATGATCCTCTAGGATTATGCATAAATTCAAAATCAACAACTTCCAGACAAGAATATGTAGAAATAGCATACTCCAGAGTGTAGCTAGCCAACACACCTTTCCACCAATGATCCACAACATGAGTCCACATCAAATCTGCATCCTGCAGCCTCTGGTATTCTTCTTGGGTCCACACACGTGATCTATAATACCAACTTGATCTAGATGTATATGCAGAGAGCCATTCATACATTTCTACTAGGAAGAAACAAAAAAAGTTTCATATAAATCATGGTAGAGGTTCTCTTCTACCCATCTATGTTCATTAAAATCAGATCCAATGCTGAATCTATGAGAAAATTCATCCTTCGTGCTCTTGAACCGTGATTCAACACTTTCCAAAGTTAAATTCTCTATCATTACTCATTACACAGATCATGATGTATGCCATTTCCCACTACAACTTTAAAAAGAGGTCCCAGTAATGGAACCAATATGTAGTCATTTTTACACCCATCACAAAGGAAAGGAATCCCATACGCACCAACCTATCACCCAGTGGGCACTGGGCACTCACTCGAGTCTCTCTTTTATGTGAGTTTAGGGGGAAACATCATCTATGATCCAAGTTTAAGAGATTTGAGAGGGATTAAGACATACAAGCACCATAGAGCTCAGAATGGCTTCTAGATCCTTGGAGTCATTCCAGATAGAAAAGAGCTTAAGAGATTATAGAACTTACACCAAAACAGAAAGGAAGTTGTACAAGAATTCATACTTAGTTCATAAACATAAATGAAAAAGAGCTATGAAGAAGGATGTATGCATCAGAACCATTAATGTTCATATTCACATAAATTGGTAACCTCATTACATTCATTAGGCCCATTACAAAATGTCATAGAAGAGGCAAAATGTAGTCATGCATTATAATTGGATTCATATAACTAGTATTATAATTGGATTCATATAACTAGGCCCTCAAAAGAAAATTTATAACTCCCTACCCTTGATACATCCTTTCCTACACTTAGTTACCCAAGCTAAAAAAGTCCTTGCAGTATTTCTACAGAGCTCTGCTCTCTATTCCTTTTCATTTTTCTTTGCTTCTACAAGCACTTGTATATATAGCCTTCCTGAAATGCCAACTCATTCTTCTGCGGCCTCATATCTATCGCCAAGTGTCTGAGAGTGGTCCTCCATGGGCACATGTTCCTCTAGGCCTGAGCTCACCACTCCTTTCCATGATGTCCTTCTAGAAACTTCTAGTGTATGGCATATTCCTTCCAGGCCACCTTGTTGCCAGGTTAGCACCTTATCCACCCGGGTCACGTTTTTCTTGTGTCTTGCCCGAAAGGTCAAAAATGGCTAAGTCCCTGATTCTGCTTCATGGGTGCACATCCTGGGTTCTACCTAAACCCTACTTGAACCCTTCCTTGCATGCCTTAACTTGCACGCTTTGTTCAACCGTGCGTGCCTATGCACCCTTATTGGACTTAGTTGATATTTCAGGGGCCCAACATTGACTGATCCTGTTTGTTGTAGCTTTGCTTATTGGTTGAAGTAATTATCTAACACACTATAACTATATTGAAATTACATCTCTTTGGTAAAAAAATTTCCACATGACTTTGAGACCATTCTTCTTCCTTTGATCACATAACCATCGATACCATCTGAATTGGTCAAGTTTGAGATACAAGGATGCCAGGATCGCCTTTTGTGCAGATGGGATTTGATGTAGATCATAGAAATTATACATTTGGTTAATTCAATTGAGTGGATATTTTCCATCAAAATTATGCATTTCCACTTTCAACATCATGCTATAGGATACAAAGTATTTGGATTTGGATTGGGTTGGCTAGAATATAAGTTTGTCCATTACTTTAACCTAAATATCTACCTTGGTTGACATGAGTAGGATTGAGTTATGGTTGATTTGGAAGATGATTACGATCCTTTATATTTATACTAAGTTGTTGCATGATATCATCCAATCAATAATTGATCTTTTCTACATCTCCTTTACTAATCATCTAAAAATTTAGGATTGATAGATCATACTCGAGTTGTCTTACCTTAAGATCTACCAAGGTAAACCCTGACACTAAGGATACCGTAGTTACACCTTCTGACTCCAAATCCTCCACTATTACCTCATCATTGTCTAGGGTTTTACCCATGGTGACTAGATTCTTTATGCTTCTTATGGAAGGCCATGACATGATTGCACCATAATAGTAGGATTTCGGGATCAAGATTGAAATTTAGGGCTTAGGTTTTCGAGGGGATTTCAACCAAATATGAAAAAAATCAAAGAATAAAATCAAACTAATATGTTATCCTCTTTCTAAAAATGTAAAGCACTTGGAAAAATTCCACTATTTTTAGCCTAAAATGAAAATTTATGAAAAACCATAAAAAATCGCTATAACTTTTGAAAAATAGAGAAAAAAAATTATAAAATTTTAGGGAATCTTAGTTGGAATGTGTTGCAACTGTGGTAAAATAATTGCAAAAAAATATCTAGTGTTTTGGAGATATAGCTGAATATTTACAATTAGAATTTTTACACAATTCTAGTCGAGATCAAGCTATGGTTCCACTTGTAATGATATTACTTAGATTTGAATATCAACAGAAATAGAACACCAAAAAACACAAAATAATAGAGAAATGATCACAATATTCAAGTAGAATAGTTTATCCACTTCAACCTTGGGAAACCTCCAAACCATATAATAAGACTCAAGTGCTCAATATGATGATAATATCATACTCTCTAACTCCTATATATACTCTACTATACTACCCAGATCCCTAAGGATGACCCACTAAGCATATGAAAGAATAAATAAATATGATATGACATGATAAGAGATTATGTTAGCCATAGGTTGCTATCCATATCCTGATATATGACCAAGAGTTAATGGCGTAGAAAATTACATCATTGAGCTTCTTGAATAAATACCATGTGAAATACAAGATACATGTTGGGACCACTTTGGGAAAATTATTGAATGCATAACTTGTATAAATTGCATAATAACCCAGAAAGAAGCTCTATATCATCCAAACAAGTCATAGAAAACTAGTGATTAAGCTAGTGTAATTGATTGTATACTTGATTATCAAACTATGCACTATATACACCATTGAACTTCAAAATGAGATTTTAAATATTGTTGGTTATTGATTCTAATTGCTTGCAATAACAAATAGTAATAAATACTTGAAATAATTACAACATGATTTTTTATCCCTCATATGAATAACGCTCTTTAATTCCCTAATGTAAGTAACACCATAAGATCATTTACTTTTATAAACCCTAATTCTTAAGTTTGGTTTCTATACACATTAGAAAAGTTTTAGATATTTCCCAAGAGTACTTGAGTTATTGAGCTTTGGTCGAGACAATTGATGAGAGAATGATGTGGGATGGCTGATTAATGTCAAAGATATGGGTGTTCTAGATCATTCCATATGCACTACATTGCTTGAAATTATTTGTCTAATGAAATGAACTAGGTATGAAAGAAAACTATGTAATAATTGGTCTTGGTGAGGGAAAATTTCCATAGCTCTTGATCGATGTTCATATCTAAAAATAGAGAGAAATTTGGTTGGGATACTCATGGGATTTGATGGTTTCTTTCTGGTTGCTCTTAGTTAGGGTTGGTCATGCATACATAAAGATGAAGAAAAGGTAAGACGAGGCTAGAATTGAGGATGAAGAGAGAACTCAAATCCTAAGGTTATCTTAGAACTATTTAAGAAGGTAGATTTGTAGATATGATTTATCACTTCTCGAAAAGGCTTGTTGGTATAGGATGTGAAATTTCTGAATATTCAGATGTGGTGTAGTAGTGAAGAGGAAGACTTTGTGGCTTGGCTTAAATTTTATGTCATCCTCTAGATTATCCTACTGAAGTGGAGAGGACAATAGAGGAAATTTCCTAGACCTTCCTAAAATAACATGGATATCAAGTGTCATTCAAAGGAATACACTACTACATGCAGTGTAAATAATGCCATTTTGGCTCAATTTCACATAGGAAATTGACCTTTATTTGGTGTTTTTTTTATGTTTCTCTGATGAAATAATGTCAAAAATCATAACACAAAATTGACATAAATGAGTCGCGATCAAACATTTTTAATTACATCGAGTTTGTGCCACATTTATGTGACCTTCTAATAACACAAAGCCCAAAATACTATCTCCACGACGTGAAGTAAATGTGATAAAAAAAACATTTGATATATATATTTTAAAATATATTATTAATTATAATTACATATTTTATAATTACAAATAATTATATTATGCTTTTTAATTATCTACAAAAATTAAATATTATATACTAAAATGTTATTTACATTGTATTTCACTAAGAATTGGTAAAATATCCAAATATTATTATTATTATTAATAAAGACAATATCTTGTTTCAAAATGTGTTTTACAATAATATAATAATGTAATTTCGATGGAGTACTAAGAGGCCCCTTCCAAATTACAATAGATCTAAAACAACATCCTAAATATCCCAGTGATTGGTCTCGTCCTCCTCCTGATCCTTACGATCTTCCTATTCGTCCTAGTCCTAATCTTTATCCTCCTCCTCATCCTCTTCATTGTCCTCATCATCCTCATCCTTCTCATCATCTTCTTCATCTTCCCAAATTTTCAGCTTGATAGAAATAAGGATAAATGTTTTAAAGTACTTAATTTTAATTTATAATTTGCATGTATAAAAAATTCAACACTACATGTCTTACCAACATAAAATGATTATCTTAGGCCCACTAATCAAAGGTTTTTTTGTTCCATCTCAATTATTTTAATGTTGCACACACTTTCTTTGTTTCATGCTTCTTATAACACTTTTCCTACGAATACAAATTATATGATAAAATTACATTTATTATTATTTTAAATAATTTTTAAATAAAAAATAACATAACTCTATAAATATCTTATATAAAACTTAAAAATTTATTAATGACCTCTTATAAAATTTTGGTCTAAAAGATGATCCTTTATCTATTGCGTTGTTCCCACATTGGTTCTTGTGACTTCCAGAAGGAAGTCGAGTCTAAGGGGAGGGGGATGTAGTGCCCACTTTCCTTTGGCACCTTTTATTACTGATCATGATACTGTAGACTATGACAGATATTTTAATAGTTTGATTTAGTATGGTGTTAGATGTCAGATCCTGGATTATTGTTGAATCTGATTATATATAATGCATGGTAATTATTAGAGACACTCATATGTGGATGATGGTATACTATTGGCATGGATGTTTAATGGAAGTTATTCAGACGTGTGAATTTGGAGATTATGAATAAACCTAGAAAAGGAAAATTATTTGATGATGACATAGTTGTCGATATAAATTGTAAATGATTTCGTTGATTACCTTGATGACTATTATGATTCATATGTATAGATGATTTCGTGATTATATTATATATTCATTTTGGATGTTCTGATATTTCCATGAGGCTGAAGGAGGTATTTGTGTTTTGCAAGTTTAAAAATATCACACCAAAACATCGGGGGATCAGAGACCAACCAAAATGGAATTCTGGGTGAATTCAACACGGTCACCATGGCAACTTGTTTTGTGTGTGTGTGTGTGTGTTGTATTTTGTTAGGGATTCCCATGGGGGGGATTACCTTTACATGTGACTGTGGGTTTGTGTATTTTATGAATGTGGTTCCTTTTATTATTGTTGTATGTATTTTATTAAGTAATGTGTTCCTTTCCTTTAAATTAATTTAAATTGTTATGGATTAATGTGGGAATCATATAGTTAAAATTTAAATAAATCAAATTGGGAAATGGGAAGTAATTATAAGAGTTGATGGCTGTTGTATTTAATTTTGTAAAAGCTTGTGTAAGTCAGATTTGGAGTATGAAATGCTCAACCTCCATGGAAATTCGAATTTCACCTAGGGGCTATTTTTGGGAGACTTGTGGGACAAGTAAAACTTGTCCCATGCCTCTAAATTTAATATACCAACCATACTTATGGATGGGGAGGTGGTTTTTGACTTTTTAATGCATTTTATTCATCATGTTGCTTGTTTTAGATTGCACTCTCTTACATTTTATTAAATAGCTGTCCCTTGAGGTGTGGGCTCTTTTGGAGTGTGTAAGTTAATTTGTCATTTCATTTATTATGCTTGGGAGAATGGAATTTTGTCTTTTGTGTTTGAATTGGAGGATGTGTGATGTGGATTCCTACATGGATCCACATCTTCCTCTTCTCCCCCTCTTCTATTTAATTCAAACTCTCTTCTTGTTTTGGGTCGTTGAACCTTTTTGCATTCTTCCTTGGGGTGCATTTTCTTGTGGGAGCTCTGGTTTTTGAAGGAAGTTTTGGAGATAGCTTTGCATGCTTGGAAGCTTTCCATTTTTGGACTATGTTCTGCATGCATCCTTGGGTGCATTTTTATGTGATTAGAGCTCTTGTTGATTTGGAGGAAATTGGAGAGTATTTGATACTTTGGCACTGTTGTTTTGGGATTGTGTTTTTGACATTCAAAGCTTGATATGTGGAGAAAATCCTTCCATGGAGAGGTAGGAGTTTATTTCTTCCTTATTGCTGTTATTTTCTTATTGTGTTGTGTGTATGGTGCATGCAATGATTTATTTGTTGGCTGGTTGGGTAGACTGCCTTAGGAATGGTGTAGGAGAAGGCTATGGGGAATTCTTGTGGGTGGCATAAGGGAGATTCCATGGGCATCAGAATTTTGTGGAGGGAGTTTTGGGTTTGGGATCCACCATGGAAAATAAATAGCTTGCATTTCTTACTTATGAGGGGGGGGGGAAGGGAAAATTTGTGGGGGGGCATAAGGAGGGGTTAGGAGGCATAAGGTTTATGGGTTATGATATGTTATATTGGTGGTATGATTATTTGGTGGATGCCCAATTCCCAATTGGGAGGCATAAGTAGCTTCTCCCATAGTGCTTGCTCCTTTGGCTTGCATGATCAATCCTGAGTTGTGATTTGGACATTTTTAAATGTAGTTGTGAACTGCTATTTGCTTTTGGTGTTGCATTGTGTTTTAAAAAGGAAATGTGTATGTGAAGGAATGTTGTGTGTGGAATCCAGTTGTTGCCATGGTTGAATTGCACCTTTTATTGCATCTTGGTTGGGCCTCGGGGGCCAATGATGAAGGATGGCTTCTCTTTTCATTGGATGTCTTGGTTAGGTGGGGAGCGTTGCCTTTCCTCCTCTTTTGTTGTGATCAACATAGAGAAAGATAAAATGTGCATGTTGCTGTCCTGGAGCAATGGAAAAATATAATTGGATAGTCCTTTGTGGAAACACATTCATTTGTAATCCTTTCCCACGTGATGTGGATGAAATTGTAATATGCATTTTGTGAAGAAAGATGTATGTAAATTGATTATGAAGTTATATTTTTGAAATGTGAAAGACACTTACATTCTGCTCTGTACATTGGAAAGAAATGAATTATATGTTGTTATTGGTTTCCAACATTGAAATATGTAATGTTGTTTAATTGAAGTCAATAATAATTGTAAGTTTAGTTCTCCTTTGCATTGTGTAAAAAAAATTGGAAATATCAAATTGGGATTGGAATCTTGTTTAGAAAATGGAAAAGGAAGAAATGCACGTGGAAACAATGTTGTATTTTGTATTTTTGGAGTTGTGTAAAAATGAAAGTTAGTAATTGATTTTGAGTTAGAATGGTTTTTTGTAAACAACTAAATGAATTAGATTAGTTTAGAGACTATATGCCACACTTAAATGATAAAATTGACAAATAGATCCTTTAAAAATTTGATCACTTGCATTATGACTTTCAAAACTGGTAAATCTAAATAAAATGCACAGTTTGGACCAATATTTAACAATTAACTTGGAAACCTTTAAATCCAACATGATATACTAGTAATGAACTCAAATTAACAAGAAGATTTAAGAGAGTAACTTGAACCATTGCAAATTTGAGCTCAATCTCTTCCTCAACCATTTTCTATCATTTGTTGGACAAAATTCCAAATTGGAATCAATTGAACAAAATTGAATTTCCTAAAACACTCTAAACTCTCCCTAGACCAATCCTCCATTTCTATTTGACATGTTGAGTGAAGGAGGATATCTAATTTAATCAAAATTGAAATTTGGAAACTTTCCAGTTGGCTAATTAAAAACCTCCAGATCATTTTTATAAAATTTACCCATTAAAACTTATCAAAAATTAAAATTGATGTTTTTTGTGTAAAGAGGGCATCAAGAGATTTCCAAAAAGTCCTTGTTTGCCCAAAATCGAGCTCCCTAGCAAAAGTTATGAAACTTTGAAGTTCTTGGGCCTTGGCGGGAAAATTTGGGGAAATTTTCCCGCCAGGGCCCGCGGCCCGAAAATTTACCAAAAAAAAAATCCTTAGGAAAATTTTGGCTTGGGATTTTTTTTTTACCTTTTCCCCTGCCGGCCCGTAGCTAACCAAAGGTTTGTACGTGTCCTCACGAGGCAGCAGTGGAGGTGTGGTACTTTCTTTGCCCTTATAGTTTTTTGAAATTTTTGGGAAAAAAATTTCCTTTTAACCTCGCCAGCTCGCGGCCAATCACAGGTTGCCACGTGGAAGCTTTGGGTGCTTGTGGGGGGGGGGGGGAACCCTTTGTTTTATTTCATTTGGGCCTTTGGAAATTTTTGTAAAATTTCCCTGCGGTGAATTGGGGAGTGCCACGTGTCCCTGGGCGGACCCGCCGGTGCGGGAGTGCTATTTGGATTTTTCTCTTCTTTGGGCGAAATGCCCCAAATCCTTCTACCATTCTGCCCCTTCCCTGTTTTCCCGATGTTGTCGCTTCGGCCACCATGTGTCCCTGGAGGAATTTTTATTAACTTTGTGCCCACCAACCCACCAAAGGGGATTTCCCCTCCTCTTGACACGTGTTCCCTTGGGGAAGATTTGACCCCTAGACTCCGCTTGCTCATATCTTGAGTTTCTGGAGAAGTTAGGAGGAATTCTTGATATCACTGGAAAGGTGAGAAAATTTCCTATCCATTATGAATGGTTTAGAGAAATTTTGGAAGCATTAAGAAGGGGGAAAACCCATTTGAAACTCTGATCCTTATAGAGAGTTGGGTATGGGGGCAAATTGCTCATTGAACCTAACTAAAACTTCTAGCCCTAAGTTTTGGACCTTGTGACCTATGAGAATTGTTAATAAAAGAGAAGTTTGTTCTTATGGATTTGAGTTATTCTGGAACATGTTAGTGGTAGCTGTTGCCTACCAACTTGGTTGTAGACACTCCTAATCAAGTTTTGGGAGTGGATAAGTGAGACCTTACTCTGTTGTTTTAAATATGTATTCCCTTCGTCACTATAATTAAATCTTGCTCTTGAATTAAATTCCTTGGGTATTTAATTGTTTGGGTCCCTTAACCCTAAATTTTATTTAGGGACTATTTAGCAAAAAGGTCATTGTAATCGGTGATTAATTTAATCCCTAGGGAGATTTGAGCTAGGTGTGGACCTATTACATTTATTGCTTTATAATGTGAAATCAATAATTATTATAATGGGATAAGTTATTAGTTGAATTTAACTGTCTGTGAGACTTTGGTCGTTAACTCCTAATAAAAAAAATTATTCCATAATTTTCTAACTAAACCTAGGTTGTTCATGGGTCGTAAGTGGGTTGTTTTAACCAGGCATCACAATATTTATCTTGACTTATAAATAAGTTTACACACACCTTAAAATTCCTTTACTATGAATAACATTCTATGACCTATTAATCTTTGGGTTACTTGGAAACATTTATGGATGCTTTGGGTATTTTGGACCTTTCTCTTAGAGATGTTAGTTGGGTAGATCTTAATAGTTAATCTTGATGGTGCTTATATGGTACTTCCTCTTTTTTTTTAAAAAAAAACAAACTGTAACTCTTGGCTATGTTAAGTTCATGTTTTGGTAAATTATTTGGTTGCCCCCATTGCATTGGATGCCTTTTTGTGTGGATGTGGTTCCTTGGAGTATAGTTGCATTGTCATCTAGTTGCTTGGCTGGTGATATCTTGTGAGGACATGAGAATTGATTGTTAAACCCAAATAGATTTGTAAAAGTAAGATTTTACCTCTTTAATGAGCTTTCCTTGAAAATTTCTTTGTGAGACTTGCAGAGACCCACTAAGAATTTTTAATGATGCTTGAAATTATTCAAAAAAAAATTTAAATCTTTGTGCAATTCATGTTGGTTCATTGTTTCCTAGTCCTTACACAAAATTAATAGTGTGTTTTCTATGTTGAATGTCTCTTGTTCCTTTAGAATCAAAATGTGGTGTGTTGATTTGTATCTCATTCCCATAAAAGTAATGTTGTGATGTGTTTGAACCTTCCTTCTCATCAAAATTTGATTGATAAGATGACTCAACCAAAACACCATAAAACTATAATTAAGGAGGTTTGACCTTGGAACTTAACAAATAAACTGGAGCATAGAAAAGGGAAGTGATCCTTGTTATACCCTTGGTAGATTAATAGAAGAAATTTTTTTAAAAAAAAACCATGTAGGAGAATAGAAAGGAAACCTTTTTCCACCCACCTTCCTTGCAAGTAAACTAAATGCTCTCTGCCTATACAGAATGGTGAGACATCATGCCCACCTTAGTGGTGCTCTTTATAACGTAAACTGATGATGTCATAAAGGAAAAAAAAAATTTAACTAAGGGAGCATGAAAGGAATGTTCTTATCAAGACAAAGCTATAACTTTTGACTTAATAAGTTGATTTATAAAATGGGTAAAATTTATGTGTTTGAGTGCAATATATAGTCGAAACTCGTAGTTCTATCGCCTACCTGAAATTGTGAAACACCCGATGGATAGTAATGTGTTCTGGTTGCTTATTACTTCTTGTCCATGGATGTATGTGCCTTCTTGTGGGATTTTTGGGTCGTCACACCCTTATCATCCCGTAGCTCGACAGATGTGAGTTGTGGTCCTTTTTGGATTGAGACTTATCTATTGTTTGAGAAGCAACCTCCTTGCGTGTTATCTTGTCCTTGGAGACCTAAGTATTGTAATTTTAAGGCAACATATGTTAAGGATATAAAATAACTTGGGGAAGTCTTCTTTTCTTCATATTTTCTTGGGTCACCTTGTTGTTGAAGCCCTTCTTCCCATTAGGATGGAAAGTGCAAGATGATATTATTCACCTTTGGATTTGATTGGACCCTTATTACTCACTCTTGTCCCTAGAAACCTTGAGTGGTCCTTGGTGCTCCTTGTGCTCTCTTTATGGTTATTCTAAGCTTGAGTAGGAAATAAGATAAATAAATCCTCATTGTGATATAAGGTATGGAACTTGTATTGTTATGTTAGTTGTTAGGGGAGATATAAATGTATATGTATATATTTTCTTTTGCTATATGGTTGATTTCTTTAGATTTTTTTGTTTAGTGTGCGTGATTCTTAAAACAAAGTGTAAAAAAAAATAAAAAATCAGACTATAGGAAAACCTTGTGGTCTTGACTTCGCTTGCATTACCATGAAAAGTTAATTGTGCCCTCTCGAGTTATAGAAGTTATTTCCTTGAATAGTTCCTTAATTGTAAATGTTTTTCTGATTTAGGTGTCCTTGTTGATTAACCTCATCTTGTGTGATCTCAATTTGTGGGACCTTGTGTAGACTTGTTTCTCGTGCAAAATTGGTCATAGTTGATTTTTCTAGCCTTGTATGGACAACGAACCTTGAAATCATAGCTTAAATGTGTAGAAACCTTAACTCTTATTAGTGTGGTATGTGTATCAATGGGAAACTATGTGGTCATCTCAAGTTTATGGAAATTTTCCCTGTAATTCCCTTCCTTGGTGGTTACTCTTGATGATCTTTTGGGAACTCTTCTTGTTATATTGTTATGTGTGGTATCTTGTTGATAGCATAAAGTTACTCCTTAGATTCTTATGTTCGTAGCCTTGCATGTTGAAAGTTTAGAACTCATCCCTTGTAATCTCCCTTCTTCTGCTGAATTATATTGGACCAAACTTGAGTTCTGTAGACCCACACTCGTTGAAGCAAAGCAATTCCAAAAAGGGCATGATCCTTTCTCTATTGCATTGTTCCCACATCGGTTCTTGTGACTTCCAAGAGGAAGTTGAGTCTAAGGGGAGGGGGATGTAGTTCCCACTTTCCTTTGGCACCTTTTATTACTGATCATGATACTGTAGACTATGACAGATATTTTAATAGTTTGATTTAGTATGGTGTTAGATGTCAGATCCTGGATTATTGTTGAATCTGATTATATATAATGCATGGTGATTATTAGAGACACTCATGTGTGGATGATGATATACTATTGGCATGGATGTTTAATGGAAGTTATTCAGACTTGTGATTTTGGAGACTACGAATAAACCTAGAAAAGGAAAAGAATTATTTGATGATGACATAGTTGTCGATATAAATTGTAAATGATTTTGTTGATTGCCTTGATGACTATTGTGATTCATATGTATAGATGATTTCATGATTATATTATATATTCATTTTGGAAGTTCTGATATGGCCACGAGGCCGAAGGAGGTATTTGTGTTTTGCAGGTTTAAAAATATCACAACAAAACATCGGGGGATTGGAGACCAACCAAAATGGAATTCTGGGTGAATTCAACACGGTCACCATGGCAACTTGTTTTGTGTGTGTGTTGTATTTTGTTAGGGATTCCCATGGGGGGATTACCTTTACATGTGACCGTGGGTTTGTGTATTTTATTAATGTGTTTCCTTTTATTATTGTTGTATGTATTTTATTAAGTAATGTGTTCCTTTCCTTTAAATTAATTAAAATTGTGATGGATTAATGTGGGAATCATATAGTTAAACTTTAAATAAATCAAATTGGGATATGAGAAGTAATTATAAGAGTTGATGGCTGTTGTATTTAATTTTGTAAGAGCTTGTGTAAGTCAGATTTGGAGTATGAAATACTCCACCTCCATGGAAATTCGAATTTGACCTTGGGGGTTGTTTTTGGAGACTTGTGGGACAAGTAAAACTTGTCCCATGCCTCTAAATTTAATATACCAACCATACTTATGGATGGAGATGTGATTTGTGACTTTTAAATGCATTTTATTCATCATGTTGCTTGTTTTGGATTGCACTCTCTTACATTTTATTAAATAGTTGTCCCTTGAGGTGTGGGCTCTTTTGGAGTGTGTAAGTTAATTTGTCATTTAATTTATTGTGCTTAGGAGAATGGAATTTTGTCTTTTGTGTTTGAATTGGAGGATGTGTGATGTGGCATCCTACATGGATCCACATCATCCTCTTCTCTCCCTCTTCTATTTAATTCAAACTCTCTTCTTGTTTTGGGTTGTTAAACCTTTTTGCATTCTTCCTTGGGGCACATTTTCTTGTGGGAGCTCTTGTTTTTGAAGGATTTTTTTGAGATAGTCTTGCATGCTTGGGAGCTTTCTATTTTGGACTGTGTTTTGTATGCATCTTTGGGTGCATTTTTTTGTGATTAGAGCTCTTGTTGATTTGGAGGAAATTGGAGAGCATTTGATACTTTGGCACTGTTATTTTGGAACTGTGTTTTTGACATTCAAAGCTTGCTGTGTGGAGAAAATCCTTAAATGGAGAGGTAGGATTTTTTTTATTCCTTATTGATGTTATTTTCTTATTGTGTTGTGTGTATGGTGCATGCATTGTTTTATTTGGTGGTTGGCATGGTAGACTGCCTTAGGAATGGTGTAGGAGAAGGCTACAGGGAATTCTTGTGGGGGGCATAAGGGAAATGCCATGGACATCAGAATTTTGAGGAGGGAGTTTTGGGTTTGGTATCCACCATGGAAAATAAATAGCTTGCATTTCTTACTTTTGCGGGGGAATAAGGGATAAAATTTTGGGGGGCATAAGGAGGGGTTAGGAGATATAAGGTTTATGGGTTATGATATGTTACATTGGCGGTATGATTTTCTGGTAGATGCCCAATCCCCCAATTGGGAGGTATAAGTAGCTTCCCCCATAGTACTTTTTCATTTGGCTTGCATGATCAAGCCTGAGTTCTGTTTTGATATGTTTTATATGCAGTTGTGAACAGTTGTTTGCTTTTGGTGTTGCTTTGTTTTTTAAAAAGGAAAATGTGTATGTGAAAGAATGTTGTGTGTGGAAGCCAATTCTTTCCATGGTTGAATTGCACCTTTTATCACATCTTGGTTGGGGCTCAAGGGCTAATGATGAAGGAAGGATTCTCCTTTCATTGGATGTCTTGGCTGGGTGGAGAGCGTTGCCTTTCCCCCTCTTTTTTGAGATAAATTTGGAGAAAAAAGAAATGGAGCATGTTGCTTGTCCTTGAGCAATGAGGAAAATACAGTTTGACAGTCCCTTATTTTGAATCACAGTTTATTTGCAATCCCTTCCCACTTTGATGTGGATGAAATTGTATATATTAATTTTGCAATGAAGAAAATATGTATGTAAATTTATGAAGAAAGATTGATATTTTGGAAATGTGCAAATGTAAGGAGTTATATTCCATTCTCTGTACATTGAAAAGGAATGTGAAGAATTGTTATATGTAATGTGTATAATATTTTAGAAATCAAATGTAAATATGATAAAATTGTTTAGATGCAAGTCATTGGAAAAAAATGCAAGGATTGCAATTCTCCTTTGCATTGTGTAAAATAATTGTATTGGAAATATTGGATTGGGAATGGAATCTTGGTGAATTAAAATATCTATTGGAAAAGGAAGAAATGCGACATGGAAAGTATGTTGTATTTTGCATCCTTGGAATTACATGTAAATTTGGAAGTCAGTAACTTGTAATTTGATCTTGGAATGGATTTGTTTAGTAAATAACTATATGCATTAGATTAATTTATAAACTTTATGCCACACTTAAATGATAAAATTGAAAAATAGATCCTTTAAAAATTTGATCACTGGCATTGTGACTTTTAAAACTGGTAATTCTAAATAAAATACACAGTTTGAACCAGCACTTAACAATCTACCTAGAAACTACATGGAGAGAGCCAAGGGTAAAAGGATCCTTCAAAGTGAGGAGGAAGAGGGGGTCATTGATGAAGTCTTCAAGAAACTGCAGTCCCTTGATGGTAGATTGGGGAATTCCAAAAGCCACAATGACTAAATTTTATCTGCCCTCAAAAGCATCTATAACTTCATTGAACAACATGTCCACAGTGTTCTGTTAGTTTAAGTTGGAATCAATGAATTCCATATGGGGCCCTAATTGAGACATAGGGACATTGCAACTCTCTCTAAGCAGACATCTAAGGACTCTCCTCTCAGATCGAATGGCCATTGCCATGTCTATCATGTCACTGCCCGGCCAGTCAAGGACCAAGATCTGACAGAGCCATCAAGTAACGGGCTGTTGTGCTGCGGTTTTTTGGCTGCGATCTGGCTGTCATCGAGTGGTTCTGGAGCTCGTTTTTTCGTGGAGATTGACATTTTTCTACTTCTCAAAATGGTTTCTTTTTGATCTTGTCTTCTTATGTTCTGAGATCTCTGTTCGTTAGATCCACTGTTCACCGTTATTATAATATCATGGCTGTTGAGCCTTCAAAACTGGCTGTTGTTGCCCCCCCTCTGGGCTACTTCTCTCATATTTTCTATCTGGATTTTGAGCCCTTTTTTATACAGGGTATAGTCCCTTCAAAACTATTTTCCCTTAGTAAAAAAAAAAACAATCTACCTAGAAAACTTAAAATCCAACAAGACATACTAGTAATGAACTCAAATTGACGAGAATATTTAAGAGAATAACTTGAACCATTGAAAATTTGAGCTTAATCTCCTTCTCAACCATTTCCTATCATTTGTTGGAAAAAATCCCAAATTGGAATCAATTGTACTAAATTCAATTTCCTAAAACACTCTAAACTCTTCCTACACTAATCCGCCATGTTTGTTTGACATGTTGAGTGAAGGAGGAGATATAATTTAATCAAAATTGAAAGTTGGAAACTTCCCAGTTGGCTAATTAAAAGCCTGTAGATCCTTTTTACAAAATTGACCCCTTAAACTTCATCAAAAAGTAAAATTTTCATTTCTTGTGCAAAGAGGGCATCAAGATATTTCTGAAAAGTCATCATTTTCCCAAACCTGATATTTCTAGCTCAAGTTATGGCACTTTGAAGCTTTCTTACCTTGGCAGGAAAATTTGGGAAAATTTTCCCTGGTGGGCCCGCAACCCAAAAATTTCCCGTCAAAATTGGTCTTAGAAATTTTTCAAAATATTTTGGCTCAAGAAAATTTTCATCTTTTTCTCCTCCAGCCCACAGCCAATCAAAGGCTACCACGTGTCCTCATGGGGCAGCAACAGAGGCGTGGCGACTTTTTGCCCTTTGATTTTTTTGAAAATTTTGGAAAAAATTTCCATTTCACCCTGTCGGCCCACAGCCAATCAGAGGGTGCCACATGGCACCTTGGGGGTCGCAGTAGAGGTTTGGGAGAAATTTTTCTTTTGTGCCACAGGGGAAAAAATTTCAAAAAATTCCTTGCGACCCGCTAACCTACCTAAGGAGATTTCTCCTCCTCTTGACATGTGTCCCCTTGGGGAAAATTTTCTCCCAAAACTCCGACGAACCATATCTTGAGTTCCTGAAGGATTTAGGAGCACTTATTTATATCACCGGAAAGGTGAGAAAATTTCCTATCCATTGGGAATGGTTTAGGGAAATTTTGGAAGCATTAGGTATGAGAAAAATCAAGTTGAAACTTTGAGCTTGTTAGAGAGTGGGTATGGGAGTAAAATTGCTCCATGAACCTAATTGAAATTTATAGCCCTAAGTTTTGGACATTGTGACCTCTGAGAGTTGTTTTTAAGGGAGAAGTTTGTCCCAGTGAAATTGAATTTCTCTAGAACCTATCAGTGGCATAGCTGTTTCTTTGCAACTTGGTGGTAGACACTCCTAAATCAAGTTCGGGGAGTGGGGTAAGTGAGACCTTACTCTATTGATTTTAAGTATGTATTCCCTTTCTCACTGCAATTAAACCTTGCTCTAGTCTTGACCTTTTGGAATTAAATACCTTAGGGTATTTAATTGTTTTTGTTCCCTTAACCCTAAAATTTTTAATCAAGGAATATTTAGCAAAAATGTCAATGTAATCAGTAAAAAAAGTAATCCCTAGAGAGATTTGAGCTAGGTGTGGACTTATTGCACTTTATTGCTCTATAATGTGAAATCAGTAATCATTATAATGGGATAAGGTTATTAGTTGAATTTAATTGTCTTTGAGAATTTGGTTGTGTACTCCTAGCCCCTTAAAAAAAATAATTATTCCATAATTTTCTAACTAAACCTAGGTTTTTCATGGGTCTCAAGTGGGTTGTTTTAACCAGGCATCACAATATTTATCTTTTTTAGGTGTCAATAGGATACATGGAATTTACCCTTCTCCATCTTTGTAGGTGGCACACACACTTCCCCACTTCTCCATCTTGTAAAGGTATTTTCTAATGCATTCAATATATAAACTATCTTTTGGATCATGTTCAGTTTCTATCTCTCTCACAAATTTACTGTATTTGTGCACTCATATTTTATCAGTGCTTGATATTGGCCCACATTCTCACATGGTACTAGATCTCATCCTAGTAATTGAATGCCATGGTTTTATTGTGTTTATTTTGTTAGAATATTGAGTTTTTTAAGCTTGTTACTGCAGATTCTTTGATCTATGAGTATGATCTTCTCTTACGTCTTTAGGTGATCTGAAGAATCATAAAAGAGTGAAGGAAATATGTGTTTTTAGAACAAATTTCATTTTGTACATCCTCTAGAGAAGTGGAATGTAGCTTTAAGTCTGGATTTTTCCAAAACCTTAGGATCCATAGTAAACTCGAGTATGCTTTGAATAAGGATAGATATGGTATTTTTCTACTTTTTATGGTCATCTTTGGGCTATTTGGTGAAATTTTGAAATGTGCCAAAGTTCCATTTTTTTGGGTTTTTATAGAAAATAAGAGGGTGTTTTTTCAGTTTGTAAGATCTAATGGATACATTATTTTTAGGTGGATTTTGAATCTATCCAAGTTTGGTTATTGTAATTTTCTTAGCGACCATATCAACCTTCTCTTGAACATTATACTTATTGTATGGAGGAAGATATGACTAGACCTATACTCGTATTGCACAAAGGTGTTTCCTGGAGTTGAGGATGCGACATTACCTATCTGTGTGGTTTGTTATTGTTAGTTTGTTGTTGGGTAATTGTACCTGTGTGGGTGTATAGTTGCATGTTGCATTTGTGTGGCACAAAAAAACCTATGTGTATGTATTTTGAGGAAGAGGCATTATATTGGGTTGTAGGTCATTGATATTTGTAGGTCAACTAACCCTAACCCTAGGCACATTTAACTTTCCACTTGCAACTTTTTGTAACCTTAACCCCTAGTCATGACCAGCCGAAGGGGGCTTAACTTATAAAAGATTTTTTTTTTGTCTAAAGTGCAAGAGGAAGTGTTGTTTTTTGTAAGAGAAGGGATTTTGTAAGATCCATAACTTTCTATTGGAAACTCGTTTTGAGGTGCCATTTTTTTGAAGTTGTGTTTTTTCGAGCTCTTTGCATCAATGTTGCTTTCAATTTCTTATTTGGACTCCATGTGGATTTTTGAAGCCTCAACAAATTTTATTCACATTATAGTATAAAGTGTCATATATTGTGGTAATGTAATATTGAAATAAAATAAAGTTCTACTTTGAGGGTTTCATCATTGGTTTTGATATTAAATTCCTTCATTTTATAGTCGAAATGAATTTAGAGAACTATTTTTCCTAGAAATAAGGGATACATGATCACTACATATTACATGATCTAATGCCCTATCTTCTTGGAATCGTTCATGAGCCTAATGACTATAAAAAGAAGATGAAGTGGTTGAACAAAAATGACATGGTTTATGGACTAATTATTGATTAGAAAAATTATTTCCTAAGTATTAGAGGTGTATAAGATCAGGGCACATAGGAAGGGGTTATGTAGGTATGCGTGGAAGTTCAACAAAAGAAGGGCGCGCCAGGGGAAGAAAGATTTCGGGACTTAGCCATTTTGCATGTTATGGGCTAAGAATAGGATTGAGTACAAGGCATGCATTAGATAACGATAGAAGACTTGAAGGCTACACAAAGCTATTTTTGGGAACAATAAGAAGATTAAGAATCATACAGAGTTTGAACTAATAATAAAATTAGATCTAAAGTTAATTATAGGTAATCTATTATTAGGTGAAGATTACATGCTTCTTTAGTTGCTTTTGTAGCCATGCATGGCTCTTTTGAGCATGCAGCCTATTTTGAGAGTGCATGTGCGGTGAAGGGAAAGTCCCCACCCCTATATATGTATTTATTTACATGGTTTTGGGTGACTGAGATCAACCGTTATATTGTGACTGAGTAATGTTGCTTTTATGATGCGCGCATGACTTTGTTTTGCTAGTTTTGGTGTATTCAACTACTATATTTTATGGTGGATTAATATAATGGATTATTATGGATGGTTACTGGTTATTGACATATCTGTTACTAGTTCTTGTATGGTAAATATGTTCTTGATCCTTATTTGATTTATTATGTGCTATGGTTGTGATCTAGTTCTTGTTATGATTTTCTTTGATTACTAAAAAGAACGATAACCAGATCGTACCAAGACAAGAACACACATGATAATCAAACACCATGATCAATAAGATGAAAGTAATTCACCTAAATAAATTTACATAAACCTTTGCAAACAAATGAGCATCAATCTCATATATTATTATGGAACTCAATGAAATACAATGAGAATGGACCTTGCTTATATAGGCAAGGAATAACAATCTAAGAACAAGTCAAGGTCATAGATCAAGCCATAAATCGAGGAAATAACTAGTCATCAAAGAACTAGTCAAGACCATAGATTTATGAGAGAACTAGACATCAAGGATCTAGTCAACACCATAGATCAAGGAAAGAACTAGTCAATACCATAGATCAAGGAAAGAACTATACCTAACGACTAGATGATATATCCTAATATATAAATAAGATAAAAGAAATATCCACACACATAAGTGGGTGAGGATAAATACAATAAAGGTAAATAAAGTACCTAGGTGAACATGAGATAAGGTAAATATCTACTCTAATAATTACTTGTTATGGAATATACAAATGATCATGCTAACATCTTGACAAAGATGGTATAAAAAGAGGGACCTAGTACCTTTGTGCATTTCAAGTGAGCACTCATATCTGTCTGTGTGATGGGCCAACGTGTCTAGGGTTTGCGTAAGAAATATGGACTACATTTTTGTTCTATTATCAAGATCTATTTTTAAGTTGTTGCAAGGATGTTTCATGATGAAGACGTATTAATTTACTTTGGACAACATTGAGGGTTGGGTTTCACACTTATAAGACCAGTTTGATCATAGATATAATACTGGACCCAATTTTGATGCTCGCGTGTGGATTGAAGAACATCTGTATCATGAAATCTATGAGACGTTATTTTTTTATTCTCCTATAGATTTATACGAGTGGCTGGTCGCATATGCATCAAAGTGGAATTGGAGATATATATCAATTATTTGGATACAAGAAGATTATGAGGCCTTATATGATGTTGATGTGATTTGGACACATGCTTTAGATCATTTATGGAGTGATGTTTTGCTAGTTATACATTGGAGTATGATGTTTCTACTTATTCGTATCTAGAGGTTGTCGAGTTTTAGTTCTTACACGAACCCAAAGGATATTATTTGTGTGTTATCCCTTTAACGATTAAGATATTGTTGGTGAATTTGGATTTGGAAGAATGACCTATGGCTAGCTAAACCTCAGCCATGTGCGCGGGCAGGAGCAACTATGGTGAAAGAGGGCAGACCTTATGGCAGAAAAGGAAAGAGAGGAAAGAAGACTTAAGTATAATGAAGTGCGGGAGAGGGAATTAGTGAAGAAGCATGATATTGAGGAGTCTCTGGAGTTGTTATCTAATTTTTAAACCCCTACAAAATGGAAAACTTAATAGGTCTAAATGTTGGCAGTTGATGAGTGTAACACTTTAAAATTTGATAGGGTAGATCACGAGTTTGTCTCCTTTCGTGATGAGCTAGCGAGCTGTAACAAAGGTCTAGGCTGATTGGCAAAAGAAAAGGTGACAAATTTTTTTGCGGTAGCAAACTTTAAATTCTATCAATTGGTAGAATTTTATATGATACTGGCCAGTAGAATTTTATATTCTACTAATCGGTAGCAGGGTTCATAGGAAACAAAGGGAAAATGGTGTAGAGGCACCGGTAACACTCAAAATGCTACAGGTTGGTAGCATGTACAAATGCTACTAATCGGTAGAAAATTTGGCGGTACTATCAGAGGATGGTTAATGGTCGCTGGTAGCATTTTTTGTGCTACCAACTAGTAGCAAAAAGGTGACAACAAGGAGAAATCATTCGACAACAAAGCCGTCGGTAGAATTTGTATGGATGCTATCGACCGAAAACATATTTTAAGATACTAACTGATAGTGGGGAAAACATGTTACTGGCTGGTTACATTTATGCAACTGACCGAAACCAAGAAGAATTATACAACTGAATAAATGTAAGAACAAACCAAACAATAATGAAAGTAGTAAAAAGTGGTTGAACCACCAGTTTAATGAGGTATGGCACCCAGGTCCACCCATGTAAGAAAAGTACCGATTTGTATGGCCTTCATACTTCTTTAATGAAATTTGTCAGTTGGTGAGGCAATTTCGAGGATCTTCTTCATTATATTGTAAAATTCACCTCATTTTGAGGAGAAACATTCTAGAATGTAAAGGAATTCTATCAAAATTGTTCCAACACTTTTATGAGTTGTAGGCCTCAAATTTGGGCATTTTAAAAGAATTCTTTCCTTATGCCTATAGTGTAATGGATTGTGCATCTTTCTAAGAAATAAAATTAATGTTTTATCACATTTCTTTCCCTAACTTGATTTGTATTGCCTTCTTTGCCTTTCATTACATTTGCAAGTATATTGTGCATACTGTTTTATTTTGCAGGGTTCAAATTTGTTGTGCTCCACGAGGATGGAGATGTAAATGTTGTTTCAGACTGTGGCACTTTTGTCTTCCCTCTCCAAATTTGTTTCCTTCCCATTTTCACTCACTTAGAATATCTCCACCCCCTTGTTCTTGGTGTTATTACCTCCCTTAGTTTAGGAATTTCATTTTATGCATCTCTTTTCTTCCTTGGTCTCTTGGAAATTCTAGGTCAATGTTAATATAGTTGCATTTTCCCTTTCTATGAGTAGTTTTAGCATTTGAATAGGTGGAGGAACCAACCTTGTCTAGAGTTATGTATAATTTACAGGGTCCCACACCTTGAGACAATCCCATTTTAGAAAATTACAATGATTTCCTAAACATTCATTTGTAAGAATTCAGGGGTGATTTAATTTTGCACTAACAGTTTTGGCACGCCTAGTTCAACCATAAGTCAATATTTTAAGTTTCATCAAGTTTGGATGTGTACCTTGGTGAGATTCTAGCCTTTAGAGGCTCTATAATAACACATTTAGTGACTCCATAATTCAAATCAATTGGTTTCACTAGTGTAAGTGCTCAAGTTCATGGGAAGAATTCAGATGAGGTCCAGAATAGCAGAGGAGGGAGCTTTTGAGTACCTACATTTATCACCTAGAAGGGGAAGAAGAGGAAGATTCGTTTAAAGGTCACCTTCACCACCAAACAATACTCTTTCTACTTCACCTCCTGGTAGGCGTTTCTTGCAGTCTACTAGAGTTCTCAAGTCTATTACAATGGTAGCATAATTTTTTTTGGGATTTTTCAATTTTACAGACAGCAATCCTCTTACTCTTAATGCCAAAAATCCCATTCTAGAATATTATCTCAAGAGCATCCCTTTCTTCATCATGGAGAATAATACTACTCTAGCTGACCACATTCAGGATATTGCCAATGTATGTGCTATCCATTAGATTGTTGAACAAGATGTGGCAATTAGGCTACTGGCTTCTTCATTCAAAGGAAGAACTTTGCAATGGTTTAGGAGTCTAGCGGCAGGGTCAATTACTAATTAGAATGAGTTATGCACAACCCTCTACATTCAATTTGGAGAGAAAGTGGATAATATGTCTTTGCTAGAAGAACTAAATACAATCAAGAGAGCACCAAATGAGTAGATGGCTGATTTCAACTTCAGATTCCAAAGAACATGGGACAAGATTCCAATTTTTGTGAGACCAACAACTGAAGGTGTATTTCTTTATTTCCTTAGATATTTAATTCTGATATATCTATTATGATATAATCTATGGGAGGGATAACCTTACCAAGAGCTTATTCCATAGCCATTAGGGTTGAGAACTACCTAATCCAAGATGGTAAACTTACACCTAGGCCACCTATGCCTCTTTATCTAGAAATGGGGAATCCTAGGTCTAGTCAAACCCATACATTAGCTCCTTTTCCCGCCCCTATAAATCATAGTTCCAATGAGGCTTCTACCTCTTCTTCTAACACCTCAACTAAAATCCAGGAAGTCATTAAGAAATTGAAAAATTTAGCGAACAAATTGGTGAGCCTAAAGAGACAGTAGGCCCCAAATTTCAGACCTTATCAGCCTCAAGCCCAACTAAATAGGCCTCCATATCAGCCTAATAGACCTCAAGTTCAAGATGCAAGTAAAAATTAAGGAAAACCTCCAGCTTCTAGACCATTTCAGCCATACAATCCTAATACGACTTCAACATCCTAGGCCTTGGTTCTAGTCTAGAATAATGTTACACAGGAATATGAATGGTGTTTCTCTTATGGTCAACCCCATAATCAGGCAACATGTTTTAATGGTATGCTAAACTAGGCCTTGATGGTACAATGTGTTGGTGTGTCTCAAGAGATAAATGAAGAAGAAAATCAGTAGTAATTAGGCACTTAACAAGTAACATAGAATGATACTTCACTAGTGAATTAACAGATAGAGGATTTCTGTGGTATAAATTAGCCTCCTTCATAGGGGGTAGTAGCCAACACAAGGTATAGGAAAAGAAATATAGAGGGAGGACAATCATCAAATGTGGGTTTTTCTCAACCTTATATCATACCCCAAGGATTCGGTAGCTCAAATACAATCCCAAACTCACAAAATCATCCTAGAGTGCCTATTGTAGCAACTTATGTATAGGAAAAGGAAGTGCTAAGTAGAGGAAAATAGAAGGATATCCCAAATTCATTTAAAATCATTGAAAACATGAAGAAAACAAATGTAAGCATCTCTATATGGGAATCTCTAAAAATTCTAGGCCAAAGGGACCTTTTACAAGAAGCCATAGCTAACTTACCCATCTCAAATGAGTCAGGTAAGCATCAAAGAAAAGGTCAAAAAGGTAAAAACGTGAGTTCAACTTGTCAAGAAGGAGTTTAAGGAGGTAAAAAAGGTAAAAACATGAAACTTCCTCCATTCTATGTATCTCTAATCATTGGGAGCAATCTTGTACACAATTGCATTATTGATTCTGGAACAAGTAGCTCAGTGATGCCCAAACAAATAGCAGATTAGCTGGGTTTGAAGTATGAACCTATTTCTAAAGGGGTGGTACAATTAGATGGGATGTCAGTGGGATCAATTGGAATCATCAAGTATCTAAATCTAACATTGCATGCATGCCCAAATGTCACAGCTCAACAAGACATATAAGTGATTGATTTACCCCCACTTTTTGCTGTGTGTTTGTCAAGGTATTTCATGGCTAAAATTGGCTGGTACTTATAAGCTGATTGGTCCCACATGTTTTTAAGCATGAGGTATGGAGCCAAAGCAACAATCCAATCAGAACCTATTGTTTTTCTCCATATTGAGCCTCATGTACTAAGTCCAATCAATGCAAATTGCTCAGATTTTAATCAAGAATATTTCCCAAGCACTCTAGAAACGAATACCAAGGTTGGAAGCATTCTAGATTTGACTCTTGATGAATTGGAAAACAAAATACATGCTTTTGATCCATACAAAGAGATGGAAGAGGCTGAGTTTGGAATCTATTTCTTATACGAGGAGAATCCACCTCTTCCTAGTATCACCAAACCAGATGGCAAAGATGGCAATGAAGTATGGAAAATATTATTTCATGGCTCAAGGAGTAAACAAGGTGCTAGAGGAGGAGAAATTATTGTATCACCTCAAGGTATAAATTATTATTCAAATTTCTACTTTTAGCTTAGCTATTCAAATAATGTAGCTGAGTAAGAAACATTAATCCATGGATTGAATTTGGCAAGGAAAATAGGTATAAAGAACTTGCAAGTTTTTGGAGATAGTGAGAAAGTTGTAAACCAAGTTAAGGGACTCAATTCTACTAAGAATGATATTATAAAGAGTTACAAGAATCGGGTATGGGATATCATTAAATACTTTGAGGAATTTAATGTTGATTCCATTCAAAGGAAGAAGAATGAGGCTGTAGATAGGCTTGCCACAATTGGGGCAACATTTGATGTTGTTGAGAATATCAAGAGGGATCAAACTCATCCTCATATCAAGCTAGTCGTGAGACCAGCAGTTCTGGAGAACAACAAAAGCTGGAAGGTATTTGAGAATGATCAACAGATCATTAAATTATTACAAGAGGAAGCTGATTTTTTTGCCAGAAACCAAAACAAGTTGGAGTAGTAGTATGGTGATCAAGTAGTTCAACTGAGGACGTAAACAATGCCAAAGGGTTTGGTGACTCTAGAGTCAATCTTCAATCCTAATTATCAGTTCCATAAAGTGGAAGTGAACATCACGATCAAAGGAGAGGATTCAGATCCCATTTTAGTTTGAGAGGGTAAAATACTATAGATTGGCAACGTGATTACTAATCAAGAAAAATCTGATTTCATACAACTTTTCCAATGATTCCCCAATGTCTTTTCTTAGAGTTATGAATATTTTATGGGATTTAATCCAAAGTTAGAACATCACACCATTGAGCTAAATCCGGAAGCTAAACCCATAAGGAAAAATCAAAGGCCGATGAACCCTCATATCGAGCCTCTAATGAATTAGGAACTGAACATGTTCATTGAGGAAAGTAACATCTTTTTAATCAAACACTCTGCATGGGTACAAAATCTAGTGCTGGTTAGGAAAATAAATGGAGAAATTGGGTTGTGTGTATATTTTCGAGACTTGAATAGATATTCTCTCAAGGATCAAATTATCCACTTCCCTCCATGGAGAAAATATTATAGGTAGTAGTTGGATCAAAAAGGTTCTTTCTCCTAGATGGCTACTTAGGCTATAATCAGACTATGGTGAAAGAGGAAAACCAATTAAAAAAACTTCACTGATGAGACTAGAATATGCCCATTAAATGTACAATAAATGATCTCATCTTACTCTCCTTTTTATTAAGGTTGACTACAGTTTGTGACTTTTGTTTGATCTAATATGAGTTAAGATGTAATTGTCCATCTTTTGTTGATTATAATTCTAATGTTTAAAAGCTCTTTAATTCCTAAAAAAGTGTTTTAGAAATTCAGTTTTATAATAAAGCAGGTCACAATCAGGTGGAAGAATGAAGTATGAAGCGATCAACATGTTTTTGAAAGTATTTGTTTCAATACAGCTTAGTTCCAGAACTTCCAAGCTAGTTTGGGAACTCCTTTACACAGTCACAAGCTTTATCACTTACTTCTGTAACTTTCGGACTTACTTCCGGAAATCTAGTACTTAGTTTTGGAATTATCAGAATTAGTTCTGGAACTCCTGTAGATAGCTCCGAAACTCTCTTCGTTAAACTTAGAACTATTCCTTTAGTTTTAGAACTCTTCTAAAGTTCTGGAACCGATAAAAATATATTACAAATGGCCGATGATTTGTCAAATCAATGATCCTATCAATCAGAAGCATATTAGAAGACTTCTAACTCTCCATACTTGTAGATCTAGGATAATTATCACACATCTGTACATCCAACCATGTTCTAATTCAACATCTATTCTAGGAACAATTTAGCTCCATCATATCAGTGAAATAGTTACGGCCATAAATGCACCCCTGGAAGAAGTATATACATTCAGACCTGCATATAGACTACATATAGGAATATAGATATAGAACAAGAATATAGATATAGATTTATATACACAGATCCAACACATTTTTGTAATGCAAAATGTTTTATCAATAAAATAGCCATTTCTGTTTTGAGAGAAAATTAAGTTGTCTAATCCTATTTCAAGGTGGAGCAAGGGCCCTCCTCCAAGAACCAGGATCCTCATTTTTTTTGGTATTTATATTTTTAGAGAAAATATCTTAGATCTGTTAATTCTGTATCACTTTCAATTCCTTAAGTTGAAATTTTTTGTAGACTTATTCCTGCAGGTGTTCTAGATTAAGTTCTTATTTCTTTACAATCATTTTTCTAGGAATTCTCAATTTTGTGTTTATTTTTGTAATGTTTATTTCTAAAAATTCCTTTCTTCAAAGTGTGTTTACTTCCAAGGAAAAGTGTGTTTACTTCCAATAATTCATTTCTATAAAGTGTGTTTACTTCCAACATGTTTTCATAGTTTGATTCCAGTAAGGTTTTAAACCAAGAAGTCCTTAAGAAATTGAAAATATCCCCTATAAAGTACAAAATACCTACAATCAATTACTAGATCACTAAGATTCTTCTTGTTTCATTTAGCTTTAGACACACCCCTGGTTTGAATATGACATCAACATAAAGTTGATTAAATGAAGGGAATAATGACACCCATCATTTTTGGCGCCATTGTCGGGGACCCACTAGTTAGAATTTTATAATTAGGTGTCAACAAGAGCAACAATCATACATTTAGTAATTGAAGAAATATTCCCTAAGCTATTACAAAATTTATGAGTAGACCAAGTGACTCCAAGGGTAGATTTCTCCCAAAAATATCTGAACAAGAATTAACATCATCCTCTAGTTTAAATAAGGAAGTTGACCAAAAATTGGAGGCATCATTATCCCCTGTAAGACAAGAAGCAAAATTGCCACCTTTGAAATTCTTGGATCAGTCACCAGAAGGAAGTGGAAATTTTAGGAGAAGGATTATTTCTCAAGATCCATTTAGGGTAAGTTTTGATTCTTAATTGAGTAGTCAACCTCCTACTCCTGAGTTTTCACCTTCCCCGAAGCAGATCACATACCACATTGATTGGGACAAAATTTTAGAAAATACTTCAGAAATGGAACGCGAAGCTGAAAAGGAACCTAATAGGAACTTTACTTATCCAATTCAATTGGATGATGATGATACACCAATGAAAAATATTTCACTTGCACATTTACCCACATTTAGAGGGATGTCATCTGAAGACCCTGACCAATTTCCATTTGATTTTAAGGTACTATGTCAGACCTATGACTACAAAATAGATAATTAGAAACTCAAGTTGTTTCCATCCACTCCGAAGGATGCAACAATGAGGTGGTTCATGGGATTAACATCCAAATCTATTCCCACTTGGGCACAAATAGAAATTGCCTTCCTAGACAAATATCAATATCAGTGTAGAGGGAGAAATAGGAAGGAAGAGTTTTTCAAAATCAATCAGGAGGAGGATGAAACTATAGAAGATTATTTGGACAGATTCCTCTTTGTAAGTAAAAGGTGTGGATTTTTGCTTCAAGAAGAGTTAAGTAAAACCATTTTTCTTAAAGGTTTAGAAGATGAATCTAGGGAAGCTCTTAACTTGATAGGAGGTGGAAACATTGATCAATTAAGGATGAATGAAATTTTAGACATTTGTAGAAGCTATTCCAGAACAAGGGGTGGACCTAAGAAGGAAAATTCAATGAAAAGTTTGAATCCAGATATGAACAAACTAATGGATGAATTAGAAAACTTTAAAACAGACATTTTAGTTCAATTAACCTCTATTATGGATGGATTACAAGCTAAAGCAAATGCCAAAACTGAACCATTAGCCATGTATTGTCCTAGATGCAGGAAGAAGTATGTAATAAGGGAATGTCATTTGGATAAAATAGAAGTATGTCTTATCTATGAATCTAAAGAACATGATATTCACGCTTGGTTCTCTTCTTCCACTCCTAAAGAATTAGCTCAAACAAACTAGTACATCATCCACTACAGAAGAATTAAATTTTATCCAAAGACAACCTACCCAAGGACAGTTCATGCCAAGGTCTTCTCCTAATCCTTGGATGATGCCATGGGATGCTCAAACAGTACCACAAAGTTGGGGACAACCACCCTGGGCCCCTCAGCCAACTTGGAATCCCCAGGATTGGGCAAGTCAAGCTTGGTATACCTAGGGACATCAACAACCATGGACTATTCAAAATAACCAGTATGCTTGGTCACAACCTAGATGGAGTCCTAATAACTATGCTCAAGTGAAAACATATCCTAATCAGAATCAACAAGCCATAATGGGTGCCCTAGCAAAAAATTCACAAACTGAAAATGTGGTTCAAACGCAAATGTTGGCACAACCAGTAGCAAACCCAAGAAATAAACAAACAACTCCTATATACGGAACACAACTAGAAAAATCATTTGATCTAAATGCCATGGATTGTAAGGATATTCAAACTAGATCTAGAAAAATAGTTAGCAGTACACCTGTTATCATCACTAAAATGACATAAGAAAATGAAACCCCTAGTTTGGTTGCCCCCAAGAAAGATGAAAAAGAAAGAGATAAGGAACCAGAAAGAAACTCTACTGAAACTCCATTTCCAGAGAGGTTTAAAGAAGCTATAGAAATTAAGGAATTTGAATTGGTGTAGGAACTAAGGAGGTTGAATATTGAAATATCACTGTTACAAGAAATTAAGGACATTCCAAAATTGAACAAATTAATCAAAATGTTATGTTTGAAAAGGCCTGGAAGAAAGAAGCAGTACCTCAGGACTATTATGGTAGATGGGAAACTTGTTGAATTATTAGCAGGAAAGCTCCTACTTCTCAAATATGGAGATCCTGGAAGCCCTGTTATTTATGTCTCTATATGGAATAAAGATATACATAATGTTTTGGTTGATTTGGGAGAAGCTATAAATGTAATGACAGTGGAAACTTTGAAAAAATTACCATTAATAGGTATACAACCTACTAACACCATATTATAGATGGAAGACCAGTCTGTAGCAAAACCAAAAGGAGTTATTGGAGATTTGGTGGTTATGGTGGAGTCATTAAAATATCTAGTCGACTTTCTTATATTGCAGCCAAAAGGTAAAACATTGGGTTATCCTATTATTTTGGGCAGACCATGGTTAGCTACAATTTCTACCTTTATTGATTACAGGTTAGGTGATATAACTATTTCAAATGGTAATAATTCTAAGAAAATTTCATTATATTCCTCTGCACAACCTTTTAGTGATAATCAAGAGCAATTATGGGTTGATAATCCTGATATTAATGAGTAAAATTTTTATTTGTTGGCCATGATCACATTGCAGGATCACATACGAGAGATAGAAGATATGATTAAAACACCATTGAATGTACACCAATCATCCTTGGAGGGTCAGGAATAGTTATGGAACCTATAGAATCTATTCCAGAACCATCACAGTTAGTTCCAGAACCATCATAATTAGTTCTAGAACCACACCAACAGCAATTCCCTGCAAATGAAGATAATTTCACTTCGGAGGAATGATATTTCCCTTGGGGAGAGGAATAATTTGTAGCTTTAGATTCACATATATCAAGAGATGATGAAGAATCTCTGGAAAACAACAGTGATGAAGAGTTCGACCTTCAACAAGATAAGTATCATAATTCTTCTTACTATCCTTTGTCTAACATTTTGTCTCAAGGAAATTTTGGAGATGTTGCTGCATATCATATGTTGTTTCCAAATGCATGTCCACTAAATAATTTAATGGAATCCTTTCAACAAATTAGTTCATCATATGCTGGAACCAAATATGTTGAGATTCAACTGGGTAAAATTTTGAATATTAATAGCTGGTTGAAGAACGATGAAGAATCTAAAATGTTTGATGTTTTGAAAGATCATACTAAAGCTTTTTCTTGGGATTACAAAGATATGAAAGGAATCCACCCAAGTATCTTCACTCATCACATCTATATTGAAAGCATTAGACCAGTTAGGCAACCTCAGAGAAGGATTAATCCAACCTTAAGGGATATAGTCAAACAAGAAATTGAAAAACTCTTACAAGTAGGTTTTATCTACCATGTCTCAGATAGCCAGTGGGTGTCTCCTCTTGTAATTGTCCCTAAAAAGAGTGGAAAATGGAGAATTTGTGTTGACTATAGGGAACTGAACAAAGCCACACTGAGAGATTATTCTCCCTTACCATTCATAGATCAAGTCTTAAACAACGTTTTAGGTAAACAATACTTTTTCTTCTTGGATGGTTTTAGTGGATATAGTCAAATCAGAGTTGCTACTAAAGATCAGGATAAAAATAAATTTACATGTCCATGGGGTACCTTTTCCTATAGGGTATTACCATTTGGACTATGTAATGCTCCAACAACCTTTCAAAGAGTTGTATTAGCAATTTTTGCAGACCTAACAAATGACTGTGTATAAGTATACATGGATGAATTTATTGTGTATGGAGATACATTTGATGATGCCTTGAAAAATTTGGATAGAGTATTGACAAGATGTGAGCAACACCACTTGTCTCTTATCCATGAAAAATGTTTGATGATGGTTGATGAAGGGATTGTATTAGGACACCATATTTCAAAACGAGGAATTCAGGTTGATCAAAACAAAATCATAATTATTTCAGACTAACCTATTCCTTAGACCCCCACTGATATCAAGTCATTTTTAGGACATGCTGGGTACTATAGATGCTTTATCAAGGATTTTAGTAAAATTGCTACCCCCATGTTTAATTTTCTTACCAAGGACTGTGAATTTATTTGGGATGAAAAGTGTCAACACACTTTTAAATAAATTAAAGAGAAATTAATAATTGCCCCAATATTGAGATGACCTAATTGGGAGAAACTTTTTCATATCCAAAAAGATGTCTCAAATAATTCCATTGGTGTAGTTTTAGGATAGAAATATGAAGAAGGGAAAATTTATGCTATCTATTACCTTAGCAAAAGTATTACTCCCACTGAAAGAAATTACACCACCACTAAAAAATAATTTCTCGCTATGATCTATGCAATTCATAATTTTAGACATTACATTATAGGGTACAAAATATTTATACATACAAATCACTTAGCAATTAAATATATAATGAACAAACCAATGGTTGGAGGTAGAATAATTAGATGGTTATTGCTTTTACAAGAATTTTATATTACCATTGTGGACAATCTAGGTAAATCTAATGTGGTAGCTGATTTCTTGTCAAGACTAACCACTATAGGGGAGCAAGATCTAGTCAAGGACAAATTTCCAGATGAACAATTGTTTGTTATTTAAGTTGATACACCATGGTTTACTGATATGGAAAATTATATTGCAAAAGGGAAGTTTCCTCCTTCTTTCACCAAGAAACAAATAAAGAAGTTAATCAAAACTAGTTCACAATTCAAATGGTTAAATGGAATGCTATTTAAGTGTGGTCTTGATTTGGTTTTACGCAGGTGTGTAAGAGAATATGAAATCTTTGACATCCTCCAGGAATGTCATGATGAACTAAGTGGAGGACATTATTCAGTGAAAAGAATAGCTTACAAGATACTTGGCACTGGTTATTATTGGCCATCTTTGTACAAATATGTGAAGAAATATATCAGGCGGTGTGATCCTTGTCAATGGATGGGACAACCAACCTTTACTAATGAAATGCCTATGCAACCTCCAGTAGTGATTGAACCATTCGAGAGATGTGGGTTGGATTTTGTTGGTCCCTTTAGTCCTTCACAAGGGAAGAAACATATTCTTTGTGTACTGATTATGTGACAAAGTGGGAAGAAGTGCAGGCTTTAACAAATGCCACCGAAGAAGTAGTTGCTGATTTCCTTTGACACAAAATTATGGTAAATTTTGGAGAACCAAGGAGCATAGTTTCAGACCAGGGACCACAATTTATGTCTAATATGATCTAGGCTTTCACAATGTATTATCAAATCAATCATAGGAATTCATATCCCTATCACCCACAATCAAATAGAAAAGTTGAAGTAACGAACAGAGAATTGGAAAACATCCTTACCAAAAAAGTTGAAGCAGGAAGAAGAGATTGGGTAAAGAGACTACTCGAAGTTGTCTGGGCTTACAATACAACTTGGAAAACTACAACATGGTTTTCACCATATGAGTTAGTCTATGGGAAAAATCTCTTGTTTCCTTTTGATTTTGAACTGCAGACATTGAGGATAGCAATTAAGGTTGGTATTAAGTTGGATGTAGCTCAAAAAGAGAGAATCATTCAACTCAATGAGTTAGATGAATTTAGGATGGAAACAATGACATGATACACATATCAAGAAAAGACAATTCAAAGTAAGAGAATGGGAATTGTTGTTTAATTCTAAGTACCAACAATTCAAAGGAAAATTGAGAACCAGATGGTTAGGATCCTATCAGATTGAGAAAATATTTGATAATGGTTCTATTCAGTTACTGCCCATTGATGGAAGCAAAAGAAATTTTTTGGTCAATGGTCATAGGCTAAAGCTTTATAGGAAGTCTCCTACTAAGGATGAATTCTTGAGGCAGATTGAAGTGGATAAACAATTTGATCATATGGAAGAACCTAGTTCTTCCAAAATGATAAAATAATCAGATGGATAGATCTAGAATAAAGGGAGGAGAATGAAAACCATTAAATGGAGTTCTCTTCCAAAAAAAAGAAATAAAACAACCAGGGAAGAGAGTGAAAACTAGTAAATGGCGTTCTCTTCCAAAAAAAAAAGTTTCTCTCAAAGATCAATTGAAAACCAGTAATGGTGGTTGATCTTCCCAAATAAATGGTAATTCAAAATTTAAAAAAATATTTGGAATTTTGGCTGTTTTTCTAACCATTTCCCTTTTTGTTTCACTTTTTAGGAATGATGAGTCATCATGACGGAGGGATTACATCATCAAGGATGGTAATTATGTCTTTAACTTATTAAAGGTTAGATTAATAGTTTGCATGTGTGATTAGATGTGATTTAAAAGTTGATATGATGAGTCATCTATTATACATCATGATTAAAAGTGAGTAATTGCGAGAAATATATTGATGGAATAAATTGGCGGCATAGTTATAATGAGTTATCATTAGTGTGGAATCAACAAAGTGAAAACTAGTTGTAGATAAACTTCAAGGAAGAATCAAAAAATTAGGTTTGTATTTTACAGCTACAACACATAAATTCCACAGCTAAGTACAGTAATTCCGCAGCTAAATTCGTCAGTTCTGCGGCTAAGCGAAGATTTCTTCAGCCAACCCACATAAGATTAAAGAAGAATTTTTTTGAATCACCTCTATATCATGGGGATTACAAAGAAGTCAGAACCAGAGGATGATACCCAACTCATTGTAGATGAAGAAGTGGCAACTATCTTTCATCAGGCAGGATGGCTAGAATTTCTGAGAAAGTTCCCCAAGTATAACTATGAATTGGTAAGAGAATTCGTTATAAATTTAGAGCAATCTAGGACAAAGGTTATAAATGTTTCATTCCTTTTTCTATGAATACAACCAGTAATATATCTGGAGTGCCAATTGTGCATGTCCCAAACCCTGTCAGTGGGACATTAAAAGACCTGGTTGAAACTCTGCTAAAAAAGGGGGAAGCTGAACCCCAATATATTTACAACACGAAGAAAATAATAAAAATGGGTCAGAAGGGCCAGCTTGCCCAAACCCTTTGACATAGTGGCATTTTGGATAGTCAAGTATTTAACCTTTGATGGTCAATTTGGGTTGGTAGGAAGAGAAGTTCTGAAGATACTCATATACCTTAGATATGGAGCTATAAAACTAGAATATATAGTAAACCTTCCAGGTCTTCTATTTGAATCCATCCATATAATGGCCTAGAGGTATTCCTAGGGTGTGGGAACAATAAGACATCATGGGTTAGTGCATTTAGTGTGCCAGCGCCATTTTCTTTTGAAGAAAAATGGAGAATAAATGTGGGAGAAATTTCTTAGCAAGTTTAAGTAGAGCCGTACTATTCTTAGGAGAGTAATAGCAACTCCTTCTGCTCCTGCAATTAATTTGGAAATTGATGCCACTATAGAGGAAAAGAAAGAACTAGGTGGAGAGGAAATTCCAAAAAGAAGAAGATCTGGAAGAGGGACTAAAACTGCAAAACCTATTGTGCCTTCTAAAGAAATTCCTTCCTCTGCAGTAGCTACATGAGAGCTAATATCTATCTCTGACAGTAACAGTTCACCTAGGAAAGAGCAAGAGGTGAAAATCAAAATAATCTCTAGGAGGAGACCTATTTCTGTACATTTTGAGGCTCCTCAAAGAAGGAAAATTCATAAAAGGTCTAGAGAAATTATGGAGGATATGGAAGATCAAGAAGGGATGGAAAAGGAAGCTACTGATATTTTGGGAAACATGGCCTTGACTCTTCCTGGACCAAGCCAAACATAGATAGAAAAAGAAGATGAGAGATTTGAGAAACAAGTTTTCCAAGAGATGGGAAAATCAACAACACCATCACATGAACAATATGAATTGGCATCTTGGAAACAGATGTGGAAATCCCATATGGTAGAAGAAGAATGCTTAAAAACAAAGGAACTGTTAAAGAAAGAAGAGAAACAATAATTTAAATAGACTTTGTTTCTGTCCGAAGCAAAACTCATTATTAGAGAAAAGGATGAAGAGTTGAATTTTCTCAAAATTAAATTGGAATAGAGAGAAATGCTTATTGAGGAATTAACAACTCAGCTTACTGACAAGACTGAGGAATTGACAAGAGCTAAACAACAGATAATGGAGAAAGAGGAGGAATGTGAAAATTACAGAAAATAAACTACTCTGTCAATAGTCTCTGCACAAACTGAATTAACTTATTGGCCACTTAGAAAACTATGGAATGATACTTGCAGAGAACTCAGTAAAGCCAAGACATCTAATGAGGAATTAGAAAGCAAGATAGAAGAAGAGAAGAAAGTAAGAAAATAATGGGAAGAAAAGTTTTACAAAGAAGAAAACGAAAAATTTTAATATCTTGTGAAAACACAAATGGTTTGCATGATGAGTTAGAAATTGCTTGCATGTAGGAGACCTTCTCCTGCATATAATGTGTTTTTGAAGGAACAATTCATTCACTGATAGTTGTCAAGGATAGCATGTGGCCTCCCACATGAAATAAAAGATGAAGCTAATTTCATGGCAGCCTATTCCTTAGCCAATGCAGAGCAGAAAAATATTCTCTGTGAATTCTATTTCTGTAATTTCATGCTAGAAAATAACTCAGGTTTTATGATCAATTTATATGTAGGGGAGAGCCAACTTAATGCATTTGTTTCTGTTCTTAAAAATCAGAGTGCACAGAAGGAAAGGGAATTAGAGAATCTGTTGAAGGATAGTTCATCTAGTCTCTGTATGAGGATTCATTACGGTAAACCATCCACCTTTGCTGCACATTTCAGATCCCATGCATTTGATAAAAGGTTCAAGAAACCTTATCTTGCCAAGTTTTAGAGAAGTATTAATGCCTTCACCTCTTATGAAGAGGAAAATTTTGAAGATATTTATGAGGAATGTTTAAAAAGATGGGAATTGCTCACAATGGCATTGAGAAGAAGGGAAGTAATATCTCCCATAAACTTAATTTGGAGTTTGCATAGAGAAAAATCCTATGTATACTAATTACTCAAATCAATGAAAAGCACAGGGGCATATGGATGGGAATGAGAACAAGACCTCCACTCCTTCTCAGCCCCATGTCACCATGGTAGAAATGAGAACCACAAGATCCCACTAAATTTGATGCATGACAGAGGAAAGTAGAAGTAGGAGTAGGGTATATAGTACCTCTGAATTAAAGCATTAGGCTATTCAGTTCCATCCATTTGATCTAAGCAATCAAATGGAATGCAAAATATATAACCCCAAATTTGAAGAGTAAATTTTGTAAAGGAAATTATAAACAAGTAAGTATGGGGGGAATGATGAGGCTATAATATGCTCGTTAAATTTACAATAAATGATCTCACCATACTCTCCTTTTTATTAAGTTTGACTGCATTTTGTGACTTTTGTTTGATCTGATATGAGTTAGGATGTAATTGTCGATATTTTGTTGATTATAATTCTAATGTTTAAAAGCTATGTAATTCCTAAAAAAGTGTTTTGGAAATTCAGTTTTGTAATAAAGCAGATCACAATCAGGCGGAAGAATGAAGTATGAAGTGGTCAACATGTTTTTGAAAGCATTATTTTCAATACAAATTAGTTCCATAACTTCCAAGCTAGTTCTAGAACTCCATTACACAGTCACAAGATTTATTACCTAGTTCCAGAACTTTTGGACTTAGTTATGGAACTCTAGTACTTAGTTAAGGAATTATCAGAATTAGTTCTGGAACTCCTGCAGATAGCTCCAGAACTCTTTCGGTTAAACCTAGAACAATTTCCTTTAGTTCTGAAACTCTTCTAAAGTTCCAGAACCGATAAAAATTTATTCCAAATGGTCAGTGATTTGTCAAATCAATGATCCTATCAATCAAGAGCATATTAGAAGACTTCTGATTCTCCATACTTGTAGATCCAGGCTAATTATCACACACCTGTACATCCAGCCATGTTCCAATTTAGCATCTATTATAGGCATGATTTAGTTCCATCGTATTAGTGGAAAAATTACACCCATAAATGCACCCCTGGAAGAAGTATATACATACAGACTTGCAGATAGATTATATATAGGAATATAGATATAGAACATGAATGTAGATATACATTGATATACATAGATCCAACACGTTTTTGTAATGCAAAACATTTTATCAATAAAATAGCCATTTCTATTTTGAGAGAAATTAAGTTGTCTAATCCTATTTCAAGGTGGAGCAAGGGCCCACTCCTCCAAGAACCAGAATCCTTGTTTTTGTTGGTATTTATATTTTTAGAGAAAATAACATAGATCTGTTAATTTTGTATTGCTTTCAATTCCATAAGTTGAAATCTATTATAGACTTGTCCCTGTATGTGTTTTAGATTAAGTTCTTAGTTCTTTGCAATAATTTTTCCAGGCATTCTCGATTGTGTGTTTATTTCTGTAATGTTTATTTCTAGCAATTCCTTTCTATAAAGTGTGTTTAATTCCAAGGCAAAGTGTGTTTACTTCCAACAATTCATTTCTATAAAGTGTGTTTACTTCCAACATGTTTTCATAGTTTGATTCCAATAAGGTTTTTAACCAAGAAGTCCTTAAGACATTGAAAATATCTGCTATAAAATATAAAATACCTACAATCAATTACTAGATCACTAAGATTCTTCTTGTTGCATATAGCTTTAGACACACCCCTGGTTTGAATATGACATCAACATAAAGTTGATTAGATGAAGAGAATAACGACACCCATCATTCACTATAAAATGGGGCACTTATGCCTATAGGAAAATTCCATTCGGGTTATCAAATGCTGGAGCTATATTTCATAGGGATATGGACATGGCATTCAAGGGAATCCTAAACAAGATAATACTTGTTTATCTTGATGATATCACCATGTTTTCTAAGAATGCAACAAACCATCTCCACCTTCTCAGATAGATGTTCTAAATATGCAGGAGATTCAAAGTGTCTCTAAACCCGAAGAATGGCATTTTCCTAGCTCATGAAGGCAAGATCTTAGGACACATTGTTTCTAAAGAGGGTCTAGTGATTGATCTAGAGAGGGTAGAAGATATTTGAGCATTGTCATTGCCAAGCCAAAAAAAAACTCTCCAAAGTTTATTGGGGAAAATCAATTTCGTTGGGAGGTTTGTTCCTAACTTTGCTAAGTTGGTCAAGCCATTAACATTGATGCTAAAGAAGAACATGGCTTTCAAATGGACTACTAAAGGGAAAGAAATATTTTAAGCTATAAAGCAGGACATTGCATCGGCCCCAAACCTCATAAATCTAGATTTTTTGAAGGACGTCACTCTATATGATTTTGGTGGCACAGATGCAATATCTACAATACTCGTACAACTAAACCAAGAAGGATGGGAGAAACCTATTGCATTCTTTAGATAGGGCTTTGAATATTATGAGGTGACGTACTCATTCATTGAAAAACATGTCCTTGCTATGATTATAAGTTTAAATAAATTCAAATATATAGTGTTAAATAATAGAAGTCATTTACTAGTTTCACATGCGGGTGTGAAAGAGTTGCTTTTAAATAAGGACCTCAATGAGAAAAGGGCTGGTTGGATAACCAAGGTCATGGATTATGAAATTGATATAAAGGTGACAAAAATGGTTATGGGAAAAGGGTTGTGTGAAAAAATAGTTTCAAGGTTAGCATGCAAGAAAATAATTCATCCTTGTGGTCCAAGGTGATTAAGAGAAATCAACAGATGCCTCACCCAATCCTTGTTGGAATTAGGATATAGTCCATTTCCTCCAAACAAGTCGATTTCCTCAAGAATTGAGTAAGGCTAAAAGAAGTTATTTTAGGTTTCATTCTATCCCATTTGCATTAGTTGAAGGTTTTTTTTTCAAGAGATATGTTAATGGTATCCTCCTAAGATGCATCAAAACAGATCAGATAAAGAATGTATTATATGAATTTCATGATGGACAAATAGGTGGCCATTTTCCCCTAAGGGTGAAAACTCATAGAACTATGAAGGAAGGGTATTATTGGCCTAACATCTTTAATGATTGTTATGCATGGATCAAGAAATGCAAGAAGTGTGCCTTCTTCACAGGTAAAGAAAAGCTGATAGCCATCCCACTCCATCCTATCTCAGTCGAACAACCTTTCATGTAATGGGCGATGGACTTTATTGGGGTGATCAACCAAAATTCCAGCCAAGGTCACAAATGGATCCTTACAGCCACGGACTACTTCGCTAAGTGGATGGAGGAGATGGCACTCAAAGAGGAAAATGAGTCTAACATCTTGGAATTCTATGAGGGGATAATAACCTAATTTGGTGTCCTGACTATTATCATATTAGATAATGCCTTGGATTTTCTCGGAACAAAAAATGTGAATGGGTAGTGAAAAATGACATCTATTTGAGAACATCCTCAAATTAGTATCCTCAGGGTAATGGGAAGACTGAATCCACTAACCAAAATATTCTGAAAATCATAAGGAGAACTCTAGAAGAGAACCAGAGAACATGGCACGCTAAGTTGAAATCATCCTTGTGGGTTGATAGGATTACTCCCAAGAGGTCAACAGGGAACTCTTCTTATAAGTTATTCTATGGAAGGGAGGAAAAGTTTCCTATATCCCTCGAGTTTCCTATTTTAGAGCTCCTGAAGACGCTGGAACTATCAGAATTTGAGCCCATAGAAGCCAGGTATGTAGAGATCTTGCAGCTATAGGAGTTGAGGAAAAAGGCCATGAAAATAATGGAGAAAAACAAAGCTCAAATCAAGAGGAGTTTTGACAGGAAGACAAAGGCTAGAAATTTCCCAGAAGGAGACTTGGTCCTAAATTGAGATGTAGACAGGCCCAAACCAGGAAGACACTCCAAGTTGGATGCAATACAGAGTGGCCCTTACATGATTTCAGGATTTAAGATTAGCAATGATTTCCAACTATCCAAGTTGGATCAAGAATAATTATAGATTCTAGTTAATGGAAACTATCTCAAGAATTGTTACTAAAAGTGAAGTATTTTCCTTTTACATATTAGATTAGTTCATTTCCTCCAAGTTCTTGTAGCACATTTCTCTGTTGTAGTGTAGGGGTGATTTTGTAATAAGTTCTTGTGCACTCTCTGTATGTTCCATTTGGGATGTGTATGAATTTAATGTTTGTACATAGTTGTGCTTTTATTGCTCTTGCACTTTCTAGTTTTAGGCAAGGTATTGTGGTGAAATAATCAATCTCCAACCAAGAGTTTTAAGGAATGACGGCCCCAACGGTGTTTCAGAGGTTTAAAGTGATGAATTCTCAAGTTTCAAGCTAGTTTCAGTGATCAGAGTACTCCATGCCCAATGAATCCTCCAAATCCACTGGTCTTTTAGATCTAGCAGGTAGATCATCCTGTAAGTCACTAATTGTTATCCATTTTTTACACCCTTGTAAAATGGAAAACTTAACAAGTATGAAAACTAGCAATTGATGAGTGTAACAATTTGAAATTTGAAAGGGTATATCACAAGCTTGTCTCCTTTTATGGTGAGATGGTGAGCCGCAACGAAGGTCCAGGATGCTTGGCAGAAGAAAAGGTGACAGTAAAGTTGTTGGTAACATATTTTAAATTCTACCGGCCGATAGCAGGTACAGATGTTACCGACCAGAATCATTTTATATGCTACTAGCTGGTAGCAGGGTCGACATGCCACATAGGGAAAAATATGGAGAGTTGTCGGTAGCACTCAAAATGCTACTGGCTGGTAGAAAATTTGGTGGCACTGTCAGAGGATGGTTAATGGTCGCTAGTAGCATTTTTTTTGCTACCAGCCAACAATACAAAGATGAAAATGAGGAGAAGTCGGTCAACAACAGAGCCATTGATAGAATTTGTATGGATGCTACTGGATGACATCCGATTTTAAGCTATCAGTCAGTCATGGGGAAAGCATGTTACTGACAGGTTGCATTTATGCAACTAGCTGACACCAAGGAAAATTATGCAACTGGACAAATGCATGAATGAACTAGGCATTAATGGAAGTAGTAAAAAGTGGTTCAACCGCCAATTTAATGAGGTATGGCACCTAGGTCTACCCATTTAAGAAATATACTAATTTATATGGCCTCCCATACCTCTTTAATGAAATCTATTAGTTGGTGAGGAAATTTCGAGGCTCTTCTTCTATATATTGTAAAATTCACCTCATTTTGAGAAGAGACATTTTGGAATGTAAAGGAACTCTGTCAAATTTTTTCTAGTACTTTTGTGATTTACAAGCCTTGAATTTGGGCATTTTGTGAAGGATTATTGCCTTGTGCCTATAGTGTAATGGATTGTGCTTCTTTCTAAGCAATAAAACTGGTGTTTTATGACTTTTCTTTCCCTAGCTCAAGTTGTATTGTCTTCTTTTCCTCTCATTACATTTTTAGGTATATTGTGCATATTGTGTTCTTTTACAGGGTTCAAATTCATTGTGTTCCATGAGGATGGAGATGTGAGTGTTGTTTCCAACTGTGTCACTTTTGTCTTCCCTCTCCAAATTTGTTTCCTACCCATTTTCACTCACTTAGAATATCTCCACCCCCTTTTTCTTGGCGTTATCACCTCCCTTAGTTTAGGAATTTCATTTTATACATCTCTTTTCTTCCCCATTCCCTTGGAAACTCAAGGTCAATGTTAGAATAGTTACATTTTATCTTTCTAGGAGTATTTTTAGAATTTGAATAGGTGGAGTAACTAGCCTTCTCTGGAGGTTTGTCTCATTTATAGGGTCCCACACCTTGAGAAAATTTCATGTTAGAAAATTACACTGAATTCCCAGACATTCATTTGCGAGTATTCAGGGGTGCTATAAATTTTCACTAACAGTAGTTACAAGATGATGTCTCATGAAGGATTTTAAGCTCATGTGGAATACGTGGAGCCAGAACATTAGGCTCTCCTCCACTTAGGAAAGCACAAAATAGAATCCCCTTTAGATTTAGATGAGATTGTGTTAGAAGAAGAAAGAGAAAGGATAGTAGGTGCATATTTAATCCCACCTTGTGACCTTGCCCTTGTGCTTGGTGTTCCAGTTCCTGAAATAGTTATTGAGAAACATGTTAGTGTTGGTGATAGAGTTGTAAAATGTAGCTTTTATTTCCCATTGAATACATAATTTCTTCAAACAAAAAATTCATCTATGTCTGTGGAAACATATTATTTGTTTAGTGGTATGATTGGTTGTATATTTTTTTGTGCATCATTAGGTTAGAGCGTGGGCACGTGAAACATGGGTAATACATATGGAAGTAGCACAACTTAAAAAACTGTGGGAGTTTAATTTCGTTCAATAGTTAGAGCATAGAGTAGCTCATCCTCTTGTATGGTGCCTACTATAGGGGGTGGATCGGGAGGATCAGAATGTTTGGTATCTAGTGGATCTGGTGGTTTTGGATGTGGAGGGAATATTGGATGTAATATAGGTTTTGGATCTGGTGGGCATGGTCCATACTAACCAAAGAAAGTCTATTACGAGATGCATCTTTTCCTATCAGAGTATAGAGGCATTGAGGATGCAACGAAGCATGTAAATATGTGTGAGATACTATGGCACGCTAAGGGAATCATAACTCTTGAGCGTAAGGCAAGACAGTTTGTTACTACTTTTCAAGGGCACACACATATTTGGTATAAGAAGTATGATCCAAAATAGACTACTATAGATTACAGCACGCTACGTGATGCTTTCTTGGCTGAGTTTTATATACCCAAGTTTGAACATAACAACATCAGTGCACTGAAGGAAATTAAGGAGGGCATGGCTGAGAGTGAAAGGGAGTATGATGCACGCTTTAAAAATTTTCTTTTAAAGTTGTCTTATGATATTCATCCTAGTCAACATGCACATTGGTTTGTTGGTGGTTTCATGACACCTTTCAGAAGGGTGCTCTCTCATAAAAATTTTACACATTCACACGAGGATTTGGAGGAAATATATGTGCTTAGGTAGTTGTGAGCGTAAACACTAGAGTTAGCCCATTCTTGGAGGCACATACTGCATCTATGGAGAAAAAATTAGAGAAACTTTGGTCCAATTCAACTCATGAGATGAAAAGTGGAATATGGTGTACAGATTGCGAGGTTGAAGGACACCCTAAGGATAACTTGCCTCATAAATTGGTGTGCACCATGTTGTTGCATTATGAGATTTGTCACTTGGATCATGATTCAAGTAGATTCCCATTGTTGTAGTGTGTGATCCAGAAGAGCGTGTCATGTTATTGTAAGATTTTTTAGTCTCACACTCATGATACAAAGAATTGTAGATTGGTTGATAATATTCATGAAGCCATTGAAACTGGCATGCATTAGACTAGCGTCGTGAATAATTTAAAGGAGAAGGAAGGTCAAAATCATGAAGGGTGCTTTGATGGAGGTTGTAGAGGTAGAGGTTACCAAGGAGGATATAGAGGTTTTGGTTGTGGTAGTGGAAGAAGTGAATTCCCTCATGGAACTTGTTTTACATGTAGATTCCCTGATCATTATAGGCATGAATGCCCTCAAAACATAGTCTTCTCATGGTACGGGAAACAACATAAGTTAGAAGATTGTCCTAATTTATATGAGCACACGAGTAAGAACTATAAGAAGAATGATAAGGGCATGAGGATGATTAAAGTGTAAATTTTCATAGAAAAATAGTGGATGCCTAAGATTGTACTTGATCCTGAGGTGCTACTTGTGTTAGTGACTACACGTGCTAAGGTTGCGCTCACTCGTAAGATCCCAAAGAATAAATTTTTTATTACAAAGCAAGAGGTTATAAATGCAAAATATCCAGATCCTACCCATTAGAATGAAGTTTATCAAGAGACTATGGAGGTTATTAGAAAATTATAGGGTGAGACAGTGTTCTTGAAGGATTAGTTACAGAAGCTGGAGAAGTTGAAGGAAGTTAAACTGCCTCAGAAAGATGTTTATGAATTGAAGGAAGTTTGTAAGATGTTTTCTAGGAAAATATCATTTATTTGTTAGGTTAATGGCTAAGGGAGAAGATATTGCACATCAGATCTGAGCATGAGAGACATATATTGCATGAAAACTTACCCCGTCATAGTCTTGAGTATGATAAAGAGATCAATTTGAATGCAGTTGTTGATGGGTGATTGTTGAGTAACATACTAATTGATACAAGTGCAGAAGTAAATGTACTCACTTTAGATGTGTGGAATTAGATGGGGAAACCACCATTACAACTGTCTTCAAATGTGGTGTATATGGTGAATAGGACTAAAGCCACACCCATTGGAGTATTAAAGGAGGCTACTATTACTATACAAGGGGTCAAGTTCATTGGGGAATTCAAGGTTTTGGTGCTTATAAAAGTAGATAGTTTTCTAGCATTACTTCAACACCCTTGGTGTTACACGAATAATGATGATTTACACTTTAATAAAGGCTATATAATTTTTGAGAATAAATAGGAGCGCGTAATCATTCCTTTGAAATATGGGAAGACTGCACCATATGTAGAACCCTTGGGTGAAGAGGATTTGAATAGGATATATGAATGCATAGTTAGAGACCTTGAATTACTTGAGCCATCTAAAGAAGGAATTATCTAGTGGGATGATGCTCAATATATGAGTGATACAAGTAGTATTTATTATAAAAACTGGGCACATGGAACGTATGAAATGGTTAGACGAGAGATCAAGAATATAGTTACTTGTGTGATCAGGCCACACGCTGTTTGACATTTGAGTCATAACCAAGTACCTCGGTACACTGGTGAAGGAAACCTTGATGTATTTCTACATGCCATGGAAGACCAGTGGAAGGATGAGGGTGACATAACAAATATGTTAATTTATACCCTGTGTGGGACAACAACGTGTTGGTAGACTACACATAGAGACAACCTTTTGGAATGGCGAGAGGTGAGAATCACCTTCTCTACTAGGTTTCTAAGGAATAATGTACCTTCATAGATATGTGAATTCCATAGGAAGGATTCTACTTTGCACCACGTTCAGAAGTGTGAGAGACTCTGGATAGAGGGGCAAGAGGCCTTGCCACACTCACTCTAGAGATATATAAGTTCTATGCCACTCTAAGCGGTTATGTGCATGTATGGTATGTTCATGTAGAGATAATAAGATCAACAATTAATTGACAGGAAATGACCTCATATCTGATTCAGACCTTTGAATATTTTTCTAATAAACCTCTGGTGAATGAAGCATTACAGATTGTGAAGTGCCTTACGATGGGAGATAGTGTAAAGGCTAAGGAACTCCTGCTAAATATGTTTGGAGTGTTAGATTTACAGGAATTATTTGAAGAAGAAGAAGAGACATAAGAAGAAGAGACATATTAAGAAGGGTAAGCTGGTTTACATGATTGATGATGAAGAAGTAGAGAGTATGGATTTTGATCACACTATATGTACGTGCAAATTCTTAGATAGTGCTTGTTAGTGCAAAATTAAAGCACTCATGAATGATCGCAAATGAATTCCTAGGAAGTCAGTGTAATTTTCTAACATGGGATTGTCTCAAGGTATAGGGCCCTTGCAATTGAGACAAACCTCTAGATAAGGTTGGTTCCTCTACGTATTCTAATGATAAAAATACTTCTAGAAAGGGGAATACAACTATCTAACACTAACATAAGATTCCAAGGGACCAAGGAGAGAGAAATATACATAAAATGAAAGTCCTAAACTAAGTAAGGTGATAACACCAAGAAAAAGGGGGTGGAGATATTCCAAGTTAGTGAAAATGGAAGAAAATGAGGTAGAAGAGGGTAGATAGAAATGCAACAGTTCAAAGAACACATTAAAACCTCCAATTTCTTGGAGCACAAAAAAATTAAATCTCGCAAAAGAACATAAAATGCACAATATACTTGCAAATGTAATGAAGAGGCAAAAAATGCAATATAACTTGAGCTAGGGAAAGAAAAGCCACAAAACACCAATTTTATTGCTTAAAATGATGCACAATCAATTACAATATAGGCACAAGGAAAGAATCCTTTAGAAAATGCCCAAATTTGAGGCCTGCAACGTACAAAAGTGCTGGAACAATTTTGACATAGTTTCTTTACATTCTAGAATGTCTCCCCTTTAAAATGATGTGTTTATCACATTATATAGAGAAAGAACCTCAAATTTTCCTCACCAACCAACAACTTGTATTCAATTCCCTAAAAAGAGGTATGGGCAGCCATAAAATTTTACTTCCCGAGGGTACCTTTCTAGAACAAGAAGGTATGGGTGCCATACTTCATTAAAACTAGTTGTTGAGATATCTTTTCACCCACCTAACTCACCTAATCTGAATCCCATTGTTGATATTCCTGTGTTGTCAGCCGGTAACATTTGTAATTGGTGTTTGCTAGGAGCATTTTTCCTTGTTACCAACCGGTAACAGTCGTAACTGGTGTCGGTCGAGAGCATTTTTTCTTGTTACTGACCGGTAACATCTATAACTGATGTTGTCTAGGAGAATTTTTCCTTGTTATCAGCCAGTGTCATCTAATAACACTTGTAACTGGTGTTTTCTAGTAGCATTTTTCCTTGTTACTGGCTGGTGATAACCGTACCTAGTGGTGCTTGGTAACAACTATAACTGGTGTCCGTCGGTAGCATTTTTCCTTGTTACCAGTCAGTACCAAATGTACTTAGTGTCAGCTAGTAATATTTTTAACTGGTGTCATCCGGGAGCATTTGATTCCTCTACCTGACATAGATTGAATTTTGATGTTAAAATTGATGGTCATCTACAGATCATATGCTCATATAAAATGGGAAAGTCTGGATCTTGCAAGTTGTAAATTTTTGCAAGGGGTGCAGAATTTGGAAAATAGTTTGGTGACCTCCAGGGGACATCTGCTTGTTAGATGAAGAGACCAATAGCCTTGAAGTATCCATTGGGCATGGATTCAAGACTTGAAAAATTGAAAATGATTTGATACTTGAAAATTTCACCCCTGAATCCATTAAAGCATAACATGGACCTGACTTTAACATGAAGAGTTCTGAGCTAGTAATTGAATTTTTTCATTATAATACCTTGCCTAAAACTAGAAAGTGCATGAGCAACACGAGGTACAACTATGTACAAAAAACAAATTAATACACATCCCAAATAGAACATGTATAGAGTGCACAAACACTTATTACAAAATCAAACCTAAACTACAACAGAGAAATGTGATACAAGCACTTGGAGGAAGAATACATTCTAAACTAATATGTATAAGGAAGATACTTCACTTAGTAATAATGCTTGAGATATATTCCATTGACTAGAGTATGTAATTCTTTTCCATCCAGCTTAGATAATTAGAAAGCATTGTTATTCTTACAACCTAAAATCAAGTAAGGACCACTCCATATTGCATCAAAATTGGAGTGTCTTCCTAGTTTGGCTCTATTTGCATCCCATTTTAGGACCAAGTCCCCCTCTTAGAAGGTTCTATTTCTTCCCTTCTTATCAAAGAACATTTTGATCAAATTTTAATCCTTCTCCATGATTCACATTGCTTGGTTCCTTATCTCCTCCAAATCCATGAGCTATGAATATCTAGCTTCCATGGGCCCAAAATCACATAGTTTCAGCTACTTAAGAAGTTCCAGTGCTGGTAACTCAAGAGATATAGACAACCTTACTTCTCTCCCATAGACTAAATTATAAGGAGAGCTCCTTATTGACCTCCTGAGAGTAATCCTATCAGCCCATAAGTCTGATTTTAACTCAGTGTGCCATGTTCTTTGGTTCTCATCTAGATTCCTTTTGATAATCCTCAAGAGATTCTTGTTCTTAGACTCAGATTTCCCATTACCCTGTGGGTAATAATTTTAGGAAGTGCTAAAATAGATGCCATTTTCACTACCCATTCAGATATATTTTTCCTGAGAAAAGCTAAGACATTATCTGATTTTATAGTTGAGGGGACACCAAATCTTGTTACTATCCCCTCATAGAAGTCCAAGATGCTAGAATCATTTGCCTCTTTGAGTGCTACTACCTATGTCCACTTGGTGAAGTATTCCATGATTGTAAGGATCCATTTGTGACCCAAGATAGAGTTTGGATTGATCAATCTGATAAAATCCAACCCCCATTGCATGAATGACTCATTTACAGAAATGGGGTGGAGTGGAAGGGTTGTTAGCTTCTCTTTACCCATAAAAAAGGCACACTTCTTACATTTCCTAATCCATGCATAACAATCATTAAAGAGGTTAGGCTAGTAATACCATACCTTCATAATTCTAAGAGCTGTCACCCTTGGGGAAAAATGGCCACCTATTTCTCCATCATGAAACTCATGTAATACCTTCTCTATTTGATCTGTCTTGATACACCCTTAGAGGACACCATTCACATCCCTTTTGAACAAAAAACCATTAATTAATACAAATGGAATAAAATGAAACTTGAAATACCTTATTTTGGCCTTACTCAATTCTTGACGAAATTGACTTGTTTGGAGGAAGTGGAAAATATCTTGAGTCCAAAAATGAGTTGATACACCATCTATTGCTTATTCTTGGTCATCTTGTAACACCAAAACAACCCATTCTTCATCTACATGCTGACCTAAAACTAGTTATTCACACAACCCTTTTCCCCTAATCATTTTTGTCACCTTGATATCAATGTCATACTCCATGACCTTGTTTATCCAACCAGCCATTTTCTCATTTAGGTCCTTATTTAAAAGAAATTCTTTCACACCTGCATGTGAAACTAGTAAATGAATTATATTATTCCACAATAGATGTCTAAATTTCTTAAAACTTCTAATGACAACAACGATGTGTTTCTCAATGAGTGAATACCTCACCTCATAATATTCAAGGCCCTAGCTGAAGAATGCAATAGGTTTCTCTAGCCCTTCTTGAGTCAGCTATACCAATATTGCGGATATTGCATTTGTGCTGCCAAAAGCATATAGAGTGAACTATTTTGAGAAATATGGATTTATGAGGGTTGGGGACTGTGCAATGACCTTCTTTATGGCTTCAAAGATTTCATTTCCTTCGACAATCCATTTGAAATATATGTTCTTCTTTAGCATTAATGTTAGAGGCTTGAAAAAAGTAGCGAAGTTAGGAACAAACCTTATAACAAAGTTGATTTTCCCCAAGAAGCTTTGGAGAGCCTTCCTGTGACTTGGTAATGACAATGTACGAATAGCTTCTACCATCTCATGATCAATTAGTAACCCCTTTTAGACATAATGTGGCCTAATATTTTACCTTCATAAGTAAAGAAACTACAATTCTTTGAATTCAAAGATAATCCAAATATCTTGCATATTTGGAACACTTTCCTGAGATGGTCGAGGTGAATTGCTGAATTTTGGAAAACACTGTGATATCATCAAGGTAAACAAGCACTATCTTATTTATCAACCTCTTAAACACCATATCTATAGCCCTATGTAAATTAGCTCCAACATTTGATAACCTGAATGGAATCATTTGATAAGCATATGTACCCCATTTTGTAGTGAAGGTTGTCTTGAACTAATCTTCCTCTTTCACCATAACTTGATTATAGCCTGAATAGCCATCTAGAAGTGAAAAAATTTATGAACTAGCTACCACTTGTAATATTTTATCCATAGAAGGAAGCTGATAATGGTCTTTCAGAGAAACCATGTTTAAGTCTTGAAAGTCCACGCACAACATGATTTCTCCATTTCTTTTCCTAACTGGCACTATATTTGTAACCCAACTTGAGTGCTTGATTGGAAAAATTATGCTTGCCTCTATGAGCTTGTTCAATTCCTTCTTCATGATAGGCACAATATGAGGGTTTACTGGTCTTTGTTTCTGTCTAATAGGCTTATATTCTAGATCCAACTCAATAGTGTGTTATGTCAAATTTGGATTAAAACCTCTTAAGTCCTCATAGCTCTAAGCAAAGACATCTTGGAATTATAAAAAAAGCTGTACGAAATCAGAATTCTCTTATTCAATACTCACCTTGCCAATTTGGAGTATTTTACCCTCTCTAATCGAAATGGGCCCCAAATCTTCCCCTTTGACCTGAATATTTTCCTTCTCTTTCTAGAATTGGTCATTGGGATTGAAGATTGACTCCAATGTCACCAAGCCTTTTGAGAGCTTGTTAATCCTTAATTGAACCACTCAGTATCCAAATAGTTGTTCTCATTTTTCTTGATTCCTAACAGAGAATTCAAAATCTTCTTGTAGGAAATTGATGATTTTTTTATCACTTTCAAATACTCTCCAACTTGTATCATTATATATAAGAGTTGGCCTTATAATCACCCTGATATGAGGCTAAGTTTGATCTCTTTTGACACTATCAACAACATCAAATGCTGCTTTAATTGCTGCAAGTCTGTTTGCAGCCTCATTCTTCTTCCTCGGTATGGACTCAATTTTGAATGCTTCATAGTATTCAATGAGATCCCATACCCTATTATTATAGCCCTTTAGGAGGTCATTATTAATAGCATTCAACCCTCTTACCTGGTTTACTATCAACTCGCTATCTCCAATGACTTACAAGTTCTTAATACCTCTCTTTCTTTCCCAATGCAATCCATGGATCAATGCTTCATACTCAGCTATGGTTTTTGAACAAGAAAACTGAAGATGGAAAGATGACTAGTAATTGACACCTTTGGGGGATGCCAATATTGATCCTCCTCCTGTACCTTTCTTGCTCCTCGAACCATCAATTTTTTTTTGCCAAACTTCATTATCATCTTTGTCATCCAGTTTAGTGATGCTATGAAGAGGTGAATTTTCTTCATGTAGGTAATACATTTCTAATTTAGCATTCCCCATCTCCTTGTATGGATCATATCCTTTCCTTTTATGAGTCCATTCATCAAGTGTAAAATACAAGATGCCTTCAACCTTGGTATTCACTTGCTAAATGCTTGGGCAATCTTCTTGATGAAAGGATGAACAATTATCATTGATTAGAATTGGCATGTAAGGCTCAATGTGATAATTGGTAATTGGCTCAGATTGGATTGTAGTTTTAGATCCATACCTTTTCCTAAAGAGCATATAGGACCAATCAGGTGATATGTACCTACTAATTTTAGTCGTGAAGTCCCTTGATAAACACAAAGCAAACAGTGGTGACAAATCAATGACTGATATGTCTTGCTGAACTGTGACATTAGGACATGCATGCAATGTGAGGTTTAAGTCCTTGATAATTCCAACTGTTCCTACTATTGTCCCAACTAATTGTACCACCCCTTTAGAAATGGGTTCATACTTTAGACCCAATTGATTTGCTATTTGTTTAGGAATCACTGAGATACTTTTCCCCGAGTCAATCATGTAAATTTGTACCAAATTATTTCCAATAATTAAGGACACATAAAATGGTGGAGGATTCTTATTTATACTTGGTTGAACCTCCTTTGGATGTTCTGTATTGGTGAGGACTTTCTCTTGGTCCTTATATGACTCATTTGACATGGGCAAGTTAGTTATGACTGCTTGCAAAAGATCCCTCTATCCCAGAATTTTCAAAGACTCCCACATAAATATGCTTATATTTGTATTCTTCATGTATTCAATGATGTTGAATGAAGGTGGGTTGTATTTCTAGTGTCCTTTTCTTGGCATTACCTTATTTTACACATGAGCAGCTACAACATGTACTCTAGGCTGATTTTGTGGGCTTGGGACTGGACTTGGGCTACCAAATCCTTGGGGTGTGATAAGAGGTTGAGTGGCACCTGAATTTGATTATTGTCCTCCTTCTCTATATTTCTTTTCTCAAACCTTGTGTTGGCTGCTACCCCTTGAAAAGGAGGTTGATTCATCCCACATAAATCCTCAGCTTGTCAGTTCACAAGTGTAGTCTCACTTGAAGGCGCTTCTTGAGTAGTTGTTTACTACTTATTTTATTCTTGGCTTGTTTCTTGAGGCACACCAATAGTTTATACCATCAAGGCCTAAATTAGCATACCATTGAAACATGCTTCTTGATTATGGGGTTAGCCACAAGGAAAAACCATTCATATTCATGTGCAAGATTATTTTGGATTAGAACCAAAGTTGTGGATGTTGAAGGTGTACTAGTGTTATATGGTCGAAATGGTCTAGCAGATTGAGGTTGTCCTTGATTTTTTGTTTGTAGCTTAAACAAGAGGTCTATTAGAATGATATGGAGGCATATTTGGTTAGGTTTGAAGCTGATAAGGTCTAAATTTTTGGGCCTGCTGCCTCTTGAGGGTTACTAATTCATTCCCTAGGTTCTAAAATTGTTCCATAACTTCTTGGAGTTTAGCTGAGGTATTAGAAGAAGAGGTATAAGACTCATTGGAAATTTGATTTCTAGGGGTAGGAATATGGGCTAATGTAGGAGTTTGACTAGAACTAATATTCCCCATTTTTGGATAAATAGGCATAGGTGTCATAGGTGCAAGTTTACCAGCTTGGATTAGGTGATTCTTAGCTCTAATAGCTATGGCATAAGCCCCCGGTAAGGTTATACATCTCATAGATTGTATCATAACAGATATATCATAATTTAAAGCCTTAAGGAAACCAATAAATGTACCTTCAAAAAATGGCCTTATGCTAATTAGAATCATGTCCCATGTTATTTGAAATATGAAATTGAAATCAACGATCTGCTTATTTGGTTCTCTCTTGATGGTAGTGAGCTTCTCAAGCAAGGAAAGATTATCTTCCTTCTCTCAAAATTGATTGCAGAGATCTGTGTACAATGCATTCCAATTTGTAATTGACCCTGATTTCATACTCCTAAACCATTGCAAAGCTATTCCTGTGAATGAAGAAGCTAACATCCTAATAGCCACATCTTGTTCAATGATTTGATGGATAGCGTAGAAATTGGTAATATCCTAAATGTGGTAAGTTGGAGTAGTCTACCTCTCCCTAGTGAAGAAAGGGATGCTCTTGAGAGAAGATCCTGAAATGGGATTGTTGGCATTAAGAGAAAGATGATTATTGATGGTAAAATTGACAAATCCCAAATTCTTTTGTGTTGTCATTGTAATAGGTCTGAGAACTCTAGTAGACTACAAGAAAGGCCTACCATGAGGTGGAGTGGATATATTATATTTTTTTTATGGTGAAGGTGACCTTCGAATAGTTATTCCTCTTGTTCCCCTTCCAGGTGATAACTACAGGTACTCAAAAGATCCCTCCTCTGCTATTTTAGACCTTGTCTAAATTATTCTCATGAAATTAAACACTTGCACTACTGAAACCAGTAGATCTTGTTGCTTGGAGTTGCCAGATGTGTAGTTGCAAATCCTTAAAAGGATGGAAGTTCACCAAGATGTACACCCAATCTTGATAAACATGGAAGAATTGACTTCTGGTCCCACCGGGCATGCCAAAATTGTTATTGGAAAATTACAACACCCATAAATGCTCACAAATGAATGCCTAGAAAGTCAGTGTAATTTTATAACATGGGATTGTCTCAAGGTGTTGGACCCTTGCAATTGAGACAAACCTCTAGAGAAGGTTGGTTCCACTACCCATTCTAATGTTAAAACTACTTCTAGAAAGGGGAATACAACTATCTAACACTAACCTAATATTTCAAGGGACCAAGGAGAGAGAAAGATGCATAAAATGAAATCCCTAAACTAAGTAAGACAATAACACCCATAAAAAGGGGGTGGAGATATTCCAAGTGAGTGAAAATTGAAGAAAATGAGGTAGAAGAGGGTAGACAGAAATGCCACAGTTCAAAGAACGCAATCTAACCTCCAATTTCATAGAGCACAACAAATTTGAATCTTGCAAAAGAACACAATATGCACAATATACCTGCAAATGTAATTAAGAGGCAAATAAGGAAATACAACTTTAGCTAGGGAAAGAAAAGCCACAAAACACCAATTTTATTGGTTAAAATGATGCACAATCCATTATAATATATGCCCAAGGCAAGAATCCCTTACAAAATTCCCAAATCCGAGGCCTGCAACTCATAAAAGTGCCAGAACAATTTTGACAGAGTTCCTTTACATTCCATAATGTCTTCCCTTTCAAATGAGGGGTTTATCACATTATATAGGGAAATAACCTTGAATTTTCCTCACCAACTGATAACTTGAATTCAATTCCCTTAAAAGAGGTATGGGAAACCATAAAAAAAATCACTTCTCGAGGGTACCTTTCCGCCAGAAGAAGACATGGATACCATAATCCACTAAAAATAGTTGTTGAGATACCTTTTAACCCACCTACCTCACCTAATATAAAGCCCGTCATTGATATTCCTATGTTGTCGGTTGGTAAAAACTGTAACTGGTGTTAGCCGAGAGAATTTTTCCTTGTTACTGACTAGTAATATCCATAACTAGTGTTGGTTAGGAGAATTTTTCTTTGTTACTGGCTTGTAATAGTCGTACTTAGTGTCAGACGATAATAACTATAACTGGTGTCAGTCGGGAACATTTTTCCTTATTAACGGCTGGTAACAACCATACTTAGTGTTAATCGGTAATAGTCATAACTGGTGTCGATCGGTAGCATTTTTTCTTCTTTCCGGCTAGTAAGAGCCATACTTAGTGTTGGCTGGTAACATTTTTCCTTGTTACCAGTCGGTAACTGCCATACTTAATGTCGACCGGTAACAACTGTAACTGGTGTCGGCCGTTAGCATTTTTTCCTGTTACCGGATGGTAACAACCGTACTTAGTGTCAGCTGGTAACATATGTAAATGGTGTTGTCTAGGAGCATTTTATTCTTTCACCCACCGTAAATTGAATTTTCATTTTAAAATTGATGGTCATCTGCACGTCACACACTCATATAAAATGGCCAAGTTTGGATCTTGCAAGTTGTCAAATTTTGCAAGAGGTGTAGAATTTGGAAAACAGTTTGGTGAATTCTAGGGAACATATTCCTACTAGATGAAGAGACCAGTAGCCTTGAAGCATCTATTGGGCATGGAATCAAGCCCTAAATTTTTAAAACTAATTTGATACTTAAAATTTTACCCCTGAATCCATTAAAGCATGACATGGACCTGGTGCTGATTATTCTCATCATAAGACCTTACTTGAAACTAGAAGGTGCAAGAGCAATAAGAGGTACAACTATGTACAAATAATAAATTCATACACATCCCAAATAGAAAATTCATAGAGTGCACAAGAAATTATTACAAAATAAAACCTAAACTATAACAGAGAAATGTGCTACAAGCACTTGGTCGAATAATAAAGTCTAAACTAGTATGTACAAGGAATATATTTCACTTATTAACAATGCTTGAGATATATTCCATTGACTGGAATTAACAATTCTTCTCCATCTAGCTTAGATAATTGGAAAGCATTGTTAGTATTATAGCCTATGAAAATGAAGAAGGTCAACATTGGGATAGATACCGAACCTAAATAGGCCATTATTGGTGACTATTGGTCTGAAAAAGAGGTGGTAAAGATTACTGAGCTATTGTGTGACTTCCAGGACATATTTCCACGAGGCTATCATGAGTTGAAAGGAGTGCATCACTCTTTGGGTGAGATGAGGATCAAGTTAAAGGAAGGTGCTCGCTCGGATAAGAAGATGCCTTACAAAATGAATCCTAATCTGTGCATCAAAGTTAAGGAAGAGATTGATAAGATGTTGAAATATAGAATCATTGAGCCCATTTAGGAATCAAAGTGGGTTAGCCCCATGGTGATAATCATAAAGAAATATGCTAGGATAAGTATCTGTGTGGATTACAGAGAATTGAATGTTGCTTGTGTCATAAACCCTTTTCCCACATATTTTACTAAGGAGATCTTGGAGGGCATTACAAGGCATGAGATTTACTCTTTCACTGATGGATTCTCTAGTTATCATCAGGTGAAGATTTCTAAAGAATACCAAGAAAATAAAAGTTTCACCACTGAGTGGGAAATTTTTACATATACAGTTATGCCCTTTGGATTGAAGAATTCACTTGTAGTTTTCTCATGCATTATTGTACAAGCATTTGAGGACTTTATGCACAAGTTTTTACAGGTTTATTTGGATGATTGGACAATATATGGGCTAGTAAAAGTTCACCGTGACAATTTGATACTTATATTTGAGAGGTGTCGATAGTTGAGTGTCTCTCTCAACATTAAGAACTGTCTCTTTGTGACACCCTTTGGGAATTTTTTAGGACATACTATATGCAAAAAAGGTTTGTTGGTAGATCTTGCTAAGGTTTCAGTTATTTTGGGTTTGGAGGAGCCTACCAATCAGAGAAATGTGCGTGGGTTCTTAGGACATACAGATTACTACAAAAAGTTCATTAAGAGATATGCTAAGATTTCTGTGCCTTTGGGATAATTGTTAAAATTTAAAGAAAAATTCCATTGGAATGAGGTGTAACATCTATCGTTTAAGACATTGAAGGAAAGACTTATGCGCCCATTATGTGCTTTCCTTCTTGGGATAAACCATTTCTTATACATGTTGATTCCTATGGCATAACTATTAGCACAGTGTTAGCACAACATGATGATGTGATTTTTGATCATCCTATTTGTTTCGCAAGTAGCAAGTTAACACTAGCTGAGAATAATTATACAACTACAGAGCGTGAAGTGTTGTCTATAATTTATGTGCTACACAAGTTTAGACAATACTTATTGGAAAATCCTTTTATATTTTATAGAGATCACATGTCACTTAAGTAATTAGTTAATAAGCTCATTTTGCAGGGGCGCATATGACAATGGATTCTCTTGTTTTAGGAATTTGGATTTACCGTGGTGGTAAATTCGGGAAAGAAATTTTTTGGACTAGATCACTTATCAAGAATTAATTCAGGTGAGGATACGCAGAGCATTTAGGACATAATGCCAGATACACATCTATTCAGATTGAACCACGTGCCCTCTTATTTATAAGATATTATTGTAATTTTGCATACTGGTGTTGCATTTGAAGGGATGAATAGCTTAGAGAAGAAACAACTTTCCATACACGTAGTGCCTTATATTATAATCAGTGGAGATTTATTCAAGTTAGGTTGTGATGAGATTCTACACTAGTGTGTACTTGAGCTTGAGCATGAAGCTATAATGGAGGAAGCTCATGATGGAATTGTAGGAGGTAATTATGAAGGTAATGCTACCACGTGTAAGATTTTAATGGCTAACCTTTGTTATAAAAAAATATATAAGGATTGTAAAGAGTATGCCAGGGCATGTGATCATTGTCAGCACCTTGGGAAGCCTAGGAATAGGGATGAAATGCCTTTGAAAATGATAGTGAATGTAGAACCTTTTGAGAAATGGGCAATAAACTTTGTAGGTCCTATTTCCCCACATGCGATTAGGACTGGATCGCGCTATATTATTTCATGTATAGATTATCTGACCAGGTGGGAAGAAGAAACACCTACAAAGGATTACATGGAAGCTACATCAACAAGGTTCTTATGGGAAAACATTATCAGTAGGTATGGATGTCCATTGAGTTTGATAAGTTATAGGTGCACACACTTTTTGAATGAGACTATCAAAATATTATTAGTTGAGTTTATGATGACAAATCATAAGACAACACCCTATCACCCAAAAGCCAATGGAACTATTGAGGCCTTTAACAAGATATTAGGGAATACATTAACAAAGATCTATGATGTTGGAAGGAAAGACTGGAATGATAAAGGGGTAATTTCATGGAAATGAGGGGCAAAAATTGGACACAAATCCATTTTTGGTCATTCTGGCCATAACGCGCTTTTGTTATGGATCTATCACGTTATAATGTGACGGAGAAAATTTGGAGTCATGTTATAACATGAGCGCACTATGGCTTGGTAAATCCCATCCATAATGTGCATGTGTTCTTGTTTTCTATGTGGCATATGTGCTTATGGGAGGGATATATTTACTAAAATAAATCTTTATAATTTATTATTTCTTATACGTAGATTTATTTCTTATACTTTAGATTTATTTTAGTAAATATAAGAATCTAGGGTCACTCTACACCTTATGGAACTAGTCTCATAGCTCCATCTGTCACGGTTTAGAAGATAGTTTTTCATATTCTAATATGATTAGTACATATGTATTTTTAAGGATTTTGGCATTCAAACTTCAAGCTTTTAGGCTTTAAATTATATAATCGATATATGTTTTGTGAAAGAATATAGTCTTTGTTTAGGTTTTGGGGCCTTTTTAATTGGTTAATGACATTTGTAGGAGTGTTAAATGTGTCAAAATTAGAATTTACAAACCTCACAACTCCCAAAGATAGTGACAACTGAACGAATATATGGACTCATGTAATTCCTTATAACACATAATTAATCAAAACACATTTGTAAGTTTTTATCAATTCAAACAATCAAGGGAATGGTCATCATGAGGTGATGTAGAGCTCCAACACATTTTCATGCATTCATAAACTCATAACAACCAATTTCAATAATTCTCATTAGTATCTTGTTTTTAGAAGTCTTTCCAACAAGCTCTATATGCTCAAATATGCAAAAATGACACAATAAACCTAAAACTTAGCCTTCCAACCACCATATATTGCTCTAACATTTTATACAAAAGCCCAATCAACTATTAAAATGACTCATTTTCTTGTAAAACCTCATTTCCTCGTACTTCCACTCTATTCTTCTCACTAGCTTTAAGTGTCCTAATTCCAAATGAATCAAAAATTTGTACTTTTTTTTCTTCCATTTTCTCCTTCCAACTCTTTATATTGTTTCACCATGCTCAAAAGAACATGGAACCATTCAACAAAAGTGATAATTAATCAAAGAAATCTTAATACTCTTAAGTTTAACCAATCCTGCTATGTTTTATCTCTTAAGATCCATTCATATGCAAGATCCATGATTATTCACATCTATTCATATCCATAACTAAACAAACACATCCTTATATACCCTTCGGGCTCAGTGTAATGCATGAAAATTTTCAAATTTCAACCCTTTAAACTTATCTTGTTATCAACTTTTCTTATTTTTAGCCTATTAACTCTCTTCTAGCTCTGGTCTTGTGCATTTTCTACTGTACTTTTCAATCTAGGGGGTTTCACACCATACCAATGGGTTTTCTAGATATCCATTTCTGTCTTCTCTGTATATGCAAGATTTCAATATTTGCTTCATGAAAAGGATCTCATTCAGTGAAAAATACTTCCATCTATATGGGTGAATACCTATTTCAGTATGTGATAGATAATCTTAAAAATGGTTTTATAATCATGGAGTTGATTTGTGATCACTAGGGTTAATTGTGGAGGCCTTGAAAAATAAGAGAGTGACATTCTCTCTTGCCTTGTAATTAGAAGAGAACATCCTATTCCCATCACAATATAGGTCTCATAATAGCGTTTCTAAACACTTAAGTCATCACTTAAGGTTTTAAAAACATATTTTAAACTCATGTTAAATCATGTTTTACAACTTTTTCATGTTAGAATTTGCATCACTAAAAAAAACAACCATAAACTCTGAGCCCTAAGTAACTAAACCCTAAACCCTAAACCCTAAACCCTAAACCATAAACCCTAAGCCGTAAACTATAAACCCTTAAACCCTTAACCTTGAAGCCTAAACCCTAAACCCTAAGCCCTATGCCTTAATCCTGAAGCCCTAAACTCTCTTAATTTTAAAGGCCTCCACAATTAACCCTAGTGACCAAAAATCAACTCCATTATGCTCAAATCATTTTTTTATTACCTATCAGGATTTATCATTGAATGAGATTCTTGTCATGTGGCCACCTGATAGAAAGTAGACTGAAATGAGGTGGTTATAATGTCCTTCCTCTTTTGAAGTGTGATAACTATACAAGGTTCAAATGAGTGTTTAAGAACACTACCAAGTGAGTGACATCAAGTGAAACTCATATGATTTCTCATTCTTACATATATGGTGCTCTATATGAAGATCATCCTCTTACCTCTTACCCCTCATGGCTCCAGAATTATCCTTGGATGAAATCAACTTCAACGGAATGGCTAAGAACATAGAGGGGTTGTCAATTTCCTAGTAAATCTTTCTTGTTTAGTTCTGAATGGGAGTTAGCTAGCCTATGGCCTTGTGACCTTCCATTCATTGATATTTCCTTCTATGATAAACTCATGGATGCTTTCAAAAGTGTCTTAAAAAAGATAGGGGTAGTCATCAAGCCTAGTGAAGGGTGTGATGTGTTTTCCAAACAACTTGAAATGCATACAAATTTAGAGGTCATAACAAAAATTTACAAATATCTCTATTATTATATATGGAAGCCAAGTAACTATGTCTCCTTGTATCCAAGGATCGAGGACTACTAGAGTATTTGGCAAGATTGGAAATTCAATAATCATAAATTTTCTAAATCAGAATGTCATTGCATCTAGAGAAACATCTTCAAACATTGGAGTAATGCATCTTGGAATATAAAATTGAACCTCAGAAATCCTCTCAAATTGCCAACTTACATAGGCACTGGACATATCAAGCTCTGTTCTTTCAATGAAACCTTAATTCCTGACAGATTACAACTGAAAGAATTATTCAAAGAGCATTAAAAATAATCAAATTTACTTGGTATCCTAATCCTTCAAAACAAAAAATACCACTGGACTTGTTATTCTTGATTGATAACACTCTTGGAGCTCCAAATATTTCACAAGCTATATAAAAATGAGATAACTATATTGGGTAAAATTTATTTGTACCAAATTTTTCTTATATATCTGACATTTCTCTCCTTCAAAATATTAGTAGATGAAAGGCATCAAATTGTGATGAATCTCTTTGAAAGTTCTTCTTGTGAAGAAGATGAACTCTTTTTAGTTGAATAGTCTATGTAAACACTAATAAGAATGGGTAAGACATAAAACATTACAGTGAGTGAATGGGTAAGCCTAAATCCTGAGCCCTAAACCCCAATCCCTAAACCCTGAGCCTTAAAACCTAACACCTAAACCCTAAACCCTAAACCCTGAGCCATAAACCCTAAACCCTAAACCATGTGCCCTAAACCCCGAACCCTGACCCTTAAATTTGACCCTTAAACATTAATCCCTAAATCTTAAACCCTAATACCTAAACCTTAAACCTTGAGCTCTAAAACCTAAACCCTAAACCCTAAGCCCTAAACCCTAAACCCGAAACCCTAAACCCTAAAGCATGAGCTATAAATCCTAAATCCTAATCCATAAACTATAAATCCTAAACCCTAAACCCTAAACCTTAAACCATAAACCCTAAACCCTAAGCTTTACACCTTAAACTCTAAAACCTAAATCCTAAGCCCTAAACCCTAAACCCTAAACCCTAAACCCTAAACCCTGATCCATAAACCCTAAACCCTAAACCCTAAACACTGAGCCCTAAATCCTAAACCCTAAACCTTGATCCCTAAACCCTAAGCCCTCCCTAATCCCTAAGCTATAAGCCCTAAGCCCTAAAATATAAACCCTAAACCATGAAATCTCAAACTTAAACCCTCAACACTAAACCCTAAACCCTTAGCCATAAATGCTGAAACCTAACCTTGAACCCTAAACTCTAAACCATAAGCCCTAAACCATGAGCCATATACCCTAAACCCTGAGCCTTATACCCTAAATCCTAAACAATGAGCCTTAAAACCTAAACCCTAAACCATAAATTTTAAAAATTAAACCCTAGGCCATCAAACCTAAGCATCGAGCCCTAAGCCATGAGCCTTAAACCCTAACCCTTGAACCATAAACCGTAAACCCCAATCCTTAAACCCTAAACCATAAAACATGTGCCATAAACCCTAAAATCTAACCCTTAAACCTAAAACCCTAATCCCTAAAACCCTAAACCATAAAATCTAAACCCTAAATTCTCAACCCTAAACTAGTGGGACCTTGCACATGGAATTACTTAACTTTCTACTGAAGGGATTTTAAAAATAATTTATAAAATTAAAAAATGGGGGGGGGGGTGTACACATGTTGGGCCCTGGAATATTGACCAAGTATGAAGGTACTTAGGTGCACGGGATCCCAATTATAGAGTGGCACGCAAGGAAAAAGTGCGTAAGCGAAAGGCTTAAGGAAGAAAATAGCACACGTGCGACATGCACTAAAGGAGGTTCGGGACTTAGCAAATTTGAGCACCCAAGGTAGAACACGTGAAAAGCATGATCAGTTGCACACGGATAAGATGCCAGCCTAGACAACAGGTTGGCCTAGGAAAGAGCATGCTCGGATGGAATCTTCTAGAAGATCATCATGAGATGGAGTGGAGAGCTCAGGCCTGAAGGAACATGCTCGCATGGAGGACCACATTCGACACTTGGCGATGGATCTGAGGGCACGTAACAAGGTGAGTTGGCAGCCTAAGAAAGTGATAAATACAAGTGTCTGCCACGGAAAAGAGATATACACACACACACACAGAGATATATCATCTAGATATACATAGGGAATAGCGGGTTAGAGAGTAAGTGAAGCTCTACAGAATTGTTGCGAGTGGATATTCTGGTTCAGGAAAGGATGTACTAAGCATGGAGTTGTTATTTTTCTTTTCTGTTAGCTTAGCTACATACGTCCAGTGATGTGCATGACTGCGGTCTACTCTCTGTGACACTTTGTAATGAACCAATGAATATATTGAGGTTACCTGTTATAAATAGATATGAATATCAATGGGTTTAATGTATATTTCATTCATATGAGTTCTCTTTCCTTTCATGCTACAAATGAATGGTTGTATCTTTCTTTCTGTTATAGTATATGTTCTAGAATCTGTTAAAGCACTCGGTCTGAAGTGACTGCAAGGATTTGGAGGCCATTCTGAGCCCTATGGTTCTTGTATGTCTCAACTTCTTTCCTAAATACTCTTACACTAATCATAGATAATGCTTCCCACTAAACTCACATAAAAGAGAGACTCGGTACCCCGCGTGTGCCTCGGGTGAGTGCTCAGCTTCTGCTGGGTGATAGGCCGAGCACGCATGGGGTTCTTCCTTTTGTGATAGGAGTAAAAATGACTACATCTTGGTTCCGTATTGCCGGGACCTCTTTTCAAAGTTGTAGTGGGATATAACATGCATCATGATCTGTGTAAAGAGTAATGACGGATCGGTTAACATTGGAAAATGTTGAATCATGGTTCAAGAGCACAAAGGATGAATTTTCTCAGAGATTCAACATTGGACCTGAGTTTAATACATGTAGATGGGTAGAAGAGAACCTCTACCATGAGCTGTATGAGACCTTCTTCTGCTACTTCCCAGTAGAGTTATATGAATGGCTTTCAGCCTATACGTCTAGATCAAGTTGGTTTTATAGATCACATGTATGGGCTGAAGAAGACTACCAAAGGTTGCAGGATGCAGATCTGACATGGACCCATGTTGTCGATCATTGGTGGAGAGGAGTACTAACTAGCTACACTTTGGAATATGCCATCTCTACGTATTCTTGTCCAGAGGTTACTGAGTTTGAATTTTTGTGAGAACCTAGAGGAACGTTTCTATGTGCTATTCCTCTAGCTATGAAGATATTGATGGTTACCATGAGTTTAGAGGCACTCCCAATGGCTAGCTAAACCGTTCTGAGTGCTGGGTAAGGGAACTTGGGTGGAGGAAGATGGCAGATATCACAAAGAGAAGGAGAGGGAAGAAAGATGGCTCAAGTATAGTGAAGCGTGAGAAAGGGAGATTGTTAGATGATGCGAGGCTGCTAGTGTGATGGATCTATGGAGACAGACGTTGTGGGAAGGAGTTGAGGTTCACATGGAGGATGTGGAACCTTGAGCAATCTGTGCTACCCCATCTTGGAAAGTGTGTGAGGGAGACCCCTTCAGCTTCTGGTGAGAGTTTTTCGCACAGAGAGAGGAGAGTTGTTGGCGCATATCTAAACCCACCCAGTGACTGAGCCCTAGCACTTGGTTTTCCCAATCTAGGAAGAAGTGTTATTGACCCAGTTGATATAAGTGGAAGAGACAGATCCATGCCTAGGAGGTACAATTTTTTAGTTCCTTCTTCTATGGCTGCACATATTCCAGTATTCGGAGGAGTTTTTGGACAAGGGGCAAGTGTACAAGCTTTCAGGCTCACATCAGGGAGTGGTACGGGACAAAGTAGTGGTAGTGGGGCGTTATCACATACCATCGGTGCACAGTTTAGTGGGACTGTAGGGGCACTTGGCACAGCTCCTCTAGGCCCTATTGGACCCTGTGGTTCTAGTGAATTTGGTGGCTCTGGAGGTATAGGACCCGGTGGGCTTGGTGGATCAGGTGGTGGAGGAAACACCAAAGGGAACCAAGGCTCTGGTTCAGGACAAGGACCCCAACAACCACCTCAAGTATTCTTTGAAATGTCTCTACATTTGCTAGATTACAAGGGCATTGAAGATGTTGCGGAACATGTTCATAAGTGTGAACTGCTATGGCACACAAGGGGTATCACAACATCAGAATGAAAGGCTAGTCAATTTGTGACTACACTGTAAGGGCACACACATAGCTGGTATAGAAAGTATGACCCTCATCAAATGGTGGTGGACTACACTGCTTTAAAGAATGCATTCCTGGCAGAGTTCCACATTCCTGAGTTTGAGCAGAAAAGCATCAGCACTTTGAAGGAGATTCAACAAGGAATGGCAGAGAGTGTGCGGGAGTATGATGCATGTTTTAAAACTCTCTTGTCTAAATTATCATATGATATTCACCCTTCACAGCATGCACAATGGTTTGTTGGAGGATTGATCACCCCTTTTAGAAGGGCCTTGTCTCATAAACATTTTATAGATCCACGTGAAGCATTAGAAGCTGCCTTGCGCACCGAGGCTGTTGGTAGTATTGATACTGGCGTTAGCCCATTCTTAGAGGCTCAGATTGCTGCTATGGCCAAACAGTTGGAAAAATTGTCTGTGAACTCAGTCCATGAGACTCGTAGTGGTTTGTGGTGCATGGATTGTGAAATAGAGGGGCACGTTAAGGATAATTGCCCCCGGAGGATGGTACGTGCTGTGATAGTAGATTGTGAGATTTGTCATGGGGACCACGATGCAAGTAGATGTCCCTTGCTGCAGCGCGTGATCAGGAAGAATGTATCTTGTTATTGCAAAATTTTCACCTCCACAACCCATGATACTAAAGAATGTAGGCTCATTGACCAGATCCATGAGGCCATTGATCATGGGGTATGCCAAACCAACATTGCTAGTGGTTCTAAAAATGATGATTGCTATTACGAGGAGCACACAGATGGAGGCGCACGCGGAAGAGGATTTCGAGGAGGATTCTGTGGTTGGGGTAACCATGGAGGAAGGAGTGAGTTCCCATGCAGAACATGTTTCAACTATGGATCTACAGAACATTACAAGTGTGAGTGCCCATACTTGTTACAGTGCTTGTGGTGCGGAAAGAAGCATAAGTATGAGGAGTGCCCAGGATTATTTGAGCATATGAATTAGTAGCACTGGAAGGAAAAGGGCATTGCAATGGTCAGCATCAAGAAGGAAGACATACAATGGATGCCTCAGGTAACATGGGATGAAGGTTTGGAGCCTGTCTTGGTAACAACAAGGGTAGAAGCCATGCACACAAGAGAGGTACCAAGACAGAAGACCCTGGTTACGAGGGAGGAGGTCATTCATGGAAAATATCTAGACCCCGTGCATCAAAAGGAGATATATCAGGACACCATGGATGTTATTCAAAGCTTATAAGGGGAGATCCAATATCTAAAGGAGTAATCTAGAAAGGAGGAACAAGGAAGGAGAGTCGAGGCGTAAAAGGATGACCTGGATGAGGTCAAGGAGGTGTGTAAAATGCTAAGGTAGGAGAAAATCATTCCTTTGCTAGGATCCTGGTTGAGAGAGAAGGTACCACATGCCGAAGAAGAGCACGAGAGACAGGTCTTACATGTGAACCTTCCCCCTCACAGCCTTGACTATGACAAGGAGATTACATTGAATGTAGTTGTAGATGGATGGCTCCTTAGCAATATACTCATTAACACTGGTGCGGAGGTTAATGTTCTAACTTTGGATGCATGGCATCAGATGGGGAGACCTACATTACAGCCATCTTCAAATGTGCTGTATATGGAAAAAAAAACTAAGGCAATGCCCATCGGTGTCTTGAAGGATTCAACTATTACTATCCAGGGAGCCAAGTTTACTGGGGACTTTGAAGTCTTGGCACTCACCAAGGAAGACAATTTCCCAGCACTACTTGGGTGCCCTTGGTGTTACAAAAATAATGCAGACCTTCAGTTCAACAAAGGGTACATCAGCTTTGAGAACAAAGAGGAATGGGTCATTATACCCCTAGTTGATGGGAAGTCGATGCCCTATATTGAACCATTGGGAGAAGAAGTTCTAGACAAGATTTATGTGCACTCAATCAGAGACCCTAAGATGGTACACCCTACTAATGGAGTTATCCAGTTTGAAGATGCTCAGTCAGTAAGTGATACCACCAGTTTGGCTTGTGACAATTGGGTGCATGGAACTTACGAATTAATGGGATGACAGTTGAGAGGGTCGGTGACCAAGGTAACAAAGGCACACACTATTAGGCACCTTGGAGGAAAAGAACTACCCAAGTATTCAGGAGGAGCCTTCCCTGAGATCTTTCTATAGGAGGTAGAAGCTCAGTGGAAGAATGAGAAGGAATGGAGGGAGATGTTAAGTTATGTCTTGCTTGGCACAACAACTCGTTGGTGGGCCACACATCAGGAGATCCTTTTAGAGTGGCATGAGGTAAGAATTACTCTCTCTATCAGATTTTCTAGGAGTAATGTACCCACCATCATCAAGGACTACCATGGGAAGGAGCCCACCTCTTTCCATGTCCAGGAGTGTGAACCGGTCTGGAGAGAAGGCGCAAAAGCTTTTCCACCATCCCTTTGGGTGCACAAGTTGTATTCTACACTGCAAGGTTATGTGTGTGCATGGTAAATTCATTCAAAGACATGCCACTAGACGAGGAATTGGCAGGAGCTTGCACCCAACCTTATTCAAACCTTTGAGTATCAGAGTACCAAGCCATCCATTGATAAGGCCTTGCAGGGTATCAAACGCCTTACCATGGGGGATAGTGCCAGAACAGAAGATAGGCTGTTAGAATTATTAGGTGAACCAGGTATAGGGGAACACTTTGAAGAAATTGAGGAAACATAAGAGTTACAGATTGAGCGTGTGTGTTTGGAAAAGGAGAAGGGAAAGTTGGTATATGTGATTGATGGAGAGGAATCATAAAGCTTAGATGTTAGCCATTTTGTAGGGATGCGCGAGGTAGTGGACAGTGTAGATGCTCACACGTGCCTACCATGAGCCTTTAAAGATGAAGAAAGTTAACATCGGTTTAGAAGAAGAACCTAAGGAAGCTATTATTGGGGATTACTAGACAGAGAAGGAAGTATCAAAGATCATTGATCTGCTGCATGAATTTGAGGATTTATTCCCATGTGGGTACCATGAGCTCAAATGTGTTCACCATTCCTTGGGGGAGATGAAGATAAAACTAAAGGACGGTGCATGCCTGGTTAGAAAAAGGCCCTACTAGATGAATCCCAATTTACGCGTGAAAGTTAAGGAGGAGATAGACAAAATGATAGCTTCTAGGATCATTGAGGTAGTGGAAGAATTGGAGTGGATAAGTCTGATGGTAATCAACATCAAGAAGGATGGGTGGATTAGGATTTGTGTGGACTATAGGGAATTGAATGTAGTTTGTGTCATTGATCCATTTCCAACCCCCTTCACTGAAGAAATTTTTGAAGGATTCATTGGACGTGAAATCTACTCCTTTACGGATGGATTTTTAGGGTACCACCAAGTCTGGATTGCAAAGGAATACCAGAAGAAGAAAAATTTCACCACCGAATGGGGAATTTTTGCATATACGGTCATGCCCTTTGGGTTGAAGAATGCGCCTACTATTTTTTTACGCATAGTGGTGCAAGCATTCCAAGACTTCATCCATAAATTTCTTTAGGTCTATTTGGATGATTGGACAGTATATGGTCTGGTTAAGGACCATTGTGACAACTTGAGATTAATGTTTGAGAGGTGTAGGTAGTTGAGGATATCCCTCAACATTAAGAAGTGTGTGTTTGCTACACCCTTTAGGACCTTATTGGGGCATATCATATGTAAGGAGGGCTTGCTGGTAGATCCCGCCAAGGTTACAGTTATTGTGGGGTTAAGGGAGCCTACTAGCCAGAGCGCAGTGCATAGATTCCTTGGGCATACGGGGTATTATAGAAAATTCATTAAGGGATATGCCAAGATCATCATGCCTTTAGAGGAGCTGCTTAGACACAAAAGTGCCTTCCATTGGGGAGAGGCACAGCAGGGGGCGTTTGATACATTAAAAGATAGGCTTATTACCACACCTATTTTATGTTTTCCCTCTTGGGACAAGCCCTTCCATGTCCATGTAGATGCCTTAGGGACCGCCATTGGAGTAGTACTTGCACAACCAGGTGAAGGGGTTGTTGATCATCATCTCAGTTTTGCAAGCAGGAAGTTGACACTAGCAGAGCAGAATTATACCACAACCGAGTGCAAGGCATTGTCGATGATCTATGCACTCTTCAAGTTTAGAAAATATCTATTGGCAACACCCTTTGTATTCTACACCGGCCACATGACATTAATGTATTTAGTAAACAAGCCCGTTCTTCAAGGGCACATATGTTGATGGGTGTTGTTGTTTCAAGAGTTTGAATTCACCGTTGTAGTGAAGCCTAGAAAAAGCAACTATGGGCCTGATCATTTGTCAAGGATTGATTCAGGAGAGGATGCGTAAAGTATTGAGGAAGCAATGCCAGATGCCCAACTATTTAGATTGCAGCGTGTGCCCTCAGATTTGGAGGAGATTGCAGTATTCTTAAAAGAAGGTGTGGCACCGGATGGAATGAAGGCATTGGAGAAGAAGCAGTTGACCATATGCATTGTGCCCTACATGTTGATTAGTGGAGACTTATACAAGTTTGGATGAGATGAAGTTTTGCGTAGGTGTGTATTAGAGCATGAGCACCTAGCCATCATGGAGGAAGCACATGGAGGAAGTGCGGGTGGGAATTATGTAGGTGATGCCACCGCGTGTAAGATATTAATGGAAGGATTATGGTGGGAAACCTTGTACAGGGATTGTAGAGATTATTGTAAAGTGTGTGACCACTGTCAGCACATTGGCAAACCAGGAAGGAGAGATGAAATGCCTTTGCTCCCTATCCCTACCATAGAGCCTTTTGAAAAATGGGCGATAGATTTTATAGGACCTATTGCACCAGCATCGTGTAGGACTGGGTCAAGTTATGTCATCACTTGCACGGATTATCTCATAAGGTGGAAAAAGACAGCCCCAACTAAAGATTGCATGGTAGTAACAGCGGCAAGGTTCTTATGGGAGAACATTATCATGAGGTATGGATGTCCATTGAGTTTGACCAGTGATAGGGGTACACATTTTCTGAATGAGACCATGAGGATCCTGTTATCAGAGTTCATGGTGGCTCATCAAAAGACTATGCCCTATCACCCACAAGCAAATGGAACTGCGGAAGCATTCAACAAAATACTGAGTCATACCTTGACCAAAATCTGTGATGTTGGAAGACAAGATTGGGATGACAAAGTATCAACAGTGTTATGGGCTTACAGAACAAAGTATAAAAGACTAAATAAAGCCACACCTTTTCAATTGGTGTTTGGCATGGAAGCCATTTTACCGGTTGAATTTATGTTACCTTCTCTATGAATAGCGTGTGCAAAAGGATTAGACGATGAACAAGCGTTGGAAGAAAGGATTGATGAGCTAATGAAACTAGATGAGAGAAAATCACTTTCCCGATGGAGCCAGACAACAGAAAAGGCAAAGAAAAAGGCTTGGCATGATCGCCACATTACAAACAAGAAGTTTGAGGTTGGGTAGATGGTGTTACTATATGATTCCAATTTTCTGTGCCATCCTGGAAAGTTGAAAGTCCATTGGTTGGGTCCCTACACAATTTTGTACATCCTTGATTCAGGTGCGTGCCAATTACAAGCGCTGGATGGGACGAAGTTGCCTAGACACTTCAATGGCAGTAGGCTGAAGCCCTACTATAAATAATTCTTCTTGGTGTTTGTAAATAAGGTAGTTTTGCCAGTTAGTTTAGAAGTTTCCTTTATGCATTTTCCCTTTCTTGTGTGTTTTGGTTTTGCGCCTTGGGTGCTAGTAACCTTATTGCTATTTTTAGAGAATTTGTGAGTGCACGGAGGACCATGCATCATTTAAGTGTGGGGTGGAGAAAAGCGAAGAAGTGTGTGATTGAAAGTACCAAGGAATTTATGTTGAAGAGCCTTGTGTAGCCCGGTTGAAAGAGGTAGATGAAGAGAAAAGATAGAATGGTTGGTGCCAGTATAACGCTACTGGTAGATGCCACATATAAAGGAAAAGGAAGTGCAGTTAAAGCAACACGAGGTAAGTGAAAGCAAGAATCTGGATAGAAGAAGTGCCTTCAGCGCAGGTTAAGGGTGCGTAAGATTCTCCTGTCAGGTTGGTTGGGTTACGTGCCAGAAGGTTGGAGGAGTTTTTGCATAGGAAGGGCGCATGAGTTAAGGCATTGAAGATGGACTTTGTTTGAAAAATCCACATTAAATGAAGAAATTATGGGGGTAGGTAAAGTAGCATTTAATGATCAGAAAAAGGAAAAACCATAAATGAAGGGTCGGGGCACTCTCATTTTTACTTTACAAAAACGAAGAGTTGGAGATATAAGGGAGTGTTATAAACTAGGGTTTTCAAATTCAATCGAGTGGAAGATCTGTGTGATTAAAATGTGAAGAGACAATTTGAGATTACAGACTAGAAGGAATTACACGAGCGTGGAAGAAGTTGAAAAGGTGCTGTCTTGTGAAGAGTTTATCCAAGTTAGGGTTCTACAAACTAGGGCACGAGTTTATAAGAGTTATATCATGGATCTAAGATTAAAGGTTGGGAGAAGAAAGACAAAGTAACAAAGAGAGGGTAGGAGTGATAAAAATACCTCGACCATAGCACCCAAGAAAGGAATGGGAAAAGCCAAGACTAAACAACCAAAACCCGAAGTAGACACAAATGAAGAATGGTATGAAGAGATGCAATACTCAGATGGGGTGATGATGGGAAAGGAATGAGAATCCCACTTAAGAAGCATACCTATTAGTGACTATAATCACTGCACAAACACCATAGCGAAAGAAATGGCGTTGGAATTGGTACGCCCCACCAACAAGAGAACACCTGAAGGTTTTCCCATATATGATGATGACATTAAGGTTAAATTGGCAAAGGCAGGGCTGTTGCAACTCTATGATTTGCCTCATTTTGGGAAGCCAGATCACTTGTACCAGTGGTTGATGTCTCAGGTGCATGAAGACTATTTCCACTTTGTTACGCGTAAGATGCACGTGACTCCCCAGTTGATTTCACAATTTACAAGCCTCATATGTGAGGGAGATAGCCTAGAAGATGACCTTGGTGACAAGGAGGCTATTCAAGAGACCGTCACTGAGTATGCCTACAAGAAAGGGTCGCGGTACTACGATATTTCAGACATCAAGGACCTCGTTATGAAGATGGCCGCACATCTGGTGACTAAGCTGAATGGCCAAGAAAGATATACGCAGGTCAACAAACCTTGGCTACATGTCTGCAGGAAGATTGTAGAGGGGACGATATACAAATTATCCACGTACATTGCAGAGGAGATTGTTAAGTGCGCGAAAGAAGGGGACAGGATCCTCTTTGGCAATGTCTTGCTCACCATAGTGTTTGTAGAAATTGGAGTGTCGGACGCATCAAAAAAGTTTGTATGGGAGTACCCAGCCAAAGACCCTTCGCCCACGAAGAGGTTCGAGAAGTATGTGTGTCATACAATGATGGCTCCCCACAAAGCATGGCTGGAAAAGTGGTATACGCACTTGAGGAATGCATTTGGGGCAGAGTGGAGGATCCCTGAACAACTCCCAGTAGCCACTAAGGGAGAAACTAAGTTTGCAGTGTACCAACACTACTGCTTTGGCAGATTCAAGCTTATTGATGAATCATGGAGCCCTTGGTGCAAGATTCCTTTCATGTTCACTGCCCAATACTTCCAAGTGGGAGTAAACAGATTTAAAGAATAAAAGAAGCTAAGGGTGGAACTAGGAAGGTTGGATTGGGAACATAGGGAGATGAGGAAGAAGCTGAATTACCCCAGTGGTAAGGGCATGTATGTGGAGAAGTACGTGTCACACGAGATCCAAATGACTAGGCCGATGAGGCTTCCCATCGCTGGAGAATCTGTGACACACGTGTACATGTGCATAAGGCCGAAGTTCAAAAAGGGAACGTATTTGGAGGATGAAATCTCCATACCTGAAGACCCCTTGGGGAAGAAGAAGCCAACATCTAAGAAGAGAGGCAGAGGAGAGGAAGGAGTACTAAGTGTGCCGACTACTCATTCAGTGAGCATGCCATCTACAAGCACCAAGCCAAGCACCTACATATAGAGAAAGAAGTCTCTAGTGAAGGAGAAGATGCTAGAAGTAGAGGCACTCGAGCAGCCCACCACCATGGAAGAATCGCCAAAGGAAGAAGAGAAGGCCGAATCTCTTTATCAAAAGCCACCTCTTAGGAAGAAGTAGAGGGTGGATGAAGAAGCTGACTTAAAGGTGACCGATAGCTTGGAGAAGGAGAAGATGAGACTGAAGGAGATGATGACGAGGAAGAAGAGCCTGAGAAAGAGAAGGAACCACATGTGTTTAGTGTTTATGACTCAGAGGAAGAGAGTGGGGAGGAGAAGCAAGAGTTTGTATTTGTGTGGCGTAAGGGTGTAAAAGATGAGGAAGGAACTGAAGACACGAAGGCAGATGAGAAGGATGCTAAGGAGAAGAAGGGAGCCATAAGTTTTACAAAAGAGCAAATTATTGAGGTAGCAGAGCGAGAAGTGAAAAATATGCTTGAAGCACTTGTAGAACAAGAGTTAGAGAGCAACGCGGACATAGTGCTTAAGGAAGGGAAGGAGGAGAGCATTGAAAAGGAACATGACAGCCTAGGAGGCCCCGTTCTGATAGTTAGCTTCCCCAAAGGTGTGTGCTCAGGCAGAAGAACTCTAGATACAGAAAAGAGACAGGTAATGGGCTATGTGGATAACATGAAGGTGTTATGTGCATGGTTCCAAAGCACCGTAGCCACGGAAAGGATCCTAGCCATGGGGTATTTTAAAAAGGATGGTGCGTACCCCAGGACCAAGAAGATGCTCTCTTGGGTGTTTGAGTCACACATTGACGAGCCAGACTTTGAATTCTACCAGAAAGTGCTCATCACGTTGCCAGAATCTAAGGGAGACAACCCCTTAGTAAATTCTTAGGAACTTTCAGACGAGAAAGTATGCAATGCTCTAAACAAATTCACGGTCAAGATTGAGGCTAGGCTGTTCACATGAAATAATAGAATCAGAGCATTGGAGGTGAAGTTGGGGAAGGAGGAAGAATTGGCAGAGAAGGCCAAGAGTTTAAAACAGGAGGAATTAATCAATGCGTAGTTAAGGTGTGAGTTAAAGGAAGAAAAAGTAAAGGTGCAGGAGGTCTACAAGAAGGTGGATTTGATCAAGAGTACCATCATATTAAAGCACCCAGACCTAATGCCAATCTCTCAGAGGTATGCATCAAATTTGGAATGCTTAAGACCTAACGCGGGTCCTCACTATGGAGAGGTGACCCTTGGCACTGGAATCTGCAGAAGATGTGGCTGCGAACTTGAAATAGGAATACCGGTTGAAGGTAGTAGCACTTATTGCCGAGTACAACCAAGTACTCATGGAGATTAAGGTCACTACCTAGTCTGCAGAATCTGCATATGACACATGCACGGATAGAGATAAGGTGGCAAGCTCCTTGGTCACCACGCTTGAAGCAGAGTTGAAAGATTTCCAAGAAAAGAACAAAGGGAATATGACAGAGAGGGACAAGGTTCTGGCTAAGGTAGAAAAGAAATCAGAGGTGATTGAGGCTTTAAGGATATCAATTAAGGCCCGACTGAAGGAACTATACCCCTAAATTACCAGAAGAATGGATAAACTCATAGACCTGGGTAAGGAAATGGAGCATATTGTGGAAACTTTGGGCACCCAGGGAATTGGCCTAAGCTTTGATGAAGTGAGCACCCTGGTGGGCGACCTATGCCAGAAGGCGAAGGGCGAGGTTGAAGTGTGGAACAAGCTGGAGGTAGATTTGCAAAAGGACTTTCCCAACCTATTAAATTGATGTCCCCACCCCATTCTTCATTATTTCCCCTATTCTTTCATTCCTTATTCATTTTGTAAAGTATAAGTCTACATCTTGGTTCCATAAAACAACTTGCATCTTGGTCAAGTAAAATGTTTTCGAGGACGGAGAACAGGCATAGTGTGGGGTGATGTTGGGAACCTAGAATATTGACCAAGTATGAAGGTGCTAAGGTGCACGGGATCCTAGTTATAGAATGGCACGCAAGGAAAAATCGTGAAAGAGAAAGGCTTAAGGAAGCAAATAGTGCATGTGACGTGTGAAAGGAGGTTCAGGAATTAGCCAATTTGAGTGCCCAAGGTAGAACACGTGATAATATGCCAGCCAGGCAACAGGTTGGCCCAGGAAAGAGCATGCCCCGAATGGAATCTTCTAGAAGATCATCATGAGATGGAGTGGAGAGCTCAGGCCTGAAGGAACATGCTCGCATGGAGGACCACATTCGACACTTGGCGATGGATCTGAGGGTGCGGCAAGGTGAGTTGGCATCCTGGGAAAGTGATAAATACAAGTGCCTATCGCAGAAAAGATATATAGACATATACACACACAGAGAGAGAAATATCATCTGGATATACATAGGGAATAGTGGGTTAGAGAGTAAGCGAAGCTCTACAGAATTGGTGCGAGTGGATATTCTTGTTCAGGAAAAGATGTACTAAGCATGGAGTTGTTATTTTTCTTTTTTGTTAGCTTAGCTACATACGTTCAGTGATGTGCATGACTACGGGTTTCTCTCTATGACACTCTGTAATGAACCAATGAATATGTTGAGGTTTCCTGTTATAAATAGATATGAATATCAATGGGTTTAATGTATATTTCATTATATGAGTTCTCTTTCCTTTCATGCTATGAATGAATGGTTGTATCTTTCTTTCTGTTATAGTATATGTTTTGGAATCTGTTGAAGCACTCAGTCTGAAGCAACTGCAAGGATTTGGAGGCTGTTTTGAGCCCTATGGTTCTTGTATGTCTCAAATTATTTCCTAAATACTCTTACAATAATCATAGATAATGCTTCTCACTAAACTCACATAAAAGAGAGACTCGGTACCCACGCGTGTCTCGGGTGAGCACTTAGCTTCTGCTGGGTGATAGGCTGACGCACATGGGGTTCTTCCTTTTATGATAGGAGTAAAAATGACTACAGCACACACAATAGGTTCTTATCTTTTTGAAACTAAAATAGACATACTTTGTGTGCACACCACATTTTCCACTCTTAATCTACAACATTTTCGAAGAAAATTAGTTATTTAGAAACTAGATTATGGGCTCTATAGTACTTTTTACTATTACTTTATCAAATTTTGAGCATATGCGTGCTGAATTATTAGATTAAGTTCAGGTTTTGCTGATTTTATGAAAAATGTGTCCCTTTTTTACCCCCTTTTGGCCCCTCATTTCCATGCACTTATCTAAAGTATCTGTTGTACTTTGGGCATACAATACTACTTACAAAATATAGAACAAGGCCACACCATTTCAGTTGGTGCTTGGTGTGGATGCTATTTTACTTGTGGAATTTATGCTACCCTCCTTGCATATTACATGTGCAGGAGGAATGAATGGTGAACAAGCAATTAAAGATCGTATAGATAAATTGATCCAGTTGGATGAGAGGATTGTCATCGCACATTAGATCCAGAAGATAGAAAATTCCAGGTAGAAGGCATGACATGATAAACATATTAAGAATAAGCAGTTTGAGGTTAGGAAGATGGTTTTTCTTTATGATTCCAAGTTTATGTGCCACCCTGGGAAATTAAAGGTGCATTAGTTGGGACCGTATGTGGTGTCATATATATACTTGATTCAGGCACTTGTCAGATACAAACATTGGATGGAAAACAATTTCTTGGTTACTTCAATGGGAGTAGGCTGAAGCCCAACTATAAATAAGTATTCTTGGTGTTTTTAATAAGGAAGTGGTGTCATTTAGATTAGATTTCAATTTAACGCATTTTCTTCATATGTGTTTCCTTTCATCATTGTCATGCTTTGTTAATTTAGTTCAATGTTTTTTTTCTAATAATCACACATGTAGCTGATTACTATCAAGTGAATTCATGCACAGAGGACCACACGTACTTTTAGTGTGGGGTGGAAAAAATATATGATAAATGAGCCAAGATTGAACGTCCTCTGGAAGATGGGTACATATAAGAAATATGGTGTAGGTACTTGAAGTAAAGGTGCAGATCAAGAAAAATTACTCATAAATGAAGACCATGCATAGATGGATGGATGCAAAGTGTAACATGAGGTAGGAAACAACATGGGAAAATAGTTGGTATTAAGCATAGAGGTTTTATACTTCAGTGCTTGAAGGCACGTGAGAAGAGGTTTGTGGTGAAGAAGTAGTGGATGCAACATAACGTTATGATTATGGTGCGGAAAAATGAGTGCAGAAAAGTTATTTGCAAAGCATAGAAAAAAGAACGAAACAACATTTAATGATGAGTATAGTGGTAGATGGAGAGCAATAAATGTAGGGAAATTTGTAAGATTTATAAAAGGTGGGCTTGCGATATTATTTTTACCTTGCAGTGTGAAGTGTTCGAGCTAGTTGAAGAGTGAGCTGAAGAACAAGTTGTGTGGGAAAGTACGTAAGAGATATTTTATAGACATCAAACTAGATATATTTGTGCATGGAATTGATTGGAGCTCCATCAGAATGATATTTTTAGTGAAGTGAAGGTGTGTAGGGAGTAAATCTGTGAGCTATGGTTCAAGGAGAAGCTAGGGCACATGATTTTTATGTTACAGAGCTCAAATCTGGCGCAAGAACAAATTTTCATCATCACAATGACACCAAAACGAGAACCTGGGGAAACCAAAAAGGGTAAGAAAAAAAAAAAGTGGAAGTAGAGATGGAGGATACCCCCAAAAGTATATTTTTGGAAATGCAGTACCCAGAAGCTATCATAATGGGATTGGATTTGGAGTCACATATTAGACGAAGCAAAGAAAATGATTACAATCATCATACTAAGGATAACATGGATGAATTGGACAAAAAATTGGTGGTAAGAAAATATTTGCAGATGGAAAACAACATGGCCATTTACGACGAGGAAGGTCAGAAGTTGATGGAGAATGTTGGGGTCATGCAGTTATATGAGTTGCCATGTTTTGGAAAACTAGAGAAATTATATCAATGGCTGATTTCCGGAGTCCATGAGGTATTTTTCTACTTTACAGGGTGGCGAATGTGACTTACCATGCCCTTGATTGGAAGGTTGACATGGTTGAGAAGCTAGAGCATCGAGATTATCAGTGACCTTACTGATGATGAGGGCATAGAGGAAACAAGGAATGCAATGGATTATGTTAAGGGAGGGCACATGATGGTTATTGTCAAGTTGGAAAAGTACCATGTGATTCAGGAAGTCGTGCAACTCCTCACCAAATTGAATAACCAAGAGTGTTGGACATAAGTAAACAGGATATGGTTGCACATTGTGAAGAAAATAATAGAGGGAGTGCTATATAACTTGTCTTCTTTCATTGTTGAGACTATTATTGAAGAATAACACCATGGAGACAATATATGTTTTGGTGCTATTTTATTGTCTATTGTGTTTGTGCAAATTGCAGTGCCCAATGGGCTAAAGGAGAATATTTGGAAATATCTCAAAGAGAAAAAATCCCTCATAGATAGATTTTTAAAATACACATGTGATGGATCTATGAGTGGACCTTACAAGAAAAGGATGGAACTTTGGTACAAGGGCTTGCGCGAAGCCTTTGGATATGAATGAAGAATAACAAAGGACCTTCCTTCGGTATTAGAGAAGCATGCACAGTTCGTTTTATATCAACACTTTTGCATAGGTAGATTTGGAATGAAGGATGTAAATTTTAGCCATTGGTGAAAGCTCCCATCTTCCTTCACCACGCGTTACTTCCAGGACTCGATGCAAAAATTTTCAAATGCGTGTAGATTGGGTTTTGATGCAGAAAAAGTGGATTATAATTAGCATACGCTCCAAAAGACATATGTATATATGGGTAAATTTTCTTATATAGAAAATTTGATCTCAGATGATATACGTATCAATTCAATGAGATTGGTAGTTGGGAAATTTGGTGCGGCTAAGGTATACATCTACCTTAAGCCCAAATTGGAAAAATTAGAATATATTGAGAAAGAGTTTAGGCTTCCTGAACTTCCCAAAAGAAAGAATATGGTGGGCACAATACACGATGAAGATCCCAATCCACCCCACATAGAAGAAAAACATGAGAAAGAACTAAAGGAAGATAGTGTTGGCCTGGATCATAGCATAAGGAGGAAAAAAACTGTGGGTGAAAAGAGAAGGCATGATGAAATTCCTCTAAGACAAGAATAAGGTGAAGAAGTGAGAATGGAAATAGGCATTGTGGAGATAGAAAAAGGTGGGGAATCCGAGGATCAATATTTCAAGAAGGTGTTGAGATGGAAAAGGCCACAAGGATCAGGCATGGGGCCCTCATAACTACCTAAGATATCACCCCAAAACTCCCCAATGAATACAAATCCAAAGACAAAGAGGTGCAAGTATATTCCCAATAAGGATAATGAGGGAGAAAATTCAGATGACATCGCAAATATCATTAAGGATACTCATGTTATTACTATGGATGCAGAGGATCCTCGGGATGAAGAAATGCAACATGATAAAAAGGTGTTTGAAGAGAAATAAGTGGTGAGTGGCACTACAGGTGTAGGGTTATAAAAAAATAAGGGTGAACCATCTGGTGAGCCTATTGGTGTACATACAGGTGAGACAAGGGAAGGACCAACACTTGATGTTTGAGTGATCGTTCCAAAGGGTAGGTTCTCAGGGAGAGATAAAGGGGATATGTATAAAACTCCTACAGCTAGGTATATTATTGACGCCACAAAAATCATTTGTGCTAGATTTCAAAGCACTTTGGAACCTAAGGAGATTTATGGATGGGAACTGATGGACCCTAAAGTGGTCAACCTACGCACTAGAAAAAAAATATTTTGGATCATGCAAACTCATATTAATAAGCCTTAGTTTGATGTAAAATAATATGCTTTCATTAAGAGGAAAATGAAGAAGAAATCCCAAGCCACGCACTAGACGATGAGGCATATAGAGTTTACTGATGAATAGATGAGGAATGCACTAAACAAAATGGCAGCTGAAGTAGTGTGCACAGGAATATTGATAAATTGACCACACTGAGAACTCTGTTAGAGGAGAATAAGAGCCTAAATGAAAAAGAGTAGAAATTATCTGAGTGGCAGAAGCATTTTCTTGATTTTGTGGTAGATATTGGGAAGGAGATTATTGATGCGCATCTAGATATTGATGAACACACCAAGCAAACCTATTAGTTGTCCTTGCACCTCTTACAGGACTGTGTTAACTTGTTGATTAAGAAGCAATTAGGGGAGTGAAAAGAGGCTAAAGAGGATGAAGCAACTAAGAAGGAGTAAAAAAAGGCTACATTAGCACACTGAATAGTCAGGTATGACTCTTTACTACAAACATTAAAAGATGAATTGAAGAAGGCAGACTCGACATTTAATTTGTGTGTAGACGCAAAGCCAATAATTAAAACAAGGATGCTAATAGAAGAAAATGAGGTCCTTACCATGAAGAAGAATGAGACTCTTTGGCATGAGGAGTGGATGCGATTACTGGTAGAGAAGAACGATGCACTCATAGCAGCCCAAGACCCTCATAAGGAGAAAATAAAGGAACTTAGAAAATTGATAGCTTGACGGATGTATGTAATAGACGAGATGGTTTCTAGGATGCTATAGAACGAGGGTGAAAATATGACCTTAGATGAGATGGATGGATTACTTTCAGACATTCCAAAAAATAAAAAGAAGGCACTCAGTGACTGGAATGAGTTAGAGGCGCAAATCAAGAACGAATATCCTGAGTTACTACTGCCTTCAGAGGAATAGAGTGCCCATATTATTTTTGGTATATCTTCATTGTGTACATTCAATATTTTAATCATCATTCTTTATTCTTGGTAAGAAAAGGCATGATTACCCATTTTCATGGTAGAAATGAATCTTGTGTGGGGTAATGTTGATTGGAAAAAATATTGTCTAAGTACTAGAGGTGCATAAGAGTAAGGTGCGCAAGAAGGGGGCGCACAGGAAGTGGGAATGTAGGTACATGTGGAAGTTCAACAAAAGAAGGGTGCGCTAGGGGAAGACAAATTTTGGAAATTAGTTGTTTTGCATGCTACGGGCTAAGAATAGGATTGAGTGTAGGGCACACATTGGATAAAGATAAAATAATTGAAGGCTACACAAATCTATTGTTGGTAACAAGAATAAGATCAAGTGTCATGCAGAGTTTGAGCTAATAATATGATTAGATCTAGAGTTAATTATTGGTAATCTATTATTAGGTGAAGCTTGCATGCTTCTTTAGTTGCTTTTGTAGTGGTGCATGCCTATTATTAACATGCAACCTATTATGAGAGTGTATGGGTAGTGAAGGGAAAGTCCTCACCCCCTATATATATGTATTGATTTGCATAGTTTTGTGTGACTGAGATCGACCGCAATATTGTGACAGATTTATGTTGCTAGTATGATGTGCACATGACTTTGTTTTTCTACTTTTGGTGTATTTAGCTACTATGTTTTATGGTGGATTAATATAATGGATCATTGTGGATGGTTAATGGTTACTAACATATTTTTTACTTGTTCTTGTATGGTAAATTTGATCTTAATCCTTGTTTGATTCATTGTGTGCTATGGTTGTGATCTAGTTTTTGGTATGATATACTTTTATTACTTGTATATTCCATAACAAGTAATAAAAGTAATAAAGAGGGACCTGGTACCTTTACGTGTTTTAGGTGAGCACTCATATCTATTTGAGTGATGGAACAACACATCTAGGGTTTGAGTAAGAAATAGAGACTGCACTAATATGTCTCATTATTCCTAAGGATATCCAAAATTAGTTTGTGTACACTGAACTCCCTTTCACTGCATGGACATTCATCTACTAGTTGTATGGAGACCAATACCCTCCATTTGAAAGTGATGATTCCTCATAAAACCATTTTTTTGTGGATGATACTAAGACCGTTATCAATCCTCTTGCTATTACTAACACCACATCTATATATAAGGAAAATTCTATTGATACTTTAGAGTCTAGAGTCACTTTTTTGAGAGCTTCTAATGTTTATTTACAATAGGATCATAACATTCATCTTGTATTTATTGTTGCTTCAGAGTTCAAAGTTTCTTTTTCAATAACTTTCATTAATTATTTATAGTAGGATCATGGGTTTCTCATTGCACCCAACACTACTTCAGATTCCAAAGTCTCTTCTTTGAGAGCTTCTAATGATTATTTACCATAGGATCATCCCATTCCTCTTATTTCTACTTTAGATTTGTGAGTTACTTATTTGAGATCTTTCAGTGATTATTTATAGTGGAATAATTTCATTCACCCTATACCTATTTCTACTTCTAGAGTCACTTCTTCAAGATCTTATAGTGGTTCTTTGCAGCGATATCATACATGTCTTCTGGATTCACCTCATTGGGACACATACCAACTAAACATTTCTTCTTTATTTGTAGAGTCCCACATTTCAGATCTACATGACACCGTTGAGGAAATTTCTCTCATATTTTAGAACATTCTTGTATCACATGTTGTTTCATCATATTTCATATTTTCTTCCTTGAGGAATTCTAGTGATTCTCTACAACAAGGTTATTCATGTCTAAATATCCACTTCATTGGGAGGTCTACTTATCTGACATTTTATATTTTTTTGTGGACTCTTACCTTTTATATCTTGATGACACTATTGGGGATATTTGTTCCCTCTTTGATGTTAAATCTGGTAGAGTTACATCTTGTAACACTATAAGTGGATAGTTGTTATATAGTGGTTGAAACCACTCTCATATTTAGGAGAGTTATTTCTTGTTTTATAGGAAACATCCTCCCTATAAATATGTAGTCATTATATGAATATTTCATTAAGTAATTTCAGTGTTTCTTGTATTATTATTATTTCAAGTTTATAGAGTTTATTATTGTGCAACTAAGTAATCTCTAAACCAAAAATTTTAAATACAATTGAAAAAAAATGTTAATGAGTCTTAGGGATATAAAAAATAATACAAATACACTCAAATCTCAAATAATGCTTTATTTAACAAAATAATCATCTATATGTTAGGAATTCATAATGCTCCATTAAATAAGTATATGTTACCACACATTTACCGTAGAGTAAATCTGAATTATGATGTGGTGAGTTTACCATATGGTTACGAGTATACATTTATATTATTATAATATATTGTTTTAACAACAATATATTCGTAGAGTTTGTTAGACCTGTAAAACTAATATACGGGTTATATATTGTTTGTACTCCATATAAAATAGGAAATTGGTTTTCATATTTGGATGGCTATATAATAGCCCTCCATACACTATAAAATTACCGTAACTGATTAATAACAAAGAACATTTTGTTGTGTAAATTGATTCTCAAAGATTAGGTATCAGAGGGATGTGATCTGGTGCTTTAACAGAACTATGAGAGACCTGAGAGGTTTTTGAGAGTCAAATATTGCAGGAAGTTGGTTGGAAGTGGTAGCTTATATTTACTTGTTTGATTTTACTTTGATTTATGTGACTCCTGTGAACAAATAATTGTAGCATTCCTGTGCCAGGCATAGCAAGAAGACTGTGTTCGCCATTTCCTCAGACCATATATATGTTGTTTTGAAGTCTACATGTATGTCACAATATTTGAGACGTATTCAACCATATTTTGTACATAATAACTCTTAGGCTTGATTGCATCGATTTATCTACCTGTGTGATTGGTTATTTCTGGATTCATGTATCAATTATGTGCATGAACACAAGATTAAAATAACCTCACTAGTTATTAAGTCTCCATGTTTTGTTTTTTTGTGTTGCATGAGAGGTGAATCAACCCAGTGATATAGCTATCAGTGAGAAAATATTTTCCAATAATATTGTCATCCACGAATGATCAGTAGATCTCTATTTAGATGCAAATTATTACGATATCTAATATTGGATCTGCAACCATTTTGCATCAACGTTGACATCAATTTCATCACCATTCAATCCTGCTAAGCAGCAATAGGAGAAACCAGAAGGTTTTAAGGATGTATCCAAATATGTTATAGAAATTTTGTACCTCATGTTTGTATTGAAGCCCTCAACGTTTAGATGTATCAACTCACAAATCTCAAAACATGTGTGGTGCAACAAATCCATGCTTGTACACATTTTATATGCATTGAAATTCCTTTGGCATGTAAGCATAACTAGAAAGGGGATTCTTGGTATTTGGTTTGTTAGTGCTTATGTGTCATTTGTTATAAAAAGGGTCTATGTTTACATTTCAATTTCTTAGTGAACTAGGTTAGTTAGCCTTTGTCAAAAGGTGTGTGTTGTTATATTTAAAAGTAATAGTCAATTAATATTTTCATTATTTTCTTGTTTGTCACCATTTATCTAAAGTCAATTCAAAACTTTTAAAAATGTCATAGTATTATATTATCACAATTTGTCTAGTCTATTATTGTTATTGTGAATGTCTTTGTCGTCACTGTATTGTTAAGTCAATTAAATAGGTGATTTTAGGATTTTTTATTATCATTTTTTATCGTCTAGTTAAAAATAGTTAAGTTTTCAAAATTGTAAAAATTCCATAAAATTAAAAAATATAAATAAATACAATCTACCTCACGGACGTATTTTTCAGTGTTAACCGACATCCAAGTCCAAATCAAGGGGGGCATTTCAAATTGAGCTCCATGATCAAATTTAGCTGAGTTAAGCAACACATCTGCTATAGGATAGAGGCATCAGAGGTTGGGGTTTGATCAGTGACCTCTCGTCAGTCACCAACGACGGGGCCACACGAAGTTATGGTGGCATTTTGTGGTGTGTATTGTGTTTTCTGCTAGGATTTCTGAGTTTCGGTTTTAGTTGTGTGTGCTATGGTATGCTTATCTTTCAGAGTACCTATCATTGTTCATATTTAGTTTACTGTATGTTATTTTTGTAATAAAGTGAACAGATTCCTATGTACTTTCCTGATGTAAAAATATAATGGAAAGACCATAACACAAGGTAAAAGCATCATTAGGATACTTGAAGAGGATGAACATGGGTTCCTTTTTGGTGGACAGGGGTCTGTATTTTAGGAACAGAGGTTCATATCAGATGGGCAGGGGCTCATACTGAGGTTGTTGGTTAGCCTTTTCAAAACCATTAGAGAGCCAAGATCATGAGCACGCATGGGTGGCAAGCTAGAAAAGAAGTGTGATTTTATTTTCTCCCATGTTCACACTAAGGGGGGAATATTAGGAATTCATAGTGCTCCATTAAATAAGTTTATGTTACCACATCTTTACCGTAGAGTAAATTTGACTTACAGTGTGGTGAGTTTACCATATGGTTACGGTTATACGGTTATAAATTATTATAATATATTGTTTTACCAACAATATATTCATAGAGTTTGTTAGACCTGTAAAACTAATATATAGGTTTTATATTGTTTGTACTCCCTATAAAATAGGAAGTTGGTTTTCTTATTTGGATGGCTATATAATAACCCTCCATACATTGTAAAATTACCACATCAGATTAATAACGAATAACATTTTGTTGTGTAAATTGTTGCTCAAAGACTATATATGTAGTACCCGTTAAAACAACCACTTGAGACCCAAGAAAAAACCTAGGGTTAGCTAGAAAAATTATGGGATGATTTTGTTTTTGTAGTGTCTACAACCAAGCTGCAAGACATCAGTTTTCACTAATAGGTTCTGGAACAAGACCAATGTACTACAACACATGTTCCCATCATTAACTAATAACAAGTTCATAAGGTTCAAATTTTAGGGTTAGATGTTTTAGTTAGGTTTAGGGAGTAATTTACCCCATACCCACACTCTAGTAGGCTCTGAGTTTCAACTGTATTTTTCTCATACTTACTGCTTCCAAATATTCCCTAAACCATTCCCAATGGATAGGGAATTTTCTCACCTTTTCAGTGATATAAATAAGTCCTCCTAACTCCTTGTAGAACTCAAGATATGGCCGGGCGGAGTTCTGGGACTAAATTTTCCCCAAGGGGGACACGTGTCAAGAGGAGAAGAACGCCTTTTAGCGGGTTGTGGGGCAGCTCAAGAAAATTTTCCATTGCACGGGCACAAAATCTATCTTTCTCCCACGCCTCCGCGGGTCCCCGGTGGACACGTGTCGAGTCCTGGTTCAAAGTGGGAAAAGGTGAGGGGTTGGCGGAGTGGTGGGGGTTCTTAGGCACATTTTCCTTTCTTTGGTGCAAAAGTGCAAGTCACCTTCGTGCACTCGTGAGCCCAACGAGGGAGCCATGTGTCACTCAGGGATTGGCATGGGGAAAACGAATGAGTGGGGGCGGCGGAAGATTTAGGATTTTGGGGATTAAAAGTTCAAGGGAGAAATTTCACGTGCACCTCCACCAAAGGTAGAAAGGGTGCCATGTGTCATGTGTTGATTGGCACAGGAGACAGGGTGGTGAAAAAACTTAAGGCATGACACCAAGAAGGAATAAAAGTCAAAAAGGCACGTGCAGGCCCACGCGTCCACGCAAAGAATAATTCCAAGGCAAGGCGTGGGAGTGGGGCCGCAGAGGAAAAATGGTATATTTGCCAAAGTGAAACAAAAAATGCTAAGATAAAAACCCCTCCCTCACTTCCGCCTAGCCACATGTAAGCACGTGATTGGCTGCGAGTCGGCGGAGATGCGGGGGAAAATGGGAAAAAATTCCCAAGGTAAAATTTTCAAAAAAGATAAGTTAAAAACTTTGGTCCACCCCTCTGAGGTGCCACATGGTAGGTCCCGATTGGTTGAGGGATGGTGGAGCCACAAGCTTTTGTGGAAATTTTTCCAAAGTCAAAAATTAAAGTTAACAGTTAGACTTATTTTATTTTTGAATGCCAAATTGAAGTAAAACTTCAAATGACCATAACTTGAGCTAGAAAGCTCAGTTTTAGGAAAACGAGGACTTTTCAGAAAGATCTCGATGCCATATTTACATAGAAACCATAAAATTTACTTTTTGATGAAATTTAAAGCGTTAATTTTGTGAAACCAATCTGCATGATTTTAATTTGCAAGGTGGTAATTTCCAACTTTCACTTTTGATCAAATTCGGTTTCCTCTTTCACTCAAAATGTCAAGCAGACATGGAGAATTGATCTAGGGAGGGTTTAGAGTTTTTTCAAAGGGTTGATTTTTCCAATTGATTCAAGTTTGTATTTTTTTTCAAATGATAAGAAAATGACTGTTAGAGGGATTGCATTCGAATTAACAATGGTCAAGTTGTTTTCTTAAGTTTTCTTTGTCAAATTGAGTTCCTTAGTGTCTTAGCATGTTATTCCATAACATTTTTAAGTTGGTTATTAACTGCAAGTCTGAAATGTGCATTTTGTTTAGATTTACCAGTTTTAGAATTTACAATGCCAGTGATAAATTTTTTAAAGGATTTATTTATCAATTCCATCATTTAACTGTAACAACTTATTTCAAATATAGTCTAATACCTTTAGTTGATTCTAACAATTCATTCCCAAGTCAAAATTACAAATTTTGAATTCAATTTTAATATAATTCCAAGGATTCAAAAACAATATACTTCCTTCCTAGCATTCTTCTTTTCAACAGAGATTTCAACCTTTAACAACAATCCAATCCAATACACAATACAATCTTGAGAACTAATACAATCCTTTATTAATTTCCCATACAACTTTACAATTTTCTCTTTTCCATTTGATTTCTAAATACAGAATGCACTGCATATAACATCTTTTCACATTTCCTTTCAAAACAGAGAGTATAATATAACTTCTTTACATTTCACATTACAATTCAATCTTCCATTTTTAATACAAATATTTTCACATTACAAATGGCTATACAATTCATCCACTCAAAAGTGGGAAGGATTACAATAACTTGTTCAAAAGAAAGGACTATTAAACTATATATTCATCTTGCTCCAAAACAACAACATACTAGTTTCTTCATCTTTTCATCTTGATCACAACAAGGAAAGGGGAAAGGCAACGCTCTCCACCCACCCAAGACATCCAATGAAAAGGGAGAAGCCATCCTTCCTCATTGGCCCCCGAGCCCCAACCATATTGAAATAAGAGATGAAATACAACCCATGGAAACAAAGGCTTCCAAAACAAACATGCAACATTTTCACATTCAAAACACATTTCAAGAAGAATGTAGTTCACAACTACATTAAACAAGTGCAAAAAAAACTGAGGCTTCATCAAACAAGCCAAAAAGATCAAGGAGCTATGGGGGAAGCTACTTATGCCTCCTAATTGGGAATTGGGCATCTACCAATAATCATACCACCGATATAACATATCATATACCATAAAACTTATGCCTCCCAACCCCTCCTTATGCCCCCCCCAAAAGTTTCTCCCTTATGCCCCCCCAAGAGTAAGAAATGCAAGCTATTTCTTTTCCATGGTCGATCCCAATCCCAAACTCCCTCCATAATAAAACTAATGCCATTGGCATTCCCTTATGCCCCCCCATTTGAAATCCCCATAGCCTTCTCCTACACCATGTCCTAAGTAGTCTACCCTACTAGCCAACACACACATAACATCAATCACCATTTCATACATGCATGCAAGAGAAAGAAAGCATTTAAAAAAGGCTCAAGCTCCTACCTCTCCATAATGGAGTTTGTTCCAAGATCAACAAGCTTCCCAATGCCACAATAATAGTCCAGAAATCAGAAACACACAAGTATGCAATGGTCTCCAATCTCCTTCCACAAACAAGATTCCAAAATAGCAAGAAATTCACCCCAAGGAAAGTATGCAAAGTTTCAACAACCTCAAACAAGCAAGGGGTTCAAATTTTAAAGGAGAGGGAAGAGAAGATGATGATTTGGATCCATGTGGGATGCCACATCATTCTTCCTCAACCCCAAGAACAAAGTCAACATCATTCACCTAAACATAATAAATAAAATGACAATATAACTTACACACTCCAAAATGATCCATACTCCAAAAGGACTGAATTTAAAACATGTAAGAGAAGTGTAATTAGAACTTACAATTAGTCATTTCAAAATGCATTAAAAAGGCCTAAATTTAGCCTCCAAACCATAGGTATGGTTGGTGAATTATTTTAAGAGGTGTGGGACAAGTTTAACTTGTCCCACAAGCCTCTAAATATAGCCCCCAAGGACAAATTCGAATTTCCCAAGAGGATGAAGTGTTTCACACTCCAAATCTATCTTACATATTTATTATACATTCTTACAATCTTTCTTACACACTCTTACAATATTACATTTAAGAGCAACAACTTTATTTATTTCACTCCTATGACATATTGATTGATTTATTTTAACACATGATTATTCACAACATTAACACAACATATATAACTAATGAAAAGGGTAACACATCATAAAATAAATACATGCAACATTAATAAAGAAACCACATTAATAAATTACACAAACCCATGGTCACATATAGTGGAAATCCCTAACATAGCACCACACACACACACACACACACACACACACACACACACACACACACACACACACACACAAAACAACTGTCATAGTGACCTTGTTGAATTCACCTAGAATTCCAATATGGTTAGTCTCCAGTCCCCTGAATATATTGTGATATTTTAACCTACAAAACATAAATACCTCCATCAGCCTCGTGGCCATATCAGAACATCCAAAAAGATATAAATATACGTACAAATCCATTTATTCGTACAAATCATAATAACATCAAGAAATCAACATTATCATTTTCAGTTTAATTAATCAACTATATCATCACCATTTAATTCTCATGATAGTTCTAATCACAATATCCAATATCACATGTCTGAATCAACATGTATAATATGTCCATGTTAAACAGTATATCATCATCCACATATAAAAAGAATATCTCTAGTAACCATCATGCATAATAACCAAATCTAGGTCAATAATAAATCCATGATCTGACATCTAACTATCATACTAAAATAAAACATAGTGGTGCCCATAATAAGATCAACAGTATCAAGATCATTATCTAAAAGTGTCAAAGGGAAATAGGCACTACATCCCCCTCCTCTTAGACTCGACTTCCTCCTAGTAGTCACTGGAACAAATGTGGAAACTACACTTGTAATACTATGACATCGTCCCAAGTGATTGCAGTCTCGTCGTATCTGTCCCGCTGCACCCGTACTTGATTAATATCTCTAGCTTGAAGGCCCAAGGTCCTGTAATCTATGATACAGACAAGCTCCACCATCACCTGCCCGTGATCCTACACCTGCAATGATGTCCAATCCAACACATGAGAAGGATATGTAATATATCTCCTAAGAACTAAAACATGAAACACATCATGTACGTGAGACAATATGGGTGGCAATGCTAGATGGTAGGCCAAAGGGATGATACACTCTAAAATCTCAAAATGTCCAATGAATCTAGGAGCTAACTTAGAACCTTTTCCATAACGAATAGGGCTCTTGTGTGGTCTGACATGAAGGAACACCTTCATGCCCACATCAAAGCTACAGTCAATCCTATGTTGATCCACATACTTCTTCTGCTTGTCCTGCACCTCTTGTAATCTCTGCCTAATCAACACTTCCTACTGATCCATGTCTTGTAAAAGAGCTGGTCTAAAAGATACTTTTTCCTCTAACATGTCCTAGCTAAGAGGAGTCTTGCACTCTCTACCATACAAGGCCTAAAAAGGAGCCATGCCTGTGGAACTCTAAAAACTGTTATTGTAGGAAAACTCCACTAAGTATAGGTACTCCTCCCACTTAGACTGCTGATCCATCACATACATCCTGAGCATATCCTCTAAAATCTAATTCACTCACTCAGTCTGTCCATCTGTCTCAGGGTGATATGTTGTGCTGAAGTTGATCCTCGTCCCGAGGACATACTGCATGGTAGTCCAAAAATGTGAAGTTTACAAAGGATCATAGTCACAAATGATCTTCTGTAGAATCCCATGCAACCTAACAATCTCATCCAAATATACTCCTGCCACTGCTCTAGTTGTATAAGTAGTCTTCACTGGAGAAAAGTGAGCCACTTTTTTCAATTTATCAACCATGATCATAATGGCGTCATGGTGATATCTCGACATCGGTAGCCCAACAATGAAATCCATGGAAATGGTGTCCCACTTCCATTTCGGTATAACATGAAGATAATGAAGGCTTGTTGGATGCTGATGCTCAGTCTTAACCCTCTGGCACTCTAAACACCATGACACAAACTGAGCCACATATTTTTGAAGTCCTCTCCAGTGTTATAACTGTCTTAAGGTAGCATGCATCTTCTTCACCCTGGGATGAGCTGAATAGGGTACACAATGTGCCTCTACCAGGATGTCCTGCCTCAAGCCTCCATCACTAGGAACATATATCTAGCCTTTTTGCCTGAGAAAACCATCTGCCTCTAAGGAAAAACCATAAAAATTCCCCTCAAGGGGTCTCTATGACTCGATCTCTGCTCGTACTACAATGTAGAAGTTATCAAGAGGAAGCTTCTGAAGAATCATGCTCCACAAATATGTGCTCACTGTAGTGGTCATAGCCACATGTCTCCATCTGCTGAGAGCATCTGCTACCACATTCTCCTTTCCCTTCACATGCTCTATCTCCATGTCATACTCACAAAGCAACTCCATCCAACGCCGCTGACAAGTGTTGAGATTGGGCTGCGTAAAGAGGTGGCGAAGACTCAAATGATCTATCTTGAGTGTGAATCTCCATCCATGTAACACCCTGAACTGTTGTTACTTTCTCCTACGCATACAAGTGTTGATATGTGATTTCTTGTAAAAGGATGTTTTCCTCGATTCAGAAATCATGCTTGATATGTACTGAATTTCTTGCAGATTTCAGATCTTGACTGAGTCAGAATATGATTAGACTCTTTTATTTATTTCATTTTGTGTCTAAATATTAATCTGATCACGGAATGAATTATAGAGATATTCATCTATAATATCTAGACTTGGATCAGTGGAATTGATCCAAGTAATGCTTTAAATCTGTTTGTGATAAATTAGATCACAGACCTTGAACAGGTTGCAAGGTATGGAAGCATTTATTAAGCTGGTCAGGAGTATGACTCAGGCTGATCTTGAGAAATGAATTGGTTCCCGATATGGAGGTATATCTGGAAGGTCTCGGACGTGGACCAAGTAATAATTCTGTCATGTATATTCCTGTAGCCTAACGGCTGTATAGGAGTGAATCCTGTTCGGAGATGCATGATTTTGGGTCTTTTCTTGGCATATAAAATGTTATACCTAACTGGAATTATTAATGGTTAGTAACCTAAAACTAAAACCTAACCTAGGGGTTAGATTATTGTTAAGCTAACCTAGACCTAGGCTATGTGTTAATATCCTAAGTTAGTATCTATGTGTAAATTGGTTAGTATGGGTATTACCCTAAATTCTAACCTAAGATGCTAACCTAACTAATGAGGAGATTATGAAGGGGCCTATGGAAGGGGGTGCGAACCATGGGCGGCGTTTTCTATGGCAATTAATGCTGGGGATAAGGATGAGGGACAGGTCATGGCGGAGGCTAACCTGTGCAGACGTGGCAATTTGCTAAGTTTGGAAATGAACTTGAGTTTTAGTTGGACTGTCGCCAATTTTGGCGGTCGGTGGAAGTTGAGTTTAAGTGGGAAAGTTGGTTTAATGGCATTCAGTGTTCTAGGGAGACGAGCTCGAAACTCGCGAGAAGGCATGCAAACGGGAAGTTGAAGGTTTGTTTGGTTTGTTGAGATTTTCGGTCTTCTCTCTCTCTTTGCTTGTTTACTGGTTCTTCGCACCAGTTCTCCTTGAGTTGCATGGCAAGAATGAATTTCTCTGGCTCTTTTCTCTGTCATGGAAGATATATATGTGATGGAGACAGCGAAATTTTGTTGGTCGCTTTATCTTGGAAAAAGAAAAGGAAGTTTGAGCTCTTCCAGTGGTCTGCTTCGGAAATTTGATCAAAAAAAAAATACAGGCATGTTAGGCCCTAACCTTTAAATATCTTGCTGTCTTTCAAGTGATTTCATTAGAACAACTCTGTTCAAATGTTTTTGAGAAAATAAAGGATTTTCTATGGAGATCTTGTTTAAATTTTGGTACTGTATCTCTTCTGGTTCGATTTTTCAATTTCCTCTTGATGGGTGTTTGTTAAATTCGAATCGTGGCTCTATTCCTTTGTGTATTCTTTCTGGTTTAAATATAGGAGATATTTATATGTAAAGAGCATGAAAGCTCAGCCTGTTTGGCGTGAGCCCAGGAATATACTTGTATTGTGAATAGACCACTGTATGTTGTTGATTTGTGGTCGCTGTTTCTTGTTGTGGAAACTGTATGGAATGATTTTGAAGAATACTGTAAGATTGATCAGTATTATTGCTTCTTTGGAAACTCTGTCATGGGTTTTGTTGACAGTGTTTAATGATACTTTTTGGGTTTTCATTTGTCTTCTAATTTTGCTAGGAACAGGTAACTGTTGTGTTACCGTAGTTTATACGACCTAGCGGAAGTTGTTTTCCTTGTTATTGTGGTAACGGGATTACTTGTTGACTGTGTATAATATAGATACATCTGTACTTTATTTTATCGACTCAGTGGAGTCCATGATTGAATCGTATATTGCTATCTATTGCTGAGAATGTAGATTCATCCATAAGTTTTGTGAATGGTTGATTTTTGTGGAAGCCTGGTAAGAAGAAACAGGTCTTTTGGCCACTGTTATTTGAAATAATTAAAGGATAAAGACTTCCTGGGTATGCATTTTCATTTCTATGTGAAAGCTGTTCGAAAGTTTCGAAGCGGCTCAGTTGATTTCCTTGCTTGAAATGGGTATTTGATTTGCTTACACTTGTTTCATTCTGAATGATTGCCATAGCTGGCATAGAAGGAATCATCACCAATTTCTTAGTATGCTGCTGTAGGGTTCAGTGGTTATGAGTATAAAACCATTATCAGTATACAGTGTGAATATATAGATTTATACTGTTGTGATTTGGACGACTCTAAGGAGTCGATTGAATGATTCATTTTACATTTGAGCCGAATATAGTTAAGTTGTTGGTATTTTATGTGCCAGCGACTTAATGGAATAACATGTTTTTCGATCTTGTTATTTCGATTAGAATTCCTTCGTGTTTCAGGGATTTTGTGGCACAGATTCTTAGGTGATCATGTACGTCTTCAACCTGTACAAATTTGTGTAAAAAGGTTGGCAGAGTTCAATCGGGTTCTTGGTTTGAAATCAGAGATTAATTTGTTCGTTTGATTCTTATTATGCTTCGTTGATGAATATCAGTATGAATTCATATGCATTTGCTTGAATTGTTACCTCCGTTTGAATCATTTGGAATTCTGGAAAGGTAGCTGGTACTTCTGTCTCTTTCTGAACTTGACATTGGACACTGTCTTTGTCACTGTTTGAGATCCTTGAGTATGGATGACTGTTTCGTGTTCTGACCTTGTTTGGGTAAGTCGCGAATACCACACTAAGACTTACATGCGCCAAGGTAAGGATCGATTGGTTGTATTCCCTTCTTTTACTTCAGTCCGATTTTGACTGAGCAAGAATAAGTATGCTAGGTTCTTTTCCATTTAATCAGTCCGATTTGACTGAGCATGATTTGGAAATACTGTGTGGTCAACATAGCATAGTCTCTAGGAAACCTCAAATTGCTTGATGCAATAAGGTTGTTGTTTACAGCGATACGCTTGTAGTTTCTTGTTTACAACTTGTGTCAAAGCCTTACTGTGTAAAAGGAACTAGCATTGGGCTTAGGGTTGATACATGAATTGTTGATGTGTTAGTTGCTGTATAGGAGTTTTGCTGTGTTTCTATTTCTTGATTTAGAACAGCGATCTTGCTTGCGGTTGTCTAACTTGTTCATTTATATACTGGATAAATGTTTCCATAGGAGAAGACGGTACAGTGATGAATTTATGTGAAAGGAAGTATGAATGGATTGGTTCTTTCTCTTCCTTTATTTCATATTTGTTGATATTTGTCTAACAGTGGGGAATTGTTTTGTAGCGTTTTGGTAGAATCCCGAATTGTTATGTTATTTCCCTTTTGGAAGAATGAAACAATCTGACCAATGTTGTGATTTGGATTCAATGATTGTTTGTATACATTCGTTCCTTGATTTTTAATATTTGATGAAATATTAGAAAGTGATTAAGACTATTTTTGTAACAATGATAGAGTTACATATTTGTAATCATTTTGTATTACAAGGACATAGTCTGAATATGTTTACTTATTTGGATATTTGATCTCATTTAAACAGGGTGTTTAATGAAAACAATTGATGGATTGCAATTGTTTTAAAAGTTAGTGCTTATCATGCTCAGTTCATTGAATTGACTCATGTTGACTATTTTTGCAGATGGTTGCCGTAAGAGGTAAAAGCAATGCAGATCTGACAGGCTGATCAGATTGTTTATTTGATTTATAATGAATTACAGCTTGATTTTATAGATGTACTATATGTGAAAAGATGTTTCTTTTCCGTTAAGTATTGTATCAAGTATGCTGTTGCATAAAATGTATTTGTATAGTTTTGAAAGGAATGGAAATAAGTGTTTGATACTTATGTGTTGTATTCTATTTCTGAAAGTTGACCTTCTTCGGTTTATGTAACGAAGGGGCATTGTTATCATTGTATAATATGGATGCTTTTGTGATTGACAATGAAAGCTTGCATGAAAATGAGATTGAATTCTTATGAATGTTTAGTAGTTCTAATTTGTTGTAGCAAAAGCAATATTGGATTTAAATATTTGTCTTTCTAGAAGTTAGGTTAAAAATGAGCCTAAAGAGAACGCTAAACAAACTGGATTAAATTACTAATCCCTAGTCCTAAGTATGACAGGACAATATTAAATTGGATTCTTAATCATTTATATCTTTATACTAGAAAGTATGATATAAATTCAGTTAAGAGAACTGATATTCAATCAAATGGAGTTCAGTTGGCAATCTCAAGCAAAGGTTATGAGATACTGTCTGATTCTGTTGCTTTAGTATCAGGTGTATTCTAATGACTCCTTGATGGGAACTTGACCGTAATACCTCTACCATGTAATGGGTTTTAATAGAGGAGGGTCGTCTTAAGACAAAGAATCCAGGGATTTGGAAAGGCTAACCTTAGGGAAAAGTCTTTAAAAGTGATTTAAACTCAAGTGCGTAACACTTGTTATTAAGTAGATCTTTTCGAGGCGGATTTAAAGGTTGACGACATAAGTCAACTGCAGAGTTGTACCTCCGAGAAGATTAGGATCTTCTTGAAGTTACAATAATGCAGATGACTTATGGCGACACCCTTTGCATTGATCGCTAAGATTTACACTTGATTTCGCACGAGTTACCCTGGGACTGATTAAGAACGTGGTCATGTTATAAGGCTGCCTAGGAGATTCGGGGTATCATGACACACTGGTTGAAATGCAAGGTTGAACCAGTATGTCATCATATCCCTAATCCTCATGGTCATCCATATAACATTATCACCTTGTTAATCTGCCTCTGAGTGATTCAGTTGTGAAAGGAAGGACTGACAGTAGTCAGTATAAGACATTCTATATAACATATGAATGGGGTGAAGGACGTATTCCAGATTGATGAGTATGCCGTTAAGGAATACGAGACATGAACAATATGTTTCAAATCTTTGGCCAAAGTATCGCAAGCTGCTGATTGCGTTGTCCTAATTCACCTAGTCTAAGGGATGAGATGCCGATGAATAATGGTAACAATTATTCAGTTAGATTCCTTGGACAGAGCATTCTGAATCCCAGATTAGGGAAGAGAACCGCAAGAGTAATGTGTTAAATAAAAACACCGGCTCTTATTACTCATGAATAGATCGGTAGATTACCGAGTCATGGAATGAATAGATCGGAGGTACTCCGAGTCATTACAGCTGCATATGGTTGTCTGTTATATAAATGGTTATTTGAATTGTGAGTTCTAAATTATGTATTTAGAACCAGTATGCAATTATAAAAAAATAAATTAAAAAAAATAAAAAAAAATTGACTTGTTCTATTGTTTAAAATGAGGATGTTACAATCCAAGAAGAAAATGTCTCCATCTAACCAAAGCATGCACAACTTCCGCAAGCTCAAGATCATGGGTTAGATAATTAAGCTCATGATCCTTGAGTTTGAGAGACTCAAAAGCAACTACTCTTCCATCCTACATCAACACACCTCCTAGTCCTACCAATGAAGTATCCGTGCAAAAAAAGAACTCACCTTGTGGATTCGACACTGCAAGAATGGGTGCTGAAGTGAGGCACTCCTTCAGTGTCTTGAAGGATAGATTGCATCTGTCTGACCAAACAAACTTCTTCCCTTTCCTCTGAAGGGAAGTGATAGGGTGCGCAATATGAGAGAAGTCTTGAACAAATCTCTGGTAGTATCCTACTAATCCCATGAAGTTACACACCTCGGTCACTGTAGTGGGTGCTGGCCAATCCATAATGGCTCTAATCTTGGAAGGATCGACTGTGATACCTTCCCTAGAAATGATATGACTCAAATACTGCACCTCTATCTAAAATAAAGCACACTTCTCCAAGTTCCTGTAAAGTTGCTGCTCACAAAGACACTTAAGAACCTAGTGAAGGTGCCCCTTGTGCTCCTCACGTGTATATGAGTATATCAAAATGTCATTAAGGAAGATGAGCATGAAGTGGTCTAAGAAGGTCCTAAATACCCCATTCATCAAACACATGAACACTGCAGGGGCATTAGTCAAACCAAAAGGCACCACTGTGAACTCATAGTTCCCATATCTCATGCAGAAAGTGATCTTATGAATGTCCACATCTGAGATCCTCAACTGATGGTACCCTAACTTGAGATCAATCTTAGAGAAAACTATGGATCCCTTCATCTGATCGAACACGTCATCGATACGAGGAAGAGGATAGTGATTCTTGATCGTTACCTTGTACAACTGGTGGTAATCAATACACAACTACAAGGATCCATCCTTCTTTTTCACAAAGATCACTGGTTCACCCTGTTGGTACCCAAATTTAATCTCCTTCACAACTTGAGCAACATCATGGATTTTACAAGACACTTAGAGGCAGATAAATGATTTACATGTCATTTTGTGGTCGGGGAAGTAACTTATCTGACTTGTTAGCACTCAAGCTTTGAATAAATGGGTAGCACCTTGAAAGGATTTGATCTAACCCTCCCTATTTTAGGTTGTGCCTTTCAACAAAGGTAAGAGAACCTATATTGCAGCCTCTATTTTGTGAAGGAGGTGGAGATATCCTTATACTGTGCATTTTGTATGGAAATGGCCTTGGGAAAAGATGATGAATTTTTCATTATTCAAACTCAAGAGAGTTGTCACTACTAAATGATGGAAATGCTTTCAAAACAAGGTTGAGGCTACTAAAGACATGGTATGATCCTGATTTGCTTTGTGCATTTTTGTAGATGGGTTAGATTCTTTTGTTGACACACAATGCAATGTAGGGGTAGTATGGGTGGGATTAGTTATTCAGATGATTTTTTGGTGGGGTATTGACAAGAAATACTTGGATACATCAAATCTTTGACAACCTCTACAATACTTGAATAACTATCAGATAAAATTCTTCAAATAATCACGATGTTCACTCAAGGATAAGATAGCATGTTTTGTATGCCCATTTTTAGCTAGGGAAGCACACCTATCTGCTTGAGAACTTACCATTCAAGAATCTAAGGGAGTGGATAGAACACAATTAAACACAGAGGGTCCTTAATCTAACCACTCACTATTTTAGGTTGTGCCTATCAACCAAAGGCTTACAAGCAGAACCTATATTGTAGCCCCTATATGGTAAGGAGATGGAGATGATCCCTTAAACTGCTTATTTTCATATGCCATATGGAAGAGCTCTTCTGTGAAAACATGACTACAAATATCCATTATACAAACTCAATAAGAGTTGTCATTCTAATAAATGATTTGGAAATGACTTTCAAAACAAAGCTAGAGCTGCTAAAGACATGATGAAACCCTGATCAACTATTCTACAGGTATTTAAAGTGATAAGCATTGACATCATATTTTACAGAAAAACAAACATTAACTGAAAATGTAGTTAGTATTCATAGGGAGGATGAGTTAGTTTAAAATTAACATTCTGATGAGAGATGTGTGATGGACAATATTAGCTAGAAATCAACTCACCTTCTTTGGGAAGCTTTGCAACATAGAATTACAATTAACCTATTTCAATAGAAATGGGTTTAAATAGAATTTGAAGTGCTATCTCTCAACCAGGATGTGTGCACACATGTGATGCCCAACTTCCTACACTATTTCCATTTATCAAAAATGCATTGACATATCCCTTACCACATTGGAGCCTTACTTCCCAAGCAAAGCATATGCCAATGAAGCAAGTTTAGTTACAACCCTTGTCTCATGATTCACTGACCTAAGGTACATTTAACAAAGGTTTACAAACGACCCTCAATTGTACAAGGAAGGTTTTAAAAAGACTGAATCATTACAAATATTCGAATCATTATCCTTCACTCAAATGCACATGCTCTTCATGATCAAGAATATTGTAGATGCCTTCAAACCCTCTCATAAGAAATGAGACCATGTATGACAAATCATCATATCACCTTTTCACAAGATTGCAACATGTAGCTCTGAAACTTTCAATTTTGAAAACATACTGAAATATAAGTGTATGCAAACGGATTCCAAGAGATAAAACCAGTTAATCCAAGAATTTGATCAATTATATCAGCTCAGGGAATGTTATTTATACAATCTCTAATTCTAGTTTGATGGATCTTATGCAGGCTACAAACCAACTCAACATTGATGAACATTTGATGACAACAGGAATAAAAAATGTCCCATCTCACACAGCTTTCTGGAGCAAAAATGGTAGCCAAAAATGGACTTCTTCCAGTTTTCCTTGATGCTAATTCTTCTCTCTTTCTCCAAAATCTGGGCCCTCAACAGACTCTACAAAATTCCTCCAAATTGGGACATGAATATACCCTATCCCCAGTTGGACTCCTTAACATTCCCAAGAAAATGGAATATGCTCAAGAGATCAAATTTGTTACAAAACCTTATCCACCCTGATGAAAAATGATGATAAAAATATAAAACAGCTCCTAAAATGCCATTGAGATGCACACTTTAATTCTGCGCATTTTAAAATATTTCATGGAAATTTGGATCCTTATCCATCCTAGTTTTTGTCATTCCACCGCTGGCCTGCACATGCGATTTTTGATCATTTTCCACCCTTTACCTTCATCATTTCATCTCTAAAAACCTTTTAGCTTATTTTATGTTTTGACACGTTTTTACGCCGGGTTGAGAGAAATATTTCATAAAAATCAATCCAAAGGGAACTCAAAATATCTCAAATGAATGATGCCATTCCATCTAGACACGTGTTGCCTTGGGGTGTCGATTTACGGGCCATACGCTTAAAATTTCCACACTAAGTGATTTGGTGTAAAAATGAATGATTTCCAAGTTCTTTGGAGCTCCAATGGCGGCCCTCCGAACCAAAATGCCCGCTACGTTACCATCGCTAATTTAGAGTAGATCATGCTTTAAATTTTTTCCCTCCACATGTCAAAGATAAAGATTCGATCAAGTTTTCCATCGGCTCAAAAATCCTCCTTCTTTGACTTCTGGATAACTTGGACACATGTCCATTCCTGATTGGTTACAGAGCTTCTGACCTTACTTTAAATTTGATCCATTTGAAGTTAAAACTTCAAAGTGACCCCAAAATCTGCTCCCCCATTCTGACTTTTCAAGGCCACGTGTCCACCTGTGATTGGCCATGGGGCCGCTCTTCAAAATTTTACTTTAACATTTTCTGCCTCCAAAGGAAAAAAACTTCAAAAAACCTCCGCCATCTGCATCCCCTCTGCCCTTGATCTTTGCCACGTGTCCTCCTCTGATTGGAGCGGGGTTGCATCTCATTTTTTAACCTTAGAAAATAGAGCTAAAAAACCTCTAAGTCCTCCATCGGCCCACTCCTCCATTTTTGGTTTTTTGAGGATACATGTCCACTCTCGATTGGCTGTGGGGTTTCGGGCCAATTTTTGACTTTTTAAAAATTTTACAAAATAAAGTCTAAAAATTCTAAGGGAATCCGACCACCCACCATCCCTCGGCCAATTAGAACCCGCCATGTTGTTGATGCATTCTGAGAAAGAAATCGACGGGAAAATGATGCCCGTCTGACTGTCAAAATACAAAAAATGCCAGGGATGCCCTAGAAATTGATTTTTTTTTTTGCCAAGGATGGAAATTTTTTGAATTGGAAACAGACAAAACATGATTCTGAGCATTTCTTGACCTTGGGATTGAATTTTTTAAGGCATATATGTATAAAACAATCAATTTTGATTTTTCACAATCGGAAAAAAGGGAGAACATGACATAGCCCATGGATTTGAAGCATTTAGGGAAAAAATTAGGGCAAACTTTGAGTATTCTTGCAAAATGGGGCATGTCAAATAATTTTTGAATGTACTAAGGCATGGGAATAGATACAACAACTTCATTTCACCTATTAAAACTATAGAAAACATTTCAAGAAATGCAGAGTGAAAGGAAAATTAGGGAAAAAGCATAGGGGATCAAAATAGACACCAACACACCCTAAGGGGATACACTAGGATGGATAAGGCCCTTATCCAAAAGGTCCTCAAGATGTAACTTGAGCTCACAGAGCTCTGGGGTGGTCATCCTATAAGGTGCTTGTGAGATAGGCTCTGCTCCAGGAACTAGGTCTATATGAAAATCAATCTCATGTGGAGGCGGTAATCTCGGTAGCTCCCCAGGAAAAACATCAGAAAACTCTCTCAAGATGGGATGATCATCTAGTGATGGTCCACTAGACCCATCCTCTGATTTGTCACTGATTGTAATAGCATACATCTGACAAACCCATCACACACATTGCTTAAGCTGCATAGTGAAGATTGTGAGAATGGAAACAGGTCTCCTGACCCTCGAGATCATCGACTCAACTCCCAAATCATCTGCACAAGCTATAGACTTGTGATAACAATCCATCCTGGCCCTGTCTGTAGATAACCAATCCATACCCAAAATGACTCCATATGAGCCCAAAGGAAGAATATGGAGATCTGAGGTAGAGGTGAAAGGTCCCAAATCCACTACACACTCCTTAACTAAGGAGTATACAGAGATCTTGGCTCCAGAAGACATCTCGACATCCCAATTAAGACATTGCCTAACTTCCACCAGCCTGCATCGCTCTACTAAAGATGGTGCAATGAAAGAATCAGAAGAACTAGAATCAAACAAAATAGAGGTAGGAATACCACCAATGCTACCTGTGGTCTCAATGACTATGCTCTGATGATCTTCTTGCAGTTCTCAACCACTGCATAAATCCTGTGGCTACGTCCCATGTCACCAATAGTTGACTCTGAAATATGTGTCTTACCCTTGTTAGGGTTATGAGGGAAATCTCTCCAAAAATGTCCCACAACTCCACATCCAAAGCAACCACCTAATCCTCTCCAAGGAGTAGCACCTCTAGTGGGTGCCTTGGAAATCTGTGGCTTAGGTCTTGATGATCCAACCATGATCTACTGTGGCCTCTACTAGCGAGATCCCGCTGACTGAGCTTTAGGTCCGCCATGTGTCCTGATGGGACCCCTAGGAGGAGTCCCCATACTCTGACCTCTCTATGCATCAGCTCTCTGTGGAGGTCTATGGGGTGGGTAAGACTGTTTCTGTTACTGATGTGGCCTAAAGGATGACTGTGTTGTATCTTGGCCACCACAAGGAAGAGGTATTGAACCTCTCGATCTACCATCCTGCATCTGCTGAATGTAGTTCCTGACTCGGTATCTAGCCTGCTGGGTCTTACCCCGAGTCTCCTATGTAGTATAGGCATTCTCGAAGGCCTCTGCTAATGTATGTAAACAGTGGATCTACACTGCACCTTTAATATCTAAATTCAGGCCCCAGATGAACCTGTGAATCGACACCTGCTCATCCTGCATATACTCTACATACTAGAGTAGATCTAGAAATCTACTCTCATACTCTGCTACTAAAAGAGAAGCCTGTCGGAGGTCATGGAACTCATCAATCCTCTGCTGGATGAACCTTCATGATAAATACCTGCTCCTAAATCTCTCCTAAAAATTCTCCTAGGTCATTGTCTCTCAATCTACATGGAGCTTTTGCTCCTCTGTCCTCCACCACACTCCTGCTCCATCCCTCAGTAGATGGATCGTAACATGAGATTTCGTGTTGTTAAAACAAGGAAAAAGCTTGAAGCAGCTGCTCAAGCTCACTAGCCAGGCCTCTGCCTGAAATCCACCTATATCACTTGAGTAATGTGAGGGCTGAAGCTTCAGGATCTCCCTGATGTGATCCGCTATTGTGGTCTGTCAGCCTCTAGGTCTCTCAGTACGCTCATCCCTAAGCCTAGGGCTCTGAGACCTCTCTCTATGCTCTGGAACTCTGTCATCCTACCTCCTAGGTGGTGACTCTACTTAGGCTGACTTTGCATGGGATTTCTCTCCTCTACACTCCTTGCTAAGTCAAGGAGATACCTGACCCTCGATAGAAGGGGCTCTATCATGACTAGTTGCATTTCCTTCTCCTTATCCTTCGCATAGAGTGGCATTGACATCCTGAAGGGTCTGTAGAATCTGAGGTAGAATGGCTACCACACCCTGATCCGGTGGTGGTGGTGAGTTTGAGTCTCTGTGAAGGTTCCTCTCACTCCATCTAAGCCTCCTGCATAGACCAAAGTGAGAGTTAATTCATTTTGCTACATTTATACAACTTCCATGTTTACTAAACATACATATTATTGCTAAGTTGTTTTCTAGATTTACAAGTGTACTAGGTTTAAGTTTTCATGTCTCAAGTTTTCTAGTGTGCCCAATGGTCCAAGTATTTTGAACCACTACAGATCTGATACCAAGTTGTAGTGCCCATTTAAACAACCACTTGAGACCCAAGAAACAACCTAGGGTTAGCTAGAAAAATTATGGGATAATTTTTTTTATTTGTAGTGTCTACAACCAGGTTGCAAGACATCATTTTTCACTAACAGGTTCAAGAACAAGACCAATGTACTATAACATATGTTCCCATCATTAACTAATAACAAGTTCACAAGGTTCAAATTTTAGGGTTAAATGTTTTAGTTAGGTTCAGGGAGTAATTTACCCCATACCGCACTCTCTAGCAGGCTCTGAGTTTCAACTTTATTTTTTCTCATAATTACCACTTCCAAAATTTCCCTAAAATATTCCCAATGGATAGGAAATTTTCTCACCTTTTCGGTGATATAAAGAAGTCCTCCTAACTCCTTATATTTCTCAAGATATGGCCGAGTGAAGTTTTTAGGTCAAAATTTCCCCTAGGGGACACGTGTCAAGAGGAGAAGAAGGCCTTTTGGTGGGTTGGCGGGTCGTGGGGCGGCTTGGGGAAAATTTTCCATCACACGGGCAAAAGGAAAATGTTTCTCCTGCACCTCCATGGGTCCCTAGTGGGCACATGTCAAGACCTGGTTCAAAGCGGGAAGAGGTGAGGGGTTGGCGGAGCAGCTACGAGGGTTTTTGGCACATTTCCCTAAAGAAAAGGAAAAAACCAAACAACGCACCCGTGCCAGCGGGTCTGCGGGGAGCCACATGTCGCTCCAGCGGATTGGATGCGGGGAAAAGAGAGGAGGGGGGCGATGGAGATGGTGGGGATTATGCGGATAATTTTTCCAAAAGGGACAAAGGGGAGAAAGAAACATTCAGGGTGTGGGTCCTCCGCCGTCTGGTAGAAAGGGTCGCCACGTGTCAGGCATTGAGCATGCAGGAGTGTGGTGGCCACAAAAAACCTAAGGCATTTTTCCAAAAGGAATAAAACTTCAAAAGGTGAAAAGTTCGGGCCTGCACCTCCAATGAAGCCCCAAGAGTGTCACGTGGTGCCAAGGCATTGGCTGCATGATTGAGCTACAGGCCGCGGGGGAAAAATGAAAATATTTCCAAAGGGAATTTTCAAAAAAAAGGCTAAATCAAAAATGTCGTGCCTCCCTGTGCCTCGTACCAGGCCACATGTTAGCACTTTGATTGGCTGCGGGTCGGTGGAGATGCAAGGGAAAATCAGAAAATTTTCCCAAGGTAAAATTTTCAAAAAAGATAAGTTTAAAAATTTGGTCTGCCCTTCTGAGGTGCCATGTGGCAAAATTGTTGAGGGATGGTCGGGGCCACGAGACTTTTTGTGGAAATTTTTTTCCAAAGTCAAAAAATTAAAGTTAACAGTTAGATTTATTTTATTTTTGAATGCCAAAAAATTAAAACTTCAAATGCCATAACTTTTTCTAGAAAGCCCAGTTTTGGGAAAATGAGGACTTTTCAGAAAGATATTGATGCCCTCTTTGCACAGGAAACATAAAATTTACTTTTTGATGAAATTTAAAGGGTCAATTTTGAGAAACCAATCTGTAGGCTTTTAATTTGCAAGCTGGTAATTTCCAACTTTCACTTTTGATAAAATTCGGTTTCATCCTTCACTCAACATGTCAAACAGACATGGAGAATTGATCTAGGGAGGGTTTAGAGTGTTTTCAGAAGGTTGATTTGTCCAATTGATTCAATTTTATATTTTTCTGTCAAATGACAGGAGAATGACTATTAGAGGGATTGTATTCGAATTAGCAATGGTGAAGTTGTTTTCTTAAGTTTTCTTTGTCAAATTGAATTCCTTAGTGTCTTAGCATGCTATTCCATAACATTTTTAAGTTGGTTATTAAGTGCAGGTCTGAACTGTGCATTTTGTTTAGATTTACCAGTTTTAGAATTTACAATGTCAGTGATCAAATTTTTAAAGGATCTATTTATCAATTCCATCATTTAAATGTAACAACTTATTTATAATATAGTCTAATACATTTATGTTGATTCTAACAATTCATTCCCAAGTCAAAATTACAAATTTTGATTTCAATTTTAATATAATTCCAAGGATGCAAAAACAATATACTTCCTTCCTATGCATTCTTCTTTTCAACAGAGATTTGAACCTTTAACAGCAATCAAATCCAATACACAATACAATCTTGAGAACTAATGCAATCCTTTATTCATTTCCAATACAACTTTACAATTTTCTCTTTTCCATTTGATTTCTAAATACAAAATGCAATGCATATAACATCTTTTCACATTTCCTTTCAAAACAGAGAGTAGAATATAACTTCTTTACATTTCACATTACAATTCAATCTTCCATTTTCAATACAAATATCTTCACATTACAAATGGCTATACAATTCATCCACTCCAAAGTGGGAAGGATTACAATAACTTGTTCAAAAGAAAGGACTGTCAAACTGTATATTCCTCTTTCTCCAAAACAACAACATGCTAGTTTCTTCATCTTTTCATCTTGATCACAACAAGGAAGGGGGAAAGGCAACGCTCTCCACCCAACCAAGACATCCAATGAGAAGGGAGAATCCATCCTTCCTCATTGGCCCCCGAGCCCCAACCATATTGAAATAAGAGATGCAATACAACACATGGAAACAAAGGCTTCCACAAAAAACATGTAACATTTTCACATTCAAAACACATTTCAAGAAGAATGTAGTTCACAACTACATTAAACAAGTGCAAACAAAACTGAGGCTTCATCAAGCAAGCCAAAAAGAGCAAGGATCTATGGGGGAAGCTACTTATGCCTCCCAATTGGGAATTAGGCATCCACCAATAATCATACCACCAATATAACATATCATATCCCATAAACCTTATGCCTCCCAACCCCTCCTTATGCCCCCCCCCCCCCCAAAGTTTCTCCCTTATGCCCCCCCCCAAGAGTAAGAAATGTAAGCTATTTATTTTCCATGGTGGATCCCAATCCCAAACTCCCTCCACAATAAAACTAATGCCATTGGCATTCCCTTATGTCCCCCCCATTTGAAATCCCCATAGCCTTCTCCTACACCATGTCCTAAGCAGTCTACCCAACTAGCCAACACACACATAACAAAAATCACCATTTCATACATGCATGCAAGAGAAAGAAAGCATTTTAAAAAGGATCAAGTTCCTACCTCTCCATAATGGAGTTTGTTCCAAGATCAACAAGCTTCCCAATGCCACAATAACAGTCCAAAAATCAGCAACACACAAGCATGCAATGGTCTCCAATCTCCTTCCACAAGCAAGACTCCAAAACAACAAGAAATTCACCCCAAGGAAAGTATGCAAAGTTTCAACAACCTCAAACAAGCAAGGGGTTCAAATTTTTAAAGGAGAGGGAAGAGAAGAGGATGATGTGGATCCATGTGGGATGCCACATCATTCTTCCTCAACCCCAAGAACAAATTCAACATCATTCACCTAAACATAATAAATAAAATGACAATATAACTTACACACTCCAAAATGACCCATACTCCAAAAGGACTGAATTTAAAACATGTAAGAGAAGTGCAATTAAAACTTACAATTAGTCATTTCAAAATGCATTAAAAAGGCCTAAATTTAACCTCCAAACCATAGGTATGGTTGTTGAATAATTTTAAGAGGTGTGGGACAAGTTTAACTTGTCCCACAAGCCTCCAAATATAGCCCCCAATGACAAATTCGAATTTCCCAAGAGGATGAAGTGTTTCACACTCCAAATCTATCTTACGTATTTCTTAAATATTTTTAAAACCTTTCTTACACACTCTTACAATATTACATTTAAGAGTCAACAACTTTATTTATTACATTCCTATGACATATTGATTTATTTATTTTAACACATGATTATTCACAACATTAACACAACATATATAACTAATGAAAATGGTAACACATCACAAAATAAACACATGCAAACATTAATAAAGAAACCACAATAATAAATACACAAACTCATGGTCACATATAAAGGTGATCCCCCCCCATGGGAATCCCTAACATAACACAACACACACACACACACAAAACATGTTGCCATGGTGACCTTGTTGCATTCACCTAGAATTCCAATATGGTTAGTCTCCAGTCCCCCGACATTGTTGTGATATTTTAACCTGTAAAAATGTAAATACCTCCTTCAGCCTCGTGGCCATATCAGAACATCCAAAATAATATAAATATACTAACAATACCATCTATTCATATGAATCACAACAACATCAAGAAATCAACATTAGCATTTTTAGTTTAATTAATCAACTATATCATCATCAATTAATTCTAATGCTAGTTCTATTCACATTATCCAATATCACATGTCTGAACAATTATCCATCACATATCCATGTCAAATAGTATACCATCATCCACATATAAAATGTCTCTAATAATCATCATGCATAATAACTGAAATCCAGATCAATAATAATCCATGATCTAACATCTATCCATCATACTAAAACAAAACATAATGGTGTCCATAATAAGATCAATAGTATCAAGATCATTATCTAAAAGTGTCAAAGGGAAATGGGCACTACAATATAAGAAAAAATATACAAAATTGTCAAAAATAATGTCTTAAAGGAATAAAATGTTGTAGGAATATGCAGACAACAATTACTAGTGGGACCAAAATTATGACTCTTTTTTTTGTGTTTGGATCTTTTTCTTAAGCATGTTATAATGTGCTAGCATTATAACAGGACCACATTATAGCATTTTTGGATTGGAAATTTCCAATCCATAGGTTTGGAATTTCCTAGGATATCAAATGTAAGGTTTGGACTATGAAATTTGTGAATAAATATGTGTTTTACAAAAAAACATAACAATCTCAAGTGTATGCGCCGATTTCTCATGTGTTATAAAACAATATTCTAAAAATAAGAGTATGACGTCAAGATTTGTTTTATGTTTATGATTATATAGTTCTTTCTAAAATCTAATTAGTTTAAAACTCTCATCCTTAATTTCCTGTACTAGTGCATTGTTTTCTTTCCAAAACACATGCATACTTTTTTATTCGTAATTTATGATTTTTTCATCAAAATTTCAAAGGAAAAAAATTGTTTGATCTACACTCTATTCTACATGTATTAAAAAAATTTGACCATTTTTCTCAAAATTATAGGGATGTACACACAAATATTTCATTTTCAGGATGTGTTCACTTTGAAAATTAGTAAAAAATTATATATTCATCCAAAAAAATAGGAAAATTTAGTAGAACCTCATACATAGTCTTAGCTAACTTTCTATCGAAGGGATTTGTTAGATAGTTTATGAAACTCAAAAAATGGGGGGACGCACACACAACCCTAAGTTATATATTTTACATAAAAAAATAGGCACACTTTGTGTGCGTACCACAGTTGACCTTCTTAATCTCTAGCATTTTAAAAACATTAGTAGTTTAGAAACTAGATTCCGAGCACTATGATTCTTATTCTTATCACATTGTCAAATTTTGAGCATATGCATGCCAAATTATTAGTTGAAGTTCATTTTTTGCTGATTTTAGGAAAAAAGTGGCCACTTTTGAGCCCCTTTTGGCCCCCCATTTCCATGCACTTACCTAAAAATATAATGTATTGATCAAGGGATATTTGTTTCTTTGGAGAGGGGGGGGTGAGCTTTAAAAACATACTAAATATTGCAAACAAAGGTTTGTACCATGTCAGGAACTTCAGTAAATCATTGATTTTCCCCATGAATAAATTTAATTTATTGATGATATATATTAGCTTTTAACATTTGAAATAATTCTTTGGATAACTTGCCCCCCAATTTGATCTAGTGAAGTATAACTTTACTTTGATCACCTCGGGCATTGTAAGTATATGTAATTTGGATGTGCTTCTTAAGATTTACCACGTTTATGTAAAGTCTCATGAAATGAAATCTATTCAAGAGTGGTTAAAGAGTGACTCAACTTAGAGGCGAAGATGAGTAGGACCTATGCTAGATGCAAGAAAGATGACACCTAAATGTGTGGAGGAAACAATTAACTTGAGTGATGGCATATTTCCACCATGAAATATAGCCAATGTTTCCCATTGACCTTCAAACTAGATTCCAAACCCACTTTATCTGGTGCATAATTAGCACATGCAAAATTAAAATTACATTTTTTGTAATTTGGGACATACAAAAATCCATTTAATCAAGAAACAAATGAGAAGGTGATAGGAAATAAAAATATCTGGAAGTACTTCCATTAGTAATTGGAAATAAATAAGAAAATAGAAATACGGTTATGTGGAAAGCATGACACAATCTAGTTGTTTGAATAATTTCTCAAGCCCTTGGCATATATTAGACCAAGTGTGTCATACAATTGAGTTAGAGTGACACCTTGTATTGAGGTCATAAAACCCAAATTTATTGTGTTGTACATCCAAGTTGCTCTTTTGTCAACTATCTAGCACATGGGTAGATGACCAATCTTGTTGATTTCCATTTCGACCATGTTGAAGTCACCATACATCACCTAATGCATGTTGAGGAGCTCATCCGCAATGCAACGCCAATGCACCATTATTTTAAATGCATCATTGGATGCATAACCATTAATTAACCCACAACAATGGTTATCAATATTGAATAAAACTCATAGGATGTGATATGTTTGGTCACACCCATAAATAACATTATGAGGTTGTAATTTAGAATAGAAAAATGTGGTAATTCTTCCATGAGTTGGCTCATGATTTCTAGTCAAAGCTAAACTATCTAGCCAAATAAGTTTAATGATGTTTGAAAGCAAACAATTTACCACTTTTTATAGAAAAAGAATGTCTACCTTAAGAAAATGCTTCCAAAATTATTGCACTTCATATTTGTGAGTAAATTCAATTAGACCCATAACATTCCATGAGAAGCAATTCATGAGGTACATACATCAAATGACATATCCTTTGGATTTAAGTTGGAAAGGGCTGCATAGATATTTTACAAAACTTGTTGATGGCTAGTATGTAGAAAGTCATTAATCTTAAATTTGTGCCTAAACTCATAAAAAATCTCTCCTTCCTCAAGTTGACAAGGAGGGATGTGCGATTCTTGAGTGCTAGGTTTGCGATGAGAAATTACTAAGGGGGGATTAAGCCCTAAGAAAACTAGGCAAGTGCCTAGGGTGCCAAAAATTAGAGGGGACATAAATCTAAATATTTCCCATATTACTGATTATTTTTAGAACTTGGCATTAAAATAATTTAGAGAAGATTCAATAGTAATTAATTTGTTCATATTATTATATGGTGACATACATTCCACACATTAAAATAAAAAGGTACCATAATATTTGTACAAGTACTAAAAATAACATAGTTTTGAGCTCATATGATTTTGTTGGTGTTGTTACCCATTTTTTTATGTAGCACTAAATTATTTAAGTGTGTAATATATATATTTTAAAATAATTTATTTTTGATGATGTACTTGTGTAGCCAGTAGGAGTGGATATAATTGAAGTAAAAAAATATTTAATCCTCTAATTATAATTATTTGTGGGAAATGTCTATTATTTTTTTAATGGAGGAATTGGTATCTATGGTCCAAATACCACTCTTCACAAAACCATCAGAGATACATAAGTATTTTTATTGCTATATGAAAAAACAGGGCTTTGTTCAAGTTTGAGTCCCAGCAAGCAACCTTGTATAAAAAAAATTATTTGTTACATTTTGAGTCTCTCCTACGATTAGCTCTCTCCATCCATAGAATATTTCTCATCCTTCTGTGACGATTTTATAGGATGTTTTTATTCTTATGTATATTGATTTCTTTAAATTTGTGATTTATTATGATCCTGAAGAAAATTTTAAAATATGAGAATGCAGTTGTCTTTTATGTATTTACTTGATGGGAAATAATTACTAATTGAAATGGTGAGAAGGGTGTCCACTCAAATTATTTCCTAGGTTGCGTCTAACCTTTAATTTGGCTTTGGAAATTGCTGGAGTATTCAAAAAAAAATTATGAGAAATATCTTGAAATTCAATATGAGGAACAATGAGAACACCTATGGCCAAGGGTGGGTTACTACTTTTAGTTTGAGAAAGATCGCTGGAAGTTGAGGCAATAACCTGTGTTTATTCCTGTGGGATAAAAATTGAGGTATTACTAGTGCTTTGTAGGGGGGTTGAGGTAGTGTGCATTTTTACATTATAGGAGCACCCATAGAAGGGTTCTTGGAGATGGTTTTGTTGTGTTTTTTTTTACCCAGAATGGTCCAACTATCTTTTCCATTTGCTTTACCCAGAATGGTCCAACTATCTTTTCCATTTGTTTAAGGATGGGATTTGAAATAATTTGTTTACGCATAACTAAAAGTGGATAATCATGAATCTTTTATTTAGATGATTGACGTCTGAAACAAGTGTTTGGTAGGTTGATAGAGAGCACCCTTTGGGTATATTAGGAGTCATCCACTTTAATGTCGATAAACTCCTTAAGGATCATGAGAAAGGTCAACTTGCACACAAACACTTTTTTGGATGTGCAAAGTAAAACTTAGAGGGTTCCTTGCATATGACACAACTAATCGTGAAGGCTATATGGTCTGGAAAGTTCCAACATGACATGTAAATGCCATAAAACTTTAGTCAAATAGGGACTTTAAGACTGGTATGTTGAAAAGCCACATAGTCTCATGTCTACAAAGATAACACAAGAAGTGTGCTCCAACATACTAGGTCGAGGATTTCTACAGTATGACTCTAACATGCATTGGGCCAAAAAATGAAACAAAATGCTTTTGGTGATATTCTGGATTGCGTGTAGCTTTATGCCATATTGGGTCCAAGCAAATTTCACCCATGTTTTAAGTATGTTGTCAGAGAGAATCCTTCTAACAAAATAACCTATCAAAATAAATTTTTTAAGTCATCTGCAAGAAACATCAAATTTAGAAACATGTAAAATAACATCAGAAAAAGTGTTATTAGCTTGTGGAACATCTTTTGAACAACCCTGATTGCTGCTTCCCTCTAGACCCCATCAATATTCGTCGCAGTTTCAATAACTATACTTTGTCATATTAAATTTGCCCAAAGGTAATGCTTCCTAAAAAGAGTCGCTGAATGAAAAAGCAGACAAAAAAATATCCAACCAACAAACACTACATTATAATGTAGAAACATAAAATGCTTCCTTATCTTAAATTTCAATGTCATTACAAATGTTACGAGTGACCTTTCACTCTATTAGTAACTATACCATTATACCATTTTATTTGTAATAGTTGGGGAAAACATAGGAGCATAGTTTCGGCGTAAAAGACAAAAGGGGAAGAGTAAATGGCGGAGAAGTTTAGGAACAACATGTGGACAGAAAATATTGGTCGTAAGAAAGCGCACTATATCAAATATTTCAACCCCACTTGGGTTCATGATAACAAAGCTTATTTAAGGGCGGATATCAAAGGTAAGGCTAGGATTATTTTGGCTCAGCTAAGGACCGGGTCACATCATCTTCGCTGTGAAATGGGCAGATGGACTATTCCCAAAGTAAAGTGGGAAAGGAGAACTTGTCTTTTCTGCAGTACTGGGGTTGTTGAAACAGAATGGCACTTCATCATGGAATGCTCTGCATATGATGACATCCGCTTCCAGTACGAAAATGACTTACAAGTGGACAACCTAGATGAGTTATTTGAGGAAGCAAAGCTTCAAAGGATTGCTAGTTTTGTGCTCAAGATTCACAGTAGGCGAGAGGATTTGGAAAAGAACTTGGTTTTAGCTTAATGTTTTTGCTTTTCTTGATCCCTTTGACTCTTCAGTCACGTGGGCGTCATTAAAATCTTTCATTTCATTTCATTTCACTCTATTAGTAACTATACCATTATACCATTTTATTTGTAATAGTTGGGGAAAACATAGGAGCATAGTTCCGGCGTAAAAGACAAAGGGGGAAGAGTAAATGTGAAAATGAAACCTAAGCAACTCTAGTCTCTCTAGTGCCACGTGTTGTGTCAATCTCGAAAACTCCATACGGATGTGTTTGACCAGAAAATACAAAAAAACAAAAAAATCAGAAAAATTCGTCTACGTGTTAACTGCGCCTCATGTAAACCTTTCGCACGTGCCACGTGTCTCACTTCATATTGCACACACAACTGTTCTTGAATGTTCATCCTCACTATTTCAACATTATCTCTAAACTTACTCTCTTAAACCATTTCTGAACATCAAATTAAGTTCGGCTGTAGCAGTTCTTCATCACCTTGTTATTTCAGGAGAAGAAAGAAGATACGTCCTCTATGCTTATTCAACATGGCTTCCAGAGCAACAGTATGTATTTGTTAAGACATTATTTTTTGGCGGTGAAGTAGACTATAATTTTCTTAAACTTTGTTTTAAGAATGAAATCTGCACCATTTTTCATACAAGCTAAGCTTAAGCTAACTGTAATTGATGTGGGTATGAAAATATGCAGGCTTATTGGAGAAGTTTGTTATCTTTAAGGACTTATAAGAATGACCCAACATTTTTTAAGTCTACCCAATTTGTGAGAAGGCAACATTATCATGCAGCATCTGAGCACAAGGGATTTTATGAAAGAGCACAAGCTTTGAGGTTGGATTATTATGATCACTGTACTATGTATTTATGTTCCATGGCAGCATAGATATTTTAGTCGTCTGGGCTCATATATATATATGCATGAATAAATCTCTAATTTTTTTGTTTTTCATAGTGTCATGTTTAACTTGCATTTCTTTTTTAACTTATGAATGTATTGTTACATGCATTTGATTTGGTTTTGGTTTTGGTTTGGTAAATGGTTCGCAGATTAATTAAACCTGTTTTTTCTTCAATATACACTCTATTTGGGTTGATCCTCCTGGATTTATTTATGGGGTTTGAAAACATAAAGCTATTTCTTGTGCATAGTCCTGGTGTTTATGTGGACAAGAAGAAAAGGAAAACAATACCAGAGGTGGTAGACCCTGACTTTGTGCTGAAAAAGTCTGAAGAATTTCATAACAAGAGCTGGTTCAGGCGACTTGCACACAATGTAAAATTATATTCTGACCTTGCAAAATCAATGCCCTGGATACTTGAAAGTGACACCAAGTGGGTATTTTCAGTCACTGTGCCTTGTGGGTTATTTGTTCATTTATTTTCAATTCAGAAATGCATGTGGTGTAAATATTTTTTTAAGTGCATTTGATTAGTTAGTTGTTCTTGTGTGAATGTGTAGGAAGAAGCATGCAGAGACTCTCAAGTCTGTTGGAGTGGAGATATGAGTATGGGAAAATTAGGAAGTGGAACTTATAAATATCTTATGGAAGTGTATATGTGTATCATAGCTTGTAATTGTGGTGTTTAGGAATCTTATATCTATGGTTTCCTCTTTTAATTGTAAAAATAACTTCCTTAAGCTTATAATGGTTTCCTCTTTTTTCCCGATGTAATTACCAAAACATCAAAAAAAAAAAAAAAAAAAAAAAAATTTCCTTCGTGTGTGCATAATAATAACAAAATCTTAAAGAATGGTCACTTTGGTTGGAGTGTTCCTAGTTGTATCTTTCAACTTTGTCTCACACAGGTTACAATCCATTCTTGTTGGGTATAAGTATCAATTTCATACTTTACAAAGTAAGGGCTGTGCCCTTGGGAAATATTCACTCCATATTTGTTTTAGTCAAATTTGAAGTATGTGAGATTGTGAGAGGAATGTTGGGCTGCAACAAAGGTTGAGAGAGCCCCAACATCCTCTCTCAATTTGAAATAACATAGTAAGATGTTTTAGCAACACACAATTAAGGTTGAAAATGACTCTTTATCAAATTTTGAAAGGTTTAAATTTTTTAATTAAATAATTTATTTTATGAAATCCATAAATAACAACTATAAATATTATTAGAAGATAGTAAGTGATCAACTTAATAAAAATCTTATAACGTTGGTGTTCTCTAATTGTTGCGTCTTAGTCAATATTATCTTCTTAGTTAACATTACTAGTAATCGTATGTGTATAATGCAAAGTGAATGCTGAATGGTATATGTTATTTGTTTTAGAGGGGTAGTTATTACTTTTGTAGTTCATAATAAGTGATTTGATACATATATAAGTCTAAATATATAGAATTTACCACTTAATTTAAAGGTTGCTACAAGTACATTTTAAACTAGCAATTGCAAATGTGTACATATGCATTTGCGAATCGCATGAACGGTATGAGTGATATTTGATTTAGAGGGAGAGTTATTACTTTTGTAGTTAAACATGTTACATGAAGGGGTGTCCATTACTTTTGTATAGTGTAGAAATCATAGAGTGGTACCACTTAATTTAAAGGTTCTCTCTACATTTCAAACTTCGTTACAAATTTGTACATGAATGCATTTGATACCGTTTTCTAGATAGTTAATTACTTCTATAATTGACATGCAGTTTGTAATTAATTTCGGGGTAATTGTGTTAGTGTTACATCAGTTGTTTGGTTGGTCTTTTGTTGAAAAAATTGTTTTATACACTCGATAAGACATGTGATTGATAGTGGTAGCGTAATAATTTGGATGAAACATTACATTAAAAAGGTTGTATGTGTACATTTACATTTTGCTACAAATTTGTACATATAAAGATGCAAATCATATATCACAACATCTAGATACATGAATACCTCCATACACATAATGAAGACATGTATACATCTGCAGTATTTATATCATGAATGGTAGCCTTTTGTGGGCAATTTTATTTTTGAGTAAACATGATTATATTTGATACACCTTTGAACGACAATGCCGCTTTGGATACAAGAAGTGTTGAGTAAAGTAGTAGTGGAGGTGCTATCAAAGTAGAGGGTTGTTTTTACGAAGGGTTGATGTCATAGCAGTGTTGAATCCTCCTTTCTTCTTGCTCGAAGTGTTGGTATACGTGCGCCATTTTTTAGTATCTTTTTTGAATGTAAAAGGAGGTGAAATGAGCAGATTTGCAAGCGAGGGAACTCTGGAGAAAGTTGTGAATGTCAGACTCTGCCTTTTAGTGGTTCCAATGTCAACAATTTCTCTATGCAAAGTAAGTCCATGGGACTTTGTGGATAGTTAATCCCCAGGCCATTTTAAGATCTGACAATTGTCTTCGATTCTCCTCTTGAAATACGGGGGGTCGGAATATGGAACGGGTTGGATGTATCCCAACACAAACCATTGTATCTTTCAAATTTGACTACAACAAATAAAGGTAATGATGGCGGTGGCATTGATGCATCGTAAACAATGTCAGTGATTGTCCCTGTAGCACCATTTACGAGGAATGCGTTAACCCATATATTAGCAATAAGCATGATTTTTTGTTGTTTGCATAGCAAAACTTTGTGTTCCAACTGATCATCATCAAGATCTCCTGTTGAGGCTCACATGTTACTTTTAGCAATGGATTGGATGATCAGAATGTTCAGTGCCTTCAACACCAGAAGGTTGTGGGAGTCCACGAGATCACTTTTTGCAAACAAATGTGGTGCATCCTTAAAAATGTTAAGCTCCTGCTGAGTTAGGTGTGAGACATTAGGAGTTACCAGTCCTCAATAAGAGGAGTTGAATCTCGCATGTGGAGCAGTAAATTCTAGAATGAAACTTGTGCATTGGCTATTCCTTTTTGCCGAAATATTTTTTTCGAAGGATGAAAAGATGCACAGAGAAAACAAGACGAAGAGGTTTGCCATTTGCGACTCCACTACATTATGTTGGTGGTCAATCAAAGATAATTTAATGCAAAGCAAAGTTGACGAGGTAATGTGTTGGCTAGCGATAAACACAAAAAATTCTAAAAACACAAAAAATGTCTAAACACCCATCAAATTTAACCCCTTCACGTGAACGACCAGAGATGTCAAAAAAAAAAAGAGTGCCACAGACATAAAAAATGTCCTCTAATTTGATTGACAACTTCACAAGCATACAATGTGGATGAAATTTTGTACACCCCTAGTCCCACCATGGGTGGGTCTTGAGCCGTTTGAATTTGTTTCACTTTAAACGATCAACAATGACGTTATTTTATCTTCTAGTTGTATACTCTTAACTGTTTGCTTATTCATTATTATCCATTATTTTTTTTCCGAGGTTGCACAAACAATTTTCGCGAACTTTGCTAAAATTTTCAAGGCCCATATATTTTTACTAACCTTTTAAAAAGATTAAATAGGAAAATTTACATCCTCTAAACTGAATAAGAGATGATAAAATAATGTGTGACCAATTGTATAACCTCAAGAATTACATTCAATTATATGATGGATAATGAACACTATTATGAACAATTTTAATGACATATACAAATAGAGATATATGTATAGAAATCTTGTATAATAAAACAAATTGTTGGTAATGCACCCATATCAGAGTGACAACAAATTTGTGCACTCTTGCAAAAATTACATTTGAATGATGCTTCTTGCCAAACTTACAGTTGATATTTATCACCTTTCTACCTGGGCAATTCTCCTCCTCACACTAAAGAAGAATAGAATGAACCCTTCAATTTCAATGCTCCTCTCAAAAATAGTTTTGATGCGCCACAAAATTGGAAAACTCCAAAGCAGAACAAGAAGAGAAACCAAAGAGTAAAGAATGAAAAAAAATTGAAATTGAAGGTAGTGATGTGGATAACTGTTTGATGTAGAAGTACTAGTAGTACTAAGAGGGTCATCCCATTTCTTATGCCAAATGTTTCATGTGTGCTAATGCTACAAAAAGAGAAGAAATAACCTTGAGGACATGGATCACAAGATTGTTGCAGCATAACTAATCTTTTCCCAAAAAAAATAGAAGAACAGGGAAAAACACTCTTAAAATATTAGAATACAATAATTCATTAGGAAAGATAAGATACCTTCAATAATTTGAATTGAAACAAAGTAGAAGTTTGGAACGGAATCAAACTAAATTCAACACAGTGTTATCTACTAGTAAATAATTTCAATCGTTGTGTACTATCCTCCGAAAAGATTGCTTTACAAGTTTCATAGGAACTTCTAAACCCAAAAGGTAGAAAAACAACAAAAGGGCCAAACTACATTTGTCATAAGCGTGATTGTCAAAATATTCATCAATAAGTCCGGCAGTTATCAAATTATGAGGACAGGGAAATCCTCTGAGTTATATAAGCACTTCAAATTGGTAGAAACAAACCCCTCCAGATACAAAAGTAATCTAAACCAAATGCATACTGTGAGGGATTTTAATCCCCAGAGAAGGCTCCAATTTTACACCCAAACTACAATCTGACCATCTCGAACAAAATATGTTGTTGCAGAGAATAACTTAAATTGGCATGTTTCCATTACCCTTTCCTCCTACTTCATTTCCATAATGAAAAATGAATTTTCACCAAACAGATGGAACCCTATAAAAATTTGGCTTTGCAAAAAAAGAAGCTAAAAGTCATATACTCTTACAAAAAAGAATACAAACACTTGATATTTTAGATAAATGTCTTACCACCCGTTAAACACCCATCAAAATTAGGCCAGGGGCATGAATAACTGGAAAGGCCTTTCCCATAGGGGAACGCCTTCGATGTGATTAAAAGGTAGTAAATGATTAATTTAATAAAAATCCTATAAATTTAATTGTTGGCGTCCATGGGAAATTAGGTTATTATGGTATTGTCTTCTGGAAGACACTTATAAATTTATGATATTATATTATCTGTAGGCATCATACCCAATATTAAAAATAGTGGATTTGACGAGGGAGGTGTGGGTGATTGGCCCTACTTTTCACACGTGCCTATCATTATATTTATTTTTTAATTTTTTTTGGTCTCGACCTTCATACTATTTTTGCAAGAACAATTAGTTTAGTTATTACCGTCCTTCTTACTGATTTTAAGGCGGTTTAGTTGGGTTTTTTTATGTGGTCTCATTGCATACCGTAGTAACTTTAGTTACAAGCGGAGTGGAAGTTGGCACCCAAACATGCTTGAAAGTTTGTTTTGAAAGTGTATGATAAGGTAATAACCCTGCTCCTTTTGTTATTAGTTTAGATGTTGTTGAGCCTACCATTAAATGGTACTAAAATTTTAGTCTTATTATTTATTTTATGGGATGCATCTTTTCTAAAATTTATCTTAATTCCTGGTTCAAAAACCAATGGGATCCATTTGGTATCTAGGTCATCAACGTGCATAACCTTACTAAGGGGTTTTACTTTCAAATAACCTTCCTAGGTTCATTTCTTAAAGCTTACACTTGGTATTTGTGTAACACGCTTCTAGTGTCATCCCACTAGACTCCGAATTTTGATGTTACAAACTATGTTTCCCTCTACATCCCTAAGGATCTTATAATAGAAACAATCCAAAGCTTATAGATTGTATAATCCAATCGCAAAGGATCTCGTAATCAACTGAGATGTTCAATTCATAAAGGATGCATCTTGGGGAGATGTACAAGAAGTGCAACACTCACCAAAAAATGTAAGTGGTCCTTTTCTTGAAGATGAAATAACAAATACTAGAGTCAACAATGCACCAAGCTAGACCCCTATCTCACAAAGGGGTGATTCATCAAGTGGTCGTAATCAACAAAGTATACAAGGAGCAACTCATGAGACAGTTTCTTCATCTTCTAATTCAAATCAACACCAAGTGAGAACAAGGAGTGTACAAAAGATTTATGATCAGTTAAGGTATGATAAAAATGAAGATGAAACCATTAATTTTTCTCTATTTTCAATAGCTAATCCTATTTACTTTCATAAAAAAATTAAGGACAACAAGTGGTGTGAAGCAACATATGAAGAAATGAATGCAATAGAGAAGAATGGGACATGTGAGTTATTTGATCTTCAAGTAGGAAAAGAAGTCATTGGATTCAAGTGGGTTTACAAAACTAAAACCACTCTTGAAGGCAAGATTGAGAGACATAAGGTGAGACTAGTTATCAAAGGCACGTGGGTTCATTAGTTAGGAAATATAATAGCACGTTTATTCATATTGAGGTAATTATAATTAAGAATAAAAAAGTCAATATATCGGTAGACATTAGGGGGTGAAAGGGTTTAATTTATTAATAATTTTAATTATATTTTGGGGATAAGATAGATAGGTTGGCCAAAGGAGAGATAGGGTTTATTTTAATATAAAATAAAACATTTGAAACCTAGTTTTTAAAACTAAATACTTTAAAATTGCAAAAGGAGTGTGGTCAAAATTTTAAATTATAATCTTTTTTTAATAAGGAAATATCAATTAGGAGATTCTTAACCTAGAAATAATGCAATGGTAGAAAACTAAGATTGAGTGTGATTTTCAACACAAATGATATTATTTCACCATTTTAATTATTTGAAGAAGTATTGATAAATGATTAAATCTTAACATTACAGTAATTGGTAATAAGTCTTGAAAGGATTGAAAATCTTTATCTAGATCAAAGGCATATTAAGAAAATAATAATTGAGTAGGAAACATTATAAATTATGATAAAAATAAAAAACCCCAGGTAAATTGAATAGGTAAGTAAGGTACATGGAAAAAATAGGGATATTTTCATTCTAATAATAAGCAGAGGGGGTAATATCAATTGAATAAGTAAAGGTAAAAACTAACATTAAGGATAGTCTTTAATAACCTTGAAACGAACGTGTTATACCATATATTTTCTAAGTGAACCCCTTGTATTCAAATTTTATAAGAAAAGGCCTAGACGTGATTATAATGAGACATTTAGTCTAGTAGCAAGGCTAGAAACGGTGAGAAAAATCACTGTTATAGTTGCTCATCACAAGTGGAAGGTATATCAGATGGGCGTCAGATCAGCCTTCTTGAATGACATGCTAGAAGAAGTTCATGTGTTAAAACCACTTGGTTATGAGATTCCACGACATGAGAACAAGGTTTATAAGCTCAAGAAAGCATTGTATGGTCTTAAACAAGTGACAAGGGCATTGTAGAGCCATAAAGACTCTTATTTCACAAGAAATAACTTTAACAAAAGTGATAGCAAACCTATAATCTACATCAAACTGAACAAGGAAGGTGATATTTTGGTTGTATTTTTCTATGTAGATGATCTAATATTTACTATAAATGTAAAAAAGTCTGGATAGAAGAGTTTGAATCAGTCATGAAGGAGGATTTTGAGATGACTAATTTAGGATTGTTGAGATACTTTCTAGTTATTTAAGTCAAACAAATGAAGCAAGGAATATTTGTCTCACAAGAAAAGTATGTAAAGGAGATTTTAGAGACATTTAGAATGTTGGATAGAAAACTAATATCTACACCAGCTGAAACAATTTTGAAATTACATACAAAGAATATTGTAGCGATAATGTAGATCCCACATGGTACAAAAAAATGGTAGGAAGCTTGATGTACTTGACTAAAACTAGATCAGACATCATGTATGCACTCAACCTTATTTGTAGGTTCATGGAGACTCCAAAGGAGACATATTGGCAAGTAGGAAAAAGAGTTTTGAGGTATGTTAATGGTACAAGGGAAATATATAATTTTATATGTTGTTTTCAATTATTTTCAATTAGTTGGATACATGGAAAGTGATGGGCAGGTAGCCTTGATGATAGAGTGAGTGCATCTGGATATGTCTTCCATATTGGATCATGATCCATTTCATAGGCTTAAAATAAATAGTCAATTATTGCACTTTCTACAATTGAGGCTGAGTATATAGTAGAAAATCCAATCACATGTCATGCTATATAGATTAGAAGAATCCTATCAGATTTGGATGAAGGAAAACATGGAGCATCTACTATATTTTGTAATAACTTATCTTCCATTGTCTTTTCAAAGAATCTTGTTTTTCATAGAATAAGTAAGCATATTGTAATCAAGTATCATTTCATTTGAGAATTAGTTGAAAAAGGCGAAATAGAACATTACTTTTGTAAGTCAGAGCAACAAATTGCTTACATTTTTACTAGTACTTTTTCAAAAGAGAGATTTCAATGTTTGAGAGGAAATTTGGGTGTAATTGATATAGTACACGCCATATTTGGACCATTCAACTCCAAAACTCATTTAGCCAACTTTAGACATCATTCAACCAGCTTCAAATATCATTTAGCCATCTCTAAAGATCATTTATCTAGCTCCGAACCAACTTACTTGGAACACCATTTAGCTAGCTCCAGACATCTCATAGCTAGCTCCAAAACTAAATGAAGAGCTCTAAAGACCCTTCATCTAACTCTGGATATCCTTCAAATTAACTCCTGAAATCTACAATAAGTGTTTGGAATAAATATAAATGTTTTTGTGAAGTGACTCGATGCATAAGGTTTCGTATGTTTTTTGTAGTGACTCAAGATTAAGGGGGTGTGTTGAATTTATTAATCATGGTCCATATTTTTTGAATTCCTCCCTCCTTCCACCCACCCTCCTCATTTTTATTTAATGTTGGTTTGAACCCTAAGATTGTTTATTCTCTTTTGAGAGGGAATTTCATTTAATGTTTGAAAAATTGTTTTTAATGAAAGTGTACATTGGTGCATAGATGTTGTATAGATTTGAAAGGAGCAAATCAACAAGATAATATAGTTGGGAAAAGAAATTAATATACAACAATGTAGAAGAGGTGTTTTTGATTGCAAAAACAAAGAAGCAGCTCAACAAATGATCCGAAAATAATCAGATTATTACGACCTGATCTCGGACCCTTATAGGCTTTGATTATTTGCCAATAATTTACTCCTTTTAAGTAATCAATTTAAAATAATGCAAGACAATAACGACAATTGCACACAGATTGATTACGGAGTTCAACAATTGCCTACGTCTCCGGGTTCGTGATCGAACTGTTCCACTAGTCAAAACTTGTAAGTTACAATAGTACTTTCACAAGAAAACCTAATGGAATTTTACTTGCCTACTAGTACACCAAACCTTTGGACGAAAAGGGTGAAAAATAGCACCCGACTACCACCTTCTTGATGTACAATCTCCTTCGGTTGTGATCGGCCTTCCCGACGCAAACAATGCGAAGCTAGCACTCCTGTCGACAATCCAGGATTTGCAAGTACTTGGTGTGGCTGCTATGGGCCTATTGGGTAGTTTACATTTCACTCCCAATCACAAATATTCCATCTAATATTGCCTAAAATAATAGGCCAATAGACAATACCTGTCAACACATCCCACAAATAAGCTTAACAAATAATAAGCTTGGGATCGGTGTCTCCGTTGCACCGGTGTCCACTGTTCTGTGCTCTAGCAATGAGCTTCTCCGTGGCTTCGGTGTGTAATGTGTCTCACCAGTGTGTACATTACAATAGAATGGGTACCCTATTTATACAATTTTAGGGCCCAAAAATAATGCACTCCATATAATCTTTAGGCTAATATTAGCCTCACCCGTACATATAAAAATGGGATTAAATCCCTATGTGGGCAGATATATTTTTAAATGGATTAAAATCCATAAGGAGCGGCATTTGTTAAAAAGAGGGAATAAATCCCAAATTTGGCGCATTTGGCTAAGGTTCCACATGTTAGGCGGTGGAAGATAATAGCTTAGGCTTTATTAAGCCTTTCCACGCGCATAGTGGTCAAAGACCACGTTGGGCTTATAACCGCCCCCCCTACCACCGCTTCACCTCCCTCTCCTCACATGGAATCTTCCACGCATGACAATGCATGCCTTTACCACGTGGACATATGTTTGGCGGCTGTGTAGGAGTTAATATTAATGTATACACATTAATATATACATGTGGCTTTTGGAAAGTGGCCTTACCAAAATAATATTATTTCGACCCATACAATGTGGAATAGAAATAATCCTGTAGTCCACTTGTCGTCTCCCGATAGGCAAATCGAGAAAAATCGACGAGTGGTGGAAGCCACGTGTCACAGTGCGATTGGTCCAAATATTGACCAATTGACCATAGTTTGACTTTCCCGCTGTCTGAACTTTGACCGAACATATCTAGAGCTCCCGATGTCCGTTTGTCACGTTCTCACAGTCGTTGGAAAGCTCTCAAGATGATCTTCTGCACTGACACCATTTAGGGATGTTTAGGGAACTTTTAAAAATGATCCCCTGATCACACCTCCCCACTGAGAAAAGCTTTTTTTGTCCCAAAAAGCTTCCATACTATCCTGAATCTGAAAACTCTGTTGCCACCTCAGAAATGCTTCTGTAGTAGACCCTTAGGTCTTCTCCTCCAACCTTCTCACTTCGACAACTCTATTCCGATCCTGGGACTTGTGGGTTATGGGTCCAAGATGCTTCCACTGTGCCACTTTGATATCCGAAGAAGACCTCCACGCCTCCGCTTTATGGTGCTAAGTTTTTGAATGAAACCTCAACGCTCCTTCTGTACGGTGCTAAGCTTCTTGATATCTGACAACAAGGATCTTCTTTTACTCTATAACACAGCTCCTGGCTCCGAGTTGATTCCGTAGAATCCGAACTGGTTTGAAGGAACTCCATGTTACGTAGAGCTTTGATTGATCCGATGTCGGTGATGGACAATGCCTTGTCCCTTTACAGACCTCAACGCCTACGATGCATGATGCTAAGCCTCTTTCAAGACCTCGAGCCTCCGATGCATGATGCTAAGTCTGTTACAGACCTCAACGCCTCCGATGCATGATGCTAAGCCTCTTTCAAGACCTCGAGCCTCCAATGCACGATGCTAAGTCTGTTGATCAGCTACCATTCGAATGTGTGGTCGCAATGCCTTGACACCGAATGGCGTTCCGAGCTAATCCTTCGAGAGCTCTTCTTAGTGACACACAATATCAGGTACCATTCTGCTGCACGGTCGTAATGCCTCTACACAGAATGAGGTTCCGACCCGACGTCAATGCCAACGGTGATTCAGCTACCATTCTGCTGCACGGTCACAATGCCTCTACACAGAATGAAGTTCTGAGCTGATCTCTGTGAACTCTATTGTCTGCACAAATGGAAGATCAATCTCCAGGCTTTATATGAGTCAAATCCTATATCCAAACTGTAACAGGTACTCACACACTGATTAGGAGATATGTTAGGAGCATTAAACAAATTTTCTAAGTAAGAAAATCCATCGAGTATTGTAAACCTTTCTCTCAGCATTTCCTCATAGAATCTGCTCTCCAAACTTAATACTGCATATGATCCATCAATCTGAATTATGCAATATATAATTGAAAAATTGTTGACTTACCCATTTCAAAGGACTTTCACTTTCAGGTATTACCTGGTCCTGGGTTGACTTGTCAACTAGTGGTGACGTAGAAACCTCTTCTGCCTTTGCAATAGGCCTCCATTCCATCTTTGGCTTGCCATTACTCTAATGGCGAGATGGATGCAGTTTCCAGCAATTATCCACCCGATGCCCATTCCTCTGGCAATGAGCACAAAAATTCCTCTTAATCTCCTTCTTCTGGGATGAGGAACTCTTTCTGCCATTTCTCGACTCTACATGACGAGATTGGTCTTTCTCCACTACATTGCAATGTGGATTGACTTCATTTGTCTCCTCCCTATCAGAACAATGACTAAACAAGGAAAATATACTGCATTTTATGGTGTTAGAAAAATCACCAAAATAATTGCCCTCCAGGGGTCTTACTAATGCAAGTATAACAGAGTACAAACATTGCCCAAAATTGGGTCTTTAACTAATGTGCCATGTCTGGGTAGAAGTATACAAACGTTTCCCTCAAAGGGGTCTTACCAATACATTCTACCCTACACAATAGTTTTCAGGTTTTATCTGCATATGAGATACAATAGATTCATCCAAATAGAAATGAGAAAATTACTGAGTATGTTAAACCTATCTCTCAATCTATCCCACCAATCTGGAAATCCAGAAGTACAAGCCAATGCCATCCCTATCAAAGCAACCTATATTGATTAACCTGATCCATACCAACTTGCTTCGAAGATTAGTAAGTTTGCAGGTGTCGATTACTAGCTCTGATACCAAACATGATCCGAAAATAATCAGATTATTACAACCTGATCTCGGACCCTTATAGGCTTTGATTATTTGCCGATAATTTACTCCTTTTAAGTAATCAATTTAAAATAATGCAAGACAAAAACGAAAATTGCACACAGATTGATTACGGAGTTCGGAAATTGCCTACGTCTCCGGGTTCGTGATCGAACCGTTCCACTAGTCAAAACTTGTAAGTTACAATAGTACTTTCACAAGAAAACCTAATGGAATTTTACTTGCCTACCAGTACACCAGTTCTTCGGACGACAAGGGTGAAAAATAGCACCCGACTTCCACCTTCCTGGCGTACAATCTCCTTCGGCTGTGATCGGCCTTCCCGACGCAAACAATGCGAAGCTAGCACTCCGGTCGACAATCCAGGATTTGCAAGTACTTGGTGTGGCTCAATGGGCCTATTGGGTAGTTTACATTTCACTCCCAATCACAAATATTCCATCTAATATTGCCTAAAATAATAGGCCAATAGACAATCCCTGTCGACACATCCCGCAAATAAGCTTAACAAATAATAAGCTCGGGATCGGTGTCTCCGTTGCACCGGTGTCCACTGTTCCGTGCTCTAGTAATGAGCTTCTCCGTGGCTTCGGTGTGTAATGTGTCTCACCAGTGTGTACATTACAATAGAATGGGTACCCTATTTATACAATTTTAGGGCCCAAAAATAATGCACTCCATATAATCTTTAGGCTAATATTAGCCTCACCCGTACATATAAAAATGGGATTAAATCCCTATGTGGGTGGATATATTTTTAAATGGATTAAAATCCATAAGGAGCGGCATTTGTTAAAAAGAGGGAATAAATCCCAAATTTGGCGCATTTGGCTAAGGTTCCACATGTTAGGCGGTGGAAGATAATAGCTTAGGCTTTATTAAGCCTTTCCACGCGCATAGTGGTCAAAGACCACGTTGGGCTTATAACCGCCCCCCCTACCACCGCTTCATCTCCCTCTCCTCACATGGAATCTTCCACACATGACAATGCATGCCTTCACCACGTGGACATATGTTTGGCGGTTGTGTAGGAGTTAATATTAATGTATACACATTAATATATACATATGGCTTTTGGAAAGTGGCCTTACCAAAATACTATTATTTCGACCCATACAATGTGGAATAGAAATAATCCTGTAGTCCACTTGTCGTCTCCCAATAGGCAAATCGAGAAAAATCGATGAGTGGTGGAAGCCACGTGTCACAGTGCGATTGGTCCAAATATTGACCAGTTGACCATAGTTTGACTTTCCCGTTGTCTGAACTTTGACCGAACATATCTAGAGCTCCCGATGTCCGTTTGTCACGTTCTCACAGTCGTTGGAAAGCTCTCGAGATGATCTTCTGCATTGAAACAATTTAGGGATGTTTAGGGAACTTTTAAAAATGATCCCCTAATCAACAAAATAGTTTACAAGTAGCTGGAGAATAGGACCGAAAAGAAAAAGAGGACAACCCAAATTTGTAGCAGCAAAACAGAGGGAAAATAGAATAAAAGAGTGTAGAGTATAAGCTTGGTAGAAATTAGTGTATAAGAATAGAACAAAAATATAAAGGAAGATTTATGTTTTGTAAATTGTTATTTAATCCAATATAAGTATATTGTGTGTTTTCTAGGTTTTATTTTGTCTTTATTCCTTTATTTTTGGTTTATTGGAATCTACATTTTCCAACACTTTGAAACCACATGTGGCTTAAATGACTACCCGACTTAAATATATTCATTTTATGTGATTGTTCAAAAGTGATTAGGAAAAAACATAAATGGAAAGAAACAAATTAGCACAACCTTATGGTATCAAAAACAAAATCAAATTTTTTTGACACTTGATCATAAATCTACTTAGTATAGTCCACTACCAGATTTTCCCAAAAGATTTTTTATGTAACCTAATTTCACTATGCTTATGGTGGAAACAATTCTATAAGCTTTATAGATGTATTTTTCTAGTTGAATGGCCATGTTTTAACCATTCTTGTGCCTCCCATAATAAAAATGTTCTACCATGTCTAGAAATTTTGTATTGAAACTTGCATCGATAGTTATTAAGAGTAATTCATAAAATAGTTATTTTTGGTTTAGATAACTATAATAAATAACTTGTATAAATATATTTGTTTTTTTAATGAGATATATATGAACGATAACTTTGTAATTACTATTTATTATAAAAAATTCTCAAAACCATTCAATTATATATACACCAACACTAAAGAAACCTAGTCTTCAATTAGATGATGTTTTTGTAATTTTATAATAAAATTTATTAATTTGTAACGCCTCTAGATTTAAATCCTTTAACAAGCTCAAAAGGAAGAATTTCAAGAATACTTCGCATGTCATGGAGATGTCTGTATACAGAATGGCAGGTAGGTTTGTCTAAATAGTGTACTATTTCTTTTCTAGTGATTATTATGGTTTTAACTTGAATGATAATTATAGCTGATACAAGAGCATTTTGATTATATTATCTTGAGGAGAAATAAAAGGCGGGACAAGAGTAAGACTACAAAAAAATATAGGACTCCTCATGCTTTCATCATATTCCAATTCTTTGCAGCACGCTTCTGCTTTACTTTATGTTGGTTCCTTTGATAGTTTTACTCTAAAAAAAAAGATTGAGTACCCATGTTTCAATTTTAAACTCTTTCTAGAAGCAAAAACAGACCACCTATTCAAAAATTAGAGTAGTGGAACCTACGCCAATATTAAGGAGAGATATTATGTAAAACTTCTATAAATTAATCAAACAGTTACAGAAATTGTAGCAAGACATTCATAACAAGAAAATAAACAATTAACACAAACACCAGATATACATGGGAAAAATCCTTTCGAATGAAAAACCCCACACTCCAAAAGCCCACTCAATGTATTTGAAATCTAATAACAAGATTACATACACTTGTAGAGAAAGTTTCTCACAAGAGTATCACCGGAAACAATTCTAGAAGGATTCAAGTTGCATTGCAACATAACAATACTTGCAAAACACACCACACAAATTGCTTCTTCAAGCCTTCAATTTATAGACCTACGGTTATACAAGAAACCATCTATGGTTTACAAAACCATGTGCAAAACCTTTCATGAGGTGGATTGCATTAAAGAGAAAGCTTTCGGTCTAAAATTAGGCTCCCACGTCCACAATATTCTCCCCTAATTTTGACCCTCAAAGATGTCATAGAATTTGTCATAATATCTCTAAAAATAGCCCCTCCATGATATAATATCATAAGGGAATATTTTGACAACCTATTTTTAAACACAACTATAAGAAAAACTTACATGAATGTAGCAAGGTTGAGACACCTCATTTTTAACAATCTCCCACTTGTTGAATGCCTTGTAAGGGCCAAGGGAAACATACCATCATGGATGAACTGCTAGGGCCCAAAAGGCCCATAGACTTGGAACACCACCTAAATTTCAATGTGCTCACGGGATTAGTTAATGTATCTGCAACATTTGCAACTGTCTCTACCTTTTCTAGCTTCACCCTGCCATCCTTGACCATATATCTCACAAAGTGATACTGAACATCAATGTGTTTGGTCCTAGCATGAAAAGTTGGGTTCCTCGCAAGGGAGATTACGCTCTTGCTATCACATTACATTGTAATTGTACCATGTTTAAATCCATTATTTGAACACAAATGATTTAGCCAAATGACTTCTTTACAAGCATGCGTAGCTGTCATGTACTCTGCCTCAGTAGTGGACAAAGTGACCACAACTTATTGCTTTCTCATCCAACTGATTGCACCACCATTAAGAGTAAACACATGCACTGGTGGATCTTCTGCTATTGACATCACCAGCCCAATCTGAATAAAAAAACCATGAATTCCTAGGGAATGTTGATCTCTTATGCCATGAAAACATATAGATTACTCTGATGTACCCCACAAATATCTGAAGACCCTCTTAACTACATCCCAATGCACTCTTCCAGGATTAGACATAAAACGAGAAAGAACTCCCACTACTTGGGAAATGTTTGGTCTTGTACAAACCATAACATACATTAAGCTTCCAATTGCACTCTAGTAAGGCACTTTTCTCATGTCTTCCATCTCCGATGGGGATGAAGGACATTGTGAAATAGAGAGCTTCGTTCCCAATGTAATAGGAACACAAAGTGATTTACAATCTTGCATGTTTAACCTTTGCAAAATAGAACAAACATACTTACTCTAGCCAAGCCATAGCTTTATGTTCTCATGATCTCTTTTGATCTATATCCCAAGTATTTACTTTTATACACCAAGATCTTTTATTTTAAATTTCGCAGAGAGCTGAGATTTCAATTTTGCAATCAAACCTTTTCTTCTCCCAATAAACAACATGTCAGCAACATATAAAGTAATTACCAGGAAACAATCACCATTATATTTAAAATATACACAGTGATCAAATTTAGACCGTACAAATCGCAAAATCAACACATATGAATCAAAATTCAGCTACCACATCCTGATACTTTGTTTAAGGCCATACAAGGATTTCTTTAACTTACAAACCAACTTGCTTTTACCTTTCTCTATGTAGTGCTTTGGCTATGTCATATATATTTATTCCTCCAAATTACCATGAAGGAAATAAATTTTCACATCCATTTGTTCAACCTCTAGGTCATAAGCTGCTACAATAAATAATAAAAACCAAATGGATGTAAGTTTAGCAATAGGATAAAATATCTCACCGTAATCAATACCCTCAACCTGAGAGTAACCCTTCGTAACCACCCGTGCCTTATAATTTTCAACATTTTCATCGAAACCAATATTTTTCTTAAACACCCATTTGCATCTAACAAGATTCCAACCTTTGAGAAATGGTACAAGTTCACATGTATCATTCCTTTTAAGGGCTGCCATCTCTTCATCCATGGCTATTTTATAGGACTTTGCATCATTCATACCCAAAGCCTCTTGTACAGATCTTTGTTCATCAATGTTAGTACTCAAAGAAATTATACACTTCCAATCATCAGGTGAATACCCATACCTTTCAAGTGGTTGCCTTTGCCTTGTAGAGCTTCATAAAAGTGGAGGTGGAAATTCTTCCACTTATTCCTTCTCTTCTTCCGCTTCTGAAGATTCAGAGCTTGATGAGCTCTCCTCAACTTCTTGTCTATTTTGGGGTATCGATTCAACTTTCTCATGCGTAGAAGGAAGTTGAATCACTCCCTTTTTCTATTCATTTTATTTATGTTGTTTTGGCTGAAAATTAACAGGGAAAGATTTAATCTCTCTAAAAACAACACTTCTGGAATGTATTACCTTTTGTGCAATAAGATCCCAAATATCGTATCCTTTCACACCACAATCGTAGTTGATGAAGATACATTTGACAACCTTAGAATCCAAATTTGTTCTCTTCTCCTTAGGCACATGTGTATATGCCTCACAAGAAAAAACTCTCAAATGTCTAATCGAAGGATTTTTCTTCGACCATGCCTCCATTAGTGTTTTATCAACAAGCACTGGTGTAGGGGATCTATTTATCAAATAACAAGCAGTGGCGATAACTTCAGCCCAAAATGTTTATTCTAGGCCAACTCCAATCAACATGCTCCTAGCCTTCTCCATCAATGTTATGTTCATTCTTTCTACAACTCCATTTTTCTCTAGAGAATATGAAGTTTTCTTTTGTCTTTTAATCCCGCAATCTGTACAGAAAATGTCAAAGTTTGGAGTACAATACTCACCACTATTTTTAGATCTCAAACACTTCATTTTCTTTCCATTCTGAGTTTCAACCATATCCTTAAATTCCTTAAAATGACTAAAAACTTCAGATTTACTCTTTAAAAAATATACCCATGTTCTCCTACTAAAATCATCAATGAAAGTAACATAATAAACTGATTTAGCAATATAAGCAACCTTAACATCACCAAATACATCCAAATGGATTAGATGCAAGATACATGAAGACTTATGAGTAGACGAGTAAAACTGAATGTGGTTATGTTTGGCATAAATATAATACTCATAGAAATCAAACTCCAGATTGCAATCATTCAACCCCTCAATGAGGTTCTTATTTTTCAAGGATTTTAAACCCTTCTCTCTAATGTGGCCAAGCCTCTGGTGCCATAACATGGTCTTCTCTATAGGAATTTTGATTCGGTAGAAAAAGCACCCTTGGGTACCTAGAAGCCACGACCATCCACATAAGAGGAAACCCTCTCCTTTTTCAATGAAGTAGTTTCTAGATTAGTTTTATTAGAAGTGTTATTGCACTCAATCATGCATGCATCAAGTTGGTACAGTGTACCCAATATGCTTCCTATTGCTATCACCATAACACCTCTCATCATTTTCACACCTGCTTTGGAAAATTGTACACCCACATCTATTAGCTTGCTAACAAATAATAAATTTCTTGCTAGTCCTGGGATATGCAAGACACCATAAAATATTCTAACTCTACCATTAGAAAATTTCACATGAATACTACCACGACCAACACTTTCAAGGAAAGAATTATCACCCAAATACACCTTACCACAATCATAGTTTTCATACTTACTAAACCATTTTTTATTATGTGTCACGTGGAAAGATGCACTTGAGTCTATCAACCATGCATTCTCACCTGCACAAGTGGCCAAATATGCAATAAAGGAATCTCCATCTTCCTTTTCAGACTCAGAATCATAATCTTTCTTGTTTTTCTTTTCTTCTTTGCATTCCTTTCGGAAGTTTCCAAATTTGCCACAGTTATAACATATCGCCTTGGACTTACTAGGAGATGTTTATCTCCCCTTATTCTTGGAACGACCACGCTTCTTCTCATCTTTTCCTTGTTCTTTTGGTCTTCCTCAAACACTCAAATCCTCTTTGGCATTCAGAGAGACCTTCCTTCTCATCTCTTCGGAGAGTAGAGAACCACAAACATCCTCCATCTTCAAAGTGACTGAAGTGCTCCCAATGGCCATGACTAGGCTATCCCATGAGTCTAAAAATGAACACAACATAGTTTGGAACCTTTCTTCTTCATCCATCTTAACCCCAACCGAGATCAACTGGGTCAGTAATGTATTAAATTTTTCCAGATGCTCGAAGATTTATCCACCTTCTTCCATTCTCAAGGAATACAACTTCTTCCTCAAGAAAATATTATTTACTACAGATTTAGCTTGGTATATCTCACCCAAATTCTTCCAAAGCTTCTTTGAAGTGGACTCTTCATGAACATTTATCAAGATTGAATCTTCAAGACATGGTCTAATGAGACCTTTAGCTTTTCTATCCATTACATCATATTTTTCAACCAAAGTTGGATTCATAGGCATATGGACATTTTCATCCACCGCATCCCATAAATCTCAATCATTCAATAGATCTTCCATCTTTAGCTTCCACATTTCAAAGTTCGTGCTAGAAAACTTCTCTACCTCAATTCTCCCAAATTTTCTCACCATTTGAAAAAATATTTGCAACCAGATAACAAAGTATCCTCTGCACAAGTTCCCACTTAAACTCAAATTAACACAAAAAAACCAACAACCTATAACTAAAACCAAAGGTGATTAGGCTCTGATACCACTTGTTAGGAAATTAGAGTAGTGGAGCAGCTTCCTATGCCAATATTTAGGAGAGATATTAGGAAAAAATTATAGAAATCAATCAAACAACTACAGAAATTCCAACAACACATTCATAACAAGAAAATAAACAATTAACACAAACACTAGATATACGTGGGGAAAATCCTTTCAGATGAAAATCCCCGCACTCCAAAAGTCCACATAATGTATTTCAAATCTAATAACAAGATTGCATACACGTGAAGAGCAATTTTCTTAAAGGATTATCACCATAAACAATTCTAGAAGGATTCAGGTTGCATTCCAACATAACAATACTTACAAAACGCACCACACAAACTAATTCTTCAAGCCTTCAATTTATAGACCTCTGGTTATACAAAAAACCATCTATGGTTTACAAAACCATGTGCAAAACCTCTCATGAGGTGGATTGCATTAAAGAGAAAGCTTTTGGTCTTAAATTAGGTTCCCACGTCCACAATATTCTCCCCTATTTTTAACCCTCAAAGATGTCATAAAATCTATCATAATATCTCTAAAAATAGCCCTTCCATGATATACTATCATAAGGGAATCTTTAACAACCTATTTTTAAACACATTTGTAAGAAAAACTTACATGAATCCAACAAGGTTGAGACACCTCATTTCTAACACCACCCACTATTCTACTGAGTAGGTACAAATTGTAAGAGAAACTCTCAACAACTTAACTATTGTATTTTATGTTTACTCCCCCTTTTAGAAATGTACTCTTTAATTAAGTGATTTTTTCTCTTTTAAAAAACTTTAGGTTCTCATAAGTGGGTCTATATACACTTTTATATACATCATTAGCTTTTCTCAAACGGTGGCCACATACTTAGTATCTACTTTGTCTTGTTAATCCTACAATTTTAGGTTAAAGGTTTTTTATGACATTTATTTATTTATATTAATAAAAATTATAGACTTTTAATAAAAAAAGGTGGTGGGAAAGTCACAACCCAAAATATGGATTAAAACGCACCAATAAAGCCTTGAGAAAGAGGGTAGCTAACCTCAAGAGAGCATTAAAAATATAGATCACATAATAAATTTTTGATTTTTTAATTTAAAAAAAATCAATAACCAAAAGAACTAAATAATATAAAAGGGCACGTGAATTAAGTTATAGTAGCGAACATGATTTTCGAAGAAGGTGGAAGTGGAGGATTATTAAGCTTGTTCCCCTAATCACTACTACCATAGGGGTGGGTCATCTCTAAGATTGGATCCAATCCATAATTCTAATGTTGTTGTTGATCTTCTTCTTCTTTGAAATGGAAAATACCAATCATGGGAATTTCTTCTACAAAGGGGTATCCCACCCACTACCACCACCATTCTCACTTGTGGAGCTGGTCAAAAACACGACTGCTGCCTATGGGTGAGGGGCACCAAAATCTGCATGAGAGGTGCCTACATATAGGTGGAGAGTGGTGGTATGGAGCTGGAACAAAATTGATGAAAGCCCTAACCACAACCTTAAGAAGGGGAGTAGTGATGCAATAATTCTAGAGGTACATGACTCACAACATAAGAAATATTCCCCCAACACAAGGGTATGAGTTAATTACACTATTGGTTTCTTCTTACATGCTTAATTGAGCTAAACCAATGATCGTATGTTGATATAGTTTACCTTACGACATGCGGTATGAAGTACTTACACTATTCAGTGACTTGATGAGTTACTGTACACCTCTATCATGAATTTGGTAACATTATGATAGTCATTGAATTGGTTTATTCAAGTTAAGTAAATGGCTAACTCAATGAAATAACTACCTCATTATGAATTGGTTTATTCTTATGCGTAACTAAGCTAAATCATAAGAATTGGTTTATTTTTATGCTTAACTGAGCTAAGTCAATGATCGTAGGTTCATATAGTTTTCCTTATGATATGCGGTATGAGGTACTTACACTATTTGGTGACTCTATGAGTTACAGTACACCTCTATCATGAATTGTATAACATTATGAAACTCAATATAACCTATTTCTAGGATGAAAGCATAATGAATTATCAATGAATGGTAGGAACCATGAGACATAAAAATTGTAGAATTTTAATCAAAATAAAAAGGTGGCAAATTCACACCCTAAAATACGGATTAAAATGCACCAATAAGGCTTTGATAAAGAGGCCATCTCACCTCAAGAGAGCATCAAAAAAATGGATCACATAATAAAAGTGTGATTTTTTAATATTAAAAAAATTAATAACCAAAAGAACCAAATAATATAAAAGAGCATGCAAATTAAGTTATAGTAGCGAACATGATAGTTGAAGAAGGTGGAAGTGGAGGAATATCAAGCTTATTCCCCTAACCACTACTGCCATAGGGGTGGGTCATGTCTAAGATGGGATCTAATCCATCATTCTAATGTTGTTGTTGATCTTCTTCTTCTTTGAAATGGAAAATGCCAATCATGGGAATTTCTCCTACGAAGTGGTACCCCACCCACTGCCACCACCATTATCGCTTGTCAAGATGGTAAAAAACACCACCACTACCTACAAGTGAGGGGAACCAAAATATGCATGAGGGGTGCCAACATATAGGTGGAGAGTGGTGGCATGGATCTGAAACAAAATTGGTGAAATCCCTAACCACAACCTTAAGAAGGGGAGTATCAATGCAATAATTCTAGAGGTACATGACTCACAACACAAATAATATTCCCCCAGTGCAAGGGTACAAGATACTTACACTATTGGTTTATTCTTACATTCTTAATTGAGCTAAATCAATTATCATATGTTGATATAGTTTACCTTACGACATGCAGTATGAGGTACTTACACTATTTAGTGACTCGATGATTTACTGTACACCTCTATCATGAATTGGGTAACATTATGATAGTCATTTAATTGGTGTATTCAAGTTAAGTAAATGGACGAATCAATGAAATAAGTACCTCATTATGAATTGGTTTATTCTTATGCTTAACTAAGATAAATCATAAGAATTGGTTTATTGGTTTATTTTTATGCTTAACTAAGCTAAATCAATGATCATAGGTTGATATAGTTTTCCTTATGACATGTGGTATGAGTTACTTACACTATTCAGAGACTCTATAAGTTATGGTACACCTCTATCGTGAATATTATAACATTATGAAACTCAATATAACCTATTTCTAGGATGAAAGCATAATGAATTATCAATGAAGGGTAGGAACCATGAGATGACATTCATGTTGTATGAACCTTATCTGTGCCATCTCATGATGGCTATGGGGAGGGAAATGAACATGTAATGACATATGTCATTATGTGAGTGTAACCTTTCCCGTATGGATCCTAAGATGGTACTAATAGGATTCATGTGACCCAAATATTGAGTCATGATCCTTGTTGCTTCCAAAATAAAATTTAAATCTTAAAGCAACGAACAAGAATCCTAATAACTATATTTAGAAAATTGTATGGTGAAGTGAAGATAGGTTTCATAGGCTAGTGTGCAGTCTCAAAACTGGCTTGTTAACAGAATGCCAAATAACTATGGTCGTAGTGGTGCAAATGATTGATTGCATTCTCTATTCACCATGTCTTCTTATTAGCAGTTTCTGAAGTTGGATGGAGGTTAATGTTATCCAAATAGCTCTCTTAGCGATTTGGATAACTTGAATACACATCCTACTCCCCTTCGCATTATTCTATCTCCTTCCATTTTCCCTTGTGAGCCTTCCTCCTGCGCACCCGCTTTCTCTCCTATCCCATCGTGTACTCCTTGCACACACCTCCCCAAACTTATCTCCCAGTAATCCAAGTCCCTGGCATTCCTCTTGCATGCATAGTGTGTGCCCCTCTTCACTTATTTCTTCCATTTCTCCCTTGTGCCCACACTCTGCATGTTCACCTTCTTTCTAGCCAGCTCGGCGCACCTCCAAAGTTAAATCCAAAGGGGCAAACCCAAACGAGTGCCAAGCTTCCATGCATCCAAGAGCCCCAAAAGTTGGACTGGCCATTGAAAATTCTTTGAATCAGTGGAGGGTGCTAAGTGTCCGCATGATGCTATTTCAAGGATCAAATTTGGGGCGAGCTTCCAAACAAGCACTTAGCCTCCATGTGTCCTGGGTCGGATACAGTGCCCCCACCCACAGAAAAGACTCAGAAAGAATACAAAGGAAATAAGGAAACCTACGGATGCAGCCACATGTCACTTGGGCACTATTCCAAGAGTGAAGGAAGGATTCAAATCTCAAATGAGTGTAGAGTTGCCACGCGGACCTGGTACAAAAAAATCTTTAAAATATTACGCGCCTGCGATTCAAATTTAAAATGGGCATATTTTTCAACTTGGGGCTCGAAATTTGACAAATCGGGCACCATTGGAAAGATGTCAGCCTCATCTACGCCTTGGAGATATAAATCTTTATTTTTAGAGAAGTTAGGTGGGGAGGAAATGAAGAAATGTCTATCAAGCCATTAAAGCAGAATCAGATTTCTTAAACCACTAGATCTAATTCAATTCGATCTGTCGTTCCTCCTCCTTTGAGGCATCGAACAAGTAATTGATGCATACATAACAGATTTGGGGTGGATTTGTTGGAGGCATTAATGATGGTGGTTTAACTTCAAATTAGTTTTTCTCGCTTCTCTCTCTCTCTTTCTTCCCTCTGTGTTGAATCTATAAAAGATAGGGTCAGGGCTCATTGTAAGAGGTTGGACACTCTAGATCCTTATGCATGTTGCTAAGGACTCCACATTTTCTATATTTTGAGTTGCAGACCTCCATGTTTGAATCTTGCATGTAGATATTGGCCTCCGTATCATTGTAACAGTTCTCCACATTTTTGGAAGTAATAGAAGCATCATTTTGTGACTATTCTATGTACTAACATGTTTGCATTCCTTCTTCTTACCTCTTCTCTTGCATTGTGTATTGTTGTGCTACTTCAGGTCCCCTATAGTTCCATATTTGGTTGTGTTCCATGAGAATGATTTGGTAAATGTGTGTTTTGCTGTGCTACTTGTGCCTAGCCTCCTTTCACACATTCCTTGTCATTCTTACTCATAACAGATAGTGTTCATCCCTCTTTTCTGGTGTTATCACCTTTTAGTGTATTTTACTTCATGTTATCCTTCTTTCCTTGATCCCTTAGCATTCTTAGCTTAGTTTCCCCTTTCAACACTAGCAGTAGAAATAGATAGAGGAACCAACCTTCTCCAAAGATCTATCCCAAGTGCGCAAGGTTCCAAAACTTGGGGATGGTTCCATTGTGGTGTCAGACACCTCAGTCCTTTCGAGATATGAGACATAAGTGCATGTTTGAGAAACCAAGAGTTACTTCAGTGATTTTCAGGTTGACACTAAGCAGATGCATAGGTTCTCTTAGGCTATAAAAAGGTTTAACCAAAGGTATACAAAGTATGTTGGCTCATATAGAGTGTTGAAGGGATATCGAGAAGGATCTATAACCCTTTGCAGTTGCACATGGTTATTGTATGTTTTCAAGATATATTCTAGAATATAAATAATTTTATTCATTATAACATAAAAATAATTAAAGGATTTTGCAGGGTAAATTTTAGGGGTGAATATTCGTGAAAAGGAGAATATAAGAAATTTTGAATTTTGAATTTGGTGAATTTTGTACAAGCGTACGGTAGTGCGTTCACAAAAATTTTACAGAGGCCTAAAAATATTTGAATATAATTTTTCCTTCATATTTCTGCCAAGGGCCGACTAATGTTAGTATATTCACCTTCATGTTATAACATTCTAATATACCATATGATTAATTAACCATAGTATAGTCATATTATTTACATTATAAGCATGTTGAAAAATATGAAAGTATAAGACCACAGATGTTGAAGGATTCAGGAAAAAATGAAAGACTCAAGAGGTAAGTGAAAAAGAGAACTTTATGTATATAGACTGGAAAAGTTTATTTTGTGTTGATGGACGATTAATAGAAAATGTGCAAGTGTTACAGGCTTTTGAATAAATATATATGTTACCAATGACGAATGACAAGATATATGTGTTACTAGCCGGTAACAGATATATCTGATACCGGACAGTAACAAATATATCTGTTACCGGTTGGTAATAGATATACATGTTTCTGGCTGGTAACAACTATATCTATTACCGGCCAATAACACATATATCTGTTACCGGTCGGTAACACATACATCTATTACCGGCCGATAACAGTTAATTGTGTTACTGGACGGCAGCAGTATTTTCTGCAGCCATCCTACATATTACTTAGCCATTCAAGTGCTTGGTTTTGTTTTCATCTGTCATTCTTAAGTTGTGTTGGCTTGCATTTGGATAAAGCTTTGTTTCCATTAGTATTTGAAAGTTATATGTTTCTGTCACATGTGCAGACTTCAAAATCATCCATTCAATGGCCCTTGTTACAAATGAGAAAAGAACTCAAGGAAAAAGAAAACACAATATGGACATTTCAAAATATTTCAGTCAACCAACAGTAACTCCAGTGGCAAGAGGTAAGCAAACAAATTTCTACTATGATAATGTTACTTTCTGTTTTTGATTTACTTAGGGAAGATGTAAGCAAACCAATTTCTCTCAAATGCAGCAAACCATAGTAGTGACCTTACTCCAGATGAAATTGCCAATCACCAGAGTAATACAATTCAAATTGATAGTAATCATAAGCCCATTTCCCATCCAAATCAAACTTCTAATAAACATTCCAAAAACTCGCATCAGAAACATAAGAGTGGGAAGTGGACTATCAGGAAGGACTTATAAATTTTAATGGTCAACCAAATATCCATTCATTGAACTTGTTAAACTTGAAAAAAGTATTGATACTCCTACAAAATGTAGATGTACTATCTATAGTTGGAAACTTCGTAGAGACCACAAAATGCAATTGAAGTTGGAAAAAATAGAGAAGCATTGTGGGAAAGTATACGAGTCTAAAAAGTAAGATGATAGAACAATTATAAAAATAACTAGATGGAAAAACGAGGAAGATTGTTTGCATATGAGATATGCTTACATAGTATGACAATAATCATAAACATATTTAATACCTAGTTGAGAAATATGGAACTATAAAAGATAGATTTGAAAAAGCTACTGACGTAAGTCTTGAGGCTAAAACTCATTAAATTTAAAGAAGTATTTCACATTTTGAAAGAAGGGAATACCAATTTCATATCTCATTGATTATAAAATATTGTTTCAATCTAATGGATTTCCAAATATACCAACACCACATTGGTAAGATACCAATGCATGGGAGATGCCAAAGTGTATGTGCAGAAATTGAAATCATTGATTTGAGAGAGAAGGTAAAAAATTGCAAATTTTATCTACTTTGTCGATTGATGAGGTAAACAAAACTAGACAATAAATATTGGGTGTGCATTCTATGTCTAGACTTTGATTTTTTGTAACCATTTCAGGGAAAACCATCTACTAGCTATGTAAAAAATGATGGAGAACAACAATGTTGAGGACATCTACAAACTTGTTATTAAAAATTTGAATGAAATAATTGGTATGGATGATCATCCAATCTCTGCAAAGCTTATTTGTGTGGGAGCAGATAGTGCATATGATCATGCAAGTTTAGCACAATTGGAAATTGTATTTGTCTACAAACAATTGTAACCCCTTAGATGATACATATTCATTGTATGGTTCACTGAATGAATATGGCTTACAATATTGTAAGTAATTTTGAAAATGTTTCTAAGGTGTAGGAGTTGATATGGGACTTGCATTCATATATGTCAAGTATTCCTATAATATTTATGGATTTTTAGATATTTTCTGTTGGAATAAAAAATGGTAAAAAAAATGCTAAAATATATTGACACAAGATGGATATCATTATATGAACCATCTTGTAGGATTTTTTTGAAGAATACAGGTCCTTAGTAGGGTATATGTTCAAACATCAAAGACATAGTGGACAAGGCTAAAGATCTGCTCTATCACTTGAAAAATTTAGAGACATTACTAACTTTATGTGGTATTTTTCCAATGCTAGAAGGAAAAAACATAGCTTGGTGAAACATTCTCAGGAAATATCCATATACATTATTGATTTTATAAAATTAAAGAGATAAGTATGTATGATTTTAGATACATTGTATATCACCCAAGACTGGATTCAAAATCTAATTTTTAACAGCTTCAAGGTTTTGACAGATACCAAAGATCTGAACAACATACATATGTTACCATCTTGTAACAATAGCTGCATTGACAGCTTCGTTACCGACTGACAACATGCATTATCAAATGGTAACAATATGTTGTTGGTCGATAACACCATAAAAGCTCAACACAATGTTAAAGATAAAAAACATCATGTTACCGACCGGTAATAACAACACTTTAGCCGCTAAAATGTGTTACCATCTAGTAACATCATGTTACCAACTGGTAACATCTCTTTATTGACCGAGAACATCATGTTATCAACTGGTAACACTGACATTTTGTTTCCATTCGGTAGCATACCGTACGTGTCATTCGGTAACGTGTTGTCGTTTCATCCTTGCCGAGAATGTTATGTTGCTGAACAGTAACAACATCACTCCAGTCGGTAGCATGTTTTGTTAGATGGTAACTCCGTGCTAGTGGCTGATAACACTGACATTTTTTTGTTGTTCAAAAACATCCCGTACGTGTTGGTCGGCAACATATTATTGCTTTAGCCTTACCGGATGGTAACAACAACACCTTCCGCACCGTTCTTTGAAAAATGGCTTCTTTTCGCTGTTGTCATGGAACTCATTTTCGTACATTCACCTACAATGCAAATGGCTATTTGGTCATATTTTCCACCCATTCTATAAAATTTTTGGGGTGGTCTTAAAATGAACCCTAGGATTTTGTAAACTTATTAGTATGAGGTGGATTAAATCTGCTACGTCCTAAAAATCATTGAAGGCATAAAAAGGTAATTAAAAGTATATTAAAAAAACTCCCTTAGTTTTTCAAAGTATAACATGGGGGTTACATAGGGAGAGAGATAATTTATAGGAATCCCTACTTCACCAAGCCAAAGTAAGATAAAGGCCTTCCTACCACTATCATTATCCTCCAAATTCTCAAATTGATTTAACTTGTACTTCACATTCTTCTTTAGGATCCCATCGTATTCCATTTTCATACAAATCAAATATATTTTCAAACTTCACAAATTATTTCTGGATATCAATTCCAAACTAAATTTCTCACATCTAAACCTTTCACTTTGGATTTACTTTCCAAAGTTTAAGCACATTATTCAATCTCTATCATTTCTAAGTCTTAAATATTGGATACCCATATCCTAGTTTAAGCAATCCATTTCATTCCAAAGTATTGTCCTTTGATATTCATTTTATCAAGGATTAAGCATAATCATCATTCAATCCTCGATCCCAATTCCATTCCCTCCTTAAGTCTTGTATTTTTTCATTCTCTTTGTCAAAGTTTGGGATAATCATTCTCTCCCTCTGTCTCTTATTTCAGCATTCACTTTGTTGAAATTTGATAAATACTTTTCCATTTCTACATCTCCTATTTCAACATTCACCTTTTTGAAATTTGAGTATCTTCCTTTTCACCTCCAAACCTCTTATTTTAGCATTCACTTTGTTATGATCAAATAAATTCATCAATGTTAACCATTTAACCTACCCGAAAGGAAGTTATGTGTCAAACCAATGTTTTTAAAGAAGTCCTCGCACCGTAAATTTTTTCTAAGGCCGACTTCCGAAATTTTCAATTTTCAAACTTCGAAGTTTTTTCCTCTTTCAGAGTGTTTTCTAGCTCGGATTCGGAATTGCTCTTGAAAATTTCTGAAGTCCAAAAACTCCAAAAGTCTGAATTTTTAGACTTTCGGGCTTTCAGGTTTCGGGACTTTTGGCCCCTTTTTTTAAAAATTCCTCTCAGACTTCCGAAGTCCGGATGTCTGAAAACCTGAATTTTAGGTTTTTGGGTTTCAGGTTTTCAGAGTTCTCCGAGTCGTTTTTAGGATTTTCACTTGAAAATTTTCGAAGTTCGAATGTCTGAAAGCCCGAAAGCCCAAATTTTCAGACTTTTAGGTTTTTGGGTTTCAAATTTTTCCATCACCAATTTGTCTTTTTGCCTCACAATCCCTGAAGTCCGAAATTCCAAATTTTCAGAATTTTGGGCTTTCGGGTTTCTAACCTTCGGAGATTCTGTGCACAATTAATTTTCACCTACCTCCGTATGGATTGGATTTTACCATTAATATCAGGATTTCTATTTAAACCTATTTTTTTACTTGTCATTTTTACCTGACACTTTTTCTCTGACATTCCATTCTTGTACTTTACGACGTCCTTTTCATGGTATGGTTTTTTATTTATATTCATTTTGTTTTAGGTATTTTCCTCTGTTTCCTTCTCATTTGGGTTTTCCTTTTTGGTTTCCCTCTGTGTTTTTATGATGTCGCTCTCTTCACCATGTTTCACTTTTTGAGTTTTCTTCAGGTATTCGAAGTTGTTCAAAGGATCCTCTTAGGCCTCCCATACTTCTTTTCATTTCTCGTGTTCCATATTTTTTGATTTAACATTGTTCTGTAAATTCCTTAGACTTATTCGGAGAGAATCGTTTGGAGGATTCCTTTGGGGAATTCCTTTGGAAGTTCATTAAGTGGGAAATTTGTTCAGGAATTTTCCTTTGAAAATATCAGTTTTAGAAATTTCTTTCGAAACTTTTTTAGTTTGGAATTTCAGAGGTTTCCTTTCAGGTTTTCAAAATTTCTAAAATTTCAGCTTCCAAAACACATGATTTGATGTTTTCTTCCACTTCAAAGGGAAAAGAGAAGATGAAATACTCATTTCTTGGGGTTTCTCCCCAATCCTACCTGTCCTCCGACTTAGGAAATATTGGAGACACTGATCTAGGAAAAATTGATCTTCCCGACTTTTGGGAAAGATTAAAGGCTCCAAACAAGAAACCATGGATGCAGGACATCTACGACAGTGGGTTTTCCCTTACCACTGGTTTTGCCACATCTATGCATTTCCCAAAATTTGTCTTAGCTGCAGCAACCCACTTTGACAAAGACTCCATGTCAATCAGGGGTAGTGATTGTAATGTGGTAATCCGTTTGGAACCATATTTTGTCAAGGATCTGCTTAAACTTCCTGACATTCAAGATTATGCCACAATTTCACTAGAAATAGTTGTGGAACATTGGGATAAGAAAGAGGAAGTATTCTCAAAGATTATGATGAAATCCTATCTAGCTAAGAATTTCACCAAATTAACCAAAACTATGCCTTGATTGGATTTTATTCAGGAATTCAATGATCTTATTGTGCTGTTAAGTAGAATTTCAAGTCTTCTTTCTGCAAAGGAATTCTAGGACTGGATGTTTTTTTACATCGCAACTATCAAGAAGAATGATGAGTTTATCCAATGGGGGGAGCATATTAGTAGCACCATTCATTATCAATTGGGTAGAGTGTCAAAAAAAAAAAAAGACCTTCTACATGATATCTTTCCTGGTGTATGTGGCTACTGCTATGAGAGATTTTACAGGCTTGAATACCAAGGGTGTTCACAGCACCTCCCAAATATATGACTTTTATCCCCAACTAACTTTGAATGAAGGAAGCATGCATTTCCAAAGAGTCAACGATGCTTTCTTCGTTGTCATCCTCTGTCGTTTTGACAAAGAACTATACAATCAGAGGATTTTTGATGAGTCTTTCCAAGGAGTGCGAGAATGGGGAGCAATATACTTCCAGTTTCCTACATTCACTTACATCCAGATTCTGGGTTTCATAGGTGCTCCAAGCAAATTACCGAGGTGTCCCACTGACAAATGGATTCTATTGGAATTAGTTTGGTAGTTGTTGTATTATCATCGAATCCAAAATAAGTGTCACAAAGTGGGAATGCATTTCCCTATTTCGATTGGCAGGTATTCTTGCCCAAATATTCACAAGGCAAAAAATGTTGATGCAGAAATGTCCGAGGTAACCCTAAGGACCTTTCACCAGCAGAATAATTTTGATTATTGGGCTAAGTTTGGGGATACAGGTCAGTCCAGTGCCCACGTACCCCAATTGGAAGATATATGGATTCATTGTTGGGATGAATACATCATGTGATAAAGGGATTATGAAAGATTAACCCTTGACAAAGTTCGACAATTTGGTTTGGCTGATGTACCAAAGGACATGCAAGACAATGATGAGGTTTTGGATTCACAATACAAGAACGATAATGTTGCCAGTCAACTGCTGCCATGGATTGATTTGTATGTGGAAGAATGTAGTAACACCAAGGAGAGGGCGGGACCCATTTCAAAGAGGACTTTCAGTTGGTTGACCACCTTGGGAATCTCACCTAAAGTGGAAAATCAACCTACAAATACAGGGGCTATACCAGCAATAAACCAACTAACACCCACTAAGGGAAAAAGGTCATCTCAAAAGGCTCCCATAATTCTAAATAATATTCCATTTGTTGTTGGTGGCTCATCTCTCCCAGGTCTTCTATTTCCAAGATTACATCTCCTGTAGTGCCTGTGACAGAAGTGGTTGAAGTAAGTGATTCTCCTAGTATCGTCCAGGATCCATCACATCTTCTCCTTCCTCCATTATCACTTCCAATATCAGTTCTTTCCACTTCCACAATCATTTATTCTTTCCCATCCCCTTTTATGGCCCAAGTATTCTTGTCGCTTCCAGTTCTATTAGCTGGGGAAAATATTGGGTCACCCATTTCCTTTTCACTTCCTTTAACACTTCCATTTTCTTCAATCACAACCCCCAACATTGATTTGTCAATTCCTATGGCTGTCCTTACATCCACACCTTCCATCATTGCTACCTCTACTCAAATACCAGCTGGTATTTCTAGTGATCTTTCTCTAACCGATGTCTCAGGTATTGGATCTGCCACTCCATCTTTGTTGGCTCTAGCCGTACTAGAATGGTTGTTTAGACAAACTCCAAAGCAAAATAAAAAGGATCCTCTGGGGGATGTTATAGATCTCAGCATATTGGATTCTATGCCCAAGAGACAGGCCAAGAGACTAAGAACTGTATCAAGTCTGACGATTAATTCATCTGGACAACATGTGATAGAGGTGGCCACCCCCATTGAGGAAAAGAATAAAGAAACAATCACAACAGCAGATTACCGGATTTGAAAGTTCTCATTGGGGAAGGTTACTCATGAAGGAGCCAAACAAGATGTACACACTGCTCTTGGGGCCCTTTTGGAGAAATATGACAAAGACAAGGCCACCAAGGATGAGCTCAAGGCCAAGGTCGAGTAGCTCACTGTACTGTTGCAAAAAGTAACCCAACCCCCTCCATCCACTGAAGTCTTAAATACTACGGCTATGACAATTTCATCTAAAATTGATGATATTTATTACCATGAGCTTGAGAAGATAGACCAGAAAGGTAGATCAGTGAGTGGATGGATGAAGAGAATTATGCAGGAAGCTAATCCTTTGATCAAGGAAGCAGTTGAGATATATAATGATTTGCAGGTTGCAAAAGCCACCATTTCTAAGATGGACGAATGCTTCTCTAAAGATAATAATAATTTAAATTTAACTTTGGCAACATGGAGTGACATTAGAGAAGAGGATTCTGACTTGCTTCTTTAAGAAGAGGTGATCGATGACGCCTCTAAATTATTTGAATATCAAAAGGCCATGGAATTCCGGTATCAAGTATTATAGGATATGATTAAGTAATTGGAGAAGAAACGAGTGGAGATTACAGATGCCCTGAATGAAATCTTAGAGGAGTTTGAAAATGCCAATTGTAAATTCTTCAATGAAAATATCGATGCTCTTCCTGAGGATTAGATTAAGGAAAATTTCAAAGATTTGGTGAAGCGTGATGATGAGGTCATCAAGACTTTCAATATTGACTCCATTAACCGACTGGTCTTATGTCAAAATTTCATAGGGAGACTAAAGAAAGTTACAAATAAGCTTCGAAGGTTTCCAACCAGGATCACAAAAGAGATCGAGACAATAGATGTAGTGAATCACTATGCATGTGGGCCTAGAGATGAAGAAACTCAGGGGGTTGTCAAGTGCTTCTTCGAGTATAGACACCGAATGGCTGTATGGGAGGAATGACAACAAAATCTTGCTGGTAAGGGAGATGTAGATGAAGTAGACCAAAGCTAAGCGGCCATGAAAGGACAGGTTCAAGCTCTTGATCAGTCAAAGTTGTAGGGTTGACTGAGTCAAACCCTTGCAACAAATTCACTATTTTCATGGGATCATGTTCCCTTAATATTAATGACATTTCTATTTTTATGTTAGTTAAGGGCCCAGATGTAATGGCTCAGCCTAGGAACTTATAAATAATGGAATTCTTCCATTATTTAGGATATATATTAGTTTTGAGAGAAGTTTCTCTTTAATCTTGGAAGAGTGCTTCAGAGATTCTAAGATACCTTTTAATTATATTCAGTGTTGCACCTTGCTATTGAATATCTGATTTATTGTGTTGAATGGTTAATCAGTGTTTACTTTGTGAATTCACAATTCCTCAATGAGAGTGATTATCTTACCTTTATTTCAGGTGATCTATTTCATATTGTGAAGGAATAATATTACTATCTTTTATGTCAGTTGTGAAAACCTTATTTTCCTTCTGCATTAATTTTATGTCATTATTATCCCTAGTTGCAGAGATAGATGTGTGATATATGTATGTGTGGTTTCCTCATGATAAATTAATCATGTGTTGAATCTGATTTGATCTACCCTTGTGTATACTTGATTTTAACAAAGGAACTTCTGCCCCTGGTTTGTGGTATTTTGTACCCTTTCTAGTTGTTATAGGTGAAGGTGGTCGGTGATGCAAACCTTGCCCCCACAGCAAGCCTTCCAGATGTTGAGCATTCCCTAAATTTATGCATCACCACTTCTAGTTTAGGTTTTATTCCTTGTAAATTTATCTCCCTAATCCCATGAAATGTTAGCATAGGTCTAGTTAACCATTTTTACTGCATTAGAAGTAGCGTTGTGTTTAGTTTAGGAAGAGGAAGTCATCCTTCTCCGGAGGTTCACCTTGAGCCCAAGTCCCACAACTTGAGAGGTGATCCCATGAGTCCCAATCACACTGAATGTCGTGATTCATTCTCAGGCCATTAAGGGGGTACGGTGATTTGGTGACAACAATCACTACACCTTATATTCTGACATTCACTCTGTCAAAGTGTAAGAAAAATGTTCTTTTACTCTACATCTCATATTGTGACATTAAATTTTTCCCATATTTGATCAATCATCCTTAACATCTATGTCTCCTTTTACATTCAATTTATTAAATTGTAAGTGTAATCATACCCAATCAAATCCAATCAAGCATCCTAAACATTACATATTCACTTTATTCAAATATAGGCCAATCATACACAATCAATTCAAGGGTTTTATCTAAGTCTTATACGTTGTATATTCAAGTTATTCACGTATCAAATAAATTCAATCCAATTTAATAAAAACACTTTCAAATCTCATACTTATGTTTTGATTACATCCTAAAAAGTTTAACACAATCCATAACATGATGGTTTTTAAGCATAGTAAAGGTATCCATATCCCTGATGATTCAATGATTCAATATTTTTGGTCGTGGACCTTTTGAAAATGAAGAAATTACAGAACAACCTAAATTATCCGTAAGTGATAAGGAATTTGTTGATCATGTTATCATGCAAAAAGAATTACTTCAACTTTTTGAAATGGGGGAAAAGCTACCCTCTGATATTGGGCATGAACATATGAAAAATTTAATTGAAAAACCAGAGTATAGCACAAAAAACACTAAATCTACCACCACATTAGATTCATCAAAAGAATAACTGTTGGCTAAAATCAAAGAATTACAATGAAAATTAAAAATAAAAAACAATTACTAAAACATGAGAAGAAAAAAAATCAATGCATGACGTTAATGTCACCATGAATACTGCCCAAGATAACTCTCCATTTGCACAAAAGAAACTAAATTGCTATACAATGTGCATATCTTGTTGGAAACTTGAAAACATAAACTTGAGAATACCAAACCTTGAAAGATGAAATTATGGAAATCAAAACCTCGAAGAACAAGAAATGTAGTTTGATATAAAATGTGAGTATCATATTTAACACCCAAAATAAGAGAAACATTTATTGGACCTATATACGAAATAGAAATTTATATTATTAGTTCCAATATTGCAATCCCCAAAACTAGAAATACTGAAAACATGAAAAGTAATTTGCTATAAAATATGAGTATACTATTTGAAACTCAAAAATGAAAACCCACAACAATAAAATGTCAGAACTTGAAAACCATGAATCCTAAACACAAAAATCATAACTTATAACTAGAAATTGAAATCTATGAAACCCAAACATAAAATCTATGAAACCCAAATCTTGAAAGATCTGAAACATGAAAGCCCTAAAAAATGATATTAAAAAACCATAACTCAAAATACACAACACGAAACACAAAAAACAGAAAATTTAAATTTGTGAACCTAGAATTTCTACAAAATTTGAAATATTAAACTCGGAAAATGCCAATCCTCGAACTTGAAACTGCCAAACCCAAAAAACATGAAAAGAAGAAAAGTGGATTGAAAAGAAACAGGACTATCATGTTTTAAAGCTAAAACTCAAAAATAGTGAAACCCAAAAATCATGAAACCCAAAACTAGAAATTTTAAACTCTTTTCCTAAAAAATGAAACATAAATTTCAAAAACTATAAACTTGAAACCCCTAAAATACTCAAAAAATTGAAACCCATAACCTAAAAGTCCCAAAAATTGAAATCACCCACTGAGGTAACCCTATAAAACATGAAATATACATTGATATAAAACACCATCGAAACTTGAAATTGAAACCCAAAGACTTGAAGCTCCAAACTTGAAAACCTCGAAAAATTAAAATTAAAATGAATTTTTTTTGAAACCTCGATACTCAAAATGCAAAACCTTGAAACACTTATAGTTGAAAACATAGAAAGCCTTAGAGTGTGAATACTAAAACCAAAAAACCCAAAAGTATAAAACTAAAAAAAGCATAAACTAATAATCTTGAACTTGAAAACACAAAACATTGATTGATGTATTACACCCTTGAAACCTAAAAGCCATAACATTAATTGATAGGTTACATCCTTGAGATCTAAAAACTAAAAACTAAATCCTAAATATCAAAAGATCTTAAGCTTAAAAAAATGTAAACTACAATGTAATGAGTAAATCGAACAAACCTAAAAATTAAATTGATACAAGATAACCCTAAAATTTGAAACCTAAAACCTTATATCCAATAACCAAAATGGAACGTAAAAATCGGAATATTTAAACCTAATACCCTTTAAAACTTGAAAAAATAGAAATCCCTAAAATCTAAAACTCAAAAAATTTGAAAATGTCACAAAAATAAAAACAAATCCCTAAATCTTGAGACTCCAAAAATAATACCTAGAAACCCTAGCTTATACTACATTTTGAAAACCTTAAAAACATAACAAAAAAAATGATTAACATAAAAACCCCAAGACTGCGTCTTATGGAGGGTTGCGAGGTTGGTGCTTATGGAGGACTGTGAGAGGGTTTTGATAGTGTGGTTTCAGCTAATTTGGCTGTAAAATTCCTTTCAACATTATGTGAACATGCTGCTAAGGTGACATCTTTGGATGCATAACAGAATAAAGATATTCGCATTAGATCTAGAGCTTGGGCTGATATTGTTAAGGTACCTCCTAACAAAAATGTGGGTCCCCATTCCCTTGCATTTGGACTGAATAATGCTTTTAAAAGTACAAAATATAAGGAGGGGGTGACTCACATACAAGTGCCTAACGGTTGTCTACATAGAGCTCTTGAGAAAACAAATCTTGCCCTCATTGGAAAGTTTTTGGGAGCTAGACCCAATGTTGATATTATCAGAAAATGGGCCATGCAATGATGGAAACCAAAAGGAGATTTAAATATCACCACCATGACAAAATGGTTTTTTCTAGCCCATTTCAATCAACAGGATGATATGGATTCAATCCTATTGGGTGGCCCTTGGTGTATTGGCAATATGGGACTTTTCTTTAAAAAATGGTATCCATGGTTTAACCCTAATACTGAGAATATACATACCAACCCCATTTGGTGTAGACTCCCAGGGCTGCCCCTTCATCTTTGGGATGATGATATCCTTCTCCATATTGCTAGATCGATTAGTTCTCCAATCGGGCTAGATGGGCCTACAAAAAATAGATCCAGAATTGCCTTTGCAAGGTTCTGTGTCTCGTCTGAAATGGTGAAGGAGCTGCCTGAACACATCATTCTTTAATGAAAATTTGGGGCATGGAAACAGTCAATAGAATATGAGGCTTTTTAGCTAAGATGTCATAAATGCCATAAATTAGGGCATTTTGCCGGAAAATGTCCAAAGAGCATGAAGCAAAAACATGATAAAACTTTTGATCATCCTAAAGAGCCAGGCCAAAAATAGACAAAAGAGGTTGAAAAAGACTCTCTGACTGACATGCAAGATCAAAGTACAAGGGACCGTTGCATGTAGACGAATCCGAGAACCAAAGGCCAAAAAAAGGTTTTAAGACCATAATAAAGAGGCCACCGGTCTATGGAAAACTATGGAGACCAAAAAACCCTCCGTCAGGAAAGGGTGATGAAGCTCGAAAGGGAAAAGATAATGATTAGACAAAGGATGAAGAAGCTTAGAAGGAAACAGAAAAATATCAGACAAAGATGCTTGAGAATACAAATCGTGTAAAACTGAACATGGAAGTGGATGAAAAAAATGAAAAAGTTTACATTCATCTAACCATTTCTAATGAAGAGGAGATGGAGAAAATTACTCCCCTCCCTCATCAAGAACCGGTAAATAAGAACAATTCTTTTAAGTATAAAGAACTAAACAAGACAAGACAAGGAAAAGCTAAAGAACTCTTGGAATCCATAGCAAGAGATCTAAATGAGGATAAAGAGTTTGCAGATATGGAGGAGCTCATAGACGATGAATACAATAGAGAATACCCTGTAGCTCAACAAATTGTTTTTAATAAAGAAAAAGAAGAAGGAGAAATTACCCCTACATCGACAAAAAACCTGTCTGAATGTGATAAGGATGGATTCATCATAGTTCGACGTAAGAAATGAAGACTGAAAGACTTTGAAGAAATTCCAGAATCACTTTATAGTGATAAAAAGAAACAAATAGGAAGTTCGGAAGCTTCCACTTCAAGAATCAAAAGAGCTACTTCTAGAAGAGTTGTGAATATTGGAGTTATTTATAAAAAAGGTGGACCCTCCAAAAGTGATGTAAGGAAAAAAGAGACTGAGAAATAAATTGCAGATGGTACTCAAAGCCTTTTGAGCCATCTGGCAACCGCCTCCCCAATCCTTTTTTAATGAAGGTTTTATCTTGGAATGTCAGGGGACTAAATGGAGGTCCTAAACAAAGAATGATTAAGGAACTTAGAAGATCAATTAGGCCCAGTATCCTTTTAATTCAAGAAACAAAAATGAAAACTAAAGCTGTTGAAGAGTGCAAAAAGACTTTCTGGGAGAATTTTGCCTTTACTACTTTTGATTCTCAAGGGGCTTCTAGAGGTTTAGCAGTCTTCTGGGACATTAAAATTGTTTATGGTAATGTGCTTTTCTCCTCTCAGAATCATTTAGCTATAAATTTTAAAAGTCTTTAGAACAATTCTAGTTGGATCCTTTCCAATATCTATGCTCCAAATATTGCTGCTGGTAGAAGAAATTTATGGAAAGAGTTAACTTGGTTTAGAAATAACTTTGAGGAATCAAACTGGCTGATAATGGGGGATTTTAACACTCCTCTAAACCCTGGGGAGAAATTTAGAGGGAACTCTGATTTCTCTACTAGCATGGAATATTTTGCTGACTTCATTTTGTATCTCAACCTTATGCACATTGAACTTCATGGTAATCAATACACTTGGTCTAATAGAATAATTGTGGAAAATTTGATTCAGGTAAGATTAGATAGAGCTCTCATTTCTGCTAACTGGATCTTAAATCAGAATTTTTATCTCTCCTCCTTACCCAGAACTGGTTCAAACCACAATCCTATTGCTCTTAACTTCTTCAATTGGTCTAAGCCCTTTCAGTATAACTTCAAATTTGAAAAGATGTGGCTTGAGCATGAGGACATTCTTGATATAATTAAAGAATGGTGGACTTGGGAAGGGACATGAAATGCTCAATTAAGACTTCTTCAGAAGATGAAAAATGTGAAACAAAAGGTTAGAACCTGAAATAAAAAGGTTTTTAGCAATATCTTTGAGAAAAAGAAAGAGATTAAGTGGCAAATGGAAGATTTTGAGCTTAAAGTCTCAATGAAAGGTATGACCTTTGAGGATCACCAAAGAGAAAAAAAATCTTCTTTTTGACTTGCATAATATCAATAGTTGCGAGGAAACCTTTTGGAGAATGAAATCTAGAGCTCTTTGGTTAAAGGCTGGAGACAGAAAAACAAGATATTTTCATATAACCACCCTCAAGCATAGGGCTTGTAACAAAATTACTGAAGTCTCCAAGGAAAATGGTACCATTACTAAGGATGCTAAGGATATTAAAGCTGAAGCCCTAAAATTCTATGAGAATCTTCTGGCTGAAAACAATTCTTATAATGAGCAAGTAGCCTCCTTTCTTGTAGACTCCACTCCTAACAATTTTCTCCCAGAAGAGAGATTTAAGAGCCTTTCCAAAGCTATCATCATTGAGGAGTTGAAAAAAGTTTTCTTCTCTCTTGAAGGTGATAAGGCTCCGGGCCCTGATGGATTCTCTACTAGTTTCTTCCAAAAATGTTGGGATATATGCTCTGAAGATTTGTTGAAAGCTGTAAATGAGTTTTACAGAACTATAAATCTAATAAAGGAATTAAATAACATGCATATTGTGCTTGCGCCTAAGAAGTTGTATGCAAAGGATTTTAAGGATTTTAGACCAATCAGCCTAGTTAATGTGGTTTACAGAATTTTCACTAAGATTTTAACCGCTAGACTACAGCCTCTTCTCATGGAAATTATCTCCCAACAGCAGAGCGAGTTTATAAAAGGTAGAATTATCTAGGATGGGGTAATTATGGTCCATGAAACAATTCATTCAATGGATAAAAGTAGAAAATCTGGGATGGCAATCAAGTTAGACATGCATAAGGCATTTGATAGAGTCTCTTGGAAATTCATGGATGAGGTTCTGACCAAGTTTGGGTTTCAAAATAAATTCAGAAAAATTGTCCAAGCTTGCATTTCTTCTCCTAGATTTTCTGTGGTTTCCAATGGAGAACCTGTTGGTTTTTTTTCTAGCAATAGAGGCATACACCAAGGGGACCCCATGTCCCCTTTGTTGTTCATCATAATGGCTTACAGTCTAAGTTGACAAAAGCTATACATAATGGTATGATTAAAGGCTTTCAACCTACTTCTGACAATCAGATTTCTACCCATCAGCAGTTTGCTGATGACACTATTTTACTTCTTATGGCCTCCATCATTGAAGCTAAGGCTATCAAAATAATTCTCAGATTCTATGAGGAAGCCTCGGGTCAGAAAGTAAAGTTTGATAAAATATCGGTTTACTTCTTCAATACTCCTATTGAAAGACAAAAAAAGATTGCTCTCATTCTTGGTTGCAAAATCAACTCCCTCCCAGCTACATATCTAGGGCTCCCTATGAGTACTAGTAAGGTTTCTAATGAGGTTTGGAATGATCTGCTTAAGAGATTTCATAAAAAAACTAGTTGGATGGAAAGGTGCTATCTTCTCAAGTGCTGGAAAATGTTTATTGATTAAAAGCACTCTTTAGAATTTACCCATCTATATCATGTCAATGTTCAACATTCCAGTAGCAATGGAGAATAGCATTGAAAAAATTCAAAAACACTTCTTATGGCATGGGACAAAAGACAGGTTTAGATATCATTTAGTAGCATGGGAACATGTCTATAAGCCAAAGAAGATTGGGGGTTTAGGTATTAAATATATCATAAATATGAATGCTGCTCTAATTGCAAAGCTGGGTTGGAGGCTAATCAAAGAGCAGAAACCATGGACTGAGTTGATCAAAGTAAAATACCTTTCCAATCAAAACATGTATTCCTTTCTCTTTGACCGGCTGCTTCCAAATGGATCAATTTTCTAGAATAATCTTCTCCACATCAGGTATATCCTCTCCCAGGGATGTAGATGGAAACTTGGAAATGGGCAAGACATTGATTTCGGGCATGACATCTGGTCCGAAATAAGTTGGGATACCACTTTTAGCTACATCAAAGACAACCTAATTAAAAACTATGGAAAGAAAGTCAAAGACTATATTGAGGTGTCTAGCAACAGAAGGAAATGGAAGCAACTCAAAGTTGAAGAGGAAAATATGTAGCCTATTGTTTCCTCCATGCAGACTCATCTATCCCTAATACATATAAGTCAACATGATAATAAGGATGAGATTATTTGGAAAGATTCCTTTGATGGAGAATATTCTGTTAAATCTGGTTACAATTCTTTTTTTGCATCTATTGATAGTGAAATTGAATGGCACAAGCTATGGATGCCCGAGTTAACCCCTAAAGTAAATTTCTTCTGGTGGCTTATCATCAAGGGTAAGATTCTCACTATTGACAATCTCATTAAGAAAGGTTTTATCATGCCTAACAGATGCTACATGTGCCAGGAAGAAGCTGAAGACATGAAACACCTTTTTCTGCATTGTAAGTATACTTCAAAAATATGGCATCTTATTCTTAAAATTTTCAATCAGAATTGGGTTTTCCCCCATACTTGTCTGTAGGCATGGGAAAAATGGAATTCACCTTATAAGCAATGTATGGTTAAGAGGATTTGGCAACTAGTTCTCCCTCACACCATGTGGAGAGTCTGGAAAGCTAGAAATGATGTTATTTTCAGAAATACCAAAAAGATATGGACAAAATTCTTTAATGAAATCATCATTGCAGTGAAAGACAACATTGAAAGATTTAAGCCTCTCAAAAATAAACTTTATCCTGAAGAAGAGGAGCACATTCTTGCTACTTGGAACATTGGCATTGATAGCGTTTAGCATAAGGACAACAGTAGCATTGATCGATCTTCTGTACGATGGATCCAGCCTCCCACTGCATGGCACAAACTGAACTTTGATGGAGCTTCAAAAGGTAATCATGGGGATTCGGGAGGTGGTGGGGTGATTAGAGATCACAGAGGCTTCTTTGTTGCCACTTTTTCTGGCAAGATGGGTAAGCAAACAAATCACTACTCGGAAACTTTAGCAGCACTTTTTGGAATAAGGTTGGATAGAGATTGTAATATTTCCAATATTATAATTGAGGGGGATTCATTGAACATTATTAATTTGTTTAATCAAAAGCAACCTCCAAGCTGGTCCATCAAGGACTTCATCAACGAAGCTATTGAAATATGCAATTGTTTTGATAATTATAAGATTATCCACACCTATCGTGAATGCAATAGAGTGGCCGATAGTTTAGAAAATATGGGGGTCAACAATACAATGTAAACTTGGTTAAGTGGTGACCCCCTTCCTGCCAAAGTACTTGATGACATCACTAAAGATATACATGATTTTGAGCACAATCATTAATAGATACAGAGCATCTGCTAAGGAGGTGTTTATTAATTGCAAAGTTAAGTTTAATGATGTTTTTAAAATTCTACACGATTTAGAGGTCTCCAAATGTAGAGGCAGTGTTGAGTCGTATGGGATTCAAATTTTTTACTGTTGTGTAGAGCAAAAACAATACAGGCAAAATGGGGGGACCTTCATGCAAAACCGAACCCATTCATGAACTAGTTCTCCCTCACACCATGTGGAGAGTCTGGAAAGCTAGAAATGATGTTATTTTCAGAAATACCAAAAATATATGTACAAAATTCTTTAATGAAAAAATATGTGTTATTGGGGCAATTTGTGTGATTTTCGGGCCTGTCGGAACTTTTTGTCCCAACTGTCCCAAGTACGAAAGTGCACTCTGTTCCCTGATCAGCCGAAATCCCCGAACCTGTCCCATTTTCGGGCCCGTCGGAAAGACAACATTGAAAGATTTAAGCCTCTCAAAAATAAACTTTATCTTGAAGAAGAGGAGCACATTCTTGCTACTTGGAACATTGGCATTGATAGCGTTTAGCATAAGGACAAGTGTCATTCACACTTAGTTTTTCCCGCTCGCTCCAGTGGCATTGATAGATCTTCTGTACGATGGATTCAGCCTCCCACTGCATGGCACAAACTGAACTTTGATGGAGCTTCAAAAGGTAATCATGGGGATTCGGGAGGTGGTGGGGTGATTAGAGATCACAGAGGAATTGACAAATGTACATGGGGAACTCATTGCCAAGCTTCTTTGTTGCCACTTTTTCTGGCAAGATGGGTAAGCAAACAAATCACTACTCGGAAGCTTTAGCAGCACTTTTTGGAATAAGGTTGGATAGAGATTGTAATATTTCCAATATTATAATTGAGGGGGATTCATTGATGCACACAAAGATGATCCAGTGTATTATTAATTTGTTAAATCAAAAGCAACCTCCAAGCTAGTCCATCAAGGACTTCATCAACGAAGCTATTGAAATATGCAATTGTTTTGATAATTATAAGATTATCCACACCTATCGTGAATGCAGATACAGAAGACTAATAGAGTGGCCGATAGTTTAGAAAATATGGGGGTCAACAATACAATGTAAACTTGGTTAAGTGGTGACCCCCTTCCTGCCAAAGTACTTGATGACATCACTAAAGATATACATGATCTACCCAGGTATTAAGAAGAAACTCAAAGAGGTAAAGAAGGAGCCTGCAGAGAATGACCCTCCAAGAAAACAGGCAGAGTTGCCTATAGGTCCAGAGAACATCATTGTTCTCAGTGAAAGTGAAGAAAGTGAGATGCCAACTCCTGCAAAATGTTTAATAGATACAGAGCAGATGCTAAGGAGGTGTTTATTAATTGCAAAGTTAAGCTCCTTGTCCCTTGGTCCCCTTGCTTCTCCTGCAGATTCTTCTTCCTCTTTTACTTGGGTGTAACCTTTGGTTGACAAAAGGAAGAGAAAATCCTCCTCTCAAAGCTTGGGACCAAATTTCGATGCTGTTGCAGCCTTGTTGGGCACCACTCCTTCTCGTGCCAAGAAAGCCAGAACCACTTCTAGGATAGTGTCTGATGCCCAAGGTCAGCAATTCTTGGAGATTGCTAAGCCCACAGTAGACAGATCAGAATCAGACTTGCTGGCATCTGACTTGGAGCTTTCAAGAATCCCTATGAGAGAGTATACTCCTGAAGGTGAAATTCACAACCTCCAGGAAACAGTCACAAGAATCATTGGAAGGGTTGAGAAAGGGCAGCAAACTATTGAACAGTTGGAAGAACAAGCCCAGATTCTCACAGGATTCATCAAGTCTCTTTTATCTAAGGATAAAGTCTTGGAACCTACCCCCATTGACTACCCTTCCACCTCCTGTAATCCTAAGCCAAGATGAAGTGCAAAGTATCAAAGATATGCACAAGTATTCTGTCTATGACAGAGCTATTGAAGCCATGGTGGATGACATGCTTGTTGCTGGATTAAACTTCATCGATGAAGCTTTCAAACTCCACGAAAAGGTGAGTAATGTGCAACTGAAGCTCTCCTCCACTATCAGTACCATGGATAAAGAACTAAAAATCTGGAGCAGTTGTATAGTAGACCTTCGCCTTATGGGACAGACAGATGAGAACATCTTACTGGCGAATAAGATTTTCAATGATGCTAAGGACAATCTATCAAAATCCTGGGTCTACAGTGTGGAGTGGAAGATCAGAGTTTTGGAGGAAGCTGTGGGAGAAATGAAGAACAGCTGGCAGAAGGGAAAAGCTTTCAAGACACTGGCTGTTGCTGCTTTCAAGGATATACATTGTCATCTTCAGGATGAAAATTTCATTGAAAAGATGCAGGGATTTGACCAAGACATCTCGGTGAAATTTGCTAATGGTTGGAGAAATCATGCAGTTGAAGACAATGGGGAAGTCCAAGGTTGAGATCTTTGGCCACTTGTCTCCTTCTCCTTTCTTTTCTCTTCTTCCCATTCTTTTCGTATTCTTTGTAATTAGTTAAGGTATTGCAATAGGCGATCCTGAACTATTCTTTAGTTAAATGAAGTTACAACTTGTAAGCTATATAATGGCCTTTCCACGCCATTTTCTTGGATATTTGCTTGTAAATAGATCTTAAAGAAATCAATACAAAACTTTCCATTCTTTGTCTATCTAATTCTTGTTAGTGTTTTCCTTTAATATTGTGGAGATCATTTTGTTCCTAACTCGTTAGTCTCTCTGATTGCATACTGCTCAGGCAAATGGAGTACAACCAACTTTGTGTCCTTGATTAATAAATCTGAAGAAGGTTATTTATGGAACAATTTCATTGATGATCTTGATTCTTTGAAGCTTCGCATACACGAGGAACCTTATTCTGCTATCTATAATTTTGAATGTTGCTATTCTGCTCATCTTCTTATTCCCTTTCCTCAGTCCTTGTGTAATTGATGATCCTTGTGGAAAACACTTTCGTAAAATCCAAGTTTGACCATAAAACAATGTTCTGTACATTTGTAAATAAGTTCGTTTCTGAATAAGGGAACCTCTCCCATTAAAGAGGAGGGACTTCTTGTCCCCGAGTTTGTTGCGGCTGGAATAAAGGTGACCTTTATCCCTGAGCCCTTTGCTAAGATAGCACGTATGATGGTTAGGTACGTCAATTTGGAGGGAAGATATGTCACCATTCCCCTGAAACATTTAATATTCCTCAATCATTTTTGTAGGAATCTTACCATCATTTTCCTGCATTATTTACTTAATTCCTTGGAGAAGTCTATTCTAGAAGTTTAGAATCATACCAGGGTTGTTCCCCTACACCAAGGTCTGATCTTGCTCATCCACCACCATTGTTTCTCCTGCTCTCTCCCTCTGCCTACTCCCCTTGTTATTATCCCTCTCCCAGCTGACAGAGATCTGGACACTGCTACCTCTGACATGAAGAGGAAAGACAAGAAGGCTAAGGTTTCTCTGCCTTCTTCGCAGAGGATTTTGTGTAGTCATAGGGATTTGGAACTTGCGGAGAACTTATTGCACATAAGTAAACCTATTGATAATTATAGAGAAGTGGGCCTTCTTAACAGGGTTAGAAAGCTTGAAGAGGAGATCAAAGACCTAAAAAATGCTATGAGGAATATAGAAAAAACAAAAGGTAAGAGGAAGCTGCAAAATTCTGAGGTCATTGATACTATTGCTAAGATTTTCAAGAAGCTCCTTTCATTTGATGCCAGGATGGGAAATGCCAAGGGACATCAAGATTGTATCCTCTTTTCTCTTAAAGGTGTCTATAATTTTATAGAACAACACGTGAGAAGTGTGTGTAGCCTTAGTGGCATTCCTGATAACATCTAGGATTCTAATGAGACCCATGACCTTGCACTTGCTCAGACGGACATAAATGATCCTTCTCATGCCACAACCATTGCTCTCTTCACCTCTCTCAAAAAAATTAAGGTCAAGATTGGTAGGGCAGTCAAATGATGCGGTGCCCAGATGCTGCTTTGTTGCTGTGAAGTTGTTGTTTTTTGGCAGTTTTGATGTTGTTTTCTTGTTGGGATGCCCTGTTTTGGATCCCTCTTTGTTATTTTTTGGGCCTTTTGTTCTTCTTCGGACCACTGTTTGGATTGATCTTTTTGTACTCTCTTTACTGATATATCTGGCTTTTGAGCCTCCATGTTTAAGGCATTTATCCTTTCTTGGATGGGTTTTCTCCTTCTGGTATTTGGATTTTTGAGCCTTTTTATACACAAGGTATAGTCCCTTCAAAACTATTTATCCATAATAAAGAAAAAAACATAAAACACCCCAAAAATCAATTTAACTAACAATAAAGTATGACCAAGAACAAGGTCAAACATGGTCCAATACAAGGGAAGAACACATAGACACCCACAAATAATAACTATAATGTTTTCATAGATAGTCCACGCTAGCACACACAAACTCTGGGGCAATGAAATATTTCCAAAAGTTGGAAGCCAAAGAAGAGATTACCATCGAGAGAAATTTAGGGAGCAACCGTTAAGAGGTTGTGACGAGAGCCACAATTTCCATTTCCTCCACCATCATAACCAATGCCTAAACCATTATAGAAACATACAAGATTCAAGTTGAAACCTATACATCTAAGACTACAAATAAAAAATAAGTTGTTAAGCGATACACCAGAAGCACCAAGGATCCCTAGTTAGAGATCCTTACAAAACTGGTATCAATGTTTTAGGCAGAGGAGAGAGGGTACTAAGGGGTGCTTCTCCTCTACCTTTTTCCATCTTCTTCATCTTTTAAATATTTTTTAACTATCCATTACACTTTTCCTTTTCTCGATGATTTAATGAAATTAAAAATGAGCCTCCAAGCGAGAAGAAACAAGGTAGAGAGATGAATGTGAGTGTTGGGTGGTGTATGCTTAGAGGTTGTGCCATATTATGGTATGTGGGTTATCTACCTTCATAAACACCATCATAAATAAATTACAATGTTCCGATTTATCTTTAATATCTTCATTCTAGGTTTGAACGCGAGTAGGTTTCAGTGCAAGAGAATAGTGCAATGCAAGAAAATAGTGCAGTGCAACGCATTTGATTTGGAGGGAAGGGAAGCACAAGAAAATAAAATCTAGTAGATTTCGAGAAGGATATCTAAATTAGTTTTTTGTTTACAGGATTCATTTCCCAAAACAAAAATCCCTCTTTACCTGGCCCCGTGAAAACATCATTGATAAGGTATTCACTTTCCATCTCTTTTCTTTGTTGATTTCTAGTTATTCAATTTGGGTAGTGGGTCCCAAATAAGAGAAGAAATATAAATGGTAGTGTGTCCCACTATAGAGCATAAATAGTAATGGGTCCCATCACAGGTGGGTCCTCTGGTCACAACTTCATAGGGGATTGGGGCACAAACATGATAAGAGATATTATTTTTGGTCAAACATTGGCAATGGAAAGAATTTTTGTGGGTGTTGTGGAATCATTTTCTCTAAAGAAAGATCTTTGAGAGTTTTCCCAGCAAGGGGAAGTTCTTCTTGTAGGTTCTTTCAATACAAGGACTGTAAATGAGCAAGCTAACACTTGGAGTAGTAAGGATAACCATAATCTGCTATGGCTCATGGAAGAAGATAATAACAGTGAGAAAGATGGTCGGAAGACAATAGGGACATTAATCATTTTGGTGAAAAATTATTAACTCTTTGTGGCATGTTTGATTTGATTATTTGTAATGACATGGAAAGATGGCATTAATCTTGAAATTTTACTCGTAAAAATTACAATGGGGTAAGTGTTGTTGATTATGCAATTTTCTCGCAAATTTTAATGGATAGGATAAGAGAAGTGGAGATTGGTGATTCTATCAGTGACCTAAAGCCGTATAATATTCTAATTTCCATAGTGGTAGCTTGGATGAGCAATAATTAACTCACAAGGAAAGAAAAATCTCAACAACATCTTCCGGAAAAAGGAAGGATTCTTGTAACACAAGAAAATTGTGATATCTTCAAAGTGGCACTGAGCCACATAATGCAAGAGAGGAAAGCAAGATCACAAGGCCTTAAAAGTTATGAGTTAACAAACATAATTAAGAGGGCACTTACAAGTTGTAAAAGAACAAAAAATAATAAGAAACAAACAAATTATTTTCTGATAAATAGATGGTTTGATGAGGATTGTAAAGCATCAAGGAGAGATATTAAATAAATAGGAATAGAGAAGTTGAACACAAAGGTGTACAAACATATCATAAAGAAAAAAAGGTGATTCCATGACCATAATGAGGGAAGAGATTATATACTTGGGGAAACATAACCCAAATGTATTTTGGAAGGAACTTCAATCAAATAAAAAACATTCAAAAAATGACAATATCAAATCCAATAAATAGTTTGAGTTTGCAAAATAAATTTATAAGCAAGATTCAGAAGTTGGAGGCTCTCCTTTGGTCAAAACAACAATAAAGCTTTTTATTATTCAAGAAGTTGAGGAGGGCATTATGAAATTGGGGGTTGGAAAAGGCAAAGACTTAGATGAGTTTCATGAAGAATATTTAAAATGGGGGGAATAGTTTCTCACTACTCACATTGTCGACATATTCAACAACATTATTTAGTAGGTTTTCCTAGAGATTAGACTACTAGTGTTGTGATATCTTGTTTTAAGAGTGGAGATGTTTAATCATGGTATCACTTTGAGGAACATTATTGAATTTTTTTGGAATGATAACGAGGAATCTTACTGTTGTTTTGTTGACTTTATGAAGGCTTTTGACATAGTTCCTAGGAACAAGCTATGGGGTCGAATGAAGGAGCTTGGTATTCTCATACATGACATAGTGGTTTCTCGTAGACTTTATGAAAAGGTGCGAGTCAAAATTAGAACTCAAAGTGGTATATCAAAATTTTTTAGGAGTGATATTGGGGTTAAAAAAGGATGCCCATTATCACCTACTTTATTTGGCCTATATATTGTCAAACTTGAGGAATGGCTAAATTTGCATAGTGAAGACAATGTTCGCCTAGGAGAGTATGTTGTAAGACTTCTCCTTTATGTTGACGACCTTATATTGATTGTTAGGGCTGCTCAAGGACTATAAAAATATTTATGTGCGCTTGAGCACTTTTTCAAAGAAGTTGGGATGCAAGTCGACACCAATAAGACCGAGATCATGAACTTCTCCAATAGAAAGAAAAGAACTCCGTCTGATTTATATTTCGATTGAAGCATTTTAGAGGAAATAATGGAGTATAAATATCTTGGGTTTGACTTTAATAACAAGCTCACTTGAGAGATTTGTAAAAAAAAAGAACTTTAGGGGATAGAGAGCTTTTTTATGCTTTCCAAACCAAATGTAGAGAGGAGGAATTATGGGATTGGAAAACTATGCAGAGTTTGTTTGAGATTTTACTAACTCCAGCGGTGCTTTATAGATGTGACGTTTCATCTAGCAACATTTTGAACTCAAGGTGGAAACAATTTGAGAGGATTCAAAAAAGCACAAGATTCCCATAATTAAAGATCTTGGTCCCATATGAGATTCTTCTAGCTGAAATAGGTGTTGTGCTTCTAGAAGCTATTGCTATAGTTCATCCCACAACATATTTAAAAAGGGCCGAGTAAATGGATGTAATAGATGACCTAAGGTAGTCCTCAACGAGTTTTTAGAGAAAAGAAAGAAGTCATGGATAAATCAAAACAATAAATGGATTAAAAAATGGAACATTTACTTGAATGCATGTCTTAATAACAATCAAGATAAATACTTTTATTATAGATAAATTCTGCCAAGTTATGTGGGAAAATTCGTTAGGGGGAAAGAATAGGTACTATTTAGAAGAATTTAAATCTACATGTGATCATCGACAAAAGGATTTTATAGGGGCTAATATCTCATGGAAAGAAAAGATCTTCATAGCTCAATTGAGGACTAATTCACTTCGTCTTCAGTGTGAAACAAACAGATGGAAAATACCTAAAGAGGTATGGGAAGAGAGAGTATGTGTCTTCTACACATCTGGGACAACACAGTCAAAGAAACATTTCATGTTGGAGCGTAGTGCTTACAATGACATTAGGGCCAAGTTTGCTAGTACGGTGGCTGTTGCATCCTTACAAGATATTTTCAGCGAGAATATGGTTGAAAACCCAGGGGAACTGATTATCAAACTCCCTAATAGGAGATCTGAATGCAAGAATTTTTTCTAGCAACATATGTTGTCCCATAGGTTGTTTTTGGTAGCCTCATCTACATTAAAACTTCTTCTTCTTCCTTAATATATCGATAGGCGTTCTATAATCACTATAAGGAGTGGGATGTGATGGTGTGACCAAATAAAGTTCTATTTTATATATTGAATTTGATGTTTCTTTGGCGATTACAAGGTAATTTTGACACTAAATTTTACATCCACTTAATTGTCACTTAAAATTTTGTTAATTTTTTAACTCTCAAAATTCAATCAAATAATAGTGATTTCTTGGTCATACCTTAGAATTTAAGTCCCTTTTTTCCTCACAAAGATTTTTTTATCATTATATGGGAAATATGAACATAATGTGATGGAATTATTAATCAATGTGATATGTGTAAAATCTGAAATAAAAAACTTGAAATTGATATCTTTAGACACTTTTCAAAGAGATGAATTTAAAACATTTGTACTAATTATAATATCAATTTTATCCAATAAATTATTTGAAAATTGTTTTTGAAGTAAATTGTATGAGAGATTTTTAATCAATATTTTGAATTACCTTTTCATCTAGAAAAATAGGTTTGTTGTGCCAAAAACTCTAAAACTAAAGACACCACAATTAATGCAATCTCTTCCCCTTCCCCATTTGGCCAAATACAATTATCTTCTTATGGTATATATCTTGAAATTGTTTCTACTAATATAGATTTCCAATATTTTTTTGGTTATCCTCAATACAATTCTCACAATTTTGTTCTTGATGTAATTGTTTTTTTAAATTAACAAAAGGTCGTATTAGGCAACTATCATCCACTTTTCTTAGTATCACTACCTCAAATCTGATGCATCTATTTAGTATATTTTGGAATTGTTTTTGAAACTTTATTTTTTTTCTTTTTATTTAAACAATTAAAGAACATGGTAACATATAAACCCCACTATATCATGATATTAATGCCAAAGGAATTATGTCGCAATGGAAGTGGTCCTCCTACTAACATAATATTTAGGGAAGCCACGACTAGGTTCAAATCCTTCTTTGAAACTCCAATCACTAAGTATTTACTAATCCCTCTAGATTACCAAGAAAACATATTATTCTAATTCATTCGTTTCTTGGATGAAAGGGTGAGCTGTTTTGTGCCAGCACGTTCATGATGGAGGGCACTAAAATGGAAACCAAAACCTCTGCACCACTAATTTTGCCACCCACCATTGCACCACAGCAAAATTTAGAAAATGTATTTAAAAAGTTAGTTTTATCTTTGACTTTGAACGTGCGTGACATTTAGGCTGAGCGGTGCCGGGTAGCCCTCACTTTGCAGTTATTTTTTTTATATACGGCTTCATATTTTGTAATTTTTGGCCTTATCAAATGGTATTGTTCTCCATCATTGTGTAAAAAGAAAAAAATGCGTACTGCTGGTCTGTTAAGGAAAAAGCATACCCATAATAAGGATCGTGGAACACCATAAAATTCCCATAAAGCTTGGAAGCCAAAAAGGAAGATTTTGCTTTTAAGCGTTCCCTTATGCAGCAAACAAATGAATATATACATATGATATTGTGCATATCAATACTAACATAAAACACACCACACAGCATTTACAGAGTGACCTCTCCAAGGACTCCACAGCAGAAAACTACTACAATTATTAACTATGGAAAGATCTGGATATTTAAGGCATCGGCTTGGGAAGGGGAGAATCCCTTTGCCCAAATCGCCTGAAAAGGCTCTTATTTACAAAGTCATCAGATTTCTTCATCATAAGCTCAGAATGGTCCACTTCAGGAACACTCTTCCTTTTCTTTTTATCCACAATAACATTGGGACAATGCACAAGCTGCTGTTTGGCATTCGAACTCCCCAGAAACAAAGCCAGGCCCATCATCCCAAACAGGGTGTATATTGGTATAAAACCTGCTTTGAATGTTCTTCACAGAGAAATATTATATGAAATACTTAGTTTAGAGAAATGGGTATGGGAAAAAATCACTTACAGTACTGAAACATTGAAGAAAACATTAGATTTATCAGCATAGTTATAGAGGAAACCTGAGGGATCCTGCAGATGCTGTTCCTCCATGAGATGATGACTGGGGCTGCATCTTGAATTGGGTATTACTAGAAATCTGCCTGGCATTCTGATATCTTGACAAGATACTTCTCCACTGAGCCTGCACATATATATATCCATATTAGTAAGCTTTACTTTCTTAGAATTGTGCAGATCTAAAGGAAAACAAAATATATGAAGATCGATCTTCACATATAAGAAACATACTGTTGCTCTGGAAGCCATCTTCAATGTATTAGAAACCAGATTAACCACAAAAGACAGAATTTGGAAAGATAAAGAAGACGAGCAAACAGTAGGTGAATGTGGATGAGGATGAGCACATTTAATGCTTAGATTTCAAGAATGGATAACGATAGGGCCAAACATAATCTGACACCTTGTTAACATTGATAGATGCCATACAGTGACATGATGCCACCAACATGGAATTTTTTATTTATCGAAAATAGGTTAAATGTAGAGGAATACGAGGATGGAGTTTGTATGTTATTTGTCGTAAAAACACTATCGTTCTTGTGCCTTCTTCGTCAGCTTGCCCATCTTGGTTCCCCTGCTTTTCTTTTCTTTTCCTTTTTTAATTTAAGGCAAATTGGGGGTTACAACAATCTAGGTAAAGGATAGTTAAAGAATCATTAAAAAAAAATACAAAAGAAAGTAAAATAGGGCTCCTAAATCATAACAATTTAACGGCAATGGTAAAGTAAATATTTAGATAAATTATAAAATTTAACATCATCAAATTAAGGCCTTGAATACCATAGAACCAACTTAAAATAGAGAATCAATTGGGGAGGTATTAGCCAACCCTGGATTAGAAAATGAAGCATGAAACAAACGAGAATGATTCAACAAATACAACAAATAATTGGTCACATGAATCAACTCACAAAATATATGGACATTGAAAACCATGAGCAAATAAAACGAGCTCGCTACACTAAACTACCACCTGTGAGGCTCTAGGAACACTATCAACATAAAATGAGCCAAGAAATCGGCTCTAAGAAACCATACACATGAAATGAGCTCCTTGAATTCAAAACTATAAATGCCACAAACATAAAAAAGCCTACAAACCAAATAGGATTGAGTGTAATTGAGTAGTGTACGTGAATCTTGCTCACTGAAGATGTAGACTTTACACACAATGTGCTTCCCATGAATTAGACAACAACTCACCAATATCCCTTGAGACTCCAACTACCTTATAAAAACAAACCTTCCATCTACAAACTGGAGAAGGTACATTTTCCATTGTACCCACTCCGACATAGAACAATAAAAAATTCATCCCCACAAGGCCAATCGTTTGAATCACCAAGAATCGAGCCCTCAAAGGGGCTATGAAAGAACCAACCAAACACCACCTACCCGAGGACCAAAAATTCTACCACAAGGGAGGAAATAACCCCCAAACAAGAATTAAGAAGGGTTGGGAAGCCATCAATTGGTGAAATCCCACCACCCTTGGCATAGATATGACTATTGTCATGAAGATTAGCCAAGTCCAAATCTCAGGGTAAATTATAGCGCGCCATTTAGACCACCGTTCAACACCACAAACCAAGAACCACACCTCTAGGAAAATGATGTCAAGTTAAGCCGACCGAATGAATAAACTTCAAGCGAAAACAAGGTCACATAAACCGGCTCCCACCAACTAGGTCGAATAACAAATAAAGAAAAAGACCACCATGAAAATAATACAAACCCACTCAAGCCCACTCAAGCCCACTCAAGCCCAACAAAATACATCACACAAACCCACCAATGACCTAAACCATGAGTCCCAAAGTGACGAGAGACAAATCAATCAAGGCACCAAAAGACCCAAAATAAGACCCATGAAAAATGTAGGACCATGGTTTAAAACGATTCAAAAATGCTCCGAAAGTGGGAAGATTCATCTTCCCACTTGACGAGGCCATGGCTCCATCACCTATTATTAATACTTGATAGAGGTCTTTGTACAAGACTTCCTTTCTTCTAACAAAAATATATTTATGTGGTGGTAAGAATTATTAACCTCATTTAATTTAATGTTAAGAATATGTATTCTACCACCAAATTAGTTTCTAATCTCTTATCTTTTATTTAATATTTTTAGGATTTATATTACTATTAGAATTGTCCTTATATTAATAAATAAAAGAGAGTTACATTAGCAGGCGTGACCCAAGAACTCACATTCCCATAAAAACACCATGTAGGCCACATAAAATGTCCAAAGGGCAAACAAAAAGCACAAGAGCTACAAAAAAAGAGAGCGCTAGGCATATATCGCCACTCTGGGAGGAGGAAGAGGATCATCCCAAGGAGGGATGAACACTCCACTAGGCAGCTCAACTAAAGGAGGATCCACATGCCAACCATCTTGATCGAGCATCTGCATCTATAAAGGAACAATTATCCCCTGACCAGGGGATAGAGAACCAACAAGTGTCTACAATCTAGGTAGAAGAGAGGCCCATTGTGGAGAGCTAGCCACACCCTTCCCCCATGGAGGAGGGCTACAACCCAGTATAGAAGAGGATGGAGCTAAAGGGAAAACCTGAGGAGAGGAGCAGCTTCTGCGACCCGATCCTGGTGGCGGAGTCCACTGAGGTGGAAATGGACGAGGTGGTGGTGGAAAAGGGTCTGGAGGGACCCAAATCATCGTATATGGCACACTCCCCCAGTGTGTAAGAAACTCCTATAAATGAGTGAATTCTAGGGAAACTTTCTCATCTTGAGCTTGAATATATATGCGCATAATAGACAATATAACCACTTTGTCATTAGTGGAAAATAAAGCAACAGATTGATCATTCTGGAATAATATAGATTTTTGAGCTTTCCAAATATGAAATAAAATACAAGCTCTATATAATTTCCACATAGTATCAATATAATTAGGCCATGGGCTGAAGTCATCAAACAAATGTAGAAGCTAGTGAAAGAATTCAGGTGGTAGGGTTGAAAGAACAAATGAATCCAAGACTAGATGGCTTGAACATGAGGGCAAGACCAAAACAAATGCTTAAAAGATTTAGGTTTACAACAGAAAGGGCATTCAGGATTAGGGATACCAATTTGACTTAGCAGTTTGCCAATGGGAAGGTCCTAATAATGGGAAGGTCCTAATAAATAAGGAACCAAAGGAAATTATTAACTTTAGGCTCAAGAAGGGAGTTCCAAGCATGGAAAATCCTATGAAGCTAGGTGGATTGAAAATAATGTAGGCCCCAACAGGCATTGAGTTTTACAATGGAAGGTGAGATGGGGCTCAGTAGTTAGTAAATGGTGTCGACATTGCAGCGAAGAAAGGCAATACCACGATTCCTCTACCAATCACGCCCTCAAGCATTCAGGGGTTTAAGCCCAAGTTTGTGGAGCATAACATCTGGCATCAATTCTTAAATTTTGTAGATAGACGGGAGGTTCGAATTGGAAAGATTAAATTTCATCTTGAGCTCAGGCCATGAGACCTAGTCTCTGTAGGAGACCAAATATTGAATGGTATGAATCCCTTTGCAAGAAAGTCAGAGAGCTTTGATTCTGGGAGTTTCATCAAGAGGAAGACTATCATCAACGATGATGGGAGACCACCATATATTGTGAGAATTAAAATAGAACCCAGTGTGAAAGCCATCGCCAATCCAATGCAGTAGGGGTTTCACCGATTCAAAAGATTTCCATATGCTTTTGGAAACAAAGGTGTCATAAATATTGACTAGGACCCTAGTGATAATAAAGGTGTGTAGCCTAATATTATTCCAACATGTTTTACCATAAGGAGCACCAAAAGCAATGCATTGCCAAAGAAAAATTTCCAGGTTTGATTTCCCACAATACATTGCACAACCCATTTAGAAAATAAAGCCATGTTTTTCCTGTAAACATCAATAATTTCCATTTGACCTTAATCGTGGGGGAGACAAAAAACTTCCCAGGCCACCCTATGAAAGCTAGCTGAACCTGAACTTTTACACCAAAGGTAGTCCTAAGTAGCTTAGTAACCTTGGTGAAGGAGGCATTAAAAAAACGTCGAAAAATAAACATGGGTGGCCGCAAAATTCTTGGTACACACCTAGAATTTATCGGCCAAGGAAAGAGGTTTAGAAGACCACCAATAAAATTTATGTTCAAATATGTCAATCACATATTTCCATTATGTGGCATAATTACTATCAAAGGAAAAAGGAATGCCCAAGAATCTGAATTGTTCGCCATTCTAATCCACTTCTAGGGGTAATCTTTCAACCAATTTGGCATAGGCCATCAAATTTTCCAATAGCCCAATGTCTTATCCATCTGAATGCTAGAACCTGAAGCAAGGCAAAAAGTATCAAGGAAGTCACTACATTCTTCTCAAACTCAACAAGGGTTAAAAAGGAGTCACATTAATAAGTTACATTGTATGATCCAGAAGGAAAATCCCTCAAATGCGACCTTAATCAGCATAGTGAGAAAAATGATAGCCTAAGGCATCAACAACTAAAACAAACAAGGCATGAGCTAGAGGGAACCCCTTTCTGATAGTGTAGAAGAGGCCAATCATAGTAGACTTGTGACCATTGATGGTTAGGTAAGAAAATACATTGGAGAACATAGTTCGGACTGCCGAGGTGAAAAATCATCCAAATCCTAAGGTTGTGAGCATAGCCAAAAGAAATGGCCACTCGATACGATCATAAAGTCAATTTTTAGAAACAATGGTCGTTGAAGAGATAATCGAGCCCATTCCATTCCTTCCCAGACTACTATAATACTAACCATAATGTAAAGGCCTTTGAAAAAACCCATTAGAACTAAGGGATAACAATTTTGGGTAAAAGATCAGCAATGAGAAGAGCTAGAGCCTTTTGCAAGAATTTTGTATGAGATATTTAATAGGATGATATGCCTCTGACTACTAATCTACTTTGGATCACCAACCTTAGGAATGAATTTGATAATGCATTGATTGATGAAACTCCCAAGATAATTGGACTAGAGAGCTTCATTGTAGACCCACAACAGATTGGGGCAAACAAAATACCATGTTGTTGTGTAAAATCCGCAAGGAAATCCATCCATTCCTGGGGATTTATCATCTAAAAGTCACAATAGTGTGGCATAAAGCTCGTCTAAAGAAAGAGGAGAATTACAATGGTCACACTCCTTGGGAGAAATCTTGATCAACACCACCTCGATACATTGTTATAAGGTGACATCTCACTCATTCGTAGCCTCTTGAACTTGGAAAACTAGCCTCTTGAGCTTGGAAGACTAACTGATAATGCTCAACAAAGGCGTTAAATATCACGGGAAAATTCATGAGCCACTAATGTGAATCATGTATATATTTGATATGTTTATGAGCATGCTTGGCTTAGAGGGATTTAAAGAAGTATTTTGACACTTTGTCTCCCACCTTAAGCCACTGCATCCTTGACCAGATCTGTGCACCACATGATAAATGAGATTCAATGAGCTTGAGCTTGTGTTGAGTATCAGCAGTATGTATCTGAAGAGGTATGTCGAAAGGATTAGACTCAAGTAGAATCAAAATCCTTATGAATTCTTTGTGCATAGATGAGTCCACCCATTTACAAACTCAATAAACTTTCTTACCGAAACAATAGAGGAAATAGGTTGTGCAATGAATCACCGCTTCCCACCACTCATTCCAGTTGGCATAAAATGGCGGACGTGGCACCATATTTCAAACCTTAGCAATAAGTGGGACCACCCCCAAATGACTCAACCAAGAGACATTAAGAATTAATTGATTTGAATGGACTTTTAAAGGGTTCCTGTGCCAAATAATCTCAAAAGAGATCAAATGATGATTTGACAAAAGCACATCTGACCACACCATGGCAAGAGAAGATCCTTGTCTATCAAAACAAAAAATAGTTTGTTGATAAAGAAGTACATGATCATGTCTATTAAATAACCGATCATATCCTTCTCAAAGGTTGGTCTAAGTATACCAATCCTGAGCCTTAAATTCCTGCTGCTGACTGAGCAACGAATTGGAAAGTGCCCAATGGATTTTAAAGAAATACTAGGCCGCACGATCACCAACACACCAATGCATAGGGAGGGCACAAAATTTATCATCCAAATACTCTATCATATCAAAGTCACCAAAAACCAACCAATAATCTAAAAGGTGAATTGTCACTTAACCATTTCCATAAATCCATTCTTTCAGAGCCATCATTAGAAGCATAAACATTAAGAATACCAAAAGAAAGATCATTAATGGCCATAATCACCCAAAAAAATTGATTTCAAGGACTTTGGCATGAGGAGGTGATTAAGGCTGAGAATTTTGATGATATGGAAATGCTCACACCACATTTTTCATCAATGTGTTGAGAATAAAAATGCAAAAAATTGGGGCGATATAAGTTGGCGTATTTTGAAGCAAAAACCAAAAATATTAATTTCCTGCAAACAAATAATATCAAGGCAATTGAAACATTGGAAAGATAAATGAACAGAGTATTTGCGAGAGGTCTTTGTAAGACCCCTAACATTACATGAGATGAAATTCGTAAAAAATTAGACATATCAAATTCCCCCTTCCTGTATAGAACACCATCCTCTGAGCTAAGAATGGCAAAACTATTGGCAAGAAGGATCTGGTATGAATTGGAAATCTAAACATGAATGGAGTGGCAATTTCCCTCATTATATCCTTTAATGACATAAGACACCTCTCGAGCTGGACTACGAAAGTGTCATAGAGGAAGAGAAGTTGAAGAAAGATTTCTAGTATTCTCTTATCGTGAATGAAAAACTCAGCTTAGCGAGGGTTTGGAAGGAATGGAAACTGATGAGCAGGGTGAATCTAATCCAGAATCATCCATGGATGGCGGGCGAGAAGGAGAGGGGGTAGGCGTAACCACAAGAGTGGGTTTCACACTAGATCCCTTCTTATTCCCAAATGTAGTCCAACCATCAGTTGGTGGGTCACATTTGGTGTTGGAAAACATGGGTTACATCACCACTAGCTTAGAACGAGCTAGCAGAGGAAAGTTGCGAATGGGATGGTTTGGAGCTTGAAATAGAAAATACATGTTGGGGAGGTTGAAATATACCACCTTTTGAGAGGTACACAGGGACCCAACTTGAATATTTAGGTGGTCCCACAGATCTTTCGTGAGATCAACTTTGAAACACACTTGCTTATCATGATGAACATAGAAAAAATTCTATTGTACATGACATATCTCCCTATTAATGTGTTTCACTATATCTAGAAGGAAAGACCATAAATGAATAGGAAGATCAAGAAGTTCAATCCAAAATGAAATTTTCAACGATATCTGGCTGGTGGGGATAAAACCGGGAGTCCACTGAGAAAGCACTAAAAGGGTATTCCTAAAATACCAACAAGCCACCTTAAGGAGGAGGGATTGGAGATGAGAAGGCTCACGAAAGGAAAATAGATAAAATACTTTGGTGAGGTTATGGATACTTGAAACTAGGATATCATTGGAATCCCAATGGTTCTTCATCCGATTCTGAGGGAGTGCGGCCACAAAAATATGAAATAAGGAAATTGTTACAATATCACTTGACCACAGTGTATAAACATTCATCAAAATAAACAACATCCGGGGATGATTCATAATCCATACCTTGTTGTATACTTTTGTCACAAAATTCTACACACACTTCGGAGCCATTTTCACCACCAGTTGCAACATTCATTACAATGGAAGGAGATTTGGCCATTTATAGGAAACACACCACCTTACTAGTGGGAAAATAACATGTTTACGCTATGATAGGACTGGAGGGAAAACCTTAGAAAGGATAAAGGGGAAAAATTCAAGCAATGGTGAATCACAAGCGAACACATAAGAAAAACGTAGCAGATCCGAAGTCTTCTCTACTTGAATAGTGTGCCCTCCCTCTTCCATGGGATTTATATTTAATAAATGACATGACAATATATTTACCATCAATATCTTTTTGAATGGTATGATAATGCACTTTACAACTTTTAGAATCTATTAATAGTTTAATAATACAAATATGATTTGATGATACAATTTTATCTACTTTTCAATATATTAATCTTTGAACAATATGCACCCATTTTAATTTTTTCTAAAAATATTAATTTTCCTTTCCATTTACCTTTTTTATTTAGATGGTATAAACTGTTTTTAGTCTACGATTTTCATATTATTTATATTGTGATGATACATCCATTTGCTTCTATTTTTGAGGTACAATGGTTGATGTTTTAAGCATGCGGTTAGTATTTTTTAATATGTGAGGGTGTGTGAGGTGCACGATGTAAAGTGCAAAAAAATCAAAATATGTATATAGGTCCTAGTTTTTTAATCTTTTGTAAATATATGAATAGTTTATATTATTGAATATATCTATGTACATGGAGAGGGGTGGTATAAGAACTACCCAATGAGGGAATGATAAGAAGGTGAATCAAATATGGAAGAAATGGGAGTTACGAGTCTCAATTATTCCCAAAAAGAATGCTCATATGTGAATAGTATAGAAGTAATTATATCTGCCACATAAATCTTGGGAGGAGAACAATTTGGACTAAATTCACAAGAAATTTTGTGTGATGGAGTATACCTATGAGGAGGACTAGAAGAGAGCAAAACACTATAGATAAGATGTGCACCTATAAGAACTATGAGGAATTGTAGAAGGGTGAGAGCCACTAGAGATAACTTGTGAAGCAGAAGACCTAACTAGAGACTTAGGAGAGATAAAACCACTAGATATACCATGTGTGCAAGAAGGCCTATCAGGGGACCTAGGATTATAAATAGGAACTACAAAATTATAACAAGGAAACATTAGGAGTAGAGCCCCAAAAAGGATACATCAACTTGTGACAATTTTTTGCTAATGAACAAGCTTGATACACTGGTGTATGAGATATGGAAAAACTTAAGAGTGTGTAACAAGGGGAGACTTAAATGCATGTCAAATGAGCTAATAGTGGAATCCAATATAAATGGGACTTGTGTAGTAGCAAAGATAATAATGACATGTAGAATAATATGTATGTAGGTAGAATTAGAATGGTTTGTGATGTGCTTTTTAGAATCTATCCGAGAAAACGAAGTATTTTGAGAGTACATAAATTATGCTTATTATGTAGACTAGTTAAAAAACTATGTATAAGGACTTGATTAATAGGTGCACAAATGTATAGAGTATCTGGGATAAGAGTATCATCCATATAAAGGTCATTAAAAGTGATACATGGTTTAAAAGGTGGCATAGGGGCCAATAATGCAAATCATTGCATCCAATGGGTGATCACAAGAAGGTAGATGTAGTATCACACAATAAGTATTATGTACTCTCAAAGTATATTTTTCAGTGTCATGATGGGGAAATAGATCATTATAGATTTTAAACTTTGAATTCTCATTAGTAGGCTTAGAGGATTAGTGAATCCATCCCATTCAATTGTATTTGCATCAATAATATATTATTTAACATGTTTAAAATTGATACATCAATTAGTGAGGTGACCAATGCATCTATGATAGTCGCATTAAGAATTGACATCAAAAATCTTACTATGAGGTGTAGACATTAAAATTTAGTAATTTACACTTTGGATCTTGATTTGATGATGCACTCTTATTATGATAAATATAACTTCTACATTCCGATTTAGCACTTTCTAAGGTCAATTGTTTAGCTTTCTTATCTTTACACATTCACATGTCGACACATTCTAAAAATATAATGCACAAAATAAATATACAAACATAAATTTATAGGTCCTAAACCTCACCTTGTATATTTTATGCTCCCAATTAGGACTGTACAGTTTGGTCGGGAATTTATATCTGATCCTAACACATATGTATGGTCTTAGGCAAACATTTCTTCCAATTTTACTTTCAAATTAATATATTTCGTTAGGTCTTATACTTCATTTGGTCATTCTTTCTTAGATAAATCATCTATAGAACCCTATATAAGCAATTAAACACCACCTCATTTGTTAAATTTTAAATCCTAAGGTAATGCATTAGAGAACTCACTTCATACACTTACAAAAGGTATCCAAATCTTCCTCAATCTAACATTGTCACATCAGAAGTCATCAGGGTAACATCCACATGAGGTCTGAAGCTACAAACCAAGTCAAGGAATCCATATATCTCATCCAAAATCACCACACATCCGTTCCCCAAGTATTTTATCAAGCTCCAAGTCAAAATAAGCATGGACAAAGAACATTTTAATTCTGATTAATCTATCTAGATATCACATGCTAGGTAGAGAACGACGTGCGGTTTAAGGCCTCTTCTAAGTAGTTCCAACGTCATCATTACACGGGGGTACCCACAACCCTTATAATGTTTGTTTTATAGGACTATTCATCCATGTATATGGTTTGAAATGATAATTAGTCAATTTAGAGAGCCTCGTTACATGTGTAAAAACTAGGGTTATGATAAAGATAGACAAAAACAGGAAGTTACAGAAGGCAATTCAGAGTAGGTACAAGACTGTATTATTTGGTCAAGATTGTGCACTACGGTCTTGACAGTTTGGTATGGCCTTTCCCGAGGTGGATTCATGGACATAGTTCTATTTCATAAGGTCATTCATGTTTACACCACCCATTTCTAGTAGTGTACAATCATGGATCTCTCTAGAGGTCATCTGAAATCATCTAATTGTCTCTATAAATTTGTTTTGTGATTAAATAAAATAGAACTATGTGCTAAGAAATAGTAACCCTAGTTAATCTAATTAGGAGGACTAAAACATTGTAAATGAACTAAAGTAATATGAAATAAATGTAAATAAATTATCCTAAATGAAATAAAACCCTAATGTGCAAGATAAGAGTAAGGGAAATACTCAAGTGATTAAAGGTGATTATCACAGGTTGTTGTAAATCTGGAAATGGAATCTGACAGTGGAGACGAACAATCATGGACCATGCAAAGGGCAGATATGGACTATTTGAGATGACATAAGCACCTGGCAGTGTACTCGGGCACTCCGAGGTTCCCTGATCTATAATCTGGGTGCTCAGAATTGTGTAAATGCTTAGAATATGAATATGGTATGGTTGCTAAGTATCTTAGAATGCTTCATGTCTGTCATGTTGGATTCATCAGATGAACTTTAGAATATCCCGTAATGCAAGGAGAAGTATCAAACCCTAAAAAATGAAAGATGCATATGAATGGGTTAGAATGACATCATCCACCAAACTAGTGGACTTATCACTAAGCATTGCACTACATTTCAAACTTGGATGTAGTTATTGTGTGTGTGTGTGTGCATTTTGTTCCTAGGTGCTCTCATGTCAGTCGACACTTTGTGAAGTAGTGAAAAATAGTAGCTATAGAAATGTAAGTAGCATGTGTGCATAGAATAGAATGGATTCCATCCCCTTATGAAGTGTGTGTGTGATGCAAATATCCTAGCTTGAATGCATGGCTCTATGTCGATTCAAGTGATACAATGGATGCAACCCTAGATGGAGTGATAGTAGTGATAAGATGTAATGACCTAGGACCCTTATTATGATCTTATAACTTTATATTTATAGGGCTCTCAAGATTAATTTTGTAATTAATCCTGACAAGGCTGACTGATAAAAAGATAAAGATGACCAACAACTAGAAGTGACCCAAAAAGAAGCGAAAGAGGTTATGTATTTCCTGGTGTTCCTAGAATGGGACTAGGGTGCCTTGGGGTGCCCCATTATAGGCTGGGGCACCCTGATTTAAGGCTAGAATGTCAGAAAGGTCATGAAATGCGTTGATAGCTATCAGGAAATATGCGGGAAAGATGAAATAAAATATAAGAAAAAGGTGGCCAAAAGGTGGGATTAATTAGTATTGTGTACACTTGAGAAACTTCTAAATAGGAGTATAATATCGGGATAAATATAGTCTAATGTGTAATATTTGTGTCTACATTTTACCCCACTTTATGTTGGTGAGCGGAAAGCTCGGTAACATTAAGTAGATATATATGTGTAGCTATGTAGAGTGTAGAAGAAGACGTGTTGATGGACTAGACTCAAGCATGGAATGAAAAAAAGATAAATTTGGGGGAGTGTGGATTCTAAAGATGAAAAATGTGTATAAAAAGTGATGATAGTGAACCTAAGGTGGAATGGGTATGTAGTTGTTGTTGTGTGTAGTGTACCTACATGGTTAGTAGAGGAAAATTCCTATAGCAGTGTGTTGTCATTGTCATCATTGTCGTTGCCCCTAATTTGATTGCTTTTTTCTCATACGACGAACTTGCAAGGAGAAAATGATCAAGTAGTCAAATATGTACATATGTAAACAATGTTGTGTAAAATACGCTAAAATAAAAATGTGAATGGAAAAATGGAACATGTACACCTGATCCAGTTCAAGAAAAAATGGTGTAGAAGGATATCCCAAAGTGCCGTGATTTTTTCAGGTGATCTCACATTGCCCTAGCTGAAGAAGTATAGGGAGGAACCATGTTGTATCCTCCAACCTCTAACCACTCTTGTTGAAATGTTAGAAGAGATATTTGTACTGTCGTGGTTTTTTGGGAGATCTAATGCCACTGGATGGAAAAGTGTAGAGAGGCACACCCACTGTAACCCCTAACCCTGTAATTACTCTGCAACATTGTTGAAGGACACCATGTCCTATTGACGCCGTTGTGTATGGAGTTTGTAGACTTGTCTGAACTCAATCATTGTGTCTGAACCAGTGTAGATACATTATATTAGTAGAAAACCTTGAATTATGCCCCCCTCTTTGGGGGCGCATGTGATGACCCTGGAAGGAGAATGCAGCCCCAAAAGAGGACCAAACACACTCTGACCTATAGAACGCTGCCCTCCAGGGGGAAAGGGAAATTCTTGTTAGATACCAAGGCACACAAAAAAGGGGATGGCTAGCCAATACATATGTTATTTTGAACACATGCATGCAATAAGAAAACTGTAAAATACACAAACAATGTAAGAACTACCAAGAAAACTAGTGTAAATACGCAAGAAAAAAATAGATCACACAAAGCAGGTTTCAAAGATGGGACATCACTCATGATGTCGCAATACATGCAAGGCCATCATGGTTGCAAACAATAGTCAAGTGTGCACACAAGAAAAGGGAAAAGCCTTCATAAAATGGCAAAAAAACGTAGACAAGTAAAAACAAACATGTGATCATGGAAACATGTTAACCTGCAAAACAAGTGTCGCACATACAACACTCATTAGCATGTGAAAGTGATAACCAATATGTCAAAGTGTGTATGAATATGTAGTAAAAGATGCTAAGAAAAAAATGTAACAATAACACCTAGATAGGATGAATATGGATGCCTCCAGTGACCGGTATAGGAAGGGTAGAAGGAAAGCATCCATGTCACGTGTAGAGTCCTATATTTCCAATCACACCAGACAAAGGCATGAATGCACATGAGTGTATGATAATGATATATAAGAAAACAATCTACCATGTGTAGTAGAATGAGAATGCAAAACACTAGTAAGCAAGAGTAAATGCCACCAAGATAATGTAGTATGTCGTGGATGGATGGAATGGAATGCAATATGGAATGATAGGGGAAATTTCCCCCCTGAGTTGATGGGATGTTTATGCAGTGAGGTTCATTTTTTTCCCCCTCAACAGTCAAGAATGAATCGTAAACAAGAGCGAGTCATTGAGAATTTTTTTAGTAATGTTGGTTATATCTAGCACGTTGTGATGAGTGTGTGTATGTGTAGTTCTGATGAAACATGACATATAGAGAGATGTGTATTGATCCTATAGCCTAAGCGTATACCATGACTTGGTGAAAGAAGGAGTGATGATTTATCCCTAAGCGTATATCACTATAAAATGAATGAATGGGAATTGGTCATATGGAAATATGTGCATGGATCCTATAGCCTAAGCGTATACCACGACTTATTGAACATATGAGTGATAATTTATTCCTAAGCATATATCACTATATAATTAGTGGGTGGTGAGTGTGGACCCTATAGCCTAAGCGTATAACACAACTTGGTAAATGTGTGAATGATGATTTATCCCTAAGTGTATATCACTATAGGATGAAGGGATGAAGATGGGAGATGATGTAGCCTAAAATGTATGCCCCTATAAGAGGATAAGAAGGGATGAAAATTTAACCTAAGGTGTATGTAACCAATGTTTGAAATGGTGGATGAGGAAAATGTCACATGTAAGTTCCATTTGATTAGTAAACCCGTAATAGTCAAGTATGGACCAAGGAACTAAAGTGTGTCATAGGGTGGTGAGTTCATCACGTATAAGATAATGTAGTGTAAACGACCGCAATATGTGAATGTGTGGTGTAGGAAATGTAATGTATAATGTGCAGTGGGTATGGAATGTAAGGTAATAAATGTGTAGGTAGAAATAGAATGTTTAATGATGATAGGTAAAACTAGACCCAAGTATAAGGAAATCTAGTGTAGTATGTAGAATAGGTAATATGTATGAATGCAAGGATAATAATGTATAAAAAATGGTGGATGGAATGATGATAGTGTTTTCACCAAATCATTGCACCCTATCAATGACTAGCATGTGAATAGGATGTTCGGTGTGATTAGGAAACATGGGATCACCTCTCAAGCTATGGGACTTGGGCTCAAGGTGAACCTCTGGAGAAGGCTGGATTCCTCTTCCTAAACTAAGTGATGTACTACTCCTAGTGTAATAAAATGGTTATCTAGTCCTATGCTAACATTTTCATGGGGTTTAGGGAAAGTGATTTGCAATAAATAAAACTATACTAGGGATGATGATGCACCAAATAAAGGGTATTGCTAGAATCAGGAAGGGTTAACTTGAAGAGGGTGTTGTGCACCACAAGATAACTTCACCTACTATAACTTAGAGAGGGTAAACATAATACCACAGACTAGGAAGCATGTGTTCCCTTTGTTAAACTTCAATCAAATAATGGCATATCAGTCTTCCAGTGAAGAAGGATGAACTTGAGAAGGGTGAACAAGCACAACAACTCAACCACATGCAATACTCCACCACTTGATAAGCACATAACTCCAAGAACCTATAATAGAAACTTAAAATTGCAAAATGTACCTATAAGCATGAGAAAGGCACAAATAAATATAGAAGGATGAAATGACTAAGATTAGTCACAAAACACACACTTTTATTACTTCAACAACATGCAAAATGCATCATACATTCAGAAGAGGCAATAGTTGTCATTACAGTCTTGAAAGGAGGCTTGAAAGTTCCCTCAACATATAAGAACAACTTGCAGAAGAAGGAGGTTTCTTGAAAACTATACACTTGTCTCAAAATTCTAAATTTTCCAAGCTATTGGAATGATATTCCAACTTACATTTATAGAAGAAGTTGTGAGAGAGAGAAGAAGTCATAAATTCCCCTCCTAAATTTGAAGGCACATGATTGTTCATTTATTAAAATTGGTTGAACCACTTGAGAAGGTTCCATCATGTGCCCTCAATTTCATATTGACCTACTCATCTCAATTAATTAAAAGAATATTTAAATAATAGTAAAAATATTATTAATTAAATATTTAAAATAAAAATATTAATTTAATTAAAAAATAATGGTGGGACTCCCCGTGGACCAGTTTGACTTGAAGAGGGGGTAAGGCATGAAAATAGGACAAAAAGAAGACCCAACTCGGTGGTTGGCTCACCGAACCAACTCACCGAGTTGGGCTTGATCTCCCTCATCTCCTCGACATCCATTCTATCATTCCTAAGCTCTGACCAAGTGATCTTTATATCTGCATCAAGCTCGTTTATTGTCTCGGCTCCCACCACTGACGAGATCCTTGACAGAACTCCCTAAAAAAAACACCGAGCTCCTCCATCAAGGGAAATCCAACTTGTCCTCACTGACCTCCGCCACCATGAGCAAGCTCCTTTCCTTGAAAATATCTCAACTTTTCAATGAGATAAATGCTGAATTGATCCACCATATTTTCTGAGCTCTCCACATCATCACCTTGAGCTCACTACCGACTCGCCTCATGTTGAACCCACCACTGAATCACGTTGTGTTAAACCAACCACTGACCCGCCTGGTCCTTGGTGAGCTCCCCTTTCCATGTGCATTGAATTTTATGAGTTCAACATTGAGTTACTTCATGAGTTCCTCATTGCTGAGCTAGAGGTGAAGGTCGAGACATCGTCGAGCTCAGAAATCCCTTACTCACCCATTGAGTTTTTGCCTCCGTATCGAGCTCGGTTTGCACTGAATGTCATGACCACCAACCAAACTTCTTCCTCATTGGGCTCTTCCCTGAAATGAGTATCTCACCACCAAGCCCTATCATGCATCTCTTGAGAGGTGAGTTTTGCATGTATTTGTGGAGCTCGGTTCAATCTCCTCAGCACAAGATCATCCCCGTATGCAACCGAGCTCTCCACCCATGAGTCGACCAATCTAGATCTCACCACATTCTCCATGTCTTATCTGGCTCGTCACTCATGAGCTTTCCATTCTAATCAACTGAGCCAAGTTGGTCTCGATTCCCATTTAGTGATAAATTTTCTATTCATTTTTATTGATATCCCTTTATTTAAACATAACTCGAGCAAGCCCGGGGAGCTTATCGCGGAGCACTCTTAGTACATGATTCAGTTTAGCTCAAGTGAGTGAGCTCTCAACATATTCCTATGGACTGTGTGTTTATTCTGGGTAAGCTCGTTAATTTCCTTATCATTTGGCTGCGAGCATTTGATTCGAATTTGTTGATGCCTTAGTGACTGTGACTAACTCATGCATTGTTTACAGAATTAGTTTTTGGGATCTCTCAAGCTCTTTACACCTTTTTATTAGTGCAACCTGGCGAATCCACAGAGCTCTAAGCTTGAGTTCGAACCTCTTAATTTTAATGTTAGCCATTTTCTCACGAGATGCTTCACATGAACCATGAGCTTGACCCATTTTTTATATGGTTGGATGTCTTGACCATTAAACCAACCCCGAACTCTTTGCAATGGAAAGCTAAAACACTTCGAATTAACTGTGTCAACATCCATTCTGAGCTATTGATAGTAACTCAAATGCATTTACAATGATATCGAGCCTAGCTCATCATTCTTCCTCCTTGAGTTTACCATTCAATAGCCCTGGTATCAATAAATATGAGACATTCCCAACTATGCAATCTCCATGAGTTCACCACCTATTCTAATGCCTCTACAACTGTGATCTTGTCAACTTCGATATCTTCAACAATGAGCTCGAAGCTCAAGTCTCTCATCTAAAACCAAACGAGCTCTCTTCACCTTCATTTCAGCAGAGTTTGGCCTGAGCTCGTGGCCCATCAAATCCCCGTGTTATTATGACTACAGGTTGCCAAGCTCTGCCTTATGCATCAACATCAGGAAACTCCTTTTGTGATTCCCATGCATTACTCGATCTGATGAGCCTGTAACTTGATAATTTTGCCAACATCGACCCTTCTTCAATCATCATCGTATGGCTCAGTCTCACCGTCATCCTCCCTCATCGCTTGGAGGATGACTCATCACCCATTTTGTAACCACCACTTTAATTTCCCTGGTGACTCACACAATGACTCAGACCACTCCTTACTGCGTGGAATTCTCATGACAGATTTCCATTGTATTCCCCCCACTTAGTGAATTACCCATGAATCTTCGTGTAGTGGAGGTCTTATGTTTGAATGCCATTTTAAAATCCCCCCTTGGAAAAAAGGTGCAAAACTTCCCAACTTACCTTTCTTTTGTTGAGCTCTCGTCGACTCGCTCGACTTGTTACAGCTGAGTACCTCCATGAGCTAGCACTAAGTTGGGATCCAAGTTGAGAAAGTTTCTGAGATCCCATTCAAGTTCCAACATGACCAACTCACTCGAGCTCCTCCTATGTACTGAGCCCCCTGACACACTACTTAGTGTATAGTATCATTTCCTGAACTTGATCTCTATATCTAAATCAACTTATGAGATATCTGCAATGTTTTTCCTGATTTGATTAATTTCTAAACTGAGCTCTACTCTTGACCATGTTGAGCTCCTAACCAAGCTACTTACTGAGCTCTGTAATGAGTTCATTTTCTATCGCGGCTGATCCCACTTCACGAGCTAATCCTTTGTTTGAGCTCAATCCCGAGTTGGCTCATTCTAAGTGCACTTGAACTAGCTTGGTATTATGTCTTTAATTGACATCCCAAACTATACAAGCTAGCCTTCTCAAATAACTCATTCATTATTAGGTCAAATCATATTGATCAAGATCTTATACTAACCCACCTCACTTATCAACTCGCATCGATCTCTTTCGTGATTCTCACAAAGTTCCCTTCATCCACCGAGTTGATCTTTGAGATGGCACTGTGATTCAACTGAGTTGTCAAACAAGATTTGCACCGAGTTGAGCTTAATTTTGTACCATTCAATGCTAGGTGAGCTCACCCATGCAACATATTAATTATTTTTATCATTAAATCTCCATGATGAAAAAAAATGGGCCCCTGGGACCAATGTTTTGATTTTATTGTAGTAAGACCCTGTTGTCTAATTTTGTCATGTGTGCAAAATTGGATAACATATAAGTGGAACTAGACCCATGTGTAATGTAATCTAGTGTAGCATGTAGGATAGGTAAGGTGTATGAGTGCAATGTGGGTGTGTAGGATGTATGTGTGGTGTGGAATATGCAATGATAGGTGTAGGTAGAATATGTGATGGTAAAAGATAAAGTTATACTCATATACAATGTGACCTAGCGTAAATATAGAATGAGAGGATGGAATATGAAACTAGGCTCATATATAATGATGACTAGTGTAGTGTATGCTATGAAGATATAATTTAGGATGATGAAATGTAAATTTATAGGTTCTGTACTACAGTGTGTGGGGTTTAGTGTAATGGTAATCCCTCAACAGTCCAATGTGAACCGAAGCACTAGGGTGCTTCATCGAGTAATGAGGGTGTAAGAATGTCTAAGAAGTGTTAAAGTATTATAGATGTGTGTATGTAGAGGTGGTGATGTAATGGAGAAATGTAACATGAAATGAGGTTCTTCATGGTAAAAGAATCCTAAAAAGTCATATAGGAACCCCAAGAATATGAGTGTGTCATCAAGAGGGTAGAGTAACAAGAGTCATCTACCAAAGGAGAAGTTTATGTGTGGTGTGACCTTGTTGGAAAAAGTTAGTAGTAGAATTGGGTGGTAGTAGTGAAAGTGAAAATGCATTGTGAACACCAGGAGGATGATTAATTTCTTTGAAAAACTTAATGGGTTGGAGTGTATGTTTGGGAAGAGGCCATGTTGTACTGAGTCTCAAGGGAGATTTGTTAGGTTTTTTTGATCATGCAGTAGATGACCTATTAGGAGTGGTTTGTGAACTAATTTTGATAGGTGGTGGACATTGTTGACTTGGGGAAACCATGGGTGATGGCTTAGGTGGCACTTGACTAACTAAAGAAGGTGTATGAGAAGTGGTATTGTGATGCACAGTAAATGGAGGAGAAACAATATCAAAAATAGGAGAAGTGCTTGTTGATCTAGGAGAAGGATCACTATGCACAGGGGAGGGGTTGTTAACATCACTTATGTAATGAATAATAGAATCAAGATATTCCTTAGAAAGATCAAAAGGAAGGTCACTAGTAACCACAAGAGCTTGTTTAGATGGATCTGGACTAATCGAAGGAGAAAGATACTTAGGAGTCCATGTGGGTGTTACCTTTGGAAGGGGATGTTGTTCATGGAATGAAATAAGACCTTGATGCGTAAGACTTTGGCTTAGGAAATGAAAAGTGTTGAAATAATTTGCATTATGTCCATTGATTTAATGATAACTGCAATATAGACGACCAAGATATTATGTTGATCGACAAGGCGAATAGTAATGAGTAGGTGGTAGAGTAATCAATTGACGAAGAACAAGCTGTATAAAAAACGTCTTGTTTCTTAGTACTATGCTCAAATATGAGAGGTTTGGGCAATGGGACCTCTTGAGGTTCAATTAAATGACATGTAGTGGACATATATTAAATAGGAGATGGTGAAGGAGAACAAACATGTGATTGTGAAACATTCTTAAGTTGCTACATTTTAGATCTAAGGGATGTGAAAGTGGATTCCATAGATTTAATAGAGGATGTATGCGATTGAGAAGTGTATTTAAGATATTGAATTTAAAAATCAAAGGAATGTAATGGTGGATTCGGATCCTACGGATTTATCATGAAATAATGTATGCAAGGCTTGAAACTTATCTTGAAATAAGGTATGTAAGGCTTGAATCGAGTCTAATAGTGGTTGATTAGATATAGGCTCATAATGACTAGGATCGACAAAGAAACTATGAAGTAAAAAACTTAATTCGTGTGGTAGTGTATTATCATCAAAATATGTGGTGTCTAAGGATTTTTGATAAACAACCTAACAAGTGGGATGTCTCTTAAGTAAATCAAATAAAGAAACGTGACCCATGATAGAAGAAAAAGAAGGATCCTAAGCATGAAAGACGTTGGGTTCACCAAAATGATTAATTAAAATAGAACTATGTGCTAAGAAATAGTAACCCTAGTTAATCTAATTAGGAGGACTAAAACACTATAAAGGAACTAAAGTAATATGAAATAAATGTAAATAAATTATCCTTAATGAAATAAAACCCTAATGTGTAAGAGAAGAGTAAGGAAAAGACTCAGTTGATTAAAGGTGATTGTTGCAGGTTGTCGTAAATTTGGAAATGGAATCTAGCAGTGCAAACAAACAATTAGAGAACTTGCAAAGGGCTGATATGGATTGTCTAATATGAAACAGGCACTTGGGAGTGTACTGGGGCACCCTGGTTTGTAATCTACGCACTCAGAACATCATAAATTCTTATAATCTAAATCTGGTATGGTCGCTAAGTATCTTTGAATGCTTCCTTTCTATAATGTTGGATTCATCAGAAATGTAGAATAATTCGTAATGCAAGGAGAAGTATCAAAACTCAGAAAAATGAAAGATGCATATGAATAGGTTGGACTGACCTTAACCACCAAGCTAGTGGACTTATCATTGAGAATTGCACTACATTTCAGACCCGGATTTAGTTCGTGTGTGTGTGTGTGTATGTTGCTCCCTAATTTCTCTCATGCCAGTCGCACTTTGTGAAGTAGCGAGCAATAATATCTATAGAAATGTAAGTAGATGTGTGCATGGAATAGAATGGAATCCCCCCTATGAAATCTGTGTGATGTAGATCTCCTAGCTTGAATGCATGACACTATGTGGATGCAAGTGATGCAATGGATGTAAACCTAGAAGGAGTGATAGTAGTGATAAGATGCAATGACCTAGGACCATTATTATGGTCTTATAAAACCATATTTATAGGGCTCTTAAGCTTAATTTCGTAATTAATCCCAACAAGGTTGAATGAGAAAAAGATAAAGATGACCAATAACTAGAAGTGACCCAAAAAAAGTGAAAGAAGTTATGCATTAACCGAGGTGCCTAGAATGGGACCAGGGCGTATCAGGGCACCATAGTACAGGATGGGGCACCCTGATTTTAGGCTAGAATGTTATAAAGGTCATGAAATGGGATGGTAGGTATCAGTCAATACGTGGGAAAGATGAAATAAAAGATTAAAAAAAGGTGTCCAAAAGGTGGGATTAATTAGTACTTTGTACACTTGAGAACCTTCTAAACAGTAGTATAAGCTGTCTAATGTGTAATATTTGTGTCTATATTTTGATATTTCAATTACATTTTAGGTTGATTGGTATATGTTATGTTATTTCATTCTGATATGAGTTGTAAATATGAGTTATTATTTCTATTGTAACATCTTTGTAAGATCTATAAATAAAGTAAAATTTAATATAAGCTAAATTAAATTGACTAAAATTTAATTAATCGTTAAACATGAGGCTTGCTTACATTAATGTCAAGTGGTGGAGGGAAAAACACAATATTGCACTAAAGTAATTACTTTATCATAATCTAGGGAGCACATGGTAGATGTGTAAATTGCCTATGTAGGTTGTAATTACAACTTAATAGGTTGAGCTATGACATTAAAAATGTCTATAGTATAAAACTTATTACAAGAATCCTTTCCTTGAATGTAGATGTTATAGGGAACCTTATATTAGGTGTAGTAGAATGGATACCAACATATTTAAGCCTATTTTTTAGTATAAGATATTATTTATTCCATTTAGTTATTGTTGTTTAAAATAGCATCCATGTTATTTTGACAACTTTATTTAAGATAAAGACTTAGTAACTTTTGGTTTGATAATCCGTGGAGGTGAAAAATAAGTGTTCAGAGGAAATTCGTAATTTAGTGTTTCGTGGGTATACCTAAGCAATAAAACAAAGGATAAGTAATTTTTTTCATTGTGGTCAAAATTTATTCTTCTACAAAAAATGAAAAAGTTAGTGTTTTGAAAGTTGGAAAAGTTAGTCTTCCATGGAAGTGGATAACTCAGTGTTCTGCGGAATGAAGAAAGTATAGTTTTCCTTGGGTTTTAAAGTCCTCGTAACAAAGGAACACATGAAAGCTGTAAAATAAAGAAAACTTGTGATACAAAGGAAGTTTACGATACAAATGTTAAAGGGTGCATGAAAAATTGGAGGAAAATTGAGACAAGGAAAATGCAAAGCTACGGAACAAAGAATCTACATGTAACAAGAAAAAATGTCACAAAAAAAGGAAAATTCACATGACAAAGGAAAGTAAGTGAAAAAATGGTCATCTATAGAAAAAGGTAAATTAAAAATTTCATGCTCCACAAAATGCTGCACAATAAAGAAAGTTTGCATACCAAAGGAAATACATGGAACAAGGAAGCAATTTCCTATGGAAAAAATCAAATTTGAAGGTCACATAACAAAGAAGCTATAGAAAAATTCATACTCCGCGGAAAAGAGGTAGAGAGCGAAGTTAAAACTAAATCTCAAGCAGAATACCTGCAGTTCAAGAAGAGCCCGCGGAAGGTAAAAGTATGGTCATGGATTAGGAGAATAAAGAAAAAAATTCCATAGATTGTGCAAAAACAACTAAAATCCATAGAAGACCATGGAAAGATGAGAAGGCCACAGATCATAGTAGAAACATAAAAATTTGTGGAAGACAACAAATCATCTGAATTCTACAAAACACAAAAAAGCAATGCCTAATTTGAACTAGGTGCTCAATTAATCCATCAACCAGAATTTAATTTTGAATGACATCATCCTCCTCCATTGGAAATCTGATGGCATTTGATTGGAGAAATTTTAGGCACCCATACCTAGCTTGTGAAATAAATGGCGATTAGTCCTTGGTGGGTGGTGAGTGGTTGGTTCCTTTCATTATTGGTGCGATCTGATATTTTCCCTCTCTCTTCTCTTCTTCTCTATAAAAAAGTAACTCAATTTCATTTTTTAAGGATCCTCTCCCAACTACAAAGTCACCACGTCAAAATGGAAGCCAAGCTTTCACAAGTTGTAGACATCTGATCTAATCACATGTAATATGATATGTACCCTTCCCCAATAATGTAGTGGACTATGTATGTTTTGATCAATAAAATATTTTTACTATGGATTGTATCTTCAATCTACCTGTGTTATTGTATATTTTACCTCTCTGTTCATTTATAGTATATCATGTGCCGGTTAAACATGCATATTTCCTCATTTCCCTATGTCAAAAATGTGTGGAATAGAACACATATTTTTTATCTAGGAAATGTATCTACCCTTTCATCATGTGTTTTCTTCTTGTTCTTCCCCGCATGGAGAGAGATCCCCTTTTTGTTCTGGCACTATCACCACTCTTTTAGATTATTTTTTATTTCATGCATTTCTCTCTCAACCATGGTCCCTTGGGATTATTAAGATAGGCTTAGCTTAAGAGTAGTGATAGCCTTATATAGATAGGTAAAATAAGTTGACCTTCTTTGGAGGGTTATTTCATATAGTCAACTCACATATTGAGATATCATCTCATGTTTCACTAAGATGTTGACCCTTTTATGTTTCAGCAAGGGTGCAACTTCAGGTGACAATAGTTTTTGGCATGCTCAATGGGAGAAATTTGATGAGATTTGCATCATCTTCACTAAGATTAGTTTGTGTCTTGGTGATATCCAGACTTTGGAGGATTCATTTCAACACATCTAGTGATTCCACTAATCCAAAAAACCCATTACTCTCATTTACAGGCCAGCTCCATTCTTCCATTTCCCCTTCTCATGAAGTTGTGCAATCATGCCTTCATTTCCTCATTGGAATACCAATTTTCAAGAGAAACATCATGTCCCTCCACCTCCATATTACCCTAATCTCCCTCCAAATTAGTTTTATGAGCATTATCATGATGAATATGCATATGACCCAACCCCCACTAACCCATATTGTTATCCCATTAAGGGTAAGTTACTGAAAATAGGGGACCAAAAGGGGGTCAAAAGTCACCACATTTTTCCTAAAATTAGAAAAACTTGAACTTCAACTAATAATTTAGTATGCATATGCTCAAATTTGACAATGTGATAAGAATAAGAATCGTAGTGCTTGGAATCTAGTTTGTAAACTATTTTTTTTAAATGGTGGAGATTAAGAAGGTCAAATGTGGTGTGCACACAAAGTGGGTCTATTTTTTTGTTAAAAACACAACATGTTGTGTGTGCTTACTGACTCATCCTTGGATCAATTTTAGTGATCCAAGGAATGTTTTAAATCTTCTTGCCGGCTTGAATGATAAATTGACATTAATTAGTTTGAGAGACATAGTGGACTGAACCTTTTCATTTTACAAATTATTTGGTCTTGTATTAATGTGACTTCATTAGGTTGTATGTTGTGCTTGGGTCTTTGGGATTGATCTCTGCAGGACATTATAGGCGTAATCTAAATATAGTTTGCTTATGACTATGAAGGGGAAACATAATCTGAAGACTAAAGGATTATCCTAACGGTATCCTAAACTAGGTAAGAGCACCTACTTCCTAGCTACGTCTACTTAATTGGGTTTTAATCTAACCTAAGCTTCTTATTCTATTTTGTTGGGATGACGTCCTAACCTAAGCTCTTGTGTTAAATGAATAAGGGAGAAAATTGCTAAGGTGATACTAGACTATTTTAACCTAATGCGTAATACTAATGGTTGTGAATTAGTCTATCCTAAGGTGGAAATTACCTATGGAAATGTTTTAAGACCTAGGGTGATTTATTGTTAGACTAACCTAAGTCTTGGGAAATCTAGCCTAAACTATTTAAAAGGAACCTAAGGGTCACATGGCACTAAGGCGACGGTTCCAATGGAATTTACTTGATTTGATTGAGTTTAATACATGGAGGTACTGCCAGTTTTGGAAAAGAATAGTTAACTTTAGTGGGGTATTATGTGGAGGCTTCACTAAATATGGAATTACATATTAAATTAAAAATGGCATTCGCTAGTTTTGGGAGGCAGTGGCAAGGAGAGATAAGCGGGAGTCTCGGTAGTAATGACATTAATGGGTCTCGGTTTTTGTGTGTAAACCTTCTTGGAAACAAGGGAGGTGGATTTGTGGGAGGTTGTTTGGTTTTTCATGTCTCGTGAATTTTTCTCTGCATGGAGCTATTTGGTTCTTTGAACCAGCAGTTGACTTCCACTTTATGGTTATTTTTGGTTTCTCGGTCTATTTTTGTCGCCTGGACAGATCTATGGATAGACGAGCCAACAGTGTGCAGGGCTTAGCCCCTCTTTGAGTCAGCAAAGTGAAACTGGTTTATTGCTATTCTACCAGCAGGAATCTATGCAAGTCTCACAGATTCTGCCTTCGGGGGTTTGGGATCTCATCCCAGTAGAGTGTTTCAGGCTGCGAAAAGAAAGGAATGAAAGAGGGAAAAGAGAAAGAACAGATCCGAAGGAAGAAAAGAAATGAATTCCAAAGCAGAAAGGTCAGAAGATTTATGTTTTTGGGTTGGTAGTAAACAGAGCCAAACCTACTTACATAAATAAACAAAGCAATACTGATGAGCAAATGACAGAAAAGTAGATATGAATCCAACAGATTAAACACATACAGATCTAACGTAAGGAAGATCTAATGCATAACACAGCTATTGAGCACAAAGTCTTAATATTTGTATTACTGTTTTCTTCTGTTACAAGAAAGCTCAAAGTCTTTCTCTCCTCACTTCTATTTTCATCTAAAAAATGTTCACCCCGAATACAACAAGTATTCCAGTATTTATAGAAGAGAGGAGAAGGAAAGAAAAAAAGGAGCCAACAAATATTTACAAAGATATTTACAAAATATCTAAAAGTCATGTTGACTTTTGACAACTTGATGGATGACATCATCCCATGATGCAACATGGATGATGTCATCATTTGTGCCAACACACTTTAGACATTTCAACAAGAAAGTCGGAGAATAGAGAGAAGAAGAAGAAGAGAAGAAGAAGAAGAAGCAACTACTCGTCATCATCATCCTGCGGCCGAAAGGGGGTTGCCTGCTTCTGATGCTGCTCAGGAGATGATATGTGGAACTGAGCGCGGTATTCCAAAAACTTGTTAATCATGGGCCCAAATTGATCCTGTGATGGATCCTTGTGCCGTTCGCTGATTGCTTCGCAAGTCTCCCGCTCGCTTATGAGCTTTTCTGGGAGTTTAGAATAATCTTTCTCTGCCTCGATGAGGAACCCGATGAAGTCCCTACAGGCCAGCAGGTTGTTGATAGATTCAGTGTCAAATGTGACCTCTGGCCCCGTTCCTTGAGAAGCGATCTCCTTGAAGATCCGGATAGTTTCATCAGCTGATCTCATGGTAAAGGAAGGAGTGAGCAGCCCTGGAGACATGTTAAGAACAATTCGCTCCATTTGATGCATCGCATCCAGGGCCTCTTCCTTCACCTTGTCTATCTTTTCCAGAACAAATTCCAGCTGATCTATCCGATAGTCCAGAGTGGACATGGTTTTGTTGAGGGCCCTTGGATGGCCGAAAACTCCGAACTTGACCAGATCTTCGACTGAACAGTCGAACATTTGTTGAAAGGTCTCATGTTGGAGTCTAGCATGATCTAGCTCTTCTGATATGGGACCCGCTAATACTTGGAGTTCCTTGTTCGCCTTTTTGATGTTTAGATATGAATTGACATACTCGGCGATCACTCTTTCACTGTCCTTGAGGATCTGGCTCCTCCAAGCAGAAACGGCCATACCCTGCTCACCGATCTTTGAATATTCATTGATTTTCTCCTGGCTGAGAAGCTCAGAAGTCTCGGCGGCAGTCGTGGGAGGTGCACTACCCATCTTCTGTAAGGCTTGAAGCAGATATTTGTTCTGCTCCTTCAGTAGCCTTTTCTCTTCTTTTATTCCTTGAAGCTTTTTGCAGAGGGCATCGACTGCGGAAAGAGCTTCCCCCTGGAGACTTTCAGAAGACGTCCCCATTGTGACTTGAGTCACAGTAAAATCTGTCGGAGACAGATCTTTTTTCTCCTTGAGGGGATCAGGGTATGCTATTTCCATAACTCTCTCACCCGCAGCACTTTGAGAGAAGCGTGTTACAGGCTTTTGCTTCTTTGCCCCTTTGGCTGGAATCACTGAAAAGTCCATCGGAGCGATGGGAACTTTCCTCTTTTGTTGGCTCAGCTGCTGAGAGATCCAGGCTGGTCCCATAGAAGAAGGACCAGAGACAGAGGAGGAGGGAGCAACAGTAGAAGAGGGGAAAAACGTGGAGACACGCGGCGGTGGCATTGAAAGCATAGCCGAAGAAGTGTCCACGGGAGGAAGGGAAACCGCAGCTGCAGAAGACAAAGGAAGGGAAGGGAGCCCAGAAATGAGGGAAGAAATGGAAGAAGATAAATCAGTGAGGGAAGAGAAGATAGACGAAGAGGCAGGGGAAAGAGTAGAAGAAGAGGCGGAGGACATGACCAAAGGGATGGTCGCCTGAGTTACTTGAGGAGGAGAAGGAAGAGAAGAAGAAGGGATAGAAGGGACTTCTGTGGTTGTAGCAATGCCGACATCCTGAGTGGATGGGCGTATGGGACTATCCTCCGCTGCTTCTTTCTCTGGCGAATCCAGAGTTATTACCTGTTCTGGCGCTGTGGAAGGAGGACTTCCAGGGGCTTCTTCCTAAATGGTGCTAGGTTCACCTTCTGCACCTTTTCCTTTTAGCTGCTTCTTGGACCTTGGAGGTGCATTGCCCAATGGGGAGGTTGTGAAATCTACCCCGAGGTAGATCAGCCCGTTCATGCGGCACCAGTGCTCTGTTCTGCGCATAGTCTCCTTGACCCTCTCCTCAATTGTTTGAGGAGCCTTGCTTCTGTCAATGGCCGGGAAGGGCCAATCATCCCCTTCCGTGTCATTATACACCTTGTCTACTTCATCTTCCGTAGTTTGGAAGCCTTTGGGGACAATGGCCACTCCGTATTGGATAATTTCCGCCAATGCTAAGCGAGAATGATCCTTTCTTCTGAGTTCCACCTCGTGGATGACGTCAATGTAAATATCCTCAATTTGAGGGACATGGATCGGATCAAGCTTAGCCCTTGGCAGGCAGCCCCTTGGGTCAAAGGTAGGCCTGGCTGGGAAGTCATGTTTCAAATTGAGCAACTCCAGCTCTGCGAACATTTCCTTCGCCTTGTGATGGGAGGAGCATGTGTACCGGCCCACTGTGAGGGGGAAAGGAGTTCCGCCCTTCTTTCTTTTGAGGCATTTCTCATGGTATGTGACCAGCTGCCTTGATAACTCTAGTAGAATCAGCTTAGGTCCAGCATACCTCGGTAGCCTGGTTGGCTCGCCCAAGAAGTTGACCGCCCTCAGATAGGTAAATGTGGGAAACTGGGTGAACAGGGCCCCCCACTTCTCCACGGTTGACACAATGTTTTTGGTCGTGCGACCATGAGTTAGATTTGGCCTTAACAGGAAAATGATGTGATAGAAGAAAGCATCATTAATTTTGGCGAATTGAGGGATGCTATTCTCCAGCCTTAGTTCTGGATAATATTCATATATTTTGACCTGAGGCCAAATTCCACTTCGGTTTAGCCCTGGATAATCCCTTTCCGACGCTGCAGCGTAGACTACGTAGGAGTTCATATGGAACACTCCCGTTGTGGCGAATTGTTGTAGCTGCTCGGAGATGGTGCTGCTTATTATTTCTCCCCAGCAAAAGCGCTGCTCAGGCACATTCTTATTCATTGTTTCCAAGTACCTCAGCATCCATTTATGGAAGTAGTGGGCGTCAGAAAGCCCGAAGACCCTGCTCAGGAAAGTAATAGTATCGCTGAGCTCTTCTGAGAAGTCACTGCGGTGGATGATTTGGGGCCACCGGGTTACCACCTTCTTGTTTTTCAAGTAGACTTCGTTCATTAGTTGCATGCATTGGTCTTCATTGTCTTCCCAGGCCTTGATGCACTCTTCTTGGCTGACGGCCACAAAGTGCCGGTGGTGAGGGATGCCGAGCATTATCTCAAAATGACGGGCAGTGAGGTTTATGACTACCTCGCCCTTGCTGTTTTCGACACATCTTGTGTCCTTGTTGTAAGATTGTGCAATCACCATCATGAATTCATTGTTGACGGCACTGACGGGGATTCCTCCGGTGAAATGCAGGGCACTGCCTATTAATTTGTCCATCCACGGACTTCTTGTAACCTTCTGAGTCCTAACCCAGAATTCTTCCATGTCAATGTGACCCAACTCTGAGTCCCTGACATCCATACTGCATTCAGCCTGTGATTCGGGCATCCTGACCCTTTGATATTTGTACTTCATCTCTTCCTCTGTAAGCTTAGCCTTTCCTTTTGATTTGACGGGTCTCTTGCTGGATGTAGACATATGTTCTTTCGAATTCAGTTGCTGATCTGCATGAAGAAGAAGCGAGACCCAATCCAAAAAGGTTGAATTAGCCATTTGATCTTCCATCGGAATGTTAGCAGAAGAAAGAGTTAGAGATTTTAAGGCTCAGGGCGCGGGGCGCATGAAAACTGCAGCTAACAGGGCTAAATAGATAAGGCGCACAGAAAAGGAGTGCTGCAGAGGTTAAATTGGCGCCAAAGGCGCATGGAAACGCATGGATACTGCATATTGCATTTGATATAGGGCGCATGAGAAGCGCGTGTTACATTGGGATAGGATGCGCCCAAGGGAATATGGCGCGGCGCACGAAAAACTCACACAACATGGTGTTATTGCAATCGGGGATGCGCCTGCGCCTTTATAGCTTCATACTTAGCGCGGAAAAAAATTTTGTTGCATGGAAGCTGGGTGCGCCATGGGCGCATGGAAAAAGGATGCAACATGGATGGATGGTGCGCCATTGGGGCGTAGTTTCAGCACTTGTAGCACGCGGAAAAGGCGTGCCTTGAGGGCGCATGAGCTCATGATGCAGCAGGCCGAAAGGGTGCGCCATTGGCATGGATTTTGCTTTTGTAACAGGATGGGTAGATGCGCCATGGGGGCGCAACTGTTCTTAGTGTTGCAGGGGTGACAGACGCGCCAAGGAGAAAAACAGAAAACCAAACTCTTAAAGGGGGTTATACATGATTCTTAGATTTCTTCTCCTCTTTGTTTTTTAACATGCTCAGTGGGCAAACGAAACGGTTAAAACCAAGAGGATTACAACCACGGTTTCAAGAAAATGACCTTCTCCAGCAGATCTGGAAAGAGGAAGGATAGCATGGGGGGCAGACAGCAAACGGAGGAGGCTAGGCCAACACATTTATATATAAACAACCACCCAACAAGCAAGAACCAAACCAGGAACACACCAGGAACTGAAAGCACAAAACGCACAAGAGAGAAATAACACCTCTTACCTGGATATATAGCAAAAGTTGCAACGGGTCCACAAGACGATGAAAACGACGGAGCAGAGGCTGACAAGTTCAGAACAATCACGTGCTCAACAAAAGTGAAAATGACATTTGGGAGCGCACTCACATATATATAGAAAAACTGGTCATAAATGCGCCAACCACTTTTTCAAAGGCGCATGAGATTTGCTGTCGACAGGAGAAAGCGTGCGCCCTTTGGCGCACGAAAGTATTTGACAACAGGAGACGAAGTGCGCCTTTGCGCACCAAAAGCATTGTCGACATGAAGTTATGTGCGCCCTTTGGCGCACCAAAAAGTCGGAGCAACAAAATTTGTGTCAACAATAAGGCGCATGTGCCTTGGTGCATGCAAAAGAGACTCAACATCCTTTGGCACACCGAAAGATGTGTTAACATGGAAAACCATGCGCCAAAGGCTTTTAAGGGGGCGCATCAAAAGCTAGTGTTACAAGGATATTTCATGCACCCAGCCAAAAGAAGGCTCAGAAAGACTAAGTTCGAAAACTAGATTTCCCGGGAAGGGATTTTACAACGTTTCGAATGCAAGGGATCCCTAATGAGGGATCGGAACAAAATTTTCGGTATGGTTATCGGTAAAATTGCCCTTGTCAATTTCACGGGATAACAAAGCTCGACTGGAAGTATCCATTGAATTGGCAGAGGCACTATCAGGCATGATAGGCTCTACCCATTAATATTTCTTGCTTTCTTCTAAATGATTCATTAAAACAACTCTACTCTCATGAGATAAATATTTGCATGATTTTTCTTGTTAATTCCTTTCATGTTTTTATGAATCTCTGTGGTTTTTGGGATGTAAATCCATTGCAAAATAATGTTATTTTTTGGGGAACTTTCTTTGTGCTAGTTTAATGGTGACATGCATGTGAAGCTTGTATTTGAAGCTCTGTATTTCATTCTAAAATTTGTATTCAAGGTTGGTGTTGTTCTGAACTGGCATTTGTTGCTTAGTACGGTTCTAAACCTTTATTGGAGCCTTGTGTTTCATTTGAAATTGTATTGGGGATTCGTGTTTTGTTATGAGCTTATATTGGAGCTTTGTGTTTGTTTTGAGACTATTTTGGAGCTTTGTGTAGTTCTGAACTACTGTTTGAAGCTTCGTGTTCGACATTGTACTTGTATTCAGTACTTGCGTGTTCCAAAATTGTAGTCGAATCGATGTGTTTGATTATGTACTTGTATTTTGAGTTGGATTTTTACTCGTATTCAAGGATTGAAATACTTGAACTAATTTATGCCCTGTCTGCTCGATAAGGGTTTGAGAGATGAGTTTCGGTTTGAAGTTGATCTGGTAATCTCTTTTGAGATCTTCTTTATGTAGCTTCTTAAGTGTGAATGGTTTTAGTGCTTCTGTCTTTTAGAATGTACCATGTTCTTGAACTGGTAAGGGCATGTAAGTTTGGGGGATATTCTTCCCTTCATTGCTCTAAGAAATCCCATGTCTTGTTGAAAGCTTGACTATTTTGTTTAAAGGATTATTAGACTGTAATTGTACCTTGTTGTGGGTTTGGTTTGATATAGAGTTCGTTGGAATAGTCACTCACAGTTTAAGAGGTTTATGAAAATACAGTTTGCATTTTCCTTCTTGTGAACAATGTTGAAATGAATACCTTCTTGTCACAATCTTTTTAGATGGAACTTGAGAGTCTTTGTTGTGATTATGTTTCAGTCTAGTTGGAGGTAAGATTGGGACATTACTTGACTTAAATGTATATTGAATTTTATTACTCTCTCTAGATATTTTTAATTGATTTCTGGGTTTTATTAAAAAGATGGATTGAATACCTTAGTGTACTAAATTTTGCATGGAAGATCTCTGATCTGAATTGTTTGTATAACTATTCTTAACTAGTTCATGAAATACTTGTTCTCTTGTAATGAGCTGTTGAAGCTTTGTAAATGGGATTTCAGTCCTTTGAGTTCGTGTGTATTTTGAACTTGTTTAGCTTCTATTGTTGAGGGTTTCCTATTCCTTGTTGGCTTAAGTGAATAAATCTCTAAGTCTTTTATAGAGAAAGGAATATGTTTTCTTAGGGACAATATACTATTTTTGGGACTATACTGTGTACTTTATTCTGAGACTTGAATTTGAACTTTTGTTTAATGAACAGGAATAGGTAAACCTGTTAGTGAAGATTTGTAAGGGAAACTAGAACTGTGATTTCTTCTAGCAGCGTGTTTGGCTGTGTGTTCTCTTTTGGGAAATAGTTAAATAACTTCTAAGTTTGAAATAGAAATGGGAATTCATTTGATAGTATAAATGAAATGAATTATTTATTGGATCTTTTCTAATGGAGATCCCTTTTTACTGTTGTTTGGATAAGTTCATTTGATTGAAATTCTCTGTATTCAATCCTCTTTTAAGATGGAAATTTCTTGTGGATTGTTTGGTCTACTCTTTATAATTCATTGGTTGTAATGATGTGGAAAGTTGAGTCGATATGTTGGAAAGAAAATATAACATGCTTAGACCGATTGTTTTGCTTGATTGAGTCATACTCCATTTGGATTGATATTGGTAGGTTGTCTCTTTTTTCACTCCGTCTCTTTATGAATCCTCTTTTGGATGGACACGGGAAGAGATTAATTTTGTGTGAGTCTAGCTTGGATTCGTGGAATGTCTAGTTTCAGATCTATGAAATTATAACTTATAACATGTGGAAGTTAGTTTAGACTTGTAGGAGGACTGTTTTGACTCTCTACCCCTACTTGGATTGATTTGGGATTCTTGTTAGATGTTGTGCCTTTAATGTTGAATCCTTATAATGTTATCTTTGAACTGAGGTAGTTTGGTGTGTTATAAACTTGTTTCTGTCTTTCAGATGATTAAGTGTGTAAGGAATAGTATGTATTAATTATTCTTCTTTTCTTAAGTTGTAGGATGAACCATCCTAATATGAGCTGTGCTGTATATAACTCTTTTGCTACTTAGTAAAGATAAATATGCATTTCTATTCTTTTAGAATTATGAAACAATCGCATGACAGGATCTGTTGATTGTTTTAAAAGTAATTGATATGATCAATTAAACATGATGATATAATGTAGATGTTGTGGATTATATTATGCTCTTTTCTCAAAAATTGAATTCAGAATCTTTAATCATACTTCTTTTATGGTTGATATTACTTATGCTTATTTGTATGATATATTAATTGTTTCATTAAAATAGAGTTATTTTAATGGAACAATTAGTGGAATGCACTTCACTTTAATGCTTAGTGCTTATCATGCTTAGTTCATCGAACTGACCCGTGCTAGCAATTTTTGTAGATGGACATTGTAAGTGATAGAAGAAGGCAAAACATTTTATGATTCATTGGCTTACTTAATTCTGGATCTTATGTAAAGAATTCTAAGTTATTCTTGAGTTGTATTGGAAAAGAAAAGTGATGTTCTTTTAAGATCTTAATTCTGATTGACATGTAGAATGTTTGAAATGCATAGTCTTGAAAATGTATATTTATCATTATGAATTGAACGGTTTTGAGTTGGAATCCAATTTGTGGTGTGAATTGTTTTGTACTTATATGACAGAAATAATAGTGATATCTTGGTGGTATTCTTTATATCTGTATGTATACTATTGTTGTTATTAATTAATAAGTTGGATTAAGGGGATAGTATAATCTCCCTTATTATAATGAACTTGTTAAACTGCAAAAGATGTTGTTCTCTAACTACACAACTATAGTTTAATAATAAAATATGCTTGGGACATACAATTTAACTATATGAGTTAAGAATGATAAAAAGGAATAGTGGTTATGATCTTTAATATTATAACTATGGTTATAAAGTGAACACTAGCTGAATCTAGGTGGATGACACACTTGATTTGGATAGCTAGGTTGCATTAATAATTAAATGTTTTATGTTTTTTGTCCTATTTTTGGGGTAACTGCTTTTTATGCCACGTTAATGAACAACAACGCAAACTTGAAATAATGAAGTCCTCCATATCTATTCAGGCTAGTTATGGATAAAGAACTTAACGAATGTTGGAATTAGGGTTAGGCATGGTTACTGTAATATGAATCTTAATCCAATATTAATCATGATAATGACCACTAAGGGGGTATGTCCATCTTGATGAATCAGTTCTCACGGATGTTGGCACATGCAAACAGTAGGACTATACTCTCGAGAAGTCATGGGACTTCTGGAGGATACAGTGTTGTAGTTGACATGTGGCAACACCCTTCCATATTTGTTCATCTAGATCTATGCACATATGGACTTGAACTTAGTTTCTCTCTAGGTCAAGTTAGTAGCATGTTTAGGATAGGTAGTAGCTCCCAATGACTCAGGGTACCTTGGCACATCCGGTTGATTTAGGTCAGCCGAGTATGCCTACATACCCGAAGTCATCGTGAGCGCCTTCTTATAATAAATTACGTTGCTAACATGAGCTAGGGTTAAACCTTGGGCAAGTGGACTGACGGTAGTTAGTAAAGACCATTCTAGATAATAGAAGATTGAGGTGAAGGACATATTCCAGAATGACGAGTATGTCATCTAGGAATAGTAACATGAATAATATGTTGAAAATCTCTAGCCAAAGTATCACAAACTGCTGGTTGTGTTGTCCTATGTCACCTAGTTTAAAGCAACATGATGTCAGATGAATATTGGTAACAAATATTCAGATAGGTTCTTTAAACAATCACTGAGTACCCGAGATAGGGTAGGAAACCAAGTATACGTAGTATACATAAAGTATTCTATACTTTAAGATAAACATGAGAGATCGGTTGGTAACCGAGTCATGGAATGAGAGATCCGTAGTATACTGAGTCATTACAACTACATATGGTTATCTGTTATGAGATTGATTAGCATGGAATGTGTGCTCTAAATGATGTTTTATTTAGAACAGATAACATTATGCTTAAAAAAAAAATCCCTTGTTTCTAAAGTCTTAAAATGGGAATTTTACACATTATTTGAGTTTTATAAATTATTTTACAAATCCCTTTGTTAGAAATTTAGCTAAGACTATGTATGATTTCCTGCTAGTTTTTCATATTTTTTGGATGAATATATAACTTTTTTACTAATTTTCAAAGTGACCACAAACCAAATATGAAATATTTGTGTGTACACCCCCGTAATTTTGAGAAAAATAGTCTTTTTTTTTTGTTTTTTTAATGTGTGCAGAATGGAGTTTAGATGAATCCTTTTTATAAAAAAATTAGATGAAAAAATAATAAATTTCGTAGAAAAAAGTATACATATGTTTTGACAAGAAAAGAAGGTACTAGTGAAAGAATTTAAGGATGAAAGTCTTAAACTAATCAGATTTTAGAAAGAATTATATTGTCACAAATGTAAAACCGAGATTCCAATCACAGTATATATATATATATATAGTTTTATAACACATGAGAAATCGAGGTGTACACTTGAGATTGTTATGTTTTTCTGTAAACCATGGATTTATTCACGGATTACACAATCTAAACCTTAGGTTTAGATATCTTAGGAAAATCCAAGCCAATGCATTAGGAATTTCTAATCCATTAAATTTATAATGTGAGTGCATTATAACACGAGCACAATATATTGCGCCTACGTTATAACACGAGCACATTATAATGCGACTGTGTTATAACATGAGTGTGCATTATAATGTGCTTGTTGTTTAAGTATAATTTTTTCATTTATTAATATTTATAATTAATTATTTCTTATAATTTAAATTTAATTTAGTAAATATAAGAAATTAAGGTCACTCTGAACCTTATGAAACTAGTCTATAAGCTCCATAAGTCACAATTTAGAAGATATTTTTTCATATTCTAATATAGTCATTACATAGGCATTTTTAGGATTTTGGCATTCAGTATAAAGATTTAAGGGTTTAAATTCTACAATCAATATTTGTTTTAGGAAATAATATAGTCATTTTTTAGGTTTTGGGGCCTTCTTGATTAGATATTGACATTTGTAAGAGTTTTAGGTGTGTCAAAACTATATTTTGTAAACCTCACAACTCTTAAGGTAAAAATAGTTTCTCAAATATATGGACTTATGAAATGCCTTGTAACACCTAACAATTAAAAACACACAATTTTTTTATCAATTTTAAAATATTTGACAACATCTACAAATACCACTTCTAATATTAGGGCTGTTACAAAAATCAACTAAAATCATAAATCTATTACAATGGTGTTTCTCCAAGACCCTTAACAAGTTTCACTTATTTAGTGCAACTCATCTTGTCTCTCTAATCTTTACCAATCTAGCCCCTCAAATGGTGGACTTGAATCATTTTAAGTTTTATTAGGTTCTATATATTTTTGCATTGGAAGTGAGCGGGTTTTTTCTTTTGATGAATCTTTATTTCACTCCTTTTACATGTATTATCAACAAATATTGTCTAGAGATGTAATTAGCCTTGGTTGAAGTAAAAAATCACATCATAAAGTTGCAATTAGTTTCACAAAGCTCAATTTAATCAATATTTTTTATTTTATTGAACCTTTAGTAAAGAGGAAATTATTTCATGCAATATGTATATCATGAAAAATTGAAACTTTTAATCACAACTACACCCATAATTGCAAATTTTGTTTCCCAGTCACTGTGCATCCTTCCTCTAGCTAGCCTGCCCTCGGTTCCACCCTCACCGTGGCTCTCAAAGGAAAGTGATAAAAAAAAATTAAGTGTGTTTAAGTGTGCAAGGAAGAATGCCTAATGTGATTGATGAACTCATTGAAATTCGATGAAATACAACTAGCTTCGGAGGCTTAAAAAGGTCATTTTTGGCCATTTTGCAGCTAGGAAACACCCTTCGTAAGCCTTTAGGGAAAATATAAATCATCTTGGGGTGGTGTTGAAGAGAATTAAATATTCCTAAGGTGGTATAGGAAAATTATTTTAGGAAAATTTGATTCAGGAACAATCTGAACAAAATTGGGTCATCTGGGTGCAAGGAATGAAAGCTCCAATAGTGAAAGATGACTTCTATGAAAGATTATGGGAGTTTTAGGAGTTAGGAGAAAAATTAATAATCAAAAAAATATATCTTACAATCCTCTACAAGATGTAAATATTAAGTTTTTTCTAAGGATCAAACATTTCCTGTGGTAATTCAGAACACAATAGTAGAGGATTTGAGGGGATCATAGATGATTTGGTGCCTTCAAATAGGTGGGAGCAATTGATAGGAGTAGGTATGATAAGATATGATGATGATAGAGAAATTTTGGAAGGATAATGAAATGAATACATAATGATTGAGAGACTTTTTTGCACTGCATTCTATTATACAACATTCTCCTGTGTGTTGAAGAGTGTCGCTCCTTTATCAATATTCCTCCACATTACTTCATTCACCATATTTATTAACATGTTATTGGATTTCATCTCTGATAAATGTGTAGATACCAAAATTTAATATCTTACTTGAAGGGTCCCTTTTCCCTTTTAGCTCACTGATTACATCCTTCTTAAGATTAACTTAAATGGTTCCTCCATATGTGTTTGTATGGAAAACAAAATCATCTTGCACATCCTTAGATGAGCTTGGGATTTATCAAACATTTCCCAGTCATAAAGTTCATCATCACTCAAGGAGCTCTGGATACTTTCCCTTATAACCTTTTTATGGTCATAAATATAAGTCATGTGCCCTTAGGGATGTGAACTATGTAACAACCTCCTTGATCTGTTTGGTGACTCCGCGCCCCATTCCAATGTGCGTTGTTCTTGCGCCGAATATTTCTCTTATTGCTCAGAATGCTCCATTTTCTCAATCTCTTCGCACTCCTCTCATATATTCTCTGACTATTCAATCATGCAGTAATGTGCATCCTCTTTCTTGTTACGTAAAAGTAGTCCTCATGGACTCTTGACATTAGTATATCAGGCATCCATAGATCTAGGTTATAAAATAAGAAACTTGAATTTAATACTCATAAATATTATTCAATATGTAAACGAGTTAATAAAGTTCTGTATGATAAGAAATCTAAATTTTCTCCCTATGAAATTATTTAAAACCCCATTTTTTGGTTTCAACAATAAAATCTCAATATCTGATTTGATAAGAAGTCTTAAAAGATAAAAATTGAAAAAATTGACCTAGGGAGGGTGCTCTTCAAGATAAAAGGATTTTTTAGGTATTTTTTAGCTCCATTAGACACACACACACACACACACACACACACACACACACACACACACCACACACACACACACACACACACACACACACACACACACACACACACACACACACACACACACACACACACACACACACACACACACACACACACACACACACACACACACACACACACACACACACACACACACACACACACACACCTGATTAGGTCAAAATGCAAATTGCAAAGTGGGAAAAATCTACCTAGAATTGGGTTATAAAACTTAGGTGTCTTCTTGAGTAACACTATTGTAGAGAAGAATGTAATACCTTTCCTTTGACTATAACCAAGACTTCTAAAGTTCTATGAGGTCCACAAAACCTTCCATTGAAATTGATCTTTGAAAATGAGCAATCTTGGAAATTTGGAAAATTCAAGCAATTTTGACCAATTTGAACATAAAGGAGAAACAATTTCAACCGGGTCATCAAATAAAATTCAATGAAATTTAATATGAAAACAATTACCTCATACTAAGAGACTTGTTTCAAATTGAAAAAAGGACAAACAAAACAAGCATGAACATCAATTGTCTTTTGAGGGAGTATACCAATGCCTTATCCATTAGGAAAATAGAGTCACATAACACACCGACAATACATGCAAGCCTCACAAACAAGAACAACTAAAAAAATGCTACAGAAATGAAAAAACACCACAGAAAAAGGAAAAAACAACCTAAATCGAGTATGGTACATGTGGGGGGAAACCTGCTTTCACTATAGGAAATTTTCCCTTTTGGATGTTACCATGTGTGGGTAGCACCGAATGTTTTTTTATCAACAAACCCATTGTTCGGATCGATGAAGTATGACACTTTACTCAACTTCTTGAGAAAATTTTCATGATTTTTCTAGTAAGTGATGGTCAATATGAAATGGTCACTTTTCTTATTGTCTGTAAATTCCATTTTGGGTTACCAATCCATTTTTTCATTCACTCATGACTGTGATTTCACATTCTATTCTTCATCCTAACACTACCATAAGACTGATTTTTGACCATTTCGGGCTCAACTTGTTCAAAAATAGCCTCATGCTCTCCAATGAGCAACTAGTCCTAAGTTGTCATGTTCTCTATGAAAATTTCTTTTATGAGATGGCTCTTGGTAGGTATTTTTCAACATCATCATAAACCTCCTTTTGATACATGTTTGAAAACTTCCCAAAATTATTTTCTTTCATACTCACCAACTCATGTTTGACCCATTGTATGTTATGACGTGGATTGAATAAATGTCAATCTCTTGAATAGAGAGTGCACAAAAATTTGGGGACAAAAAGGAATGATCATCATTCTCATTACGAACTATAATAATACTCTTTGTGATAGATGTACACATGGGAGATTCAAGCACCTTCAGTTTATCCCGTTCATTATTGATACAATATTCTCCAATAAAAACGAAAAAGAAAGATTCATACTCACATTCATACTCATTTGGAAAGTATTTAAATTGGGTATTGAGGAAATGGTTGAAAAATTGGAACATTCCTAAATCTCGTTGAATATCACCCTTTTTTCTTCTTGATTGGTATCATACTCAAAGACTTGAGTACTTTCATACTCATACATTCACTATTGAGAAGGTATTCTTCCTCAAATGGAAAATAAAAAGATTCATTTTCACCAGCATGTTCATTATTTAATTCTTCAAATTTTTTTCCACCAAAATCCTTCTGTAACTCTTGGAATCATCCAAAGGTTTTAGCTTTCACCATTAGGACATTCATTCCCTACACCAAGAAGACCCAATATTTCACAAGTTGTTCCTGAATCAAATTTTCTTTCCAAACATTTCCTAAATTTCCTCAGACATCTTCAATATTCTATGAAATCACCTTAAGATGATTTATATTTTCCCTGAACACTCTTGAAGGATGCTTACTGGCTATAAAATGGAAAAAACGGCCTTTTAAAGCCTCCATAGGAAGTAGTCTTTCATCAAGTCACAATGAATTCATCAATCATCTTGGGTGATCATCATTGCACATTGAAACAACCTTGAAAACCTTTTTTAATACTTCCTCTAAGTTGAGGTGAGGGTTGAACTAAGGGAAATATGGCTATATGAAGGATTCACATTGATAGGGAAACATGATTTACAATCATATGCTTAGTTATCATGCTCAAAGTTTCAATTTTTAATGGTATACATTTTATATGATAACATGTCAATAACCAATCAGGAAGGCCCTAAAAATTAAATAATGACTATAGTATTTCCCAAAATTGATATCGATTATAAAATTTAAACCCTAAAATCTTTAGGTTGAATTCTAAAATCTTGAAAAAAATACCCGTGTACTGACTAGATTAGAATATGAAAAACTATCTTCTAAATTGTGACTCATGGAGCTGTGAGACTAGTTTTATAAGGTGTAGAGTTACCATAATTTTTTATATTTTCTAAAATGAATTTAAAGTATAAGTTTTTCATTTATTAATCTTTATACTTTATTTTCATTTGTTAATCTTTATACTTTATTTTCATTTGTTAATATTTATACTTTATTATTTCTTATACTTGAACATTTAATTTTGTAAATATATAGCTCCCAAATGCACATATAATTTTATGTTAACACAACCACAAGTGTATTATAATGCAATCACATTTTAGGATTGGTAATTACCAATCCTAATAATTCTAAACAAGATTGCAATTTTCTAATACCCACTCGCATTTCACTTCAAATAAAAAAATTGGCAAATTTTTGGTCCCCCATCTCTATGCTCTTTCCCTTAACCATGATATTTTTCAAGAATAGGTATGTGCAAATAATGGAGGTGTTTTTTATGTTTGACGATGACTTTCATATCTAGGTCCAAAACATGGAGGCGAGCTTTTAGAGAAAAATGGTGTCATGTGAAATTAAGGCATCTATCCTTGCATTTAGGGAGCACTTTCCATGGGGTAGTATTCTACCAAGATGGTATAACCCTCAATAGAAGCTAGACGTAATGGTTGAATCCTTAAATTAGATATCAGAGTGGATTCATTTAATGGAAGATTATAAATCTTATTTTTGGGAACCCTGTCAATGGGGCAATCAGTCACTACCCTCATACAAATATACCATTCTTTCTTTCCAATCTACTCAATCTCATCTAAAGCATCAAATCTCTAGGTTTTTTCAAAGATCCTCTTACTGGTCATCCTCCTTTACAAGAGGATATTGCACCTCCTACAACTCACTGAGATGGGTAACGAGATAGGTTATGGGAAGATCTCAAGGGAAATTTGGAGGGGTATGTGAGGACTAGGTAGGAGGAGGGAGTTAGTCACAGTTGTAGAGTGAGTGGAGGGAATTGAATTGGTGTGATGGGGAGAGAGAGGATGACGAGTCATAAATAAGAATCACCACGCGTAGAGGGATCAAGTGTAAATTCTCTCATGCGATGCGGGGATAGGGAAATGAAATGGGGTGGAAAGGTCATGAGAAAGCGTGTAGAGGGAAGAAGTGCATGAGTATAAGGGTTGGCAGTGGGAAGTGAGTCACTATATGGTTAAAGTTTCTAGTGAGACAAAAGGGGAGAAAGGAAATTGTAGCGAGGGTGAATCGAGGATGATAATTGAGTTGGAAAGTGGGCGTTGGGTGTGAGGAGATTAGGCATGGATAAAGGGATCAGATGGCCCAATAATGAGTTGGATGAATTGTTGGGTGAGGAGGGAGTCATGAGTGTGACGCGCAAAGGGAGGGTGGTAAATACGAATGAGATGGGAAAGGGACATATGGTTAGTCAATGAGAGGTCAGAATAGTTGCATTAGTGACTTTGCGGGGAGGGTAGAGGAGCAGGTGAGCTCACATGGAGTGGGAGGTCAAGGGAAGTGAGTTGTAACAATTACTTGCATAGGCGAAACAAGGTGGGTTTTAGGAAAAGGTGAGGCAAGGTGAGTTGGGGAATGACTAGGAAGAAGTGGTGAGATGAGTCATGGTAGCAACTCAGATGGGAGAGGTAATGAGGAATAACACATGGAAAGTGTGGGGATTTGGGCACTGAGTCGTGATTGCGACTTGTTTGGATGAGCTCTTATGAAGGGTGAGGAGTTAGGGCCAAAACGGGAGTTGGAGAAAGAAAGATTGGGTGGAGCTTAGAGGGGAAAGGCAAGCTCAGTCATAATCAAAATTAAGATGGGGACCAGGGGTAGCTAGGTCAGGAGTGGTCTTGGGGATTCAGGTAGGGAAGCGTTCATGGGAAGGTTAATGAGTCGGGTCAGGTGTGAGGGGGTAGTGGATAAGGGTGATCTAGGGGAGAGTGAGATGATATGGGAAGATGACATGAAAATAGAAAATGGTGAAAATGGTAATGCCATGAAAATTGGAAAAAAATGATGATGAGGCCATGTAAAAAAATAAAAGTGATGAAGCAATTGAAATGAGAAAGAAAAATGAGCATAAATGAAAATTTCATGAAAAGTGAAAAATATGTTATGAAAAGGGTGTGAAAAATGACGATGCAATGACAATGATGAAAATGTCTTGATAAGGAAAAGGATGTGTAGAATACAACAAATTTCCACATATCTGCAGTGTAAACAAGAAGGGAATGTACTCATAAAAAATGACATGGTTGAAAAAATGTAGTGCGAGAGGTATGTATATGTAGAAAAGTGATTTGAAACAAAGTGATTGTGAACATATGATGATCCCAAAGACACAAGACACAAGGCAACAAGTGAACTAAAATGGGAGAATGAACAAGGTATAAACTACATGAAACAACATACTATCCTCATTCCTGTATGATATCTTGTGTGTGCATGTGATAGTTAATTGAATGCTTGAAATGAAGACCCCAAAGAAAATGAGTGAAAACACATGCCAATGTGTAGGTGTGATTGAAACAAACAATTGGTAAGTAATGGAATGGAAGGAACTTGTAAGTCTTATATTGCTCCATTTCCATCTAGGCATCCATAGCCTCGACAAAGATACATTTCATTCTAGTCACATCATTGCTCTACTGCCATCTAGGTGTACACAGCCACAACAAAGATACAAGAAAGACCCTTGAGAGAGTGTGTTTGGTGCTACTTTTGTTCTTTTTTTTTGTTTGCATTTTGAATTTTTCTTTTGATTATTTTGATTTATTTTTCACATGATATTCAACTCTCTTAGTTTTCGAAGTGGTTTAGAACCACTAGTAGCTTGATGGAGGAAGTGGGAGTGACGATGGAGACGAAAATTGGTAAGTGTTGACAAATAATTCCTTGGGGTCTTTAAGACAAGTTGTTAAGTGTGTAAGTGTGTGGGGGTTGGAAAGAGGACAAGTGTTCTTAATTCACTAAGGAGAGATCAAGTTCAAGAAACTGTAGTAGAGACTATTGAATAACAAAACATGACATTAAGATGATTAAAGTGTTCAACAAAAGTTTTGAAACAAACCAAACATGGAATGGGAACAAACTGTAAATGAATTGTGTAGAAATAAATGGAGAAGTGGAATGTAATATGAATGAAGAAAATGCAGAAGAACATCTATGAGCAAGCACTATTTATTGCAAAATATATATTATTATTTATTTTTAAAATATGTTTAGTTGTATGGATGATGTGTGTTTGTGTTTGTGTGGAGAATGATATAACAAACTGTGTGGTGAATCAGGTCATGTTTCTAATCTAGGCCTAATGAAGAGAAGTGAAATATATGGAGGGTGCAGAATGTGGTAGCGAACACAAATTAAAGTCACCCTGGTCCATATAAGGACTAGGTGAGTGAGAGAGATGATGTATAGAATCAATTGATAGATTAGATAAATAATTGGAGTGGTGCAGATGATGGGGATGATAAGCGAAGAAAAAATACCAAATAGAAGCCATAAAATGGTATTGAATGGAGGATGTGAGTGTGGTGATCAATCATGTAAGAAAGGTGTTGAGTATGGTGGATGTGTGAGAATTTCAAGTGGGCAAGGACTTGAAAATGGATCAACGAGACATGTTTAAGTGATATGAATTTGTGTATGAGTGATGATGTCAGCATGACGAGAAGTGGATAACTTAGTAATGTATAAAGGAAGTGTGAGAGACAATGGTGTGAACTTGTGATGAATGGGTGTGATGAGTGTACAGAGACAAGAAATAGGAAGCGGTATGTAAGAAGGAATATCCAACATATGAGAATGTGGGATAAAATTGGAATGATTGGAACGTGTAATTGAATGTGGGGGAGGATTGTGATCAGGGGATAAATTTTAGTGTTAAATTTTCCCTAAAATTTCCTAAACCATTCCAGTGTAGTAGAGATTTTAGAGAGCTTTCTGACGACTATAAGAACGTGAAAAACAGACACTCAGAGCTCAAGATATGTCCAGTCAAAGTTTGGTCAACCGGAAGGTCAACATTGGTCAACAAGTCCATGGTGACGTGGATGCGTGCACAAATGGAAAAATGGCTCAATCAGCATCGGGCAAGTGGCAAAAGAAGAAAAGGGAAAAATGAAGGTTGTTTGAGTTTTTTACAACCTCCGGTCTTCGACACATGTAAAAGCAGGCCAGAACAAGAGGCACAACTTTTGTTACGGAGGGGAGCCTAGCCACCGTGAGGACGATTATATCATCGCCGACGTGGTGGGTCCTCAAGCCACCATGTGTTTGATTTGCCTATCAAGGATCGACAGGTGGTCTTAGTTGTCATAGTTCATTTTGAATATCACATTATATTACTTGGGTTGAATTCCATTTTATTACCTTTGTAATTCTTTGATATTAACTTCCATGTTAATTACCAAGCCACGTTATTTGCTATGTTCGGGCTTATTATTATCCAAACTTGGAGAGCTCGAGGATATTCAGGGATTACCTTATCAACAACCAAGGATATCTCATGTCCTATCAACTCCGTGTATGAATATATATCCAAACAAACCAATATCTCCTTTGGCACATTACATTATTTGCCACGCATTTTATTCCAACTCCATCGCTTCATCTCCTTATCCCTCCAAACAGACACAACTCATAACATATAACCATAGTGCCCAAATATGGTGCATTCCACATAGGCCCACATTAAATGGCGGCTCAAAAGCCAATTTTAAACTAAAACACTGCCCTATCTTTTAAAATTTACTCCACCTTTTATGCAAATTGGATGTGGGATTAAATCAAAAGAAGGCAACATAGGAGAAGGAGAAGGGATTTGAACCCGAAACCTATGCCTCCAAGAAAATTGCTTTGACCAACTCACCTAGAGGCTTGGGTGGATTATAAAATGGGTCGCTTCAACTTATACAAGGGTGGCAAGTCTGTGTAAAGCAGCATAAGGACCAATTTTCAGAAAATGCCATTTTTGAAGGCCTTGCACTCAAAATGAGAACTCAGAGTAAAAAGATGAAATGAAGGAAATTTTGAGATGATTCCAAAAATATAAGATTTTGATATTTTTTTTTGAGTTTTAACCATTTTTTGGAAGCTTTGAATGCAGTTTTTAACAGGGATTTACAAGACAACTAGTTGAAAAACACGAATTTTCAATGCACTTCTAGTCCGAATTGTGACTTGGTGTAAACATGAAAAGTGTTCAGAATTCAGAGATGATCTCAGATATATGATTTTTTTTCATAGAATGTTTTTAAATCTCCATTTTTAGGTGTTTTTCTAACACAGTTGCAAGGAGATCACATTGTGAAAACACTTTAGGAGCCACAGATCATTCTTGGGACATTTTCTGCTATTTTTCAAAGTTCTTGGGACATTGATCAGCTCATTTTAAGGTTGTGATTAATTATTGGTTGTTTTTAAGAGTTATTTTACTTACATTTCAATATTATTAATGGATCGGTTCAATCCGAACCCGGGGACGTAGGGAATTTCCGAACCCCGTAAACAATCTTGTTTGTTATCTGAGTGTTTTCAGTTCTGATTATTTATTTGTTAGCCAAGTTTTTTGCACTTCTATGGATGCATAATAATTAGAATTTAGTCAATTTATGGAGCTTAGAATACTTAAAATTGATTAAGAAAATCACGATCTTTGGAAATTTTTAAAAAGTGAAAAAATAAAACTCACGTTTTCAGATCAAGTTTGGTATCAGAGCGGTTAGATTGCCGAATTAGAATCTAATTGTGTTTGGAAATTTGGCTTCAGTTTCAATATTGATTTTAGTCTTCAGTGTGTAGACATTTTGGGGGCTTGTTAATCTTCTTTTGCAGTGTACAGTTCTGGAAGCACAGGTTGTGTTTGCATGAACCGAGAATCATGGGCAAGTCATCCAAACAGGAGCAAATGGATGAGCTTGAAGCCATAAACCGCCAACTCCAAGAAGAAAACTCTTTCTTGAGAGATAATTTTTATTCCTTGGAAGAGGAAATAGTGTGGTTAAAATCTGAGCCACAATCCTCTGTAACCAAGAAAGAGGGAGTATGTTAACAAGATGCTTGAAGAGAGCAAGAAGTTGATGGGCTTTGTTAAAGAGTTGCAGGAAGAAATACGGACCAAGGATGCTCTCTTGGAAAAGCTGCAACAAGGTGAACATAAGAAGGAAATGCCTTCCAAATCAGATGCAGGTACTATGACAGAATGCATTGTAAGTTGTTCACATTTTAATTCTTCCTCTCATTCAGTTTCATATATTCCTTTGGGTCAGTTTGAAAAACATACTAAGGGAATTTGGGTCTAAGCTAATGGTTAAGATGGGATTTAATGGAAAGGGCCTTGGTAAAAATGGACAAGGTGATGCTAACCCAATATAGGTAGAGGATCAGCCTTGGTTTGAAGGTTTGGGTTATTCTAGTGGGAAAAAGGAAATTGGAGAAAGTTCCAAAGCAGCTGAAGGAAGACAGGCTTCCAACAGCCAAGGATCTATGCCACTAGAATTGTAGGATTCCGCCATCAGGAGGAACAATGAAAGGTGTAAGAAAATAGGGTTTAAGAGGTAATCAGATTCCACCTCCTCCCACTTACACTAAAAATATCACTAAGGGAAAATCAAATCCTAAAAATTCTAATACACTCTTTCAGTTGGAGCAATATAGCTTTGGTAAGAAGAAATATGCATTCCCTTACACATTTTGTGAAGGCACTAATCATTCTGTTGCATAATGTTGGAAGAGGAAAAATTTGATTAAGAAGTTAATACTCTTTTGTGAATGATAAGGCAGGTGCTAAAGACAAATCTCAACCGAGGAAAGGTGAGAAAAATGGCAAGAATGTTACCTCTCCTAAAACAGGGGAAATCATTCTCGTAGACAAAGTTCTGAGAATAGTAAAATGGGTAAGACTCCTAAAAAATAGGGAAGTTAAATTTTGTTTCCCATTTGTAATAGGAATGGTCATGATGTTAAGGTTTGTTGGTTTGTTTCTAAACAACAAAATTGGGAAGTTGTTAAAAAGAACAATATTGTAAAACCAACTGTGTTAAACCTAAATAAAACTCATTTTGTTACTAAGAAGGTAAAACAACCAAAACGGAAAAATCAAAGTGATTGGTTGGGAAAAACACTCCTCAACTTTATATTTGCACTACAATAAATTGTTGATAGTAGGCAAGCAAAAAAACTTCAGAGCTATATTTTAGGGGATTCCTATTGATTGATTAAGGATTTGTTCCTAAGTTGATATTTAAGCTTTGAAAATGAATGGAAACAACTGAAGAGAAGATTTGAGTGATAGGTTCATCATACTGATGTTTTGGTTTCTCAGATTGGTTGGTAGTTACATTTTTGAAAACAGTATGCAGGGATAGGCATCAGTAGCATATCTAAATTTGAAACTTGCAGTTGTAATCAGCATAATCACAAAGTGTCAGTTGAACACTAGCTTCTATTATAGATGGGTGTTATTATCTAAGTTATTATTTGTGATGGCGATACAATGTTTTGGCAGCTTCACGTGGGTTCAGTTATTGACTATAACTATTTTGGGGTGTTGATAGTCAGTGGGCAGTTGTTATAGTTTCAGATGGGCAGTGGGCACTAGCCTAATTGTGGGCAGTTTAGATGTCTTGTATACTAATCTATGTTATGGAATTGTAATTTTTGGTAATCGGTCGTATCACAAAGTGACAGTTGAACACTAACTCTCCGTAATAGAATGGGTGTTATTATCTATTCAGTTATTTGTGATGGCATTACAGTGGGCTATGACAGTTCACAGTTGTGCATAGAGTTGACAGGGTTGCAGCGTTTCAGTTGAACACTAGCTTAATTGGGTGTTATTATCTGATCAGTTATGTAATTAGCTAATCAAATATTTGCATTTTTATTAACATATAATTTTATTTCAGGTTCTTGTATGTGTTTGTGTAATGCAAGAAGAGATAGCATTCTTTGTGGGTTGATACACAACTTTTTGTGGACAAAAAGCCTTCTCATTAGAGAGGAGTGATCAGGGGATCAATTTTAGTGTCAAATGTTCCCTAAACTTCCCTAAACTAGGCCAATGTATTAGAGCTTTCAGAGAGCTTTCCGACGACTATAAGAACGTGAAAAACAGACACTCGGAGCTTAAGATATGTCTAATCAAAGTTTGGTCAACAGAAGGTCAACATTGGTCAACAGGTCCATGGTGACGTGGACGCGTGCACAAATGGCAAAATGGCTCAATCAGCATCGGGCAAGTGGCAAAATAAGAAAATGGAAAAATGAAGGTTGTTTGCATTGTTTGCAACCTCTAGTCTTCGACACACGTAAAAGCAGGCCAGAACAAGAGGCTCAACTTTTGTTACGGAGGGGAACCCGGCCGCCGTGAGGACGATTATATCATCGCCGATGTGGTGGGTCCTCAAGCCACCATGTGTTCGATTTGCCTATCGAGGATCGACAGGTGGTATTAGTTGTCATAGTTCATTTTGAATATCACATTATATTACTTGGGTTGAATTCCATTTTATTACCTTTGTAATTCTTTGATATTAACTTCCATGTTAATTACCAAGCCATGTTATTTGCTATGTTCGGGCTTATTATTATCACAAACTTGGAGAGCTCGAGGATATTTGGGGATTACCTTATCAACAACCAAGGATATCTCATGTCCTATCAACTCCGTGTATAAATATATATCCAAACAAACCAATATCTCCTTTGGCGCATTACATTATTTGCCACACATTTTATTCCAACTCCATCGCTTTACCTCCTTATCCCTCCAAACAGCCACAACTCATAACATATAACCATAGTGCCCAAAATATGGCACATTCCACATAGGCCCACATTAAATGGCAGCTCAAAAGCCAATTTTAAACTAAAACTGCCCTATCTTTTAAAATCTACTCCACCTTTTATGCAAATTGGATGTGGGATTAAATCAAAAGGAGGCGGCATAGGAGAAGGAGAAGGGATTTGAACCCAAAACCTATGCCCCCAAGAAAAGTGCTTTGACGAACTCACCTAGAGGCTTCGACGGATTATAAAATGGGGCGCTTCAAGTTATACAAGGGGAGATAAGGTCTGTGCAAAGCAGCGTAAGGACCAGTTTATAGAAAATGTCATTTGTGAAGGCCTTGCACTCAGAATGAGAACTCAGAGTAAAAAAGATGAAATGAAGGAAATTATAAGACAATTTGAAAGATGTAAGATTTGATATTTTTTGTTGAGTTTAACCTATTTTTGGAAGCTTTGAATGTAGTTTTTAACAGGGATCTACAAGACAGCTAGTTGAAAAACACGAATTTTCAATGCACTTCTGGTCCGAATTGTGACTTGGTGTAAACATGAAAAGTGTTCAGAATTTAGAGATGATCTCAGATATATGATTTTTTTTCATAGAATGTTTTTAAATCTCCATTTTTTAGGTGTTTTTCTAACACAGTTGCAGGGAGATCACATTGTGAAAACACTGTAGGAGCCACAGATCATTCTTGGGATAGTTTCTGCTATTTTTCAAAGTTCTTGGGACATTGATCAGCTCATTTTCAGGTTGTGATTAATTATTGGTTGTTTTTAAGAGTTATTTTACTTACATTTCAATATTATTAATGGATCGGTTCAATCTGAACACGGGGACGTAGGAATTTCCGAACCCCGTAAACAATCTTGTTTGTTATCTGAGTGTTTTCAGTTCTGATTATTTATTTGTTAGCCAAGTTTTTTGCACTTCTATGGATGCATAATAATCAGAATTTAATCAATTTATGGAGCTTAGAATACTTAAAATTGATTAAGAAAATCGCGATCTTTGGAAATTTGTAAAAAGTGAAAAAAACAAAACTCACGTTTTCAGATTAGATTGTGAGGCCCATATGTAAGCACAACGGGTCGTGTGGGTGTCATTGATGATGTGGATGCAAAAGGAGGAGAAAATAATAAAAATATTACCTAAATGAGTGGTGATGAATGCAATAGGGTGGATGTGAAAGAAATATTCAAAAAAGGTGAAGTAATGGGAGTATGCGGAGGTGACTTGGGAGGAAGAGATGGAATAATAAGTGTATATATGTGATAAGGCATAAATGAAAAAGGAGTGTAAATAGCCTTGATAGATGGTGTAGGATGTAACGGAGGTTTCACAAGCAAGAATGGTTCTTGAATGAGTGATGATAAAGAAAGTGAGACACATGTAGAGGAGGAGTCTAAGATAGATGTAGCGATGAATGTCAAAGAACTTAAAGTAGATGCGGTAATGGGTTGTGTGATAAGTGAAGTGTATGTGATCAAATCAAGTGAAGGAGGGGAAGTAATGGAAGTCAAAAAATCACATGATGTTGGATAAATAGATAAATATGGTGACAAAGTGAAAGAACCTTACAAGGAAAAGGATGATACCACATCCATAGTGAAAGGACATGATAATGGATATTGATTCGAGGATGATAGAGATAATGAGTGATTAGAAGAGTACGATGGTTTTGAGTACAAGGTGGAAACATGTAAGGTTGCAGATTGTGAAGTGTTTGATTGAGATGATGAGACACTAATTACTCATGATGATTATGATGTAGTGGTGATTGATTAATTGGATGATGGAGACATGACACATGTATAATAAATAGGGATAATATTGTGTGAAGTGGTTTGATGGGCGTTAATAGATGAAGGCAGAGGAGATGGAGGTTCAACAACAATGTCCCACTTGTCGAGAATATCTTGAATAATATTGTGGAGTTGGGGACATGAGTCAATGGAATGACCGTTAGTACGATGATAAGCATATGTGTTATGGGAGGAACACTAAAATGGTCAGGGTGGTTTGGGAGGTAGAGTGATGAGATCGACGTCAAACAACTTATAGATAATAGAATAAAGTGGTTTAGTCAATAGAGTGAATTTATGAGGGGGTTAGATGAAGATAAAATCTTTAGGGGAATGTAATGAATGTGAATATGTGGATGTATAGAATGATGAATTATGAAGGGGATATAATTGGATGAAATTGTGAACATGGGAGTGTAATGGTGTGGTAGGTGGTGAAGGAATGTAAATAAGCAACAAGGATGGAGGATGAAAAAAATGGACATCCTCGATGCATTTTACCATGTGCATCTCCTCATGAAATGTACATGATGGATGAAATTGTAAGTGGTGGGAGATGTGGGGGACGTAAATTGTGGAAAAGAGGTCATTGAGTTCAGATTATGGGAATTGGAATGAAAGGCAGTGAATGAGAGCACGCCAATGAACAAAAAAGTCAACGATGGAATCACTACGGGATTGGAGAAGCATGTGAAGGTCAACGCATGTTGTTTTAGGTGCGATATGGATATAAAAGTAAGATAAAAAGGTATCCGTGAGTTGTGTGAAAGTGTGATTTAACAAAAATAAAATTTTGTAAAAAACTAATTATAGAGTAACTAATAGAAAAAATAGAGTACCACTACTAGATATGATTGAATCAAGAAATAATCTAATGAAATATGAAACCCTAAGAGCAAGAGAGAGAGAGAGGACTTAGTTGATTGATGCGTTTCCTGGAATTGATATAAATATAAAATTGTTGAACAGGAAGGGCACACCATCGTCTCTATGCACTATAGAATATGGGATTTTTGGAAATATTTGGATTAGGATGCTTGGGCCGGGTTAGGGGTGCCTAGGTGCCAAAGTCTGATTCTAATAAATCATGACTATGAAAGTGGTCAGAACCTAATTTTTCTAGAGTCGCACAAATTTCACTGATAGTCATTGTTTATCGCATGTGTGTCACACCTTGATCGACAGATGTACTTGTAACTTGAGAAACATATACTCACCTACAAAACTCATAATACCACATCAAATATAAAAAGGAAAGACTCAATATGTGGAGTCGAATTGACCTTGGTAGTTACCCGACTAAGTGAACTTATGACCGAGCATTGTTCTACATCTCACAATCCATGTAATTCTTGTGTGTCTGATTAGAATCATTGTATGGGATTCCCTTGTGCAAGTGCACTTGATAATATGAACTATCTAGATTTAGCAATGTAAATAGATGTGTGGATGGAATAATTAACCACCCCTTCCTATGCATTGTATGAAAAAAAAACATTCCCTTGTTTGTTGTATGGATGCTATGTGGATGCCATTGATTCTCTTAGATGCCCTTTGCATGTAATATTAGGTGGTGATAATAGATGCTTAGAGCTTGGTCTTTTATTTTGGTCACATAGATTTGTATTTATATGATTCCTTTGGTTGAATTTCACAATTGACAACTAGAATTCAAACCCATGAGAAAATAAGATACCCAAAAGATAAAATAATCCCAAAAGGAATGAGTAAACTAGAAAGAGGTCAGGGGCACTTAGGCATTGGTGTCCTGGATGGGCACTAGTGTCTGAGGTCATGAAAGATAAGTAAGTGAATCATAGATTGGGATGTAGGGTGTAAAAGAATAGAAATAAGACAAGAAAAAAAGTAAAGAGGCCAAAGATAGGTGTCAATTACTAGTTTTCTCACTTAGAAATCATATGAATACAAGTATGTTTTTATGACCTAGAAATGTACCCAGGTGCATGATTTTGTGTCTACATTTTCCCCCACTTTATGTTGTTGAGTGAATACTCGATAACATAAAGTAGATAAGATATATGCATATATCATAACCATGTAGAATGCAGTGGCGATAACATGTGGAGGAGACAAGTGAAAGCATGAAGTGATAATAATGAAGTGTGGAAGCTAAGAAAGAGGAAGTGACCCTAGGGGTGAAGCGTATTGTGTTGTATTGTGTTGCACCTATTTTTGTGCTTGATGTAGGGTTTCTTCTTGTTGCGTATGAAAAAAAAACCTACAAAAAAAGAGTGAAATAAATATCAAAGTCATGTATTATGAAAATTATTATAAAAGTATGTAAATTTGTGTAAAAGTAGTAAAAGGAAAGTGTGCACCTGATGAAAATGAGTGTAAAAGGATAGAAAGATCCCCTAAAAATGTTGTGTATAGCGATTTTTTTGGGTGATCACATGCCAATAATGATTTTTTGGGTGATTTCACGCCAAATGCAAGTTTTTTGCACAATCTCACGTCATGGTAGAAGAGTGTTGGGGAGAGAGGTCTAGTGTTACTCTCCTTCCATGAATGCTTCCCGATTATAAAACATTGTAGATGGTGTGATTTGTGTTGTTCCAAGTTGGACTGTATTTTTTCAGAGATAAAATGGAGAAAGAATACATTCTTCTTGCTAGATTGTGCTTGTATTGTGAAACTAGTCTATAGACTGTAGTGAAGTGTTGATATGAGAAAGTAGTTATATCTTCCCCCAATACATAGATGCACAAGAGCGGTCAGGAGCTCCCAGGTGCTAGTGTCTATATCTGGGCATTGGAGTCTGTGTTGAACTAAGGAACCAAGTCATATTCTAATCCATTTCTGTAACTGTAGTTTGTGCTAACTTTATACTATGCATATCTGATCTAAAGCTATGAGCTGTTGTATGGGGTGATTGATTCACCCAATGTATTGCCCCCTCATTTTGGGTACATGTGATGTTGGTAGGAGTGTGTAGCAAAAAAGAGAGAACCTAATGCTTAACTGATGTTGATACCTGTAAGGGTTAGGGAATGCGCATGGTAGAAATCAAGGCACATGTAAACAATATGGCCAATAATCATGTGTTAGTAGAAGAAGTAACAAACATGTGATATGAAAATAGTGTAACAAGCAAGTGTGCATATAAGATGGACCACAAAAATTAGATTTCAGGTATGGGACATCACACACAAATGTCACAAGAAAATCAGGGCCGAAGTGGCCAAAAAACATACAAATAGTGATCAAACAAGACATAGGGCATAGCCCGCAAACAATGGCATACAATAACAAATACATTCAAGGAAAGTGTATCATACAACCATAGTGAAAAATAGTTCCTGCAAGGAAAATGTTGCACATGAAGCACCTTTTAGCATGTTAGAAAGATAAATAGTATGTCAAAGTGTGTATAGATCAATGTAAAGTAATGTGCTAGTAAGAATAAGAAGTAGTATAGAATGAAACAATAGCCCCTATAGTGTATGAGAAAGTAGATTCCCCTAAGATCCTTGGTGGGACTAGTAAGTGGTACAATGCCAAGCATCATTGTAACATGTAAGAACCTGTAACAAGTTTGCATTCAAAACTATAGAACAAGTGAACGCACATGTGTATATGATAAAGACAATGACATATTGAGTATCTGACTAACATAATAAGCAATGTGCATCATGTAAGTATAAGTAATAAAGAGTAAGTACAAAAAAGATATGCAATATACAATGTATGTGATGGAATGTAATGAAATGATATGCAATGTGCAAATGTGATAGGAGTAGCATGCCCCCTAGCGAATGTGAATGAGTGTGAGATGAGGTTAATTATAAATGACCCCTCAACAATAAAGAATGAACATCAGAACAAGAGCGTGTCATAGGGAAATGGTTTGAAAGACATGATAGAAAGATAGATCATTAAGTTAGAAGTGCAAAGAGTGAATGTGGTGAGGTTCACTTTAGACCTTCAGTAGTTGAGTATCAACCATGGAACTAGAGCGCATCATAGGGTAGTGTGATGTGTGAGAATGGAATGTTAGAATGATGTGTCATGAAGCATGGAGTGTGAAGTGTGTAGTGTGTGAGGTTCATGGATGTAGTATGCCATCAACAGTCAAGTGTGAACCTTAGGAAAAGAGTGCACCATAGGGTAATGGTGATACAAAGTGTATCAAGATGTGTAAGAGTGCTTAGAAATAATATGTATGAAGCAAAACGTGTAAGAGTAGAAATGGTACACACCTAATGATAGTATAAAGGGGGGAAGGTAAGCATGAGGTCCCCCAAGTGTATGATGTGGATCAAGTAACATCATCTAGAAGATCGTCATTGTCAAGATCATAGCCAATTGGACCTAAATCAGAGACTTGCTAAGCAATAGTGTGTGGTTGATCATATAAAGATCCATTACGTCTTAGATTGTATATTCCTATTGCGTATTCTTCATCAATGAAAGGTGTTTGGAGACAATTGTCTGTATACCATCATGTAATATTTTGAGAATACCTAAGAAATGAATCATTACAAATAGAAATGCAATAAAAATTCATGGGAAATGGGATACTAGTATGATTAGGATCCAAAGTGCCACCAATGTGATTAAGCCAAGACTACCCAAGTGTAAGTAGAGAGGAGAAAGGAGTACGTGCAAGACATACTAAATGATGGAAGAGATAGAGGACATAAACAATAGTAATAGAGACACATCCATGATAAAGGTGAGGAGAATGAGGAAGTGGGTGAATATCATCAAGTGTGAAACCAATTTGAGCTAAGCCATTGTGCATTAAAATGGTGTCAGAACAAGTGGTATCAAATGGAATATGAGGCCAATAAGAGTTATGTATAAAAAGAGTACATGTGAAAGGAGGTGATGTTGATATAGAGGGTTGCTAGAGAGATGAAGCAGATATCACGGTGCCTAATGCACAAATAAATCCTTGGAGAAGAAGCATGCCGGTGGTAGGGGCATGAGTCTCCATGAGTTGATAATCATCAATGAGATATGTAGGAGGATTATGGGGATGACAACTATTTTGATATAAAAGTGGACTAGGGAGTGCAGTAAGTGGGTCTAAGCGGTAATAATTGAATAGATCACGGTCAATAATAATAATATATGCATAACCATCATATAGGAATTTAATGCACCGATGAATTATAGAAGGTATTGATTGCATAACGTGAAGCCATGGCCTACCAAGTAATACATTGAACTGTAATTTGGCGTCAATAACAAAGAATATTGTGGAAATGGTTTTAGGCCCAACTGTGAGACGTAAGGTGATAGTACCTAGGCAATGACATACAGAAGAATCATATCTATTGATAGAAATGGATGTTGAAGTGACATTAGATGAGGAAAGGCCAAGTTGCTGAATAAATACAAGCTTACAAAGATTGATATCAGATCCATTATAAACTAATACTAGCCTAATGCCTATGTTGAAGATGCAATCCTGAATATAAAGAGGATGATCATTTTCGTAAACAGAAAGAGCGGTGGCTACCTCAGATGGGAAAGTAAGTTGTTTAGAAAATGTAGCTACAAATAAATGATATACATGACCCAAATGATTATTGGAAGGAATGTAAGTATTATCCAGGAGAGAGTTGATTTTAGCCTTACATTCAAGATTAGCTTACAAGAAGGCATCGATGGACATATCCATGGTGAGAGGATCCTAAAATATTGATTTAAGGAAGGGATTAGGATCCAAGTTGAATGTGGGTTCACCAAATGATTTAACAAAAAAAACTTTTGTAAAAACCTAATTACACAGTAACTGATAGAAATAATAAAGCACAACTGCTAGATACAATTAAATCATGCAATAAACTATTGAAATATGAAACCCTAAGTGCAAGAAAGAGAGAGAAGGACTTATCTAATTTGCACATTTCCTAGAATTGATCTGGACTAGAAAAATATTGAACAAGAAGGTCAGACCATCATCACTGTGCACTGTAAAATTTGGGACTGTCAAAAAAATCTGGACTAGGGCACCTGGACTAGTTCAGGGACATCTATGCATTAAAGTCTGATTTTGGGAGCCCGTGACTTCGGTCACACAAATGTCATTGATATTCATTATTGGTCACCTATGTTTCGTACCTTGATCGCTAGAAGTACCTATAACTTGTAAATTATAGATTCACCTGTAAAACTCAAAATACCACATCAAATCAAAAAAATAAATATGTAATATGGGGAGTCAGACTGACCCTAACGATCACCTAAATGAGTAAACTTATGATTGAGCATTACACTACATCTCAAACTTCTTGTAGTTATTAAGTGTGTGTGATAGAATCGTGCCCTAGGATGACCTTTTGAAAATGCACTTGATAGCAGGAAATATTTAGATGTAGTAATGTACATAGATGTGTGGATGGAATAATGAACTTCCCCTTCCTATGTAGTGTATGCAGAAAATGCAATCCCTATGCAATCCCTTGTCACTTGTATGGATGCTAGATGGATGCCTTGGATGCTCTTAGATGCCCTTTGGATGCAAGATTAGTTGGTGATAATAGATGCTTAGAGATTGGTCCTTAATTTTTGTCACATAGTTTTGTATTTATATGATTCCTTTGGTTGAATTTCACAATTGACAACTGGAAGGTTGGCCCATAAGAAAATAATATACCCAAAAGGAGTGAGTAAAGTGGAAAGAGGTTAGGGGAGCCTGGGCACTGGTGTCTTGGCTGAGCAGTTGGTTTTTGCGGTCATGAAAGATAAGAAAGTAAAGCACCAACTAGGATATAGGGTGTAAAAGACCAAAAAGAAGACAAGAAACAAAACAAAGAGACAAAATATAGTTGTTAATTACTAGTTTTCTCGCTTAGGAATCATATGAATATAAGTATTTTTTTAGGACCTAGAAATGTACCCAAGTGCATAATTTTATGTTTGCATAGTGTAAAGGCTACATTGTGGGAGGTGTGAGTACCAATAGAGTTTTCGGTGAAAGAGTGAAAGTGGGAAAGTGTGTAGAAGAAGAGCTTTGTCATGTTGGATAAGGTGACCTGTGTAATGAAAAAGATGCAAGTGGTGTTGAGGGTCCTTATTACCATAAAAATTTTCAAAAGTAGGCATTTTGAAATGCGGTGGATAGGGATGACATAATACCATGGGGTGAATAGGCTCATTACAAATGGTGCGATAAATCAGTGTGACTGGGAGTCCCACCAAATGTTAGGACTCAAGCTTAATAATGTTGTTAGGAAGGTGTTGACGAAGAAAATTAGGATGAGAATGAACATGGAAATGAATAGAAACCATGGGGAATGCCAGTAATTAGAAATTGGAAGCATGAGTGAAAAAATCTAGCAAGATGATAGGACTAGAAAAATCACAAGTCAGTCGTAGTTATGACTGACTCTGGGATAAGTTAGGAATCAAAACAATGTAGAGAATGAATTATTTGGAAGGGAATAAGTTAGTCACAGTTGCAACTAACTTTTGGAAAAATATGGTATGGAAAAATTGTATCACATTCACAATTGCGAATGAAACTCAGAAAATCAGAATTCATAATGGATGACAAAAAAAGATATGGCAGTATGAGAAGGGTCTATGAAGAATAGAAATAGTTGCGATGGCTAAGAAATAGTGAAGTGTAATGTTTTGATGAAGGTAGTAATGTTTTTTTGTCTCAAGGTGGAATAAAGAGGCTTGGTTTGTTGGCTTCCTATATAAGGTTCTCTCCCTAAATAACAAGGACTATTCGAATGAGCGTGGTACACTAGAAATTTTCTAGCTGTCAACTTTACTTTACCACCCTTGATTAACCAAGCTAGATTTTACTCTGCACAATCAATCAAATTGGGGCCATCACGAAGGATAACCTTGTCTCTAACCTCACAGGTGTACCAGTAAAGTAGGAGAGGGTAATTGTTTTGTTGGCCAATTCCCTCAAGGTGATGATTAGTATAGGGTTCCTGTGGTACTCCTCATAGTGAGTTTTATGGCTTATGTACAAGAACTTCTCACAATTATGTAGATGAGTATTTACCCTTATCTAGACCCGCAATATAGTTCATTCTTAATTTATTCCCTTAAGAAAAAATGTGTTTTTAGGTTTACACAGAAGCAAAATTACAACATAGTTGTAACTGTGACTACCCTATAACTAGATCATAAGATTTTTGTGTCAGAAATAGGTAATTTTGCATAAGATTTTTGTGTTAGAAATCGCAACTCAGTTGCAGTTGCAACTGGCCTCGAACCTTTTTTTTGTTTTTTTTTTAGCATACCTATAAGAACCAAATGTTAGATTGCAAAAAATGTTAGAAAAAATATGAAAACAAACCTAAAATAAAGAAAAAAACTTGATAGATTTAGAAAAATAAAAAAGAGTTACCCACAACAAAAAATAGACCCATAGTGGTCGCCAAAATGTATGCCTAGATTTGGATCACCTACAAGATGTGTTAGTTATAATGAAAACCCCAAACTAGATACTATAACAAAATGGGTTTATGTTTCCATTGTAAAGAGAAGGGAAATTGTGGTGTCTTTCATTGAATAAAGAGGGTAAAACTCTTCTGGATTTGAATTTAAACCTGCACACAAGCACACTTAAAAAATTTAGTTATTTTTGGTGGTCAAGGGACTTGCATCGATCAGACCCCTAACCCTTTTAAGGAGATAAAAGACACTTTATTGATGTAAAATGACAAAACAATAAATTAAATGACAAGTATACCTGACTCAGATCACAAGACAATCATAGTTTTGATTCACAAAAAATCACAAGGAGATCGCAAACCAATCATAGTTGTATTTCCTCCATGTGGTGAAATTATTCTAAAACAATGTTATAGTAAGCAAGATATTTCATTTTTCTTCTATTTCACTTCTTCAATACCTACAAAACTGAGATAGGCGAGAAAGAGATGTTAGGAATAAACTTAGGTTAATTCATCATTTACTAAGTTGTAATGTTAAAGTAATTAAATTTTATTACTTTAAATGAGTTAGTTGTTAGTTAGCTATTATCTAGTTGTCGCATCCCTAGATTAGTGGGGACTATACTATTGTTAGTTTATTGCTTTGGAATGTTCCTGGATGTGATTAGTTAGGGGTAATATGATATTTCTACATATTTTCCGTAGTTAGTATATTTGATCCACTTTATGTGGATGTTGTTACTGTTGTAAAATGTGTATAAACATTGCTACTTCTTCATTTGATATGAATGAAGGGTTTCAAGAATATTGCATTCTAAAGAAGAGAGACAGAAAAATCAAGTATATGATGTCAAGAATTGCTAAGAGAGGATGAAATGATGTGGGTGAGAGTGATTTTATAGATTTGGAGTGCATAGAGGAGTGGGACACACATGGGTGCAATGTGCATTGGACATGCACATGGGAAGGTGTGATGGAAAAAAATTAATTGTGAGTGGGCGAGGGTTAGTAAATAGGTGATGAGTTGTCTTTTATCCCCTTTTTGTGGATTTTTATGATTTTTTAGGCTTTTTGTGTTTTGTAATGTTTTGGGTGTTTTTGAGTAAGGCATCTTATGCGCAAGGTCTATTTTATAATGTCTACAAAACCTTCTAGAAATTCCTTGCTAGGATTTCCCACACTATTAGGTGGGACAAGGGCTTATAGCCTAAAGTATTTAGAAATAAGAAACATTTCATTTATATGCAATTCTCTCCATTAGCCTTTCATGGTATCTTTAGATATCCTAGGGAGAATTTTTCAAGGTTCAATTCCATTAAAAGCATGAATGATCCATTTAAAAATTAGACATTTATCTTGCAACAAAGGGAACAATGAATTCAAGGCCTCTTATGTCTTTTGGTGGAATGCATTGTTTCAAGGAGATAATATGCAATTATTTGTTTCCATCTCATTTTTCCTTAACGAATTTTCTATAAAAAAAAATAGTAAATAATGTTTAACATGATTTAGAAGGGAATAAAATGAAGAATAAAAGGCATGAGTAACAAGAAATAATTTGTTAGGAACTTCAATTCTTCTAGAAAAGAATAGGAGCTTGGATCTTGAATAGTAATTTTTTATGTGAAATTTATTCAAAAACTAGTGGCTATCCTCATGTCATTAAGATAAACTCCAATCCCAAAGGAAATATCCAAATATATGGTAATTTCTCCATGTTGAACTCAATAACACTTAGCAGAGATTCAATGGGGAGTAACAATATCTTGAATCATAATAAAATCAATCTTATACATTAAAAATTTAAACCATGATATAACACAATACAACTCAAACACATCCATTCCATGAAAAAAATCCTCTTCACTATTATGAAGGAAAATCATAATATCGTTAAGAGAATAGGAGTTAAGGGAAAGTGTTATTAAGAAGAAATTTTTTCTTGATAAGATTATTATCATGAGCTCTTTGTAGCAAATATCCAAGAGCATCCATAAAAAAAACATACAAAAAGGGAGAGAGAACAACCTTAGTAGATGGAATTCTAGTGAGAAAAGGATTAAATGAGCTAACTATTTAGTGAAAGTCTAGTTAGGGCATTATTAAACAATATTTTGATACATTGAACCATTTTTTCCCAAAAGCCAACTAGTTTAGCATATTGAGAACAAACTGTGATTTAATTCTGTCATATGATTTGTTGAAGTCAACCTTAATAACAAAATAAGATTCAAATGTTTTTGGCCCTATTATGCAAATTCCATAACCAAAACTAAGCTGTCCAAAATGTACCTCACAGGCCAATAAATCTCATTCTCTCAGGCCTAACAATCTCTTGCACCACAACTTTAATACATTTATTCATTTCCTGTATAACGATATTTTATGAAGCATTAAGGAGAATGATGGGCCTCCACCCAAATATGTTTTGTTTTTTATGGTTTCCTTTGAGAATAAGTTTTTTTGGCGGTTGTTTGATAAAGGTTCCAAGTGAACTAACTTTCTCACCCTCAAGATATACCTAGTAAAAATCTTCATACATTTTTGACCACTCGCTAATGAAAAATTCAACTGGTATACATCCACTCTATGATATTTTTCATCTTAAATTGATAAGAGAGCACACTCCAACTCCTCGGGGCTTAGGAACGTGTCCAAATGATCAAAAAGGTCACGTGAGATCTTGATGGGTATACATTAGCTCACTTATTTACTCAATTCTTTGTAAGATACATCATAATTATTCTCATTAATAAAGAGATCTTTGAAATGATGAATGAAGACATTGTTAATGTAGATAGAGGAGGAACATTTTCCATCATTTTATATGATGAACATTAACCTCATTTTTATATTTATAATTTAGGTGTTGGCTAGATTTTCTGCACAATTGAAAACATATGCAGTCATGAGATAAATATCCCTCATTTACCGGTGAGGCTCATGTGTAAGATTTTTTCAGTTATATTTTCTCATATCTATCTATTGGTTTTAATTTAACTGCATAGCCCATGTAACATAGCTAGGCAATTTTGTAGCAAGTAAGCAGCTCTAAGAAATGTATATACGTAGAAGAGGGAAATAATTGAATGTGAGAAGAAAATAAAGAAGACGTGCAACCTAACCAATAGTTGACAAGGTTGGTCACATCCACATAGGCGGAACAAATAGATCTTTAAATGCAAAATTTAAAGAAAAGGAAAGTTTTAGATCTAGATCTAAGATAACATAAAGTTTACGTAAAGATCTAAAAATAAATAAGAACAAATGTATTGTTGACACAAAGTTCTTCGGAAATCTACCTCCTCTCTATTCCTTAGCTTTTAGAAATATATCAAGGGTTTCAACTCAAATTCTGGAACACAAGAATGTTGATCACAATTTCTCATTCTTTAACCCGTAGGTTCTTCCTCTATTTATAGTGTATAGAGGGCAATTACAAATAGGAAGCTTTTAATGAATTCCCGCATGCAAAAGCTATAGAAAAGGGTAGCAGCTGACAATCTTCTCTTGGAATTCCTCTTTGCATGACATGCATAATTTTTAATTGAAAATAGAACCTTCTATTTTGCGTGTCTGCCACCTATTTCCAAGTAATTGACTTCTTCCAGTAACTTGAAGTAACGACTTTTAAACCAATCAATTAAGTTTTACAATTTAATTGATTACTCAATTAATTTTTTAGAGAAAATAAGAGAAAGAAGAAGAAAGAGGAAAAGAAATTAGAAGAAAGATACAACACTCCTAGTCTTGTTCTTTTTCCATATTCTGCATGCGGTTGACTCTTTTGCCTTTGATTCTCACCAAACTAGATCTGGAAATAGTTGGCTTGTTATTTACATGTAGGTGCTACCTCTGACATGCCTTCCCCTTTTATCCTTGAAGTTTTTCGCAATTCTTCTTCAGTATATGCACCAGTGCAATGTTTTTCACAAATAATTCAAGAAAAATTGTCACTCTTTATTTTTAATTGCATATGAGCAATTTTAAATTCTAGAAAGCACTCTGGGTGAAGGAAAATACAAGTAAATTCAATGAAGGCTTCAACTGGAAGATTGGGAGCACATGCAGAAGCTCCTGAGAGGAATTTTCCATTCACTAACTTCGTCACAAAGTGCGTTAGAAACAAGAGGATAAAATTTTTGCTAGAAGCCTTTGCAATTATGAGAGTTGGATCTACCAATGGCCTTGGATCTGTCAAGCAAATCAGTGATAAGTTCAGGGCCCATGTTTGTATCATTGATTTCGGTGATCCTGGAAGTTATGCATGATTCTGATGACCCCTCTCTTTCATCATGCTTCAACATGCCTACAATAATCTTTTTCTAAAGAGTTATTTTTCATTTATTTTTGCTAGAATCCCTTGTAATTAGATTAATTTGTGCAGATACTGCAATTTCTTTTGATTCAGAAGATATATTCAATGTACATGGCATTGAATTTGACTTCCTTTCACCAATATGAGTACCTGTGATGAATACCTACAATTGATTCAGACAAATATGGAGTCCATGGCATGAATACTCAATTTTCATCACCAAAATCTTCTTATAAATTTTACTGCCCTCTATTTTTAGATTTTTCTTGCATGCCAAACAAGCTAAAAAAATTGTTTTATTCGCTTGTGCACTCACATCAACATGTAGATACTTTGAATAATAAAAAGAAAGCTTCTTCAACGCAAGGCACAAAAAACCATATGCTTCCCGATAGTGGAAAATATTCTAAAAATAGGAAGTCAAAGCAATCGGAATTCCCACCCTACAATGCATCTCCAAAAATCCCATCTTCCACTTAAGTGATTTGACTTTCATAATGGGAATTTTCACCCTGTAATGCAGGTAAGAAATTCCCGCCTGCCTACTACTGCCAAAATTTCCATTGGCAACTTAAATCCTTCCTTCAAAAAGTGCGACTTGCATGGGTGAATAAATTTCTTTGATGGGAAAAAGTAACTTGTTACGCAGTAAAGAATTTCCCACCAGTGCTTTAAGTGACTTTTATTTTATAATGGAAATTTCCACCTAGCAATGCAGGTAAGAAATTCCTCCTTTTCACTTAAGTGACTTGACTTTCATAATGGGAATTTTTACCCTGTAATGCAGGTAAGAAATTCTCGCTTTTCACTTAAGTGACTTGACTTTCATAATGAGAATTTTTACCCTGCAATGCAGGTAAGAAATTACCGCTTTTCACTTAAGTGACTTGAGATTCATAATGGGATTTTTTACCATGCAATGCGGGTAAGAAATTCCCACTTTTCACTTAAGTGATTTAACTTGATGATGGAAATTTTCACCCTGCTAGGCAGGTAAGAAATTCTCGCTTGCCTGCCACCTCCAAATTCCCACTGACAACTTAAGTGATTTGAGTTGATGGGAAAATGTAACCTTCTAGGAAGACAAGATATTCCCGCTTGACTTGCCACCTCCAAAATTCCCACTGGCAGCTTAAAGTCTTCCTTCCAAAAAGCTTGACTTGCATTGTGACTTTTGCCTTTAAAATTTTGTGAAAACTCGTCACTAAAGGCAGCATGGAAATTGGACGTGGAAGGCAGCTTTGAAAATTGCAACTGGCATGAAGACTACATTTTTTTCCTTTTTTTTATTTTTTGGTGAAGAAAACACAAGTAGAGAATTAAATTTTCCATCTTTGGAAAGGGTTTGGGAAGATGTAGTAGCAAAACTTGCATGTGCCATAACTTTCATTCCATGTGGCTTTGTTTCAGGTGTCGTTTTATCTAAAAGCATATATTTTCTTAAGCTCTACGCATTAATGGCAATATTTTTCTTATTTTCATAAAATCCATTTTTGCACCTTTTTGGACCAAGCAACTTCTTGCAATCTTCTTAAAGAACCCTGAGCTTTGATCGTCTGTAGACATATTAGTAATTAAAAAAAAAACTAGATAGCTTCTTCAAAACCCTAAGCCTGGGGAAAGATCTGGCAAGAAGAATGAATAGGCTACAGGAATTGCCGGAGAAAACAAACCAAAACATAGACAAAAAGAAATAAAACAAAACAAAAACAGATGTGGGCAATTGCTAGAAAAATTTCTCCATTTAGGTGATCTGCAAAAATTCTTCCCCCTAGGTGAATGTTCTATGGTAATAATGATGGGGTGAAGTGCTTTATATAACCTAAATCCTCCAATTTTAGCTCAATCTATTTTTAAAAGAACTTTATTTATTTAATAAATAAATAAATAAAAATTCTTTCAGACAAAACCTGGTGAAGGGATAGAGTGAGTTTTAGCATGTGGGTATTTGGCAAATTTGGTTTTTATGACTCTCTGGGGTTACTTTAGAGCAATGCAAACAATTGTAAGCAAAACAAACACAAAACGACCTGTTACTTTGAAAAGAACGAATTTTTTTAAAAGGGGTAGTCCCAAATTTCAAGATGAAATATCGGGGACACCATTAGGTGTTGGAAGAAAACCTCAAATCTTTTATCCCTTCACATTCAGATAAGGTGAGTGTGTATTCCAGCCCCATTCCCCAATACAATTCAATTTGTTTCGTCTAGTTTTTCATAGTTACCATGGTGATTATAGCATTTTCATTTAAATGATAGAAAGGAGGCATATATGTCCTTCCTTAAGCCGCCTCCTTAATAATCTTTCTTTTAATCCAAGAAAAAAAATTCAATCAAATCGTCTTATCTTGTTTTTCATAGTTACCATGATGATTATAACATTTTCATTTAAATGATAGAAAGGAGGCATTTATGTCCTTCCTCAAGCCACCTCCTTAATAATCTCTCTTTTAATCCAAGAAATTTTTTTCTTTAAGGTTAGACACAAAAACATTAGATAAAAGAGGTACATCTATCAAAAGGTTCTTGCTACCAAATGATCCCATTATCCATTTGTTAGGGTTTAGAGACCGAGTTCCAAAAAACAATATGTGCAATCATACAATCCTTATTGTTAATAGGTTGTGTGTAGCTACCATTGTGATTATAACATTTTCATTTAAAAGATAGAAAGACGGCATTTATGTCCTTTCTCAAGCCTCCTTAATAATCTCTCTTTTAATTCAAGAAAAACTTTTGCTCAAGGTTAGACCCCAAAAAAAGACAAAAGAGGTACATTTATCAAAATGTTTTTGCTACCAAATGATCCCATTATCCCTTTTCTACGGTTTAGAGACCAAGTTCCAAAAAAAAAAATAAGTGGTCCCATCAATACGTATACCCCTCCTCCTAAACGAGGGAAATCCAAACAAAATTTTAAAAAAATCAAAGGGATTCTAAATGGAATGCGCCTTGATTTGAATCATTTTGTTCGGATATCCTTTCGGTCTTCGAACAAGGTTCCGTATACCCAAACCAATTTGCCATACTGAAAACCGATATCCAGCATGAAGGCCAGAAGACCCTATCCCCGACTCTCTTAAGTTGTGGCCTTTATGAATAGTCCCTGCAAGGGGATGTCAGATAACTAGGAAGTATTGCCCCCACTTGCACTCAAAGGTTATCAGCCGAGAGTTGAACCCACTGTACCTCGTTAAAGATCTGTCCCCAAATATATATCTATTCGAGAGCTACCACTCCACTTCCCCCTTTCCACATAGGAAGAAACCAGTATAGTGTTCAGTCAACATGCACGGTCACATAAATGTTGTGAACAGTCTCTTATTATAAAGCAGACCTGCAACTGCTATATAGACAACCTCCCATCAAGTGATACTCTCGATTTAGTTACCAAGAGACTCAAACTCCCAACAACAACTACTATATTTTAGATTCTAGTTTTTGTTGCTACACTACCCGCCTAACTCAATATCCAGTTTGTTTGGCAGAGGTGTCCCTTCCCGAAAGATGCCCACAATAATTGTTGTTAATAGGTTGCACATTGTGTTTCTAAGATAATTATAGAAATGAGTTTTAGAGACCGAGTTCCACAAAAATGACAAGTGCAGCTTGTTGGTAATAGGTTACCCATTACCAATATGTAAGGTAATTATAAGAATGGGTTGCCCATTCAATTTGTAAGGTAATTATAGGAATGAACTTTTAAGATCATTAAGCGAGATGAAACTTAATAGGAATATGATGAAATAGTGTGGCAACAAGGTCTAAGTAAACCATTTAACTTTGACCAAAGGAGATGGTTGAAAGGATTTTGGAGTAAATAAAATCTGTCTAAACAATTTAATAGTATGTCCAGACCTTTTTTGTAATTTTATCAAACGAGCCAATGTTTCTATTGAGTATCACACTTCGCAGGGAGTGTAAGATTCACACCTGTAAACCATCCAATTTAAAGTTTTTTTTTCTCCTCAAAGACTCAACAAAATGTCATATGATCAAGTCTTATAAGATCCTGATGTGTATAAATTTGGCTCGGTCCTTTACTCAATTTATTGTAATATACATAATGAGCATTCTCATTAAGAAAAAGAGATTTGAAATAAAGATCTTTGAAATGGTGATTAATTAATGATGATAGAGGAAGAAATGTAATAATAAGAACTTTGAAATGCTGATTGAAGACATTCTTAATGTTGATAGAGAAGAAATAGTTCTAATGTTGTATATGATTGGATTTTTTTTTTCCAATTTTGATAGAAGAGGAATAGTTTCTGTTGCTGTTTATGGTAGACATTATCTTCTTTTTATATTTTATAATAGTGTTGCAAGAAAAAATTGGTGCCTTTATCCTTCTATCAACTTTCTTCTCTCACACACAGGTGAGATGAGTGTGTGAGCCTCTTCCTTTATACAACTCAAATTCTCTACTCTGATTTCTTTTTTTCATTAACACCTCCAGTAATTTGAAATTTTTTATTTTTAGAATTAGAAAAAAAAAAGAGTTTACATTTTTCCTCAAAACATCCTCATTATTGACCTGTTTTTCATAGACATTACACACCCCCCCTCAAAACATCCTCAGTATTAACCACTCATTCATAACTATTATAGTGATTTGAAAATTTTCATCTTATTTCTCTTTTTTATAAGCATCATTCATAATTAGGGCCAAAAAATTTTACAACTTTCCTCAAAGCATCCTCATTATTGACCTCTTACATAACCATTACAGTGATTTGAAAATTTTCATTTCAAAGATTTAAAAAAAAAGAGTTTACAGTCTTCCTCGAAACATCAATTGAAATGCGGGCAAAAACCCAGCCCGAAATCAAGATCTACAAAAACATGGTAAGATGTTATGATCTCAATGTGCAGATTCATTAATACTTCTGGACTTAATTTAATTTCGATATTTAATCGACTGAATCGACATCGCCTCGCGGGGAAAATACCCCCTGATGCGGAAGATATATACCTCCCTCTGGCCCTGAAGGAACCCGTTGATCTATTGCTTGTTGGAATTATCCCTGACCTGAAGTTTTGGTATAAAAATTTATTAAAAGATCGAACGAAATTTATCGTTCTATCAAGAACTTATATTCCCCTTCCGATATATTTAGACACTGAATTCCAAACTATAAGAGTAGGCTACAAATTTAAGCTTCTATCTTGGAGTATCAAACTTCTCGTGAATGGGGTAAAAAACTTCTCAAAAGTGTTTCGAGAGTGGAGCCATGCTCCAAATTCGATAGGAGAATGTTTGTAGCAGACAGATCCACTTTTATGTTTCTTCTTTTTCAATCATAATGAAGTTTTGCTCCAACAATCCACTCAGGGGAGAGAAGGTTCCATAGCCAAAGATGAGTTCGTTCATGAGAAATGATTCACATTACATTTGGAGCCCCTGGAACGTATCTCGAATTCTTCAAGCGAGTTCTGCACTAACTAACAAGGGAGTCTGTTTATCTCTCTGAGCTTGAAATCCTCGTATTAACAAAGAGGGATTTATGGATTGTGTTTATCTTTCTGAGCTTGCAATTCTCTTATAAAATTGAAGAGGGGTTTAAATAAAAAACATTCCTCCTCTCCACATGGGCTACATTTATGAAGATTTTATAAGATTATAATTTCAAAAAAAAATCCAAACAGCCCAAGTATTTCTGCTTACAACCTAATGAAACATTTTAGAGAAGAAGTTCATACATCAATTTTTTATCAATCCAGTAGTAGTAGTAGTGTTACAATGTATTAAATAGATTTTGTGATTATAATAAATAAGTTCAGAGATTTTGTGATTACAATAAGTACTGTTAATTTGTTACTGAGAATTTAAAATAGAACTTCAAAACTAAAATCCAAATGCCTCTAAATAGACACCTTAATCTATTATGCTTTCACAACCAAATTATTATCACATGAAACACTTTATCCACATTCAACACTTTGCCCCAACAGATTGTATTGAAATTTTATCCACCATAATAATAGTAAGCTGTACAACTTGGATTATTGGATCATAAAGGTAAGTCAAGCCTGCAATTTCATGTTTCTTGAAGGCAGATACTCATTTCATACATACTACAGGAGGAAAAAAGATAATATTATTAACATCATAGCTACAAGAGGGAAAACAATTATGTACAAGAGGGAAGACAGTGCATATATTCTCTTCAATGAAAAGATAAAACCACCACCATCATTAACAACAATCACATATCTACCAGATATGACATCTGATCCAGGTTGATTCAGCCACCTTATGTCTCTTTCACTCCAACAGATTTTATGGTATCTACAGTCTTGTAGCTGCACATTTAAGACATGAAGAATATGTGTAGCATAGTACAGCTTCATGGGTTTTTAATATTCAAACATTTGTTTAAACAGGTTGTTCAACAAATATGCCTACCTGGTGTCACAATCAGGCCTTCAACTTGGAAAGTTCAGAGTCTTTCTTTGTATTCTTCCCCACTCGCCTGAAAAAACTCTTGTTCACAAAGTCCTCAGATTTCTTGAGGGCAAATTCAGGGTCATTCACTTCAGGCATGTCTTTTTTTTTCTTTTTATCAACAACCACATTGGGGGAATGAAGCACCTGCTGCTTCATTGTAAGGATCCCCATGAATACTGCCATCAGAGTCATCCCAAAAATTGTGTATATTGGGAAAAAATCAGGTTTCAGTAATCTGCAAACCAATGAAACAAAAACAAAAAAATGTTGTTATGCCTTTCATGAAATTCCAAGGTAAGAGATGAGAGTATCAATATAGTCCCAGTAGAAAGAAATGTTTTTTTGAACATTAACACCAAGACCAAGATAACCGGGAAAATGTTTGAGTAAAGTCCTGCATGAACCAAATCTAGATAGTAGAGATGATAAATGCACAATAAAACTGCAAATCTAAGCTATAGAAATGGTAAAAACTCCCCAATAACGTTGTATATATTATCTTTGGAAAGGCAAGGGTCTCACAAAAATTCCGGAATGCTAAAAGCCCCCTAAACCTATATGTAATCTTCAGAAAGGGAAAAATTACACCCAACTTCTTCAACAACCCAAATCTATGAGGAAATCACCTGGTCCACTTGATAGTAAAAGATTTGACCCGTGCAAGGAAACACATACAAAACTAAAACATTCTAAGAGAAAACAGATTAATCAAACAATAGATGGAATATGCAGCTATATGGATCATCAACCTCAAGGATCCTGAACTTGCTTCTCCTCCTCCTCCATGGGATGCTGATGATGCATGGGGCTGCATCCTGAACTGGGTAGAGCTAGAAAACTGCCTGCCATTCTGATAATTTGACAGAATGCTTCTCCAATAAACCTGCCCATTTCATCGTATGGTGATCTTAGATTTCATAATCCAAAATTGAGCAGAACCAAAATATTTTTTGTTTCCGTGAGACATTCAAAATAGTTCTAAGTAAATTTGATAGAAGAAGAAAAACCATGGCTGTGGGTTAATGATTTGAAGCTTACTGTTGCTCTAGAAGCCATCATGAGTGTATTTTTGTTTGTTTTCCCGCTTGGTCAGATAATGAGATGAAGACAGACCAGTTGAATATTTTCTATGCAGTGTATGCTGTGATTTGAGTAAGGCGTAGATGATTATATAACAAATACATTGAAGGGTAGAATAGAAATTTACAAACTTACACTTGTTATTTCAATAATCGGCCACCTCCCAAGAGCACCCATTACGTTGCCACGTTATATTCTAGGTAGAGCATTATATTTTTACACGTATCGAATCTCTGATCTTTAAGTCAATGATATCATTACACAGTCAAATAGGAGTGTATCATCAAATGAGATATAGTGCTACGAACTAACGGTAAAGAGCAATGCAAAAAGTTACCAACCCTTGAGATTAAGAAAGCCCACACATTAAAAGTTAAAATTAATTGCTAGTATTCCTTCGGAAGTAATGTAATGGAGATGTCAATACGGATGCTTTAAAAAACTTAAAGTCAAATAAGTGAAATATTATAAAAGGAAGAGGATGGTGAAGAAGGGGATTGAGGGATGAGTCGTCCACAAGTGGGGAAAATGATTGGGGGAATCTATTTGAAACTCTTTTTTCATCCGAGAAGACACATATGAACCACGTGTAGATTTTGTCAATCATTTGAAGGCGAAAGGGGGCATGGTGCACAGATTGTTGAGGTAACTTACATTGGCGATATCTTACAAAGTAAACCCTTATCGATCAATACTTGCAATGTCATCCCTTGTCTTTTGTGGATAGTTAGAGCACGCCACAATTTAAGGGAGTTTGCTTTTGCGTGTCGTGGGCTACATTAGAGATACAAACATGTTGAGGGGACTTGACATCCCATGTAGAGCCGATGGAATAGTTGATTTTGATAACCAGGAAACATAGCAGGCCAGGTGGTTTTGCACCATGTTGATAGACCATTATCTTGTGTCATTCTCCACACTTGCCCAAGAAACAACATATATCAACCACAAGAGTTTTCTGTGCACATTTGTATTTGATATTACTTCTTGGATATTCTAGGCTCTTAACACTCATTACATTTGAAGTGTTGTCATGTGTATTATCGTATGCCTGTTATTTTGAAATTTCGTTGTAGCTAGTAATGTTGTCATCAAAGTTTGATTATGCAATATAGCACTACTCTGATTACTTTCTTGTTTCTCAATCAAAGACATGGATTCCACAACTATAATCACGACTTCTATATTTTATATTTATCAAAATTAAATGCACTAATCGTCAATTATTTAAATGTTATTTTCTAATTGTATATATATTTAATGATAAGAAGGGTATTCTAAAAAGATTCTCTAGCAAATCCCGTGAAGAAACCAAACTGAATATGATTATTCTAATATTATGTATTATATGCATTTTTATGAGGGTTGTGGCAATTCATGATACATGTTGTATTTAAGATATGAAATTAGACGACGACATACTTGATGACACAAAATTTGAGAATTTGAACCCTACATAGTTCTAATTAAGTCTTTCACACATGAAATGAGGTGTGTGTAATAAGAGTGGAGTCAAAAGGGATCTAATAGACGAGTTCAAGGGAGTTTGTTAGCCCACTTGAAAGCCCACAAATACTCAAATCCCTCCACTATTTATCAAATACCACATAGGTACACAACCCTTGTGGATTGGTTTCTAATATGGGACTTGAAACTATATGAAGATCACAATTTGAATTGGGACCTCAAATTCTATGGCAGGGTTTTCGGATTAATACTGACAACCTAGAATTTTGATATCAGGAATGTGTTTCAAATTATTGGGTTATACAATAGAAAAATAGTGCATTGAACACATCTTTGACCTCTCATAAATTTGATAAATCTGGCAAAAAGAGAAGTGAAAACATTTTAGGGAAATCATCATTAGACAACAACAAATTTGATGATGCAAGATTTGAGAATTTGTGTTAGATAATATATTTCTAATGAAGCCTCTCATGCACAAAATCAGGTGCAAATAAGATGTGTGGAGTCAAAAGGGATACAATAAAAAATTTGAGGGGAGTTGGACAACCTAGTTGAAAGTCCCCATAAATCAAATCCATCTTCCATCTATCAAAGACCACTTACACACATAACTCTCGATAGGAATATGGGACTCGAAACTGTATAGAGATGGAATTTAGAAGTGGGACCTCAAATTATATAACCAATTCCCATGGTGGATGTGATTTTTGATTTATTCATGAAGCTTTCAACCAAGACAAGAGATCCCACTTTGAACACTCTAACTTGGGCCTAATCGCCTTCCTTCGCCAATGTATGGTGTTTAACAAAAAATGTTCACCACCGTCGCTCGAGTGAGTTTCATTTTGACCTAACATTGAGTACCCTTTTCAACTTACATACAAGTGAGATCAGAGCCACTATGCACTGCATGTAGAGACACATTGTGATGTCAAATTCCTAGGTGAAGTTCAAGATGGGAAACGAAATGACCAATCAAATATTTGATCTATGGGATGAACTGTGGCAATGTTACCTTGGAGAAATATTTCATTCCCCCTTACATCCATGTACTGCATTAGCTGCATAGAAAAACTACCTAACTTACCTCCATGTCTTTTTTTTCAAGGCTACAATTTTGTAGAGAAATGCTTTCATAAATATCCCAAGAAGAGGTGGACAATATCCCATGTGTTTAATCATTCCTTCCTTATTTGCTATTAGGAGCCCATATCTACAGGGATGTTATAAAGTCATACTTCAATGGAAAAAAAAAATGCTCCCTTACATATATGTTGCTTATTAGTATTTTTCTATCCTTGCTCATAATCTAATTATGAACACACCAATTGACGCAATTAACAATTCTTTTTCTTTTCAAAAAACTAACAATTTTTTGATTGATGACATGTTTCTTTTGAAATATGAAGATGAAAGTTGGATGGTTAATGTTTTAAAATTATGCAACTGCAAAGAACAAGATAATATATGATCCATAAGTTTGTTTTTAAATATATATATTTTTAATTTAACAAAGTATTCTCTCTATATAGAGGAAGGACGAAAATTTCCCAAGAGCCAAAGAAAGATGCAGAAATGGTGGTGGTGCCAACTTTTTCATCATCTTCACTAGTGTGTTACCCAATGCTACAATAGCACCGCCACTGCTACTGCATTGGAATGGGGAACTTTCTTTTGGTTGTTATGTTAATGATGGGGGTAGTGACATGTATCGAAGTGTTGTTCATATAGTTGATTAACCACCTATAATAAACACATCTATATGTAGACGAGGTATCCATTTATGACCTCAATGTGATTGATGGCTCGGTTTCCTCCAACATGTAGTTCATCATCTTATTTAATAATACTAAATGTAGGTGGACCATTCGTTACAATAGGATGGTGTTGTTCATGACTTACAAAGGATGTCTCATCACCATGAAGAACCCCTTGTTAAATTTGAATTGGAAATGCAAAATCATCTTCACTTTCTATCCCAACATTGTAAAGAACTTTGTGCTAGAGTATCCTGGTGTGTATCTGTTGGCAAAAATATTTTTTCAAAGATAAAATGTAGATTTTGTCAATGCTTGTAGGACTAAGTCACTACGCTTTAAGATGGGGAAGCTCCCAATTATTAAAGGTTAGAAATATATGTACACTATGCTATCTTCTAGGGTGGTCAAAGACTGAGGAATGTGCAGAAAAACCCTTGCTATGATTGAAGTAATATATGTGAGAGAGGGAAATATATGTAAGTGAGGAGATGAAAATGAGGAAGAGAAGTGTATTAATGAGCTGAAATTAGATTTCATTAACTACAATATAGATATATTTCTAGTTCCAATAAGAAGACACATGCAAACATATGTAAATTATAAAGAGTGAAACAATAATAGAGATTTACACAAAGTTAAATTGTTGATTTTCACAACTTGAATTGTTTTTTTTTCAAAAATTCAATTGATGGTTGCTTCTCATGAGAAATCAAAAATTGTATTGTTTGGTTTAAATCAAAACTTGAAGACTCAAATTGTTAAAAAGGTGGATATTCGTCAATCAATAAAATGGGAAAAGCCTCATGATAGCTGGGCTAGACTTAATTTTGATGGAGCGTCGAAAGGAAATCTTGGTCTTATAGGGGTAGGGGACATCATTCGAGACAATTCAAGTTCTTTAATTGTATCCTATGTTGAACCTCTAGGTTCTAAAACCAATAATTATGTTGAGGCCTATGTTTCTCTAAGGGGTTTAATGGTAGCTAACTCCCTTCATTTAAAGAAGCTTCAAATTGAGGGGGACCCACTTTACATAGTTCAAGCTATGAAAAGGGAGGCGAAGATCAATATTAATATTGGAAATATTATGGAGGAAAATTTTAAGCTTCTTCCTTAGCTCAACATTAAACATGTGTTTAGGGAATCCAATCAATGTGCAAATAGGCTCACCAACTTTGAAGTTCAAGCACATACTAATTCATCATGGATATTGGATGCTTCCCTTCCAACTGGCACTCTAAGTTTATTAAATGATGAAAGATAAAAGTGATTTGGAGTGTGTGGTGGTGACTTGGCATTTTTCTTCCATTATTCTGGCCCGTGTGAAGTTATTGTATCCTTGTGTTAAAACAAGGTACTTCATTTTCAAATTTTGTATTGCTTTGTTGTGTAACTTGTAGGTTCATTTACAGTTTTCGACTAGGGGAGGTGATAGGGTGAGAGTGGAACCTCCATCTTGTGTTGGTTTGCAAAGAGATACTGTTATCTGTGAAAGTTTCAGAAAAGGAGGTTTTACTACTTTTCTGGTTAAACTAAAAGAGCATGATTCAAGGCTTTCCTATGAATTTTCTACGTCATGGAACAATGGCATGGTCATGGTTCAGGGGGTTATCATACATGTGATTGAAGACTTCATTGCTAAAGTTATTGGTATGGATACCGAGGGTCTAAAGATCTGTAAGGATCAATCAAGCTGTACTGAGGAACTTGACGCCTTTTTCAATATTGATGAGAAGATGCATTTCATGGAAGATGGAATTGTGAGATTGGATTTACCTTATTGTTGGCATGCAATTTTCTTCCACATTATGAAATATATAACCTTAGATGGGAAATATAGAAAGATGCATACCCATCACTTTACTCTGCTTATTCATTTCTGGCGAGAAAGGAAAATTAACATTCCTTTTTTATGTTTAACTCTGTGCAAGCCTCAATTTGTGAGTTTCAAGTGGAAAAGGTGGTAAACCCTCTCCACCAGGGAATTATTTTATTTTTGGTTAAAGCAGGATCCCCTGTCCCAGGTACTAGGGCTCCTGGTGTTAATTTTGGGGAAGACTAGGAAGATCATCTTTCTTTGGCGGATCGTCAGAAGCTTTTGGAGATGAAATCTAAAGCTCAGAAGGGTTACAATGCGGCTTATTCCCTTCAATTTCTCATGAAGGAACTTCTTTTGGTGCTCAAGAAGGGAATAATATTATAAAGTTTCTTTCTCACATGATGGAAGCCCAGGAGAATATGGTGGAGCGGCTTAAGGATGAGAATAGTAATTTGATAAAGAATGTTAGGGGAATGAAAGAAGATTTGATCATTTATGGGTAGAGGCTTGACACTTTGCAGGATAAGGAGGTTGTGGAAAAGGGTAAGATAATGAGATTGGTTCTGAGTAGTTCTGAAGACAAAGAAACCCTTGTGCAGAGGTAGTCGAGGAATGAAGGCCCAAGTTCGAGGAATGTAAATTATTCTATCTAAGTGGATTGTTCGCAGAATTTTTGCTGACAAATATTGCTATATTATGTAACCTTTGTATCTACTTATGTCTTTGTAATCAGTTTTTTTTACTATGGTTGGGCTTGCTATGATTCAATTCCTTTTTGACTCATGCCCTTAGCTATATATTTTTTTGTACTCTGTGATCTTTAATGATATATCTTTTGTAATGGCCCTTGGAGCCTATTCAACAATTATCAATCAAAAAAATTGTTGATTTTCATTCCATTTCAAAAGGCACAAAGTCCTAATGTCATTATCAAATTTTCATACCTTCAGCTGAGTGAAAAGGGGGAGAATGGAGGAAAATTTCTAAGTAGGAAATAGAAGAATTACAATATGCTATAAAGAGAGAGAGAGAGAGAGCCAAAAAATGACCCTTTGGAATGGAGAGGCCATCCAAATTTAAAGTATCCTTAGACATGATCGTTCATCTCCCTACTTGAATTTTCATATTCCGGGATGGAGATATGTTATATTTCCTTATTTTTTTTAAAAATTTTTTTACAGTGAAGGAATAGAAAGTCACTTAAGTGAAATAAGACAAAAAGAGAAAAAATGCAACCTCAACAAAGAAATAGAAAACACTTAAGTGAAAAGAGTCACTTTTATAAAAGAAGTAATTTCTTCCTGAAAGAGAGAAGAGACAATAATGTAGGGGGAAATCTAGAAGAGGTAGATCCCTAGATATGTTGGAATGGAGGAAATTTGACATTGTAACAATTAAATTGCAAACATGTGACCACGTATTGGAATTCACTTCTCTTGGGATAATAGTGTTCCCTAAAACATTGACCCATGAATCTTCTACTTTTAAAATATTCTTATCTTTCCCAAATCAATTTGAAAGCTCCTTGGTTGCTTCTAAGATAGTGTTGTAGATTATGTCCATCTTATTCATCGAGTCCACACAAACATTCTAAGAGTGAAACAAGTGATCTTTGATCCTCTTCACAAACCGCTCATTGAATTCTTCCATTTTTCTCATCTCAGGATTGTTATCATTAGGTGGTGAATAACCCATGTCTCGAAAATCCATACCAATTTTTGATTTCAACATTTCATTCCTTTATAATAGGGGAGAAATATCATCAATTTATTTCTTGAGGGTGTTGATTCTACATTCGATGGTTTTCACCCATTTATTTGAAATACCTCATTCGTCTCATAGGAAGACTCCTTTGGAAAGAAATAATTTCTGATATGAGTTGTCTAGGGACCTAACATCTGGAATCAAATATTCCCAATGAGATATTGTAGTATGTCATGCCTACATGATGCTCTTGATCTTAAGAATCACCATCTCCATGTATTCGTACACCTTTCTTATTTTATGTATGAAATTGTAACCACTATTCAAAATACTTTCAACCCATGATTCAATGACTCGCTTTCTTGCTAAATATTTGAATCTCTTCCAAAATATTTTGATCTAGGCTCCAAATGGGGGAAAGGGATCGATTTGAAGAGAAAGTAGAAACATATGGATTCAAAAATGTTGTGATGTATGAAGAAACAACACAAACATGATCTTCTAATTGTTGTTGAGTATTCTTTCCCTTTTCCATCCTTTCATTCATCCTTGATACAGATTCTTTCAAATTGTGCACATCCCCTTTAAAAGGAACGATAACCAGTTCTTACCAAGTTAAGAACACAGATGTTAATCAAACACCACGATCAATAAGATGAAAGAAATTCACCAAAATAACTTTACATAAACCTTTGCAAACAAATGAGAAGAAATATCATATATTATGGAACTAAATGAAATACAATGAGAATGGGCTATGCTTATATAGGCAAGGAATAACAATCTAAGAACCAATTAAGGTTGTATATCAAGCCATAAATCAAGGAATGAACTAGTCATCAAAGAATTAGTTAAGTCCATAGATTTAGGAGAGAACTAGACATCAAGGATCTAGTCAATACCATAGATTAAGGAAAGAACTAGTTGATACCATAGATCAAGGAAAGAAATATATCTAACAACTAGATAATATCCCCCTAATATCTAAACAAATAAAACGAAATATCCACACACATAAATGGGTGAAGATAAATACAATAAAGGTAAATAAAGTACTTAGGTGAACATGAGCTAAGGTAAATACATACTCTAATACCCCCGCTCAAGTGAAGTTAGGGGCTAAAATAGAAGTGGCATGTCCATAGTATGAGTCCCGACAACTAGGCCTCATGAGGTACTCATGTACAATATATCCATGAAGAAATATCAAACCAAAAGAAGGAAAGAATCCTACTAGAAGGAAAGAGAAAGAAGAAGGAGGAATATGTTCTCATGAACACCCCCCAAGAAGAACTTCTAAAACCCCAAGCATTCCACGCAATTCAAGGTAGCGAGGTGATGCAAAAGGCTTCATAAATATGTCCATAACCTGTTGTTGAGTCAAAATGTACTCAAAGAAAAGAAATCCATCCTGAATGTGCTGAGGAATGAAGTGGATGTGTATCTCAACATATTTGGTCTGCTAGTGCTCAAATGGGTTGCGAGAAATGTGCATTGCACTTTGGTTGTCACACTAAAGTACAGTAGGTGAATCCTATGGGAATCCAAACTCTGTCAATAACTAACAAAGCCAAAGAATTTGTTGACTCGTTGTAACTGCTGCCCTGTACTTTGCATCTGAAAATGAAAGTGTAATATCTTGTTACTTTTTGCACACCCAAGAAATTAGAGAAGAACCAAGAGAAAAAAGATAGCCACAAGTGGAACGTCTATCATCAATAGAACCTGCCCAATCTAAATATGTATACCTAACTAACTGAGTAGAACCCCTAGTGTAGTGTAAGACAAAGTGGGAAGTTCCTTGCAAATAGTGCAAAATACTTTTAGCAGCCTTCTAGTGACTACTATGAGGAGAATGTGCAAACTGAGATACAAGCCCTACTGCAAATGAAATATCAGGGTGAGTATGGGTCAAGTACATGAGACTTCCAACCAACTACCTATACAAAGTGGGATCACAAAGTAGAGTGGTACATGTGGAAGTAATAATAACCCCATACTGAAAAGGAGATGGACTTGGCTTGTAATCAGCCATATCAAAGCACCGAAGAAGATCATGGGTGTACTTTTGCTGACTCAAATCAATCCTTGAATCTGTCTGAGAAATCTACAAACCAAGAAAATAATGCAATAATTCAAGATCTATCATGTCAAACTGTGTAGAAAGAGCCCTTTGAATAGTTTAAATGTGGGAATAAGAGCTTTGAGTAAGTAACAAATCATCAACATACAAGACAAGTATCACAATATCCTCACCAACATGCTAGAGATACATTGTATGATTGGAGTGGCAATGAACAAAACCAATAGATAGAAGAAAATAATCCATTTTCTCATACCAAGCTCGAGGGGCTTGTTTGAAACCGTAGAGACACCTTTGGAGCCTACAAACAAGAGAAGAATCTTGAAAAAATCCAGTCGGTTGCTCCATGTATATTTCCTCTTGTAAATATCCCTATAAAAAGGCACTCTTCATGTCTATCTGGTATACGGGCCACCCCTGTGATGCAACAATAACAAGTACAAGACATACATAATCCATCTTGGAAACGGGTGTAAAATTCTCAAAGTAATCAATACCTTCAATTTGTGAAAAAGCCTTTGTAACAAGATGAGCCTTATACTTGTCAATGGATCCATCGGCTATCTATTTGGTTTGGTATACCCACTTACACCTAACCATCTTTCTTCCTTTAGGAAGAGATACCAAATCCCAAGTATGATTCTTCATCAAAGAAGAATACTCATTTGCCATCACATCATCCCGCTCCTGTACCTTATGATCCTTTGAAAAAGACTGTGGATCCTCAAAAAATGTGTGACACAAAAGTCCAGAACTTGTAGAATGTGTGTGATGATGTGTAGTGGGTGGAAGATCCTATATGAAAGGTGTTGCCTTAGAAACTGTAGTATGAGACCACTTAGGCATAGTGAAAACATAAGTGGGAATAGGATCCTCAATGACATATATAACCTCCTCAAAGAAAGAATCATCAAGATGAGATGAAGAAGGAGGAGGAGGAATGGAATAAGATGAAGAATCATGAGAAGTGAAGCACTCATCAAACTGAACATGTGTTAGAAAAATAATGTCATGAGTATCAGAATCTAGAAGTCGATAATTTCTCATGTCCTCACAATACCAGGGGCTACAAATATTAAGGGTTTTCTCTTCTTATCCAAAGCTTTCCTTTTTTTCTTTGGCACAAAGGCCCAAGCATGGCTCCCAAAGACTCAAAAAAATGAGACATTTGGCTTAATGTTGGACCAAGCTTCCTCTATAGTCAAATGCTCAAGTGCTCTGTGTGGTGTGCGATTATGAATGTAGTCAACACGATTAACTACTTCTTCCCAATAGACAGGAGGTAAATCTCTAGAATGCATCACACAATTAGCCATTTCCTTTAAAGTTCTATTCTTCTGCTCTACTAAGCCATTCTGTTTTAGAGTATGAGGAATATAATGCTTGTGAATAATAATGCCTTGAGTTGCCAAAAAATAAGAAAAATCATTGTTGAAGTACTCCCCCCATTATTAGTGTGAAGTTCTCTATGTAACTTGAAGATTGTTTCTCGACCAAATTCTTGAAGACTTTGAAGTGTGAAAAAACATCACTTTTGTACATGAGAAAATAAACCCAAGTATGCCTCGAGAAATTATAAATAAAGGTAAATGCATATTTAGCTCCATTGAAAGAGGGGGTAGGAAAAACCATGAAGTCACTATGCACAAGCTCAAGTGGTGAAGAAGCTCTCTTGGATAAATTCTTAGGAAATGGATCTTGGTGTTGTTTTCCTAATGCATAGCCAAAGTAAACTCCCTCAAGACAAGAAACTCTAGGAAGACCATCTACCATACCATGAGTGCTCAACTCCTTCAAATATTTGTAGTTAAGATGTCCAAATCTTTCATGCCAAATATTGCTCTCTGAATCTGCATGAGAAACCAATCCTGTCCCTATAGAGGAAGTGTCATAAAAACCCTCAAAGTGATATAGTCTACAACTATGATCAACAATACCCTAAGCAACAAGTGAATAAGGCTCCAACAAATTTCTTACTTCTTCCCTATGTGGTGTAAGAGTCACTATTTTCCCTTGACTAGAATGACAAATTTGATATATAGAAAGAAAATTTGTAGTGATGTTAGGAACATATAGTGCATCTTGGATACTACCACCATCAAGTTGTATATCACATTTTCCCTTAATAGAAAGAAAGGAAGAATCTCCAACCTTAATTTTGGAAGTAGAACTCAAACCTAGAGAAACAAAATACTCATTGGAAGAAGTCATGTGATGAGAAGCACCAGAATCTATAACCCAAATGTTTACAAGTGGTGACTGAGATCTCCCAAAAACATTAAGTGCTTTGCCATGTTTATTAGAAGGAGGTGGAGTGGCGATATAAATTTCATGTTTCTTGACTACATCCTTTAAAGTGTGCATTCGCTTATAACACCTATGTTATTCATGACCACTACCCCCACAAAAAGAGCATGAAAGGCTAAACTTATTCTTGGATTTAGAAGACTCCTTGGGTTTAGAGTTGTTTTCTTTGGGTTTAGGATCACTTTGAGATAGAGAAGGGGTGGATTTGGTTTTACTTTTTGATTTTCCCTTTCCCTTAGGATTAGATGCAACTAATGCCTTTTGAGAGGTGGAAGATTCAAGGTGAGACAATTTGGATTCTTCCCTAGTAAGTCTTTCACAAAATATTTCTAAGTCAAGCATTTTGAGTTTTTCACCTAAGGCATCCATGCTAGATAAAAAGGTTGAAGAAAAGATTTGAAATGGTCCTCTCAACTTGGATAGAATCAAGTAAACACACTCTTCATCTTTCTTATCTCTTCCACTCCCCTTCAACTGTGTCAAAAAATGCTTGAACTTGGTAAGATAGTCTATAATTGTTGAAAAATCTTCAGGATTAAGAGAGGTGATCTCAATTTCAAGTTGCATGGCTCTCATATGATCCACCTTACCAAATAAATCCTCTAATTTCTCCCATATTTTGAAAGGAGAATCACATTTTTCCAAATGAAACAAAAGACTGTCACTTACATAAATTCCTATCAAACCCATACACTCATCAAATTTTCACTGGTACTGAAATTTCTCATATTCTCTAGTGAACACTAGTTGTTTTGAAGAAGTTAAAGCCCATAAACCTTTCCACTTAATTATTGTTTCCATATGTGGTAATTATGTGTTTTTTAATGGATCAACATGATCTAATGCAGAAGCAGAAGTAGATAAAGACACCATCCTCAAAAAATCACCAAAAGAAATGCAAGAACCAAGTGATGCAACAAGACCCCCCCAGATTTTGGAGCTTTATAATGAGTGCATATTACAATATGACACTTTATAATTATAGTGCAATTCTCAAAATAACTATTTCCAATGGAAAGAGCACGTAAAAAACAATCACTTTTGCAAAAAACAACACTGAAAACTGAGTTACCGATCAAAAGATACAAGTTTTTCAATATTATGTTCTACTGCAAAAACAGAATAAAATTCTCTTTCCTTCACCACACAAATAAAATGAAAGGGGGCTAGAGTTAAGCACCTACTAGTAGGAGCTTTAAGCCCTCGCCTAATTCCTTTTTAGACCAGTCAATGGATTTCAAATTCTGATTTTGAACATGCTTGATTAAATACGGATTAATCAGATCAGTGTCATAATATATTCTAAACTTTTTTGAGAGACCATTTCTTAGATATTTTTAGTAAATTAGCAATGCAATGTAGGATGTCGCCTAATTCCTTCTATGACCCATCCTAAGATGAATGATCTCATTTGTTCAATGGTCATCCTTATGTAACCTCGTTGGTGGACCTTGAGATCATCAAAACGATCAACCAAAAAATCTTGAATTTCTGGTTAGTGGGTATTAACACAAGTGGCTTTCATGTTATTCTTGAAAAACCCCTTACTGTCAAAGTGAAACCTTTTAGAATAGGAATGCATATTAAAGGGGAGCATGGTAGACTCGATATTTTGGGCATCTAAAGAATTCTTACAACAATAAATTCCAAGTTTGATGGGGAAGTTAATACATTTTACCTTTCTATCCTTCAAATTAGCATGCACGACACCCAAGTGTCTGTATAATTCAATTAGAACAAGTTTATCTCTAACATACCTCGAGAGATTGTATGGGTATCCATCAAATCCACCTACCCAAATGTATGTGAATGTTTGAATCTAGATGAAGTATTTTCCATTCACACCTATGATGTCTGCAACATCCCCTGAGATTCTCAAAGTAGTATTACCTTCAAGTGACCTGATTATAAACATAGCGAGGGAATCATTGAATCATCTAAAATGATACAATAATATATCATGATTGATATGAGGATGATATTTATATATCATCCTATCTTTTCCTGGATCTCAAACTATAGAAAATCCCATTCAAATCCTAGTTGTAAAAATAAAATACAAAAGGTACGTGGTCATGTAGAATTCCCTTTTCGAGGCCACATCTAACAAATCATCATAAAGGTTTTCACCGATGATCTAACACTAATCAATGTGTTGTTATCCCTCACAAATAATATTAATCAATTCAGCCATCCAAGGTTTGAATTCCTACATTGTGGTTTCTCCCATTGCTCTTCTTAAAAGAAAAATCATATCCGAGATATCTTTATGAAATTATTCTCTTACCAGGGTATTAGGGAGCTTAGAAGGTACTTTATTTTATACTTTTAACCATGAGGTAGCCAACACATTTTGGATCTTGGAATCTGAGTTGTTCCATTTAGCCAAGGAATTATCTTTGGTCAAAAAAACCAAATTCATTTTCCTTCGTATCCCAAAAGCGGTGTTGATGTTTATTGGATCTAGTTGAGTCAATATTAAACAATTTTCCACCTGTATCTCTCAATTTATAGGATTAGAATGATTAGAACATGAAAAAACCAAATCCATACATTTGATAGATAGAGGGAATCCCACAACATGATACAATCCACCAAGAAATATTATATCTTCCATCAAAGTTCAATTTCCTTATTTCATCCTCACCTTCAGGTCCTTAAAGTCCATGAAATCTACATTGTTATCACCGATGTTGGGAATTTCAGTGATGAGGATAGAGATAAAATAAGATCCATAATACTTGAACTTTATATTTGAAATAGGTAGCCAGACAATTTGGCAATGGAAAATTTGTACTTTGACAAGGAAAAACTTGAGTTTTAGTGGGATTTTAATGAAGCGGACAACTTAAATATATACTTGGCCAAACTGACAGCAATACTCAATGAACTAGGCACGAATGGATTTATTTGAAAGGTATTGAGGAATATATGACTTTCTCCAAATATGAGACAATTCTCTCTTAGAAATCAATGGGAAATGGTTTTTAGGAATGCTTGTAGACAAAAAATTGTGTACTTATTAGTATTACATTACGTCTCTAGTATGTTGTTGTATACATGATTTGTAAGTACGAAGATTAGACATTGGTGATACCTTTTCCTAGTCCTTATATTGATTTTGAATGTGACATTTTCTTATACTTCTTGGATTTACATCTTTTGGTTGAGTCACAGGGATCCCTTTCCCCATTCTTGATCTTGTTTTTGTTTCTTGGCTTTGGGCTAGTACCGCCCATCAAGGACACTACTACCTGGGTGTCAGTGTCCCATTTTGGTGTTTTTTCCCATTCTATTTAGTTTTTTAAATTACCATTTGATACTTAACTTTGGGTATTTTATAATTCTTTGGGTAGGCCTTTGGTGTTAGTAAGTGTAAAAATTCAAACAAGGAAGTCATATATATACACAACTTACTCACCATTTATTAGGGGATGGGAAAATTGGGACTTTACTCACCATCTAGAACTTGGGCAAAAAGTAACATTTGAGGACTATATTTGGGTTGTATTATTTACTACATAGGAGGGGATATTTATAAATTTCATCTCGTGCATTCATCTTGGGGGGAAAGTAGTTGTACCTCACTATCTTGGTACGACTGGAAAAAGGGAAACCCAGCTTCAAGGGAAATAATTCAATCTCTCTCTCTCTCTCTCTCTCTCTCTCTCTCTCTCTCTGTCACACACACACACACACACACACACACACACACACACACACACACACAAGAACTACATAGAGTTTGAAATGTAGTGCAACACTTAGTCAAAATCACATTGCGGTGACCTCTGAGGTTAGTCCAAATAAAACATATTGTAGTTCCCCCTTCGTGCTTGTGTTGTCGCTAGTCCTTGTGTGCCATGAGGATCAGGATGACCATATCCCAGTTGTTGAATAAGTGTGTTTTATAACGCGTGCCTAAGGACTATAAGATGGTCATTGCATATTTGGTTGGAGTTGGGTTTTCATTTCAACCACCAACGGAGTGATCGTAAGTCAAATGGGGAATGGAATATAATTAATTTTTTTTGTTATTAAAATAATAGTTATAACGTTGAAGTTGTCCTTCACAGACTAAGTATATCTTTGTGTATTTGATCCTTGTGGTGACATAGTTATTATTATGACCTTTTCAAATCAAGAGCATTTGCGAATCCTGAAGTTTGAAACATATGTATGTATGTTCATGTCTAACATTAAACATCGGTCTAAATAAATCTCATCACGATATCAATAAAAGGATTTTACATGATTTTCAAATAAATATAATTTCGTAACAAGTTAATGCCTCGATAGGGAGTTGTTGTATCTTTGGTTAAAGAAAATTTAACATAACATAATAATGTAAATCATTTAAAATTTAAAATGTAATCAACAAAGAAAAAAAAAAAGGAAAATGTTAAATATAATTAAATTATCAAATATTCTTAAATCCCTCAAATTTTGGACCATGTGCCAACATTATACCAAGAAAGTATTAATAATTTGTTTTGGTTAATATGAGATCTCATGTGTGAGAGGACTTTTGGAGGATTTTTTTGGGTCAGGGAATGCTATGGAAATTTAAGGGCATGCGTGTATGCCAAAGAGAAATGAATGAGTTTGGGTTGGTTTGAGCTTCCTTTAGAGCTTAGTTATGTTGCAGGTGCTAGAAAAAATTGGAGGACGAGTGTTCTGATTGTAGTGGCTGTTTCGGAGAGATGGATTTGTCAAATGTTGTTGTTAAAAATGCTTTGTTGATAGTTTAGCAAGAGTAGAATGCATTGTCAAGGCATGTGAGAGGGTTGAAAGAAATACAGTCTCATGTACAACAATGACTGCAAGGTATGCCCAAATTGGATTTCTTAAAAAGGATTTGGAAACTTATTGGAAAATACATTTGTCAAGGATAAAGTCAACTCTACCAGTTTTTTTCCTGTCTACGCCATTTGTAAGCTTTGGAGCAGAATTTTGGAAGCATGTGAACTATTTGACAAATTGCCTTAAAAAAAATAAACGTGGGCTCGTGGACAAAAATTATTCCTTGATGTGTAATGTGGAATCCTGCGCAAGGGGGAAAGAATTTACACAAAATGTATTTATTGAAAAAAACATGGAAACCTTCAAGAAAATGCAGTTATGGTAGGTGTAAAGTAAAACACCAAACTTCCTTTTCTAGCAAACTATTGTTAAAATGCTTCAAATTATTGTGGTCTCGTGGGTTGTGTTGATTGCTAGGTGCGTACTTTTAAAAACTAAAATTGTTGTTTAAAAGAATCGGAAACTTCAAAGAAAATGCAGTTTGACAGTTAAAAAGCCAACTCCACAACCTTATCCTGTGCTAAATTAATAGCTTTGTTAATTCCTCTCATGCCTGCGCCTCAATAAAGTTTTAAAGCATAAGTGGATGCAGGTCTTTTTTTTTTTTCCAAAGTGTTGTGTTGTAAGTGCCCTGGAAGGTACGCCATGAAGGCATGAGAAATGTTTGTCAAGAAGAAAAAAAGGTGGAGGCTTCATATTGATTAAAATTCTTAATGACCGCATTTTCTTGGGTTGTGGGTTTGTCTGTGGCAACGAACAACATCAGAAGTGTATGATATTTTTACTTTCGGCCAAATTTGGACGCACATAGTGGGCACATAAACTATTTAGTGGAATTCCTGAAGGAAATTTGGTTAAAGGACCACAAATAGAGATTAATGCTTGGCCATGGGTTGGTCGTTTCTCAAAGGACCGCAAATAAAGATTAATGCTTGGCCATGGGTTGGTCGTTTCTCTATATGACGAGTTAGTTTTGAGGTTGGTGTTTTGAATGTTTATTTTGGCCTTGGGATGCTTAATTTCTGAATCTTGAGTTTTTGGGTAACTCATCATGCACCTCATCTTTGATTCAACCAATGAAACATTGAGCTTGCCATATAACTTGATAACTCAATCCAGAACTCGGTTTCGTAGCTAGCCCACCATCTAGTTGGAGATAATGTGGTGTTTTTCAACCCTTCTTCTCACACTTGCCCAATAACCATAGCAATGGTCATCTTACTCTATCCTTGCATGTTTTAGAATTCTTATTTTTCTTAACTGTAAGGGAATTGTAAATCGATTTAAAGAAAAATAATGTTTAGGTGAATTAAATGGGATGGGTTATAATATAGTGAATCACACCTTTGTTGGTACGCATCAAGACCATTAATCATGAATGAAAACACTACCCTCCTTTACCACGTAAGATGGATGGATAAAATACGATACCAGTTGGGATATGGAAACCATGGGGTTGGAAGGATAAATGGGAAATGTAATAAAAACTACTTTTTTCATCTTGGTGTAATATTAATAAAACTTGTTTTTATGGAGGCGCAAAACATCCCTATGAAAATCAAAATGAGAAAAGTAAAGTTTAGTCGAGTACCTAATCACGTGGAGTGTTCAACCAAACCTTGAATTGTTCCTAGGATGTTTTCTTTCCTTGTTTTGAAATGTTTTAGGATCCCAACAGGATAGTTCGCAACTTTAAACAACTACTAAAATTTTAAAAAAAGTACTTTGGTTTTGGCCCATTGTTTTGGCCCTGGGTGTTGAAATGGATTTTGGCTTCTACATACATCTAATATTTCTACGCGACAATTACTAAAAAACCATCATTTTGGGGAAAAACATCTTGCAAGTTAGTTTTCTTGATAGGTTTTGTAGGCCTCCGGTTGTTGGGCAAAAAGTTCGCTTGGGTGCATTTATGATCAGTAGCTCCGAAAAGATGAGCGCCAATTTAATCATGTTTGCTAGTTTGGGGTTTCGCCATCTTTGAGTGTTTACCTATATACACGAGAATGAGTAAGAATTCATTCCCTTTGGTGTTTGAGTCTCGAAGATGATTTTTGAACACTGAGTTTTGAGCAACTTGTCTAAATTTGACATTTTTGGAAACTTGCAACTCTATAGAGAAAATTGTCATATGACCTTATCCAAGAAAAACAACGTTCAATAAACCTTGTAAACACAAATTCATGCCTATAGGAAACCTTCTTTTGATGATTCCTTGAAAATAAATTGAATGTGGAAAATAGTGTTTTTCTCTCTCCTCTCTCTATCTCTCTCCTTAGTTTCAAAAACGAAATGAAATGGAAATTGTATTTTATTACTCTCATTTGAAGTGAAATAAGTATAGTTTGATTAAGTTCTAGAAAAATCTGAAAATGTAAATCATTCTTGATTGTAGTTTAATGCCATGCCAACAGTTGTGCTGACCATGCGGTGGTTATAGGTACACGAGACCAGAAGAAAATTATAGCATTTCTTGTGATTTTGTAATGTGGGATATCGTTGAAAAGTACTTGTAATATTAAATAGATGTATCTACACAATTGTAACGAACATGTATGTTATCTATTGATTATTTTATGATGCGTAAGATATTGTACTATATTTGTATCTTGAGAAAAAAGGGACATTACTATTCTAGGAGTAATTTTGATTGTAGTAATATATCTTGCTAATAATGTAGATATAATTTTTAACTGAAAATGAATTGACATTTATAAAGTTATCCTATGTGAAAGTTATGATCATGTATCCTTATGTGTTTTATTTTTAAATGTTTGGAAAACTTAGAAGAAAAAAATTGTCGTATGTAGGAATGGTTACTGTTTGACCTCTATAAGGAGGTTATTTTAAAAAATTGTCGTATGTAGGAATGGTTACTGTTTGACCTCTATAAGGAGGTTATTTTAAAAGTTATCTGTTTGAACCTAACCTAACATCTTTGGAGAAGTTTAACCTAGATCATTAAATTATTCGTGTGTCGTTTACTAAAAGAAGGTTTCTTGTGCAGGTGGAAGTGTGAGTGTTGTGGTAGCTAAGAGTATAGTGTGTATAGTGTCACCTTACGACATGAATGATGTCATGTTTAATCATGTTTGTTTTAATGGTCATCTTATCCTAAGCGTCTCTGGAAGTGCTAATCAAGGTATGTGTATGGGATCATTAGGGCAAGTAAATAAGGTAATTACCATTCCTTATATTGTCATCAATCAAACTTGGGTAAACCATGTAATAAGGTGATTTCCTCATGTTTCTTTTTATCTTGATAGAATTTTAACTCTTCTAAAAAGTGAGCGATATAAGAATGCCACACAAGTGAACCTTGGAGCTAACTTATACTTAGTTAGGGATGTTTTTTTTGGCTGAAAGTACTTATAAATTTATCCACATGAGTTTGAGCATTTGAGCAACATAATCTCATGTTTAGAAAATAAAACTTATGTCATATAACCATTAGAAAAGACTCTAACCTATTTTGAATCATAACAACAATTATAGTCAATTGTGAAAAACTTTGTTGATAATATTTAGAATTTAATTTATATTCAAATTTTTCCATTTGTTGTGGAATGAATTAAAAAATTTAGATATGTGAGATAAAGGTGTTTGATCCACTTCAAAATTGACTTTAGTTGGTCATAGAGTCTTTGAGTGCAAACAAGAAGTAAATTCAAGTATAGGACCTCCTTTTATGTTAATGGTGTTTAAAACCTATAACCTTGCATATCTTAAAGGTGTCCCTAAGATGGTGAATATGAGTAAAATAAATCTGGAATCCTTTCCCCTTAAACCAACATCCACTCTTCTTGTGTGATGAAGTGTACTTGTATAAATTAAATCTGAACAAAATTAATAATGTGACATATTGTGAATAAGAGTATTTTCTTACATGAAAAATGACCTTGAGACCTATTAGGTTAAATAAGGGACTTGAATGACAGTTAAGATGGGACCATATTAAGTTGTTCGTTTAAAGAAATAAAAGGAAATGCAATATAGAGAAAAAGGAAAATAGTATGTTCATGTCAAGTACCCTTATAACCTTAAAGGATAATGATGAAATATGATGACAATTAAGATTTTAACTTGAAAATGTGATAGTGTGGAATATATATTTGCAAAGTTCATGTTGTGGTTGGGTTTTGGTTTTATACTTGTTCATTTCTAATAGTGTGGCTTGATGTGCATCTGGTGTCGTCATATCGTTTGTATGTGCTTCATGTTGGTGTAGTCATCTTATGTGATGTGGGGAAATATCACGTGAACCTAAGTCATGTCGCATAGTTGTTATCAAGTACTATGAAAGTTAAAAAAATGTATCCTGATATTTTTGCTATTATTTTTTGGTACCCACATGGTTGGGCACTACAGTTGGTATCGTTCTTCAGAGAGAAGGTTCATACTCTCAAACCTCTAGGACATTTTGGTGTTGGGATGGATTATGAATAATGGTGGAGGAGTTGGAGGAGTATTGTGTTACTATTTTGTGACGTGACAAAAGTGGTACATATGATTACATGAATGCACACGTTATGCTTACCATTTGGTGTGGTATTGTTATGATGTTGATGTATGTACTGATGTGAGTAATTTATTTCTTTCCAATGAATTTGACATGAAATTTATGTGTAATACCATCTTATGTGTGAAGGAAAATTTTTGTGAGCTATGAAACTGTTGTGATGTTTCATGTTTTAATGATATTGTATAGGTGGTACAATGTGTTGCATGACAAAGTGCTTCATAATGAAATATATTGCATCATTATAGTTTCCATTGTGTTGTGATATATTGTGGTGTTATGCCACCTTGTTGTGTGGTATTTGAATCTATGTCATGATGTTAGATCACTATGTTTGTGATATATAGTGATAAATTCTTATTGTGAATAAGGGGCATATGGTGATTGTATGACTCCTAATGTATTGTACTCGCACGCTTGGTGTGTTATGTGGAAATGTACGTGCTGTAAGCCATGGAATTACTGTTCTGTTATGCATCGTAAGTTTGACATGTGTAAGACGCTATGGTTTTTGTGTGTAATTCATCAATGTGATCGTAACTTTGCTATGTGTTATGTTGTATACCATACACTACTGAGCCCTACAGGTAGATCTAGAAGTGCATGTGTGGAGAGAGAAATTGTAGATGAGGTGACCATAACCTTGAGCCAAGTATGAGTTTGAAAGTGGAGTATAAGGTAGAATGAAAACCCACTTTTATCCATTTGGTATACCTCGAGCTTGCTTAGTATATTTTGGATGTACACCACCTTAGGCTCATACTTATGAGAACTAGTGTCTCTTATCTCTCTCATTTGGGTTTTCCATTGACAACTCCTATGTGATTTTGACTATGTGGATCCTCATATGTGTGATATGGAGATATATGGAGTTATGCTTATTATAGTTATCTATATTTTGTGAGCTGAGGCTCGATATCCTAGTGCTAGAAACTCGATGACTACCCATTTAGTGGCTGCATAAGGGCCACATAGTGATCATAATTTGATATTTACATGTTAGTATTTTATTCGTAAATTGATCTCTGTTACTTCCTTTTAAGAACCAATAATTTCCATGATTGATATATTCCTACATTTTGGGCGTTTAAATTGGTTTTGCACAAATAAGAGGCATTGGCATTACTACGACTATTTACCCATTTATTTTTTCTTAGTTTGAAACTTTCATTTGGAGTATAAATTTTTCTAGCCTAGCCCAAGGCTTGTTATTTTGTTACCACTAGGCATTTGAATATAGTTGATATGGTGGTTCTATTGTCATTATGTGTTGGATTAGGGTCATGGGATTCACCATGGAGTGGTTGGACCTATGGACCCACTTTGTTGTATAGGGGTACGCCCCAAGGGGGTCATGGGTCTATGTAGTATTAGAAGGATGGGCATTCTAAGTGTAGTGGATGTTTTGGAGATATGAATTTGTTAGATGTTATTGTTACAAATGCTCTATTGACAGTTTAGCAAGAGGAGGATGTGTTGTCAAGGCCGGTGATTTATTAGCAAGAGGGATGAAATAAATACAGTCTCATGTACAAAAATGATTGCATTGTATGCCCAAATTAGATTTGTTAAAAAGGCTTTAGAAAATTCTTGGAAAATACATTTTTCAGTGGTAAAGCTAGCACCCCATTATCTACCTGTTGTTTTTCCCTATCTATTCCATTTGTAAGATTTAGAGTAGGATTTTGGCAGGCATTGGAAGCATGTGTAAGGCATCTGAAATTTTTGAAAAATTTCCTAAAAAAGCATGGGATCATGGATAACAATGATTCTTGGATGTGTTATGCATAATCTTGGGCGAGGTGGAATCAGGGAAATGATTTGCACAAAATTGATTTGTTGAAAACAACATGGAAACCTTCAATAAAATGCAATTTTGGTAGGTGTAAAGTCAAACACCATACTCCCTTTTCGATCAAATTGTTGTTAAAATGTCAGAAATTATTGTGGTCTCATGGGTTGTGTTGATTGTTGGGTGCACAATTTTTTTAAAAAATGTTGTTTAAAAGACTTGGAAACATTAAAGAAAATGCATTTTGACAGTTATAAAGTCAACCCCACAACATTATCTAATGTCTCCTCTACTATGTTTGTGCCCAATTATTAGCTTTACTAATTCCTCTCATGCCTACATCTCAATATTTTAAAGTGGGAGTGGGACTTCCATCAAGCATAGTTGTATGCGGGGTTTTTTTTCCAAGTGTTGTGTTGCAAGTTCCCTAGAAGGCACGCCGTAGAGGCATGAGAATTATTTCTCAAGATGTGAAAAATGTGGAGGCTTCATATTGTTTAAAATTCTTGATCTGGTTGTATTTCCTTGGGTTGTGGGTTTGTTTCTGGTAGCGAACAACATCAAAAGTGTGTGATATTTTTACTTTTTCCCAAATGTGGACACATGTAACAGGCACATGAGCTATTTGGAGGAATTCTTGAAGGAAATGTGGCCAAAGGGAAACAAATAAATATTAATTCTTAGCCATGGGTTGATCAATTCTCCGTTTGATGAGTTAGTTTTGAGGTTGGTGTTTTGAATGTTTGGTTTAACCTTGGTAAACTTAATTTCCAAATCTCAAGTTTTTGGGTAAATCATCATGCACCTCATCTTCGATTCATCCAATGAAACATTGAGCTTTCCATGGAGGTCAAAAACTTGAATCATTACTTGGCTTCCCAGCTCACATGCTAGCTCGTTAGAGATAATGTGGTGTTTTTTCAACCCTTCTTCTCACGTTCACAAAATAACCACAAACATGGTCATCTTAATATATCCTTGCATGTTTTAGAATTCTTAGTTTTCTTAACTGTAAGGTAATTGTAAATAAATTTAAAGAAAAATAATGTTTAGGTGAATTAAATGGGATGGGTTATAGTATAGCGAATTACACCGTTGTTTGTACACATCAAGACCATTAATCATGAATGAAAACACTACCCTCCTTTTACCACATAATATGGATGGATAAAATACGATACTAGTTTGGATATGGAAACCATATGGTTGGCATAATAAATGAGACATGTAATAAAATAACTTTTTTGACTTGGTGTAATGTTAATAAAACCTATTTTCATGGAGACACAAAACATCCCTATAAAACTAAAAATGAGAAAATCAAACTTTAGGTGGGTACCTTTTCATGTGGAGTGTTTAACCGAACCTTGAAGTGTTCATGGGATGTCTATTTTTCCTTGTTTCATAACATTTTTAGGAGCCCAATAGGCTATTTCCCAACTTTAAACAACTACTTAAATTTAAAAAATGTAGTTTGGTTTTGACCCTCCATTTTGGCACTGGGTGTTGAAATGGATTTTGGCTTCTAAATACCTTTGATATTACTAAAAAACCATATTTTGGGGGAAAAAATCCCATAAATTAGTTTTCTTGATAGGTTTTGTAGGCCTCCCATCGTTGGGCGATAAGGCCGCTTGGGTGCATTTATGATCGATAGCTCTAGAAAGATGTGTGGCATTTTAATCACGTTTTCTAGCTTGGTGTTCCATCAGCTCTAAGTGTTTCCATGTATATAGGGGAATGAGTAGGAATTCATTCCCTTACAGTGTTTTTTAGTCTCTAAGATACTTTTTGAACGTTGATTTTCGAGCAACTTGCCTGATTTTGACATTTTTGGAAACTTGCAACTCTTTAGAGAAAATTGTAATATGACCTTATCTAAGCAAAAAAAATGATCGGTAAACCTTATAAACATGAATGCATGCATGCAGGAAACCTTATTTTGATGTTTTCTTCATAATAAATTGATTGTGGAAATTGGTGTTTTTCACTCTCCTCTCTCTATCTCTCTCCTTAGCTTCAAAAATGAAATGAAATGACAATTGTATTTTCTTACTCTCCTTTGAAGTGAAATAAATATAGTTTCATTAATGTTAGAAAAATGTGAAAATTCAAATCGTGCTTAATTGTAGTTTGATGTCATGCCAGCAGTTGTGTTGACCATGCGGTGTTTACATGAATGTTAGACCGGAAGAAAATGGTAGCATTTCTTTTTATTTTTTTTAATATGGGACATCATTGAAACTTACTTGTAATATTAAATAGATGTACTGACACTATCATAATGAACATGTGTATAATCTATTGATTATTTTGTGATGCGTAACAGATTTTATTATATTGGTATCTTGATAAAAAGAGGGGGACATACTATTGTAGGAGTAATTTTGAATGTAGACATATATCTTGCTAATAATGTAGATGCACTTTTTAAAATGAAAATGAATTGACCATTTATAATGTTCTCCTATGTGAAAGTGATGATCATGTATCCTTATGTGTTTTGTTTTCAAAAGTTTGGAAAGCTCAGAATAAAATAAAATGTTGTATATAGGAATGGTTATTGTTTGACCTCTGTTAGGAGGTTATTTTAAAAGTTATCTGTTTGACCCTAGCCTAACATCCCGGGATAAGGTTAACCTAGAGCATTGAATTGCTCATGTGTCATTTACCAAAAAAGAGTTTCTTCTACATGTGGAAGTGTGAGTGGTGTGGTAGCTAAGAGTATAGTGTTAACTTGCAACATGAATTATGTCATGTTTAACAATGTTTGTTTTAATGGTCATCTTATCCTAAGCCTCTCTTGAAGGGATAATCAAAGTATGTGTATGGGATCATAAGGGAAACTACAGAAGGTAATTACCAATCCTTGTATTGTGATCAATAAAACTTGGGTAAACTACATAGTGTTGTGATTCTCTCATGTTTCTTTTTATCTCAATAGAATCCCGACTCTTCTAAAATGTGAGAAATATAAGACTCGCACACAAGTGAATCTTGGAGCTAACTTAGTTAGGGATGTTATTGTTGTTGAAATTACTTATAAATTTATCCACATGAGTTCAAGCATTCGAGAAATATAATATCTTGTTTAGAAAATAAAACTTATGGCATATAACCATTATAAAAGAATCTAACCTATTTTGAATCGTAGAAACAATTAGAGTCAATTGTGAAAACATTTGTTGATAATATTTAGAATTTAATTTATATTCATGAATTTCCTTTTCCATGGAATGAATTAAAAATTGGAGGTATGTGAGATAAAGGTGTTTGATCCACTTTAAAATTGACTTTATTTGGTCATAGATTATTTGAGTTCAAACAAGAATTAAATTCAAGCCGAAGACCTTTTATGTTAATGGTGTTCGAAACCTATAGTTAACCTTGCATATCTTAAAGATGTCCCTAAGATGTTGAATATGAGTAAAATAAAAATGGAATCATTTCCCCTTAAACCAATGTGCAATCTTCTTGTGTGATGAAGTGTACTTGTATAAATTAAATTTGAAAGAAATTAATAATGTGACATATTGTGAATAAGAGTATCTACTTACGTGAAAAATGTTCTTGAGACATGTCAAGTTAAATAAGGGAATCGAATGGTAGTTAAGATGCGACCATATTAAGTTATTCATTTAGTGAAATAAAAAGAAATGCAATCTAGAGAAAAAGGAAAATAGTATGTTCATGTCAAGTACCTTTCAAACCTTAAAGGCTAATGATGAAATATGAGTACAATTAAGAGTTTAACTTGCAAATGTGATAGTGATATATATATATATATATATATATATATATATATATATATATATATATATATATATATATAATATATATATTCATGAAGTTCATGTTGTGGTTGGGTCATGGTTTTCTACTTGTTCATTTCTAATAGTGTGGCTTAATGTGCATCTGGTGTCATCATATCGTTTGTATATGTTTCATGTTCGTGTAGTTATCTTATGTGATGTGGTTCAATCTCTTATAAACCTAAGTAGTGTCAGATAGTTGTTATCAAGTAACATGAAAGTAAAAAAAATAATCTATTTATTTTTGGTCTTATGTTTGGGACCCACATGGATGGGTGCTACAGTTGGTATCAGAGCGAAGCTTCATACTCTCAAACCTTTGGGACATTTTGGTGTTGGGATGGATTATGCATGATGTGGAGGAGTTAGAGGAGTATTGTTTTATTAATTTGTGACATGATAAAAGTGTAACATGTGATTATGTGAATGCATGTGTTTTGCTTACCAATTTGTGTGGTCTTATTATGATACTGATGTATTTCTTGATGTGAGTAATTTCTCTCTTTTCATATGAATTTGACATGAAATTCATATGTAATACCATCTTGTGTGTGAAGGAAATGTTTTGTGAGCTACAAAAATGTTGTGATGTTTCATGTTCTGGTGATATTTTATAGGTGGGACAACATATTGCACAACAAAGTGCTTCATAATGAAATATGTTGCATCATGACAGTTTCTATTGTGTTGTGTTATATTTTGACATTATGACACCGTGTTGCAAGGTATGTGAATGTATGTCATAAATCTAGATCACTATATTCATGATATATATGGACTCATGTTGGGCCCCAATTTATTGGCTAAGTAAAAAAATGAGTGTGGGCGCATAGGACATATTTGAAGAAGGGTGTGTGGGTTGAAGCCACGTAGGGCGGGGTTCTTGTAGGGTTTAACATAACACACTACACACACATAAGAAAAGATTGTGTTGGGACTTATCCATATTCAGAGTTCCAGGAAACACACAAGAAAAGTGTGACCCATCTAGCATGCAGAGTGGATAAAGTGCCAACCTAACACATGTAGGATCAAGAATGGAATATTCCATGCATGTGATGGAAGGATCTAAAAGGACATCATTGCCAAGAGTGGAGAGCTTGGATCAAAGGAGGCATGATCCATTGGAGGACCATTTGCAAACTTGGAAACCAATCTGTTACCTTAGAAGGCATGGCGGTGAAGGAAAAAAGCTATATATAGAGGTGCACGGATAGTAGAAAGGGGATTCGAAGAGTGATAGTAGTGGTGGAAGAGAGGTGAAGATCTGTAGAAATACTATAGAGGATTATATGGGCTGGGATTAGAGGAAATATATGAGTGATGGCATATTTAGAGGGATGGGTATGTGTTTATCCTTGTAATGTGAATGATGTAGTATAGTTTCTGATGCATGACCTTGCTTTGCATTGTTATATGGTTCTGTTATGACCTCATGATTATAATGCAAGTACTGAACTCATCAATATTAGTAGAAGCTTCTATTCTAAACCATATATGTGTTCTTGAGCATAATTTTAATGCATTTACTTTGTGTTATGAATCATTTCTACATGTTGTTTGTTATTTCTCTTTTGTGGATGCGATGAGATGATAACTCATCTTAGGTTTTTAGAATGATGCATGGTTCTTTTCCATTCTTTTGCACTTAAGTATATGTCATAGATGATGTATTATCACAAGAATAACATAAAGGAGGGGCTTGATCCCCGCGCATGCCTTAGGTGAGTTCCTAGTGCCCGTGCATGCCTTAGGCCGGTACACATGGGATTAGACTGTTGTTTTAAGGGCATAAAATGACTACATCTTAGTTCTGTTTCCGAGACCTATTTTTGAAGTTATTGTGAGAAATGTTATACATCTAGGTCCCTATGATGTGTGATGATAGAATGCATGACCTTGGAAAGTGTTAAAGCATGGTTCAAGAGCACGGAGGATGAGTTTGCTGAAAGATTCAACACTGGACCTGAGTTCGATGCACGTAGATGGATAGAAGAGAACCTGTATCATGAGTTGTACGAAACATTCTTATGTTGTTTTCCAATAGAACTATATGAATGGATTTCAACATATGCATCTAGATCGAGTTGGTACTACAACCCAGAGGATCATTTTTGCGTGTTATTCCTTTGGCTATGAAGATCTTGGTCATTACCCTAAGTTTAGAGGAATCTCCCATGGCCGACTAAGCTTTTCTAAGCATTGGGTGAGGAAGCTAGGGTGGAGGAAGATTACAGACATTACGGATGAGAAGGAAAGGGAGGAGAGATGACTTAAGTATAACAAAGCTCGTGAAAGGGAGATGACTAGATAACGTGAGGTTCACAAGTGTGATGGATCTATGGAGATAAATGTTGTGGGAAGGATTTTAGGTTCACACAGAGGATGTGGAACTTAAGAAGTCTATGCTACCACATCTTAGTAAGTGTGGGAGAGAATCCCCTTCAGCTTCTGATGAGATTTCATTACATGGAGAAAGGAGATTTTTTCAGCATGCATCTGAACCCACCTAGTGACCAACGCTTGGCACTTGTTTTTCTATATCAAGTGAGAAGTATATTCTAACCCAGTTGGTATCGATGGGAGTAATCGATCTGTGTCCAGGAGATATAATTTCTCGTTCAAAACATCCATGACTATGCAAACCATTCCTGGTATTTGGAGGAAATTTTAGTCAAGTTGTAAGTATGCACAAGGTTTCAGTATCACATCTGGAAGTGGCATGGGACACACAAACTAGTAGTGAGACAATATCATAAACCATCGGTGCGTATTTCAGTGGGATGTTGGGAACACTAGGCACGACCACTTCTAGGCCATTTTCCTAGCTATAAGAGGTGGATCTGGTGGTGTCAGGATCTAAAGGACCTGGTGGACCTAGCAGATCTTGGAGGAATCTGGTGGGTTAAGAGGAATAGGGACCTGATGGATCTAGAGGATTTGGTGGAGGAGGAAACTCTAGAGGGAACCAAGGCTCTGTATTAAGAGGAGAATGTCTGTATAGCTACTTCCACAAGTATTTTTTGATATTTCTTTATACTTACAATACTACATGGGTATTAAAGGATGGTATAGAGAATGTGCATAAGTGTGAATTAATATGGCGCATGCAAAAGAGATCACTACCTTAGAAGTGGAAGGAAAGTTAATTTATAACGACATTGTAAGGGCGTGCACACATAGTTTGGTATCAGAAATATGACCCCCCAATAAAATGATGGTAGAATACATTGCATTAAAGAAAGCATTCCTAACAGAATTCCATATCCCTGAATTCTAGTAGAAGAGCATTCAACGCTCTGTAGGATATCCAACAAGGAATGGTAGAGAGTGTGTTAGAGTACGACACACAGTGGTTCAAAACTCTCTTGCTCAAAGTTATCCTATGACATCCATCCTTCTCAACATACTTAATGGTTTATTGGAGGATTGATAACACCATTTAGAAGGGCACTATCACATAAGACTTTCACATACTTGCTCAAGGCATTATAAACTTTTTGTTACACACTGAGGCTATGTAGGGAGCGTTGATACTAGTGTTAGCCCTTTTCTGGAGGCACAAATTGTCTGCAATGGCCAAATAGTTGAATAATTTGTCTACAAAACTTAGCACATGAGGTTTGAAGAGGGATTGTGGTGTACAAACTGTGAATTGGAAGGGAATATAAAGGATAGTTTCCCTTGGAATTCAGTACACGCCATGGTCGGTAAAATTTGATATTTTCCATGGGGATCATGATGGAAGTAGGTTTCCTCTTCTACATCACATGCAATCCGCATGAATATATTTATTTCTATTGCAAGATATGTAGCTATACAAACCATTATACCAAGGATTGCAAACTAGATTGACCAGATCGATGATGCTATTAATCTTTGTTTGTTCCAAACTAGTCTTACAAGAAGTTCCAAGGATGATGATTATCACTATGAATGGCACATAGATGGAGGAGCACGTGGAAGAGGTTTTCATAGATGATTTTGTGGTGAGAGTAATCACGGAGGAGGATGAAGTGAATTCCCACGAGGAACTTGTTATAACTGTGGATCTATAGAGTATTACAAATGTGAGTGCCTTGATCTATTATAATGCTCTTGGTGCGGGAAGAAACATAAGTATGAAGAGTGTCAAGAGATTTATGAGCATATGAACCAGCAACACTGGAAGGAAAAATGTGCACTGGGATGGTAAGCATCAAGAAGGCCGATTCACAGTGGATGCCAAGAGTGGCGCGTGAGTCAAGACTAGAACCTGTATTGGTGATGACGCATGTAAGTAGAGGCCATGTGCACCAAGGAGATGCCAAGACAAAGGACACTAGTTTTAAGAGAGAAGTGGTACATGGAAAGTATTTGGACCCTATCTCATCAGAAGGAGGTGTATCAAGAGACTATAGATGTGATTCAGAGTTTACAAGGGGAGATCCAATGTCTAAAGGAGCAGTCAAAATAGTTGGAGCAAAGGAAGAATGTCGAGGCTCCAAAGGAGGACCTAGATGAAGTCAAGGAAGTATGTAGGATGTTAAGGAAAGAGAATATTATTCCCTTGCTAGGATAATGGATGAGGGAGAAGGTACCACGCGCCAGGGAAGAGGGTGATAGGAAGGTTTTGCATGCAAACCTTCCTCCTCATATCCTTGACTGTGATAAGGACATTACATTGAATGCAGATTGTTGATGGGTGGCTTCTAAATAATATCCTCATTGACACGGGAGTGGAGGTCAATGTTCTTACCTTAGATGCATGGCATCAAATGGGAAAGCCTGCATTACAACCATATTCAAATGTGTTGTATATGGAAAAAAAGACAAAGGTAATTCCCATTAGAGTCTTGAAGGATGCAATTATCACTATTCAAGGGGCTAAGTTCACTGGGGACTCTGATGTCTTGGCACTTGTCAAGGTGGATAATTTCCCAGCATTACTTGGGTGCTCATGGTGTTACAAGAACAATGCTGACCTGTAGTTTAACAAGGGGTATATCAGCTTCGAGAACAAGGAAGAAAGGGTGATTATCCCTTTAATAAATGGGAAGTTAGTGCCCTATACTGAGCCCTTAGGATAGGAAGTCCTTGATAGAATCTATGTGTGCTCCATTAGAGATCCTGAGATAATTCATCCCATGGAGGGAGTCATCCAGTTTAAAGATACTCAGTCCTTGAGTGATACCAAGGGTGATGAAGGCTACTCATGCACCTAGGAGGGAAGAATGTGGAGGAGCACAATTGCAAGAAATGGAGGCATGGAATGAGGACGTGAGAAGGGGAATTCTATGATGGGACTTGATTGGGTGACAATTGAGAGGATCCATAATAAGGGTAGTGAAGGTGCAATCAGTTAAGTTCCTGGGAGGGAAGAAGTTTCCAAGTTAATCTGGAGGAGCATACCCTGAAATTTTATTACGAGAAATGGAGGCTCAATGGAAGAATGAGGATGAGAGAAGGGGAATTCTCAGTTATAACTTGTTGAGAACTACATTGCACTGGTGGGATACACATCAAGAGAAACTCCTAGAATGGTGTGAGGTAAGAGTCACATTTTCTATAATTTTTTCCAGTAGCAACATGCCCACTATGATCTAAGACTACCATGGTAAAGAGACTACCTCATTTCATATCCAATCATGTGAGAAGGCCTGGATGGGAAGCGCAGAAGCATTTCCACCTTCATTATGGGTGCATAAGTTGTATTCCACCTTACAAGGTTGTGTGTGTGCATGGTATATTCATTCAGAGATGCATCGTCAAACAGGTAATTGGTAGGAGTAAGCGGTTGATCTCATTCAATCTTTCGAGTCTAGAGTACGAATCCATTAGTGAATAAGGCATTGTAAGTAATCAAGTGCATTACTATGGGAGATACATTCTATGGTAGAAGATAGGCTACTGTTTGTTTATTGGGTGAGCCTGATTTAGAGACGCACCTCAATGAAGAAGAATCAGAGGAAGTATAGCTTGAGTGTGCGTGCATGGAAAAATAAAAAGGAAAAATGGTCTATGTAGTAGATGGAGAAGAAATGGAAACTTTGGATGTTAACCATTCTGAAGGTACATGCACAAAGTCATAGATAATGATGATGAGAGAGCACACACCTACCATGAGCCATTGAAAATAAGGTTAACATTGGGATAGAGACAGAACCTAAGGAAGCTATTGCATTGGGGACTATTGGTCAGAAAAATAAGTTTCAAAGGTCATTGATCTATTACATGAGTTCCAGGATTTATTCCCTCATGGGTACCATGAACTCAAAGGTGTCCACCATTCCTTGGGGGAAATGAAGATCAAGTTGAAGGAAGGTGCGTGCCTGATTCTGGAAGAGGCCTTATCAGATGAATCCAAATCTGCGCATACGGTTCAAGGTAGAAATAGACAAGATGATAGCATCTGGTATCATTGAGGTTGTGGAGGGATCAGAATGGATAAGATCAGTGGTCATCAGTATCAAGAAGGATGGGAGGATAAGGATTTGTGTGAACTACAGGGACATGAATGCAGTATGTGTCATTGATCCTTTTCCAACCCCCTTTACTGAAGAAATTATGGAGGGATTGGCCCGGTGTGAAGTCTACTCTTTCACGGATGGGTTCTTAGGGTATCACCAAGTTAGGATTGCAAAGGAAGACCAGAGAAAGACAACTTTTTCCACTGAATGGGGAAGTTTTTCCTACACGGTTATGCCTTTTGGATTGAAGAATGTTCCTATTGTGTTCTCGTGCACATCGTGGTACAAGCATTTCAGGACTTCATCCATAAATTTCTTCAAGTTTACCTAGATGACTGGACTATATATGGGTTGGTAAAAGACCATTGTGAAAATTTGATGCTAATGTTTGAGAGATGTCTATCGATGAGGATATCCCAGAAACATTAAGAAATGTGTCTTTGATACTCCATTTGGAACCCTATTAGGACATATTATATGTAAAGAAGGCTTACTAGTGGATCCTACCAAAGTTATAGTTATTGTGGGATTAGGAGAGCCTACTAGTCAAAGCGCACTATGCAGATTCCTTAGGCATATAGGGTACGATAGGAAATTCATCAAGGGGTATGCCAAGATCGCCACACCCTTGGAAGAATATTTAAAACACAAGAGTTCCTTTCATTGGGGAGAGGCACATCAAAATACATTTGACACTTTGAAGGATAGGCTTGTCATGACGCCCATACTACATTTTTCTTCTTGGGATAAGCCTTTCCATGTGCATGTTGATGCCTCAAGGACAACTATGGGAACAATACTATCACAACCTAGTGAGGGGATTGTTTATCATACCTTATGTTTTACAAGTAGAAAGTTGACACCAGTAGAACATAATTACACAACTACTGAGCGCAAGGCACTGTCAGTGATCTATTTGTTACACAATTTCAGACAGTATTTGTTGGAAACACCATTTATATTCTACACGAACCGCATGGCATTGAATTACTTAGTCAACAAGCTCATTCTGAAAGGGTGCATATGTTATTGGGTCCTATTATTCCAAGATTTTGAGTTCATAATATTGTAAAACCAAGAAAAATCAATTCAGGACTTGACCACTTATCAAGGATTAACTCAGGGGAGGATGCACAAAGCATTGAGGACACCATGATGGACACATAATTTTTTAGGTTGTGGCGTACACCCTCAGACTTGGAAGATATCATAGTATTATTTAAAATGGGTGTGGTGCTAGAAGGGATGAAAGCTCTAGAGAGGAAGTAGTTAGCAATATGCTCCGCACCCTACATGTTGATTAGTGGAGACCTGTATAAGTGAGGATGTGATGAGGTTATGTGCCTATGTATATTAAAACATGATCACATGGAAATTATGGAGGAAGTGCATGGTGGGATTGCAGGAGGACACTATGCATGAAATGATACCGCACGGAAGATTCTACTCACACGGATTTAGTGGGAAACCATCTACTAGGATTGTATTGAGTTTTGCAAGGCCTGTGACCATTTCCAATGCCTTGAAAAACCTGGGAAGAGGGATGAAATGCCCTTGCAACCAATAGCCAATGATGAACCATTTGAAAAATGGGAAATCAACTTTGTAGGGCCAATTTTACCAGATCATGTGAAGGACTAGTTCACAGTATATCATTACTTACACTGATTACTTGACACGATGGGAAGAGGAAACACCTATGAAGGATTGCACTGCAGCGATAGCTACTATATTTTTATGGGAGAACATAATCATCAGGTATGGTTGTCCTTTAAGCTTAACAAGTGATAGAGGTACACATTTTCTCAATGAAATGGTCAGGATTTTGTTAGTAGAATTAATGGTGGCCCATCACAAAACTACCCCTATCATCCATAGGTGAATGGAACTGCGGAGGCATTTAACAAAATACTAAGTCACACGTTGACTAAGATCTATGATGTTGGAAGACTAGATTGGGATGACAAGGTATCATCCATTCTATGGGCATACATAAAAACCTAAAAGAGGTTGAACAAGGTCACACTATTTCAATTGGTGTTTGGCATGGAGGCTATTTTGCTAGTTGAATTGATGTTACCATCACTGTGTATAACACGTGTAGGAGGATTAGATGATGAAAAAGCACTGGAAGAGAGGGTTGATAAGTTATGAAGTTAGACAAAAGGAAATCACTTGCTAGATGGAGTCAAAAGATAGACAAAGCAAGATAAAAGGCATGACATAATCGTCATATCAAAAACAAGCAATTTGAGGTTTGGCAGATGGTTCTGTTGTATGATTCCAAGTATCTGCAGCATCTAGGGAAGTTTAAATTCCATTAGTTGGGACCCTACATCATCTCTTACATCCTTGATTCAGGCGCTTGCCAGTTACAAGTGCTAGATATGATGAGATTACCAGGTCATTTCAATGGGAGTAGCTTGAAGCCCTACTATAAATAAGTCTTCTTGGTGTTTGTAAATAAGGCAGTATTTCCAGCTATCTTAGAATTTCCCTTTACGATTTTTCCTTTCCCGTGTTTCCCTTTCTCATTTCTTGTTCCTTTATTTTTGTTTCATTTTGTGCCTTGTGCACCGGTAACCACTTTATTTTCTAAGGTTTTGTATGCGCAGAGGACTACGCATCTATTTTAGTGTGGGGAGGAGTAATGCAAAGCAAAGTATAAGTCAGTAGTAAAATTTGAGTGGCCCAGTAGAAGGAAGCGTGTAAGAATGAGGAAGCATGTGGGGAAACAATGGATAATGAATTATGATGTCAAGAAGGTTGTAATAAAGACCATGTACAAAGGATGAAGAGAACATGAACAACATGAGTTAGGTGAGGGAAAAAATTAGGTAAAGGACAGAAGAAGTTCCTTTGACATTGTAGACGTGTGTGTAAGAGTCTTTGGACAGATTGGATTTTGCACGCTAGAAGGTTATAGAAGGTTATTCACGTAGGATGTGATGCATGGGTAAGGGTGCTTAAACTCAACTTAGTGGAAAAATCCACATTTAATTTTAAGTATGTTAGTAGGTGGTATAACATTTATTGCTGGAGGAGAGAAAAAAACTATAAATATGAGGTCATACAAGTCATTATTTCTACCTTCCTATTACGAAGTTGAAGCGCTCTTACAAACTAGGGCATCCAAAGAAATTTGTGCAAAGGAAGAAGAATTTGAGAAATCTAAGTGGGTGACTAGAATAAATCTGCAAACTAGGGGGAAGGAGTATATGTGCGTGAGAAGAGTTTATTTGAAGTACGTCATCTTATGGAAGGATTTTCCTAGTTAGGGTTTGGTAGCTAGGCCATGAAGATAGAAGGATTTCTTCCAATAATTGAGTTTTAAAATTGAGAAGAGAAGTAGAGAAGAGCAAGGAGTTTTAAATTTTTAAACCAACAAAAATAATGGCACCAAAGAAGGCAATCATTTAACAAAAGAAATAGAAAGGAAAGGGAAAAGGAAAACAAACCACTACCATTGCGAGCTCCAATGAGGAATGGTATGCAGAAATGCAATACCCAAATGGAGTGTTGCTAGGAAATTAGTGGGTATCACACTTGAGACATATGATTGTGAGAGATTACAACCATCACACAAGCACTACAGAGAAAGAAATGTCTCTAGAGCTGGTTCGTCCAACTAACAAGAGGACACCAGATGGGATGCCAATTTACAGGGACGGGGTGAAAGTAAAGGTGAAAGTAATGTCTCTCATAATCAAGTAAATATGTCTAAATAAGATGTTACTTAAAATTGTTTTAATATGTTTCAATAAGTTCAATTTGACCTATCTAAAACATGTAATATGTCTATAAGTGTGTAATTATATCCTATTGTATGTGATTTTTTGAAATGAGGGACGAATCTTGTAAATCACTCATCTCACAATAACATTTATGTGAATCACATGTTATATAAAAAATCATAATCGTGTAAACTGCATATATAATCATGATAATATATTTCATCATATATATATATATATATATATATATATATATATTATATATATATATATATGATAATTACATGCACATATGAAACATGTAACCTAAGGCATAAGCATTGTTTATTAATAATATATTAAATATAATCACTAAATATTATATAGAGATAGGTGTAAGTGTATGTGCTAGAAAAATATACCAATGAAGCATACAATATAAAGTGTCGTGAATAGATTCATGTGAAAAAAATACTAATAATTGATAGAAAACTATAAAAGTGTGAAATATATCGATCATGACACCAAATATGTAAAACATATAGTGCTATTCAATAATTTACACAACAATGTAGTATGTAAATATGCATAATCAAAAAACATAATAGTGAATAATTCATATAAAAAATCATTATGAATAAGGTCACAAGAAATAAGTGACATAAAATTACATCAATTGTTGACAAGAATATCTTTTGATGTGCAACTAAGACACAATGTGTCACACATGCATATATGAGCCATTAATTGGAACATGTAATGTAAACAATAATAAATATAAAATAATTAGTTAAAGAACACATTATTGATAAAAACATGTAATAATCGTTGTTAAATTAACAACCAACAAATAAGCATAAGGAAATCAATATTAGTACTCATAAAAAATTAATATCATCATCAAGAATAAAAATCACTATATCTATAGAAAATACCACTCTAAATATATGAAAAAGATAAAATTTTGTATAACTAATATGATTGGTTCAATATGATCTTTGTACTAGAATCAAAATATATAACCTACAAAGGTGCTAAGATGCCCCTAACATGGATGTATACCTATAATGTAGAAATGTTTCTTGCGGGTGTAATTAATGTCATTCATATGTATGTCCATGTCCATATATATCCCATATGTTCTATATCTCAACTCATGTATAATGTGAAAATCACATGTCTAGAATCTATGTAAATCACCTTATATATAAACAATGACATCAAGTAGTAATGTGTCCCATAAAATCAAGTAATCCATACATCCTAGGTTTATATTTTATAATGTGTTAGAAAAAGCACTAATTAGTCAAAAATACGCCAAGACGTGATAAATAAATGAAATCCAAGAGAAAAGTGACTAAAAGAAGTGTAAAAAACCAAAGAGTGATAAAGAAAATGGAGGACAATAGGTACACGTTGCAAACTAAAAGAATTTTAAAGGTATGAATATTCAATACCATCCTTCTAAGCATTAAATGAAAAATGTGCAAAAAGAAACTATATTCAAAGAGTGATGGAAATCTAAATTCCTCCATTGTAAATGTACGTGTAATAATAAACTCATGTCTCAAAGGAATATATGAAAAGACTCACATTAAGAAAATAACCCTAGTGAGAAAGAGTCAATGTATATGAAAATGTCATCATTTGTATAGAAATAGGAAATATAGTGAGAATGTGGGCCAAGATCGAGCACTGATAAAATACAAATGCACAATGAGAGCAATTTTGTGAGCAATTTAAGTGTATCTTAGGTGGGTAAAAGATTTGGGTCTTTCCACAAGGTCTGATTAGGTACCTAAGAAAAATAAAATTTCTCATAAAGTAGAGAAAATATAAAACCTATAGGAAACCCCCCCTAAAGATTGAAAATAAGCCCCTTAAGAGAAAGAAAGAGAAGAAGAATATAGGACTAAACAATCCCCCAAAAGTTAAAATTTCACATAACCCAAGATTCCACATATGAACATACTTTCTCTCAATGAAGGGCTTGGTGAAGATAACAACTATCTCCTTTACAGTCTAGATAAAATGAGATTAGTGACCTATCCATGATTGAGATCCCTAATGAAGTGCATATGAACCTCTATGTGATTGGTCCTCTAATGTTGGATCAAATTCCTATAGATTTAGATGGTTATTTGATTTTCACATAAGATGAATTTGGGTTTCTTGAATTGGATACAAAACATAGTGAGAATCTATAGTCTTTAATTGTCAACACATAACTATGCATATTGGCACTTCATCCAGACAATCCTGGAATATCACTTGAAGCACGTGCAACCACCGGGTCCCTCCTTTTTATTCTTATGAAGATGTTAGCATGCTTAAATACCATATTCATAACCATATAAACTATTCATTCAAGATCATATCATGATAATTTGCAACACATATAATAATGAAATTCACTCAACATAAATTAAATTAACAAGATTTGAATACCCAAAATACCATACTTAGATGAAGTTACCTTAGCAACCCATACACAATTATCCATGGTAAACATTAATTCATTACACAACATAGAAGTTGTTTACATCATATAGTGCTTACAATCATGAATTATCTATGCATGCATACAAATTTTAGCTACATACTCCCAAATATCACTTAATACCACTAGCACTCGAACCCCTAACTCAGGAATCTCAACTCTCTAAAACAAGTATGCATAGACTTTATTTATATGTTGGGGACTTGATCTTCACCTCATACATGCAATCTCCTAATAAGAGGTGTGTGTAAAAAATAGCTTACATGATTTTCTAAAACATGTGCTAATAATATATTAAGCTAAATATACATCAGATATTACATGTGTTAATCCTATTATTAGCTTGATCCATGTGTGTTCTTTATATTTTCCTACATGTGATTTTCCCAATTATAGATCCTTAGTGTGCATCCTGAGTCATCTTGTTTTCTCTATTCTCATATATTTTCTTAGATACCACTCCATCTTTGCTTTTTTATTTTTAGTCGTGTTTTGGAAAATCAGCTAAGTTCCAAACTATGTGTGTCCATGAGCGAGCCCTTCCTGCATGTGTGTACCCCCTCACGCATCCCTTGTGTGTGGTCCCTAAAATTTGTGCATGGATAGTACTTATCCATTTTCACCGATCAAAAAAGTTCCCTAAATATAGCATAGCCTCAGTAGTAGCATTAATACATCACATGTACTCAACCTCAGTGGATGGAATAGCAATAGAATTCATCTTTTAATAGACAAAAAAAAAACATTACCCAAGAGATAAATTGTATCCTAAAGTGCACTTTTAATACTCAAGACTATTAACCTAGTCTAAATCTATGTACCCAACGAGGTAAACATCAATAAATTCTCTATAGAAAATCCCAAAACTATGCATTACTTGAATGTAGTGGATAATCCAATTTAATTATTTCTAGTGTAGCTCATGAGGCATCTACTTTATGCTAATGACCATCCTCACAACATATGAAATGTTTTGTCTATTGTGAGTAAAATATTTGAGAAATACAACAAGTTGTTGATAAAAAATAACATCATCTAGTGAAGAACAACAATCAACCTCAACCTTGAATCAAAAGATAAATGGATTTGGAGTTGGTGATGAGCCCTATTAATGCCTATGTAAACCCACATTTTTAGGGTCATCATTTTGTAATAATGTTGATATTATCATTTTGTAATTGATACTTTAGTATATTTGAAAGGAATATTTGTGCATAGCCTTTTTATTTTCATCTTATGTATGCTTCTTCAAATGAGTTTAAATGGATCTTTATGTGTGTTGACAATGTGTTTGAAGAACATATCTTAAGCCAGTGCAGGAATTATGCATAGACCAACGTAGGACTCGCCCATGTACTGGTGCAAGAATCACTTTGGATCATAGTAATTTCCCATGAATTGGCGTAGAAATCAGTTGGAGTGTAGGACTTGCGATTACAATGGAACAAGACTCATGTGAAGAGAGAAAAGGATTTGACTGTAAATAATGAGAGTTTATTTAGTTAGCACACAAGTTGACATGATGAAGGGTCATGAATTGCAGTCTATCATATAAGACATCATGTGGCTTATGTGGATCATGCAAGCCCAACTTAACACCTAGGTGAGTGGATATGTGGAACAGATAAATAAAACAACTTATAGTTTCCATGATTGTAGGGATCCAATGTATGATCTTAGACACTTTCTAGCACTTTAAATAATCTCAACTGAGAGTTAATTAAGGACTCTATCTTTAGTTAAAAAGATGAATCTGATCTAAGTGCATGATGCAATTTTTATTCCACAATTGTAACTCTTCAACAATAAATTGTTGTCATAGATATTTCTTAGTTAAGTAGGAGTTAATTATTGCAAATAATCCATCCTCTTCTAGAGTGACAAGGACTGCTCTTGATATAAAAGGGAATTTGTAGTAGAATTGTAGATTTAGTTCATTGATTGTTGTTGCAAATAATCCGTCCTCTTTTAGAGTGACAAGAACTACTCTTGATATAAAATGGAATTTGTAGTAGAATTGTAGATTTAGTTCATTGATTTTTGTTGCAAACATTATTCAATAAAGTGAATGATTCTAGGATTAATCGACCTGTGTTATCTATAATTCTAAACCAGATCAGAGGGAAGGAGCAAGGGTCACTTCTCCCAAGTGTGAAGGGAGAATTTCTTATTTATTTAATATCTATTATTCAACATTTTTTTAATTGCCATAATTTCATTACTATCAACATTTCAATTTTGAATTTAGTAAATCTCTTGTTTTATAGAATTCATTCCTTAATTGCATTTAGAATAGTAATTTATTGAATTCAATAGTGAATACATGTTGAGCACAGTTTCAACTATTCTCTTTGTTACAAATAGACATGGACACCTCCTTGGACTAACAAACATGAATAATTAAAGTACGAGTATCAATAACACTCATCACTTTTTGGTGCCACTACTGAGGAATATTAAGGTATTAGAAAATATTAATGTACTAACTTGATTAATTCCTTATGGCTTGGTAAGTTTCCGTTTAGAAATATCATTTCCATAACTCTTTCTTTCTAAATAGAAGACCTTGTAGTGATAAAAATACTAATTTTGTGCTTTGGAGTATGTGGAACACAAGCAATCAGTAAGCACTTATATTTGGGAAAATTTTCTTAGTAAGGTATGATTTTATGTTTAGACTTAGAGACCATAGAGGTAGATTCTTTAGAATAAACTCACAAAACCCCCTTAAAATCAACTTGTGGAGCAACTTGATCAACGAGAAAGAATGGTTAATGGAGTGGAAAACCCTAATGGTGAAAATAATTAAAACCTCCACTTGGAAAGACATTCACCTATCCCATTCAACTGGACCCTAATGACCAAGCCCCCATGAAGAACATATCCCCTTAAATTCTATCAACCTTCAGGGGAATAGTCTTAAAAGACCCTAGCCAATTCCAATTTGAGTTCAAAGTCTTGCACCAGACCTATGACTATACCTCAAACACTCAAAAGATTAATTTATTTCCTTCAACCTTAAAGGATATAACCATGAGGTGGTTCATGGGCTTAAACCCCAACTCTATCCACAGTTAGGAGAAGATTGAAATAATATTCTTAGATAAATACCAAGATTATTATAGGGTGAGGGAAAGAAAAGAAGAACTCTTTAGTATACAACAAAGGAGGATGAGAGTGTTGAGGACTATCTTGATCGACTCCTCTTCTTTCACAGGAGATGTGGCATTGGTCTTGATAATAATCTTCTTAAAATTCTATTTTTAAGGGGTTGGATGAGGACACATAAGAGGCCTTTAATCTAATGGTAAAAGGAGATATGAAAAATTGGAATTCACTGATATCATTGACCTATGTAGGAACTACTCCTGAACTCAACCAAACCTTTGAAAATAGAAAGGAAAAATTGCCAACGGAGATATATCCAAACTAAGAGAGGAAATTGTAAATCTAAGAATAGATATCTTAGTTTAGCTTAACACAATTATGGATATGGATAAATCTAGGAACACATAGCCATTGTTCAAATATTTTCCAAGATGTAGGAACAAACATGGGATTAAGGACCGTCCCTTAGATAAAATAAACATATACCTTGTTTTTGATCTAAAGTATGTCACTGATTAATGTAGATTGTTGCCCTTACTAAAACATCACATAAAATAGAACACACAAAAGGAAGATGGGTTGAATTATGTGGCTTAGAGGTAAGGAGGGCATTTTCAATAAAATCATAATTAGTTCTATGCACCAAAAACACCATGTGTTGCAAACCAAAGGAAAAAACCATGGTCATACCCCCAGCCTTGGGCGCAAAAATTCCCATAGGAATTAATTCCTTAGTGGAATAAACCACCGAACTATTATAAACAATCCTAGACTCCAAAATCAATCATTCCACCATTCCAACAATTTAATCCTCAATTCTAAAACAGTGGAATGCACCCCAAGGATTAGGTCAACAATATTATAACCCAAGAAAACCCCAAGGGACAACAATCCTTGTTGACTGGGCCTACAACTTCTTCCCCATCTAAACAATTTACCCAACCTCAAATTCCAACTCAAACCATGGCAAATCCAAAGAGTGTAAGGCATGGTAATCCAACATACACCATCGAATTAGATAAGAAACTCACTGTGAACTCTATGGACTATAGAAATATCCTGCTACATTCAAGTAAATTTACTTCAAAACCATAGTCTCCAATCATAGAATAAGTCCTCGAAGACAAATAAAAATTAGAAGAAACATAACATGATCCTTTTATTGAATAAACATATGAAACAAATTTAGATATTCCCTTTCCATCTACTCTTTTGGAAAAACACAACACTGTAACCCATGAGAAACTAGAGTTAGAGATCATTCAAGGATTAAAAAAATTGAGTATTGGAATTCCTCTATTACAGGATCTTAGAGAAATCCTGAGGTTGAATAAAACCATCAAAGAGCTCTGTGTTAAAACTCCAGGTAAAAGGAAAAATCATCCTAAAACAATCCATGTTGATGGAAAATTGGCTAGCATATTGGAAAGGAATATGACCCCTCCAAAACATGGATACCCTGGGAGTCTAATTGTTACAATTTTAATAGGAGATGTGAAGACCCCAAATGTTCTAATTGACTTAGGGGATATAATTAATGCGATGACTGCTGACAAATTATCTCTTCCTGAACCACAATCAAATTTAAGAGTGTTATAAATGGATGACCACTCTGTAGCCAAGCCCAAAGGGATCATAGAGGATGTGACCATAATAACTGAATCATGGGATTATGCAGTAGATTTTACTCTCATTAAAATGAAGAATAAGAAAATTGGATATCCCTTGATCCTAGGATGCCTTTGGGTAGCCACTTTTGTAGCTCTTATTTATTACAAGACAAGAAACATGGTAATTAAAAATGGGCATGATTAAAATAAATTATCCATTTATCAAGTTGCAAAACCCTTTGCTACTAAGGATAAAAAATGGTGGAAAAATGATATAGATGAATCAGAAGATGTGGTTTCATCTTTGGCTATAGTCATAATTCAAGAGAATTCAGACCTGATCCTGAATTCTGATCATGATTCTTGTGCAGGATTGTGTCTGAGGGTAAGTGCAGCAAGTTGGTAAACAAAAAAGGGGTCATAAGTTGATGTCATATTACAAAAAATAGTGAAATCTCAACTTGTAAGAATTATAAGCAATACACGTACTCAAAATTAGAAAAATTTATATAAATATGAATTGTAGCATCTAGAATCTAGTTTCTAAACTACTAAAGTTTTTTTAAAACAGAAAAGTTTAGCTATATTAAACAATCAAAATTATATGACATGTTTTTTTTTTAATAAACCTATAAGATTGTAGTCCATTTGCCCGCAATTTGAATGACCAAATCTTGTTATTTTTTTTTCCTTTGGTGAAAATTTATATGTCGTTGTCTATCTTGGGATGGATTTTATTTTGTATTTTTTCGAGCAATATTTTTTTTATGATTTTTTCCGTGAAAGTGGTCCGAATTTTTTTAGAAAATGGAGCACTTTCCGTTTGCCTACCATATCTATATCAAAAAATATCGAAATCAAATATTTTTTGTAACATGTATAGAATTTCGCCATGCTTGGGATGGTATAGGTTTTATCACATTTTGATAAGCGAAACAAAAGTTGCAGTCTTAAACGTACACATGAACATTCACGGGAAAAAATGTCTTAAAGATCTACTGTTAGTAAAAATTAATAAAATGATATTTATCTTATTCTATTCACTTTAAAATCAATATTTCTACGAAGCTAACAATCTCCCCTATGCGATGGAACCATTTTTGTGAGATGTTTTCAATTTTTCAGCATGGTTCAAGTCTGTGGAAGAGAAAAAATGAATTTTTTGACCTTTTTACATGCCATAATGACCTCCCATAGCTTTGGTTGGAAAAAAAAAAGATTTCCCGAGCCTTGAGGGTCAGATTTGATGATATAGATAAATCGCGATCGCGGTCCTTAATACAATAACCGTGATGACACTTTATAAACCATGATCGTGGTTTATAAAGCATGATCGCAGTTAGTAAATCATATTTACACACATCCCAATGTTCAAATTACCATGTGATTTTTACTGTTTGACCTTAATGTACGAATTATTGTGTAATTTTGTCACTTTCTACACTTTTTTCTTATCACCAGAAGAAAAAGATCATGGGAGACAAGAAACTAAGTAAAAAAGGAAGTAAATAAGTAAAAAAACACCAGATGACTTAGAGGCAACAAAATTTCAAAATACTGAGTGAATGTGGAATCTTCGTGAATCAAGAAGAGGTTCATCTTCAACCCCTACTATTGTAAGCAATGAGGAACTAAGTAATATGTCTACTGTCAATGTTGAAGATAAATTAAATACCTGTGATGAAGATGTTTTTACTGTCAATGATGAAGAAGAATTAAATACTCGTGATATAGCTGATGTTGAAATTGAAGGAGATAATGAAAATGTGAATCAGGAAATTTAGGTTGAAACTGTAGACAAGAAAAATTTGACAAAAACACCTCCTAGGATTTTACGTAAGAAACCTAATTATTTTATTGAAATTGATGAGAAAATTTTGAAACCAATGTCTAAAAAACTTTCTGAATGGAAAATTAGAAGAAAAGCCACTGAAATTTGGGATAATCATTTTGAAATTTTAAATGATTCCCAAAGATGTCAGTTGTTGGTTAGTTTGATGAAATTGATTAAAATGAGACCTACATTAAACACCTTAGGATTGACAACATCTAATATATGTGGTCAAACCTCTACAATTTTTGAAAACCTTCATGATGCATATCAAATTGTTGGTGTTAAGAGACGCACAAGGGATAGTAATATTGTGTGTCGTGTACTTGCTACTAGTGTTGTAAGTGAATCAACAAAAAAATAACGTTTGATTACGTAAACAAGTCGAATGTTGAAAGTTAATCGAAAAAATCTAATGAAAGCAATTGAAAGACGTAATATCCTTAAATCACTCAATAACACCAATTTTTGGGCATTTTCTGCTAGAGCACAGTGTAAGGACAAAGATATATCTGATGTTATAAGAGAAGTTGTAATTCAATTTTGGCATGATAACACTAGAGTTTCACCTAATACAAGAGATGTTGTAAAACGGAAAGTTGGTTTTACGAATCAAGAACCACATCCTAAGAATTTATTAGATATGACTCAAACTCAATTTTTTTGTAAGTTTGAACAGGAGCATCTAGAAATTAAAATTAGTCAACATTTTTTTGAAATGTTGAAACCATTCTATGTGAAAATCAACCACGCTCGCACCACTTGTTGTTGTAGGCAACATGTTGAATTTGCAATGCATTATGCTAAATTTTTATGTATTCATTTTGATTTTCATTCTAAAACTATGTTATCAGAATGTGGTGTTCAAGTTCCACCAATATCTTCCAGGGATTTCTTTCCTATGATATTTTGTGAAAGAGAAGTTGGAAAATTTTTTTATAGTCAGAATTGTTTAGATGGAAGTTGTGGTACGTGCGGTGGATTACCTAAATTAGAAAGTTACATCCATGAGAAAATTGGAGGTGCAATAGGACATAATTTAGTTGAGTTTGATAAATATAAATCAGTACCATACTAGTTGAAAGATGGAAAGGAGTCTAAATGGTGTGAGCTAGTTACAGAACATATGCTTGTTTTTCAATTTATGAGAAAATTTAAGGATGAAATTGTTTATGAGTATGCTAGGCATACACACAGAGCTCGATGGTTGGATGAATAGTTCAAGATATGCAAGGACACATTTCCTATTGGTACTATTATTTTCAATGGTCGATTTTGCAGAGAATTACACATTGCAACCACAAATGGAGGTTCAATCGCAATATTAACAACTTAGTATATGTTGTCATTTTTGTGCATATATAATTTATACATTATCTTGAAAGTACAGAGAATGACCAATTTTTTTAAGAGAGTACCACTTTTATATCAGTGATGATCGTACTCATTCTACTAAATTTGTGCAAGGGTGTTTCCAATTATTTTATGGAAACTTGTCTAATAGGGACATCCGCTTCAATCAACATTATATATGGTCAAATAATTACATGTCTCAGTTTAAGAATGCATGAATGTTTTATTAGATGAGCAGGATGCACGTCAAGATGGGTGTGCAACATATTTGGAGTTTCACTGAGGTTGGACATGGAAAAGGAGAGCATGACGATGCAGGGGCATGTGTGAAAAGAGCTCTTATAAGAGAAGAGTTGAAGTACAAAGATGGTGCTAAATTGAAAGATGTAAAGAGCATAGTGGAATGGTGTATTGACAACATGGCCCAAGGTTCTCAAAGAAAATTCCACATTTCGCTAGATATTTTTGGTTGATAGAGGAACAAAAAATTGCTAACTATGAGGATTTTATGACACTCACAGGGTCTAGTGATTATGAAACTCATTTTTTAGCTCAGATGCTACTTCATGTGGGCCACATGGACAAGAAAGTTTGGTGTTTTTGTGCATCTTGTATCAAAAATTTTTCACTGCTAAGTGTGATTCACAAGAATGGGAGGATGAATGGATTTGTAGGCCTCTAACTCTACTTCCTAGTTATCAACCTCCACAGGCATTACAACTTGTTTCTCCAGATGAAGTTGCAACATCCAAGGACTTTGATGAAATTTCAATTTTGGTGCGACAAGGTAAATGGTTATTTACAATTTTTGTATTGAGTTATGTCCATTGAAATTAATATGTAATTTAAATTTGAGTTGAAACCTTTGTTTTTTGTAGGACATGTGTTTGCAATTATTGCGACAAAAGACAATGAAGAAGGAACACACTATTTCTTATGTTGTTACATCGAGGAAAGAAAGAAGTTGACTTCTCCTAGTATTATATATGTGAAGATATTGAGTACCCTATAGGGTCAGTGGTAGTTACTGGAACTTGGCTTCGATGGTATCCATTAAAAAATTCCTCTGTTTGGGTGTTTGAAGACTTTGAGACACATAGGAAAATACTCTTATATTCGCATCTAGTTCTAGTGAAAAATATTCAGTTGTATAGATATCGAGGAAGGCCTAATAACAAGATTCTTTGGAAGGTTTGAGAGTCAAATCATGAATCAATCATGTCTACTATTCAGAGTAGATCTGATCCTAATGGTTCATTGGAATGAATTTACATGCTCACGTTTGGTATATATAATTTCTTTGAAGTGTTTAAATTTGTCAACTAGATCATTCAAGTTCATATATTTTATTAAATTTGTGTATTTTATATATATCTAGTATATGGTTTTGATTCAACTTAAATTTCTTTGACTAACACTTTTATGCAGGTTAGTGGTGCCATAAAAGCTTCCACTTTCACATCCTGATGGTAAACATTAGAATGAATTTACATGAGCTCGTCTGGTATATATAATTTCTTTGAATTGTTTAAATTTTGTCAGTTCTAGATTCAAGTTCATATATTTTATTAAATTTGTGTATTTTGTATATATCTAGTATGGTTTTGATTCAACTTAAATTTCTTTGACTAACACTTTTATGCAGGTTAGTGGTGCCAGAAAATCTTCCACCTTCATGTGGTTGGCACTGTTAGTAGAGAATTTTATATTCTTGAAGCTAAGAGAAGATTTCATTGTTTTACAAGAAAAGAGAAGCAACTAACAACGGTTATGTACCTGTGGAGGGGATTCTTGGCTTTCATAGGAGGTATCCCTGGAAGCATCGGGAGTATAGGGAACCAAAACGATGCCTCCCCAAGTGTTTACAAGGCCATCCCTACACATGTGCATAGTTCGGTTTGGTGCCACGACCCACCGTTTGTAAAGTATAGCGTTTGACATCCTTACACTGGCTCAAACTGCACTATTTCACGTGTTTACAAAAAATAGGGTAGCGAGAGCACCAATTATGAGACAAAAAAACTGAGATAGTATATTTTAGAGGGTTCATATGCCGAGGTGTAGGATATGACGAGATGTCTCTAGGTGCCACGGAGTCCAAGTAATCACCCGTTGAATTTGAACAATTTTTTGGTCTCAAGGCACTTAAGGGACTATTCCCGAACGAAGTAGCCCAGAAGAAATGACCTTCTCACACACCAAAATGATGCACCTCTTACTAGATTTAATCTGTCGCCACTCGGATGTGTTGGCGTAGTCGGTTCGGTGCCATGACCCACCATTTGCAAAATATAGCGTTTGACAACCTTACACTGGCTCAAACTGCACTATTTGCACGTTTGCAAATAATAGGGAAGCGAGAGCACCGATTAGAGACAGAAAAAATTGAGACATGATATTGTAAAGGGTCCCTACTCCAAGGTGTAGGATCCAATGAGACATCTCTAGGTGTCACGGAGTCCGAGTAATCACTCGTCGAATTTGAATGGTTTTTTGGTCTCAGGGCTCTTAAGGGACTACACCCGAACAAAGTAGCCCGGAAGCAATGACTGTTGTCGTGCACCAAAACCTGACATGCCTCCTCTAGTGTTTACCTAGCCATGTAGATGTGTTGTGCATAGTCAGTTTGGTGCCATGACCCACCGTTTGCAAAATATAGCGTTTGACAGCCTTACATTGGCTCAAACTACACTATTTCACGCGTTTGCAAACAATAGGGTAGCAAGAGCACCGATTGGAAATGGAAAAAACTAAAATAAAATATTGTAGAGGGTCCCTATGCCAGAGGTTTAGGATCTAACGAGACATCTCTAGGTGCCAATGAGTTTTGAGTAATCACCCGTCGAAGTTGAACGGATTTTTGGTCTCAAGGCTCTTAGGGGACTATGCCCGAACGAAGTAGCCTGGAAGCAACGAATTTGTCGTGCACCAAAATAACACCTCCTATATAATTAACTAGCCACCTATACATGTTGGCACAGTCATCTTTGGTGCCATGACCCACCGTTTGCAAAATATAGCATTTGACAACCTTACACTGGCTCAAACTGCACTATTTTACGCGTGTTTGCAAACAATAGGGCAGCAAGAGCACCGATTGGATATGGAAAAAAATGAGACAAGATATTGTAGAGGGTCCCTACACTGAGGTGTAGGATGTGACAAGACATCTCTAGGTGCCATGGAGTGCGAGTAATCACCCATCGAAGTTGAACATTAGTTTTTTCAGTCTCAGGGCTCTTAAGGGACTACATCCTGAACGAAGTACCCTGGAAGCAACGACCTTTTTGTAGCACCAAAATGATGCCTCCTCTAAGAATTTACCTAGCCACTCAGACATATGTTTTGGCACATTCGTTTTGGTGACCATGACCCACCATTTGATAAAATATAGCGTTTTGATAGCCTTACATTGGCTCAAACTGCACTATTTCATGCATTTGCAAACAACAGGGAAGTGAGAGCATCGATCGGAAATAGAAAAAACTAAGATAAGATATTGTAGAGGGTCTCTACACCAAGGTTTAAGATCTAATGATACATATCTAGGTGGCATGGAGTCCGAGTAGTCACCTATCGAAGTTGAACATTTTTTTGGTCGTCAGGGCTCTTAAGGGACTACGCCCGAACGAAGTAGCCTGAGAAGCAATGACCTTGTTGTGCACACACCAAAAATGGCCCCTCCTCTAGTATTTACTTGGCTACTTGGACATGTTGGCACAGTATTTTTTAGTGTCATGACCCACCGTTTGTAAAATATAGCGTTTGACAGCCTTACACTGGCTCAAACTGCACTATTTCACGCGTTTGCAAACAATAGGGCAGCGAGAGCATCGATTGGAGATGGAAAAAACTGAGAAAGGATATTGTAGAGGGTCCCTATGCCTAAGGTTTAGGATCTAATGAGACATCTCTAGGTGCCACGGAGTTCTGAGTAATCACCCATCGAAGTTGAACAAGTTTTTTGGTCTCAGGGCTCTTAAGGGACTACGCCCGAACAAAGTAGCCTGGAAGCAACAACCTTGTCACTGCACCAAAACAACACCTCCTCTAACATGTTCACCTAGCCACTCAGACACGTGTTGGCACAGTTGGTTTGGTGCCATAACATCATGAGGAATGATTTCTCACTACTCGCCTCCGTTCATTTCCTAGGACTGCCTAGAAAAGGTAAGTTTGTAAACAATTATGCCACGAAGGCTCAAGGAATGCCATGACCCTGAATTCTTGGGTGTGACTAGAGAACTCCTTCACTCAAGTTTTTTCTTAGATGGTTCTTGGTTTGGATGACTAAGCATCAAGTTTTGATCATCATAAGTTTCCACTTAAAACTTGAATTGGGATTAATAGGGAAGGGGTTCTTGGCTCCAGATCGGGTGGTCTGACTCCAAACCGGGCCTCCCTAGATCCAGCCATAGCACCCAAAGGCATATACCCCTACAATCAGACATGTTGGTGGTGACAGTTTTCTCCCATGACATCTCGGGGCATGAATTCTCACTACTCAGCTCACATCAATGAGATTGCAACAAGGTTAACACATTACCATGTAAATACTCTAATGATTGTTTGATCTCTTTTTAAAGCATGTTAATACACAATAAAGTGTTAAGATTTTTTTTTCATATCTTGTGCCAACTAAACTGTACAATGTTTCTGTATTTTTTTAAACAAGTGAATTCAAATTAGGACCTTATTATTTACACACATCAATAACACTTAATTTGGACTAATACTTAACAAATAAATTGTAAGTACACTAAAAACATATAAAATGACTTGTAATTTAAATCCCTCAAGACCATTTTTAATTGTGTACATTTTGTCCCACTTTGGAGTGTGTTAACCACGTGCTTAAAATAAGAAAATTGATATAAGTCCACACTTGAATCTCTTGAAAAAAATGATCTTGCACCCAAGAACCTTCAAAACCATTATATAAGATAAAATCATATATCATATATCATAACAATAACATAACATCATATATATCATATATATCATATGGATGATGGTCACATAATCGAGACCATCAAATCAAATCAAACATAGAACTAATATGGTTATGAAAACATACATGTAGAAGGATATCATGTGCAATGAAATCAATTCAAGCATATAAGTAATATCATTATGAAAACCAACATGGATATAATGTATCAAACAAAGTGTGTCATGTGTCTCCAAAAATATAAATTCATAATGTATCGAACTAAGTGTGTCATACATATAGGACCACATGCAGATCGCATAAGGCTATATACACGGAATATATGAAGAATCATGAACTAGTACTAGATGGCATATATATCTATACATCCAAGTCCTATGAATCTAATCATGAAAAATCTTCCCTCTCTTTGCCCTGCTTGAAGAAGCATGTCCATGACATGTGGATGTAGTGGAGGGATATGCCACTATGGATTTTATCTGTGTGGTTCTAGGCATCTCTAATCAGGTTTATAACCTAACCTACACATTCATAAACAATAAGTTTTTAACACCCAAATTTTAAAAATACATTCAAAATTTAGAAACTTAGAATTTATAATGCATGTGAAATTTTACCGCAATCTCATGATCCATATCAATTTTTCGTTGACGCGTTGCATGGTCAATGCAATAGACTCATCAGGGGTAGGCTACATGTAAATAAATAGTTCAAATTAAATATTTCATATATAAAATTTGATATTGTAGATAAGTAATAAGAAAAAATTCCTCCAAAATTTAACAAATTTTAAAACTTATACCTAAGTTAGTAGATCTATGCAGATGCTATGATAACATCTACAACATCCTCCACAGTCTGTATATAGGGAGGAGTCTCTTTGTAAGTCATAAGCTATACAAAAAACATGTACAGATAAATATTAATTGAAAACTATCTATGCAATGAGTATTCCAGCATGAAAAGACCCAATAGTAGCAATCAAGGCACATAATATACCAATAGGTATTAGTGTTCATGATCATGATAACCAAGGAGAGGCTTTTTATAATACTAGGAGAGTGTTAAACTTAACCTCTTGCATCATAAGAGGAATCTAAGGTTTAATGATCCTAGGGAAGCTTTGATGTTACTCGAGTCTCCAAGAGTCCTATGGGAGTTGATACAAATACTAGAGAATTCCATAATTAGAAATAAAGTGTAAAGAGAACTTAGCCTACCTAAAAGTCACGTGAGGCATGTACCAGTAGCCTCAATACCCAGAGAAGAAGATGACCCGCCAGGATCCTGATGTATAAAATAAAAACATATTAATATGTACACATGTACACATGAAACAGTATAAACAAACATTAAAAATGTGTATTTAATAATAAAAGTGAGATCAAATGATAATTTAAAATGTAAGTAACTTGAAACTTATGTTTGTAACACACCCAACTGTAGTAGTCTAGCATGTCGACACCGGATGTGTCCTTCACCGGGTCTTGCTATTTAAAATCAAAAAATATTAGTTTTTGCATGTATGTACATGACGTAATCAAATACATATATATTAAAATATTAAATGAAATAAATTATTGTGTGTGTGTGTGTGTGTGTGTGTGTGTGTGTGTGTGTGTGTGTGTGTGTGTGTATATATATATATAATTATTTGATATTTACCTGTGAAAGACCAAGATCATTTACACCAATTCCGAAAACATCTGCCATCATCTCATCTAGAGACAAGAAATCATGTGATCCAGCAAATGGTGTCTCACCCGCAGTGCATATGGCACCACATGATTCATAGTGGTGTGGTGCACTAGAACTAACACCTCCACTAACATCACTAGATGTAATTTGGTTAGTATGTTGGGTTAGAGTGTCAGTGAGATCCCTTAATGCATGTAGTGTGTCAATCTCCACAACCTCCTTCATTGTAGGATGGATAACTGAAGGCAGTGGGAGGTTTTGGGGCATGTGAGATCCTTGGTTGAATAACACATGCACCAGGTCTACTCTATGTAGAGCCACTTCCTCACCCATAAAACTCAGAAAATTTAAAATAATTTGGGACCTCATTAAGATACAAACTCATAATATAATTTATTTAAAAAATAGAGTGGAACCTCACTATTGTTGCATGGTGGATAATCAAAAACCATCCAACATTGTTCCAAAAAAATGTTCTTGATTCGGTCATCGTGGCACCACTGGATTGGGAACTGCTTGTCAAGTAGTTGTAGGGGAGGGGGCATTGGTTCTTGAGTCAGTAAATAATGCACAAATGTGGTATTTTGTACAAAAAATTTATCTTTTACGGACTGCATGGGATAATTTATTTGCATACCACCACCTAAAATCACTTCTAAAGGTATTCCATTTGTCTATTTGGTTGGTTGGGGAGTCGAATTTCGCCAATCGATATTTGCAATGTGTTGGTTAAAGTCATGTGGGATAGATTTTTGAAGCATGCCTTTGTCTTTTTATTATCTGAATAAGGTTCTCAATGGAAATTTTATTTTGTCAGATTCTTCCAATGATATCAGCTTGTGTTCCTGTTGGTTCTGTGGGGACAGAAGGAGCCACAAGAGGCAAATCTACATTTATAGGAGGGTTTTAAGGAATGTTTGGATGGTTTTGAGGAATATTTAGATGGTTTGCAAGATTACAAACTTTCCAAACAACTGACAAAAAAAAATTAAAAACCCTTGAAAATCACAAAAAGTAACCTAAAATGCAAGAAATTTGATCAAAATCGAGGGCTTACCTCTTTGTCTTGGCGACATCATTAAAAATTTTATGATCCAAAATTCCGAAGAGTAATTTACAGGGGGTTTTCAAAGCTTAAGTGCCAATAGTTGAAAATAAATCGTGGTTCACAGGGGAAAATAGGGAAAATGAGGGGTTGCAAGTCTATTTTTTTTGTCTCAGAGGACCACGATCGTGGTTTTAGGTTCAGAAATTCCCAAACCTATAAAAACTAGTCCCACAATCATGGTTTAAAAAATGTGATCACGATAAGTGAATTTCAAGTTTTTATGTGTACTTTTTTTTCCACCAACTTGCTGCACTTACCCATGAGTAAGGCGCTACAACCAATTGAAATAAAGGATGACATGATGGATGAGAACAATCAACCTATAATATGTCCTTTATCATGAAACATAGATCTGACTGAGTGTATCTTTCACAACATCACTGCAATCCACACATTTCTTCTCCATAGGTACCCCTTGAATTCATTTATGAGATAATTCCTTGTGGTAAATTCTCTCCACCTTGACATTAAGCAATTACCCATTTTCCCAGGAAAAACACTGGCAATCAATAGTTGGTTGACTAGTCAAGAGGAGAATACTCTATTCAAACTTCTATGCTCTCACCCTCAAGCGTTTGTTTGGGAATATAGTGACATGAATGGCAATCACCCCAATATTTGTACATACCAAATTTATACAATTGATTATAGACTAGTCAGACAACCAAAAATAAGGATAGACCATGCCTTAAGAGATATTGTAAAAACATGGATTGATAAACTTCTTAGGGTAGGATTCATCTACCCAATTTCATATAGCTAGTTGGCTTCTCCATTAGTTATAGTTCCTAAAAATATTGGGAAATTGAAGGTTTGTGTGGATTATAGGGATTTGAATAAGGAAACAAATCGAAACTATTTTCCCTTACTTTTTTTTTTAATTTATTGATAAAAGGTTTTGTATGGACCTTACCCAAGTACAAGAGGTGGCTCAACAACCAAGAAAAAAATGAATAAAAAAGTGGCTAACATGAAAATGGGGCCACTCCCCATCCAAAATAAAAAACATACCAGAAACTAGGCCAGGGGCCATCTGCCAACAAGAAATCCCTACTATGAGCAAAAATGCTAAAATGCAACACCACAACAGTATGAAAATAGCTACAACTAACCAAATAAAACACAAAAACTAATTGAGACACTTATTGTAAACTTTGGTATCAATCTGGAGAGCTTGGTACAGGTTCAAGGCCGAAGTGTTGTTTGGGTCCTAGTTAGAGTCCTTGAACTTTTTGGAGAGCTTGTTATTCTTCCATGCAAAAACTGAGATCCCACTAATATCACATATTTACCTTATGTGCACTTGCATTAAGTCAAGTACCACTCTATGAATGGATAGAATATTGTTGTGCTTCTCCTCCAAGGTGTTGAGCTTATTAACCATATTATTAACCTCCTCTTTTAGTTTGGGAATAAAGTCATCAACTGATTTTTTAATGTCAGATTTAAGAAGAAAATCCACATTGTCTTCTAAATTTTTCAAATTTTCAGCTTGAATTTTCAACTTATCATGTCTAGAATCCTTATCACTAACCATAACATAGTCAGGAACACTAGTACCCCCCATAACTTCTTTTCCTTTGTTACTCCTAAGAACTCTTTTGGGAGGTGGCTCAATTGAAGTATCACAGTACATAGGGTTCTTAGAGAAAATTCATGGCTGCTGAGGGGGGGGTGGGGGAATTTGGGGGGAAGGATCACTAGAAACAACATCATAAAGGTATTGATGCATGAGATGAATGACTCCTTGATGCAATGACATAGTTATTTTATGGCCCTCAACCTCCTCAGTTGACTTTTATATGGAATGCATAATGTAGTAGGACAAAATCACCTTGGCCTCTCGGTGGAATTGGTTTACAAGCACCAGCTAATGAAGCGGAATTGTGGAAAACCTTCCCTCCAACATGATGTACATAACTATCATACAAGCTACATCATCAGATGGCTTTAGAATTTTATCACATATAATCCCTTCCTTCTTAATTTCCAAAATTTCCCCATCATCAAGGAAGAGTTTTTCTTCCACTTCCTTGTCAAATTTATTACTACAAAATTTGTTTTCATCCATACTGAGGCCAGTGATGAAGGAAACAAACTCCTTAGAAATACTAAACTCTTTTCCTTTAAATTGGATTTTCTTATCTTTCTGGTTCTCTAGGAATTTCAAAGAAATGAACTAGTCATGACCCTTAATTCTCTGAATAAAATCAGGGAAACCCCCAATGCTAAGGGTTTCCTAGAGCTCAAGACATTTTATTTCCATTGAGGATAAAAAATAGGCTTGACATGACAAGGATCTCCACCCATAGAGGGAACCGATGACTAGTGCAAAGTGAAGAGTTGGAACCTCCTATGAACAAACTTCCACATAGCTCTCCAGCAGCACAAAAACTCATAAGTTCTAAAGGTGTAAAGTGACGTATTTTCCCAATAATAATTATAAGGCCAATTTTTCATTTTTGGGATGAATAGGGAATTTATTGCAATCTGCTTCATGAACCCATGCCAAGGATTCCACATGTGAGAACTCCTTCATATAGGGATTTGCATTGGCTTCTTTAATGATATCTTGGTGTGCTTCATGAGGGGTGTCTTGGACATCATACCATTTGGTATAATTATTGATACAAACCCCTATATTAGCTAATACATCTATACATTTGTTCCCTTCTCTATATACATGTTGAAAGATGATGTTGGTATCATTGCATATAGTTAAGGCTTCATTAATGAAGTCACTTATGCTTATATTAGGGAGTTGGTTCTTAGTAAGATTGTTAATAATATTCATTGAGTCACCTTCCACTATGATATTTTCCATTTTGAAATTTCTAGCAACTTTGATTCTGTAGAGAGTAGCTAGTGCTTCCGAATAGTGATTTGTTTACTTTCCCATGGAGCCTGCATAAGCGGCAATAAGGTAACCTAATTGATTTATAATTAGACCATCACCTCCAACTAGACCAGGATTTCCTTTGGAGGCATCATCGAAGTTTAGCTTGTACTAACCTTCTAGGGGGAATCCACTGAACCAAATATCTGTCAATACTGGAAGAAGGAGATGCAATAATTTGAGTGATTTTCTAGCCCTTCAAATATTTCTCCTCATCTTGGGGGTAATCTACTTTTTTAGGGGGCTTGTATATTTGTATATTTTCTTTAACAACCACAATAATTTCATTCGATATCCTTTTTATTGATTTTTTGGTATTCCTAAAAACTATGGAGTTTCTGGCCTTCCAGATTCTCCAAATAGTGTGGGGGAAAAAGTTTTCCACAACCTCCGAAGGAGGGCATGCTTGAAGGGAGGCTTCCATTAGATCCAAGCTTAAACTATATCTTCTGAGAAAAACCAGTTAACCCCAAACCTTTTAAAGATGGTTTTCCAAATGGAAATAGCCACTAGGAAATGGAGTAGTTGGTGTTGAATGGTTTAATTAGTATTCTTGCAGTGATAGTATCTATTGGAAAAATTGTATCCTCGATTGGCAAGGTTATCAATGGTGAGGATAGTTTTATTAGGAACAAACCAGAGAAATTGATTTATCTTAGGTGTAATCGCCTTGAACCATATCCCACTCCAATGAAAATTACTATCATGTTCTCTTACAAATAGTTGATAGCCAGTTCTGAAAGAATAATTTCCATCAAATGAGTGGGCCCAAATAAATTCATCTTTATTACGTAATTGAAAAATGGGAATATTATTGAGAATTCTTTGTGTATCATGAAGGAGATCTCCTTGATTGGGTATAAGATTCATAAGATTTTTCCATTACACAATTCCATTATTCTCCTGCATGTAGTCACTAACCTACTTTCCTAGAGCTATTGTGAGGTTGTCCATGAGCCGTTCCCAATGTTGATTATTGGCAAGAGAGCTAAAATCAGCCCACTTATCTTTCTAGAAGTTTATTCTTTCCCTTGTACCAAGTGTCCATTTACACCCCAGTGCAAGTTTAGTTATGGTCTTAACCAAATTGTCCCAAAAAATGGATCCATTCGGGAGAGTGGAATTGTTGAGAAAGTCTTAGACATTACCCATGTTTAAGTATTTATCTTTGATAAGGTTTTTCCAAGGATGTTCCTCTTTAATAAGTGATCAGGGGATCATTTTCAAAATTTCCCTAAAAATCCCTAAATGGTGTCATTACAGAAGATCATTTTAAGATCTTTCCAATGATTGTAAGAATGCGACAAATGGACATCAAGAGCTCTAATTATGCTCGGTCAAAGTTCAGTCAACATGAAAGTCAACTCTGGTCAACTAGTCAATTTTAGACCAATGGCACTATGACACGTGGTAAAAAGACAAAGGGAGTTAGTTTGTTGGTTTTTTAACCACCGATCTTCAATGAGCGTAAAAATTATGTGTCGAAACAAGAGGCTTAACTTTTGGTACGAAGGGGAGCCCGACTACCATGAGGACGATTATATCATCGCCGACGTGGTGGGTCCTCAAACCACCATGTGGCTTTCCACCATGAGTTCAATTTTCCAATCGCAGGTTGACAAGTGGTCTTATTCATCATATTTCATGTGGGTCTAACTTTGTAATTATTTTCCACGCATTATTCCCAAATACTACGGTGAGTCAATGTTGGATAATTCAAACGTCATGGACTAGATCAATATAACCAACAACCACCTATGACTCGGTGGTAACGACTCAACCTTTATATAGGAAATCAAACCATGTCATGGCTACACCCAACATTTGGTAGTTCAAACAAATTCCCACACAACTCAGTGGATTCACCAAACCACGCCCAAACCAAGCCATGCATGAAAGCATCCACGTGGAGAGGAGAAGGAGATGAAGCGGTGGTAGGGGGCGGTTAAGCTCACGTGGTCCTTTGACCACTTTAACATATGCGTGGAAAGGATTTAATAAGCCTAAAACCTTATCCCACCGCCAAATGTGGGATTTGACCCACTTCATCTTATCCGCCCAACATGGGATTTTATCCCTTCCTAAATGTTATGCTGCCAAAAATGGGATTTAACCCATCCAAAATGCTATGGGCTAAGGTTTAAAAATAGCCTATAGATAATTGTTAATGAATTGTTTAAGGACCCTAATTTTGTATAAATAGGGAACCCAATTTTATGGTACACACATTAGCCCAATAAGCTTATTATTTTTTAAGCTTATTTGTGGGATGTGTCAGAATTAGTAATAAGGAAATTTTAATATAGTGTTGTAAACTATATTAAATTCCTAAAAATTACTATAGACAAATATTGTCTATTGGCCTATTATTTTTTAGGAAATATTAGATGGAATATTTGTGATTGGGAGTAAAATCTAAACTACCCAATAGGCCCATTGAGCCACACTAAATCACTTGAAAATCCTAGATTGTCGACCTGAGTGCTAGAGAGCACATTGATAGCGTCGAGAAGGCCGATCGAAGTTGAAGGAGATTTTGCATCAAGAAGGTGAAGAATGATTCGAATGATTGTCGTAAATTCTTCAAAGAACTAGAGTAATGATAAGCAAGTGAAATTCCATTAGGTTTTCTTCTAAAAGTATTGTTGTAACTTACAAGTTTTGACTAGTGGAACGGTTCAAAAGAACCTGAAGACCTAGGTAATTTCTGAAATTTGTAATCAATCTTTGTGCAATTGTCTTTATTGTCTTGCATTCATTTTAAATTGATTACTTAAAAGGAGAAAATTGTTGGCAAATAATTAAAGCCTACAAGGGTTTGAGATCAGGTAGATAAAAAATTGATTATTTTCGAATCAAGTTTGGTACCAGAGTAGGTGATAGACACTTGCAAACTTGCTAATCATCGAAGAAAGTTTGGCATCAGAGCAGGTGATCATGCTTGCAACTTGCTAATCTTCGAAGAAAGTTTAGTATCAAAGCAGGTGATCATGATTGTAACTTTCTAATCTTCATGCAAGTTTAGTATCAGATCAGGTTATTACACTTGTAAACTTGCTAATCTCCGAGCAAGTTTGGTATCAGAGTAGGTGATCAAAACTTGTAAACTTACTAATCTCCAAAGCAATTTTGGTGTCAGAGAAGGTTATAGGCACTTGCAAAATTTCTATTCTCCGAGTAGGTTATTCAGTACAGGTTACTTTGACAGGGATGGCATTGGCTTGTACTTATGGATTCCAGATTGGTGGGATAGACTGAGAGATAGGTTTAACATACTCAGTAATTTTTTCACATTTCTATTTGGATGATTCCATTATATCTCATATGTAGATGAAAGATCATTCGATGATCCACAAGGCATCTATTGAGATAATCCAACACTAAAGATTCTACATTGGGTAAGAAATCTAAGGTGCAAATAAAGTTGACTTTGTTCAACTATTGTATTGTTTTTTCCGAGCATTATTTATTGCTCTTGTTATAATAAAACCATAAACTATTGTGCTAGGTAGAATGTATTGGTAAGACCCCTTTGAGGGAAATGTTTGTATACATCTAACTAGACAAGACACATTAGTTACAGACCCAATTCTGGGAATTTTTTTTACTTTGTTATACTTGCATTAGTAAGACCCGCAGAGGGCAATTATTTTTGTGATTTTTCTAACACCAGAGATGCAGTATATTTTTTCATTGTTGAGTTATTTTTCCAGCAGGGAAGAGACAAACAAGGTCAATCCATGATTGTGATGTAGTGGACAAGACCAAGTACATAAGCCACCAAGTAGGAGAAATTTCGCGACAGGTTTACCATGTAAATTTATTTTCCTATAAATTGGTATTTAAGCTTATTGTACAAAGACTCCAAAAATGGAGCATTTTTACAACTAGTTTAACATGATGTATTAGGATATAATTTCCTTACACATGTATTTGAAAGTTGTAAAAATACCCTGTTAAGGGCACTTATCTCCTAATTAGCTTGTGAGTACTTGTTACAACTTGGATACAATATTTCAGTCATATAGGCTTGGAGATTGATCTGCCATTTGTGCAGACAGTAGAGTTCGCAAGTATTAGCTCAGAACTTCATTCTGTCTAGAGGCATTATGACTATGTAAAAGAATGGTAGCTGAATCACCGTTGGCATTGATGTCATGTCAGAAATTCATTCTATGTAGAGGCATTATGACTGTGTAATGGAGTGGTACCTGATAAATTAGTATGTCAACAAGAGGAGCTCTCAAAATATCAACTCAGAATGTCATTTGGTGTCAAGGCATTGCAATCACACATTCTAATGGTAGTTGATCATTAGACTTATCATCATGCAATGGAGGCTTGAGGTCTTGAAAGAGGCTTAGCATCATGCATTGGAGGCATTGGGGTCTGAAAGAGAATTAACATCATGCATTAGAGTCTTGAGGTCTTGAAAGAGGCTTAACATCGTGCATTAGAGGCATTGAGGTCTGAAAAGGGAAAAGTCATTGTCCATTTTTGACATCGGATCAATCATCGCTCTATGTAACATGGAGTTCCTTCAAACTAGTTTGGATTCTGCGGAATCAACTAGGAGTGGAGAACTATGTTTTAGAGTCAAAGAAGATCATTGTTGTTAGATATCAAGAGACTTAGCACTATACAACGGAAACATTGAGGTCTTCTTCGGATATCAGCGTGGCACAACGGAAGTGTCGTGGGCCCATAACCCATAGGTCCTAGGATCAGAGCAAATTTTTTGAATTGAGAAGGTTACAAAGGAGAATACCCAAGGGTCTACTATAGCAGAACTTCTGAGGTGGCAATAAAGTTTCTAGATTCAGGACAGGATGGAAGATTTTTGGGATAAAAATCCTTTCTTAGTGGGGAGGTGTGATCAAGGGATCATTTTCAAAAGTTCCCTAAACATCCCTAAATGGTGTCAGTGCAGATGATCATTTCAAGAGCTTTCCAATTACTATAAGAACGTGAAAAATGGACATCGGGAGCTCTAGTTACGTCTGATCAAAGTTTAGTCAATGAGAAAGTCAACTTTCATCAACTGGTCAATTTTGGACCAATGGCACTATGACACATGGAAAAAAGACAAAGGGAGTCATTTTGTTGGTTTTTTTAACCACCAGTCTTTGACAAGCGTAAAAATTATGCGTCGAAACAAGAGGCTCAACTTTTATTACGGAGGGGAGCCCTGCTGCCGTGAGGATGATTATACTATCACCGATGTGGTGGGTCCTCAAACTACGACGTGACTTGCCACCACGAGTTCAATTTTCCAATGACGGGTTGACATGTGGTCTTATTCGTCATATTTCATGTGGGTCTAACTTTGTAATTGTTTTCCACGCACTATTCCCAAATACCACGGTGAGTCAATGTTGGATAGTTCGAACATCATGGACCAGATCAATATAACCAACAACCACCTATGACTCGGTGGTAATGAATCGGCCTTTATATAGGCAATCAAACCATGTCATGGTTGAGCCCAACATTGGGTGGTTCAAACAAATTCCCACACAACTCGGTGGATTCACCAAACAACTCCTAAACCAAGCCATGCGTGGAAGCATCCATGTGGAGAGGAGAAGGAGATGAAGTGGTGGTAGGGGGCGGTTAAGCTCACGTGGTCCTTTGACCACTTTAACATATGCGTGGAAAGGATTTAATAAGCCTAAAACCTTATCCCACCACCAAATGTGGGATTTAACCCACTTCATCTTATCCGCCCAACATGGGATTTTATCCCTTCCTAAATGCTATGCTGCCAAAAATGGGATTTAACCCATCCAAAATGCTATGGGATAAGGTTTAAAAATAGCCTATAGATAATTGTTAATGCATTTTTAAGGGCCCTAATTTTGTATAAATAGGGAACACAATTTGATGGTACACACATTAGTCCGAGAAGCTTATTATTTTTTAAGCTTATTTGTGGGATGTGTCAAAATTAGTAATAGGAAAATTTTAATATAGTGTTGTAAACTATATTAAATTCCTAAAAATTACTATAGACAAATATTGTCTATTGGCCTATTATTTTTTAGGAAATATTAGATGGTATATTTGTGATTAGGAGTCAAATGTAAACTACCCAATAGGCCCATTGAGCCACACTGAATCACTTACAAAGCCTGGATTGTCGACCAGAGTGCTAGAGGGCACATTGATAGCGTCGAGAAGGTTGATCGAAGCTGAAGGAGATTGTGTATCAAGAAGGTGAAGAATGATTTGACTGATCATCAGAAATTCTTCGAAGAACTGGGGCACTAATAGGCAAGTGAAATTCCATTAGGGTTTCTTGTAAAAGTACTTTTGTAACTTACAGGTTTTGACTAGTGGAACGGTTTAAAAGAACTCAGAGATGTAGGCAATTGCCTAACTCCGTAATCAATCTTTGTGTAATTGTCTTTATTGTCTATCATTAATTTTAAATTGATTACTTAAAAGGAGCAAATTTTCGGTAAATAATTAAAGCCTACAAGGGTTTGAGATCAGGTAGATAAAAAGTTGATTATTTTTGGATCAATAAGTCTCCAACCCTTTTTAGAAATTAGTTCCTCATTCATGATTTTGATTTTGTTAATGCCAATTCCTCCCTCTTTCTTATTATTGCACACCTTCTCCCATGCAAGTAAATGAATTCTATTTTTCTCTTCCATGCCCATCCAAAGAAAGTTTTTTTTTTATCCACTCTATCTTATCAACAACAGATGTTGGAATAAAGAAGAGGGACATAATATAGATTGGAAGGTTTTGGGGAACTCTTTTGATAAGAAGACATTTACCCGCACTGGAGAGGATAACACCTTTCCAAATAGATAAATTTCTTTGAAACCTATCCAAAAAGGCATTTTGAACACCCATGTGAACCTTGTTAGTGCCCAAGGGAAGACCAAAATAGGTAGTAGGAAGAGAGTTAATTTCACATCCAAGAATTTGGGCAATTTTTCTTTATCTGGCATGGGGTGTATTAAATAAATAGAGAGAGAGATTTTATCAAAAACAATTTTTTGCCTTGAAGCCTCTTCATATAGCTAGAGAAGGTATTTCATTGTTTTGGCTTCAATGATGGAGGCCAAAAGAAGGATGGTATCATAAGCAAAATACTGATGAGAGATTTAAATATCAAGAGAAGTGGGCTTAAACCCATAGAGAAAACCCATAGTAATAGCTCTAGTGATAGTTCTACTAAGACTATCAGCCATGATGATAAATAGAATGGGAGAGATCGGGTCACCTTGGCGGATGCCACGACTACCAGAGAAGAAACCCACTATATTTATATTGAAAATAACTGATAATATTGGGGTAGAGATACAAGTCCATATGATCTTTCTAAAATGAGCATCAAAACCAAACTTCTCCAAGACCTTGTCAAGGAAGTCCCATGAAACTCTATCAAAATCTTCGTTCATGTCCAAATTTAGAACCATACCTGCTTTTTTGCTTTTCTCCATCAAATGAATGGTGTCATGAACCATGACTACTCCATCTTGAATCAATATTCCTTTGACGAATCCCCCCTACTTATTTGAGATGATGTTAGGGTGCAATGGTTGCATACTGGTTGTGATGATTTTCTTGAAAATCTTGTAAAGCACATTACATAGGCTAATGGGCTAGAATTGCTTGAAGTCCTTAGCCCCAGATTTTTAAGGCACTAGAAGTATGAAAGTGTTATTGATTTCTTTGAGTAATCTTCCAGTCGTAAAAAATTCATTCACAACTTTGAGAAGGTCCTCCACACAGATATCCCAAAACTTTTGATAGAAACAATTTTGGAAACCATCGAGGGCCTGGGGAATTTGTCTCCCTCTTCATAGAGAAGACTACTTTATGAATGTTCTTCAATAGTGACATGACTAGAAAGAGCACAAAAGACTTATTAAATTACTATGTTACTCCCTATTGCATTGAATCTAATAGCATGTTCACAGCCCCTTTAAACATCTTCGGTAGTTCATTTAGTAGGTATTTAGTAAAATTTTAGTGCCTCCTCTCTTATAAAGTGAGCGTCATTTGTGGGTCTCTCTATTTTATCCTAATGACCTCAAAAATTCTTGTATGGGCTTTGTTCTTAAGTGTTATCATGTAAAAAAAATTAGTGTTAATGTCACCTTCCTTAAGCCAGATAGCTTTGGATTTCATTCTCCAATAAGATTCCTCCTTAGCACAAACAATATGAAAATAAGATAAAAGAGATATTTTGTGAGTATAGTCTTTTTGGCTCATCCCAAAAGTGGAAACGTTCTGCTCTAGAGAAGCAATGTCTTCTTTAAGCTATTTTTTTAATGAACATGTTACCAAAGACTTGTTTATTCTAGTCACATACTTTCCTCTTAACATTTTTTAGCTTATGCACAAATCTATATTGGGTTGATCCCTCCACTTGAATCCCCCACTAGAATTTGATATTTTCTATAAGTTCTAGGTGTTCTAACCACATTGTTTCAAATTTTAATGAGGAATGGGTTGGCCTCTCATTATTTATCAAATTTAGGACAATGGTATTATGATCAGAGGCAATTCTAGGGAGTGAGAGAGAGATGGAACTCCATGATTTAGGAGCCACTGAGCTGTAGAAATAATATGCTTTATCAAGGTCGAACCTAAATAAGATTACTACCATGTCTTTTGTTAGACCATGTGAATGGGTTGCCATGGAGTTCAAGGTCCAACATATTTTCTTGAGCTATAAAGTCTACAAAATCATCCATACTAGCTATGTGTTCAATAGTGCCACCTTTTTTTCATCAGTAGTAAGAGGATAATTGAAATCCCCCATAATTATCTAGTTCCAACCTGTACAGGTTCCTTGTAAACTTAACAAGTCCCTCCAAATATTCCTTCTACTATGCAGGGTGTTAGGAACATAAACAAAAAAATATATCTAGTTGATATTTTTATCAGCAGAATAGAAGGAAATCACTAGATGTAAATGAGAATAAAGGATAGCCTTACCAGTAACCTTTTTAGGGTCTCAAAATACCACCATACCTCTAGAGACACCTCTTGAATCAATAGCTATCCATTTTGTTTGATTCCAAATTTTCTTACAACATACCTTTAGTGCTTCAGTACCCATTTTAGTTTCTTGAATGGCCAAGAAGGCTAGACTGAAACACTTTCTTAGATATGTTAAAGTGCATTTCTTGCCACTACCATTGAGGCCCCTTCTATTCCATGAAATGACCTTCATTAAAAAATTCATGGAGAGGATTGGACCAGATGGTCCAAGGAAGAATGCGTTCCATTAACCAAAGCTTTATTGATTTCTCTCTTCCTCTGATCATTTTTATATGGTCTTCCTTTTGTTGTGTTTGCTTTAAAGGTAGATCTGGTCACCCTGGATGTTGAAGCAGTCTAGTTTTTAGGATAATTTTTCTTGTCGAAGAACAAAGCATCATGTATGTTTTCATAACCTTTAGATTTTTTCTTTTTTTTTCTACATACCAGCGTGAACTCATGTGAGTTGGTGGAATCCTGAAGAACTAGACTTAAACAATTTGTAAGTTCCCATCCTCTTTAGCTAGACCAAGTGAATTTTTTAGTCATGTAATAATCTTCTTTAGTGGGGGAGAGGGTAAATCCATAAAACTATTTAGAACTTGTTGTGGAGAACATGCTAATTCTTCACAAACAATAGAGCCATAAAGGGGATTTTTATGGCCATTACAAGGATATTTTAGAGCTTCATAAGGGTTGCCATTGAGAACCATGATCTCATTCTCCCGATTATCATGTGTTTTGGGTTCTTCATCGTTAGGAGTGAGATCCTGAGCATTTTATTGGTTCGAATCACAAGATTTAAAAATGACCTTGAATTCTTGACATTCCTCATCAGCCTAAAGGCTGAGGTCAACCAATTTTTCATCCTGAAGGTTGAGATCAACTAGTTTATCAACAGATTCCATATTTTCCATGAGCTCCATATTGATATCTACTTCTTAACGTTCTTCATCATCCTAAAGGCTTAGATAAACTTATTTATCATCAGACTCCATATTTCTAATGAGCTCTATGTTGAGATATACTTTTTTGGCAGACATCTTAGGAACCCAAAGAGTTATCTGAAGTGTTTGTTTCTTTAAAGGAGTTCTGAAATTATTTTCCTGGGGTTTCCCTCCTTTATTTTCTTGATATACATGTTTTCCATTACCCTTTTTATTTTCTACAGATTATTTTGGGTTACTACATTTCCTAGTGAAATGTCCTAGTTTGTGACATTTAGCATATCTCATCTGAAAGGATTCATAAATAACAACTTGATTCCAAGGTCCCAACTTAATTTTAGGGACAATTTGGTTAGAGAGCTTTTATTCCATGTCAGAAGAGACACAAAAATGAGAAAAGGTTAACCATGATCTATTCCTCGTGGAACTATCAGGGCCAATGGGAGATCTAATCAATTTCACAATATTTATGATGATCTCATCATCCCAAAACTGTAGAGGGAGTCCAAAAATCCTACACCATATGGGTATGGTATTAATATTCTATTTGAAATGATAAAATCCTAGATACCAATAACTAATGAATAAACCCATGTTGCCAAGGAACCAAGGCCCTCCCAACAAATCAACATTAAGATCTTCTTGTAAAGATAATTTAAACAAGATAAAACCATTGGCCATGGAAGAAATAGCCATGTCTCCCTAGTGGGTTCCATTTCCTCACATCCAATTTTCTAACCACATCAATATTAGGCCTAGAACCCATAAACTTACCAGTTAGTGTCATTTGATTCTTGTTGATTACTTTGTTCAGGTAGTTTTCCAGGATATTGATGTGATGAATTCCTTTTTCATCCTTCGAGCTCAAAAAACCTGTTGGAGCTAATGGGGAAATCAAAGTGTTGGGTTCCACATGTCACACATATTCCTTTTTGAATATCCCCAACCACATGTCAGGCCTTTTCAATGAGGGGAAAAATTTCCTGATGGTGTTTTCCCCACTTTATATTGACCCACATATTTTAGTGGAGTTCCCTTTTCTGCGTTGAGTGAACCGATGGTTTTGTGATCATCCTTGTTCAATGTATTAGGCCTCTCAAGTAGGGGTACTTTAGGAATATCAAAGACTATAGTCCTACCTGGAATCTTAGAATCCATTTGATAGCTCTCATACATACTCTGCACATCACCATGGTGACCAAAATTCAAACTTTTATTCGTTAGAGTAGCAGAAACCTCACATTCCATTCTAGAAAACAACTCACAATATGGAATAATTTTCCCTTACCTTTTATTGACCAAGTCCTAGATAAATTATCTAGAAAAAGGTATTTCACATTCCTTGATGGGTTCAGTGGGTATAATCAAATCACAGTAGCACTGGAGGATCAAGATAAAACTAACTTTACTTATCCACGGGGGAAATTTTCCTACAGGGTCTTAACTTTTGGTTTATGTAATGTTCCTACTACTTTCCAAATACCTAGGTTAGCGATATTTTCTTATATCACTCATGATTTTGTTGAGATTTACATGGATGAATTCACAGTTTATGGGGAAATATTCTAAGAGAAAAGTGACAATTTAGACAAAATCCTCTCTAGGTGTGAAAAATAACAGTTATCCTTAAACCATGAGAAATGTCTATTCATGATGGATCAAGGTATAGTCTTGGTCCATTATGTTTTAGCTGAGGGAATCAAGGTAAATATGAATAAGGTCAACATCATTGTAAAAATTCCATCCCTCGTAAATCAAACAAAAGTAAGAATATTTCTTGGACATGTTGGTTATCATAGAAGATTCATTTCATATTTTAGTAAGCTAGTTTCTCCAATATTTTTCATTCTAAAAAAATAATTTTAATTTGAATGGACATAAGCATGTTAACAATATTATGACATCATCAAGGATAAATTAACAAAAACCCTAGTCTTAAGAGGCCCAAATTGAAATTTTTCCTTCCACATATATAGAAATGCTTCCAATGAAGTATTAGGGTATTTACTTGGAAAACAATAGGAATGAGAAGCAATGCATGCCATTTACTACATTAGCAAGAACCTATCCCTTGCTGAAAGGAATTACACTACCATAGAGAAGGAGTTTCTTGTAGCTGCTTAATTAACAAGTTCCTCCATTACATTACAAGATATGTAGTAATTATTCATACTGATATTCTACTATCAAGTATTTAATGAATAAACATTTGGTGCATGGTAGAATTGTAAGGTGTCTTATGTTATTACAAGAATTTAACATCAAGATTATTGATAAACTAGGGAAATCAAATGTAGTGGCTGAATTGCTCTCTAGGTTAACTATTTCAGGTACAAAGGAGTGGGTCAATGATGATTTTCTGGATGAACATTTGTTTGCAATCTAAACTATCTCTCTTTGGTTCATAGACATGGCTAACTGCTTGGCTATAGGGAAGTTCCAATGTTTCGTTACACATAATAAAAGGAAACAATTAATTAGACAAAGTGTGATGTATACATGGTTTAATGGAATAATTTTCAAATGTGGACCTAACCATGTATTACGCATGTGTGTAGCTGAAGATGAAATATTTGACATACATTGAGCATGTCATGATGAGACATTAGGGGAAACTATTCAATCAAGAGGACCATCCCCAAAGTTTTGGGAGTTGGTTATTATTGGCCTTCCCTGTATAAAGATGTAAAAAACTATGTATGGCAATGTGATTAATGTCAAAGGATTGGAAAGATAATACTTACATCCGAGATACCACTCCAACCTTAGGTTATTCCTCATCCATTTAAAAAGTGGGGATTAGATTCCATTGGACCAATTGACCCATATTCTCAAAGAAATGAGTACATCTTGGTTTGCATATACTATGTTACAAAATGGGATGAGGTGCAATCTCTCCAATACGTAAGGGATGAGAAAGTTGTAGAATTCATGTATGAACACATTTTCTAATGGTTTGGAGCACCTAGATCCATTGTTTCAAATCAAGGGCCAAAATTTATCTTAGGTCTAATTAGTTCTTTTATGGAAACATATCAATGAAGGCATACAAAACCATCCCCATATCATCCTCAGTCCAATGGCCAAGTGGAAGTCACTAGCAGATGATTAGAGAATATCCTAACCAAGATAGTGGATATATCAAGGAAAAATTGGGTTTAAAAGATACCTAAAAAACTATGGACTTGCAGTAGTACTTGGAAAACAACCATACGATTCACCCCTTATGAGTTGGTCTATGGAAAGAAACCTATCTTTCCTATAGAATTTGAAATTTAGACCTTAAGAATAGTTGTAGAAGTGGGAAATGAGTTATTAGGAGCACAAGAAGAAAGGACTCTTCAATTTAATGAGTTGGATGAGATGATATTATAAGCATTGCATAAAACATAAATCATCCAACATCAAATACAATTGTGGAATGATATTCATATTAAACAAAGTAAGTTTCAAAAAGGAGACTGGGATCTTCTATTTAGCTCAAAGTACAACGACTTCAAGGGGAAATTACAAACAAGATGGATGGGTCCATATCAAATTGAGGAAGTCTTCAACAATAGGACAATACTGTTGATTCCAATTAATGGGGAAAGAAGATTAATGTTAGTCAATGGCCATAGATTGAGGTTATACTAAAAGATAACATCAAAAGAGTAATTCAAAAAAATGCGACATGAAAATTCATCTATGAATTTTTTGGAAAATTTTTCTTTGTCCAAGTCAACTCAAGGCTAAATTTTATCTCACCAAAAATAAATAGGGATTGGTTAAAAACCATAAATGGTGGCCATCATCCTATGGGGTAATGATTAAAAACTATAAATGGTGGTCATTACTTATAAAAAAGAGAGAGAAAACATTGAAAAAAACAAAGAAAGAAAGAAAATAAATACATGTGGATGAAAACCACCACTGTCGGCCACCTCTAGAATCATGCAATCAATAAATGTGTGAGATAACCTATGGAGAGAGAAAAATGAGAATCTAAGTGTTGCTTTCTAGATTTGACAAGTGATAATTAACAAGGTATGTGCAATTATTTCTATTTTAAATGTTGAAAAGTTTAAATATGATGTGATAATTATTACTCTTATGTGAAATGATGAATCCCCATTTCTAATATTTTATCATACATCGCATATCATAATAATTATGTCATGTTTCCCTAATTTATCTCTCCCATGTACCAATTTATTCCCCAATTTTTCCTATTCCATCATAATTGGTTAAATTTTACCCAATACATGTGATTTATATATAAAACTGTTTCGTCTCTATTTTCCCTCATTTTCATTCCTTCATAATCACCATTACCATCCATGTGTTGTCTCCATTACCATTCCCGTGCCATTGAAATCACTCCCACACCATTACTTTCCCCACTCCTTTGATTCAATTACTTCCAGTCATACACTATGGGTATTAGGCTTCGTCATGAAACGAAAAGTTTAATTGAATTGCTCTCTGATATAAAGTCAGTAGCTAATTAAATAAAAATGTAAATACACTATCCTAATATAATGTAAGTTTTTAGCAAAAAAATAAGTAATGATATAACTGAAAGATACCCAAGAAAACTAAGAAATAAAAATATAAAACCATAATGTGCAAATAGGGTTGTAAGAGCCTTAGTTGATTCAAAGATGCCATAGGAATGTGCCGTAGTGTTCAGACTAGTTAAAAAGGAATGGGAAAGTGACACATGAGCCTGAGAAAATGTAGATCTGAGTGATTTGGCTAGACTGTGGCTCCTGGAAAAGGGATAGGGGCACCTGGGGCACCTTGGTCTGCAATATGGATGCCCTAGTCTATGCGAGAAGTCTAGAGGCCAATGTCATAGAGTCGTCAGATGATGAAAAAAATTTATTACTTGTCTCGTGTATGTCATACTATACTTGTTGATGTCATTGTAAACTTGAAATAAAGGAATCACTTGCAAAACCCCAAACAAAGCATCAAAACCCTTAAAAAATAAATATTCATATAAAGGGGTAAAATTTTCCTCAGCTACCAAATTGATGGACTTATCACTGAGCGATGCACTACATCTTAGACCCAATGTATTTCTAGGTGTGTGTGTGTGTGTGTGTGGAATTGTTCCCTAGGTTGTTGTTGTGTTAGTCGTACTTTGTGAGTAGCAAAAAATTAATTAGATATAAAATGTAAATAATGCGTTCATGGAAACAATAGACTCCCCTCTTATAAAGTGTGATGCAGATGAACCAGCCTTGTGTCCCTTGTGATGGATCTAGATGGATGAAAATGGAGCTATAGATTCCTTTGATGGATGTAACCTTAGCTGGAGATAGTAGATTCTTAGTGCTTGGTCCCTTATTATGATCACATAACCTTATATTTCTATGATTGCTTCACTTTAATTTCGTAATTAAGCCTGAAAAAGCCAAATACCAAAAAGATAAGATGCTCTAATGGCTAGAAAGGACCTAAAAAGTGAGAGTAAAGTGTAAAGAGGATAGAGGCATACAAAGGGGATGAGGGCACCTGACACTAGCATCCTGGCTGGGTGCTTCAGTCCAGAAAAGGTAAATATGAAGTATGAAAAGACATACTGGGCCAATAAAGGTGTAAGTTTGAAAGTAGCAATAGAAAGAAACAAAATATTGCTAAAGACATGGGTTAATCAGTACTCTTCTTTCTTAGGAACCATGCAAATAGTACTATGTGATTGAGACTAAATAATGACTCAATTTCCATGATTTTGTGTCTACATTCACCCCCACTTTATGTTGGTGAGAAAAATGACCGGTAACAAAAAGTAGATAGAAATTTATACTTTATATCCATGTAGATTGATGTAGAAAGTGTTACAGGGTACTAGAAAAAGTGTGGAGTGATAAAAATATAGAGCATAGAGATTAATGATACCAAAAAGTGTAAAAAGATGATGAGAGTGAACCTAGGGTGGAAGTGCATGTGTAAATTCCAATGTGTGTGATGTACTTGCATGTTAGTATTGATGTGTGTGATGTACCTATTGTGTGTGATTTTGATTGCTTTCTTCCCATACGGACAAACCTGCAAAAGAGAAGATGATCAAGTTGTCAAATACACATGTATATGTGTAAAAATGTGTGTAAAGATGCATGTATATATGTAAAAATCATGCAATGAAAGTATGCAAATAAAAAATAAACATGTGCACCTGATTTGTGATGAGAAAAGGAGTGTAGAAAGGATCCTATAGATGAAGTGTGAGTGTTTTTGGTAATTTCATGCCACTGGTTGAAGAAATGTAGGGAGGAAAGTATGATTTATCCTCTAACCTGTAACTGCTTCCCAAAACTATATATATCTCTGTACTGCCTTATTTTTTGGGCGATATGATGCCAATGTAATAGAAGAAGTGTAGGGAGAAACTTCTTGGTGTTTTTCTCAAACCTTTAGTTGCTTTCTATTATATAAAACACCACTGCAGCTGGTGTGCAACCATGCATGTGCTAAGGAAAATCTTCCCTGTAAAATCCACTCAATGTGTAACACACTATGTCATGGAAAAAGTGAAAAATTGAACTATATCAGTATTTTTTTGTGTGTTATGTGTAAACCCAAATGATTCCCCCCTATTTTGGGGCACATACAATGTCACTGTAGGAGGATGCAGCCCGAAAGATAACCAACCATTAAAATTATTCTCTAAAGGGGGAAGGGGAAGTGTAAGAAAAGAAGGTAAACACCCAAGAAGACAATATATACCACGAAGAGTGGGTTGCAAACATGGGACATCACTCACCATGTCACAAGACAATGAAGTCCACAAACAAACAAGCGTGCATACAAGAGAAAGGGAAAATCCCCTAAACAAGAACAAGAAATAGGAGACTATATAACAAAAAAGTATGGAAGAAAATATCCTTGCATATCAAATGCTACACATGAAACACCTGTTGGCATGCTAGAAATATAAAAAATATGTCAAAGTGTGTGTAAGCCAATAAGGTAGTGTGTTATGAATTAAAATGAAACAATAACACCTGTAGTGTATGAATTTGGATGCCTCAAGGAACCACTATGGGACTAGTGCCAAGAATCCATGCTACGTGTAATGGACCTATAGAGTCTACGATCACAATTAGAAAGCAAGTGAGATTCCATGTGTGTTTGATAAAGATAATGACATACAAGATATTTATCTAGCATGTGTAATAATGTGAACATGTATGAGTAAGTGTAAGTAAGAGTAAATATAACCAAGATATGGAGTATGTTATGGATGGATGGAATGGAATGCAAATTTAATGATAGGATCCACATGCCACTTGAGTGAATGGAGTTGTGTGTAGTGAGGTTCATTTGTTTATGCCCCCTCAACATTCAAGAATGAACGGTGAAAGAGTGTGCGTCATCAGGAAATGGTTGAGCTATGTGTTGTGTGTAGTGTACTGTGGTGAATGTGTAATGATGACATGAAACATAGAGAGGAAGTGTGTTTGATGATGTAGCCTAAGATTATATCATGTTAAGATGATCGAAGGAGTGGGGATTTATCCAAAATATTATATCACTACAAGATGAGTAGGAGAAGTGATGATGTAGCCTATGGCATATATCACTAAATGATGATCAATATAGGTGATGATGATGATAGAGTAAGTGATGATGTATCTGTACGGATGAAAATGAACTTATGACCTTCAACCACACTCAACCCCTAGAGGTCGTGCCAGAGCAGCCAATGTTTGAATGTTTGTGGCTAACTATAGGAGGATCAGTGACTAAGATATGGTAGTGTGATCTCCTGGTAGCCAAGTTGACAAAGGGGAGACTTAGAGGATATGAATGGGTAGCATAATTTTCCTATGGTTTGTTTACCTAATTTGAATCTAAGTGTTGATCTAGTTCGAAGTGTCCATGTAAGATGAATTAAATTAAGAATCTATGCTACTGCTGAAAGCAAAATAATCTAAAAAAATCACAAAAATAAAATACTACAGTCACAAACAACAATTTGCCTCTATTCTTAATAATTAAATCTACTTTTACACTAAAATAAAACAAGTGAGATAACCCGGTTTGGTTATTCACCTGTTATGAGCGTATTGAATCTAAACTAACTTAAAACAAGAGATTTTCCAAATAATCTATGATATGTAGACAACCACCTACAGATATTTTCTCCTTCAAATCCACAGGGATGGGAAGAAGAGGATCCGTCACCGGGGATTGCTATGAAAGATTCAAACCCTCTTGGAAATTAAATAACTACTTGCAAATGAAAAGACATCAATTTCTACTCTATTCGATATGCAATTGACAATTTGACAAAACAAAGAAAACAAATACAAAATTCCAACCTGGAAGAGAAAGATCTTTGGAAAATCTAGTAGTATCAGTATCTGTCCCCTCAGTTCTTTCCTTTATTTCTTTGAGTGTTCATGTGAGTCCAAAGGATTGGGAGAGCAAAGAAAAACCACAAAAGGATGGCGCTTGAGCAATGGCAGCTTGGAAGAAATCTGGAAGTAATGCAAGTAGAAGAGAGATAACACAAGAGAGCTGAGCTTGGCTATGCAATTCCTAGCAAGATTATGGCAACACAACAATGCAAGAGACAAAAAATTCTCAGGCCCCTTTTACTTGAATACAAGCATGGAATATATAGGAATGGAGGATAGAAGGTTACTTCATGCATAAGGCAATGAAGAGGTAGTTCTACTCATTAAATCTATTTAAAAATAGAAGGAACAAGGAGAACCAAGAAAATGAAGCTATTTTTAGCAAATTCAGCTGATGGATGCGCTCAAAAGGTAAACTTAAATGAATCGCCACATGTAATTTCTTGTAAGAAGATTCTAGAAAAATCGATCAGGACCACCGCCTTGCGTAGGGCAGTAGTTTCAGGACTGCCACCCTAGGCAGGGTGGCAATTTGTAAACCGCCACCTAGGCAGGATAGCGGTCCTGGCACTGAAGGCCAAAAAAAGCACATAAAGAAGGGGGAAGCTATAAAAAGGTAAGGAAAAGATAATTAAGGCTATCTAAGCTATAAATATATATTGCGAATGGGATTTTGGAGTTTGAACACCTTCTTGAAATGATTTTGAATCATCATTGGGGACTTTTATAACCATTTTCCTGCCAATGTAGCACATGAATTTTTTTTTGCATACATATTGCCCCCTTGGAGAAGTGTCTTAGCCATGAAAGAGGCATGAAACGTGGAGTCCGAGTATGGCATTCCGTAAATGGGGAGTTAGAAGCTATACTTGACATGCCCGTGTGTCAAAATCTCACCGTCCAAACTCCTGCTACCTGTAAGAGAAAAAGAAGACTCAAGTATAGATAGATAAAATATTAAAAAATAAACACTAAATTAAAACAACAAGAGGACTTACCATTGGTGTGGGGATGTAGAAATATACATGCGCCAATGCTCCAGCCTTGTAAACACATACACTCAAAACACAGTTAGAAAGATCATATATATATCAAAACAAATTCATTTTCAAATTCACTTGTGCATACTGACTTGGTGAAATTTGAGCTTTGATCCGACGGTGACCGTTTTTCATTTTTGAGTGTGGTTGAATTTGAATGGATTTAGGGATGGTATTTTGCGTTAGGCTTGGCCCTTTACTGTTTGAATATTTTTGAAAATATCTCCTAAGAAATTCATAACTAAAGTGGTCATAAGGGGCCTCAAAAGGTGGATAGGCAGAGTGCCTTTATTGCTTAGTCTCCATTTTGTGAGGCATATATGATGTTTTGGTATTTTGTGCTCATTGTGAGCGTTTTTGACCATGCCTAGCGCATGATGACATTGTATACAAACTTGATCCACTATGATATATACAGAATCTATTTTTGGTATGGCATTCCATTGTATCCAAGTTGAATCTCTTTGGATTATCTCTCATGTGTACTCTAGATGTTTAGAATTTATGCTTTTCTATGCTTTTCAGAATGTATGCAATGGATGTGAAATGATAACAAAATGATTTCTTTTTGTATTTCATAATGCTGATATATGATGATGCAAACACAATGTGATCTTAAACTTAGTTTCTTTTGCAATCTTCGGTACTTCATATTTGTCTTGACAAAACGTGACGATATAGTGATACAATAAATAGATATGGTTTCCCCACTCCTAACCCCACACAACTAGTAAGATGCGAGGGATCAACACTGAGAGTTAGAAAGGGCACAAGCCATGAAATTTGTTAAAAGGTGGTGACGAGAGAAAGACAATGGTTTGACAGAACCAAATTGGGATGCTACAACCTTACCCTACTCATGCTACCTCATAGTTTAGACTGTGAATTACTTTGCAGTTTATCTAGACTTAGATCTGTAGATGGCCACTTGGTTGACAAAATCTAGTTTTTAGGGTTTTGAATTCTCTTGGAATTTTGAACATCTAATTCACTTTGTTTTGACTTAGGATTTCACAATAATTGATTTAATTTTCTATGACTTTTATATTTGTCAAAGAGACCCCCTAAACCTTGCCTTGTGCTACCAGTAGGAAGCACAGGCTTATCACCATGGACAAGGGGTAGGCGAGTAAGGGAATTTCCTTCCTTTCCCAACCCTACGTCACTAGTAAGAGATGCAAGCTCAACACTGAAGGTTGGTAGGACAAAGAAATGTGTAAAATAAAAATTTCTGTTGATTTGCATTTGAATTACTTATTTGGGAAAAATGTTTAGAATGTTCTTATTTCCAAGGAGATGTACGTGGGATAGATGTGACACCATGAAGCTTCTAGAATGGACCATGAACAAAAGACACCTATCCTATGAAGAGACCAAAAGTAGAACCAAGTATGCAGGCCTTGGTATGATCACGGTCAAAACTTTGTCTTATCTTGCTTGAACTGATGAAATGATTCAGAAATAATTGATAATACTATGAAGATTTGAAGAGATATGATCTGAATGTTTTGCCAATGTTTTCAAAAGTTTTTAGGAGTTGCTATAAGAATAAGTCCCTTGATCAAAAATTTACGAAATGAACTGGCGAATGAAAATACAATGCAGATGCAATAATGTACATATGAAAATGCAAGTGAAACTACATGTCATAATATCTAAGGTGAATAAAGTTGATGAATATCAAATTATTCACCCCTAAAAGTACACAACAGAGAACCATTATCCTCAAAATTTACCATTTTGGGTTTAAACTTACAACCCTTTCCCGAAAGTGTATGTCCAATCATTAAAATCATTTTTCTGAAAGAGGTGTTCATGTGCCTCTTTGTCATGTTCTTGAGACATGATGTGTGGGTGAGCATGACTATGCTTCTTGGCCTTATCTCCTATGTGGAGCATTGTGTTGACTTGTAACTCTTGCTGAATGATGAGGCCTTGCCCCATGGATATGGAAAACTTAGTTTCAGACGCACATGGGTTGAAGCCAGGGTTTAGAATAGAATAAACCCCAGAGATGGTTTCTATGGGCATCATTTCAATCTCAAATTGCCCTTTTTCATTTGTTAACTCTATCATGTTCACACCTAGATCTAGGTCATCGAAGGGAAGAGATGCTAAACCGAGAATACTACCCATTCCCTGTGGTTCAAATGGGAGGAAGATTGTATCATCACTCTCTAAGAGTTTCATAATTTCCATTGTGGTTTCAGTGGACACTATTTCCACAGATATTGATTTAACCTTATCTGTTTTTTCCACCTCAAATGTTTTTGGGTTAATGACTTCAACCTTTGGAATGTCCAGGGTGACTGGGACTAACTCTTTTGTTAGAGGTGGTTTGTTCAATTGGTTTGCAGGAATTTCATACTCCGTATGGACTCCTTTCTTCTTCTTGAGGTTTTCTAAGTGTATATCAAAGGGCTTAGGATCCCCTTGAGTGATGAAGACCTTCCCCAAATGGAGGAATCTAATCTCTTAGAATAGTGTAGAAGGAATAGCCTTCATTCGATGAATCTAGGGTCTTCCGAGGATCATGTTATAACTTGTTTCCCTGTCAATAATGTAAAATTCCGTCAAGATATTTTTTGGACCAAGAGTGACTGGAAGAACTATGGTTCCAATCGAGGTCACTTTAAGACTGTCGTACCCCCGTAACATGTTTCTTGTAGAGGAACAATTTGTCTCTCCATATCCCAACTTCTGTAAGAAAGAGAAAGGAACCACATTTACAACAACCTCGTTATCAATCATGGCTCTCTTAATGCAATTGTTATAAAACCAGACTTGTAAAAATAAGGTAGGATCACCTCTTTGGTAAATTTTAGCATCATATGACATCTTGTCTATATCGAAAACAAACCCAGTATCCCTATCATTCTGTCCTGGAGGATGTATGTCAAAGTCAATATGATTTATTTGAGCATTAGGAGGTCATGTAACATGGATTAGATGACCAAGGCCTAGTGCATTGAGCAACGCAGAGTGATGCGCAGGTGAATTCTTCAGCAAATCTAGGAATGAAATGTGAGAAAAGGTCTTGTTCAAATCTGATATTAAATCATAGGATCATACTAGTTTTGCAATTGTAGGAATGTCATCCTATGGGAAAGAAAGGTCGAGTAGGGGTTGTGAAGCGTACTCCTTAGTTTCATGTTCAACCTCTAGCTCAACTAATCCCAAAATTTTTGTGTTATCATTTGAACCAAGGTTAGGAGTGACTCGAGAGTTATTGGAAGTTGAGGCTTCGTGGTCAATGTTTCCTATAGGAATGCCTTTTTTTCTGTTTTGTGAATTCACCTTGAAATTTTTAGGATGTGTAGGGAGAATATCTTGAAATATGCTCACATTAGCGTTCTAAGGAGCTACAGGTCTTGAATAGCCAGATTGCGAGTTTGTTTTAGGATTTGCTAAGAACATATCGACAAAGAGTTACCTTTGGTTTTTGGGAAGTATTTGTAGAAACTTATTGCAATCACAGAAAGTCCTATCATCATGACCCTGAACCTTATGGAAACCATAATATAGGTTAGGGTCGTAATCCCTTAGTCGTTGATAAGCATGTTGTTGTTGTTGATTATAACTTCGGTTGTAATTTTGAAATTTATTGTTATAACCATGATTCGTTGCCCCTTGGCTAGAGTTTTGATACTGGTTTGGGCTTTGGTTTTGATTTTGTTTTTGCAGTGGATGATTTACATTGACCATGTTGATAGAAGACATAGTGCTAGGGCCTCTTTGATTGCCCAAGTTATTTTTATTGTTAGTGTTTTTGTTGTTTGGTAGACCAACATTCTTGGCTTGATCAGTAGATCTATTTGTTGTAGCACCATGATTGCGATTCACACCCTTAGGTCCTTGGTTGTTGGCACCATTATTTTGATAATTTACATTATTATTTTGATTTGGGGATACCAATTTCCCATTGGGACCATAGGTCTTACGCCCATTGTCTATAGATGCTTGGTCAATCCAAAGCACTCCTTCCAAAACTTCCTCATAACTACGAAAGGGAAACTTTTGGACCTCTTCCTTAGTCTCTCTATTGAGCGAGTGAAGGAAAAGATCACAAAGTTCCATCTAGTCCATGTTGGGTGCACTTGTAGAGGAATAGAGAACTTGGCCCCATCTTTGGATGAAATGGGCAACAGATTCATTTTTCTCTTGTCTAATATGTAGGAACTCCCTAATCCCTATACACAACAACTTGTTCATGTCAAATGCTTTGATGAACTCAGAGACAAGTTGTCTGAAGGAATGTATAGAAGCTTCTGGTATCCTATAATACCAATCCAATGCGATTCCTTTGAGATTCATTGAAAATATCTTAGCCACCACAACATCCCAAGGAAGAAATTCCTTAATAGTAGTAGCCCTTAATATGAGAGTTCGAGTCTCCTTCTCCCTTAATTTTTGGAAGATCCCGAAATGGGTGTGGAAACATGACACCATGTATGGTGAGGTCTAGAGGCTCATTTAAGTACTCAATGTATGTACCCATTGCCTAAGATTCCACCATTAGAGATCCTTGATAAGTAGGTGGAGGAGGAGCTGTACTATAAGCGTTGATGAGAACATATGGGGTCCCTTGATATGGCATGTAGGGAGTAGAAATGGTATATGGGTCCATCTGGGGAGTTTTTGAATACATATGCATGTAAGGTGGGATAGCTCCAGGATATGGACTAGCGGGCATAAAACCAGGGAACATCGCATTTCCTGTTGTGGTGGCATTCAAGAATGCACTTCCGGCTAGCCCTTGTGTAGGATAATCTTGTGAAGGATGAGGACACATCCCAAGTGTGTCTAACCTTGTGAGAAGATCACCTAGATTTGAATGAGCTGGATAACCTTGTTGTACATGATATTGAGTTAGTTTCTCATTGGAAGGGATATATCCTTTACTGTCAACTGGATACCCCATGTTCTTCCCTACTGCATGTGTTGGTTGTGAAGTCTAGGTACTTTCTAGTTCTCTAATCCTCCCCACTAAAGTAGAAATGAGGTTTTTGGGAGAAGATTGAGTCCGTTTTCAGGGTGCTTATGGCGTAGGGTTTGATTGAGCAGGCTCATGATACCCTGTCATGAATTGTTCAGTGTTATAATTCTTGTCTTCCTCAGAAGTAAGAATCTTAGGATAGGTATTCAAAACCTCAGAGGCTGAAGCCCTCATTCTATCTAAGGACTCATCTATCTGATGAAGAGGATTAGTTATTCATGCAAATAGATCATCCTCTGTTGATTGCATGGAAATGTGAGGTCTTGACAAGAATCTATGGTAAGAACCTGTTCCATTTGTGATAACAACATGGTTTGCATTGGGTTGACCATATTGCATGTCTAACGGTTGATCGACCTCCTCCATCCTTACATAGCTAATGGGGTTTGAAGTGTAACTAGGGGAGGTTTGGACGTTGCTTGTGTAATTGTCACCCCATCTCGAAAGAGAAGGGGACTGTTGTGGTTGCATGTTGGTGTAATATCTATCAGAGCCAAATGGCCCACCAAACTCTCTTCTAGACATATTTTAGAAAGTATAAAATACCTACCAAAATAGGGGAAGAAATGGAAAGATGAGGTAATAGCAATGAAAGAAAAGGAAACAAGAAGGAATTAATCAATTTCATGTTGGGTTCACCAATTTTTACAGATGAAAATGAACACGTGACCTTCAACTACACTCGACCTCCCTAGGTCGTGCTGGAGAAACCGATGTTTTAATGTGTGTGGCTAACTATAGGAGGATCAATGATTAAGATATGGTAGTGTGATCTTCTGGTAGTTGAGTTGAAAATGGGGAGACTTAGAGGTTATGAATGAGTAGTGTAAATTACCTATGGTTTGTTTACCTAATTTGAATCTAAGTGTTGATCTAGTTTGAAGTGTCCATGTAAGCTGAATGAAATTAACAATCTATGCTACTGCTGAAAGAAAACTAATCTAAACAAATCACAAAACTGAAATACTACAATCACAAACAATAATTTTCCTCTATTCTAAATAATTAAATCTACTTCTACATTAAAAAGAAACAAGTGAGATAACACGGTGTGGTTATTCACCTGTGTTGAGTGTATTGAATCTAAACTAACTTAAAATAAGAGATTTTCCAAATGATCTATGATATGTAGATAACCACCTATAGATATTCTCTCCTTCAGATCCACAGGGATGGGAAGAAGAGGATTCGTCACCGGGGATTGCTATGAAATATTCAAACCCTCTTGAAAATTAACTAACTACTTGCAAATGAAAAGACATAGATTTATACTCTATTTGATATGAAATTGACAATTTGACAAAACAAAGCAAACAAATACATAATTCCAACCTAGAAGAGTAAGAGCTTTGGCAAATCTAGTAGTATCAGTATTTGTCCCCTTAGTTCTTTCCTTTATTTCTATGAGTGTTCATGTGAGTCCAAAGGATTGGGAGTGCAAAGAGCAACAACAAGAGGATGGTGCTTGAGCAATGGTAGCTTGGAAGAAATCTGGACGTAATGCAAGTAGATGAGAGATAACACAAGAGAACTGAGCTTGGCTATGCAATTCCTAGCAAGATTATGGCATCACAACAATGCAAGATACACAAAATTCTCAGGCCCCTTTTGCTTGAATACAAGCATGGAGTATATAAGAATGGAGGATAGAAGGTTACTTCATGCACAAGGAAATGAAGAGGCAATTCTACTCATTAAATATATTTAAAAATAGAAGGAACAAGGAGAACCAAGCAAACAAAACTATTTTTAGCAAATTCGGCTCACAGATGCACTCAAAAGGTAAACTTAAGTGAATCGTTGCATGTAATTTATCACATGAATATTCTAGAAAAATCGATCAAGACCACCACCTTGTGTAGGGTGGCAGTTTCAGGACCTCCGCCCCAGGCAAGGCAGAGTTCCTAGCACTGAAGGCCAAAACAAGCACAGAAAGAAGGGGGAAGCTGGAAAAATGCAAGGAAAAGATAAGTAAGGCTATCTAAGCTACAAATATATACTGCGAATGGGATTTTGGAGCTCGAACACCTTCTTGAAAGGATTTTGAATCATCACTGGGGACTTTTATAACCGTTTTCCCGCCAATGTAGAACATGCAATTTTGGGTGCGTACAGTATCCTATGATATATATCACTAAATGATGATCAAAATAGGTGATGATGATGCTAGAGTAATTGATGATGTATCCTATGGCGTATATCACTAACCTATGAATGGTGCATGAGGAAAAATATTGAATGGTTGAAAGTTTGAGTGTGATGTGTTCTATTTGTGATATATTCCCTCAATAGTCCAGTATGGACCGTGACACTAAATTGTGTCATCAGGTAGTGAGTGTAGTGAGTATAAGTAGATGAGTAGGATATGTGCAATATGTGTAGTGGATATAATGATGATAAATTGTCATGTGATGTGTAATGTGTAGTGTGTAATGTAGGATGTATATAAGGTAATGTAAGATGTGCAAATGATATAATATGTATAGATGCATGTAAGACGTAAGGTGTAGGATATAATATGTATGATGTAAGATGTATGCATGTATGATGTGTGAAGATGCATGATGTGTAGTGTCTATTGTGTAGTGTGTGAGGTTCACGTATATAGAACTCCCTCAACAGTCACATGTGAACCAAAGAACAAGAGTGCGTCATTGGGTAATGGTTGATGCTAACATGTTTGAGCATAAGATGTTGATGTGAGGGGGGGGGGAGAAATGAGTGTAATGCCCACAATTTTTTGATGATAACTGTGCTATCCGATAAAAGTAAAGGATGAAGGTCCTCCACCTGATGATTGTGGAGATGAAAGCATGTGACCATGGTCTAGTAGTGGTGTTATAGTAGATAGACATTGTGCAGGTGAGTTAAGTCTATATGCATGCGATGGATAAGTATATGATGGGCACATTAGTACAATAAAATGTGTAGGTGATTGAGATCTATGTGAAGAATTTTTTTATGGTGATGGACATCTACGTATAATAAAACGAGTTAGTGATTTACACTGACATGCAGTAAATTTCCTAGGAATAGGCCTATATGAGTGTGTTGGACTAACAAAGCTATGATGCCATGTAAAAAATGTGTGAGTAGGTGAGCTAGGAATAGAATTTTCTTTAGGTTCCATGGGTCATGTCATGGTAGATGAAGCAGATGAAACATTAACCATTACAAGAGAATTTTTTGACATGGAACTTAGAAGGAGGCACACCATTAATAGAAATGACTTGATTATTAAGAATGAACTTGAGACACAAATGATGCATGGAGAATTTGAATCATGTCACAACTGTTGACTGCTTGTCCAAAAAATAAAGGTACAAGAATAGTGAGAGGACCAATAGTAACGTTGAGTTTGAAAACACCATATAAATTGTTCATTAGATATGATATTTGTGATAGTGGATAGCCAATAATGATGAGAAATGGTATATAACATATTTTGATGGCTCAGGAGGGATCAAGCTTAGTATTATTGATGTAGACCGGTCTGATAGAGGTAGTAATATGTAAGTGATTTGAGGTGAAATTTGTATGATATTTGTGGTCAGAGAAAGAAATTTTCAGTGGAGAAGTGTCAGTATACACAACATAAAATTCAAGAGATCCTCCATATTTAGGAATTCCTATATTTTTGTCATAATTAACTATATGCGCAACATAAAATTCAAGAGATCCTGATGTAGGAGGAGATATTATGTGATATACATAATCAACTAAGGATTGATTTTCTTTTGTATCATGCTTTGGTAGGGGATTATTAAATATTTTTATCTTATGATTTTCATTAATAGGTGCAGAAAATGGATGTTATGGAAGCTCAATTTCACCATTATCGACTATGTCCTGAAAGAGAATGCGGAGCTTGAAACAACGATTGGTAGAATTACCTACGGATTGATGGTAATCTCCATGAATTTTTTCATTGTAATGACACCCTTTTGGTCGATATGGATTTAATTGAAGTGGAGGAGGAAGTGTAATGAGGTTACTATCGATAAGTTATGGTAGTAGAATATGTGGAAGAACAATGAACTTAGTTAATGTACGTAGAGGTAGTTATGACTGGAGCTCTTTGGTAGTTAATACCACATTAACCATAATTTTTGTATCGGTTGGTTTTGTGGTAGATGGTTTAAATGTTGACTTACTTTTAAAATGTGTCAAAGATGATGCATGCTCTTGATATTTAAGCTTGCTTATGGATAAGAGCTCGGTTTCGTGGAGCTTAAGAGTATGCCAAAGTTGATCAAATGAAGGAGAGGTCTCAAAGAGTATACTTTCCTAGAGAGGTGGAAATAGAATTTTTATGAATAAATCCTGAAGCTCAGATTCCACAAAAACATTTTAAATCTTAACGAAGTTGTGTTTGTATCACAAAACATAGTCCATTAGGTGTTCATTAGATTCTTGTTTTAGTTGTGCGATTTTACCATAAGATACCTTAGAGCCGATGTTGACAAATAAGTGAGTGATAAAATCATTGGAAGGATGCATAAAATATGTTATTGAGTGAACAGGAAATTCATATAACCAATGCCTCACATAATCATGAAGACTATGGGGAAAGAGCTTAGCTAGGAGAATGTGATCATCTGTAAATTTTAAACAGGCCACATGGAATGCTCAAAGATGCTCTTATGGGTCATCATGGCCATTGAAAACAAGTAGTTTAGGAGTGACAAATTTTTTTGGAAGTTAACAGGTGGATATAAAAAGAAAAAATGGAGTATGCAATAGTGCAATGGAATTCAAAGATTGAGATGCAAGAGAAGTAACCTGTTGTAATTGATGAATTTTTCCTTGAAGGTCTTGATAAATAGAGGCTAGATCTTAAGTTCCATCGAAAGGATCCTGCTGCGTATGAGAAATAATAGATGGGGTATAATGATTAGTAGGTGTAGGGACAAAAATGGGAATGGTGGAGATAGGTGGAAGAGTAGAAGCAAGCAGTTGGGTAGCAACTATGGTGGGAATGGTGGCATAAGCATTAAGTTCCACAAGGCTTATAGCTTCCTCACGAGAAACATATAGAATAAATTATAGATCTTAGGGATTCTCATTAATATGATCATTGAGGGATTTAATATGAGATTTAGTAAATTCTTCAAAATATTAATATATAATAATAGAATAAGAGACCTAAGTAGGAGGTGGTGTCGAGTGTGGGGCTCAAAAAAATGATTAAAATAAAATGTAAATACACTAGCCTAATCTAATGTAAGTTTGCACTAAATAAATAAACAATGAAATAACTAAAATACACCCAAAAAAAATAAGCAATAAAAATATGAAACCCTAATTTGCAAGGAGGGATGAAAGAGCCTTAGTTGATTCAAAGATTCCACATGAATGTGTTATAGTAGAGACTGAATAAACAGGAATGGGAAACCGTTGTACCTGATAAAATGTAGATCCAAGTGATTTGGCTGGACTGGGATTCCCAAAAAAGTGATAGGGGTGCCTAAGGTGCCCTGGTCTATAATTTAGATACCTTGGTTTGTGCAGGAAGTCTGGAGGACAATTTCACAGAGTCACCAGATGATGTGAATCCTTCACTTCTTGTCACATGTATGTCACACTTAGCTCACTGATGTCCCTGTAAACCTATAATAAAGGAATCTTCTGTAAAACCCCAGACAAAGAATCAAAAACCTAAAAAAAAATGCATTTGATCGGTGTACAAACTTTTCTTAGCTTCTAAAATAATTTTCTTCATTCTACTAATTGTCTGGACTGATAACGTCATGACCAATCCATATTTACTATATCCACCAAAATCTTGAGAGAAGCTTCATGCCCTAGCTTTATCTTGTGCCAATCATAAGGGTGTTAGTATTTGCTAACAAGTAATTCTAGATCCTAGATATTCTTATTAGGGTTTGGTTGTAAAATTAGGAATTTAATAAAAAACAATAGTTAGGAGACAGATAATTCCCTCCTCTTTAATGGGAGAGGTTCCCATTTTGAAAGCAAGTAGGACATAACTGATTTACAAATGTACAAATTTCTACTTTAAGTGAGGAACTTTCTGATATCATGAAAGTGTTTTAATGACCAAAGGTAGATCATCAATACAAAAGAATAGAAGAACTAAGAAGATGAGAGAAGAAGAACATAACAATAATTTTAGGAAATATAGATAGTAGAGTATAACCTTATATGTATTGATCAAAGGAAATGTAGAATGGAATCGTTCACGTTTATAACAGATATAATTTCACAGACAAAAAATTCCCGAAATCATATTAACAAGAACACAAAGTTTCTATCATGCAAAGATGGATGATTTGAAAATTCAAATGAGGAAAGAAGGAATAGAAAAGGAAGAAAGGGAAAGAATTATGTATTGATTACTTTTGAATCTATTACCTTTACCGAGTACCAGGATCCAACCCCTAATAATGGCATGGAGAAGCCATTAAATAGATTTAAAAAATGGTTACATTCGGTTACAAAAAATGATGAAACTGATTCAAGAAACCGACATCTAAACTTCTCTAATGCCTTGGTCATTTCCATGCCTGGTAGAAAAACCAGATGCATCATATCACAACTGTTAACCCACTTTTATAACTTTGAATTTGAGCCATCCACGTGGAAGAGATTTGCTGAAGCGAGCCTAGGGGCACCTTCTACATTTTATGATTTTTATAGAGATTGTGCATTTTAGACCTTATGGTCCACCCATTCGATTCTAATATAGGCCTGATACATGGCTTTACTTGAGTGGCGATGGAGTCGTGGCTCAATTTACAATTTTAACTCTTTTCAAATAAAATATCAAAAACTCAAATTTCTCCACCGACCCACCTTCCCACTTTGATTTTCGATCCGGGCTGAACATTTGACTTTATCCCATGGCATGAGTAGGGCCACTGGTTACTTTATAACTTTACGCCCTTTTGGAAATAAAACCAAAATTCCCAAATCACTCTGAAGACCTGCCTTCCCACTTTGGATTTTCAACATAGGAATCAACACTTGGCTTCACCTAGGCATTAGTGGGCTTGTGCTTCACTTTTATACTTTTACACTTTTCAAAATAAAAGCTAAAATTCTAAATTTCCTCCGATGACCCGCCTTCCCTCTTTGACCTGAAACATGGCCACGTGTCCCTTTGTGGGTCTATTTTGTATTTTTGTGTTTTGACTAAGTCCCTCTATTTGGCGAAGGCTTTATGTCTAACCTGGGACATGTGGAGGCTTCCCGCTCATTTGGAGACTCTGTTTGGACCTGACCTTCGGAGGTGTGTCGATTGGACATGTGGAGAGCTGGCGCATGTTTGGGACCTACTTTTGGATTTGCCCCCTAAAAGAGCATCGAAGGGACACATGGGGCTTTCCGCTGGTTCTCCTTTCCTTTGCCTATTCAACAACCGGTTCTTCCCCTTTTGACTTCTATGGGACCCTAGACATGTGGAGAGATGGTGCTTGTTTGGGAACCTTTGGCTTTGACCCTTGAAGGTGCGCAGATGAGACACATGGCGTCGTCTACTAGCCTTAGACTTTTCGACGACCGATTTAACTTTTTGAGGCTCTGACCATGTGGAGGGCTGACGGTCATTTGGGGTCTGTCCCTTGGGTATAATTTTTGAAGTTGTGCCATGAGGCATGTGGAAACTTCCTCTGACCCTCTTATACTTATTCGATTAAATGGCTGACTTTTTCCCTTTTTCGAACCTTAGACACGTGGAGGGATGGCATAGTTTTGGGGTCTCTCTTTGGGCTGCACCTTTTGAATTTACACTGATGAGGCACATGGAGGATTCAATGGGTCCATTGCTTTACCCCAAGTTGACTCACATTCGAAGTCTAAAAACTTTGAGCCCTTTCTTCAATCTTCTCCTACGCGCTCTAATCTCCTTTAAAGCCATTGGCCTCCTTCGCCAATATTTCCCCTTCATTGTTAGATTTGGAATGTGGGCTTGCATGACTGAACCGCCCCTTTCGATTTTCTTCTATGTGGGGGGTAAAATTGGGATAACAGGTACCAATTCAAAAATTTTGAAACTTGACTTGAAAAATTAGGGGAATTTTGAGGTTGACAATTGCAAGCTCTTTCTGGGGATGACTTGGATGGGACAGAGGAACGAGGCAAGATCAAGAACCATAGAAAACTGTGGGAAAGTAGACCAGTGCCTTATCCATTGGGAAAATAGAGTCAAAGTCAAAACCAATATAGAAGACAACACACACAGAAGGGAAATAAACCAAAAAGGAAAGACAAAAAAACAAAACATGACACACAACAAGGAACATGAAAGGAAACAAGCCGAAACAAGGAGAATATATACAAATAAAGAAGAGGATATTTACAGGGGGAAAAAGGAGGACCACACGAAACCTACACAATTCCATAGACAGGATAAGAATAATAAGTACCTTTGTGGAACAACATGGTGAAAGTATGAGGCACTTGTGAATTGGAGATGAGCAGTTGGGTGTACCAAAATATCATGGGAACACTATGTGGCTTGAAAATAAAAAGTGAGGAAAGAATCCCATAAAGATAATGATACTCCATACTAAAAATATTCAGTCCTTGTGAAGAACTAAATATCTTCTTGAGGCTCCTCTTCTATGGATGAATAGTGTCATACAAAGACTTGTACAACCCTCGACTACCTTCATACTTATTTCTACACATCACCAAACTTTGACAACTAGATCCATAAGAAAATCCAATCCTCATAGTGTCAACTCCATATTTTGGCATAATGATACTAGCATATGAATGGTGATTACAATTATCATCATGGCACATCTCATGAGAAACACATCTTCCTTGTAACCATCTTCCAGAGGAGTTTGGAAAAAGGTACTGGATGATTTACCACTATGTGTAATTTTTACCATGTCTCTAAAAAACATACCTGCTGCTTTGGTAGAATCGACACTTGACTCTAGAAGATCATGACTCTTAGGTATAAGCTACATTGCTGATTTGTCTTCATGATTAATAGGGAATTGAAATGTTGTTAGATTGGGTAAATATTGATAAACAACACCATCCTCTTCCTTTTTTTTTGCATTCTGAAGGGTGATCTAAGACATGGCTATTATATTTTTGAAGAAAATATTATAGGAATGGCTCTCCATTTTCTATTTGTTTTGAAGGACTACAAAAAGGCTCATATGTGCTCATCTTATCCATAAATATAATAGGGGAACTAGTGATCTCATTGATTTCTTCTTCTTCAGATACATGCACTTACTCATCTTTGAGAGAACTTAAAACAACAAGGGGGTGGTCTTCAATGATCTTCATCTCCTTGCATTGAAATTCTTCAGTCATAGGAGAGAGAGGAATCTTGTCCATTTTGTTATGATGAACATCCACTTCCACCAGTGTAGGATCATTTTTTTAAAAACCAGAATATTCAACCTTGGTACATGACATATCTTCTATAGACTCTATTTCATGTTGAAATAAAGCCTCAATTTGTTTTTCTTCTTCATTATTTGAAGGAATATTAAATTGGCATGCATCAAGTGGAGTAGTAAGAAGACATTCATTGGTGGAATTGAGATAATGCTTTGGAATAAATACCTGATCATGAGCAGCTTCTAGAACTTGAATGTTCTCCTATTTATTACAAGGTGTCTCAAATTCATTGACTGAGTGTTCTTCAGCTTGTTTGAAAATTTATTGCCATGTTTGTGAAAAAAATCTTGGATTTACACCTCTGTAGAAGTTATGTAGAAACTGAGCCTGTTCTAGACTGACTAAAGCTTGAAAATGATTAATAGGGAGATATCCATCATCATCCCCATCACTGTCACTATCACTCGTTGGTGATGTGGGACAAATTTTTTTCTTCATTTTACCTTCATTCTTGGGAAGGCTCCTAGATCAAGAGAACAAACATAATAGAAGTTTGATCCCCGGTGTATACCATAGACTCGCCAGATCAAAAACGGTCTTGAAGTTTTTCTTTTAGAAAGGGATACATTTGAAATGAAATCCCCAGTAGAGTCACCAAAAACTATTGGGTTTTTAAATGGTACTTTAACAAACCACAGTCAGGGGACAACAAGTCCCTCCTCTTTAATGGGAGAGGTTCCCTTATTGAAAGCAAGCAACAAAACTTATATACAAATGTATAACTTTCAAAGTGTGGATTCCTGATATTTTGAAGTGTTTTATGCCCAAAAGATCATCACTACAAAATAATAGAAGAACTAAGGAGATGAGAGAAGAAAAACATAACAATACTTTCAGGAAATATAGGTAGTAGATTATAACCTTATATGTATTGATCAAAGGATATTCAGAATGGAATCATTCACGTTTCTAATAGATATAATTTCACAGACACAAAGTTCCCGAAATCATATTGACAAGAACACAAAGTTTCTTATCATGCAAAGATGGATGATTCACAAATTCGAATGATGAAAGAAGGAATAGAAGAGGAAGAAAGGGAAAGACTTCTGTATTGACTACTTTCAAATCTATTACCTCTACAGAGTACCAAGATATAACCCCTAACAATGGCATGGAGAAGCCATTAAATAAATTCCAAAAACGGCTACATTCAGTTACAAAAATGATGAAACTAATTCAAGAAACCGATGTCTGAACTTCTCTAATGCCTCAGCCATTTCCATGCCTGGTGGCAAAACTAGATGCATCATATCACAACCGTTAACCCACTTTTACAAATTTGAATTTGAGCCATCCATGTGGAAGAGATTTGCTGACATGGGCTTGGGGCAACTTTTGCATTTTATTATTTTTATAGAGATTATGCATTGTAGACATTTTTGTCTACCCATCTTCTTCTAATATAGGCCTGACACATGGCTTTACTTGAGTGGCGATGGAGTCGTGGCTCACTTATATAATTTTAACTATTTTCAAAGAAAATCTCAAAAACTCAAATTTCTCCATTGACCCACCTCCCCGCTTTGAATTTCAATGCAGGATCAACATTTGACTTTATCCCTTGGCATGAGTGGGGCTACGGGTCACTTTATAACTTTATGCCCTTTTGGAAATAAAACCAAAATTCTCAAATTACTCTGACAGCTTGCCTTCCCACTTTGACTTTTCAACACAGGCATCAACATGTGGCTTCACCTGAGTGTCACCGTGGTTGTGCTTCACTTTTATACTTTTACGCTTTTTAAAACAAAATCTAAAATTCCAAAGTTCCTCCAATGACCCGCCTTCCCGCTTTGATCTGAAACATGGCCACATGTCCCTTTTCGGACATGTTCTATACTTTGTGTTTTGACTAAGTCCCTCTATTTAGTGAAGGCTTTATGTCTGACCCGGGACACGTGGAGGCTTCCTACTCATTTGGAGACTCTTTTTGGACTTGACCTTTAGAGGTATGCTGATTGGACACATGGAAAGCTGGTGCACGTTTGGGACCTATTTTTGTATTCTCCCCTGAAAGAGCACCAAAGGGACACATGGGGCTTTCCACTAGCTTCTCCTTTCCTTAATCGATTCAATGGCCGGTTTTGCCCCTTTTGAATTTTGTGGGACCCTAGACACATGGAGAGATGGCACTTATTTGGGGAAACACCTTTGGATTTAACCCTTGAAGGTGCGCACTGATGAGACACGTGGTGTCGTCCACTATCCTTAGAATTTTCAACGGCCGATTTAACTTTTTGAGGCTCTGACCACGTGGAGGGATGGTGGTCATATGGGGTTTGTCCCTTGGGTCTCATTTCTAAAGTTACGTTGATGAGGCATGGTGAATATTCCTCCGACCCTCTTATACTTAGTCGATTAAATGGCCGACTCTGTCCCATTTTCAAACCTTGGACATGTGGAGGGATGACATAGTTTTGGGGTCTCTCTTTGGGCCACGCCTTTTGAATTTGCACCGATGAGGCACGTGGAGGCTTCCGCAGGTCCATTGCTTTACCCCAAGTCAAATCACATGTGAATTCCAAAAACTTTGAGCCCTTTATTCAATCTTCTCCTACGTGCTTTGATCTCCTTTGATGTTGTTTTCCTCCTTCAACGATCTTGCCCCTTCATTGCTAGATTTGGAATGTGGGCTCGCATGACTGAACTGCCCCTTCCAATTTTCTTCTATGTAGGGGTAAAATTGGGATAACATGAACCAACTCAAAATTTTGAAACTTGACTTGAAAAATGAGGGGAATTTTGAGGGTGACAACAAGAATGTAAATAATTTGTGCATGGAAACAATAGACTCCCCTCATATGAAGTGTGATGTAAATGAACAAGCCTTGTGTCCCTTGTGATGGAACTAGATGGATGCAAATTGATCTATAGATTCCTTGATGGATGTAGCCTTAGGTGGAGATAGTACATTCTTAGTGCTTGGTCCCTTATTGTAATCACATAAATTTATATTTATATGATGCATTCAATTGAATTTTGTAATTAACCCTAAAAAAGATGACTTCAAAAAATATCAGAAGTTTAAATGGATAGAAAGGACCCAAAAAGTGAGAGTAAAGTGTAAAGAGGATAGGGGCATCCAAAGGGGACGAGGGTGCCTAGCACTAGCATCCTAGCTAGGCACTCCAGCCAATACAAGGTGAAACTAAAGTATGAAAAGCCTGTCTGGGCCAATAAAGGTGCAAGACAAAAAGTAGAAATAAAAAGAAATGAAAGATGGCCAAAGACATGGGTTAATCAATACTCTTTTTTCCTACGAACCATATGAATAGTATTATGTAATTGATACTAGATAGTGACTCAAAGTGTGTGATATTTCGTCTACCTTTTTCTCTACTTTATGTTGGTGAGAGGAAAGTTCGGTAACATAAAGTAGATAGAAATACGTACATGATATCCATGTAGATTTATGTAGAAAGCGTGGTGAGGGAATAGAAAAAGCGTGGATTGATAAAAAGATGGAGCTTGGAGACTAAAGATACAAAAAGTATAAAAAATTAATGAGAGTTAACCTAGGGTGAAAGCGTGTGTGTGAATGCCAATGTGTGTGATGTACTTGCATGTCAGTGTGACATTGTTGTTTATGTTGACTGCTTTCTTCCCATACATATGGACCTAAAAAAGAGATGATGATCAAGTGGTCAAATATGCATGTATATGTGTGATAATATATGTAAAGACACATGTATGTATGTAAAAAGCTTGTATTGAAAGTGTGAAAATGAAAAAGTAACATGTGCACCTAATATGTGATAAGAAAAAGGGTGTAGAAAGGATCTTGTCAATGAAGTATGATTTTTTTGGGTGATATCATGCCACTGGTGGAAGAAGTGTAGGGAGGAACGTCTGATTTATCCTCCAACCTTTAATTGCCCCCTAAAATCGTAGAGATCTCTGTATTGTTTGTTTTTTTGGGTGATTCAAATCCACATTAGAAGTAGTGTAGAGAGGAAAGCATGGTGTTATCTTATAACCTGTAACTTCTCCCTAAAATAAAACACCACTACAAATGATGTGTACCAATGCATGTGCTAAGGACAACTTGCCTTGTAAAATCTGCCGTGTAGAGTTCTATAGATTGTGTTGAACCCTGTCGCTATGTAATCATTTGTGTTATGGAAGAAAAGTGAAAATATAAATATTTTAGTACTATTTTGTGTACTGTGTGTAAACCAAAATGATGCCCACCTTTTTGGGGGCACATGTGATGTTGTTGTATGGTGATGTAGCCCAAAATAGGACCAACCGCTTAAACTGTGTCCTGAATAGGGGAGGGATGTGTTTGGTATAAACCAAGGTACATGCTAACAAAGTGGCTAGAAAAAAGTGTTATTAGTAGAAAACATGCATATAGAAGACAAGTGTAAATGATGAAGGTAATGTGTAAGATAGTATGCAAGAAGACAATGTAAATACCCAAGAAGATAATGTAGACCACACAAAGCGGTTTGAAAACATGGGATACTAGTAATGATGTTGCAAGACACTCATGGCCGCAATAGACGAAAACAAACAAGTGTGCATAAAAAATAAAGGGCATAGCCTTCAAACAAGAACAAACAATAGCAGATAATATAACAAATAATTATGGGAGAAAATATCCCTATATAACAAATGTTGCACATGAAACACTCGTTAACATATTCAAAAGATAAAATGTATATAAAAGCGTGTTTAAACCAATAAATTAGTGTGCTATGATTAAACTAAAATTTTATATAATTAGCCTAAGCTAATGTAATTTTGCAGTAAATAATGAATAAATAAATAAAATACATAAAAAAAGAAAACTAAATGTACAAAAATGGTATAAATAGATTCTGTGTTTTATATATGAATCTAAATGTACATAAATGTTATAAATGAAATATACTAAAGTATAAATGCTATACAATTTATTTGATTTTTTAAATGAAAGGAAATAAAAAGGATAAGGTACTTACCTGAATCTTTGTGACTTGCAATGATCTGGGACTGAACATCGTGATGAAATCATGGAAAAACGTTCCGCTATGAACCTCTGAAAATTGCAGCGGAGGTTGATTTAACCAAACTGGGGTTCCTAGAGAAGGATGAGGCCACCTGACATGCTATGGTCTATGGAAAAATTTAGAATATGATTCTGATATGGTTGATAGGTCTTCGTAATTATTCTCCTTTGGTCACATGAGTGTCACACTTCATTTGTTGATGTCATCGTAAACCTGTAATGAAGAATCACCTCGAAAACTCGGTATAAAGAATCAAAACCTAAAAAATAAAGATGTAGAATGAGGGGTAAGACTATGCTCAGATACCACAATGGTGGTCTTACAGCTGAGTATTGCACTACATCTTAGAACCAATGTAGTTCTATGTGCTTGTGTGTTTACTAGTTCTCCAAGGTTTCCCTCATGCTAATGGCACCAAGATAGTGGTAAATAGCTAGATAACAATGAAAATGTGTGGATGGAATATAACGAAATCCCCTTCCTATGTAGTTTGTATGTAGAATAATATCCTAAAATGTAGTCCCTTACTCTATGTATATAGCTATCCATTGATAAGAATAGTCTACATATATAATGGTATGTATGTTGTGTTTATATAGGGATATTTTGTTTGAATTTCAACTCTAATGGCCCAAAACGATGACTAGTACCTCACGAGATGGGAGGAAAAACTGAAAATACTAACCTAAAATTTCAAAAATAATATCAAACACAAAGAGTACAAGGGCTCCCAATATGGATAGGAGTGCATAGTGCTCTTGTCCATCCTTGGGTGCTATTTTGTAGAGATAGGTGACAAAAAATGAGTGATAACTAACAGACAAGGATCCATGAGACCTAACCAAAACTGTGTGTATGAGTGATGAATGTGTAATACAAATAGTATAGAAAACTAAAAAGACAAAAAGATGTACAATGGGATGGGTCACCAGTGAATACTTTTTTTACGCAAGATCTGTTGGCGAGAAAATTTGTAAGGGAAAAATTGATGGTTATCTTTCCAACACTCTAGGAGTCTAAGTCCCTCTACTTAACTGGTGTAGCTACCATAAGTGTATGCGTGAGTAAAAAGTGAGTTTTATCCTAGTGGCCTTTCGGTGTAGGATCCAACAGGGGCATTCCACTGACCTTGAGGAAAAATCTTGCATATATTTGAAAGAGAGGAATTTTATAGGATAACGGGAAAGGGAGTAAAAAATTTAGAAAAGAGAAACTAATGCTGCAAGTAGAAAATCAGAGACTTGCATACACTAGACGAAAATTTCATTATATGCACTTGAACTTAGAAGAAAACAAATCTGCATAATAGAAACAAGACCAAAAATTGTTTAATGAACTCAAAGTACCACTAAACTCCTCAGTCAAGAAAGGATAAAATTCCTTCTTCCTTTATTGAAGCTCAAGAAGAAATTGTACATAACATAGAAATAGAAGACATTTTTGAGTAGGGGAAATCGAATTTTTTTTCTATCTCTTTTCTCTCTTCACAAGAATATCTCTCTCATGAATTCACAAAAAACAACTCCAATATCTAAGAAGTCTCAGAAGTTGTCTAAGAAGAAGCTCAAATGAGGAGTTTGTTACAATTTCTAGAAGAAGAGGTAGCTCTTCATCTTCCCAATGACTTTTCAAATACTTTAATGTGACTTTAGAATGGTCATATTCATCTTGAATATTTAAGTCCCTTTAATATAAACAAGGCAACTTAAATTTTACATTATGTTTCTAAAGTCACCTAAAGCTATATTAAAAAGTGCAAACCTCAATGTAAAAATATAACATTGATGAGAGAGAGCATTGAGTGAGGAGAGAAGAGAGAGAAAGAAGAGGAAGAAGAAGAAGAAAGAAGAATTATGTAAAAGGATGAGCTGTTGCAGTGAATTTTATCTCGCTCCCTAACTAGTTTCCACCTCATGCTCTTGAGAAGGCCTCTATTCCTCCACATTTTTCATTGAAACATGCAGTTGCAGGTTGCACCTTTTTAGCATGAAGAATGCGAACAAAAATCAAGGTATCTTTCCATCCATCAGCCACACTGTTGATGTCTTTTCAATTCCCGAACCATGATGAATGTTTCTATGCAATAAGTGCAATGGAGGCCCTAATATTTGAGATAAATTTGAGGGTATCCTTAGTGAAGGAAAATGGGTTGTCTACCTATTTCTTTATGTATTATTCAAATGGACCAATCAACTCATCAACAGTTATATCCTCACCCATTGCAGGTACTCCAAGTTTCTCAATTTTCTAATTTACACTATCCTATGATTTTTTTATGTTTGTTCCTCATCCTCCTCTAGATCTATGATGTCCTGATTCATTGCCTCAAACCTGATTGTCAAGTCCCTCACCCACACACGTGACAAGTCTTTTGAAGGAGTTTCAAATATTTTCCTGTCTATTAACTCCTGGTAATGAGTGTTGCTCATTTCATCTAGTACTGGGCCCAAAGGTTCCCAATAGTCCCTTTCTTTTTCAAATTCCTCCTTGAGTGTCCATGTCCTATTTTTTGTCGCACACATATAAACAAAGAGTTTGAGCATTTCTTGGAGCACTGACTTATTGGTTTTGTAAATTGAGTTAATCCATTCATTATTCACTCACCCCTGTATGATGAACTCATGTGTCTTCTTGATGGATTCTGCATTGAAACTACAGATGGGCGTAAATTCCTCAGTGGGAATTTTCATGGAATTAGGATCAACTAGATGTTACACATAGATTGACAGAGTTCACACCTACTCTTTTAGTTCATCAATATTCTTCTTATACTCTTTATTCCTTGCCACCATGCGGGCAAAATATTGTTGATACATGTGCAAATCCCCTTCTTGAATTGTCAGTCCTAGTTGAATTGTGTTCATTTCATATTCAACTAGTGTCATCTCATCCATTGGATTTATTTCTTTGGGCCAAGACACTTCAGTGTATTGAGTACCTGTTTCCCCATTGTAGAACCATGAGGTTGTATGTGTGATCTTCCTTGATCTTTTTTATTTGGCCAATGATACAATCATTGATATATAAGGGGTTACTACTTGATGTATAGTGCGGGTGTCAGGGACAATTGTTTCCTGCATCTAAGGAAACATCTCATCAGACTAAGGTTCAATGATGGGTGCACTGATGGTACCCTATTCTAAAGGAGGAAAATCCTGAATGAGAGAGGCATATGGGTCATCAAAAGGGGAAACTTCCTATGGTGGCTTGAATATTGAATCTTGAACCATGTGTTCTTCATCCACTTGTGCCTTTATCATGGGGTGTTATTCTTGGATTTTTGTGATCAAATATTCCTCTCGTAGTGATGTAAATGAGACTTCTTCTACTCTAATTTTCTTTGGCATCTTCTCATGAGGAGAAGTTTCCAATTCTGTGGCCTTACTTTTCAAACTTGCTCTGGAGTGTTTAGAACTAGAAGTCACCTCTACGACTCTTGAAGATGAAAGACGTAAGCTTTGCTTCTGACTTGGGGTAATTCCTCATGACTGGATGATCATGGCTCACTTATTTTGAAACCAATTTCTAGTTCTCCTCACTACCTTCTTATTCTGATCTAATATATACCCTGATTCATGAACATACCAGTTGATTAGAGGTATAGGGGACATCTTGACTACCGCGTACTTAGGATCATATATCTTTATCCCATATTTGTACAAAATATCTTCATACCAGGAGAAATTGAATTTCCTCATCTCATTGATCGTCATCCTCATATGGTCCTTTTCACGCACTTCAACAAAATCAATAAAATTTTCCCATTAGTCCTTGACTTGTAGCTCGTGTTATAACTTAGAGACATAGAAAGAGTCAAAATCTTCTTGGATGAAAAAATTAGGCTTGGTGATCTGGGAATACAAATTTAAATGAGTGAAAGCAACCTCTAGATAAGATGCATCATTTGAGCTCTTGTGCATGAAAACCTCCAGAGAGATATCAAATGGAATCAAATTATTCCTCATGCTTCTAATCTTGTTATTCACTTGAATGCTCTATCTATAGAGCTCAAACAAAACAATTTGATCACTAAGGTACTTGGGCAGCCTTAGCGGTGATTGGTTGAAGCTAGCAACTCATAGGTAAGAGAATGTCAAGAATTGTATGAAATAGGAGCCATACTTATTGATCAAGGACTCTTCTTGTGATGAAATCCTAGCTTCCAGATAAAATTAGAAGATTCAGATTACGTATATTGTGAATGCATAATTCACACGAGTGAAATGCCTATGACTTTCCTCCATCACCACCTGTGAAATTTTCTCAAATGCAGGAACTTTGGCGGTAATGTTTTGCATGAGAGATAATCCCTTGAATGATCTTGAGCCAGAGAGGAGGTAGACCAAGTAATAAGTCAAGTGTAACTTCTTCATCATAGGTACTTGGAGCAGTTGTAGATGGAGGTTGTCACTGATGATTTCCCCCAGTCAATTCTTTGTTTTCCTCATGTCAATGTCAATATGAAAAGGCCCATCCAGTATTGGAAGTCTCTTATGCTTAATTCACCCATTATTATACTAAGGAGAGTGATGACATTCAAACACCCTTATTGAAACTCACACCTTGGAAGGTTCTTGGGCATCCTTAAGGGATTTATCCCTATTTTCAGCCATGACCCAAGCACAACCCCTAGCATGTATGCATCAAACATTTCCCAATCGTGTAAGGCTCTATCTTTTGAGATGTCGACCATGTTGGGTGATATCAATATCTATAGAGAAATTGAAATGGTTCTAGGGATGATGACCACCATCACTGTACCATTATTGGCTTGGATGGTTCGTGTTTCTGGCTCATAGTGGTGAGAGCAGGCTAGGACCAAATCATGACTTTGAACAGACATTGGGTGTCTTGTGGCAGCAAACAAGCCACTAGTGAATATCTAATCTTCAATCTTCTTTCGATCTTTAGCTGTCATGTGAGTTCTCAGGTCATTCAGGTCCATGTACAAGACATCGTTGTCTTCTATCTCGTACTCTCAAGTGAAGGGCTATGCCAAATTCTATCCTATCCACTTTTGCTTCATGTTTTCCCTAAAATAAAAACTTACTATTTTTAGTAAGTACGAAAAATCAACTCCCTCGAATCTCAACCGAATGTTGCGACCTTGATTCCCCTTTCTCCTTGCATTCCTCCCTCCTCATGAATCAAATTTTTATTTTTAGCAAGTGCTCATACGACCACTTACTATTTTTAGTAAGTCCTGAAAAATGTCCATTCCATTGAGTTCTCAGTTGCAGTGCACCTCTAATGTCTCTGTCTCCTTTGCAAGTTATCATGTTGCTGACGTTCCCAAAATAGCAATCCCCTATATAGAAGACCTGCCATTTTTATAATGTGGGATTTTGAAGCTCAGATTGATGTAGAACATAGTTTTCCAATATGTTTTTTTTCCCCAATATCGCCCCTATAAAATTTTATAGCTACCCGCTTAATAGTCCAAAAGATTTTAAACTTTCAAATTTTGGACCTGATAGTGCTTCTGGACGTTGCAGCCATTAATGTACCTCAAAATTGTAGGTATTTTTTTCTCCTCCATTTGTGAAAAAATTTATATTTATGATGTGGGTTTTTTCTTCTAGTGCTTCATCTGAAGCTTTACTTTAATCTGAAAAATGGTTTGACAAGAACTTCAATTTTTCCTTCATTGAGTCGTAAAGGAGATTTCTTCATTCTAAATGAGCTATTGCACGAGAGGAGATTTTGAAAGTATGGTTTTGATGGTATTGGAAAGAGGAAAAAATAGAAAAAAATGATTCATTTCTTCATGCACTGGTTTGCAATATTTCTTCAGATTTTGATTTTACGACAGTGAGGATTTTCTATTGTTCTTCTTCATTGTTCTTCATTTCTCCTTTTTAAATTGATGAAAACTCCTTTTAAGACCTACATATCACCATGGGAAAGGTATTTTGGTGAATTGGTTGATATGGTCTTATAATATTCAATGGTGGAGTGATGGTAGAAGGTTTTAGAGGAAGTATGGAGATATGGCTATGCACGGGAGTGTAAGAAGTTAGAAACGAGAAGCATGTATATATTTAAAATTTAAAAATCATGTTGAGAGAGGGCTGGGCACATTTTATTATCCCTGACATATCTCACCTAAAAGGGATGTGATGGACATAAATTTGCATGCTAAGGAATAAGATGACACGTGGCATCGATCTGACGACAGGGAGTGAATGCTCCAAAATCAGCTTTAAAGCACTGAGGGGCTGGAAGCGAATCACATGGGTGAGCAAAACATATTTCCTAGAGGGTTGGGAAAAATTTTCAAGGTTTGATTTCCCTGACCTATAAGGGACATGAGGGACATAAAATTCCATAATGGTCATGGAGCTGACATGTGGCGGAGATCCGACGACAGGGGATTTGAGCTCTAAATTACACCCGGGGGCTGAATTGACAATCTTGGTCGCATGGGGTTCTAGAGGTCACATGGGGGTTGGAAATTTTTTTCCAAGGTTTATGTCCTTGAACCTCAAGGAAATCAAGGAAACAAACTCCCGGTAGGCTCCTGGAGCTGACATGTGTCCTCCCAAAAATTGGCTTACTCCCGAACTCGCTTCAAGAGGATAACTTGCGATGATGATAACTTAAGCTCCCAATGGAATTTTTTGGAAAACGTTTATATGATCCTGACTAGAAATGGCATTTTGAATTAAATTTTGGGGATATCATGTCTTGATTATTCCATTTGTTACCTAAAAAATAGGAATTTTGATTTTGTACTCCACCTAGTCCTGAGAAAACTTGTCTGCAGACCTAATGTGCCAAAGTGTTGTGAAAAATATGATTTTACCATTAAGTAGAGCTTGGAATTATATTTATAGATATTTTTTTCTCTTAAATCCATCTGGATCTCCTGGAATCACCTTTCGAATCTCAGCGGTTGTTTTGGCCTGTGTACTGACTAGGCTTGTGAACCCTAATTTTGGCAAAACTGTCGTAATTTCTCCACGCCCTTCCAAAGTCTTCCTAAATCATTTCCATGATGTCCCAAGACATTTTAATCACCTCCACATCCACTTAGGATCTTCTTCTCCATTCCATAGGGTTTCTCCAGCTCTAGGAAGGCCAGTGATAGCCCTTCCCATAACTGCCTGTAGCTTGCAACTTTTAATGAACTCTTAAAACCACCTAGGGGAATGAATGGACTTTCCAAAGTCACCTAGGGGGATGAGATAAAATTATTTAAGAGGTCACTTGGACTGACTAGATAGACCCAGGGTATTTTGGAATAATAGGACTTGAAAAAATTAACTCACGGGTATAGTTGTCATGTTTGGAAATTGTTGATTTACTTGTTGCACATTTACATGGAAACAACTGACTCTAGCTTGGGGAAATGATATAGAGTGAGGGCAGAGAAGACATGACACGAGGAATCCAAAATCTCAATTTTATACCATATGATCCATTAACAAGTGCCTTATCCATTGAGGCCTATAGATTCATGTACAATTACAATAGAGAAAGAAATGAAGAAGGAAACACACACACACACACACACAAACAAAATGATGGAAAGGAAACACACGACACACAACATAAAGGTAAAAACACTTAGAAATCACCTATGGTATAAAGAAGGGGACAATCTACTTTCACTAATGATACAATTTTAGGTATTGCCCAGTATGAAGCAATTCCAACGGCGTTCCATCCAAATATGAGAGTAGAAAATAATTCTTACTGCAAGCTTTGTGAATCTATAATGGGCCGAGCCATAATGAATAAAACTTTCCATGACTATATTTTGGTTCCCTTCTCTTGTCCCATAGCAGGATGAAGTCTCCAACTTTAAATTCTCTCGTTTTGGCTTTCTTGTCAAAAATATTCTTTACTTTCAAATGGTGCTCTTTGATACAGTCCACCACTCGGAGTCTATTTCATTCTAGCTTCTCAAGAAAGAGGATCCTCTTGTCAATGTAAGTTCTTCTACTCCTTCCATCTTCTATTCCCTATAGTAACTTGAGAGCCAATTAATCTCAATCATGAAAGGAATTTTTGATCTTAAAGTAGACCCCATACCGTAACTTGGAATGGTGACATACCTATCAAGAAGCCCCTTATTTGGGAGTGATCCTATGTCTACCCACAATGCATCATACAATTTTTTGTGCCAATTCCTTTGGTTTTCATTGTATGAGTTTACAACAACGATGGTTATAATGTTGTTGTTTCTTGATTCAAGGCCTATCCATTTCCCTATGGATAGTAGTTGAATGAATTAGATAAATATCCATTCTTGTAGGAACCCACCATCCAAAAAAAAATCAATTCCAAGGAGAAGATAAAGAGGTAGAATTGGCTCCTAATAAAAATTTTTTCGAGCGTGCAGACAGTACAGACAATGATAGGGAACTTGATGAATCGGGCATATTGTTTCACGAGTTGGCTTACGTGGCTCCAAAAGAGGTATCCACCCATTTTTTGAAAGAGTCTGTCGCTGTAAGCAGATAGAGTGTTCACCTGCACTTGAGAGAGAAGAAAAATAGAAATCCCATGTATTACAGTCAATAGTCCCCCACTGAAGAAAAGGGTCTTCAATCAGGGCCTAAACTTGAGTGATAATGCATACAAGCATGTGAGGCTCCTAAGGGAGATTGAAGAGCATGCTTGAGGCATTCAGAAACCCAATCTTATACATGATCTGCACAACTTAGATGAAGCCAAGGAATACCTTCCTTGGAGAGATCTTGTGATGTAGTGACCATGACTAATAAATGTCTCATGACATGCTTGGGGAGTGAGGAAGCTAAACATGAAATATTCATGAAGACTCTCGACCCTACACACCTGAGGAAGCATCCATCCATAACACTCTTAGTAGATTGTGTGATTCCAGGTGGCAAGCTATGTATTCAATCAGCTTGATAGTTCTCCTTTTCTTGTAATCAAGATGAGGAAGCGAATTTTCCATAAATTTAAATGTTGAAGGGTAATAACATTATACCACTCGTAAGTGGTAGGTTACAAAGAGAACTTGTGGAGCATTTTTGGAGACACCAGCTTGAGCAAGATAAATTATATCCCAACGACGTGTTGCATCATATGTGGAAAGTGTTTCATCAGTATCGACATAAGAACATGATATAAATTATATAAATGACCCAAGAATGGTATTGTATGTGCAATTTCAAAGTAAAATTCCCACTAAAAACCTCCTCACTTGGTCTTGTTTTGATGAAGACCGTACGTACCCACGCATAAGGAAAATGCTATCCTAGGCTTTTGAGTCGCGCGTTGATGAAACTGAGTTTAAGGTAAATCATGATGCATTGATGAAGATAACATATGCCAAGGGAGTAAAACCTCTTGTAAATTCCCAGAAACTGTCAGATGAGAAAGTTTACAACAAGCTCAATAAAGTATCAGTGGATGTGGAAGCAATACTCTTTAGCAGAAACGATAGAATAAGGGTCTTGGAGGAAGAGCTTGAGAAAAATAATGAGGAACTCTTTGTTAAAATCATTGAGTGGGACATAAGGATATACAGCCTTGGCAAAGGATTTTTTGATCAATACATATTTAAGGTGTGAACTTAAGGGATGAAAAGGTGAATTTTGCACATGGTTCCATCAAGAAGATAGATGTGCCATTTCTAATGCAACATTATCTTGAAACAAAGTGACGAAGAAACTTGGCCTTGCCTAAGCATAAATACGAAGTCCTTTCAATGCACTACTGTGGGTAAAGATAGTTCTTGAATTCCTCGCATCTCTCACCATGGATCAATGTGCATAAACTCACATGTAGAGTTGGCAGAATGAGCCCTAGTGACTGGCATGCCAGTAAGGAGGAAGAAAAGATCAAATATTGGGGATTTAGTGATATGACATCGTTTACTCCGAGCTCCTTACCACAGTACCTGTTCAACAGAGACAGGGTATGAAATCCCATATTAGTTGACTACACTATGAGGTAGATCAGAAATAATTTTAGGAAAATGAAAAAAAGGCAATAAGGTGGAGGGTGATAAGATCCGTGTCCGAGGTTGAGAATGAATTTTTAACTGCATCGATTACCTTGCAAGGCATTTTGATTAAGAATAGGCTAAAGGATCTATACCCCCAAGTCACTCGCAGGATGGATGTGCTAGTGCGATCCTCCTAGGAAGCAGCTGGGATTGAATTGATAGATACACTAAAAGCTAATAGAAATGAAGCTAATTTTTTGATGAAGTATTTCACATCTGGTGGGTGGCCTACTTCAAAGCATAGTCCATGATAAGGAGAGGATAGTGGATTCTTTAAGAGAAGATTAAGGTTCAAGTCCGTGAAAGGAGTTCCCACTCCTCATGCAGTAGTAACATATTTCTCCATTCTTCTATCCGCACTGGCATTATGTTGGCAATTCCTATGTCTGAATTATGGATTTGAAGTAGCATAATGTCTTGCATTGAGGATCTGAATAACATCCTGTAGTGTGATGGTATCAACAATGTACTGGGCCCCCTGAAATACTGGCTAATTACTGAAGGCATGTGCGCGCACAGAGGAACCCAGTAAATAGAAGGGCGTTTAGGGAAAAATGTGCACAAGAGAAAAGGGCTTAAGGAAGAAACCAGGGTGAATGTGGAAGGTAGAACAAGGAGATTAAAGGAATTAGCCATATTAGGTATCAAATGGAGTCACTTGCAGGAAAAGCATGATGAGGACTTGACTAGGCATAGATAAGTGGATAAGGTTCTAGTCTGGTAACCTTGGAGGCCAAGAAAAGGAGCATTCCATGTGAATGAATATTCCAAGAGGCATCATTATGAGATGGAGTGGAAGAGCTTTGAAGCTTGAGGATAAGCATTCGCCAATGTTGAAGGACCACATTCGACACTTGACGATGTGATCTTGAGGGCATGAGAGAAGTCATTTGGCAGTGAACGCTAATCCTGATTTAATAGAAGTTGCTATAGGAGAAAAAAATAGAAAGAGAGAAGGGAGAGATAGGAAGAAGGCATTTTGACAGGCACTAGAAGGTATGGGAGTGCTAAGAGAAGGAGAAGTATATGAGGTGTTGCAGAAATATTATAGAAATTTCAAGGGTTTGGAGCTCATGATGTTAGGATTTACTAGTTAGTTGATGCTAGAGGGTATAGTAAAGGGATATCATTAAGCATATGTATGGGTACTAGGGTCTATAACAAGGATTATAATGGGGAAAGCATAGTTACGATCTCTGAGTCAGATGTGTTTGTACTGCGGTTTAGAGCTCTATGTCACTTTGATGTATATGGTCTAAGATGAGCCTTTTGAATGTAGTGATGGCTACCAAAAATATTTTAAATAAATATGACATGGATCTAGTGGGTATTTACATCTTATATTATGGGTGTAAACCCTAGAAGTTATCTTGGTTTTTCATGACTTATGAATCTATGATTCTATATTTGCTTCTATTACAATATATGTTATTTAGTCTATTTGTACACTGCGGTCTAATGTGTACTATCATTTAGGTATATGGAGGCCGTTATGTAGCCCTTTAATTATATGTATGTCTAAACTTCTGATTTCTGCAATACTATTATCCTCCATTAATGGGATGAAATCTCTTCCCACTGAATACTCACCTAAAGGAGGGGCTCGACACCTGCTCGTGCCTTGGGTGAGTGCTCAACTTCTGCTGGGTGATAGGATAGTGCGCATGAGATTCCTTCCTTTTTTAGTGGGAGTAAAATTGACTACATCTTGGTTCCGTTGTTGGGACCTATTTTCAAAGTTGTAGCGGGATATAACATGCATCATGATCTATGTAAAGAGTAATGATGGATCGGTTAACATTGGACAATGTTGAATCGTGGTTTAAGAGAACGAAGGATGAATTTGCCCAGAGATTCAGCACTAGACCTGACTTTGATATATGTAGATGGGTAGAGGAGAATCTCTACCATGATTTGTATGAGACTTTTTTCTGATGCTTCACAGTAGAGTTATTTGGGTGGCTTTCAACCTATGCATCTAGATCAAGTTGGTGTTATGGATCATGGATATGGACCAAAGAATACTACTAAAGGTTGCAGGATGTAGATATGACATGGACCTGTGCTGTAGATCATTGGTGGGGAGGAGTACTAGCTAGCTACACTCTGGAATACGCAATTTCCACGTATTATTGCCCAGAAATTGATGAGTTTGAGTTTTTACGAGAACCTAGAGGATCGTTTCTATGTGCTATTCCTCTAGCTATGAAGATATTGATGGTTACCATGAGTTTAGAGGTGCTCCCAATGGATGACTAAACCGTTTTGAGTGTTGGGTAAAGAATCTTGGGTGGAGGAAGATGGAAAATGATATGACAGAAAAGGAGAGGGAAGAAATATGGCTCAAGTATGGCAAAGAACATGAAAGGGAGATTACTAGATGATGCGAAGCTGCTAGTGTGATGGATATATAGAGATAGACATTGCGGGAATGAGTTGAGGTTCACGTGGAGGATGTGGAAAATGAGTAGTCTATGCTACCCCATCTTGGAAAGCGTGTGAGGGAGACCCCTTCAGCTTTTGGTGAGAGTTTGTCACATGGAGAAAGGAGAGTCATTGGCACATATCTGAACCCACCTAGTGATCGAGCCCTGGCGCTTGCTTTTCTCGATCCAGGAAGAAGTATTGATCCAATTGAAACCAGTGGAAGAGATAGATCCATGCCTAGGAGATACAATTTTACATTCCCTTCTTCTATAGTTGCACATATTCCAGTATTCGGAGGAGTTTTTGGACAAGGGGCAAGTGTAAAAGCTTTTGGTCTCATATCAGGGAGTGGTGTAGGATAAAGTAGTGGTAGTGGGGCACCATCACAGACTATCGACACATAGATAGTTTAGTGGGACCATGGGAGCATTTGGCACAGCTCATATAGGCCCTATTAGACCTAGTGGTTCTGGTGGATCTAATGGATTTGGAGGTACAGGACCTGGTGAACTTGGTGGATCAGGTGGTGGAGGAAACACCAGAGGGAACCAAGGCTCTGGTTCAGGACAAGGACCCCAGCCACCACCTCAAGTTTTCTTTGAAATGTCTCTACATTTACCAGATTACAGGGGCATTGAGGATGCTGCGGAACATGTTCACAAGTGTGAACTACTATGGCGCATGAAAGATATCACAACCCCAGAACAAAAGGCTAGTCAATTTGTAACCACATTGAAAGGGCACACGCATAGCTGGTATAGAAAGTATGATCCTCATCAAATAGTGGTGGATTACACTGCCTTAAAAAATGCATTCCTGGTAGATTTCCACATTCTTGAGTTTGAGAATAAAGCATTATTGCTTTGAAGGAGATATAGTAAGGAATGGCAGAGAGTGTGTGGGATTATGATGCGTGATTTAAAACTCTCTTGTCCAAGTTATCATATGACATACATCCTTCTTGGCAAGCACAGTGGTTTATTGGAGGATTAATCACCCCTTTTAGGAGGGCCTTGTCTCATAAAACTTTTATAGATCCACACAAAGCATTGGAGGCTGCCTTGCACACCGAAGCTGTAAGTAGTATTGATACTAGAGTTAGCCCGTTCTTGGAGGCTCGGATTGCTGCTATGGTTAAGCAGTTGGAAAAGATATTTGCGAACTCGGTCCATGAGACTTGTAGTGGTTTATGGTGCACGGATTGTGAGATAGAGGGGCACGTTAAGGATAATTACACCTGGAGGATGGTACGCACTGTGACATTAGATTGAGAAATCTATCATGGGGACCATGATGCTAGTAGATGTCCCTTGCTTCAACACGTGATCAGGAAGAATGTATCCTGTTATTACAAGATTTTCACCTCCACAACCCATGATACTAAGGAATGTAGGCTCATTGATTAGATACATGAGGCCATTGATCATGGGGTGCGCCAAAACAACATTACTCGTGGTTCTAAAAATGATGATCACCATTATGATGATCACGTAGATGGAAGCGCGCGTGGAAGAAGCTTTCAAGGAGGATTCTTTGGATGAGGTAACCATGGAGGAAGGAGTGATTTCCCACGAGGAACATGTTTCAACTGTGGATCTACAGAACATTACAAGTGTGAGTTCCCAGACTCGTTGCAGTGCTCATGGTGCAGAAAGAAGCATAAGTACGAGGAGTGCCTGGAGTTATATGAGCATATGAATCAACAGCACTAGAAAAACAAAGGCACTATGATGGTTAGCATCAAGAAGTCAGACATACAATGGATGCCTCGGGTAACACGGGATGAAGGTTTGGAGCTTGTCTTGGTAACAACAAGGGCAGAAGCCATACATGTAAGGGATATCCTAAGATAGAAGAGACTGGTTTCAAGGGAAGAGGTCATTCATGGAAAGTACCTAGACCCCATGCATCAGACGGAGATATATCAGGACACCATGGATGTTATTCAAAGTTTGCTAAGGGAGATCCATTGTCTCAAGGATCAATCCAGAAAGGAGGAATAAGGAAGGAGAGTCGAGGCACAACAGGATGACCTAGATGAGGTTAAGGAGGTGTGTAAAATGCTAAGGTAGGAGAACATCATCCCTTTGCTAGGATCCTGGTTGAGAGAGAAGGTACCATGCGCCAGAGAAGAGCACGAGAGACATGTCTTACACGCAAACCTTCCCCCTCACAACCTCGACTATGACAAAGAGATTACATTGAATGCAGTTGTGGATGGATGGCTCCTCAGCAATATACTCATTGACACTAGCGCAGAGGTTAATGTTTTGACTTTAGATACATGGTATCAAATGGGGAGACTTGCATTGACAACCATCTTCAAATGTGTTGTATATGGCAAACAAGACTAAGGATAATGCCTATTGGTGTATTGAAGGATGCAACTATTCCTATCCAGGGAGCCAAGTTTACTAGGGACTTTGAAGTCTTAGCGCTCTTTGAGGCAAAAAATTTCCCAACATTACTTGGGTACCCTTGGTGTTACAAGAACAATACAGACCTTTGGTTTAACAAAAGCGTACATTAGTTTTGAGAACAAAGAGGAGTGGGTCATTATACCCCTGGTTGATGGGAAGTCAGCGCTCTACATTAAACCATTAGGAGAAGAAGTTATGGATAAGATTTATTTGCACTCAATCAGAGATCCTGAGATGGTACACCCTATTAATGGGGTTATCCCGTTTGAAGATGCTCAATTAGTGAGTGATACCACCAATCTGGCATGTGAAAATTAGGCACATGGGACATATGAATTAATGGGATGGCAGTTGAGAGAATCAGTGACCAAGGTAATAAAGGTGCGCATGGTTCGGTGCCTTAGAGGAAAAGAACTGCCCAAGTAATTAGGAGGGGCCTCCCTTGAGATATTTCTGTAGGAGATAGAAGCTCAGTGGAAGAACGAGAAGGAACAAAGGGAGATACTGAGTTTCATCTTTCTCGATATAGTAGCTCGTTGGTGGGCCATGAATCAAGAGATCCTTTTAGAATGGCACGAGGTAAGAATTTCTCTCTCTGTTATATTTTCTAGAAGTAATATACCCACCATCATCAAGGAGTACCATGGGAAGGAGCCCACCTCTTTCCATATCCAGGAGTGTGAGCGGGTCTAGAGAGAAGGTGTGGAAGCATTGACACCATCCCTCTGGGTGTACAAGTTGTATTCTACATTACAGGGCTGTGTGCATGCTTGGTACATTCATTCGGAGACACGCCACCAGATAAGGAATTGGAAAGAGCTCACGGATGATCTTATTCAAGCCTTTGAGTCTCAGAGTACCAAACCATCAGTTGATAAGGCCTTGCAAGGTATCAAGCACCTTACCATGGGGGATAGTGCCAGAACAGAAGATAGGCTATTGGAATTACTAGGTGAACCAAGATTGGAGGCACACTTTGAAGAGATTGAAGAAACAGAAGACACAGAAAGAAGTGGATAGTGCAGATGCTCACACGCATGCTTACCATGAGCCATTAAAGATATAGAAAGTTAACATTGGTTTAGGAGAAGAACCTAAGGAAGCTATTATTGGATATTATTGGATGGAGAAGGAAGTATATAAGATCATTGATTTGTTACGTGAATTTGAGGATTTATTCCCCCACGGGTACCATGAGCTAAAAGGTGTCCATCATTCCTTGGGGGAGATGAGGATAAAACTAAAGGAAGTTGTGCACCCGGTTTGAAAAAGGCCCTACTGGATAAATCCCAACTTACGTGTGAGGGTTAAGGAGGAGATAGAACAAGATGATAGCTTTTGGGATCATTGAGGTAGTGGAAGAATCGAGAATGGATAAGTCTGATGGTAATCAACATTAAGAAATATGGGCAGATTAGGATTTATGTGGATTATAGGGAATTGAATGGAGTTGGTGTCATTGATCCATTTCCGACCCCCTTCATTGAAGAAATTTTGGAAGGAGTTGCTGGGTGCGAAATCTATTCCTTTACAGATGGATTTTCAGGATACCACCAAGTCTGGATTGCAAAGGAGGACCAGGAGAAGACAACTTTCACCACCGAGTGGGGAAGTTTTGCATATACGGTCTTGCCCTTTGGGTTGAAGAATGCACCTGCTATCTTTTCACCCATAGTGGTGCAAGCATTCTAGGACTTCATTCATAAGTTTCTTCAGGTTTACTTAGATGATTAGATAATATATGGTTTGGTTAAGGACCATTGTGACAACTTGAGCTTAATGTTTGAAAGGTGTAGGTAGTTGAGAATATCCCTCAACATCAAGAAGTGTGTGTTTGATACACCCTTGGGACTTTATTGAGGCATATCATATGTAAGGAGGGCTTGCTGGTAGATCTAGCTAAATTTATAGTTATTGTGGGGTTAAGGGAGCCTACTAGCTAGAGCGCAATGTGCATGGATTCCTTGGACATACAGGATGTTACAAAAAATTCATTAAGGGGTATGCTAAGATCATCACGCCTTTAGAGGAGATGCTTAGACACAAAAGTACCTTCCATTGGGGAAAGGTGCAGTAGAGGGCGTTTGACACCTTAAAAGATAGGCTTATTACCGCACCTATTTTATGATTTGCCTCTTGGGACAAGCCCTTCCATGTCCATGTAGATGCCTCAGGAACTACCATTAGGGCAGTACTTGCACAACCAGGTGAGGGAATTATTGATCATCTTCTCTATGTTTTGTGAGTGCAAGAAGTTAACACCAATAGAGAAGAATTATTCCAAAACCGAGCACGAGGCATTGTCAATGATCTATGCACTTTTCAAATTTCAACAGTATCTACTGGAAACATGCTTTGTATTCCACATCAACCACATGGCATTAAAATATTTAGTGAACAAGCCCATTCTTCAAGGGCGCATATGTCGATGGGTGTTGTTATTCTCAAGAGTTTTAGTTCACCAGTTGTAGTGAAGCCCAAAAAAAGTAATTTTGGACCTAATCATCTATCAAGAATTGATTCAGGAGAGGACGCATAAAGCAATGAGGAAGTAATGCTAGATGTGCAACTATTTAGATTACGACATGTGCACACCCTCTAATTTGGAAGAGATTGCTATATTTTTATAATAAGGTGTGGCGCCAGATGGAATGAGGGCATTGGAAAAGAAGAATTTGGCCATATGCATCGTGCCCTATATGTTGATTAGTGGAGACTTATACAAATTGGGATTGTGATGAAATTTTTCGCAAATGTGTGTTAGAGCATGAGTTCCTGGCCATCATGGAGGAAGCACACAAAGGAAGTGTGGGTGGGAATTACGCAGGTGATGCCACTGTGCATAAGATTTTAATTATAGGTTTATGATGGGAAACCTTTTATAGGGATTGTAGAGATTATTGTAAAGCATGTGACCATTGTCAGCGCATTAGCAAACCAATAAGGAGAGATGAAATGCCTTTGTGTCCTATTCCTAGCGCGAAGCCTTTTGAAAAGTGAGCGATAGAATTTGTAGGACCTATTTCACCGGAACAGATCATAGGACTAGGTCACGTTATGTCATCACTTACATGGATTATCTCATGAGGTGGGCGGAAGCAGCCCTGAATAAAGATTGCATAGCAACAACAGTGGCAAGGTTCCTATGGGATAACATTATCACTAGGTATGGATGCCCTTTGAGTTTGACTAGTGATAGGGGTACAAAATTTCTAAATGAGACTGTGAGGATCCTACTATCTAAGTTCATGGTGGCTCATCATAAGACTACACCCTACCATCCACAAGCAAATGGAACCGTGGAAGCATTCAACAAAATACTAATTCATACCTTGACCAAGATCTATGATATTGGAAGATAGGATTGGGATGAAAAGGTATCAGTAGTTTTATGGGCTTACAGGACTACGTATAAAAGACTAAATAAAGCCACACCTTTCCAATTGTTGTTTGGCACGAAAGTTGTTTTTCTAGTTGAATTTATGTAACCTTCTCTGCAAATAGTGTGCGCAAGAGGATTAGCCGATGAACAAGTGCTAGAAGAAAGAATTGATGAACTAATGAAATTGGATGAAAGACGATCACTTGTCCGTTGGAGCCAAACATCAGAAAATGCAAAGAAAAAGGCTTGGCATGATCGCCATATTAGGAACAAGAAATTTGAGGTTGGGTAGATGGTGTTAGTGTATGATTCTAAATTTATGTGTCATCTTGGGAAGTTGAAATTCCATTGTTTAGGTCCCTACACAATCTCGTACATCCTTGATTCGGGTGCGTGCCAGTTACAAGTGCTGGATGGGATGAAGCTATCTTGACACTTCAATGGCAGTAGGCTGAAGCCCTACTATAAATAAGTCTTCTTGGTGTTTGTAAATAAGGTAGTTTTGCAAATTATTTTAGAATTTTACTTTATGCATTTTCCTTTCCTTGTGTTTCCCTTTTTCGTTGTTGTTTTGTGTTACGTCATTGAGTGACGGTAACCTTATTGCTATTTTTGGAGAATTTATGAGTGCATAGAGGACCGCACATTGTTTAAGTGTGGGGTGGAGAAAAGTGAAGAAGTGCATGATTAAAAGTACCGAGGAGGTTGTGTTGAAGAGCCTTGGTGAGTAGCCCGGTTAAAAGAGAGATGTAGAGAAAAGATATAATGGTTGGTGCCAGGGTAAAGCTACTTGTAGCTCCCATGTACAAAGGAAAAATAAGCACATTTAAAGCAACACAAGGTAGGAAAAAGTAAGAATCTAGATAGAAGAAGTGCCTTTGGTGTAGGTTGAGCACAGCGTAAGAGTCTCCTATCAGGTTGGTTTGGTTGCACGCTAGAAGGTTGGAGGAGTTTTCACGCATGAAGGGCATGTGAGTGAAGGCACTAAAGATGGGATTTGTTTTAAAAAGATCCACATTAAATGTGCAAAGTACAGGGTAGGGAAAGTAGTATTTAATGACCAGAAAAAGGAAAAACTATAAATAAAAGGTTGGGGCACTCTCATTTTACTTTGTGAAAATGAAGAGTTGGAGATATAAGTGAAAGATATAAGTTAGGGATTTTTTAGATTTGATCAAGGAGAAGATATGTGTGATTAAAAACGTAAGGAGCTAGTTTGATATTGTGAACCAGAAGGAAGGAATTACATGGGCGTGGAATGATGTGAAAAGACGTTATCTTGTGAAGAATTTATCAAAGTTAGGGTTCAACATCCTAGGGCACGAGTTTAGGATAATTGTATCGCGGATGTGAGATTGAAGGTTGGGAGAAGGAAAGCAGAGTAACAAAGAGAGGATTAGAGTAACACAATTACCTCAACCATGACACCGAAGAAAGGGAAGGTCAAAGAAAGGATTAAACAACCAGAACCCGAGGTAGATACAAATGAATAATGGTATGTAAAAATGCAGTTTCCTGACAAAGTGATGATGGGGAAGGAATGGGAATCCCATTTGAGAAGCATACCATTCCGTTATTATAATCACCACACCAGCACTATATAAAAAGTATATGACATTAGAATTGGTACACCCAACCAACAAGCAAACACCTAAAGGGTTACCTATCTATAATGATGACCTGAAAGTCAAGCTGGCAAAGGCAGGGTTGCTGCAACTTTATGATTTGCCTTATTTTGGGAAGCTAGATCTCTTGTACCAGTTGTTGATGTCTCAAGTACATGAGGACTACTTACACTTTGCTGGTTGTAAGATGCACATAACTCTCCAGTTGATTACACAGTTTATAGGCCTCATATGTGAGGGAGATAGCCTAGAAGATGACCTTGGTGACAAGGAGGCTATTCAAGAGACCGTTACAAAGTATGCCTGTAAGATAAGGTTGCAGTATTATGACATCTCAAACATCAAGGACCTAGTTATGAAGATGACCGCACACCTGGTAACGAAGCTGAATGGCCAAGAAAGGTGGACGCAAGTTAACAAGCCATGGCTACATATCTATGTAGGAAGATTGTAGAGGGGACTATTTACAACTTGTTCTGCATACATTACCGAGGAAATTGTAAAGTGCGCGAAGGAAGGGGACATGATCCTCTTTGGAAATGTCATGCTCACCATAGATTTTGTAGAAGATGGAGTGCTAGATGCACCGGACAAGTTTGTGTGGGAGTACCAAGCTGAAGACCCTTCACCCACGAAGAGGTTTGAAAAGTATGTATGTGATACAATGAAGTCTCCCCACAAGGAACGGGTCGAAAAATGGTATACATGCTTGAGAAATGCATTCGGGGTGGAGTGGAGGATCCTTGAACAACTCCCAGTAGCCACACAAGGAGAAGTTGAGTTTGCACGGGTATACCAAAACTACTACTTGGGCAGGTTTAAACTTGTGGACGAATCATGAAGCCCTTGGTGTAAGCTCCTTTTTGTGTTCACTTCCCAGTACTTCCAAGCGAGAGTGAATAGATTTAAAGAATCAAAAAAGCTAAGGTTGGAGCTAGGAAAGTTGGACTAGGAGCATAGGGATATGAGGAAGAAACTGAATTATCCCAGAGGTAAGCGTGCATATGTGGAGAAGTACATGTCACATGATGATCCATATGACAAGGCCAATAACACTTCCTATCGTTGAAGGATCTACAACATGCATATACATGCGCATAAGGATGAAATTTGAAAATGGTGTGTACTTGGTAGATGAGATCTCAATATCTGAAGACCCCTTGGGAAAGAAGAAGTCCAATGTCTAAGAAGAGGAGAAGAGGAGAGGAAGGAGCACTAAGTGTACCAACTTCTTAGATAATGAGCATGCCTTTTACGAGTGCCAACCCAAGCACCTATGTTCGGAGGAAGAAGTATCTAGTAAAGGAGAAGATGCCAGAAGTAGAGGCACCCACACAACCCACTAGCATGGAGGAGTCAAAATAAGAAGAGAAGGTTGAATATCTTGACCAGAAGCAACCCCTCTGGAAGAAGCAGAAGGTAGATGAAGAAGTTGACTCAGAGGTGACCGACAACTTGGAGAGATATCTGGGAGAAGGATAGGATGAGAGTGAAGGAGGTGGTGACGAGGAGGAAGAGCCATAGAAAGACAAGGAACCTTTGGAACCTTTCATAGTTACTGTCTATGACTTAGAGGAGGAGAGTGGAGAAGAAAAGCAAAGAGTTTGTATTCGTGCAACGAAAAGGTGCACAAGGTGATGAAGGCACTGAAGATACAAAGGAAGATGAGAAGGATACCGAGGGGCAGAGAGCCACAGGTTTTACCAAGGATTAGATAATTGAAGTGGCAAAGTGAGAAGTGAATAATATTTTTGAGATCCTTGTAGACTAGGAGTTAGAGCAGAGCGCAGACATAGTGCTAAAGAAAGGGAAGGAGGAGAGCATTAAAAAAGGACATGATAGCCTAGGAGGCCCCACTCTGATAGTTAGCTTCACCAAAGGTGTGTGCTCGAGTAGAATACCTAGAGATGTAGAATAGAGGCAGATAATGGGCTGCGTAGATGATTCAAGGAAGGTGCTATGCGTATGATTCCAGAGAAAAATACCCATTGAGAGACTTATCGCCATGGGATCATTTCGGAATGCATACCCCAAGACCAAGAAGATGCTTTCTTGGGCATTTGAATCCCATGTCGATGAGCCAAACATTGAAGTGTACCAAAAGGCACTTATAACACTACCAGAGTCTAAGGGAGACAACCCCTTAGTTAATTCCCAGGAGCTCTCAGACGAGCAAGTCTACAATGCTCTAAACAAGGTCGCGGTGGAAATAGAGGTGAGACTATTCACGCGGAATGACAGTAGAAGGGCTTTAGAGGGAAAGCTGGCCAAGAAGGAGGAAGAGTTGGCTAAGGTGGCCAGAAGTTTAAAATAGGAGGAATTAATCAATGCACAGCTAAAGTGCGAGCTCAAGGAGGAAAAGGAAAAGGTGCAGGAGGGGAGGTCTACAAGAAAGTAGACTCAATAAAAAGAGCCATCATTTTGAAACACCCATATCTAACGCCTATCCCTCAAAAGTATGCATCGACGTTGGAATGCCTAGAAGACTTAACGCACATCCTCACTATGGAGAGGTGACCCTTGGCATTGGAATCTACGAAGGAAGTGGCCACACACCTGAAGGAGGAGGACCGGCTAAAAGTGATAACACTTGTTGCTGAGTATAGTCAAGTAATCACGGAGATCAAGATCGCTGCCCAGTCTACAGAAGCCACATATGACACATGTGTAGATCAAGATAAGGTGGCAAGCTCTTTGGTTTCCATGCTTGAAACAGAGCTAAAGGAGTTCCAAGAAAAGAACAAGGGGAACAAGATAGGAAGGGACAAGGTTCTGGCTGAGGTAGAAAAGAAATCAAAGGTGATTGAGGCTTTAAGAAGCTCAACTAAGGCCCGGCTGAAGGAACTATACCCCCAGATTACAAGGAGAATGGACAAGCTCGTGGACCTGGGCAAGGAAATGGAACAAATTGTGGACACCTTGGGCACCCAGGGAGCTGGTCTAAGCTTTGATGAAGTAAGCACCTTGGTGGGAGACCTCTGTCAGAAGGCACATAATGAGGTCGATACATGGAGTAAGTTGGAGGCAGACTTATGGAAGGACTTCCCTAGCCTTTTGATTTAATGTCCCCCCCATTCTTCATTCATTCCCCTATTCTTTCATTCCTTATTCATTTTTGTAATATTTGTCTATATCTTGGTTCCATTGAACCAACTTGCACCTTGGTCAAGTAAGATGTTTCCGATGGTGGAGAACATGCATAGTGTGGGGTAATGTTGGGCCCCTAAAATATTGACTAAGTATGAAGGTGCGTGGGCATGTGGGACCCCAGTTATAGAAGGGTGTGCAAGGAAAAAGTGTGTAAGGGAAAAGGATTAAGGACGCAAATAGCGCGCATGGCACGTGAAAGGAGATTCGGGACTTAGCTGATTTAAGCAACAAAGACAGAACACGTGAAAAGTGTGATCGATTGCGCATAAATAAGATGCCATCTTGGCAACAGGTGGTATAGGAAAGAGCATGCCAACGAAGGAATATTCTAGAAGACCATCGTGAGATGGAATGGAGAGCTCAGGCCTGAGGAAACATGCTCGCTAAAGGACCACATTCGACACTTGGCGATGGATATGAGGGCATGGCAAGGTGAGTTAGCAGTGCGGGAAGGTGATAAATATAAGTGCCTGCAACAAGAAAAGAGAGACAATGATAAGGAGATCGAGATAACATACACACGGGAATATAGACATGAGAGGAGAAGATAGAAGGGGTACACATAGAGAGAGATAACATGGGTGAAGCTTTGCAGGATTACTACGAGTGGAAATTTGGTGCAAAAAGGAATGTACTAAGCTTAGCATTGTTATTTATTTTTCTTTTTGGCTTAGTTATACAAGCCTAGTGATGTGCATGAATGTGGTCTGCCCTCTATGGCTCTTTGTAATGAAATGATGAATACAATGAGGTTACCTATTGTAATTAGATATGAATATCAATGGGTTTTATGTATATTTCGTTCATAGAAGTTCTCTTTCCTTTCATGCTATGAATGAATGATTGTATCTTTCCTTCTGTTACAATATATGTTATGGAGTATATTAAAACAATCAGTTTGAAGAAACTACAAGGATCTGGAGGCCGTTTTGAGCCCTATGATTCTTGTATGTCTAAACTTCTTTCCTAAATAATATTATACCAATTATAGATGAATGCTTCCCACTAAAACTCACATAAAAGAGAGACTCGACACCCACGTGTGCCTCGGGTGAGCACTCAGCTTCTGCTAGGTGATAGTCCAACACGTATGGGATTCCTTCCTTTTTTAGTGGGAGTAAAATTTACTACACAATCTTTGGGTTATATGGCCTTTGTTTTTTCTTGAATGGATTGGCATCCTGCTTCAAGGGAATTGAGTGATGCATTTCCTTCAGTTGGAAGGATTTTAGTTCATCATAAGAGTAGGAAAAAACATCTGAATATTTATTGAGTAACGTAAAAAGCCTTCTCTTTTCCTCGGTTGAGCAACATTTTCCAATATTTACCATCCTTGGATCTTCTAGGGTGCCAATGTTTTCCTTATCGAAATCAGCTAGGCACCAAGAAGATTGTTTTTCTTTCTCTTGAATGAATTTTTCATGTTTTTCAAAGAGGTCTTCGAGAGAAACTAGGCCTTTGGGAATTTTGTTTCCTTTCAATTTGATTTCTCCTTATTCATCAATCCCTTCAATTCCTTCTTTCTCTTATTTGGCTACCACTTCTCGATGTGGATTTTCACTTCCTTCAAAGAAGAGGTTATTGAAATTATCCCTTCATTCCAAAAATGCTAGAATCATGTTATCATCATTGAAGACTTGCCAATGATTTTCATTATCTGGTACACTAGGCCTGAATACCATTTCAATGGTCACCTTTTCTTTACCAAAAGAAGGATGAGGTGTCACTAGGGAAGCTGACACTGCAAGAGAATCAACCTTTTCATTATTTTCTCTTGGGATAGCTTCGATGTAAAATGCATCAAAAGATTCAATTCAGTTCCAAACTTTGTTTCTATAATGTCGGAGTCTTGGATTTTTCACTTCATATTGTTTTCAAACTTGATTTACTATCACCTCTGCATCACCCCAATATCTTAGTTTCTTTATTCCCATGACTTCTATCACACCCATGCCTAAGAGGAGATATTTATATTATATTGTGTTATTTATATTATCAAATTGTAGCTTGTAGGCAAATGGGTACAATTCATTGGAAGAAGAGTACAACACCACTCCTACTCTCGAATCTGCACTGGAATGACTACCATAAAATTCCATCATCCAAACTTGATCTTCTTCCTCCTCCATAAGAAGTGGAAAGTTCTCATCTTTCTATTATGTGAGGAAGTATTTGCCTAGCTCGCTATCTTGAAAGAGAATGTTTTCCTTTGGATCATCATACTTTCGTACTATGAACTTCATCTTCCTTATTGGCAGAAAATTATTCATCTTTCCTTTCACTGGAATAGTTGTGGATGACCAATCCATTTTCATTTCTCTACCCAAGTCTCTGCAAAAATTTTAGTTGAGTAGCATGCCAAATGATGTTAGGGTGTTCGCCACTAGGGTGGTTAAAAGAACCTTCATATCTAGAAAATCAGTTAATGTTACATGTGCATCTTTGAATCTTCCTACCAACAAAAATTATTTGGATTCCATTGAATAGTAGGTGTCATTTACACGGGTCAAGGTGAAGCCTAGAGCATTTGCAACTTTAATGGGCATCGCATTATCTTAGTCTCTAGAATATATGATTCAATTATTTAGCTGGAAGCCTTTAATGAGGAGTGACAGGTAGAAAGATTCAACCTTGTTGGTTTTGGAGGAATTGAGGGCTAGCATGTTTTGAAAAGGTGGTGTGGATGGTTTGGGGAGTAAGAATTTAGAATTTGGACCTGGGGTTATAGGATTACGACCATAGACTACATCAATGAAGCTATCAAAATGGCCAGGGTGCATTTATAGGTATTCTATTTTTGTGAGATGAACTTTAGTTTTACTTACATGTTCCAAAAAGTCAAATGGGGTTATGGAGGGTAAGGTAGAGGTTCTAGGAATGACACAAGATTTAAATAGTGAAGGCTTTATGACTTTGGGGTTTGAATTTTCCTTCACGGATGCAGTTAATGGCTTAGAAGGAGATGGGGATGCAAGTTTTGATGGAACCTTAGATGTTTTTGCAAGAACTACCTTTGGAGGAGAATTATTTTTCATAACTTTTGAGCTAGGAGAAGGACTAGATGACTTATTTGGTATATCAACATGATCCTTGCTAACTAGTGGGTACGATGTTTCTTTAGCCAACTCCATCGAAGGTGGTAGTGAAGATCCTCTACCAATGATTTTATTTTGTGGAAACTCCATAGGATAATCTTCTTTCTTATCCTTTTCCTTTACCGCATCTGTTGAGGATGGATAAACTTTCTTGGACTGTACGCGAGTGAAAAGTGCACATGAGAAACTTGGAGCTTCATCATCATCATCATCTTCATTGTCAACGTACTCAATTAGACCATTGTGCATATCACCATCAAATTTATCAACCTCAAGATAGTTGTCATCATCACCCGCATCTTCTTCTTCAATTTCTTCAATTTCCACTTCTTCCTCTAGTTCTTTGGTGTCACAGGAGGAATTGATTAGTGGTGCTTTGAGAGAAATCCAATGAGGAGGTGGATAAATCCTTGGTCTATTGGGAGAGTTTGGTTTCCTTGGAGTGTTCCGCATTGTGATATGGGTGAGATGTTTCTTCAAGGCGACCAAGTCATTTGCAATTTTTTTGGAACATTTGGTCTATGGTGACTGAGCTTGAATTTTGGCCTTTTATATTTCCATTTGGGCCTTTCACTTTACCATACATGATTAGATCATCATCAGTTTCTATCACATGGTAATGAGCTTCCATCAATGTTCTTGATTGGGTTCTTCTAAGGAAGAAACATACTTTTGATGGCAAGGAACTGATGAAGAATATCTTGAAATTATTTTCAGGACACACCACATCTTCAGGGATTCTTCTTATTACTCTATTATATCCTACTATGAAGTCTCTCATTAATTTGGAGGTTTCTTTCTTGATTTGTACCAATTGGACCAAGAGATCCTGACAGTCTTCTATGGTCTTGAACTTATGTTTGAATGCATTTCTAATATCTTCCTAGTAGGTGACAGACCTCAAGGGTGGCATGTAGAACCATTCAGAAGCTTTTTCTTGGAGTGAATCCATACAGAGCCATACTGCCACATCTTTGTCCTCAATTCCCAATACACCGTAAGTGGTGATAAATTTTTCTACATGTTCTTCAGGGGGTTTAGAACCATCCCATCTGAATTTTGGAAAGTTTTTTCTTGACCCTTTTGGTAGCTCATGAAGTGGTTGAGCAAGGGCGAGTGGGCCGGTGTTTCCACCCCATGGTACATCTGGACTGCGTTCTTCACGATCACAATCCCCAATTCTATTTCTGTTTCTGGCTTCCAACCTCTGCCAGGGCTGTGGTTTCTGTTGTTGCTCTTGTCTTCCGCCTTGACTCGAAGTCTTTCAATTTCTTCAAGCTAAGATCTTATTTCTGCTTCCGCTCTTGCTTCTCTTTCTCTAAGCTCTTCTTCAGTCTCCACGTCAGTGAAATCTTCAAGGTTCTTGTTAATGTATGAAAACTTCAACGTCTAAAGGATTGGCAACACTCGGGCTTCCCAAAGTGACAGGTTGCTTGGATGAAAGGGAGACCTCTGAATTCTGAGTATTTCTTGTCTTCTTTGAAGGTCTTTAAAAGTTGGGATCAGTTTGTTCTCCTTCTCTTTGTTTGTCTGGGTGTATCTTATATCCGCCAGCTTGGAAATCTATGCTCTTCTTTGCGGTGTTGGAATTTATCTTCGCCTTTTCAATTTCAGTGGCGCATTCTTCTTCAAGATCAAGAACTCTTGTGGCAATGAAGTAGTGGTTGACACTTCACCTATTATGCCAGATAGCTTCTCTCAAATCTGAAGCAATAACCTCTTGAATGTGGACGAGCGATTCCGGTCTTTCAACAGGACGATTGCCCAAAATAGCCATGGTTTGTAGACATGATGCTCATATAGATATTCAAATTCCATAGAAAAATATTTTCTTGAATTTTTGATTTTTTTGAATTTTTTTTATATTTTTCTGACCTTCTGCTCATATTCAGGTGCAAATGCTGCTAAATCTGCCCCACATTGGGTGGCCAATAATTATTGGTGCGAAAATTTGCTAGGACAAATTGGTGGTTATCTGGCCAACACTCTAGGAGTCTATTCCTCTACTTAACCGGTGCAACTGTCATATGTGCATGCGCGAGAACAAAGTGAGTTTTATCCTAGTGGCCTTTCGATCGGGGATCCAAGAAGGGCACTCCACTAACCCTGCGGCAAAAATATTGCATAGATATCTGCAAGGGAGGAATTTTGCTAGGAAAGTGGGAAAGGGAGTGAGAAAGTTAGAAAAGAGAAACTAATGCTACAAGTAGAAAATCAGAGACTTGCATACACCAGCCAAAAATTTCATTACATGCACTTGAATTTAGAAGAAAACAAATATGCATAACAGTAACAAGACCAAATAGTGTTTAATGACCACAAAGTACCATCAAAACTTCTCAGTGAAAAAATGCTAAAATTCCTTCTTCCTTTATTGAAGCTCAAGCAAAAATTGTACATAAGCATAGAAATAGAAGACATTTTAGAGTAGGGGAAAATGGAAGAAATTTGTTATCTCTTTTCTCTCTTCACAAGGATATCTCTCTCATGAATTCAAAAAAAAACAGCTCCAATATCTAAGAAGTCTAAGAAGTTGTCTAAGAAGAAGTCTCAAATGAAGGAGCTTGTTACAATTTTATAGTTGAGAAATGCAACTCTTCATCTTCCTAGTGACTTTTCAAATACTTTAATCTAACTTTAGACTGTTCATATTCCACTTGAATATTTCAGTCCCTTTTATAAAATTAAGGCAACTTAAAAGTTTACATTATGTTTCTAAAGTCACTTAAAGTTATATTAAAAAGTGCAAACCTCAACGAAAAAATATAACATTGATGAGAGAGAGCATTGGGTGAGAAGAGAAGAGAGAGAAAGAAGAGGAAGAAGAAGAAAGAAGAAGAATTATGTAGAATGATGAGCCATTGCAGTGGATTTGATCTCACTCCCTAACTAGTTTCCACTTTGTGCTCCTGAGAAGGCCTATGTTCCTCCAAGTTCTTTGCTGAAATGTGTAGTTACAGGTTCCACCTTGTTAGCATGAAGAATGCGAACACAACTCAAGGTATCTTTCCATCCATCAGCCACACTATTGATGTATTTGCAATTCCCGAATCATGATGAATGTTTCTCTGCAGTAAGTGCAATGGATGCATGATTTTTGAGAGGAATTTGAGGGTATCCTTTGTGAAGGATGATGGGTTGTCTGCCTCTTTCTTGATTTATTCTTCAAAAGGATCAATCAACTCATCAAAATTTGTATCCTCTTCCATTGCAGGTACTCCAAGTTTTTAAATTTTTTGATTTACACTATCCTATAATTTGTACACTTGTTCCTCTTTCCCCTCTAGCTCTGTGATGTCCCGATTGATTTCCTCAAACATGATTGCCAAGGCCCTCTCCCACACATGTGAAAAATATTCTGAAGGAGTTTCAAATATTATCCTATCAATCAACTCCTAACGATGATTATTGCTCATTTCATCTACTACTAGGCCCAAAGGTTCCCAATAATACCTTTATTTTTCCAAGTCCACCTTGAGTGTCTATGTCCTATTTACTATCACACACATATGAACAAAGTGTTTGACCACTTCTTGGAGCAATGACTTCCCTATTTTAGAAATTGAGTTAATCCATTCATTATTCGCTCACCCCTATATGGTGAACTCACGTGTCTTCCTGATGGATTATGCATTGAAGCTATAGATGGGCATAAATTCCTCAGTGTGAATTTTCATGGCATTAGGATCAACTATATGTTGCACATAGAATGATAGAGTTCAAACCTGATCTTTTAGTTCAGCAATCTTCTTCTTATACTATTTATTCCTTGCCACCATGAGGGCTGAAGATTGCTGATACATGTGCAAATCCCCTTCATGAGTTGTCGATCCTAGTTGAATTGTGTTAATTTTATAGTTAGCTGGTATCATCTCATCCTCTAGCTTGATTAATTTAGGCCAAGCCATTTTGATGTATTGATTACCTATTTCCCCACTGTAGATCTGTAAGGTTGTATGTGCGAGCTTCCTTGATCTTTTTTCTTTGGCCAATGATACAATCGTTGATCAATCAAGAGTTTCTAATTACTGTATAGTGTGGGTATCAAGAACAATTGTTTCCTACATCTAAGGAAACATCTCATCATACTCAGGTTCAATGATGGGTGCACTAATGGTACCCTGTTTTTAATTAAGAGGAAAATCCTGAATGAGAGAGGCATGGGGGTCATCAAAAGGGAAAAATTCCTATGGTGGCTTGAAGATTGAATCTTGAACCATGTGTTCTTCATCCACGTGTACCTTTATCATGGGGTTTTCTTCTTGGATTTTTGTGATCAAATATTCCTCTCGTAGTGATGTAAATGAGCCTTCTTCTACTTTAAGTTTCTTTGGCATCTTTTCATGAGGAGAAGCTTCTAATTCTATGGCCTTCCTTTTTGAACTTTCTCTAGAGTGTTTAGAACTGGAAGTCGCCTCTATGAATTTTGAAGATGAAAAATGTGAGGCTTTCTTCTGACTTGGGGGAATTCCTCGTGACTGGATGATCATGGCTTGCTTCTTTTGAAACCAATTTCTAGTTCTCCTTACTACCTTCTCAGTCCACTCTAATATATCCCCTGATTTATGAAAATACTAGTTGATTGGAGGTATAGGGGACATCTCGACTATTGTGTACTCATGATCATACATCTCTATCCCATCATCGTGCAAAATATCTTCATATTAGGAGAACTGGAATTTCCTCATCTCAGTGATCGTCATCCTCATATGGTTCTTTTCACACACTTCAACCTCATCAATGTTATTTTCCCAGAATTCCTCAACTTGCAGCTCGTATTGTAATTATGGGACATAGAAATATTTGGGATCTTCTCAGATGCCAAAATTATGCCTAGTGATGTGGGAATGAAAAGTTAAATGAGTAAAAGTAGCCTCCAGATAAGATACGTCATTTGAGCTCCTATATGTGAACACTTTGAGAGAGAGAGAGGAATGGAATCATCTTCTTCCTCATGCTTCTAATATTTTTATTCACTTAAATTATTTGTCTACAGAGCTCAAACAATACAATTTAATCAATAAGGTACTTGGGTAGATTTAGCAGTGCTTGGTTGAAGCCAACAACTCACAGGTAGGAGAACGTTGAGAATTATATGAAATAGGAGCCATACTTCTTGATCAAGGACTCTTCTTGTGATGACATCCTAGCTTCCAGGTTACCTTAAAAGATTCAAACTATGTATATTGTGAATGCATCATTCACACGAGAAAAATTCCTATGACTTTCCTCCATCACCACTTGTGGATGTTTCTCGAGCGCAGGAACCTTGGCAGAAATGTTTTACATGAGAGATAATCCATTGAATGATACTGAGCTAGCAAGGAGGTAGAGAAAGTAAGAAGTCATGTGGAACTTATTCATCATAGGTACTTGGAGCAGTTGTAGATGGAGGTTGTCTTTGATGATCTACCCCCAATCAATTCTTTGTTTTCCTTTTGTCAATGTTAAGATGAAAAGGCCCATCTAGTCTTGGAAGTATCTTGTGATTGCTTCACCCATTACTATACTGAGGAGAGTGATGACATATGAATCCCCTTCTCAGAACTCACACCTTGTAAGGTTCTTGTGCATCCTTGAGGGAATTCTCCCTATTATCAACCATGGCCCAAGCACAACCCCTTGCACGTATGCATCCATCATTTCCCAATCGTGCAAGGCTCTGTCTTTTGAGATGACGACCATGTTGGGTGATGTCGGTATCTGAAGAGAAAGTGAGATGGATCTAGGGCTAATGATTGCCATCACTGTACCATTTTCAGCTTGGAGGGTTCATTTTTTTGGCTCATAGTGGTGAGAGCAGGGACCAACTCATGACTTTGGAAACACACTGAGTGTCTTGCGGAAGCGAACAAACCACTAGTGAATATCATATCTTTAATATTCTTTTGGTCTATGGCTGTCATGTAAGTTCTCAGGTCATTCAGGTCCATGTACAATACGTTATTGTCTTCTATCTCATACTCACAGGCAAAGGGTTGTGCCAACTTCTATCTTGTCCACTCTTGCTTCATGTTTTCCCTAAAATAACAATGTACTATTTTTACTAAGTATGAAAAAGTAACTCCCTCGAGCCTCAACTGAATGTTGTGACCTTGATTCCCCTTTGTCCCTACATTCCTCCCTTCTTATGGATCAACTTTTTATTTTTAGCAGGTTCTCGTGGGACTACTTACGATTTTTAGTAAGTCCCAAAAATTCCCATTTCAGTGAGTTCTTAGCTGTAGTGCACCTCTAATGTCTCCATCTCCTTCACAAGTTCTTTTGTTACCGACTTTCCTAAAATAGTAGTCCTCTCTGTAGAAGACCTACTATTTTTAGAAAGTGGGATTTTGGAGGTCAGATTGACATGAAAATAAGTTTTCTTATATGGTTTTTTTCCCCAATATCGCCCCTCTAAAATTTTAGACATACCGGCTTAATAGTCCAGGAGATTTTAAAACTTTCAAATTTTAGACCTAGCAGTGCTTCTAGACGAGGCAACCATTAATGTACCTCAAAATTTCAGGTCTTGTATTCTCCTCCATTTGTGAAAAAAATTATATTTCTTATATGGATTTTTTCTTCTAGTGCTTCACGTGAAATTTTACTTCAATCCGACTAATGGTTTGAGGGGAAATGCATTTTTTCCTTTGTTTAGCTGGTAAGGAGATTTATTCGATGTGAATGATATGTTGCATGAGAGGAGAGTTTGAAAGTATGATTTTTATGGTCTTGGATAGAGGAATACACAGAAAAAAATGGTCTATTTCTTCGTGCACTGGTTTGCAATATTTCTTTAGATTTTCTACTTTTCTTCTTCGTTGTTCTTCATTTCTCCTTTTTAACTTGCTGAAAACTCCTTGTGAGATCTACATATCACCATGGGAAAGTTATTTTAGTGCCTTGGTTGACCTGGTATGAGAATTTACAATGGCAGAGTGATGGTAGAAGGTTGCAGAGGAAGTATGGAGATATGGTTGTGCACAGGAGTGTAAGAAGTTATAAGTGGGAAACAGGTATATATTTAAAATTTTAAAATCATATTGAGAGAGGGATGGGAAATTTTTCTTGTCCCTGATGTCCCTCACCTCAAAGGGTTGTGAGGGACATCAATTTTCATGGTAAGAAAGAATACAACATGTGGCATTGATCTGATGACAGGGAGTGAGTGTTCCAAAATCAACTTTAAAGCGTTGAGGGGCTGAAAGCGGGTCACATGGGTGACCAAAAAATATCTCCTAGAGGGATGGGTGATTTTTTCATGGTTTTATTACCATGTCCTATGAGGGATGTGAGGGACATCAAATTACATGGCGGTCTTAGAGCTGACATGTGGCGGAGATCTGACGACAAGGGATTTGACCTCAAAATTGCACCCAAGGGTTGAACTACATCCTGATAATTACATGGTGTTCCAGAGGTCACATGGGGACTGGGAAGAGTTTTCAAATGTTAATTTCCTTAACCCTCAGGGATTTTGGGGACACAAAATACCACTAGGCTCCTGGAGCAGACACGTGTCCTCCCAAAGTTTGGCTAACTCCCAAACTTACTTCAAGAGGACAACTTGCGACAATGATAATGTGAGGAAAAAAATTATATGATCCTCACTGGAAATGTCATTTTGAATCCAATGGTGGGATTCTCATGTCTTTATTCTTCCATTTGATACCTAAAAATTAAAATTTTGACTTGGTACTCCACTTGTTCCTGAGAAAACCTGCATGCAGACATAATGTGCCAAAGTGTTGTGAAAAATATGATTTAAAAATCATGTAGGCCTTGGAATTATCTTTCCATATATGTTTTATTTTTCTCCTAAATCTATCTAGAGCTCTCAGAATCACCTTCCAAAGCTCAACGGTTGTTTTGGCCAGTGTACTGACTAGGCTTGTGAACCCTGATTTTGGTGAAACTGCCCCAACTTCTTCGAGCCCTTCCAAAATATTCTTGAATCATTTCCATGATGTAGCAAGATATTTGAATCACCTCCACATCTGCTTAGGCTATTCTACTCTGCTCCATGGGGGTTTTCCAGCCCTAGGAAGGCTAGTGATAGCCCTTCCCACAACTGCCTGTAGCTTGCAAATTTTAATGAACTCCTAAAATCACCTAGGGGGAATGAATGGAATTTCTTAAGTTACCTAGGGGGTGATATAAAGTTATTCGGGAGGTCTCTTGGATTGACTGGACAGACCCAGGGTGACTTGGAATGATAGGACTTGAAAAAATTAACACAAGGATATAGTTGTCATGTTTGGAAATTGTTGATTTTGTTGTTGCACATTTACATGACAATAAGATCCATATATAAAAAAACATACTTAGCTGTATAATAATAGTGTTAAGTGCGTGATTTTGTGTCTAGCTTTTCCCCCACTTTATGTTGGTGAGCGAAGGTTCAATAACATAAAGTAGATAGAGATGCATACCTAAAAAATTCTAGAGAAGCCCAAGTCACCGAACTACGTGAAGAGTGTATTTGAAATGTGTGTTGAGTAAAAACATATAACGTGATGATCCATGGATCAACATGTTGATCCAAGTTGTGTAACAAGGGATGAGATATCATTATGAGGAGCGCTAAATGTAGTTGATGATTGTGATGTTGAATGATTATAGATTTTTATTTAGTCGCTAATGGAGATGTGTGTGGGTAGGGAGTGATCAGATCCCAACCCAATTTCGTGTGTGTGAGAAATTGAGGATTTGGGCATCTTGCCACTAGAGGAAGAGTATAAGGAGAGAAGTCTAGTGTCTCTCCAAATTTAACTACTTCCTCAAAAGATCAATTTTTTGTGATTTTTCGATCCATATTGTTGAGAAAATAATGTATAGCACTTACCAAAATGCATACATAAGATTCAAACGGAAGTGCTAAGTGCATTCAAAGGCACGGGAGGATCAAAAAGGAATCATGTGCGGAGGATAGATATAGATTCGAGACTTAGCCATTTTCATAGTTATGATCTATTCTTGGAAGATGGCGTACGTAACACACAAATAGGATGAAGACTTGTGCGACATGCATTGGTTATTTTTGGAAGAGCGGATATGGAGTGCTTTACATGGATGAAGGCTAAAGATAGAATTGTAACTTATAATTAACTAGGAGAGATCTATTGTTAGCATTCTTGCATGAAAGCTTATTATTGTAAAGGTACATGGATATTTCCAGCATGTGACTTATTTTGGGATTAGATAAGCAGTGAAGGGAAAGTCCTTGTTAGTGCAAAATCATAGCACCCCTGAATGTCTGCAACCTATGGGTTGAGACTCTCAGTGTGATTGCATAACATGGAGCATCTCTCAAAGTGTGGGACTTTGAAATCCAGAGAGCGCTACGGATGAAGGCCAGTTCCTATTCCTCTTTTCAGGTGCACAAAAAAAAATTGTAGAGGATCTACTCTAAAACCTACTCTATCTTACCAAGGTGATAGGGTTGAGAAGATGTGAGAAAAATAAACCTAAGCTAACAAGGTAATGCACCAAAGGAATGTTAAACACCCATTTTGCAATTTAACATAGACCATAGAAATGCAATACAACTACAATGCATAGATAACCAAACTGCAAAGAGAGATCAGAATACAACAATGAACACATGAGAGGGTTGAGAATCATCCATAGACATATATTATTACTCCAGAGTTGATACAGTACATTACAGTAGCCAAGAGGCAAAAATTTCTATTACAACTTGAATGGGAGGTTTGGAAAACTCCATAGATTCACTTGTAAACAAGGGAAGAAGGGAGGGTGCAAAACAAAAATGTCCAACCCTTTACAATGAGCCAAGCTCTTACCTTTATAGATGCAGCGAAGAGAAGAGGAGAGAAGAGGTGAGAAACCTAATTTAGAGCTCAGCTATCGGCCATCAATGCCCCTATAAATCTACCCACAATCTGTCGAGTCCACCGCTTTATGTTTGTTCGACGTTTCAAAGAAGGAAGAACTGCGGATCAAATCAAATATGATCCAGTTGTTGAAGCAATATATTCACATATTAATGGCATGAAGATGTTTCCCTATCTTTAACCCACCTAACCTCATCAAAATTAAAGTTTTAGGTTTCCATGGCATAGGTCGAGACCTTTCCAATGGTGCCAAATTTATTAGATTTTGGACACTGGATCAAAAGATATATCCATTTGAATGTTTGGGTCAAATCTATACAAAAATGGCAAAAACTAGTTTAGCAGAACAGGTCCACAGACCTGAAATGCACTTTGTGCCTTTTGCAAAAAATTACAAAACTGTACAAAAATGCCCTACGTAACCCCATAATTCACTTTTGCCAAAAGACCATCTTCGGGTCCACCAGTCCTTATTTTCCATTTGGGTGAAAATTCCTCCCCAGGACCGCTTATGGAAAAAATTCCTTCCAAGGCCCACCTCACCACATGTGACTTAGGCCTGACACGTGGCTTTTCTAGGCATCGGCGGAGGTGTGGCTTATTTTTACACTTTACACCTTTTCGAGCCAAAAATTTCAAACTGCCCCTGGTGACCCACCTTCCCTCCTTGACTTGATACATGGCCACATGTAGAGTTGGCATGCGTTTGGCAACCACCTTTGGATTTCACTTTTAAGGTTGTGTTGAAGAGACACGTGACTCCTCTATGGCTTTGCTTTGTTTCTTTGTGTTTTGACTAAGTCCCTTTATGTTCAGCAGGGGCATATGTCTGACCTAGGATGCGCAAGAGGGTTGGTGCACGCATTTGGGACATGCTTCCCGATTCTATATTTTGAATTTGTGTGGAGATGACATGTGGATGCCTCCGCCATCCCTTCCATACTTAGTTCAATTTAAGCAACTAGCTCTATTTCTTTTTTGACTTTTGGACATGTGGAAGCTCAGCACTAGTTTGAGGACTGGCCCTTGGGCTACCCCCTTTTGATAGTTACGCCATTGAGGCACGTGGAACCCACTTTTGATTCTCCCCCATATTGAATTTTCAACTATCGAATTTGTCCCTTTTTCAGACCTGGGACATGCGGAAGGCTAGCGCTTGTCTGGGAGACCTGCTTTTAGATTTACCTTTGAAGATGTGTCAAGAGACATGTGATGTCTTTTGGGAGTTTGTGATACTTAGCCAATTTAGGCCAATGCTTTTCTCAAACCCTGACTATGTGGTAGGATGGCACATGTTTGATTCTCCACTCTTTGGATTTATCTTTGAAGTTGTTCTGAGTCGACACGTGGCACCTTCCACTGAGTTAAAGAATTTTCAACAGATGGTGTGATTTTTGGGGGGCTCTAGACATATGTAGGCTTGGCACTTGTTTGGGGACTACCTTTTGGGATTGATCCTTGGAGACACACTGATGAGACACATGGAAGCCTCCTCCAAAACTCTTATACTTACTTGATTTGGGCCCACTACCATTTAACTTTTGTTGGACCTTGACCACGTGGAGAGCTGGCGTAAGTTCGAGTTTCCACCTTGGGCTCTTACTTTTGAAATTACGCCGAGATGACACGTGGTTAGTTCTGTGCATTTGGACTTTCAATGGCTGGCTCTGTCCCTTTTTGGGCTTGGGACATGTGGAAGCTTTACGTTTATTTAGGGAACTGCCCTTTGGCTTCGAACCTTGAAGGTGCATCGTTAAGACACTTGGCAGCTTCTGCCATCTCTTCCATACTAAAAATTTTTGGGTCCACTCTGAATCATTTGTAAAGCCCAAAGATTTTGAGCCTTTCCTCATTTATCTCCTGAGACCCTTTGGCCTCCTTGACATTGTTTTCCTTCTTTGAGCCTTTGGTTTCTCCATTTCCAAGTCCACCTGCAACTTGACTGTTGGATTCAAAATGTGGGCTCGTATGACAGAACCAACCTTTAGATTTATTCCTATATAGGTTCGGGATTGGTCAAATTTTTCGAGGGGGTAAAATTGGGATAACAATCCCTACCCTTATAAATATGTAATTAACTACGTATTATAGAGAGGATATATGTACGAGATGGATTATTGTGAGATTATACTGTCAAAACTTTCATGCGCATGAGCATATAATGTTATTGTTATAAGAAGCTTCTATGTATTTCTGTGTTTTTATATAATGGAGTGTATTTGCTAAACTAGAGTATTAATCCTAAGTATAATTGTCTCTTGCATGCTTGATTTCATCATGATTATCATTTAGTCTATCGTTCTTTATGACTAGATCTATACATGCACTGTAGAATGATATATTAATTATGGGTCTGAATGCATTAAGTCTTCATCATGCTAACATCTTGCAACAACAACCCTAAAGAGGGGCTTGGTACCTTTGCACACTTCAGGTGAGCGCTCAGTCTAGGCTAAGTGATTTGTCAGCATGTTTGGGCATTTTCTAGTAAATTCTAGGTTACATCATTGGTTCTGTTACCGAGACCTCTGTTTTAGTTGTTTTCAGGATGGTTCATGATGAAGACATACCAGTTGACCTTAGTAAGTGTTGAGGAGTGGATACACGACCTAGAAGAAGAATATGCATGGAGGTTCAACACTAGATTTGAGTTTTTGCATGCACGTGGGTGGACTAGAATCTTTATGATTTTTTGTACAAAATCTTCTTTGCTATTTTTCCAGTAGAATTTTACGAGTGGTTGGTTTTTTATGCATCTAAAAATAATTAGAGGTATCACATACTTATCTAGATGCAAGAAGAATTTAAAACCCTTTATGATGCTGATCTAATTTGGAATCATATTGTGGATATGTGGTTCCATGGTGCTTTGAATAATTATATCTTGTAGTACTCAATTTCCACTTATTCGTGCCTAGAGGTAGCTAAATTCCAGTTTTTATGATATCCAAGGGGAACTTACCTATAAGGCATTCCATTGGCGATCAAAATTTTGATGGTTACCCTAAAAATGGAGAGTAAACCGATGGCTAACTAAACCCCACCATGCACATGGGTAGGAGCAATATTGGTGAAAGATGATAGACCTAGCGGGAGAGAGTCAGAGACAGGAAAGGTGGCATAAGTATAATGAGGTGCACGAGAGGGAGATAGAAAAGAAGCAGGATGTTACAGATTGAATGACGTTATAGAGAGAGATAGTTCGTGAAGGATTTGAAGTTCACATAGAAGACATGGAGCCTGAGTATAAGGAAATCCACCATTTGGGAAAGCATGACAGAGAACCCTCCTTAGCCTTATGCAGAAGTGCATCAGTAGAAAAAACCTAGGCCATGGGCATGCATCTGAATCCACCTGGAAACCTTGCCCTTGCGCTTGCTCTTCTAGTATTTAGTATGACAAATAGTCAATAAGGTAATTTAGGTAATGGGAGAATAGGAGTGAGTCATATAAAAATCACATCGATGGCAGTGAAAATGTCTTCATTGTTGTATGGGAGTACCTTTTTGGGTGTATCATCCACACAGAATTCAGGCGCGTATACTTTTGGACTATCTTCTAGGAGTAGTAACACTTTGTAGACTATTGGGGTAAAGTTCAATACTACTATTGGGACAAAGGGAAGTACATCTTCTGGTCTGACCTTAGCTACAGGTTTAGGATCAGGAGGTATAGGTGGATCTAACTCCAGTGGATCTGGTGGTTGTAGAGGCTGAGGAAACACAAGAGGTTCTGGATCAATTGGGCAAGGTCCGCACCAACCCTAGAATATTTACATAGAGATGTCTCTTTGTCTCCTAGAGTATAGGGGCATAGAAGATGTTGCTGAACATGTGCGCATGTGTGAAATATTATGGTTCACAAAAGGGATCAAGGCTTCTAAGTGTAGGGTAAGCCAATTTTCTACTACGTTACAAGGGCGTGCACACAATTGGTACAAAAAGGTTGACCCTGATCAAACTTGCGTAAAATTTACAACTTTAAAAGATGTTGTCCTTAAAGAGTTTCACATCCCTGAGTTTGAGCAGAAGAGTATAAGTGCACTCAAGGACATTAAGCAAGGCACTACTGAGAGTGTTAAAGAGTATGATGCTTGTTTCAAAGCATTTTTATCTAAGATTTCTTATGATATTCATGCAAGCCAACTTGCACAATGTTTTTTTGGAGGCCTTGAAGCTCTTGAAGCAACTTTACATGCTAAGGTAGTTGGAAGTATAGAGACTGGGGTGAGCCAATTTTTAGAGGTACAGATTGTAACTATGGAAAATCATTTGGAGACGCTATTAGTAAATTAAGCACATGAGACACACACAGGGATTTGGTGCATAGATTGTGAAGTGGAAGGTCACACAAAGGATAGTTGTCCCCATAGATCTTTGCACTCACTACTATTATATTGTGAGATATTCCATTTAAACCATGATGCTAGCCACTTCCCAGTATCGTAACGTGAGATAATCATGCTACTGTAAAATTTACAGGTCTATAACTCATGACACGGAAGACTGTCAGCTAATTGTTTAGATCCATGATGCTATATATATTTGTGTACGATAGACAGGAGTTTTAGATAACTCTAAAGGAAAGAATGAGCATCAATATTGGGATCACAACCATGCATGCTATGATTGAAATGAAGGGAATTTTGAAGGTAGTCATGGAAGAGGTCGAGGATACCATGGTGGATTCGGAGAACGAGGCCATGGTGGTGGAAGAGGTGAGTTCCCTCATGAAACTTGTTATACATGCGGATCTCATGACCACTATAGGCATGAATGTCCTCAAAATATTACATGTTCTTTCTATGGAAAGAATCATAGTTATGAGGAATTCCCATACTTGTATGATCATCTTATCAAGTAGTATAAACAATAAAACAAAGGCATATGGATGGTTAGGATACAACGCACTGTGGAAATTTAGTGGATGCCCAAGTTGGAACCAGAATCCCAGACATTGCAAGTAAGGATGACTATGCGCGCTGAAGTGGTGCCCACCAAAGAAGCATTGCAACATAGGCCTACCATCACTAAGGATGAGGTTTTACATGCACGGTACCCAGATCCTACCTATCAAAAGGAGGTTTATCAAGAAACCATAGAGGTACTAAAAAATATTCAGGGTGAAATATAGTATTTAAATGAGTAATCACTGAAGATGGAGCAAAAGAAAGCATCAGAGATGGTCTAAAATGATATGGATGACTTGAGAGAAGTGTGTAAAATGTTGCGCAAGGAGAATATCATTCCACTATTAGGGAATTTATTAAAGGGAAACACTCCGTGCACAAGTATTGAGACTGGATGACAGATCCTTTATTTGAATCTTCCCCCTAGTAGCCTAGATTATGACAAGGAGATCACTCTTAATGTTGTTGTGGATGGGTGGCTATTGAGTAATATATTGATTGATATAGGCACAAAATTTAATGTTCTTACTTTATATGCATGGGTACAAATGGGGAGACCCTAATTGCAGTCATCCTCTAATGTATTATTCATGGCTAATCGGACTAAGACCACTCCCATCAGAAGATGCATCCATTATAATACAAGGAGCCAAGTTCACTCGAGATTTTGAGGTCTTAGTGTTGGTAGAGGTAGATAGGTTCCCAACTCTACTAGGGCATCCATGGTGCTATGCAAATAATGTTGATCTTCATTTTAACAAATTTTATATTAGCTTTAAAAACAAGGAGGAAAGGGTTATTATCCCATTAACAGATGGTAAATCTGCACCCTATGTTGAGACTTAGAGTGAAGAAGACTTGAATCAGATTTATGTACGTGCCAATCGGGATCCAGAGGTGCTTGAGCCATCTAAAGAAGGAATCATTCAGTGGGAGGATGCATAGTCTATCAATGATACTACAAGTATTCCTTGTGATAACTGGGCTCATAGCACTTATGATTTGCTGGGGTATAAAGTAAAGATTATATTTGCTAGGGATAACAAACTACGTTATATCAGGAGAATATGTAATAAATTGATACCTCATTACATCGGAGAAGGAGACCCTATGGTGTTCCTATGTGATATGGAGGAATGGTGGGTAGACCAGTTGGAGAGAAGGAATATACTAGCATATACCTTGCGTGGGATAGCAGCGCGCTGGTGGGTGGTCCAAAAGGATAATATTATAGGATGGAATGAAATTAGGATTGCTCTTGATACTAGGTTCTTGAGGAGCAATACACCTACTCAAATATGTACTTATCATGGTAATCAACCTATTCAGCACCACGTTCAGTAATGTGAGAGACTCTGAACAGAAGGGAAAGAAGCTTTACCATCTTCGCTCTGGGTGCACAAGTTCTATTCTACATTATAAGGCTACACGCATGTTTGGTATGTCTACGCAAAAATCCATAGAGAGACTAGAAATTGGCAGGATTTAATTACAGGAATGATCCAGATGTTTGAATTCTTCTCTACCAAACCTCTGGTAGAAGAATCATTAAAGGTTATAAAGCTCTTAAGTATGGGGGATAGTGCCAAAGAGAAGGAACTCATTCAAAATTTATTTGATGAAGGGGACTCAGGAGCGCATTTTGTTGAAGAAACAAGGACGAATGCCACATTACTTCAGCATGCTTGACTTGAGAAAGAAAAAGGAAAAATGGTCTACTTAGTGGATGATGTAGAAGTAGAAAATTTGGATGTAGACCATTCAACAGGTAGGTGTGAGGTGTTGGATAGTGCAGATAAGGCCACACATGCATATCATGAGCCAATGAAGACAAATAAAGTAAATATTGGATCAGATGTTGAGCCTAAGGAGGCCATAATTAGAGACTATTGGTCATAATATGAAGGGCCAGGACTTATTCCCTCAGGGGTACCATGAACTTAAAGGCATGCATGAATAATTAAGGGAGATGAAGATAGAGCTTAAAGAGGGTGCACACATAGTTAGAAAGAGACCCTACAAGAAGAACCCCAATTTTCTTGAAAAGGTCAAAGAAGAGATTAACAAAATGTTGAAGTTAGGAATCATCAAGCCCCTTGATGAGTCAGAATGGGTTAGTCTAATGGTGATTAGTATCAACAAGGATGATTAGATTAACATTTGTGTGGACTACAGGGAGCTAAATGCTGCATGTGTAACTGATCCCTTTCCTATGAAATTCACTGAGGAAATACTAGAAGGCATTACAGGATGTGAAATCTATTCATTTACAAATGGGTTCTCTTAGTATCATTAGGTTAGGATTTCCCAAGAGGATCAGGAAAAGACTACTTTTACTACTAAATGGGGAAGCTTTTCCTATACTATGATGACTTTTGGACTGAAAAACATGCCTACTATATTCTCACACATAGTTGTTCAAGAATTTAAATATTTTATTCACAACTTCTTACAAGTTTATTTACATAATTAGACGGTGTATGGGCTGGTTAAAGATCATTGTGACAGTCTATGCTTGATGTTTGAAAGATGTAGACAATTGAGTATCTCTTTGAACATCAAGAAGTATATATTTGCTACACCATTTGGAATATTGTTGGGACACATAATCTACAAGTATGGTTTGTTGGTTGATCCACCTAAGGTTGCAGTCATTATCAGCTTGAAAGAGCCTACTAGTCAAAGTGAGGTGCGTGGATTCTTGGGTCATATTGGGTATTATATGAAATGCATAAAAGGGTATGCCAAATTTTCTATACCTTTGGAGAAGTTACTGAAAGGAAAAGGTATGTTCTACTGGGGATAACTTCAGTAACGTGCAATCGAGACGTTGAAGGAGAAAATTTCTACTGCGCCTATTCTGCGATTTCCTTCGTAGGACCAACCATTTCATGTACATGTGGATACCTCTAGCATGGCCTTTGGCATGGTGTTGGTCAACCTCAAGAAGGTATTATAGATCATACCATCTATTTTTCTAGTACAAAGTTGACTCCAGCTGAGGAGAATTACACCAATACAGAGCGTGAAGCTTTCTCAATGATCTATGCGCTACATAAATTCAGATAGTACCTGCTAGCTACACCATTTATCTTTTATACAGATCACATGGCATTGAAGTATTTGGTGAACAATCCCATCTTATAGGGGCACATATGCAGATGGGTACTCTTATTTCAAAAAATTTATTTCACAGTTGTGGTAAAACAAGGGAAAAGTAATTCTAGACCAGACCATTTATCCATAATACAGTCAGGAGAAGAATCACATACCATTGAAGATAACATGCCCGATGCACAGTTATACTGGTTATAACACGTGCCATCAAAATTATAGGACATTGATGTCTTTATACCAACAGGTATGTCACCAGAAGGAATGAAATCATTAAAGATGAAATAACTTGCTATACGCACGACACCCTATATGTTGATTAGCGGTGACTTGTACAAGTTAGGCCAGGATGAGGTATTACACCATGATGTATTAGAACATGAGCATAAAAATATCATGGAGGAAGCTCATAGTGGTATTGCAGGTGGCCACTATGCATATGACTTCAATGCTTGTAAGATTATACTCAGTGGATTATGGTGGGAGACCCTGTATAAATATTGTAAGGCATATTGCAAAGCTTGTGATCAATGTTAGTGTCTTGGGAAACTAGGTCAATGAGATGAAATTCCTCTAAGACCTATTACTAGTGCAAAACCATTTGAAAAATGGGTTATCAATTTTGTGGGTCCTATTTCACCAGCCGCGCGTAGGACTGGATCATGTTATATCATCACTTGCATTGACTATTTGACATAGTGGGCAAAAACAGCACCTATAAAAGATTGTACAACAACCAGGTTTCTATGGGAAAATATTATTACAAGGTATAGATGTCCTTTGAGTTTGACTAGTGATAGGGGCCTACATTTTTTGAATGAGACAATCAGGATATGATTAGATGAGTTTATGATTGCACACCATAAGACTACACCCTATCATCCTCAGGCTAATGGAACTGTTGAGTCTTTCAACAAAATTTTGAGCTAGACATTGATAAAAATATGTGATGTTGGAAGAAAGGATTGGGATGATAAAGTGTCTACAGTTCTTTGGGAATATCGAACAACATATAAAAGGTTGAAAAAAGCCACACCATTTCAGTTAGTTTTTGGTGTGGAAGCAGTTCTTCCTATTGAATTCATGCTACCTTCTTTGCTTATTGCACGCTCTAGAGATTTAGCTGATGAACAAGCATTAGAAGAATGGATTGAAAATTTACTCAAACTAGATGAGTGATGGGCAATAGCATGTTGGAGTTAAAAAAAAGACAAGGCTAGGTAGAAAGCATGGCATGATAGGCACATTAGGGATAAAAAGTTTGAGATTGGACAGATGGTGCTTCTTAATGATTCTAAGTTTTTGCACCATCCAGGAAAACTCAAGGTACATTGGTTGGGGCCATATGTTTCCACTCACATACTTGAAACATGCACTTTTCAATTAGAGGTTCTTAATGGGATATGACTACCTGGGTACTTCAATGGGAGTAGGTTGAAGCCCTAATATAAATAAGTCTTCTTGGTGTTTATAATAAGGTAATGTTGCCATTTAGATTAGGTTTTCAAACCTACATTTCCTTAATGTATTTCCTTCTTTGTCATTATGCTTTATCAATTTAGTCAGTGTTTTTGTGTAATAAGCGTGTTTGCACGCTAGAAGCTAATTATTATTTGAGGAATTTTTATGCGCAGAGGACTACGCATACCATTAGTGTGGGGTGGTTATTGATATCTAGGTGCATGACTATTGAAAATAAGAACACATGAAAGCAACAAACTGCTATGGGTGTTATTCAAGTTAGGGAATTCTAAAAAAAGACATTGCTTATGGAAACAAGGACCATATGGGGAGATGAATGAAGAAACAAGTATAACGTGAGGTAAGCAGGGGCCATGGGAACTACCAAGGGAAGACGCAGTGGTGAGGTACTCGAGCACATGGAGACATGCTGAAGAGAAGTTTGCAACTAGAAGGTAGGAAGGAACGCTAGAAGGTTATAACTTGGGCATTAAGATATACCATGGGAAAAGAACGAATATGGTCAAGTAATGAGAGGATTGCTAGTAGGTGAAGGAGCAATAAATGCACAAAAATTTTGAAAATCTATGTAAGGATGGGATGCAAGTTCATTTTTATTGTTGCAATTTTGATAATTTGAAAAGAGATAAGTGCAGATGATTCGAGCGAATCACGTGGAGGTGTGAAGAGTGTGAAATTAGATGTGGAGAAGATTTGTGCATAGAAGAAGCTTGCGTCCCCATATGTGAAGGGTTTGACTGATGCAGACACATTACAAGAGCTAGGGCGTGTGATTTCCACTAGGGCATGGAGATTTGAACTAGGGTTTTAAATTTCTTGTTATAGAAGATAGAAAGGAGAGATATTCAAATGACATTGATGAAAGCACCTGTAGAAGGAGGAAAAGGGAAGAAAAAGGTCAAAGTGGAAGAAGAAATTTCTCTTGAGAGTAATTTCTCATAAATGTAGTATCTAGAGGGCATGATTGTGGGACAAGAATGGGATTCCCACATCCATAAATTTAAGATTAGGGATTACAAGCATCACACATCGAATAATAAGAAGGGATTAGATGCATTGTTGAGCACAAAAACAAATAATCATACAACAGAAGAAATGTTAGCATACAATGATGCTAGAGAGAAGTTACTAAAGCATATTGGAGTCTACCAGTTGTATGAGCTGCCATACTTTGGGAAATATGAACCATTGTATCGATGGTTGATGACAAGAGACCATGAGAACTTCTTCTACTTCGCCAGATGGAGGGTTAGAATCACAGTTGCCTTAATTTCAATAGTAACAGGATTAAGGTCCTCAGGAATAGACATAGAGAGTGAATTAACAGATAATGCAACAATCCTAGAGACAAGGAAGGATCTTGGATATACCAAGGGTATGTGTGGCATGGATATTGATAAATTGAAGAAGTACCCAGTGTATAGGAAGCTGCACATCTGATAATAAAGTTGAATGGCCAAGAAAGGTGGTTACAGGTAAATACAATGTGGCTGCACGTTGCAAGAAAAATATCTTAAGGAGTGGTCTACAATATCAGGGATTACATAGTAAATACAATCGTTGAAGAAGCACATATAGGTGACAGAATTAGTTTTGGCACTATTTTATTGTCTTTGGTGTTTACAGAGATTGGAGTGACCGATGGACCAAAGGAAAATATTTGGTACCCCACAGAAAATAAGTATATGGTAGAAAGATTTGATAAGTACTTATGCGGAGGGACCATGAGTGGGTCATTTAAATAGAGGGTGAAGATGTGGTATGATAGGCTTTGCATGACATTTGAAGAGGATTTGCGTATACCTAAGGCGTTACCTTCGGTGGTGGGTAAGGAAGTACAATTTTTGATCTACCAACACTTTTACATCACATGATTTGTGATGAAGGACGAAGCTTAGAGACCTTGGTGTAAACTACCATATGCCTTCATAGCACGCTACTTACAGACATCAGTTCACCAGTTCACAGATGTGCGCTGCCTAAAATTTTTCATAGATAAAGTAGATTGTGACTACCATACCATGAGAAAAACATACATATATCTAAGATAGACTACCTACATTGATATGATTGGCTCATATGTAATAAACATGAAGCCGGTAAGCTTGGCAGTAGGAGAAGTTGGAGCAGCGCTTGTGTATGTTCAACTCAAGCCCAAGCTAGAGAACAAAAACTATGTGGAAAATGAGTTCACACTTCCAAGGCCACTTAAAGGTAAGCACACAGTAGAAAATATGCCAAATCCATAGCCTGCAGAGACTATAGTGGTGGATGAAGAGGAAGATGGATGAGAAGATAGTGGTGGTCTAAAGCATAGAGGGTGAAGGTAGCCTTCAAACAAGGTAGAAACTGAGCGTGTGACTTTACCACCTCAGGTGCAAGAAGGAGGTAATGAGGATTTGGATGCAGTACAAGGAGAGCATCATTTCAAAAGGGTATTCAGTAGAACCAGAACACAAGGTGTGACACCACAGTCAGTGTGCAGATCACCTCAACTCTCTCCACAGAATGAGACAACTAAGATGAGAAGGAGAAATTTGAAGCTAGATGAGGAGGAGGAAGAGTCTGAGGAGAGTGCACCCAAATCTCCTACACCACCAGAGGATGTAGAAGATCCAAAGGATGAAGAAATGAAGGATAAAGGAGTAAAGGAGGTAGATAGAACAATGTAAGAGATTGCTAAGAGCCTAGTAGGTGAAACTCCAAATCTTGATGTTCAAGTTCCTAAGGAGCCAAGGTCGACTAGGACAAGTGGGGAGTATACTACACCGGTCCTAGGCTATGTTGAGGACATAAGTAAAATTTTTCATGCCCATTTCCAAAGCAAAGGAATTGTATGGATGGGAGTTGATGGATGAGGACATGGCCACCATGCATGCATAAGGAAATAGTTGTCTTGGTCAATGCAGACACATATGGACGAACCAGAATCTGACATATGTGATGAATCCTATGTATAGAGAATATTGAGGAAGGCACCTCAGGACAGAAACATAATAGTAAAGCTTACTATTATGTTGGATGAATAAGTAAGTATTTCCTTAGTGAAGGTATCTATAGAGGTGGTAAGGAGGAATTAGGATAAAGCTGTAACTATTACAGTGTTGCGGGAAGAGATTAAAACCAAGGATGCAGAGATCACATGCTTGAAACAAGAGAAGGACTTAGAGCTGAAAAATAATGGGTTTCTTATTGGAATGGAAGAGGAGACTGAGGATCACATCCTCTAATAAAGACCACACTTAAATCCCAAGGTGACTACAAATTTCCCTTTGGCTATGCACTATGTGCCCACTTTGGTTGACATGGTGCTTTAAGAGGGACCAGTTAAAGCGCTAGCACAAAAAGACCCTGAACAGGAGGCATAGAGGTCAAAGGTTGCAGTGATTGAAAAAAAATCATCGTACGAAGAACTACTTCAAACCCTTCGAGAGGAGCTGAAGAAAGCAGATCAAGCATTGAATATCTACATAGCTCTGGAAGCAGTCATCAGAATAAGAAAAATGGTAGAGGACAATGAAGTCCTGAAATCTATGATGGATGAAAAATTAGGACGCATGGAGAGACTGACAGTGGCAAAACAAAAGTGTGAGGCCCTTATAATGGCCCAGAAGCCCCACAAGAATAGATTGGATGAACTTGGAAAGCTTATAGCTCAGAAGATGGATCTGCTAGAAGGGAGAATGTCTGCAATGGCTAACATTATGTTATTATTACAAAATGAGAAGGGAGACATTGCACAGGATGAGCTAGATTCCATTGCAATGAATATCCCAAAAAAGGTACAGGCTACACCGAGTGAATGTCAGACCTTAGAGGTAGAAATAAAATAAGAATATCTAGATCTCATTCTTCCAGTTGAAGAAAAAGGATGATACAAAGTAAAGAACTATTCTTTGTATAGGCATTCTTTAACATTCTTTCCATTACTTTATTCTTTAGTGTTCAAGAGTAGCCCTTTTTCATGGTGGCAATGTAGTTAGTGTGGGGTAATTTTGAGCAAAAAATGTATAACACTTAGCAAAAGGCGTATAAAAGATTAATGCGGAAGAGCAGAGTGTATTCAAAGGTGCGGGAGGATGAGAAAGGAATCACGCGTGGAGGACAGAGATAGATTCGAGACTTATTCATTTTCATAGTTATGATCTATTCTTGGAAGATGGTGTGCTGGGCACACAAACATGATGAAGACTTGCGTGAAATGCATTGGCTATTTTTGGAAGAGTGACTATGTAGTGCTTTGCATGGATGCAAGATAAAGATATAATTGTGACTGAAAGTTAACTAGGAGAGATCTATTGATAGCATTCCTACATGGAATCCTATTATTGTAAAGGCGCATGGTTATTTCCAGCATGCGACCTATTTTGGGATTAGATAAGTGGCAAGGTAAAGTCCCCACCCTTATAAATATGTAATGAACTACGTAGTATAGAGAGGATATATGTACAAATTGGATTACTGTGAGGTTATGATGTCAAAACTGTCACGCTCATGAGCATATAATTCTATTATTTTAAGAAGCTTATGTCTATTCCTGTGTTTTTATATAATGGATTATATTTTTTGAACTAGAGTATTACTCCTGAGTATAATTGGCTCTTGCATGCTTGATTTCATCATGATTATCATTTATTCTATTGTTCTATAGGACTAGATCTGTACATGCACTGTAGAATGATGTATTAATCCTGGATCTGAATGCATTAAGTCTTCATCATGCTAATATCCTACAACAATAACCATAAAGAGGGGCCTGATACCTTTGTGTGCTTTGGGTGAGTACTTAGTCTAGGCTGAGTGATGTGCCAGTGCGCCTGGTTGTTTTCTGGTAAATTCTAGGTTGCATCACATATTTTTTGATCAAACATGTTGACCCATATAGGAGTAGTATAGGAAAGGTAATGATGTCTCATTTCCCCCAATCCAAGGGTGGCACTGGAATGTGCATGTGGTGGCTTCCATGCTAGGTGATCATGAAGCCATCGTAAAATGTAGAATAACTTCCTAAGTTAGGTCATTTGGGAAAGTGGTGATATAACTCCCAAGTTGAGTCATTTGGGAGGAAAAATGTATTGTTTTCATGTTGATTGGTTGATGTGATTCTTATTATTGTAGATATGTAATAGTATATGATTTATTGATAGGTTACTCATATATATATTTTACAATTATTTCCTGAGGTTAGGTCATTAGGGGGAATTACTTGAAAGTGATGTGAAATATTGCAAGGTGTATGAGTAATTTTTTGATAATGATGAATTACGAATGTAGCTTGATGACATAATGGTGTAAAGTGAATTATAGGATGACCCCAATTGTATGCTCCCCTTTCAGTGAAAGGGGAAGTGATGAGGAGAATGAACATTTTTCCGAAAGTAAGTGCAAAATGATGTAATGGATAATGTATGAGATATATCACCAAAATTTTTGTCTATTAAGAATAAAATGATGTCAAATAGAAATATTATGTGTGTAAGGTGTATGATACAATAATATGCATAATTTTGAAAAGAATGTTATAAACAAGATAGAAATCAGAGTAAGAATTCTCAAGATATGTGATAAATTGTGCAGTGTGTATTAGTAGAGAAAATGAGAGTGAAGTTTGACTATAGTAATGTGACAAATTGAATAGGTAACTCATTTGTCTTTTGTACCAATGAGATAGTGAGATTTGGGTGTGTGAGGATGCCACAAGTTAGAGCACCATAACTAATTCGATTCGAGATGGTAGAGATAGTTGTAGCATCATGTACAATGATGGAGTTGGTAAGCATGATTATTTTTGAAAAATGTGTTGATAGTAGTCATTTTTGATGTATTTTGTGAAAATTTTGTTTTTAAATTTCTTGATGTTTTAGACCTAGAAAATAGTGGTGAAGGCACTAATGACCTTTGGGACAGAAGCACCCAGACAAGGGCGTTGATATCCTACTCTTGGGTACCCCAATCCTATGCTTGGGCACCCATGTCCAGAAATTATGAGGTTCAGCCCATAGTACTATAGATGTAAAAATTGATGTGTGTTGATGTTGTGGATGAGTATGTGTATATATGTAGTGTTCTAATGAATTATTTTTTATTTTTTGTGGTGTGTAGAGGGATATCCATTTGAGAGAGTTTTGAGGTGGACGCCACTTGAGTACATTTCTCATTTTAGGGTTGTCAGATGAGCTAACCTGTGGCACATAGCAAGGATGGGGGATGTTCCCCATAACATGCCTATGCTTACAACTTTATACGAGAGCTAGTGTATAGATAATTTCACCTTTTGGTTACCTATGAGTGAGATGAACTAAAGGATTTGTATCGCATACTATGATTACCGATTGTTGGAAAGAGGGTACATGTTATGGGAGTTGATGATATGCAGAGGTAGATGAGGGTTGCTAAGTAGTATTTTGTGGGGAATCGAGTTCCATCCAAGGCCCATATTAGCCTAGATGTTATTTTGATATCATGGGTTCCATGATTGTGGAAGTTTATTTCCATGGTGATAGCATCATCAATTGTAGTGGAGGTTGGTGGTGTAGGCATCTTATATAATATGCATGATATATGTCACCGGATAGATGATGAGAGTACTAGGTATGTTTGGGCATGATGTGTATAGGCCCACCTGTATAGGGATCTATACATATTTACACATGAGGAGAATGAGGGTGGCATTGGAGCTATGACATTGTTGTATGTATGGGCTTATGAGCATATAATAGTATTAAAGCTAGATGGTGGGGATCGTGGAGATTAGACGAGGCTAGACATATTCGTTGGGAGGTGGGTAGGTGTACGTGGCAAGAGGATGGATGCTAATGCCTATAGAGTGATGATAGATCACATGGGGAAAAATTCCATAGTATGGAAACCATATCGAGAATATGGAGGATGGTCAGATGATGTCATAAGGTTACAATACATATGATGGATGATGTGGTTATCAAATCGGTTTCTAGGGATGACCTTGTTATTTCATGCTAAGTGGGTTTCACAATAGTTTGGTATAGCTTAAGACATGTCCCTAGAGCCATATATATATGGTTGAGAGCCATTAGGGCACCAAGGAGGGAGGGAACTAGACTAGGGACCATATGAGAGTAGCTAGTACCTCCAGGGCCAGATGAGGCATATGCGGTGATAGATCTGATAGAGAGGTGGATGACCTGAGGTGTGAAGAGGCATACCAAGCATGGTGGTCCTCACATCGACGGGTGGTGTTGTAACCAATATTAGAAGATGCAATGGGATTGCCACTATGAAGAGGAATAAAGGGGAAAGCACATGGCCATAATAGTGTAGCCTAGGTGATAACAGAGCATAAGTATTTGCATCGTGTTGTTGTTTGATTTGTGACATGGTTTATGAATTCTTATTATTATCTAACACATGAATATATGAATTCATGTGATGCATATTGTTCATTTATTATGGACACATCCATTCACACATTGATGTTGAATGTTCCCACAAAACATACTTGTGGGTGGAGGCATGCTAGAGTGTGTTGATGATATAGTGGGCGAGCATGCTCACTTGTTTGAACCAGTTGTGATAGCTACAACGATGTTTACCATGTTGGTGAGTGAGTGAAATGAGGCACGAGAGGAAACACAATGAGATAGGGAGGAATTTGGTGGGGTTTCTTTAGCTCAGGGGGTATTTACGTGGTTTTTGGAGTTACAAAATCAATTTGTAGAGTATTCTACAAAGAACACACTATTGTGTAGGTAGGTACAGAGATATAGAGGTCATGATGAGCAGTGCAGAGTTAGTGGTGAGGCTTCTAGTTCTAGAGCATTGGCAGATCCAAAGAGTAATAAAAATGATAAGATATGAGTTATATTGATGTATTGGATTTTCCCCTCAGTGATGAAATGTTTTGTAACTATGATATATATATATATATATATATAGATGAATTTATTATCATATGATTATTGCTCTTGATTTTTATTGATGTGATGGTGATGAATGATGTATTATATGTCACTTATATACAACGATTGATGTGTTTGAATATTATTTGTATTTTTTGAATTGATTTATAATGGGTAAATTTTGAAGTTGAATAATGTGATTAGAGATATATGAATGATGATATAGCATTTATGATGATAAATGATGTATGTAATGTGATTTCAAAAAGTTGAATTATATGTATGAATAGAGTTGTGATTAAAAATGAATAATGTGTAAGAGTAAGAGATGATTGCATGTTAGTGTGATGAGGATAGAGGGGGGAGATCAGAAATGCCCCCCAATGTATAGATGATGATGTTCATTTAGATAAGACCCCACAATAGTAAAAAATGAACCATAAAGCAAGAGTGCGTCATCGGGAAATGATTCAATAATGTGTGCTAGATGAATCGAGAAAGCATGTGAAGAGAGGTTCTTATAATAATATATCCCTCAATAGTCATTCAAGAACCAGAAGAACATGAGTGCGTTATCATGGGGTAAGGTGATAAAATCACCTACCAAAGACCAAGCCAAAGTGAAGTAGTGGAAGTGTGTGGAATGAAAGAAACATGAACATATAAGATGAACTAAATATCAAGTGGAGTAGTGGTGGGAAGTGGAGATGCCAAGGGATATGGAATCCAATGTATAGTGGTAGAATTATGTGGAAGATGAGATGATTCAATGATGTGAAGATGAAATGAAGAGTGTGCATGAGTAACAACTTGTAACAGTGGATAAATAATGACCTTAGAACTAGAAGAAGGAGATAACTCAACTAGAGTAACAACATGCCTATGAGGGAGTGGAGATATAGACCGATCATGTGAGTGAGAACCAAAATAAATGATGCCCTTATCTTCTAATTATTTTTAGTGATCATGGAGGACATAATAGTCATTATCCCTATGACCATTAATACAATGATATTTATAGTAAGGTCTATCATGCTGGAATTGTAAGTGATGTGGTGGATGGTGATGGTTAGAAGGTAAGTGGATTAAACACTTGTTAAGTAAAGCACACATCACATCATAGGGTCTATGATAATGAAAAATTTTAATGATTTCTGTAAGACAGGAGGAGGATTCTGATGTGTTTCCTGACATGGAGTAGGAGATGGTGGATGCTTATGTGATGGAGTTGAAGGAATTTTTTGCGAGGTGGAGGAGATGGAGACCGTGCAGGATGCTCAATAGATGGGAGTGAAGAAGAACTAGATGATGCAATAGTAGTATTAATAGGAGGAGGATCTATAACATGTGTAACAAGGAGATATTTTTCTAAGTCAATGACCTTATAGCATAAAATCATGAATGATTCACATGTATCATATTACAATTGTTGTTTCAAGGAATGAATCAAAACTGCAATAGAAGATGAATTGTTTCTCTAGGTCAATAGGTTGAAAAACTAGTTTGTGCACGCAAGTAATAAATTATAGAATGTAATCAATGATAAGTTATGTTTTTCCCTAATATAAAGTAGGTAAATGATCATATGTAACTCTAGGGTCATTGTTAAATATGAACCGATGAAGAAAATATTCTTCCATCTCATAATAGGTACGAATATATCCAAAGGAAAGATGCATGTACAATTGGAGAGTGACATCTATAAGACTTTGGTGAAAGGCTTCAAGTAGTAGTTGATCATTAGAGTATAAATACATAGCCATATGGTAATTCTTAGGATGTAAGTATGTAGTTCCAGTACCATTGAAACATGAAAATGTAGGCATAAAAAAATCCTTAGAAAACAATGAGTTAGGGATATTTTTGGAAATAGGATTACCATGCAATGAATTAATTTCAATAGAAGCATAATAGGCCTTGTTTTCTAATGTAAGAGATTGGACATGATAGTGTAAGTGACTGACATCATGCATGAGGGACAAGATATCTTGTGAAGGAATTGTAGAGGATGGAAATTAAGCCGTTGTAATTTTCCATTATGAGTAATCATAGGGATATCAAGAGGAGACATATGAGATTCTGATGCAAAGGGATAACTAGAAGGTGGTACCAAAGGATTAATAGGTGATGAAGTATATGGAACATCCATATAAGTAGTAGGAATAGCATTATAAACATCCTTAGGAGATGAAGCATCCGATGGAGATGCGGTAGTAGGAGGAGACAAAGTAATAGACAAAGATGAAGTGACATGAGGATATGAAATAATATATGGAGATGGCTCATGCATGTTATTAGATATGATCTTAGAAGAAGATGATAATGGAGAAGGGGATTCACACTCAACAATATGCAAAGAAATAGAAGCATGACTATCAATTGTTTCATCGAAATCAGAGAGAGACTCAAATAGAAGAATGTAATTAAGTGTATCATCAACATAGTATGAAGGAGAATGTAGACTAGTATGTGATGTATCATGAAAAGCATTATCATAAATAGAAGTGACATGAGATGTAGCTAGAGTAGTGTCCTGACTAGTATGATAATCAACATGCACATATGTAGTATCATCAAGGCCAAGCATGAAATTAATGAGACTATCATCTAGATCTGATTTAGAAATTTTAGAAGGAGGATCATGACTAACTATATAAAATGGTGTACAAATTTTGAATATGATTAAATCGAAAACAATTCCAATTGTAGAAATATCAAAGATAGTAGGTGCATTACATTCGTTAACTAAGATTTGCTGTTGAATATGACCGGGCATAGTAATATCACGATATAGAGCAGTAAGTTCAGCTATCCTTACCTCATCATAGACGATATTAATACTAACATGATGCATGATTATCTGAGGAGAAGAGCTATCCTTATCCATTAGGGTTTTAGTTGATCAAAAGGTTTCGTGTTTGATTAATATTGGGTTCGCCAAAATGATTAAACTAAAATGTAAATACACTAGCCTAATATAATGCAAGTTTGCAGTAAAAAAATAAGAAATGAAATAACTAAAATATGCCTAATAAAACTAAGCAGTAAAAATATTAAACCCTAATGTGTAAAGAGGGTTGGAAGATCCTTAGTTGATTTAAAGATATTGTAGGAATGTGTCGCAGTGAAGACCGAATGGACATGAATGGGAGACCGTCGCACAAGATCTTGAGAAAATTTATATCCAAGTGATTTGGTTAGACTAGGGCCCCTATAAAAGGGATAGGGGCACCTGGGGAACCATGGTCTAGAATCTGCATGCCTTGGTATGTGCAAGAAGTTTGGAGGCCAATTTTACAGAGTCATCAGATGATGTGAAGCCTTCGTTACTTGTTGCGTGTATGTCACACTTAGCTCATTGATGTTGTTGTAAACCTGTAATAAAGGAATCACCTATAAAACCCTAGAAAAATCATCAAAACCCTAAAAAAATATTAATATGAAGGGGTCAGATTGTCCTCATCTTCCAAATTGATGAAATTATCACTAAGCATTGTATTACATCTTAGAACCAATATAGTTCTAGGTTTTTGTGTGGAATTATGCCCAAGGTTTCTCTTGTTCTAATCACACTTTGTGAGTAGTGAGCAAGTAACTAAATGTAGAATGTAAATAATGTGTGCATGAAAATAATAGACTCCCCTCCTATGAACTTTGATGCAGATGAACCAACATTGTGTCCCTTGTTATGGAGCTAGATGGATGAAAATGGGGCTATACATGCCTTTGATAGATGCAACCTTAGGTGGATATAGTATATGCTTAGTGTTTGGTCCTTATTATGATCACATAACTTTATATTTATATGATTTCTTCACTTGAATTTTATAATTAACCTTGAAAAATATGACTACCAAAAATATAAGATGATCAAATGGCTAGAAAGGACCAAAAAAGTGAGTTTATAGTGTAAAAAGTATAAGGATGCCTAGAGGGGAGGAGGGAACCTAGTGCTGACATCTCGGCTAGGTGCTCCAGTCGAGAAAAGATCAAACTAAAGTATGAAAATCTAGAATGGTCCAAAAAAGGTGCAAGATCGAAAGTTGCAATAGAAAGCAACGTTAGATGGCCAAAGACATGGGTTAATCAATACTCTTCTTTCTTAGGAACCATGCAAATAGTAGTATGAGATCGATACTAAATAATGAATCAAAGTGCATGATCTTGTGTCTACAGTAGAAATCTATAAGAATGCAAGGTGGTTAGACTTAATTCTTGAATATGAGGAATTTAACGCAAGGATGAAAAAATAATTCACAATGAACATGGAAGAGGGACATTCAAAGGTGAAAGGTAAGAAAATATTGTTCATCCCTTCCATAATTAGTTACATTTTTTGCATTCTAGGGGAAGGGAAATTGGTTATTTTTTAGGACTCCCTACTATGAAATTATCAAACAATTTTTTGTTGGAAAGAAAGAGAAATCAGAATTGGTTATTGATAATCAGGGAAAGGATAAGGGCATAAAAGGGGTAATTTGTTGAGCCATGGGCCGATGTAGCGAAATGGGTGATAAAATATTTTACATGTGATGGTAAATATGAGGTTATTATAGGTCTTGCTTTGAGAATCCTTATTGACCTATGCTATGGTTAGGCCAAATCCCACAACAAGGTTAAGTTTCCCCAATTTCTCTTTGGCTCTGTTTCCTCTGCATCTAAGACATTCTAAGGGGGTTCCTCTTACGTCAAATTCCAAGAGCTTAATCACCTCATCTGCGAAAACCATTTTTTGGGCCCCTGAAATATTGACTAAGTATGAAGGCGCATGGGCGTGCGGGACCCTAGTTATAGAAGGGTGCACAAGGAAAAAGCACACAAGAGAAAAGGCTTAAGGAAGAAAATAGCATACACGACGTGCGAAAGTAGATTTGGGATTTTGCCAATTTAAGAAACAAAGGCAGAACACATGAAAAGTGTGATCGGTTACACGTGGATAAGATGTTAGCTTGAATACAGGTGACCCAGGAAAGAGCATGCTAGCGAAGAAGTCTTCTAGAAGACCATCATGAGATGGAGGGGAAAGCTTAGGCCTAAGGAAACATGCTCGCTAAAGGACCACATTCGACACTTGGTGATGGATCTAAAGCTCGGCAAGGTGAGTTGGCAGTGTGGGAAGGTGATAAATACAATTTCCTATGGTGGGAAAAGAGAGACAAAGATAAGGAGATCGGGATAACATACACACGAGAATATAGACATGAGAGGAGAAGATAGGAGGGATACACACAAAGAGGGATAACATGGGTGAAGCTCTACAGGATTACTACGAGTGGAACTTTGGTGTAGAAAGGAATGTACTAAGCTTAGCACTGTAATTTATTTTTCTTTTTGGCTTAGTTATACAAGCCTAGTGATGTGCATGATTGCGGTCTGCCATCTGTGGCTCTTTTTAATGAAATGATGAATACAATGAGGTTACCTATTGCAATTAGATATGAATATCAATGGGTTTTATGTATATTTCGTTCATAGAAGTTCTCTTTCCTTACATGTTATAAATGAATGATTGTATCTTTCCTTCTGTTACAATATATGTTGTGGAGTATATTAAAACACTTGGTCTGAAGAAACTACAAGGATCTGGAGGCCGTTCTGAGCCCTATGATTCTTGTATGTCTAAACTTCTTTCCTGAATACTCTTATACTAATTATAGATGAATGCTTCCCACTAAAACTCACATAAAAGAGAGAATCGGCACCCACGTGTGCCTCGGGTGAGTGCTGACCTTCTGCTAGGTGATAGGCCAGCGCGTATGGGATTCCTTCATTTTATAGAGGGAGTAAAATTAACTACATCTTGGTTCCATTGTTGAGACCTCTTTTCGAAGTTGTAGTGGGATATAACATGCATCATGATCTGTGTAAAGAGTAATAACAGATTGGTTAACACTGGAAAATTTTGAATCGTGGTTCAAGAGAATGGAGGATGAATTTTCCCAGAGATTCAGCAATGAACCTAAGTTTGATACACGTAGATGGGTTGAGGAGAATCTCTACCATGATCTGTATGATACTTTTTTCTACTGCTTCCCAGTAGAGTTATTTGGGTGGCTTTCAGCCTATGCATCTAGATCAAGTTGGCATTATGGATTGCAGATATGGACCAATGAAGACTACTAAAGGTTATCAGATGCAGATCTGACATGGAACCATGTTGCAAATCACTGGTGGGGAGGATTACTAGTTAGCTACACTTTAGAATATGTCATTTCCATGTATTCTTTCCCAGAAATTACTGAGTTTGAGTTTCTACGAGAACCTAGAGGATCATTTCTACGTGTTATTCCTCTATCTATGAAGATATTGATGGTTACCATGAGTTTAGAAGCACTCTCCATAGATGGCTAAACCATTCTGAGTGCTAGGTAAGGAAGCTTAGGTGGAGGAAGATGGTAGATGATACGATAGAAAAGGAGAGGGAAGAAATATGGCTCAAGTTTGGCAAAGCACGTGAAAGGGAGATTACTAGAAAATGCAAAGCTACTAGTGTGATGGATCTATGGAGATAGATGTTGCAAGAAAGAGTTGAGGTTCATGTGGAAGACGTGGAACCTGAGCAGTCTATGCTACCCCATCTTGGCAAGCACGTGAGGGAGACCCCTTCAGTTTCTAGTGAGAGTTCGTTCCATGGAGAAAGGAGAGTCGTTGGCACATATCTAAACCCACCCAGTGGCTGAGCCCTGGTGCTTGGTTTTCCTGATCCAAGAAGTACTGATCCAATTGAAACTAGAGGAAGAGATAGATCCGTGCCTAGGAGATACAATTTTACATTCCCTTCTTCTATGGTTGCACATATTCTAGTATTCAGAGGAGTTTTTAGACAAGGGGAAAGTGTAAAAGCTTTTGGTCTCGCATCAGGGAGTGGCACAGGACAAAGTAACGGTAGTGGGGCACCATCACAGACCATCAGCACACAGTTTAGTGGGACCGTGGGGGTGCTTGGTATAGCTCCTATTGGACCCAATGGTTCTGGTGGATCTAGTGACTCTAGAGGTATAGGACCTAGTGGATCAGGTGGTGGAGGAAACACTGGAGGGAACTACGACTCTGGTTCAGGACAAGGACCCTAACCACCACCTCAAGTTTTCTTTGAAATGTCTCTACATTTACCAAATTACAGGGGCATTAAGGATGCTGCAGAACATGTTCACAAGTGTGAACTGCTATGGTGTGCAAAAGGTATCACAACCGTAGAACGAAAGGATAGTCAATTTGTAACCACATTGCAAGGGTGCGTGCATAGCTGGTATAGAAAGTATGATCCTCATCAAATAGTGGTGGATTACACTGCCTTAAAAAATGCATTCCTGGTAGGTTTCCACATTCCTGAGTTTGAGAAAAAAAGCATTAGTACTTTGAAGGAGATACAACAAGGAATGACAGTGAGTGTGTAGAGTATGATGCATGCTTTAAAACTCTCTTGTCCAAGTTATCATATGATATACATCCTTCTCAGCATGCATAGTGGTTTATTGGAGGATTAATCAACCCTTTTAGGAGGGCCTTGTCTCATAAAAATTTTACAGATCCACGTGAAGCATTGGAGGCTGCCTTGCATGCCAAAGTTGTTAGTAGTATTGATAATGGAGTTAGCCCATTCTTGGAGGCTCAAATTGTTGTTATGGCTAAGAAGTTGGAAAAGATATCTATAAACTCAGTCCATGAGACTCGTAGTGGTTTGTGGTGCACGGATTGTGAGATAGAGGGGCACGTTAAGGATAATTTCCCCCAGAGGACGGTACGCACTGTGACATTAGATTGTGAAATTTGTCATGGGGACCATGATGCCAGTAGATGTCCCTTGATTTAGAGTGTGATCAAGAAGAATATATCCTGTTATTGCAAGATTTTCACCTCCACGACCCATCATACTAAGGAATATAGGCTCATTTATCAGATACATGAGGCCATTGATCATGGGGTGCGCCAAACCATCATTGCCAGTGGTTCTAAAAATGATGATCACCATTATGAGGAGCGCGCAGATGGAGGCACACGGTGGATCTACAGAACATTACAAGCATGAGTGCCCAAAATTGTTACAGTGCTCATGGTGTGGAAAGAAGCATAAGTATGAGGAGTGTCTAGAGTTATATGAGCATATGTATTAGCAGCATCGGGAGGAAAAAGGTGTTGTGATGGTTAGCATCAAGAAGGTATGCATATAATGGATGCCTTGAGTAACACAGGATGAAGTTTTGGAGCCTTTCTTGGTAACAACAAGGGTAGAATCTAAGCACTTAAGGGATATACCAATATAGAAGAGCCTGGTTTCAAGGGAAGAGGTCATTCATGGAAAGTACCCAGACCCCATGCATTAGAAGGAGATATATCAGGACACCATACATGTTATATAAAGCTTTCAAGGGGAGATCCAGTGTCTCAAGGAGCAATCCAAAAAGGAGGAACAAGGAAGGAGAGTCGATGCGCAAAAGGATGACTTGGATGAGGTCAAGGAGGTGTGTAAAATGCTAAGGTAGGATAACATCATCCCTTTTCTAGGATCCTAGTTGAGAGAGAAGGTACCCGATGCCAGAGAAGATCATGAGAGATAGGTCTTACACGTGAACCTTCCCCCTCACAACCTCAACTATGAAAAAGAGATTACATTGAATGCAGTTATGGATGGATGGCTTCTCAATAATATACTCATTGACATTATCACAGAGGTTAATGTTTTGACTTTGGATGGATGGCATCAGATGGGGAGACCTGCATTACAGCCATCTTCAAATGTGTTGTATATGGAAAACAAGATTAAGGAAATGCCCATCAGTGTCTTGAAGGATGCAACTATTACTATCCAGGGAGCCAAGTTTACTATAGACTTTGAAGTCTTGGCGCTCGCTAAGGTAGACAATTTCCCAGCATTACTTGGGTGCCCTTGGTGTTACAAAAACAATGCGGACCTCTTGTTCAACAAAGGGTACCTCAGTTTTTAGAACAAAGAGGAGTGGGTCATTATACCCCTGGTTGATGGGAAGTAAGTGCCCTACATTGAACCATTGGGAGAAGAAGTTCTGGATAAGATTTATGTGTGCTTAATCAAAGATGTTGAGATGGTACACCCTTTTAATGGGGTTATCCAGTTTGAAGATGCTCAATCAGTGAGTGATACCACCAGTCTAGCATGTGACAATTGGGTGCATGGGACATACAAATTAATGGGACGGTAGTTGATAAGATCGGTGACCAAGGTAACAAAGGCACACATAGCTCAGCACCTTGGAGGAAAAGAACTGCCCAAGTACTTAGGAGGAGCCTTCCCTGAGATCTTTCTGCAGGAGATAGAAGCCCAGTGGAGAAACGAGAAGGAATGAAGGGAGATGCTGAGTTACGTCTTGCTTAGCACCGCAGCTCATTGGTGGGCTATGCATTAGAAGAGCCTTTTAGAGTGGCACGAGATAAGAATTGGTCTCCCTGTTAAATTTTCTAGAAGTAATATACCCACCATCATCAAGGAGTACCATGGAAAGGAGCCCACCTCTTTCCATATCTAGGAGTGTGAATGGGTCTAGAGAGAAGGTGCGGAAGCCTTGCCACCATCCCTCTGGGTGCACAAGTTGTATTCTACATTACAGGGTTGTGCATGCACATGGTACATTCATTCAGAGACACGCCACTAGACAAGGAATTGACAAGAGCTCACGGCTGATCTTATTCAAGCCTTTGAGTATCGAAGTACCAAGCCATCAGTTTATATGGCCTTGTAAGGTATCAAGCACCTTACCATGGGGGATAGTTCCAGAATGGAAGATAGGCTATTGGAATTACTAGGTGAATCAGGATTGGAGGCGTGCTTCAAAGAGATTGAATAAATAGAAGAGTTACAGCTTGAGCATGCGTGTTTGGAAAAGGAGAAGGGAAAGTTAGTATATGTGATTGATGGAGAGGAATCAGAGAGCTTAGATGTTAGCCATTCTATAGGGACGTGCGAAGTAGTGCATAGTGCAGATGCTCGTGCACATGCTTACCATGAGCCGTTAAAGACAAAGAAGGTTAACATTGGTTAAGGAGAAGAACCTAAGGAAACTATTATTAGGGATTATTGGACGGGGAAGGAAGTATCAAAGATCATTTATCTGTTGTGTGAATTTGAGTATTTATTCCCACGCAGGTACCATAAGCTAAAAGGTGTCCACCATTCCTTAGTGGAGATGAAGATAAAACTAAAGGAAGGTGTGCACCCAGTTAGAAAAAGGCCCTACCGAATGAATCCCAACTTACACATGAAGGTTAAGGAGGAGATAGAAAAGATGATAGCTTCTAGGATCATTGAGGCAGTGGAAGAATCAGAATGGATAAATCCGATGGTAATCAACATTAAGAAATATGGGTGGATTAGGATCTATGTTGATTATAGGGAATTAAATGTAGTTTGTGTCATTAATCCATTTCCAACCCCCTTCACTGAAGAAATTTTGGAAGGAGTCACTGGGCGCGAAATCTATTCCTTTACGGATGGATTTTTAGGATACCACCAATTCCGGATTGCAAAGGAGGACCAAGAGAAGATAACTTTTGCCACCGAGTGGGGAAGTTTTGCATATACGGTCATGCCCTTTGGGTTGAAGAATGTGCCTACTGTCTTTTTGCGCATAGTGGTGCAAGTATTCCAGGAATGCATTCATAAGTTTCTTCAGGTTTACTTGGATGATTGGACAGTATATGGTCTGGTTAAGGACCATTGTGACAACTTGAGATTAATGTTTGAAAGGTGTAGGTAGTTGAGGATATCCCTCAACATCAAGAAGTGTGTGTTTTCTACACCCTTCGGGACTTTATTGGGGCTTATCATATGTAAGGAGGGCTTGTTGGTAGATCCCGCTAAAGTTGCAGTTATTGTGGGGTCAAGGGAGCCTACTAGCTAGAGCGTAGTGCATAGATTCCTTGGGCATATGGGAAATTACAGAAAATTCATTAAGGGGTATTGCAAGATTTTCGCGCCTTTAAAGGAGCTTCTTAGACACAAAAATACCTTCCATTGGGGAAAGGCGCAACAGAGGGAATTTGACACCTTAAAAGATAGGCTTATTACCGCACCTATTTTACGATTTCCCTCTTGGGAAAATCCCTTCCATGTCCATGTAGATGCCTCAGAAACCACCATTGGGGCAGTACTTGTACAACCATGTGAGGATATTGTTGATCATCCTCTCTGTTTCATGAACAAGAAGCTAACACTAGCAGAAAAAAATTATACCACAACCGAGCGTGAGGCATTGTCAATGATCTATGCGCTTTTCAAATTTCAAAATTATATGTTGGCAACACCCTTTTTATTCTACACCAACCACATGACATTAAAGTATTTAGTGAACAAGCCCATTATTTAAGGGCACATATGTTAATGGGTGTTGTTGTTTCAAGATTTTGAGTTCACCATTGTAGTGAAGCCCGGAAAAAGAAATTGTGGACCTGATCATCTTTCAAGAATTGATTCGGGAGAGGACATGTAAAGTATTAAGGAAGTAATGCTAGATGCACAACTATTTAGATTGCGGTGTGCACCCTCAGATCTAGAAGAGATTGCTATTTTTTTAAAAGGTTTGCCTTCAGATGCAATGAAGGCATTGGAAAAAAAGCAATTGGCCATATGCATTGTGCCCTACATGTTGATTAGTGGAGATTTATACAAATTGGGACGTGACAAAATTTTGCGTAGATGTGTGTTAGAGCATGAGCGCCTGGCCATCATGGAGGAAGCACACGAAGGAAGTGCGGGTGGGAATTACATAGGTGATGTCATCGTGTGCAAGATTTTAATGGCAAGTTTATGGTGGGAAACCTTTTAAAGGGATTGAAGAGATTATTGTAAAGGATGTGACCATTGTCAGCACATTGGAAAACCGGGAAGGAGAGATGAAATGCCTTTACGTCCTATTCCTAGCTCGGAGCCTTTTGAAAAGTTGGTGAAAGACTTTGTAGGACCTATTGCACTGGCATCACATAAGACTGGGTCACTTTATGTCATCACTTGCATGGATTATCTCACAAGGTGGGTGGAAGAAACCCCGACTAAAGATTACACAACAACGATAGTGGCAAGATTCCTATGGGAGAAAATTACCACAAGGTATGGGTGCCCTTTAAGTTTGACTAGTGATAGGGGTACATATTTTCTAAATGAGACTGTGAGGATCCTACTATCTGAATTCATGGTGGATCATCATAAGAATACACCCTATCACCCATAAGCAAATGGAACCGTGGAAGCATTCAACAAAATACTGAGTCATACCTTGACCAAAATCTGTGATGTTGGAAGACAGGATTGGGATGAAAAGGTTTCAATAGTTTTATGGGCTTATAAGACTACGTATAAAAGAATAAATAAAGCCACACCTTTTCAATTGGTGTTTGGCATAGAAGTTGTTTTACTGGTTGAGTTTATGTTACCTTCTCTGTAAATAGCACGCGTAGGAAGATTAGCCAATAAACTAGTGCTGGAAGAAATAATTGATGAACTAATGAAACTGGATGAAAGGTGATCACTTTCCCGTTGGAGCCAAACAATGGAAAAGGCAAAGAAAAAGGTTTGGCATGATCGCCATATTAGGAACAATAAATTTGAGGTTTGGCAGATGGTGTTACTATATGATTCTAAATTTATGCACCATCCTGGGAAGTTGAAAGTCCATTGGCTAGGTCCCTACACAATCTCATACATCCTTGATTCAGGTGCATGCCAGTTACAATCGATGGATGGGACGAAGTTGCCTGGACACTTCAATGGTAGTAGGCTGAAGCCCTACTATAAATAAGTCTTCTTGGTGTTTGTAAATAAGGTAGTTTTGTCAATTAGTTTAGAATTTTCCTTTATGCATTTTCCTTTCCTTGTGTTTCCCTTTCACGTTGTTTTTTTCTTTCGCAGCTTGGGCGCCGGTAACCTTATTTCTATTTTTGGAGAATTTATGAGTGCGTAGAGGACCACACATTGTTTTAGTGTGGGGTGGAGAAAATTGAAGAAGTGCGTGATTAAAAGTACCAAGGAAGTTATGTTTAAGAGCCTTGTTGAGTAGCCCAGTTGAAAGAGAGATGAAGAGAAAAGATAGAATGGTTGGTGCCAGGGTAAAGCTACTTGTAGATCCCACATACAAAGGAAAAAGAAGCTCATTTAAAGCAACACAAGGTAGGTGAAAGTAAGAATATGGATAGAAGAAGTTCCTTCAACGCAGGTTGAGCACGCGTAAGAGTCTCCTGTTAGGTTGGTTTGATTGCGCACCATAAGGTTGGAGGAGTTTTCGTGCAAGAAGGGCATGTGAGTGAAGGTGCTGAAGATGGGATTTGTTTTAAAAATCCACATTAAATGAGAAAAGTATGGGGTAGGTAAAGTAGCATTTAATGACCAAAAAAATGAAAAAACTATAAATAGAAGGTCGGGGTACTCTCATTTTACTTTACGAAAATGAAGAGTTGGAGATATAAGCTAGGGATTTTTCAGAGTCAATCAAGGAGAACATATGTGTGATTAAAAATGTAAGGAGCCAGTTTGAGATTACAAACCAGAAGGAAGGAGTTACATGGGTGAGGAATGAAGTGAAAATATGTTGTCTTGTGAAGAATTTATTAAAGTTAGGTTTCAACAAACTAGGGCACGAGTTTAGGAGAATTCTATCATGGATCTGAGATTGAAGGTTGGGAGAAGGAAATCAAAGTAACAAGGAGAGGATTGGAGTGACATAATTACCTCGACCATGGCACCGAAGAAAGGGAAGGGCAAAGCAAGGGTTAAACAACCAGAACCCGAGGTAGATATAAACGAAGAATGGTATGCAAAAATGTAGTACCCTGACGGAGTGATGATGGGGAAGGAATGGGAATCCAATTTGAGAAGCATACCAGTCAGTGATTATAATCACTACACCAGCATTATAGAAAAAGAGATGGCATTAGAATTGGTATACCCAACCAACAAGCGAACACCTGAAGGGTTACCTATCTACAATGATGACATGAAGGTCAAGTTGGCGAAGGCAGGGTTGCTGCAACTTTATGAGTTTCCTTATTTTGGGAAGCTGGATCGCTTGTACCAGTGGTTGATGTCTCAGCTACATGAGGACTACTTCCACTTTGCTATGTGCAAGATGCACGTAACTCCCCAGTTGATTGCATAGTTTACAGGCCTCATATGCGAGGGAGATAGCCTAGAAGATGACCTTGGAAACAAGGAGGCTATTCAGGAGATTATCACAGAGTATGCCAACAAGAAAGGGTCATGGTATTATGACATCTCAGACATCAAGCACCTAGTTATGAAGATGGCTACATACCTGGTAACGAAGCTGAATGGCTAAGAAAGGTGGATGCAAGTTAACAAGCCATGGCCACATGTCTACATGAAGATTGCAGAGGGGACTATTTACTTGTCCACATACATTGCCAAGGAAATTGTAAAATGCATGAAGGAAGGGGACATGATCCTCTTTGGTAATGTCCTACTCACCATAGTGTTTGTAGAAATTGGAGTGCCGGATGCACCAGACAAGTTTGTGTGGGAGTACCAGGTTGAAGACCCTTCGCCCATGAAGAGGTTTGAAAAGTATGCATGTGATACAATGATGGCTCCCCACAAGGCACAACTTGAAAAATAGTATACACGCTTGAGAAATGCATTTGGGGTGGAGTGGAGGATCCTTAAACAACTCCTAGTAACCACACAAGGAGAAGATGAGTTTTCAGTATACCAGCACTACTCTTGGGTAGGTTCAAACTTGTGTTGATGAATCATGGAGCCCTTGGTGCAAGATCCCTTTCACGTTCACTACCAAGTACTTCCAAGTGGGAGTGAACAGATTTAAAGAATAAAAAAGCTAAGGCTGGAGTTAGGAAAGTTTGACCGGGAGCATAGGGATATGAGGAAGAAACTGAACTATCCCAGAGGTGAGCGCACATACGTGGAGAAGCACGTGTCACACGAGATCCATATGACTAGGCCAATAACACTTCCTATTGCCGGAGGATCCGTGATGCATGTATACGTGCGCATAAGGCCGAAATTCAAAAACAGCACATGCTTGGTGGATGATATCTCCATACCTAAAGACCCCTTGGGAAAGAAGAAGCCAGTGTCTAAGAAAAGGGGCAGAGGAGAGGAAGGAGCACCAAGTGTACCAACTGCTCAGATAGTGAGCATGCCTTCTACGAGTTCCAAGCCAAGCACCTATGTTCAGAGGAAGAAGTCTCCAGTAAAGGAGAAGATGCCAGAAGTAGAGGTGCCTGAACAACCCACCACCTTGGAGGAGTTACAAGAGGAAGAAGAAAAGGAAAAATCTCCTAACTAGAAGAAACCTCTCAGGAAGAAGCAGAGGGTGGATGAAGAAGCTGACTCGGAGGTGAGCAATAGCTTGGAGAGATACCTGGGAGAAGGAGAGGATGAGAATGAATGAGGTGGCGACGAGGAGAAAGATCCAGAGAAAGAAAAGGAACCTTTGGAACCTCACACATTTAGTGTCTATGACTCGGAGGAGAGTGGAGAAGAAAAGAAAGAGTTCATATTCACACAATGAAAAGGTGCACAAGGTGATGAAGGCACTGAAGATACAAATTCATATGAGAGGGATGCCGAGGGGCAGAGAGCCACAGGTTTTACGAAGGAGCAGATAACCGAAGTGATAGATCGAGAAGCGAAGAAGATACTCAAGATCCTTGCAGACCAGGAGTTAGAGTGGAGCGCAAACATAGTGCTAAAGGAAGGGAAGGAGGAGAGTGTTGAAAAAGGACATGATAGCCTAGGAGGCCCCACTTTGACAGTTAGCTTCCCCAAAGGTGCGCACTTGGGTAGAAGACCTCTGGATGTAGAATAGAGGCAGATAATGGGCTACATGGATTATGCAAGGAAGGTGCTACGCGCACGATTCCAGAGCACAATACCCACTGAGAGAATTATCGCCATGGGATCATTTGAAAAGGAGGGCACGTACCCCAAGACCAAGAAGATGCTTTCTTGGGCATTTGAATCCCACACTGATGAGCCAGAATTTGAAGTCTTTCAAAAGGTGCTTATCATGCTGCCAAATTCTAAGGGAGATAACCCCTTAGTGAATGCCTAGGAGCTCTCAGACGAGCAAGTTTGCAATGCTCTAAACAAGGTCGTGGTGGAAACAGAGGTGATACTATTCGCACAAAACAACAGCACAAGGGCTTTAGAGGGAAAGCTAGCCAAGAAGTAGGAAGACTTGGCTAAGGTGGCCAAAAGCTTAAAACAGAAGGAATTAATCAGTGCACAGCTAAAGCACAAGCTCAAGGAGGAAAAGGAAAAGGTGTAGGAGGTCTACAAGAATATAGACTCAATAAAAAGTTCCATCATTTTGAAACACCCAGATCTAACGCCTATCCATCAGAGGTATGCATTGATGTTGGAATGCCTAGAAGACTTTACGGACATCCTCACCATGGAGAGGTGACCCTTGTCATTGGAATCTGCAGAGGAAGTGGCCACATGCCTGAAGGAGGAGGGCCGGTTAAAAGTGATAGCGCTTTTTGCCGAGTACAGTCAAGTACTCGCGGAGATCAAGGTCGCTACCCAGTCTATAGAAGCCGCATATGACACATGCGCAGATCAAGATAAGGTGGCAAGCTCTTTGGTTTCCATGCTTGAAGCAGAGCTAAAGAAGTTCCAAGAGAAGAACAAGGGGAATATGGTAGAAAGGGACAAGGTTCTGGCCAAGGTAGAAAAGAAATCATAGGCAATTGAGGCTTTAAGAAGCTCAACTAAGGCCCGACTGAAGGAACTGTACCCCCAGATTACAAGGAGAATGGATAAGCTCACAGACTTTGGCAAGGAAATGGAACAAATTGTGGACACCTTGGGCACCCAAGGAGCTGGTCTAAGCTTTGATGAAGTAAGCACCTTGGTGGGTGACCTCTTTCAGAAGGTACAGAACGAGGTCGATACATGGAGTAAGTTGGAGGAAAACTTACGAAAGGACTTCCCCAACCTTTTGATTTAATGTCCCCCCCCATTCTTCATTATTTACCCTATTCTTTATTTCCTTATTCATTTTTGTAATATCTATCTACATCTTGGTTCCATTGAACCAACTTGCACCTTGGTCAAGTAAGATGTTTCCAAGGGTGGAGAATAGATGTAGTGTGGGGTAATGTTGGGCCCCTGAAATATTGACTAAGTATGAAGGCACGTGGGCACACAGGACCCCAGTTATAGAAGGGCGCGTAAGGAAAAATTACACAAGATAAAAGGCTTAAGGAAGTAAATAGCGCGCACAGCGCATGAAAGGAGATTCGGGACTTACCCGATTTAAGAAACAAAGGTAGAACATGTGAAAAGAGTGATTGGTTGCATGCGGATAAGATTTTATATTGGCAATAGGTGGCCCAGGAAAGAGCATGCCAACAAAGGAGTCTTCTAGAAGACCATCATGAGATAGATTGGAGAGCTCAGGCCTGAGGAAACATGCTTGTTGAAGGACCACATTCGACACTTGGCGACGTCTGAGCGCGCGGAAAGTTGAGTTGGTAGCACGGGAAGGTGATATATACAAGTGCCTATGGCAGGAAAAGAGAGAAAAAGATAAGGAGATCAGGATAACATACACATAGGAATATATACATAAGAGGAGAAGATATGAGGGATACACACAGAGAGATAACATGGGTGAAGCTCTGCAAGATTACTGTGAGTGGAACTTTGGTGTAGAAAGGAATGTACTAAGATTAGCATTGTAATTTCTTTTTCTTTTTGGCTTAGTTATACAAGCCTAATGATGTGCTTGACTGCGGTCTGCCCTCTGCGGCTCTTTGTAATGAAACGATGAATACAATGAGGCTACCTATTGCAATTAGATATGAATATCAGTGGGTTTTATGTATATTTCATTCATAGAAGTTCTCTTTCCTTTCATGCTATGAATGAATGATTGTATCTTTCCTTCTGTTACAATATATGTTGTGGAGTATATTAAAACACTCGGTCTGAAGAAACTACATGGATCTGGAGGTCATTCTAAGCCCTATGATTCTTGTATGTACTCTTATACTAATTATAGATGAATTCTTCCCACTAAAACTCACATAAAAGAGAGACTCGACACTCGTGCATGCCTCGGGTGAGCGCTCAACTTCAGCTGGGTGATAGGCCGATGTGCATGGGATTCCTTCCTTCGATAGTGTGAGTAAAATTGACTACACCATTTTATCAAAAATCATAATCATCTTAGAAAGTGAGTCAAAAAATAAAATAATTACACTCTTGAACTTTTTTTAAATATAGAAATAGGACCTTATACCTCAGAGAGGCCAAGAAAACATCTTATGTCATCAAGGCCAACCAATACCATAGAAGAGCATCAAGCTGGAAATGTTCCTTCTCAAGAAGAACACCTACCTCTGTGTCACCTCTAAGCCTCATCTCTGAATTGGATATTGATAAAACACCAACCATGGTTGAGGACTCACCCATTCATGATAAAGGAAAAGTACCAATGATTGAAGGTGAGCCTAGATGACGTGTTGAATCTGATACAATTATTCCCCCAGTGTAGTCCCTTTATAAGGTTCATTTTGAGCTACAACAAGATGAAGAGAAAATTTCTCAATTACAACTTATCTTACAAACAAAAGAAGAAAATTTCTCTCAATTGGAGGCAGAGAAGGAACAAAAAATTCAGCACCTCCAACAATCATTAGAACAAAAAAAATAATTAATATAGTAAATTCAACATAATACAAAGGAGAGGGAATGAATAATTCAGCGCCTTCAGTCAAGAACAAAAGATTGACAACAAAATGTACAATCTTGTAAAGGGATAAAGTGACAACACGGTCTATGGAAACCGCAGATAAAATGATTCAAATAGAATTTGTGTTCCCACAAATTGTTATGCTAAAATGCATGGTAAAATGGATGAAATAATTTTATGATCTCAAAGGAATGATAGAAGAAAAGAAAATGTTAGAAGAAAAGAAGATACTTAAGGATAACATGCTTCTTATCTACAAGTTATATGACCAAGCCCTTTCTTGCAGGGAACCTTCCAATTTTTATGCATTATTCTTGAAAGAGACGTTCTTCAAGTGGCAAGATTCTAGAGTCAGTTCTACTGGATGCATAAAATTTGAAAATGATGAAACAAATTGTTGGATCCTATACAATAGCTAACACAATTGGCAAGAATCTATTATGTGAGTTTTATGGATATAATTTTATTCTCCCTGATCAAGTAGAGATTCCAATCAGTTTTTATATTTGATAAGTACACTTAAGGTATTTTGTTTCCACTTTGAGACATCAATCTTTATGGCATGAGCAAAGAGGGGAATATCTAAGAGAAGAAACTAATGCAGGCCTCTTCATGAGGCATGATCTCCTATCTTAAATCATATTCTTTAGAAGATATCAATCCCATGTTTATTGTCTACATCTTGTGGAAAAGTACACCGAAAATATTTCATCTTGTATACCAAACTTATGGGAGTATGTACTCCCAAAATTTAACATGAATTTTCTTTCTTTTCAGCTAAGGTATGGACTCCTTCCAGAGGTATGGAAGAAAAAGGATGTAACATACCGAAAAAATCTTCATTGCTCATTAAAATGGGCAAAAGACTTATGCAGGATCATGCTAGAAATGCAAGAGAAATGGATAAACATGAGATACAGACCTCCATTGGTATTAGCACTTGTGTCAGGATGGAACACCACCCAAGATTAGCTTGAAGTAAGCTACAAAACATGGAGGGAGACAATGATAAAATTCTTTGGGTTTTGTATTACAGAATAAGAGGAGACATAAAATTCTTTTGCTTACCTTTAAAAATGAGTATAATTGTACCTGTATTGTTGAATTATTGAATATAAATCATGTATCAAGAGTACCTGTTAACCCTTAGGTTTGGGGGAGTGATGAGCCCTGCTAATTCCTATGTAAAACCCTATTTTGTACTGACATAATTTTGTACTAAAGATGATATTATCATTTTTTATTAATACTTTAGTATATTTGAAAGGAAGTTTTGTACATGACCTTATTATTGTCATCTTGTGTATGCTTCTTCAAATGAGTTTAAATGGACCTTTATGTGTGTTAAAAATGTGTTTGAAGAACATATCTTAAGCCATCACATGACTCAATTTGGAGCATAAGACTCACCTTGGAGCACAAGATTCACTCGTGCACTAGTGTTGGACTCTCTTTAGAGTGTATGAATCACCCACACATTGGCGTAGGAAATGCTTGGAGTATAGGACTCACGATTACAAGGGAGCATGAATCATGTAAAGAGAGAAAATGATTTATATGGAAAGAAGGTGAGTTAATTTAGCTAGCATACCAGTTGACATTGTGAAGGGGCATGAAATGTGGAATATCATATAATACATAATGTGAATTATGTGGATCATGCAAGCCTGAATTGACACCCATCTAAGTGTAGATGTGGAATGGATTAAAAACCAACTTATATTCACCATGATTCTACGGATTCTATGCATGATATTCGAAACCTTATAGAACTATTAAATCATCTCAACTGAGAGTTAATTAGGGGATCTATTTTTAGTTAAAAATATGAATATGATCTAAGTGTGGAATGCACTTTTTCTTCCATAATTATAACTCTTAAAAAATCAATTATTGGCTTAAATATTTCTTATTTAAGTAGAAGTTAATTATTACAAATAATTCATCCTCTTTTAGAGTGACAAGGATTGCTCTTGATACAAAAGGGGATTAGTAGTAGAATTATAGAGTTAATGCATTGATTGTTGTTGCATAAATCATTCAATAAAGTACACAATTATGGGATAAATCGACATGTGTGATTTGCAATTCTAAGTTGCATCAAAAGAATGGAGCAAGGGCCACTCCTCCCCAATGTGAAGGGAATATTTCTTGTTTATTTAATCTTTGTTATTTATCATTTGCTTAATTGAAAATATTTCATTGCTTTCAACATTTTAATTCTAAATTTAGTAAATATCGTGTTTTATAGAATTCATTCCTTAATTTCATTTAGAATAGTATTTGATTGAATTCAATAGTGAATACATGTTGAGAACGGTTTCAACTATTCTCTTTGTTGTAAATAGTTATGGACACCACTCTGGACTAACAAACATGAATAGTTAAAGTACAAGTATCAATGATGCTCTTCACTTGGATTATAGTCATTCATACATAACCATGAGATAAAATTAAGATCATAATTAGATTACACAATGGTGTTACCTGAGTTAGAATGTGAAATTTCAAAACAAGAAAGTAATGCGAAAAATCCAAGTACTTCATGGAAATCCTAACATGTAAGTATTATTTCACTAATGCAATATAGGATGAAGAGTTCCTAGTGATCAACATTCCATCAACATATAAAACAAATACTATAAGTGAATCATCCTACCATAAAATATAGACATTTGGATCAAAATGGAATCTAGTGAACCCAAGTGACATAAGTATAGAATCCAACTTGTCATACCAAGACTAAGGGGTTTGTTTAAGTCCATAGATAGATTTATGAAGTTTACATATAAGGTAAGAATATTTCACAAACCCCAGTGGTGGCTCCATATATATCTTCTATTTAAGGTCACTGTGAAGAAAAGAAATCTTCACATCCTTCTAATGAACCTGGACCATTGATGAGTTGTGGTGATGGAAAGAGTGAGTTAGAAGAGTTCATCTTACTAGCTGGTGCAAATGTCTTGGTATAGTCAATGCCTATCACATGTGATATATTTTTTAAAACAAATTGTTCTTTTAAATAATTGAAACTTAAATACTCAATAGTGGTACATTAATATTCTAAATTAAGTTAAATAGTGAAGCATTCATTTGTACAAAAAATCTTGTATACGTGTGTCAAATCATTTCATCTCAACAACTCATATGTCAATATAAATTATATTGTATTATATGCTAATATTAAATAACTTCATATTTAGTTTCAGATTTCTTGTAAAAAAAATTACGTCATTCATTAATAATCAAGATTCAATATATTAAGAACTTTCACCTGTGACATGTACAGAAATCCATACTAGTGGGTTCCGCATAAGAAAGGTGGTTGCTATATTAAGAATAAATTATGCAAAAGTATAAGTGCACTTTGTTATCCATTGGAAAGTCCTTGGCATGAATTAATTTCCTCCATCCAAATACCTACAAGGTTTGAAGACAATTGTAAGGATCACCTAGACTAAAAATTTTAATACCATGTAATACAAAAACCAATGACATGTAACTCCACAAATCAAAAAAGTGATAAAAACAATTAAGATGCAATTCCAAAGATCACAGAAGTTTGAAATTAGAATTTTAATCCCCCTCTTTGAAATTTAAATTTGCTCCAAAAATTTCATTAATTTTATAGAGTTCTTCTTCCAACATCCACCTCGAGAGTAAAAAAACTGATAGGTAAGCAAATTGCATTTCTTTTCTACTATTTCCAACTACATTAAAGTAGTTTGTAAGAATAAGAAAACAATTTCTATTTTTCACAGACACACACACATGCACACACACACACATACACATCAAACTACACTAAAGTAGTTTGTGAAAGTAAGTAAATAGTTTCAAATTTTTAACTTACAAATATTGTGTGCGTGCACATGTGCATGCACACACACACACACACACACACACACACACACACACACACACACACACACACACACACACACACACACACACACTAAAGTAGTTTGTGAAAGTAAGTAAATAGTTTCAAATTTTTAACTTACAAATATTGTGTGTGTGCACACGATGCATGCATGTGTACATATCAAAGTATCAAATTCACATTTTTCATATACTGTAATCAGAAATGGGAGTCATAAAGTTCTTTCATTTTCTTTTAGCTTTATATTATATGTTCAATATGGAGGATCAACTCATTTTGGATGGTATATGTACATATATATATATATATATATATACACGCGCGCGCGCGCGCGCGCGCATGCACACATAAACGTGCACGCATGTGTGTGCGCACACGCACCGCAGCATTTTTCACATACGCATGCGTGTGCGCATATCATCATAACGTTCTTTCGTGTGTGTGTGAGTGTAGTGTATATGTATATGTGTCAATATGGGGGATCAACTCATGTTTGTGATGTGTATATGTACATACACGCGCGCGCGCGCGCTGCGCGCGCGCGTGTGTGTGTGTGTGTGTGTGTGAGTGTGTGAAATTTAAAAGAGGAGAATAAATATTCATTACTTTCCTTAAATACAATAATGTAAAAGCTAAAGTCTCAAAATCGTAAAGTTGAAGGCCAAGTTAAATGCATATCCAAATAATTGCCAAATAGGACATGGTATTAAATTTTTCCTATTTTATGATGCAGATATAATGACACATTTCAAGAGAAGGAGAATATTTCATAGGACGAGGATAAATATATCAAAGAGAGGAGTAATACTAGATTATAATTCATCTTTTGAATAATTTGAATATTCACATACACATTATGAACATACTACACAAGTAAGATCAAGGCCTTCAAACACCAAGAAGGTAACAATCAGAAGTTAATGATTTTTTTAAAAATGAAACATGTTATGAGAGACATTGAAATCAATGGGTACACCATGCGAGCTGATGAAAAGAAGTAGAATATTCCTACAACCACCATTAGATATTAGTTATTTGGCATTACAACTATAAAGAAAAAGGCTCCCCTACCATTTTGAAAAACTTGAGATTTTCCAATGGTGAAAAGATATGGTAGATATTGGGTATGGACTTGAAATCATACAAATCAATTCATATATGGCTCACATATGTGATAATAGGCCCAATCCACACACTAATAGATTTCCTTGAAAGTCTTAATGGGCTAGATTTAAGAAGATTAACCTAGACTTGTCCATTAGATTAGCAGGAGGCTTAGAGAGAAAGAAATTGAGCTAAGGCCTTCCATTATAGATGTATTATATAATAAATCAGAGAAGGTGTACAAAGATAACCATTATGGATCTCATAAAATTTGGAAGTAAAAAGAGGAAGTTGAATTATTCCCAACATTATTCCATAGAGTAGGGAATGGATCACTTTTCTCTATTGTGTTAATGTAACAGATCAAAAGATCCCTATATTCTATCTTTTCAAGCATAGAATATAATTAAAGAACTACATTTCACATTGCAAACCACATGCATATATGGCAACCCAGCCACATACATGGATGACAAAAGAATTGTTTTCCAATTGGCTACATCATTTCAAGAGATCAATACTAGGTGGTGTTTCTCCTACTAATAGGAACTTGTTGATATTTGATGGCCATGGCAGTCATGTAGCAATGGAAACTATTAAAGAGGCTAGATATTTGGTAATTGATTTGAAGTGGTAAGAGCATGTTTACACAAAAAAAAAATCATTGATACTCATAATATAAACCTTACAAACATATAGGAATAACATTCCTGTAATTTAGGATTTAACTTATAACTATTCCTCCACAAATCTCTCTCCCAAACACTATTTATGTGAGTGGTTAAACTCACACAACCACATATTTTTTTATAGTTTAATATAACAACTTATAATAGATTACTAACTACAAATAATAATTGCCAATGTAATTATTATTTACATGTGGAGCACTAACCATAGTCTCTCTTACATTCCCCCCTTAATGTGAACATGGGGAAAACCTACCTTATACTTGCACCTGCTCATTATTTGGTGATTTTCATAGGATAATAAAAAAATCCTAATGATGATTTTACAAATGCTTGACCAAAAGCCAAAAATGGTGGTTTTACAAGTGGAGTAACACAAACCAAAAGATGTTGGTTTTGTAAATGGTTTGCTAACAACCAAGAGTGGTGGTTTTGGAAGTGGTTTACCACAAACCACAAAGGATGGTTTTACAAGTGGTTTACCAATAAACACATCATGATGTGCCAAGTACAATTATCAGCTCTCATCAATATTTCACTGCAAGGAATAATATAGCAAATTATGTTTCTCATATAAACACTGGAAAATTTGATATAATGGAAATGGAACATTGGGATCATGTTCCCCCCTCAATGAGAAATTTCCACTTATTCAAATAAGAACACTAAAAATTGCAACACACTATGCACAACTGGAAGGAAAGACACACCTGAAACAAAATGTGTCACCAAACCTTGACGTAGCCCCGTATTTGGCGATTGATGAGAGGCCATTGATTGACCTCCAGCCTTTGTTTACCTTCATCCTCCAATGTGATGCTGTTAACTCAGCTGAATTTGATCATGAAGCACAATTACAACTCAGACGTCGATTACCCCAAAAATGTGTCTACAAGGCAATTTTTTTATTTTTTTACTTTTGACATCACGACTTTTACAAAGACACTTTTTGACGTTGATAAGACAATAGAAATGACAATAATAACTTGTCAAATGATGACGAATTACAATTAACATTATACAAACTTAATGAAAAATATTTGTTTGTTGACACACAACAACTTTTGACTCTTAAATGACAATACGACAAAATAGACACTATAGATATTATAAAATGAACGTACCCACCCTTAACGCCCAAAACCACACAAAAACCGATGTAATTGCACTTTTGATTTAAAAACCTAAATATATGACTCAATATTTAATAAAAATCTATAACATCTAAGGACTTTTTAATATTACAAATTGACAGACCATAGACTTAACATAACTATGTTGTATTATTAAATAATTCAAACTAAACAAAGTATTCAAATAACACTATGTACCTAATACTAAAGAAATACCCTATATATCATAGCTTAGAAACTAAACATGCCTTTAGTCACTCGAATTATAGAGATTTCAAGATTGGACAACCATAGAAACAAACCTAATGTGGAAGTAGTCGACGTTGAGGTAAAATCCAGAAACACTAACCCAAAGTTGCAGAGTCGATGTAGGAGGAGTTGGTGACCTTGCAGAGAAAGGAAAATAGTGATGTTTATTCTCCTACCAGACCTTAAAATTTCATCACTGCTTTTGCATGCTATTTTGGTGGTGGCATGAAACCATTTCAAAAATGTGGATGAACTAGGGCGAGGTCTCCAAGCCAATTATTTGAACAATGATCTACTCGCATATGCAGAAAGTGGAGAACAAAATCAAAGAATTGAAACTGTTAAAATCAGATAGTACACCTACGTATATTTTGGCCGTGTAGACTACAATACGTCCTCCCACTTAGTATATGTTTTAATGCATCAGCAGATTCCATCCGATCTGGTGTAAAATTAGTGAATTGATATACATGTAATTAGATCATCATCTTGCATATGTCAAACTGTAATCACGTATCTAATATATATCGAATTATCTCCTCTTTACTGTAAATCATGCATTTATACACTGAGCGTAGATACTCTACCTGGAAACATTCTGAGCAGAACTTATTACGCACACCTCAGGAAATAGAAGAAATAGAATTCCGTATAGCTACATGCATGATCATACATAAAACATGAATGATTTGTAGAAGAACCACACAGGCCTCTTTCTTGGAACTACACACAGGTCGCATATAAAAAAAGTTTAAGATCTAATCTCAAAAAGTAAACCACTATCCATTTGTTTAGACAAAATTGCTTTGATACCAAATGAAGCAGTAAGAGCAGGTTTGCACACACAAAAAAAAATCATTGAAACTCATAATACAAACCTTACAAATGTACAGGAATAACATTCCTATAATTTAGAATGTTTCTTATAACCACTCCTCCATGAATCTATCTCCCAAACACTATTTACATGAGTGGTTAAACTCACACAACCATATATTTGTTTTAGTTGTTTAATATAACAACTTATAATAGATTACTAACTTACCATAATAATTGCCAATGTAATTATTATTTACATGTGGAGCACTAACACATAGTTTTCCTAACATGAACTTATTACTTTGTCATTACACACCTCCCATAGGATACAACCATTGGATGTGAGTGTTTTATCATCATTCAATAATTACTTCAAATATGAAAGGTCAGAGTGAATGGCTTGAAATCATGGACTTGAGATCAATAGGACTGAGTTGGTAGAGTTGGGTAGCAAATATTTCAAGAAGGATCTTTCCATAGAAAATATTAAGTTAGGATTTCAGAGGATATGGATATGGCCACTTAAAAGATAGGCACTTTTAAATGACACATGCACCAAGTCAAGATTTTGAAGTTGGAGAAAAAGATGAGAGAAGCATTATTGAAAACATCATGCGGTTGGTTGGGTATACACAGGATGAGATAGATCCAATTTTACCTTCTATCATAAAATTCACATATGTAACCCAAACACAAGAGAGTATTGAAGAAGGTGAATGAATGGTTGGAGATATTCATGTACTTGGAGAAGGCTTGAGACTACCTTCACAAATAAGCCAACCAAACTAGATAAAGAGGGGGCAACACAACTATGTATAAATTTGGATATTTCCAATGAAAATGTAGACCTTTAAATACCAGCCCCCCATGCTTCTCTACCCAATGAAGAGGTTGTGCACTACTATGTTGTTACTAGTGAATTCAATGTTTCCAATGATGCAATTAATTTAGGGGAAATAAAAGATATTGCAGCTTGTACGAACCAACAACCTTAAGATATTATAGCATGTACTCAAACTCAAGAGCATTAAACAAGTAAGACTTTAGGTAGTTTTATAAATATTCCAGTAGACAGGCTCATGGAAAAATACAATGATTTACCAAATGTTGTTGTGGGATTAAGTAGGAAATCCCAAATTTTAACTGCATATGACTTTTTCCAAATGTTTCGTGACCAAGAAACTAAAAAAAACAATAGAGACAATTAAGGCCAGGAAAAAAATAGATATAAGAGAATAATGCATTAAGAGTGGTTGAGAAGGAGTTAAAGTTGCAAAAAAAATTGAAAACAATCTGAAATGGAAAGAAAAAGGAAAAATCAAAAGAAGGGTCATGAGAAAGGGATGGAGGGCATATGACAAAATGATGAAGGAGATGGAGAGACAGAGAAGGCGAAAGAACACAAAAAGTCCATTTCCTTAACAACATCCAACAATGATGGAGATGATAAATTTAACACCTCATTAGTCTTTCCCATACTTCAAGTAAATATTTCTTTTACATTCAATTAGTAACATTTTTGTTAGCATTATGCTTATTAAGTTAAGTTTGATCCATCCAATAACTCTTCTGTGTATAAATCATGTGCAGATAAGAAATGTTTATCCTTATCTCCCTTCAATCCACTCCACAAGAGAAACCATACAATATTTAGTATGTTCTAGTTTACCTTTTTCTAGGTTGAGAAAGCTATATTTTCCATCCTTAAAAATCTACCATGAAAGTCAATTTCTTAACTTTGTATTATAGTATCTAACATATATAAAGTATGAATATGGTGAATAGACAATGTAAGCAGCTACTTGTATCATTTTGACCAAAGATTCCAATAGTACCTAAACAACTTATCCCAAGACTGCACAAAATACTATGGATATAATCTTCCATCACCAAACAAATATCTCAACACAGTTATCTGGATATTTTTGTTTAAGAAGGTGAACATGTTAAGAAAGAGGAAGTGTGTTCTTTATGGGACCATCTCCATAAATGAAAAGAACCACGTCTTGCTTTGGGTTCTTATGAACTAAAGAGAGAGCATGTAATGGAAGTGCTACCATTACATTCTCTTTCCCTCTTCTGTAACTAACCCTAGTTAGCACTATGTCAAGGTATTTGCATGATGACGTGAGATTACATCCAATCTACGTCGTATGTAAGTTTTTCTACTGCAAACATAGTTCATCTTGTGAAAATTTCTACAAGACTTACATTACTACTTGTTTACGTTGATCATAATCATGAAGTCTTATTTAGGACTTCTTAAAGTCATTCGATTGTGTTTCCCATAAATTTATAACTTATTCGTGTTATAGAGTAATTTTTTAATCACCCTCTTGTAAGGTCATCTTGTTGAAGTTATAAGTTACTATTATCACAAATAAAACCTCTAATTTTTCATGAATGAATGAATGAGAAATCAATGTTTTTGGGTAACATGGGACTGTCTCTCAAGTTGTGGGACTTTCTAATTGAGATAGACCTTCAGAGAAGGATGGTCCATCTACATATCCCTAAGGCTAAACTACTCCTACAACTAGAAATATAACTACATAATCCTATTCTAACAATTCAAGGGACTAGGGGGAGCGAGAGATGCATGAAAAGGGAAGTGATACCACCATGAACAAGGGGAAACACACTCTCAAATGAGGGAAAATGGGAGAAAATGAAGGAGGAGAGGGAAAACCTGAGAGCCACAGTCCAAAGAAGCATTCAAACTCCCATTTTCACACAATGCACAATAGAAATAAACCCTGTAAAGTGAATAAACATACACAACATACTTGCAAGTAAATGAAGAGGTAAGAGAATTCAATAAAACACCACCTATGGCAGAAAATAGCCACAAAATATGAATTTAATTTCTTTAAAGAGATGCATAGATTATTATAATGAAGGGAAAAGGCATAAACATGTTACAAAATTTTAAATTTGAGGCATGTAACTCTAAAAAACTTATGCAACACTTGAAATGATGCCCTTGTATTCTAAGAGATTCCAACCTTTACAAATGTGCATCATCTTATAATATATAGAAAATGGAAAAGAGAGTCAAATTTAAATTTCTACCTTCAACCACTAACAACAGGCATTGAATGTCTGAAAATGGGCATGTGTACCCTACCAAGACCATTCCCCAATGATACTTTTCTTGTCGAAGAAGGAATGGTCACCATACCTCATCAAATATGGTGGTTTAGCTACCTAGAACATATATTTTAATTTTTAGACTCTATTTCCCCTTTTTCACCCACCTAACCTCACCAAAATTTAGTACATTATGAGACCTTTTCAATGAGTCCAAGTTTGTGAAATATGGAGTTACATGGTGAAAGTTATGACCGTTTGAAGTAAAGGGTGTCAGACTCTAATAAATGTGAGTGGTTGAACTATTAGATCAAGCCTTTGTCTAGTTTGTGACTATGCCAAACACCATTGGAAACCTGACATATTGAAAAAGGAAGTTGGATTGTGAAAAGAAATTGCAGAATCCCAAAATACCGAGGGCAGAACTCAATACTTGATTTGCATCTTCGAACCTCTCACTTACTTTTAGTGGAACTCAGTACCTATTTTACAACCTTCAACTTCCAAAATGGTCTTTTGCAAAGTTCGACTCCTTTATTCATTTTTACCCTTAACATAAAGAAAGGAATCCCATGTGCGTCGGCCTAACACCCAGCGAAAGTTAGGCACTCACCTAAGGCACGCACGGGTACCGAATCTCTCTTTTATGTGAGTTTAGTGGGAAACAACATCTATGATTTGTGTAAGAGATCTCAAAAGGGAAATTAGGACGTACAAGAACCATAGGGCTCAGAACGGCCTCTAGATCCTTGCAGTCATTTCAGACCGAGTACTTAATAGAATCCATAACATGTATTATGACATAAAGAAACATACAAGCATCCTTACTTAGCATGAAAGGAAAGAGAAATCATGAGAGAGAAACATGCATCAGAATCATTGATATTCATGTATATATATAACAGGTAACCTCATTACATCCATTGAGCCATTACAAAGTGTCACAGAGAAGCAGGCCACAATCATGCATTACACTGGACTTATGTAACTAAGCTATTCAAAAAGAAAATTGCAATCCCTAAGCCTAATGCATTCTCTTCCGAATACAATTATACACTAATAGATTCCTCACAGTATTTTTGTAGAGCTCCGTCCATACTCTTCGTCTCTTCCCTTTACTCTACAGGTGTTTGTATTTATAGCTTTTCTGGAATGCCAACTCACCCTCTAGCGCCCTCAGATCCGGTGCCAAGTGTCTGAATGTGGTCCTCCATGCGAGCATGCTTCTCCAGGCATGAGATTTCCACTTTATCCCATGATGCGCTTCTAGAAGCTTCTATTATTCTCCTTCATAGGCCAACTTGTCACTTTGCTGACACCTTATCCACACGTAACCGGGTCACGCTTTTCACGTGTTCTTCTCCAGACGTCCAAATTGACTAAGTTGTGAAACCTTGGCTCTATCCTCACACATCATGCGCACTTCTTTCTCGCACTTTTACCTTGCGTGCCATTCCATAACTTGGACCTTTCACTCCTACGTGCCTTCATAATTGGTCAATATTCTAGGGGTCCAACATCACCCCACGCTATGCCTGTTCTCTGTCTGCAGAAACACTCCACTTAACCAAGATGTATGCTACCTTAAGGAACCAAGGTGTAGTCTTACATTTTGCAAAAGAATAAAGGAATGAAAGAACTTGGGCAGATGGAAGAATGGGTGGGAAATTAACTTAGCAAGCTATGAAAATCCTTCCACAAGTCTACCTCCAGCTTGTTCCATATGTTGACCTCGCTATGTGCCTTCTGGCAGAGGTTTCCGATCAGGGTGCTCACCTTGTCAAAACTTAGGCCAATTCCCTGGGCACCCAAAGTGTCAATGATCTTTTCCATCTCCTTTCCCAGGTCTTTGAGTGTGTCCATCCTCATGGTAATCTGAGGGTATAGTTCTTTCAGCCGGGCCTTGATTGAACCCCTTAATGTTTCAATTGCCTCAGATTTTATTTCTACTTCAGCAAGAACCTTGTCCCTCTCTTCCTTGTTTCCTTTATTCTTCTCTTAGAACTCCTTTAGCTCCACTTGGAGTGTGGAAACCAAGGTTCTTGCTACTTTATCCCTATCTACGCAAGTATCATATGTGGCCTCAGTAGATTGGGAAGTGACTTCAACTTCTACGAGCACCTTGTTATACTCAGTAATGGGTGCTACCACCCTCAACTTGTCCTCTTTCTTTAAGTGCACATCCACTTCCTCTGCAGACTCTAGGGCCAAAGGTCATCTCTCCATGGTGATGATGCGTGTTATATCTTCTAAGCATTCTAGAGTGGATGTGTACTTTTGTGCAGCCGGCACTAGGCCTGGGTGCTTTAAAATGATGGCGTTGATCAGTTCTTCTTGCTTTAAGATCTTGGCCTTCTCAACCAGCTTATCTTCTTTCTTCCCTAGCTTTCCCTCTAGCACTCTTATTCTTTCAGTGCATGTAAAGAGCCTAGCGTCTGTCTCGACTGCGACCTTGTTGAGTGTGTTACAGACCTACTCATCCGAGAGTTCCTGGGCATTTACCAAGGGATTGCCTCCCTTAGACTCTGGTACTGTTATGATTGCTCCTTGGTATACTTCAAAGTCTGGCTCGTTAATGTGGGATTCAAACACCCAAGAGAGAATCTTCTTCATCCTAGGGTACGCACCCTCCTTTTCAAATGAGCCCATGGCTAAAATCCTTTCTGTGGGTACAGTGCTCTAAAATTATGCGTGTAGCACCTTCTTTGTGTCATCAACATAGCCCATCACTTGTCTTTTCTCTGTATCAAGGGTCCTCCTACCGGAGCACATGCCTTTGGGAAATCTCACCATTAGAGCAGGACCTCCTCCCACACTGTCATGCTCCTTTTCAATGTTTTCCTTTTTTCCTTCCTCCAGCACTATGTCAGCGTTGCGCTCCAAATCTTGGTCTACTAAGGCCTCGAGCATTTTTTTACCTCTCTCTCTGCTACCTCAGTTATCTACTCCTTTATGAAAATTATGGGCTCCTGCTTCTCTGTACTAGTATCCTCATTCCTTCCCATGTCCTGGGCTCATTCCCCATCCTATGTGCCCTTGCGTTGTGTAAACACGAACTCCTATTTCTCTTCTCCACTCTCTTATTCTGAATCGTACACACTAAAGACATGTGGCTCCTGGTCTCTTCCAGGCTCATCCTCCTCATCGTCATCTTCTTCACTCTCATCCTCTCTTCCACCCATGTATTTCTCCAAGCTTTCAGTCTCCTCCGAGTTAGCTTCCTCTTCCATCCTCTGCTTTTTCCTGAGAGATGATTCTTTGATAAGGGACTCAACCCTCTCTTCTTTCTCTGGCAACTTCTCCTTGGTGAGGGGTTGTTTTGGTGCCTATTCCTCTGGTGTCTTTTCCTTTACCAATGATCTCTTTCTATACGTGTAGGTGCTATGCTTGGCACTCGTTGATGGCATGCTTATCGTTAGAGAAGTCTGTACACTTGGTGCTTCTTCACCTCTTCCCCTCTTCTTGGGCGTGGGCCTCTTCCTACCCATGGGATATTTAGGTATAGAGACATCATTCTCCAAGTGTGTGTCTTTCTCAAACTTCGGCCTTATCCAGAGGTATAAGCATGTCGCGGATTCTCCTGCAATGGGTAATGTTATTGGTCTGGTCATCTCTACTTCATGCGATACGTATCTTTCTACGTACGCGCACTTGCCACCGGGGTAGTTTAACTTTTTTCACAACTCTTTGTGGTCTCGATCCAAGATTCCAAGTTCCAGCTTCAGCTTCTTGGATTCCTTGAATCTATTTACTCCTGCTTGGAAGTATTGAGATATGAAAGCGAAGGGAAGCTTGCACCATGGGCTCCATGATTCATCTATTAGCCTAAACCTTCCCAGGAAAAAATGTTGGTATACTAAAAATTCAACTTCCCCTTCAGTGACTACTGGCAGTTGTTCGAGAATCCTCCACTCTGCCCCAAACACATTCCTCAAGCATGTATACCACTTCTCCAGTCGTGCTTTGTGGGGTGCTGTCATTTTTTCGCATGCATACTTCTCGAATCTCTTTGTGGGTGAAGGACCCTCGGCAAGGTACTCCCATACAAATTTCCAATCCGTCAGGAAGTCCAATTTCTGAAAACACGATGGTTAGTAGGATGTTTCTGAAAAGGATTTTTTCACCTTCGTTCATGCAACTAATAATCTCTTCTGCAATGTATGTAGACAAGTTGTATATGGTGCCTTTTGCAACCTTTCTACAAACATGTAACCATGGTTTATTGACTTGGGTCCATCTCTCCTGGCCATTCAGATTTGTTAGCAAATGTGCAGCCATCTTCATCACTGGGTCCTTGATGTCTGAGATGTCATAGTACCTTGACCCCTTCTTGCAGGAATATTCGGTGATGGTTTCCTAAATTGCCTCCTTGTCACCTAGGTCATCCTCCAAGCTGTCTCCTTCACATATGAGGCCTGTGAACTGTGAGATGAGTTGAGGAGTAATGTGCATCTTGCACCCTGTAAAATGGAAGTAATCTTCATGTACTCGTGACATTAGCCATTGGTATAGGCACTTTGGTTTTCCAAAATAGGGAAAATCATAGAGTTGCAATAACCCTGCCTTCTCCATCTTGACCTTAACATCATCATTGTAGATGGGCAAGCCCTCTGGTGTCCATTTACTCATGGGACGCACTAATTCTAGTGTCATTTCCTTCTCAATTGTGTTTGTTCAATGGTTATAGTCACTTACAGGCACATTCCTCAGGTGGGACTCCCACTCCTTACCCATCATTACCCCATATGGGTACTGCATCTCCGCATACCACTCTTCATTTGTATTCACGTTAGGTTCTTGCTGCTTCACCTTGCCCTTGCAATTTCCTTTCTTGGGTGCCATTGTTGAGGTCCTCCTATCACTTCACTCACTCCTTGTTACTCTGATCTCCCACTTATTCTAGCCTTAGATCTCAAACCTATCATGAAAATCCTCTTGAACCCATGCCCTAGTTTTTCAAACCCTAACTAGGATAAAACTTCCACAAGATGGTGCCTCCTCACAACTTTTCACACACCTGTAAAACCCCTTCCTTCTAGTTTGCAAATCTCAACTAGCTGCTCATGCTTTAACCTCTTAGATCTTTCTTCACATGATCAAATCTTAAAACCCTAGTTTGTAATTGATGTAAAAATCACTTCTCTCTCTATTCACAAATTGAAAATGAAAGTGCCTCGACCCTTTACTTATATCTTTTCCCTTTTTGAGCATTAAATGCTACTTCATTTAACACCATACTTTTTTCATTTAATGCAGCTTTTTCAAATAAATCTTGTCTTCAGCGCTTTTACTCACATGCCCAACATGCACAAATAAATCCTCCAATCTTCTAGCACACAACCAATCCAACCCGACAGGAGACTCTTATGCGTGTAAAACCCACACCAAAGGCACTTCTTATGTCCTAATTTTTTCTCTCGCCTACCTCATGTTGCTTAATACGCTTTCTCCTCTTTAGTACGTGGGATCTAAAAGTAGATTTATCCTGGCACCAACCATCCTTCTTCCATATTTTCTCTCCATACACCTATTTCAACCGAACCATTCAACAAGGATTTTTAAGATACACTTCCTTGGCACTTAACCATGTGCTCCATCACATTACTCCACCCCACACTTAAAATGATGCGTGGTCCTCTGTGCACTCACAAATTCTCCAAAGAAGCAATAAGGTTACCAGTGCCCAAGGCGAAAAAAAAAACAACAATGCGAAAGGGAAACTCAAGAAAGGAAGTGCATAAAGGAAATTTATAAACTAACTGGAAAAATTGTGTTATTTACAAACACCGAGAAGACTTATTTATAGTAGGGCTTCAACCTACTCCCATTGAAGTGTCCAGCTAACTTCATCCCATCCAGCGTTTGTAACTGGAATGCACTTGAATCAAGGATGTACGAGATTGTGTAAGGACCCAACCAATGGATTTTTAACTTCCCAGGGTGGTATAGAAACTTGGAATCAAACAGTAAAACCGTTTGCCCAACCTCAAACTTCTTGTTTCTAATGTGGTGATCATGGCAAGCCTTCTACTTTTACTTTTTTGCTATTTGTCTCCACCTGGTGAGTGATTGTATTTCATCCAATTTCATCAACTCCTTAATTATTTCTTCCAGCACTTATTCATCAGCTAAACCTCCTGCACACACTATTCATAGAGAAGGAAACATAAATTCAACCGGAAAAATAGCTTTCATGCCAAACACCAATTGAAATGGTGTGGCTTTGTTCATCCTTTTATACATTGTCTTGTAAGTCCACAATAATGTCGATACTTTGTCATCCCAATCTTTTCTTCCGACATCACAAATTTTAGTCAAGGTATGACTCAGTATTTTGTTGAATGCTTCCACGGTTCCATTTTATTGTGGGTGATAGGGCATAGTCTTGTGATGAACCACCATGAACTCTAATAATAGGATCCTCGTGGTCTCATTCAAGAAATGTGTACCCCTATCACTGGTCAAACTCAACAGACATCTATACCTTGTGATAATGTTCTCCCATAAGAACCTTTCCATTGTGGCTATTGTGTAATCTTTAGTTAGGACTTCCTTTTCCCACCTTGTCAGATAATCCATGCAAGTGATGACATAACGTGATCTAGTCCTACGCGTTGTTGGTGTAATAGGGCCTACAAAGTCTATTTCCCACTTTTCAAAAGGCTCTGTGCTAGAGAAAGGGTGCAAAGGCATTTCATCTCTCCTTCCTAGTTTTCCAATGCACTAACAATGGTCACATACTTTACAATAGTGTTTACAATCCTTGTACAGGGTTTCCCACCACAAACCTACCATTAATATTTTACGCAAGGTGGCATCACCTACATAATGTCCACCCACACTTTATTTGTGTGCTTCCTCCATGATGGCGAGGCACTCATTCTCTAACACACACTTATGCAAAACTTCATCACTTCTCAATTTGTATAAGTCTCCACTGATTAACATGTAGGGCGTGGTGCGTGTAGCCAACTACTTTTTCTCAAATGTCTTCATTCCTTTCGGCACCACACCTTCTTTTAAAAATACTACAATCTCTTCCAAATCCGATGGCATGCACCGTAACCTAAACAGTTGCACATCTGGAATTGTTTCCTCAATACTCTGCGTGTCCTCCCCTAAATAGATTCTTGAAAAATGATTATGTCCACAATTGATTTTCCCAAGATTCACTACAACAGTGAATTCAAACTGTTGAAACAACAACACCCACCGACATATGCATCCTTGTAGAACAGGATTGTTCACCAAATACTTTAATGTCATGTGGTTGGTGTAAAACACAAAGGGTGTTACCAGTAGATACTTCCTAAACTTGAAAATTGCATACATCATCGACAATGCCTTGTGCTTAGTTGTGGTATAGTTCTACTCTGTTGGTGTCAGCTTCCTATTTGAAAAACACAGAGGATGATCAACAATCCCCTCACCTTGTTGTGTAAGCACTACTCCAATGAAGGTCCTTGAGGCATCTACATGCACATGAAAGGGCTTGTCCCAAGAGTTAAAATGTAATATAGGTGCGGTGACAAGCCTATCTTTTAATGTATCAAATGCCCTCTACTGCACCTCTCCCCAATGGAAGGCACTTTTATGTCTAACCATCTCCTCTAATGGCGTGGTGATCTTGGCATATCCTTTAATGAATTTCATTTAATAGCTTGTATGCCCATGGAATTTGTGCACTACGCTCTAGCTAGTAGGCTCCCCTAACCCCACAATAACTACAACTTTAGTGGGATCTACCAGCAAGCCCTCCTTACATATGATATGCCCTAATAAAGTCCCAAAGGGTGTATTAAACACACACTTCTTAATGTTGAGGGATATCCTCAACTACCTTCACCTCTCAAACATTAACCTTAAATTGTCACAATGGTCCTTAACTAGACCATACACTTTCTAATCATCCAAATAGACCTGAAGAAACTTATGTATGAAATCTTGGAATGCTTGCACCACTATGCGTGAGAAAACAATAGGTACATTCTTCAACCCAAAGGGCATGACCATGTATGCAAAAATTTCCCACTCAATGGCAAAAGTCATCTTCTCTTGGTCCTCCTTTGCAATCCAGACTTGGTGGTACCCTGAAAATCCATCCGTAAAGGAATAGATTTTGCTCCTAGCGAGTCCTTCCAAAAATTCTTCAGTGAAGGGGCTCAAAAAGGGATCAATGACACAAACTGCATTTAATTCCCTATAATCCATGTAGATCCTAATCCGCCCATGCTTTTTGATGTTGATTACCATCAAACTTATCCACTTCGATTCTTCTAATGCCTCAATGATCCCAGAAGCTATCATTTTTTCTATCTCCTTCTTAACCTTCACACGCAAATTAGGATTCATCTGGTAGGGATTTTTCCTAACCAGGCGTGCACCTTCCTTGAGTTTTATATTCATCTCCCCCAAGGAATGGTGAATGTATTTGAGCTCATGGTACCCGTGTGGGAATAAATCATAAAATTCATGCAATAGATTAATGATCTTAGAAAATTCCTTCTCTGAATAGTAGTCTCCAATAATAGCTTCCTTAGGTTCTTCTCCTGAACCGATGTTAACATTCTTTGTTTTTAAGGGTTCATGGTAGGCGCGCCCATGAGTATCTACAATGTCCACTACCTCATGCATCCCTATAGAATGGTTAACATCCAAGCTTTCTAATTCCACTCCATCAATCACATACACCAACTTTCCTTTTTATTTTTCCAAACACGCGTGCTCAATCTGTAACTCTTCTATTTCCTCTACTTCTTCTTTAAGTCGCACCCCCAATCTCAGTTCACCTAGTAATTCCAATAGCCTATCTTCTATCATGGCACTATCCCCCATGGTAAGGCACTTGATACCCTATAAGGCCTTATCAATTGATGGTTTTGTACTCCGATACTCAAAGGTTTGAATAAGGTCAGCCGCGAGCTCTTGCCAATTCCTTGTCTAGTGGCGTGTCTCTGAATGAATATACCATGCACACACGTAACACTACTATATAGAATAAAACTTTTACACCTAGAGGGATGGTGGTAAAGCTTCTGTGCACCTTCTCTCTAGACCTTTTCACACTCCTGGATATGGAAAGAGGTGCAGACTCCTTCCCATGGTAGTCCTTGATGATGGTGGGCACATTGCTCCTAGAAAATCTTACAGAGATTGAGCAATTCTTACCTCACGCCACTCTAAAAGTCTCTCCTAATGTGTAGCCCACCACTGATGCCATTGTGCTAAGAAAGACATAACTTAACATCCCTCTCCATTCCTTCTCATCCTTTCACTGAGCTTCCACTTCCTACAGAAATATCTCAAGGAAGGCTCCTCCAAAATACTTGTGAAGTTTTTTTCCTCCAAGGTGCCAAACCATGTGCACCTTTGTTACCTTGGTCACTTACCCTCTCAAATACCATCCCATCAATTCATAAGTCCCATTCACCAAATTTTCCCATGCTAGACTGGTGGTATCACTCACTGACTAAGCATCTTCAAACTGGATAACCCCGTTAGTAGGGTGTATCATCTCTGGGTCTCTGATTGAGCACTCATATATCCTATCTAGAAATTCTTTCCCCAATGGTTCAATATAGGGTGTCAACTTCCCATCAGCCAACAGTATAATGACCCATTCCTCCTTTTTCTTGAAGCTGATGTAACCTTTGTTGAACTAAAGGTCTGCATTGTTCTTGTAACACCAAGGTCACCTAAGTAGCATTGGGAAATTGTCTACCTCAGTGAGCACCAAGACTTCAAAGTCCCTAGTAAACTTAGCTCCTTCGATAGAAATAGCTACATCCTTTAAGACACTGATGGGTATTACCTTAGTCTTGTTTTCTGGATACAACACATTCAAAGATGGTTGTAATGACAGGTCTTCCCATCTGATGCCACACATCTAAATTTAGAACATTAACCTCCGTGCACCAGTGTTAATGAGGATATTGCTAAGGAGCCATCCATCTACCACTGCATTCAATGTGGTCTCCTTGTTATAGTCAAGGATATGAGGGGGGAGGTTCATGTGTAAGACCTGCCTCTCGTGCTCTCCTCCAGTGTGTGGTAGCTTCTCTCTCAACCATGATCCTAGAAAGGGAATGATATTCTCCTACCTTAGCATTTTACACACCTCCTTAACCTCGTCCAGGTCATCCTTTGGCACCTCGGCTCTCCTTCCTTGTTCCTCCCTCTTGGATTACTCCTTTAGACACTGGATTTCCCCTTGTAAGCTCTAAATGACATCCATGGTGTCCTGATATATCTCCTTTTGATGCACGGGGTCTGGATACTTTCCATGAACAACCTCCTCCCTTGAAACCAAGGTCTTCTATCTTGGTACCTCTCTTACGCGTGTGGCTTCTACCCTTGTTTTTACCAAGATAGGCTCCAAACCTACATCCTGTGCTACCTGAGGCATCCATTGTATGTCTACCTTCTTGATACTGACCATTGTAGCACCCTTGTCCTTCCAGTTCTCCTGATTCATATGCTCAAACAATTCCGAGAAGTCCTCATACTTATGCTTCTTTCCGCACCATGAGCACTACAACAGGTCCGGGAACTCTCGTTTGTAATGCTCCGTAGATCCACAATTGAAACATGTTCTGTATGGGAACTCACTCCCTCCTCCATGGTTTCCATGACCATGAAACCATCCTCGAAAACCTCTTCTGTGCATGCCTCCCTCTGCACGCTCCTCATAATGGCGATCATCACCCTTAGAACTACTAACAACACTAGTTTGGCACACCCCATGATCAATGGCCTCATGGATCTGATCAATGAGCCTAAAGTCCTTAGTATCATGGGTTGTAGAAGTGTAAATTTTGCAATAAAAAGATACGTTCTTCTGGATTGCGCATTGTAGCAAGGGGCGCCTACTTGCATCATGGTCCTCATGACAAATTTCTTAATCTATTGGCACGGTGCATACTGTCCTCTGAGGGAAATTATCCTTAACGTGCCCCTCTACTTTATAGTCGGTGCACCATAAACCACTGTAAGTCTTATGGGCTAAGTTTGCAGACAAGTTTTCCAACTACTTGGCCATAATAGTAGTCTGAGCCTCCAATAATGGGTCAGTGCCAGTATCAACACTTCCAATAGCTTCAGCGCACAGGGTAGCTTCCAATGCCTCGCGTGGGTCTGTAAAAATTTTATGAGATAGGGCCCTTCTAAAAGGAGTGATCAACCCCCCAATAAACCACTGAGCATGTTGTGAAGGGTGAATATTAGATGATAATTTAGAGAAGACAGTTTTAAAGCATGCATCATACTCCCGCACACTCTCTAGCATTCCTTGCTGAATCTCCTTCAAAGTGCTAATGCTTTTCTACTCAAACTCAGGAATGTGGAATTCTGACAAGAATGCATTCTTTAAAGCAGTATAGTCCACCACTATTTGATGAGGGTCATACTTCCTATACCAGCTATGTGTGCGCCCTTGCAACGTGGTTGCAAACTGATTAGCCTTCTGTTCTGGGGTTGTGATACCCTTCGCGCGCCATAGCAGTTCACACTTGTGAACATGTTCTGCAACATCCTCAATACCTCTATAATTGGGAAAATGTAGAGACATTTCAAAGAAAACTTGTGGGGGTGATTAGAGCCTAAATCCCCCTAAGCCAAAGCCTTGTTTTCCACCTATGTTTCTTACACCACCTAATCCACCAAGTCTACCAGGTCTTGAACCAACAGATCCACTAGGCCCACCAAGTCCTGAACCACCAGACCCACCAGCTCCTACTCCTCCTGAACCACTAGACCCACCAGGCCCACCAGGTCCTGAAGTGGTCATGTCAAGGGTCCCCACAGTTCCACTGAGCTACACACCTATGGTCTATGACAATTCCCCACTGTTAATAGTATACCCTGCACAACTCCTAGACATGAGACCAAATTCTTGTGTTCCTATACCTTGCCTAAAAATTCCTAACACTAGGTAGGTGTTTGCAGCCATAAAAGTCCCAAACGAGAAATTATACCTCCTGGGCATAGACCGATCACCTCCAATATAACCAACTGGACCAGCAATATTATTCCCCTGATCTAGAAAACCAAGTGCAGGGTCAGGTCACTAGGTGGGCTCAGATGCGCACCAATGGTTCTTCTTTCTCTGCATGATGAACTCTTATCAGAAGCTGAAGGGGTTTCTCTCACGCACTTTCCAAGATGGGGTTATACAGACTTCTTAGGTTCCACATCCTCTATGTGAACCTCAAATCCTTCCCGCAACGTCTGCCACCATACATCCATCACACCTACAACCTCAAATTGTCTGGCAATCTCCCTTTCACGTGCTTCACCAAACTTGAGTCATCTTTCCTCCCTATCCTTCTCCGTCACGACATCCGCCATCTACCTCCACCCTAGCTTCCTCGCCCAATGCTTAGAATGGTTTAGCTGGCCATTGGGAAAGCCTCTAAACTCATGGTAATCATCAAGATCTTCAGAGCCAGAGGGACAACACATAGAAACAATCCTCTGGGCTCCCGCAGAACCTCAAACTTAGCAACCTCCAGACAGGAATATGTGGAAATGGCATACTCCAAGGTGTAGCTAGCCAATACTCCTTTCCAACAATGATCCACAACATGGGTCCATGTCAGATCTACATCTTGTAGCCTTTGGTATTCTTCTTGGGTCCACACATACGATCCATAACGTAAACTTGATCTAGATGCATAGGCTGAGAGTCATTCATATAGTTCCATAGGGAAGAAGCAGAAAAAAGTTTCATATAGATCACGGTAGAGATTCTCTTCTACCCATCCATGTGCATAAAAATCGGGTCCAGTGTTGAATCTCTAAGCAAATTCATCCTCTATGCTCTTGAACCATGATTCAACACTTTCCAAGGTTAATTTCTCAGTCATTACTCATTACGTAGATCATGATGTACGCTAAATCCCACTACAACTTCGAAAAGAGGTCCTAGCAACAGAACCAAGATGTAGTCATTTTTACCCTTAACATAAAGAAAGGAATTCCATGTGCACCATCCTATCACCCAGCGAAATCTGGGTGCTCACCCAAGGCATGCACGGGTATCGAGTCTCTCTTTTATGTGATTTTAGTGGGAAACATCATCTATTATTTGTGTAAGAGATTTCAAAAGGGAAATTAGGACATTCAGGAACCATAGGGCTCAGAACGGCATCTAGATCCTTGCAGTCATTTCAGACCGAGTACTTAATAGAATCCATAACATGTATTATGACAAAAAGAAACATACAAGCATCCTTACTTAGCATGAAAGGAAAGAGAACTCATGAGAGAGAAACATGCATCATAATCATTGATATTCATGTATATATATAATAGGTAACCTCATTACATCCATTGAGCCATTACAGAGTGTCACAGAGAAGCAGACCCCAGTCATGCATTGCACTGGACTTATGTAACTAAGATATTCAAAAAGAAAATTACAATCCCTAAGCCTAATGCATTCTCTCCCGAATACAATTATCCACTAACAGAGTCCTCGTAGTATTTTTACAGAGCTCCACCCATACTCTTCATCTCTTCCCTTTACTTTGCAGACGCTTGTATTTATAGCTTTCCTGGACTGCCAACTCACCCTCCAATGCCCTCATATCTGGTGCCAAGTGTCCGAATGTGGTCCTCCATGTGAGCATACTTCTCCAGGCCTGAGCTTTCGACTTTATCCCATGATGTGCTTCTAGAAGCTTCTAAAATGCCCCTCCTTGTGCCAACCTATCACCAAGTTGGCACCTTATCCATGTGCAACTAGGTCATGCTTTTCACGTGTTCTGCTCTTGACGTCCAAATTGACTAAGTCCCAAACGCTTGGCTTTGTCCTCGCACGTCGCGTGCACTTATTTTGTGCGCTTTTACCTTGCGCACCATTCCATAACTGGGACCTTGTGCACCTACACGCCTTCATACTTGGTCAATATTTTAGGGGTCCAACAACTTCTGCACTACTACTATCGACCTTCGATTTTCAACTTGGTCAGGTTTTATGTTTCGGGGATCAAAATTCAATTTATATGTAAATTGAAATTGAAAACCTGAAACCTGAAATGCACTTAGAATTTTAGGTTTCAGGAATTAGGTTTCATGTTGCAAATTACAATTTGAAACCCGAAATACACTAAATCCTTTGTATTTCAGGTTTTAGAGTTTGAGGAATAATTTACATACAAATTGTAAATTGTTTCCTGAAAACATGAAATTAGAAATGCACAAAAAAAATCGACACTCATGCATTTTTTCAAAAAAATTCAAAAATGGTTAAGTCCTTCAAAGTTGCTAAAAGTTACAAGGGGTGTAATTTTGGACAACATTTACCAAGTCAAAGGTTGGTTTAGTTTACTAACCATTGTCTTATTATAGAGAGGATAATATCATTTACTTATGACGATTACCTTAATATTTCATAAGGAAAAATTGATTAAGAATAATCATTTTGCGTTATCCATTCCCATTTTATTCTCAAATAGAATTTTAGTAACCACGTTCACTATTATCGTATCTTCTTAGTAAGAAGTATAGATGATGTTAGGAATTAGTCCTAACATAAATATTGTAATGCTCCATGATTAAATATTATTATGTGTGTGGAGCAAATAAATTAATGTTATGAGTTGTGAAAACAACTCACATAGGGTGTGAGAGATTTTAGGATGGTTAGTGGTTATGAAAGAATCTAGGTGATTAAAAAAATCATCCTAGATTAGTGTTTGTTGTTATAAGAGTTAGAATAGCTAGCTCTTTATATCTGTAACCTTTGTGATAATTAGATGTTGAATTGAATGATTGATAAAATTGTGCATGTGCACACTTGAGCCTTCGGCTCTTCCCAGAAATGGGACTCCATTTTCATTTGGTATTAGAGTAGGCTATCTAAACCTCTATGGTCTCCCTCCATTCAATTTTTTTTGCCTCAAAATGGTTTAATGGCTATGTAGTGTAGACCACATTCAATTTCCATCTTTTCCATTCACCATTTCTTTCATTAAATAGTTTTGTATTGTAGACCACATACAAACTTGTGGCATTCATCATTCACATGCATGCTTCTCTCTCTCCATCCTTCCATTCTATTTGTATTTTTTCAATTCATTGTGTTCATAGTATTCATACTCCAAAAATAAAATAAAGAAAGATATATATTGTAGTATATAGTTCTGTATATGTTTTTTGGTGTCAGTTATTGTGCATGCTTCATGTTTATATGAAATAACATTTTTGGTTGTACTATACATAGATTAGTTTGAATCTTAATATGCATGTAGATTACATTAATTGTAGAAAGGATTTTGTCTTGTGAAGGTTTTGGGTCAATGTATTTAAGTGCAGATCCATCGAGATACATGTAGGGGGACCAAATTTACCCTGCTTGGTTAAAACAATATCAATATATTTATATTATTTGGAAAGGTTCCTATTATATTAGAATCATTACATTATCTCCCTTAGGGAATATCTTGATCTGGATGTTAAACAATCCTTGCAATGATTTCCTCCCATGAGCTCCTAGTGACCCTGAGAAATTGATCCATTGGCGAATCAATACACAGTTTCATTTATTTGCAAAGGAAAACTGCATTATCATAAGTGGAAGATCAATTACCAGAGTCGGTTGACTAATTACAGAGAGTTTTTTTACAGATATTGATAGGAGAGTTTCCATAATTTGGCAAGTTTCCATTTGGCATATTTGGATCTTAGTGAGCTATTTATATGTTTGACATTAGTTGGTCTCAATTTTAAATCAATGATCATCCAAGGCTAAACCATCCACCTGTAGAATACCAACACCATCAGGCAACATCACTTCTCACAGAAAGACAATGAAGTTTATTTATTTTTTATTGGTCAGCTCTAGGCACAGATATCCATTGCATCAGCTGATTCACTTGTTGTCTTGATTACGCATCCAGAACATCACTAACATCAAAACCCATTCATCTTTGTTGATTCTACACATAAATACAAGCTCGACATAGTCATTACAACATATTTGAGTGATCTAGAGTCAATCTTGAGATTGATCCTTTATATGACTTGAATTACGCTCTAACTCGAGCTCCATATTGATCTCACCTTGATCAGTAAACCCTCAAACACTACAAACTTAGAAAACACGCTCCAATCCAACCCGATCCAGACTCAACATGACTCAAGCCCCAACTTAGAAGCATCCCTTGACTTGGCCCCTTCTCATGCAAACCACATTCAATCACCATCCAACTCGCAAGAATCCCTAACTGTAAATGCATGATTGGCTATGGGAGGATGTTAAGACCAATGGAGGATGAGGGTTCAAACTTTCTGAAAACCCATATCTCTAATAAAAATATTTCCATGTTTTTTATACATACAAGTAAAATTATAGAAGGGAAATGTTTTCTTTTAGGGAGAATATATTTGTAACGGGGAAGGTAATTATAAAATGATATTTTTTCTAAAAAGGGGGGAATATTTTGTAAGGAATTTTGGATGCATTATCGGTTGAAAATGACATCCATGGTGTTTTTAATTAAGGGGGGGAAATATTAAAACAAGGTAATCTTGAACCATCAGTGGAAACTAAGAAGATAGAGGAAATGACCGACCACTACCAACCGCCATTATGCAGCTCAAGAAGGTTTCTCACCCCATGTTAGAACTAAGGGGGGGAATTTTACGAATTAGTCCTAACTTGAATATTGTAATGCTCCATATTAAATATTATTATGTGCGTGGAGCAAATAAATTAATGTTATTGTTGATGCGTAATCACAACACCCCTGAATGTCTACAACTAGATGGGTTGAGACTCCTAGTGTGATTGCATAACATGGAGCTTATCCCAAAGTGTGGGACTTTGCAATCGGGAGATCTCTCCGAATGAAGGTCAGTTCATATTCCTCTGTTCAGGTGCACACATACAATTTGCAGAGGATCTATTCTAAAATCTACTCTAACTTTCCAAGGAGATAGGGTTAAGAATATGCAAAAAATAATGAAATCCTAAGCTAAAGAGGTGATAACACCAAGAAAAGGACTGGAATATCCTACTGAGGGAGAGTAGAGAAGAAAAATGTAGTTAGAAGAGGCCAGATAGTTGTGACATAGTCCCAAATCTACATTCACCAACAAATCTCCATAAAACACAACATCATAAACCTGTAAATGAAAGGAAATATGCAAAAAAATAGAACAACAATAGAGAGGCAAGGGAGTACAATAAAATAAATGTAAGGGTTGAGATAACACCACAAACACAAATTTTATTGTTCCATGAATATACACAGTCCATTACATTTGTAGAATAAAGGCACAATTTCATTTATAGAGCCCATGAGAGGGTTTGCAGCTCAATGGTATTGAGAAACAAATTTTACAAACTTTCCCCACATCCCATAATATCCCCCTCTCAAATGAGAAGTGTTTACAATATATAGAATTGTGGAGGGAAGAGAGAAAGAAGAGAAACTCAGAATTTTTCTCCCACCCACCAACAACATTCATTAAATGATCTAGAAAAGGCATGGGAACCTCTGAAAATCCATTCCCCAATGTACTCTAGCTTGCTGGAGAAGAAATCAAACCATACTGTATTAAAATCAGTGATTGGGATGCCTGGAACTGCACTTTTTGGAGCCGAGTACGTTTTCCTATTTTTCACCCACCTAACCCTACCAAAATTAAAATTTCATAATTCCATGGTGTAGAGGATGTTGAGACCTTTCCAATGATATAAAGTTTGTTGAATTTTGAGCACCGGGTCAAAAGTTATGCCCATTTGAAAATTTGCATTAATCTGCACAAGAAATGGCGAGAATGCAAATTTGCAAAATGGGCCCCCAAGCCTAAAATTGAAAAATTTGCAAAAAACAAAACCCCAGGCAAAAAATTTGCCCAAGCCTGAAATTGGAAAATTTGCGCCCAAAAATTGGAAAATTTGCAAAAAAAAAATTTCCCCCAGGCCCCCAAGTTTGAAATTGGAAAATTTGCAAAAAAAATCCCCCTAGGCCCTTAAGCCAAAAATTGGAAAATTTGTAAAAAAAAAAAAAAAAAAATTCCCCCCAGGCCCCCAAGCCCAAAAAAAAATTTGCAAAAAAATCCCCCCAGGCCCCCAAGCCCAAAATTGGCAAATTTGCAAAAAATTCCCCCAGGCCCGTAACTTGCAAAATATGAAGAGTTAGAAGGACTTATTTATATTTTCGGAAAGGGGAAGAAATTTCCTATCTGATGAAGATGCTTTCGGGAATCCTTAAGTACTTAAAATATGTAAAAAATCAGATTGAAGCACTAAAAGGGGGAAAATGGTGTTAGTTGACCAAAATTAAGCATGAGCTTATTTTGGACAACAATTTGGTGACTCAGCGGGGTTATCTACCTGTCAGATGAAATATGGCCAGCTTCCTGTAGCAATCCATTGGGCATGGAGTCTTCTCTAGTAGTCTCATATCTAATCTGGGATTTCCTTCCGCTGCTTGCACTCTTATCCTTTGTAAAAGACCTTAAAGTCAAGGTTTGTGAGAGTAGAAAATTTCCTGAAACTTGGAATCTTTTCCCTCATTGATCTTCTACAAATCTGATCTGTTAGAGTGTAATGAAAACATTCAAACCTACTCTGATATAGATACTCTACTGATTTGATTCTCTTATGGCTGCAAGTGTCTTCCGGGAGTGAGATGAACTATATACAAGCATACACCAGAAGCAATAGAGCATGTGCACCAGCACTTAGGGAAATGAAACCTATTCTAACAACAACAATAGTGTGCACAAGCACTTGGAGAAATTGGAAATCCTAGACTAATATGTACAAAGGTGAGAAATTCTCCTTTTAGTAGCACTATTTGAGATAGATCCCATTGACTGGAATCTGCAATTCTTCACCACCCAATTTAGCCATCCGGAAGGCATTACTACCTTTGCATTCAGTGATCATGTATGGGCCACTCCATATGGCATCAAACTTGGAATGCTTTCCTAGCTTTGCACAATCAACATCCCACTTCAGTACCAAGTCTCCAACTTGGAATGTCCTAGCCTTAGCTTTCTTGTCAAAGCTCTTTTTGATCAATGCTTGATCCTTCTCCATAGTCTGCATTGCATGTTCTCTTGCTTCTTCTAGTTCCATTAGCTCTGCATACCTAATTTCCATGGGTTCAAATTCAGCTAGTTCCAACTTTTTCATGAGTTCCAATGTTGGAAACTCAAAGTGATATAGGTAGAACTACTTCTTTTCCATATACAAGCTTGAATGGATAGCTGCCTATAGACCTCTTGGGTGTGATCCTATCAGCCCATAGAGCTGATTTGAGCTTTGTGTGCCAAGTTCTTTGATTCTCATCAAGAGTCCTTCTGATGATTCTTAGTAAGTTTTTGTTTGTGGACTCTGCTTGGCCATTACCTTGAGGGTAATAGTTTGATTAAGTGCTGAGGTATAAACCATTCTTGACACCCCATTCGGTGATCATTGTACCAAGAAAAACCAATGCATTATCTGATATGATAGTGGTAGGGACTCCAAACCTAGTGACTATCCCTTCATAGAAATCCAAGATATTAGATTCATTTGCCTCCTTAAGTGCCACTGCTTCAGTCCACTTGGTGAAATAGTCTGTTGCCGTAAGTATCCACTTGTGGCCTTGACTTGAATTTGGGTTGATCACTCCAATGAAGTCTAATCCCCATTACATGAATGACTGATCTACTGAAATTGGATGAAGGGGTAGGGTTGCTAACCTTTCTTTCCCTATGAAGAATGCACACTTCTTGCATTTCTTGATCCATGAGTAGCAATCACTAAACACTGTAGGCCAATAGTAACCAGCCTTCATGATTTTGAGAGCTGTTACTCGAGGAGAAAAGTGGCCTCCTACTTCTCCGTCATGGAACTCATGTAATATCTTCCCAACTTGACATGTTTCAATGCATCTCAATAGAACACTATTGATGTCTTTCTTGAACAAGACACCATCAATAAGCACATATGGGATGGCTTGCAATCTGAAGTATCTCCTCTTTGATTTTCTCATTTCTGGAGGGCACAAACCTATTTGGAGATAATGCACTAAGTCTTGAGTCCAACATGGAATGGGTGTGTCATTAGCTAGTTATTCTTGATCATTCTGCAGTAGTAGGACAACCTCTTCTTCTCCTTTTGATTCATCATGTTGTTTGGAAGCGAGCTTCTCACACAAACCTTTGCCATGAACCATCTTGGTCACCTTGATTTCAATATCATACTCCATTACACGGGTGATCCAACCTACTCTCTTCTCATTCAAGTCCTTGTTTAGGAGAAAGTCCTTGACACCAACATGAGACACTAGCAGTTGAATCTTGTTGTTCGAGACCAAGTGTCTGAACTTCTTCAAACTCCTAAGGACATGCTTTTCAATAAAAGAATACCTTACTTCGTAATCTTCCAGGCTCTGACTGAAGAATGCTATGGGCTATTCTGATCCTTCTCTATTCAGTTGTACCAAGATAGTTGAGATTGTGCTTGATCCTCCAAAATCATACAACATGAAGTCCTTTGAGAAGTCTAGGTTGATAAGAGTTGGAGCTTGTGATATTGCATGCTTGATAGCCTCAAAAATATCTTTTCCTTCTACTGTCCATTTAAATGCAAGACTCTTCTTCAACATCATTGTTAAAGGCTTCACAAGAGTGGAAAAATTAGGCACAAATCTGTGGAAAAAATTTATCCTTCCCAAGAAGCTTTGGAGAGATTTCTTGTGGTGTGGCAATGGAAGTGTTTGGATGGCTTCAACTCTTTTAGGATCAATTGTTAACCCTTCTCTTGAGACAATATGGCCCAAAAATTTTCCCTTGTGTGCCAAGAATACACACTTCTTTAGATTCAATGACACTCTGAATCTTCTACATATTTGAAATACTTGCCTGAGGTAAAAGAGGTGGTCTGCTACATTCTTTGAGAAGACGGTGATATCAATTAGATACACCAGCACTATCTTGTTGATTAAGCCTTTGAATTCCATATCCATGGCTCACTGAAATGTTTCCCCGACATTTGACAGTCCAAATGGCATCTTCTTGTAAGCATATGTACCCCATTTCGTAGTGAAGGTTGTCTTGAACTGATCTTCTTCTTTCACCATTATCTGATTATAGCCTGAGTAGCCATCTAACAATGAAAACCTTTCAGAACCAACTACAACCTACAAGATTTGTTCCATTGAAGGAATTGGGTAGTGATCCTTGAGTGATGCTCTATTTAGATCATGGAAGTCTACACACAATCTAATTTCTCCATTTCTTTTCCTCACCGGCACCAAGTTTACAACCCAACTTGAATGTTTGATAGGGAAGATGATGCTAGCCTCAATCATCTTGTTCAACTCCTTCCTCATGAGAGGTTCAATGTGAGGATTCACTAGCCTTTGCTTTTATCTGATAGGCTTGGATTCATGATTTAATTCAATTGTATGCTCAGCCAATCTTGGGTTGAAACCTCTTAAATCCTTATAAGTCCATGTAAAAACATCTGGGAATTCTTGACAAAGTTGAACAAATTCATATTTCTCTTGTGGGGTACTTACTTTGCCAATTTGCAATGTCTTACCTTCATCTACTGAAATGGGCTCTGAATCTTCACCCTTTACCTAGATGTTTGCCTTCTCCTTCCGGAATTTATCATTTGGGTTGAAGATTGACTCCAAAGTTACAAGACCTTTTGGTAATTTGTTATTTCTCAGCTGCACCACTTGGTCACCATACTACTAGTCCAATTTGTCTTGGTTTCTGGTGGAGAATTCATCTTCTTCTTGTAAAAAATTGACAATTTTCTAATCATTCTCGAAGACTTGCCAACTTGTGTTGTTATTTGGAACAACTAGTCTTACAACCACCTTGATATGAGGCTGATATTTCTCACTTTTGATACTTTCTACAACATCAAATGATGCCCCAATTGCTGTCTAGTCTATCTGCTGCTTCATTCTTCTTCCTTGGGATGGAATTGATGCTAAAAGCTTCAAAATATTCAATGAGATACCATACCCTATTTTTTTAGTTCTTCAACAGATCACTCTTGGCAACATTATTTCCTCTAAATTTATTCACAATCAACTCACTATCACCAAATACTTGCAAGTTTTTTATACTTCTCTTTTTTTCCAATGCAATTCGTGAATTAAGGCTTCATACTCATCTGTGTTGTTTTAACAAGAAAACTGGAAATGAAAAGATGAGTAATATTTGGTACCATGGGGTGAAAACAAGCATAGCTCCTCCTCCTGCACCTTGTCTACTTCTTGAGCCATCAAAGAATAACTGCCATACCTCATTATCATCCTTGTGATCTGGCTTGGTGATGCTAGGGAGAGGTTGATTCTCTTCATGCAAACAATAGAATCCTATCTCAGATTCTTCCATTTCTTTGTAAGGGTCATAAACATGTACTTTGTTTGCCCATTCATCAAGAGTCAATTCTAGAATGAATTTGACCTTAGTGTCTGCTTCATTAGTGCTTAGGAGGTCTTCTTGATCAAAAGCTGAACAATTTGAATTGATTGGACTCGGTGTAAGAGGCTCTATGTGGAATTTTGCAATGGGCTCAGATCTAATTGTAGCCTTAGCTCTGTATCTTGTTCTGAATAGCATGTGTGACCAATCAACAGACAAATAGCCTCCAATTTTGGCAGTGAAGTCTCTTGACAAGCACAATGCAAAGAGTGGTGGCAGGTCTATGACTGATACATCTTGCAAAATGGTCACATTGGGACATGCATGTAATGTGAGGCTCAAATATTTGATTACTCCAACTGTTGTTACTATTGTCCCATCTAATTGCACCACACCTTTAGAGATGACTTCATATTGAAGGCCCAATTGATCAGCTATCTATTTTGGCATAACTGAACTACTTGCTCCCGAATCAATCATGTAATTATGTACCAACTTATCTCCTATGATCAATGAGATATAGAATGGTGGTGGCTTCAAATTCTTACCTTGGTGGCTTCCTTGATTTTCTCTTTGTTGAGCTGCATTGGTAAGCACCTTTTCTTGTTGATTAGGTGGCTGATTTGATGCTGACCAATTTTCCATAGCAGCTTGCAATAGGTCTCTTTGTCCTAGGATAGCCAATGATTCCCACATTGAGATGTTTACATTCATTTTATTCATCTTCTCAATGATGTTGAATGGAGATGAGCTATCTCTCTACTACCCCTTTCCTTGCACATTCTTCTCTTGCACATGAGTTGTTACAACAGGTACTTGAGTTGATCTAGAAGGTGGCTTGGGTTGACCTTGCACATTGGGAGCTGCACTTTGATTGCTAACGCCTTGTGGAGTGATTGAGGGTTATGGATCACTTAAATTTTATGATTTTCCCTCTCCAATGTTCCTTTTCTTGGACTGTGTATTAGCTACTACACTTTGAGAAGGTGTTTAGTTTATACCACAGAAATATTCAACCTGCCAATTAAACAAGTGTGGTCTCATTTGGAGGTGCGTCTTGTTGAGTTGCTCCCTGCTTGTTGATTTCCTTCTTGGCTTGTCTCTTGTTCTGCACCCATTGTTGTCACCATAAGGGCTTGATTCAAAGCACCATTAAAACACATTGACTAGTTATGAGGTTGATTACATGGGAAACACCAGTCATATTCCTGAGCCATGTTATTTTACACTAGTACCAAAGCTCTAGATGTGGATGTAGCATTAGGATTGTAAGGTTGGAATGGTCTATTAGCAGGAGGCCTGACTTGGTTCTGATTTGCAGCTTGAAAGGGTGGCCTGTTAGGCTGATATGGAGGTCTATTGGGTTGAGTTTGAGGCTGATATGGAGGTATAGAATTTTGAGCTTACTGCCTCTTAAGTGTCACCAACTCATTACCCAAATTTTGTAGTTTCTTCATGACTTCTTGGAGCTCATTTGAGGTACTGGAAGATGAAGTAGAAGCTTCAGTTGAATTCTTATTTCTTGGAGCAAGAATGGGAGCTAATTTGGGTGCTTGACTAGTGCTTGGAGCTCCTAATTCTGGGTATAGAGGTATAGGTGGCCTAGGTGTGAGTTTACCACTTGGATCAAGAATTTTCAGCTCTAATAGCAATGTTATAGGCTGTGGGTAAAGTTATACCTCCCATGGATTGGAATCATCATAGAAATATCAAAATTTAAAGCTTTAAGGAAGTATAGGAAAGCACCTTCATCTGTTGGTCTCATGGCCATTGTAATTCTATCCCATGTCCTCTAAAATGTGAAGTTGAAATCCGTCAACTATTCATTAGGAGCCCTCTTAATAGTTTTCAATTGTTCCAACAAAGAAAAATTATCCCCCTTTTCTCCAAATTGATTGTGAAGAGCTGTGCACAAATGGTCACAATTCTGGATAGACCTTGTTGTTAGGATTCTGAACCATTGCAAATATTTTCTATTGAATGAAGATGCCAATAATTTAACAACAATGTCCATTTCAGTAATTTCATGGATGCACACAGACATTTGCAATGTCTTGGATGTGGTCAATCAGAGTTGTCTAGTTCTCTCCAGTGAAATATGGAATGTTCTTCAATGTTGCAATTAGAACTAGATTTTGTGCATTAAGAGCAAGTGGGCTGCTGCCAGTGAAATTGACATAAGGATTAGGTTGCGCCATCCTGATTGGTTGGAGAACTCTAGTTGATTGAATGAAAGGCCTTCCAGGTGGAGGTGTTGATAAGGTTCTATTTGGTGGAGATGGAGACCTTTGAGCTCTTCTTCCTCTTCTTGCTTTATCTAGGGACAAGTGCAAATAGATAAATAGTCCCTCTTCTCTAGTTCTTGACCTTGTTTGGATTCTTCTCATGAATCTTCCAAGCTTGGATTGCTGAAACCAATGGATTCTACCTCTCTTGGAGTCACCAGATGTGCAATTCAAAGCTTCTCACAAGCTAGAAACTTACAACAAGTGCACATCAATCTTGTTGTAATTAAAATGAAGACCTCTTGTCCCACCAGGCGTGCCAGAATTGTTGATGCATAATCATAGCACCCCTGAATGTCTACAACTTGATGGGTTGAGACTCCCAGTGTGATTGCATAACATGGAGCTTCTCCCAAAGTGTGGGACTTTACAATCAAGAGAGATCTCTGGATGAAGGCTGATTCGTATTCCCCTGTTCAGGTGCACACATACAATTTACAGAGGATCTACTCTAAAATCTACTCTAACTTTCCAAGGAGACATGGTTAAGAAGATGCAAAAAAGAAATGAAATCCTAAGCTAAAGAGGTGATAGCACCACCAAGAAAAGGACTGGAATATCCTACTGAGGGAGAGTAGAGAAGAAAAATGCAGTTGGAAGAGGCCAAATAAGCTATGCACAGTCCCAAATCTACATTCACCAACAAATCTCCATGAAACACAACATCATAAACCTGTAAATGAAAGGAAGTATGCACAAAAATAGAACAACAGCAATAGAGAGGCAAGGGAGTACAATAAAATAAATGCAAGGGTTGAGATAACACCACAAACACAAATTTAATTGTTCCATGAATATACACAGTCCATTACATTTGTAGAATAAAGGCACAATTTCATTTACAGAGCCCATGAGAGGGTTTGCAGCTCAATGGTGTTGAGAAACAAATTTTACAGAGTTTCCCCACATCCCATAATATCCCCCTCTCAAATGAGAAGTGTTTACAATATATAGAATTGTGGAGGGAAGAGAGAAAGAAGAGAAACTCAGATTTTTACTCCCACCCACCAACAACATTCATTAAATGATTTGGAAAATTCATGGTCACCTCTAAAAATCCATTCCCCAATGTACTCTAGCTTCCTGGAGAAGAAATCAGACCATACTGTATTAAAATCGGTGATTGGGATGCCTGGAACTACACTTTTTGGAGCTGAGTACATTTTCCTATTTTTCACCCACCTAACCCTACCAAAATTAAAATTTCAGGCTTCCATGGTGTAGAGGATGTCGAGACCTTTCCAATGATATAAAGTTTGTTGAATTTTGAGCACCGGGTCAAAAGTTATGCCCATTTGAAAATTTGCATTAATCCGCACAAGAAATGGCGAAAATGTAAATTTGCAAAATGGGCCCGAAAATGCAAATTTGCAAAATTGCCCCCCCAAGCCTGAAATTGGAAAAATTGCAAAAAAAACCCTCCAAGCCCCCAAGTCCAAAATTGGAAATTTTGCAAAAAAACAAAAACCAAGGCCGTCAAGCCCGAAATTGGTAAATTTGCAAAAAAATCCCCCCAGGCCCCCAAGCCTGAAATTGGAAAATTTGCAAAAAAAATCCCCCTAGGCCCCCAAGCCCGAAATTGGAAAATTTGCAAAAAAAACCCCCAAGCCCCAAAGCCCGAAATTGGAAAATTTGCAAAAATACCCCTCAAGGCCCCCAAGCCCGAAATTGGCAAATCTGCCAAAAAAAAAACAACCTAGGCCCGTAACTTGCAAAATATGAAGAGTTATAAGGACTTCTTTATATTTTCAGAAAGGGGAAGAAATTTCCTATTTGATGAAGATGATTTTGGGAATCATTAAGTACTTAACATATGTAAAAAATCAGATTGAATAACTAAAAGGGGAGAAATGGTGTTAGTTGACCAAAATTAAGCATGAGATTATTTTGGACAATAGTTATGAGTTGTGAAAACAACTCACGTAGGGTGAGAGATATTTTAGGATGGTTAGTGATTATGAAATAATCTAGGTGGTTAGAATAACCATCCTAGATTAGTATTTTTTGTTATAAGAGTTAGAATAGCTAGCTCTTTATATCTGTAACCTTTGTGATAATTAGATGTTGAATTAAATGATTGATAAAATCATGCCTGTGCACACTCGAGCCTTCATCTCTTCCAAGAAATGGGACTCCATTTTCATTTGGTAGCAGAGTAGGCTATCTGAACTTCTTTTTTTTCCCTCCATTCAAATTTTTTTTCCACAAAATGGTTTAATGGCTATGCAGTGTAGACCACGTGTAAATGCCATTTTTTCCATTCACCATTTCTTGCATATTGCCAATAGTTTTGTATAGCAAACCACGTACAAACTTGTGGCATTGCATGTTTCTCTCTCTCCATCCTTCCATTCTATTCATATTTTTTCAATTCATTGTGTTCACAATATTCATACTCCAAAAAATAAAAAATAAAAAGATATATATTGTAGTATATAGTTTTGTATATGTTTTTGGGTGTCTTTTTTTGTGCATGCTTCAGGTTTATATGCATGCAGATTACATTAATTGCAAAAAGGATTTTGTCCTATGAGGGTTCCGGGTCAATGTATTTGAGTGCAGATCCATCGAGCTACATGTAGGGGGACCAAATTTACCTTGTTTGATTATAACAATATCAATATATTTATATTGTTTGGCAAGGTTCGTATTATATTAGAATCATTGCATTATCTCCCTTAGTGAATATATTGATCTAGATGTCAAACAATTCCTGCAATGATTTCCTCCAACAAGCTCCTAGTGACCCTGAGAAATTGGTCCATCAGCGAATCAATACATGGTTTCATTCATTTGTGAAGGAAAATTGCATTATCAAAAGTGAAAGATCAATAACTAGAGTCAGTTTCCTAAAAAAAAAATTAGATTGAGGGTAAATTAAGGGTGTTTGAAATGACCCACATCCTTGTACACATGAGGATTTTTGAGAGGATCCACAACCTAGTTACAATGAAGGGGACCACTATTAGGAACCCAATTGAAGCAACCATGAAACCGAAGTGAAGATGCAGTGACCGTCGACAACGACCACAGTGAGTGGGATAACTATTAGAACAACCACTAGCATCGGCAGCAAGAGAAGCAGCCACTAGGATCAGCAGCAAGTGGAGCAGCCACAAGTGTCAACAGCGAGAGGAGCAACCATGACCACAACGAGAGGAGTAGCAAAAGTGAGCAGAGAAACCACTAGCGTCAGCAATGAGAGGAGAAGGATCCACCAGCGTTGACAATGAGAGGATCAGCCACTAGTGTCAGTAGTGAGGAGTAATCACCAATGTCAGCATGAGCAGAGATGCTGCCTCTAGCGGTGAAACCACCTCTGAGGAGGATCATGCCTCGGGGGGATTTGAAACTGGGTGGGCAAGCACACAACCATGTGACTTGACCACACCACTCCCACCCCATCGGAAAAGTGGTTTTGGGATAACTCTCATGCCATAATGCCAGACATGCCTTATCACATTGAACACAGGATTCATGCCTGAGCCTGACCCCTGTCGCATTGAACACCGAACTGGATTGGCACCACGTCGAGAGACCACCTCCGCCACCGAAGCAGCTGACCTGCTTGGAACTACCTAGCTGAGTAACAAAGAGCTATAGAGGTGGCCAGCTCAGGGGAATGGACCCTGAGACCTCCCACATATAGCCTGTATTCCCCACCGCTAAGGTAAACCAGACGGGCTGAGTCAGTTTCCTAATTACAGAGATTCTTGTTAAAGATATTGATAGGAGAGTTTCCATAGTTTGGTGAGTTTCCATTTTTCATATCTAGATCTTGGTGAACTATTTATACATTTGACATTTCTTTATCTCGATTTGAAATCAATGGTCATCCAAGGCTAAACCCTCCACATGAAGAATGTCAACACCACCAGGTAAAGTCACTTCCCACAGAAAGATAGTGAAGTTTGTTCCTTTTTTATTATTGATCTCTAGGCACGGATCTCCATTGCATTAGCTTGATTCACCTATTAGCTTGACTATGTATCCACGACATCACTGACATCAAACCCCATTCATCTTAGTTGATTCTACACATAACAACAAGCTCGACATAGTCATTACAATGGATTTGAGTGATCTAGAGTCAATCCTAAGATTGATCATTTTTATGACTTCAATTGTGCTCTTACTCAAGCTCCATATTGAGCTCGCCTTGATCAGCGGACCCTACAACACTAAAAACTTGGAAAACATGCTCCAATTCAACCTGATCTGGACTCGACATGTCTCAGGCCCCAACTCAGAAGCATCCCTTGACTTGACCCCTTCTCCTACAGACCACATTCGGTCACCGTCCAACTCACAAGAATCCCTAACTGTAAATGCATGATTAGCTATGGGAGGACATTAAGACCAATGGAGGATGAGGGTTTGAAATTTCCCAAAACCCATATCTCTGATAAAAATATTTTCATTTTGTTATACATACAAGTAAAATTATATAAGGGAGATGTTTTCTTTTGGGGAGAATATATTTGTAATGGGGAAGGTAATTATTAAATGATTATTTTTTGAAAAACGGTGGAATATTTTATAAGGAGGTAAAAAGGGAAATTTTGGGAATAAAAAATGTAAGGGAAATAATTTTGGATGCATTATCAGTTGAAACTGACATCCATGGTGTTTTCAATTAAAGGGGGGCAATATTAAAATAGGGTAACCTTGAACCATCAGTGACAACCAAGAAGACGGAGGCAACAACCGACCATGGCCAATCATCATCATGCATCTCCAGAAGGTTCCTCACCCCATGTTAGAACTAAGGGGGGGAACATTAGGAATTATTCCTAACATGAATATTGTAATGCTCCATATTAAATATTATTATGTGTGTGGAGCAAGTAAAATAAAGTTATGAGTTGTGAAAACAAATCACATAGGGTGTGAGATATTTTAGGATGGTTAGTGGTTATGAAAGAATCTAGGTGGTTAGAATAACCATCCTAGATTAGTGTTTGTTGTTATAAGAGTTAGAATAGATAGCTCTTTATATATGTAACCTTTGTGATAATTAGATGTTGAATTAAATGATTGATTAAATCATGCTTGTGATCGCTTGGGCCTTTGAGTATTCCCAGAAATGGGACTCCATTTTCAGATGATATCACTATTATTCATGGTAAATATACATATTACTTTATAACCTAACTAATGATAAATAATGGTAATTCCATAATAAACAATTTTTCAATCAACATGCTTTCGGTTATGATCATTTAAATCACAGGATTAGTTAATTAAAATATTAAGATTAAGTAATAACTTATAATTCATCTAAAGATTTTTATCCATTTATTTAATTAATAGATCACCAACAATTGTATGAAGACTTATAAATTAAAATAGGAACGTAGATAATATCTACTCTGTTGGTTGGATATTTTATCACACCAAAATATGAGGTTCAACCATAGTGCATGGGATTAAATCCCTCCTCAAAGAAGGTGAGGTTGCTTGTTTATTACTAATCTAAAAAACATAAAAAATAATATGCACAGTATTCACACTAATCTAACCATTGGGGTTGGGATAGAATCCCAAAATCCATATTCACAATAGATGGAGATATTGTTGTTTTCGAAGTAAAATGGATAGGAGAGGGAATTACTATTATGAAAAAACACAATGGAAAGGAAATGAGAGGAACGTACTTTCTTTTGAGTAAACAAAGAGCAAAAAAAAATCATACGAGCTTTAGATAACAAACATAACATTTGAAATGATTAGAATGATCAAGATGCTAAACAAATAATAGCTTAAGATTATGAACATAAGAACAATATCTTAAGAAATATACATCTCACAACACAAATTTTGCAAAATAGCATCAGCTTCTATTCCTCCAATGATTAAAAGAAAACACAAATTCTTTCTTCTTCACAATAGATCTCAATATTCCAAAAATCTCAACCCTTTGGAATGCATTAGCATCCCTTATTTATAATAAAAGGAGTTGAGAGAAAATAGGATAAATCATAGAAAATAGTCTTTTTAATGAGAGTCCTATTTTGCTTGACTCTCACGCAAGAGACCAAGTCAAATTTTTCTTCCTATGTGATGAAACAAAAATGAAAAAGACATGTCAAATTCATGATTGAAATGACATGTCACATTGTGCTTATTCTATATCATCATCTTTGTCTTCCTCCAACAAAGCTTGTTTGTCCCAAAATTCTTGGAATTTTCAAATTATACCCTGCATCTCATTTTCATCAGGCGCGGTGGAATGATCACTAAGAACTTCACATGTTTCCTGAGTATCGCTAGCGTTTCCAGGAAGCTTTTTCAGTCTCTTGTTGAGTTTCCTTAGAGTCTCCAAAGAATGTTCAATTTTCACAAACCTGTCAATGATTTCCAGGCTAAATCCATAAGTTGGTTCATGCTGAATTAATTCTTGGATCTATTTGTAAATATCATCAATAGGTAGGATACCCGAGCTTTCACTCAACACCTTAGCACAAATCTTGACTAGCTCTTCTTCTAAGTCGTTCTTGCCATCGACCAATTGATCTCTTGATTCCCTCAATTTGCTGCAAGCTTCATTGAGAATCTTTATTCTAAATTTGATGGCTTTGGTTAGCTGAAAATGTTTATCCCCATGTGGAACGATGCCTTCTTCGACCAAGATGTGGGATGGAACCTGTTTCAATGTTTGGATAGCTTCGAAAGTCAACTCTAGGTTCCTGATTTCTACTTAAAACTCATCATCCATTTTCTCTCCATCATTATTTATATCCTCTGAGGATTTGTATACTTCCACGGTGTCCTCGATGACTTATTTTCTTTGCAGAAGTAGCCTTTGGATCCATTCATTGACTGTTCTCCCCTTCTCATTAATCTTCTCGATCATTGGTACCGAAGAGAAATCAAACCCGATAAGAGTAGAGGATGATGGTGTTGACTCAGGAGGCTTTGAGAGCTTGAGTAACACTTTTGTTATTTGTTGTACTTTCTCTTTTAACTCATCTCTATTTGCCTTAGTTTCCCTCAGCTTCTGGCACAACACATTCATGGCATCTTATGCATCCTGCTGTGCTCCTCTGTTATAACTTTCCCTAGAGCCACCCTTGTAATTTGATAATCTATGACCATTATATCATCCTTTGTTTTATCAGCCATGGGAGTAGCAATCTCTACAAATTTATGCCCTAAGGCATCCACTGAAATCCTTGAGACTTTTTTGGGTTTCTTGCCCAACTTGGTAGGAGTGATCTTGAGGAAACAGAAATCAAAGGCTGGTAATGGAATAACCACCTTCCTCTTCCTTAGAGTCTGATCTACTAACCATTGAGGCATATTAGAAGAAGTTGCTCCCATTGTAGGTGTTATGGTCACATATTCAAGTGGAGGAAGATTAGCTTGTGGAGTGGTAACCACTGGAAGTGTAGCGTCCGTGGTAATGGATTCAAGGAATGAAGGTGCAGTAGGAGGAGGCATGTCCATGGTTAACTGAGGTCCAATGGGGAAAAGTGAGAGGCCGAAGAAGATACTAGCCATAGTTGAGGAACTTGGTGAAGAAATCTAAGACAAGGAAGATTGAATGGGAGGAGGCAAGGATTCTAGAATTAGAGCTTGAGAGGTGGGGGGATGACTTACCTCTGATGAATTGTCAACCAAAGGAGGAATGGAAGGTTGAATAATCTCTTCTTCTGAAGGAATATTCCCTTGTTCTGGTTGTGGAGGTGAATCAAGAAACTCAACTGTTTGTGGGAGAGTGGCCACTGGTGTAGTTACTTGATCTTCTCCCTTTCTTACAAACTTAACATTCATTGGCATTTTGGAAGGGTTCTTATCCTTTTCCTTTTTTTCTTTTGAGGGTCCCACTTCCAAAGCATCTAACTTTGCAAAAATCCCTTCTTTATAACTCATTCCCCAAGAAATGAGCCACGCCTTAGTACGGGTAAGAATTTGAGTGGCTCTTTTCGTGATATAAGATTTCTCAGCAATGGACCAATCAATGGCAGGGAATACATATTGATCTTTTTTTAACCCATCATACGAGGCGTCAAGGACACTCTCGTTGTCCTTAGTACCTTTTGGGATGTCAAATAAATCCAGCATCTGGATTTCTTCAATTTTCAACCTGCTACTGTCCTTTCTATGGATGGAAACCTCATCCTAAAGATCAACCCAAATATCTTCTAAGCTAGGAACATGTAGATATAAATTCTCGTATGATTTAAGGACTCCTCGGAAATCAAATCCATCTTTGTGCTTCATGTGCTTCTTCAATCAACTTATCACCTGGGAATCTGGGAAATCGGAAAGGATCACCCAGGTAAATGACCACCCGAATGTATGTGAACTTCTTGAACTACAAGAAGATACAACCCCATTTTGATACTTCGGACCATGCTTCGTTAGAGACTCTTCTTTTCCTTAGATCAGGGTTCATCCTGCAAATATTTTCATAAAAGAAAGCATCATTCACTCTTCTAAACTGATCTTTGGAACTTTTCATTATCAGATGAGGGAAATACCAATATATGTCTTTTGCTACCCTATCTCTGTTTGCATCTATCCCTGGATAATTTCTCATGCCAGCTGGTGTATAGGTGAAATACGACGACATATAGAATTTTCCCATAGTCAAGAATGTCTTCATCTGGGAACCAATCTCATCACTTTTGAGACTGCTCCAATCGATCCCTTGTTCGTTCTTCTTCATAATAACCATGAATTGATACATCCATCCTTGGAAGTCCCTTGACTTAGGGAGTCTAAATACTTGACTTAGCAAGGTGATGATGTTGCTGATTTCAAGGATGAAATCACTCCTGGGGACAAACTTGGGAAACTTTGAGACGGATGGCTTGGCCTTGATCAAGAACTTCTTATTCACATGCCTGATGCAGTCTTCTTGATCTTTATCCCAGGCTTTCTGTGATGAATTAAGACCTACGTTGACATATTCATGAAAGTTGGGTAATCTTAAGAGGTCATCAAAGTAACCCCCATCCAACTTCACTATGACTTCTCCTGCATGATTTTTCACTGAGCGAGAGTTCGAGTCATAATTGGAAGCACAAGACAAAATGAACTCAGGGAATTGAGCATACATTGGGAATCCTACTACAAGAGGGAGGCCACTATTGGTTATTGACTTCATCTAGGGGCTCTGAGAAGAATCCTTGGTTCTGTTCCAAAAATCCTCTATGTTAATTTTACCAAGCTCTGTATCTCGGATTTTGTAATTGTAATCTATGTAGGAGGGGGATTCCATTTTCTAGTACTTGTATTTCATCTTCCCTGACCTGTCTGAATTATCTTTAGATGATCCAGGATCCGACATGAGAAATCCTGAAGAAAGAATGTCTAGACAACTCTTATATGAACAATTAGACTTGGAAGCTTGCTGAGCAACCCCACAGACCTGCCACACTATCCGGATTTTAGGACTTGCAAAGCACCTGATGAAACCCGACACACTAGAATGTATGTCAGAAATAAATTCCTATTGGACTCTTCACAAAACTTGACAGACTGCAAAGAGTGTCAGAACTTAGTAGGTGTCAGACACTTGGTAAGACCCGATGCACTGGCGGAAACAAGGAGATGTTGAACACTTGATAAAACCCGATACACTGCAAAGTGTATTTTGGAGATTGATAGATGTCTAACACTTGATAAAACCCAATACACTAGTGGAACTTGGAGATTGTTGAGCACATGATGAAGCCCGACAAACGGCAGAAACAAGGAGATGTTGAACACCCTACAAAACCTGAAAATAAAGGAATCATGTTTTTGAGGTGTCAGGATATGAAAAATTCCCGCCATTTCACCAGTTAGGAATTTTAGATTTTTTCAATAACCAACAGGGTATATTCCATGGGATAAAATATAGAAACTCCCTGGGTGAATTCTAAACAAGAAATTTCAATGGAATTTAACACAAAATGAAGAAAACAACCTAAAACCCTAAACCTAGAGGAAAAATAGGAAAGGATGGAGAACATCAAAAGAATATTTCAAATACGAATCCAAAAGACCTCAAATCGGTAAGAAAAGTGAAATACCTTCAATAATATCGAAAAATAATCAAAATCAAAGCACACAATCGATCAAGAAGCTCGATCGGGTTTTGAGGTTGCAGGCACAAGAATGAAAACTCCACACAACAAAATTACAACCAGTAAAAATGACATGTAAAATTGGGCTATTTATAAAACCCTAGCATTAATGACACGTGTGCCAACTACCTAACAACTCAGAGTTAATGCCATGTCATTGTGCTTGGAGTGCCCAAAAACCTGATACAAAGGATTAGCTATCAATTCAGGTTTCAGATTTTGGGAAACAAATGACATGAAACATGAGATGTTTGGATGTTCTAAGGTTCCAAAAACCCGACACAAAGGAACATATCAGGTTTCGTGTTTCAGAATTCAAGTGACATGTAGCATGATTTTTGCAAGTCATGTTCCGATGTTCATGAGTTCCAAAAACCTGAAATACTGACTTGTTTCAGGTTTCGGGTTTCAGGAAACAATTTGTATATTGCATGTAAAAAAACATGTTTTCATGTTGTTGAAACCCGAAAACCCAAAAATCTCCTCAAAAAGGCATTTTAGGATATTTTTCCAAAAACATTATACGGTTATCTTAATTTTAGCTGGAATCACTAAAATGAGGTAACAACTAGCTCTAATTGAGAACTTTCTTGGTGACATCAAAGGAAGAGAACTCAGAATCTCTGGTTTTATCCATTGGGCTACAGAGTCTGAAAAAAGAATAAAACCAAAAAACAAACAAAGAAAGAAAGAAAATGGAAAGTGAACACACGACAGAAAACAAATTATGTACAATGCTAGAGAGCATCTTGCATTACTGATGGAACAGCTTCAGATGTTGACCACTGAAAGGTAGAGGGAGAAACTCTCCATCAAGGTATGATAGACAGAAGCTATTTTAACTATTTAGCTGATGTATTTTGAAAGGTCCTTTCTATAAAGAATCAAACTTTCCATGCATCCCTTTCTGCTCCCTTCTCTTATCCCAGAGAAGTACTAGATCTCCAATTTGGAAATCATGTTGCTTTGATTTCTTATCAAATATATCTTTTAATTTTCTTTGAAGATCTGTAATGTGATCGACCACCTTGCTTCGTTCCTCTTCTAGCCTAGATAGGTACATAACCCTCTTTTGGATAGAATTTTGAAAAGTTTCATCTTCAATTACTTTGGCCAACCATAAGGCGGGCAACTCTATGGAGATAGGGATCTCAGCATCAATTCCATACAGCACTTGGAAGGGAGACATCCCAATAGCTCATTTCAGAGTAATCCGATCTACCCATAACACATCATATAACACTTTGTGCCATGTCCTCTGGTTCTCATCCACCAGCTTTCTGATTATAGTGACAAGGTTCTTGTTGCTTGATTCAGCCTGACCATTGCCTTGAGGGTAATAGTCAGATGAATGAGCCAACGTAATCTTGAATCCATAACAAAATTCAGTCAACTCGTGGGATGAAAAATTGGAGGCACTTTCGGCAAAAATCTTGTGAGGCACGCCAAATCTGACAATTATATTTTCTTTGAGGAAGTTGCAGACAACTTCATAGGTTTCCTACTTGATGGGTGCAACTTCCACCCACTTGGTGAAATAGTCTATGGCAGTGAGCACGTAGTTGTGTCCCGCACTGGAGGAAGGATTTAATACTCCAATGAAGTCAATTCCCCACTGGAGAAAATTTTCTTCAATCACCACAGGCTTCAGGGGAAGAGCTGCTAACTTAGAATGACCAACAAAATGTTGACAAGCTTCACATTTGGACACCCATTCTGCTGAGTCTCGAAAGAGAGTAGGCCAGTAGTACCTGGCCCATTGAATCTTATAAGCTGTCACAGAGGAGGAGAAATGTCCTCCACATGCTAGATTATGGAAGGACTCCAGCAACCTCACCTACTAAGACTTATCAACATAGTGCAGGAATACACCATCAATACCTTTCTTGTATATTCCATTATCCAATAGGATGTATCTTGCAGATCTTAAATTAACTATCCTCTTCTCCTTTTGGCTTAAATGCAGGGGGAATTCACCATAAGTCAGAAAGAAAGAAATATTTGTGTACCATTCGTCGGTTGTGCTCACAAAAAGCACCATGGGAAATTTCGAAGAGGTATTTGTACGATGGAAAAGTGACAGGAGAGCATGGGAATCTACAAGTAACTCTTCCTTGCACACGACCTCCTGAGGTCATGCTGAGATAGCCGGTGGGAATGGAATATACGTGGGGTATAGAAAAACTAGTTAGGTAATCTTATGTCTTTGATACGCACTAATGGGATCTACGAGTCTAAGGCAAAGAAGGCCCTCCTAACCTGAATTAGTGTTATAGATCGGTCAGCGAGGATGACTATTCGAAGGCTCCAATCAATATCAAGCTCTGGCGTAATCCGATCTATAGGTTGTGGGATACGTGGAAAATGGCTTGGGATAGTTTCGTGTATGTCTCCAGACAGGGTCATAAGATGGATGATGGATGTATAGGGGATTCTATGGGTGATTCTCTAGCCTAGTCCATAAATCCTTAGCTTGATTAGCTATTATGTCTAGTGAGGATAATTGTGTGATAATGGTTGGTGGAAGTGGAGAATATCTAAATACTAATGTGCGTAAACCAACATCTACGTCTAATTGACCTGTGGAGTCATTGGGTTGTGGGATCTGCGAATCATAGCTATAATTTCGTGGTCGTTGTGGACCTCCTATGGTCATGCACGTAATTAATTCCTAATCCCTACTATCTAATAGTCGTATGCCTTTTCGGCCTCTATATTTAGAACTAAAAGTTGTGTAATCTTCTTAGAGTACCTTACAGGCATTCTGGCAACTTGAATTCTTAGGCTAGTGTCTATGTCAATGAGGATATCTCCTGCATCTGGCTGTGGGACCAAAGGATCACAAATGAATGCTTTCTCTCTTTCAATCCCTTCTACAGTCATGCAGATATCTATTTAGGGCAATCTGTAGTTTGGCTGATTTATCCAAAACATGTGTGTTTGGTCATCTTCTACGTTTAATCCTCTTACGTGTGAGCTGATCTGTTGTAGGTCTGTTGTTGTTCAGAATACTTGGATTCTAAGATTCTGGTCTATATCAGTTATTTTTGCAACAAGATTGGGCTGAGGCACTATTGGCTCGAATACGTATTCTCTGGGATCCCTAGGTCCCGTGATTTTCATACAAAAGGAAATGATATAAATTTAACTAATGACAGAATAAACTAACTACGCAAGATATATCTATGTATATTCCTCTATTTTGTATTATTTATTTATTTTTGATAAACTATTGAACATAATTGAAAGAAAAATTAGTTAATATATCTAGAAAGTGACAATTAATCTAATAACAGAATTTAAAAAAAACAAGGTAGCCGAGTATAGCTACTTGTCTGTGCAATTGTGAATCTATTCTAAATAATTAAATAACTAATCTAATCTATTTGAAAGACCCCCGATCTTACCTCATAAGTGGGAAATGAATCATAGTTTCTTAGAAACTATTAATCCCCACAGCTTCCCTGGTAATATCGAAAGCGAGATTAATTGAAATGAAATGATTCACTATTCTATTTGATATGTTTTTAACTAGAACTTTTGATAGCTTGAACCTAGATTTTACAGAACAGTGGTAAATACGATTATGTGTGGCTTTGTACCCTCAGTATGGTCTCCTCATTCCTTCGTGATCACGTGAATCCAGAAAAGTGTGTGATGTTAGCATCAACAAAAATTGGTATCAGAACAATGGCAGCTTTGGATGTAGACTGAATATAATGATAGGGATAGCGCAAGAGAACAGAGCTTGGCCTATGCAATTCCTAGTGGGATTTATTGCAAGTCATACAACACAAAATGTCCAAAACTTGAAACTATCCTTATGATGAACAAAACCTACAACTTTAATGGCTTCCAACTAAAAAAATGGAACTATCCTATCTCAATTGATTGTATGAAATAGTAACAACACTAGCACAAGAAGATTATGTGGCTTCTAGACAGCAAAACAAAACTAACTATGCATGCAACAAATAAAACTAATACAACTCCTAAACAAGAACTGAAAGACTAAAATTTGAAATGAGAGAATGAGAGGTGGCCCATTTACTTGACAACTAACCAACTATTTATAGAATTCCCATTTACCCAAAGGTGAAAACCAATTTGAACTCTTAACAATAAACAATGGAGAAACACTATTCCAGGGAACCAGAATCATAAATACGAGCAAAGGTGGTGAAAAAAGCTAGTAAATGTTGAAAATTATGCGAGTCATGATAAAAGGAATGTTCTAGAAAAATGGGTGAAGGACTGTCACCCTGAGCAAGGCAGCGGTTACAGGACCGTTTCCGTGTCTGGGCGGCGGTCATGAGACCGTCGTCCAGGTAGGGCAGCGGTTTCGTTACTGAAGACCAAAACACAAAGGAAAAGAGGGGAAAATAGCAAAACAAAGCACGTGGAGGCTAAGCGGGGCATGCGGGATGTTAACGTACACTTGGAGAGCTTTTCCAGATCCCGAACACCTTGCAAGGAGACCTGTATCATCTTTGGGGCACGTGTAACATTGTTTCAGTGGTGCAGTACCCTACATTTTTGGGTACGTACATATTGCCCCCTTGGAAAATCATTTTATCCATGAAGAGGCATAAAACGGTGGGTCTGAGTATGGCAGTCCTGAAATGGGAAGTTAGAAATTATACCTGACATGTCTGTGTGTCAAAATGATGCCATCCAAAATTCTCGCTACCTGTAAAATGAAAAGAGGACTCAAGTGCAAATAGATAAATAAATCAAAAAATAAATACTAAAAGAATATGAAATGAGGACTTACCATTTGCATGGGGGATAAGAACTTACCTCCGTCGGTGCTTCGAACCTGTGAAAAGGGGCATTCAAAACAAGTCAAGATGTTATATATGTAAAAATGGGCCCATTTTCCTATTCATTTACGCGTGTCGATTTGTTTGATTTTAAGCTCTGGGACCCACGGTGATGGTTTTTGATGAGAGTATAGTCAAAATGTTCATGACAAGATAGTGATCATGCCTTCATGAGTGGAACATCAACTTGCGAGATCACATGTTAGTTCTTCTTGATTTAGTGTTTTTACCCCCAAAATGTTAAAATGATGAAATTTTTGTCATGGGGGGATTATTTTTGAAAATTTCAGTGTTAATAGGGTCACTTAGGGGGGGCACCTAATGGGTAGGCTTTGTTTTAATCAAAATAGTCATTTTTTTGTGTTTTAGGTGTTTTTTAGGGCACGTGACCCATTTGAAAATTTGGGACACGACCGCCGCCCTGAGCAGGGCGACAGTTACATGACCGCCGCCTTTTAAGGTGGTGGTTATGGAACCGCCGCCCTACTCAGGGCGGCGGTCCTTTACAGAATGCCAAAAACTCAGTGTTTTGAGCCAAATTTTTCATTTTTAGTATTCTTATATGTTTTAATGATTTTTCCAATGTAATTTGAATACTAACTTACTCCGTTTGGGGTGTTTTTGGGTGTATGCAGGCAAACAAGGAATATTTCAGATGGAGCTGAGAGAGAGAGTGTGACTGGATTCCAGCAGTGTTGGATGCACTTTCTCAGGCTAAGCATGATACTCTTCAGAGGGCCAACATATTACGTATATCATGGGTTCCTCATGTCGCACCTTCTATTCACATACTTTGTGACTTGTTTTCATATTGGGATGTTGATCAGAACACTTTCTGATTTCTAGGAGTCATGGGTGAGTGGACTATCACCCTAGAGGATGTCTACCACATTTTGGGAGTCTCGATCATCAGGAGACAACTCACACTTGAGACAACGGGGTCGCGGGCTCAGATATCTCAGTGGGCTACATATATGGGAGACGTAGTTATCTCCACTGGTTTGAAGAAGGGGGTGAGGGTCTGTTCTATTCCTATCTTGCCTATCCCTTTGATTCGTCAAGCTATTATGGGGATCCTTGCTTTGAGATTGATCGGGGATAAGGGAGGGGACACCTTACTCTATTGTTGGTCCCCTATTATTGCACAGATTAAGGCACATAGCTGGATTTATGCCTGGGGAGATGATATACTTGGGACCACCTATCATGATTTATACCAGGTGGTTCGCTTATAGGGATATTCTTCGAGTCATCCGACCCTGGTCATGAGCTAGGTTTACAAACATATCATCCCTTATGGGAGAGGTGTAGAGGTAGTGGATCCTGGAGCCATGAGGGTAGTTAGATAGACAGAGATGTCAGTGCTCAGAGCACCCCACCAGCCAGTTGCTTCCCTGACTACTGATGATATGGAGGCCACACCTTATCAGGCCATGGTAGGGTTGTGGGGTGAGGAGACCCTCACGTTGATTTCCTACTCTACTGCATGGCAGCTTGTGGATAGGACGAGGAAGGTGGAGACACACCCCTTTGATCAAGTGCCTCAGCATCAGTTTGGCCATGTCTTATGTTGATATGCTTCCCCCAATGGTGCTAGTATTCATATCAGTTTGGGAGGCTATGGGAGGTCCTAGAGTCCGGGGTTGGAATTTTGTTACTCCTGGTGTCCTTTTTACAGCTAAGTAGGGTGGTATGTGCTCAAGAGATAGTTGGTGCTCCTCAGGAACCTTTAATTTGGATTACCGCCAGCCCTGCCCACAACAGCGACCACCCCATTGATATAGACTCTAAGTTTGAGGAGTTCATAGGGGGAGCAGATGGAGGAGGAGATTGAGGACATGGAGGTAAGGGAGTCAAGTGGAGAGGAGAATAGTGATCCTAGGTGGCATGACACTCAGGAGATCTTACATGCTAAGAGGGCAGAGTAGAGTGCGGAGAGGGTGACTCTAGTTTCAGGAGGAGTTTCCCTCTCAGGACCTAGGCAAAGAGGATGAGTCCGTAGTAAGATGCTATGTTGCCCGAAGCATAGGAGGAGGACATTATTCAGCGGTGGCATCTATGGCAGGCGCTATGATCCTAGCGATCCCTCTTGGAGACCTAGAGATCCGAGTGAGTTGTCACCCTTCTCTTAATATTTTTTTTTAGCTAGGATTTCTTTAGTTGCTATCTCTCCTTTTGTTCATCTCTTATTTTTATCTTTTGATTATTTCTTAATTTTCTTTTCTCCTTTTTTTGTAGGGACTGCTAATGAGTGGCGAGACTTGATTCGTCGGGTATGCATTAATACCCTGATGCTCCCCATGGAGAAGACTCGTACCAAGCTATCCGTGGATGCAGTGGAGCCTTCAACAGCTAGTAGACATAGCGATGTTATTTCCCCTCTATCTAGCATGTTTCCAAGATGGTGACTTCCCTCTGCAATGAGTTAGCCGAGGTATAGGACTAGCAGAGCATCTGATGAGGAGTCGCTCTCATAGCAAGGCTACAGCTACTATTCGGAACCGTGAGCCCTTAGTGCACTCAGAGCATCAGCATATTCGGAGTCCTAGGCGTGGCCATGTACATTTAGAGGGATCTCATAGGGGTTGATAGGCCACTTGGCTCTTTTTGTAGCTGACTCTTACCAGATTGTTTATATGATTTATTTTGTATTTCCCGAGCTCATTAAGCGTTTTAAACATGGCTAGCACATGATGGCATTGTACATAAAACTTGATTATATATATATATATATACTTCTCTTTGGATCAGACTCTTGGTGTCTAGGATTTTTTTATTCGTTTCCACATGTAAATTCTAATGTCATTTTTATATGCTTTTCAAAATGTATGTAAATGGAGAGATAAATGATACGAATGCTTTCTTTCTTTCTTTTTGTATTTCGTGATGCTAATATATGATAATGCAGACACAATGTGATCTTGAACTTAAGATTCTATAAAAAAAAAATTCCAGTATTTCATATAGTTTTGACAGAACGTGATGACAAGCTAGTATGATGAACGAGATGAACTTTCCCCACTTCTAACTCCATGCAACTAGTAAGATGCAAGGGCTCACCACCGAGAGCAAGAAAGGGTACAAGCTATGCCATTTATTGAATGGTAGTGATGAGAGATAGATAAAGATTATGTGGAACCAAATTAGGACACTACAAACCTATTCTACTCAAGTGACTCCATAGTTTAGAATGCAACTCGCTTTGCGGTTTATCCAAAATTAGATCCGTAGATGGCCACATGCTTGAAAAAATCTAGTTTTCAGGATTTCGAAATCTCTTGGAATTTTGGACTTCTGATTCATGTGTTTTTGACTCAAGATTTCAAATGTTTATTTGAAATTATTTGCTTTATGACTTTTAATGTTTATCTATCAAAAGGACCCCCTATACCTTGCCCCATGCTACCAGTAGGAAGCATGGGTTTATCACCATGGACAAGGCACATGTGAGTAAGGGTATCCCCATCCTTTCCCAACCCTATTTCACTAGTGAGAGACGTAATCTCAACACCAAAGGTTGGTAGGGCAAGGAAATGTGTAAAAATAAAATTTTCTATTTAATCTATTTTCGACTTACTTATTTGAGCAAAATGTCAATATGTTCTTATTTCCAAGGATATATATATATATATATATATATATATATAGATATATATATATATACGAGATAAATGTGACACTATAAATCTTCTAGAAAAGACTATAGGTAAGACATGTACCCTAGGAAGAAACCAAAAGTGAGAACAAGCATGCAGGTCTTGGTATGGCTACCGTTAAGAATTTTTCTTATCTACCCCTTTATTTGATGAAATGATTCCTGAAACAGTTAATGATGTTATGAAGAATGAAGAATTATGATTCGAATTCTTCTGCCAATATCATCATAAGTTTGTAATGAATTGCTTGAGAATAAGTTCCTTGATCACAAAATTTTACGAAACGAGTGGAAAAAATGAACCTAACTACATGAAGATGCAATGTAGATATAATTATACAAATAGTGCTGGTCGCTTATGCATAAAATCGTTTAAGATGCAAGGAATTGACTATTTCATTGAATTCCTTGCCTTCCAGTGTACATAAGAGATACGCACCATTTCCATAGTCCTTTGTGACTCGGTATGGGTCCAACCATTTGGGCCGGAATTTCCTTCCTTCACCGGTCTTCTTATCGATCCGGCTGTCTAGTCTTAGAACTAGATCTCCTTCATATATTTCTCGCTCATAGACCTTTTTGTTATACTGCCAACATATCCGGTCAGCATAGACTCTATGCCACTATTCAATGTCTAACCTGGCCTCATCTAGGATTTCTAGTTGGGAGAGGCGTGCTTCTCTATAAGCTTCTTCATCTAGAATCCCTTGTAGTGAGATGCAGAGACTGGGTATTTCAACCTCAAGTGGGAGAACTACTTCTGCTTCGAATACCAATGAGAAAGGAGTTAATCCTGTTGGTGTTCTTATTGAGGTTCGGTGGGTCCACAAGGCTAGATATAACTTTAAATGCCAATCTCGTTTGTTTTCTTTTACCATTTTGAGGAGAATAGCTTTCAACGTCTTGTTTGTTGCTTCAGCCTACCCATTAGCTTGAGGGTAATACAGGGAGGTTGTATGATGGTTTATTTTAAATTTACTGCATAGCTCACAGACCTCGTCATTCTTAAAGGAAGTGCCATTATCTAAGATAATGATTTGTGGGACACCGTACCTGCAAATGATCTGGTTCAAAATGAACTTGGCGATCACGGCACCTGGTACAGTGGTAAGAGGCATAGCCTCTACCCATTTGGTAAAATATTCGGTGGCCGTGATTATGAAGTTATGGCCATCTATTGATGAGGGAGAGAATTTCCCTATCAAATCTAGGCCCCATGTAGAAAAGGGCCATGGAGTCGCGATTGGTTGTAGAGCTTGTGCCAGCATGTGAATCTCGTGGGAAAATTCTTGGCATTTATGGCATCTACATACAAACTCTACTGCGTCGTGTTCTAGAGTGGGCCAGAAATAGCCCATCCGATGTATTTTGCGGGTAGTGGCATGACCACCAAAATGGCCTCCACACATTCCACTATGGGATTCATAGAGAATCTTCTTGGATTCTTCTGTGTCAACACACCTTATTCCATCGAAAGCCTTACGATAGAGCACTTGTTCTATAATAACGTATTTAGCCACGATAATGCGTAACCACCTTCTTTGTTGTGGTGTAACACCTTCTAGATATGTATGGTCCATGATATAATTAACAATATCAGTATACCAAGGACATTCAGAGATGGGAGGTCTGGTTTCAATGTAATATATGCATTCATCAGGAAAATCTAGATCTACTAGATCGCCTCCATCTAACGGGTTGTCGGCTAACCAATCTGTAATGATTTGTCCCTTAACAGACTTTTGGTTTACAAAAGTTAATTTGAATTCTCCCATTAAGGTTATAAAGCGTCCAACCTTTTTAGACAAGGACCCTTGCGTGAGGAAAGTTCGTAAATGGTCTGTTTTCACAATAACCCTTGTTTCTTGATTTAGCATGTAATGTCTTAAGCATTTGGTTACGAAGACTATGGACAAGGGCATTCTCGTTCTGCTTGCGTATAACATGTTTCATAATCGAGTAATGTTCGGCTAATGAAATAGATCACGTGTTCTCATTTTTCATCGTCTTCTTGAGCCAGCATACAGGCCAGCGAGACATGAGTAGCTCGTGAGTATAGAATTAAAGGGCAGTCTGGCTTAGGAGGCATTAGCGTAGGTTAGGTGACAATAAGAAACGCTTAACTACTTTGAAAGCCTCATTGCAGTCTTTGGTCCAATCGATACTATAATCTTTCTTGAGTAGATTATTGATTGGATGAATGACAAAGCTTAAATCTGGGATGAATCTTTAGATTGCACCGAGTTTCCCAAGAAATGACCTGATTCCAAACTCATCCAAAGGTTGGATCATTTCAAGAATAACTTAGGATTTTGGCTGGGTCTACATCAATCCCTTGTGATGATATGATGTAACCTAGGATTTTCCCTCCTGTCAGCACCAAATACACATTTTTTTAGGTTTTAGCGTGACTCTGTATTCGATCATAAACATGAAAGAATTATGTGGAGCACTTCCTGGTGATCATAGTGCTTCTTGGCCTTGGGAAAACAAGTCATCTACATAGGATTCCATGATTTTATGAATAAGATCATGAAATATGTATGGCATTGCCCGTTGGTATGTAGTGCCAGCATTCTTGAGACCAAATGGCATAATAGCATAGCAATAAGTTCCCCAAGGAGTTATAAAACATTGGTTTTGGCTTGGTCTTGTTTGAGATATTCTAATTTTATTGTATCCTGAGAACCCATCCATGAGAGACAAAAGCTCAAATCTAGCTGTTGCGTCAACGATGACGTCAATGGATGGTAACGGGAAGTCGTCCTTAGGGCATGCCTTGTTAATGTCTTGGAAGTCTATGTAGATGCATATCTTCCCATTCTTTTTTAGAATGGGGGAGGATATTAGATACCCACTGAGAATAATCAACTGGCTTGATGAATCCTACTTGGAGGAGTTTCATTACTTCTTCCTTCACCATGAGAGCTACCTTGGGTTTCATTGGTCTTGATTTTTGTTTAATTGGCTTTGCATCTGATTTTGGTGATGAGGTTATGTATCTGTGACGTGTGGTGTAATTCTTGTCATTTCTTTATAATTAAATGCAAAATCCTTTTGATGTTCTTTGAGGATTTGAGTGTGTATTTTTATCTCTTATGTAGTTAATGCAAAGATCCTAGTTTCAAGATCTTCGGTTCTTCCTCCATTCTGATGTTAATCTCAATTGTTTTTTTTCGATTAAAGAAGTGTTACCTTCTTCAAACTCAGATGGTGGCTGGAGGTAGTTCAAGATCTTCTCCATTCTCCACCCACGTATATGTCGAGCTCCGTTTATGGGGGAAGCTCTACCATGGGATTTCCAAAGTAAGGAAGACGAATGTGGTATTAAGGAAAAATCTACCATGTGATGGGTGAGATGTAACTTTGCATAGGCATTTAGGTAATTGAGAGTGGCTCTATCACTGTTAACGTGATCTAAGATATTAGATTTATTCTCAGCTATGTTCAATCAAAAGAGGGTTTGTTGATGTTTTCTTTCCTAACGGTTTAGTACAAAGGGGATACCATGAAACAGGTGTCTTCTAACTCACTGTTTGGAGTTAAATGTGAAGCTGAGGTTGCTATCGAATCTGTGAGAAGGTTTTTTTCTCATGGGATTGCCTCAATGGATATGAAGTACAAATTGTTTTCTCAAATCTAATACTGCTATTTTGTAGAGTTGTAAGTGTTTAGCTCTAGTCTCATACACCTCAGAGACTTTGGTTTACTATTAATTATGAGTCTCCTAACACTCTGATGTCATTAACACCAATCCTTTTAGCTATAATGAGACCAAGGAGGAGGGCTTCGTACTCAGTACTATTGTTTGTACATTTGATATTTAATTTAAAGATGAATCATAGGATCTTTCCCTCGGGAGAAGTAAAGATCACACCTGCCCCAACCCCATAATGACATCTAGCTCCATCAAAATGGAGAGTCCAATATTTACTTGGGAAGATGGATGTTGGGACATTCGTTACGTCTATTTCTTTTTCTTCAGTTAATTCTACCATGCAGAGTTCCTCTGCTGGAAGAGAACCAAATCCTAGGGTACATCTCATACCTATGGAATCAAATGGTAGGAAAATTGGCAACTCTTGCTCTAGTAATTTGACATTTTTTGCAATAGTTCCTAATGACACTATTTCTACAATGTTAGCCTCATCCTTGAGGGTTGGGATATTCTTGACCAGGTTCGTAACTTCTAGCTCCGTTGTAGGTATTAGATTTCCTTCTGGTTTTGAGTCAGTTGGTTTGTTAAGTTGGTTTGTTGGGAGTTCAAATGCAGAGTGAATGCCTAGCCTTTTTTTCAGATCTTCTAGGTGTATATCGAATGGTTTCAGATCAGATTTTGCTATAAATATCTTTCTTAAGTGCAAGAATCTTATTTCTTGAAATAACATAGAAGGGATTTCCTTCATATGGTGTATCCATGGTTAGCCAAGGATCATATTATAGTTGGTTTCCCGATCTATAATATAAAACTCAATGAGGATTGTTTTGGGTCCTAAGGTGGCTGGTAGTATTATAGTCCCAATCAAAGTGGCTTTAAGGCTATCATAGCCTCTTAGTGTATTCTGAGTCATGGAACAATTTGTTTCTCCATACCCTAGCTTTTGAAGGAAATAGAAGGGGACTATGTTAACTGCTACCCCATCATCAATCATTGCACATTTAACGTAATTGTTATAAACCCACACTTGTAAATATAAGTCTAGATCACCTCTACGTGCAATCTCAGTTTCTATTGGCATTTTGTTTACGTCGAATATAAACTCGATATCCCTATCTGGCTGTCCTGGAGGGTGAATATCGTAGTCTATATGGTTTACTTGTGTTTTGGGAGGTGGAGTGATGTTAATTAAATGACCTAAACCTAATTATTCTAAAAGAGAAACCCTATGGGTAGGAGAGTTCTTCAACAAGTCCAAAAAGGAGATGTGAGAGAAGGTCTTTGTTAGGTCATTAATTAAATCATAGGCACCTACGGGTTTTACTAATGTTTGTTAAATATTATCTGTCTCTAATGGGTAACTTAGATTTGGTTGAGAGGAATAATCTCATGTCCTTGTTATGGTTTCCACATGTAGTTCAGTGTCTAACTCCACTAAACTGACTATCTTGGCTCGTGGCTGATTTCCTAATTGCGGTGCGACAGGTGGATTTAGTGAAGTCAAGGTTTCATGATCATTGTTTCCTATCATTACACCCTTGTTTGTCCCATTTGGATTTAATTTGTTATTATTGTGATTTGGGATCGGATCATTGAAGATCTTGAGGGGTGCATTTTGAGGGGATACTACTCCCATGAAAGTATTTGGTGCAAGTGATGCAGGATCTACTAAGAACATATATATGAAAAGTTGTCTTTGTTCCTCTAGAAAATGTTGCATGAATTTATTATAATCAAGGAAATTCCTAGTGTCGTGGCCTCGAATTTTGTGGAAACCACAATACGAGTTAGGATTATAATTCCTAGGTTGCTAGTTTGGTGTGTGTTGTGGTCCAAAACTTTGATTAAACTGTTGACTATTAGGAATAAAGTTTTGTGTTTGTTGTCTTTGGTTTTGGTTTTGGTTTTGATATCCAGTTGTGTTTTGTCTTGGACCATGTGTCTGGATCTACCGTTTTTGCTGTTGTTGTTGTTGTGGACAATTAAAATCCACTGCATTGATTATTGGGGTAAAATTGTTGCTTCATTGATTATTAACCGGTGGTGGAGCACTTACAATATTTGCCTTTTTATTTTGGTCAATTACTCCATCTGTTGTCACTCCGCGATTCTTGTTAAGGATTTTAGGTCTTTGATTGGCATTTACTATACTAGGATAGGTCATAGTGTTTTGATTGGGGATGATTAACCTCCCATTTGTTCCATACGTCTTGCGACCGCTATCTATTGCAGCTTGATCTATTTGGAGGGAACTCTCAAGTACTTCATTGTAAGTCCTTAGTGGGAACTTCTAGACTTCTTCCTTCATCTCTCTACTGAGAGAATGAAGGAATAAATCACATAGTTCCATCTGATCCATGTTTGGAGAACTTTCCAAAGAATAAAGGACTGTATGCCATCTTTGGATGAAATGAGCAATAGATTCATTGTGTTCTTGCTTAATATGCAAGAATTCTTGTTCTCAATAGTTTGTTCATGGTGAATGCCTTGATGAACTCTGAAATGAGTTGTTTAAATGAATGGATGAAAGCTTCAGGTATTCTGTAATAACAATTGAGGGAAATGCCCTCTAAAGTTTTGGGGAATATTTTAGCAACAACCCCATCCCAAGGGAGTAGTTCTCGAATGGCTGTGGCATAGGCCTTGATATGTACATTCCGGTCTCCCTCCCCTTTGTACTTGGTCAAATCATGAAGAGGTATTGGAAGCATGATGCTTCATATGGTGAAGTCTAAAGGTTCTTTCAAATATTCTGAATAAGTTCCTATCACATAGGTTTCGACCATCGATGGCGCTTGCTAAAGGGGTGGATGTGGAATGGTTTGTTGATGTGGCATAGCATATGCATTCGCAGGGGCATAAGGAAATCCCTATGGTTGAGTGAACATGCTGGGATAAGAGAACATATCTCCTTGTGGTGACTTGGAATACATGTTTAAGTATGGAGGAGTATTACCCAGGAATGGATTGGTTTGTACTAGACCGAGAGGTATCATATTTTCCGTTAGAGTGGCATTAGCAATTACAATTCTAGTTGGAATTTGTTATGAATACTGAGGAGGCATGCCCAACGTGCATGTTCCTATGAGGACATCTACTTGGCTAGGATGATGTTGAGGGTTGGGGATTCCTACTTGCCTAAAATATGAATTTTGATTTGCTTGAGAAAGCTCCAGCCCTCTAACCTTTTCAGCCAAGGCAGAGATGACCTCTATTGGTGAAGACACAGTATTTTTCCTCAACGGCATTTTTTGTATTATTTGAGGTTGCAAAGGTGTATGATACCATGCTATGAATTGGTCATTATCCTACCAAGATTCACCGAGGGGATTTCCCATAGATGGAGGAATGGGGGTGTTTTCTTGGAATATAGTATCAAATTGTACTTGTAAGCTTCCTATAGGTGGGTACATACTTTGAGAGTGTTGTTCACTCCTTACATAGCGTGCTAAGTATTCATCATCTAAAAATTGATGTGGATCTGATTGTCTACTGATTTGAGGTCTAAGAAATACCTGAGGAGATGAACTAGATTCTCCCATGAGCATCATGTTGTTCAAGCCTGTTGGTCGTCAAATATGACTTTTAAGAACAACAGTCAGGGGACAAGAAGTCCCTCCTCTTTAATGGGAGAGGTTCCCTTATTTAGAAACAAACCTATTTACAACATGTACAAGACATGATTTGTTGGTTAAACTTGGATATTACGAAAGTGTTTTCTATGAAGATCATCAATTACAAAAAGGACTGAGGAAATGTAAGTACGGGAAAGAGCAGAAAGGCAACATGTAGAATTATAGATATCAGAGTAATTCTTTATGTATATGAAGTCACAGTGAATTGAAACAAGATCATTTGCATCAGATAAATAAGATGGAATTCAAAGACACAAAGTTCTGTAAATAACATCTGCTAGAACACAAAGTTTCTTAACATAACATAGATTCATTAATCAAGGACACAAAGTTCCTTCTTGGTTATACAAGATCACCATGCTTGCAAAGTCGAAGAGTATGCAATCGGTAAGACCAATAAACTTGAGACAAATGATCTTCACAAAGAAAATAAATGAAAGCTTAGGAATAACAGAGATCAGATAGACAAAGAATGGAAAGTCCTTCTGTATTGATCTTCTTTATGATCTATTTACACTTTTCTAGAAAATAAGCCAAGTTCTTCCTTTCTTGAATGGCGTAAAGAAGGCCATTATATAGCTTACAATTCAGTTACTCTTCATAACCGTTTCTTTTAACTAAAGAATAGTTAAGGACTGCCAACCGTAGTACCTCAACCTATTACAAAGAAAACAGAAAAGAAAGGGAAGAAGAGAAAAGAATGGGGAAGAAGACAGGTGGCCAGTCACTGAGAGGGACCCACTGACTTCAGAATCCGCTGCTTGAATTTCTTTAATGACTCAGCTATATCTCTGCCACGAGGGACTGATGTGTTGGCCGTAGACTAAGTCTAAAATCCAAAACATTTCTCCATCTCTTTATCAAACTCAACATGAGTATGATAATCTTTATTTTCTTCTCCAACGGCAGATTGAAGAGAGCAGATTTCCTTCATTTTCTCTTTGGAGATTGATTTTTCCTTGAATATATTATCTTTGACAAAAGCTCTAAACTGAGCTTTGATTTCTTGCAAGGAAAAGGAAACACCAGAATTTTCATCCTGAAGATGACAGTGTATATCTTTGAAAGCAGAGACAACCAGTGTCTTGAAAGCTTCACCCTTCTGCCAACTGTTCTTTAGTTCTCCCAAAGCCTCCTCCAGGAATTTGATCTTTGTATTGCTAGTATCAGATCCGCAACCTAAATTCGGGGAGGAATTACAGAGAAAAGGGATACACATGCAGGGAATTAGGTCACAAGGGTTCGAGCAAGGGTAGCATGGAAACAATGTAAGAATTGCAAAGGTGGCTTGCTCGTTATATAGCCATTGAGGAGAGAGAAGGGTGATCAATGCGCATTAAATTCATATCTATCAGTTTGAAAAACAACATATTCGGGTAGAGCGGGAAAAACTAAGTATGAATGGCATTTGGTTTGCTTGGGACATGTGAGACACGAATGCGCGAAACACGCGGTTCGAGTGATTCGGGTGAAACAGGGAAAAGATGCACAAATGCATTTTGGGACATTTGGGATGAAAACGCGTGAAGGACGTGGTTCGGGTGTTTCAGCCGAAAATGGAACAAAAAGGCCTGCTTGACTTGGGAATTTGGGACATGAAAGAGTGAAGTACGTGGTTCAGGTGTTTTAGCCGAAAATGGAACAACTTGCACTTTTTGACTTGGGACATTTGGGACAAAAAGTTTTGAAGTACGCGACTCAGGCGGTTCGGGAGAAAATGGAACAACTCGCACAAAAAGTTTGGGACACTTGGAACATGAAAGAGTGAAGTACACGGTTCAGGTGTTTCGGCTGAAAATGGAACAGCTTGCATAATTAACTTTGGGACATTTGGGACGAAAAGTTTCGACGGGCCCGAAAATGGAACAACTTTGGGGATTTCAGCCAATCGGGGAATAGAGCGCACTTTTGAACTTGGGACAGTTGGGACGAAAAGTTCCGAAAGGCCCGAAAATGGAACAACTTTGGGGATTTCGGCTGATCAGGGAATAGAACGCACTTCAAAACTTGGGACACGCGGGACAAAAATGTCTGACAGGCCCGAAATACATACAAAATGACCCAAAACGTAGATTTTCTCAATTTCACGACTTCGGTACATTAGAGAAAACACTTAAACTCAAAATTTTGAAATTTTTTACTTTCATCAGAGCAGGGAATTTTGAGTGGACAACAAAGCCTAAAGGTTCAACTTGTTGTGTTTGAGTGATCTGATCCAACTCCTATGTTTGGAAAGAAGAACTATATCTAGTCCTTTGAGGCGGAGTTTTTGTTGAAAACCAGTTAGTTGAATAGTTGTCACCCCATGCTGAGAGTGAGGGTGATGGTTGTCTATTCAGTTGATCGTAGTATGCTTCAAGACCTAGGAGAGGTCTGCCATATGCATCAAATCCCGACTTATTTAGGGGGTATATGAATACCCACAGAATAATGGGAAAGGGATAAGGTGGATGGAAGGAATGAAAATAAAAGAGGAAGAACTATTTGATACATGTCAATTTCACCAATTTTGTACAATGGAAAAGTGAAAAGCAAGCATAAGAATCTACAAGTAACTCTTCCTTGCACCCGACCTCCCGAGGTCGTGCCGAGACAGCCAGTGGGAATGGAATATACATGGGGTTTAGAAAAACTAGTTAGATAATCTTATGTCTTTGACACACACTAATGGAATCTAAGAATCTAAGGCAAAGAAGGCCCTCCTAACCTAAATCGATGGATAGATTGGTTAGGGAGGATGAATGCTCGAAGGCTCCAATCAATATCGAGCTCTAGCGTGATCCGATCTATAGGTTGTGGGATACGTGGCAAATGACCTGGGATTGGTTCATGTATATCTCTAGATAGGGTCATAAGATGGATGATGGATATATAGTGGATTTTATGGGTGATTCTCTGGTCTAGTCCAGAAATCCTTAGATTGATTAGCTGTTATGTCTAATGAGGATAGTTGTGCGATAATGATTGGTGGAAGTGGAGAGGACCTAAATACTAATGTGCATAAACCAACATCAATGTCTAATTGACCTATGGGATCGTTGGGTTATCGGATATGTGGGTCATAGCTATAAGTTCATGGTCATTGTGGACCTCCTATGGTCATGTGCTTAATCAATTCCTAATCCCTAATATCCAGTAGCCATATGCCTTTTCAGCCTCTATATTTAGAACCAAAAGTTTTGTAATCTTCTCATAGTACCTTATAGGTGTTCTGACAACTTGAATTCTTAGGCTAGTGTCTATGTCAATGAGGATATCTCATGTTTCTAGCTATGGGACCAAAGGATCACAACCGAATTTTTTCTCTCTTTCAAGCCCTTCTGTAGTCATGCGAATATCTATTAGGGTAATCTGTAGTTTGGTTGGTTTATCCAAAACGCGTGTGCTTGGTCGTCTTCTATGGTTAATCCTCTTAACTGTGAGCTGATCTCTTGTAGGTCTATTTTTGTTCAGAAGACTTGGATTCTAAGATTCTCGTCTATGTCAGTTATTGCTATAACAAGATTGGGTTGAGGCACGATTGGCTCGAATACGTATTCTCTAGGATCCCTAGGTCCCATGACTATCATACAAAAGGAAATAATATAAATATAAAATGAAAGTAAACTAAACTAATTATGCAAAGTATATCTACAGCATATATATATTCCTCTGACAAATTATTTGAATAATTGAAAGAGAAATTATTTAATATATCTAGAAACTGACAACTAAACTAATAACAAAATTAAAACAAACAAAGAAAGCTAAGTATAGCTACTTCCCTGTGTAGCTGTAAATCTATTCTAAATAACCAGATAACTGATCTAATATATTTGAAAGACCCCCAATCTTACCTCAGAAGTGGGGAATGAATCATATTTTCTCAAAAACTATCAACCCCCATAACTTCCCCAGCAATATCGAAAGTGAGATTAACTTAAATGAAATGATTCACTACTCTATTTGATATGTTTTAACTAGAAATTTTGATAGCTTGAACATGGATTTTGTAGAACAGTTGCGAATCTAGTTATGTGTGGCTTTATCCCCTCAGTTTGGTCTCCTCATTCCTTCATTGCTCATGTGAATCTAGAAAAGCGTGTGATGTTAGCATCAACAAAAGTTGGTATCAGAATAATGGTAGCTTTAGATGCAAAATAAATACAATGTGAGTAGGAGAGGGATAGCGCAAGAGAACAGAGCTTGGTTTATGTAATTCCTAGTGGGATTTATTGCGAGTCATAAAACACAAAACATCCAAAACCTAAAACTATCCTTTTTGACGAACAAAACCTACAACTCTAATGGCTTCCGACTGAAAAAATGAAACTATCCTACCTCAATTGATTGTATGGAATAGTAATAACACTAGCAAAAAAAGATCATGTGGCTTCTAAACAACAAAACAACACTAACTATACATGCAACAAACAAAACTAACACAATTCCTAAGCAAGAACTGAAAGACTAAAATTCTTAAATGACAGGATGAGGGGCGCAATTTTTTTTGGAGACCATTTGCTTGTTATCAAACCAACTATTTATATAATTCCCATTTACCCAAAGGTGAAATCAAAATTGAACTCTTTTACAGTAAACAATGGAGAAACACTATTCCAGGGAACCAGAATCATAAATACAAGAAAAGGCGGTGAAAAAAGTTGGTAAACATTGAAAATTATGCGAGTCGCGATAAAAGGAATGTTCTGGAAAAATGCGTGAAGGACCGCTGCCATGAGCAGGGCAGCAGTTATAGAACTACCGCCCTGTCTGGGCAGCGGTCATGAGTCTGCCGCCCAGGCAGGGTGGCAGTTTTGTTACTAAAGACTAAAATGCAAAGGAAAAGAGGGGAAAAGAGAAAGACAAAGCACACTAAGGCTAAGCGGGGCATGCAGGATGTTAACATACACTTGGAAAGCTTTTTCAGATCTCGAACACCTTGTGAGGAGACCTGTATCATAATAGGGGCACTGTAACATTGTTCTAGCGGTGCAGTACCCTACATTTTTGGGTACATACAGTATCCTCACTTTTTTTGCATTCTGTCTCAGCATTATTTTCTGTAATCAATTGGCACAAGCCCCTTCCTTGTACTAACTTGGTAGGTCTGATGTCCAAGTCATACTCTTGAACCTTAGCTATCTAGTTACCCCGTTGACTACCCAACTCTTTTTGAGTCAATATGGATTTAACTACAGTATCAAGAATGAGAACGAGGGTATGAGAACTCAGCACGTAATACCTGAAGTGTTTCACTACTCTCACCACCACATAAGCATACTTTTCAATTTGTGACATTTTCAATTCATGTTCTTTCAATGGGAAGCTCATGAAAACGATGGGAAGCTTCAATTGCTTCTTCATTTTCCTACATCAAGATGGTTGATACTGTATGAGTAGAAGCGTAGCTATATATGATAGAAATATTTCTTGAAGTCTGGACATACTAGAATAGGGGCATGTGCGATTGCCGTTTTGACTTCTTCGAAAGAAAGTTTCCCTTTAGTGCTCCATCGAAATGGATTTTTTCCCTTTCATCATCCCAAGGATATCCTTATTTTTATCAGCAAAATTAGGTACAAATATTCTATAGGAAACTAACCTTCCTAAAAAAGGAGTGCACCCCAATTTTGCTTGTGGGTAGGGTAAGGATTTGAATGGCCTTCACCCTCTCTGGGGTCAATCTTGGTTTCTTCTCTAGTCACAATATGACCCAGCAACTTTCCTTCTGTCACTCCAAACATGGACTTTTTAGGATTTAATGAAATCCCATGACTTTTGCACCTTAAGAGTACCTGTTCCAGGTGATCATAATGATCACTTCATTTTTTAGAGAAGACTGTCAAGTCATCCAAATACACAACTATGACCTTGCCCATTAAATCTCTGAAAGCTAAGTCCATAGCCCTTTGAAACATGGCTCCGGCGTTAATCAAACCAAAAGGCATTCTCCTGTAAGAAAAGGTTCCCCATGGAGTGGTGAATGTTGTTTTATGTTGATCTTCAACAGCTACCTCAACCTGATTATACCCAGAAAATCTATCAAGCATGGATAACATTTCTGCTCCAGTGACAGTCTGTAATACTTGGTCCATGATGGGCAATGGATAATTGTCCTTTAATGAAGACTGGTTGAGATTCTGGAAGTCAACACAAATTTAGATTTCACCGTTCTTCTTTCTCACAGGAACAATGTTTGCAACCCAGGTGGAATGATGGATCGTAAAGATAATCCTTGCATCTAACATTTTCTGAATTTCTGCAAGAATAGTCCCTGAGATCTTGGGGTTGTAATGTCTCTGCTTCTACCTGTGGGGTTTAACTTCAGGCTTCAAAGGAATGCTATGTTGCACATCCTTGGGCTTGAAAGACTTTAGATCTGCATATGACCATGCTAGGACGTCCATATATCTCTTCAAGAGTGAAGAGAATATTTCTTTTTCCTTTGGTGAATAGGATTTACCGATGTTTACCATCCACAGGTTGATCAGCAGAACCCAGGTTAACTTGATCTACCTCTGACAAGGAAGCACCTTCATCTTTCCTTTTACTCTGAATAAACCGGTCATGTTTGTCAAACAAATCCTTCCAGACAAACCAATCCCTTGGGAATATTGTTGCCTTTTATCTAAATGAACTCACCGTCAATATCTTGATATGAACTTAAAACAAATTCGTGGAAAGATGATTTTGATCCTTCAAAATATAGTTCACTAAAATTATCGGCTTTTTTAAGGAAAGATAATACCTATTGATCATCATTGAATACTTGCCAATTGTGTTGAATTATTTGGAACAGTGGGATGGTACACAATTTCGATAGTGTATGTGTCTTTTTTAAACTATGGATGAGGAAGGAGAAGGGATGTAGACATGGCCAATGAATCATCTTTGTTGTTATAATCCCTCAAAATTTCCTTGATAGAAAAATCATAGAAGCATTCTACACTGTCCCATACTTTGTTCCTGTAATGCTTTAGGTGCAATCATTTTTCACTTGATAAACCCCTTTCACTTGATTTATAATGAACTCCACATCTCCTTGCACTTTGAGGTTTCAGATTCCTTTTTTTCTTAACATTTCTAATCCTAATAGAACACCTTCATATTTAGATGTGTTATTAGTATTATCAAATTGCAACTTGAAAGCAAAGGGAAAGATCTAGAAATCTTGAGATATAAGAACTACATTGGCATCTGATCTAGTAGTTGAACAGCTTCCGTCGAAACTTGAGGGTCCAAATACCATTAGGATCCTCTTCCTTAACATTTTACAGCTGGAACCTATGATGTCATGAAATAATTCCCTAAGCCAACATCTTTGAAAAGAATTTGAGCCTTGGGGTCATCCGATTTAGTGACTAAATACTTCACTTGAGGCCCAAGATGGAGAATAAGAGGAGCCCCATTAACTGGAATTTTAGCCTTGGTCCAATCCATATTGATCTCTCCTCCAAAATCTTTACAAAAATTTCTTCCTAAAAGAATACTGTAAGCAGCTAGCATATCAGCAACCAGAACGGCCACTTTTACTCTCTTCTCTGAGAAGGTGACAAATGAAAATTGTGCATCTTTTATTTGACCAATCAAGGGAACTTGCTTGGTTTCCATGGAGTAACACCATTTTTGTGATTTAGTCAAATTAATTCCAAGGGCATGAGCTAATTTTATACAGGAATCATGTTATCGGAAGCTTCTGAGTCAATTATACAACTGACTGAATTTGAACCCATTTATGAGTAAAGACAAATAAAACAGTTCGATATTTCCTGGAGAAGAAACAGAGGTCATATTAGTCTGAGGCAAAGGTTGAGTAGGACTTCACAAAATTCCTTTTGAAGATGAAGGGACAATAGTCTTGCTTGTAATAAATTTGGCAAATCTTTTTAAATTGCTTAGGATTTGACTTAAGATATTATTCTTTTGACATTTGGATCTTTGTTATTTTTACATAGTCAATAATGTTAAAAGAAGTATATGAAGGAATGATGGTAGGCTCAGTTCTAGTTATATTGGTTTGAGTTGAGGTATTGGTCTTTGTAGTAGGAGAAGGAGAATAAGAAGAAGTTGTTACCTTTTTAGTTTTATCCTTTTCAGTTTGTGGTGAGATAGGAGAGCCTCTCTTGGCCATGATCACAGGAGCTTCTTTATTCTTCTCCCTAGAACCTTCAACTCAGTTTTCTAGGATTCTGAGATTGGGATTGAGTGAAGACCACAAATGACTAACCATCATGTTAACATCCGTCTTCCTCATATTCCAAATACCCAATGCTGGAGTCGCCATCTGAATCGTCATAGGACTCATCAACATATCCTAAAGCTTCAAAAGCTTCGTGAGAATCTTGTTCTTCTGGTTCTTCATCTTCTTCGACTATCTCCACTATAGCATTAAGAGGAGGAGCTTCAATAGCTAGTCTTGGTTGAGCAGCAGTTAACCGCGGTCTATCTCTTGTGGGAGTGCCATTTATATTATTGAAATTCCATCTAGGAATATCCCGATACGGAAACGTTGCTCACCTGTTGAGACATTTTCTTTTTCAAAGCGATCAATTCATTAGCCATCTTCTGAATCATTGGATCAGTATTACTCTAAGAAAAATTCTGATTTTTAGGCTTGGATGATTCTTTTCTGATCTTTCCAGCCAGAATAAGATTTTCTTCTATTTCAGTGGCTGTGGCTTGAGTGGCCAAATTGGGGATAATAGATCTTCTCAACAAGAAGCTCACATCTAGAGGTTGAGCATTGATGAAGAAACACTTCTGATTTTCAAGAGTAGGAACAACGAGGTCTGGAATCTTGTGGATCAGCTTGTTGAATTTGGCTATGAAGTCCCGCATGGGTTCGTAAGGCTCCTTCTTCATGTGTGTAAGCTGTGCTAACAAGGTGTGAGAATCTTCAGTTGGTTTGAACCTTACTTCAAATACAGATCTCATGGTAGCCTAGTTGGTAATACATGCATTCGGGAGATGGTAAAACCATTCCACTACCATACCATGCAATGTTTCGATGAAGATTCAAATAGAGACATCTTCGTGAGCAACCCCAAGAACACCGCATGCTAACAAAGAATGAGGCAATGTGTTCATCACGATGTTATTTCCCATCACCGTTGAACTTAGGAATATTCTTCCATGATCCATGAGGTAGGTCATGTAATGGTGGAGTAAGGGAAAGAGGACCAATAGCTACGCCCCAAGGCATAGGTTGTGTTGTCATTCTTCTAAATGAAGTGTGAATAGGAATATGAATATCTGACAAGAACAATGCACGATAAGTTGCAGAAACTCCTTGTTCTTGAGGAATCCAAGTCCTTCAGATGGGCGAAGAACTTCTTTCCCAGCTAGATGCAACACTGTTGGGTGAAAGCCTGAAATTATGTTGTTGAAGTAGATCAAATAATGGATCAGTTTCACCCTTGGCTCAGCTTAACTGAGTGAAAATCTACCTGGCCACCTTGAACTAGAAAATGGATCTTCTTAAAAATAAGGCAAATACAGAGTCGCAGACACCAAAAAGATAAGCTTAGTCTTATCAATCCGTATTTCCCCAGTAGAGTCACCAAAACCTGGTGGTTGGATATTTTTTCATGTCAAAATATGAGGTTCAACCATAGTGCATAGGATTAAATCCCTCCTCAAAGACAGGTGAGGCTACATGTTTATTACTAATCTAAAACACAACAGAAATAATATGTACAGTATTCACACTATTATAACCATTGGGGTTGGGGTGTAGAATTCCAAAATCCATATCCACACTAGGTGGAGATGTTTTATTTTTGAAATGGAATGGATCAGAAAGGAATGATGGAAAAACACAATGGAAAGGAAATGAGAGGAACGTATTTTCTTTCGAGTAAACACAGAGCACGAAATAATCATACGAGCTTTAGATAACAAAAATGTAATGTTTGAAATGATTAAAACGATCAAGATGCTAAACAAAGAATAGCTTAAGATCATGAACATAAGAACAATATCTTAAGAAAGATACATCTCACAACACAAAGTTTGCAAAATAGCATCAGTTTCTATTCCTCAAATGATTAAAAGAAAACAAAAAGTATTTCTTCTTCACAATAGATCTCAATATTCCAAAAATATCAACCCTTTGGAATGCATAAGCATCCCTTATTTATAATAAAAGGTGTTGAGAGAAAATAGGATAAATCCTAGAAAATAGTCTTTTAAATGAGAGTCCTATTTTTCTTGACTCTCACGTAGGAGACCAAGTCAAAATTTTCTTCCTATGTGACGAAACAAAAATGAAAAAGACATGTTGATTTCAGGATTGAAATGACATGTCACATTGTGCTTATTCTGTATCATCATCTTTGTCTTCCTCCAACAAATCCTGCTTGTCCCGAAATTCTAGGAATTTTTAGATTATACCCTACATCTCATTTTCATCAGGTGCGGTGGAATGATCACTCAGAACTTCACATGTTTCCTGAGTATCACTAGCGTTTCCAGGAAGCTTTTTCAGTCTCTTGTTGAGTTTCCTCAGGGTCTCCAAAGAATGTTCAATTTTCACAAACCTGTCAATGATTTCCAGGCTGAATCCATAAGTTGGTTCATGCTAAATTGATTCTTGGATCTATTTGTAAAGATCATCAATAGGTAGGATACCCGAGCTTTCACTCAACACCTTAGCACAGATCTTGACTAGCTCTTCTTCTAAGTCATTCTTGCCATCGACCAATTGATCTCTTGATTCCCTCAATTTGCTGCAAGCTTCATTGAGAATCTTTATTCTGAATCTAATGGATTTGGTTAGTTGAAAATGTTTATCCCCATGTGGAATGATGCCTTCTTCGACCAAGATGCGAGATGGAACCTACATCATCAGTGTTTGGAGAGCTTCAAAAGTCAACTCTAGGTTCCCAATTTCTACTAAAAAACTCATCATCAATTTTCTCTCCATCCTTCTTTATATTCTCCATGGATTTGTAGACTTCCATAGTGTCCTCGATGACTTCTTTTCCTTGCAGGAGCAGCCTTTGGATCCATTCATCGACCATTCTCCCCTTCTCATTAATCTTCTCGATCATGGGTACTAATGAGAAATCAAACCCGATAGGAGTAGAGGATGATGGTGTTGACTCAAGAGGCTTTGAGAGCTTGAGTAGCACTTCTGTTAGCTGTTGTACTTTCTCTTTTAACTCATCTCTGTTTGCCTTAGTTTCCCTCAGCTTCTGGCACAACACATTCATGGCATCTTGTGCATCCTGTTGTGCTCCCTCTATTGTTACTTTCCCTAGAGCCACCCTTGTGATTTGATAATCTGTGACCATTATATCATCCTTAGTTTTATCAGCCACGGGAGTAGCAATCTCTACAAATTTATGCCCTGAGGCATCCACTAAAATCCTTGAGACTGTTTTGGGTTTCTTGGCCGACTTGGTAGGAGTGACCTTGAGGGAACTGAAATCAAAGGCTGGTAATGGAACAACCACCTTCCTCTTCCTCGGAGTCTGATCTACTAACCATTGAGGTGTATTGGAAGAATTTTCTCCCATTGTAGGTGTTATGGTCACATCTTTAGGTGGAGGAAGGTTAGCTTGTGGAGTGGTAACCACTAGTAAGTGTAGCGTTCCATGGTAATGGATTCAGGGAATGAAGGTGCAGTAGGAGGAGGCATGTCCATGGTTAACTGGGGTCCAGTGGGGAGAGGTGAGAGGCCAGAGAAGATACTAGCCATAGCTGAGGAACTTGGTGAAGAAATTTGAGACAAGGAAGGTTGAATGGGAGGAGGCAAGGATTCCAGAATTAGAGCTTGAGAGGTGGGAGGAAGACTTACCTTTGATGAACTGTCTACCAAAGGAGGAATGGAAGGTTGAATAATCTCTTCTCTTGAAGGAAGATTCCCTTGTTCTAGTTGTGGAGGTGAATCAGGAACCTCAACTATTTGTGGGAGAGTGGCCACTGGTGTAGTTACTTGATCTTCTCCCTTTCTTACAAACTTAACCTTCATTGGCCTTTTGGAAGGGTTCTTATCCTTTAATTTTTTTCCTTTTGAGGGTCCCACTTCCAAAGCATCTAGCTTTGCAAAACTCCCTTCTTTATAACTCATTCCCCAAGAAATGAGCCACGCCTTAGTACGGGAAAGAATTTGAGTGGCTCTTCCCGTGATAGAAGCTTTCTCAACAATGGACCAATCAATGGCTAGGAATACATATTGATCTTCATTCAACCCATCATACGAGGTGTCAAGGACACTCTCATTGTCCTTAGTGCCTTTTGGGATGTCAGATAAATCCAGCATCTGGATTTCTTCAATTGTCAACCTGCTATTGTCCTTTCTTCGGATGGCAACCTCATCCCGAAGATCAACCCAAATATCTTCTAAGCTAGGAACATGTAGATATAAAGTCCCGTATGATTTAAGGACTCCTCGGAAATCAAATCCATCTTTGTGCTTCATGTGCTTCTTCAACTTGTCCTGAAGCTCATGCACCATGTTCTTAGCTTTGACCACCATCGAGCACGTGTACCTTCCGATGGAAATAGGGAAGGATATGACAGCCTTGTGTTTGCTTTGTTGGAATTTGTGGAAATCCAACAATTGTCTTACCAACTCCATTAGGATCAACTTATCACCTGGGAATCTGGGCAATCAGAAAGGATCACCTGGGTACATGACCACCCAAAGGTATGTGAACTTCTTGAACTACAAGAAGATACAACCCCATTTTGATACTTCAGCCCATGCTTCATCAAAGACTCTTCTTTTCCTCAGATAAGGGTTCATCCTGCAGATATTTTCATAAAAGAAAGCATCGTTCACTCTTCTGAACTGATCTTCAGAACCTTTCATTGTCAGCTGAGGGAAGTACCGATATATGTGTTCTGTTACCCTATCTCCTTTTGCATCCAACCCTGGATAATTTCTCATGCTAGCTGCTGCATAGGTGACATATAACGACATATAGAATTTTCCCGTAGTCAAGATTGTCTTCATCTGGGAATCAATCTCATCACTTATGAGACTGCTCCAATCGATCCCTTGTTCGTTCTTCTTCATAATAACCATGAATTGATACATCCATCCTTGGAAGTCCCTTGACTCAGGGAGTCCAAATACTTGACTTAGCAAGGTGATGATGTCACTGATTTCAAGGATGAAATCACTCCTGGGGACAAACTTGGGAAACCTTGAGATGGCTGGCTTGGCCTTGATCAAGAACTTTTTATTCACATGCCTAATGCAGTCTTCTTGATCTTTGTCCCAGGATTTTTGTGCTGACTTAAGATCTACGTCGACATATTCCTGAAAGTTGGGTAATCTTAAGAGGTCATCAAAGTAACCCCAGTCCAACTTCACTATGACTTCTCCTGCTTGATTTTTCACTGAGCGAGAGTCCGAGTCATAATTGGAAGCACAGGCCAAAATGAACTCAGGGCATTGAGCAGACATTGGGAATCCTGCTGTAAGAGGGAGGCCACTGTTGGTTATTGACTTCATCTAGGGACTCTGAGAAGAATCCTTGGTTCTGTTCCAAAAATCCTCCATGTCAATGTTACCAAGCTTTGTATCTCAGATGTCGTAATTGCAATCTATGTAGGAGGGGGATTCCATTTTCTGGTACTTGTATTTCATCTTCCCTGACCTGTCTGACTTATCTTTAGATGATCCAGGATCCAACATGAGAAATCCTAAAGAAATAATGCCTAGACAACTCCTATCTGAACAATCAGACTTGGAAGCTTGTTGAGCAACCCCATAGACCCGCCACACTATCCAGATTTTAGGACTTGCAAAGCACCTGATGAAACCCGACACACTAGAATGTATGTCAGAAATAAGGTCTTGTCAGACACTTCACAAAACCTGATAGACTACAGAGAGTGTCAGAACTTAGTAGATGTTAGACACTTGGTGAAACCCGATGCACTGGCGCAAACAAGAAGATGTTGAACACTCGAAAAACCCGATACACTGCAAAGTGTATGTCAGAGATTGGTAGATTTTTGACACTTGATAAAACCTGATACACTGGTGGAACTAAGCACTTGATGAAGGAGATATGTTGAACACCCTGCAAAACCTGAAAATAAAGGAATCAGGTTTTTGAGGTGTCAGGACATGCAAAATTCCCACCATTTCACTAGTTAGGAATTTTAGATTTTTTCAATAATCAATAGGGTATATTCCATGGGATAAAATAAAGAAACTCCCTAGGGGTGAATTCCAAACAAGAAATTTCAATGGAATTCAACACAAAATGAAGAAAACAACCTAAAACCCTAAACCTAGAGGAAAAATAGGAAAGGATGGAGAACATCAAAAGAATATTTCAAATACGAATCCAAAAGACCTCAAATCAGAAAGAAAAGTAAAATACCTTCAGTAATCTTGAAAAATAATCGAAAACGGAGCACACAATCGATCAAGAAGCTCGATCAGGTTTGGAGGTTGCAGGCACAAGAATGAAAAATCCACGCAGCAAAATTACAACCGGTAAAAATGACGTGTAAAATTGGGCTATTTATAAAACCCTAGCATTTATGACACTTCACCTGACACGTGTGCCAACTACCTGAAAACTCGGAGTTAATGCCATGTCATCATGCTTGGAGTGCCCGAAAACCTGATACAAAGGATTAGCTATCAATTCAGGTTTCGGGTTTCGGGAAACAGATGACATGAAACATGAGATGTTTGGATGTTCCAAGGTTCCGAAAACCCAACACAAAGGAACATATCAGGTTTCAGGTTTCAGAAGTCAAGCGACATGTAGCATGCTTTTTGCAAGTCATGTTCTGATGTTCATGAGTTCTGAAAACCTGAAATACTGACTTGTTTTGGGTTTCGGGTTTCGGGAAACAATTTGCATATAGCATGTAAAAAACATGTTTTCATGTTGTTGAAACCTGAAAACCTGAAAATCTCCTCAAAAGGGCATTTTAGGAGATTTTTCCAAAAAAATTCTACGGTTATCTTAATTTTAGATGGAATCACTAAAATGAGATAATTTACATGTACATCAATTAGGAGAGAGAGATATACATGGGTTAGGTTGAGAGAACTGACATGAGTCAACCTACTCATTTTCTACATCGTAATCATCATATTATGATAATAACAACCAAGGTTTGACTCAATACTTATTCAAACCATTTTACTAATTTGATCGACACAAATCAAATCAACAAGTTATTACATCATTAGATTACTTCATACCGGTTTAACTCAACAATAATCACTTAATTTGCATTTCATATTAAATCATAATTAATTATCCAATAATGGTCTTCAACTTGCAATTCATAACATTTCCTTAAATTTATCTCAAACAAACTTTTATAGATTCTCCTTGTTTCCTAAAATCCTTCAAGAATAGATTTAATAATAAAATCATTATTGGCTGTCAGCCAAAAGTTATTGTATTATAACAATAATATTTCAAACTTACTAACAGTTTCATTTTATTAAAAACCCAATTTAAAAATCAATAACACACATAATACTATATTTTCCTAATTTTAAATACATACAACTGCAACGGTCATTCTCTTGTAAAGTATATATATCCCATAGAAAGAGAAAACAAACATATAGCTAATGTCTTATAGAAACTCAAAATCAAAATACAAATAACATTCTTAATACCCTATGAACGAGCTCAAATATGAAAGATAAAAAGATAAGTAGACAACCTCCTACTCTCCATTTTTTTCGCATACCCACGCAAGAATGTAAATAAATTAGTTAGTTTCTATATTTGAATATGCACATATATATCTACAACCAATCCTTAGCATGAAAACCCAATATGGGTATATTTAAATTATTACCAAAAATAATAACACACTCATTAAGACATAGTCCCAAACTAGGATATTTATAATATTTATCCTTTATATTAAAAAAAATATGCAAATAGATTTACACTAACCCAGAATAAAATGTAGTATAGAATTACTTAAAAATATTAAACTCAAACCCATCACATAATAATGCATAGACAAATAGTAAAACACAATCCAACTAATAAACTTATTCCTCTCACAAAAATATGCCAATACGAGTAGTTATATTTCATTCTTACACACAAATATGTACGCAAAATTAGCATGTTTTCCAAATAGACTGTTCTAAAATAATACAGAAAAAATTTCTATAAAACCCATCACATAAAGTCTTAAATAACATATTACAACCATTTTTCCATGGAACCCACACTCACAAAAATAATAACACCCGAAAATCTATTAAGAAGATATGACGATTATGATTTAGAATATGAGGAAGAAGTTCATGCTTGTGATACCCATGTCTTTCTCAAATCTTCTTACTTATTCCTCCAATCTCCTCCAAAAATCTAAATTATCAATACTCTTACTGAAGCATTTATTTTTGTAACCGAGATTCTCTATATTCATTCTCCAAATTACATTCATGGGCGAAATTCATGCACAATGGAGAGGATTCCACTTCTTCCAAAACCCCAAAAAAGTATCCCATTAGAACAAACAATGTTCAAATGAGAAATAAATAGAAATGTGACCAAATTTGGGTTGGCTTTTCAGGGAAGCTAGCCATTCATAAAGATTCGGGCTTGTATTGAATTTCATTAAACCCAAAACCCCTCCATACCACTTTAACATGTCACACACTTTTTAACATATCTCCATGTTAACCAAACATGGTTCACATAACATTTTCTATACTTTGGTTAAGTTCTCAATGTCTCATTTAAATATGTCACCAATTCAAAAAAAATGCTAATATATATCACCCACGTTATATGTCATCCACTTTAATCTAGTGAATTAATGTTCCTTGATTTAAGAAACTCTTTTTAATCCTTCACATTTCTTTATCAAATTTAATATAAATATTAACCCATGATTCTATGGCAGGAGAGTTAACATCATTGATACATGTCGTGGAGCCAAGCGAGTTTTCAATGCATGCCACACCACTTAATATGCAAGGAAGGCCCAACAAAATATGTTTATATATATAGTCAATGTCAAACAATCCAAAAAACGACTTGAATCACATAGTGATCTAGTAAGTGATGAATAAACCTACAATCATTATCCAACATATGATAAAACATGTATTTGATAGAAAATGTCGGTGTGAGTTAAGTCTCTCGATTGTTAACTTTGTTTAAAGAAGATGAGAATCTATTGGCAGTCTATATGGCTATCAATTTTAAGACTCGAAAGGGCGGTATGTTACATAATTCTCTCCTAAAAGAATCATCTTCCCGATAGCATGTTTTGTGCATGTAAGAGGGATACACATTTAACCAATACCTTAAGAAATATTTTTTTAAAAAAATAGAAAATTTTCACTTCCATAATTTTATTCAAATAGTAAAAACTTTGATAAAGATAGTAATTCTAAACAAAATAAATAGTCATGACTTAGATGTTCATTAATACATTAAATAGAAATCTAGTAACAATAGTAAAAAAGTATCATTCTCTTTTTTAAACTTGATCAAATAGAAAAGGAAAAGAATCCAACATGTCGTCTATATTTTCCCAAGTTGCTCTTTCTTCAAAGTACTAGTCCCATTAGACCTTACATTGTGAAATCTCATTATTTCTAAGTTGCAACTTGTGGGTTTCCAAAACTATTATAGGTTCAACTATGATGATCTCAGGATCCTATACATACAATGAATCCCAATTATTATATGAATTAATTTAGCAACATACATTTTCAAAAAGGATACATAGAAGAAATCGCGCATTTTGGACAATGTGGGGGGTAATGCAAACCTAAATGCTACAAGACCTATAATCTATAAGATTTCAAATGTCCCACAAATCTAGGTGACAACTTAACATCCTTGCTAAAAATAATAGAAATATTTTTGGGTATTACCCTCAAAAAGAGTTTATCACCCACATTAAATTTCCTTTCTAATATTTTCAAGTCTGTATAGCTCTTTTGTCTGTTTGCTTCTTCCTTTAACTACTCGTGGATTAGTTTCATTTTTCCCTCCATTTCAGTCAACATTTCAAGTCCCACAATTTCCCTATCTTCAATGTTATCCCAACTGATAGGTGTTCTGCACCTTCTGCCATACAAGGCTCCAAAGTGAGCCATTTTTCAATGATGAGTGATATGTATTATTGTATACAAACTCAACCAGTGGAAGGTATTCTTACCACTTGTATTTTTGATACATGCAATACATCCTTAAAATATCCTTCAAGACTTGATTCACCCTTTTTTTTCTGTCCATCGGATTCCACGTGATAAGCTGAACTTAAATTCAGTTATGTTCCTAAGGCCACATTAAGTATCTGATAAAATCTAGAATTCATTCTAAGATCTATATCTAATATGATTATCTCTAGTATTCCATGCAATCTAAACATTTCTTGAAAAAATATTTTTTCCATTACTAGTGAATCGTCTTTCGTATTCCTAGGTATAAAATGTGCTATTTTCATGAGCTTATCCACCACAACCAAACTTACATTATGTTTATTGTTGAACAAGGGAAATCCTTAAATGAAGTCCATGATAATTAATTTCCATTTATATTGTGGTACATTATGAAAATGCAACAATCTCCATGGATGTAATTGTTCTTCTTTAACCCTTTGGCATTCTAAGAAGTAAGATACATAGTTTGTTATATCCTTTGTCTTTCGTTTCTAGAAGTATTTTTTATGTCATTTAACATTTTTTAACCCCTAGATGACTTGAATAAGGTGCATCATGAAATTCCTTAAGTACTTCATTTCTTAATTCATTTCCCAAAGGTACATATACTCTACTAAAATAATGCAAAATTCCATCATCTTCAAATTTAAAACCATCATACCTCTTGTCACTAGGATTTTTTATAGTGTTTTTTTAACTTACTATTTATCTAAATGAATTTATTCTCCAACTTCATATTTAAACTAGGTTCTTAAAGTAACAATAGCATAAATATGCTTCTTATAGCTTAAGGTATTTGCTACATGACTTTCCTTTCCCTTTATATAATTTATATACAAATCATATTGTGATAAAAATTCTAATCATCTGTATTGACTTACATTTAAATTTGGTTGTGGAAATATGTATTTCATACCAAAGTGGTTTGTTTTCAATTCAAAAGGTTTTCCCAACAAATAGTGTCTCCAAGCTTGCAATGCATGGACAATAGCTGCAATAAGCTCTAAGTCATGGGAAACATAGTTTTGTTCATGTACTCTTATTTTTCTACTCTTAAAATCCACTACATGTTCATGAATAAGGAATCCTCCCAATCCTTCTCCAAAAGCATCAGTTACTACTATAAAATTTCCATTTGGATCCAAAACCTTTAAGATTGGAGATGAAGTTAAATTTTTCTTTAATAAGTTGAAGAATTCTTCACACTTATCATCCCAAAAAAAATTCTTATTTTTCCTTTGTAAGGCATTGATTGGACCTGCCATTTGAAAGAATTCCTTAACAAACTTCCTATAATAACCAACCAATCCCATGAACCTTCTAACTTCATATACATATTTAGGATTTGGCCATTCCATAATATCCTTTATTTTAGATGGTTCAATAGAAATTCCTTCTTTACTAATTATGTGACCCAAATACTATAATTCTTTTTGACAAAGAAAAGTACATTTGGACCACTTACCATACATTTAATGCTTCCTTAAAATGTACAAAACTGTTCTTAAATGTTTATCATATTCCTCTATATATTTTGAATATACTAAAATATCGTCAACAAATACTAACATAGACTAATCTAAGTATTCTCTAAAACACACTTTTCATCAAATTCAAGAAGGTTACAAGTGAATTAGTAAGTCTAGAAGGTAAAACAATGAGCTCGTAATGCCCGTAATGTGTTCTAAAAGTTATTTTTTGGATTTATTCATCTCCAATCCTCAACTAATGGTAACCAAATCTAAGATCAATCTTTGAAGATACTGAAGCATCCCTCATTTGATAAAAAATATCATCAATTCTAAGCAAGGGGTATCTGTTTTTAATTGTTACTTTGTTTAACATTCGGTAATCAATGCATAGTCTTAGGTAACCATCCTTCTTCTTTACAAATTCTACTAGTGCCCCCAAGGTGATATACTTGGGAGGATCAACCCTTTGGATCGTAACTCATGAAGTTGAGATTTCAACTCTACCAGCTCAGTTCTAATCATTTTTTATAGTGATTTTGACATATGTTCAGGTCTTGGTTTGAGGTCTATGATAAAATCAAACACTTGTTTTGGTGGTAAACTAGGTATTCCTTCAAGAAATCATCTCTCAATTCTCTTAGAAGAGGAAAATCATCTTTTTTTAGTTCATTTTCTTCATTGTAATATGTTATTTTTACTACATATAACATACAACATTATTCTTATCCTTTTTTAAATGCACGGTAGAGATTTGTCTCACTAAAAAATCTCTTTTTTATACCTTGGATCATTATTGTTTTATGTTGATCATCAAGCAATACTTTTTTTTTTCTTAGGAAATATATGGATGTTTGGTGCTAAGTCAACCAGTTTATAGGTCTATGACACATCATAAGAACTAAGAGGAACTAAAACAAGGTTCTTTATTGTAGTAACCTCAAAAAATTCTAAGGTTCATTCAAATAGGCATTGAGTGACTCTATGGACAACATTATTTCCATATTTAATAGTCCACAAATATTCCATGTATACATCCTTTTTAGAATATTTAGAAGCTAAACTTGAAGAAACAAAACATTTAGTTACACCAGTATTACATAAAATAGTAACAAGTAAGCCAAAAAACTTACCCTTCACTTCTATGGGAGTGGCATGTTTCTCTGCATCATAATTTCCTACAACAACATGCATCCTTTGTTGAAATGGTTCTTTGGTCCCAGAGTTATTTTTCCATTGCTGATTATTCCCTTGGTTATTCTAAGGACAGTTACTAGGGTAATGATCACCTCGACATTTAAAATAGTCCCCAATAGACCCTTCCTCTCAAATATGTTCTGAAAACTTAAATTATTATGTCTTTCTTTTGTTTTGTTTATAACAAATGTATTTGTAGTATTTTTATTTTTCGAGTCATCTCTTTTTATTAAATCTCTTTTTCCATTTATTTTTAGGAAAGGGAGGTGAGTAGGTATTACTTTCTATTTTTCACTTTTATTCTCTTAAAGCAAGGATCCCATGTAGATTTTGTTCCTATTTTATAGATTTTTCAAAAAATGCGTCCATAGTGGATAGTCCATGCACATCCACTTCACCCCCTATGCTAGGATTCAATCCTAAAATGAACTTAAAAATCTGAAACTTCTCATATTTTTGATAGTGGGGAACATATTTCAAAAGTTTAGTGACGTTTTCCTAATACCCAGTTACTGACAACTTTCCTTAGACTAAACTCTAAAATTCAGTCATTTTCTGGTCAAAATACAATTGGGACAACCAACATTGACGAAATTTCCCTTTGAATTTATCCCAGGTTAAAGCTAATGTTTCTATTCCAAATTCCATTTTATGGTTGTCCCACCAAGTGGAAGCTTTGTGAGAGAGATGAAAATAATCTCACACAACCTTAGTTTCTTTAGAGAAATTTTTAATCTCAAAATATTTTTCTTTTCACTTAACAATTTTTTAGCACCATCCCCTAAGGTAGTCCAATCAAAATTTTGTGGACTCGTTCATTTTATATCTTTAGCCAGTTCAACAGTCATGCAAGCTTTCTTATTATTCGTTAATTCTCATTATCATGTTACCTAGGATGTTCCTCCTCATGTTCCTCATAATGATATTTGTTTTCACTCCCAAACTGTTGCTCTAAGGAAATAATTTGGTTACAAGTGTCTTGGAGAACCAAGAGAATCGTATCCAATTTATTATTAGCTAAACCCTCAGGGTTTGCTGAGCTAATTGCATCATCATTTTTCACTCTTCTTCTTACTGTTATATCTTGTTGAAACAGGAATAAACTTAATGTTAGCATAATGAACTCATTTATTCCAAGAGTTGGAGCCTTAAGCTCTGATACCAAAATGTAACACCTCGTTAGTTTTTCCTATACTTGAAGTAACTTTTTTTACATTCAATTGATTAACATTTTTTTAAATAGTGTTCTTATTAAGTTAATTTTGATCCATATGATAACTCTTTGGTGTATAAAACATGATGTGAAGTTGATAAGGTTTTATCCTTATCTCCCTTCAATTCACTCTATGAGAGAAACCATACAATCTTTAATATGTTTTGATTTATCTTTTTCTAGGTTGAGAAAGTTATGTTTTCCATCCTTAAATGTATACCATGAAATTCAATTTCTTAACTTCGTATTTTGGTATCTGACATATATAAAGTAAGGATACGATGAACAAATAATGCAATCAAATACTTATATTTCTTTGGTGAAAGTTTCCAATAGTACATAGATAACTTATCTTGAGACCACACAAAATCCTAGAGATATAGTCTTTTGTCACCAAATAATTATCTTGACACAATTATTTAGATCTTTTTGTTTAAGAAGGTGAACATGTTAAGAAAGAGGAAGTGTGTTCTGTACAGGACTATCTTCTTAAACAAAAAGAACCACATCTTGTTTTGGGTTCTTATGGAATAGGTAGAGACTATTAGAGTAGGTATTTACCTTAGCTCATGTTCACCTAGGTACTTTATTTACCTTTATTATATTTATCCTCAGCCACTTATGTGTGTAGATATTTCTTTTTATTTATTTAGATATTAAGGGGATATTATCTAGTTATTAGGTATAGTTCTTTTTTTAATCTATGGTATTGACTAGTTCTTTCCTTGATCTATGGTATTGACTAGATCCTTGATGTCTAGCTCTCTCCTAAATCTATGAACTTAACTAGTTCTTTGATGACTAGTTATTTCCATGATTTATGGCTTGATCCACGACCTTGACTAGTTCTTAGATTGTTATTCCTTGCCTATATAAGAAAGGCCCATTCTCATTGTATTTTATTGAGTTCCATAATAATATATGATATTGTTGCTCATTTGTTTGCAAAGGTTTTATGTAAAGTTATTCTCCCGAATTACTTTCATCTTATAGATCATGGTGTTTGATTAGCATATGTGTTCTTGTCTTGGTACAATCTGGTTATCGTTGCTTTTAGAGACCACGTAATCAAATTAATGTTATTACGTCATCTTTCCCTCGTCCATAACTACCCATAGTTAGCACTATGTCAAGGTATTTGCATGATCACGTGAGATTACATCCAATCTACATCATGTTTAAGGTTTTCTACTCCAAACATTACTATCTTGTGACAATTTCTACGAGATTTAAGTTACTTCTTGTTTACCTAAGTCATGGTCGTGAATTCTTATTTAGGACTTATTACAATCATTCGATTGTATTTCCCACAACTTTATAACTTATTCGGGTTATGGAGTAAATTATTAATTACTCTCTTGTAAGGTCATCTTGTTGAAGTTATAAGCTACCAAGTCAAAGGTTAGTTTAGTTTACTAACCGTTGTCTTATTATAGAGATGATAATATCATTTAGTTATGATGGTTACCTTAATATTTCATAAGGAAATATTAATAAAGAATAATCATTTTACATTAGACATGCCCATTTTATTCTAAACTAGAAGTTTATTAACCACGTTCACTATTATCGTATCTTCTTAGTACAAAGTATAGATGATATCGTTATTATTCATGGTCAATATACATTTTACTTTATAACCTCATTAATGATCAATACTATTAATTCCATAATAAACATTTTTGTCAATCAATATGTATTCTATTTTTCTCATTTAAATCACATGATTAGTTAATTAAAGGATTTAGATTAAGTAATAACTTATAATTCATCTAAAGGTATTTTGACCATTTATTTAATTAATATATCAACAAAAATTGTATGAAGACTTAGACATTAAAATAGGAACATAGATAATATCTACTCATATTCATGTCATGGTCGATTGAATAAGTCATTCATTCCTTCATTAACACAGAATCACATGAAGTTGCAAAATCAGCTTTCTTCATTATAAATTTATCAAAATCCATAATTAGGATTATACATTGGGGTCATATGGACATTCTTTCAATCATGATTTCTTCATGAAGTCATTTAATACAAAAAAGATACTTATTGAAATGAAACTTTTTACATTTAACCAAAAGGTTGTACTTAATCAAAAAGTATTAAATTAGTCCCACTATTCACTTCATAGCTTCTCTTATTTACCTGTACATCAATTAGGAGAGATAAATATACATGGTTCGTTTCAAGAGAACAAGCATGAGTCAACCTAATCATTTTCTACATCGTAATCATTATATTATGATAATAACAGTCTATGTTTGAGTCAATACTTATTCAAACCATTTTATTGATTTGATCAACACAAATCAAATCAACAAGTTATAACATCATTAGATTACTTCATACTAGTTTAACTCAACACTAATCACTTAATTTACACTTCATATTAAATCATAATTAATTATACAATAATGGTCTTTAACTTGTAATTCATAACATTTCCTTAAATTTATCTCAAACTAACTTATAAAGATTTTCCATGTTTCCTACAATCCTTCAATTATAGATTTGATAATAAAATAATTAATATATAACGTAAATATATACTAAAAAATAATTAATGTTTCTTATAACATTAATATTTCAAACTTACTAACAGTTTCCTTTTATCAAGAACCCTATTTAAAAATCAACTTCACACAGAGTACTATATTTTCCTAGTTATAAAAATATACAACTTCATTGTTCATTCTCCTGCAAAGTATTTATATCCCCTAGAAAGATAAGATAAACATCTTACTAATGTCCTATAAATACTCAAACTAAAATATAAATAACATTCTTAATACCCTATAAACGCACTCAAATCCAAAAGATAAACAAATAACTAGACATCCTCCTCTCTCCATTTTTTACATACCCACACAAGAAGGTAAATAAACTAGTTAGTTCTTGTACCTGAACATGAACATGTATATCTACAACAAATTCTTAGCATGCAGACCCTATATGGGTATATTTATAGTATTACCAGAAAATAATAACTCACTCATTAAGATGCAATCCCGAATTGGGATATTTATATTTCTCCTTTATATATAAAAATATGCAAACAAAGTTACACTAGCCTACAATAAAACATAGTCCATAATTACTTAAAAATATTAAACTCATTCCCATCACACAATAATACATACCTAGATAGTAAAACACCTTCCAACTCACAAACTTCTGCTTATCATTAAAATATGCCAATGCAAGTAGTTTTATATCATTCACAGACACAAATCTATATGCAAAATTAGCATGCTTTCTAAATAGATTGTTCTAAATCAATACTAAACACTTTGTTATAAAACCCATCATATAAAATATTAAATAACATATTATAACCATTCTACCAAGAAACCCACACTCAAAAAAACATAATGCCTACAAAGCTATTAATGATATATGATGATTAGGAATTAGAATACGAGGAAGAAGCTCATGATATGATACCCATGTCTTTTTCAACTCTACTTACTTGTTCCTAAAATTTCCTCTAGAAATACAAATTAGAAATACTTTTACTGAATCATTTCTTTTTGTAACCAATCCGCTCTATATCCATTCTCCAAATTACATTCATGAACAAAATTCATGCACAGTGCAGAGGCCACTTCTTCCAAAAACCCAAAAAAATAGCCCAATAGAAAAAACAATGATCAAATGAGAAAGAATGGAGTAATTTGACCACATTTAGATTGGATCCTTAAGGAAGATAACTCTTCCCAAGGAGTCATGACTATATTAATTTTCATTAAACCCAAAACCCCTCCATACCACTTTAACATTCCACGCACTCTTTTTTACCTTATCTCTATATTAACCAAACATGTGTCGCATAACATTGCATAGACTTTGGTTAAGTTCTCAATGTCCCATTTAAATATTTCACCAATTCAAACAAAATTCTAATAAATAGCACCCACGTTACATGCCATCCATTTTAATCAAGTGAATTACTATTCCTTGATTTAAGAAATCCTTTTTAATCCTTGACATTCCTTAATCAAATTTAATATAAATATTAATCCATGATCATATCACATGAAAGTTAACATCATTGGTATATATTGTGAATCCAAGTGAGTTTTCAATGCATATCACACCACTTAATATGCAACAAAGGCCCAAAAAAATATGTTTATATATGTATGTGTGTGTGTGTGTGTGTGTATGCCATAGTCAATGTCAAGCAATCCAACAAATGACTCGAATCACATAGTGATCTAATAAGTGATTAATAACCCTACAATCATTATCCAACATATGTTCAAACATGTATTCGACAAAGAATGTCAGTATGAGTTAAGACTCCTTGTTATTAAATTTTTTTAAACCAAATGATGGTCTATTGTTTGTGTACACGGTCGTCAATTTCGGAACTCGAAAGGGCATGATGTTACAATAAAGGTATATGATCTGACCTTTGCAAGTTTAGGAAATTATCAACTAGGGAGTCCACCTACTCTAACTAATCAAATGCAGCTAACAGGTTTTCCTCAACAAGGGAGGACGTTGAGTTTACATGTGGTGAAAAAAAATACGGTTAACACTCTAACAACATTAATGGAAATGTATAATATCTCAGAAATACCTTCAAAAGAGAAAGCTAACAAAATATCACATCTCTGGAATATTTCCCCCTAAGATGGGTTAAAGGGTTATCATTTAGAAGCTACTGTAATAGTTATTATGATAAAATATTAAGATAATTTATTTTATGTATTTCAATGATTGGGAAAAGGTTGTTGTCACAAGGAACAATCTATACCATGAAAAATCAGCTTTGATTTACAATTTAGATTTCCCGATCATGTCAAAAAAAATTCCATATAACCCATTTCGTCTATATATACCATTATATTGTATTGAATGTAATTCACGTTGTTCTAGTGCTTGTGAATTATCAAAATAGTAATAGATTAGATTAAGTAAAAATATTGAAAAACCTTGTAAAATTTTCAATAAATAACACAAGTAACTGATTTTGGCTCATAGCCTTGGTGAGGTTGTAAAAACCTCACCTTTAAATGTGGAGTCCACGACAACATCTATTGTTAGAAATATTGAAAATGAAGGATTAAGAAATAAAAACAAGGTAGAGGACATGTTTAAATACACTAAGGGAAAAGGTGAAACTGTGATGGTACCCTTAGTGCAGTATATACTTGCGCTACTTGGTTGTCTCCACATTTCTGGTACTGGAAAATAGGAGTATCAAAAAAACCATCAAAATGCAATAGTTTTGCGCAACATCTCAACAAAATCTCCTAAGAAGCAAACTAGAAAAATATCACGGTTTCAATATCTCTGACTTATTCTCCCTCAGATGGGTTGAAAGGATTTGATTTAGTATAAGCCATTAGTATAAAGAAACTTTATGTGCAAATCATTGTATATATTTCAATGATAAAATATCAAAACAGTGATAGATTAAGTATTATGTCATATCTTCCTATTCTTCCTTTGTGCATGTTGCAACACCTTTTGTTACCAAATAAAATGCAATATCAACTCTATACTTGAAATTTATTTTGTAAATATATACTAAATATATCAAAATAGTCTTGGAAAATTTGTAATAAATTCTATAAACAACAAAAATAACACAGATGGGATCATAACCTTAGCGAGGATGGAAAAACCTCATCTTCAAATGTAACAATGACTACGACATCCAAAATATGGCTCAAAATTGAACACCTGCGATCTCCAAGAAAATATAAATAAAATTCCATCGTCTCATACATCAACAATGAATGCATGGGCATACATCCATTTCCAAAAAAATTCTGGAGAAATTGATTGCAGCTGTGAGGTTCTTCATTGCCCATCATTTTAGATTGAATGTAGGTAAGCGAGGAGGTGTGGAGCAGTTGAAGGGGAGGATGACATTGAATGAAGTGCCACACATTTCTAAAGGTAGTGAATTTATTAGTGGTTTATTGACATTTAATGAACCCATATTTGCCACATGTTGGGCATTTAAATCACATGCATGGGTCATGGCTGACATATGGAGGTTATAATGGGAGGGGTCACTCAAACACATGCGTTGTTTTTTCCCTCATGTCACCTTCTCAAAATGTAGAAGCAGGTGGTTAAGACATTGCCACATCAGACCCCTAATGAATATAGTGTTGACATGGCATAATTAGCACTCCACATTGGGGTAATTGCACCAATATGGGGGGCCAAAAAGTGGACAAAAAGTTGAAAATGAACTAAACGCGATCACGTTATGTTTTCCCTGGTTCCGTAATTCACGAACTATAATGCATACGTGTTTCTAAAGCTATGAAATGCATACGCATTTATAGCTATATGAATTTTAGGAGCGCCTGAAGGAGCCATATTTACTAAAATAAATTTAAAGTATAAGATTTCTTTATACTTTTAATAAAAAGTATAAAGAAATCTTATACTTTAAATTTATATTTTAGTAAATATATGAAGTTAGGGTCACTCTGCACCTAATGGAAGTGGTCTCATAGCTCTGACAGTTATAATTTAGAAGATAGTTTTTCAAAATCTAATATGGTCAATACTTACTCATTTTCAGAATTTCAGCAATGGCCTAAAACTTTCAAGCCACATATACTGTAGTTGGTCATTATTTTGTGAAAACATATAGTCGTTGTGTAGGTTTTTTGACCTTTTGATTTGGATTTTGACCCTACCACTTCTTGAATCGGTACTAATTTTGAAATTTGGTCCATAATTTACTTTAGTGACCATGAATCAACTTTATGATGCTTGTATACTTCTTACTAAAATGAGATCTTCACTTTGTAGATATAGGATTGCTCCCTGAATGGGATTACTGTCCTATGGAAAAAATGAAGTGATTATAATGTGCCTCCTCTGTAAGGTTTTATCATACTAATAGGTGTTGAATGATGTTTTACGAATAGTACCAAGTGAATTACATCAAGTGAACTCAGATGATTGCTCATTCTTAGAAACATGGTGCTCCATATAAAGAAATATTTAAGCCTTGAATCAATTTTGATTATTCCACCTTATAGAGTATTTTAATATCCTTCCAATTCCTTTTTTTTCATCCTAATTCTTTCCAAAACTCCTGGAATCATCCAAAGAAGTCATCTTTTATTGTTTTAGCTTACATTCCTTGCACCTTAAAACCCGGTCTTAAACAGATTGCTCCTAAATGATATTTTTATTTCCTAAACTTTCCTAAATTTACTTAGACATCTTCAATTCTCTCTAAAATCACCCTTAGATGCTTTATATTTTCTCTAAAAAAATCTGAAGGGTGTTCAATTAGCTACAGAATGGCCAAAAATGGCCTTTAGGCCTTCGGAGGAAGTAGTTGTGCTCATGTATAATTAACTAAGCTATAAATTGAAACTAATACCTACATAGTTTCAAAATAAAATGTTAGTTAAACAATGAACCATAAAGATAACAACTTAAAGGAAATGCTTCTTCAATGCATAAACGAAACTACATGCTAAGCTATTTCCTACTCTCTATGATTGTTAACTTAAACTATGAACCTATGAAGAACAAAAGAAATCAAAGTGGATTGTTACTTGATCTCAAGGATTGAGAATGGAATCTCACCAAGAATGGATACAAGGCCATTGTGGATCTTCCCATATTGCTCAAATTTTAGTGAAAGGATGCAAGATGGATAAGTTATTTCCAACAATGAAGATTGACTCTAGATCAAAATGCTTATAAGGAGGGTTTTTTATATAGCTTACATGAAGAGATAAGGCTAGAAAATTGATGAATGTGGGATAAAGGTAAAACAAGATTAGGAATGGATAAGGTTTCTTTATAAAAGGTAATCTTGATTTAGAAGAGTTTAATTTGTTATTAGTAAGTCATGGGAGTTGGGGGATGTTTTAATTAATCAAAGGTGATTAATTAATAGGTAGAGGTAAGCTTATAAAAGATAATTAGAGGAAAAATAGTATGATATGTGGGATGTAAGAGAGGAATTTGATCCAATAAATGGCGATTTATTGATTTAGAGTTGTGGGCATAATTAATTAATAATAATTATTCAACCCAAGTAGAAACAGATATTAATTAACGAAAGGTCGTTAATCAACATTCTTAATGATAGGAAGGCCAATTAATTAACGAAAGGTTGTTGATCAACGAATATGAATAGGAATGTTAGATAATTAGCGGAAAAGTGCTAATTATTATGGTAGTGATGGAAAAGAGGATAGTCAGTGCATTATTAGCATTAAAGCCAACGTAAGCAGATTTTTGGTGTCTACATTCGTCTCTCATTAAAACTAAATGAGTTGATCAATCACCTTAGAAACTATTCCCTACACACTAAAACACATTGAATGATCTTATTAGAACTTTCCTTTGGGTCATGGTTTATGATTTAGGCTTTAGGGTTTAGGGCTCAGGGTTAAGGGATTAGGACTAAAGGTTTAGGGTTTATGGTTTAGGGCTCATGGTCTAGGTTTTAGGGTTTAGGGTTTAGGTTTCACGATTTATGGTTTAAGCTATAGAGTTTAGCTTTTATGGCTCATGGTTAAAATTTTACGATTTAGGATTTATGGTTTAGGGTTTAAGGCTTGGGGTTCAAGGTTTAGGTTTCATAGTTTAGGGTTTAGGGTTTAAGGCTTAGGGTTCAAGGTTTAAGTTTCATAGTTTAGGGTTTAGTGTTTAGAATTTAGGGTTTAGGGTTTTGGGTTTAGGGTTTAGGGTTTAGGGTTTAGGGTTTAGGGTTTAGGGTTTAGGGTTTAGGGCTCATTATTTAGGGTTTGTGTTTTAGGGTTTATGGTTTAGGGCTTAGGGTTTAGGGTTTAGGGCTCTAGGTTTAAGGTTTATGGTTGAGGGTTGATGGTTTAGGGTTTAGGGTTCAGGGATTAAGGATTAGGGATTAGGGTTTATGTTTTAAGGGTTAGGTTTTAAGGTTTAGGGTTTATGGTTTAAGACTCAAGGTTTAGGGATTAGGGTTTAGGGCTCATGGTTTAGGTCTTAGGGTTTAGGCTCACCCATTCACTCATTGTAATGTGAAGTGTGTCTTACCCATTCTTATTAGTATTGATAGAGAGTATTCAACTAAAAAGGATTCATCTACTTTGTAGTTTGAACATTCAAAAGGAGCCATCAAAATTTCATACCTTTCATCTGCTGATATTTTGAAGGATGGAAATTCCAGAAATCCAAGAAAAAATCGGTACAAAGAAATGTTACCCAATACAGTTATCTTCATTTTCCCATCGCATGAGAGATATTTCACTCACTGTAATGTTTTGTGTCTTACCCATTCTTATTATTATTGACATAGAGTATTCAACTGAAAAGGGTTCATCTAATTCATAGGAAAAACATTCAAAGAGAGTCATCACAATTTGATATCTTTCATTTGTTGATATTTTGAAGGAGGGTAATACTAGATATCCAAGAATAATTTGGTACAAAGAAATGTTTTTGACACTCTTTTAAATAATTATTTTAGTTGTAAGTTGTCAGGAACGAAGGTTTCATTCAAAGAACAAATCTTGATATGTCGAATGCTTGTGTATGTTGGAAATTTGAGAGGATTTCTTAGGTTTAATTTTATTTCCCAAGATACAATACTCCAATGTTTGAAAATGTTTGTTTTCTTGGCCATTCCCCTATTTTTATGCTTATTTTGAACACTTCAGGAAGTTCTATCAAATTTTCTATACATTCCAATAGTAAAAGAGCTTTCTCTTTCTCCAGGGGAGAGAATGTTGCAGGTAATTTGATTCTGATCCTACACCTCCACATTGATATATTCTCTATGTTTCTTCCATTTCCTTTTAGATTTAGGGTTTAGGGTTTAACATTTAGGGCTTAAGGTTTAGGGTTTATGGTTTATGGCACATGGATCAAGGTGTAGGATTCAAGGCTTAGGGTTTATGGCATATGGTTTAGGGTTCATGGTTCAGGGTTTATGGCTCAAGGTTCAGGGTTCAGGGTTCAGAATTACATATTTAAGGTTTAGGGTTTCGAACTCAGGGATATAGATTTAGGGTTTAGGTTTTAGGGCTCAGTGCTAAAGGTTCGTGGTTGAGGGTTTAGGGTTTAGGGTTCAGGATTTATTATTCAAGGTTTATGATTTATTATTTTTCTTTTAGGGTTTATGGTTTATAGTTTAGGGTTTAGGGCTCAAGGTTAAGGGTTTAGCATTTAGGGTTTAGGTCGTAGAGTTCAAGGTTTAGGGTTTAGTGTTTAGGACTCATGGTTTAGGGTTTAAGGTTTAGTTTTTAGGACTCAGGGTTTAGGGTTTAGCATTTGGTGCTTAGGATTTGGTGTTTAGGGTTTAGGATTTATGGATTAGGTTTAAGGGTTTAGGATTTAGTTTTTACGGTTTAGGGTTTAGATTTTAGCATTTAGGGCTCATGGTTCATGGTTTAGGTTTTAGGGTTTAAGGCTTAGGGATCACAGTTTAGGGCTTAAGGCTCAGGGTTTAGGGTTTGAGGCTCACGGGTAAGGGTTGAATGTTTAAGGTTTAGGGTTTAGGGCTTAGGGTTTAGGTTTTAGGGTTTACAGATCATGGTTTAGGTTTTAGGGTTTAGGGTTAAGGGCTAGAGGTTTAGGGTTTAGGATTTAGGTTTAGTGCATAGGGGTTTTTATTTTCAAATTTAAATGCTAAAAGCTTTACGCTGAATGCTAAAATCCTGAAAATTACCTATGTACTGACCATATTATACTATAAAAACTATCTCCTAAACCGTGACTCATGGAGTTGTGAGACTAGTTCCATAAGGTGCAGAGTGACACTAATTTCTTATATTTACTAAAATAAATTTAAATTATAAGTTTTTATTTTATTAATAAATGAAAAACTTTTACTTAAACATTTATTTTTGTAAATAGAAACATGCCAAAAGCACAAATAATGTTTATACTACGAGGAATGTGTACACATCATAATTCCTATGCGTTTTGTGTTTTTACTTTTTTCAAGGCATGCGTCAAGGTTCAGATCCAGTTTGGATCCCCAAGCCTGAGGCATGGACCTGTACAAACAAAACAAACAACGTGTTTTTGTAGGAAAATGTAAAAATTGCCACTTCCGCCATGATAAATCAACATAAAATGATCGATTCATTTTTTAAAAATTATACCATGACGTAGAACAGAGTTTCTTCTTTCTAATAATATATATTTTTAAATTATCTAACTAATATAAGGTTTCCATATATCATTTATTTTCTAAATATGTCTTTTTATAGCTATTTTTTGAAGTTTAAACATGTTTATCTTTCATCGTCTATCTTTTTTTCACTCATCGAAATTGAAGAAAAATTATACTAGCCCAAACTAGGCCTAATTTTATACATATTCAAAAAAAATCTAATTTTGATATTTTTTGAGGTAGTTAGGGGGGGCATGGTCAGAGCTCTGTTATGTTTTTAAATTTAAATTTTATGTACTAGAAAAATCATAAAAAAATACTCGCTGGAAAAATCTATAAAAAAGTGGAGCCCAAACTATATGCTCGTAGCTATCTTTCTACCAAAGGGTTTTGAAAATTACGAAATGGTGCTCAAAAAATGGTGGGGGGGCACAAAAGTCGCTCTATTATGTTTTTTAACAAAAATCGGAACACTTGTTGGTATTTTAGTTATTTGACCCACTTAAACTTATTTGTTTTCAATAAAATTTGGTAGCTTAGAAACTAGACTCAAAATGCTACGATTCATGTTTACACAACATCTTCCAATTTTGAGTGTAACTAATTCAAAAAACTCGTACAAGTTGAAGTTTTTATTTTTCATAAAAATGCATCCACTTAAGACCCCCTTTTGCCCCCCTAGATTGGTGCACTTACCTATTGGCACCAAGATAGGTTTCCCAACTTTTGGCTCCTCTCCCCTAGATACTAGGTATATGGGAGAAGAAGACACCGTTATTGATCAACTAACCCTTTCCCTTTATCTTTAGAGTTGCACGCATGATCCCCAGAGAAAGAGATTTTACACTTGGAAAAGGGTGAAATAGGTTTTTCCTTTCTTTCGAAAAACTTCAACTAGTTACCTTTGGTTGAGAGTTTAAAAGTTGTATTATATTTAAACCATCGAATTTAAAAGTGGTTATAGCCTCCACATCTTCGTTAAAATTTAGATGCTAAAATTGTTTAAATTGTCCACTCCATTAAATCATGACATTAGCATAAATTACAATAAATAATATATTCAAATAAATGCACTTGCAACACCAGATATTAAAGAATAAACTAGCAATTGCACATGAGTTGCAAATTACGCCGGAGAAAATTAAAAAAAAAAATTCTAGAAACTGAGAATAATCAAGAACATGTGGCACATTATTATAGTGCAAGCTTATTTTTTCTAGATTGTTTCATTTAGCATCACTGATAATTGCCACAAGAACATTCTCCCTTTTTAAAATGAAGGAAATGGTTCTTATTTCTCACAATAATTTCTCTTGCAACAATCTTGGAGTTAATTTTCATTGCAATGTGGCAATGAGCACATAATCAAAGGTCTCTTGAGGAAACCAGTGTCTTTTGGAAACCCATTAGTTCTATACATTTTAAGTCTTCTTTATTAATTATTTCCTGAAGTTATAAATAATTTAAAGTGCATCGTTTACATTATCAATGCTTTAATATTACAAGCATTATCATTTAGAGAAGAATCCATAGCCATAAACACTCTCCGTCTTTACAAGTAGTATATAACCATATCGATAGTCATATAGGGAAATGGATCTACCCGTTCCAAGCTATCTAAAACACACGTTTTGTAGCTAATTTTATTCAATAAGATTTATACAATCGAGATAAATCACTACCATGAGTATCATGTTTTAAAGTGGATGACAGAATGAGACACTTACAGTTAGAATTAGCAATATCAATTTTCAAAATAAGTTACTTAAACAGAAGTCACAAAAATTAAAAATCACTCCAGAGAATCCGAAGGGTTCCATCTGAAAGTCATCTTCAATATAATTAGTACCATAATCAGCAGATTCATCTCCATCCATGCGAGGCAGACTGAGAAGAAGAGCTTATGCCATATTTAGTACAAAATGTGGCGAGTCGAATTGCAACAACTCTTCATCAAAATAGGCACGGTCGGTCCTTACTCTACACAAGCTTGCGCCTTCTTTTCCATATTCTTCGTTAACACTAAAGTTGGGCTTGTTGGCTTCTTCCATATTATTTGGAGAATCCATTCTAATTTCAGTGGCCACTTCCGTTGCCGACGTTGCAGGAGGATTCATGCATATTCCAGTATGGTGGAATCTTTCTACGGCTGTGGTCACATGGGAATACTACCTAAAGGAACATGTTGCCTACGCTGCAACGAACTGATTATCGTGAGGATCATAGTGAAACAATGACTATTGTTTGAGGAAACACATGACTTTTGTTTGTTGGCATAACAATATTCAATGAGAAGTTTTCTCATTCTTTCATTTGCTCAAACACTTTACAGGCACCTATCAAACTTCTGCACTTAACATGTTAAATAAATAGATATTACAGTCATGAACAGTGTCACGGAAATTAACTGCTAGAAAAGATTGTCAGAATTTGACACTTTCCAGCAGGGACATCTTCAAAGGTGAATGCCTTCCAACGAATTAATATATTTTAATTTAAATTCTAAAAAATAAAAGAATTTAAATCCTTTTCAAAAATCATATGTAATGGCTTATCATACTTAAACCAAGTTAAATCAAGGTAGTGTATAGGCTCTTCCCAACATAATAGTGATTATTAGAGCGCATTAAACACAAGAATATATTGCTTTACATATAATATGTCCAAATGCAGTACAGTGAGGTTTGAATTAAAAAATAGAATAAAGTTATTCTTATTTAAAATACGGAAGCTCAAAACTAGAGTATTATTATACACATTATTAAAACATTTCTTCCATTATTATTAACTGTAGATTGCACAGTTTTCAATTTGTTCCATGGCATTAGTTGTCTAAAAAATGCATGGAAAAGAGAGCATATGGCAGTCGGGAGAAGAAAGCTCGTTCATTAAATTGGGCAAATAAAAAGGAAAATGTTCTCCATAAAATTCCATGGTCGGGGACTGCACCAGTGGCCAAGTTTCATTCGTTTGGGTATCAATGTCGAATAATTCAAAATTACCGTCTGTCATCAGCTCATCTGCCCATGATTCGGATTCCTGAATAGCTTTTGTACACTTACTCTGCAACAAACCACCAATTTCGAATGTATCCACATTTTCGGATTCCTCAATAGATTTTGAGCTTGTATCGATTTTCTCGATCTGGTGGACAGAAGATCTGCTGAGTGTCATCTTCTTGCTCAAGTGAGAGTTCCAGTAATTCTTTATTTCGTTGTCTGTACGTCCTTGCAGCCGTCCTGCAATCAGTGACCATCTGCATATATCAAAATATCTAATTATTTCCTGTCTGAATATACCTTAATTAGGAAAGAAAGCCAAGATACATAATCATGTATATATCATTTTAAGCTTCTATGAATTTGTAACAGGGGAAACATGTAGCAAGGGAAGAACTAGTTATAAGTTTCCTACCTATTGCCCAGGAGTCCATGGAGTCTAATAATGAGCTCCTCTTCATCCTCAGAAATGTTTCCACGCTTAATACCAGGACGGAGATAGTTCAACCATCGCATTCTGCAACTCTTCCAACTCCGTTTCAGTCCTGAAAAACAAAATTTAAACCATTTAGACAACTCATGACCATATACATATATATATATATATATATGCCTCCTCCTCCTGCTGTAATTTCAAGTTAGGAATGCACCATATTCACCTGCTTTATGTGGGAGAGATTTCCATTCACCATGGCCGTGAAGTGTGATGTAATCAGTCAAAATTGTGTCCTCTTTGGGATTCCAAGCCCCTCGATTGAGCCCTAAATCTTTTGAACAGCAACGAGTCTTACCCATACTCATACAATTCACTCCTCTTCCTGAAAACTTCCAAAGGAGGATTGTTTATAAGTGTTTACAGAGCCAATATAAAAACATATGTTCGACAGGTCTAAAAATATAAACAGGTATGTAATAATGGCAAGCATGTGGCGTCTCTGAATATTTTAGGGAATATTATAACATAGTTTATTAGCTGTAACGCCGTCATGCTGATGATTAGGGATTACTATTACCAAAAGCAGAAATCCAAATCATGTTTTTTATTCCAAAATCAAGTTGCTTTCGTTTTTTACTTCTTGCAGTAACTGTGCAAACTTTCTCAGCTTGCCCCTCAAGATCTACAAAGTCCATAAGAAAATTGTAAGATTCATGGCCGAATCCCTTAAAATAAACAAACATAATTTGACGAGTAAAATTTGTGGTTTTATTGAAGGCGAATTCTAAGTGTAATTGCTTTCCACTCAAGTTAAATTATTGGTTTTGAGCACCTTACGCAGTGTTTGGGGTATTACCCCATCAAATTTTAAACACATTTTATAGTGGAGAAAATAAAGAAGCATAAGTTTCAAATATGCCATTACCATCTTAAAAAAAAGTACCCACTGCAAAAAAAAGTTCTACGACATACCTCTTTACCCACAATTTTACTTAAACATAATCATGTGTATATCAGTTTAAGCTTCTATGAATTTAAATTTAACGACATACCATTTACCCACAATTTTACTTGTGTGTATATATGTACATACGTATAGAACAAAATGAACAATATCATTGTAACTATTTATTTTAAAACAAATCATAACCTTACAACGTAAAACAGTTTTTAATATAATATTCGAATCATTCTAGAACATGGACCGTTTATTTATATTTAGGGAAGCATAGAAATAATGTTCAACAACCGGTCTGGAATCTGAATTGTGTGCTAAGCTCCAAAATGCTAAAAACAGAAACAGCCGCCCATCCGAATTCGTTATCTGTCATACGTCACTTGTGTGACGCAATCTTATTTTTGGGAAATCATTTTAAAATGTGAAGGAGTCAAGAGGTGTGGGTACTCACTTCTATTTGAGATTCCAAAATTTAGTGTGCTAATCTGTGAAGTGAATAGACTTTGATCTCTAGGTTAAATAGGTGATAGTTATAATAGAGTGCATCCTTTTATTAATATAATAGGTGATTAGTAGATGATATTTTTTTTATTATTTATTATCTTCTTTTTTTAGAGTTTTAAAATAATTTCTTTAAAATATTTTTTTGTCTTAATTTTTTAAATTAGTTTTTTTTTTAATATATATCTTGAAATTGTCTCTACGATTTAAAATCATCACTCATTTAAAATTTTAATTTCACATTAGTTGGTAAGTTTGGTCTATGATAATATTTAAATCAAATAAACAATGATCATTATGTTGATGTACGTGATGTTTCAATGGAAATGATCTTCTTACTAAAAGTCATGGTTGATAATTAATTGTGGCTCAATATATATATATATATGTATGTTTTCTTGCTTGATGTTCCCCTATTCTCTTGCGAGACATTGTAAACAAGATATATATATATATATATATATATATATACATATATATATATATATATATATATATATATATATATATATATATTCACATGTATATATATATATACATATATATACATGTATATATATATATATACATGTATATGTATGTATATACGCCTTTGAATGCATGTCTTAATATCTCAAGTCTAATATGTCTCTTATGTGCATCTAAAATTTCTTCTATTGCTAGAAAATCTTCATTCATTCTAAAAACAAATTCACATTGGTTGGTAGGCTTGGTCTACAACAACATATAAACCTAAGAGATGATGATCCTTATACTTATGGTGGTTATACCACAATGGAAGTTGGTCTCCAACCAACATAATGGTTAATTTGTTATGGGATGAGTATGTTTTCTTGCTTGAAAAATACCCTCTCATTCTATGTGGCATAGTTGGTTAAGGGCTTTGGGCTCGCCCCATATAAGTCCCAAGGTCGATTCTCTCCCGTCGGATTTACCCAATGGAAGGCTTATTCGGGCATGGTTCGTTTCCCCAGGGTGAATAGTGGTAGTCGCTTGGTACTACTGGGCGTTGGTCACAATAGATTCGTTAGTCGTTCGAAGGTGCCTTTCAATTGACGATACCTCATGGTATTCCAAAACAAAAAATTGATGCCTCTAAATATATCCCAAGTATTAATCCAAATCAAATATGTTTGATTAGTCCATCTTGTAATGACATCTATGACTCCAAAATATTCATTTGTTCAAATAATTACGTTCACATTGTTAGTTGGATTAGTCAACAAAAACATATAAACTCAATATGCAATGTTCCTTATACCAACGAGGGTGTTTCCATAATGGAAGTGACCCCTACTAAAATAGTGGTTGATTAGTTGTGGGACAAGTATATTCACATTCTCAACAATCCCCTCTCCTCCTTTGTGGCTTCATAAGCTTTTTTAAAAATAAACGTCATTCAAAATGCCTTTCAATGCATACTTTACTATCCACGTTGGATATGTCTTTTCATAGCAGCTTAGAATTACTCCTATGACTCAAAAAATTTCATCAATTCAAAATATAATTTCACATTGATTGGTAGAATTGGTCCACAAGAACATATCAACACAATATGCCAATAAGGGTGACACTTCAATAAAAATGGCTATCATGCTACTAATAAAGTGGTTGATTGTTTGCAAGATGAGTATGTTTTATTGCTTGTCCTTCCCCTCTCATCCTCTAAACCCAAATGAAATCACCCTAAACTTTACAAAGAAAATAATAAATCTAATCAAGGAATGCTAACACTATTTTCGCTTAATAGCTAAGGATTCTAAGTCTAGGAATGTAACATTAAGATAGAAGCTTAAAAGAATGCCTAACTAGTATGAAAACAATACAAAATCTAATTAAACATGCCTACTAATATGCTTGAATTACCTAACATGGGCCTAAATAGACCTAAGGCAACAATCAAATGGTTATGGTTGCTACTCAAAACAATGGTGAAATGACCTCTCCAAATGACTTGTTAAGTCACTTTAGATTATTCATCTACTAACCTTGTTGAAGGTTTTAGGAAAGGGTTTGAACTTGATTATGAATCATATGTATTATATGAGATGCAAATTAAACCATGGTGTAAAGTATAAAGGAGTGAGGTGCACTCTTTTTATAGTTTTCCTTTTGGGAGAAACTTGTATTTTGGTGCATGTGGAACTAAAATCCCCAAATTAGATTAGAATTACCAATCATTATTAGGCCTTGCTAATCACAATTAGTGAATTGTCAAGTGATTAAGAGGTATGGAGCCTTAATCGACTGCTTAGGGTCAACTAGAAGGTTGGGATAATATTTTGAAGTTTGTTGAGACGTTGTGGAGGAGAATGGGGTGATTTTGAGTGGTTGGAAGAGGGGTTTGGGTCAATATTAAGGAATTTTGACCAAATCAAGGGCAAAATAGGCTTAATTAACTTATAAACGCAAATTGTTTGTTTTGAAGAGGATTTTGGCTTACAATTCATCGTAAAGTGGCATGCAGAATGTGAAAGGGGTTACACAATCAACAACATGGTGTTAATTGACTAATTTAGTAAGGAACGATAGTTAATTAGTGAAAATCACTAATTATAACGGATTAGGCAAGAATGAGAGTGACATTACTACAAGAGGGGGTCATTTGAGACAAAAATATTATTTTGTCTCTAAAATATAATTTCATCTCAAAAATTTCCCCCTTTTTTCTTTTTAGCACATTGTCAGAGGGTATTATTGACATAAAAATGTTTTGTTCTGCCCATTTTGTATGCTGCTACTTTTGAGAGGGCATTTTTATATGTAGTGTCATGACAGTAAAATGCTTAGAGAGGATTTACGATATTCGGAAGACGGAGAAATGTGTGGATGGGTGTGTGGGGGCCACTACCGGGCAGTGAGTTACGTGCGGGTTTTTTTAGGAGGGAATAATTTTTTCCGCTACAATTTAAAAGAATGTGAAGGTGTGGGATTTTTTTTATGAGCACCTTGGTTCATGAGGAAATGGTTGAGGCAGAGTAACATCTCCACCATGAGGAGTTTTTTTTGTGCTTTTCGGCGTCGGATGGGCGCATGGGGCAGGGCACCATCTCATCATTTAGGGGTCAGAGTGTGAAATTTCCTTGACTGACGGATGCGAGTGGACGCAAAGTTGGAGAAGTTTGCTTAGAGGACTAGGGCAATGACCTTTCTCTTTGCTATGGTTATAAACTAAGACTATACTAGTTGATCCATGGTCAAATCCCGTTTTCTGAACTAGGGAAATGCTTCTATCAAGCCAACTTGGTAATCAATTTTGTTGTGAGGGAAACTATTACTAAAATTACCAAGATCTTATGAGGGTTTTGTGTTGGATTGGGCTATGAAATTTTTGTGTGTGATTGGGAAAATATTACTGAAATTACCAGTGTGTTCGAATGTGAGATAGTTGTGCGTAGTGTAGATTCATCCATCGTTGGAGATAATGGTTTATTTTTTGGTATTATTATTTAATGTTTTGTGTGTATACTATTTTTTACAACATTGTGGATTGAGATGGTCAAGAACATAGTTAGATATGGTAGCAATATGGAGATTTTCTCATTTTTGGATTGAATCGACAAGATATGTGCGCAAGTTTTATACCAAGATTTTAACTCCTCTTAAATAAGAGACATTTTTTTCATTGTGTAGAAGGTTTTGGGTATTCATTGCATCCTAATATAAGTGTTTGGGGTTCACTTTGGATAGGGCTTAGGGATTTTTTCTTAGTTGTGGGCTCTATTGGTAATGGAATTAACATAAGATACCTGGCTTACTTTTGGATGCTTCCACTTGGTGAGTAGCGGGTTCTATAAATTTGTATTGCAAGAAAAATTATATATTCTCATTATGATTTTTTTGTGGGTTTATTATTCCCAAATGCTTCTATGTCTAGCTTGCCAATCTATGCATGTAGCTAATGTTATTTTTAATAGTGGTGAAATGTATGCACTTTATTTGTTATCATTACCACTGGTGAGGGTTATAAGATAGGAGGTGGAAATAAGGCATACCGCTCCATTCGAAGTGTGTCTTTCTGTACAACATTTTTTTCTTCAATTCTACAGAAAAAGGGCTCCATTCACTTTCAGATAGCCATGTACAGAAAAATTTTGTCTATTGTGCTGCAAGTTATTGGTAGGTGTTTGTCTGAGGTGTCTGTGCGCAAAAGGCAACTGAATCCTTGTGTTCTCTTCTCTTCAACCCTAGAAATATCCCCTTTCGATTGATTTCTGACATTGTGGAAAACTCATTATTTTGATTAGGAACAAGGTGATTTTTCTTGAAAGATTGTTATTTATTATTTGTATGCACATATTTATCTACTTTTATGTTTATGTTATTTAATAAACTTCTATGTTGTTCTCACAAGTTGGTTTCTACATACTGGTAGAGACACACTATGGGAGAAAGTTACATATATGTCTTTCTTTCTATTCTCTTAAGGGACTCTGACCACCTAGCTCACCTATACAGTGATAAGAGAATAAAGAGTTTTGATTTGGAAAGCAAACAGGGCAGGTTCAACTCTTTCATAAACTATAATCTTGACTCAAGTGGATACCTTTGTCAAGAATCTAATTTTATCTTTTCCTCAAGAGGCAAAGTATAACAAAACTAATATTGATCGGTTTATTTTTTTATTTATATTCTTTAGGTTCACTTTATGTTACCATAAAAAGTGAGAAACTACAAGAGCATTTAGTGTTTTTGGTTATATCTATAGGGAAACATAACCTGTCGCATTTGAGCATTTTATTTTAATTACAACTAATGGTTTCACCATACAAATTGATATTGGTCTACTCCTTTCCCTTGGGTATATCATCTTCGACAGCTACATGATCATTGGGAGGGGAAACATTGGGGATTATGACTCTGTCAAGCATTCATTGGAACTGTTTACTGATTTTGTTGATGTATGTGTTCATGTGCTGATTATAAAGGTTAGTTTTAGCACTGTACTAGTTATGAGTGGTTATTTGAGTTTTATTTGATTAATTTATTTCTTTCACAGGTACTATTTTGTAGAATAAGGTCATTTTACATGTAAACAATGTACCAGTCTATGATTTTTTATATATGATATCTAATGGGTTGTTGAAGGTGGGAGACATGGTCTTATCCTAGGAATTTGAAACATGCCCATGTAAAAACATTTGGGAATTGAATGATTTGATGTGGATAGATTTCCTAATGAAAATATATATATGAGTTCGAGCTAGGAAAACTTCACGATTATGACTATATGGAAAACATTCATTGTAACTCTTACTAATTTTATTGCAATCTTTGTTCATATGATAATAATAATGGCGAGTTTTATCACTGTATTAAACTTTAATTCTAAGTGGTTATTTGAGTTTTATTTATCTATTTGGTTTCTTTGGAAGTACTATTTTGTAGAATAAGGTCGTTTTACTTTGAAACAATCGAGTATGTCTATGATTTTCTAATATATGATATATGAAAGGTTGTTAAAGACAAGAGATAGGTTGTTATTCCAGGAATTGGAAAGATACCCATGTTAAAGCATATGGGCATTTGGCATGGTTTTCAAAGAAGATGCCCAAAAAGATAGATTTCTTGATGAAAACATATATAATTTTGAGTTGAGTGTAGTGACATAAAAATATTTCACCTTTCCATCTTCTAAGATGGATCAATCTTCCAAGATTGGGGTCTAGGTTTTTCTATACATCTCTCACTTGATGCAATGTTATGCGTTGTAAGTACTTTCCTTGATCTCTTGCTTACTTCAATTTTTATCTGAAAATATATGATTCCTTTTTTATTGATGTTGTTATTTCTTTAAGCTAGGTACATTAAACACCAAATATTACTAAAATGATCTCACAAATTAACAATGAGTTCCCCATGAATGACTAAAAAAGGGTTTTCATAAAAAAATTAGAGCTCCATCTACTAGAAGAATGGAAATCTTCATGGATAGAATTTGTTAGAAATATGAACAAGATATTCAGTAACTATGGCTTCTAATAGTTTTTAGTTTATATATTGTTGTTGATTCAATTGATAGAATATTATTGAACATCTCAGTTGGTTACCAGTTTTGACAGGATATTGTGAAATCATTTTCAACCTTTGTAACTCATGTAAATTTTATAAATTATGTGTTCTACTAACAAACCATCCAAAGAAGAAAGTAAAATTTTAATCAATGTTTTTTCTTGTAGAGGTGTGTGAAGAATAAATTATTTTTGACTAAGTCTAAAATTAGGTAAAATCTCTCAACCTGAAGTTTTCTTACTGTTTTACAGCTTTCTCTTTTTCTGTTCTTAGAGGATGATTTGATTGTATTATTTTCACAGTCGTTGGGACAAAATGTTTGTTAGATATCCAGTTTTGAAATAAGTTCATTTTTTTCCAATAAGATACATTTTATTTTATGAGTTTTTAGATAAACCTTCAACTATTGAAATAAGACTTCATACATGACTTATGAATCCAACTTTATGTCTATGTTTAAATTCTAGTGAATTTTAATTGATATTTAGGTTTACATTATGATTTTTTCTAAGCCTGTTTACAAAATGTGGGTGAGTGAGTATGCTATAATTTAAGGTTATATACTAGGATTTCTTGTTTTCCTTTCAAAAGGTGCGAGTGATTTTAGTTTGGATGTTTTCTCTTAGGTTGTTTAAATTTTTCATTGTATGAATTTGATTCGTATGAAGGAAGAAATTTGGGGAAAATCTACAAGTGGAAATTAGTTCTTATTCAAGGAAAAACCTTGCAAAATATCATCTGGGTATTGGTGAATCAGATGGATATCCTAAGGATATGAGTTGGGTGTTGTATAACAAGTCTGATTGTTGATTTCTCTACTCAATCAGCCTGATTTGTGAAAAAAATTGTCCTTCAAAATTCATCTTCCAAAAAAGGAAGAAATCGTAGCAGGAGTCAATTAAAACTCCAATTTTCCATCACCCAAACTTGTTCAAGAAATTTTAACAAAAAAATCTTTGGAATATGAGATCCTTAATCCTATTTTCCCTCTCCCTATCAATTTGTTACTTTTCAATCTATGCAGATTCTCCTCTTAACATCAAAATACTATTACAATTCTTAGATACCATCTTCATAAACTCTAAAGAAGGTGAGATATTTCTACTGTGTTAGGTTGTGAGGAAAAGCTTACATCTATTCCTGTCTGAATATCTGTCAGGGCTGCCTGAACATGTCAATGTGATGAGGATTTAAGACATCGTTCACCTGAGCATCATACAGAGCATGACTAGATCATATAACCAAACTTTATTTGGCTCTATTAGTACTGATTTCACTACTACTTTATCTAGTTCCCCTACAATTTATTTGAAGGGGACTTACACATCAAATTTAACACAGTGTTCTACTTATCCAAGAATTTATGCATTCTTAAATCTATTTTCTCACACATATGATAATACCACTATATGTTTGTTTTTCATTGGTATGAGTTTGAATCACGATAAGAAACATATGGATCTATTCTATTGCATTGTCACATAGAGATTTTGTTATCTTTTCTCCTCCATATAATATGCAATACACAACTTTGTTTTATATTGATTTTCATAATATTACTATGCTTTTCGGGGCCATTATAGGCTTTATCATACGACACATTGTAACTCTGCCTCTATAAACTTAAAAAAATAAAACTTCTATTATTCTTGGGTCCTTTATTATTGGTAACAAATGAAGCACTTGGTGGTTTGGTAGCCTATCTTCTCTTCCTTTGACACTAGGTGCCAAGCCTACAAATCGATTTTGTCAAATATGAAATATAATGACAAGATCCTTTCTTTGACAAGAGGCTACTCTACTCTCCTTTGTTTTTAGAAAGGAATTAAAATATCTCATGGTTATGGTAAGCCAAGTCATGTTACTGCATTCTAAATTTTCCAATAATAGATAACAGATGAAGACTTATACAAATGTAAATGTTTAATTAAATGAAACTTTTGATCCTTGGCAGCACATAATGATTTATACAAGGCATCTTGTAAATTGGGCTTAGCTTACCATGCCTCCATTTTGGATATTGTTTACTTTGGAAGATAAAGAAGCCTTGGGATTATTTTTTTAAATGCATTAAGAAAGTATCAAACCAAAGAATAACTTCACTTCTGATAGTATTTTACTAGCATGTTCCAATTTTTCAGCTCTCAAAATGGGTAAGAAGATTTATGAAGATATAACAAAAAGTGGGTTTGTTGTTCAGATCTTTACGTTGGTAATGATTTTTTTAAAATGTATGATGAATGTGGTTATATAGGGTATGCATGAAATATGTTTGACAAAATGCCTAATGGGAAACAACTTCATGGAATGTAATGATTTCCGGATATCCAAATGAAGCGTTGGACCTGTTTAGAAAAATGCTTGAATAGAATGTGCTTTCATGGACTATAATGATTGCAAGATATGCTCAGAATGGTTGCGGAAGAGGCACTAAAGATATTTGAGGAAATGCTAGATCATAATGATATTTCATGGACTTGCAAAGAATTGTAGGAGTGTTCCACTTCCAAGTTTGCAAAACGTATCCAGAGAAATCAAGTTTGCAAAACCTGTAGCAAAGGTGAGAGGTACTTTTTGATATTCCTGTAAACATTTAGCTGTTATGGTGGTCTGCATGCAATGTTTTTCATAGTTGTGTTTCAAATGATTTGAATCAAGTATGGATATTGAGTCAAAATTTCACATATAGTAAGCAGTTCATTCATTTAGTCTCCTTTTTCATTCACTTATTTATTGTCCAATTCAGACAATTTATGTACATAAATAATGGTGAGTGAGTGCATGGGATAAGATGAATGCTTCCATAAAACAAATCCCCCTTCCTAAATAGATGTAAATGCCAATCTGATTCTTTCTTTATTATGTGTTTTGTTATGGTTATGAAGGAAACTTCTAAAAATGCCTAATGCTGCAAACCTGTAATGTATTATAAAGCTTACTTTGCTGCAAATTTTGAAATTGAAAAAATAATAAACAAAAAATATGACTCCTTGTACAATAGACAATGTTGGGATGCAATGAATTTTATTATATCATTGTGAGGATATCAGCAGTTCAACAACTCCAGTAAAATAAGAGATGTCTTTCAATTTTGTCTATCTCCATTCTCACAAAAAGAGGAAAGTCAGTAAATGGAGCATACCGTGTCTTTAAGATGCCCGATTGTTTGATTGACATATTGGGGTGAACAAACAGTACTCATAAAGGTTTACTTGAGAATTTCTGTATAGAGTGATAGTATTTTGATATGAGAGCCTGATATTGTCACTCTACAAACAAATCTTGTAATACTATCTAATTTTGGAGAACGTTCTGAAATACAAACCTCGATGTTTCAACACTACTACACGGGGGGCATATTCTGAGATGATAGTTAGAGACAAAACTTTAAATTCCTCTCTAACTATAAATTTGTCTCTAACTTTTTTTTATTTAGTTTAATAATAAATTGAATTTTAACGCAATTTGGGGGGGGGGGGGGCGGGGGAATAGAGGGTAAAGGTCAAAAAAACATTAATTTTTGGGGCTTCGATTAAAAGATGGGAAAATATTGTAAAACATCTCATTCTAAAGCTCCATGAATCTATTGGGAAATATGATCTTCAAAACTAATCTTTTTGATCCACACAATCCTTCTTCATGGGGGTTCAAAGGCACCATCAAGAAAATGATCCTCTGTGATGTCAAACAACCAAGTATTTTAAGGGGTGTTTATGGGTCAGATTTTGAGTTTAGTGCAGGATTCTATGAGTTTGATGGACCACGCGGTTTTGAATGATGAGCTATTTTTTAATCAACAGATTCATCCCATGATGCCCTTGGATAACCCATAAGTTCTACCCACCGAATTAGAATAAGCCAAGGCCCACAGTGATTTTTCTATGTCCCCAAGTGAGGGTTACATGGAGGATTAGGGAAGCAAAGGCAGAGACCAGACGACTTTCAACAGAAAATTCTCTTCATAGATTAATAAAGACTCATGTTGACATTCTTTGTTTCAAAGGTTTTAATTTTTTCTGGTTCTGGTTGGGCATAGATAAAGACTCATGTTTTGTATTGAATTCCATTATTTTGTTCTCATAGATGAATAAGGATTGTTTTCTATATCATCTAATGTGGGTATAATTTATTTTGTGTTCAAAAGATCATTAAGATGTTTGGACACCACCACCATCATGATCAGCAGCAAGCCAACTCTAGCCCCTTATGAAGATGGTCCTTATCCGCAAGCTCATATGTAAGGGGGCACTATGAAGATCTACTATGAATCCATTCATGTCTACCATCTAGCCAAAAATAATGGCCATGTTGTCATGGCACCTACTAATGAATCTAACCCAATTTAGGCTGGTTATATAACAAATTAGATAATGAAGCCTGAGGGTTGTGTACTTTGCAGGGTAATGTACTATCTTTGAGTATGATTTTGCAGAAATGGATTGTAAAATTCTTAGTATATAATAGTGGTTTTTTCAGGTGTGTTTGGCTGTGGGTGTTATAGTGATAGTATTTTGTTGTTCTTATTGCTAGGGTTTATTAGTAATCAATCATGGGTAGTTGACATTATCCATTAATCGGTCATTGGTATTTGAAATTTGTTTGTAGGTGTATGAGGGATGTAATTTCCATGGTGTCTGATTGGATTCTATTCATGGCTTTTACAACAATAGATTATGGAAAATTCATGGGGTGTGAAGGTTCACAGATGAAGTAGGATTCCTCACTTTTCCCCTGATTAATAATGGTACAGAGCAGGCTCTGAGGGCATGGGCATGCAGAAAGTGAAAAGGTTAGTGGTTCTTTTTAATATCCTTGTTTAGCATCCTATTTAGAACTATTAACAGCTTTTGAGGCATGAGATTGATTTTTTTTCATACCAAATGGTGAATAACTTTGGGTTCATAACAGTGAGAGTGTTGATGCGGGGTTCACCTTAATCTAAGATGATGTAGTTAAAGGTGACAAACATCATCCTAACCTCCATGAAGGGGAAAAATATTTTGGAATATATGTTGCAACTTAATATCCTTAGGCCTTTAGCATCCTATAGTTAGAACTATTGAAGGGGCAGCTTATTGAGGCATGAGATTGATGCTTTTTTTCATGGTCTGAAAATGACCCATTGTGGTACCTTATTTTGGATGTGAAAACTCACACTTATAGCAAGGGGACCCCTATTGTTTATTTTCTAAAAAATGTATATATGTTGCACTTACACTCATGCCCCATGCTTATGAGTTTAGTATTTTATTTTATGTTTCCAATCTCCATGAAAATGTATATATGTGATTTATTTTATTGTTTCTAATTTTCTTCGTGTTGGTACCGAAAAGGATGCATTGCAATGACTTGTGCCATTTTCTAGAAAATATTTCTGCTATGGTGGCTCTTGGTGGGTAAGTGATCAAACTTGAAACTCTACTTTTTGATTAGTAATTTATTTTACATATGGGGCTGCCATTTGATTACTTTCCATTTTAATGGAGTTAGAGTGATTTGATGATATGTAAAGACACACTAGTTGAGAATTATCTTATGGGCTTCATAATCTTTGACTATAGAGATTTTTATGCACTAGAATTTTTTTCCTTAAGATAAAACCAGTGGAGCTCCAAAACGTAGTTGATGGAAGTAACTATTCCTTGACAAGATTACTACACTCATGTCTTGTTGAAAAAAATATTAATATTAAAGTGGAATTCGGTTCATCTGAAGTGCATGTTTGCATTAATTGCATTTTCTGTAAGCAACCAGTCAAATATTAAAATGTTTGTTCTGGGATTCAAATTTTTCCATTATTTTTCTAGGATGAAATGTGGTACTTTCTTAATGATATTTTTGAGAGGCTTTTAAATATGAAATTGATCATGACATGGTTGAGAAAATCATAGAAAAATCATCTCATATGATCTTGGAGGACGTTTGGGGATTATTATTACAAAAGAATGATCTTGGAGGGGATTTTTACTTTCTTGTTTTTATTGACTTACTGGAAGACAACATTCTTCCCTTTGTTTGGATTCTTTTTTCCTTATTGAATTTTGTATAAATTTACCAATACGTGTTTTAGCTCTTCATTTTGATACTGAGTATGTAGAAAACTATCTATGTTTATAGAATTACTTCTGATTAAATGTCCTATACTGTAGAATTCGTAATTGGGAACTGGAAAACTAAAATTCAATTTCATCAAAAACAATTGTATGCTTGTAATGGAAATTCATTCCTCTTGTTAGTCTTAATGAATTGCAAAGAGAAGAAAACACACTTCATATTTTCCTCTATTTTATAAGCAAGTGACTTTATATCCTTCATAGTATTGTATTATAATATTAATCTAAAGATTACCTCTTCTACTCAGTGGTAGGGTTGCTCTCCAGGTTAGATTAGTATGTGAAAATGCTGTTTTCATCAACTATCATTGGAGCAAAAAATACATTTCATATTTTCCTCTTGTCTATATTCAAGTGCATTCATCTCCTTTATATTATTGTGTTGTTATATTAGTCTACACCTTCCCTTCTTCTTAGTGGTAGAGTTTCTCTTCAGGATATATTATTATCTGAAAACGTTGTTTTCATTAACTATTATTAGAGTGGAAAATACATTTCATACTTTCCTCTAGTTTATAATCAAGCACCTTCATCTCCTTTATGTGACTGTGTTATAATATTAGTGTAGACCTTCTCTTCTACTCAGTTACTTTCATTAACTCTTGTTCAATTGGAAATGGTCTTGATATCCCCATTAACTGTGTGCAGAGGCTGTTAACTACTTGTCTGTGGCTGTTAATCTATTCATGGAGATAGGAAGACTGCTGATGGCTGAAAAAAACTACAAGGTAATTAAATGTTTGAAATTAGTGTAGGATGACCTATTCTTTGACTTTGAAGGTTGTCCATTTTTGATTTTGAACTAGTGGAAGGATTTCCTTTCTACTACAATAATATGCTTGATATATTGTGTGACATGTTGTGTAGACTAAAATTTCTTGGCCCAACGTATATAGGTCTTCAATGCAAAAGTTGTAGGATCTATTTGTCAGTATATTTTCAGTGATCAAGTTCTAAGTAAATATACCTATTTCTTCTTAAACAAACCCCTTCAATAAAATTCAAAATATTTTCTTCCACAGGAGATTGGTGAAATATATGAAGCAAAAAAAGATTTGGAATTGGCTCTAGATTATTTTGAGCGAGTTGTAAAGCTCTATCAAGGTTACAAAGTTACTAGTACAGCTAACCAGTGCCAACTTAACATTTTGTAGTTTGTAGCCCAGCTTGAGAAGTAAGTTAAATACGAAAGAAAATATTTTTAACATAATTTTCGGATCACATCTCACCACCTTTGGGCTATATAACCACCATAGGTCAGTGACTAAATGGAACCGTATATTTGTTGGTGTTTCATTTGTAGATTTATTATTTCCAATGCTTATTTAGAGCTTTCTATTTTTGCAAAATCACTATTTGATGGGAATAGATTGACATCCAGATTGCTTCTATAGATGTTTTTTGAAGATTAATGCCAATAATGCAAACTTAGGTAAGTTGTCTGGAAAAATTTGCACATAGTTAAAATTTAAGTTTGACATTTTGGGTCTCGCTATTGGCTATCTATTAGGAATATAGCTTGAAGCCAGTTTGTGAACAAAGATATTGAATTACTTTCCCATAAATAGTCATGCAATAAAGTAAAAATATAGAAATATGGCTATGCAAAAGAAAAGAAAAGGAAATTATCGAATGGGGGAAATAGGGGGGAGGTGGGGAGAGGGAAAGGAGGGGTGTGTGTGGTAAGTTCTGTATTAAATATTGAATAATTAAATAATTAGTCATTTGAATTCAAAAATCAATTTGATATTATTCAAATTTTTCCCAAGTCTGTGAAATAAGGGTTTCTAGGTTTGACTAGGCTTCAAATCATCATCCATATTCAGATTTCTAGGTCATTTCTTGATATCTATGGCTTCCCTAGTTCTTCTATCCTTATGACCACCCTCCAAAGCAAGATTCAATGTAGATTGTGTGATTGGTGTGACCTTCATGTTTAGCTAATGTTGATTGTTTTCCCTACTGCATGATATACATGGTGGGTTTGCATTCTTTGGTTCTTGTTCAAAAGGATCTACCTGTCTTACCAATGTTGGGAATATTAACATGTGATCTTATAAACACCTATTTTAATTTTATATCCATGGTAGTTTTTGACATTGCTAAGGTTGTTTCTATGGTTTGAACTTTGAAGTATGATCGAATGCTCTTTCTTCTCAAAATCCTGGAAAGTTTCTCTTAGTACCTTGAATGTAAGGTGAGAATGACTTATTATCTTCCTTGCTACTGATGGTCATAGGATTCCTTTTATTGTTGGTTTTCTTCTTAAAGAATTTTTTTATTTGACAATCTGATACACGTTCAAGGTATAAGATTATAAGAACCCTAACAAACTGTGTATTCATCACTCTGGTTTTAAAAATCCCAAGTTTTTGGAAGAAAAACTTTATAGAAGTTACTTGACATCCTATAGGCCCCATGCATAAATTACGTCAAACCCAAAAATCCCATTACAATAATGTACAAGATGGATGTTAATGAATCTTTCTATACAAAGAATCATAACACATTCTGCTAATTAGATTCATTATGTCTAGACACGTAACATCATTTCAGTCCTTATCAGTGTTATGCAGGGACACATTCCCCCTAAAAATAAAAGTCTTATATATCTTGGTGGTTCTGGGGACAGGGGAAAATGTTCCCCCCACATTTCTCGTGCAGTGATATTCATGGGGGACATCCCTGAAAATTAGGGATGTTTCAGAAATGTCCCCTTATTCTTGTCATTTTTTGGGAATTTCGAGGACATCAGGATGTCCCCGACATCTTTTCTTTCTTTTTTGTTGTTCTCTTTAAAAAATTCCCTTTTAAAATAAAACAATAAAGCTAATATTGTTCATTCAAATGATGATTTTGATTTTTGGGACATTTCAAGGCGCTTATCTTGAATTTGTCACATAGTTTTTGCCATTGAAGGGTTTTACACGACTTGATCACCATCTCCAAAAATTTCCTGATGTCTAGTCATGGATAGCCTCAATCTAGCTGCACAATTGGGTTGGGATCGAATAAACTTGAAAATAAAATAAATTTGGAAAGGATGATGATGTATTGTAGTCTTGTATTAAAATTATAAATCTAAATAAAATTCACTTTGGAAGCTCCAATAACTTAACAAACTTACAAAGACTATATGTATAATTTTACATGAAGAGAAAGGGTCTGTAGATGATAAATGTAGTAAGGCATATATCAAAACATTTACTAGTTAACCATAACCCAACTGTATTGTATTACAAAGACATAATAAGAATCAAGAGTGATATATGCATACAGAATATTCTGAGCACAAATGCAGTTGCTAGACTGTCATAGGATACTATCCATAAAAAAATTAAATTTTGTTTGTATTTTTCTAATATTTATAATTTATATATATTATTTTAATAGTCGTCCCCTCGCCATCCCCAAATTTTGGATTTTTGTGTTGTCCCAGAAACCCTATCCTACTGCCCTACCATCCTAGAGTCTCGGGTAACTATGGTCCTTATACCAATTGTTACTGGACCATCTATACAATAAACTCTACTAAAATCATGTGCCAAATATAATCTTTACTCAAGTTTGTAGACATCATTTTATTCAATTTCCATTCTTCCCTATAGGGCTTGTTTTGTTTTTTACTCCTCTCTCTTCCAGTTCTTTAGCCATTGACCATCATGCTCTAGTCACAGTTCCTCTGATTGAAATATCCCACTGGGTCCAAAGCTAATAAAATTAGTCTAGGCCTTAGCTAAAGTCCTTAATGATGGGAGTGATAAGTATTCATGATTGTAAAACCTTAGGGTTTTCCATTAGTGGCCTTCTTATCATTTCCAGTTTAAGCTTGTAATGATCACCAAGTCACAGAGATTGATAACAGAAGATTTAGATAAAAACAATTAAGTTGGAAACACACTGGAATTATAAATATTTGACATGTTCCAATTGCCACAGTTATCTTCCAGTTCTTTAGTCATTGATCATCATGTTCTAGTCACAGTTCCTCTCTAATTGAAATATCTTGTTGAGTCCAAGAGTAATAAAATTAGTTCAGGCCTTAGTTTGAGTCCTTAGTGAAGAGAGTGATAAGTGGTTGTGATTGGAAAACCTTAGGGTTTTCCATTATTGGCCCTTTTTCATTTGCTTGAATGGTTTTTAATTACTTTTCTACAAATTTTTCTATGAATTTGATTTTATAACTTTAGTTCAGGTTCCATTTTTGAATCTATACAAATGAGAATATTTTCCTATGTAAGGTTGCAGGTAAAGCACATCATCTCAATTACCAGTGCTCTTTCAACCTACAACTATCCTAAATAAGGTACAAAATTCATTGAGAACATATTGTGCTTCTAACAAGTTGCTACCAAGAAATTTTTAGTGAAGAAAACTTAGTTTAAGCTTGTAACGATCACTAAGTCATGGAGATTTATGTTCCCCACGTAACATTCTTATGCATACTCTTCTTCTCCACATTTATGTTTCCCAACTAACATTCTTATGCATTTCCTTTATACAACCACCATTAATATTAACAAGAATTATAAATGAATAGAAATAGAGATTCTAGAAGATAATAGTTTTGGCCAACATTTTTACATTTTCCACTCTGCAATAGAATAACTATTAGTCTTTGTGCATTTCCTGTATACAACCACTTAATATAGAAAAAAACATCTATTGAAGTAAAAGAGAATCAAACTATAGAAGTTAGTAGTTTGGGCCAAATTTGTGGCATTTTATACCCTACAATAGAATGACTAACATATAACACGCGACAGTAAAAAAAATATACAAAAAAAAGCCATATTACTATCTTAATGAGGGTTGCGGATTTCAGCTTGATCTTTACACAAAAAGCTAGATTAGTATCTTAATTATCTTGTTTCATGGTTGCGGATTTCAGCTTGATATCTGTTTGTTGGCTATTGATATTGTTTATGTTTCCAAGTTACTTTTCTTATTATATTATCATCCCCATTTAAGAACAAAAAATATTTGGCTTCTCCATGATCCATGTGCATAGCTGCACAGTCATGCACCCTCATCTTAAGTGCCTTGACTCACTCGTGCTTCACCTGCGAGCAACCCCTTACATCGTGTAGCCTTTTGTGCAGCCCTACGGAACATGTTGCACAACATAAAAGATAACATCACACACTCCAACAAATAGGCCATGAGAATGTGAGTTTAAAAGGTTTAGTTGGTGTGGGATTGAGGAGATACGCCCCCTTTCACAGGGCAACGACACATGCCAGTTTTTTTAGAATCTTGCAATGTTAAGAGAAACATGAAAACACCTTGAAAAACTCATGACATCCTTGTAGTGTGTTGCAGTATCTCACAACACCCACAACATCCTCACAACATTTCATAGCACTTGCAACATCCCCCATAGAAAACTATATGCCTTTGCATCCTTCTCTCTCACTCTCAATGTCTAAATTTTTTTACAAGGCATGGCATCCATCCAATGAATTTCCAATCTGATCCATTAGAGTAGGCATTGGACCAACCTACTATCCCACTTTATACTGACTGAGAGCACTCGCACTTCACTCGCCCCCCAATTATAGAAAATTATCTTCTCCCTACCAGTGCCCCATACTCCATATTTTGATGGATACTAAAATCTATCTGGGTTGACTCATTAATATTACATATGTAATCTAATTGATGATTTATGCATCCATCCATTATGTGATCCCACTCCTATCACACTCAAAATGGAGGTTGGAATATAATGTTGAAGGTATGGCATCCATCCAATGCATTTCCAATCTGATCCATTAGAGTAGGCATTGGACCAACCTACTATCCCACTCCATACTGACTCAGAGCACTCACACTTCACTCGGCCTCAAATTATAGATAATTCTCTTCTCCCTAACAGTGCCCCCATGATCCGTATCTAGATGGATACTGAAATCTATCCGGGTTGACTCATAAATATTACATATGTAATCTGATTGATAATTGATGCATCCATCCATTATGTGATCCCACTCCTATCACACTCAAAATGGAGGTTTGAATATAATTTTGAAGTTGTCCATTGTCTGTCCTCCGCCCGCGTCCTCCTTCACTATATATCTTATTTTATTATCGTTTATTCAATTTTTCTATTATGATACTCCAATTAATCTTTTCAAATATATCCTATATTTGTGCTCACATAATTTTCCAAACCTAAGATTAAGTTACAGTGCACTCAGTTGTAAATTCTTATAACATTAAAACTATACTAGCAAGAAGGCACATTAAACAAGCCTAAATATAGTTTGGGTCAGAATAGTAGGCTAGAAAGTAGGTTTTGAGTCAGTGTATTACTGCTCCATAGAATAGAATTTTCCATTGGAATTCTCAATCAAATGAATAAAATGAAGCATGTTACAACTATAATTTTTTAAGCATGGATGCAAGACAAATGATTATGATATATTCTAAAATCTAGATTAGTGTCTTAAATTTGAAAAATACACTGTTGTGCTTTTAATTAAATGTCTTAAATCTGAAAAATGTGTGGGAGAGGGTTCCCTTTGAGCCACCTCATAGTATCCCAGTTGTCATTCTCATCCTCCATAATTAGTCCGATAGAGGGAGCTGAGCATTGTATACATTCTGAACTAATATTGAGGAAGCTTATAGAAAGCTTTAAGGTCTATCCATTCCATTCACTTCCCAAATCTGTACAAGTCATGTAGTATTTTAATTCATTTCTCAAACCAGAGGGAAGATCAGCCTTCTATCAAGGTAAGGATCCTTTCGTTAACAAGATCCTTGCCTTGACAAGAGGCTACTCTGCCCTCATTTGGTTTGAGAAAGGAATTAAAATATTACATAACTTGTACAGATTTGAGAAGTGAATGGAATGGACAAATCATAAAGCTTTAGATAAGCTTCTTCAATCTCATTTCAGAATGTATACGATGCCCATAAATGCTTTCACAGTTCCCTCTACTAGACTAATTATCGAGGATGAGAATGACTTTTGAGATACTATGAGGTGGATCAAAGGGTCCACTCTCCAAGTAGCTACCTCCAAAAAACTGTATGAAAATATTTCCTTCTCCCCAAACCTTTCCCCTGAGCCTTAACCATAAGTGGAATATTTGTGGGCCCATTAATAGATAGCCTCGTAGATTTTTTATTTTGTGGTTTTTATGTATTAACTAAATATTGCTTTAGATGGCTTCTAATTCATAGTAAGCTTGTTTTTGGCTTCTAATATTTTATAGGTTGCTAAGACTATGAGCTTTCTTTATTCTTTAAATATATATATATATATATATATATATATACTTTGTTACAGTCAAAAATGTTTCTATCAATGCCTACCAAGGGATGCCAGAAATAAAAAATGAGGTTTGCAAGTGCTAACTCTCTCAAGAATTTAATTTATGAAGAGAATTTTATATATACATCTCCCTAACTTTCATATTTGTAGTTGTTGTCACCCTAGGATGTCTCTTTTTATGTGGAACATACATACAACTATTGCAGTGTGATTAAAACTTGTGACTTATTAGTCATTGTTGCATTGCTTTACAAAAAATTTATTTGAGTTTGAAATATTTATTTCATTTTTCAACCGATTTGATATATATTCTATGTAGGCATACACATAAAATGTGCACCTTAACACTAGGATAGCTAGCACCTACTTTCCTTCATGTAGAATTATGGCACATGCAATTAGGGGATGTTGGAAAAGCTTGTTGAATTTCGTTTTAAATCTTATAATTACATTTTCTTGAAATTTCTTAAATCATTTTTAACATATCCATTTTTTGCATAACATGCCATCAATTTCATCCATGTAAACACATCTTATCATTCTATCAAATAATTCACTTGCCTTATCTATGCTTCCACATTTTACATGCATGTCTACCAGGGCATTTGCAACCACAACATCTGACAAAATACCTTAATCCTTTATGCCTATATGGATACTCATACCATGTTCAGAAACCCCCATTTTGGCATAGGCTAGTGTGATGCTGGAAAAGGTGGTGGAATTTTTGTATAAGTCTGCCAATTGTATTTTCTTGAAATTTTCTAAATCCTTTTCAACAAATCCATTTTTTGCATAGCCTAAAATCAATGTTGTCTTCATGAACACATCTCTTCGAGACATTATGTCAAACAATTCATTTTTCTTGTCTATGATTCCACATTTTGCATGCATGTCTACAAGGGTTATTGCAACTACAACATCAGAATTGACCTACGAATTATGTTTTTATTTTTTTATAATCAATCAAGGATGTTTTTGGAAGAACACTTGGGTGGATTTTCTTATACAGGTCTCTAAGTTTGTAACTTAGTTTATTAGTTTTGTGCAATGTTTTAATATTTTCCCTGCTTTAAATGTATTTTTTGAATACTTTTGACAGAATTGGGGAAATATATGTGTTATTAATACCTCATAATCCAATGCACATTCATTGCTAATGATAGTAGAGAATCGTATCAAAGTTGAGACAATCAAAGTGAAGAACATGAAGATGACAACTTCCGGCAGAGAGACAGTTGTTCAAAATAAAATTTTCAGAAAAAGAACCTTGAAGTAGCACCAAGGAATTAGATGGATTGTATAACGCTGGTGGTGGAAAGAAATTGTTAATGTTGTATATCAAGGTTTAACGACATTTAGGCACCCTTTTCTATTTTATCATTGTATTTTAAGGGTTAACAGTATTTAGATGCCCTTTTGTATTTTATCTTATTTGACATTAATAAAATGTTTTTGGACCCAATTGTTGGGCACAAGATTCAAATCAAATTGGTTTTAATTTATAGTATTAATTACTAGCCCACTATGACATGATAAACGATATGTAGTTGTTGATCGCACTATATGATATTTGGTTATTTTTTATTATTGAAATTCCGAGTTTTCATTCTTTAAATTTGTATCGTTTCTAGAAAGAAAAAAATGTTGAAATTAGTATTGTCTCTAGAGAGACAAAAAATTAGTATTCTATATTGTCTCTAGGGAGACAATATTAATATTGTCTCTAGAGAGACGAAAATGATAGTCTTTGGAGAGACAAATTATAGTCTCTCAAGAGACATAATATGTATCAATCTATATTGTCTTTGGAGAGACAATAATTAGAGACACCCGCTTTAGAGACAATATACAACTTTTTTATTGTCTCTATTTGAGATGATTTGGTTGAGTATTGTCTTTATTATTGTCTCAAAACATCCCCCCTTATAGTAGTGTGATTTGTGTGCATTTTGACAATAAGATTACAAAAGCGTAATTTAGGTGTCTACATTTTCCGCTCTTTGAGGTGAAGTAAGTGACTTCAATTCAAATAAGTAGACAAGCATAAGAAAGTAAATTTTTGAAGAAAATTTAGTAGGATGAAGGATGCCCCCTCAAGTGTCGATGGGGCGATAAAAGAAGTCAATCGACGATCGAAAATATGATTATAATAGATAGAAGAAAACTGGTTAGAACCAGCGCTAAACCCTTGGGTATTTAGAAGGAATATGGATAGGGATAAACATGGTTGTTTATTTCCCTGGGTGAGTTTTAGAAGAAAAATGAATAATGGTAATAAATGATAATGGAGAAGAAATGATTAATGCAGAAATTATAAGACAAGCCCAATCTTTGCATCCAACCTTTCAATAAGCAACATGTTTCTATCATTTTTCCCCTAGGTCTACATTATCGGCCTTTATTGAAATGAACAAAAATGTAAGATAACATGAAAAGCTAAATTACCAACATTTGTCCATTGCTACAAATACGTAACTCCATGCAACATACATTATGCAATGTAATACGAGAAAGTAAAATGATATTTAGTTCCATGTAACATACAAAATGTAATGCAATACGAGAAAGTAAAACAACTAACCTAACAGAGAAACCAATATAATCACACACACTCAAACAAGAAATGCTTAAGACAATTGCTCCAATGTTTTTTTATCAAGTTGTGGTTCCCGAATGTTTGTGGTGTAACAACAAGAGTTAAAAATGATGCCCCAAATAATAACACATGCAAAGGAAAAATAAAGGATAGAAATAGTCCCATACAAAGCATTTGTGCATTATGACACAATATCTGACAACTCATTATTGCACGGAAGTACCGACATAATAAGCAGACCCAACTTTGTTAATGGACGTAGATCATGATGATATGCATGTCGTTTGAGACAAGAACAAGAAAACACATTAGAAGAAGGTTTTTGAGGACCAATTTTGATGTTGAGGATAATGCAAGTGATATAGGATTCAGATGTATGAAATCCATTTTTAAAAAAAGAAATTAAACCATAATTTTTTGGTAAATTTAAAGCCAAAATTAATGTTACCATTTTGTATATTTCTTTAATACCTTTCCAACACAAAAAAATAGATTCGTTACGAGGTCAGGAGTAAAATTTATGGCCTGCGCAATGCTGGGTGCACCTATGCATTCAAAATACTCCTAAATACATGATTTAATACCTCAAATTATAGATGTCTCTTTGATACATCAAAAAATTGTTTCTATGCATGCGTCTTTACACATGGTTTTTACATATATACATGCATATTTGACTACTTGATCATCTTCTCTTTTGCAGGTCCGTCCGTATGGGAAGCAAGCAATCAACAACAAAAACATCACTTTGCATCAACACACAACATACTAACATGTAGGTACATCACATGCATTGGCATCTACACACGCGCTTCCACCCTAGTTTCACTCTCATCACTTGTGTTTTTACACGTTTGCATATTTAGTCTCAATGCTCCATCATTTTCTCATTCAACGCTTTGTCTATTCCTTTAGCACATTTTCTACATCACTCTACATGGATTATTAGGTACACATCTCTATCTACTTTATATCACCAATATTTCTGATCACCAACATAAAGTGGGGAAAAATGTAGTCACCAAATCACACACATTGAATCATTATTTAGTCTTGATCTCATATTACTATTCATATGGTTTTTGAGTGAAAAGATTACTATTAACCCATGTTTTTGGCCATTTTTACTTTGCTTCTGTCATCACTATTCGTCTTGCAACCACACATGCCCAGTCGGTATTGTCATTTTGCATTCATTTTATCTCTAACTGGGGCGTCCAACAAGATATGGGGTGCCCCAGGTGCCCTGATCCCCTTTGGAGCTCCTTGATCCTCTTTTCACTTTACTCTCACCTTTTGGGCACTTTCTAGCCATTTGAGCTTTCTATCTTTTTGATGGTCGGCCTTTTCGGGATTAATTACCAAATTAGAAAAAGAGAACCATATAAATATAAAGTTATGAGACCATTGTGAAGGACAAAGCACTCAACATATACTATCACCATCTAGAGTTGCATCCATCAAAGGCATCTAAAGCTACATTTACATCCATCTAGCTCCATCTTAAGGCACACAAGGATGGTTCATCTGCATCACACTTCATAGAAGGGGAGTTTATTGTTTCCATGCACATATTCACTACATTCTACATCTAGTTATTTTCTCACTACTTCATAAAGTATGAATGACACAAGAGAAACCTAGCGCATGTTTACACACACACCTAGAACTATATTGGGTCTGAGATGTAGTGTAATGCTCAATTATAAGCCCATTAATGTGGTTGTTGAGTATAGTTTGACCCCTTCATATGCATCTTTGTTTTTTTAGGGTGTTGACGTTTTGTCTAGGGTTTTTCAGGTGTTTCCTCCATCTCGTATTCAGAGTGATGAGGTTCAGCAAAATTCACACAACATGAAGCGAAGGCAGACAATCACTCAATGACACCTTGGAGGAGGTTCTCTGGTCATTTATGCAGACCAGGGTGCTCGGATCTCAGAATAGGGCAACTCAGGTGCTCCATCCCTCTCCAGGTGCCCCAGTCCACTTAGATAGCTCGGATCTTCACTTTCTGGAGCTCTTGTGCAGCCGTTCCTTCATTCTCTTCATTTGGTCTTCACTACGATACAGTCCCAATAAGTCTGTGAATCAACTAAGGCCTTCTTAACCTTCTTTGCTCATTAGGGTTTTACATTTCATAGCTTAGATTTCATAGGTCTATGTTACTACATTTTATTCCATTTATTTACTACTTTACATAGCATTAGATTATATTAAAATAGTCTAAAATATTTCTATTTTAATTAATCACTCACCCACTTATCTATCAACATTGACTCCAAGATCTCTTATGCTCAACACGCACAACTTAAGCAACTGTTTAATGAACACTTAGCATACTATGTTTTTCAATACAAAAACAACTTATCTAAGATGTCAAATGTGCTTGCGGACTCTGAGCTTCAGGACTTATTCATTTAGAGTCTATCACCACCTCTCCAGGAGAGCATTATCTTTTAGACAAGTTTCATTTTAAGAGACCTCTTAGAAATCAGAGGTGGAAAATACCTAGCGAATATCCTCGGAACCGATTTCACGGGGAGGTAAATTTGTTGGGGGTCCGACAGCAAAATTTTCACCTGATTTTTAAGTGGTGTGACAGAAGCTTACAGACGTGTGACAGGATATTTGTTGTTGCACGTCAACAAGGTTGTTGATGTACGTCAGCGAGGTTTGTTGACAAGTGTCAACAACCTTGTTGACGCGCGACAGCAAATCACCTATCGCGCGTCTGCAACCTCTGGCCTCTGGTCACACGACAATAAAATCTCTATGTCACGTGTCAACAAACTCTCTGTCACACATCTACTTCCTCCGCATTCCTATCGCACGTCAACAAACTCTCCCTGTCATGTGTCTGCAACCTCCGCCCCCCTGTCGCGCGTCTATAGCCTCCACCCTCCTATCACACGTTTACTGTACTTGATAATACATATGCCCATAGGTGGTATGAGTGAGCTAGTAGTGTTCTACCTGGCGAATAATCTAGGATTATATAGGGGATAGTTTCAAGCGTAGGCGAAGCCGACCCATAAAAAAATAAACTGTAATTTTTAGGCGAACAGGTCATTGACCCGCGCCAGAAAATTCGCCTTTTCAAATTTTTCAAAAATAGAATATTCGCCATAAAAATTATCCCTACTTTTAGACATCTCCCTCATTCGATCAACTATGTCATACTCTTAAGATTCGCGAAACTAAGCTCTTATCCATAGAGATAATTAAATACCAAGAGAAAGCATCATTTTCTACATGTTTTCAAAGTAAGTTACCATTCAAATCATCAACCACCAAACCAACTGACACAAAAATCACTGTCAACGCAGTATCCACCACTAGAGAGCTTCAATTGCAACCACCCCAAATATGTATACAAGATTATTGAGGGGTTTTGTTTGTGGGATTTAGCTTGAGATTGGTGATGGATGACAACAAAATTGGTGTTGTCTATATAATATTGTATGTTTAAAATTCAAGCATTGGAAATGTACATTTTCTGCAGAATATCAATAGAACCATGTCGTTGTCTTTTTACTTGAAATCGGTTTGATATTTCCTTCAACCATGAAATGCCCCATCTTTTTAAGGGATAATTTGAATGGAAAGTCATCGTAAAAATTAACCAACAGTCCCATTTTTCAGATTTTGCAGCAAGGCATTCAAAACAATAACAGAGTGAATTCGTGTGAAAGCATCGGTCCCACGTAACCTCGCCTAACCTTGCATGTCCCACTGCAAATCTGCGCGGAATCAAAAGCAAAGTTTCAAATTTCACAAACTTGGGTTCGCTTGCATTTTCATTTTGAATCCACTAAACAACTCTCTCCCTCCTCATACAAACACACCTCGCACTCATCCATAACTTAAATTCTCTCCAAGTGTGTTCTTCGAAAACTTCCAAATATTATAGTTGCAATGGAGTTGCAGGCGGATTTGCTTCTTCCAGCAAGGCCTCAGCTTGTGGACATTCACAGAGAAGAAGAAGAAGAAGAAAAATAAGAAGGGAAAGATAGGGAGAACATTCCTCCTATTTTAGCTGACAACTGGGTGACTCCATTCCCTAGCACTCCACATTTATTAAAGACGTAGCCTCTGCAAGACATTACCCATCTGTAAGTTTTTTGTATATCTTGAAATTGTTTCTACGATTTAAAATCATCACTCATTTAAAAATTTAATTTCACATTAGTTGGTAAATTTGGTCTATGATAATATATAAATTAAATAGACAATAATCATTATGTTGATGTAGGTGATGTTTCAATGGAAATGATCCTCCTACTAAAAATTATGGTTGATAATTAATTGTGGTGTGAGTATGTTTTCTTGCTTGATGTTCCCTTATTCTCGTATGAGACATTGTAAACAAGAATATATATATATGTCTTTGAATGCATGTCTTAATATCTCAAGTCTAATATGTCTTTTAAGTGCATATGAAATTACTTCTACTATTGTAAATTCTTCATTCATTCAGAAAACAAATTCACTTTGGTTGGTAGGCTTGGTCTACAACAACATATATCATCTCTTAATGGCATCAATGACTCAAAATTATTCATTCGTTCAAATAATTACGTTCACATTGTTAGTTGGATTGGTCAACAAAAACATATAAAATCATTATCCAATGTTCCTTATGCAACCAAGGGTGTTGCCATATTGGAAGTGACCCCCTACTAAAATAGTGGTTGATTAGTAGTGGGACAATTATATTCGCATTCTCGGTCATCCCCTCTCCTCCTTTGTGGCTTCATAAGCTTTTTTAAAAATAAACTTCATTCAAAATGCCTTTAAATGCATACTTTATTATCCACATTGGATATGCCTTTTCAAAGCAACTTAGAATTGCTCCTATGACTCAAAAAACTTCATCAATTCAAAATATAATTTCACATTGGTTGGTAGAATTGGTCCACAAGAACATATCAACTCAATATGCCTTTATCAATATGCCAATAAGGGCGACACTTCAATAAATATGACTCTCATGCTATAACAAAGTGGTTAATTGTTTGCAAGATGTGCATGTTTTATTGCTTTTCCTTCCCCTCTCATCCTCTAAACAAAAAAAATAAAATCCATTCTAAATACTTCTAAATACATGCATTAATACTTCAAATTAAAGATGTCTCTTTGATACATTGAAAAATTGTTTCTATGCATGCGTCTCTACACGCGGTTTTTACATATATACATGTGTATTTGACTACTTGATCATCTTCTCTTTTGCAGGTATGTCCATGTGGGAAGAAAATAGTCAAAAACAATAAAAACATCACTCTACATCAACCCACAACATACTAACATGAAGGTACATCACACACATTGGCATCTACACACGTGCTTCCACCCTAGGTTCACTCTCATCACTTTTGTTTTTACACTTTTTCATCTTTAGTCTCCATGCTCCACTATTTTCTCATTCCACACTTTGTCTAGTCCTTTAGCATGTTTTCTACATCACTCTACATGGATTATCAGGTACACACCTCTATCTACTTTATGTCACCAAGATTTCCACTCACCAACACAAAGTGGGGGAAAACGTAGTCACTAAATCACGCACGTTGAGTCATTATTTAGTCTCGATCTCATACTACTATTCATATGGTTTTTGAGTGAAAATATTACTAATACAACCCATGTCTTTGGCCATTTTTACTTTTCTTTTGTCATCACTTTTGGTCTTGTAACCACACATGCCCAGTTGGTATTGTCATTTTGCATTCATTATATCTCTGACTAGGGCGTCTGACTAGGACTGGGGCGCCCTAGGTGCCCTAGTCCCCTCTGGGGATCCTTGATCCTCTTTTCACTTTACTCTCACCTTTTTGGCACTTTCTAGCCATTTGAGCTTTCTATCCTTTCGGTGGTCAGCCTTTTCGAGGTTAATTACGAAATTAGAACAAGAGAACCATATACATATAAATTTATGAGACCATAGTGAAGGACCAAGCACTAAGCATCTACTATCACCATCTAGAGTTGCATCCATCAAAGGCATCTAAAGCTACATTTGTATCCATCTAGCTCCATCTTAAGGCACATAAGGCTGGTTCATTTGCATCAAAATTCATAGGAGGGGAGTCTATTGTTTCCATGCACACATTCACTACATTTTACATCTAGTTATTTTCTCACTACTTCACAAAGTGTGACTGTCACAAGAGAAACATAGGGCATGTTTGCACACACACCTAGAGCTACATTGGGTCTGAGATGTAGTGCAACACTTAGTTATAAGCCCACTAATGTGGTTGTTGAGTATAGTTCAACCCCTTCATATGCATCTTTATTTTTTAGGATTTTGATGCTTTGTCTGGGGTTTTGCAGGTGTTTCCTCCATCTTTGATTTACAATGACATAAAATGAGGTAAAAATAAATTCACACGACATGAAGTGAAGGTAGACAATCACTCAGTGACACCTCGAAGGAGATTCCATGGTCATTTATGCAGACCAGAGTGCCCAAATTTTAGTCTAGGGTAACCCAGGTGCCCCCATCCCTCTCTAGGCGCCCCAGTCCACATAGATAGCTCGGGTCTACACTTTCTGGAGCCCTTGTACAGTCATTCCTTCATTCTCTTCATCTGTTCTTCACTGCGATACAGTCCCGAGAAGTCTGTGAATTAGCTAAGGCCTTCTTAACCCTCTTTGTTCATTAGGGTTTTACATTTCATAGCTTAGATTTCTTGGGTCTATTCTACTACATTTTATTCCATTTATTTACTACTTTGCATAGAATTAGATTACACTAAAATATTCTAGAATATTTCTATTTTAGTTAATCATTCACACACTTATCCATCAACATCGGCTCCAAGTATGTCCTTTAGATGATTGATTTCACACAACTTAAGATAAGGTTCTAACCTGAACATCTACTAGGATTAGAAATCGTCCTAGTGGTATTAATAAAACTATTTTGAAATAGCTGAGTTTGAATCTATGGGGAAATGCTAATTATGTGGATCCTATGAACTTCAAGACATATTTAAACCTGAAATTGATATGAAATACCTCTCTAGGAGTGAAGCAAATCAAGTAGTTAAGACATTTACAAATAGAATATATAGAAGACTTGGCAGATTGATAAAGTCAGTAAAGAACATGGTAAGCTACACAAAAAAATGGACTCTTATTTATATTACATTTTTAATGTAATATAAGTATGCAAGGAGACCAATACAAATAAAATCTGTCTTAATGCACTTTAAAAAGGTAGACCTTCCAAATTTCAAGCCAATTAATTTAAAAAAACAATGGAATCCATAAGGAATAAAAGAAAATCATTGTAATATTCGACTATTTCTAATGACTAAGGAACTTAAATATGCCTCCAAATTACGCCATGAATCCTACATATACAAAATTATAGGATAGATCCACTAACAAGAGGAGGTCTACTACCAAATGAATCTTGTCAAAAGAAATCTTATTACAAGATGTAATCTTCATTCAAGATTTAGATCAATATCATCCTAGGAGGTTAGAAATGAAAGCAAGAAGATGGAAGTTCATATGTGACTATTCTAACAATGGGTTCAAAAGGACATTCTACAAGTGATCCACATATCAAACTTCATGGAAATATCATTTAATATCTGGTCGATAGCTAATGTAAGTATGGAGCTTGAAAAAATCTAACGATTTTATGCTTGGACACCTATCATTAAAAATCTACAATAGACCCCCCTTATTGGACAATCCTTTGCCAAAAACTTTAGGATCCAATACCATAGTGGACAGAATTTCCGGTTAGTTAAAATCATACATAACACACAGTGTCTCCTCCTGCATTGGGGGCTCTAGAATGTATCCATCAGTTTGAATCACCGTCCCAAACACATATGGACATACCCCATATTCCTAACTCACTCTTCATTTTTGACATTACGACTATCACATAGGGTTAGTGTTATGATAACTGTAGCTACAAAGTGGTGTAACTATAATATGGATCCACTGTGTATTTAATAACACTAGAGTATGAAATCCATCATGGCATATCATTAATGTGTTTATATCACAATCATCTCCTTGTTACATATCATACATATATATTCATTCAACCAGGCATTTTTTATAGTTATCCCTAAATCTTATGAAGAAATCAAGATTGAAAAGATATAATAATAACTACAGTTGGTACACTCACCATGAGGACATTTGACATCTCAAATATTGTATAAAAATATTGCAAAATATCAACTTTATAGTTTACATGCTCTTAGGTCTTAATTTGATCTCATTTGTTCTCATCCTTAATATATCCATCTCCTTGAATCACTGTGCATTTGATATATTGTGTACCTTTATCATTATACAGCAAGCCTATATTCTATTACATGGTGTAACGCCATCTACACCATGGCTGAAAACTACAAGTACCTTAAGGTTTCCATTAGAATTAGCTAGAGCATATAGGTCCAAATGACCTATATGAAATTTTATATGCATCAATCTGCTTCTTGGTCTCAAAGTTCACTATCATAGCCTACATAGTCTCATCACTTGGTTGTAGTCCATCACTCCCAGTATATGTCCTTGATTACAGATAACTCCTTCACCTCAGCATACCTCACGTCCACGTTTCACTTCACATAGGTGTCCATCACCTCCACATTTTGTTTCATACATTCATATGGTAGAAATTCATCAACTTCATAGATGTTGAATTTATAATGGATTAACAAAATAATAGAAGGAGCTCTACATAGGCACCATCACACGTTCTGTAGGGACAGAGGTGTCCAAGTGCCTCCAGGAATAGTTGATCTCTTTTCGGTCACATTACTTAAGTATGTGTTTATTCTTCTTCTACACAACAACTACTCTCAAAAACCACCATTCAATTTTCAGAACATAAATAATATACATGCCTTCAATCTATGCACATTCATCATGTTTATAAGTGAAAAATACCCAGATGCCCTTCTTTAACTGGTTTAACCTAATACATTCACATTCATACATAATAAATCACTTGATGGGCATCACGCTATTATATTCCCGCCTTTTAACACCAACACAAGTTTATTTATTTGTTAAAAATGGTGGAATAACTAATCTCATGACTCATGAGAATGACATATTCATCTTAAGATGCACTCATACTCGGAATGGATTAATGACAAAATCATAAAATATACCTATTATTCACTATTTGAAACTGTTGAGGGACTCCTATATCTACATGTATATAGTTACACCAAGGCCATTATCAATTTATTTTAAGAACATACAAATCATTTTTCACACTTTGGTATCATAAACTCATCAATATCTCAAGAAATCTCGTAGAATATCATTCTAAATCTATGTCACATTGATGACCATACATCCTATTTAACATGGGACTTACTTCTTACATGTATACGGTCATTACCATATGACATGAGGCCTTCTAAGTTCTTGAACGATTCAGATCATCAACTGCTGAGGGTATACATATTAAATAGACCTCACCACACTATTGGGGTTAGACCAAATCGGTTAATCCATAGATATCCTAAGTCTAGGATTAAAGCAGAATCCAAAACAATAAACATGGAAATAACCACCATAAGAAAATACACAAGTTATGACACTTGGAAACACCCAATGATGGGCTACGTCCACCAAGAAACAAACTCAATATATAACCCTTACCAGAGGTAGTAAAATTTGAAGATACTGCAATCCTATCCACATTTAGTTTATTGGGAGATGTATGACATATTTTTCCTCTCACAAGATTCTCTAAGCTCTCACCAATAATTTCTTCTTACAATTATCCCAATTTTCTTAATTATTACCTCTAACCCTAGTTTCCTAGCTTATATAAGCCTATAAAAAATTAGGGAACTTTATCCATTCATTTACAACCATTAGATCAACTTTATAACAAAGATTAGATCTAATTCCCATAACTCATATATAAACAATCACGCACAGGTAATCAATGCCAGTTACCCTAACTAATGCCGGTTTTTCCCAACCGATGCCGATTAGCTTTAGGCTAAATCATCGAAAAATCTACCAACTCATCAATTTTACTTTTTTGAATTCAATCCTACACCCTACCCAACACCTTATAATCACCATCTTTCTTCTGCACACATAATTCAGACCATTTCTTGATGATTCACTCTCGTTTATGGTTTATTCTTGACTATTGATGCGGCATAAATAAATGAAACTCATTGTATACATACACATCCACTCGGAGGGAAAACTACTCCTATCATTCACTTTGCATTCCAATCTACCTCATCCACATCATACTACATATCTTGGTTGCATTTAATCTTGCTTACTTATTCTTTTACATGTACACTTTATTACACATGCTAGATAGATATCTTGTATGTATTTATCTTTATCATACACACATGCACGTTCACTTGATTTCTAGTTGTGATCAAAAATTATACATATCCATTACATGTAACATGGATGCTTGGCGTAGTACCTAGTAATAGTCCCATAATGGCTCGTAGGGGAATCCACTTTCCTACATTACATGTGATATTATTTCATTTTGTTTCATAAAAAACTAGTTTCTATGATTATACACACTTTGACATACTTTTTATCTTTCTAACATGCTAACGGGTGCTTCATGTGCAACATTTTTTATACAGGGATAATTTCTTCCATGATTTTTTGTTACATTGTCTTCCATTGTATGTTATTTTTTACAAGATTTTCCCTTTTCCTTGTGTGCACACTTGTCTGCTTACGACCACTACAACCTTGATTGTCTTGTGACATTGTGAGTAATGTCTCATGTTTCCAACCCACTTTATATGGTCTACTTTTTCTTCAACTTGCGTCTTAGCTTATGCATTGTCTGTGTAGCTTACATTTCATATTTTACATGAGTGTTTATCTCTTCTTGTACTAACACTTATTTTCCTAGTCACTTTTTTGTGTGTTCCTTGGTTTCTACCAAGCACATTCCATTCCCCTTGCAGGGCACAATTTCAGCACATTGGTGGGTCCTCTTTTGGGCCACATACTCCTTCAACAATGTCACATGCACCCTAAATGAGGGGGGGGGGGGGGGGGGGGGGGGGCGGAGCATAATATGGGTCAATTAGTCACCCCATACAATATTATACACAACATAACACAGTACCAATACAACATTTTTTTTAGTTTCAAACAGGGCTCAGAATCAAACTTGGGTCCTTAGCACATCTTCCTTTCCTAGATTCCTGAAACCAGGAGGTAATACGATGGTCTTTCCTAGATGCTTGAAACCAGGAGGAAATACGGAAGTATTTCGTAGATGCTTGAGACTAGGGGGTAGTTACACAACGATTGGTAGTTCAACACAGTCTATAGAACTCCATACACAATGATCTTTACATGGAAGATAATCCTTAGCACATGCATTTATAAACAACATCTATAGTGGTGTTCTACACATTGGGAAGTATTTTAAAGGCTATGGGATGACACCAGATAGTTCTCCATATACTTCTTCCATTACAGTGGCAGGATATCACCTAAAAATCTCGTGCATCGAGATCATCTATAGGATCCTTTATACACCCATTTCCTCATCACGGATCAAGTGCACATGTTTCTTTTTCACACTTTCAACATTTTTACATAGTTTCCTTACACACTTTTATCATATACACACATATTTGACTAATTGTCAGCTTCTCTTTTATAGGTCTGTCCGTATGGGAAGCAGTATTCAACATCGACGTCATTAAAAAAATCACACACATCGACATCGACATATACAATAGGTACATCATGACATCTACACATGTGTTTCCTCCCTAGGCTCATTTTTATTCCTTTATTTTTACATTTTCTCGTCCTTAGCATCCATGCTTAACATTTTTAATCACTCCATGCTTTTTCTAGTCCTTTGGCATGTTTGCATCATCAATCTACATGGTTATCAGGTATGCATCTCTATCTGCTTTATGTTACCAATCTTTCCACTTGCCAACATAAGGTGGGGGTAAATGTAGACACAAAATCATGCACTTTGGGGTAATTATCTAGTCCTAGTTACATACTACTATCCATATGATTCCTAAGGAAGAATAGTACTGATTAACCCATGTCTTTGGCCATCTTTCTTTTCTTTCTGTTGATACTTTTAGTCTTACACCCTTACTTTTTCAGTCTTCCTTTTTATTCTTTGGCATTGGTCATCTTGGACACCACCGCCCTGTCAGGACACCATCGCCAGATCCCCTCGCCCCCTCTGGGTACCCATGTCCTTGTTGTACTTTAATCACACTTTTTGGTTCCTTTTTATCTATTTTAGCATCTTATCTTTTTGGTAGTAGGAATTTTCAGGGTTATTTATGAAATTTAAGCAAGGGAATCATATAAATACAAATTTATGTGATCATAATAAATAACCAAACACCAAGCATTAGCTATCACCACCTAGGGTTGCATCCATCAAGGAATCTAAGAGTTCCATTGCATCCATCTAGCTCCATCAAAAGGGACACAAGGGTTAGTTTTCTACATCACACTTCATAGGAGGGAATTTAATTTTATTCCATGCACACATTTATTACATTCTACATCTAACTACTTGCTCGCTATCCAAGTGTGTGAATGTCATAATAGAAACCTAGGGCACAATTTCACACACACACACACACACACACACACACACACACACACACACACACACACACACACACACACACACACACACACACACACACACACACAAAACTACATTGGGTCTAAGATGTAGTGTAACACTCATTTGTAAGTTTACCATTGTGACAGTTAATGACAGTCCAACCTCTCATTTTACATCTTTCTTTTTCAGGATTTGATTTCTATTTGAGGGTTTTATAGGTCTATGTTTCATTATAGGTTTCTGATGACTTCAATGATCATTGTGTAAATTTGTAACAATAAAAGGAGAGCATCAAAAAACATCTTGCAACCCTGAGAATTTGGATTTCTAAGCATTTTCACAGACCCAGGCACCCAAAAATAGGGCTAGGGTTCCCAAGGGTGCCCTTGTCCCTCTCCAGGCATCCCAGTCCAACCTGTACCTCCATATTTTCATTTTCTATAACTTATGTGCAATGATTCTCCCTCTCATTTTAGCCTATCAGAGCTGTAGTCCTGTAGATCAAGAATTTCGCGCTTGTTACCTGTCCAAGTTAATGCACCAAACTAAACACAAAAACCCTGAAAAACCTCAATGAAATTGATACCTGATGAAGATGTAGATGGATGAGGAAGCCGATGTAGATAAGACGGGCGCACACGAGCAATTCGCACAATAGATCCGAATAACCTGCGAAACACCGATGCTTGACAGAAAAAGACCACGTTAAAAGATATTTAAGTGGACTGCCCGAGAAGCGGGTCCGAGAAGCGATAAGCTTCCTCGGCGGATGTCAGTCCATGTTTTCAATTAAGAAAAGAAGCATACATGATAAAAGATGTAAATAAAGACTAGATTTTCTGATTGCAGTAATAAGACAGAATCTAAACAGCAGACAGAAAGTACAAAAAACAGGGAACTAGGAAATAAATGCTGGATTTGTGTTACCTGTATCCTTTTACCTATCTGCAGATAAATCGGCATCGACTGGGTGGAATCGGCGTCGATTGATACTGGTCGGCGTCGATTGAAAGGGATCGGCGTCGACTGGAGACAGATCAGTCAATCAGGGACTGTGCGACAAGATTCAGGAATTGGAAGGTGAATGTGGTCTGCTGGATGTGCCGAAGTTGGCGAGACACGGGAACAGAGTCACCAGATGATAGATGGTGGTGTGTGATGCTGATGTGACAGGGACAGAGTAACGGTGCTCCTCTCAGGGATTGATTCGGACAGGATCTGCCCTAATTTGATACAATTGATGCTAAGAAGATCTCTCTTTCTCTCAACCTGTATCTTTCGCTCTCTGTTCGCTTTTTCGCTCGTTCGTAATCTCTTCTTCGGTCTCTTCGGTCTCTTCCGTCCTTAGGACTGAGTTTTGGACTTGCTTTTATAATCGGCGCCGCTCCTAGAAAATCGGCGCCGACCATATGGGTCGGCGCCGATCGCGGAAAAGAATCCCGAGATGGCCAAATTGATTGATTCGAGAAAGATAAGACTTATCCCGACTACGGGAAAATATCCCGCTTAGGGAAGATTAAAAATAGATGTGATACATGGGTAGAATAAATTTGGGGTGGATAAGTGATTAAGATGCATGGGAAGAAGCGTAATTAAATATTTAATATTTAATCACTCATGGGTAAGATGTGATGGGATGAATTAAATTTGGAATAAGTGATTAAATCACAAATTGGATAATATCCCAAGGGGATAGTTGGTGACGTAAACGTGCCCCAGGTTACCTAAGTAGGTAAACAAATGTGAGGGACACTAAATTGAGAAACCAATTTTAGGTGTCTACATTTTGCCCCTTTTTGTCAAGTAACTTGCGATAAGCAAGGTTATGAGACAAAAACAAGGAGATGGAAGAAGAGAAGAATTTGTGGTGATGTGATCCCCCTTAAACTAGGGATGGGATGGATGATAGAATAGATGATCCCGAGTTTGAAAGAGGTAGATGAAAAATGCAGGATGCCCCAGTCGGATGTCTGGAGTAGATCTGATCATTGATGACAAATAAAAATAAACAAAAAGGTAGCAACCTAAGGAACTCACATTGGTAGGGCAAACTAGCCGGTCTCCTCATGAAACGATGTTAGTGTCTATAAACCCATGAGTGTAAGGAGAACTGCAAAATAGCCCAACATATAGAGAGAGACACATTGGTAGGGACAACTAGACGGTCCTATAAATCAGACGACGTTAGTGCCTACAGACCCGCGTAACTCTAAGCGGCCAAAAAAGGTACGAGTGTCCCACGTAAAAGGGAACAAACCCGAACTAGACGAGGATATCTAAAAAAAATGTGCCAAAAGGCAAAGATTCAGCACACAACCATGATTAGATAGACCAAGTAAACCAAGCATCAACACTATGGCAAAAAGATATGGAAAATCGGCGGTGACCAAACTAATCGGCGACGATCACAAACAAACGGTGTCGACCAAAAAAAATCGGCGCCGACCAATCCAGACGCATATAAATATGCGAAACGGAAAACGTAAACGATTTATTTGCAACGTGACGATTGATTCAGAGAAAGATCAGATTTGTGATTTTGAACACTATGGAAGCCTCTGAGAGCGGACAGAAGCGCAGGAGGACACGACCTGGGGTAAGTGGTCATTCTTCGAACCCACTTTGTCTTATTATTTATTATTATTTTTTTGTTTTGTTGTGATTTTTTTGGTGCATGGGAGGCTAGGGTCTGGTTTATGTCCGGCCAGGAAGTCGGCGCCGATTGGTTTAATCGGGTGTCGATTTGTTTTTGGATCGGCGTTGATTGGTATTAATCGGCGCCAACTGAGGATGAAAGACGCCGATTTTACCAAATCGACGCCGATTGAAAGATATTCATTTTTTTTTTATGGTTTTGGAAGATGTGATTTGGGGAAATAAGAGACTAATTATGTTTTTGATGTCGTGGATGCAGGCACGAGAGGCTCTTCATATGAGGGATGCCATTCCTGAGCTATTGGAGACGATCCTTCCTGATGTGACAGATGCAGGACTGGCAGCATTTAGAGCTAGCCGGGCTCCGGGGTTTCCGATATTATAGACGAGTGCCACGAGATGTAGAGCTCATGTGGGCACTAGTGCGACGGTGGGGACAAACAACCACCGTGCACATTTTGGTTCAGGACGAGTGAGATGAAGATCACCCATGAGGATGTATTCAAGATCCTCATATTACCGATTACTGGGGACCCAATTGAGATCACACCCCAGGAGCAGCAGCAGAGGGCCCTGGTGCGATTATACAGAGACAGAGCGGATGACTCGGGAGATAGTATCTGGGGCAGTGAGGATAGCCTCACATTATAGGCAGGATAGCCCTCGGAGTAGGCCGATAGCCTTAATTCAGATGGCGATCTCCTATTTTGCCCCTGCCAGACTCAGGAGGTGGGAGATTTCCCATTGCTACTACGCTAGACTACGTGTGCGACATCCTGCAGTATAGACAGGTCTTTGCCTTCGCCGATGCCCTGATAGCTCAGGTTTACCATGAGCTATGGATGTACAACCACTGGCCGGAAGGATAGGGATCGACGTCAGTTTTGTGCTCCATTGTTGGGCGTATGAGCACATAGCAATGATTAGGCCATCCGGGCTTCCTTGGATGCCAGCAGGAATGGGAGGGTGTCGATTATGGATTTCAGAGATTGGGGGGCTGACATGGCCGCAAGGAGATACAGGTAGATCAGCCGAGTGGTACTCGGAGCGTTTCAGGACGCTGACACCAGATCAGGTTATCTGGAGGCCGTATCGGGCAATTTCCGACATGGGTTGGTCAGGATGCCCACTTGGTAGCACTGAGACGGAGTTGGGTGGTCAGGGGCCGTAGGCCAGATATGTGGGAGCGAGTCCCGTTTATGCAGATACTGAGACAGTTTTGCCTAGTACAGTTAGTGCCGGCCACCTACACGCCGTATAGGCGGGATAACAGGGAGACGGATTTTCTGATTTTTGATCCCAGCAGACCCATTGAGAGAGGCCCCACCCTCCACAGACATGTGATGATGATGCGGAGGATGGATGGAGGGCTACGCAGCATGGTACGACACAGAGCTTGCCACGACATCTCCCGCCCTCTATAGATGCTGATGAGGAGGACATAGCTGTTACACTGGACAGATTAGAGGGAGAGCATGCCACCCTCACACAGACACATCAGGTAGCTCTGGAGGAGATCAGGGCTTTGACGGAGGAGAGGGATGCCCTAATTATGGAGAGAGACACCGCTCGCCAGGAGCGCGATATAGCGATCCAGCAGAGGGACCGCTACTTTCGGCACAAGGGAGGCCCTCAGGGCCAAGTATGGGGAGACAGATGCCACATCAGAGTCTGGTACATAGGGTATGACCCTAGGAGGGGCACCACCAGCAGCGCCAACAGCCCCGGCAGCGCCAGCAGCATCGTTACGAGCACCGGGTACTGTGAGCCTGAGCACGTACCAGTCTCTCCTCGCTGAGGTGAGATACTACGAGGATGCCCTAGCGCAGCATGCCCCAGATGTGCCTCGGTACGGGGCGAGGAGGAGGGAAGCAACGGCTACGGCGAGCGGAGCCCTCGGGTGGAGGGAGTACTGAGAGAGATCGAGGTGGGCTGAGATCTCTAGCAGCAGGCGCATCGAGCTCGGTAGGCGGTGGCCAGGAGAGACGGGCCAGGTGCAGAGGAGGGTGGAGGGGATAGTGTCCTCCACGCTTTAAATTTTACTATATAGAGATTTGATAGATTTTGTACCTGTATAGTGATGTAGCCTCGATCGGAAGGCATTGTATAGATGGCTTGATTAGAAGCCATCCATTTTTGTACAAACACACATGTATATGTAGATTGATCACGTTATTTGTCATATACTTGTACTCATGTTTGTTTTTTTTTGTTTTTGGATATACATGGATAGATGGATATAGATATAGACTGATAGAGGATAAAATAGATGTGATTGGATAGGTATAGACTGATAGATGATAGAAATAGATGTGATTAGATAGATTGATATGTGGATATAACTTTGATGTGATTGGATGTGATGTAGACTGATGGATGATAGATGTGATGTGATTAGATAGTTTGAAATGTGGATAAAATAGATGTGATTGGATAGATATAGACTGATAGATGATAGATGTGATGTAGATAGAACTTTGATAGATGTACATGATGTAACTTGGATGTACATGTGTTGGTGGATAGATTGATGGATGTGATTGACATATAGTGTTAGATATAATGTACCTTAGATTGTACATAGATTTAATGTACCTTTGATGGATAAATAGATAGATGGATAGATTTGATGTATAGATAGATGTAATGTACCTTGGATGTACATTTTGATGGATAGATTTAGATATAGATAGATGCAATGTACCTTGGATGTACATTTTAATGGATAGATAGATGGATGTGTTTGATATAGAGAAATGAATACAGATAGATGTTTTGATAGATAAGATGAATTTAGAAGATAAATTGTGATTGAATTAACATGTGAAATGTCAATTTAACAGGATGCAAGACAAAGAAATGGAGAATACTCCTTGCAAGAGCCCATGATGAAAGTGGAAACAACCATGACTTAGAAGAGAAGACACTTGGAAAAGAAGGGAAATGATAAGTCGGACTTCCAACCGACCATCAGATAAAATCTAGATAAGGAAACTGAAAGACCAAGCATATAAGGCCCTATATAAGATTAAAATAAACCCGACACTAACTAGTCGCAAACCAGATCTAGGATAGAAATGGAAAGAAAAGTAAGTAAAGTATCTTGTCGGAATTTATAAGGGGACATGATACATGTCCATGAGTAGGGAAATAGGATTCTCCATATGATCGACAAAAGGTCCCTAAATCTCAGCTTCATGACTTTGACAGAAAAGCAAACTGATCAATGCGGGAAGTTTGCTTGATATGGAAAGAACTGATCGATGCGGGAAGTCTTTCAGTGATGCTAAAAAGTGTATAAACTGACTGGAAGGCTGATTGATTACAAGAAGCCTTGAATATTTCTTGAGAAACAGCCGTCCTTACAAGGGAGCGGTCTGTATTTTGAATTTTAATGATAGCCATCCTTCGAGGGTATGGTCTATTTTATTTTTGATTCACTTGGTAATATATGGATAGCTGTCCTTCGAGGGGTCAGTCTATCTTTTTGGATAGCATCTTTTTCTTTTCTTTTTTTTTTTTGAAACTCTTTGGAAGAAGCTGAGTTTAGACCTAGATAGATCAGATGGAGGGGAAGAGAACATAGAAGAACATGTACTCATGCCCCGAGTAGATCCAATTAAGATAAGTACTTGGGACAGATGAAGTGGTGATTAAGGTATTCCTACCATGAGGAGGAACATATCCACAAGAAACGTGCAATGAGTAGAGCCGCGATACTCATATTTAAGGTAAACGAGGCAATAGGCGGAGAACCACACAATTTCAAATCACCACGAAAGTAGATGACTGGCTATTAGGACGGATGGAAGATCTGAGTTGCGACTAGATTTGTATAAGATAGATTTTAACAGTAGAAGGGCCGTAAATGCAAAGCATTAAGAGGTTCCGCTTCAGGGATACCATCCATGGAAGATAAACGATAAGCCCCAGACCCATATTTATGAGTGATAATATAGGGGCCCATCCAGTTGGGAGCAAACTTACCACGTTGACTCCTTTCGAGTGTAGTGACATTTTGATTTTCCTTAAGAACAAGATCACCAATTTTGAAGTCATGGTGTTGCAAGTGCTTGTTATAAGCACGTTTGACACGCTTGAGATAGACTTGATGATGCTCAAGAGCGTTAAGACGCCGCTCATCTAATAGTTCAAGTTGTGCTAGACGATTTTGACGATAATCCTCATCGGAGACGAATTCTCTGAGAGAAACACGGAGAGATGGGATTTGGACCTCCAAAGGAAGGACGGCCTCGGACCCATAGACGAGAGAGAAAGGAGTAGCACCAGTAGGAGTACGAATGCTAGTCCGATAAGCCCAGAGAGCGAAAGGGATATGTAAATGCCAATCCCTGCCAGCTCGACTAGTTACCTTTGCGAGGATATTACGCAAAGTTTTATTGGAAGCTTCGGCTTGACCATTAGCTTGAGGATAGTATGGAGAAGAAAAACTGAGCTTGATATTGAAAGCATTGCAGAGATTCTGCAAATCAGCGTTCTTGAAAGACTTACCATTATCTGTGATTAGCTTGTGTGGAACACCGAAGCGACAAATGATGTGTTGATAGACGAAATCAACTATGGGTTTAGCCTTTGTTGAAGAAAGAGGGATAGCTTCTACCCACTTAGTAAAGTACTCAGTGGCAGTAATGATAGAATGATGACGCTGTGAAGAACGGGGATTGATGAGACCAATAAGATCAAGACCCCACTGTGAAAAAGGCCACAAATCCACCGCAGGTTGCAAAGCCTGACTAGGGATGTGCGTGAGATTGGAATGTTGCTGACACTTGACGCACTTCTTAGTGTATGCACAACAATCTTGATTAAGAGAAGGCCAATAATATCCCAAACGTAAGATGCGCTTAGCTACAGCTAAGCCACTAAAATGTCCACCACAGATACCGTCATGGACCTCCTGAATAGCTTTAGATGATTGATGGGTTTTGAGGCATCGAAGCAAAATACCATCAAAGCCGCGTTTGTAAAGAATCCCGCCTAGGATAGTATAGCGGTTGGCGCATTGGACAAAAGACCTTCTACCATTGGGAGACAGATCTGGAGGAAGGACCGAATGAGATAGATAATCAACTATCTGTTGATACCACTCATCCTGAGTATGGGTTGTGACAGCATTGATCGAAGTTAGTTGTTGAAGATAAGATGGTTGATCTAATCGTTGCACAGCCACATAAAGACGCGAATCTTCGGTAAAAGGCGGGATAAGGGAGGCTAATGAGGCCATGGTATCCGCGAATCAATTTGTAGTACGAGGAATGGCTTGGATAGTGAAGTTATCGAAAGATTGGAGCTGAGCAAGAATGATGTCACGATATTTTTGAAGGATATCATTCTTGCATTGATAGACACCCATGACCTGATTAACGATGAGTTCAGAATCACCAAAGATGTCAATATGACGAGCGCCGAGATTAATGGCATTTTGAAGACCTAGGACAAGAGCTTCGTACTCAGCCATATTATTGGTGCATTCAAAGTTTAATTTGTGTGCGACTAGGATAGGCATACCCCAAGGAGGAATCATCACGAAACCCGCACCTCCCCCTTGCTGGCATTTGGATCCATCAAAGAAGAGTTTTACTTTAAATGGAGTAGACCAAAATCAATTTGTTAGATACATTCATCGGGGAATTGAGCAAGGGGGTCTTGAGTGTCCGGAAGAGGAGCATCAGCTAATTGATCTGCAATAACCTGACCCTTGATAGACTTTTGCGGGATAAACTCGAGGTCAAATTCTGTCATGAGCATGAGCCAACGAGTGATACGATCATTGTGATAAGGTTTTGCATGAATTTTCTTGAGGGGATTGACACTTGTGATAATGTAAGTTTTATGATTAAGGAGATAATGACGAAGCTTAGAAGTTGCAAAGAAGAGAGCGCAACATAGTTTTTCAGCTTCGGAGTAACGTGTTTCATACTCATGGAGGGTGCGACTGATGTAATAGACAGCTTGTTCTTTACCACAAGTGTCCCGATGCGAGATCATGGCTCCCAGAGCATGGTCAGTCACAGAGATATAAAGATAGAAAGGCTCCCCCTCGCGTGGAGGTGTAAGCACGGGTGGAGAAAGAAGATAAGCTTTGAGATCATCAAAGGCCTTTTGGCAATGCTCATCCCATTCGAAATGAACATTCTTACGGAGGAGATGGTGAAAAGGTTGACAACGGTCCGACAATTGGGAGATAAAACGACGCACTGATTGAAGACGTCCTTGGAGACTGCGGAGTTGCTTTAAGTTAGACGGAGGAGGCATCTCAAGGATAGCCTTTATTTTTGCGGGGTCGACTTCAATACCCCTGATGGAAATGATAAAACCTAAAATTTTACCAGTGAGAACGCCAAACACGCACTTAGTTGGATTTAGACGAAGACAGAAGCGGATAAGCCTCTCAAAGAGAGGTGCAAGGATGAAAAGATGATCCTGACGGCGCTTGGACTTGCCGAGGAGATCGTTAACATAATCCTCCACAGTTTTGTGCAAGAGATCATGGAAGATGTACGTCATTGCTCGTTGATAGGTTGCTCCTGCGTTCTTAAGGCCAAAAGGCATGACACGATAGCAAAAGGTCCCCCAAGGAGTTATGAAGGAAGTCTTATGCTGGTCTTCTGGTGTGATGAGGATTTGATTATATCCGGAGAAACCATCCATAAGAGAAAGCATCTCATGACCCGCAGTTAAATCTACGAGTTGGTCGATATTAGGAAGAGGAAAATCATCCTTTGGACAGGCAAGATTAAGATCCCGGAAGTCGGTACAAATTCGAATTTTCCCAGTAGCCTTAGTTACTGGTACTACATTAGACACCCATTGCGGATAATCGATGGGTTGGATGAAGCTAGCCGAGAGCAAGCGTTGTAATTCTTCTTTAACAAGAAGGGCTACTCTAGGGTGCATTTTACGCAATTTTTGCTTGACTGGTTTGATGTTGGGAAGGGTAACGATATTGTGGACCACAATATCGGGATCGAGTCCTGGCATATCTTCATATGACCAAGCAAAGGCTTGACGATGTTTGGAAAGAAAAGCGGTAAAGTCCCCTAATTCCTGTGGATTAAGGGATTGGCCGACCTTGATGATGCGAGGGTCTTCAGAAGTCCCTATATTAAGGTCTATAGTGGCTTCGTTGAGAAGGGTAGACGTGTCAGAAGGAATAGTCTTAGGAAGATATGAATCCTCTACCCCCAGATAGGTGAGGACAGAATCATCATCCGCACAGTGGATAGTGTTGACAGTAGGAGAGTCGTCTCCAACTATTTCCGGGAAGATTAATGGTATAGAAGCGGACCGATTGTTAGTCTCATAGACTAACGGCCCTAAGGAAATGGTATTGATCAAAAAAAAAAGTTAGGTGGGATGGCGATGTCATCGTCCACATCAAGTGATGCCTCTGACTTAGTGGGGGAAGGTGGTTCTTCAGTAGGAAGAGGCTCATCAAGAATAGTGACAGTGGCCTTTGAAAGAGGTTTAAATCCTAAACCAAATTTCTGATGTGGCATGAGAGTAGGAATGGATTTGAGATCATGTATACCTTGTTCATATTTTCCAAGGCCAAAACCTTTCCACACGCATCGATATAGATAATTTTTTGCAAACGTGGGATTCTGTAGATAATCGAACCCTGTTAGGTAAGGTTTGGCTCTAGGAGGAGAATCCAGGCGATAATGAGGTGTATCAAGACCACCGTAGATGAAATTGGTCTGTTGATTGGGCAAACCAATGGTGACGATGCGACCGAGACCTGGTTGATATTCAGGTTGTTTGTCTGGTCTACCATACTCATTAGGTTTGAGATGGGCATCGAAAAAAAAGAGAGGAAGCTCTCCTAGTGAGAAACGCTGCAATGTCTCTTCCAGATTTTGTAAATCCGGTAGTTTGGTTGCAGGTATGGAAGAAGATGAGGCCTCATCAGGAGAACATGCATTTTCTTTTAAAGGGGCAGATCTTGTGGTCATGTCGCATTGTGCGGAAGGAAAAGGATCTCCTGGATGAGTATATATTTTGCCCTCATATTGATATTTTAGGCATCAATGGAGGGTGGATGGGACACAATGCATTGCGCGAATCCAGGAGCGTCCGAGGATCATGTTATAGTGGAACTTTCCTTCAACAATGTAGAAGAGTTCATGAAGCAGCTTCTTACCTACTCGAATGGGTAAGACCACAGTTCCTAGAGTGACTGCTAGCTGATCGTTAAATGATCGAAGGGCGAAGGGTGGGGGTGACACCACATTCTTTGGTAACTTAAGTTGTTCGAATGTGTGCGAGGAGATGACGTTGAGTGCAGCTCCACTATCGATCATAACACGTTTTAAGGTAGTGTTATTGATTTGGACTGTGATGAAGAGGGGAGCCTCCAAATCTTCGGAAGAAAGAGAAGGAATTTCTGAATCTTCAAAAGAAATGGTAGTTGATGGTCCATTCAGTCCAACAACCAACTCGAAGGGCTGGGGCTCATCGGAATTCACTGCGATGCGACGCAGATTATCAATTAGAGCCTGGCGATGTTGTGGAGAGGATTGGATGAGGTCAAAAAGAGACATTTTGACCGGAGCCTGGGTGAGTTGTTTCATAACACTCTCCTCAACAGACACGGGAACTTGAGCCCGAGGTGCAGCACGAATAGAGACCCTAGGTCGTGGGGCTGATGAGGAAGGAGAAACGCCTTCAGGGGCTGCAGAAATGACAACTCGTGGTCGAGATGCTGAAGATGAAGATGGGTTATCATAGTGTTGGGTTCTAGTGGCGATATGGATTGTGTCAATTTGGGAAGGTGGAAGATCAAGTGGAATGGAACCACTAGAGGTCTGGGTGGATGGTTGAGGTTTGGATGGGGCTAAGATGACAGGAGGTAATTGTTCCTCCTCCAGCAAAAGGTCACTTTCTTCCAGAAGGTTCTTGATAACGGCTTAAAGAGCTTTACACCCCTCAGTGTCATGACCCGGGGTACGGTGGTAAGCACAAATCAGATCAGAGTTAAACCAAGTAGGTTTCACTCCTTTAGGATTATAAGGTTTAATCGGAGGAAGGGTTATGGATGAAGATTGGATGAGTTGATGAAGGATTTCGGTATAGAATCCGGTAGACAAAGATGAGGATAGAGATGATGAAGATGATTCCTTTACCTTAATCGACTGCCGAGGTAAGAGAACTTGCATGTTAGGTTTAACAGTCTCTTTAGGGATCCTCTTATTTGTTTGGACATTTGGAGGAGCAGTCTTGGGCACTTGAGATGGGAGCAAGTGAGACATGATTGACTTTGGTGGAGGAGGAGCCCCTAAAATAGATTTTGAAGATGAGGGATATGCGACAAACTTTGCGGTCTTTGGAGACAAAGGGGGTTGCTTGGTCGAATGTACTGATGATTTAGATAATGTTGGTTTAGAAGAGGAAGAAGCTCCCAAGTTAGATGAGATTGGAGGGAGATAGGGTGTCTTGGTTTTTGGTAACGAAGATGATGATCCTGATAGAAGAGGTGACGTCTTTTTAGTAGGTAAGTCTACTTTTCGGGGTATTGATGAAGAATGTGTTGTGGAAGAAGATGATGGCTTTGATAAGTGTGTAGGAGAAGACGCCTTCTCAGCGGGCAAATCCAATCATTTATGAGGTGTGGAGAGAGATTTTTGTGGAAGAGCATCAAGAGTTTTGATGGTCCGAAATATGGGCTTTCCTTTTTCAGGGATGGTGACGACTTCAACGGCATAAGGTGATTGTAACCTTTTTGGGGGAAGCAAATGGGGAGATACTGATGGTGTAACGTTAGATTTTGGTTGTCTCGGTTTAGGTTCAGGAACCGAGTGTATAGGTGTTGGTGCTACTTCTTTTGATTTTTCCTGAATAGGTGAAGTAACATTGGTGATGGAAGAAGGGGGTGATGACGAAGCAGTTCCTTGGGAAGGGACTACTTCTGATGCAGTAATCATGGGTGAAACTACTGTAGGAAAAGAGATAGGAAGGGCCAAAATTGAAGATGCTTCCGTTGAAGTTGGCACAATGATAGGTATGTTCACCAAGGGCATAGTTGCGGCGGGAATGGGAGCAACAGAAGTGGATGTGTCTGAAGTGGAAACTCGAAGGGATGTAATTGCCTCGAGTATTGAAAGAATGTCTGATGATGAGATAGATGAGGATGACACTGTCTCGGGTATGGATGGTAGGTCAGACAACGGAGCGGAGAAAGATGACTCCGTGCTTAGTAATGTAGGAATATTCAAAGACGGATTTTCTGAAGATGGAGGAATTCCAGTGATTGATGAAGTGGAAGGGGGTTCTGATTCGATTGATGGGTTTGCAGATGGATTGGTTTCAGAAGAAGAGTCCTCGGTAGAGATGAAGTTGATGGTGTGGGTATTTGGTTTTTGAGATTCCGAAGAATTATGATTTGGGGCATGATTGGGGAAAGGTTGTTTAAAAACATCCAGTGCTTGATTTGGGGGAGCATTTGGGTTATCCAGAATGAGCTCGCCTTTATCAATGAATTTTTAGACAAGGTTTTTGAAAGTCTGGCATCGTTCGATGTCATGACCCTTGGTTCTGTGATAATGACAGAAATCGTTTTCCCTATACCAGAATGGGCGTTCTCGGCTTTCATCAATATTCCTAATGGGTGGAAGTTCGATCATGCAAACTTCCAACATTTTTTCTAAGATAGAGGCATATGATTCCCCCAAGGGAGCAAAGGATTGAGATGATGAAGCCCCTTTTCGAGCAGATGAAGGGTCTCTTCGTGATGGTTGATTAGGAGTACTATCGGTTCTTGGTGTTTTTAATACGATAGCATTTGTGGACCCTTGATTCTTATCTTTAGGAGGGAAAGAATTTGGTTTGGTGAACCGAGAGAAATCTGGTTTAGATTTGGAGTGAAGTTTTAGTTTTCCTTGTTCAATGGCACGAGATTCGAGTTTGCGTGCCATCGTGAAGGCTTCTTCGAAGGTATGAAAAGTTTGGATCCTTAACGTGGAAGAAATGTGACTAGCACAAGATTGGGTGAACAACTCGATCTGTTGGGATTGAGGAAGGGAGAAAGACAATTGGTTGATTATCCCTCTCCAACGAGCGACAAAGTCTGCAATAGACTCATCGTCGAATTGGCGAATGTTGTAAAGATCTGTAATTGAGATCTTATGCGCAATATTTATTGAAAAGTTTTCAACAAACATTTGGGCCAATTGAGAGAAAGAAAATAAGGAATGTTGAGGAATATTATTTTACCAGTCCAAAGCGGGACCCGCTAGAGACATAGGAAAGGTACGGAGCATGAGTTCCTGATCCTGGACGATGAGGTAGCAAGCATGTTTGAATGCTCGCAGATGTTGTTGGGGGTCTTCCCGACTATGAAATTTTGAGAATTTGGGAAGTTCCCATTGGGGAGGATAAGGCTTAAAAGCCACCGAAGGATGAATGGGTTCATTGCAAACTTCTTCAAAGGAGTATGAAGGACGGGCTCCTTTTGTGGAGGCTTCCAAGTCTGCAATTTTCTTGAAGAGAATTTGAACTACGTCGGATTGGGGAGGAGGTACATTGGTATGTCCTACATAAGAAGCAAGTAGTGGGTGTTGTTGGGGTGTCAATGGAGGATTCATCTGTTGATGGATAGGATGATAAGAAGAATAACCAGGTGTTCTGGGTGACACCGGGTGGGGTATTTGTTGTGAGATAGCTTGTGTATAGGCAGGCTGTGAGATAATAAGTGGTTGAGCAAATAAAGGTTGGGTGACGGATGGAGCTTGTGATTGGTGGACTCCTATGTTTGTTGGTTGGATCGGGACAGATTGAGGAATATGAGTGTTGGTTGGATTGGTCATTTTGGGGAACAAGACCTGAAAGGGGCCTTCTACTGCCGGATCAGGTATTAAGGGTGCCGATGTTAGAGGATGGGCGAAGGTCACAGTTGCTGGAATATTGGAAGAAAGACCCCCTAGAGGACGAGAAGTAGGAGCCAACTGACTATTCAGAGGGGGTTGGCTCATGAAGAGGTATTGACCTTGGGACACGATGGAGGGCATAGACGAATTGACGGCAATGTGTGGGTGTGCAGACGCATTCATTATAGCCAAGGCAGAAGACCTCTCAGAATTAGGTTGTGGAATATTCGAGGTAACTGCGGTGTTAGGGATAGGTAATACTAATTGAGAACTAGTCGACATGGTAGGTGGAAGAGAAAAGGGAGGCATAGGGGCCTCGCCCTTCTCCGTGGCTCGAGGCAAGAGAGATGGTGCAAACTGCTCTACAAAGGCCTGGGAAGATCCACGAGGATAATTGTACACTTGTCGGATTGGTGGGTCTTGGTCAGATATTTGGATCGACTTGTGTACTAGGTAGTCCATGAGGGCTATTGGATTGCGATCGAGGAAGGCCTGAAATTCAGGATCCCCGCGAGGAACATACTCTGAGCCAGATGATATCTCGGAGGGACTAGGAGAAGCTAGACGTGATGGAGGCGCTTTGGTTTGATAAAAGGGATTATACGACCATGAGGGGGAACCAACTAACAGCGGTCCCGAGGAAGATTGGAGGGGTGCCGAAACATCCACGCTGGTGGTGATTTCGGAGGAAGAAGGAACCTGTTGGGCCATTTTCCTAGATTGTGACCGGGTGATAACCGTCATAAACAAGCAAGAAAGAAGATTGTCCTAACTAATGCACAAACAATTCAAGCAGCGCAAGTGATTATCTCCTTTAAATTTTGATGCCTTTAAGAAAAGAAAATGTTAGGGAAGGCTTTTTAGAACAGGAACTACTCAGATAGCCAAACTAAGGATGGTTTGGGTAATGTTTGGTGAGGAGTCCCGAAGACACTTCAGTAAAAGACCGGTACGTGGCTTGATATAGGGGCCTACCCCCGCACTTCACACACCGCTGCGATAAGGGAGTCAGGTGCTTTGCCAATATATACCAAAATCTTTCGTGAATTTATAGCGCGGCCCGAGTACTGCGTAGGCTCTTCCTCTTGGATATCACTTCCAAGTAGGCGAGGCCAGGGAAGGAGTTTTGTTTAGATGCTTTATACCTAGTGATTTTGGCTTTGTGTGCAAGGGTGAAAAATAAAAATCAAATAGTGTCACTACCGATTTTGATCAATTTTCCAACCTAATTAAAACTAGATGAAAAGCATGCAGCAATGACAAAGAAAAAGTTCTTTTTAAGCACTTAAAAACGAAGTGTTTGATTTCGATGAAGACAAGTCAAACAGATTCTTTCCCAAATGCGATTAGGTTCTTTTTAAGCACCAAAAACTGAAGTGTTTGGATGTGATAGACAACCAACAAAGAAATCCTAAAAAGGAGAAAACACCGAAAAAGAGGAATACCTGTAGGTTTAGCTCTCCAAGGTGTGTGGACTTCAAAAAGCGCGTTGTTGAGCTCTTCCCCTCGAACAATCCCACGAACAAGCAAAGTGCTCCACAAGGAAAAGATCAAGCAAACAACAACCAAGATCCGGAAAGATACATCCAGATAATGGCGAAACGAAAAATTTCTATTTAAAGGAAATAGAAAAATTTCAAGATAATGATTTCGCCTAAAAGCAAGATTGAAATGATGAACAGAAATGCTCAAATAGGACTGATAAAAATCAGTGAAGAAAAGGAATAAAGTTCAAAACTAGAAAAGAAATGAACTTACCAATAAGGGACTTTGGTTCAAGTCCCACCGGGCGTGCCAGAATGTAGATCAAGAATTTCGCGCTTGTTACCTGTCCAAGTTAATGCACCAAACTAAACACAAAAACCCTGAAAAACCTCAATGAAATTGATACCTGATGAAGATGTAGACGGATGAGGAAGCCGATGTAGATAAGACGGGCGCACACGAGCAATTCGCACAATAGATCCGAATAACCTGCGAAACACCGATGCTTGACAAAAAAAGACCACGTTAAAAGATATTTAAGTGGACTGCCCGAGAAGCGGGTCCGAGAAGCGATAAGCTTCCTCGGCGGATGTCAGTCCACGTTTTCAATTAAGAAAAGAAGCATACATGATAAAAGATGTAAATAAAGACTAGATTTTCTGATTGCAGTAATAAGACAGAATCTAAACAGTAGACAGAAAGTACAGAAAACAGGGAACTAGGAAATAAATGCTGGATTTGTGTTACCTGTATCCTTTTACCTATCTGCAGATAAATCGGCGTCGACTGGGTGGAATCGACGTCGATTGATACTGGTCGGCGTCGATTGAAAGGGATCGGCGTCGACTGGATAAGATCGGCGTCGACTGGAGACAGATCAGTCAATCAGGGACTGTGCGACAAGATTCGGGAATTGGAAGGTGAATGTGGTCTGCTGGATGTGCCGAAGTTGGCGAGACACGGGAACAGAGTCACCAGATGATAGATGGTGGTGTGTGATGCTGATGTGATAGGGACAGAGTAACGGTGCTCCTCTCAGGGATTGATTCAGACAGGATCTGCCCTAATTTGATACAATTGATGCTAAGAAGATCTCTCTTTCTCTCAACCTGTATCTTTCGCTCTCTGTTCGCTTTTTCACTCGTTCGTAATCTCTTCTTCGGTCTCTTCGGTCTCTTCCGTCCTTAGGACTGAGTTCTGGACTTGCTTTTATAATCGGCGCCGCTCCTAGAAAATCGGCGCCGACCATATGGGTCGGCGCCGATCGCGGAAAAGAATCCCGAGATGGCCAAATTGATTGATTCGAGAAAGATAAGACTTATCCCGACTACGGGAAAATATCCCGCTTAGGGAAGATTAAAAATAGATGTGATACATGGGTAGAATAAATTTGGGGTGGATAAGTGATTAAGATGCATGGGAAGAAGCATAATTAAATATTTAATATTTAATCACTCATGGGTAAGATGTGATGGGATGAATTAAATTTGGAATAAGTGATTAAATCACAAATTGGATAATATCCCAAGGGGATAGTTGGTGACGTAAACGTGCCCCAGGTTACCTAAGTAGGTAAACGAATGTGAGGGACACTAAATTGAGAAACCAATTTTAGGTGTCTACAAGTCCAGTTCATATTTTTCTATGATTCAGCTAAGGCCTTTTACCCTCTCTTTGCAATTAGGGTTTAATTATTTATTGCTTAGTTTGCTTTAGTATTTTTTTTTTTTTCATTGCATCATTTATTTACTGCTACTATAGCATGAGATAAGGCATAATATTTCATATTTTTCATAATTACTCTCTCATTTTTAAGTGGGAATGGGAATAGGTTGTAGGATACCTACTGGAAATGTGGGCTCTATCTTATTTTTTTGGCTTTTAAAGAATTACCGAATGTATTAGAGTACTTCCCCTTTAAGACCCTTCCAATAAAATATTTCACTCACCTGCTTATATGTCTTAAAATAACTTGGATGACCAGTTGATGGGTCATCATGAACAACCATCAAAATTTTATTCTTGATCTTTAAGTCGGGCACCAAATAGACTCAGTTTTCATAAAGGATAAGCCCATCCATCACTTGACATCTTTCATCACTTATTTCTCCTTCAAAACAAACATTAGCAAACTTATTCTTTACATACTCGGTTTTTATTAATGACTTCCAATCTGTTGTAATCTTAGATAAAGAACATAAATGTAATTTCGATGAAATAAGATCTTCTACCAAATAATTAATTTGGGGTGTTTCCGAAAGCATACCTTGAAAATTAACCTTTTCCACAAAACTTATCTCCATGTTTTGATAGTTGAGAGTGAGATCTCCCAATGAATGTAACCATTAAACTCCAAGCACTATACCCAAATCAACAATGTTAATAAGATTGAAATCAACACATACCTCATATGGTTCTAATTCAACATGGAGTTGAGAACACTTCTTGGTACATGGCATAGAGTAACCATCTGCTATTTTAAAAATGAACAATTTGAAGTCTTAAACCTTAAATTTCAAGTTGGCCATCGAGCATGCATCTATGATGTTGTGAGTGACTCACCTAATTAAAAAAATATTGACATGAATAGATGCTAAATCCAAATATGTACCAACACAATCATATAAACAAAGTGAACTTCCAACCAATAACTACACTACATTGCATACCCCATGTAGTTGTGTGTGTGTGTGAATAAATCATGCCCTAGGGTGTCTCTTGTGTGTGTCACACTTAATAGCGAGCAATAACTAGATGTATAAAATGTAGATATATGTGTGCATGGAAAAATGAACTTCCCCTCCTATGATGTGTATGTAAAATAATGCAGTCCCTTGACCTTGTGTGGATGCTAGATGGATGTTTGAATGCTCTTGTAAATTCCTTTGGATGTAACCTTAGGTGGTGATAGATAATTTTTAGTGCTTGGTCCTTTATTATTATCACATAGCTTTATATTTATATGATTCCCTTGCTCCAATTTCATAACTAACCACTAAAATTCTAACTAGTAAAAAGAAAGATGCCCAAATGGCTAGAAGAGAACCAAAATATGTGAGCAAAGTACAAATATGTTGGGGGTGCCCAGAGGGGATGGGTCTTCCTAGGCGTTAGCGTCCTAGTTGGGCACTGGTGACCAGAGTCAAAAATATCGAAGTATGAAAAGACAGAATGGACAAGAAGGTGTGTGGAACCAAGAAGGAAAATAGAAAGAAAGAAGAGAGTCCCAAGATAATGGTCAATTAGTAATTTCTTTCTTAGGAATCATATGAATAGTAGTATCTGATCAGGGCTAGATAGATACCCAAAGTGCATGATTTAGTGTCTTCATTTTCCCCCACTATATGTTATTGAGTGAATGATCGATATATGAAATAGATAAGATATACGTACCTGATAACCATGTAGATCGATGGCAAAATATGTACCGAGAGACAATGAAAAATGTGGAGTGATAAAAATGTGAAGTGTGGAAGATAGAGAAGAGAAAGTGAAAATCATGATGATGAGCCTAGGGTGAGAGTGTATGTGTAGATGTTGCTTTGTACCTTTTGTTGATATAGCTTGATGTGTGATTGATGTGACTACCACTTTCCACAAGTAAAGACCTACAAAAGAGAAGTGTAGACATGTAAAATGTTGACATCATCATTTAACAAATACTACATTCATTTTACATTACTAATCCTATCACTAATCATATAATAATTAATTATTATGTTCCAAATATTTCTATTATTCATTCCAAAATTTCATCTTACCCTTAGTCATATTAACAGATTATTAATATTCCCACTATGCCACAAACTAATCTCCATTAACTATTTTCTAGGAATTTAAAATTATCTACCCACCTACCACCTACTTTATGCTTATTTTATACCTAGCCTCTCCATCTAATCACCCAACTAAGCACAATTAATTCCACCTAACCACAAGCTAAATGACCCTCCAAACCTAGAGGGTTCTATCTCTAGAAGCCTCTCCATTTTTCCCTCTTTTAATTCAAAATTTCAAATATTTTCCTCCTCTTCAATGGATGATTCTTTCAATTTCTAGAATTTTCTAATTCTAGATTCTTACTCATTCTCATGAATTTTCAACCATTGATTTATCCATCCTTCAACTATAAATAGTGATGCCACCCCCCATGTACACCACCTTAGAAAAATTACAAATAAATACAACCAAAATCTCTAAGCAAACTATCAATCTCCATAACATCTAATTAAGAAAAAATCATCATTTTATCAAGGGGAAGTGTTGCCAAAATCAGTCCACAAATCTAAAGAATCTTGACCTCCATCAAAGGAGAAAATCCAAGCTATCAAAGAAGGATAATTTCAATTACATGTATATGATCTTCTCCCTCTTTTCATCATTGCTCAATCTTAGGTAGGAAGATTAGTTGTGTTAGTTTAGGATTTGAATCAATTTATTTCCTAGTTTATAAGTTGCACACTAACACCATTTTTTTTCTTACATTTTTGTTCCCACCATGGGGCTTACCCCCAAAAATTTTAAATTTTTTTAATAGCATTCCATATTAAAAACAAGATGTGAAAATTTGGAGAATTTTCATTAACATTTACGCCTTGAATTTCAAATTTTTGTGACTATGTTCCGTTTCAACGCATTTGACCCGTCAAACAACATTTATGTACATAAAATGATGCTTTTTACCTAAAACAACAAGTTTGGATGAAATTTTAACCCATGTGGTCGTAGGGATATACTTCATCACTTTCGTGAAACTCGTGGCACATTTTTTCATGCTTTAGCAATTTTTCTTAACATATTAGCGCCTTTGTGTCTGTTACATTCTGTATGTGTAGGTTTAGTGCTTTTGTGCATGGAACAATACGTTTGACCATCATTTAGCGTGTTTGTTAACATAACAATGTTTTTGTGTCCACTAACCTATGTCTGTACAATTTCAATGCTTTTGATCATAGAGTAGTGTGTTTGCTAAGATATTAACACGTTTGCAATAAAATTAGCATTTTTTTCACACTAGCCTATGTTTGTGCAAGTTCAGCATTTTTTCTCATAAAGTAGCATGTTTGCAAATATATTAGCGCATTTTTTGTACAATTGGTTCTTATATTAAAACTAATATCTGTCAGTGCATGATTGATGCATTTGCTTAAACTTTAACATGTTTGACCTAAAACAACATGTTTGACCTGTAACTACTCGTTTGCTCTGATAACAATTTTGCATTAGTATAAGCCAACTAATCACACCTTTTGATATTTAGTAGTGCTTTGAAGCTTCTTACATTCTATTTTTGTAGGAATATCACATAAATAAGAGGAAACTCTATCAAATTTAATATTCGATTAGTATTTTCCTAACACTTGTGGTTGAAGGAATATTGTTCAACTAAAAAACTACTAACCCCTTGTTTTGCAGCTCAAACGGTACAAGAACGTTGGTGTTTGAAACAAACTACTAATGCCTTATTTTATAGGTCCCCTTGTCGAAGGCCCCCATCATACAAATTTTCTCATTAATTTTCATTATTCTATGTAATTCGTGTTATTGTTTGTTTTAACCCGAAGACAACGTCGTGTATGCTCTCCTCTTTCATCCTAGGATGATATTGAGGATCAAAAGTGGTTATTCTTCCCCTCCCTTTAAATTTTTTTAGGGGGTAATGTGAACTAAATGTTGAATCCACACATTTAGCGTAGTCCTAGTGGTCTTGTGATCATTGGATTCACCTCCACGCACGTAGACACACCCCATGTTTCAGCGAGGTATATAAATTCAAGGACAGTTTTTCGTTATTAGATAAGTGATCGCTTGTTTTAAGAGTGACGTGAAGTGAGGGGCTTCCATCTCCAAACACCCAGGCCTCAAAAAACATCCTTACAACATGGACTTGGGCCCCATGTACCACAAGGTATATTGGGGACTCCCCTAGAGAGCTCATTATCCTAGACTAGGTAGCCATTTTGGTCGCATATCAAACTATAGTGCAAGGAGGCTATGCGAACTATAGTGCAAGGAGGCCGCACTTCTCAAGATCACTCACTAGTCGATCACACATTGGAACATAGGTGGAGATATAATTGTGACACCACCATCAGTGTGTGGTATTGTAAGTGATTTGTAACTCAGTTGTAATCCCACTTGACTAGCTAGGATTGTGTGTTAGGGTTGGCACAAGGTTATACAGATAATATATCAGATCTAAACATACATGCAATGAAAGAGGATATTCTACCAAAAGAATTATAAAAAATAAGAGAAATAAATAAACACCAAATTTAACGTTGTAGTGCCCACTTCCCTTTGACACCTTTTGATACTGACCATGACATTGTTGACTATATTATGGACATTATTATAGTTTTGATTTAGTATGATGTTAGAGGTTGGACCATGGATTATTATTGTACTTGATTTAGTTATGATGCATTATGATTATTATATACACTTCAATGTGGATGATGATATACTATTTGACATGGATATATTATGAATGTTGTTCGAACACGTGATTTTTGGATATTGCGAGTAGACCTAGAAAATGGAAATTATATGATGATGATATAGTTGTTGATATAAATTGTAAGTGATATTTTTTATTGCCTTGATGTTGTTGTGATTCATATGTATAGATCATTTTTTGATTATATTTATATCATATTGGATGTTCTTATATGGCCACGAGGCCGAAGGAGGTATTTGTGTTTTGCAGGTTAAAATATCACAACAAACATCAGGGGATTGGAGACAAACCACATTGGAATTCTAGATGAATTCAAAAAGGTCACCATGGCAATTGTATTTGTTGTGTGTGTTGTATTTTGTTAGGGATTCCCATGGGGGGATTACCTTTGAATGTGACCAAGGGGTTATGTGTATTTTATTAATGTGGTTTCTTCTATTAATGTTTGCATGTGTTTATTTTGTGATGCATTTACCCCTTTCATTATTCTTTTAATTGTGGAGAATTAATGTCAGTAATCATATTGTTAAAATAAATCAATCAATCAAATTTGGGATATAAGAAAGTAATTATAGAAGTTTTTGGCTCTTGTATTAAATGTGGTAAGTGATGTGTAAGTATGTGTAAGAGTTGTGTAAGTCAGATTTTGGAGTATGAAACACTCCACCTCCTTGGAAATTCGAATTTGTTCTTGGAGGCTTTTGGGACAAGTAAAACTTGTCCCATACCTCTTAATTTTATTTACCAACCATACCTATGGTTTTAGGGTTGATTTTAGACCTTTTTAATGCATGTTTATAAGTCAAGTTGCATGTTTTAATTGCACTTTCTTCATGTTTTAAATTTGCAGTCCTTATGGGGTGTGGGCTTGGTTGGAGTGTATAAGTAATTTGTCATATTTTCAACCATCTATTTATTATGCTTGGGGGAATGAATTTGACTTTTGTGTTGGACTTGAGGATGTGTGATGTGGCATCCTACATGGATCCACCTCATCCTCTTCTCTTCCCTCTTCTATAAAATTAGAATTCATTGCTTTATTTTGGGTTGTTGAAATTTTGGGAATGCTTCCTTGGGGTGAATTTTCTGGTTGATTAGAGCTCTTGCTTTGGAGGAGCTTTTAGAAGACGGTTACATGTTTGTGTTTGGCTGTTTGGATTGATTGCATTGGGATAGAGATTGTTGTTCTGGAACTTAGACAACTCCATCATGGAGAGGTAAGAGCTTGGCTCTTGAAATACTATTTTTCCTTATGAATGTACATGTTATTGTGTGAATGTTTTATCATGTTTGAGGGTTGTTTGGATAGACTACCTAGGAATGGTGTAGGATAAGGCTATGGGCACTCATTGAGGGGGGGGCATAAGGATATGTGAGATGATTTATATTGGCGGTTTGTTACAGGTGGATACCCATTTCCCATTGGGAGGCATAAACAGCTTCCCCCATAGTTCTTGCTCCTTTGGCTTGCATGGTGAAGCCTAAGTTTTGTGTGATGTCTTTCATGTGGTTCCAAAACTGTTGTTTTGTTTTGGACTGTGTTTTTAATTTGAAATGTGCATGTTGAAAGATTTCTTGTGATGTGGAAGCCTTTTATTGTCATGAGTTGAAATACTTTTCTTATTATATTGTGGTTAGGGCTCAGGGGTCAATGAAGAAGGATGGATTCTCCTCTTCATTGGATGTCTTAGTTTGGTGGAGAGCATTGCCTTTCCCCTGCCTTTGTTGTGATCCAAAAGGAGAAATTCATGTTGTTGTTCTGGAGCAGAGGAGAAAGACAGTTTGACAGTTCCATGTGAAATGAAATCTCATTATAACCCTTCCCACTTTGAAGTGGATGAATGTGTAAATGTTTTGAAATAGACAGATGTTGCATGGATTATGAAATTTGTAAAGTGAAATGAAAAAGAGATAGACTTTGTTTTGCTTTGAAAGAATGTGAAGGAAATGTAATACGTATGATGAATTTTGAAGTTTGAAAGAAAGAAATTGCATTCAAGAAATTGAAAGATGTAAAGTTGTATTTGAAATCAATAAAGGATTGCAATACCTTTCTTCATTTGTATTGTTGCATTGAAATCTGATCTTTAAATGTTATTAAAATCTCTGTTTGAAATAAAGGAATACGTATGAAGGAATTGCATTACTTTTTCCTTTTTAAAATATGAAAAATTGGAGACCAGACTTTACATTTTAGCCATTAAATGGTTTTTTGAATCAACTAAATGGATTTGACTAGGATTAGAATGAACTTCCATACTTGAATGATGAAAAAGTTAGATAGACCCTTTTTAATCTGATCTCTATTTTAAAATTTAAAACTGGCAAATAATATATCTAAAATGAACAGTTCAAACCTGCAAGTAAGAAATAACAATGAAACATTAAAATTAAACATGGCAAGATATAAATGAGTTCAATTTGACAAAAAAACACTTAAGGAAATATTTTAAAACACTGCAAAATTTGGGCCCAAACCTTTCACAGTCTTTTTACTGTCAGAAGTTGTAAAAATTCAAATTGGAAATCAATCAAATAAAATTACCTTCAAATACATCCTAAAATTCTTCTTAGAACAATCCTCCATGTCTATTGACATGTTGAGAGAGGAGGAAGATCAAATTGAACAAAATTTATAAGCTAAAATTTACTAGTTTGCTTTTAAAAATCTTACAGGTCGTTTTCTTAACACTTACCCCTTAAACTTTATCAAATTCTAAAATTAATGATCTCAATACAAATAGGGTGTCGAGAGATTTCCAGAAATTCCTTGTTTGCCAAAAATTGAGCTCTCTATCAAAAGTTATGGCACCCTGAAGTTTTCCTTCCTTGGCAGAAATTTTGGGAAAATTTTCCTTGGTGGGTCCACGGCCGGAATTTTTCCCTTAAAATCCTTTAGGAAATTTTTTGAGAAAATTTTCTCCGCCAACCCACAACCAATCAGAGGCTACCACGTGGCACCACGAGGTGTCGGTGGAAGGGCAGACCTCTTTTTAACTTAACGCATCCAAAAAAATTTGGGAAAATTTTCCAAGTTTTCCCCGCCATTCCGCTACCCTATGACCAATCAAGTTATGCCACATGGCATCACGAGGCAACGGCGGAGGCGCGGCACCTTTTTCAACCTTAGCGCTTTTAAAAAATTTCTTGGGAAAATTTTCTTAGTTTCCTCTTCCTCCCCACCGGCATGCAGCCAATAGGGTGATGACACGTGGCACTATCTGGGTTAGGCAGAGGTGCGTGGGAAGTTTTTTCCCTTAGTGTTTTGCGACCCAAAACACTTAATTCCTTAAACTGCTCTAACAGCCTGACTTTTCACCTGAGCTTCCCCAAGCCGACACGTGTCCTCTTCAGGCCCACGGGTGCATGGAGGTAAATCGCGCTTTTCCCTGAAGAGTGGAAAAGTGCTAAAACTATTTCCCGCTCCGTCAACCCGCGCAAGGGAAAATTTTCACCACTGGGCCCACAGGCCCACTCTTGGGAAAATTTTCTCCCCAAGGTCTGCCGACCCATAACTTGAGTTTTATGAGGAGTTAGGAGGACTTATTTATATCATTGGAAAGGTGAGGAAATTTCCTATCTAATGGGAATGATTTAGGGAAATTTTGAATGCGTTAAGTGTTAGAAAAATCAAGTTGAAGCTTTAAGCCTGTTAGAGAATGGGTATGGTGAGGGATTACCCTCTGAACCTTATTGAACCTTCTAACCCTTAAATTTGGACCTTATGACCTCTAATAATTGTTAATAAAGGAACAATATATTCTAGTGTATTAGATTTGTTCTGGAACTTGTTAGTGATATTTGTTGCCTTGTAACCTGGTAGTAGAATTTTTTAAACAAAAATAAAATATTCCATAATTTTCCTAACTAATCATAGGTTGTTTCTTGGGTCTCAAGTGGGTTGTTTTAGCAGGCATTACACTTGGTATCAGAGTAGTAGTTCATAATCTTGGACCATTAGGCACACTAGAAAACTTGACAAATGAAACTTAAACCTAGCACACTTTTAAATCTAGAAAACAACTTAGTTTAGAAATTGCATATTTTAGTAAACATGGAAATTGAATAAAACTTAGGAAAATGAACTAACTCTCGCCTTGGTCTTTGTAAGAGGCACAGACGGGATGAGGGGACTTTTCACATAGACCTAGACTTACCACCACCAGATTAGGCTATAGCAGCCATCCTACCCCATATTTTGCAGACACTTCAGGATGTTAATGCCACTCTACACGGAGGATCAGTAGGAGGACATGCAGTCAGACATGACGAAGCCCCTTCCATTGAGGTTCAAGCATCTCCTCGACCTAGCGAGGATCATGGGGGAGAGAACTCCCATGCAGATTCATCTAGGGTAGAGTCACCACAGAGGGAATAGGGTGACCAAGTTTCAGCGCATAGAGAGAGGTCTCAGAGCCCTAGGATAAGGATGAGCATGCAGAGATACCTAGAGGCTGTCAAACCATAGCTGCAGATCACATCAGGGAGATCTTGAAGCTTCGACCATCACATTACTTAGGTGAATTAGGTGGATTTCAGCCAAAGGCCTGACTAGTGAGCTTGAGCGGTTGCTTCAAGCTTTTTCCTTGTTCTAGCAATATGAAAGCTCGTTTTCTGATCCATCTACTGAGGGATGGAGTAAGAGTCTGGTGGATGACAGAGGAGAAAAAGCTCCATGTTGATTCTGAGATAGTGACCTAGGAGATCTTTGAGGATAATTTCAGGAACAGATATTTGTCATGGAGGTTTATATAGTAGAGGATCGATGAGTTCCATGACCTTCGACAGACATCTCTTTCAGTAGCAGAGTATGAGAGTAGGTTTTTGGATCTACTCCAATATGTTGAGTACATGCAGGATGAGCAGGTGCAGATTCACAAGTTCATCTGGGGCCTGAATCTAGACATTGGAGGTGCAGTGCAGATCCATTGTCCATAGACATTAGCATAGGCCGTCGAGAAGGCCTATATAGCATAGGAGACTCGGGGAAAGACCCAAAAGGCTAGAGACCAAGTCTGGAGCCGCATACAGTAGATGCAGGACAGTAGATCAAGGGGGTCAATACCTCCTCCTCGTGGTGGCCATATTTTTTCACAGTCATTGTTTAGACCCCAACAACAATAGCAGTAGTCCTGCCCACCTTATAGACCTCCATAGAGAGTTGATGCACAGAGAGGTCGAAGTATGGGGCCTCCTCCTAGGGGTCCCATTAGGACACAGGGCTAGTGTGGATTGTTAACACAAGATTATATCTTGTGTAGATGATTTGGGAGTGGAGTCAGTGATTTCAAGGCTTAGGGGACCTGTTTCTATTCACACCATCTCTACTATGTAGCTTAAGCGGTGTGTGTTATGGGGTTGCTAGATATATGTTGTTATACTCAGTGACTGATCACAGGAGGGGTCTAGTGGACCATCACTAGATGATCACCCCATTTTGAGAGAGTTTGGAGATGTCTTTCCAGGGAAATTTTAATGGTTTCTCATTTAATTCAGATGGCATTCTTAGGCACAGAGGCCGGATTTATGTTCATAGAGATGGAGGCTTGAGGTAGCACATCTTGGTAGAGGCACATCATGTACCCTATTCAGCCCATCACAGGTTGAAGAAGATGCATGCCACCTTGTGACAGTTATACCATTGGAGAGGAATTCGTAGAGATGTGGCCCAGTTTGTGTCATGATGTTTAGAGTTCCAGAGAGTTAAGGCCAAGCATCAACATCTAGTTGGCCTTCTCTTTCCTCATGCTTTAATGGAATGGAAGTGGGACACCATTTCCATGGATTTCATTGTTGGGTTACCGATGTCGAGTTATCACTATAATTCCATCATGGTCACAGTTGATAAATTGACAAAAGTGGCTCATTTTTCTCTGGTGAAGACCACTTATACAACTAAATCAGTAGCATGGGTATATTTGGATGAGATTGTCAGGTTAAACGGGATTCCGTAGAATATCATTAGTGACCGCGATCATTTGTATACTTCCCATTTTCGGACTACCATATAGTATGCCCTCAGAATGAAGATTAACTTCAACACCGCATATCACCCTGAGACAGATGGAAAAACTGAGTGGATGAATCATATTTTAAAGGACATGCTCAGGATGTATGTGATGGATCAGCAGTCTAGATGGGAGGATTACTTGTACTTGGTGCAGTTTTCCTACAATAATAGTTTTCAGATTTCTATAAGCATGGCTCCTTTTTAGGCTTTGTATGGTAGGGAGTGTAGGACACCCCTTAGCTGGGACAAGCTAGAGGATAGGGTTTCTCTTGGACCAGCTCTTCTATAGGACATGGAGCAGTAGGTGGTGTTGATCACGCAGAGACTACAGGAGGCACAGGATAGACAGAAGAAGTATGCATATCAGCATAGGATCAAATGTAGTTTTGATGTGGGCATGAAGGTGTTCCTTCGTGTTAGGTCACACAAGATCCCTATCCATTATGGAAAAGGTTCTAAGTTAGCTTTTAGATTTGTGGGTCCTTTTGAGATCTCGGAGCGTATTGGCCCTTTGGCCTACTGTCTAGCGTTGCCACCTAGCTTGTCTAGCATACATAATGTGTTTCATGTTTCATTTCTTAGGAGATATGTTACAGATCCTTCTCATGTGTTAGATTGGACATCATTATAGGTGAAGGATCAGGGGCAGGTGATGGTGGAGCCCATTTAAATTATAGATCGCAGGACCCTGAGCCTTCGAGGTAGAGAGATTGATCAGATCCGGGTGCCATGGGATAGATATGATGAGACTACAGGTACATGGGAGGATGCTACCTTATAGCGAGTTCAATTTCCACATTTTTTTCAATGACTTCTAGGAGGAAGTCAAGTCTAAGGGGAGGGGGATGTAGTGCCCACTTCCCTTTGACACCTTTTGATACTGATCATGACACTGTTGACTATATTATGGACATTATTATAGTTTTGATTTAATATGATGTTAGAGGTTAGACCATGGATTATTGTTGATATTGATTTAGTTATGATGCATCATGATTATTAGAGACACTTTATATGTGGATGATGATATACTATTTGACATGGATATATTATGAATGTTGTTCGGACATGTGATTTTTGGATATTGTGAGTAGACCTAGAAAATGGACATTATATGATGATGATATAGTTGTTGATATAAATTGTAAGTGATATTGTTTATTTCCTTGATGTTGTTGTGATTCATATGTATCGATGATTTTGTGATTATATTTATATCATTTGGATGTTCTTATATGGCCACGAGGCCGAAGGAGGTGTTTGTGTTTTGCAAGTTAAAATATCATAACAAACATCGAGGGATTGAAGACCAACCACATTGGAATTCTAGATGAATTCAACAAGGTCACCATAGCAATTGTATTTGTTGTGTGTGTTGTATTTTGTTAGGGATTCCCGTGGGGGGATTACCTTTGAATGCGACCAAGGGGTAATGGGTATTTTATTAATGTGGTTTCTTTTATTAATGTTTGCATGTGTTTATTTTGTGATGTATGTACCCCTTTCATTATTCTTTTAATTGTGGAGAATTAATGTGAGTAATCATATTGTTAAATAAATCAATCAATCAAATTTGGGATATAAGAAAGTAATTATAGAAGTTTTTTATTCTTGTATTAAATGTGGTAAGTGATGTGTAAGTATGTGTAAGAGTTGTGTAAGTCAAATTTTGGAGTATGAAACACTCCACCTCCTTGGAAATTAGAATTTTTCCTTGGAGGCTGATTTTGGAGGCTTGTGGGACAAGTAAAACTTTTCCCATACCTCTTAATTTTATTTACCAACCATACCTATGGTTGGAGGGTTGATTTTAGACATTTTTAATGCATTTTTATAAGTCAAGTTGCATGTTTTAATTGCACTTTCTTCATGTTTTAAATTTGCAGTCCTTATGGGGTGTGGGCTTGGTTAGAGTGTGTAAGTAATTTGTCATATTTTCACCCACCTATTTATTATGCTTGGGGGAATTAAGTTGAATTTTGTGTTGGAGTTGAGGATGTGTGATGTTGCATTGTACATGGATCCACCTCATCCTCTTCTCTTCCCTCTTCTATAAAATTAGAACTCCTTGCTTTGTTTTGGGTTGTTGAACTTTTGGGAATGCTTCCTTGGGGTGAATTTTTGGGTTGATTGTGAAAGAGGGATTTGCAAGAACCAAGATCAAAAAGAAATGCACCACAACGAAGTTACACTCCGATGGTAACGTCAAGCAACCGCAATACACAAGATTCGAATCAATGGAAAGAAGATTGCAAGTAAGAAGAATGGGTGTGCTCATTCTCATAGATCAAAAAATAGGAAGTACAAATAGGGGTGTTGTGTAACCTCCATGCCTAAACATGGAAATAACCTCAATGAATCCACTAACGCATATGAAATTTACTGACGCATATGATGCCACTAGAAGAGGAGTTACAATTCCAAATAAGGAATGTAACTCCTATGACGCATTGACGCAAATGACAATGCCAGATTCTATGACAGAATTTGACACTTGTCATTTGACTTCCTAAGACCTATGAATCTCACAAGGTGAGATGACTCACCTAGGTGATGTGGATGATGACTGGATAGTCACACACACCAACACCCCCTTTATTGAAGCTGAGGAAGAAGTCAAGGTAAGCCAGAACAGAAAAATAAGACTCCCCTAGACAACTAAGAAAGATGTGTTAATGGTCCTTGGCAACTAAAGGCCTGATAAGGTGCCCATGTACAAAAAACATCTTTCTAGAAAGAAGAAGAGGAGAAGAAGGATGACTATATAGCCCGAAGAATATGGACGGTAGCAGTAGACCTCACCCCAAGAAGAGACCGCAAGTGAAGAAACTTCACCTCAGTGAAGGGCTTGGTGAAAATGTCTGCAACCTGATCAGCCGTCTGAACATACTGTATGTCGATGATTTTTTCATGTATCATCTCCCGTATGAAGTGTATATGAATCTCAATGCGCTTCATCTGATGATGTTGAACGGGATTTCTATAAATTGAGATAGTGCTCATGTTGTCACAGTAGATAATGGTAGGCCGCCGAAAGTGGATGCCAAAATCTGTCATGATACCCTATAACCAAATAGCTTCTTAGGAGCATTAACTGCTCCTCAAAATTCTTCTTCTATCGATGATATGGTAATGGCATTCTATTTCTTGCTGGACCAACTGATAGGACCTGAACCAAGAGTGAAACTGTACCCTGAGGTAGACTTCTAATGATCTAGATCACCGGCCCAATCTGAGTCTGTAAATCCAATCATGTCAATCTCAGTCCCTCCTAAGTAATGAATACCATCTGTGTGAGTGCCACAAACATAGTGAAGGATCCACTTTTCTTCTTTTAAGTGCAGCTCATGAGGCTCCTGCATAAATATGGACACGATCCCAATGACATATGATAGATCTGGCGGAGTGTGAGTAAGGTAGATCAAGCTTCCCACCAACTGTCGATAAAGGGTACCATCAACAAAGGGGGAAGAGCAATCAGAAACCAACTTAATCCTGGAAAGAAAAGGAGTAGGTGAGGACTTGTAGTCAGACATGTGAAACTGAGAAAGCAAATCAAGAGAGTACTTAGGCTACGAGATCATAATTCCCAAGTCAGATTGTGAAATCTGGATCCCAAGAAAGTAATGAAGCAATCCTAAGTCAGACATGGAGAACTTGTTGGCCAAGGAGATCTTCACATAATCAATGATAGAGGAAGAGCTACTTGTGATCAACAAGTCATCAACATAGAGAACAAGAATAAGCATGGAGTCATCCTATAGTAGAATATACACATTTGGGTCAGAGTGACACAAAGTGAACCCTGATGCAAGTGAAAAGGATTCCATCTTGGCATACCAAGCCCGAGGGGCTTATTTAAGGCCATAGAAAGACTTCTTTAATTTGCAAACAAGGGATGGATCATGGACATAACCCGGAGGTTGTTCCATATAGATCTCCTCCTCTAGGTCCCCATGAAGGAAGGCACTCTTAACGTCCATCTAGTGGACTTCCCATCTGTTAGTGGCATCGATGGCAAGGGTCAGTCGAATGGAAGTCATCTTTGCAACTGGAGCAAAGGTTTCTAAGTAATCGACCCTAGCTACTTAGGAGAAACCCTTAGCTACAAGTCACACTTTATACTTCTTGAATTCTCCATTAGCTCCATACTTTGTTCGATATACCCACCTATACCAAACGATTTTTCTTCCTTTCAAAATAATGGTAAGATCCCAAGTGTCATTATTTATGAGTGAGGAATACTCCTCATCCATGGCAAAATCCCACTCAAGAATCTCAGAAGCTTCCTGGAAAGATGGTGGATTAGAAGCAGAGGTGAAGAAGGAGTGAGGTCCAGTGAAGTCTGAGTGATTACGTCTCTCATCCAAAGGATATCCAACTAAATCTCCAGCACTCTGTAAAGTTTTCCTGGCCCAAAGATGTCCCGAAGGCTCAAGCTCATAGTTGGAAGATTCTTCACTTGAGTGAGAAAGGACATAGTCCTCATCATCACTACTGTCAGAATCAGAAGACTCAGAAGTTTGAGGATTGGGAGGAACAGGGAGTGGTGGAACTCACTCAACAACATCATCATCTAAAGAGTCAGAATCTGAATCAGTGGGAAAAAGGACCTTAGTGGAAGTTGAAGTCAAGGATGACTCATCAAACTTCACACTCCTCTCAATATAAAGCTCATGGGTGGTAGGGTTCAACAATCGATATCGCTTCATGCCATCAGGATACCCGAAAAAGATACAAGGTTTGGATTGTGGATCTAATGCCTTACGTTTCTTTTTGAGAATCTGAGCCATAGCCTTGGATCTGAAGACTCGAAAGTGCTCGACATCAGGCTTGTGTCCAAACCAGGCTTCAAAGGGTGTCATCCCTCTTACCGCCTTGTGTGGAACACAATTTTTAATGTAACAAGCGCAATTCAGTACTGCAACCCAATACTATGGAGGAAGAGATTTTGAGTGAAACATACAAGTAGCCATCTCCTTTAAAGTTCGGTTCTTTCTTTCTGCAACTCCATTTTGGGAAGAGCTGTAAGCAAATGTATGCTGCAAAGCAATCCCCTTAGAAGTGTAGAAATCCTCAAACCTGTTGCTCACATACTCGCCTCCATTGTCGGTTCGAAGAACCTTGATAGACCATTCTGCTTGTTTCTCAGAAAGAGCCTTAAAGTTTTGAAAATGCTCAAAAACTTCAGACTTAAGCTTAAGAAAATATACCCAAGTATAACGTGAAAATTCATCAATGAAGGTTAGTATATATAAAGCTCTAGTAAAAGAAGGAGATGGAAAAGGGCCAAAAATGTCACTATGAACAAGATCCAAGGGACGAGTAGCTCTCTAGGATTTTCCCTTGTCAAAGCTATTTTCAGGGTGCTTTCCAAGAGTACAACCCTCACAAAGACCCTTAGAAAACTTAACTCGGGGTAGCCCATTGACCATTTTGTTTTGGCTCAATTGTTCAAGGTAACAATAATTTAGATGCCCAAAATTCTCATGCCATAACTTGCTAACCTCATTTGCATGAGTGAGCAAGGAATTGGGCGTCGACTCAGAAGAAAAGTTGGAAAATGTATACAACCATGAATGGTGATATGCCTTTCCCTCAGTCACAGTGCAGTCAGAGTTAAGCTCATGAATAATCATCAAGTTAGGACCAAATTCCACTCGCATTCCTTCACCAAGGTGGGTGATTTGGTAAACCGATAGGAGATTGGTATAGAGATTGGGAACACTCAACACTTGGTTAAATGTTCCACCTTCTATCTCTACTGATCCACTACCAGAAACCGACACATGAGTGTCATCACCCAATGTGATTTGGGATGCCACATGGTTTAATGCTAGAGAATTCAACCTCTGAAGAATCCATGTGGTGCGAGGCACCGGAATCGATAATCTAAGTTGATGATGGAGCTGATCTAGCTACGAGGGCCTTACCTTTCTTCTTTTCATTTTTAGTCTCCTTTGCATTAGAAGACTCGCCTTTATGAGCATTTTGTTTAACAAATTCAGGAACACTTATTTTATTCTTCTCAAGTAAATGAGTTAAGTGATCAATTTGTTTCTGAAAACAATGATGCTCGTCATGGCCAAAATTCTTACAATATGAGCATTTATACTTTTCCTTCTTCGCTTTAGGCTCAGAAGTCGAAGTATGAGTGATGGGATTAATTGGGGGTTGGTTGGTCTTGGTCTCTTTCTTAGGTTGGTCCTAGTTTCTTTCTTAGGTTGGTCCTTATTTTATTTCTTTTTTTCATTTTTCTTACCCTTATTCACCACAAGGGCATGTGACTTGGATTTTAAAGTCCCCATTTGAATGAGTTTGTCCTGTTCTTGAATGAGTTGGGATGAAAAACTGTCAAAGGAGGGCATAGTCCAAGTACTACCCAAGGCGGCTTTTGTGGCGTGGAAATTTGAAACAAAAATAGAGTATTCATGACCTAACTTAGAAAGAATCGACAAGATCAATTGAGAGTCTTTCTTATCCACTTTACATTCCTTTAGAAGCATTCTAGTGTGGACAAACTTTGAGAAGAAGGCCTATAGGTTTTTAAAGTCACTAGGATTTAACCCTAGTAGTTCATTCTCCAAATCATGCACTCTCATGTCATCTTGCTTCCCAAACATATCATCAAACATTTTCCATGCTTGATCAGGTGTTGAGGAAGTTTCGATGTGGAAGAGAAAGTTGGGAGAGATGGACATACAGATAAGACCTAAGGCTTCATCACAATGGTTGAACCATTTAGATTTTTCAGGTTCATCAGTAGGTTCAGTCTCTAACCCCATGGTAACTCGGTATAAACCCTTTACTTCACAAAACCAATATAATTTTAGATTTCCATTCAAAGAAATTAAAAGGTGTGAGCACTGGTACTTTAGAGATATCCATAATGAAGAGATAGAACCAAGGAATGCAGAAGGAAGGAGAGAGAAAAGAAACAACCACCCCAGAACAAAATTACACTCCCCCCGAGTTTGGTACTTTATAATTCAGTTCATTGATTACAACCAGATGTGATTGTGTTCCGAGAACCAACTTGTCACTCACCTTGCAATTAGCGTAATAATGCGCAAAGGTGGAGACAACAATCAAGGTTCGTTGGGCACAGCAGACCATCACAGCAAGCAAGCATAAGAATGAGAGAAACAAGAGGGAAAGAAAGGGCTTTGTGAGAAACAGTGTCTCACATCGCATGAAAGAATCCCTTTGTCGTAAGACTGTGGCGGACGCACTCACAAGTCCACTAAAAAAAGGAATAGAACAAAGCTCAAGAAAAAATGAGCTGAATTAAGTAATACAAAGACACCCCCCAGAATGCGGCACTTTATAAAATTAGTGAATTTAAAAAACTAATGATCCCATCATCTAGAGTGTGAAAAAACATGCAACTTTGACTAAAGAAGTGCTCAAAACCGAGCAACGAGTCAAAAGTTATAGCAAAAACCAATTCCCGTAACTGATGAGAAACAGCCAATATGCAAACGGATTAAAAAAGTGCCCTAAAGGCATGCAAAAGGTTTCGTATGTATGCCCATTGGAAACGACAAAGAATTTTAGATAGGGTTTGTTTGTATTACGAGGGGGGAATTAGCCACCTGCTAATCCCGAACCTCACCCTTCGTCTTCGGCACTCGACGGAAGGTAAAAAATATAACAAGCCAAAAAACCAAATTTTACAATGTCAAATAAATAAAATGATTTTACCTTATACCTTTTAAAAGTAATGAAACAAAACGTTTTTAATAAAATTGATAAAGTAAAATGTATGAAAACACGTTTTTTTTAAAGGTGAATGAAAAAAACGTATTTTAGAAGGATATTACTTGGCAAGCAGATGAGAAAGCCACGTGGGAAGGAGGCAGGCCACGTACCAGGAGAGGCAGGTAAAAATAGATAGCTGAGTGTAACTGTCTACTGCAAAAAAATGCCAGTTGTAGGAGTAAACGCTCATAACAATGCAAAAATAATGCCAGCCTAGGAGGGGAGTTCAGAACAGTGCCAGACAGGAACGGCTGTGTAGATTTCAACCTATTTCCAATGCCATATAGGAGTGGCTGTGTAGAAAATGCCTGAGTTGTAAAGAAAATGGCCAAGCAGAGGAGAAAATGCACTTCGAACCATGTGCAGGTTGAACGTTGATTAGGAAAGGTGAGATTTTGAACTGTAGATCAATGTAGAGCCGAGCCCAAGGCAATGAGAAATAAAGGGCCTGTAAACAAAACACTAGTCCAAGAACCACAGTAGAATAGGTGCACAGAAAAAAACCCCAACAATGCAAGCAAGGCAATGTAAGAGAGTTGACAGGAAGAAAATGCCCAAACACAAGGAGTGGAAGGGAAACACGAGTCAATATGCAGAAAACGTGCATGTAAAGGTAACCTTGAGACAGTAATGAACCACAACGATGAGAAAAAATCTCGAAATAGTTTGAGTATACACTGGTGACAAAAAAACAATGATTGCAACTAGTAATCACAGGTCCACGCCAAAAAAAGAGCTCTTCTTTTACCCTGCAGGCGCTGAATCTGAACACAACTAGCAAGAAACACATAAAAAACCTAGAAACAACAGCCACAAAGATCTAGAAATATCCAAATACGAACTCAGCTGATAAGCAAACCAACCAAATATCTTAAATTGTAACTGTTGAAACCTCAATACGAGGTGAGCAATAATTCCAAAATGATAATCGAAAAAAAACTTGCACACGAGGAAATGAGAAGAAACCAGAAGTAATAAACAACTGAGAAACAAAGAGTGCATGTTTACTAAAACCAACTCTGATACCATGAAAGAGGGATTCACGAGAACCGAGATCAAAAAGTGATGCACCACAACAAATTTGCACTCCGATGGTAACATCAAGCCAACACAATACGCAAGATTCGAATCAATAGAAAGAAGATTGCAAGTAAGAAGAATGGGTCTGCTCATTCTCATAGATCAAAAAATAGGGTGTTGTGTAACCCCATGCCTAAACATGGAAAGAACCTCAATGATGCCACTAACGCATATGACATTGACTGACACATATGATGCCACTAGAAGAGGAGTTACAATTCCAAATAAGGAATGTAACTCCTATGATGCATTGACGCAAATGAAAATGTCAGATTCTATGATAGAATCTGACACTTGTCATTTGACTTCCTAAGACCTATGACTCTCACAAGGCGAGATGACTCACCTAGGTGATGTGGATGATGACTGGACAATCACACACACCAACAGATTGGAGCTCTTGATTTGGAGGAGCTTTTGGGAAGACTTTTACATGTTTGTGCTTGGTTGTTTGGATTGATTGCATTGGGGTAGAGATTGTTGTTTTGGAACTTAGACAACTCCATCATGGAGAGCTAAGAGCTTGGCTCTTGAAATACTCTTTTTCTTTATGAATGTACATGTTATTGTGTGAATGTTTTAGTATGTTTGAGGGTTTTTTTGGTAGACTACCTAGGAATGGTGTAGGATAATGCTATGGGGCCTCATTGAGGGGGGGGCATAAGGGAATGAGAGTGGCATTAGATTCATTTTGGAGGGAGTTTGGGATTGGGATTCACCATGGAAAATAAATAGCTTACATTTCTTACTTTGTGGGGGGCATAAGGAAATTTGTGGGGGGCATAAGGAGGGATTGTGGGCGGCATAAGGAAATTTGTGGGGGGCATAAGGAGGGATTTTGGGGGGCATAAGGAGGGATTTTGGGGGCCATAAGGATAAGTGAGATGATTTATATTGGCGGTTTGTTACAGGTGGATACCCATTTCCCACTGGGAGGCATAAGCAACTTCCCCCATAGTTCTTTCTCCTTTGACTTGCATGGTGAAGCCTAAGTTTTCTGTGACGTCTTTCATGTGGTTGTAAAACTGCTGTTTTGTTTTGGACTGTGTTTTTAATTTGAAATGTGCATGTTGAAAGATTTCTTGTGATGTGGAAGTCTATTGTTGCCATGAGTTGAAATACATTTCTTATTACATTGTGGTTGGGGCTCGGGGGCCAATGAAGAAGGATGGCTTCTCCTCTTCATTGGATGTCTTGGTTGGGTGGAGAGCATTGTCTTTCCCCTACCTTTTTGTGATCTAAAAGGAAAAATTCATGTTATTGTTCTGGAGAAGAGGAAAAAGATAGTTTGGCAGTTCCATGTGAAATGAAATCTCATTGTAACCCTTCCCACGTTGAAGTGGATGAATTTGTAAATGTTTTGAAATGGAAAGATGTTGTATGGATTATGAAATTTGTAAAGTGAAATGAAAAAGAGATAGACTTTGTTGTTTCTTCGAAAGAATGTGAAGGAAATGTAATCTGTATGATGAATTTTGAAGTTTGAAAGAAAGAAATTGAAAGATATAAAGTTGTATTTTAAATCAATAAAGGATTGCAATACCTTTCTTCATTTGCATTATTTCATTTAAATTTGATCTTTAAATTTTATTGAAATCTCTATTTGAAAGAAAGGAATACGTATGAAGGAATTACATTACTTTTTCCTTTTTAAAATATGACAAATTGGAAACCAGACTTTATATTTTAGCCATTAAATGATTTTTTGAAACAACTAAATGGATTTGACTAGGATTAGAATGAACTTCCATACTTGAATGATGAACAATTTAGATAGATCCTTTTTAATCTAATCTCTGTTTTAAAATTTAAAACTGGAAAATAATGTATCTAAAATGAACAGTTCGAACCTGTAAGAAAAAAATAACAATGGAACATTAAAATTGAACATGTCAAGGTACAAATGAGTTCAATTGGACAAAAAACCCTTAAGGAAATATTTTAAAACACTGCAAAATCGGGCCCAAACCTTTCACAGTCTTTTTGTTGTCATAAGTAGTAAAAATTCAAATTAGAAATCAATCAAGTAAAATTACCTTCCAATACATCCTAAAATTCTTCTTAGAACAATCCTCCATGTCTATTTGACATGTTGAGAGAGGAAGATCAAATTGAACAAAGTTTATAACCTAAAATTTATGAGTTTGCTTTTAAAAATACTGCAGGCCATTTTCTTAAAATTGACCCCTTAAACTTTATCAAAATATAAAATTAATGATCTTAGTGCAAAGAGGGCATCGAGAGGTTTCCAGAAATTCCTTGTTTTTCCAAAACTGAACTCTCTATCAAACGTTATGGCCCTCTGAAGTTTTCCTTCCTTGGTGGGCCCGCGGCCCAAATTTTTCCATTAAAATCCTTAGGAAAATTTTTGGGAAAGTTTTCAAAATTTTCTTCGCCGCCCTACCGATAACCAGCCAATCAGAGGCTGCCATGTGGCACCATGAGGTGTCGGCGGAGGGGCGGACCTCTTTTTAACTTAGCATATCAAAAAAATTTGGGAAAAATTTCCAAGTTTTCCTCGTCGTTCCGCCGGCCTACGACCAATTAGGTGATGCCACGTGGCGTCACGAGAAAATGGTGGAGGTGTGGCACTTTTTCAACCTTAGTGCTTTTAAAAATTTTCTTGGAAAAATTTTCTTAGTTTCCTCCGCCTCCCCGATGGCCCGCGGCCAATAGGGTGATGACACATGGCGTCATCTGGGATAGGTGGAGGCGCGCGGGAAGTTTTGTCCCTTAGCGTTTTGCGACCCGAAAGGCTTAATGCCTTAAACCACTCTGATGACCTGACTTTCCACCCCAAGCTTCCCCAAGCTGACACGTGCCCTCTTTGGGCCCGTGGGTGTGCGGAGGCAAATCGCACTTTTTCCCCGAAGAGGGGAATGTTAGTGCAAATTCCCAGCACCCCCCAAATGAGATATAGATCTGCTTTTCTAAGGCAAACTCATCGTGTAAATGCACAACATTGAGTTTTCTCCAAGGTGTGGGACCTTGTAATGTGATAAAAATATCTAGATTGAAGTTGGTTCTTACTCCTCTATTTAGGTGTATGCATGTAATTTTACAGAGGTTCTGGTTCAAAATTCCTACTCTAAAACTACCAAGGAGACAAGGTTGATAGAAACATGGAAATGGAAACAAAACTAAGCAAAAAACAGAGAGGTGATACACCAAAGGAGTGTTGAACTCCTTTCTTTGCAAAAATAGACACAAATCATGAAGATTGCAGCAACAAAACATGCACAAATTTCCAGAAGGCAATGAAGATTAGAAGACAATAATAACTGCATGAGAGGATTGAAAATTGATCACAAAACATACATTATCATGCCCAGATTTGATACAATACATTGCAATAGAAAAGAGGCAAAAAAATGTGTTACAATATCCATGGGAGGTCTGAAACTCTTTCAAATCCACCTGCTAAGGGGAAAAGAAGAGCTTGCAGAAGCAAGAACATCCAACCTTTTACAAATGAGTCAAATTTGGCTTTTAATGACGAAGCAGAATGAAGGGAAAGAAAAAAACGTGGGAAAATTGTTTTGGGACTTCAACCACCGACAAAATTCATCTAATGGGCTTGTAAAATGATGGTTTTCCATAAACAAGCCCATACTTTGAAGTACATTGCTTTACAGAGCAAAACAGAGGCTCATATTTCATTAATTTTGGTGGTTGGAGTTGTTTTCTGTGTTTTTGCATGCCAGATATGTTTTTTCCATTTTTCTCTTGTAAATATTCACCAAAATCCAAAATTGAACCCTCCATCATGTAGAGAATTTCAACAACTTTCCACTGATATAAAGAACGTGAAAAACTAAGATTGGATCAACAGATATGGCCCTCTGAAGATTTATGGAAAAATTGGGGAAAAAAATCAGGTCGGTGGGCCGAAACTTTAAAATTTTCCCATTTTTTGAATTTGGGAAAAATTCCAAAGAATTACCCGCACCCCACTGCTCTGCTTCCACATGGTGCTTTCCCATTCACTGATGGAAACATGGGCCCAAAATACGCTATTTCCTTTAAAATTTTCATTGGGAAACTTTCCCAAATTTTTCTCATGCCCCGCTCTCCTAGTGACACGTGTCACCTCCTGGTTCGCTCAGTGGGGGCGTGCTTCAAATTTTTCCTTTGTGCCTTTTTTAGATTTTGGAAAAAATTTCCAAACAGATCCATGCCTCCGCCCTTCCGCCATGACATGTGTCACCTCCTCATCGCTCGGTGGGCCTTCGGGCCAAAATTTGACTTGGGCATTTTAACCCCTAAAGGGCTAAATGCCAAGTTTTCCTCCGTAGGCTCACGCCAACCCATTTCTTTCCTTCGTCGAGCCTACGAGCCAAAATTTTCCTTTGTTCCATTTGACCAAAGTGCCAAAAACTTAAAATTTTCCCCGGTGTACGTTGCTCCACCCTACCACATGGCACCTTCTCATTGGTCGCAGGCCTGTCTAGGGAAATTTTCCCCAAAAAAATTTGTCGAGCCATAACTTGAGATTTACAAGGAGTTAGGAGGAAAATTTTACCTTTCTAGAAAGGTGAGAAAATTATCTATCTGATGAAGCCATTTCTAGAAAATTTCAATTCCCTAAAGCATGCCAAATTTTCATTTAAGTGCTAGTAAAGGAAAAGGAGGAGGAGTTAGCCAAAAATAAGCAAGGGCTTATTTTGGATAACAGAGAAAAACGCTAATACTCTTTCCCCTCTCCGCCGACCCGCGCAAGGGAAAATTTTCACCCCTGGGCCCACAGGCCCGCTCTTGGAAAACTTTTCACCCCAAGGTCTGTATGCCTATAACTTGAGTTTATGAGGAGTTAGGACTTATTTATATCATTGGAAAGGTGAGGAAATTTCTTATCTAATGGGAATGATTTAAGGAAATTTTGAATGCGTTAAGTGTGAGAAAAATAAAGTTTAATATTTAAGCCTTTTAGAGAGTGGGTATGGTGAGGGATTACCCTCTGAACCTTATTGAACCTTCTAACCCTTAAATTTGGACCTTATGGCCTCTAATAATTATTAATAAAGCAAAAGTATATTCTAGTGGATTAGATTTGTTCTAGAACTTGTTAGTGACAGCATTTCCTTATAACATGGTAGTAGATTCTTTTAAACAAAAAAATTATTCCATAATTTTCCTACCTAATCGTAGGTTATTTCTTGGGTCTCAAGTGGGTTGTTTTAGCGGGCGTTACAAACATGATTCACCTAGTGTGGACTACGTCCACTAAGAAACAAGCCAATCTATCATCCAAAGCTTTGACAAGATATACAATTGAAGATTTACAATCTTCTACACCTCTTAGATGTACATGTTGTTGCAAATCAGCAGCACCCCTGGATGTTGATCAGATTTCTAGTTTGATATTTTAGACATCCAGTGTGATTGCACAACATTGAATCCTCTCCCCAAGTGTGGGACTTGTAAAATGGGAAAGGAATCTCCAGATTAGAGGTTGGTTCCTCAACTCCTCTGATCAGATTTATCACTTACAAGTTGCAGAGGTTTAAATTCCTAATCCTACCCTAAATTCCAAAGGAGACAGAGATAGAGAATGCAGATAAACTAAAACTAATGCTAATAGGTGATGCACCAAAGGAGTGGTGAGCATTTCTCACTTCTGAAAATTGACACAATTCATAAAATGCAACAAAACAACATGCACAAACTGATAACTGTAATGAAGAATCAGAAATTAGTCAAACAACACTAGCAGAGGATGAAAAATTAATCACAGGGCCTGTATTGTTATTTTAACATCAAAATCACTTGCATTATAACACCTGGGAGGCAAAAATGAGTTTCAATTCTTAGAAAAGGTCTAATATTCCACCAAATCACTTCCAAGGTGAGAAAGGGGACCTACAATACACAAAAAATGTTCAACCCTTTGAAAATGAGCCAAATCTGGCTTTTACAGTGCAAGGGACGAGCCCAGGAGAGAGAAATGCGGGAAAACATGGAAGGGATTCAACCATTGACCAAAATGATTTCAAAATATCATGGGCATCCTTACAGACCCATCCCCTGACATTTTTAACCATGCTGGGAGAGAATACGAGCCATTCTTCATTAAAAATGGTGGTTGAAACGTCATTTATGTCCATGACCACGTGCCAAAGGTGTTTCTTGATCTTCTCTCTCTAAACTCCACAAAAATTCAAAAATCACTCCAAAATTTTGTAGATAATTTCACCATCTTTTCATTGATATAAAGAACGTGAAAAACTGAGCTTTGGATCGAAAGATATGGCGATTTGAAGTTTTAGGGCAAAACAGGGCCAAATCGGGTTGGTAGGAAAAAAATTTGAATTTTTTACCTTTTTGGTTGTTTAGAAAATTTTCCAAAATTTTCCCATGCTCCACCAGTCTAGGTGCCATGTGGCAAGTTTTCATTGGGTGCGGGGCCATCCTTCAAAAATTTCTATGCGCCAACACTTAACCAAATTTTCAAAATCTTCCCTTGGACACGTGGCAGCCCCTGATTTGTCGGCGGGCCTGCGGGGAAAAATATTTCCTTTTGAAACCTTCGCCAAAACACTTGGTAAAAAAAACCAAGTTCTCCTCTGACCCCCACCACTTCTTTGGACACGTGGCATGTCTTGATTGGCTATGGGCCTTCTAGGGGAAAATTTCCCATAAAAACTCTGCCGAGCCATAACTTGAAAAATACATGGAGTTAGGAGGAAAACTTTACCTTTTTGGAAAGCTGAGAAAGAGCTCTATCCAATGGTGCCTTTAGCAGAAGGTTCTAAGTTCCTAAAAGCAAAATATTATGACTGAGGCACAAGAGAGGAAAAAATGAGAGGAGTTAGCCACAAAATGAGCAGGGGGCACATTTTGGATAACAATTTTGGCGACTCAGAGGGGTCATCTGCCTGCTGGATGAAGTTACCAATTGCCTGAAGCATCCATTGGGCATGGAGTCATGAGTTGTATCATGCAAACTGATCTGAACTTTGAAAACCTCCTCTTTGAGCCACTTGGAAACCCACTGAAATGGACTGTGCAAGAGCAAAACCAACACCAAAAAAACTATGTACAAAACTAAAGGTCATACATGCTCCAAAATGGAACATGCAGAGTGTGCACAAGCACTTATTTTATTGAAAGAAAAACTACCTATCCTACTCTAACTGGAAGCAAAAATGGGCTAAACAAACCCTGCAACTGGTTGGGAGAAATAGCTTCCCTTTCTCAAAAGTTGCAACCATGCAACTGATTTGGCACTGAACATGGCTAATTGGATGAGTGGAAAATCAACAAGAAGCTGGTCTTCTACCCAAATCATCAAGGTGTCAACTGAAAACAAATCCAATACCTCTTTTAGTTGCTCTACATTTGGATTGAAGAGGTATGACAGCTAATCCTTGGTACTTTATAGCTCACCCTCATGCTTAGAAGCAAGCATGACTGGTTGTGACTTCTCCTTTGACTCCAATGAAGTCAAATACCTTATTGGGCAAGGTATGATCCATTTGATATGCCCATAGCTCTGATTTTCAACTTCAAAAATTGAGTCTTCTTGTAGACCTTCTTGGGTGGGTGATGTGGAAGCAATGGTAGGACTTTTCTACCCTTTCTCTTCCTTCATGGCAACATGGAACTCTTCTATAGTGTGCAACTCCTCATTATTGATTGCAACATCCAATGAAGTTGCTTTTGCATTGTTGTTACCTGCTGCAATACATTGTTAGCTTTGGAGCTCCTCCATTGTAGCTTTCGGAAGATCAAATTCTTCCAGCATTGATTCAAGAGGCATGTTGCAAACTGTAGGTTGTTGTCCTTAAACTCTTTTGTCCATGGCAGCTTGTTCTTGTTGTTGGAGAACGAATGGTGAAGAAGGAAACATGGTAATTTCAGCTAGCTCTTCATCTAAACATTATTCTAAGTCTGATGGCAAATCAAACTCTTGAATGTCTTACTGTAGCAAAGTCTCTCCCTCTTGTATGGTGGCCTCCAAATTTGCATTTTCTTCATTGTCAATCCAAACTCATCCCAAAAATCAGATTGTTGGAGAGATGAAGTGGGAGAGAAGCATGAAATTTCTTGTGCCTTTTGCTCACAATTTGGACCTATTTTGTTCACCTTCATAATGGCTTCATCAATCAAATCAGCCCCTTCAAATGAAAGCAAAAATGTATCAATAATGCTTCCTTCTACTGTTGTAAAAACTGACTTGACCTCCTCCATTTTCTCCTCAAAGATGGGGTTTTGAGATGGTTTTCCTTCCTTCTCGATGGCTAATTTTGTAGTACAAACTGGATCATCATTTTCTTTGGGAAAAGTGCCAACATGGACACCCAACTCATCACCAACAAACTGTTGTTTTTCTCGCTTCACTGCTGTTATAAAATCAGCCTTATTTTCCACTTGTTCTCCAACTTCAACATCCTCTATTGGTTTCACCATCAAGGGGATTTTTGTAATCCCAAATTTAAGAGCCCAACTCTTCAGACTTTGAATTTATTCATCCTTGTTTGGCTCTTATTTCTGCTGCTGTTTTCCTTGATTGGCATTCTGATTTTTATCCTCCCAACATGGATTAGGGAATGCAAGAGGAGAAGTGGATTGTAACTCAATTGATTTTGCAATTTTTTGTGGTGGTGGAGGAGGTAGGAACTCTTGTTTTTTTGGAGGGAATGGCTGTTTGGAAGGGAAAAGGATAGAATTATTGAGATGGGGTGGAAGACTAGGGAATGGAGAAATGGATTCAACACTTGGGACAGCAGATGGAGAGTTTAAAACTTGACACTGCTGAGATAAAACAGATTGGGAAGGAGGGAGAGAAAAGGCATGAGATGGTGTGCTTACCTATTGGCAAGGTTGTTGAATACTCCTCTCATACACCTTATTCCCTTTAGTCCACTTTGCAAGGCAATGGTAGTGTTGTAATCATGAAGTCTAGCTTCTCTTGAGGGCTGTAATGCCTTGGAAAAGGTCCCACCCATGGACAAGGTGCTCTACAACCGATTCTAAATGCTTTCATTTGTGCTTGAGCCCTAGATTGCACCATGTTTACCTCCATCTTTTGGATTTGTTCCAGTAGATCTGTATTTTCTTCTTGACTGCCCTCACAACCAGCATACCCTTATGCTTGACATGCTTCATATCCAAACTAACTTTGGCACTGCTGCTCATGGGTAGACATGCTGATTTTGAATTTGATCAAAATGCTGATTTGGAGGATTTGTAAAACATGTTGGAGGTTTGATATACTACTGTTGTAAATGTGAATTCCATGATGGAAATGAAGTCATGATTTCACAACTTCATGGAATGGAAAATAATGAAAATGATGGAAAGAAGAATGGATGGAAATGAATGGAAAACAGGTCTGCAACTTAGAGAATGAGTTGTTTACCAGATGGAGTTGCCAGATGTGCTTTTGAAAGTGCCTCCAAAAGGCTGAATTTTTAACAGGAACACACCAACCTATCAAAGATAAAGTGGAAGACCTATAAGGTCCCACCGGGCGTGCCAAAACTATTGTTGCAAATTAGCAGCACCCCTGGATGTTGATCATATTTCTAGTTTGATATTTTAGACATCTAGTGTGATTACACAACATTGAATCCTCTCCCCAAGTGTGGGACTTGTAAAATGGGAAAGGAATCCCCAGATTAGAGGTTGGTTCCTCAACCCCTCTAATCAGATTTATCACTTACAAGTTGCAGAGGTTTAAATTCCTAATCCTACCCTAAATTCCAAAGGAGACAGAGATAGAGAATGCAGATAAACTAAAACTAATGCTAATAGGTGATGCCACCAAAGGAGTGGTGAGCATTTCTCACTTCTACAGATTGACACCAATTTATAAATGCAACAAAACAACATGCACAAACTGATAACTGTAATGAAGAATCAGAAATTAGTCAAACAACACTAGTAGAGGATGAAAAATTAATCACAGGGCCTGTATTGTTATTTTAACATCAAAATCACTTGCATTACAAGACCTGGGAGGAAAAAATGAGTTTCAGTTCTTAGAAAAGGTCTAATATTCCACCAAAACCACTTCTAAGGTGAGAAAGGGGACCTGCAATACACAAAAAATGTTCAACCCTTTGAAAATGAGCCAAATCTGGCTTTTACAGTGCAAGGGACGAGCCCAGGAGAGAGAAACATGGGAAAACATGGAAGGGATTCAACCATTGACCAAAACACATTCAAAATAGCATGGGCATCCTTACAAACCCATCCCCTAACATTTTTAACCATGCTGGGAGAGAATGCGATCCATTCTTCATTAAAAATGGTGGTTGAAACGTCATTTCTGTCCATGACCACGTGCCAAAGGTGTTTCTTGATTTTCTCTCTCTAAACTCCACTAAAATAAAAAAATGACCCCAGAATCTTGTAGAGAATTTCACCAGATTTCCATTAATATAAAGAACACAAAAAACTGAGCTCTGGATCGAAAGATATGGCGATTTGAAGTTTTAGGGCAAAACAAGGCCAAATCGGGTCGGTGGGAAATTTTTTTGAATTTTTTACCTTTTTGGTCGTTTGGAAAATTTTCCAAAATTTTCCCGTGCTCCACTAGTCTAGGTGCCACGTGGCAAGTTTTCATTGGGTGCGGGACCATCCTTCAAAAATTTCTATGTGCCAACACTTAGCCAAAATTTCAAAATCTTCCCCCTGGACACGTGGTAGCCCCTGATTTGTCAGCGGGCTTGCAGGGAAAAATATTTCCTTTTGAAACCTTAACAAAACACTTGTAAAAAAAAAATACGTTCTCCTCTGACCCCGCCAATTCTTTGGAAACGTCGGCAAGTCCCTGATTGGCTGCGGCCATTCTAGGGGAAAATTTCCCACAAAAAACTCCGCGAGCCATAACGTGGAAAAAATACATGGATTTAGGAAGAAAAATTTACCTTTCTGGAAAAATCTGAGAAAGAGCTCTATCACTGGTGTCATTTCCAGAAAGTTCTGAGAGCCCTCTAAAAAAGCAAAATATCTGACTGAGGCCAAGCGAGGAAATAATGAGAGGAGTAGCCACAAAAGAGCAGGGGGGCACATTTGGATAATAGTACAATATTGTCTTTACTCAAGTTTTCGGTCTTCTCCAGAATTATCTCTCATAATTATTCACAATAATCTCAAATTTTGTAAGTTCTTCGTAAATATACTTCTAAACCCAGCTTTCAACTTATAATGGTGGATCCAACTTAGGCACTTATCCATGTATTACATCAATAGATCTATTTTATAATAAAATAGATCTAATTCCACAAGAAGAGGTAATTAAAAACACGACACAAGGGGAACTGACATGGTTTGCCCTAACCGATGTCGGTTTCTCCCTTTCCTGAATGATGTCGGTTCATAGGTGATTGATGCTGGTCCCTCCTTAATGAGTAATTGTACTGTATTTCCTGTAATTTGAATATTGCATGTTAAAATCTGAAGTAATTGAGCGCTAAAACTCAACATCTCCACTTGGAGCATTAATTATGTCTTTACCTATACACCTTTCATCCTTGGACCTGCCTTAGCTTGTTTGTTCCTCTTCATTACAAACTCACAAGATATAGAATTGATTTTATAGCTCCAAACTTCTCATGTTCTAATGGCTGCGTTTTAGCAATATACCGCATGTTCTCACTCATATGAATTATTTTCCATATTAAACTGACCATCCTCTAATTACCTATCCGTATGAAAGCGATACCTCCATTGAATTGTGGTTCGTTCTTGAATGAAAACATTGAGTTATTTACCAATGAATTGCACTCTAATTGACATTGAACAATTTACAATCATCTTTCTCCTTTCCCAACTCTTTCATGAACATACCATCCATATCATATCCTTACAGCCTTCTGTAGTAGGAAAAAGCCCCAACCTTATGCAAATCGTGAAAATCCAACTACTTTTCATCCCACCTACTTGTGAAAATATATCCATAGTGATTTCCTTCTTACATTCAGATGCCCCATCCATATCTAATCAACATAGCCACATAATGAAAATCTGAAACCTCTATAGCATAACTGCATGCTACAGTCCCTTTCAAATCTTGAGTATCAATTGGTCTTCTTCCATTTTCCTTTTACCTAGATTGGAACATATATTACTCATAAACTCCCACTTCCTGTCCACGTCTGGTCTAGTACAAATCATAACATAAATGGAGACTCCCAATATTGGAAGCATTAGGTGTATGTGTCAGTATTTTACCTCCTCATGTGATGATGGACATTGATCTTGCTCATTTGAAGTATCCAGCCATAGGTGTACAAAAACCGGGTTTTCATTCTGCATCTTGAAAACTTTCATAAACCTATAGATCTAATCCTCTGAGACAAATACAATTCTTGTTTTCCTGTCTCTATGTATTTCATGCCAAGGATTTCTTTTTAGCTCCTAAATAATTCATAGCAATGTCGGAGCTAGTTTACATTAATCTCACCAATGTCCTGAAATTACAAGGGGGGGACCCTTTTTTTTAATAAGATATCATCACATTTAAGTAAAAAATAAAACTCTTCATATCAAGCTTCTTGAAATAACCACAATGGTCAAATTCACATCTCAAATAACCATGCCCAAGCATGAAACTATCAAAACCTGTATCATTGCCTATTGGAGCTTGTTTGAGCCCATTTGAGAGGATCTTGTTCAACCTGCCACACTATTTTTCCTTACCCTTGACTTCATACCAAACCGGGTGTTGCATATAAATTCTTCATCCCAATCACCATTGAAGGAAATCCATCTTCACATCTAGTGATCTAAATGTGAATCATGTACTACAAAACTAAAATCATATATATAGTATTGAATAGAAGTCATCTTACAATCAACAAAAAATATTTCACAAAGTTAATACATGCTTTTTGTGTAACTCCCTTTAGCTACAAGCCTTTCCTTTGAACGTTTCTATCCACCTCTTCTCCTTGATCCTATTAAAACCAACTTTTCTACAATGTGTCCTCGTACCTTGCTGGCACTAACAAAATCGCAAGTCTAGTTTTGTTTCTAAGGAGTCCATTACTTATCACATGCATGTCCCACTACAATGTGAGTCTTATCCTACATTAATCTTCAAAAAAAATGGCCCCATTATTAGTAATAATAAAAAAATAGAAAGGTTTAAATCTTTGGAGGTGTTACTACCATTTGTGACCTTAATATAAGTTTGGGGTATCGGAGGCTCATTCTTATGGACCTACCTAGGCATTAGTATCCAAATCTGACATGACTGACGCAGTCACTTGATCCGACGTGGTTCTGCTAAAAAAAAACCCCATATTTGGGTTGTCTATATATAGCCAATTACCATTTTTGATGACGATGTCGGTAGGGTCAACCGACATTGTTACTGTGGATCCTAGTTGGATATTATTTTTAATCCACGATTCATTTGGAAGGTAGCTCCAGCGTTGGACAACCCAAATGGCATTTTCCTGTATGCATAAGTTCCCCATTTGGTTGTGAAGGCTGTCTTGAACTGATCTTCTTCCTTTCACCATAATCTGATTATACCCTGAATAGCCATCAAGTAGTGAAAAAACCTCTCGGAGCCAGCAACAACTTGTAAAAATCTGCTCCATGAAGGAAGTGGATAATGATCCTTGAGAGATGCTCTATTCAAATCTCTGAAGTCAACACACAATCTGATTTCCCCACTCTTCTTTCTAACTGGAACCAAGTTGGCAACCCAACTAGAATGCTTGATAGGGAATATGATTCTTGATTCTATCAACTTATTCAATTCTTTTCTCATGAGAGGCTCCATGTGGGGGTTTGACTGGCCTTTGTTTTTGCCTGATGGGGTTAGTACTTGGATCCAATTCATTAGAATGAACTTCCATACTTAATGATGAACAATTTAGGATAGATCCTTTTTAATCTAATCTCTGTTTTAAAATTAAAATGGAAAAATAATGTATCTAAAATGAACAGTTCGACATGTAAGAAAAAAAACAATGGAACATTACAAATTGAACATGTCAAGGTACAAAATGAGTTCAATTGGACAAAAAACCCTTAAGGAAATATTTAAAACACTTGATAAAAATGGGCCCAAACCTTTCCCAGTCTTTTTGTTTTCATAAGTAGTAAAAATGTAAATTTAGAAATCAATAAGTTAAAATTACCTTCCAATACATCTAAAATTCTTCGAGAACCCAATCCTCCATGTCTATTTGAATGTTGAGAGAGGAGATCAAAGTGGAACAAAGTTATAAACCTAAAATTTATGAGTTGCTTTAAAATAATGCAGCCATTTTCTAAAATTGATCCCTTAACCCTTTATCACAATATAGAATTAATGATTGTGCAAAGAGGGCATGCGAGAGGTTCAGAAATCCTGTTTTCCAAAACTGAACTCTCTATCAAAGTATGGCCTTGAAGTTTCCTTCTTGCGTGGGCCCCCGGCCCAATTTTTTCATTAAAATCCTTAGGAAAATTTTTGGGAAAGTTTTCAAAATTTTCTTCGCCGCCCTACCGATAACCAGCCAATCAGAGGCTGCCATGTGGCACCATGAGGTGTCGGCGGAGGGGCAGACCTCTTTTTAACTTAGCGCATACAGAAAAATTTGGGAAAATTTTCTAAGTTTTCCCCGTTGTTCCACTGGTCCACGACCAATCAGGTGATGCCACGTGGCGTCACGAGAAAATGGTGGAGGTGCGGCACCTTTTTCAACCTTTGCGCTTTTAAAAATTTTCTTGGGCAAATTTTCTTAGTTTCCTCCACCTCCCCGATGGCCCGCAGCCAATAGGGTGATGACACGTGGCGTCATCTGGGTTAGGTTGAGGCGCGCAGGAAGTTTTGTCCCTTAGCGTTTTGCGACCTGAAAGGTTTAATGCCTTAAACCACTCTGACGACCTGACTTTCCACCCAAGCTTCCCCAAGCCGACACGTGCCCTTTTTGGGCCCGGGGGTGCGCGGAGGAAAATCACACTTTTTCCCCGAAGAGGGGAATGTTAGTGTAAATTCCCAACACCCCCAAATGAGATATAGATATGCTTTTCTAAGGCAAACTCATCGGGTGTAAATGCACAACATTGAGTTTTCTCCAAGGTGTGGGACCTTGTAATGTGATAAAACTCTCTAGATTGAAGTTGGTTCTTACTCCTCTATTTAGGTGTATGCATGTAATTTTACAGAGGTTCTGGTTCAAAATTCCTACTCTAAAACTACTAAGGAGACAAGGTTGATAGAAACATGGAATGGAAACAAACTAAGCAAAAACAGAGAGGTGATACACCAAAGGAGTGTTGAAACTCCTTCTTTGCAAAATAGACAACAAATCTGAAGATTGCAGCAACAAACATGCACAAATTTCCAGAAGGCAATGAAGATTAGAAGACAATAATAACTGCATGAGAGGATTGAAAATTGATCACAAAACATACATTATCATGCCCAGATTTGATACAATACATTGCAATAGAAAAGAGGCAAAAAAATGTGTTACAATATCCATGGGAGGTCTGAAACTCTTTAAATCCACCTGCTAAGGGAAAAGAAGCGCTTGCAGAAAGCAAGAACATCCAACCTTTTACAAATGAGTCAAATTTGGCTTTTAATGACGAAGCAGAATGAAGGGAAAGAAAAAAACGTGGGAAAATTGTTTTGGGACTTCAACCACCGACAAAATTCATCTAATGGGCTTGTAAAATTATGGGTTTCCATAAACAATCCCATAATTTGGATTACATTGCTTTACAGAGCAAAACATAGGCCCATACTTCATTAATTTTGGTGGTTGGAGTTGTTTTCTGTCTATTTGCATGCCAGATATGTTTTTCTATTTTTCTCTTATAAATATTCACCAAAATCCAAAATTGAACCCTCCATCATGTAGATAATTTCAACAACTTTCCACTAATATAAAGAACGTGAAAAACTAAGATTGGATCAACAGATATGGCCCTCTAAAGATTTCGGGAAAAATTGGGGAAAAAATCAGGTCGGTGGGCCAAAACTTTAAAATTTTCCCATTTTTTGAATTTGGGAAAAATTCCAAAAAATTACCTGTGCCCCGCTGCTTTGCTTCCACATGGTGCTTTCCCATTCACTGATGAAAACACGGGCCCAAAATATTCTTTTTCCTTTAAAATTTTCATTGGGAAAATTTCCCAAATTTTCCCCATGCTCCGCTCTCCTGGTGACACGTGTCACCTCCTGGTTCGCTTAGATGGGGCATGCTTCAAATTTTTCCTTTGTGCCTTTTTTAGATTTTGGAAAAAATTTCCAAACAACTCTGTGCCTCCACCCTTCCGCCATGACACGTGTCACCTCCTCATCGCTCGACAGGCCTTCAGGCCAAAATTTGACTTGGGCATTTTAATCCCTAAAGGGCTAAATGCCAAGTTTTCCTCCGTAGGCTCACGCCAACCCATTTCTTTCCTTCGTCAGGCCTGCGAGCCAAAATTTTCCTTCGTGCCATTTGACCAAAGTGCCAAAAACTTAAAATTTTCCCCGGTGTACGTTGCTCCACCCTACCACATGGCACCTTCTCATTGGTCGCAGGCCTGTCTAGGGAAATTTTCCCCAAAAAAATTTGTCGAGCCATAACTTGAGATTTACAAGGAGTTAGGAGGAAAATTTTACCTTTCTAGAAAGGTGAGAAAATTATCTATCTGATGAAGCCATTTCTAGAAAATTTCAATTCCCTAAAGCATGCCAAATTTTCATTTAAGTGCTAGTAAAGGAAAAGGAGGAGGAGTTAGCCAAAAATAAGCAAGGGCTTATTTTGGATAACAGAGAAAAACGCTAATACTCTTTCCCCTCTCCGCCGACCCGCGCAAGGGAAAATTTTCACCCCTGGGCCCACAGGCCCGCTCTTGGAAAACTTTTCACCCCAAGGTCTGTATGCCTATAACTTGAGTTTATGAGGAGTTAGGACTTATTTATATCATTGGAAAGGTGTTAGCAATATCCTTAACATGATCACCAGGTGAGGTCTGATTTTCTCCAGTGAAGTATGGAATGTTCTTCAATGCTGTAACTAGGATTGGATTTTGTGCATTGAGAGCAAGTGGGCTGCTGCCAGTGAAATTTACATAGGGGTTGTTTTGTGCCATTCTGATTGGCCTTAGAACCCTTGTTGATTGAATGAAAGGCCTACCAGGTGGAGGATTTGAGAGAGTTCTATTTGGTGGAGATGGAGACCTTTGGATTCTCCTCCCACTTTTCCTTATTCTTGGAGATAACTACAGATATTCAAACAGCACCTCTTCCTCTCCAGCTCTTGACCTTGTGTTGATTTTTCTCATGAGTTTTCAGGTCTGCACTGCCAAAACCAGTTGATTCTTCCCCTTGGAGTCGCCAGATGTGCAATTTATAGCTCTTTTAAGCAAGAAAATTGCAGCAGATGCACATCAACTTTGCTGTAGTGAAAATGAGACCTCTAAGGTCCCACCCGGCGTGCCAAAACTGTTGTTGCAAATCAGCAGCACCCCTGGATGTTGATCAAATTTCTAGTTTGATATTTTAGACATCCAGTGTGATTGCACAACATTGAATCCTCTCCCCAAGTGTGGGACTTGTAAAATGGGAAAGGAATCTCCAGATTAGAGGCTGGTTCCTCAACTCCTCTGATCAGATTTATCACTTACAAGTTGCAGAGGTTTAAATTCCTAATCCTACCCTAAATTCCAAAGGAGACAGAGATAGAGAATGCAGATAAACTAAAACTAATGCTAATAGGTGATGCACCAAAGGAGTGGTGAGCATTTTTTACTTCTGCAGATTGACACAAGTCATAAAATACAACAAAAAAAACAACATGCACAAGCTGATAACTGTAATGAAGAATCAAAAATTAGTCAAACAACACAAGTAGAGGATGGAAAGTTAATCACAGGGCTTGTATTGTTATTTTAACATCAAAATCACTTGCATTACAACACCTGAGAGGAAAAAATAGGTTGAAATTATTAGAAAAGGTCTGATATTCCACCAAAATCACTTCCAAGGTGAGAAGGGGGGAACCTGCAATACACAAAAAAATGTTCAACCCTTTGAAAATGAGCCAAATATGGCTTTTACAATGCAAGGGATGAGCCCAGGAGAGAGAAACACGGGAAAACATGCAAGGGGTTCAACCATTGACCAAAATGCTATCAAAATAGCATGGGCATCCTTATAGACCCATCCCCTGACATTTTTAACCATGCTAGGAGAGAATGCGAGTGATTCTTCATTAAAATCGGTGGTTGAAACATCATTTCTGTCCATGACCACGTGCCAGAGGTGTTTCTTGATTTTATCTCTCCAAACTCCACCAAAATGCAAAAATGACCCAGAAATCTTGTAGATAATTTTACCAAATTTCCATTGATATAAAGAACACGAAAAACTAAGCTCTGGATCGAAGGATATGGCAATTTGAAGTTTTAGGGCAAAACAGGGCCAAATCGGGTCGGTGGGAATTTTTTTTTAAATTTTTTACCTTTTTGGCTATTTGGAAAAAATTTCAAAATTCTCCTCCGACCCCCACCACTTCTTTGGACACGTGGCATGTCCTAATTGGCTGCGGGACTTCTAGGGGAAAATTTCCCACAAAAACTCCACCGAGCCATAACTTGAAAAATACATGGAGTTAGGAGGAAAATTTTACCTTTCTGGAAAGCTGAGAAAGAGCTCTATCCAATGGTGCCATTTCCAGAAGGTTTTGAGTGCCTGAAAAGAAAAATTTTGTGACTGAGGCACAAGAGAGGGAAGAATGGGAGGAGTTAGCCACAAAATGAGCAGGGGGCACATTTTGGATAACAATTTTGGCGACTCAGAGGGGGCATCTGCCTGCTGGATGAAGTTACCAGTTGCTTGAAGCATCCATTGGGCATGGAGTCATGAGTTGTAGCCTGCAAATTGATCTGAACTTTGAAAACCTCCTCTCTGAGCCACTTGGAAACCCACTGAAATGGACTGTGCAAGAGCAAAACCAGCACCACAAAACTATGTACAAAACTAAAAGCCATACATGCTCCAAAATGGAACATGCAGAGTGTGCACAAGCACTTCTTTTACTGAAAGAAAAACTACCTATCCTACTCTAGTTGGAAGCAAAAGTGGGCTAAACAAATCCTGCAACTGGTTGGGAGAAATAGCTTCCCTTTCTCAAAAGTTGAAACCATGCAACTGATTTGGCACTGAACATGGCTGATTGGATGAGTGGAAAATCAACAAGAAGTTGGTTCTTCTACCCAAATCATCAAGGTGTCAACTGAAAACAAATTCAATACCTCTTTTAGTTGCTCTGCATTTGGATTGAAGAGGTATGACAACTGATCCTTGGTACTTTGTAGCTCACCCTCATGCTTAGAAGCAAGCATGACTGGTTGTGACTTCTCCTTTGACTCCAATGAAGTCAAATACCTTATTGGGCAAGGTATGATCCGTTTGATATGCCCATAGCTCTGATTTTCAACTCCAAAAATGGAGTCTTCTTATAGACCTTCTTGGGTGGGTGATGTGGAAGCAATGGTAGGACTTTTCTGCCCTTTCTCTTCCTTCATGGCAACATGGAACTCTTCTATAGTGTGAAACTCCTCGTTATTGATTGCAACATCCAATGAAGTTGCTTTTGCATTGTTGTTACCTGCTGCAATACATTGTTGGCTTTGGAGCTCCTCCATTGTAGCTTTTGGAAGATCAAATTCTTCCAGCTTTGATTCAAGAGGCATGTTGCAAACTGTACCAGTTGTTGTCCTTGAACTCTTTTGTCCATGGCGGCAAGTTCTTGTTGTTGGAGAACGAATGGTAAAGAAGGAAACATGGTAATTTCAGCTAGCTCTTCATGCAAACATTCTTCTAAGTCTGATGGAAAATCAAACTCTTGAATGTCTTGCTACAGCAAAGTCTCTCCCTCTTGTATGGTGGCCTCCAAATCTGCATTTTCTTCACCCTGTATAACTTCATTTTCAAACATGAAACTTGTCAATCCAAACTCATCCCAAAAATTAGATTGTTGGAGAGATGAGGTGGGAGAGAAGCATGAAATTTCTTGTGCCTTTTGCTCACAATTTGGACCTGTTTTGTTCACCTCCATAATGGCTTTGTCAATCAAATCAGCCCCTTCTAAATGAAAGCAAAAACATATCAATAATGCTTCCTTCTTCTACTGTTGTAAAAAACTGACTTGACCTCATCCATTTGCTCCTCAAAGATGGGGTTTTGAGATGGTTTTCCTTCCTTCTCGATGGCTGATTTTGCAGTGCAAATTGGATCAGCATTTTCTTTGGGCAAAGTGCCAACATGGACACCCAACTCGTCACCAAAAAACTACTATTTTTCTCACTTCACTGCTGTTATAAAATCAGCCTTGTTTTCCATTTTTTTCCAACTTCAACATCCTCTATTGGTTTCACCATCAAGGGGATTTTTGTGATCCCGAATTTAAGAGCCCAACTCTTCAGACTTTGAATTTATTCATCCTTGTTTGGCTTTTCTTTCTTCTGCTGTTTTCCTTGATTGGCATTCTGATTTTTATCCTCCCAACATGGATTTGGGAATGCAAGAGGAGAAGTGGATTGTAACTCAATTGATTTTGCAATTTTTTGTGGTGGTGGAGGAGGTAGGAACTCTTGTTTCTTTGAGAGGGAATGGCTGTTTGGAAGGGAAAAGGATAGAAGAATTGAGATGGGGTGGAAGACTAGGGAATGGAGAAATGGATTCAACACTTGGGACAGCAAATGGAGAGTTTAAAACTTGACACTGCTGAGATAAAATAGATTGGGAAAGAGGGAGAGAAAAGGCATGAGATGGTGTGCTTACCTGTTGACAAGGTTGTTGAATACTCCTCTCATACACCTTTATTCCTTCAGTCCACTTTGCAAGCAATGGTAGTGTTGTAATCATGAAGTCTAACTTCTCTTGAGGGCTGCAATGCCTTGGAAAAGGTCCCACCCATGGACAAGGTGCTCTACAACCAATTCTAAATGCTTTCATTTGTGCTTGAGCCCTGGATTGCACCATGTTTACCTCCATCTTTTGGATTTGTTCCAGCAGATCTGCATTTTCTTCTTGACTGCCCTCACAACCAGCATACCCTTGTGCTTGACATGCTTCATATCCAAGCTGACTTTGACACTGCTGCTCATATGGGTAGACATGCTGATTTTGAATTTGATCAAAATGCTGATTTGGAGGATTTGTAAAACATGTTGGAGGTGTGATATACTGCTGTTGTAAATGTGAATTCCATGATGGAAATGAAGTCATGATTGCACAACTTCATGGAATGGAAAAGAATGAAAATGATGGAAAGAAGAATGGATGGAAATGAATGGAAAATAGGTCTGCAACTTAGAGAATGAGTTGTTTACCAGATGGAGTCACCAGATGTGCTTTTGAAAGTGCCTCCAAAAGGCTGAATCTTTAACAGGAACACACCAACCTGTCAAAGATAAAGTGGAAGACCTCTAAGGTCCCACTGGGCATGCCAAAACTGTTGTTGCAAATCAGCAGCACCCCTGGATGTTGATCAGATTTCTAGTTTGATATTTTAGACATCCAGTGTGATTGCACAACATTGAATCCTCTCCCCAAGTGTGGGACTTGTAAAATGGGAAAGGAATCTCCAGATTAGAGGCTGGTTCCTCAACTCCTCTGATCAAATTTATCACTTACAAGTTGCAGAGGTTTAAATTCCTAATCCTACCCTAAATTCCAAAGGAGACAGAGATAGAGAATGTAGATAAACTAAAACTAATGCTAATAGGTGATGCACCAAAGGAGTGGTGAGCATTTCTCACTTCTGCAGATTGACACAATTCATAAAATGCAACAAAACAACATGCACAAACTGATAACTGTAATGAAGAATCATAAATTAGTCAAACAACACCAGCAGAGGATGGAAAATTAATCATAGGGCTTGTATTGTTATTTTAACATCAAAATCACTTGCATTACAACACCTGAGAGGTAAAAATAGAGTTGCAATTCTTAGAAAAGGTCTAATATTCCACCAAAATCACTTCTAAGGTGAGAAAGGGGACCTGCAATACACAAAAAATGTTCAACCCTTTGAAAATGAGCCAAATCTGGCTTTTACAGTGCAAGGGACGAGCCCAGGAGAGAGAAACATGCGAGAAAACATGGAAGGGATTCAACCATTGACCAAAAATGCATTCAAAACAGCATGGGAATCCTGACAGACCCATTCCCTGACATTTTTGACCATGCTGGGAGAGAATGCGAGCCATTCTTCATTAAAAACGGTGGTTGAAACGTCATTTCTGTCCATGACCACATGCCAGAGGCATTTCTTGATTTTATCTCTCCAAACTCCACCAAAATGCAAAAATGACCCCGAAATCTTGTAGATAATTTCACCAGCTTTCCATTGATATAAAGAACATGAAAAACCGAGCTTTGGATCGAAAGATATGGTGATTTGAAGTTTTAGGGAAAAACAGGGCCAAATCGGGTCGGTGGGAAATTTTTTTGAATTTTTTACCTTTTTTCGTTTGGAAAATTTTCTAAAATTTTCCCACACTCCACCAGTTAGGTGCCACGTGGCAAGTTTTCATTGGGCACGAGGCCATCCTTCAAAATTTTCTAAACACTTAGCCAAATTTTCAAAATCTTCCCCCTGGACACGTGGTAGCCCTTGATTTGTCGGCGGGTCCAGGGAAAAATATTTCCTTTTGAAACCTTCACCAAAACACTTGGTAAAAAAAAATAAGTTCTCCTCTGACCCCCGCCACTTCTTTGGACACGTGGCACGTCCTGATTGGCTACGGGCCTTCTAGGGGAAAATTTCCCACAAAAACTCCGCTGAGCCATAACTTGAAAAATACATGGAGTTAGGAGGAAAACTTTACCTTTCTGGAAAGCTGAGAAAGAGCTCTATCCAATGGTGCCATTTCCAGAAGGTTCTGAGAGCCTAAAAAGCAAAATATTATGACTGAGGCACAAGAGAGGAAATAATGAGAGGAGTTAGCCACAAAATGAGCAGGGGGCACATTTTGGATAATAGTACAATATTGTCTTTCACTCAAGATTTTGATTCTTCTCCAAGAATTCTCTCTCATAATTATTCTCACAATAATCATCAAATTTTGTAAGTTCTTCTTAAATATTACTTCTAAACCCTAGCTTTCATACTTATATAGGTGTATCCAAACTTAGGGCACTTATCCATGTAATTACAATCAATAGATCTATTTTAATACTAAAATAGATCTAATTCCCAAGAGTTAATTAAAACACCGACACACAGGTAACTGACACTGGTTAGCCCTAACCGATGTCGGTTCCTCCTTTCCTGAATGATGTCGGTCATAGGTGATTGATGCTGGTCCCTCCTTAACTGATGTCATGTACTGTATTTCCTGTAAGTTTGATATTGCATGTTAATCTGAAGTAATTGAGCTCTAAAACTCAACAATCTCCCACTTGGAGATTAATTACTGTATTATACCTATACACCTTCATCCTTGGATCCTTCCTTAGCTTTGTTTCTTCCTCTTCAAGTCTCAAACTCAAAGATCAATAGAATTTGATTATAGCTCCAACTTCTCATTTTCTAATGGCTTCGTTAGCATATCCGCATGGTTCTCACTCATATGAATATTTTCCATATTAAACTGCCCATCCTCTAATACCTATCGTATGAAGCGATACCTCAATTGAATGTGTTTCGTTCTTGAATGAAACATTGAGTTCTTTACCAAATGAATTGCACTCTAATTTCCATTGAACAATTTACAATCATCTTTCTCCTTTCCCAACTCTTTCATGAACCTACTCATCCATATCATATCCTTACTAGCCTCTGTAGTAGAAAAAGCCACAACCTTCTGCAATCTTGAAATCTAACTAACTGTCATCCCACCTACTGTGAAAATATATCCATTAGTGTTCCTTCTACCATTCAGATCCCCATCCATATCTAAATCAACATAGCCACATAATGAAATATCTGAACCTCTATAGCATAACTGCATGCTACATTTCCCTTTCAAATACTTGAGTATCCATTGGTCTTCTTTCCAATTTTCTTTACCTAGATTGGACATATATCTACTCATAACTCCCACTTCCTGTCCAATGTCTGGTCTAGTACAAACCATAACATACATGAGACTCCCAACTGCTGAAGCATATGGTACTTGTGTCATGTATTTGACCTCCTCATGTGATGATGGACATTGATCTTTGCTCAATTTGAAGTATCCAGCCATAGGTGTACAAACAGGTTTTTCATTATGCATCTTGAAACTTTCTAACACCCTATAGATATAATCCTCCTGAGACAAATACAATTTCTTGTTCTTCCTGTCTCTATGTATTTTCATGCCAAGGATTCTTTTTTCAGCTCCTAAATCCTTCATAGCAAATGTGTGAGCTAGTTTTCCATTAAGCTCACCAATGTCCTGCATACAAGATCCTTTAATAAGCATATCATTCACATACAGTAAAAAATAATAAATCTCTCATATTCAAGCTTCTTGAAATAAACACAATGGTCAAATTCACATCTCAAATAACCATGCCCATGCATGAAACTATCAAACCTTATGTATCATTGCCTTGGAGCTTGTTTGAGCCCATATAGGATCTTTTTCAACCTGCACACTATTTTTTCCTTACCCTTGACTTCATACCCAAACGGGTGTTGCATATAAATATCTTCATCCAAATCACCATGAAGGAAATCCATCTTCACATCTAGTTGATCTAAATGTGAATCATGTACTACAACTAAAATCAATATAGTATGAATAGAAGTCATCTTTACAACAACAAAAAATATTTCACCAAAGTTAATACATGCTTTTTGTGTAAATCCCTTTACTACAAGCCTTTCCTTGAACCTTTTCTATCCACCCTCTTCTTCCTTGATCCTATAAAACCACTTTTTCTACAATGTCCTCTTACCTGCTGGCAACTTAACCAAATCGCAAGTCTAGTTTTGTTCTAAGGAGTCCATCTCCTTATCCATGCCATGTTCCCACTACAAGTGAGTCTTATCCTACATTACTTAACTAATGATTAGTTAATTATTGATTCAAAGAGAAGGTTTTAAACCTGGATGTGTCATTAATTTTGTGACCTTCTCATATAAGTTTGGGGTATCGGAGGCTCATTCTGGACCTCCTAGACATTAGTATCCAAATCTGACATTGACTGACGACAGTCACTTGTATCCGACGCTGGTTCTGCTAACCTATTTTGGTTTGTCTCTTCTATAGCCAATACCATTTTTGATGACCGATGTCGGTCAGGGGTCAACCGACATTGGTTACTGTGTATCCTAGTTGATATTATTTTTAAATCCAAGATTTCATTTTCATTCCCAAACTTATCAACCGGTTCTTCCTTGGGTACCAAAATTTGATCCTTGTATATTATCTTTTCAGTCCATTCAATTTCACAACTCCTAATAATTTTAGAATTCTCTAAATCCCAAATACAAGATCCGAAATCACTAGATCCATAACTAATGAAAGTGCATTTCTTGGATTTTGCATCCAACTTTATCTTATTTTCCTTATCAATATTCACAAAACCTTCTGAACCAAAAAATTTAAGAAAAGATAGATCTAGCTCTTTTCATGTCCAAGTTTCCTCTGGTATTCCTCCATCTAGTGAACTTGAAGGCCCATGGTTAATCAAATAAACCATTGTATCAACTGCTTCTTACCAAAAATACAAGGGAAATCCAGAATGTATCCTCATACTTATAACATGTTACGTGATTGTCCTATTCATTCTCTCTACAACACCATTATCTTTTGGTGTTCTTGGAACCGTCCTTTCTCTACGTATTTCATTCACCTAAAAATAATCATTGAAATCCTTGCTATAGTATTCACCACCATTGTTAGATCTAAGGCACTTTAACTTTGAATTTGATTCATTCTCAACAAGGGCTTTCCATCTTTTAAAAGTTTCAAAACATCATATTTATGTTTAATACAATAAACACATACCTTTCTTGTACGATCATCAACGAAAGTAACATAATACTAGGATCCTCCATGAGAAGCTACTTGAGTTGGTCCCCAGACATCTAGGTGTACAAGCTCCAATTTATACTCCTTAGTTCCCCCAACTTTGAGAAATCTCACTCTCTTCTTCTTTCAAAAAACACAATGCTCACAGAAATCAAGATATAAATCTTTCAAATCTGATAACTTACCCTTAGCCTTTAAGATCTACATTCTTTTTTGACTCATATGGCCTAACCAATTATGCCACATGCTTGCATCTGAATCTGAAGTAGATAATGTAGAAAAGGAATCAGTAACACAAGTAGATAAATATAATGTTCCTACCTTCTTATCTCTTACCACAACAAAATCACCCTTGGTGACTTTCCAAGAGCTTGATGTGAATGTAACCATGCAACCAACTTCACCTAGTTTCCCTGCAAAAATAAGATTCCTCTTGAGGCTTGATGCATTCCTCACATCTTTCAATACCCATGTATTTCCATTCTATAATTTTAGATGAACTTCCCATTTACCATTAATGCTACAAGGTTCATCATCACCCACATAAACATGACCAAAATTTCCCTGGACATAATTTCTGAAATAACCCTTATTAGGGGTTGCATGGAAAGAATCTCTTGAATCTAAAACCCATGATTCAATTCTATTATCTAAAGAAATAATAAGAGCATCTTGCACTACCTCTGATGCAACAATATTTAGTTTTTTACCTTTGTCGTTTTGTTGGTTCTCTTTATCCTTTAACCAACAATTTTTCTTTACATGTCCTTTCTTTCCACATTTCCAATAGATAATTCCCTTACCTATTGATTTATATATGTTATCCCTTGACTTTGATTTCCCATTACTCTTAGTCTTAGATCTTTTCTTCTACCTTCTCCTACTTTATACATTCAATGAATTCTCAAATGATTCCTCTGTACTTTTCCTACGAATTTATTCATTTAAGATTATACTAACCACATCATCAAACTTAAAAATATTATTAGCATATGTTGTATTACTAACAACCATTACCAAGTTATCCCAACTATCAAGAAAAGAACATAAGAATAAATGTTCTTTCACTTCATCATCAAATGGAATATTAACCAATTTTAGCTGATTTACAATAGATCAAAAATCATTCCAATGACTAGATGCAGATCCACCTTCATGAATCTTAGAAATAAATAGTTTCTTCTTCAAATAAAATTTATTTGAAGCACTAGGTTTTTCATATAAATTAGCAAGAGATTTAATTAACTCTACCATATTTGTTGCTTCTATAATATTGGAAACCATAGATTCTTCCAGGATCAATCTTATAGATCCCAAATTCTTTTTGTCAAGAATATTCCATTCTTCATGAGTCATCTTCATAGGTCTAGAATTTTCATCCAACAGTAAGTACAAATCTCTTTGATATAGATAATCCTCAATCTACATCTTCCATAATTGATAATTTCAGCCGTCAAACTTCTCTACCTTGTATTTGTTTTCTTCTACCATTGTTGTAGCTCCCACTCAATCAGAAAACCCTCTATGAGTAAATCTGTCAACACACAAAAACCTCAAACAAAGCTTTGATACCAATTTTTGGGGTTAGCACAAGGTTTTACAAATAATATATCAGATCTAAACATACATGCAATGAAAGTGAATATTCTACCAGAAGAATTATACAAAACAAGAGATATAAATCAACACCATATTTAACGTGGTTCACTCAGTGTGGGTGACGTCCACCAAGAAACAAGCGAATCTATTAACTAAATCTTTGACAAGATATACAATTGAAGATTTACAATCGTCCACACCTCTTAGATGTTTAGTACTATCTTTCACTCAAGCTTTTTCTTCTTCAAGAATTGTCTCTCTCATAATTATTCTCACAGTAATCACCAACTTATGCAATTTCTTCTTAAATCTTACTTCTAAACCATAGCTTTCATGCTTATATAGGTGTGTACAAAATTAGGGAACTTAGCCATGCAATTACAATCAATAGATCTACTTTAATACTAAAAAGAGATCTAATTACCGAGAGTTAATTACAAAACCCACACATAGGTAACCGATCTTGGTTAGCCCTAACCGATGTTGGTTCCTCCTTTCCTAACTGATGTAGGTCATAGGTGACCAATGTCAGTCCCTCCTTAACCGATGTCAGTTATTGTATTTCCTATAAGTTTGAAATTACATGCTAATATGAAGTAATTGAGCTCCACAACTCAACATTTTTCTTGCATGATTGTAATTTTTTGAGTGTTCTTATCAAAAGAAGTAAATAACCCTTACACTAATCTTTATAATTAAACCATATACCCATAATCTACCCATTTTTGACCATAACCTTTTGACATCAAATTTTTTACTACACATTATCAACCCTTGACCATATCTTCCATATCACATACTTACCATTAATCACACCTTCCACAACCATCCTATAAATACAAAATCAAAGTAACCTTCCTTTTTCACCTAATCCATAAATTTTGACCATACACTATCTCCTTACCATTATAATAAACTTATTTTCCTTAATTAATAAATTTCACCATGGTAAAGAATTTGATCACACACTATCCATCGCATACTTACTATTACTCACATTTTCCATGTTACCATAAAAATCCAAAATTCAAATAAATAACCAACCCCCTCCATTTAATAAAATAAATTCCATAATAACCATAATTTTTACCCTAAACTATTCACCCTTCACTTACCATTCCCCTTTCAATAAAAATCACGTAAATACTAACACACATTCATCCCATTAATAATACATCACAAAATATTACATATCCTCTATCCTAATCCATGTAAATCATTCTATATCACCTTAATCCCTTAGCATTTCCCATTGGCATCTCAATACTAACCTAGGCTCATAAGACTTTAAAACTTGACATCTCGCACAACTCTCTTGATCACAACAACAATCATAACCTTACACCTTCATCCACATCTATACACTAAACACATTCACTCTATACCTATGATTCTTATAGACAAGACCATCTAATCTTAATAATTAACATATTGCGAATAGATAAAACATACTTATCACTCATCCTATTCTTCTAAGCCCTTAAAACAAGGCACAACCTTATCCCTCTACTACTGAGGTAAATCCTTCTTCTATATCCCCCTTACAAATTTCTTATGTCCTATTAACAAGGCCCGATAACTAATATTAATACATTAAGTCAACTAAGAAATCAAAACCTCTTTCATCCACACACCCTTTATCAATTCACCTCACCCTTATTTTAATCAATAAATATTAAAATCATCAGATTCAAATGGTTCCTAGGGTAATGAATACTCAATCTCACTCAGGAAACAAAGATGAAAATGATCACTAAAAATAGGACATGATATATTTAACCACAACTATTATTATGCCAATGTCGAAGAAAACCATACTCAAGGATAAGACAAGGAAACCATGGTCAATACCAGTAGTAATGATGACTCAAAACACACAATTTATAGGAGGAAGAAGATGAGAAAACCTTAACCACTTTTTCAAAAATAATAAAGGCACACTTTTTCTCCAATTATACCATATGAGAGTAAAGCTTGCTCTTGATTACACCCATGATAAAAATTCAAAGTCTCCTCCAAGATGAAAGTGAGAACATTGGCCAATGACCACCATCCACACACCGCCATAATCCAAACAACTACCATTTAATATAAGGACGGGATAGTAGAGAGAATAACCCAAAAATATCCAAAGTAGCCATGTTGTCCCAACTATAGAAAACGAGTAACCAAATTGCTCAGTTATCCTCTCAACTCAGTCCACAAGCATCCAATGATCATGGATCCCAACATTCTCAACCAAACTTCAATCTTCCACTCGTTGGTCCCCAAAAACCCACTTTAGAGCAAGAAGTGAAATCCATGAAGGAAACACTTTAAGGGTTGCAACTCGGCACACATGGACGATAATATAAATTTGAGGAACTTTGTCCCTACCCTTTTGATTGTGATATTTTTTTATTCCCTTTCCCACCATAATTTGAACCACCCAAATTCAAAAAATGTAAGGGAGAAGGTGATCCCCATGAGCATGTTAAGGAATTATGTATGCTTTAGCAAGAAGTTGTTTGCAATGACTCCTAATTACTAAGACTATTTTCACAAAGCTTATGAAGTCCAGCCCTGGAATGGTTCCTTCATCTACCCAAAGGTTTTGTTACTGCATTCGTCAACCTATCTAACAAATTCAAAAATCATTTCTCATATAACGTAGAACATGATGTCACAATTATTGACCTGTGTAATACAAAAAAACACAACAGATAAATATTTTCATCCTTCTTGCAACATTGGTGAGCCCTTGCTAGTCAAATCCCATGGCCCATCCCAAAGAAGTGGCTAGTCACTATTTTTGTCTCCAATCTCCACCAAGAACTATCCTTCCATCTCTAAGTCCATTATGTCAATACTTTTGATGACATCATTGAAAAAGGAATGCAAATTGAGAAATCCCTTGTCGCCAAAGGCCTTATTAAGTTGTATTCCTGAGAAAATTACAATTAGTCTAGTCAACCCTCCATGTTTGAGAAGGCTAAGTACTTTAATAAAAACAAAAAAAAAAATTGGCAATGGGGTAATAGAAACCAAGCATATCCAGTATGTCCACATAACATCTGCCATTTCCATCCCTAAAGGCCAAACTTGATCTAATCAACACCCCAAACGTAGAACATACACACCTCTTGGCAAGTCTATGGAAGCAAATCTTGATAAACTATTTGTTTCCAATATGGTCATGTTCCCTCAAAATCAACCAATTGATGAGTCTCGACCTAAAAATTGATGGTTTAAGGAGAACGAGTATTGAAAATTCCATAAAATCAAGGGTCACGCCACCAATAGGTGTATGAAATTAAAGAATTACATTCAAGATCTCATTAAATGAGGTGAAATTGAAATTCAAGACAATGCATCCACTTCCTCTCAAAATCTGAAACTTGGAATCTATCAAAATCCCCTTCCTTATCATGGTCATACCCATGATTCTACCCAGGGTCAACAAAAGTATGGAAACAAAACCGAATCATCCAATCATCATTCTAACCACATTAATTATCATCATGTGCCATTCCAATATGAGTCACTTGTTGGCCACATTCATCATTACCCACACCAAGTAGCTACCATTAAAGTCAAATCCCCCTCACAAATGCCTCAGCATTAACCACTTGAAGGATTCATGTGGTGGTCTAAGGAGCTACTCCATCCTCCTCTCATCCCACACCCCAACCTCAATATAACATCATTGAAAAACTCGAGAAGACCCCCACACAAATATCTATTACAGATCTTCTTAAAACATCCTCCATCCATAAAGATATCCTTTACCATGCCCTTCAAGAAACACATGTTCAGAATGACACCGATCCTACACAATTCCAGGCTCTCGTAACCCATTTTTATCCCTATCCAACGCTTTGACTCACATTCACTCAGCAAGACCTGTCACCGCATGGTCCCACACATAATATTCCTATATATATTGAAGTACATATCTAACATACTCATTTTAAATGCTTGCTAGTAGAAAATACATTTGCCCTAAATATTTGTACCTAATCCCTTATCTAATAGTTAGGGTACAATGAATTGGATCTAAAGAAAGATATCATTATCATCAAAACTTATGATAATACTGAGTGTAAATTAGTTAGCACTATATATTTTCCTATCAATGTCATGCTTGTCATGCTCCCCACCCTCGTGCACATTGTGAACATTCAGTTCCTATATAATTTATTACTTGGCTGACAATGGATTCATGAAATGCATGTCATACCATTGACACCAGATCAATATCTCAAATTCGAGCATACTGGCATAGAATTCACCATCCATGGTGATCCTCAGGCTTTCTAATATTGTCAAGCACTTGAAGCAGAAATTTATCAGGAACCATATTGTCCCATTACCAAAACCATGCAATCACCTCTACCATCATCATCTGCCACTTCATATGTCTCACCAGATAGTATTACATCCACATCATAATGTCTCGTCATCATCCACTCCTCTCTTACCCACTCCATCCATATCCACTCCCCGTTTACCCACTCCACCACTTAAGATGAAATCGACAGAGTGCAGAGAATATCAGACATTCAACATAGACATGCTACCCTTATCACATAAATAGTGTAGAAGGCCCGATATCTTCTAGAAAAAAGGAAAAATATTTATTGGACTCATCCACTTTTATCTGTTTTGGGTACCTTGTTGATGAGTACCTTCAACCATATGATACTACATGGCTTATTAATGATTCTATATTATCCTACTACTCTAACAACAAATATCTGATCCCTAAATGAATAATAACCCATATGGCCTATTCTGGATGAGGACTAGGTTGTCGTGAACAAGGCATCCCCGAACCTCCTACTGTCATTTCAAATTTTGATGGCCGCAACATTGGGTACCAACCACCTAGTGAAATTATCCACGATGAGCTTAGTGATACTTCCCACACAGTTGAGGATACCATCAATAATATTAACACGATTTCCATTTGTAGCCGATACGAAGACCTCACCACCACTAACCTTTTCCATGACACCATGGTTCACGCCATCAATATCACTCTCACCTATCCATAACTCATTCAATGGTTCAACAATCAAAGCATGACCCTCTTGAATAATTTCATAATGATGAATCCATTCTTGAGTTCATGGGAAATTGTGACTATATACCTACTGGGGATCATTAATAAGGTTTCCAAATATGTTTAAATGTTGACACCTAATTTGGAAAATAGGAGCCTCCCCTTTCCCTTCAATCCCAGTCTAATATCCCTCATTCCAACTTCTCTTATCACCTTGATGAGGAAGATCCCCTCTTTGAATTCTTCCAAGAATCCCCAAATCCTAAACATGATCTAGTTATGATTCAACTTCTTCCATCTCTTGAAATGTTATAAGACGATGCAACATCATTAATTAAGGAAACCATTGACATCAACATCGGTAGAGAGGAAGAGCCCAATATCCTAATACTGGGGCATCCTTGTCTATAGACGAACATGCCACATTTACAACACTTGTAAAATAATTTCAGATGTATATGCATGGTCCTATACAAATATGCCTAGTCTAGAACCTTCTCTAGTGGTCCAAAATCTTGTAGTGTGTAAAGATGTCAAGCCAGTAAAAAAAATCTCTAAAATATGTATCTGAAAGTTGTGTTTCTTGTCAAAGAAGAATTACATAAGATATTGGACATCTAATTTATCTGACCCACTAATTATTCTGATTGAATTTCTAAAATTGTACTAGAAGAAAAGAAAACTGGGGCATTCACATTTGTATCTAATTCCACAACATCAATAAAACTTTCCCTAAGGATGATTTCCCACTTTCCAAACATTGAGATGATTGTCAAATCTATAGCAAGGCACGAGATGTTGTCCCTCGTGGATGGTTTCTCTGGATATAATGAGATTAAAATTGTAGAAAAAGATCAACATAAAACAACTGTCTCTATGCCTTGGGGCACGTTTTGCTATCAAGTCATGCCCTTTAGACTCAAAAATTCTAGAGCCACCTACCAATGTTCCATGAATATCATTTTTCATGATATGATGCATAACATAGTAGAAGAATACATTGACAACATTATGGGAAAATCTAAAACTTGTGAGAAACATCCCATGGTTCTTCATCACATCTTTAAATGACTCTGGGAATACAAGGTTAGCCTCAATCCCAAAAAAATGTATTTTCAGTGTCACATACAGAAGATCCTTAAATTTATTGTCTTCACGCATAGAATCTAAATTAATCTAGACAAAGCCAAATTCGTGGTTGAAATTCCTCCACCTAGAAATCTCAAACAACTACGTGGCCTATAGGGTAAAATACAAGCCATTAGAAGATTTATTACACAACTTATTTATAAATTCCATCCATTTCATCACCTAGTGAAGAAAGGAACCAAATTTCATTGGAACAAGGAATGTTAGGCTTCCTTTGAAGAGCTCAAGGAATATCTTCTGCACCCTCCAATGTAAGTCCCTCCTACTCTAAGAATGCCTCTTCTTTTATACATCTCGGCTACATAACATGCCTTGGGAGCTCTCCTAGCACATTATGATATCCATGGAAAAGAACAAGCCATTTATTATTTAATCCGAACATTAATTTCTTATGAGTTCAATTACAATCCTATGGAAAAAATGTGTCTTGTCGTAGTCTTTTCCTATCAAATTTTGCATCATTACATTCTCAAATATACCATCAATATCATAGCCAAAGTACATCCACTCAAATATATACTCTCTAAATCAGATTTAACAGGATGAATGGATAAATGTATCATTCTCTTGAGTGAATTCGACATCGAATATTTTAACCAAAAAGCCATCAAAGGAAAATTTCTAGCCGACTAGTTAGAAAAATATCCAATTCTTGATTCTACACCGCTCACCACTTGGTTCCTAAATGAATCCATATGTATCGTTGCAGAGTTAGATACATGGACATTATAATTTGATGGATTTTTCACAAATCATGGCTTTAGAGCAGGAATTTTGTTTATCACTCCTCAAGGTGACCCAATTCCTAAAGCTTTCCAACTTGCCTTCCATTGTACTAACAACATAACTGAATATGAAGCACTCATTTTGGGATTAAAATGGATATTTAATGGAATATCAAGCATATCAATGTCTTTGGTGATTCACAGTTAATCATTAAACAAGTTAATGATGAATAGGCCACCAAGGATGATAAATTAGTTCCCTATAAATGAATGGTCAAAAGTTTCAAGGATTATTTCTAGCATATTCAGTTTGAGTAGGTCCCTTGTAAAAAAATCAGTAGATTCTATGGCTACCATCACCTCCCTTCTGGATATTCCCTTAGATGCATCTAATTCACATTTTTTGGTTGAGCAGCTAATGGTCCCATCCTATGATGTTCCTGAGTCTAAGATGGTATGTGTTGGTTCTAACTCTCCCTGGTAATTTGATATATATACCTACCTCCATGATCATACTCTTCCACCCAACCTCCCTTGTAACCATCACAAATCATTCATCCAACATGCCTCTCATTTCACTATCCTTGGTGACACCCAATTGTTGGAGATCAAATTTGCACCCATGCCCAAATCATAGACAATTCAAGATTTGAGACAGCATGGTACTGTATCCAAGTTGTGGGACTTGAATTGAGACAAATCTCCAGAGAATGTCAAATTCCTCTACTTACTCCTAATGCTAAACTAATCCTAGGAATTGAAATGCAACTATCTAGATCTGATCTAACTTTCTAAGGGACCATGGTGATAAAGGAGATGCATAAAACATAAACCTAAGTTATAAAAGGTGATAGAACCAAAAATAAGGGAATGAATACTTTAGCAAGGGATAAAATGGGTGAAAATGATGATGAAGAGGGTGGAACAAAATCCACAATTCAAAATCATGTCTAGGGTTCCACTTTCATGATGCACAATAGACACAGATTCTGAAACAACACATACAACATACCTGTGAATGAATGAGAGGAAAAAGATTGCAATAAAACAATAGCTAAGGAAGAAATGAGCCATAAAACTATAGATTTTCTTGCTTAAAGATCATGCACAGATCATCATGATGCAAGAGGAATATGTAAAACATTTACATAATTTGAGTCCAAGGCATGCAACCCTTAGAATACTTATGCATCATAGAATGATGCCCTTGCATTCCCAAAATATCCAACATTAAAACTAAGCATCACTTTATAAATATATAGAAGCATTGGAAGAAGGAGAGAAGAATAAAAGAGAGGGAAATAAAAATTCACTTCAACCAACTAACCACCTTCATTTAGTTTTCTCATAATATCTTATTGTTCTACAAATTATCTTCCCCACGCCATTTTCCTTATTGAAGAAGGAATGACGCCCATACTGCATTTAATTCTGGTGGTTGAGCCATTTGGAATATACATTTTGTGTGTTGTAAACACCTTCTTTTACTTCACACACCTACCACCATTTGATCCATGAGATATGATTCTTATCTCAGAGAGGAGGTCGATATTTCTTTAATAATATCTAATTTGCAAGGATCTGATCATCAAATTCAAAATTTTATCCATTTATCTCTCCATGGAAAACTATTATTTTCCCTTGATACGCGGATTTATGTTTCAGTGTTGCATGACTTTTGACCTTTGTGGATTTATCATATTCATTCCGCGGTCTTACCATCCTCTCTGCTTTATTCCATGACACTCAATATAGCATGACTTTATGTTAGCATCCGTGGATTTTTTTTCCTCATTCCACAGATTGTCTATTTTATTTTTTCTACAGATTTTGACTTCGGCATAAATTTTCCCTTAGCCACGGATTTTACTCTTGCTTTTTGCAACATGCTTAGACTTCTCCACAGCTTTCATTCCACATCTCGTGGCTTCTCAAGTTATTCAAGTTTTTGCAAAGGTGCAAAAATGGGAAAAAAAATTGGTGAATCATAGGGGGCATCTACTTGCTAGATGAACTGATCAGTAGCCTTGGCATCCATTGGGCATGGATTCAGCCTGATAATATGGAATTTGATCTTTTAGTTGCTCTGCATTTTATTTTCTGAGACAATCTGTAACTAATTCTTGATATTTTGAGTCACCTTCAAAATATTCTTTGAGAACATGATGAAACTGTGCACGAGGACATATTCAAGAAACAAAATTGTGCAAAGCACTTGGGGAAATAAACCTACACTACCAACAATACAATTTTCTAAAAGTTCTTGGAGGAATTAAAATCCTAATCTGTTATATACAAGATGCATGAGATATCTTAATGAGAGAGTTTGATATGAATCCCATTGACTGGGATCAAAAGCACATTCCCGTTGAGATCAGATAACAAATGAGTCGGATGCCTTACAAGCAGTGATGATATATGTTCCACTCCAAATAGCATCAAACTTGGAGTGTCTCCCTAGTTTATCTTGATATGTGCCCCATTTCAAAAATAGATCTCCCACCTTGAATGTATGATCTATAGATTTTTTTTTCAAACCATTGTTTGGTTAACGTATGATGTTGTTCCATCTTGACCATGGTTTCATGCCTCAGCTCTTCAAGCTCTACTAATTCTGCCATTTTTATTTCCCTTTGATTCGCACCTTCAAACTCTAGCTGCTGATCTAATTCAAGTGAAGGCAGCTCTAGTGATAATTGCACTCTTGCTTCCTTACCATATACCATTTTTTAGGGAGAAGTGACAATTTCTTTGTTCATTGTTATCTTTTCCACCTAGAGATAATTTCTCACTTTTGTGTGCCACTATATTTGATTGATGTTCATTGTCCTCTTCATGATTCTAATCATGTTTTTATTAGTGGACTCTGCTAATCCATTACCTTCAGGGTAATAATTGGAAGATTTTTTTAGATCAATTCCAAGTTTCAGATCCCAATTAGAAATATTGGATCCTAAGAAATCCTTTGCATTGTCAGAAATAATAGTATGAGGGATGCCAAACCTTGTAACAATTTCTTCAGGAAATTCTAGGAAGACTAATTCAGTGGCTTCCTTCAATGGTGTGGCTTCTATCCACCTGGTGAAATAGTCTATTATTGTGAGAATCCATTTATAACCTGCACTAGATGGCAGATCGATCATACCAATGAAGTTAAAACCCCATTCTGCAAATGGTTGATCCACTTAGATTGGATGAAGTGGCAGGGCCACTAGTCTTTTCTTTTTAGTGAACAGTGTGTATTCCTTGTATTTCCTCACTCATTTATGAGCATCTACGAACAACGTAGGCAAAAAATAACCTACTTTGATAATTTGCATGGTTGTGGCCCTAATTGAGAAATTTCCACCTGAGAAACCATCATGAAACTAGGTCAGAACCTTGTTGCATTTCTCACCTTCAATGCAATTAAGAAACACTCCATTAATATTCCTTTTGAACAACACGTCATGGATTAAAGCATAAGGAATGGATCACAACCTTAAATTCCTTATCTTTTCCTTGTTTAAACCAAGGGGATATGCACCCATGGACAAGAAATTTTTCATATTATAAATCCACCTATGGTTATCGAATATGTTTCTTTCATATATTTGCTACTCAACATCATGTAGAAACTCATCATTTGAAGGCCCTTCATTAATGAGGCTAGTCTCTTGTTATTTCACAACATCTAGAGATAGCTACTCACAAATTTCTCTTCCCCTTACTAATTTTGTGGCCTTAATGGTCACATCATACTCCATGATCTTAGTTACCCATCTAGCTCATTTCTCACTGATCTCTGATCCTATAATGAAGTCTCTAACATTGGAATGTGTTACTAAAACCTTTACACGGCTAACAAAAATCATAATTTTGAATTTCTTCAAGGCTCTCATAATGGAAAACACATGTTTCTCAACATGACTATATTTGAGTTCATATTCCTTGTTATCCCAATTTCCCCCTGGGTAAAACAGTCAGCCACAACCCTGCACAAAAGAAACTAGAGAAATCACATTCAAATCCTACAATCAAGCAACAAAGGGACTCTACAATGGACTAGCAGGGCTTGCGAAAGATCAAAAGCCCCCGTGTACGAAGAAATTCAAGAAATGGCCCTGTAGAATGAGTCATGCTTCAAATCCAATAGACAAGTTACAGGCTGGCTCTAAAATGGAATAGCAGGGTCAAGGAGAAGAAACAACGTCAAAGAACGAAAGGCTAAAAGGAAAAGAAACGACGAAGGCTTGAAGTCTTTGGGCTCTGCAAATGACTCAGAATGAGCCCAAAATTGGCTAAGTTTAAAGATTCAGTGGAGGTTACCAAGTGTCCAAACGGCACACATTCAAAAGTGAGATTTTGAGCGGAGACTCAAACTTGCGCCAGCCCTCCATGTGGTCAATGGTCAACAGAGGTCAAAAAGTAGAGCAGGCCCAAAAGGACTAATTATAGAGTACAGGCAGAAGGTGCCACGTGTCTTAATGATGCTCTTTAAAGGTAAAGTCTTGAGTAGTTTTTCAAAGGAGTGTGGGCTTTCCACGTGTCCCAGGTCCAAAAAGGTACAGAGTCAAGGGGTTGAATAGTCAAAGTAGAGGAAGGCCCACATAAGCCTCTGTGTGTCATTCTGGCACTATTTCGGAAGCAAAAGGAAGGATTCATATCTCTAAGATGCGTGAGGCCACCACGTGGACCCTGTATGGATAGACTCTTTAAATATTGCACTCCCGTGACCCGAAACTTCAAATGGCCATATATTTTGACTGGAAAATCAGATTTGGGCGGGAGAAGACTTTTTGGAAACGTGTCGACACCATCTATGCCATGGAAACATAAAATATAATTCTTAATAGGCTTTAGTATGTGAAAAATGGGAAAATGTCTTCTAGGACATTAATACATAATCTGATTTATTCAACCACCAGATCTGATTCGATTTGATTCATTGTTTTCCTTTTTCAACACGCTGAGCAGACATAGGGAAACAAAATTAATAGATTATAGGAGGATTTAAGAAGGGGCATTGATTGATGGTGGTCAAACTTTCAAAGTAGGATTCAATACATATCTCAAGGTGGTTGAAGTGGGATTCAAATTATTCCCTCCTCTCTCTCATTCTTCTTATATATTGTAATGAAGGGGCATATTCAAAGGGTTGATCTTTTCTCTCCTACCCCCCTTCTCTTTCTTCCTCGGGGTAGAATGTGGAGTCTAAGCGTTCTCCCATGGCTCTGTAATTGCATTTTCTTTCCTCTTGCCCACTGATGATGTATCATGTAACTTTTGGAGCAATAAAATTTGTTTTATGATTCATCTTTCCATCCTTGGATCATATTATTATATCTTCTTACCTCTCATTGTCGTAGGGTATACTATGCATATTCTGATGTTTGTTGTAGATTCTGGGGTTGTGCTTAATGGGTTTTGAAGTGTTTCTCTATGTTAAAACTATCTTTGGTCCGTGGTGCATTCTATCCACCCTCTCCTCTGCTCACCTCTCTCCACTTCAGGCAGTCAGATCTGTGATTCAACCACTTCCTTTTCTGGTGTATCACCACTTAGTGTAGGCTCTTTCACCCTCTCTCTCTGTGTCTCTTTCCCCTTAGAATGGTTAGATTAGGATAGAATAGGTTCTTTCTGCACTAGAGTAGCTAGTGGTAGGTAGATTAGGAAGTAAGAACCGGCTTTCTCCGAAGGTCCATCTCAAGTTTTACAAGTCCCATAGCTTGAGATATGGTCTCATGTTGTGCAATCACACTGAATGCCCCACTCCACACCCAGGCCATTTGGGGGTGTTGTGATTCTGTAGTAACAGTTTTGGCATGCCCGGTGGGAGAGGTTTGAAGTACCTTACCACTTCATCTTAGCAGGTTGGTGTGTTCCTGTTAAGGTTTAACCTTTTAGGCACATGCTAACACATCTGGTGACTCCATCTAGTCAAATAACCCATCCTCTGAGTTACAAATATTTTCCATTCATCTTTCTTTCCACATCTTTTGTTTTCTTCCATTTCATGAATTTGTGCAATCATGACTTCATTTTCTTCTCATAACTCACACTTATAGCAGCAATGTCGTCCACCTCCAACGATTTTCCCAACTCCTCTAGATCAACATTATTATCAGATCCAAAATAATCATGCTTACCCATATGAGCATTGCCAAAACTAGTTTGGATATGGACCTTATCAAGAAAAAGGGTATGCATGTGATGACAATAGTCAAATGGAAGAGGTCAATCTGCTGGAGAAGATTCAAAAAATGGAGGCTAACATGGTTCAATCAAGAGACATTACACAAATGAAGGCATTCAAGATTGGTTACAGGGAACCTTATCCATGGGGAGGCCCTTTTTCAAGACATTACAACCCTTAAGAGAAGCTTAACTTCATGGTTGAAGTGCTACCTCAACTTACAAAGTGCATTGAGGACATTGAGGCTTATGAGCAAAGTGCGAGACAACCTTGTCAATGGGTAACTCAGTCACTAGCTCATTGTCCTTCATTTTCACTTTCTTAGTCTTTATCATTTCAGTAATGTCAAGAGTCAAGCCCCCCAGTTGTTGCCCCAAGTGTTGATTTCTCTTCTCCATCTCCTGATCTTCCACCCCATTTCAATTCTTCTCCCCTTTTCTTTCCCAAGCATTCATCCCCTCCAAACAAACAAGAAGTTCCACCTCCCTCCCCACTAAAAAAAATTGCAAATCTCATTGAACCCCAACCTATCACTCCTCTTGCTTTCCCAAGCCCATGTTGGGAAGAGACTCAAGAATCCAATCAAGGAAAACAACAAGAGGTGGAGCCCAACAGAGGAGAAATGATAGACAATCTAAAGAGTTGGGCTACCAAATTTGGATTTACAAATATCCCCTTGATGGTCAAGACAATAGAGGAGGTCAGGGTTGAGGAGCCAGTGGTGGTTGAGGCTAAGTTTGCAGCAGAACAAGAACAAGAAGATCAGCAGTCTATTTACTATGAATGTAGTTTCACTAATGGCACTTTGTCTGAAGAAGATGTTGATCTGTTCCAATTTGCATAGCCAATTGAGGAGGAGGAACAATCAGCTCCAATTCCCATTGAAGAGGAGCAGATGGGAGAGATAAAATCAAAGTTGAAGCCACTCAATGAAGGAAGTATCATTGAAGATTTTTTTCTTTCATTCTAAGGGCCTGATTTGATTGATGAACCCATAATGGAGGAGGACCATATAGTTTAAGAGGCTCCAAGTGCGGAGCAGGCCATAAAAGAACCTTAAGTTCTTCCTCCCACTTCATCCCCTTCAAGCTATAATGTTGAAGAAGAGTTTGAACTTTCAAACTTCATGTGGGAGGATGAAGGGAACCATGGTGAGCAAGTTGCAGATCAGGAGGACACCATGGAGGAGATCAAGCACATGCAACAAAAAAACAAGGAGATATATTATTTTTCTGACTTGGAGGATTGATTTGATGGAGAAGAGCCCATGGATATTACATCATTTGATCCTCCATCATCCACCTTCAAAGCACATGATCCTGCTGCCATGAAGGAGGAAATTCAAGGACAACATCATGTACTTCATAACAGTTCTCTAGGACCAAGGTTGGAAGATATGAGTCTTCCATGTTCTTCACAAGAGAAGGAAGGGAAAGAGCAAGAGGATGTCATCATCTCTCTCACACCATCCACCCAAGAAGTTCAACAATAAGACTCCATTCTTAGATTTCAAATTCAGAGTAAGGGGCACATCCAAAGGATCAGACCTTTCGCAATAAGATACCTAGCTTCATTGGAGCCAAGGGAGAAGCCACAACCAGTCATGCTTGCTTCTAAGCATAAGGATGAGCTCCAATGTACCAAGGATCAATTGCAATACCTCTTCAATCCAAATGAAGAGTAACTAAAATAAGTATTTTTCTTGTTTCCAGCTGACATCTTGATGATATGGGTGGAGGACCGGCTTATGGTCAGTTTTTCACTCATCCAGGCAACCATATTCAGTGTCAAATCATTTATATGGCTGACCCTTTTAAGAATGGGAAGCTAATTCTCCCTTCCTATAGCAGGATTTATTTAGCCTCATTTTCTTTGGTTAGTGTAGCAATAGGAGTAGGCTTTGTTTTTAGCAGAAGAAGTGCTTGTGCAGACTCTACATGTCTCATTTGAAGCATGTATGATTTTTTATCTTTGTACATAAAAAAATTTCATATTTCTCAAGAACACCAAGGCCATACCCTTCAGTATTCATGGAAAAATACCCATAATTTCTTGTAACAATTGTAAATTTCAAAATAAAACAAATGCAAAGCAACTAAAGCCATATTTAAAATAGTCCATCCAGGGATAGATGAAAGCCCCAGGTCAAAACAATTTTCTACTCACAGAAGCCTTATTTCAAGATTTCTTATGAAAATTGAGACTGCAAACATTCGAGCTCGTGGATCAGAGGCAATATCAGTATTAGGCCATCATTTTTTACTCCATGCCCAATGTATGCTTTAAGGTTACTTGTCCATTCATATAGCAAGCAGATGCCCCTGCGAGTCATCAAATTGTTATCCCAATTTTTCCCCCTGAGTAAAATTGGTTAGCCACGACCCCACATAGAAGAAACTATAGAAATCACATTCAAATCCTACAATCAGGAAACAAAGGGACTTTATAATGGACTGGTAGGGTCTGTAAAAGATCTAAAGACCATGTGTAGGAAGAAATTCAAGAAATGGCCCCATATAATGAGTCGTGCTTCAAATCCAATAGACAAGTTACATGCGGGCTCTAAAATTGAATAGTAGGGTCAGGGAGAATAAATAGTGTCAAAGAACTAGAGGCTCAAAGGAAATGAAATGGTGAAGGCTTGAAGTCTTTGGGTTCTACAAATGAATCAGAATGAGCCCAAAATTGGCTAAGTATAGAGAGTCAGTGGAGGCTTCCAAGTGTCCAAACAGCGCATATTCAAAAGTGGGATTCCGGGCGGAGACTCAAACTTGTGCTAACCCTCCACATGGCCAATGCTCAATAGAGGTCAAAAAGGAGGAGTAGGTCTAAAATGACTAAGTATAGAGTGCAGGTGGAAGGCACCACCTGTCTTAACAACGCTCCGTCAAAGGTAAATTTCTGATTGGGTCAAATGAGCACAAGCTCACTATGTGTCCTAGGTCTAATAAGGGATAGATTCGGGGGGTTGAATAGTCAAAGCAGAGGTAGGCCATTAATACAGAATCTAATTTATTCAACCACTAGATCTGATTCGATTCGATCCATCATTTTCCTTCTTCAACACGCTGAGTAGACATAGGGAACCAGAATCGACAAATTGTATGTGGATTTAAGAGGGGGCATTGATTAATGGTGGTCAAAATTTCAAAGTAGAATTCAATACATATCTCAAGGTGGTTGAAGCCAAATTCAAATTCTTCCCTACTTTCTCTCATTCTTCCTATATATTGTAATGAAGGGGCATATTCAAAGGGTTGATATTTTCTCTCTTGCCCCCTTCTCTTTCTTCCTTAGGGTAGAATGTGGAGTCTAAGCCTCCTCCCATGGATCTGTAATGGATTTTTCTTGCCTCTTTCCCACTAATGATGTACCATGTAACTTTTGGAGCAATAAAATTTGTTTCATGATGCATCTGTCCATCCTTGGCTCATTTTTTCTCTTCTTACCTCTCATTATCACAGGGTATACTATGTATATTCTAATGTTTGTTGTAAATTCTAGGGGCTATGCTTAATGGGTTTCAAAGTTTTTCTCTGTGTGAGAACTATCTCTGGTCTATGGTGCATTCTATCCACCCTCTCCTCTTCTCACTTCTGTCCACTTCAGGCAGTCAGATCTGTGATTTAACCACTTCCTTTTCTGGTGTATCACCACTTAGTGTAGGCTCTTTCACCCTCTCTCTCTCTCTTTGTCCCCTTGGAATGGTTAGATTAGGATAGAATAGGTTTTTCCTGCACTGGAGTAGCTTGTGATAGGTAGATTAGGAAGCAATAACCAGCTTTCTCCGAAGGTCCATCTCAAGTTTTGCAAGTCCCATAGCTTGAGAGATGGTCCCATGTTGTGCAATCACACCGAATGCCCCACTCCACACCCAAACCATTTGGGGTGTTTTTATTCTACACTAATAGTCCTTTAGTGTTTTACTGAAGAAGGCCACATGTTGTTCCTGTGATTGATCATTTATCTTAGTTAATACTACGAAAATACTATATTCCACCCCATAGGCATATAGATGAAATCCTTGGTATAATTTGGATTAATCAATGTGGGGGTCTAATAAATTTCTTGCTTTATCTTTTCAAAGTTTTCCTTCCCCTCCATGGTCCATTTGAATACTAAATATTTCTTGATCATGAGAGTACAAGGTCTTACTAAACCCATAAAGTTGGGAATGAAGCGTCGAACAAAGTTTATCTTTCCAAGGAATGACTACAGAGCCTTCTTGTGAGTTAGAAAGGAAAGATCTACAATAGTTACAATTCTTTCTGGATCAATGACAATGCCTTATTTCAAGACAATATGCCCCAATATCTTCCCTCAAGGGAATAAAAAGTTACATTTCTTAGGATTAATAGACACTCCAAATTCCCTACATCTTTCAAATACTTCCTCCAAGTGCTTCATATGATCTACACTTTGCTTGGAGAAAACAATGATGTCATCTAGGTAAACCAAGATGAACTGATTGATATACCCCTTGAAATCAATATCCATTGCTCTTTGTAATGTATCACCTGCATTTGATAGGCCAAAGGGAATTTTTTGATATGCATACATTCCCCATTTGGTGGTGAATGAAGATTAATATTGATCCTCCTCTTTCACCTTGATCTGGTTAAAACCATAATAGCCATTAAGCATTAAAAACCTCTCATCTCCTACTACTGTTTGCAAAATCTACTCCATGGAGGGAAAATGATAATGATCCTTGAGAGAGGCTTTTTTCAAGTCCCTAAAATATACACAAAGCCTAATTTAACCATTATTATTTCTTACTGGGACAATATTTTCCACCCAAGTGGAGAACCTAATAGGAAAAATTATCTTGGACTCAATAAGTTTGGATAGTTCCTTTCTCACGAGGGGCTCAATTTTGGGGTTAACCAACCTCTTCTTCTGCCTAATAGGTTTGATGTTGGGATCCAGCTCAATAGAGTGTTGAAATATGTCTAGATTATATTCCTTTAAATCTTCATAGTCCCATGAAAATATACCATTGAACTTCTAACACAAGGAAAGAAAACATTTATTTTCACTTTCATCACATACCTTTCTGAATAGAATTTATTTTCCTGGAGCGATTAAAACTAACTGAAAATATTTTTGCTTTGCCACTATGTTATTTTCCACTCCTTTGAACACATCATCTGGACTGAAGATCTTATCTAGAGTGACTAATCCCTTTGGAAACTTATTTGTTTTTAGTTGAATAATCTAATCTCCATATACCTCCTCCAAATCAGATTGCATCCTTGAGGAGAACTCTACCTCATTTTTGGTGAACTGTACAATTTGTTCATCGCTTTCAAATACCTGCCAGTAAGTCTGATTTTCTGGGATGAAATGCCTAACTGCTGTTCTCACATACCACACATTTCCCTTGATCAAATCCTCATCCAGTGAGAATTGAGAGCAAAGGGCCTCCATTTGGTCTGTTTCCTTGTTTAACTTTCTGGGAACAACCTGCAAGTTAATGACATCAAATATTTCCAGCAAATCCCAAACTCTATGTTTGTAAGATTTTAACAACTTGTTCTTTGTCACACATTTTTTGTGGACTTGGTGAATGAATAATTCATTCTCTCCAAACCCCTGCAACTCTTTATTTTTTTCTTTTCCACAATTAACAGACCATGCATCAATGCTTCATACTCCACCACATTATTAGAACATGAAAATTGTAATCTTTGAGTGAAGAATAACTTCTCATTTCATGGAGAAATGAGGACAACAAGTTCCTCAGTCTCCATTGTCTGCTACAAGATCACCATTACTTGAAAAGTCGTAGAAAGTCTAGAAAGACTTTCCTTTTATAGAAAATGACATTCCAATGGTACCATCTAGCTTCTTGGATAACTTGCATATAAGTAGTGACACGAAGTCTCAAAAGTTTTGATACATAAAACATACAGGATACTAACCCTTTGGAATGGAGAATCTCATTCCATTCATTTAGCAAAGACTTGGGCATGGAAGGATGATTAACTTCCTTTTTCACTCATATGAATTGAGTCTTACTTATGTCCACCATGTGAATTTTAGAAATTTCCCTGGATGGGAGAAGGGTTGTCGACACTAAAATTTTCCTCCGTAATTTCTATTTCATTAATGTATGTATTAGGAATAGGATGTTGTTAAGTATAATTAGTAGTAGCGTCTGATAGAAGAAACGACACCATCAGTACGGTGCCGCCAATAATGTGTAGTACGGTAACAGTCAAAGTACAATAGGAATGTTGTAAAAAGTAAATATTTGTCGTAAGTGGTCCGGTAATGTTAAAATGTCAAAGTTTGGGTAATTAGAGAAGTAGGGTCTACATGATTAGTAATTAGAAATATTATATTGGTAATAAGGACAAGGAGTGAGGTCATAAATATTTTGTGTATTTTATTTGTAAAAAGTCTAAAAATGTGGAACCCATGTAAAATGATAAGATTTATCTTATCTTAAAAGATAAGCTTGCATGTACAGATAAGAGTTAAGGTATGGAATATGATTCGTCAGAGTGGATTTTCTTATCCTATCTTAGAGATAAGATGGATAAGCCCTGTAAGTTCTATAAATAGAGAGGACCCCCCCTCATTTAGCATAGAAGGAAGTAGTGAGAAATATTGTAGGAAGTGTGTAAAGGAAGCCATCAGTTTAAAGGTGTGTTGAAGAAGCCATTAAGAGGTGTAATTGTAAAGTTTATCCCATAGTATTGGTGGAAGGCAAGTGAAGTCAATAACACTTGAAGTACCTCATGGGTGAGATTGTAACAATTTCATGTTAATATTATTATTTACTTTGATATTTCAGATTTTGTCATCATTTCGTCTTATCATAGTCGATGGTATTCTTGTGTTATGTTTGTTGTTTTGTTTCCAGATTACATCCACCAAACTAAAGGCTATGCATTAGTAAATAATCATAGCACGAGGAGTTCCCGGTGAAGAATTATCATAGTGCCGGATTGGTGATGACATTTTGGTTCCGTTTGCCGGGACCATTTCTCGTTGTTGGATTTTCTGGAGAGATATTCCCACTTAGTCAAAAAATCAATTGGAGGGTAACTTTGTTTTTACTCTGCATAGTAGTTACCATGGTAAAGTCAGTTTTGCCATTAATAGTAGTTACCATGATAAAGTCATTTTTGTTGTGAATAGTATTTACCACAGTAAAGTCACTTTTTACCATGAATAATATTTACTACAGTAACTTCACTTTTTACTGTGAATAGTGTTTACCATAGTAAAGTCAGTTTTTACCACAGTAAGTCAAGTTTTACCATAGTTTTACCGTGTTCGTTTCTATTTTCTGTAGAAAGGTGTAAAGTCACTTTCTAGTCTAGTGATTCCAATTATTTGTGCACATTAGTCTTGTTGATTGTACTTGTGGGTTGGTATTTCACGGTGGTTACTTTTGAAAATGGGAAAGATTCCTATTTTTTCAGCTCAACCTAATGAAAATGCTTCTTCTTTCATTCAAGAGTTTAAGCGATCTTGTATTTGTAATGGCCTTATAAGAAGGGAACAATGGACTGAATTTTTTTCCTACCTTTTTAGATGGTTCATCCTTAGGTGGTTTGAAACACTAGGTGATAATGTGAAAAAACTCATAGGATTTATTAACTAAAAGTTTTCTTGAAGAATTTGGTGAACAACAGAGATATTCAGATCTCATGATCGAGATCAAAAAGCTATCCCAAGGAGAGAAGGAGAAGATAAGGGATTATCATGCTCATGTTCTAGAGCTAAGGAGGAAGCTCGATGCCCAGATTCAAAAGGAAGGATTAGCATATGGGTTGATGAATGGCGTGGATAATCTCCTATGTAAGCACTTCATTCTTAGGATGAAGCCAGAGATCAGACAACGAGTGAGGTATGACCACTCAGCTACCATTGAACAAGCAAAGGATATTGCAAGAAGGCAAGAAGAAAGCATGGAAGACGAGCCCAAAGAAATTGTTGCTAAAGTAGAGCCTACACCAACACCTTTGGTCCAGAATCCACAACCACTCCCGATGAGCAAAAATATTTCTCCTAATACATCTACTGAGTATGAAGATCTGCTCAAAAAGATGGGTCAGTTAACTATTAATCTTCTTCATGGAAAAAGAATTTAGTTCTTAGGGAGGAGATAGAGGGTCCAAAAAAGAAATATTTATGAAGTTGTATGTTATGGTTGTTATAAAAAGGGTCATTATAAGTATAATTGTCCAGATAGAGCTTCTACATCTGGTAAAGGAGATAATGATAAAGGAAAATCACCTGTGAATTCTTTTGATTTAGTAGATAAGAGAATAAATAATGAAGTAGATGTGTTTGTAACAAAAAGAAAGAAATAAAAAGATAATCAAGATGGAAATGATATTTAGAAGATGAAAGGAGAAACTAGTAAGAAACATAGGAGAAGAAAGTTGGGTGTGTAGGATTTTCTAATTTCATAGGGGCAAGGACCATACTCCATCTTGGAAGATCTGTCCAAAAGGCCTGCAAATATTACATATGGTCAACTCTTGGCTATGTCTTCTAAGAAAAGGCGGGGAGCTGCGAAATGGACTCAACGCTCGACGAAGGAAGGAGGTTGAGGTCCCTATTTTGGAGGCAGAGGAAGATCTCTATGCTCCACAAGCTAAGGTATTATGTAATGATATTTCAATTCATGATGTCTTAGTTGATGGAGGTGCTGCAGTTAATGTAATCACCGAATCTGTAATGAATATGTTAGGTTTAAAAATTGATCACCCTTCAACACTTATTTTAATGTCATTAAATAAAGGAAAAACTAAACCAGAAGGTGTAGTTTCAAATGTGGCAATATCTTTTATGGGTGTTGTATGTGTGGTAGACTTCCAGGTGATGAAAAATGGTACTGTTGCGTACCCAATGCTGCTGGGAAGACCATGGCTAAGGAGAGTTCATGCAAGAAAATATTGGAATGAAGGGTTCATGACACTTGGACATGGTAGAGAGAGGGTGAAGATAAACATAATCCCTCAACATCATAAAGGAAGAACCTGTGGATTCAAGTGATGAAACTGATGATTGGACATCCTCTGATTACTCTAATACAGTGAAGTGGACACTGAAGATGAAGAAAGTGAGGTTTATGTTTTAGTCATGGATATCCTTCAAGTCACACCAACTCATGACCCCATAAAATTATCTGAATAAGAAGTTGACGATCGTCTCCAACAAATAAATAATGGTGATGCTGTGATGGAGGGTGAGAAGGAATACTACCTCCAACTCTTTCAAAGGTACATACGCCTATTCAATTTTGATTACAAGGAACTCCATCAAGTAAGTTGGGTAGAAAAATTCTATTGAGGTGGTAGATGGTGCTAAGCCCATAAAGCAAATGCCATATAGAATGAATCCTAATTTTTCCAAGACTGTAAAAGAAGAAATAGATAAGTTTCTTGATGCAGGATTCATATTTACTGTGGAGAATTCAGAATGGGTTTTCTCCCATTGTGATCTCAATAAAAAAGAATGGGAAAGCTACGCATTTGTGTTGATTACAGGAAGCTCAATAAGGCAAAAAAGAAGGGATCATTACCCTCTTCCATTTTCAGATCAGATCTTGGACGAAGTAGCTGGCCAAGAGTGTTATAGTTTTGCTGATGGATATAGCGGCTACAACCAAGTTCCATATAGCGGAGAAAGATCAGTTGAAGACCACCTTCACGACTCCTTGCGGAACGTTTTCTTATAGAGTTATGCCTTTTGGGTTGTGTAATGCTCCAACAAAATTCCAGCGTTTGATGAATAGGGTGTTAGAACCCTACATTGGGACCTTCATTAGAGTATTTCTGGATGATTTTTGCATCTATGGCAGCATGTTGGACCACCTGCACCAGATGGAGACAGCATTTCAAAGGTTAGATGAAGCAAAAGCCTCACTAAACCCTACAAAGTGTGTCTTTGGATGTTCTAAAGGTTTTTTTGTTAGGGCATGTTGTATCTAGAGATGGTATTGGTACTGATCCTTATAAAGTTTCAAAAATCAAAGATTTACCATTTCCTATGAATAGAACTAAGTTGAGATCATTTTTTAGGCCATATGGGTTACTATAGAAGGTTCATCAAGAATTTCTCAAATATTGCATAGCCACTAACCCAGTTCTTGAAGAAGGATGTTACTTATGAACTAGGAAATAAGGCGCATGAAGCTTTTAGACATTTGAAGGAAGCCCTAGTGTCTTCACCTATTTTGAAGAATCCAGATTGGAGCAAGCCATTCATTGTGTACACTAATGCCTTAGATGCAGCACTAGGAAGTACTTTGAGCCAAAAGGATGAAAATGGGAATGAACATCTAATTTACTTTGGGAGCAGAAAAAATAAGCAATGCTGAGTTAAATTATGCTGTAACTGAAAAAGAGGCTCTGGCTATCATTTTTGATGTAAAGAAGTTTATAAATTACTTGCTAGGGCAAAAAATTCTAGTTGTAACAGATCATCAAGCTCTAAAATATATTGTAAATAAGCCTAACCCATCAGGGATGATAGAAAGATGGATAATTTTGCTACAAGAATTTGAATTTGATATTATAGATAGGCCATGACAGAAGCATGTCAATGCAGATGCACTCTCTCGAGCCTATGATGGTTTAGGATCATATTTTGATGATGATGATTTCCCCAATGCAGCATTGTTATCCCTTTGAAAAAATCCCTAGTAAATACATAGATATTTGGAATTATCTGAATGAATTCAAGTTTCCTGATGGTGTCAATGCAAAGAATAAGAGAAATATTACTCAAGACAGTCTTCCATATTCTATTATGCATGGAGTATTATTTCGAATAGGACCTAATGGACAGTACAAGAGGGCAGTTAGACATGATCAAGGGAAGGAACTGCTAGAAAAATTCCACAATGGTACATGTGGAGGGGCACTTCTCTGGACAACTTACAACAAGAAGGATCTTCGATGCAGGTTATCACTGGCCCACTCTTTTTAAAGATTGTTATAATTATTGTAAGACATGTGATATTCGTCAAACACATGGTAACCGTAAGAATTCATCAGCTCCATTATGCCCTATTATTCCACTTGGTCCCTTTGAAAAGTGGGGGAATAGACATTGTAGGGTCCACTTCCAACTACCTCACGCCAAAATAAGTATATTGTAGTTGCCACGGATTATTTTAACCAAGTGGGTTGAAGCTAGGCCATTGAAAACAGCTTCCATGGATGAAGTGGCAAGGTTCATATATGAACGTATTGTCACCAGATTTGGTTGTCCATTAGAAATTGTAACAGATCAAGGAGGTCACTTCATTAATGACGTGGTAGAAGCCCTAGTCAATAAGTTTTCTATTAAGCACACGAACGCAACAAAATACAAGCCAAGCACAAATGGACAGGTAGAACGAACAAATTTTGTGTTGTGTCAAATTCTAGCAAAAGATGCAGCCTTGCAGGTGCATAAATGGGATAAAAGGATTCATGCAGCATTGTGGGCATATAGGGCAACATCAAATTCAACAACAGGATACTCCCCATTTCAGTTGGCCTATGGCATTGATCCAGTTCTTCTTATTGAGTTTGATATTCCCACTGTGAGAGTTATGAAAAATGAAAGGATGGATGAAAGTGATTCAGTAAAAGAAAGGTTGGTACATCTTCATTTGCTAGAGGAAATGAGGGAAATAGCAAAGGATACAAGCCATAAGAATAAAATGAAGCAGAAGGAATACTTTGATCAAAAGATCCATTGTTCTCCATTTCATGTGAATGACTTGGTTCTAGTATATGATTCCAGATACAAAAAAAAGAAGACAGAGAAAATTTCTTCCAAAATGGATGGGGCCCTACAAAATAGCAGTTGTGCATGAAAATGGTACGTATCGACTGGAGGAATTGGATGGCACTCCCATTACGAAATGGGGTCAACCACAACAAGTTGAAGATTTTCCAAGCACAAGAATAAGTCTACTCTGAGGACGGAGTAGAAGCTAGGAAGGGGGAAGATGTCGACACTAAAATTTTTCCTCCGTAATTTCTATTTCATTAATGTATGTATTCAGGAATAGGATGTTATTAAGTATAATTAGTAGTAGCATCTGATAGAAGATAACGGGGCGCCGTCAGTACGGGTGCCGCCAATAATGTAGAGTACGGGTAACAGTCAAAGTACAATAGGAATGTTGTAAAAAGTAAATATTTGTCGTAAGTGGTCCGGTAATGTTAAAATGTCAAAGTTGGGATAAGTAGAGAAGTAGGGTCTACATGATTAGGAATTAGAAATATTATATTGGTAATAAGGAAAAGGAGTGAGGTCATAAATATTTTGTGTATTTTATTTGTAAAAAAGTCTAAAAATGTGGAACCCATGTGAAATGATAAGGTTTATCTTATCTTAAAAGATAAGCTTACATGTACAGATAAGAGTTAAGGTATGGAATATGATTCGTCAGAGTGGATTTCTTATCCTATCTTAGAGATAAGATGGATAAGCCTGGAAGTTCTATAAATAAAGAGGCCACCCCCCTCATTTAGCATAGAAGGAAGTAGCGAGAAATATTGTATGAAGTGTGTAAAGGAAGCCATCAGTTTAAAGGTGTGTTGAAGAAGCCATTAAGAGGTGTAATTGTAAAGTTTCTCCCATAGTATTGGTGGAAGGCAAGTGAAGTCAATAACACTTGAAGTACCTCATGGGTAAGATTGTAACAATTTCATGTTAATATTATAATTTACTTTGATATTTCAGATTTGTCATCATTCCGTCTTTTCATAGTCGATGGTATTCTTGTGTTAAGCAATAGGTTGCAGATTTGGCTCAAGAATAGGTCATATGACTCAATATAATAATAAAATATGGGATCATATTGTATTGTGAATCTTGTACCATATATAGTTCTTAGAAGCATGTGAGTCCAATCTTAAGATAAGTAACTACCTACCTTAACAGTGAAGTCTCTAGACAAGAAAATGACAAACATGGGAGGTAGGTTGATTACAAAGATGTCATGGGGTATGGTGAGGCTTGGGCATGCATGAAGTGTTAACTCAATATCTTTTATTACTCCCAACACACCCACAATTGACCCATAGAGTTGTAAAACTCCCTAGACATAGGACTATATTTGAGTCTTAGGATATCATCTATTTTCTTAAGAATTATGGAGGTACTAGCCTCTGAATCAATCATACAATTATGAACCAATTGTTTACCCATAATTAATGACATATAGAAAGGTTGGGTTTTAACAGTTCTACTTACTTAATCTTCCTTTGCTTAATAGACATGAACCGTAACATGAGCTTTTTGCATTACTGGATCCGCAGGAGCTAGTTTCTTGAGGGCTTCACATAGAAGATCACGTTATGATGGAATAGAAAGCACATACCATATAGAGACATTGACATTGGTATTTTTCATTTTTCTCAGCAATGTTGATAAAAGGCTTGCGGATTTCTGCATTTGTGGCATGTCACCATGTTTTCTATTATGTTGTGACATTTCAATTGGCGGTTTTGATTTAATAACAACCTCTTTATCCAATGATTTTCTAGGTATGTCACGTGTCTTATTTTTGTTCACCATGGCCTGATCCATGGGAGGCGAAGGTTGTGACTCCAATATCCTTTTGTTGTACCAATTATTATCAGCAATGTTGATTTGAGGTCTGTTAGAAGTTCCTGCCACTTTGTTAACTAGACAAAAAACCTCAACTCCAAAGAACATGAGGTTGTGTCATTTTTGGTCTCTTATTTATTTCTTTTGTGCTTGGATTTGGTGCATCTAGCAGTGGTACTAGTTGACTAGAAGGTCCCTGAACCATGTATGCTTGAATATGGATTTCTCTTTCACAACCAAGTTGATTATGTGGTAGATTACATGGAAAACACCACTCTATTTCTTGTGCCATATTGTTTTTCATAGGAACTAAAGCTTAACTTGAACTAGGAGCATGAAGTTATTGTGGAGGAGGAATCGTTGCCAATGGAAGAGGAGAACTTTTACCTTTCCAATTATTATTATTTTTGTTTGGTGTATATATTTGATTAGACTGCTGATTTCTATATGACTGATATTGTTGATTAGAAGATTGCCCTTGATTTTGATAACTCTTATAGGATTGGGCTTGCTAATTTTCTAGGGATATAACTTTATTTGTCAATTTTATAATCAAATCCTTCATTTCTTCATCTTCCTTTTGTTTGGCAGGGTTTTATTATCTGGAAGCAATAGGTTGCAGATTTGGCTCAAGAACAGGAGCAATATGAGGTTGAGCAACTTGAGGTAGTTTAGGGTACAATGGCATGGGTAGCCTGGGGGCTAATTTACCAGCTTGTATTAAACTATTTTCATATCTAATTAAATTTGCCTAGGCTGCTAGTAGAGTTGTCCCTCTCATATATTATATCATGACAAATATATCAGAGTTAAGAGCTTTTAAAAAGTAAAGAAAGGCACCTTCTACTACAGGTCTCACAAGAGCTGGAATTCTGTCCCATGTTCTATGGAATCTGAAGTTAAAATCCGCCATTTTATCATTAGGTGCTCTCTTGATTGTAGTCAACTTCTCCAAAAGAGACAAGTTGTCTTCTCTCTCTCCAAATTGATTGCACAAGGTTGTACACAACTCATTCCAATTCTTGACCAAGCATGTTGTTAAGATTTTAAATATTTGCAGAGCTATTCCTTTAAATGATGAAGCCATAAGTTTTACTACCACATCCATCTCAGTAATTTCATGGACAACATAAACATTTACAATGTCCTACATGTGATCAAACAGAGTAGTGTGGTTTTCTCCAATGAAGTATGGGATATTATTCAAATTTGCTACTGGAATAGGATTATGAGCATTCAAAGCAAGTGGAGTACTTCCTATGAAGTTTACGAATGGGTTTGGTAGTTGATGTGCCATTGTGATAGGTCTGAGAACTCTTGTTGATTGTAATAAGGACCTACCAGGTGGAGGCATGGAAAATGTTCTGTTTGGTGGAGATGGAGATCTCTAAATTTGTCTTCCTCGGCTTGGAGATATTTGTAGATACTCAAATATGGCTTCTTCTCTTGTTCTCTACTATGTTTGGATCCTTCTCATGAATCAGGGACACTTAAATCACCAGTACTACTTTAACTAGTTGATATTTGTATGGATTCACCATATGTGTTACTACAAAGCCTCCAAAGGCTAGAGTTTCACCAAGATACACATTGAATCTTGAAAAAAATGGAAATATTAATTTGAATCTCCCACCGGGTGTGCCAAAATGTTTGAACTAAATTTTATACACATGCCCGAATCATAGACAATTGTGGATTTGAGACAACATGGGACTATCTCCAAGTTGTGAGACTCGAACTAAGATATACCTTCAAAGAAGGTCAGCTTCCTCTACTTACGCCTAATGTTAATCTACTCCTAAGAATTAAAATGCAACTATCTAGCTCTACTCTAACTTTTTAAGGGATAGGGGTGAGAAAGGATATGCATAGAAAATAAACCTAAGCTAGAGAAGGGAATAACACTAAAAATAAGGGAATGAATACTTCAACAAGGGAGAAAATGGGTGAAAATCATGATAAAGAGGGTGCAATGAAAGGCACAATTCAAAATTTTGTCTAGGGTTCCACTTTCATAATGCACAACAGAAAAAAATTCTGAAACAACACATACAACACACCTGTAAATGAATGAGAGGAAAGAGAGTGCAATAAAACAATAGCTAAGGAAGAAATGAGACACAAAACCAAAAATTTTATTGCTTAAAGATCATGTACAAATCATCGCGATGTAGGAGGAATTTGTAAAGTATTTACAGAATTTGAGTCCAAGGCATGTAACCCTTGGAATACTTGTGCAACATAGAATAATTCCCTTGCATTCCCAAAATATCCAACATTAAAACTAGACGTCACTTTACAATATATAGAAGAATTCGGAGAAGGAGAGAAGAAGAAAAGAGAAGGAAATTTGAATTCCCTTCCACTAACCAACCACCTTCATTTAATTTTCTCAGAAGATCTTATTATTCTGCAAATTTTCTTCCCCACACCAGTTTCCTTGTTAAAGAAGGAAAGGTGCCCATACTGCATTTAATTTTAGTGGTTATTCCATCTGGAATAGACCTTTTGTGTGTTGTAAACACCTTCCTTTACTTCGCCCACCTACCATCATTTTATCCATGTGATCTAATTTTTATCGCAGAGAGGAGGTCGATATTTCTTCAATAATATCCAATTTACAAGGATATGATCATTGGATTCAAAATTCTATCCATTTAGCTCTTCCCTGAAAACTACTATTTTCCCTTGGTACACATCTTTCAATTTTAGTGTTGTGTGGATTTTTACCTTTATGAATTTATCCTCTTTATTTCATGGTCTTACCATCCTCTCCACTTTATTCCGCGACTCTCAATGTAGCATTGATTTATGTTAACATCCATGGAATTTTTTTTTCGTTCCCTGGATTTTCTATTTGCTTTGTTCTGTGGCTTTTGACTTCAGTGGCATTTTCCCTTAGCCCTGGCTTTTACTCTTTCTTTCCATGGCATGCTTATACTTCTCCACGAAATTCATTCCACAACCCGTGGATTTTCAAGTTGTTCAGATTTTTACAAAGGAGAAAAAATGGGACAACACCTATATTATAGAATCTTTGATGGAATGCTATTACGATGCCTAAACTCCTAAGAGGCCAAATCAGCACATCAAGAAGTTCACGTGGGAATTTTTGGTACTCACACTAGTGGTATGGCCCTAGCCAAAAATCTTTTGTGAACTGGTTACTATTGGCCCAACATGGAAAATGATTCATGTTCATAAGTTCGCAAATGTGTCCCATGTCAAAAGCACGCTGACCTTATCCATGTGCCATCCTAAGCCTTACAACCTATCACTAGCTTGTATTTTTCTACCTGAGGTCTCAATATCATGGGAAAATTAAATCTCACTTCCTCTAATGGTCACAAGTTTATTATTACTACAATGGAATACATCACTAATTGGGTCGAAGAAATGTTGATCACCTATGTCACTGATAAACAAATATCTAAATTTATCCTTAACCACATCATTTTCTGCTATGGTATTCCATCTTTTGTTATCACAAACAATGGTAAGTCCTTTAAAAACTAATAAGTCCATGAAATTTGTGACCAATTCCATATTAAGCTCAAATTTTCTCCCCCCTATTATCTGCAAGGTAATGGCCAATTTGAAGCATCAAACAAAACACTAAAGCGTACTCTTGAAAAAATTGTGAATCAAGTAGGATGAGATTGGCACACACAAATATATCCCACCTTATGGGCATATCTCTCCTCCATCTACACTACCACCGGTTCCACTCTGTATTCTCTTGTGTTTGGCACTGAATAAATCCTTCCCATTGAGATCGAGCTCCCATCCTAACACATTTCCCTCCAACACATCATTGATGATGAAGAATATCACGTCCATTACCTTCAAGAACTGGAACTCCTCGATGAGAAACATCTTCAAGCCTTGGACCATCTAAAATCCTACCAAAACCACCTCTGGAGACATTATAACAAGTGCATAAAAGACCACAAGTTTGAAATAGGTAACCTAGTCCTCAAGTAAAACTAGCGCAACACTAACATTGATCAAGAAAAGAAGGGAAATTTCAAACCTAACTGGCTCAGACCATATGTCGACATAGCCAAATTTGGCTCAGGTTCTTTTAAGCTTTCTACTCTAGATGGATATGAGCTGGACGAGCCCATGAATATCATGCATCTCCGATGCTTCTATGTCTAAATATCTACCACTCAAAATAAAAATTAAAAAAAATCTAAATCTAAATCTAAATAGTAATAATAATAATAAAAACAATTTTTCCAATGGTGAAAACCACTTCGGTGGCACCTTGGGCAAGTACCATGGTGAAAACTAGTTTCTGATGCTATGGTAAATCAAGTCCTATGTCAACTAACATTCTATGACACACATTCAAGCACAATGGGGAAAAGTGTTCCTTCATCACTACATCCCTTTTATCCCTATTCATATTTTCATCCTTATCCACATTATCCATTCTCTAAATCTATACTTCTTCTGATCCTTCCTACAAAGCAAAGCATCTGTCATGACTAGGAATATATATCTTGATCCTACCCCAAGATGCATTGTCCATAGTCATATCTTGGAAAACTGATTTCAAGGGATCCCCAATCAAACACCGAGAACTACAACCTTTGTAATATCCCAAGGATTTTTATTTCTCTCCATCCCCCACCTCTTTTTTTATTGCAATTCATTCCCCTTCCAAAATCACTTCCTTTTCTCTCTACTATCTTGTCACATTTAATGCAATGGTTATGTTGTAAATATTTGAAAAAATTTGAAAACTCTTATCATCTATCCCATATGTAAATACCAATATTACATCAACAACATAGACAAATACACTACCACCCACCTATCATCATACATCCATTTCTTCAAACATCACAATCCATGACCTAAATCATAACCTACATCTAGTAAAATCATCATCTCATCCATAATCCATAGCCAATACTAAAACTAACTAACAATATCAATTCATCAATAATAATTACTACTCATCGCAACCATACCTCACTATGTACAACATCATCCCTCTATTCCTCACCATATTCATCAATAACATGACCTAACATCCAACATATCACATCATAAATAAACCATCATAATACATCATATCCTACACATTATATGTCATCTTAACCACAAAATTAATATAAAATAAACATCATCTCATCCATATCTCATAACCGTCAATAAAATCATCTAATAATATTATTTCATTAAAAATAACTACTACCCATCATCAAACCACAATAAAAAGACTTAACATCCCAAATCTCATAACATCATCTCTACACATATACATATCAAATTCATCATCATAAATAACACCCTACACATCATATAAGCAATATAAATAAGCATCATCGCATCCTTATCCCATTCACAATCACATAACATTATTATCATCTACATCATATGTCACCATAATCATCACATCCTCACTAAAATAATCTAAACACTATACCATCATCACATCACATCTACAAGATCATCACAATAACTATTAAATCAGTATACATCATTTCATCTCCACGAAGTAAAATATAAATCATCCATCACATTATATCATCAACCTAAATTAAAATCACATCATTTAATAAATAAACATCATATCATCAATATCTTGTACACAACAACATAACACAACAATATCAAATGCATCACCATGACATATATCCTACATCATCAATATAAATCAAACATATAATCATCCTCGTCAACACAAAATGGTACTCATCCATAAAAAATATGACCATGTTGGTCATCATAAAATATCCCATAACATATACAATTTCAAGCTGCAAAACGGTTCGAATAGGAACTTAGAGTGTCACACATGAACCCAGAAAAGTGCAAGAGTATTTGAAATTCCACAACCAAGGCACCTAGGCAAAGTCAACAATGCATGGGGTTCCAGAGACCTATTATGGGCACCTGTGACTACTCAGAAGCTATGAAACCTAATTTTATAGGGTTGTGATATGTTCATTGTTAATCATCATTGATCGCCTAAATGTTATTGCACTTCGTTGTTATTTGCTTGTAACGTGCAATGAAGAAATAACTTGTAAAACCTAATAAGCGCATCAAATCCCAAAAATAAAATAATGAAAATGAGGGTTTGGACTATCCTCAGCTTTAAAACAAGTGAACTTATGACTGAACACTACACTAAATCTCAGAACCAATGTAGTTTTGTGTGTTTTTCAAGGAATCATGCCCTAGGTGGATCTTGTGTAAGTCACACTTAATAGGGAGCAATAGTTAGATGTAGAAAATGTAGATAGATGTGTGCATGGAAAAATTAATTTCCCCTCCTATGAAGTGTATGCAAAATAATTCAGTCCATTGCCCTTCTATGGATAATAGATGAATGCTTGAATGCTCTTGTAAATTCCTTTTGATGCAGCCTTAGGTGGTGATAGATGATTCTTAGTGTTTGGTCCCTTATTATTGCCGCATATCTTTATATGTATATGATTCCCTTGCTCGAATTTCATAATTAATCACTAAAAGGCCAATTAGCAAAAATCAAGATGCCCAAATGGCTATAAGAGGCCTAAAAGAAGTAATCAAAGCATAAATATATCAGGGCCACCCAAAGGGGACAAGGGTGCTTTGGTATTGGTGCCCTGAGTCGGAAATTCATAAGTATGAAAAGAAAGACTGGGAAAGAAGGTGTGTGAGACCAAGAAGGAAAATAGAAATAAAAAAAGAGACCCGATGTTTGTGGTAAGTTGACTGCATGTAAGCAGGTCATTTAGAGGTAAATTTGAGTCGATCCATAGAGGAGTTGGGTTTAAAGTGGAGAAAGAAGAAGGATATTGATTACATTGGACTCGATGGCGAGCTTAATACGGAGTTGATCCAAATGAAGATAATCCCGACTTGATGTTTGAACATAGCTCGGCCCATAGCGAGCAACTCAGCTTGATGGAAAAACAAGGCTCATTAAAACTAGATTAGAGATAAACTCGTGTGGAAGAGCTCGATGGAACTCGGCGTAGAATATTGCTCGGCACAAATTTTGGTAGGATAGGATCTCACACTGAACTAGGAATAAACTCAGTGCAAGTATGAGAGGAGGTAGATTTCTGAGTCGAGGATCATCAACATTTCTCACAAAGGTGGTTCGGACTTGTTTCAAATAGGATTTGAAAAAATGAAGCATCTCAATGTAAGCAAAAATTTATTGTGAAGAGCTCATGAATCACTCAAAGTAGGCTTGGTTAGTTAAGCTTATGTCCTATTAGGTCATAGAGATGAGTTCATATAAATGCACGAGCCTGTAAGTGCAAGTTGGACACGATGACATGATGTAAATGAAGCAAAGATGGTGGAGCTCATGTTTTAGCTGAGCAGCTTGAGGGAGGAACGTAGTCTGTGCCAGGGTGGCGAGCCCGTTGCCAACTAGTAAGGAGTTCTGAGTTGAGCAGAAAGTAGCTGACTCACCATGGGAATAGCGTGCAAGTTCACAAGGTAAAGAAAGGAGCTTGATAGAGATCTCACAAGTGAAAGAGAGCTCTATGGGAAACTCGGCTTGGAGGTTCGAGCTAAGGGATCTCGGTGAACCGAGTTGAGACCAATTTAATTCGATCAATGCACGATGGGCTCGGGAATGGAATGTTGGTGATGAAAAGTTGATGGCGAGGAAATCGTGGCAAACATGAGACGGAGATGAATTCAGTGCCATGAAGAAAGTTGGAGTGGAGCGGATCAAGGCACAAGGAAGGTAGCTCATGGAGTGGCGAGTTAACAAGGAGCTCGAGCCCAATGTGGTGAGTTGGCTCGGCACGCCAGCCACCGAGTTGGGCTATTTTTGGCTTATTCACATGAACCCCCCCCCATTTTTCCAATGTAAACTAGTTTTTCAACGGGGTCCACATTAGTTTTAATTAAATTAATATTTTTATTTTAAATATTTTATTAATAATATTTATTATTATTATTATTATTATTTAAATATTCCTTTAATTAATTGAGAGGATCAGGTCAACAGGAAATTAATGGCACAAGATGGAACCTTCTCAAGTGGTTCAACCAACTATAATAAATACATCATGTGCCTTTAATTTAGGAAGGAATTTATTACTTTTCCTCTTCTTTTTAACAGAGTTTTTCTATAAATGTAAGTTGGAAGCTTATTCCAACCGAGTGGACAAGTTAGACTTCTAAGACAAGTGTATATTTTTCAAGAAACCTCCTTCTTCTGTAAGTTCTTCTTGTATGTTGAGGGAATTTTCAAGCCTCCTTTCAAGATTGTAATGGCAACTATTGCCTCTTCTGAATTTATGATGCACTGTTCATGTTGGTTAAGTAATAAAAGTGTTTTTTTTGTGACTAATCTTGGTCCTTTCATCCTTTTATACTTCTTTGGTCTTTTCTCATGTTTGCAAGTACATTATGTAATTTTAAGTTTCTATTGCAGGTTCTTGGAGTTTTGTGATTATCAAGTGGTGGAGTATTACATGTGGTTGAGTTGTGGTGCTTGTTCACCCTTCTCAAGTTCATCCTTTTTCACTGGAAGACTGATATGCCATTATCTAATTGAATTTTAACACAAGGAACACATGTTTCTTAATCTGTGGTCTAACATTTACCCTCTCTAAGTTGTAGTAGGTAAAGTTGTCTTGTGGTGCACAACACCCTCTTCAAGTTAACCCTTCTTGATTCTATAAATACCCTTTATTTGGTGCATCACCATCCCTAGTATAGTTTCATTTCTTACAAATATTTTTCCCTAAAACCCATGAAAATGCTATCATAGGACTAAACCATTTATTGCATTATGAGTAGTACAACACTTAGTTTAGGAAGAGGAAGTCGGTCTTCTCTGGAGGTTCACCTTGAGCCCAAATCCCACAACTTGAGAGGTGATCCCATGTTTCCCAATCACACCGAACCTCCTATTCACATTCTAGCCATTTGGAGGGTGCAGTGATCTAGTGAGAACAATAGTCCTGCATAACAAATATTGCACATAAAGCACCCATTAGCATGTTAGAAAGATAAAGAGTATGTAAAACCATGTATAATCTGATAAAGTAATGTGTTATAAAACAAAATGAAATAATAGCACCTGTAGTATATGAAAGTGGATGCTCCTAGGAGTCTTTATAGGAATGGTAATAGGTATTGTGCCAAGCATACCTGTTGCATGTAATGGATCTATAGAATCTGCGAGAACAAATACAAAGCAAGTGAACACACATGTGTAATAAGATGAACATGTAACAAGTAATTATAAGAAAGAGTAAATGCAACCAAGATATGCAGTATGTTGTGGATGAGGTGGAATGGAATGCAAAGTGAATGATAGAAGCAGTGTTCACCCCAAGTGGATGGAATTATATATATCAGGATTCATTCATTTATGCCCCTCCAATCATCAATAATGAACCATAAATTAGAGTGTGTCATCGGGAACTGGTTTGAAATGTGTGCAAGAAATATGTTGAATGTAGGTTTTCATGTGATGTGTAGGATGGAATGAAAAAAAGTAAAAGTGATGAGGTCGTAGAATGTGTGATGATTTAGCCTAAATTGTATATCACTAAGCGTGTTAATAAGAATGATAGAAAGTGTGATGATGTAGAACAAAGTGTATATCACAAAATGTATGAAGAAAGTACTAGATAGGAATGTCACATGATAAGAGGATTGAATGATTGATCATGTGAGTGTGATGAGGTTCGTTTAATATGTATACCCTCAACAGTTGAGTATGGAATGTGAGACTAGATTGCATCATCGGGTAGTGAGTACATCCCGTAGGATTAGATGAGTAAAGTGTATAATATGTGTAATAGATGTAGTGAGGAGAAAATTTCATGTAGTGTGTAATGTGGGACGTGTTAAGTGAAATGAAATATGTATAGAGTGTGCAAGTGCATATGATGTCGACGAGTTAAAATGTATGATAGTGTAGTGTCTAGGATATGTACTATGTATAGGTGTAAGAGACACAAAGTGCGGATGAGACATAAGAGGTGGAAGAGGGAAATAGTGTATATATATAAAGATGTGTGGAGATGATCAATTTGTAAAGAGTATAAAGTGCATTTGAGATGTAATAGAAATAAGAAGATGATGTGTAAAGTGTGTGATGGGTTATTTTGAGTGTGTGCAGTAAGCACATATGTTACAAGTGTGGTGATGATGTAATCATGAAGACATGTGAGAAAGAGAATGATATGTAATGTGGTGCGCAACATGAAATGAGTGATGTGTAGTGTCTAATGTGCAGCATGTGAGGTTCATGTGTAGAGGATTCCCTCAACAAACAATTATGAATAGTAGCACAAGAGTGCGTCAAAGGGGAATGACGATGAAAAGTTATGTAGATATGTAGGATGAATATAAAATACTAGATGTGATGCGTGTAAGATGTATGATAGTTGATAAGGAAAAAGGGGGGGTGTGGGGGGGAGTAAGTGTGATCCACCCCAAGCGAGGTATAGTAAGGGTGATGAAGTGAATTCATCTAAAAGGTCATCATTTTCAGATTCAAAATCGTATGGTGAGGCATATGAGACCTGATAAGATATAGTGTCAGGTTGTTCATGTAAAGCACCATTGAAGCATAATTTGTACATGCCTATAGCATATTCATTGTCAATGAAGGGAGGTAATGGACACCCATGTGATCAAATGACATAGGAAATGATATATCGGTGTGGTCAAGGTCTAACGTGCCCCCAATGTAAGCAAGCCAATATTTTCCTAATGTAAGTGGGGAAAAGTGAGGGGCTTGTGCAAGGTAGAAAAGGTGAGATGGAATACACATAGACCGTAAGTGGAGGTGATAGGTATGAATCCATAATAGAGATGAGGATCATGAGATGGAGGATAAATATCCTAGAAAGAAAATACTAACCGATTCAAACCATCATGTGAACAAATAGTGACATTGCAAGTAGGATCAAATGAAATGTTCTCCCAATAAGAATCATTCATGAAAAGTGTACATGTAAAGGGAGGACGTGCTAAATATGGATGCACATGTGATAGTTAAGTAGGTGGAATGACATAAGATGTGTGGTTAGGCCACCGATGAAGTACCATATCGGTGGTAATAATAGATGGGGGTGGTGCTAAAGATGAAATTGTATTGAGCATGCAAATAGCACCTTTAAGTCATGGTAAATGTGGTAGCTCATCTATGGGTTTTGGTTCATCAATAGTAGAAGACCATGGAGTATGAAGTGTATTATTGTGATCATGGTCACAATATTTGTATGGATGATGGTCATGAAGAATGGTATACTCAACACCCTCATATAGGAATTTGACACAATGAGGCACTGTAGATGCAACAACTTGCATGGCATGGAGCCAAGGCCTGCCAAGTAAATAATTATATGAAATCAAAAATTCAATGACAAAGAAGACTGTGTTGAGAATTTTTGGCCCTACAGTGATAGGTAGAACAATGTGACCTACGCATGGAAAAACATAACCATCATATGCATGAAGCTAAAGAAATGATGGACTAACATTAGCAGCAGAAAGACCTATCATTTCAAGGAGTGACATAGGACATAGATTGAGTTCAAATTCATTATCGATTAAAGTATGCTTGATACCCATATTGTAAATGTGAATCATAATATGAAAATGTGGATCATTGTAAAAAATAGAAAGATCACCATGACGATTAGATGGGAAAGGTATATGTTGAGAAAAAACATCAACAAAGGAGTTATATAATGAGTTTGGATGCATATCAAAAGGAATGTGAGTAGTAGTAAGGAGATGTTGTACTCTATGTCTTAATTCAGGATTGGCCAACAAGAAGTCATTAATTAATATACTCGTGATGATGAGACCCTAGGAAGATGAGCAATAGAAAGCGTGAGGATCCTAGGAGCATGAAGATCGAGTTCAGGTTTACCAAAATGATTAAGCTAAAATGTAAATATATGAGCCTAATTTGATGTTATAGTAGCAATAAATAAATGGAATAATGAAATATAGAAGTATACCAAAACAAACTAAGCAATAAATAATAAAACCCTAATGTGCAAAGAGTGGTAAGATGCCTTAGCTGATTTATCGAGTTCTAGAAAGTGCACAAAGTTGGAAGATAGAGAAATGTGAAGCACTGACCTTCGTACTAGAGATCAAAAAATTGCAGAATTAGAGGAACATGATGGATAAGGGTGCTTGGAGAGGGACAAGGGCTCCGACAGGCACCTGGTTACTAATTATGGGCACCTTGGTCTATGAAAATACTCAGAAACTTGAATTCTCAGAGTCACAAGATGTTTGTTGATGATCTCCTTTTATTGTTGTGGATTCACACAATGATCATTAAGGTCACAATAAAACTACAATGAAGAATGAAACTACAAAACCCTCAAATAAACATCAAATCCTAAAAAATAAATATGCAAAATGATGGGTTGGACTATCTTTAGTAGCCACAATAGTGGACTTACAACTGATTGCTCCACTACATCTCAGACCCAATGTAGTTTTGTGTGTGTGTGTGGAATTGTGTCCTATGTTGCTCTTGTTCCATTCACAATTGGATAGCGAACAAATAGCTAGATGTAGAATGTAATAAATGTGTGCATGTAAAAGAATGAATTTCCCTCCTATGAAGTTTGATGATGAAAACTAGCCATGTGTCCCTTGTGATGGAGCTAGATGGATGCAATGGAGATTTTATATGCCTTGATGGATGTAAACTTAGGTGGTGATAGTAGATGTTTAGTGTTTGGTCCTTTATTATGATACATACATCTATATATTTTTTAATTAACCCTAAAAAGGCCGACTACCAAAAAGATAAGATGCTCAAACAGCTAGAAAGGACCCAAAAAGTGTGATTAAAGTACAAAGAGGACAAGGGAACCTAGATTGGACGAGGGTGTCTAGCACTGGCATTCTGGTTTGGGCACTGGTATCCAAGATGAAAAATGTTGAAGTATGAAAAGATAGAATGAGCAAACAGAAGTGTAAGACCAAGAGAAGTGATAGAAAGGAAAGCAATGTAGCCAAATACATGGGTTAATTAGTACCATTCTTACTTAGGAATCATATGAATAGTAGTATGTAATCAGGACTAGATAATTACCCAAAGTGTGTGATTTTGTGTCTACACAAATAAGGATTTTAATTTGAACTATGGAAGAATTAACAGTTTAATATTTACATGTTTATGTTGAGATGATGTTCAGGGGTATCTGGCCAACTCCAGAAGAACTGGATAACTTTGGGGTGCCATATTTTACCATCTACAATGTAGGCCAATTCCCATGCAATCATTACACACACTACATGGCCTCATCCACAAGCATATATTTAACTTAAAATGAAGATAAATGGTGATCATTAGTACTCAATATGTTGGGGAGATGAAGAAAGGACTATTTTCAGTAATTCACTACCTCATGCCAAAAAGTGGAATAATCTCATTGTATTTTGGATGCAATACTCTTCTTTGGACTATCAAGTATACAAAAATCCTTTTACCACATTCATCATGTACCCATAAATTAAATCTATTCAAGGCTAATGGATTTTATACCCAAAATCATTTAGTAATCAAGTTCAATAAAATATTGTTGGTATGAAATATAGGAATTGGAAAGACAACTCTTTCTAAAGACCATCAAAGGGAAATGATAGGGGATGATGAGAATTGTTGGAGTGACAATGGTGTGTCAAACATTGAGGGTGGTTGCTATGCAAAATTCATCGACCTATTAAAGGAGAACGAACCTGATATTTGGAATGCCATTAAATTTGGGACATGTAACATATATTGAATCTACCAAAGTTTTCATGTTGTCTTAACAATTTCAATATGTTCATGGTTCTTGAAAGCCTAACTATTTTTTCCCTTGTAATGACAGTTTTAGATAATGTTGTATTTGATGAGGATAACAGGGAAGTGGATTACTCTAAATAAATAAATAAAAATCATATCATTTTGCATTTAGATTTTCAGCTCAATAAATAGAAATCAGTTCCTTTTTTATTAAAATTTAAAATGGTCCACTGAACTTATTTCATGTTTTGGATTCCTTACTCATCCATAAATTTACTCGAGGAAATACTTGTAGAGATCTTAATCCTCTTATATTTCAGGAAGCATTGTCATAATTTTTGTTATCTATTCTTTTTGTTGTTGATTTTGTAGCATACATTTAATAATTCATATTTTATTCTTTGATTTACATTTTCCCTATTGTGTACGATAAAGCTAAAATGATTTTTCATTTAATTAATATTCATTCTTTTCATTGTTATATGATATGCACTACTAAATGATACCCCTTACTTTTAAGTTGAAATTGGACAATTATTTTAACCATTGTTTATGCTTGTCTATTTTTTATTATGAGGTTTAAAAATCCAATTATACCCAAGAACAAGTTAATGTTAATGTCATTCGTACCTTTTGAACCACGTTAGCAGCTGATTGATTATGGAGCTTGGATGTTGATAGTTTACTTGGTTTGTTTTAATGGAGTGTACTATTACATTGTATTTTAATTTTTTAGCTATATGTTCATTGTAGTCTTACAACATTATCAACCTTTTTCTCTTGCCATAATTCCGTACTAGACTCTCAAATTCTTACACGGTCATTAGTCAATTGTCATCACTTTGTTAGTGAAATCTTGCATTTGTGGAAGAAAATCCACTTGTTCTTATATTTATTCCATAATGTTTTGTTGTTTCATTCTTATTCTTTTGGTCGAATCTTTGGAAGTTGTGAACAAATTTCTTCGCGTAAACAACATCAGTAAAAACCATATTTTTGCTTCAACATAGGAGAAATAGAATCATATATGTAAATACTTTTATGTTAAAGACAATTGTTTGTATTTTATAAGTGCATTTTAATCTTCTTCACAAGCAATTAAATGAAATTGTATTTAATCATTAAATGTAATCTAGTGATAGTTTCTTGGTTACTTATCCAACTAAATAAGATTGTGATTTTTTAAAAAATGCATTGTTTATTAGTTTTTTAAATCTATCAGCAATTACCAATACATACATTTCACCAAGAACATTTTATTTCTTTACATATAATTTTCTTGAATTTTCCGCATTAGTGATCATCTTTAATAACATCATTAACGAACCCTTACATTGGAAAAAAAAACTTGAATTATATTTATTTCATAGTGCTCTTTTGTTTCTGTCTTACTCTTTTGATGCTGTGAACTAATTTCCCGAGCATGAAAAAGATCTGTAAAAGCCAAAGTCCTACTTGGCCATAGGAGGGACAAAATCATATACTTAAATACTTTTAAGTTACTTTGAAGACTATGATTTGTATTTTATACTTGTGCATTTTGATCTCCTTAGAAAGCAATTAAATGAAATTGCATTTAATCATTATATATAATTTGGTAATAACTTCTCTTCTTATTCAATTAATTAAGATTGTGCTTTTAAAAAATAACATTGTCTGTTATTTTTTCTAACTATCAACAGGTACTAATACATGCATTTAAGTAAGAATGTTTTACTTTTTTACATATACTTTTTTTAGTTATTTCTTCCTTTTCTTCATAAAAATGTTCCTTTACAAGAATGCATAGTTGATTGTAATTAAACGTATTTATCTATTTGTTAATTAACATGTTTGTTATTTGTTTCTGTATGGATGCATCTTCATGGATTTGTCAAAGGTTTATCAAAATATACACATCCATCACAATGTAATTCCTTTTCATGAATATTGCATTAACTCATTATTTTATTCCATCCATACATCCCCCATTCAAGATTCTCATTTATCAATTTTTATTAACAACAATATTGTCTTCACATTCGAACCTTTATGCCTCCTCCATTTTGTATTCCTCCACCCAATTCCTTTTGACGTTAACATTGTACTACTTGCATACGATTTCTAGTTATTAGTTAAAATAAATTTACATATCCATATGTCATTAAAAAGTGAAAAAGTGTATTTCTCATGTAATTTTCATTTTCTATGTTGTAATTGTTACCTTTATCATATTCTCTTTTCTAATTTTTTTACTGTAAAAGTTAAAATAGTATTTTATCCAATATGACCTTAACTAGATTTTTTTCTTCATTTCATAAGTCTCAATTAGAATCATTGAGTCAAAATTGTATGTCATTATAAAGGTTTTTAATACTATCTTTGTGAGTCTAGTATCGTCTAGTCAAATTTGAGTCATTATCTCCTTGTCTAAACGTATCATTGTTGAGTGTTTCGTCAAAATTTCATTGTGATTCAGAGTCAAAGTATCGAAAAATAAAATAAAAATCGTCTTACAAACACATTTTTGTTGTAACCTGATGTCCAATCAAATGTGTTTCACATTACGGGGAGGAGAAAAAATAAGGTACAATGTGGAAACTATTAAGCATCCAAGTCAAATCCAGTTGAGATAGCAACATGTAACTAGAGGATGGAGACACAAAAGGATGGAGGTCAATCAATGACATCTTGTCAGTCACCAATGACGGGGCCTCACGGAGATGTGGTGGCATATTGTGGTGTGTAATTTTATTTTTTCTGTTGTTTCAAAGTTCCAGTTTCTAGTGTGCTTCATTTTCAGTTGTGTGCAGTGTGATTTTATTTCAAAGTTCCTCTTTTGTGTTGAATAAGTGGAAAATTCGCATTGGGGGGAACATGATCTCAATGTTCCATTTCCATTTCTGAATCTTTTTTCAATTTGTATTCAGTGAGCAATGTTTCCTACATAATTCCCTAAAAGAAAAATATAATGGATAGATAAAAGCACAAGGAAAAGTAGCATCATGATATTTGGGTTGTTGGTTGTCTTGTAAAACCATCATTTGTTGTGGTTATTTGTAAGCCACTTGAAAAACCATCCTTGTTGAGGTTGTTAGTTCTCCTTAAAACCCATCCTTGTTGGTTGGTGGTTGTCTGGTAAAATCATCCTTGAAGGTTGTTGGCTATCTTGAAAACCCATCTAAATCATGAGCATGCACAAGTGGAAATTTGCATAAGAAGTGTGATTGTTTTTCTCCCATGTTCACACTAAGGGGGGAATGTTAGGAATTCATTAATCAAGTGCTCACATTATATTTACAGTTTGGTAAAATTTAATTATTAGTGTGATGTAACTATGTGGGTGAGTTTTTAATAACCCATGTAAATAGGATTGGGTGAGTTATAAAAACTCACGAATATACTTATTTGTTTATGGGTTGTTGTGGAGATGGTTAAATATCCTATTTTATAGAAAACTATTTCCTATATATTGGAATGTATATGAGAAAAATATATGAATGAAGAATATTTTTTGTATGTGCAAATTGCTAATCTTAAAATTATATTTAAATCATGTTAAAATTATGCATTTAAAGATAGTTAAACTTACTTTATTCAAATGTAATTAAAGCAAATTAAATTTGTCAACATTCAATAGGGACATGGAAACATGGTTGTGTCTTAATTGCATTTGAAAGGCATTGAATTAGAAATATGTTATTGTTATTTATTTTTCATCTTAAAATATATATTTTCTTCATAATATAAGTGGGTGTTTTCCAAGCTACAAAGAAATGTTTATGTTAGTCATTATTATTATTGACTTCACTACTACTTAATTGTATTGAATTAAGTGAAGGCGGTAATAAAATATCTAACTTTTTTCATCCAATTGGTGCTCTATTAAATAATATTTTGTATTTATTTTGATTAAAAAACTGTAACATTGAAATTGTGAACAATATAGATTAGAAAAAGTAAGAATAAAAATTGTAACAATTAATCATTGAATAATAACAATCAATTACAATAATATAGCCTCTGATATTACTATTATTGATATTTAAAAGGTACAACATAAAGAAATAATTATAAATACATGAATAATTATAACCCTGTTTTACAAATATATAAGAAATATGCCGAGAGGTGAAGTTCACGAGGCACCTATATATAAATATATTTAATATATACCTCTTGGCATATATTACATATATTTATAAATAATAGGTATGCTAGTAGCAACCGTGGGAGTTGCATTATACATAAAACAATACCAAAAATAAAGTATGAAAATAAGGGGGAATTTAGTTCGTGTATGAATAAAATATAATTTCTAATTTAATATTATAATTATTTATTATCAAAACATAGTCACTTATATGTAATTTTCTTATGTAATTATATTACTATATAACTTAACGCATATTTGTCTTTGGAGAATGAGTAGGAGCAAAAAAAATCAAGGTCTATAATGCACAAAGTTCTTATGGATTTTATTACTAATCATATTATCAAGTTAAAAAAATACAATCTTTTTTCATATGAATTGAAATGCGTAATTTACATCACATGTATTGACAAATTCATAGAATGAAATGTGTGTTATACATGGTACATTATTTATATTCCAAGGACATAAGTCTTTTTTCCTCAACCTTCCGTTTCGAAAGTAGTTTTCCGTTCTTCATTTTTGCATAGAACTCATATGAAAATGGCAGAGATATTCTTAGACTATGCAACGACTTCACTTGAGAGATAGCCACAAATGTTAACCCCATTGCCTCTCTTTCTTCAACATCAACTATACCCTTGGAAAGAGTCAAACCTTGCGATTTATGTATCGTCAATGCCCATGCCAACCGTAAGGGTAATTGGTGTGTGCATCCCCTTTATATTGGTGTAATTGGGATGGTATTCGGAGTTCTATCTTCAAATGGTATTCCAAAGTAACTATCAAATTCAACCATTACATATGTTGGTGGGTTCGTTGGACCAGTACCATGTGCATATGCTTTATTTCGAATATATCCCAGAGCTCCATTTATAAGACCTGCTTCTATCCAAAGATTGGATGTTAGCATAACCCTTGCATCATTAGAAATTAATAATTCTAAATCAAGTTCGTCATTCAGACCTCCTGCCAATGTGTTGGCAGTACTTGTTCTAGTTGCAATGCTACGTGCGGCAGGCCTTTTCAATGAATGTGATTTTTTGTTGTTGTGGTTATTCACGTTAATCTTTATCGCCATTAGGTGAATATTATTATAGAATTCTTCATTTTTATCTTTGTCTAATGCAGAACTTGTTCTACTCATTAACAACATCCAATCATCCAGTGTCAGATTCACATCTATGAGATTGGCCAGAAGTTCTCGAAAACGCTTTTGGTCTTCATCTTCTCATGCTTGAATAAATACCTTATCCAATGTAACAACTATTCTGAATGCTTCCCATAACAGCTTTACACGTCTATTACTATCATATGATAGTTTATCGGTAAAAGGAGGAAGTTGCCCCAAATCTCCTACCAAAATCATAGAAACACCACCAAAACTCATGTCCGCTCTTTCAAGGAATGCTTGACGAAAAACTTTGTCCGACGAAGCTCATTTCATCAATCAATACATATTTTATGTGGCAAATATCTTGTTGGAATGTTGCAAATCTCGATCCCTCCAATTCTAAAAAATCTGTAATAGGGATTCAAAGTTGTGAATGGATGGTCGAGGCACCAATATTAAAATGTACAACTCTTGTTGGTGCAAGTAATAGAAGAGGAGAACATTCAGGGAATGACGCATCAAAAAGTTCCTAACGAATCACACCAATTAAATATGATTTTCCTGTTCTTGTTGTTCCTTGAGCTATCATGAGCAATGGAATTTTATTTCGATGTGGATTATAATGTGTCATTATTATATCAAGTGTTTTTTGGTTTAGCACCCAAGGTGTCGCAATTGAAATTTGAGGCTAATTCATCATCTATAACCAACCCATTATCTTTCATGTTGCTTATGAATTTTATTGCTTTACTTGTGTATTCTTCACCTCGATATTTTTCGTTCCATGGTGCTTGTCTGTCAATATCTCTCCTTCCCAACATATCTATGTTCGTCACTTGCAAAATTTGACCATGATGAAGCCTACACATGATTTCCCATTCATGTTCTATTGTATTATGTTGAACATGTTGATTAATTTCATCTTCAGAATTGTTATTATTTTCAACATCTTCTACTTCAGTCCTCCTTTTGACATGCCATGGATTATAATGGAACGAATCCGAGTTTAAAATTATTGAATTAGAATCATGTCCGATATCTCTGTCTATATCTCGAATTGGCTTGTAAAGTAACAAATCTGACCAACAAAATTCAACCCATTTATGAGATTCCCATGAAGGGACAAAGGAAAACCTCGGGAACACTCTCATAATAGCTGAAAAACTCTTGACCTCCCACTTTTTATCCCATTTTCTCCTTGGATAATATGTCCAAGATCTAGCGGCATCAATAAGAGACACACTTTCCATGGAAAAAGGCCTATTCTTGTACCCATCAATGAAACTTTTTGCATGTTCCTCATGGTCATCTGCATCAGGTGTTGTTACTTTTTTTAACACCTCACACACAACATTAAAATTGACAAATACTCTACTACTCTATACCAAAGGGAACTCTAACAGCATGTGACATGTTTCTTGTGCGCCAATGTCTCTTTCAGCAATTGTTTCGGTTAGAAGTCTCATGTATGCTATCACTTCCATTTCATCCAGGTTTTCAATATTTGCCATCCGCATCAATATTTGATGATAAATTTTAAATCGTTTCTTTGCTTTCACTACATACTTTGCAATGTAGTTGACTACGGCATGTTTGGAAAGAACAGGTTGCCAATATACATTTTCTCTCCATAATTGTAATATGTAGCGATTATGTGTATTTACCCTATCATCATTTCTTGCAGGTTCAAACTTTTTATCTCCCATGTCTGATTCTTGATATAACTTTGATTCATCGAGATTTAATGGCCACGGTGCATTATACCTGCAAAATGTAATAATCAATTATTAGTTCTTCCACGTATGTGTTTTTTATTTCAATTTAATTATTCAAATTTTTGAACATCTTACCTACAGACAATTTTTCCCCTTTTCTTACGTAGGCAGGCACCCTCTCTACACATCGTATGACATCCTACACTATTGAGAACCTCTTCATAGTCATGTTCTATATTGAATTGTGTCAGTTGTCTTGTATTTCGAAGACACAGATGTTGCATAAAATTTTGGTAGACCTGTAACATAGAACATACGAATACACAATATATTTTGAGAATGTAAAAATTCTATATAAATCATAGACTTGATGAGAATCGATAAATTACTTGTATGTTTCATTGGTGCGGGTCATCCCAAGGATTCCATGCATGGACAATAGAATGGAAGTATTTTTTAGCATTTCCACGTTGAAAATCATCATTCCATTCAAGGTTGTCCATATTTGGCACCCCTTCTAACCATATGAATCCATGCACATGTGGCGAACCTCCATGCTGCCATTCATATCTAGACCAATAATCTTTAACTTTCGTTCCTTTTTATAATACCTCCTTTCGGAAAAGTGTATGTCGCAGGTGCATATAATGTGCCACTATATGTGGATATTCGATGATATTTTTCCTTTGCTAATTTTTTGCTTCTCGTGGATTATCCGGTGGTGTTCCAGGCATTAATACATGTAGATCAGGCCAATACATATCATTTGCGATCAATGTGAAAAAAATAGTAGGTGATCCTATTTGATGTAACATGTCAGCCAATTCACCATGACATTTTGCCCAGTAAGATCTTGTACCCCTCAACAATGTCCTGAACCACATCAAACGATCAGCCAGATTGGAATGGGGAACGTTCTTCATATGCTCATGTAACTCGTTGATGGTTGGCATATCTTGGAGGTTTTTCTTCACAAAAACTGTAGATGAATTTTGTACACTATGTATCATGATCATGTTCATCATGTAATACCTAAACTGAGGATGTCAGCCATATCGGTGATCCCTATATGGAAATAAATGCTTTACAAATTCATGGAGACATACTCGTCTTAATCGCGGTTCTAGCCAATCACATTTTCCATCAGGAAATAGAGTAGGGAATGCCATATCAAGTAGTCCTACTGTCACATACTCATTGATAGGAGATGCTCCTATCCATGGCCTTTCAATGAGTGCTCCAGGGTCCGCATGAGGGTTATTCACCCACGCATGGATTAATTCCATCTCCCTTGGTGTATTAGGTGGTTTAGATGCCATCGATGTTGTATGACTAATTATATTTACTTCATATGTCTCCATGGTCAGACCTACAAACACAATTTCATTTGTGTCGGAATCAAACTCCATATGAACTGAGTTTAGCTGCTCAAACACATTCTCAGCAAAATGAGGTGGAATTTCATTCAGAGCATTTTCATCGATTTGGACATCTGAATAGAACTTATCATGTTCTATTTTATATTTCAATGCATTATAAACTCGCTCTCTATTGACTGTAAAGTCATAATTTATTCCACACTGATCTCTCCTCCAAACAATAATCATCGGCAAATATTTTAATCTATGGGGCAAAAGATTAGTGATTTCTTTTACTTCTTGAGGAAAACTTATCGTGTGAGCTTTATATTTATATTGACCTCTTGTTGCATGTGTCACCTACAGGATTGGGTTGACACGGGCTATTAACATTTCCTCAATTTGAGTTAAGTTTACAAGTTCTCACAGTTGTGGCCCTAGATCCATATTGTTTGGTGCCAAAAATTGATGATGACCTTTCTCTTGTCGACATATAGTACACACAGGTCCTTCAGGTGTTCGAGAAACTTTTATTCCAATGTAACATTCTTGAAAAATATAACACATGACTGGTGAAGAAAGGTTATCAAGACCATGTCAAAAAATAATTTGGACCGTATTGAAATCTCTCTCAAGCATTCCATTGGGATCATCTATCATGTGTTCTCTCAAAATATGTGATTCTTGCATTCTTCTTCTTCTAGGTTCGATTATTGACTCCTCTTGTAAATCATTATTTTGTATTCTTCTTCTTCTTGGTGTTCGTATTGGTTGTAATTTTCATTTCCTCTTGCACACAATTATTCTCTATATTATTTACTAATGTCAACATTCATTATATCATTGGGCTAAGTTTTCTAGTTTTTCAAGCATACGTGACCCACTCAATGTTAAATTGCCTCCCCCAAAATTTACTTCAGCATTACCAACCAATCTATGATAATTCCTTTAGAGATGCTTTGCGTTGAATTTCTTGTCTGTGTCAGTGTTTCTTCCTCCAGTAAATGAACTGTAAATAAATCCATATGTTGTAACCTCATGCTCTTAATACATGTGAGTCATCTTGAGACAATTATACACGAATTGTTATCATGTTATTTGCATGTTGTCATATTTCTACACCTATTTCTTCATTTGTTAATTCATCCCTCCATTTTAAAAATCTTTGTCTATCATTATCATTTCTATGTTTCCTTTGTAACTCTCGTTGTGCATTTATCATTTCTTTTTGTCTTCTTCTACGATATTATCTTTTATATTCTCTTTGGTATGCTCTTCAATCGTCTTCATGTTTCCCCAAATTTAATATTGGTTGAGCCATACCTATAAAGAATTTTCAAGAAGAAAATCTAATTGTTTAAACAACTAAGAAATCCATGTACATGTAATAGACAATCAATCATATAATATACAAATTCTAACAATTACCAAGGCTAGTCAAAGAATGATATGATAATAAAGAGAATAAGATATTAGAAAAAGCATTTTCATTTCCATGTCTATGACCTTTTGTTTGATTTATAATAGTTTTTTCACCAGCACACTCAAAACACTATGCAACTTATAAAATCTTTTATATAAATAATGCAAGTAAATCCTCACATTTTCGTCTTTCTTCCTCAGGAAACCGATCTATACGAATATGTCCTTGTATCCTTATTATTGATACATGTGAGTCATTTTGAGATGATTGTGCACGAATTGTCATCATGTTATTTGCATGTTGTCGTCTCTCTGCATCCATTTCTTCATTTGTTAATTCAAACCTTCATTCTACAAATGCTCTTCTATCATTATCATTTCGATGTTTCCTTTGTTCCTCTCATTGCGCATCTGTCATTTCTTGTTATCTTCTTCTGCGATATTGTCTTTGATTTTCTCTTTAATATTCTTTTATTTCCTCTTCATTTTCAAAATTTAATCTTGGTAGAGCCATGCCTATAATGTATTTTCAAAAAATCACCTAATTATTTATATTATTTAAAACTCCATGTGCATGTAATAGGAAATAATCATATGGTATAGAGAATCTAAAAATTATGAAGGACGCTCAAAATATGTTATATGAACTAAAGTGACAAAAACTATCACATTTAAGAAATAACAAACAATCCCTCAATTTTCTATTAACACAACAATTCTTCATCGACGTCATTGTATAAATCGTTATTATACAAGCAAGTTGTGACATTCAACAATGTTCCTCTCATAAATAACACAATATCAAAGAGAAAAATATAAAACAAATAATTCTCAATTGTGTATTAAAAAATCAACTATATCCATGTGCTTTAATAATAATAAACACACACCACCATGTAAATAAAATGTTCAAATGTTGACATATCCACGTTAATCATTGCTTGAAAAAACACAACTTACAAAAATATAACATGTCATCCACTCACGAAAATGAAAAACATTATGAACCATAGTTCCTAAGAATTTATATTAAAACATTTTTCCAAGCATACACAAAATATGATTTCATGGTTTCACTATAGAAATATAAAATATTTATATTTGACATTTCTTATAGAAAAACTACATTGTCAGAAGATGCATATGTTATACATACATCAGGATGTCCCTTGTTACGTTCCTTTAAAAACATTTTCGAGAACACAGGATGACATCCAAATTAGGACGTGCTAGGCGAGCATAATAAGAAACATCCCATTTGCAAATCCTAGCTCCCGGTATCGAAAAAGGAGCGTGCAACGATAAATTCCGAGTTGGACAAATATCCACAAATGTTCCCCAATGAAAATAACGTAAGGATATATATACACATACAAAAAATTCTCATAAACATCACATTCTTTTTTTTTTTCAAAAAGTTTATATTAGTCAATGTCTTAAAATTATAAATCTACAAATATTCAATTTTTAAATACACAATGCACAATAAGATGTTAAAAATTGTCTATATAATAAAAGCAAAATCTTAATGATTGAACTATTTAAAAATTATCTATATAACAAAAACAAAATCTTAATAATTGAAATATTTTACAAGTTTCTATAATTTTTAGATGATATTGCTAATACATCTCTAATTGTAATGTTTCTAATTGTCTTTTTAAAATAAAAGTTTATAGAGAGAAGTTACTACTATTATAATTTACATATCACTTTGAATAATAACTATTTAATTATTGAAATTATTTAAATAAATTGTTAAATTAAAAATAAATAGTTTTACATGGGTAAATATTAAAAATACAAACATTATTAAAGTAATAATTACTATCTACACATAGAAATGTTTACTGAAATGAAACATTAAAAGATTTAAGATCCTACTATCAAGTTTTTGAACTATGTCACAATCTCCAATCCGGGTTTGTTTGTAAGGAAAAAATTAAATTAGTATAATGTGTGGGGAAGTTATGTAATTGTTTTTAATAACTTATTTATTACTTAAAATTATTTACCTAATAATATATTGCATATGTAAACTTATTTGTTTATTTAAACATTAGAGTTTTTAAATTAACACATTAAAAGTATTTTTTACTTGTTTAAACAATTTATTTACTTTAATTTTTAAATATAATTCACTTCCCCACACCCGATAATTTAAAAAATTAATTTACTAATATATTTTTTAAAAATTATTTAACCTTTAAATTATTTACTTCCCCACACCCTCTTCACTTTAATTTATGTAATTTCCCCAAGAATTAAATTAAATTAGAAAATTACTAAAGTTAAATTAAATTAGTAAATTACTAAAGTGTTTAAAAAATTAAATTACTAAAGTGTTTAAAAAATTAAATTACTAAAGTGTTTAAAAAATTATTTTATTTAATTCCCCACACTCGGAATTTAAAAAATTAAATTATTTACTTCCCCACACCCTCTTTACTTTAATTTTAAATTGAATTAGTAATTACTAAAGTTAAATTAAATTACTAAAGTGTTTAAAAAATTAAATTACCAAAGTGTTTTTTACCTTTAAATTATAAAATTAATTTAGTAAAATGTTTTTTACCTTTAAATTACTTACTTCCCCACACCCGAAAATTTAACAAATTAAATTATTTCCTTCCCCACACAGAGAATTTAACAAATTAAATTATTAAAGTGTTTTGTAACTTCCCCACACAAATTTTACAAATTAAAATTAAATATCACGGACATAATTTCACAGGCATGACATCAGACTCCTCCACTCAATATATATATAAATGAGAATGCCTCTCGGCATAATTATAACCCTGTTTTACAAATATATAATAAATATCAAGTACGTATTAAATTTCATTCTAATGACATGGAATTTAATCTACACTCGAAGCATGGGAGGATACTGAATTATGTTGTGGTGGAGTAGCAATACACGGACACCAATTTGTTTCCTGCCAGAAATGACCATCCTCTTACCATGTGTCAGAAGGGGAAAAATTTGTGAGAGTGGTTTACGAGACTCTAAGATCCGGTCCTGAGACCTTAGTGGAACTAATCCTTGTTACTCATTACATATGACAAGCATGGAGGATTCTTCAACCATGTTTCCACATCCATAACTAAGGTGCCCTCTCCTGATAATATTGTGGTTCGTGATCCTTTCATCATCTTTGATAGGTTAAGTGTTTGAGTAACAACAATCCTAGCCTCTCCCTGTATCAATAAAGGAACATAAGACATTGAAATTGATCTTAAATTTAATTATCCACAATCTATATATACAATTTGATGGTCTTATTTGTAAAATTTTATTCTTGCAAATTGAAAAGTTATTTTTTGTTCACACATTACATGTTTTCCTACAATTATTGAGATTAAAACTTAATTGGGGTCATACAAAGTGCCACATGAAGCAAGAAGCATTGTTGGGTTTCAACCTTGCAACTTATAGGATTCTTCCCATTTTCCCTTTTAAGTTTATATTGCATTCACCCTAAAAATTTCAGTGTGAGACAATAAAGTGGAGGACATGTAGCAAATGATAATTGGGTAGAAACAATGTGAGCCATGGAATATGACATGTAGGGTTTTAATTCTCATTTTTTTATTTCTAACTTTCTACTCATGTCTTCATATTATCTAATAAATTAAATTTCGTCCAATCAAAATTTTAAGCACCATAAAAAAGTGAAATAAAAAAAGTAAAGCTTGATTGACAAATATAAGTTACTAGTCATTCATATGACCCATTGACCAACCACTAGAGGGTCTCAATTATCAATTATTGTTCCCATGTCTCTTGTCTTCCTTGAAATTACTTGAGCTTACATTTGAAAAGGGGAACTATAAAGTGCTATAAGAACCATGTAATGTGGTTGGGTTTTTTACTTGGAATCTATTGAATTTTCACCATTTTTTTATGTTTCCCCCTTTAAGCTTGAATTGTACTCACATGAATAATGTGTGTGGAATTAAGACAATAAAATATATTACAAATAATAGATATTATTTTGTTATGAACAATTTGATTCATGGAATAGATGTGGGACATGTAGGTATTTAATTCCCACATTTTTAATTTCAACTTTCCATTCATGTTTGTCTTATCTATCAAATCAAATGTCATCCAATTGAAACACTTCATGTTATGACATAAAAAATAAAAAAAATTCTTTAGTAGAAAAAAATGCCTTTCGCTTATATGACTAACCACATGAGGGGATCAATTATTGACAATTATTTTTGCCTCATCTTTTTTCCTACAACTACTTGAGCGTATAATTGAAAGGGGAGGATATAAAGTGTTATAAGAAGCAAGCTTTTCGATTGGGTTTTGAACCAAAAACCTTTTGTATTTTACACTTTTTTTTGGCCTCTTTAATCATTAATTTCACTTATTGTAGACACAAAATCACATACTTTGGGTAATTATCTGGTCTTGATTCCATATTAATAGTCATATGATTCCTAAGTAAGAATGATACATATAAACTCATGTATTTGGCCACCTTTCTTTCCTTTCTATCACTTCTCTTGGTTGTACACTTGTGCTTGGTCAGTCTATCTTTTCATACTTTGACATTTGTCATCCTGGACACCAGCACCCAACCAAGACACCAGCGCCAGGTTCCCTCGTCCCCCTGGGAACCCCTGTCCTCTATGTACTTTACTCACACTTTTTGTGTCTTTTCTAGTTGTTTGAGCATCTTATCTTTTTGGTAGTCAGCCTTTTGAGGTTAATTATGAAATTCAAGAAAAGGAATCATATAATATAAAGTTATGTGATTATAATAAGGGACCAAGCACTAAGCATTAGCTATCATCACCTAAGGTTGCATTCATCAAGGCATCTAAGAGCTCCATTGCATCTATCGAGCTTCATCACAAGGGACACAAAGGCTATTTTTCTACATCACACTTTATAGGAGGGAAGTTCATTCTATTTCATGCACACATTTATTACATTCTACATCTATTTATTTTCTCACTATCCAAGTGTGACTGACACAAGAAAAACCTAGGGCACGATTCCACACATACACACACATATAACTACATTGGTTATAAGATGTAGTGCAACACTCAGTTGTAATTCCACCATTGTCGGTGTTGAGGACAGTCCTACCCCTTATTTTGCATCTTTATTTTTTAGGATTTGATGTTTATTTGAGGGTTTTGTAGGTTCATTCTTTATTGTAGGTTTCTGGCAACTCCAACAATCATTGTGTGAATCCATAGTGGCAAAAGGAGATCATCAATGAACATCTTACAACCCTAAGAATTTAGCTTTCTGAGCATTTTCACAGACTCAAATGCCTACTGGTGCCCCTGTCTCTCTCTAGGAACCCATGTCCAACTTGTTCCTCCAGTTATTCAATTCTTTGAACTCTAGTGCGACGATTAGTGCTTCGCATTTCTCTTTCTTCCAACTCTGTGCATTTTCTAGAAATCGACGAATCATCTAAGGAATCTTACCCTTCTTTGCACATTAGGATTTCATTATTTATTTCTTTGTTTTCTTTGGTAATTTTCTTTATTTCATTATCACATTCATTTAATGTTACTATAGCATCAGATTAGGCATAATATTCCACATTTAGCTTAATTATTTTAGTGAAATTGAATGCTTTCACGCTTAGGATCCTCATTTTTCCTCTATCATGGGTTGTCAAATTCCTCAAAATTCTTTATCTAATTTACTTAAGATGCATCCTAATTGCCAAGTTGTTCTAAGAAAATCCCTAGACACCATGTATCTCCCTAGCGATACACTGCCGCATCAAGTGAGTGTTATTTTAGATCGTTTATATGATGACCCTATTCTTCATGGTCCTCCATCTAATCAATCCATGTTGGAATCAATTCGAGATTTACATTATTTATTTCACAAAAAATTAAGGCTATCAAATCCACAATTACATCTCTCAAATCTGAAATCCAACAACTTAAGGACATTTCTCAAGATCATGTTTGTTCTCCTTCTACATATAATCCTCATCCTATGTCTTTTACATGTTCTCATATTAGTGAGCCTCAAGTCTTTCCATTACCAGAGTCTCTCATGTTTGATCACAATGCTGAGCAACATGACATTCTAGTTGATATTTTTAGTCATCAATTGATCACTTTACCATCTACTCGTGACTATCCTCCTTATCATCTTATAAAATATCAGGGCCGTCCATATTATAATTATCATCAAATCAATGGACATAATGACAATGATTTCTATTCTTTACAAAGAATAATCAAGCATTGTTATCATCATTTTTTTATCTCATGCATTGCACGACATCCTCCTACATCTTTGATTGTTACATCCCAATGGGTTCCTAAATCTGATTCGTCCATATCTAATGAGCATCATGCCATTGTTTCTAAGGTTCCTTATATGGAAATTAAAGAAACACCTAAGCAACCGCCTCTCCAAATTAGTGTCACTTCCCCTCCTCCCAATACATATACGACATTGCCAAGTTGAAGTACGTAACCACCTCTCAAAATCAGCCCACCCTCTTCTCCTATCAAGTCTTCTACAACGTCATCAATCCCACCTAATTTACCACCATTCAAGATACATCTCTTTCCTACTCCACTTCATTTTTTCAAAGAAACGACTCCTTCTACTAATGGCCAAAACACATGTCAAACACCACCGATCTTAGAGCATGGTCACATGCCTTCATCACCACAAGCATCGAGTAGAGGACCTTCATCCTTTTCCTTTATCAAATAGCCCATTCATCAACACACAATTAAGGGGTATTACACTTACTTATTCCCCCCAACTTATACTGATAAGTTCTTTATGATCACATCATTTCACATCTATACTTACACATCTTCCATGCACATATTAATACACTCTAGTATCATCATTACTAGATGACACACTCTAGTCTTCCATTCCATACTCGACTGATGAGGGTATACATATCAAATGGAACTTCTCACCAAACTCACATGTTCAATCATTCAATCCTCTTGTCATGTGGCATTACTCACTAGTGTCTTATTCACACATATCATGATATACACTTAGTGATACATCATCACGCTTCTTATCCATACATCTCGTGATACAAACTTTTACCCATCTGGTGATATACGCTTTAGGATAAAATTACCACACAAAAATCATCCTCTATGTCGCATTCAATTTAATGTACACCTCATAATTATACAATCAACACATCATTCATCAAATCTTCTTAACACACAATAACCTACATTCAACATCTTTCCTACATGCATTTCAAACCATTTCATGATGACACACTCTCATTTACGGTTCATTCTTGACTGTTGAGGGGCTATAAATAAATGAACCTCATTACATACATACAAATTCACTCAGGGGGCACACTGCTCCTATCATTCACACTGCATTCCATTCTGTACCATCCATAACATACTACATATCTTGGTTGCATTTATTCTTTCTTACTTATGTTTTTAAATGTACACTTTATTACACATGTTAGATAGATATATTGTATGTCATTATATTTATCATACACACATTTGCATTCTTTTTCTTTCTTGTTGTGATCACATATTCTACAGATCTATTATACACAGCATGGATGTTTGGCGCAGTACCTAGTACTAGTCCCACAATAGCTCCTAGGGGGCATCCTCTTTCATACACTCCAAGTGATATTATTTAATTTTGATTCATAAAACATCACTTTCTCATATTATACATGATTTTATATACTTTAATCTATCTAACATGCAAATTGGTTATTCATGTGAAGCATTTTTTTTTAGGACTATCTATTTCCATGGTTATTTATTACATTGTTTGTCATTACTTACTCTTTGTATGGTATTGTTTGCGGGATTTTCCCTTTGCCTTGTATGCATACTTGTCTATTTTCTGCCACTACGGCCTTGATTATCTTGTGACACCATGAGTGACATCCCATTTTTGCAACCTTCTTTTTGCGGTCTACTCTATCTTCTTACATGTTTGTCTTAGCTTACACATTGTCTGCTAGCTTACATTTTACATGAGTGTTTGTCTTTGCTTGTATTAACACTTTTTTCCCAGCCACTTGTTTGCATGTGCCTTAGTTTCTACCAAGCACATCCCCTGCCCCCTGGAGGGCATAATTTAAACATAGTGATCAGTACTCTTTTGGGTCACATACTCCTTCAATAATGTAGCATGCACCCCAAATTAGGGGAGCATCATATGGGTGAATCATACACCCCAAAAAAAGCTACACACAACATGGTATTGATACAGAACAATTTTTAGTTTTGGATAGGGCTTGTTAACCTTTAAACATTACCTCTACATGGAGGTGTTTTCAAAAAAAATGTCAAATTCCTTAAACCTTTAGTAGAGTTTTCTTACCTGAAGGTGTTTTCAAATTTTCAAAGTTTTCTAAACTCTGAAGTCCAAATTTTCTGGGCTTCAGAGGTCTTCTTATTTCAGAGTTTTATGTCGATTACAAAATGAAATTTTTTTCTAGAGTTCTGAACTCCAAAAAACTGAAGTTTCAAAATTTCGGAACTTCAGACTTTTAGGTTTCGGAGTTCTCCTTGGAATTTTTGTTATTTTTTAATGTCGGTCTCCAAACTCTGAAACTCTGAAGTTCTGAAATTTTGGAACTTCGTACTTTTAGACTTCAGAACTTAACCTTTAAAAATTACCTCTATAGGAAAGTGTTTTCAAAAAAATTGTCAAATTCCATGAACCTTCACTAGAGGTTTCCTTCCTGAAGCCTCAAGATTTTACAATTTTCCACTCTCACAAAATAAAATTCTAAAAATTTTAATTATGAGATGCTCACTTCTGGCTTCACCTCGAGCTTGAGCAGTTTACTGGTGAAATCAGATAGTTGGAGCAGTTTTAAAGCTTCATTATGAGCTCCACAGATAAAATTCAAGCTTCCAAACCATCCTAAGTTCACACCATGCTTCAATACAATCCCAATGTAAGAAATTTAAGTGTTACAGATCATTTTTTGGCTTGACTCCATGCCAAATGGAATGGATAATGCTATTGATCTAATATAGCAGGAAGATTACCCTGAGAGGTCACCAAATTGTTATCCAAAACTACCGCCCCAAGGTTATTTTGGCTTTAACAAGCTTTAAAAATGGACTTACCCATTTTTTACAGTTCTATGACAGTCAAACAGTCGTCAAATGACACTTCCCAAATGCAATGGTCATTGGCATTTGAAAATCCATAAGATACTTAGGTTTAATTCATTTGCAGGTTCTATGTTTTAACAAGTTGCGGAAGAAAGGAGCTTGGTCAAAGACTTAGGCCGGTTTTGATAAAACCCATGGCAAATTTAAAAGTCACGATACAAATCAAAACAAAGAGGATAGTTGGTGGCCACATTAAAAAGCCAAAAAGTTTCTAAGTCCCCCAGAATTAGAAACTACGATGTGAAGAGCTACGTGGAGCCATTTTATTAGCTCGCCTTTCAAAATTTTGAAAAATGCAAAGGCCCATCCAATCATATCCAAGCATGAAGTAGCAGACTAATAGGTTTTGACATAGTGGAAACGTGGAGCTTTCTCATTTGCTCAAGCTTTATAGTCATTAGTGGATATCAAATAAAATACTGACAACTTGAAGTACAAGGATCCCTTCTATTGGTTCACACTTTGCAAATTGTTAAAAGGGCTATCAAAAAATCTGACAGTGTATCAAGGCTTGGAGCTACCTCATTGGCTAAAATATTTCATGGATGTCAAAGGCTAGAGATAAAACAAGGAACTAACATGTGAAGTACATGGAGCCTTCCCATTGGCGTACATTTCACAATGGTCAGTCGAGGGGTAAATTGCAAAGAAATGTGGTTGTTTCTTCTTGACTCGCGTTTCTAGGGGGTCTAACAAGGTCTACAATGTGAAAAAGCATGGAGCATTTCAATTGATCCAGGTGTCATGGAGACTGATAGAGGTCTAAGGACAACCTAACATCCCAAATGAATGTGGTGAAGTTCTAATTGCCCGTATTTTCATAAAGGCTAAAGCCCGCAAAAGGTAAAAAATACAAGGACAGATGGCGAGTAGGAAAGTAAAGCCCAATATTGTCAACCAATGGGAGATCGACACTTGGTAAAAGGTGAAGCAAGTACACACTGGTAGAGGATGATCCCTGAACTAATTAAAGGCTACCAAGTGTCAAATTTTTGTGCCTCCCGACAGGAAAATTTTTGGCCATATCTTTTCATCCCCTACACCAAGTTGTATAAAATTTATAAAGTTGGAAAGCTTTCATCGAGCCCTTCAATTTGACATCATTAGAATCTGATTTTGGTGGTGTTTAGTGGGTCAAAATGGCAAACATGTATTTTGGAGGTAGAAGAATACTATTTGGGAATGCAAATGATCAAATCAGGTAGCTTAGCCACCAGAATTGATGAGGCATGGCTTCATTTGCTTCTGCAGGAAAAAATAGACTAAATGATGGCTCTGTAAGGTTCCCATGTGCTTTGCAAAGGATTTTAATGCAGACTGTTGGTGGTTGAAGTCCAAAAAATTCATGCCCCTTATCTTTTCCCTCTTCTCCTTCTTCCTTCTCTTTCATTCAAGCTATTTATTGTAAAATATTTCATTTTAAAAGGATGGACATTTAGAAACTATAATGTAACTCTATCAAATTTATTCCATAGTAGCTGTGAATCGTCAAACCTTCATTTTTTGGCTTGGTAATGTTCTTGTGCCTTCCTTTGTAATTGTAACATTTTATGCATACTTTCATTGCAATAAACCTTGTTTTGTGACACATTTTTCTATCCTTTCTCGTTTTAGTTGCAACCTTGCCTCTCTTTTACTTATTACATTGTGTTGTGCATGTATTTCTCCTTACAAGCTCATTATGTTGTGTTTCATGTGAGAAGAGATGGTAAATGAAGCTTTGGGTCTATGTCACTTATGTTTGGCCTCTCCCTACTTCATTTATTTCTCTTTCTCCCTCACTAGAGTGTCTCTCACCCCTTTTCTGGTGATATCACCACCTTTTAGCTTAGTATTTTCCTTTCATACATCTTTATAATCCTCTCTCTCTCTCTCCCTAGTGCCTTGGCATGGTTAGTTTAGGATCAGTTAGCTGCATTTTCCTTTCTATGAGTAGGAGTAGTTTAGCATTATATTAGGAAGAGGAATCTGGCCTTCTCCATAGGTCCATCTCAAGTTTGCAAGTCCCGCAGCTTGAGATATGGTCCCATGTTAGCAAAAATTAGAGATCTGCATTGCCAAATCTCAAGGTGCTACTTTTTTGTGATAACAATATCTTTTACGATTATTTCCTAAAATTTTAGGAGGATAAGCCTTAGATTGGTTCCTTCATCTTCCAAAAGGGTCAATCACGACATTTGCAGACTTATCAGAAAAAATCATCAAATATTTTTCCTTTAACCTAGACTCAGAATTAACCATGCTCAATATTTGTAACACTAAGCAAAATCCCAACGATAACTCTACATCCTTTCTACAACGATGGTGAGGGATCACAAGCATATTTCCTTACTCAATACCATAGAGAAAATTGGTTAGCATCTTTGTCCCAAACCTCATTACAAAATTATTATTCCACATGTAGATGCATTGTTTAAGTAATTTTGAAGAAGTCATCGAAAAAGGGACACAAATCAAGAAATCCCTCATTTCTAATGACCTACTTAAACCACCCTTTAGGGACCAACCTCATAGAGATGCCCCTCAGAACCAGGAAAAAATCCAAATTCTTTAATCGAAACCAAAACATAGTCAACGACGTCATTATTGATTCTCGTCATGTTCGAATCATTCAAAACAATCCACCCAACACAATTAAATCCAACAAACAATCAATTGTCATCCCTAGAAAGGAAGCTCCTTCTTGTGACAAGTGAAGACAGTTCACTCCACTTAAAGAAAGCATATTTAGCATCTTCCATCACTTAGAAAATGCCAACATGATCTTGTACCCCATCGTCAAACCCTTAGAAGAAGGCAACACAAACCGAATTGGTATAAATAAAATGAATATTGTGATTATCATCGCATAAAAGGGAACTCTACAAATTGATGCATGCAACTCCACCATTACATCCAAGACTTGATTGAACTTGGAGAAATAGAAGTTAAAAATACCTTCAAGACAAAGACGCCCAATGAAAAAATCAACAAGTTCAAAAACCCCTTCCTTAACCACGATGATAATTCAAAGGAAAAGGGTCAATCATCAAACAACGTTGAGTATGACTCAATCATCTCGACTATAGACTATGACCAATATCTATTGGCTACCATAAAGATCAAAACTGATTGTGTGGTCACCACTATATAGAAAAAGGTGTGGATCTGCACTTCAAAACAATCCACTACTTCTTCCCCCACACCACTTCCTAATCCAATGTATAACTCCACCACTAATTCCACTCCACAACCTACGTCATCATTCAACATTGTCAAATATTTAGAAAAGACCATAGCACAAATCTCCATTATGGAATTACTAAATTCTTCTCCCGCACTGCAAGTCTCCTCATAGTTAATGCCTTCTTTTTGTGCATACCCCTTTGCTACAAGTATCGCTTTATATTGTTTGTTGTCCCATCTACTTTGTACTTCATTTTGAATATCCATCTACATCCAATGGGTTTCTTCCCTGGTGGAAGATCGACAAGTTTTCAAGTGTTGTTTTTCATCACTGATTGATACTTAGCATCCATGACATCTTTCCAATATTTTGACTATAGGGCTTCCTGGACTGTAGATGGCTCATCATATTCAATAAATCTACTCATCAAAGAAAAGTTCACTTCTTCTCTTGATTTACTGTGATTCTGTGGTCTAGGGGTGGATGTATCTAGTGGAGCACCCATTCTTGCATCTCATAATGTGCTAGTATATAACTTGGGCATACGCTAAACTATACCAGTGGGTCCTGGTTCTATCATAACATCACCATCATCCCCCCCATCATCACTAGAAACATCAGCTTCATTTTTTACAACTGGTGAAGAATCTACATCAGGTGAGTCTAGAGGAGGAGTATTTGTTTCCTTCTTCTCAAATAACTCAACATCTCTGCTGGTGTATACTTTTTTGGTCTTTGGATCCATCAATCTATACCCAAGATTCCCTTCACTGTACCCAGTGAAGATGAGTTTTTGTGATTTCATATCCAATTTCTTTCTATTCTTATTGGGTATGTGCATACTTACTTTGCACCAGAATACTTTGAGGTGTGCAACAGATGGTTTCCACTTTGACCATGCTTCATGTGGTGTTACTCCATCAAGAGAAATTGTGGGCACTCTGTTCAACAAATACACTATTTTCTTTGTTGCTTCTTCCCAGAATGTCTTTGCTAGTCCAGAGTCATCGATCATGCATCGTACCATTTCCATGATAGTACAATTTCTTCTCTCAACAACACCATTATGTTGTGGTGTGTGTGGAGGAGGCATTTGTTGATGAATCCCATGAGCTTGTAGGTAGTCTTTGAACTCATTATTGGTGAATTCCCCCCCCCCTCGATCTGAGTAGAGAGTTTTGATGTTATGACTATTTTCGTTCTCAACAACTACTTTGAACTTCTTTAAGGTTTCAAATTCTTCACTTTTCTTAAGAAGACAAAAAAATCCACATTTTTCTTGAATAGTCATCAACACAAAGAATGAATTACTAATATCCAGAATGATTCGGTTACATCGGACCGCAAAGATTGGTATGAACCAGATCAAGCTTACCATGAGTTTACTCTTTAATGCTATGTTGTTGTTTACCTACAATGAGGACATTTATCTATATCCTTTTGAAGAGATGGTAACCCATGTACCATATTACATTGGCGAAGTGTCTCGAGATACTTGAAACTAACATGACCAAGTATCCAATGCCACAACTATGCAGAGGTAGAGTTCTTAGCCACAAGTGCCTGATCATCTCTGTGGAAAAAATCAAGATGGAACATGCATCCCACATTGGAGGATTTTGCAACTATTTTCGAGCCTCATGATTTGTCTCAAATTAAACATGTTTTCTTATCAAAATGACTATTAAAGTCAATTTTCAATTTTTCATCTAGGAGTTGACTGACTGACAGTAGATTTTTAGTTAACCCAAGGACATATAAGACATTTGATAGTCTACAATTGCGTGAACCAAGGGGTAGAGAAATTTTCCCAATCCCCTGAACTATATATGAAGAATCATCACCCAATGAAACATGGTTTTTCAAAGGCGTGTCCATCATTGAAGTAAACCAGTCTCTGTTTCTGGTCATGTGTTGAGTGGCTCCCAAATCAACATACCAGACATCACTAGATGACGTGGAAGGTTCACTTGATCAGATCAGTGTACAAGTAGTCTTCAGTATCTAAATGTTATTCTTGCTCAGCAATATTATCCTTGTTGATGGGGTCTTCTTTTCCAATTCCCTTTTTCTACCCTTGATTGTAGTTTGCATGTCCCTTGTGAGATTGTTGGTGTTGAGGTCTAGAATTACTTGATGAACCTTTCTTGTATGTATTATACCAAAAATATTTTCAACTCATGTCCTCTTTTACGGATTGGACATTGCTTCTTTTGTTGTTTTTCCCCTTGATGATTCTGGGGCTTTTGATAGGAATTAGGTTTTTTTCCTTTTCCTTTCCATTTTTGATGAGAAGAAAGTTCCTGTCTCTTCTTCATCATCCTTTTATGCATGGCTTCCTCTTATTGCAGTAGGTTTACCATTTTTCCAAAACTAACTATCATGTATGAACAGTTTAGTGTTGTTACAAAAATGCGGTAAGAAGAAGGGAGAGCTCTCAGAACAATGGGAATGAGAGCTTCATCTATGACTGCTTCTCCCAAGGCTAGAAGTGAAGCCCTCAACTCTGCAACTCTTCTCAAGAAAGCTTCAATTTTTTCATTTTGCTTGAACTTCAGTGTGTGTAACTGACTTTACAAATTCAGTATGACATTCTTGTTTTTGGCCTCATATACTGTGCTCAACTTATCCCATGCTTCTTTGGTTGTTTTGGCATCTTGAATGTGGGGTTGCACATCATCAGACACTCCAAACAAGATGATTAACTTGGCCTTCTAATCTGATCTATCAAATTATTGTTGTTGTGTTGTATCAGTAGTTGATCTAGTTAGAGTACCATTCACAACAGTCCAGATCTCTTCAAACTCAAGTTGTGTCTTGATTTTTGTCTTCCATGCAGCATAGTTGTTTCCTCTGAGTAGTTGTGAATCTGGAAGAAAAAATTTGGGGGCATTGGTTCCCATTTTACAGAAATCACTGACATAGGGTTAGGCTCTTATCACTCTAGGTATAAGGTCTCCCAATCTATATACCATCAGTCCATGATATACCGAACCTTTCTATATACACGCCCTTCTGATATACTCCGCGGTACGTGGAAGAATCTTGCCCTTTCTATATACCTGACAGTATGTGAAAGAGGCATTAACATAAAAGAAAGAATTCAATACGTGGTACCAAGATAATACTAAAAGGGGTGTGTGTGATTATTGACATCAGCTCAAATAAATATCCTCATACGCATGCACATAACTTCGCTATATACTTGGAAAATTTCTTACTCTGGATTTATGTCGTGAAATCATTCACAGACGGATGGGAAGGCTCATAGTGTGTGTATTATGTCCTTATTACTCCCCATCAATTTAAAGGGTCGATGCCCAGATGACATTGTTGCAGCTATATTAGGCATTAAGTATATTAGTAGTCATGAAGGACTTTACCCGTAAGTGCTTCCCAGAGGCACTGTATATACCGAACGCTACGAATGAGATCTAGGATCTCGTGAGTGTTTTAGAACCAAATTTCACTATTTTTTATTACAATTCTCTGCCAGTTTATGAGAAGTTACAATGTTTGGTTGACTATGGCAACCTACAAATTAGTATAATATACTGAAGCATATAATTACATTCAAAATTTTTGAAAAAATTGAATGGCAGGAATTGTTTTTTATTTTTCAGGCCTTGGTGGCCTCCGAAGCCCAATACGACCCTCTATGCCAAAAATTGCAAAAAAAAATAGCTGAAAATGTAATTTTTGGGTATACCTCCTTTAGCAAAAGTTGCTCGGAATGAAAAAATAAGAGGTCTAGGAGAAATTTAATTTTTTCCCTAAAATAGGGTTTTTCTCACTAAAATTTTAGAGATGGCTTTAGTGATAACTAGCGGGTTGGAGGAGGTTTTCTCACTAAATGTAATGCCAAAGTTGGCGGTTTCTACTAAATTCACCACTAACTCATATTGTATGTAAAAAACATTGATTTTGAGTGGGGTCAAACTCTTAACCTCTTATTCCCAAGGCATATCCCCTATCCAACATAGTATTATGTTTCCTTTGCATATAAACTAGAAGTTTAAATATTTATCCAAAGACAAAATTGACTAACCTTCTCCAATGGCGATGTGGCTGGGAGAGAGGAGATCCACGTGGCATGTGAGCATGGACAAGGCATTTAGGGTTTGCACATGAGAATACAGATTTCCATCTCTTCCTTTTCTTATCCTCCATTTTTTTATTTGCCTTCGCCATTTTTATTTGCTTTAGCCACTTTTGCAATTCCTCTGGATATTTTATGTTATTGTTATGTTGTGTAGGTCAACGCTTTGTGCTTTGATAGGTCACTGATTGTAGGCATCGTATAGAGGATCTGGTGGGAGGAGGCACCTGGGGATGACTACACCAAATTATGAATTCTATAAAGTCGATCCACACTTTTATTTATTGTTTTAACTCTACGTGTTGGATGAAGGTCACCTTTTTGGCTCTGACTTAGCTGTTTCAATGCTTTACTTTGTAATGTTTGTTTCTTATGCAGGTCGTATGGGATGCATGATGAATCAAATGGAGGAAGATTGGCTTGGTTCTAATGAACCAAAATACATGGCTCATCCCAAAAAAAACTTGGCTTGATGTGTATTGCAGGTGGCTTGCTGACAGACTATGCACACATATTTTTAATCAACTTGTTCTAAGAGAGCAACTCAGTCTGTATGGCCAATAATATTGGATTCATCCAACAATGAAACCATCAATGCAATAAGTTAGCCCAGTGTGAGTTCTCAGCATACAACTCGTCTACAATTTATTGCAACTCAAGCTCGGTGGGGGAGCTCTGATAGGAGCTGAATGCTTAAAATTTGATAGTACATATAATATTATCTGTAACTAAACAATTTAGAAACAAAACCCCTGATGGGGAAAAATTATTTTTTTAAATTTTTGAGTGCTAGGAAGTAAATTTTTCCTAGTGTAGAGGGCACCAAGGAAAAAAAAATACTTTACGTTTACCTGGAAATCACATAGAAGGTTGTGGGACTGCAGGGAGATCTGGGAAGCTGTTGGAGGCAATACTAGGCTCTCCTGATTATATAGATTTCTTCTCCACAATTTTTCTTCCTCTAAAAACTTTCTCTGACCTTGCCAAGAGCTTCAACCAGCTCTGGTACCAAATGTAAAATAGGGACAGAAGCCTGTAGGATTTTATTAATAATCAATCAATTATAATGGTGCAGGCTACAATATTTATAGATATTGCACAACCATATACAAACAATAAAAGATGCTACACAAGTACAACCGTGAACTAATATGAAAAATATTATTTTTAAAACAATACAACAACTCCTGTATGCTAAAAAAACAAAATAGATGGTTATAATTAAATATAACCATATAACAATTAATAATTAACCTAACTAATATGCAATGCATAATTAATTAAGGTAATAATATATTTATCCCAACAGTGGAAACGTGGAGCTTTCTCATTTTCTCATGCTTTGCAGTCATCAGTGAATATCAAATAAAATACTGACAAGGTGAAGTACGTGAAGCCCTTCTATTGGCTCGCACTTTGCAAATTGTTAAAATGGCTATCAAAAATTCTGACAGCGCATCAAGGTGTGGAGCTTCCTCATTGTTAAATCTTTCATGGATGTTAGAGGATAGAGATAAAACAAGATACTGACATGCAAAGTATGTGTATCCTTCCCATTGGCTCGCATTTCACAATGGTTAGTCGAGGGGAAAATTATGAAGAAATGTGGTCGTTTCTTATTGACTTCCATTTCTAGGGGGTCTAACAAGGTCTGCAATGTGAAAAAGCGTGGAGCCTTTTCATTGGTCCACATGTCATAGAGACTAATAGAGGTCTAAGGAAAGCCTGAAATCCTGAATGAACATGGTGAAGTTCTATTGGCCCGTATTTTCATAAAGGCTAAAGCCCACAAAAGGTAAAAAATACAAGGACAGATGGCGAGCAGGAAAGTAAAGCCCGATATTGTGAACCAATAGGAGATCGACACTTGGTAAAAGGTGAAGAAAGTACACGTTGGTAGAGGACGATACCTGAACTAATTAAAGGCTGCCACATGTCAAATTTTTGTGCCTCCCGATAAGAAAATCTTCAAATGGCCATATCTTTTGATCCCCTACACCAAATTAGATAAAATTTAAAAAGTTGGAAAGCTCTCATCAATCCCTTCAATTTGACATCATCAGAATCTGATTTTGGTGGTGTTTAGTGGGTCAAAATGGAAAACACATATTTTGGAGGCAAAAGAATACTATTTGGGCACACAAACGATCAAATCAGGTAGCTCAGCCACCAGAATTGATGAGGCATGGCTTCATTTGCTTCTGCAGGACAAAATAGACTGAATGATGGCTTTATAAGGTTCCCATATGCTTTGCAAAGGATTTTAATGTAGACTGTTAGTGGTTGAAGTCCACGAAATTTATGCCCCTTCTCTTTTCCCTCTTCTCTTTCTTCCTTCTCTTTCACTTGAGCTATATATTGTAAAATCTTTCATTTTGAAAGGATGGACATTCAAAAACTGTAATGGAACTCTGTCAAATTTATTCCAAAGCAATTGTGAGTCATCAAACCTTCATTTTTTGGCTTGTTAATGTTCTTGTGCCTTCCTCTATAATTGTAATGGTCTATGCATAATTTTATTGCAATAAAACTTGTTTTGTGACACATTTATCTGTCCTTTCTCATTTTAGTTGTAACCTTTCCTCTCTTTTACTTATTACATTGTGTTGTGCATGTATTTCTCCTTACAATATCATTATGTTGTGTTTCATGTGAGAAGAGATGGTAAATGAATCTTTGGGTGTGTGTCACTTATGTCTAGCCTCTCCCTTCTTCATTTATTTCTCTTTCTCCCTCACTAGAGTTTCTCTCACCCCTTTTCTAGTGCTATCACTACCTTTTAGCTTGGTATTTCCCTTTCATGCATCTTTATAATCCTATCTCTCTCTCCCTAGTCCCTTAGCATGGTGAGTATAGGATCAGTTAGCTGCATTTTCCTTTCTATGAGTAAGAGTAGTTTATCATTAGATTAGGAAGAGGAATTCGGCCTTCTCCAGAGGTCCATCTCAAGTTTGCAAGTCTCACAGCTTTAGATATGGTCCCATGTTAGCAAAAATTAAAGATCTACATTGCCAAATCTCAAGGTGCTACTTTTTTGTGATAACAGTACCTTTTATGTTTATTTCCTAAAATTTTAGGAGGACAGGCCTTAGACTAGTTCCTTCATCTTCCCAAAGGGTCAATTACGACGTTTAAGGACTTATAGAAAAATTCGTTAAATCTTTTTCCTTTTACCTAGACTTAGAATCAACCATGCTCGATATTTGTAACACTAATCAAAATCCCAACGATAACTCTACATCCTTTCTACAACGATGGTGAGGGATCGCAAGCATATTTCCTTACTCAATACCATAGATAAAATTGGTTAGCATCTTTTTCCCAAACCTCATTGCAAAATTATCATTCCACATGTAGATGCATTGTTTAAGTAATTTTTAAGAATTCGTCGACAAAGGGACACAAATCAATAAATCCCTCATTTCTAATGGCTTACTTAAACCACCCTTTAGGGACCAACCTCATAGGGATGCCCCTCAAAACCAAGAAAAATCCAAATTATTTAACCAAAAATGAAACATAGTCAACGACGTCATTATTGATTCTCACCATGTTCGAAACATTCAAAACAATCCACCCAACACAATTAAATCCAAAAAACAATCAATTGTCATCCCTAGAAAGGAAACTCCTTCTCATGACAGGTGAAGATAGTTCACTCCACTTGGAGAAATCCTATCTAGCATCTTCCATCACTTAGCAAATTCCAACATGATCTCGTATCCCATCGTCAAACCCTTCAAAAAATGCAACACTGGTCGAATTGGTATAAAGACAATGAATATTGTGATTACCATCACATAAAATGGAATTATACAAATCGATGCATGCAACTCCGCCATTACATCCAAGACTTGATCGAATGCGGAGAAATAGAAGTTTAAAAAACCTTCGAGACAAATACCCCTAATGAAAAACTCAACATGTTCAAAAACCCCTTCTCTAACCATGATGATAATTCAAAGGAAAAGGACCAATCATCAAACAACGTTGAGTATGACTCAATCATCTTGACTATAGACTATGACCAAGATCTATTGGCTACCATAAAGATCAAAACCGATTGTGTGGTCACCACTATATAGAAAAATATGTGGGTCCCCACTTCAAAACAATCTGTTACTTCATCCCCCACACCACCTCCTAATCCAACGTATTACTCTACCACCACTTCCACTCCATAACCTACGCCATCATTCAACATTTTCAAACAATTAGAAAAGACCACAACATAAATTTCCATCATGGAATTACTAAATTCTTCTCCCGCACTACAACACATCCTTACATTAACATTGAATGATGCTTGTGTCCTAGAGGACATCAACTGACAACAATTCCAGGCTTTAAAATCAAATCTTGCAACACCTAATCTTATCCTATCATTCGGTCTTGATGACCTTCTTAATCCTAACATTTCTAACAACCATTCTTTATACGTCGAGGCTTATATAACTCATCACAAATTCAAGAATGTATTAGTCAACAATGGAGCCGCGTTGAATATTTTCTCCATGAAATTCCTACGTATTCTAGGTTATACTGAAAAATATTTACAAGACGATATCATAACCATTCATGGGTATGATAATAGTGAAAGAAATTCTGAAGGCACAATCACATTACCTCTCAAAGTTGGACCGGTCACTTTAGACACGTTGTATCATGTAGTGGACATAGAAGTTACATAGAATATCCTCATTGTTTGACCATGGATTCATGCCATGAAGGTTGTCCCATCCATTTTCCACCAATGTATTAAATTCCCCCACTTAGACAAAGAATTTACAATGTGTGCTGATACCCAACCCTTCGAGTATTGTAGATTCCTCAAAGGGTGATATAAAAATGCTCACCACTATCCATCAGCAAATAAATATGCCCCACCTCGTGTAATCCCTAACGAAACACGTGTTAATCTAGATACACTCCCCAAACATACTCTAAAACCATCATCTTCTAGTCAATCGTGATCTTTTAATCAACCAATTCCTCCTAATCAGTTATCTTCTATTAATCAACCCTCTTCATCTAAAACCAGTCCCTCTTCCACTAACTAAACAAGTTCACTTAGATCCAAATAAACAAGATCACTTAGATCCAATCAATTACAGCAGATATCATGGTAAACATGGCCTTAGATTCAAGATATTTAATGCAGATCATGTATTAGTCTCAAGTGACAGCGAGGACACCCATTCTAATAGTGACATCAGGTCTATGCACAACCACTTTGAAGACATTGCAGAAACAAACCTTTTCCTTGAAAAACTTTCTATTAATATCATTGACCTCGCCCATCCTATTCTAGATCCATCACATCATAATCAGGAACCTGATGAACTGATGAATGCAGTACATTTAAAGAAATTCTATTCTTGAGGCACTCTCTATTATGGGAGACAACCACTTATACATTGTTCCTTCTTTCTTACTCATCTCCAAATAATTTAAAATCATTCATTCCATTAGTAGATATTTTCATTATCAAAATCACATTTTCATATTTACCATCATGAGACAAGTGTTAATATAGATCCTATTAAGTTTTTTGAGTATCATACTTCTTATAATGTCTCCCATTTTCAGCTACTTTCATCTATGGTCATACTTAGAAGCTTACTGATGGTAATATATTCCCTTTAAAGAAAATTTCTCTTTCACAATAAATCTCTGAACCTTTACCCAATCCACTAGATCATCCATCTCAGTCTTCGATGTTGAACCCTTGCTTCCTACTAGTCATGTGAGGCTAAGATTGGGGGTAGACGTTCCTTCCCAAATAACAAGCACTATTGTAAAATTCAATAAATTAAATCAATTTTGAATAATTCATTATCACACCTTTCATCCTTTGTAGTATTTGGTGTTGATCCCACACTTCTTACTAGTAGTGTGAGACTAGGAATGGAGGGAGGTGCCCTTACTAGTCTACGTCTTATCTTTGGTGATAAAACCTTGCCTCTTACTGGTGGCATGGGGAAAAGTGTAGAGGGTCATTCATAAATCACAAAGCATAAAAATGTTACAAAACATTCAAAAATTCAAAAATAACACAAAAATCATTAAAAAAAAATTACTCAACGATGTTTTTCCTTCGGTTATGAGCCCTTGATTCTTACTGGTAGCATGGGGAAAGGCATAGGGAGTCATTATAAAAATAAAAAATCTTATAAATCAGAAATTTCTTACAATTATAAAATCCCCAAGAAGTAATTTAGATGCCTAAGTAATGAGAAAAATATCCATTCACCTCATATCTTACCAATCAGTAGGCCATATAACTATCTAAGTCTAGTACATGACCTATAAATTGAAAGTCATTTTGAAACTAGTTCAGTAACCTTAACAAGAATTGAGTCACGATTTCCCAAATGCAGTGTTAGCACTTTTCTCTGTATTAATTATCTGCATCTTGTGTCCTTATTGATTATCAGTGATGAGTCCCCGCATCTTACTAGTTACGTGGAGTCAAGAATGGAGTTGGACTTCTTTTCATCTTATCATCACCAACATATCCTTATAATGGAGTGATAATTTTTGTATTATTTAAAGCATGAGTTACCACGAGGAACATGGTACATACGGACAATACCCCCACTTTTCACCTCTTATAAGTAGTTTGCATTCTAATCCATAAAATTGCCAAAAACAAATCTCCAAAAATAGTGTAAAAATCCAAAAAATCCAAAAAAAACATTAGAAAATCCCAAAAATCTCCAAAAATACTATAAAAATCCAAAAAAAATAGAAAATCTCAAAAATCCAAAAACATAAGAAATTCTCCAAAATACCAAAACATTTGAAAACTCTTCAAAATCCCAAAAACATACAAAAAATAACAAAATTCTAAAAAATTATAAAACCATCAAAAACCCCAAAAACTTAATAATCAACACAATTTATCCTTTAAACTATTATCCCCAACAAATGTTCCAACCACCTTATGACTATCAAATTCAAACCACTTCCCCTCGCATGAATCCTCGCTTGGGGAAAATCTAGGTCTCGTTGTTTCCTTGTTTGAGGACAATGACCCAATCCATTCAGCGCCCTTGTACCCCTATTTAGGGGCACATCCGATCAATCATCACTGTGGAACATGTTAGGGACATGTTTATTGGTTCTTGTGTTGCATTATTAGTTACAAGTTATTAATTGTTTTCTTGTATCTTGATATCTTGATTTTATGTATCCCGGTGTTCTCTCTAATACAATTTTGTTATGTGATTGCATATCGTACCAGGACATAATACCTTCTTGATGACCTTTTCCTATGCTCTCTTACACATGCATATCATACCAAGGCATCATACCTTTTTGATGGCCTCTTTCTATGCTCTCATTCATATTACAGCTTAGTCATCCTGATCTTTTATATCATGATGCACCCTGTTATGTGCTATATTAAAATTAAGATGCTTTCGTCACATGAGTATATCCCTACCTGATCAAAATATTACTTTGCACCCCATCCATTCACCAGTGCTTATACATTCCCCAGTTTGGGAATCCTACTTGATCACTGTTACAGTTTGCAAATCCTACTTAAGGATATTTCTCAAGTAGCATTCATTATCCAAAAACTCCTCATCCCCCACCATGAACACCTTGTATTTGATCCATTCATCCTCTCTCCTAATTTCTACTCATCCGCCACTTATCCCCACATCACTCTTATCACCATTCCTATCCCCTCTCACCACTATGTATTCTTCCCTTTCACTCTTTTGCTTTCATCTTGACAATCTTACTTAATCACCCCTTCTCTATGGGACTCTTGGTTGAGGTATACCCTCTTCCTAAGATCTTCCCGTTGTAGAAACTTCTCCACCATATCTTCTTTCATAAAAAAAAATCACCACTACACACATCTTTCCACTCTGCCTCTTCCACTTATCATTTCTACCTCATCCCTCTCGCCACGTGGGCATCCCAATTAAGGATTCCCCTCAAACTCTCCATCCTACACCACATATGTTCCTCGATCCATTCAATTCACACTCCTTTGTTTCCTTCCTTTTTATCACCTCCTCTCACCTCTTGTTCCACTTTTTCTTATACCATGCACCCTTTTCTCATTCTTTCTCGTATTCATCTTCTACTTGGTAATCATATTTACACATTCTTACAGTATGGAAAATTCACTTGAGGGTTCCCCTTTAGTCCATCTTGGCATACCCTCTTCCCATAAACTCCATCAATCACATACTTCTTCCCATCATTCTTCTTCTTCGGTTTGGTGATCCTACTGAACTATCCCCATTGCATGGTAATATTACTTAAGAGTCCATCTCAAGGTTGATATGCCATATAGTCCTCCCTCATCTCATCATATTTCCTCCATATTATTTCTCCCACCCCTCACTATAATCATCTGATCCAACCAACCATTCCACCCCTATACCCAATACATTCTTATCTTTCACCTTTCATACCGTCACTGCCAGTTTGGTGATCTTACTTAACCACTCATACAGCATGGCGATCTTACTTAAGAGTACCTCTTAAGCATGATCTATCATATTGTACACCCCATCACTCCACATCCTCACCATCCCCATTTTCTAGTCAGCACCCATCATCACATCCTCTCACCTCATCCTTCATTCTCGCAAACACCACCTCCTACTTTCCCACTTTTCATCTCCATTATTCCTCGCTTGGAAATCTTACTTAACCACTTCTGTCACATGAAAGTCTTACTTAAGGGTCCTCCTTAAGTTGAACTCGTCATTCTAGACTTCTTCCTCGCCTCATTCTCTGTTCCCTCCATTAATCAGTTCTTCCCCCTGGTCTCCCCTACGAACCACATTTTCCTCCTACCATTATCCTTTCTCAACCTATCATATCATCAAGTGCATCTACTATCTTCCACCTCTAATCATGTTACTTTCCCCCATTTTACCCTTCTTGATCCATCATCCTTAATACCATTTTTCCCCATTCTTTTTGGGTCTTGTTTCTTCATCTTCACCTCATTCATCCTCATCCTTTGCATCCTCCCCTCACCTTCACCATGTCATAACTTGTCACACACCTTTTCTTCACTCTTCTCATTCCATCTTCTTGAGTTCTCCCACATATCTACCCCTATGCTTACCCACCATTGTTCTTAGTCCTCCCCTAACATTCTTTACTCATCATCTTCCATTTCTGCTCTAATAATTATTGGTGGACTTCTCCTAAAATTCACTCATCCCCATTCTTTTTGACATTGTTCACTCTCTTTGACCTTCTCCATTTTCACTTCATTCCTTCCTTCCTCTGTGCACACTGATTATTATCGGTGGACTTATCTTAACGTCCCTTCATTGGTGTTTCCTCTTCCATTCCTCATTTAATTTTTCCCTTTCCTCACTTTTCCTCCCATCCTTCCCCACCAATCATTATCAATGTACTTCTCCTAACATCCCTTCACTGACATTGCCTCTTCTATCTCCCATTCTATCTTCTCTCCCCTCCCTTTTCTCCATTCCCACCCTTTCTCGTCTCTTCTTCCCCACCTCTCCATATTCCCTTCACATTCTTCAATATATTTATTGTCTTTGACATACACCCTCTATCCATTTTCTCATCATCCTCTTATCCTCATTTCACGCATCTCCACATATTTTCCAATTCATGTCATTCCTCTCATCTTTCTTCTCTTTACATTCCTGATACTACTCACTCTTCACTGAATATCTCAGTTTTTGGTTACCTTCCTTCTGCATCATTTTCTCTATTTTCCTCCCCTCCATCCCACTCCTCATCTTATTTCACTTCCTTTATATCATGTTCTTCCCATTTTTACCTCACGTTTTCTTCTTACTTCCCCATTGATAACCTGAGTCTTCAAGGTTGTCCCATATTTTTTATCATCCAACCCTCCACATGCATTTCCATGTAGTCTGTTCAATATTCTTTACCTTGGTCTTCCTCAAGAGGACCAAGTTCCTTCAATATTCTCCTTGTATCCACTCTTTCATCTCTTCTTCCCCCATAATTTTCACCTTCCCACTACCATCCCCTTCCTTTCTCTATCACCGCCACCCTTTCAATCATTTTGTACCAGTTTCTCTTCTTTTCTCTGATCTTCTCCACATCTTCTAGGTCCCTCATCATTTCTTTATTTTCTCCATTCTACCTCCTCTTTCATCTTCTTTAAATTCTTCATCATCCTCATCTCCTTCATTCTTCCACCCTTATCTCTCTTTTACCTAATTTTACCCCCTACTCTCATCTCGTCTTCTTGTTCGTATTTCCTCATTCCCTTCTCCTATAATCCTTCTCTGTTATTCTCTTCCACCTATTTTTTTCTTCTTCACCTCCTACTTCTATATTTTCTTCATTTTCTCATCTCTATAGTCTCTTCGTTTTCCATCATTTCTCTCCCTTCATCCCCTTCACCATTCTTCAATCCCTTTATTTTGAATATCTCTCCCCCTTTTTTATTAATTTCACCCTCTACTTTGTCATTTTCTTTCCTTCCTTTTGTTTTTCCTTCATCATTCCCTTCTTCCCCTATTATCCCTCTCTCTTATTCTCTTCTACTTCTTTCATTTATTTTTTTCTCCTCCTCTGTCTCCGTCCCCTCTACTCCATACCCTTGTCTCCTTCACCTTTGACTTTTCTTGCTCTTCTCATAATCAACCACTACTCTTGTCCATTCATTTTTCTCTTTCCACTCTTACTCATTACATCCTTCAACACATCCTCACACCTAACATTCAAGGTCGATTGAATAATTTCCTCCATTTACGTCGTGCGGTCATTCCAGTCCTCTTCCACTCCATTATCGTCCTCTTCTCCACCAAATCGACCTCTCCTCTTTTTGAGAGCTCTATCGTATCTTCCATCCCCGTCATCCCTCTTGAAGGGGTATCATCACATCTATCCATAATCACCTCTTCCCATGACATTTTTGTCTTCAAGGATACCATGACATCCATCACCTACCACCTTCTACTCTCCCCAACAAACATTTTCTCTACTTTTTGCTTAGAAAAGGTAAATTGAATTCTTCCCCCATTCTTACATGTGAAATTTTGTTCTACTTTTTGCTTAGAGAATGCTTTCTCTTTTCTTCCTCTGATAATTTCTTATCAAAGGAACACATTCCTTAAGAAGAATCTCTTCAAAATATTTGATCCTACTTCCTAGGGCATATTCATCCATCTTGTCTACTTTCTTTGAAAGGGCACTACTTTCATAGTGCCCTTCCAAAGAGGGGCAAATGTAGACACCCCAATTTCACACCTATCCCAAATCAATTAATTTCACCATTACATTTCCCACAAAAATTCACATCAAATTAATCAATGTTAATCGATTACTTAATCTATTTCAACCCCTAAACTAAACCCAATCTTCCCCACATGCCAAATATTACTCATGTCCCCACCCATTTGTGAATTAAATATTCAACTTTGATTCTAGGACATTCCTCATGTCTCCCACTCACCTAATCATGTTTACTTTCCATAATCATGATTATTCTAAACCCCTAAATTAATCTCACTTCTAAGCTATAAATAGAGTCTCACACCTCTTTCAGAATAAGCTTGAATATCTTGTCAGAGTTCTTGCATCCTTTAAGCGTAGAACATCCCTCGCACATCCCTCCACCTCATCTTCATTCCCAAATAGCCCCATTTTGATTATCCCAAATCCATTATCCCCTTTATCCATTGTTGTAAAGTAATTTGATCTTGTTGCAGAGAATGCCTTGCTCTAGTTTGAGGGAAGCACCTACATGTCACACAATTATGGGTCATCCACACTTCATTTCCCATTCCAATGTTTGCTAAGGAATCGTGAAGGAGGAGGCATCTATCTAGTTACTTTAATTTCTTGATTATAATTGTATTGTACTAGCTCACAAAACCATCTACAGTGGTATTTTACATAATGGGAACCAATTAACGATTAGCAGAAGACACCAGACGGTTCTCTCTACACTTATTCCATTACACTAGCATGAGATTGCCCCAAAAACCCGCATGTCAACATAATTTAAAAGATCCTTTATACACTCTTTTCCTCATCACGGATCAGGTGCACATGTTCCTTTTTCACATTTTTTTATTTTAAATACTCCTTTACATGCTTTTTTTACACATATGCATGTGTATTTGACTACTTGTCCGCTTCTCTTCTATAGGTCCTTCTGTATGGGAAGCGATAGTCAACATCATCCATGTCACACACATCAACATTGACAAAAGGTATATCGAGACATCTACACATGCGTTTCTGACCTAGGTTCATTTTCATCATCACTTTTTACACTTTTTACGCTTTTTCCTCCTTAGCATCCACATTTCACTTTTTTATCACTCCACGCTCTGTCTAGTCCCTTGGCACACTTACATCATCGACTTACATGGTTATCAGGTACGCATCTCTATCTAATTTATGTTACCAAGATTTTTGCTCACCAACATAAAGTGGGGGAAAATGTAGACACAAAATCACGCACTTTGGGTAATTATTTAGTCCTAATTACATAATACTATTAATATGATTCCCAAGTAAGAATGATACTATTTAACCCATGTCTTTGGCCACCTTTCTTTCCTTTTTGTCACTTCTCTTGGTCTTACACTTCTTCTTTCTCAGTCTTTCTTTTCATACTTCAGCATTTTTCATCTTGGACACCAACTCCCAGCAGGATGCCAGCATTAGGCGCCCTCGTCCCCTCTATGTTCCCTTTTCCTCTTTGTAATTTACTCACACTTTTTGGGTCCATTTTAGCCATTTGAGCATCTTATCTTTTTGGTATTCGTCCTTTTCAAGGTTAATTATGAAATTCAAGCAAATGAATCATATAAATATAAAGTTATGTGATCATAATAAGGGACCAAACAGTAAGCATTAGCCATCATCACCTAAATTTTCATCCATCAAGGCATCTAATAGCTCCACTTCATCCATCTAGCTTCATTACAAGGTACACAAGGGTTATTTTTTTGCATCACACTTCATAGGAGGGAAGTTCATTCTATTCCATACACACATTTGTTACATTCTACATCTAGTTATTTACTTGTTATCCAAGTGCGACTGACACAAGAGTAACCTAAGGCACAATTCCACACACACATAAATAACTACATTGGGTCTGAGATGTATTTCAACACTCAATTGTAAGTCCACCATTGTGGCTACTAAGGACAGTCTGACCCCTTATTTTGCATCTTTCTTTTTTAGGATTTGATGTCTATTTAAGGGTTTTGTAGGTTCATTCTTCATTGTAGATTTCTAGCGAATCCAAAAATTACTGTGTGAATCCATAGTGACAAAATGTGAGCATCAACGAACATTTTGTGACCCCATGAATTCAAGTTTCTGACCATTTTCATAGACCCTAGTGCCTAGGATCAGTACCTCGTCACCCATGGGCACCTGTGGGTGCCCATGTCCCTCTCCAAGAACCCATGTCAAGCCTGTTGCTCCAGTTATGCAATTATCTGAACTCCATTGTGATGGTCAGAGCTTCACATTTCTTTGTCTTCCAGCTTTGTGCACTTTCCAAAACTCGGTGAATCAGCTAAGGCATCTCACCCTTCTTTGCACATTAGGGTTTCCTTATTTATTGCTTAGTTTTTTTGGTATATTTATGTATTTCATTATTACATTCATTTATTGATACTATAGCATCGGATTAGGCTCATATATTTATATTTTAGCTTAATCACTTATGTGTAAAATGTGAGAGAGCTCGAGACAATAAAATGGAGCACATATACAAGATATTATCTAGTTAGGAACAATATGGGCCACAAAATAGGTGTGGGATATGTATGTATTTAAGTCCAAAAAATTTATTTCTATATTTACATTCATGTCTTAGACTTATCTAACACTTAAACATCATCCGATCAAAATCCTTGACACTGTAAAAAATATATAAGTAATAAATAACAAAGTTTGATTTGCTGATAAAATCTACTTTTTTCTCATATGACCAACCATTGGAGGGGGTCTTGCTATCCTAAAATTACTCAATATTAATGTGAAGCGTGGATGCTACAAAGTGCTACAATAATCAAACTGTTTGGTTGGGTTTCAAACCTAGAACATATTGGATTTTCCCCATCATTTTTTTCGGTCCCTTTAGGCTCAAATTGCACTCACGTGAATAATGTGATTGAGATCAATATGATAAAGTCAAACTGAGATAGTAGATATTATTTGGTTAGAAATATTTTGAGTCATGGAATAGGTGTGAGACATGTATGCATTTAATTCCCATTTTTTATTTCCAAATTTCCATTCATGGGTTCGTCTTATCCAACAAAATAAATGATGTTTAATTAAAAACCTTTACGCCATAAAAATTAAATAAAAAATAACAAATCATGATTTGAAAATAAAATATACATGTCACTCATATGACCTACTGCTATAGGGGCTCAATTATTAATTTTTGTTCACACAGCCCTTGTTTTCCTACAATTACTCAAGTTGGTCATTTGTGATTGTGCAATCTCATTTGACTCTTGTATCTAACACATATACACAGTATGCGGAAGTTTTAATTCTTTGGTTTGTTTCAAAAGAAGTGATGACCTCATGAAAATATTTTTTGTTGTTGGATAAAATAAAATTGTTTAATTTTTGAAATAAAAAAATCTTATTTTCCAAATCTTTAATATATTATAGAAATCTATCGGTCTCTCATATGACCAATCGCTACAAGTTCTTAATTATTGAAGATTGTTCACAAATCACATGTTTACTATAATCATTGTGGAGGGTTTTATACCCATAACCTTTTTTATTCCTCTCCCATTTTTTGGCCTCTTTAATCATAAATTGCACTCACGTGAATAATGCGAGAGATTGTAATGATACAGTGGCACACATATAGTGTATGTTATTCGGGTAGGAAAAATTTGAGCTATGGAATAGGTGTGGGACATGCAAGTGTTTGATTTCCTCCTTTTAATTTCCAATTTTCCATTAATATCTTTGTCTTAGCTAAAAACTTTAATGTCGTTCACTTGAGAACCTTCATAACATAAATATATAAATAACAATCCCATTTCATTTCAGTGGTCATTGATGGAATAGATCACCAGGAAAATTGATGAGGAAAACCCTAATCACTACCAAAATAGCTAGAGATAAACCCTAATTGCATATATGCATGAAATCGGCACCATGGCATGTGAAGTCCACCCCAGATATTCTTGTCTCTAAAGGGTCTTGTATGATGTTGAAACGAATTGCCATTACGTTGAAGTTTGTATTAACCACCCAAAAAAAATAAGGGTTGACATTATAAACAACTATTAACATTAGAATTATTGATCAATTGCTACTTGCATTATGATATATCTCCATAATCCATTGGTTGTACGACCTGCACACTACCCCAACTTATTCCTTCAAATGAATAACATAAATGTCACAGTCGTAAAAAAGAAGAATTTCATATTGGTTCCCTGAAAGAGCCTTCTCCACTCTCAAACCCCTTCTTCATCACCCCTCTTCCTCCTGCAATGTTTCACTCCCTAAAATTTAACTTTTACAACACATCCCCTTCGATGTCTCCATTGCACATTTCACGTGTGATTGCTAGTTTAGGAGGACTCAATCAAATTGATTTATTCATTTAATAATTTTTAAAATAAAATCTATTATTATTATTATTTTAGTTTTCCCAAGATTTTTTTCTAAAATTTTAATATAAACTTTAGTTTTAACAAGTTTGAATGGAAACATGAAATTTTCAATTAAATAACTATAAACATGAAGTACAAGTAAATCATATTTAAAAAATGAGTGAACGAATCACATTCTGAATGCCATATAGGCTAATGTAGAGAAAACTAACAGCTTAACAACTTAAAACAATTTTTCAATGAAAAATAGTGAAATAACAAGGAATAAAAAACATTAAACAATGTGGGCCACAATAAGAAAAGGTGGACAAGGAGGGGGATCATCAAGTTTATCACCACATCCTCCCCATTGCTACTATGTGAGTTAATAGAATTTTTTGGGATCCATTTGTCATCTTTAGATCTTTTTCTTTTTCTTTTTAAGTAGCATTCTGACAAGCAAAAATAATCATAGCCAAATGAGGGAATTTCTCCAAAAATAATTCCACCCACCCAATAAAATTGTAAATTAAGAAACAGGGGCGAAAGCCTGATTAACTTTAATAATCTGAATAAACCAAAAATACAATGGAGTGTTGCAATTCTTATAGGAATTGAACAGCCATGTGCAGACAAAGAAATAGGTTGCACAGGTAAAAGTAAACTCACAACAGCTTCCAAAATACATCTGGGAAGCACATAAATTGTTATAACAATTATGACTGTGAAAATAAAATACAAATATGGTTTAAAAACCATATAACAACATACAACAATAATATGGTTTATAATATAACCATATAACATTATTATTTAATTAAAAAATTAATTAAATAATCAATTTATATTATGCAGAATTAACCTAACACTCCCCCCTTAGTTGTGCATTGTCTCAAGAGATGAGGAGAGGAACTCTCTGAACAACTCAAACTTGTCACATGCAAGTGACTTTGTGAATATATTTGACCATTGTTCAGCTGTTGGAAAAAATTTAAGCTTGATGTTATGCTTCAACACATTTTCACGTACGAAATGAACCTATACTTCAATGTGCTTTGTTCTCTCATGAAAAATTAGATTGAAAACAAGTTTGAGAAAACCTTCATTGTCAACATACATGGTGATTGGTTTGTCCTATGGTATTCCAAGTCCTTCTAGTATGCGACGTAGCCAAATCACTTCACAGATAGCTTCTCCTGCAGAACGATACTCAGATTCTATCGAAGAGTGAGAAACAAAGTGTTGTTTCTTGCTTCCCCATGATATTGGTCCAGATCCCATACAAAACACAAATCCTGAAGTGGATTTTCTGTCATCAATATTTCCTACATGATCTGAATCTGAATATCCAGTCAAGAAGAAGTTAACGTTCTTCTTGTATTCTAGACCAAGATCCATTGATCCTTTGAGATATCTCAAAATGTTCCTTTCTTCTTTCCAATGAAAAACTTTGGGTTCATGCATGAACCTAGATAGATAGCTCACTACAAAGCTGATATGTGGTCTAGTGTAGGTCATGTAAATGAGACTCCCAATCAACTGCCGATAGAGAGTGGCATTTACCTCAGGAGATGGATCTGAAAAAGATAACTGCAATCTGTTCTCCATGGGTGTAGCAATTGGTGTGCAATCCATCATCCTAAATTTCTTGAACGTTGTCTTGGTATATTTCATTTGAGAAACAAAAATGTGATTCTCTTTCTGTCATACTTCTAATCCAAGACAATAATCTATCAGCCCGAGATCGGTCATGTCGAACGATCGATTAAGATCTTTCTTCGTTGCATCAATCATCCTCATTGAACTGTCAGTGATGACTAGATCATCGACATAGACAATGATAATCACAATCTTCCCCCTTTCTTTTTGAGGTAAAGATTGGACTCGTATGGATTTATAAGAAAGCAATGTTGTATGAGATGCTCATCAATCTTGATGTACCATGCCCGGGGTGCCTGTTTGAGGCCATATAAATATTTCCTAAGTCTGTATACCTTTACTTCTTGACCAGGTACTACATATCCCTTAGGTTGAGTCATGTAGACTTCTTCTTGTAAATCCTTGTTCAGGAAGGCACTTTTTACGTCCTATGTCACACTCCCCTTTTGTCCCTCGACATATAAGCACCCTTTATTACATTTACCTAGCCATGACCCCCTTCACCCCACTAATATTAATTTAATTAAATTAATGCTTTATCCTCACTATATTTATTATTTAAATATCTTATTTAAATAATATCTACACATATAGTTCACTTAGACACCTCACCAAGCTAACTCAACCTAAGACCTATTCTTAGCAAGTTCCCATAACTAACTAAGACTTACCCAAACCCTAAAAATCAATGCCTACATTCCCTCTAACCACATTCCCGCATGCTCACAAGAGGCTCCGAGTCTAATCCGTGGGATAATGACACGAGATCCAAGGAAATCAGGAGGATCTCCCTAGTTTAGTAAACCTAGAAAATCCCTCCTTGACCGACGTTGGTTACCCCTAACCGTCGCCGGTTAAGCTGGACCGCCATCGGTTACCCCTTTTAACCCAAAACAACCTTATTCTCAAGGTTGGAACTTGGAAGCAAGAAATTTGATGAGAAAGAACACATATCAGAGAGATAACACATCTTCAGAGAGCCAATTCCAGTAAAAACTCACATCCAAGGAAGGAGATTGAGCATCTTCTCCTACACAGCCATCCCAGCCACGATCTGATCTATCCAAGCAAAGAGGAGTGTGCATGCAGCCCATGCAGAAGCTTTTCTTCAGTTGGTGATCACTTACAGCCTTCAAACCCATCATCAGCACCTCCATCCTTCACACACAGGCCTTCAGGAATGAAATCCAAGTAAGTATAACGTCATACTTCTCTGGTTTATTTCATTTCATCATTATTTTATCATCCATTGTTTATCTTGCTCCCTATTGAACTTCTCCAACATTTTCACCTCCATAGACCCATTAAAACCTCGCAAAAGCCTACTCCAGTCACCCAATACCTCATCCCGACCAACCAAAATCCTTTGTGCAATCACAAAGGAGACCAAAACCCTGTTCTGTCACATTTCCAGATCTCATAGTAATTGGCACCGGTTATACCTAACCGTCGTCGTCACCCCTGACTGACACCGGTCTCTGTGTTTGCCCACACAGCCTTAAACAGAGACCTACCCACCTAATTTTACCTCACCCTCATTCACCTGTGACCTACCTGAGACCTTTATTAAACCTACAGAGACCCAGAACCAATCATTTGACCTTTGGATTTTATTCTAGCTTAGCCTGTTAGATTAGATCTATTTTCTTATTGTGTTTTAAGTGAGATACCTAAATCATTTCAAAATAAAAATAAGATTTACTTTGTTTACAACATTAATTTGTTTAAAACAGTGGACTGACAGCCATCTAGGAAGTATCATACTTCCTGGATCTAGCTTACGCTAGGCAGTTCACTGCCCATATTGTTTAATTCCTTCTGGTGGTCTTATTTTCATTACAGGTAGTTCCTCCTAGCCAAAAGGAAGCTCTCACGATCATATGTGGATTCAGAAGTCATACACGCAAAACAACCCATCAACCGACATTTGAACAGGTATTCCTCCTACGCCCGTTACCCTATCTATTTCGTCAACACTTCAAAGAAACAATCTAAGAAAAAGGTGAAACATTTTGGCACACCCGGTGGGACCCATCCGGGGTTCCTTGCATTTCATTGATTCCTAGGAAAAAAAAATTGTGTTTTTTTCCCTTCTAAAAATCGTACACACTAATTTTCTTCCCTGGTAATCCACATCTCCTTTCTATTTGCTCTAAAGGAAAATTTTCTTTTGGTGTAATTAAAAAGAATCATTTCTTCATGTTTTCTGCATTGTAGTGAAAGAGCATCCCTCTTCCTCTTCATCTTATTGTGTCATCCAATTTCACATTTTTTATTTGGGTTTTAAAAAAATTGCATTCCATTCTGATTTATTACATTAGCTCACATTAATTGAGGGCAACCTATACACTGGAAGTCATGACCAACTGATGGTTGACAAACGAATCATAGAAAAGCACTTCTATCCTTTTCTCTTTCTTTGAGTCTTACCAAACCACACAAAAATTCAAAATACATACATTCTTAAACAACATCCTACCTGGAAGAAGTTGTAGGTGATCACACGATCACAGCATAGTGGGCACCCAGCTCGCTGCTCTGTCGAGTCATACTTCAGAGCGAAGCCTGCCCCCACCATAACATACCTGAAACCTCACCCTTTAGATCTCCTTCTTTGTAGGAAGCCATCCTCACCAAAAACTCTATTTCACAATTCATGTGTCAGTCCCTAAATAGCATAAGCTAAACAAACATAATAGAAAGGGCACTCCTAGGATCACATTTTCTTAATGTTTCTGCTTGGCTTGTGTTTTGAGGTGAAATATCATGTTCATCACCTTTTTTGTTCATCCTTGCACGCTTCTCATCATAGTTGGTGTATTCTGGCTTCACCTGAGTGTGCCTGAGCCATATCATCATCATTTCCAGAATTTTGGGTCTGATTCTACATCATATTTACATTCACAACCACTTTCTTTCATCACTATTTCAATTTCACAGTAACCGTCATCGATTACCTCTGACCGCCATCGGTTACACCCAACCAACGTCGGTTCCAGGTCTTTTTTCTAACCTACTCAAAAGGAAATTTTCACTTCACTTTCTTCCACTTTCCACAGTCTCTGTCACTGTCATTTTTCCCATTGACATTTTACACATCTTCAGATTTGGCATACCTGTCATATTTTACCTTCTGCCTCACTATTTACTCACTGTCCATTTTCTAAAGTGACCAGTAGTGGTTACCCCTAACCAACGTCAGTTTTCCCTAACCGGCATTGGTTAGTCTATTTCACATTCCACCCACCATTTGTTACTTCATCCATTTTTTATCACCAGATTCACCTATTCTTGTTGTTCTCTGTATCATTTACAGAGAAGCATCCCTACTAGATCAATACTGGTTCACATGGTGCTGACCCGAAGATAAGCAAGTGCCCTTGTGTTCCATGCCAATTACCAACCACTCCCACCTAGTCCTTCACCACCTTCTATTTTATCACTAGCCATGGATCCCATCCAGCCTACTACTATTACTACCAGAGATGATGAGTTCACACGACTCCTTGACCAGAACCCTACCGCCATGCAATTTTACCTCTCTCACTCATCCACTCGAGACGCCTTGGGTCAATTGATATATGGCATGCCCGTATCTATCCCCCCGACTCTTGCACCCACTTTTGCATCGGCCCCATCTGGCTCAGTGCTACCCGCATCCACCTTACCCCCAGTCATTTCGTAGTTAGGTTCTATACCCGCCATGACTGCCATGTTTGTTATCTCTGTGGCACCCATTAGATCCACCATACCCTTGACGACTACCCCAAACACAACCTCATCCACCCCTAATGTCTCACACATACCTGTATCTACATTCCCACCTCCAATGTCGATGACTCCTACCCCATTTCAGAACATGGTTCTTTCCATTCCACAATCATTAGCCCCTATTACCACTAGGGTTACCACAACCCATCCACCCCCATATACATAGTACCAACAACCGCCTGTTTCATCTATTATTCATTCCGGGTATGTACCCCCTATTTCATTACCTTCTTCTCCACCACCTTACATGGCAGCCCCATACACTAGAATTCCACCCCCATTATATGCCCAAAACTAACCTCCTCACGCTATAAGAGGCATCCAATCATCAAAACCCACCAATGACCTAATTAAATTGATGTTGGACAAGATACAGACACTGGAGGCATCGGTTTTTGGCTCCCGTAACACTCTCACCTACGACAAGATTTACAACGAGCCTATTCACCCATCCATTCCTATCCGTTCATACCCTGTGCATTGGGAAATGCCTAAATTCGACTGCTTCAATAGCAAGGAAGACCCACAACAGCATTTGCACTCATTCAAACATGGGTGTTATCTGATCGCTCATGATGATGCCCTACTTTTTAGAACTTTTCCCATGTCCCTCACTGGACCTGCATTAGATTGGTATAGTGGGTTACCTAAACACTCTATATTTTCATTCAATCAAATTTCCTAAGCTTTCTTGGATCATTTCTCTATCAATATCGCCAAGAAGGTTACCATGACTGATCTATATTCCACACGTCAGTACGAGGATGAATCTATCATAGATTTTGTCACTCGGTGGCACAACCTGATCAATCAACTTACCTTCCAACTGCCACAAACTGAACTCATCGAGATCTTCACACGAGCTTGCGCCAGACATATCTCCCTGACCTTGTAGGTCCAAACTTTCTGAACATTCAATGAAGCATTCACTATGGCACAAAAGTTAGAGATTCGGGCCATCGAAGAGAAGAAAATCCAATTACAAAATAAGAATTCGACATTCAAGTCGAATGAAACATCTTCTTCTTCCAAACCACCAACCAATTATTCAAAGGCTAAGGGTACCGCTAACACAGTGGTACTCAAGGCCAGCCCAGCTCATCCATCCAATCAGGCTACACCATCATCTAATCTATCACCTATCCAGGTTTTTCGATTAAGACAAGAGTAGTGAAAATATACCCCAATTGGGGAACCTTACTCTTCTCTCTTAGAAAATCTTATCAAAGCTGGAGCCATCACCCTTCCACCCATAAAACCACACACTGGTTTTGACCCTGCTCGCCCCATGCCTGCATGGTATAAAGAGCATGATTTATGTAACTATCACCGAGTGAAGGGTCATAGTGACAGCAACTACACCACTTTCAAGAATATTGTCCAAGAAATGCTTGAGAAAGGCGAGTTAACTATGGATAATCCCAACGCCACCCCCAACCAAAATCTACAAATCTCCAAAAAACCATGCCCCTTCATCCAATCAAATCGGTGAGACATCTACTCACGATACCCATACCCGTGAGGTTCACGCAATCTTTAACGAGGTACTTGTCACCTCTCAATTACCTCACATCCCTTCAATAGAGGAAATCCTAGCCCAAAATCCTCCTTCCACATTAGAACCAACCTCCATTGTTCCTTCACCAATAGAGGAACACATTTCATCTCCTTCATCACCAACGGAGGGGTCTTCCACTAACATCGAGCCCCTCTCACCCCTAGCTTCTCCACTAAGAGAACCTTTACCTACATTACCTCCTCCACCCACAGAGGAACACCCATTACCTCCTCCACCCACATAGGAGCACCTATCTTTTCCTCCACTTATAGAGGAGCTCCCATCATCTCATCCACCCATCATAGACCCAGTTGAGATACCTTTTCCTCTTGGCGAGCATTCTCCATCAGCTACCCAAAATCCAACAGATCTACTTTCACCTCTCCTACCCACAGAAGTTGAAGCTGGCCAATTCCCCATCTCTAAGATGCATTTCATAGGAATTCCCATTAGGTCCTCACCAACTCCACCCACAGATATTTCATTCTCATGTTTGGTCGATCACTTAGATTATGTGGATAGGGCTTTATTATGGGCGGCGCCTCTTACTCCCTGTCTTAACACAGATGTAGCGATCCCTCGCTGATACCTCCACTATCTACCCAAACACATTTCGACCCATCAAACCAACTACAACCACTGTTGTCGCAACCCCTTCCACGATATCTGTTAGCACTCACACCACACCCTTACCCATAACCCGACCTACATCTAAACCCAAACTCATACCAACTACATTTGCCTCCACTAAACCTATTACTACTTTAGGGGTCACCCCGACCACCAGCCTTACTCATCCACCTATTAAACTGGATTTAGCTACATCCTCCAATGTCAATACCACACCTACCCCGACACCCAAACCAAAGAAACAAACTCATCGACCTCATACCCTGACCGCACCAATCACACCCGCACTTGTCTCGTCTACCATAAGACCTCAAGTGCCCAACATGGTCAAGCACCCTTCACCCATCTATAAACCAATAACACAACAACCCATTCCTTCCACACAAACCTCTAACCTTCTTAGGCACATAACACGACTCATACCCGCACTTGCAGTCTCTTTACCACCAATACCTTCAACTATCGCTTCACTACCCACTACACTTCATTCATTGTACCTCACGCCCCAAGTACGACCTTTGTCATCTACCTTCACAACACCCCCGTTATCCCCATGGGTAACTCACCCTCTTCCTCCATTTGTTTTTCCTTCTATACCTCGTACACCCACATCACCTTTACCCAAGAAGGTGTGACCCAAAAAAAAAACCCCACTACCCCACAACAAGGTAGTCACAACAACCCCACACCCTCCTACCCATCCATCTACTATACCCCTACCCAAACAAACCTGACCGATACCTCAAACCACACAGGTACCTAAACCCATAGCTTGACCCATCCCTGCTCTTCCAAAAATAATTCCCCGATAGCGAACCACACCTACACCCAAACCCACATTCACTTCCCATTGTGATCCACTAACAGGGTCCTATGCCAAAATTTTAACCAAACTCCTCGAGACTTCCATTATCACATTACCGCCACTTCGACCTTACGGCCCCCTCAAACCCAAGCCCAAAGAGTTTGATGATACTAAAATTTGTGCATACCATTGTGTACCAGGGCATGATGTGGAAAACTACAAGGCCTTGAAAGTCGTCCTTATCTAATTGTGTCCACCAGAAACCAACTTTGACGACGATGACCTTCTTGACAAGGATCTTTCTTCACCAACACCCATTCCCACACTACCCACTCAACAACCACAACCTCCACCCTCACAGCTCCTAGAGCCACCCTCAAGATTTGAAATTAACATGGTTCACATCAGAGAACTTTCCATGCCACCACCCAAATGTCATTGCACCCAACTAACCTCACAGGGATTTTCTCCTCCAGTAGGTTTTTTCCCTTCATATCATTATACCACTCACCCTACACCTTCTCCATTTACCAGCTTCCCTCAAATCAACATGATACATGTCACTACACGTGCACAAAAGGCCAAAGAAAAGGCAAGATGGCCCACCAACCAATCCTATACCCAACATACCATCTGCACCCATACCTAAAATAACTATCCGCGGCCCCACATACCCCATTTCTAATGGCGTCACACATCGCACCATGCTCAAACAACTATACCAATCTCCCCTCAAAATGTCCTTATACGACCTCATTCAAACCTCAGAATCCCATCATCAAGCTCTCGTGGAGGTTCTTCAATCTATTGAGGTTTTACCCAATGACCCTACACCCGTAGCCTCCATTATCACACCCCATCATGTAGCCTCTCTCACCAAATTACCACCTTCATCCTCACCTCACCTTGTTTACCAAGTGGCCTCCCTTAGCTTCTCAGAGGAAGAGATCACGCCATACCAAAATGATAACCCAGACCCAGCCCTCTTCATCTCTGTCCACATTGATGACATACGGGTACGCTATGTGATGATTGATGGAGGCACTAGCATTAACATCATTTCATCCCATGCATTCTCTCAAATGTGCATACCTGACAATTACATGCATAAACATCTAGTCATGTTGCATTCATTCAATGATGATATCACTTCCACACTAGGCACTGTCATTCTTCACATTCGCGTGGGGCCCCGCACTGTTCCTAAATTGTTTTATGTTTTGGAGGGGGAATTCCAATATAAATTTTTGCTTGGTAGAGCCTAGGACTCCATGTTATGGGTTATGTTCCTTCCACTTTGCATCGTTGTGTGAAATTTGAGCATGAAGGACACACTTATACCATTCCAGCTGACCCATCACCTTTTAAAACATGCAACATGCTTTACCGACCCAATGATGTGCTCATACCTGTCAAGCGTCTACCTCCGCAACCAATACCGCTTCACCTACACCTCCACCTACTTGTACAGCCGATACTTTCACCGCACATACCGCCTCTATTGCTACTACTGCTATAACCTCCATGGCTGACCCATTAGCTACCCAATCCATTAACTCCACCTCCACATCAACCTCCGACACATCATCCATACCAACTACCTACATACCAACCACTGATCCCTTGGAAGTTGTTTTTCAATGCCTCACTCTGGGGGAGTACCACCTATATAGTGTCAACACATTCCTTACTCCGCATGAGTATGGAAGCCTTCACCAATACCCTCACTATGATCACCATATAGGAGAATGCCTCCTTTATGGTCCTCCTCATCTTCGTACTAGTCTCACCTGTGGGGGACTTGATACTACCACTTACACACCTGAACCACCATCATAACCCCGCCCATTTTCCGCTGACTTCCAATCACTTACCAATCACCATTTCACCCACACCTTCCCACACCACTATGTGTGGAAGGGTTTTGGTTTTGGCTTTTACAAGCAAGGCCGCCATACCGTTATTCCATGTACCACCCGCAAACATAATTACTGTAGTGGTATCAGTTTCCCCGAACCTCCTACCAAACAAGCCCGCATTGAACTCATTGAAGAACCTAGCCCTTTTTCACCTTCATCACCACCCTCACTAACGGAGTCAATGGATCCTAAATCTATCCCTCCTAACTTTTTTTTTCATAAACAACATTTCCTTATTGCCTTTTACTTATCAACGCAAAGGCGAGGCCCCTTCCACTCTCCCATTCCTGTATCCTGAGATGATCGATGATGACACACCTACCATTAACGTCATTCAATGTCAGGATGATGAATCCATACTCACCTACCTTGGTGTAGAAGACTCATATATTCATCGATTGTTACCCTCTGAGACACAAACCATGTTGAATGAATCGACTATCGAAATCAACATTCATACTCAGGATGACCTGCACATCCTAAAGATCAGACAATCTTTAGATGCTGCTGACCAGGAAGCCCTAACTTATTTTCTCCGAGATCATAACCACACTTTTGCTTGGTCTTATGCAAACATACCTGGTATTGACCCCACCATAGTGGTCCACAATATCTTAACCATTTCCAATGCCAAACCTATCAAACAAAAGCTGAGGAAAATGCACCCTCGCATTGCTCTTCTCGTCAAAGAAGAACTTCAGCGCCTTATTTCTGTTTCCTTCATCTTACCCATTGATTATCCTCATTGGATTTCTAACATTGTCCCTGTTACTAAAGCAATAGGGGGACTCCGCATTTGCATGGACTTTCGTGACCTCAACCTAGCCTACACAAAAGATGATTTTCCCTTACCTGGTATTGATCAACTGGTTGACCTCACCGCTGGTCACGAGATGCTCTCACTCATGGATGGCTTCTTAGGTTATAACCAAATTTTTCTTACTCCAGTAGATTAGCACAAGACCGCATTCATTACCCCTTGGGGAACCTTTTGCTATCAAGTCATGCCTTTTGGCCTTAAAAACACTGGTGCTACATATCAACATGCTATGACTTACATCTTCCATGATATCATGCATCGCATATTGGAAGATTACGTGGATGATCTCTTGGCCAAATCTAAATGTCGCGCCGAGCACCTCGCCGTCCTTGAAACCATCTTTGACTGCCTCATTAAATATTGTGTCCACCTTCAACCTAAAAAGTATGTGTTCGTGGTTCTCTCACGAAAGCTACTGGGATTTATTGTTTCCCTCCGTTGTATAGAAGTTGACCCTATAAAAGTCAAGGCCATTCTGGAAATGCCTCTGCCCACTAACCTCAAACAACTCTGTAGCCTACAAGGTAAATTACAGTTCATTCACCATTTCATTTCACAATTATCTAATCGGTGTCAACCATTTCATCATCTGCTTAGGAAGGATGTCTCCTTTAAATGGGATGATAACTGTCACAAAGCTTTTGAGGCCCTATAATAATACCTTCTCCAACCACCTGTACTCATTCTACCTAAAGATGATCAACCTTTTTACCTATACATATCAGCTACCGATCATTCCTTGGGAGCCATGCTCGCTCATCACGATGAACAACACAAGGAGCAAGTAGTTTATTACATAAGCCATACTCTTTTGGACTATGAAACCTGATACAACCATCCAGAAAAGCTTTGCTTAGCCTTAGTTTTTGTTGCTACCAAACTCCGCCATTACCTACTCAACCATAAAACCTATGTTGTGACCAACACCGATCCTTTACACTTCATGTACGCCAAAACTTATCAAAATCAGCATGCCGCGCGATGGCTTATGCTTTTAGTTGATCTTGACCTCAAATTCACTCACCAAAAGTCCATTAAGGGTCAGGCTATCACCGACCAACTGGCTGATGCACCTATTTTCGGGGACCAACCCTCTAATTTTGACTTTCCTGATGAGTCAATTGTTACTCTTTCACTGGACGAACCCCCTTACCAAATGACATTGTTGTTCAATGGTTCCAAGTGTTAGCGTGGGGGTAGGGCTGGTGTTATCCTCATTCCTCTAGATGGATAACCCATGCCTTTGTCTTTCAAACTAGACTTTGAATGCACCAACAATATTTTCGAGTACGAAGCGCTCGTACTAGGTCTCTAGGCTACATATTTCCTAGATGTTAAATCAATCCACATCTTTGGTGATTCACAATTGGTTGTAAACCAAGTCAATGGTATGTACCAATGTCGTAACGAGATACTTCAAAAGTATAAACATCATGTAGACATACTTTTGACCACCTTTGAACGTTACACCCTTCAAACCATCCCACATTCAAACAACAAATTTACAGATGCCATGGCCTACTTAGCTTCCCAAATACCCGCTTCCCCTGCCGATTCCAAAATATTTTGTCACCGTACAATACCTCCATTCCCCTTCTTATTTACCTCATGATGTTTACTCGATCGGAAATGACACCCCTGACCCGAGTGACCTTTGGTATAAACAATACTCCGACTACCTTTCCCTCTTCATCTTACCTCCTAATCTCACCCGTAACAGACAATGTGCTTTCCTTAAAAAGGTCTCCCGTTTAATTATCCTAGGGGGAATCCTCTATAAGCACGGCTTTGATGGTATTCTCTTACGATGCATCACAAGTTCTGAAATTCCTTATACCATTAAGGAGGTTCATGATGGCATATGTGAAGGTCACTTTAGTAGCCTTGTTGTTGCTAAGCATATTCTTTTCCTACACTATTACTAGCCGACCCTTAACCATGATTGTTGCAAACTATGTCAAATGCTATGTGAAATGTCAACAACACTCCAATCTTCATCATACACCCAGTCATGCCTTACAAGTCACTCGTGACCTTTGGCCCTTCTCTCAATGGGGTTTGGATCTTGTCGAAGATACAATCCTCATTCTTCCCAATGCCATCAATGGATCATAACTGCTACTGAATACTACACAAAATGGGTGGAAGCCATACCACGAAAGCTGAGAAAATATGTGAGTTCATTAACCATCACATCATTTGTTGCTTTGGTGTTCCTCATCGCCTCGTCACTGACAATGGAAAATAATTCAAAAAAAAAAACATTGTAAAAACTTTGCGATGCCTTCGGCATTCAACGTAGCTTCTCATCACCTTATTACCCATAAACCAATGGCCAGGCCAAATCCACTAACAAAACCCTCAACAAAATTCTCATGAAAGTGCTTGACGATACAGGAAAGGATTGGCATACACACATTCCTTTTGCCCTATGGGCATACCGCACTAGTATTCACACTTCCACTGCGGCCACACCCTTTTCGTTGGTCTACGGTATAGAGGTTGTTCTACCTCTCAAAGTACAGATCCCCTCACTTCGCATTTCTCTCCATGACATGCTTACTGATGATGACTTTCGTCAGGACCCCTTAGCACAACTAGAGTTATTAGATGAAGATCATCTTAACGCTCTAGATCACCTTCAATTTTACCAACAATGTATCAAACGTGCTTATGACAAAGGTGTTGATGAACAAACCTTCCAATTCGGTGACCTTGTCTTGAAAGAAAATCAACACGTAACCAAAGCAAAAAAAAGTAAACGAGGAAAATTTGCTCCTAATTGGCTTGGACCATACATCATAACTCATACCTATGGATCGGGTGCCTATCATTTGTCCTCGCTTGAGGGAAAACCAAAACTTGAGCCCCTTAACGCATTACATCTTCAACCATTCTATTGTTGACTTGTTGTCCTACCTCACCCTTTGTCTCTTTACAGGCTCATCCCTTGAGCGTTATCCACTCCATACACCACCCTAATGATTCAACAAGAATCATGTGAGTACCCATCATTTTTTATCTTCTCTTGAATATGTGTACCATGGCACTACACATAGCATGATTCCCATGGATAATTTTAATCTATCTTTAGATGAGATCCCATAGTCATTCCACCCTACCTTTTGAACAAGAGTCCTATCCATCACCTTGGTCTTGTCCATGATTTCAAAGACCTCCAATGGGACCAAAATCCTTGAGTCAAACTTCTAATAAAAAAAGATGACTCCCTCAAAAGTACATCCTCCTCTTGACCATATTGCTACTATAAATAAACTACTCCCTCAAAGGACAGCTATGTGAAGCTTTCAAAAAAAAAGAAAGAAACCGAAGCTTCCCGCATCGCTTAGCTTCACGAAGACCTCAAGGAGTACTATACGTACCCAAAATTGTAAGGTACTACACTTCCAGAACAACGTAACACGTGCCCAAATGATGATAATGGTCTCCTCGCAAGGTGTTTGGGATCCAGAAAAGCTCCCCAAGTGTGCGTTAACATCCCGCATGCCCGTTTAGCCCCTGCGTGCTTTGTTGTTCTCTTTTCCCCTCTTTTCTTCGCGTTTTATTCTTCAGTGACGAAACCGCTGCCCTGCCTGGGCGGCGATCTTGTGACTGCCACCCAGGAAGGGCGGTGGTCCTTCATGCGTTTTCTAGAATGTTCTTTTTAATGTGACTCACGTAAATTTCAACGTTTACCAACTTTTTTCACCGCCTTTGGCTTGCATTAATGATTCTGGTTCCCTGGAATAGTGTTTTGGCTTTGTTTATGGTTTAAGAGATCAATTTGGTTTTTACCTTTGGGTAAATGGAAATGTTATAAATAGTTGGCTTGTGCTCAGGCAAATGGCCCCTCAAATTTACCTCTCAATTTCTCATTTCAGTAGTTCAGTCTTTTATTTTTCTTAGAATTCATAGTTTAGTTCATTGCATGCTTAGTTAATGTTATTTTTCTATTAGAAAGCCACATATCCATCTTGTGCAAATGTTGTCATTACTTCATGCAATCCATTGAAATAGAGCAACTTAATTCTCAGTAGGAAGCCATTAAAGTTGCAGGTTTTGCTCGTCAAATAGGACAGTTTTAGGTTCTGGATGTTTTATGTTGCATTGACTCGCAATAAATCCCGCTAGGAATTGCATAAGCCAAGCTCTGTACTCTTGTGCTATCCCTCTCCTACTCGTATTGTATTCAGTCTGCATTCTAAGTTACCTTTGTTCCAAAATCTACTCCTTTTGATGCTAGCATTACATGCTTTTCTGGATCCACGTGAGCACAAAGAATGAGGAGATCACACTGAGGGGACAAAACCACACACACCATCAGATTTGCCACTGTTCTACAAAATCCAGGTTCTAGCTTTCAAAGTTCTAGTAAGAAGCATATCAAATAGAGTATCCAATCACTTTATTTCAGTCAATTTTACTTTTGATATTTGCAGGGAAGCTGTGGGGATTGATAGTTTATGAAAAACTATGATTCATTCCTCACTTCTGAGGTAGGATCGAGAGTCTTTCAAACAGATTAGATTAGTTATTTCATTATTATCAATAGATTCACAACTACACAAGCAAGTAGCTATACTCGGTTTCTTTGTTTGTTTTAAATTTGTCATTAGATTAGTTTTCAATTTCTAGATATATTAAAATAGTTCCTCCTTCAATTTCATTCATATAAATTCATCAGAAAAATACAAAAATAGAGGAGTCATATATGCTATAAATATACTTCACATAGTTAATTTTACTTTGCTGCATTTAGATTTATGTTGTTGCTTTTGTATGACAATCACGGGACCTAGAGAGCCCAGAGAATACGTATTCGAGCCAATCGTGCCCCAACCCAATCTCATCATAGCAATAACTGATATAGATCAGAATCTTAGGATCCAAGTCTTCTAAACAATGGAAAATTTACAACAGATCAGCCTCCAGTTAAGCGGGTTGAACATAGAACATGACCAAGTGCACACGTTCTGGTCAAATCAACCAAATTACAGATTACCCTAGATATATATTTGCATGACTGTGGAGGGGCTTGAAAGAGAGCAAACATTCGGTTGTGATCCTTTGGTCCCACAGCCATACATAGGAGACATTCTCATAGATATAGATACCAGCTTAAGAATTCAGGTTGCACAAACACCTGTGAGATACTCTGAAAAGATCACACAACTATTAATTTTGAATATAGAGGCTAAGAAAGCATATGACTATTAGATACTAGGGATTAGGGATTGAATCCACACATGACCATAGCAAGACCACAACGAATGTGAATCTACAGTTGTGACCCACAAATCCCATAGCCCAACGAATCCATAGGTGAATCAGACATAGATGTTGGGCTACGCACATTAGTATTCAGATCTACTCCACTTCCACCTATCATCATCGAATAGTTATCTTTATTAGACATAGCAGCTAATAACTCTAGGGAATTCTGGACTAGGCTAGATAATCACCCGTAGGGTCCACTATACCCATCATTCACCCTATGACCCTATCTGGAGATATACACAAAACTATCCCAGGTCATTTTCTACGTATTCCACAACCCATAGACCGAATCACACCAGAGCTCGATATTGATTGGAGCCTTCGAGTAGTCATCCTTTCCGATTAATCTATCACACCAGTTTAGGTTAGGAGGGCCTTCTTTGCCTTAGATTCGTAGTTTCCACTAGTTCTCGTCGAAGACATCAGATTTCCTAACTAGTTTGTCTGCATCCCATGCATATTCCATCCCCACCAGTTGTCTCGGCACAACCTCGAGAGGTCGAGTGCGAGGAAGAGTTACTTGTAGATTCCCACGCTCACTTGTCACTTTTCCATCATACAAAATTGGTGAACCCGACGTGAACTAAACAGTTCCTCCTCTTTTATTTTCACTTCTTCCTTCCACCTTCGCTCTTACCCATTATTCTGCGGGTATTCATATACCCCCCGAATATGTTGGGATTTGATGCATATGGTAGACCTCTCCTAGGTCTTGAAGCATACTACGCTCAACTGAATAGACAATCATCACCCTCACTCTTAGTATGGGTTGACAATTACTCGACTAACTAGTTTCCAACACAAACTCCATCTCCAAGGATCAGATATAACTCATCTTTCCAAACAGAGGAGTTGGATTAGCTCGCTCAAACACAATAAATAGATCCTTCAGGCTCGAACAATATGACGTTCACAGGAGAATTTGGTTCATCTCCTCAGGTACTGCTTAGACCACAAATTAGTAGACAATCTGACCCATACCTGGTTTTAGATGATGAACATTCGGTACGTTATGCCAGAAATGAAAAATGCTCTCAGAGTATGTACCCACCCATAGGGAGTTTACAAACGTAACCCGAGGTCTCTTTTCAAGAAAATACCTCCATGCCACTACATATAGGAAATTCCCTCAGGTAAACTTGGTAGGGCAGTGATCAATTCATAGCAGGATATCACATGCCTATACAACATCAGGATATACAACAAGCGCCACTAAGGCAAAATATCATGACTTCACCAAATGAGGTCATTTTAACTCTAGTAGAAAAAGTTAAGGGGTTGGAACTTGCTCAGGAAAATAACCATTCTCAATTCATATAGACAAGAAATTCTAATCCTCCACACCGTCCTAGCCAAGTAGACCTCCTCATAGGAATAGGCACGTTAGGCATGACCCCTCAGTATTCAAAATTAACGCCAACAAGAACCGCCATTTCTAACACCATTCTGATACCTCCTGGTCTAGTACAAAATAATCCATTCCTAGACAATACCCCTTCATACTTAAACATGTACTCCAAATCACCACAAGAGGACATGTTCTCCTCTCCCAGCATGTTTTCTCAAACATAGGGGCTTCCTTATGCCCCTGCCAACGCATACGCTATGCCATACCAACAACCCATTCCACCGCCACCCCCTCAGCAGGCACCATCAATGGTCGAAACCTATGCAATAGGGACTTATTCAGAATATTTGAAAGAACCCTTATACTTCACCATACGAAGCGTTATGCTTCCAATACCTCTTCCCGATTTTCCCAAATACAAAGGTGAGGGAGATCCGAATGCACATATCAAGGCTTACGCCACAGCTATTCGAGAACTACTCCCTTGGGATGGGGTTGTTGCTAAAATATTCCCCAAAACGTTGGAAGGTATCGCTCTCGATTGGTATTATAGAATACTTGAGGCTTCCATCCATTCGTTTAAACAACTCGTTTCAGATTTCATCAAGGCATTTGACATGAACAAACTGTTAAGAACATGAATTAGGGAATTCTTGCACATTAGGTAGGAACACAATGAATCTGTTGTTCATTTCATCCAGAGGTGGCATACAGTTCTTTATTCTTTAGCCAGTGCTCCAAATATGGACCAAATGGAACTATGCGATTTATTCCTTCATTCTCTCAGCAGAGAAGTGAAGGAAAAATCTAGAAGTTCCCACTAAGGACTTACGATGAAGTACTTGAGAGTGCTCTCCGAATAGATCAAGCGGCAATAGATAGCGGTTGTAAGACGTATGGAACAAACAGGAGGTTAATCACCTCCAACCAGAATACCACAGCTTATCCTACCACCACAAATACTAATCAAGGTATCCTTGATAAAAATTGCGGAGTGACAACAGATGGAGTAACTGATCAGCCCAAAAGGGTAAATGTTGTAAATACTCCACCACTAGTAAACAACCAACGAAATAACAACTTTACCCCAACAATCAATGCAGTGGATTTTAATCATCCACAACAACAACGACGACAACAGCGAAACCCTACACAGGGTCCAAGCCAAAACTCAACTAGATATCAAAACCAGAACCAAAACCAAAAACAGTAAATGCAAAACTTTAATCCTAATAGGCAATGGTTTGATCAGATTTTTGGGCCACAATATACACCAAACTAGCAGACTAGGAATTACAATCCTAACTTGTATTGTGGTTTTCACGAAATTCAAGGCCATGACACTAGAACATGTTGTGACTATAATAAATTCATGTAACGTTTTCCAGAAGAACAAAGACAACTTTTCATAGATATGTTCTTGGCAGATCCTACATCACCAGCACCAAATACTTTTACAGGGGTAGTTTCCCCTCAAAATGCACCCCTTAAGATCTTCAATGATCTGCTCCCAAATCACAACAACAACAGGTTAAATTCGAATGGGACAAACAAGGGTGTAATAACAGGAAACCACGATCATGAAGCCTCGACTTCACTAAATCCATTAGTTGCACCACAATTAGAGAGTCAACCGCGACCCAAGATAGTCGGTTTAGTAGAGTTAGACGCCGAACTACCCATAGAGGCTGCAACAAGAACACGAGAGTATTCCTCTCAGCTAAGTCCAAGTTACCTACCGGAGACGGATAACATCCAACAAATGTTAGTAATACCCGTAGGTGCCTACAATTTAATTAGTGATCTAACAAAAACCTTCTCGCATATTTGTTTTTTGGACTTACTAAAGAATTCTCCTACCCACAAGGCTGCTCTTTTAGAGGCATTAGGTTTAGGCCATCTAATTAACATCACCCCACCTCCCGAAACATATGTAAACCATATAGACTTTGATATCCACCCTCCAGGGCAGCCGGATAGGGATACTGAATTCATATTCGAAATAAACAAAATGCCAACGGACACTGAGATTGCACACCGAGGTGATCCAGCCTTACATTTGCAAGTATGGGTTTATAACAATTATGTGAAACACACGATGGTTGACGATGGGGCAGAAGTTAACATAGTCCCCTTCTCTTTCCTTCAAAAGCTAGGGTATGGAGAAACGAATTGTTCCACAACTCAAAATATGCTAAGAGGCTATAATAGCCTTAAATCCACCTCAGTTGGAACTATAATACTACCGGTCACCTTGGGACCCAGAACAATCCTGACTGAGTTTTATATTATAGATTGGGAAACTAACTACAATATGATCCTCAGTTGACCATGGATACACCATATGAAGGCAATCCCTTCTACGTTATTTCAAGAAGTAAGATTCTTGCATTTAGGAAAGGTGTTCATAGCCAAAGGTGATCCAAAACCATTCGATGTACACCTGGCTGACCTAAAGAAAAGACCGGGCATGCACTCAGAATTTGAACTCCCAACAAACCAACTTAATAAACCTACCAACGCGAAACTAGAAGAAAATTTGGTACCTACGATAGATCTTGAGACTATGAGCCTAGCCAAGATGATCCCAGCCCTCAAAGATGAGGTTAAGATTGTCGAAACAGTATCAATAGGAACTACTGCAAAAATTGTTGAATTGCTAGAACATGATCTACCAATGTTCCTACCATTTGATTCTGTAGGCATGGGTTACACCCTAGGTGTTGGTTCTCTTCCAGTAGTGGATCTCTGCATGGTAGAGGTAGAAGATGTTAACACAACAAATATCCCAACACCCATATTCCTAGCTAAGTATTGGACTCTCCATTTCGATGGAGCTAGATGTCATTACGGAGCTGGGGCACGTGTAATCTTTACTTCTCCCGAGGGAAAAGTCCTACCATTTTCCTTTAAACTAAATTTCGAATGTACAAACAATGGCGTTGAGTATAAATCCCTACTCCTTGGCCTCATCCTAGCAAAGAGGATTGGTGTTATTAATATCAGGGTGTTAGGAGACTCACAATCGGTAGCAAACCAAGTCTCTAAGATGTATGAAACTAGAGCCAAGCATTTACAGCTCTACAAAACAGTTGTATTGAATTTAAGCAAGGTGTTTGACTTCATATCAATTGAAGCAATCCCGTGAGAGAAAAATATTCTCATCGATTCAATAGCGACCTCGGCGTCATGCTTCACTCCTAACAGTGAGTTGGAAGATACCCGTTTTATGGTATCCCTTCGTACTAAACCACTGATAAAAACAATGTCGAATCCTCTTTTAACAAATAGAAATGAGAACAAATCTACTATCCTAGACCACATTGATAGTGATACAACCACTCTAGATTACTTCAACACCTATGCAGCATTACATCTCACCCATCACGCAGTAGATTTATCCTTAATTCCACATTCATCTTCCTACTTCGGAAATCCCATGACAGAGCTTCCCCCACAAAAGGAATTTAGCATACACACAGTCGATAATGGAGAAGATCTGAAACTACCTCCAGCCCCGCTTGAGTTTGAAGAAGGTAACACTTCTCTAATTGAAGAAACAATCGATATTAACATTGGAACAAAGGATGAACCAAGGATATTGAAGTTAGGATCCTCGTTAACTCCATCAGAAGTAGAAATACACACTCAAATCCTCAAAGAACATCGGAAGGCTTTTACATTTAATTATAAGGAAATGACAAGGGTTACACCACACATTACAGTACATAACCTCATCACTAAATCAGATGCAAAGCCAATTAAACAAAAATCGAGACCAATAAAACCTAAGGTAGCTCTCATGGTAAAAGAGGAGGTAATGAAACTCCTCCAAGTAGGATTCATCAAGCCAGTCGATTACTCTCAATGGGTATCTAATATCATTCCCATTCTCAAAAAGAATGGGAAGATACGCATTTGCATAGACTTCCGAGACATTAACAAGGCATGTCCTAAGGATGACTTCCTGATCAAGGGATCATTTTTAAAAGTTCCCTAAACATCTCTAAATGGTTTCAGTGCAGAAGATCATCTCGAGAGATTTCCAACGACTGTGAGAATGCAACAAATGGACATCGGGAGCTCTAGATATGTTCGGTCAAAGTTTAGACATTGAGAAAGTCAAACTATGGTCAACTGGTCAATATTGGACCAATTGCACTATGACACGTGGCTTGCCAACAATCATAGAATTCGATCAATTTGCCTATCGGGAGACGACAAGTGGACTACATGCTATTTTACCGAGTTAATTATTTCCATACCACATTACAGGGGTCAAAATTATATTTATCTTGGTAAGTCCACTTTCCAAATGGCACGCATATATGCCAAACCACTAGTACATACACACATATATATATATATATATATATATATATATATATATATATATATATATATATATGTATATATACATACATTAATATAAACCACCGCATGCTATTGCCAAACTTCCACACACATGGAGAAGGTGGTGAAGCGGTTGTTTTGGGAGGAATTAATGCCATGCATGGAAACTTCCACATGGGGAAGAAGGAAAGGTGAAGCGGTGGAGATGGAGGGCGGTTAAGCATAACATGGTCTTTTGACCACTATCAAATATGCATGGAAGGCTATTTAAAGCCTTAAACATTATTCCCCACTACCAAAAAAAATGTGGGAACTTATACACATGCAGATCCATTTGGGATTTAATCCCATTAAACATGAAATCCACTCCACATGTGGGACTTTATACCCATTTAACCAATACAGCTGCGTCAAACTTGGGTTTTAATCCCATTATAAATGTAACCCGAATATTATCTAAGTTGTTATGCTAAGATTTAATCCCATGTATCTTGCTACGGGTTAGGTTAAAAATAACATAAGGATGATTTGTAATTGCATATTTTTTGGGCCCTAATTTTTTATAAATAGGGAACCCATTCTATTGTAAAGACACACCGATGCAACAGAGAAGCTCATTGCTAGAGCGCGGAACGGTGGACACACACATTACACACAACTCAAGCTTATTATTTGTTAAGCTTGTTGTGGGGAGCACACAAAATACGAAGACAAGCTCATTATCTTGGAAGGCGAATGAGAAATTGTTGTTTTGTGAAGACCTAAATGTATTTAGGCATTATTATTTTGATTATTATTGACCTATTATTTGTTAGGGAATAATAAATTAAATATTTGTAGATTAGGAGTAAATTATAAACTACCTAGTCGGCCCATAGCAGCCTCACCAATTACTTGCAAATCCTGGATTGTCGACCGGAGTGCTAGCGTCGCATTGATAGAGTCAGGAAGGCCGATCAAAGCCAAAGGAGATTGTACGCCAGGAAGGTGGAAGTCGGGTGCTATTTTTCACCCTTGTCGTCCGAAGGTCTAGTTATTCTTCTAAGCAAGTTTAAATAGTTTCCATTAGGTTTTCTTGTGAAATTACTATTGTAACTTACAAGTTTTGACTAGTGGAATGGTTCGACCACGAACCCAGAGATGTAGGCAATTGTCGAACTCCATAATCAATTTGTGTGCAATTGTCATTATTGTATTGCGTTATTTTAAAATCGATTACTTAAAAGGAGAAAATTATCGAAAAATAATTAAAGCCTACAAGGGTTCGAGATCAGGTTGTAATAATTTGATTATTTTCAGATCAAGTTTGGTATCAGAGTTTGGTTTAGCTCCATATTTGTTTTTCAGTAGATCTGATTAATAAAGTGATTGCTTTAAGATTAGTGTAGTCTGGTTCAGTTTGTCTGAACAGGGTACAAGTGCACTATGGACAAGATGTCTAAACAGGCAAAGCTTGAAGAGATTGAAGCTTATAATCACTAGATCCAGGAAGATAACTCTCTCTTGTGATCAATGTATTCCTCCTTGGAAGAGAAGAATGCTCGTTTGAAATTAGAACTGCAAACCAAGGATGAGATCTTGGCAAGGTTGCAGTGTGGTGATCAAAGGAAGGAAAAAATACCTTCAACTTCAGATGCAGAGGCCATGGCCATATGATTGCACTGTAAGTTGTTCACCACGGGAATCTTCTTCTTCCTCCCATTCAGTTTCGGAATTAGGTAATGAAGTCTTTGGTTTGTTTGAAAAGCATACTAGAGGCATTGGATCCAAGTTACTAGATAAAATGGGATTTGATGGAAGAGGCCTTGGGTAAAAAATGGCCAAGGCATTACTAACCCAATACAGGTTGAGGATCGTCCTCATTTTGCAGGTTTGGGTTATCCAAGTTTGGGAATGGAAATTTGAGAATGCTCCAAGAATGATGACAGTAGAAAAGCTTCTGAAAGCAAAGTGATTACCCCACTAGTCTTGCAAGAAGATTTTGAGCTAGGAAAGTTGTGCTTTTTCGTCACAGGAAAGATGTGGTAAGAGAAATCAGCGAAGAGGTAATGAGATTCCAACTCCAGTTTCTTACCATAATCATAAGCAGAGTAAAAATTATGATCCACTTTTTCAACTTAAGAAGTATGGTTATGATTTTTAGAATATGTGGAATTCTTTTCCATGTACTTTTTGTGGATTGCATAATCATTTAATGGCTAGATGTTGGAAGAGAAGGACACTGATGAAGAAGTTGGTGCCATTCGTCAGGAACACGGCAAATCAGAAAGACCAATCTCGTCATGCAGAGTCGAGAAATGGCAGAAAGAGTTCCTCATCACAGAAGAAGGAGATTAAGAGGAATTTTTGTGCTCATTGCCAGAGGAATGGGCATCGGGTGGAAAATTGCTGGAAATTGCATCCATCTCGCCATCAGAGTAATGGCAAGCCAAATATGGTATGGAGGCCTATTGCAAAGGTAGAAGAAGTTTCTACTCAACCCCCAGTTGACAAGTTCAACCCAGGACCAGGTAATACCTAAAAGTGAAAGTCCTTTGAAATGGGTAAGTCAACAATTTTTCCATTATATATTACATAATTCAGATTGATGAATCACGTGCATTATTAATTTTGGAGATCAGATATTGTGAGAAAATGCTGAGAGAAAGGTTTACAATACTTAGTGGATTTTCTTACTTAGAAAATTTGATTAATGCTCCAAACATATCTCCTAATCAGCTTGTGAGTACCTGTTACAACTTGGATACAGGATTTAACTCATATAAAGCTTGGAGATTGATCTTCCATTTGTGTAGACAGTAGAGTTCGCAAAGATCGGCTCAGAACTTCATTCTGTGTAGAGGCATTGTGACCGTGCAACAGAATGGTAGCTGAATCACCGTTGGCATTGATGTCAGGTTGAAACTTCATTTTATGTAGAGGCATTATGACCATGCAGCAGAATGATACCTGATATTAGTATGTCAACAAGAAGAGCTCTCAAAGGATTAGCTCGGAACTGTCATTCACTGTCAAGGCATTGAGACCACACATATGAATAGTAGTTGATCAACAAACTTAGCATCGTGCATTGTAGGCTCGAGGTCTTGAAAGAGGCTTAGCATCATGCATTGGAGGTGTTGAGGTATATAAAGACTTAACATCATGCATTGGAGGCTCGAGGTCTTGAAAGAGGCTTAACATCATGCATCGGAGGCGTTGAGGTCTATACAGACTTAGCATCATGCATTAGAGGCTCGAGGTCTTGAAAGAGGCTTAGCATCATGCATCGGAGGCGTTGAGGTCTATAGAGACTTAGCATCATGCATTAGAGGCTCGAGGTCTTGAAAGAGGCTTAGCATCATGTATCAGAGGCGTTGAGGTCTAAAGAGACTTAGCATCGTGCATCGGAGGGTCAAGGTCTTTAAAAGGCTTAGCATCATGCAGCGGAGGCGTTGATGTCTACAGAGACTTAGCATCATGCATCAGAGGCTCGAAGTCTTGAAAGATACTTAGCATCATGCATCAGAGGCGTTGAGGTCTGTAAAGGGACAAGGCATTGTCCATCATTGACATCAGATCAATCAAAGCTCTACGTAACATGGAGTTCCTTCAAACCAGTTCAGATTTTGCGGAATCAACTCGGAGCCAGGAGCTGTGTTATAGAGTAAAAGAAGATCCTTGTTGTCAGATATCAAGAAGCTTAGCACCGCATAGAAGGAGCGTTGAGGTTTCATTCAAAAAATTAGCACCATAAAGTGGAGGCGTGGAGGTCTTCTTCAGATATTAGAGTGGCGCAACAGAAGTGTCGTGGGCCCATAACCCACAGGTCCTAGGATCAGAGCACAGTTTTCGAAGTGAGAAGGTTGGAGGAGAAGACCCAAGGGTCTACTACAACAACACTTTCGAGGTGGCAGCAGAGTTTTCCAGATTTAGGACAATATGGAAGCTTTTTGGGACAAAAAGCTTTTCTCAGTGGGGAGGTATGATCAGGGGATCATTTTCAAAAGTTCCATAAACATCCCTAAATTGTGTCAGTGTAGAAGATCATCTCGAGAGCTTTCCAACGACTATGAGAACGTGAAAAACGGACATCGGGAGCTCTAGATATGTTTAGTCAAAGTTCAGACATCGGGAAAGTCAAACTATGGTCAACTGGTCAATATTGGACCAATTGCACTGTGACACATGGCTTGCCAACACTCGTCAAATTCACTCAATTTTCCTATCGGGAGATGACAAGTGGACTACACGATTACTGAGTTAATTATTTCCATACCACATTATAGGGGTCGACATTATATTTGCTTGGTAAGTCCACTTTCCAAATGCCACAGATATATATATATATATATATATATATATATATATATATATATATTAATGTTTATACATTAGTATTAAACCGCCGCATGCATGCCTAACTTCCAGACACATGGATAAGGTGGTGAAGTGGTTGTTTGGGAGGCATTAAACCATGCGTGGAAACTTCCACGTGGAGAAGAAGGAAATTGAAGCAGTGGAGATGTGGGTGGTTAAGCCTAACGTGGTCTTTTGACCACTTCAAATATGCGTGGAAGGCTATTTAAAGCCTTAGACATTATTCCCCACCGCCAAAAAAATGTGGGAACTTATACACATGCGGATCCATTTGGGATTTAATCCCATTAAACATGAAATCCGCTCCACATGGGATTTATCCCATTTAAAAATACAGCCGCGCCAAACTTGGGTTTTAATCCCATTATAAATGCAACCCGAATATTATCTAAGTTGTTATGCTAAGATTTAATCCCATGTATCTTGCTATGGGTTAGTTAAAAATAACATAAGGATGATTTGTAATTGCATATTTTTTGGGCCCTAATTTTGTATAAATAGGGAACCCATTCTATTGTTGTGGACACACACCGACACAACAGAGAAGCTCATTGCTAGAGCACGGAACGGTGGACACACACAACTCAAGCTTATTATTTGTTAAGCTTTTTGTGGGGACACACAAAATACAAAGACAAGCTCAGAGCTTGGAAGGCGAATGAGAAATTGTTGTTGTGCGAAGACCTAAATTATTTAGGCATTATTATTTTGATTATTATTGACCTATTATTTGTTAGGCAATAATAAATTAAATATTTGTGGCTAGGAGTTATTCAAACTACCTAGTCAGCCCATAGCACCACACCAATTACTTGCAAATCCTGGATTGTCGACCGGAGTGCTAGCATCGCATTGATAGAGTCGGGAAGGCTGATCGAAGCCAAAGGAGATTGTACGCCAGGAAGGTGGAAGTCAGGTGCTATTTTTCACCCTTGTTGTCTGAAGGTCTGGTTATTCTTCTAAGCAAGTTAAATAGTTTCCATTAGGTTTTCTTGTGAAAGTACTATTGTAACTTACAAGTTTTGACTAGTGGAACTGTTCGACCACGAACCCGGAGACGTAGGCAATTGCCGAACTCCGTAATCAATCTGTGTGCAATTGTCATTATTGTCTTGCATTATTTTAAAATTGATTACTTAAAAGGAGTAAATTATCGGCAAATAATTAAAGCCTACAAGGGTCCGAGATTAGGTAGTAATAATCTGATTATTTTCGGATCACTTCCTGTTACCATCCATAGACATCATTGTTGACGCAACAGCTGGATTTGATCTTTTGTCTCTCATGGATGGATTCTCAAGATACAATCAAATCAGAATATCTGAACAAGATCAAGCTAAAACCACGTTTATAACTCCTTGGGGAACCTATTTCTATGTTGTTATGCCATTTGGTCTCAAGAACGCTGGCGCTACATACCAGCGTGCTATGACGTATATATTTCATGACCTTATTCATAAAATTGTGAAATCCTACATAGATGACTTGTTGGCCAAGGCCAAGAAGCGTTGTGACCATTCGAAAGTGCTTCGTGTCATTCTTTCATGGCTGATAGAATACGGAGTCACCCTAAATCCAGAAAAATGTGTCTTTGGTGTAACAGGAGGAAAGCTCCTAGGTTACATTGTATCATCACACGGGATCGATGTTGACCCAACCAAAATTAGGGTTGTTCTTGAAATGGTCCCACCTTCGGATGAATCTGGAATCAGGGCATTTCTCGGAAAGCTTGGTGCAATCTGGAGATTCATCCCAAACTTAAGTTTTGTCATTCATCCAATCAACAATCTACTCAAGAAAGATTATAGTATTGATTGGACCAAAGATTGCAATGAGGCTTTCGACGCAGTTAAGCATTTTTTGTTATCACCACCTACGTTAAGGCCCCCTACGTCGGACCACCTGTTAATTTTATATTCATGAGCTACCAATGTCTCGCTAGCCTGTATGTTGGCTCAAGAAGATGATGACAAGAGAGAACATGCAATCTATTTCATTAGCCAAACGTTGCTTGACTATGAAACACATTATACATAGGTAAGTTATATTGAAGAGGGTAGTGAACATGGCTGAACAAGGTGATTCATCCAGTGGGCAGAGACGAGAGGGAAGACAGGTTCCACCTCAAGCTGCTGCATCCCAAGAGGTAAAATTTTTGGTTGTAATTTAATTCTTACATGTTTTATGAATAGGATGAGAGAAGGTAAATGGATAGAGACGAGAAAGAAAAGGTGATAGACAAGGGTTTGGGATGGGGTGAGTGTTATGGGGTAGGTAAGCAGGGGTTTCACGTATGTTTGTAGGTACACAGAGGAGTAAACGAGCAAATAATTATCGTAGGTGGATGTTTTTAAGTAGGCTGTATAAGATTGATAGTGACCGGTATCGTTTAGAGATAACCGGTATCGGTTAGGTAACCGGTATCGGTTATCTATAACCGATATCAGTTACTGTATGAAATTCAAGAATGTGAGAAAAAACACTTGTGGATTTGATTTATTGAATGGTTTGTGTGTTGATTTGATGTATACAGGAAGAGGAAGGATTGAGGATGAATGATAGTGTGCCAGCTTTGTTGTCACGAATCCGAGCAGATGTAACACTAGCTGAATGGGAATTGATAAACCATGTGGGGTTAAGTGGAATCCGCTATTATTCACAAATCGCACACAATCATGCTATGTTGCAGGCGTTTATTGAGAGGTGGAATCCAGGAAAGAATACCTTCTATCTGCCAACAGGGGAGATGAAAGTAACGTTGGAAGATGTGTTTTATAAGTTTGAGGCTCCCAATTACAGGAAGATCAGTGTATTAGGTAGGGCCGAGTGCGGCGCGGGGAGCGATAACAGTAGTATTTGGTCTCAGTTGCACGAGATTTGACATAGCAAGGTTTGACATTCACTTATAGTATAATGTATGTAGCACACCCTAAGGAAACAAGGTTGGCAGTGGTATTAATGATAGCGGTGGGGTATTATGCATTACCGAGGGCGGATGGGGGAAGATTTTCAAAAAGCATTGATGTGTATTATTTAGGAAATGATAGAAAGGAGCGTGACTTTCGCATGGGCACCCACTTATCTGGTGGAGCTATACAGGGGGTTTATGGGCCTGAAGGTGAAATCGCAGGACGACATTAGATTGTGCATACTTATTACATTATTGGGCCTATGAGCACATTTTGTGTGTGCGTCCAATAGGCCGACCAATCCAGGAAAGAGAAACAGGAGTGTAGAGGTTGGAATTCAGACAATGGGTCCAGACAGAACAAGAGGTGAGACCCTAGGCCGTGACAGATGACATCGAGTATTATAGGCAGGTGTGTGAGATGGTGACGATTGCAGATATCCGTTGGAGACCTTACGGGAACTATATGGTGACAGAGAACATAGCTAAGGATTTGAGGGGTGTAGAGTGATTAAGGTGGATCACAAGACATAGGCCAGGTGAGTACGAGAGGATTCCTCTAGATCGTGTGTAGCAATAATTTGGATTTGTTCAGGATATACCCATGGCTTATAGACCATACATGAGGATCGACGCCAGAGGCATCATTCTCACCTCCCCGGCTGACACCTCTAGAAGGACCAGAAGAGATAGCAGCCGATCGCAGGGTAATGGATGCAGGAGCGACAGAGGCTTATAGATTATGGTGGGTAGCAGAGCTGCGAGGTTCACGTGAGAGGGCCGATCAGCCTAACATAGCTGTGATTACAGCGGAGAGAGATCACCTGCAGGGTTTAGTGCACCAGCTTCAAATGCGGGTGAATGAGACAACGGGATTGTTAGCGGTTGCGGAGTCACGAGTGGAGAGACTAGAGGTGAGATTCCTCCACGTGAGAGGGCGTATTCATATGTTACAGGAGAGATTGGAAGATCAGTGGGAGGAACCAATAGCAGTGGCACCTTTGAGGATGGAGAGGCCAGGTGAGCGGCGTCGACGATCACGATCATCACCTGGTTCGGGATGAGGCGCAAGGGTCTAAGTGAATTTCATAGAGGTATAAGAATAAATAAGGATGCCGACCTGCGCGTTGATGATAGAGAAGATGTATTTGTTTAACATCTAAATAAAACTGAATATGTATGTTGATTTGAGTTATGATAATAATAAGAATGGTTGTGTTTTGAATGTTTGTTTTGAAAAAGGATAAAGATGAATGTTATCAAATAGAAATACACAAAAATATTTATATTTACAACACATGATAGGTTATGGTAGGGGATGGTCGAGCTAACCTTGGGAGACCCCATGTCTCCTAAGTGCTGCCTACATAGCCCATTGCACAAAGCAAGGAGGGGCCTCAGACCGATGTAGTTCTCCCTTAGGACCAGGGAGAGGTGAATTCAGGCAATTTGGTTGTGGTTAGGCAATTTGTTGGTTGGTAAAAATATTGATATTGGTAGGGTAATGTTGTTGGTGTTGGTAAGGTATTGGCGATGTTGGTGTAGGTATAGGTGAAGTGAAAGTTAGCTTACCCAAGTAGTAGGGAACCGTGTCCTGATTAAGGTCAACACATAATCCTAGATTCGAGTAAAAGAGGCAAAAGTGTCCCGTAGTTGAAAAGAGCTAAACAAACCACATATTAACGTAGGATGAGCTTGAATCCCTAGGTACCTTGCATAGGCGAGAAGTCGATAGGTGAAAAGAGTTGTATAATCACAATATATCGGATATACGTCACGTCCCTTGAGTTTTGTTGCTTTGACGAATGGTGAGGTGAGGTGGCTGGTAGAGCTGGGGCGCAGAGAATTTGTTATAAGGTGATTATGCTGACAAAAGAGAACCAAACCTAAATAGACAAGTCCATGACTCAAAAGTGCTTTTGAATACTGCTTTTATTTTTCTGGATATAGACTGATCGATGCGGGAAGTCTACATGGGATATGTATTTTGTTGTTCTTGAGGTCTTCACGAAGCTGAGCAATGCGAGAAGCTTCTGATAGAGGCTGACTTTGTATAGCTGTCCTTCAAGGGAGCAGTCTATTTATAGTAGCAGATGCGGATTTTGTGTATAGCTGTCCTTCGGGGGAGCAGTCTATTTATAATAGCAGATGTGGCTTTGCACATAGCTGTCCTTCGAGGGAGCAGTCTATGTATAACTTAGAGGTCTAGATGTCCGTTTTGGCATGAAGCATCTAGTTTTGTAGGAAGTTTGACTCAAGAATATCCCATAAGTGTATAATTGAGAACATGTTATTTTGATACTTTTAAGTCATGGACCAGACTAAAAAGGGGAAGGCATCTTTAAGAGGAGGTGATGACCAAACCACGTGAGCTTGATTCTATTTTGAGATGCATGAAACAAAGTGTATGAGGTGGTAAATGAGCTCAAGGGACGAGCGCAAGGTAGATAAGAAGTGATATAACACTAAATTCAATAGTAGAATGGCCGAAGATGCAAGGCATTAAGGGGTTCAGGCTCAGGTTTACCATTAAGCGAAGCTAAACGGTAAGTGCCTGATCCGTAAGTGTGAGTGATAATGTAAGGCCCAATCCAATTAGGAGAAAATTTTCCACGTTTTCTCTTTTCTAGTTTGGTTACATGTTGATTCTCTTTGAGGACAAGATCACCAACCTTAAAGGTACGCTCATGAAGTCGCTTATCATAAGCACGCTTGATGCACTTTTGATAGATTTGAAGGTGGTCAAGAGCTGTAAGACGACGCTCGTCAAGAAGCTCCAATTGGGCTAACCGCTCTTGGCGGAAATCATCATTGGTGAGAATATCCTGAAGAGATATTCTTAGGGAGGGTATTTGTATTTCGAGAGGCAAGACAGCCTCGGTACCATATACCAAAGAAAATGGGGTGGCATTAGTGGAGGTATGAATGCTAGTACGATAAGCCCAAAGGGCAAAGGGGATGTGATCAGGCCAATTTTTTCCAGAATCGTTAACGACTTTCATGAGAATTTTGGTTAGGGTTTTGTTAGAAGATTCGGCTTGACCATTTGCTTGTGGATAGTAAGGTGATGAGAAACTAAGTTTGATACCAAAGTTGTCACAAAGGTCTTGTAACAACTTATTTTTGAAAGATTTTCCATTATCTGTTATCAGGCGATGAGGAACACCAAAACGACAGATAATGTGATGGTTAATGAATTCTACAATTTTTTCTTTTTTGGTTGAAATGAGTGGAATGGCCTCCACCCATTTAGTGTAATATTTGGTTGCTGTGATTATCCAACGGTGACGTTGTGAAGAGGGCGGGTGAATCTCACCAATAAGGTCTAAACCCCATTGTGAGAAAGGCCAAAGATCTCGTGCGACCTGTAGCGGATGGCTAGGAGTATGTTGAAGGTTAGCATGTTGTTGACACATAATACAACGCTTAACATATTCGTAGCAGTCGTTATTAAGAGTAGGCCAATAATAGCCTAGGCGAAGGATCCATTTGGCCATGGCAAGGCCACTAAAATGTCCACCACAAATGCCGTCATGGACTTGTTGGATGATATAGGTGACCTCCGCGCCGGTTAGACATCGAAGGAGGATGCCATCAAAGCCACGTTTATAGAGGAGTCCCCCCATGATGACGTAACGAGAAACACTTTTAAGAAAAGCACGTTTTCCGTTACTCGTAAGGTCAGATGGGAGAACAGAGGTTGTAAGGTAATCGTGAAATTGGTGATACCAAGTATCCTGCGAATCAGCGGATACATTATTTATCATACCAACATCTGGGGCTGAGTAAGATGGGGCAAAGAGTTGTTGGACCAAGACAAATATGTCAGAGTCAGTTGGTGAGGTAGGAATTTGCGAGGCTAAGCAAGCCATAGTATCCGCAAATTTATTAGTTGAGCGGGGAATGGTTTGGATAGAATAATGAGTAAATAAGGTCAAAAGTGAATCCACGTAATGTTTGTACTTTTGAAGTTCCTCATTTTTACATTGGTAGATGCCCGTAACTTGATTGACGACCAGTTGAGAGTCACCGAAAATGTTAATAGATTTTACACCTAAGTGTAACGCAACCTAGAGACCCAAAACAAGGGCCTCGTATTCCGCTGTATTATTAGTGCAGGGGAAATCGAGCCGGAATGAAAGAGGCATAGGTTCAGCGTCCAGAGGAATGAGAACAACACCGGCCCCTCCACCGCGCTGGCATTTGGATCCATCGAAGAAGAGGGTCATTGGATACGACTCCTCACTGAGTGAAAGAGTGGCAATGAGTTCGTCAGGGAAAGTAAAATTGGTAAATTGTTCCCCAGGTAAAGGGGCTTCCGTGAGTTGGTCTGCGATAGTTTGTCCTTTGATTGATTTCTGGTGTACAAACTCAAGGTCGAGGTCAGCGAGGAGCATAAGCCATCGGGCGATGCGTTGGTTTAGATGAGGTTTGGCGTACATATAATGGATGGGGTCCACGTTGGTGATGACAAAAGTTTTGTGATTCAGGAGGTAGTGTCGGAGTTTGGTGGCCACGAATGATAGGGCTAGGCACAACTTTTCTACATGTGTATACCTAGTCTCGTAATCCACCAGAGTACGACTTATGTAATAAATGGCTTGTTCTCGATGCTCGGAGTCACGATGTGTGAGCATGGCTCCTACAGCATGGTCGGTGGCGGAAAGGTAAAGGTAGAAAGGGTGATCGTCCTGAGGTGGGATAAGCACGGGTGGCTGCAAGAGATAGGCTTTAAGAGCCTCAAAGGCTTGGTGGCACTCTTCGCTCCATTGAAAGACAATGTCCTTTTTAAGGAGATGATGGAAAGGTTGACATCGATCCGAGAGTTGTGAGATGAAACGCGGATAGATTGGAGTTTTCCCTGCAAACTACGCAATTGTTTGAGGTTAGTGGGTGGGGGCATTTCTAGGATAGCTTTGACTTTAGCTGGATCGACCTCGATGCCATGCAAAGAGACAATAAAACCAAGGAGTTTTCCCAAAAGGACACCAAAGACACATTTCTTTGGTTGAAGATGAACACAGTATTGTAACAGGTGATCGAAAATAATGGTTAAAACATCGAGATGTTCACTGCGATGTTTAGATTTGCCAAGAAGATCATCGACATAATCCTCAAGGATAGTGTGCATAATGTCATGAAAAATGTAAGTCATAGCCTGCTGATAGGTCACACCAGCATTCTTAAGGCCAAACGGCATGACACGATAGCAGAAGGTTCCCCAAGGAGTTATGAAGGTGGTTTTATGTTGATCGGCCGGGGCTACCAAAATTTGATTGTATCCCGAGAAGCCATCCATGAGGGAAAGCATCTCATGGCCCGCAGTGAGATCAACAAGTTGATCAATACTTGGTAGGGGGAAGTCATCCTTTGGGCAAGCGAGGTTAAGGTCCCAGAAATCCGTACATATCTGAAGTCCCCCCGTTGCTTTAGTAACAGGTACGATGTTAGAAATCCATTGAGGATAATCAATAGGTAAGATGAAGGAAACAGAAAGGAGTCGTTGAAGCTCTTCTTTGACCAAGAGGGCAATGCGTGGATGCATTTTTCTCAGTTTCTGTTTAACTGGTTTGGAATCAGGTTTCAGGGTAATGTTATGGACAGCAATGTCAGGATCAATTCCTGGCATGTCAGCGTAGGACCAAGCAAAAGCTTGGTTGCGGGAACGGAGGAAGGTAGTGAAGGCAGTTTGTTCTGATGCGTTAAGAGATTGTCCGATCTTCACAATGTGAGGATCGTCCTCTGTGTGGATGTTGATTTCTATAGTCGACTCATTCAACATGGTTTGAGTGTCAGATGGTAAGGCGCGTTGAATATAAGAGTCATCCGCACCAAGGTAAGTGAGGATGGAGTCGTCATCCTGGCACTCAACAACATTAATTGAAGGCGAGTCCTCTTCGATCATGTCTGGATACAGAAGGGGAAGAGAAGATGGGTCTTCATTATCACGTTGATAAGTGAGAGGACCCAGGAAGATAGCATTTATGAAAAAAAAAAGTTAGGAGGGATAGATTCAGGGTCTATCGACTCTGTGGGTGACGATGACAAAATGGGTGATGATGGTTCGGAAGGGGTGACTTCGTCGTCTTCCTGGATACAACGGATAGGTGGTGTCTTCGGTGTAGGTGGTTCAGAGAATCCAAGACCACGATGATCTTTGTGTTTGCGTGTAGTTACAGGAATGATCGTATGTCGGCCTTGTTCATAAAGACCAAAACCGAAGCCCTTCCAAGCACAGCGCGTCAGGAAGGTGAGGGTGAAACGACGATTAGTTAGATATTGAAAATCAGATTGGAAGGGAACCACACCAAGGGGAGGTTCAGGGGTGACAGAGGATGTATCGACACCCCCATACGTTAGGTTGGTGCGGCAATTAGGTGGTCCGTAGGAGATTACTTCCCCCACACGACGGTCGTAGGTAGGATGCGCATGTAACTGTCCGTACTCCTGTGGGGTATGGAAAGTGCTAACATTATATAGGTGATACTCCCCCAGCGTAAGGCGTTGAAAAACATCTACCAAGGGATCTGAGGTCGGGATGTTGTCCGCGGGGAAGGAAGCGGTATTTGCGGCGGCGGTTTCATTGGTTGAAGGTGTAGGTGCGGTTGAGATGGATGGTTGAGGTGTGGTTGAAGTAGATGGTTGGGTTGGATGAATGGGTGTCTTGACTGGTACAAGCACATCATTAGGGTGATATAACATATTGCAGGTTTTGAAGGGGGGAGCGTCAGCTTTTACGGTGTAGGACTTCCCCTCATACTCGAATTTTATGCATCTATGTAAGGTGGAGGGAACGCATCCCATAGCCCGGATCCAAGGGCAGCCTAACAACATGTTGTATTGGAATTCTCCCTCAAGGACATAGAAGAGTTCAGGTAAAGTACGTGGCCCTACACGAATGTTAAGGATCACGGTGCCTAAGGTAGAAGTAATAGCATCATTGAATGAACGCAACATGGTGGGGTTGGCACACATGCAGCTAGAAGGGATATTCATTTGTTGGAAGGCTTTGGAAGAGATGATGTTTAGGCTAGTGCCCCCGTCAATCATAACATGACGTACTCGGATGTCTCGGACGTAAGCCGAGATGAAAAGAGTGGGGTCAGGATCTTCTGCACCAAAGTCGACAATTTCGTCTTCGGAGAAACTGACAGCAGCGGCTTGCTGTACAGAGACAGAAGTGGTTGGGGAGATAGGTTGTTTGGTGAGAGAAGCAACGTGATTGGGTGTTAAAATGGAGGCAACGGGCAAGGTTTCATTAGGTAGGACCTCTATCCCTTGGAGGATTTCAATGAGAGCTTGTCGATGAGATTCAGAGGTTTGAATGAGATCATACAGTGTCATTTTTACAGGTGATTGGTGAAGCTGTTTGATCATGGTACGGTGGGCAACTCCATCAGAGACGGGGTAGGCAGGTCCACGAATAACCACTTTAGGTGGTGGTGTGATCGGGATGGTGGACGGAGAAAGAGAGGCCGCAGGTGTGCTTTCTTTAGCTTTCCCATTGGTTTTCTGCCCTCGAGTAGCAATGCTAATCATGTTGATCTCGTGAACACGAGAGGAGGAAGATGGTAGGGATAAGTCATTGTCTTCGAGAGGTGGGGTTGCAATAATGATATTTCTTGGTGAGGTGGGGACAGGTGGTATAGGAGAGGGGATTGAAGCTAAAGGTTTCTCCCTTCGTAAGTTGTCTTTCTTAACCTTTCTATCCGAGAGAGGTGACTGACGAAGGATGGCTTTCAAAGTTTTGCATCCCTCTACATCATGTCCTGGTGTGCGGTGGTAAGCACAGATTTTAGACTCATCATAACCTATAGGTCGAGGTTTAGATGGATCATAGGGTCTAAGTGGGGGTAGGGAAATGGTCGCATTCTCCACCAACATATCAAGGATCTTGGCGTAAGATCCTTTGAGCGGGTCAAAGTCAGAGGAAGATGAGGCTATTGATTGGGTGGGTTTTGGTAATGTTTGGGTATGGTTGGTTCGTACGGGTGGTGGTTTAGACAAGGGGTTTTGATAATTGGATTTAACTAAACGTGGCTTCTTCGGCGCAGAAGTTATGTTTAGCTGGTTAGATGATGAGGCCACAGATGACGTGGTGGCAGGAAACAACCACGGAGAAAGAGGAGTGACAGCAAACAAATCCTTTGATGATGGAGTTTGTTTAGGGTTGATAGGTGGACAGGATACTTGGGGTGACGGTGTTGATACACCCATGGATCTCTGTATGGGTGTAGAAGGTGTAGGTCGTTTTAAAGAAAACGCAGGAGGTATGATGTATTGAGGCAAGGTGGAGGGGTGAGGTCCCAATATAGAAGGTAGGTGTGACGGCGAGGGTTTTAGTTGTGACAGAGGCATAGATTGGACTTGAGGGGATTGGGTTTGTCTCCTAGGTGGATGGACGGCTTTATTTTTGGATAAATCTAACCGTTTAGGTGGGTGTGTTAGGCTGGGTATTGGTGAAGTCCCAAGCGTAGGGGAAGGTTTGGTTAGGTTAATAGAGGTGGATGAGGTATTCGGTAGAGATGAGGGGGGTGAAGATGAGGACATAGGCATTTTGAGCTTTTGTAAATACCTCGGGTATATGGTAGAGGTGTCTGGATCGGTCATCTGCATTTGAGTAGAGCATGGTGTACTCAAACGCTCCCATAGGACTCGTCTATCTTCTGAGGGATGACAATCTTCACGTGTGAATAGGAACTTTTGTATGGAAGAGAGGTGGGTTGTGATTCCGGTCCACTGTGGGTGTGATACAGGGGGTAAATGAGGCACTGTATCAATGGGCGTTAAGAGGTCAACCGGTCGCTGAAAAGATTTAGGCGATGAAGAACTAATAGGTAGGAGGGCATGTTTGAGGGGATCCGTCATGATTAAAGAATTTGGTGATGTCGGTTCGAGGGGTTTCTCTTCTAAGGATGACAGAAAAAGTGGCGAGCCTTCTTCTTTTATAGCAAGAGTGACGGAAGGAGATGTTTGGGAAATAGATAAGTTAGATAACATCCGCTCACAATCTTGCAGGGATGTGGTGTAAGAAGACTCATTCGTGAGAAGAGAACTCTGGGTGGTTAATTCCTTTATGGGTAAAGGAATGGCAAGATTATCATTTTGTCTTGATGGGGGTGAAGGGGGTTCGGATCCCTGCGTTAGTAAAGAGGCTTGATTCAGAATTTCCTCGATAGAAGCTTTTGGTTGGGAGTCGAAAACTACATGGATTTCATGAACACTCTCCTCGGCTAAGATATCTTGGTTTATGTTACTGTTAGAAGAGTGGTTTGGGAATGGTTTGTTGAAGATTTTCAAATTTCGGTTAGCAGGGGCATTAGGATTATCGAGGGTTATATCCCCTGCATCAACCATTTCCTGCACTATGTTTTTCAACATCTTACAGTTTTCGTGACTGTGTCCCTTCACGCGGTGGAAGTTACAGAAGTCATTTTCTTTGTACCAAGAAGGTATAGCACGGGTGGAATCAAACCCGGAGTGAGGTTTAACAGGAGGTAAGGTGATAGCTCCCGCTTTGAGCAATTTTTCCAAGATGACACCATAAGTTTCTCCCAAGGGAGTGTAATTGATGGGCTCGGCTTTATACTTATAGGTGGTTTTTGGCGGGGTATTAGACGGTGCTTGGGATTTGACCATCACTACGTGTACAGCTCCTTTTGATTTCGAAGCAGTCGATGCGTGAGAATTGGTGGTGTTGGGTTTGTTGGTGGAGTCTTGGGTTCGGAAATTAGGGTTTTTGTTGCGCAACCGCAATTTCTCTTCCTCTAAGGCTCGAATCTCTAGTTTCCGAGCCATAGTAAAGGCCTCATCAAAGGTGCGGAAAGTTTGAATTTGGAGGGTAGGAGAAATGTGCTTAGCGCAGGCCCACGTAAAGAGTTCGATGAGTTCGGCCTGAGGCAAGGCATAAGTAAGTTGGTTGATAAGGCCCCGCCATCGTCCAATGAAATCTGCGATAGATTCGTCTTCAAATTGTCGGATGGCATAGAGGTCGGTGATAGATACTTTCTTGGCAATATTAATGGAGAAATGATCCAAGAAAGATTGGGCTAATTGGTTAAAAGAGAAGATTGAGTGCTGGGTTAAAGCACTGTACCACTCCAAGGCGGGTCCTGATAAGGACATGGGAAAGGTGCGGAGTAGTAAGGCATCGTCATGAGCAATCAGATAGCAGGCATGTCTAAATGATCGCAAGTGTTGTTGAGGATCCTCCTTACTATTAAAACGAGTAAATTTTGGTAATTCCCATTGAGGAGGATATGAATGAAGGGGGACAGAAGGATGAATAGGCTCCTGACAAACTTGCTCGTATGTCAGGGTGCTACGGCTTCCTGAAACAGAAGCCTCCAGATTTTGCATCTTGTCCATCATTTGTTTGATTAAATCAGTGGTTGGATGAGATGATGGTGCGGTTGTTGTAAACGGAGGAGGATTGGGCCAAGAGCCACCACTAGACAATGGTGGGGTTAAATGTTGATAAGGTATTGAGGATGAATATGTTGAGGTGACCGAATAGGGATGTCCTATATAAGATGTTGAAGCCACCGGATAAGTGTGTGGAAATGAAAAGGTGGGCGGAGCTTGAGAAGGAAAGCTCGTGTGGATAGGTGGCAGAGAGCAAGTTATGAAAGGGGCAGTCTGCGAGAGAGACGAGGTAGGAGGAGTCGGCGGTAATGATATGTGGGGCCCCAGATTAACCAAAGGAAAGCCAATCTGTGCCGTATGAACCTCCGAAGCCACTGAGTTGGGAGACGGGGCTAAGGATGAAGAAGGTAAGGCGGAGTTATTAGGTGGGGAAGGAGCTAAGTGAGCAGCTATACTAATAGGCATACCAACAAGGAGTTGACCGTCGGGTGTACGGTCAGGGGTATGAGACAAATAGTACTGTACAGTGCTAGGATTAGCATCCAAAAATTTCACAAATTCCTTATCTCCTACAGGGATTTTGGGAACCTCACTGGTGTCCGTAGGATTCCCCATAGGATGTGAAGGGGGTGATTCAGGAAAAGGCACGGAACAGGCATGTGAAACCATGGCTGCGGCTTGTTTTCGAGTGATAACAACCATGGACAAGAGTACACAGCAGGGATTCAATCTATCAGGAACAGAAACAGCCACAAGATGTTGGAATTGGTAGGTTGCTGGTTTGTCGGGAACTGTGAAAGAAAGTAAATGATATTGGTCAGGTAACCGATGTCGGTCAGACTGTAGCCGGCGTCGGTCAGTTAACCGATGTCGGTAGAATAGGACCGGTGTAAGAAGTTGTAAGAAGTTGCTGATTTGGGGTTAACGATGCTTAGTATACCTACCAAACTGTTCTGAAGTGATCACTGAAACAGTGTATGACAGAGAAACAGAACTAAAAACAAGCAAGATGCACAAGCAAATCAAGAGACTAACCCTAGGATTAGTTTTAATTATTGTGGGCTTATGCCTTAGACGCAAGATGATGTCAATCCTAAACAAAAGACCTAAGGGAGATGTCAAGTTTGTTTTGGCTTATAAGGTTACCTCAATCGGGCGGAGGAATACCGTGGAAAAGGGGGGATGTTTGAGCTGTTGTGTTGATTATGATGTGATTTGGGATGTGTTGTGTAGTGAAAGTAAGATTAATTTCTTGTCAATACCGTGGATATCACCCCCACGTGTACGACCTGTTACTTAATCTACGTTCACTAGAATTGAAAACAGCAAGCAAGAATGTGATGCACGTGTTTTAAACCCAAATCGAAAATGATATTCGATGAAGCAAAGAAGATGACTTTCACTAATGCAAAGATGAGGAAGAAAGACAAATTCTTTTACCAAAATAACAAAATATCTTGTGAATATTTAGAAGAAGAAAATAGCAAGTGTGCTCCCTATATGAAAGCAAGCAAGAAAGAAAGAAACCCAAGAAAGGGTCCCACCGGGCGTGCCAAAATGTTTCGCACAGAATGTTTCCGTTCTTAGAATAGAGGTGCTTCTATCCTTTCATTCTCTTGAGAAACAGATAAGGGTTAGGGCTAGGAGGAATACCTGTTGAATGTTGGGAGGGTGCGCGCGTACCGTAGAGAGAGATCAGATCGATTGCGAAGAACTCCTTTTTGTCTAGGAAGGACTACCTGCAAGTAAGAATACAAGACCACCAGATTTTAGTTAGACAATAAATGAGGGAACTGCCTTGGGCCCAGGAAATATTAGACTTCCTTTCGAAGGTGGTCAGTTCCCCTTTTAATACGAATTAACACAAATGATAGCAAAGAGGTTATTGCAAAATTACACTTTAATTACCTTGTTAAAAAGCAATAGAAGAAAGGTTGGTTTTGGTTTGAGTCACAGTGACCGATGCCGGTCACTGTACAACCGACTGCGGTTATACACCGGTACCGGTTGCTGATAACCGATATCGGTAGGGGCAGTGATTTAGGGGCTTTTAATGAAGGTTGGCTATAAGGCGGCTATGGTGTTTATAAGGTTGGTAAATGATTAGGGATAGGCAATAGGGTGATGGAGAAGACTCAGAGAGTGTGGGAGCTGTTCTTGGGGCAATGTAAGGGTAGAGGAATGACAGTTAGATGTAGGGTGCTACCGGGTAGTAGATCTAGGAGTGAACTTATAATTACTATGATTCAGAAGTTCAAGAAATGTTATTTAAAAACGTACAAGACACTACTTACTAGTTCCTGATGAAGATACAGGTCCAAGGACTGTGATGACGAAGGCAGGGCTCAGGTGGGATGATCTGACAATCAAAAATGAGCTATCTTCTCTCCCAATGCTTGGATGAGTGTCGTTGTGCTCTAGTTACTCAGTTGCAGTCTTGGGCTCGATGTCCTTCTCTGCAAACTCTTCTCTTTTCTTCACTTGTCTCTGCTCTGCCAAGTGAATTCCGGATCTTTCAAATGAATTCCGATCCTTTGTTTTTGGTTGGGGGAGGTCATTTACAGGGAACCGATGGTGGTTACGTAACCGACGGCGGTCGAGTAGGAACCGATGTCGGTTAAGTCAAAGTGGGCTATTTTTAGTAAAATAGCCAACTTTCCCTCCTTTTCTCCCGAGGGATTAGTTGTGGGCTTGGTCAAGTCATTATTAGGTTGGTTTTGGTGCGGGTGAGAAGTAATTAGTCATGGGTGTGGATGTAGACCAAGTTATAGGTCTTAATTAGGTTAGTTTAGGGTTAGGGCTAGGTCATGATGAGGTGGCGAAATGAGGTGGCAGGTTTGGAGATGTGGATTTATTAATTATAAGGTAATTAATAAATAATTGTGTAAGGTTTAGGTGGTGAGGTTAGGTTGCGAAATGAGATGCGGGGCACAGGGTGTCGTAAGACACAAATTTGGTGTCTACATTAGCCCCTTGTTGTCGTGTAGCTTGTCTTATAAAGCTGCACTGACAATTAATAATCTCGGTCTAGGCAAATTTGGTCGGCTGATCAATTCAAGTATCCTAATCATGCTAAAACACAAACAGGTGAGCTCGAGTGAACAAAAAGCTACATGATGGGTGGATAAAATCATAATTTGTGGGTCTTGGGTGAGGTACTTAATTGGTGTGGCCTTGGGTCGGGCCGAGTGATTAGTTGTGGCCATGGGTCGGGCCAGATTGGTTGGTTGCGGCCTTGGGTTGGGCCGGATTGGTTGGTTGCGGCCTTGGGTTGGGCCGGATTGGTTGGTTGCGGCCTTGGGTCGGGCCTGATTGGTTGGTTGCGGCCTTGGGTTCGGGCCGATTGGTTGGTTGTGGCCTTGGGTCGGGCCTGATTGTTTGTTGCAGCCTTGGGTCGGGCCGATTGGTTGGGTGCGGCCTTGGGTCGGGCCAAGTGGTTGATTTGTTGCGGCCGTGATTTGGGCCAATGAAGTCAAAATAATGCTATTTAGCAAATCTGAGGGAGGCAATGTGGTGAGAAAGGAAGATTGGTGGATAAGGGCAGAAATTTAGGTAAAGTAGGCCTGTAACCGATATCGGTTAGTTATGACCGGTATCGGTTAGGAGACCGATATCAGTGTTTTAGGGCACGAACTAACCGATATCGGTTATAGGTCAAAAACCTATAAAAAGAAAAATATGGCGTGTCATTTTCACATTGTCAATTTGATAACCAATACGGCTTGTCTGGGTTTTAAATTGATTTTGTTGAGTTTTTGGGCTGAGTTGGCATTAGTTGAGTGGAGGAGTGAGTGATTGGTAGACCCCAGCAAGCAGGAGGCAGAGTTCGATTGGTTGAGGACCCAACTGAGGAGATTTGGAGCCATGGCACAGCCAGGAGGAGCAGGAGGTGCTGGAGGAGCTGGACCACCGCTACCTATCCCACCACGACGACGTGTAGTCATACCGGTAGGCTCTGAACCCCTACTTATGTGAATTTTATGATTTTAACTTAGATGTGGGTTTTGGGTAGGAATCCCAAATTTAATAAAATAATGAATAAATGGAAGTAATTTGTAAAATGGAGTGGGTAGGATTGAAAGTTTATGAGAAACTATGATTCATTTTCATTTGGGATGGATTTACCAATCCATAGTATTGGTTAGCATGAAATTGTGAAAGGTGTCATTGATTCTTGTTTTCTGTCTAAAATCATGAGTGGTAGTGTTGTTTTAGAGGTTTCCAAATCAACAACATAAGGTAAACATTTTGATGATCTTATTTATAAGGAGGTTAGTAGTAACAAGGATTTATTGCATCATCTTCATCCTATATTATTACAATAAGTATATCATGGTGGTATTCAGCCTATTATGGATAAGAATGTTAAGGATTTGGTATAGTGAAGTCAAGCTATCCTAAAGACAAAGAATGATGAAGATCTTCATAGTACTCCAAGGTATGAAAGGAATGAACATGTGTCAAATTTATTGTTGCATATTAAACCATTTTAGATTTGCTTTCTTCGTAAGAAGTATGGTAATACAAAGTGTAATATGGAGCATGTGGATCCCTTGCTCCAATTTCATGGTTATGGGCATTATGAGATCTACATACTTTAGCAAGAGCTCTTTCATTTGACAAGTATGGGAGCTAAATTGTTGGAACACTACAACATGTTTCATCTATTGCATATGGAACTTGGGCATAAGAGTTACAATTGCTTAAGGGCAAACAATTTGGGGAAGGGAGGATTGTAATATCCTCTTCTCGGTCGAAGACCCTTAGCCCATTCATTGTTTCTAGATGGCTAAGGGATGAACAAAACGGAAACTTAGTCATAATAAATTAATCATAAAGTGAATCATAAAATATTATTATAAGCACTTTATTAATTTATTAACGACAAAATGATAAAAGAAAAGAAAAGTGACAAAAAAAGATTAAAAAAGAAGTCACTTTATTTTATTTTCCCCAAGGAAAATACAACCCATGTTGAGAATTAAATAAATAAATGTGGCTCATGTTGAGAATTAAATAAATGCCAAGAAAGGATAAAATGCGGGGAATAGGCATTTGATTGGTGGTTGTGGGTGGCTACTAAGCCATGTTCTCCTATAAAAGCAAGTTGGCTTGGGTTAGAGAGATATATATTTTATTTTATAAAAAATTTAAATTTTGTTTGAGCTTTGTAAGCTTAGGACAAAAACCCTTTCGAGTTATCTCTAGAGGATGAAAACTCTCTTGAGGATTAGAGAAAGAGGAATGAAAACTCTTCTTTCTTGTGAGAGGATTCTCCATTCAGGGGTTTCCATTTAAGATCAATGATTTATTTTTGTTTTCCATTGAAAATCAAGCTTTTATTTTTGTTTTCCACTAGTGTTTGAGGCTTTTTTAAGAGGGGCGAATAGTGGTTGTTGCTTTCGGGTACAACTAGGGTTGCATCTACACATTTCCACATTTCCAAGCCTATTTTGGGTGCTTTTCACCCATCAGAAAATTTTGATTTTGGTATCACTGGAAAGCTTGTGATTTTGAGTTAGGAATTTCTAAAGTTTCGGTTTTTTTCCTGTAATTAAAAATCAGATTTTTAGTATTTTACAAAAAATTATTTTCAATTTTGATTATTCAAGAGCTAGCTACATATTTAATTTCAATTTTTTTTTAAGGTTTTTGAGGCTACTTTACACCCATAGAAAAATTTATTTCCATAACTTGCATTGTTGGAGTGGGATTTGCGTTAAATCCATATAAGGTTGAAATAGGTCCATTTGGGGACATTATACACTAAGCCCTCAATGCCATCTAAAAACATGTCTTACTACCCCAAATCAAATATACCTCCATCATCATTAAATAATCAAACAATAAAATACAAATAAATAAAACAAAAATATATTTGTATCAAATTAAATATTATACAACACGTAAAATGTCTTACTACCTCTCTTCATCATCATCACTAAATAACCAAATCATAAAATCTTAATTTATATTTTATATATTCTAAGAATATATAATGACTTATTATCTCAAGTCTAGTATACATTTTATCATTAAATAATCAATACACATTAGGATCATATAAAACATACTACCATTAAAATAAACATTATTGTCATTATCATTATCAACTATATATGTATTAAATAGTAAACAAAATCTATTTATTATATTATTTGTTTTTTACCTTCACTTAGAAGTTTCTTTTTATGAATTTTATTATAAATATAATTCCAAAAGCTTTACTTTTAAACACATGCCTTCTCTCTTCTTAGGAAGTTTCTACTTAATTTCCATGTTGCTCCTCCTCTCACTTAGAAGCTTCATTTGCTTTATTTTATTAAAAGGCAGTATATAATATCTTTACTTTTGACAGGAATCAAATATAATTCCAAAAGCTTTACTTTTAAACACATGCCTTCTCTCTTCTTAGGAAGTTTCTACTTAATTTCCATGTTGCTCCTCCTCTCACTTAGAAGCTTCATTTGCTTTATTTTATTAAAAGGCAATATATAATATCTTTACTTTTGACAGGAATCAAATATAATTCCAAAAGCTTTACTTTTAAACACATGCCTTCTCTCTTCTTAGGAAGTTTCTACTTAATTTCCATGTTGCTCCTCCTCTCACTTAGAAGCTTCATTTGCTTTATTTTATTAAAAGGCAGTATATAATATCTTTACTTTTGACAGGAATCAAATATACTTATTTCTTTCTTGACTTCACTTCAAAGTTTCTTCTTTACGTCAAAATGGACCAAGGGTTTGAGTTTTCATTATTTGTATGTTAGAAAATATAATTGTCCATTAATTTTAATCATGAAATTTTTAATTTTCTTTTAAAAATTTATTGAAAAATTAAATTAACAAAAAATGAACAATAAGTTGTTTAAATTGGGAATGACTAAATTTTAATCAATGTGGAATTCTTAAATGAATAGACAAATGTATGTATGTATGTATACACTTCACCTTTAATAATTATTTTCTATTTTTTTATCCAATTACAATTTATATTTTTTTACGATATATTTTTTTCAAAATTTTAATAATATATTTATTTATTATTAACATTTTTTAATTTATAAATATTATTTAATGTAAATTTTGATTTCTCAAAAATCTAAAAACACACTGATAAAAAACATTTATTATAAAGTAAAAATATGACTTGAAACATGACATATTATATCATTTTATTGATTAATAATCAAGTTAGAAATGACTTATTTTGGTAAATTTATTACATTAGGATAGAAATTATTGTACTCAATTTTTGGAGGTGATGCCCTTAATAACTTTAGCCGTTCATATTTTTTAAGAGGGAATACAACTAGATTTATACGAGTGGAAATTTCACCGTATATTACCAAACGTCTTTTCATTCGTTCATTTTGGAAGTATTCACCAAATGGATTTACTCGTATAATAATTTGTATACTAAAATCTATTTTCTATTACTTTATATATTTTTAGTTTCTTAAATAAATTTCTCCATAATTTTAAAACCAACTTTAGTTTAAATAAGTACATATGGACTAATATGAAAAATTCATTTAAATTTAATGTTGTTAACGAGACAAATTTTATTTTGGTTTTTTATTGAAAAGTTTTTTTTTTCCATATATGAATAAAGACATGAAGTACAAGTTAATCGTAAAAGAAGTGGGTGGACGAATCACATTTTGACTCTGAGTGTCATATTGGTTAATGTAGAGAAAGCTAGGGGAAAAGACCCCTTAATTATTCATGGACCAAAACATGTACACTTGATTTCTCCATAACTTGTTCCAAAAGTAGTAATAGTTATTCACTTTTTAATTAATTGTAGTTTAGCAAACCACAATGTTACACATAAGGTGCTCGGGCATTGCTCCACTTATCAAATTCTTTCTACCAATTATCTTTGCACTAAATTAATTCAAAATTTATTTTTCCCTCCAAATACACATACGAAATGAAAATGGTGATAGAAATTTCTCCTATAACAATGTCGTCCCACCCAATAATGTGGCCACCATTACCACTACAATTATCCTAAAAACTATGCATCGGAGAAAGATAATAATAAAAATTAATAAACCATACTCAAAACATATGCTATTTATTTTTTATTCATTTTAAATATTTATATTAAAAATATCAATAATTGTCACCTAAAGTCACGTATGTCTTTCCATTATCAATAAATAATCAGCAATAAAATGAAAATGTATAGAACAAAAATATACCTATAACAAATTAAATATTATAAAACTACAATCGTATATATGAAGTGAAAGAGTCTGATACTTGTTGCACTTTAATAATTACATAACAAATAATTTTTCTTGCTTCACTTCATTAATTACATAAGAAAAAATACACTATACCTCTTGGCATATTTTACATAGATTTTTATAAGATAGGTATGCTATTATGTAAAACTGGCACCTACTCACCTTTTCAAAATAAAAACAAATACAAATGTACCCGTGTAATAAAATGCACTTGAATTACACAAATACAAATATAAATTAATTTTATCATGTAATTACCTATGATTATTATTTTAATGTGATTAAAAATACTAAATTAAATTTACTATAAATTAAAAATAATATATGTAAAAAATTTTTTTGTCTTATAGATAATAAGAGTCATTTACATAAATTTATTTAATATAAATATGTTAGTTATATTATTTATTTCTTGTCTTTACTTAGAAGTTACTCCAAAAAGCTTTACTTTTAAACACATTGCTCCTAGAAGTTTCAAATAATTTTCATGCAAATTCTTGCCTCCCTTGAAAGCTTCCATAATATCTTTACTTTTGAAAGGAATCAAATATACTTTGCTTTCTTCTTACATTTCCTTATAGTGGAAGTGGTCCCAAGGGTTTGAGGTTTAGTTTTTTTCATTGTAACATTTATGAGGTGATATGTTTTTATTAGAAGAATTTATTGAAACATTAAATTAATTTATATATGAAATAAAATTACAATATATAATTGTCAAAATAAAATGAAAATAAATATAAAATAGGTCCCTCATTTTAAAGATTAAATAGGTAAATAAATACAAAATAAGAGGTGTGTATTTTAGATGTGTGAGACACATCAAAACAAGACTTGTGTCCCATTTTAAATGTGAGAGTCATGGGTTAAATTTGATAACCATCTATACCGGAAAACGAATTATTGGGCTAATAATACCTTCAAAAATACATAACAATATTATTTATATCAACTATTCTATATTTATTTAATTTTAAAAAATAAAATATACAACCATATTTTCATATATTTAAAAATATTTAAACAAATCACAAAAGCGTCTTAAAAATTAATCCTCACGAGCCATGAGAATCACCGAAAGAAACCAAAGAAAAAGAAGTCCCCATTTTAACAGGTATTTTGCCTTTTCAGTTATGATATTGATTGACATTCAGCCGTTATATCAATAGAATTGGAAGATGCCAAGTAATGTGTTCTACGAAATCGACATTTGCTTTATCCAGTGGGGTACAATTATTCCATACCAGCTTCAAGGCAATGCAAAGATTTCCTCAGAGATTATGATAGCATCTGTACCTTAATGTAGAAGTTTACATTGCACAGGCGATGCAACTTCCATGTCTATATGCTTGAGTATACATGTAGGGTGTTGCTTCTATCTCCATTTGTTCAGGTGGGTGTTGGCTATATATACATTTGTGCAGGTGAGTGTTGTGTATATTTCCGTTTGTGCAAGTGGGTGCTGTGGCGCTGCAGTGATGGAACCAACACAGATAAGCCTTGGAGGATTCGGAGAAGGGGTAAGTGCCAAAGAGCTCTCAGAATACTTGGAAGCCAATGTGGGAACGGTCTTGGAGATGCAGACTGAAGACCTCATGGACTCCTCCCTATGCATTTCCTAAGTTTACAGAGCAGCAGAAATTTCTTGGTCGAGAACAAAGACAAGGTGCCTCCTCATGCCTTTGTTCACTTTGCAGCTCCCGGTGCTGTTAAGGAGGCCAGTCAAGCTCGCTCAATAAGGGAAATCTTGATGTTGAACAACCAGGCTCTTAAAGTCAAGGTTGGTAGCGAAACCTCATCTGAGAATGAGTAAAAGAAGAACTATTGAACCGCATTAGTATTTTCTCCTGTTACGGTTGAAATTGGTTTATTGTATGGCCTTAATGAGTTTTTGGGTTGCCTGGAAAGCGCACCTACTTCTGGGGTGGAAGAATTTCAGGTAGACCCATTTGATAAGAGATGCAGGGTTACCCTTACTCGGGACCAGTTGTTTAGTCTGCGTTTCGAGTGATGATACTCTCATAAAATGTAACTTCAAGATTGAATTTTCGATCAAAGACATTAGAAATGTGAGATTTGTCAAGGAGGGGGCGAATTTCGTTATGCTAATCCAGCTTTGGGTTCCTCCTTTGATATACTATAGAACGGCAGATGATGATATCCATGTGGGTGCTACTTTTCCTCTGTTAGATGACGAAGATCCATGGATACGAACCCTGGATTTTACTCCTAATAATGCAATTGGCAGGTGCTTGGTATATAAGATTTCTCTATCTCCTCGTTTGGGTCCCAAGATGGAGAAAGCCAGAGTTTATTTCAAAGAACACCGGTTGCTGGATGAAAACTTTTCAAAATTTTCTAGTTTGAGGAGTCAAAACGAACCTTCTGTTCCTAGATCAGGATTCTTTTTTGTTCTGCCACCATATCGAAGACTCCCCTTTGATACCATGTTCCTGCTGAATGCTCTTGTCCACAAAGGTGTTGTTAATTACCACAGATTAACCCCCGAGTTTTATAATTTGTTGAATCCCAGAGTGACATTCACCGAAGTGTCCACCGTAGCACTGAAGCACATTCTTTCGTACGCCCACCCAATTTTTGATGCCTCTGAAAGACTTAAGACCGTGCTTAGGTGGATCTCAAAGAACCCAAAGCTTCTGAAAATTCCAAAGATTGTTGAGGAAACAATTGAAGTTAGAAGATTAGTCGTGACTCCTACTAAAGCCTACTGCCTTCCTCCAGAAGTAGAGCTGTCAAACCGTGTCATAAGGAACTTCAAGAAGTATTCAGATAGATTTCTGCGAGTAACTTTCATGGATGACACCATGGAAGCCATGTCTTTTGTGGCATTAAATGTGCCTACAGCACCTATTGTTAAAGAGGTGTCCCCCAGTTCTCCTGCATATAGAACTTGCTATCTATTGGCGAGTGAGCAAAATACTGCATCAGGGGTTTGAGCTCTGTGGTCGTAATTATTCATTTCTAGCCTTTTCTTCTAACCAGTTGAGAGACCGTTCTGCATGGTTCTTTGCTAATGATAAAGATATTAATGTCCATCAAATCAAGAGCTGGATGGGGAGCTTTCCTAAAAAAAAATGTTGCCAAGCATGCTGCAAGAATGGGTCAATGCTTCTCATCCACCTATTGCACTGTACAGGTTCCAAGCAAACAGCTTGAAGAAGATTTTCTTGACATTGAAAGGAATGGTTATGAATTCTCTGATGGTATAGGAAAGATCACACCAGATCTTGCCATGGAAGTTGCTCAGCGATTGCAGTTGAATATCAACCCTCCCTCAGCCTATCAGATCCGGTATGGTGGCTATAAAGGTGTGGTTGCAACTTGGGCAGCAGAACCTGGAAGCAAGCATAGGCTGTCATTGAGGCCTAGCATGCAAAAATTTGAATCTCGGCACGACATGCTTGAAGTAATCACTTGGACACATTTCCAGCCCTGCTTTCTGAACAGGCAGATTGTTACTTTGTTATCAGCACTGTCAGTTCCTGGCAGTGCTTTCATTGAATTACAAGATTCAATGGTGGATAAGCTTAGTCAAATGATTGAAAATGTTGAAACGGCATTTGATATATTAACCACAGCATGTACAGGAAATCTACAAAACACTGCTGCTATAATGCTAAGTGCCGGTTTTAAACCTCAAACAGAACCACATTTAAAAGATATGCTCTCTTCTATAAGATCTGGCCAATTAGAAGATCTTCGTAGAAAATGTAGAGTTTTTGTCCCTGATGGAAGATGGTTAATGGGCTGTCTGGATGAAATTGAGGAGCTCGAATATGGGCAGTGTTTCATACAAATTTCGAACCCTCCCCTTGAGGGCTGCTTTCTCAAAAGTGGCTCAAGCTTTATAGAAAGGAAAACAAGCACAAGAGTTATAAAAGGAAAAGTGGTTGTGGCGAAGAATCCTTGTTTACATCCTGGTGATGTACGGATCTTAGAAGCAGTTGATGCTCCTGGATTGCATCACTTAGTCGATTGCTTAATTTTCCCACAGAAGGGCCATAGACCTCATCCTAATGAAGCTTCGGGCAGTGACCTTGATGGGGATATCTACTTTGTTTCTTGGGACTCTAAGCTTATGCCACCAAGTGGTGAGAGTTGGGACCCAATGGACTATACTCCAGGTCACGTAAAAGAATCAAATGAGCCTGTGAAAACAGCGGTATGGCTATTCTTATCATCTTTATTCCACCTTCCTTCCTGCAATTTGTTTGCCTCTTAGCTATCATTCTTTTTGTATACAATATAATTTTAGCAAGAATTACCTACATTTTTGTTTTTGTTAACGGCTTCCATTTGATATCTTCAACTGCTGTGATGAATCCATTTAGTTTCCAAACTGAGTAATTTTAATTTTTTAAATGTTTGCAAGAAGACAAACACTTGGATGGCTCTTTAGCTGCCTTGTTTGTCTTCTGTTATGTATGCCCGGAGCATTGTAAATATAACTATAAATCTATGGTTGGAGAATTCATCACATGCGTTAAATAATATAAAGGAGGGAATAATTTGACTCTATAAAACAGAAAGACACTCTCTAAATATTAGTGCTATGCAGAATCTTTAGATCGGTAAAAGCTTTACCAACTTTTATAATATTTGTACTCTGCGAGTCTGCAGAATCATCTGGCTAGTGAGAATCAAAAGGAGCCTGGTAAATTTGTGGAAGCGAGACATTTGTTTTTTGATAGGTAATTTAAAAAAGGACATCAGTGCCCTGACTATGGATAGGAAGAATAAAAGGGCAACACCAATACCATGAGGGAAAAAAAATTGTCCATACTCTAAAAACAAGAAATATACGGCAACATAGATATTGAAAGCTCTAGCATCAAAGCAGAAATAACAATAAGTTTTTCATCGTAGCACTTAAATGAAAATAAAGTACCATAATGATCTTTTCGTAGTGTCATTTACTGGACTTGCATAACCATAAAACACTGCTTCTGCAACTGAGAAAGTCTACAGTAGTACTAGTAACCATATCGAATCTACTGTAAAGAAAATCAAAACCTATTGCCTAAGCTGGAACTGCCATAATGACTGTAACCATAACTAGGAACCTGCAGTAGAAACCACAAAAGAAAGATCCAGCATACACTCAATGCTTTGGTCCCAACGTGCTTGCTGCCAGAAGCTTTCCAATGCCCGCAGGTATTCCTTTCAAAAACATGACCTTATTTTTATGCCATTAGCTCTTGCCTGGCATTCTGTTAAACAAAGTGCAAAGATATAGCTACCAACAGTAAACTGCTACAGCATGATATCTGCCACCTACCAGCTACCATATAATCCAAATCTCACGAAAGGAATAGGGCGAGCCTGTACTTTTCCACCTCCACAGCGGATCTGTCAATTCAAAGTTGCATAGGGACAGGCTTCTCTTTTTCCTGTACTTGTGCCTCCAAATTAGGGTCCTTCCAATCCTCATTCATTTCCACCTTAGCCTTTTCACATACTACTTTCTTTTCCTGTTTATGCATATGGTCATCCATGCGCTTCATGAGTTTTCAAATTCTCTCCCGCTGCTTTGTTGTGGATAGCCAGGGCATTGTCGAGGTTTACTGGTATCGACTCAATTCTAATTGCTTGGGCCACACTTAGTACATTCAGCCTCGTCTTTGATTTCCCAGGGCCTTGCAATAGAACTGTCACTGCATAACTATATGAGAAATAAAAATGATATTTAAATAAATGAAGGGTTACTATTTGGTAGAAATAGATCCTAAACTCTTTCTCAAGTTATTGAAATCCTCCAATCCCTCACCTGCACAAACTTTCCTCCGAAAAATGTGGTCGCTCTGATTTTTGTGGTGAAATTCTAAGTTTTTGTGTGGGCACAATTTAAATCTTGTATGGAACCACCTGGGCATAAAACATAGGAACTGCAGCCCCTTAATGCATTTTTCCAAGCATTTAGAACTTCCTTAGAAGTAATCCTAGCGCCTTCATCCACAGAAATATTCTCCTCTATTAGCTTTTGTAGTTTGACATCCTCCACCAAGCCAAAATAGGCTTCAGCCTTCATGGATACCCTCTGGGGTAATGAAACAAGTTCACTATTTCCCCTTTGATGACTTGATTTATGTTTTCTGCTGCCTTGTTTTTTTTTTCAGTGGTAGAAATCAGAAATACCATGAGAACAATCAGACATGGAATGATGAAGGATCTAGCACTTCTCAAGTTGTACAAGTATATGCGTAATCTGTAGCATCATTTGAGCATGTTGAAGAACTTGAACAAGGAGAGAATTTATTTGTGAGGAGGAGAGTCTTGAAGGTTGAAAGAAAGAAAGAAGAGGCATGTGAAAACAGACAAATTTTCAGAACAGAGTGCAAGTCAAAAGGTAAGTGTTGTGATGTTGTGGCTGATGGTGGAAGCACAAATACTTTAGTGCCTGTTGAAATGGTAGGTAAGCTGAATTTGATATGTACACACACCCAAATCCAGAGGTTCATGATATCACTGTATAAGAGTGTTTTGAAGTTGATATGCAAATTGATACGTATGGGAACAATGTCTTGTGTGATGTCATGTCTATAGATGCATGCCATGTTTTGTTGGGGAGGCCATGGCAATTTGATAGTGAGATATATGATGAAGAAGCCAACCCCGTGTGTATCAAGAAGGGTGGACAAAGGTATACTGTTGTCAAAAAAGATAAGCTTGAGCATAGGAGCCATCTTGTCATGTGTGGTGACAAGAATGCTTTGCTATAAGAGGAGAAAGAAACTATACAGCACACTAATTGTTAGTAGAATGCAGAAGATGCATCCCAAAAGGAGGTGAGTAGAGAAGTGGAACTCAAAAGTTCATGTATGACAGCAGCATATGATCATGTAGAGGAGATGGAATATCCTCCCTTAAAATCAAGGCAAGGGAAATTGAAGAGCTATTTAATTCAGCTTAGAGGAAGATGTAGCGGCTGATGTTGTTATCAGCCCAGACAGATATTGCAGAGGATGGAGTTGCAGCTGAGGAAGTAAAAGAGATGTTGAGCTCAAGCAGAGACAGTCGGTCCAAAGTTAGTGACGGCTGGAACAAGAGTTGTGCGGGAACATTTGGCGGAGGGGGATGCTTTATGGTCTAGCAAGTGGCTGGAAATAGATAAAATTCCTAGCATAGTGGAAGGGAGTCGTGGCCTTTCTCTTCAGGTCAAAAGGGTGGTTCTACCATCTAGCCCAAGTTTGTGAGCACTTTGTTCACAAAACTCTTACCTGGGTGTATGATGCAAGAGTATTTGGGTCCATAAGCCACCTTACATCAACCAAAAACATGTGTCAGCATTTGTGCATGTGCGTGTCTTGTCGATATCATTCCATGTGCCAAAGATAATCCCATAGGTTAGAAAGCAACTCCAAGATTCCAACACTCCAGGAACATCATGTGAGAGAGATTTAATCATTCGAAAAGGATCAAATTGATGAAACCATTGGTTTATGTAAGCAGCAGTTTCAAAATGGCCGGTTTACGTTAATCGGTGGTTATGTAACCATTGGTTTGCAGAAAGCGTCGGTTGCGCCGATGACAGTTGCACAAGTCAGGTAACGACCCCCCAACAATTACATTACTGTCAATCTGCAAAAAACAACAGTTTCACCCATGATAATTGCACAAGCTGGGCAACGGCCCATAAATGTTCGGGTGTTCATTTTGAGCGTTTTTCAAGATCAAAAGAAATCCCAAGAGCCACTTCATGAGAATCAAAAGTTAGGAAAGGATAGGGAGAATGCAGTATGGAGTGAGAGAAGACTTGCTAGCAGGGTGTAGGTGCTCAGGAAGCACAAAGAAGAGAGTCGAGTCTAGCCCATTGAGGGGTTATTGGGTGGTGTTTTGCATCTTGCACTATAACCAAAGAGAAGAGTGAGTGAGAGTGTAGTTGAATCTTTGTAATTTCTCACGAGAAATAAATAAAGTGGTTGTCATTTTTCTTTAGTCTCAATTTATGTGTGTGAATGTCTTTTGTCACTGCAAGGAAAACGATGTCATTTAATTGATGCATATCCTTGGTTGCATCAAAACACATTTGTCCTTGATCTGCCAAAGTACTTGGGTCTACATCTAATATCCAATGTGGATATCCCTAAGCCATACTTTCCACCTTTACTTGAGCCAACAACACCTGAACATCCTTCGGATTCAGATCCTAAACACTTGTAGACAATGCCAAAGGATCAAATCATTGAAGTCACAATGCATAACCACAGGAGCAACCGCCAGCTGTTCCTATTAGTTAACGTAGGGCAATATGCTAATTAGGCTAAGTGGTATAACTTTCAGTAATTTCAGGTCTAGTTTTCAAGTTGACTGAAGATGCAACAAGGATGATTGCTCATAAATAAAGGGCGAATGATCTCAGAATAGCTGCGCTAGTCTGTGCGCTTTTCTTAAAGACTTTGGGCTCCTTGGCCTCATGGTACCCCAGAGCTCCGTGGTGTGGATCATTGGTATTTGAGCTCTTCATAGTTGTACGGAGCATACTTAGTTCCAAAAATGTCTTGGGTTCCAACCAGCAATAACCCTTGACATTATCCTATTGTGTGCCATCTGACACAGAGTTGCATACGTAGGAAAAATAAGTGGAAAAGGCATAAGTTTTCGCAACACATCCAAATCGTTCACTAACAAGTTCAACATATACTCTTGTGCTAACAACAAAAGTACAAAGAGCACCATGATGTGCATCACACACCTCATGAGTTTAACGTAGGTGATAAAGTCTGGTTGCATCTCCAAAAGGGATGCTTCAAGGTTCCACATCGGAAGATCAAGCCTTTGCGCTATGGTCCTTACACCATACAATGCCAGTTGGAGAGAACACATAGTCTTCGATTTGCCACAGTACTTGGGTCTACTTCTAGTTGTCAATGTGGAACTACTTAAGCTATACTTTCTACCTGTAATTGAGCCAACAACTCAGCATCATTCAAATTTGGATCTTGAACACTTGTAGACAATGCCAAAGGATCAAATCATTGAAGTCAAAACAATCTGCACCTTCCATGGCACACATCAGTTCTGAGTATTCAAGGCAAAGAAATATGTTGATCAGGCAAAGTGGTATAACCTTTAGAAACTTCAGGTCCAGTTTCAACAGCTGACCGAAAGACCATTGCTCCTTAAGAAAGAGCAAATGATCTAAGTGTAGCCATGCTGGCCTGCATGCTCTTCTCAAGGACATTATACTCCTTGGCCTCACAGTACCCTTGTGCGCATGCACAACACCATGTGGCATATTATGCTACACTCTATTGCCATGCAAGACTCTTTGAATTCGATGTCACCGTGGCAGTTCTATGATATTCTGCGGCACACCAAGTGGCACTTTCTAGGTTTGCACCATGTTAGATCCCATGTTAGCATACTGCGATGCTAGGAGTCCAACCTTCACACCTGCAAGAAGACGAATCGGAATGGGGTAGAAGATGACCCATTACATAACCATATTTTTGTATTACCGTGGTTTGTTGTAATTGCCTTTTTGCAATGTAAGTCATTTGACCCTGCGGAACAACAACGTTAGATATGATAGTTGTGTGTTAGCATACCTTTATTATCTAGCATTACATACACAATAGGAAGTGGTTTCCCTCTTTTGATCATGGGAATCCTTATTCTTAGTTTTTGTTGAATATTGTACTTTATTATTTCTCATGGAATAGAAGTTGTACTATCCTGCAAATACTTCTTGATCGAATTGTGTTTTGGTTTTGGTGTCCCCAGATTTCACCCTGAACTCTGAGACTACCCTATCCAAAAAAAAATCGTACTTTTAAAATAATGGGTCATTTTGTGTTTTTATTGCTAGAAAGTTCCTGTAATGTGTCAAGATATTCCCAAAGAGCCATATTAGCCATTTTCGCCAAATACCCAGATGCCCAAAATTGTTATATTTTGTCGTCAGGATTTGTTTGCGGGAAATTTGTATTTAATTATTTTGAGCCCCGTTTGAGGCAATTTGCGCTTCGGTTTAACTCTGTTGTGATCGTACATATTGTTATTTCTATATACCAGTAGGGTTTTAATCAGGAATGAATTCTAGACTTTATTTGTAACTTCTGGCAAAGTTTTGTGTTTTTCTCGTTTCGTTTTTTGTGAAATTTCTCTAGATCAATTCCTTTGTTGGTTTGGCTTGATTCTTGGCCTGAAGTAGCTGGAGATCACATACACACGTTGTGCTAGAAAGAAGTCGCCATCGGAGGTCTGGTTCACTGGGAAAAGACGAAGTCGTGCACCAAAAAGCCTCTTCTGGGCTGACCGCATTTTTGGAAAAAGAAGAATTAAAGTGGATCATGGAAAAATTAGAAGCAGCAAGCAGGTGGGAATTTTGTACCTGCCTAGCATTAGCAAGGTACTTTTTGCCATGGAAGCAACGCCACTTAAGTGAAAATGGGAAAATTAGAGGCAGCAGGCAGGCGGGAATTTTTATCTGCCTTGCAGGATAAAAATTCCCATTGTGGAATAAAAGAAAAATCACTTAAGTGAATTATGGGATTTTATTGCCTGCCTTGCAGAGTAAATAATCCCATTATGAAAGTCAAACAACTTAAGTGAATCATGGGATTTTCAGGGGTGCCTTGCGGGGTAAAGAATCCCATTATCATGTGTTTCTTAAAAATAGAATTTTTTATGCCAAAAAGTGCGACCCCTTTGAGGAAGGAAAGGCAGCCTTTAAATTAATTAATTAAATTAATTATTCACCCAATTTTGGCGCCCAAGCTTGTGGAAAAGTCAACAGAGGTTAAAGGACAAAAGGTGGTTGAAAATAGACTGTTCTAAAATTAATGCTAAAAGCTTCCAATTTTGGCGCACAGGTTGAAGGAAGTTGATTTGTGTCTGGATAATTGTTTGCATAAGTGATACAAGTGCTCAGGGGAAGTTGGTAAAATTCATGCTTGATTTGCATGCAAATAAAACATCAAATTTTGGGGCAGCAGGATTGAATTATGCAGATTTTTATGATTAAAATCCACTATTCATAGTCCGGTTGCCATCTTTGTCTGAATTAATTGCAGGAATTTGTTACAAGTGCTTTACAAAAGAAAGGGAGCTTAAATCAATGTCCAATACATTGAATATATCCTCCGAATCTAAAGAATTATCCAGATCTGCACCAGTTTTGAAGAATTCCATCCGAATAAGAAGAAAAAGAATTATTCAGACAAAGATAGACAAAGCCATGGCAAAGAAGGATGAAAAGGAAAGCACAATGGAGTCATGCATCACTTCCAAATTTGCAGACATAGGAGACACAGATCTAGGTCCGAAACCTCTTTCCGAATTGATTGATAGATTCAGAGAAGGAAAGACTTCACTCATGCGTACAGTTAAAAGCAGTGGAATTATTCGAGCTGCAGTCTTTCCATACATAGCCCAGTTGCCAGAGTTCGTTATGGAGTGTGCTAGGTCTTACCACCCTTCATCCAGATCAATGCGAGATGCTACAGGGAAAACAATAATTCGGTTGGACGCAGAGTTCATCAATTATTGTTTGAAGATTCTGGCTCGAAAGGTGGTGACTTCCATTAGCATTCAGGATGCCGACAGCAGGTGGGAGAAGCATAGAGTTGACTGCGTGAACATAATGAATAGCAGATACATGAAGAAGACCAGATCTCCTTCTAAGTTCCCAAGAACTCTTCCGCTTTCTAATCTGGTACAGGAGGTAGATGATATTGTTAAATTGTTATGCAGGATAAATGGCGAGGCGAACGCTCACACTTTCCGTACATGGATTTATGCTTTCATCAGGACCATTGAAGTCAACAAGGTTGATTTCATAATCAATTGGTGAGAAATCATTAGTGACAACATTGGTGAGCAACTCCAGAACGTGAAGCGTACTTTCAACTTCAAAATGACTTCTTATTTGGTATATGCAGCAGCTTCACAAGGCATCTTCTCCAAGCTGGATAGATGTGGCGTTCCTTCTAAGGACCCCATTTTCTAGTGCTACCCATAGCTTACTATACCTGCGTGCAAGAAAGATTTCGAAGTATTCAACGATGGATTCTTCTACGAATTCATTTGCAAGTTGGACAAAGACCTAAAGGCCAACAGAGTGAGCAAGGAAGTGTGGGAAGCTGTATCCAGAATTGGCAGTCTATTCATTCAGTTTGCAGATTTCACATACCTCAAGTTTACCGACTTTTCTGGAGAACTGGTTAAGCTGCCCAGATATCCGAATGATAGATTGGTCACCATGAAGCTGAGTAGACAACTTGTGGAGATACATGACCTTCAGTTGAAATGGCACAAGTCTACGGGCTTCTTCCCAATCACTGTGGGACATTATAGTTGCCAGAGCATTCATAAAGCCCGAGGATTGGAAGCGGAAATGTTCTTTGAGTACAAGCAAGAGTTCTTCCTAGCACGACTGAATTTCGATCCATTTGGAGTAGCCAAGAAGACGATCTCCCAGGAGTATGCACATGTGCCTTCATTAGAGGATTTCTGGATAAAGTGCAAAAGTGAGTACGATGTTAGAAAGAAGGATTTCAGCAAGCTATCAGCACGGCAAGTGTACCGCTTTGGATTAGCACGGATACCTGCGGATCTTAGAGATGATGGGAATGTGTTACTTGACACTTACCATCAAATGGGAGGAGATAGAGCCGTACTTCAGGATAACGTAGGGTCTGCCATACAATTGAAGAAAGGTCTGGCGCTGTTCTGGTGAATACTGCAAACTAGTTGCTGACGAAGGGATACTGCCTTGATGAAGCATTGATGAATCAAGTCACGAGCAACTTTGGTGCAGGGGATTCTCTCAAGCAGAAGCACAGAGGAGAAAGCAACAAAAGGCTCGAGAAGATGAACGTGCACAAAAGATTTCAATCAAAGGAGAAGATCACTTCCACGGCTATGACTTTAGTTTTGGCTTCTCCAGCATCTAGTACTTCACCGACTGTTGCACCTCAGCAGGACACTTCCATGCCTCCATTGAATCCGGTAACATTCATCTTCTCTCCTCAGCCTCTTTGTTCAGCACATGTTCCAGAAGAGACGTTGAAGCTGCAGATGACAGAGTTTGAAAGAGCTTTGTTCCTTGGATGATTCAGAAGATGGCAGCCATAACACTGTAGCAGTTTCTGATGGAGAGGAAACAGAGAGGGAGATAGTAGTGCACTCAGCAACTTCTCATTCTCCGAAAAGTAACTTCTCAGAATGGTTGGCTTCGCAGTTTGTTCCAGAAGCTAGAGTGGAAATGAACTTGGAGTAACACAACTTGCAGCTACTCCGAAGTCTAGGCGGAAAAGACAGAAAACCTAAAGTTGCTAAGGTAACTTCAAGGTTGATCATCAAGGAGTCGGGACAAAAGTTTGCTGAGATGTCAGTTCCGGCGGAAGGAAAGGAGGATGAGCTCACGGCAGAAGAAGTAACAGTAACCAGAGTACCCATCGGTCAAGCCACTACAAAAGGATTGAAGCAGGACACGCAAACATTGATAGATGCTCTATTCTTTAGGCTTGACAGAGAAAAGGCGAAGAAAGACGAGTTTCAAAAGCAGGTATCTCAGTTTGCGAGATCATAGCCAAGGTTGCTAAATCTTCCACTCAGCCCATTTCAAAGCAAGCGAGTGATCAGTTTATGCAGGAGATGGAAAATGCAAGCAATCAGGTGAAAGCTATTGACGAATGGAAGAATCTGATTATTCGTCAAGCTTTTATACAACTCGAAGAGGTACCAGCCCGCCTAAAGGTTATGAATGATGCAGCAAATCGGTTGAAGCAACTGGTGACAAGCACAGTAGATATGAACACAGTTGCTGAGAGTAACCTGAGTACTTTGGCCGAAATCAACAAGCTGCCGAGAGAAGTATTGGTTGTAGAGCAGATTGTACCGAACGGATCAGTTGAGAAGGGGAAACAGCTAGAGTTTGTAGTATCTTTTCGTTTGGAGATTGGCAGAGTTTTGCTGAAGAGGATGCAAACACTTGAGAGTAAGACATCGTCCTTACCAGACAATATCATTGTTTTTACTGAGGAGGAAGTGGTTGGAAATGTTACTTCATACGTACGGATCATTCCTAGTAGAGTGCCTAATTCCCTGGAAGGGTCTTTTCTGATGGTACAAGAAATAATTGATGGAGCTACTAAGCCTTTCACGATGAATACCATTAGCAGACTAGTGGCACTGCAGGCGGATATTGCGAGGTTCGGGCCGAGCTTGGAGGATGTGGAAGCATGTATCAAGGTGTTGAACGAAGGATTGCTGCAGTTCAGGACAGAAAAAGAAGCGGTGGCTAAAATAGATGAGAAGATGTTGAATTACATGTTAGACAAGTATATTCAGTATCAGAACAAAAGGAAGATATAAATGTTACAGCAAGCTTGACTTCTTTTTCTATTCTTTTTTCTTCTATTTTCCACGTTCCTGGATGAAATTGTAAAACTTTAAAGTTATTGGTTTTGAAACCATTACTTAAAGTTATGTGGAACAATTTTGTTAGTTAAGTGATACATGTGTCACTTAAGGAGAAGTTAGTGGAGGATGATTGCCAAATGTCATCTTTACTTGTTTATGTTTCAGTTCAGTTGAGTTTCCCATTTGTACTTTCCCTTTTACATTCTATAAGTAGAAGAAGAACCTCCAGGTTAATAATCAGAATTTGTAAGTAGCATTTTTGCGTTCCAGACTTTGTGCTGAAACCCTTGAGAGCCACTTGAAGCAAAGGAATATACAGGAGCAGATTTCTTGAGAATTGTGTCACGGTGTATTTTGTTTCTAGCTTTCTATCTTAGATCTTTTAATAGACTTTGTATTATTTTAGATCTAGATCTAGAGCTGCCTTTGCTTATAATTCTATGTTTATATCTATTGGTTTCTTCGATGTGCATGCAATCAACTCTGCTATCTATTCATTGGGATGCACATCTTCCCCACTTCTTCTTTGTGTTTATATAATTCCCTTCTTCTATAAATATTTCTTTTCTTTAATCAACTACTTACTTGTTGCAGAATTGTACAGCTATGGTTCATGAGCTGAATAGTTAAAGTAAAACCCCATATAGATATTAGTATATTTTAATTGAAAAAGCTGACACGGGAGCCTCACCGGTAAATGAGGGAGATTTATCTCATGACTGCCTAGGTTTTATGCTATGCAGAAAATCTAGCCAACAGGTTCAGTATTGTAATAATTCTCCATTGCATTTTTTATACCTTGTACTTTGCTAGCCAAGTTATAGGGTTGTTCCCCACACCGGCATCCTGGGCCCCGTGGTGGGGAGCAATAGAAGTGAGACATCAAAGCATAAGTAACTAGATTAGTTTGTAGATTGGCTACAATATGGCCAAAATGCAACGTATTCAATAAAAATAGATAAATAAAATTATGCAAAAAGAATACCATAAAACATGGAAAATTCATAACAGAATTTTCTCAAGCAAAAACCCTCCAATTATGAGCACAAAGATGAACAGTATGTTTGAGAAGAGAGGTGTTTTGCTTCTTTCTTATGCCCTTTTTTTAATTAGTTTGTAGATTGGCTACAATATGGCTGAAATGCAACGTATTCAATAACAATAGATAAATAAAATTATGCAAAAAAAATACCATAAAACATGGAAAATTCATAACAGAATTTTCTCAGCCAAAAACCCTCCAATTATGAGCACAAAAATGAACGGTATGTTTGAGAAGAGAGGTGTTTTGCTTGTTTGTTATGGCTTTTTTTTATTCAGTTTTTTTTCTTTTCTTTTCCTATTTTTTTGGGATACAACTCATATTCCATGTGATCTGTTTCCTTTATATATCTTTGCTATATACTTGTGCAGTATTTGGATATGGATACAATTTTAGACCATATATCTGTATCTGATACTGGATATGCATAGCAGGGAGGGCATATTTGGCAACACAGTGTATACTGCATTCTGATTGTGTTAGTTTATTTTCAATGATATTTTAAAATTTCAAATGTTGTCAAATTTTCATGAATTTATTTTTGTTGGCTGAAACTAAAAGAAGCAAAAAAGAAACTTGGAAGATTTTTTTGAGAGATGGGAACCGCACGGGATGATTCCTTCATTCTCATTAACTTTGATAAAATAAGTTACAAGAGTCTTACTGATCCTACAAAAAAAAGGAAAGGTTTCTCTGTCTTCCTTATTCTAACTGACCTACAAAAGAGTAAAGAGGTAATATTTACAATAAAATAATAAATAATTGGAGAATATAGATTCTGGTTATTATTACCTACAGCCCCTCGATGACAAAGTTTGTCATTCTACCAGAAACAACACAAAGTTTGTCTCTAAATCTTATGAAATTATTAGGCCCACGTGGTTTGGTCAGCAAAACAGTAATCTGTTCCTGTGTAGTGCAATACTGAAGGAACACTACTCTCTCATCAACTTGCTGCCGTATGTAAAAATGTGAACCTCTATCTGTTCTGTTCTTGTATGGCAGACGGATTTTTTCAGCAATTTGAAGACATTTGGTAGTTAAAATCATGTGGAATAGAAAAAAATGTTCTATTTGCGAATCCTTTAAAAATTTCTTTAACCAAACAACTTCACAAGTGGTTTCTGATGCTGCTTAATCCTCCACTTCAGTAGACAACTTAGCAACTATAGGCTGTTTTTTGCTTTACCATGGAATGCCACCTTAACTGCAAGCAAAAATATAGCCTTTAATGGATTTTCTGTCATTTATAGAACCTCCCCAATCTGGGTGTGTGAATATCTTATCAGCCCAAATCAGCAGATTTCTGAAATAGGATGCCAAAATCAGTTGTCCATTTGATATATCTTAGCACCCTTTTGGCTGCTTGCCAGTAATCTTCCTTCAGTTTTATCGTAAATTGAGAAAGGCAGCTGACTGCAAAACAAATCTCCAGCCTAGTAAATGCGAGATGACAAGGTCGCCAACCCACACAATCAAATTTACAATGTCAACACCATTGCTATTGAAAAAGAGATTTGGATTAAGACTTCTTATGAATCTCGAATCTCAAGGGTATTGATCAATTTTGATATACCAAGCAAAACGAACTCCCATTTTGGCGTCAGGAGGGGCGTCAAGCGTCTAGTGAGGTGACCGACGTTTGGAGGAGGTGACTGACGTCTGGGTGTCTGCAGAACAACAATGGTCTTCTCATGTCATTCGAAGGTGTCCGGATCACCAACAACTTGACTTGACCATTTTCCTATATTAAGAACATGCCAAGAATATGCACTGCAAGTATCAATAAGGAGAACACATAGAATTGGGTCTTTCTAGATCCATTTTTTGGATCATCCAATGTGTTGGCAAGATTTTATGCCGTATGCAAAATGTGGTATCTTGACAACAATATGTAGGACAAAGTCCCTCTTCTATTATGAGGGGAGGCACCCTTTATTGAAAACCAAAACGGGCAAGAAGAAATATGTACAATATATACACCGCAGTAGCTTATAGGGGTGGGATTTTACTCCCGGAGAAAGGAATGTAAGATGAGGAGAGAGAGAGAGAGAGAGAGTTGCATTTCGAATAAGCAAATGTAGATCCTATTCTAGTTTGTAAGGAGATCATTTGGAATGAGAAACACTTCTAGTAGAATCATACATGCATGAGAGTAATGAAAGAAAGACAATACATGACATAAAAACACATGCTATCATCAAAGGTATACAGACACAAATTTTAGCAAAAGCTCTTTATATTTCATCATCAGGATGAATACAAAACTTCATACATTTCCCTCAAACAAGATCATGTACAAAATTCTGAACAGCATAAAGTTTATTAAAAATCTCTGCAAATCTCCCAGAAATTATGCTTTCGAAGAGTCCCAAGAAGTGTAAAAGTAGCCTTTCACCATCTTTTAGAAAGCACAAAGTCTCCATCAAAATCTCTGAAGAAATCTGCTCTAAGTCTCTCAAAGTAGCTCTTTATGAGCAAGTCTTCATTTTGGTAAAAAAATTCTTGTTTACATGGATGAATTCCATATTTATAACAAAAATAGATAATTGCCACTTTGTGGCTCTTCAGCATCCATATGCAAAAAATTGTTATGATTCCGGTGGTTACAGACTTCGCATGTCATATAATTCAGCCCTTACAATTCTCTCTCATTGACGAATCATTGCACCTTGTTAGTTACGATCTCCACGTGGGCTCAGTGTGGGTGTTGTGCAGGTGGCGCTAAGGAAAGGCACATGTTGGGCATGGTTAATAACACAATAGGTATTAAGGGTATGCATGATTTGCAAGTGTGTGGTCAGTTGGAGATAGGATGGACCGTGCGCACAAGGGAGTGGAAGAAGTGCTCAGTGTGCACAAGGCAGAAGGGAAAGGATGGTCTTGTGAGCACATGAGAAGGTGAGAAACATGTGCATGCTTGGAGAGATGCCTTTTCTGCGTGGAAAGGCACACACCATTAGTCTATGTATGGGGATGAAGGCACGTATGGCTTGTGAGGAGAGCAAGGGATGAAAAGGCTGTGAGGCTGAGTTGAGATGAGAGGTGAGGAATGGTACGAGTGGGTGCCCAATGTGAGTGGCCTATGGGTTATCAAAGAGCTGCGTGGAAGGAGTGTGGAATCAATGCGACTAGGAGTGGAGATGTACTTGAAAAGGCGGCTCACACAAAATATTAACGGGAAGGAGTGTGGCACGAGCTCGGCATGGAGAGACTTGCGGGAACTCTAAGTTGGCGTGGCTAGAAGGCGCGAGTCGAAGAGAGAGCTGCGGGAGGCGGGAATGGTTGACAATGCGAAGTGTGTTAGATGGACGTGGCATGGAAAGAGAAGCACATGGTAGAGAAGCGTATTGTGTGCTCACAAATAGTGAGACGTGAGAGGTGGTGGTTACTCTAAGTTGGCGTGGCTAGAAGGCGCGAGTCGAAGAGAGAGCTGCGGGAGGCGGGAATGGTTGACAATGCGAAGTGTGTTAGATGGACGTGGCATGGAAAGAGAAGCACATGGTAGAGAAGCATATTGTGTGCTCACAAATAGTGAGACGTGAGAGGTGGTGGTTACATAGGTTCATGATAGGGAAAGACCACGTGTGAGCACGAGATGAATGTCAACGCGTAGGATGAGAGACCCACAGGCTGTGAGGGTAGGGAAGGTCATGTGGGCAGGAAGCATGCAAAATGGAGGCAGTGTGATGGAGGTGCAACCGCACTGGGAAATTGAAGGCTAGTACAGGCTACAAAAAGCAAACGGGATAGGCCCGTTTGGACATGGGTAATGTTGGCAAGCACCAAGAGGTCTACAAAGAAACAGATGCAAGCTAGTGAAGGAGTGGCTTGTGTTGTGGAAGTGCGGGGGAAGAGAGAAATTGGACGCGTTAGAAAAACTAGTGGAAAGGGCACATAGGTACTTGGCAAAACACAGGTAGAGGGTGTATGGGAAGATTGGACAACCTTGGGGTGGTAGTAGCACGACCTAGGCGGGACAAGGAGCACACAAAACCAATTCAAATGGGAATTTTGCAAGTTGGGAATAAGTGTGGAAGGGCGTATGTGTAAGCAGCGATAAGAGAAGGGAACATGGAGGAAGGAGAAGGTGTGGAGGCGTGGCTAAGCAAGGGAAAGTCTGAAGGGAGTGACACTATTACTCGGGTGCAAGAAGAAAGCAATAAGGTGGTCAATAGGCATGTGATAAGGAGTAAGCGATTTGTGAAGTGAGAGGAGTTGAGAAGGCTTGTCCGCATGGGAAGAAGACACGACATGAGCGGGGAAGAAGAAAAACAAGAGTGCCAAGTGTGTGCGGTGAGATGAAAGAAGACTGCGGGGGCAAGGCATGCAGCAAAAGATCATTCCCGATTTAGTTTTGACATATGTACGCAGGAACAAAATGACCATGCTTCCCAACCTACTGCTTCCATATGCGAGTATACTTCCTTTTTGGTGATGTGCCCTGCAATGAAGACCTATACACTTGGAATCTCAACATAGGTCCGAAGTCAATTTGATCTGATGATTTCAAATGACCATTTCAGCCTAATTTTTTTGACATTGGGGTTTGAAATTTTTAGGGGGTCAATAGTTAGCTCTACCTCAAGGACACAACTTGATCGGATTTTGGTCTTTACTAGAAGGAAAACAAGACGTTAGAACTCCAAAATCTCAAGCTCTAGACTAGCGCTTTATCCATTGGACTACAAAGTTACTAACACAAACACAACACTGATGTTGACACACTTTGAACTACAAGGAGAGGAGAAGAGGTAAACGACATGGGAAAGGGGAAACACACCAAAATAGAAATGAAACATACAAACACAAGGAAAGGAAATAAGTGAAATTCCTAATCACCTTAGCATGCATGGGACAACCTACTTTCAATACTTGCTTTGGTTTAGATATCACTTACCAAGTGGCAACACAAACTGGCCCTGACCCACAAACCCAAAGACTAGTTTAGTGAAGTAGGAATCTTTCTTTAATCTCTTCAGAGGAACATAAGAGACGAAGGATCCTGATGTGAATAGTACTTGCCTCTTGTTGAAACTATTTGTGTGAAATTCATTGGAGGTGGGGAGCTCAACTAATACATCATCGTTCTTGTTGTCTTGAAGTACATTTACTTGGATCCAGACCATTTTCCCATTTTGTTGTACCCTTGGTACAATGCTTCGAATGTTGCTTCCGTTAAGAAGCTTGATCATAGTCACCCACCACTCATAAGCACCATGGATCCACTCTTTTCCATGAAAAACAATGACTTCCCATCTTCCATGCTCTCCGTTCTAGCTAGTTGTGAGGAGAGGTTTGCGGTAGGGTCTTCGTATTGCTTGAGGCCACCAAACACTTCTTGATGATCATGACCTAGCCCATCGCCAAAATAGCCTTTTATCACATTGACCGCTTCATTTTCCACCCCTTGCCACAAACCTCGACTTCGGTGTTTCTCACATGGTGTCCCATCCTCTTGGAAGAAGAACGAGAACAAATATAGAGTGGAGAGGGAGTTCATCATCATTCTCTTGACAATATTTGAGGGCTGCAATATCTACCTCTGCATGGGAGGCATCTTTTTCTTGAACCAGATCCTTATTGAATGATTTCAACACCCATTTTTCAACCCTCCATCGAAGATATTTTCTTCACCAAGAGGAAAAGGAAAGCTCTCATATTCATATAGCAAGTCTTCACCACATTACATGGGGAGTTGATTCGCAGCGAGTATTTCTGTATGCCAAGCTTCATCAGATCTTCTTTCCTCACATTCAACATTGTTGGAGAGGTTTTCTTCGCTAATAGGAAAGGAAAAGATCTTGAATTCTAGAGTTCCCATATCATTCAAACCAACTTTGATGAGCTCTAGAACATCTAAATCGTCTTCTGTTGTCACCATGTAAGAGCCATAGTCAGTTTTTGCATATAAGATATCTGCTCTAGGATCCTCAGGTCTCAATACTAGGTACTTACCATTTGACTTGGGTTCCAATTTTTGTTGCACTCCCTTCACTGGAATCATAGCTTATGACCCATTCAACAGAATTATTCCTCCAAGGTCTTTGCTAAAATTTCTACTCAATAGCATCCTGTATGTAGCCAGAATGTCAGCCATGATGATAGTGGTTTTCAATATCTTCTCTAGATAGACAACTAGGGAAAATTCTACGCCTTTAATTTGGCCAATCATAGCGTGGGACTTAATCCAAGGGCTCAAGCAACTTTTGCAGGCATTATGTTGCCCAAGGCTCGGGAGTAAATAATGCAGTTGCTGAGTTTTTATCCAACAATGAGGAGAGGAGTATAGAAAGGCTCGAATTTTCCAAAGTTGGAGGTGGATGGGGTTATGAGGTTTTGAGAAGTTGGGGTTTTGGAAGCGAGTATGATACCTTTTGTGGAGATCTTGGTAGAACTAGGGGTATTCCATTTGACGCATTTGACCAACCTTTCGAACTGATCCGGGTTGGCTCACAAGTATTCATTGATGTCAAAGGTTGGGAAAGAGGTAGGAAGAGAAGCTTTTACACTGGTCTGTAGGGTTCTGGTCTTTGGAATATTTAAACTAGAAGAAGGAGATGGAGAACTTAACTGTTTTTTTGGGTGGCGTGTTCTTGGATTGACTTTGTAAGGGTGTCCCCTATGGATGATGATTGGAGTTGCTTTTGGAGCCCCGCTTTCTTTTGCTTTCTCCAGAGACTTCTCAGACCCTTTCTTCTGATTTTGAGCCTCGGTGAAGACAACACAACATAGGAGTGGTTCATTCTTCCAACATCATCATTATAATTACCACCACCCGACATGTATTTTAAATACCTGATATGGGAGTCCCCATCAGGTTCTTCTACTTCAAGTTCTGAAAACCAGAAATTTCTATTTCATCCCCTTACTAAATTCTAAGGAAGCATTGATGGGAGTAGCTCCATGACGAGGAGCCTCAAGTGCCAAGCATTGTTGGGGTGCTGGCAAATGGTTGCAGTTGTTGTTGTTGTGGTTGCCAAAGTCCCTTCTTGGTATGTCCTTGTATAATTTAGCTGGTGCACTTTGAAACACCCGCTTTTTTAAGGCAAGGATGTCATTCGCCAACTTCTCAACCATAGGATCTGTGGTACCTTGATCCAAACCTTTATCCTTGTTCTTTGTCTGATCTATTCTCAGGTCAGCATCAGATTGTCTCCAACTTCAATGGCCTGCTTGGGCAGCGTTCAAATCCGTCACTTGTGATCTCCTTAGGACAAACCTAACCTTTGGAAGTTGAGTTTTGAGGAAGAAGCACTTTTGATTTTGTTCTATAGAAATGGCCAATTGAGGTATTCTATGCAAGAGTATGTTGAATTTGGCAACAAACTCTCTCATAGGTTTGCACACTTCTTTCTTAATATGAACCAACTGGGCCAAGAGAGCATATTCGTCAAAAAGCATCCTTCATGGTCTGCTACTTGGTGATAGAACAAGCTGGCAAGTGATAGAACCAGTCGGATGCAGCCTCTTTCAATGTTTCAATAAAGAGGCAAATGGCTAAGTCTTCATGCTGGGCACCAAGAATACCACATGCAATCGTGAAGGCTGCAATATGGTCTTATGGGTGTTGTCTCCCTTCGCTAGTATACTTGGGAAAGTTCTTCCTTGAGCCTTCCGGAAGATGTAGGGGTCTAGCTAGGGCCAATGGCCCTATCATCGGTCCCTAAGGTATTGTTGCCATTTTCTCAAAACAACAAGATTAGAGGACTTAAAATTCTTGAAGACAATGAATCCTCAAGTCTCAATTATTTTTCATAGGTTGCATGCAATGCATCAATGTTCCCCAACAGAGTCGTCAAAAATTGTTGGCAAGATTTTATGTCATATGCAAAATGTGTCATCTTGATAACAATATGCAGGACAAATTCCCTCCTCTTTTATGAGGGGAGGCACTCTTTTTCAAAATCCAAAACGAGTAAGAAGGAATGTGTATAATATATACACTACACTAGATTACGGGGGTGGGATTTTACTCATGGAGAAAGGAATGTAGGATGAGAAGAGGGGAGAAAGGGATGAGAAGGAGAGAGAGAGTGAAAGAGAATTGCATTTTGAATAAGCAAACATAGATCCTATTCTAGTTTGCAAGGAGACCATTTGGAATGAGAAACACTTATGATTGGAGTCTTACATGACTTTGAGTAATGAAAGGAAGACAACACATGACATGAGATAAGATAAGATAAATTAAATGTCCAACGAATGACCACAAAAGTAGGTCAATGGGACTGCATCCATACAAATAAGGCAAACAAGATTCCAGTCAGAAGACCAAAAGGCCCCCGAGAACACATGCTATAATCAAAGAGATATAAGCACAAAGATGAGCAAAACCTCTTTTCGTTTCCTCATCAAAATGAATACAAAGCTTCATACATTTCCCTCAAACAAGATCATGTACAAAATTATGAATAACACAAGTATATCAAAAATCTTTTCAAATTTCCTGGCAATTCAGATTTCCAAGAGTCTCAAGAAGTGTCAAAGTAGCCTTTGACTATCTTTTAGAAAACATAGAGTCTCGGCCCAAATCTTTGAAGAAATCTACTCTAAGTGTCTCTCGTAGTAGCTCTCTATGATCAAGTCTTCATTTTGGTAATAAAATCATGGTTTACATGGATTAATTACATATTTACATCAAAAATACATAACTAACACTTTGTGGCTCTTCAGCTTCCATGCACAACAAATTATTATGATTTCGGTGGTTATAAACTTCACATGTCAAGTAATTCATCCGTTACAGTTCTCTCTGGTTGACGAATCATTGCAACTTGGTGGTTATGATCTCCATGTGGGTGTTACGTGGGCGGCGAGGTGGGGATGTGCCGGTGGTGCATGGGTGACACTAAGGAAAGGCCGCGCGGAAGTGTTGGGCATTGTGAAGACCGCAATAGGTAGAAGGTTATGTGTGATCCACGGGCACGTGGTCAATTGGAGCTAGGATGGCTTGCACATGCAAGGAGGTGGAGGAGGTGCTCGGCATGCGTGAGGCATAAGGGAAAGGATGGGCTCGCGAGTACGTGAGAAGGTGAGAAACATGAGAATGTTGGGAGAGATGCTTCGATCATGTGGAAAGGCACAAGTTGTGGGTTTGTGTATGGGGATGAAGGCGCGCACGGTTTGTGAGGAGAGCAAGGGAGGAAAATATCGTGGAGTTGATTTGAGATGAGAGGTGAGGAATGGTATGAGTGGGTGCCCAAAGTGAGTGGTGTGTAGGTGATCGAAGAGCTGCGTGGAGGGAGTGTGGAAGCAACGAGACTAGAAGTGGAGTTGCACTTGAAAATATGGCTTGCACAAAATAGAAATGGGAAGGAAAGACTCATGGACAGTCTAAGTTGGTGCGGCCAGAAGAAGGTGCGACTGGAAGAGAGAGCCACAAGACGCGGAAAGTGTGACAATGCGAAGTGTGTTAGAATGGATGCAGGATGGAAAGAGACCTATGTGGTGGAGAAGCCTATTGTGCACTCACAAAGAGTGAGATGTGGCGGCCATGTAGGTTCGTGATGGAGAAGGACTGCACATGAGTACGAGATGAATGTCAGCGTGTAGGAGACTCGGGGGATGCAAGGGTAGGGAAGGTCACACGGGTAGGAAGCACAGAAAATAATGTACACTTGCACTTGGGGAAAGCGAAGGGTAGCACGGGCCACAGAGAGCAAAGGACCGCATGGACATGGGTGAGGTTGGTGAGCACCAAGGGGTTTGCGAAGAAATAGATGCAAGCCAATGAAGGAGAGGCTTGCGTTCTAGAAGCGCCTTGGAAGAGAGATTGGACACATGAGAAAAAGTAGTGGAAAGGGCACACAGGCGCTAGGTAAAACACAAGCAGAGGGAGTATAGGAAGATTGGACAATAGTGGGGTGGTGGAAGCATGTCCTATGCAAGGAGCGCACACAGCCAATCTACGCGGGAGTTCTGCAAGGTGGGAATTAGTGTGACAGGGAGGACGTGTAAGTAGCTATAAAAGTATTGAGCATGGAGGAAGGAGAAGAAGGCTCGACCAGGCAACGGGCAGTGTGAAGGGAAAGGCGTCACTATGCGGGTGCAAGAAAAAAGCAATACGGTGGTCAAAGGGCATGTGATAAGGAGGAAGCGGTCCGTGAAGTGAGAGAATTTGGGCAGGGTTGTCTACGTGGGAAGAAGACACAACATTGATGGGGAAGAAGAAAAACAAGCACGCTAGGTGCACGTGGTGAAATTGAAGAAGACTGCATGGGCAAGGCATGCAGCGGAAGCTCGTTCCCAATTTAGTTTTCACACATGAGTGCGGGTGTCGAACGACCATGCTACCCAACCTACTATAGACTTGGAATAGCAACATATGGATGAAGACAATTTGGCCCAACGATTTCAAATGACCATTTTAGCTTTAAAGTTTTGACATTGGAGTTTGAAAATTATGGGGTTCAACACAATGTCTTGATTATGCAATGTTCTGAGGTTGAGATTGAGCATCATCTTTCTCAAAATTATTTTCAGAACCAAATAACAATAGTGTCATCCATGCTACTTCTTCCTAATAAGTTCTAGAACTGTGCTACCACCAGATTGCTTAGAGGGGTTTTCTTCCTCAAACACTTGAAGACACACAAGAACACCCAAAGAAGAATGTGCATTATTTGGATAAAAAATGGTGTGTTTTCATCTATCCCTGCTAACAACGATCTTGTCAGTGGAAACATCATGCAATCTATAAGCTCTAGATTTCTTACTATAGCTAGGACATAAATAATGCTTGCATTTTGCAATTAACTTGGTTTGTTTTTCCTTGGGAATTAAAGAACATGCAGCAAAACTGAAAACACCAAGATGGCTGACCTCCTTCTATTCTTCTACTGGGGTGATGCTCCCCAAAGCCTTTGAGGGACTACAGTGCAGTGGATACATTGATATATGCATTGCTTCCTCCCAATGCTTGTATGACACTCATAGTGTGAAGCATACACCTGACCATCTCAACAACAGTTCCATGCCTCTTTTTAACTACCCCATTATTCTGTGGGGTATAAGGAGTTGTGAGTTCTCGACTTATTTCCCCTTAGTAAAAATGATCTCAAACACCTTTAATGTAAATTTTCCCCTATGTCGGATTTCAAGGGCTTTATGTGTCTATAAGTTTGTTTTTGAAATTCAGAAACTGAGAAAAACAATCTGATATCTGCAAAAACTACACCCACTTTTTTTTGGAAAAGTCGTCAACCAATAAGAGAAAATACTCACCTCCTCAAACTATTGACACATTCATTGGTCCACACAAATATCCATGCAATAGATCCAGTACCCCACTTGCTCTCCAATCCTTGTTTGCTCTGTTTTCTAGTCACACCCTACACTTATATCCTGTTTCCCTTGAATGGAAAGTAAACCAAGAACCATATTTTTTTACCTGAGCAGACAAATTGCCCATAATTGAGGTGGTCATAACTTTCATCACAAAGCCTGTTGTTGTTTTCTTAGATTGGTAATGCATGAGATACATGTAAAATTGTGTTAACAAGCTTGAACAAGAACTTCTCAATATCACTGATTGTAATCATCCTATTATTGTTCACATCCACGATCAATGATTGCTGTAAAAGTTACACTACTCGAGGAATATCCAGGATTATACAAACATTCAACATTGCATGGAACATGAGATATTAACAACTTCATTGCATAAGGCAGCGCACAGTACAGTTATTTAGTACAAGGAAGACCTGTCATATTAGCTCCCCCAACAACACTCTTCCTAATGGAGGCAACCTCACTAATAATAACCCGATCATCCCACCACCACCCAAAGTTCTGAGAGCTCCTACCAAAGAATATGACTTCTTAGATCAACTTAAGAGCACTCATGCTCATATTTATATTTCAGAATTGCTTCAATAACCCACATACTTTGCTTCTATTGTGGATACCTTTACAACTAGTGAAAGCCGAATTTATTTCATGAATCTTTTTTACCATCATTGACTTGTACACATGGAAGTTAAATTTTGATAGCAAGGGATTAAAAGGGTAATTTTGATAATGGCTTAGGCCTAAATATTTGCAACATAACCTTCTTACATGTCTTAGGCATATGCCTTGATCAATTAGCCCCATCTGACACTCAAATTTGAGGCTTTGATAATGGCAGCGGACAACTATTGGGTTTTATTACATTAGATATAACAATGGGGCTAAGAACACTTCCCAAAAAAAATTTGAAGTCATGTAGAACAATCTCAATTATAATTTAGTCCTTGGACGACCATGGATTCATACAATGCGAGGAATTCCTTCTACATTATATCATTATTACAAATTTATACAATATGATATATTCTATACCTACCCCATCGATGAGGGACCCTTGAGATTTGCAAATGCAAAGATCCTACACAAGAGTTCGTTCAAAATTTCAAAACATTAAGCTTGGGCAACAAAGCCTCCACTTAACCAATCCTGTTAGGATGTTTAGCCCCTGATGAAATTGGCGACAGTAGTAATTCTGTAGCTAATCTTCAAGATTCAAATTCTATATTTTGTATGCCCCAACAACATGGTAGGCCAACTAAATCTCCTCGCCCACCTGAGTATCAATATAAAGTGAAAAACATTATTAGTAACACAATACCATAACATCCATGTTACCACCTATAACTATTAAACAAAACTACAATTTTAGATATGCATGTGCACAAAAAATGGGGTACAAAGGACTTCGATTACGGAAAAATGAACAAGGTATTACTAAGCCAATTCAATTAAACCAAACAAAAGGTAAGCAATGCTTAATATTTCAAAAAGACAAACCATATTATATTGTTTTTGGAATAGATCACGTATTACTTAACTACACACGATGATATGCCCCTTAAACGGACACCCCATATTCACCATGGTTGTGTCAGGTTGTCATAAACCCATATTCACCATGGTTTTTTCAGGTTGTCATAAACCCATGATCAAGAAGTTAATCATGTCAATTCCTATCATTAGTTTTCCTCGATCTCATAGATGTGAAAGGAACTATGTAATAAATAGAACAATGGAACTTGATAGTGTTATAGATTAGAAAGACCATTGAGTGAAAGGGAAATCCAACATTTGAAATCATGTAGATTCATGTGTATCCTACATCATGCTCATATACCTCGTCAAAAAGCACATGTATAGAAATTAGCATATGACATCTATCAAATCGCGTGACAAACAATATATGTAAAGTAGAAAACTAATAACTCAAGCTATGCTTAGGGCATGATTTTGTATTTTGAGAATATGTTATATCCCCTTGTCCAAACTAGTTCATTTTGGAGATTTCTAGCCCATTCCACTTCCCATGGGCAAGAAGGAAGTGGACAAGGGAAGTGTTTGTCATGTTGTTTACTCTGTTTCGTGAGCATTTGCATTCTTCTTTCATAGTTCTCTCGTAAGTCAGGTTGGCTGGGTTGAAGAGGTGAAAAGCCAAAGATAAAATTAAAAGCAAACATCCTGATGAGGTTGGTCATGGAGGGAAGAATCCCTAATTGGTTATGGCGCCACCAAAAGGGTATACTGGGGGTCACTTGGACTCGTTTTGGGCATCTATCTTGTCAAAAAAATATACTTTCTTGGTTTTTGGGTTGATTACTCAATTCCTTTCCACTAGAGGGCGAAAATCCTTTGGTGTGGCATACAAGGAGGATGAAACCTTTCCTTGTTCAAATTGAAGAACGAAAAATCTTCAATTGGTGGTTCCTAAGGTCTTCAAGAAAGGTGATGTTGCTGGTTTTCAGCTAGGGTTTGATAGAGGAAGAGCTACTAAGGTTTTTACATCAATTTTGGACCCTCTCTTAGGGTAGCGACTTGGCTGGAGGAGGATTTGAGTGTCTTCTAGCGCATCTTGGCAATTGGAGTTGGTGCTCGTCTTCCTCATAATTTATAAGGTTGATTTTACACTTTTATGATATTTTGGGGATTGGAATCTCCATTTCCAGCCCTTGTTGTGAGCTGTATTTCTGCTGTCATTTATTTAATTATAGTTAGGTATAATTTCATAATTTGCACATGTTTTGAAGTACTTTGGCTTGATGTCTATTCCATTGATTGAATACAATATTTAGGAGGATTTATACACTTATTTTTAGCTTGTTTGGAGGGTGTTTGATGCTCTAAAAGTGTAGATTCAGTTCACTGCTAGGGTTTCTTAGATTTTAAAACTACTGTTATAAAAATCAGATTACTCTCATTTGGGTTTGTGCTATTTCGTTTTTTTTCAGTTTCAGCCCTAGAAAGGGACGTTACAAAATATTTGCTGTTTTTAAAAAATATTTTGGTTTATTTTCTTTTTGTATAATGTTTGTTGAAATTGTTTGGAAGTGAGTTATTTGATGACAAATTCATATGAATAGGGAGGATTGAGTCCTATTCCCGAATGATAGTCTAAAATGGTATTATGTGCCACATCACTAGAATGTCCATAAGTAGGAGAATGTTTAGGATGGACCATTGGAGGAGTGTATGCCTTGATGGAGTATTGGGTGAGATAGGAGATTACATCACTTTAAGCTTAGGTTGTAGGACTTGTTTCTTTGATAGTAATGCTCAGTGAGAATCCATTAAATTAGATTTTCATGATTTTAATTGTGGTTTATGTTGAATATATGATAGTACATGCATGCCTGCCACTTGATTAAAATTTGGTTGAATTGATTGAGCGAGTATAGGCTGTGTTGACCAGTGTTATGTGCACACCAATAAAATACTAAAAAATAGCAAAAATGGAATCTTAATACCTTTCTCCCACTCGTTTTAGACTCTAATTGAACATATGTATTCAAGGTACGAAATAGTCTAGGACGTACAACTTTAGTTGGGAACTATGTGACCTCGTGTTAACCTGCAGAGGGACTAGTGTATTTAGGAAAACTACCTAATGTGGTTTCACTCTCTTGGATTCAAACAACCCTACTTTGAGTTTTAGCTCAGCCTATGGATATTCACAATTATCTAATCCTAACTATAAGCGATTAGGACTTAAAAAAAATGAAAAAAGAAGAGTAGGGTAGGGCAGAGTAGGGAACTGAAGTCTCTTTTTATCAATAAGCACAATCAACACCTTTTATGTTAGTTGAACCACACTAAAACCAAAGCAAACAAGAAATAGTTTCAACTCAATTCTTTATAAGCTTCAGGAAATTAGTCAAAGTAAACCACACAAAGAATCATCACTCTAGATCATCTAAGTAAATAACCACAGTCTCTTCACAAAGCATATATGAAAGAGCTAAGTCACAAAGTTTGAGTTCAAGTTTGACGAGGATAAAATTCGGTTGAAGTTCGTCATTAGATAAAGTTCGAAAAAAATTTGCCATTAAGTTCGACTATATATAAAATAAAAAATTAAAATAATTATAGATATTTATATAAATTTAAAATATAAATATAAATAAAATAAAGATTAAAAACAAATAAATTAAAAATTTAAAAAATATATTAATACATATTAAATATGTATAAGTAATAAAAAAATCAAATAAAAACATAACTTTAAAAATCTTTTAAAATATCGGAATTAACATCTAAAATAAAATAAGAATAATGAATGAATGAAAAACAAAATAAAAAGAAAATGACAATAAACTGAAAGCAATTTTGTGAGCTCTTGCACGACATCGAAGTTCAAACGATGAACTCGAGATTTACGTAATTCTCCTGATTTGTGATGAACTCTTGAGCTTGGCCCAGTCCTGTGGGTTGTGGGATGATGATGTGGGCTATGTCGTGATGGGACGTGCATATAAAGAAACCCTACCTTGGAAACCATGTGTTGTGATGGGTTGTGTCGTGATGGGACGTGAACGAAGACATCCACGCAGCTCCTTAAGACGGGCCACATGCTGTCAGTGTCACCCATGACTGCCTCCATGGCATATGACTTACACACCTGTAGAAACCCTCACGAACTGCAACGAATTTGGGCGAACTTATTGCTTCTGGATTTTAATCTCCGAATTTCACGGTACAAATTCGGCAAACCTTGTGACATAGTTAGAGAGTAATCAACTTAACTATTGTCGAAGTAACCAGATTTCACACTAACAAAGCAATGTTCACTTGCCAATATCTCTAAATCACCTAAACCTGCAAAACTACAAGGCACATCCACAAATCTAAGCAAAAGAGACACTAACCAATGAAACTAAGGTTAGCATAGCTCAAACTCATTAGATTGCAAAATTCAACTGAGAATTGAATTGCAAACTTTACTTAATAAGAAAAAGAGATTTTTGTCTAAGACCAAGACATGAATCAACAATTAAAACAATTCACAACTCACAAACACCGTGTAAAGCTCCAAGTTCTTTCTTTGTATTGATCTACAACTGTCAAGATTTTTACAATAAATTTTATTGCTTTTATTGAGCAATGGGATTCATCTACATTCTTTGCATGTCTTGGAACTCCTAAAAAACAAATGAATCTAGAAAAACTAAAATTAGGACAATTAAAGCTAATTACAGGAACATGCTCCCATTATTTATAATAAATTGCCCCCCAAAAATAAACTCTTTGATTTAAAACATTATTCAACTTCCAGTTTGACTAATCGAAACAAGTAGTCTCTTGTTTGCATGAAAATAACTCTCAAAAGCTTAATATTAGACTTCAATTGATTAAAATCCCCAAAATTGCCTATCTCTGTTTACCCTATGGTTTTCCAAATCATAGCATAAATTTAGACTTCAATCAATTTTTATCTATCCCCTGCTATAACCTGCATGTGCGTTTGACTCTATTTTGACCAGAATAGCTCCAATTTTGGTCTTAGATCTTGTTTGGTTGTTTATTCTTATCCATGGAACGCTTTGTGTTTTTACCAGTCTCTTTTAGCTTTGATAAACTTTAGCTTCTAACTTTCTAACTTCGCTTGCCACGTGTTTGAATCCATGAATCTCAAGATCTTAGGGTATGTTTGCTTGAAGTAACTTTTATGAATTTTTGCCTTTGAAAACTAAGGGCACATGAACTGGTCCACTTGGATTCTCGTCGTGGTTTCATTAAGTTCCTCCTTGTCCCTTTGATATTAGTTTTGTGAAACTTTCGGGACCACGTAGCCCCGAGGTGAAAATACGTGTATCGATCTTTAAATATTGGGATCTTGGAACCCTCGGAGCTCTCGGGCCATTTTTTCCTCTTTATGAATATTGTTAATTCCCACCATAACTTTGAAATTCTCAAGATCCATGCTAAATGTGGTCATCTTAGCCTCTTGGGTTCTCGGGGACCTTAAGTTTCCTTAACCTTTGGTTTTTTTAGTTGCAAATATTAGAGGTGATGCCACGTGTTTTGTCTGCTTCGTTGTACACTACAAAAACAACACTATACCTGTGAAAAGAACTTTTATTTGTGAAAAAATGAAATAAGCCAAATCAAATTTTAAACAAGCTTGCTTAATAATAAAAAGGGACCAATCACGAAGCCTCGGGTTATCAGAACTCCTAAAAATGAATGTGAAATGTATAATCATTGAGCTTAGAGTCTGACATCACGTGATTGGTTGAATTTTGAAAAATTAAATCATAATCAACACTCAAATAAATCAAGAACACAAGTGACCCTGCGTTGTTATAAAATTTTGGCTTTGGTCCACCGTACTCTCCCTTCACCGATGTCTAACACGTGAGTTGTATTGATTCAATCACTAACTTCAGGTCTCTGTATTGCCTTTGTCCTCCGATTGTTGACAAGTGGGTTGGATCGGTGAACCTACATACAACAAGACTTTGGAATCTTGAGCTCACCTCAATTTTTTGCCATATTCCGATTTGCGCCACGTGTCTAGGGAGGACACTTTGGTGTGAATCGATGCATTTCTTTAAATCAGGATCGAGCTTGCTGATGAGGTTAAAGTTGATGGTCTCAACTTAGTGCAAAGTTAAAATTTTGGCCGTCATATGAACGTCTTTAAGCCATTTTGACTCCAAAAAGTTTGTCTTTTGGTTTTTTATCCTCTTTTGTCTGCACACATCATAAACACTCAACCACACCATGAAGGCTTCTTTTAAAGATAAAAATAAGAGTTTAAACCTAAAGCAAAGCAATGTTTAAACTTTGAAAGCATGACAAGATTATAACAAGTTAAAAAATGTTGTTTTCATGGTTTTAATCAAACTGCAAAGGCCAAAGACCTTTCAATCATATTAGAGAGCATATAAAACTCAGTTTTATAACTGTTGAATAAGAAGGGGGCTCCAGTTTCTTTGTAAGAGGGATGGGGATGTGTTGGTCACAACAGGTTGTTTGATCGTTTTTGTACAAGCAATAGAATCAAAAGTAACAACTAGAAGTGGCAAAGGAAACTCATAAGGGATGCCCTAAACTTTGACAAGCTCATTGTAATAGATGCATTTGACACAATCATGCGTAGTAGAATCGATAACACAAAGCTTATGAAACCAAGGGTGTCAGAGGAACATTTCACATGTCACAATGGTCTAGAGAACGAAGAAAGGTGTAGATAGGCTATCTTCCCCCACTTGAAGGGGTAATATAATATGTGTGAGAGATCTACAAGAAGCTTGAGAAGTAAGTTATTTGTTGCTCATTTTTTCCCAAATATTTAACCAATGTCATAGTATATAGATCGTCAAAAAACCCATTATCGACTTGAAGATTGCAGATAGGATGTTGATCAATATAAGTGTGAATACATAGTGCAGCTCTATTTGAAACATCATCTATGATTTCATGCTCATCATATGTGATGGTAGTTCATGGAGGTTGATAAGAAGTGATAGTTCCAATAACGAAATCAAAAGGATGACTATAAGAAGTAGGAGGAGGATGCATGTTGTACACATGATGAATCTTAGGATTACCTTTGGAATCTGTTATATGTTGAGGTAATGGATCATCGAAGATTTGAGATTTAAATTCTTATTGACCAGTGGTCTATATTCCTCTAGAATGATTTCAAATTTGATAATTTTATCATCGAAGAGGTCTTGGATGACATGTTTGAGCTTGTAGCATCGATTTTTAGAGTGGCCAATATAACGGTGATAGTCATAATACACATTAGTATCGAATGATTTATGTTCAGGGTTACTCGAATCAACCTTCATAGGCTGAGGGAGAAACACAAGTTTACACTCAAGTAATCATTTAAGTATAGTATGCAACAATGCAGGTAGCTGTGTGAATTGTTGCCTAGGAGGGGCTTGTAATTGAAGCTTATGTTATTGAGATATAGCATTGGATGTTACTTTTACTTCATTCTTGTTGTTGTTAGATTTGGATTTAAAAGCTTGTTTACTTTGAAACTTAGTATTACGTGAAGATTGTGCATTGGGCACATCAAATCTTGTCCATTGCTATAATTCCTCAAAAGATCAAAAGTTTGAAATTATGATAGACTCTTGCAAATGAGAAAGTAAACCCTATGTGAATAGATCTTGAAGCTCATTATCCCCAAGTGAATTATTCATCTTAGTAAGCATGGTCTTGTATCATAAGACATAAGCACTGACAATCTCATTAAAATTTTGTTTAAGCTTTGAAATTTGAGCATAGGATAACTTCGCACTATTGTTGATGGAGAAGTGTGTTAAGAATTGATCATCCAATGGATTGAAGGCCATGACAAATTGGATTAGAAGGTCATCGAACCATTGTCAGGCATAATCTTTAAGACTTTAAGGAAAAAGATTTGTAAGAAGCTTACAATTGTAGGCATAATTTAGACATGCAACATGAAAGGAGTGGAGATATTGCTCCAAATATCCTTTACCTTCATAGGTAGGAAGCTTAGGAGTTACAAAAACCATAGGTAAAGGATAAGAATTCACTTCAAGTTCTAACGGATTTTGAAGTAGTGCGTGTGAATCTATAGCATGATAATTTCCAGTCCACCTTGTTCTAAGTGTAACATCTTAGCATGTAACTCATGAATGACTTGCATGAGGGAACATGCATCAGATGAGTTATACAAGGGTCCATGCACGTGCAAATAATGTGGAGGAAGAATAGTAGTAATAACTGGAATAGACATTGGAATTTGTTTCCTATGTGAGGTTCTCCCATACCATGGGTAGATGTAGGCACAACAAATGTAGGGAATTCTAGATTAGATGTAGGTGGAGGGTTGACAGTTCAAAAGGAAGATTTCCCTTGGGTGGATTGATCTTTGTGAGCTTTGGATTCAATGAGAAGTTTGAGGATTTTACCGATATGTTGAGGATTTACTTGGAGACGTTTGTGAATGTTAGATAAGAATTGAAATTTTTGAGGGTCAACACCATTACCTTCATCAGGATGGACATTTTCAGAGTTTTTAGACTAGACCGCACAAATACGAGTATGGTTTCGGTACGCTTTTGGGTACGTTTTTTTTATATATATATATATATGTATGTATATAAATTATAAATTTAAAGAAGCATTCTCATACTTATTGTGATATAATTCTCACACATTGCATAATTATTGAAATTTAATACTCAGAGTCATATAACTTAAAATCATTCATAGAACATGAAAACAAAATTGAAATTTCCAATACTTTGAGAATTGAGACTTGAGTTTGTATTGATTCATAATGACATAATGTTCAAAACATGATAGTAAATAACATAATACATTCAAGTTCTCAACTTCTAGAGCATATCATCTAGATGATCGTCAAAATCATCTTCATGGATGCCACTTGCAGCTCCACTTTCGAACCCTTGTGAAGGGCTCCTTGGAAGTTCTCATCAATGCCAAGAAGTGAAACATTGGCCAAACAAGCAACAAAAGCTTGAAAGTCCATGTTTTCAGGTTGGAGGTCCCAAAGCTTGTTAGGACTACTATAGTATACTCTTACGTTCTGTGGGTTAAGAGGCGCAAGTTGGAATGAACATATACTAAATCTTCAGCCTTCTTCAATGTCAACATGGTGCGTTTGGCTGAGTGAATGAAGCCATAAGTACTCCAGTTGCGCTCTGCAAAAGAATTACTAGCCACCTGCCACAAAAAATAAAGTATTAATATTATTAATTAAAAAAAAGAATGATATCATTTTGAATTTTAATTCGTAATTCGTAATTAAAATATCAAATAACAAGTTACAAACTTTATACCTATGAGAGCAATTTGATCGCAACTGGCCGTAAGAACTTGGCATCATGGCCATGACAAGTCCACCACGTGATTGGATCCATGGTGGGTTTGTCAAAAATAGCCTCTATCTCTCCCATGCTACCTTGTCCATTTACAAACATCAACATCTTCTAGCGGACTACAAATGATGTAGCTGGATCAGTAAACAACCTCCAAAATGTCGACCTCGTCCCATTTGCAACCTCATGGTCATCATATGGTCGCTGTCTACTAGCTCTCCCAACTATTTCACTGCTGTAGTATTTGGGATTTAACGCATAAACAAGGAGATGCAATGGGGTGGTCATTTTGTTCCACCTTTTCACAATCACATTTTTAACTTCACTGTAAAAAAATTCCTCAGGGTCCTGCTCTTTGGCTTGTATGATATCATGGATTTTTTCAACATGGAGTCAATGCCATCATATATTTCTCCAATGCAATTCAACAAATCATATCATACTCAAAATAGGCTCTGTGAAACTCAACAAATATTCAAATTTTCCCCATCAATGCTGATCAAGGATCCATGATTTTATTTTTTGGGCTCTTTCTGTGTTAGATTGCCTCCAGATGGTCCAAACATTATCAATCACCATCATGCTCAAAACACGTCTCACCTTCACAAGTCGTCTCAAGACGAGTGTGTGAGAGGTAAACCTAGTCTCAGCAACCTATTAAAAAAATGGAAACAATTCGATAACAACACAATTTGAAATTGATTTAAAACTTTAAAATCAAATATTAAATTTAAAATAAATTGTTCCTTTACCTTCAACAGCTCCAACTTTGAAAATCTTCTGAATATGGCTTGAGACATATGATGGTTGGTGACAAACATCTGAATCTCATTTGCCTCCGTGTATATTTGCTCAATCCATGCAATTTTCCCAATCTTCTGCATCATTAGATTCAGGGAGTGTATTGCACATGGTGTCCAAAATATGTGCTCATACCTACCCTCTACTATCAATCCTGTTGCCTTGCAATTTTTGGCATTGTCCATGAGGACTTGGACAACTCTCTGTGGACCCATTGACTCAATAGCCTCAATGAGAATATTTGCAATGAATTGGGCATCTTTTACTTCCCCCTCATAATCAACAACCTTCAGAAACATTGGCCCTTTAGGGCATACTGCAATAATGTTGATGAGAGGTCTGAACTGGAGTCTTTCCATCCATCTGATATAATAGAGACTCCTAAATCAATCCAAGAATCTCTAATCGTTGTAGAGATGTATGAATGTGTTGCACTTCTTTTGCCAAAAGAGAAATGTGAACCTTATTATAGCTAGGGCTTGTATACCCCTGTGGTGCCTCATTAATGCCTCTCACCATCTGCTGCCAATAAGGTGATCTTAAGACATTGAATGGTAGTCCACATGCAAATATACACTGAGACACCAATTCATCTGCAATATCCCTCTTCTTGATGTTAAATGTTTTTTCTAATGGGCCTTTTGTTCTCTTGCTTGATGGCCCTAAGGTATTTGCATCAAAAGGGTCATCATCTGGAATAGTTTCAACACGAGTCTCAATGAAAGGATCAAATGATGGTGTTGATGTTGGTGGTTTTCCCATGGTCCTCTGCTGTAAAGAAACAGTTCTAGAGCGAGCTCTTGCTGCTTCAATGTTTGCATCCTCTTGCTCTTTTAGGCACATGGCTATAGTTTTCTTTTCCACCTTCCTAAACGGTCTAATACCTCTCCCCGATGCCCCAGTCAGATGAGCTCTTAAACGGGTATATGAGGATTTAAATGTGGCGGCACAATAGAGACACGTCCAAACACGGACACCACCACTGACAACAAGCTCTACCACTTCCACATGTCTCCATAAAGGATAATTTGGATCCATTTTCATTGCCATACCACCCGAAAGATTTCCCCCCTCTTGCCCTACTGAAACTGAACTGGATGCCATGACTGTAGGATTAATTTGTTTTAACTTTTAACCTACAATAAAAGTTTTTTTTAAAACATTGCTAAATATTAAAATAATTTAATTAAAAACAACAAATACAAATTAGAAAATTAATTTGTTAACCCATACACATCATTCTCTGATTTTGATCACCAAGTTCGCCATAAATGGTGTGAGGTGAGAGCATACACAGAGGGTAGACGTTTAAATTTTTAACAAATTCAATTTAAAACTTTAAAATAAAAAAATTGATTACATAATTAATTAAAAACATTAAATAGTTAGTCCTACACGTCAATCTCTAATTTTGATCACCAAGTTCGCCATAAATGGTGCGAGGTGAGAGCATACACAGAGAGTAAACGTTTAATTAAATAAAAATTCACTAGTAAACTTAAAATACGGAAAAAATAATTAATATATTATATTGTAATAACTGTAAAATAAATAAATATTAAAAATACATTTAGATCATGATCAATAATCATGAATGATGTTTTTGAAACACATCATTCATGATATTGATCATTGATCATATTCATATACAAAACATTGCTCAAAAGATTTTTTTTTAAATGCCTGAATGCATGTAAAACACCTGGAAAAATCCTCCTTGATGTTTGTGGACTTGCTTCTCCTTCTCTCTTTCTCTTTCAAGCTCAATCACTCTCTCCTCCAAGCTCTTTTTTTCTCCTTCAACCTCTCTTTCCCTTTCTCTCCTTCAAGCTCAAGCAAAATAACAAAGATTGAGTGTGGGGAAAAAGTAAAAGGGGTTGGGTGTTTATATAAGTGTTTGGGAGGGTCGTTTAGGGTTAGGTTAGATATAGGAACTTTTAAAATTTAAAAAAATGCATTTTTTAAAAGTTTTTTTCAGTTTTGTTTTGGAAATGATGTTTTTTTGGGACGAGTACGTCCGGAAACATACCCACAGACACAGGGTACGTTACAAGTACGACAAAACCGTACCAGTAACATACCGTGTCTGTGGGTAAGTTTCCGAACATACCCACAACGTACCAGTCCTCATACTAGTACCTAGTACGTTTCCAGGCTGGTATGAGGACCCTTATGGCGTTTCTGTGCAGTCTAGTTTTTAGATTAATTAAGGTTAGTTTGAATATCATTGTCAATAAAATGTTAGTGATCATTGTTACTTGGCATGACTTTAATGATTATCACATCATTAGTATTAGGAAAAGAAATGGTATACATGGGACATGTAATCATCCTACAATGTATGGAAGCTGAGTGTGTGCAATGGAATGGTCACTAATCTTAACACTACACCCATAGGTCATAGGATACCAACATAGAAGAGAAAAAAATGTGGCCCAAATATGAAAACCTAGAAAGTATGTGTTAGTGAAAATTCACAACACCCCCAAAATGACCTATGGATGTGCTTTTCTAAGGCAATGTCATTTGGTGTGAATGCACAACATTGAGCTTTCCCAAAGTGTGGAACCTTTGCAAATGGGGAGAGCTCTCCAGAGAAAGCTGGTTCCTCTTCCTAAACTACCTGCCACAAGCTATTCCAGTGCAGGCAAGTTAATCTAATCCTAATCTAACTTCCAAGGAGACAGGGAGAGAAAGAGAACAAAGAAAAACAGAGCCTACACTAAAACAATGATACACCAAAGAAGGAAAATGTTGAACATCTATCAAAACTGCCATGGAACAAGAAGAGGTGAGCAATGGAAAGGATGGACAAATGCATCACAGACCAAAGATGGATTTCACACAGAAAATGTTCCAAAACTCCATGAACCTAGCTCCAAAACCTGCAATGAACATCCAAACATGCAAAAATACCTGCAATGAAGAGAGGCAAGAAGAAAACAAGCAAAAACGAGCAAGGATGGACAAATGCATCACAAAACACGTTTTTTATTGTTGCAGAAGTTTGCACAAAACATCATTTTACTGGTAAGAGGCAAAAACGCCATTATAGAGCAGGGGAGGAAGTTCAAACTCCATTTTCCACCCTAGGGAAGAAAAGAAGGGAGAGGCAAAGAAGAATGATGAACAACTTTTACAAAATGAGCCAAAACTGGCTTTTAACCATCGAACAGAATGAAAGAAATGTCGAAAACGCGGGCAAATCAATTTAAAACTCCAAACCACCGGCAAACCCCTTCAATCTCGCCTGCAAAGTGATGGGCTTCATGGACAAACCCATACGCCAAAGTACATTGTTCTGCAGAGCAAGAAAGAGGCCCATGCTTCATTAATTTTGGTGGTTGGGGCTGTTTTCTGTGTTTTTTGCATGCCAGGGATGTTTTCCCATTTTTCTTCCGCAAATCTCCATCAAAAATCAAAATTGAACCCTCCATCATGTAGAGGATTTCACAAGCTTTCCAATGATATAAAGAACGCGAAAATCCGAGCTCAGGATCGAAAGTTATGCCCCTCTGAAGATTTAGGGCAAAATGGCAATTTTAGGGCAAAATTCGGGTTGGTGGGCCGAAACTTGAAAATTTTTCTCTTTTTTGAATTTGGGAAAAATTCCTAAAAATTCTCCGCGCCCGCCGCTCCGCTGCCACGTGGCACTTCCCAATTCACTGATGGAATTGCGGGCTCAAACTTTGCTTTTCTCCTTTTGATTTTACATTGGGAAAATTTCCCAAACTTTCCCCACGCCCCACTTTCCCGATGACACATGTCATCTTCTAGTTCGTCGCGGAGGTGCGGCCCAACTTTTTCCTTTTGTGCTTTTACGCCAAACAACCAAAATCTCCAACTTCCCTCCGACCCCTGCCACAGCTCTATTGACATGGACACGTGTCTTTTTTCTATTGGATGCGGGCCTTGATCAATTTATTTTTCCATCCTCCTTTGCGGGCCCGCGGGCCGTTTTTTTCCTCTGAGTTTTTAGCCCAAAAGCTAAGTGTCGCAATTTTCTCCCAACGCCCACCGCTGAGACACGTGTCGGCTTCTCATTGGCTGCGGGCCTGTCTAGGGAAAATTTCCCCAAAAAACTCCACCGAGCCATAACTCAAAAATTACAAGGAGTTATGAGGAAAATTTTACCTTTCTGGAAAGGTGAGAAAATTCTCTATCTAATGAAGCCATTTCTAGAAAATTTTGAGTGTCTGAAATGTGTAAAAATCTGACTGAGGCACAAGGAAGGAAAGAATGAAGACAAGTCAGCCAAAATAAGCAGGGGACTTATTTTGGATAACAATATGTAAACCTTTTAATAGGTATAACAAGGATGAAACCTTTGGGAAAATTTGAGAGACTAGATTTGAAGTATAAAAATCGGAGGTGAAATCTGAAATAAAACCCTAGAAAAATTAGAAATATGAAACCCTTGGGGTTAGGAAAGTTTTTGGAGGATTAGTAAACGGGTTCAACAAATGTTTTAACCCTAATTAAAAATAAGTTGTTGCTTTATCTTTGGATTACACCTTGAAATGAATGTACAATCAGATTTTATAAATAAACTCTCCAACATTCAGATCGGATAGCACATGTAAATGTAATAAAGGGTGATATTCAATAAAGTCACATGCCAAAATATGGTAAATCACAAGAGGATGATTTGACTTATAAGTTATCTTTTTTGATGTTTCACAGAGTGTCCTAGATCTAGAATTAGAGAAAAACAGACTGTGACTATACCAAATGTGCTTCGTATCAAAACTGGGGCTCTAAAACCCCTTTAGATGCTAGCACCAAACTGGACACTAGCCCCTAACACTTCTATCTTTCTTACAACTAGTGTTTAGATCTGCAGACACTTCTGGTCTTTTTTGGGTTTCTTCATCACCATCTGTAGATGCTTCCTCTAAAACCCTTGCGCATGCACCTATGTGATCAATTACTCGGACATGTATGTTTTAATTTATATGATGAAGACAACTGTTTTCGGTTAAAATACAACTGTCAACTACATCCAAACATAACTAAGAGTCATTAAGCTACTACCTAAATTTGACAAGAGAATAATCATAACAAGACTGGCTTAAAAAAATGCGTTTATTAATTAAAATGGTGTACATTTGTCCCCCTTTTGATTTAAGTCGGAGTATCTTTCGACATCTCCCATGCCAAATCAAGGAGAATGAGGGGATAGGGAAGATGTTCACATAGGTACTGAAGCTCCAACTGAGTGCGGTCTTGAAGATGCCGTTCTTTGTAGCTTCAACTGCTGTAGTTTGGCTCGAAGTGCATAAATCTCTTTTGTGCATTGCTTTAAGCTTTAACTGATGTTCTGCCATAAGTTCACGCTTGCAAGAACCTTTAAACATATGCACAACTTCTTTGCTCCACTTGAGTTATCTCTTGCTCACACAACCACCTTTTGAGTTTGAGCTTCTGTAATCTGGGCTTGCTGGCTTGAGCTGCTTCCAGAAGTGCGTATGCTGATCCTCCATTTGATTTCTCAAGTCTGCATTCTCAAAGGTAATGATGCCCTCATTCTCAAGTAGATGTTACTTGCACATCTTTGATTGGAGCATCAAATATTGGTTTTTAAAAAGTATGCTCTACGGTATCAAGTACTCCAACACACTATGGACAGACTGAATAACGACAAGTGAAGCCCGAGTGGGCTGCCACTGGTGAGACAACTTAGAAGTGTTACGTCCCACCCATCCTTTGTTCCCAAAGATCCACACAATCCCTAAGTGACACTCTTCTTCTACAAATTTCTGAATCTGGTCTGGCTAATCCAAAATCAGCTGTACCTATGACTGCCAAATTGAAATATCCAATTTCTGAACCAGATTGATAATGTCGAGGAGTGCATGTGCCATGGGTTTCATATTCTTGTAAAATTGAGACAGTCTCGTATGGGCTGGAAATGTTCGGACGAAAAAGCAGCAGCATAATAAACTCATAGTTTGTGGCATGAGAATCACTTGGTTGAGTGTAAGAAGGGTCTGCCTCTGATGAATACAACTCAGTGTCATCCCCCAACTGAACGTGCTCTTCCTCCAGCTGGTGCATTGCTTGTTCTTGCTTCTATAACAGACTAATTGGAGAGACTCTCAAGGCTGGATTAACTAGTGCACCGAATAGGTTCAGAAAATTGTTTATTTTCCACCCTTCACACCTTGTAAATAAGGGATTAACTATTGCAGGCTCAGAGGGAGGCACAGTAAAAGGAACTAGTGGTGTGAAAAAACCCACAAGGTCATGGAAGGAAGCCGGAAGACAAAAAATAGTAGAAAAATCTGATAGCTGTCCGATCTCGGATAAGTCCCCGAAACCGTCAGGGTACAGTAACCTGGGGTAGACCACAATTCTATTCATCATCAATATCCTATCATCATTAGTGTCACTGTCAACTACCATGTCCTCCATCCTTCTCACTCTCATCCTCCTCCAATGTAGGCAAATTCTACTACTTGTTTCCTCTTTTTGGTCATTAGACGACATTCTGAAATGTTCTCTTTAGCTTCCACTAAAGGAATGCTGCGATGCTTCCATCAAAACACCAATGGTAAATTGGGAGCATATGAGTTGTTAGAAGTGAAGTCACCTCAGAGGTAGACTGAGAATACACACCTTCCATGAACAATCCAATGGCATTTTTTTTCATGTAAAAAATTTTGTTCTTTAGGGAGAGGAACTCATGAATCTGTGTTGACAATAGCTCCCCTCGTTGTAGATTTCAGTGTTTCACCCCTCTATAAGCCAATCATATGATCAGTCATCCAAGAAACAATGTCGGAGACTCGAGTGGCACCCACTGACATCAGATCACATCCAATAGGCAATGCCATTCCTTTGAAGCCTGTTTTTCCTTCTTGATGCTCCTATGGCCCTTAGCCCACATGCAAGCCAACTTTGTAGTATTCAAGTCATGCCTACATAAAGTTTGGAAGACATAGGCTTTTTGAGCTTTGGTGACATGGGTTTCCTTTTGGCTTACTAATCGACTGTCCATGGAAGGGTATGCAAAATAACTGTGTAAAAATTCATGGGAGGGTACACCAAATACCCTCGTAAAATCAAGGAGGAATATGTAATCTTGAGCTCCTTGTCCATTTATCTGGCGAATTAACACTTCTGCCCCCCAATCAAACTAGGAGCCAACCATACCAAACACGATCCGAAGTCTTTGGACTAAAATGAGGCATCTATAGAATTCTGTCCAACCTAACCCTCCACAATGCCACCTTCGGCTCATGATCATCAGGTTTATTTGCCCACCATGTGTGGGATTCGATGGTAGGTAGATTTTTCTGACTCAATGTTGGGTGTAGGGAGCACTTTGGATTTAGTATTTGGCTCTAATGGTTCACCAACTTTCTGCCTTTTGGTCCCTTTTACTGCCGCTTGATTCGAACTAGCACCAACTGCTAGGGAAGTCTGTATCAACCAAGGAGCTATGGTAATGTTTGGTTGTGGAACTATGTGTAGCATTCATGAATGGTGATAATTTTTTCGATTGTCTTATCCAGTGCAGTGTTCCATATTTACTATCAAATAGAGGATGTTCTTCTTGTAGTTGGAGGATGAATATATTTTTCAACCATTATAATCCCATATATATATATATATGCGTCTTATATTACTTAATGGAACAAAAGTTTACATTAAATGAGCATACTACTAGTACTAACTGAAAGGATATCTCCCCCTTATTGTAAATTTATTATTTGTCCATTATTTTCACAGTTTGCCTGGCCATTGAGTCTTAAGAAAGCAGGTTGTTATTATATGTCTTTAAAAATGGTAGATGCTTAATGTTGGTCATTGTCATTCATTTTTGTTGGTTTGGATTCGCAGTTTAGGGAACATAAGTAACATCAGGTCTTTGGGACATCAGTTTTATTTTTATGAAGACCACCGTCTATTTCTGGGTATACCATAATGTTCCTTTTGAAAATTTATCTATGTTTGGCAAGAGAAAAAATTCAGTGTAAGACTTTGTTCTTTGTGTATATCCATTTTTAGGCATTTAGAAAAATTCCAGCCAAAATGCAGAAATTTTATGAGGGCATTGTAAAAAATTGGTGACAAGCTATACCCAAAACTCTGTGGCAACAAGATGTACTCGTGACAGATCTATTAAAGCCATTAGGGGAAATACTCTTTATGAAGGATTGAAAATCTAAAGTTTTAGAGAGCAGCTGGATTTTCACATCCTGACACACTGGGAAAATGTTTTTGAGCTTGACACACTGGTGCAGCTTGATTGAGGCCATCTGTCCTCAATCAGTGGGAACTTCACAGATACGGTAATGGAGTTTTTAATCAATGTGGTATGTGACAAATCCAAAATAGGCGCCTTGAGATTAATATCTCTCAGCATTGTTCAAACTTCAGATAGATATATTTAAAATATCTTACTACTTATACAATGTCATTTTTCCTTTTTGCATACAACTGAGAAAATCAAATAACACAGTAGTTATCACTTCAGATTTTAACTAGAAAATCAATGTTTGGCCCGAGAAACAATTGTGAACATAGTTGAATGTTTAAGTAGTTTGAATTGGCTGTTTATGGCTCAGTTTCCCTGGTTAAGGTGAGTGATTGTTATAGCAGTCAGCCAGATTCAAGTCCCTGTGGGAACTTCAATGATCACAGCAGCTGTGCCTGCTGATGGGACTGACCAGCCATTTAAGCTGGTGTTAACTGGAAATTAGCAGGAATACCTGCCGCTGGTACTCTATGACCCGACCTGATCCTGTCCTATACGGGCTTGGTTGTAATCTACTGCCTAAAAATTATGGGAATGAGGTCCCTGGTTGTGACCTTACCAGATGGACCAGCTACCTCCCCAATTTACCAATTAAAAAAAGTAGCCTGATTTGGGTGGATTTACACAGTAGTATGTGTCCTATGGTATTATCCTATTTTGAACGGAACTCTTCCTTTTTGGTCCTCATCTCCTGTGAAGGCTATACTATCATTTGTGTATTTGTGCTGCTGATTATTTCCTCTATAAGTTAGTTGTGTGCGACAGTTGGGATTATTGCTGACCTAACACATGGGTAATGAGCACCCTCCTGTTATTCCTCTTATTATAAGTAGAGGTCACTACTTCGATATTCTTATATTCATTTCCAGGTCATAACACAATTGTGGGTTTTCTTTCTTTTTAGGTTATAAATCATTTTTCTCATTTCAATGAAAATAAATTAGAATCTATGCAATGCACTTACTTTTATATGCACATCTGGTTTAAAGAGAAGTTCATCACCTTTCTGCCAAGCCAACTCAAATCTTTTAGATTAAAATTTAAATATTGAATCTAGTTCGATGTATTGTCGAAAAGACTAAAAGTAACTTGAGCATTTGGTAAAGTTTCAATTACCCCTGTGCAGTGTGAATTGACAATTACGCATTGTGGTAGGACTGTCTTTTCTTCCTTTTGGATATATTCACATTGGGTATTGGTACTTTCCTATTTATATAAATTCATCATTAGATTGAGTCAGAGAAGATGCTTATGGTTTAGAATGTCGTAACACTTGGGCTTTTTGCAGGAAATAATTTATTTTTTTTGCAATTTTCTGGCAGAACTGCCTTTACTTGTTTTAATATATTTCTAGATTGGTTTGTGTTTTGTTTTTTTGTTTATACAAAATCATCATGAAATAAGAAAATTCCTACGATTTAGATTGTGATGCGGTAATCATTTGTTAACACTTGGACTTTTTGCAGGATATAATTGACTTTTTTGTGCAACACATGGTCAACGATAGTGTGGGCGTTATTTGTAATGCACATGTTGTTCAGGCAGATCTGAGTGATCGCGGTGCACTCGATGAAAATTGTCTTGAACTTGCACGGTTGGCATCCATGGCTGTAGACTTCCCCAAAACTGGAAAGGTAGCAGTGATGCCACACAATCTGAGACCCAAGCAATATCCAGATTTTATGGACAAAGAGGATTCAGTTTGCTATAAGTCAGAAAAGATTTTAGGTAAACTGTATCGCCAAGTGAAAGAAATGTGTGCAGAAGAGGTTGATGAACAAAAATGTTGTGTTGAATTTGAAACATTGCCTTACGACAATGATTTAGAAGTCAGTGGATTTGAAGAATATATTGAAGAAGCTTGGCAATTCAAATGTTCGTATGATAGACAACTTCAGGCTTTGTTAGGTCAGTTCAATGTTAGAAAAGAAGGGGAGGTAGTCACTGGACGGATTTCTTCCATCTCCAAATACAATAGCAGGCGGCAGGGTGAAATGAAGAAGAGGTTGCAGCATGCATACAGAGGTTTGCGAAAAGAGTTCAGGTTGATTTTTGACGATTCAAGAAATTGTCAAAATCTGGAGCCTTGTGAACAGTCAAAATATGAAGCCAAAGCATGTGCATGGTACCATGTAACCTATCATCCAACATGGGTGCCGAAGACTATTGAACACCTAACAGAACCAGGTGAGTCTCCCACTGCTCCTCTTCTGAGTTTTGCATGGATTAGTGTTGATTACTTAGCCCAAGTAAAATTGCGGAAGCTCAGTCCAAATGTGGATTACAGTACAGCAATCAGATCATTAATACCATCTTTCTGGTTAGTAAGCCATAAGTAAAAGAGTCATATGAGGCTATCTTCCTTTGCTACATATCCATTGGCATACGAAGCATATCGGTTTCAAGTATAGTTACTGCTTATTAGGGGATACAGGGTATGGTTACTGATACAGCTTTATTATATATAGTCACCAGAAGATGTGTGTATGGTGACTGGGAAGCCAGCTATGTTACTACACTGCAGTTTCCTGGTAATTGGTTTTAAGTATGTGAGTTATTTTGCTGCCATCTTTAGTAGAAAAACATGGGGCGGTGGGGAAGGAATTCACATAAACTACCATTGGTCAGGAAGGCCACTCTGCCATTATATATGTCCAGACTTTGCTGCTTGTACAAGAGATGTTTTAATCACTATATGTAAATTGTTGTTCTATGTATGTTTTTAGTACAATTAATGTATTTTTGTCATTCATGTGATTAATGTGATATCCTAATTATTTCTGTCTTGTATTATTATATTTCTTTGTTAGCTATTTATCCATTTTATTTTATTCTAATTGATAAGTTGAAATTTTCCTTCATGGAGATTTTGGGATAACAATATAAACTATTCCTTCTCTTATGCAAGAAGGCAACGATGTATATATATCCTCTGCACATTTCAGATATAGTGGTTTCAATTAAAATTTAGTTTCCTTACCTTGGGACCATTATTCCCCTGGTCTCCCGCCAAATAATACTGTTTTTTTAGTTGTTATTATAGGTTATATGTTTTTGTTTTTAAAGATTCTTCTTAGTTACAAATTACAAGTTCTGGAATATGCACTATTCTTGAAGAAGTAGTTTTTTAGACAAATTGTAGGTTTATTATAATTTCTGGGTTTGAGCGATGAACAATGATATGTTAATCTTCAAACATTCAGTTCGGCCTATTACAGCACTTATTAAACGAATCATTGTAAGTTCTATCTTAGTAGAGAAGTTGAAATTTTACTTATAAAATGACATTAATGCCTATCCCCATTGTAGTCAGCTTGAATGTCAGACAGTGGTCAATGTCAGTTATTAAATGTGTCATTGCAAGTTTTATTTTGGTTGATAAGTTGGATTTTTATTTCTAAAAATAGCATTAACGCCTATCCACCACTTTTTCCCATTATAGTATGCTTGAATTCGAGACAACAGTAAGGATTTCTGGTATGGGTTGAGTGGACAGGTGGCTATGATAAATGAAGTCATGACAAAGAATAGTGAATAGGGTGCAAATATAAATATTTAAGGATCAAGAGCAAAATATTTATTGGCAGAAGGCTTAAAAATGAGAAGTCACTTAATAAAAAGTGTTCAACACATGCACTTTGCAGTACTTCTGTTTATTCATCTCTTATTTTTGAAAATTTCCACCACACTCTTTAATTCTTAGAATTTCTTCCACACTACCTTAATTTTGATTTTTACCATAATATATGCAAAAAAAAGTAAATAAAAATGATTCTATGTATGATTTCATGTGGGTTTACGTTTGTCTTAGGTGAAGTTATAAAAAGACAAATTAAACGAAGGTGAATAAAATTAAAATTAAAATGTTATCGTATGCTCTCGCTAATATGGCCTTTTTTTTTATAAACCTTGGATAAATGCAACAATAATTGAGATAAATGTGAACATATCCTTTCAAGTTTCCAAACTAGTTAACTAGCATGGAAATTCCTTTTGTTTTAAAAATCATTTGTTATTCCACCTATGTCTAAAATTTTCTTTTGTCATGGTTGCTTTGATCCAAAGTATTTTAGTATGAATTATGGTGGTAAATAACGTGGATAGAGGAAATCATTCACTTTTATTTTCTAAAAACTTGGGTGTTATTTTAAAACTTCAACCCACAATTAGATTTGGAGTGTTAAGTCAGCCCTATAAAAATAAATAAGTTGTTCCTTACATTGTAATTGAATAGATCTTTGCCCTCATTAGTTATGTTGTCCATACTTGACATGGGAAATGCTGCCAACCACAACATCATTGTTCCAAACGTGGACTTTTAACATTTTTTTGGGGTCATTGTTGTTATGTCTTCTTTTTCCTTTTTGCTTGATACTTACGATTTGTGATGGTATTAGAGTCTAGTTGTAAAAATCTCTCATCATAATAAAATATTGATTTCAATGTCTTTGTTTCTCTTCTTATATGTTTTAACAATACTTGTTCCTTTATTACGTTCGGTACTAGTTGGTGTCTATTTTCATTATCTTTTTTGGTTGACTGTTATGCGCAAAGAAACATGTCATTTGCAAGTCGCAGAGAGTGCAATTTTAAGCCGATACCGTAAGATGCAAATCAGGACTAGATTGTTATAATGGAGCGGAACGATCAATTTTGGCCGCTAGACGCTGAAGCTGAAGAAGACCTAATCAGTCTGGCTTATATGTTATCGTAAAGGATTTACAAGAAGAAATAGAGCCACTTCCAGAATGGAAACTGCCTAAGATCTCTTACGACCAAATCTATGATAAGTTGTTTGTTTTTCATGTAGCTGATGCATTTGCATTTAAGACTAGAGAATTTGTCATTCAAGTTTCTCAATCTAATAAGCATGGATATAATATTCCTTTAATTGATCCCAAAGACATTAAATTTTTAAAAGGTCAAAAAAATTATAAGTTTGTGCATATAGGATGTGTTTAGATTGGTATAACTCCTCTATTCCGTCGTGGGCTCAATGTTTATGTCCTATGCTGGTTATTAGATTGAAGGCATAATAGTTTTAAGGATTGTTTATTAGTTACAGTCCAAATTGGGCCGCATAATGGTCTTGTATCCTTTGAGGTTTTTCCAAACTATCCTATAGGGATCCATAAAGATAATCTTTTGAAACAAGTTCTATGTATGCGTCTTGCTACCTCTAGTATTGATATGAAACACGACTCATGTCTCCTTGCCATTCACTATAAAGTTATTTACCGCCTTGTTAATACCCTACATCTTGCAGTAAAAAATGGTTTAACTAAAGGCTATGAGAATATAAGACTTATTTATAAGGTGCCTAACTACAAGTTGGTTGTAACCGGTTGTAACTACATCAACCGTTTTGTAACTTCTCCGTTTATAATAAATAGACGGACACACAATCTCAAGTGTGTGCAATCCGCCTTCTCTTCATTTCATCTTTGTACATTCTATTCTTTCTTCATTCTTTCTTGTTGGAAATACTGTCATTGATGTCAAAAGAGGTGCTAAACTGGTAAATGGAAATCTGTCAGAAAGTAAACGGAATTATTGACGGAAATGGTAGAAAGTAACGGAAATAACCAACAATATAGAAGGATAGAAAATGAAAGTTTAAGTACATGAAAAGAAGTGTTTTTGCATGAGGATTATCATGGTATAAGCGAGATATACACAAGTATACATAAGAGAGAGATATTTGCATTTTAAGGTGTTCATATGCAATGTTTTATGGTGAAAAAGAAGATTTAATGATCGCTGGCAGCGATTTAATGATAACATTGATTTGTCTAAGGAGGGGTAGTGCTCCCATCAAGTGGTTAATTGCATTGATTAATGTGCATTTAATAATTATGGGCTGCAATAATTTTTTTTGGTTTTAGCCGACTAATGCACTTAATTAAGTTGTGTTAATGGAAAGGTTGTGTTGGTTGGAACGATGTGTCTTTTTGAAAAGGTACGAAAGGCTATATAAGAAGATTTATATGAGACTTATTAAGCATGGATTCAAGTTGAATATCTTAAGGAAAAAGAAGAAGAAGAGGAAGCGTAAGGGCAAAAGTTTAGAACAGCAAATCTGAAAGTAAGAAAAAGAATTTTCCATTATTCATTGAGGAAGCAACAAGTTCAAAAGTGGAAAGCAAATTTTGTAAGGTTGGTGCCTTCATATTCGAAGAGATTGGTGTCTCTTGCTGAGTTGGTGCTTAGCAAAAGGGGTGGGTTCTCCTGTAGGTTGGTGCCTACAATTTTTTGAGAAATATATATAAAGAAAGAAGTTTCTCCATGGTTTTCTCCCGAAAGGGTTTTCACGTATATTTGTGTCTACTTGCATTAAGTTTTGTGTTCTTTGATTGATTTGATATATTCATATTGCTCGTGATTATAGATCTAAGTTCAAGTATTAAAGTTTGAAATAATTTCATAATACTGATTCACCCCCCCTCTCAGTATTATCTTGTGCTCAACAGTTGGTATCAGAGCAGGTTCCTTCAGGAACAATCTAACAGTTGGAAGGTAGATCTCGGGAGCACATATGGCTAGTCAAGTACAAGAAGGATTTTCCTTGAACAAGGCTCCATTGTTTAACGGAACAAACTATGCATTTTGGAGCGTAAGGATGAGAACCTATCTGATGGCACTAGGGTTTGATATTTGGCAATCAGTAGCGGTAGGATATACCATTCCATCAACTCCGCCAACAGACCAAGCCGGTAAGAAGGCTTTTGAAAATAATGCCAAGGTGATGAATGCAATCTTGTGTGGTCTGTCAAAGTCCGAATTTGTCAAGGTAATGCAATGTGACACATCAAAGGAAATATGGGATAAACTTCAAACAATATATGAAGGTAATGATAAGGTCAGAAAAGCTAAGCTTCAAACCCATAGGAGAAAAATTGAGAGCCTAAAAATGAAGGATGAGGAAGATGTTGCAGCTTATCTTCTGCAGGTGGATGAAGTTGTCAACGCCATAAGAGGGCTTGGAGAAAAGATTGAGGAACCTATGATCATCTAGAAGGTCTTAAGATCTTTACCATTAAGATTTGATGCTAAGGTGTCTACCATCGAAGAAATGAAGGATCTTGACAAGCTAAGCATGGACGAACTACATGGAATATTGACGGCTTATGAAATGATGACCGAGTCTAATAAACCAGTAAAGAAGGAAGCCACATTCAAAGTCTCGAAGAAAAAGGCAATCAAGGAATCTGAAGCAAATGATGAATCAAACAGTGAAGAAGATGAAAAGGAAGCTTTATTCATTCGAAAGCTAAAGAAAGGATCCGGGAGATACAAAGATAAGTTACCATTTAAATGCTTTAACAGTGGTAAAATTGGTCATTTTGCAGCTAAATGCCCAAAGAAGGAAGATAGTGAAGATGAAAAAAGCAAGCCCAAGTTCAAAAGAGAATTCAGGCAAAGCAGAGGCAAGAAAAGATTTGAAAAGCAAAAGAAGAGTCTATATTCAAAAAGAGGTAGTAGCTCATCCGAAGAAAGTGGAATAAGTGATTCAGACAGTGATGATGAAGAAACATTGTTTATGGCTATAGAAGAAGGTTCATCAACCAGCAAAGTTGATTTGAAAGGAATCGAGGACATAGAAGAAGAAGGTGAGGTAAACCTCGAAGAAGAACTCATTTGTGCGTTGGGTGAAATAAAAGCACTCAAAAAGAGGAATCAGAAGCAAAGACTTCAGCTCCAGAAATATGAAGAACAAAATCAATCTTTCAAAGCTAAGTTAGCCCAGAGTCTTGAAGAATCAAAGAATCTAATCATTGACCTGAAGACCCAGATTGAAGAAGCATAGAGAATTAAGGAAGGGTTGAGAAGTCAGTTCAAGGAGAAACAAGAAGAACGTGAAAATCGTGAGTGAGAGATTGTTGCGATGAGAAAAGACATAGAAAAGGTAAATACCAAACTAATGAACAACTTGAAATTTGAAAAGAGTACTAAGGTTCTAGATGAGATTCTAGAAAGTCAAAGATCGCCATCCAACAAATCAGGACTCAGATATGAAGAAAAACTAGAGAAAGCTTCAAAATCCATTGAGCTTCCGGAGAAGAAAGGTTTAGAAAAGGCAAAAAGTTATGCAAAAATTCTAAATACGCCTACGAAGAATAAAAACAGAAAAGAAGAGGAAACTACGAAGACCAATTCCATTCACAAGGAAGGTGTTAAAGAGAACGACACCAAAAGACCATTTATTCCACGACATAGGAATATGAACAGGTTCGAAAGTTCCTTTCATGGTTATTGTTTTTATTGCAATATATATGGGCATAAAAAGATAGAGTGTAGAAAGCAAATGAGAGATAATGAAGCGTGGAACAAACCAAAATCTACTTATAGAGTGTTGAATATGAACTATAATTCATTTGCTCCACTATCCTATTATAATGAGGAAGCCATTATCTGCTACAAGTGCAATAATTATGGACATATAGCGTGCTTTTGTAGAAGTGTGTTTGACTTGAGACAAGATCAAAAGTCAAAGCCTTTAGATACAAAGAAAAGGGAGGCTACAAAATCCTGGACAAGGAAGCAGGAGGAAGATGGGCTAGACAAAGAAAAATTCATGCTCGTTCAAACAGCGTTTCATGCTAGAGATGAAGGACAGCAGTGGTACATTGATATCGGATGTTCAAGACATATGACTGGTGATAAAAGTAATTTTCTCTCCTTAAAGAAAGTAAATGAAGGTATAATAAAATTTGGTGATAATGCTACAGCGAAGATCATTGGCAAAAGTACGCTGAGTTTGGATAATGGAAAAACAAAAACAGAGAATGTTTTGTATGTTGAAGGATTAAAACATAACCTCTTGAGTGTGAGTCAAATGTGTGATCAGGGACACACTCTTAAGTTCTATGCTGAAGGATGTGAAATAAGGAAAGTAGATACAGGAGAACTAATTGCATATTGCCACCGAACTATAAATAATCTATATATGCTCCGAGAAATAAAAGAAGAAAAATGTTGCCTAAGTCAAGTTGAGGAAATTTGGCTCTGGCATAGAAGGATGGGACATATAAATTTTGAAAATCTTGTGAAGATAAGCAATAAGCAGGCTGTATGGGACATGCCTAAAATAACAAAGCCCTCGAGTACTCTATGCAAGTAGTGCCATGTTGGGAAGCAAACCAGGACAAGATTCAAAACAAAGGAGTATTCATCCACCAAACCATTGGAGCTAATTCACATGGATTTGTGTGGACCTACCAACATGAAAAGTATTCAAGGTGAGAGTTATTTTATGTTACTCATTGATGACTACACTAGAATGACATGGGTAGCATTTTTGAAAGAAAAAATTGAAGCATTTGGAAAGTTCAAAGCTTTCAAGGCATTAGTAGAAAATGAAACAGGGCTGAAGATAAAATGTCTAAGGTCAGATCGTGGAGGTGAATTCATGTCAAATGAATTTATTGAATATTGTGAAGACCATGGAATTAAAATACAATACTCAGCTGCAAGAACTCCATAACAAAATGGAGTGGTAGAAAGGAAGAACAGAACCATTCAAGAGATGGCTCGAACAATGTTGAATGAATCTAAGCTATCAGATAGATTCTAGAAAGAAGCGGTAAGTACTGCTGTTTATATTTTGGATAGAATGCAAATTAGAGTTAACCATGACAAAACTCCATATGAATTATGGAAAGGAAGACCAGCCTCAGTCAAATATTTTAAGGTATTTGGGAGCAGATGTTTCATTAAAAGAACCGAAGAGGACTTATGCAAATTTGATTCAAGATCCGATGAAGGGATTTTTCTTGGGTACTCCACTAAAAGTAAAGCCTTCAGATATTATAACAAGAGGTTGCGGACTATCATAGAAAGTGCAAGTGTTAGAGTGGATGAGGGTCTAGATCTAAAGACAAAAGAAAATTCAAAAGAGTCTTTAGAAATACCAAGTCTTGTGAAAGAAGAACAAGAGGAAGAAGAAGATATTGAAGAGTGGAGTAAATCAGAAAGGCAGGATACCAAGACGCCATCTCGCTTCATTCAGAAAAATCATGATGAAAGTCAGATTATTGGAGAACTTGATACCGGGGTTCAAACCAGAAGAAGAATTACAAATGCTTCTGAGCAAGGGTATTTTTCTCTACTATCTAAGGTAGAACCTGAGAACTTTTTAGAAGCAAGACATGATAAACATTGGTTGAAGGCGATGGAAGAAGAATTAGATCAAATTGAGAAAAATGAAACTTGGGAATTGGTTCCCAGACCAAAGATACAGAATGTGATTGGCACTAAGTGGGTATTTCGGAACAAACTAAATGAAGATGGTCAAGTCACTCGAAATAAGGCAAGATTGGTATGCAAAGGGTATGCTCAAGTGGAAGGTGTTGATTTTAAAGAGACTTTTGCTCCGGTTGCCAGACTAGAAGCGATCAGAATGTTCCTTGCTTTCGCAGTGTTTAAAAATTTCAAAGTCTACCAAATGGATGTCAAATCAGCCTTTTTAAATGGGAATTTAGAAGAGGAGGTTTACATAGAACAACCTGAAGGGTTCCTATTATCAGAAAATGAAGATTATGTGTGTAGGTTGAAAAAGGCATTGTATGGATTAAAACAAGCCCCTAGAGCATGGTACTCAATGCTTGATTAACATCTATAGGACCAAAGATTCAAGAGAGGACATGCTGACAGTAATCTTTACATCAAAACTGAAGATGAACACCAGTTAATCATAGTTGTATATGTGGATGACATAATCTTTGGAGGAGACAATGAAGAAATGTCTAGAAAATTTGCAGAAGACATGCAAAAGGAATTTGAAATGTCTATGTTGCGTGAGTTATCCTTTTTCCTTGGATTGCGAATTTGTCAATCTAATGAAGGAATATTTATATCCCAAACCAAGTATGTGAAGCAAATGTTGAAAAAGTTTGGTATGGAGGAGTGTGCACCTGTCAGCACACTGATGATCACCGGAACCAAGTTAAGCAAAGATGACGAATCTCCAGATGCTGATCAATCTCTCTATAGATCAATGATTGGGAGTTTATTATATGTGACAACATCCAGACCATATATCATGCAAGTAGTGGGTATGGTGGCACGTTTTCAAGAAGGGCCAAAAGAAACACATGTGCAAGTTGTAAAATGCATATTCATATATCTAAAGGGAACTATGGAATACGGGTTGTGGTATCCAAAAGGAAAAGATTTCACATTGACAGCTTATATAGATTCAGATTGGGCAGGATGTGTAGATGACAAAAAAAGTACAAGCGGAGGAGCATTTTTTCTTGGAAACAGCCTAGTATCTTGGCTAAGTAAGAAGTAAAATTTTGTATCCCTATCCACAATAGAAGCAGAGTATATAGTAGCGGTACTATGTTGCATGCAAATTTTATGGATGAAGCAGACCTTGAAGGATATCAAAGTAGAGTATGATCATCTCATCTCCATATTATGTGATAATACCAGTGCAATAAGTATTTCAAAGAATCCGGTTATGCATTCCAGAACAAAGTACATTCCAATAAGATATCACTTCTTAAGAGAGTAGGTGGCAGAGAAACAGGTAAAGTTGGAGTATGTCGCTACATCCGAACAGATAGCAGATATTTTCACTAAGCCACTTCCAAAGGAGACATTTGAATATCTACGGCATAAACTGGGAGTAATTTCTTTTACATCTTTACATTGAAAAGTCAAGGTTAGCATTGGTTAAGGGGGAGCTAAAAATTTGCAAATTTTTCAGCTCCTAGGATAACCCTTTGTCATTGATGTCAAAGGGGGAGAATGGTAGTAAGGGGGAGCTACGGCAAGAGGAAGCTGCAGAAGACGAGATTATTTTTTTTTGGGGTTGCCATCAATGATAAAGGGGGAGATTGTTGAAAATATTGTCATTGATGTCAAAAGAGGTGTTGAACTGGTAAACGGAAATCTATCAGAAAGTAACAGAATTATTAACGGAAATGGTAGAAAGTAACGGAAATAACCAGCAATATAGAAGGGTAGAAAACGAAAGTTTAAATACATGAAAAGAAGCGTTTTTGCATGAGGATTATCATGGTATAAGCGAGATATACACAGTTATACATAAGAGAGATATATCCGCATTTTAAGGTGTTCATATGCAATGTTTTATGGTGAAAAAGAAGATTTAATGATGGCTGGCAGCGATTTAATGATAACAGTGATTTGTCTAAGGAGGGGAAACATTCCTATCAAGTGGTTAATTGAATTGATTAATGTGCATTTAATAATTATGGGCTGCATTAATTATTTTTTGGTTTTAGCCGACTAATGCAATTAATTAAGTTGTGTTAATGGAAAGGTTGTGTCGGTTGGAACGATGTGTCTTTTTGAAAAGGTACGAAAGGCTATATAAGAAGATTCATATGAGACTTATTAAGCATGGATTCAAGTTGAATATCTTAAAGAAAAAGAAGAAGAAGAGGAAGCGTAAGGGAAAAAATTTAGAACAGTAAATCTAAAAGTAAGAAGAAGAGTTTTCCATTATTCGTTGAGGAAGCACCAAGTTCAAAAGTGGAAAGAAAATTTTGTAAGGAAGGTTTGTGCCTTCATATTCAAAGAGATCGGTGTCTCTTGCTGAGTTGGTGCTTAGCAAAAGGGGTGGGTGCTCCTGTAGGTTAGTGCCTACAAAACTATAATTTGGGGATTGGTGTCTCTAGTAGGTTGGTGCCTACAAATTTTTGAGAAATATATATAAAGAAAGAAGTTTCTCCGTGGTTTTCTCCCGAAAGGGTTTCCACGTATATATGTGTCTACTTGCATTAAGTTTTGTGTTCTTTGATTGATTTGATATATTCACATTGCTTGTGATTATAGATCTAAGTTCAAGTATTAAAGTTTGAAACAATTTCATAATACTGATTCACCCCCCCTCTCAGTATTATCTTGTGCTCAACATTTCTCTCTCCGCATATTGTAACATTGGTATCAGAGCACGGGGCAAGCAAAAAGGGAGAAAGAGAAGGAAAGAGGTCTCCATTGTTGTTGCTGTTACAGTCATATTACAGTTTGTAAAAAGGCAGGATATATACAAAAACGTGAATCACGAGAGGGTAGAGAAAGTGATTGCGAGTACCAACTAGGGCATGAGGCAAAATTGTTTTCACAGAGGTTGCAAGGAAATCAAGGGAAATCACGAGAAGATTTTCGAGGGACATCATTTAGAGCTTCTTTGAAGGAAACGAAACAAAGTCACAGTCATGCAAGGAGAAAAAACTGAGTTTACAGTTGGGAATCAGTAGTAAACAAAGTCACATTTTTTAGGAAAACACAAATCGTGAGGATTGGAAAAGGCAGAAACTGAGGTCGAGGAAGCAGAAATGAGTATGGAAATTCCTGCGCTCATGCACAGAAGGCATGAAAAATAATTGTGAGGTCAAAACTCCATTGATTTGACTGATTTCAAAGGCATGAAATCCTACAAACGTGAAGGGCATCAGTATAAAATTGTGTTTAATCTCTTTCGTGACCACGTGTATTTAGAAGAGTTTTTTCAGCCAACAATAGTCACATTTAAATAGCCATGAAAAGTTGTGATTTTAGATTGTTTTACAGTCACGAGAGAAGTCATGATTTTGGACAGCTTTACAGTCATGATTTGTACTAATATGGTGCATTATTGTAGTCACAAAGTTAGGGCATGAAAGAAATAATATAATTTAAAAAAAAAAAACGAATCAGAAGATAATCCACTCAAAAAAGGAAGTACAGACATCTAGGGCAGCATGGGAATCCTATATTCTGTTGCAAATCAAGAACTAGGAATTTTATGAAAAAGATTTATCAAGTTATTCAACAAAATACTTTTCAGGAGATGGATAAGATCGTATAAAAAAATGATGAAGGGAAAATTCCAAGAAAAATACCAATTAAATAGTGTTGAAGACCCGCCGGATGCAGAAGGCAATGAGGATAGTGACAAATACACAATGTAAAGATGTTCTGAACTTTGAAGGCAAGAAAGGGTACAGGGTAGATGAAGCTCGGTATGGATGGTTGCTCAAATAGTTCAAGAGACTGTGGATCTTAGGAATTATACCTTCATGAGGGTCATGAGACAACTTGATGGAGCTTGTGGATGGCTTAGTATGGATGGTTGTCCAATAATTCGGGAGATCTGTGATTTAGGAGTTCGAGGAGGTGGAATCTGGGAACTTGGGAATTCAGCTCGGGAGCTACACCTTTACGAAGGTCATGAAGTAGCTTGATGGAGCCCTACCTTATCATAGCATTGCTTTCAAAGTGAAAGTGTTTGAAGATTGTGTAGCTCTATTTTATTCTAGTCTTGTTAAATTGTTTTTTTTTGTGCTTTATGTAGAATAAGTCTTAAGAGGGGGTATGACAATATAAGACTTATTTATAAGGTGCCTAACTACAAGTTGGTTGTAACCGGTTGTAACTACATCAACCGTTTTGTAACTTCTCTGTTTATAATAAATAGACGGACACACAATCTCAAGTGTGTGCAATCTGCCTTCTCTTCATTTCATCTTTGTACATTATATTCTTTCTCTCTCCGCATATTCTAACAAAGGCAACAGTGTGGTGAGCTATGTCAGCTTATAATCCCACAAAATAGAATCAAAACTTATTTTATGGACTGACATCAAGGTTCCTAAAGAATGGACTCTGTCCAAAAAGGTTATAAGTCCAGGATAACCTTCTTCTCAGAATCTAGTAATAGAGTCTCTCTTTCTTTCCGTAAAAAAGAGACCTCTTCTTCTTTATCTAGAGCCTCTTTGATGTGGATCCAACTGCAAGAGGTTGAAATACCTCCAAAACACACACACAAACATATTGCAAATAAAACAGAAGCTTCAAAATAACTTTGTTCTCATTCCGAATTCCACACTAATATTTTACATCATTACAAACTTCCTTTTATTTCACATTACCTCTAAAAACCCCTAAAATGTCAAAAAAACCATAAAATGCCAAAAATTACCTACTAGCAAAACAACTCAGATGGGACCTAAATTTTATGTGCCAAATATGTCTTCATAAATTAAGGCCCACGCAAAATTCAGCTTATTCTATAAAACATGGCAAAAGTTATTAAAACCTAGTCAAAACCAAAATAAACGTTCAGAGCTAGTTTTATACCACTAGATGAAGGAATCCGACCCTAAAAATATGTTAAAATGGCAACAACCTTTCAAGAAAGTTGACCACAACATAATACTAATGAAGATCTAACACCCTGGAAAATTTCAAGATGATCCAACAGTTGGATCAAAAGTTATGGCCTTCACAAGTTATGCTCCCACATCATTCTCCCCTACTTGAAAAGAATTCAACTCTTGCAAATTTAGTTGATGAAATTCATCTAATTTTCCATTGTCAATATTCTTCAATTCCAACTCAGAAATCCAAATATTTTCTTCCTGCTGCAAACCTTCCCACTGCACCAAATATCTGGTGTAGCTCCCATGTCTAGTAGTGATTGTTATTTCGTCCAAAACACACATCATGCTTTCTTTTTTCTTCTTCGACATTTGTTGCTCCTAGTTTATTTCTTCCTCCTCCATGACATTTTCCTCATGACCTAGAAACTTATATAAGTCAGAAACATTAAAAACTGGTGAAATAGTAAATTTTTCAGGTAGCTCCACCTTGTAGGCATTATCACTCATTTTCTTCAGAATCCTACATGGCACAATCTTCTTATACTTTAGTTTATTATATGTCCCTTTTGGAAACCTCTCCTTTCTAAGATGAACCATCACCATATCTCCTTCTTCAAATACATTTACTCTCCTACTGTTATCTACAACTGCTTTATATTGTGCATCACTAACTTTCAACTTTTCCCTCACTTTTTCCTGCAATTGTAGAATGTGTTCTGCAAATGCTTCTGCATCATCACTAGTTTTATCTTCACTAGGTAGACAAATCAAATCTAGGACCCCCTTTGGGTTCCTATCATATGCAATCTAGAAAGGAGATATCCTTGTTGACTTGTTTACCAAGTTGTTATAAGCAAACTCAACTTGTGGTAAAGCCAAGTCCCATTGTTTTGGCTTTTCTCTGACTATGCAACGTAGGATATTTCCCAAGCTTATGTTCACTACTTCTGTCTGCCCATCTGTATGGGGGTGATATGCACTACTAAAATGTAGTTGTGTCCCCATTTTCCTCCACAGAGTCTTCCAAAAATGAATTAAAAACTTTGTGTCTCGTTCTAAAGTGATCATTCTTAGAACTCCATGCAACCTAACAACTTCTGAAAAAAAAAACAAATCTATAACTTTGGAAGCATAATTAGTCATCTTACAAGTAATGAAATGTGTCATCTTAGAGAATCTATCAACCACAATGAAGATAGAATCGTTCCCTCATTGTGTGTTAGGAAGTCCTAACACAAAATTCATACTCAAATCAACCCATGGCCATGTAGGGACAGGTAATGGCATATACAACCCAGTATTCTATGTATGACCCTTAGCCATTTGGCACACTCTACATCTTGTTAGAATCCAACTTATGTCTCTCTTTACCTTTGACCAATAATACTTTTCTACAACAAGAGCAGTGGTCTTACTTATACCAAAGTGTCCAACAAACCCCTCACTATGCAATTTTCTTATAATATTTTCTCTCATTGAACTAGCAAGGATGCACAATTGTTTTCCCCTGAATAAATAACCATCCTGCATCAAATAATTAGAAGAACCACTAACCATTGTAGGTTCCTTACATTGTCTAACAACATCACCAAAATTTGGATCACCCTCATATAATTCCTTAATTTCCTCAAACCCTACTACTTCATTTTCCATTGTTATCAAGAGCACCACACCCCGACTCACGGCATCAACAACTTGATTCTGCTCACCCGACTTATTATTTAAGACAAAAGTATATTATTACAAAAATGAAACCCACTTTGCATACCTATTATTTATTTTCTTCTCAGTGTTTACATACCTCAATGCTTTATGGTCAGTAAGGAGTACAAATTCCTTAGCTACCAAGTAATGTCTCCAATGCCCTAATGCCTGAATAATAGCATAGAATTCCACATCATAAGTAAAATATTTCATCCTAACTTCATTTATCTTTTCACTGAAGAATGTCACAGATCATCCTTCTTGACTCAGTATAAATCCAATCTCAACATGTGAGGCATCACAATCAATCTCAAATACCTTGCTAAAATCTGGCAATACCAAAATAGGCACCTCTAACACTTTCTTCTTCAACAATTCAAAACTATTTTTTGGTACCTTGGTCCATACAAACTCCTTTCCCTTCGTACACTTTGTTGTGGGTGCAACAATGCTACTGAAATTATGGATGAACTCACTATAAAAATTTACCAATCCATGAAAACTATGAACCTTCGTCACATTCCTTGGGATAGACCATTCTAAAATTGCCTTCACTTTTTCCTCATCCATCCTCTGAGATGACAAACCCCAAAAAAACTAGACTATTCCAAGTTCTTTAGGATCTTTGTTATACGATGACGAACGTGCTTCCTGTTATGAGTCCCCTCAATTTACTAAAGCTCGCCGTATGATGAAAATCATGTAATGGAATGGTAAATGACTCGGTCCAAATAAACAAGGTCACTTAGATCCAATCAATTGCACCAGATACCATGGTAAACATGGGCTTGGATTCAAGATACTTAATACAGCTCACGTATTAGTTTTGAGTGACAGCGAGGACACCCGTTCTGATAGTGACATTGAGTCTATGCACAACCTCTTTGAAGATATCACATAAACAAACCTTTTCCTTAAAAAACTTTCTATTAATATCATTGACCTTGCCCATCCTACTCTAGATCCATCACATCGAAATCAAGAACCTGAAGAACTAATAAATGCAGTACATTTAAAGAAATTCTATTCTTGAGGCACTCTCTATTCCGGGAGACAACCACTTCTACATTGTTCCTTTTGTCTTACTCATCTCCAAATAATTTAAAATCATTCATTCCATTGGCAGCTATTTTCATTATCAAAATCACATTTCCATATTCACCATCATGAGACAAGTGTCAATATAGATCCTATTAAGTTTTGTGAGTATCATACTTCTTATAATGTCTCTCATTTTCGGTTGCTTTCGCCTATGGCCATCCCTAGAAGCTTACTGATGGCAATATATTCCCTTTAAAGAAATTTTCTCTTTCACAACAAAGCTCTGAACTTCTTTACCCAGTTCATTTGATCATCCATCTCAATCTTCGATGTTGAACCCTCGCGTCCTACTAGTCATGTGGGGCTGAAATTGGGGGCAGACGTTCCTTCCCAAATAAAAATCACTATTGTAAAATTCAATGAATCAAATCAATTTTGAATAATTCAATGTCACACCTTTCGTCTTTCACAGTCTTTGGTGTTGAGCCCACACTTCTTACTAGTATTGTGAGACTAGGAATGGAGGGAGGTGCCCTTACTTGTCTATGTATTGTCTTCGGTGATAAAACGTTGCCTCTTACTGGTGGCATGGGGCAAAGCGTAGAGGGTCATTTATAAATCACAAAGCATAAAAATGTTACAAAAACATTCAAAAAGTCAAAAATAACACAAAAATCATATAAAAAAATACTTGCCTATGTTTTGCCTTTGGTGATGAGCCTTTGCTTCTTACTGGTAGCATGGGGCAAGGCATAGGGAGTCATTATAAAAATACAAAATCTTATAAATCAGAAAGTGCTTCAATAATCAAATCCCCAAGAAGTAATTTAGATGCCTAAGTAAAAAGAGAACTATCCCTTCACCTCATATCTTACCAATCAATAGGCCACGTAACTGTCTAAGTCTAATAAGTGACCTATAAAGTGAAAGCCATTTTCAAACTGATTTAGTAACCTTAAGAAGAATTGAGTTACAATTTTCCAAATGGAGTGTTGTTAGCACTTGTCTTTGTATTCATTATCTGCATCATGTGTTCTTATTGATTATCAGTGATGAGCCCTCACATCTTACTAGTTGTGTGGAGTTAAGAATGGAGTTGGACTTCTTTCCATCTTATGATCACCAACATATCCTTCCAATGGAGTGAGAATTTTTGTATTATTCGAAGCATGAGTTACCACTAGGAATACGATACATACGGACGATACCCCCCTTTTTCACCTCTTATAAGTAGTTTGCATTCTGGTCCATAAAATTACCAAAACAAAATCTCCAAAAACAGTGTAAAAATCTAAAAAAACCAATAAAACATTAGAAAATCTCTAAAAACAGTATAAAAATCCAAAAACAAGTAAAAAATCTCAAAAATCCAAAAATATAAGAAATTCTCCAAAATACCAAAACATTTGAAAACTCTTCAAAATCCCAAAAACATACAAAAAATCACAAAATTCTAAAAAATTGTAAAACCGTCAAAAACCCCAAAAAATTAATAATCAACACAATTTATCCTTTGAACTATTATCCCCAACAAATGTTCCAACCACTTTATGACTATCAAATTCAAACCACTTCCCCTCACGTGAATCCTCGCTTGGGGCAAATTCAGCTCTCATTGTTTCCTTGTTTGAGGACAATGACCAAATCCATTCTATGCCCTTGTACCCCTGCTTGGGGGCACATCTGATTAATCATCATTGTGAAACACGTTAGGGACATGTTTGTTGGTTCTTTTGTTGCATTATTTTTATAAGTTATTAATTGTTTTCTTGTATCTTGATATATTACAAGGGGCATCTTAATTTTATGTATCCCGATGTTCTCTCTAACATACTTATGTTATGTGATTGTATATTATACCGGGGCATCATACCTTCTTGATGACCTCTGTCTATGCTCTCTTATACTTGCATATCGTACTGGGGCATCATACCTTTTTGATGGCCCATGTCTATGCTCTCATGCATATTACAATCTACTCATCTTGATCTTTTATATCATGATGCATCTTATTATGTGCTATATTAAAATTAAGATGCTTTTGTCACATGAGTATCTTCCTACATGATTAAAATCTTACTTTGCACCCCATCCATTCACCCGTATTAATACATTCCCCAATTTGGGAATCCTACTTGATCACCATTGTAGTTTGCGAATCACTAAGATCTTTCCGTATGTAGATATACTTCTCCAATTTGGGAATCCTACTTGATCACCATTGTAGTTTGTGAATCCTCTTATCACCATTCAATCTCTTCTTTCATCAATCTTAGTTTGTGAATCCTAAGATCTTCCCGTTGTAGAAACTTCTCCACCATCTCTTCTTTCATCAGAAAACAATCACCACTACACTCATCTTTCTGCTCCGCCTCTTCCACTTATCATTTCTGCCTCATCCCTCTCACCACATGGGCATCCCAATTAAGGATTCCCCTCACACTCTCCATCCTACACCACATATGTTCTTCCATACATTTAAGTCATGCTCCTTTGTTTCCTTATTTTCTTGCTATCACCTTCTCTCACCTCTTGTTCCACTTCCACTTACACCATGCACCCTTTTCACATTCTTTCTAGTATTCATATTTTGCTTGGTAATCTTACTTACACACTCTCGTAGTATGGAAAATTCACTTGAGGGTTTCCCTTCAGTCCATCTTGGCATGCCCTCTTCCCACCGACTCCATCAATCACTTACTTCTTCCCATCATTCTTCTTCTTCGGATTGGCGACCCTACTTAACTATCTCCATCGCATGGTAATATTACTTAAGAGTCCATCTTAAGGTTGATCAGAAACCTGGACCTCCCCCATCCCTTCAGATTTCCTCCATCTTATTTCTCCTAACCCTCACTATAATCATCTTCTCCAACCAACCACTCCACCCTTGTACCCAATACATTGTTGTCTTTTACCTTCCATATAGTCACTTCTAGTTTGGTGATCTTACTTAACCACTCATGCAGCATAGCGATCTTACTCAAGAGTCCCTCTTAAGGATGATCTGTCATCTTGCACTCCTCCATCACTCCACATTCTCACCGTCCACATTTTCTTGTTAGTCCCCATCATCACATCCTCTCACCTCCTCTATCATTCTCACAAACACCACCTCCTACTTTCCCACTTTTCATCTCCTACATCCCTCGCTTAGAAATCTTACTTAACCACTTCCGTCACATGAAAGTATTACTTAAGGGTCCTCCTTGAGTTTAACTCATTGTTCTGGACTTCTCCCTCACCTCATTCTTTGTTCCCTCCATTAATCGTTTCTTCCCCTTGGTCTCCCCTACCAACCACATTTTCCTCCTACCATTATCCTTTCTCAACCTATCATATCACTGAGTGTGTCTACTATCTTCCACCTGTAATCATGTTCCTTTCCCCCATTTTACCCTTTTTGATCCATCATCCTTAATACAATTTCTTCCCATTCTTTTAAAATCTTGTTTCTTCATCTTCACCTTGTTCATCATCATCCTCTGCATCCTCCCCTCGCCTTCACCATGTCATAACTCATCACTCACCTTTTCTTCATTCTTCTCATTCCATCTTCTCAATTTCTCCCACATATCTACCCCCATGCTTACCCACTATTGTTGTTGGTCCTCCCCTAACATTCTTTCGTCACCATCTTCTATTTCCATGTTGATGATTATTGGTGGACTTCTCCTAAAATTCACTCATCCCCATTTTATGTGGCCTTGTTCACTCTCTTTGACCTTATCTATTTTCACTTCATTCCTTCCTTCCTTTGTGTGCACTGATCATTATAGGTGGACTTCTCCTCACATCCCTTCATTGGTGTTTCCTCTTCCATTCCTCATTTAATTTTTCCCTTTCCTCACTTTCCCTCCCATCCTTCCCCACCAATCATTATCAGTGGACTTCTCCTAATGTCCCTTCACTGGAATTGCCTCTTCTATCCCCCATTCTCTCTTCCCTCCCTTTTCTCCACTCCCACCCTTTCTTGTGCTTCTTCTCCACCTCTTCATCTTCCCTTTGCTCTCTTCAATATCTTTACTTTCTTCATCATACACCCTCTGTCTATTTTCACATCATCCTCTTATCCTCATTTCACGCATCTCCACATATTTTCTAATCCGTGTCATTCCTCTCATCTTTCTTCTCTTTACATTCCTGATACTGCTCACTCTTCACCAAATATCTTCGTTCTTGGTTTCCTTCCTTCTGCATCATTTTCTTTGTTTTTGTGGTGTTGATCTTGTTTCTTCGGGTTTTGTGTCCTTGCCTTGTTACCTTAGCTTTTCTTGGATCGTGACACTCTGGATTTTGTGTCCTTTCCTTGTTTCTTTGGTTATTGTTCTTGGATCATGGCACACCTATTTGCAGCAGTTGATCGAATTATGTTTGGTGTTTTTTTTGCACTTTCGACGTCACTCTATTGACAGTCTCTTTGTATGGAGCTACTCTGGTGGAGCCAAGTGTCAGTTGTTTTTTAGTTTTGTGATCGAGCAGTGGATTCAAACCATAGTGCACACCAAACTTCTTCAGCATTGTATGAGTTTTTTGAGCCAAGCTTCTTGGGGATGCCTTGGAGTGGGTCTTTACTCTCTTTACTTTGTTATTACTGGTTTTAGGTACCCCTTGCGGTGTCCCTTTTTCTTCCCAATTATTGTACATGAGTACCTCATCAAGCCTAATTGTCGGGACTCATACTGTGGACATGCCACTTCTATTTTGTCCCCTAGCTTCACTTGAGGAGGGGTGTTAGAGTAGGTATTTACCTTAGCCCATGTTCACCTAGGTACTTTATTTACCTTTATTGTATTTATCCTCACCCACTTATGTGTGTGGATATTTCTTTTATCTTATTTAGATATTACGAGATATTATCTAGTTGTTAGATATAGTTCTTTCCTTGATCTATGGTATTGACTAGATCCTTGATGTCTAGTTCTCTCCTAAATCTATAGTCTTGACTAGTTCTTTGATGACAAGTTATTTCCTTGATTTCTGGCTTGATCTACGACCTTGACTGGTTCTTAGATTGTTATTCCTTGCCTATTTAAGCAAGGCCCATTCTCAATGTATTGCATTGAGTTCCATAATAATATATGATTTTGTTGCTAATTTGTTTGCAAAGGTTTATGTAAAGTTATTCTCGTGAATTGCTTTCATCTTATAGATCGTGGTGGTTGATTAGCATCTGTGTTCTTGGCTTGGTACGATATGGTTATCGTTCCTTTCAATATCTTTGTTCTTGGTTTCCTTCCTTCTACATAATTTTCTCTATTTTCCTCCCCTCCTTCCCACTCCTCGTCTTATTTCACTTCCTCGGTATCATCTTCTTCCTTTTTTACCTCGTGTTTCCTTCTTACTTCCCCATTGATAACTTAAGTCTTTAGCTTTGTCCTATCTTTTTTATCATCTAACCCTCCACGTGTATTTCCATGTGGTCTATCCCATATTCTTTACCTTGGTCTTCCCCACGAGGACCAAGTTCCTTCAATCTTCTCCATGTATCCACTCTGTCATCTCTTATTCCCCCATCATTTTGACCTTCCCACTACCATCCCCTTCCTTTCTTTATCACCACCACCCTTTCAATCATTATGTACCAGTTTCTCTTCTTTTCTCTAATCTTCTCCACATCTTCCTGGTCCCTCATCATTTACTTCTTTTCTCTATTCTACCTCCTCTTTCATCTTCTTTAAATTCTTCATCGTCCTCATCTCCTTCATTCTTCCACCCTTACCTCCCTTTTTCCTAATTTTTCCCCCTACTCTGATCTCGTCTTCTTGTTCGTCTTTCCTCATTCCCTCCTCCTATCATCCTTCTCTATTATTCTCTTCCACCTATTGTTGTATTCTTCACCTCCTACTTCTATAGCTTATTCATTTTCTCATCTATATCATCTCTTTCGTTTTCCATCATTTCTCTCCCTTCATCCCCTTCACCCTTCTTCGTTCCCTTTATTTTTAATATCTCTCCCCCTTTTTTCATAATTTCACCCTTTACTCTGTCATTTTCTTTCCTTCTTCTTGTTTGTCTTTCATCATTCCCTTCTTCCCCTATCATCCCTCTCTCTTATTCTCTTCTACCTCTTATATTTCATTTTTTCTCCTCCTCTGTCTCCATCTGCTCTATTCCATACCCTTGTCTCCTTCAGCTTTGAATTTTCTTGATCTTCTCATAATCAACCACTACTCATGTCCATTCCTTTTTATTTTTCCACTCTTACTCATTATGTCCTTCAAAACATCTTAACACCTAGCATTCAAGGTTGATTAAATCATTTCTCCATTTGCGCAGTGTAGTCATTCCATTCTCTTACACCCCATTCTCGTCCTCCTCTCCACAGATTCGACCTCTCCTCTTTTCGAGAGCTCTGTCGTATATTTCATCCCCGTCAGCCCTCTTGAGGGGGCATCATCAAATCTATCCATAATCACCTCTTCCCATGACATTTTTGTCTTCGAGGATACCATGACATCCATCACCTACCACCTTCTACTCTCCCCAACAAAAAAATTCTCTACTTTTTGGTTAGAAAAAGTAGATTGAATTCTTCCCCCATTCTTACAAGTGAAATTATGTTCTACTTCTTGCTTAGAGAATGCTTTCTCTTTTCTTCCTCTGATAACTTCTTATCGAAGGAACACCTTCCTTAAGAATAATCTCTTCAAAATCGTTGATCCTACCTCACGGGGCATATTCATCTATCTTGTCTAATTTCTTTGAAATGACACTACTTTCATAGTGCCTTTCCAAAGAGGGGAAAATGTAGACACCCCAATTTCACACCTATCCTAAATCAATTAATTTCACCTTTTCATTTCCCACAAAAATGCACATCAAATTAATTAATGTTAATCGATTAATTAATCTGTTTCAACCCCTAAACTAAACCCAATCTTCTCCACATGTCAAATATTACTCATGTCCCCTCACTTACGAATTAAGTATTCAACTTTAATTATGGGTCGTTCCTCATGTATCCCACTCACCTAATCATGCTTACTTTTCATAATCATGAATATTATAAACCCCCGAATTAATATCACTTCTAGGCTATAAATAGAGCCTCACCCTCCCTTTCAAAATAAGCTTGAATATCATGTCAAATTTCTTGCATCCTTTAAGCATTAAACATCCCTCCAACTCGTCCTAATGCCCAAATAGCCCCATTTGGATCATCCCAAATTCATTATCCCCTTTATCCATTGGTGCAAAGTAAATTGATCTTGTTACAGAGAAGGCCTTGTTCCGGTTTGAGGGAAGCACCCACATTTCACACAATCAGGGCTCATCCACATTTCATTGCCCATTCTGAGGTTTGCTAAGGAATCATGAAGGAGGAGATATTTGGCTAGTTGCTTTACTTTCTTGATTATCAGTGTATTTTACTAGCTCATAACACCATCTACAGTGGTTTTTTACACGGTGGGAAATAGTTAACGGTTGTCGGATGACACCAGACAGTTATCTCTACACTTCTTCCATTACAATAGCATGAGATCGCCTGAAAAACCTACATGTCGACATCATTTACAGGATCCTTTCTACACTCTTTTCCTTATCACGAATCAGGTGTACATGTTCCTTATTCACGTTTTATTTTATTTTACAGACTCCTTTACATGTTTTTTACACATATACATGCGTATTTGACTACTTGTCGGCTTCTTTTTTACAGGTCCTTCTGTATGGGAAGCGGTAGTCAACATCATCCACATCACACACATCGACATCAACAACATGTATATCACAACATTTATAGATGCATTTTCAAACCTAGGTTCATTTTCATCATCACTTTTTATACTTTTTCCTCCTTAACATCTACAATTCACATTTTTATACTCGACGATCTATCTAGTCCCTCGGCACACTTACATCATTGATCTACATGGTTATCAAGTACAAATATCTATCGACTTTATGCTACCAAGATTTCCACTCACCAACATAAAGTGGGGGAAAATTTAGACACAAAATCACACACTTTGGGTAATTATCTAGTCCTGATTACATACTATTATTCATATGATTCCCAAGTAAGAACAATACTAATTAACTCATGTCTTTGTCCACCTTTCTTTCCTTTTTTTCACTTCTCTTAGTCTTACACTTCTACTTGCTTAGTTTGTCTTTTCATACTTTAACATTTGTCATCTTGGACACCAATTCCCAGCCAGGATGCCAACATCAGGTGCCCTCATCCCCTCTATGCACCCATGTCCTCTTTTTACTTTACTCGCACTTTTTGGGTCCTTTCTAGATGTTTGAGCATCTTATCTTTTTGGTATTAGGCATGTTCGGGGTTAATTACAAAATTCAAGCAAAGGAATCATATAAATATAAAGTTATGTGATCATAATAAGGGACCAAATGCTAAGCATTAGCTATCATCACCTAAGGTTGCATCCATCAAGGCATCTAAGAGCTCCATTGCATCCATCTAGCTTCATCACAAGGGACACAAGGGATATTTTTCTACATCACACTTCATAGGAGGGGAGTTCATTCTATTCCATACACACATTTATTACATTCTACATCTAGCTATTTTCTCGCTATCCAAATGTGACTAACACAAGAGTAACCTAGGGCACGATTTTGCACACACGTAAAGAAATACATTGCGTCTGAAATGTAGTTCAACGCTCAGTTGTAAGTCCACCATTGTGGCTGCTGAGGACAGTATAACCCCTTATTTTGCATCTTTCTTTTTTAGGATTTGAGGGTTTTGTGGGTTCATTCTTCATTGCAGGTTTTTGGCGAATTCAACAATCATTGTGTGGATCCGTAGTGACAAAAGGTGAGCATTAGGGAACATGTTGCGAAACTGAGAATTTAGGTCTATGAGCATTTTCGTAGACCTAAGTGCCCAGAATCAGTACTCAGGGAACCCCTGTCACTCTCCAAGCACCCATGTCCAGCATGTTCCTCTAGTTATGCAATTATTTGAAATGTGTTTCGGCAATCAGTGCTTCACATTTCTCTATCTTCCAGCTCTATTCACTTTCCAGAACTCAACGAATCAGCTAAGGCATCTTACCCTTCTTTGCACATTAGGGTTTCATTATTTATTTCTTAGTTTTCTTTGGCATATTTATGTATTTCATTATTACATTCATTTATTGCTATTATAGCATCAGATTAGGCTCATATATTTATATTTTAGCTTAATCACTTATGTGTAAAATGCGAGAGATCTCAAGACAATAAACTGGAGCACACATACAAGATATTATCTGGTTAGGAACAATCTAGGCCACAAAATAGGTGTGGGATATGTATGTATTTAAGTCCCCAATTTTTATTTCTATATCTACATTCGTGTCTTAGAATTATCTAACAATTAAACTTCATCCAATCGAAAACCTTGTCACTGCAAAAAAAATATAATTAATAAATAACAAAGTTTGATTTGCTGATAAAATCTACTTTTTTCTCATATGACCAACCATTAGAGGGGCTCTTGATATCCTACAATTACTCAATATTAAAATTGAAAAGGGGGGTTGCAAAGTGCTACAATAATCAAGCAATTTGGTTGGGTTTCAAACCTAGAACATATTGGATTTTCCCCATTATGTTTTTCGGTCCCTTTAGGCTCAAACTGTACTCACGTGAATAATGTGAATGAGATCAAGATTATAAAGTCAAACAAAGACAATAGATATTATTTGGTTAGAAATATTTTAAGTCATGGAATAGGTGTGATACATGCATGTATTTAATTCCCACTTTTTTATTTCCAAATTTCCATTCATGTGTTCTTCTTATCCAACAAAATATATAATGTTACTCATATGACCTACTACTAGAGGGGATCAACTATTGAATTTTGTTTACACACCCATTGTTTTCCTACAATTACTCAAGTTGGCCAATTGTGATTGTGCAGTCTCATTCAACTCTTGTATCTGACACATGTACACACTATGCAGAAGTTTTAATTCTTCGGTTTATTTAAAAATAAATGATGACCTCATGGAAATAATTTTTTTGTTGGATAAAATAATATTGTTTAATTTTTGAAATTAAAAACATTTCTTTTCTAAATCTTTAATATATTATAGAAATTTATACGTCGCTCATATGACCAATCACTACAAGTTCTTAATTCTTGAAGATTGTTCGCAAATCACATGTTTACTATAATCATTATGGTGGGTTTTATACCCAGAACCTTTTTTATTCCTCCCCCATTTTTTGGCCTCTTTAATCATAAATTGCACTCACGTGAATAATGCGAGAGATTGAAATGATAAAGTGGCGCACATATAGCGTATGTTATTTGGGTAGGAACAATTTGAGCTATGGAATAGGTGTGGGACATGCAAGTGTTTAATTTCCTCCTTTTAATTTCCAATTTTCCATTAATATTTTTGTCTTAGCTAAAAACCTAAATGTCATTCACTTGAGAACCTTCATAACATAAAAAAATAAATAACAAAGATCATTTCATGCCAGTGGTCATTGATGGACTACGTCACTAGGAAAATTGATGAGGAAAACCCTAATCACTACCCGAATAACTAGAGTTAAACCCTAATTTCAGATATGCATGAAATCGGCACCATGGCATGTGAAGTCCACCCCACATATTCTTGTCTCTAAAGGGTCTCGTATGATGCAGAAACGAATTGCCATTACATTGACGTTTGTTGTAACCACCCAAAAAAAACAAGGGTTGACATTATAAACAACTATTGACATTAGAATTATTGATCAACTGCTACTTGCATTATGAGATATCTCCATAATCCATTGCTTGTACAACCTGCACACTACCCCAACTTATTCCTTCAAATGAATAACAAAAATGTCACAGTCCTAAGAAAGAAGAATTTCACATTGGTTCCCTGCAAGAGCCTTCTTCTCATTCAAACCCCTTCTTCATCACCCCTCTTCCTCTTGCAATGTTTCACTCCCCAAAATTTAACTTTTACAACACATCCCCTTCGATGTCTCCATTGCACATTTCACGTGTGATTGTTAGTTTAGGAGGACTCAATCAAATGGATTTATTCATTTAATAATTTTTATAATAAAATCTATTGTTTTATATATTTTTTTTTAGTTTTTCTAAAATTTTAAGATAAACTTTAGTTTTAACAAGTTTGAATGGAAACATGAAAATTTCAATTAAAATTAATGTCATTAGTAAGTCGATTTTTATTTTGGTATTTTTTATTTAAAAATTCCCCCAAATTAACTATAAACATGAAGTACAAGTAAATCATATTTAAAAAGTGAGTGGACGAATCGCATTCTAAACGCCATATAGGCTAATGTAGAGAAAACTAACAATTTAACAACTTAAAACAAATTTTCAATAAAAAATAGTGAAATAACAAGGAATAAAAAACATTAAAAATGCGGGCCACAATAAGCAAAGGTGGAGGAGGAGGGGGATCATCAAGTTTATCCCCACATCCTCCCCATTGCTACTATGTGAGTCAATAGAATTTGTTGGGATCCATTCGTCATCTTTAGATCTTTATCTTCTTTTTAAGTAGCATTCTGGCAAGGAGAAATAATCATAGCCAAATGAGGGAATTTCTCCAAAAAAATGCCACCCACCCAATAAAGTCCCTCCTCATGTGGTCATCATCACCATTGATTTTGCCCCATCACCAATAACCCCACCCTAAAAAGTATGCACTAAAGAGAGAATAATAAAACTTAATAAACAATACCAAAAATTATAATATTTATTTTCTAATTTTTTAAAATATTTATATAAAGAAATATCAAAGACTAAATATAGATATGGATTATGATTCTTTAGAAAAAATATATATATATCAATTATATTCTCCATATTTTTTATTAGTCGTCTGAATTTTCCTCTTATTTTACTAACACTTAAATATGTTCATATATTTTATCTAGTGTGTCGTGAATGATAATATATTTAAACACATAGATATATAAATTCTAATATATCACTATCTTTATAGTTGTGGCCCTCTTATTAATATAGTGATTGATTGGTTAGGGGATTAGTATGTTACCTTGAAAAATTCCCATCCAATACCATGATCATTATGTCAATGAAGGTGATGTCATAATAGAAATGACTCTATTACTAACACAATAGTTGATTGGTTGTCTCTAAACATTTAAATATGTATTTTTTTAGCAATATGGGGAGATCAACGAATACCCATCAACTTGGCGCTTTGAAGAGAAAATCTCTAATACAAGGTGATCGCCACCAATCAACCACACTTGAGCAACACAAACCATGTAATATCCCCTTCTTGTTGAAGACCCTTAGCCTAACCATTGTTTCCCGATGGCTAAGTGAGGAATAAAAGGGAAACTTAGTCATAATAAATTAATCATAACATATTATTATAGTACTTTTAATTTATTACTGACAAAGTGAAAAAAAAAAGTGACAAAATAAGATTAAAAAAAGAAGTCACTTTATTTTGTTTTATTTTCCCTAAGGAAAATGCGACCCATGTTGAGAATTAAATAAATAAATGCAACCCATGTTGAGAATTAAATAAATTCCAAGAAAGAATTAAATACGGGGAAAGGCATTTGATTGGTGGTTGTGGGTGGCTACTAAGCCAAGTTCTCCTATAAAAGCAAGTCGACTTGGTTTGGAGAGATATCTATTTTATTTTATACAAATTCTGAATTTTGTTTAAGCTTTGTAAGCTTTGCAAATAAACTCCTAAGGACAAAAACTCTTTTGAGTTATCTCTAGAGGATGAAAACCCTCTTCAAGATTAGAGAAAGAGGAACAAAAACTCTTCTTTCTTGTGAGAGGATTCTCCATTCAGGGGGTTCAATTGAAGATCAAGCTTTTATTTTTGTTTTCTAGCGGAGCTTGAGGGCTTTCCAAAAGGGGCAAATGGTTGTTGATTTTGGATACAACTAGGGTTTCATCTACACATTTCCAGATTTCCAAGCCTACTTTGGGTGTTTCAACTCATCAAAAAATTCTAATTTTGGTATCATTGGAAAGCTTGTGATTTTATCTTTAATCTAAGCTATCATTTGTCAAAAATTATTGGGTATTTTCTGAGTTATGAATTTTGAGTTGTAGATTGAGCAGTCACCCAAAGCGCACAAAGGTATCAAGCCTCTCTTTTTTGTTGTTTGTGTAGGATGTGAACATGATGAAGAGTTAATGCATTCAGACCCGTAAATAGTATAAACTAGATCTAGATCTTAATCTTAAAGAATCATATTCTAGATCTAGATCTTAAAGAATCATGAATCAAACGATAAACATAATGAAATTATCCATGCAATAACTAGTTACAGTCACGTTTGACACCATTGATCACCCAATATGCTCCATTATATTAAACACAGTAAATACATATGAGATTCTTACAATAATTAGTATCTTAAGCTCATGCATACATCAGATCCAGCAGCATAACTCCAGAATAGATCTCTCTCTCTCTCTCTCTCTCTCTCTCTCTCTCTCTCTCTCTCTCTCTCTCTCTCTCTCTCTCTCTCTCTCTCTCTCTCTCTCTCTCTCTCCATATCTATATTAAACTACACAACTCACTATATATTTGTAAGGGTGGGGACTTTCCCTTCGCCGCTTACATAATTCCTAAAAAATAGGTCGCATGCTAAAAATAGCCATACACCTTTAAAATAATAGGCACACATGCAAGTGCAGTAATAATAGATCTCTTCTAGTTAACTGACAGTAGTAATTTTATTATTAACTCAAACTCATGCAAAGTGCTTAGTAGACGCTCTTCCAAAAATAGCATGTTATGTGCCACACGAGTCTTCATCTGGTTGTGTGCCTCGCGTGCTATCTCCAAAAATATCATGTAACCATGCAAATGGCTAAGTCTCGGATCAGTCCTTGTCTTTCACACACGTTTCCTTCCCTATCCTTCTATGCCTTCAAATGTGCCTTGCTACCACGCACGAATCTTTTGGTTTCTCCTTCCTTAGTAGCATACTCTGTCTGCTTAACACTCCTCTCGCTTGGAAGCTTCATTTGCTTTATTTTATTCAAAGGCAAGATATAATATCTTTACTTTTGAAAGGAATCCAATATACTTGTTTCTTTCTTGCCTTCACTTCAAAGTTTCTTCTTTACGTCAAAATGGGCCAAGGGTTCAAGTTTTCATTATTTGTATGTTAGAAAAGCTTAAATATTTTAAATTGTCCATTGATTTTAATTATGAAGTTTTTAATTTTCTTTTTAAAATTTATTTGAAACTTATTGAAAGATCAAATTAACAAAAAATGTACAATAAGTTGTTTAAATTGGGAATGACTCTTTTTAATCAACGTGGAACTCTTAAATGAATCGACATATGTATATATGTATACACTTCACCTTTAATAATTATTTTCTATTTTTTTATCCAATTACAATTTATATTTCCTTATGATATTTTTTCTTCAAAAATTTAATAGTATATTTATTTGTTATTAACATTTCTATAATTTATAATATTATTCTGTGTAAATTTTGATTTCTCAAAAAGTCAAAAATAAATCGACAAAAACATTTATTATAAAGAAAAAATATGACTTTAAACATGAATATTATATCCTTTTATTGATTAATAATCAAGTTTGAAATGACTTCTTTTGCTAAATTTATTACATTGGGATAGAAATTATTGTACTCAATTTTTGGAGGCGACGCCCTTAATAACTTGTAGTCGTTCATATTTTTATAGAGGGAATACAACTAGATTTATATGAGTGAAAATTTCACTGTATAGTACCAAACTTCTTTTTGTTCGTTCATTTTGGAAGTATTCGACCAAATGGATTTACTTGTATAATAATTTGTATACTAAAATCTATTTTCTATTACTTTATATATTTTTAGTTTCTTAAATAAATTTCTCCATAATTTTAAAACCAACTTTAGTTTAAATAAGTACATATGGACTAATATGAAAATTTCATTTAAATTTAATGTTGTTAGCGAGGCAATGCAATGTCCCCTTTTATGCGCCAAAGGCCTAAAGGTCAAGTCGAGTCCAAGCCGTGGTCAAACCCAAGGGGCTGTGGACACTGGGAGCTAATGGGAAGGGGCCACGTGGTTCCAATATTATAATTTTGCGTCGAGGGTCACTTTTTGGACCATGACGACTTAAAGAGGAAAAGCAACTTAAAGTTATTTTTATTTTATTGACCCCTCCGTGGAATGAAACACGTCTAGGTCTTTTGGGGCTCTTTTGCCTTGGAAGGTATATAAGGAGCTGGGAGAGAAAGGAGAGGAAAATTTTTGGCATACATTTTATTGATCCTTCACGTGCAACTGTTGTTTTCTCATCTACAGCTTATGGAGTCAAATCCCATAGGGACCCTAGCTTCGGTGGTGAGAGACTCGTCCCTAGCTAGCACAACATTCTTTGGTAGTGAGAGATCTACCCTAGTCTGTCATTTTTGGAGCCGCTTCCAGGGTTGTGTTACCGAGATATTATTAGAGGGTTCATAGGAAGGGTTTTGAGGATATTTGGGGGCATTTGGGGTGGATAATCAAAGGGCTTCCAGATCAGACTTACGGCAGCCATTTGGGTTGGGCGTAACATCACTTTGAAGGTGCCTCCATCATTTTTCAACCCCTTTCCAAGCGAGACAACTTGCAGCCTTTATTTGGGGGTTTTCCAGTTGGCCATTTTTAGATCTAAAGGTGGAAATATTATTTCCTATATCTGTTAATATTATTTCCAAAGACCCTTAATTTTTGCTCTTGTATTTAGAGAGTTACGAACCTCTGAAGATTTCCAGCTGTCTAGGGTACGTTGTGCTTTTTCTGGAAGCATTTTAATTTGTGTAAAATGCTAGAAACAATTGTATTATGTCCTCTATAATAATATCAAGCTCTCTCTAAATTTTCAAGTAATTTGAGTGGATATTTTGGGAGATATTGATTTTATTTAGTGTGAGCTATAAAAATTTGCATAAATCAATATTTTATTTGGCTGCAAACTTTCAATATTTTGTGCATTTTTAAGTGGTATCCCATAAGGGATATTATAGGCAAGTTTTATTTTGGTTTTTTTATTGAAAGGTTTTTTTTCTCCATATATGAATAAAAACATGAAGTACAAGTTAATCGTAAAAAAAGGGTGGACAAATCACATTCTGAGTCTCATATTGGTTAATGTTGAGAAAGCTAGGGGAAATGACCCCATAATTATACATGGACCAAAACATGTACACTTGATTTTTCCATAACTTGTTCTAAAAGTACTAATAGTTGTTCACTTTTTAATTAATGGTAGTTTAGCAAACCACAATGTGACACATAAGGTGCTCGGTCATTGCTCCACTTATCAAATACTTTCTACCAATTATCTTTGTACTAAATCAATCCAAAAATTATTTTTCCCTCCAAATAAACACGCGAAATGAAAATGGTGATAGGAATTTCTCCTATAACAATGTCGCCCCACCCAATAATGTGGTCACCATTACCACTACAACTATCCTAAAAACTATGCATCAGAGAAAGATAATAATAAAACTTAATAAACCATACACAAAACATATAATACTTATTTTTTACTCTTTTTAAATATTTATATTAAAAATATCAAACTAACTACATATGGATGTATGGATTATAAATATGAATTGGTTGAATCCTCTATAATTTTAATATATAAATGGTAACATAACATGACCCTTATGGCGATAAACATGACATCACAATAGAAGTGACCCTATTATTAACACAATAGCTAATTGATTGCCTCTAAACATTCAAATATGTGTCTTGTTACCTAAAGTCATGTATGTCTTTCCATTATCAATAAATAATCAACAATAAAATGCAAATGTATAGAACAAAAATATACCTATAACAAATTAAATATTATAAAACATGCAACATGCCTTAGTACCTCTCTTCTTCATCATTAAATAATCAAATCAAAAAATGTGTGTGTGTGTGTGTGTGTGTGTGTGTGTGTGTGTGTGTGTGTGTGTGTGTGTGTGTGTAGATATGCATGTATAGATATGTATGTATAGATATGTATATATAAATACATATCTATACATATACATACATACATACATACATACATATAGATACATACATATATATATATACATATATATATATATATATATACATATATATATATACATATATATATATATATATACATATATATATATATATATATATATATATATATATATATATTATATATACTCCAATCCGGCACCCAATCCTTCAACCAACGACTCGATAGGCCAGATATATAGAGATTCTCTATATGGCACCCCAGATAGAACTATAGGGCCCCCCCGAGAGGGGATACATACATACATACATACATATTATACATATATATATATATATATATATATATATATATATATATATATGTATGTATGTATATATAATATGTATGTATGTATGTACATATACACATATACATATAGATATACATATGTATATATATAGATATGTGTGTGTGTGTGTGTGTGTGTATATGTGTGTGTGTGTGTGTGTGTGTGTGTGTGTATAGATATATGTATACACACACACACACACACATATATATGTATATGTGTATATGTGTATGTGTATATGTATATGTGTATATGTATATGTATATGTGTGTGTGTATATATATGTATATATGTATGTAATATATACATACATATATGTATATATGTATATATGTATATATATGTGTGTGTGTGTGTGTGTGTACATATAGATACATATATATGTGTGTGTATATGTGTGTGTGTGTGTGTGTGACACATATATATGTATCTATATGTACACACACACACACACACACACACACACACACACATGTGTGTGTGTGTAATATATGTATATATATGTGTGTGTAGGTATATACATATACATATATGTGTACGTATATACCTACACACACACACACACATTATGTGTGTGTGTGTGTGTGTATGCATATGTGTATATATATAGATATGTGTGTGTGTACACACACACACACACACACACACACACACACACACACACACACACACACACATATATATATATATATATGTATATCTATATATGTATATATGTATATATGTATATATGTATATATATAAAACATTTGTTACCTATCTCAAATGTAATATACCTTTCCTCATCATCATTAAATAATGGACACATTAGAACCATATAAAACATAGTACCATTAAATTAAAATGCAATAAATGTCATTATTGTTATCAATTATATATTTATTAAATAATCATAAAAATCTATTCATTACGTGGACAAACATCTACAATTGTATATATGGAGTAAAAGAGTCTCATGTAGTTTGCCCTTGAATATCTCTCGGCATATTTTACATAGATTTTTATAAGATAGGTATTAGTGCCCCGGAATTTTATTTTGTGCCCGTGAAATAAAAACTGGGGCCCACTCACCTTTTCAAAATAAAAACAAATACAAATGTACCCATGAAATAAAAACTAATTTTACTTGTTGCACTTGAATTACACAAATACAAATGTAATTTAATTTACTCTAAATTTAAAATAATATAGATAAAATGTTTATTGTCTTATAGATAATAAGAATCATTGAAAATGATACCTCTCAGCATCTTCTACATAAATTTATTTAATATAGATATGCTAGTTATATTATTTATTTCTTGTCTTTACTTAGAAGTTACTCTCTATAAATTTTATAAAGATCCCAAAAACTTTACTTTTAAACACATTTCTCCCATCTTACTCTAACGTAGAAGTTTCAAATAATTTCCATGCAAATTCTTGCCTCCCTTGAAAGCTTCCCTTAATTTTATTGAAAGGTAAGATACAATATCTTTGCTTTTGAAACGAAACAAATATACTTTTCTTTCTTCTTACATTCGCTTCGAAGTTTCTTCCTTAGAGTCAAAGTGGTCCTAAGGGTTTGAGTTTTAGTTTTTTTCATTGTAATATTTATGAGGTGACATGTTTTTATCTTAGATTTTTTAAAAAGAATTTATTGAAACATCAAATTAATGGGAAGAAACGCTCTATAACTATGGCATAAAATTGGAGTCAACTCTTCTAAGGTTTCCCCCCTTTAACTGTCATATCGCAACCTTTTTGGGCTCTGCGGGAATTAATTACTATAGTCTCTCCTAGGGTTTTTTTCCATGTGGAAGCAACCTATGTAATGACCTCGCCATCTTCAAACCTGGTTGTTTCAACTGTGACAGGAGATAGTGGAGCGAGCAATGACACCATTAGTGAAGCGTCCCAGGAAGTTCATCTCAAAGGTTTTTCACGAGATAATCTCTCTCCTCCGGATGTAGTTCTGCCCATTCCTGAATTTAATGTTGCATGTCAATGGTTAGAACAATTTTGCCTCATTGGGTATTTTGTGGATCAAATCTCCTCTTAATGCATGCTTAAATCCTGGGCTAACACAATCTAGACCCCTCATGGGGTCTGCCTACATAGTGTTCAAAACATGACCAAGGGTTTCTTTCTTTTTAGTTTCTCTGACCCTGCTAACGCACCCAACATTTTAGCTAAGCAAGCCACTTGGTATGTCTGTAACTCACTGCTTGTGTTAACACCCTAGCACAAGGAATTTGTGGTATCTAAGTATACAGTCCTTAAAGTGTCGGTTTGGATTGAATTTACTGGTCTTCCTCTGCCATGCGTTCATTTCTTGCCGTAAATTGTCGTGTCGGTTGGGCGGGTAGTTTTCCTGGAAGCCAATAAGTTTTACCATGCTCGTCCCTAGAAGTGAGTATGCATTGAGATTGATCTCTCGCAGGACCTCAAGGAATTTGTGGATTTTCAAACGGGTGATAAACGCTAATCCCAGTGGGTCATGTATATGAATCTACCCAACACTTGCTTGGGTTGTCAAGCGTTTGATCACAAGATCAGAGATTGTCTACTTTATGTCCCCCATAACCACCCTGTAGCAAAAATAGCGCCCAAGCCAATCAAACCCCAATAGAAGTAAGGTTGAAAAGTTGTTGGAGGCCGGCGAAACAAGAACAAATCCCAACAATCCAAAGCCTCTGGCTCCCATGCCCATCGGGAACCAACTATTAAGGAGCATTATCACAATACTCTGGCTAAGGATCCAACAACTGCTACTAAGGAACCAATTGTTGATGCTAAGGAGCTAGCTGTTGCGGCCATATCGGCTACCCCGTTACCAAAGTACTCCAGCACGCCCCTTGCAGCATCAGTTCTCATGGACCAGAAAAATTATGTTTCTCACACCCCCATCTCGCATTCAGTTCCTCTGTTGTTTCTAAGAAATTCACAAGGGCCTTCCAAATGACCTCGAAGTCCATCTCGTATCTCTTGGGAGCATAGCCCAACACGCACTGCGGACTCCACTAAAGCAATATTAAACATTGAGTACGCCGAATGAAAAAAAATGATCTGCAAGAATTTTTGTAGCATAATGTTGCTCGTTTCTTACACAATCAATATGATGCCCTTGAGGACTTGGACGATGGGGATATGGCTCTTGACTATCGTTTCCCATGAAATTTTTATCTTGGAATGTCAGGGGTCTCATAGACTCCTGTCGTAAGTATGTAGTGCGTGAAACTCAGCAACGATGTGCAAATCTGGATGTTTTGTTTTTATAGGAAGTTAAAATTACATGTTTTCAGTTGTAGATGGTATACAAATCCATCTATCCTGACAACTTGGCTTTCTGTAGCAATCATGAAGCAGGGTGTGGGGGATTAATCTCACTTTTTTCCCCTTAATGGTGGCCCTTATTAATTGACCATGGAATCGACCCCACCAACCGTGTCATATGCGTCCTCTTTAATAGAGGTTACACATACCCCAATGATGATACAGGTCTCCTCGCAAGGTGTTTGGGATCCAGAAAAGCTCGCCAAGTATACATTTGTATCCTGTATGCCTCATCTAGCCTCCGTGTGCTTTGTTCTGCCCTCTGCCCCCCTTTTTCCTTGCATTTTGGTCTTAAGTGACGAGACCGCTGCCCTACCTGGGCGGTGGTCCCGTGACCGCCACCCAGGACAGGGTGGCGGTCCTGTAACCGCCACCCTGCATAGGGTGGCGGTCCTATGCGCATTTTCCAGAATGTTCCGACGATCTCGTCAAATGTAAAATTCAAATTTCTATCCACATTCTTCAGCTACTTTGCTTTGCATTTATGTTTTGGCCACCCTGTGAATAGTGTTTTCTCTTTGTTTAATGGTAAAAGAGTTCCATTCCAAGTTACCTTCTAGTGAATGCATTTGTTATAAATAGCCAGCTTGTTTTCAAACAAGAGGCCCCTCTCCTTCTCTATTTAATCATTCAGTCTTTTGAGTTTCTTGCTTAGAATTCCAATAGTTTCATGTTTTGCATCCATTGTTAGCTTTCTCTTGTTGTTTAGAGGTCATTTGATCTTCTTGTTTCAATCTTGCTTCATTGTTGTTCCATGCAAATCAGTTTAGAATAAGATAGTTTCATTCTTAGGTTGGAATCCATTTAGAGTTGCAGGTTTTGTTTGGTCACAAAAGATAGTTTCTAGAACTCTCGGCGTATTTGTGTTGTATTCCCACAATAAATCTTGCTAGGAATTACATAGTCAAGCTCTGTTCACTTGCACTATCCCTCTCTTACTCGCATTGTATTCGGTCTATATCCAAAGCTGCCATTGTTCGAGTACCTTCTTCTGTTGATGCTATCATATACATGCTTTTCTGGATTCACGAGAACACGAAGGAATGAGGAGATCACACTAAGGGGACAAAGTCACACACAACTGGATTTACCACTGTTCTGTAAACTCCAGGTTTGAGCTATCAAAGTTCTAGTTATAACATATCAAATAGAGTAGTAAATTATTTCATTTCAGTCAAAGCTCACTCTCGATATCGCTAGGGAAGCTGTGGGGATTGATAGTTTCTGAGAAACTATGATTCATTCCTCACTTCTGAGGTAGGATCGAGAGTCTTTCGATTTAAATTAATTAGTTGTTTAGATATTTAGGATAAATTCACAACTGCACAGGCAAATAGCTACACCAGGCTACTTTGTTTGTTTTGATTCTGTTACTAGATTAATTGTCCATTTTCTAAATATATTAGAATAGATGCTCTTTTAATTCCTTTAAAATACTTCATCAAAAATACAAAGATAAAAGAATACATGCATAGTGTAGATACATCTTTCATAATTAGTTTATTAGTTTTAGTTAAATTTGAATCATTTTTGCATGACAATCACGGGACCTAGGGAATTCAGGGAATATGTGTTTGAACCAATAGTGCCTCAACCAAATCTCCCCACAACACTAGCTGATATAGATCAAGACCTTAGGATTCAGGTTTTTTGAACAACGGTAAACCTACGAACAATTAGTGAACAATTGAGAGAGTTAAATATTGAAGATGACAAGGCATACACATTTTGGTCAAATCACCCTAATTACAGACTGCCTTGATAGGATGTCTGCATGACTGTACAAGGACTTGAAAGAGAACAAGTATTTGGTTGCGATCCTTTAGTTCCACAACCTAACACAGGAGACATCCTCATTGACATAGATACTAGCTTACGCATTCAAGTTGCCAGAACACCTGCAAGGTATTTTGAGAAAATTACACAACTTCTAGTTCTAAACATAGAGGCTGAAAAGGCGTATGATTACTGGATAATCGGAAGGAGAAATTAACTCCTCATATGACCATAGGAGGTCCGCCACAACCACAAACTTACGGTTGTGATCCATAGGTCCCACAACCCAATGGGCCTACTGATCAATCAGACATTGACACTGGTTTATGAACACTAATATTCAGGTCCTCACCACTCCCACCAGACATCATTACACAATTCTCTGTATTAAACGTAGCAGCCAATCAAGCTAAGGATTTATGGACTAGACCAGGGAATCGTCCATAACCCAGAGGTTCCACTACACCTCCCATCACCATTTTCATGACCTTGTCTGGAAATATACATGAAGGACCTATAGGTCACTTCTCACGTATCCAATAGCCAATAAATAGGATCTTGGTAAAGCTCGAAATTGATTGGAGCCTCTGAGCAGCTATTATATCCGAACGATCCATTACACCAATTCAGGTTAGGAGGGCCTTCTTTACCTTAGATTCACAGATTCCATTATTACATGTTGAGGATATAAGATTGCCCAACTAGTTTGTCTGTATCCATACATATTCCACATTCACCGGTTGTCTTGGCACGACCTCAGGAGGTCATGTACAAGGAAGAGTTACTTGTAGATTCTCATGCTCACATGTCACTTTTCCATCGTACAAAATTGGTGACCTGACATGAAACAAACAATTGTTCCCCTTTTATTTTCATTTCTTTCATCCACCTTCGCTCTTTCCCATTATTCTGCGGGTATTCATATACCCCCCGAATATGTTGGGATACGACGCATATGGTAGACCTCTCTCAGGTCTCGAAGAAAATTATGGTCAAACAAATAGACAACCATCACCCTCACTTTCTGCATGGGCTGATAACTATTCAAGTAATTACTTGTCATCTCAAACTCCCCCTCAAAGAACTAGTTCTAGTTCTTCATTCCGAATTGAGGAGTTGGATCAGCTTGCACAAACACAACAACTAGAGCCCTCAGGCTCTAACAATATGACATTTACTGGAGAATCCACTTCATCTCCTCGGGTCTTGTTCAGACCACAGATCAGTAGACAGTCAGATCCACTCCCATTTTTGGATGAGGAGTACTTAGCATGCTACGCTAGAAGTGAACAACGCTTCCAAAACATGTACCCACCTATAGGGAGTTTGCAAATACAATCTGATACCCTACTCCAAGAAAACACCCCCATTCCTCCACCTATGGGAAATGCCCTCGGTGAAGCTTGGCAGGGTAATGATCAATTCATAGTAGGGTATCATACCCCTTTACAACCTCAAGGTGTACAACAAATTCCATTAAGGCAAAACACTGTGTCTTCGCCAATAGAGGTCATTTCAGCCTTAGTTGAGAAGGTTAGAGGATTGGAACTTGCTCAAGCAAACCAAAATTCATATTTTGGGCAAGCAGGAATCCCCAACCCTCCGCATCACCCCAGTCAGGTTGACCTCCTTACAGGAATAGGCACATTAGGCATGCCTCCTCAACATCCGTATAATTACCCACAACAAACACCAACTAGGACCGCATTTTCAAATGCCGCTCCAGTTGAAAATATGATACCTCCCGGCTTGGCACCAAACAACCCATACCAGAACAATGCTCCTCCCTACTTAAACATTTATTCAAAATCACCACAAGGAGACATGTTCTCTTCTCCCGGGATGTTTGTTTCAACCATAGGGATTCCCTTATGTCCCTGCAAATACATATGCTATGCCATATCAACAAACCATGCCACCCCCACCCCCTCAGCAAGCACCATCGATGGTCGAGGCCTATGCGGTAGGGACTTATTCAGAATATTTAAAAGAGCCCCTAGACTTCACCATACGAAGTGTTATGCTTCCAAGACCTCTTCCTGATTTACCCAAATACAAAGGGGAAGGAGATCCAAATGCACACATTAAGGCCTATGCCACAGCCATACGGGAATTACTCCCTTGGGATGGGGTTGTTGCTAAGATATTCCCTAAAACCTTAGAGGGTATTGCCCTTGATTGGTATTACAGAATACCTGAAGCCTCGATACACTCATTTAAACAACTCGTGTCAGAGTTCATCAAAGCTTTTGATATGAACAAATTGTTAAGAACAGGAATCAGGGAATTCTTGCATATTAAACAAGAACATAATGAATCCACTGCTCATTTTATTCAAAGATGGCATATGGTTCTCTACTCATCAGCAAGTGCTCCAAACATGGATCAGATGGAACTATGTGATTTATTCCTTCATTCTCTCAATAGAGAGATAAAGGAAGAAGTCCAGAAGTTCCCACTAAGAACTTATGATGAAGTACTCGAGAGTGCTCTCCGAATCGACCAAGCAGTGATAGATAGTGGTCATAAGACATATGGAACAAACGGGAAATTAATCACTCCCAATCAAAACACCACGGCCTATCCTAATACTAGGAATGCTAATCAAGGACCTAAGATCCTTAACAAGAACCGCGGAGTTACAACAGATGGAGTAACTGACCAAGTTAACAGAGAAAATGTTGTAAAAATTTCGCCACCTGTTAATAATCAGCGAATAACAATTTTACTCCAACAATCAACGCGGTGGATTTTAATCATCCACCACCACAACCACAACAACAACAATGAGAATGAAAAATCCAAACACAAGGTCCAAATCGAAACCCAACTGGATATCAGAGTCAAAACCAAAGGCAACAACCTCAAAATTTTAACTCTAACAACCAACAACCTTATCAGAATTTTGGGCCACAACAGGTTTCAAATCAACAACCTCAAAATTATAATCCCAATTTGTATTGTGGTTTCCACAAAATTCAAGGCCACGATACTAGGACTTGCCGTGACTACAATAAATTCATGCAGCATTTTCCAGAAGATCAAAAACAACTCTTTATAGATATGTTCTTAGAAAATTCTGTAGTACCCACTCCAAACACTTACATAGGGGCAGTTTCCCCTCAAAATGCACCCCTCAAGATCTTTAATGATCCACTCCCAAACCATTCTAACAATAACAGGTTAGATCCAAGTGGAACAAACAAGGGTGTTATAACAGGAAACAATGATCATGAAGCTTCAACTTCATTAAATCCACCAGTCGCACCCCAATTAGGAACTCGACCGTAAACCAAGATAGTTGGTCTGGTAGAGTTAGACACCGAGCTACCCGTAGAAACCATAACAAGAACACGGGATTATTCTTCTCAACCAACTCCAAGTTATCCATTGGAACTAGACAACATTCAACAAACATTGGTAAAACCCATAGGTGCCTATGATTTAATTAATGATTTAACTAAAACCTTCTCTCACATCTCCTTCTTGGACTTGTTAAAGAACTCTCCCACCCATAGGGCTGCTCTCTTAGAAGCATTAGGCCTTGGTCATCTAATTAACATCACTCCTCCTCCGGAAATGCAAGTAAACCATGTAGACTTTGACGTCTACCCTCCAGGGCAGCTGGATAGGGATACTGAGTTTATATTTGATATAAGAAAAATGCCAACAGACACTGAAATTGCGCGAAGAGGTGACCCAACTTTACATTTACAAGTATGGGTTTACAATAATTATGTTAAACAAGCAATGATTGATGATGGGGCAGCAGTTAACATAGTCCCCTTCACTTTTCTTCAAAAGTTAGGATATGGAGAGACAAACTGTTCCACAACATGAAATATGCTAAGAGGTTATGATAGCCTCAAGGCCACTTCAATTGGAACCATAGTTTTACCAGTCACTTTAGGACCCAAGATGGGTCCTCACCGAATTTTATATTATAGATCAGGAAACCAACTATAATATGATCCTTGGTCGGCCATGGATACACCACATGAAGGCAATCCCTTCCACGTTATTCCAAGAAATAAGATTTCTACACTTAGGGAAAATATTTGTGGCACAAGGTGACCCAAAACCCTTCGATATACACCTAGCTGATTTGAAGAAAAGACCAGGTGTTCACTCCGAGTTTGAACTCCCAACAAATCAACTTAGCAAACCAATTAATTCAAAACCAAAAGAGAAGTTGATACCCACCACAAAATTGGAAATTACAAATCTAGTCGAGGGCATTCCAGCACTCAAAAATGAGGCCAACGTCATAGAAACAGTGTCATTAGGGACTACAGTAAAAATTGTCGAGTTGCTAGAGAAATATTTACCTATTCTCCTACCATTTGATTCTATGGGTATGGGATACACCCTGGGAATTGCTTCTCTTCCATCAGATGAAGTTTGTACGGTAGAAGTAACCAAGGCAGAAGAAATAGATACGAAAAATATCCCAACATCCATTTTTCCAAGAAAATATTGGACTCTCCACTTCGATGGAGCTAGATGTCGCTTTGGAGCTGGGGCAGGAGTGATCTTTACTTCACCTGAGGGAAAGATCCTACCTTTCACCTTTAAATTAAACTTTGAGTGTACAAACAATGGAGCTGAGTACGAAGCTCTCCTCCTTGGCCTCATCCTAGCCAAAAGAATGGGTGTTGATAACATTAGAGTGCTAGGAGACTCACAACTAGTTGCAAACCAAGTCTCTGAGGTATATGAAACTAGGGCTGAACATTTACAACTCTACAAAATAACGGTATTAGATCTAAGCAAGGGATTCAACTTCATATCAATTGAAGCAATCCCACGAGAGTAGAACCTTCTCGCAGATTCAATAGCAACCTCAGCTTCCCGTTTCACTCCAAACAGTGAGTTGGAAGATACAAGTTTCATGGTATCACTTCGTACTGAACCATTAGTGCGTAAAATACCAACAAACCCACTCCTGACTCATGGAGAAGCTGAGAATGATTTTCCTATCTTGGATCACTTTGACAGTGATAGAGTCACTCTCAAATATCTAAATGCCTATGCGGAGCTACACCTTGCTCATTGCATAGTGGATCTTTCCCTAATACCACATTCCTCTTCCTATTTTGGAAATCCCGTGGTAGATTCTCCTCCACAAAAGGATCTCGATATCTACAAGGTAGAAGATGGAGAAAGTTTGGAACTACCTCCAGCCCCACCTGAATTTGAAGAAGGCAACACTTCTTTAATAGAAGAAACCATTGACATAAACATTGGAATGGAGGAAGAACCATTTTTTTTGAAATTGGGATCCTCGTTAACTCAGAGGAGATAGAAATACACACCCAAATCCTCAAAGAACATCAAAAGGCTTTCACATTTAACTATAAAGAAATGACAGGCATTGCACCACATATCGCGGTACATAACCTTGTCACTAAACCAGATGCAAAACCAATTAAACAAAAGTCAAGACCAATGAAGCCAAAAGTGGCTCTCATGGTAAAAGAGGAAGTAATGAAACTTCTCCAAGTGGGATTCATCAAACCCATTGACTATTCACAATGGGTATCTAATATCATCCCTATTCTAAAAAAGAATGGGAAGATACGCATTTGCATAGACTTTTGGGATATTAACAAAGCTTGTCCCAAAGATGACTTCCCGTTACCATCCATTGACATTATTGTTGATGCAACATTTGGATTTGAACTATTGTCCCTCATGAATGGGTTCTCAGGGTATAATCAGATTAAAATATCTTAACAAGATCAAGCCAAAACTACGTTTATAACTCCCTGGGGAACTTATTGTTACGCTTTCATGTCATTTGGTCTTAAGAACGCCGGCGCTACATATCAGCGGGTAATGACATACATATTCCATGATTTTATCCATAAAATTGTGGAGTCCTATGTGGATGACTTGTTGGCAAAGGCCAAGAAGCGTTGTGATCATCCAGAAGTACACCTGTATCATCCTCTCAGGATTGATTGAATATGGCATCACATTAAACCCAAAGAAGTGTGTGTTTGGTGTGACGGGAGGCAAACTTCTTGGTTACATTATATCTTCACGAGGGATTGATGTTGATCCAGCCAAAATCGGGTTGTTCTTGAAATGATTCCACCATCGGACGAGTCTAGAATCAGGTCATTTCTTGGGAAACTCGGTGCAATCCAAAGGTTCATCCCGGATTTAAGTTTTTCTATTCATCCAATCAACAATCTATTAAAGAAAGATTATAGCATTGATTGGACTGAAGAATGCAACGAGGCCTTCGAAGCAGTTAAACACTTCTTGTTGTCTCCACCCATGCTAATGCCTACCAGAAAGACCACCCTTTGATCCTATACTCATGGGCCACTGATGTCTCGCTAGCCTGCATGCTCGCTCAAGGAAGAACAATGATAAATGAGAACAGGCAGTCTATTTCATTAGTCGAACATTGCTCGATTACAAAACACGTTATACATAGGCAGAGAGATAATGCCTTGCCATAGTCTTTGCAACAAAACGTTTAAGACATTACATGTTAAACCAAGAAACAAGGGTCATTGTAAAGATAGATCATTTATGAACATTCCTCACGCAAGGGTCTTTATCTAAAAAGGTTGGGCATTTCATAACCTTAATGGGTGAATTTGAGTTAACATTTGTAAACCAGAAATCTATTAAGGGACAAATCATTGCAGACTGGTTAGTTGACAATCCATTAGATGGAGGTGATCTGGTAAATCTAGACTTTCCTGATGAGTGTATATACTTTTTTGAAACTAGGCCCCCCATCTCTACATGTCCCTGATACACTGATATCATCAATTTTATCATGGACCACACATACTTGGAAAGTGCCACATCACAACAAAGAAGGTGGTTACACATTATCACCACTAAATATGTTGTTTTAGAACAAGTACTATATTGTAAAGCCTTCAACGACATGCTTTTAAGATGCGTCGACACAGAAGAATCCAAGAAGATTCTTTATGAATCCCATAGTGGGATATGTGGAGGCCACTTCAGTGGTCATGCCACTGCTTGAAAAATACATTGGATGGGCTATTTTTGGCCCACTCTTGAACACGATGCAGTAGAGTTTGTATGTAAGTTGCAAAAATGCCAAGAATTCTCTCACAAGATTCACATGCTAGCACAATCTCTGTAACCAATAGCAACCCCATGGCCCTTCTCCACGTGGGGTCTAGATTTGATAGGGAAATTCTCCCCCTCATCAACCGATGGCCATAATTTTATAATTACGGCCACATAATATTTTACCAAATGGGTAGAGGCCATGCCTCTCACCACCGTACCAGGTTTGGTAATTGCCAAGTTCATTCTGAACCAAATCATTTGCAGGTATGGTGTCCCACAAGTCATTATCTCAGATAATGGCACATCCTTTAAAAATGATGAGGTCCTTGTGAGTTATGCAAAAAATTCAAAATAAACCATCATACAGGCCTCTCTTTACTCACCCTCAAGAACAATGGTACAAGCCGAAGCAACAAACAAAACATTAAAAGTTGGTTATTATCCTCAAACATTGTTAAGGAGAACAAATGCTCAAGATTGGATCTAAAACTATATCTGGCCTTCTGGGCCCAAGGGGACCTCCCTTAATAAGAACACCAATGGGAGCAACCATCTTATCTCCCTCTTGCGGTATTCAGAAAAGGCAGGGTGTGAGAGTATGTTCATCACACTTAAAGATACAGAGAAGTACACTGTAAGGGTGTGCAAATCAACAGCACCCCCTGGATGTTGATTCAGATTTCTAGTTTGATCACTATGGATCCAAGTGTGATTGCACAACATATGAATCCTCTTCCCAAGTGTGGGACTTGAAAAATGGAAGAGGAATCTCCAGATTAGAGGAAACTGGTGCAATCCACAAACTCCTCTGATCAGCTAATTCACTTGTATAATTGCAGAGGTTTTTACAACTCCTTAATCTGGATCACCATCTAAATTCCAAGGAGACAAGGATAGAACAATGTAAAAAGACAAAGAACTAATGCTAATGAGGTGATGCACCAAAGGAGCTCCCTTGTAGACACCATGATGCTACATGCACTCCCAATACACAATCCATAAGGAAACACTCAGTCACAAAACATGCACAAATGGCTCAAAATGTAATGATTAAATCAAGAAAGCAATGATTAGATATATGAAAGGATTATGAAGGATTTTAATCACAGAACATATATGACCAACATCTCTTAATTCCAATACAATACATTACAGTGATCTAGAACCAAGAACAAGGTGCTGCATTACATGAAAAGGTAAAATTTCTTCACTGGAAATTCTGCCAAGGAGGATTTTTTTGAAAAAGGAAGTTGCAGATTCTGAAAAAGTGTCTCTCCTTGCAAAATAACTCATTAATGGGTTTTACAGTGCAAACCATTTTGACCCCAGGAGAGAGAAATGTCATAAGGGAAAACATGCAAGGGGTTACCATTGACCAAAAGTTCCATCTAGCATGGAGGCACCCTAGTTTACAGACCCATTCCCTGACATTTTTAGCTATTGCTGGGAGAGAATGCGAGCCATTCTTCGTGTAAAAACGGTACTTTTGAAACGTCATTTCTGTCCATAGACACACATATCTCCTAGAGGTGTTTCCGAGTTTTATCTCTCCAAGAATCGGTTACGTATTATGACTACTAAATATGTTCACCTTTTAGAACAGTCTCCATCAGCATAAGCCTTTTTCCAGCTTTCCCGATGAATCGATTTCTAAACTAATCCGAATGAACCGATTCTTTACGGCAAATCGCCCGAATTCACGATATGTGCGACTTTGCCTGTTTGGCTAGGTCCCAAAACATTGCTGTGAAACAAATCGGACTCACATGGGATATTTTTTTGGGCCCTGATCTCTGAACATTTCGCAGTAGATTTTGGTCATAAGTGCCACGAATTTTTCCAAAATTTCCCACGTGACCTCCTGGGACCAAAACAATGTCTGCTTAACCAATGACAACCTGTTTTTTTGGCCCTTCTCCATTGGTACGACGAACCTCAATATGACCCAAACCCTTCATAGGCCCGAAATGCTTTAAAACAATCTTGCAACCTCATTTAACTGATTTTTCCCATAACTTTTAACTACAACCATTGGGAATATTCTTACCAAATGATTGGTTAGGAGGCCATGCGGGGCCCCCAAAATACTTCATGATTTCAGGGCATTTGCCAAAATCACTTGCTCGGAACCAAATCAATTTGCATGCTATGGTGTCCCATCAAATCATTACCTTTGAGGGGTGAAACATCCTTTAAAATTGGATGAGGTCCAGTTATATGGAAAAATTTAAAAATAAACCATCACACAGCCTCTCTTTACTACCTTCAAGCCAATGGGCAAGCCAAAGTAACAAACAAAACATTAAAGGCTATTCTCCTCAAAACAGTCAAGGAGAACTCAAGCGAGGATTGGCATCTAAAACTATATCTGGCCTTTTGGGCCCACCGAACCTCAATAATTTTGTGACACCAATAGGAGTAACCCCTTTCTCGTTGGTATTCGGGGCAAGAAGCAGTTCTCCCACTTGAGATTGCAATACCCAGTCTCTGCATCTCATTACAAGGGATTTTGGATGAAGAAGCTTACAGGGAGGCACACCTCTCTCAACTGGAAATCCTTGATAAGGCCAAGCTAAACACTAAACAATGGCACAGAGCCTATGCTGACCGGATGTGCTGGCAGTATAAAAAAAAGTCTATGAGTGAGAAATATATGAGGGAGATCTAGTTCTAAGACTAGACAACCGAATTGATAAGAAAACTAGTGAAGGAAGGGAGTTTTGGCCCAAGTGGTTGGGCCCATACCAAGTCATGAAAGACTACGGAAATGGTGTGTATCTCTTGTGCGCACTAGAAGGTGAGGAATTCAATGAAACTGTCAATTCCTTGCATCTTAAATGGTTTTATGCATAAGACATCAGAATCACCACTTGTACATTATAGCTACCTACATTGCATTAGTCATTTAGCTGTTTCATTTTGTCCACTCATTTCGTAAAAATTGTAGTCAAGGAACTTACTCTTAAGAAATCTATTACAAATTTCTGAAAATATTGGCAAAAGCATTCAAATCACATCTCTTCAAACATCATCAAGTAATTTCAAATCTTCTCATCAAGTTTGACAGACAAGTATTGACGAAAACCATACCAAGGCCTGCATACTTGGTTTTGCTCTTTCTTTCTACTAGGTGAAGTTGTCCTTACCTACGGTCTGTTCTAGAAGCTTCTTGGTGTCACATCTATCCCTCTTATGTCTCTTTGAAAAAAAGGATATCCCAAAGTCATAGATCAGAAGTGTCAAAATCAAATAGAATAAAAAATGCTGAGTAAACAAAATATTTTATTTTACACATTTCTTTGCCCCACCAACCTTCAGTGATAAGCCTGCACCTCTTACTGGTGGTGTGAGGTTGGGAAAGGAAAGAAGTGCTCTTACTTGCCTATATCCTGCCTTTGGTGACAAACCCATGCTTCTTACTAGTGGCATGAGGCAGGGTGTGGGGGGTCCATTCACACAAATTAACAAATCTTGGTATTCTAGAAATACAAATCAAATTATATTAAGTGAAAACAAATGTCCAAATTCCAAAGAGATCAAATCCTCAAAACCAGATTTTGTCAACCAGGTTGCCATTTATAGATCTAAGTCTAGATAAACTGGAAAGTAAATGGCCTTCTGAGCTTGGTGGTAGTTTTGAGTAGGGTAAGTGTGTAGGTCTAAGTTTGGTTTCTGTCACTAGTTTGTCTATCTCTCATCATGCCATTCAGTCAAACTCATACAATTTGTGCCCTTCCCAACTCTTGGTGTTGAGCCCTCGCATCTTATTGGTTGCGTGGAGTTGGGAGTGGGGCAAGTTTAGCTCTTTATCACATTTTGCCAACATAAGAAGAAATCACAGACATTGCCCAAAGAAGCCAAAAGTTCAATACTACATGTGTTCGTCATCACATGTCAGCATTACAAAAGCATATAAAGTAAAACATTACGTTTAGTATTTGCTATCATTTTTCATCCATTACATACATTCTAAAAAGCATGAAAACAAATACTCTAAAAACATCTAGTATACACATGGGAAACGAGTCACAAAATTCTAGACACCAAAGAGTCTAGATCCAAAAAGATATATATATATATATATATATATATATATATAAATGGTGTTTCATGTACAATGCCATCATGCACTAAGGCATGGTCAAAACGCTCAATGAGCCTGGAAAATACAAAACAATCATACAAATATCCGACCAAAAGTCACTACAGAAAGACACTATGATCTCTCAATCTCTGCGAGATCCCTCAGAAGGTGTATGGCCATGCCTAGGACTCCTGCTGTGATGATGCTCTGAATGGACGGAGGGCTCACGATCACGGCCAGCAGCTTTGGTCTCACTATGAGAGTGAATCCTCCTCATCAAGTGCTCAACAGTCCTATATCCAGCCAGCTCGGTGCGAAGGGAGGTAATGATCTTTGTCACCTTCCAGATAGGGGCAAAGACATATGTATGTCAACCAACTATTGAGGGCTCCCCAATGTCCTTTGTGAGCTCGGACCGAGTACCATTAGAAGGGAGCAATAGAGTGTCAGCACACACTTGGCGAATCAATTCTTGCCATCCCTCAGCAATCGCTGCAAATAAAAAGGAGAAACACACAAGTTAGAAATTTTTCCAAAATAAGACCAAAGATAAACAAAACAAAAAAGGGAAATAACAACTAAGCAATTCTAACTAAAATCAAGTCAAGAAAAGAGTAGTAACTCACTCGGATCTCCAGGCCTCCAAGTGGGATCTCTAGGATCTACACCTGCCATTGACGATGCCACTGACTGTCGTCCCTCTCCCATATCTGGAGCAAAGTGATGGCCTGCTACAGACTCGTCATCTCCCCCTAAATCCTGAGAAGGAAACTCCTCTAAAATCAGAGTCACCTTCTTTGCACTCTGCTCCACCCTCTCGGCCCACAAGATATCCTGAGTGTCATGCCACTCAGAATCACTGTCATCCTCCTCACCTATCCTGCCAGCTCCGGTATCCGCCTCCTCTATCTCCTCCTCTGTCTCCCCCCCAGTGAAATCCTCAGACTCGGAGTCCACATCAATAGGCTCATCTCTGCTATGAGCAGGACTGGTGCCAATATGAAGTAAAGGTGATCGAGGAGCACTTACTACCCCTTGAGCACGAACTACCCTCCTAGCTACGATGGGAACACCAGGAGTGACCGTAGTCCAACCCCGGCCTCTAGGAGCTCCCCGAGCCTCACGAACAGATCTATACACTGGCCCCATTGGAGGAAACATGTCAATATATGGGAGGCCTAACTACTGTGGTACTCTGTCAAAGGGGTGGATCTCCAACTTCCCCGTCCTGTCTACCAGCTGACTGGTAGTGTGGCAAGTGATCAATGTGAGTGTCTCCTCTCCCCATAACCCTGCCATGGCCTGATAAGGAGTAGCCTCCATGTCTACAGTGGTCAAAGAAGCCATTGGCTGGTGAGGCACTCTAAGAATGGTCATCCTTGTCCACCTCACTACCCTGACAGCCCCAGGATCCTCTGCCTGTACACCTCTCCCATACGGAATGATGTGCTCATACACCCAACTCATGACAAGAGTAGGGTGGCTCAATGACTTTCCCTATAGTCTAACCACCCTGTACAAATCGTGGTAGGTGGTCCCAAGGATGTCTACTCCCCAAGTGTAAACGCGGCCATGGCCCTCAATCTGTGTAATGATGGGAGCCCAACAATATAAGAGAGTGTCCCCTCCCTTTTCCCCAATCAATCTTGAAGCAAGGATGCCCATGATAGCCTTGCAAAGCACAGGAATATCTAACTCAACAATAGAGCGAACCTTCACCCCCTTATTAGACCCCATCGAAACAACGACATCCCCCATATAAGTGGCCCACTGAACCAACTGAGATCTCGACACTACTATCTTGAGAGACAGCCACCTCCCAAGGATCGGAACCCCCAGTATATGGTAGACATCCTCAAAGGTGATGGACCACTCACCCCTCACACCTGGTAATCAGAAAGTGTTCCGATCTGCGTCCCAATATGAAAATAAGTCACATAATATGTGACTAGTAGGTGCGACATGAGGGACCTGTGCAATCCTCCAAATGTCAGCCCTCTGTAGAATGTCTCTCTCGCCTGAGATAGTGCATCTAACATTGCCGGGAGCTAATTACACTCCCTCTCTCTACTCCATCTAATATACTCCTCATTCTTCTGCATCACCCAAAAACATGGAAAAAGAGTAAGTTAGTAACAAAATCCGACTAGAAAATTTATCAAGAACATATAAAAATGCTAAAAATGCAAAGACAATCAAAATTTACATCCTTTTTTGCATTCTGTTTGAAACCGCCGCCCTGTGCAGAGCGGAGGTTTCCTAACCGCCGCCTTCAGAGGTAACGGTCCCGTAACTGCTGCCCTTTGAGGCAGCGGTCCCATAACCACCGCCTTCATAAGGTGGCAGTCCCATGACTGCCACCCTGTGTAGGGCGTTAGTCCTGTGTCGAAATGTCAAACGACTCGAAAGCCCTGAAAATACATTAAAAATGCAAGAAAACACCATTTTAAACAAAATAAAGACCTACCCTATGGGTGCCCCGCCCTAGAGATTCATTTAAAACTAGCATTTTCAAAAATGATCCCCCCATGACAAAGATTTCAACATTTCTATGTTTTGGATTTAAAAATGATAAATTGAGAAGAACTAACCTGAGACTTCGCAGGCCGATGTTCCGCTCTCGGAGGCATGATCACGTTCTCGCAATGGATGTTTTGACTGTACTCTCATCGAAAATGGTCACCGTGGGTCCCAGAGCTCAAAAACCACCAAATCGACATGCGCAAATGAATAGTAAAATGAGTTTGTTTTATATATATATATAGTTTTCTAAATTGGTTTTGAATGTCTTTCGCAGGGTTGGAGCATCGACAGAGGTAAGTTCCAAACCCTGCACAGATGGTAAGTCCTCATTTCATATCAATTTAGTTTTTTTTCTCAATTTATTTTATCTATCTGCACTTGAGTCCCCTTTTTCATTTTGTAGATAGCGAGATTTTGGATGGCGACTTTCTGACACACGGGTGTGTCAGGTATAACTCCTAACTCCCCATTTCAAGACCACCATACTTGGATCCACCGTTTTACGCCTCTTCATGGCTAAGATGCTTCTCCGAGGGGGCAATATGTACGTACCCAAAATTGTAGGGTACTGCACCACCGAAAAGAGGTTACACATACCCCAATGATGATACAGGTCTCCTCGTAAGGTGTTCAGGATCCAGAAAAGCTCGCCAAGTATACGTTTGTATCCCGTATGCCTCATCCGGCCTCTGCGTGCTTTGTTCTACCCTCTGCCCCCCTTTTTCCTTGCATTTTGGTCTTAAGTGATGAGACCGCCACCCTGCCTGGGCGGCGGTCCCATGACCGCCGCCCAGGACAGGGTGGCGGTCCTGTGCGCATTTTCCAGAATGTTTCGACGATCTCGTCAAACGTAAAATTCAAATTTCTATCCACATTCTTCAACTACTTTTCTTTGCATTTATGTTATGGCCACCTTGTGAATAGTATTTTCTCTTTGTTTAATGGTAAAAGAGTTCCATTCCAAGTTACCTTCTAGTGAATGCATTTGTTATAAATAGCCAGCTTGTTTTCAAACAAGAGGCCCCTCTCCTTCTCTGTTTAATCATTCAGTCTTTTGAGTTTCTTGCTTAGAATTCCAATAGTTTCATGTTTTGCATCCATTGTTAGCTTTCTCTTGCTGTCTAGAGGTCATTTGATCTTCTTGTTTCAATCTTGCTTCATTGTTGTTCCATGCAAATCAGTTTAGAATAAGATAGTTTCATTCTTAGGTTGGAATCCATTTAGAGTTGCAGGTTTTGTTTGGTCACAAAAGATAGTTTCTAGAACTCTCGGCGTATTTGTGTTGTATTCCCACAATAAATCCCACTAGGAATTACATAGTCAAGCTCTGTTCACTTGCATTATCCCTCTCTTACTCGCATTGTATTCGGTCTATATCCAAAGCTGCCATTGTTCGAGTACCTTCTTCTGCTGATGCTATCATATACATGCTTTTCTGGATTCACGAGAACATGAAGGAACGAGGAGATCACACTGAGGGGACAAAGTCACACACAACTGGATTTACCACTGTTCTGTAAACTCCAGGTTTGAGTTGTCAAAGTTCTAGTTATAACATATCAAATAGAGTAGTAAATTATTTCATTTCAGTCAAAGCTCACTCTCGATATCGCCAGGGAAGTTGTGGGGATTGATAGTTTATGAGAAACTATGATTCATTCCTCACTTCTGAGGTAGGATCGAGAGTCTTTCGATTTAAATTAATTAGTTGTTTAGATATTTAGGATAAATTCACAACTGCACAGGCAAATAGCTACACCAGGCTACTTTGCTTGTTTTGATTCTGTTACTAGATTAATTGTCCATTTTCTGAATATATTAGAATAGATGCTCTTTTAATTCCTTTAAAATACTTCATCGAAAATACAAAGATAAAATAATACATGCATAGTGTAGATACATCTTTCATAATTAGTTTATTAGTTTTAGTTAAAGTTGAATCATTTTTGCATGACAATCACGGGACCTAGGGAATTTAGGGAATATGTGTTTGAACCAATAGTGCCTCAACCAAATCTCCCCACAACACTAGCTGATATAGATCAAGACCTTAGGATTCAGGTTTTTCGAACAACGGTAGACCTACGAACAATTAGTGAACAATTGAGAGAGTTAAATATTGAAGACGACAAGGCATACACATTTTGGTCAAATCACCCTAATTACAAACTACCTTGATAGGATGTCTGCATGACTGTACAAGGACTTGAAAGAGAACAAGTATTTGGTTGTGATCCTTTAGTTCCACAACCTAACATAGGAGACCTCCTCATTGACATAGATACTAGCTTACGCATTCAAGTTGCCAGAACACCTGCAAGGTATTTTGAGAAAATTACACAACTTCTAGTTCTAAACATAGAGGCTGAAAAGGCATACGATTACTGGATAATCGGAAGGAGAAATTAACTCCTCATATGACCATAGGAGGTCCGCCACAACCATGAACTTATGGTTGTGATCCATAGGTCCCACAACCCAACAGGCCTACTGATCAATCAGACATTGACACTGGTTTACGAACACTAATATTCAGGTCCTCACCACTCCCACCAGACATCATTACACAATTCTCCGTATTAAACGTAGCAGCCAATCAAGCTAAGGATTTCTGGACTAGACCAGAGAATCGTCCATAAAACCCTAGAGGATCCACTACACCTCCCATCACCATTTTTCATGACCTTATCTGGAAATATACGTGAAGCACCTACAGGTCACTTTCCACGTATCCAACAGCCAATAAATAGGATCTCGGTAGAGCTCGACATTGATTGGAGCCTCCAAGTAGCTATTATATCCGAGCGATCCATTACACCAATTCAGGTTAGGAGGGCCTTCTATGCCTTAGATTCTTAGATTCCACTATTGCGTGTTGAGGATATAAGATTGCCCAACTAGTTTGTCTGTATCCATACATATTCCACATTCACGGGTCGTCTCGGCACGACCTCGGGAGGTTTGGTACGAGGAAGAGTTACTTGTAGATTCCCATGCTCGCATGTCACTTTTCCATCGTACAGCCGCCCTTTTAGGCTCGTTAATATTTATGCCTCAATGATGCAACCGAAAGGGATGATTTGTGGCGGTGGATAGCCAACTCAATTCATGATGCCTACTGGGTAATAAGTGGAGATTTTAATATGGTTAAATCCTTAAATGATAAATGTGGCCACCTGCTTATGAGGTGGACACGTGGTGAAAGGGAAGTGTGGTACTTCATATGAAATAAATTCAAATTCTTTGATCCTAACGCATCTCGCTTTCCCACCTCTACAACTTGGTACACGTGGTCCAATCTCCGTGGAGGGACAAATTACGTCCTTAAACGGCTTGACAAGGCCATGTTGTCAACTTAATTTTTTTTTAGTTTGATAGTATTTATTCCATGCTAGTGGAGGTTATGCCTGACTTTGTCCTTTCAGACCACTCCCCTATATGATTTCGTATATGTTAGCATGATGCACGCCCATTTTGTCATAAAGGAAATTTCTTTCTTAATACTACCTTGATACAACATGGCCCCATTATCAATCATATCAAGTGGATTTGGAATTTAATTCCATGACCCAGTCATTGTTAACAATTTCATCCACCTATGCAAACCAACTGGTTACTTTGGTGGGAAGATGCGCTGACTCGGACTACCAGATTTCTTAAAATCTACAGTCGCCACATGGCCAAAATTTTGTGCCACTCACACACTGCTAATACCCCAGCTCTCAACCGGGTGACAATGACGCTTCAAGGTGATCCCTTCTCTGATGCTCTGCAACTACAAATTGTAACATTCTGACATCAAATCCAAATTGTGGATAGCTATAATGCCAGAGGTTCTCAGATCCGAGCTCGAATGCACTAGCTCAAGGTTGGAGATCGAGTCTTGAAAGAATTTCTTTTTTCTCTTCAAGCCAAAAATCCTTCTCAACAAATCTGAGCTATCATGGATAACGGAGCTCAAATTACTAACCCACAACTTATGTTGTAAGCATTTGTGTGACATTACGAGCTCGTATTCCAATCTCAGCTACCTTCCAAAGCTCGTCAGGCTGCTCTTGATCAATGTTTGGGGGTTATGCCTCGCAAGCTTTCAGAGGCTCAGAAGGTTCTCTGCAAAAGAATTCTCACTATTGAATACCTCCATGAAGCCACTATGCAAATGGCCAATGACAAAGCGCCAAGATGTGATGGATTCCCTTGTGAATTCTATAAAACTCTCGGGGATTCCGTCGGGCAAGACCTCTTTTACGTCTGTCTTGAAGGGTTTCAAAACCACTCCCTAAGGCCATGCATTAACAAGGGGAACATTAAATTTATTCCTAAACAAGGAGATCCTGAGCAAATCACTTATTGACAGCCGATTACATTGCTGAATGTCTCCTAAAAAATCATTTCCAAAGCGTTAGCTCTACGATTACACAATCTTCTACCTGTTATTATTCAGCCAGAGAAAAACAGGCATCATATAGGGGTGCTTTATCCTAGATAATATCATCAAGGTTTGGGAAGGCATGGAATGGGCCCACAGATCTCACCAGGCCACTATGTTTGTCAAGATTGAATTTGAGAAATCCTATGATTGGATTGAATGGCCTTTCATCCTCGTCATGCTTCAGGCCCTTGGCTTTGGCTCCATTTTTATTCAATTCGTCAATATGCTCTTTACAGATGCTTCTACTCAAATTTCTATCTATGGCTTTAGCTCAGATCCCTTTGGGCCATTCCAGTCTATCAGACAGGGTTGTCCTCTTGCCCCTACACTTTATGTGCTAACGGTCGAAGGCTTTGGTTATCTCTTAGCCCATGCCAAAACACAAGGTCTTGTTCGTGGAATCTCGATGCCTGATGAGCCCAATTCTCAACTCATCAATGGGCATTTTGCGGAAGATTCATTCCTTACACTTATCGAGGATGAGAGAAACATTCATAATGCTAAGCAATGCTTGGATACTTTCTACCTGGCTTCTGGTTCCTCCATTCAATGGCAAAAAACTCAATGTTACAGGCAATCTTTCCTTCATGTGTCGGACTGGCTTGCCACATTTGATTGGAAAATTCTACATCATGGTGAGATTTTCAAATTTCTTGGTATTCCTTTTGCTTTTCAATCCTCCTTAGCTAATCTATGGCATTATGTCATTCAACGAATGGTGAAAAAGCTAGAATACTGGCTCACTGGGCCTTTGTCTCTGGCTGTCAAATTCCAAATTTGTTCTAAAGTTCGGGCTACCACCCATGTCTACTACTCATCTTGATGGGTGCCTTCCAAAGCGTCCATCCAAAAGTTAGAAAAGTTGCTCAAAGATTTTTTATGGGCTAATGCTTATACTAGAAAAGGTTTTCATTGTGTCGCTTGGGATATATGTTGCTTGCCTCGCAATTTTGGAGGCCTCGGGCTTATTCACATTCAACGCCAAGGGAAAGCTCTCTGTGCTAAGTGGATTATCAGAAGCATCACTGGCCAGGAAGCTTGGAAAGTTCTCATACAACATGTCATTACAAAAGGCTCTCCTTATGGCCGCTCGACATGGAAAGGCTCAGGGTTTGTCAATTTTCTCATCACTCCTGTTCCTATCCAAATTGTGGGCACCTTTGTGCTTAAAAGTATCTAGAAAGCGTGGGAATGTGTCAAACCCTGTATTTTATGGAAAGGGGATGGATTTCACAATGGGCTATCTCTCAACCATCAATCTCTCTGGTGGTTGCCAATTTTTCAATCTGAAATCAATGCTTAGCAGAGGTCTCAGGAATCTTTGTGCTCAAATTCTTCAAGCGCGAAATTCATACCATCGAGGACTTTTTCCGCAAGAACAAACAATCTTGGTTTTCTTGCCAGATTTTAAAACTATGTTTCGGCTCTCCAACTAGGATCATGATACTTACAATACTATGATCAATTAAGTTCCTGATGATGTGCTAGATAAGATTGTTGTGCACTCCTCTCGCCCTTGGTGGCTAGATTGGAAGTGGTATGCTGATACTCCTTTCTGTAACTATAAAGCCAGCAAAGGATATCGATGGCTCTCACCCCATTTTCCCATGGTGGATAAACTTAATACTCGCTTGGAAATTCATGCCACCCCGTTTACCTAGGGCAGACAGTTTGAGACTATTTGGACTATATGTGTGGAGCCCAAAATTGCTCATTTTCTTTGGTGTATTCTTCACCAAGGCCTTCCTATCGGTGTTTGTCTTGTTCAAATTGGGATTTCACCTCCCAAATGCCCCTTCTGTGGGTATCTGGAAATGATTATGCATGTCTTCTAGTTCTGTCTCAAAGCTTAAATTGCCTAGAACTGGATCCATACTTTTTTCTTTCCCTTACAACCCCACTGTTTCACTTGGCAACATATCCTCTTGGGAGACAATCCAAAACTTCTGCCTATGTTCACCCAGATTTGGCACGTTTTCAGAGAGGAGATTTTATTTTAGATATGGAAAGAAAGAAAAGCTTTTTTCTTTGCTAATTTTGCAGTTGATCAGTCTTTCTCGATTTATAATAAATCTACGGCGATCTTCAATGTACTTATGCAGATTCAAGTTCAAGCAAATAAGGTGGCGTTGGAGGTGGACCATCTCCAAACTTTGTTGCAACATTATGGGGGAAGCCTCGTGCAATGTTGTCGAGTGCCTCCTTCTCCCACCAGGCGCTCCTCACCTTTTGCTCGTGGATACCGACATAGTAGATCTCAGTGCCGGGCGTTCAGTCGCACCCGCCGTTCTCCAGGACCAAGCCACCAGCATAGTCATTCACCTGGGTACCGTCGTGGTCAGGGCTTGCCACCGCATTCCTCGGCTTGCCAGTAGGGTTGGGGCTCACCACCTTGGCAACTTGGGTGGGATTATCTACCTTGTTCTTCAGATCACCAACAGGGCTAGGGATCTCCGTTTGCAACTTTGCACACTAGACCTCCTGACATCCGTAACCACCCTTGTTTTCTTCTAAAAAATTCCCCTAGCTTAATTTAGCCATTTCTATGTGCGGGGAAGCATAACAATAAGGAATAACTTGATGATTGCTGGGATATTACTAAACATTGGCAAGGATCTACCTTGTTTAGGGTGGCCAAATGATTAGGATCCGCTTGCCTCAGGCATGTTTGTTGTTGTTGCCTAATTTTGTCTCCGTTTCTTGTTAGGATCGATGTTTTGCTGTATTTTCCTAGGCTCAGCCTAGTTTGACTTTTGGTTTTCTAGGCTCAGCCTAGTTTGTTCATGGTTTTGGGGCATGCTCTCATACCACCCGCTTTTTTGTCGAAAACTATCTTGTATCTTATTGCATTAATATAAAATATGATCTTTTTCATAAAAAAACATCAAATTAATTTACATATAAACTAAAATTATAACATATAATTGTCAAAATAAAATGATTTCGTTGAATATATTGTTTAACTATTACAAAAATATGAGCATTAAAATTATTATTATTATTATGTCAGAGACATACTTGTATATTGAGTGGAGTAGTAAATAAATATAAAATAGGTCCCACATTTTAAAGATTAAATATGTAAATAAATACAAAATAAGATGTGAGTATTTTGAAATCCTCCTTCATATAGCCAAATCGATTGGTACACCAGTTGTGCTTGATGGACCCACGAGAAATAGATCAAGGATGACCTTCACAAGGTTTTGTGTCTCTACTGAAATGGATCAAGAGCTACCTGATCACATTTTTCTGCAGTCCAAATTTGGAGCATGGAAACAACAAATAGAGTATGAAGCTTTCCAAATAAGATGTAGCAAATGTCATAAATTAGGGCACTTTGCTAGCAAATGTCCTGAGCAAATAATGCAAAAGCTGGAACTACCCTAAGATATTTCTGAGGCTCAAGGACAGAAACAGACGGATAAGGTTGATAAAGATCCTCTAACAGATCAGAATGCTGGAGGTAGACTCTTGCAGATGTACTCCAGGCTAAAAGATCGGAAAAAAAGATTTAAGACAAAGAGGCTACCGGTTTATAGGAAACTGTGGAGACCTAAAATACATCAGTTGGAAAAGCTTGATGAAGCCCAACAGGTAATAGATCTGGAATCGACAAAGGGTGAAGAAAGAAAAAGGGATATGACAGTGGATCAAGCAATGAACACTATGACACCAAATCCGATAAAGTTGAGCATGGAGGTTGATGAAGAAAATGAAAAAGTTTTCATTTCTCTTATCACTTATAATGAAGCAGAGATGGAAAAAACTACTTCTTTTGCTCATCAAGAGTTGTTAAATAGGAATAGCTCTTTGGAGATACTCAAAATGAGACAAGGAAAAGTTAAAGAGGTTCTGGAATCCATAGCAAGAGATCTAAACCAAGATAAAGATTTAACTGATATGGAGGAGCTCGCTCTTAAAATGATTAAACAGACTGATGTTGACTCAGGTAAAGAGGAAGGGGAAATTACCCCTACTAGCAAGAAAAGTATATCAGACTGTGATAACGATGGATTCATCATAGTGAGAAGTAAGAAACGGGGACTAAAAAGTCTGGAAGAAATTCTGGAATGACTCTATAGTGATAAAAAGAAGCAGACTGGAAGCTGGAAAGCTTCCACCTCAAGAATCACAAGGGCCACTACTAGAAGAACTGAAAATATTGGAGTCCCATATAGAAAAGGCAGACTATCCAAGAGAGAAGTAAGAGAAAAAGAGATTGAGAAAGAAATTGCAGATGGTACACAAAGAATTTTGAACCATCCAGCAACTACATCTCCAAAACTTTTTTAATGAAGGTTATTTCTTGGAATGTCAGAGGCCTCAATGGGGGGCCTAAACAAAGAATGCTCAAGAAAATTAAAAGATCAAATAGGCCCATCATTCTTCTTATTCAGGAAACTAAAATGAAAAGTAAAGTTGTTGAAGATTGCAAAAGATATTTCTGGGAGAACGTTGCCTTTGCTGCTGTTGATTCTCAAGGAGCTTTTGGAGGCTTAGCGATCTTCTGGGATACCAAAATTGTTAATGGTAATGTGCTCTCCTCCTCTCAGAATCATTTACCTATAATCTTTAAAAGTCTTGAGAATAATTCTAGCTGGATTCTTTCCAATATTTATGCACCCAATACGGTTGCTGGTAAAAGAAATTTATGGAAGGAGTTAACCTTGTTTCAAAATAATGTTGAGAACATGAACTGGTTGATTATGGGAGACTTCAATACTCCTTTAAATCTGGGAGAAAATTTTGGGGGAAGCTCTGAATTTTCACTCAGTATGGAAGAGTTTGTTGGCTTCATTTCGACTCTTAATCTTATGGACATAGAGCTTCATGGCAATCAATTTACCTGGTCTAACAGAAGATTTGGGGAGAACTTGATCCAGGTTAAACTGGACAGAGCTCTTATTTCTGCTAATTGGATCTTAGATCAAAATTTTCATCTTTCTTCTCTCCCCAGAACGGGCTCTGATCATAATCCTATTGTCCTAAATTTCTTCAATTGGTCAAAACCTTTTCACTGCAATTTCAAATTTGAGAAAATGTGGCTCGAGCATGAAGATATTCTAGACAGAATTAAAGAGTGGTGGTATTGGGAAGGCACAGGGACAACCCAATTCAGGCTTCTACAGAAGTTGAAAAATGTTAAGCAAAAGGTTATAATATGGAATAAAGAGGTTTTTGGAAATATTTTTGAAAAGAAGAAAGAACTTAAGCAACAGTTGGAAGAGCTTGAACTTAATGTTTCCTTGAAAGGTATGACTCTAGAGGATCATCAACAGGAAAAAAAGCTTCTCTCAGATCTGCATAATATAAACAATCATGAAGAATCCTTTTGGAGAATGAAGTCTAGAGCCCTTTGGCTTAAAGCAGGAGACAAGAATACAAAATGTTTTCATTTGACAACCCTCAAGCATAGAGCTTGTAACATAATTACTGAGGTTTCTAAGGACAATGGGAACATTACTAAGGATTCTGAAGACATCAAGGAAGAAGCCCTCAAATTTTACAAGAATCTACTCACTGAGAATAATTCCTACGATGAACAAGCGGCCTCCTTTCTCTTAGACTCCATTCCTAATAATATAATACCTGCTGAGAGGTTTAAGAGTCTTTCCAAAACTGTCACCATTGAGGAATTGAAAAAGGTTGTTTTCGCTTTAGAAGGGGATAAGGCTCCGGGCCCCGATGGTTTTTCGGCAAACTTCTACCAAAGATGTTGGGAAATATGTTCTGAAGATCTATTGAAAGTTGTTAATGAGTTCTATAGAACTGGAAATCTTATCAAAGAATTAAATAATACACACATTGTGCTTGCTCCAAAGAAGTTGGATGCAAAGGACTTCAAAGATTTCAGGCCAATCAGTTTGGTTAATAATATATCGGATCTTCACAAAGATTCTTACCACTAGAATGCAACCTATTCTTATGGAGATTATTTCACAATAGTAGAGTGGATTCATTCAGGGAAGAATTATTCAAGATGGAATTATCATGGTTCATGAAACAATCCATTCTATGGATAAAAGTAAAAAGGTAGGGATGCCTATCAAGTTAGACATGCATAAAGCCTTTGACAGAGTCTCCTAGAGATTCATGGATGAGGTCTTATCCAAATTTGGTTTTCAAAATAAATTCAGGAAAATCATTCACTCTTGTATTTCTACTTCCAGATTCTCAGTGGTTGTTAATGGGGAACCGGTTGGTTTTTTTGCCAGTAATAGAGGAATCCGGCAAGGGGACCCAATTTCCCCTCTATTATTCATTATAATGGCTGACAGTTTAAGCAGATCTATCTCCAAAGCTATTAGCATTGGCATGATAAAAGGCTTTCCTCCAAATTCTGGCAATCAGGTCTCCTCCCACCAACAATTTGCTGATGACACTCTGCTTCTTCTGATGGCCTCAATAATTGAGGCAAAGGATATCAAAACCGTCCTTAGATTTTATGAGGAAGCCTTGGGGCAAAAAGTTAATTTTGACAAAAGCTCTATATATTTCTTCAATACTCCTATGGAAAGACAAAGAAAGATTGCTAATATTCTAGGATGCACTATTAATTCTCTTCCTGCTACTTATTTAGGTCTACCTTTAAGTATTGACAAGATCTCTAATGAGGTCTAGAATGATCTTATTAAGAGATTTTAAAAAAAAACTGGCTGGATGGAAAGGAGCTCTTCTTTCAAGCATAGGAAAGTGCTTATTGATAAAAAGCACGCTGCAAAACTTGCCTATTTACATCATGTCTATGTTTAGCATACCAACAGCAATGACGAATAGTATTGAAAAGATTCAAAAGCACTTTTTATGGCACGGAACCGAGGACGGGTTCAGGTATCATTTAATGGCTTGGGAGCAGGTATGTAAACCAAAGAGGCTTGGGGGGTTAGGTATCAAAGATATCAAACATATGAGTGCTGCCCTTATTGCAAAGTTAGGTTGGAGACTTATAAAAGAACACAAGCCTTGGACAGAGTTGGTTCAGATCAAATACCTTTCAAACCAAAGCAAGATTTCCTTTATTTCTGATCAGTCTCTTCCGAATGGTTCTATTTTCTGGAACAATCTTCTCCACAGCAGACATATTCTCTCTCAGGGGTGTAGTTGGAAGCTTGGGGATGGTCAAGACATTAACTTTTGGATTGATAAATGGACTGATTTTAATTGGATTTCTTCTTATGGACACATTAAAGACAGCTGAATTACAAATTATGGACACAAAATACAAGGATATATTGAGGTGGATGAAAACAAAAGAAAATGGAAACAGTTAAAAGTGGAGAAGGATAATGTACAATCTGATGTTTCAGCTTTACAGAATCAACTTTCTCTAATCCATATTAGTAATCAAAATCTTAAGGATGAACTCATTTGGAAAGATTCTTTTGATGGGGAGTACTCAGTCAAATCAGGATACAATTCTTTCTTTGCCTCTATTGAAAGTGAAATTAAGTGGCATAAGTTGTGGATGCCAGAGCTAACCCCTAGAGTGAACTTTTTTGGTGGCTCATCATTAAAGGTAAGATTCTAACTAATGACAACCTCATTAAGAAGGGATTCATCATGCCGAATAGATGTTGCTTATGTCAGAAAGAGGCAGAAGACATAAAACATTTATTTCTTCATTGTGAGTACACTTCCAAAATTTGGCATCTTGTTTTTGCAAAATTTAATCAGAAATGGATCTTTCCCCTTACTTGCCTTTAAGCCTGGGAACAATGGGACTCTCCTATAAGCATTGTGTGGTGAAGAGATTGTGGCAACTTGTTTTACCTCACACTATGTGGCGAGTTTGGAAGGCTCGTAATGATGGAATTTTCAGAAACACTAGAAAGGCATGTAATAAAATCTACAAGGAAATTATCATTGATGTGCAGGATAATATTGCTAGATTTAAACCTCCTAAAAATAGACTTTGCCCTGAGAAAGAAGAATACATTATAACTGATTGGAATATTGACACTGTCTTAAAAAAGGATAATAATGGCATAGATAGAACCACCGTCCGATGGACTAAGCCTCCCAATGCTTGGCATAAGTTAAATTTTGATGGGGCCTCAAAAGGCAATCCGGGAAATTCTGGAGGTGGAGGAATCATTAGAGATCAAAGAGGTTGTTTTGTTGCTGCTTTTTCTGGGAAAATGGGTAGGCAAACTAATCATTACTCTGAAGCTCTTGCTGCTCTATGGGGAATAAGGCTAGCCAGGGATTTCAATATCCTGAATATTATAATTGAGGGTGATTCTCTGAACATTATCAATCTCTTAAACAAAAAGCAACACCCCAGCTGGTCAATTAAAGATTTTATTGTTGAAGCTATTGATATTTGCAAAAGTTTTGAAAATGTTAAAATCACTCACACCTATCGTGAAGGCAATAGGGTCGCAGATGGGTTGGCAAACTTTGGAGTTAACAATTCTTTTCAAACTTGGCTAAGGGGGGACATTCTGCCCATTCAAGTTAATAAAGACATAATCAATGATCTACATGGCCAGGAAAATCATCACTAACGGCTATAATGTTGATGCTAATGAGTGGATTCTTAAGTACAGAATGATGACATCATATAAGATTTGTGTGATTTATGAAATTTGTGTGAACTGGACAGCCATCATTTCTTGTCATAGGGAGAACGCTAAGGAGCGGGTCACTAATTACAAAGTATGGTTTAATAATTACATCTTCTATCACGAAAGGGAAATATTCAAAAACAAAGCTAAGTCTGCAACGCATAGTGCTAAAATCTTTACCATTGAGAATAGAATCACTGGAAAAATGGGGGGTCCGCCGTGCAAAACAGAGCCCACCCACAATCCAACATGGAAAGAAGATGCTGTGCTCTGGAACTATCTTCAAATTGGAGGTCTTGCAAATTTGATATAAAGAATTCAAGGCTTTGATTAGGATATTTCTATTAAATTCGCACAGGGATGGAAGAATCGGTTTGCTAAATACAACAACATGGAGGTTGAGATCACGGAGGAGCTCATCGCCCAGATCACAGGACTCAATCTTGATGGCTCCAAATTCTTTAATAAGAAGGTAGACAGAGAGGTGGAGACAAAGAAATTCCTGGACAAAGGGGAAAATCTTGAGTTTGTGACAGCCAACATCAAGTTGGCTTCGATTCCTGAGCCTTTCACTGAGCTCGTCAGGATGGTTGTTAGGTATGTAACCCTTGAGGGGAGAGTTGTTACTATCCCTCAAAAGCATTTGATATTTCTTAACCACTTTCGTAGAAATATAACCATCAGCTTCCCTCATTACTTGTTAAACTCGCTGGAGAAATCCGTTCGGGAAGTGCAAAGCCATTCTAGGGCAGTTCCTCTGCATCAAGGGCTAATTCTTCTCATCCATCGTCACTGCTCAAACTGTCCCCGCATGAATCCTGCTCCACCCTCTTCCTCCATTCCTCCCCCTGCTCACACTGCCTCCATTCCCCCCTGCTCGAAAGGAAGATTGAAACTGCTTCGTCTAGCAAGAAAAGAAAGGGCATGAAAACTAAGATCCCTACTTCTCAGAGGGTTCTTAGAAGCCACAAAGACCTCGAGCTTGCTGAGAACCTCTTACACATCAGCCAACCGGTGGAGGAGCCTAAGGAGGAGGATCTGTTGGTCAGAGTGGACATGATGGAAAAGGAAATCCAAGAGCTCAAAAGGGTTATTAAAAATATGGAAAAAGCTAAGGGAAAAGGAATACTACAAAATGATGATGAGGAGGGTGTTATTGCTGAAGTGTACAAGAAGTTATAGTCTTTGGATGGCAGAATGGGAAATGTAAAAAGTTGTAATGACTGCATCCTATCTGCTCTTAAAAGTATTTACAATTTCATTGAACAACATGTTCATAGTGTTTGAGGCCTAAGCGGGATTAATGAAGACATTTGGGGCCCCAAAGAGAAAAGGGATATGGCAATTGCTTAGGCAGACCTGAAAGACTCTTCTCAGGCCACAACCATTGCTTTCTTTGTCTCGCTGCAAGCGATCAAAACCAAGATTGACAGGGCTATCAAGTAACGTGGTGCTGTGCTGCTGTTTACTTGTTGCGAAGTTGTTGATGACTGGTGGATTTGGAGCTATTTTTTGGTGGAGATATTCTAGGATAGATATCTATTGTTTGCTTTTTGATCTCTTCTGCTATTTTTTGGATCATTGTACGACTGGATCCTTGCTTTTAATATGTTGTTTTATCTGGCTGATGAGCCCTCCGAGGTTGGTTGATTTGCCCTTCTTTGGGCTGTTTTTCTCACTTCTGATATCTAGCTTTTGAGCCCCTTTGTATACAAAGTATAGTCCCTTCAAAACTATTTGCCCTTAATAAAAAAAAAAGATGTGAGTATTTTAGATGTGTGACATAAATAGAACAAGTGCCTTGTGAATTATACCTCTAGGTATATTTTACATATATTTATATAATATAGGTTTACTGGTAATAAAAGAAATTAAACACATACAATAATAATATTGGGAGGAGGTGGTACATCGTGCTTAAAAACCCAAACAAAAGACACATCAAAACAAGCTTCTCTCCCATTTTAAATGTGAGAGTCATGGGTTAAATTTGATAGCCATCTATCCCTGACAACTAATTTTTGGGAGATAATACCTTCAAAAATACAAAACAATATTATTTATATCAACTATTCTATATTTATTTAATTATTTTGAATATATATAATTTATATTAAAAAATTAAATATACAACCATTTTTTCATATATTTAAAAATATTTTTATTTAATTATTTTTTTGATGAAAAAGATCTTATATAATATTAAATGAAACATGATACAAGATTCTCTCAACAAAAATGCGGGTGGTATGAGAGCACGCCCCAAAGCCACAAACACACTAGGCCATGCCTAGGAAATTACAAACAATTAAAAACAAAACCATTTGAAGGAACATAAGGACCAGGAGAATCGAAGGTCCCCTGAGAGGCGGGAGCAAAAAAGCGCCCCTTCTTCTCCTTATATTTCATGACAACAGTCAACAGAGCCTGCGGAGGAGCCAATGCAAGCGGAGGGACTGGGCGAGGGCTATCTGGACTCGGGTCAAAACTAGAAGACTCAGAGACATGTGGCCGCTTGGTACCATCGTCAGCCAGGGGAATCTCAACATTCATATTTTCAGAATTTTAACGAGGAGAGCATGTGTTGACTTCCGGCGTCGAGAATGCTTGCCAACTTTTAGGTCGCGAAGTAGGTGTTTTTTTCTTTTTTTGAGACTTATTGAGCATGCAAGCCTCTTGCAGGTGACCAGTTTGGTGACATAATCGACATCAGAAGGCTGTGTTCTCATAATCAAGAAGTTGAATCCATCTGAAACCATCATGAAGTAGCTCCAACTTATCAGGAAGCCCTTTGCTGAGGTCCACCTCAATGCAAAGACGAGCGTGTGTGAATAACCCTTGTTTGGACCGTTCATCATCCGCCTTAATGAAATGACCAAGAGAGTTACCAATAGCTTCACAAACAACATGATGCCAAAAGGGGAGAGGAAGATTGAGGAGGCGGACCCAAACTGACATTTTAGAGACTGCCATGGTAGAAGGATCAAAATCCTCAAACCACAAAGTGAGAAAAAGGCCAACCCTACCCCAAAACCACGGGGCATTGGAAAGCACTCGTTGATAATCAACGGGAGAAGAGAACTGGACAATAAAAAATCCTTTAGCACTGAGTTGAATCTCACAAGTACTCGCCCAAGTGGAATGAATCCATTTATGGAGAGCCTCTGTCTGAGGTAAAAACCCATTAAATCTACATATAAGAGCAAAAGCTTTGAGGATAGAAATAAAGGCAACTACCTTGGGCATAGAGAGTTGAATCACTGGAGTGTCCTTAGATTTATCCACAATGTAGGGCATACCTGAAACATGTTGAGCCCTTGGAGAACCGTGCCCAACCACTGTAGCCATAAATGATTTCCCTGGAGTAGAACCTTGGGTGTGCGTAACCACCATGACAAAGGAGAAGGGAGAAGCAACCGTGGGCGACCGAAATGAGATCTGTGCGGCTTGCTCGAAACCCTAGCCGTGTTTTTTCCTTTGCTCAATTCAGAAGTATTTTTATTCTTTTTTTTTATTTTATATAAAAAAATTAATATATAATTTATATAAAAAAATTAAACATACAACCATATTTTCATATATTTAAAAATATTTTAAAACTTAAATCGCAAAAGCGTCTTAAAAATTAATCCTCACGAGTCATGAGAATCACCGAAAGAAACCAAAGAAAAAGAAGTCCCCATTTTAACATGTATTTTGCCTTTTCAGTTATGATATTGATTGACATTCAGCCGTTATATCAATAGAATTGGAAGATGCCAAGTAATGTGTTCTACGAAATCGACATTTGCTTTATCCAGTGGGGTACAATTATTCCATACCAGCTTCAAGGCAATGCAAAGATTTCCTCAGAGATTATGATAGCATCTGTACCTTAATGTAGAAGTTTACATTGCACAGGCGATGCAACATCCATGTAGGAAGGATCCCTGATCCTTCCTACATGGGATGGAATATATGCTTGAGTATACATGTAGGGTGTTGCTTCTATCTCCATTTGTTCAGGTGGGTGTTGGCTATATATACATTTGTGCAGGTGAGTGTTGTGTATATTTCCGTTTGTGCAAGTGGGTGCTGTGGCGCTGCAGTGATGGAACCAACACAGATAAGCCTTGGAGGATTCGGAGAAGGGGTAAGTGCCAAGGAACTCACAGATTATTTAGAAGAAAAAGTAGGAATGGTTTGGAGATGCAGATTGAAGACATCATGGACTCCTCCCGGCGCATTTCCAAAGTTCACAAGCAACAGCAATTTCTTGGCCAAGAACACAGATAAGGTGCCTCCTCATGCCTTTGTTCACTTTGCTGCTCCAGAAGCTGTCAAGGAGGCCGTCAAACTCGCTGAAAAGGGGAATTTTGAGTTCAACAACCACGCTCTCAAAATCAAGGTTGGCAGCGAAACTTCATCTAGAGTGCTCAGAAGAAGAACTACTCCACCGCTTAGATTTTCTCCTGTTATGGTTGAAATTGGTTCACTGTACAGTCTTGATGAGTTTTTGGTTGCTTGGAAAGGACCCACTTCTGGGGTGGGGTTTCAGGTAGACCCATTTGATAAAAAATGCAGGATTATGCTTACTCGGGATCAGTTGTTTGGTCAGGAAACTTCTGGTAGAGATACTCTCATAAAATGTGACTTCAAAATTGAGTTTTTGATCAGCGACATTAGAAATGTGAGGTTTGTGAATGAGAGGGGGACATCGTCTAACCTTATGCTAATCCAACTTCGGGTGCCTCCTTGGATATATTATAGAACTGCAGATGATGATATCCATGTTGGTGTTTCTTTTGCTCTGTTAGATGATGATGATCCATGGATACGAACCTTGGATTTTACTTCTAATAATGCAATTGGTAGGTGTTTGGTATATAGGATGGCTCTTCCTCCTCGTTTGGGTGAAACCATGGAGAAAGCCAAATACTACCTCAGACAACATCGCTTGCTGGATGAAAATGTTTCTAAGTTTTCTAGTTTGAGGAGCCGGAACGAGCCTGCTGTTTCAAATTCAGTATTCTTTTTCGCCCTGCCACCACACCCAATAATCCCCTTCGATACGATGTTCCTGCTAACTGCTCTTGTTCACAAGGGTATTATCAATTACCAGAGGCTAACCCCTGAGTTTTATAATTTGTTGAATCCCAAAGTGACATCAACCGAATTGTCCACAATAGCACTGAGGCACATGCTTTCCTACATCTACCCTATTTTTGATGCTTTTGAAAGACTTAAGGCCGTGCTTGGGTGGATCTCAAAGAACCCAAAGCTTCTAAAAAAGCCAAAGATTGTTGAGGAAACAATAGAAGTTAGGAGATTGGTAATCACTCCTACAAAAGCCTACTGTCTTCCTCCAGAAGTAGAGCTGTCAAACCGTGTCGTAAGGCACTTCAAGAGGTATGCAGATAGATTTCTGCGAGTGACTTTCATGGATGATAGAATGGAAGACATGTCTTCAATGGCATTATCCGTGCCTATTGCACCCATTGTTAAAGTCAGGGAGGTATCCTTAAATTCTCATGCCCCAAGAACTGCTATTTACTGGCGAGTGAGTCAAATACTGCATAGAGGGTTTGAGCTCTGTGGTCGTAACTATTCATTTCTAGCTTTTTCTGCTAATCAGTTGAGAGACCGTTCTGCATGGTTCTTTGCTCGTGATAAAAATATTGATGTACATGAAATTAAAAGGTGGATGGGGACCTTTCACAAAAATAATGTTGCTAAGCATGCTGCTAGAATGGGCCAATGCTTCTCCTCCACCTATTGCACAGTACAGGTTCCAAGCGGACAACTTGAAAAAGGAATTGATGACATCAAAAGGAATGGTTATGAATTCTCAGATGGTATAGGAAAAATCACTCCGGAACTTGCCATGAAAGTTGCTCAGGAATTGAAGTTGACTAGCAACCCTCCATCAGCCTATCAGATCCGATATGGTGGCTACAAAGGTGTGGTTGCAACTTGGGCAGCAAAACCAGGAAGCAAACATAATCTGTCATTGAGGCCCAGCATGAAAAAGTTCGAATCTCAACATGAGATGCTTGAAGTAATCACTTGGACACGTTTCCTGCCCTGTTTTCTGAACAGGCAGATAATTACTTTGCTATCAACTTTGAAAGTTCCTGGCAGCGCTTTCAATGAATTACAAAGTTCAATGGTGTATAAGCTTAGTCAAATGGTAGAAAATGTTGAAGCGGCATTTGATATTTTAACCACATCATGTACAGGAGATTTACAAAATACTGCCACTATAATGCTAATTGCTGGTTTTAAACCTCAAACGGAGCCACATCTAAAAGATATGCTCTCTTCTATAAGAGCTGTACAATTCGAAGAGCTTCTTCAAAAATGTAGGATTTCTGTCCGTGATGGAAGATGGATGATGGGCTGTCTAGATGAAATCGGGGAGCTTGAATATGGGCAGTGTTTCATACAAATTTCAAGCCCCCCCTTGGAGGGCTGCTTACTCAAAAATGGCTCAAGCTTTGTAGAAAGGAAAATGAGCCCAACAATTATAAAAGGAAAAGTAATTGTAGCCAAGAATCCTTGCTTACATCCTGGTGATGTACGAATCTTAGAAGCAGTTGATGCTCCTGGACTGCATCACTTGGTTGATTGCTTAATCTTCCCACAGAAAGGCATTAGACCTCATCCGAATGAAGCTTCAGGCAGTGACCTTGATGGAGATACTTACTTTGTTTCGTGGGACTCTAGGCTTATACCACCAAGTGGGAAGAGTTGCGACCCAATGGACTATGCTCCAGTGCAAGTAAATGAGTCAAAAACACCTGTGGAAAGAAAGGTATGGCTATTCTTCTAATCCTCAATCCACCTTTCTACCTTCAATTTTTTTTTTCCAAATGGCTATTTCTATTTTGTAACTGATATAAATTTTCAAGATTTACATGAATTATTTTTAATCTAAATGTGTTGCAAGAAGACAAATTCTTGGACGGCTCTTGATCTTCCTTGCAAGGTTTCTGATGAAAATTCTTTATTTTAAGTTTTGTACCTTTTGATATTTTGGGCCGATTCTCACAAATGACAACATAGAAAATGGAGTGTTCGGGCAAAATGATGGCTTATCCTTGTTTGTTTTCTTTATGTGTGCCTGCAACATTCTAAATACAACTACAAAATTATGTTTAGAAAATTATTACATGGCCTAAATAATATAAAGGAGGGAATAATTTGACTCTATAAAACAGAAAGACACACTCTAAATATTAGTGCTATGCAGAATCTTTAGATTGGTAAAAGCTTTACCAACTTTTATAATATTTGTACTCTGCGAGTCTGCAGAATCATCTGGCTTGTGAGAATCAAAAGGAGCTTGGTAAATTTGTGGAAGCAAGACACTTGTTTTTTGATAGGTAATTTCAAAAAGGACATCAGTGCCCTGACTATGGATAGGAAGAATAAAAGGGCAACACCAAAACAACGAGGGAAAAAAAATTGTCCATACTCTATAAACAAGAAATATACGGCAACATAGATATTGAAAGCTCTAGCATCAAAGCAGAATTAACAATAAGTTTTTCATCGTTGCACTTAAATGAAAATAAAATACCATAATCATCTTTTCATAGTGTCATTTACTGGACTTGCATAACCATAAAACACTGCTCCTGCAAGTGAGAAAGTCTACAGTAGTACTGGTAACCATATCGAATCTACTGTAAAGAAAATCAAAACCTATTGCCTAAGCCGGAACTGCCATAATGACTGTAACCATAACTAGGAACCTGCAGTAGAAACCAAAAAAGAAGGATCCAGCATACACTCAATGCTTTGGTCCCAACGTGCTTCCTGCCCAAAGCTTTCCAATGCCCGCAGGTATTCTTTTCAAAACCATGACCTTATTTTTGTGCCATTAGCTCTTGGCTGGCGTTCTGTTAAACAAAGTGCAAAGATATAGCTACCAACAGTAAACTACTACAGCGTGATATCTGGCATGTACCATCTCACGAAAGGAATAGGGTGAGCCTGTACTTTTCCACCTCCACAGAGGATCTGTCAATTCAAAGTCGCATAGGGGCAGGCTCCTCTTTTTCCTGTACAAGTGTCTCCAAATCGGGGTCCTTCCAATCCTCATTCATTTCCACCTTAGCCTTTTCACATACTACTTTCTTTTCCTGTTTATGCATATGGTCATCCATGCGCTTCATGAGTTTTCAAATTCTCTCCAGCTGCTTTGTTGTGGATAGCCAGGGCATTGTCGGGGTTTAATGGAATTGACTCAATTCTAATTGCTTGGGCCACACTTAGTACATTCAGCCTCGTCTTTGATTTCCCAGGGTCTTGCACATCAATCCCAACCCCTACAAAACTGAAAGGGACAAACCTCAATGACGGTTGAGTTTTGAAGAGATTGTTGCTTACCAATCTAAGCAAGGCAGGGTCCTCAATTTCTTCCCTTAGGAAGTTTTTCCATGGAAGGATGGCTCCCTAATTTTGTCTATGGGTACTGCTCAATAATTTTAGGAGCGTTTTTTCTGAAGATGGTCGCATGTCAAATAAAATTAACTGCTGCTCTTGCAATTTTTTAGGAGAATGTAAATAGAACTGTCACTGCATAACTATATGAGAAATAAAAATGATATTTAAATGAATGAAGGATTACTATTTGGTAGAAATAGATCCTAAACTCTTTCTCAAGTCATGGAAAACCTCCAATCCCTCACTTGCACAAACTTTTCTCCGAAAAATGTGGTCGCTCTGATTTTTGTGGTGAAATTCTAAGTTTTTGTGTGGGCACAATTTAAATCTTGTATGGAACCACCTAGGCATAAAAAATAGGAGCTGCAGCATCTTAATGCATTTTTCCAAGCATTTAGAACTTCCTTAGAAGTAATCCTAGTGCCTTCATCCACAGAAATATTGTCCTCTATTAGCTTTTGTAGTTTGACATCCTCCACCAAGCCAAAATAGGCTTCATGGATACCCTCTGGGGTAATGAAACAAGTTCACTATTTCCCCTTTGATGACTTGTTTTATGTTTTCTGCTGCCTTGTTTTTTTTTTTGAAGTGGTAGAAATCAGAAATACCATGAGAACAATCAGGTGTGGAATGATGAAGGATCTAGTGCTTCTCAAGTTGTACAAGTGTATGCGTAATCTGTAGCATCATTTGAGCATGTTGAAAAACTTGAACAAGGAGAGACTTTATTTGTGAGGAGGAGAGTCTTGAATGTTGAAAGAAAGAAAGAAGAGGCATGTGAAAACAGACACATTTTCACAACAGAGTGCAAGTCAAAAGGTAAGTGTTGTGATGTTGTGGCTGATGATGGAAGCACAAATAATTTAGTGCCCGTTGAAATGGTAGGTAAGCTGAATTTGATATGTACACACACCCAAATCCATATAGGGTGTCTTGGTTATCAGAGGGTCATGATATCACTGTATAAGAGCATTTTGAAGTTGATATGCAAATTGGTACATATGGGGACAATGTCTTGTGTGATGTCGTGTCTATAGATGCATGCCATGTTTTGTTGGGGAGGCCATGGCAATTTGATAGTGAGTTATATGATGAAGAAGCCAACCCCACATATATCAATAAGGGTGGACAAAGGTATACTGTTGTCAAAAAAGATAAGCTTGAGCATAGGAGCCATCTTGTCACGTGTGGTGACAAGAATGCTTTGCTATAAGAGGAGAAAGAAACTATAGAGCACACTAATTATTAGTAGAATGCAGAAGATGCATCCCAAAAGGAGGTGAGTAGAGAAGTGGAACTCAAAAGTTTATGTATGACAGCAGCATACGATCACGTAGAGGAGATGGAATATCCTCCCTTAAAATCAAGGCAAGGGAAATTGAAGAGCTGTTTAATTCAGCTTAGAGGAAGATGTAGCGGCTGATGTTGTTATCAGACCAGACAGATATTGCAGTGGATGGAGTTGCAACTGAGGAAGTAAAAGAGATGTTGAGCTCAAGCAGAGACAGTCGGTCCAAAGTTAGTGAGGGCTGGAACAAGAGTTGTGCGGGAACATTTGGCGGAGGGGGATGCTTTATGGTCTAGCAAGTGGCTGGAAATAGATAAAATTCCTAGTATAGTGGAAGGGAGTCGTGGCCTTTCTCTTCAGGTCAAAAGGGTGGTTCTACCATCTAGCCCAAGTTTGTGAGCACTTTGTTCACAAAACTCTTACCTGGGTGTATGATGCAAGAGTATTTGGGTCCATAAGCCACCTTTCATCAACCAAAAACATATGTGAGCATTTGTGCATGTGCGTGTCTTATTGATATCATTCCATGTGCCAAAGATAATCCCATAGGTTAGAAAGCAACCCCAAGATTCCAACACTCCAGGAACATCATGTGAGAGAGATTTAATCATTCGAAAAGGATCAAATTGATGAAACAATTGGTTTATGTAAGCAGTGGTTTCAAAATGGCCGGTTTACGTTAATCGGCGGTTATGTAACCATTGGTTTGCAGAAAGTGTCGGTTGCGCCCATGACAGTTGCACAAGTCAGGTAATGACCCCCCAACAATTACATTACTGTCAATCTGCAAAAACCAACAGTTTCACCCATGATAATTGCACAAGCCGGGCAACGGCCCATAAATGTTCGGGTGTTCATTTTGAGCGTTTTTCAAGATCAAAAGAAATGCCAAGAGCCACTTCATGAGAATCAAAAGGTAGTAAAGGATAGGGAGAAGGCAGTATTGAGTTAGAGAATACTTGCTAGGAGGGTGTAGGTGCTCAGGAAGCACAAAGAAGAGAGTCGAGTCTAGCCCATTGAGGGGCTATTGGGTGGTGTTTTGCATCTTGCTCTATAACCAAAGAGAAGAGTGAGTGAGAGTGTAGTTGAATCTTTGTAATTCCTCACAAAAAGTAAATAAAGTGGTTGTCATTTTTCTTTAGTCTCAATTTATGTGTGTGAATGTCTTAGGTCACTGCAAGGAAAACAATGTCATTTAATTGATGCATATCCTTGGTTGCATCAAAACACATTATTCCTTGATCTGCCAAAGTACTTGGGTCTACATCTAATATTCAATGTGGATATCCCTAAGCCATACTTTCCACCTTTACTTGAGCCAACAACACCTGAACATCCTTCGGATTCAGATCCTAAACACTTGTAGACAATGCCAAAGGATCAAATCATTGAAGTCACAATGCATAACCACAGGAGCAACCGCCAGCTGTTCCTATTAGTTAACGTAGGGCAATATGCTGATTAGGCTAAGTGGTATAACTTTCAGTAATTTCAGCTCTAGTTTTCAAGTTGACTGAAGATGCAACAAGTATGATTGCTCATAAATAAAGGGCTAATGATCTGAGCATAGCTGCGCTAGTCTGTGCACTTTTCTTAAGGACTTTGAGCTCCTTGGCCTCATGGTACCCCAGGGCTCCGTGGTGTGGATCATTGGTATTTGAGCTCTTCATAGTTGTACTGGGCATACCTAGTTCCAAAAATGTCTTGGGTTCCAACCAGCAATAGCCCTTGACATTATCCTATTGTGCGCCATCTGACACAGAGTTGCATATGTAGGAAGTGGAAAAGGCATAAGTTTTCGCAACACATCCAAATCGTTCACCAGCAAGTTCAACATATACTCTTGTGCCAACAACAAAAGTACAAAGAGCACCATGATGTGCATCACACACCTCATGAGTTTAAGGTAGGTGATAAAGTCTGGTTGCATCTCCAAAAGGGATGCTTCAAGGTTCCACATTGGAAGATCAAGCCTTTGCGCTATGGTCCTTACACCATACAATGCAGTTGGAGAGAACACATTGTCTTCTATTTGCCACAGTACTTGGGTCTACTTCTAGTTGTCAATGTGGAACTACTTAAGCTATACTTTCTACCTGTAATTGAGCCAAAAACTCAGCATCATTCAAATTTGGATCTTGAACACTTGTAGACAATGCCAAAGGATCAAATCACTGAAGTCAAAACAATCTGTACCTTCCATGGCACACATCAGTCAGATTTAATCTCCTTCACAACTTGAACAGCATTCATGAATCTGCACAAGACACTCAAGGATAGATAGATGTTTTGTATGTCGTTTGTAGCCGGGGATCACACCTATCTGCTTGTTTGCATTCAAGAATTGAGGGAGTGGATAGCACCTTCATAAGGGTTTTGATCTAACCCTCACTATTTTAGGTTGTGCCTATCAACCAAGGCAAGAGAACCTATATTGCAGCCCCTATATGGTAAGGAGATGGAGATGTCCTTGTGTTTTGCATATGATATGGAAGAGGCTTTGTGAAAACATGATCAAATATCCATTATCCAAACTCAAAGGAGTTGTCACTACTAAATGATGGAAATGTTCTCAAAACAAAGCTAGAGCTGCTAAAGACATGATAAAACCCTGATCAACTTTGTGCATTTTAGTGAAAGGATTGAATTCTTTTGTGGACACACAATGCAAATGCAGGGGGTATTATAGGTAGGATGAGTTAGTTTAAAATGAAATTCTGATGAGAGATGTTGGGACAAGAGTAGCTAGAAATCATCACCTTCTTTGGGAAACTTTGCAAATGAGTTACAACACCTAAACAACAGAGATGTTTCAATGAATTTGAAGTGCTCTTTCAACCAGGATGTGTGCACAATGGATGCCCAAATCTGCACTATTCCATACAAACTTTGATAACCTGCCACAAAGGCTTGAAGCAAAATATCAATGAAGCATTTAGAACCCTTGTTAGATCATGACCTAAGGTACACCCAAAGGTTTACAAACACCCTCAATTTACAAGGAAGGTAAGATGAATTTAAATCTGTTTATCTTCACTCAAATGAATGCTCTTCTGAATGGAAGATTGCAGATGCCTTCAAACCCTCTACAAGAAATGAGACCATGTATGACCAATAAAGATCCCAAACACAAGATTGCAACATGAGCATGAAACACAAATTGAAAACATACTGAAATACAAGTGTATGCAAGCTTTGCCAAGAGATAAAACCAGTTAATCCAAGAATTTGATCAAATATATCAGCAAGGGAATGTTATTTAGACAATCTCAAAGCTTGTTGATGGCTTTACAGCTGAAACCAACTCAACATGATGAACATTTGATGCAAACTGGAATGAAAAATGGCTCTCAGGCAGTTTCTCCAAAAGGAAATGGACTTCTTCCAGTTTTCCCTGTGAAAATTCTTCTCTCTTTCTCCAAAATTCTCAACAAACTTACAAAATGTTTCCAAACTACATGATATACCCTATGCCAACTTGGATCCTTGCATCCCAAGCAAAGAATATGCCAAAGGGATCAAATTTGTTACAAAACCCTATCCATTTGATGAAAAATGATATAAAACTGTGAAACAGCTCGCCAAATGCCAGAGATGCACAAATATTTTAAAATATTGCATGAACTCGGATCCTTATCCATCCCAGGGTCACATTTTTGGCATTCCACCATGCCAGCATGCATTTGCAATCATTTTTCACCTTTTTCCCTCACCATTTTTAACTCTGCAACTTTTTACTTTCACCTTTCACGTGTTTTTCACGGGCTGAGGAAAATATTTCACGAAAAACACTATAGGGAACTGAATCAGCTCAAATAAATGATGCCATTGTGTTCAGAAGGCCGAAGGGATGCAGATTCATATAAAATTTCATGTGATTTGGTGCAAAAATGACGATTCCACACTTCTTGGAGCTCCATGGCGCCCAAAAAATGAAATTGCACAGCAGCCGTTGATTAAAATCAACTTTAAAATTCCACCCTCCACGTGTCAGATGATATCTTGAATATTCTTCCTCTTTGTCTTTGGATGGGGTGGGACACGTGTCCAAATACGATTGGGGCGGGCCCCCAATCCTTAAAAAATACATTTTGAACCTTTTCTGACCTTGGGAAAATTTTGAAAATTTTCCCCGCGAGCCCCTGGATGCGCCACGTGTCCTCCTGTGGACCCTGTTGAAAACCGCGGGCCAAAATGACAAATTTGCTCCCTTTTTTGAGAAAAGGAAAATTTTCTCAAAATGTTCCGCGCCCCCGAACGCCCGCTGTTTCTCTGCCACGTGTCGCTCTCCCATTGGATGCGGAGACGACCCTCCAAATTTACCTTCATTCCTCCACGAGCACAAAATCTTTGCGGGCCCGCGCTTTTTCCTTTTCCTCTTTGAAATGTGCCACGTGTCTCTGTCCTATTGGATGCGGAGACGACCCTCCAAATTTTTCCGCGGGTTTATTTTTCACCTTGAGATTTTTCGCTAAAATTTGCAAAATTTTCATTTTTCCTCCGCGCTCCGAAATTCCATCAAATGTTGGACACGTGTCCATTGTTCATTGGTGGCGGGACCTCGAGCCAAAATTTTACCTTTTTACCTTTTGAAGTTAAAAAACTTCAACTCCTCCAAGCCTCCGCCCCTCCCATTTCATCCCTGTGCATACGTGTCACACTGTGATTCGTGCGGAGATTTGGCTCAAAATTTTACTTTGAAATTTTGCCTCCAAAGGCAAAAATCCAAAAACATGCATCACCCCGCTTTTCCTTTGCTCCCCTGGACACGTGTCGCCCTTCCATTGGGTGCGGGCCTTCGGGTCAAATATTTTCCTTTTGAACATTTTCAAAAAAAAAAAATTTTCAAAGTTCCCACCCTGTCCTCCCTGGACACGTGTCACCATTCCATTGGGCACGGGCCACGAAATTGTCTACGTTTTCCATTGGGCGCGGATTTGCGTGGAAAACTTTGACATTTGAGAATTTTTCAAAAATTGAAGAAAATGTCAAGTGACCCTCACCATCCGCCTGACCTTCCTGTGCCACGTGTCATCATGCCATTCGCTGCGGGCCTTCGGGCAAAAATTTGATTTTGAGAAATTTTTCCAAAATGGAAGAAAAATTTCCTAAGTGCGGCCCGCCACCCGCTGATCCATCAACCAATCAAATCGTGCCACGTAGGCACATACACTGTAGCACTGCGGGGCCGCGGACAAAAAATTTCCTTTTGCCAAAATTTCAAAAAGTGACAAGTTATAATATTTTTTCCAACTGCACCCGGCCAATGAGAGCTTGCCACGTCAGCATAAACGTTGCAATGATTAATTTGACGGGTAGAACATGCCCGTATGCCCGTCAAAATCATAAAAAATGCAGGGGATGCCCTGAAATCGAATTTTTTCACAAGGAAGGTGGATTTTTCAGTTTTAAACCCACTGAATCATTTTTTGACATCATTGCGACCTTGGGATTGGGAAAAAGCTTGCACGAATTCAGGATTTGATCAATTTTGAAGTTTTTTCACGATTTGGCAAGGAAAAAATGACACAGCCCGTGAAAAATGAATAAATTAGGGCACAAATGGGGGGAAACTTGGATTTTTACTTCAATTTAGGGCAGAATAACAACATTGAGGGCATTTTTGAAGGCATTCAATTGGAAAATGCGAGTTGCAGACCATGAAATCGAAAAAATGAAACGTTTGTGAGTAAAATTGGTCATGGAAAAACAAGGCACATTATGCAAACTCAATAATTGGACCAACATTGGCTCCTGCTTGGGGATGGGCACTCCCAGTGAGTGCCACAAGATCACAACGTAGACCAAGTGCCAAAAATCCATTGGGCAAGGAGTCAAAACATGCAGAGCAGCCCAAAAACCAGAATTTTCACCAAAAACAGACCGAGAAAACCACACCAACAATGGTTGCCAAGGACAAAAGGGCAAACCACAAGCCAACAACAACAAGAACAAGGAAAAGACAAAACAAAAACAAGGGCTATACAAAATGTACAACTTGTGCATACCTCACATGGGGATTTAATCCAAGAAATGTTTTAAATGTCTGCCATTAACAGGCAGCTCCAGCAAATCCCCATCCAAATCCTTGAGAAAAAATGTATTTTCTCCAATCCTGATATCAATGGCATAAGGGCCCATCCATAGAGCATCAAACTTTCCATGCTTGCCCTTGTCTTCATGCCTACTATCCCATAGCAAAACCAGATCTCCAACACTGAAAGCTCTAGGGGTGACCTTCTTATCAAACAACTTCTTCAATTTCTCCCTAAACCTGACATGCCTTTGATGAGAAGCTCTCCTTTCTTCATCCAACTCAATGATCTGATTGATTCTTGATTCATATGGGCCATGTTCTTGATCTTCCAACTGCTGAGCAAACTGAAAAGTGGATAATTGCAGGTGTAATGGCAGCAAAGCCTGAGTTCCATACACCAGTTCAAATGGACTTTTACCAGTTGCTCTTTTTGGAGTTATCCTATCAGCCCAAACTGCAAATTTCAACTGTTCTCCCCACTTCTTCTTGTTGATTTCCAAGGTTCTTCTAATGATCTTGAGCAAGTTTTTGTTACTTGATTCAGCTTGCCCATTCCCTTGTGGGTTGTAGTTTGAAGAATAGGTCAAATTTATCCCATATTCATTGCACATTGCCATCAAAGGCTTGGCTCTAAAACACATAGCATTATCAGACACAATCTTAACTGGAACCCCAAATCTACATATGATATGATTCAGCAAGAAATCCATTACCACTTGGTGTGTTGCCTTTCTAGATGGAATTGCCTCAACCCATTTTGTAAAATAATCAGTTGCTACAAGGATCCATTTGTAACCAGCACTAGAAGGATCTGAAATCTCACCAATAAAATCCATTCCCCATTGTTTGAAAGGAGCTTCAATTGATACAGGCTGCAAAGGAAGGGAGCCTGAAGCTTTCAATCTTCCTGAAAAGCGTTGGCAACTATCACATCTTCTAACTAGCCGGTTTGCATCTTTAAAAAGAGTTGGCCACCAATAACCAGCTCTTAAAATCTTATGTGTTGTCACTCTCCCAGCAAAATGTCCTCCACAAACTCCCCCATGGAAATCAGCAATCAACTTGGGAGCTTCATCTTCAGTTATGCATTTCAAGAGGACACCTTCAGGGTTCTTCCAAGCCAGCCCAAGGTCTGTTATGACATATTTCTGAGAAGCCAGCTTGAGGGCTCTTTTCTGATTTTTATTTAAGTGACTGGGACAGCATAAGTGCTTGAGGTAATAGACCACATCCTTGTACCACTCAGAATTCATCAATTTGTCAAGGAGATCTGCCCTTTCTTCCCCTAGCTGATTCACTTCTACATTCTGCAAATTACTCTCAGCCATGAGTTTGGCAAGACCTAAACCTCTTACCAGCTTTGTTGTTTGGATATCCATATCATACTCTTGTAATTTGTTAACCCATCTACATCTCTTGCTTGATATCTCCATGTCAGATAAGATGTCTTTAACCATGGTGTGGGGAACATAAGCAACAACCTTTGAACTCAAAATGTAGGGCCTGAAAATCTTTGTTGCTTTTACTAATGCAAATGCTTGTTTCTCCATAATTGTGTACCTCAATTCAGCTACTTGTAAAGCCTTGCTAAAGAAAGCAATAGGCCTCTCAGCTCCATTTTCATCCTTTTGTAGCAAAACTGAAGCAATAGTAAATTCAGATGCAAAAGAGAAGATTTGGAAAGGCATCTTATAGTTTGGAGCTGCCAAAACAGGTGCATGCTTGAGTGCATCCTTTATTCCTTCAAAAGCTTGGATGGCAGCCTTTTCCCACTTAATAACTTGATCCTTTCTTAGCATGCTTGTGATTGGGAGAGTTAGCTCAGCAAAATTAGAAACAAACCTTCTAATGAAATTGATTTGGCCAAAGAAAGATTGAATACCTTTCTTGGTTCTTGGAATAGGCACCTTGCTGATTGCTTCCACTCTCTCAGGGTCTATCATAACACCTTCTTTAGATACAATATGTCCCAACAACTTGGCCTTTTGCACGCCAAAATGACACTTCTTTGGATTAAGTGAAATGCCATACTCTCTACATCTGATCAACATTTTCTCTAGGTGTTGCAAATGGTCTGCTCGCTGTCTTGAAAAAACAGTCACATCATCTTGGTAAACTGCAATAAACTCATTGATATAACCAGCAAAGGCAACATCCATTGCCCTTTGAAAAGTAGCACCAGCATTCATCAATCCAAAAGGCATCCTTACAAAAACATAAGTCCCCCAAGGAGTAGTGAAGGCTGTCTTAAGTCTTTCTGATTCTTTGACAACTACTTGATTGTATCCGGAGAAACCATCCAAAGTAGAAAGCATTTCTGACCCTGTTACAAGCTGCAACATATTCTCCATGTTTGGCAAAGGATAGTTGTCCTTCATAGATGCTTTGTTTAGATTCCTAAAATCCACACAAAGTCTGATATCACCATTCTTCTTTCTAACTGGCACAAGGTTGGCAACCCAAGAAGAGTATCTAGTAGGCTGAATGATGCCACCATCTCTCAATTTCTTCAACTCTTCTTGCATTTTCATGGAAAGCAGTGGGTTAATAGGCCTTTGTTTTTGTCTAAATGGTTTGGTTTTAGCCTCAAGAGGGATCTCATGCTGAAATAAATCTTCTCTATATGCCTTCAACTCTGAATAAGACCAAGCAAGGCAGTCTTGATATTTCTTTAAAAGTTGGGCATAGGACTGTTTTTCTTCTTTGCTGAGATGACTGCCCAACCAGATCTTCCTTGGTTTGTCTTTAGTTCCCAAGTTGTGCTCTTCCACATCCCTTGAAGCAGACATCTTTCTATTAATGATGCAATCAGCATTGCTAAAATTGGATTCAAGTGCAACAAGACCCTTAGGAATGGTATTTGTTTTCAATTGTATAATATCCTTGTCAAACAAAGTTTCTCTACCTTCATTCATGCACACCATTGGTTCCCAATCAATATTCTGACCAGCAAACTCTCCTTGGCATTGTAAGAATCTCAACACTTGTGCATCATCATCAAAAATCTGCCAATGTTTCACATTATCCGGGACAGCTGGCCTTGTTAGCACTTCAACATCATATTCACAAAAAGGTGAAATGGTGCAATTGTCAAATCTAGAACCAAGAACAGCCAGCTTATCAGCAGCAGCATTAAGACTTCTATCATGGTAAACAATGTTAAAGGAATCAAACATTTCAATCAAGTCCCAAACAACATGCTTATATTGTCTCATACGCTGATTTTTTGTAGCATACAACTTTCTTACTTGCTTGACAACCAGCTCTGAATCTCCTTTAGCAACAATATCCTTCACTCCATACTTCCATGCAATCCTTAATCCCAATAATAATGCCTCATACTCAGCAATGTTGTTAGTACATTCAAAATTGAGCTTGAAGGAAAAAGGAAACTCTTCTAAACTAGGGGAAACCAACACTATACCAGCACCATTTCCAACTTTGGAGCAAGCTCCATCAAATAGTAATGTCCATGGAGAACCTACCATACCAAGGCACTCTGATTTGTCCATCTTATTCTCTTTTCCATCAGCAAAACCAATGAAATTGTCAACATCTACATCAGCAAACAACACTTCATAAGAAGCATTGTTGGGATCTTCAATCAAGTGTAACATCTTCTTTTCACCATAGAGTTTGACAAGGCTGCCCTCAATGGGAATGGTGGCATAGGACATGTCCATTTGAACACTACCACCAACACTTGCAGCCCACTTCCTTGACAAAAGCATACCCCATTTGGCAGGGCAGTCAACAATTACAACATCAAGTTTTAAATTCTTACCCGGATAGGCTGCAAGTTGCACTACTAAACCCTTCACACATCCAACAACCGGCACTTCCCTTGAATCCATGGCTGTACACTTCCCATATGCTGCTGTCACCTTGATATCCAACTCATTCATAACTTCTAGAGGCATAACATTACATGATGCACCGGAATCAAACATGCAATTGTGAAGCAACCTACCTTTTATGAGAAAAGTTGTGAAGAATGGATCAACATTCAATTGGGAATCAACCAAGGATGTCCCCAAATACACTTCAGGTGCCTCTCCAAGATCTTCCATTGGTGGTGGTGTTTCAGGGCCAGCAATGCTTTGAAGAGGATTCTCAACAACATTTACATTTCTGCTTGGTATACTCTTTTCTTCTTTCAATCCCAAGTATTCAAAAGCTCTTTTCTTGTGTTCAGGAATTCTAAGCAATTCAATAATGGGAACACTCACTTTAATTTGGCTCAATACCTGGGCTATATCATATGGAACATTCTTTGGCAAAACAACATTGGAAGGGAAACAAGAAGGTTCATCAGATGGAGAAGTATTCTTGGCAGCCTGGGCATGGAGAGGACTGATATTTTTGCATGGGACAGCAGGGTTCTTAGCAATTGTTTCTCTTCTAGGATTATCTTTGGGAATGCTTGTGAGCAAGGGTGTCTTTGGCTTGGCTTGAGGACCAGCTCCCTCTAACAACTTTACTTCTAGTATTGTACTCTTTTTCTTGACCAACCACAACATTCATTAACAATTGTCTATCTTCCTCCGAAGGAATACCACCATCATACTTCTTGATCATTAAAGCCCTTAGATATTCAAAGTCATTATTAGGAATTTCAAAGGCCTGAACTACATCTACATCATGAGTTTGAGGAAGAGAAAGAAATGGTACCCTCTTTATGCAATCCCAAAAGGTTGCAGCAGTCCTTGCACTTATCACATCTGTTGATGTTGCTGCTTGTTGTGAGCCTGAAGAGCTGCCCATCATACAAATGTCATCATCCATTTCATTCTCATTATCATCATTAATATCTTGCTGGTCCATTTCACATGGCGGATGAGGAAGAAAACATCTGTCACACCAATCCATATCAGCAACTTCTTGAACAACAGCAACTCTTGCAGTCAGAGGGTCAGGCACCACTCTATTTTCACGTGCTTGGGGTTGTCTATTTGCAGATCCAATAAGCCCTTTACCTCTATCATCTTGTCTTTGATCACCCCTAGGATGATTGCCAAATCTATCATGGTTTTGAGTTCTTTGCTGTCCTTGTGAACTTTTCCCAATTCCTTTCTCAGCCCGGGCTAATTTGTAGGAAATTTCTTTGACAGCCCCTGCCAAAGTCTTGACAACATCTTCCAAATCAGCACCCTTGCTAGCTTGAGGCTTCTCAGGGTTTATCAGCTTCACACCATCCCTCTTAAGTGGTTTACCAATAGCTTTAATATTATTTTCAATTTGAAGTGCCATGGTGAAAGCTTGCCTCAAGTTTGTAGGATTTTTGTCTCTCAAGTAATAGGCTGCCTTTTTATCAAATGCATCTGCATATTTGATCAAGCAAGATTCATCACAAGGCCTCAAAATTACAGGCAGCCTTCTCAATGTCTTATTAAATCTTGTATTGAAATCATGAACGGTCTCATTAGGGTTCTTCTTGATGTTCTCAAACTCGGATAGAAGGAACCTTGGATCTGTTTTGTCTCCATATTGTAATCTGAATGCATTACTCATCTCAGTCCATGAATCAATAGAGTTATCAGGCAGAGCTTTATACCAATCTCTTGCATCTTCCTCAAGTGTATGGATAAACAACTTGATATACACATCCTCAAATTCTATTTCAAAGTCTTCCATCATGTTAACAAAGAGTTTGAGATGTTGATCTCCAGTTATGGCATTGTTACCTTGGAATTTTGGTAACCTATTTCTCACATCCTGTGGGACAGCATTTGGATAACCATCCATTCCTCCAAAATTTATAGGACCAAAGGTGTTTACAACAAATGGAGGTCTAGGTTGAGCCATATTGTTTGGTGGGGGTGATCTTGGAGGTGAAACAAGCTGATGAGGAGTAGTAATGGGTCTGATTGGAATAGATGAATGATCTTTAAAATGACAACCCCCCAAAGGCTCTCTCTCTTGATAGACTTTAGCAAACTTAGAAACCACAGGAGCAGATTTAGGAGCAAGTTTTTTAAATACACAAGAAGGTCCCTCACCTGATGGAGAATGAAAATCAGCAAGAAGATTGCCTGAATCAGATCTACTTGAAGAGGAATTATAATCTTCAATGACAGGCTGCTCTCCTTCAAATTCAACTATGGGGATTCCTTTCCTTGCAACCAAATCACCAACCACTTTCCACACTCTTCTTCCTTCTAGTTCTGAGCTTCTTGATTCGGTGAGCAACTTCTTAGAAGAGTCCTTGATGAAGAGGGATCTCCTTCCCTCCAGTTTGACAGATTTAAACAACAAGTTTCAAATGATAAAAATGTGTTAGACAACTGGTATTTCAAGATCCCAACAGCATGGAGTCGCCACCAAGGATTTTCACCTTAGTTGTGCAAGAAAGCACTAAAAAATATTCTGTCAAATGCATGCTATACTGAAAACTTGCAGGGATTTACAAATCAGATTTTCTTCTTCTTAATTCAACCAAAAACAGTGCATCCAAATCATATAAACTGCTGGTAGATGAGGAGAGCAGGCTGAGTTTGAAGTCTTTCTTACCCAAAACATCCAGATCTGAAGTATGAAATGATATCTCAAGAATGTAACAGCTCAAATACTTGATCACACAAATGCTCAAACCTTTCAAGTACTTCAAAACCACCAAGAAATTGCAAGAAGTCCCCGGCAACGGCGCCACTCGGGTGTTGGTATCCAGATTTAATCTCCTTCACAACTTGAACAACATCATGAATCTGCACAAGACACTCAAGGATAGATAGATGTTTTGTATGTCGTTTGTAGCCGGGGATCACACCTATCTGCTTGTTTGCATTCAAGAATTGAGGGAGTGGATAGCACCTTCATAAGGGTTTTGATCTAACCCTCACTATTTTAGGTTGTGCCTATCAACCAAGGCAAGAGAACCTATATTGCAGCCCCTATATGGTAAGGAGATGGAGATATCCTTGTGTTTTGCATATGATATGGAGGAGGCTTTGTGAAAACATGATCAAATATCCATTATCCAAACTCAAAGGAGTTGTCACTACTAAATGATGGAAATGTTCTCAAAACAAAGCTAGAGCTGCTAAAGACATGATAAAACCCTGATCAACTTTGTGCATTTTAGTGAAAGGATTGAATTCTTTTGTGGACACACAATGCAAATGCAGGGGTATTGTAGGTAGGATGAGTTAGTTTAAAATGAAATTCTGATGAGAGATGTTGGGACAAGAGTAGCTAGGATTCATCACCTTCTTTGGGAAACTTTGCAAATGAGTTACAACACCTAAACAACAGAGATGTTTCAATGAATTTGAAGTGCTCTTTCAACCAGGATGTGTGCACATATGGATGCCCAAATCTGCACTATTCCATACAAACTTTGATAACCTACCACAAAGGCTTGAAGCAAAATATCAATGAAGCATTTAGAACCCTTGTTAGATCATGACCTAAGGTACACCCAAAGGTTTACAAACACCCTCAATTTACAAGGAAGGTAAGATGAATTTAAATCTGTTTATCTTCACTCAAATGAATGCTCTTCTGAATGGAAGATTGCAGATGCCTTCAAACCCTCTACAAGAAATGAGACCATGTATGACCAATAAAGATCCCAAACACAAGATTGCAACATGAGCATGAAACACAAATTGAAAACATACTGAAATACAAGTGTATGCAAGCTTTGCCAAGAGATAAAACTAGTTAATCCAAGAATTTGATCAAATATATCAGCAAGGGAATGTTATTTAGACAATCTCAAAGCTTGTTGATGGCTTTACAGCTGAAACCAACTCAACATGATGAACATTTGATGCAAACTGGAATAAAAAATGGCTCTCAGGCAGTTTCTCCAAAAGGAAATGGACTTCTTCCAGTTTTCCCTGTGAAAATTCTTCTCTCTTTCTCCAAAATTCTCAACAGACTTACAAAATGCTTCCAAACTACATGATATACCCTATGCCAACTTGGATCCTTGCATCCCAAGCAAAGAATATGCCAAAGGGATCAAATTTGTTACAAAACCCTATCCATTTGATGAAAAATGATATAAAACTGTGAAACAGCTCGCCAAATGCCAGAGATGCACAAATATTTTAAAATATTGCATGAACTCGGATCCTTATCCATCCCAGGGTCACGTTTTTGGCATTCCACCATGCCAGCATGCATTTGCAATCATTTTTCACCTTTTTCCCTCACCATTTTTAACTCTGCAACTTTTTACTTTCACCTTTCACGTGTTTTTCACGGGCTGAGGAAAATATTTCACGAAAAACACTATAGGGCACCGAATCAGCTCAAATAAATGATGCCATTGTGTTCAGAAGGCCGAAGGGATGTAGATTCATATAAAATTTCATGTGTTTTGGTGCAAAAATGACGATTCCACACTTCTTGGAGCTCCAATGGCGCCCAAAAACGAAAATGCACAGCTGCCGTTGATTAAAATCAACTTTAAAATTACTCCCTCCACGTGTCAGATTCAAATCCCCATCAAAAATGCCAAAATTACCTTTTTACCTTTAGACAAGGTGGGACACGTGTCCAAACATGATTGGGGCGGGCCCCCAATCCTTAAAACGCATTTTAAAACCTTTTGAACTTTGGGAAAATTTTGAAAATTTTCTCTGCGAGCCCCTGGATGCGCCACGTGTCCTCCTGTGGGCCCTACCACCAAAACCGCGGGCCAATTTGATGACAGAATTTTGCCACTTTTTTGAGAAAAGGAAAATTTTCTCAAAATTCTCCGCGCCCCCGAACACCCGCTGCTTCTCTGCCACGTGTCGCTCTCCCATTGGATGCGGAGCCGACCCTCCAATTTTTCCTTCAAACCTCCGCAAGCATCAAAATCTTTGTGGGCCCGAGCTTTCCTTTTGAAATTTGAAACATGCCACGTGTCTCTATGGATTGGATGCGGGGACTGACACCTCAATATTTTCCACGGGTGGACAATTTTTCACTTTGAGATTTTTACCCCAAAATAGGGGAAAATTTTTCAACTTCTCTCTCCGCACTCCAATTTCCTCAAATGTTGGACACGTGTCATTGTTCATTGGTGGCGGGACCTCTCGAGCCAAAATTTTCCTTTTACCTTTTGAAGTTAAAAAACTTCAAATTCCTCCAAACCTCCGCCCCTCCATTTCATTTGCATACGTGTCATTTTTGATTCGCGCAAAGATCTTCAACCTTCAGAAATTTACTTTGAAATTTTTTCCTCCAAACTTACACCATCCCGCTTCTCCTTTGCTTTGCTGGACACGTGTCACTCTTCATTGGATGCAGGCCCCTGGGCAAATATTTTCCTCTTTGAAATTTGAAACCTTCAAAAATTTTTTTCACCAAAACACGTGTCACCTTCCTTCCAAGGCAAAATTTTTAATTTTGACCCAAAAATTTGAAAAAATTTTAAGTTTCTGCCCCTCCACCCACCTGACCTCCCTGGACACGTGTCACCTTCCCATTGGGCGCGGGCTCGCGGGCAAATTTTTCACTTTGACAGTTTGAGCCAAAAAACAATCAAAATTTTCCCAAGTCCTCGCCATCCGCCTGACCTCCTGTGCCACGTGTCATCATGCCATTCGCTGTGGGCCTTCGGGAAAAAATTTGATTTTGAGAAATTTTTCCAAAATGGAAGAAAAATTCTAAGTGACGGCCCGCCACCCGCTGGTCCATCAACTAATCAAATCGTGCCACAGGCACATCACTGTAGCACTGTGGGGCCGCAGACAAAAATTTTCCTTTCGCCAAAATTTCAAAAAGTGACAAGTTATAACATTTTTTCCGACCACCCCCAGCCAATAGAGAGCCTGCCACGTTAGCATAAAGGTTGCAATGATAAATTTGATGGGTAGAACATGCCCGTATTACCTGTCAAACATGCAAAAAATACAGGGGATGCCCTGAGAAATCAAATTTTTTCACAAGGAGGGCAGATTTTCATTTTGAACCAACTGAATCATTTTTTGACATCATTTGCGACCTTGGGATTGGGAAATACTTGCACAAATTCAGGATTTGATCAATTTCGAGTTTTTGCATGATTTGACAAAGGAGAAATAACACAACCCGTGAAAAATGAAGAAATTAGGGCACAAATTGGGGGGGGGGGGGAAAAATGAGATTTGTTTCAAAATAGGGCAAAATAACAACAATGAGGGAATTTTCAAAGGTATTCAATTGGAAAATGTGAACTGTAGACCATGAAATCAAAAAATGAAACATTTGTGAGCATATTCGGTCATGAAAAAAACAAGGCACATTATGCAAACTCAATAATGGGACCAACGTTGTGTGTTAGCATACCTTTATTATCTAGCATTACATACACAATAGGAAGCGGTTTCCCCCTTTTGATTACGGGAATCCTTATTCTTAGCTTTTGTTGAATATTGTACTTCATTATTTCTCATGGAATAGAAGTTGTACTATTCTGCAAATACTTCTTGATCCAATTGTGTTTTGGTTTAGTATTGTAATAGTTCTCCATTGCCTTTTTTATACCTTGTACTTTGCTAGCCAAGTTATAGGGTTGTCCCCCACACCGGCATCCTGGGCCCCGTGGTGGGGATCAATAGAAGTAAGACATTAAAGCATAAGTAATTAGATTAGTTTGTAGATTGGCTACAATATGGCTGAAATGCAACGTATTCAATAACAATAGATAAATGAAATTATGCAAAAAGAATACCATAAAACATGGAAAATTCATAACAGAATTTTCTCAGCTAAAAACCCTCCAATTATGAGCACAAAAATGAATGGTATGTTTGAGAAGAGAGGTGTTTTGCTTCTTTGTTATTGCTTTTTTTTTATTCAGTTTTTTTTCTTTTCTTTTCCTATTTTTTTGGGATACAACTCATATTTCGTATGGTCTGTATCCTTTATGTATCTTTGCTATACTTGTGCAGTATTTGGATACGGATACAATTTTTTATCATATATCTGTATCTGATACTGGATATGCATTGCAGGGAGGCTATATTTGGCAACACAGTGTATACTGCATTCTGATTGTGTTAGTTTATTTTCAATGATATTTTAAACTTTCAAATGTTGTCAAATTTTCATGAGTTTATTTTTGTTGGCTGAAACTAAAAGAAGCAAAAAAGAAACTTGGAAGATTTTTTGAGAGATGCGAACCCACGAGATGATTCCTTCATTCTCATTAACTTTGATAAAATAAGTTACAAGAGTCTTACAGATCCTACAAAAAAAGGAAAGGTTTCTCTGTCTTCCTTATTCTAACTGACCTACGAAAGAGTAAAGAGATAATATTTACAATAAAATAATAAATAATTGGAGAATATAGATTCTGGTTATTATTACCTACAGCCCCCCGATGACAAAGTTTGTCATGCTACCAGAAACAACACAAAGTTTGTCTCTAAATCTTATGAAATTATTAGGCCCACGTGGTTTGGTCAGCAAAACAGTAATCTATTCCTGTGTAGTGCAACACTGAACGAACACTACTCTTTCATCAACTTGCTGCCTTATGTAATGATGTGAACCTCTATCTGTTCTGTTCTTGCATAGCAGATGGATTTTTTCAGCAATTTGAAGACACTTGGTAGTTGCAATCACGTGGAATAGACAAAATTGTTCTATTTGCAAATCCTTTTAAAAATTTCTTTAACCAAACAACTTGACAAGTGGTTTCTGATGCTGCTTAATCCTCCACTTCAGTAGACGACTTAGCAACTGTAGGCTGTTTTTTGCTTTACCATGGATTTGCACCTTAACTGCAAGCAAAAATATAGCCTTTAATGGATTTTCTGTCATTTATAGAACCTCCCCAATTGGGGTGTGAATATCTTATCAGCCCAAATCAGCAGATTTCTGAAATAGGATGCCAAAAACAGTTGTCCATTTGATATATCTTAGCACTCTTTTGGCTGCTTGCCAGTAATCTTCCTTCAGTTTTATCGTAAATTGAGAAAGGCAGCTGACTGCAAAACAAATCTCCAGCCTAGTAAATGCGAGATGGCAAGGTCGCCAACCCACACAATCAATATTACAACGTCAACACCATTACTATTGAAAAAGAGATTTGGATTAAGACTTCTTATGAATCTCGAATCTCAAGGGTATTGCTCAATTTTGAGTCCATAAAGCGGCTTTGCCAACTTGCATGGAAGTCTTTTTCGTGGAACCTAAATCCTTTAGGATGCTCCATGGAGGCTTCCTCTTTCAAATCTCCATTCAAAAAGGCACCATTCTCAACCGTCTGAATTACCTTCCACCCAAATTGAGAAATAGTGGAGAGTTCCAACCAAACATTTCCAACTTAGCAGTTGGGGCAGATGTTTCCACATAGTCAACTCCTACTTATTGAGCCCACCCCATGGCCACAAGCCAAGCTTTGTACTTGTCCAAGAGACCATTTACTTTGCTCTTGACCTTATAGACCCAATCGCACCCGATTGACTGCTTTTTTGAGGACAATTTTTCAACTCTCATGTGTTGATTTTTTAAATCAAGACATCATACTCCACATTCACGACATTCTCCCATTCATGCTTACCGTTTGCTTTGTGAAAGGAATTGGACTAGAAAATTATAGGAACAACAAAAGTTTGAGAAAAATTGACATGCTCTGAAGCACTAACTTTTTGCTTATATTGCCTTATAGGCCTCCCCTCGTATGACAAAGGATAAGCAAGTTCGCTCTCCCACACATTTCGCAAATTGTAATGCTATCTCTTTGATCTCCAATGATCCGTAAACTACCTCTTTAAACAATAAACAGATCCTGTTCCAGTGATAATTGAATGGAACAGACTAAGTCCCTTTTAACCAATATAATGTGCACTACACATTCACAAAATACTGCATATTTAGAGATAGAAGACAAAGGAGACAAGATTTATCCTGGAGAAACCCAATGGGGGAAAACTCCAGTTGGGTAAGCAAATTGCTTCTCTTTCACTATGTAATTCTCCAAAATACAAAACTATTGCCAAAATTGGCCTTTATGAAGGATTCAATGTCCTTCTAATTGTATTTGCTTGCTTACAATCCTCAACACTGAAGAACTCAACTCTAAATGAACAAAACAAGAAAAGAACTCCAACTTCTACCTTTTGCTCACACTTGAATTCCCTCAAAATCACTTGCTTGAATGAATAATTGAACTTGTATTTAAAGTTGTTCTGCCCACAGATGGAGGGGAAGGCAAAACTAACCGATCTGGGAAGGGCAAGCATTTGCAACTTCTCGTATTCCCATTTCGGCGTCAGGTGTTTGGAGAGGCGACCGACGTGTGGAGGAGGCGACCGACGTTTGGGTGTCTGCAGAACAACAATGGTCTTCTCATGTCATTCGAAGGTGTCCAGATCACCAACAACCTGACTTGGCCATTTTCCTATATTAAGAACCTGCCAAGAATATGCACTGCAAGTATCAATAAGGAGAACATATAGAATTGGGTCTTTCTAGATCCATTTTTTGGATCATCCAATGTGTTGGCAAGATTTTATGTCGTATGCAAAATGTGGTATCTTGACAACAATAAGTAGGACAAAGTCCCTCTTCTATTGTGAGGGGAGGCAACCTTTATTGAAAACCAAAACTCAGAAGAAGGAATATGTACAATATATACACTACACTAGCTTATAGGGATGGGATTTTACTCCCGGAGAAAGGAATGTAAGATGAGGAGAGAGAGAGAGAGAGAGTTGCATTTCAAATAAGCAAATGTAGATCCTATTCTAGTTTGTAAGGTGATCATTTGGAATGAAAAACACTTCTAGTTAGAATCTTACATGTATGAGAGTAATGAAAGAAAGACAATACATGACATAAAAACACATGCTATCATCAAAGGTATACAGGCACAAAGTTTAAGAAAACCTCTTTATATTTCCTCATCAAGATGAATACAAAACTACATACATTTTCCTCAAACAAGATCATGTACAAAATTCTGAACAGCACAAAGTTTATTAAAAATCTCTGCAAATCTCCCAGAAATTCAGATTTCGAAGAGTCCCAAGAAGGGTAAAAGTAGCCTTTCACCATCTTTTAGAAAGCACAAAGTCTCCATCAAAATCTCTGAAGAAATCTGCTCCGAGTCTCTCAAAATAGCTCTTTATGAGCAAGTCTTCATTTTGGTAAAAAAATTCTAGTTTACATGGATGAATTTCATATTTATAACAAAAATAGATAACTGCCACTTTGTGGCTCTTGAGCATCCATATGCAGAAAATTGTTATGATTCCGGTGGTTACAGACTTCACATGTTATGTAATTCAGCCCTTATAATTCTCTTTGGTTGACGAATCATTGCACCTTGTTAGTTACGACCTCCACGTGGGCTCCGTGTGGGTGTTGTGTAGGTGGCGCTAAGGAAAGACACGTGTTGGGCATGGTGAAGAACACAATAGGTATTAAGGGCATGCATGATTTGCGGCTGTGTGGTCAGTTGGAGCTAGGATGGACCGTGAGCACGAGGGAGTGGAGGAGGTGCTTGGTGTGCACAAGGCAGAAGGGAAAGGACGATCTTGTGAGCACATGAGAAGGTGAGAAATGTGTGCATGCTTGGAGAGATACCTTTTCCACGTGGCAAGGCGCACGCCATGAGTCCATGTATGGGGATGAGAGCAAGGTATGAAAAGGTTGTGAGGCTGAGTTGAGCTGAGAGGTGAGGAATGGTACAAGTGGGTGCCCAATGTGAGTGGCCTATGGGTGATCGAAGAGCTGCGTGGAAGGAGTGTGGAATCAATGGGACTAAGAGTGGAGATGTACTTGAAAAGGTGGCTCACACAAAATATGAACGGGAAGGAGTGTGGCATGAGCTCGGCATGGAGAGACTCGCGGGAACTCTAAGTTGGCATGGCTAGAAGGCGCAATTTGAAGAGAGAGCTGCGGTAGGGAATGGTTGACAATGTGAAGTGCGTTAGAATGGATGTGGCATGGAAAGAGAAGCACATGGTAGAGAAGCGTATTGTGTGCTCACAAATAGTGAGATGTGAGAGGTGGTGGTTACATAGGTTCATGATAGGGAAAGACCACGCGCGAGCACGAGATGAATGTCAGCGCGTAGGATGTGAGACCTGCAGGCTGTGAGGGTAGGGAAGGTCATGTGGGCAGGAAGCATGCAAAATGGAGGCAGTGTGATGGAGGTGCAGCCGCACTGGGAAATTGAAGGGTAGTACGGGCTACAAAAAGCATATGGGATAGGCCCATTTGGACATGGGTAAGGTTGGCAAGCACCAAGAGCTCTACAAAGAAATAGATGCAAGCTAGTGAGGGAGTGGCTTGTGTTGTGGAAGTGGGGGAAGAGAGAAATTGGACATGTCAGAAAAAATGGTGGAAAGGGCACATAGGTACTTGGCAAAACAAAGGTAGAGGGAGTATGGGAAGATTGGACAACCTTGGGGTGGTAGAAGCACGACCTAGGCGGGACAAGGAGCACACAAAGTCGATTCACGTGGGAATTTTGCAAGTTGGGAATAAGTGTGGAAGGGCATACGTATAAGCAACGATAAGAGAAGGTAGCATGGAGGAAGGAGAAGAAGGTGTGGAGGTGCGGCTAAGCAAGGGAAAGTGTGAAGGGAGTGACACTACTACTCGGGTGCAAGAAGAACGCAATAAGGTGGTCAATAGGCATGTGATAAGGAGGAAGGGATTTGTGAAGTGAGAGGAGTTGAGAAGGCTTGTCCGCATGGGAAGAAGACACGACACGAGCGGGGAAGAAGAAAAACAAGAGCGCCAGGTGTGCGCTGTGAGATGAAAGGAGATTGCGGGGGCAAGGCATGCGGGAAAAGCTCATTCCCGATTTAGTTTTGACATATGCACGCAGGAACCAAACGACCATGCTTCCTAACCTACCGCTTCCGTATGCATACTTCCTTTGTGGTGATGTGCCTTGCAATGAAGACCTATACACTTGGAATCTCAACCTAGGTCTGAAGTCAATTTGATCTGATGATTTCAAATGACCATTTCAGCCTAAAATTTTTGACATTGGGGTTTGAAATTTTTAGGGGGTCAATAGTTGGCTCTAACTCGAGGACACAACTTAGATCGGATTTTGGTCTTTACCAGAAGGAAAACAAGACGTGAGAACTCCAAAATCTCAAGCTCTAGACTAGTGCTTTATCAATTGGACTACAAAGTTATTAACACATACAAAACACTGATGTTGATACACTTTGAGCTACAAGGAGAGGAGAAGAAGTAAACGACATGGGAAAGGGGAAACACACCGAAACAGAAATGAAACAAACAAACACAAGGAAAGTAAATAAGCCAAATTCCTAATCACCTTAGCATGCATGGTACAACCTACTTTCAATACTTGCTTTGGTTTAGATATCACTTGCCTAGTGGCAACACAAACTGGCCCTGATCCACAAACCCAAAGACTAGTTTAGTGAAGTAGGAATCCTTCCTTAATCTCTTCAGAGGAACATAAGAGACGAAGGATCTTGATGTGAATAGTACTTGCCTCTTGTTGAAACTATTTGTGTGAAATTCATTAGAGGTGGGGAGTTCAACTAATACATCATTGTTCTTGTTGTCTGGAAGTACATTTACTTGGATCCAGACCATTTTCCCATTTTGTTGTACCCTTGGTACAATGCTTGGAACGTTGCTTCCGTTAAGAAGCTTGATCTTAGTCACCCACCACTCATAAGCACCATGGTTCCACTCTTTTCCTTGAAAAACAATGACTTCCCATCTTCCATGCTCTCCGTGCTAGCTGGTTGTGAGGGGAGGTTTGCGGCAGGGTCTTCGTATTGCTTGAGACCAGCAAACACTTCTCGATGATCATGACCTAGCCCATCGCCAAAATAGCCTTCTATCACATCGATTGCTTCATTCTCCACCCCTTGCCACAAACCTTGACTTCGGTGTTGCTCACATGGTGTCCCATCCTCTTGGAAGAAGAACGAGAACAAATATAGAGTGGAGAGGGAGATCATCATCATCCCCCTGACAATATTCGAAGGCTGCAATATCTACCTCTGCGTGGGAGGCATCTTTTTCTTGAACCAGATCCTTACTGAATGATTTCAACACCCATTTTTTAACCCTCCATCGAAGATATTTTCTTCACCAAGAGGAAAAGGAAAGCTCTCATATTCATATAGCAAGTCTTCACCACATTACATGGGGAGTTGATTCGCAGCAAGAATTTCTTTATGCCAAGCTTCATCAGATCTCCTTCTTTCCTCACATTCAATATTGATGGAGAGGTTTTCTTTGCTAATAGGTAAGGAAAAGATCTTGAATTCTAGAGTTCCCATATCATTCAAACCAACTTTGATGAGCTCTAGAACATCTAAATCGTCTTCTGTTGTCACCATGTAAGAGGCATAGTCAGTTTTTGCATATAAAATATCTGCTCTAGGATCCTCAGGTCTCAACACTAGGTACTTACCATTTGACTTGGGTTCCAATTTTTGTTGCACTCCCTTCACTGGAATCATAGCTTATGACCCATTCAACAGAATTATTCCTCCAAGGTCTTTACTAAAATTTCTACTCAATAGCATCCTGTATGTAGCCGGAATGTCAGCCATGATGATAGTGGTTTTCAAGATCTTCTCTGGATAGACAACTAGGGAAAATTCCACGCCTTCAATTTGGCCAACCAGAGTGTGGGACTTAATCCAAGGGCTTGAGCAACTTTTGAAGGCATTATGTTGCCCAAGGCTCGGGAGTAAATAATGCAGTTGCTGCGTTTTTATCCAACAATGAGGAGAAGAGCATAGAAAGGCTCGAATTTTCCAAAGTTGGAGGTGGATGGGGTTATGAGGTTTTGAGAAGTTGGGGTTTTGGAAGCAAGTATGATACCTTGTGTGGAGATCTTGGTAGAACTAGGGGTATTCCATTTGACGCATTTGACCAATCTTTCAAACTGATCCGGGTTGGCTTACAAGTATTCGGTCTCAGACATTTGGATCTTGGACCTCTTAACATGGTCATTGATGTCAAAGGTTGGGAAAGAGGTAGAAGGAGAAGCTTTGACACTGGTCTGTAGGGTTCTGGTCTTTGGAATATTTAAACTAGAAGAAGGAGATGGAGAACTTAACTGTTTTTTTGGGTGGCATGTTCTTGGATTGACCTTGTAAAGGTGTCCCCTATGGATGATGATTGGAGTTGCTTTTGGAGCCCCATTTTCTTTTTCTTTCTCCATAGACTTCTCAGATCCTTTCTTTTGATTTTGAGCCTCGGTGAAGACAACATAGGAGTGGTTCATTCTTTTAACATCATCATTATAATTACCACCACCTGACATGTATATCAAATACCTGATATGGGAGTCCCCATCAGGTTCTTCTACTTCAAGTTTTCTGAAAACCAAAAATTTCTATTTCATCCCCTTCCTCAATTCTAAGGAAGCATTGATGGGAGTAGCTCCATGACGAGGAGCCTCAAGTGCCAAGCATTGTTGGGGTGCTGGCAAGTGGTTGCGGTGGTTGTTGTTGTTGTTGCCAAAGTCCCTTCTTGGTATGTCCTTGTATAATTGTTGGCTAGATTTTCTACGTAGCATAAAACCTAGGCAGTCATGAGATAAATCTCCCTCATTTACCGGTGAGGTTCCCGTGTCAGATTTGTCAATTAAAATATGCTAGTATCTATATGGGGTTTTACTTTAACTATTCAGCTCATGAACCATAGCTGTACAGTTCTGCAGCAAGTAAACAGTTGTTTAAGAAAGTAAATATTTATAGAAGAAGGGAATTATATAAACACAGAGAAGAAATGGGGAAGATGTGCATCCCAATCAATAGATAACAGAGTTGATTGCATGCACATAGAAGAAACCAATAGATATCAACACATGGAATTATAAGCAAAGGAAACTCAAGATCTAGATCTAAAATAACACAAATTTTATTCAGAAGATCTAAGATAGAAAGCTAGAAACAAAATGCACCGTGACACAAAGTTCTCCAAAAACTCTTCTCGTTTATATTCATTTGTTTTAAGTGGCTATCAGGGGTTTCAACACAAAGTCTAGAACACAAGATTGATGCTTACAAATTCTCCTCGATCACCCAAAGGTTCTTCCTCTACTTATAGAATGTAGAGGGGCAATTACAAGTCGGAAGCTTTTAGTTGAACTGACACATGTGGAAGTCGGAAAGGAAACAACTGGCAATCTCCCTCCTAGAATTCATCTTTGCATGACATGTATGATTTGACAACTGAAAATAGAACCTTTTATTTTACACGTCTGCCACCTATCTCCAATTAGTTGACTTCTTCAAGTAATGGCTTTTAAACCAATCACTTAAATTGTATAATTTAATTGATCGCTCAATTACTTTTGTCAGAAGGAAATAAGAGAAAGAAAAAGAAAGATGAAAGCTGCAAGCTGCAGTCTTGTCCTTTTTCACATTCTGCATGTAGTTGATTCTTTTGTCTTTAACTCTCACCAAACTGGATCTGGAAGCGGTTGGATCTGGAAGCGGCTAGATCTGGAGGCGGCTGGATCTGGAAGCTTGCTGGACAGGTTTTGCCTTCGCCTTGTCTTCCCGTCTTATCCTTGAATCTTTTGCAGTTCTTCTCCAGTACATGCATCAGTGCAATGTTCGCCGTAAATAACTCATCATTTTTATTTTTAATTGCATATGAGCAATTAAACATTCTGGAAAGCACTCATGGTGAATGCAACTTCAATGAAGGCTTCAACTAGAAGATTGGAAACACATGCACAAGATCCTGGGAAGGAATTTTCCACGCACCGACTTCTTCACGGGTTGCGTTCAAAAATAAGAGGATGAAGCCTTTGTCCCCGAAGCTTTTGCAATTATGAGATCTGGATCTGGATCTGGGCCTGGATTTGAATCTCCGATGTTAGTAAATCTAGAAGTTATGCATGATTCCGCTGAGCTTTCTCTTTCATCCTGCTTTGCCAAGGCTAGAGCAATCTTTGTCTGAACAATTTTTTTCCTCTTTATTCGGCCCGAAATTCTTCACAACCGGTGCAGATTTGGATAATTCTTCATATTTTAAGGATATGTTCAACATATTAGACATTGGTTTAAGCTCCATTTCTTTTATAAAAGCACTTGTAATGAATTCCTGCAATTAATTTAGACAAATATGGCAACCGGAACACGAACATTGGATTTTAATCATAAAAACCTGTATAATATCAAGCCTGCTGCCCCAGAATTTGATGTTTTATTTGCATGCAAAGCAAACATGAATTTTACCAACTTCACCTGAGCATCTGTATCACTTATGCAGACAATTATCTAAACACAAAGCAAGCTCCTTCAAACCTAGTGTGCCAAATTTGGAAGCTTCCAACATTAATTACACTTTATGAGCAAAATTCCCTCTCCAAATGAGGACGCACTTTTTGTCTGGGCTGCACTTCTCTACTTTTGAATTAATTAATTCATCCTTATGGCAGCCCCTGCTTATATAATCCTCATAATTCTATAATTAATTAATGTCTCTCCTATTCCTGACAATTAATTAATTCTTTAATAAGCTTTACTCTTTAAATGGGGCACCTATTTTGTGCATGCTCATGGCTGCTATTAAATAAATTAAATTTATTTAATTTTAGACTCTCTACTTCTAGTTAACTCAAGCCTCACAGTATGTTTTGACCTTAGCCACTGAAAATAGGAATTAATTAATTCATTTAATACTTTAAAAAAGTATTATTTCTCTCCTAAATGGGACACACTTTTTGACATGAAGGCACTGCATTAAATAAATAATATTTATTTAATTTTAGAACAGTCTATTTCCAACTTCCTTTTGTCTATTTCCCTTTGTTAACTTTTCCACAAGCCTTGGTGCGCCAAAATTGGGTGAATATATATTAACAAATATTTATTTAATGCATTATTATTCACCCAAGGTGGGTCACACTTTTTGGCACACGTAAATTCTATTTTTAAAAGTCAATTAACAATGGGATTATTCACCTTGCACCGACAGCTCCAAAAATCTCATGATCCACTTAAGCTGTTTGACTTTCATAATGGGATTTTTTACCCTGCAAGGCAGGGAATAAAAACCCCATTCATGCCTTAATTGATTTTTCTTTTATTTCACAATGGGAATTTTTACCCTGCAAGGCAGGTAAGAAATTCCCATGTCTGCCTGCTGCCTCTAATTTTTCCATTGTGACTTAAGTGGCGTTTGCTTCCATGGGAAAAAGTACCTTGCTAAGCAAGTACAAAAATTCCCACCTTCCTGCTGCTAACAAAAATCCCATTGATACACTTCAAACCCTCTTTTTCCAAAAATGCGGCCTAGCCCAGAAGAGGCTTTTTGGTGCATGACTTCGTCTTTTCCAAGAGAACCAGACCTCTGATGGTGAATTCCTTCTAGCACAACGTGCATATGTGATCTCCAGATACTCCAGGCCAAGAATCAGGCCAAACTGGCAAAGGAATTGATCCAGAGAAATTTCACAGAAAACGAAACGGGAAAACACTAAAAACACAAAACGTTGCCAGAAGTTACAAATAAAGCCCAAGATCCATTCCTGGTTAAAACCCTATTGGTATATGGGAATATTGACATGTATGATCACAACAGGGTTAAACCGGAGCACAAATTGTCTCAAACGGGGCTCAAAATAATTAAATACAAATTTCCTGCAAACAAACCCCAGCGACAAAATCTAACAATTTTGGGCGTTTGATGGCTAATATGACTCTCTGGGATTATCTTGACGTAAAACAGATACTTTCTGGCAATTAAAACACAAAACGACTCATTATTTTAAAAGAACGAATTTTTTTAACATGGGGTAGTCTCAGATTTCAGGGTGAAATCTGGGGACACCAATAACTTAGCTGGAGCATTTTGAAACACCCGTATTTTAAAGGAAAGGATGTCATTCGCCAACTTTTCAACCATAGGATCTGTGGTACCTTGATCCTTGTTCTTTGTGTGATCTATTCTCAGGTTAGGATCATATTGTCTCCAACTTCAATGGCCTGCTTGGGCAGCGTTCAAATCCATCACTTGTGATCTCCTTAGGACAAACCTAACCTTAGGAAGTTGAGTTTTGATGAAGAAGCACTTTTGCTTTTGTTCTATAGAAATGGCCAATTGAGGTATTCTAGGCAAGAGTTTGTTGAATTTGGCAACAAAATCTCTCATAGGTTTTTACACTTCTTTCTTCATGTGAACCAGCTGGGCCAAGAGAGCATATTCGTCAAAAAGCATCCTTCATGGTCTGCTACTTGGTGATGGAACAAGCTGGCAAGTGATAGAACCAGTCGGATGCAGCCTCTTTCAATGTTTCAATAAAGAGGCAAATGGCTAAGTCTTCATGCTGGGCACCAAGAATACCACATGCAATCGTGAAGGCTGCAATATGGTCTTATGGGTGTTGTCTCCCTTCGCTAGTATACTTGGGAAAGTTCTTCCTTGAGCCTTCCGGAAGATGTAGGGGTCTAGCTAGGGCCAATGGCCCTATCATCGGTCCCTAAGGTGTTGTTGCCATTATCTTAAAACAACAAGACTAGAGGACTGAAAATTCTTGAAGACAATGAATCCTCAAGTCTCAATTATTATTCATAGGTTGCATGCAATGCATCAACGTTCCCCAGCGGAGTTGTCAAAAATTGTTGGCAAAATTTTATGTCGTATGCAAAACGTGTTATCTTGATAACAATATGTAGGACAAATTCCCTCCTCTATTGTGAGGGGAGGCACTCTTTTTCGAAATCGAAAACGAGTAAGAAGGAATGTATATAATATATACACTACACTAGATTACCGGGGTGGGATTTTACTCCTGGAGAAAGGAATGTAGGATGAGAAGAGGGGAGAAAGGGATGAGAAGGAGAGAGAGTGAAAGAGAATTGCATTTTGAATAAGTAAACACAGATCCTATTCTAGTTTGCAAGGAGACCATTTGGAATGAGAAACACTCATGGTTGGAATCCTACATGACTTTGAGTAATGAAAGGAAGCCAACACATGACATGAGATAAGATAAGATAAGATAAATATATTAAATGTTGAACAAATGACCACAAAAGTAGGTTAATGGGACTGCATCCATACAAAGAAGGTGAACAAGATTCCAGCCAGAAGACCAAAAGGTCCCTGAGAACACATGCTATAATCAAAGAGATACAGGCACAAAGTTGAGCAAAACCTCTTTTCATTTCCTCATCAAGATGAATACAAAGCTTCATACATTTCCCTCAACCAAGATCATGTACAAAATTCTGAATAGCACAAAGTATATCAAAAATCTCTTTAAATTTCCTGGCAATTCAGATTTCCAAGAGTCTCAAGAAGTGTCAAAGTAGCCTTTGACTATCTTTTGGAAAAAACAGAGTCTCCGCCCAAATCTTTGAAGAAATCTCCTGCAAGTGTCTCTCAAAGTAGCTCTCTATGATCAAGTCTTCATTTTGGTAATAAAATCATGGTTTACATAAATTAATTACATATTTACAACAAAAATATATAACTGCCACTTTGTGGCTCTTCAGCTTCCATGCACAACAAATTATTATGATTTCGGTGGTTATAAACTTCACATGTCAAGTAATTCATCCGTTATAGTTCTCTCTGGTTGACGAATCATTGCACCTTGGTGGTTATGATCTCCACATGGGTGTCACGTGGGCGGCGAGGTGGGGATGTGCCGGTGGTGCATGGGTGACACTAAGGAAAGGCCGTGCGGAAGTGTTGGGCATTATGAAGAGTGCAATAGGTAGAAGGCTATGTGTGATCCGCGGGCACGTGGTCAATTGGAGCTAGGATGGATTGCACATGCAAGGAGGTGGAGGAGGTGCTTGGCATGTGTGAGGCATAAGGGAAAGGATGGGCTCACGAGTACGTGAGAAGGTGAGAAACATGAGAATGTTGGGGAGATGCTTCGGTCATGTGGAAAGGCACAAGTTGTGGGTTTGTGTATGAGGATGAAGGGGCGCATGGTTTGTGAGGATAGCAAGGGAGGAAAAGGTCGTGAGGTTGATTTGAGATGAGAAGTGAGGAATGGTATGAGTGGGTGCCCAAAGTGAGTGGCGTGTAGTTGATCGAAGAGCTGTGTGGAGGGAGTGTGGAAGCAACAAGACTAGAAGTGGAGTTGTACTCAAAAAGGTGGCTTGCACAAAATAGAAATGGGAAGGAAAGACTCGTGGACAGTCTAAGTTGGTGAGGCCAGAAGAAGGCACGACTGGAAGAGAGAGCTACAAGACGCGGAAAGTGTGACAGTGCGGAGCGTGTTAGAATGGACACAGGATGGAGAGAGACCTATGTAGTGGAGAAGCCTATTGTGCACTCACAAAGAGTGAGACGTGGTGGCCGTGTAGGTTTGTGATGGGGAAGTACTGCACATGAGCACGAGATGAATGTCAACATGTAGGAGGAGAGACTCGAGGGACGCAAGGGTAGGGAAGGTCACACGGGTAGGAAGCACACAAAAAAAATGTAGTGGGATGGAGGTACACCTGCACGTGGGGAAAGCGAAGGGTAGCATGGGCCACAGAGAGCAAACGGGACAGGACCACATGGACACGGGTGAGGTTGGCGAGCACCAAGGGTTTTGCAAAGAAATAGATGCAAGCCAATGAAGGAGAGGCTTGTGTTTTGGAAGCGCCATGGAAGAGAGAGATTGGACACGTTAGAAAAAGTAGTGGCAAGGGCACACAGGTGCTAGGTAAAACACAAACAAAGGGAGTATATGAAGATGGGACAATTGTGGGCTGGTGGAAGCATGATCTATTGAGGACAAGGAGCGCACAAAGCCAATCTACGCGGGAGTTCTGCAAGATGGGAATTAGTGTGAAAGGGAGAACGTGTAAGTAGCTGTAGAAGTAGTGAGCATGGAGGAAGGAGAAGAAGGCATGACCAGGCAACATGCAGTGTGAAGGAAGAGGTGCGACTATGCGGGTGCAAGAAAAAAACAATACGGTGGTCAAAGGGCATGTGATAAGGAGGAAGCAACCTGTGGAGTGAGAGAATTTGGGCAGGATTGTATGTGTGGGAAGAAGACACAATGTGGGTGGGGAAGAAGAAAAATAAGCACGCTACGTGCACGTGGTGAAATGGAAGGAGACTGTGTGGGCAAGGCATGTAATGGAAGCTTGTTCCCATTTTAGTTTTCACACATGAGTGCGGGTGTCGAACAACCATGCTGCCCAACCTACTATAGACTTGGAATATCAACATAGGGATGAAGACAATTTGACCTAACGATTTCAAATGACCATTTTAGCTTTAAAGTTTTGACATTGGGGTTTGAAAATTATGGGGGGTCAACACAATGTTTGATTATGCACCGTTCTGAGGTTGAGATTGAGCATCATCTTTCTCAAAATCATTTTCATAACCAAATAACAATAGTGTCATCCATGCTACTTCTCCCTAATAAGTTCTAGAACTGTGACTACCACCAAATTGCTTAGAGCGGTTTTCTTCCTCAAACACTTGAAGACGCACAAGAACACCCAAAGAAGAATGTGCATTATTTGGAAAGAAAATGGTGTGTTTTCATCTGCTATAATATCCCTGCTAACAACGATCATGTCAGTGGAAACATCATGCAATCTATCAGCTCTAGATTTCTTACTATAGCTAGGACATAAATAATGCTTGCATTTTGCAATTAACTTGGTTCGTTTTTCCTTAGGAATTAAAGAACATGTAACAAAATTCAAAACATGTTAGCTAGATTTTCTGCACAGCTGAAAACCTAGGCAGTCATGAGATAAATCTCCCTCATTTACCGGTGAGGCTCTCGTGTAAGATTTTGTCAATTATATTTTCTAATATCTATTTGTTGGTTTTACTTTAACTGCGTAGGTCATGTACCATAGCTGGGCAATTTTGCAACAAGTAAGCATTTGTAAGGAATATGTGCAGGAGAGGGAAATAATTAAATACGAGAAGAAAGGAAAGGAGATGTGCAATCTAACCAATAGTTTGCAGAGTTGGTTTCATGCACATAGATAAAACAAATAGATCTTGAACTACAGAATTTAAAGCAAAGGAAATTTTCAAATCCAGGTCTAAGATAACACAAAGTTTATGCAAAGATTTAAAAAGAAACAAGAAACAAATACTCCATTGACACAAAGTTTTACGGAAACCTGCTTCCTTTCAATTCCTTAGCTTTCAGAAAGATATCAAGGGTTTCAGCTCAAAGTCTGGAACACAAGAATACTGATTACAAATTCCGATGCTTTAACCCGTATGTTCTTCCTTCGTTTATAGTGTATGGAGGGGAAAATACAAATAGGAAACTACAACTGAACTAGAACATGTGGAAGTTGAAAAGAAAACAACTGGCAACCTTTCTCCTAAAGTTCCTCTCTAAGTGACATGCATTTGGAGACTAAGTCAAGGTTGTGCACATCTGCCACTTATCTTAAAGAACCTTTTCAAATAACTTAAAGTAATGGCTTTTAAACCAATAACTTTAATCTTACAATTTTATCCGAGAACATAAGAAATAAGAGAAGAAATTAGATCTTCCAGTTGTAACACTTTATGCTTTCTTTTTGTTTTGATATTGAATATACTTGTTGAATATGTAATTCAACATCTTCCCATTTGTTTTAACAATAGCCTTTTTCTCGGTCCTGAACTGCAATAACTCTCTGGACTAGATTACACAAAAACGCCATATAGGTCCTCGTACCAGCCTGGAAATGTACTAGGTACTAGTACGAGGACTGGTACGCTATGGGTACATCCGGAAATGTACCCATAGACACAGGGTACGTTACGAGTAAGGCAAAGCCATCCCCGTAACGTACCCTGTGTCTGTGGGTACGTTTCTGGATGTACCCATCCAAAAAAAACTCACCAAAACATAAAAACTCGCCAAAGATAGCATTTCTTTCCTTTTTTGGATTTTTGGTGAAGAAAACACAAGGAGATAATAAAATTTGCCATTTTTGGAAAGGGTCCGGGAAGATGTAGCAGCAAAAACTTTCATGTGCCATAACTTTCATTTTGTGGCTCCGTTTTAGGTGCCATTTTCTCTAAAAGTGTATATTTTCTCGAGCTCTACACATTGATGGCAATATTTTTTTTATTTTCATAAAATCCATTTTTGCACCTTTTTGGACCAAGCAATTTCTTGCAATCTTTTGAAAGAATCATGAGCTTTGATCGCCTGTAGACAAATTAGTAATTAAAAATACTAGATAGCTTTCCAAAACTCGGCGAGCACTCGCCAAAACTCGGTGAGTATTCTCCCGTGCTCAGACTAATCGTCCCACCTGCCAGCTTGGATCCATATTTTTCCTGCTTAGTTATGATGTTTCGGGAAATATGCCAGACAATACTATCGTGCTGAGTGGATCAAGGAAGGTCACCATGAACAATCAAAACTTTTTGAATCTTATCATAGTCACTAAGATAAATAACTGTGATAGAGAAATATGAAGCAAATGGAGTTGCCATGTTCAACTCCTTCCTTTTAGATAATTTTTATTACCACACTTGTTTTCTTGATCATTTCCTTAGAATGTACAATCTAAATACTTATTTATTTTGAAAAGCAATGTATCAGTAATTTGATACTTTGTAAATTGATTTGTTATAGATGAGTGGTAAAAGACCTCTTCTGCTACTACATGATGTAATGTGAAAAGAAAGACTTCGCCAAATATAGGTGTAAATGCACCATGACTAAGTACTAAATTTCAATAAGTATGCAATGTATGAGAATTAAATTTCAATAAGTATGCAAATGCTTATTTAAATTTATAATTTATAATTTATACACACACACACACACACACACACATATATATAAAAATGTACCCAAAAGCGTACCATACCCGCGATTTTAAAATTTTTTCCATTTCAGCATACCGAAACCGTACCCGTACCCGTATCCATGCAGTCTAGCCTCTGGACAAAGTATCAATGCTTGCTTCCACTTCTTCTAAACTAGGCCCGAACTCTTTAATGTCTGATTGAAGTCTCGTCAACTTGCTAATTGAATTCACTGTGAAAGGCATGACAACTTTATCAATCTTTTTCTGAACCATTAAAAGCAATCCTTCGAGAGAAGCAGACAACTCGTTTGGAATGGTTCTTATAGAGTGAGAGATATCCCAACTACTTCCTCTTCGGTGAAAGCAACTACATTGTCTGGCAATGAAAATATCTTATCCTCGAGCAACTGCATTCTTTTCAGCATAAGCATGAGAATCTCTAAGCGGAAAGAAACTTCAAACTCCAGCTGCTTACTCTTTTCCACCAATCCTTCAGGCACAAGTTGCTCCGCAATCAGCACATCCTCTGGCAGCTTATTTATTTTAACCAAAATGTCCAGGTTACTTTCAGCCACTATATTTTCATCCACTATGCTTGTCATTAATTTCTTCAGCTGGGATAGTACCCCTTCCATAACTTCCAGACTAGCTGGTACCTCCTTGAGTTGTTTTGAAGCTTGATGAATGATTTGGCTTTTCCACTCATTAATAGCCTTGACTTGATTACCTGCATCCTCCACCTCTTCAATCAGATGATTACTCACCTCCTCATGTGCTAAAATTGGCTGAGAGGAAGGTTTGGCAACCTTGGCAATGATCTCACACAGTTGGGAAATCTGCTCCTGAAGTTTGGCTTTCTCTGCTTTCCTTTTGTCAAGCCCGAGGAATAAAGTGTTTATTAGTGTCTGTGTATCTTGCTTTAATCCTTTTGTGGTAGTCTGACCTAGTGGCACTTTGGTTACCTATATATCTGCTGCTGTGAGTTCTCCCTTCTTCTTTCCTTCGGCTGGAACTGACAACTCAACAAACTTCTACCCTGATTCTTCAATAATCAACCTTGAAGTTACCTTGGCAATTTTGGGTCTTCTATCTTTTCCGCCTAAACTCATGAGCAGCTGCAAGTCATGTTCTTCCAGGTTGATCTCTTCTCTAGCTTCTGGGACTGTCTGCAAAGCCAACCAGGATGAAAAATTACTTCTTGGGGAATGAGAAGTCACTAAGTGTACCGCCATCTCATGCTCAGACTCTGCTGCATCTGAATTTACCAAAGTATTGTGGCTGCCACCCTCTGAATTGTCCAAAGACAATGCTTTTTCAAACTTTGTCATTTGTGCTTTCAGCTTCTCTGCAGGGGGTGGTGAAGACCTTAGTGGCTGAGGAGAAAATACAAACGATGCTAGATTCAACAGAGGAATGATAACATCTACCTGAGGTTCTGGGGCTGCCGAAGTGCTGTGAGTTGATGCTAGATAAGCTTCGTTCGAAGGTAGTACTGGCACGATTGTTGTAGACTTACCTCTTCCAATACCTAAGACTTCCTGTATACTTTGAGCTTCTCTGGCCTCCTGCTACTTTCACCTTCGTGCTTTCTTTTGCTGGAGTCTCCTGCAATAAAGTTACCTGTGATCTGATTCATCAAAGCTTCGTCCATGCAATACCCTTTTGTCAGCAACCAGTTTGAGGTGTTAACCAGAACTATGGAAGACCTTTCCTCAATCATCTGACAACTACCTACGCTTTCCTGAAGAACAGCTCTATCTCATCCCATCTGATGGTATGTGTCAAGTATCACAGGCCCATCATCCGCAAGATCTGCAGGTATCCGTGTTAAACCATAATCAGACACTTGTTGCGTTGATAACCTGCGTAAATCTTTCTTTCTGACTTCATACCTGCTTCTGCACTTCATCCAAAAGTCTTCCAACAAAGGTACATGCGAATATTCCTGGGAGATTGTCTTCTTTACTATCCCATATGGATCAAAGTTCAATCGTGCTGGGAAGAACTCATGCTCATATCCAGAAAACATTTCTGCTTCGATTCCTCTAGCTTTATGGATGCTCTGACAGCTGTAATAACCCACTGTGACCGGAAAGCAACCTGTAGACTTGTGCCGCTTTGATTGTAAGTCATGCATCTCCACGAGCTGCCTGCACAACTCCATGATGACCCATTTGTCGCTTGGATACCTCGGCAACTTAATTGGTTCTCCTAAAAAGCCACTGACTCTGAGATACGTGAAGTCTACAAACTGGATGAAGATACAGCCATGTTGGGACACAGCTTCTTTGCTCACTCGGTTGGTCTTTAGATCACTATTTAATTTGCAGATGAATCCGTAGAAGAACCCATCGTTGACTACCTTGTAATCTTTGTGGCATTCAGGAACTGTCAACTGTGGGAAGCACTCAAAAATAGGATCTTTCGATAGTATGCCCCGTCTATCCAACTTGGAAAATATACCCTGCGAGTTTGTTGCATATACCAGGTATGAAGTCATTTTGAAGCTAAACGTCCACCTCACACTTCGTAGCTGCTCGCCGATGTTGTCACTGATGATCTCCGCCCAATTGATTATCGAATCAGCTTTGTTGATCTCAATGGTTCTCACGAAAGCATACATCCATGAGCGGAAGTTATGGGTATTGGCTTCTCCGTTTAACCTGCAAAGCAATTTAGTAATATCATCAACTTCCTGCACCAGATTGGATCGTGGAAGAGTCCTCGAGAACTTTGATGGAGATCTGGGCTTCTTCATGTATCTGCTATTCATTATGCCCACACAATCTGCTTTGTGCTTCTCCCATCTATTGCCAGCATCCAGCATGCTAATTGCAATCACCACTGGTCGTGTCGGAATCTTTAGACAATAATTAATAAATTGTGCATCCAGCTTGATTATTGTCTTTCCTGCAGCATCTCGAATTGTTCTGGAAAGAGGATGATATGACCTGGCACACTCCAGAACAAATTCAGGCAACTGAGCTGTAACTGGAAACGCTGAAGCTTGAATAATCCCGCTACTTCTAATTGCCCGCATGAGAGAAGTCCTTCCGGCTCTGGATCTGTCAATTAAATCAGTGATGGGTTCAGGGCCTATGTCTGTATCATTGATGTCAGCAAATCTGGAAGTTATGCATGATTTTGTTCATCCTTCTCTTTCATCACGCTTCATCATGGCTGGAACAATCTTTGTCTGAGCTCTTTTTCTTTTAATTCTACCGGAATCCCTTGTAATTGGATCAATTTGTGCAGATCTGGCAATTTCTTCAGATTCAGAAGATATATTCAATGTATCTGACATTGATTTGAACTTCCTTTCACTAATATGAGCACCTGTGATGAATACCTGCAATTAATTCAAACAAAGATGGAGTCCAGGGCATGAATACTTGATTTTTATCACCAAAATCTGCATATAAAGTTTGCTGCCCTAAAATTTGAGGCTTTGCTTGTATGCAAAGCAAGCAAAAATATTATTTAATTCACCTGGGCACATATACCAACATGCAGACACTCAAAATGATAAAAATTAGGCTATTCCAACCCTAGGCGCCAAAACTGGAAGCTTCCCGGCAATGGAAAATACTCTTTAATGCAAAATCCTCCTTCCTTTGGCGCCAAAACCTGTCTGGGCTGCAAACTTCATCAAAAAGAATTAACTGCTTCTCCCTTATGGCGTCCCATGCTTATATAACCATCTACATGCTATTTTTAATAATTGTCTTTCCCTATTTCTGGCAATTTAATTAATTAAAAGCCATGCCTCTTCATCCAATTTGGGCACCCAAGTATGCATGCTTCTGATTGTTTTTTTATGAATTTATTTTATTTATTTTAGCATGCATCCTTGACTTCTCTTTAGCTCATACTTGCATTGACTTTCCTTCTATTTATGGCGCCAAAACTGGATAGAAAAACAATTAATAAATATCATTAAATGCATGGTTTAATGCCAAGGTGGGTCGCACTTTTTGGCAAGGGAAACAACTAAAAATAAGAAGTCAACTTGATGGGAATTTCCACCCTGCACTGCAGCTCCAAAAATCCCATCTTTCACTTAAGTGATTTATCTTTCATCATGAGAATTTTTACCCTGCAAGGCAGGTAAGAAATTCCCGCCTGCCTGCCACTGCCGAAATTCCCACTGGCAGCTTAAATCATTCCTCCCAAAAAGTGTGACTTGCATGGAAAAGAGCATTCTTCTCAAAAATGCGACTTGCATGGGTGAATAAACTTCTTTGATGGGAAAAGTTAACTTGCTAGGCAGGCAAGAAATTCCCGCCGGTGCTTTAAGTGATTTTTTCTTTATAATGGGAATTTTCACCTTGCAAGGCAGGTAAAAAATTCCCCCCTCCTTGCCATCTCTAAAATTCCCATTGCAACTTAAGTGATTTTGACTTGATGGGAAAAAGTAACCTGCTAGGCAAGCAAGAAATTCCCGCTTGCCTGCCACTGCCAAAATTCCCATTGCAACTTAGATCTATTTATCCCAAAAAGTGCGACTTGCCTAGGAAAGACTTTTTCTGCTTAAATTCATCTTTTTTGGTCAGAAGTTTGCCTTCGGAGATTGACTTCTTCCATTGCTGAGGCCATGGATGACTTCCTGTTATTCTAGGCAATTAAACAGGTTATACAGAACAAAGAATGTATCAAGGGGAATTTAATTGACAAATTGCGGAGAAAACCGAAAACAAATGCAAAAAGAAATAAATAAAAACGAAAAACGTTTCTAGAAGTTGCAGACAATCACTCTGAATTCATTCCTGGTGAAAACCCTATTGAGATGTGAGAATACTGGCATGACAAACTTCAACAAGGTTGCAACCAGAGCACAATTTACTTTAAATGAGACTTTATTTATTTAATAAATAATTAAATAAAATTCCCGCAGACAAAACCTGGCAGAGGGATAAAATGAGTTTTAGCATCTGGGTATTTGCCGAAATTGGCTCATATGATTCACTGTGAATATCTTAACGTAATAGAATCAACTTCAGGCAATAAAAACACAAAATGACCCGTTAATTTAAAAAAAAGAACGAAATTTTTTAAGAGGGGTAGTCCCAGATTTCAAGGTGAAATCTAGGGACACCAAAACACCAAGATGGCTTACCTCCTTACCATTCTTCTTTTGGAGTGATGCTCCCCAAAGCCTTTGAGGGACTACAACGCAGTAGATACATTGATATATGCATTGCTTCCTCCCAATGCTTGTATGACACTCATACTGTGAAGCATACACCTGACCATCTCAACAACAGTTCCATTCCTCCTTTAACTACGCCATTATTCTGTGGGGTATAAGGAGTTGTGAGTTCTCGACTTATTTCCCCTTAGCAAAAATGATCTCAAACACCTTTGATGTAAATTTTCCCCTATGTCGGATTTCAAGGGCTTTATGTGTCTATAAGTTTGTTTTCGAAATTCAGAAACTGAGAAAAACAATCTGATATCTGCAAAAACTACACCCACTTTGTTTTGGAAAAGTCGTCAACCAATAAGAGAAAGTACTCACCTCCTGAAACTATTGACATATTCATTGGTCCACACAAATATCCATGCAATAGATCCAATACCCCACTTGCTCTCCAATCCTTGTTTGCTCTCTTTTCTAGTCACACCCTATACTTATATCCTGTTTCACCTGAATGGAAAGTAAACCAAGAACCATATTTTTTTAGCTGAGCTGACAAATTGCTGATAATTGAGGTGGTCATAATTTTCATCACAAAGTCTGTTGTTGTTTTCCTAGATTGGTAATGCATGAGATACATGTAAAATTGTGTTAACAAGCTTGAACAAGAACTTCTCAATATCACTGATTGTAATCATCCTATTATTGTTCACATCCACAATCAATGATTGCTGTAAAAGTTACACTACTCAAGGAATATCCAGGATTATACAAACATTCAAAATTGCGTGGAACATGAGATATTAACAACTTCATTGCATAAGGCAGCGCACAGTACAGTTATTTAGTACAAGGAAGACCTGTCATATTAGCTCCCCCAACAACACTCTTCTAATGGAGGCAACCTTGCTAATAATAACCCGATCATCCCACCACCACCTAGAGTTCCGAGAGCTCCTACCAAAGAATATGACCTCTTAGATCAACTTAAGAGCACTCATGCTCATATTTATATTTTCGAATTGCTTCAATAACCCACATACTTTACTTCTATTGTGGATACCTTTACAACTAGTGAAAGCCAAATTTATTTCAAGAATCTTTTTTACCATCATTGCACATAATTAAACAAAATCTACCTATTCACATTCAAGTTAAAATTTGATAACAAGGGATTAAAAGGGTAATTTTTGATAATGGCTTAGGCCTAAATATTTGCAACATAACCTTCTTACATGTCTTAGGCATATGCCTTGATCAATTGACCCCATCTGACACTCAAATTTGAGGCTTTGATAATGGCAACCGATAACTATTGGGTTTTATTACATTAGATATCACAATGGGGCTAAGAACACTTCCCAATTTTTTTTTTGAAGTCATGTAGAACAATCTCAATTATAATTTAGTCCTTGGACGACCATGGATTCATACCATGCGAGGAATTCCTTCTACAGTACATCATTATTACAAATTTATACAATATAATATATTCTATACCTACACAAGAGTTCGTTCAAAATTTCAAAACATCAAGCTTGGGCAACAAAGCCTCCACTTCAACCCATCCCATCAGGATTTTAGCCCCTGATGAAATTTGTGACAATAGTAATTCTATAGCTAATCTTCAAGATTCAAATTCTATATTTTGTATGCCCCAACAACATGGTAGGCCAACTAAATCTGCTCGCCCACCTGAGTATCAATATAAAGTGAAAAACATTATCAGTAACACAATACCATAACATCCATGTTGCCACCTATAACTATTAAACAAAATTACGGTTTTAGATATGCATGTGCACAAAAAATGGGGTACAAAGGACTTTGATTACGGAAAAATGAACAAGGTATTACTGAGCCAATTCAATTAAGCCAAACAAAAGGTAAGCAATGCTTAATATTTCAAGAAGACAAACCATATAATATTCTTTTTGAAATAGATCATGTATTACTTAACTACACACGATGATATGCCCCTTAAACGGACATTCCATAGTCACCATGGTTTTGTCAGGTTGTCATAAACCCATGATCAAGAAGTTAATCATGTTGATTCCCTATCATTAGTTTTCCTCGATCGCATAGATGTGAAAGGAACTATGTAATAAATAGAACAATGGGACTTGATAGTGTTATAGATTAGAAAGACCATTGAGTGAAAGGGAAATCCAACATTTGAAATCATGTAGAGTCATGTGTATCCTACATCATGCTCATATACCTCGTCAAAAAGCACATGTATAGAAATTAGCATATGACATCTATCAAATCGCGTGACAAACAACATATGTAAAGTAGAAAACTAGTAACTCAAGCTATGCTTAGGGCATGATTTTGTATTTTGAGAATATGTTATGTGACATGTCCCCTTGTCCAAACTAATTCGTTTTGGAGATTTCTAGCCCACTCCACTTCCCATGGGCAAGAAGGAAGTGAACAATGGAAGTGTTTGTCATGTTGTTTAGTCTTTTTCGTGAGCATTTGCATTCTTCTTTCATAGTTTCTCTCGTAAGTCAGGTCGGCTGGGTTGAAGAGGTGAAAAGCCAAAGATAAAATTAAAAGCAAACATCCGAATGAGGTTGGTCATGGGGGGAAGAATCCCTAATTGGTTATGGCGCCACCAAAAGGGTATATTGGGGGTCGCTTGGACTCATTTTGGGCATCTATCTTGTCAAAAAAATATACTTGCTTGGTTTTTGGGTTGATTACTCAATTCCTTTCCACTAGAGGGCGAAAATCCTTTGGTGTGGCTTACAAGGAGGATGAAACCCTTCCTTGTTCAAATTGAAGAACGGAAAATCTTCAATTGGTGGTTCCTAAGGTATTCAAGGAAGGTGATGTTGCTAGTTTTCAGCTAGGGTTTGATAGAGGAAGAGCTACTAAAGTTTTTACATCAATTTTGGACCCTCTCTTTGGGTAGCGACTTGGCTGGAGGAGGATTTGAGTGTCTTCTAGGGCACATCTTGGCAATTGGAGTTGATGTTCATCTTCCTCATAATTTATAAGGCTAATTTTACACTTTTATGATATTTTTGGGGATTGGAATCTCCATTTCCAGCCCTTGTTGTGAGCTGTATTTCTACTGTCATTTATTTAATTATAGTTAGGTATAATTTCATAATTTGCACATGTTTTGAAGGACTTTGGCTTGATGTCTATTCCATTGATCGAATACAATATTTAGGAGGATTTATACACCTATTTTATGATATTTTACACTTTTATGATATTTTTGGGGATTGGAATCTCCATTTCCAGCCCTTGTTGTGAGCTGTATTTCTACTGTCATTTATTTAATTATAGTTAGGTATAATTTCATAATTTGCACATGTTTTGAAGGACTTTGGCTTGATGTCTATTCCATTGATCGAATACAATATTTAGGAGGATTTATACACCTATTTTTAGCTTGTTTGGAGGGTGTTTGATGCCCCAAAAATATAGATTCAATTCAGTGCTAGGGTTTCCTATATTTTCAAAACTATTGTTATAAAAATCAGATTACTCTCATTTGGGTTTGTGCTATTTCCCTTTTTTTCAGTTTCAGCCCTAGAAAGGGACATTACAAAATATTTGCTTTATTTTTGAAATATTTTGGTTTATTTGCTTTTTTTATAATGTTTGTTGAAATTGTTTGAAAGTGAGTTATTTGATGACAAATTCATATGGATAGGGAAGATTGAGTCCTATTCCCGAATGATAGTCTAAATTGGTATTATGTGCCACATCACTAGAATGTCCATAAGTAGGAGAACGTGTAAGATGGACCATTGGAGGAGGTGTATGCCTCGATGGAGTATTGGGTGAGATAGGAGATTACATCACTTTAAGCTTAGGTTGTAGGACTTGTTTCTTTGATAGTAATGCTCAATGAGAATCCATTAAATTAGATTTTCATGATTTTGATTGTGGTTTATGTTGAGTATATGATAGTACATGCATGCCTGCCACTTGATTAGAAATTGGTTGAATTGATTGAGCGAGTATAGGGTGTGTTGACTAGTGTTATGTGCACACCAATAAAATATTAAAAAATAGCGAAAATGGAATCTTAATACCTTTCTCCCACTCGTTTTAGAACTCTAATTGGACATATGTATTCAAGGTACGAAGTAGTCTAGGACGTACAACTTCAGTTGGGAAATATGTGACCTTGTGTTAATCTTTGGAGGGACTAGTGTATTTGGGAAAACCACCTATTGTGGTTTCACTCTCTTGGATTCAAACAACCCTACTTTGAGTTTTAGCTTAGCCTATGGATATTCACAATTATCTAATCCTAACTATAAGCGATTGGGACTTAAAAAAAAATGAAAAAAGAAGAGAAGGGTAGGGCAGAGTAGGGAACTAAAGTCTCTTTCTATCAATAAGCACAATCAACACCTTTTATCTTAAGCTGAACCACACTAAAACCAAAGCAAACAAGAAATAGTTTCAACTCAATTCTTTATAAGCTTCAGGAAATTAGTCAAAGTAAACCACACAAAGAATCATCACTCTACATCATCTAAGTAAATACCATAGTCTATTCACAAAGCATATATCAAAGAGCTAAGTCACAAGGTTTGAGTTCAAGTTCGATGAGGATAAAATTCGGTTGAAGTTTGACATTAGATAAAGTTCGAAAAAAATTCACCATTGAGTTCGACTATATATAAAATAAAAATAAAAATAGTTATAGATATTTATATAAATTTAAAATATAAATATAAATAAAATAAAGATTAAAAACAAATAATTAAAAAATAAAATATTAATACATATTAAATATGTATTTGTAAGGATATATAAAAAAAATCAAATAAAAACATAACTTTAAAAATCTTTTAAAATATCAGAATTAACATCTAAAATAAAATAAGAATAACGAATGAATAAAAAATAAAATAAAAAGAAAATCACAATAAACTGAAAGCAATTTTGTGAGCTCTTGCACAACATCGAAGTTCAAACAACGAACTCGATATTTACGTAGTTCTCCTGATTTGTGATGAACTCTTGAGCTTGGCCCAGCCCTGTGGGCTATGGGATGATGATGTGGGCTATGTCGTTATGGGATGTGCATATAAAGAAATCCTGCCTTGGAAACCCTGTGTTGTGATGGGCTGTGTCGTGATGGGATGTGAACGAACACATCCATGCAATTCCTTAAGCCGGGCCACATGTTGTCAGTGTCACCCATGATTGCCTCCATGGCATATGACCTGCACACCTGTAGAAACCCTCACGAACTACAACGAATTTGAGCGAATTTATTGCTTCCAGATTTTAATCCCCGAATTTCAAATTTTTAGGTACAAATTCGGCGAACCTTGTGACATAGTTAGAGAGTAATTAACTTAACTATTGTCGAAGCTAACCAGATTTCACACTAACAAAGCAATGTTCACTTGCCAATATTTATAAATCACCTAAACCTGCAAAACTGCAAAGCACATCCACAAATCTAAGCACAAGAGACACTAACCAATGAAACTAAGGTTAGCATAGCTCAAACTCATTAGATTGCAAAATTCAGCTGAGAATTGAATTGCAAACTTTACCTAATAAGAAAAAGAGATTTCTGTCTAAGACCAAGACATGAATCAACAATTAAAACAATTCACAACTCACAAACACCGTGTAAAGCTCCAAATTCTTTCTTTGTATTGATCTACAACTGTCAAGATTTTTACAATAAATTTTATTGCTTTTATTGAGCAATGGGATTTATCCACATTCTTTGCATGTCTTGGAACACCTAAAAAACAAATGAATCTAGAACAACTAAAATTAGGACAATTAAAGCTAATTACAGGAACATGCTCCCATAATTTATAATAAATTGCCCACCAAAAATAAACTCTCTGATTTAAAACATGATTCAACTTCCAGTTTGACTAATCAAAACTAGTAGTCTCTTGTTTGCATGAAAATAACTCTCAAAAGCTTAATAATAGACTTCAATTGATTAAAATCCCCAAAACAGCCTATCTCTGTTTATCCTATGCTTTTCCAAATCATAGCATAAATTTAGACTTCAATCAATTTTTAGCTATCCCCTGCTATAACCTGCATGTGCGTTTGACTCTATTTTGACCAAAAATAGCTCCAATTTTGGTCTTAGATCTTTGTTTGGTCGTTTATTCTTATCCACGGACCACTCTGTGTTATTACCAGTCTCTTGTAGCTTTGATAAACTTTAGCTTTTTAATCTAACTTTAGCTTCTAAATTTATGACTTTGCTTGCCACGTGTTTGCATCCATGAATCTCAAGATCTTAGGGTATGTTTGTTTGAACTTTGAAGTACCTTTTATGAATTTTCACCTTTGGAAACTAAGGGCACATGAACTGGTCCACTTGGATTCTCGTCGTGATTTTGCAAAGTTCCTCCTTGTCCCTTTGATATTACTTTTGTGAAACTTTCGAGACCACGAGACCCCGAGGTGAAAATATGTGTATCGATCTTTAAATATTGGATTCTTGGAACTCTCGGGCCATTTTTTCCTCTTTGTGAATACTGTTAATTTTCACCATAACTTTGAAATTCTCAAGGTCCATGCTAAATATGCTCATCTCAGCCTCTTGGGTTCTTGGGGACCTTAAGTTTCATTGACCTTTGATTTTTTTAGTTGCAAATATTAGAGGTGACACCACGTGTTTTGTCTGCTTCGGTGTACACTACAAAAACAACACTATACCCGTGAAAAGAACTTTTATTTGTGAAAAAATGAAACAAGCCAAATCAAATTTTAAACGAGCTTGCTTAATAATAAAAAGAGACCAATCACGAAGCCTCGGGTTATTAGAACTCCTAAAAATGAATGTGAAATGTATAATCATTGAGCTTAGAGCCTGAAATCACGTGATCAGTTGACTTTTGAAAATTTAAATCATAATTAACACTCAAATAAATCAACAACACAAGTCACCCTGCGTTGTTATAAAATTTTGGCTTTGGTCCACCGTACTCTTCCTTCACCAATGTCTAACATGTGAGTTGTATCGGTTCAATCACTAACTTCGGGTCTCCGTATTGTCCTTGTCCTCCGATTGTTGACAAGTGGGTTGGATCGGTGAACCTGTATACAATAAGATTTTGGAATCTTGAGCTCACCTCAATTTTCGCCATATTCCAATTTGCGCCACGTGTCTAGGGAGGACACTTTGGTGTGAATCGATGCATTTCTTTAAATCAAGATAGAGCTTGCCGATGAGGTTAAAGTTGATGGTCTCAACTTAGTGCAAAGTTAAAATTTTGGCTGTCTATGAACGTCTTTAAGCCATTTTGACTTGAAAAAGTTTGTCTTCTGGTTTTTTATCCTCTTTTGTTTGCACACATCATAAACACTCAACCACACTATGAAGACTTATTTTAAAGATAAAAATAAGAGTTTAAACCTGAAGCAAAGCAATGTTTAAACTTTGAAAGCATGGCAAGATTATAACATGTTAAAAATTGTTGTTTTCATGGTTTTAATCAAACTGCAAAGGCCAGAGACCTTTCAATCATATTAGAGAGCTTATAAAACTCAGTTTTATAACTGTTGAATAAGAATGGGGCTCCATTTTCTTTGTAAGAGGGATGGGGATGTGTTGGGCACAACAGGTTGTTTGATCGTTTTTGTACAAGGAATAGAATCAAAAGTAACAACTAGAAGTGGCAAAGGAAACTCATAAGGGATGCCCTAAACTTTGACAAGCTCATTACAATAGATGTCATTTTTCCTTTTTGCAATAATTCCTCAAAGTCATTTCACGTAATACTAAGTTTCAAAGTAAACAAGGTTAAAATATCTTACTACTTATACAATGTCATTTTTCCTTTTTGCATACAACTGAGAAAATCAAATTACACACTAGTTATCACTTCAGATTTTAACTAGAAAATCAGTGTTTGGCCCGAGCAACAATTGTGAACATAGTTGAGTGTTTAAGTAGTTTGAATTGGCTGTTTAAGGCTCAGTTTCCCTGGTTAAGGTGAGTGATTGTTATAGCAGTCAGCCAGGTTCAAGTTCCTGTGGGGACTTCAATGATCACAGCAGCTGTGCCTGCTGATGGCACTGACCGCCCATTTAAGCTGGTGTTAAGTGGAAATTAGCAGGAATACCTGCCGCTGGTACTCTATGACCCGACCTGATCCTGTCCTATACTGGCTTGGTTGTAATCTACGGCCTAAAAATTGTGGGAATAAGGTCCCTGGTTGTGACCTTACCAGATGGACCAGTTACCTCCCCAATTTACCAATTAAAAAAAAGTAGCCTGATTTGGGTGGATTTACACAGGAGTATGTGTCCTATGGTATTATCCTATTTTGAATGGAACTCTTCCTTTTTGGTCCTCATCTCCTGTGAAGGCTATACTATCATTTGTGTATTTGTGCTGCTGATTATTTCCTCTATAAGTTACTTTTGTGCGACAGTTGGGATTATTGCTGACCTAACACATGGGTAATGAGCACTCTCCTGTTTTTCCTCTTATTATAAGTAGAGGGCACTACTTCGATATTCTTATATTCATTTCTAGGTCATAACACAATTGTGGGTTTTCTTTCTTTTTAGATTATAAATCATTTTTCTCATTTCAATGAAAATAAACTAGAATCTATGCAATGCACTTACTTTTATATGCACATCTGGTTTAGAGAGAATTCCATCACCTTTCTGCCAAGCCAACTCAAATCTTTTAGATTAAAATCTAAATATTGAATCTAGTTGGATGTATTGTCTAAAAGACTTGTTGGTTCGAAAATTTGTCGGTTGGGCAGATTTATGGATAGACGAGCCAGCAGTGTGCAGGGCATAGCCCCTCTTTGAGTCAGCAAAGCAAAACTAGTTTATTGCTATTCTACCAGCAGGAATTTGTGCAAGTCTCACAATATTCTGCCTTCGGGGGTTTGGGATCTCATCCTAGTAGGGTGTTTCCGACTGCGGAAAGAAAGGAATGAAAGAGAGGATGAAGAAAGATCAGGTCCGAAGGAAGAAAAGAAATGAATTCCAAGGAAGAAAGGTCAGAGGGTTTATGTTTTGGGATTGGTAGTAAACAGAGCCAAACCTACTTGCATAAACGAACAAAGCAATACTGATGAATAAATGACAATAAAACAGAAGTAGATTCAACAGAATAAACACACAGATCTGACATAAGAAAGATCAAATGCAAATAACACACGTATTCAGCACAAAGTCAAAATATTTGTATTAATATTCCTTTCTGTTACAAAAAGCTCAAAGTCTTTTCTCCTTACTTCTATTTTTCATCTGAAAGATATCCACTACTCCAATATAACAAGTATTGGAGTATTTATAGAAGGAGAAGAAAGAAGGCAAAAAGGAACCAACCACCTATTTACAAAATATCTACAAAATATCTCAAAGTCATGTTGACTTTTGACAACTTGATGGATGACATCATCCCATGGTGCAACATGGATGATGTCATCATTTGTGCCAACATACTCTAGATATTTTACAAAAAAGAACGCCAAAGGAGAGAGAGAAGAAGAAAAAGAAACTATTCATCGTTGTCGTCCTCCTGCGGCCGAAAGGGGGTATCCTGCTTCTGATGCTGCTCGGTTGACGAGATGTGGAATTGGGCACGGTATTCCATGAACTTGCTGATCATAGGCTCTAGTTGATCCTGGGAAGGATCCTTGTGTCGCTCGCTGATCGCCTCGTAAGTCTCCCGCTCGTCTATGAGCTTCTCTGGGAGTTTGGAATATTCTTTCTCTGCTTCTATGAGGAAACCGATGAAGTCCTGACAGGCCAGCAGGTTATTGATGGACTCTGCGTCAAAAGTGACCTCTGGCCTCAGCCCTTGCGAAACGATCTCCTTGAAAATCTGAATGGTTTCATCAACCTTCCTTAAGGCGAAAGGAGTAAGCAACCCTGGGGACATATTGAGAATGATCTGTTCCATTTGGTGCATTGCGTCCAGGGCTTCTTCCTTTACCTTATCGATCTTTTCAAGGACGAATTCTAGTTGATCCATCCGGTAATCCAGAGTGGAAAGGACTTTATTGAGGGCCCTGGGATGACTGAAAACGCCGAACTTGACCAGATTTTTGACTGAACAGTCGAACATTTGTTGAAAGGTCTCATGTTGCAGCCTAGCATGGTCTAGCTCTTCTGATACGGGTCCCGCTAACGCTTGGAGCTCTTTATTCGCCTTGTTGATGTTCAGATACAAATCAGTGAACTTGGCGATTACTTTTTCATTGTCTTTGAGGATCTGGCTCCTCCAAGCGGAAACGGCCATACCTTGCTCGCCGATCTTTGCATATTCATTAATTTTATCCTGACTCAGAGGCTCAGGAGTCTCGGCGGCAGTTGTGGGAGGTGCACTGCCCATCTTCTGTAAGGCGTGGAGCAGATGTTTATTTTGCTCTTTCAATAGCCTTTTCTCTTCTTTTGCTTCTTGAAGCTTCTTGCAGAGGGCGTCAACTGCAGATAGGGCCTCTCCCTGAAGGCTTTCAGAAGACGTACCCATCGTGACTTGAGTCACTGTATAATCTGTCGGAGACAGATCCTTTTTATCCTTTAGAGGATTGAGGTATGTGATCTCCATTACCCTCTCTCCCGAAGCACTCTGAGAGAAGTGTGTGACGGGTTTCTGCTTCTTTGCCCCTTTTGACGGGATTACGGAGAAGTCCATCGGAGCGATGGGAACTTTCCTTTTCTGAAGCTGCAGCGTAAACAACATAGGAATTCATGTAGAACCTCCCCGTTGTGGGGAATTGTTGCAGCTGCTCCGATATCGTGCTGCTTATGATTTCTGCCCACTCAAAGTGTTGATCGGGCATATTTTTGTTCATTGTTTCTAAATACCACAGCATCCATTTGTGGAAAAAGTGGGTGTCAGGAAGCGTAAACACCCTGCTCAGGAACGTGATGGTGTCACTGAGCTCCTCTGAAAAATCACTGCGGTGAATGATTTGTGGCCAACGGGTCACCACCTTTTTATTTTTCAAATATACCTCGTTCATCAGCTGCATGCACTGATCTTCATTGTCGTCCCAGGCCTTAACACAGTCTTCTTGGCTGACGGCCACAAAGTGCCGGTGATGAGGAATGCCGAGTATTATTTCAAAGTGGCGGGCAGTGAGGTTGATTATGACCTCGCCCTTCTCATTTACGACACATCTTGTGTCTTTATTGTAGCACCAGGCAACCACCATCATAAATTCATTGTTAATAGCACTGACTGGGATTCCTCTAGCAAGGTGCAGGGCACTGCCTATCAGCTTGTCCATCCATTCTTGTGACCTTCTGAGTCTTGACCCAGAACTCCTCCATGTCAATATGATCCAGCTCTGAGTCTCTGATGTCCAGGTCACATTCGGCCTGGGATTCGGACATTCTGACCCTTTGATACTTATACTTCATTTCTTCTTCTGTGAGCTTGGCCTTGCCTTTGGATTTGGTAGGTCTCTTGCTTGATGTTGACATATGTTTTTCTGAACTTAGCTGCTGATCTGCAAGAATAAGAAGTGAAACCCAATTGAAGAAAGCCGTGTCAGCTGTTTGATTTTCCATTGAAATGCTGACAGAAGAAAGAGTTAGCAATTTTGAGGCCTCAGGGCGCAGGGCGCATGAATACTGCAGGCTATAGGGCTAAATAGGTAAGGCGCACGGGAAATGGCTGCTGCAAGGGGTAAATCAGCGCCAAAGGGCGCATGGCGCATAGACACTGCAGGGTGCATTCTTTGTTGTTGTAAGCACAAGTGCGCGTGCGCTATGTGTATGCATTTTGTAAAGGGCGCACGAATTCTTTATGTTACATGGAACTTCGGTGCGCCAAAGGCGCATATAAGGTTTGTGTAACATATGCTTTTTGCGCACTTAAGGGAACTTGGCGCGGCGCATGAAAGGTTTGCATGACACAATGTTGTCGCAATGGTGGATGCGCCTGCGCCGTTTATAGCTTTGCACTTGGCGCATATGAAAAGATTGTTACATGGATGTAGGGTGTGCCAATGGCGTGAATTTGTAATGTTGCAATCAAGTTTGATGCGCCAAGAGGGCGCACGGGAAGCGTTTGCAGCAAGTGGGGGAAGTGCGCCATGAGGGCGCGGCTATTCTTTGTGTAACAGGGGCGACAGATGCGCCATTGGCGCAACTGTTCTTCATGTTGCAGAGTGCGCCAATGCGCTGAAGGAGAAGGAAAATACAATTTCCTTTTAAGCTTTGATTCTCTCAGAGGGGTTTCACATATGGTTAAGCTTGTTCTTAGGGTCGTTTGGGCGATGAAGAGGCTTAATACCAACATGCTTGAGTAATCATTTTTAGGACAGAGTCCCCTCCCCAGCAGATCTGGAAAGAGGGGAGGAGAACATGAGGAAGAATGGAAAAGAGAGCAGCAAGGGGGAAAGAAGATGATTTCTCGTCTTTCCAATCCAAACTGAACCAAATAGCATCCAAAAACCTCAAAAACAAAACCCACAAAAGAAAGAAGGCCACTTACCTGGATAAATAGCAAAGAACGTGCAAACGAGTCCACAAATCAATTCGAAAGCGACAGGCTGGTGCGCAGACAGGTACAGAGAAAATCACGTGATTTCCGTTGGTGATAATGACAGCGCAGACGCGCCTATTTATAGGCGAGGTAGCAATAAATGCGCCACCAACTTTTCAAGTGGCGCACCAAGAGAGCTGTCGACACAAGAAAACATGCGCCCTTTGGCGCACCAAAAGGCTTGTCAACACGAAGATATGTGCGCCCTTGGCGCACCGAAAGTGGTGTTGACAGAGGAATATGTGTGCCCTTGGCGCACCAAAAAGTGGCGCAACAAATGATCTGCTGACAGGAGAAAGCATGCGCCAAGGGATTTAAAGGGGGCACATGAACATTTGATGTTGCATAGTGATTATATGCGCCCGCCCAAAAAGACCAAAAACGGCTAAGTTCGGAAAACTAGATTTCCCGGGAAGGGATTTTGCAACGTTCCGAACGCAAGGGATCCCCGACGAGGGATCGGAACAAAATTTTCGGTATGGTTATCAGTAAAATTGCTCTTGCCAATTTTACAGGATAACAAGACTAAAAGTAACTTGAGCATTTGGTGAAATTTCAGTTACCCCTGTGCAGTGTGAATTGACAATTACACATTGTGGCAGGACTGTCTTTACTTACTTTTGGATATATTCACATCGGGTGTTGGTACTTTCCTATTTATATAAATTCATTATTAGATTGAGTCAGAGAAGATGCTTATTGTTTAGAATGTCGTAACACTTGGGCTTTCTGCATGAAATTATTATTTTTTTTGACATTTTCTGGCAGAACTGCCTTTACTTGTTTTCATATATTTCTAGATTGGTTTGTGTTTTGTTTTTTTATTTATACAAAATCATCATGAAATAAGAAAATCCCTAGGATTTAGATTGTGATGCCATGATCATTTGTTAACACTTGGACTTTTTGCAGGATATAATTGACTTTTTTGTGCAACACATGGTCAACGATCGTGTGGGTGTTATTTGTAATGCACATGTTGTTCAGGCAGATCTGAGTGATCGCAGTGCACTCGATGAAAATTGTCTTGAACTTGCACGGTTGGCATCCATGGCTGTAGACTTCCCCAAAACTGGAAAGGTAGCAGTGATGCCACACAATCTGAGACCCAAGCAATATCCAGATTTTATGGACAAAGAGGATTCAGTTTGCTATAAGTCAGAAAAGATTTTAGGTAAACTGTATCGCCAAGTGAAAGAAATGTGTCCAAAAGAGGTTGATGAACAAAAATGTTGTGTTGAATTTGAAACATTGCCTTACGACAATGATTTAGAAGTCAGTGGATTTGAAGAATATATTGAAGAAGCTTGGCAATTCAAATGTTCGTATGATAGACAACTTCAGGCTTTGTTAGGTCAGTTCAATGTTAGAAAAGAAGGGGAGGTAGTCACTGGACGGATTTCTTCCATCTCCAAATACAATAGCAGGCGGCAGGGTGAAATGAAGAAGAGGTTGCAGCATGCATACAGAGGTTTGCGAAAAGAGTTCAGGTTGATTTTTGAGGGTTCAAGAAATTGTCAAAATCTGGAGCCTTGTGAACAGTCAAAATATGAAGCCAAAGCATGTGCATGGTACCATGTAACCTATCATCCAACATGGGTGCCAAAGACTATTGAACACCTAACAGAACCAGGTGATTCTCCCACTGGTCCTCTTCTGAGTTTTGCATGGATTAGTGTTGATTACTTAGCCCAAGTAAAGTTGCGGAAGCTCAGTCCGAATGTTGATTACAGTATAGCAATCAGATCATTAATACCATCTTTCTGGTTAGTAAGCCATAAGTAAAAGAGTCATATGAGGCTATCTTCCTTTGCTACATATCCATTGGCATACAAAGCATATCGGTTTCAAGTATAGTTACTGCTTATTAGGGGATGCAGGGTATGGGTACTGATACAGCTTTATTATATATAGTCACCAGAAGATGTGTGTATGGTGACAGGGAAGCCAGCTATGTTACTACACTGGAGTTTCCTGGTAATTGGTTTTAAGTATGTGAGTTATTTTGCTGCCATCTTTAGTAGAAAAACATGGGGTGGTGGGGAGGGAACTCACATAAACTGCCATTGGTCAGGAAGGCCACTCTGCCATTATATAAGTCCAGACTTTGCTGCTTGTGCAAGAGATGTTTTAATCACTATATGTAAATTGTTGTTCAATGTATGTTTTTAGTACAATTAATATATTTTTGTCATTCATGCAATTAATGTGATTTCCTAATTATTTCTGTCTTGTATTATAATATTTCTTTGTTAGCTATTTATCTATTTTATTTTATTCTGATTGATAATTGAAATTTTCTTCATGGAGATTTTGGGTTAACAATATCTGTTGATAAACTATTCCTTCTCTTATGCAAGAAGGCAACGATGTATATATAAGTCCAGAAGGCGGTGGGGAGGGAACTCACATAAACTGCCATTGGTCAGGAAGGCCACTCTGCCATTATATAAGTCCAGACTTTGCTGCTTGTGCAAGAGATGTTTTAATCACTATATGTAAATTGTTGTTCAATGTATGTTTTTAGTGCAATTAATATATTTTTGTCATTCATGTGATTAATGTGATTTCCTAATTATTTCTGTCGTGTATTATAATATTTCTTTGTTAGCTATTTATCTATTTTATTTTATTCTGATTGATAAGTTGAAATTTTCCTTCATGGAGATTTTGGGTTAACAATATCTGTTGATAAACTATTCCTTCTCTTATGCAAGAAGGCAACGATGTATATATAAGTCCAGAAGGCGGTGGGGAGGGAACTCACATAAACTGCCATTGGTCAGGAAGGCCACTCTGCCATTATATAAGTCCAGACTTTGCTGCTTGTGCAAGAGATGTTTTAATCACTATATGTAAATTGTTGTTCAATGTATGTTTTTAGTACAATTAATATATTTTTGTCATTCATGTGATTAATGTGATTTCCTAATTATTTCTGTCTTGTATTATAATATTTCTTTGTTAGCTATTTATCTATTTTATTTTATTCTGATTGATAAGTTGAAATTTTCCTTCATGGAGATTTTGGGTTAACAATATCTGTTGATAAACTATTCCTTCTCTTATGCAAGAAGGCAACAATGTATATATATCCTCTCCACATTTCAGATATAGTGGTTTCAATTAAAATTTAGTTTCCTTACCTTGGGACCATTATTCCCTTGGTCTCCCGCCAAATAATACTGTGTTTTTAGTTGTTATTATAGTGTATATGTTTTTGTTTTTAAAGATTCTTCTTAGTTACAAATTAGATGTTCTGCACTATTATTGATAAGTTGAAATTTTCCTTCATGGAGATTGTGGGTTAACAATATCTGTTTATAATCTATTCCTTCTCTTATGCAAGAAGGCAACGATGTATATATATCCTCTCCACATTTCAGATATAGTGGTTTCAATTAAAATTTAGTTTCCTTACCTTAGGACCATTATTCCCCTGGTCTCCCGCCAAATAATACTGTGTTTTTAGTTGTTATTATAGTGTATATGTTTTTGTTTTTAAAGATTCTTCTTAGTTACAAATTAGATGTTCTGCACTATTCTTGAAGAAGTAGTTTTTTAGACAAATTGTAAGTTGTTTATTATAATTTCTGAGTTTGAGCGATGAACAATGATATGTTTATCTTCAAACATTCAGATTGGCCTATTACATCACTTATTAAACGAATCATTGCAAGTTCTATCTTGGTAGATAAGTTGAAATTTTACTTATAAAATGACATTAATGCCTATCACCACCTACCCCCATTGTAGTCACAGCTTGAATGTCAGACACTGGTCAATGTCACTTATGAAATGTGTAATTGCAAGTTCTATTTTGGTTGATAAGTTGGATTTTTCTTTATAAAAATAGCATTAACGCCTATCCACCACTTTTTCCCATTATCGTCAGCTTGAATTCGAGACAACAGTAAGGATTTCTGATATGGGTTGAGTGAACAGGTGGCTATGATAAACAAAGTCATGACAAAGAATAGTGAATAGGGTGCAAATATAAATATTTAAGGATCAAGAGCAAAATGTTTGTTGGCAGAAGGCTTAAAAATGAGAAGTCACTTAATAAAAAGTGTTCACACATGTAGTCTGCAGTACTTCTGTTTATTCATCTCTTATTTTTGAAAATTTCCACTCTTTAATTCTTAGAACTTCTTCCACACTTCCTTAATTTTGTTTTTTACCATAATATATGAAAAAAACAAGTAACTAAAAAGGATTCCATGTATGATTTCATGTGGGTTTACGTGTGTCTTAGATGAAGTTATAAAAAGACAAATTAAATGAAGGTGAATAAAATTAAAATTAAAATGTTATCATATGCTCTCACTAATATGGCCTTTTTTAATAAACCTTTGATAAATGCAAACAATAATTGAGATAAATGTGAACATATCCTTTCAAGTTTCCAAACTAGTCAACTAGTATGGACATTCGAAATTCTTGTTTTAAAAATCATTTGTTATTCCACCTATGTCTAAATTTTTCTTTTGTCATGGTTGCTTTGATCCAAAGTATTTTAGTAAGAGTTATTGTGGTAAATAACGTGGACAGAGGAAATCATTCACTTTTATTTTCTAAAAACTTGGGTGTTATTTTAAAACTTCAACCCACAATTAGATTTGGAGTGTTAAGTCAGCCCTATAAAAATAAATAAGTTGTTCCTTACATTGTAATTGAATAGATCTTTGCCCTCATTAGTTATGTTGTCCATACTTGACATGGGAAATGCTGCCAACCACAACATCATTGTTCCAAACATGGACTTTTAACAAATTTTTTGGTGTCATTGTTGTTATGTATTCTTTTTCCTCTTTGCTTGATACTTATGATTTGTGATGGTATTAGAGTCTGGTTGTAAAAATCTCTCATCATAATAAAATCTTTATTTCAATGTCTTTGTTTCTCTTCATATCTGTTTTAACAATACTTGTTCTCTTTATCACATTCGGTACTAGTTGGTGTCTATTTTCATTATTTTTTTTGGTTGACTGTTATGCGCAAAGAGACGTGTCATTTGTAAGTCGCAGAGAGCACAATTTTAAGTTGATACTGTACGATGCAAATCGGGACTAGATTGTTATAATGGAGCAAAATGACCAACTTTTGCCGTAAGAAGATGAAGCTGAAGAAGACTTGATCAGTCTAGATTCTATGTTATCGTAAAGGATTTACAAGAAGAAATAGAGCCACTTCCAGAAAGTAAACTACCTAAGATCTCTTACGACCAAATCTATGATAAGTTATTTGTTTTTCATCTAGTTGATGCATTTGCATTTAAGACTGGAGAATTTTTCATTCAAGTTTCTCAATCTGATAAACATGAATATAATATTCCTTTAATCGATCCCAAAGACATTAAATATTTAAAAGGTCAAAAAATTAGAAGTTTGTGCATATAGGCGTGTCTAGATTGGTATAACTCCTCTATTCTGCTGTGGACTTAATGCTTATGTCCTATGTTGTTTATTAGATTGGAGGCATAATAGTTTTAAGGATTGTTTATTAGATGTAGTCCAAACTGGTCTGCATAATGGTCTTGTATCCGTTGAGGTTTTTCCAAACTATCCTGTAGGGATCCATAAAGATAATCTTTTGAAACAAGTTCTATGTCTGCATCTTGCTACCTCCGGTATCGATATGAAGCATGACTCCTGTCTCCTTGCCATTCACTATAAAGTTATTTACCGCCTTGTTAATACCCTACATCTTGTAGTGTGGTGAGCTATGTCAGCTTAGAATCCCACAAAATATAATCAAAACTTATTTTATCGACTAACATCAAGGTTCCTAAAGAACGGACTCTGTCTAAAAAGGTTATAAGTCCAGGATAACCTTCTTTTCATAATCTAGTAATAGAGTCTCTCTATCTTTCAGTAAAAAAGAGACCTCTTCTTCTTTATCTAGAGCCTCTTTGATGTGGATCCAACTGCAAGAGGTTGAAATACCTCCAAAACACATAGAGACTGTTTGCAAAAATAAACCAGAAGATTCAAAATATTTTTCTTCTCATTATGGAATCCACACTAATCTTTTACATCATTACAATCTTCCTTTTATTTCGCATCCACTCTAAAAACCCTAAAATGCCAAAAACCCTAAAATGCCAAAAATTACCTACTAGCAAAACACCTCGGATGGGCCCCAAATTTTGCGTGCCAAATACATCTTCATAAATTAAGGCTCATGCAAAATTCAGCTTATTCTATAAAACGTGGCAAAAATTATTAAAACCTAAGTCTATTCAAAAACCAAAAAACATTCGGAGCCAATTTTAGACCACTAGATGAAGGAATTCGGCCCCAAAAATATGTCGAAATCGAAATCAACAACCTTTCATAAATTTTGATCAGAAACATAATACTAATGAAGATCTACCACCCTGGAAAATTTCAAGATGATCCAATGGTCATATCAAAAGTTATGGCCTTCACAAGTTATGCTCCCGCATCATTCTCCCATGGTTGAAAAGAATTCATCTCCTGCGAATTCAGTTGATGGAATTCATCTAATTTTCCATTGTCAATCTTCTTCAACTCCCACTCAAGAATCCAAGTATTTTCTTCCTGCTACAAACCTTCCCACTGCACCAAATATCTGTTGTAGCTCCCATGTCTAGTAGTGATTGTATTTTCGTCTAAGACATGTATCACCCTTTCCTTTTTCTTCTTCGACATCTGCTGCTCTTTGTTCATTTCTTCCTCCATGACATTTTCCTCATGACCTAAAACTTATATTAGTCAGAAAACATTAAAAACTGGTGAAATAGTAAAGTTTTCAGGTAGCTCCACATTGTAGGCATTATCACTCATTTTCTTCAGAATCTTACATGGCCCAATCTTCTTATACTTTAGTTTATTATATTTCCCTTTTGGAAACCTCTCCTTTATAAGATGAACCATCACCATATCTCCTTCTTCAAATAAATTTACTCTCCTACTGGCATCTGTAGCTAATTTATATTGTGCATTACTAACTTTCAACTTTTCCCTCACTTCTTCCTGCAATTGTAGCATGTGTTCTACAAATGCTTCTGCATCATCACTGGTTTTATCTTCAATAGGTAGACAAATCAGATCTAGGACCCCCTTGGAGGCTACCATATACAATCTGGAAAGGAGATCTCCCTGTTGACATTTATCAAGATGTTATAAGCAAACTCAGCTTGTGGTAAAGCCAAATCCCATTATTTTGGATTTTCTCCAACTATGCAATGTAGGAGATTTCCCAAGCTTATGTTCACTACTTTTATTTTCCCATCATTCTGGGGGTGATATGCACTACTAAATTGTAGTTTTGTCCCCATTTTCCTCCATAGTGTCTTCCAAAAGTTACTCAAAAACTTTGTGTTCCATGATATGAATTGATCGTTCTTGGAACTCCATGCAGCGTAACAACTTTTGAAAAAAAAACAACTATGCAACTCTTGAAACATCACTAGTTGTCTTACAAGTAATGAAATGTGTCATCTTAGAGAATCTATCAACCACAACAAAGATAGAATCATTCCCTCATTGTGTGTTAGGAAGTCTTAACATGAAATCCATACTCAAATCAACCCATAGCCCTGTAGGGACAGGTAATGGCATATACAACCCAATATTCTGTGTATGGACCTTAGCCATTTGACACTCTCACTACAATTTGACTTATGTCTCTCTTTACCTTTGGCAAATAGTACTTTTCTACAACAAGAGTAGTTGTCTTACTTATACCAAAGTGTCCAGCCAACCCCCCACTATGCAATTCTCTTATAATATTTTCTCTCATTGAACCAAAAGGGATGCACAATTACTTTCCCCTGAATAAATAACCATCATGCATCAAATAATCAAAAGAACCACTACCCACTATAGGGTCCTTACATTGTCTCACAACATCACCAAAATCTGGATCACTTTCAAACAATTCCTTAATTTCCTCAAACCCTACTACTTCATTTTCCATTGTTATCAAAATTGCCACACGCCGACTCACAACATCAACAACTTGATTCTGTTTACCCGACTTATTCTTTAAGACAAAAGTATATTATTGCAAAAATGAAACCCACTTTGCATGCCTATTATTAATTTTCTTCTCGGTGTTTACATACCTCAATGCTTCATGGTCATTAAAGAGTAAAAATTCCTTAGCTACCAAGTAATGTCTCCAATGCCCTAATGCCTGAATAATAGCATCAAATTCCACATCATAAGTAGAATATTTCCTCCTAACTTCATTTAGCTTTTCATTGGATAATGTCACAGGTCATCCTTCTTGACTCAGTACAACTCCAATCCCGACATGTGAGGCATCACAATCAACCTCAAAGACCTTGCTAAAATATGGAAATACCAAAACAAGTGCCTCTAACACTTTCTTCTTCAACAATTCAAAACTATCTATTGCTGCCTTGGTCCATACAAACTCCTTTCCCTTCATACACTCTATTATGGGTGCGGCAATGCTACTAAAATTCCTATAAATTTTTTCCAATCCATGAAAACTATGAACCTCTATCACATTCCTTGGAATAGGCCATTCCAAAATCACCTTCACTTTTTCCTCATCCATCCTCACTCCATCCTCTGAGATGACAAACCCCCAAAAAACTAGACTTTTATGAAGAAATCTACACTTCTTTAAGTTTGCATACAAACTTTCTTTTTGTAACAATTCTAACACCAATTTCAGATGTAACAAGTGTTCTTCCACTGTCTTATTGAATATCAAAATAGACAACCACAAACTTACCATTGTATTCTCACAGTACTCTGTTCATCAACCTCATGAATGTACTGGGTGCATTAGATAGCCAAAATAACACCACCATCCACTCGTACAAGCCATATTTTGTTTTGAAAGTTGTTTTCCACTCATCCCCTTCATGGATTCAGATCTGGTAGTACCCACTCCGCAGGTCAATCTTACTAAAATATCGGGCTCCCGCTAGCACATCCATCATATCATCCAATCTTGGAATTGGGAACCGATACTTAATTGTGATTTTATTTATGGCCCTACTGTCCACACACATTCTCCAATCTCCATCCTTTTTGGGAGTCAATAGTGTTGGAGTTGCACATGGACTCATGATTTCTCTCACTAACCATTTCTGTATTAGATCTGTCACTTTCCTGTTCAACTCCTCACTTTGTGTCAGACTCATCCTATAGGCTGCCTGATTTGGAAGGGCTGATCCTAGGATCAAATCAATATGGTGTTGTATATCCTGCTTCAGAGGTAACCCATTTGGTAGCTCACATAGTATGACATCCTTGTATTCTTTTAGTACCTTTATTTCCGCAACGGGTATATTAAAGGCCTCTATTTCCACCTTCTTTGACATTAGTGCATAAAAACAACCAACTTCTTCCATTTCTGCAACAAACTCTTTTGTAGCCAACAAACCCTCACTCTTCTCTTCTTCCTTGAAGAGTAACAAGACCACCTTTACACCGTCCTTCCAAAAAGTATAAGTATTTTTTCCCCCATCATGTGTAACCTTTCTATCATATTGCCAAGGCCTCCCCAGTAATATATGGCATGCATCCATCGGATAACATCACACCACACCTCATCCTTGTAGGTATTCCAATTGAAAACTTTATAAGGCATATTTTATCTATGGTTACCTCATTCCATTTCTTGAACCATGATATACGATAGGGATATGGTGCTTCTCACATTTCAAGACTGAGTTTATCAACCATCACAATTGAGACCATATTTTCACAACTACCACCATCAACAATAATTTTACATACCTTTCCTCCAGAGGTGCATCTTATTCGAAATATATTTGTTTACAACTAAGAATCATCACCAACACCATATTTTTATTTCTCCTTCCTTGGAGTGATCATCGTCCTCCTTATCATGAGGGTTTCACCCAAGTCTACAGCAACCTCCATTTCTTCTTCCTCTTTAGCTTCAACCAAGTTTACTCGTGGTTGTTCTCCTTGCCATCTATCCTGTGTAGGATAGTGTGGACACTCAAAAGCTTTGTGCCCTTCTTCACCACATTGGTAACATGTATACTGCCTTTTGGGGTCTATTCAACCCCATCCTCCATTATCACCTATTCCCCTCTGAAACCCCCTACCTCTTTGGTAGTTACCATGACTTTGACCAAATTCTTCCTTGCCCTTCTACATTAGAGGATTCACCTTTTATAGAATTAAATCTACCTCTTCCCTCTCATTGGTGATGATGATGGCCATCTCTTCACACCTCTTCTAAAATCATTCCTCTTGTTATTTTCTTCTATTTTAATGTGAGTTGATAAGCATCATCCAACCTATGGATCTAGAGCATACTCAATTCATCTTGTATGGTATAACTCAACCCATTTACATACCTTATAGCATTTTATTCTTCACTCTCCATGTTCCACTAGGATTGATAGCTTGTAAAATTCATTGGTATACTCTTCAATGCTGAGATCCTTTTGTCTAAGGTTTTGAAACCTTTGACATAGGGTCTGAGCATAATCTATAGGAAGAAATGTTTCTATCAGGTTCTTCACCATTTTATTCAGTTTTGGATCTTTCCCTTTCCTTTCATTTGTATTTCATTTTATCAGGTGATTCCACCAGATCAATGCATGTTCTTTCCAACTTAGTGCATGAAAAATTAACCTTATTCTCCTCTGAAAGGGTTTTCAATCAAATAATTTTTCCATGTGATTCAACCAATCAATCAACTCCTATGGTTGTAACCCTCCACCATAATCAGGAACATTAATCTTGATGTCGTCATTCTTTTCCTTTAAAGATTGGATCAATATCTCCTCAGATGGTCTTTCATTCAAGGTTTCTTCATCTCTCTCATTTTATTCTTCATTTCCTTCATTCATTAACAGAGGTAATTCTTCACTATCACTATCTGGGTCTGCATCCCCATCTACATGTCTACTTTCTAAGGAGGGAAACTTCTCTTATGAGCTCATCAACTTGTCTTTGTAGCTCCTGCATATGCCTATTCATCTGGGAATAATCTCCCCTCCCACATCTAGCCATGCTTATATAAATAGAGGTAATAAATTACACATATAAATGTAATATATTATCTTCACTGTTCCTGCAAGATCCAAATCACTTCTTTGATACCAATTGATGTGGATCTAGCTACAAGAGGTTGAAATACCTCCAAAAAACACACAAATAGTTTGCAAATAAAAAAAAATCTTCAAAATATATTTCTTCTCATTCTAGAATCCACACTAATCTTTTACATCATTACAATCTTCCTTTTATTTTACATTAGCTCTAAAAAACCCTAAAATGTCAAAAAACCCTAAAACTACCTATTAGCAAAACACCTCAGATGGGACGCAAATTTTATATTCCAAATATGCCTTCATAAATTAAGGCCAACAAATTTTTTTGGCTTATTCTATAAAACTTGGTAATTGTTATTAAAACTCTAAGTCCTAGTCAAAAGCAAAAAAAAACGTTTAGAGCCAATTTTAGACCATTAGATGAAGGAATTTGAATATGAAAATATGATCTAATCCTAACAAAATTTTAGAGAAATTTAAGGAAACATAATAGTATTGAATATATACCACCCTGGAACTGGAAAATTTCAAGATAATCCAACAGACGGATCAAAAGTTATGGCCTTCACAAGTTATGCTTCAACATCACTCTTCCTCTAGACCTAGTTCATCCTATTTTTCCACTGAACCTCTAAAGGAGAAAAAGAGAAAAGAGAAAGTATTTGTCTGTATTCATGATAGTCTTATCCATGATCCCAATTCTGATTATCTATGGTGTCAAGACCGTGAACACATGATAAAGCCACAATATATTCCTACTGATGGGCAAGTGATTAATATGATTGGTAAGGTCAATACGGAAAAATTGTTTTAGATATTCCTCCTCTTGGAGATATAGAAGTTTCATCAATAGATGGAAAGTAGAAGGCCATATTTTGGTACCAAATAACAATCAATAAATATATTGAGCCATCAGAGTCCTCAAAGATGCTCAACTAGACTAACACGACCATCAAAGTTGTTCACACAACTTCAAAAAAGCATGAAGAAACTCTTCTTGACATAAATAAGACCCTCAAAGAAATTGAGCTCTATAGCAAAGGTGAGGTTAAAAAATGTATCTATGTCTTTAATAATAAGGTAGATAATCTTCAATATACAGTATAAAAAGTTTTTGCTTCTGTTGAAATCATAATCCAACATGTACAAAATATCCCTTCCTTTATTGAGTCTATAGTGCAACCTATAGTTGATCTTTATCACTATCTTAAGAAATCTCTAAAGTTGTCAAAAATATGAATCCTATAGTAAAGATTACTAATGATACCCATAAATAAATAAGATGTAAATTGTCTATTTGCCACAAGCATCTGTTTGACAAGATCCAAATCATTCATTAGCAATCTATTGAACAAAGTAGTAAAGTTGATAGAATATATTAGTTTGTTAAACGTGTCCCAATTATTTATGAGAAAATTAAAGAGATTCATTATTTCACCAAGCCACTTGAGCCAGTAGTTCCTGATTGCTCTAAATAGATATCTTGGCTAGATGTGGTTTAAAAGGTCAATGAGTCTAAATCAAGCTTTCCCTCTTCGTCCAAAAATATTTCCATGGCTAAGCTTACTCTAGAAAGAGTAGAAAAAATCTACACCCTTGGTGAAGTCTCTCATACTGCTGAACCATTACACAATATTGTCCGCACGTAGAATTTCCAACCCATCTAGTATAATATTGAGTGCAACAATCCGACTCAAATAAAAGATATGGTCCATGGAATGATTAATTGTTCTAACACTCAATTTATTCAATGGAATAAGAATCCACGTGATATAGCTTAAGAAATTACAAATGGATCCGTCGACATTATCAGGAATGGTGGGACTCTTTATCCAATTAAAATGAAATCCTAAAACATGGTACTGTCGTTCTTACTGCTATATTAATTAATAAATTTCTTGGTATCGTTGATGATGATAAATTCAAGAATACTTATTTATTCTTGAAGGCTAAAATTTGTGACATGACACAACTTAAAAAATACCAATGCTACATGCAAAATATGTATTAGAATTATGGGAGGATTAATGATCCTACTATGAAATTAAGATATATTTTTCTACTGAATATAAAAAAGCTCTTTAACATAAGCTTGTTGAACTTCTTAGTTTTAGAGCCATCAATTAGGTTATTAATGATACTAATGCTTGCCTATGGCAATATAAAGCTGACAAAAAGGAAGTCACTAAAGCACAAAAAGCATTGGGTGTAAAGTTCTGCCAAATACAGGATGATGATTTTTTTGGTTGTAAACCCTCATGGTCTCCTGCTAAACACAAGCATAAGCCATGTTCAGATTGATCTTCATTGAAAATGTGGAATGGAGTATGATGCAAGCAAAAATATTTTAGGTATTCTTCACCTCCAAAAAAAAAATAAAAAAGTTTTTTCAGAAAATACCAAGGACATAGTGTCAAAAAAGTATGTTTGTTTTATTTGTAAGGGTGAAGACTATGCTGAAAAGTGTCTAAAGAAGGATACTACAAAGCGAAAAGCTAAGGTAAATTTTCTAAAAGAAAATAATATTGATGAGGATAAATTTTGTTTTACTTCTGGGTATGATTATGAAAGTTCAGATATTTTGTATAGCTCTGATGAAGAATCCCGAAAGGTTAATCTAATAAAATATCCATAACCCGTTTAGAATAAGATACCACAGATTTTGGGTATGATTTTATGCCTTATTTTACTCATATCAACATGTCATCTAGTTTCCCTCATCCTTTTATTCCTCTAAGTTCAAAATTACTTTCTCATTAGCTCGATGAAGCCCAACAAGAATATGACACATGTCCCCCATGGGACACAACAAGAAAGTCATACATGTATCAACATATGACTAATCCTGGCCTCAGACATCAAGCTCAATTAAATCTCGTTCTTGACAACAAACAAAAGGAGGAAGAAATCCTCAAGTTTTTCAAGCAACAACAAGAAGAAGATATTGATGCTTTCTTCAATGAACATGTTCAAAGGACCCCTCCTAGAATAAGGACATCTAGAGGAGGTTGCTCATCAAATATTAAAAAAGGACATGAAAAAAAAGATGAGAAAGGCATTTTCCGTTACTTTTACCCGAGGAAATACCAATAGAACCAGGAGATCCATCTAGAAAGATTGAATATGCTCCTCATGTTTACAGAAAACAATGAAGTACTAATCGAATGACATTTCTTCAAAAATTCATTTCTAATGTCTCAAAGGAATTTAAGAAAATAGTTGAAGAAGATGAACAAGACAAAGAAAATATTGAATAATCTCAAGAAATACTGGAGCAAGCCTATACACAACTCATTCAAACTCCAAATGAAGAAGAACCAATACAAAAGGTAAGCCCTCTTAAAATTGCTCAGGATCCTTTCATATCTATCACTTTCTGCATTCGAAATATAACACACTACTCTTTAGATGCAATGATATATATCAATGCAAACATTAATCTGCTTAGAGCTAAAGATCCCATATGAATGCTGGGAACAAACTTGTTTAAAGATTACTTTTGATAACAAATAAGTAGTCTCTCATTTCCTTTCATATGTTCCTGTAAGTATAGTTGGTTAGTAAAGGAATCTTAGATTTTATCGGCATGAAATGTAGTCATATGATTGTCTTATAGGAATGGATGCACTGCTAAAATTTGGAGCCTTCATCCTCACAAAAGATATCATATCCTTGTTCAAATCTTCAGTCCAAATTCCAAGAAGATATACTTATAATATAGTCATTCCTATATCTCTCAGATCTGAAAAATAAGTAATAGTGAATGGATTCACAAATCCATTGCTCTATGTCAAAGTAATATTAATGACATTACTCAAATGCTTTCACCCACCAAAATCAACATTTTTGTATTCTATTGATTTTGTATTAAGAGACAAAAAAGGAAAAGAAGTAATTCCTAATTTCAAAGCTCATCATAAGGGAATAAATCATAAATATCGCATTGAATGTGAAGTAGAAATCAAAAAATTAATGTAAGGAGGATTCATCCAAGAATCCAACTCACCATGGGCTTGTGCAACTTTCTATGTCAATAAGAGAAGTGAACAAAAGCGTGGAAAGAAAATATTGGTAGTGAACTATAAGCCATTAAATACTTGTAAGATGGATTAGTTGATATATAATTACAAAATCAATGCTACTAAAAATAATGGGCTCATACTGCCATTGAAATAGTGAGGGACAATCATGGGTTCTTTATTGAATAAAGTGGGAAAAATACTTAGAAAAATGTTAGTTATTTTTGGTGGTTAGGGGACCTACCTCGGTCATATTCCTAACCTTTTAAGGAGATAAAATACATTCTACTCAATTAAAATGACAAAACAATGCATGAAAATGAAAACTACACATTACTCAAATCAAAAGACATTCGTAGTTGTGATTCATTGAAAAGTGCATGTCAATCACAGTTGTGATTCACACATGTGTTGGGATTTCAGTAAAATAGTGTTACAACAAGTTGCACCTATCCTTTGTGTTTCTCCTTCACTTCTTTAAGACCTACAAAATCAAGATATGCGAGCAAGGAAGTAAAACTCAAGTATGGGCTCAAGTGCAAAAAGAGTCAGGGGGATGGAATGATATGGGTGAGTGGATTTAAATAGTTTTTTAATGCATAGGGGAATGTGACAAATGTGGCTGCAATGTGTATAGGTGGGTGAGATGATAAGGGTCAATAACGTATTGTTTATGCAAATGGGTAGATGGGATGGAAAAAATTAAATGTGAGTGGGTGAGGGTTATTAAATGAGTGATAAGGTGTCTTTAATCCCCATTTATTGGGTTTTATAATTTTAATTTTATTTTGTGAGATTATTTGTTTTTGTAGGATTATTATGTTTTATGGTGTTTTTGGTATTTTTGAACAGGAGACCTTATGCGCAAGGTGTGTTTTCTAGTGTCTACAATTCCTTGGAGTTTTGGGTCATTCTAGATGTAATGGTGAAGGAAACTCATCGTCTATACTGATGGTTTGGAAGTTGCTACAATAACTCAACAGCTTTTGTCTTATTCAACAAGTTTTGGCTACGTGAAAAACCCAGTTGCAACATTTCTGTGCTTCTAAGTTTGTGAGTGATCTCTTGGGAATCATTAGAGGGATACCACATGAAACTAATGGAATGGTGACATGTCTCTATCCTTCTCAAATATCATAGTTGGGCGAGCTAGGTGGTGATTAGGTGAGCTAAGTGGCAAGCTAGGTGGCGAGATGGGTGAGCTATGCAATGAGATAGGCGAGTTAGGAGAGAGCTAACATGTGACATGGGTTGGTGGACGGCGAGTCATGAGGGGGTAAGTAGACGAGTCACACGTGTGACTCATTGAGCTAAGGGAGGGGCTAAGTCGGTGTGGTGAAGTGGGTTGGGGGTTGATTCACAAGGGTGAATTGGCCGGGTCTTGCTAGGTGATGGCAAAGGTTGGGTGTGAGGTGAAGGAGTAAGCCAAGGCCGAGTTACAAGAGAAAATTATCTGGGGAAGGGAGGAGTACCGTGTCTCTTTAACAACTCAAGATGAGGTGAGGAGTGTGAAGTGAATTGGATGGGTGAGTCGAGTTATAGAGGGTGGAAGTAGGGTGAGTCCTATAAGAAACTTGTAAGTGGGTGGGGGATAACAGGGTTAGGTAAGTGGATAAGGGAGCAACGAGGAGAGGTGTATGCCAGGGGATTAGTGATGTGAGAGGGAACCCACGGAAGCAAGGAGTTGGAGTGAGGTAACAATTTGAGGAGAGGAATGAGTAACATGGATGACTCGGTCAGGGTGGGGTGGGTTGCGGGGTTAGCTAGGTAGATGTTAATATGGAGTGGGAAAGGGAGTGCATGGGGGAAATAAAGTCGATACAGTGACTTGCAGGGAGAGCGGGTATAGATATGGCCAAGAGGGTGTTGAGAGGATGGGACTAGGTGAGTCACCATAATGACTCAGTCTGGTGGGCACGTGAGAGGTGAGAGAAGGGGAAACGATCCCACGAGGGTGAGTCTCTAATGTGACTTATCCGGTAGGTGAACTAGTCAAGGGGAACGCAAGGGGTAGGCATGGGGAAGAGGGGAGATGGGGCTGAGTCATTAGAGTGAATCGGCCAGGGAGGTCTTGACAGTGAGTATTCCATGGGGAGAGAAGGGAGGATGAGGGGGAGGGTAGGGTTTAGGGTAAAACCTGACAACTCGCCATGTGAGTGAAGGGTTAGGGTCTGAGTTGGTCTGGATGTGAGGGGAGAGTATAAATTAAATCTAGTGACTCTAGGCGAGGTGAAGAGTAAGGAGTGTGAGTTGAGATGGTTGGGGTTGTAGGGGAATGTTGGGGTGGGAAGTGCAAGGTGAGATGCGATAACAACTCGCTTGGTGAGTGATATAGGAGAGAAGAGTGAGGCAACGGCTATGGTGAGACTTGCATAGGGAAAGTACACATGGTGAGTCCTTAGGGAAACTTGCTTGGGAGGGCATGAGGAATGGGGCAACTCGAGGTGAGGCTATTGACAAGTTTCCCAAACAACTCGCGAAAGGAAGGATGTGGTGTAGGGTACCAGGTCAGGGTGAGTGGCTAGGCACGTGGCAAGCTGAGAGGGTAATTTTCTATAGTGACTAGCCGAGGGATGGGCGAGCTATGGGATTGAGGGGTCAAGTCACTAAAGCGACCCAGTGGGAAAGTTGGGGTGAGGAGGGAGGTAGGTAGGGTGAGGGGTCGAGTCACTAGAGAAAATCAATGAATTATGTAAGGGAATCAAATTGTTTGTGAGTTGATTACAACAAGGAAATGCTATGGTGGAGTGGTGGTATGAGAGTGAGTTGGGGTGATACTAGTGTTTCCCCAACAACATAGAGACTCACTGAATTATATGGGTCAGGTGAGTTAGATCATGAGTTACTCAATGATGGATGGGATCAGGGAAAGACCCCACAAAAAATGTGCTTGAGGTGCGGTGAAGAGGGAAGATGAGGGAGTTAGAGGTGATAATGCAAATGACATGAAAAGAGAAAATGATTGCAATGCTAATGACATGAAAGAGTGAGGAATATAAAAAGGTGTGTAGAAGGCAACATATTCCCATAGATGACCATTCCAAATGAGGTGTCTAGTGTAAATATGAAAGTGACACAACCACAACAATGGAGTGCAAGGGGTGTGCAGGTGAGATGAAAATGGTAAGTAGTCAACTAAATCTCAAGTGTATGTACAACATGAAAATCCTTGTCTTTACAATCCACTCAAACATATCTAAAAAAATCTTCCCCTTTTTTCCTTTGAAGAAGATGGGGGTCCATCCCAAGAACTCTCAATGATCCGCCAACGTGTAGACCTCTTATGCTTGAGGCTCGCCTATAAATCACCTTCTTCATGACACACCTATGTTAATAACTAATATTTAATAAGTTTAAAATTCAATTGAAATGATAAAATAAATTATACAAGTACATACCATCATAACATGATCGATCTCAATTTGTTTTTGCACTCACACTCATGAACTAAACATTATGGCTTGTGTGGAGGAGTGTGTAAAGGAGAAATGGCTGGAAGATATTGTGGAGATAAAAGTTTCATGTCAGATATTCTTAAAAATATTGATAACAATTATTCTAAAAATAATGTGCATATAATTTTAAAGCACAACAAACTCATGTACCTATGTATATTTCTCAAAAAATTTTATTTGCAACATCAACCCCTTTTTCTACATCTTGTTAGTGGAGGGGAGTAAATGTTATCATCATCAACTACGTATGCACAAAATCATGGTTATTTTCTACCTTATATATACATTTTCATGTCTTGATTTAAAAACAATGAAAAATACATATATGCATGATTATTTTAAAATGATAACAAATACCTCACTGAAAGAAAATCATGGATGATTACCAACAACTCGTGTAGTACTCGATGGTCTATTGTCACTCTATTTAACATAAAATTTAATGTACATATAAAACAACATTCCTAGTTTGAATATATGTAATTAATAAATAATAAATTATACAATGTCCTTATTTAAAAACTATCTGCGAAAAAAAAGGGTTGTTGTTAGAGATGTGATGGTGAAAAATGTGCCAAATGTCTCTATGAAAAAATCATATGAAAATTCATCCTTTGTCTCAGATACTCCAACACATAAATAAACGTAGGAAGTGTAGAAGTGTGTAGCCGGAATAGGTCTCCTATTTTCTCCCTCCTCATTCTTAGCCTCATCATGAACACAGATGATGTGCTCAGCTAGTCTCATTGTGAGCAATCCAAGGGCATGCAATGTCTTTCTCTCTACAATCTCCTATAAAAATGTGGAACTACCTTATGCTCAAGGAGATTCTAGGAACCAAATATATCAGGTTGATTAGGTTCCTGACGCGTACCCTCTCTATCATGTGTAGAACATTTTCCTTTACCCTGAAATCCAGAGTGGTCAAAATAGTTCAAAACATGATTAAGAATAAACTCACAATAGAGTTTCCTTAAAAAAATAAAGTGGGACCTCATGGTTATTGTGTTCATTTAAAATTTGCAAAGCTAATTAACATAGACTAACACCTAGTCGTCTAAATAGATAATCTAAAATCTAACACGGAACCATCATGATATAGCTTATTAGAATGCTCAAATAAATTAAACATGAAATTACCTATCTAATTACAAACATTCCTACTTAGTATGTATGATTGCCTTTAAAATGGACCCATGAAGATCACAAGAAATCAAATCTATGTTGTTGCTTCAAGATGGTGAAAGGATCTCGCTAAACAATGAATACAAGGCCATGTTTAGATCTTCCTTCACTAACCAAGGATGAAGAATGGATGCAAATAAACAATCAAGCTATTCCAATTTAATGGAGAAGGCTCTTAAATTATGTCTTATATGAGATATTATTCAAAGTATGGTGTAAGGTGTGAATGTAGGAGCTTGGTCCTTTTTATAGCTTTCTATTTTGAGATAAGATTGAATCCCAATGAATGTGGGATAAAGGATAAAGTAGATTTAGACTAGCTAACCATGATTAGATGATTTAAATAGTGATTAACTCATGGGAGTTGGAGGGTGCTTTAATTAATCAACTAGGATTAATTAATAGGCTAGAATAAGCTTTTTAGGCTATTTGGAGGTGATTTAGGAGGAATTTGTTATGATTTGAAGTATTTGAAAGCGAGATTTAGCCAATAAATGGGTTTATTGATTAAATACACTTTTAATAAGGCTTAATTAACTAATAATAGTTAATTAATGGATTTGAATAGGATTATAACTAACAAAGTGTCATTAATTGGCATCCGGAATGTGATAGAATCTATTTAATTAACGAAATGTCATTAATTGACAAAAATAGAGGGAAACATTAGTTAATTAGCGGAAATCACTAATTATAATGGAAATGATGAGATAGAGGATAGTTAGTACCACTTTAACTTTAAAACTACGGAAGCAGATTTTAGGTGTCTATAGTTATTACAAGGAACCTAATAAAAACCCATCCACCAATGCTCCCAGGAAAAACTTATACCATCATGAGTGTTCCAATGTATCAGGAATCTTTTGCAATTCAATGGAAGCTCTTCATTGGCTCTAGGGTCTATAAATAGTACACACATTTGATATTTCATTTTTTTCTATTAAGTTCCTCAACAGATAATTTGGATTCATAATATGTCCTACATGTATCCCTATATTACTATAATGTCCCCTTTCCTACGCCATAGGCCTAGGAGCCAACTTGAGTCTAGGCCTTGGTCATACCCAAGGGGTTATGGACGCTGGGAGCTATTGGGTATGAATATCTAGTCCATTTTATTATTATTCTTCGTTGACATGTGCATAAGTGGTTTTGGAGGGGCTAGATGTTATGTTTTATCATTAAGGAGGGGCCATATGGTACTTATGTTCTAATTTTGCGTTGGGGGTCACTTTTGGACCATGTTGACTTAAAAGGTGGAAAGTAACTTAAGTTACTTTATGTTATTGGCCCATCCCAAGGAAAAATGCGACTAGGACCTTTTTAGGGTTCTTTTCCCTTGAAAAAGGTTAAATGAGGAGTTAAGGGGAGAAAGGAGAGGATACTTTATGCATTCTCAACTATTTATTTTCATGTGCAACTGCTATTTGTAAATCTTTAGCTTGTGGAGTGAGATCCCATAGGAACCCTAGCTTTGGTGGTGAGAGATCCATCCCTAGCTAGCAGGGCATTCTTCGGTAGTGAGAGATCTACCCTAGCTTGTTAATTTGGAGCTGTTTTCAGGGCTGATTCACAGAGATATTTGCAGGGGTTTCAGAGATAGGGTTTTGATGGTTTTTGAGAGGTTTGGTGAAGATAATCAGTGAATTTTCAGATCAGATTTACAGCAATAATAAAGGGTGGGTTTGGCATCATTTTCAGAGGATTTTGCAAGGGTTTCAACCACCTACCAAAAAAGGTGACTTGTTTTGGAGATTGCAGCCTTTATTTGCAGGGTTTCTAGTTGGCCATTTTTAGATCTAAAGGTTGGAATATCATCTTATATATTTATAAATATTATTTCCAAAGTTTCATAATTTTTGCACTTGTATTTAAGGAGATACGAATTTGAAGTTTTCTAGCTGTTTAGGGCATGCTATAATTTTCTGGCAGTTTTCTATTATCTGAAAAATTCTAAAAATAATTTCCTAGTGTTAGTTTTATTGTTAGCAAGATCTCTATAAATTTTTAAGTGATTTGGGAAAGTATTTTGTGAGTTATAAATTTATTTCTATTCACTGTCTTAGTTTTATTTTCTGCAAAAATAAGAATTCTATTTGGCAACAAATTGTCAGTATTTTGTGCATTTCTAAGTGGTATCCCACAAGGGATATTTCAGTGGTATTAGAGCACTTGTTTCTTCAGCCTATGGGATTGAAAGATGGGAGACAAAGACAGAGACAATGAGGAGATGGGTGTGGATCTGATGAAACAATTGTTCACCAATATGGTGAAGCAGCAGGAGACTACCAATCTCTATTTAAGCTAGCTCACTGAGAGATTAGCACATGGAAGGATTGATACTCATACAGAGAGAGAGGAGAAAATAACAATATGGGACAACATGGTCGAAGAGGTGAGGATGGGCATTCAGGGAAATGGTCTCCCCATTCTTCTACTAGGCCTTTGGGGATTCACGAACCTTCTTTCGTGAAGGATCCAGAAGTTTCACAGGTACGATAGCCAGTGGATATTTTAGATGAGGAGTCTTGTTGGGAAAGGTACCAGACCTTGAGTGATGGCTTTTGTGAGCACATGCCATTCCAGGAATATTGCAAAATGAAGATTGGCACCAGGCCCAAGAGAGATTACCAAACACAGGCACTAGAGTTTTAGAGGAGATTGGGATATATTTCCATTCCACACTTCGATGGTTCTAAGAAGTGTACTGCACAATCTTGGGTTCAAAAGTTGAAGACATACTTTGACTTGAATCCTATGCATGAGGAAGATGCAATTAAGTTTACAATCTTACATCTGGAGAGAGACACTCATGATTGGTGGCATCATGGATTGATTACACAGGGACACATACACATTACTGTTGTGCAAATCAGCAGCACCCCTAGATGCAAATCAAGGTTCTAAATGATGTTTAGAGCATCCAGTGTGATTGCACAACATGGAAACCTCTCTCCAAGTGTGGGACTTGTGAAAATGAGAGAGGAATCTCCAGAATAGAGGCTGGTTCCTCAAACTCCTCTGATTTAGATCTATATTTTTCACAACTACAGAGGTTCTAATCATAATTCTACCCTAGATTGCAAGGAGACAGGGATAAAAATGCAAAAATGAAACTAAGCTAAAGATGGTGATGCACCAAAAGGAGTGGTGAAACATTTTTGCCATGTAAATAGACACAAATTGATGAAATGCAACAAGGGAAAACATACACAAGCTGATAGATGTAATTAGAGGTCTTAAAATGAAGGAAAACAATACAAACAGAGGACTGAAAGCATTCACAAAGTTTGCACTGTCAATTCCATGTAAAAATCTCTTGCATTCCACCATCAAAGAGGTATAAACCTATTACAAACTATGAAAAAGGTCTGATTCTTACAACTATCACTTGCTGGAGGTGAAAGAAGAAGTTTGCAATGCCAAAAAGTGTTCAACCATGAAGAAATGAGCCAAATCTGGCTTTTATAGTGCATGGGTCGAGCCCAGGAGAGAGAAAACATAAAAAATGTGGGAGCCCATTACAATTTGATGGAAAATGCATTAAAACAACATGGAGGACCTTATAAACCCATACCCTATCATTTTTGACCATATTGGAGAAGAATGCGACCCATTCTGAATTAAATTTGGTTGTTGAAATGTCATTTCTGGCTATGGACACGTACCAGAACCATTTTTAAATTTTCTCTCTCCAAACTGAACCAAAATTAGAAATTGACCATGGAATCATGTAGAGAATTTTAACATCTTTCCAATGATATAAATAACATGAAAACTTGATCTCTGGATCAAAAGATATGATCGTTTGAAGATTTAGGGCAAAAATGGCCCAAAAACGGATCGGCGGGAATGTTTTTCAAATTTTACCTTTTTTTTTTGTCTTTGGAAATTTTTTCAAAAATTCTCCACGCTCTGCTGGTCAGATGCCATGTGTCGGGTGCTGATTGGCCGTGAAATTCTTTCTCCTTCCCTTTCCGCGGGTTTTCCTTCGAAAATTTTGACTTTTCTTACACTTAGCCAATTTTTCATTGCACCTTCCCCTTGTGACACATGTCACACTGTGATTGGTCCATGGGCCCCGTGGGAAAAAATTTCCATTTGAACCTTCAACCAAAATACTTGGAAAAATTTCAAATTTGCCTCCGACCCCCGAACTCCTCTGCCACGTGGCAGCTTCCTATTGGCTGCGGGCCTTAAATGGGAAAATTTTCCACAAAAACTCCGCCGAGCCATAACTTGAAAAATATAAGGAGTTAGGAGGCAAACTTTACCTTTCTGGAAAGCTGAGAGAGAGCTCTATCTAATGGTGCCATTTCCAGGAAGTCTTGAGCACTTTAAAATAAAAAAATGTAGACTGAGGCACAAGAGAGGCAAGAACACAAGGAGTTAGCCACAAAAAATGAGCTGGGGCACATTTTGGATAACAATTTTGGCGACTCAGAGGGGTCATCTGCCTGCTAGATGAAAGTACCAGTAGCCTGAAGTAGTCCATTGGGCATGGAGCCATCAAATATTCTGTTTAGAACCCCAACTGACTTAGAATGTGCAAGGAGGAAGATGGAATATCACATGATGGAAGCAAGGACTGCAAAACATCTCCAGGGACAGCAAGCTGTGCCAAAGCACTTAGGGAAAGAAAAACTAAGCTACAACAAAACAATGTGCAAAGCACTTGGAGGAATGAAAATCTAATCTAATATTTACAAGGTGGTAAATTTCCCTCTAGAAGCAACGCTTGAGATAGATTCCATTGACTGGAATCTGCAGTTCTTCACCATCCAATGAGGCCAATTGGAAAGCATTGCTATTCTTGCACTTTGTGACCATGTATGGGCCACTCCAAATGACATCAAATTTTTAATGCCTTCCTGGTTTTTCTCTATCGACATCCCATTTCAACACTAGATCTCCAACCTGAAAAGATCTAGCCTTGGCCTTCCTATCAAAGGTCTTTTTGATCAAAGCTTGATCCTTTTCCATTGCTTGGGATGCCTGATTTCTGACCTGTTGCAGCTCCATCAACTCTGCATATCTCACCTCTATGGGCTCAAACTCTAGCAAATCTAATTGCTTCATGAGTTCCAATGTTGGCAACTCAAGTGACATGGGCAAGATTGCCTCTCTTCCATAGACAAGTTTGAATGGAGAGTTACCTGTGGATCTCTTGGGAGTTATCCTATCAACCCATAAGGTTGATTTCAGTTTGGTATGCCAAGACCTCTGATTCTCATCAAGATTCCTCCTAATGATCCTTAACAAGTTCTTGTTTGTAGACTCAACCTGGCCATTACCTTGAGGGTAATAGTTTGATGAAGTGCTTAGGTAGATCCCGTTCTTGATAGCCCACTCAGTCACCTTGGATCCAATGAATGCCAATGCATTATATGAGATTATTGTAGCAGGTATACCAAATCTGGTCACTATCCCCTCATAAAAGTCTAAGATGCTGGACTCATTTACTTCTTTGAGTGCTACTACTTCAGTCCATTTGGTGAAGTAGTCCGTGGCTATCAAAATCCATTTGTGCCCTTGACTTGAATTGGGATTAATGACTCCAATGAAGTCCAAACCCCATTGCATGAATCGCTGGTCAATTGAGATTGGATGCAATGGAAGGGTAGCAGTCTCTCTTTTCCTATGAAGAATGCACAATTCTTACACCTCTTAATCCATGCATAGCAATCACTGAAAATTTTAGGCCAATAATAACCAGCCTTCATGATTTTTAGAGCTGTCACTCTTGGTGCAAAATGACCACCAGCTGGTCCACCATGGAACTCTTCCAACACCTTATGAATCTAATTTGTGCTAATACATATCAGCAGCACTCCATTCACATATTTCTTGAACAAAACTCCATCAACAATGGCATATGGGACAGCCTACAATCTGAAGTGTCTTCTTTGGGTCTTGTTCATCTCCGGAGGGCATAGGCCTGTGCTTAGGAAGTGTATTATACCTTGGGTCCAGCAGGGAGTGGGGGTAGCATTGTCTTCTTCTTGATTGCCACTTGGCTCATGGCTGCCCTGGACTGTCAAAACAGCCTCTTCTTCATTGCATACTTCTTTTTGCTTCCCCAAAACTAGCTGCTCACACAATCCTTTCCCTCTTACCAGCTTGGTGATCTTGATCTCAATGTCATACTCCATGACACAGGTGATCCAACCTGCCCTTTTCTCCTTCAAATCTTTGTTGAGGAGGAAGTCCTTAACCCCAGCATGTGAGACCAGCAACTGGACCTTGTTGTTTGAGACTAAATGCTTGAATTTCTTCAAGCTTCTGATTACTGCCAGCACATGCTTCTCAATAAAAGAGTACTTCACCTCATAGTCATCTAGGCTCTGGCTGAAGAAGGCAATTGGCTGCTCATCATTATCCTTGTTCTACTGTACCAAAATGACAGAAATAGTGTCATTACCTCCAAATGCATAGAGGATGAAATCCTTGGAGAAGTCCGGGTTGATGAGAGTTGGTGCTTGAGAAATGGCTTCTTTGATTGCTTCAAAACTCTCCTTGCCTTCTGCTGTCCACTTGAAAGCCATGCTCTTCTTTAACATTTTGGTGATGGACTTGACAAGGGCTACAAAATCTGGGACAAACCTCCGAACAAAGTTTATCCTCCCCAAGAAACTCTGAAGGGTTTTCTTGTGGCTTGGCAATAGTAGTGCTCTTATGGCTTCGACTCTCTCTGGATCAATTGCTAATCCTTCTTTGGAGACAATATGGCCAAGGAGCTTTCCTTCATGTGCAAGAAAGACACACTTCTTAGGATTCAAAGACACTCCAAATTTCCTACACCTTGTGAAAACTTGTCTCAAATGAGAGAGGTGGTCTTCTGCATTTTTGGAAAAAACAGTGATATCATCAAGGTAAATCAGCACCACGTTGTTAATCAAACCTTTAAACACCATGTCCACTGTTCTTTGGAAGGTAGCACCAGCGTTGGACAGCCCAAATGGCATCTTCCTGTATGCAAAATTCCCCCATTTGGTTGTGAAGGCTGTCTTGAACTGGTCTTCTTCCTTCACCATAATCTAATTGTAGCCGGAGTAGCCATCAAGTAGTGAAAACCTCTCAGAGCCAGCCACAACTTGCAAGATTTGCTCCATGGAAGGGAGTGGGTAATGGTCCTTGAGAGATGCTCTATTTAAGTCTCTGAAATCAACACACAATTTGATCTCTCCACTCTTCTTTCTGACTGGAACCAAGTTGGCAACCCAACTAGAATGCTTGATTGGGAATATGATTCTTGACTCAATCAACTTGTCCAATTATTTCCTCATGAGAGGCTCCATGTGTGGATTGACTTGTCTTTGTTTATGCCTGACAGGCTTAGTATTTGGATCCAATTCAATGGTATGCTGAGCTAAGTTGGGATTGAAACCTTTCAAGTCTTCATAGCTCCAAGCAAACACATCAGGGAACTCTTGACACAACTGTATGAACTCATACCTTTATTGTTCAGTTGTCATCTTTCCAATTTGCAATGGTTTGTTCTCTTCCACCAAGATGGATACTGAATCTTCTCTCTTGACCTGAATGTTTGCTTTCTCTTTCCTAAACTGATCATTGGGATTAAAAATGGACTCCAAAGTGATAAGTCCTTTAGGCAGCTTGTTAGTTCTCAGCTGTACCACTTGGTCACCATACTGTTGTTCCAGTTTTTCTTGATTCTTAGCTGAGAACTCAGCTTCTTCTTGCAAGAAATGAATGATTTTCTGGTCATTCTCAAATACTTGCCAACTGACATTGTTATCTGGCACTGAAGGCCTCACAATCACGTGGATGTTTGGATGTACCTTGTTTTGTTGAATGCTTCCCACAATGTCAAAGGCTGCCCCTACTACTGCAAGCCTGTTAGCAGCTTGATTCTCTTTCCTAGGAATGGATTTGATGCCAAAACCCTCAAAATCTTCCATGAGGTCCCACACCCTATTCTTGTAGCACCTGAGTAGATCATTCTTGGCAGCATGCTGTCCCTTGACCTGATTTACAATCAATTCACTGTCACCAAAGACTTGCAAGTTCTTTATTTTCTTCTTGATTGCCTAATGCATCCCTTGCACTAAGGCTTCATATTCAGCAGTGTTATTGGAGCATGCAAACTGAAATCTAAAAGATGAATAGTACCTTACTCCTTGAGGTGAAACAAGCATGGCTCCACCTTCTGCACCTTGTCTACTTCTTGATCCGTCAAAAAACAGCTGCCATACCTCATTGTCATCCTTTTGGTTTGGCTTGGTGATGTTAGGAATAGGCTGATTTTCTTCATGTATACAATAGACCCATAGCTTAGATTCTTCTACTTCTTGATAAGGATCAAAATCATGTACCTTGTTTGCCCATTCATCAAGAGTTAGATCCGGGATGCTCCCAACCTTGGTGTCAGCTTCATCGGTGCTTGGGTGGTCTTCTTGATCAAATGCTGAACAATTGGTGTTGATCTGACTTGGAGTGTAAGGCTCAATGTGGAAGTTTGTAATAGGTTCAGACTTGATTGTAGCCTTAGTTCCATACCTCGTTTTGAACAGCATGTGTGACCAATCAGCAGACAAATATCCCCCAATCTTGGCTGTGAAGTCCCTTGACAAGCATAGGGCAAAGAGTGGTGGAAGGTCTATGACTGATACATCTTGTGAAACAACAACATTTGGACATGCATGCAAGGTAAGAATCAAGTTTCTAATCACCCCAACTATTGTTACTGCTGTCCCATCCAGCTGCACTACCCCTTTGGATATGGTTTCATACTAGAGCCCTAGCTGATTAGCTATTTGTTTAGGCATCACTGAGCTACTTGCCCTGGAATCTATCATGCAATTGTGCACTAACTTATTTCCAATGATTAATGAAACATAGAAAGGAGGGGGCTTCAACATTTTACCTTGCTGTCCTCCATGATTTCCCTCAGGCTGGGCAGCATTTGTGAGCAGTTTCTTTTGCATCTGAACTTGCTGATTTGAAGTTGGCCAGTCTTTCATGGCAGCTTGTAACAAGTTGTTAGCATATGGATTTGCACACATGCAAATGACATGCAATAGTGTGGGAACGAAGTCCCTCCTCAATGAAGGTGAGGCTGCCTTTATTGAAAGCAAAAACTGTATTTACATCTGTACATTCAAAATTGTATGTGGGGGGTGTTTTGAAACATCAATGGAAGAAAAGTGAATGAAGGAAATGGAATAGAAAGAAGGAAAGGAGTGGAATGGAATGAACTGAAAGAACATGCAAGAGTTAGGTAAAAACAGAGCCTAATATTGCATGAAGAGGAAAGCTGAATAACCAACACAAATAAAACGGAGTTTGAGTTAGTTAAACAAGAACATGTAAAAGGGAACACATATGAGCAAGTAGACAATCAGAGCTTGATCACTGTGAACTAGAACAACTGGTTACTAATGTTGACAATAAGATCAAAGATAATATTTGCATGCAAGATTTAAACACCTAACATCTAATGAACATAAGAACACCAAATGTTACCAGAGACAATGAATGAGACACAAAGTTCTTATTCCATTAACTCCAAAATGTTTTTCACAAAAGAACAAAAAGTTTCTTCTTGAAACAAAGCTTGCACAAAAGTATTCTATTCTCCTCTCTCAAAGTCACCCTTTACAAATGAGCCCCTCACTTCCTTTTATAACCCAAAAGTTGGTTACGAAGTAGTTAGGGTTTTAAATGCACATTAAATAGGGCACTTAAGTGACTTTGAATTTTTCAACCAACTTTTAAAAAGTGACTAAAAATAGAAACCACTTAAGTTAAATGGTCATTTAAGGAAAAATACATAAATAAAAGAAATGGGTACATGTGGACCCCACTTAAATGACTTGTATGCACACGTAGACATCCTAGTCAGCAATGTGCCACCTAGATCAAGACACCTAGGATCAGTGCCTTATCCATTGGGCCAAGAGTCCACCTATCCTGATCGTACGGGAATGAACTCATTGATTGTGCTCTGCAATCCTCCAAATGACAAGAGTGCTGAGCTTGAAACTTGAGCAATTCATCCACCCCTCTATCTGAGCAATATCCTGGTGTGAGAAGATTTGTCTTCATTCGTATTCATATTCACAACTCTCCACATGCTCTGAGTACCTTTCCATGGTGAATTATTCATTTTTCACGAGACCGTAATCGTTATGCCACCTTGGTTTATCAGAATCCAGCTTCTGGTCTTTCGTCATTGAGAAGATCTCCAAGAGCCAAAATTGTAATTCACTAGCTGGAGTTATGTCCTTTGTCTTTATCACCATCCCAAAGTGTTGATCTCTCGAGCAGAATTCGTGAGACTTCAGAGTCTTGGAAATCCATCTCCTTTGCCCCATTGTGAACGAGTGGTGTTGAAAAATCATCGAAGTGATTTATGAATTCGTTGACACACACCTTAGCGTAATATTTGGTCTTTTTTGGAGTGATGGATTCTAACATTTACGCAATCACTTCCAAGTTTATCACTATTGGCTTGATGACCCTCTTTCAATTCTTCAGGGTATCATGTAGCCAGGTGGGAACCTCTCTAAGTACCTCATTGTACATGGTTCTCGTGTTCGTTGGGAATTGATCTTCATCACGCTGAAGGGGATCACCTTCGGGTGTTGCTGAAATTGGATCTTCTTGTTGTGAGAAAGATGTTGTCACCATTTTCTCCATTTGTGATGATTCTTCAAATGTAGGCAGGGAAAGAACCGGATCATCAACTTTTGGTTGAGAAGTTGTGACTACTTCTACAAGTTGGGCTGGTATATTTTGAGGTATTTCATCAACGAGTTCCTCCTCTAGAAATTGTGTGATATAGATTATAGGTGCTTGCGCATGAACCAATGCTCTAAATTATAGTGTTGAGTTGTTGATTAGGCCTGAAGAATTAGGGCAATCATGCAAAGACGAATGATGACTGGAATGAGAAATTCTCGAGATGTGCTCCTTCTTCACTTAGGTGTTTAGACGACTCAACTCACGAATGAGCCCTCAATCGTATCGATCCTAGCTTGATTGTGAGCTCATGCATTTTCAACTTGAATTTGAACTCCCATGGCAATCCATGCCCTTCGTGTTGTCTTACCTTCTTTCCAGAACCGAACTCCCTGAGTTCTTCTCTAGCTCAACTCACTTGAATACCGAGCCTAACCCAACATTTCTGAAAAGAATGGTTTTACCACAATGCTCACGGTTCTTCCTTATTATATAACACTTGTAGTAAGGATGTTTTGGCTTTGCCATAATAAGCACAATTGTTGGAAGCACTCAAAAAGGCTTCTACTATACTGCAACATGCTTGCTGCCTGGCTAATTACTGTTGTAGGCAGTTGCTGTGGATCCCCGACAAGAACACGCCTTGCAGCACCCAATGAAAGTGGAGGTAACACGCCAACTTCACTAGCTTGTAGCTTCATCTATAACCACCATATCAAACCCATGGGCTAGGTGCTGGAATAACTTCCGGCCACTACTAGAAACAGTAGTGAACACAGTCTCAGCCTCATTTGTAAAACTTGCCTCAAGATTTGATCTAGCTTCTTCCATGGAAGTGACTTTCCAAAATGAAAAGGTGAGACAACTCAACTAGAAATTTATCTCATTCTTCTACTACAGCTGCAAGATTTTGCAACAAATGATCACGACTATGGTTGCGTGCAACCAGAACATCAGGATCAACACCAACGGTTCCTTGGGATCACCCTATGGCAGTTGTCGCACTTAGCTCTCTCTGGAGGCCATTGATTTTCTGAGATAAGTTTACTTCTCTACCCCGTAGCTACTGCATATAGCCAATTACTTTCTCACGGCACTTTCCTAGGAGAATTTTAGTTCTACGCTCCACTGATACTGCCTGTGCAGCATGATTTTGAGAATCCACACCCACCCTCACAACATCAAGGTGATGGACCTTCATTTCACCATCAACGAATCCACGATCCAGAACACACTGTAGCAATTCATCTATTGCAGCACTTGCTGGAGCACAAACAAGCATTCGTGGTTTAGGGAAAAGTTTAGGAAGCATACGAAACAGTGTGTGATCCATACTCTGAAGAACATCATCGATTGATCCTGTGCCAATACTGTCAATACTGTTTGCATTATTATAGGATTGCCTGTAGCTTTCAGGAGAAAGTTTCTTAAGCAGTGCACCATAATAGTGCTGATATTGAACAAGATGAATAACATTCAACATTCCTCAGACTGTGTGTGTCCTGTCCCTGGTGGACCTTGCACCAAAGTGAAGGGCCAGGGTTCCTGCCGTCTAGCAGACCCAACTCCATTTGTACCAGGTGCCATATGCATAGCAGCCCACTGAATTGCAGCTAGCTTTGGACCATTGAAAATCCTATGAAGATGGTTGATAAAATTTGGTGTGAAACATTCAGGCATTGCTGGAGGTTTCTCCTCATTATTTGGAAAGTGCTTTGGCCTGGGATTTAAAATTGTTTTCTGTGTTCTCCTCCTTTGCATGCATGGAAAACTGTTCTTGCTTTGCTGTCTTGTCTATTCACATTCATGGATTTTGGTCTTTTCTCTGTGTTTAATCTTTTCCCTGGTGCGTGGAAATCTTCCTCTGTCAATTTGCTGGCTTTTCATTCTCCACGTGTGGAAAATTTTCTGTTTTCTTCCTTGTGGGCTTCTACTAACTTTCTCTACCAATGTGCAATTTTACACTTGGCTGGGCGCGTTTTCTTTCTTCCACTGGCATGGAAATCTATTATTTTAATCTCCTTCAGGTGTGGAGATCTTCTTGAATGGGTTGTGCACGTCCTTTGTTTTCAACTCACAATTCTTCTTTTTGCCTGAGCGCAGTGTGTGGACAAGATTTTTTTATTATTTGTTTTAAAAAATTTTCCTTTCTCTTTCCCAGGTGCATGAAAGTCTTTTGTTTTATTGAAACTTCTCCCTCCTACCTTAGGCACGGCTTCTTCCTTCAAAATGTGGAAACCCTTCTCCCATAGCTATGTGTGAAATTCAACTTTATATTTTGATAAAACCTTTTTGATGAATGCGTGGAGCTTGAAAACAAAACCAAAAACCTTCTTGTATTTCTCTTCTACAATGGCGTTAGTTTCTCTTGCATAAGGCTGACAAAATATTATGTCTTCTTGAAGAAAAAATAAGCTTCTGACTTTTTCCAACGGGTTTGATGGAGGAAGTTACGAGGATTAATTCAACTTCCTCTCATCCCGGGTAGTGGCTTAAGTGCCAGGGGGAAATGGGAAAAGTAACGGGCAATTGCCAATGGGAATGGAAAAATGGGTTGGCAATCCCCGTTCAATTTCCCCATATGGGAAATTGGGGAATTTTATGCCCGTTTTCCAATCCATGATTTGGCAATTGGCAGAGGAAAACCCACGTGCGGGAAATTTGAAGGAAATTGCCAGGAAACTGGAAATCCGGGTTCGGGAAGCCAACCCAGCAGTTGGAAACAAAAGCTTACTTCCTTGGTACTAAAACTTGTCGAATGAACTTTAATTTATATTTATTTAATTAAATACTCCTTAAGTGATTTTTAAAAAATTAATTTAATCAAACAAGGAGCAATTAATTAATTAAATATTAATTAATTATTTTAATGTATTTTAATGCGTTTTATAGCCTGGCGGGAATATTTCTCGCCCAAAAATCACGTAACGAAGACCGAAATGATCACAAAAATAAGACGATCGCAATGAGTCCAATGAACCATGCAAAGTAATACTTTTCAAAATTTTCTAATTTTCAATTTTTTAATTGTTCTTTAACAATTTTGCGGAGTCAAAATTGGTTGATAACACAAGTCTCTTTGGCCTGGGATAGATAGGGATTCCCACATTGATATATTAACATTTTTCTTCTTCATTTGATCAATGATACTGAATGGTGATGAAGGATCTCTTTGCTGTCCCTTTGCTTGTACATTCACTCCTTGCACGTGGGCAGCAATAACTGGTATTTGAGTTGGTCTAGGAGCTGTTCTTGGCTGCCCTTATGCATTTGAAATTGGATTTTGCTTGCCAACCATTTGTGGAGCCATGGAAGGTTGTGGATTGGTTGGAGCTAATGGCTGTTCTTCACCCAAATTCCTTCTTTTTGACCTTGTGTTGGCTGCAACACCTTGAGAAACTACTTGATTCATGCCACATAAATCTTCTGCTTGCCAGTTTACCAATGTGGTGTCATTTGGGGCTAATTTTTGTTGGAATGTTTCTTGTTGTTGGTTGTTTCCTTGACTGCCCTCACCCTCCACACCAGTAGTTGTCACCATTAATGCTTGATTCAAAGCACCATTAAAGCACATGGATTGGTTATGAGGTTCATTGCATGGAAAACACTAGTCATACTCCTGAGCAATGTTGTTTTGTGTTGGCACCAATGCCTTAGAGGCAGATATGGCATTTGGATTGTAGGGCTGAAATGGTCTATTGGTAGGAGGCCTTGTTTGATTCATATTTGCAGCTGGATTAGGTGGTCTTTGTGGTTGGTATGGCTGCCTGTTAGACTGAGCTTGGGGCTGGTAAGAAGGTCTAAAACCTTGGGCTTGTTGCCTCTTGAGAGTAACCAGCTCATTGCCTAGGTTTTATAGTTGCTTTATGACTTCTTGAAGCTCATTTGGGGCGCTTGGAGATAAAGTAGAAGCTTCATTTGAACTTTGATTTCTAGGAGTGGGAGAAGGAGCCAAATTAGGTGCTTGATTGGTATTTGGACTCTCTAAACTTGGAAACAATGGCATGGGAGGTCTAGGGGCTAGTTTTCCAGCTTGGATCAAACAATTTTCAGCCCTAATGGCAATGCTATAAGCCATAGGGGTAGTTATGCCTCCCATGGACTGAATCAACATAGAAATATAAGAATTTAGAGCTTTGAGATAATAGAGAAAAGCACCTTCTGCTGTTGGCCTGAATGCCACTATAATTCTCTCCCAAGTCTTTTGAAATCTGAAGTTGAAATCGGTCAGCTGTTCATTGGGAGCTCTCTTGATGGTTGTCAGCTACTCCAAAAGAGACAAGTTGTCTCCCTTCTCTCCAAATTTCTCATGAAGTGCTATGCACAACTGATTCCAATTTGTGATAGAACCAGCTCCAAGGCTTCTAAACCATTGCAATGCTTTCCCCTTGAATGAAGATGCCAGTGATTTGACAGCCACTTGCATCTCATTGATTTCATGAATTGCACAAAGATTGGCAATGTCTTTAACATGATCACCTGGAGTAGTCTGATTTTCTCCAGTGAAGTAGGGAATGTTCTTGAAGGCTGCAATTGGAATTGGATGTTGTGCATTGAGGGCAAGTGGGCTGCTGCCTGTGAAGTTGACATAGGGGTTGTTTTGTGCCATTCTAATTGGTCTTCGAACCTTTGTTGATTGAATGAAAGGCCTACCAGGTGGAGAAGTTGAGAGAGTTCTTTTTGGTGGAGATGGAGACCTTTGGATTCTCCTCCCACTTTGCCTTACTCTTGGAGATAACTGTAGATATTCAAACAAAACCTCTTCTTCTCCAGCTCTTGACCTTGTAGTGATTCTTCTCATGAGTTTTCAGGCCTGCACTGCTGAAACCAGTTGATTCTTCCCCTTGGAGTCGCCAGATATGCAAATTATAGCTCTTTTCAAGCAAAAAAATTGCAGCAGATGCACATCAACTTTGCTGCAATAAAAATGAGACCTCTAAGGTCCCACTGGGTGTGCCAAAACTGTTGTGCAAATCAGCAGCACCCCTGGATGCAAATCAAGGTTCTAAATGATGTTTAGAGCATCCAGTGTGATTGCACAACATGGAAACCTCTCTCCAAGTGTGGGACTTGTGAAAATGAGAGAGGAATCTCCAGAATAGAGGCTGGTTCCTCAAAATCCTCTGATTTAGATCTATATTTTGCACAACTACAGAGGTTATAATCCTAATTCTACCCTAGATTGCAAGGAGACAGGGATACAAATGCAAAAATGAAACTGTACTAAAGATGGTGATGCACCAAAAGGAGTGGTGAAACATTTTTGCCATGTAAATAGACACAAATTCATGAAATGTAATAAGAGAAAACATACACAAGCTGATAGATGTAATTAGAGGTCTTAAAATGAAGGAAAACAATACAAACAGAGGACTGAAAGCATTCACAAAGTTTGCACTGTCAATTCCATGTAAAAATGTCTTACATTCCACCATCAAAGAGGTATAAACCTATTAAAAACTATGAAAAAGGTCTGATTCTTACAACTATCACTTGCTGGAGGTGAAAGAAGAAGTTTGCAATGCCAAAAAGTGTTCAACCATGAAGAAATGAGCCAAATCTGGCTTTTACAGTGCATGGGTCAAACCCAGGAGAGAGAAAATGTAAAAAACATTGGAGCCCATTCCTCATTGATGGAAAATGTATTAAAATAGCATGGAGGACCTTACAAACCCATACCCTGTCATTTTTGACCATATTGGAGAAGAATGCGACCCATTCTGAATTAAATTTGGTTGTTGAAATTTCATTTCTGGCCATGGACACGTACCAGAACTGTTTTTGAATTTTATCTCTCCAAACTGAACCAAAATTAGAAATTGACCATGAAATCATGTAGAGAATTTTAACAGATTTCCAATGATACAAAGAACGTGAAAATCTGAGCTCTGGATCAAAAGATATGATCGTTTGAAGATTTAGGGCAAAAACGACCCAAAAACTGATCGGCGGATTTTTTTTTCAAATTTTACCTTTTTTTTTTGTCTTTGGAAAATTTTTCAAAAATTCTCCGCGCTCCGCTGGTCAGATGCCACGTGTCGGGTGTTGATTAGCTGCGTAATTCTCTCTCCTTCCCTTTCCGCGGGTTTTCCTTTGAAAATTTTGACTTTTCTTACACTTAACCAATTTTTCATTGCGCCTTCCCCTTGTGACATGTGTCACACTGTGATTGGTCCGTGGGCAAAAATTTCCATTTGAACCTTTGACCAAAATACTTGGAAGAATTTCAAATTTTCCTCCGACCCCCGAACTCCTCTGCCACGTGGCAGCTTCCTATTGGTTGCGGGCCTCAAATGGGAAAATTTTCCACAAAAACTCCGCCGAGCCATAACTTGAAAAATATAAGGAGTTAGGAGGTAAACTTTACCTTTCTGGAAAGCTGAGAGAGAGCTCTATCTGATGGTGCCATTTCTAGAAATCCTTGAGTGCTTTGAAATCAAAAAATGTAGACTGAGGCACAAGAGAGGAAAGAACACAAGGAGTTAGCCACAAAAAATGAGCTGGGGCACATTTTGGATAACAATTACTACTTATGCAGAGTTCACGCAGAGGCTAGTGAGCAGATTTGATAGAAGGGACCCTGACAGGAATTTCAGGGAGTTGTCTCTTCTAAGACAGACCGGTTCCCTGGATCAGTATATCACAGATTTTCAGAGGTTATCAGTCATGGTACTTGATGTTATGGAGATGAGGCTGATTTCACTATTCACGACAGGGTTGACAGATGCTCTTGCTGGATTTGTGAAGGCATTTGAGCCCTCTTATTTACATGAGGCTTTCAAGAGCTCATGATTTGGAGTTATCTACTCCTAAGTTGAGGTTTCCCCCTCGAGTACAGTCTAAGGTTTTTCCTTCTAGATCTGATGGTTCACAACCAAAGGTACCTCCACCTAGGCAAGATGCAGCCATGAAACCATTCATATCTAGGGAGTAGAGAGGAGTTGAGGTGAAAGAAACTATGCTTCGATCTCCGCACACTTTGGACTCTAGGACATGATTACAGGGGTAGAGGGAAGGCCCAGTTCATAGAGGTATTTGAGGAGAGTGATGATGACGAGGAGTTGGACACACAGGGATTCGAGGAGGATGATGATGAGGCATTGGATAGTGCAGGTGTTGAGCAGGATAGTGAGACCATTCCCCAGGACACCATCGCCACTTTTTCTAGTACCCCAAGGTACAAGGCATTTAGGGTTAGGGGAGTTTAACAGGGCAGTGAGTAGTGGTACTCATTGATAGTGGGGCCACCCACAAATTAATTGATGCCTCATTGGTTGAGCGGCGAGGATTACAGATAGAGTAATTTGAGGGCTTGAACATGGTTATAGCTAATGGAGAGTCTATGAGGTGTACACAATGGGTACCCCAATTGAGCATCATGATGGGTAACTATACAGTTACCGATGACTTCTATATTGTTGGTATTGGAGAGACCAACATAGTACTAGCAGTACAGTGGCTCTATTCCCTTGACGAGTTTCAGACTATGGAGTTGAAGTTCAAGTTTGAAGGGATGAATGTGATTTTGAGGGGCTTATTGTTAGAGGCACCTCGGGTTGTTACAGCTAAGAGAATCGAGAGGATTTATAGGCACAATGGGGTGGATTGGGCAGTATAGTGCTTGGTTTCGACCAAGAAGTCAGAGGATGGGAAACATGAGTAGCATGTGGACATATAAGGCCTATTGGATAGGCATAGTACAATTTTTAGTGACATATCTCCAGGCATACCTCCAGACAGGGGATTCGAGCATGCAATTGAGCTCGAGGATGCTAAACCAGTGGTTACTTCTCCTTACCGTCACCCCAAATGGCTTAAGGATGAGGTTGAGAAGACTATCCATGAGCTCATTGATATGGGGCATATTAGATCGAGTTCTAGTCCTTTTGCTTCTTTGGTGGTATTGGTGAAGAAGAAGGATGGGACCATGCGGATGTGTATAGACTACCGTGCCTTGAATAAGAAGACAATAAAGAACAAGTATCTAGTACCATGTATTGATGAGTTGCTTGATGAGCTACATGGTGCTATCTATTTTTCAAAAATAGAATTGTGATCTGGATATCATCAGATCAAGGTTAGGGAGCAGGATGTGCATAAGACAGCTTTCATATGCCATTACGGTCACTTTGAGTTCTTGGTGATTCCCTTCAGATTGTCTAATGATCCAACTACTTTTCAGTCTTGCATGAACCATGTGTTCAACCGCCACCTGTAGAAGTTTGTATTGGTTTTCTTTGATGATATTTTGGTCTATAACAGGACTTGGGAGGACCATATCAGGCACCTTGGTGAGGTATTGGGGATATTAGAAGCCAATTCGCTGTATGCGAAAGCTTCTAAGTGTGAGTTTGGCATGACTGAAATTCTATATTTGGGATATGTGATTGGTGGGGGTGCGGTGAAGGTGGATAGAGAGAAGCTACAGGTAATTCTGGATTGGCTATCACCTAGGACATTGACACATTTGAGAGGATTTGGGGGTTTGTGCATATACTATAGGGGGTTCGTGAAGAGTTTCTCTCGGTTGACTACTCCATTGACTGATTTGACCAAGAAGGGGGAATTTTCTTGGTTAGACGTAGCACAACAGGTTTTTGATCACCTCAAGGAGGTGATGAGTTTGTGTTGTGTTCTCGCATTACCAGATTTTTCTCGCCTATTAATTCTAGAGTGTGATGCATTAGGAAAGGGTGTTGGGAAAGTTCTCATGCAAGATAGACATCCCATTGCCTATGAGAGTTAGAAATTGAAACCCGTGGAGAGAGGGTATTTAATTTATGATAAGGAGATGTTGACCATTATGCATGCTTTGGCCAAATTTAGACAGTACCTTGTGGGTAGAAAATTCATGGTTCGTACGGATCACAACAGTTTGAGGCTCTTCTTAGGGTAGAAGGAACTCAACGATCACTAGTAGAGATGGGTGAAAAAGGTAAAAACATATGACTTCGACATAGAGTACACTAGAGGTAAGAATAATATTGTTGTTGATGCTTTATATAGGAGGCCTTAGCTCACTTCTATGCTTAGTTCTGTCTGAGATTTCAGCGGATTGGAAGGCTCATATACTTGTTGAGTATTCCAAAAATCATTTTACATGTGAGATCATGGATGGTATTATATAGGATGGCTGATACAAAGTAGTGGATGATCTCATTTTCTACAAGGATAGGATTTTCCTTGTACCAGGATCCAAGATGAAGGAGAAGATCCTTCGAGTAGTACATGATACACCACTAGCTGGGCATCATGGGTATTTCAAAGCATACAGGTTTATCAGGGAGATATTTTCATGGAAGGGGATGAAGGATGATGTCCTTAACCATGTCAGAGGGTGTATGGTTTGCCAGGAAACCAAATCTGAGCATTCTTTTCCAGCAGGATTACTTTAACCTCTTCCTATTCTCGAACAGAAGTGGGAAAGCCTATCAATGGAATTTATCATAGGACTTCCCTTGGTTCATGTGGATAGCTATATTTATGTTGTAGTTGATTGATTAACTAAGTATGCTCATTTATTTTCCCTACCCAAGGGGCATGAGGAAGTGGATGTGGCCCGGATCTTCTATACAAGTGTTTTTAGGCTACATGGGTTGCCTAAAAATATTGTCAGTGACAAGGACAAGATCTTCATGAGCACCTTTTGGTAGGAGATATTCAGACTAATAGGTATGGAATTGACTCCTAGCATTAGCTACCACACACAGACAGACGGGCATACGAAGATAGTCAATAAGTGGATAGAGGGATACTTGCAGAATTATGTGTTGGGACACCAGCGGGCCTAGATTAGATGGTTACACATGGGTGAGTATTGCTACAATACCACCTATCAAATGAGCATATGTATGACTCCTTTCCGAGCCTTGTATGGGTACGACACGATGACATTTGTGGATTTGATATTACTAGATAGCCAAGCTCCCAAAGCTTGAGATTGGTTACAGGAGAACCAAGATGTTTTGAAGGCCCTCAGGGAGAACCTTCAAAAGGCATAAAATCAACATAAGGTATATGCAGATTGACACATGATAGAGAGGTCTTTTGAGGTTGGGGATTTAGTATTCCTACGTTTGCAGCCATATAGGTAGTCCTCACTGAAGCTGAAGAGTGTAGAGAAATTAAAACCAAGGTTTTATGGTCTGTACCAAGTAATTTGACGAGTTGGGGTAGTTGCATATGAGCTAGAGCTACTGGAGCATTGTAAAACACATAATGTCTTCCATGTGTTGTGCCTTAAGAAGGCCCTTGGACAACATATTGTACCATTTGTAGAGTTTCCGCCACTGGATGAGGAGGGGAAGATGGTGTTAGAACTAGAATCCATTATTGAGGAGAGACAGAGAGGCCTTAGGAGTAGAGTTATCACAGAGTATCTGGTGAAGTGGAAGGGATTGCCACTTGAGGATGTGACTTGGGAGGGAGAGCAAATCCTACAACATCCAAATTTGCATTTGCTTGAGGACAAGCAAAATTTGGGAAGGGATGACTATAATGTCCCCTTTCGTACGCCATAGGCCTACGGGCCAACTCAAGTCCAGGACTTGGTCATACCCAAGGGTTATGGACACTGGGAGCTATTGGGTATGAATATCTAGTCCATTTTATTATTATTCTTCATTAACATGTGTATAAGTGGTTTTGGAGTGGCTAGATGTTATGTTTTGTCGTTAAGGAGGGGCCATATGGTACTTATGTTCTAATTTTGTGTTGGGGGTCACTTTTGGACCATGGTGACTTAAAAGGTGGAAAGTAAATTAAGTTACTTTATGTTATTGGCCCATCCCAAGGAAAAATGTGACTAGGACCTTTTTAGGGTTCTTTTGCCTTGAAAAAGGTTAAATAAGGAGTTGAGGGGAGAAAGGAGAGGATACTTTATGTATACTCAACTATTTATTTTCATGTGAACTGTTTTTTACAAATCTCTAGCTTGTGGAGTTAGATCCCACAAGAACCCTAGCTTCGGTGGTGAGAGATCCATCCCTAGCTAGCAGGGCATTCTTTGGTAGTGAGAGATCTACCTTAGCTTGTCAATTTGGAGCTGTTTTCAGGGCTGATTCACAAAGATATTTGTAGGGGTTTTAGAGATAGGGTTTTGAGGGTTTTTGAGAGGTTTGGTGAAGATAATCAGTGAATTTTCAGATCATATTTACGACAGTAATAAAAGAAGGGTTTGACATCATTTTCAGAGGATTTTGTAAGGGTTTCAACCACCTACCAAAAAAGGTGACTTTTTTTGGAGATTGCAGCCTTTATTTGGAGGGTTTCCAGTTGACCATTTTCAAATCTGAAGGTTGGAATATCATCTTATATATTTATAAATATTATTTCCAAAGTTTCATAATTTTTGCACTTGTATTTAAGGAAATACGAATTTGAAGTTTTCCAGCTGTTTAGGGCACGCTGTAATTTTCTGGCAGTTTTCTATTATCTAAAAAATTCCAAAAATAATTTCCTAGTGTTAGTTTTATTGTTAGCAAGCTCTCTATAAATTTTCAAGTGATTCGGGCAAGTATTTTGTGAGTTATAAATTTATTTCTATTCGCTGCTCTAGTTTTATTTTCTGCAAAAATAAGAATTCTATTTGGCTGCAAATTGTCAGTATTTTGTGCATTTCTAAGTGGTATCCCACAAGGGATATTTCAATTACTCCCATCTATCAATTTTACTCATTTCCAAATTGACTTATCCTATGAAGGTTTTCAATGAGTTTTCCAAAGAAATATGATGAGGGTTTGATGATCGAGGGTCTCTCAATGTTGTAGCAACTCCTAAATCTGAATTTTGTTTTCTATAGTTTTACCCATCCAATCTTTACTATTTTTGGTTGGGTCATGTGGAATTTAAGGAGGGTTTGGAGGAGGTTAATTGGATCTTCAAAATGGTTTTCAAGCTGCTCTTCAGAAGGGTATTTTATTTTTTTCAGAAGTGTAATAAAACTCGAAGTCTGTTCTAGTCTCTTCCATGTTTTGTCTTATGCATAATAGACACAAAAATATACTATAAAATCCTTTATTTTAGATAACACAAAAGTTTAAACATGAAAAAATTACTAAAATTAACTTTTGAAAATCATAACAAGCTTTAAACAAATTAAACTTTTCTACTTAAATGAGATAACTGAGAATGTGAAAAGCAAAGATCTTTTTGGTGATTTTTTTAAGTTTCCAAAAGAGGGGGGCTCCATTTTATTTTCAAAGGGAATGGGGAAGTTTTGGCTAGAAAAAATGGTGACTAGTATAAGGAAAACACTCGAGAAGTGTTTAGAATATAAAATATCAAGTTTTCCATCCTTTTAGAGATAATGTTGTAATGAGAAAAAATGAATTATTGATGAATAACTTCCACAACTATTTTTGTTTCTCACTTTCAAATCTATGAAGCTAAACATACTTTCAATATTCCTTATGTGTGATGAACAAGTTAATCCATCCTTTATTAGAACTTCAAATTGAGGTAATTAAAACTTGTCAAATCATGCCACTACATCACATAAAGATTTTAAAACATTGCTTCATACCAATCATGTGCCTATAGCTCTGATACAGGTACTCTTAGATCCACTCAAAACCTTTCTCCATTTCCAACCAAACGTCTATAATCCCAATATATATTTCTCAAATCACCCCTTTTGTAGGATATTTTTCAAAATTTTCTTTTATTTCCTTTTCAAGAGAATTTTTATTGTTTTTGATTTTTTTTAGCTCTTTGTCTCTATTTAAATTTGTTGTAAAATAGTGTATAGGGGTTGGAACTAGTTTGAAACTTCATGAAAATGGTGTTATAAGGAAAAACAAATTAAGACAACTCTTTCATCCATTTTGTAAATGTCTTTAAATTTAAAAGTGTGTTGTGACTCTCTAGGTATGATTTTTTTGTATTTCATCAATAATAGTATCAATAGATTTGAATTTTAATTCATAAAAAACATGTTCCCCATTTACTCTAAAATCCAATGAAAACAAAACAATTGTCAACTCTTAACTCTATTCAATGTTTTTGAGATAATACCCTTTTTATTGTCTCCAATTTATCACTGCAACATAACGTGTTGATATCGCCAATGTTTGAATCAAATTTGCATGTAAAATCGACATATTTTAAGATTTCTGGACATGTTTTGTCGAAAATTCATTTCAAAATTCATGGTTTTTGTGCCTTCCTATTTTAGGGAATATCACCTATTAACAAGATGATGTTTCTACCGATAATTCATGTCAAAATTCATGGTTTTCTCTCCTTACCATGACTTTTAGCAGGAAGGTAGAGAAAATCAACATATTTTAGAGAAGATCACTTATTAACAAGATGATGTTCCTATATGTTTGAGATGGGAAATTCCCTCGTACAATGGGGGTATTTTTTTGGCGTGTTTAACTAGAAATAAAAAAGGAAACAACAATGGGAATAATAAAGAGAGGATAAATGAAAGAATATATGAGAAAGATTAAAACCCCATAACATAATAGGTACATAGATATCTACTTGGAAAATTCTAAGTAAATAGATAAAACCCTCTCCCTTTCATGTGAAAAGTATAACTTCAACAACAATTGTACAAGGGATAAGAATCAATTAGAAGCATAAAGTTTTTGAGGTTAATAGATTGTGTAGATGTGGCTCAAATCCCACATAAAGGAATAGGCAACAAAAATTCTACATATTAATGCATCACACACAATTTTTTAACGTTAAAAATATATCTTTGTTAATGAATAGTAAATATAATTCATAATCGGAAGCTAGTAAGCACAATATAATTACTTTCATTCCCTAGTTTACATTCTATAATTCATGGAATTGGGTAGAAATAGATACACACAAAGTTGTAGCAGTTTACTCCCAATTCAAGAAAAAAGAGAAAAATGCCAACCTTTTACAATTGTGTTCAAGCCTTTAATAGGTACATTCATCCAAAAGTGGATATATAACCACTTTATGACTTAACCTACCCCTTGACTCAAGTTTGATTTGACTTTATAATTTACACAATTATATCATTTTAATTAATTCAAAAAGTGAATTAATTAATTACAATTTCATGACTTAAATAATGTTCTTAGTAACACTGATAAGTATGTAGAAACTCTCCTCGTGATACTCAATTGATGAAAAGTAGCCTCATTACATATATAATCACCATATATCCATGGAATTTACAATTGATCCATTTGGTTGTTTTGACGATGACATTCTTGACATTTGAATGAAGAGTGAAAATCTCAACCTTTTGTGACAAGCTCTAGTTTTTATCATAATTGGACCACATTACCTTTCAAGGAATTTGTGCAGTGAACCAACCTACTAGAGTGAAGTAAAAATATACGAATTATTTGACAAACCCATGTTACATCTGGTTTTTTACTATACAAAAGATTGAGGTAAGTTTTAATATGTTGGTGTGCACCATTCCAATGTTGAAGGCTCATTACTTGACTGTTATCAAATCCATGCCCGGTCATTATGAGTAATATACACTCTATTAATGATTTAAAATTTTCCTTGTCATTCACTAGTACCATCCTCTGAGCCACATTGTTTCTCTCTCTCACCTATACGTTCTTAGGTTCAGTTAAGAATTTTTCGATAAGTCATTTTTGTGCAAATATCGAAATCAATGGAAGTCATGAAACTATATTTCAATGAGGTATTTTTCTAAACACTCTGCAAACACCCATTATACATTGATACTTTCCCATTTTTTTTGTTCTCATGGTTACATGGCTTCATGACTTTAAAGTAATGAATAAAATCAATAGGATAATGATCTGAAAGATTTTTGAGGCCATGAAAATGTGAAAACAACAAATTTAGATATTTTAAGAGAAAACTTCTTTGAAAACCCTTTGAGAGTCAAGAAAATAAAATAGACCATGAAATGGAGTGAGATTATAGTCTAATTTAAGGTTTCTAGAAGAGGAAGTGGTGACCAAAATTTTAAGGCATTTGGCCAAGTAAAACACGAGTTATGAGGAAAACTTCCTAGTGGATGGTGTGAGAGGAACAAGAGGACATGTAACAATGTGGAGGAAGAGAGAAAAGTAGTTTTAAAATGAATTAGAACACCTTTATCTTAACTTCCCACGTCTCATATTTCAATACACGAAACACACTTAAAGATCCAAATGGAAAATTCTTACAATTCATGGGAAATTTAAAAAGACATGATGCATGTTCACATGATACTTGGCACTTACACCATAAAAAATTGCATCACTTCTGGTGTAGGAGAATTAAAACTAAAATTTATAAAATCCCAAGTGCATATTTTTATGATGATAATAAATGAGTAACTTTCCTCTATGCGTGTGGGAAACAAATAAAGGTTTTGGGAATATTTGTAGCATGATTTGGAACCATTTTTTCATTGATCATAAGTTGTAAGCACTTTTGTAATCAATATACAATTTGGGCACACCTAGGGAGGGATCCTAGAATTGAAGGAAGATCTACAAGACATTTTTAGAAAACATTAAATGAAAAATTAAATTCATGTAGTGATTTTAGTACCAAAAATACCCGAAGTGCACATGCAAGTCATCTTTTAAACTAACTAAACTGCTCGGCACACTTCAAACATGTTTTGGAAACCATAATAGTGCTTGAGGAAGACTTGGAACAACCTTAGGAAGGGTTTATTTTACCATTTATTAGTTTATTTAGTTATTTCACCTCACACATGATGAGTCATAGGTCTTTTAGGAGTTATATGATATATGACATATTCTGTCATCGAATATGTCATACTTTTCATATGTGTAATAGGTGTCATATGTCATACAAGAATTACATTCTATTTCTGAATTGTAACTCCTTTCTCCCTTATGGAGGTATGATGAGTCTAGGTATGAGAGTTACACAACACTCCCAATATGTACATCTCCTCTTTGATCTATGATTATGAGTAGACCATTTTTTTATGCACAAGTTCCTTGGGTTCATTTTTTGCTTGCTAATTACCTAGAGAAATTTTTCATCATCATTTGAGTGCAACTTCATCGATAAGCACACAATCACAAGAGATATTTGTGCCCTCTTTCATGGTATCATAACACTATTTTCGTAATCATGTCACATGTATTACTTGTTGCTGATTACTCTCGATTTTGTGTTTGTTATTATCTCTTAGTGTAAATTTTTAATTCATATAGGTATTTGTGCATTATCAACATTAATCTAGGCTAATATCATATTTATGGAGTTTTTTTGTTGGTTTTGTGTGTTTGGTCATGTGTACAGGTTGTATTTTGGAGTATTTAGGAGTTTTCAATAGTTTAAATATGTACAAGGTTAAGTGTGGAAGAGGTTCCCTTTTTAGAGGTATTTTTTATGTGTCTCCTCCTCCCAACTCTCTCTTTTGTTCTTATAATCCTTCTTGGACCTTCAAATCCCACTTTCATTCACGATCCTCTTTACAACCCTCTATCCCAAGATCCTTTATTCTCTCCTACTGAGCTCATTTATTCACCCTTCTTCAGCTCACCCTACGAGCTCTAGCTCCCCCCGAATCTCTTATGTTTCCTCCGAGATCTCCATGGCTTAAGCCATCTACTTCCTCATTGATCACCCTTGGTCCTCACCTCCCTTCAGCTCTGTTGAGACCTCCCCTTGCTCTCTATTTGAGCTCCCATTGAGCTCCAAAATATTCCTCCCTTTGGATTTGTCGAGCCCTTCCTTGGCTCTCAATGAACTCTCCATATTTTCTTTTTATGCAACCTCTACTGTCACTGTGCCTCTCTCCACATCATACAAGCCGACTTGGCCTCACCCTGTAACTTTTCCATTTTTGCCTCACCCTACAAATTATCCTATAAACCGAGATCAAGTCTTGCATCCCTAACTCTCCCTGGTTCCACAAAACAAATTTTAGGGTTTCCCTATCTTTAGGATTTTTATTGTTTTCTTTTCCTTTTTAAATATCACACCTACCCCATTTTTTGGGAAAAATCTAATTAGGTCATTAATTCATCCAACTCACTAAAAGACATTAACCCATTCAAGCTCACCTAGTTTTTTTCATTAGAGCTAATTAAGGAAATTGGGAAAATTGGAAAACTTAAAATTAGGGGTTATAGTTTTTTTCTTCTACTAATTATTTTTGGAGGATATTGTGAAGTTATAGTTAATTTTCTGGAGATACTTTCATTTGTCCTGGGAGGTTATTTACAGGATTTTTCAGGCGTCATTTTGTATCTTTCTAAGCTCTTGTTCTTGCTTGCGGGTTAGTGAGTGTGTCCATCATAACCTTATAGAAAGGGAGCTCTAGATGTGACGTGAGATGATTTTTATCACACGGAACCTTGTATTTCACCTTTTGACTTGTTTATGACTTTGCATTTGTGCTAGTTACACTGTCATTTTGTTTTCACACAATTGAAACTTATTGTGGTTTCTACTCTTATGTAGATTTTGTGAATTGCAAGGTGAGTGGCCAAATGTTTCATGTCACATGAACACATCAGATTGTAATCAATGCATTAATTATAAAATTTCACAAAAGGGGGTTAAAATAGTGTTATGAGGTTTCCTTTCTTTTTCACATTTCTACTTTCTCTCTCCTCATGATGGATGCGAATGTTCCTTTTCTCACACCGTTTAACTTTCATGAATGGAAAAATAAAATGATAATCGCACTACAGGGTAAAGGGTTATACCACATCACTATGGGAGTGGATAAAGAACCAAAATCAAAACATGAGAAATCTAAATGGTTCAACCGATATGACGAAGCCTCGGGTATTATTTATATGTCTATTTCTACTAACCTTATCTTTCACATTGATTCTTTAACAACACCTAACAGAGTCTGGAAAAATCGAGATGGCATGTTTGGAAAACAAGATGACATGATAGCTCATGAGTAAGAGAACAAACTCCTAGGTTTTACTCCTAATAACTTTGATAACCTATAGACCTTATCCAAATTTTTACACACGAGACTATTATTGAAATAACATGGAGTTAATAAGAAGGATTCCCAATTGATCTTATCCATTCTCTCTAAGCTTGGCCCCAAATACATTGTATTAATTTCTACCTTTCACATCATAAAAAATCCCTAAGGACTACTTAAAATATTCCCTCATTTGAAAAATTTCATCCTAACTCATTCGAGAATACGAAAAGTTGATTCAAATGGGGAGAAATACAAGTACAAGTCACATGTCCTAATAACAAGTAATGGTAAAGGAAAGGAGAATAAATAGGAGAATGAATCAGAGCTAAAAGATCAACCTAAGAAAAAATCTAAGTCCACCCAATCCAAATCCAACATGAACAATTCTTCCTCTAATTCAAAGCCAAACACAAATAAGGATAAGTGTAAGTGTTCCTATTACACGAAGTCAAGACATGAAGAGAATGAATGCATGAGAAAATAAATTTACCATCTCCTCCTTTAATTGAGAAACATAATAAGTTTCTCTCGATTCTATAAGGTAGGGAAGGAAAAAATATTCTAAGAATCATAGAGGAAAATAAGAGAAAACATGGGTTATATATTATGGTGCCTCACACCATAAACGTGTTAAATTGAACCATGTGGTATGTCCTAACTCTAGGTGATGACCACCGTGTCAGCTGGTGGTAGTGGATCACTGGAAGTCGATGGTGGAACCTTTAATAATGTTCTAAGTGTTCCTAATCTCTCCACAAAATATACTATAATTTTACTAAATCACCCATATTGGTCAAGGGATGTGAATGAAATTTAACTCGGTGATCATTAGATAGCTTCATAGTGAGATTACATTGGCTAAGGGAAAGGCGGATCACAAGGTATGGTAGTACACTTTTTCCCACTTTTCTCCCGATTCTTCTCCCACTTCCTTTATTACTCAAATGAAGGTTATAAGCTATGACAATGTGTTCCTACCATTGCAAAATCATTGTTACCATGAAACAATCAATCCAAGATGAGAAAAATTGAATACCTTGAGTCAATTTACTTGAAAGGTCTTTAATGATGGTTATGAACTTGGGAAACACCCCAAAGAGAAATTTCATGAAAATCCTACATAGCCTCTCATCCCTTATCTTGTTCATAGTGACATTTATGGAATCTTTCCATCTCATTAATTCATTTAGGATTCAATACTTATGTTCATTAATGAATTTTCAATACGTGGGTTTAATTTCTCAAACAGAAATTTGAAGTCGTTTATCACTTTCAACACTTCAAGCTCTCATTGAGAAACCAAAATCTATCAAGGTTATTAGAACTAAAAATTGAGGTGAGTAGTGAGAAATATTTTAAATTATACACCTCTAAAGGGATGGATTTTGTGTATAGTTTCTTCTAGGCCTTCACAAAATGGAGTTATAAAGAATATAACTCTTTACTTGCATGATTCATTCAAAAACATGAGCTTATGTTCTTATTACATTTGAACCACATTCCATATAAATAAATTAAATGGATGACACCCTTTAAGGCTTAGTATGGTCTATGTTGAGAACTTTCATGCCTTCGGTTCAACTACGTATGGCTTGAATACCCAAGAAGAAACATAATACCTTGGAACCACAATCCAAACCTTTTATATTTTTTAGGTACAGGCATCAATATTTATACTATTTTTTACCCCACTACTCATTCATCTATATATTTAGAGAAGTGTGAACTTACAAGAATCATCTTGTACTTCCACTTCCCCATTGCAGAGGTCACCCTTCTCCTCTCTGATCATTATTTAGAATCTTATGAATCTTACTAATCCTCCCTCTCCTTCCTCCTTCTCCTCTTACTCCTCCATGTAACAATTATGACATTATTGATGACAAGGATTATGTCCTCTCTCACTCGAGTGACAATTTTACATATTATAAGACTAAATCTTGTCATAGTCCTTGATAGGCCAGGAATACCTTGCAGAGTGTTGGAAATTGGATAGGGGATCCTTCAGATGAGAGACGAACTCATTTAGAGTTTGGTGGGCTCTATGCCTTCTTCACCTCCACTTTAAACGTGTAGTATTTTTAGGAGGCTAATGGGATTCATGAGTGGGATTTTTCTATGGAAGAGGAATATTCCTCTCTCATGAAGAATCATACTTGAGATCTCATCCCTCTTCCTAAAGTAAGAAATATGGTTCAGTGTAGGTGGTTATATCGAACCAAGTATGGTGCTGATGGGAACGTCAAAACATATAAGGCATGACTCGTAGCTAAGGTTTTCTCACAAATTCATAGGGTTGATTATTCAGATACCTTTGTTCCCATAACCAAGATGACTTATATTGGACTAACCCTAGCCATAGTTTCTGCTAACATATGGGATGTCCATCAAATGGATGTTAAGAGTGCCTTTCTTCATGGTGACCTAGAGGAATAAATCTATATGGAATAACTTCCAGGTTATGTCCAAGATTCCTCCCTTTTATGTAGATTTAAGAAGTATATCTATGGCCTCATATAATCCCCTTAGGCTTGGTATGCCAAGATGGAATCATTTCTTCTTGCTTCTGGGTTCACTAGGTGTCATTCTAGCCCAAATGTTTACATATTGGGGTAAGATGATTACATGCTTAGCTTATTTTTGTATGTCAATGACTTGTTGATTATGAACAACTCTTCCTCGATCATTGATTCTATAAATATTTCCTTAGCCAACAATTTCTCAATGATCGACTTGGGTTTACTTCATTACTTCCTTAGGATTCAAATTACCCAATCTTACTCGGGAATCATTATTTCTCAACCCAAGTATGACCTTGATTTTATTTCTAGGTTTAACATGGATGACTGTAATCCATTTCCCACTCCCTTCCTTTATGAAGTCAAGTTAGTAGACAATTTTTCCACTCCCTTAGTTGATGGTATCCTTTATCGCCAGTTGGTGGGGATCTTGATCTACCTAACCCATACAGATTGGATATTTCATTTATTGTTGGGATCATTTCTATAATCATGCAAGAGCCTCATGAGTTGCATTAGAAAGTGGCGAAGTGGATACTTCCCTATATCAGAGGCACCTACACCAATGAAATTCATTACTTGGGAGGGGAAAGGATTGATTTAGCTAGATACATGGGTTTTGATTGGGTTGGTGATCTTGAACATTGGAATTCAACCTCCAGATACAACTTTTCTCTTGGTTTGAGTCTTTTTTTTGGTCAATTAAGAAACAAAATATGATTTTAATGTCTTCTACAAAGGAAAAATACAAGGGAGAAATAAATGATTCCACAAAATATATTTGGTTATAGGAGATTTTGATAGAGTGTGGTATTTACTTTCAGCGGCCTACCATCATATTTTATGAAAACCTTAACACTATCTCGATCTACAAAAATCCATTTCAACATCAGCGAATGAAGAACATTGAGATACACATGCACTTCATTCAGGAGTTTATTCATGGAGACATAATCAATTTATAATACTCTTAGAATTTAAATAAAGTTGCATACATCTTTACCAAACACTTCACTGAATCCAAGTTTCTTCACTTGTACTATATTCTTGGGGTGATGTCTACTATAGTTGCACATCTACTTCGGAATTTCTATTCCTCTCCTCCTCCTCCTCCTATTCTTGTAGAAATATTGTAGTTTGTTCATGGATACCTCATCAGGCCTTGTTATTGGGACCCATAAGACACATACTTCTTAGTTTATTTAGGGGATTCCTCTTTCTCTTTCTAGCCCCTCATGCCTCTTCCTAAGCTTTGATGAAGGGGGGTGTTGGTGTAAGGGTTTATTTTACCATTTATTATTTTATTTGGTTATTTTCACCTCACACATGGTGAGTCATCTCACTTAGGTGAGTCATAGGTATTTTAGGAGTTACATGACATATGAAAAATTTGATCATGGAATCTGTCATACTTGACATATGCGTCATGGTGTAATATTTTATATAGGAGTTACATTCCATTCCTGAATTACAACTCCTTTGCCCCTTGTGGAGGTATGATGAACCCAAACATGGAAGTTACATGATGCTCCCAATATGTACATCTCCTCTATGATCTATGAGTATGAGTATACCATTTTTTTCTTGTTAATTATCGTTCAAGTGCAACTTTGTTGATGTGCACACCATTACATGAGATGCTCATGCCCTCTTTCAATTCTATTTACCATGAAACCTAATTTATTTTAATGAATTAATACACTAAAGGATGTAAGGGTTAGTAACATGTGATTATTATGATTAATTAACTTTCAATATTAATTACCAAAATCAAAATAACATTTTTTATACTTGTAACTAATATGCTAAACAAGATATGAACTTGAAAACACAAAAGAAAGAGTGCAATTATCTTTTTATAGATCATTTTAGGAAGTTATGGAAAGATGCACTACTAGAATTTTTTTTTAACTTGGTGATGCTTCATTCTAGAGACTGAGAATAGAAACTAACTTGGGGTGGTACCATACAAATCTATCATAACCATACTATACATTCTTGACCCTTCTGTATGATCTTGGAACTACTTATATTTTCCCTCTATAACTTCGTGGGATGGTTTCTTACTTAAAACTATTTGTATTTGTCAAACCCTAATTTTTGATCATGCTATGAAGCTCTATGAAGACTTTGATCATGATCTCAAACCCTATCTATGTATAAGTCCTAAAAAATAAACAGTAATTGGGTTGTGGGCACCCTGGTGTACTGTCAACATTGAAACTAGTCTGAAGAGGCCTCAAACCACACGTCATTCTCCACCTAGAATGTTATATCTTAATGAATGTAACTAGATTTGACAACCATCTTTGACCATGCTTGAGTTTAGTTGGCTCTTGCTAAGATACTTGGGGAAGGGATTTTTGAGTGCTTGTATATGAGATATTTTTATCTTAACCTGGTAAAAAGCTTCACACCTATAGATATTGTTTCCCTAATGATTGTAGATGTACTATTGTGAGATTTAGGGGGCCTTCGGTGCCTTTTACAAGTTTTGGAAGTGAGTGTATCAATGTAGTTCCATAGGATTTATAGGTTAGAAAATGAGGTAGTGTTTAATAACTTATATAGGGTTCTATAGATGATTTATCTGAGAAATGCTAACCTAGAGAGATTAGAAGACCCAAAAAAACATTTGGATTTGAAATAAAAGTTAGAGGACATATTGGTCTAAGACCGTATAAATCAACTAGGATTGAATATACTATCTTGATTAAACTATACAAACTTGAACAGGGAAGGAAAACATGTTATCTAAAGTTTGGAACATGTTACTTGATGTTTTTGTATGGGTTTTGTAGACACCTGAAATATGCTTACACTTAGCATTTCATCTATTCCATTGATTAACGACATTTTGTTAATTCCCCATCCTTTGATCCATTCTCAGATGCCCATTCATGATAATCTTTTGGTCATATTCATCCTATAATCAGCTAATTTTGGCTAATATCTCTCTTATTAGCTAAACATTCCTCCTTTTGATCATTCAGAACCTCCCTAGTTCTCTCTAGACCACTTCTATTGGCTTCGTAGGATATCTATCAGTCACAATTGATTATCCAGACCCCTCCCAACTCTCAATGAGTCTCTAATCACTTGCTAATCAAGTTTAACTAGCCTAAACCAAGATTAACTAGCCTAAACCAAGATTAACTAAGCCTAAATCATGTTTATCCTAATATAATCTAAAAGCTTTAGTCCCACATGCACCCAAATTCCAAACACTTCCAAACTAGAAAATATAAATACAAGCCTAAGGCTTTCCTTTCAAATGGTCCTTCTCTCTCAAGCATTTTGGAAAGGCATTAGAAATCATTTGTGATAGCTTTAAGCTATAGAACATTTGGATTGCTCATACTCCATTGTTGAGAGCTCCCCCATCTTGCATCCATCCACTCCATAATCCAAGTTTTGAGTAATATAGAGAGAACCATTGGCCTTGAAGCCATTAATGGTGAGACTCCATTCTTGAAAGCTTGAGTTTCATATCAGACATCACACCTTTGATTGCTAAGTTGATCTTTTTAGGTTCAATTTCTTAATCAAGTAATCTAAAGAGTAGAGAGTAGTATATATGCTAGTTTTTTTAAAGTTTTTGTCAAAGTTATGATGCATGTATAGGATTAACTCTTGTTTATATCTTATCTCATGGTGCATGGATGTGTTATCAAAGCTTTGAGGTTCTTTAGCCTCATTCCATAGCTTTTTCAACTTTCCATTGCATACAGGTTTTATACATTGTGTTCTAAGAATTTTATGGCATGTCATTGTGCAAGGATAAACAAGATATTTTAGAATGTGCTAAGTGGAAATTGGAAGGTTACATTATCTTATCAAGAATGCATTGTCACAACTAGTAGTTTTAAAGAATGAATTGCCAAATTTAAATGTCAACATTCTCCACTTTAAGTGTGAAATGAAATTATATGCTTAAAGGAAAAGATACATGAGTGTGTAGACACACTTTTTCTTCACTCAAATTTATATTTTTCATAATCCTATTGTGCTTGCTATTAGCATGCTCCATGATGAAACCTGTGACACAGAGTGTAGTCAATTGACATGATTAATAATTGAAATCTAACTCCAATGTAAATTGTAAAATGAAATATTTTCATTTTCATAAGAATGAAATGAAATAAATGTAAATAAGGAAGGAATGCACCTATTTTTTGTGGAGGGAGAGATTCTCATGCTTTTCTTGTGCTTGAAGATTTTTTTGTTGAACCTTATTAAAGGATTGGGGGTGATGATTCCTCAATTGTGCGAAGGAGAAACATTAGTGTTAGGTGTATGCAATCCAAAATGAAATGTTAAGAAGAGAAGAACATTAATGAAGTTACAAAATACCCCACAAAGGAATAAGACCAGGTATCAAAGTTACTCAACAACTCTAATGTCTTCCCATTTACATGCAAGAGGAAAGGAAAGTATATATGCAAAGAACTTAGTTTTTTTGACACCTTCCATAACTCCATAGACCACTATGGTGCAGATGGATCTAGGTTTGATTCTTTAAATAAAGATAAACATTTGAAAAGAGAATATGTTCCCTCATGACCTTCCCATGTGCCATACAACTAAATAAAGATTGTAATGTATTGAAATGGTGGTGGAGGAAGGATACTTATGCCCCCAATATTCCTAAAACTGTATTAGAAACTAAATTCCATAATAAAGAAGGATTGAATCACTTCATGCCCCCTTTACTATTTTTAAGTAAGTGAAATGAGTCTAAAACTATGCCAAAAACCTAAAAATTTAGTAGAAAATATGAAACTAATGAGAAAGTTGACGTAATTTCCCCTTGGGAAAAAATGTGTGTTAAGGTCAAGACCATACCATACGATGTTGACCAATATGTAAAGTTCTGAACACATGTAAAGAATTATTCTTAATAGTTTTTTGATCGATTATATAATTTCATTACTAGGATTTTTTGTTTAAATTTTTGTGTTTTTCTGGATTTATGAGTACTTGTACCCTATTTGTACCTATATCACACCCTACAATTATACATGTGTTTTTTGTGAGTATAAAATATACTCATATGAATGCCCCCTCTTTTAAGGCATGTGTGAAAACCATGTTGATAATTTGGCTCAAAAGAAAAGATGTGTGCCCATGCACTAGATGTCTGAGAAATTGTAGAGTATAGAATATTGAAGAGGTGACCACCTTGAACAACCTATACATGTAAGAAGGAAGGTGTTTGCACATGGTGGAAACAATAATGCATAGTAAAAATAATGATGGAAATAGATAAGAACCACATAGATGATAACAATAGTAGTATGAATGCATGTAGGAAAATATAAGTACAACAATAGTGAAATAATATACGACAATGTCACACACAAGTTAAAAATCCTCAAACATGGGACACCCATGGTGTCACAAGACAATCAAGGCTCCCAGGCCTCGAAAAAATAGTAGGTAAGAAGAAAACAAGATAGGAAGAATGCCAAAAACATGGGACACCCATGGTTTCACAAGACAATCAAGACACATAAGCCACAAGAAATGAAAATAAGAAAATAAAAATACACACACATAAACAAGTATGCATGAAATAACAATGTAAAAATATGATAACATGATATAATAGTCAGGATATGTGAACATATATGAAATAGGAGATGTAAGTGTTACACAAGACACATTTTTTAGTCCTCTTAGCTCCGAAGATAACATATACACAATATATGTAATCAAACATAACGAGAAAATGTAAAGTAACTATACTAGAATAATAACAACTAGATGTAGTAAAAATAGATGTCCCCTGATGTATAGGGAGTTTGGGTAAAGGGGCCAACCATCACCTATCATATTGTAGATTTATATGTATTTATTGTATCATGTTTAAAATACCATGTGAACACACGTGTGTATAGAGGAAAAATGCATACTATTTATCAAACCAAAGTGACAAAAAATATGTATAATTTAAAGTGCTAACAAATCAAGTGAAATTTATAAGTATTGATTTTGTATTTTGTAAATATGTGAATGTTTTTGTAATTTTAAATTATGTTGATGTGTTTACTTTTTTGAAGGGCTTACCTATGTACACAAAATAGGGGTATCATTAGGTACCAAATATTAGAAGGAGGATGTAGGATGAGGAAATTTATAGCCGAAGGATGTAATATAATGTCACAAAATAGGTGTTGGGGGTAAAACATGGATCCATGAAGAATTAAGTAGGATAGTTATAGAACCAATGGCGATGGTGTGAGGGTTGGTGAAAAGGTCATGTCATGTATCAGAGGGGGATGAGTCAGGAGTAGCAATATGATTAGGGGAAATATAGAGGAATCTATAAGGGGTATGACACAACAAGATAATATATCTGGTTGGTATCGAGGTAACATAAAGTAACTGCATAAGATCCAAATTATTAGAGTTACATTGTTATAAGTGGGATATGTATCCATGTAAATCCATAAAAAGGGTTTTGTGTCTGTGTAGATCAGTTTTCTTAGAATAACCCATAAGTATAGGGTGTAGGAAATATTAGAGTGTCATTAGATCTATAGTAGTAGCCATAAAAGGATGTGTAATTATAGGATGCAAAATAGTGTAGCGAGATATGGGTGTAGGGTATCAATTGCAGGAGTAAGAGGTGTATGATCATTGTATATGTGTTGAGAATTATTCCAAGTAATCGACTTAAAATACATAGTCATGGTGACATTTTGAAGTGGGAGAAGAGATGCCCCAAACATCTTCATTATAGTAGATTTAGCTATGGGAGGTGGAGTATGAGGAACCATTGGAGAGGCTAAAATGAGGAAGTGATCCAAATGAGTGGTAGTAATGGATGAAATGGTAGAAGTGGGGTGGGATCCCCATTCAAAAGTGATTGAGTCTACAAAATATTGGTTAATGTGATGAATATTGAGAGAACTATTTCTGGGGTGACTTATACATCTATGACATTCAAGTAAGCATTAGCATAAAAATTATTTCTTTGAGGATTTATTGTGTTAACCTCAAATGGTGGAGGGAGAGACACAAGACTACTCTCAAGAAATTGTTTCAATGCAATGTGTAGAGAAAAAGGAAAGTGGGTAAAATTGTTTCTAGGTGGAACAATAGGGGTGCGAGTGTTAAAAGATGCATCTCATCGAGGAACATAGAATTTGAAGGGGGATGGGTCCCATTTGTAAAGATAAGTGGATCCATGACAATAAAATGTAATACCATCAAATGCTATGCTTAGATTGGAAGCATGTTACCAATAATTCCCAAGGAGAATATTATAGGAAAAATAATAAGGGGAAACATAACATATTTTGTCAAATGTTTTGGGACCCATAGTGATTGGGACAATGTTATAACCAAATGATTAATGAGGGAGATTGGAATAAATAGGAATAGTATAAGGAATAGGATAAATATATTGAATAGAAAATCCTAGAGAACAAATGAAATAGAGGTCGCAATCATTGATGTTTAATGATGGGTCGAGAAGAACACACTTGACAAAATTCTCACACAAAAAAACTTGAACATAGGTAGGAGGGTGATTTCACTTTTTAAGTGATTTAATCCTATTTCATTCCATTTTAAGATATTAGATGTGTTTCTAACTATCATACATAAACAATATGAAATATTACAATAAGAGGATATTCTGATTTAATTAAATTCCAACATTAATTTCCCAAATCAGAATAACACTTTACAAATTGACTATTGATCTAGAAACTATCAAAACATAAAAGAGAAATTATACTTAGTTGATTATGTGAGGATCTGGGAGATTATAAGTGATCTAAATGAAGGAAAAATTTGATCTAAGACTAAAAGTGCGTTGTTGTTTAAAATGACACCTGATACTATATTTGCTCAAAACCGTACAACTAGGTCAAAACTATTCACATGGTCCCGACCCTTCTGTACAGTATTGGAATTTATTAGATTCTGGATCTAAATTTTTTTATGTGATTTTCCTACCTAGAATCGAGTGTCATTGTGTGTCAGTATTATTTTTTTATTAGATACAGTAAAAATAGGGATTGGCTCCCAGGGGCTATTACAAAAGGAGGAACAAAAAACAACAAGCAAGAAGGAAACGAAAAAGTCCCGGAAAAGAGTTAAACATTCTTAACTCTTACAATTAATAACCAAACTTTGTAAAAAGGTGGGGAAACCAGAGAGAAGGAGAAATAGTCTCCAAAACAGCAAAACAATAGAAGTTTGCCAAAATTGTGCCAATAGTCTGGAACCAAAAGTTAATTTTTTAGGGATCTACCACTACTACCATCGTGGCTATCTTTGTTCACGCCACTCTCAACAACTTTTTCATTAATATCATTCTCCATCTCTTCCTTGGAGCTACTGATGTGCAAGTTAAAATTCCTTCTTTTAGTGCCCTCCTCCATCCCTTCCAGCCCATCTCTGAGCTTTTTAACCTAGTCCTCTAGCTCTAGAAATTTCTGCTTGGACTTCACCCGGGCAGTGACAATTCTCTTAGAAGTATTGATGACATCCATCATTGTTTCCCTTTGACCAACATTGGTTTCTTCCATCACTTGGAGCACCCCTTCTAAGTACTGGACCTTACTACTCAAATCCTCGAAACCCTTTAAATTACCATCCCGGTCTCTTTTTCTTGAAGTTCTCGCTTCCCGCCAACCATCCTCACCCATTTCTTTACAGAATCCTCCCCCATAATTTTACATTTTCTAGCCTTCATCTTAGTGAGGCAATAAGTGAGATTAAGGTCATCCTCATTCGCACGATCTTTCAGGGAAGGGGATAGAGCATGTTTCTCACTTTCAAACATTAGAAGAATGATCCCTTCATGCAGAGGAAAATCCACTTTCTCTTGCTGGAAAGCCATTAAAGAGTTAGTCAGAGACATAAACAGAAAGAAGGGGATGCTCACCATGATAGAAAGAAGTGTGTCAGTATTCTTATCTCTCCTTCAAAATGGCTCTATAAATCTGGTCAAACCCTCAAAACATAATAGTGTAAGATAATGTTCTTACAAAATAAAGTTAGGTGGGTTTTGGGCACCCCTATGCACCATTGACGTTGTAACTACTACTAAGAGGGCTCAAATGAAATGCCATTCTCTTATTATTTGATATATACTATAGTGCAATCAAAATTTGGAAACCATGCTTTGAAAATGAATTTTGCTTGATTTTCACTCTTGCTTAAATACTTGGGAAGGGTCAATTTGCTTGCTTGTTGAGATAATATGGATATTTTTGGGCTTGGTAGGTGACTTTATACCTTTAGAGAGTACTAAACTAATGGACGTGCATGAGTTATTTCAAAATTTTGGGAGCTTGTAAGTTCCTTTTGTGATTGATTTTAACATGAGGAGCTCTTAAAGCAACAGGACCCTAAATGAGGTATGATTGAATTTCTTATATAGGATTATTATGGTTATCATGTCATGAAATTCTCACCAAGAGGGAATATTAGTCCACATGAAGTTGATGTAATTTGTAATTTTTAGTGCATAATGTTTCGGTCAATAATTGTACACTAGAGTTAACTTGTATATTTTGTACAAATTGACCCAAATCTAGCGGTTTTGACTCCAAGAGCGAAAAATTGATTTTGAATTCATGGAGCTCAGAGTATAGATGTTTCTAGGTATGAATTTTTTTCAATTAAACCTCAAAAAATGATGACAGAGAGATATGGAATGATAAACAAGTGACTGAAGGGATATCAGGGTCTGTTAAGAAAGAGTGGGGAGGGTGTATTTATACATAAAACTGTGTAATGTCAAAGACTAATATAATATCAAAGGATATATTGCAAAATTTTAGTGTCTACACATTGCCAAAGACATGATGAAAGACTAATGTATTCAAAGATAAAGATCCATTGAGAGTAGGGTATCTAGGGTCAAGGAAAATCCAAACTCACTAGATAAGGTTTATTGTATAGATTTGAGCTTGGGCTCAACCTTAGGAATTTGATTCCAAAATCAAACCTACAACAATTTTGATTTCTGAAATAAGAAACTGAAATTTAGCTCAAAATGTAAAATTCAAGTACTGTGAATAGACATCCAACAAGAAATTCTAATTCTTATCCACTTATGTGGGAAGGAGTTGACACATGTTTAATCTTACAGAATAATATCGCTCATTTGAGATGTTCTTTGAGGCATGTTGAACAGTGAGTGAAGATATTGTGATGAGTGTCAATTATGTTTAGGAAATGAGGAAATATACCAGGGGTGATCAGAAAAAGGCTGAAAAGTTCCAAAGTAAGGCGATAAAATCTTATGCCTCAGTTACCATATAAACTCATATTCAAATTTATAGAGCTTGCAGTCATAGTGGAGAAGATCCCCTAAATTGTATTTTCCTTTCTCCATCCTAAGATTTAGAACAAAAAATTTACCTATTATTTCTCTCTCCTTCTCATAGGTATACTGGCCTGGATGCTAATCTCATACCAAATTGAAGGTTGGATAATAATAAAGAATGGTATTAGAGAGATTCTAGAAACTTGACATTATAGAGTTATGAAATATTTATCCCGAAATATTATACAAATATATACACAACACAATTACTTCATGCCTCATAAAATAGGATATCAAACTAATTCTACCTAACTACTATTTCTAGCATACACAAGTAAAAATAACTCACAACAATACAAAGCTAAAAAATTTGTTTTTCTAAGAACCTCACTTACATAAATAAATTGCTATGGTGTCAGAAACATTTTTTAATCCTTATAAATCATTAGATTATTGTATATTTTGAGAAACATGCATATAAATGATTTTAAGAGGCAACTAAGATATATTTATCAAAACTACAATGCCCAAATAAATGTTCATCTTCGCTATGGAAATGGTCGTAGAAAAATATTGAGAGTAGAAAAAATTGCCAAATTTGATGAAACATTCTAATACCCAATACACAAATCAACAAGAACAGATTCTATATTCCAAGTTAGTGCATTCATTTGATAAATGGTAAAGCTTGCTAAAGAGTGATCTCTTACATAAAGAAGAAAATTCATGTCACCTATTTCTAAAAGTTGCATTCATAGTAATAATCATTGGATATCTACAATTCAATATGAACCAAGATTTTACAAGTGGATAAACAATGTGAAAAAATGATGTGTTTGGAAATATTTTTGCAATTGGGTAGATAAATAGAGATTCAGAGAATGGATAAATTCATTGTAGATAAAATTAATATATCATATTTCCTAAATTATATAATTAATTTAATATGATTGAGTTTCAATGAAAACTATATGATATGACGCATTTGGGTAGATTAATTAGATGTTACTTGTGACTAAAAGAGAGAGCAGTTTTTGGAAACATATTAGACTGTTGTAGGAAAAAAATTGTGCACTATCAAAATATGGGGTAAGACCATAAGCAACATCGTTAATATGCTTAAACCATTTGCCCTATATATATATTTTTTTGTGGAGGAATCTAAAATAACATGACATTTTTTTGCATGCAACATCTACTAAATAATTTCTTCCACAAGACGTGTGAAGGAAACCCAATAAAAGATCTATGAACACACTTAATGCCAGTTCCGCATACATTATGTGACATCATGTTTTCCATTAATTTCAAGCTTGATGCTTCATATGCTTAGCAATCACATTTCATATTAGATGAGGCTTCTATGACATAAATATATCATAATGAAGAAAGTGTATAGTAAATGTATGATCCAAAAAAGTAATTTTTCTGACCATGACCTTTCAAACAAATTTTAAATGAATTATCTTCAAATTATTATTTTTAATTATATAGACTACGGACAAAAAGGGTACCAAAAAGGTGACTAGGAATAAGTTACATAAGGGTATATATAACTTTGTGAAAGAGTATCACAATCAAAATTAAAGAGAAATGGTATGTGTGATCAATATATTGGGATATAAAAGAAACAAACATTTCCTTGCATAGATTTTTTAGAGGCAATAAAGATTAATGTATTAAAATAACAAAGACATGACTATTTAATTTTGGAGCTTCCACATATAATTTGAGTAACACATTCTCTAAAAATTCTAGGATAAGCAAAAAAAGAAGATAAACAATGAATCTCCTCTAGCCTAGAAAATACTAGGACATGAGCATCTAATAAGCCACTAGCTCTCAAAACAGTCACTACCATCTGTGGTTCTCCTATCCTCCTGTGGGCATTCCTGTAAAACATAGTTATGAGTTAGAGAACTATCAATGAGACTTGAAAACACTATTTTCAGTCTATTATAGCAGTTAATCAGACCAAATCATCTCCCGATTGCACGAAAAATCAAATAAGTCATCTTCCCCTCTCACTTTCTTAGGGTTTTACATCATTAAATGCTTATTACTTGTGCATATTGTATATAAATCAAAATATCTTTTGTTTTTGTAAGTTACTATGAAATTAAGGTTTAATTCTATTTAGATTAAATCATTTGGTGAACCCATACACTGGAACCCTACCTTGATTCAATGGTTGAAACTTATGAAACCTTTACTGATGAAGACCTTCATGATCTACAGGCTCATCTTTTTTCACACCCTCAAGACCTATATCCCTTATTAGTCACTTCCTATGATGAATCCATGTGGTTAGCTAAGCTCAACCCTCTAGTCTCCAATAATACTTCTCTTCCTAATATGACACTCCCTCCTCATTCCACCACTACTCTCCCACCTAAATCTATTGTTCCCATTTCTATGCCTACTCCTACTAATAAATTTACCCTCCATATCACTTCTCATAGATTACATGCCTCCTCTTCTGTAACTCTTGACCTATCCTCATTATACCATGAATTACAATCCCAAATTCACCAATTACAACATGTCTCTTCATCCTTATCTCCATCTATAGATTCCCCACTCCTCCTTCATACCCCTTTTGCATATGTCATCTCCTCTTATCTGCTTCCTCTTAACTTCATCGCACCTAAGCTTCCCACCTTCAATGGCCATGATGATGTTAGTGTAGGTTATTATTTATCCTTTTATTTATTTATTAGGATAATTCTTACATTTGTGTTATCCCTACACTTGCTGGGTTAGCTTGCTTAAGTGTACTAGTTGTGTGGAGTTAGCTTACTAGTTGTGTTGAGTTAGCTTCTCAGTTATGTGGAGTTAGCTTACTAGTCTCGTGGAGTTAACTTAACTACCACTATTAGTTAATGTGAGTTCTTAACCACTGATTTAAGTAGTAGTTGCACTTCCCTCCTCTTATACGTACATCTTTCTTATTGAGTAATTCAAGTCATTGTATTGTAATGTATTGAACATTATGGATTATGATGGATTTCCATATATGATATTTTAGCTCTTTTGTTTTGTAAATATAATGTGGTGTGCTATTATCATCTGAGATCGTGGCTTGGAAAAATATTCTTATTGTTCCTTTCATGGTATCAGAGAAATAGATGATGTAGACATCCATTTGTAAGTTTTTATTTGCAAGCAAGGGTTTATTATTTTCATGTATTTGGAATTTATTAGCAATTTTCTGCAGCATGCATTTTTATGCAAAATGGAGTGTGGCATTAGATTTAGAAGGTACCAAAACCCTAGAATTGACTGCAAACATGACCATGTGCTGAGACAATCAAATCTAGATGCAAATATGTACTCTCTGGGTGCATTCTTTTATCCATTGGATATAAACATGTACCTTCTGGATGCATTCTTTTACCCTCTAGATATTACGGTTTTGGATGCTATCTTTTATCCACTAGACGTAGATCTATGCCCTCTAGGTGCATTCTTTTATCCATTGGATATAATTGTGTACCTTTCAGATGCATTATTTTACCCTCTGGATATTTGGGTTTTAGATGCAGTCTTTTATCCACTGGATGTAGATCTGTACCCTTTGGGTGCATTGTTTTATCCATTGGATATAAGCATGCACCTTCTGGATGCATTCTTTTATCCTTTGGATATTTCTGTTTTGGATCCAGTCTTTTATCCACTGGACGCAGATCTGTACCCTTTGGCGCATTTTTTTATCCATTGGATATTGACGTGTACCCTATGGATGCAATGATTTACCCTCTGGACATTTTAGGTTTTGGACGCAGGATTTTATCCTTTTGTCACAAGCCTATATCATGTGGATGCAGTCTTTTACCTTTTAGGCATTTTGGCGTCACATGTACTTTTAAAAAAAGATCAGCATTAAAATATTATTTTAATAGCAAAACCTTCTAGAGCTCATAACTTTTGATCTGTAGCTCAGATTAAGGTGATATTTTTTGATATTGTGTATTTTTTCAAGATATACGCATTGGTGACATTTTTAAACACATATTTCAAATTTAAAAGGTACTTTTTCTCATTGTAATGTTTACACACACTCAATTATAAAGTGCCAAATTTGGGAGGGTGTTGTAATCACTTGTGGATGTAATTTTTGTTGAGCCTGACGTCCTCAACTTTTGGGTGTTGCATTCTTGTATCTATGGGTGTATGCATTTATATCTCTCTTTTTTGTTGAGATATTATGGATTTGTATTTTTGACACTTTATTTTTTGGCATGTTGACAGTCTCTCTTATGGGGGAGCTATTCTGATGAAGCCCAGTGTTAGTTTGTCAGTGTTCAAGTAGTTGATTTTGACAACTCATACAGATCTGTGGTGTGACTCTACCCATTCAACAATATGGGAGAGTATGGTGTTAATACTGATTCTTTGGGTTTCGTGTCATTGCCTTGATATGTGTTGATATTGCTTCTTTGGGTTTCATGTCCTTGCCTTATTACCTTGGATTTTCTTGGATCGTGGCACTCCTATTTATTTGGATCTCACATCCTTGCCTTATTGCCTTGGTTGTTCTTGGATCGTGGCACACCTATTTGTAGCAGTTGATCAAATTTTGTTTGGTGTTTTTTTGCACTTTCAACATTACTCCATTGACAGTCTCCTTGCATGGATCTATTATTGTGAAGCTCAGTATCAATTGTTTTTGAGTTCTATGATCGAGTAGTGGATTCATACCACAGTGAACACCACATATCTTCAACATTATACGAGTTTTTGGAGCTGAGCTTCTTAGGATATATTACAACGAGATTTTTTTCTCTCTAATTTGTTATTACTAGTTTTGGGTACCTTGCGGTGTTTAATTTTCCTAGTTATTGTATGTGGGTACCTCATCAGGGCTTATTGCCAAGACCCACCTTCTTTTCCACCCACTTAAGATATGCTTACGAGAGGGTGTTAGTGTAAGTTATTATTTATCCTTTTATTTATTTATTAGGATAATTCTTACACTTGTATTATCCCTACACTTGTTGGGTTAGACTTCTTAAGTGTACTAGTTGTGTGGAGTTAGCTTACTAGTTGTTTGGAGTTAGCTTCTCAGTTATGTGGAGTTAGCTTACTAGTCTTGTGGAGTTAACTTAACAACTACTAGTATCAGTTAGTATGAGTTATTCACCACTAATTTAGGTAGTATTTACACTTCCCTCCTCCTATATGTATATCTTTCTTATTAAGTAATTCAAGTCATTGTATTGTAATATATTGAACATTATGGATTATGATGGATTTCCATATATGGTATTTTAGCTCTTCTGTTTTAAAAATATAATGTGGTGTGATATTATCATTTGAGATCATGGATTGGAAATTTTTTCTTATCATTCCTTTCAGGTGACACTCAAGAGCACCTCCAATCCCTCCATGTTGCATGTCTTGACTATGTTGATGAACTTACATTGTTGGATAAATTGTTTCCTTGAAGCTTAAATGACTATGCTATGTGTTGGTTCTATGATCTACCTGTCCATTCGGTAACGTCTTTTACATCTCTAGCTGATGCATTCCTTGCTGATTTTTCTATCAATATTGGTACAAAGATATCCTATGCACAATTACCTAAAATTAAACAAGGATCCAATGAACATCTTGTGGACTATGTCTTGCGCTATAATAACAAACTTGCCAAAATGACAAATGTCCTCATTGATTCATAATTGTAAGAACTATTCAATCAAAGTATTTTTCCTCCACTCCAAGAGAGTGTCATTTTCAAGACTTCTCCTTCCTTTGATCAATCATTCCATATACTCAAATTGGGCGAAAGCAAGTTACTATCTATGGAAAAATTGAAGTATAATGAGACTTCTTCCACTTCATCTTCCAACAAGTTTGAAGCTAAATCCACATTAAAACCATCTCCTAAGCCTACTGATGCTAAATCTACTATCAAATTTGTTTCTCCGCTTTCCAAGCTTCAATTGCAACCAAAAAGGCACACCTTTACTAAGCTACCCTACGTACCTCGGTTCCTATTACCCCAACTCATTGAAAGCAATATGATCACTATCCCTCCATTGTAGAATCTAGATCCTTCTCACCCATGTGGCTTTAACTACGATGAAAATGCACAATGTGATTACCACCAATGCAATGGCCACTCTATTGATCATTTTTAAAGCTTAGACATATTGTTGTTGCTAAATCACTGCACCCCCCGAATGGCCTTAAAGTGAATCACAAAATTCAATGTGATTGAGATACATGGCATCACCTCTCAAGCTGTGGGACTTGGGCTTGAGGAGAACCTCCGGAGAAGGCCACCTTCCTCTTCCTAAACTAAACACAACACTACTTCTAATGCAAGATAAATGGCTAGCTAGACCTATGCTAACATTTCATGGGATTAGGGAAAGAGAATTGCAAGGAAATAAAACCTATACTAGAAGTGGTGATGTACCAAGAAAGGGTATTGCCAAACAAAATTATGGCTTTCCAGTGAAGAGAGATGATCATGAGGAAGAATGACATGCATTATAAAGTACTTCACTCCTTGATAAGCAAAATGACCTCCAAAACTTGCAAAAGAAACCTTGGTTACACAGTTCACCTAAAAACATGAGAGAGGAAAATAGAAGAAACAAAATCATGAAAGGACATATAACTGATCACAAATCATAATTATCATTACTTCAAACACTTGTATAGAGCACCATTACATCAGTGAAAAGGCATAGGCTGCCATTACAATTCAAGAAGAAAAGCTTGAGAGCTTACAAATTCACATCTTCTCAACTTGTGAAGAGAAGGGAAACTTGGAAAATGTCTAACTTGTCCAACTTGTATGACTTTTTGGAACCCTTTGTTATGAGCTTCCAACAGACATTTATAGAAGAAAAATAAGAGAGAGGAGAGGAGTCATAAATTTCCTTCCTAAACGGAAGGCACATGATGTGTCATTTATTATAGTTGGTTAAACCCCCTAAGTAGGTTCCGTCATGCATCATCAATGCCCAATTTAACTTATCTTTGCAATTAATTAAAAGAATATTTAAATAAAAATATTAAATTAATTAAATTATAGTGGGCCCTACTGAAAATTAGTTTGCTCTGAAAGGTAAAATTATGAGAAAAAGGCAAAAAATAACCCAACTCAGTGGTTGACTCGCTGGACCAACTCACCGAGTTGGGTCCGAGCTTCTCCAATCTTCACCACAACCGAGCTGAGCTCATACTACCGAACAACTCCCATCGAGATTATTTCTCATTTTTTCTAAGCTCTAATCATGAACTGGGCTTATAAGCCATGTATCGAGCTCCAAAAATGAGCTTTGTCTATTACTCCATGATCGAGCCAAGCTCATTCTACATTACCTAAGCTCAACGAACTCAAATTCCCTCCATCATGCATTAACTGAGCACTGAGCTCAACACTGAGTTCTGTGAACTTGTTCCCATGAAATTTCCATCTTGCTAACCCTAACTCAGCCTTGCCTCTAAATTATTCATCCTTATGCATAAAAGTTATCTCCAAAACACTACGCAATGACTCGCTCACCTTGTCTTGCTTGAAACAAGCTTTCTGCCAAACCCAATCACCCTTCATCACTGTGAATTTCGAGTCAAGATCCTCTTGTACCTCACACATCTTCTGGCTCAGATTGGGATAAGTTTTCAACATATTTGGTATAAACTCTATTAGGAGCTTATAGGAATATAATGAAGTGGCTTGACATGGAATGAACCACTAAGAAGCATCACACACAGGAAGATGAATATCCTCAACAATAAAGAAACAGGCCATGACCTCATGTGCATGATTTTGTCCACGAGCTCCATACATACGTTCTCCACCACCTCCATGACCGAGATCCATCATGTGGAGCTAAACACTGAGACATATTTCTACAAACTCTGTTTGACTTGGCTCAAATGGCAAGCCACTCTCAGTGATTTCCTCCCACCATCAAGATCTGTGAGCTAATACTCAAATACCTCATCGAGCTCACTTATGCATTTTGTATCCTTCCAAATTGATCACTTCGTAGTCTCCACCACCATGAGCAAGCTCCATCTCATCCACGCCATATTGGATTACATTGGTGCCCACCTTATTAATTCGATAGATTCCCGAGTTCTGCGAGCCCACCACTCACAGATCTCAACTCATTTTGTTGGAACTCAAAGGTTTTTTTGAGTTTTAATGCTAGAACAAACTATGTGGCATGCCCTTATCGACCTTTCCTCTATCTACTTAGTGATTGATTTGAACTCTATGCAGCTCCAATGACTCGGCCCATTATTTTGAATCGCCAACTGATGAACTTGACATGTAATATGATACCATCTCAGCATTAGACTTGAGTCTCCTCATAATTCAGTGACTAACTTGGACCCGGAGCTTGACCGACTCAACAATTTTCTAGCTTTCATCTCCTAAAGACCAGAAACTCCAAATTTCAGAGTTTCAGAGTTTTAAACTTCAAAAATTTTCCCCAATTTTGCTAACTCACCTAGTTCAAGTTCTGAACCAAAATATTCCGAAAGCTCGAAACGTCCAAGTTTTGAAATACCGAAATTGAATTGTCTGAAATCCTGAAATGGTTTCTTCCAAAACAACCCCTTGAAGCATAAATTTCTCTTCTACACATCTTGACTCTACATTGTGTTGAACTCACTCTCCCAATGTTCATACAATCTACATTCAATCATTGTGGCATCATTCTTACCTAGCTTTGTTTACTCATAGCCTGACCACTCTACAATGAGTGTCTCAAAATACTTGGTCTCTTTTGGTGATTTCCAACTTGGCTTGGATTATCCTTTGAACTTGAGCCTCTGAACGAGTCTTTATGAGATCCTTCTCTATGTTTGTAATCCTTCCGGTGAGCTCATCTGACTTCTAGTCTACTTGCCCCCTGTGACACTCCTTGATATATGACATGGACAAGCTCCAAACTTTCCTACAATGCATCCAAGCTCAAAACTAGATACCTCCAGATCTTTGTGACTTACTAAGTTTGCATTCTATATTACCTTGGTGTAGTTGAAACTCTTTGTAGGCTTTTATAACTAAAGAACCTCATCGTCCTCACCCATGCAATTGATTGACGACATACTCAGCCCTTTCTCCTTGTGCGAGCCATGCCTATTCCATCACTCACTTCATGTTATAAATTGAATTACTCGATATGACCTCAACTCTCATTATCACAATGAACTTTAAATGTTCCATACTTCTAAGATGATCATGGGCTTGGTACTAGTATATTGTTTCTGAAAAAAATCACTCACATTATCCATGCTTTAATTTTCATAAGCCCTAGAATCTCACACCACACTCATTGATGCAGCTCAGCCTCTCTTGACATGAGCCCAAGTGACCCATTCATGACAGAGTTACATGGACATTGGCCTTGGCACCAAGCTCATCATCGAACCCTAATGTCAACTCATATTGACTATATAGCTTCCCTCTGAACTGATGAGGAGCTCATGCATGTACTATCATTCCTTCATGAAGACATTAATTAGCTCACCTGCACATCTGAGCTCATATTGAATCTTACGGGTCAATCTCCACCGATTGGCTCAGCTCAGATCCCTTTGTGACTCATGAAGACATCCCATAGTAAGCCAACTGAGCTACCCCCTGCATGTTCCCCTTTTACGTGCTTGAACACCAAGCTTAAGCTGATTCAGTCCCAACTTCTTAGCTTTTATGCATGTTTCTGAGTAAGTTTTTTTGGGATGGGTTGAGCTCTTTAGTGATCTACTTAATTTTGAGCTCAAATTCCCTTGCTATTTGGTTTACTAAACCAAAACATGCTCCAATCACCATTTGATGACTTTCCCAAGCCATAATCCAACACTTTTATGAACCATATCCATCTCAAACTCGACCATTCATTGATATTCACAACAAACTCTCAAGCTTAGAAAACATCAAGCTCACTTCTAAAAATGGTAAAGGCCAAGTCCTTCCAAAAATTCCACCATAGTGAGCTGTGTCCCATCAATCCACTGAGTTCTTACTTAACTCAAACCTCTAAGCTGAGTCATCCATTGAACTATGTTTGCATTTGAGCTCGTTCTTTTTCCTTGATCCTTGATCGACTCACTTGAGCTCGTTTAATGGTTACTTCACCAACATGTCTAAGACTCACCGAGCTCATTCCTATCTCAATTGAGCTATTCCTGGAAGAGACTTATCATGAGGGCCTGAGCTAGCTCCCCAACCCCTTAAAACACAATGTTATAATTCTGAGCTCGAGAGCCTGTAATAATTTACCTAATTCAAACACAAGCCAAATCACTGCACCCCCTGAATGGCCTGAAAGTGAATCATGACATTTGGTGTGATTGGGACACATGGGATTACCTCTCAAGCTATGCGACTTGGGCTCGAGGTGAACCTCCAGAGAAGACCAAATTCCTCTTCCTAAAATAAACACAACACTACTTCTAATGCAATATAAATGGCTAACTAAACCTATGATAACATTTCATGAGATTAGGGAAAGATAATTGTAAGGAAATAAAACCTATACTAGAAGTTGTGATGCACCAAGAAAGGGTGTTGCTAGAAAAAATTCCAGCTTCCCAATGAAGAGAGATGATCATGAGGAAGGATGACATTCATTACAAACCCACTTTTACATATAGTACTTTACTCCTTGATAAGCACAATGACCTCCAAAAATTGCAAAAGCAACCCTGGTTGCACAATTCACCTGAAAACATGAGAGAGGAAAATAGAAGTAACAAAATCATGAAAGGACATATAACTGATCACAAAGCATAATTATCATTACTTCAAACACTTACATAGTGTACCATTACATCAGTGAAAAGGCATAGGCTGCCATTACAATTTGAGAAGAAAAGCTTGAGAGCCTACAAATTCACATCTTCTCATCTTGTGAAGAGAAGAGCAGCTTGGAAAATATCTAACTTGTCCAACTTGTATGACCTGTTGGAACCATTTGTAATGAGCTTCCAACTTACATTTATAGAAGAAAAATAAGAGAGAGGAGAGGAGAAATAAATTTCCTTCCTAAACGGAAGGTACATGTTGTGTCATTTATTATAGTTGGTTGAACCCCCTGAGTGGGTTCCATCATGCATCATCAATGCCCAATTTAACTTATCTTTGCAATTAATTAAAAGAATATTTAAATAATAATAATAATTATTAAAATATTTAAATAAAAATATTAAATTTATTAAATTATAGTGGGCCCTACTGAAAATCAGTTTACTCTGAAAGGGAAAATTATGAGAAAAATGCCAAAAATAACCCAACTTGGTGGTTGGTTTGCTAGGCCAACTCACCGAGTTGGGTCTAAGCTCCTCCAATCTTCACCATAACCGAGCTGACCTCATACCGCAAAACATCTCCCATTGAGATTTTTTCTCATTTTTTCTGAGCTCTAATCATGAACTGGGCTTATAAGCCATGTATCGAGCTCCAAAAATGAGCTTTGTATTTTACTCCGTGATCGAGCTAAGCTCATTCTAAATTTCCCGAGCTCAACAAACTGAGATTCCCTCCATCATGCATTGACTGAGCACTGAGCTCAACACCGAGTTCTGTGAACTTTTTCCCGTGAACTTTCCATCCCGCTAACCCTAACTCGGCCTTACCTCTAAATTACTCATCCGTGTGCATGAAAGTATCTCTAACATGCTACACAACGATTCACTCACCTTGTCTTGCTTGAAACAAGATTTTTGCCAAACCCAATCACCCTTCATCACCACAAATTATGAGTCGAGATCCTCTTGTACCTCATGCATCTTCTAGCTCAGATCAGGCTAAGTTTTCAAAATATTCAGTACACAACTTGATTAGGAGCTTATAGGAATATGATGAAGTGGTTTGGCATGGAATGAGCCAATAAAAAGCATCACACACAGGAAGATGAATCTCCTCAACAATAAAGAAACATGCCGTGACCTTGTGTGCATGATTTTGTCCATGAGTTCCATACATACGTTCACCACCACTGTCGTGACCGAGCTCCATCATGTGGAGCTAAACACCGAGACATATTTCTATGAACTCTATTTGACTTGGCTCAAATGGCGAGCCACTCTCAGCGATTTCCTCCCACCATCAAGATCTGTAAGCTAATACTCAAATACCTCATCAAGCTCACTTATGTGTTCTACATCCTTCTAGCTCGAGCACATCATAGTCTCTACCACCATGAGTGAGCTCCATCTCATCCACGTCATATTGGATTGCATTGGTACCCACCTTGTTGATTCAATAGATCCCCAAGTTCTGCGAGCTCACCACTCATCGATATCAACTCATTTAGTTGGAACTCAAAGGTTTTTTTGAGTTTTAATGCTAGACTGAACTACGTGGCATGCTCTCGTTGAACTTTCCTTTATCAACTCAATGGTTGATTTGTACTCTATGCAAATACAACGACTTGGCCCATTATTCTAAATCGCCAACCGATGAACTCGACATGCAACATGATCCCATCTCAGCATTAGACTTGGGCCTCCTCATAACTTGGTGACTAATTCAGACCCGGATATTGAACGGCTCAACAACTTTATAGCTTCCGTCTCTCAAAAACCCAAAACTTTGAATTTTGGAGTTTCAGAGTTTTGGGCTTTGGAACTTTTCCCCAATTTTTCTAACTCACTTAGTTCGAGTTCCGAACCAAAATATTCTGAAATCCCAAAACATCCAAGTTTTGAAACACCAAAATTAAATTGTCTAAAAGTATAAAATGGTTTCTTCCAAAACGAACCCTCAAAACATAAATCACTCTTCTACAGACCTTTAATCTGCATCATGTTAAACTCACTCTACCAATGTTAATACACTCTACATTCACTCGTTGTGTCATCATTCTTACCTAGCCCTGTTTACTCATAGTATGACCACTCTGCAATGAGTGTCTCAATCTACTTGGTCTCTTTCGGTGAGCTCCAACTTGGCTCAGATTATCCTTTAAACTCGAGCCTCCAAATGAGTCTTTATGATCTCATTCGATATTTCCACAAATCCTTCTGGTGAGCTCATCCAAATTCTAGTCAACTCACCCCCTGCGACACTCCTTAATCTCTGACATGGATGAGCTCCAAACTTTCCTGCAATGTGTCCAAGCTCAAAACTAGATACCTTAAGATCCTTATGAATTACTGAGTTTGCATTCTATATTGCCTTGGTGTAGTTGAATCTCCTTATAATATTTTAGAACCAAAAAACCTCATCGTCCTCACCCATGCAATCGATTGACGAGCTACTAAACCCTTTCTCCTTGTGCGAGCCATGCCTATTCCATCACTCGCTTCATGTTATGAATTGAATTACTCGGTATGCCCTCGACTCTCATTATCACAATGAACTTTGAATGTTCCATACTTATGAGCAGATCATGGGCTTGGTACTGGTATATTGTTGCCTGACCGAATCAATCATATTCTCCAACCTTTAATTTTCATAAGCCCTGAAATCTCACACCGAGCTCATTAATGCAAGTTAACCTCTCCTGACATGAGCCTGACCGACCCATTCATAATAGAGTTACGTTGACATTGGCCTTAGCACCGAGCTCATCACCAAACCCTAATGTCAACTCATACTGACTACATATCCCCCCTTTGAACCAATGATGAGATCATGCCTGTACTATCATTCCTTCATGAAGACATTGATCAACTCACCTGCACGTCTGAGCTTGTATTGAATCCTACGGGTCAGTCTCCACCATTTGGCTTAGCTCAGATCCCTTTGTGACTCACGATGACATCCCACAATAAGTTGAATGAGCTACCCCCTACATGTTCCCCTTTTGTGTGCTTGAACACTGAGCCCAAGCCAAGTCAGCCCTAACTTCTTAGCTTTATGCATGTTGCTGAGTGAGTTTTTTTGGGATCGGTTGAGCTGTTTAGTGATCTGCTTAAGTTTAATCTCAAATTCCCTTGCTATTTGGTTTATTGAACCAAAAAATTCTCCACTTTCCATTTGATGACTCGCCCCAGCCATAATCTGACACTCTATACGAACTGTCTCCATCTCAATTTTAGAAAACATCGAGGTCACTTTTGAAAATGGTAAAGTTCGAGTCCTTCCAAAAATTCCACTGCAACAAGCTGTGTGCCATCAATCCACTGAGTTCCTACTTAACTCTAACCTCTAAGTTGAGTCGTCCATCAAACTACGTTTGCATTTGAGCTCGTTATTTTTCCTTAATCCTTGATTGACTCACTCAAGCTCATGTAATGGTTACTTCACCAACATGTCGAAGACTTGCCGAGCTCATTCCTATCTCGACTGAGCTATTCCTGGAAGAGGCTTATCATGAGGGACCGAGATATCTCCCTAACCCTGTCAAACATAATGTTCTAATTTCAAGCTTGAGAGCTTGTAATAATTAACCTAATTCAAGCACAAGCCTAATAAAATGATTTTAATTTGCATTAATGAACTTAGATGTTGATTTGGGCTCAAATGAGCTATTTTGGAAGATCCTTCTTCCCATGTGTTTGAAGATCCTTACAAGGCATCATGAAAGTATAGAAGAACTCTGGAAAAGTTTTTACACCAACTTTGACAATTTCAGCCTATAGACCCTCGTTGTTCATTTTTACCCAGGGGATAAAATGGACAACACATATCATTCAAGATTTTATCGATAACAATGAAATCGAGCTCCTAAATCCATCTCCTTCCTAACTAGTCAATGATAAATAAAATATTAACATATTCAATGACCCATTACCAATAAATGACAATCTAACTACTGATTCCTCTGCTAACCATACATATCATGTTATACCTCCTCGTTCATCAAATCCATTTAATTTCCTCATTGCTACTGCTAACATGCCACCACAGGTTATCACCTTCTCAGATCATGATTACCATACTAAATTTTCCTCTAATTTGATACATATTAATGCTTCTATTCGTGCTTATACAGTCAACAATACTTTTATCCATCCCTTGGAATTTTCTAATGCATGCTACGTGGCATTCATATTATCTATCAAATTTCTAACATCCCAAATCACATTTCCAGTCCTTAATTTTTACTGTCGTGTCATCCTTCACATTACTATTGGGTCTCTTACCATACCTACACCTTTCCTTATTACATCTGAAATCAAGGGTTGTGACATGGTCTTAGGCCTTCCTTGGCTCCAAGCTACCTAGTCTATCCCTTCCATGGCCCACTTATGTCTTAAATTAATTCATAACAAGAAACTTTTCACCATCAAATGTATTCCACCACGCACACCATTACCTCGGCCTACTCTTATCTCTATTTTTATAGCAGTCATGACATCTAGGCCTCTTGCACATATCAAGTATAAATCTATCTCTACACCTAGTTGCCCCATTCATACATGACCTACATCATGACCCATTCATCCTCACCAGTTCTTTAGTCTACCTTGACGGCCTAAGTCCCCTACTCGGGAAACCCATTCCTATGGGTGTTATCCACCTCCTTCATCACATTGGTCTCCTATACCACCGGTTCTAGACCATGGTTGCATGACCTCTCTTTCTTGGATACCAGTTAAGGGGTCCTAACTCTTTTCCATCATAAAATAGATTTCCACCACTCACACACTTGGGGGGAATCACACTCCCCCCATCACCATTTGATGTCTATATTTTCTACTCTTAGTTCACTTACTACACTTCATTCTCTGTGCTTCAAACTAAATATTTTCTAGCATGTAATATTAATACACATACTTTACACTCATTTCATGCTTGAATGTTGAGGGTAAAATTACTCCATGAACCTCACTTGTCACATCCTAGTTACTCTCTCTCACTCCACACTTCTTGACTATCTTTCTTACAATCATCACATCTCTGGTTTACATGTTATACCATCATTACCCGATGAAACACTCTTGTTCTATGGTTCATGCTTGACTGTTGAGGGTGAAATTCCTTGATGAACCCAACTTTTTACATCTTGGTTACTCACACTTTTTTCTTCATGTCTATCTTTCTAAGCAACACCACATCTCTAGTAAACATACTTTACCTTCATTACCCGATGACACACTCTTGTTCTATGATTCATACTTTAGTGTTGAGGGAGCATTCCTAAATGAACCTCTTCTCACACACGTTCACTGAGGGAAACGTGGCTCATCCAACCTTCACATATTACATATTTCAGCACACCATCACATGCACACGAAATTTGCACATCTTGGTTGTACTTACTTGTGTTAGCTTATCCTATTTACATGTTAAAATTTGTTTCCTATGCTAGTTGGATACTTAGTATGTCATTATCAATTATATACACACATGCACGTTCACATGTTATCTTGATGTGAATGAAATAATTTTACATATTCTTACATGATACATGATGCTTGAAACTACTCTTTACCATTCCCGCTAAGGCTCCTAGGGCATCTACCTTTTCCACTCTCATACTCTACACATCACAAGTCCTATTTTTATATTTTTCACTAATTCTTGGCATTAACACTTACCTTTTACTGATCTATACACAATTTGACATACTATTTATCTTTCTAACATGATAATGGGTGCTTCATGTTTAGAATTTTCCTTGTAGGACTCTATACACACGTGGTTATCTGTCACTTTTTTCTCTTATATGATACTATTTGCAGGCTATGCCATTTATCTTGCTTGATCATTATTTGCTTATGGAAAATTCAACCCAAATTGGATTGTGAAATTGTGAGTGATGTACAATGTATGAAACTCTCTTTTCAAGGCCCCTCTTATCTTAATAGTTGCTTGATACACTTTTTTCTATTGCATTCTTTCTCTTTTTCACTAATACTTGTTTACTAGTCCATATTATTTACATGTGCCTTGGTTCCTACCATGCACATTTCCCCCCTATAGGTATCTAATACATGATATTCATATTAGCTTATGGTCCTCTCTTCTGGGTTGTATCCTCCTACATTCATTGCATACACCTCAAACGAGGGCACATCTATTGGGTGAAAAAATCACCCTTCTAATAGCTCAAAGCTACGGATCATAATGACATAATAAAAAATTGATAAAAGAAAATAGTTACAGAATGGTCTAGAATTAGACTTGGACCATAAACACAGGTCAGACACTAGCTCCCAGTATAGATAGGAATGGGGGGTGCTTGTGTCTTGGGGTTAAAAAAAAACATTTTCTCAATTCAACACAATTTCCTGTAGTTTACAATACAATTATACAATATCAAACACTTTCCCTAAGTTACAGAATTCAACCATTCAGTTACAATCAATTACAAATCGGGACATGCCATCTACAGTGGCACTTGGGGAAGTGTCATTAATGGAGAGAAAAATAAACCTCTTTCCCCAACACTCTTCTCTTGGCGTGAGATAGCCCAAAAAACTTTCCCTTAGTGTGAGATCACACAAAAAACTCATTCTTGGTGGGATATCATCCAAAAAACTTGTTCTTGGCATGAGATCACAAAAAAAAAAAACACTCTTGGCGTGAGATCACCCAAAAAAACCACTCTTGGTATGAGATCACTAAAAAACCTCACCCTTAGTGGTAGGATGCTCAAATCCATAGCATCTCCAATACAAACATGATAACTCTCCATCCTTTACTCTCTCATACATTAAGTTCACATCCTTTTACTTTTACACACTTTTTACTCACTTATGCACACATTACTATGGTTTTTCACATATGAAACTTTGATTACTCTTTTTCTCTTCTTTTGCAGGCCCGTCCTTATAAAAATCAAATCACATCTACAAGAACAAGATCCAACAACACACAAATACACATAAAATTCACCCCCATGGTCGACCTCCCATTCCTAGTTTCCACACTTCACATCATGATCACTTCACACTACTTTTCCACTTGGAACGCTATCAACTACACTCTTCTCTATAGGATTAAAAATTACGCATAATCTATCTACTTTATGCTATCGAGTATTCACTCAACAACATAAAGTGGGGGATAATACAGACACAAAATCTATGCACTTGTGTACATTTCTATTTCATAAAGGATACTAATATATACATGAATCCTAAGAAAAAAAATAGTGGTTGACAACTTATTTTGGGCATTTTCTTTATCTTTTACACTTCTACTGGCCTTACATATCTTATAGCTCTATCGAAATTTGATTGATTTATCTTTTATGGTCTTAAAAACTAGCGCCTTAGGAAAGAAGTGCCCAGGCACTCCTGTCCCTCATGGGTGCTCCTACCATTCTTTATCTTCTTCTTACTCCTTTGGATATATTTTACTTTTTGGTCACCTTTTAAAACTTTGGGTCATCCTTTCAACTGTCAATTAATAAGTTCAAAGAAGGGAAACATATATATATAGCATATATATATATATATATATATATATATATATATATATATATATATATATATATATATATATATATATACTTAGTTATTTCTCTCAAATAAAGGGACAACCATCATAAGCATTATCTATCATCACATAATCTTGCATCAAAGGCACAAGAGCACTACAAAGAAAAATATAGAACACTCATACAAGGGATAAGGGTTACATTATTCTATATACACAACATAGGAGGAGAGTTCATTATATTTTATCCCACACATTCTACATATTTGGTACATTATAGATCTATCTTGATATCATCATGCAACCTACACAAGGGAAACCTAGGGCATCATTACACACACAGGCATATATAACTACATGGAGTCTGAGATGTAGTGGAGTTTGCAGTCATAAGTTCACTCTTCACGTGATCGTCGGGATCATTTTGACTCCACATTCTACATATTTTTTATTAGATTTGATGTGGTTTATGGACATGTGCAGGCAGCTATCTATTTTTCAGGTTACATATACGATCGACAATATACCAATGAAACTAGAGAGATAAAAGAAGATCAACATCAAATCTTCTCCAACCCAGAAAAGACCAGGACCTGAGCATCTAAGTAGTCACTAGCTCCAAAAATAGTCACTGGCACCTAGGGTGCTCCTGTCCTCCTATGGGTGATCCTATCTAGAAAAGTTCCTAGTTCTAGAACCCTCGATGAGCCTTGATGAAAATGTTTTCAATCTATTTTAGTAGTTAGTCTAGATCATCTCTAGATTACATGAAAATTGGCTAAGTCATCTTCCCCTCTCACTTGGTTAGGATTTTACATCATTGAATGCTTATTTCTTGTGCATAATCTATATAATTATCAACATATATATTTTTACAGTAAGTTACTTTGAAATTAAGGTTTGATTCTCTTTATATTAAATAAATTTGTTAGTAGAAAAAAATTGCATACAATGTAGAAACATAGGAAAACATGGCCAATGATGTCACATAAAAAGAAAAAAATCTTGCAAACATGGGACACCCATGGTGTTGCAAGATAATCAAGGCTCGTGGTCCTACAGAAAAGAGATGTACAACCACACACAAGGTATTAAACTACAAACATTGGACACCCATGGTGTCACAAGAAAATTAAGGCCCTTAGGCCACAATCAGATTAGAGAACACACATACACACACAACTAGAAAACACAAATGAACACCAAAAGTAACAACATGTGATGAAAAGAATATGATATATGATATATGAAAGAGATAACAATAATTGTAAACACTGCACGAGACACATATGTTAGTCTTGTTAGTCCAAAATGTAGCAAATACACATTATAGATATGTAATCGAGTGTACCAAGTAAAAAAGGAACTATAATGGAAATATAAGACTTGGATGTAGTATATAAAATGGAAGATTCCCACAAAGGTTAGTAGTATGGGTAAAGGGAAAACCATCACCTATCATCATGTACCACTCTATGTATGTCTCACATCATAATCAAAATACTATTTAAACACATTTGTGTAAAGAATAAATCATATAAATCAAACCAAAGTATTAAACACCATGTATAATATGAAGTACAAAAAATGTATGTTATACAAAACATGTCATAATTTTGTATTTTTTTATCAATATATAAATGTATTCAAATTTTAGGCTCTCCATGATGGCATAGATTATCACTTGTTATCCAAAGAGTAGGATGATTGCACAAGAGCCTCCTATGTGTAGCACAATTGTCTACACACATGCATTCAAGTTAACTACATATGAGTATGAGATGCTTAGTCAGGTAGCACTTGGTCATATAGTTCACTTCGTTGAATAACCCAAGTGAACCTGTACAAGGAGGTCATTCCAACTCCCCATTTTCATGGAGGGTTAGTTTCATAGGATTTGATGTGTTTTGGGGTTTTGCAGGAGATCATTTATTTTGCAGGTTACATGATAACTTTATGGACATAGTGTGAAATACAGGCGACCAACAACAAAGGTTAGGAACTACCTTGCGACATATTTGTGGAGTGGACTAGAATTTTGAGCACTCCTACGAATATTCATAAGCACCCATCAGTAGGTCTCTAGCACCTAGGCAACTTTAGAATCCCATTCGACGGTGCCCTGGTCCAACTTATTCAGGTAGTTCCATAATTTTTTGAGTTGCGAGTTACAATAGTTCCTCCTCAATGTTCATCGATTAGATCTAGACCTAGAGGTACTATCGGAACTATGTGATGTACAAATGTGCAATGCTAAGTCTTATCAAGATCCCTCTCTTGCACCTAGTGGTTTCATTGTGTGCAACAAAAGGCTTATTGCTTGTATCAAATATTTTCTTTAGTGTTTTATTTATCATATGCGACTATGCAATATTAGGGTTTTAACAACATTATATTTTTGTTAAATCACTATCGGTCTTGTCATTATATAAAAAAATACATCCATAAATAGTCATAGATTTGAAGAATATGGGTTTTGAAAACTTCCTAATTTTTAATAACCTTGACGCTATTGATTTACGGTAGATGAGAGATCCTTGAGAGCATAGTGATCAGGGGATCAATTTCAGTGTCAAATTTTCCATAAACTTCCCTAAACCATTCCAGTGCAGTACAGCCTTAAGAGAGATTTCTGATGACTATAAGAACGTGAAAAATGGACACTCTGAGCTCAAGTTATGTCCAGTCAAAGTTCAGTCAACGGGAAAGTCAAATCTAGTCAACCATGATCAATAATGGACCAATAACACTGCGACATGTGGCAAAAGGAGAAAAAGTTGGAAAAATAGGAGGTTGCTTCAAATTGTTTGCAACCTACTGGTCTTCGACGACACGTAAAATGGTATAGCTCAGAGGAACAAGAGGCTTAACTTTATAATGGAAGAAGGCCCAGCTTGACCACCGTGAGGATGATTATATCATCGCCAACGTGGTGGGTCCTCAAACCAGCACATGGATTTCCACCACGAGTTCGATTTTTCAATTGAGGTTGGATAGGTGGTATTATATTTCATACTTCATTTGGGTCAAATTTTTTATTACTTGTGTAATTATTTGGCGCATTATTTCACATGTATTCTAATCCCCACGTCACTTGGCCTATGGATAATATTAAACCAACATACCAATCTCCAAACATTAATGCAAACCCTTAGCCCTCTAAAATCCATGCATTATATCCTACATGCCACATCCATCATTATTAATGCAAAAAAATTGGGTCAAATACCCATTAAATAAACCCACGACATTCAAATGGTTCTTAATCCAATAAACTATGCACAATGCCACTTATTTAAATGCAAACATATCTCCTCAAGCACCAAATGTGGGATTGATTCCCACATTATATCCTACATGACACATCCATCATTATCAATGCGCCAAACTTGGGTCAATTACCCATCCACTAAACCCACGACATTCAAAATGGATCTTAAGCCAATAAATATGCACAATGCCCCTTATTTAAATGCAAACATATCTGCTCAAGCGCCAAAGGTGGGATTGAATCCCAAATGGGGAGTTGATGGTGGGAGTGGAGATAGGGGATTCAAACCATGCATGTTGGGGTAAAAATATAAGCACCCAGCCATTACGCCAAGGAGCTCTAAACAATATAAAAGGAGCTCAGTGATATTTGTAAGGAACAAATGTTAAGTCTGTGTATAGGCAGAATAGGGGTACTTGCAAAAAAATACAATTTTGAGGCACTTCCACTCAAAACCAGATCTCAAGTTATATATGAAAGATGTTCAAAATTTTGAGATGATCGCGATGGTGTAATCATTTTTCTGATTTGGAGCTTTTGTAATAGAGTTATCTACTGTTAAAGTCATTCAAATGCATAGAACCAAAGGGAGACACTGCTGCAAGTGGATCTGGGAGGTGAAGGACATAGGATGAGCTCCATTAACATCCTTTGAAGGTATGAAACATAGTTTTGTAGGTTTTTGATTCATTATTGGTTAATCTAAAGGTTATTGTATTTACATATTTAACATTATTAATGGATCGGTTCACCACGAACCCGGGGACATAGGAATTATGAACCCCGTAAATAATTTGGTGTTTCTTTCTAATTTTTTATTTTTAGTTTATGATATTTGTAGTACTTTACATTCCAAATATGAATATGGATGCAACTATAATCAGAATTGATAAAATTGGAAAATCAATTAAATCTGAAACAATGAATTTGGGATTTGATCAAACAGTGAAATTTTGAGTAAATTGTAAACTTAATTTCAGTTTAAAAACATTCCTAAATCATGATTTGATCAATTTTTGGAGTATAAAATAATTCAAGTTGATTAAAAATTAACAATCCTTGAAAATGTTTAAAAGTGGAAAAACATAAAACACCCATTTTTAGATCAAGTTTGGTATCAGAGTTGGTTATTACGCTTGCAAACTTGCTAATCTCCAAGAAAGTTTGGTATCAGAGTAGTTAGATTTTCAGATTAGCTTCTAATTGTGTTTGAAAATTTATCTTTAGTTTCAGTATTGATTTCAGTTTTTAGTGTGCAGACATTTTGGGGCTTGTTAATCTTCTTTTTTAGTGTGTAGTTTTGGAAGTACAAGTTGTGTTTGCAGGAACAAGGAATCATGGGACAAGTCATCCAAAAAAGAACAACTGGATGAGCTTGAAGCACATAAACCACCTAACTCCAGGAAGAAAACTCTTTCCTAAGATCTAATTTTTATTCCTTGGAAGAGGAAATAGTGTGGTTAAAATCTGAGCCAGAATCCTCTATAACCAAGAAAGAGGAGTATGTCAACGAGATGCTTGCACAAAGTAAGAATTTGATGGGCTTTGTTAAAGAGTTGTAGGAAGAAATACGGACCAAGGATGCCCTCTTGGAAAAGCTACAACAAGGTAAACACAAGAAGGAAATGCCTTCCAAATCAAATGCAGGTACTATGACAGAAAAATGCACTATAAGTTGTTCACATGAAAATTCTTCCTCTCATTCAGTTTTAGATATTCCTTTGGGTCAGTTTGAAAAACACACTAAGGGAATTGGGTCTAAAGTAATGGTTAAAATGGGATATAATGGAAAAGGCCTTGGTAAAAATGAACAAGGTGATGCTAACCCAATACAGGTAGAGGATCAGCCTCGGTTTTCAAGTTTGGGTTATTCTAGTGGGAAACTGGAAATTGGAGAAAGTTCCAAAGCAGCTTAAGGAAGACAAGCTTTCAATAGCCAAGGATCAACTCCTCTAGAAATGCAGGATTCCACCATCAAGAGGAAAAATGAAAGGTGTAAGAAAACATGTAAACGAGGTAATGAAATTCCACCTCCTCCCACTTACACTAAAAATAACATTGAGGGGAAATTAAATTTGTAAACTTCTAAAACTCTCTTTCAGTCTTAAACATATAGCTTTGGTAGATAGAAGTATGTGTTTCATTGCACGTTTTGTGAAGGTACTAATCATTCTATAGTATATTGTTAGAAGAGGAAAAATATAATAAAGAAGTTAATGCCTTTTGTGAATGATAAGACAGGTGCTAAAGACCAATCTCTCCCTGGTAAGGTGAGAAATGGCAAAAAAGGTTACCTCTCATAAACAGAGGAATCATTTTCCTAGACAAATTTCAGGGAATGGAAAGATGGGTAAGGCTCCTAAAAACATGGAAGTTAAATTTTGTTCCCATTGTAAAAGGAATGGTCATGATGTTAAGATGTGTTGGTATGTTCCTTTAGTGCAACATTGGAAAGTTGTTAAAAAGGAAAATAATGTCAAACCAAAATTTATTAATCTAACTCATGTAAATGCTCATTCTGGTACTGGGGAAGTAAAACCACCTAAACAGAGAAATATAAGTAACAAGATGGGTAAAACATTCCTCAACTTTTTGTTTTCATTGTAGTAACTGGTGATAGCATGGAAAAATTTTCAAACCTATATTTTAGGGATTTGATCCTATGTTTATATTTAGCTTTGAAATAATTTGGAAGCAGACATAGAAAATATTTGAGTGATAGGTTCATCATACTCATATTCATATTCTCATATTTTGGTTGGTTATTCCATTTCTTACAACATTATGTAGGGATATGGGCATCATCAGAATGTCTATTTTGAAACTTGCAATTTTATAGTGTTGTCATTTGTGCAAATTTATGGATAGATTTGGGCAAAGTTGACTTTTGTAACTATCAGATGTGGTTGTAATTAGGGTGTAAATTTATTACACTAAAAAAATAGTTTGCAAAGGCACCAGGTGATCATTTTGTAGATTATGGAAGTTCACCAATTTGGGTAAGCATACAGTTTATAATCTATCACTTTACAGTTCAGTGTATGGATAGAATATTTGCATATTAATGTGTATTCAGATTTTGACTATCGCCATTTTGGGTGTTGATGATTTAATTATTCTGAATAGTGAATATTTGCAGTTTTAATTGGCATAATCAAAAAATTTCATTTGAACATTAGCTTCTGTTATTGATGGGTGTTATTATCTGACTTATTATTTATGATGGTGATACCATGTATTAGGCAGATTCACGTGGATTTAGTTGTTGAGTATAGCTATTTTTGGGTATTGATAGTCTATTTTTTTTTTTGGATAGTGAATACTTGCAATTGTTATAGTTTCAGATGGACAATGGGCACTAGCCTAATTGTGGGAAATTTAGATGTCTGGTATACTGATATGTGTTTATGAAATTGTAATTTAAGTAATCGGCCATATCACAAGGTGACATTTGAACACTAGCTTTCTAGAATACAATGGGTGTTATTATCTGGTGAATTATTTGTGATGACATTACAATGGGGTATGAAAGTTCACAGCTGTGTGCAGAGTTGACAGGGTTGTAGCATTTCAGTTGAACACTAGCTTAATTGGGTGTTATTATCTGATCAATTATGTGACTAGCTAATCAACTATTTTCATTTATTTAACATATAATGTTATTTTGGGTTCTTGTATGTGTTTGTGTAATGCAGGAAGAGATAACATTATTTGAGGGTTGATAAAAAACTTTTTGTGGACAAAAAGTATTCTTAGTGGGGAGGAGTGATCAGGGGATATTTTTCAGTGTTAAAAGTTCCCTAAAATTCCTTAAACCATGCCAATGTATTCTTCATATAGTTTTCTGATGATTGTAAGAACGTGAAAAACAGACACTCTGAGCTCAAGTTATGTCTGGTCAAAGTTCAGTCAACGTGAAAGTCAACTCTGGTCAATAGATCAATAATTGACCAATAGCATTGTGACATGTGGTAAAAGGGCGTTGGCAAAATAGGAGGTTCGAGAGGTTTTCACCGCTGGTCTTCGACGATTGTAAAATCGTATAGCTTGGAGGAACAAGAGGCTCAATTTTTTTTACGGAGGGGAGCTTGACCTCCATGAGGATGATTATATGATCGCCGATGTGGCGGGTCCTCAAACCACCACGTGGCTTGCCACCATGAGTTTGATTTTCCAATCGAGGGTCGACAGGTGGTCTTATTTTTCATACTTCATTTGGGTCAAATTTCATATTACTTTGTAATTATTTGGCACATCTATTCTAATCCCCATGCATTTGCCTAAGGATAATATTTATCACATATTAATCTCCAAATATTAATGCAAACCTTTATCCCTCCAATCTCCATGCATTATATCCTACATGCCATGTCCATCATTTTCAATGCACCAAATTTGGGTCAAATACCCATCAACTAAACCCACAACATTCAAAATGGCTCTTAAGTTAATAAACTATGCACAATGCCCCTTATTTAAATGCAAACATATCTCCTCAAGTGCTAAATGTGTGATTGATTCCCACATTATATCCTACATGCCACTTCCATCATTATCAATGCACCAAACTTGGGTCAAATACACATCCACTAAACCCACGAAATTCAAAATGGATCTTAAGCCAATAAACTTTGCACAATGCCCCGTATTTAAATGCAAACATATCTCCTCAAGCGCCAAATGTGGGATTGATTCCCAAATAGGAATAACCAAGGGTGCTTAAGGAGGATTGAACCCGGGTCGTTGGTGTAAAAGGATAAGTTCTCGACCACTGTGCCCATGGAGTTCTAAACAATATAAAATGAGCTTAGTGCATTTTGTACAGGATAGTGCCAGGTCTGTGTATAGGCAGAATAACGGTACTTGGAGGAAAATATAATTTTGGGGCACTTCCACTCAAAACCAGATCTCAAGTCATATATGAAAGTTTCTCATAATTTCAAGATGATCATGATGGTTTGATCATTTTTCATATTTGGAGTTTTTGTGATAGAGTTATTTTCTGTTAAAGTCATATGAATCCATATAACCAAAGGGAGATGCCGCTACAAGTGGATCAGGAAGGTGAAGGAAAGAGGTTGAGCTCCATTAATGCCCTTCAAAGGTCTAAAACAAAATTTCACAGGTTTTTGATTCATTATTGGTTAATGTAAAGGTTATTGTATTTACATTTTTAAACATTATTAATGGACTGGTTCACCACGAGCCCAGGGATGTAGGAATTCTGAACCTCATAAACAATTTGATTGTTGTGTTTTGATTTTGTTTTTAGTTTCTGATATTTGAAAGTAAGTTAAATTTAGAATATGGACATGTATGCAACTATAATCAGTAATTGATAAAATTGGAAAAATCAATTAAATCTAAAAATAGTGATTTTTTGGGCTTTGATCAAACAGTGAAATTTTAAGTAAATTGTAAACTTAATTTCATTTTGAATTCAGTCCTAAATAAGATTTTAATTAGTTTTTGGAAGTCTAAAATCATTTTAAGTTGATTAAAATTGAAGATCCTTTGACGATTAAAATGTTAGTTTCAAGAACCCGTTTTCAGATCAAGTTTTGGTATCAAAGTAGTTAGATTGGCAGATTAGCTTCTAATTGTTTTTGAAAATTTGGCTTCAGTTTCAATATTGATTTTAGTTTTCAGTGTGTAGACATTTGGGGATTTTTAATCTTCTTTTGCAGTGTGCAGTTTTGGAGGTACATGTTATGTTTGCTGGGCAAGTCATCCAAACATGAGTAATTGGATGAGCTTGAAGCCATAAACCACTAACTCTAGGAAGAAAACTCTTTCCTAAGAAATAATTTTTATTCCTTGGAAGAGGAAATAGTGCGGTTAAAATCTAAGCCACAATGATTTATAACCAAGTAAGAGGAATACGTCATTGATATGCTTACACAGAGTAAGAAGTTGATGGGATTTTTTAAAGAGTTGCAGGAAGAAATACGGACCAAGAATACCCTCTTGGAAAAGTTGCAAAAAGGTGAACAAAAGAAGGAAATGCCTTCCAAATAAGATGTAGGTACTATGACAGAAAAATGCACTGTAAGTTGTTTGCATGAAAATAGTTCCTCTCATTTAGTTTTAGACATTTCTTTGGGTGAATTTGAAAAACACACTAAGGGAGTTGGATCTAAGATAATGGTTAAGATGGGATTTAACAGAAAGAGCCTTGCTAAAAATGGAAAAGGTGATGCTAACCCAATACAGGTAGAGGATCAACCTTGATTTGTAGGTTTGGGTTATTCTAGTGTGCAAATGGAAATTGGAGAAAGTTCCAAAGAAGCTGAAGTAAGATAAGCTTCCAAAAACCAAGGATCTATGCCTATAGAAATGTAGGATTCCGCCATCAAGAGGAACAATGAAAGGTGTAAGAAAACATGTAAATGAGGTAATGAAATTCCACCTCCTCCCACTTACACAAAAAATAACACTAAAGGGAAATTAAGTCCTTAAACTTCAATAACTCTCTTTCAGTATTAAAAATATAGCTTTGGTAGACAGAAGTATGCATTTCGTTGCACGTTTTGTGAAGGTACTAATCATTCTGCAACATATTGTTGGAAGAGGAAAAATATGATAAAGAAGTTAATGCCTTTTGTGAATGATAAGGTAGGTGCTAAAGACAAATCTCTCCCTGGTAAGGTGAAAAATGAAAAAAAGGTTACCTCTCCTAAACAAAGGAATCATTTTCCTAGATAAAATTTAGGGAATGGAAAAATGGATAAGACTCCTAAAAACATGGAAGTTAATTTTTTTTCCCATTGTAAAAGGAATATTCATGATGTTAAGATGTGTTGGTATGTTCCTTCAGTGCAACATTAGAAAGTTGTTAAAAAGGAAAATAATGTCAAACCAAAATTTATTAATCTAACTCATGTAAATGCTCATTTTGGTACTAGGGAAGTAAAACCACCTAAGAGGAGAAATCTAAGTAACTGGATGGGTAAAACATTCCTCAATTTTTTTTTCATTGCAGTAACTGGTGATAGTATGGTGTAGTGTCCACTTCCCATTGACCCCTTTGGATGTTTATTTTGATATGGTTGATTACACTACATACATTATTATGCTTTGATTTAGTATGATGTTAGACACTTGATCATGGATTATTGTGGATCTTGATTTGGTTATGATGCATTATGATTATTACAGAAACTCATATGTGGAGGATGATATACTATTTGACATGGATGTTCAATAGATGTTGTTCAAACATGTGATTTTGGATATTATGAGTAGATCTAGAAAATGAATATTATATGATGATTATATAGTTGATATAAAGTGTATGTGATAATGTTAAACTACCTTGATGTTGTTGTGATTCACTTATTTAGATGATTTTGTGATTATATTTATATTCATTTTTGGATGTTCTGATATGGCCATGAGGTCGAAGGATGTATTTGTGTTTTTCATGTTAAAAATCACAACAAACATCGGGGGATTGGAGACCAACCACAATGGAATTTTAGGTGAATTTGACACGGTCACCATGACAACTTGTTTTATTGAGCTGTGTTTTTTGTTATTAGGGATCCTATGGGGGGGATCACCTTTATATGTGACCATGAGTTTTGTGTATTTTATTAATGTGGTTAATTTTTATTATTGTTGTATGTATTTTATTAGTAATGTGTCCCTTTATTTTATTTAATTAATTGTGGTAGATTAATGTGAGAAATACTATGGTTAAAATTTAAATAAAACAAATTGGGATATTGAAAGTAATAATGGAAGTTGTTGGATCCTTGTATTAAATATGTAAGGTTTGTGTAAGTCTGATTTTGGAGCATGAAACACTCCACCTCCTTGGAAAATTCGAATTTGACCTTGGGGGCTGTTTTTGGAGGCTTGTGGGACAAGTAAAACTTGTCCCATACCTCTCAATTTGATTTACCAACCATAATTATGGTTGGAGGGGTGATTTTAGACATTTATAATGCATTTTATTAATCATGTTACAATTTTGATTCCACTCTCTTACATTTTATTTAATTTGCAGTCCTTTCGGGTGTGGACTTTTTGGAGTGTGCAAGTAATTTGTCATATTTTCACCCACCTCTTTATTGTGCTTGGGAAAATGAAATTTTTTCTTTTGTGTTTGGAGTTAAGGATGTGTGATGTGGCATCCTACATGGATCCACATCATCCTCTTCTCTTCCCTCTTCTATAAAATTCAAACTCTTTGCTTGTTTTGGGTTGTTGAATCATTTTGTAAACTTCTTTAGGGGCGCATTTTCTTGTGTTGGGAGCTCTTACTTTTGGAAGGAGTTTGGAGAAACTTTGCATGCTTGGAGATTTCTATGTTGGGACTGTGTTTTGGGAATTGAATCTTGCTGTTTAGAAATAAAAGCTACCATGGAGAGGTAGGAGTTTAACTCTTCTTTTATGCTGTTATTTTCTTGTTGTGTTGTGTGAATGGTGAATGGTGAATGTTGTTATGTTTTGTTGGCTGTATGGGTAGATTTCCATATGGATGGTGTAGGAGAAGGATATGAGGAATACATGTGGGGGGGGGGGGTATAAGGGAATGCCAATGGCATCATATTTTGTGGAGGGAGTTTGGGTTTGGGATCCACCATGGAAAAGAAATAGTTTGCATTTCTTACTTTGTGGGGGGCATAAGGATATGTGTGGTGAAATTTACTGGCATTTTGTTACAGGTGGATGCCCAATTCCCATTTGGAAGGCATAAGAAGCTTCCCCCATAGACCTTGCTTCTTTAGCTTGCATGATCAAGCCTGATTTTTGTTTGAATGCTTGCAAATGCAGTTGTAAACTGCTATTTTTGTTGAACTATGTTTTAAATTGAATTATGAATGATTGAAAGAATTATGTGTGTTGTGGAAGCTAGTTGTTGCCATGGGTTGAATCACACCTCTTATTGTATTATGGTTGGGCCTCGGGGGCCAATGATGCAGGATGGATTCCCCTTTCATTGGATGTCTTGGTTGGGTGGAGAGCGTTTCCTTCCCCCACTTTTGTTGTGATCAACTTGGAGAAAAAATAAAACTTGCATGTTGCTATTCTGGAGCAAAGGAAAATGTAGTTTTGACAGTCCTTTGTGAAACAAATTCATTTGCAACCTTTCCCACTTGTTGTGGATGAAATTGTAATATATATTTGTGAAGAAAAGATGTTGTAACTGATTGTGAAAGTTGTACATTCGAATGTAAAGGATAATTATACTCGGTTCTATTTATTGGAAAGAAAGAAATAGAAATGTGTTATTACATTCAAACATGGAAAGATGTATTTCTTTTGAATTAATAAAGAATGGGAAGACTTTTCCTCATTTGCATGGTTGTGTTGAATTGGAATATCAATGGTGATTTGAAATCTCTTTTTTGGAAAATGGAAAAAAAGAAGAAACACGTGAGATGTAACTGTATTAGTTTGCCTTGTTTTCAAATATATGTTTTAGGAAATATATAAAATGGATTGAGTTAAATGTTTCATTTTATGGCAAAGGAGATAGTTAGATCTTTGTTTGAAAAGAAGAAATATGTATGTCAGAATTATATTAATTATCTCTTTTGGAAATACATTAAATTAGAAATCAAACAAGTGAAATTACCTTCCTAAAACACTCTAAATCCTTCCTAGATCAATTCTCCATGTCTGTTTGGCATGTTGAGTGAAGGAGGAGACCAAATTGAATAAATTTTATAAGTTAAATTTACCAGTTGGCTGTTTAAAATCCTGCAGACCGGTTTTTTAAAATTGACCCCTTAAAATTTATCAAAATGTAAAATTTTATGATTCCTTTGCAAAGAGGGCATTGGGATATTTCCAGAAAGTACTTGTTTGTCCAAAACTGATATTTCTAGCAAAAGTTATGGCACTTCTAAGTTCTCTTGCCTTGGTGGGAATATTTGGGAAAAATTTTCCTAGTGGGCCCGCGACCCGAAAAATTCCCGTTAAAATCCTTAGAAAATTTTGAAAATTTATTTGGGACGATTTTTGAAATTTCCTCTACCATCCCGCAGCCAATCAGAGGCTACCACGTGTCCTCACAGGGCAACGATAGAGGCGCGGCTTCATTTTTTTTCCCTTGGGCCTTTTTAAAATTTTGGAAAAATTTTACCTTTATCCCCACCAGCCCGCGGCCTATCACAGGTTACCACATGGCAACATGGCATGTTGGCACAGAGGGGGCAGAACCCTCATGACCTTGTTGTATTTTGGGAAAATTTTCATATTTCCCCCCAGCCCCACACTCCCACCCTCACCTCAGTGTTATCCCTCTATGGATGCGTGGACCCGCACGCGCCTTTTATTCTTTTTCTCACCCCTTGGGTGAAATTTCCACTTAAAATCCACCACCCCGCACCTTCCTCATTTTCTTCCCCACATCAGCTGTTTGAGTGCTACATGTCCCTTACGGACCCACGAGCACGTGGGGTGCTAGTTGTCTTTTCTTCCCTTGGGCAGATCTCCCCAATTTTCTCCGCCACCCGTCCTCCCGTCTTCCTTTCTCCCAGCGTGAGCTCGGAGTCTGACACATGTCCCTAGTGGCACAACAGAGGCACGGGTGCAAATGATAATTTTCTCCCATGTAAGAAAATTTTTCCAACGCCACCCCATGACTTGCCACCTCAAAAATTGCTCTTCTTCCCCACTCGACACGTGTCCCCTTGGAGGAAAATTTGACCCCATAAGTCCGCCGGTCCATATCTGGAGTTCTACAAGGAGTTAGGAGGACTTTTTTATATCGTTGGAAAGGTGATAAAATTTCCTATCTAATAGGAATGATTTAGGAAAATTTTTAATGTGTTAAGTGTGAGAAAAATCAAGTTGAAACTCTAAGCCTGTTAGAGAGTGGGTATGGTGTTAATTTACCCCCTGAACCTAACTAAAACTTCTAACCCTACAATTTGAACCTTGTGACCTCTTATAATGGTTAATAAAAGAAAAGTATGTTATAGTAGATAAAACTTGTTTCAGAACCTATTAGTGACAACTGTTGTGTAGCAACCTAGTTGTTGGTTCCTTTAAACAAAAAAAAATTATTCCATAATTTTCCTAACTAATCCTAGGTTGTTTCTTAGGTCTCAAGTGGGTTGTTTTAATGGGCATCACACTTGGTATCAGAGAAGTGGTTCAAAATCTTGGACCATTTGGAACATTATAAAACTTGGGACATGAAACTTAAACCTAACACATTTTTAAATCGAACCCAAAATAACTTAGTTTAGAAATTGAATATTTTAGTAAACATGGAAACTGAGTAAGACTTAGAAAAATGAATTGACTCTCACTTTGGTTTGTGCAGGAGGCGTAGACGAGGTGGGGGGAATCTTCACATAGACTCAAAATTACCACCACCACCACCACCACCAGATCAAGGTGTAGCAGCTATCTTACCCTAGATCTTGTAGACTTTTCAGGATGTCAATGCCCCTTTATGCAGAGGATTATGAGGAGGACATGCAGCTAGTTATGATAGAGCCCCTTCCATTGAGGGTTAGGTATCTCCTCGACCTAGTGAGGAGCATAGAGGAGAGAACTACCATGTGGAGTCATCTAGAGCAGAGTCACCACGTAGGGGATAGGGTGACCAAGTTTCAGAGCATAGAGAGAGGTCTCGAAGCCCTAGGCTTAGGGATGAGCATGTAAAGAGACCTAGAGGCTGTTAGACCACAGCTGTGGATAACATCAGGGAGATCCTGAAGCTTCAACTGTCACATTACTTAAGTGACATGGGTGGATTCTAGGCAGAGGCCTGGCTAGTGAGCTTGAGCGATTGCTTTAAGATTTGTCCTTGTTCTAGCAACGTGAAAGCTCTTGTTGCAATCCATCTAATGAGTGATGGAGTAGGAGTGTTGTGGAGGACAGAGGAGTAGAAGCTCCATGTAGATTCAGGTACAGTGACCTGGGAGCTATTTGAGGAGATATTTAGGAGTAGGTATTTATCACGAAGGTTCATACAGTAGAGGATCGACGAGTTCCATGACCTCCGACAGCCATCTCTTTCAGTAGCAGAGTATGAGAGTAGGTTTTTGGATCTACTTCAATATGTAGAGTACATGCATGATGAGTAGGTGCAGATTCACAGGTTCATCTGGGGCTTGAATTTAGATATTGGAGGTGTAGTACAGATCCACTACCCAAATACATTAACTGAGGCCTTCGAGAAGGCCTATATAGTATAGGAGACTCAGGGGAATACCCAACAGGCTAGAGACCGAGTCTAGAGCTACATATAGTAGATGCAAGACAATAGATTGAGGGGGTTAGTACCTCTCCCTCATGGTGGCTAGGGTTCAACATAGTCATCATTTAGGCCACAGAAGTAGTAACAACAGTCCCATCCACATCATACACCTCCACAGAGAACTGATGCATAAAGAGGTCAGAGTATGGGGCCTCCTCCTAGGGGTCTCGCTAAGACACATGGTGGACCTAGAGTTCAGTCAACGGGAGATTTCTAGCAGAGACCTTAGCAGACCGCAACCAGATCATCAAGATCCATGCCAAAGACTTCTAGGGCACTTGCCAAAGGTGCTACTTATTGGGAAGGATCAGGAGGATGTTTTGGTTGTGGTGTTACTGGACACTTTTGGAGAGATTGCCCACAGAACCCTAACAACAAGGGTAAGACACAAATCTCTGAGCCTATGGTTGGTGACATGGGATGCAGCCACAAGATCTATGTAGTGGTTGAGAACCACTAGGAAAAGCATCAGAGCACAGTCATTGAGACCATAGGTAGCATTAGTGGTATCCCTACCTCTGTATTGTTTGATTCTAGTTCTTCTAATTCTTTCATTGCACCATATTTAGTAGAGCAATGCAGGCTAGTGGTAGTTAGGTAGGGTCTTAGTTGGGATGTCAAGATGGCTTATGGAGCCAAGATCTATGTAGAATCCTTAGTTAAGGAGTGTGTAGTGGATTTGGGACCTTTTACCACTATGTCAGATCTTTGTATCCTTCCTTTGGGATCGTATGGAGTCATTTTGGGTATGGATTGGTTATCTACACACAGGGCCAGGATGGATTGTTATCACAAGACTATCTTGTGTAGATGATTTGGGAGTTGAGTCAATGATTTCAGGGGTTAGGAGACCCGTTTCTATTTGCACCATCTTTGCTATGCAGCTTAAGAGGTGTGTGTGACGAGGTTTTCAGATGTATGCTGTCACAATCAGTGACAGATTAGAGGATGGGTCTAGTGGACCATCGCTAGATGATCATCCCATTTTGAGAGATTTTGCAGATGTCTTTCCATGGGAGCTACCAGGGTTACCACCCCCACGTGAGATTGATTTTCATATAGATCTAGTTCCTAGAGTAGAGACTATCTCATGGGCACCTTATCGGATGACCACCCCAGAGCTATGTGAGATCAAGTTGTAGCTTGAGGACATTTTGGAGAAAGGCCTTATTCATTCTTGTGTATCCCATTGGGGTGTACTAGTGATCTTTGTGAAGAAGGATGGATCCTTGCAGTTGTGTATTTATTACCACCAGCTGAATAAGGTAATGATCAAGAATCATTATCCCCTTTCGCGTATTGCTGACTTGTTTGATCATATGAAGGGAGCCACAATTTTCTCTAAGATTGATATTAAGTCAGGCTATCATCAGTTGAGGATTTCGAAGGAAAACATTCATAATATTACCTTCCACATGAGATATGGGCACTATGAGTTCACAGTGGTGCCTTTTGGTTTGACTAATGCCCTCACAGTGTTCATGAGTTTAATGAATGGGGTATTCAAGAACTTCTTAGATCGCTTCGTGCTCATCTTCATAGATGACATCTTGATATACTCACGTACGCGTGAGGAGCATGAGGGGCACCTTCGCCAGGTTCTTCAGTGTCTTTGAGAGCAACAACTTTATGGGAACTTGGAGAAGTGTGCTTTCTTTCAGATAGAGGTACAATATTTAGGTCATATCATTTCTGGGGAAGGTATCGCCATCAATCCTTACAAGATTAGAGCCATTATGGATTGGCCAACACCCACTGTAGTGACTAAGGTGTGTAGCTTCATGGTTTTAGCACGATACTACCAAATATTTGTTCAATATTTCTCTCAGATTTTGCACTGTACCATGGAAAAGTGACAAGCGAGCATGGGAATCTACAAGTAACTCTTCCTCACACCTGACCTCCTGAGGTCATGCCAAGACAGCCAGTGGGGATGGAATATACGTGGGGCATAGACAAACTAGTTAGGGAATCTTATGTCTTCAATGTGCACTAATGAAATCTATGAATCTAAGGTAAAGAAGGCCCTCCTAACCTGAACTAGTGTGATAGATAGTTCAGCGAGGATGACTTCTCAAAGGCTCCAATCAATATCGAGCTCTGGCATGACCTGATCTAAAGGTTTTGGAATACGTGGAAGATAACTTGTGGGTGCTTCGTAGATATCCCCTGATAGGTTCATGAAAAATGGATGATGGATGTATGGTGGATTCTATGGGATATTCTCTGGTCTAGTCTAGAAATCCTTATCTTGATTAGCTACTATGTCTAGTGAGGATAATTGTGCGATAATGATTGGTGGAAGTGGAGAGGATCTAAATACTAATGTGCGTAAACCAACATCAATGTCTGATTGACTTGTGGGACCGTTGGGTTGTGGTACCTGTGGATCACAACCGTGGGTTCGTGGTCATTGCGGGCCTCCTATGGTCATGTGCAGAATCAATCCCTAATCCCTAATATCCAATAGTCGTATGCCTTTTTGGCCTCTATGTTTAGAGTTAAAAGTTGCACAATCTTCTCAGAGTACCTTACAGGTGTTCTGGTAACTTGAATTCTTAAGCTAGTGTCTATGTCAATGAGAATGTCTCTTGCGTCTGACTGTGGGACAAAAGGATCACAACCGAACGTTTTCTCTCTTTCAAGCCTTTTCATAGTCATGTAGATATTTATCTAGGGCAATCTGTGGTTTGGCTGGTTTGACCAAAATGTATGCACTTTATCATCTTCTATGTTTAATACTCTTAACTGTGAGCTGATTTCTTGTAGGTTTGTTGTTATTTAGAAGACCTGAACTATGAGATTTTGGTCTATGTTAGTTATTTCTGCAACAAGATTGGGTTGAGGCACGATTGGCTTGAATTCATATTCTCTGGGCTCCCTAGGTCCCATGATTGTCATACAAAAGAACCAATAAAATATAACTAAATTAAAGTAAACTAATTATGTAAAGTATATCCATAGCATACATAAATTCTTTATTTTTTGTATTTTTTATTAAGATAACAACTATTTAATAGAATTGAAAGAACAATTATTTAATATCTAAAAAAAATGACAACTAAGCTAATAACAAAATTTAAAACAAACAAAGTAGCCGAGTATAGCTACCTACCTATGCAGTTGTGAATCTATTCTGAATAACCAAATAACTGATCTAATCTATTTAAAAGACCCCTGATCTTACCTCAAAAGTGAGGAATGAATCATAGTTTCTCAGAAACTATCAATCCCCACAACTTCCCTGGCAATATCAAAAGTGAGATTAACTGAAATGAAATGATTCACTACTCTATTTGATATGTTTTAATTAGAACTTTGATAGCTTGAACCTGGATTTTGCAGAATAGTGGTGAATCCGATTGTGTGTGGTTTTTTCCCCTCAGTGTGGTCTCCTCGTTCCTTCGTGATCATGTGAATCCATAAAAGCGTGTAATGATAGCATCAACAGAAGTAGGTATTGGAAAAATGGTGGCTTTGGATGTAGACTGAATACAATACGAGTAGGAGAGGGATAGCGCAAGAGAACAAAGCTTGGCTTATGCAATTCCTAGCGGGATTTATTACGAGTCATGCAACACAAAACATCCAGAACCTGAAACTATCCTTCTTGACAAACAAAACCTGTAACTCTAATGGCTTCAGATTGAAAATGAAACTATCCTACCTAAACTGATTATACGAAATAGTAATAACACTAGAACAAGAATATCATGTGGCTTCTAAACAACAAAATAAGACTAACTATGCATGCAACAAATGAAAACTATTGAATTCTTGAACAATGACTTAAAAACTAAACTATTGAAATGAGAGGATGAGAGGTAATTTTTGAGGGGACATTTCCTTGTAATCAAACCAACTATTTATAGAATTCCCATTCACCCAAAGGTAACTCCAACTAGGACTCTTTTACTATAAACAATGAAGAAACGCTATTCCAGGGAACCAAAATCATAAATACAAGCAAAAAATGGATGAGAAAGCTGGTAAAAGTTAAAAATTTACGTGAGTCGCGTTAAAAGAAGCATGCTGGAAAATGCGTGAAGGACTGCTGCCCTAAGTAGGGGGTGGTTACAGGACCGCTGCCTTGCCTGGGTGGCAGTCACGAGATCGCTGCCTAGGCAGGGCGGTAGTTTCATCATTGAAGACCCTGATGCTCCCATTGGAAAAGACTCGTGTCGAGCTGTCGGTGGATTTAGGGGAGCCTTCAGCAGCTGGTAAACATAGTGATGTCTTTGCCCCTATCTAGCAAGTGACCAAGATGGTGACTTCCCTCCATACTGAGTTAGCTGGGTATAGGATTGCAGAGCACCTGATGATGAGCCACTCTCATAGCGAGGCTATAGCTACTATTCGGGACCGTGAGCCTTCAGTGCACTTAGAGCGCCGACATAGCTAGAGTCCTAGATGTGGTTGTGCACCTTCGGAGGGATCTCATAGGGGTTAAGATGCCACTTGGCTCTTTTTGTATAGACTCTTGTTATATTTTTTATATCATCATTTTTTATTTTCCGGGCTCATTGAGCATTTTGACCATGCCTAGCGTATGATGGCATTGTACATAAAACTTGATTGTATATATATATATATACACACACACACACACTTCTGTTTAGATCAGACTCTTGGTGTCTAGGATTTTGTGATTTATTTGCAAATGTATATTGGATGCTTATTAAAATTCTTGTTTTTATATGCTTTTCAAAATTTATGCAATGGAGAACAAATGATACAAATGCTTTCTTCCTTTTTGTATTTCGTGATGCTGATGTATGATAATGTAGACACAATGTGATCTTGAAATTTAGCTTCTATAAGCAATTTTATGGTACTTCATATTTGTTTTGACAAAATGTGATGATAAATTGATATGATGAGTAGATGAACTTGCCCCACTCCTAACTCCACACAACTACTAAGATGCGAGGGCTCACCACTAAGAGCTAGAAAGGGCACAATCTGTGAGGAGTGTTGAAATGATAATGATGGGAGATAGACAAAGAGTTGGTAGAACCAAATTAGTATGCTACAAACTTACCCTACTCAAGTGACTCCATAGTTTAGAATGTGACTTGATTTGTAGTTTATCTAGACTTAGATCCATAGATGGCCACTTGGCTGACAAAATCTGGTTTTCAAGGTTTTGGACTCTCTTGGAATTTTGGACATCTGATTCATTTGTTTTTGACTCAAGATTTCAAAGGTTTATTTGAACTATTTGCTTATGACCTTCAATGTTACTTTCAAGAGGACCCCCTACACCTTGCCCCATGCTACTAGTAAGAAGCATGGGCTTATCACCATGGACAAGGTACAGGTGAGTAAGGGTATTCCCATCCTTTCCCAACCCTACGTCACTAGTAAGAGACGTAAGTTCATCACCGAAAGTTGGTAGGGCAAGGAAATGTGTAAAAGTAAAATTTTCTATTTGATCTATTATTTGACTTATTTATTTGAGCAAAATGTCAGTATGTTCTTATTTCCAAAGAGATCTATATACGGGATAGATGTGACACCATGAAGCTTCTAGAACAAACCATAGGCAAGACACCTATCCTAGGAAGAAACAAAAGCGTGAACAAGCATGCAGGCCTAGGTATGGCTACCGTTAAGACTTTGTCATATCTAGCTTTAATTGATGACATGATTTGGAAACGATTGATGATGTTATGAAAATGAAGAAATATGATTTGAATACTTCTACCAATACCATCAGAACTTTATAATGAATTACTTAAGAATAAGTCCCTTGATCACCAAATTTTACTAAACGAGTGAACAAAATGAACCTATCTAAATGAAGATGCAATGTAGATATAGTTATACAAATAGTGTCAATGCTTCATGCGTAAAACCATTTAAGGTGCAAGGAATTGACAATTTCGTTGAATTCCTCGTCTTCCAGTGTACATAAGACATACGCACCGTTTCCGTAGTCCTTCATGACTCGGTATGGGCCCAACCATTTGGGCCAGAATTTCCTTCCTTCACCGGTCTTCTTATCGATCCTACTATCTAGTCTTAAAACTAGATCTCCTTTATATATTTCTCACTCATAGACCTTTTTGTTATACTACCGGCACATCCGGTCAGCATAGACTTTATGCCACTGTTCAGTGTTTAACCTGGCCTAATCTAGGCTTTCTAGTTGGGAGAGGCATTCCTCTCTATAAGCTTCCTCATCCAAAATACCTTGTAGTGAGATACGGAGATTGGGTATTTCAACCTCAAGTGGGAGGACCGCTTCTGCTCCAAATACCAATGAGAAAGGAGTTACTCCTGTTGGTGTTCTTACTGAGGTTCAGTGGGCCCAAAAGGCTATATATAACTTTAAATGCCAATTGCATTTATTTTCTTTGACTGTTTTGAGTAGAATAGCCTTGAATGTCTTGTTTGTTGCTTCAACCTGCCCGTTGGCTTAAGGGTAATACAGGGAGGCCGTATGATGGTTTATTTTAAATTTACTACATAGCTCATGGACCTTGTCGTTCTTAAAGGATGTGCCATTATCTGAGATAATGATTTGTGGGACACCGTACCTACAAATGATCTGGTTCAAAATGAACTTGGCAATCACGGCACCTGGTACAGTGGTAAGAGGCATAGCCTCTACCCATTTGGTAAAATATTCAGTGGTTGTGATTATGAAGTTATGGCCATCTGTTGACGAGGGAGAGAATTTCCCTATCAAATCTAGGCCCCATATAGAAAAGGGCCATGGAGTCGTAATTGGTTGTAGAGCTTATGCCGACATGTGAATCTCGTGGGAAAATTCTTGGCATTTATGGCATATGCATACAAACTCTACGGCGTCATGTTCGAGAGTGGGCCAAAATTAACCCATTCAATGTATTTTGTGAGCAGTGGTGTGAGCACCGAAGTGGCCTCCACATATGCCACTGTGAGATTCGTAGAGAATCTTCTTGGATTCTTCTGTGTCAACACACCTTAGAAGCATTCCATCAAAATCCTTATAATAGAGAACTTGTTCTATAATAACATATTTAGCTATGATAATGCATAACCGCATTATTTTTTGTGGTGTAGCACCCTCTGGATACGTATGGTCCATAATAAAATTGATAATATCAGTATACCAAGGAAATTCAGAGATGGGAGGTCTAGTTTCGATGTAATATATGCATTCATCGGGAAAATCTATATCTACTAGATCACCTCTATCTGACGGGTTGTTAGTTAACCAATCTACAATGATTTATCCCTTAACGGACTTCTGGTTTACAAAAGTTAATTCAAATTCACCCATTAAGGTTATAAAGCATCTAACATTTTTAGACAAAGACCCTTGCATGAGGAAAGTTTGTAAATGGTTTGTTTTTACAATGACCCTTGTTTCTTGATATAGCATGTAATGTCTTAAGCATTTGGTTGCAAAGACTATGGCAAGGCATTCTCGTTATACCTGCGTATAACGTGTTTCATAATTGAGCAACGTTCAACTAATAAAATAGACTGCACGTTCTCGTTTATCATCATCTTCTTGAGCCAATATGCAGGCTAGCGAGACATCCATAGCTCATGAATATAAGATCAAAGGATGATCTGGTCTAGGTGGAATTAATGTGGGAGGAGACAGTAAGAAGTGTTTAACTACTTCAAAGTACAACAAAACTTAAGTCCGGAATGAATCTTTAGATTGCATCGAGATTTTCAAGAAATGATCTAATGCCAGAGTTGTCTGATGGTGGGATCATCTCAAGAACAACTCGGATTTTGGCTGGGTCTACATCAATCCTTCATGATGATATAATGTAACCTAGGAGTTTCCCTCCTGTCACACCAAATGCACAATTTTCTGGGTTTAGTGTGACTCTGTATTTGATCAAACATGAAAGAATGATGCGGAGCACTTCTGGGTGATCACAAAACTTCCTGGCCTTGGCCAACAAGTCATCTACATAGGATTCCATAATTTTATGAATAAGATCGTGAAATATGTATGTCATTTCCTGCTGGTAGGTGGCGTCAGCGTTCTTGAGACCAAATGACATAACAACATAACAATAATTTCCCCAAGGAGTTATAAACATGGTTTTGGCTTGGTCTTGTTTAGATATTCTAATTTGATTGTATCCCAAGAACCCATCCATGAGGGACAAAAGCTCAAATCCAGCCATTGTGTCAACGATGATTTCAATGGATGGTAACAGGAAGTCGTCCTTCGGGCATGCCTTGTTAATGTCTCAGAAATCTATGCAGATGCGTATCTTCCCATTATTTTTGAGAATGGGGACGATATTAGATACCCACCGAGAGTAGTTGACTGGTTTGGTGAACCCTACATGGAGAAGCTTCATTACTTCTTCCTTCACTATGAGAGCTACCTTGGGTTTCATTGGTCTCGATTTTTGTTTAATTGGATTTGCATCTGATTTGGTGATGTGGTTATGTACCACGATGTGTGGTGCAATTCCCATCATTTCTTTATAATTAAATGCAAAAGCCTTTTGATGTTCTTTGAGGAATCAAGTGTGTATTTCTATTTCTTCTAGAGTTAACGATGATCCTAGTTTCAAGATATTTGGTTCTTCCTCTGTTCCAATGTTTATATCAATGGTTTCTTCTATTAAAGAAGCATTACCTTCTTCAAACTCAAGTAGGGATGGAGGTAGTTCCAGATCTTCTCCATTCTCTACCGCGTATAGGTTGAGTTCCTTTTGTGGGGGAAGCTCTACCATGGGATTTCCAAAGTAAGAAGACAAATGTGGGATTAAGGAGAAATCGACCATGTGATGGGTGAGATGTAACTCTGCATAGGCATTTAGGTAGTCAAGAGTGGCTCTATCACTATCAAAGTGACCTAAGATAGTAGATTTATTCTTAGCTATGTGCATTAGAAGAGGGTTTGTTGACGTTTTCTTTACTAACGGTTCAGCATGAAGGGATACCATGAAATGGGTGTCTTCCAACTCACTGTTTGGAGTGAAACGTGAAGCTGAGGTTGCTATCAAATATGTGAGAAGGTTTTGTTCTCGCAGGATTGCTTCAATTGATATGAAATTAAATCCTTTGCTCAAATCTAATACTGCTGTTTTGTAGAGTTATAAATGTTCAGCTCTAGTCTCATACACCTCAGAGACTTGGTTTTCTACTAACTGAGAGTCTCCTAACACTCTAATGTCATTAACACCGAGTATTTTAGCTATGATGAGACCAAGGAGGAGGGCTTCGTACTCAACGCCATTGTTTGTACATTCAAAATTTAATTTAAAGGTGAACGGTAGGATCTTTCCCTCAGGAGAAGTAAAGATCACACTTGCCCCAGCCCCATAAAAAAATCTATCTCCATCAAAGTGGAGAGTCCAATGTTTATTTAGGAAGATGGATGTTGGGACATTCATTACATCTATTTCTTCTACTTCGGTTACTTCTACCATGCAGAGTTCCTTTGGTGGAAGAGAACCAACTCCTAGGGTACATCCCATACCTGTGGAATCAAATGGTAGGAAAATTGGTAGATCTTGTTCTAACAACTCAACATTTTTTGCAGTAGTTCCTAATGACATTTTTTCTACAATGTTAGCTTCATCCTTGAGGGTTGGGATGCTCTTGAGTAGGTTTGTAATCTCTAGTTCTGTTGTAGGCATTAATTTTTCTTCTGGTTTTGAGTTGGTTGGTTTGTTAAGTTGGTTTGTTGGGAGTTCAAATTCAGAGTGAATGCCTGGCCTTTTCTTCAGGTCTGCTAGGTGTATATCAAATGGTTTCAGATCACCTTTTCTATGAATATCTTTCCTAAGTGTAGGAATCATATTTCCTAAAATAACGTAGAAGGGATTGCCTTCATATGGTGTATCCATGGTCGGATGAGGATCATATTATAGTTGGTTTCCAAATCTATAATATAAAACTCAGTGAGGATTGTTTTGGGTCCTAAGGTGACCGGTAGTATTATAGTTCCAATCGAAGTGGCTTTAAGGGTATCATAGCCTCTTAGTGTATTCCGAGTCATGGAACAATTTCTCTCTCCATACCCTAGCTTTTGAAGGAAAGAGAAGGGGACTATGTTAACTACTACCCCATCGTCAACCATTGCATGTTTAACATAATTGTTATAAACCCACACTTGTAAATATAAGGCTGGATCACCTCTACATGTAATCTCAGTGTCTATTGGCATTTTACTTATTTCGAATATAAACTTGGTATCCCTATCTGGCTGCCCCGGAGGGTGGATATCAAAGTCTATATGGTTTACCTGTGTTTTGGGAGGAGGAGTGATGTTAATTAAATGACCTAAACCTAATGCTTCTAAAAGAGCAGCCTTATGGGCAGGAGAGTTCTTCAGCAAGTCCAAAAAGGAGATGTGAGATAAGTTCTTTGTTAGGTCATTAATTAAATCGTAGGCACCTACGGGTTTTACTAATGTTTGTTGAATGTTATCTAACTCTAGTGGGTAACTTGGATTTGGATGAGAGGAATACTCTCATGTCCTTGTTATGGCTTCCATGTGTAGCTCAGTGTCTAATTCCACTAAACTGACTATCTTGGTTCATGGATGATTTCCTAATTGTGGTACAACAGGTGGATTTAGTGAAGTCAAGGCTTCCTGATCATTGTTTCCTGTCATTACCCCTGTGAACGTACTTGGCACAAGTGATGCATGATCAGCTAAGAACATATCTATGAAAAGTTGTCTTTGTTCCTTTTACAAACATTACATGAATTTATTGTAGTCATGACAAGTCCTAGTGTCATGGCCTCGAATTTTGTGGAAACCACAATATGAGTTGGGATTGTAATTCCTAGGTTGTTGGTTTGGCATGTGTTGTGGTCCAAAACTCTGATTAAATCGTTGACTATTAAGATTAAAGTTTTTTGTTTTTTGCCTTTGGTTTTGATATCCAGTTGAGTTTTGACTTAGACCCTGTGTCTGGATCTGCCGTTGTTGCTGTTGTTGTTGTGGACGATTAAAATCCACCAAGTTGATTGTTGGGGTAAAATTTTTGTTTCGTTGATGTGGTGGAGAATTTACAACATTTGCATTTTTTTCTTGGTCAATTACTCCATTTGTTGTGACCCCGCTGTTTTTGTTAAGGATTTTTGGTCTTTGATTGGCATTTTTGGTAGTAGGATAAGTCGTAGTATTTTGGTTGGGGATGATTAACCTCCCATTTGTTCCATATGCCTTGCGACCGCTATCTATTACAGTTTGATCTATTCGGAGGGCGCTCCTAAGCACTTCATCGTAAGTTCTTAGTGGGAACTTCTGGACTTCTTCCTTTATCTCTCTACTAAGAGAATGAAGGAATAAATCACATAGTTCCATCTGATCCATGTTTGGAGCGCTTGCTGAAGAATAGAGGACTGTACGCCATCTCTTGATGAAATGAGCAACAGATTCATTGTGTTCTTGCTTAATATGCAAGAATTCACTGATTCCTGTTCTCAACAATTTTTTCATGTCGAACGCCTTGATGAAATCTGAAATGAGTTGTTTAAATGAATGGATGGAGGCTTCAGATATTCTGTAATACCAATCAAGGGAAATTCCCTCTAAAGTTTTGGGGAATATTTTAGCAACAACTCCATCCCAGGGGAGAAGTTCTCAAATGGTTGTGGCATAGGCCTTAATATGTGCATCCCTTTGTACTTGGGAAAATTGGGAAGAGGTCTTGGAAGCATGATGCTTCATATAGTGAAGTCTAAGGGCTCTTTTAAATATTCTAAATAAGTTCCTATCATATAGGTTTCGACCATTGAGGGTGCCTGTTGAGGGGGTGGAGGTGGAATGGGTTGTTGATATGGCGTAGCATATGCATTTGTAGGGACATAAGGAAATACTTGTGGTTGAGCGAATATGCCAGGAGAAGAGAACATATCTCCCTATGGTGATTTGGAATACATGTTTAAGTATGGAGGAGCATTGCTTAGAAAAGGATTATTTTGTACTAAAATAGTAGGTATCATATTTTCCACTAGAGTGGCGTTAGAGAATGTAGTTCTAGTTGGCATTTGTTGTGAATACTAAGAAGGCATGTCCAACGCGCCTGTTCCTATGAGGAGGTCTACTTGGCTAGGATGATGTGGAGGATTGGAATTTCCTGACTGCATGAATTGTAAATTTTGACTTATTTGAGCAAGTTCCAACCCTCTAACTTTCTCAACTAACGCCGAGATGACCTCGTTTGGTGAAGATATGGTATTTTTCCTTAGTGGTGTTTATTGAGGTTGTATAGGAATATGGTACCCAATTATGAATTGATCAGTGTCCTGCCAAGTTTCATTGAGGGCATTTCCTATAAGTGGAGGAATGGAGGTGTTTTCTTGAAAAGAGACCTTGGGTTGTGTTTGCAAACCTCCTATAGGTGGGTAAATAATTTCATAGAGTTGTTCACTTCTGTTGTAACATGCTAAATGTTCATCATCTAAAAATAGATATGGATCTGATTGTCTACTGATTTGTGGTCTAAGAAAAACCTAAGGAGATGAACTAGATTCTCCAGTGAGCGTCATGTTGTTCGAGCCTGAAGGCTCTAGTTATTGCATTTAAGTGAGATGATCCAACTCCTCTATTTGGAAAGAAGAACTATATCTAGTCCTTTGAGGTGGATTTTGTGTTGAAAACCAGTTGATTGAATAGTTGTCACCCCATGCTGAGAGTGAGGGTGATGGCTATCTATTTAGTTGATCGTAGTATGCTTCAAAACCTAGGAGAGGTCTGCCATATGCATTGAATCCCAACATATTCGGGGGTATATGAATACCCGCAAAATAATGGGAAGAAGTGAAGATGAATGAAAGAAAATGAAATACTAAAATGGGAAAGGTGGAAGTGAAGCAACTGTTCGTTTCACGTCGGGTTCACCAATTTTGTTGGTAAAGCTGATGTGAAAGGCTAATGAGATAGATAGGATCAGAAGGTTGCGTGTTCAATTCACGTTGGGTTCACCAATTTTGTACAATGGAAAAGTGACAAGCGAGCATGGGAATCTACAAGTAACTCTTCCTCACACCTTACCTCCCGAGGTCGTGTCGAGACAATCGGTGGGGATGGAATATACGTGGGGCGTAGAAAAAATAGTTAGGGAATCTTATGTCTTTGACGTGCACTAATGGAATCTACGAATCTAAGGCAAAGAAGGCCCTCCTAACCTGAACTGGCGTGATAGATCATTTGGTGAGGATGACTGCTCCTATGGGTGCTTCGTAGATATCCCCTGACAGGGTCATGAAAAATGGATGATGGATGTATGGTGGATTCTATGGGAGATTCTCTGGTCTAGTCCAGAAATCCTTAGCTTGATTAGCTACTATGTCTAGTGAGGATAATTGTGCGATAATGATTGGTGGAAGTGGAGAGGATCTAAATACTAATGTGTGTAAACCAACATCAATGTCTGATTGAATTTTTGGACCGTTGGGTTATGGCACCAGTGGATCACAACCGTGGGTTCGTGGTCATTGCGGGCCTCCTATGGTCATGTGCAGAATCAATCCCTAATCCCTAATATCCAATAGTCATATGCCTTTTCAGCCTCTATGTTTAGAGCTAAAAGTTGCACAATCTTCTCAGAGTACCTTACTGGTGTTCTGGCAACTTGAATTCTTATGCTAGTGTCTATGTCAATGAGAATGTCTCCTGTGTCTGACTGTGGGAAAAAAGGATCACAACCGAACGTTTTCTCTCTTTCAAGCCTTTCCACAGTCATGTAGAAATTTATTTAGGGAAATCTTTGGTCTGGCTGGTTTGACCAAAACGTATGCACTTTATCGTCTTCTATGTTTAATCCTCTTAATTGTGAGCTGATTTCTTATAGGTCTGTTGTTATTCGGAAGACCTGAACTATGAGATTTTGGTCTATGTCAGTTATTGCTGCAACAAGATTGGGTTGAGGCACGATTGGCTCGAATACGTATTCTTTGGGTTCCCTAGGTCCCGTGATTGTCATACAAAAGAAACAATAAAATCTAACTAAATTAAAGTAAACTAATTATGTAAAGTATATCCACAGCATACATAAATTCTTTATTTTTGTATTTTTGATTAAGATAACAACTATTTAATAGAATTGAAAGAACAATGATTTAATATCTAAAAAAAATGACAACTAAGCTAATAATAGAATTTAAAACAAATAAAGTAGCTGAGTATAGCTACCTACCTGTGTAGTTGTGAATCTATTCTGAATAACCAAATAATTGATCTAATCTATTTGAAAGACCCCTGATCTTACCTCAAAAGTGAGGAATGAATCATAGTTTCTCAGAAACTATCAATCCCCACAACTTCCCCAGCAATATCGAAAGCGAGATTAACTGAAATGAAATGATTCACTACTTTATTTGATATGTTTTAACTAGAACTTTGATAGCTTGAATCTGGATTTTGTAGAACAGTGGTGAATCCGATTGTGTGTGGATTTTTCCCCTCAGTGTGGTCTCCTCGTTCCTTCTTGCTCACGTGAATCCATAAAAGCGTGTAATGCTAGCATCAACAGAAGTAGGTATTGGAACAATGGCGGCTTTGGATGTAGACTGAATACAATGCAAGTAGGAGAGGGATAGAGCAAGAGAAAAAAGCTTGGCTTATACAATTCCTAGCGGGATTTATTACGAGTCATGCAACACAAAACATCTAGAACCTGAAACTATCCTTATTGACAAACAAAACCTGTAACTCTAATGGCTTCAGATTGAAAATGAAACTATCCTACCTGAACTGATTATACGAAATAATAATAACACTAGAACAAGAAGATCATGTGGCTTCTAAACAACATAATAAGACTAACTATGCATGTAACAAATGAAAACTATTGAATTCCTAAACAATGACTTAAAAACTAAACTATTGAAATGAGAGGATGAGAGGCAAATTTTGAGGGGACATTTTCTTGTAATCAAACCAACTATTTATAGAATTCCCATTCACCCAAAGGTAACTCCAACTAGGACTCTTTTACTATAAACAATGAAGAAACACTATTCCAGGGAACCAAAATCATAAATATAAGAAAAAATGGATGAGAAAGCTGGTAAAAGTTGAAAATTTACGTGATTCACGTTAAAAGATGCATTCTGGAAAATTTGTGAAGGACCGCCACCCTGAGCAGGGGGCGGTTACAGGACCACCACCCTGCCTAGGCGGTAGTCATGAGATTGCAACCTAGGTAGGGCTGCGGTTTCATCACTAAAGACAAAAATGCAAAGGAAAAGAGGGGAAAAGAGAAATAAAGCACGTGGAGGCTAAGCGGGGCATGTGGGATGTTAACGTGCACTTGGAGAGCTTTTTCAGATCCCGAACACCTTATGAGGAGACCTGTATCGTCATTGGGGTATGTGTAACATCGTTCCGGTAGCGTAGTGCCCTTACAATTTTTGGGACATACATGCACCCTATCACATCCATTTAGAGGAAAGGGAAGAAGTTTGTTTGGTCAGATAGATGCAATCAAGCCTTTAGGAAACTGAAGGAGTTCCTGACTACAACACCTATTCTTGCAGTGCCAGAGCCATAGGGTGAGTTCTTTGTTTGTACATATTCTTCTTTAGCAGGGCTTGGAGGTGTGTTGATGTAGGAGGGAAGATTATTGGAATTCGAGTCTCGAAAATTCAAAGATCACGAGCTCAATTATTTGACTCATGATTGTGATGCCCTCTCAAAAAAACCCACTTGAGACCCATGAACAACCTAGGTTTAGCTAGAAAATTATGGAAGAATTTTTTTTATTAGGAGTTAATGACAAAAGTATCGAAGATAATTAAATTCAATTGATAATGTTTCCCAGTATAATAATTAATAATTTCTCATTATAGAGAAACAAGTGCAATAGGTCCACCCTAGCTCAAATCTCTCTAGGGATTAATTTAATTACTGATTTCATTGACATTTAAGCTAAATATTCCTTGATTAAATTTTAGGGTTAAGGAACCCAAAATAATTAAATACCCAAGGTAATTTATTTCCACCAAATCAAGACAAGAGCAAGGTTTAGCTTACAGTGAGGGAAAGAACACATGAATAAAGTCAATAGAGCAAGGTCTCAGCTACCCACTCCCAACACTTGATTGAGAGTGTCTACCCCCAAGTTGCTAGGAAACAGCTACCACTAACAGATTTCTGGAATAACTTAATTCCACAAGAATAAATTTCTATTTTATTAACAATTCCCAGAGGTCACAAGGTCCAAAAATTAGGGCTAGAAGTTTCAGTTAGGTTCAGGGAGCAATTTGCAACCATACCCAACTCTCTAACAAGATCAAAGTTTTAACTAGATTTTTCTCCTTCTAAATGCTTCCAAAATTTCCCTAAACCATTTCCAATGGATAGGAAATTTTCTCACCTTTTCGGTGATATAAAGAAGTCCTCCTAACTCCTTAAAGAACTCAAGATATGAGCGAGGCAGAGTTCTTAGGTAAAATTTTCCCCAAGGGGACACGTGTCAAGAGGAGGGGAAAGCATCTCAAATGGGTTGGTGGCTCGCGGAGTGGCTTGGGGATTTTTTTCCATCGCATGGGCACAAATGCAAAGTTTCTTCCGCGCCTCTGTGGGTCCTGATGGACACGTGTCAAGTCCTGGTGCAAAGCGGGAGAGGGGGAGGGAATTGGCGGAGTGGCAGGAGGATTTAGTGCATTGCACCTGACAGAGGACAAAAGGGAGAAAGGGACACGTGGGTTTGTGCACCGACGGAAGAAGAAAAGCCTAAGGTGGGTGCAGTGATGCGGGGCCGTGGGGAATCTTGTTGAAATTTTCGCAAGGCCAAAAACCAAAGAAATTAAAGGTTTCCTCCCTTCCTGCTACCACCCCCCAAGGTGCCACATGGCACCTTCTCATTGGCTACGAGCCGACGGGGATAAGATGGAAATTTTTCATTTAAAAAAAAAAAAATTAAAAGGTTGAAAAGAAACCGTGCCTCCGCCATAGCTCCAAGAGGACACAAGGCATCCTCTGATTGGTTGCGGGCCGACAAAGGAAAATGGAAAAAATTTCCCGAACCAAAATGTTTCCTAAAACTTTTCTAAGGCCAAAATGATAGGAAATTTTTGGCTTGTGGGCCCTCCAGGGAAAATTTTCCCAAATTTTCCCGCCAAGGCACAAAAACTTCCAAGTGCCATAACTTGATCTAGAAAGCTCGGTTTTGGGAAAATGATGAATTTTTGGAAAGATCTCGATGCCCTCTTTGCACAGGAACCATAGATTTTACTTTTTGATAAGTTTTAAAGGGTCAATTTTACAAAAACAATCTGCAGGCTTTTAATTGGAAAACTAGCAATTTTAAAATTTTCAATTTGATTAAATTTGGTTTCCTCCTTCACTCAACATGTCAGAAAAACATGGAGTATTGATCTAGGGAGATTTTAGAGTGTTTTCGGAAGGTTACTTCTTTTAATTGATTCAAAATTGAATTTGTCCAACAAATGACAAAAAACGGTTGAGGAAGAGATTAAGCTCAATTTTGCAATGGTTCAAGATATTCTCTTAAATATTTTTTTGTCAATTGAGTACATTGCTAATATATCATGGTAAATTTTAAGGTTTCCAAGTTGATTGTTAAGTGTTGGTCCAAACTATGCATTTTGTTTAAAGTCACCAGTTTAGGAATTCACAATGTCAGTGATCAATTTTTTTAAAGGATCTATTTATCAATTTTATCATATAGGTATGGTATTTAATACCTAAACTAATCCATTACCTTCAGTTGATTCTAACAATTCATTTACAAGTTAAAGTACAAGTTTTGATTTCAATTCTAATATAATTCCAAGGATGCAAAAACAACATACTTCCTTCCTATGCATTCTTCTTTCCAATAGAGGTTTTAATTCACAATAACAATCCAATTTCAATACAGTCATACAAGTTAAAGAAGGTAGGGCATTCCTTTATTGACTTCCAACAACAACTTTACAACTTATCTCTTTCTTTTAGCTTCAAAATACAATATACAATACATATAACCATTTTTCACATTCCTTTTCAAAATAGAGAATGGAATATAACTCTCTACATTTCACATTTCAATTTCAATATTTCCTCATCGATATAAAAAAATTCTCATTTAAAATAATTATACAAATCATCCACTTAAAAGCGGGAAAGGAGTACAATTAAAAGGGTATTCACAAGGGACTATCAAACTACATTTTTTAATTGCTCTAGAACAACAACATGCTCATTTTCTCTTTTCTCCAAGTTGATCACAACAAAGAGGGGGAAAGAAAATGCTCTCCACCCAACCACGACATCCAATGAAAGGAGAAGCCATCCTTCATCATTGGCCACTGAGCCCCAACCAAAGTACAATACTAGATGTAATTCAACCCATGGAAACAATTGGCTTCCACAACACAACATTCTTTCACACATGCACATGTCAATATAAAACATAACTCAATACCAAACAATAGTTTACAACTACAATAACAAACATTCAAATCATAACTCAAGCTTGATCATGCAAGCCAAAGGAGCAAGGACTATGGGGGAAGCCACTTATGCCTCCCAATTGGGAATCAGGCATCCACCTATAATCATACCGCCAATATAACATATCATATCCCATAAACCTTATGCCTCCCAACCCCTCCTTATGCCCCCCCCAAAAAATTCTCTTATGCCCCCCCACAAGTAATAAATGCAAAATATTTCTTTTCCATGGTGGATCCCAAACCCAAAACTCCCTCCACAAAACTCTGATGACCATGGCATTCCCTTATGCCCCCCCCACATGGATTCCTCATAGCATTCTCCTACACCTTCCCTAAGGTATTCTACCCTACCAGCCAACAAAAGCAATAAAAAAATATCCATACACACAAACCAACAAGAAAATAACATCAATAAAATAATGAATAAACTCCTACCTCTCCATGGAAGGATTTTCTCCACACAGCAAGCTTTGAATGTCAAAAATATAGTCCCAAAACAGTAGTGCCAAAGTATCAAATGCTCTCCAATTTTCTCCCAATCAACAAGAGTTCTAATCATAGAAAATGTGCCCAAGGATGCATGAAAAAATTATTCCAAACTCCTTTCACAAGCAAGGCTCCCAAAACAACAAGAAAATTTCACCCCAAGAGGAATAATTAAAGTTTCAACAACCTCCACAAACAAGGAGTTCAAATTTTTAAAGGAGAGGGAAGAGAAGAGGATGATGTGGATCCATGTGGGATGCCATATCATTCTTCTTGAACCCCAAGATCAAAGTCAACATCATTCACCCAAACACAATAAATGAAATGACAAATTAACTTACACACTCAAAAATAGCCCACAGCTCAAGGGACAACCATTAAATTAAAATGTAAGAAAGTGCAATTAAAAACATGCACAAGAAGAGTAAAATGCATTATAAAAAGTCACAAATCACTTCCCCAACCATAAGTATGGTTGGTAACATAAATTTATACGTATGGGACAAGTTTTACTTGTCCCACAAGCCTCCAAAACCATCCCCCAAGGTCAAATTCGAATTTTCATGCAGGTAGAGTATTTCTTACTCCAAAATATGACTTACAAAAACTCTTACACCTCTTACACATCCCTTACAAATTAATTACAAATAGTCAAAAAATATAATAATTACTTTCCATATCCCAATTTAATTTATTTAAAGTTTAACTATATGATTCCTCACATTAACCTATCATAATTTATTTATTAAAAGAAGAGAACACATTACAAATAAAATACATATAACAATAAATAAAAGAGACACATTAATAAAATACACAAACCCATGGTCACATATAAGGAAATCCCCCCCCATGGGATCCCCTAACTAAATATAACACACACACATAAAACAAGTTGCCATGGTGACCTCATCGAATTCACCTAGAATTCCACTTTGGTTAGTCTCCAATCCCACGATGTTTGCTGTGATATTTTAAACTTGCAAAACAAAAATACCTCCTTTGGCCTTGTGGCCATATCAGAACGTCCAAAATGAATATATAAAAAAATAAAAAAATCATCTATACATATGAATCACAACAATCACCAAGGCAATCAACGAAATCATTTACAATTTATATCAGTACTATATCATCATCAAATAATTTTCCTTTTCTAGGTTTACTCATAATCTCCAAAATCACATGTTCGATTAACTTCCATTAAACACCCATGTCAATAGTATATCATCATCCACATGTGAGTGTCTCTAATAATCACCATGCAATGTATATAATCAGATTCAACAATAATCTAGGATCTGACATCTAACACCATACTAAATCCAAACTATAAGGATGTCCATCATATAGTCTACAATATCACGATTAGTAATAAAAGGTTCCAAAGGGAATTGGGCACTACATCCCCCTCCCCTTAGACTCAACTTCCTCTTGGAAGTCATAGGAAAGAGAGATAGGAATAATTGCAATAGAAAAAGGATCACTCCCATTATGGGATTGTTTGCTTCAAACAAGTGTTGTTCTACAGAATATCTAGTTTGGTCCAATGTATTTTAACAAGGAGAAGTGAGATTGCAAGGGATGAGTTCTAAACTTTATGCATGCAAGGCCATGAGTATTTAAATCTAAGGAGTAACTTTACACTATCAAACAAGATACAACATATAATAATATAACATAAAGAGTTCCAAAATATTATTAAGAGTAACCACCAAGTAAGATAATTTTAGGGAGAATTTTCATAACTTGAGATGACCACACAGTTTCCTCATGATACACATACCACATTAATATAATTTAAGGTTTCTACACGTCTAATCCATGATTTCAAAGTTTGTTGTTTAGAAAAGGCTAGCAAAATCAACTATGACTAAATTTGTATGAGGAACAAGTCTACTCAAGGTTCCACAAATTGAGATCACACAAGATGAGGTTAACCAACAAGGACACATAAATCAACAAGCATTTAAAAGAAAGGAACTATTCAAGGAAAGCACTTCTATAACTTGAGAGGGTACTATTAACTTTTCATGGTAATACTAAGCAAGTTCATTTCCACGAGGTTTTCTATAGTCTAATTTTTACACTTTTGTTTTGAGAATTGAACACACAAAACAACCAAACTAAAGAAGTCAACCATTTAGCAAAAGAAAATATATACATATACATTTAAATCTCCCCTAACAACTAACATAATAATACAAGTACCATACCTTATATCAAAATGAGATTAATTTATCTTATTTCCTACTCAAGCTCGGAATAACCATAAAGAGAGCACAAGAAACACCAAGAACCACTCAAGGTTGCTAGGGAGAAAATTAGTAACACGGGGTCCAATAAAATACAAGGGTGAATAACATAATCTTGCACTTTCCATCCTAATGGGAATAAGGGCTTCAACCCCAAGGTGACCCCAAAGAATATGAAGAAAATAAGACTTCCCGAAGTTATTTTATATCCTTAACATATGTTGCCTTAAAATTACAATAACTTAGGTCTCCAAGGACAAGACAACAGACATGGAGGTTACTTCTCAAACAATAGATAAGTCTCAATACAAAAGGACCACAACTCACATCCATTGAGCTACTAGATGATAAGGGTGTGATGACCCAAAACTCCCACAAGAAAGGCACATACATCCATGGACAAGAAGTAATAAGAAACTAGAACACATTACTATCCACTGGGTGTTTCACAATTTTAGGTAGGCGAAAAACTACAAGTTCAACTATATATTGCACTAAATACACATAAATTTTACCCATTTTATAAATCAACTTATTAATTCAAAAGTTATATATTTGCTTGATAAGAACATTCCTTTCATGCTTCCTTAGTTACAAATTTCTTTCTATTATGACATCATCAGTTTACGTCATAAAGAGCACCACTAAGGTGGGCATGATGTCTCACCATTTTGTATAGGCAGAGAGTGTTTAGTTTACTTGCAAGGAAGGTGGATGGAAAATATTTCCTTTCTATTCTTCTACATGGTTTTTATTTCTTATATTAATCTACCAAGGGTATAACAAGGATCACTTCCCTTTTTCTATGCTCCAGTTTATTTGTTAAGTTCCAAGGTCAAATCTCCTTAATTATAGTTTTATGGTGTTTTGGTTGAGTCATCTTATCAATAAAATTTTGATGAGAAATATGGTTCAAACACATCACAAAATTACTTTTATGGGAAGGAGATACAAATCAACACACCACATTTTGATTCCAAAGGAACAAGAGACATTCAACATAGAAAACACATTATTAATTTTTTTGTAAGAACTAGGAAACAATGAACCAACATGAATCACACCAAGTTTTCAAAAATTCACCCAATAATTTCAAGCATCATTAAACATTCTTAGTGGGTCTCCACAAGTTTCATAAGAAATTTTCAAGTAAGGCTCATTAAAGAGGTATAATCTTACTTTTACGAATCTATTAAGGTTTAACAAATTTTTTATTTTTTTTTGTGGTTTAGGATGGTAACATTTTTCTCCCCTAATAACCAAAGAAGGTTTTCCAATCAATACTCATGTCCCCACAAGATACCACCCGCCAAGCAACCAGATGACAATGCAACTTTACTCCAAGGAACCACATCCACACTAAAAGGCATCCAATGTAATCGGGAAACCAAAAAATTTACCAAATCATGGACTTTACAACCAAGAGTTACAATTTTTTTTGAAGAGGAAGTACAATATAAGCACCATCGAAATTAACTATTAAGATCTACTAAACTAACATTTCTAAGAGAAAGATCCAAAAGACCCAAAGCATCCATAAGTGTTTCCAAGTAACCCAAAGATTAATAGGTCATAGAATGTTATTCATAGTAAAGGAAATTTAAGGTAAGGGTAAAATTATTTAAAATTCAAGAGAGTAAAAAAATTACACTTAAATAAACACACTACTTGAAAGGCGTAAATCTATCCATAATTACCAAGATGCATACATTCCACGAGTCAAAACTTTCTACGATGCAACCAGGAACCCAAGATACAATTTAACATGTCATTGATGAAACAACACTTATCCACCAACATTTACAGTCAACCAAAAGGAAATCCAATCCTAAAAAAATATAAAAGCCCATAATAAAACATTCCTACTCTAACGAGGTCAAGCTCTTACCAGATTGAAATAGAATCACCACTGCCACTGACAAACTGCCCTCTAGACCATACTACACAAAAACTTTCTTTCTAGCAAGGTTAAGCAACAAAAAGGGTTGCTCTAAGATCTTAGACACACTCAAGGTTCCATGCATCCATAACCAAGGCATGAATTTAAGCACCTAAAAGGACCTTCAAGACACTCAGGGTGTACCCCCATACGACAATTGTCACCATACAAGAAGCATAAAACCAACTCAATAACATGCAAGAAGGAAACCATGTAATGTTTAGCCAAGTAGCCAACAACATCATGAGCTCTAAGTCATCAATCAAATAAGGTCAAAGAAATATCGACAATCAATAAAAGTGGCTAAGTAGCCACTTTGAAAATTTTAAAAATTCTTGCAAGAATTATAATTAAATAAAAGATTCTCAGAGATTCTCAATCCAATCATAAAATAAGATGTTGGTCCTTGATAAAATACACAAGATTACGAATGTAAAACAAAAAATTTAACACCACATTCACTCTGCAGCCTTTCATGGCTGCCAATAGGGGTACTCTACCTAGAGGTTAGTTCCAAGAACACATACATATGATTGGGTCCTAGATGACACCTAGACTTAGTGTCCACCCTCTCATATGTGTAACAACATGGAAAACTGACAACCAGGCCCTCTTTCTGAACCACTCAAGGAAGGAAGCTCTAAACAACTTCTAATTAACTGTTCCCAACCCAGAACACAACCACTACTGTCCAACCACAAGGATCACATCATACAACTCATCATTCCAACAACTCCAATAAGGAAGGGTCTCAACAAAGGGCTTAATACATCATACAATTAAATCAAGTTTTAGGACTTGTAAAATAACACATTTTCAAAAGGGAACCGAGTTTCCATTATACTAGAAGTTCACAAATTCAATTTAATCTGACATTATTAGTTAACCTGGGTTTAGAAAAAATGTCACTAAGAAAGCACAACAACTCAAACAACTTGTTATTTTATTATGATTTTAATTATGGTGGTTCAAATGAACAGAGTAACGTAATATTTCTTGAGACTTATTTCTTCTTCAATTTTCAAACAAGTTTGTTTTCTTAGATTCAAAAGTGTGCTAGGTTTACAGTTCGTGTCTCGAGTTTTCTAGTGTGCCCAATGGTCAAAGTTTTTGAACCATTGCTTTGATACCAAGTGTGATGCCCTCTCAAAACAACCCACTTGAGACCCATGAACAACCTAGGTTTAGCTAGAAAATTATGGAATAAATTTTTTTTATTAGGATTTAACAACCGAAGTCTTGAAGAAAATTAAATTAAATTGCTAATTTTTCCCATTATAATAATTACTAATTTCTCATTATAGAGCAACAAGTGCAATAGGTCCACCCTAGCTCAAATCTCTCTAGGGATTAATTTAATTACTGATTTTATTGACATTTTAGCTAAATATTCCCTAATTAAATTTTATGGTTAAGGGACCCAAAACATTTAAATAGCCAAGGTAATTAATTTCCACCAGATCAAGGCAAGAGCAGGGTTTAAATTACAGTGAGGTAAAGAACACATAAATAAAGTAAACATAGTAAGGTCTCACTTACGCACTCCTAGCACTTGATTGAGAGTGTCTACCCCCAAGTTGCTAGGCAGTAGCTATCACTAACAAATTTCTAGAATAACTCAAATCCACAAGAACAAAATTCTCTTTTATTAACAATTCCTAGAGGTCACAAGGTCCAAAATTTAGGGCTAGAAGTTTCAGTTAGGTTCAGGGAGAAATTTGCCCCAATACCCAACTCTCTAACATGATTAGAGTTTCAACTAGATTTTTTCCTTCTAAATGCTTCCAAAATTTCCCTAAACCATTCTCAATGGATAAGAAATTTCCTCACCTTTCCGGTGATATAAAGAATTCCTCCTAACTCCTTACAGAACTCAAGATATGAGCGGGTGAAGTTCTTAGGTCAAATTTTCTCCAAGGGGACACATGTTAAGAGGAGGGGAAAGCACCTCTAATGGGTTCGCAAGTCACGGGGTGGCTTGGGGAATTTTTCCCATCGCATGGGCACAAATGCAAAGTTTCTTCCATGCCTTTGTAGGTCCCTGTGGACACGTGTCGAGTCTTGGCGTAAAGTGGGAGAGGGGGAGGGAATTGGTAGAGCAGCGGGAGGATTTAGTGCATTGCACCCGAAAGAGGACAAAAGAAAGAAAGGAACGCATAGGTCCGCATGCCCGCGGAAGAAGAAAAGTCTGAGGTGGGGCCGGTGATGCGGGGTTGTGGGGAATCTTGTTGAAATTTTCTCAAGGCCAAAAACCGAATAAATTAAAGGGGTCCTCCCTCCCTGCTACCACCCCAAGGTGCCACGTGGCACCTTCTCATTGGCTATGGGTCGGTGGGGATAAGACGATTTTTTTTTCAATTTTTAAAAATAAAGTCAAGGGTTGAAAAGAAACCATGCTTCCACCGTAGCTCCAAGAGGACACGTGGTGTCCTCTAATTGGCTGTGGGCCGGTAGAGTAAAATGGAAAAATTTTCTTGAACCAAAATTTTCTAAGGCCAAAATGACGGGAAATTTTTGGCTTGCGGGCCCGCCAGGGAAAATTTTCCCAAATTTTCCCGCCAAGGCACAAAAACTTCCAAGTGCCATAACTTGAGCTACAAAGCTTAGTTTTGGGAAAACAAGGACTTTTTCAAAATCTCTCGATGCCCTCTTTGCACAGAAACCATAGATTTTATTTTTTGATAAGTTTTAAAGGGTAAATTTTACAAAAACAATCTGCAGGATTTTAATTGGCAAACTGGTAATTTTCAACTTTTCAATTTGATTAAATTCAGTTTCCTCCTTCACTCAACATGTCAGAAAGACATGGAGTATTGATCTAGGGAGGGTTTAGAGTGTTTTCGGAAGGTTACTTCATTTAATTGATTCAAAATTGAATTTGTCCAACAAATGACAAAAAATGGTTGAGGAAGAGATTAAGCTCAATTTTGCAATGGTTCAAGATATTCTCTTACATCTTTTTTTGTCAATTGAGTACATTGCTAATATATCATGGTAAATTTTAAGGTTTCCAAGTTGATTGTTAAGTGTTGGTCCAAACTGTGCATTTTGTTTAAATTCACCAGTTCTAGAATTCACAATGCCAGTGATCAATTTTTTTAAAGGATCTATTTATCAATTTTATCATATAGGTATGGTATTTAATACCTAAACTAATCCATTAGCTTCAGTTGATTCTAACAATTCATTTCTAAGTTAAATTACAAGTTCTGATTTCAATTTTAATATAATTCCAAGGATGCAAAAACAACATACTTCCTTCCTACGCATTCTTATTTCCAACAAAGGTTTTAATTCACAATAACAATTCAATTTCAATATAGTCATGAAAGTTAGAAAAGGTATGGCATTCCTTTATTGACTTCCAACAACAAATTTACAACTTGTCTCTTTCTTTGAGCTTAAAAATAAAATATACAGTACATATAACCATTTTTCACATTCCTTTTCAAAACAAAGAATGCAATATAACTATCTACATTTCACATTTCAATTTCAATCTTTCCTCATCAATACAAAGAACTTCTCATTTACAATAATTATACAAATCATCCACTTCAAAGTGGGTTCGGATTACAATTAAAAGGGTATTCACAGGGGAATGTCAAACTGTATTTTTCCATTGCTCCAGAACAACAACATGCTCATTTTCTCTTTTCTCCAAGTTCATCACAACAAAGAGGGGGAAAGGCAATGCTCTTCACCCAAGCAAGACATCTAATGAAAGGAGAAGCCATCCTTAATCATTGGCCCCCAAGACCCAACAGAAGAAGAATACTAGATGGAATTCAACCCATGGCAACAACTGGCTTCCACAACACAACATTCTTTCACACATGCACATGTCAATATAAAACATAACTCAATACCAAACAATAGTTTACAACTGTAATAACAAACATTCAAATCACAACTCATGCTTGATCATGCAAGCCAAAGGAGGAAAGACTATGGGGGAAGCTACTTATGCCTCCCAATTGGGAATTGGGCATCCACCTATAATCATACCGCCAATATAACATATCGTATCCCATAAACCTTATGCCTCCCAACCCCTCCTTATGCCCCCCCACAAATTTTCTCTTATGCCCCCCACAAGTAAGAAATGCAAGCTATTTCTTTTCCATGGTGTATCCCAAACCCAAAACTCCCTCCACAAAACTCCGATGCCCATGGCATTCCCTTATGCCCCCCCCACATGGATTCCCCATAGCCTTCTCCTACACCTTCCCTAAGGCAGTCTACCCAACCAGCCAACAAAATCAATACAACATTCTCCATACACACAACTCAATAAGAAAATAATAGTAATAAAAGAAGGAATAAACTCCTACCTCTCCATAGAAGGATTTGCTCCACACAACAAGCTTTGAATGTCAAAATTACAGTCCCAAAACAACAGTGCCAAAGTATCAAATGATCTCCAATTTTCTCCCAATCAAAAAGAGTTCTAATCACAAAAAATGTGCCCAAGGATGCATGCAAAAATGATTCCAAACTCCTTTCACAAGCAAGGATCCCAAAACAACTAGAAAATTTCACCCCAAGAGGAATAAGCAAAGTTTCAATAACTTGCACAAGAAAGGAGTTCAAATTTTTAAAGGAGAGGGAAGAGAAGAGGATGATGTGAATCCATGTGGGATGCCACATCATTCTTCCTCAACCCAAAGATCAAATTCAACATCATTCACCCAAACACAATAAATGAAATGACAAATTAACTTACACACTCAAAAACAACCCACACCTTAAGGGACAACCATTAAATTAAAATGTAAGAAAGTGTAATTAAAAACATGCACAAGAAGAACAAAATGCATTATAAAAAGTCACAAATCACTTCCCCAACCATAAGTATGTTGGTAACATAAATTTATACATATGGGAAAAGTTTTACTTGTCCCACAAGCCTCCAAAAACACCCCCAAGGTCAAATTCGAATTTTCATGGAGGTAGAGTATTTATTACTCCAAAATTTGACTTACAAAAACTCTTACACCTCTTACACATCCCTTACAAATTAATTACAAATAGTAAACAACTCTAATAATTACTTTCCATATCCCAATTTAATTTATTTAAATTTTAACTATATGATTCCTCACAGTAACCTATCACAATTTATTTATTAAAAGAAGAGAACACATTACAAATAAAATACATATAACAATAAATAAAAGAGACACATTGATAAAATACACAAACCCATGGTCATATATAAGGAAATACCCCCCATGGGATCCCATAACTAAATATACCACACACACAAAACAAGTTGCCATGGTGACCTCATCGAATTCACCTAGAATTCCACTTTGGTTAGTCTCCAATCCCCCAATGTTTGTTGTGATATTTTAAACCTGCAAAACACAAATACCTCCTTCGGAATTGTGGCCATATCAGAACGTCCAAAATGAATATATAAAAAAATCACAAAATCATCTATACATATGAATCACAACAATAACCAAGGCAATCAACGAAGTCATTTACAATTTATATTGACACTATATCATCATCAAATAATTTTCCTTTTCTAGGTTTACTCATAATCTCCAAAATCACATGTCCGAATAAATTCCATTAAACATCCATGTCAATAATATGTCATCATCCACATGTGAGTGTCTCTAATAATCACCATGCATTGTATATAATCAGATTCAACAATAATCCAGGATCTGACATCTAAGACCATACTAAACCCAAACTATAAGGATGTCCATTATGTAGTCTACAGTATCACGATCAATAATAAAAAGTGCCAAAGGAAAGTGGGCACTACAACAATCTTGAGCTTGTGGCAGCTGTGCATACCTTGGTTCAATGGAGGAACTTTCTATTTGGATGGAGATTCACACTTAGGACAGATCACTTGAGTCTTTGTCACCTCTTCACGTAGCCCAATATTAATGCTTGTTAGTGGCATTGGATGGAGTTTCTTTGTGAGTATGACATGGAGATAGAGCATGTGAAGGGGAAGGAGAATGTCGTAGCAGAAAATATCAGTAGATGGAGACATGTGGCTATGGCCACATCAGTGAGCACAAATTTGTGGAGTAGGATTCTTCAACAGCTTCCTCTTGACAGCTTCTACATTGTAGTATGAGCAGAGATCGAGTCACAGAGACCCCTTGAGGGGAATTTTGATGGTTTTTCCTTAGAGACAGATGGTGATATCAGGCACAAAGGCTAGATATATGTTCCAAGAGATAGAGGCTTGAGGTAGGATATCTTGGTAGAGGCACATCATGCACCCTATTAAGCCCATCCTGGGGTGAAGACGATGCATGCCACCTTGAGACAACTGTATCATTAGAGAGGACTTCATCGAGACATGGCCCAGTTGTGTCATGATGTTTAGAGTGCCAGAGAGTTAAGGCCAAGCATCAGCATCCAACATGCCTTCTTTATCCTCATGCTATACCGGAATGGAAGTGGGAAACCATTTCCATGGATTTCATTGTGGGGCTATCGATGTAGAGATATCACCACGATGCCATTATGGTCACGATTGATAAATTGACAAAAGTGGATCACTTTTCTCCAGTGAAGACCACTTATACATCTAGAATAGTGGCACGAGTATATTTAGATGAGATTGACAGGTTGCACAGGATTCCACAGAAGATCATTTGTGACCGTGATCCCTTGTACACTTCACATTTCTAGACTACCAAGCAGTATGTCCTCGAGACAAGAATCAACTTCAAGACAACATATCACCTTGAGATAGAGAGACAGATTGAGAGGGTGAATTAGATTTTAGAGGACATACTCAGGATGTATGTGATGGATCAGTAGTCTGAATGGGAGGATTACCTGTACTTAGTGGAGTTTTCCTACAATAACAGTTTCTAGAGTTCTATGGACATGGATCCTTTTCAAGCTTTGTATGGTAGAGAGTGTAGGACACCTCTTAGCTGGGACAGGTTGGAGGATAGAGTATCTCTTGGACCAGCTCTTCTACAGGACATGGAGCAGCAGGTGGTGTTGATCAGGTAGAGATTTCAGGAGGCACATGAAGAAGTATGCAGATCATCATAGGACAGACCGTAATTTTGATGTGGGCATGAAGGTGTTCCTTTGTGTCAGGCCACACAAGAGCCCTATCCATTATGGAAAAGGTTCTAAGTTAGATACTAGATTCATTGGTCCTTTTGATATCTTGAAGTGTATCGGCCCTTTGGCCTACCATCTAGCATTACCACCCAGCTTATCTCGCATACATGATGTTTTTCATGTTTCAGTTCTCAGGAGATATGTTACTGATCCTTCTCATGTGTTAGATTGGACATCATTGCATGTGCATGATCAAAGGCAGGTGATGGTGGAGCTCATTTGCATCCTACATCATATGATCTTGGGCCTTCAAGGCAAATAGGTTGATCAGGTTCGAGTGAAGTGGGATAGATATGATGAGATTGTAGCTTCATGGGAGGATGCTACTTCATTACAAGTTCAGTTTCCACATTTGTTCCAGTGACTTCCATGAGGAAGTTGAGTCTAAGGGGAGGGGGATGTAGTGCTCGCTTCCCTTTGACCCCTTTGGATGCTTATTTTGATACGGTTGATTACACTATAGACATTATTATGCTTTGATTTAGTATGATGTTAGACACTTGATAATGGATTATTGTGGATCTTGATTTGGTTATGATGCATGATGATTATTAGAGACACTCATATGTGGAGGATGATATACTATTTGACATGGATGTTTTTTGGACATGTGATTTTGGATATTATAAGTAGATCTAGAAAATGAATATTATATGATGATGATATAGTTATCGATATAAAGTGTATGTGATAATGTTAAATTGCCTTAATGTTGTTGTGATTCACTTATTTAGATGATTTTGTGATAATATTTATATTCATTTTGGATGTTCTGATATGGTCATAAGGCCGAAGGAGGTATTTGTGTTTTGCAAGTTAAAAATCACAACAAACATCGGGAGATTGGATACTAACCACAATGGAATTCTAGGTGAATTCGACATAGTCACCATGGAAACTTGTTTTATTGTGTTGTGTTTTTTGTTGTTAAGGATCCCATGGGGGGATCACCTTTATATGTGACCATGGGTTTTTTTTTTTTTTTTAATGTGGTTAATTTTTATTATTGATGTATGTATTTTATTAGTAATGTGTCCCTTTATTTTATTTAATTAATTGTGGTAGATTAATATGAGAAATACTATGGTTAAAATTTAAATAAAAAAAATTGGGATATCGAAAGTAATAATGGAAGTTGTTGGATCCTTGTATTAAATATGTAAGGTTTGTGTAAGTATGATTTTGGAGCATGAAACACTCCACCTCCTTGGAAAATTCGAATTTGACCTTGGGGGCTATTTGGAGGCTTGTGGGACAAGTAAAACTTGTCCCATACCTCTCAATTTAATTTACCAACCATAAATATGGTTGGAGGGGTGATTTTAGACTTTTATAATGTATTTTATTAATCATGTTGCATGTTTTGATTGACCTCTCTTACATTTTATTTAATTTGTAGTCCTTTTTTGGAGTGTGAAAGTAATTTGTCATATTTTCACCCACCTCTTTATTGTGCTTGGGAAAATGAATTTTTTTCTTTTGTGTTTGGAGTTAAGGATGTGTGATGTGGCATACTATATGGATCCACATCATACTCTTCTCTTCCCTCTTCTATAAAATTCAAACTCTTTGCTTGTTTTGGGTTGTTAAATCATTTTGTAAACTTCTTTAGGGGCACATTTTCTTGTGTTGGGAGCTCTTAATTTTGGAAGGATTTTGGAGAAAATTTGCATGCTTGGAGATTTCTATTTTGGGACTGTGTTTTGGGAATTGAAGCTTGCTATTTGGAAACAAAAGCTACCATGGAGAGGTAGGAGTTTAACTCTTCTTTTATGCTGTTATTTTCTTGTTGTGTTGTGTGAATGGTGAATGTTGTTATGTTTTGTTGGTTGTATGGGTAGATTGCCATATGGATGGTGTAGGAGAAGGCTATGAGGAATCCATGTGGGGGGGTATAAGGGAATGCCAATGGCATCATATTTTGTGGAGGGAGTTTGGGTTTGGGATCCACCATGGAAAAGAAATAGCTTACATTTCTTACTTTATGGGGGGCATAAGGATATGTGTGGTGAAATTTATTGGCATTTTTTTATAGGTGGATGACCAATTACCATTTGGGAGGCATAAGAAGCTTCCCCCATAGACCTTTCTTCTTTGGCTTGCATGATCAAGCTTTATTTTTTTTGAATGCTTGTAAATGCAGTTGTAAACTGTTGTTTTTGTTGAACTGTGTTTTAAATTGAATTATGCATGATTGAAAGAATGATGTGTGTTGTGGAAGCTAGTTGTTGCCACGGGTTGAATCACACCTCTTATTGTATTATGGTTGGGCCTCGGGCGCCAATGATGCAGGATGGATTCTCCTTTCAAGAGAGTTAAATTTTGTATTTTGTGTTTTTACTTGAGGATGTGTGATGTGGCATCCTACATGGATCCACATCATCCTCTTCTCTTCCCTCTTCTATAAAATTCAAACTCTTTGCTTGTTTTTGGTTGTTGAATCATTTTTCAAACTTCTTTGGGGGCACATTTTCTTGTGTTTAGATCTCTTTCTTTTGGAAGGAGTTTGGAGAAACTTTGCATGCTTGGAGATTGCTATTTTGGGACTATGTTTTATGCATTGAAGCTTGTTGTTTAGAAACAAAAGCTACCATGGAGAGGTAGGAGTTTAACTCTTCTTTTATGCTATTATTTTCTTGTTGTGTTGTTGTGAATGGTGAATGGTGAATGTTGTTATGTTTTATTGGTTGTATGGGTAGACTGCCATAGGGATGCTGTAGGAGAAGGCTATGGGGAATCCATGTGGGGGGGCATAAGGGAATGATGGTGGCATCATATTTTGTGGAGGGAGTTTGGGTTTGGGATCCACTATAGAAAATAAATAGCTTGCATTTCTTACTTTGTGGGGGGCATAAGGATATGTGTGGTGAAATTTATTGGTGGTTTGTTATAGGTGGATGTCTAATTCCCATTTGGAAGGCATAAGAAGCTTCCCCCATAGACCTTTCTCCTTTGGCTTGCATGATCAAGCCCGAGTTTTGTTTGAATGTTTGCAAATGCAGTTGTAAACTGCTATTTTTGTTGAACTGTGTTTTATATTGAATTATGCATGATTGAAAGAGTGATGTGTGTTGTGGAATCTAGTTGTTTCCATGGGTTGAATCACACCTCTTATTGTATAATGGTTGGGGCTCATGGGCCAATGATGAAGGATGGCTTCTCCTTTCATTGGATGTCTTGGTTGGGTGGAGAGCATTGCCTTTCTCCCACTTTTGTTATGATCAACTCAGAGAAAAAAGAAAACTTGCATGTTGCTGTTCTGGAGCAAAAGAAAATGTAGTTTTGACAATCCTTTGTGAAACAAATTCATTTTTAACCTTTCCCACTTGATGTGGATGAAATTGTAATATATATTTGTGAAGAAAATATGTTGTAACTGATTGTGAAAGTTGTACATTTGAATGTGAAGGATAATTATACTCGATTCTATTTATTGGAAAGAAAGAAATATAAATGTGTTATTACATTCAAACATGGAAAGATGTATTCCTTTTGAATTAATAAAGAATGGAAAGACTTTCCCTCATTTGCATTGTTGTGTTGAATTGGAATATCAATGGTGATTTGAAATCTCTGTTTTGGAAAATGGAAAAAAAGAAGAAACATGTGAGATGTAACTGTATTAGTTTGCCTTGTTTTCAAATATATGTTTTGGGAAAGATAGAAAATGGATTGAATTAAATGTTTCATTGTATGGAAAAGGAGATAGTTAGATCTCTATTTGAAAAAAAGAAATACGTATGTAGGAATTATATTACTTATCTCTTTTGGAAATACATTAAATTGGAAATCAAACAAGTGAAATGATCTTCCTAAAACACTCTAAATCCTTCCTAGATCAATTATCCATGTCTGTTTGGCATGTTGAGTGAAAGAGGAGACCAAATTGAATAAATTTTATAAGTTAAAATTTACCAGTTGGCTGTTTAAAAGCCTGTAGATCACTTTTGTAAAATTGATCCCTTAAACTTTATCAAAATGTAAAATTTATGATTCTTGTGCAAAGAGGTCATTGAGATATTTCCAGAAAGTCCTTGTTTTCCCAAAATTGAGATTTCTAGCAAAAGTTATGCACTTTGAAGTTTTCCTGCCTTGGCGGGAAAATTTGGGAAAATTTTCCCTGGCAAGCCCGCGGCCCAAAAAATTCCCGTTAAAATCCTTAGAAAATTTTGAAAATTTGTTTGGGAATTTTTTTGAAATTTCCTCCACCAGCCTGCAGCCAATCAGAGGCTGCCACATGTCCTCATGGGGCAATGATGGAGGCACGGCTTCTTCTTTTTTCCCTTAGGCCTTTTTAAAATTTTGGGAAAATTTTACCATTTTCCCCGTCGGCCGGTGGCCTATCACAGGATGCCACGTGGCAGCATGGCATATTAGCAGAGGGGGCAGAACCCTCACGACCTTGTTAGCTTTTGGAAAATTTTGCATATTTCCCCCGCGGCCCCACACTCCCACCCTCACCTTGGTGTTATCCCTCCATGGATGCACGGACCCACACGTGCCATTGATCCTTTTTCTCTTCCTTTGGGAGAAATTTCCACTCAAACTCCGCCACCCCACGCCGTCCTCATTTTCTTCCCCACATTGGCTGTTTGAGTGCCATGTGTCCTTGGTGGACCCGCAGGTGTGTGGGCGCTAGTTGTCTTTTCTTCCCTTGGGTGGATCTCCCCAATTTTCTCTGTTGCCCGTCCTCCCCTGTTCCTTTCTCTTGGCATGATCTCAGAGCCCGACATGTGTCCTTGGCGGCACAACGGAGACACGGGCACAAATGGGAATTTTCTCCCACACAAGAAAAAATTTCCAACGCCAACCCGTGACCTGCCACCCTGAAAATTTCTCTTCTTCCCCGTTGGACACGTGTCCCCTTGGGGGAAAATTTGACCCTATAAGTCCACCAGTTCATATCTGGTGTTCTACAAGGAGTTAGGAGGAATTCTTTATATCGTTGGAAAGGTGAGAAAATTTCCTATCCAATGGGAATGATTTAGAGAAATTTTGAATGAATTAAGTGTGATAAAATCAAGTTGAAACTCTGAACCTATTAGAGAGTGGGTATGTTGTTAATTTACCCCCTGAACCTAACTGAAACTTCTAACCCTAAAATTTGAACCTTGTGACCTATTATAATGGTTAATAAAAGAAAATTATGTTCTAGGAGATAAAACTTGTTTCGGAATCTGTTAGTGACAACAATTGTGTAGCAACCTATTGTTGGTTCCTTTAAACAAAAAAAAATATTCCATAATTTTTCCTAACTAATCCTAGGTTGTTTCTCGGGTCTCAAGTGGGTTGTTTTAATGGGCATCACATATGAAAACATTTTCAAACCTATATTTTAGGGATTTTATCCTATGTTTGTATTTAGCTTTGAAATAATTTGGAAGTAGCCGTAGAGAAGATTTGAATGATAGGTTCATCATACTCATATTCATATTCTCATATTTTGGTTGGTTATTCCATTTCTGACAACAATATGTAGGGATATGGGCATCATCAGAATGTCTATTTTGAAACTTGTAGTTTTATAGTGTTGTCATTTGTGTAAATTTATGGATAGATTTGGGAAAAGTTGATTTTTGTAACTATCAGATGTGGTTGCAATTAGGGTGTAAATTTATTACACTAACAAACTAGTTTGCAAAGGCACCAAGTGATCATTTTGTAGATTATGGCAGTTCACCAATTTGGGTAAGCATACAATTTATAATCTATCCCTTTAGAGTTCAGTGTATGGATAGAATATTTGCATATTCATGCGTATTCAGATTTTGACTATAGCCATTTTGGGTGTTGGTGATTCAATTATTTTGGATAGTGAATATTTGTAGTTGTAATCGACATAATCAAAAAGTGTCATTTGGAAATTAGCTTCCATTATTGATGGGTGTTATTATCTGACTTATTATTTGTGATGGTAATACCGTGTATTGGGAAGATTCACGTGGATTCAGTTGTTGACTATAGCTATTTTGGGTGTTGATAGTCTATTTTATTCTTGATAGTGAATACTTGCAATTGTTATAGTTTCAGATGGATAGTGGGCACTAGCCTAATTGTGGGCAATTTAGATGTCTGGTATACTGATATGTGTTTATGAAATTGTAATTTAAGTAATTGGACATATCACAAGGTGACATTTGAACACTATATTTCCGTAATAGAATGGGTGTTATTAGTTGGTCAATTATTTGTGATGGCATTACAGTGGGGTATGACAGTTCACAGTTGTGTGCAAATTTGACAGGGTTGCAACGTTTCAGTTGAGCACTATCTTAATTGGGTGTTATTATTTGATCGATTATGTGACTAGCTAATCAATTATTTGCATTTATTTAACTGATAATGTTATTTTTGGTTCTTGTATGTGTTTGTGCAATGCAAGAAGAGATAACATTATTTGAGGGTTGATAAACAACTTTTTGTGGACAAAATGTCTTCTCAGTGGGGAGGATTGATCAGGGGATATTTTTTTAGTGTTAAAAGTTCCCTAAACTTCCGTAAACCATGCCAGTGTAGTAGAGTTGTCATAGATTTTTTGCGATGATTGTAAGAATGTGAAAAAAAAACAATATGAGCTCAAGTTATGTTCGGTCAAAGTTTAGTCAAAGAGAAAGTCAACTCTTGTCAATAGGTCAATAATTGACCATGTTGGCGAGAAAATTTGTCGGGTGGACAAACTTGTGGATTTCTTGCCAACACTCTGGGAATCTAAGTCCCTTTACTTAACCAAAGCAGCTTTCGTATGTGCATGCACATGAAAAGGTGAATTTCTATGGTGGCCTTTCGACCAGGGATCCAATAGGGGCACTCCACTGATCCTGCAGCAAATGCTTGCATATACCTGTAAGAGATGACTTTGTCTAGAAGTGGGAAAGGGAGTGAGAATGGAGGTAGGAGAACTAATGCTGCAGGTAGAAAATAATATTCCTGCACACACACTAGTTAGAAACTTCATCACATGCATTTATGAGAAGAAACAACCCTATAAATGAAAACAAGACCAAATAGAATTTGATGAGAACAAAGTGTCATGAAATCCCTTGGTCAAAGAAACCTAGAAACTCCTTCTTCTTGTATTGATGCTTGAACAAAAGTTGTACATAGTGTAGGAATGGAAGAAATTTGAGAGGGGAAGAGAGTAGAAGAAAATGGCTATCTCCTTTGCTTTCTCTCAAGGCAGAATGCACTCTTGAGTCTACAAGATCGATCACCAACCCTTTGAAATGGGAATGGCTTTACAATTTATAGAATAGAATATGACTCTTCATCTTCCTCATGACCTTTCAAATACATTAATATGACTTAAGAGTGTTCATATTCCACTTCAAATATTTAAGTCCCTGTTATAATAGCAAGGCGACTTAATTTACATTATGTTTCTAAAGTATCTTAAGTCATATTAAAAGTGCAAAACCCAACGCGAAATTAGAATATTGGAAAGTGAGAGAAAGTTGGGGGGAAGAGGAGAGAGAAAGAGGGGGAGAAGAAGAAGAGGAGATGTCATTCCTGATGAAGTCAGTTGATCCTTGTTGATGGAAAGCTCCAAATGCAGTGAAACTCTGAATCTTCGAACTCCTTGCACACTGTGAAATTCCTCCAAATTATCTCACGAACGCTCGCTAAGTTGAATGAACTAAGGTGGATCTTGAATGCCCTATGAAAAAATGACTAGGATGCTCCCGAACAATGATGTCCCCCTGAATGATTATCCTTGTACATCCCATTGTGCCAAAACTTCTCTTTGAGTGTAACTTACTATTTTTAGTAAGTGTGAAAAAGGCAACTCTCTCGATCCTTTGCTGAGTGTTGTGACCTTGATTCCCCTTTCTCCCTGCATTCCTCACTCCTTTGGATCAAATTTATATTTTTAGCAGGTGCTCGAGGGCCCACTTACTATTTTTAGTAAGTGCCAAAAATGTCCATTCTGGTGGATTCTCAGCTGTAGTGCATCTCTGATATCTTCATCTCCTTCGCAGGTTCTTCTGTTAATGACTTTCCCGAAATAGCAGTTCCTATGTAGTAGACCTACTATTTTTAGAAATTTGGCCTCTGGGAGTCAGATTGATGTGGAATGAATTTTTTTGATATTGGTTTTTTCCCAATATCATCCCTTTGAAATTTTGGGCCCGCCAACTTAATAATCCAGGAGATTTTAAAGTTTTATTTTTTGGACCTGACAATGCTTCTGGGTATGGTAGCCATTAATGGACCTCAAAATTGCAGGTCTATTTTTCAACTCCGTTTGTGAATAAAATTTTATTTTTGATGTGGGTTTTTTCTTCTGGTGCTTCACGTGCAATCTTACTTCGATCCGGCAACCGGTTTGACGGGAAATCCCACTTCTTTCTTCGTTGAGCCGGAAAGGAGATTTCTTCATTGTGGATGATTTATCACACATGGGGGGAGTTTGAAGGTGTATTTCTTGATGGTCTTGGATAGAGGAATGAATAGAAATAAATGGTTCATTGATTCGTGCACTGGTTTGCAACATTTCTTTAGATTTCCATTTTTTTAGCTATGGGGATTTTCATTGTTCTCTTCTTTGTTGTTCTTCGTTTCTCCTTAGCTTGATGAGGATTCCTTTTGAGACATATGCATCACCATGGGAAAGGTATTTCAGTTCCTTGTTTGATCTGGTCTGAGCATTTGCAATGGCAGAGTGATGGTAGAATGTTGCAGAGGAAGAATGGAGGAAAGGAGTGCAAATAAAACTGTTAGAAGCTAGAAGCAGGAAAAGCAACACTTGGAATTTTTTCAAAAATATGTGCACAGGTAGGGCTTGGGTGAATTTTTCCATGCTTGATTTCCTTGACCTCAGGGACGTGAGGGACATCAATTTCCACAATGAGCAAGACGGTGACACATGGCACTAGATCCAACGGCAGGGAATGAAGGAGGAAAAAGCTGATTTGAAGCACTGGGAGCTGAAAGGAGGTCATGTGGGTGTCCAAAAGACTCCTCCTAGGGTCTGGGCACATTTTTACATGTCTTATGTCCCCCACCTCAGGTACATAAGGTACATCAGTTTCCACGGTGGTCCTGGAGGTGACACGTGGTGCCTAATCCAACGGCAGGGAATGGATGCTCCAAAACTGCACTTGGGGGCTGAACGACGGTCATGTGGGTGTCCAAATGACTCCCCATAGGGGCTGGGGGACATTTTTCAAGGTCTGATGTCCCCCACATCAGGTTGCATAAGGTACATAAAATTCCACGGTGGTCCTGGAGCTGACACGTGGCGACCGATCCGACGACAGGGAATGCATGCTCCAAATAAGCACTTGAGGGCTGAACTGCCAGGTCTGGAGGTCATATGAGGGTCCCAAGGGTCACATGAGGGCTGGGAAAATTTTCCAAGGGGTGATGTACCTGACCTCAAGGATGTGGGGGACATGAAATCCCACCAGGCTCCTGGTGCTGACACGTGTCCTCTCAAAAAAATGACTAAGTCTTGAACTGCCTTTGAGAGGGTAACTTGGAATGCAAATAACTTGAGCTTCCAGTGGAATTTATTGGTGAAAATTTATATGATCCTGACTGGAAATGGAATTTTGAATCCAATGATGTGTTTTTCATGTCTTTATTCGATCATATGATCCTTGAAAAATCAGATTTTTGATCTAGGGACTCCACTTGTACCTGAGAAAAACTATCTTCCAATCATATGCGCCAAGGTGTTGTGAAAAATATTATTTCACCATCATGTAGGTATTGGAATCCTCTTTCTAAAGATGTTTTTTTTTACTTCCAACTCCATCCCGAGCTTCCAAAATCTTCGTTTGAAGCTCAACAACTGGTTTAGGCCTGTGTACTGTCTAGGCTTGTGAACCCTGTTTTCACTCAGACTGCTCCAAGTCTTTCAAAACTTTCCAAAGCCTTCCAAAATAATTTCCATGATGTTATAAGGTCTTCCATTCACCTCCGTGTTGAATTTGGCCCTTCTTCTCTGCTCCAGAAGGTTGATCCAATCCCAAGAAGGTCAACGATAGCCCTTCCCTATACTGCCAAAAGATAACATTTTCAATGAACTCCTAAAATCACCTAGGGGGAATGAATGAAATTTCCTAAATCACCTAGGATAATATCATGACATTGGTTAGGAATTCATTTGGACTTACTGAACAGGTCCGGGGTTTCTTAGGAATGATAAAACATGAAAATTTTGGCATAGGGGTATAGTTGTCATGCTCAGAAATTGTCAATTTCCCTGTTGCACATTCTCATGACAACATCTGGCTCTAGCTTGGGGACATGATATGGACTAAGCACAGTGAAGACATGACGTGGGAATCTAGAATCTCAATTTTAGACCATATAATTTGTTGACCAGTGCCTTATCCATTTGGCCCTACATAGTCATGCACAACTTCAAGAAAGGAAGATTAGAAGAAGGAAACACCCACACACAAAATGACTAAAAGGAAACACACGACACAAAACCAGAAGGGAAACACACACAATGGAAAGGGAAAAACACCTATCAATCACCTATGGTACAAAGTGAGGGACAACCCACTTTCACTGAAGTACTTTTTATTTCACAAAAGTTACCCCTGAAGAGGCAACACCGAATGATGATGTTCTGCGAAGCCGTTGACGGGTTCTAGAAAGTATCCTCCCCTCCTCAGCTGCTTATGAAAGCCAGGTTCTTTCACAATTTTCTATGTACTTGGTAGGAGTGAGTCCATGTGATCTTCTTAATGCTCAGGTCCTTTCTTGGAAACTCCATTGTCTTCATGCTCTTTGAAATTGGTTTCATCGTGTCAGTTTCCTTCCATGTTTATCCATATAGCTGATTCTCCATCGAGCATCTCATCGCTGCCCCAATGCTTATTTTCATTCCAATTCCTTGAACCTTCTAAGTTAATTTCTTTCCTGGGTCTATGCTCATTGACATCTCTTCCATGAGAAACCTCTGACTTATCTGTTTCCTTTACTTCATCGTGAGGTGCTTGAGTATTGACTGAAAGATTGGATGTGGCCTCATACTTGTCTTGTATGCCCATGACATGAGTGAAGAGATCAAGAATCAGCTCAGGGTCTTCCACCACTTCTACTGCATCCAAGATTTCTTGCATGGAGTAATGCTTCATCATTTCCTGTAGTCCCTCTTTTTTACACCTTCAAAGAATCTTTATCTTGTAACTCAAAGAAACTATCTAGAGGGATTACCTCATCATATCGAGAATCGATGCACTCTACTGATCCTTCATCAAAAGGAGCTTCATCTTTAGAGGTCTTCAAACTCCTTGCTTCAATTTCTTCATCATAGAAATAGTCTTCATCTTCAAATGGGAAAGAAAATACTTTAATTTCATCATTGTATCCGCCAACCATTGGCTTGAGAGGGACATCATATTTCACATCTTGCCTTATCTCGATATGGCTGACCTTCACATTAGTTAAGGCTTCCAAATCAGCTTCATGTTTATCTGCCATATTCATGGCTTGCATTAAAAGTTCCAGACTGATCCCAGGGTCCTTTGTTTCTTCCGCAGCTCTTAGCAATCCTTGTATAGACATTTCTTTCAAACATTTTCTCAAGGGATCATTGTAGACTGGCTTGGTCTCTTCCTGGGTGACATAATCAAGGGAGTCCTCATCTTCAAATGGGAATGAGAAAATTTCTTCATCACAGATAAGCATATAAGATTTTTTTTCTATTTGAAAATCACCAAGAACCATTTCCTCTACCTCGTGGTCTGTAGCATCTGGTTATTCGGGGCTTCCCTCTTGTAACTTGAATCTCCTCAATGCTTTTTCAAAATCCAAATCTCTCTGGGAAGGCATGTCTGGACCTATCAAGATGGTAATATCTTCTTCCTCCTCGGTTGTCACCAAGTGATTCATCCACCTGGTATTTTGGTACAAAATGTTAGCTTCTGGAATTCCAAACTTTTGCACAGTGTACCTCATCTTCTTCTCAGGAAGTAATTTCTCCATGTCTCCCTTCACTGGTATGGTTGCAAAAGACCAATTCATCTGAATTTTCCCTCCCAATTATCAGCAGAAATTTCTACTCAGCAACATTTCGAATGAGGTTGGGACGTCTACTACCAAAATCATCACTGAAAATTTCTTATCTGGAAATCTGGTGAGAGCAACCTGTGCATCTTTAACCTTACCTACAAGTGAGACCTTTTTTTATTCCAAAGAGTAACAAGAGCCACTAGGTGGAGTCATTGTAAGTTTAAGAGCCTTAGTGACCTTCAAAGGCGTCACGTTGTCTGAGGCACCATAATCTATTATGCAATTGTTTAGTACATATTCTCCAACAAGAAGGGAGACGTAGAAAGGTTCAACTTTATCAGTCTTTGATGCACTCAGAGAAAACATGTTCTGTGAGGGAGGTGTAGGTGAGTTTGGTAGCATGCCTTTGGAACGATGAGCTACATCATTGGGTGTTAGACTACCATTTCTGATGTATTGGACAAACCTCTCAAATTGTTCAGGATGAGTCCACAAATATTCAGTTTTAGTAATCTACACTTTGGCCTTGTTTGCATATTCTATGAAGTCAAAAGGAGAAGATGTGGATAAGGGGGGTGAAGGGACTGATTTTGGAGTCTGGATAGGCTTAGGAGTAGGATTTGATGTTTGAGGAATGGAGGGTATTTTGAAAGGCACACCAGGAGCTTTCAAGGAATTAGATTTTGTAGGAGCAGATTTAGATTTAGACTTGAAAGAGACATTAGAAGACTTACTTGGGATTGAGGGAGCCTTCTTACTTGCTACAGGGTCAAGCTCCAACAATGTAGAATTCATGGAAGATGGAAGTGGGGATCCTCGACTGATTATTTTATTTTGCGGAGTCGCCACAGGAGGATCATCAACCTTGTTTTCTTTTGTAGCAGTGGAGGGAGATGCTCTTTTCTCATACTGAGAACGAGTGAATACCACACATGAGAAACTAGGTGCATCCTCTTCATCTTCTTCATCACATCCAGAATACTTACAAAATCTGATTTGTGCATTGTTCTCAAACTCATCACTTTCTTGGAAATTGCCACCTTCTTGTTCAAGCTCTTCTTCACTTTCTTGAAATCTGTAATTTACACTCATGGGTGGGGCCTCCAAGGCAAGTCTTTGGGGTGCTCCTACAATCTGATTTCTATTGCTTCTCTGAGAAGAAACTTGTTCAAATAATTACCTCTTCAAAGAGGCCATCTCATTCACCAACTTTTGCAGAAATGGATTAGTTCTCTCATCTTCAGGATGTTGGACCTTGCCCTTTGATGGATTCTTGATATTTCCAGAGAGGATGAGATCGTCATCTAATTCAATGACCCTCCTTTGTGCATCTACAATGTTCCTTGGTTGAACTCTTTGAAGGAGAAATCCTACCTCTGGTGATTGAGTGTTTATGAATAATATTTTGATATTTTTCTAAGAGGGTGAATCTTCTTCCAGTATCCTACGAAGCAACCATTTGAAATGAGCCATGAAGTCTCTCATCGTTTCACTTTCTCCTTTCCTCATTTGAGCCAACTGCACCAAGAGGTCTTGACAATCTTTAGTTGATTTAAATCTTTCCTCGAAGGTAGCCTTGATGTCATCCCAACTAGTGATGGAATGGGAAGGTAGGAGGTAGAACCATTCTGCTACTTTTTCTTGGAGGGACTCCACGAACAATCTTACAGCAACATCTTCATGTTGAACACCAAGAATTCCACATGATGTCATGAAAGCAATGATGTGTTATTCTAGATGATGTGTGTTGTCACCTTTGAACTTTGGAAAGTTCTTGCGGGAACCCATTGGTAGATCATGAAGAGGGGGTTCAAGAGCAAGCGGGCCTGTATTCCTTCCCCATGGAACAATGGGTTGAGGTCTTTCTTCTTCATCCACCATTGTTTCTTCTTCTTCTATTTCAGATCTTGCTTTAGAATATCCTTCTTCAAATTCTTCTTCTTCTGTGAACTCGATGTTCAATGGTGGTTGAAAAATGGGAGAATTTGAAGGAGTTTGGATAGGATTACCAGGTGAACTTCTTGAAGAGTTCGGATGAAGAGGATGCTTGAGAGAAGAAGTATGGATTATCTCTAATTCGTTCTTGCTGATTTTGCAAAGCCTCAAAATTGGAATCAACATCACCTCTCGACCTTCTCAACTTGGTGTATCTTCCTTCAGCCAGCTTTTGGAAACTTTTGCAGTTGGAATATGAAAGGACACTATGGAATGTGAAAAGTCACATGTAGAAATCAGCAGTGTATCTTTCGGAAATGGACTTTCTTGAACTCTCTTTTATGATTTTTTCAATATTTGATTTTTTTGAATTTTTGGGACCTTGCCGTCATATTTTGGGTGCAGATGCTGCTAAATCTGCCCCACAGTGGGCATACAAAAATTGTTGGTGAGAAAATTTGTTCGAGTGGAAAAACTTGTGGATTTCTTGCCAACGCTCTGGGAATATAAGTCCCTCTACTTAACCGGTGCAGCTGTCGTATGTGCATGCACATGAAAAGGTGAATTTCTGTGGTGGCCTTTTGACCAGGGATCCAACAGGGGCACTCCACTGACCCTGTGGAAAATTCTTGCATATACCTACAAGAGATGACTTTGTCTGGAAGTGGGAAAGGGAGTGAGAATGGAGGTAGGATAACTAATGTTATATGTAGAAAATCAGATTCTTGCACACACACTAGTTAGAAACTTCATCACATGCATTTATGAGAAGAAACAACCCTGTAAATGACAACAAGACCAAATAGAATTTGATGAGAACAAAGTGTCATGAAATCCCTTAGTCAAAGAAAGCTAGAAACTCCTTCTTCTTGTATTGATGCTTGAACAAAAGTTGTACATAGTGTAGGAATGGAAGAAATTTGAGAGGGGAAGAGAGTAGAAGAAAATGGCTATCTCCTTTGCTTTCTCTCAAGGTAGAATGCACTCTTGAGTCTACAAGATCAATCGCCAACCCTTTGAAATGGGAATGGCTTTACAATTTATAGAATAGAATATGACTCTTCATCTTCCTCATGACCTTTTGAATACCTTAATATGACTTAAGACTGTTCATATTCCACTTCAAATATTTAAGTCCCTTTTATAATAGCAAGGTGACTTAATTTACATTATGTTTCTAAAGTCTCTTAAGTCATATTAAAAGAGAAAACCCCAATGACGAAATTAGAATATTGGAAAGTGAGAGAAAGTTGGGGGGAAGAGGAGAGAGAAAGAGGCGGAGAAGAAGAAGAGGAGATGTCATTCCTGATGAAGTCCGTTGATCCTCGTTGATGGAAAGCTCCAAATGCAGTGAAACTTTGAATCTTCGAACTCCTTGCACACTGTGAAATTCCTCCAAATTATCTCACGAACGCTCACTAAGTTGAATGAACTAAGGTGGATCTTGAATGCCCTGTGAAAAAATGACTAGGATGCTCCCGAAAAATGATGTCCCCCTGAATGATTATCCTTGTACATCCCATTGTGCCAAAACTTCTCTTTGAGTGTAACTTACTATTTTTAGTAAGTGTGAAAAAGGCAACTCTCTCGATCCTTTGCTGAGTATTGTGACCTTGATTCCCCTTTCTCCCTGCGTTCCTCACTCCTTTGGATCAAATTTATATTTTTAGCAGGTGCTCGAGGGCCCACTTACTATTTTTAGTAAGTTCCAAAAATTTCCATTATGGTGGATTCTCAACTGTAGTGCACCTCTGATATCTTCATCTCCTTCACAGGTTCTTCTGTTAATGACTTTCCCGAAATAGCAGTTCCTATGTAGTAGACCTGCTATTTTTAGAAAGTTGGTCTTTGGGAGTCAGATTGACGTGGAAAGAAGTTTTTTGATATGGTTTTTTGCCCAATATCACCCCTTTTAAATTTCGGGCCCACCTGCTTAATAATCTAGGAGATTTTAAAGTTTTAATTTTTGGACCTGACAGTGCTTCTGGGTTCAGCAGCCATTAATGGACCTCAAAATTGCAAGGTCTGGTTTTCTCCTCTCGTTTGTGAATAAAATTTTATTTTTGATGTGGGTTTTTTCTTCTGGTGCTTCACGTGTAATCTTACTTCGATCCGGCAACTGGTTTGACGGGAAATCCCACTTCTTTCTTCGTTGAGCCGGAAAGGAGATTTCTTCATTGTGGATGATTTGTCACACATGGGGGGAGTTTGAAGGTGTATTATTGATGGTCTTGGATAGAGGAATGAACAGAAATAAATGGTTCATTGATTCGTGCACTGGTTTGCAAGCTTTGTTTAGATTTCCATTTTTTTAGCTATGGGGATTTTGTTGTTCTCTTCTTTGTTGTTCTTCGTTTCTCCTTAGCTTGATGAGGATTCCTTTTGAGACCTGTGAATCACCATGGGAAATTTATTTCAGTTCCTTTTTTGATATTTTCCAAGAATTTTCAATGGCGGAGTGATGGTAGAATGTTGCAGAGGAAGAATGGAGGAAAGGAGTGCAAATAAAACTGTTAGAAGCTAGAAGCAGGAAAAGTAGCACTTGGAAATTTTTCAAAAAGATGTGCATAGGTAGGGCTTGGGTGAAATTTTTCCATGCTTGATGTCCCTGACATCAGGGATGTGAGGGACATCAATTTCCACAATGAGTAAGACGGTGACACGTGGCACTAGATCCAACGATAGGGAATGAAGGAGGAAAAAGCTGATTTGAAGCACTGGGAGCTGAAAGGAGGTCACGTGGGTGTCCAAAAGACTCCTCCTATGGATTTTTTCCTGGGTTCCCCACCTTACCATGTTTTATGTCCTCCACCTTAGGTACATAAGGTATATCATTTTCCACAATGGTCTTGGAGGTGACACGTGGTGCCTCGATCCAACAGACAGGGAATGAATGCTCCAAAACTGCACTTGGGGGCTGAATGATGGTCATGTGGGTGTCCAAATGACTCCCCATAGGGGCTGGGTGCATTTTTCAAGGTCCTGATGTCCTACACCTCAGGTTCATAAGGTACATAAAATTCTACGGTGGTCCTAGAGCTGACACGTGGCGACTGATCCGATAACAGGGAATGTATGCTCCAAATAAGCACTTGAGGGTTAAACTGCCAGGTTTGGAGGTCATATGAGGGTCCCAAGGGTCACATGAGGGCTAGGAAAATTTTCCAAGGGGTGATTTACCTAACCTCAGGGACGTGGGGGACATGAAATCCCACCAGGCTCCTGGTGTTGACACGTGTCCTCTCGAAAAAATGACTAAGTCCTGAACTGCCTTTGAGAGGGTAACTTGGAATGCAAATAACTTGAGCTTCCAGTGGAATTTCTTGGTGAAAATTTATATGATCCTGTCTGGAAATGGAATTTTTAATCCAATTATGTGGGTCTCATGTCTTGATTCGATCATATGATCCCTTAAAAATTAGATTTTTGATCTGGGACTCCGCTTGTACCTGAGAAAAACTATTTTCCAATAATATGCGCCAAGGTGTTGTGAAAAATATTATTTCCCCATCATTTAGGTCTTGGAATCCTCTTTCTGAATATGTTTTATTTTACTTCCAAATCCATCCTGAGCTTCCAAAATCTTCGTTTGAAGCTCAACAGCTGGTTTAGGCCTGTGTACTGCCTAGGCTTGTGAACCCTGTTTTCACTCAGACTGCTCCAAGTCTTTCATAACTTCCCAAATCCTTCCCAAATCATTTCCATGACATTATAGGGTCTTCCATTCACCTCCGTGTTTAATTTGGCCCTTCTACTCTGCTCCAGGGGGTTTATCCAATCCCAGGAATGCCAACGATAGCCCTTCCCTATACTGCCAAAAGATAACATTTTCAATGAACTCCTAAAATCACCTAGGGGGAATGAATAGAATTTCCTAAATCAAATAGGATAATATCATGACATTGGTTGGGAATTCATTTGGATTGACTGAACAGGTTTGAGGTTTCTTAGGAATGATAAAACATGAAAATTTAGGCATATGGGTATAGTTGTCGTGCTCAGAAATTGTCAATTTCCCTGTTGCACATTCTCACGACAATAGACCAATAGCACAATATGTGGAAAAAGGGCATTGGAAAAATAGGAGGTTCAAGAGGTTTTCACCTCCGGTATTCAATGATCATAAAATGGTATAGCTTGATGAAACAAGAGGCTCAAATTTTGTTATGGAGGGGAGCCCGACCACCGTGAGGATGATTATATTATCGCCAACTTGGTGGGTTCTCAAACCATCACGTGGCTTGCCACCACGAGTTGGATTTTTGAATTGTGGGTCGAAAGGTGGTCTTATTTGTAATACTTCATTTGGGTCTAATTTGATATTACTTTGTAATTATTTGGCACATTATTTCACATCTATTCTAATCCCCATACATTTTCCTAAGGATAATATTGATCACATATTAATCTCCAAACATTAATGCAAACCCTTATCTCTCCAAACTCCACGCATTATATCCTACATGCCACTTTCATCATTATAAATGCACCAAACTTGGGTCAAATACCCATCCACTAAACCCATGACATTCAAAATGGATGTTAATCCAATAAACTATGCACAATGCACCTTATTTAAATGCAAACATATCTCCTCAGGCACCAAATTTGGGATTGATTCCCAAATGGGAATAACCAAGTGTGCTTTAAGGAGGATTGAACCTGGTTCACTGGTGTAAAAGGATAAGTGCTTGACTGTTGTGCCCATGGAGCTCCAAATAATTTAAAATGAGCTCATTACGTTTTGTACAGGACAGTGTCAGGTCTGTGTATAGGAAGAATAGGGGTACTTGGAGGAAAATACAATTTTGAGGCACTTATACTCAAAACCAGGTCTTGAGTCATATATGAAAGTTTCTCAAAAAATTTAGAAAATCAAAATGGTGTGTTAATTTTTACTATTTGGAGCTTTTTTGATAGAGTTATTTTCTGTTAAAGTCACATGAAGGCGTAGAACCAAAGGGAGACACCACTGCAAGTGGATAAGGAAGGTGAAGGACAAAGGATGAGCTCCATTAATGTCCTTCGAAGGTATGAAACACAATTTTGTAGGTTTTTGATTCATTATTGGTTAGTGTAAAGGTTATTGTACTTACATTTTAAAACTTTATTAATGGATCACTTCACCACGAATTTGGGGACGTAGGAATTCCAAACCCCGTAAACAATTTGGGTGTTGTGTTTTTATTTTGTTTTCATAAACTGATATTTTCAAGTAAGTTAAATTTAGAATATGGATATGGATGCAATTATAATCAGTAATTGATAAAATTGTAAAATCAATTAAATCCGAAACAATGATTTTTGGGGTTTTGATCAAACAGTGAAAATTTGAGTAAATTGTAAACTTAATTTCATTTTGAATTCAGTCCTAAATCAGATTTTAATTAGTTTTTTGGAATTCTAAAATATTTTAAAGTTGATTAAAGTTGAAAATCCTTTGAAACAATTAAAAGTGTTAGTTTCAAGAACCCATTTTCGGATCATCTTACAACCAAGGGAGACCTAAATGTAACACACTAGTAGTGCTATATTTAGACACTAATAATGTAGTATGTGTAGTGGTGGATATAACACTAATTAGTAGGAAATGCATAGAAAATATGGATCCAAATCAAGCGTGAGAATCTCAAAAGAAATTCCAAGATATTGAATTAATGGTCATGTACAAATGTTATTTGTATAATGTGGAGTTACCAAGACATTCTGAATAGGAATCTGATGGATGAATACCAAAATAGAAAATGTATAAAATACAAGTGTATCATCTATATTAGGATCATCAAAATAAATAATGGGTGTAGTAAATGATGTGTGAGAAATAGTTCTGTTCATAACATCTAATGGGCAATCATAAGAAGGTGGTGGCGGCACTGCACTATGTGTGTTATGAACTTCTGAGGTATATAAATAATTAACATTCTTAATAAGAGGGTCATTGAGGAATTTGAACTTAACATTGTTATTATCATGCTTAGAAGATTCAATGGGATCCCCTCATTATATTATATTAGTGTTGATGAGATCCTAAATGATGTGTTGCAACTTAAGACAATGATTAGTAGAGTGAACAATACATCTATGATAATAATAATAGGAATTAACATGAAATATGTTACTTTAGGGCTTACTCGTATCAACCCTAAATGGATGAGGGTGAGACACGATATTTCATTCAAGTAATTTCTTTAAACCATGCGTCAAGGACAAGGTAACTATGTAAATTTTTGTCTTACAAGATGCAATTTTAGCTTAGTAGGTTGTGTAGACACACAATCACACACTTTGGGTAATTATCTAGTCCTGATTATGTACTTTTATTCATATGATTCTTAAGTAAGAATGATACTAATTAACCCATGTATTTTTCCACATTCCTTTCCTTTCTGTCACTTATCGTGGTCTTACACCTCTACTTGCTCAATCTATCTTTTCATACTTTGGCATTATTAATCCTAGACACCAATGCCCAGCCAAGACACCAACATCAGGTGCCGCCATCCCCTCTAGACTCCCTTGTCCTCTTTTTACTCTGATCACACTTTTTGGGTCCTTTTTAGCCATTTGAACATCTTATATTTTTCATAGTCGACATTTTCGGGGTTAGTTATGTATAAATATAAATGTATGCAGTCATAATAAAGGACCAAACACTAAGCATCTATTATCTCCACCTAAGGTTTCCTCCACCAAAGGCATCTACAACTCAATTTACATCCATCTAGCTCCATCACAAGGGACAAAGGCTAGTTCATATGCATCACACTTCATAGGAGGGGAGTCTATTGTTTCCATGCACAAATTTATTATAATCTACATAAAGTTACTCTTTTGTTACTTCAAGTGTGACTAGAACAAGAGAAACCTAGGGAAAAATTCAACACACACACACACACAACTACATTGGGTCTAAGATATAGTGCAACGTTTAGTTTTAAGTCCACTATTGTGGTAACTGAGGATAGTCTGACCCCTCATTTTACATATTTATTTTTTATGATTTGATGTTTATTTGAGGGTTTTGCAAATGCTTTCTTCATTGCATGTTTACAACGACCTCAACAATCTTACAGTGACACACACATGACAAAAGGTGAATAAGTGTGAACCTCTTGCGACACTTCATAGGAGGTTTTTTGAGAATCTACGCAGACCAGGGCACCTAGAATCTAGACTAGGGTGCCCACAAGCACCCCTATCCTTCTCTAGGCATCCCAGTCTAGTCAAATATGTCAGATCTATATTTTTCCAAGCTTCTGTGTGATGGTCCTCTTTCTCTGTTCAGTTAGTCTCTAATGCAACACAATCTAACAACCTCTTCAAATCAGCTAAGGCATCTTAACCTTCTTTGCACATTAGGGTTTCATTATTTATTACTTTGTTTGGGTATTATTTCAGTATTTCAATATTCATTTATTTACTGCAAACTTACATTAGATTAGGCTATTATTTTATATTTCAGAATAATTAGGTTTAGTAATAAAATTGACGATGTCTTTAGAAGCAACCTTAGGATCATGAGTTTTTTTTAAAAGTAAGTTTGTTTTCTGTTTTCATGCTAAATTTATAACATGTAAAATGGAAAATTTTGGTCATGAGAACTAAGCCCACCATTTGAAAACCTCTTCCTTAATCATTGTGAATCCTTCCACTAGCCAGCCCATCAACCCACACAACCCTAATGGGTTTGTTTCATCCTCATTTTAGATGAGAGGAACATAATAACATGGTTTTAAAGTGTGTTTTATGTGCAGGGGAATTGATCCAAGTTGACTTCATGATGATACTAAACTCCAAGGTAGAGTACAACTCTCTGAAGCACTAAATTAGCCAATTTATCCATATTGCAATATAAAGACACCATATAGAAGCTAATTATGGGGACTTAACCCATCTATATATTTTCTTGAAAGAAAAATTAATTAATGCAAGGTAGTTTAGGGGAATAATGTGGAGTCATGTGATGTCTGGATCAATTCAAGAAAAACCGGGTCATTTCAGGCACAAGGAATGAAGGATTCAATAGAGAAAGTCACCTTTTTTGGAAGATTATAGGATTTTTGGGAGGATTTGGAATATAAAAAAATATGAAATGGAAATATCTTGGATTTATCCACATGGTAGATACATCAATTTTGGTCCAAGACTTCAAAATCTTCCATAATAGCCCGTGTCACCGCAGCTTCTCCTTTGTGCCAAAAGGGTGACTGGTGTCATAACTCAAGATGAAAGGTGAATAAATTCTTATAAGTAGTTTTAATGAACTCACTGGATACCTTGGAATTAAAATCATATAAGGTTTCACCTCAGAACTCCAATTTTTGGCCCTAGGGTGGAAAAGACAAGCTTCATGTTTTAATTTTATGTTGGGATGATGACATCAACATAACTTAAAGGGTTGAGGAAATTTTTTCACCCCGTATGACCATTATCCCTTATCCCAACTTATAAGGGGGTATTGGGGACAATAAAGTGTACCCACTATTGAATTTTCACTTTCATAACTCAATTTTTTTAACTTGGATTGTTAAGTAAGCACAACTTGAAATCAGACCCCATCCTCCTAATGTGGACCCCCATGGAACATTTTTCATTGGTATCTGTCTCATGTAGCTTGTCCCATCATCCAAGGGGATAGAGGAGACACAAAAATGTGCACACCTTTACTTTCTTAGCCCCTAGATACATCTCAAACCCTATTTTAGCCCCCAAGTGCTTGTTTTCAACCCCTCTATTTCATTATCATGAAACCACAAGATGACACTTGACATGATCTGGTGTAAAGTGAAATTTAGTGTACATGTTGTCTCCTTGCTTCTACTATCCACTATTTTTTAGGGTGTAACTCCACCTCCAACCGACCCAATTAATCCTAGTAAGGTTAAAGGTGAGTTAAGATGCACAAAAAGAATAAATGGTTTAAAAACAAAAACTTAACCATTTTTGGGATTTTAAATGTGTATTATTTCCACTCAAGATCTCGCCCACGTTCTTATTTTGTTAAAAATATGTCAGGGATCTCCATGTCCAAAAGATGAAAGTTTCACATATATCTCAAACCCATTGTCTAATTTATATGAAATTTTAACAAATCCTTCTCAAAAATGCCCATCAGATGATTCTAACCTTGCATCCAATGGCATTCTACATTGTTTTTAATGGCTAGATGAAGTTTCTAGTTACAAGAAAATTGTTTCTAAAATCTACAAAAATATAGAAATTGAAAACCTTTAAAAATTAGACCAAAACATCCTAGTGAAATAATAATTTTTTTGAGACCACTCTTGCTCCATTCCAATACCCAGAAGATACACTTCTAAAAATAATCAGTCTTACGAGTTTACACTGTTTGTATATAGTAATTCCTAGAACCAATTCATTTCATGAGTTGCCTTCATTATTGGAAGTACAATGGAATGATATGGGGGGTAAATGAGTCCTTAAAAATTAATTCAATTTTATATTTCTTACACAAACCATTAACCAATTATCCAACCATTAATGCTTACACAACATCAAATACCATACATGTAATCAACCATGAATAATGAAAACAACACCATAACACAAGATATAAGCGGGAAAACCTCATGGGGAAGAAAACCCATTGAAACAAAAACTCTATATTGCTATGTTTCAAATTTAGTGAGGCAACAACCCCAAAAAGAGCACCGACCCCTAGTTTAGTAGAGCACCAAACCTATAAGGAGCACGAACCCCTATTTTTGTGAAGTAACAAATACAAAAAGAGGATAAAACCCCCCAAGATGATCAAGCACCCACTCAACCACCTTATGATGAATACATTTTATGTATTGTTGCTTCCAAAACTGATTTGATATCACTTATTCAGTTCACTCTCCTTCAAACCCTTGTTCAAACCCTATGTCTTCAAACTTGTAAAATCTTGCACTATATTCAATTACCAATGCATCAAACCCTTACACACAATCTTGATATCATTATTTAAACTATAACACAACTTCTCAGATCTCAAAAAATTCCTTCAAACCTGTACATAAATCACACCTAGGTCGCACTTCTCATACACACACAACTAGTTACAAATTTCACCCAAAAACATCACTTTTATAATCTCTCCTTGATTCAAATTTAAAATAGGTCAGTTTACCTCCTTTATTTATACCAATTAAAATTCATAACATCCCATTTGAATCATAAAAATGTTCATATAAGGCCCATGTAGCTCGGTCATGCCTAAAACAATCCATCATGCACCAAAATTCCTCTAAACCTCATCACTAGGATGAGAAAAATCCACTCATGCCAAAACCATGCTTCTTCAATCTCCCTAATTCACAAAAAATATTAATATATCATAAAATCATCATACATGGTCATAAATTTACTTTAACCAATCAAATATTTTATTTAATGGGCCCATTGGCTCATATCCTTCACAAAATAGTTACTTCTAGCATCATGATTTAATCTTGTGGCCACTCTATGCAATTACCAAATATTTTAGAACATTTATATGCATGTTATAATTCTTGAAACATCCATATGCTCAAACCACAACAACTTTACACTTCACCAAAACAAGCTGCCCAAAACCTAGTTTTGTCAACTTAGCTAGTTTATACCCTTGTTGATACTTTATAGACCTCAAAATTCCTTCAATAGGAAAAAAATTCACCGCTCTTTGCTTTCCAGGTAGAATAAAGCATCAACTCATCCATCTCATGCTTCAACCAACTCAATCTTTCAACAAAAGTAGTCATGTTTTAAAAAACAAGAAACCTTCATCTCCACAAATAGACATGGATTACCAATCAAATAAAATTACCAAGAGATAAAAATTATTCCATTGGAAATATATCTGAATTAAATTTCTAGAACATATTATAAGCCCTTCCAAATCTAAGTGGAAGTCCTTTAACCAAGCTCATCTATGCAAACCGTCTGAAATTGCCCTTTGATCAGTCAACACAAATGGAGAAAATTTTAACATTCAACTACATAAAAATGACCTAAAATCACCATGTAAATCAAGAAAACTTCATATAATCAACATAATGTCCATTTAGTTTGTAACTCCTTTGGACAACCTTGTCTTAAACTGAAATTCTTCAAAAACACGCATATTTGAGTGGGGTCCACTCATCACCACAAGCTGTACCATACCTTTCTAGAAACCTGGAGGAGTACTATGCATGATACAATAATAATAAATGTACTAGAAAGTAGTTCTGGAAACTTAGGATAATTTTCTATCCTACTACTTTTGAGCTAGGGTTTCAAGCACATAAGAAATTGTTTACCTTCTTAACATTTGTTCATAAAAACATGAAAATGAAATGACCTCATTATTTTTGTGAAACCTTCTAGAATTAATTTAGAAACATCCCTAAAATCTATAAGGTCCCATAAAAAATAAAAAAATTCAGGGTGAGCATTAGAAGGTGCAATTCGAGCTAGAAAACACACTTTATTGGACCTTGTTTCACAAAAACTATCATAACTTGCAAAATACACATCATGGAAATATGAAAGTTTTCCCAAACCATCATGAAATATCCTACTAACATCTACAATCATCACCATATCACAAAAATATCTTTATATTTCCATCCCATCTCATTTGCATAGTTATCCCTTAGGTTTTTGCACTATCTAGGCTAGGGTCAATTGAAATAACATCACAACTCATCATAAAATATCTCCAAAAGGTCATAACATACCTAGAATATATTTTATTACATCCTTTCATTCTTCCATGAGATCATATAGCTCCACAACTCAATCTCATACCTCCTGACACCCATACTTGGTCCAAATGAGCACATGAATCTTGGTCTTCAACCTGTATTTGTATCTTGAGACTCATGTGAGTGCTTAGAAACTATCCAAACATGATATCTATAATTCCATCATTATCCTCAAGCTATCAAGAATCTCAAACCACCATGCACCTCTAACTAGGCTAGCTAGGTCACCTGATCAGGCTTGCTAGAATAAACAATTCTCACTAAATCAACTTATGTAATCAATAACATACCTGAATATCCATGAAATCATAACTATGAGAATCATATAATTATAATCCATCATCAAATTTGTAATTAATGTGATTTTACATCAATGACAACACCTATAACACAACAAGATAACAATCTCTCACTTTTTCATTGATGGAAAACCACCTAAACTTCTCCCCCTTTTTACATTAATGGAAAAATCATACTTGTACATATAATATCTTCACCATTCTCAGCTTCATAAGATCATGTCTTGGTTGGAAACATGAACCAAATTCTTTATTCTAGCTCAAAAACTTGAAATTTCTCTCAGAAATTGATTTTTAGCCATTTTTAAGCATACAACCACTGAAACCCCCTTGGGAAAAACATATATAACACCTCAACAAGACAACAATGATGATATATCACTGAAAAAAATATTCCTTACCTCCATTATCGAGCTATCTCAACACATAAGGTCCTTATTTAGACATAAGACTTTTTCCTTCTTCATGTCATACCCTGTTTTGACCATCTACAACATGTAAAGGCACTGTAACAGACCATGGAAAAGATGCATACAACATATTACCATGCCACAAATGTGAACTTCATCTAATCACCACATTACTTGAATTTTATTGACATTTCAAGGCACGAACAAGACTTGTCTTCACCAATTTGTTTCTAAAGGCTTCTCTAGGACTGAGATCTCTATTCTAGTTAATCAGTGTAATTTTAACCAACTTTGATAAGACCTAGATCAATATTCTCATCATGCCACTGCATCTCACAACTCCCCATGGATTCATCTAATATTATTCTTGTGAACACTTAGAGGCCCTTCAAGAAGTGAAGAACATGCTCCCCTTGACATATGTTGATCATACACATCATTTACACCTTCTTAACACATGGACCACTTTATTGAATCTCATAGCTAATTCCCCTTGACTGATTATCCTCTTGCATACCTGATCATCACCTATAGGCCTAGAGGTATTTATTCATTCTCCAATCAACAAAGTAGCATCAAAAGGGGCTTTGAACCTGTCTTTTCCCTTTTTATCATCATTTTGACTTCCTTTGGTCATTCACACATTTAGAATTTTCTGAGAGTATCTAACTACTTCGTGAATGAGATTGGCAATCATTTTAAGCTTGTAGGGGCTCATACTCTGCCTCTTGCACACACCTTGTACTTGTAGCAAGTCATGGAGCAACAAGTGAACCATACCAGTCTTACCATGCATGAGTTCATCTTCTTTAAATCCCATATACATCTTCACAATTGCATACACATATTCTATGGGACTCAAACCCATCAAGGATGGGGAAAATCAACTCCCATACTTGTAGATGCTCAATACAAACATCTGAGAACACTATGTTGAGCAATTTTTTTGACAAGACCCAATCCCGTTGACATACATGTTTCACCCTTTAGATAAAATTCACACCTCCTAGATCATCTAAAAATAACCTTTTTCTCAGTCTTAACAATCAAGTACAAATTTATTAGTGAATACATAACCATAAGAAGCTCAAATTGTGATTTTGGAGGTCACAGTAGGATTTCATTTCTTCAAGAAACCCTAATTTCATACTTGTCCATCCCAAGAATCCTCATAAATCTTTCAAGAGCATTAAGAAACCAAATACACTAATTAGCAACAACATTTATTACCAAGAAGAGCACCCTCAAGACTGTACTAGGTCGTTTACTCTTTAGTAATGTATACCCAGATTACTAGCCCTGCAACTTATGATATACATGCCTAAATTTCGATACTCACACTTTCATGATGAAATATTACCTGTTATAGATACCATTTTGGCCATATTAACTCCTTCATGAACCTTGAAGCATGATGAAAAAGGAAACATACCCACTTTACAATTTATTCTTTTGGGAATTAGGTCTTTTACAACTTCACTGTCAAAATTCAACACCTATCTAGATGATTTTTCCAAAATTTAGCTCTAAATTCCACCATTTGCACCATCAACAACAACGTTTCCTTCATACCACTTCATAAGGACAATTAGAACTAATTAAGATAGTGATACTTCAAAAATGCACAAATTATTTTTTTCAAGAGCTCAAACTTGACAATCACCATTGTAGCAACATCACCTAATGACCTGAGAAAATTTTGAAATGATTTGGAAGCATGAACACAACTTGTTTGCTTGGATCCACCTTATTTTGCACTTGACATCCTTCATAATCACTGCCACAGACCATATGGAGATAGTGGTCTGATCAAGTCATCATTTTGATGACTCGTTCCATTTTCGATTCTTCCTCAAGGAGCATTAGAAAATCTAACATCATGATGAACACTTCACACAACAAAAATTTTAGAAAATTTGGACTTAAACGATCCTAGATGACCATGACAGACCAATGAATGACCTTCAATGCTCAGAGAGACTCTTCAAACTTTGACTTGTTTTTGAAACCACTTCATATATTCACATACACCATACACTATTAGACACAATTGATTCATGCACCTATAGCTTATGAAAAACTCATGAAACTCCATTCATGACTCAGAACTGACTCCTTGGGATACCAAATACTTTCAAAATTGATAACAACACTAGTCATAGACTCATACAACAAGAAGATACTTCACATGAATGACATCACATAATAGACCTCCTTTGGGACATCAAATTAACCCTTACACATATTGAGTTATTGCAAATTGACACCACACTATGAAAAGAAAGTTACAGACTTCAAGAGCATAGACATACACACAAAAATGCCACGATATAGATATATTGAATTTTATAACATAATCAAACATATTGAACCATAAGAGCAAGCTTAATGACTTGAAAATTGAAAGTTCTTTCATACCTTGAGGAATTATGCTTCCTAATGGGCCTAGTCTTCTCATTGTCCTCGATGAGAACATTCTTATTTTCTTCCTTGATACTAGTTCACCTACTTCCTTTCTTGAAACCAAGTCCACATGCTTTAATTCCTTACCTTATGAATTCTCTTTAAAACCCAAACCAACTCTATCACCTGCTGATATCTGTTTTCTAAGAAGACCATCTAGATAATTGGAACTTTTCTCAAACTTTTGAAAATACATAGTCTTCTTGCCAACCTTTAGAAAATCATCCCTTAGGAACTCTATATCCTCTTCAAATTTTGAGAAAACACTTTTTTTATCCTACAAACTTAAGACAATATAATTTACCTTCTCTTCTAACAATCTGATTTACTAATTTTTCTTGCTTGATTTAGACTTATACTTTTCTTCTATCTTATGAATATTGTTTTCATAATCCTTGACCTAAAGAATCAGATTCTTGTTCTCTTTCTTAGCATGATTTAAATCTCTTTGGATTCCCTCAAGATCATCTTTGACATCCTCTTCCTCCTCATCAAAGTATCTGAAATAACGTGATATAAAATCACCTAATAAAGAAGATCCATCACTAGAAGACCTTATTTCATTATTGGTCATGAAATTTACCTAATTTACTACATCCTCATGATTTGATTCAAATTCAAAATCTAATCATCAGAAAATTAATCATTTTCATTTGAATAAAAGATTATTTTACCCTTCTTCTTGTAGTCAAATCTCTTAAATTTATTTTGACCTTTTTTGAACTTATGATTCTTCTTATTATAATCATCCTCATGATTTTAATATCCTTATTTTTCATGCCTATGAGGACACTTAGCAGAAAAATGATCTATTGTACCATAATTGAAACACTTGCATAGAAGTTTATCTTTATACTTGCATGGAATGATCTAAAGAGTTCTTCATCATCAATTTCAGAAGCATCATCCTATTTTTCCTTCTTGCATTTGGTCTTCATTTAAGATTTGAAAGCATCATCTCTCTTAGATGGTTTGGAATCACCTATCCTCATTTCATATGTAGTTAAAGTTCCATGTAACTGATCCTTCTTCAAAGTAGTCAAATCTTTTGCCTCTTCCATAACATTTACTTTAGAATCAAACCTAGGAGTTAGGGATCTCAAAACCTTTTGAAAAACAACTTCTTCTTTCACATATTCTCCTAAACCTTTCATGCTATTGACAACCTTGTCAACTTTAAGAATATATGCAACAATAGACTCATTATATTTCATCTTAAGAATCTCAAACTGATTTCTAAAAGTTTGAAGCTTAACAATTTTTACTGTTGAGTCACCTTCATACAACACTTGAAATTTCTTCTAAGATTATTTTGATAACTTGCAATGCATTACCTTTCCCATATCATATTCTCCAAGACCAAATATGATAACATTAAATGTCTTTGAATTGTCATCGCATGCTTTTTTTTCTATAATACTAGTAGGAGTGGTAGGATTAGTATAGCCATTTTTGATATCTTTCCAAACATCAAACCATAGAGACATGATATGAGACTTCATCCTAAAACTCCAAAAATCATAGTTTGTTCCATCAAACAACGGTGCCTTTCTGGTAGAGAAACCACTCTACTGACTCACCATTTTTTTGCTTCAAAGGATCTCTTTTCAAGTGACCAAAAGGACCTTCTTTGATACTGTTAGGAAATAAGGGATAAAATGTGCGGAACAATCCCTCATAGAATTGCAACAGTAGAAACTAATATGCAAAAAATATTACAGATCTGAAATAAAAGTGAAAAAAAAAATAACACAACATAAAGAGACAATATTTAACGTGGTTCACCCAATTTGGGCTACGTCCACCGAGAATCATTTGCTCAAATTTTATTACAAGCCACCACTCTCTCAATACAATACCCAGATCTATTTAGAGATATGCTCAACAAACTCTATAGAATTCACACATGAATTCATACACATCTGTAATGTTACATAATACCTACCATATGCACAAAACCACATAAGTAGACATTTTCTTAAGCAATTTTACAAAACCGTGGGTATCAAAACCATAGGCCAAAACTGTCCCATAAACCTATGGGTCAAAAATCCTGCCCATATGAGAAAATCACATTTCTTGGTATATTAGGCACATTTAAAGGCCAAAAAAGTTCTCACAGGTTGCGCCCCCAAACCTTGGCAAGACAACTGTGGAAAATGTACAATAATCTTAGTGTACAATCTTCAACACTTTCTCACATGAAAATAGGCTCCACAACCTAACAGATACCAATTATTGGAAGCACAATGGATAGAGGGGGTGAATCAATCATTACAAAATTATTTCAATTTCAGATTTCTTACATAAACCATAAACCAATTATCCAACCATTAATGTGTGCACAACATCAAATACCATGCATGAAATCAACCATGAATAAGGAAATCAACATCATAACAAAATATATACGTGGGAAACCATCATGGGGAAGAAAACCCACTGATTTTTTTTTTTTAATATTTATATGCTTAAAATTTAGTGAGGCACCAACCCCACAAGGAGCACTAACCCATACTTTAGTAGAGAACTAACCCTACAACTGATTTTAGATCAATTATTCAACTCGATATCCTTAAAACCCTTGTTCAAACCCTAGGTCTTCAAACTTGCACAATCTTGCACTATATTCACTTCTCAAAGAAAAAAAATCTTGCACACACTATTGATATAATTATTAAACCTATCACACACCTACTAATATCTAAAAAAAATCCTTCAAACCTTCACATCAGTCACACCTATGTCACACTTTTCATACACACATAGCTAGTTGCAACTTACACCCAAAAACATCACTTTTATAAGATCTCCTTGATTAAAACTCAAAATAGGTCAGTTTCCATCATTTTTTTAGACCAATTCAACTTCACAACATCCCATTTGAATCATAAAAATTTTCACATAAGACTCATGTACGTTGGTCATGCCAAAAACCATCCATCATGCACCATAATGCCTCAAAACCTCATCATTAGGATGAGAAAAATCCAATCATTCCAAAACCATGATTATTCAAACTCCCTAATTCACCAAACATGATTAATATATCATAAAATCATAATACATGGTCGTAAATTTAGTTTAACCAATCAAATATTTCATTTAATTCACCCACTAGCTCATATCCTTCACAAAGAAGCTGCTTTTAGCATCATGATTTCACCTTTGTGCCCAAAACCACCCAATATGATCTCAAATATGGCATGTGAACACTCTATGGAATTATAAAATCCTTTATAACACTTATATGCATTATAGAACACTTGAAAACTCCATATACTCAAACCATAACAACTTTACACTTCACCAAAACAAGCTGCCCAAAAACCAGTTTTACAAATATAGCTAGTTTGCACCCCTGCTGACACTTTAAAGACCAAAAATTTCCTTAAATATGAAAAAAAATCATCCCTATTCACTTTACATGTGGTATAAATAATCAAATTATCTATCTCATGCTTCAACCAACTCAATCTTTTAGCAAAAGTAGTCCTTTCCTAAAAACTAAAAAACCTTCATCTACACAAATTGACCTAGATGACCCATAAAATAAAATAACCAAGAGATAAAACTTATACCATTAGAAATATATTTTAATAAAATTTCCCTAACATATTATAAATCCTTCCAAATCTAATTGGAAGCCTTGAACCAAGCTCATATATGTAAATTTCCTGAAACTCCCCCAAAACTACCCTTTGACCAGTCAACACAAATGGAAAATACTTGACCATTATACTACATCATCATTACCTAAAGTCACCATGCACAGACATAAAAAATTAAATACTCAACATCATGTCGATTTAGATTGTAACTCTTTTGGACAACCTTTTCCCAAATAGAACTTCTTTAGAAACATGCCTATTTGAGTGGGGTCCGCTCATTACCATAAGATCTACCAAACATTTTTGGAAAAATGGAGGAGTATTATACATTATCTAATAATCATCCATGCACTATCAATAATTTCTATCCACTTAGAAGCATTTTCTCTCCTACCTCTTTTGAGCTAGGGTTTCAAACACATAAGAAGATGTTTACCTTATTAACATTTGTTCATCAAAACTTGATGATGAAATGACCTCATTATTTTTTTGAAGCCTTATATACCCAGTTTATAAACATACCTGAAATCTAAAATTTCCCATGCAAAGCACACAATTCAAGGTGAGCATCAGAAGGTGCAATTCAAGCTAGAAAACACCCTTTCTTGGACCCTGTTTCACCAAAACTGTCATAACTTGAAAAATATACATCTTGGAAACCTTAAAGTTTTCCCACAACATCATTAAAAATTCTAATAATATATCCAATCATCACCATGTCACATAAAAATATCCATATTTCCATGCCATCTCATTTTTCATAGCTAGCCCTTAGGGTTTTACATTGTCTAGGCTAGGATCAACCGATATAACATCATAACTCATCATAAAAACTCTAAAAAAGGTACTAAAATACCTAAAATATATTGTATGACATCATTTCATTATTCCATGAGATCATATAGCTCCACAAATCAATATCATACCTCCTAGCACCTATATCTGGTCTAAATGAGCACCTGAATCTTGGTCTTTAACTTGTATCTGCATCCTAAAAATCATGTGAGTACCTAGAAAATATAAAAACATGATATCCATGCTTCCAACATGCTCATAAATATATCAATAAAATCATACCACCACGCACCATTACCGAAGCTAGCTAGGTCACCTAATTGGGTTTGTAAGAACAAGTAATTCTCACTAAATCAACTTATACAGTAAAAAACATACCTGAATCTCCATGAAATCATCACTATGAGCATAATAATTATAATCCACCATCCAATTTTTCATTTATTAGATTTTACATCAATGACAACACCTAGAACACAACATGCCAACATTAACTTCTTGCATATCAAGAACACTCAAAAGGGCTAAATTGACACACTTGTTAAAAATAGACATCCTAGAATTGGACTCACTAAAACTAATAGGTGTTGGTATTGTGTAAAAAATTTTGTACTTATTCATCTCTAGTTTATATCATTGGCCTTTGTCACCTTGGAGCTCAAACAATCAAGTTTGGAGTTAATTTCAACTTCAAACATCGAGTATCCTAATAAGAGTGATAATGATGTAACAAGTATGGATCTACAAGACTTAAAAATAAGGATGTTGATTAAACACCAAGTAGATGTATAAGGTATGAAATTATTAGTGTCCTATTCAAATTTTAAGGGTCACAATTGAAAGGTTGGGTAATTTCCTCATGGTTCAAACAAGAAAGGAAACCCTCGTAGACTCTCAAAAACTTAGTCTCGAGGTGAATTTCATATATCATGCTTGGAGAAAAATTATTTCCAAGACTATGTGTTTTAGTTCATCCTAATATTCACAAAAGGGGTCATCATGTTTAAGTGATTTGGGAAGTGATCTCAGGTTCACAATAGTGCATATTTAGTGTTGGTGTTTTTGAACACTTGATCAAGTCTTTAAAGTGTGAAGGTTGTAATCACAATATTTTAATGCAGAAGAAGAGGTCAGGGATGAGGAATTCCTTCTCCGAGCATATTAGAAGAAGGCTCTTTATCAATAGAAGCTTCCTCATGTCCATATTTCACTTATCTCTTTTTATCTCCCTCCTCTCTCTACATTCTATTTTTTCATTAAGAATTTACTTTTTAGCTCTTTCATATTATTCACTTAAGTGGCCCTACTTTTGCATTGTTAAAGTTCCTTGAAAATAAGAAAAGGAATTAATTTAATTTATAGGGAATATGAAAGGTCACAAGTAGTGGTGAGATGAAAAGTCACATGGGGGAGGTGAAGAGACATCATTATAAAACTATAAATTGAGATGTCATCTCCGTTCTAAAGGGTTGGTTTTTATTTACCTACTACTGTAAGCAATTGTAGTCTTTTATTTCACCTAAGTGTTATGTGCATTGGCACCTCATTTAGTAAGGTTGAATGCTCACCCAAAGTGTGCAAACTACCAGGTCCCTCTTTTGTTACGCTTTTCAAGATGTTAGAATGAAGATGCATGGTGATATATAACTAAGTGTTCATTCCATCACACTAAACCATTGCATGCATTCAATTGAAAACACATGTAATAGGGAAATTTACATATTAGATAATAATTAAGATCAATTGCAAGAACACATCTCCATATTCAAACACTTCAATGACCATAATTGATCCACAATTATCCATTACTTCATACAAACAACAACATAATAATAAACTGATACATACCATCCATAACATGTGTCCATAAAGCCATGTGCTCCAGTGTAATAGACAACATAAAACTATTACATCATGGGTCTCTAATACAATGAAGTACAACAAGTATATATAGGGGTGGGGACTTTCCCTTTACCGCCCATGCACTTCCTAACAATAGGTGAGATAAAAAATAGCCATGTGTTAACAGTTGCATGCTTTTACAATGGAGATAATAATAGACTATCCTATAAATAGGAATTTATCTAAACCTACTAATATCTTTTATGTGTATATTCACACTACATGTCCATTCTCCAAAAATAGCCAATGCTTGATTGTTAGGGTACTCTTTGCGTGATGCACACTCTAAGTCTAGTTTTAGTATTTCCCTGGAAAATGGCTAATTCTTCAACCTGCCTATCCTCCTACATATTCTCGCATGTAACCCTTCTCATTATTCTATGTGCTACCTCTATTCTTTTACATGTGCGTGTTTCTGATTTTTCAAACACTTATTCATTTCCCCCCTCTAACATTACCCCACACTAGGTATGTTGTCCATCCTCGACAACACTAGAGTTTGTTGCGCAAAATAATTTTAGAGTACTCATCATGAATCAAAGAATGAAAGAATAAAGAATAAGGCTTGTGCCTAAGAATAGAATAATAAAGTTTCCTTGGATGGAAGAATGATGGGGAACTCCTTAATCAATATTTTCTCTAACTCCTTCCACCCATGTAGTTCCTTACTTTCCTACACCGACACATTATCAATAATACCAGGGACTTCTATAGGAGTTAAATAAATAATATTCCCCTTCAGTTGTTCAATCAAAGTCTCCAATTGCTTATCTACATCATTTAGTGTGTCTATCCCACACATGATTTGTGGGAAGAGTTCATTCACCCTATCCTTAAGAAAGGTTTTTAACATATTTATCACTTCCCTTTTCTATTCTACCTCGACCAATACATTTTCGCATTCTGCCCTATTAATTTTTTTGGCCTTGAACTCTTGTAACTATGCTTCATCCCTAACCAAAAGTAAAACAAAAACATGATCAAAGTCCTCATAGTTGTCATATAAAAATCTTGATATTTGTGCAACCACTTTAACCTCTAATGCAAACACATCATATTGCATGAGGTGTGCTTCAATTTGTTCCCTGTCACTCTACTTCTGTCATGCCAATATGTCTTCTACAGATTCTAGGGTAAGATTTTTCTTCTCATGTGTGATCATGCACACTAGGTCTTCTAGAAAATGTATGGATGACTCATATATGGGCTGAACTTGGATGACTAAATCAGGGCGTGTGAGTGTAATTACATCTGTGATGCATTCTTCCTTCTTTTATGTCATTTGTGTCTGCCATTTATCTTCCCTTAATTATTGTTTTAGAAGTGCATTGATCTTATCCTTATCCTTTATCTCTTTATCCTTATGTCATATTTCCTTATCCTTTTCCACTATCTCCTTGCGTAGATTCTTAATTTGGCAGTCTTATAAAAAATCCTCACTCCAACATCCACCAATAGTTTATTAAGTGCATTGCACACTTTCTTATATGTTAGCATCTACGAGTAAACTATCAGATGGGCCTCCCCTAGTGTAGACTTAATTTGGGTATTTTTTAGCAATTTCATGCTAACCTTGAACTCTAATTCTTCCATGTATGATTGAAATGCCTAGGAGAGCATCTTTCTAGTGCATGGTAAGGCTTCATCCTTTTTTGATCCGAAAATCGACAGAATTTTTTTTTCTCGACCACAGAACCTTATAGGATTTAAATTATTTACCAAACGTACCCCATAATAATCAACTTTAAGCAATGCAAAAATTAAAAAACACACTGCACACAGGTTTATAATGAAGTTTTACAAAATGCATACATAACTGGGTTCATTAATAGAACTGATTTATTTTGCACTTTAACGACTGCAATTCTAATACAAAATTAAAATCAAAGCATGATAATTATTGAATAAAAAAGGAACAAGAACCTTTATCACAACCATTGAGTAGTTTCGCCGTCTTATGAAGTAGATTCAATCCAGTATTCTACTCCATGGTACAATACCCTATGGCTCCCTGATTGATCTTCCAGACACTTATCGTTGTCCTATGGCTCCCCAGGTCGGTCTTCCAAACATTATGCACTATGAAGTTATGGATCAATATGCTTGAAGAAAAAAAAACTCCTCCATGAATATCAAGTGACAATACCTTGACTTATGCAACAGATCTGATCTTCTTTACAGAATACCCTATGACTAAAAAATCCAGGCTCCATAATAGTTTTAGTGAGTTGATAATAACTTCCATAATAATGAAGACCTCAACTCCTCTGTTGCACAGTGCTAAGCCTTCTTCCAGAGACCTCAATGCTTCTACTTTGCAGTGCTAAGTATCCGGATGTTAGTAGACAAAATTGTCGCCAACGAGCTCAATACTGAATAAAGACCCTCCTCCAAATCCAACGATCTGACAACGTCTAATGTACTGAGGTTTGACTGAAATTTTTTATCTCGACCATGGAACCTTATAGGATTTAAATTATTTACCAAAATTACCCCATAATAATCAACTTAAAGCAATGCAAAATTGGAAAAAAAAAACACTACAAATGGGTTGATAACGGAATTTGGAAGAATTCCTATGTCTTCGGGTTCATTAATAGAACCGATTTATTATCCAATTTAACGAATAAAAATATAATACAAAATTACAATCAAATCATGTTAATTACTAAGTATAAAAGGAACAAGAACCTTTATCATGACCACCGAGTAGTTTCCCTATCTTATGAAGAAAATTTGATCCGCTATTCTCCTCCAAAGTACAATACCCTATGGCTCCCCAATCGGTCTTCCAGACACTTGACATTGTCTTATGGCAGCCCAGGTTGGTCTTACAGACATTATGCATAATGGAGTTTTAGCTCAATAGGCCCGATGAACAAGAACCTCCTCCACAAACACATAGTGAAAAAACCCCAGCTTATGCAACATATCCAATCTTCTTTGCAGAATACACTATGAATCTAAAATCCTAGCTCTGCAATAGTTTCGGTGAATTGATAATAAATCCCATAATAATGAAGGCCTAAACACGTCAATTATACAATTCTAAGTATTCTTCCAAAAACCTCGACACTTCTGCTATGCGGTGTTAAGTCTTTGGATGTCAGTAGACAATAATTGTTGCCAACAAGCTTAATACTGAATAATAACCCTCCTTTGAAGCCAATGATCTGAATACTTCTAACGTGCCAGGGTTATGAGCTCTAGTACTTCTTTATTTCTCTATCATGTCCCTTGGCTCCATGGCGTTTCCGGGCTCCAAATTGAGAAGATTCTTGACCGATGAGTTAAAAACAATAACTCTTGAACTATAATGTGCCTATTAAATAATAGGACTTATCCTTATTTTTCTAATTATAATAGTAGACTTCAAGGATGATGATGAAGATGCCTATATTAGTAAACTATAGGTCTTATATCATCTCATGCGTATATTAATACGATATAGGTCATATTTGTGCCCATAATATTTCAATATAGGCCATCATGCTTATATAAGTACAATATAATACTTTTTCTCTCCATAATACCTATAATAATATAACAATTACATCTCCATAACATTTTCATGAACATGCATTTTAACTTCACCATTAATCCTCCTTGGCTCGTGTTTGGAGTAGTGCTTCTTAGAGACAACAGAGCTTCATCGCCTATAGGACTTATTAAATTCCTATAATAGCCCTTTATAATTTTTCTCAAAAATGGCCTTTATTCTTTTGGCCATATTTTTTCCTAACTCCCCTAATCCTTCAAACTCTTCTCTTGGATCTTAGCTTGCAAGTGAGGATATTTTATTAATCTCATAATAATATTGTTGAAATGAGTGGGAGGGAGAGCCTTAGATAGGATTGAGTGTCCCGAGCTTCCCGTATATAGGGATTATCACCCTATCCTCATCACAACCAACTCACTGGCCAATTTTTTTGTAGCATCCCACATGCATGGGGGAGGTTGTGGGGTTGAAACCCCTACCCCCGCTACATCCTTATCAGTTTTACTAACAAATGTTGTTAATACCACGTGGGCCTACGACCCCTCCAGCTACATCCACGTTGCCCGCTGTGTGGATTTTGACCCATCTAGGCCTTGCTACCACCTACCATGTCCACGTGCCCCCCATGTCACATAACCCCCCACGTACATGTTTATCTTTCCAAGCCTAGAGTATTTTTATAATGGTTTGGGGTGTGGGGAAATATCCCACATCTCGTGGGGAAGGGATAATACAAGTCTTTTTAAGGATTTCGACCACCCAATGTACACATGGCTTGGGCCACGTTGTATATTATTTTTCTGTCCATGTAAATAAAATAGCTCGCCAAGTCATGGGAATAGCTCACCCCATATCTCTCTCCTCTAACTCATCAATGCATAACTCAAACTTTCCACATATCTCACCTATGGCTCACCGAATTGATTATGTGACATGTCAATGTAACTCATCCCATGGATCAGTGAATAACTCAATCTAATATGGCAATATAGACCAATGAGGCAATGTGGTGGTAGGTAACGTTGTGGCTTGAGGACCCACCATGTGGCAATTTTTATCAATCACCAACGAAGATGTTGATATCGAGTGTCAAAGACTAGAGGTCCACCCAAGCTTGTCACCTACAACCGATTAGAATTTTCCACTTTTTTGTGACTCACCAATTGACCCGATCCCATATCGGATTGACTTCAACTTTGAATAGCCACCATTTACACATACGAGATTTATTTTTTGCATTCGTATAGTTGGAAAAATCTCGGAGTCAAATTCCACACTGTATTGATCCTGGGATATTTAGAGAACATTGTTTCCTCCGTATTATCATCCGGATTGCACCTCCCCAACGAGAAGAAATTTTTTCCCAAAAATTTTATATCTTTTTTTCTTGGATCATGAACCCTTTCACTTTCTATGAAGATATCTCTGCAGCAGATACCGTAGTATCCAAACTACCACTTAAATATGACACTTGGTTTGATCTCTGGGACCTGTGGCACTTGGGCTCACTACCTACTACTTTGCCAATGTATTGATATCTTTAGAAGACCTCCACACCTACATTGTATATGCTAAGTCTAAAGATATGATTAGATAGCAATGATTCATATTTACTCTATAGCACAGTTCTTGGCCCTGATTTGATTCCACATAATCCAAACTAGTCCTAAGAAAACTTCATGCTACACAGAGTTTTGACTAATCTGATGTTGCATGACTATGATGCCTCTATGTATATTGACTATCCGACCTGATGTTAGATGTCAATGATGATCAACTTCTATCTTGCTACATAGTCTCAATGCCTCCACATAGTATGATGATTCGATCCAACACCAGTGAGATCAACTGTCTGCATGAAAAAATGACAAATCTCGAAGCTTATGAATATGAGTATCCAACTGTAAAAGACACTCAAAATCTGATTAGGAGATATAGTGGATTAATCTAAATGTAAATGTGAGAAAAATATTGAGTATGATAAACCTGTCCCTCAGCCTATCCCACAAATCTGGACTCCAATAACATAAGTTGATGTCAACTCTGTCAAATTAGCCTTCAAAGATACCAACATACTTGCATATTAGTACTTTTTTTTGAAAGAACAACCAACTACAATACTAAACTTATTCCAGTGAGTTGATAATAACTCCCGTAATAATAAATACCTCAACTACTCCATTTCACGATGCTAATTATTCTTCCACAAACCTCAACGCTTTCATTTTATGGTGCTAAGTCTATGTAATAATTGTCACCAATGAGCTCAATATTGAGTAATGACCCTCCTTTGAAGCCAACGATCCGATGAGGCCCAACATACTGAGGTTATAAGCTCTAATGTTTCTCTGGTGCTTTGTCACATCCCTTGGCTCCATGGCATCTCTAGGCTCCAACTTGAGAAGATTCTTGATTGGTGAGTTAAAAATAATTACTCCTAAACTACAATGTGCCTATTAAATAATAGGACTTATCCTTATTTTTCCAATTATAATAGTAGAATTCGAGGATGATGATGAAGATGTCTATATTAGTATGATATAGGTATTATATATTCTCATATCTATATATTTATGATAGGTCTATATATTCTCTTATATAGGTATTAGTATGATATCTATATCAATATGATATAGGTCATATTCGTGCCCATACTATTTCAATATAAGCCATTATGCTTATATTAATACAATATAAGCCTTTTTATCTCTCCATAATGCCTATAATAATATAGGACTTACATCTCCATAACATCTCCATGAACATGCCTTCAAACTTCACCAATCATCCTCCTCGTCTCAGGATTGGAGTACTGCTTCTTAGAGAGAGTGGAACTTCATTTCCTATAGGACTTATTACATGCATATAATAGGCCTTTATAACTTACTCCAAAATTGGATTTATACTTTTGGCCATATTTTTTCCTAACTCCCCTAAGCCTTTGAACTCTTCATTTGGCTCTTGGATTGCAAGTGAAGAGCTTGTATTAAGGTTGGAATGAGATTTTTGAAATGATTGAGAGGGAAATCCTTATAGAGGCTTGAGATTATCATATATAGGGCTTATCACCCTATCCTCATCACAACCAACTCACTCACTGAGGTGGTTGTAGCAGCCCACATGCATGGGGGAGGTCGCGGGGTTAACTCCCCCACCCTCGCTTCTCTCTTTTCAGTTTTACTAACCACCACTACTGTCACCACGTGGGCCTGGGACACCACCATCTACCTCCATGTTTCCTACTGAGTGGATGTTGACCTATCCAGGCCTCGCTACCACCTACCACATCTATGTGCTTGCCATGCTATGTAACCCCCTATGTTCATGTTTATCTTGCAATGCCTTGAGTCTTTTTGTAACATTCCCATTTAAATACTTTAGAAATAAGGGATTTTGTTTTTGCATAATGTTCTCTGTTCTAAATTAACATAATTTAGAAAACACATTATAAAGCCAATCTATCCCATAACAGAAAACCATGTGCAGCTGTAAATGACTTAGTGATACAATAATCTCTCATTTCATGACTCGGTGTCATTCTGATCTCTCGTGTTAACTTTATAATGTGTATAGTACTTATACTTGGTTCTGTTACCCTTTTAGAGGTATCAAGTGTTTTGTTTAAGAGGCCTATCTGAATATTTGTTACTGATATTATCTGAAATCCTACTTCTTAAACTAGGTGACATAGAACAATGTAACCAGTTGTTTTCAATACTTTGGCTAAGTATTTTAAACATACTACTCATGTTTATATTCCTAGATGACATACTAATCAAATGGAATACGTCCTTCACCCTACTTGATCTGTTATCTAGAATGTTTTTCACTAAATTCTGTCAGTTCACGTGTTCAAGGTTTAACCCTAACCAAGGTTAGCAAAATGGCCTAGTGTGGAAAACATCTTATGGTTACTAAGGGTACTTAGACATACTCAATCAAATTATGTCGATTAGGCGTGTCTATTTATCTTAAGTCAATGTGAGTTGACCTCGATGCTAGGGCATGCCCCTTTCTCTATCTAGGGAAGAACTGTGATTAAGTCAAAATTTATGTTAATCTAGTTGAATAAAATCTAAAGGGTGTTGAAACATGTCAACTGCAACACAGTATCCTCGTGAAGACCCTAGTCATCATGAAGGTACTACACTATAGTTGGTGTGTGTCAACATCCATACGAGTTTTCCTCATCTGGACGAACATACCTGATATAAAAAGTTATATCTTATTGGTTTCCTCGTTACAAATTAACTACAACAACCCTACTGATCAAATAGGTTCATTAATCATTAAAATTCAAATTTAGGACTATAATAAATGAAGTTATGCAGATAAATTTTCTTTCTATCTAATTCATATGCAATTATTTAAACTATTAACATCCTGATTCATGTTTTACATAAAAGGCCCAACACACATGGAAGTGTCATTTTAATTACTCACTCAAATCAACCCTAGCTTGTATAAGATTTGAATAGGTCCTTTTCCATATTAGACTTAATTGAAATGAAGTCTAATTCCCCTTTTTAACTATCTTATCCTATATTTGTATTTAGTAAGGAAGTCTACAAGAGAAAGCACACCTTCACTAACTAAAGATAGTAATCAGGATTCATATCAAAAAGGTCTTAAATTAAGACTATGATTCATTTAAAGGGAATTGTCTTTCCTTTCCCTTATTGAGGATTAATGTCCATTTATAATCCCTTGCACTTTTTAACTTATATCCAAAGTCTAATTATCAACAATCATTTGTTTAATTTATAACCTTATGAATGGTTAAAAATTAGTGAAATAATGTCAACTTTACAAGTTTCCTCTTCACTTAGAGAAGATAATACAACATTATTTCAGATCTATGTTTGTTCTATTTTAAACCATAAGGTATGTTACTGTCTGTAAAATAAAGTATTACTTAACATTTCCATTCCATTCATACAAAAAATAATTATATCAAGCGTAAACAAATATCACACATCTTTTATTCAGCAAGGAGGCTTCATACATTTACAAGTCTAAACACTTCAGACATTACTAATATCAAACAACAACATTAAATCAATTTCAGATACAACTTTATTTTCCATCAAGTACATTTCAGTAATGAACCATTTCTCATCATAAAAAGATCCAATCTCTTTGATAAACAAATGTAACTTCCTAAAATATTTCTCCTTTCATCACTTACGAAGTCCATATGAAAAATTACTAGCATGGGTCAGTTCATTGAACTGAGCATGATAATCACTAAACCATTAAAATAATGTGCTCTTAACTATCTATTTCATAAAAAGAACTCTTCTGTTATGAAACAATCCTAAAGCAATTCAGAAAGACATAGTCAAAAAGAGTTACAATAATCAATAAAAGAGAGAGAAAGAGAATATAAAATAAATCAAAAGTAAGGTTAGGTCATAAAATATAACAACTTCAACCTTCCATGCTATTGAATTTATATCAAAAGAATTAAAACAAAATTCACATAAGTAACATTTCATCAGAAATTTAGTACTACTTTCTTACATTTCTTTTCATGATCACTCATTCAGTTAAAACCATTTAACAGAAAAAGTAACTATCATAACTATCTTTTATTAATAATTCAACAGTAGTTCAATTACAACATTACTTCCATCTCAATATTTCATTAACCTAAATTCATCCTAAAATCTGATCTGCCAATAAATGAACTTAAATATCATAAGAAATAAGTTAGGATAACCCAAACCATCGTAACATTTAAGTGTTCCAGATTAGACTGTCGTTAATGCTCAAACTCATAACTAGGAACTAATTCAAGTTAAAACCCAAACAAGGTAAATTAGAACTCTTAAGGAGGTAAGGTTACTTCTAACAAGAAAATAATTACATTCTAATCTAAAAAAGATACACCATTTCTATCAATACCTTAAGTGGTTAGAATGGTTAATTTTATACTCTAGACAGACACATTAATCCATCCAAATACTTCCATCCGAACATAAAATTTCATCCAATTAATTTCAACTTCAGCTATACTACCCTAACATCATTATACAATCATTCTTACAAGACAATCAAGAAGTTGTAAAAAAAAAAAACAGACCAAAGAAAGATAACATCTTCACCAAGTTTGAAGCTATAAGAAAATTAAATGGAGGGGAAGAGAGGGATCGCTACCCCAAAACTCTTGACTGATCAAAAGATAACCAAAATAAAGTAATGACCTATATTGACATGGTCCTTTATCTAATGTATCAAACCAAAATCCCAAACAAAGATCTAATCTGGGTTCGAGTTGAATGAACAAAAATTAGGAGAATGGAAAGAATGAAGAGTAACACCTTCCATTACCTTTCATCATTCAAGGAGATGGTATAGATAGCCTTGATTACCACAAGATAATAATAAAACCATCTCCCAAAATATACAAAGATGAAAATAAAAAAATAACAAAAGGGGTAAGTCTGAACCATCTTCCCAACTCAGACCCATATAGGAAAAGAAGTAATCAAAACGATGTAACCTAACATAATTCATCATTCCATTTCCATGAAGAAGACATTTCCCAAGTTCTGTAAGAAATGGAATGGAGTTTAATGGCCCAAGGTATAAGAAATAGGCTAACACAATACATCAGAACAATACTGATAGAACTATCAAGAAGTGCGAAGTAACCTCAATAACTGGAATACAATAAGCCAATACCCAAGAGAGTTTCCCCTTTTTTATAGCATGTAATTCCATAATTTCATAGGTTACGAAATTACCCAAGAGATTATTAAACTGAATAACATTTCCCTTACGGGATTCCAAAATCAAGCTTCGAGAAAACACCTGAACAATTCCAAAGAAAAGTAGAAGTATACATTAGTGGCTTTAAATAATATAAACGAAAGTGTTTCGCTCGAAATGTTTCGGCTTCTGGGAATAGAGTTACTTCTATCCTTTCATTCCTTTTAGAAACAGATAAGGTTAGGGCTAGGAGGAATACTTGTTGAACGTCGAGATGGTGTGCGCGTACCGTAGAGAAAGATCAGGTTGACTGCAAAGAACTCCTTTTTGTCTTGGAAGGACTACCTGTAAATAAGAACATAAGACCACAAGATTTTGATTAGACAATAAATGAGGGAACTGCCTTGGGCCCAGGAAATATAAAACTTCCTTTCCAAGGTGGTCAGTTCCCCTGCTAATATGAATTAACACAAAAGACTGTAAAATATCAAATAAATTGCTTCGTTGAGACGGGTAGGGGAAAGGCTGATTTCTGGTTTTGAGTCACAATAACCGATACCGGTTGCTGATAATCGATATTGGTATGGTCTAGGATCTGTAGGTTGGTTGTTTTGTGGGGTGGTCGTGTTGTAGGGTAACAGTGTTGTTGGTAAGGCTAGTATATGAGTGATATTAGGTAATGAGATGGTGAGAGGTAAATGAATGATAGTTAGATGCAATGACACGTTGGGTAGTGGATCTAGGAATGGATTTATGGGGACTGTGATTCAAAAAGTCTAAGAAACATTATTAAAGAGGACATGCAAGGTGTAACTTACTGGTTTATTGACGAAGATGCAGGTCCAGGAACTCTGATGACAAAGGCAGAACTCAAGTGGGATGGCTTGACACACAGAAGATGAGAGATCTCCCTCCCGATGATCAGCTGAGTATCATAGGTTTCTGGCTATTCCGTTGCAATCTTGGGCTTGATCTCCTTTTGCTGCAACTCTCCTTGTCTCTTCACTCGTATTTTCTCGGCTAGGTGAAGATTTGAATGCTCTTGATCACTCCCAATGATCTCTGTTGATTCAAAAATCCTTCGACCCTTGTTTCTGGTTAGGGGAGCCCATTTTACAGGGAACCGATGGTGGTTACGTAACCGACAGCGGTTGAGTAGGAACCGGCATTGGTAAGGAAAAAGTAGGCTATTTTCAGTAAAATAGCCCACCTTCCCTGCTTTTCTCCCAAGGGATTAGTTGCGGGCTTGGTCAAGTGACTAGAATGTCGGTTTTGGGTGCGAGAAAGGGGTCCTTAATCATGGGTATAGGTGTAGACCAAGTTATAGGTCTTAATTAGGTTAGTTTAGGGTTAGGACTAGGTCACAATGAGGTGGAAAAATGAGGTGGCAGGTGAGGTGATGTGGATTTATCAATTACGAGGTAATTAATAAATAATTGTGTAAGGTTTAGGTGATGAGGTTAGGATACGAAATGAGATGCGGGTCACAAAGGGGTCGTAAGACACAAATTTGGTGTCTACATTAGCCCCTTATTGTCATGTAGCTTGTTTTGTAAAGCTGCGCGAATAATAATATGAAGTGGTTTCTCCTATTAAGGATATAGGTAATCCCCCTCAAATCTATAACAGATTAAGAGAACGGAAAATCAGGGATAGCGTTGATAAAGGGTGAATGGTGTAGAGAGGATGGTAAGATGGTGGGGTAGGTCCAAGGGAGCAGACACATGTTGAAATGTAATAGTGCAACTAGGGTACATGATTTGACGAGAAAACCGGCAATGCATAGGCAAAGGTCGATAGTTTATCCAAACAAGGGTGATATAATCCTGGTATCCAAGGCATAGGAATTAGCTCCAGGGTATATAACAGGTAAGGTATAGGAACATTTAGGCATGTTCGGCAGTACCAAATAGTTGGTTTGGTTGAGATAAACGTCACGGTCTAGGTGTAGGCAAAGTTGGTCGACAGATCAAGTCAAGGACCCTAATCATGCTAAAACACGAACAGGTGAGCTCGATGGAACAAAAAGCTACATGATGGGTGCATAAAAGTGTATGTTGTTGATGTTGGGCGAGGTATCGAAGTGGTACGGCCTTGGGTCGGGCCAAGTTGTTGGGTTGCGGCCTTGGGTCAGGCCGGAAGGGTAGAGTGAGGCCTTGGGTCGGGCCGGATGGGTAGGGTGAGGCCTTGGGTCGGGCCAAATGGCTAGTGTGAGGCCTTGGGTTGGGCCAAAGGGGTAGGGTGAGGCCTTGGGTCGGGCCAAAGGGGTAGGGTGAGGCCTTGGATCGGGCCAAATGGTTGGGGTGAGGCCTTGGGTCGAGCCAGATGGTTGGGGCGAGGCCTTAGGTCGGGCCAGATGGTTGGTTGCGGCCTTGGGTCGGGCCAGATGGTTGGTTGCGGCCTTGGGTCGGGCCGGTGAAGTCAAAAATGGCTAAAGAGCAATGGAGCATATAGGCGATGTGGTAAAGAGGCAATTTGGTGGGAGAGGGAACGTAGTGAATAAGGGCAAAAAGTCGGGTAAAAAAGGACAAAACCGATATCGGTTATATATGACCGGTACCGGTTAGATAACCGACGCCGGTTCCTTAGGACATGAATTGACCAGTATCGGTTCAATGTTAAAAACCTATAAAAAGAAAAATACGGCCAGTCATTGTCACTTTGTGAATTTGGAAATCAAATTAAGTTGTCTGAGGTGGAATATTGACATTGGTGTATTTATTGGCTGAGGTGGCACTAGTTGAGTGGAGAAGTGAGTTGATTGGCGGGCCCAAGTGAGGAGGAGGCAGTAGGTGATTGGCAGAGGACCCAGCAGAGGACATTTGGAGCCATGGCACAGCCAGGAGGAGTAGGAGGAGCTGGACCAGCTGGACCACCACCACCCATCCCACCATGACGACGTGTCGTCGTACCGGTAGGTTCAAAACCCTGCATTGTGTTCAGTTGATTGCATTATGCTAAATTTGGGGTTTTGGGTAGGAATGTATGTTTTGGATGAAATAAGTAATAAATGGAAGTGATTTGAAAAAGGGAGAGGGTAGATAGGTTAAGTAAGCCAAGGCGGCTGGGTGGGTAGATTTTTAGGGTATTTGGGTGGGTAAGTTGGAAAAAAATGAAAAAAATGTAGGTGGGGGGCCGCGCGGGGGTTCGGCTCCGGGAAATTACAGCGACCGATGTCGGTCACTAAGCGACCGGCATCAGTCACAAAATTTAGGGACGGGGTGCTTTGTGTTTGGCTGGTGTCGGTCAGTAGTTGACCGGCGTCGGTGGGAAGAGGGCCGCGGTTGGTTATTGGGGACCGGTACCGGTCCGTAGTTTTTTTTTTTTTGTGGATTAAGTTATTGTGTTGTGTTGAGTTTGTGGTGGTGAGGTAGGTGTTGTTTGGGTTGGGATGGGGTGTTTTGGGGTGGGTTGTTTTGGGTAGAAGAGGGAGGTGAATAGCATAGAGAATAGGTGGGTAGAGGGGTGTGTTAGAAAGTCGTGGTGTGGCTAGGTGGAGAAGAAAAGTGGGTGTAGAGGGTTGTGGTGTTGTTGTTGTAAAGAGTAGAGCTAATGTTGTGGGTTGGTTTTGCAGGCATGTCAGCAGCTGACGATGTGGGACAGGATGCCCTCGCTATTGGTGTGGATGCGACCACATGTATCCGTAGCACATTGGGTGATCATGCGCGAGGTGGGACTCGGCAGAGTCCAGCGATACAGAACTATCGACAGAGATCATAGTTTGATGGTTGCCCTCATCGAGAGATGGGATCCGGCGACCAATGTGTTCCAACTCCCGACTGCAGAGATGACCATCACATTGGAGGATGTATATCGCATCCTTCGATTACTTATTGATGGAGAGGCCGTTTTTCAAGTGGATGCAAAGACAACCATGGACAGCATCCTACAGGTTTTCGGGGATGCAGCTGCGCTAGTGACATATCACAGTACGAGCATCGGGTATGGTGATATGTACCGTGCGCACCGACATGAGACACGGCTTGCCGTGTTGATGATGATCGGGATCACCTGCTTCGCCCTCTCGGACTCAGAGGGAGGCCGCTTTCCACGGGCATTGATGGGGGTGCTTCATGAGATGGTGGAGGAGCACACCTGTTATGCTTGGGCACCAGTATATCTGGTGCAGTTATACAGGGAGCTGTGGGGCTATCGCCTGATGAGGTGATTCGGGATTTGTTCGACATTTTTACGTCACTGTTGGGCATATGAGCACATCATATGCATCAGACCAATAGGGTTACCCCAGCAGCCAGGGCCACAGGTCATATACAGATACAACTTTCAGAGGTGGTTGGGGGTCGTGGGACAACCACGAGCAGTGCTTGCAGGGCAGGACGTCGCCTATTACAGGCATTTATTAGAGTGCCTGACAGCGGTAGATATCGTATGGAGACCTTACAGAGGTCATCACCCGCACAAAGGAGCCCGAGTACAGTTACGCTTGATCCAGTACACTTTCTGGATAGCAGGACGGAGGTTGGGAGAGTACGAGAGGATACCCCTAGAGAGGGTACGCAGGCAGATGGGGCTGCGACAGGACGAGCCACCTCCCTTCCCTCAGTACAGGAGGGATGATGTAGAGGCCCCACTGCCTGCACCACAGCCCGTGGATCTAGATTGGGTTGCTGAGAGGCCGGCATATGATACTGTAGATGATGCTGGCTGTACGGGAGCATATATGGTTTGGTGGGCTGGTCAGAGAGTAGCTAGGATAGCACAGCCTGCATAGCCAAACTTGGCTGCAGTGATAGCAGAGTGAGATCAGCTCAAGGGCCAGGTGCAGCTATTACAGGGGTAGTTGGCTGCTGCACAGGCATAGATAGGTGTCCTACAGGGGTAGCTAGCCCAGGCGCAGGTACAGGCACAGGCACAGGCACCACCACTAGCAGCGGCACAGCCACATCCCCAGGCATAGGTACAGATACCACCACGGCCACAGCCACCACCAGCGGCACCATCACAGGCACAGGGGGCACTGGTAGTAGGAGTTCGGGGACCAGCCCCAGCACCTACGGTGGCACGGGACAGATATATGAAGGCGAGAGTGGAGGCCCGGTACTATCAAGATGTTCTTGATGGTACCGGAGCTGAGTATCAGCCATATGCAACTTATAGAGTAGAGACCTCCCATAGTCAGAGATCGCAGGGAGGTGCAGCCACAGTCAGCGTGTCTGTTACAGGTAGGAGGCGAGAGGCACCACAAGGACCAGCAGGGAGAGGTGTTGAGGGCGGTGGGGAGAGCTGAGGGATCCCTGCATTGTTTTTTTATATGGACATGGGCACCGGTCTGCGCACCAGTTGTGTTGATAGAGGCCTGCGTGTCTACATTTATTCATTTATTCATTCATTTATTGTATACTGGCCTGCGAGCTGAGTACGGGTTGTATAGTTGATACCGGCCTGCGAGCCGAGTATATTTTTGATATGAGGGACTGGCCTACGAGCCGAGTCGAGATTATTGACATTTATTGCGGCCTGCGTGCTGGCTTTGTTGTATTATGAGATCACAGAGGTCCCGATGCAGGGCATATTATATATTGGAAACATTGTATATGTGATATATAGATATGAGGATTTGACTCACATGCTATGTTCAAAATGTTTTTTAAGTATTTTGTCGATGGTTTGTGATATTTGATATATGATGAGTTTAATTGACATGTTGATATATTGATGATGTTGATTTCTTGTTGTTAATGGGATGCAGTCATGGTATATTATGAAATGTGGAATGTTGTGTTGCTGGTTTGGTGACATTGTTATATATGTATTTGATGAGTTGGATCGAAATTGAATGTATAGATTGATAGTTTTTTGATATCCTTAGGTGATGGCATGTTTGTTTTGGTAATGTAGATAGATGATATGGATGAAATCGTAATGAGAAGTGGAGTGGGATGGACAAATATGGATAATGGTGTTGTTATGCAGGAAAAGAGGCGGGTGCGATGACAAAAATTAGGTAGAAAAATGAAGCATAGAACTATGTTTCGAAAAAGGCAGGTGTGTAACCGATATCAGTTATGTAACCGACGTCGGTAGTGAATAGACCGATAATCGGTTATGTAACCGATACCGGTTATGTAACCGATACGGTTATTTAGGTATGAGCTTTTCTAAAAATAGAAAAGCTAGGGTGGCAACTTAAGTTCTAATTTTGAGAGCCATGCAAGAAGTTAAATACGCGAACGCGATGCTTTTTGATGACTGAGACAGGTAATTGCATGAGAGATTTGAGTGATAAGGAGAAAAGAGATAGGGAAAGTGAATGTGATCTGAGATTCAGAAGGCAGAAAGGAAAATTTGAAAAGGGTGGTGATCATGGCAGAACGAGGAGAAGCATCCAGCAGGCAGGGACGAGAGGGAAGACAAGTGCCACCTCAAGCTGCTGCAACTCAAGAGGTAAACGTTTTGGTTGTGATTTGATTACTGCATGTTTTGTGAATAAGATGGGGGGAGAGTAGGTGGGTAGATATGAGAAAGAAAACATGATAACAAGGGTTATAAATGAGGTGAGTGTTACGTGGTAGGTAATCAAGGGTTTCGGGTATGTCTGTGTATACAGAGAGGAAATAAACGAGCAATTTATTGTCGTAGGTGGTTGTTTAGGCAAGGTGTATGTAATTGACAGTGACCGATAGCGGTTAGGGATAACCGGTATCGGTCACTGAACCGGTACCGGTTATTTATAACCGATACCGGTTACTGGAGGAATTTCCAGAATGTGAGAAAAACCCTTAGGGATTTGATGGATTGAATGGTTGTTTGTTGTTTTGATGTATGCAGGCAGAGGCAGGGTTGAGGATGAATGATAGTGTGCCAGCGCTGTTGTCACGAATCCGAGCGGATGTAACACCAGTGGAATGGACATTGATAAATCGTTTGGGGTTAAGTGGAATCCGCTATTATTCACGAATTGCACGTAACCATGCTATGTTGCAGGCGTTGATTGAAAGATGGAATCCAGAGAAGAATACGTTCTATCTGCCAACAGGGGAGATGACAGTAACATTGGAAGATGTGTTCCGGATTTTGAGACTCCCAATTATAGGAACACCAGTATATCAGGCAATGCCTAGCACGGTGCGGGGAGCGATAACAGCAGTATTTGGTCCATACGCACGTGATTTGACACAGCGAGGTTTGACATTAATGTATGGCATAATGTATGCAGCACACCCTGAGGAGACAAGGTTAGCAGTGATATTAATGATAGCGGTAGGGTATTATGCATTACCGAGGGCGGAAGGGGGAAGATTTCCAAAGGCATTGATGTGTGTTATTTGGGAGATGATAGAAAGGAACGTGACTTTTGCATGGGCACCTGCATATTTGGCGGAACTATACAGGGGTTTATGGGCTTGTAGGTGAAATCACAGGACGACACTGGATTGTTCATACTTATTACACTGTTGGGCCTATGAGCACATTGTTTGTGTGTGACCAATAGGCCGACCCATCCAGTCAGGAGAGACCGGAGTACAGAGGTTGGGGTTCAGACGATGGGTCCAGACAGAACAAGAGGCAAGATCCCAGGCTGTGACGGGTGACATTGAGTATTACAGGAAGGTATGGGAGAGGGTGACGATTGCGGATATCTGTTGGAGGCCTTACGGGAACTATATGGTAACAGAGAACATAGCTGAGGAGTTGAGGGGTGTAGAGTGATTGAGGTGGATCGCGGGGCACAGGCCAGGTGAGTATGAGAGGATTCCTATAGATCGCGTGCGGCGACAATTTGGATTTGTGCAGGATATACCCCTGGCTTATAGACCATATATGAGGATCGATGCCGAGGCAGCATTCTCACCTCCCCGACCAACACCTCCAGAAGGTCCTGAAGAGGTAGCAGCCGATCGCAGGGTAATAGATGTAGGAACGACAGAGGCCTATAGATTATGGTGGGTAGCAGAACTGCGAGGTGTACGTGATCATCCTGACATAGCTATGATTACAGCAGAGAGAGATCGTCTGCAGAGTTTAGTTCAGCAGCTCCAAACGCAGGTGAATGAGGCAAGAGGATTGTTAGCGGTTGCGGAGTCACGGGCGGAGATACTAGAGGCTGAATTCCTCCATGCGAGGGAGCGTATTCATATGTTACAGGAGAGATTGGCAGATCAGTGGGCGGTACCAATAGCCGTGGTACCATTGAGGACAGAGAGGCCTGGTGAGAGGCGTCGACGATCACGGTCATCACCTGGTGCGGGATGAGGCGTGAGGGTCTGAATAAATGTTAGCAAGGTATAAGAATAAATAAGGATGCCGACCTGCGTGTCGATGATAGAGAAGATGTATTTGTTTAACATCTCAATAAAACTGAATATGTATGTTGATTCGAGTTATGATAATAATAAGAATGTTTTCGTTTTGACTGTTGGTGTTTTGAAAAAGGATAAAAGAGGAATGTGATTAAATAGAAATACACAAAAATATTTATATTTACCACACATGATAGGTTATGGTAGGGGATGGTCGAGCTAACCTTGGGAGACCCCATGTCTCCGAAGTGCTGCCTACATAGCCCATTGCACAAAGCAAGGAGGGGCCTCAGACCGATGTAGTTCTCCCTTAGGACCAGGGAGAGGTGAATTTAGGTATGGTTAGGCAATTTGTTGGTTGGTAAAAATGTTGATATTAATATTGGTAAGGTAAGGTTGATGGTGTTGGTAATGAATTGGTGATGTTGTAAAAGGTATAAGGGAAGTGAAAGTTAGCCTACCCAAGTAGTAGGGAACCATGTCCTGATTAAGATCAACACACAATCCTAGATGCGAGGAAAAGAGGAAAGAATGCTCCGTAGGTGAAAAGAAATAAACAAACCACATAATAACGTAGAATGAGCTTGAACCCCTAGGTACCTTGCATAGACGAGAAGTCGATAGGTAAAAAGAGTTGTATAATCACAATATATCAGGTGTACGTCACGTCCCTTGAGTTGAAACAAATGGTGAGGTGAGGTGGATGGTATAGCTGAGGTACGGAGAACTTATTACAAAGTGAGTGTTCTGACGAAAGAGAACCTACCCTAAATAGACAAGTCCATGACTCAAAAGTTCTTTTGAATGAGGCTTTTATTTTATTGAATTATAGACTGATCGATGCGGGAAGTCTACAAGGGATATTGATTGTATTATTCTTGAGGTCTTCACAAAGCTGATCAATGCGAGAAGCTTCTGAGAAAAGGCTGACCGTGCATAGCTGTCCTTCGAGGGAGCAGTCTATTTATAGTAACAGCTGTGATTTTAGTGCATAGCTGTCCTTCGGGGGAGCAGTCTATATATAATAGTAGCAATAGTTTGGCATATAGCTGTCCTTCGAGGGAGCAGTCTATATATAATTTAGATAGCTAGATGTTCTTTTGGCGTGAAGCATCTAGTTTGGTAGGAAGTTTGACTCAAGAAAATCCCATAAGAACGGTGTTATTTTAATACTTTGAAGTCATGGACTAGACTAAAAAGGGGAGGGCATCGCTAAGGTGAGGTGAGAATCAAACTATGTGAGCTTGATTTTTATTATGAGGTGTAGGAAACAAAGCGTATGTAGTGGTGAATGAGCTCAAGGGACGAGCAGTAGGTAGATAAGAAGTGATGTAACACTAAATTCAACAGTAGAATGGTCGAAGATGCAAGGCATTAAGGGGTTCAGGCTCAGGTTTACCATTAAGTGAAGCTAAACGATAAGTGCCTGATCCATACGTGTGAGTGATTATGTAAGGCCCAATCCAATTGGGAGAAAAATTTTCCATGTTTGCTCTTTTCTAGTTTGGTTACATGTTGATTCTCTTTGAGGACAAGATCACCAACCTTAAAGGTACGCTCATGAAGTCGCTTATCATAAGCACGCTTGATACGTTTTTGATAGATTTGAAGGTGATCGAGAGCTGTAAGACGACGTTCGTCAAGAAGCTCCAATTGGGCTAACCGCTCTTGGCGGAAATCATCGTTGGTGAGAATATCCTGAAGAGATATCCTGAGGGAGGGTATTTGTATTTCGAGAGGCAAGACAGCCTCGGTACCATATACCAAAGAAAAAGGTGTAGCATTAGTGGAGGTACGAATGCTAGTACGATAAGCCCAAAGGGCAGAGGGGATGTGATCGTGCCAATTTCTTCCAGACTCATTGACAACTTTCATGAGGATTTTGGTTAGGGTTTTATTAGAGGATTCGGCTTGTCCATTTGCTTGTGGATAGTAGGGTGATGAGAAGCTAAGTTTGATACCAAAGTTGTCACAAAGGTCTTGCAATAACTTATTTTTGAAAGATTTTCCATTATCTGTTATCAGGCGATGAGGAACACCAAAACGACAGATAATGTGGTGGTTAATGAACTCTACAATTTTTTCTTTTTTGGTTGAAATGAGTGGAATAGCCTCCACCCATTTTGTGTAATATTCGGTTGCTGTGATAATCCATCGGTGACGTTGCGAAGAGGACGGGTGAATCTCACCAATAAGGTCTAAACCCCATTGTGAGAAAGGCCAAAGATCTCGGGCGACCTGTAGGGGGTGGCTAGGAGTATGTTGAAGGTTGGCGTGTTGTTGACACATAACACAACGCTTAACATATTCGTAGCAATCGTTATTGAGAGTAGGCCAATAATAACCAAGGCGAAGGATTCGTTTGGCCACGGCAAGGCCGCTAAAATGCCCGCCACAAATACCGTCATGTACTTGTTGGATGGTATGGGTGACCTCCGCACCGGTGAGACATCGAAGGAGGATGCCATCAAAGCCACGTTTATAAAGGAGTCCCCCCATAACAAGATAATGAGAAACGCGTTTAAGAAACGCGCGTTTGCCGGTACTAGTAAGGTCAGATGGGAGAACAGAGGTTGTAAGGTAGTCGTGGAATTGGTGATACCAAGTATCCTGTGAGTTAGCAGACACCGTATTTATCGTACAAACAACCGGGGCTGAATAAGATGGGGCAAAGAGTTGTTGGACCAAGACGAAAATATCAGAGTCAGTTGATGAAGCTGGAATTTGCGAGGCTAAGCAAGCCATAGTATCCGTAAATTTGTTAGTGGAGCGGGGAATGGTTTGGATAGAATAGTGAGTAAATAAGGCTAGAAGTGAATCCACGTAGTGTTTGTACTTTTGAAGTTCCTCATTTTTGCATTGGTAGATGCCCATAACTTGATTGACTACCAATTGAGAATCGCCAAAAATATTGATAGATTTGATACCTAAGTGTAACGCAACTTGGAGACCCAGAACAAGGGCTTCGTATTCCGCTGTATTATTAGTGCAAGGGAAATCGAGTCGGAATGAAAGAGGCATAGGCTCAGCGTCGAGAGGAATGAGAACAACGTCGGCTCCTCCACCGCGGTGGCATTTGGATCCATCGAAGAAGAGGGTCATTGGATACGACTCCTCCTTGAGGGAAAGAGTAGCGATGAGTTCGTCGGGGAATGTAAAATTGGTAAATTGTTCCCCAGGTAAAGGGGCTTCCGCAAGTTGGTCTGCGATGGTTTGTCCTTTGATTGATTTCTGGTGGACAAACTCAAGGTCGAGGTCGGCGAGGAGCATGAGCCATCGGGCGATGCGTTGGTTTAGATGAGGTTTGGCATACATGTAATGGATGGGGTCCGTGTTGGTGATGACGAAAGTTTTGTGATTCAGAAGGTAGTGTCGGAGTTTGGTAGCCACGAATGATAGGGCTAGGCATAACTTTTCTACATGTGTATACCTAGTCTCATAGTCCACCAAAGTACGACTTATATAATAAACGGCTTGTTCTCGATTCTCAGAGTCACGATGTGCAAGCATGGCCCCTACAGCGTGGTCAGTGGCGGAAAGGTAAAGGTAGAAAGGGCGGTCGTCCTGAGGTGGGATAAGCACGGGTGGATGCAAGAGATAAGCTTTGAGAGCTTCAAAGGCTTGGTGGCACTCTTCGCTCCATTGAAAATCAATGTCCTTTTTAAGAAGGTGATGGAAAGGTTGACATCGATCCGAGAGTTGGGAGATGAAACGTCGGATAGATTGGAGCTTACCTTGTAAACTACGCAATTGTTTGAGATTGGTAGGTGGGGGCATTTCTAGGATAGCTTTGACTTTAGATGGGTCGACCTCGATGCCACGCAAAGAGACGATAAAGCCAAGAAGTTTCCCCGAAAGGACACCAAAGACACATTTCTTTGGTTGAAGGACGGACAGAGTATTGTAACAGGTGATCAAAGATAATGGTTAAAACATCGAGATGTTCACTACGATGTTTAGATTTTCCAAGAAGATCATCGACGTAATCTTCAAGGATAGTGTGCATAATGTCATGAAAAATGTAGGTCATAGCCCGCTGATAGGTTGCACCAGCATTCTTAAGGCCAAATGGCATAACACGGTAACAGAAGGTTCCCCAAGGAGTTATGAAGGCAGTTTTATGTTGATCGGCGGGGGCAACCAAAATTTGGTTATATCCCGAGAAGCCATCCATGAGAGAGAGCATCTCATGGCCTGCAGTGAGATCTACAAGTTGGTCAATGCTAGGCAGGGGGAAGTCATCCTTAGGGCAAGCGAGGTTAAGATCCTAGAAATCCGTGCATATCCGAAGTCCCCCCATCACTTTAGTGACAGGTACGATGTTAGAAATCCATTGAGGATAGTCAATAGGCAGAATGAAGGAAACAGAAAGGAGTCGTTGAAGCTCCTCTTTGACCAAGAGAGCAATGCGTGGATGCATTTTTCTCAATTTCTGTTTAATTGGCTTGGAATCGGGTTTTAGTGTAATGTTATGGACAGCAATGTCAGGATCAATTCCTGGCATGTCAGCGTAGGACCAAGCGAAAGCTTGGTTGCGAGCACGGAGAAAGGTAGTAAAGGCGACTTGTTCTGATGCGTTAAGGGATTGTCTGATCTTCACAATGTGAGGATCCTCCTCCGTGTGGATGTTGATTTCTATAGTAGATTCGTTCAGCATGGTTTGAGTTTCAGATGGTAAGGCGCGTTGAATATAAGAGTCATCCGCGCCAAGGTAAGTGAGGATGGAGTCATCATCCTGGCACTCAACAACGTTAATTGAAGGTGAGTCCTCTTCAATCATGTCTGGATATAGAAGGGGAATAGAAGAGGGGTCCTCATTATCGCGTTGATAAGTGAGAGGACCTAGGAAGATAGCATTTATGAAAAAAAAAAGTTAGGAGGGATAGATTCGGGATCTATCGACTCTGTGGGTGACGAAGGCAAAATGGGTGATGATGGTTCGGTAGGGGTGACGTCGTTGTCTTCTAGAAGACAACTGACATGAGGTTCCTCCGGTGTAAGTTTTCCCAGAAATCCGAGACCACTACTATCATTGTGTTTGCGTGTAGTCACGGGAATGAGTGTATGTTGACCTTGTTCATAAAGACCAAAACCAAAGCCTTTCCAAGCACAGCGAGTCAAGAAGGTGAGGGCGAAACGACGATTTGTCAGGTATTGAAAATCAGATTGGAAGGGAACCACACCAAGAGGAGGCTCAGGGGCAATGGAAGATGTGTCGACACCCCCATATGTTAGGTTAGTGCGGCAGTGAGGTGGTCCGTAGGGGATTACTTCCCCCACACGACGATCATAGGTAGGATGTGCATGTACTTGTCCGTACTCCTGTGGGGTATGGAAAGAACTAACGTTATATAGGTGATACTCCCCCAGCGTAAGGCGTTGAAAAACATCTACTAAGGGGTCTGCGGTTGGGATGTTAGCTGCGGGAAGGGAAGTGGTTTTTGCGACGGTGGTTTCATTAGTTGAAGGTGTAGGTGCGGTTGAGGTGGATGGTTGAGGTACATTTGAAGAGGACGGTTGGGTTGAATGAATGGGTGTCTTGATTGGTACAAGCACATCGTTAGGGCGGTATAACATATTGCAGGTTTTAAAGGGGGGAGGATCAGCTTTTACGGTGTAGGACTTCCCCTCGTACTCAAATTTTATGCATCTATGTAATGTTGAGGGAACGCATCCCATAGCCCGGATCCAAGGGCGACCTAGCAATATGTTATATTGGAACTCTCCTTCAAGGACATAGAAGAGTTCGGGTAAAGTACGTGGTCCTACCCGAATGTTGAGGATCACGGTGCCTAAGGTAGAGGTAATAGCGTCATTGAATGACCGCAACATGATGGGATTGGCACACATGTAGCTAGAAGGGATATTCATTTGTTGGAAGGCTTTTGAAGAGATGATGTTTAGGCTAGTGCCCCCGTCAATCATAACACGACGTACCCGAATGTCCCGGACGTAAGCTGAGATGAAAAGGGCAGGGTCAGGATCTTCTGTACCAAAGTCAACAATTTCATCTTCAGAGAAACTGACTGCCGCAGCTTGTTGTACAGAGACAGAAGTGGTTGGGGCAGTGGGTTGTTTGGTGAGAGAAGCAACGTGATTGGGTGTTAGAATGGAGGCAACAGGCAGGGTTTCATTAGGTAAGACCTCGATCCCTTGAAGAATTTCAACGAGAGCTTGTCGATGAGATTCAGAAGTCTGAATGAGATCATATAGTGTCATTTTTACGGGCGATTGGTGAAGCTGTTTGATCATGGCTCGATGGGCAACTCCATTAGAGATGGGGTAAGCGGGTCCACGAATAACCACTTTGGGTGGTGGTGCAATCGGGATGCTGGATGGAGAAAGAGAGGACGCATGTGTGCTTTCTTTCGCTTTCTCGTTGTTTTTCTGTGCTCGAGTAGCAACACTAATCATATTAATCTCGTAGACCTGAGATGAGGAAGATGGTTGGGATAAATCATGGTCTTCAAGAGGTGGGGTTGTAATAATGATAGATCTTGGTGAGGTGGGGACAGATGGTATAGTAGAGGGAATTGAAGCTAAAGGTCTCTCCCTTCGTAAGTTGTCTTTCTTAACCTTTCTATCTGGGAGAGGTGACTGACGAAGGATGGTTTTTAAAGCTTTGCATCCCTCCACATCATGTCCGGGTGTGCGGTGATAAGCGCAGATTTTAGACTCATCATAACCTATAGGTCGAGGTTTAGACGGGTCATAAGGTCTGAGTGGGGGTAGGGAAATGGTCGCATTCTCCACCAACATAGCAAGGATTTTGGCGTAAGATCCTTTGAGTGGGTCAAAATCGGAGGAGGATGAGGGTATTGGTTGTGCGGGTTTTGGTAATGTTTGGGCGTGGTTGGTTCGTACGGGTGGTGGTTTAGCCGAGGGGTGTTGACACGTGGTTTTCACTAAACGTGGTTTCTTTGGCGCAGAAGCTATATTCAGCTGGTTAGATGATGAGGCTACAGATGACGTGGTAGCGGGAAACAACCACGGAGAAAGGGGAGTGACAGAAAATAAATCCTTTGATGATGGAGTTCGTTTAGGGTTGATGGGTGGACAGGATACGTGGGGTGACAATGTTGATATACCCTTTGATCTCTGTATAGGTGCAGAAGGCGTAGGTCATTTTGAAGAAAATGCAGGAGGTATGATATATTGATGCAAGGTGGAGGGATGAGGTCCCAATATGGAAGGTAGGTGTGACGATGATGGTTTTGATTGTGATAGAGGCACGGATTGAGTTTGTCTCCTAGGTGGCGGGGCGGCTTTATTTTTGGATAAATCGAGTCGCTTAGGCGGGTGCGTTAGACTGGGCATTGGTGAGGTCCCAAGTGTAGGGGAAGATTTGGTTAGGTTAATAGAGGTGGATGGGCTACTTGGTATAGATACGGGGGGTGAGAATGAGGACATAGGCATTTTGAGTTTCTGTAAACACTTAGGGTATATGGTAGAGGTGTCCGGATCGGTCATCTGCATTTGAGTAGAATAGGGGGTACTCAAACGTTCCCATAGGATTCGTCTATCTTCTGGAGAATGACAGTCTTCAGGTGTGAATTGGAATTTTTGTACGGAAGAAAGGTGGGTTGTGATTCCAGTCCACTGTGGGTGTGATACAGGGGGTAGATGAGGTACTGTATCAATAGATATTAAGAGGTCGACCGGTTGTTGAAAAGATTTAGGCGATGAAGGACTAATAGGCAGGAGGGCATGTTTGAGAGGGTCTGTTATGGTTAAAGAATTTGGTGATGTTGGTGCAAGAGATTTCTCGTCTAAGGATGTCAAAAGGAGTGGCGAGCCTTCCTCTTGTGCAGCAAGAGCGGTAGAAGGGGACGTTTGGGAAATAGATAAATTAGATAACATCCGTTCGCAGTCTTGTAGGGATGTGGTGTAAGCAGACTCATCGATGAGAAGAGAAGTCTGGGCAGTTAACTCTTTTATGGGTAAAGGAATGATTTCTCTTTGGCTTGATGGTGGTGAAGGAGGTTCGGACTCCTGTGTTAGTGGAGAGGCTTGATTCAAAATTTTCTCGATAGAGGCTTTTGGCTGGGAGTCGAAGACTGCATGGATCTCATGAACACTCTCCTCGGCTAAGATATCCTGGTTTACGTTACTGTTGGACGAGTGATTTGGGAATGGTTTGTTGAAGATTTTCAAATTTCGGTTGGCAGGGGCATTAGGATTATCGAGGGTTATATCCCCTGCGTCAACCATTTCCTGCACTATGTTTTTCAACATTTTGCAGTTTTCATGACTATGTCCTTTTACGCGGTGAAAGTTACAGAAGTCATTTTCTTTGTACCAGGAAGGTATAGCGCGGGTAGAATCAAACCCGGAGTGGGGTTTAACAGGAGGCAAGGTGATAGCTCCGGCTTTGAGCAGTTTTTCCAAGATGACACCATAAGTTTCTCCCAAGGGAGTGTAATTGATGGGCTCTGCTTTGTACTTATAGGTGGTTTTTGGTGGAGTATTAGACGGTGCTTGAGATTTGACCATCACCGCGTGGACAGCTCCTTTTGATTTAGAAGAAGTGGACGTGTGAGGAGTGGTGGTGTTTGGTTTATTGGTAGAGTCTGGAGTTCAGAAATTGGGGTTTTTGTTGCGCAACCGCAATTTCTCTTCTTCTAAGGCTCGAATTTCTAGTTTCCGAGCCATGGTAAAGGCCTCATCAAATGTGCGGAAAGTTTGAATTTGAAGAGTAGGAGAAATGTGCTTAGCACATGCCCGCGTAAAATTTCGATAAGTTCAGCCTGAGGCAAGGCATATGTAAGTTGGTTGATAAGGCCCCGCCATCGTCCAACGAAATCTGCGATAGATTCGTCTTCGAATTGTCGGATGGCATAAAGGTCGGTGATAGATACTTTCTTGGCAATGTTAATGGAGAAATGATCCAAGAAAGATTGGGCTAGTTGGTTAAAAGAGAAGATTGAGTGCTGGGTTAAAGCACTGTACCACTCCAAGGCGGGTCCTGATAAGGACATGGGAAAGGTGCGGAGTAACAAGGCATCATCATGAGCAATCAAATAACAAGCATGTCTAAATGATCGCAAGTGTTGTTGAGGGTCCTCTTTACTATTAAAACGGGTAAATTTTGGTAATTCCCATTGAGGAGGATATGAATGAAGGGGGACAGAAGGGTGAATAGGCTCCCGACAAACTTGTTCGTATGTCAAGGCACTACGACTTCCTGAAACAGAAGCCTCCAGATTTTGCATTTTGTCCATCATTTGTTTGATGAAATCCGTGGTTGGATGAGATGATGGTGCGGTTGTGGTAAACGGAGGCAAATTGGGCCAAGGGCCTCCGCTGGACAATGGTGGGGTTAAGTGTTGATAAGGTATGGAGGATGAATATGTTGAGGTGACCGAATAGGGATGTCCCATATAAGATGTTGAGGTCACTGGATACGTGTATGGGAATGAAAAGGTAGGCGGAGCTTGAGAAGGAAAGCTAGTGTGGATAGGTGGCAGAGAGCAAGTCATGAACGGAGCAGTCTGCAAGAGAGATGAGGTAGGGGCAGTCGGCGGTAATGATATGTGGGGTCCAAGATTAACCAACGGAAAGCCAATCTGAGTCGTATGAACCTCTGAAGCCGTCGGATTGGGAGACGGGGCTAAAGATGCAGGAAGCAAGGCGGTGTTATCAGGCGGAGTGGGAGCTAAATGAGCAGCTATACTAATAGGCATACCAACAAGGAGCTGACCATCAGGCGTACGGTCAGGGGTATGAGACAAATAGTATTGTACAGCGCTAGGATTAGCATCCAGAAACTTGGCAAAGTCCTTATCTCCCACAGGAATTTTAGGAACCTCACTGGTATCCGTAGGATTCCCCACAGAATGTGAAGGGGGTGATTCAGGCAAAGAAACAGAGCAAGCATGTGAAACCATGGCGGCGGCTTGCTTTCGAGTGATAACAACCATGGACAGGAGTTCACAGTAGGGTTTCAATCTGTCAGGATCAGAAACAAACTCAGAATGGTAAAATTGGTAGGTTGTTGGTTTGTCAGGAATTAAAAGACAGTAACCGATATCGGTCTAGTAACCGATGTCGGTTATACTATAGCCGACGTCGGTCAGGTAACCGATGCCGGTGTAAGAAGTCTGGGCTAACAAGATATAAAAGGCTGCTAATTTGATTTTTAACAACGTTTAGTATACTTGTCCAATTATTGATCACAGAAGACAGAGTATGAGAAAGAAAACAGAACTAAAAACAAGCAAGATGCACACGCAAATCCAGAGACTAACCCTAGGGTTAATTTTAATTATCGTGGGCTTATGCCTTTAGACGTAGAATGATGTCAGAATCCTAAACAAAAGACTTAGGGGAAATGTCAAGTTTGTTTTGGCTTATAAGGTTACCTCAATCGGGCGGAGGAATACCGCGGAAAAGGGGGGATGTTTGAGCTGTTGTGTTAATTGTGAAGTGATTCGGTATGTGTTGTGCAGTGAAAGTAAGATTAATTTCTTGTCAATACCATGGATATCACCCCCACGTGTACGACCTGTTACTTAATCTATGTTCGCTAGAATTGAAAACAGCAAGCAGTAATGCAATGCACGTGTTTTAAACCCAAATCGAAAATGATATTCGATGAAGCAAAAGAGATGACTTTCACTAATGCGAGATGTAAAAGCAAAGCAAGTTATTTTATCAAAATAATACAAAACCTTGTGAATATCTTTTAGAAGAAGAAAACAGCAAGTATACTCCCTATATGAAAGCAAGCAAGAAAGAAAGAAACCCAAAATGGGTCCCACCAGGCGTGCCAAAATGTTTCACTCGGAATGTTTCGGCTTCTGGGAATAGAGTTGCTTCTATCCTTTCATTCCTTTTAGAAACAGATAAGGTTAGGGCTAGGAGGAATACCTGTTGAACGTCGAGATGGTGTGCGCGTACCGTAGAGAAAGATCAGGTTGACTGCGAAGAACTCCTTTTTGTCTTGGAAGGACTACCTGCAAATAAGAACACAAGACCACAAGATTTTGATTAGACAATAAATGAGGGAACTGCCTTGGGCCCAGGAAATATAAAACTTCCTTTCGAAGGTGGTCAGTTCCCCTGCTAATATGAATTAACACAAAAGACTGTAAAATATCAATTAAATTGCTTCGTTGAGATGGGTAGGGGAAAGGCTGATTTCTGGTTTTGAGTCACAATAACCGATACCGGTTGCTGATAACCGATATCGGTATGGTCTAGGATCTGTAGGTTGGTTGTTTTGTGGGGTGGTTGTGTTGTAGGGTAACAGTGTTGTTGGTAAGGCTAGTATATGAGTGATATTAGGTAATGAGATGGTGAGAGGTAAATGAATGATAGTTAGATGCAATGACACGTTGGGTAGTGGATCTAGGAATGGATTTATGGGGACTGTGATTCAAAAAGTCTAAGAAATGTTATTAAAGAGGACATGCAAGGTGTAACTTACTGGTTATTGACGAAGATGCAGGTCCAGGAACTCTGATGACAAAGGCAGAACTCAAGTGGGATGGCTTGACACATAGAAGATGAGAGATCTCCCTCCCGATGATCAGCTGAGTATCACAGGTTTCTGGCTATTCCGTTGCAATCTTGGGCTTGATCTCCTTTTGCTGCAACTCTCCTTGTCTCTTCACTCGTCTCTGCTTGGCCAAGTGAAGATCCGAATGCTCTTGATCGCTCCCAATGATCTCTGTTGATTCAAAAATCCTTCAACCCTTGTTTCTGGTTAGGGGAGCCCATTTTACAGGGAACCGATGGCGGTTACGTAACCAACGGCGGTCGAGTAGGAACCGGCATCGGTAAGGAAAAAGTAGGCTATTTTTAGTAAAATAGCCCACCTTCCCTGCTTTTCTCCTGAGGGATTAGTTGCGGGCTTGGTCAAGTGACTAGAATGTCGGTTTTGGGTGCGAGAAAGGGGTCCTTAATCATGGGTGTAGGTGTAGACCAAGTTATAGGTCTTAATTAGGTTAGTTTAGGGTTAGGACTAGGTCACGATGAGGTGGCAAAATGAGGTGGCAGGTGAGGTGATGTGGATTTATCAATTACGAGGTAATTAATAAATAATTGTGTAAGGTTTAGGTGATGAGGTTAGGATACGAAATGAGATGCGGGTCACAAAGGGGTCGTAATCTCAAGCCCATGCAGAAGGATTACAACATAACCCATCTACCAAACCAAGAAAATCAAAAACCCAGATCACTCTTTCCATCATTCAAACATAATCGAAAAACCATCCCAATAAACAACACTAAAACCTCAAACATAGCAACCTTATCAACATAAAAAAATCAATCTATTCCAAAGAGTAGAGTTGTTCTTATAAAACACTTAAATAAAATAAAGAATATTAATAGATAGAGCCTATCATGCCTAATAGTGATTTTACTTCAACGATTCATAGATGTGTCCAAGCAGAGCCTCAATCCTCTCTTCGAAATGCAAAAGCCACACAAAAAATTCCTCTATCTCCTCCTTATAGTCTCACAATACCAACCCTTTCTTGCATGCCATGCAAGGGAGGAAAAATCATTCATTGACACATTGCATGTAAAAATTGAACTGGAGGTTTCCAAATAAAAAAACCTCATGCAAAGCTCCAAAACCAAATGAATCGACAAAACCAACCTTCTACCTTTTCCTAGGTAGTTTTGCCAATTTCTAAAAATTAAATGCATAGTAGGACTGTCATTCCTTCCTTCTTTCCCGCCACCACCATCTCCAAATTGTGTGTGGGCTTAATTTAAACAAAAGCATGCCTCATAAAAATTTGGTGAAAAATTCCAACTCATCATCATAAGTTTCTAACTGCCTTTCCCAAATTTGGCTGCAGGAGGAGATAAGGCCTAATAAATTGCCTTAATTTCCTTGAACTCACTGCCTCTAACTTGCCTCTTTCCCCATGTGATTTCATAGCCCCCCTTATGTTACCCATTCCCTTAGTTAGGTTAGACACAAATTTAGGAAATCAACATAGGTCCATAGGTAGGTTGATAGTTTTAGTCTAGGTCCCTCTTGATTCTTTTTCATCCTAATTTACATAAGAACATATTAACTTAGGTTAGGTTTAACCCTTATGATAGAGTTACTAGTTTTAGAACCTAGTTATATTAGGTCTAAAGTCCCCAATGACAAATCATAATACAATAATAGAAAGGAAGAACCAGATTGTTACTGGATTAAATACGAAGCGGAGATCCATGAAGAGGGTCATTCATAACCTTCACACACTCCAGATCTAGAAATCTTCCATCTATCCAAATTGGACATCATGAAAACAAGAAAAGAAAATTAGAAGAATACCTTGGATCAATGGGGACTTTAGACTAGCCACCATTTACATGTACTAACTCTATTTACCGCATTCATATAGTCAACATAAATATCTCGGAGTCAACTTCCTAAATGTAGTGATCCTATGGGATTTAGGGAACATTGTTTCCTTCGTATTTTCCTCTAGATCACACCTCCCTAACGGGAAGGATTTTTGTACCAAAAATATTATATCTTCCGCTCCTGGATAATGAACTCTTTCATTATCTATGAAGAAATATTTGTAGTTGATACCATAGTCTCCAAACTACTACTTCTTCAATACGACACTTGGATCAATAATACCTTGGGTTCCATCTAGGGTTGACTTAAACTTTGACTAGCCACCATTTACATGTACTAACTCTATTTACCGCATTCATATAGTCAAGATAAATATCTCAGAGTCAACTTCCTAAATGTAGTGATCCTATGGGATTTAGGGAATATTGTTTCCTTCGTATTTTCCTCTAGATCACACCTCCCTAACGGTAAGGATTTTTGTACCAAAAATATTATATCTTCCGCTCCTGGATAATGAACTCTTTCATTATCTATGAAGAAATATTTGTAGTTGATACCATAGTCTCCAAACTACTACTTCTTTAATACAACACTTGGTTTGATCTTTGGGACTTGTGGCACTTGGGCTCACTGCCTACTATTGTGCCAATGTATTGATATTTATAGAAGAACTACATGCCTCCATTGTACGATGACAATTCTCTAGATATGATCAGAAAAAAAATGATTCATCTTTAATCTATAGCATAGCACTTGGCCCCGAGTTGATTCCATAGATTCCAAACTAGTCCTAAGGAAACTTCATGCTACATAGAGCTTTGACAAATCTAATTTCTATTGTTGATGATGACCTGTCAAGTACCAATTTTTTACACAAATATGATGCCTCTAAGTAGAGTGACTATATGACTTGATTTTAGATGCCAATGATGATCAAATTCCATCTTGTTGTACAGTCACAATGCCTTCACACAATATGACAATCTGAGCTGACACCAGTGAGCTCAACTATCTACACCAAAAGTTGACAAATCTCTAAGCTTATAAATATTAGTATCCAACTGTAAAAGACACTCAAAATATGATTAGGAGATATAGTGGAGTAATTCAAATGTAAATGTGAGAAAAATATTGAGTATGATAAACTTTTACCTCAGCATATCCCACAAATCTAGACTCCAATAGCACAAGTTGACATCAACACTGTCAAATCCTCCTTCATAGATACCAACTTGCTCGGATATTAACAGGTTTTTCTGCAAGAATAACCAACTCTGATACCAAAATTATACTAGCGAGTTGATGATAAATCCCATAATAATAACAAACTCAACGCCTCCATTGCACAGTGCTAAGTCTTCTTCAAAAAACCTCAACGCTTCCATTGTGTGGTTCTAATTCTTTGGATGTCAACAAACAACAATTATTGCCAATGATCTCAATACTGAATAATGACCCTCCTTCGAAGCTAACGATCTGACGATATCTAACATACTAAATTTTTGAGCTCTAGTTCTTCTTTGGTGCTATGTCACATCCCTCAGATTCATGGAGTCTCTGGGCTCCAACTTGAGAAGATTCTTGATTGGTGAGTTAAAAAGAATAACTCCTGAACTATAATGTGCCTATTAAATAATTGGACTTATCCTTATTTTTTAATTATAATAGTAGACTTCGAGGATGATGATGAAAATTCCTATATTAGTACAATATAGGTCTTATATCTTCTCATGCCTATATTGATAAGATATAGGTCATAGTCGTGCTCATAATATTTCAATATAGGCCATCATGCTTATATTAATATGATATAAGACTTTTTATCTCTCCATAATACTTATAATAATATAGGATTTACATCTCCATAACATTTCCATGAACATGCCTTCAAACTTCACCAGTTGTCCTCCTTGGCTCAAGCTTAGAGTACTGCTTCTTGGAGAGAGTGAAGCTTCATTGCCTATAGGACTTATTAAATGCCTATAATAGGCCTTTATACTTTTTCTCCAAAATGGCCTTTATTCTTTTGGCCTTTTTTTTTCATAACTCCCCTAAGCCTTCAAATTATCCTCTTGGATATCGTCTTATAAGTGAGGAGCTTGTATTAATCTTGAAATGAGCTTGTTGAAATGAGTGGGAGGGAGATCCTTATATAGGCTTGAACATCTTGAGCTTCCTGTATATAGGGCTTATTTCCCTATCCTCGTCACAAAAAACTTGCTAGCCGAGTTGGTTGTAGAGGACCGCATGCATGGGGGAGGTTGCGGGGTCAACTCACCCTTCCTGCTTCTACCTTATCAATTTTACCAGCCACCACTATTGTCACCACGTGAGCTTACGACCCCTCCAATTGCATCCACATTTCCCACTGTGTAGATGCCAACCCGTCCAAGCCTCACTACCACATCCATGTGCCCCTCACTTCCATGTTTATCTTTCTAATCCTGAAGTATTTTTATGGTGGTTTTGGGTGTGGGGAAATATCCCACATCTTGCAGGGAAGGGATAATATAAGCATTTTTAAGGATTTCGACCACCCAATGTACACATGGCTTGGGCCAAGTTGTATGTTCTTTTTCCGGCTGTGTAAATAGAACAACTCACCAAGTCATAGGAATAGATTTCCCCATAGATCTCTCATTTAACTCTCCAATGCATAACTCAAACTTACCACATAGCTTGCCTATAGCTCACTGAGTTGATTATGTGACACGGTCAATGTAACTCGTCCCATGGCTTGGTGAATAACTCAATCTAATGTGGGAATATAGACCAATGAGGTAATGTGGTGGCAGGAAACGTTGTGGCTTGAGGACCCACCATGTGGCAATTGTTTTTCGATCACCAACGAAGATGTTGATATCGAGTGTCGAAGACTAGATGTCCACCCAAACTTGTCACCTACACCCGATTAGAATTTTCCAATTTTTTGTGACTCACCAATTGACCTGATCCCATCTCAAATTGACTTCAAATTTGACTAACCACCCTTTACACACACGGGCTCCGTTTTCCACATTCGTATAGTCGATGGAAAAATCTCAGAGTCAACTTCCATAATATATTGATCCTGGGAGATTTAGGGAACATTATGTTATATGTATTATCCTCTGGATCATTTTTTAAGAACAACCAACATAATAGATATTTTGTGTCCACTGTAATTTGATATATTGTGTACAACAATTTATTTGGGTCATCATCATACTGCATCATGGGGCCCTGGGGAGTATCTCTAGGCTTCCTATTTTTCCCATGGGTCCCCTCTAGAAAGATTAGTGAAAGAGAAGTCTCTACACCTCCTGCTCCTACATTATCATGGCTCTTCTCTTTGGATATGCGCTCTACAATTTTCTCCACCTCTTTCTTGATACACACTTAATTTCAGGTTCCGTAGTATTCTCAACCCTATGATCCTCAATAGGCTCCTTATTTTCCCAAAATCTGAGTGAAGATCACCTCAATCCCTTCTACCTCTATCTCCATGACAGGTATTTCCTCATGATTTTTGTTGCACTCCTCCATATCTTATTCCTAAACAATATGTCCTGGTGGACTTAACTATGCCACTTCTTCTTTTCATCCTCCTCTTCTCGACTCTCAATTTCCTTTGTGTCATTACTAGACATTACCTTTGATTTTTCCTTTCTGGAGACTTATTCTTTGTTTCTTATCTCTTGGTACTCGTGCTTGGTTTTAAGTCCTTACGTGTAGGTTTTTAATTCATAGTTACGTTATGGACTAGGGGTTAATCTTCATCCACTTTATCTACATCAAACCTTAGTTTACGTGCCTCAAAGAATATATTTACCATACTCTAAAAGTAACACGTGGTGAATGCAAACAGGATTTTTCACCAAGGACTTTTGGTCCCATCCTTCAAGTTAAAGTGGCCAATGCAGAAATGCTCTTAAATTAAAAAACTCAAAATTTCCTTTAACTTGTGTGGTTAGTTCACCTAGAATGCATCATTCTTCCCCGAATGCATCACGCATCCTCTTGTACCACTTTTCTCCTCTGGTTGTTGTATGTGTTGGTGATGGTATCACAAATGTAGCTAGCAAATATATTTTCCAGGGATGTGTTTTCTTTGGGGAATTCCCATATTTTGTCATTTGATCCATCTGGCACCCTAATTTTAGAAAACACAATAAGTAGAAGAACATTCCTAAAGGTAATTTTATCCCCCCTATCTGCTTCTTCAATAATTTCCTATGCTATAAACTTGACAAGGTTATATAATGTGCCTTTAGATATTTTCTTCACAACATGGATCCATCACTTGTTCACTTATCCCCATATCTCTTGACCATTTAATTTAGTAAGCAAGTGCACAACCATTTTGATGACAGGGTCATCGAGATTAGAAATGTACATGGTGCGCCCTCCCCATTGGTAGTTTAATGCCTTGGAATTTTTATTCACTTCATTGTCATTGTCTAAATATAAAGGGAGTTCCACCCTTGTGCTTTGAAGGACAATAAACTTTATGATCAATGTTGCGGTCAAGCACATCCTCCTCCTAGCAAAGTAAAATAAATATTCATGGACTCGCAACATAATTCATTGGTATTATTTCTCAGGATTTTGAAAATAAGGGATTTCATACAAATGAAGAACTCTTGCGTTCTGCAAAATGTGATGATCCATGTCATCATATATTGGCTTATCATTTGTTATTCTCTCCTCTATCTTCAGAATTAGTTCCATGTCAATCTCACACATGCTCATATCAGTGCGATGATTATAACCACTTAATGTCATTTTGTGCATATGTGAGATCTAATCTTGCCCCATAAGCACCCCATCCGGGTATTGCATTTTAGAGTACCACTCTTTTTGTATATCCTTAGCTATGGGTTTTTCCTTTCCCTTTCCTTTCCCCTTCAGTGATGTCGTTACTGCTTTCCTCAGCTCCCTTTTTGTGCACAAATCCAAGCTTGATATTATGACCTTGTTGTACCTTAAGTTACCCAAATTTCTTGCTTTGAATTGTTCAAGAAAAAGAATCTTCTCCCCTGGTTCACTTTTCTCCAATTTGTGCCCTAACCCTAGAAACCCTAACCAAAAAATGTACCACTCTTGTAAACAAGTTCCCACGCCATCTCGAGCTACAAAATTTCTTGCAAAGGATCTATTTGTCACTGATTCATGTCCCAAATGTGGTTCAGTTAAACAATTTTCTAGCTTGGCACTCGATTTCACAAGGGTTCGAATGATCTTCACTCTTGAAAATACACAAGTTATTCTCAAGGTAAGGTAAAAATAAATTTAGCCCGACATCCTTTTATATATTTTCAAATTTTTATTACATTAAATCCTCACCACCTACCACTATATAATAGCTTTAAATCTAATTTTTCTACTTCTATGTACTTCTTCCACTATTTCCTTTTATGCACTATAGCCATAACCTTCTGGCATGCTCATTACTTCCTACGTTGCAAACCTCCTTGCACACGCTTCTTTTCGCCATGGTAAATTTTTATCTATGCCTTATACCAAGTAGTTTACCATGCCATTGCCTACCTCACATTACATAGCATAACCATTCTTTATACATGGCTTTTCATCCTGAGAAATTTCCTTATCATCACCATCCCGCTTTCTTTGTGTGATACCCATTTTCCACTCTTCCCATGCATGCACCCTACAACTAACACACCATTCTCTTAGCATTACGTGCATATCTATATCTATTTCAATATTCCTTCAAGAACCCATCATATATCTTTTAAGTTTGAATTCCTTCCTGATCCACCCCACACTAAAATTATATGTGATCCTCTATGCATGAAATCAATAGATAGTAATAAACATCCCCCACATAAGCACACTTACTACAAAAAACAAGGAAATAAAATGACAAATCATAACAATGAATTTAAAGGAACATAGGAAAGGGAAATCTAATCTAAATGGAAATACTACCTTATTACAAATATTAAGAATATTTATTTATTGTAGGGCTTCAACCTACTCCCATTGAAGTAACCGAGAAACATGGTGCCATCCAGCGCCTATAACTGACATGCCCGTGATTCAAGTATCTTTGTTACTACAAAGGGTCCCAACCAACGCACCTTCAATTTTCCTAGGTGGCGTAAAAAATTGGAGTCATACAGAAGGGCCATATTTCCAACTATAAATGTCTTGTTCTTAATGTGTCTATCATTTCATGCTTCTGTCTTGCCTTCTAAGTATTATGGCTCCGATGCGTAATAACGCGCATTTCATCTAATTACATTAGTTTTTCAATGCACACCTCTAAGCTTGTTCATCATGCACTCCACATGTGTGTGCAATACATAGGGATGGAAACATGAATTCAACTAGTAATAAAAATTCCATGCCAAACACCAATTGAAAGGGTGTTGCCTTATTTAACCTTTTATAAGTAGTCTTGTATGCCCAAAGTATAGCTAACACTTTATCATCCCAATATTTCCTTCCAACATCACAAAGTTTTGTCAATGTTTGTCCTAAGATATTTTTAAAAGTATTTGTTATGCCATTAGCTTATGGGTGATAAGAAGTATTCTTATGGTGTGCCACCATAAACTATACCAACAAAATTCTAATTGTCTTATTTAATAAACTTTATTGTTGTAGCTATCGTGTAATCCTTTGTAGGTGTAACTTCTTCCCACCTTGTTAGATAATCTATACAAGTTATAATGTAGTGTGTACTAGTCCTGCGCATGGGTGGCGTAATAGGTCCTACAAAATCAATAGCCCACTTCTCAAAAAGTTTTGAAATCGCAATCATTCAGAGTGGAATATAATCTCTATGGCCAATTTTTCTAAGGTACTAACAATGACCACATGATTCTACATACTCCTTGGTATGCTTCTACAAGGTATCCCACCAAAGTCCAACCATTAGAATATTGCACACTGTAGCATAACTTGTGTAATGCCCTCCTGCTATGCCACCATGATCCTCCTCTAGAATGGTGTCGTGTTCATGTTCCATAACACAATGATACAAGAATTCATCACAGGCTAATTTGTATAAATCTCCAGCAATCAGCTAATAAGGTGTCACACGTATTGAAATTTTATCCTTCTCTAAGGTCTTCATTACTTTTTGTGTCATGCTAGTGCTCAAGAAGAGAGCTATGTATTCTAAATCTATAGGCATGTGGTTCAATATAAATAATTACACATCGGGCATAGTATCTTCAATTATCTTCACCTCCTTTCAGGAATTGATCTTTGATAAATGGTCAGGCCCTGAATTACTTTTACCTAGTTTGATAATAACTGTGAAGTTAAATTCTTAAGATAGAAGTATCCATCAGTAGATGTGCCCTTGTAAAATAGACCTATTGAATGAGTACTTGAGCTCCATATGATTGGTATAGAAAATAAACAGAATAGATAATAAGTACTATCTAAATTTATGTAGCATATAAATCATGGACAAGTCCTCACACTCAGCAGTTGTGTAATTATGCTTTGTGGGTTTCAACTTCCTTCTTGTAAAGTAAAGAGAATGATCTACAATCCCCTCTCTTGGTTATGCCAACACTACACCAATTTCAATACTATAGGAATCAACATGAACATGAAAGGGTTTATCTTATGAAGAAAAGTGTAAAATAGGTATAATCATTAGTCTCTCTTTCAAAATTTCAAATGCTTACTGCTATGCACCACCCCAATAAAATTTCCTTTTAGCCTTGAGTAACTCTTCCAACGGCACATAAATATTTGCATAACCTTTGATGAACTTCCTATAGTATCCTTTATGTCCCATAAATCTATACACCTCACTTTGATTGGTAGGTTCTTCTAGGCCTAAGATTACAACTACCTTGGTTGGGTCTACTAACAATCCTTCCTTATAAATGATGTGTCCCAACAAGGTGCCAAAAGGTTTAGCAAAGATACATTTCTTGATGTTCAAAGAGATGTGATCCTTGACTAAGCCATATACCATCCAATCATCTAAATATACTTGCAATAACTTGTGAATGAAATCATGGAATGCTTACACTACAATGTACGAGAATGCTGCTAGTACACTTTCAATCCAAAGGGAATAACTGTATATGAAAAACTATCCCACTTAATATTGAAAGTGGTATTTTCTTGGTCTTCTTTCACGATGTACACATGATGATAGCTTGAAAAACTGTCTGTGAAAGAATATATCTTATGCCCAAAAAGTCTTTCAAGGATTTCCTCTGTGAAAGGGGTGGAAAATGATATATGACACCTGAATCATTGAGTTCTCTTTAATCTACACAAATTATTATCCTCCCATCCTTGTTAATGCTTAAGACCTTGGGGCTTACCCATTAAGATTCTTCAACAGGCTCAATAATTCTAGACTTGAGCATTTTATCAATTTCTTCCTTCACCTTCAAGTTTATATTAGGATTCATCTTATGAGGCCACTTCCTAATTGAGTTTCAATTTTATCTTCATCTCTCCTAAAGAAGTATGCACAAATTTTAACTCATGGTAACCTTGTATAAATAAGTCCTGGAAGTACCGAAAGATTTCAATAATCTTTGTTACTTATTGTTTTGATCAATAATCACCAATAATCACCTCCTTGGGATCATCCTCATTGCTAATGTTAACCTTCTTTGTATTCATAGCAGTATGGTATGCACGTTCCTTATTGTCTATAGAACCCATTACCTTGCGCACACCTTTGGTGTGGATAACATCCAAATTTTCAACTTCCTCATTGTCAATCATATAGAACAATTTATCCTTCTCTTTTTCCTTAAAGGTGTGGCCCATCTATACTTCTTATGTCTCCTCAAGATCAAGTTCTCTAAACATATATAACATGATCTATTCTACCTTTGTACTATTCCCAATGTGATGCAATTCATTATCTACAATGCTTCATGGACCAAAGGCTTAGTAGAAAAGTAATCAAAATTTTGAATCACACCTTCAGTCATGTCTTACTAGTTTGTAATCTCCCTTTTTAACTCAATATGTTCATACCAAGTAAGTGCGCATCCATGCAGTATGGAGTAGAACTTATGTACCCATAGGGATCATGGTAAATCCTCCTAACCTTGCGTCCATAGTCTCTCACAAGTATGGATTTGATGAGAATCCAAATTCTTACCAAGAAACTCACAAATGTGTGTAGGTAAATTACTTTGAGTAAACCTAGTGGAAAAGTTGTTTCTCACTTCTCGCCACTCCAAGAGGTCATCTCTATGTGTTTCTAACCAGTGCGCTGGTGTCCTGTATAAGGTATGAACTAGCATGTTTATTATATCTCCTTCATTTGACCACTGAGTCTCCAAGACGTGTAAGAATGTATCGTGCATCTCTTCATCAGTATATCTTGGTACCTGACCTAAGCCTAAATGCCTCACCATGCATGACCTAATCATCCTAGTGACTCACCCTTTAACTTTGTGCTCGACCATTTCATACGTGTCATGCACCTAGTTATCACAAGAAACACTAGTAGTGTCACTTACAAATTTCGCATCCTCCCACCGAAGAACACCTTCTATTGATGGTTCTAGATTTTCTGGATTGCACACCATCTGTGCATAAATTTGATTAAGTTCTTATTCACTCAAAATATCAACATAAGGCTCTGCCCTCTTTTCAAACATAGTTATAATCACATGCTCATCCTTGTTCTCAAAACTGATGTATCTCTTATTAGAATGAAAATCAACATTTTTCGCATAGCACCAAGGTTGACCAAGTAACAATAGAAATTGATCTTCTTCAGCACGCTCCAATACCTCAAATTCCCCAATAAAATTGGCTTCCTAAATGATAATGGATGTATCCTTCAGTACCCCAATAGGAATTTCCTTAGTTTTTTTCCATATACAACACATTCAAAGATGGCTGTAATGTAGGTCTCCCCATTTGATTCCATGCTTCAATGGTAAGTACATTTATGTCAATACATGTATCGATCAAGATATTACTTACTAACCAACCATACATTATTGCATCCAATGTGATCTCTTTATCAAATTCATGGTCATGAGGTGGGAGATTTGTATGAATTATTTACCTCTCACACTCAAATCTGGTGCATGGTACCTTTTCATGTAACCATTCCCCCAATAGAGGAATTATATTCTTCTAACACATCATCTTATATACCTATTTTAGATCATCCATGTTCTTCTGTGGGAGCTCAACATTCTTTGCACTTTCTCTCTCATGTGTTTAATATTTTAAGAACTATATCTCACCTTGCAGGTCTCTAATGAATCCTATATTCTTTTGGTAGAATTCCTTCTAATGCATCGTGTCTAGATACTTGGCATGTATCACTTCTTCTCAGGTAATGATAGGTTTGGCCTTTAGATTCTTGTGCACATGTGCAGACTTGGCTTGCATTGTAACCAACATGGGTTATAATTATGGATTAGTCTTCTTAGGAATCCTTTGATCAACATTCATGCATTGCACCTTGATCATCTCTACATAATTGTACTTCTTGTTTTTACTCATAAGCTAATATAAATCTGGGCATTATAACTTATGCTACTTACCACACTATGAGAAAGCTTTATTTTGAGGGCAATCTCATTGGGAATGACCAAGTGATCCAAAAATGTAACAGTTTCCTCTAGCAAACCTACCTCTACCACCACTGCAACCTTAGCCTCAATATCTCTTAAAAATCCTCCATTCCTATTCTCTCCATTGTTGCGCCCTTCATTATGTTGTATTTTCTTCTCCTTGGATCCACTTGCCACACTAGTTTGACAAACTCCTATTTCAATGGTTTCATGGATGTGGTCAATTAGTCTGTAATTATCAGTGTCATGGGTATGGGAATGAAAAATATTACAATACATGGACACATTCTTCTTGATCATGAAATTTAAAAGAGGAGAGTTTTGAACATTTTGGTCCAAGTGGAAAAATTCATAATCCAGTAACATCATGCAAAAAAAATTACATGGACACCTATCTTTAGTATGCCCCTTAACTTCACAATCAGTGCACCATATACCACTACGCATCTCGTGTGTGGAGTTGATAGAAAGATTCTCTAAATATTTCTCCATGGCTGCGATCTACACCTATAAGAATGGGATCACTCCAATATCAACACTTCCAACTACCTCAGCGTGCAGAGAAACTTCCAAGGCCTCACGCAGATCAACATATGTCTTATGAGAGAGTTCTCTTTAAAAAAAGGTCAACAATCCTCCAACAAACCATTGTACATGATGACTAGGATGAATATCATAAGACAACTTAGACAACTCATTCTTAAAACACGCATCATACTCCCTCACGATTTCACATAAAACCTTCTTAATATCCTTTAGCGTGATGATGCTTTGTTGTTCAAATTCTAGAATGTGAAACCCTACCAAAAATGTAGTACACAAAGCATTATAATATACCATAGTCTGATGTGGGTCATATTTCTGATACCAATTATGTGTGTGCCCTTGTAGTGTAGTGGAAAAATAACTTGCCTTCCTATTAGAGGTTTTAATCCCCTTAGCACACCATAGTAGTTCACACTTATGCACATGATTTGATGTATCTTTAATACCCCTGTACTCTGGAAAATGGAGTGATATCTCATAGTAAACCCAAGGTGTTGACTGTAATGATTTTTGAGGTTGATGTGGGTTTTTTTGTGATGTGGGACTTGTCCACCAAATCCAGAGCCAAAAACTCCACCAGTATTTCCTCTAGGAGGTTGATTCAATCTTCCAAATCCTCTTGTTGTGGGTTGTGGTCTAGTTAATGTACTTCCTTGTGTCCCAGCTATAGTATTGGTTTGGACACCAACAGTTTGCATGGTCACAACTGCTAATGTAGTACTCCTAATGGTTTATTCCCTGACATTCTATCCTGAAAATGTGCCTGAAAATAATCCTGCATAGGTACTCCTAAATAATGGCGTCAACTGTGATGCCATAGGAACACTATTAAATTTATCTTCCAAATGCAACACAAAGTGATATCTACCTAGCTTTGTTTTCTTACTTGCACTAGCTAGTTTCTCAATGACTACATCTGAATCTAGAACACCATGCATAAGGGATAGATGGATAGGTGGGTTTTGATGCATGTATGTTGTCCTCATTCTCTCATTTGACGTGTTCTCATCTGAATCTGAAGGAGATTCTCTACCATGCTTTCCTAAAGTTGGGAGAGTCTGATGATGCAGCTCATCATCTTCCACATGAGCTTCAAAACCTTCACGATCCATCTTCCTCCTCAACTCTAGTGCCTCCTCAATTTCCATTTTTCAAACCATGTCCCTCTCTCTTGCTTCATTAAACTTTAGCCATATTTTCTCTCTCTATATTATGGCCACCATGTCTGCCATCTTTCTCCACATCTTATTATGTCCCTGCATATGGTGGGAGTTTAGCTATCCATAGGGAGGATTTCTAATCTAACTCTATAATCAAAATCTTGATGGATAAGGGTATAACGCATAAGTAATATCCTTTGGGCTCGTGAAAGAACCAAAATTCAGCCTCCTCAAGACACAAATACATAGAAATGACATACTCCAATGTATAATTACGTAACACTCCATCCCACGAATGATCTATAGCTCTAGCCCACTCCACATCTGCATCAATAAGAGTCTGGTAATATTTTTGCATCCAACGTCTCAATATAAGACCCCAACAGTTTCCTAATGCATATGCTTCCATCCACTCATACAATTATACTGGAAAGAAGCTAAAGAATTTTTCATAGATCTCATGATAAATATTGTCTTTCACCCACCGTCATGCATTGAAATCAGGTCTACTACTATATCTCTACACAAATTGATCCTGATCATCCTCTACCTAGTTTTCAATGCTCTCTAGATTCAACTGATATGCCATCTACAAACAACATCCTAGAAAATAGTTTGAAAAGAGGTCCCAATAACAAAACCAAAATGTATTCTTTTATTTCACCTAAGTGTTATGCATGCTTGCATCTCATTCAGTAAGGATGAATGCTCACCCAAAGTGTACGCAACTACCATATTCCTCTTTGGTTACACTTGTCAAGATTTTATCATGAAGATACATGGTGATATATAACTAAATGTTCATTCCATCAAACTAAACCATTGTATGCATTCAATTGGAAACACATGTAATAAGGAAATCTACAGATCATATAATAATTCAGATCAATTGCAAGAACACGTATCTATATTAAGACACATCAATGACCATAATCCATCCAAAATTATCCATTAATTCATAGAAACAAATACATAATAGGAAATTGATACATAACATCCAAAACATGTGTCCATAAAGCCATGCACACTAGTGTAACAGACAACATAACACTACTACATCACAAGTCTCTAATACAATGAAATACAACAAGTATATATAGGGGTGGGGACTTACCCTTCACCTCCCATGCTCTTCCTAACAATAGGTGTGCTAAAAAAAAGTCATGCATTAATAGTTGCATGCTTTTACAATGGAGCTAACAATAGATTATCCTATAAAAATATTTTTTTCTAACCCCAATAATAGCCTCCAAGCGTATATTTGCACTACATGTACATTCTCCAAAAATAGACAATGCTTGATTTCCAGGGTACCCTTTACATTATGTGCACTCTAAGTCTATTTTTAGGCTATCCCTGGAAAATGGATAAGTCCTCAACCTTCCTATCCTCTTGTGCAGTCCCACACATCACCCTACTCATTCTTTCACACGCTACCTCTGTTCCTATGCACTCACGTTTTTTTTAATTGTTCTAACACTTATTCATTTTTCCCCTTTGCATAATACACACTCTAAGTCTATTTTTATTTTGTCCCTAGAAAATGGCTAAGTCCTCAACGTTATTGTCCTCCTGTGCAGTTCCATGTGCAACCTTGATCATTCTTTTATGCGTCACCTTTGTTCTTGCGCGCATGCATGCATTTCTGCTTGTTCTAACACTTAGTCATTTTTCCCCTCCAATAACAATAATCTATATTCTTCTATCTCTTTTTCTATGTTTTACCCTCTATTTCCCAACTTTACAAGCATTGTAATCTTGAACAACTAAGAAAGAACTTTGTGTCTTAGATTAATGAATCCATAAAACTTTCTGTCTCTAATTTTTTAGTCTTGTTAAAATTTTGTTCTTCTTACTATTGAATGTGGATCTACTCTGGTTTATTTTGGTTAGAATCTACAAGTAATTACTCACAATATTAACCCTCTCTCTTTATTTTCCTAACTCCCTTTACCTCTCTCCAAGAAAATTTCTCCCTTGTACATTGTACAAGCACTTTACCACAAGTTTAGTGGAGTACACATGTGTAATCCCCATCCTAATGACCACCCATAATTTTATTTAATGATTAAATTAAATAAATAGGATTCTCCCCATACCCAAGAAGGAGGTACCTAGTCCCAGAGCATTTGGCAAAAACAAATTATTTCGCCAATAGTTTTTGGCGACTCTACTAGGGAACATTTTTCCCTGAATTATTGTTGGTCAATAAAAGTATGGTACTTATCAGAAGGAATATAGAAGGTTCACACATAATAATAGAGTGCGTTCAAAGGTTTGGAAGGATCAGGAAGGAATCGTGCACGAAGGATAGAGACAGATTCAGTACTTAGCCGTTTTCATGGTTATGATCTATTTTTGGAAGATGGCTTGCAGAGCACACGAATGTGATAAAGACTTGTGCGACACGCATAGGCTATTTTTGGAAAAGTGGATATCAAGCCCTTTACATGGGTACAAGTTAATAATAGAATTTCCACTGTTAGTTAACTAGAAGAGGCCTATTATTAGCACACTTGCATATGTGACTACTATTGTAAAGGCGCATGGCTATTTCTAGCATGTGACATATTTTGGGAATTAGGTAAACGGTGAAGGGAAAGAACCCACCCCTATAAATATGTATGTAGTAAGTTGTTTGAAAGACGAGAGGATAGATAGATATCGAAAGATACATATACATAGAGAGATGTATGTGTGTAGAGAATGGCATATATAGCTACTATGGATTTATGGTATTTCTGTTGCACGCATAAGTATTGATACCAATCATTTTAAGAAGCTTCTGTAAGGTTGTTATGTTTAATATAATGGAGTGTTATTAATGAATAAAATTTTTAAACATGGTTGTGACTAAGTTCTTACATGGTTGATTTCATCATGACTCTTTTTTAGTTTCATTATGCTTTAGATTTAGATCTGGAATCTACTATGTAGAATGTATGTTATTTCTAGATCTGAATGCATTAACATGTCATCATATTTACATCCTACACAAACAACTCTAAGGAGGGGTCTGGTACCTTTACACACTTCGAGTGAGTGATCAGTCTAGGCTGAGTGATGTGTCAGTGCGCCTGGGTGGTTCTTGGTAAATTCTAGGTTACATCATTGGTTCCATTTCTGGGACCTATTTTTTAGTTATTTACAGGATGGTTCACGATGAAGACATACCAATTGACTCTAGCAAGTTTTGAGGAGTGGATATATGATCTGGAAGAAGACTACGCATGGAGATTCAACACCAAATCTGAGTTTAATACACATACATGGGTGGAGAAGAATCTGTATGACTATTTGTATGAGAGCTTCTTCACTATCTTTTTAGTAGAACTGTTAGAGTGGCTGGTTGCTTATGTGTCTAAACAAAACTGGAGATACCGCACACTTGTCTGGATGCATGAATAATTTAAATCCCTTTATGATGTTGATTTAGTTTGGACGTGCATTGTGGATACCTAGTTTTGTGGTGTCTTGAATAACTATATTCTGGAGTATTCAATTTCTACATATTATTTTCTAGAGGTAGTCGAGTTTCAATTTCTATGGTATCCCAAGTGAACCTCTTTACAAGGCATTCTAATAGCAATAAATATTTTGATGGTAACCCTAAACTATGAAGACAAACCAATGGCTAGATAAACCTCACCATGTGCGTGGGCAGGAACAGGATTGGTGAAAGATGGCGGACTTATAGGAAACAAGGAAGAGGGAAGAAAGGTGGCTTAAGTATAATGAGGCACGCAAGAGGGAGATAGAGAAGCAACCTACCATTGTAGAGAAGATGGCGTTGAGGAGAGAGCTATCTTGTGAAGGATCCAGAGCATCAGGAAATCCCCCATCTGGGAAAGCATGATAGGGAACCCTCCTCGACCTCACAAGGAAGCATGCTAGTAGAAATGACCTAGGCCACAGGTGCGCATCTGAACCTACCTGGAAACCTAGCCCTTGTGCTTGGTTTTCCAGTATCTAGTACGAAAAGTAGTCAACATGATAATTTAGGCAGTAGGGGAGCAGGAGTAAGTTTGATAGTGAGCACATTGATGGCAAGGTAGATGTCTTCATTTTTGTTTGGAGGTACTTTTTCAGGCACATTGTCCACACAAAATGTGAGCGCACAGAATGTTGGATTCACTTCTGGGATTGGTACCACTTCACAAAGCATAGGGTTTTAGTATAGTACCACTGTTGGGGCATAGGAAAGTACGTATTCTAGTCCAATTTTAGCTACAGGTGAAGGATCAGGAGGCATAGGTGGTTTTAGCTCTGGTGGATTTGGTGGTTTTGGAGGAAGAGGAAACACTTGAGATTCTAGATCAGGTGGGAAAGGTCCATACCAACCCCAAGATATTTACATGGAAATGTTCCTTCATCTTCCAGAGTATAGGGACATAGAGGATGTTATTGAACATGTGCACATGTGTGAAATATTGTGGTGCACAAAAGGGATCATGACTTCTGAGTGCAAGGTAAGCCAATTTATGACTACATTGTATGGACGCGCACACAGTTGGTACAGGAAGTTTGAACTTGATCAAACTTGCATGGATTATGCAACATTGAAGGATGCATTGTTAAAAGAGTTCTATATCCATGATTTTGAGCAAAAGAGTATAAGGGTGTTCAAGGATATCAAACAAAGACACTATTGAGAGTGTCTGGGAGTATGATGCCTATTGAAAAATGCTTTTATCTAAGCTTTCCTATGATATTCATGCAAGTTAGCATGCAAAATGGTTTGTTGGAGGAATGATTACACCATTTAGAAGGGTCTTTTCACATAAGACATACACTAATCCATGAAAAGCACTGGAAGCATATTTGTGTGCTGAGCCAGTAGGGAGTATTGACACTGGAGTTAGCCCATTTTTGGAAGCATAGATTGCAACTAGTGTAAAGTAGTTGGAGAAACTATCGGAAAATTCAGGACATGAGACCCGTTCAAGGATTTTTGTGTACAGATTATGAAGTGGAAGGTCACACCAAGGATAGTTGTACCCATAGATCCATACGTTCATTACTATTTGACTATGAGATATGTCATTTGAACCATGATGCTAGCCACTACCCATTAGTACAATGCATGATAAGAAAGAATGTATCCTACTATTGTAATATATTTTAGCCCATGACTCATGATACTAAGGAATGTAGATTGATAGTTCAGATCCATGATGCTATAGATATTGGTGTGAGACAAACAAGTGTATCAGATAATTCTAAAGGCAAGAATGAGCACCAGGATCCGGATCACAATCAAGTGTGCTATGATCAGAATGAGGGGCATTTTAAAGGAGGTCGTGGAAGAGGGCATGGATACCATGGTGGATTTAGAGGATGATGCCATGGTGGTGGATGAGGTGAGTTTCCTCGTGGGACGTTCTATACATGTGGATATCCTGACCACTACAAGCACGAATGTCCCCAGAATATTACTTGTTCTTTCTGTGGAAAGAATCATAGCTATGAGGAATGCCCAGACTTATATAAGCATCTTAATAAATAACATAGGAAAGACAAAAAAGGTGCAGGTATCATTAGTATCCAACACATTGTGGAAAATCAGTGCCTAAGTTAACACCAAAACCTAAGGCATTAACTGTAAAGATTACCACATGTGCCGAAGCGACACACACCAAATAAGCATTACAGCAGAAGCCTACCATCACTAAGGAGGAAGTTATACATGCGAGGTACCCAGACCCTGCCATCAGAAGGAGGTTTATAAAGAAACCATGAAGGCCCTCATAAATATTTAGGGTGAAATACAATGTTTAAAAGAGAAATCACAGAAGATGGAATATAAGAAAGAAGTAGGGAAGGTCCCATCTAATATTGATGATGTAAGAGAGGTATGCAAAATGTTGCACCAGGAGAATATTATTCTATTATTAGGGAATAGGATGAAGGAAAAAACTCCACGTGTAAGTACTAAGAATGGATGAAATATCCTTCATGCAAATATTCCCCTTGATAGTATAGACTATGACAAGGAGATCATTCTACATGTTGTTGTGGATGGATGGCTTTTGAGCAATATATTGATTGACACACGTGCGGAGGTCAATGTTATCACCTTAGATGCATGGGTGTAGATGGGGAGACCACCATTGTAGTCATCTTCTAATGTGTTGTTTATGGCTAATCAGACTAAGGACACTCCCATAGGAGTTTTGAAAGGTGCATCCATCACTATACAAGGGACCAAATTCACTCTGGATTTTGAGGTATTAGCACTTGCAAAAGTAAACACTTTTCCAACTTTGCTTGGGCACCCTTGGTGTTACGCAAATAACACTGATTTACAGTTCAACAAAGGATACATCAGTTTTGAGAATAAGGAGGAACGAGTTGTAATCCCTCTAACATATGGGAAATCTACGACGTATATTGAGCCTTTGAGTGAGGAAGATTCAAATAGGATCTATGTTCTCACCATTCAAGACCTAGAAGTTATTGAGCCATCAAAGGAGGGAATCCTTCAGTGGCAAGATGCATAATCTATTAGTGATACCACGAGTATTGCTTGTGATAATTGGAGGGTGTGAAGTAAGAAGCATGTTTGCATGGAAAATTAGAATTTTTCTATTAGAATAATAGGTAACTTAGTACCTTGGTTTACTGGAGAAGAAGATCTTACAGTATTCCTATAGGCCATAGAGGAGTAGCGGAAAGACCAAGTTGAGAGAAGAAATATGTTAGCTTATACCCTACACTGGACAACAATGCACTGGTGGGTGGTTCATAGAGATAATCTTATGGAGTGGAATGAGATTAGGATCACTCTTCTACTTGGTTTTTCAGGAGCAACACCTACTCAAATATACACTTATCATGGTAATAAACCTATTTAGCACCACATTCAACAGTGTGAGAGACTCTGGACAGAGGGGAAGGAAACATTACCACCTTCACTCTGGGTGCACAATTTTTATTCCAATATACAAGGTTGCGTATGCGCTTGGTATGTCTATGCGGGGCTATATAGGGAAACTAGAAATTGGTAGGAATGGATTATAGGAATGGTCTAGACTTTTGACTACTTCTCTACTAAACCTCTAGTAGAAGAGGCATTAAAGGTCATAAAGTGCTTAAATATGGGAGATAGTGCAAAAGTGGAAGAACTCATTCCGGAGTTATTTGGTGAGACAACCTTAGGAGTGTGTTTTGAGGAAGAAGAGGAAACAAAATCCATGTTACTTCAACATGCTTTCTCTAAGAAAGAAAAAGGAAATATGTTCTACATAGTGGATGATGAAGAAGTAGAAAATCTGGATGTCAATCATTCAACAGGGATGTGTGAAGTATTAGATAGTGTAGATAAGAGTACATGCTCATATTATGAACCTATGAAGAAAAAGAAAGTGAATATTGGCATGAATATTGAACCTAAGGAGGCCATAGTTGGGGATTATTGGTCTGACTTTGAAGTGGCCAAAATCATTGAGTTACTATGAGACTTTGAGGATCTATTTATTAGGGTATATCATGAATTAAAAGGCATACATTAATTATTGGGAGAGATGAAGATCAAGCTTAAGGAAGGTGCATGACTGGTCAGGAAGAGACCCTATAAGATGAACCCTAACTTATGAGTTAAAGTTAAAGAAGGAATTGACAAAATGTTGAAATTTGGCATCATCAACCCCTTAGAAGAATTTGAGTGGGTTATTCCCATGGTTATTAGCATTTATAAGGATGGATGGATTCAAATTTTTTTGGATTATAGAGAACTGAATGTTGCATGTGTAATTGATCCTTTTCCTACACCTTTCACAGAAGAAATATTAGAAGGTGTTGTAGGGAGTGAAATCTATTCTTTCATAGATGGATTCTCTGGGCATCATCAGGTCAGGATTGCTCAGGAGTATCAATAGAAAACAACCTTCACCACTAAGTGGGGAAATTTCTCATATACGGTGATGCCATTCAGTTTGAAAATCGTTCCTGTCGTATTTTCGTGCATAGTTATTCAAGCATTCTAGGATTTCATCCATAACTTTTTATAGGTTTATTTGGATGATTGGAAGGTGTATGGACTTGTTAACAATCATTGTGACAATCTACGTTTAATGTTTGAAAGATGTAGATAGTTGAGTATTTCTTTGAATATCAATAAGTGTGTATTTATAACACCATTTGGTACCTTGTTAGGGCACATTATCTACAAGGATGGTTTGTTGGTTGACCCAGCTAAGGTTACAATTATAATAGGCCTAGAAGATCCTACAATTCAAAGTGAGGTGTGCAGATTCTTAGGTCACATTGGGTATTATAGAAAATTTATCAAAGGGTATGCTAAGGTTGCCACACCCTTAGAAGAATTAATAAAAGGCAAAGGGACATTTTATTGGGGAGAACCATAGTAGGGCGCATTCAAGATGTACTAAATTTTTGAAAATATGAGTTCATTCTTACCATTGTAATCGGTGATAATTTGAAAGAGCTAAGTGCGTTTGAGGTGTGAGAAGATTATTTAAGTGTAAAGAGTGTCAAATGAGACGTGGAGAGTAGATTTGTGCTCAAGAGAAGCTTGCATCCCCATTAGGGAAGGGTTTGAGCAAAGCAAAGCATTGCAAAAGAGATAGGGCATGTGATTTCAACTAGGGAACACATATTTGAGCTAGGGTTTGGGTTTTCATGTTGCAGAGGATAGAAGGTGAGCATTTGAAGTTAGAAAATTGCAAGTTATAGATGGCACCAAAGAAATCACCTACCGTAGGAGCTAAGGGAAATAAGAAAGTGGAAGTAGAGTTTGAAATTACTCCTGAGAGTAATTTCTTAGAGATGCAATACCACAAAGATGTAATAGTGGGACAAGAATGGGAGTCTCACATCTGGAAGTGAAAAATCAGTGATTACAACCACCGTACATCAGATAACAAAAAGGAGTTAGATGCGCTACTGTGTACGAAGACAAACAAGCACACAACAGAGGAAATGCCAATATATGATGATGTTGGAGAGAAGTTGCTAAAGCAAATTTGAGTTTACCAGTTAAATGAGCTCCCATACTTTGTAAATTATGAACCTTTGTACTAGTGGTTGATGAGTAGAGTACATGAATATTTTTTCTATTTCACTGGACAGAGGGTAAGGATTACTATAACGTTAATTTCAACATTGACAGGATTAAAGGGCACAAGAGTAGATCTAGATAGTGACTTGATAGATAAAGTAGAAATCCTGGAGACAAAGAAGGAGTTAGGATATACCAAGGGTCCGCGTGGGATGGATATAGATAAGTTAAATAAGTACCTAGTGGTACAAGTAGCTACACAACTAGTGAAAAAATTGAATGATCAAGGGAGGTGGTCATAGGTGAAGACAATATGGCTCCATATCGTAAAGAATATGTCTCAGGGAGTCATCTATAATATTACAGGCTATGTTGCGGAGACCATAATTGAGGAAACACACACCTGTAACGTGATCCTACTAGATTTGGTATTTATGGAGATAAAATTTCTTGATGGGCCAAAGGAAAAGATTTGGGAGTACCCCAAGGATAATAATTCTCTTATAGAAATATTTGAAAAATATTTGTGCGATGGGTGAATGAGTGGGCCATTCAAGAAAAGGGTAGAGATGTGGTATGATAGGCTTTGAGCAGCATTCAAGGAAGAGTGGCACATTCCTAAGGAGTTGAATTTGGTGGTGAGAAAGGAAGTGTAGTTTGCAGTGTACCAACACTTCAGTGTAGCGCACTTCTCAATGAAATATAGAACTTGGAGCCCCTGGTGTAAGCTGCCATATTCCTTCACAGTGCGCTACTTTTAGGCATCAGTCCAACATTTTTCCAGATGTGCACCATTTGAACTTCATTGCAAACAAGGTGGACTATGACTACCACACATTAAGGAATAATTATGTGTATCCAAGATGGAGTGCCTATATTGAGAGGCTAATTTTGGATATGATAAGCATGAATCCTATGAGTGTGAAAATTGGTGACAGTGGAGCCATGCTTGTGTACCTTCAACTTAAGCCTAAGTTGGAGGGTAATAAGTATGTAGAGAATGAATTCATGCTCCCAAGACCGCTAAAGGGTAAGAATATAATAGATAATGTGCCAACTCCACAACTTGTAGAGACTATAGTGGTGGATGAAGAGGAGGATAAATGAGAAGATAGTGGTGGCATGGAGCATAGAGGATGAAGGAAGCTTACAGATAAGGTATGAATTGAGCACGTGACCACTCCACCCTAGGTACAAGAAGAAGGTGATGAAGACTTCTATGCAGTCTAGGGAGAGCACCACTTCAAAAGGGTATTTAGGAGAACAAGAACCCAAGGTGCTACTCCACAATTAGTTTGTAGATCACCACAAATCTCCCCTCAGAAGGAGACAATTGGGAGAAAAAGGAGGAAGTTGAGACTGGGTGAGGAGGTAGAGGAGTCTTCAGAAATCACACCCAAATATCCTACACCACTAGAGGATGTGGAAGAGCTGCGAGATGAAGAGATGAAAAATTAAGATGTGAAGAATGAAGAAGAAGGGGAAAAGGAAGGAGAAGCATGAAAAGATAATGCTCAGGAAATTGAAGATCTAGCTCCAAATCTTGGCAATCTAGTGATAAGGGGCCAAGAACTAATAGAAAAAGTGGGGAGTATATTGTTCTGTCTTTCGGCTATGCTGAGGACACAATCAAAATTTTATGTAACCGTTTTCAAAACACAGTGACCCCTAAGGGGTTATATGTATGGGAGATGATGGATGAGAATATGGCCACCATCCGCACAAGGAAGCAAATATCTTGGTCTATGCACACTCACATAGATGAGCCAGAATTTGATGTATGTGAAGATTCATGTGTTTCAAGAAGGTTGAAGAAGACACCTCTAGAAAAAAACATTATAGTAAAGCCTACTGTTATGTTAGATGAACAAATAGGTAATGCCTTAGTGAAGGTATCTACAGAGGTAGCAAGGAGGAATGTGGATAAACATACAATAATTAGGGTGCTAAGGGAAGAAATCAAAGCCAAGGATGCAGAAATAGAGAGCCTAAAAAGAGAAAAGGACTTGGAGCAAAAGAAGAATGACGTATTTGTTAGAATGGTAGAAGAGCTCGAAGACCAAGTCTTGAGAGTGAGACCACACTTGGAGTCCAAGGTACCTAAACATTTTCCTTCGAATTTGCATTATATGTGTACCTTGGTGGATTTGGTGATTGAAGATGGACCTATGCACATGCCAACACCAAAGGACCCTGACCAAGAAGTAGAGTGAGTGAAGGCTTCTGTGATAAGGAAGATTTCATCTTATAAGGCATAATTCCAAACATTGTAGGAAGAGCTGAGGAAAGTAGACCAGGCATTGAATATTTGTACAGATCTAGAGGTGGTCATAAGGATAAGGACCATGGTAGAGGACAATGAATTCCTAAAGGCAATGAAGGATGAAACACTGGGGTGTGCGGAGAGGTTGACATTGGTAAAGCAAAAGGGCAAGGCCCTTGCAGCAACATAGGAACCAAATAAAGAAAGGTTAGATGAATTTGGAAAGCTTATAGCACAGAAAATGGATCTTCTAGAAGGAAGAATGTCTGTGATGTCTAACATCATGGTGGTATTACATAATGAGAAGGAGGAAATCACCCAAGATGAGCTAGAGTATATTACGGTAGATATCCCATTAAAAGTAGAGGCCGCAGTGAATGAGTGGCAGACATTAGAGGCAGAAATAAAAGAAGAATATCTAGAATTGATTCTTCTGGTTGAAGAAGAGGATGTTGTAGAGTAAAGTAATTCTTTTGTACATCAAATTATTTACATTCTTCCATTCATATTATTTATTCATTAAACATTCAGAGGAAACCATTGCTGGGGTGGCAATGTAGTTAGTGTGGGGTAATGTTGATCAGTCAAAGTATGGTACTTAGAAGAAGGCATACAGAAGGTTCACGCGGAATAAAAAATGCATTCAAAAGTGTGGAAGGATTGGGAAGGAATCTCGTGCGAAGTATAGAGAAAAATTTGGGACTTAGCTGTTTTCACGGTTATGATCTATTTTTGGAAGATGGTGTGCAGAGCACACAAATGGGATAAAGACTTGTGCGACATGCATAGGCTATTTTTGGAAAAGTGAATATCAGGAACTTTGCATGGGTACAAGTTAATAATAGGATTTCCACTGTTAGTTAACTAGAAGAGGCCTATTATTAGCCCACTTGCATGTGTGACTACTATTATAAAGGTGCATGGCTATTTCCAGCATGCAACCTAGTTTGGGAATTAGGTAAATGGTGAAGGGAAAGACCCCACCCCTATAAGTATGTATGTAGTAAGTTGTGTGATAGACAAGAGGATAAATAGATATCCATAAATTCATATACATACAGAGATGTATGTGTGTAGAGATAGGCACATAGAGCTACTATGGAGTTATGCTAGTTCTGTTGCGCGCATAAGTATTGATACTAATCATTATAAGGAGATTCTGTAAGGTTGTTATGTTTAATATAATGGAGTTTTTTTGCTGAATCAAAGTGTTAAACATGGTTGTGACTAATTTATTACATGGTTGATTTCATTATGACTCTTGTTTAGTTTCATTACGCTTCAGATCTAGATTTGGAATCTGCTCTGTAGAATGTATGTTATTTATGGATCTGAATGCATTACTTTGTCATCATTTTTTACATCCTACATAAACAAATCTAAGGAGGGGCCTGGTACCTTTGAACACTTTGAGTTAGTAATCAGTCTAGGCTGAGTGATGTGCCAGCATGCCTGGGTGGTTCTTGGTAAATTCTAGGGTGCATTAGTTACTCTTGTGTAGTGTTCACCTGCTCACAAGTAGAGAAAGAGGCCTTTTCTTCCGCTAACCAAGAAAATAACTTGAATCCCCAAGTGGTGACTCTACTAAAAAAACAACAAAAGGAGGATCATCATTCCCCACTATTATACAATCCATCAAGAATAATCCTGAGGCTACCTCAACCAAATTCATATTTCCTTCTCCAAGTAAGTACAATGTTTCTCCTGTTGATAAAATAGTTTCTACCTCTGCTTCTCTTGCTTCTAAGAATGCATATCATACTCATATTAAGGCTATCATTACTCCTAGTGTGCCTAATAATTTCTCATCCTTTTACATCATTGACCATGTCAAGAAAGACAAAGTACAAATTTATGAGTCTCAGTACTTGAGAATCCACCCCAATTAGTTTAATAAACTTGTCCAATTTATTAAAGGAGATAGTTCAAACTTGTGTTTTAAAAATTACACTTCCAAAGAACCACTTCCCATTCATCATACTAAACCTTCTCAAATCCTTTTTTCCTTAACATCCTTGTCTTATGAGAAGGTGAAACCATTTTACATCTCTATGTTGATTGATGGGTAAAAACTAAGTAATTATATCATTGAATCTGGTGCCTTTGAAAATGTCATGTTGGCCAAATTTTCCAAAAACCTCAGTCTCACCCTCACCCCTGCTACTAAACATTTTCATTATGTGGAAATCAAAGAATTAGATCTCACTGTACAGATCAAATATTCCCAAGTAGTATTGTAGATTATCTCGACAAGAAAATCAAGATGAAAATACTTATGGTACATATTCCATCTTTGTATGGGATGTTGCTAAGTTGGATTTGTTGTTGGGAGGTTGGTGGATACATATAGATGGATTAGTCATATACCACCATACTTTTCAATGATAAAATGAAGAGTCTCCTCTAGATAATAAAAATGAAATATATGGTTAAAAAATAAATGACCCAAGGGCATACATTCTATACCAAGATTCAAGGTATGATTTTTTTTTTTCATAACTTCATAGAAAGATGTTGAGTTTCCCATGTTGATGGATGAGCACCCATGTGTGAAAAAACTATTTGAGAAACAACATGATGACTTGATGGATTTGGAATTGGATGGTGTGTACTTCTCATTGAGTATGGATGCAAGTTCTCTACTTGGTCATGATAAGGATTATGGATGTCTTAACCTACAACTAAGAAATCTCAAGATGATAAGCAATGTGGTTCATGAAGGAAAAATGACATAAATTAAATCCATATAGACACTAAATCACACACTTTTTGTATTTATCTATTCTTGATCACATACTACTATTCATATTATTCCTAAGTAAGAAAAGTACTAATTAACAACTGTCTTTGGCCTCTTTTCTTGCCTTTTGGTTTTCTTCTTGGTCTTACACCCTTTCTTTCCTAGTTTGTCTTTTCATACTTCGACATTTCTGACTCTAGATACTAGCACCTAGCTAGGACATCTATGCCTAGGCACCCCATCCCCTTTGGGCACCCCTAACCTCTTTATACTTTGCTCACATATTTTGGGTCTCTTCTAGATGTTTGAGCATCTAATTTATTACTAGTTGGACTTTTAGTGGTTAATTATGAAATTAAAACAAGGGATTTATATAAATACAAAGCTATGTGATCATAATAAAGGACCAAACATTAAGCATATACTATCTCCACCTAGGGTTGCATAGAAAGGCATTACAAGAACATTCAAGCATCCATCTAGCATTCACACAAGGGACATGAGACTGCATTTTTCTACATACACTTCATAAGAGGGAAAATTCATTTGTCCATGCACACATCTACTTAAATATTTTACATCTATCTAATTTCAAGTGTGACTCACACAAGATCCACCTAGGGCATGATTCTACACACACACGCAAAACTACATGGAGTCTGAAATCTAGTGTAGTGCCCATATCATAAGTTCAATTAGTTGGGTGACTACTTGGGTCAGTCTGAATCCCTATTTGCATCTTTTTTATTTTTATGATTTGATGTGTTTTGGTGTTTTATAGGTGTTATTTCTTATTACAGGTTTCAGGCGAATAACAACGAAGTACAATGACATACATGTGATTAATGGTGACATCTAACAAACACCTTCCAACCCAGTGAAGTTGTTTTTTTGAGGTTCTGAGAATTCAAAGGCACCGAGAGGAGGTCTACAACACCCCAGGAACCTCTGAACCTATCACAACACCCCAATCCAGGAAGATCCTACACTCACAAAAAATTCTAACCTCAGGTGTGACACTTCCCTCCTCTTTTTCATCAGTTCATTAGCTCGACACTGTTTAGGATTATTTGTGAACTAGCTAAGTATTCTATCATTTCATTTGTAACTAGGGTTTTTCAACTTAAATTACTTATTTTATTGGGTAAAATATGTGATTAATCATTTATATCATAGAATTTGTACATATTTAGATTTAGCATCTATTTATTCAAATATTTTCTTAATCATTTGGTGAACCCTACGCTTGATTCCACCTTTGCTTCTCGGAGTCTTGTTTTATTTTCATCATGGTTGTACCCTTCACTGATGATGATCTTCATGACCTAAATGCTCATCTTATTGAGCATCCTCAGGATCTAGACCTTCTTTTATTCACTTCTCATGAGGAGGCCACCAATATTTTGGAGCTTAATGTACCATCATCCATCCCCACTTCCATGACTATCGTTACTCAACTGCATTCATCCACTCTTCTGCCTACCTCTATTATTTTTATTTTTTCCCCTACTCCCACCAACCATTTCACTCCACATCTTGTTTCTCACATGTGGTAAGTATCTTCCACCAGCACTCAGGAATGATCCTCTCTTTATCTAGATCTTTAAGTTTAAATCCATAAATTACAACAAGCTACTTCTCATGCATCTCCATCTCTAAATTCCACTTTGTTACTTCATACTCCTTTCACACCCGTCATTTCTACTTATGCACTTCCATTTAATTACATCACTCCCAAGATCCCATTTTCAATGATCATGGTGACCCTCAAGTGAATCTCAGATAATTTCATGTGGCATGTCTAGATTTTGTGGAGGATCATACTCTTTTAGCTAAGCTCTTTCCTAGAAGTCTTTATGATTATGCAATGTGTTGGTTCTATGATCTACCTGTCCACTCGGTAACATATTTTACACATTTAGCCAATGATTTTATCTCTCACTTATTTATTAATATCAACTTTAAGATATCATATGCTCAACTCACACAACTTAAACAAGGATCTAATGAACACCTAGCAGATTATGTCTTGTGATATAAGAACAACTTATCTAATATGTCTAATGTACTCGCGGACTCTAAGGTAGTTTTATTTTACCCACAACTACACAAGGTGCACTAGTACATCACCCAAGAAAATGTTGAGCATTCACCCAAATCATGAAAGGGTATCAGGTCCCTCTTTTATGGCAGCTTTGTCAAGAAGTTATCATGATCATAAAAATATTCCAGATCTATAACAGATAATCAAGTATATTTCATAACATAAACTAGATCTATATCTTAACCATATGTAAGATTAACTCATACCAGAATCAAGATTAAATTTACCATGCATGGAATAGTAACAGATGTGTCAACAATAAATATCTAGCCATAAAGATCCATTATATTAATTGATGTAAAACACAAAAGCTTCATACATACTTAACAATGTCACCATAGGTTACACGCGCTCAAGAACCAACATCATAACCTTACAAAATATAGATGATGATGCCTAAACCATGCAAATCAATACATATATAGGGGTGGGAAATTTCCCTTTGGCTCACCTTTTTTCTTCCTCACATAATAGGCTGTTAGGAAATAAGGGATAAAATATGTGGAATGAGTCCCTCACAGAATCGTAACAGTAGAAACTAATATGCAGAAAATATTACAGATATGAAATAAAAAATGCAGAATAAAAATAACACAACACAAAGAGACAATATTTAACATGGTTCACCCAATTTGGGCTACGTCCACCAAGAATCACTTGCTCATATTTTATTACAAGCCACCGCTCTCTCAATACAATACCCAGATCTGTTTGGAGCTATGCTCAACAAACTCTACAGTAATTAACACCTGAATTCATACACATATGTAATGTTACATTCTACCCTACCATATGCACAAAACCACATAAGTAGATAACTGCTTAAGCAATTTTTACAAAACCGTGGGTATCAAAACCCATGGGAAAAAACCATCCCATAAACCTATAGGTCAAATATCTTGCCCACATGAGAAAAAACACATTTCCTGGTATATCGGGCATGTTTTGTTTCGAGGCCAAATTTTTTTTTTCAGGTAGTTGTGCCTCCGATCCGCTGTGAGACATACTATGGAAGAGTGTACAGTACTCTTAGTGTATAGCCTTTAACACTTTCATACATGAAAACATGCTCCACAACCTAATAATCTCCCACCTGGAGACTAATTTTCCTCTGAGCAAGCTTCTCAACCCTTCACTAGTTTCCATGTGAAGACCAACCAAAGCTAAACACAACTTCAATTTTTCCCCTGTGACTACCTTTTTCATCATGTCTATAGGATTCTGACTGGTATGAATCTTCTCTAGCATCAACTTCTCTTCCTCCAAAATTTTCCTGATAAAATGGTACCTTAATTGTATATGCTTCATCCTAGAGTGGAAAGAAGAGTTCTTAGCTAGGTGTATAGCACTCTGACTATCACTATGAAGCTTTCCTTCCTCCTGCTTATGCCCTAACTCTTCAAGAAATTGTCCATAACCAAATTATTTATTTTCTTGCCTTTATGGTAGCAACATACTCAGCCTCCATGGTTGACAAAGCCACCAACTTTTGTAGTCATGAAATCCAACTTACTATTGTCCCACCTACAGTGTAAACATAACCTATCGTGCTCCTTCATGTTGTCTACATCTCCAGCCATTTATGAATCTACATAACTACACAAAGTGGCGTCTGATCCGATTGTAGCACAAAAATTGTCCCCATGGTCCCTCTCAAATACCAAAGGATCCACTTTACTGCCTGTACCAGTGATCTCTACCTGGATCACTCATAAATCTACTCACCACTCTCACTACATGAGCAATATCAGGCTTGGTGCACACCATGGCATACATCAAACTTCCAACTGACTAATGAGTAAGGTACCTTAGTACATCCAGTTTCTCTCCTGCTCTATCTTAGGACACTGCTCCTTTGATAACTTGAAATGGCCTGCCAAAGGAGTCCCAATCGATTTAGCATCCTACATATTAAACCTCTCTGAGACCTTCTTAAGGTACTCTTTAAGACATAAAATAAGCTTTCATTCCTTCCTATCCTGAGATATCCTCATACCAAGGATTTTTTTGGCTTCCCCCAAATCCTTCATAGGAAAGGATTCACTTAGTTGTTTCTTGAGTACTTTTATTTCCTGCATGTTTTTACTTGTAACCAACATGTCATCCACATACATACACATGATAATATAACTGCCATCCTCAAATTTCTTTGTATACACGTAATGGTCAGAATGACATCTAATATAACCTTGCTCCATCATGAAGCTATCAAATTTATTATATCATTGACGTGGAGCTTGTTTCAAGACATACAAGCTCTTCTTCAGTTTGCACACCATCTCCTCTTTACATTTTACCTCATAGCTCTTTGGTTGCTACATATATAGTATCCTCCTCCAAATCACCATGGAGAAATGTAGTCTTTACATCAAGTTGTTCTAAGTACAAGTCTTCTATCTACAACTATTCCTAAGAACAGTTCTAATAGAAGTCATTTTTACTATAAGAGAAAAAGTCTCATCAAAATCTATACCTTTTTTCTGTGCAAACCCCTTGACCTCCAATCTGGGCCTTGTATCTTTTCTTTCCTCCTTTCTCTTTGAATCTGATATACCCACTTTTTTTGTAATGCTCTTTTTCCTTCGGGTAGCTTCACCAAATCCCACGTTTGGTTCTCCATGAGAGCCTGATGCTCATCATCCATAGCTTGCTTCCACTTCTTCCTGGCATCTACCTACATTGTCTTCATCAAATCTCTTTGACTATGCACTATTAGTGAGTAATAAATAATAAAGTGAAGGAGAAAAATTTTCAGGTTTTCTTCTTACCCTAGAAGACCTCCTTAATATAGGAGTTTGGGGTTCCTGTTGAGGAGGTTCTTAAAATTATTCATATGTCACTTTCCCATCCTGGAAGATCCTCTACTGTTACATATTCTTTCTTGGATTCTTCCCATGTTTTTTTACAGCTGCTGCTTATACACGCCTTTCTCATTAAAGACCACATCCCTAGATCGAATGATTTTCTTATCCTTAATACTCCAAAATTTATATCCAAAGTCATCACCACCATAACCAATGAAATTACATTTTTATGATTTAGCCTCTAGCATGGTCCTATCATCCTTTTATATATGGAAAAACACCTCACATCCAAAGACTCTAAGAAATGAATAATCAACTTTCTTACCATACCAAGCCTCCTCGGGTATGCCTCCATCAAAGGCACTTAAGGGTCCTCTATTTATCAAGTACACAACTCTGCTCACCGCTTCCACCCAAAAATAAAGAGGCAGTCCTACATGTAACCTCATGCTCTTAGCACGTTCCATTATTGTTCTATTCATCCTGATGACGGTCGTCAATCCTTGCTATTAATAATGTCAATCCGGGTTGGTGTCTAAAGGTTGTATGCATTAAGAGAAGAATATCTTGGAAAGCATCTCCCTTAAACAAAATCCAAACTTGCATAAATTAAAAGCACACATGCAGAAATTTAATGCTCACTTGCAAAAATTGAAACACACTTGCATAAATGAAATCACACTTGCAAGAATAAAACACACTTGCATAAATTGAAATTTTTGAATTGAAAATAAAGGAAAGAGGAAAAGAAACCTACAGGTTCATAAAAGAAATTACATAACATAAAAAAATAGAAATTTACAACAAAAGGAAAACTGCATGCCCAAGCTTTCCATAGTGCCAGTTTACTATCTTGTTTTTGAATTTTGATGTTTCCCAATCTTTCAATTTTTCATGGCTTCCTTTATTCTTCTGTCTCCCTCTCATTTCCACTATTAAAGAATTTGTTGAAGAAGAAGATTCCCCATGATTTTTATTTGCATTTCCTCACTTAGAATCACCCCTAAAACATCCTCAAAATTCAATTTTGAATTAGCTAGAAGTGAGTTGCTTACCGCCATTACCAGGCTATTCCAACTCTTAGGTAAAGAGCAAAAAATTAATAAAGTCCAAACTTTTTCATCAAATTATATTGTAACTAAAGATAGCATAAGTACAATTGTATTAAAATCATTTAAATGATTTGATACCGAACTATTCTCAGACATCTTCATATTAAACAACTTTTTCATTAAAAATATCTTATTAAAGGTAGATGGTTTTTCATACAACTTCCCTAATGCATCCATCAGTTCTTTTGTAGTCTTTTCCTTTGAAAAATTAAATAATACGAAAGATGCAAGATACAACTAGATTGTCCCAAGTGCCTTCCTATCCAAAAAATCCCATTCTGCATCCATCATGCTTGAGGGTTTGTTCACCTTCTCAGATATCGGAATATAAAGATCCTTGTGATAAAGGTAATCTTCCATCTGCATCTTCCAAAAACTGAAATTATGCCCATTGAATTTATCAAACCTTGATCTTCCATCATTTTTCATAGCTCCCACTCAAGCTAAAACTTTCCTTGTGATTCAACACTTTAGCAAACCAAACCAAACTCTGATACCAATTATTAGGTAATAAGGGATAAAATTTGTGGAACAATCCCTCATAGAATCGCAACAGTTGAAACTAATATGTAGAAAATATTACAAATCTGAAATAAAAGTGCATAATAAAATAACACAACACAAAGAGACAATATTTAATGTGGTTCACCCAATTTGGGCTACGTCCACCAAGAATCATTTGCTCATATTTTATTACAAGCCACCACTCTCTCAATACAATACCCATATCTGTTTGGAGAAATGCTCAACAAACTCTACATAATTCACACCCAAATTCATACACATCTGCAATGTTACATCAACCCTAAAATATGCACAAAACCACATAAGTCGACAACTACTTAAGTAGTTTTACAAAATCGTGGGTATTAAAAAACCATGGGCCAAAACTAATCCATAAAAATATGGGTCAAAAATCCCACCCATATGAGAAGAGTACATTTCCCAAAATATCGAGTACATTTTCTAAACCCTAGAGAGAATACATGAAGAGTGTATAGTAATTTTAATGTACAATCTTCTACACATGAAAATAGGCTCCACAACATAACATAGGCTGTATGCTAAGAATAGTTATGCGTTGCTATAAGATAACTAAAAAATAATGTAATATTTCCTAATAATAGATCTGCTACAACTAACTCTTAGTTCACATCCTATTATTAGCTTAGAACTATACATGTCTCTTGGTATTCCCCTTATCCCAAAATAGACCTTGCTTTGCAAGTCTTCATGTTTTAACCTTATCTCCAAAACCTTTCTTAGTCGTCACTCCAAGTCTATATTTAGATCTACATCCCAAAACTAGCTAAGTATTTAGTCTGTCTCTTGCACACATTCATATTTTACTTCAGTGTGTTAACTTTTTTCTCCTCATGTGTGTATCCTCACGTGCCTTTATTCTACAATTCCTCTTGTACATGCTAACCTTTTTTATCAGGGAATTAGTCATTTTCTATGCTCAACAGTACCCCACACTTGATTCATTTTCACCCCCAACAATGGGTAATCTAACTTATCCCTACAAGAATAAATAATCTTACAATCAAAAGGAATAAAATAATATCTGTCGTCGCTAAAAATAAAATAATTTTTTCACTGTGTAAGAAGAATGGGAAAATCCTTATTCAAGGATGCCTAAATTTCATTCCATCCTTCCACTTCACTCTGTGCTTTCTTGAACAAATCCCCTATCATGGAACTGAATTCTTCAAATGTTAAATCTTCACCCTTGGCCTTGAATGTGTCAACCAAATTTTCCAATTGTTTTCCCATGTCTATCAATGCATCCATTCTATGTGTTACCTGGGAATACAATTCTTTGAGCTTATTTTTTATAGAGGTCCTAAATATATCAATAGTATCACTCTTATTTTTGAGCTCTGGAAGGATCTTATCTCATTCCACCCAATTGTCCTTGTTCTTGGCCCAAAACTGCTGTAAGTCTGCGTCATGAGTGGCAACTAACACACCTGCCACCCGATCCCTATCTTCACATTTGTCATAGACAACTTCGACCATATGAGCCATGGTCTTTATTGATGAAAGAATCTCAGTGTATTGAGTTATGGTTTCCTCACTTTTTTCCTTCTCCTGCTGCTTAGGTCATGCCATAACTTATTCCACAAACTCCAGAGCTATGGGTTGCTTTCTGTATTGTGATCATGTGTGTTAAATCCTCCAAACAGTGGAGAGCTAATTCATACTTATGTGGAGGAGGATCTAGTTCTGGGTGTGCTAGTATGATCGAATATGTGATCAACTCTGATTTTTTATATACCTTACACAATTTTCCCTTTTCCTCCCTTAACTCGACCTTTACCTGTGCAACCATGTGCTCTTTTCCGTTTATTTCCTTCTCTCTCTTAGTAATTTCTTTATTATTTTCTTCTACCTCCTTTTTGAGTTCCTTGATTCTATCATTCCTCCCAAATAATCGAGCCTCTACTTCTGTTGATACTTTATTCAGTGCATTACACACATGTTCATCAGTTACCTGTTGAGAATCCATTATTGGATTCACCTCCTTAGAGCTAGGTGAAACATGTGTGTCCTAGTAACAATCTTGTATTAAATTTGAACTCAGGCTCATCAACATGGGCCTCAAAGGTCTAGGATAAAATCTTTCTTGTGCACGGGAATGCACTTTCCCTGTCAAAGGATGACCAACAAAAGATTTGGTCCATTGGTATTTGTACTTTGGTAACGAGCATGTAATACCTTATTGGGATCTGCATCATAGGACATAGTAGGTCTCTACTGGGTGGACGTGCGTCTGCCACTTGTGCGCGCACCCTTTGGAAAACCTACCTCAAAATATTTTTCCCCTCCTCGAATCCCACCTTTCTCCTTTTCTTCATCCTCTTTAGCCCTACGCTCCAGTTCTTTTTTGACCAATTTTTGTATGTTACTTGCTACTTCCTTTTCCACAACGGTCTCCAAATCTTGTCCAGAAAGATGTGAAGATTCATGCACATTTGTTCCAACTTCTTCTTCTCCATCCACTTATACTTCTCTAACTTCCTCCGAAGGTTGCAATCTTCTCCTCATCAGATTCATGCACATTATACATGGGGGGGTCCTTCTCAGGGTCTTGTTCTTCCTCCTCCCCCTCTATTTCTTTGTTCTTCAAGGTCTCCATTTCTTCAGAGTCAGTCCTTCAAACTACCCTTAGCTTTGTTCTTCATTGAAGAATTTTATTTTACTAGGGACCTCTTCTTATGAGTATATAGTAATTTTACATGCACCTATTTCCTTTTTTCCTTGTAACATGGCCTTCATGCGCACTAGGTGTCTGTCTTGTTGTAGGAGTCTCTTTTTTATATCTATTCTTTGTTTCCCACCTTATTCCTCCCCACAAGGGGACCTTGGGTATACTTACATCATCCTCTAAGTATGCACCCTATTCAAACTTTGGCCACAAATGAATATACACCCTTGTTGTTGTAGACACTAAAATTAGGTCACACTCCCCCTTCGTCCCTTGACATATAAGCCCCCCTTTATTACATCTACCTAGCCATGACCCCCTTCACCCTACTAATATTAATTTAATTAAATTAATGTGTTATCCTCACTATATTTATTATTTAAATAATACCTACACATATAGTTCACTTAGACACTTCACCAAGCTAACTCAACTTAAGACCTATTCTTAGCAAGTTACCATAACTAACTAAGACTTACCCAAATCCTAAAAATCAATGCCTACACTCCCTCTAACCACATTCCCACATGCTCACAGCAAGCTCCTAGTCTAATCCATGGGATAATGACACAAGATCTGAGGAAATCAGGAGGATCTCCCTAAGTTTAGTAAACCTAGAAAATCCTGTCTTAACCGACGTCGGTTTCCCCTAACCATCGTCGGTTAATCCGGACTGCCGTCAGTTACCCCTTTTAACCCAAAACAACATTATTTCTCAAGGTTGGAACTTAGAAGTTAGAGGTTGGAAAAATTGCAAGAAATTGGACAAGCAAGAATGACATCTCATAGAGATAACACATCTTCAAAGAGCCAATTCCAACAAGAACTGACATCCAAGGAAGGAGATTGAGCATCTTCTCCTACACAGCCATCCCAGCCACCTTCAGAACTATCCAAGTAAAAGAGGAGTGTGCATGCAGCCCATGTAGAAGATTTTTTTCAATTGGTGATCACTTATAGCCTTCAAACCCATCATTAGCACCTCCATCCATCACACACAAGCCTTTAGGAACAAAATCCAAGTAATTACAGTATCATGCTTTCCTGGTTATTTCATTTCATCATTGTTTTATCACCCATTGTTTATCTTGCTCCTTATTGACCATCTCCAACAGTTTGTATCTCCATAGACCCATCAAAACCTCGTAAAAAACCTATTCCAATCACCCAATACCTCGTCTTGATCAACCAAATCCTTTGTGTAATCACAAAGGAGACTAAAAGCCCGTTCTGTGACATTTCCAGATCTCACAGTAACAAAAAACCATGCGCGTTGGTTTAACCTAAAACTGCTGTAAGTCTGCGTCATGAGTGGCAACTAACACACCTGCCACCCGATCCCTATCTTCACATTTGTCATAGACAACTTCGACCATATGAGCCATGGTCTTTATTGATGAAAGAATCTCAGTGTATTGAGTTATGGTTGCCTCACTTTTTTCCTTCTCCTGCTGCTTATGTCGTGCCATAACTTATTCCACAAACTCCAGAGCTATGGGTTGCTTCTGTATTGTGCTCATGTGTGTTAAATCCTCCAAACAGTGGAGAGCTAATTCATACTTCTGTGGAGGAGGATCTAGTTCTGGGTGTGCTAGTATGATCGAATATGCGATCAACTCTGATTTTTTATATACCTTACACAATTTTCCCTTTTCCTCCCTCAACTCGACCTTTACCTGTGCAACCATGTGCTCTTTTCTGTTTATTTCCTTCTCTCTCTTAGTAATTTCTTTATTATTTTCTTCTACCTCCTTTTTGAGTTCCTTGATTCTGTCATTCCTCTCAAATAATCTAGCCTCTACTTCTGTTGATACTTTATTCAGTGCATTACACGCATGTTCATCAGTTAACTGTTGAGAATCCACTATTGGATTCACCTCCTTGGAGCTTGGCGAAACATGTGTGTCCAGTAACAATCTTGTATTAAATTCGAACTCAGGCTCATCAACATGGGCCTCAAAGGTCTAGGATAACATCTTTCTTGTGCATGAGAATGCACTTTCCTTGTCAAAGGATGACCAACAAAAGAGTTGGTCCATTGGTATTGTACTTTGGTAACGAGCGTGTAATACCTTATTGGGATCTGCATCATAGGACATAGTAGGTCTCTATTGGGTGGACTTGTGTCTGCCACTTGTGCGCGCACCCTTTGGAAAACCTACCTCAAAATGTTTTTCCCCTCCTAGAATCCCACCTTTCTCCTTTTCTTCATCCTCTTTATCCCTACGCTCCAGTTCTTTTTTGACCAATTTTTGTATGATACTTACTACTTCCTTTTCCACAACGGTCTCCAAATCTTGTCCAGAAAGGTGTGAAGATTCATGCACATTTGTTACAACTTCTTCTTCTCCATCCACTTATACTTCTCTAACTTCCTCTGAAGGTGCAATCTTCTCCTCATCAGATTCATGCACATTATACATGGGGGGTCCTTCTCAGTGTCTTGTTCTTCCTCCTCCCCATCTATTTCTTTGTTCTTCAAGATCTCCATTTCTTCAGAGTCAATCCTTCAAAATACCCTTGGTTTTTTCTTCATTGAAGAATTTTATTTTACTAGGGACCTCTTCTTATGAGTATAAGTACTTTTACATGCACCTATTTCCTTTTCCTTGTAACATGGCCTTCATGCGCACTAGGTGTCTGTCTTGTTGTAGGAGTCTCTTTTTTATATCTATTCTTTGTTCCCACCTTATTCCTCCCCAAGGGGACCTTGGGTATACTTACATCATCCTCTAAGTATGCACCCTATTCAAACTTTGGCCACAAATGAATATACACCCTTGTTGTTGTAGACACTAAAATTAGGTCACACTCCCCCTTCGTCCCTTGACATATAAGCCCCCCTTTATTACATCTACCTAGCCATGACCCCCTTCACCCTACTAATATTAATTTAATTAATTAAATTAATTAATGCTGTTATCCTCACCATATCTATTATTTAAATATCTTATTTAAATAATACCTACACATATAGTTCACTTAGACACCTCACCAAGCTAACTCAACCTAAGACCTATTCTTAGCAAGTTACCATAACTAACTAAGACTTACCCAAATCCTAAAAATCAATGCCTACACTCCCTCTAACCACATTCCCACATGCTCACAGGAAGCTCCCAGTCTAATCCATGGGATAATGACACAAGATCTGAGGAAATCAGGAGGATCTCCCTAAGTTTAGTAAACCTAGAAAATCCTACCTTGACCGACGTCGGTTTCCCCTAACCGTCGCCGGTTAAGCCGGACCGCCGTCGGTTACCCCCCTTTTAACCCAAAACAACTTTATTTATCAAGGTTGGAACTTGGAAGTGGCAAGTTGGAAAAAAATTGCAAGAAATTTGACGAGCAAGAATGAAATCTCAGAGAGATAACGCATCTTCAGAGAGCCAATTCCAGCAAGAACTGACATCCAAGGAAGGAGATTGAGCATCTTCTCCTACACAGCCATCCCAGCCACCTTCTGAACTATCCAAGCAAAAGAGGAGAGTGCATGCAGCCCATGCAAAATATTTCTTTCAGTTGGTGATCACTTACAGCCTTCAAACCCATCATTAGCACCTCCATCCATCACACACAAGCCTTTAGGAATGAAATCCAAGTAAGTACAATATCATACTTTCCTAGTTATTTCATTTCATCATTGTTTTATCATCCATTGTTTATCTTGATCCCTATTGACCATCTCCAACATTTCGTACCTCCATAGACCCACCAAAATCTCACAAAACCTATTCCAGTCACCTAATACCTCTTCCTGACCAACTAAATCCTTTGTGTAATCACAAAGGAGACGAAAACCCCATTCTGTGACGTTTCCAGATCTCACAGTAACCGGTGCTGGTTATACCTAACCATGGTCGGTCACCCCTGACTGACGTCGGTCTCTGTGTTTTCCCACATAGCCTTAAATAAAGACCTATCCACCTAATTTTACCTCACCCTCACTCACTTGTGACCTACCCGAGACCTTTATCAGACCTGCAGAACCCAAAACCAACCATTTGACCTGTGGATTCTATTCTAGCTTAGCCTGTTAGATTAGATCTATTTTCTTATTGTGTTTTTAAGTGAGATACCTAAATCATTTTAAAATAACAATAGGATTTACCTTGTTTACAACATTAATTTGTTTAAAACAGTGAACTGAGATCCATCTAGGAAGTACCATACTTCACAGATCTAGCTCACGCTAGGCAAGTTCACTGCCCATATTGTTTAATTCTTTCTGGTGGTCTTGCTTTCATTACAGGTAGTTCCTCCTAGCCAAAAGGAAGCTCTCACGGTCAGCTTTGGATTTGGAATTCATACGCGTACAACAACCCATCAACCAACATTTGAATAGGTATTCCTCTTACGCTCGTTACCCTATCTATTTCGTCAGATAATTCAAAGAAATAATCTAAGAAAAAGGTGAAACATTTTGGCACGCTCAGTGGGACCCATCCAGGGTTCCTTGCATTTCATTCATTCCTAGGAAAAAATTGTGTGTTTGTTTCCCTTCTAAAAAGCGTACACATTAATTTCTTTCCCTGTTAATCCACTTCATCTTTCTACTTGCTCTAAAGGAAACTTTTCTTTTGGTGTATTTAAAAAGAATCATTTCTTCATGTTTTCTACATTTTAGTGAAAGAGCATCCCTCTTCCTATTCATCTTATTGTGTCATCCAATTTCACATTTTCGATTTGGGTTTTAAAATCATTGCATTTCATTCATATTTTCTACATTAGCTCACATTAATTGAGGGCAACCTATACGCTGGAAGTCATTACCAGCTGATGGTTGAAAAATGAATCATAGAAAAGCACTTCTATCCTTTTCTCTTTCTCTGAGTCTTACCAAACCACACAAAAATTCAAATACATACATTCTTAAACAACATCTTACTTGGAAGAAGTTGTAGGTGATCACATGATCACGACACAGTGGGCACCTAGCTCACTTCTCTGTCGAGTCATACTTCAGAGCGAAGCCCGCCCCCACCATAACAAACCTGAAACCTCACCCTTTAGATCTCCTTCTTTGTAGGAAGCCATCCTCACCAAAAACTCTATTTCACAATTCATGTGTCAGTCCCTAAATAGCATAAGCTAAACAAACATAATAGAAAAGGGCACTCCTAGGATCACATTTTCTTAGTGTTTCTACTTGGCTTATGTTTTGAGGTGAAATATCACGTTCATCACTTTTTTTGTTCATCCTTGCACGCTCCTCATCATAGCTGGTGTATTTTGGCTTCACCTGAGTGTGCCTAGGCCATATCACCATCATTCCTAGAATTCTAGGTCTGATTCCACATCAAATTCTAATTCACAACCACTTTTTCTCATCACTGTTTCAATCTCACAGTAACCGTCATCGGTTACCTCTGACCGCCATTGGTTAAACTCAATCAATGTTGGTTCCAAGTCCTTTTGCTAACCTACTCAAAAGGACATTCTCACTTCACTTTCTTCCAATTTCCATAGTATCTGTCACTGTCACTTTTCCCATTGACATTTTACACATCCCCAGATTTGGCATACTTGTCAGCTTTTGCCTTCTGCTTCATTTTACTCACTGTCCTATTTTCTACAGTGACTGGCAGTGGTTACCCCTGACCGATGTTGGTTTTCCCTAACTGACATCGGTTATCCTGTTTCATATTCCACCCACCATTTGTTACATCATTTTTCATTTTTTTATCACCAGATTCACCTGTTCCTGCTGTTCTTTGTATCATTTATAGAGAAGCAGCCCCATCTGATCAGTACTGGTTCACATGGTACTGACCCAAAGACAAGCGAACACCCCTCGTGTTCCACGCCAGTTGCTAGACACTCCCACCTAGTATGTCACCACCTTCTATTTTATCACCAGCCATGGATCCTATCCAACATACTAATATTGCTACCAGAAATGAGGAGTTCACATGACTCCTTCACCAAAACCCTGCTGCCTTGCAGTTTTACCTCTCCCATTCATCCACTCGAGATGCCTTGGGTCAGTTGATATATGGAATGCCTATATCTATCCCCCGACTCTTGCACCCACTTCTACATCAGCCCCATCTGGCTCTATGCTACTTGCATCCACCTTACCCCTAGTCATTTCACAGTTAGGTCCTATACCCGCTATGACTGCCACGTCTGTTACCTCTGTAGCACCCATTACATCCACCATACCCTCGATGACTACCCCAAACACAACCTCATCCATCCCTCATGTCTCACACATACCTATAGCTACATTCCCACCTCCAGTGTCGGTGACCCCTACCCCATTTCAGAATGTAGTTCTTTCCATTCCACAATCTTTAGCCCCTATTGCCACTAGGGTTACCATGACCCTTCCTCCCCCATATACATACTACCAACAACCACCTATTTCATCTATCATTCATTCCAGGTACGTACCCCCTATTTCATTGCCTTCTTCTCCACCACCTTACATGGAAGCCCCATACACTGGAATGCCACCCCCATTATATGCCCAAAACCAACCTCCTCACACTATAGGAGGCATCCAATCATCACAACCCACCAATGACCTAATTAAATTGATGATGGATAAGATGTAAACATTGGAGGCATCGGTTTCTAGCTCCCGTAACACTCTCACTTATGATGAGATTTACAACGAGCCTATTCACCCATCCATTCCCATCCATTCATACCCTGTGCATTGGGAAATGCAAAAATTCAATCATTTCAATAGTAAGGAAGACCCACAACAACATTTGCACTCATTTAAACATGGATGTTATTTGATTGCTCATGATGATGCCTTACTTTTGAGAACTTTTCCCATGTCCCTCACTGGACCTACATTAGATTGGTATAGTGGGTTACCCAAACACTCCATATTTTCATTCAATCAGGTAGCCCAAGCTTTTTTGGATCATTTTTCTATCAATATTGCCAAGAAAGTTACCATGACTGATCTATATTCCACACATCAGTATGAGGATGAATCTATCACAGATTTTGTCACTCGCTGGTGCAAGCCTGATCAATCAACTTACCTTTCAACTGCCACAAACTAAACTCATCGAGCTCTTCACATGAGCTTGTGCCAAACATATCTCCCAACCTTGCAGGTCCAAAATTTCAGAACATTCGATGAGGCATTCACTATGGCACGAAAGTTAGAGATTCGGGCCATCGAAGAGAAGAAAATCCAATTACGAAATAAGAATTCGGCATTCAAGTCGAATGAAACCTCTTCTTCTTCCAAACCACCAACCAATTATTCAAAGGCTAAAGGTACCACTAACGTAGTGGTACTCAAGGCCGGCCCAGCTCATCCATCCAATCAAGCTACACCCTCATCTAATTTATCACCTATTCAGGCTTTTCAATTCAGACAAGAGCAATGAAAATATACCCCAATTGGGGAACCTTACTCTTATGTTTTAGAAAAGCTTATCAAAGCTGGTGCCATCACCCTTCCACCCATAAAACCACACACTGGTTTTGACCCTGCTCACCCCATGCCCACATGGTATAAGGAACAAGATTTCTATAACTATCACTGAGTAAAGGGTCATAGTGATGGAAACTACATCAACTTTTAAGAATATTGTCCAAGAAATGCTCAAGAAAGGTGAGTTGACTGTGGATAATCCCAATGCCACCCCTAACCAAAATCTACAAATCTTTAAAAAACCATTTCCCAATCATGCCCCTTCATCCAATCAAACTGGTGAGACATCCACTCATGATACCCATACCCATGAGGTTCACGCAATCTTTAACGAGGTACCTGTCACATCTCAATTACCTCACATCCCTTCCATAGAGGAAATCCTAGCCCGAAATCCTCCTTCCACATTGGAACCAACCATCACTGTTCCTTCACCAATAGAAGAACACCCTTCATCTCCTACATCACCTATAGAGGAGTCTTTTGCTAACATTGAGACCATCTCACCCCTAGCTTCTCCACTTAGTGAACCTTTACCTACCATACCTCCTCCACCCATAGAGGAGCACCCATTACCTCCTCCACCTATAGAGGAGCACCCATTACCTCCTCCACCCACAGAGGAGCACCTATCCATTCCTCCACTCATAGAGGAACTCCCATTATCCCTTCCACCCATCATAGACCCGGTGGGGATACCTTTGCCTCTTGGTGAACATTCTCCATCCACTACCCAACATCCAACAGACCTACTTTCAGCTCTCTTACCCATGGAAGCTGAAGCAGCCGATTCCCCATCTCTAAGATGCATTTTATAGGAATTCCCATTAGGTCCTCACCAACTCCACCCACAAATGTGCCATTCTCACTTTTGGATGATCACTTAGAGTATGTGGATAGAGATTTGTTATGGGGGTGCCTCTTACTCCCTGTCTCAACACAAATGCAGAGATCCCTCGATGACACCTCCACTATCTACCCAAACACATTTCCACCCATCAAACAAAATACAACCACTATTGTTGCAACCCCTTCCATGATACCCGTTAGCACTCACACCACACCCTTACCCATAACCCGACCTATGCCTAAACCCAAACCCATACCCACAATATTTACCTCCACTAAACCTATTACCACTTTAGGGGTCACCCCGATCACCAACCTTACTCATCCACCTATTAAACTAGATTTAGCTACATCCTCCAACATTAAAACCACACCTACTCTGACACCCAAACTAAAGAAACAAACTCATCAACCTCATACCCCTACCACACCAATCACACCCGCACTTGTCCCATCTACCTTAAGACCTCAGCTACCCAACAGGGTCAAGCCCCCCTCACCCATTCATAACCCAATAACACAACCACCCATTCTTGCCTCACAAATCTCTAACCTACCCAGGCACACAAAATGACTCATATCCTCACCTGCAGTCTCTTTACCACCAATACCTTTGATACCTTCATCCATTGCTTCACTACCTACTACACTTCATTCATTGTCCCTCACACCCCAAGCATGACCCTCATCATCTACCTTCATAGCACCCCCATTATCCCCATGGGTAACTCACCCTCTTCCTCCATCTACTTTCCCTCATAGACCTCATATACCCACATCACCTTTACCCAAGAAGGTGCACCCTAAAAACAAAACCCCACTACCCCACAACAAGGTAGTCAAAACAACTCCAGACCCTCCTACCCATCCATCTACTGTACCCCTACCCAAATGAACCCAACAGATACCTCAAACCACACCAACACCTAAATCCATAGCTCGACCCCTTCCTACAATTCCAAAAACAATTCCCCGACAACCAACCACACCTACACCCAAACCCACATTTACTTCCCATTATGATCCACTAGCAGGGTCTTATGCCAAAATTTTAACCAACCTCCTCGAGACTTCTGTTATCACATTACCACCAATTCAAGCTTACGAACCCCTCAAACCCAAGCCAAAGGGGTTTGATGATACCAAAATATGTGCATACCCTCGTGTGCTAGGGCATGATGTGGAAAACTACAAGGCCTTGAAAACCGTACTTATCCAATTGTGTCCACCTGAAACCAAATTTGATGACGATGACCTTCTTGATAAGGATCTTGCTTCACCTACACCCATTCCCACACTGTGCACTCAACAACCACAACCTCCACCCGCACAGCTCCCAGAACCACACAAAAAATTTGAAATTAACATGGTTTGCATAAGTGAACTTTCCACGCCACCACCCAAATGTCGCTATGCCCAACTAACCTCACAGGGTTTTTCTCCTCCCGTAGGTTTTTTCCCTTCATGTCGTTATACCACTTACCCTACACCCTCTCCATTTGAAAAATTCCCTCAAATCAACATGGTACACGTTAATACACGTGCACATAAGGGTAAATAAAAGGTAGCTGACCCACCAACCAATCCTATACCCAACATATCATCTACATCCATACTTAAGATAACTATCCGTGGCCCCACATACCCCATTTCTAATGGTGTCACACATCGTACCATGCTCAAACAATTACACCAATCACCCCTCAAAATTTCCTTATATGACCTCATCCAAACCTCAGAATCCCATCGACAAGCCCTCATGGAGGTTCTTTAATCTATCGAGGTTTTACTCAATGACCCTACACCCGTAGCATCCATTATCACACCCCATCATGTAGCCTCTCTCACCAAATTACCACCTTCATCCTCTCCTCACCTTGTTCACCAAGTGGCCTCCCTCAGCTTCTCAGAGACAGAGATCGCGCCATACCAAAATGATGACCCTAGACCCAGCCCTCTTCATCTCTATACATGTTGATGACAAACAGGTACGTCCTGTGATGATTGATGGAGGTGCTAGCATTAACATCATTTGATCCCATGCATTTTCTCAAATGCACATACCTGACAATTACATGCACAAACATCTAGTCATGTTGTATTCATTCAATGACGCTATCACCTCCACACTAGGCACTGTCATCCTACATGTTCGTGTGGCCCTCCGCACTGTTCCAGAATTGTTTTATGTTTTGGAGGGGGAATTCTAATATAACTTGTTGCTTGGTAGACCCTGGATCCATGTCATGGGTTGTGTTCCTTCCACTTTGCATCTTTGTGTAAAGTTTGAACATGAAGGACACACTTATACCATTCTAGCTAACCCATCACCTTTCAAAACATGCAACATGCTTTACCGACCCAACGATGTACTCATATCGGTCAAGCCATCTACTTCTTCAATACCGCTTCATCTACACCTATACCCACACCTACCAGTCATTTACACCTACATCCTCCTCTACACCTACTACTGCTATAATCTCCACAACTGACCCATTAGCTTCCCAATCCATTAACACCACCTTTGCATCGACCTCTGACACATCGTCCATACTAGCTACCCACATACCAACCACTGATCCCTTGGAAGGTGTTTTTCAACACCTCACTCTGGGGGAGTACCGCCTATATAGCATCAACACATTCCTTACTCCACACGAGTATGGAAGCCTTTACCATAGCACCCTCACTATGATCACCGTATAGGAGAACACCTCCTTTATGGTCCTCCTCATCTTCGTACTAGTCTCACCTATGGGGGACTTGATACTACCACTTACACACCTGAACCACCATCAAAACCCCACCCATTTTCCACTGACTTCCAATCACTTACCAATCATCATTTCACCCACACCTTCTTGCACCACTATGCGTGGAAGGGTTTTGGTTTTGGATTTTATGAGCAATGCCCATACCGATTATTCCATGTACCACTTACAAACATAATGACTGGTAGTGGTATTGGCTTCCCCGAACCTCCTACCAAACAAGTCCGCATTGAACCCATTGAAAACCCTAGGACCTCCACCTTCATCTTCATCACTACCTTCACCCACTCCACCTTCATCACCACCCTCACTGGAGTCAATGGATCCTGAATCTATCCCTCCTAACTTTTTTTTTCATAAACACCATTTCTTTGGGGCCTTTGACTTATCAACGTGAAGGCGCAGAGGCCCCTTCCACTCTCCCATTCTTGTATCTTGAGATGATCGATGATGACACACCAACCATTAATGTCATTCAATGTCAGGATGATGAATCCATAATTACCTACCTTGGTGCAGAAGACTCATATATTCATCAGGTCGTTACCCTCTGAGACACAAACCATGTTGAATGAATTGACTATTGAGATCAACATTCATACTCAGGATGACCCGCACATCCTAAAGATCAGACAATCTTTAGATGCGGCTGAACAGGAAGCCATCACTTCTTTTCTCTGAGCTCATAACCATGACTTTTGCTTGGTCTTACATAGACATGCCCGATATTGACCCCACCATAGTGGTCCACAATATTGTAACCATTCCCGATGCCAAACCTATCAAACAAAAGTTGAGGAAAATGCACCCTTGCATTGCTCTTCTCGTCAAAGAATAACTTCAGCGCCTTCTTTCTATTTCCTTCATATTACCCATTGATTATCCTCATTGGATTTCTAACATTGTCCCTGTCACTAAAGCAATAGGGGGACTCCATATTTTCATGGACTTCTATGACCTCAACCTTCACCTACCCGAAAGATGACTTTCCCTTGCCCGGTATTGATCAACTAGTGGACCTTATGCGGGTAACACAAGATGCTCTCACTCATGGATGGTTTCTCAGGTTATAACCAAAATTTGCTTGCCCTAGAGGATCAGCACAAAACTACATTCATTACCCCTTGGGGGACCTTTTGTTATCGATTCATGCCTTTTGGCCTTAAAAACACTGGTGCTACATATTAGCATGCTATGACTTACATCCTCCATGATATCATGCATCGTATAATGGAAGACTATATGGATGATCTCTTGGCTAAATCTAAATGCCGTGTTAAGCACCTCGCTGTCCTCAAAACCATATTTGATCACCTCATTAAATATTACGTTTGCCTCTCAGCCTAAAAAGTGCATCTTCACAGTCCTCTAAGGAAAGGTCCTCAGGATTTATCATTTCCTTATGTGGTATAGAAGTTTACCCGAGCTAAAGTCGAGGCCATTCTGGAAATGCCTCTGCCCACTAACCTTAAACAACTCTATAGCCTGCAAGGTAAATTGCAGTCCATTTGCTTATTTATTTCCCAACTCTCCGACCGGTCTCAACCATTTCATCATCTACTTAGGAAGGACGTCTCTTTCAAATGGGATGACGACTACCACAAAGCTTTTAAGGCCTTAAAACAATACCTTCTCCAACCGCCCATACTTATCCCACCTAAAGACGACCAACCCTTCTACCTGTACATCTCTACTATCAATCATTCCTTGGGAGCCATGCTCGCTCATTGTGATGAACAACATAGGGAGCAGGTGGTTTATTATATAAGCCATACCCTTTTAGACTATGAAACCTGATACACTCACCCTGAATTTTTTTTCTTAGCCTTAGTTTTCATTGCCACCAAACTTTTCCATTACCTACTCAACCAAAACACCTATGTTGTGACCAACACTGACCCTTTACCCTTCATGTACGCTAAACCTTATCAAAGTCAACATGTCCACACATTGGATCATGCTTTTAGCTGATCTTGACCTTGAATTCATCAACCAAAAGTCCATTAAGGGCCAGGCTATTGCTGACCAACTGGCTGATGCACCTAGTGTCGGGGACTAACCCTCTAATTTTAACTTTCCTGATGAATCCATTGCTACTCTTTCCCTGGATGAATTCCCTTACCAAATGACACTATTCTTCATCAGTTCTAAGTGTCAGCATGGGGGTGGAGCTGGTGTTATCCTCATCCCTCTGGATCGAGAACCCATGCCTTTGTCTTTCAAACTAGACTTTGAATGCACCAACAATATTTCTGAGTACGAAGCGCTCGTCCTCGGTCTCCAAACCACCTATGCCCTCAATGTTAAATCAATCCACATCTTTGGTGATTCACAATTGGTCATAAACCAAGTTAATGGTATGTACCAATTTCATAATGAGATACTTCAAAAGTATAAACATCATGTAGACATACTTTTGACCACCTTTGATCGTTACACCCTTCAAACCATCCCACGTTCAACCAAAAAATTTATAGATACCATGGCCTGCTTAGCTTTGTAAATACCTGCTTCCCCTACCAATTCCAAAATATTTGTCACTATATAATGCCTCATTCACCTTCTTATTTACCTCGTGATGTTTAATCAATCGGAACTGACACCCTTGACCCGAGTGACCTTTGGTATAAACAATACTCTGACTACCTTTCCCTCTCCATCTTACCTCCTGATCTCACCCGTAACGGACAATGTGCCTTCCTTAAGAAGGTATCCCATTTCGTTATCCTGGGGGGACTCCTCTATAAGTGTGGCTTTGATGGTATTCTCTTACGATGCCTCACAAGTTCTGAAATTCCTTACACCATCAAGGAGGTTCATGATGGCATATGTGGAGGTCACTTTAGTGGCCTTGTTGTTGCTAAGTGTATTCTTCACCTAGGCTATTACTGGCTGACCCTTAATCATGATTATTGTGACTATGTCAAATGCTACATGAAATTTCAACAACATTCCAACCTTCATCATACACCCAGTCATGCCTTACAGGTCGCTCGTGACCTTTGGCCCTTCTCTCAATGGGGTTTGGATCTTGTCGGAGAAATCAATCCTCATTCTTCCCAATGCCATAAATGGATCATAACTGCTACCGAATACTACACAAAATGGGTAGAATCCATACCACTTATCTCCACAAAAGCCAAGAAAATATGTGAGTTCATTAACCATCACATCATTTGTCACTTTGGTGTCCCTCATCGCCTCATCACTGACAATGGAAAACAATTAAAAAACAAAACACTACAAAAAATTTGCGACGCCTTCGGCATTCAGCTTAGTTTCTCCTCACCTTATTACCCAAAAACCAATGGCCAAGATGAATCCACTAATAAAACCCTCAACAAAATTCTCATGAAAGTGGTTGATGATACTAGGAAGGATTGCCATACGTAATTTCCTTTCACCCTATGGGCATACCGCACTAGTATTCACACCTGCCACCATGGCTACACCCTTTTCACTGGTCTACGGTACCAAGGCTATTCTGCCTCTCAAAGTCCAGATCCCCTCACTTGCATTTCTCTCCATGACATGCTTACTGATGATGAATTTCATCAGGACCGCTTGGCACAACTAGAGTTATTAGACGAACGTCATCTTAATGCTCTAGATCACCTTCAAGTTTATCAATAAAGTATCAAATGTGCTTATGAAAAATGTGTTCATGAACGAACCTTCCAAGTTGGTGACCTTGTTTCGAAAGAAAATCAGCACACGTAACAAAGCAGAGAAAAGAAAACGGGGTAAATTTTCTCCTAATTGGCTTGGACCATACATTGTAACTCATACCTATGGATCAGGTGCCTATCGTTTGTCCTCGCTTGAGGGTAAACCTGAACCTGAGCCCCTTAATGCATTACATCTTCGACCATTCTACTATTGACCTCTAGTCCTACATCACTATTTATCTAGTTCATGCTCGTCCCTTGAGCACCATTTACCTTTTCCACATCTCATCTCCAATGATTAAACAAGGATCATGTGATTACCCATCACCCTTTTGCCTTATCTTAAATATGTGCACCACGGCTCTGCACATGGCATGATTCTCATGGATACTTTTCATCTTCTTTTAGATGAGATCCCATGGTCATTCACCCTTTCCTTCTCAACAAGAACCAAATGCTTTGTTATAGTCTCATCCATGACTTAAAAGCCAAAAAAAAATCAAGATGAATCCCTCAGAAGGACATCTTCCAAAATAAGGGATCAACTCCTTGAGTCAAACTTCCAATATAAAAGATGAATCCCTCAAAAGGACATCTTATGCCTTCAATTGTTGCTATAAGTAGACTGCTCCCTCGAAGGACAGCTATAAAAAGCTCACAACTCTCTACATAGTTTTTCCAAAAAGAAGACTATTTTCTCAAAAATCAAAATTTAGAAGCTTCTCACATCGATCAGCTTCGTGCGAAGACCTCAAGGAGTACATATATTCCTCCCATATAGACTTCCCGCATCGATCAGTCTATCTAAAAGTCAAAAAAGAAAATGAAAAAGAAAAATACGCTTTTTCGTCATGGACTTGCCTATTGTGATCTTGGCTCTATTTCCCAAGGCATTCTACTTCCCATTTTATGACCCAATTAGTTGCACCTCATTACCCGTTGTCTTTTCACATCATACCTCAAGGGACCTACTGAACCTATGACATTTGGTGATCATGTGACTATTCATCACTCTTAGAATAATCAATCATGTAATGTCTTTAGGGTCTTACGTTCATTAGCCTATCTAAAGATGTGTTTCATACGTTTTGATCCTTGCCAATCGGGTGGCTTTCTTGCCCCCTCTTATCCCACCTTAATCAACCTAAGATCACCTTTCCCTATCTACCTATTCTCAACCCCACACCAATCGCCTTCAACCTCATTATACCTATGACCTAAAATCCAAACCTAACTATCAACCACACTACCTATTCTTCGATCTTATCATATTCTTCCCTAGGTTATGGGAGAACTACATCAGTCTGAGGTCCCTTTTCACTAGGACTATGTAGGCAACACTTCTAGGGCGTGGGGCCCTGGAAGGTTAGCTCAGCCACTCTTTACCCTACCCATTTTCCCCACCTTTACTTGATTTCTTGTTCATATCAAAAATCTCAACATCTAAACCATATACCACATAACTTTTACCACTTATATTATTTCACATTTTCATACATAACCAACCTTTTCCACATTTTACACTATCTCATGTATTTATATTGCCATTTATTATCCAAAATACTAAAATGAACATCTATGCCTAAACCAACCTGACTTGATCCATGCCTAAACCAACCTAACTCGATCCATGCCTACACCGACTTGACTCGATCCATGCCTACATTGACTTGACTCGATCCATGCCTAACCAACCTGACTATACCAACCCGACTACATGCCTATGACCATGAATCTATCATGCCTAGCTCATATATTTTCCATCCATATCATAATAAAGTAAAACTCATACACATCACAACAACATCACCTAAATATCATCCATCTCCTACACTATCTATGCATATGTGTATGCAATACAATGTACACCCATATCCAAATGTGTATCTCCAAAATAATCATCCATCAGCCTAAACTGACCTGACTCAATCCAATACAAAAATGTCTTCAGCTCACAGGCTGGTATCATGACTTGATCCATGCCTATACAATATCTCTGCACTCTAATATATCATACATACAAAAATGACTCAGCACGCAGGCCGGTCCATAACAGATCACTATGTCTCTCCTGACCCCTCTCCTACCTCTACCATCAAGCCAAGAACAATCAATCCTTAGCCATATGAATCATGCCACCTGATCTCGCGACCCCACCTATGTGGCTCGCCAACCAAGCTCTCTGATATACTCTTTTGTCCTCTTCCTCTTTTCTCTCTTCTTGTCCTTTTCTTCTTTTCCAAATGCACAAATGAATTTTAAAACATGGTTTTTCCACTTTTTATGATCCGACCTGACCCATTAACCCTTGATCACCCGAGTATGACCTAGACTACCCCATCGGTTCCCCTAAACCGTCATTGGTTCATTACGACTGATGTCAGTTACCATGCATACTCATTACCCTCACATTTACCTCATTTTCCTTACCTCCCTTTTCTTTTTCCCTCCATACACCTACCTGGACCACTTTACCTTCACCTCTGGCCCTCCACCCTCTTCAACCTCCTCATGTCCACTGTTGACACCTTATTATTTTACCCCTACCTCGGCCTTACCCATGCCATGATCTCGATATTTGGACCTGGACCATCGCTAGTGACCTTTGACCTCATGTGTTCGCTATACCTTGTGGCACTGTTACCTATGTTGTTGACCTAATGACCTTACCTAGCCTATTGTTCATGACTATTTATCCTGACCCTACCTTTGGTGTACTGGAACATACCTAAATGTTCCTACACCTAACCTACATTGTGTTTCTTGACCTTATCCTATACCTTGGATACCGGATTCACTTCACCCTTGTTTGGATAAACCTATCGACCTTAGACGATGTAGAGTTTTCCTGCTCTTCAACCTGGTAGCATGCTATAGTTTATACGTGTGCATGCTTTTAACTGTTGCTACCTTTGACCCTGACCCATTACCTAGATTTCCTGAGTAGACCTTTCACCCTCTTCCCCTGTACCCACTTACCTTTTCCTCACATTTACCTTTTATCAAACCACTCACCGCTTCAACCTGCTACTTCGTCAGTTCCTGGTTTGAGGGGGATCACCTTCACCCCCACATGGGCCAACCACATCTTATTTTTGTTAGCATCACTTACCAATACAAGCTATGCAACAAAAATGGGAAAAATGTAGACACTAAAATTAGGTCACACTCCCCCTTCATCCCTCGACATATAAGCCCCCACTTTATTACATCTACCTAGCCATGACCCCCTTCACCCTACTAATATTAATTTAATTAAATTAATGCTTTATCCTCACTATATTCATTATTTAAATATCTCATTTAAATAATACCTACACATATAGTTCACTTAGACACCTCACCAAGCTAACTCAACTTAATACCTATTCTTAGCAAGTTACCATAACTAACTAAGACTTACCCAAATCCTAAAAATCAATGCCTACACTCCCTCTAACCACATTCCCGCATGCTCACAAGAAGCTCCCAGTATAATCCATGGGATAATGACACAAGATCTGAGGAAATCAGGAGGATCTCCCTAAGTTTAGTAAACCTAGAAAATCCTACCTTGACCAACGTCGGTTTCCCCTAACCATCGCCGGTTAAGCTAGACCGCCGTCAGTTACCCCTTTTAACCCAAAACAACCTTATTTCTCAGGGTTGGAACTTAGAAGTTAGATGTTTTCAAGCATTACAAGAAATTGAACCAGAAAGAATGACATCTCATAGAGATAATGCATCTTCAGAGAGCCAATTTTAGAAAGAATTGAAATCCAAGGAAGGAGATTGAACATCTTCTCCTACACAGCCATCCCAGCCAGCTTCAGAACTATCAAAGTAAAAGAGAAGTGTGAATTCAAGCCATACAGAAGCTTTCTTTTAGTTGGTGATCACTTGCAGCCTTCAAACCCATCATCAGCACCTCCATCCATCATACACAAGCCTTCAGGAATGAAATCCAAGTAATTACAATATCATACTTTCCTAGTTATTTCATTTCATCATTGTTTTATCACCCATTGTTTATCTTGCTCCTTATTGACCATCTATAACATTTTGTACCTCCATAAACCCATCAAAACCTCATAAAAAACCTATTCTAGTCACCCAATACCTTTTCCCGATCAACCAAATCCTTTGTGCAATAAAAAAGGAGACCAAAACCCCATTCTGTGACGTTTCCAGATCTCACAGTAATTGGTGCCAGTTATACCTAACCACGATTGGTCACCCTTGACCGACATCAGTCTCTGTGTTTTCCCACACAGCCTTAAACAGAGACCTATCCACCTAATTTTACCTCACCCTCACTCACTTGTGACCTACCTGAGACCTTTATCAGACCTACAAAACCCAGAACCAACCATTTGACCCGTGGATTATATTCTAGCTTAACCTATTAGATTAGATCTGTTTTCTTATTGTGTTTCTAAGTGAGATACCTAAATCATTTTAAAATAACAATAGGATTTACCTTGTTTTCAACATTAATTTGTTTAAAACAGTGGTCTGACAGCCATCTAAGAAGTACCATACTTCCCAGATCTAGCTCATGCTAGGCAATTCACTGCACATATTGTTTAATTCTTTCTTGTGGTCTTGCTTTCATTACAAGTAGTTCCTCCTAGCCAAAAGGAAGCTCTCATGGTCATCTTTGGATTTAGAAGTCATACGCGCACAACAATCCATCAACTAATGTTTGAATAGGTATTCCTCCTATACCCATTACCCTATATGTTTTGTCAATAATTTAAATAAACAATCTAAGAAAAAGGTGAAACAGTTGTAGTGGCCCATGAAATTGGTATTTTAATGGGCTTGATCATCTGTGTGTCGTTTGAGATATACCTTTCCACATACGTGTGCTTCTTTGGGTAGATAAGTATTTGTCACAACTTGTGATTCTCCTAATCTATAATACTTAGATCAAATATAATCTTATTTGCTTCTTTAAACATGTTAACTGTGCCTTGGAAATACTACATGATGAATTCAAATGGAAACTTGCACCACAGGATCTTGGTGCCATCAGTCAGAGTGAACCTACCAATGTAATTTTTTTTGTAAATTGTAAACTCAGCCTCATCTTTTACCAAGGATGATAGCTATTCTAGGATCCTCCACTCGGTGATGAAGGCATCACGCATCTGCTTGTACCATTTATCCAAGCATGCCTTGTATGTTTTTGTCATTGTATCATAAGTATAAGCTACAAATCTCTTAGCAAGAGAGGGGTCTTCATCAGGATACTCCCATATGTTGTTATTCGGTCCATCGGGTACTCTAACCTCAGAGAATTAAAAAAAAAAAAGATATGACCATACATTATCTTCTCCCCATCTCACATAGCATCGATAACATCTTCTGTAATGAAGGCCAAAATTTTGTAGATGGTTCCCTTTGTTATCTTCTTACATATGTTCAACCACCTTTTGTTAACTCGGGTCCACCTTCCTGTCCACTCAATTTGGTAAGTAGGCATGTGACCATATTTATCACTAGGTTATTGATATTTGAGATATTAAAGGAACACATGCCTTTCTTATACCCATATTCCTTAGCTATTTCCTTAAAATCCTCATTATCACCCAGGTCATCATCAAATGACTCCCTAATGCAGATGAGTCTAGTGAACTTTGAGATTATTTGTGGAGTTATGCACATCCTCCTTCTAGTGAAGTAAACATAATATTCATGTGCACGTGACATTAGCCACTAGTAAAATCTCTTAGGTTTTAATAATGGTAGTTCATATAGTTATAGTAATCAATCCTTCTCTAAATTGTTCTGCACCGAGTCATCATACACTAGTGTATCATCATCCATCCTCTCACATGTGGTTCGAACCAGTTCTAGAGTCATATCATTCTTAGTTTGATCTGTTTGATGGTTATTATCACTTATAACCATTCTCCTCACATGGGACATGATGGGTGTCATTATTCCCTTCATTTAATTGACTCTTTGTTGATGTCATATTCAAACCATGGGTGTGTCTGAAGCTATATGCAATAAGAAGAATCATAGTGATTTAGTAATTGACTGTAGGTTTTTGTTTTTGTTTTTTTCTGGGGGTTTTTTGCAGTGTAATTATGGTTCCATGGCTAATGCCTTATTATATCTATGCTACAAGAATCTTTATGAAATAAACACGCATTGCTGGAATATATTTATAAAAGTAAACACACAATACAAAAGTAAATAGATTGCTTGAAAATAAACACATGGTTAAAATTGTTCTACAAGGATTGCAATGAAATAAGAATCTAGTCTACAACACCTGCAGGGACAAGTATACAATAGAGTTCAACTTAAAGAATCAAAAGCATTTACAGAATTAACAGATATATACTATTTGATTTAGAAATATAAATACCAATAAAACGTGGATCCTGGTTCTTAGAGGAGTGGACCCTTGATCCACCTTGAATCAAGATTTGAAAACTTAATGTTCTCTCAAAATAAAATGGCTACGTTATTGCTGAAATGTTATACATTACAAAAGATTATTATATCTCTCCATATCTCTATATCTGTTTCTATGTATTTGTATATCTTAAATCTATCTACAGGTCTTTATATATGTATTTCATCGAAATATGCATTTGTGACCATAGTTGTCCTACTGATTCAGATGGAACCAAATCGTGCCCAAAATAGATGTTGAATTTGGAACCTGGCTGGATGTACATCTGTATAACAAGATATCCCTAGATTTTGGAGTATGAAGAATTGGAAATCTTCTGATCTACTCTTGACTGAAAGGCTCATTAATTGCTTAATCATCGGATGTCATCAGAATAAACAAATTCCCATTAGTTCTAGAACTTTGGAGAAGTTCCAAAACTAAAGGGAACCATTTTAGATCTAACCGTGACTCATTCTAGAGCTAAACACAGGAGTTCCAGAACTAAGTGCTAAAGTTTTAGAACTAAGTACCAGAGTTCCGGAACTAAGTCTGAAAGTTCTGGAACTAAGTTTGAAAGTTCTGGAACTAAGTGATAGAGCTCATAATTATGTGATGGAGTTCTAGAACTAAGTCTGGAAGTTCCAGAACTAAGCCATATTAGAACCAATGCTCCCAAAAACATGTTGATTGCTTCATACTTCGTTCTTTTAACTGATTGTGACCTTTTTTATTACAAAAACTGAATTTACACACACTTTTTAGGAATAACAGAGTTTTTAAATGGTAGAACTACTTTCAAAAAAAGATGGATAGTTGCATCCTAACTTATATTAGATAAAAAAAAGTCACAAAATGTAGTCAAACTTTGATAAAAAGGAGAGTAAAACAAGATCATTTATTGCACATTAACGAGACATATTTTAGCCTTATCATCTCCCCCATTCTTACTTGTTTTTAAGTCCCCTTAAACAATTTACTCTTCAAATCTTGGGTTGTGGATTTTGCACTCCAATTGACTAATCAGGTCAAATGGATGATACGGAATATCCCAGTGTTTTAATTCAGAAGTATTATACCCTGATCCTTCCTCTACCTTCCTTTGCCATTCCTCAAATTGAGTGGGATCTTAAGGATATCTATTTTGACATGGTGACATGGGGGTGAGAAGGAGTGGAGGCCTTTTTCTCATTCCCATCCATATTCCCATATGTTTTTCATTTATATGAGGAATTAATGTACATAAGGATTTTTCTCTCTCTAGACTCTAGATTAAGTTTGTGGGAGATATCACTTCTCTTATCCTCAATGCAGCCATGATAAATTCCCATCTTTTCAAACATCCCTCATAAATATCTTCAAAAATATCCACCTCATAAGAGGTGAAGACATCATTACTTTTCTATAAACTGGCAATATAAGGTTCCATGAACCATTTATCAAAGGCATGAGATCTGAAATGTACAACAAAGGCATATGGTTTACCATAGTGAGTCCTCATGCAAAGACCAAATGAACTAGATTTTAATAGATGCTCTAAATCCCTCTCTTTCAATGCAATCTGATTTTGAATAATAGAAAAAAATGCATTAAGATGGCTTACCCCTACATACAAATTGATCATGAAACCTTTGTTCTTTTCCAGCATAAGATTGCAGATATAAAATTTGTAGAAAAGATATTTTTGCTCTTCACTAGCTGAGGAATAGACTCACATGAACTTCGATTCATCTTTTATTTCATGTGGAAGGCCACATGCAATTCTTGATAGCTGCTAGTGAATGAATTTTTCTTCCAGAAAAATTTTGTATGCAGGAGAAGGTCTTATGCATGTGAGAAATTTTTCACTCATCATGCAAACCATTTGTATTTTTACAAGACATTTAAATTTGTCTTCTTCCTCTTTGTAGAATTTTTCTTCCCATTCCTTTCTTGCTTTCTTTTCTTCTTCCATCTTGCTTCACAAATCCTCATTTTACATTTTAAATTCTCTAAGTTCCCTGTAGGTATCATCCCATAACTACTTGAGTGACCAGTAAGTTAATTCAGTTTGTGTAAATACTGTTGACATATCACTCTATCTTCTGGAAATTAACATTCTTCTTATTTTTCCATCATTTTCTATTTGACTTCTATCAATTCTTCAGTCCTATCTATGAGTTGGGTTGTTAGTTGCTCAATAAGCATTTCCCTCTATTCTAATTTGAGTTTGAGGAAGTTTAATTCCTCATCCTTCTCTTTGATAATGAGTTCTTCTCTGGAAAAAAATAGAATCTGTCTAACCTGTTGTTTCTCCTCTTTCTTTTAAAGTTCTTTGGGGAATGAGCATTCCTTTTCTACCAAAGGGGATTTCACTTTCTGTTTCCAAGATGTCAATTCCTCTTCTTCATGTGACAGTGCTACTGATTCACCCATATCTTGAAAAACATGTTCTTTGAATCTCTCATCTTCTTTCTCCATCTCAGTTTGGCTTGGTCCAAGAGGAGTCATGGCCATGCTGCCCAAAATATCAGCAAATTATTTTTCCAACCCATCTTGTTCTTCCACCTCCTCTAGAATTTCCCTTGACCTCTTATGAATTCTTCTTCTTTGAGGAGCCTCAAAATGTTTGGAAATGTGTCTCCTCTTAGAGATTATTCATATTTTCACTTCTTGCTCTTACTTAGGTGAACTATCACTGTTAGAGACAAATATTAGTTCTCCTATCACTGCTGCAGAGGAAGGAGTTTCTTTTAAAGGTACAGTGGGTTCTACAACTTTAATTCTTGTTCCAGATCTTCTCCTTTTTGGTACATTCTCCCCACCTATTTCCTTATTTCCTCTGCAGGGGCATCAATATCCAAATTACTTATGGGATAAAAAGGGGTTGGTATTCCCCTCTTGATAATATCAAGTTTTTTCTTAAACTTTTTAAGAAACTTCTCCCATATTTTTTCTCAATTTTTCTTTGAAAGAAAATGGTTTTGGCATACCAATTGAACTAACCCATGATGTTTGATTGTTCCAACACCCCAAGAATACCTCTGAGCCATTATTTGGATGGATTCAAAAAGGAATCCTGGAAGATTTACTATATGTTCCAGTTTTGAATTCCCATACCTAAGATATATTAGCATCTTAAGGACTTCTCTTCCTACAGTTCCAAATTGACCATCACAAGTTAGATACTTAACTACCCAGAATGCTACCCTGTCAAAGGGTTTGGGAAAATTGGCTCTTCTGACCCCTTTTATGATTTTCTTTGTGTTATAGATATATTGGGGTTTAGATTCCCCCTCATGTATCAAATTTTCCACCAAATCTCTAAGGGTTCCCTTGATAGGATTTGGGACATGCACAATTGGTATTCCAGACACATTGCTCATTGTATTCACAGAAAAAGGAATTACAATATTTTTAACCTTTGACCTAGATTCTTCTAAATTTATAACAAATTCTCTTACCATTTAATCATTGTACTTCGAGAAATTTTTCAGGAATTCTAACCACCTTGCTTGTTCAAAAATGGTTGCCACTTCTTCATCTGCAAGAAGCTAGGTGTCATCCTCTGGTTATGAATTCTTTTTAATCCCCATGGCAATGAGGATGATTCAAATTATTACTCTGTCAGAATTGGATATAGAAATTTTGGATTTAGTTGTGGAACAGTTGGGTTTAGCTTTGGAACTATTGTGCTTAGCTACAGAATTCAAATATAATTCTTTTGCTTCTCTCTTGAAGTTTTCTACAACTGCCTCTCAATTTTTTTTATTCTACCCAAATGATAGCTAAATATCCCACCACTTTTTGTTCCATTGACATTATCCTCATGATTACTTGCTCTTAATCATTGTGTACAATAAATGACTCATCATACCGAATTTTAAATCAAACCTAATCACACAAGAAAACTTTTAATTTAACCTTTAATAATTTAAAGACATAATTACCATCCTTGCTGATGTAATCCCTCCGTCTTGTGCACTCATCATCCCTAAAAGTGAAGAAAGGAAAAAAGGTTAGAAAAGATAGTTGGAATTCAAAAAAATATTTTTTTTTTTCATTAGCCATTTATTGAGGAGATCAACCACCATTACTGGTTTTCAATTGATCTCTGAGAGAAAATTTTTTGGGGAAGAGAACGCCATTTACTGGTTTTCATTCTCTTCCCTTGCACACGCACGCGCACACACACACACACACACACACACACACACACACACACACATACACACACACACACACACACACACACACACACACACACACACACACACATATATTGGGGAAGAGAATGCCATTTATTGGTTTTCATTCTCTTCCCTTTATTTTGGATCTATGCATCTGATTATTTGATCATTTCGGAAGAACGGGTTTCTTCCATATGATCAAATTCTTTGTCTACTTCAATCTGCTCCAAGAATTCATCCCTGGTAGGAGGCTTCCTATAAATTTTTAGCCTATGTCAATTGACCAAAAGTTTCCTTCTGCTGCCATCAACGGGAACTAGCTGAATAGAACCATTGTCAAATATCTTCTCAATCTGATAGGGTCCTAACCATCTGGTTCTCAACTTGCCTTTGAATTGTTGGTACTTGGAATCAAACAATAATGCCCAGTCTCCTACCTTGAATTACCTTTTCTTGATATGTGTGTCATGCCACTGCTTCCTTTGATCTTGGATTATCTCTTTCTGTTGAAGTGCTTCCATTCTTAACTCATCCAATTCATTGAGTTGAAGAATTCTTTCCTTTTGTGCTGCATCTAACTCAATACCCACTTTAACTACTATCCTCAATGTCTGTATTCAAATTAAATAGGTAACAAGGTATTTTTCCCATAGACTAACTCATGTGGTGAAAACCCTATTGTAGTCTTCCAAGTTGTATTATAAGCCCAGAAAACCTTAGGTAGTCTCTTTACCCAATCTCTTCTACTTGCTTCAACTGTTTTGGTAAGGATGTTTTCTAATTCTCTGTTTGTTACTTCTGCTTGTCCATTTGATTGTGGGTGATAGGGAGATGACTTCCTATGATTGATCTGATAGTACATTGTGAAGGCTTGGATCATGTTAAACATGAACTATGGCCCCTGATTTGAAACTGTACTCCTTGGTGCACCAAACTTCAACATAATTATGTGCCAAAGGAAATCAGAAACTACTTCTTCAGTGGCATTTTTTAAATCATGTACCTCTGCCCACTTTGTCACATAATCAGTACACTCAAGAATGTGTTCTTTTCCTTATTAAGGAGGACTAAAAGGACCAAAACAATCCAGCCCCCACCATTCAAATGGTTCAATCACTACTTAAGGTTGTAGAGGAATTTCACTGGTAAAGGTTGGTTGTCTCATCCTTTGACAAGGATCACACCGCTTGATATATTTATTCACATATTTATACATAGATGGCCAATAATAGTCAGTGCCAAGTATCTTGTGAGTTATTCTTTTCACTGAAAAGTGTCCTCCACTTGGTTCATTATGACATGCCCTGAGTATATCAAAGATTTCATCTTCTCTCACACACCTGCATAAAACCAAATCAGGACCACATTTAAATAACATCACATTTAACCATTTAAATTGTGCACTGGTTTTGATTAACTTCTTCATTTGTTTCTTAGTGAAAGGAGGAGGAGACTTCCTTGTTGTAAGATAATTTTCCATATCAGCAAACCATGGTGTATCAGCTGAAATAACAAACAATTGTTCATCTGGAAAGTTGTCCTTAACTGGATCTTGTTCCCCTGTAGTGGTCAATCTTGACAAGAAATCAGCTACCACATTAGATTTTCCAAGATTATCTATTATGGTAATATCAAATTCTTGTAAAAGTAATAACTATCTAATTATCCTACCTCTAACCACTGGTTTTTTCATTAAGTATCTAATTGCTGAGTGATCTGTATGTACAAATATTATGTACCCTATAATATAATGTCTGAACTTATTAATTGTATGGATCACAGCCAAAAATTATTTTTTAGTGGTAGTGTAATTTCTTTCAGTGGGAGTAAGATTTTTACTAAGATAGTAAATAGCATACATTTTCCCTTCTTCATCTTTCTGTCCCAAAACTACACCAATTGAGTTATTTGAGGCATCATTTTGGATGTAAAAAGGTTTCTCCCAAATAAGTCCTCTCAATATTGGGGTGGTGATTAATTTTTATTTAATTTCTTCAAAAGCATGTTGACACTTTTCATCCCAACAAAATTCAGAATCCTTGGTAAGTAAACTAAACATGGGGGCAAAATTTTTACTAAAATCCTTGATAAAATGCCTATAGTATCCAACATGCCCTAAAAATGACTTGATATCTGTGGGGGTTTGAGGAACAAGTAAGTATGAAATAATCCTAATTCTGTTTTGGTCAACCTAAATTTCTCTTTTTGAAATGTGGTTTCCTAATACAATCCCCTCATCAACCATCATCAAACATTTCTCATGACTAAGAGACAAATGGTGTTGCTCACATCTTGTTAATACTCTATCCAAATTCTTCAAGGCATCATCAAATGTGTCTCCATGCACAGTAAAGTCATCCATGTATACCTCTACACAATCATTTGTCAGTTCTACAAAAAATACTAATACAGTTCTTTGGAAGGTTGTGGAGCATTACATAGTCCAAATGGAAATAACCTATAGGAAAAGGTACTCCATGGAAAAGTAAAGGAAGTTTTGTCCTGATCCTCAGCAACAACTCTTATTTGATTATATCCACTAAATCTATTTAGGAAGAAAAAATATTGTTTACCTGCAAGGTTTTCTAAAACTTGATCTATGAATGGTAAGGGAAAATAATATCTTAGTGTGCCTTTGTTCAACTCCCTATAATCAGAACAAATTATCCATTTTCCATTCTTTTTAGGCATAATTATAAGAGGAGACACCACTGACTACCTGAGATAGGGTAGATAAAACCTACTTGTAATAGTTTTTCAATTTCTTGTTTGAATATGTATCTTAAGGCTGGATTAATCCTTCTTTGAGGTTTCCTTATTAGTTTAATGTTTTCAGTATAGATGTGATGGGTGCAAATACTTGGATGAATTCCTTTCATGTCTTTATATTCCCAAGCAAAATATCTAGTATGATCTTTCAGAATATCAAATAATTTAGCTTCATCATCATTCTTCAACCAACTATTGATATTTCAAATTTTACCCAGTTGAATCTCAACATGTTTGGTTCCAGTGTGTGATGAACTGATTTGTTGAAAGGGTTCCATTAAGGTGTTTAGTGGACATGGATGTGGTAATAACATATGATATGTAACAATATCTCCAAAATTCCCTTGAAAAAAAATGTTGGACAAAGGAGAGTAGGAAGAGTTATGATACTTATCTTATTGTCGGTCAAACTCCTCATTACTTCTGTTTTCCATAAATTCCTCATAATTTCTTGATATCTTTGAAACTAAAGATACTGAACGTAGCTATCTCTATTCCTCCCCAAGATAAATCTTGTTCCTCTAGAGTGAAATTATTTACACTTTCTTGAGATTATTGTTGCTGTAGTTCTGGAGATAAGCATGAAGATTCCGAAACCAAATGTGAGTATTCTAGAACTACATCTGATGGTTTCAAAACTAAATCTGTAGGTTCCAAAACTAAATCCATAGGTTCCAGAACTATCCCTGATTGTTCCAAGGACAGTTGGTGTTCATTCAACGGTTGATTAATCATATCCTCCATCTCCCATACTTGATCCTGCAACATTATCTAGCCAAAGAAGACAAATTTTTCTTATTAGTATCAGGATCATCAACCCATAATTGTTCTTGAGTATCAATAAAAGGTCATGCAAAGGGATATAAGAAAAATTTATTGGAGTTCTTACCATTTGAGATAGTCATATCACCTGATCTGCAATTAATTAAGGCAATAACTATAGCTAACCATGGTCTGCCCAAAATAATGGGATAACCAATTGTTTTACCTTTTGGTTGCAATATAAGGAAGTCCACTAGATATTCCCATGATTCCACCATAACTGCCACATCTTCAATAACTCCTTCTGGTTTTGTTACCGAATGGTCTGCCATCTGCAATATGGTGTTAGTAGGTTGTATACCTGTTAATGGTAATGTTTTCAAAGTGTCCATTGTCATCACATTTATAGATACTCCCAAATCAACCAAAATGTTATGTATATCTTTATTCCCTATAAAGACAGAAATAATAGGACTTCTAGGATCTCCGTATTTGGGAAGTAAGAGTTTTCCTGCTAATAAATCAACAAGTTTCCCATCTACCTTAATAGTCCTGAGGTACTGCTTATTCCTTCTAGGTCTTTTTAAACATAACATTTTGATTAATTTGTTCAACTCCGGAATATACTTGATTGCTTGCAACAATGGTATTTCAATATTTAATTTCCTCAATTCCTACACCAACTCAGATTACTTAGTCCTTATAACTTCTTTAAATCTCTCTGGAAATGGAGTCTCAGTAGAGTTGCTATTTGGCTCCTTATCTTTTTCTTTTTCATCCTTCTTGGGAACAACCGAACTAGGGGTTTCAATTTCTTCTGTCATTTCTGTAATTATAATAGGTGGATTGCTAATTATTTTTTCACATTGAGTTTGAATATATTTATAATCCAAGGCATTAAGATCAACTGGTTTTTCTTGTTCTGTCCCATAGATAGGAGTTGTTTATTTGTTTCTGGGATTAACAACTGGTTGTGTTGGTATTTGTGTTTGAACCACATTTTCAGTTTGTGAATTTTTTGTTGGGGAACCCATTATGGCTTGTTGATTCTGATTGGATATGTCTTCCCCTGAGTGTAGTTATTAGGGCTCCACCTAGGTTGTGACCAAGCATATAGGTTACTTTGACTAGACCATGGTTTTTGGTGTCCTTGAGCATACCAAGATTGTCTTGCCCAATCCTGGGGGTTCCAAGTTGGTTGAGGGGCCCAAGGTGGTTGTCCCCAACTTTGTGGTACTAACTGAGCAACCCATGGCATCATCCAAGGATTAGGAGATGACCTTGGCATGAACTACCCTTGGCTAGGTTGTCTTTGGACAAAGTTTACTTCTTCTGATGTGCTAGTTTGTTTAAGCTGATTTTTTATAAATGGAAGAAGAGAACAAGCATTACTCTCATGGTCCCTAGATTCACAGATAAGACACATTTCTGTTTTATCCAGAGGACAATCTCTTATTGCATGTTTTTTCCTACATCTAGGACAGTACATGGCTAATGGTTCAGTTTTAGCATTTGCTTTGGCTTGCAATCCATCCATGGTGGAGGTTAATTGAACTAGAATGTCTGTTTTAAAGTTTTCCATTTCATCCATCAGTTTTTTCATATCTGGATTCAAAATTTTAATTGTTTTTCCCTTCCTAGGTCCACCCCTTATTCTTGAATAGCTTCTACAAATGTCTTTTGATATCATTCATTCTTAATTGATCAATGTTTCCACCTCCTATTAAATCAAGGGTTTCCCTAGATCCATCATCCAAACCTTTGAGAAAAATGGTTTTTCTTAACTCTTCTTGAAGTACAAATCCACATCTTTTACTTACAAAGAGGAATCTATCCAAATAATCTTCCATATTTTCATCCTCTTCCTGTTTGATTTTGAAAAATTCTTCCTTCATGTTTCTTCCTCTACAGTAATCTTGATATTTGTCTAGGAAAGTAGTTTCCATTTGTGCCCAAGTGGTAATAGAATTAGATGTTAATCCCATAAACCACCTCATTGATGCATCCTTCAGGGTAGATGGAAACAACTTGAGCTTCTGATTATCTGTCTTGTAATCATAGGTCTGACACAGTACTTTAAATTCAAATAGAAATTGGTCAGGATCCTCATATGACATCCCTCTAAATGTGGGCAAGTGTGTAGGTGAAATATTCTTCATAGTGGTTTCATCATCCTCCAACCAAATTGGATAGATAAAGGTCTTATTAGGTTCTCTTTCAGCTTCTCATTCCATCTCTGTAGTATTTTCTAGTCCTCTCTCCCAATCAATGTGGTATGTGATCTGACTTTAGAGAAGGTGAAAATTTAGGAGTAGGAGGTTGACTACTCAATTGTGAATCAAAAATTTCTCTAAATGGGTCTTGGGATATAATACTTTTTCTAAAGGTTCCACTTCCTTCTGGTGACTGATCCCAAAATTCCAAAGGTGGAAGTTCTGCTTCTTGTCTAGCAGGGGACAATGGTGCTTCTAATTCTTGATCAACTTCCTAATTTGAACTAGAGGATGTTGGTAATTCTTGTTTAGATATTTTTTGGAGAAATCTACCCTTGGAGTCTCTTGGTCTACTCATAAATTTTGTGATAGCTTAGGGAAGATTTTTCAATTACTAAATGTATGATTGTTTCTCTTGTTGACACCTAATTAGACAATTATAACTAGTGGTGTCCATGGAAATGACGCCAAAAATTATGGGTGTCGTTATCCCCTTCATTTAATCAACTCTTTGTTGATGTCATATTCAAACCAGGGGTGTGTCTGAAGATATATGCAACAAGAATAATCCTAGTGATTTAGTAATTGACTGTAGGTTTTTGTTTATTTTGTTTTATGGGGTTTTTTTTTAGTGTTCTTATGGTTCCATAGCCAAGGCCTTATTATATCTATGCTACAAGAATCTTTTTGAAATAAAGACTCATTGCTGGAATAGATTTCTAAAAGTAAACACACATTACAAAAGTAAATAGATTGCTTGGAAATAAAAACATGATATGGAAGTAAACACACTTTTCTTGGAAATAAACACACAGTTGAAAATGATGTAAAAGTCTTGCAAGGAAATAAGAATCTAGTCTACAACACCTGTAGGGAAAAGTATACAACAGAGTTCAACTTAAAGAATCAAAAGCATTTACAGAATTAATAGATCTATACTATTTTCTTTAGAAATATAAATACCAATAAAATGAGGATCCTGGTTCTTGGAGGAGTGGGCCCTTGCTCCACCTTGAATCAGGATTTGACAACTTAATATTCTCTCAAAATGAAATGGCTATTTTATTGCTGAAATGTTTTGCATTACAAAAGATTATTATATCTCTCTATATCTCTATATCTGTTTCTATGTATCTATATATCTTAAATCTATCTACAGGTCTTTATATATGTATTTCATCCAAATATGCATTTATGACCATAGTTGTCCTACTGATTCAGATGGAACCAAATCATGCCCAAAATAGATGTTGAATTTAGAACATAGCTGGGCGTACAACTGTATGATAAGTTATCCCTAGATCTTTGAGTATGAAGAATTGGAAATATTCTTATCTACTCCCAATTGAAAGGCTCGTTAATTTCTTAATCATTGAATGTCATCAGAATAAATGGATTCCCATTGGTTTCAGAACTTTGGAGAAGTTCTGGAACTAAAGGGAACCATTTCAGATCTAACCGTGAATCATTCCAGAGCTAAATGTAGGAGTTCTGGAACTAAGTGCTAAAGTTCTGGAACTAAGTACCGGAGTTCTAGAACTAAGTTTGAAAGAACTAAGTGATAGAGCTCATAACTGTGTGATGGAGTTCCGGAAATAAGTTTAGAAGTTCTGGAACTAAGCCGTATTGGAGCCAATGTTCCCAAAAACATGCTGATCGATTCATACTTCATTGTTTTGACTGATTGTGACCTGTTTTATTACAAAAACTGAATTTCCACACACTTTGTTAGGAATAACAGAGTTTTTAAATGTTAGAACTAAATTCAACAAAAGATGAACAATTACATCCTAACTTATACTAGATCAAACAAAAGTCACAAAATGTAGTCAAACTTTGATAAAAAGGAGAATAAAATAAGATCATTTATTGCACATTAACGAGACATATTTTGGCTCATCACCTAGTTTGAGGGGGATCACCTTCACCCATACATGGGGCAATGTAACCTTCACCCATACCTGGGGAAACCACTTCCTATTTTTTTCATCATCACTTATTAGTACAATCTACATGATAAAAAGGGGAAAATGTAGACACCCAAAATTAGGTTACAACCCTCTAGACCCCCTTCGACTAACATACCTCCTACCATGACCCCTCCTCACATTATTATTAATTTAACCACCCATATTAAATTAATAATTCCCTCACCCCTCCACCTCACCATACACCCATTTCAATCATATTTATTAACCTAGACTAAGTCACCACTCCCCTTAACTAACTAAGACTCATTCTAACCCTAAAATTCACTATCTATTATCCCTCCTACCAATTTCCCACTTCATTTAGTGCCAAACCAGACTCCTAGTCCATAAAACAATCTTGACCAATGCCAAAAATTGAGAGAAAAGGATATTTTTGGAAAATTATCGCAAGGTAAAAATGACTTACCATGACCCCTTATTTATAGTTTTTCAATTTTTACCACATTAATTACAATGCTACCTACAACCATATTGCCACAATAAATTTGGATTTTCCTACCTTCCCCATTGTGTCTAACCGCACGTAACCTTTGCAACCTTCTAGTGTGTAAAACTACACTAAAATAGACCTCCTTACACACATTCCCAAAGCAAACGTACATTAACCACTGTGTCATATTCCAAGTAAATCCCCCTGCCACTTCCTACCTCACGTTGCACTGCGCATTCATTCCTATACGTTGATTTTTTCTTTTGGCATCATCCTTATTATGACCATCCTCATGACACGTTATCATCTTCTGAAAATCATTATCACCACTGCTTCGCACGGCCCTCTGGTACTTAGGACTCACTTCCCGCACTCTTGTTTTCTTTCTATTCCTTCAATCCACCCCACACTAAAGGTGTGCACATTCCTTTGCACATGAAATCAAAAAGGGAGTAATCAGCTTCTGGTGCGTAAGTGAGCTTATTACACAAAACACTGAACTAAATTAACAAAGCATAACAACGATGAAAGGAAACACATATAAAGGAAATGCATTAAATAAATCTAATATAATGGCAATACTACCTTATTAAAAACACCAAAAAGACTTATTTATAGTAGGGATTCAACCTACTCTCGTTGAAATAACCGGGAAACCATGTCCCATCCAGTGCTTTTAACTAGAAAGTGCCTTAATCAAGTATATAAGTCACAACATATGGTCCCAACCAATACACTTTAAGCTTTCCAGGGTGCTGCAAAAAATTTGAATCATACAGAAGAACCATCTGTCCAACTTCAAGATTTTTATCCTTAATATGTCTATCATGCCACACCTTATGTCTTGCCTTTTTTGTCTTCTAATTCCATCATGTTATGACAATCCTTTCATCTAACTACATCAGTTTATGAATACATTCTTCAAGTGATTTATAATCAGCTAAACCTCTTGCGCACATAATACATAGAGAAGGTAACATAAATTCCATGGGAAAAATAGCCTCTACATCAAACACCAATTTAAAGTGTTTGTCTTTAATCATTATTTTATAAGTTATCCTATATGCCCAAAGTACAATAGAGACTTTATCATCCTAGTCATTCCTTCCAACACCAGAAATATTAGTCAATGTGTGGTTTATTATCTTGTTGAAAGCCTCAACAGTTCCATTTACCTAAGGTCGATAGGGTGTTATTTTATGGTGTTCCACCGTAAATTCTGCCAATAATATTCTGATGGTCTCATTAAGGAAATTAGTGCCCATATCACTTGTCAAACTCAATGGGCATCCATACCTACTGATAATGTTCTCCCACAAAAACCTTGTTGTTGTAGCTATCAGGAAATCCTTTATAGGCATTGTTTCTTTTCACCTTGTATGATAATTTTTACAAGTTATAATGTAGCGTGATCCATTCTTGTGCGCAGGTGGAGAAATAGGACCCATAAAGTCAATCACCCACTTTTCAAAATGTTCTTCACTAGCAATAGGCCTTAAAGGACTTTCATCTCTATTCCCAGGATTGCAAAGGCGCTGACAGTGATCTCAAGCCTTACAATAGTCTTTACAATCCTTGTATAATGTTTCCCACCAAGAACTAGCCAATAAAATATTGTGCGCGGTAGCATCTCTTACATAATGTCCACCTACAATACCATTATGAGCTTCCTCCATAATAGCTTCACACTCATTCTCAAGAACAGACCAGTGTAAAACTTCACCCTAACCTAGTTTGTATAAGTCTCCATTGATCAACATATACAGCATGGTTCGTAGGACAAGTTTCTTCTTTTCCATACTCTTCATTCCTTCAGGCACCACACCAGTTCGTAAAAAAACCACAATATATTCTCAGTCAGAAGGCACATAATTCAATATAAATATTTGTGCATCTAGCATTGTATCCTCAATGCTCTACATGTCCTCTCCTGAATTAATCCTTGATAAATGATTTGGTCTAGAATTAGTCTTTCCTGTCTTAACCACCACTGTAAAGTCAAATTCCTGAAACAATAGAATCCAACGACATATGCGCCCCTGCAAAATGGGCTTGTTCACAAAATATTAACTGTCATTTGATCTATATAGAATATAAATGGGGTATCCAGTAAGTACTATTGAAATTTATGTAGCACGTAGATCATGGAAAGGGCCTCACTCTCTATAGTTGTATAATTCTATTCAGTTGGTGTTAACTTCTTGCTTATAAAAAAATAGGATGATCAAAAATTCCTTCATGAGGATGGGCTAATATCATGCCAATGGCCATGCTAGAGGCGTCTACATGCACGTAAAAAGGTTTAGTCCATGAATGAAAATGTAAAATAGGTGTTGTATAAATCCTTTCCTTCAATGTCTCAAACGTGCATTGTTACACTTCACCCCAATGGAACTTGCCTTTACTCTTTAATAACTCTTCCAAGGGTACAAAAATATTAGCATATCCTTTGATAAAATTCCTATAATATCCTTTGTGTCCCAAGAATCTATGCACTTCGCTCTGGTTATTAGGTTCCTCTAAGCCCAAAATAGCAGCAACCTTAGCAAGATCTACCAACAAGCCTTCTTTTTAAATAACGTGTCCCAGAAAAGTCCCAAAAGGTGTAGCAAAAATGCACTTTTTAATGTTTAAGGATATGCTCAACTATCAGTACCTCTCAAACATAAGCCTTAACTTATCAAAATGATCTTTCACTAGCCCATAAACTGTCCAATCATCCAAGTAAACTTGTAAGAACTTATGAATAAATTCTTGGAATGCTTGCACAATAATGCATGAAAATACTGCAAGCACATTCTTCAATCCAAAAGGCATAAATGTGTATGCAAAAACTTCCCCATTATGTGGTGAAAGTTGTCTTCTCTTGATCCTCTTTAGCAATCCGTACCTGATGCATAGATCTCGTGCCCTGCAACACCTTCCAGAATTTCCTTTGTAAACGGTGTAGGAAATAGATCTATCACACATGCAACATAAAACTCCCTATAATCCACAAAAAATCTTATTCTTCCATATTTCTTTATACTTATCACCATAGGGCTAACCCACTCTGACTCCTCATTACACTCAACGATTCCAGAATTCAACATCTTATCAATTTCTTCCTTTACCTTGATGCACAAATTAGGATTCATCTTGTAAGGCCTCTTCCCAACCAGATGCACACCTTCCTTTAGTTTTATCTTCATCTCGCCCAACGAATGATGTACCCCTTTTAATTAATGATAGCCCCTAGGAAATATGTCCTAGAATTTGCGCAGTAACTCAATTATTTTAGCAACCTCAGAGTAAGACCAGTAACCACCAATGATGGCCTCCTTATGTTCAACATCTGTCCCAATGTTGACTTTATTTGTTTTCATAAGCTCATGATACGTGTGCACCTTTTCATCCACATTGTATAATGCCTCGCGTGTACCCTCAGTATTCTTAGCATTCAGATTCTCAACTTCTTCATCATCAATTACATAGACCATCTTACCTTTTTTATTTTTCTAGGAAGGCACATCCAAGATTCTTTGCATCTATCTCTTCTTCTTTAAAGCACATCTCTAGATATGACTCACCTAGTAACTACTAAAAAAATTTCCTCAACCTTTACATTATCTCCCAACATCAAACACTTCATAACCTGTAATTCCTTATTCACTAGATGTTTATCAGAAAAATAGCCAAAGGTCTAAATCATACATGTAGTCAGTTCTTACCAATTTCATGTTTCTCTATTTAATTCTGCATAAACATACCATGTGTGTGTGCAACCTCACAAGGTGTAGTAGAAATTATGAACTAATAGTGAAGGTGGTAAGGCCTCCTGCCCCTCTGTCCAAAGTCTCTCACACTATTGAACATGGTGTTGATTTCGAGGCTGATTGTTTCCTTGAAAAGGAGGACGATTAGCCTGATACTGCTGATTTTGTGGCTAATACAGACGATTGTATTGAAATTGTTGCCTTTTGAGTGCAACGAGCTCATTTCCAAAATTTTGCAGTAGTGACTTGACTTCAAATAGGTCATTTGAAGAGGCAGAGGAAGATTGAGATGGTTGCCTGGAGTCTACTGGAATAGGAGCAATGATAGGCTGATGATTTGTAAGATCTGGAGAAAAGGGCATTGGTGGTTGTGGAGCTATCTTTCCAGCCTGAATCAAAGAATTCTCTGCACTTATGGCAACTTCGTAAGCATCAGGAAGTGTAGTCCCTCCCATGGACTAGATCATAACTGCTCCATCGCTATTCAAGGCTCGCAAATAGTACAAGAATGCATTATGTGCAGAAGGCTTTACGAGCACCGGAATCCTATTCCAAGTCCTATGGAATCGGAAGTTGAAATCACTCATATATTCTTGGGACCTCTCTTTATGGTAGTAAGTTGTTCCAAAAGTGATAGGTGATCACTTTTGTCTTCAAATTGTTTACATAGCTTTTCTCCCAACTCGTCCCAAGTGGTTATAGTGCCAACACCTAACCCGCGAAACCATTGAAGCACTTTTCCCTTGAAAGAGGTAGCAAGAATTCTAACTGCAATGTTGTCTTCGGTGATATTATGTACTGCACAGATGCTGGCTACATCAAAGATATGCTCTACTGGAGTAACGTGAGTTTCCCTCGTGTATAAGGGCAAACTTTTGAGTGTCGCAACAGGTATCGGGTCACGTTGAGCCAACACGAGAGGACTGCTTGCATTGAAAGGGGGAAAAACTTGGTTCCTCCCCATAGCAATGAAAGTTTGATTGTTCCTGGGTGGAGGAAATCTTCCGTAAGGAGGAGTTGAATGACCCCTACTAGGTAAATCTGCAACTGGGGATGTGGAAATGCCTCTTCTACTTCTCTTTGGAGGAGACAAGGAAAGTTCGATATGCTGATACTTTCCTTTCTTTGAAGAAGCTCTTGTCTGAATTCTTTGCATAAGTTACTGCACTAAGATTTGGAATCCAGAGATATAGAGTCACCAGGTACTTTGACTTGTGTAAGTGAGAAGAGAAGTACCAACTCTGTCCCACCGGGCGTGCCAAAAACTGTTGTCGCCAAACCACTGCACCCTCCGAATGGCCAGAATGTGAATAGGACATTCGGTGTGATTGGGACACATGGGATCACCTCTCAAGCTGTGGGACTTGGGCTCGAGGTGAACCTCCGGAGAAGGCCGGCTTCCTCTTCCTAAACTAAGTGTTGTACTACTCCTAGTGTAACAAAAATGATTATCTAGTCCTACGCTAACATTTTCATGGGGTTTTACGGAAAGAGATTTACAGAAATGAAACTATACTAGGGATGGTGATGCATCGAATAAAGGGTGTCTTCAGATTTAGGAAGGGTTAATTTGAAGAGGGTGTGTGCACCACAGGTCAACTTCACCTACTGCAACTTAGAGAGGGCACAGGATACCACAGACTAAGAGACATGCATTCCCTTTGTTAAACTTTATCAGACCGAGAAATATACCAGTTTCCCAGTGAAGAAGGATGAACTTAAGAAGGGTGAACAGACACCACAACTCAACTGCATGCAATACTTCACCACTCGATAAGCACAGAACTCCAAGAACCTGTAATAGAACTTAAACTTGCACAGTGTACCTGCAAGTATGAGAAAAGGCACAAAGAAGCACAGAAGGATGAAAGGACCGAGATTAGTCACAAAACACACACTTTTATTGCTTCAATAACATGCACAATGCATCATACATTCAGAAGAGGCAATAGTTGCCATTACAGTCTTGAAGAGGAGGCTTGAAAGTTCTCTCAAGACACAAGAACATTTTGCAGAAGAGAGAGGACCCTTGAAAAGTATACACTCGCCTGAGATATCTAACTGTCCAACTTGTCTGAACTGTTGGAACCCTTTGAAATGAGCTTCCAACTTACATTTATAGAAGAATATTTGAGAAAGAAGAGGAAATGGTCATAATTACATTCCTAAAATGAAGGCCCATGATGTATTTATTACAGTTAGTTGAACTACCTGAGAAGGTTCCATCATGGGTCATTAATTGCCTGATGACCAAGTCTTCTCAATTAATTAAAATAATATTTAAATAATAATAATAAATATTATTATTAAAATATTTAAATAAAAATATTAATTTAATTAACATAATGTAGGGACCCCCTGTTGACCCGTTTGACTTGAAGAGGAGGGGGATCCATCTGGATAGAATCTACACATAGCCAAATTCGATGAGCTTCGAATCCTCTAACTCGGTGTTGCACTCGATTTTTGACCCCGCACTAACTCTTTCCTTGCTTTGGTAATCGCACTCTTTTGCATTGAGTCCTTCGAATGGTGAGCTATCAAACTCGATTCTTATCATTTTCCTCTGTTAACTCGAGGCCATTTACGCATTCCTCGTTCAAACTTCATGAAACATCACCACGAGATCCCTGCGAAGTCACTGAGCTCTTCATCCAGCAAACAATCCTGCCTTTCCTGGGCTCAAACTCACTTGAATACCTAGCTTAACCCGATATCTCTAAAAAGAATGGTTTTACCACAATGCTCAAGATTCTTCCTCATCATATAACACTTGTAGTAAGAATGTTTTAGCTTTGCCATAATAAGCACAATTGTACCCTCCAAACGATGAGAAAATGCCATTAACAATAAAGACATAATGCTGCCATGATGATGACCCAGGTTCATGCCCATTAAACGTCGATAGACACCCTTAAGATTGATTCTTGGACAAAGATACCTTCGGTATTTTGGCAGTGCATTCTGCAATCTAGGCTCCAACCAACAATTATGCCACTATTGGGATCTTAGTATGGAATGGGTAGCTGTGAGCTACACAATATACTCATTTTTTCATAAACTAAAAAGATCCTTTATGTTACAATCTGCAACACGTAAAATAAGCCCTTCAAAAAATACATTGAACAACTGGGGCAGCTAAGAGGACCTTGGAAAAATGTACAGGTAACAACCATATGAATTCTCCCTTAGTCGTGGATCAAAGCTAATAGAAATAAGCTAGATAAAATCCCTTGAAACTACAGTATAATCGTCCATTTGTTAAAACAAGTTTCTCTGAACCTGGTAAAGGAATACTTTATTGTCTGATTGGATGCACATAATGGAAAGGTATAAATATTACGTACTGCCCTCGGAGTTTCTCAAAGAGACCATTTACGAGTAACAAGGATGCAGCACGCAAAACGGCCGACCAGGCATTTCAAAGTTGACCTTCACATTCAATTCGTTTCTAGGAGAAAACAATGCTGAGCAATATGAATCGTTTCACTCTGCACGTAATAAACCTTCATCTCCTGGTTCATGGAAATTCTATGAAGCCTTGAAGATCGTGACTCCAATCCATCGTACACGGCAGTGAATATGTGTTTCCTGCAATTGCTTGCTGGAAGCGCTAAGAAGGCTTCGACTGTATTGCACACGCCTGCTGCCTGTTCGTGAGATTTTCTCGCGACCACCGAATTCTATGCGTGGTAAGCGGAATGTGTAGAGCCTCCTTCAAACAACCTTCTGTACATAACGCTGTGAGATTGAGATTGAAAGTGGATGGTATTGGCACTGGCATTGCATTGCAGCGTGGGAAATGTCAATTTAGTTGTACCACTATGACAATGAACCACTGTAATCATCCTCAAAAGTGGTAATATGACCGAGTTCTGAACCTTTCGACTGCTCATTATTCACCTCCACATTGAACGGATCTTCGTTACATTGATCTTCCCCAACCAATTTGCCTATTTACTCGGTCCTTGACTGAGCTTTACTTGTTGAGTCCTTACACATGCACCAGATGGCTTAACCGATAATCCATCTATCTTCATGAGCACGTTCTCGTTTACCATTCCAACGTGTTTTGACCCAATTGATGACTCGCCTGGTATTCCGGAAATAAACTTGAATTCTTCTCTACGTGGAAAACTCACGATGGCTTGTCATTGCAAAGTTTCCACTTGGCGGTGCTATTCCGAACCTCCCCCGCGCGGAGTGAATAGCTTGGAATGCCATCTACTTATTTCCCATTGGCACTGGTCACCTGAATCTCCACATAACGGCTTGGCCACATCAATCCACGGGCCCCGGCCTCAGCTTTGCCACGCAGCGTGAGGAGTTTGACCCGATTTCTCCATTCACGGAAGTCTGACCATGGCTTTCCATCTAAAAATTTCTACTTGGCATTGCTCGCCTTATTTCCCACGTCTGGGATTAGAGTGCGGGGTTTTGTTATCATTTGGCCATATTTCATTTTGGACAGATGGCCACCGACTTCCACCTTTCCGCTCAGCGTGAGGAGATATCATTTTCTTGGTGCAAACATTTTCAGCTGTAGCTTGTAAGGTGTGATAATCCCGACAGAATCCTTTGTGCCCGCCAACTTAGTGACTCGCTGAAGATGCTCATATAATTGCAAAGCAAATTATGCTCCATGAATATTCTGATATGAAACAGTCCCACCTCTATGAGATCCGTTTCCATGAGTTGCATTGTAAAATAAATTTAATCAAGTCTCCCGGTAACACTCTTACTGTCAATTAATCGATTTTCATAAAAATATCTTGAAGGAAAATCCTAAATTTGAGGATGCATACAATGCTGATCAGATAACAACATTGGACAACTTACTTTCTCAAACGGGCTTCTACTATACTGCAACATCCCTGTGCATCGAATGCTCGGCCGCTTTGAGCGTATAACTGAAATTCTCCTAGGAAAGTGCCGTGAGGAAGTAATTGGTTATACGCAGCAGCTACAGGGTAGAGAAGTAAAAATTATCTCAGAAAATGAGTGGCCTCCAGAGAGAGTTGATTGTGACAGCTGCCGCAGGGTGATCCCAAGGAACCGTTGGTGTTGATCCTAATTTTCTAGTTGCATGCGACCATAATCATGATCAATTGTTGTAAAATCTTGCCGCTGTAGTAGAAGAACGAGATAAGGTTTTAATTGAGTTGTCTCGCCTTTTAATTTTGGAAATTCTCTTCCATGGAAGAAGCTCGACCAAATCTTGAGGCAGCTATTGTCTCTGTCGAGTCATTAAAACTGAATTCATATTCCAACAAGGAAGCATCAATCTCTCCATGTTGAATTAAACCAAGTCAAGCTCATCATTTCTCTGCCTCAATGAGCCAACCATCGAAACATTATCCGCTCCTATCGAGACTCTTTTATGACAAGCCAAAGTTGGACAACAGAACTTACATTTCCTACTCATGAACTCATCTAAGGCTTGTGATCTGAGTTATGACCGAGTTAGGACAAGGCACGAACTCCTTTGATGACTCGTCTCTTTATTCCCGATTTGACACTGTTTTAGCTTGAACGAGCGAGATAAGCTTGTCGAACTCCTCGATAGCTCGCATTCTTGGAAAAAATGAGCGATCTCACCTGATGACCAAAAGTGGGTCCCTGGGACCAATGTCGTGATTTGATTGTAATAAGGCCCTGTTTTCCAATTTTTCCATGTGCGTAAAATTGGATAACATTTTTGGCGACCTCTCGGGGATGATTGCCTGCTAAGCATGATTCCAGTAGCCTTAATTCATCCATTGGGCATGGAGTCTCTGTTGGAATCCTGAAAGTAGTATGATTTTCTTTGACACATCCTGGAATCTCCTTGAGCATTTCTGATATCCTGGACCTCGTTGGAATGTTAAGCATGAAGTATACTGAATCTGTTGAATGCTTGACATCCATGGAACATTGCAAAAAAATTGAATGAAGTAGATTTTGAACTGTTATAGAAACCTTGAACCTTTTTTCTCCTTGACACCTTCCAATGATGAAATAATGTGCAGAACAACACAAAACACAGCAACAAGGAAAACAAAAACAACAACACACAACAATGTGCATAAGCACTTGGAGGAAAACACCTAATTTAACTGTACAGGGGGTGGAACGCTTCTCAAAAACAAGCTTTGAGATGTATCCCATTCACGTGAATGGGTAGATCTTCTCCATTGAGCCTAGATAGACGAAATGAATTTTCCTCTTTGCAACTTGTGATGATGTATGGTCCACTCCAGAGAGCGTCAAACTTGGCATGCTTGCCTGGTTTGGCCCTGTCTTCATCCCATTTGAGAACTAAATCTCCCTCTTGAAAATGTCTGTCGGACGCCTTCTTGTCAAAAGATTTCTTAACTTGAGCCTGATGCTGCTCCAAAGTTTTCATAGCCTTGTCTCGTACTTCCTCTAACTCTTTGAGTTCAGCAAACCTTACGGTCAGAGGATCACTCTCTATAACTTCAAGTTGATGAGTTAACTCCAAAGAAGGTAACTCCAATGAGAGTGGGAGTTTTGCCTCTCTTCCATATACAAGAACGAAAGGAGAATTTCCAATGGCCCTTTTAGGTGTGATTCGATTTGCCCATAAGGCGGTCTTAAGCTGTGTATGCCAAGTCCTCTTGTTAGTCTCCATTGTGCGCTTAATAATCCTTATGAGGTTTTTGTTACTAGACTCAGCCAATCCGTTTCCTTGAGGATAGTAATTGGACGAAGTTTTGAGGTATACCCCATTTTTAACAGCCCATTCGCTCAATTTCATACCAAGAAAAGCCAACGCGTTGTCTGAAATGATTGTAAACGGAACACCAAACCTCGTCATTATACCCTCCAAAAAATCTAGAACTTCCTTTTCATTGCTCTCTTTTAATGCTACCGCCTCTGTCCATCGAGTAAAATAGTCTGTTGCGGTAAGGACCCACTTATGTTCATCACTGGATGGAGGATTAATCATTCCGATGAAGTCCAACCCCCATTGAACAAAGGGTTGATCCACTTGAACTGGATGCAGTGGAAGAGCTGCCAGCTTCTGCTTACCTGTGAAAAAGGCACATTCCTTGCATTTCCTTACCCAGAGATGGGCATCCTTGAATAAATCTGGCCAATAGTATCCAGCTCGCATGATCTTGGTAGTTGTTGTTCGTGCGGAATAATGTCCTCCAGATAGGCCATTATGAAATTCTTCTAGTATCTTACTTACCTGTTCCGGTCCTATGCACTGAAGGAGAACGCCGTTCAAATCTTTTCGAAAGAGAATGCTATCTACCAAAAAATATGGGATAGATTGAAGATGGAAAGTTCGTCTTTGGTTTTTATCCATGTTTGTCGGGTATGCTCCTGAGAAGATGAAATTCTTCATTTTGGATAACCAGTCAGCTTGATCAACATCCTCATCAGTATTTAGGAGTGTCACATCCTCATTACCTTTTGATTCCATGTCTGCAGCAAGTTGCTCACATAAACCCTTACCTCTAACAAGTTTAGTGACTGTGATATGCACGTCATACTCCATTACCTTTGTGATCCATCCAGCATGCTTTTCGTTCATTTCTTTGTTCAGTAAAAACTCCTTGACACTTGGATGAGACACCATCAGATGAATCTTGTTGTTGGACAACATGTGTTTGAATTTATTCAAAGCTCGAATAACCGCAAAGACTTGCTTTTCAATGAATGAGTATTTGAACTCGTAGTCTTTGAGGGATTGACTGAAGAAAGTGATTGGTTTCTCCATCAGGTTGTTGTTTTGATGGGTGAGGATCCCTGAAATTCTCTCTTGACTTGCAAAAGCATAAAGGATAAAATATTTGTCAAACCTGGGGTTCACAAGCGTGGGAGCTTGGGAAATGGCTATTTTGATAGCTTCGAAGCTTTCTCGTCCTTCCTTTGTCCATGAGAATGGAATGTTTTTCCTTAGCATGGCTGTAAGTGGTTTAGCCAATGCCGCGAATTGGGGGATGAATCTCCGCACGAAATTTATGGTTCCCAGGAAGCTCTGGAGGCCCTTCTTGTGACTCGGGAGAGATAAGGACATAATCGAACGAATCCTGGCTAGATCGATTGATAATCCTTCTGCTGAAACAACATGCCCCAACAATTTTCCCTCGTGCACTGCGAAAATACATTTCTTGGGGTTAAGTGAAACCCCAAATTCCCTACACCTTTGGAAAACTTTCCTTAGATGCGTGATGTGATCTTCTGCATGCTTAGAGTATACAGTTATATCATCAAGGTAAACCAAAATAATATCATTGATTAGTCCCTTAAATGCCATGTCCATGGCTCTTTGGAAAGTAGCCCCGGTATTGGACAATCCGAATGGCATTTTATTGTAGGCATACGTGCCCCACTTGGTAGTGAAAGCCATTTTGAATTGGTCGGATTCTTAGACTAGGATTTGATTGTAACCTGAATATCCATCGAGCAAAGAAAATATTTGAGCTCCTACCACTGTTTGAAGGATCTGCTCCATCGATGGAAGTGGATAATGGTCTTTTAATGATGCATGATTCAAATCCCTGAAATCTACGCATAACCGGATATCTCCGTTCTTCTTCCTCACGGGTACCAAATTGGCTACCCATGAGGAATGCTTGATGGGAAAAATTATACAGGCCTCAATGAGCTTTGTTAGCTCCTTTCTCATTAGTGGCTCAATTTTGGGATTAATTGGTCTCTGTTTCTGATGAACTGGCTTAGCATTAGGATCCAGTTCGATGGTATGTTGTGCTAGACCTGGATCAAAACCACGCAGATCTTTATAGCTCCATGCAAAGATGTCATGATACTCTTGACAAAGTTTGATGAAAGCTTCTTTCTCTCAAGAAGTACACACTTTTCCGATCTTAAGAAATTTTTCATTTGATACTTCAACTTCCTCAAAATATTCTTCTCTGACCACCATGTTAGGGCTTTGTCTTGTGGCTTGGTCATCTGAATTGAAAATGGATTCCAAAGTGACTAAACCTTTTGGTAACTTGTTGCTTTTCAATTGAATAATTTTCTCGCCATATGAATCCTGCAACTTATCTTGATTCTTTGCAGCAAACTCTGCCTCTTCTTGTAGGAAGAGGACAATTTGGTTGTCACTATCGAACACTTGCCAACTATTCACATTATCAGGGACTTCTGGTCGAACCACCATTTTAACAAATTGTTGCCCTTCCTTCATGATATCAACTGGTATGTTGTATTTTGAACCAATTGTAGCAAGCCTATCCACATCTTGATTTTGACCTCTAGGAATTGCATGGATCCCAAAAGCTTCAAAATCTTCAATCAGGTCCCAGACTCGATTCTTATATGATCGTAAAAGATCATTTTTGGATGCACTACGTGCCGAAACTTGATGAACAACTAACTCAATATCTCTAAAAACAGTTAGGGCCTTGATTCCCTTCCTTTGGGCTAGCTGAATTCCTTGCACAAGAGCCTCGTATTCAGCAACATTGTTGGTGCAACTGAACTGTAACCAGAAAGATGAGAAGTACTTATCTCCCTCTGGAGAAATTAACATAACACCAGCACCAGATCCATTCTTACTTCTTGAGCCATCGAAGAACAATTGCCACAGTCCTTTAAAATCACTTGGTGTTTTGACAAGTTGTGGTATGATCATATCTTCTTCATGGATACAGTAAGTACCTAATCCTGTTTCTTCCAAGACCAGCAAACCAGATTCTTCTTCTGCCAATACATCAGCGTAGGGATCGTACTGATGATCTCTACATACTTCATCTAGCAAAGTATCAGGGACTTCTTCAACAAGGGTGGTTGGTTCATGATCAGCATCTTCCTCTTCGGGATCGCCGATGGTGTAATTTCCATTTATGGGACTAGCAGTGTAGGGTTCTACATGATTATGGCAGATTGGTTCTGCCCTTATAGTTACTTTGGTTCCGTATCGAGTCCTGAGAATCATATGCGACCAATCGGCTGATAGGTAACCGCCCATCTTGGCAGTGAAATCCCGTGATAGGCAGATGGCAAAGAGAGGAGGGAGATCAATGACCGATATGTCTTGGGTGAATGACAAACTTGGGCATGCATGAATGGTAAGTTGAAGTCCTTTGATAACCCCAACAGTCTTAACAGTTGTGCCATCCAATTGAACAACCCCTCTTGCCACTGGCGCATATTGTATGCCTAGTACATCTGCAATTTGTTTAGGCATGACAGAGCTACTGGCACCAGAATCGATCATGCAATTATGTACCAAGTGGTCTCCAATGATTAGGGAAATGTAGAATGGCGGTGGTTTGTTTGCCGTAGGAATGATTTTCCCTTCCGATTGACACAAATTTGTAGCATTTGTCACTCCATGGCTTGATGATCCGCTAGTTGTACTAAAACTGTTCAGAGCTTCTCGTAACAGGTTTCTTTGGGAAGGGATCGAGAGTGTGTCCCACATGGTAACGATCAGATTGGTTTTCTTCATTTGTTCTACTATGCTGAAGGGAATTGCTCCAACTTTGATGACACTTTTTTGGGCATTGGGGTCCTCCTTTGGAAAATGTTTGTTGGGTACCGTGATGCCTGGAGAACCATCTTTCCTTGCGGTGTGGCTAGCCGGTGTTTCTGGTGATTTCTTTCCCACATTTTTGTCAACTGCCATTTGAAACCCAGGTTGAGAAGTGGATGCTAGATCAGCTTCGAGAAGTTGAGGCTCCATTGCTCTCTTTTTGGAACGAGTGTTTGCTGCCACTGATGAAGAATCTATATTTAATCCGCAAAAATCTTCTTCTTGCCAGTTTAGTAACGTGGATTCTTCAGGTGCCTGCCGTTGATCTGTTGCTTCTTGCGTAGATGAATTGTTTGTTAACTCTGAAGGGGCAGATACACTTTGAACCATAAGGGCCTGGCTAACAACCCCATTGGGACAAAGATTTTGATTGTGAGGTTGAGAGCAAGGATAACACCATTCGTAGTCTTGAACTAGATTATTTTGAACAGGTACTATAGCTCTAGATGAGCTAGCTGCAAGAGGGTTCTGAAAGTTCAAAGGCCTTACATTTGCAACTTGACTTGTAGTTTGATTTCGAGGCTGATTGTTTCCTTGCAAAGGAGGAAGATTAGCCTGATACTGCTGATTTTGTGGCTAATACGGACGATTGTATTGAAATTGTTGCCTTTTGAGTGCAACGAGCTCATTTCCAAAATTTTGCAGTAGTGACTTGACTTCAAATAGGTCATTTGAAGAGGCAGAGGAAGATTGAGATGGTTGCCTGGAGTCTACTGGAATAGGAGCAATGATAGGCTGATGATTCGTAAGATCTGGAGAAAAGGGCATTGGTGGTCATGGAGCTATCTTTCCAGCCTGAATCAAAGAATTCTCTGCACTTATGGCAACTTCGTAAGCATCAGGAAGTGTAGTCCCTCCCATGGACTGGATCATAACTGCTACATCACTATTCAAGGCTCGCAAATAGTACAAGAATGCATTATGTGCAGAAGGCTTTACGAGCACCGGAATCCTATTCCAAGTCCTATGGAATCGGAAGTTGAAATCACTCATGTATTCTTGGGAAGCTCTCTTTATGGTAGTAAGTTGTTCCAAAAGTGATAGGTGATCACTTTTGTCTTCAAATTGTTTACATAGCTTTTCTCCCAACTCGTCCCAAGTGGTTATAGAGCCAACACCTAACCCACGAAACCATTGAAGCACTTTTCCCTTGAAAGAGGTAGCAAGAAGTCTAACTGCAATGTTGTCTTCGGTGATATTGTGTACTGCACAGATGCTGGCTACATCAAAGATATGCTCTACTGGAGTAACGTGAGTTTCCCCCATGTAGAAGGGCAAACTTTTGAGTGCCGCAATAGGTATCAGGTCACGTTGAGCCAACACGAGAGGACTGCTTGCATTGAAAGGGGGAAAAACTTGGTTCCTCGCCATAGCAATGAAAGGTTGATTGTTCCTGGGTGGAGGAAATCTTCCGTAAGGAGGAGTTGAATGACCCCTACTAGGTAAATCTGCAACTGGGGATGTGGAAATGCCTCTTATGCTTCTCTTTAGAGGAGACAAGGAAAGTTCGATATGCTGATACTTTCCTTTCTTTGAAGAAGCTCTTGTCTGAATTCTTTGCATAAGTTACTACACTGAGATTTGGAATCCAGAGATATAGAGTCGCCAGGTACTTTGACTTGTGTAAGTGAGAAGAGAAGTACCAACTCTGTCCCACCGGGCGTGCCAAAAACTGTTGTCGCCAAATCACTGCACCCTCCGAATGGCCAGAATGTGAATAGGACGTTCGGTGTGATTGGGACACATGGGATCACCTCTCAAGCTGTGGGACTTGGGCTCGAGGTGAACCTCCAGAGAAGGCCGGCTTCCTCTTCCTAAACTAAGTGTTGTACTACTCCTAGTGTAACAAAAACAATTATCTAGTCCTACGCTAACATTTTCATGGGGTTTTAGGGAAAGAGATTTACAGAAATGAAACTATACTAGGGATGGTGATGCACCAAATAAAGGGTGTCTTCAGATTCAGGAAGGGTTAATTTGAAGAGGGTGTGTGCACCACAGGTCAACTTCACCTACTGCAACTTAGAGAGGGTACAGGATACCACAGACTAAGAGACACGCGTTCCCTTTGTTAAACTTTATCAGACCAAGAAATATACCAGTTTCCCAGTGAAGAAGGATGAACTCGAGAAGGGTGAACAGACACCACAACTCAACTGCATGCAATACTTCACCACTCGATAAGCACAGAACTCCAAGAACCTGTAATAGAACTTAAACTTGCACAGTGTACCTCCAAGTATGAGAAAAGGCACAAAGAAGCACAGAAGGATGAAAGGACTGAGATTAGTCACAAAACACACACTTTTATTGCTTCAATAACATGCACAATGCATCATACATTCAGAAGAGGCAATAGTTGCCATTACAGTCTTGAAGAGGAGGCTTGAAAGTTCTCTCAAGACACAAGAACAACTTGCAGAAGAGAGAGGACCCTTGAAAATTATACACTCGCCTGAGATATCTAACTGTCCAACTTGTCTGAACTGTTGGAACCCTTTGAAATGAGCTTCCAACTTACATTTATAGAAGAATATTTGAGAAAGAAGAGGAAATGGTCATAATTACATTCCTAAAATGAAGGCCCATGATGTATTTATTACAGTTAGTTGAACTACCTGAGAAGGTTCCATCATGGGTCATTAATTGCCTGATGACCAAGTCTTCTCAATTAATTAAAATAATATTTAAATAAAATATTTAAATAATAATAATAAATATTATTATTAAAATATTTAAATAAAAATATTAATTTAATTAACATAATGTAGGGACCCCCCGTTGACCCGTTTGACTTGAAGAGGAGGGGGATCCATGTGGATAGAATCTGCACATAGCCAAATTCGATGAGCTACGAATCCTCTAACTCGGTGTTGCACTCGATTTTTGACCCCGCACTAACTCTTTCCTTGCTTTGGTAATCACGCTCTTTTGCATTGAGTCCTTCGAATGGTGAGCTATCAAGCTCGATTCTTATCATTTACCTCTATTAACTCGAGGCCATTTACGCATTCCTCGTTCAAACTTCATGAAACATCACCACGAGCTCCCTATGAAGTCACTGAGCTCTTCATCCAGCAAACGATCCTGCCTTTCCTGGGCTCAAACTCACTTGAATACCGAGCTTAACCCGATATCTCTAAAAAGAATGGTTTTACCAAAATGCTCAAGATTCTTCCTCATCATATAACACTTGTAGTAAGAATGTTTTAGCTTTGCCATAATAAGCACAATTGTACCCTTCAAACGATGAGAAAATGCCATTAACAATAAAGACCTAATGCTGCCATGATGATGACCCAGGTTCATGCCCATTAAACGTCGATAGACACCCTTAAGATTGATTCTTGGACAAAGAGACCTTTGGTATTTTGGCAGTGCATTCTGCAATCTAGGCTCCAACCAACAATTATGCCACTATTGGGATCTTAGTATGGAATGGGTAGCTGCGAGCTACACAATATACTCATTTTTTCATAAACTAAAAAGATCCTTTATGTTACAATCTGCAACACGTAAAATAAGCCCTTCAAAAAATACATTGAACAACTGGGGCAGCCAAGAGGACCTTGGAAAAATGTACAGGTAACAACCATATGAATTCTCCCTTAGTCGTGGATCAAAGCTAATAGAAATAAGCTAGATAAAATCGCTTGAAACTACAGTATAATTGTCCATTTGTTAAAACAAGTTTCTATGAACCTGGTAAAGGAATACTTTATTGTCTGATTGGATGCACATAATGGAAAGGTATAAATATTGCGTACTGCCCTCGGAGTTTCTCAAAGAGACCATTTACGAGTAACAAGGATGCAGCACGCAAAACGGCCGACCAGGCATTTCAAAGTTGACCTTCACATTCAATTCGTTTTTAGGAGAAAAAAATGCTGAGCAATATGAATCGTTTCACTCTGCACGTAATAAACCTTCATCTCCTGGTTCATGGAAATTCTATGAAGCCTTGAAGATCGTGACTCCAATCCATCGTACACGGTAGTGAATATGTGTTTCCTGTAACTGCTTGCTGGAAGCGCTAAGAAGGCTTCGAATGTATTGCACACGCCTGTTGCCTGTGCGTGAGAGTTTCTCGCGACCACCGAATGCTATACGTGGTAAGTGGAATGTGTAGAGCCTCCTTCAAACAACCTTCTGTACATAACGCTGTGAGATTGAGATTGAAAGTGGATGGTATTGGCACTGGCATTGCATTGCAGTGTGGGAAATGTCAATTTAGTTGTACCACTATGACAATGAACCACTGTAAGCATCCTCAGAAGTGGTAATATGACCGATTTCTGAACCTTTCGACTGCTCATTATTCACCTCCACATTGAACGGATCTTCGTTACATTGATCTTCCCCAACCAATTTGCCTATTTACTCGGTCCTTGACTGAGCTTTACTTGTTGAGTCCTTACACATGCACCAGATGGCTTAACTGATAATCCATCTATCTTCATGAGCACGTTCTCGTTTACCATTCCAACGTGTTTTGACCCACTTGATGACTCGCCTGGTATTCCGGAAATAAACTTGAATTCTTCTCTACGTGGAAAACTCACGACGGCTTGTCATTGCAAAGTTTCCACTTGGCGGTGCTGTTCCGAACCTCCCCCGCGCGGAGTGAATAGCTTGAAATGCCATCTACTTATTTCCCATTGGCACTGGTCACCTGAATCTCTGCATAACGGCTTGGCCACATCAATCCACGGGCCCCGGCCTCAGCTTTGCCGTGCAGCGTGAGGAGTTTGACTCGATTTCTCCATTCACGGAAGTCTGACCATGGCTTTCCATCCAAAAATTTCTACTTGGCATTGCTCGCCTTATTTCCCATGTCCAGGATTGGAGTGCGGGGTTTTGTTATCATTTGGCCATATTTCATTTTGGACAGATGGCCACTGACTTCCACCTTTCCGCTCAGCGTGAGGAGATATCATTTTCTTGGTGCAAACATTTTCAGCTGTAGCTTGTAAGGTGTGATAATCCCGACGGAATCCTTTGTGCCCGCCAACTTAGTGACTCGCTGAAGATGCTCATATAATTGCAAAGAAAATTATGCTCCATGAATATTCTGATATGAAACAGTCCCACCTCTATGAGATCCGTTTCCATGAGTTGCATTGTAAAATTTATTTAATCAAGTCTCCCGGTAACACTCTTACTATCACTTAATCGATTTTCATAAAAATATCTTGAAGGAAAATCCTGAATTTGAGGATGCATACGATGCTGATCAGATAACAACATTGGACAACTTACTTGCTCAAACGAGATTCTACTATACTATAATATCCCTGTGCATCGAATGCTCGGCCACTTTGAGCGTAGAACTGAAATTCTCCTAGGAAAGTGCCGTGAGGAAGTAATTGGTTATACGCAGCAGCTACAGGGTAGAGAAGTAAAACTTATCTCAGAAAATGAGTGGCCTCTAGAGAGAGTTGATTGCGACAGCTGCCGCAGGGTGATCCCAAGGAACCGTTGGTGTTGATCCTGATGTTCTAGTTGCATACGACCATAGTCGTGATCAATTGTTGTAAAATCTTACCGCTGTAGTAGAAGAACGAGATAAGGTTTTAATTGAGTTGTCTCGCCTTTTCATTTTGGAAATTCTCTTCCATGGAAGAAGCTCGACCAAATCTTGAGGCAGCTATTGTCTCTGTCGAGTCATTAAAACTGAATTCATATTCCAACAAGGAAGCATCAATCTCTCCATGTTGAATTAAACCGAGTCGAGCTTGTCATTTCTCTACCTCAATGAGCCAACCATCAAAACATTATCCGCTCCTATCGAGACTCTTTTATGACAAGCCAAAGTTGGACAACCGAACTTACATTTCCTACTCATGAACTCATCTAAGGCTTGTGATCTGAGTTATGACCGAGTTAGGACAAGGCACGAACTCCTTTGATGACTCGTCTCTTTATTCCCGATTTGACACTGTTTTAGCTTGAACGAGTGAGATAAGCTTGTCGAACTCCTCGATAGCTCGCATTCTTGGAAAAAATGAGCGATCTCACCTGATGACCAAAAGTGGGTCCCTGGGACCAATGTCATGATTTGATTGTAATAAGGCCCTATTTTCCAATTTTTCCATGTGCGTAAAATTGGATAACAGTACTTTAGGATCTCTAATGGTGTGCACATAAATTCTATTCAAATCCTCTTCACTCAAAGGTTCCACATAAGGTGCAGATTTTCCATCTGTTAAAGGAATGCTGACATGCTCTTCCTTTTTCTCAAAACTGATGTATCCTTTATTGAATCGTAAATTAGCATTATTCGCTTAACACCAAGGGTGCTAAAGCAATGTTGGAAAATTTCCTTCTTATGTAAGTGCCAAGACCTCAAAATCCCCATTAAATTTGGCCCTTGGTATAGTAATAGTAGCTCCTTTCAAGACTCCAATGGGCATGGACTTAGTCCTATTTTGCATAAACAACACATTTAAAGATGGTTGTAATAGGGGCCTCCCCATCTAATTACACACATCCAAAGTGAGTACATTCACTTCTACACCTGTATCAATCAAAATATTACTTAATAACCATCCATCAACAACAAAATTCAGAGTGATCTCCTTGTCATAGTCCAAACTGTGAGGAGGTAGGTTAGCATGTAAAATTTGTCTCTCGTGCTCAACTCCAACGCATGACATATTTACTCTTAGCCATCCCCCTAATAAAGGAATGATGTTCTCTTGTCATAAAATCTAACAAACCTCCTTTAAATCATCAACATCCTTCTGAGGAAGCTTAGATGCTTTAGCCTGCTTCAGCTTCCACAAATGTTCTTTAAAGCATTGTATCTCACCGTGCAGGTTTCTAATCACCTCCATGGTTTCTTGATAAACTTCCTTCTGATGCGTAGGGTCTGGATACTTTGCATGAAATATATCCTCATTTTTAATAATAGGCTTCTACTTTGGAACCTCCCTTACATGCGCAACCTCAACATGTGTAGTGACTAACACAGGTACCAACTTAGGATCAAACGCTAACTTTGACATCCATTAGTCTTCCACAATGTGTTTTACTCTAACCATTCCCACGACCTTATCCTATTTGTGCTTCTTTCTCAAATGTTCATATAAGTATAGGCATTCTTCATAATTATGGTTCTTTCCACAAAAATAATAAATAATATTTTGAGGGCATTCACTCCTATAATGATCAGGGGATCCACCGTCGTGACCTCAGCCTTTGAATCCTCCACAATATCCTCGATTTCTACCTCAAACTCCATCAAAGTGCCCTTCATTGTGATTATGATCATGATGCTCACCTTGTTCTTTAGAATTATTTGCAACACTAGTCTGATGAACACCAATATCAATGACATCATGGATCCAATCAATTAACCTACAATTCTTAGTATCATGAATGGTAGACCTACAAATATTGCAATAACAGGACATATTCTTCCTTATTGTGCGTTGCAATGGGAGGAACCTACTTGAATCATGGTCCAAGTGATAGATCTCATAGTCTAGAAATAGGGCACACACTGATTTCCAAGGACATATATCCTTAATATGTCTTTTACGTCATAATCCATGCACAAAATTCCATTACGTGTCTCATGAGATGAATTAGCTGAAAACTTCTCCAACTATTTAGCCATACCGGAAATCTGAGGTTCCAAAAATGGGCTAATTCCAATGTCTATGCTCCTAACTACCTCAGTGCACAGAAAAAATTCCAAAGCCTTGTGTGGGTCTATAAATTTGTTTAGTGAGAGCATCCTTCTAAAAGGTGTGATCAAAGCTCTGATGAACCATTGATCATGTTGACTTGGGTGGATGTCATAAGAAAAATTCACTAATAAATTTTTGAAGCAAGAATCATACTCCCTTACACTCTCAGCCATACCCTATTTGATGTCCTTCAGCATATTGATGCTCTTCTTCTCAAAGTTAGGTATATGGAACTCAGCCAAGAAAGCATCACACAGTGTAGTATAGTCTACACAAGTCTGGTTCAAATCATATTTCCTATACCAACTATGTGCATTCCCTTGTAAATTAGTTACAAACTAACTTGCCTTGCACTCTGGAGTTGTAATCCCCTTCGCACGCCATAGTATCTCAAACATATGCATGTGCTCAGCTGCATATTCAATTCCTTTTCATTCTAGGATATGAAGAGACATCTCTAAATAGAATTTCTAGGGTTGGTGCGGACCGTGCCCACTTAATATAGAACCTATATTACCTCTTGTGTTTCCTCTACCTGCAGAACCACTAGATCCACTAGATCTTGAACCACCTGATCCTCCCGATTCTCCCCCTTGTAGCAAGAAATAGACCAGAGGATGTACTTCCTTGTTTCCCAATATTTTTACTTAATAGAACTCCCATAGTTTACAAAGTTATACTACTTCTAGATGTGATACCAATATTCTAGGTGCCAACGTTCTGTGTTAGTGGTGTGCCAAAAAATATACCTCCAACTGGTCCTCTAAATAACACAGATGATGATTTCTCTACCATAGATGAATAAGCTACCTGATTAACACTTGAAATTTATTACAAATTAATTCTATCTATTGTTATTCTACTGCCCACACAAGTTTGTTTACTAATGACTATTGTAGAAACTGGAAAACTAAGTACAAGGGCTAGGTCACTAGGAAGGAACAAATACATACCCATGGTCCTTATAGTCTCCACTGAAAAACTCTCATCTGAGGTTAAAGAGGGTTCTCTTCCATGATTACCCAAATGAGGGAGTTCCAGATGCTCTGGCTCCGCATCCTTTGTGTGAGCTCCAAATCCTTCACGAATCATCTCTCTCCACAATGCCATTTGTTTCACAACTTTGCATTACTTCTCTAAATCCCTCTTGCATGCCTCATTAAACTTAATCCACCTTTCTTCTCTTTTCCTTTCTACCGCCAAGTCTACCACCTTTCACCATACCTACTCCTTCTTTTGCAAGTGGTGGGGTTTAGCTAGCCATAAGATGTTGTTCCAAATATAGGGTCACAATCAACATCGTAATATCTAAAAGGATACCACACAAATAGGATCCTTTAGGTTCACACAAGAACAAGAAATCAAAAACTATGGATAGGAATAAGTAGAAACTTTATACTCCAAAATATAGCTATTCATAACACCACTCCACCAATGATCTACAATGTGTGTCCAAGTTATATCATCATTATGTAAAGCCTGGAATTCTTCCTACATCCAAACAAGTGTTCTAAACCTCCAATTTGTCTTTGATGCGTAAGATACTAGCCACTCATACAAATCTATAGAGAAAATGCATAAAAAAGTATCATACAACTCATGGTACAAGTTTTTTTCAACCCACGTGCATACATTAAAATCAGGTCCAGTGCTAAATATGTGAGCATACCCTTCCTCTAAATTGTCTAACCACTCTTCAATACTGGCCAAATTCAGTCAATGCATCTTCATCTTATAACATCTTGGAAAAAAATTGAAAAAGAGGTCCTAGAAATGGAACCAAAATGTAGTCTTATTTTACCCACAATAGCCCAAGGTGCACTTGCACATCACTCAAGTAAAAATTAAGCGCTCACCCAAAGCACGCAAGGGTATCAGGTTCCTCTTTTATGACATCTTTTTCAAGAAGTTAGCATTATCATACAAATATTCCATATCCATAACAGATAATCAAGTATATTTCATAACATAAACTAGATCTAGATATTAATCATATGCAAGATTAACTCATACTAGAATCAAGATTAACTTTACCATGTATGGACTATTAACAGATGTTTCAATAATCAATATCCATCCACAAAGATCCATTATATTAATTGATGTAAAACACAGAAGCTTCATACATACTTAACAATGTCACCATAGGTTATGCGCGCTCAAGAACCAACAACATAACCTTACAAAATATAGATGATGATGCCTGAACCATACAAATCAATACATATATATAGAGGTGGATTCTTTCCCTTCACTTCCTATGCACCCTAAAAAAAGGTTACATGTTAAGAATATCCATACGCCACTACAAGCTAACTACAAAAGCATGCAATCTTTCCTAATAATATATCTACTACAGTTAACAATTAGTTCACATCCTATTATTAGCTTGGAACTATGCATGTTGCTTGGTCTTCCCCTTATCCCAAAATAGGCCTTGATTGAACCACAAGTCTTCATGTTTTAACCTTATCTTCAAAACCTTGCTTGGTCACCACTCCAAGTCTATATTTAGATATTCATCCCAAAACTAGCTAAGTTTTCAGTATGTCTCTTGTGCGCATTCATATCTGACTTCAGCGCGATAACCCTGTTCTACTTGTGTGTGTGTCCTCATGTGTCTTTCTTCTACAATGCCTCTTACACGTGCTAATATTTATTCTCAAGGACTTATTCATTTTCCATGCTCAACAATGAGATTCAATACTTCTTTGTCCAAAGTTTATTAACACCTCTTTAGAATAAAGTTATCTTTGAGATATCTCCATCATTTGATCATTTGTGTCATATTCTTCAAGCTACGTGAAACTAAACTTTTATCTATAGGAAAGCTTAAGTATCATGAGAAATCTTCATCTTCAGTGATTTTTCAAAGAAAATCAACTCTCAGGCCATCTACAAAACCTACTAAAGCTAAATCTACTATTAATGCTATATCTAATCCTGAAAATATTTAATGGCAATTGCATAGGCATACATTTACTAAGCTTCTTATTTATCCACATCTTATATTATCATAACTCGTTTAGAGCAATATTATTACGCTTCCTTCACCACTCAATCTGGACCCATATTTTCCTAAAGGTCATAACTACAATGAAAATTTTAAATGTGACTATCATCAATGTGTTGGACACCCTACAGATTGATGTTTCAAACTTCACAATCTTATTCAAGATATCATCGATAATAATGCTATTTATATTCCTAAACCTATGACATCTTCTCTAGTAAAAAAAAAATCACAAGATACATATCTTCAAAAATCCTCTTCCTAAACATGACAAGGAAGCAACCTACTCTTCAGCCAATCATACATATGGTGCAGTTCATCCTCCTACATTGGGGGCTCTTGATTTTCTAGTTGCACATGCTGAGACATCTCCACCGATCATTGCATTCTCTAATCATGATTATCATGCTACATTATCTTCTAACACATTACATATCAGTGTTTCTATTGTATATATTTATATTAATAAAACTATGGTTGATCCATCATTTCACATAAGTGCACTTCTTGTCCCAATTGGTTATCCACTCTCATAAATTTCATATCCCATTCCTAAATCATATGGATATTTCAATCTTCTCGTCATAGTTAGTCCTCTTACCATGTTTATGCCTTTCCTCGTGGAACCTTCAGTCAAAGGGTGTGACATGATCTTAGGTCTTCTCTGGCTCCATGCAGCTCAGGCTATCATCTCCATGAATCACTTGTGTCTCAAATTCATTCACAACATGCAATTCATTACTATTAATGGTGTTATGTCATCCACACCATGGTCATAGCCTCCTCTCAATATTTCCATTACACTCGCTAGAGCATCTAGGTCCCCAGGACCTCTCAAATCAAACACAAAAGATCCTCCTAGATCACTTGTTCTCTCACAGACTACACAGTCTCATCAGTCTGGTAGTCCATCAAATCAGTCTAGGTCCACCACTCGGAGGGCTCCTTCATATATATATATATACACACACATCACCTCCTTGTTTTCCTTCACGTATGTGTTCATCACCTCTATGCTCTACTTCACATAGGTGTTCATCACCTCCACGCTCTGCTTCACATAGGTCTTCATCACCTCCAAGTTTCTATCACCGTCACACTCTTCTTCACATAGGTGCACATCACCTTTGTTGTATCTTTCACATAGGTTTTCATCACCTCCTAGGTCTCATGCACAAGGATAAAATTCACCGATACAACATCTGTCTTATACACCGTCGGTCTTAGAGAATGATCACACACCTTTATCTCCACAAGCATTAGGTAGAAGAACCTCGTATTTCAATTTCATTGGATAACATAATAATCCACATACATTTGGGAGGCATCATACTTATTCTCCCCCACTCTAGTATTGTGATGTGTCTCATACTTATACTATATCACTCCTTACTTCACATATAATCATTCACACACATTTTACACATCTTGATACATTTGTATCATCATTACCCAATGACGCACTATTGTTCTTTGGTTTACACTTGATTGTTGAGGGATCATTACATTCATAAACCTCACCTCACATCTCACACTCAGCACATTCATGACATATATTTCTAACACACATTGATCACGAAACACTACCTTATGATGCACTCTAGTACCATGGTTCATACTCAACTAATAAGAATCTTAATATAAAATGAACCTCACCACACTCACTCACTCTCTACACTCTACACTTTATCGATCATATCTTTCTAGCACATAATTCAAACCATTTCCTAATGACACGCTCTTGTTCTATGGTTCATTCTCGACTATTGAGGGGGTATGTATAAATGAACCTCATCTCATGCATACTCATCCACATATGCTTGGTGGGAACATTTCTCCTATCACACTCACATTTCATATCATTCCATCTCACTCACAACATACTGCATATCTTGGTTGCACATTGTTCTTTCTTACTTATTCTCACATGTTACACTTTGCTTACTATGTTAGCTAGATACATTGTATTCCATCAATATTTTCTATACACACATGCACGTTAACTTGAATTCTAGTTTTGATCACATAATTTACACATATCATTACACACAACATTGATTTTTAGCACTGTACCTCTTACTAGTCCTGCAACAAGCTCTTGGGGGTATCCACTTTATTACACACTAAAAGTGTTATTTTTTCATTTTCTACTACTTTCTATTCATACTAGCACACTACTATCATATCATAAACATTTTGACATACTTTATATCTTTATAACATGCTAACAGGTGCTTCATGTGTAGTGTTTTTTTAGGAACTATTTTCTACCATGACTGTCAATACATTACTTGCTATTATCTATCAATGTTTTCCATTGTTTGTGGGATTTTCCCTTTGTCTTGTGTGCACACTGTATGCTTTTGACCACTTCAGCCTCAATTTTCTTATGTCATCATGAGTGATGTCCCATGTTTTCAACCCACTTTTCATAATCTACATTGTCTTCTTACTTGTTAGCTTACATATTGTCTTCTATATGCATATTTATCTTGTTTACAATAACACTTATTTTTAGCCACTTTGATTGTATGTGCCTTGGTTTCTACCAAGAACATTCCATCCCCTTGGAGGGCATTAGTTACAATTCAGCATTTGGTCCTCCTTTGGGCCCCATACTCCTTGTGACATCACATACAACCTAAATGAGTGGGGAACATTGGGTGAATTAGTCACCACATACAACAGTTTACAATCATAGTTCAACACATTTCAGTATTGATACAACACATTCTTTAGTCTCAGGAATGTCCTAGAATCTGACTTGGGTCTTCAGCATAACACAGAAACTAGTTCCTAGACATAGACAATAGTACCTAGGAAAACCTAACCATTCCTGGGTGCCTATGACCAAGGGAAGTTATAATGATTTTCTCAAATTAGCATAGTTTTTAGTAGTCTATATTGTGGCTTTTACAAGATACACATTCGTTCAGCACTCGACATGCATGCACTACAACTTCTCTTCTATTTTTGTGTTTGATCAGGTTGGATCGAAATAGATTAGATTTGAGAACACCATCTATAGTGGTGTTTAATCTTCAATAAGTAGTCAAGGGTTGGAGAATAACACTGGACCTTTCTCCCTACACTTTTCCATACTTAGCACAGTTGGCATGAGATTGCTTAAAAAACTCACACTTGGCACAACTGGTGTGAGATCTCCCAAAAAATGCATTCTTATACAGCATCTCCAGGATCCTTTCTATCTCTTTAACTCATTACACATCAGGTGCACATGTTCCTTTTCATATGTTTACATACTTTTTACATGTTTTTATCAAAATTTTCATATACATGTATTTGACTACTTGTTCGTTATTTGGCAGTCACATAAATCATACATCATCAAGCATCAAACCACATCAAAAATAGGTACCACATGACATTTACACATGTGCTTTCAACCCTAGGGTCATCATCATCATTTTCACTTCCTCTTCTCTAACATCCAAACTTCATATTTTTATCACTCCACACTTGTTCTTATCTCCTCAGCATGCTTTTCACCATCAATCTACATGGTTATCAGGTACATATCTCTTATCTACTTTATATTATCAAGAATTCACTTAAAAACATAAAGAGGGGGAAAATGTAAACACTAAATCATGTACTTTGGGTATTTATCTAGTCCTGATCACATCTACTATTCATATGATTCCTAAGAGAGAAAAGTAATAATTAACACCTGTCTTTGTTCTCTTTGCTTATTTTATGGTTTTATTCTTGGTCTTACACTCCTTCTTGCCTAGTTTTTCCTTTCATTCTGACTCTAGACAAAAGTGCTCAAACACCCTTGACCTCTTTGTACTTTGCTCACATCTTTTGGGTATGTCCTAGACGTTTGGGCATCTCATTTCTTACTATTCACAATTTTAGTGGTTAATTACGAAATTCAAACAAGGGAATCATATAAATACAAAGCTATGTGATCATAATAAAGGACCAAGCACTAAGCATCTACTATCTCTACCTAAGGTTGCATCCAAAGGCATTACAAGAGAATTCAATCATCCATCTCACATTCACACAAGGGACAAGGGACTGCATTTTTCTGCATACACTTCATTGGTGGGGAAGTTCATTTTTCCATGCACACATCTACTTACATCTTTTACATATAGCTACTTGCTCGTTATCAAGTGCAACTCACACAAGAGCCACATAGGGCATGAATCTACACACACACACACACACAGAAGTACATGGATTCTGAAATGTAGTGCATCACCTAGATAGTAAATTCAATCAATCGAGTGACCACTAGGGTCAGTATAACTCCCCATTTTCATCTTTATATTTTTAGGATTTGGTGAGTTTTGGGGTTTTGCAGGTGTTCGTTCTTATTACAGGTTTTAGGTGAACAACAAAAAAGTACAATGACATACAGGTGATTAAAGGCGACATCCAACAAACTCCTTATGACCCAACAAAGATGGTTTTATGAGGTTTTGAGTAGTCACAAGTGCCCAATGGAGGTATATAGTGCCCCAAGTGCCCTTAACCCTGTCTAGGAACCCAGTCTAGGTAGATCCTACAATCACATAATTTTTAGAGCTTGGGTACGACACTTCCCTCCTATTCATCAGTTCATTAACTTAGCACAATCTAGGATTATTTGTGAGTCAACTAAGTATTCTATCCTTTCATTTATGACTAGTGTTTTTAACTTAAATTACTTATATTTTTGGGTCAAATATGTGTTTAATCATTTATATCATAGCGTTGGTACATATTTATATTTATCATCTATTTATTCCAATATTTTCTTAATTAATCCCATTTACAATCATGTTCTCAAAATCTAGTATGAAGATTTATTTGATGAGTATGATTTTGAATATGAAGCTTTATCCTTCTCATTATGAGAGGATGAATTTTTCAAGAAGGAATGCATAAATGATAAGGTGTTTGACTCTCACAAGGTTGAATCTACTCAAGAAGGAGGTATCTCCATCATGGAGATGAATTGTAAAGCTCAAGATAATCAAGATAAGTAAAATGATCATTTCTAAATTTGATGTTCAACATTTTTCTCATTCTCCTTTCATGAGGATGAAAAAATATGCACGTCATACCATAGTGTGAAGCAGGTCAAAATGATCTAATGTGTGTGAAAGTAAACTCTTTGGGGAAATTGGTAAGTATAGAACATCAAGAAGCTTTTTATAGTGTTGAAACTCTTAAAATATCTTCCGAGAACCAACTCATGGAAATAATGGTCATGAATCAGATAAAAAGAAAATATGAAATGACCATCAGAGATCATAATACTTGGTGTGAAAATTATGAGCTTGGTATGATCAAGAATCATTCTTTTAGCAATGGAAAAGTGAAAAATGAAAATGAAAAAATGGGGATGTATTGGGAAATGGATGAGCAATCGGAAACAAAATGTTAGATAAACAAAAGCAATGAGATATCCAAGGAGACCCCCAATTTTAAGGACAATCATGAAAAATTTCACAACAAAATGAGAAAGGGTCCATAATTCATTAAGTTAGTCAATGGATTTGTAGAACAATTACATTTGGTGCTACCCATTTAAGGTAAACATTCAGAGAAGAATAAGTGCTACAATGGAAGTGGTTTTTCCCTCGCATGTATCAAAGGTAATTTAGGTTTATTTTATTCATGTGTTTCCCATTTTCGTCATCTATTTTTTTTTTATTTTCCCTTGGTTGTGTTGTTTATATTAGTTGTTTAATGTAGTGACTCTATGACCCAATGGATAAGGAACTAGTTTATTCCTCCACAAGATTCGTGAGGTTATTCCTTACCCATTATGGTTTAATGTCCCTGAGATAGATCCATATATTGTCATGCTAAATTTCTAGCATGAAAAATTTAAAATTTTGGTCATGATAATCAAGCCCACCATTTGAAAACCCCTTCCTCAGTCATTATGAACCCTTCCTCTAGCCAACCCATCAGCTCACACAACCCCTTTGATTCTATTTCATCCTCATTCTAGATGATAAGAATGTACTAACATGGTTTTTAATTGTGTTTCATATGTAGGGGAATTTATCAAAGATAATTTCATGATGAGAATTAGCGCCAAGATAGAATAGTTCTCTTCGAAGCATTAAACATGCCATTTTAAGCCATATTGCAACATAAGGACACCCTCTAAAAGCTAACTATAGGGAATCAAACCATTTGGAGGTTGTGTAGAAGAACAATGAATTAATCCAAGGTAGTTTAGGGAAAAAATGTGGAGGCATGTAATGTCGGGATCAATTCAAGAAAAACTGGTTCATTTCGGGCATAAGGAGTGAAGGCTTCAACAAAGAAAGTTCTGTGTTCTGAAGATTCTAGGAGTTCTAGGAGGATTTGGAATCTAAAGAAATAGGAAATTCAAATCTATTATAATTCTCCACATGGTAGACACATCATTTTTGGTCCAAGACTTCAAAATCTTCCGCGATAGCTCGTGTCACTACAGCTACCCCTTTGTGCCAAAAGGGTGACTAATGTCATAACTCAAGATGAAATCTGAATCAATTATTGGAAGTGGTTGTAATTAACTCATTGTATGTTTTGGGGTCAAAATAATATAATTTTTAACCTCTAAACTTCAATTTTTCTCTTGGGGTATAAAATGCAAGCTTTATGTTCTAATTTTGTGTTAGGATGATGACATTAGCATAACTTAAAGGCTTGAGTGCACATTTTCACCAGGTTTATCCCTTTTCCATTTTTCAAATTGCAAGGGGATAGTGGGCACAATAAAGTGTGTCCCTATTGAATTTTCACTTTCGTCACTTAAAACTTGTGACTTGGGTTGTTAAGTGAGTACAATTTTAAATCACGCCCCCTCCTTAGATGTGGAACCCCATGACACATTTTTCGATGGTATTTATCCCATTTCCCTTGTCCCATCATCCAATGGTATATTTGGGACATAAAATTATACCCACCTTTCTTACTTAGCCTCAAACACATCTGGAACCCTATTTTGACCCACAGGTGCTTGTTTTCAGCCCCTCTATCTCATTCTCAGGAAACCACAAGATGACACTTGGCATGATCTGGTAAAAAGTGCACTTTGGGGTAACTATTTTCCTATTTCTTCATCTTTCCCCTATTTTTTAGGGTGTAACTCTACCTCCAACCTCCACCTAACCTTAGTTAATCATGGTTAGGTTAAAGGTGAGTTAAGATGAACAAAGAAAGAGAAATGGTTTAAAAAGAAACACGACCATTTTTTGGATCTCAAATATGTATTTTCGCTAACATGCTCTCTCCCACATTGTTATGATATTAAAAATGTATCAAAGACCTCCACGTCTAAAAATTGAAAGTTTCTCATATCTCCAAAAACCCTTGTTTGTTTTCCATGAAATTTTTGTAACAGATCCTTATCAAAAACGCCCTCTAGATTATTCTAACCTTGTATCAAATGCTGCTCTATGTTATTTTTAATGACCACATGAATTATCCATTTATAAAAACTTGTTTCTCATATTTATAGAAATTTGAAAATTGAAAACCTTTTTAAATTAGAGAAAATCATCACGGTGAAATAACAAATATTTTGAGACTACTATTGTTCCATTCCTACACCTGAAAGATCCACTTATAAAAATAGTAAGTCTTACCAAGTTACACATTCTATATATAGTAATTCATTGAAACAATTTATTTCTTGAGTTTCCTTCACTTCTTTCATATCAAGAACACTCAAAAGTGCTAAATTGAGACACTTACTAAAAATAGACATCCTAGAATTAGACTAACCAAATATAGTATATGTTGGGATTGTGGTCAAACTTTATGTACTCAATCATCTCCAGTTCATCTCACTGGCCTTTGTCACCATGGAGCTCAATCAATCAAGTTTGGAGATATTTTCAATGTCAAACATGGAGTATCCTAATAAAAGTGACAACAATGTAACAAGTATGGAACTAGAAGACTTGAAAACAAGGATGTTAATTTAACACCGAGAAGATGTAGAGGGGAAGACATTATTATTGGGATATTCAGAGTCGGTAGGGTCATAATTGAAAGGTTGCTAAATTGTCTCAAGGTTTATATAGGAAAGAAAGCCCTCACATACTCTCAAAAACTTAGTCTTAAGGTGAATGCCATATAACAGGATTGGAGGCAAATGTTCTTTAACACTGTTTGTTTTAGTTCATCCTAATAGTCATATAATGGGGTCATCATGTTTAAGTTATTTGGATAGTGATCTCAAGTTCACAATAGTGCATATCTATTGTTGGTGTTTTTGAACACTTGATCAAGGATTTAGAGTGTGAAGGTTACAATCACATTATTTCAATACAATAGAAGATGTCAGGGATGAGGACTTCCTTCTTAGAGCATTATCTCAAGATCCATTGGAAGAAGATTCCTCATCTCTAGTTTTCACTTCTCTCTTTTTATCTCTCCTCCTCTCTCTACATTATATTTATTCATTAAGAATGTAATTTTTGGATCTTTCATCTTATTCGCTTAAGTGGCCCTATTTTTACATTGTAAATTTTCCTTTTCGAAAATAAGAAAAGGACTTAATTTCATTCCTAGGTAATATGAAATGTCACAAGTAGTGGTGAGATGAAAATTCACATGGGGGAGGTGAAGAGACATCATTATAAAGATATAAATTGTGATGGCCTCTCAAATTCAAAGCTTTGAATTTTTTTTCCCTTTTACTATAAGTAATAAGATACATTTTTCTATCTTCTTGTCTATTTTTTTCTACACCTTGTACTTCCCAAATTTTCAAGCATTGTAATCTTATACTGCAAAGAAATAAATTTATGTGTTTGATTAACGAATCCATAGAAAATTTTGTCTCTGATTTGTTAGTCTTTCTATTACTTAAACCATTTTGATTTTTACTATTAAATGTGGATGTACTCTAGTTAATGTTAGTGAGAATTACCAACTTCTTACTCACAATCTTAACTCTCTCTCTCTCTATTTTCTTACCTCCCTTCACCTCTCTCGAATAAAATTCCTCCCTTCCACACAGTATAATCACTTTTCCATAGGTTTAGTGGATTAATCATGTGTGATACTGATTCTAATGTCTACCCAAAGTTTCATTAAGACCTTACATTCAATAAATGGGATCCTCCCCATACATAAGAAGGAGGGGCCTAGTCCCAGAGCATTGACAAAAACCACTAATTTTTTATGTGACAAATTATTTCACCAACACTTTGGAACTTGGTATTGTAAGAATTAGAGGTGCTAGAAGTATAATTGATTTTATTCATATGTAATAGTTTATCCTCATGATCCTTCAATGTATGACATAAATGGTTGAAAGATTGAAACTTATTGAATATGATGGATTCTTGTTAGGGAAGAAGAAAAAATTAAACAAAAAGGTCTTGTAACTCACTATCAGTTAAGATATTTCTCATCTTAGTAAGCATTATGTGATAACACAAGACATGTCACTGATATGCTCTTCAAATACTTGCTTGATTTTAGACATTTTTCCATAAGATAAATTATCCCCAATGTTGATTGAAATGTTTGCCAAAAATTTATTTTCCATGGTAGTAAATGAACACATAGAATGAGTGGGGATATTATAGAACCATTTCAATTCAAAGTCCTTAAGGATATTAGGGAATATATTGGTAAGAAATATATCATTAGATGCATGATCAAAACAAGAAACATGAAAAGATCGAATATTTTCTTGTTGATCACCCTTACCATCATAGATAGGAAGATTAGGTGAAGTGAGACCAATAGTTAAAGCGTATGAGACAACATCAGGTGTAAGCTGGTTATGTAGTAATTTAGAAGAGTCCATAACATTAGAAGTATGAGAACCACCCTGTTACAATTGTATGAAAGGAACAATAAGAATATTGTTTCAATCTGTGAAGATCTCAGATGATAACAACACACCACATTAGATTTACAAAACAGAAGAGATAAAATATCATATATGAAAATCCATCATAATCCATTATTCTCAATACATTAGAATTGAATTCCAAAAATATAAAAAATCAAGAGTTCCACTATTAGTGGCTTAGGGAATGAATTTGTGAAAATCCCTAAAATGTAAATAACTTCCACAAATCAGATCAGAATAAGTTGAAATTTGGAGAGTAACTCAAATAAAACAAGTAGTAGGGAACACATACAAATGTAAGAATTATGCTAAATTTAAGTAAATAAGAAGAATTAGGGTTTTGACCTACACTAAAACTTACCCATAATCATAATCTCTAATATCAATTGAAAGGACAAGTGGGTACTTAGATACATCATAAGGCCTAATGAGGTACTAAACATATACACTAGATTAGAGAGATAAGGGATCAAAATGTCTAAGGTACCCAAAATGACTTAGCCACTAACAAAGTAGAGAGCGAAACTTCCAAATGCAAGACAATCCCAAGACTCGTGGCTCAATATGATGATATAAGTATGTAGTTAATACCTCATATATATACCCTACTTATGTTATATAATCTACCTAGGTTGACTTAATAAGCATATCAAAGTATACAACTGACATGTGATATGACATGATAAGGGATTATGTTAGCGCATGTAAGACTATACAAATCCAATGATAGTGACATAGGATTAAAAGTGCATAAAAAGTACCACCATAATCTGACCAAATACTACATATTAGGTTAATGCCACGATACTTAGGAAAAAGGAGGGACCATTAGGGATATTGAAGGAAAGTTCCACCATTGATATCCAAACTAAATTGAGGTGTTCCCCATGATCTAGGATAAAAAAATGACATGGGGGAGAGGGAGGGGCGGAGGGGGCCGCATATCAGTAGAGGTGGGGACTAATCATGACACATAGGTGTGTCAGGATCCAAGAACAATTTCCTGAGAGGCAAGAGGAGAGTAAGTGACTTAGAGGATGCCAAAGTGAGTAGTGGACCATGGATCCAAGAGGAGGGTATCTGAAATCGATATAGGTATTAACTATGAGACCCATATTACAGCAACATCAACAGGTCAGACAAGTTGAAAGGTTCACAATGAGGCAAATAAATGAGTCTTTATGCCCCGAGATAGGAGTGCACATAGTATTAAATGGGATCCCACCCATGCTACAGAGATGATGATGATGATGATGTAGTGTTCAAAAGGTCATACTCGAACACTAAGGAAGTAACATGGTAGGGTGTCACCAGAATAGCTCCCCCAGGTGAAGTGACTTATGTCAACTTGCAAAAGAGTTTTATCACAAAATAGATTAGTATGTTGATATATGTCAACTATGAGATTGCTAATGATGTTGGCACTGTTGTGATTGTAGTACCATACTATAGACGAGTGGAATTATCTAATTGAGAGTGCACACATTGATATTTATCAAGAAAAATAGTTCTATTGGAATAAGCACAAAAACCTTGCATCTAAGGATGTGGAAAGTTATTTTAGGCTCATAGGATGAGGCAACGATGCAAAAGATGCAAAGGTATTCAGAGTTTATCCAATTTAGTATTTATTTTAAAAGTAAATAATATGGACCTTGCGGGATATGATCCACTCACCGGATCAAATCAAAGTATCAGATGTCCTCCATATTTACAAAATGGAAGGTGATATTTGAGGGATGAGTACCGTTAATTTATGATGTATTACCCCAATGTATAACCCAGAAATGGTTTTTCTGGATTTTATGCCTATCCATGAATGTATAAGTTCCATGTAGTCACTAAATCCTCAGCACATAGGAATTTTGATAACCCTTGAAGAAATAAGTGGCTTAATAGTGATACGCATAAAGTTCATAAATAAACCAAACAGTCTATAATATGTTTGTTACAAGCTTAGAGGTTTAGGGGTTAGGATTCAAACCATTCCCCGACCTGGATTTGTGAATATTTACATAAATATTCAAATTCTCTCACAAGATGAATAATAAAAATTAGTATTAAAATTACTTCTTTTTTTGAATCTAGAAATTCTTTAAAAACCCATAAACCATTTTTCTGAAATTATTTTTTTAAAAAATATTCCCTTACATAGATTTCCAAATTCTCATAAAATACTATCTTGCATTTTTTGGAAGAAATTAAACCCAGATTGCTAATTGTTAAATATTTTTCATAAACCATTTTTATTGACTTTCAAAATATACAACAAAGATATTATTCTCCCTAGCACGGATTTCCAAGTTGATCTATACATATAAATTTGTTACCTTTTCTAAACCAAGTTAAGCTCAAAAACAAATTTTTTTTTGTGAATAAATAAGGCTTCATCCAGAATTTTTTCTAGGGTTTTGTTGACTTCCAAATCCAACAGATTATTAAATGGATTGAATTTCAACATTTGATGCAACAACAAAGTGTTAAAATTTCTAATAATTTATGTCTAGGAAGTGATTTCACTCTTTCTTGGTGAAATAATATCAACCTTTTAAATGGCTGTCTAGATCATGTATCATATTGATAACATGCATAAGGAATGATAAGATTTTAATAAGTTACAGGAGACTATTCTTATTTATATTAGCACTTCCAACATTAGATTTCATAAAATCAGAACAACCAAAATATCATATAGTGGCTATCGATCGTAATCCAACTATTAAAAAAACATTAGGACAAATTGCACTTAGATGGTTCCGCGTGGATCTAGAATATGCTAAGTGACGTGAATGCATGAACATGCTGATATGGAATTGCAACTACTACCTGATTTTAGTGGATGAAGCAACACCTACTAACTGAGAGTGGTAGTTAAGTCAAAACTCCATATAGATTAAGTCAAGATCACTCCACATAATTGGTTATGACCCTACTATAAGGTCTTATCCAACAAGTGCTAGGGATAACATAAGTGTTTGCAACTATCCTAAGTAAATAAATTCCTGTCTAAAAAATAACAGCTTCACTATATGTTGTATTCTTAGCTCACCTTTGGAATGAGTTTTGTAACATTAGGGTCTCAAGACCCTGTAAAACCTCATAGTGCAAGATGGAGTTCTTGCCAAAAAAATTTATGAGTAAGGTTTGTAGTAGCACCCAGTGGGTGCAATAATATACATAGATAAATTCTACATGCATATGATAGGTGTCCCTAAGAAAGTACACACAGTTCATGTGGGTATAGTATATGTTTGTATGGAAGCATATTTAAGTTTATCTATAGTATCATATAGAAGAAGATCATATTTCATTCCCTTTTAATATTTTAGATGTGTTTCTAACTATCATACATAAAAAGGATGAAATATTACAACAAGAGGATATTCTGATTTATTTAACTTCCAACATTAATTATCCAAATCATAATAACACTTTACAAAGTGACTATTGATCCTAGACAAATATCAAAACAAAAAGGAGAGATTTCAGACTTAGCTGATTATGTGTGGATATTGGAGGAGTTATGAGTGATCTGGATGAAAGAACAGGTTGATCAGGATAGTGAAAATGTCTTCATTTTACAGGAACTGGCACCTAGAGATAAGATCTAAGTCAAAACTGTATACAACTAGGTCAAGACTCATCTGTATGGTTTTGACCCTTATGTAAAATATTGGTCATACTTTGATTCTGGTTCTACAACTTCCTAGGAGTGCTTCTCTTTCCTAGAATTGATTGTCATCTGTTTTTCGGTATTCTTCGCTCACCTTCGGAATGACTTTGTAACTCTGATCAAACCCTCAAACCCTCATAGTGCAATATGGAGTTCCTACAAAACAAAGTTAGGTGGTTTGTGGCCACCTATGTGTATCAAAAATGTCACCACTAATTTGAAGAGGGATCAAATCACACATTGTTCGCCTAGCATGTGATATCTTCTAGAGTGCAATAAAAATTTGAAAACCATGATTTTTCAATGAATTTTTCTTGAGTTTCACACTTGCTTAAATACTTGGGAAGGTTTTATTTTCTTATTTTTGAAGATAATATGGAGACTTCTGGACCTGGTAGGAGACTTAATACCTATATAGGGTACTTACATAATGGATTTGCTTCATTTACTTCATTGTTAAGGGAGAAATAAGTTGATTTAGTTCTTCGTTTAACATGAGAAGAACATAAAGTTCCAGGACCCCAAATTAGGTATGATTGACTTACTTATATAGGTTTTTTGAGGTTGTTATGTTTTGAAAGGATGACTAAGAGGGAATATTATTCCATATGAAGACAATGCATTTGTCACTCTAAAATTGTACAATGGGTTCGGGTTGTAGGTTTGTATAAATCAATCCAAACTTGTAGTTTTGACCCAAATGGAAAAATTATAATTTGGATTTCTAGGTAAGATGATATCTATCTTTAGGTGAATTTTATGCTAAAAAACCTCAGGATCTGTTGATACATATGTATGCAAAGATAAGAAGGTATCCAAATAGATATTAAATTGAGATAAGAAAAGTGTGGAGAGTGTATTTGTGTATGTAAGCATGCAATGTAAAGATCAGTAGTGTCAAAGGATAGATTGCCAAATTTGATGTTTGAAGATGGGTCGAGAAGAATAAACTTGACCAAATCATCAAGCACAAAAAATTAAACATATGTATGAGGGTTAGCCAGTGGAGGAGGAGTAGAATTAGAACTATTGATGAAAGAAAAGGAATTTTGGATAATATATCAAACATTCTTAATGGGTGTATAAGGACGAATATGGGTATTGGGAAAGACTTAGAAGCATCACCTTGTAAAGGGGATTCTATTTGAGATAATCAAGGAATGATATGGTATGATCAAGAGAAGAATCCATTATGGAAATCAAAGACAGAATGATCAATCCATGAAGAAGAAACATATAATAAGATAGGATAAATGAACCTTAAGGGTCTTAAGGTAAATGGATTGGATTAAATCACGAGTCAGGTTTTAAAAACAATGTACACCCTAATTAGATTTAACATGAAACATAATTGATTTTAGTGAATTAGTACACTAAAGGATGTAAGGGTTACTAATAGCTGATAATTTTGAATAATTAACTTCCAACATTAATTAACAAAATTAGAATAATGATTTCATACTTGTAACGGATATGATAGACAAGATACAAACTTGAAAACATAAAGGAATGAGTCCACTTAGATGATTACAGATGATTCTGGGAATTTCTGAGAGGATGCACTATTGAAATAGGAATATTTGAACCTAGTGATGCTTCATTCTAGAGAATTTTACTATTTTTTCATGTAAAATAACTATCATGAAAATTACAAATTTAAGCATGACAACTAAGCCCCTAATTGAAAATTAGACTTCCCAGTCACTATGCATCATTCCACTTCTCAGCCTTCCCTCAGCTCAACCTTCACCCTGAATCAAAGGAAAAGGATACAAATATTTTTAAATTTATTTCACCATACATGGATGATTACTCAAGATGGTTTATGATCTCAATAAGTTTTGATGAGAGATAGCTTCCTTCAGAGGCCTAAAAAGGCCATTTTTGGCCATTTTGAAGCCAGTAAACATCCTCCGGGAACATTCACATAATATATAAAGCATCATAGGGTGGTTTTCAATATTATTGAAGGTTTTTAATTAAATTTAGGGAAAATTAGGAAAGTAAATCAGATTCATGAGCCATCTCTGTAAGACCGGGTTTTCAAGGTGTGGGAAATGAAGGCTCCTCGGTAAAAGTTGACTTCTCCAAATGATTCTAAGAGTTACCAAATGATATAAGAAGTAAAACATAGGCATTATAAATCTATGGGAATCCTCTACAAGTTGGAAACATCATAATTTATCCAAGGCTCAAGGACTTCCTAAGGTATTTCAAAACTTTGCAGCTACCCCTCTAAGTTCAAAATGAAATTGGTCCTAAATTTTGAGTTGAATAAATAACTATATTTTGGGAGTGCTTAAATTTATCTTAAAATGTAATATTAATTAAAAATCATATAATATTTGACCCCAAATCATTTCTCTAAGCTCCCGTGGTGAAACTATCAAGTTTGGTGTCTAAAAATCGACATTCAAGGCAAAAGTGTCTTTCCAAATCAGGCACATTCATACTTTGGAGACTATTTTTTCCCCTGTGTCCCCCAATGGACAAGGGTGACAAGTGGGGAAAGAGGGAAATCAAATTGAGACCTCAACTGCCTCCCCAAGTCACACTTTGGCTCCCCAAGTGTCCCTTTTTCCTCCAATGATGCAAGGGGGACAACAAAGTGTGACCTACCTCCTTCTCACAGGTTTAATTTTGGTATAATTGGTGTCCCCTTTGTCCCCTATGTCCCCCAATGGAAAAGGGGGACACAAAAATGTGAGCAAGGCATGTATGTATCCCTTGGACACCATGTGACCTCACCAAGCTCCTCCGGTGTCATTTCCCAGTCCTTAAACCTCACTTTCAGCCCCCTCAAACTCCTAAGTCACACTTTGGACACCTTGGCGTCCCCTATGTCCCCTTTACCCCAAAGGGATAAAGAGGACACAAAAATTTGACCCATGTCTTCCATGCAGATGCCAAGATCAAAATATGGTGAGAAATTACACAAAACACACATGGAAACTTCACAAAATATTCCCCTCATAAAAGTTAGTGATTTTTCTTATAAATTTATGTTGAAATTTCTCTGATATCCATTAATGGATGACATGCCATAGTATAAAAATGACATTAATTTTATTTTTCATTTATCCAAAGATCCGATGGGAAAAATCAACTGAAACTTAGAGCGAATGTCCCTCAAAAAATCTACTTTCATCCGAACCATTTTTTGCATGATGAGGTGGCTGATTTTTGGAGATATGGAGGAATTTTTTTTTCACTCAAAATTCTTCCCTCATTGACACAAGTATCATTTTCCCACCAATTTGGACAAGGGAATCATATGAAAATAAGAGAAAAGAATCTTAGAGAAAAAACCCATAATTTCAAGATCAATCCAGCACTTGCAGGTATCATTTTTTAAAATAGCAAGTACTCGGAGCCATGAGTGTCTAAAAATAGTAACATTCTAAAAATATTAGTTTTTGGGAATTGGTAACACTCTAAATGAACAGGAAACATTCAGAAGTGAAAATAATGAAAAATTAATAAAAATAGCAGTCCTGAATAACACTTGCTAAAAATAGTAAGAATTGGAATTGAGCCCATAAATTTGTGGAAACTCCCATTCTTCTTATCTCGATGCTTTTTCCTGTCATCGCAAGGCCGAGAAGTTGTGTCATGGCCCAACCAGGAAATAAAACCTGAAATGTAACTTTTTCCCTTGACAAATTCTATAATACTTTGACAAAATATCTAATTGCGGAAGACTTATACTCTTTTACATTCTTAATTTTATTTAATTACAAATAACTAAGTCTAAAAATAGATATATTTGATTAATAACCTAAAATAAATTTATTAATACGCAAATATAGTTAAACTAAATTAATTAAAGTTTTAAACACGATTAAAAACTAGCTCATGGACACTATCTCGCGGAGTTAACTAAAACACAACCAGTTTTTGGTTTCGGGTGGTCAGCGGGGTCAAAAGACAAGAAACATGGCAAAGAAATGATAATGATAGGAAAAGCCATGTGTTGATATCTCAATGACTACGGAAGGCTACGTGTCAGCATTCTGAGCATGTAAGGAACTTTGGGGGATATGGAGGATATAAATCCCCAAAATCAACTGGATTCCAAGAAACGTTCGGGTCCATAGCAAAGGAAATAAAAATTGACGGAGAGTAGAGACAGGTGGACTAACCCAAGGGAAACACTTGGCAGTGATCAAACGAGTGAAGGTAGATATGTGACCGAATTCCACCAAACCTTTGGGAGATGGCTTTAGGTAGACATGAATTATTCGTAATGAGCCAAATTTAAATGAGTTTTAGGTCTGCAACCAACCAAATTGATGACGTGAGGCTTATTCCTATTGGTTAATGACTATCAATTTTAACCAAAATACTAACATCGCAAAATGCAAAAAGGACTTAGATATTTTCATTTGGATTGGTTTTCACATTAGACAGAAACAAGTTAGCAAAAATTTTACTTAGCGAAGTGCATGGAATGATCTTATTGGTTCGCATTTCAAAATTCTTAGAAATATCTTAACAAAGTATTGACATTGCGAAGGGATGTGGATATTTCTGATTGGCTAAAGCTTCGCAACTAGAAAAACTTTGACAAACAAAAGTGTTGGTTAGTCAAATTATGGTACTTAGTAGAAGGCATACAAAAGGTTCACACAAAATAACAGAGCATGTTCAAAGGTGCAGAAGGATCAGGAGGGAATCATGCGCAAAGGGCAGAGACATATTCAGGACTTAGCCATTTTCACAGTTATGATCTATTTTTGGAAGATGGTGTGCAGAGAACACAAACTGGATGAAGACTTGCGTGACACGCATAGACTATTTTTGGAGGAGCATCCACTAAGCTCTTTACATGGGATCAATCTAATAATAAGATTACTACTTCTAGTTAACTATGAGAGGTCTATTGTTAGCATTCTTGCATGTGAGCCTATTATTGTAAAGGTGCATGGCTATTCTCAGCACGCGGCCTATTTTGGGATTAGATAAGTGGTGAAGGGAAATTCCCCACCCTTATAAATATAGTACAAATAGAGTAGTGAAGATATATGTGTGTGAGATAAATATATATGTATGTAGAATTATGTTGTCAGAACTGTTACGTGTATGAGCATATAATACTATTATTATAAGAAGCATCTGTGTGTTCCTGTGTTTTAATATAATGGAGGGTATTGAATGAATCAAGGTGTTAAACATGGTTATAGTTTGTTAATGCATGGATGATATCATTGTGTTTATTGTTCAAACATGGTTCCTGAAGATCTAGATCTAGAATAAGCTCTGTGGAATATTTGTGTTGTGTATTTACATGCATTAAATCTTCATCATGATCCCATCCTGCACAAGAAAATATAAAGAGGGTCCTGGTACCTTTGTGCACTTTGGGTGAGTGCTCAGTCTAGGCTGAGTGATGTGCTAGCGCGCCTAGGTTATTCTTGGTGAATTCTAGGTTGCATCATTGGTTCTGTTGCCGAGACCTCTTTTTCAATTATTTCTAGGATGGTTCATGGTGAAGATGTACCGGTTGAATCTAGAAAGTTTTGAGGAGTGGATACATGATCTAGAAGAATATTACACATAGAGCTTCAGCATTGGATTTGAGTTTGATGCATTGTTGTCGTGTAAATGTGCGACAGGGAAATTGACAATTTCCGAGCATGACAACTATACCCTAGTGTCAAATTTTTCAAGTCCTATCATTTCAAGACACCCCGGGTCAAATATGTCAGTATGGTAACCACCTATTTTATGTAAAATCAGTCCCCTAGGTGATGTAGGAAAGTTTATTCATTCCCCTTAGGTATTTTAGGGAGTTCTAAAAAGATGTTATCTTCTGGCAGTATTTGGAAGGGCTACTGCTAGCCTTCCCAAGACTGAATCAAACCCCCTGGAGTGGAAAGAAAGGGAAAAATTCAACATGAAGGTGAATGGAAGACCTTACAACATCATGGAAATTATTTTGGAAGTTTTGGGAAGTATTTAAATACTTGGAGCATTTTGAATAAAAATAGGGTTCACAAGCCTAGGCAGTTCATGGGCCTAAAAGAACTGTTGGGATTCAGAAGAAGATTCTAGGAGCTTCGGATGGAGTTAGAAGTAAAACAAAACATCTTCAGAAAGAGGATTCCAAGACCTACATGATGGTGAAATAATTTTTCTCACAAAACCTTATTGCATAGGATTGGAAGGTAGTTTTTCTTAGGCACAAGTGGAGTCTCAAATCAAAACTTCACTTTTTTAGGGAACATATGGTTTAATAAAGACATGAGACCCACACCATTAGATTTAAAATTCCATTTCCAGTTAGGAGAATTTAAAATTTCACCAATACATTCCACTAGGAGCTCAAGTTATCATCGTTCCAAGTTACCCTCTCAAAGGCAGTTCAGGACTTAGTCATTTTTTGAGACGACACATGTCAGCACCAGAAGCTTGGTGGGATTTCATGTCCCCGAAATCCTTGAGGTTAGGTACAGAAACCCTTGAAAAAATTTCCCATCCCCCATGTGACCTCCAGACTTGATAGTTTAGCACCCAGGTGTATTTTTGGAGCATACATTCCCTGTCGTTAGATCAAGCACCACATGTCGGCTCTAGGACCATTGTGGAAATTGATGTCCCTCATGTCCATGAGGTCAAAGAAATTAGACATAGAAAAATGTGTCCAACCTTTATTGGGAGTCTTTTGGTAACCCACGTGACCGAATTTCAGCCCCGAGGTGCATTTTTTGGAGTATCCATCCCTTACCGTCGGATCAAATGCCACGTGTCAGCTCCATGACCACTGTGGAAACTGATGTCCCTCATGTCCATGAGGTTAGGGAAATCAGACATGGAAAAAGGTTCCCAACCCCTATGGGGAGTCTTTTGGTTACCCTAGTGACTGACTTTCATCCCCCATGTGTATTTTTGGAGCATCCATTCCCTGCCATCATATCAAGTGCCACGTGGCATCCCCTTGACAACCATGGAAATTGATGTCCCTCACATCTATGAGGTCAAGGACATCAGGGACACAAAAATGTGCCTAGACCCTCCATGTGCATGTTTTGAAACTTTAAATCTGGTGCTTAGCCATTTTCTTCCCCCTCATTTCTCCTTTATAGCTTCTCTCCATGTCATGGCCATGTTCTTGCTCGTCCAGACACCCGGTCCGCCATTTCTGATCTAAAATATCTCCATCATGATCAAAAAACTTTCCACACCATGAATACATAGCGATGTGCAGGTCTGAGAAATATTTTTCATCAAAATAAGAAGGAGAAATGAAGAAAAAAGGAAGAAAATAGTGAAAATCTCCATAGCCAAAAAATGGAGATATGAAGAAATCTTGCAAACCGGTGCATGAAACAATGAAACATTTGTTTCTATTTGTTACTCTATCCAAGACCATCAAAAATACACCTTCAAACTCCCCCCTCATGTGACAGATCATCCACAATGAAGAAATCTCCTTTCCATCTCAATGAAGAGAGAAATGGGATTTCTCATCAAACCAGTTGTCGGATTGAAGTAAGATTGCATGTGAAGCACCAGAAGAAAAAACCCACATAAAAAGTATAATTTTATTTGCAAATGGAGGAGAAAACTAGACCTACAATTTTGAGGTTCATTAATGGTTGTTGTACCCAGAAGCACTACTAGGTCCAAAAATTAAAACTTTAAAATCTCATGGACTATTAAGCGGGCGGGCTTAAAATTTTAGAGGGGTGATATTGGGAAAAAATCCATATCAAAAAAAATTGTTTCATGTCAATCCAACTCCCAAAAGTCAACTTTTTAAAAATAGCAGGACTACTACATAAGAACTGTTATTTCAGGAAAGTCATCGACATGAGAACCTGCGAAGGAGACGAACACAGTGGAAGATTGGGGACGAACACAGTGGAAGATTGGGGGCTCAATTTTCCTCTTTCTCCATGCTAGAAGGGATAAGGAATGCATGGAGAAAGAGGAAAATTGAGATGTAGCATCCAGTTGAAGATTGGGGACTTGATTTTTCACACTTACTAAAAATAGTAAGTTACTTTTTCTAAGGGAGACATGAAGCCAAAGTGGATGGGTCATAAGCCTTCTCAGGATCACGAAGTGGAGAGCACTCAGAAAACGGAGCCAAGTCCACTACAGTAACTCATCCTTCAACATAATTCTTCTTCTTCTTCCTCTTCTTTCTCTCTCTCTTTTCTTCTCATACGACACTCTCTCTCTTCAATGTTATATTTTTTACGTTGAGGGTTGCACTTTTTAATATAACTTAAGTGACTTTAGAAATATAATGTAACTTTAAGTCACCTTGCTATTATAAAAGGGACTTAAATATTTAAAGTGGAATATGAACAGTCTTAAGTTATATTAAGGTATTTGAATGGTCATGAGGAAGATGATAAGTCACCTCTCATTCTATAAATTTTAAAGCCATTCCCATTTCAAAGGGTTGGCAATCAATCTTGTAAACTCAAGAGTGCATTGTACATAGAGAAAGCAAAGGAGATAACCATTTTCCTCTATTTCCCCCTTCTAAAAAAATGTCTTCTATTCCCACTCTATGTACAAATTCTGCTTGAGCTTCAATAAAGGAAGAAGGAATTTTAGCCTATTTGATTGAAGAGTTTGTTGGTACTTTGTGTTCATTAAGCTCTATTTATTCTTATTGTTGTTTTGTAGATTTGTTTTCTTCTGGAATTCAAGTGCATGTAATGAAACTTATGGCAGGTGTGTGTAAGTCTCTGATTTTTTACTTGCAACATTGGTTCTCCTACCTCTATTCTCACTCCCTTTCCCACTTTCAAACAAAGTCTTTCCTAGTAAGATATTGCTATATTTTCCACAAGATCAGTGGAGTCCCTTGTTGGATCCCCGGTCGAAAGGCCACAAAATAAATCCACCTTTTCTCATTCATGCACATACGGTAGTTGCATCGGTTAAGTAGAGGGACTTAGATTCCCAGAGCATTGGAAATAAATACACAAGTTTAATGGGAGTAGGCTGAAGCCCTACTAGAAATAAGTGTTCTTGGTGTTTGTAATAAGGCAGTATTGCCATTTAGATTAGGTTTTTAATTATGTATTCCCTTAATGTATTTCTTGTAAATTGAGCAACAAGGGTGGAATCCTGATAACTATATTAAACTCAATCAACCATTACACTGGATTGCTACAATTCTTACAGGAATTGTACAACTGAATACACACAAGAAAATAAGTTGTACATGTGCAACAATATTCTTGAATACATAAGCTTCCAAAATATCATACGGGAAGCACAAATGAATAATGATATAATTGTTATAACATAGCAATTATATCCATGAATATAATAAGACAAATATGGTTTAATAAAACCATATAACAATAATAATAATTACTAACAATAGTTGAATAAGTAATTATATAATGCATAATTAATAATATTAGGTAAATAATAATTAACCTAACATTCCCCCCCTTAATTTTGCATTGCCTCAAGGGATGAGGAAAGGAACTCTATGAATAACTCAAACTTTTCACGTGCAAGTGACTTCATGAAAATATCAGCTCGTTGTTCAGCAGTTGGACAAAATTGAAGTTGTATATTGTGCTTCAAGACATGCTCACGTATAAAATGAACCTGTACCTCAATGTGTTTTGGTCTTTCATGAAAAACTAGATTGCGAACAAGTTTGAGAACATCTTCATTGTCAATATACATGGTGGTTGGTTTTTCATATGGTATTCCAAGTCCTTCGAGTATGCAACATAGCCAAATCACTTCACATACAGCTTCTCCTACAGAACGATACTCGACTTCTATGGAATAATGAGACACAAAGTGTTGTCTCTTACTTCCCAATGATATTGGTCCAGATCCCATAAAGAACACGAATCCTGAAGTTGATTTTCTATCATCAATGTCGCTTGCATGATTTGAATCCAAATATCACGAGAAGAATAAGTTATCGTTCTTCTTGTATTCTAGACCAAGATCCATTAATCCTTTGAGATACCTCAAGATGCACCTTTCTGATTTAGAATGACAAAATTTGGGTTCATACATGAACCTGGATAGATAGCTTACTACAAAGATGATATCTGGTCTAGTGTAGGTCAGGTAAATAAGACTCCCAATCAACTTCTGATAAAGAGTGACATTTACCTCAAGGGATGGATCTGAATGAGATAATTGCAATATGTTCTCCATATGTGTAGTAATTGGAGTGTAATCCATCATCCTAAATTTCTCGAGCGTTGTCTTGGTATATTTCATCTAAGAAACAAATATTTTATTCTCTTTCTACCATACTTCCAATCCAAGACAATAATACATTATCTCGAGATCAGTCATGTTGAACAATCAATTAAGATATTTCTTTGTTGCATCGATCATCCTCACTGAACTGTCAGTGATGACTAGATTGTCGACATAGACAATGACAATCACAATCTCCCCCTTGCTTTTTGAGGTAGAGATTGGGATCATATGGATTTCTAATAAATCCATGTTGTACAAGATGCTCATCAATTTTAATGTACCATGCTTGAGGTGCCTATTTGAGGCCATACATAGATTTCCTAAGTATGTATACCTTTGCTTCTTGACCAAGTACAATATATCCCTCAGGTTGAGTCACATAGAATTCTTCTTGTAAATCTCTATTCAAGAAGGAAATTTTTACGTCCATCTAATGAACTTTCCATCCAAATTGTGTAGCTAGAGAAAAGATCATCCTGATCATTTTGATATTAGTTGTGGGAGAAAATGTCTTGTCATAGTCAATGCTTTCTTTTTGTGCTTACCTATTTACTAATAGTCTCACTTTATACTTGTACATTGTCCCATCTACTTTGTACTTTGTTTTGAATATTCATATGCATCCAATGGGTTTCTTCCCTAGTGGAAGATCAACAAGCTGCCAAGTTTTATTTTTCATTACTTACTAATATTCAGAGTCCATGACATCTTTCCAAGATTTTGACTATAGGGATTCTTGGACTATAGAGGGCTCATCAGACTCGATAACTCTACTCATCAAAGTAAATTTAACTTCTTCTCTTTCTTTACTGCAATTTTGTGGTCTAGGGATGGATGCATCTAGTGGAGCATCCATTCTTACATCTCGTAATGTGTCAGTACACCACTTGGGCATATGTTGAACTATTCCCGTGGGTTGTGGTTCTATCAGATCAACACCATCATCACTTTCCTCATCTGTGGGAACATCAGTTTAAATTTTTACAATTGGTGAAGAATCTACATTAGGTGAGTCCAGAGGAGGAGACTTTGCTTCCTTCTTCTCAAAAAAACTCAACATGTCTGCTAGTGTATACTTTTCTAATCTTTGGATCCATCAATCTGTACCCAAGAGTCTCTTCACTTTACCCAATGAAGATGAGTTTTTGTGACTTCATGTCCAATTTATTTATGTTCTTCTTAGATATGTGCATACTTGCTTTACACCCAAATACTCTAAGGTGTGCAATAGATGGTTTCCTCTTTGACCATGATTCTTGTGGTGTTACTCCTTTAAGAACAACTGTGGGCACTCTATTCAACAATACACTGTTGTCTTTGTTTCTTCTACCCAGAATGTCTTTACAAGTCCAGAGTCATCGATCATGCATCACACCATTTCCATGATAGTATGATTTTTTCTCTCAACAACACCATTCTGCTACGCTGTGTTTGGAGGAGGAATTTTCCGACGAATCCCATGAGTTTGTAGATAGTCTTTGAACTCATTACTGGTGAATTTCACCCCTCGATCTAATGTGACAACCATTTTTTTTCTCAAATGCTACTTTGAACTTCTTGAAAGTTTCAAAAGATTCACTTTTCTTGCGAAGACAAAAAATCCACATTTTCCTTGAATAGTTGTCAACACATAGCATGAAGTGCTGAAATCCAGAATGACTCGATTGCATCAGACCACAAAGATCAGTATGAACTAGATCAAGCTTACCATGAGCTTGATATGTACTCTTCTGGAATAACGCTCTATGTTGTTTTCTTGCTAGGCAGTGAGGACACTTGTCTGTATCCTTCTAAAGAGATGGTATCCCATGTACCATATTGCGTTGGCATAGTGTCTCGAGATACTTGAAACTAACATGACCAAGTCTCTGATGCCACAACTATGCTAAGGTAGATTTCTTAGCCACAAGTTCCTAATCATATCTATGGACAAAATCAAGTTGGAACATGCATCCCACATTGGAGTCTTTTGCAACTATTTTTGAGCCTCTTGATTTATCTCAAATTAAACATATTTCCTTGCCAAAATGAGTATCAAAGTCAATTTTTAGGTTGTTATCTAGGAGTTGACTAACTGAAAGAAGATTATTTTTCAACCTAGGGACATATAAGACATATGATAGTCTGCAGTTGCGTGAACCAAGGGGTAGAGAAATGTTCCAAATCCCCTGAACTATATATGAATAATCATCAACCAATAAAACATGGTTTTTCGAAGGTGTGTCCCTCATTGAGGTAAACCAGTCTCTGTGGCTACTCATGTGTCGAGTGGCTCCTGAATCAACATACTAGACATCACTAGATTATGTGGATGGTTCACTTGATCGAGCAATGTATAAGAAGTCTTCATTATCTGAATGTTTTTCTTACTTAGCAATATTTCCTTGCTGATGGGGTCTTCTTTTCCAGTTCCCCTTTTTCTACCCTTGATTGTAGTTAGAATGTCCCTTGTAAGATTATTATTGTGGAGGTCCATAGTTTCTTGATGAAACTTTCTTGTAAGTATTGTACTAATAATATTTCAAGGCATGTCCTCTTTTACAAATTGGACATTGCTTCTTCTATTGTTTTTCCCCATGATATTGATTCTAATGTTGGGACTTTGGATAGGAGTCAGGCTTTCCTTTGCCTTTTCCTTTCCATTTTTGATGTGGAGAAATTACATGCTCCTCTTCATCATCCTTATTGTGTATGGATTCCTCTTGTTGCAATAGGTTTACCATCTTGTTAAAACTAAACATCATATCTGACACATTTAGTGTTGTGACAAAAATATGGTAAGAAGAAGGGAGTGCTCTCAAAACAATGGGAATGAGAGAATCATATGTGACCAGTTCTCCTAGGGCTAGAAGTGAAGCCCTCAACTTTGCAACTCTTCTTAAGAAAACTTTAATTTTCTCATTCTGCTTGAACTTCAGTGTATGTAACTGACTCTACAAATTTAGTATGACATTCTTGTTTTTGGCCTCATATATTGGGTGCAATTTATCCCATGCTTCTTTGGTTGTTTTGGAATCTTGAATGTGGGGTTGCACATCATCATACACTCCAAATAAGATGATGAGTTTGGCCTTCTAATCTGCTTTATCAAACTATCATTGTTGTGTTGTATTAGTAGTTGATCTAGTCAAAGTACCATTTACAGTAGTCCAGATCTCTTCAAACTCAAGTTTTGTCTTGATTTTAGTCTTCCATGTAGCATAGTTGTTTCCTCTGAGTAGTTGTGAATCTATAAGAAAACATTTAGGGGTATTGCTGCCCATTTTGCAGAAATCAATGACAGGGTTTGGCTATTATCACTCCAGGTATAAGGTCTCCAAATCTATGTACCATCAATTTGATATACCAAACCTGTCTATATACGCACCCTTCCTATATAACCAGAGGTACATGGAATAATTTATGCCTTTCTATATACCTGATAGTACGTGAAAGAGGTGTTAACGTATGTGAAAGATGGATGGGATGGCTCATAGTGTGTGCACTGTGACTTTATTACTCCCCGTCAATTTAAAGGGTCGATGCCCAGATGATGTTGTTACAACTATATTAGGTGTTAAGTGTATTAGTAGTTGCGATGAATTTACCTATAAGCGCTTCCTAGAGGCACTTTATATACCGAATGCTGTGAAAGAGATCTAGGATCTCGTGAGTGTTTCAGAACCAATTTTTTTACTTTTTTTATTACAACTTTCTGTCATTTTTTGAGCAATTACAATATTTGTGGTTGACTATGGAAACCTGCAAATTAGTACAATATAATGAAGCATGTAATTACATTCAATAATTTAGAAAAAATTGAATAAAAGGCAAAAAAAATTGTTTTGTGGGCACTGGTGGCCTCTAAACCCCAATACGGCTTCCTCAGCAAAAAACCATAAAAAAATAGCTCAAAATAAAGTTTTTAGGTATCCCTCCTTTGGAAAAAAGTGCTCAGAATGCAAACATATGCAAAGTGGAGGAAAAAAATGTTTTGCCCAAAATTAGGGTTTTTCTCTCTAAATTTAGTTAGTTATAACTAAATTTGAATTTACTACTAAAGTTATCAGTTCCACTAAATTTCCTACCAAATGTGGTAGTGGGTGAGGGAGGGGGATTTGACCCCTTGACCTCTCTTGATGGGAAGTGTCTTACAAAAGTTATGCTAGCCACTTGGGCGGCTAAACTAAACAAGTATATATAAAGAGCATATTGTAATTAAACACTTCCAAACTGTAAAACCATACCTCTTTAAAAAACCACGGTTTGGGAAAGGTGGTTTTGCACAAAAAATCCAGCAAAGAGAAAAAATAACAGGTGTTTTTGGTAAGAATGAAGGTGGTTTTGAGTGTGTATGGCACCTTAGATCAATTTTCTTCCTTCCTTTGACCTTGTAATCTCTTCCTTGGTGTATTCAATCCTCCTCAACCTTAATTGCAGTGAATATAGATGGTTTTGATGAATTTGATGATGGTATTACATGGGATGGGGCTGGGAAGTTATAAAGGCAACTTTGGCTCTCTTTTTCTTGCACAAGCTTCTCCAATGCTCCTCAAACTTTTTTGCAATCCTGCAATATCGTTCAACCTACTCTGACACCAAATGTAAATTGAGCAATAGGGGCAGAATCTTGATAACTTATATTAAACTCAATCAACCATTACAATGGAGTGCTGCAATTCTTATAGGAATTGTACAGCTAAATACACACAAGAAAATAAGTTGCACAGGTGCAACAATATTCATGAATACATAAGCTTCCAAATATCATACGGGAAGCACAAATGAATAATGATATAATTGTTATAACAATATAACAATTGTATCCATGAATATAATAAGACAAATATGGTTTAATAATACCATATAACAATAATAATTAATTAATAACAATAGTTAAATAACTAATTATATAATGCATAATTAATAATATTAGGTAAATAATAATTAACCTAACATTTCCTTATTTGTCGCTATGCTTTGTCAATTTAGTTGGTGTTTTTGTGTAATAAGCGCGTTTGCGTGCCGAAAGCTAATTACTATTTGAATAATTTTTATGTGTAGAGGACTGCACATACCATTAGTATGGGTTAGTTATTAATATCCAGGTACATGAAAGGAAAAAACTACTACTATTGCTATTCAAGTTGGAGAATTGTTAGAAAAGAGATTGCTTTTAGAAACGAGCATTATAGATGGAGATAAATGAAGGAACAAACATAACACGAGGTAAGAAGAGACCATGGAAACTACCAAGGGAAGGCACAGTGGCGAGGTACTTGGGTGCATGGGATCGCGCTGAAGAGAATTCCATGGCTAGAAGATAGGAAGGCATGTTAGAAGGTTATAGCTTGGGCATGAAGATGTACCACACAGAAAGAGTGAAAAATAATCAATTAATGAAAGGATTATTGGTAGGTGAAGGAGCAATAAATGCACTCAAAATTTGAAAATATATATAAGGATGGGATGTGAGTTCATTCTTATCATTGAAATTGTGAAAATTTGAAAATATTTAAGTGCAAACAATCCGAGAAAATCATGTTGAGGTGTGAAGAGTGTGAAACTAGACGTGGAGAGCATATTTGTGTGTAGGAGAAGCTTGCATCCCCATTGGTGAAGGGTTTGAGTGAATCAGACACGTTACGAAAGAGCTAGGGCACGTGATTTCCACTAGGGCATGGAGATTCAAACTAGGGCTTTAACTTGCTCATTGTAGAGGGTAGAAAGGAGAGATTTTCAAATGGCATCAAAGAAAGCACCTATAATAGGAGTAAAAGGGAAGAAAAAGGTCGAAGTGGAAGAAGAAATTACTCCCGAGAGTATTTTCTCATAAATTCATTATTTGAAGGGCGTGATTGTGGGACAATAATGGGATTCCCACATCCATAAATGTAAGATTAGTGATTACAACCATTGCACATCGGATTATAAGAAGGAACTAGATGCCTTGTTGAGCACGAAGAAAAACAATCATACAACAGAAGACATGCCAATGCAAAATGATGCTAGAGAGAAGTTTTTAAAGAAAATTTGAGTTTACGAGTTACACAAGCTTCCATAATTTGGGAAGTATGAACCATTGTATTAGTGGTTGATGAGCAGAGTCCATGAGGACTTCTTCTACTTCGCCGGATGGAGGGTTAGAATCACAACCACCTTGATTGCAACATTGACTAAATTGAAAGGTACATGAGCAGATCTAGATAGTGATCTAACTAATAAGGCTGAAATCTTGGAGATAATAAAGGAGCTAGGATATACCAAGGGTCCGCGTGGTATGGAAATTGATAAATTGAAGAAATACCCAATGGTACAAGTAGTTGCACATTTGTTAACAAAGTTGAATGACCAAGAAATGTGGTTGCAGGTGAATACAATGTGGCTACACATTGCAAGGAAATGTCTCAAGGAGTGATCTAAAACATCATGAGTTACATAGCATAGACAATTGTCAAACAAGCGCATACAGGTGATAGAATTAGTTTTGATGCTATTTTATTATCTTTTGTGTTTATGGAGATTGGAGTGCCCGATGGGCCAAAGAATAAGATATGGGAGTATCCCATGGAGAATAAGTCATTGGCAGAAAGATTTGATAAATCCTTATGCAAAGGGACCATGAGTGGGCCATTTAAATAGAGGGTGGAGCTGTGGTATGATAGGCTCTGTGCGGCATTCGAAGAGGAGTGGTGTATACCTAAGGAGATACCTTCAGTGGTGGGTAAGGTAGTGTAATTCGTGGTCTATTAACATTTTTCATCGCGTAATTTATGATGGACATAACTTAGAGCCCTTAGTACAAACTGCCATATGCCTTCACAACACGCTAGTTACAGGCATTAGTTCACTGGTTCACAGATGCAAGCCACCTAAAATTCGTTGTAGATAAGGTTAATTGTGATTATCACACTCTGAGAAAAACATATGTATATCTGGGACAAACTGCCTACATTGAGAGGTTTATCTCAGATGTAATAAGCATGAATTTGGTAATCTTGGCAGTTGGATACATTGGAGTAGCGCTTGTGTATCTTCAACTCAAGCCCAAGTTGGAGAACAAAAAATATGTGGAAAATGAATTCGTGCTTCTAGGGTTGCCTAAGGTAAGCATATAGTAGATAGTGTGTCATCCCATAAGGCCACATAAATGATAGTGGTGGATGAAGAGGAGGATGAACTAGAAGATAGAAGTGGCCTAGAGCATAGAGGACGAAGGCAACCTATAGATAAGGTAGGAACTGAGCACATGACTAATCCACCCCAGGTACAAGAAGAAGGTGATGAAGAATTTTATGCAATCTAAGGAGAGTGCCACTTCATAAGGGTATTTAGGAGAACCATAACCCAAGGTGCTACTCCACAATCAATACAGAGATCACAATGACTCTCCCATCAGAAGGAGACAACTAGGAGAAAAATGAGGAAGCTGAGACTGGGTGAGGAGGCAGAGGAGTCTACAGAAAGTGCACCTGAATCCCCTACACCACCAGAGGAAGTGGAAGAGGCACGAGATGATGAAATGAAAGATGAAGAGGTGAATAATGGAGAAGGGGTAAATGAAGGAGAAGCTAGACCAGATAATGATTAGGAAATTAAAGATCTAACTCCAAATCTTGATGCTCTAGTTCCTAAGGGGCCAAGAACTAGAAGAACAAGTGGGGAGTATGTTACTTTGTCTTTAGGCTACACTGAGGACACAAGTAAAATTGTCCACACCTGTTTTCAAATCACACTGACCCCTAAGGAGTTATATGGATGGGAGTTGATGGATGTAGATATGGTCACTAGGTACATAAGGAAGTAGTTATCTTGATCCATGCACACTCACATGGATGAACTAGAATTCGACATATATGAAGAGTCTTGTGTGTCAAGAAGGTTGAAGAAGACACCTTAGGCCAAAAACATAATAGTAAAGCTACTGTTATGTCGGATGAGAAAGTAAGTAATGCCTTGGTGAAGGTATCCATAGAGGTGGCAAGGAGGAATAAGGATAAATATGCAACAATTAGTGTGCTAAGGGAAGAAATCAAAGCCAAGGATGTAGAAATAACATGCCTAAAAGGGGAAAAGGACTTGGATAAAAAGAAGAATGAGGTATTTTTTATAATGGCAGAAGAGCTCGGAGACCAGGTCCTGAGGGAAAGACCAAACTTAGAATCCAAGGTATCGAAAAAATTTCCTTCGGTAATGCATTATGTACATACCTTGGTGGATTTTATGCTTGAGTATGGTCCTATGTGCATGCCAACACCAAAGGATCCTGAGCATGAAGTAGAGTGAAAGTAGGCTTCTTTGATAAGGAATATTTCATCTTATGAGGCCTTGCTCGAAACCTTGCAGGAAGAGCTGAGGAAAGCAGACCAGGCATTAAATATTTGTACAGCTCTAGAGGTAGTCATAAGGATAAGGACCATGGTAGAGGGTGATGAAGTCCTACAGGTGATAAAGGATGAGACATTAAGGCACACAAAGAGGTTGACATTGGTAAAGCAAAAGTATGAGGCCCTTGCAGCAACATAGGAACCACATAAAGAAAGGTTGGACGAACTTGGAAAAATTATAGTGTAGAAAATGGATCTACAGGAAGGGAGAATGTCTGCAATTTCTAACATCATGTTAGTATTACAAAATAAGAAAGAGGAAATTGCCCAAGATGAGATAGAGTCTATTACGGTAGATATTCCAGAAAAATTAGAGGCTACACTAAATGAGTGGAAGACATTAGAGGCAGAGATAAAAGAAGAAAATATAGAATTGATTCTTCTAGTTGAAGTAGAGGATGCTGCAGAGTAAAGTAATTCTGTTATACATCAAATTATTTACATTCTTCTATTCATAAACATTCGAAGGTAACCATTTCTGGGGTGGCAATGCAATTAGTGTCGGGTAATGTTGGTCAATCAATGTATGGTACTTAGCAAAAGGAATACAAAAGGTTCACGTGGAATAACAAAGCTCGTTCAAAGGCACAGAAGGATCGGGAAGGAATCATGCGGGAAGGGCAGAGAAAAATTTGGGACTTATCCATTTTCATGATTATGATCTATTTTTGGAAGATGGCATGTGGAGCACACAAACTATATGAATACTTGCACGACACGCATAGGCTATTTTTGGAGGAGCGTCCACTAAGAGATTTACATGGGATCTAGCTAATAATAAGATTACTACTTCTAGTTAACTTGAGAGGTCTATTTTTAGCATTCTTACATGTGAGCCTATTATTGTAAAGGTACATGGCTATTCTCATCATGTGACCTATTTTGGTATTATATAAGAGGTGAAGGGAAACTACCCACCCTTGTATATATAGTATGAACAGAGTAGTGAAGATATATGTGTGTAAGATAGATATAGATGTATGCAGAATTATGTTTTCATATCTATTACGTGCATGATTATATAGTACTATTATTGTAAAAAACTTCTTTGTGTTCTCGTGTTTTAATATAATGGAGGGTATTGACTGAATCAAGGAGTTAAACATGGTTATAGTTTGTTATTGCATGGATGATATCATTGTGTTTATTGTTGAAACATGGTTCCTAAAGATCTAGATCTAGAATAAGCTCTGTGGAATATCTATGTTGTTTTGTATTTGCATGCATTAAATCTTCATTATGATCCCATCCTACACAAGCAACTCTAAAGAGGGGCATGGTACCTTTGCACGCTTCTAGTGAGTGCTCATTCTAGGCTGAGTGATGTGCCCACGTGCCTGGGTTATTCTTGGTGAATTCTAGGCTACATCACAAAGTTACATGGATCATTTTTATTGGCTCAAAATTTACAGTCTTATATATATTTCTTTGGTGTCAGGATGGACTTAGAACCATGGGATTAACCATATCTAAGGGAAACATTCAGGTCCACATCATAAAATACAGGAAATACAGTAGATGCGACCAGGAAAGACAAAAAATAGGTAATTCATCCCAAAAACACCATTAGATTGTAAGACTATACTTTAAAATATGATTGATTACACACATACATTATTTTTTTATATTAAATTATATAAATTCTCTTTAAAAACAGAATTACATATCTAGAGTTACATATTTCATTAACTTATTTATGCAATTCATTGTTATGATAACACAAGCACGTATTATTCAAGATATACGTAGAAAATATACAAAATATATTCATTTTTTCATTTATCAAAGTAAAACAGAAGAATTAAATTATTTCTATTAGCTTTATACAATTTTTTACATAACTTTTGTAGTAGATATTTTACATAGGAATTCTAGTACAAAATTTCAATGCATAGACACAGGCAACAGACACCAGACTATGGCCACACTATGAGAGGACTGTTTTATACACACCATGTATGTTCACCTTGCCCTAGCTAGGACCATCCAAGGTTTTAATCTTTACCCCCGATTAGGACACCGCTGAGGCCCCTCTCTCTTGCCAACCACCTACATGTACCTAGTAAGCCTTGGAATTTACTTCCACATACTCAATTTACAAAATCTTAAAAAAAACTCTTTTGTCAATATTTTCTTTCTCAAAATCACCAACACAATTCAATTGTCTCTCTCAGAATAATTCACAAGCCTTTTATAATACTTCATTGGCAGTTATGAACAATCACAATGGTTTTTCACCTTTTCATAATTTAATTAAGAATATTTTATCAATTTCTTAGGATATTCATTACATCCATAACTTATTATAATATTTCTTCTTAAATCAAACTTGATATTTAACGATTCCATAAGTATTTAATTCTTTTTTTAAGCTTTGAGAATTTATTCACATAACAAAACATCACTTTCGAGGTTATCCTGCATGACACAATTTGATGCAAGGAATTGGATGATCCATATCACCTTAATTGTGGAAAAAGAGAGCCATCTTGGTTGAATCTATTCATGAAAGGGACATCATGTGGATCACACTATGGAGAGGAACAGATCGGATTGAATTCATGTGTGTGAAAGCATTGATTTTAATTGTGGGAGAAATCAAGAACATCACAAGGATTTGTAAATGATCAAAAGCATCAAGAATACCATTCAAGTCCAATAATTCAAGGGAATGATCATCATGAGCATTATGAGAGGATCTCTCTGCGAGTGATATTGGTAGTCATCTCAAGCTCACAAGTAATGCTTACCTCACATCACTAGATCCATGTTTTATAATGTCCTCACATCTCGCAATTCAGGGGGTAGAATTCACAATATTTTTAGTGCAATAGAGAGGTAAAGAAAATGGATCTCATTCTCAAACATCTCTTCAAGATCCATTCAAGAATCAATTCTCCTATCTGGTAAAGTAAATTGATTCCCATGAGAAGTGATTGATGTAAAAAGGTTTTCATATACTGTAAGTAGGTTTCCATTCATATGACATCTTGGTCAGGAAGGTGAATTGAAAATAGGTCATCATGTTCAAAGGTGAAATGGGAATCTCATGTGATAAGTTAAGGATCATCATATCCTAACTTTGTCATTGTGTCCAAAAATCTTTGAGGAACAAGTAAAAAATATGTAATCAATCCACAAAGATACTCAAGACCATCATATGTGAAGAATCAAAGATTCATGTATTCCCTGAAGAGACATATGAGCAGGAAAGTGAGGATTATAGAACCAAAAAGGGAAAGGGGGTAGTATTCATTTTGAGTTCCCTGTTTTCAATAACAATAAACCATCTTAGTTTCACCTACTACAATTCACATACTAGTGTTCCTAAACACTCATCCATCACCTAGTAGTGTGATCACACATCAAAGGAACAATCCTATGGAATCACCTCATTTCGGTTCAATGAATGGCCACAAGGAAGAAATCTCTTTCAAGGAGAAATTCTCTATCTATAAAGTGAGGATCCATTTTAGTAAGTGAAAGGAATTCATAAAAGGGTTTGAGCATCATAGAATTGGTTTTAGGTGACATATTGGATTTTAAATGGCCTAGATAAGTAATAAATTGATCCCCACTTATGTTGTGTGATAAAAAGAGATGATCATGTTCCCACCAAAATTCATATCTCATAACATTATTTTTGAATACTTATGTGGTGCTCTAGAATGTTCCCATGTCTCACAAAAGAAGGAGATTATAAGCTCCATTCTTTAAATCAAAAAATTATGTATCAAAAAAATATTCATATTCATTGGATTGGTCAACCCTTCTCTCTTTATTCCAATTCCTTATTGAAAATGAAAATTTTCCCTATTTTGTCTTATTCACTTAAGTGACCTTCAATTCAATATTGTAAGAGTCATTTTTCATCAATAAAAAAAATCTCATTTTCATTTCCTAGGAATGTGGAGCATCACAAGTGACGAGGAAAGATGAAAATTCAATTTGGGGGATATGAAAGGACAATTTGTAATGTTATAAATTGGAATGGCTTCTCCATTCCAAAGGGTTGCTAATTTTTTATTGATTGTATGTTGTTGATATTTACCACTACTACATCAATTAATAAAAAATTTATTTCCTCTATTTATTTATTTATGTTCTTTTACCCTCCCCCCTCTAATTTCCAAGTCTGTAAACATGGTGATCATGTAAAACCAAGAAAGGTGCCGGTACCTTTAATAAATGAATCAATAGAATTATGTGTCTATGAGTTTTTAGTCTTATCATTGTTAGCATTGGTGTGTTCTTCTAATTGAATGTGGACCTAATTTGGTTTATGCATGTGAATTCTGTAATCCTTCTCACAACATTAACCATGTCTCTTTATTTCTCTAACTCCCCTTTACCTTCCCTCACAGCAAATTCCTCTTGTGTACTCTATATAAGTACTTTTTCACATGTATAGTGGATCCCCTGCCTAACAACCACCCCATAGCTTTAGGTAGTTTACATTCAATAATGGGAGCCTCCCCATGCATAAAAAAAGAGGGGCTTAGGCTCGTGACCTTGGTGGAAACCAATAATTTTCACCATGATAAATTATGTTACCAACAGACAAGAAAATAACCTGGGATAGAACCGTATAACTCTGTCAATACCGTATCATACAATATTGACCCTTTGATATGGTATTGGACCTACTTATATTTTTTCTCTATAATTTCATGGGATGGTCACTTTCTTAGAAATGGATGTCATTTTCAAACCCTAATTTGTGATCATGCTACAAATCTCTCTAAACATTTTGACCATAATCTAAAACCCTATATATGAATGATAAGTCATGTAAAACAAACATTAGTTGGGTTGTGAGCACCCTCGTGTACCACCAACATTAGAAATAATCTAAAGAATCCTAAAATCACACGTCATTATCCACCTATCATATGATATTTTAGTGAATGCAACTATATTTGACAACTCTCTTTGACCATGTTTGAGTTGAGTTGGCTCTTGCTAAGATACTAGGGGAAGGGATGTTTGAGCACTTGTAGATGAGATATATTGTTGTCTTAACCTAGTAAGAATATTTAGAACTATATATATTTCTTCCCTAATGACTCTATATGTGTTATTGCAATATTTAGGGAGCCTTAGGTGTCTTTTTCAAGTGTTGGAAGTGAGATGATCAATGTAGTTCCATAGGATTTCCAAGTTAGAAAATGAGGTAGTGTTTACTTACTTATATAGGGTTCCGTAGATTATTTATTTGAAAAAGGATGACCTAGAGATATTATAAGACCCAATAAAAGATATGAATTTGAAAGAAAATTTTGAGGACATGTCATTCCAAGACCATACAAATTAGTCGTGATTGTATATATTATCCTAAAAAAATCAGACAACCTTGACTAGGGAAGGAAAACATGCTATCTGAAGTTCGTAACTCGATACTTGATGTTTGTCTATGGGTTTTATACATCATGTTCTAATAATTTGATGACATGTCTCTATGCAAGGATAAACAAGATAACTTAGAATATGCTAAGAGGGAATACAAAGGTTTCATTTATCTTAGCAATAATGCATTGTCAAAAATAGTAATGTCAAAGAGTAAATTGTCAAATTTGAATGTCTACAGTCGGGATGAAAACTAGATGGGTGAATATGACATTGTTAACATGGGGTGTTTATACTCAAATTTTATTTCTCGAGTGGTTTTGACACATTTTATTATAAATTGGAACCTTTGGGACACTCTTATTTTTCATGTGATAACAATTGGCTCTTTCTGGGGGCATGACTTAGATAGGGTGAAACACAAATGAGACATAGCTCAAACTCCATAATATCATGGTTCAATAGGTCAATGCTTTATCCATTAGGAAACATACTCAAGATAAATATAATTATTTAGGGGACCACTCTCTTTTCTACATTTATTAAACATATACATGGACAAAAAAACAAATACAAAAAAGGAAAGGAAACAAGTCAAAGTGAAAAAGAAACCTATGTAAAAAACATAAATATTTGTAGGGGAAGGGAAGGTGAAACTATGTACAAGATAGATATCATGAATAAGAAAAGTTATGTAAACCCATTGATAGGCTCAGAGAAATAGGTACATTTGCAATACAAAAAAATATACTTATGTATGTTTTCCAGAAATATAGAACATCTTAGTTTTCTAAGCTTGAGAATAAGGATGGAAATCAATACCTCACTCAACATTTCATGAATAAATTTCAACTTACCTAAATCAATTTATTTCCTAATGTCTTATTCAAACATTGTTCTATTCTCTTGATATGAAAATGGAGGGGAAAAGATCATATCCTTCTCTTTCTCTAATGTATGCATTAATTAGCATGAAGATCCATCAAATATGCCTTTCTAATCATGTCCTTCTCATTGTGTAAAAAACACTTTGATTTCCCCATTTCCTTCTAGAATGACATAAAGGACTTCATTAGAAATGTTAAGATCATGCATCTCTTTATGATCTGGAATAACAACAAGGATATGAGAAAATTTGGGAGGAACTAAAATGATTTTTATATATAATACAATCTGATTATTGAATGATTCATCATCATCACCTTTTACCTATTTTTATCCCATGTTTTCCATATCATTTGTAATGGATTCTTCAAACCTTGCAAAACCAACTCTCTTTCCTTTAACTTATTCCACATCATGATTTTTGAACAAGGTGTACTCAAGAAAATTGATCTCAAAGCCAATAGATAATTCATCAACAATGATACACAACTAAGAAGATTCAATCAATTCTTCATTTCTTTGATCATTTTCAACAAGTTTCAAATTGGCTGAAAGCATTTTAAAAACCTCCTTGTCCTTGACTTCCACAAGATTTTTGGCTTCAGAATGAACATGTCTAATGGATTTAATTTCAATTGTAGTGATATAATGGATATGAGGGTTAGCAAGTGAATCGTCATTTCCTTCATGTTTAGTATAACAGGGTGAGGATGTAATATATTTTGTAATAATATGTTTTAGATAGTTGACGGTTTCATAAACATCTTGTTCAAATAGTTATGTCTCTATTGAATCACTTGTGTTAAGAACTGTAATTTGAAACTGTAGACACCTAAATTATACTATATAATCTAACCCTTAAATTAAAAAATTGGCATTATTTTCCATCATCACTAATTAATTATCAACTTTCCATTAATTAGCTAACTCTCCCCACTTAGATACTAATTGATGACGTTTCATTAGTTATAAGCCCATTTTTAACTAATTAATAAGCCCTTATTAATTAATTAAGTTTTCTCATCTTTTATACAATTAAGGACTCTTCATTAGTTAAATCTTGATTCTAAATATATCGAAAAATTCACTCATTTCCTCCAAAAAATCTCCAAATATATTTTACAAGCTAAGATAGGAATACTAATTAATCCTCATTTGATTAATTAAACCATATTTTCCCCCATCTATCTTCCATAGAGTATTTATATACTCTTAATCTTGATTTATCATGACTAATACAACATATCCATTATCCCACATGCACTGCATGTTGCACGTTTCTCGAGAATGAAAATTATAAAATCAGCTTAGTGTACCCTTGCTAATATACACCTATTCCTACTTTCTCAAGCTAAGTTATTGCACAAGAGTTTTAAGCAAAAAGTGAGAAAAAACCTTCCTTGATTGAGGTAGTAAAAGAAGACTCAAAAATATTTTTGGCCATTTTGAAGAGATTTCTTGCTTCAAAAAGCTCCCTTCTCTAATAAACCACTTATGGATTACATTTGATTCACAAACATATCCACAAATAGTCTTAGATGACATCAAATCATCACGAGAAAGGTTTGAACTTATTTGTTTTACAATTACTTAAGGTTTTTATCTTCTTTGTAGATAGTCTATCTTGATATATTAGAATTTCTTAATATTACTTTAATTAGGAATGAAATTTAGGTTTAAGCTATATTTCTGAAACTACATATTCTTATAATAGATTGCATACATTTGGCATGCCTAGTGCAACACCCCTTTATCTCACATGAATTTTTCATCATGTTCTTATATATTGTGCATTTTTATTAATTCCATGTTTCTTTCGACCATTTCTTATGGTTAGAATTGTTGAGTAGGGTTTTCAAGTATTAGAGAAGCCAGGTTATACCAAAATTCAAATATGAGAGAAAAGATATTTGACATTTTTGAACATTTATCTTGATTTTTATGCCGACGTGTGTTTTAACGAACTTTCTCTTGTATATAGGATTTTATATTTTATTCAACGACCTCACATATTCCCATGGAAAAATCTATCTAGATTTTATTTGCACTATGTAGATAAATTTCAGAGAACTTGTGGTATCATATAATGGACTCATTGTGAGTAATGATCTTGTTGTATCATACATTGAATTTGATCTCTGTAGTGACCTCACTTAAACTCATAGAGAACTTAATAGGAACGATGAATGTTCCTCCACACATGGAAAAATTTCCATATAAAACTTAGGCTATTTACTTTCACTACTAAATTTGTTTTTTCCTTTATTTTTTTCATTTCCTTGGTTTTTTAGCATTATATAGCTTGTTGTACTACTATTTTATAGTTATTTTGTACTCTCTTATTTACCTCCACATATGGGTTAGCATGGTGTTTATTGTGTGCTTATGTATTATAGGTACCTTTGACTATGTTTAGTGTATTAATAGTATCTTGTAGACTAGATCAATAATGTTCTGGAAAAAACTTAACTCTTTGAGAAGTGTAAATCAAGTAAGTCAATCTTCAATTATTTTTATGTTTATACTCAGTGAATTCACTTTGTTTTTTAGTGGAGTTACCTCACTGTGAAGTTACTTTGGTGAATTTATGAGACTCTATAGTGAACTTTTGTTTATTTTAGTGGCCTCGTGACACCTTACAACGAATTCACTTTTATTGAACTCACTCTTGTAAATAGAAAAGTCACCCTAGTAATTAGTGACCTCACTTTGTGTCATAGTGGCCTTATGACAAAGAACCTTAGTTTTCCCTTGTATCATTTTTCATCACCTCTTTTTGTATTTTGGATTGTTTATTTTTCGCAAAACTACTAATTATTTTTGCATAGGTTTCTAACTCTGCTTGTTAAAGATCATTTTTACCAAAAAAAACAAATAAAGACAAACAAAACAAAACTTTCATTTTAAATTAATTGTTTCATGTTTTCGATTTTTCTTGTTTTCCTGAGTTGAAAAATTACATCCATTTTAGTATTTAATTATAATATCATATTTACCACTAGTGTAACCATTTAGTTTTCTTTCATACACTTTTTGTAAAAATCATTATATATTGGATTAACCATTATTGTAAACACATTTATTGGGGTGTTTGTTTCACTTTCACATATTTTCTTATTATTTGTACCCCACCTCCACCGCATATGTTATTTCCTCATGTAGTAAGGTGATATGGGAAATCAGAAACAATTAGGTAAATTTTTATTAGGGTTCAATGGCTATGATTTCATCACTTAGTCATTTGGAAAAAGCTCATGTACCGACATACTATATAAATTTTTGGGAGGAGGACCAATAATTTTTGGATAAGTGGTATTTCACTTTTATATGGATCATGTAAAGTGAGAAATGCATTTTCCTCCAATACGTATGCCCTAGACTACACTTCATAGTAAGAAGTTATCATTTCTATTCAAGTTGCATTGAAATGGTTGGAGTGAAGGCAAAGGGATTTGACCCTCTGGAACACACCACTAGACAAAACTTCTTAATTTCATAGACTTGAAATTTTAATACGAAAAGATATATTGAAGACACCCCTAACAACCTTGTTTATCCTAGTTAGGTTGTCAAAACTAGTTTAGATTGTGATTGTATAAATCTTCCTCATATCATTGTTTGAAAACAAAACGCATTACTCCACCTAAATTTACATTGATTTTCTCCTAGAACTCATGAGGTGAGACTCTATCTAAGTTAAACCTTGTTTTAGAAATAAAACAAGGTGAAAATTTGTTTGAGTTAAACCAATAGTATTAACCCCATTTTATCACAAAGTTAAAACTTCTTGAACTTGGTTATTAAAAAAATTATGCCATTAGGATTCTAAATTTTACCAAAAGTCCTTAATGGTATTTACCCAAACCCAAACTTAGGTGAGGACATCTATTTTACATTCGTTATGCTAGAAAATTTTATCTAGACATCCTTAAGAAATTTTTGATCAACCTAAAAACTAGATAAAATATTGACTTAGAAACCATTATGCTACCTAATTTTGACTAGAATCCTTATTTACATTGGATGTCTTACACCTCTCAATTAAATTGTGTATTTTTTAGCCATTACACTAATCAATTTTACATATAGCTTCCTTCAATCCAAAACCATCTTAATTAAAAAACCTAGGTCAAATTTCACCCAACCAAATAACCAAAAAATGTCATGAAACACATGTTTTGGTCATAAATGACACAAGAAAAACCCCTTCCCATATAGACCTCTTGATCATCTATCAAATAATGATCTTAGCATTTTTTATCACAATGATGAGGAATAGGAGACACGTGACATTTTTTAAAATAACATTGCACAAGTAGACAACTTCTTGATCAAAAAAATAGACATTGTCTTTCTTCACTTGGTTGAATTAGGTGCAAAACTTTTCCTGAAATTTGATCATATGTTTCTAATGAACATGATGCGTGGGGAAGATAAAACCAATTATGTACCTTGTGATGACATTGATGAAATTTTAAACGCAAGCCATGTGTCTACATATGGACACCCATAAAAAAATAAAGAAGAGTTCAATGTTAATAAACCTCAAAAATCATCTAAAACTAGGATCTAATACCTTTTATTAAGATGAATCATGAAAAAAATGATGTTTTAAAGAAAATCACTACACCTCATAAAGATGAGGTAATGTTCCAGGACCAATTACAAACTTTGAATTGCTAATTTGTGAGACATACAGAACAAACAACCATAGAGGAAATGCCTCTAAATAAAATCACGTAGATATATAATAAATTCAAAAAATTGGTAATTCATTCATTCAAGAATGACAATCAATGAAAGCCACACCTAGCGTTCTACAAGAAAACACTAGTTGGCACAATAGAAAATACCACTTTGAAGAGACATATCCTAACCCGTTTGACAGGGAAATGTTATAAACCCCTTTTCTATCAAGATTTGGTTGCCCCAAGTTTTATAAATACCATGGGAAAGGAAACCCTAGGGACTGTGTCAAGGACTTCTTTATTGTTTTTCATGAAATCTCTTATTGTGAAAATTATCTTATTCGACTATTTCCACATAGCTTAGGAGGCCAATCTCTTGAATGGTTCCTCTACCTTAATAAAGGATCAATATCCACCTTTTTTGATATATCTAATATATTTTTTCCACACCTATCCTTTAACATGTAGATTGATATCACCATGCTCAACCTTTGAAATGGTAAACAACACAATATTGAAAACTTTGTAGTATTTTTACAACAGTGGAGGGGCCTAGCTAGTCACTTCCCTTGATCTATCCTTAAAAAACAATTTGTCAACATATTTTTACCCAATCAAAACCCTAAGATGAATTTTGATCTACTAATTCATTGTGCAAGAAAATTTTAGGAATTCATCGAGAAGGGTAGTAAAATTGAAAAGGAAATATTAGCCAAAGGAGTCTTAAAATTGTTCCAAAAGGGACTATGGTAATAAACCCATCAACAAATCTAAATTATTTTAAAATAATATTTTTTTTGGTGACGGAGTTATAGAATCTAAACACATTCAAGTGATACAAAGAACCCTTCAATGGACAATCAATAAGGGGTCGTCAAAACAAGACAAGAAACACAAAGAATACATAGTGTTGGGTGAATACTTATTTTCAATATTCCGTCAACTCAAAGTAGAAAATATGATAATGTTTCCTAACACCAAGCCATTCAAGGATGATGTTCCTAAACCTACATGATATGAAGAGAAAAATAATGCAAATACCATCACGTCAAAGGTCACAACACCAAATTAGTGCGTGAAAATTATAAACTGTATCCAAGACTTAGTGGATTGTGTGGACATAGAACTTGATGCTCAATAATCCCCCAAATATTGATCTTGGGATATATAAAGAGCCATTTCCCAAACTTAAAAAATAAGAAAAAAATATGGATCGATGTCAATCCTCATAAGGTAATGATACCAATCACATTGCCTCCAAGGCATCATATTCCTTTAATCCTCTTGTTGGTTATATGCATCATGTCATTAACAACATCACCACCATAAAAATTAAAATTGAAGAGTTGCATGTTGCAACACGGTACACTCACATACTATTCTAGGACCTCTTTTATCCACTTCTTTAGATGATTAATACGATCTCTTAGAGTAATTTGAGAAAACACCTGCCAAGATCTCTCTAAGATCTCTATCTTGGACCTTCTCAAAATATCTATTGTTCATAAATGCATCCTCCATAATACCATTCAAGATTCAAGAGTTCCACAGACATTGGCCCTTTTCACTTCCAAGCCTTGGTCATATAGATCATCCCATCAAATAAAATTATCTTTAGCCAAAGTGATGGTCCATAGGATAACTACATTCATAAATTACCTTTATATATTGATGTTATCATTACTCGCACAAAAATAAAATAGGTTTTTATGGACAATGGATCTAGTCTAAACATCCACAATTTGAATTTTTTTAAATATATATGGTACATTGACATTGAGTTAGATCCAAACATCATAACTATTAAGGCTTATGACAATGTATAACACCAATCATCTAGTACAATCACTTTCCCTTTTGAAGTTAAGCTTGTCACGTAAGATATCTAGTTTCATGTTATTGATTTGGAGATCCCTTATAATATCCTCCTGATTCACCCATGTATTCACACCATGTAGGTTTTTCCATCCAATTTCCATTAATGCATCAAACTACATTATTAAGGTTAGGATATTACAATTTTGGGTGACCCACAAACTTTTGCACACTATAGAGCATTGATCCATTACTATAACACGACATACACTCTCTCAAGTATATATATTTATTTTGAACTCAAGTTATAGGATTTTACCTCTATCATCCATCCTAGTACCTTATCCCCTGAACCAATACATTTAGTGCATCTATGTACACATTCGCCCATACTCCATTAGCATCAATATTAAAAATCATCAATATTGGTTTTGGATAATATGACCTCCAATAGGCCCTCCTTATCAAAATTATCCCTTTATCGCCTAAAATTTGTGGTACGCCCAACTTCATTCTGAGAACACAAGAAGATTATTATTTCTTTAGTAACTTTTTGTAAGGAAAATTCATGGTAGATAAACATATGGATATAACTTATACTACATAGTCACTTGATTAGAATTTCACATCCTATTATCAATCTCTTGACTATGTCGTCCCTAATAAGATGATACATTATGGATTATCATGGTTATGGTTGTGTAAATAATGAACAAGGTGTTTGGGAACCTATCGTGGTTCATGAAAAGATGGATAGACGCGGTATCATTATTAAACCTTATGGTTCTCCATCTACTGAAGTTGATGTCACCTCTTTTAGATAGGAAGAGGACTCTTTCAATTATGAAATTCAATCAAGATCTTATTGTAGTATATATGAATACCTTTCCTCTACGAACCTCTTTCAAACATTGTTATATTAACCTTAACCCCTTCACACCTTATAATCAAACCGATTTACCCCTCCCTCATAAATTGGGACCAACAAGCTCATCTACCAATTTATTATTTTCATAATGAGGAAGCTATAGTCAAGTTCATAGGACTACGAGATTACATCCCCTTAGGGGACCAAAAAAAGGGATTTTCTATTAACCTCAACATGTGTACATAATTTTAAGAGGAGGTTGAGTGATATGGTTAAAAAAAGATAAAAAAGGCATAAAACTAATAAAAAATAACAGCAAAAAATATAAGTTTCATAATGAAAAACTCTTTGAGGCACTCACAGAAAACTAATGCCAAAAATCTTAGAAATACATTAATATTTTTATTTTTCATGTGATTTTACAAGCTTTCCATTAGATTGGCATGTGGGCACATCCTTTATTTTCACACATCCTCTTATTATCATTGGGATGTGAGGTTTGTGCTCACTTGTTCATTTTACTTTTATCCATTTGTTTTATCATTAGATTAAAATAAGGGCACTTGTAATATCTTAAATTTGGTCTTGTGGCACTTGGAAATAATATTTTTGTCTTAGTTATGTTTCTATCTTACATCTAGACAAGTTCATGGGCCTAGAAAATTTTGTACTGATGAACACGTCCCTTATATTTACAACAGTAATCTTTTTTGAAAGAGGATATTCTAGAAACACTGCATTTGAAATAATAAATCTTGATGTTTCGAGTCCAACTATAGGAGCCATCATCAGGAGAGAAATATTTTTATTCCCAAAGAGAAATTATTACAATAAATTTGTTACTTACTTTAGTTGGCTGGGGGATGGTTGAGTAGAAAATAATTCACATAATTTCTATATATAAACATATGTACCCTTATTAAAGACACTTATAGATTCTATATCAAGGCACACGTTAAGAAGGTAGTTTGATCCAAGAATTGAAGCCCTTATTTATGAAAGCACATCACAAAATAATTACTCAAATATAAATACATATCTATTACTACTTTGGATCAAACATCTTTATTGCATTACAATTAATCCAAAAGTCATTGCCAAATGTTGCAGGAAAAATTAAGGGATTTATTTTGTTTACTTTTTTAACCTCCAAATCATTGTAGGATTTTGAGAATTGTGTGTGGCATGATCTTTCTTTGGAGTATTATTCATAACAATTCTCATCATACCATTGGGATTGGGATGGGGTCATTCGAACTCAAATTATATTAAACCCTTTTTAGGTTAAGGAAGTAAAAATAGGGCTTGAAGCAAAGAAAAGACATATCTAGGTATAAAAATCTTATTGTAAAGAAAATTATAAAGGAAACATGTCCCAAGATATAAGAAATAGGTATGAAAGGAATAGTAAATATCGTATTAGAAAAGGATATATTTTTAACCCCATGACACATTTGATGAGTGAACTTGTCCTTGGATAGATGAATATGTTCTATCCTAAATTTTAGGCTCCAATATTCAACATACATATTTGCGACACCTTGTACAATATTATTTTCCAATTTCATATTATTGTTACATAATCTGAGGTTGAAGTACGGTGAATATGTTCTAAACCTGAACATTAATTCAAATTTTATATTCTTTTTAGAAGTGGGTTGAGTGAAAATATCATCCTTACACAATCTAGGATTTTTTTATTAATATATTATTGTTCTAGATTATATATACACCTTTTTGTAATATCTTAATTAGATCAACCATATTTTTGGTATTATAAATCTAAGATGTGCATTACATATGTGGTCCAAATTTGTACTATTAAAAATATTTGAAGGTTACACTGTGATTAAGACCACTTTTTGTACTAGATGTCTACACATGCACCTTTATGATGTGATGATCCCCATGGAAAACCCAATAATAATGGCTCAAAATTGGTTAAATCACATAACAATAATAGTGGATTATGTAACCTAATGTATCACATAAAAATACTATGGCTATACAATAGTGGTCCACCTAGATGGAAAATGCACAATACCAAAGGTGGATTTTGATTTTGAACATGATGATTCTCTATATGAGATACATGTTGATCCAAGACCTCTACATGAAAAACCTTGTTATCACAGGAAAATTTTGACCTTTTGAAAAATACCAATTTGTGCTCAAATGTGTAAAAAAAATATAAGAAATGAATTTAAAGTATAAACACCCCATGTTAATAATTTCATCTTCACCCTCTGGTTTTGGTCCCGACACTATTTTGTTTCTCCATCTAGTCATAAATTTTCAAATTATCTTTGTTAACCCAATTCATAACACAAGGTAGAGAAATACATATCTTAGTGTAACTATGGAATTTTCATTTTGGTCACTAAGTTCTCAATTTGGTCTTAGAGGCAATTTGGAGGAATTATTTTATCATAGAATTTTTTGGTGCTCATCAAGTAGAACCATGGTACTTTCTCTTTTTCCTTCCAAAAAATGCAATGGAACTCTAATTTTTTCCTAAGGTGCTTCCAAGTCCCACTCAAGAACTATTCATGCTTTCCAAAACATGTTTGAAGTGCACCTCACACTTTAGTTAGTTCAAATGATTGCTTACATCTACACCTGGGGTACTTTTGGTATTAAAATCATGATATGAATACACTTGTGCACTTAATGTGTTATTAAAAGGTATTTCAGATCTGCCTTAAGGTTTAGGAACCTTACCCATATGCACTTATGTTGTATATTAATTTTAAAAGTGTTTATAACTTGCTCTCCAAGAACAAATGGTTCCAAATCATTCAAAATCTCTTCCCAAAACCTTTATTTATTTCCCATGTGGAGAAGGGGGAAGTTCTTGAAAAAAATTGGCATTAAAAAAAATGCTTAGGATTTTATAATTTCTAGTTTTAATTCTCATGCACTAAAAGTGATGCACTTTTTGATGGTGTAAGTGCCAGGTAGAATGTGAACATGTGCCATGTATTTTTAAATATTACCTTGACTATCTATTAGTTCATAAAATCATGATATGATGCACTTTGACTTGGTGGAGGTTATCAATGCCTTTTAAATATGTTCCAAAACACATGTTTTGTTCCAAACCAACTTAAATCATGCACCATGGTAGATTGGAGTAAGAACATGCACTTGGTATTTTATAAGTTCTAGTTATAATTCTCATGTACTAAAAGTGATCCACTTTTTGATGGTGTGTACCAAGTAGTATGCAAACATGCACCATGTATTTTTAATTTTTCCTTTGACTATCTATTAGTTCCTAAATGCATGATATGATGCAATTTGACTTGGTGGAGGTTCTCGATGGCTTTGAAATATGTGCTAATATACTTTTTTGGTTCCAAACCACCTTAACTTAGGCACCATAGTAGATTGGCATAAAACATGCACTTGGGATTTTATAAGTTCTAGTTATAATTATCATGCACTAAAAGTGATTTGATTTTTGATGGTGTAAGTATTGGATATCATGTGAACATGTTTCATGTCTTTTTTAAATGCTCCTTTGAGAATCTATTAGTTCCTAGATGTATTAGATGATGCACTTTGACTTGGTGGAGATTCCTAATGGCTTTTAAATATTTTATAAAACACTTGATTTGGTTCCAAACCAATCTAAGTCATGTGCCACAATAGATTAGGTCTTATTGGTGGTCCCCAAATATGTTGAAAGATCCACTTAAACTATATTTTGGTCCTCATATGGAGAATATTTTAGTGTTGATTCTCATTGGAATGAATAATGATGTGTTTGGGGGTATATCTAGTTCCCTAAGCACTTGGATAGTGCACCCAAGAAAATTTATTTCCTCAAACATGAGTAAAGTGCGCCCATGAATTATAAGAATTTCACATTTGTACCTTTAAGTGTGTTTCATGTATTAAAATATGGGTCATGGGGAAAATTTTAATTAAAGGTATTTTAAATAATATTTCAACTACTTTGCTCTTTTCCTCCACATTTCTCGATGTCCTCTTGTTCCTTCCATGCCATCCATAAGGAATTTTTTTTCTCATAACTCATGTTTTACTTAGCCATCAATATTTACAAAAAATGACTTATTGAAAAAATTGTAACTGGACTCATGATTCGTAAACTAACATTGATCCCGTGTTTAAATAGTTTTCAAAATAGATACTTAAGAACATAATCATGTTCCAGAATTATGAAATAGGAATTGACTAAAATCTGATCCCAAATTTGATTTAAAATGTTTCCAAAACTGAATCAAAAATCTAATTTCAAAACGATTAATCGTTTCCATTTTACATGATAAAAGGGTCAAAATACGATTTTTTGAAAATGTCATAAAAGTGTTATAATTGCATCCGATCAATTAAAATCTGATTCAAATATGTAAATAATCAGAATAAATAGATGCATACTGAACACATAACACAAAAATTGATAACATAGTTCACCTGTTGATCAGGATATGTATATGGGATAGCTTAGAATACCATATGATCCATTAAAAATAAAATTTACAAGTACAAATGAATAACGAATCCAAAACCTGTAATAAAATTGCTTAATAGAACTTTGAAGGACTTTGAACTATATTAACAATGTCCTCCACCTTCCTGTGGCACTTGCACTATCCATTTCCACATGTTCTACATCAAAAGTAGTGGATAAATGCTTTAAATGACGTCAAATGAACACCAATTGGAAAAATCAAAGGCTCAAGTTGACTGTCTAGAAATTATGAACATATCTCTATTTCTGTCAAACTTCTGAATATACCATCTAATGGGTCAAAAATGACCAAATGTAAAAATTGTCTCTTAAGGACCTTAAACAGTCTCAGATCCATCACCCTTCAAATACCAATTTTCCCTTTATATACTTTTTACAAGTCATAGGCAGGTTGGTAAGGGCACATAATAATTTTTTGCGGGTTCGGGCTTCAATCCCTCATAGGCGCATTGACTTGCCATATTTTTCTTTGACCTACCAAATTAATCCCACATGATCAACGAGTTAGTAGGTATGGTCGATTTAAAATCAAATTTGTGGCAATGTTTCAATGGCCATATGGCCACTTTTGGTGGCTTAGACAATGCGTAAAGCTATTTTGGGATGCATTTAAGCCAAACATCTGACGCGTTGGGCATGGTGTGTGGATGTCATGTGAAAAACATATGATGTAATGTGGTTAGAATGTGTTTGGTTGTGGAAATGTGGGAATGTGGGAATGTATGTGCCCAACTTGGAACATGAAGAATGAGATGGCAAGCCATGTGGTGGCCTGAGGACCCACCACATGGCCCTCTCCAAAATTACCAATTTTTTTAGCTCTATCATGCCACATGTCAACACCATAATATATGACATAATATGGCATAAAACTATAGTGTAATTGGGAAAATTAAAATTACACTAATATACTAAAGTGGTTGGGTCCCCTTCCAAAACAAGAGTGGACCCCACTATTGAAAACCAAAATTTTGCACACTTTCGAAGACCGGTGAATAGACAAAACACGTTCATGATCATTTTTTATCAACTCTTGAATACACAAATAGACTCTGCGTGTGATTAAGGGTACTATAGACTTGTGCTTCCCTGTTGACCTAGTTTGACCATGAACTTTTACCAATGATATCGGGAGTATATGGTTTTTGATTCATGCATTCCAATAGGAGTTGGAAATATATTTGAGTGCTCTTCTAGATTATAATGGTTTATAGAGAATTAGGGAACTTATGGTCACCCAAAATGTCCTCCGGATCACACCTCCCTAATAAAAACCTTTTGGTCCCAAAAAGTCTAGTCGCCCATTAAATCTTCTAAATGACTCTCTGCATCACCCCAATATACATAAACTTGAATATAGAATAGTGGTTAATATTTCATAATATTATAATTCTTATCTCATAAATGGATTAGAATGAAATGAAAAAAAAATTCCAAACATAGGCGAGTGTCTAATTGAATCCGTGTCTAATAAAATACACAACCAAATGCTAATAAAAGGTGGGTTTCAACTGACCCTGGAAAATTGTCGACTCTACGAAATATCAATAAAATATATCAATATGTAATAGAAAAATAAATTCCAAACATTGTCAATTTTCTATTGACCCTATGAAATTGCAAAGTACTGTAAATGATCAATATGAAATAGACAACCAAATGCCAACAATAAGAAGGTGTCCACTAACCTTGTGAAACTATCAATCTTGAAAAAATATCACTATAAAATATCACCCAAAATATATTATTATGAAATAGACAACAACTTTTTTTCTCAGCAAATGTCCACCTAACCTTGTGATACTAGAAAATCATTGCAAAATATCATGGAAATGATTCAAAAATTAAACTGCACACTACCTATAAAGAGGTGGGAGTTAGACTGAATCCCTGAAACTGCTAGTGAAGATAAAAATATATTTCCAATGTGAAATTGGAGATTGAATCAAAATGCCTATGTAAATGTCACATTCCAAATTGGTGAAACTTCCAATCACTACAAAATATCACTAGGTGCAACTGCAAACCAATTTTTTAGTGTAAATAATGTACACCCTAATTGTAACCACATGTGATAGTTACAAATAATTACCCAAAAATGAGGGACTTAAAACATGTGAAAATACCACGTGTGGATATAACAATTATATATATTAATTACAATTACAAACAGTGCCCAAATGGGTCTTATAAGCTTTCATTCATTTGCACACTAACAACAATAAATGCAAATCCAAAATTAGATATACTGAAAATGCCCACTAATCTGTATATTCTAGTGTCTGAATCATAATGAAAATTTTCAACCATTAATGTGAGAAGGAAATTTAAGCATGATAAACATGTCACTTAGCTCTTCCCTATAGGTGACACAATTACCTTTTCTACCTTCAACATGTTTCAAACATGGGTTAAAAACTCATTATCAATCAATAGGAATCCCATAAAAGTGAAGGCAAAATAAGCATGCTAATCAACAATATCAGCTATGAAAATAAAAACTATTCAAGAAATTAATTTAACAAATCAAGGGATGATCCCTCTTCCTAGTTCAACAACTTGATTAGAAGGCTACATCATATAAACCTCATGTATAATGAGGTAGTGATGAAACCTCGTGTTTTCAAATAGTTCTAAATAGTTTAAAAACAAGACATATTTATTTCTAATAGGCCACACAAAGGTTATCCATACATGGATATCAAAACCCAAAACTATGTAAAATAGCCATTTCTCATAGACAAGAAAACACTAGAATAATTTTACCTTCCTTAAGAACTGAGAATGGTATACCATGTTGAGAAAATGTTAACAAATATATAAATTTTAAACAGCCTAAATATTTCATCCTACAACACTTACGAAAAAGTTTTGAATATAAAATCAACTAAATCAACCAATTAATACCCAAAATAAACAAGTGTAAAAACAATGTCCAATTCCCTAAACAATGTCCAAATGTCATTTTCCATATCTCAAAATGGAATGGTATTTTCACTTACTCCTAATAAAAGAACATAGGCTTAAAAATAGATACATTTATTATACTAGAAAATAAAGCTTCACAATAAGGTTTACTCACCAAACATTGTGACCAATGCTAACTCTAATTGAACTCAATTCACATATCTTAATCACCTTGCAAGTAAGATCAAGAGTTATTCATTTTTCCCTCTTGTCGCATGCTTTCTTATTTTCTGTAAACAACTTGTACTCCCAAATATTACACACTTCAAATGGAAGATCAACAAGCCCAAATGTTTGCACAATCTAAATAAACCAATATAAAAATTTGATATCAACAAATGCAATCATAAGAAAATCCAATATTTTAACGAGATCTAATACCAAATTATGATCTATAAACTAACATTGATCCAGTATTTAAATAGTTTACAAAATGGATAATTAAAAACTTAATCATTTTCCCGAAATATGAAATATGAATTAGTTAAAATCCGATCCCAAATATGATTTAAATGTTTTTAAAAACTGAATCGAAAATCTGATTTCAAAATGATTAATTGTTTCCAATTACACGATCAAAGGATCAAAATAATTTTTTTTGAAAATGTTGTAAAAGTGTTATAATTGCATTCAATCAAGTAAAACTTGATTTAAATATGCAAATAATCAGAATAAACAAATGCATACTAAACACACAACATGGAAATTGATAACAAAGTTCACCTATTGATTGGGCTACATCTCCGAGATAGATTAGAATGTCATTTTATCCATTAAAAAATAAATTCACAAGTACAAATTAATAACAGATCTGAAACTTGTAATAAAACTACTTAACAAACCTTCGAAGGATTGTGAACTTGATCGGAAATGTCCTCCACTTTCTTATGGAACTTGCATGATCCATTTCTCCATGTTCTACATAAAAAGTGGTGGAAAAATGCTTCAAACAACATCAAATGAACACCAATTAGAAAATTCAAAGGCTCAGGTTGATCTTCTTGAAATTCTGAACATATCTCCAGTTTTTTTAAACTATTGAAAATTCCATCTATTGGGTCAAAATTACCAAATGTAAAAAATTTCCCTTGAAGACATTACACAATCCCAAACCCATCACCCTTCAAATACCAATTTTCCCTTTATTTATTGTTTACAAGTCATAGGCAGGTTAGTAAGGATGTATAATATTTTGTTGCAGGTTTAAGGTTCAGTCCCCCATAGGCGCATTGACTTGCCATATTTTTCTTTGGCCTACTAAATTAATCCCACATGATCTACGGGTTGGTGGGTATGGTGGTTTTAAATCAAAGTTATTCTTGGGGCTGATTTTGGTGGCTTATACAATGTGCAAGGCTATGTTGGGATGCACTTAATCCAAACATGTGGTGTGCTAGGCATGGTGTGTGGATTCCATGTGGCAAACATATGATGCACTATAATTAGAATTTTTTTGGCTATGGCAATACAATGTGGCAATTTGAGAATGTATGTGCCCAACTTGGAATGTGGAGAAAGGGGTGGAAGGCCATGTGGTGTCCTGAGAACCAACCACGTAGACCTCTCCAAAATTGTCAAATTTTTTAGCTCTATCCCACCACATGTCAACACCAGAATACATAACATAATATGGAATAAAACTATAGTGTAATTGGGGAAATTAAAATTACACTAATATACCATAGCGGTTGGGTTCCCTTCTAAATCAAGAGTGGACCCCAATGTTGAAAACCAATATTTTGCATGTTGTCGAAGATAGTCAAATAGACCAAACACATCCATGATCATTTGTTATCAACTCCAAAATAAGCAAATAGACTCTATGCATGAGTCATGGTATTATAGACCTACGCTTCCCTGTTGACCCAGTTTTACCATGAAATTCTACAAAAGATATTAGGAGTATACTGTGTATGATTCATGCAGTCCAATAGGAGTTGGAAATCTATCAAATTTATCTTCCATGTTGTGATATTTTAGGGAGAATTAATGAAATTTTGATCACCCAAAATGTCTTTTGGATCAACTCAATAAACTACATGTGGGAGTGAAACAATATGGGTCACAGGATGGTATTGTTGAATGAAATAGAAAATTTTAAACCTTCCACAGAGGGTAGATCACTCAAAATTATTAGAAATGGATTTGATAATAGTCCAGTAATGAGCCTTTAATATTGGAATGGTGTAAAATAACACATTTGAACTCACCTCAATCAAGTGTATAATATAATAACTAATGAGATGCAACATGGGTTTTTCAAACATTTAATATATGTTCATTTTCACTCTAGTAGGTTGGTTCACTACAAAAATTCCTCAAAAAAAAAGTATGTTCCAATTATGATTAAATCTATATCCCATTACCAAAGGTTGATTTATTCACTCTTCATTCAAATGTTGAGAATGTCGTTGTCAAAATAAGCAAAATGATGTATTATAACTTCCGTGTGTGTGTGTGTGTGTGTGTGTGTGTGTGTGTGTGTGTGTGTGTGTGTGTGTGTGTGTGTGTGTGTGTGTGTGTGTGTGTGTGTGTTTGTGTGTGTGTGTGTGTGTGTGTGTGTGTGTGTGTGTGTGTGTGTGTGTGTGTTGATTCTAGATGTAACAGTGCTCCTTTTCATCAGTTGAATGTCATGAGGAAATTTTCTATGTACTTATTAGTGTCACCAGGAATATCATTTAAGTCATGAATTTCTAATTAATTAATTCACTTTTTGAATTAATTAAAATTATATAATTGTATAAACTATAAAGTGAACTCAAGTTGTGTTAACCTAAGTTAATGGGCCAGTTAAGTCATAAAGTGGTTACAAAAGCTCTTTTGGGTGAATTTTCCTATAAAATTCTTGAATGCAATCATAAAAGGGCTAGAATGTTTTATCTTTTCTTATCTAAATTGGGAATAAAATGCTACAAATTTTTGTATGTTTTTCTACTTGATTCCGCAAATTATAAAATATAAAATAAAGATGAAAATCATTATATTGTGCTTACAATATTCCAATTATGAACTATGTTTACTATTCATTATCAAAGACATATTTTTAATGTTAACTCATTGTGTGTGAGGCATTGATACATAAAAAATTTGATGCCTATTCCTCTATATGGACTATGTACCATATCTACACAATTTTTTAACCTAAATAAGTTGTGCTTCTAGTTAATTCTTATCCCATGCACAACTATTGTTGAAGTTATACTTTTCATGTGAAAAAGAGAGGCTTTTACCTTTTTTTACTTGGAGTTATCATAGAAGAAATTTGTCTATATATTATGTTGTGGGGTTTCTCCCTTTCTCCTCTATTATATTATTTCTCTTTTCCTTCTTCCCTTTTTTATCTCCTTTGTGCTATGGATGTAAGAATCTATAAACAATGAAAATGTCTCCCATTTTGTCTCAAACCCTACAAAATATTGGATATGTGGAAGGAAAGGACATTTTATTACTATCTCATCATTCTAATGACCTTTTTGCATTGTGTAAAATGAGTCATTTCATATGATTTTTATTCTAAATGTAGATGAAAGAAGGTTTTTGACACATCCCTGCAAACTGTAGAAAAGAAAAAAATCAAGAAAAACTTAATGCATCTAATGATCCTACAATCAAATCCTTTTGGCTGAAATTTAAAAAGAGAATTGTTATAAGAAAGATGAAGATTGAACCTATAGATGATTAGAATTATAGGCATCTAATGAGATAAATGAACACAAGATATAAAATGTTGCAATCAAATGAAATCACAACAACTTGAATATGAATCCTTATATGAGGTAAACGATGATAATTTTTTTCAAAATGCATATCAGTTGAAGAATATATTTTTGATGATTTATAGCTTCGTGAAAAGATTATAATATTTCCCTTCTTTTTTCTTCCCTTTGATGAATTTATCACTTATGGTAGTGAAGATATGATAGTCCTAAAGAAGGAATGTATAAAACATATTATGAGAATGACATAAGAGATTTAATATCCACACCTCAAAATTGAATTCTTACACTTTTTTGAGGTTGTGCAAAGAAATATCAAGTAATTTGAGACACTCTAGAATAAGATAGGGAACAACAATCTATCAGAAACAATTCATAAAGATCCTCCACACTTTGAAGTATTTTTTCTTGAGAAATGCATTGATTTCTATGGTGATTACATTCTTTGTGAACCTCATATTGTCTTTCAAGTTTACATTGATAAAAATAATGAAGAAAAAAAGGAAATGGAGTTTCCATCCATGAATTCACCTTAGCTTGAAGTAGAGAATTTCAAAGAAGTGGCTTACAAGTAAAGTAAATAGCTTTGTCTCGATATGAGTGATCTGATGCTTGTAAAAGTTTCTAACCATCATGAAGATATTCAAAAATAATCTACACTCAAAATAAATTCCTCCTCTCCACCGGAGATTCTTCAAGAAAGTGAAGTCGAGATAATTTTCAATGATTTTTCTGTAGTTATTAATCCTCAATCTGATGGGAAGATATTAAAAATTAGAGAAGATAACTTCAAAGAACCCAATATTATTTCTATTAAACTTGTTGATAAACAAAGAATGCATACTCATGTGAATATTGTGGTTGAATATTATTGTAATTTTTTCTCTCATTTTATACAAAAAGAAGCAATTGATATTAAAGGTGACATGATCTTTCTTGGAATGTTGAAAATTGAAGTTCTTGAGCATCATTCAACTATCTCAACTGGAGAAGTATCTGAACTTTCTAAAAAGGGAAAAATATTTCATATACAATCAACAAATCAAGCATGCCATGATATTGGAAAAGGGGTGATTCTTTTCCTAGATCACATGGTTGTTTTAGTATATAAGTTATTCTAAGATCATATAGTTTCATAAATGTAACTTGCACCTAAATTCCATTCCTAATTAAACTACTCTTTAAAAATGTTAATACATCAAGATATACTATCTAAAAATAATAGCAAAAACACTAAGAAATTACAAAATAAATAAGCTCAAACCTCTCCTATGAAGATTTATCGTCATCACAGATTGTTTATAGATATCTTTTTGAACTAGGTGCAAGCCATAAGTGATTGATTAAAGAAGGAAGATTTATTAAGCAAGAGATATCTTCAAATTTTCCAAAACCATGTTCGAGTCTTCTCTTACTACTTCCACCAAGGAAGGGTTTTCTCACTTTTTATGTACACTCTTTTATAATATCTTAGGATGAGAAAGTATGAATAAGTTTCTATTAGAAAGGGTGAACTAAGTTTATTTTATCATTTTCATTCTTGGAAAATTTGCAACATGTTGTGTATGTGGGATAATGGATATGTTGGATTAGGATTGATAAATCAATAGTAAGCATAAATAAATAATATCATTGCCTCATGGAAGATAGAAGGGTGAAAATAAGGTTTAATTAATCAAATGAGGATTAATTAATAATCCTAGATTAGCTTGTAAAATTTATTTGGAGGATGTTTGGAAGAAATGAGTGCATTTTTAGAGATATTTAGAAGTGATATTTAACTAATGAAAAGTCATTAATTAAATGAGGAGTTATTAATTAATTAAAAGGGGATTATAAATAATGAGGCAACATTAATTAGTATCTAAGAGGGGAAAGTTAATTAAAATAAGGTCATTCATTAGTTAGTGATAATGAAAATTAATGCCATTTGTGCAATTAGGGGGTAAATTATACGACATAATTTAGGTGTCTACATTTTCCCCTTTGAGGTAAAGTCATGTGAACGATACTATTTTAAAGAAAGTAAAAAAATTAATTGTGGACAAAAACAAATTAGATGTAGGATGCCCCCTCAAGTGATGTTGGGGTGATAGAAGAAGGAAATTGAAGCTTGAAAAGAAGAGAAAAGGGTCCATGGCATGGGAAAGAGTTATCCCGCTAGAAAAATGGCCATCGTGGTGAGAAAAAACATCACAGAGAGGGCTGCATATATGGGGTTAGATGTAAAAAAAATCATTTTTACCACAATGGAACTATCAGAGATCGCAATGAGTAGAAATTGTCATCCTAGTGTTCACACATCGAGAAAATATATTATGTGACTATCGATGGAATCTAAAACATGGTCAAGTGGTATGTGGTGTCATTAAATTTCATTTAAGTTTTCAAAAAAATGAATTTAAATACATTTATTACCCCAAAATGGGTAGCATGCGAATTCCTCAAAATCGACATTTGTTAGTTTTAGAAAATCACTGACTCTCATAATGACTTTGCAACAATTTCAGTGAACTTGCCTATATTTTTATAGAGTTGCCATAAATTTTAGTGAATTAATCACACTCAGAAAAAATGTTACACATCCTAGTGAATTTTCTGAAATGAAAAGTTTGTGATGTAGTGTAGTGAACTCTTTGAAATGGATAATTCACTACATGGGTCAATAAACTCCCCATAGTGGTGAACTCATTACACAATGTAGTGAAATCACTGAAATGGTGTTCTCACTACATTGCATAGAGAATTCACCAAGTGTGGTGAATTCATTACAAATTTTAGTGAACTCATGGAATTTAGGCTAAGTTCTAAGTTATTATTCAAAGATTATGAATATTTGGCTAAGTATGGATGTTGTGTCGTGATTGCAGGTGAGGATGACCATGATACAATTATAGGAGTGTTGATTTATGGAATTTGGATGGATCTAATATTTTCATCCCCGTGATTGGGTTATACTAGAGGATCTAGGATTATACTAAATTGCATTGATACATGCATTATGTACAGACATGCCATTATTCACATCTCTGATAGAGAGATGGTATTCATAGATGAGTACCTTTTGTCTCCCAAAAGGGGAGGTTACCATTACTTTAGAGGATGTTCACCAAATTATACAATATTTGACTACAAGTTATCTGATATATTATGACGTGATAGATGTAGCAGGTGATATGACCCGAGTCACATGTCGATCTAATTTTCCACTGCATAGGAAGGAATTTTTGTGTCTAAGGTATATGATAGATATATGGTTAAGGATATGTCATTAGTATTGATGGGGATTTTTAACAACATCTTACTTCCTATCAAGTTTTTCTGATACCTATCAATTGGGTTCATGGGTGTTATTTTAGACATGGTAGAGTAGAACAAGTAGTTTGTATGAAGAACACATGTCCTCATGCAATTATATAGGGATATGCATCTTTTGGTGACGATGGTATCTAGAGTATTGGTCATACTAAACTGTTAAAAATATGGGCTTGGAAGCCTTTTTCCCTAGAGTTCCCAGCTAGGAATTTTCACCCTCTAGAGGATGATGAGCCATGGGAATTTGGATCAGTAAGATCAAGCTACACATTAAATGCTACTAGATATCTAGGCCTCTACAAACAAGCATTAGATGAGCTCGTTCCCACATATATTACATGGAGATCATATATCTAGTGATGATAACATGGCTAGAGACATTTATAGAGTTGGCTTATGCATGCATATAGTTCTATATAGTCATTCATCAGGATTTTTTAGTAGATTAATATAGACTATATAGGTTACTACACTAGTTTGGGTACCGACAAGGAGTTCTTATAACACCGTATGTGTTTACACACTTTTCTAGAGAGATTGTAAAATAGGGGTTGATGATAGATGCAGCCATAATAACAAAAAATTGGCTCAAGTTAGAAATGAATATTTGGGATAGTTGGATGGTAATTACTGATGTAGGTACTACTCTAGAGTATATAATGGGAATATGCACTTCATTCATGTATGGTTTACAACTGTGATAGAGGTCAGTCAGTGTGGCAAAGGAATCCATTCTAGTGTAGAGGAGGCACCCATGCATGAGATAGATAGCTCCATATCCCATAGTCTTATTAATCCATGTTGTGGATCAGAGAGGAGGAGATGGAGATGGAGGTGGGTGAGATGGAGGATATGAAGGAGATTGTACCAGGACATGGGTGAGTATCGGTATAGGATGCAATAGATGAAATGGGTGGGGGATAGGGATATAGAGTGATAGAGGGGACGTATGAGACTCAATGGTTGGCGTAGGTATATGAGATAATTTGATATACATATATGATTAAACGGGTCATTAGGAGCCAGTATAGGAGGTGACAGAGTAGGCTCATCAAGAACTACACCGTCCAAGTAGTGAGTAGTATAGGTCTTATCAACTGAGATATCTATGAGAGGTTGATATGTTTAGAATTAGAATAGGGGGTACTAATGTTAAGGGATATTAAAATATATCCTAACTCATGGAAAAGGTAGCATAGTTGACTGCCAAACTTACTAATTAGACCGGAGATGTGGTGGCTAAAGATACATATATTACATATTTAACCATGGAATAAGACATTGTAGGCACTTAGTGGGACAACCTTCGAACTGAGAGAGACACCCTCCAGACATAGAGGAACACCTTTTAGGTATATCAATATACATCTTGTTTGGTATTTTGTCCACAAGGGATTTTTCAGATAGTGAGTAGTATCACTAGGCTACAAGGAGAGGCTGCATACTACAAGACCTTGTATGAGCTAACGGTTCCTGCCATGTTGGAATGAGTGAGTTAGGTTGGTGTCATTGATGTAAAATCTCATTAATGAAAAAAATTATTATCTATGGATTATATAAGATGTTTTTTATGATGGTGACATGGAAAAACAAGGTGTATTATGATGGAAAGAGTGGAAACAGTGAGAATGGCTTGGTCTAGTATGCCTAATCAGGTGGCCTAATTAGCCTAAGTGATGGTACATAGATAAAATATTTGTATGGTGGCTTAAGGAACATGGTCAAGGAATGGATAACATAAGAAGAGTGTGTGAAAGAAATCATATAGGTCCAAAGGAAGGTTGCAAGGTGATATCAGGGTCTGCAGGTACTCATCTAGACCTAGTCTAGGTGCTTGGAGGCCAAATGGAGCATGAGAGTGAGGTGTAGAGATATGTGAGGTCATGGATGCATACAAGGGAGTGAGACATGATGTCTCAATCCTTTTAGTTCCTTTTGTAGAGATTGGGAGCAAATGTATTGTGTTCTTCTACTTGACATGGTCTCAACGAGACCTAATGCTAGTGCATGGAGTCCTAATAATGCATGATAGTCAATTAAAGATGTGTGTGAGCCCTTAGAAACACTTATGAAGGTATTTAATGCTATAGTAATCATGTAGAGTCAATTTTTATAGGTTTTAAGAATGTTTGTTGTGTTATGTTACTTGTTTGTGGCCTAAAACATGTAAAACCCTAAGGCTTAGTCATGTAATTCCTAGTGTCGGTGAATATGAAGACCTATTTGAGACAAACTGGTGATTTGAGATTATGCACATATGTTTCCTAGATGTGTGATAAAAATTTCAAGTCAGCATGATGATGATTTTGCAATATATTGTGTTTTGACCAAAATAGGGTGCAAGAGAGCAAGTTTTCTAGCTCGATATGAGATATTTTGATTGGTTAGCATGTGCGATTTTTTATGGGCCCCTAATAATTTTAGGGATGTTGAATCATGGAACTAAGAAGATATTATAGTTAGAATGAGGTTAAAAGAGGGTCCATTCTTTATGAAAGATTGTTAAGAAGGTAAGAAGGTCAAAACCCTAGTTTTATAGTGATTGAGGAAATATCTCTTATTTGGGCCCAGAATGGATTGAATCATCAAATTTGATGATTTTATGATGGATAGGGATCTCCTATATTTCATATGGTTGTGGTTTCAGATCATGACACTTAGTGGAGCCCACTCATATTTTCTTGTTTCCAGGAAAGAAGGTCTTACTCTTAGGTTTGGCATTAGACCATATGACTAATTTATTGTTTTTATTTATATGGTAGTTATGCTAAATGTTTTAATTAATTTCATATATTGGTGAGGTGATTTTATGACCTGCATAGGTCAAAAGAGGTTTACTGGTTTTTGGGCCTAAAAGGGTGATTTTGCAGTCTTGGTGAATGGAAGTTATTGACCACTTGTGGGCTTTATGATTAAATATTATTAGCTTGGAGGTGTTTTACACATCCCATGTGATATGTTTCATGTTTTGTTTGAGCTCTAAAATTTTTATTAGGTAACATCAATAAGGTCACAAGTTGACCTAGTTTGACTAGTTCAGGATAACACTGCTTTGGTGAGAAGATTGATGTTGAAGACAAATTTTTTTGCTTATCTCATGATATCTATCCTCTTGAGAGTGAAGAGGGATGAATTTTTTTCCTATTTAATTCATTTATAGGTCTTGAAAATGACATCAAGGGTGCAAACAGTTTGATTTTCCAAAACAGCTTCTTAGGTAATTTAGTTTGTTGAAGAGGATAATTGGTTTCATTTGATTTTATGGATGTTTCATGAAGTATAACCTTATTATATTTGTTATAAATTTAATTTTATTTATAATTATTTTTTACATTTCATATTTGAGTTTATTTGGTGTGATCTTGAACTCCATTGAGGAAGACTAGTTCCTGGAAGTGTTTGTTTTGAGTAGGAAACAATCTTACTAGGTGGTGAAGTGAGAAGAATGGATGATGTAGAGTCTTGTGAGTTTGTGAAGGATGTTGATATGTTTTATTTGACATGTATGAATTATTTTTATGCATGACATATCTTCATGAAGTCCTTTAAGGTATTGAAGTGCTCCGTGAAGGAGAATTACTTGTTTTAGAGCCTAGTTGGGCTTGTCTTGTGTCTTGGTGCATTAACGACCCATATGGGTCCTTCATGATGATTTATATAATTTTGTATATATTTTTATTATTTATTATGACCAAACTATAATGATCATGGCTGAACTTGTTATGTTTTTGAGTTGAGTCACATATAAAAGTGCATGTAATTGTTCATTTTGAACTAGTGAAGTGAGAGGGGAAAAGTGTGAGCTAGATGAGAGAGTGAAAGTTGTTTAAGTGAATTAAGATAGAATATTTGTGTGTAAGATTACTTTTTAAAATTATTCCATGAAAGAGAAAGTTTTATTGAAGTAGGAGAAGGTGAATTTGAAGAGTTTCTAATGGTGTATGAGCTGAATATTTTATAATTATCATTTGTGTGAGAAACATATCATCAATGGTCACTCATTTCCAAGTGGTTAAGTTTGTTTTATATCACATTAGTGGGGTTTTTCCTCCTTGTGGGGTTGATTCCTCACTAAAATAGGGTTTTCTGCTCCTTTTAGGGTGTGTTCTCTACTAACCTAGGGGTTGGTGCTCCTTGTGAAGTTGGTGCTTCACTAAATTCTTTTTATTTGTGTAATATAATAAAAAATTTAGTGGTTTTTATTCCCCTTTAGGGTTTCCCACTTAAATCTTGTTTTCTTGTGTACTCTCTCATGGTTATGATTTTGTGAATGGTTTTTATATTTTTTTAAGCTCACATTAATACATGGTTGAATGTTAAATGGTTTATGCAAGTTAATTTGAATTGGTTAAGGGTTTTGAGGGAATGATTCACCCCTACTTAGTCTATTTTTCTTCAAAAAATTATTATTAGAGTAGGTCCTTTTGGAAAATTTTAATCACTTGAAAGGAGATCCTTTGAAGCACTAAAATGTTGAGTCAACAAAGTGGCACTTCATCCAGTAAGGCACCCTTGTTTGATGGGATAAACTATACTTTTTGGAGTCTCCAGATTAGGACTCACATCATGTCCTTAGGGTTTGATATTTGGAAATCTATTTTTGATGGATATACAGCTCCTCAAACCCCTCCAACTGGTGCAGACAAGAGTCTTAGTAGTGGAAACTCCAAGGATATGAATGTAATCATGTGTGGTCTAGTTGAACCTGAACTTATGAAGGTCATGCATTGTACATCAGAAAAATCAATGTGGGAGAAACTTCAAGTCATTCATTATGGAGATTCCAAGGTAAGAATAACAAAGCTTCAAAATTTTAGAAATCAGTTTAATGTTCTAAAGATGAGTGAAGAAGATTTCATTGCTACATATTTTCTAAGAGTTGATAAGGTTATCAATACCATAAAAGGAATATGTGAAGATTTGAAGAAAGAAGTGGTGGTAAAAAAGGTATTAAGGTCTCTAACTCCTAAGTTTTATTTTAAAATATATTCTATTGAAGAAGCTAAGGATTTTAAGCTCTTGATAATATATAAGTCGTATGGAACCTTGATTGCATATAAGATGAGGTTTATTAACTCTAAACCAGTCAAGAAGAATATTGCCTTATACACTAACATGAAGACAAGAGACAAGAAGAAAAAGGATTATGGTGATGCCCTTGAAATTTATGATGATGAGTTATTTACAATGGTTGTTAAAAGACTGAAGGTTGGATCTGATAAGTACAAAGGTAAAATTCCTTGTAAATGTTTTAATTATGGTGAAGTAGGTCTTTTTATAGCTAATTGTCCTCATAGGCATGAAAATGAAAGTAATGAAGTTTATGGAGATGATCAGGACAAGAAAAATCACAATTGTGGTAAAGCTAAGAATAATTTCAAAAAAAAAATGACACCAAGAAGAAGTTTAAGAAGAGTTTCTACACAAAGAAGGAATAAAGTTGTTCATCTGAAGCAAGTTGTAATATTGGTGTCTCTAATTTTGATTATGAATATGAGAATGGTGATGTTGGAGATGAGGTCTTATTCATGACCAAGGATGCCATAAGGTCTACAATTGATGGCTCCACATTATTAGGTGACTTTATATCATAATATTACAAGGACTTTGAAGAAGAAGATGAAGATTACTTTGATACTGAACTAGTGTGTATTTAGACTAAACTAGAGCATGATAAGAAAAACAACAAGAATTTGATATCTAAAGTCAAGGAATATGAGGAAAACATTTAATACCTAGAGGAGAAACATTGGGATGTTATACAAAATATTGATGAGACAGTCAAAAGGATAGATATGCAGATGAGTTCCATGACTCTAATCTTGCAATCCAAAGAAGAATAAGTGATCCTTCTTAAGAGAGAGTTATCTGATGTAGTAAATAGAGCTAAGACATTCCAAAAGTTTGAAAAGTGTACTAAAGATCTTGATGATCTTCTAGGAATTCATATATCTGCAGGAGATAGAACAAGTTTGGGATTTAAAGAAGACCTCAAAGGAAAAGAGGTATGCAAAAATACAATGCTCTAAGTAATAAAATTGAAGAACTAAGCATGAATATTGAAGAAGAGATGAAGGAGATCAAACACAATGTGAAGACAAAAGTTATTAGTCATCCTAATGCTTCAAGGTATGAGGGATCATTTAATGGTTATTGCTTCACTTATAATGACTTTGGACATAGTGAAAAGGAATGTAGAAAGTTTTTAAAATATGATCACATGTGGAGGGATAGTAGGAGTGAGCAATCAAAGAATGTTATGTGCTACAATTATCATGAGAAAGGTCATGCTACTAAGAATTGTCTATATGAACCTTCAAACTAGAATTGGATGAATGGAGCTCCTATAAGTAAGAATTTAACCTTGTGTTACAACTGCAACAAGGTTGGATATGTTTTTAGGGATTTTTATGGTCCTTCAAGGAAATAAAAGAGTTTTTAAAACTCTATAATATAGGAAGGAAGACAAGGCAGGTTATGGGATCCTAGAGTGAACAATGTGGTTTCACCTAGAGTAGATATGAATACAAATCAAGGAGTTTCTCAGGGTGCAGATCAAAAGCAATAAGGAAAATTTGAGTTTCATGTTTCAATGAGGGTTTGGGACCTCTTCAATCCACTCTTTTAGATTCATTATGAAGAGATGTTTCCATATTATGCTTCTCAGAGGCATAATCATCCATATGAAGCATTCTAAAAATGGGGAGATGATTAGTTTGGAGTATTTTGTTGTAGGAGTGTTTTCATGGTGTCAAGGTATGTTTCTTATGCTCTTAAAGGATGTCAAAATTGAAGGTGTTTGAGGTAGTTTCATGGTACAAGGTTGTTATATTCATAAGGTGCAAGTCATTCATTATGATGACTTGATCAAACCATAAAATACAAGGTAAAATGATGCTTATCATGTATGTTCAGGAGTTGATTGAGTTTTCAAGGTGTTTCTTTGGATCTTGATTCATTTTTTTAGTTCATAAAGCAATGTTATGTATCGTGAAGGTAGCATGAAGAATTCTGAAGAATGATTAAGACTGTGAAATCAAAGAATGTATGTTGTTCCAACGTTGTTATGCATGGAAATAAGCTCTAATGGTGTGTGTGTGTGTGTGTGTGTGTGTGTGTGTGTGTGTGTGTGTGTGTGTGTGTGTGTGTGTGTGTGTGTGTGTGTGTGTGTGTGTGTGTGTGTGTGTGTGTGTGTGTGTTGTTCCTGAATGGTCTGAAAATGTAGGTGTACTATCATAGTGGAAAAATATGATCATGATGCTCTTGAAGAATTTATTTTAGGTAATTTTGCATCACAAGTGTGTCAGATTCATGAAGCAAGTTATTCATCTAGCATGATTACTTGATCATACCATAAAATACAAGGAGAAATAAAGATTTCAGGTATTCGTGTGAGTTGAATGATGTTAGGAGCTATATCATAACCCTTGATTCATATGTGAAGTATGTCCAGTGTGTTTATGCATCATAAAAGATAGTATGAAGATGATTGAGATCTATCATATTTGAGAAAGTGAGTAAGGTGTGTTTCTTATATGATAATCATGATTAAAAGTTTAAGCAAGGTTGTTTGACATCTAAAGTGATATCTCAAATAGGGATATATGAAGATTAGATGATTTACAATAATATATTGGTATTGAATGAAGAACATAAGCATGATTAGATCTGTCAAATTAGAATAATTAAGTCCTACTGTGGATAAACATTGTTACATATATGTGCAAGGTTTTTTGAGTTTGTATTAGTGCCTTTAACAAGTGTGAAGGATATCAAGGAGGCTCCAATTCTATATTTTCTTAAAGAAAAGTTTTCATCTTGATGAAGGACTACAATGATAATGCAATGTCACCCAAATTTGAGGTATGGCTCTTGTGTTCATTCCTTGAAAGGATAGTAGATTTGTAAGGTCTATGGAGGTACTATCACAACCTATGCATGATGATCATGGTGTTATTAGTCTTGGTGCACATGATGAGGTGGGTTTAATGTGTTCTCTTCCACTAAGGTAAGAAGCTAGAAAATGGCATAGGGAAGGTATGATTGTTTCTATCATCTTAACAGGGTACAGTTGATCATAGAGGACTAAAATGGAGTGCTACATGTATGAGAGTTAGTTTACATGGTTTGTGATGAGTTGTTAGCCCATGAAAACATGCTTGAGATGTTTCTAAGAGTGTTATTGCATCATAGAAATTATATGAAGATAATCAATCATTATTAGGATTGTGAAGCTAAATGGATAAGTTTTCTCAGTTGATGTTCATGACTTTAAGCTGCACATAAATGTTTGGGTCTGTAATAGTGTCTCTAATAGGTGTTTGAAAATACAATACAGTTTCTAATGTCTCTTTGGCCTTGAATGAAAAATTAATACATGATGAATTTCTATTGAACCTATACATAAATCATCATGAACCAAGGCATGTCTTTTGTGCTCATTCATGGAGTAGCTACAGTATTTCAGAGGTATCAATATAGTGTTACATGTTGTGCATGATGTATCAGAGGGTTTAGTATGATGGAATATGTTGAGGGGGAACTTGTGTGCTCATAATCCCAAAAATATGAAAGTAGGAATATTACAGGGCTAGTTTGATTGATCTCTTGCATGTTGAATGTACATTGCATATTATCAGGGTACTTTAGGATGTTTGTGTGCTATAATAACTAATTTATAGGTCTATGAAGGTCTATTGAGGTAGGGGGAGCTGGTTTTAACCTTGAAATATGTGTTCCAAGTGTCTAGAAAGCGTATTAAGGAAGAGTTAAAGATTGATGTTTGCATTGTTGAAAGGAGTGTTGGCCTCATGACTCAATAAGTTGGTATGAATGCAAATATGGTAAAGGATACTGAGAAAATTTTTCAAGATGGAGGGTATTTATGTTGATAACTCTCTATGGAATAGGCACAATGTATGTGAGATTTTTTTTTCATTTTCCATTTGACTGAGATGATATGACTCAAGGAGGAGAAATAAGGAAGTGATTCATAGTGTACATGGGCCTTTAAAGCAAGTTGAATTCTTTCTAATTTGGACTGAAGAAGTTGTTTAGGGATCTCATTCCTAAAGTTTTTGATAGGTTATATTTGATATAGTTAAGTATTTTTTATGATGAGCTTTGTAACTTTGTTTGACCTAATGAGTGCAGTGGAAAAGTGTGTACTTGAAAGTATATTGGCATGGGCAGAGTTTAAACAAAAAAAAGATCTTAAGAAAACTGATGGAACCAAGATGGGGAAATTAATTGATGTTCCCAAACTTGATGATGCAAATCATGCAGGGGGGAAGAATTCTTATCATATCAATGTACTTTAATATTAACGGAGGGTGACTCAGCCAAGGCTCTTGCTGTAAGTGTTTGTGCCTTGAATCAAGGAAATGTGAATACTGAATTTGGTAGTATTGTGACATGTTTCGACATCACTTTCCAATTTAATTTTTTGTTATTTTAGTTATCTTTATCCTATCAGGTGGCAGGAATATCTGTTGTTGTTCAAGATTATTATGGCATGTTTCCTCTCAGAGGTAAGCTGCTCAATGTCAGGGAAGCTACCACTCACCAACAAATGGAGAATAAAGATAAAATCCTTGGTCTACAGGAAGATAAAATATATGAAAGAATTAAATCTTTAAGATATGGCCATCTAATGATAATGACAGACCAGGTACATGATCTTTGTCTAGCGCTTTTTAGTTTCTGCTTAATTCTGACACATCCTTTCTAGTGAGATCCTTTTTGAATTGTCCTTTGTCTCTTAAAGGACCATGATGGTTCCCACATCAAAGGATTTCTGATCAATTTCATAATCCTATTGTCAGGGTAAATGTTCCCCCTGTATTTGGTTGAGTGTATTGAGACTCTTTATATTTGTTTTTAAGCCTCCAGAGGTTATGTATCTCCATGTCTAGATTTTTGTGTTATCTTTTTACACCATTCCTGAGTATGAAGCTTAGAGAGAATCATTGAGTGGATCGATAACTGGCTGGACCATAAATTACTACAAAGTAATGCTAGTTTGTTTTCTCTTTATATGTTTTTAAGTTCTGGTTTTGTTCACTTCCTGATTAGGTATCACTTGTTGCTTGGACCATACAGGGTTTGCGCACAAGTACTTCTAAAGACGGCAAGGAGTATTTCATAGATCTAGACAAGCACAAAAAATATTTTGTGTGGGTTGATGAGAAATATGGAGATGCAATTGAGCTGGCCTTCAGCAGGAAGAAGATAGAGGCCAGAAAAAACTAGCTGAGACAATTTGAGGTAGTTAGGCCAGGGGAGCAAGGTGAAATGAAATCTTAATTAAAATGATATTCATTTCAACACTAACAAGTTAACAGTTGCCACCTTTTCAATCAGCTTATTCTTCAGTGAGTTTATTCTTCCTCATATCAATCAGCTTATAGAATGGGAGAGAAGGGCTAAGGTTCTTATCAATGAGATTATTAGTTGTTATGAAAATTATTGGCAACAGGATAGTTTATACGTTGTAGCTGATCCAAATTTGCTGTCGCATGGAGATGCGACAAATCAAGAAGAAAGAATTTTTAAAAATCTGGACAGTGTTGCAGAAGATCTTATAAGTTCAGGGGTTATTTCTGGTGTTGGGGAAAGAGGTACAGCAATAGTGGAAGAAGCCGTTGGGGAAGAGAGCAGAGGAGTAGAATTGGATAAAGAAAAAGAGGGTTTTGAAAACTAGAAACTTTTATTATTGAGGAAACTTTAAATATTGAATTTGAAAACTTCTACTATTGAGTATGTACTATGGTATTTGAATTTAATTATATGGTTTTATATACAATCTTTAATTTTAATTGCATTAGATGGTGATTATCATGAATTATATGTATGTTTCTTGTTTACTTGCATTGTCATGAATTGTATGTGGACGTAGATGATGAATGATGATAATTGATAATTAATGATAGATGATGATGAAAGATGTTGAATGACAGTAATGATATGATATATATGGACGATGATCAATTTAATGTGGACGTAGATTTATCATCAAGCACAGTAATTCTTCTTCTCTAGACTTTTGAACTTGTTTTAAGATAATTATTCTCTATACTTGTAATGATATGATCATAATGTCATTAGAATGGATAAAGATGATAAATAAATGGAATGTGTTATAATGGATATAGATGACATTAATGATTAGAATGGATATAGATAACATTAGAACGAATAGAATTGTGTTAATAATAATTGTAGTGTCAGGACTCAGGATATGATAATGATATGGTGATGATATGATATATATGGATGATGAGGAATTTTATGATATGATATATATAATTCTAAGAAATCAAGAAAGAATCATCACTGGTAAGAAATTAAACATAATTGAAAATATGATAGGGTTTAGCTTACCTCTTGCGTATTAGATTGCTGTGAAATCATCAAGGGTAAGCGTATTAGATTGCTGTGAAATCTTGCATATATGACAAGGTTTGTTTTACCTGACATTGTAGATAGAGGGGTGAGTTTCCTGACATTGTCAGTCCTGAGAAGTGCCAGCAACATCTTTAAATATATAGACCAACAATATCTTTAAATAAATGTAAATATATAGAATTAGACCTGTAACATCTTTAATGATAACAAGAGCTAAAAACATATAAAGTAACAAACAATAAGATTATGTTGAAGAAGATACCTATTTAAAATTTAAATTATCACCGGTAATGTGCTAGATCTTTGTCTTAAAAAAATTCAACACAAAAAATGGATTAGTAGATAGATGGGTGAGTTGCCTGACATTGTCAGTCCCGAGAAGTAACAGCTTCCTCGGATGGATGTCAACCCACGTTTTCAAAAAATAAAAAGATTGTATTTAACTAAATGTAAATACATAGACCTGTAACATCTTTAATGATAACCAGAGCTGAAAAAAATGAATAGTAACAAACAATAAGATTAAGGGGAAAAAGATACCTACTTAAAGTTGAAATCATCACTGCCACTGGTAATGAGCTAGATCTGTGTTTTAAAAAAACCCAACACGAGAAATGGATTAGTAGATAGATGGGTGAATTGCCTGACATTTTTAGTATATAGACCTGTAGCATCTTTAATGATAAAGATAAAAGATAGATAAAGAAGATACCTATTTAAAGTTGAAACAATCCATTATCAACAGCTTCATCAAACTCGATGTTGTCTTCTGTAGAATGTGACGAAGAGCCAATTACACTCTCAAGGATGGGAATATTTGTACTTGTAGCTGTATTATTCACACCTCTTCTTTCGCAAAGGGAATTCCAGTGCGCAATTTCTCTGTCGAATGGAAAGGTTTTGATGGAGTATCGAGAAACATAACACCTCATGCAACTTTCCAGATTTTTATCCAACCTGTTTCTCAATTTTGATTTTATAAATGACAATGCACTAAAAACCCTTTCATCCTCCACAGACCCCAAAATCATTGTTTGGCATAACTCATATAATCTGAAATATTCACTGATATCTTCTTGTAAGATAGAACTTTGATAGATTCCTCGCCACAGCCTTTTAATAGCACCACTTTCAGAAGGTTGATCTAAATTCTTATATTGGTTCCTCATTGTTGTTGCAAACTTTGTTGACTGAAACTTTAATAAATTGGCATTTAGTATACCTTTGATTTCCATACCCTTGAGCTTTGACGTCTTTGTAAATTGTTACATTATTGTACCCATTGATTTATGGAAATGATTTCTGACAAAGTCTGCATGGCCACCTTCAATATTCCAAAAATTAGGATTCATCACACCCATGGCTTCCAGAATTTTATCTTTACATAAACGTTCCCTAATTTCTGATGACAAGGTTTCTAAAATTTTTTTAAGCTTTATTCTTGTTTCAACTATAACAGACTCAAACAAATTACGTGTCACGGGAACATCTTCTCGTTCCGATCTTGTAATATCTTGACGTTTTTACAAAATGTGCATTGGTATTTCCCCCCCCATTAACAGTGATGTAGAGGTGATCGTGGATATTAAATCTCAAAAAGGTGTTAGGATTTTTAAGATCTAATAAATCTTTCCAATTTTCAAAAACAGGTGCATCAAAACTATCCTGGGAACAGTACAATATATCAAGACTTTGACATACCATTTTTCTCATCCGTATAAAATCCACAATATAGATTAATCTACCCTATGCATGCTTCATCAGTGTATTGATCTCCTTTAACATTGGAAGAATACCAACCAATGTAAGTAATGTCTCCAAATCAGTTAAACGAAACAACAAGTCCCTTGCCCTATCAACTTCATGACGGTATTTGTGCATGAAACCAACCAATGAAGGATACTCCTCACGAACTCTGCATGTAGGTTCATACAAAGAGATCCATCTAGTCTCCACATCCTTCAGAATTTTTTTGCCATCTATAATTCCAATTGCAAATTTTTGGAACTCGAGAAAATGCTTTGGGCTACTTGACATATAGCCATGAAGTTCTCTTATAAGGTCTTCTAATTTAGCAACATTTTCATGGTTGCTTACCATTTTATATGCTAAATTCATTTTGTGAGCCATACAGTGAATTGGTAGCATATATGGGGCCACTGTTGTTTGTAATCTAACACAGAGCCCTGTTCGGTGACCCTGCATGACAAATGCACCATCTGCTCCAATGCATATCAACTTCGTAGCAATTTCATAATCAGTCATTCTAGCAACATCTTTCAAATGAGAAACAACTATTTTATATAGGTTTTCGGCATTGCAGTTTTCAACCATTTTCATAACACCCAACAGATGAGGTGTCCTTATATGATTTTCTAAAGTATAGATGTGGATACACACCCATGCGGTGTTGTCGACTGTTGTCACTTCATCAATTGAAAGAGAGACAAAGTTTTATTTTTTTACATTCTCTTTCAAATCTTCCTTCTCTATCATCGAGAGGCATTTTTCCATTTCCCATCCACTACTTTCAGACCAATGAGACTGAGGTACATTCAGCATTCCGTTAAATTGATACAAAACTTTGAAATTGAGGAAATCTGAAATCGCTCTTCCTTTTTTTAGTATTTGAAAAAGAGTAGAGAATTGTATGAATTTTGCATGTAGATTTGTTTCTTTCATCTTACCAATATGTGATGTGATCGTTCCTCCCTTTTCCAACAGATGTCTGTGTTTTTTCTACTCTGCCTCATATTCCACTGCGTTGCAGTTTTCCACCTATGTGTTTTGATTTTCTGGCCATCCGCCCCTGTTATAGGTAAATATTGTTTTCCACAATGTTTTTCTATAGTGTCCAGCTTCAGTTGCATTTTTTGTTGCTTTCCCAATTTCCACGTACATATTGTACATGTACATTCAGATGGGATTTCTTCAGAATTAGATGATTGTACAGGTTCAATAAATGGAAATTTAGCTGCTCAATCAAACTTGTATGTCCTGCCAATGGTCCACATATTCTTGTTCGTTTTCAATGCTTTACTTTTTTGAGTAGAATTTTGAGCAATATCACAATCACCTGGTTTCCTCTTTCTTGGAATGGAGTTTGATTTTGATTTCTGTCTTCCATTTTGCTCAGTGTTTGTATATATGATATCTAGCTACACTTCTGGTTGCACCCCAACAGGAACAATATCTTTAAGATCTGGCATATTATCGTAGGTTTCATTTGTTTGACTTTGATACTATGCAGAATGCATGTCCACCTCAATAATACCTTCCACACAGTCAGTATTCTGATTCTTTGTGGTGGCATCTATATGATTGGTATTTACAATATCTGTATCTGCAGAGTTTCCAAAATACTTGAAGAGTGATTTTTTAGATTTCTTACTTACTTTTAGGTTATTCGTATTCTTTGAGCTTCTAAAAAGAGTCCTATGTCAGAAAAAGAACTAATTATCAACTCTGTCCAGTGTCTGAGGTCTTGTCACGCATCCCATGTCTGAGGTATTTGTCATGTGTCAACTCTGCACTTGTCGCACGTCAACAACCCATTTCCTGTCGCGTGTCCACTGTCTGAATATACTGTCGCATGTCAACACTGTCCAAGTCGCGCATCAACACTTCCTCTGTCATGCGTCAACACTTCCTCTGTCGCGCGTCAACTTCTTTGCCCAAGTCGTGCGTCAACACTTCCTCTGTCACGTGTCAGTATAGTTGTTGTCGCGCATCAACAATGCCCTTGTCGCACGTCAACAATCACAGGCTAACAGTAATCTAAATCTCTAGTGCTTAAGGGTATGCGAGTTCAAATTTCACAGTATTGGTAATTTGTTAAGCTACTTGAGGTATACTACCCGGTGAATCAGCTAGGTTTTTATAGGAGATGTTTTCAAATGAAGGCGAAGCCGACCCCCCAAAAAAAATATACTATATATTTTAGGTGAACAGGACACCGACCCACTTCGAATAATTCACATTTTCAAATTTTCCTAAAATGAAATTTTCACCATATTACGAATATTCACCGCTAAAATTATCCCTAGTTGTAGTTTACACACTAACATGTTTGAGATAACCTTTATTTGATATTAGCATACAAAAACAAGTGTTATGATATGAATAACTATGATACCCATATTTGGAACATGCTAGTATACTGATTCAAATCAAATTAAAATATAATGTAAAGAATAAAATAAACAATTAAGAAATAAAATATGATAAAACACACTCAAACAAGAAATGGTTTAGTGAATGCAATTATATGTTTATTTTCCACTTTACTACCTAAATTTTGTAGTTATATGAAAATGTTGAGAATGGTACCCCAAGTGAGGATTCACATTATGGTGATGGATGTGAGACAGATAAATCCTAGGATAATTTAATGTGCACAATGATTATGCCCTGATCAAATATATATGTCCGGAAGGTGGACATGGCATACATGAGAACTTGTTGATGGTATTTGAATTAGGATGGTATGATTATCACATACTATAAGGAGTAAGTACTGTATGGAACATTTTTATATTTTTCATTATTTTTGTGACTTTTCATTAGACGATGTTTTTGGGTTTTTTAGGGATATATAATGTTTTTGGATTTTTAATAATTTAAAGTGTTTTTTGGGTTTTTAACGGTCAAACAAAAAATTGTATAAAATTAAAGGACAGTGAGATACCTCAAATAAGAAGGAAATCAGAAGGGTGAATTCCTAAACATTTATATAATAGGTGAAAATTTTGGATCAAGGCTATAGGTACTGGAAATAAAAAATCTTGACAGACTCGAGCGATTATTGAAACTAGGAGGAAAGGTCATGCCCCTAAGTGTAAGGTGTTTGCGAACAATTGAACTTAAACATAGTTTCAGAAATCATTTTTCAGCACTGTACATGCCCAAGGCATCACAATTGCATCATTTTCACCTTTGGATGAAATTATTGCTTATATGTCTTATTATTTTTTTGTGCTTTCTTTCTTTGTTATTTTTTTAAAAATTTCATTTTGCTGATTTTTTGACTTTTTGACAAAAAATTGTGCCTAAGCTAATGTATAACACCATTTAAGTTGCATGATGTTCATTCACTACAACATTTGAATGAAATAAGTTGTATTTTAAGTCCCTATTAATTCATCTTTAAGTCTCCAAATATTATCTTTTCGAATTCCAACTAGGTACCCTAAAGTCAAATTTGAAGTCGTGAAAATGACCTAAATTGTGACTTAAAATGACATGAATAATAAAGTTGTACTAATTACACCCTAAATTCCTAGTTTAATTCACCCTAACATCACCCTTAGTGATGTTAGCATGATATTAGGGTGACTTAAATTGGGATGTTAAGGTGACATAAATGGAAATTTAATTTATGACTTAATTCACACCTTTAATATGACTTAATTCACACCTTTAGTATGACTTAATATATGAATTAATAAGGGTATTTAACATCACCTTTACATTGACCTAAGTGTGACTTAAAAATGACACTATGTGCGACTTAAAATATGACTTTAATTACGACCATAATATTGACTTAAATTGCAACGCTACATCTAACTTTAATTACAAGATTAGTGATGAATTAAATTACAACACTACATCCAACGTAAATTGTGACAGTAATTGTGACTTAAATTATGACTTTATCTAGTCTACGATAGTGTTTTAATTCCATCCTTATTTATGAATTTAGTGTGACTTCAATTTCCATTTAAGTGTGACTTAAACTTCTACTTATGTGTGACTTCAATTTTGACTTTATTATGACTTCAATAGTAACTTAGGTTGGACTTGTTTTACAACTATAGTCATTACAATGATATAAATAATAATAATATTTTAAATTCATTTATATAATTATATTATTATATTATAAAAATTTAGTTACAAAGTGTTGATGGTAATGTTAATTTTAATGATATGTATAACAAATGAAAATAAATTTAATTATAAAATTGAATGCAAACATAAAACAATTAAGGAAATGATAATAAATTAACCAAATAATAAAAGCACTTAATAATTAATTAAAATTCATAATAATATTATAATCAATAAATAGGTGTAGAGTCATGATTGATCTCATATAATATTAGGGTCCTCATCTCCATTTCCCCCCAACTCTCATCCCTTCCATGCTCCTAAGTAACATCACCCTAAACTATAGTATCATTAAAACCTCCACAAACATGTCCAACATGTCTAAATTATCATTTCATCCACTTCCTCGAGAATCCACTAAATAACAACCCCAGTAGTTATGTGGATTCCATTAATTTCTTGAGTCATTTTTCCACTCACTCTCAGGGATGATATTGTGTGTCCTCTACATAAAATAAAAATAAACCAATGTTAAAAATCTCATTGAAATTAATAAAACTTAAATGATTTTAAAATATATTATATATGAATTTAAATGGAATACTAGTTACAAATAATTTGCATGTTATGATGAATTTTGGGAATACTACTTCCTCAAAAGGAGATGATGTTAATATTTCTTATCATCACAGTAAAAAATTTCATAAAATCATGTAAAAAATCTCCATGGTCTCAATCAAAATATGATTTCCAATAAAAATTTATCATGTTCCTCTTAGAATTCCAGCAAAACTTAACACAATTTTTTCCCAAAGTAGATAGAACATATAACTTACTATCACAAGGTAATAAATGATGGCTGTGAGGATATGTAGACACCAAATCAAAAGATTTGGTACATTTTTAGGTCCTAATCACATACTACTATTCATATGATTCCTAGGCAAGAAAACTAGTAATTGACATCTATCTTTGGCCTCTTACTTTACTTTCTTGCTTTCCCTATCATCTTGCACACCCCACTTCCCAGTATAAATTTCATTTCTTTATCTTTCTTGGCTCCGGACACTAGCACCCATCCAAGACGCCAGCACCTAGGCACCCTCATCCCCTCTGGGCACCTCCGACCTCTTTGCATCTTTCTCGCCCCTTTTGGGAATATTTTATCTTTTGGGCATCTTGTTTTCTTGTTGGTCGGCCTTTTAGATGTTAATTATGAAAATCAAACAAGGGAATCATATAAATACAAAGCTATGTGACCATAATAAAGTACCAAGATCTAAGCATCTATTACTACCACCTAAGGTTACATCCAAAGGCATTCTATGAACATCAAGGCATCCATCTAACTTCATCCAAGGGATAAGAGACTGTCGATTCTACATATACACATAAGAGGGGAAGTTCATTTTTCCATACACACATCTATCTACATTACTACATGTAGTTATTGCTCACTATTCAAGTGCATCATGCACAATAGCTTCCTAGAGAATGATTCTACACACACGCACACATAACTACATGGATTTTGAGATGGAGTGTAGCACTCGGTTGTAATTTCAATCTGTCAGGTGACCACCAGGGTCAGTATGACTCCCCATTTGCATCTTTTTATTTTTAGGATTTGATGGTTTTTGGGGTTTTACAAAAAAAATAAAATTTCAGGTTACATGTGAATTTTATGATCTTCCACCGACCTACAGGTGATCAAAATCGAAGGCTAGAGAACAATTTGTGACACACTAAAAAATAAGACATTGAAAATATTCTCTCCACAAAACCCTAGACACTATGTATCTCCCTATCAACATGTTGCCCTCACAATTCAATGACATATTCGATCATCTCTCTGATGACTCTATTAGTTCTAATGTCAATAAATCTATTTATAAATCAATTCAAGCTTTATATTCTTTATTTTAAGATAAATTTTAGGCTATGGAATCCACAATTACATCTCTTAAATTTGAAATCCAACATTTCAAGGATGTTTATTATGCTCGTGTTAGTTCTTCTTCTCATTCTCATTATATGTCTTCTACATGTTCTCATATTAGTGATCAGTGAACCTCAAGTATTACCATTACCGACATATCTCATGTTTGGTCTCAATACTAAGAAATAAGATATTCTTTGCATCTCCTCATGCATCAATTGATCATCTTTACATCTACTCATTGTTATCCTCCTTATCAATTTACAAAATATCAAGAACATCCATATTGCAATTACTATCAAATCAATGGACATAATGACAATTATTGATATGCTCTATACTAATAAATTGGCCACCTTAAGCATTATGGTTTTATCTCATTTTCTACACAAAATAATGTTATGTGTTTATCTTCAATTGTTACATCTCATTGGGTTCCTAAATCTGATTCATCTATGTCTAATGAGTAGCATGACATCACTTCTAATGTTCCTTATTTTTTCACTAAATCACCGCCTATGCAACCCGCTCCAACTAAGCAATCACCTCTCAAAACTAGTCCACCCTCTTCTCCTATCAAGTCTTCTGCAGTTTCATCAATTCCACATAAATTATAACCAATCATTTTTGTCAAAGAAACTACTTCTTACAATGATGGACAAGACACATTTCAAACTCCGCCACCATGGCATTGTCTTACTGTTGCTTCTTCCTACCATTGTGTTGGCTCTCTCTCTTATCATGACACAAATAACGCTCTCCCAAAATGGCATGGTACCTCTCGCATCATCACATAGATATCCATCACATAATGGATGGAATCATGCTTACTTATCCCCCCCTTATAGCATTGTCAAGTGTCTCACATTTCTACAATTACGCTTCTTACTTTGCATCTAGTCTTTCTCATCCATCCTACACACATTGATACACACAATTTGTATCATCATGACAAGATTACACACTCTTGTACTATGGTTCACACTTGATGTTTAAGGGAATACTACATCCATGAACCTCAAAAATACACATTTCACACTCTGTGTTTTACAATACACCTTTCTATCATTGTATTCTTACACATCATACTACAATCTACATTATACGCTTCACATTACACTGTGATAGCACACTTTCATCACAACCCTACCCTATGACACACTCTAGTTCCACAGTTCATAATGGACTACTAAGGGTCTAAATTTGAAATGAACCTTACCTTCTTCTAAATTTCATGCTCTAAGATTCATTGATTATATCTATCTAGTGCATCTTTCAAACCATTTCTGATGACGCTATCTTGTTTTATGGTTCATTCTTGACTGCTAAGGGGTAATTTATAAATGAACCTCATCTCATACACATTTGTATATATCTGATTTGGGGGCATGTTTCTCCTATCACACTCACATTGCATACCATTTCGTTCATAAACAACATACTACATATCTTGGTTGCACATTATTCTTGTTTACTTATGTGTGTATGTTATACTTTTCTTACTATGTTAGACAGATACATCATATGTCATTATATTTTCTATAGAAACATACACGTTCACTTTCCTTCTAGTTGTGAATTCAGACTTTACATAGATAATTGCACACAACATGGATGTTTGGCATTGTACCTCTTACCAGTCCCATCGAGGATCCTAGGAGAATCTGATTGCATACACACTATAGGTGTTATTGTTCTATGTTATACTATTTCACATTTTTACTAGCATGCTACTATATCGGATCATACACACTTTTACATACTTCATATCTTTCTAACATGCTAACGAGTGCTTCATGTGCAACATTTTCTTTACAATAACTATTTTCCATCATGGTTATCTATTACACTCTTCTTTCTCTTGTCTTCTATTGTATGTCATTGTTTACGGGATTTTCCCTATGTCTTGTATGTTCATTACTCTCTACTTTTGGCTACTTCAGCTTTGATTTTCTTGCAACATTGTGAGTGATTTCCCATGTTTGCAACCCATTTTTGCGGTCTACATTTTCTTATTGTTTTCTAGATTACATATTGTCTTCTATATACATATTTGTCTTGTTTGCACTAACTTATGTTTCCAGCCACTTTGTTTTCATGTAACTTGGTTGCTACCATGCACATTCCCCCTACAGAGTATTAATTTCACATCAGCATATGATCCTCTCTTTTAGGCTGGATATTTCTAGTGACGTCACATGCACCCCAAATGAGGGGGGCATATATTGGGTGAATCATTCACCCCATACAGGAGTACATAGTCACAGTTCAAGCATGCATAGTATAGGAACAGAGAAGTCTTCAGTCATAGAAACAACCTATATTCTAACTTGGGTCCTCAGCAAAGCACAGATGCCAGAGTCCAGATACATACCTGAGCACCTGGGTGCTTCTGAACTTTCCTAACCACCTATGACTAGGGTCAGTTACAGTGATTTTATCATATTGGCACAGTTTATAGCAGTTTACATAGAACATGAACAATCCTCTAGCAATCAGAATGTATTATATCTCATTTTCTATTTGTGTTTGATCAAACTAGATCGAAATGGATCGAATTAGAACAAGACAAGATCACACCATTTGTAGTGGAGTATAAATTTCGGGAAGTAGTCAGAGATGGAGAATAACACTAGACCTTTCTCCCTAACACTTCTTCTATCATGGCATGAGATCACCCAAAAAACTTGCACTTGGGGTGAGATCACCTGAAAAAATCATTCTTAGCATGAGATCACCCAAAAAGTGTGTTCTACACATGTGTATTCATCATGGATCGGGTGCACATGTTCCTTTTACTTTTTTCACTTTTTTACACATTTTTTACATATTTGGATCAAATTTTTCATATACACATATTTGACTACTCTTTTTCTCTTCTCTTTGTAGGTCTGTCTTTATGGTTCGAAGCAGTAGTCACATCAATGAACAAATCAAGTGACAATGACTCCATGCTTCATTTTATCACTCTATGCTTTTTCTTGTCTCTCGGCATGCTTTTTCCATCGATCTACATGGTTATCAGATACGCATATCTTATCTACTCTATGTTATTGAGTAGTCACTTAACAACATAAAGTGGGGGAAAATTTAGACATTAAATCACGCACTTGGGTACATTTCTAGGTCCTAATCACATATTACTATTCATATGATTCCTAAGTGAGAAAACTAGTAAGTTACATCTATCTTTGGCTTCTTTCTTTGCTTTCTTTGTGGTCTTGCACACCCCACTGCCCAGTTTGAATTTAATTTCTTTATCTTTCTTGGCTCTGAACACCAGTACCCAGCCAGGATGCCATCGCTCAGGAATCCGTGTCTCCTCTGGGTGCCTGCGGCCTCTTTATATCTTGTTCGCCCCTTTTGGGAATATTTTTTTCTTGGTGGTTGGTCTTTTAGATGTTAATTATGAAATTAAAGCAAGGGAATCATATAAATAAAAAGTTATGTGACCATAATAAAGGACCAAGCTCTAAGCATCTATTACTACCACCTAATTTTACATCCAAAGGAATTCTATGAGCATTAAGGAATCCATCTAGCTTCATTCAAGGGACAAGGGACTGTTAATTCTACATACACGCATAGGAGGGGAATTTCATTCTTCCATACAAATATTTATCTACATTTCTACATTTAGCTATTGCTCGTTATTCAAGTGCATCATGAACAAGAGATTCCTAGGGCATGATTCTACACACATGCACACAAAAATACATGGATTCTAAGATGTAGTGTAGTTCTCAGTCGTAAGTTCACTCTATCGAGTGACCATCGACGTCAGTTCAACTCCCCATTTTCATATTTTTTTTAGGATTTGATGTGTTTTGGGGTTTTGTAGGAGGCCTTTTATTTTGCAAAATAAATGTGAATTTGGTGATCTTCCAGCAACCTACAGGTGATCAAAATCGAAGGCTAGAGAATAACTTGTGACACATGAAAAATTAGATTCTGGTCATTTTCACAATCACAGGATCCTAGGAGCATACTCTGTCACCTAGGCATCCCTGACCTAGTTCAGGCACCCTAGTCGTGGCATATTCAACAGTTCCAAAATTTTCTGGGTTCAGTTGTGAAAGTATCCCTTCATGTTTCACCAGTTTTCCAGTTCATCATAACTCAAGATTTATTGCAAAATCAGCTAAGTATTCTACCCTTGCTTACACCTAGGGTTTTAATTTTCATTTTCTTATTACTTGCATCAGATCTATATTTCATTTCTTTATTATTGTGTTGTGACTCTACCATTAGGGTTTAGCATTATTTTCTATTTTTGTTAAATCATGATATAAGAATATATTACCACAAAGAGATATAACATATCCATGATATATTTGACTACAATGTATATAGGATGTATACATATCAATTTGAAAGATGGAGGACACTCAAGAGAGCTACAACTATAGACTCAGACAAAAATTATATTCAAAGAAGTATGTTAGTGCAAAATGTCCCAAACATGTCATACATAAATGTAATCAAATCCAAATTACATATCAAAATTATGTGAATCTTAAACAATGCCTCAACTGTAAGGATATGCTGATTTAAAGAGGAATTATATGATAATAGGACTTGAACCCTTGATTTAGCACAAAATTAAAATCAACAAGAAACCTATTATAAAGGATGAATTCAAATTATTTGAGAAAGTTAAACCCAAAAGGTGGGGCATAATAAAATGCCACAAAAATACTATAAACACCCTCTCTATGAAACTATAAGTGAGTGTACATTTATAAACCCATTGTACAACTATAAGAGAAGACTCAAATTACCTATCTATTGTAATTAAAAATTATATTAAATAAGTGAATGTAAATGGAACTTTACAACATGTATAAGATAATTGATACAACCAGTTAGAGAAGAAAATTAAACAGTTTAATATATAGTTATAATCATAAAAAAGTGATAGTCATATTAGTATTGGTAATAACCATATTTAGTATGCAATGAAGGAAGACAAGATCCATATGATTTAGTAATGTGCTGTTTGGGAACAATAGACTTTCTCAATATTTACCTTCACCTTATATATTTAATCTCACCATGTAGTCTTATCCTATGGTAATAAAACTCTGTGATCAAACAATAAAATGGAAATTTAATAATAAATGTTTTCCCCTCTCTAGACATGCAAAGGTCTCATAATGTTGAGGGACAAATCAAAGACTTATTTATATATAGATTTAATTTATCTAATAGATAACTTAAGTAAGGATGAAACCATGATTTATTTAAAATATCTTTGATAATCAATGGGAGGGGGGTAGTTAGAAGTAAATAATAATAATTTTCATTACATTAGAAAGATTTGAGAACCGATTCCAAATCCCAAAATTTTAAGGATCTTATATTAAATATATTTGAACACTCATCTATTAAAAATTAATGGGGATGGGTAGGTTAAAATCACCTAAAACGTTTCAATGTACTACTTCAATGAAGTGGAGTCAGTAAAACAATATGCCAGCAACAATCCCAACCCAATAAAAATGCTAGCTAGTAATCATGAATAATAACAAGATGCATTCCAAAATTAAGTTGGATTGTGAGTTATGTTATAACTAGAGTAATCTTAGGATTAGGAAACCAACCATGCATAAGGTTTTATTTTAACCCATACACATGCGACAAGTAAAACAAAAAAAGTGCCACTGTAGGCTACAATATTCAAGTCCTCCCAATGTGAACTTACAAGGGGCAGTGTGCACTTCCTTGGCTATTCTAAGTGGTTGTCACTACTATAGGTATATAAAGTAGCTAGAACCACTACTTGCACTCCAAGGTGCACAATAACTTGACATAATAATTTGTAAAATTAAATGTTTTGTAGTTATGGTAATGAATTGCATGCCTTTCAAACATATATTATTAATGTGTGTACATGTATATGTATAATGTGTATACATATATCCTTGAATGAGGGATGTGGGATATTTTTTTTATTATTTTTGAAGCTTAAGATTACAAAAATTTATGTAGATACAACTATCATAGTATAAGGATTAGTGGATAATGTAGGGTAGATAAGAAGTATTGGCCCATTATAGAGTTTGAAAATTATCTATTGGATATATCTCTATATGATTCATGAAAATAAAAAAAACTCTCAGGAATTATATCAATGGTTTTTGAAATCATTGTTTTTTTGTGAGGGTTACACATCGTCTATATTATTTACTGAATATTGTATTAAGGTTTGAATATAATTAGTTGTACATTGTGCTACATATGTTACCTCTTGTTTTTTTCGTACTAGACTTGGTGAATGATTGCTTTAAAAAATTACCTTAGGTAAAAAAAAATTCACCAATAAATTAAAATAACTACCATCTACATGTGATTATTCCCATTATATATTGTATACGATTGTTATAAGGATAAGGTATCCTCATGTTGGGTATATCTTATGTTTCATCTATATTCATTTTTTTCAGTGGTCTTCTTGTGATGTGTCATTATTATATAGATTATCAATTTCAAGGATTTCTTGATTGTCTATGTACTCCTTTAGGGAAACTAAATTAATATTAAGTCTAGTTAGGTATTTATCAATATCGTTGGGTATAAATGCATTACCACTATCTTTTTCATAAATATCAATTTTTTGTTTAGTATTTTTCTCTTAATGTTTCAATGTGTGGTTTTGATGAACTTTTCTGAGTGATAAATCCAACAAAAAATATATTTAAATGGACCATAAAACTCATAAATTTCAAATTTAAAATCCAAAATTGCCTACCTAAAAACCATTAAAATTCTTGTTTAAAGTTAATTTCACAAATGGCCCACAAATCTACAAAATACCCTAAATAAATGGCCCAAAAATATGTAAAACCCTTCACAAATGGCACAAAAATTTATAAAACTTTGTACAAACAGCCCACAAATATGTAAAAATACCTACAAATATGGATAAATGCAAGTTTACTTACCTACATAATGCAACATAGGAAGAAATACAATTGGTTTGTCAACCATCCTTAACTTATGTAATAAATTCATATTCAAGTTTAAAATATACAAATCCCACAATGAAACATTTAAATGGCCCACAAAACTCAAAAATTTCAGATTTAAAATCCACAAATACCTAACTAAAAAACCATCAAAATTTGGATTATAATATAATTTGTATAGATCGCCCAAAAACTTTTAAATTCCCATAATCAAATGGCCCACAAGTATGAAAAACCCTTGCACAAGTCAATCCAAAAATTCCCCTAAATTGACACACTTCATAGTGGCATAAGTGGTGTAAATCACACATGGATTCATCTCGAGGTGTATAACATGTTAACACTAATCACAAGCCCATCACTCCTACTTAAGCATATCAATATCCTATTCATTACAGAAATATTGATTGAATGATTTCATTGGTCACTCCATAAGTAGATTGTAATAATCTTACATCTATCATTCCATATTATGGTGGTTATAAGTAAGTTCCCTTTCTTCATATAGTGTTTTTACTAGGTTCTACCTTGTACCAAGATATTTGATAATCTATAATACATAGTTTTTCATGACTTGATGTAATTTGGTAGAAATATTGTCATCATGACCCTCAAAGGACACTAATGCCCTTTCATTTACATTGAGATCTTGTGATTATTACATGAGTATATATGATGCACAACTAGGTGACATAGTTATCAGTGATTCTAGCTACTATAACACATGATATTACTTCTCTAATTATGAATATAACACGTGAGATTACTTCTCTAATTTTGAATATGAAATACAGTTGATTATCTCTCATGATACAATCTATACACCTATTGACATTCATTCTCCACATTATAAACACATCTAACAATACACTTAAGTTCTTATACATAGCTTGCATAAGTCATTACTTTTTATGACATATCTTGACTTCATAATTCCATACATTTATAGTTGCATGACTATATTACTCTTACATGTTGTGTGACATTGATTTAATTGAGTTAATTATACTTTTTGCTAAGATAATACTTGCATATTCTTGGCCATATTACGTGTTATTAAATTATCGATGTCATGATTTATATCACACATATTTGACAAATGTATTAAAGAAATATAGTCTTATCGATTGAAATGTTTGCACTGTGTACAAGTGGGTATGTTGAAAGAGTCATTGAGACGTAAATTTCCCTCTTATTGAGGTTGAGATGAATTATATTATCCTCTAAAGGGTGATTCATTGAAATTAGGGCTTGAAAGAGTTGATATTTTTTAACAAAAGTAGCTTGGGTTGATAGATGGGAGAGGCGTTAAGTCTAGTAATAATAATGTGCAGCACCTCCTTTAATGTTTCATCGTCCCATGTTTCCTTTCACTATATATCACGAAACAATATATGTAGATAAGGCACATCCTATATATAGATAGGGCTCACACGTGACCCCCTGACCCACCCACCTGGATTGGTGGATCGATCTAATGGCTATAGGCTCCATTCCATTAGCTAGTGTTTGTGGTACCATCTCTCATTACTTTAGCTTACCCTATCATATGTATATATTCATTTTGACATTCATGAATTATCTATTATCCATTCTATATTCCAAGCCTATACTAAACCACAACCATATCTAGATAGAGGGCCGCCCTATTAGTCAGTCAATCAATTGGTATTTAAGGTAAAGAGTAGAAATAAATGACATTAACATTTTTAAGATTATGATAAAAGCACTAGAAATGAATGTTGTCATTCGATCTCTCTTTTCACAATAGAAATCAAGATGACCATTTACCCGATTTTCACCCTTATAACCTATGTGCAAACAATATATTTGAAATAGGATATGGACACTCGTCAAAGTATTTTAGAAAGTGGATTTATTTTTTTAATAAATAAGAGGGTTTTTGGATCCCTCACTCTTTTCATTAATCAAAATGAAGATATTCATTACAATATCAATGTTATAGCAAAGGTTTAAAAATGCCCAAACTTCTTAAAATATTAAAAAAAATTCTCACACCCTACAAAAACTCAATGGATAAGTCTTCTACGGTGAAAATAGATCTTTAGTAACAAAAATAGGTATTCTATAGCCCCTAAAAATTAGAAATTGTGCATAATATCAAACATTTATAGCTTCTATAACTGCCCATTTTTTTACATCTAGGAAATTTTGGATCCCTATCCCTCAAACTCTCATAGAACCTCCCATAACACCTTTCATGTAGCTTTTATCTTTCAAAAAATATTCCTTTTTTGACCAAATTCAACTTATTTGATTTTTCCAAGGAAGAAGAGCTCTAAAATAAATAGGAGGCAAGGTATTATGCTCAAATGATTGTCCAATGACCATCAGTGAAAAAGCCATAGTGGATTTGGTATCCTTTTTAGGAGAGGAGCCAAGAGTCCCATAAGACATAGTTGTAGCATAATTTCAATTTTTCCTTTACAGTGAAGAAACCTTTTTAGGTGATTGGAGATCAAACTTCCTTGGGTTAATAGACTCTTTCTTTCTGGATTCCAAATCCTTAACCAAATCATCCACCACTTCTTGACCCTCCAAAGTAACAAAAAATTGATGATGAAGGAAATCATCCCCTTTCCACCAAGTAGAACACTTGTTCCTCTTTTGGTAAATATGTTCCTGCATTTTTAGACAAGATTCAGCTAAATGAACAACATCAAAACAAGATTTACATCAAAAATAAATTATTGGACCCAAGTCAAACCCCTAATCTCTAGAATTATTTCCTTTGATAACCCTTTGGAAAAATCTATTTCCACATAAATAAAGGCATAATTAGATTTACCAAGATACCTTGCCTCCAGAAGGGATCAAAATGCATTTCTCTAAGGTATTTACAATATCTAAGAGGCAAGAATTACCCCAAAAATGTAAAGGGGGTTGGGAAATCGCACCCAAATCAGGGAGGTTGAAAATTCATGTGCCAAGAGGTTAAAATCTATTGCATACAAAGGTGGTGGACTAAATCAAAACACAACATTAATGTTAGTTGTAATAGAAAATCATCCAACATACCAAATTTTCCAAGAGCTCAAGAACTATTACAAGAGCATACAAGTACCAAAAACATACCAAGACTGATTTAGATGTTATTTCCACTTTGCACCTTCTCAAAATCACCCAAATAACATGTTTAATCACCTCCATAAGTTACAAACCATCATTATCATCTTTCACCATTTAGACCTTCAAAATAGCTAGTAGCCCTTCCACATGAATTTTTTTGATGAAATGAACAAACTACAAGGACTTATCCTTCATTTTCAAGATATTTAGATACCCTTTATAGAACTTAAACTAATTCCAAAGTTTCAATACTCCATGATAATCCAATTCATTTTTATTCTTGTCCTACTGTTCAAATTAGGCCTAATTTACTAGCCCTTCAAGCACCCAAATCTTGGAGTCTATAAAAAACCATCAACTTTCATGTATAAGTGTTTATCTTTTTATATACCCATTAAGGAGTACAAGCTTCATGGTAAATTTCATTCCCTAACTCGCAACACAACTCTCCCAATACAAACTTCTCCTTTTCAACTAGGTCTCTTATTAGGTATCTTGAGGGTTTCAATGGCTTCCTTAGAGATTTATCACTTAACAACTTGTTTCAACCTCTGATACACCTTAAATCACCTATTTCCACCTTATTCATGCACTTCTCAATGTTTCTTCACCCTATATCATCAATCTTGCTAGGTTATCTAGCTTTTGGATTTTTAAGAGTTGTCTTTCTCTTAACACCTCTTATCGACCAAACTTAGTTTTACACATTACTTTGAATTTTTCCAAGTTTATTATCTACCTCATAATCTCCTTGTTCTTGACATTTTCTAATCAATTCCTCAAATCACTCCACTAGTTTCCTTTAAGACACTTTTTACTTTAATTTCTTGCTCACTTGTTTACTAGGCTTCTCAATATGAATGTACAAGACATGCTAGGATATACTAAGAAATGTTGACCCCAAAAATAGTTCACACTTTTTCAAGGCTTCAATCTTGATTACACCACCTTCTAAACTTGTGGAATACTATCCCCTTGAAGATTAGTTTTCTAAGCCAATTGTTTCTCAAGATGATTGTCACAAGAAATAAGAACTAACTTCGCATTTGTCTCCTTCACTACCTGAGTACTAGTAATATTGATTTAAATAATGATTCATGTACCTCCTTATACATTTATACATTATTCAAAATTTTCAAATACTCCCAACTTAAAAAACATGGAATTAAAACTATCATACTAAAAATACTTCCTTTCAAAGCCCTCAAAACTAGGTATACACAATCATGTATGAACATGCAAGTTCTGAACTAATATTCATCCTCTAATCATCCTGATACTTCATGATCATCTTACTTTCACTTAACAACCCCTTATCACTAACATGTTATAGGCAATCAATATATTATTAGTATCATTACATAGGTTTCTTAGTCACTAAACCCTATAACAGGGAAATTCAGACTGTGAGGAGAAAAATTCTTGTTTAGTTCTTGGTTTGTACTTTATAAAGGTTCTTGACAACTCAAAGTTCTTCTACAAACTCCCTTATAAACAAAAAAAATTCTTACAAGGTGGAAATACTATGCAATCATAATGGATGACTTATAAATTGTTATCTCAATTCACTTGTAACCTTTTTTTCTCCAATTTAGACTCTATTAATTACCACATATATCTAGGATCTTGTGGGAAATTTCATACCTTTCTAATAGCTTTCATAACTCTGGTGTCTTGAAACCTCCATAAACAATCATGCAATCATAATGGATTAATTCCAAATTGTTATCTCAGTTTACTTGTAACCCAATTTTCTCCAATTTAGACTCTATTGATTACCATAGATATCTAGGCTCTTGTGGGAAATTCCATACCTTTCTAATAAATTTCATAACTCTAGTCTCTTGAAACCTTCATAAACAATCATGAAATGGTTCTTAACTTACAAATCACATTTTTTAAGCTCAATACACACATTTTTATACTCCTTGCATATGGTTGTCTTATTTTTCATTATCACCTCTTCATACTCCTTACCTACCCTCCTTGTGGCTATAGTTCCTTTACACCTGTAATGACAGTCACACAACATTTTCAAATGAAATTCATTGACAATTTCTTAAGCATTCAATCCATAGTTTTACAAACTAATAAGCCCTTTATTGATAAAATAATGACTTTCTGCATAGCTTCTTGAGCCAATAGGCTTTGTTACAAAACTTCTCCTTCTAATACTAACTCTCCCCCCTCTCCATTTGAATTCTCCTATGAAAATGTAGTGAATGGTTATAGTTAGTGTTATAACCATTAACCCAACTATGATTAGAATAACCAAAGAGAGGTTTAGGGTCATGTTCCATAACCCTTTTTCCTCATTTATTAAACCTTCATTAACACCTAGACCTATAATGCACACCAAATAAAAATTCAAACATTTAAAATTTGGTTTTGGAGGGAAACTTCCAAACACCACTTATTGCATGCTAAAGGAGTCTAAATGGACTTGATACATGTCATGACCACCCAAATAGACCTCCACTACTTAATACAACTAGAAAAGTCAAAATTGTATTATTTACAAGGATGTTCTTGCATCAAAATTTGGGAAGCACAACTATAAGAAAAGAAGATCTGAGCCTCATTACCATGGTCCAAAATTCAATGTCACATTATGATATGCTACCAAATCAAAAATCACAATGAAATTTATTTTGAAACAAGTATAGATAGAAGTACTAGCTGACAAATGAGGTTTTCAATTATTAGAGACTTGTGCATTAAGATCAACCAAAGAAGGATATAAATTTTGAAACCTAAAGATGATTCCTTACTAGAAATATAATTCTTCCAATTCCAAAACCTCTCACAAAACATATTCCTTAGGATCAAGCACATGGGTCAAATCATAGACCTTAACAGTATGAGGTGAGGAAAAATGCTTTAATATGGCATCCCTAGATCTAGGGTTCGAAACAGAAATGAAAGTGGACAAAAAAAGATCATGAGGGATATTATTAGATATGGATCCATCATTGCAACCAAGAGAACCCTAAAGTGAATAATTATTGGTTACATTGGTGGAAAAACCATAAGAAATATTATGAGAAGAATAAATTTTTATAGAAATTATGGGAGCCATCCATAGTGACCTTCCTTTGATGTATTAAAACCCTTTTTATAGGATGAACTATAGGATCATTATCCACAAGCCTTTTGGAAAGTGGATTTTTTTTATTATGTTGTAGTTTCTAATGGTCAGGAATACATGTATGAAAAATGTGAGATCCTATAATATAAGGGGTCTCATAGAATCTAATGAATTAGTTGCATGGTATTAGGTTTTGGGACAGAGTAAGAATAATCATCATGGTCTAAACTTGAGATAAAGGAATGATAATAGTATACATTAGATAAATTTAAGTTTCCTCTATGGTATGGTGTTAAATAGTGACTACTTATCATATCTATAAATCTTGTTCAAAATTATCTATGCATATTTAAAATATTTCATTGAAAAATATTATATATCCTCCTTTAAGAACCTAACATGAATGATTGAAATAACCTCTAAAATTCACAAATATCATTAGATGATGTATATGTTAAAGGATGTCATCCTATGCAATATGTAAATTATCTTATGTGGAGAAATTAGATTTCTAAATGGAGCCTAACCATAGTTAATATTATGGACTATGGGATTTTATGGGTCTATTACAAATAGTGATTATCTAAACCTTAGCACTAATGTAAGATTTGAATGGTTATTTGAGAAAATAATTGTGGGTCATATTTTAGAGTTGTAAAAAATATATCCGAATAATAGGAAGCAATAAGAGTAATGAATATAATTCAAATGTTAAGAACTAAAAGAAATAATATTAAATCACATTGAACAAATGATAAAGATAAGCATAAGGTTTGAATGGTCATCCTTTTAATGGATTTTCTCTATGATACAAATTATTTTTTAGAATTCATTGGAAAACACATTAATGGTGGAATTTAATGTGTTATGGAAATACATTAATAATAAAATAGCTGAAATTGTAAAAGTAATGAATTGTATTACATAAATCAAACTGTAACTATAAAAGTAAAATAACTTCGTTAAATATGTATACAAAGTTGACTAACTCTATAGGAGAGATGTATGTTGAATATATTTGCAAAAAATAATGGATTTGGAATGGAAAAACTTTGTAGGGGAGATTTATGCATTACAATTATCTGTAAATGAAGATGTATACAAATGGGAAAAATCTATATATGAGAAATGTATGCCTCCAAACTTGAAAACTTGTAACTATTATCCAAAATACCCCCTCCTAGGGATATTTTGGTAAATTACATTTTCATTTTTCCTTAGGAAGTCAAGTGATCAAAAGTGGTAAAAATCAGTGTTAGGGACATTCGTTTCCTCCTTGTCAAGCTCCGCATTTCAATGTTTAGACAAAAAATAAATTAAATAGGTCTTTTGGGGTGTATTGCGGATAAATCAGGCATGGGAGGAATAGAAAAAATATTTCTCGTGTTACTTGAGTTCCCCACATCACTGCATCATCTGAAATAGGGGATATGGATAGTGTTTTATGGGTTGATTGGGCTTTTCAAGAACCAATGGAACAGTTCCCTGGGGTTTTGAGTTCTTTGCATTACTGATCCGACCACAAGGAAGATAAAGGGATAATTTTAGAGGTGAATCAGGATTTTTAAGAACCAATGGAATGGTTCTTCTAGACTTTGAGTTCCCCACATGGCCATTTGGACCAACAATATGAAAATAAGTAGTATTGTGGGTGGTACAGTAAATTTGGGAATGGGTGGAACAGTTCTTGTGTTCCTCCAAATCACCAATTGACCTATAACTAAGTGGAGATAGTTTTATGGACAAAGTGATTAAATCCAAAATAAGTGGTTCAGGTGGAACTGTTCCACCTGAACTTTGATTCCCCACAAAATACAAGAACAATGGCCAATGTAAATATAGCGGGCCTTTTAGGAATATCAAGAATAGTTCCACACTTCCACGAGTTATCTAATCTTCCAATCCACCCACATTAGGAAAAAAATGATTAATGTGGACTATGGAATCACGTAAGGAATCATCCATGACCTTCCCTTGACCCCTAAACTTCAAATGGCCATATCATTTTTCCTGTTACCCCAAATTTCACAATCTTGGTACCATTGGAAATATCTCATCATCCTCTACTCTAATTTAGGTGAGGGTTGTTACGTGAAAAGTATGAAATACATACCATAATTAAAATATGTAGTTCTAGGTAGCTCAACCACCACATTTGGTGAGGTATGGTGCCCATTCCTTCTCCTACAAGCAAAGTATCATAGGGGAATAGCCTTGGTAGGGTTCGCAAGCTTTTTTCAGACATTTAATGCATGTTTTGGTAGTTGAAGGGGGGAATCCAAGTTTCGATTTATTTTCCCTCCTCTCTCTCTCTCCCATATTCTATATAATGTAAAATCTCTCATTTGTTGTAGAGGATGTTCTAAAATGTAAAAGAGCTATGTCAAAATTGTTCTTGAGAAGATGTGAGTTACAGACCTCCATTTAATCTTGGAAATGTGTTCTTTTTCCTTATTCTTCACATGTAATGGTTTGTGCATACTTTAAAAGCAATAAACTATTTTTTTAGTGGTGTTTCTCAACCCTAACTTATGTTTTGTTGCATTTCCTTACCTTTCCATTCTTTTTGTTATATTTTGTGCATGTATTTCTCCTTTTCAGGTTCATTTGTTTGTCTCTCATGGAGAATAGGAGGTAAAATGTTTATTTGGATCTATGTCACTCATGTTTGACCTCTTCTTTCTTCATTTTCCTTATCCATTTTCCCTCATTATATTTTCTTCACCCTATTTCTTAGTGTTATCACCTCCTCTTAGCATAGGATTTCCATTTTTATGCATTTCCTTCTCTTTTTGGTCCCTTGGATTATTAGAATAGGGTTAGATAGTTGTATTTCCTTCCTTACCAAGTAGTTTAGAATTAGGAATCAGTAGAGGAAAAAACCTTCTCTATAGGTTTGTTTCAAGTAGAAAGTCCCACAACTTGAGAGACAATCCCATGTTACCCAAAAACAATGATTGCTCATAATCCATTTGAATGACAAAGCAGAGGGTGTTGTTTTTTGGAGATAATAGTTATGGCATGCCTGGTGGGATATCTAGAAATTAATATTTCCATTTTTCCAAGTTTGGGTGTGTATCTTGGTAATTTCATACTTTATGAGGATTTGTAGTGACATATCTGGCTACTCAAAGTACTTTATCTACTAGCTTCAACATTGTTAGTGCCTCAGTTTCATGACAAGGATTAAAATAAGGTCAATAACAACAGGAGAAGAAACTTTTGATTACTTGTAGTTATCACTAAGGAGATGAAGAAGAGGTAGATCAATTTAGAGATCACCATCACCACCAAGCAGAGTCCTCTCTACTCCTCCTCTTGGTAGGACCTTCTTGTTTTCCTCTTGAGTGTTAAGACCCATTCCATTCATGGATCTTCAAAGAAATTTTCCTTTCATCATTTTCAATGGTGTTATTCCTTTAGCCCTTAATGAACAACATGATATACCAGTATGTACACTTAAAATAATTCCCTTTTTCACTGGTGAAAACCATACTACCCCAGCTGATCATATATAAGATGTTGTTAATGGTTTTTCATTCCATTTTATCACTAAAGATGATGTTGCAGTCAGACTCTGTCAGGATGAGGGGTGAAAAATATATTAACCAAGTCAATTAAATGTAAAAATTAAACATTATAACATAAATGTAAATGTAATTATACAACATACATAAATTAAATAACACATAGAACATAGAACACCACATATAACGTGGAAAAACCCTAAATGGATAAAAACCATGAATAATAAATGCACTATTGAGAAACTTTTACATTCACTAGTCAAGTAACTCCCTCCTCACTTTTATTCCCTATTATTACTAGGATTTACCTTCATATTCAACATTTGAATATTATTATGTGATTTGATAATCAATTTCCTGAATATGTGAAAAGAAGGAAAAAATATTTCTCATTGTAAGGTAATAATGGGCGGGAAGGGAAAACAAGTGGGCGGGAAGGGCAAAAAAGATGAGGAGGAGGAAGCAGGTCTGAATAGTGATGGTCAGGAAACTAACAGTAAACAAATCCCCCTGGAGATGTTTCATATTCTTTGGACTAGTCTTCAAGGGAGAAAGGTATGTGCAAATATCTTACTGTGGATGGGAGTTACATGGAAATTGGGTCCCCCAGAACTTATGTGAATATTTTGAACTTGGAAAAAGAAAAAATCCTTGAAATCATTCATCATCTCAAACAGGATGGAATAGCAAAAATTCCAGTCTAAATCTAGGGGAGAAAGCAGCCTCTTTGAGCCTTTAGAAATGTTTTCTAATCCCTTCGAAGATCTTTAGGATAAGAAAAAGAATGTTTTGACTCTTGGAAGTGAAAACATGGGGGTTTTTAACAACACCCATGATATTTTCAGGAAGTTGTTTCTTCTCAACTTGCAGTGGCCATTGAGATGTTAGAGTTTGTTAAGGGGGACATCAATCAAGCTATAAATGATACTTCCATGGATACTCCTATCAAAGGTGAAAATTCAGGGGGGGGCAAAAAAATTAGGATCTGGGCGGCCCTCCAAATAGGTTTCTAGGAAGAAACAGATTCAAAAGGAAATAGATGATGGAATCCAAGCTAAATTGGATCTTAGAAGTTTTAGAAGAACAAAGAACCAAGTGCTTAAATGAATATAATATCTTGGAATATTAGAGGGATGAACAAACCTGTTAAGTGGAGATTGATTAAATATTTGGAGATGACTCACAATTTTGACATTCTAGCCCTACAGGAGACTAAGATGTTGGAAGGCCCATTTTTGGAGACTTGTGGTAGGTACTGTAAAAAAAAATTGAGTTTCATTGTTAGTTTGATTGGCACCGTTGGGGGTATGGTAGTTATCTAGAATGAAGAAAGACTAAAAGGTAGGAAGCTTCTTAATAGAAATAACCATATGGTTGTGCTTTTTTAGGAATATAATTCCAAAAAGTTCTGGATCTTATCTAATATTTATGCCCCAAATATTAAAATTGAAAGGAAAAAACTATGGGCTGATCTCTCCAAATGTCACAATGTGATTAAAGGGATGGAATGGGTGATTTTGGGGGATTTTAACACCCCATTATATCCTAGGGAAAATAAGGGAGGAAATATTGATCTTACTAAAAGTATGGAAGACCTTCAATATTTATTTCCCTCAACAACCTTATGGATGTTGAGATAAGAGGGAGTAGATTTACCTAGTCTAACAAAAGAAAGAGTGACCAGTTGATTCAAGTTAAAATTGATAAAGCTCTGATCTCTTGGGGGTGGTTGAACAAATAAACGGGTTTGTTTTCCCTTCCCCGCATAGGATCTGATCACAACCTTATCCTCTTCTAGATCAAGGAAAAGGATAGGAGGAGAAACCCTTTCAGATTTGAGAAAATGTGGCTACAAGATGAGGATATTTTTGATTTCGTTAAGGGATGGTGGAATGTGAAAATCAAAGGAACAACTTTATTCAAAATTGTTAAAAATCTTGCTCATGTTAAAAAAATATGAAAGAATGGAATAAAAGGAGTTTTGGTAATATTTTTGAGAAAAAAAAGTCTTTGGCTAATGAGATTTCACTCCTACAGGGAGATCTAGAATTTTCTAGGGAAGGAAACTCTATGCTTACCCAAAAAAATGAGAAGGATTTACTTGCTGAGTATCATAACATCCTTCAGAAGGAGGAATTTCTATGGAAATAGAAATCTAGAGTTCTATAGCTCAAAGATGGTGACAAGAACATGAATTTATTTCATATGTCTACTCTCAAAAGGAGTAGCACTAATAGAATTATATGCATTAAAAATGAAGAGGGAGTTATGATCAATGATTCTAAGGAAATTCAACAAGAGGCTTGTTCTTTCTTAGCAGGCTTCTAGCCTTATCTAGAGATTCTAGTAGCTCAACGGAAGAGAATTTTCTAGATGTTATTCCCCATCTGATTACTGATGAAGACAATATCATGCTCACTAAAATCCCTTTTTTGGAATAAATTGAATTCATGATAAAATCCTTAAATCCTGATAAAGCTTCGGGACCAGATGGTTTCCCTACTTTCTTCTCCCAAAATTTCTGGGAGATTGTGAGGGATGGTATCTGAAATGCTATTCAACAATTATTTAAGAATAAAAGGATGCTTTAGGAGTTAAATAACACCTTTCTTGCTTTGATCCCAAAGAATCATGATCCATTGGAGTTTAAAAATTTTAGACCCATAAGCCTTTGCAACTGTGTTTACGAAATGTGCTCCAAAATTTTGGCTTTAAGAATTCATCTTGTGCTACCCTCGATAATATCTTAGTAGCAGGGAGGATTTTTTATGGAAGACAGATCCAAGATGGTATTGTCGCTATCTAGGAGACTCTCCATTCGGTGAAACAAAATAAGAAGGAATCCATGTTTATCAAGATTGATATGGAAAAAGCATATGATAGAGTTTCTTGGCCCTTCCTTCTAAAGATTCTTTCTAGGTTTGTCTTTGGAGAGGGCTTTAAGGAGATGATTCTCTCAGGTATATCCATAGCCAAGTTCTCAGTCCTCATTAATGGGACCTCTTATGGTTTTTTTAATAGCACGCGGGGTTTAAGACAAGGTGGTCCTATTTCTCCCTTTATTTTCATTATTATGGCTGAAACCCTTAGTAGAGCTCTAAATAAGGCTACAGAGGATGGTAGAATCAGAGATATTTCTCCTCCTATCAATTGTAACACAATTTCTCACTAGTATTTTGTTGATGATACTATGTTGGTTAGTGTTGCTTCTGTCTTAAAGGCCAAGGAATTCAAAAATATAATTATGGATTATGAGGAGGCATTTGATCAATTGATCAATTATGGGAAAAGCTCCATCTTCTTCATCAATATCCCTGAAAGAAGAAGCAAAAAAAATGTTGGTATTCTAGATTGTGCTTCTAAAACCCTCCCAACTTGGTATCTTGGGATGCTCATAGGGGTAGAAAAACCTAATAATGTTGAGTGGAATTTCTTAATTGATAGATTTCTAAAAAAACTTGAAGGATGAAAAGGGTTGTTGCTATCTCAAGCTGGCAAAGTTGTTCTTATCAAATGTTCGATTCAAAATTTACATGTTTATATGATGTCTATCTATAGGTTACCTTCTGAGGTTGCTAGAAAGATGGAAAGAATACAAAAAATATTTCTATGGAGTGGCTTTGAATCTAAAGATAGAATTCCTCTCATGGCCTAGGAAAAGGTCTGTGCCCCCATTAAACTTGGTGGTCTTGGTATCAAGGATTGGACCAAAATGAATAAAGCTCTGCTATCAAAAATGAGCTGGAAACTTATTAAGGAAGAGAGTGTTTGGACTAGTAAAATAAGAGGTAAATAATGGCCTAATCTATCTGCTAACAAATGGTGCTTCAACACCCAGAACTCTAATGGTTCCTCTTATTTCTGGAAGTCTTTAAATTGGGATAAACATGTTTTCTTTGAGGGATGAAAATGGTTAGTGGGAAATGGGTGAACCATTAATTTCTGGGAGGAAAATTGGTTGGAGGACCTTCCCCTTAAGGCTATTTATCCTAGGGTCTACAGAGATTCTATGACCAATTATGGGACCAAAGGCAAATATTTCTTCAATATAGATGATCCTTCGGGACAATCAAACACCATAGCTCTAGATCATTCTAACAACATTGATATTGCTTCTATTATAGTAGATTAAGAGGAGTTATTATTAATAAAGAGAATCCTGAAGAGGATAGTATTTACTAGTCAAATGAGGATAATGGTATCTTCTTGGTCAAAAATGCCTACAGATCTTTCTTTCCTGAGGGGGGAAAGGGAAAATTATAACTGGGGAAGTGTTTTGGTCAAAGAATTAATCCCCATGATTAATATGTTTTGGTGGTTGGTCATCCATGATAAGATTCTTACGGTTAACAATCTAAACAGGAAAAAATTCCACATGGTTAATAAATGTGTTTTATGTGAAACTGATTGTGAAGATACCTCTCACTTGTTCCTAAATGGCCCCTTTCTTGTCTTGGTCAGGAAAACCATTTTCAATCTTTTTTAAGTCAATTGGGTTTTTCCTGACTCCATAAAAAAGCTATGGACCCAATGGTCCACCCCTTTTAAGAGCCAATTTTTACATTTCTTATGGACCTTTTCTATTATTCATTTAGCTTGGGAGATGTGGAAGGAGAGAAATAGAAGAATATTCAAAGGCAAAAAAGAGCCTCCCAGCAAAATTGGAGCCCGTTGTGTATATTCCATCTTGGTTAATATCTTTAACCTAAACTCCTAAAAAATTCCTTTTTTCAAAATGAATCCAAATTTTCCTTGAAGTGGGGTTTGGGACCCACTACTTTTAGCCCCCTATTCTTAACCCCAGACTAAAAGTATGGGAGAAACCTTGCAAGGAGTGTTTAAAATTTAACTTTGATGGCACCTCCAAAGGAAATAGTCGTGCAGGCCGTGGTGGGGTCTTTCATGATTCTGAAGGAATTTTTACTCTAGAGTACCATCTCAATCTAGGAACTCAAACTAATAATGTTGCTGAGGATGATGGAGTCTTCTAGGGGCTATCTATAGCTCTTCAACACAATTTTGTCAATCTGGAGGTGGAAGGAGACTCCTTGAACATAATTAACACCATAAATGGGAAAGGATCCATCTTTATTTCCAGCCATAACTCTATTAAGAGTATTAAGGAAATGACCCCTTCATTTAATCTTATCTCCTTTAAACATGTTTATAGGGAGGAAAATTCTGTGGTGAACTTCTTTTCTAATATGGGGGTTAATGGTTTTGAGTTGACACTTATGAAGGAGGTGGAAATCCTTGATCCCAAGGTGCGGGAACACTTATTAAAATATATCAATGAACATGTATAAGTTCCTTTCATGTGGTGTTAATCTCATCGTGGTCATATGTCATAGGATTATTGTGCATTTATCCTTCAATAATGATAAGATCGGGAAGGATATCAGCTTGTGTTCATGGAGAGCTCTTATTGTTTCCCAGGTCTGTAGAAATTTCACTTCTTGGCATGTGAGTAATCTTCTAGTTTTCTAGATTTTGGGTCTTTTATGAGGAGGTTTTTGTTAACCTCGAAGGGGTCACACCAGATGCTATGGATCTGTTTGACAGTAAGGGATTTACACCCTTTCTAAAAAAATTCAAAGAGAATTATGAAAATATTAGCAAAGATTTTTCTAGCGCTTGGAAAGAAACCAAAAAAGGAGCATTTGTTGAAATGAAGGGGATCAGTATGGAGATCACTGTGGATTTAGTGGCCAAAGTGATGGGCATCCCTACTATGGGGAGGGAGGTCTAAAAACCTAAGAAGGAAGCCTCTGAAGAAATAAATATTTTCCTTAAAGGTAATGAGCATCTCACCTCCAATTTTGTTGCTTACCTTCAAATGTCTCTTCGTAATCCTTATGACGAGGTGGCTCTCCCCCTTATTCAATTTTTAACTCTAGAGGGTTGTCACAAGTGTATTTATGCCTACCACCTCCCTATGCTAAATCATTGTAGACAAGGACATGCTTTTAGTTTTCCCTACTTTCTTTTTCACTCCCTTTGTGCCTTTATTTCATAGTTCAAAATGAGAAGAATCTATGTCCCTCTCCATCAAGGATTTATCCTTGACCTTGTAAAAAGATCGGCTTTGGATATTGATGAAATTGGATCCATTACCAAGGCTCTAGAAGCTTATGCAGATGGCACTGAGTCAAAATTGGAGGATGAGGATTCAAGTGATGACACTGACTCTCAGGATGGGGACTCGGATGATGACCAGGATGGAGGTGGAGGTGGTGGCGGCCCAAAATCTTAAGGATTTGAAATCAAAGAAGGTTCCTTGAACTTCATCATACACCAAGGGTGAGTCTAGTAAACAGGAAGCTAAGACCCCTATCAATGTTCAATTGGAATAGCACTTTGAGGCTACGGGTCACGTCAGACCTGTAAAAGGGGAAAACCATTTGGCTAGGATGGCGGCGGATATTGAGGAACTCAAGGGTTATATGTGGATCACTAAGATCTCGGTTCAGTTTTTGTTTAATGAATGGCATAAGATGAAAGCGCGAGTGGAGGAAGTGGTCAACAACGGGCATGGTAGAGAGATTGAGGTTTTAAAGGCCAACTTTGGTTTCATAACCAAAGAGATGGATCATGTTTGAGATATCCTCCATAGCTACATGGAATGGAGTGTGGTCACTGTGAAATTGACTTTGCAATACCTTAAGACTCTGGGGCATCTCGCTAATGCCTACTATTTCATGGATAGTCAGGGCAGGAAGAGAAAGATGACCCCTGATGGTTTTGACTTGGGCACCTTAGCGGGTAATATTGATGCTTTGGCAAAGGAATGGGATAAGGTGATGGAGGGGCTTAAAAAATCCTATAAATGATCTGGGATGGGATGTTTTGGTTTTTTTATTGTCTTTGATCCGGGCTGTTACTTTCATCACTGTTGTTAGTTTCTCTATGTTTTTTTGTTGTTTGTTTTACTTCTCAAGCTTCGGAGAGCTCTTATTACTATGAAATGTTATATTTTTATTTTTTTTTATGTTGTAGTTGTGTAATTATCTACTCTCTTGGAGTGGTGTTGGTGTACGGAGTAGGTCCCCCTTAACCCTTTTTACCTCTTATCAAAAATAAAATTTCCTGAATATGACCTATGGTCATATTTAAATAACTTGAAGGGTAATGACCTTCTTAAGTGACAGGGCACACCCTGATTTAATTAGTTAGTTAATTAAATTAACCAACCACCTAATATAAATTTAATATTTAAATAATAAGAATATAGTTTATTCTATATTATTTAAATATAAAGTATATATTATGATACACTTAATATTATAGTTCTAACACTCCCCCTTAATATTAAGTGGGGATCCATATGCAATTTATCCTGAATCAAATTACTACCACATCTATCTAACGGTGACTTAATATATATATATTTTCTAAATAATGTATCACTTTTTCATCTCCCTTCATGGGAGTTTTGTATTCAATTTTACACCCACTAAAGAAAAAGGGAATCCCATGCACGTTGTCCTATCACCTAGTAGGTGTTGGGCACTCACCCAAGGCAGGTGGGGGTGCTGAGTCTCTCCTTTATGTGAGTTTAGTGGGAAACATCATCTATGATAGGAACTTAATGAGAGTGAGCGTAAATGATACATGCAATCATCATAGAGCTCAAAATGGACTTCTAGATCAGTGCAGTCATTCTAAACAGAAAGATACTTAACAAAGACTACAGGACTAAACCAAAACATAGAAAGGGAAATGTATAAGGATTCATATTCATTCCATAAACATACATGAAACAGAACTATAAAGATACATGTATAGAACAGAATCTTTAATAATCATATTAAAATAAGTTGGTAACCTCATTACATCCATTGGATCCATTACAAAACATCATAGTTTGGAAGACCAAAGTCATACATCATAACTAGATTTACATCCCTTAACTCTCAAAAATAAAATTACAATCCCAAGCCCCTTGATGCATCCTTCTCCTATATTTTCTTCTACCCAACCCAATATAACTCCTCACAACATTTCTGTAGAGCTTCTGCTCTTTATTGATCTACCATCCTTTACCTCATCTATGGGCACTTGTATTTATAGGCCTCTTGAACTGCCAAACTACCTTTCTGAGGCTTCAGATCTATCGCCAAGTGTCCCAATGTGGTCCTCCATGGGAGCATGCTCCTCTAGGTCTGAGCTCTCCACTCCTTGCCATGATGGTCTTCTAGAAGCTTCCAACACAGGGTATATTCCTTCCTAGGCCAACCTGTCACCAGGTTGGCACCTTATCCATTCATCATGCGTAGGTGGGTCACACTTTTCTCGTGTCCTGTTTGATACGCCAAATATGGCTAAGTCCCGAGACCTTGTTCTATCGGCACGTATCACGGGTCCTTCCAAAACCCTCCTAGAACCCTGCCTTGCGCGGCTTCTCCTTGCACGCCCACCCCTCAACTTAGGCCTTGTGCGCTCATGCACCTTTTTGTACTTAGTCAATATTTTAGGGGCCCAACATCACCCCACACTTTACCTATTCTCTGCCCTCGGGAACACTTCTTCAAAGAGAAGAAAAGAAGGAATTACAATAGACTTAACATCTTGGGAAAAGAATAAGGGAATGAAGAATTTGGGAAAGATGAAAGAATGGGGAAGTGTTGGCATTACTACAACAAGATAGGAAAATATCTTTGCAAGTCGGCCTCCAACTTGTTCTAGGCATCGAATTCATTTTGCGCTCTCTGGAAAAGGTCACCGACTAGGGCGCTTACCTCCTCAAAACCCAGTCCATCTCCTTGAGTGTTCATCATTTCAACCATTCCTTCCAATTCCTTGCCCACATCCTCAAGCGCATCCATCCTTCTTGTAATCTGTGGGTACAACTCCTTCAGCCAGTTTTTAATTGAACCTCATAAGGTTTCAATGGCTTTTGACTTCTTCTCAACCTCGGCTAGGATCCTCTCCCACTCCGCTCTGTTTCCTTTGTTCTTCTCTTGGAATTCCTTGAGCTCTACCTCGTGAGTGGCAACCAGAATACTCGCCACTCTATCTCTATCTGCGCAATTGTCATACACGGCCTCAGCAGTATGGGTAGCAATTTTCACATCAGCAAGAACTTTGCTGTACTCAACAATGATTGCTACAACCTTCAATTTGTCCTCCTTTTCCAGGTGCGCTGCTACTTCTTCCATGGATTCTAAGGCCAGAGGTTTCCTCTCCATGGTGAGGATGTGTGTTAAGTCTTCAAGGCACTCAAGGGAAGATCCATACTTTTACATGCGGGTGGTGCTAGGTCTGGATGCTTCAAAACAATGGCATCTGTGATGGATTCTACCTTCTTGTATACCTCACGTACCCTTTCCTTTTCTTCCCTTAGTTCACACTTTAGTTGCACACTAATTAGTTCCTCCTGCTTTAAGTCCTTGGTCCTTTCTTCTAGCTCTTCTTCCCTCTTTTCTAGCTCTACCTCTAGAAATTTTACCCTGTCATTCCTCCCAAATAACCTGGCTTCCAGTTCAACCGAGACCTTATTCAATGCATTACAGACTTGTTCATCCGAAAGATGTTGAGCGCTCACCAAGGGGTTGTCTCCTTTTGACTCAGGAATCTTCATTATTGCCCCTTGGCTTACCTCAAATTCTGGCTCGTCGATGTGGGACTCAATTTCCCAAGAAATCATTTTCCTCATTCGAGGGTATGCACCTTCTTCATCAAACAACTTCATTTCCAAGAGTTGATCTATTGGTACTGTGCTTTGGAAGTGCATGTGCAACACCTTGTTTGGATCATCAATATAGCTCATTCTTGGTCTCTGGATCTCCATGCACTTTCCTCCTGTGTGCGTTCCCTTAGGAACAATTACCGTTAGACTGGGGCCTCCACGCTGCCGTGATCTTTTCCTACGCTTTCTTCCTTATCTTCATTCATCACTATTTCAGTGCTGCACTCCAACTCTTGTTCTACCAAGGCTTCAATGATTTTCATTGCTTCTCTTTCTGCCACCTCTTGTTTATCTACTCCTGTGTGAGGCTTGGAGTCCTCTGATCCTTCATGCTAACCTCTTCACTTCCTCCCATGTCCTAGGTACCCTCCTCCTCCTGGCTGCCCTTCCTTCACATAAAGAAATAGTCATTCTTCTCCTCTTCACCTTCTTCTCCCGAATCGTGCACACTGAAAACAAGTGGTTCTTGGTCTCCTTCAGGTTCATCTTCTTCATCATCATCCCTCTCACCCCTGTAGTTCTCCAAGCTCTCTGTGTCCTCTGAATCAACCTCCTTTATCACCTTCTATTTCTTCCTAACTGGGGGATTCTAGTATAGGGGATTCTGGCTCTTTCTTCTTCCTCCTCTGGTGATTTCTCCTCTGCGATAGGATTTTCTTGTTCTGGCACCCTCTCTTTAACTAGGGACCTCTTCTTGCACGTGTGTAAGTACTAGTTCTATTGCTTGTTCCTAGGGCGCCCACCATTTGTGTACCTTGGACACTTGGTGCCTTTTTCTTTATCTCTCATGTCTCCTTTTTCTTGGACATGGTCTTCTTTCTACCTGTTGGGTCTTCAGGTATAGATATCTCATTTTCAAGATAAGTGCCCTTCTTAAACATGGGCCTTATGTGATGGTATACACACTTCGTGGACCTCCCTGTAATGGGTAGATTCAAAGGCCTCACCATCTAAACTTCATGGGATACGTACTTTTCCATGTACGCATACTTGTTGGGGTAGACCAACATCCTGCGCATCTCCTTGTGGTCCTGATCCATATTTCCAAGGTCAAACTTCAATTTATTGGATTCCTTGTATCTGTTTACTCCCACCTAGAAGTACTGAGCAGTGAAGGAAAATGGAAGTTTACACCATGGGCTCATGTTTTCATCAACCAAATCAAATCTACCAATGCAAAAATGTTGGTAAACTACGAATTTGACTTCTCCATCTGTGAGCGCTGGTAGTTGTTCTGGGATCCTCCACTCTACCCCGAATGCATTCCTCAAGTGCATATACCACTTCTCAAGATGTGCCTTGTGAACAGCCGTCATGCTATCACAAGTGTATTTTTCAAATCTCTTTACGGGCGAGGGGTCTTTCCTCTTGGGTACTCCCAAATGAACTTACCTACCGAATCTGGCACTCCAATCTCTGAAAACACAATAGTTAAGAGGACATTTCTAAAAATTATCTTGTCACCTTCCTACCTATTGGTGATGACCTCATCCATGATGTACGTGGACAAGTTATAGATGGAACCCTCTGATATACTTCTGTAAACATTGAGCCATGACTTGTTCACTTGTGTCCACCTCTCTTGGTCATTAAGTTTGGTTACCAGGTGCGTGGCCATTCTCATCATCGGGTCTTGGATATCTGCAATATCAAAGTACCTCGACCCCTTCTTGTATGCATATGTGGTGACGGTTTCTTTTATGGCTTCTTTGTCGCATAGGTCATCCTTTATATCTTTCTCCTTCACATATGATACCTTTGAATTTTGAAATCAGCTGAGGGGTTATGCACATCTTGCACCCTGTGAAGTGAAAGTGATGTTTGTGTATGTGTGACATCAGCCACTGATAGAGGTGCTCAAGATTCCCAAAGTAGGGAAACTCATAGAGTTGCAACAATCCCACCTTCTCCAACTTCACTTTTACTTCGTCTCTATAAATGGGTAACCCTTCTGGTGTCCTCTTGTTTTTCAGGCGCACTAACTCCAACGCCATTTATTTTTCAGTCACATTTGTGTGATGGTTATAATCACTTACTGTCATGTTTCTTAAATGGGATTCCCACTCTTTTCCAAGAAAAACCCCATCTGGGTACTGCATTTCTGCATGCCATTCTTCATTGGTACTTGTGGTAGTTTCTTGTTGTTTTCCCTTGCCCTTGCCTTTTCCCTTCTTAGGTGTTACAACTAGTTTCTTGGGTGCCATTGTGTAGGTTATCTTTACACTTCAACTTCTCTTTCTCTACTTCTCTACCCTTTCCAAGCTTAGATCTCAAACTTGTGAAGAAAATCCTTTTCAACCCATGCCCTAGCTATCAAACCCTCACTAGAATATCCCTTTCACAAGACCATGCTTCTCCACAACTCTCTCTACGCCCATGAACTACTTCCCTCCTAGTTTGCAGATCCAAACTAGTCACTCACGGTTAAATTTTTCAAATTTTTCTTCACACAGATCAATTTTGGAAACCCTAGTTTGCAAAATCTCTTTCTTCTTCATTTTTTCAATATGAATAATGAAATGTCCAACCTTCTATTTATAGTTTTTTATACTTTTTAACATTAAATGCTACCTCACCTACCACCATACTTCAACACCTAATGCGGAATTTTCAACAAAACCTAACTTTAGCACCTTAACTCACATGCCCAACCTTGCATGGACAATCCCCCAACCTTCTGGTGTGTAACCAATCCATCTTGATAGGAGACTCTTACGTGCGTGTCACCAGCACCGAAGGTACTTCCATCATGATTTTTACTCTCGCCTACCTCATGTTTCTTTTGTGCTTCTTCCTCTCTTGTACGTGGATCCACAATGTAGCATTACCCTGACACCAACCATCCTTTTTCACCTTTCCTTCCATGCACTTTCTTCCCCAAGGCCATCCAACCGGGATTTCCAATGCAATCCTTCCTGGCACTTCACACTTTGTAATTTCTTCCACCTTACTCCACCCCACACTAAAATGATGTGCGGTCCTCTGCGCATTCACAACCTTCAAAAAGTAATGAGGTTACCAGCACCCAAGGCACAACACAAAACAACAACGAGAAAGGGAAACACAAGAAAAAGAAAAATGCATTAAAGGAAATCCTAAACTAACTGGCAACACTACCTTATTTACAAACACCAAGAAGACTTATTTATAGTAGGGCTTCAACCTACTCCCATTCAAGTGTCCTGGTAATCTTGTCCCATCTAGCGCTTGTAACTGGCATGCACCTGAATCAAGGATGTACGAGATGATGTAGGGACCCAACCAATGGACTTTTAATTTCCCAGGATGGTGCAGAAACTTGGAATCATATAGTGACACCATCTTCCCAACCTCAAATTTTTTGTTCTTAATGTGATGATCATGCCATGCCTTTTGTTTTTCTTTTTCAGTCTTCTGGCTCCACCTGGCAAGTGATCATATTTCATCCAATTGCATTAACTTGTCAATTCTTTCTTCCAGCACTTGTTCATCTCCAATCCTCTTATGCATGCTATACGCAGAGAAGGTGACATGAATTCAAATGGTAGGAAATCCTCCATGCCAAACACTAATTGAAATGGTGTGGCCTTATTTAACCTCTTGTAGATTGTCCTATATGCCCAAAGAACGGTCTGATACATTTTTCATCCCAATCTTGTCTACCAACATCACAAATTTTTGTTAGGGTATGACTTAGTATTTTGTTAAATGCCTCCTGTGGTTCCATTTTCTTGTGGATGGTAAGGGGTAGTCTTGTGATGAGCCACCATGAATTCTGCTAACAAAATCCTTACTGTCTCATTCAAGAAATGTGTACCCCTATCACTAGTCAAACTCAAAGGGCATCCATACCTTGTAATAATGTTTTCCCATAGGAACCTTGCTGTAGTAGCTATTGTACAATCCTTAGTAGGTGTTACTTCTACCCACCTTGTCAAGTAATATGTGCAAGTGATTATATACCATGATCTAGTCCTACGCATGGCTGGTGCAATAGGGCCTACAAAGTCTATAGCCCACTTTTTGAATGGCTCAGTGCTGGGAATAGGGTGCAAAGGCATTTCATCTCTTCACCCTAGTTTGCCAATGTGCTGACAATGGTCACACGCCTTGCAATATTCCTTGCAGTCTTGATATAGGGTCTCCCACCATAATCATAGCCATTAATATCTTGTGTGTAGTGGCGTCACCTGCATAGTGTCCACCTGCACTACCTCCGTGTGCCTCTTCTATTATGGCTAGGTGCTCATGTTCTAACACACACCAGTGTAGAATCTCATCATGTCCTAATTTGTATAAATCCCCACTAATCAACATGTAGGGTGTGGAGTGTATAGCTAAATGATTTTTATCCAATGCCTTCATCCCTTTTGGTGTTACACCTGTCTTGAGAAATACTACAATATCTTCCAAATCTGAGGGTGTGCACCGCAACCTAAACAGTTGCGCATCTGGCATAGTCTCTTCAATGCTCTGCATGTCCTCTCCTGAATCAATCCTAGACAAATGATCAGGTCTAGAATTACTTTTACCTAGTTTGACAACTACCGTGAACTCGAATTCTTGGAACAATAGTACCCATCGACATATGTGCCCTTGCAGAATGGGCTTGTTCACTAAATATTTCAATGCCATATGGTCAGTGTAAAATATAAAAGGGGTTGCTAGCAAATACTGTCTGAACTTGTGAAGCACGTAGATCATTGACAATGCCTCGTGCTCAGTTGTAGTATAATTCTACTCCGCTGGTGTCAACTTCCTGCTTGCAAAGCACAAAGGATGATCAACAATCCCTTCACCAGGCTGTGCAAGTACTACTCCAATGGTAGTTCCTGAGGCATCAACATGAACATGGAAGGGCTTATCCCAAGAGGGGAATCGTAGTATGGGTGTGGTGACAAGCCTATCCTTTAAAGTGTCAAATGCCTTCTGCTGCGCCTCTCCCCAATGGAAGGCACTCTTGTGTCTAAGTAACTTTTCTAAAGGTGTGGCGATCTTGGCATATCCCTTGATGAACTTCCTATAGTAACCCATGTGTCTGAGGAATCCACGCACTGTGCTTTGACTAGTAGGCTCCCCAATCCCACAATTACTACAACTTTGGCGGGATCTACTAGTAAGCCCTCCCTACATATGATGTGCCCCAATAATGTTCCAAATGGGGTAGAAAAAGACACATTTCTTAATGTTGAGGGATATCCTCAACTTTTGACACCTTTCAAACATCAACCTTAAGTTGTCACAATGGTCCTTCACTAACCCATATATTGTCCAATCATCTAGGTAGACTTGAAGAAATTTATGGATGAAATCCTGGAAAGCTTGCACCACAATGATGGAGAACACAACAGGCACATTCTTCAACCCAAAAGGCATGACCTTATATGTAAAACTTCCCCACTCAGTGGCAAAATTCATCTTCCTCTGGTCCTCCTTTTGCGATACTTACCTGGTGATAGCCCAAGAATCCATCTGTGAAAGAGTAGACCTCACGTCTTACCACTCCCTCTAATATTTCTTCAATAAATGGGGTTAGAAAAGGATCAATGATACACACTGCATACAAGTCCCTGTAATCAACATAGATCCTTATCCTTCTGTCCTTTTTTATACTAATCACCATTGGACTTATCCACTCTGACTCTTCAATAGCTTCAATGATGCCTGATGCTATCATCTTATCTATTTCTTCCTTGACCTTCATGTGTAGGTTAGGATTCATTTGGTATGGTCTCTTCCAGATCAGGCATGCACCCTCCTTCAACTTAATTCTCATTTCCCCAAGGAATGGTGGACACCTTTGAGTTAATGATACCCACGTGGGAATAAATCCTCAAACTCACGTAAAATATCAATGATCTTGGAGACTTCCCTCTCTGACCAATAGTCTTCGATGATAGCCTCTTTAGGCTCTTCTTCTGAGCTGATGTTAACCTTCTTTGTCTTTAAAGGTTCATGATAGGCACGTGCCCATTCATCAACACTATCTAACACCTCACGTGCATCCCTACAGAATGGTCAACATCTATGTTTTCTACTTCTTCCCCATCAATTATATAAACCATCTTTCCTCTTTTTCTTTTTCCACACACGCGTGCTCAAGTTAGACCTCTTCTGGTTATGTCTCCTCAAAGTGGGCCTCCAAGCCAAGTTCACTTAGCAAGTCTAGTAGCCTATCTTCCACCATGGCACTATCCCCAATGGTAAGGTGCTTGACAACCTGCAATGCCTTATCCACCAAGGGTTTTGTACTCTGATACTCAAATGTTTGAATGAGATCAGCTGCTAATTATTTGCCAATTCCCTATCTGGCAGTGTGTCTCAGTGTGAATATACCATGTGCACGTGCACAACCTTGTAGGGTGGAGTATAACTTGTGAACCCATAATGAAGGTGGTAATGCTTCTGTGCTTCCCATTTAGGTTGTCTCACATGCTTGGATATGGAAGGAAGTGACCTCTTTACCATGGTAGTCTTTTATAGCTGTGGGCGCGTTGCTCCTACAAAACCTTATAGAGAAGGCAATTCTCACCTTGCGCCATTCCAAGAGGTTATCCCGATGTGTTTCCCACCAGTGCGCAACAGTTTCGAGTAGGTTGTAATTGAGCATTTCTCTTCTTTCCTTTTCATTTCTCCAATGGGCCTCCATTTCTTGCAAGAAATATTCTAGATTAGCCCCTCCCAAGTAACTTGGTAGTTTTCTTCCTCCCAGGCACCATACTATATGCACCTTTGTCACCTTGGTTACCGATCCTCTTAAATGTCATCTAATCGTCTCATAGGTCCTGTGTGCCTAATTATCACATGCTATACTAGTGGTGTCACTTAAGGATTGAGCATCCTCAAACCAGATAACTCCCTCTATGGGATGAATTATCTCTAGATCCCTGATTGAGCACACATATATTCTATCCAGGACCTCTTCTCCCAGGGGTTCAGTATAGGGTGTTGATTTTCCATCAGCCAAGGGGTATGATGACCCATTCCTCCTCATTCTCAAATCTTATGTATCCCTTGTTGAACCGAAGATCCGCATTGTTCTTATAGCACCATGGGTGCCCAAGTAATGCTAGGAAATTGTCTACCTCAGTGAGCGCCAAGACTTTGAAGTCCCTAGTAAACTTAGCCCCCTGAATGGTGATAGTTGCATCCTTTAAGACACTAATGGGAATTTCCTTCATTTTTTTCGCCATATATAACACATTCAAAGATGGTTGTAATGTAGGTCTTCCCATCTGATGTCATGCATCCAAGGTGAGAACATTGACCTCCACACCTATGTCAATGAGGATATTACTAAGGAGCCATCCATCCATGACTGCATTTAATGTGATCTCCTTATCATAGTCAAGGCTGTGAGGGGGAAGGTTTGCATGCAAGACCTACCTCTCGTGCCCTTCTCCGACATGTGGTACCTTCTCTCTCAACCATGCTCCTAGTAGGGGAATAATATTCTCTTGCCTTAGCATTTTACATACTTCCTTGACCTCATCTAGGTCATCCTTTGGCACCTCGACCTTCCTTCTTTACTTCTCCCTCTTGAACTGCTCCTTTAGACACTGTATTTCTCCTTGTAAACTCTGAATGACATCCATGGTTTCTTGGTATACCTCCTTTTGATGCGTAGGGTCTGGGTACTTCCCATGTACTACTTCTTCCCTTGAAACTAGGTTCTTGTGCCTTGGTATTTCCTTTATGCACGTGGCCTCTACTCTTGTTGTTACCATAATAGGTTCCAAGCCTACATCACATGTCACCCATGACATCTATTATGTGTCATCCTTCTTAATGCTTACCATTGCAGTGCCCTTATCTTTCCAGTGTTGTTGACTCATGTGCTCAAACAACTCAAGGCACTCCTCATACTTGTGCTTCTTCCTGCACCATGAGCACTACAATAAGTATGGACACTCTCATTTATAATGTTCTATGGATACACAATTATAACATGTTCCTCATGGGAACTCACTCCTTCCTCATCTTTGGTTACCATGACCATGGAATCCTCTATAAAATCCCCTTCCATGTGCAGCTCCATCTACATGCTCCTCATAACAGTGATCATCACCCTTAGAACCACTTGTAAGGCCAGTTTGGCACACACCAAGATCAATAACATCATGAATCTAGTCAATCAACCTATAATCTTTTATGTCATGCAATATGGATGTACAGATTTTGGAATAACAAGATACATTTTTATAGGATTACATGTTGTAGTAGAGGGCACCTATTTGCATCATTGTTCCCATAAAAAAAATTTCACAATCCACTGCTATAGTGCATAGCGACTTCCTAGGGAAGTTATCCTTGACATGCCCCTGTAATTCACAATCTGTACACCATATACCACTGCGAGTCTCATGGGATGAGTTTCACAGACAACTTCTCCTAGTTGTTTAGCCATCGAAGTGATTTCAGCTTCCAAAAATGGGCTAACACCAATGTCAATACTTCTAAAAAATTTAGCACGCAAAGTAACTTCCAATCCCTCGTGCAGGTCTGTGAAATTCTTATGAGATAATACCCTTCTAAATGGTGTTATCAACCCTCTAAAAAACCATTGAGCATGTTGTGAAGGGTTAATGTCATAGGACAAAATTTGACAGGAGGGTTTTGAACTGTGCATCATAATCCCACACACTCTATGCCATTCCCTATTAGATCTCCTTGAGAGAGATGATGCTCTTCTTCTCAAACTCAAGGATGTGGAATTTTGCTAGGAAGGCATTTTTCAATTTAGTGTAATCTACCACCGTCTGATGGGGATCATACTTTCTATACTAGTTATGCACGCACCCTTGCAATGTTGTTGCAAATTGACTGGCCTTCCACTCTAGGGTTGTGATCCCCTTCATGCACCATAGCAACTCACACTTGTGAACATGCTCTACAACATCTTCAATACCTCTATAATATGGAAAATGTAAAGACATCTCAAAGAAGACTTGAGGAGGTGGCTAAGGCCCTTGTCCTCCTGATCTAATTCCTTGACTTCCTCTGGTGTTTCCTCCTCTACCGGATCCACTAGATCCACTAGGTTTTTTTCTCCTAGTCCCTCTAGTTCCACCTCCAGATCCTCTTGCAGCTAGTAGTGGGCCTGAAGTGGTCATGCCTAACATTCCCAATGTCCTACTAAAGTACATGCTAATGGTCTGTGAGATCATCCCACTACCGATAGTATACCTTGTGCTAGTCCCAGACACGAGACTGAAGGCTTTTGTATATGCATTTGCCCAAAAATCCTCCAAACACTAGAATGGTATGTGTAGCTAGAGAAGTCCCAAACAAGAAATTGTATCTTCTAGGTGTAGATCTGTCACCTCCACCATTACTAACTAGGTTAATGATACTTCTCCCTTGATCTGGAAAACCAACTACCAGGGCTTGGTCACTAGGTGGGTTCAGATGTGCATGCCAAAGAATATTCTCTCTCCATGTGATGAATTCTAATTAGAAGCCAAAGGGGTCTACCTCATACACTTGCCAAGATGGTGTAAAAAATACTACTCAGGTTTCACATCCTCTGCGTGAACCTCAAATGCTTCTTGTAATGTCTACCTCCATATATCCATCACATTTGTAACCTCACGTTGTCTTGCAATCTCCCTTTCACATGATTCACTATACTTGAGTCATCTCTCCTCCCTTTATTTCTCAGTCGCAATGTCTGCCATCTTCCTCAACCCTAGCTTCCTCAACCAATGCTCAGGAAGGTTTAGCTAGACATAAAAAATGCCTATAAAGATCAAGGTAACAATCAAGATCTTCATTTCTAGAGGAATAGCATGTAGAAATGACCCTCTGAGCTTCCTTAAAAATTCAAACTCAGCAACTTCTACACAAGAGTATGTAGAATTATCATACTCCAGATTGTAGCTAGCTAGTACTCCTTTCCACTAACGATCTAAAACACGAGTCCAAATCAGATTTGAATCTTACAGCCTCTGGTACTCTTCTTGGGTCCACGTGCATGATCTATAATACCAGCTTGATCTAGATGCATATGTTGAGATCCATTCATACAACTCTACTGGGAAGAAACGGAAAAAAATTTCATATAACTCATGGTAGAAGTTCTCTTCTACCCATCTACGTGCATCAAACTTAGGTTGAGTGCTGAATCTCTAAGAAAAATTTTCCTTCGTGCTCTTAAACCATGTTTCAACACCTTCTAAGGTTAAACACTCTGTCATCACTCATTACACATATCATGATGTATTCCATTCCTCACTGTAACTCCGAAAAGAGGGTCCTAGCAATGGAATCAAAATGTAGTCATTTTTACACCCACTAAATAATAAGGGAATCCCATGCATGCCAACCTATCACCCAGTGGGCACTGGGCACTCACTCAAGGCACGTGCAGGCACCAAGTATCTCCTTTATGTGAGTTTAGTGGGAAACATCTTCTATGAAAGGAACTTAAGGAGAGTGAGTGGAAACGAGACATGCAATCACCATAGAGCTCAAATTGGCTTCTAGATTAATTTAGTCATTCCATATAGAAAGATACTTAACAGATTATAGGATTGAACCAAAATAGAAAGGAAAATGCATAAGGATTCATACTCATTTCATAAACATACATGAAACATAACTATGAAGATATGTGTATGGACCAGGTTCATTAATGATCATATTCAAATAAGTTGGTAAAATCATTACATCCATTAGATTCATTACAAAACATCACAGTATGATAGACCAAAGTCATACATTATAACTAGATTTACATCCCTTAGCTCTCAAGAATAAAATTTACAATCCCAAGCCCCTTGATGAATCCTTCTCCTATATTTTATCTACCCATCCCAATAAAACTCCTCATGCATTTCTATAGAGCTCCACTCTCTATTGATCTATATCCTTTTCCTTTTATGGGTGCTTGTATTTATAGGCCTCTTGAACTGCCAACTCACCTTTTTGAGGCTTCAGATCCATCGCCAAATGTCCCAATGTGGTCCTCCATGGGATCATGCTCCTCTAGGCCTAATCTCTCCACTCCTTGCCATGATGGTCTTCTAGAAGCTTTCAATGTAGGGTATATTCCTTCTTAGGCCAACCTATCACCAGGCTAGTACCTTATCCATTCATCATGCGCAGGCGGGTCATGCTTTTCTCATGTCTTACCTGATACGCCAAATATGGCTAAGTCTCGAGACCTTGTTCTTTCGGCGTGTATCACGGGTCCTTCTAAAACCCTCCTAGAACCCTGCCTTGTGCACCTTATCCTTACATGCCCACCCATCAACTTAGGCCTTGTGCGCTAATGCACCTTTTTGGACTTAGTCAATATTTTAGGGGCCCAACAAGTTTTCATAAGCTCTAGAATTAATTTAATAATTTTTGACAAATGCGTACCCATGTGCATCGATTCTAATTGATCCCAAGCCTCACTCAGACTTTCTTGATTCTCGATATGAATTAGAAAATCATTATTTACACTTCACAAAATAATATACATCACTTCTTGTACTTTCTGTTGATATGTAGTGACATTATCAACAGTTGCATATCTTCTAGTAGGAGATCTCTCAGTTCCATTCACAACTGCCCATAATTTGCAAGCCATGACTTTTGTCTTTAATCGAATCTTCCAAATGTTGTAGTTGTTTCCATTCAACATCTGAGATTTATCAATTGAAAATTGATTAGACCCCATTTTTGCGTAAAATAGAAATGAAAAATATTTTACTAAAAAGGATTAAAATAAGGGTTTTATATAAATTTCCCCTATCATATTTTAATACTTGTAACCGAAATACAATCAATTTACTCCAAAAAAGTAGGTCACGTTAATTGAATAATATATACATGAATATGTTAGAATGATATAAAAAAATTAAATTGAAATCTAAGTGAAAAAAAAAATTAGTTTTGTAACAAAATGACAACAAAAAGATTGTCGTCGTATCATATCATTTTTAAATAAAAATGATAATTTAAATATTTTTACGAAAATAATTTTTTAGAATTTATCTATATTTTTTAACAAATAAACAATTTAATTATATATACATTTTCCAAAAAAAATTGGAGCTCTTACTCCTTTAGGTAGGATTTTTCTGTCAACTCGGCGAGTTGTTTTCACCAAGCTATCAATACCAATGTTATACCATTTAATTTCTAAATTAATGCAATGCAATTTAACCAACCAAGCCACATATATTCCAGCTGAGCTATATAAATACTGCGACCAAGATGCACAAGAGGACCATGAATGTAACCGCGGCCGAGCCGCTCACTATGAGCTACGCCTGTGATGGATTTTAACAAAATAGGGTGGTGTGACCATAGTCACACCACCAAAACTATGTGGAGAGGCTTATAAAGCCTTCCACTTGAGTGTGTCATCCCCAATGTGGGACTAAACCCACTGCAAAGAGAGAGGGGGGTTGCTAGTAGGTCACTGGAGCAAGTGGTAGATAGGATGTGGGCCCCCGTGAGGGACACACAGTAGGAAAATCGGAGGCCTCACTAAGTGAGCAGGTTGTGCCATGTGGTACTAAACAAAGAGGGGGTGATTTGGAGGGGGATGCCCCCATATAATTGCAAAAAAAAATTAATATATATTTTGTTTAATATATGTGTGGCCGGTTTAGTTTTAGGTTTACATAATTTTTTATTTAGGTTTATATAAACCATAGCTTGTATTTATTTTTTATATATATTTATATTGTATTTTCTATAAAATATGAAGATTTTATAAAAATTGTACAACTATTATAGTTTGTATTTAAAATATAGGTGAAAATAATTTACAAAGACCCTATGCAAGATATGGAATAGGGGTTCAGAGTTCACAGTGAAAAAAAATGTAAAAATATATGTATTACTAGGTGACAAGGATTTTACTTGATCAATGAAAAAATTTAAAAGGACTTATTTTCTCGAATCTTATCTCCCTGTGTAAACTTCAGTTTCACTTTGAATTTTTTACTTCCCCTTTTTTATTTTCTTCAATCCCTTACACACAATATAAAACTATATAAAATATTACAAAAAAATTATAACCCTTACCTTATTTTTCAAGGCCTTGTAATTCCTGAAATTGAATTTTTCACGCGCAATTGAAATTCCAAATACCTTTTCACATGTGCAACCAACATCAAAACCAACCATATGGAGAGGGAAGGGGTGGGTTAAATAACATTACAAATAATTTAACTACCTAATTGCTAACCATTACAGCCTTTGGTTATTTAGGATTAATTTAATTTATTAATCCTGCTCTGGTACCATGTCAGGATGAAGGGTGAAAAGTATATTCACTAAGTCAATTAAATGTAAAGTTAAACATTATAACATAAATGTAAATGTAACTATACAACATAAATAAATTAAATAACACAAAGAACACAGAACACCGCATATAATGCAGAAAACCCCTAAATGGGTAAAAACCACAGAGAATAAATCCACTACTGAGAAAATTTTACATTCACTAGTCCAGTAACTCCCTCCTTACTTATATTCCCTTTTTTTACCATGATTTACCTTCATATTCAACATTTGAATATTATTATGTGATTTGATAATCAATGTCTTGAATATGACCTATGGTCATATTTAAATAACTTGAAGGGTTATGACCTTCTTAAGTGACGAGGCACACCTCAATTTAATTATTTAGTTAATTAAAATTAACCAACCACATAATATAAAGTTTATATTTAAATAATACTAATATAGTTTATTCTATATTATTTAAATATAAACTATATATTGTGATACACTTAATATTATAGTTCTAACAAACTCTTGGCTTCATCATTCAAAGGAAAATCTCTTCAATGGCATAAGAATTTGAGACCATCCAAAATTCACAATTGGGATGAACTCGGCACTGCCTTGTGCAATCATTTTGAGGATAATTCAGATCACGTGTCTTTGGTAGAGAAGCTAACAACAACAAAGAGAACCCCTAACGACCAGTTGACTTATTTTAACATCATATTTCAAAGGATTTGGGAGTGAATTCCTCAAGTGGTAATACCTATACCCCAACATGCATTTCACTATTATCTAAAGGCTTTGAATAGTTATATTTCAGTTATGATTTAGTGTATGGAGGCTAGAACATTATCAGGTGCTTATGACATTGCTATTAGGGTTAAGAATAGTCTTATCTAGGATGGGAAACTTTCTCCTAGACCTCCAATGTCCATATTACCAAAGATAGAAGCACCTACTTCTCATCAAAATCTTGAATTAGCTCCTATTCCAACCCCAAGAAATCAAATTTCTATTCAAGCATCTGCTTCCTCAAGTACCTCAATTGAGTTACATGAAGTGGTGAAACAATTGCAAAATTTTGGGAGTGATTTGGTATCCATAAAGAGGCAAAAATCCCAAATTTTAAGACCTTACCATCCTCCATACCAACCTAATAAGTCCCCTTACCAACCAAACAAGCCATCATTCCAAGCTACTCCCCAAAAATCAGAATCAATTTCCTCCTGCAAGACCATTTCAATCATATAATCTGAACATGGTTAGCTCATCTCAAGCTTTGGTTCTTGTTCAAGATTATGAGTGGTGCTTCACTTGTCATCTTCCACATAGCCAAACAACATGCCCCAATGGAATTTTGAACCAAGTTTTGATGGTGAAAATTGCACTTGTTACTCAAGATACATCCTCAGAGGAAATTTAGTAACAGATAGTCACTCAGGAGACACTGCCAAGGCACACTTCACTTGTGAATTCGAAAATGGATGAATTTTGTCGAATAAATCAGAACTTTCCTCAAGGTGTGGCTACCAATACTATATCTAAGAAGATGGCTATAGAAGAGGGGAAATCAGAAAATGTATGTCCTTCTCAACCTTCTTTTACACACCAAGGAGTTGGTAATTCAAACATAGCTCCAAATGTGTAAAATCAGTCTAAAGGACCCCCCATATTAGCTCAATTGCAAGAAAAGGTTATTATAGGTAAGGTATAGTAGAAGGATAATTCATCTCCTTTCAACATCCTTGAACAGATGAAGAAAAAAATGTAAGTATCTCAATGTGGGAATCATTGGTGATCCCAGGACAAAGAGATCTATTACAAGTAGTTATGGCCAATCTATTTATCCTAACTAAGTCATCTAAGGTTGTTCTTACTAATGAAATGTAATAAAAGGAGGATCAACCAAGAAATAACATAAACCCTCCACCTTTTCATGTCTCTCTAATCATTAGAAATCATTTAGAGCACAATTGTATGATTGACTCCAAAGCATGCAGTTTTGTCATGCCTAAACAAATTACGGACCAGCTAGGCTTCAAATGTGAATCACTTTCTACAGGATTAGTACAGCTAAATGGACTAGTAGTGGGGATTTTTGGGGTTATAAAAGGTGTAATCATCACACTTCATGCATGCCCTAACTTTTGGGTTCTTAAATATATCTTCATACTTAATTTGCCTCCATTATTCACTCTATGGCTCTCTAGGGACTTCACTGCCAAAATTGGAGGATATCTATCAGTTAATTGGTTGCATATGCTCTTCAGGACCAGGAATGACACTAAGGCTACCATTAAATCTGAACCTATTGTCACATATCATATAAAACCTTATATGCCTAGCCCCATCAATGCTATTTATACCATATTTGATCAAGAATATTTTCTAAATACTCAAGAAATAAATATATAGATTGAAGGCATTCTTGACTTACTACTTGATGAATGGGAAAATGAATACTATGGTTTTGAACCATATCAGTAGGTGGAAGAGACTGGACTTGGTATTTACTGTCTGCATGAGGAAAATTCACCCTTGCCTAGCATTGTGAAAATAAAGGATCCAGAGGAAAATGGTATTCGTAAAATCTTCTTTAATAGATCAGGAAGCAGATAAGGAGTAGGAAGAGGTGTAGTCTTTATGTCTCCTATCAGTATGAAATACTACTCCTCTTTTAGATTTTGATTTAGTTGTTCCAAAAACACATCGGAATATGAATCCCTTATCAATGGCCTTATATGGGAAAGGAAAAATAACATCAATAAATGATCTGAAAATGGTACTAATTTTTTCACTTTACTTTCAAAATTTCCAAATTCTTAACTTTGACAGATTTAAAATTGATCAAGAGTACTTTTAGAACCAATTTTGGGTGTTTTGAAACCCCAATTTCACAACTCTTTCTTAATGATCAATTAATGAATTAAAATTCAACTTTTGTAATCAAATTCAAATAATAAGAATCCTTAAATCTAATCACAAGATAAATCTTACAATGCACTCAATCTTATATTAAATCCCAAAATTGAAATGTGCATACAATTGCCTGTTGTGGGTTATGGATACATAAAGATTGACTTCAATCCAATTTAACCAGTTATGTGATTGCTTTATCAATTAATCAAATAAACTAATTTAAATGTTTTATCTAATCAAAAGCTTCCAAAAACTGCAAATGAACACCACAAAATCCAGATTGATAATAGAGTTCACCTGAAGGATACATCTCTAGATTCTCGAAAAGAGAATCATTCTATTCAACATCCAATGAAGTAAAATAAACCCTTCAATAATGAATAATATACCTTTATACCTGCATATGAGCTGATCTATGACTCAAGGAAATCTAAACAATACCAGAAACTACTCCAAGATCGATCTGTGGCTCCTACAATGCTTCCACAATGCTTTTCATGTGCAAATGTGACCTTTAAACACCTAAAAAATAAAATATATAGCACTTCACAGAAAAAATAATACCATCATTTTCTTCTACTCTAAATTTTGAGAAACTTTTCTTTTTACACCAAGTCTTGAAAGTGCCTCTAAGTGCCTCAAACATAGGATGAATGTCTACTACCATGTTCACTAGTTACACAGTTTGTTCACTATCTGTGTTTAAATGCCAACGAGCTCATGTTTTCATCCCCTCTAGGTGAGTCGATGAGCTCGAGGGTCTTATTTAGGTGGGTTGGGTGTTCAAATCATGCCTCCATTTTAAAAGGAACGATAACTAGATCATACCAAGCCAAGAACACATATGCTAATCAAACACCATGATCAATAAGATGAAATCAATTCACCATAATAACTTTACATAAAACCTTTGTAAACAAATGAGCAGCAATATCATATATTATTATGGAACTCAATGAAATACAATGAGAATGGGCCTTTCTTATATATGCAAGGAATAACAATCTAAGAACTAGTTAAGGTCATAGATCAAGCCATAAATCATGGAAAGAACTAGTCATCAAAGAACTAGTCAAGTCCATATATTTATGACAGAACTAGAAATCAAGGGTCTAGTCAATACCATAGATCTATGAAAGAACTAGTCAATACCATAGATAAAGGAAAGAACTATACCTAATAACTAGATAATATCTCTTAACATCTAAATAAATAAAAAGAAATATCCACACAAATAAGTGGGTGAGGATAAATACAATAAAGGTAAATAAATTACCTAGCTGAATATGAGCTAAGGTAAATACTTACTCTAACACCCCCCCCCCCCTCAAGTGAAGCTAGGGGAAAAAATAGAAGTGGCATGTCTACAGTATGAGTCCCAACAACTAGGCCTAATGAGGTACTCATGTAAAATATATCCACGAAGAAATCTCAAACCAAAAGAAGGAAAGAATCCTACTAGAAGGAAAGAGAAAGAAGAAGAAGGAAGATGTTATCATGAACACACACCAAGAACAACTTCTAAAACCCCAAGCATTCCATGCAACTCAAGGTAACAAGGTGATGTAAAAGGCTTCGCAAAGATGTATGGAACATGCTGTTGAGTTGGAATGTACTCCAAGAAAAGAAATCCATCCTAAATGTGCTGACGAATGAAGTGGATGTGTATCTCAATATGCTTGGTCCGTTGGTGCTCAATTGGGTTGCGAGAAATGTGAATTACACTTTGGTTATCACACCAAAGTATAGTCGGTGAATCTTGTGGGAATCCAAACTCTGTCAATAACTAACGAAGCCAAAGAATCTACTGACTCGCTATAATTGCTACCATGTACTCTTCCACTAAAGATTAAAGTGTAATAACATGTTGCTTTTTGCATTCCCAAACAACTAGAGAAGAACCAAGATAGAAAAGATAGTCAGAAGTAGAATGCATGTCATCAATATAACCTATCCAATCTAAATTTGTGTACCCAACCCACTGAAGAGAACCCCTAGTGTAGTGTAGGCCAAAGTGGGAAGTGCCATATAAATAGCACAAAATCCTTTTAGCAGTTTGTTAGTGACTAATATGAGGAGAATTTACAAACCGAGATACAAGCCCTACTACAAATTAAGTATCAGGGCGAGTATGGGTCAAGTACATGAGAATCCCAACCAGCTTCCTAGACAACATAGGAGTAAAAAATGGTGTGGTACATGTGGAAGTAAGAGTAACTCCATACTGAGAAGGAGATGGACTTTGCTTGCAATCGGCCATATCAAAGCACCTAAGAAGATCATGGGTGTAATTTTTCTAACTCAAATGAATCCCTGAATCTTTCTGAGAAATCTGCAAACCAAGGAAATAATGCAATAGCCCAAGATCTATCATGTCAAACTGTGTAGAAATATCCCTCTGAATAATCTGAATGTGGGAAGAAGAGCTTCCAATAAGTAACAGATCACCAACATATAAGACAAGTATCACAATATCCTCACCAACATGTTGGAGATACACTATATGATTGGAGTGACAACGAACAAAACCAGTAGATAGAAGAAAAGAATCCATCTTCTCATACCAAGCCCGAGGGGCTTGTTTGAGACCGTAGAGAGAACATCGGATCCTAGCAACAAGAGAAGAATCTTGAACAAATCCAGCTGATTGCTCCATGTATATTTCCTCTTGTAGATCTCCATGTAAGAAGGCACTCTTCACATCCATCTGGTATACGGACCAACCATGTGGTGCAGCAAGAGCAAGTACAAGGAATACATAATCCATCTTGGCAACAAGTGCAAAAGTATCAGAGTAATCAATACCTTCAACTTCTGAAAAACCTTTTGCAACAAGACAAGCCTTATACTTGTCAATGGACCCATCAATTGCATATTTGGTTCAGTATACCCACTTATACTTACCATCTTTCTTCCTTTAGGAAGAGATACAAAATCCCAAGTATGATTCTTCATCAAAGAATAATACTCAACTACCATCGCATCATCCCACTCCTATATCTCATGAGCCTTTGAAAAAGATTGTGGATCCTCATAAACTACCTAACACAAAATTCCAAAACCTTTAGAATGTTTGTGATTATTCCTAGTGGGTGGAAGATCCTCTATGAAAGGTGTTGCCTCAGAAACTATAGTATAAGCCCACTTATGCATAGTGACAACATCAATGGGAATATGATCCTCAATAGCATCTATAACCTTCTCATCAATCTCCTCAAAGAAAGGATCCTCAAGATTAGATGAAGAAGAAGAAGGAATCGAAGAAGATGAAGAATCATGAAGAGTGAAGTGCTCATCAAACTGAACATGTGTTCAAAAAATAACATCATGTGTATCAAGATCTAAAAGATGATAAGCTCTCATGTCCTCACAATACCCTATAAAGATCAAGGGTTTACTCTTATTATCCAAATATTTCCTTTTATTCTTTGGCACAAAGTACCAAGCATGGTTCCCAAAGACTCGAAAAAATGAGACATCTGGCTTAGTGTTGGACAAAGCTTCCTTTGGAGTCAAATGCTCAAGTTCTCTGTGTGGTGTGCGATTCTGAATATAGTTATCACAATTAATTGCTTCTTCCCAATAGATAGGAGGTATATCTCTAGAATGCATCATATAGTTAGCCATTTCCTTCAAAGCTCTATTCTTCCTTTCTGCTAAGTCATTCTGTTGTGGAGTACGAGGAACAAAATTCTGGTGAATATTGCCTTGAGTTTCCAAAAATTCATAAAACTCATTGTTGAAGTACTCCCCCCCATTATTAGTAGGAAGGTTCTTTATGCTACTAGAAGATTATTTCTCAACCAAAGCCTTGAAGACTTTGAAGTGTAAAAAAACATCACTTTTGTACTTGAGAAAATAAACCCAAGTACGCCTCAAGAAATTATCAGTAAATGTAAGTGCATACTTAGCTCTATTGAAAGATGGGGTAGGAAAAACCACCAAGTCACTATGCACAAGCTCAAGTGGTGAAGAAACTCTCTTAGAAAAATTCTTAGGAAAAGGATCTTTGTGTTGTTTCCCTAATGCACAACCATGAAAAAATCCCTCAAGAAAATAAACTCTAGGAAGACCATCTACCATACCATGAGTGCTCAACTCCTTCAAATATTTGTAACTGAGATGTCCAAATCTTTCATGCCAAAGCTTACTCTCTGAATATGTATGAGAAACCAATCATGTCCCTATAGAAGAAGTGTCACCAATACCCTTAAAGTGATATAGTCTAGAACTATAATCAACAATACCCTGAGAAACAAGTGAATAAGGCTCCAACAAAGTTCTTACTTCTACCCCATGTGGTGTAAAATTCATTGTTTTCCCTTGACCAGAATGACAAATTTGATATACAGAAATAAAATTTGTAGCGATGTTAAGAACATATAGTGCATCTTGGATATTTCCACCATCAAGTTGTATATCAAATTTTCCCTCAACAGAAAGAAAGGAAGAATCTCCTACCTCAATTTTAGAAGTAGAACTCAAACCTAGAGAAACAAAAGACTCCTTGGAAGAATTCATGTGATGAGAAGCACTAGAATCTATAACCCAACTTTCTGCAAGTGGTGACTGAGATCTTCCAACAACATTAAGTGTTTTTCCATGTTTATTAGAAGGAGGTGGAGTGGAGATAGAAATTTTGTGTTTTTTTACTACATCCTCTAAGGCTTGCATTCGCTTATAACACCTATGTTCTTCATGATTACTACCCCCACAAAAAGAGCATGAATGGCTAAACTTATTCTTGGATTTAGAAGACTCCTTGGGTTTGGAGTTGTTTTCTTTGGGTTTAGGATCATTTTGAGATGGAGCAGGTGTGGATTTGATTTTACTATTTGGTTTTCCCTTGCCCTTAGAATTAGATGCAAATAATGCCTTTTGAGATGTGGAAGACTCAAGGTGAGACAATTTAAATTATTCTTTAGTAATTCTTTCACAAAATGTTTCTAAGTTAGGAATTTTGAATGTGTCACCTAAGGCATCCATGCTAAATAAAAAGGTAGAAGAAAAAATTTGGAATGGTCCTCTCAACTTGGATAGAATCAAGTAAACACACTTTTCATCTTTCTTATCTCTTCCACTCCCCTTCAACTGTGTCAGCAAATGCTTGAACTTGATAAGATAGTCTATAATTTTTAGAAAATCTTTAGGATTAAGAGAGGTGATCTCAATGTCAAGTTGCATGGCTCTCATATGATCCACCTTACCAAATAAATCCTCTAATTTCTCCCATATTTTGAAAGGAGTGTCACACTTTTTCAAATGAAACAAAAGATTGTCACTTACATAACATATCAAACCCACACACTCATCAAATTTACACTGGTACTGAAATTTCTCATATTCTCTAGTGAAAACTAGCTGTTCTGAAGAAGTTAAAGCCCATAATCGTTTCCACTTAATTATTATTTCCATTCTTGGTTTTTATGTGTGGTAATTATGTGTTGTTTAGTACTCAAAACCGAGTTACCGATCAAAAGTTACAAGCTTTCCAATATTATTCTCTGCTATTTATTTTAGTTCACACTAAAACATAATAAAATTCTCTTGCCTTCACCACACAAATAAAATGAAAGGGGGCTAGAGTTAAGCACCTAATAGTAGGAATCACAAGATTTAATCCCTCATATGACCATACCATATGACCAAGGGCTAGGGAGAAATATCCACTTTGTGGGGAAAATATCCCACATTTTCCACATAATGATTTGGAAGGGCATTTAAATTTTGACCACACCACCTATTTATACATGGCTAAATCCACACCCAATCCCCTTTTTAGATGGCCACGCAACTATGGCGAGCTGGAAATGTTTAGTTTGATCGGCCCCTCCAGGATCCGGCTTAGTTGTAGATTGTGGGTTAGTTTGAATTCCTATTTCATTGAGTACATGCATTATAATAGTCCTCTACCATTATTAACACTGATCTATCTAGTTGGTTCACACTGCCAAGTTAGGGATATGCCCAATGCATTAGGAATTGATGTGGTTTGTTTGAATTGCCCGAGTCATGGGGTGTGTATTGTTCATTGTGATCCCACCGAGCTTGTATATTAAACTACCTTAACAACATAGAGATAAACCTTAGCAGTATAGAATATCAATGACCAAATAGATAAGGCCCAATAATTGTGGTAAATAGTGATCAACTCGATGGGTAGTTGATCACCCCACCGAGCTAATATGTAGATCATTTCAGCTCTACAAAACACAGTTAGAGTCCTGCAATGCAAAATATAAACTCTCTAATACAATAGTCCCACATTTGGAAAGTTAGAGAGAATAACTAGAAATATAATTGAAAATATGATATTGATAATATGAAAAGGTGGCAAAGTCACCCCTCCTATAAAAGAGTGTCCCGAACTTGGCTAAGGACCCCCAGCCAGCAAAAATTGGGGCCCAAAAATTTTTTCGTTCGTCAAAGATTGAAGGTACTCAAACACAAAATTTCACCTTTTCCCATTTTTGCCACGTGTCACATCCATATTGTACTATTGACCAAGGTTGACCAATTTCAACATGAAATTTGACCTACAATATCTTTTATGTATGAGCTCCATTTTTTGAGTTCCACCTGTCAATGAAAAATCTCTCAAGATTCTCTACAGGCCTGTAATGGTTTAGGGAGATTTAGGGAACAACTGTACACTACAAAATCCTCCAAATCACTCCTCCCCAATAAGATCATTTTCACCTCAAAATGGAAATATTACCTATCTAAACTGTAAACATGTTCTCTACATATCACAACCACAGAACCCAATTTATAGCATGGTAATTTATTTTCCAAAAGTGTAATAAATTACAACCATTGAAAGTAACATCACCCATGGATTATACTATAACTAATATGACACTGAGACTGCCATATCAATATGTATATATGATCCTACACTCACCACTATCAACAATGCAAATGTAACCTACATTCACAGCTTGTTAGTGCAAAACTTGTATTTACTATTTACGACTATATCTAATAGTTACAAATATTAAGCCTAATAAAAATGCGTATATATGTGCAAATATCATGCATAGTAAACAAATATTTTGTATATGTTGTACACAAAAACAATGCCTACAAGAAATAATTTACACTACAACAACATATTAAATACAATTTCCAAAATTAGACATCCAATACCGTGATCATGCCCCTGAGGAATAACTGTACATGTTGTTGAAAGAATAAAGCTTCAAAACCATTAAAAAGATAAATATGCCCAAGTATGGTAAACCTATCACCTAGATCTCCCTCTTCAGGATACTTCACCAACACCAAAGCAAAATATGGAATTTATTCCTTTTCACAATCAACCAGAATTATCCAAAATTGCTTTGTTAGTTTGCATTTAATCAACAAATTAATCAACAAATTACACTATGCAAACATGAAACTGATAAATTATCTACCCACCTTTTTCAACACATTTTGCTATTTAGGTGGTTGATTCAATTCAGTTTTCACCTAATTCACTGAAGTGGTCAAATTGGATGGTTTACTAATGTTATCCTTTTTAACAAACTTTAATTTGTGTTCTCAATGTAGCTGTCAACATTTATCTTTTACATGACCAGTTTTCTTACAGTGTTCACAAATCCACTGATTCATTTTTTTAGGATCCACATTGTTAGAAAGTCTACCTTAACTGCTTTTAGTCAAGCCAGGTTTAGGAGAATGAACTTTCTCAATATTTTCCAACATGGATTTATAATTCCTACACTTGGACACACAATGATTAGATAACCCACAAAATATGCATGGGTAACTATACAGTATTGCTTGCATATCGTAATCAAACTTTTCCAATGTAGAAAGTGGATCATTTAGTTTACCTTTTCCCTTACGCTTGTGGTAAACCAAAGGTGGAGGTATTTTTATACCTCTCTGTGGTGAATTCTTTCCAGATCCTCCTAGTGAGGATGAATCACCCTAAAGTTATTGGGGAAGCCTCTTTTTTGTTAGAATCTTGTCTTCTTCTAGCGGTCTTGGAGTTCTCTCCAATTTTCTTTTTCCCTACAATAGAAAATTGTAATCCTACATAACGAGGATGTTCTTCCACCAAGATGGGGTTAGTTATGCCTTGGTTATTCTTACCAAAGCTAATTAAATTAAAACCCATATTATTCAAAATTTTAGATCTTATACCTCTGGTGTGCTTTTTAAAATCACCCAGCACATTAACTGAATCTAACTTGGCTTGGGGAGAAGAATTAAGTTTTGTCTTACTTACCATGCATTCATCTGTATTAGTGGATGCATCAATAGTAATTGGTACCTCTTTCTTAATTTCATTAATCTGCAACACCATTAATAGCTTATCCTTAGATTCTAGCTCTCTTTTCATACTATAAATTTTCTCCTTAAGATTCAATAATTGACATCCTAGGAACGCATTTTCTTCCTGAATCTGTTGATTACATGCTTCAAGCTCCTAAAACTTTGTCTTGTTAGACAACTTTCCCATGGTTTCCTGCATACCTATACTTCCAACTCTACACACTACAACTGAAAGATCAAGCCCAAAAATGCAAAAACCGAACTGAACCAATTAACTAAAGCAAATCAAGAGCTAAAACAACTCTGATACCAACTTGATTTGAAAATGGTACTAATTTTTTCCCTTTACTTTCAAAATTTCTAGATTCTTAACTTTGACAGATTTAAAATTGATCAAGAGTAATTTTAGAACCAATTTTGGGTGTTTTGAAACCCCAATTTCACAACTCTTTCTTGATGATCAATTAAAAAATTAAAATTCAACTTTTGCAATCAAATGGAAATAATACAAATCCTTAAATCTGATCACAAGATGAATATTACAATGCACTCAATCTGATATTAAATTCCAAAATTGAAATGTGCATATAGTCGTCTGTTGTGGGTTATGGATACTGAAAGATTGACTTCAATCTAATTTAACCAGTTATGTGATTGCTTTATCAATTAATTAAATAAACTAATTTAAATGTTTTATTTGATCAAAAGCTTCCAAAAACTGCAAATGAACACCAAAAAAGCTAGATTGATAAAGGAGTTCACTGGAAGGCTACGTCTCTAAATTCTCGAAAAGATAATCTATCTATTCAAAGCCTAATGAAATAAAATTAACCCTTCAATAATGACTAATATACCTTTATACCTGCATAAGAGCTGATCTATGACTCAATGAACTCTAAACAATACTAGAAACTACTCCAAGATTGATTTGTGGATCCTACAGTACTTCCACAGTGATTTCCCTATGAAAATGTGACCTTTAAACACCTACAATAGAAAATATATAACACTTCATGTAAAAAGAAGACCACCATTGTCTTATGCTCTGAATTTCAAGAAAATTTTATTTTTACACCAAGTATTGAAAGTTCCTCTAAGTGCCTCAAAACTTAAGATGAATGTTTGTTTCCCTGTTCATTGGTTACACAGTCTACGCATTGTCTATGTTTGAATGTCAGTGATCTCATGTTTTCAACTTTGAGCCCCTCCAGATGATTTGGTGAGCTCGAGGGTGCTAGTTGGGAAAATTCATTTTTCATATCTCGCCTCCATTTTCGTTGGGCTCAGTATAGATTTATGGGGAAAATATCCCACATTTCCCACATAAGGATTTGGATGGGCATTTAAATGTTGATCACCCCACCTATTTATATGTGGCTAAAGCCACACCCAAACCCCTTTTTAGATGGCCACATATTTGTGGCGAGCTGTCGATGTCTAGTTTTATCGGCCCCTCCGGGATCCCGTTGAGTTGTAGATTTTGGTTTGGTTTGAATTCTCATTTCATTGGCTATGTGCATTATAATAGTTATATGTCGGTATTAACGTCGAGCTATCTGGTTGGTGCACACTATCAAGTTAGGGATATGCCCAATGCATTGGGCATTGTTGTGGTTTGTTTGAATTGCCTAAGTCAAGGGTTGTGCATTGTTCATTATGATCCCGCCGAGATTGTAGATTAAACTACCCAAACAAGATAGAGATAAGCCCGAGAAGTATTGATCCATAGGGATCCAAAAATAACTCTACTTCATCAAAAACATTCAGTAAAAAGAAGAAAAAAACAATAAAATGGAGGTTCTTTCTTTTAAGTAACAGGACCGCCACCCTATACAGGGAAGTAGTTACATAACTACCACCAAATAGGGTGGCGGTCCCAGGACCACCGGTCTGCACAGGGTGGTGGTCCTGGCCATTACGGATAGAGAACAAAATTTGAAACAAACAACCTCTGAATTTGAAAGGATGTTTGTTTCTCTTCTCCTCCATGACCTTTCCCATTCTCCAGTGCACAAGAGGACATTAAAAAGGCTATAAATACATGATTGTAGAAGTGTAGAAGGGCATTGGAAGAATGATATTAAGTGAGCAAGAAGACTGAGTGCTGGAAATTGTATTTTGTAGAAGAAAGGAGTGGTGAGATAGATCAAGCAAGTAATTGAAAGGAAGTGTTGAGATATTATCTACTTTCCTTTCATACTTATTGTAATTTGTACTTATTTTTTTGAATTGGCCAATAGAAGTGGGAAGAAAGAGCAATTTCCCTTCCTGATTGGTTTGTCCTCCATTGGAGTTTTTCCAGGATAAAATTGTTGGTGTTATGAGATTATATTTTTTCCTTTACTATAATTAAGTTCATTTTTAGCACAATAGTATTTCATTCACTAGCTATATCTATCATTTTCAAAATTTGAAAGTAGGAAAACAATGATTAAATTTGTGATTGTGTGAATAATTACAAAGTTTGAAGAGTTTATATATCACTTGTTATAGGCATCAAATGTATTGGTAATAAGTAATCCAGGACTGTGGTATTCCACCTTGTGATTTGTATGATAATGAGTGAGGTGTCATAACAGGTGCATTATGTTTGATGGTGCGACCTTGACATATCTACAAAGGAAGGCCTTGGAAACTTTGTTTTCTCCTTTATCAAACCTTGTGGAAGAGTTTTTTTTCCCCTATATTTAAGTTTAGATCACATTGTGGTTATGGATTCCATAAAACCTTTATATGGAAATGAAGCTAAGAAATATTTAGGATTGGGTACCAAACTCTAGTGTATGAAATTTAGTCAAATGAAGATAAAATTTCAATTGTACGTATGGTGTCTGTCAAAGGAATTTCCTAGCTATCTACATATGGTTAAAATCCTATGAGATACAATGAGTAATATGTGGACAGAGTGTGAAGAATCAAACCCTACAGTTGTAATATAGTAGAATAGGTAAACCCTTCATTTCTTATCATGCTAAACATGGTAATTTTGTGCACCTAACCCAGGTTGAATATTTAGAGATTTGAATAAATAAATATATATGCAAAGTTATTAGAGGCATGGATATAATAAACTGGAAGTTTACTCTACACCATTACATGAATGTCACGAAGGCTTATTGCTTATATTGATTAATATTTTAAACTTACTTATTGATAATGAAATGCCATGGTCTGGTTTCAAGGAGAAACATCATCTAGCCACTTTTTAAAATAATAAATAAGATGTTGTAACAGTACTGGGGAAAATTTTAATATATTTTACTTAGAGGTACCACCCCCAGCCATGATATTTATTTGAAATTTCAAGATTGTGACTTAATAGGAGTTTGAGGAAACTATAGACAAGGTTAGTGTTGGTCAATGTGTATGTAGGGGTTAACACTACGAATTTCTTGTTGAGACTTGCCAAATTTCTTGATTTTTGGGAATAAGAACATGAGGATGTTCTAACCAACTTATTTCACACTGACTTATACCAAGCCCTACCTTCAAAGGAATCTTCCTTTGAGGTTCTATGACAGCCTTGCTAGGATCTCAATGCACCTTGTGCCTATGCATTCTAACCCTTGAGGTCCATTGAGAGAATATACATGCTCATATATGAAAGTAAAACAACTAGAAGATGATTGCTATTTAACTAATAATCATATGTGATCACTCTATGATCATTGAACAAATTCAAGTAAGAAAGTATAATATTCCCATGATCAAATGCAAGACAAACTTCCACTACTTCAAAATCCACTCTTGAGGTTTCTTAACATACATGCCTCTTAAGGAGTCTTGGTTATAATCATTACTATACTATGGAGTCATGACTAAAAATAGATGTTACAAGGTACCATTCATACTTGAGTTAAACATGTGAAAGGAATCGAAACAAGGATTCAAAGAAATCCACTGATTGTTTTTCCTAGCACATATGGGGAGGTCAAAATCCTCCTTGATACTCTGCCGTAAGCTTCAGAGAGACTTATTATGCATGTCTACCATTCAAGGCCTATCCATTGTAAGTAGGAAGTATTCCATTGTGATGGTAATCCATGATCCAGACCAACCTCCTTATCATATTATAGGTGTCCACTAAGATTCACAATTTTTTTGCTATAGTTATTTGGCTCAGTGCACATTTCTTGTAACCCTTTGAGTGGCTTAACACAATCTTCTCAGGCTTGTACAATTAGATTTCATTGAAAGGATGGAATTTTCTTCATTACATACTCTTAAGATAATTAAAACACCTCAATTATACTTAATACCACCTCCATACACAAGATAAACTCATGAAAATCAAGTATTAACGATAACTTTGTCATCTAACTTTTATGTACTGTGACTGTGCATCCACCATTAAAGCTTAAACAACTGTCATATATATATATATATATATATATATATATATATATATATATATATATATATATATATATATATATATATATATATATATATATATATATATATATATATATATATATATATATATATATATATATATATATATATATCCCCAAAGATTACCACTTATTCTAATATTTGGGGAATCTCTAATTCATGACAATACAAAGATAATGTGGAATTTTCAGCCAAATTCACCTGGAAAACCAGATTTGGATAGTATTATTCAGTCTTTTTAGGAATTATTTCATGATCCTAGTGGATTACCACCAAAATGGGAAGTAGAGCATGAGATTCAGCTATTGCCAGAGTCACCTCTACCGAACATTGAGTTGTATAGGCAATCCTTTCTTCAAAGTACTGAAGTAAAGAAATAACTCCAGGAACTAATAGACCAAGGGGTGATACGTCCGAGCACCTCACTATGCGGTTCACCTATTGTGATTGTGCCAAAGAAGGATGGTTCTTGGAGAATGTGCATTGACTACCGGGATTTGAACAAGATCACCATAAAGAATAGATATCCACTTCCCCACATAGATGATCTCTTGGACCAGCTTCAGCATGCCAAATTTTTCAGAAAGTTAGATCTCAAGTTAGGTTATTACCAAGTCAAGATGAAGGAGGAGGATATATGGAAGACTGCCTTCAAAACAAAATAGGGTGTGTATGAATGGTTAGTACTTCCTTTTGGATTATGCAATGTACCCACTACATTTATGAGATTAATGAATGATGTATTATGGGATTTCATATATTCATGTTTCATTGTATATCTAGATGATATCTTGATTTTTAGTGCCACATGGGAAGAGCATCTACCACATTTGCAGCAAGTCTTCCAAGTTCTCATGGAGAAACAACTGCTTTGTAATATGAAGAAATGTGAATTTTCCAAATAGTCACCTATCTATCTTGGGCATGTGGTTGGAGGAGAAGAGCTATGATTGGATCCAAAGAAGGTGGAAGCCATCACAAATTGGCCAACACCAACAGGAGCCACAAAGACTAGAAGTTTTGTGGGAGTAATATAGTACATGCAGAAATTTATTTTGGGTTTCTTGGTAATTGTAGCACCTCTACACATAGTGGCCACAAAGAGTAAGGGTTTTGACTGGGGTAAGGAACAAGACAAATCCTTTGAGTTATTGAATTACAATATTAGTCATGCTCCAATACTTGCTCTTCCTAGTTTACAGTAGCCTTTTGAAGTAGAGACAGATGCCAGTGATTACGCTATGGGCACAATGTTGCTTCAAGGAGGTAAATGTGTATGTTATCATTCTGAAACCTTCACTTCAAAAATTAAAGGTTATTCAGTATATGATAAATAAATGTATGCACTAGTTCAGTCAATTAAAAAATGGAAACATTATTTGTTTGGTAAAGAAACTATTGTGCACACTGACCACAAACCTCTCTAGTATTTGCAAGCACAGTCTAAATTACAGCAGGCAAGGCACTACAAATGGATGGGGTTTCTTCAACAGTTCCATCTGGTGATTAAATACAAGAATGGTAGTACAAACTTGGTGGCAGACATGTTATCTAGGCCACCCACATAGGAAAAGTTCTCCTGTTTGGCCACCATTGCTCAGATCGATCCCTTCACGAAGGAAGCTTACGGGGAGGTATATGCCGAAGACAAATACTTTGGGGTGACATTTCAAAGGTTGCATTCCCAAGGGGTTGAAAAGACGGGGATTGAAGATTTTTATCTCAAGGACGGGAAGCTCTACCGATGGGGAAAAATTTGTGTACTTAACGAAGAAAGACTTCTATTGATGAGGGAAGAACATACCTCAAAATTAGTGGGACATTTTGGTGTTGGTAAGACCCTAGCCCACTTGAAAAGGTATGTATATTGGCCCAACATGCAAGAGGAAGTATCAAAATTTATTTGTGGATGTAAATTTTGTTATACTAGCAAGCCTAAAACTAGGAAGGAAGGTTTGTATATGCCTTTACTGATACCTACTCATCCGTGGGAGGAAATTTCTATGGATTTTATAGGAGGGTTACCTATGTCTAAACATGGCCATGACTATCTCTATGTTGTTGTTGATAGATTCAGTAAAATGTGTATTCTTATTGTTATCTAAAATTCACCCCTCAAGGTAATTTTGATAACATGCATCAAATTCTTTTGTCCCAAGCAATTAGATTGAGTCCAGGCAAAAATTCATATTTCTAGGGTCCCCTCGGCTTCTCTCTAACTCTCCCATCCAAGAAGGAATCCCCACGAGTTAGAGAAAATAAAAAAATGCAAAAAATAAGGTTGTGGGACTATTTTAAAGCATTTCGGGTCTGAAGGGTTTGGGTCGTACTGAGGTTCGTCATACCAAGCTTGGGGCCAAAAAAGCAAGAAAATCAGCTAAGTCAGACATTTTTGTCCCAGGTAGTCCGCGGGACAGTTGGGATTTCGGGACGCAAGGGACATGAAAAGCCGATCTGGCCAAAAGAGAGAAAAAATTGGCTAAATGCTGAGAGGGTCGCCTAAGGGACAAGCGGGACAAAAAGACGCGAACCGGCCGAACCGGGTGAAATGAGTCAAGGCAGCCCGAAACAGTCTGGGACGCGCGGGCCAAAAGTACACGAACCGGCCGGATCGGCTGAAATGAGAACTTTTGTCCCGGAACAGTTGGGACAAAAGGGCGCGAACCGGCCGAACCGGGCGAATTTGTCCCAGACGGTCCGAAAGCAAATGGGACATATGGGCTGCGAGTACGTGAACCGGCCAGTTCGGCCGAAATGGGAAATTTCAGCACTGTGCCAAATGGGACAAAGGGACGCATGGGACGTGAAAAGCCGAAGCGGCCGAAGGCAGAGAAGAAAAGTCAACGTTTGACCCGTGGAACTTCAAACGGCCATAACTTTTGACTCCGAGCTCCGATTTTCACAAAATTGGACTTTCTGGAACGAGCACGATGTCCTCTACGCCACAAAAATAGTCAGTTAATGAGGGTAGATATATTTAAATAAAAGAAACATATTTGGATCCAGTCAGTCAATGCTCATTCCCGTCAAATGACAGAAAACGCCTGTCAGGCCCAAAATAGCTGCCCGCACTCACAAGGCCATAACTTTTGCATTTATCAACGAAAACGCACAAAATTGGTACCGTTGGAATCGTGGTTCCGAGCCCGATGCATAGAAATCAAGAAATTCCAGATTTGATAAGAAATTGATTGATTTTTTTTAAGAAAACGTGGCCGGGTTCAGAACAGTGTTTTATTTGGTAGCTGGGAGTGCAATTAAGAGGCATGGTCATCATTCTTTCTCTGCTGCAGCACATGGGACAGTATGGGGAGCCTTTTGCAAGTAATGTATGACCATTCCACTCAATTTAATGCCTCTTACAGGTGGTTGAAGGACAGATTTCGGGATTTCCATTTTCCTTTCTCTTTTCCTTCTCTTTTTTTATAAATTGGAGTGTTGGGCTCATTGTAAAAGAGGGGAGTTTTTGGGTAGCAAAGCTCTGTCAAAATTGCTTTGTGAAGCCAGTGTGTTGCAGGCCCTTGTAGTGGACTCCTTGCATGGTGATCCAGGCCCTTATCTTGTAATAGATTGAACTGTGCATATCATGAAGCAATAAAATACCAGTTTGTGGATATATCTTCCCCTGCTGTGTTTTCTTGCATTCTTCTTGCCCCTTTGATCTTTCTATGAGAATATTGTGTCTATTTATTATGTTCTTGCAGGGATTCATTATCATTGTGTATGCTTGGAATATTATTGTGAATGCATTTTGCTAGATTATGGTGAACTGTCATCACCTCTTCTAGTGTGCACTTTGCCTCTGTATTTCGCACATTTGGAGACTACTCTCCCACCCTCCTTTTCTGGTGTATCACCGCTTTAGTGTAGGCTTTCATTTTATGCATTCTCTCTCCCTGGTCCCTTGGAAATTTAGATTAGAATAGTTAGCTTATCCTGCATTAGAGTAGATTGTGGCAGGTAGTTTAGGAGCAAGAACCAGCTTTCTCTGGAGGTCTATCTCAAGTAGCAAGTCCCACAACTTGGAGATAGTACCCATGTTATCCAATCACACTGCTTAGAGTAATCAAACTAGAAATCTGATCAACACCAGGGGTGCTGTGATTCAGTGATAACAGTTCTGGCATGCCCGGTGGGACCTTAGAGGTCTTCACTTTCATTGCAACAAGATTGATGTGCACTTGTTGTAAGTTCCAGCTTTGAAGGAGCTTTAAAATCGCACATCTGGCGACTCCAAAAGAGGCATAATCCGCTGGTTTCTGCAGTCCAAGCCTGACAAATTTATGAGAAGAATACAGACTAGGTCAAGAACTAGGGAGGAAGGATTGTTTGTTTATCTGCATCTATCTCCAGGCAGAGAAAGAAGGGGAAGAAGAGCTCAAAGATCTGCATCTCCACCTAATAGAACTTTGTCTACACCTCCACCTGGTAGACCTTTTCTCGCATCAACAAGGGTTCTCAGGCCAATCAGAATGGCGCAACCACTAAATCCCTTTGTCAATTTCACTGGCAGCAGCCCACTTGCCCTCAATGCACAAAATCCAGTTCCAATTGCAGCATTGAAGAACATTCCATTTTTCACTGGAGAAAATCATACCACTCCTGGTGATCATGTCAAAGACATTGCTAACGTCTGTGCAATCCATGAGATAAATGAAATGAACGTGGCTGTCAAACTGCTGGCATCATCGTTCAAAGGGAAGGCATTGCAATGGTTCAGGAGCCTTGAAGCTGGTTCTATCACGAATTGGAATCAGTTATGCATAGTTCTCCATGAGCAGTTTGGAGAGAAGGGAGACAACTTGTCTCTTCTAGAACAATTGACAACTATCAAGAGAGCTCCCAATGAGCAGCTGACTGACTTCAACTTCAGATTTCAAAGGTCTTGGGATAGGATTCCAGTGGCAGTCAGGCCAACAGCAGAAGGTGCTTTTCTATACTATCTTAAAGCTTTGAATTCTGATATTTCTATGTTAATTCAATCTATGGGAGGCACAACCTTACCTGCTTCTTATAGCATTGCCATTAGGGCTGAAAACTGTCTTATTCAAGCTGGTAAGCTAGCTCCTAGGCCCCCAATGCCATTATACCCAAGTTTGGAGAGCCCAAGTACTAGTCAAGCACCTGTCTTAGCTCCTATTCCCACTCCTAGAAATCAAAGTTCAAATGAAGCTTCTACTTCATCTCCTAGTGCCCCAAATGAGCTTCAAGAAGTCATGAAACAATTGCAAAATTTGGGTAATGAGCTGGTTACACTCAAAAGACAGCAAGCTCAAAGTTTTAGACCTTCCTATCAGCCTCAAGCTCAACCAAATAGGCAACCATATCAACCTCAAAGACCACCCAATCCAGCTGCAAATCAGAATCAAGCAAGGCCTCCTACCAACAGACCATTTCAGCCCTATAACCCCAATGTTGCATCTGCATCCAGAGCTTTGGTGCCAGTCCAAAATAACATGGCCCAAGAATATGATTGGTGTTTCCCGTGCAGTCAGCCACATAACCAATCAATGTGCTTTAACGGTGCATTAAATCAGGCTCTAATGGTGCAAACCATTGGTGGGTCGCAAGAGTCTAGCCACGAAGGAGATCAGTAGCAAGGAAGCACCTCAGCAAGGAACATCTCCGAACGAAACTACTCTTGTCAATTGGCAGGCTGAAGATTTCTGTGGTATGAATCAAATACCCTCTCAAAGTGTTGCAGCCAACACAAGGTCAAAGAGGAGAAATTTGGGTGAAGAACAGCCATTGGCTTCAAGTAATCCACAACCTTCTACCACTCCACAAGCCGCTGGCAAACAAACTGTAGCTCCAAACATGCAAGGAGCATCCATACCAGCTCCTAAACCAACTCAGATGCCAGCTGTTGCCGCTCATTTGCAAGGAATGAATGTGCAGGCCAAGGGAAAGCAGAGGGATACTTCATCTCCATTCAGTATCATTGATCAGATGAAGAAGACAAATGTAAACATATCCATGTGGGAGTCACTATCTATCCCAGGACAGAGAGATTTGCTACAAGCTGCCATGAAAGACTGGTCAACTTCAAATCACCATGTCCAGATGCAAGAGAAGGTACTCACAAATGCTGCCCAGCCTGAAGGAAATCATGGAGGACTGCAAGGTAAAATGTTGAAGCCCCCTCCATTTTATGTTTCATTGATCATAGGAGATAAGTTGGTACATAATTGCATGATTAACTCTGGGGCCAGTAGTTCAGTAATGCCCAAACAAATAGCTGATCAGTTAGGACTCCAATATGAAGTCATCTCCAAGGGTGTAGTGCAATTAGATGGGACAGCAGTGACAACGGTTGGAGTAATCAAAGGTTTGAGCCTCACACTGCACGCATGTCCCAATGTAATAGTGTTACAAGATGTGTCAGTCATAGACCTGCCACCACTCTTTGCATTGTGCTTGTCAAGAGACTTCACTGCTAAAATTGGAGGCTATCTTTCGGCGGATTGGTCACACATGTTGTTCAGAACAAGATATGGAACCAAAGCCACAATCAGGTCTGAACCTATTGCAAACTTCCATATTGAGCCTTACACTCCAAGCCAAATCAATACCAATTGTTCAGCGTTTGATCAAGAAGATTATCCAAGCACTGATGAAGCTGACACCAAGGTTGGAAGCATCCCAGATCTAACTCTTGATGAATGGGCAAGCAAGGTGCATGCTTTTGATCCCTATCAAGAAATAGAAGAATCTGAGCTGGGAGTCTATTGTTTACATGAAGAGAATCAACCTCTCCCCAGCATCACCAAGCCAGATCATAAAGACATGAATGAAGTATGGCAATTGTTCTTTGATGGATCAAGGAGTAGACAAGGTGTAGGAGGAGGAGCTATGCTCATTTCACCGCAAGGTATAAGGTATTACTCAGCCTTCCGTTTCCAGTTTTCCTGTTCAAACAACACAGCTGAGTATGAAGCCTTAATTCATGGATTGCACTGGGCAAGGAAGAAAGGCATCAAGAATTTACAAGTATTTGGTGATAGTGAGCTGATCGTAAACCAAGTCAAAGGAAAAAATGCTGCCAAAAAAATGATCTGTTGAAGAACTACAAAAATCGGGTATGGGATCTTATTGAAGATTTTGAAGCTTTTAGCATCATTTCCATCCCAAGAAAAAAGAATGAAGCCGCTGACAGACTGGCAGCAATTGGGGCTGCGTTTGATGTTGTAGAAAGTATCAAAAGTGAGAAAACTCAGCCTCATATCAAAGTGGTAGTGAGACCAGCTGTTCCAGATAACAACACAAGTTGGCAAGTCTTCGAGAATGATCAGCAGATTGTTAATTTCCTGCAAGAAGAGGCTGAGTTCTCCATGAGAAATCAAGACAAGCTGGAGCAGCAGTATGGTGACCAAGTGGTGCAGCTGAGGACTAACAAATTGCCAAAAGGCCTCATAACGCTGGAGTCAATCTTCAACCCGAATGATCAGTTCCGGAAGGAGAAAGCGAACATTCAAGTAAAGGGTGAAGATTCAGAACCTATCTTAGTAGATGAAGGCAAGACATTGCAAATTGGCAAAGTAAGTACCTCACAAGAGAAATCTGATTTTGTTCAGCTTTGTCAAGAGTTCCCAGATGTTTTTGCTTGGACTTACAAAGATTTAAGAGGTTTCAATCCAAAGTTGGCACAACATACTATTGAGTTGGATCTGGAATCCAAGCTTGTCAGGCAAAAGCAAAGGCCAGTAAATCCTCATATGAACCTCTCATGAGGAGAGTTAAGCAAGCTCATTGAGGCCAGTATCATCTTTCCCATCAAACACTCAAGTTGGGTTGCAAACTTGGTGCCGGTAAGAAAGAGAAACGGAGAAATAAGATTGTGTGTGGACTTTCGCGATCTAAATAGAGCATCACTTTGGATCATTATCCGCTTCCATCAATGGAACAAATATTGCAGGTTGTAGCTGGTTCAGAAAGGTTTTCATTGCTAGATGGATATTCAGGCTATAATCAGATATTGGTGAAAGAAGAAGATCAATTCAAAACGGCCTTCACTACAAAATGGGGCACATATGCTTACAAGAAGATGCCATTTGGACTGTCAAATGCCGGAGCAACATTTCAGCGAGCTATGGATATGGCATTCAAAGGCTTAATCAACAAGATAGTGCTTGTATACCTAGATGTCACTGTCTTCTCAAAGAATGCAGCAGACCATCTCTTTCACCTCAGGCAAGTGTTTCAGAGGTGTAGAAGGTTCGGAGTGTCTTTGAATCCAAAGAAGTGTGTATTCTTGGCACACGAAGGCAAACTGTTGGGCCACATTGTCTCTAGGGAAGGGCTAACAATTGATCCTGAAAGGGTTGAAGCCATCCGTGCTTCCATTGCCACACCACAAGAAATCTCTCTAAAGCTTCTTAGGAAGGATAAACTTTGTCCGCAGATTTGTGCCTAATTTTGCCACTCTTGTGAAGCCTCTAACTATGATGTTGAAGAAGAGTCTGGCATTCAAATGGACAGCAGAAGGCAAAGAGAGTTTTGAAAACATCAAGCATGTAATATCACAAGCTCCAACTCTTATCAACCCAGACTTCTCAAAGGACTTCATGTTGTATGCATTTGGAGGATCAGATACAATCTCAGCTATCTTGACACAGCTGAATAGAGAAGGTTCAGAACAGCCCATAGCATTCTTCAGTCAAACCTTGGAAGATTACGAAATAAAGTATTCTTTCATCGAAAAGCATGTCCTTGCTGTCATCAGGAGCTTGAAGAAGTTCAGACACTTGGTCTCAAACAATAAGATTCAACTGCTGGTGTCTCATGCTGGTGTCAAGGACTTCCTCCTAAACAAGGATTTAAATGAGAAGAGAGCAGGTTGGATCACTCGGGTGATGGAATATGATATTGAAATCAAAGTGACCAAGCTAGTTCGTGGCAAAGGCTTGTGTGAGCAGCTCGCTTCCAAACAATCAGACGAGCCAAAAAGTGAAGAGGATGTTGTCTTGCTACTACAGAATGATCAAGACCAACCAGCTGATGATGCACCCATCCCATGTTGGACTCAAGACTTGGTGCATTACCTCCAAACAGGCTTGTGCCCTCCAGAAGTGAGCAAAGCAAAGAGGAGATACTTCAGATTACAAGCCATTCCATATGTGCTTGTTGATGGAGTTTTGTTTAAAAAGGACATCAATGGAGTTCTATTAAGATGCATTGGAATAGGTCAAGTTGAGAAGATCTTACACGAGTTCCATGACGGGGAAGCAGGAGGCCACTTTGCTCCACGAGTGACAGCTCTCAAAATCATGAAAGCTGGTTACTATTGGCCTACTGTGTTCAATGATTGCTACTCATGGGTCAAGAAATGCAAGAAATGTGCATTCTTCATAGGGAAAGAAAGGTTAGCAGCGCTGCCCCTTCATCCAATTTCAGTAAATCAGCCATTCATGCAATGGGGATTGGACTTCATTGGGGTTATCAATCCCAATTCAAGTCAGGGCCACAAGTGGATACTAACAGCAACAGACTATTTCACCAAGTGGACTGAAGCAGTGGCACTCAAGGAGGCAAATGAATCTAATATCTTAGATTTCTATGAAGGGATAGTCACGAGGTTTGGTGCCCCTGCCACTATCATATCAGACAATGCATTGGCATTCCTTGGCACAAAGATCACTGAATGGGCTGTCAAGAATTGTGTGTATCTCAGCACTTCATCGAACTATTACCCTCAAGGTAATGGCCAAGCCGAGTCTACGAACAAGAACCTACTAAGAATCATCAGAAGGACTCTTGATGAGAATCAGAGAACTTGGCACTGCAAAGCTCAAATCAGCTCTATGGGCTGATAGGATCACACCCAAGAGATCTACAGGAAGCTCTCCATACAAGCTTGTGTACGGGAAAGAAGCAGTTCTACCTATATCACTCGAGTTGCCAACATTGGAACTCATGAAACAGTTGGAACTGGTTGAGTTTGAACCTATGGAAATCAGGTATGCAGAGCTGATGGAATTAGAAGAGACAAGAGAGCACGCAATGCAGACCATAGAAAAGGATAAAGCATTGGTCAAAAAGAGTTTTGACAAGAAAGCTAAGGCCAGGATATTGCAAACTGGAGATTTGGTACTGAAGTGGGATGCTGATCGTGCAAAACCAGGAAAGCACTCCAAGTTTGATGCCATCTGGAGTGGCCCGTACATGATCATTGAATGCAAAGGTAGCAATGCTTTCCGACTGGCTAAGTTGGATGGTGAAGAATTGCAGATTCCGGTCAATGGGATCTATCTCAAACGCTGCTACTAGAAAGATAGCTTTTCACCCTTGTAAATATTAATTTAGAATTTCCATTCCTCTAAGTGCTTATGCACATTGTACTGCTGTTAGAGTAGTTTTTATTTCCCTAAGTGCTTGTGCACATGTCCTATTGCTTCTAGTATGTGCATGTTGCAGTTCATCAAGCTCCTGGAAAAGAATTTGCAGCCATGAGAAGACTAGCTCAACAAATGTTCAAATAGCTCAAGGACACAAGTTTTCAAATTTCAGATCAGCTGAGAGATTATCAAATAGACTCCATGCCCAATGGATTGCTTCAAGCAGCTGGCCGTTCTTCATCTAGCAGGCAGATGACCCCGCTGAGTCGCCAAAATTGTTATCCAAAATTCACCCCCCAGGGTAATTTTGATAACATGCATCAGAATTCTCAAGTCCCAGGCAAATAGATTGATTCAGTGCAAAAAATGCGGTTCATGTTTCTGAGGGTCCCCTCATATTTTTCTAACTCCCCTGTCCCAGAAGAAGAGAGCAAGTTCTGAGAAAATGTAAAAAATCTTGCAAAAACAAGCTCGGGCCAGGAAAAATCATGAAAAATGGCTAAGTCCTAGTCAAGGGAGCAGTAGGGACAGTTGGGACAAAAAAAGGCGCGGATCGGCCGAAAAGAGCCAGGCGGCCCACGGAAGCATTTGGGACATCTGGGCCAAAAGTACGCGTGCGGGCGCGAAAAGCCGATCTGGCCAAAAGAGAGAAAAAATTGGCTAACTGCTGAGAGGGTCGCCTTTGGGACAGGCGGGACAAAAGGACGCGGGCCGAACCGGGCGAAATGAGTCAAGGCAGCCCGAAACAGTCTGGGACGCGCGGGCCAAAAGTACGCGAACCAGCCGGATCGGCCGAAATGAGAACTTTTGTCCCGGAACAGTTGGGACAAAAGGGCGCGAACCGGCCGAACCGGGCGAATTTGTCCCAGACGGTCCGAAAGCAAATGGGACATATGGGCTGCGAGTACGCGAACCGGCCGGTTCGGCCGAAAATGGGAAATTTCAGCACTATGCCAAATGGGACAAAGGGACGCGTGGGACGCGAAAAGCCGAAATGGGCGAAGACAGTCAAGGAGGAAAAGTCAACGTTTGACCCATGGAAACTTCAAACGGCCATAACTTTTGACTCCGAGCTCCGATTTTCATAAAATTGGACTTTCTGGAACGAGCACGACGTCCTCTACGCCACAAAAACTGGATTTCTTATTTTTAATGAGGGTAGATATATTTAAATAAAAGAAACATATTCGGCTCCAGTCAGTCAATGCTCTTTCCCGTCAAATGACAGAAAACGCCTGCCAGGCCCAAAAGAGCTGCCCGCACTCAGAAGGCCATAACTTTTGCATTTCTCAACGAAATCGCACAAAATTGGTACCATTGGAATCGTGGTTCCGAGCCCGACGCACAGCAATCAAGAAATTCCAGATTTGATAAGAAATTGATCAAGATTTTTAAGAAAACGTGGCCGGGTTCAGAACAGTGTTTTATTTGGTAGCTGGGAGTGCAATTAAGAGCGCATGGTCATCATTCTTTCTCTGCTGCAGCACATGGGACAGTATGGGGAGCCTTTTGCAAGTAATGTATACCCATTCCACTCAATTTAATGCCTCTTACAGGTGGTTGAAGGACAGATTTCGGGATTTCCATTTTCCCTTCTCTTTTCCTTCTCTTTTTTCTATAAATTGGAGTGTTGGGCTCATTGTAAAGGGGGGAGTTTTTGGGTAACAAAGCTCTGTCAAAATTGCTTTGTGAAGCCAGTGTGTTGCAGGCCCTTGTAGTGGACTCCTTGCATGGTGATCCAGGCCCTTATCTTGTAATAGACTGAGCTGTGCATACCAGGAAGCAATAAAATATCAAGTTTGTGGATGTATCTTCCCCGGCTGTGTTTTCCTTGCATTCTTCTTGCCCCTTTTATCTTTCTACAAGAATATTGTGTCTATTTATTATGTTCCTTGCAGGGATTCATTAACATTGTGTATGCTTGGAATATTGTTGTGAATGCATTTTGCTAGATTATGGTGAACTGTCATCACCTCTTCTAGTGTGCATTTTGCCTCTGTATTTCACACATTTGGAGATTACTCTCCCACCCTCCTTTTCTGGTGTATCACCGCTTTAGTGTAGGCTTTCATTTTATGTATTCTCTTTCTCTGGTCCCTTGGAAATTTAGATTTGGAATAGCTAAGCTTATCCTGCATTAGAGTAGATTGTGGCAGGTAGTTTAGGAGCAAGAACCAGCTTTCTCTGGAGGTCTGTCTCAAGTAGCAAGTCCCACAACTTGGAGATAGTACCCATGTTATCCAATCACACTGGATGCTTAGAGTGATCAAACTAGAAATCTGATCAACATCCAAGGGTGCTGTGATTCGGTGATAACACTTATGGCATGTAAAAAGACAACAAAAGCACATGAGGCAGCAAATTTTTTTTTGCTAATGTATGGGTGCATTTTGGTCTGCCAAATTCTATTGTCTCTGACAGAGATTCTACATTCTTGGGGAAGTTTTGGACTACTTTGTGGGACAAAATGGATACCAGGTTACAGAGGAGCACAAATTTCTATCCACATATAGATGGACAAATAGAGGTGGTAAACAGGACTTTGGTACAGTTGATCATAGGGTATAACAGTAAGTACCCAAGGACTTTGGATGATTCCTTTGCCTACAATCAGCATTCCTATAACCGGGTAGTACACATATCCACTATAAAGTCACCGTTTTGAAGCATGTTTGGGATATCTACCTAAAAATCCACTAGACATAGCAGTCGGACAGTAGGATGAGGAGGATACATGAGACATAGAGGTGACTAAAGCTAACAATTTCAATGAGAGGATCCGGAAAATCCATCTCAAGGTCAAAGAATAACTAGAGAAATCTCAAGAAAAGTACAAAGCTAGGCATGATCAACATAGGAGGGAACACAAGCTTCATGTTGGAGATAAAGTTTGGCTTTACTTGAGTAAGGAGAGACTACAAGTTCAAGCACTAAAGCTCAAGCCACTACGATATGGAGACTTCACCATATTAGAGCATGTTGAAGAAAATGCTTTTTGACTTGATTTTCCATCATTTATGAGGATGTACTCTATAGTAAACTACAAATACTTGCACCTATATGAGCCATCCATGCTAGATGAAGATGAAGAATTGCAGTTGCTACCTTCCATTGAGGATTGCATCTTGGACTCACGAGGATAATTGGAGGAGGATGTAGTACTAAAACGAAAGGTCAGAGAGACTAGAAGAGGTCCACAGGAGTCTTGGTAGATCGAACTGAAAGGAAAGACACCAAGCCAGGCCTGGTGGTGCTCGAAGCAATAAGCGAGGGAATTGTTTCCTCATCTACTCCCCCACTAAGATTTTGTGGGACAAAAATCCTCCTAAGGGGAGGTGTGATCCATAGGGATCCAAAAATAACTCTACTTCATCGGAAACAATCAGCACAAAGAAGAAAAAAACAATAAAATGGAGGCTCTGTCTTTTAAGTAACATGACCGCCACCCTATGTAGGGTGGAAATTATAGAGCCACCGCCAAGCAGGGCAGTAGTCCTGGCCATTACAGACAAAAAACAAAATTCAAAACGAACAACCTGTGAATTTGAAAGGATGTTTGTTACTCTTCTCCTTCATGACCTTTCCCATTCTCCAGTGCATGGGAGGACATGAGAAAAGCTATAAATACATGATTATAGAAGTTTAGAAGGGCATCAGAAGCATGAGAGCAATTGAGCAAGAAGACTGAGTGCTGGAAATTGTATTTTGTAGAAGAAAGGAGTGGTGAGACAGAGCAAGCAAGTAATTGAAAGGAAGTGTTGAGATGTTATCTACTTTTCTTTCATACTTATTGTAATTTTGTACTTATTGTTTTGAATTGCACAATAGAAGTGGGAAGAAAGAGAAATTGCCCTTCCCGGTTGGTTTTTCCTCCATTGGAGGTTTTCCATGATAAAAGTGTTGGTGATATGAGCTTATATTCTTTCCTTTACTACAATAGTTGATTCTAAGCACAATAATAATTCATTCACTAGCTATCTTTGTTATTTTCTAATAGAAAGTAAACAACAGTGATTAATTGTGATTTTGTGAATAATTCCAAAGTTGAAGAGTTTACAGATCAAGTATGGAATATCAATGGCCAAATAGATAAGGCCCGATAATTGTGGTAAATAGTGATCAACTCGATGGGGAGTTGATCACCCCACTGAGATAATATGTACCTCATATGAGCTTTGCAAAAAAAAATTAGAGTCCTGTAATGCAAATTATAAACTATCCAATATAATAGTCCCACATTGGGAAAGTTAGAGAGAATAAGTGGAAGTATAATTGAAAATATGATATTGATAATATGAAAAGGTGGTAAAGGCACCCCTCCTAGAAAAGAGTGTGTCAACCCTGGTTGAGGGCCCCTAGCCAATAAAAATTAGGGCCCACAAAATTTTTTGTTCTTCAAAGACCAGAGGAATTCGAACACGAAATTTTACCTTTTTCATCTTTTACCATTTTTACCACATGTCACGTCTAGATTAGAGACTGTTGACCAATTTCAACCTGAACTTTAACCTGCAATATATTTTGCATACAAGCTCCATCTTTTGAGTTCCACCTATCAACGGAAAGCTCTCAATATGTTTTACAGGCCGCCAATGGTTTAGGGGTATTTAGTGAAGATATGTACACTTAAAAATCCTTCGGATCAATAAATTTTAGACCTTCCGGGATAGTGAACTGATAGTGGAATTAGGTAAGAGGATCAAATGCAAACAAGAATGAATTGCTCCAGTATTACAAACACAAATTTTGGGACCTTATGGAAGACTTTTAATCTTTTAATATCCATTCCATTCCAAGTAAAGGAAATGAAGTTGCTGATAGAATGGCTGCGATTGGAGAAAAATTTGATGTTGTTGAGAATTTTAAGAGAGAAAAGGTACAACCACATATTACGGTGATTGTGAGACCTTATATTACTAGAAAATGATGTGAATTGGTCAGTGTTTCAAAGTGAACAACATATTTTCAATTTCATTCAAGAAGAGGTTTATTTTTCTTCGAGAAACCAAGACAAATTGTAGAAGCAATATGGGGACCAAGTTGCTCAATTCAAGTAAAATAAGTTATCCAAGGTCCTAATGACCTTGGAATTCATTTTCAATCTCAATGACCAGTTTAGAAAAGAAAAGGAAAACATAATGGTTAAGGGTGAATATTCATAACCCATCTGAGTCGGTGAAGGAAATTGTTTTAGATTGGTAAAGTAAGCACTCCACAAGAAAAATATGCTTTTTGTAGAACTTTTCCTAGAATTTTCTGATATTTTTGGATGGAGCTATGAATACCTTAGAGGTTTTGATCCTAATTTATCTCATCACACCATTTATTTGGATTCAACTATCAAACCTATCATAAAAAAATAAAGGCCTTTCAATCCACATATTGAGCCCCTGATGAAGAAGGAATTGAACAAGTTAATTGAAGAAATCATTATTTTTCCCATCAAGCATTCATCTTGGGTTGTTAATTTGGTTCCAATGCAGAAAAGGAATGGAGAAATCAAATTAAGTGTTGATTTCATAGATTTAAACAACGCTTCCCTAAAATATCATCACCCACTGCCATCTATGGAACAAATATTACAAATGGTAGTTGTTGGAGCTCAAAATTTGCACCCTTCCTAAATCACAAGAATCTAGGGATTTGAGTCAACATGGGACTATCTCCAAGTCGTGGGACTCAAACTGAGACAAACCTCCAGAGAAGGCCACCTTCCTATACTTATTTCTAACACTAAACTACTCCAAGGAATGGAAATTTAACTAACTCTACTCTAACATTCCAAGGGACTAGGGTGAGAAGGAGATGCATAAAAAATAAATCCTAAACTAGAGAAGGTGATAACACCATAAATAAGGGGAAAGATACTTCTGAAAGATATAAAATGAGAGAAAATGATGATGAAGAGCGCTGAAACGATGGCCATAGTTTAAAACAACATCTAAATTCTCACTTTCATCATGCACAATAGATATAGATTCTAAGAAAACACACACGACATACCTGAGAATGAATCAAAAGGCAATAAGACACAATAAAATATCAGCTAAGGAAGGAAAAATCCACAAAACAAATGATTTTATTATTTTAATATTATGCACAGATCATTACAACGAAGGAAGAAGATGTAAAAAATTCAAAAAATCATGATCCAAGGCGTACAAATCTTATAATACTTTTGCAACATTAAAAATGATTCCCTTGCCTTCCCAAAGTATCCAATATTAAAATTGAGCATCATTTTACAATATATATAAAGTGGAATAAGAAGAAGAAGAAGAAGAAAATTAGAGGAAAATTTGAATTCCTCCCTCCATCCACTGACCATTTCCATTAAACTTTCTAAAAATATTTTAGCACCTCTATAAATCCACTTCCCCATGCCTTTTGCCTTGCTGAAGAAGAAATGGTCACCCATACTTCATTAAATTCTAGTGGTTGCGCCACCTAGAACAATACCTTTACATGTTGGGGACATCTTCCTCTGCTTTGCCCACCTACCTTGATTTGATTCAATAAATATGATTCTATTGCATAGGGGACGTTAAGATTTTTCCAATGATACAAGATTTTTGAAAATCAGATCATTAGGTTGAAATTTTCATTCATTTTTAGCTCCGCATGGAAATCTACCATTTTTCTTTGGTACGTGGCTTTCTGAGGATCATCTAGCTTTTTACTTTGGCCATGGATTTCTCTTTTAGTTTACGCAGCTCTTTTACTTCCATGGTTTCATCTAGTATCCTACGGCTATTATTTTTTGGCTGTGGATTTTTAGTCTTGTGTGGATCCTTTGGATGGTACCCGCAGATTTCTCATTGTAGTGTAGTATTCCTTCTTCACTCCATAGAATTACTAACTCCTCCACATCATCCTATAACTTCTAGTTATGTGTGGCTTTCCCTACTTTAGCCCTGGCTCATTTAAATATCTTTGTGGCTTGTTCTTTCCTTCTGCAGTTCACATACCTCATCTCGCGGCTTTATAAGTTGTTCTATTTTTTAAAGGGTGTTAAATGGATAACATTTTTTGTGACTCATAGGGGCCATCTACCTACTAGATGAGTTGATTAGTAGCCTTGAAGCATCCATTTGGCATGGAGTCAACCTGATAACCATGAAACCTGATCTAAAACTTGAAGAACACACCCCTGAATCCTCTTGAAGCACTACTGGACCTAAAACTAATATGAAGCTTGCATTAACCAACTCATTACAAAATTTTCTAAATTAAGGTTTTATGAGAGTGAAAAATTGTTTTGAATCTGAAATTTAACTTGTTTCCTCTGCAATTATGTTGGGATGAAGAATGAACATATAATACTATCCCAAAATATGAATTATGTCAAGTATGAAGAGATGAACTGAAATTATTTCTTGGAAAGTATGAAACATTGTAGAGTTTAGGAACACATGTTGATTTGGAGTACTTGGAACTTTTGTTTAAAATTGTTTTCCCTTATGAACACTACCACTTCCAATGAATTGTGAAAGATAAATAAAACACCACAACACACTATGTACAAAAGAGGAAAATCATACATGCCCCAAGTGGGACATGTAGAGTGTGCACAAGAACTTCTTCTTCTAAAAAAAAACCTACTCCTACCCTACTCTAACCCGAGACAAGGAAAGATAAAAAAAATCCTACAACTGGCAGGGAGAATTTTCTTCCCTTCCTCAATAATTTATACCATGTGACTTATTTTGCAATCAACATGGCCAACAATAAGAGTGAAAATATGACAAGAGGCTGATCTTCTACTCTGCTCGTCAAGGTATCAACTGGAAACAAGAAAAATACCTCTTTTAGCTGCTTTGCATTTGATTTGAAGAGGCATTGCAGCTGATCCTTGGAACTATGAAGCTCATCCTCATGCTCAGATGTGAACACGACCAGTTGTGAATCCTCCTTTGGATCCAATGAAGCCAGATACTTGATGGGGAAAGGTCTAATATGTTGAATCTGCCCATTTCTTTGAATCCTAACTTCAACAATGAAATCTTCTTGCAGATGTTCCTGGAAAAGTTGACTATTTACAAGATGATTTATATCTTTTTGTTCCTCTAAAAATAGTAGATTCTCTGCCTTGATTACTGATTTAGAAGTGGTGTCATCATTGTTCTCTTCTTTCCCCTTGTCTAATGTGAAACATGGAAGACCAAAATCCTCAAATTATGATTCAAGAGGATTGTTATAAATAACATAATCTTCTTGAATGTTCTTCTCCATGATGATAGGATCTTAGTGTTGAGGGATAGATGGTGGGGCAAAAAAAGTGATCAATTCAATGGGATCTTCCTCACCAATTTTATCCTCCAAATCTGATAAGAAATCAGCCTCTTCACTATCCATCTATGCCAAGGACTCTTCTTCCTTCATGATGCCCTTTGAATTTGCAATATGTTCATCATGATTCTCCTCCTCCTTAAGCATGAAGTTTGGGAGCTCAATCTCATCCCAAAAAACATATTTTTGGAAGTATGAAGTGAGAGAAGGATTTGAATTCTCTTTTATGACATTCTTTGTACACAAGACCTCTGAATATATTTTATCTTCCTCGATATGCCCCTCTTCTTATGGATTTGGAGATGATTCTTCTCCTTCTGATGATTTTGCAATTTTTGAGTGATCAACAACCTATGAGAATATAATTCCCATGTGTACATTGCACTCTGAGTAAAGGGACTGTTGGTCATCATCTTCTTATCTTTGTTCTTATCCGTTTGCAAAATCATCCTTCACCACCTGTTTTTGAAACTCAACCTCTACTAAAGGCTTAATATTTATTGGAATTTGAGTGATATTTAATCTTACATCCCACTCTTTTGAGTTTTTTGCAAGCTCATTTTTGCTAGGCTCCTTAGTTTTCTTCCCTCCTTGACTGGTTTTATGATTTTCTTTTCCCCAAAATGGATTTGGGAAGGCAAGAGGAGGGGTTGGTTGAGATCCGACTAGTTTTTACATTATTTGTGGTGAAAGGGAAGGTTTAACCTCTTAATTATGTGGAGGGGATGAATTTTTAGAAGGGAAAAGGGTAGAGAAATGAAGGTGGGATAGGAGGGAAGAATATGAAGAAAAGGGATTATCAATGGGAGTAGGTAGACAAAAAATAGGATCATGAGAAACAAGTTGCAATGGCATATGTTAGGGAATATGATTGGGAGGGATGTAGGATGAAAATGTAGGGTTTCCCCATTGACAAGGCTGCCTAACACTAAATTGGTAAGCCTCCATTTCTTCAACCCACTCTGCAATATGTAGCATCATTTCAACCTAATTTTATATCTTATGTTGAGAACTAATCCATTTCAGTGAAAATCCTATCCATGGGTAGGGATTCCTAAAACCAATCGTGGTTTCCTTCACTGTACATGTAATTATAGCCTGTGATATGCTCATTTCCATATCTTTAATCAGCCTCTGGAAATCATCTTCTTCCATGATATTGCCACCATCACCTATGTAACCTTGTTCTTTATAAACATTTAGGTTACATGAATAACCACATGGGTCATTAGAGGTTGGGTTATACTAATATTTTTCATAATAGGGCTCATAAAACTAATTTTTGGAATGTTTTTTGTTGTTTCCAAATCACTACACCCTCTGAATGGCTAGAATGTGAACAGGACACTTGGTGTGATTGAAAAACATGGGATCACCTCTCAATATGTGGGACTTGGGCTTGAGGTGAACCTCCAGAAAAGGCCAGCTTCCTCTTCCTAAACTAAGTGTGGTAATACTCTTAGTGTAATAAAATGGTTACCTATTCTTATGATAACATTTTCATGGGTTTTAGGGAAAGATATTTTCAAGAAACAAAAATATACTAGGGATGGTGATGCACCAAATAAAGGGTTTTTCCAGACTTAGGATTGGTTAATTTGAAGAGGGTGTTGTGCACCACAAGTCAACTTCACCTACCGCAACTTAGAGAGGGTAAAAGAATACCTTAGACTAGGAAGCATGTGTTCCCTTTCTTAAAATCAATCAAACAAAACAATCTCTTAGCATTCTAATGAAGAAGGATGAACTTGAGAAGGGTGAACAAGCACACAACTCAATTACATGCACTTCTCGACCACTTGATAAGCACAGAACTCCAAGAACCTGAAATAGATACTTGAACTTGCACAGTATACCTGCAAGCATGAGAAAGACATAAAGAATTATAGAAGGATGAAAGGACCAAGATTAGTCACAAAAAAAACACTTTTATTACTTCAACAATGTGCACAATACATCATACGTTCATAAGAGGCGATGGTTATCATTACAATCTTGAAATGAGGCTTGAAAGTTTCCTCAACATACAAGAGCAACTTATAGAAGAAGAAGGATTCTTAAAAATATACACTTATCTCAGAAATCTAACTTGTCCAAATTGTTGGAATGAGCTTCTAACTTACATTTATAGAAAACCTCTGTGAGAGAAGAGAGAAGAAATAATAAATTCCTTCCAAAATTGAAGGTACATGATGGTTTATTTATTACAGTTGGTTGAATCACTTGAGAAGGTTCCATCAGGTGCAATTAAATACCTATTGACCTAATCTTCTGAATTAATTAAAAGAATATTTAACTAAAATATTTTAATAATAATTATAAATATTATTAATAAAAATATTAATTTAATTGCATTATCACAAGGGCCCCCTAAAAAGTTGGGTTGCATTGAAGAGGGGGCCATGAAAATAGGGTCACACATAGCCCGACTCGGTGGTTGGCTCACCAAACCAACTCACCGAGTTAGGATTGAGCTTTGTCTCCTGTGAGCTTTGACTAAGTGTCGATCTCCTCACACTTAACAAACCCACCAGCTTTAATTCGTTTTTGAGTTCAATCTCCTATGGCTCACACCAAGCCAACCTCCACGAGCCTTACATAGGCCATATCTCAGCTCATATCAGGGTTCCTTCACTACCAAATCATCTATCTGAGCTCCTACTATTGATGTGCTAACCTCCACAATCCGACCTTGGCTCTGGTGAACATGACTCAACCAACACGCTCTTTTCATGAGATCATTTCTTCATACGGGTAACTCGACCATTATTCTCTCCTCGTGACGGGTCATAGTTCATGTGAGCTTAACCCTGAGTTGACCCCATTAGTCATTTCTAAGAGCTCCCACCGCTCTACAGGATTCATCCTCGCATTATGATAATAGAGTTGATGTTCACAAATCTCACACAAGCTTCCCTCTTAGCTCTCAACAACCTCCCTAGCACATGCATAGCTTGTGAATTGGTTTCATACAAGATTCAAATTCACATATAATTCAAGATTGAACTCATTTTCTCACATACCTCTTGTTTTCATCACCATGTCGAACCACCTGTTGCCTTATTAACTCGGCGGTTGACCTGAGCATATGCATTAATTCTTTTCTTAGAGCTTTTCGCTGACTAGTTCTTCTTGACATACCACCAAGATGTGACCTTCCACATCACTAACAAATCTCTAGATAACTCAGCACAAGCTTAACCACATACTAACTGCTGAATGCGTTAGCGCATGATTTGGCCAACCTGTATTTTTCCTTGTCAATTTCCGCATCACAGTTATTCTAGCTTAGGAACCCGGCTGCTGTCTTTCAAATATTGACATGGTTGTTAAGTCTTTGATCTCCACTTTTCCAGCATCATACGTAACTTTTAAGTTGGCTTTCCACCTTCACATCTCCACCTGGCCATAGCCTCCGAAATCCACCCATCATGGAACCTTTACCTTAGCTTGACATCTCATCATCATGGCTTGGCATTTCATCCCATCGGGACCAACCTCCTCATATTCCCATGAGCTCTTAGATCTTTCACTAAGCTATCCCTCACTCAGTATTATCTCATTCAACCGAGTTACCTCATTTCCTATCAAATGAGCTCGCCAATTCACAAACAACTAGGCACGAGCTTGACTGGGTTGAGTGAGTTAGCTCTCATCAAGCTCTCCTTCATATTCAGCCCTGAAGTAGGACAATTATCCCCTATCAATCAGGCATGGCCCTTCTCATTTGCATGAATCGAGTTCACCTATGAATCAACCTTCATGATTATTGTGTGCTCAATTCAAGCTCAAAGACAAGCTCTCATCCCCTACTAATACATTAGTGACTTGCTCATATATGATCTCTCGATCCGGCCTATGATCTCATGGATGAACTATAGAATTTTGATATTTGAGCTCTTGAATCCATTGAGATTCAAGTTTCAACTTAATTCATTACCTTGTTTGTGATCTTATCAAGCTCAATCCTTCGCCATGCATGTATGTCAACTTTCTACTCCTATTATGACTTGAACTCAAAACTCCTCAGTAAATACTTTCACCATGTAATAAGTAGGGGATGAGATGGTGATGCACCAAATAAAGGGTTTTTCCAGACTTAGGATTGGTTAATTTGAAGAGGGTGTTGTGCACCACAAGTCAACTTCACCTACCGCAACTTAGAGAGGGTAAAAGAATACCTTAGACTAGGAAGCATGTGTTCCCTTTCTTAAAATCAATCAAACAAAACAAATCTCTTAGCATTCTAATGAAAAAGGATGAACTTGAGAAGGGTGAACAAGCACAACAACTCAACCGCATGTAATACTCCACCACTTGATAAGCACAGAACTCCAAGAACCTGACAATAGAAACTTAAACTTTAACATTGTACATGCAAGCATAAGAAAGGCACAAAGAAGTACAGAAGGATGAAAGGACCAAGATTAGTCACAAAACACACAATTTTATTACTTCAACAACATGCACAATGCATCATACATACAGAGAGAGGAAATAGTTATCCAATACAGTCTTGAAAGGAGGATTGAAAGTTCCCTCGACATATAAGAACAACTTATAGAAGAAGGAGGATTTTTGAAAACTATACACTTGTCTTAGAAGTCTAACTTGTCCAACTCGTTGGGATGAGCTTCCAAATTACATTTATAGAAAACCTTTGTGAGAGAGGAGAGAAGAATTCATAAATTCCCTTCCTAAATTGAAAATTACATGATGATTCATTTATTACAAAGTTAGTTAAACCACTTGAGAAGCTTCTATCATGTGTCAATTAAATGCCCAATTTGACTTAACCCTCTCAATTAATTAAAATAATATTTAAATAAAATATTTTAATAATAATAATAAATATTATTATTGAAATATTTAAAATAAAAATATTAATTGCAATTAAATTATGGTGGGACCCCATTAATAGTTGGTTTGCACTTGAATGAGCGGTGTTTATGAGAAATAGGGTCAAAAATAGACCAACTCAGTGATTGGCTTGCTGAGCCAACTCACCGAGTTTGGATTGAGCTCAATATCCTCTGAGTTTTCACCGCAACTGTCGATACTCCTTGCACTTGAACAATCTCTTGAGCTTTAGATTTGGTCTTGAAAACAATGGCTCCTATGGGCTCACTTCCAATGTTCGACCTCCACAAACTTTTATATAGGGCCTTATGACTCGGCTCATATCAGGATTCCTTCATCTTGGCCAAATCATGGATCTGAGCTCCATAATTCTATCCAATCGAGCTCGACCTCCATAATCCGACCTTAGCTCTGGTGATCATGAGCTCGTTGTAACAAGCTCTTTTCATGAGCTCATTTCTTCATATGGGTAACTTGACCATTATTCTCTCCTCATGATAGGTCACAATTCATGTGTGCATTAACCCTGAGTTCATCCTCGAACTTGGTCATACTTTACTGAAGAGCTCCCATCTGCTCTACAGGATTCATTCTCACATTATGACAATCACCAGTTGATGTTCACAATCTCACACTAAGCTTCTCCGCATTCCCTGATTGTTATTCATCGATTACCTGCCGACTCAGACCCCATGCATCAGCTTTTTCACATTGGCATTCATACACAGATTCTAAGCCCCATATAATTGGGATCATCTGCATAGGCTCACCTTTTACTCAGAAACCTCTTGTTTTCATCACCATGATCGATTTCCAACTGTTGACTTATGCAACTTTGTGCATGTAGAGCCCTGATCATGACTAAGTCACTAGATTACTTTCCTGAGAATAGCTCCAACTTCGCATGACTAATAACTCGGTTATTGACATACCACCAAGATCTCACCTGTCCAGCCTCCCTAACAAATCTCGATGGATAACTTGGCACAAGCTTGAATTAGGCATTCTAACTGCTTACATGTTTTAGCGCATGATTGTGGCCAACCTGTCTCTTCCTTGGCAATTCCGCATCACAGTTATTCTAGCTTAGGATTCCCAGCTGCTGACTTTCAATTCTTGACATGGTTGTTAAGTCTTTGATCTCACACTTGTCCAGAACATCATACGTAACTTTTCAGTTGGCTTACCATCATCAAAATCTCCACTTGGCCATAGTTTTCCCAAATCCTCCCCTCATGTGAACCTTTACCTTGGCTTGACATCTCGTGCATCATGGCTTGACATTTCCATCCCATCGGGCCGCAGGCCTCCTTGAAAACCCCAATGAGCTCTTAGATCTTTCACTAAGCTATCCCTCACTCAGTATTATCTCAGTCAACCGAGTTACCTCAGTTTGCAATCAAATGAGCTCACCAATTCACAAACAACTATGGCAACGAGCTTGAATGGGTTCAGTCAGTTAGCTCTCATCCAGCTCGGCCCTCATATTCAGCCCTGAAGTAGGGAATAAAATTATCCCCTTTCAATCAGGCATGGCCATTCTCATCTCCATGAATCGAGGCCACCTTATGCCTTAACCTTCATGATTATTGTGTGCTCAATACGAAGCTCAAAGTCAAGCTCTCATCCCCTACTAATACATTAGTGACATGCTCATATATGATCTCTCGATCCAGCCTATTATCTCATGGATGAACTATAGAATTTTGATATTTGAGCTCCTGAAACCATTGAGCTCTCAAGTCTTCAACTTAATGTCATTAGCTCCTAACTGAGATCTTGTCGAGCTCAATCTCTTCACCATGCATGTAGTGTCAACTTTCTACTCCTATTGTGGCTTGAGCTCAAAACTTCACAAGCTAAATCCTTTTCATTCTATGTAATCAGTATATAAAGTCAATTAAACTTGAAATTCCCTGAAGTGGCACTGTGTCAGCTATGCATCGAGCCATTATGTCTTTGATTGACCGTCCCAATTTAATCATCCATGGGCAGCTTAACCTGATTCCATTCTCAAACAACTTGCTTAATGAATGGCTAGAGTCGGAACTTAGATATGAACCGAGTCTCTTATACTAACCCAACTTGAGCCACTAATCTGATCTTTGCACGAGCTCACTGTGATATTTCTTACTTGACCTAGTCAATGTGAATTCATGTCATCTCACCGAGCATCTTGCCGAGTTTCTCAATGAACTATCCTAAGCTCGATGTCAACCTAAGCCCTTTCAATATGAGCTCTGCATCTGATTTGAGCTTAACTTTGTTATGCTTTATTGAAACCGAGTAGGTAATAGAAGCTCACCCATAGGACCTTTGAAACTATAGAATTATCAATTTTAATAAATTTCTCACGCTCCTGTGATGACCAGAAAGTGGGCCCCTCATAGGACCAACCTCCACACTACAATTTGATCGTAGTAGGACCCCGATGTCCAATTATTTTATGTGTGTAACAATCTGGATAGCATGATTTGGAAACCTCTCGTAGCATCATAGATGTTCCTTTAACTAAGCATGATTCCCATAGTATCCCTTAATGCTTCATGAAAGGGCTTCCTGCTCCTAGGGTCCAATTGACCCGTGTTGTCAAATGTTTGTCCCAGGGGCAAAAATTTGATAACATTTTTGGTGACCTCTCGGGGATGATTACTTGTTAAGAATGATTCCAGTAGCCTTAAGACCTCCATTAGGAATGGAATTAATGTTGGAATTTTGAAAGTGATATTGATCGTCTATGATAAATACTTTACAGGTCTCCTTGGCATACTGTGGGAAAATTATTGAACCTAAAGTAGTATTATGTAACTCTTACGGAAAATTTGAACCTTCCTCTCCATTGAGAAACCTTCAAGGATTATACAAAGTGAAAAGAACAACACAAAACATAACAACAATGAAAGTAAAAGAACATCATCACACAATAATGTGCATAAGCACTTAAAGGAAAAAACCTAACTAAACTGTACAGGGGGTGGAACGCTCTCAATATGCAATATTTAAGATGTATCCCATTCACATGAATGAGGAAGTACTTCTCTATTGAGCCTAGATAGAATGAAATGAATTTTCCTCTTTGTAACTTGTAATAACATATGGACTTGCTCAAGAGAGCATCAAACTTGTTGCATGCTTACCTAGGTTCGGATCGATCTTCATCCCATTTAAGAACTAAATATCCTTCTTGAATATGCCTTTTCGGATGCCTTATCTTGTCAAAATATTTTCTTAAACATGAGCCTGATAATGTTTCTCCAAAGTCTTCATATCCTTGTCTCGTACTTCTTCCAACTCCATGAGTTTAGTAAACCTTACTGTCAGACAATTATTTTCCATAACTTCAAGCTGATGAGCTAACTCCAAAGAAGGTAACTCCAAGGAGACCGTAAGTTTTTCTTCTCTTCCATATAAAAGCATGAAAGGGGAATTTTTGATGGCCCTTTTAGGTGTGATCTGAACTACCCATAAGGTGGTCTTAAGATGTGTATGTCAAGTCCTCCTGTTAGTCTTCATTATGTGCTTGATAATCCTTGTGAGGTTTTTGTTGTTGTACTCAGCCAATTTGTTTCCTTGTGGATAGTAATTGGACGAAGTCTTAAGGTAGAACCCATTCTTAACATCCCATTTCACTTAGCTTCATACCAATAAAATCCATTGCATTGTCTGAAATGACTGTAAATGGAACACCAAACCTTGTCATTATGCCTTCTAATAAATCAAGAACTACCTTCTCATTTCTCTCCTTTAATGTTACTACTTCTATCCATCGAGTAAAATAGTCTGTTGTAGTAAGGACCCATTTATTTCCATCATTGGATGGAGGATTAATCATTCCAATGAAATCCAACCCCCATTGAAAAAAGGGTTGATCCACTTGAATTGGATGCAGTTGAAGAGCTGTCAACTTTTGTTTACCAGAGAAAAAGGCACATTCCTTACACTTCCTTACCCAGAGATGGGCATCTTTGAACAAATCCATCAAATAGTAGCTATATCACATGATCTTGGTAGCATTTTTTCACCTAGAAAAATTTCCTCTAGATATGCCATTATGAAACTCTTCTAGTATCTTACTTACATGTTCCGGTCCCACACACCAAAGGAGAACACCATTCAAATTCTTTTGAAAGAGAACATTATCTACCTGAAAATATGGAATAGACTAAATATGGAAAGTATGTCATTGATTTTTTATCCATGTTCATAGGATATACTCCTGAGAAAAGGAAATTCTTCATTTTGAATAACCAGTTGACCTGATCATCTCCCTCATCAGTGTTTAGGAGCGTCACATTTTCATCACCTTTTGATTCCATGTCTGCAACAAGTTGTTGACACAAACCTTTACCTCTAAAAATTTTGGTAACTTTGATATGCACGTCATACTCTATCACCTTTTTGATCCGTCCAACATGCTTTTCATTCATTTATTTTTTCAGGAAAAATTCCTTGACACCTGGATGAGACACCATTACATGAATTTTGTTGTTGGAAGACGTGCTTAAATTTATTTAAAGCTCGAATAACCGCAAAGACTTTTTTTTCAATGAATGAATATTTGAGCTCATATTCTTTGAGGGATTGACTGAAGAAAGTAATTGGTTGCTCCATCGTATTGTCATTTTGATGGGTAAGGATGCCTGAAATTCTCTCTTAACCTACAAAAGCATAAATAATAAAGTATTTATCAAACATGGGGTTCACCAACATGGGAGCTTTAGAAATGGATGTTTTCATGGCTTTGAAGCTCTCCCTTCCTTCATTTTTCCATGAGAATGGCATATTTTTGTTCAGCATGGTTTTCAATGTCTTAGCCAATGTTGCAAATTGAGGGATGAATCTCTGCACAAAATTTATCATTCCTATAAAACTCTAGAGACCCTTCTTGTGACTTGGGAGATATAAGGACATAATTGAATGGATCCTAGATGGATCAATAGAAATTCCTTCCGCTGAAACAACATGCCCCAACAACTTTCCCTCATGCACTACTAAAATGCATTTCTTGGGATTAAGTGAAACCCCAAATTCCCTACACCTTCGAAAAACCTTCCTTAAATGCATGATGTGGTCTTTTTCATGCTTATAATATACATTTATATCATTAAGGTAAACCAAGATGATATCGTTGATTAGTCTATTAAATGACATGTCCATGGCTCTTTGGAAAGTAGCCCTGGAATTGGATAATCTGAATGACATTTTGTTGTAAGCATACATGCCCCACTTGGTAGTGAAAGCCATTTTGAATTGACCACATTCTTGGACCAGAATTTGATTGTAACCCAAATATCCATCAAGAAAACAAAATATTTGAGCTCCTGCTACCATTTGAAGGATTTTCTCCATTAACAAAAGAGGATAATGATTTTTCAACAAGGAACGATTCAAGTCCCTGAAATCCACACATAATTGAATCTCTTTGTTCTTCTTCCTTATGGGGACCAGATTGTCTACCCAAGAGGAATGCTTGATAGGAAAAATTATATAGGCCTCGATGAGTTTGGTTAGCTCCTTTATCATTAGTGGCTCAATTTTGGGATTAATTAACCTCTACTTCTGAAGAACTGTCTTGGCATTAGGATCTAGTTCGATGGTATGTTATGCTAGACCTAGATAAAAACCATGTAGGTATTTGTAGATCCATGCAAAAATGTCATGATACTCTTGAAATTTTTTTATGAAAGCTTCTTTGTCTTTGGAAGTGCATACTTTTCCGATCTTTAGAAACTTTTCATTTGCTACCTCAACTTCCTCAAAATCTTCTTCTTTGACCACCATGTTATAGATTTGTCTTTTGGCTTGATCATCTGAATTGAAAAATGGATTCAAGAGTAACCAAACCTTTTGGTGGCTTTTTTCTCTTCAATTGTATGATTTGATCACCATATGATTCTTACAACTTATCTTGCTTTTTTATAGCAAACTCCACATCTTCTTATAGAAAAAGAACAATTTTTTTGTCACTATTGAACACTTTCTAGCTACTCACATTATCAGGGGATATAGGTTAAACCACCATTTTGATGAATTACTACACTTCTTTCATGAAATCAATAGGTATGCTGTATTACAAGACAATTGTAGCAAGCCTATCAGTATCTTGGTTTTGATTTCTAGGAGCTGCATGGATCCCAAAAGCTTCGAAATCTTCAATCAAATCCGAGATTTGGTTCTTGTATGATCTTAAACGATCATTTTTGGATGCACTTTATGTCGTCACTTATGAACAACTAACTCACTATTTCCAAAAATAGGCATGGCTTTGATTCCCTTCTTTTTAGCTAGTTGAATTCCTTGCACAAGGGCCTCGTATTCAGTAACATTGTAAGTGTAACTAAATTACAGCTAGAAAGATGAAAAGTACTTATCTCCTCCTGGAGAAATTAACATGATGCTAGCACTAAACCCATTCTTATTTCTTGATCCATAAAATAAAAAATTGTCAGAGTCCTTCATAATTTCTTGGTGTTTTGACCGGTGGCGGTATGATCATACCTTCTGTTGGTATCCAGATTTAATCTCCTTCACAACTTGAACAGCATCATGAATCTGCATAAGACACTCAAGGATAGATAGATATTTTATATGTCATTTCTAGCCAGGGATCACACCTATCTACTTGTTTGCATTCAAGAATTGAGGGAGTGGATAGCACCTTCATAAGGGTTCTGATCTAACCCTCACTATTTTAGATTGTGCCTATCAACCAAGGTAAGAGAACCTATATTGCATCCCCTATATGGAAAGGAGATGGAGATATCCTTGTAATTTGTGTATGATATGGAGAAGGCTTTGTGAAAACATGATCAAATATCCATTATCCAAACTCAAAGGAGTTGTCACTACTAAATGATGGAAATGTTCTCAAAATAAAGCTAGAGTTGCTAAAGACATGATAAAACCCTAATCAACTTTGTGCAGTTTTCTTAAAGGATTGAATTCTTTTGTGGACACACAATGTAGATACAGGGGTATTGTAGGTAAGATGAGTTAGTTTAAAGTGATATTCTGATGAGAGATGTTAGGACAAGAGTAGTTAGGAGTCATCACCTTCTTTGGGAAACGTTGCAAAAGAATTACAACACCAAAACAGCAGAGATATTCCAATGAATTTGCAGTGCTCTTTCAACCAGAATGTGTGCACATATGGATGCCCAAATCTACACTATTCCATACAAACTTTGATAGCCTTCCACAAAGGCTTGAAGAAAAATATCGATAAAGCATTCAGAACCCCTTGTTAGATCATGTCCTCAGGTACACCCAACATTTTATAAACACCCTCAATTTACAAGGAAGGTAAGATGAATTTAAAACTGTTTATCACCCCTCAAATGAATGATCTTCTGAATGGAAGATTACAGATGCCTTCAAACCCTCTACAATAAATGAGACCATCTATTACCAATAAATATCCCAAACACAAGATTGCAACATGAGCATGAAACACAAATTGAAAACATACTGAAATACAAGTGCATGCAAGCTTTGCCAAGAGATAAAACCAGTTAATCCAAGAATTTGATCAAATATATCAGCAAGGGAATGTTATTTAGACAATCTCAAAGCTTTTTGATGGCTTTACAGCTGAAACCAACTCAACATGATGAACATTTGATGCAAACTGGAATCAAAATGGCTCTCATGCAGTTTCTCAAAAAGGAAATGGACTTCTTCCAGATTTTTCCTGTGAAATTTCTTCTCTCCTTCTCCAAAATTCTCAACAGACCTCCTAAAATGTTTTCAAACTATATGATATATCCTATGCCAACTTAGGTCCTTGCATCCCAAGAAAATAATATGCCAAAGGGATCAAATTTGTTACAAAACCCTATCCATTTGATGAAAAATGATATAAAATTGTGACACATCTTGCCAAATGCTAGAGATGCACAGATATTTTAAAATATTGCATGAACTCATATCCTTATCCATCCAGGGTCACTTTTTTGGCATTCCACCATGCTAGCATGCATTTGCAATCATTTTTCACCTTTTTCCCTCATCATTTTTAACTCTGCACCTTTTCATTTTTACCTTTCACATGTTTTTCATGGGCTGAGAAAAATATCTCACGAAAAACACTATAGAACATTGAATCAGCTCAAATAAATGATTCCATTGTGTTCAAAAGGCTGAAGGGATGTATATTCATATAAAATTTCATGTGTTTTGGTGCAAAAATGACGATTCCACACTTCTTGGAGCTCCAATGGTGCCCAAAAAATGAAAATGCACAACTGTCGTTGATTAAAATCAACTTTAAATGTTAGCCTTCCACGTGGTAGATGATACCTTTCATATTCTTCCTCTTTGTCTTTGTATGGAGTGGGACACATGTCCAAATACCATTGGACCAAGCCTCCAACTTTTAAAAAATACGTTTTGAACCTTTTCTGCCCTTGGGAAAATTTTCCCCGCGAGCCCCTGGATGCGCCACGTGTCCTTCTGTGGGCCTTCACCAAAACCTTGGGCCAATTTGATGCATTTTACCACCTTTTTGAGAAAAGGAAAATTTTCTCAAAATGCTCCGCGCCCCCGAATACCCGTTGTTTCTTTGCCACATGTCATCTTCCCATTGGAGGCGGAGCTAACTCATCAAATTTGTCTTCAAACCTCCGCAAGCATCAAAACTCCATGCCAGCCCGACCTCTATCTTTTGACATTTGAAAAATGCCACGTGTCACCTATGGATTAGTCGTGGGGAAAAACCTTCAATATTTTCCACGGGTTCATTGTTTCCTTTGAAAATTTTTGCCAAAGTTGCAACATTTTCCATTTTTCCTCCGCGCTCCGAATTTCCATCAAATGTTGGACACGTGTCTGTTGTTCATTTGGTGTGGGCCTATTCTTCATTTTTTACCTTGTAAACATAGAGGAAAATTTTTGAAAACTTCTCCTTCACCCCCTTCCTCCATTTTGCCTCTTTGACACATGTCCATCCCTTATTTGCTATGGGTCTTCGGGCAAAAATTTAATTTTAGGATTTTGAAATTAAAACTTTAAATTCTATAAAACTTCCACCCCTCCATTTCATCCCCACATATGTGTCACCTTCTCATTAGGTGCGGACCGTTAGGTCCAAATTTCTTTTTGAGGTTTTGAGCCAAAAATTTGAAAAATTTCAACCCTTTGCCTCCCCATACTAACTCTCCTGGACACGCGTCGCCCTTCCATTGGGTGCGGGTCTTTGGGCCAAATTGTAACTTTAACATTTTGAAGTTAAAAGACTTCAAAATTTTCATAAATTCCGCCCATCCATGCTAACTCTCTTGGACATGTGTCTACTTCGTATTGGGTGCAGACCTCTAAGTCAAAATTTTCCTTTGGCATTTTGAGAAAAAATTTGAAACAATTTTAAATCCACCGTCGCCCATTTGATCCTCCCATGCCACGTGTCACCCTTCCATTGGGCGCAGGCCTTTGGGTCGAAATTTAACATTGAGAACTTTTTCCAAAATGAAGAAAAAGTTTTAAGTTACCCCCTACCACCGGCCTGACCATTCACTACCACGTGTCAGCATGCCATTCACTGCGAGCCTCTAGGTAGAAATTTGATTTTGAGAAATTTGCAAAAAAATGAAGGCAAAATTTTTAAGTGACCTCCACCACTTGGTGCTCCATCTGTCCAATCGAATCACACCACATAGGCACATAGGAAAATGCGGGGCTGCAGAGAAAATTCTCCCTTCGCCAAAAATTGAAAAATTGACAACTTATAACATTTTTTCTGACCGCACCCAGCCAATGAGAGTCTGCCATGTCGGTATAGAATTTACAATGATAAATTTGATGGCCCGAGAGCACGTCAAAAACGTGAAAAATTTAGGGAATGCCCTAGAAACTAAATTTTTGACAGGAAAGGTAGAATTCTTCATTTTAATCCAACTGAATCATCTCTTGACATCATTTGCGGCCTTGGGATTGGGGAAACACTTACACAAATTCATGATTTGATCAATTTCATGCTCTTGCATGATTTGGTAAAGGTGAAAATGGTACAGCCCGTGAAAATGAATAAATCAGGGCACAAATGGGGGGGAAGGCTTGGATTTTACTTCAATTTAGGGCAGAATAACAACAATGAGGGCATTTGGAAGCATCCAACTGAAAAAATGAGTTGTAAATCACCAACTCGAGCCAATAAAACATTTTTGAGCAAAAGTGAAGCGTGGAAAATCAGAGCAAAGTGTGCAAACCCAAAAATTGCACCAACATTGGCTCTTTCCTAGGGATGGGCACTCCCAGTGAGTGCCACAAGAACAAGACGTAGACCAAGTGCCAAAAATCCATTAGGCAAGGAGTCAAAACATGTAAAGCAGCCCTAAAAATTAGAATTTTCACCAAAAACAAACCGAGAAAGCCACACCAACAATGGTTACCAAGGACAAAAGGGCAAACCACAAACCAACAACAGTAAGAACAAGGAAAAGACAAAACAAAAACAAGGGCTATATAAAATGTACAACTTGTGCATACCTCCCATGGGGATTTAATCTAAGAAATGTTTTAAATGTCTACCATTAACAGGCAGCTCCAGCAAATCCCCATCCAAATCCTTGAGAAAAAATGTATTTTCTCCAATCCTAATATCAATCGCATAAGGGCCCATCCATAACGCATCAAACTTTCCATGCTTACCCTTGTCTTAACACCTACTATCCCACAACAAAACTAGATCTCCAACACTAAAAGCTCTAGGGGTGACCTTCTTATCAAACAACTTCTTCAATTTCTCCCTAAACCTGACATGCCTTTGATGATAAGCTCTCCTTTCTTCATCCAACTCAATGATCTGATTGATTCTTGATTCATATGGGCCATGCTCTTGATCTTCCAACTACTAGGAAAACTTAAAAGTGGATAATTGTAGGTGTAATGGTAGCAAAGCCTGAGTTCCATACACCAGTTCAAATGGGCTTTTACCAGTTGTTCTTTATGGAGTTATCCTATCAGCCCAAACTACAAATTTCAACTGTTCTTCCCACTTCTTCTTGTTGATTTCCAAGGTTCTTCTAATGATCTTGAGCAAGTTTTTGTTACTTGATTCAGCTTGCCCATTCCCTTGTGGGTTGTAGTTTGAAGAATAGGTTAGATTTATCCCATATTCATTGCACATTGCCATCAAAGGCTTGGCTCTAAAACACATAGCATTATCAGACACAATCTTAACTGGAACCCCAAATCTACATATGATATGATTCAGTAAGAAATCCATTACCACTTGGTGTGTTGCCTTTCTAGATGGAATTGCCTCAACCCATTTTGTAAAATAATCAGTTGCTACAAGGATCCATTTGTAACCAGCACTACAAGGATCTGAAATCTCACCAAAAAAATCCATTCCCCATTGTTTGAAAGGAGCTTCAACTGATACAGGCTACAAGGAAGGGAGCCTGAAGCTTTCAATCTTCCTGAAAAATGTTGGCAACTATCACACCTTCTAACTAACTGGTTTGCATCTTTGAAAAGATTTGGCCACCAATAACCAGCTCTTAAAATCTTATGTGTTGTCACTCTCCCAGAAAAATTTCCTCTACAAACTCCCCCATGGAAATCAGCAATCAACTTTGGAGCTTCATCTTCAGTTATGCATTTCAAGAGGACACCTTCAGGGTTCTTCCAAGCCAGCCCAAGGTCTGTTATGACATATTTCTGAGAGGCCAGCTTGAGGGCTCTTTTCTGATTTTTATTCAAGTGACTGGGACAACATAGGTGCTTGAGGTAATAGACCACATCCTTGTACCACTCAAAAATCATCAATTTGTCAAGGAGATATGCCCTTTCTTCCCCTAGCTAATTCACTTCTACATTTTGCAAATTACTCTCAGCCATAAGTTTGGCAAGACCTAAACCTCTTACCATCTTTGTTGTTTGGATATCCATATCATACTCTTGTAATTTGTTAACCCATCTACATCTCTTGCTTGATATCTCCATGTCAGATAAGATGTCTTTAACCATGGTGTGGGGAACATAAGCAACAACCTTTGAACTCAAAATGTAGGGCCTGAAAATCTTTGTTGCTTTTACTAATGCAAATTCTTGCTTCTCCATAATTGTGTACCTCAATTCAGCTGCTTGTAAAGCCTTGGTAAAGAAAGCAATAGGCCTCTTAGGTCCATTTTCATCCTTTTGTAACAAAACTGAAGCAATAGTAAATTTAGATGCAAAAGAGAAGATTTGGAAAGGCATCTTATAGTTTGGAGCTGTCAAAACAGGTGCATGCTTGAGTGCATCCTTTATTCATTCAAAAGCTTGGATGGCAACCTCCTCCCACTTAATAACTCGATCCTTTCTTAGCATGATTTTGATTGGAAGAGTCAACTCAGAAAAATTGGAGACAAACATTCTAATGAAATTGATTTGGCCAAAGAAAGATTGAATATTCTTCTTGGTTCTTGGAATAGGCACCTTGCTGATTTCTTTCACTCTCTCAGGGTCTATCATAACACCTTCTTTGGACACAATATGCCCCAACATCTTGGCTTTTGGCACACCAAAATGACACTTATTTGGATTAAGTGAAATGCCATACTCCCTACATCTAATCAGCATCTTCTCTAGGTGTTGCAAATCGTCTGCTCGCTGTCTTGAAAAAACAGTCACATCATCTTGGTAAACTACAATAAACTCATTGATATGACCAGCAAAGGCAACATTCATTGCCCTCTGAAAAGTAGCATCAGCATTCATCAATCCAAAAGGCATCCTTACAAAAACATAAGTCCCCCAAGGAGTATTGAAGGTTGTCTTAAGTCTTTCTGATTGACAACTACTTGATTGTATCTGGAAAAACCATCCAAAGTAGAAAGCATTTCTGACCCTGTCACAAGCTACAACATATTCTCCATGTTTTGCAAAGGATAGTTGTCCTTCATAGATGTTTTGTTTAGATTCCTAAAATCCACACAAATTCTGATATCTCCATTCTTCTTTCTAACTGGCACAAGGTTGGCAACCCAAGAAGATTATCTAGGAGGCTGAATGATGCATTTTCATGGAAAGTAGTGGGTTAATAGGCCTTTGTTTTTTTATAAACGGATTAGTCTTGGCCTCAAGGGGAATCTCATGCTAAGGAAATCTTCTCTATATGCCTTCAGCTTTGAATAAGACTAAGCAAGGTAGTCTTGATATTTCTTTAAAATTTGGGCATGGGACTGTTTTTCTTCTTTGCTAAGATGACTACCCAACCAGATCTTCCTTGGTTTGTCTTTAGTTCCCAAGTTATGCTCTTCCACATCCCTTGAAGCAAACATCTTTCTATTAATGATGCAATCAGCATTGCTAAAATTGGATTCAAGTGCAACAAGACCCTTAGGAATGGTATTTGTTTTCAATTGTATAATTTCCTTGTCAAACAAAGTTTCTCTACCTTCATTCATGCACACCATTGGTTCCCAATCAATATTCTGACCATAAAACTCTCCTTGGCATTGTAAGAATCTCAACACTTGTGCATCATCATCAAAAATCTGCCAATGTTTCACATTATCTGGGATAGCTAGCCTTGTTAGCACTTCAACATTTTATTCACAAAAAGGTGAAATGGTGCAATTTTCAAACCTAGAACCCAGAACAACTAACTGATCAGCAACAGCATTAAGACTTCTATCATGGTAAACAATGTTAAAGGAATCAAACATTTCAATCAAGTCCCAAACAACATGCTTATATTGTTTCATACGCTGATTTTTTGTGGCATACAACTTTCTTACTTGCTTGACAACCAGCTCTGAATCTCCTTTAGCAACAATATCCTTTACTCCATACTTCCATGCAATCCTTAATCCCAATAATAATGCCTCATACTTAGCAATGTTGTTAGTACATTTGAAATTGAGCTTGAAGGAAAAAGGAAACTCTTCTAAGCTAGGGGAAACCAACACTATACCAGCACCATTTCCAACTTTGGAGCAAGCTCCATAAAATAGTAATGTCCATGGAGAACCTACCATACCAAGGCACTCTAATTTATCCATCTTATTCTCTTTTCCATCAGCAAAACCAATGAAATTTTCAGCATCTACATCAGCAAACAACACTTCATAAGAAGCATTCTCGGGATCTTCAATCAAGTGTAACATCTTCTTTTCACCATAGAGTTTGACAAGGCTGCCCTCAATGGGAATGGTGGCATACGACATGTCCATTTGAACACTACCACCAACACTTGCAGCCCACTTCCTTGAAAGCATACCCCATTTGGTAGGGCAGTCAACAATTACAACATCAAGTTTTAAATTCTTACCCGGATAGGCTGCAAGTTGCACTACTAAACCCTTCACACATCCAACAACTGGCACTTCCCTTGAATCCATGGTTGTACACTTCCCATATGCTATTGTCACCTTGATATCCAACTCATTCATAACTTCTAGAGGCATAACATTACATGATGCACCGGAATCAAACATGCAATTGTGAAGCAACCTACCTTTTATGAGCAAAGTTGTAAAGAATGGGTCAACATTCAATTGGGAATCAACCAAGGATGTCACCAAATACACTTCAGGTGCCTCTCCAAGATCTTCCATTGGTGGTGGTGTTTCAGGGCCAGCAATTCCTTGAAGAGGACTCTCAACAACATTTACATTCCTGCTTGGTATACTCTTTTCTTCCTTCAATCCCAACTATTCAAAAGCTCTTTTCTTGTGTTCAAGAATCCTAAGAAATTCAATAATGGGAACACCCACTTTAATTTGGCTCAATACCTGGGCTATATCATATGGAACATTCTTTGGCAAAACAGCATTGGAAGGGAAACAAGAAGGTTCATCAAATGCCGAAGTATTCTTGGCAGCCTGGGCATGGAGAGGACTGATATTTTTACATGGGACAGCAGGGTTCCTAACAATTGTTTCCCTTATATGATTATCTTTGGGAATTCTTGTGAGCAAGGGTGTCTTTGGCTTGGCTTGAGGACCAGCTCCTCTAACAACTTTACTTCTAGTATTTTACTCCTTTTCTTGACCAACCACAACATTCATTAACAATTGTCTATCTTCTTCCGAAGGAATACCACCATCATACTTCTTGATCATTAAAGCCCTTAGGTATTCAAAGTCATTATTAGGAATTTCAAAGACATGAACTACATCTACATCATGAGCTTGAGGAAGAGAAAGAAATGGTACCCTCTTTATGCAATCCCAAAAGGTTGCAACAGTCCTTGCACTTATCACATATGTTGATGTTGTTGCTTGTTGTGAGCCTGAAGAATTTCCCATCATACAAATGTCATCATCCATTTCATTCTCATTATCATCATCAATATCTAGCTGGTCCATTTCACATGGAGGATGAGGAAGAAAACATCTATCACACCAATCCATATCAGCAACTTCTTGAACAGCAGAAACTCTTACAATCAGAGGGTCAGGCACCACTCTATTTTCACGTGCTTGGGGTTGTCTATTTGCAGATCCAATAATCCCTTTACCTCTATCATCTTGTCTTTGATCACCCCTAGGATGATTACCAAACCTATCATGGTTTTGAATTCTTTGCTGTCCTTGTGAACTTTGCCCAATTCCTTTCTCAGCTCGGGCTAATTTGTAAGAAATTTCTTTGACAACCCCTGCCAAAGTCTTGACAACATCTTCCAAATCAATACCCTTGCTAGTTTGAGGCTTCTCAGGATTTATCAACTTCACACCGTCCCTCTTAAGTGGTTTACCAACAACTTTAATATTATTTTCAATTTGAAGTGCCATGGTGAAAGCTTGCCTCAAGTTTGTAGGATTTTTTTCTCTCAAGTAATAGGCTGCCTTTTTATCAAATGCATCTACATATTTGATCAAGCAAGATTCATCACAAGGCCTCAAAATTACATGCAACCTTCTCAATGTCTTATTAAACCTTGTATTGAAATCATGAATGGTCTCATTCAGGTTCTTCTTGATGTTCTCAAACTCAGATAGAAGGAACCTTGGATCTGTTTTGTCCCCATATTGTAATCTAAATGCATTACTCATCTCATTCCATGAATCAATAGAGTTATCAGGGAGAGCTTTATACCAATCTCTTGCATCTTCCTCAAGTGTATGGATAAACAACTTGATATACACATCCTCAAATTCTATTTCAAAGTGTGTGGGCCTATTCTTCATTTTTTACCTTGTAAACATAGAGGCAAAAATTCGCAAACTTCTCCTTTAGCCCCTTCCTCTATTTTGCCTCTTGGACACATGTCCATCCCTTATTTGTTGCGGGCCTTTGGGCAAAAATTTAATTTTAGGATTTTGAAATTAAAACTTTAAAGTCTATAAAACTTCCACCCCTCCATTTCATCCCCGCATATGTGTCACCTTCTCATTAGGTATGGACCCTCAGGTCCAAATTTCTTTTTGAGGTTTTGAGCCAAAAATTTAAAAAAATTCAACCCTTCACCTCCCCGTACTGACTCTCCTGGACATGCGTCACCCTTCCATTGGGTGCGGGTCTTCGGGCCAAATTGTAACTTTAACATTTGAAGTTAAAAGACTTCAAAATTTTCATAAATTCTACCCATCCATGCTAACTCTCTTGGACATGTGTCCACTTCGTATTGGATGCGGGCCTCCAAGTCAAAATTTTCCTTTGGCATTTTGAGCAAAAATTTGAAACAATTTTAAATCCATTGTCACCCATTTGATCCTACCATGCCACGTGTCACCCTTCCATTGGGCGCGGGCCTTCGGGTTGAAATTTAACATTGAGAACTTTTTCCAAAATGAAGAAAAAGTTTTAAGTTACCCCCCGCCACCTGCCTAACCATTCACTGCCACGTGTCATCATGCCATTCGCTGCGGGCCTCTAGGCAGAAATTTGATTTTGAGAAATTTGCAAAAAAATGAAGGCAAAATTTTTAAGTGACCTCCGCCACTCGGTGCTCCATCTATCTAATCGAATCATGCCACGTAGGCACACAGGTAAATGTGGGGCCACGGAGCAAATTCTCCCTTCACCAAAAATTGAAAATTTGACAAATTATAACATTTTTTCTGACCGCTCCCAGCCAATGAGAGCCTGCCATGTCAGCATAGAATTTACAATGATAAATTTGACGGCCCGAGAGCACGTCAAAAACATGAAAAATTTAGGGAATGCCCTAGAAAGCAAATTTTTGACAAGGAATGCAGAATTCTTCATTTTAATCCAACTGAATCATCTCTTGACATCATTTGCGGCCTTGGGATTGGGAAACACTTGCACGAATTCATGATTTGATAAATTTCACACTCTTTCACGATTTGGCAAAGGAGAAAATGGTACAGCCCATGAAAATGAATAAATCAGGGCACAAATGGGGGGGAAGCTTGGATTTTACTTCAATTTAGGGAAAAATAACAACAATGAGGGCATTTGAAAGCATCCAACTAAAAAAATGAGTTGCAAATCACCAGCTCGATCCAATAAAATGTTTTTGAGCAAAAGTGAAGCGTGGAAAATCAGAGAAAAGTGTGCAAACCTAGAAATTGCACCAACACCTTCTGTGTGAGTTCGGTATGTACCCAATCCCGTATCTTCCAACAAAAGCAAACAAAAATCTTCTTCTGCCAACACATCATCATAGGAATCATATTGATGATCTCCACTCACTTCATCCAACACAGTATTAGGGACTTCTTCAACAAAAGTGGTTAGTTCATGATCATCATTTTTTTCTTTTGGATCATCAATGGTATAATTCCCATTTATAGGACTAGCAATGTAAGGTTCTACATGATTATGAAATATCGGTTCCGCCTTTATAGTTACTTTGATTCCATATCAATTTCTAAGAATCATATGTGAAAAAACAGCTGATAGATAACCACCCATCTTGGTAGTGAAATCTCATGATATGCAGATGACAAATAGAGGAGGGAGATCAATGACTGATATGTCTTGGGTGAATGATAAACTCGAGCATGTATGGATGGTAAGTCAAATTCATTTTATAACTCCAACATTTTTAACAGTTGTGTCATCTAGCTGAACAAATCCTCTTAGAACTGGTGTATATTGTATTCCTAGTACATCTATAATTTGTTTGGGCATGACCGAGCTACTAGCACTAGAATCGATCATGTAATTATGTACCAGGTGGTCACCAATGATCAGGAAAATATATAATGGTGTTGGTTTGTTTGCCTTAGGAGTAATTTTTCCTTTTGGTTGACACAAACTTGTAGTGGTTGTTATTCCATGACCTGATGATCTATCGGTTGTACTAAAACTCTTCAGAGCCTCTCGCAACAAATTTCTTTGAGAAGGAATTAAGAGTGCATCCCACATAGTAATGCTCAGGTTGGTCTTCATTATTTGTTCTACAATACTAAAGGAAATTTCTCCTACTTTGTTGACACTTCCTTGGGCATTGGGATCCTCCTTTGGAAAGTGTTTTTTGGGTATTGTGATGCTTAAAGAACCTTCTTTCCTTACATCTTGGTTAGAAGGTGTTTCTGTGACTTCTTTCCCGCATCTTTATCAAGCATCGCTTGTGGATGTAGCTTTGAAGTGGAAGCTTGATCACTTTTGGAAGGTTGAGATTATATTTCTCTCTTTTTGGAACGAGTGTTTTCCGCCACTTATGAGGAATCTGTATTTAACCCACAAAAATATTTTTCTTGCCAATTTAGCAAAGTGGTTTCTTCAGGTGCTTGCAGTTGATTTGTTATCTCTTACATAGACAAATTTTTTGTTGGCTCTAGAGGGGTAGATACGCTTTGAACCATAAGGACCTAGCTAAGAACTCCATTGGGACAAATATTTTGATCATGGGGATGAGAATAAGGATAACACCATTCGTAGTCTTGAACTAGATTATTCTGGATAGGTACTATGGCTCTAGATGAGCTAGTATCAAAAGGGTTCTGAAAGCTCAAATGCCAGACATTTGTAGCTTCATTTGTAGCTTAATTTTATAGCTGATTGTTCCCTTGAAAAGGAGGACGGTTAGCCTGATACTGCTAATTTTGTGGCTAGTATGGAAGATTATATTGAAATTATTGCCTTTTGAGTGCAACGAGATCATTCCCTAAAGTTTGAAGCATTGACTTGAATTTAAATATGTCATTTGAAGAGGCAAGGGCATACTAAGCTAGTTGCTTAGAGGCTGCTAGAATAGGAGAAATGGTAGGCTGATTATTCATGAGATCCGTAGATAATGGCATTAACGCTCGTGGCGTTATCTTTCCAGCCAGAATCAAGGAATTCTCCCCTCTTATGGCAACTTCGTAGGCATCAGGTAGTATAGTCTCTCCCATGGACTAGATTATAATTTTTGCATCACTATTTAAGGCTCACAAATAGTAAAAGAATGCATTATTTGAAGAAGGATTTTTAAGTTCCAGATCCTGTGGAATCAGAAGTTGAAATCAGTTATGTATTATTGGGGAGCTCTCTTTATGGTAGTGGGCTGGTCCAAGAGTGACAGGTGATCACTCTTGTCTTCAAATAGTTTACAGAAATTTTATCCTAACTCATACCAAGTGGTTATAGTACCAACACTTAACCCTCGAAACCATTGAAGTGTTTTTCCCTTGAAAGAGGTAGAAAGAATTCTAACCGCAACATTGTCCTTCGTGATATTATGTACTGCACAAATTCTGGCTACATCAAGAATATGTTCCACTAAGGTAACATGAATTTCCCCTATGTAGAAGGGTAAAATTTTGAGTGCCATAACAGGTATAGGATCACAATGAGCCAACATAAGATGACTGATTGCATTAAAAGGGGGAAAAACTTGGTTTTTGCCATAGCAGCAAGAGGTTTATTATTTCTTGGTAGAGGAAACCTTCTTTAAGGGGGATTTAAATGACCCCTACAAGGTAAAGCTACAACTACTAATGTTGAAACACCTCTTCTCCTTCTCTTTGCAAGACACAACGATAGTTCAATATGCTAATACTTTCCTTGCTTTGAATAAGATCTTGTTTGAATTCTTTGCATAAGTTAATGCACTGAGATTTGGAATCTAGAGATATATAATTGTGAGGTACTTTAATGTTTGCAAGTGAGAAGAGAAGTACCAGCTCTTGGTCCCACAGGGCATGCCAAAAAAATTTGTCACCAAATCACTACACCCTCTAAATGGTCAAAATGTGAACAAGATGTTCGGTGTGATTGGGACTTGGCCTCAAGGTGAACCTCCAGAGAAGTCTGGCTTCCTTTTCCTAAACTAAGTGTTGTACTACTCCTAGTGTAATAAAATGGTTGCCTAGTCTTATGCTAACATTTTCATGGGTTTTAGGGAAAGATATTTTCAAGAAATGAAACTATACTAGGGATGGTGATTGATGTAGACTATAATTCACCAAGAATAACCCAGGTGCACTAGTACATCACTCAACCTAGACTGAGCACTCACCCGAAGCATGCAAAGGTACCAAGCCCCTCTTTAGAGTTGCTCATGAAGGATGGGAGCATGATGAAGATTTAATGCATGCAGACACACAACAACACAGATATTCCACAGAGCTTATTCTAGATCTAGATCCTTATGAACCATGATTCAAAAATAAACACAATGATATCAGCCATACAATAACAAACTATAACCATGTTAACACCTTTATTCAGTCAGTACCCTTCATTATATTAAAACACAAGAATACACAGAAGCTTCTTACAATAATAGCATTATATGCTCATGTGTATAATAGATCTAAAAACATAACCCTACATACACCTATATCTATCTCGTACACACATATATCTCTCTATATCTCCTTACTACTCTGTTGATACTATATTTATAAGGGTGGTGACTTTCCCTTCACCACTTAGCTAATCCCAAAATAGGTCGCATGCTAAGAATAGCCATGTATCTTTACAATAATAGGCTCACATGCAAGAATGCTAACAATATACCTCTCACGGTTAACTAGAAGTAGTAATCTTATTATTAGCTTGATCCCATATAAAATGCTTAGTAGGTGCTCCTCTAAAAATAGCCTATGTGTGTCATGCAAGTCTTCATCCAATTTGTGTGCTCCACACACCATCTCCAAAAATAGCCCGCAATCATAAAAATGGCTAAGTCTTGAATGAGTCTCTGTCCGAGGCGCCATGCTCTTCTGCGTGAATCTTATGTATGAATTTTGCTAAGTGTTATACATTTTCTACTCAACATTACCCCACACTAACTACATTTCCTCCCTGGAAATGGTTTCCTTCGAATTTTCAAATAATATGAATGGAAGAATGTAAAGAATTTTTTATACAAAAGAATGATTTACTCAGCAGCATCCTCTGCTTCAACCGGAAGAATCAATTTTGGATATTCTTCTTTTATCTCTGCCTCTAATGTCTTTCATTCATTAAGCGCGGCCTCTACTTTTTCTGGGATATCTACTGTAATAGACTCCAACTCATCTTGGGAAATTTCTTCCTTCTCATTCTACAAAACTAGAACAATGTTGGACATTGTAGACATTCTACCTTCTAGCAAATCCATTTTCTATGCTATAATTTTCCCCAGCTCATCTAACCTTTCCTTATGGGGTTCTTGTGCTACTACAAGGGGCTTGCACTTTTGTTTTACCAATGTCAACCTCTCCACGTTACCTAGTGTCTCATCTTTCATCACTTTTAGGACTTCATTGTCCTCCACCATGGTTCTTATCTTGATGACCACCTCTTGAGTTGTACAGATATTAGATGTCCGGTATGATTTCTTCATCTCTTCCTACAAGGGTTGGAGTAAGGCCTCATAAGATGAAATATTCCTTATCACGGAAGCCTTTGCTTGATTTGTTTCCTTCTCAAGATCCTTTGGTGCTAGCATGTGCATAGGTCCATCCTCAAGCACCAAATCCACTAAGGTAGGTATGTAATGCATTGCCGAAGGAAATTGTTTGGGTACCTTAGGCTCCAAATGTGGTCTTGCTTTCAAGACATGGTCTCCCATTTCCTCCGCCATGTTGATGAAAGCATTGTTCTTCTTCTACTCTAAGTCCTTCTCTTTTTATAGGTGTGTTATCTATGCATCCTTGGCCTTGATCTCTTCTTTTGGAACTCTAATAGTTACAGCTTTATTCACAGTCCTCCTTGCCACCTCTATAGATACCTTCACCAAGGCATTACTTGTTCATCTGACATAACAATAGGCTTTACTGTTATGTGTTTGTACTGAGGTGTCTTCTTCAATCTCCTTGATATATAGAACTCTTCACATACATCAAAGTTTGGTTTATCCATGTGTCTACATTGACCAAGACAGTTGTTTCCTTATGCGCATGGTGGCCATGTCCTCATCCATCAGCTCCCATCCATACAATTCCTTAAGGCCCACCATGCTTTGGAAATGGGCGTGGATAATTTTACTTGTGTCCTCAGCTTAGCCCATGACCGGTGTAGTATACTCCCCAATTTTCCACTTCGATCATGGCCCTTTGGGAAATTGATCACCAAGATTTGGAGCTTGTTTTTTTATGTCCTGAGTAGTCTCTTGCTCTATTCCTTCTACCTCCTTTACTCCTTCTCCATCCTTCATTTCTTTTTCCTTTAGATCTTTTATGTCATATCGATGTACAGGGGTGCCAGGCACACTCTCTTTAGAATCTTCCACTTCATTCAGTTTCAGCTTTCTCCTTCTCTTCTCTATTGCCTCTTTCTGAGGAGAGATTCATGGTGATATCTGAACTAATTATGGAGTAGCACCTTAGGTTCTAGTTCTCCTAAATACCCTTCTGAAGCGGTGCTCTCCTTCGAATGCATCCAAGTATTCATCACACTCTTATTGTACCTATGGTGGGTTACTTGCGTGCTCACCCTCCACTTTATCTATGGGGTTCCTCCTACCTTTGTGCTCTAAGTTATTCACTATCATTTATGTGGGCTTAGGGGCTAGCACATTCTCTACTATATGCTTACCCTTAGGAATCCCTGGAAGCGCGAAATCATTTTCCACATATTTTATTTTCTCCAGTTTGGGATTGAGTTGAAGATACACAAGTGATGCTCTAGTGTCTCTAACTACCAACATTACCGGCTTCATGCTTATTACATCTAAGATAATCCTCTCAATGTAGGTATTCATCCTAGATATACATATGTTTTTCTCAGAGTGTGATAATCACAATCCACCTTATCTGTGATGAATTTTAGGTGGCGCACATCTGTGAACCAGTGAACTGATGCCTGGAAGTAGTGTGTTGTGAAGGCATATGGTAGTTTGCACCAAGGGATCCAAGTTCCATCCTTCATCACAAATCATGCGATGTAAAATTTTTGGTAGACCGTGAATTGCACTGCCTTACCCACTACCGAAGGTAACTCCTTGGGTATGTGTCACTCTTCTTCAAACATTGTGTGGAGCCTGTCATACCACATCTCCACCCTCTGTTTAAATTTCCTACCCATGGTCCCTTCACATAATTATTTATCAAATCTTTCTGCCAGAGATTTATTTTCCTTGGGGTATTCCCAAATCTTTTCCTTTAGCCACATCGAGCACTCTAATCTCTATAAACACCAAATACAATAAAATAGTGCCAAAAATAATTCTCTCACCTATATGCACTTCTTCAATGATTGTCTCTGGTATGTAACCCACGATGTTGTAGATCACTCCTTGAGACATTTTCCTTGCAATGTGCAGCCACATTGTATTCACCTGCGACCACCTTTCTTGGTCATTCAACTTTGTTATCAGATGTGCAACTTCCTGTACCACTAGGTACTTCTTTAGTTTATTAATGTCCATGCCACGTGGACCCTTGGTATATCTTATCCCCTTCTTTGTCTCCAAGATTGCGGCATTATCAGTTAGATCACTATCCATATCTACTCATGTACCTTTCAATCCTGTCAATGTTGTAATCAAGGTGGTTGTGATTCTAACCCTCTGTCTGGTGAAGTAGAAGAAGTCCTCATGGAATCTGCTCATCAACCACTGATACAATGGTTCATACTTCCCAAAGTATGGTAGTTCGTACAACTGGAAAACTCTAATTTGTTTTAATAACTTCGCTCCAGCATCATCATACACTGGCATGTCTTTTATTGTGTGCTTGTTTTTTTCCCACTCAATAACGCATCTAGTTCCTTTTTATTATCCAATGTGTGATGGTTGTAATCACTAATCTTACATTTATGGACATGTGGGAATCCCATTATTTTCCCACTATCACACCCTTTAGATACTGCATTTCTAAGAAATTACTCTCGGGAGAAATTTCTTCTTCCACTTCAACCTTCTTCTTCCCTTTTACTCCTTTTACAAGTGCTTTCTTCGGCACCATTTGAAAATATCTCCTTTCTACCCTTTGTAATAAGAAAGTTAAAACCCTAGTTTGAATCATGCCCTAGTGGAAATCACGTGCCCTATCTCTTTTATAACACGTCTTCTTCACTCAAACCCTTCACCAATGGGGATGTAAGCTTCTCCTGTGCACAAATCTTCTCTCCACATCTAGTTTCACACTCTTCACACCTCAACATTATTTTCTCATCTTTTTTACACTTAGCTCTTTTCAATTTATCAAAATTTCAATGGTAAGAATGAACTTGTATCATGTCCTTATATATATTTTTAAATTTTGAGTGCATTTATTTCTCCTTCACCTACCAAAAATCCTCTCATTCATTGACCAATTTCATTTTTTCCGTTGGTACATCTTCGCCCCAAGCTATAACCTTCTAGTGCACCTTCCTACCTTCTGGTCACAAACTTCTCTTTAGCATGTTCCCATGCACCTAAGTACCTCGTCACTTCACCTTCCATTGGTAGTCTTCACGACCTCTACTTACCTCACATTATATTGTTCATTCATTTATATCCATCTATGGTCACCTTTTAGAAGCAATCTCTTTTCTAAAAATTCTTTAACTTGAATAGCACCAGTAGAAATTTTTTTTTCCTTTCATGTGTACTTATTTTCAATAGTCTTGTACCTAAATATTAATAACCACCCCACACTAATGGTATGTGCAGTCCTCTACGCATAAAAATTATTTAAATAGTAATTATCTTCTGGTGCACGCAAAGGCACTTATTACACAAAAATACCAACTAAATTGACAAAGCATAGTGACGAAGAAGGAAATACATTAAGGGAATACATAATTGAAAACCTAATCTAAATGGCATTGCCTTATTACAAACACCAAGAAGACTTATTTATAGTAGGGCTTCAGCCTACTCCCATTAAAATAACTGTGTAACCGTGTTCCATCAAGTGCCCCTAACTGGAAGGCACATGTTTCAAGTATTTAAGTGATAACATATGGCCCCAACCAATGTACCTTGATTTTTCCTAGATGGCGCAAAAACTTAGAATCATAAAGAAGCAACATTTGTCCAATCTCAAAATTTTTATCTTTGATGTGCCTATTGTGCCATGCTTTCTACCTGGCCTTTTTCTACTTTTTAATCCAACATGCTATTTATCTTCGCTCATCCAGCTTGATCAACTTTTCAATCCATTCCTCTAATGCTTGCTCATCAGTCAGATCTCCAATGCACGTAATACGTAAAAAAAGGTAGCATTAATTCCATAAGAAGAGCTACTTGTGTTCCAAACACTTGCTGAAATGGTGTGGCCTTGTTCAACCTTTCATATGTTGTTTGATACACCCAAAGCATAGTAGAAACTTTTTCATCCCAATCTTTCCTTCCAACATCATAATTTTTTGTCAATGTCTCGCTTAAAATTTTGTTGAAGGCCTCAGTAGTTCCATTAGCCTGAGGATGATAGGGTATAGTCTTATGGTGCGTAATCATAAACTCATCCAATAATATCCTGATTGTCTCATTCAAAAAATGTGTGCCCCTATCACTTGTCAAACTTAGTGGGCATCCATACCTTGTAAGAATATTTTCCCATAAAAATCTGGTTGTTGTTGCTACTGTACAATCCTTTGTAGGTGATGCTTATTCCCACCTTGTGAGATAATCTTTGCAAGTAATGATGTTGTAGCGTGATCCAGTCCTATGTATGGCCAGTGAAATAGGACCCACAAATTCTATAGCCCATTTCTCAAATGGTTCTGCACTAGAAATAGGTCTTAAAGGCATTTCATCTCTTTGCCCTAGTTTTCCTAGATGTTGAAAGTGATCACAAGCCTTGCAATCTTTATACAGGGTCTCCCACCATAATCCAGTGAGTAGAATCTTGGATGTAGTAGCATCACCTACATAGTGCCCACCTGTAATACCACCAGGAGCCTCCTGCATAATATATGTGTGCTCATGCTCCAATACACATCGGCGGAATACTTCATCTCTACCTAACTTGTATAGGTCACCACTAATCAACATAAAAGGTGTCGTGCAAATGTCAAGTTGTTTCTTTTCTAAGGCCTTTAGTCCTTCTAGTGCCAACATGTTCATAGAAATACAGAAATATCCTCCAAGTCTAAAGGTGCACATTGTAACCTATATAACTGGGCATCTGGCATTATGTCTTCAATTTTTTTTGCATCTTCCCCTGACAGTATCCTTGATAAATGGTCTGGCCCAGAGTTACTTTTCCTAGTTTAACCACAACTATAAAATAAAATTCTTGGAACAAGAGCACCCATCGACATATGTGCCCTTGTAAAACGGGCTTATTTACCAAGTATTTCAATGCCATGTGATTAGTGTAAAAGCCAAATGGGGTTGCTAGTAGGTATTTTCTGAATTTGTGTAGTGTATAGATCATGGACAATGCTTCACACTCAGTAGTTGTATAATTATGTTTTGCATGATTCAACTTTCTACTAGCAAAATAGATAGGATGATCTATAATACCTTCTCTAGGATGAGCCAACATTGAGCCAATTTTCATGCTAGAAGTTTCCACATGTACATGAAACGGTTGGTCCTAGGAAGGAAAATATAGAATATGTGATGTGGTAAGCTTCTCCTTTAATGTCTCAAATGTGCACTACTACAGCTCTCCCCAATAAAAATTCCCTTTGCCTTTTAGTAACTCTTCCAAGGGTACAACAACCTTAGCATACCCTTTGATGAATTTTCTATAATACTGAGTGTGACCTAAGAATCCACACACCTCACTTTGACTTGTAGGATCTTCTAGGCCTATTATAACTGCAACCTTAGCTGGATCAACCAAAAAACTGTCCTTTTAGATAACATGCCCTAACAAAGTACCAAATCGTGTTGTAAATACACACTTCTTGATGTTTAAATAAATACTCAATTGTCTACATATTTCAAACATTAAAAACAAATTGTCACAATGATCGTTAACAAGTCCATACATCATCCAATCATCCAAGTAAACCTACAAAAATGTGTGGATGAAATCTTGGAATGCTTGAACAACTATGCGTGAAAATACAGTAGGCACATTTTTCATACCAAACAGAATCACCATATATGAAAAAATTCCCCACTTAGTGGTGAAGGTTCTTTTCTCTTAATCCTCCTATGCAATCCTTACCTGATGATACCCAGAGAATCCATCTGTGAAAGAATAAATTTTACACCCTGCAATGCCTTCTAATATTCCTTTTGTGAAAGGTGTTGGAAAAGGATCAATTACACATGCAACATTCAATTCTCTATAATCCACACAAATCTGAATATGACCATCCTTCTTTATGCTGATAACCATGTGACTAACCCATTCAGATTCTTCTAAGGGCTTGATAATGCCAGATTTCAACATTTTTTCGATTTCTTCCTTAACTTTAACTCGTAAGTTAGGTTTCATCCTATAGGGTCTCTTCTTTACCGGTCATGCACCTTCCTTAAGCTTGATCTTTATCTCTCCTAATAATTCATGCAAGCCTTTTAATTCATGATATCCCCTAGGGAATAGATCCTGAAATTCCCGTAGTAACTCAATGATTTTGGCCACTTCAGAATCAGACCAATAATCCTCAATTATGGCCTCCTTAGCTTCAGTATCCATGCCAATATTCACTTTCTTTGTCTTCATTGGTTCATGATATGTGCGCGTATTATTATCTACACATTCCAAGACTTCACACATCCCTGTTAAATTATCGACATCCAAATTTTCTATTTCTTCATCATCCACTATGTAGACCACCTTTCCTTTTTGTTTCTCAAAGCAAGCGTGTTGAAATAACATGGAGTTTGTTTCTTCTTCTTCATCAAAATTCTCTCCCATATTTATCTCACCAAATAACTCTTGAATGAGTTCTTCTACTTTTGCACTATCTCCCATAGTTAAGCACTTTATAACCTTTAATGCCTCTTCTATTGGAGGTTTAGCAGAGAAGTAGTCAAAAGTCTGGACCATTCCTGTAATAAAATCCTACCAATTTCAAGTTTCTCTATGTAGCTTCGCATATACATACCAAGCGTGTGCGCATCCTTGTAGAGTGGAATATAATTTGTGCACCCAAAGTGAAGGTGGTAAAGATTCTTGTCCTTCTGTCCAGAGTCTCTCACACTGCTGGATGTGGTGCTGAATAAATTGATTGCCATGATAAGTGCATATTTTAGTAGGTGCATTACTTCATGAAAACCGAGTGGTCAAAGCAATCTAGATTTCCCTCCATTCCATAATATTTTCCCTATGAACCACCCACCAGTGCGCTTTTGTCCCACACAGTATGTATACTAACATATTTCTCGATTCTTCCTTACTTTTCCACTGTTCCTCCATGGCGAGTAGGAATGTTGTAGGATCCTCCTCTCTAGTGTACCGAGGTACAGAATTGTGACCTACGTGCCTAACACAATAGATAGTTCTCTTCTTTGCAATTATTCTCCTTACCTCACGCCCAACCATCTCATAAGTACCATGTTCCCAATTATCACAAGCCACACTTGTAGTATCACTAACTGACTCTGCATCTTCCCACTACAAAATTCCTTCTTTGGATAGCTCAAGTAACCTCTGGGTCCCGAATGACGCACACATAAGATTCTATGTTTAAATCTTCCTCACTCAATGACTACTTAAGATATGGCATGCATATTTCCCATCCATCAAAGGGATAATACAACTTCTTCCTCCTTATTCTCAAAACTAATGTATCCCTTATTGAACCAAAGATCAGCATTATTTTCATAGCACCAAGGGTGCCCAAGTAAAGCTAGGAAACTATCTGCTTCTACAAGTGTTAATACCTCAAAATCCCTAGTGAATTTTTCCCCTTGTATAATGATGGATGCATCTTTTAAAAATCCTATGGGAGTGGCCTTAGCTCGATTAGCCATAAACAGCACATTGGAAGATGCATGTAATTGTGGTCTCCCCATCTGAACCCATGCATCCAAAGTAAGAACATTGACTTCCATGCTTGTGTCAGTAAAGATATTGCTCAAAATCCATCTATCCATAACAGCATTCATAGTGATCTCCTTGTTGTACTACATGTTATCCAGGGAAATATTTACATGCAGGATCTGTCGTCCATTCTCAATACTTGCGTGCGAAGTGTTTCCCTTCGACAAATTCCCTAACAATGGAATGATATTCTCCTGGCACAACATTTTACATACCTCTCTTACGCCATTAATATCAGATGGTACCTTCCCTACTTATTTTTTTGGTTCCATCTTATATGAATACTCCTTTAAATATTGTATTTCACCTTGAATATTTCTTAGGACTTCCATGGTTTCTTGATAAACCTTCTTCTGATGGGAAGGATCTGGGTACCTCGCATGTAGAATCTCCTCCTTAGTAATGGTAGGATTATATTATAATGCTTCTTTGGTGTGTGCCACTTTAGCACGTGTGGTAATATTTATGGTTAATGCCTCAGGTTCTGGTGTTAACTTGGGAATCCACTGATTTTCCACCACATGTTGTATTCTAACCATCCCTGCACCTTTGTTCTCTTGCTTATGTTGTTTACTAAGATGTTCATATAAGTACGAGCATTCCTCATAACTATGATTATTTCCACAAAAAGAACATGTGATATTTTAGGGACATTCACACCTGTAGTGGTCAAGAGATCCACATCTGTAGTATGTCCCACGAGGAAACTTGCTCCTTCCACCACCATGGCCTCAGCCTCCGTATCCACCATGGTATCCATGCTCTCTTCCACGAACTCCTTCAAAACGCCCCTCATTCCAATCATAGTGCGCTTGATTGTGATCCTAATCCTGGTGCTCATTTTCCTTTAGAGTTATCTGATACCCCTATCTATCATACACCAATGTCTATATAATCATGGATCTGACCAATCAACCTATAATCTTCAATATCATGAGTCATAGACCAGAAAATCTTACAATAGTAGGATACGTTCTTTCTTATCACATACTGTAGCAATGGGCAATGGCTAGCATCATGGTTCAAATTACATATCTCACAATTGAATAGTAACGAACGTACAAATCTGTGGGAAAACTATCCTTGGTGTGTGACTTTCTACTTCATAATCTGTACACCAAATCCCTGAGTGCATCTCATGTACTGAATTTCGATAGTTTCTCTAAATTTCTTAGGCATAGCTGCAATATGTGCTTCCAAGAATGGGCTAACTCCAGTGTCTATACTCCCAACTACCTCATCACGTGAAGCTACCTCCAGTGCTTTGCACGCATCAGTGTGTGTCTTATGTGACAGCATCCTTCTAAATGGTGTAATCAATCCTCCAACAAACTATTGTGCATGTTGGCTTGCATGAATATCATAGGAAAGTTTAGATAAAAGAGTTTTGAAATGGGCATCATACTCACGGACACTCTTAGTAGTGCCTTGTTTGATATCCTTGAGTGCACTTATACTCTTCTACTCAAACTCAGAGATATAGAACTCTTTTAAGAAAGCATCCTTCAATGTTGCATAATCCATGCAAGTTTGATCAGGGTCAAACTTCCTGTACAAACTATATGCACGTCTTTGTATTGTAGTTGCAAATTATCTTACCTTGTGCTCAGAAGCCATGATCCCTTTTACGTGACACAATATTTCACACATGTGCACATGTTCAGCAGAATCTTTTATGCCCATATACTCTGGAAGGTGAAGAGGCATTTCCATGTAAATATTTTGCGGTTGATGCGGACCTTTCCCACCTAATCTAGAACCTCCTATGTTTCCTCTACCTCTAGAACCACTAGAACCACTGGAGCTAGAACCAACTATGCCTCTTGATCCTCCACCTGTATCCAGAATAGGACCAGAATACATACTTCCCTATACCCCAATAGTGGTAATGTACTAAACCACTATGTTTTGTGAAGTGGTACCACTCATATAAGTGAATCCAACATTTTGCACTCACATTCTGTGTGGACGATGTGCCTAAAAATGTACCCCCAAACAACAATGAATACGTCTTCCCTGCCATCGATGTACTTTCTACCTAACTTATTTTTTCTCCCCTACTTCTTAAATTATCCTACTGACTACTTGTCATACTAAATACTAGAAAACCAAGTGCAAGGGCTAGGTTTCTAGGTAGGTTCAGATGCACACTCGTGGCCCAGGTTTTCTCTACTAGCATGCTTCCTTGTGAGGCTGAGGAGGGTTCCCTGTCATGCTTTCCTAGATGGGGGAGTTCCTGATGCTCTGGCTCCACATCTTCTATGTGAGCTCTAAATCCTTCACGATCCATCTCTCTCCTCAACGCCATCCACTCTACAATGTCACACTACTTCTCTATCTCCCTCTCGCATGCCTCATTATACTTAAGAGTCATTTCTTCCCTCTTCCTTATCACCACTAAGTCCACCATCTTTCACCAATCCTATTCCTTCCCCCGCGTGTGGTGGGGTTTAGTTAGCCATAGGTTTGTCTTCCAAGTTTAGGGTTACCATCAAAATATTGATTTCTAGTGGAATTCCTTACAAATAGGTTCCCTTGGGATACCGCAGAAATTGGAACTCAACTACCTCTAGATAAGAATATGTAGAAATTGAATACTCCAGAATCTAGTTGTTCAAAACACTACGTATCCATAGCACGAGTCCATATCAGATTAGCATCATAGAGGGCTTAAAATTCTTCCTGCATCTATACAAGTGTGTGGTATCTCCAGTTCTATTTAGACACATAAGAAAACAACCACTTGTATAGTTCTACCAGAAATATAGTGAAGAACCTCTCTTAAAATATTCATACAGATTCTGCTCCACCCACATGTGTACGTCAAACTCAGATCCTGTGTTAAACCTTTGTGTGTATTCTTCTTCCAGATCATGTATCCACTCCTCAACACTTTCTAAAGTCAACCGGTACGTCTTTATCATGAACCATCCTGGAAATGACTAAAAAAGAGGCCCCGACAATAGAGCTAATGATGCATCCTAGAATTCACCAAGAATAACCCAAGCATAATGGCCCATCACTCATCCTAGACTGAGCACTTTCCCGAAGTGCAGAAAGTTACTAGGCCCCTCTTTAGAGTTGCTCGTGTAGGATGGGAGCATGATGAAGATTTAATGCATACAGACATATAACAACACAGATAGTCCACATAGCTTATTCAAGATCTAGATCCTTAGGAACCATGATTCAACAATAAACACAATGATATCATCCATGCAATAACAAATTATAACCATGTTAACACCTTAATTCAGTTAATACCCTCCATTATATTAAAACATAGGAATACATAGAAACTTCTTACAATAATAGCATTATATGCTCATGCACATAACAAATCTAATAGTAGCATAACCCTGCATACACCTATATCTATCTCATACACACATATATATCTCTATATCTCTTTACTACTCTATTGATACTATATTTATAAGGGTGGGGACTTTCCCTTCACCACTTAACTAATCCCAAAATAGGTCACATGCTGAGAATAGCCATGTGCCTTTACAATAATAGGCTCATATGCAAGAATGCTAACGATAGACCTCACACAGTTAACTAGAAGAAGTAACTTATTATTAGCTTGATCCCATGTAAAATTATTAGTATGTGCTCCTCAAAAAATATCCTATGTGTGTCGCGCAAGTCTTCATCCATTTTGTGTGCTCTACATGCCATCTCCAAAAATAGCCTGCAATCATGAAAATGGCTAAGTCTTGAATCTATCTTTGTCCTTCGCGTTGGATTCCTTCCTGATCCTTTCGCACCTTTGAATGCACCCTACTCTTCTATGTGAATCTTTTGTATTCCTTCTGCAAATTTTTATACATTTTCTTCTCAATAGTGATGCACCAAATAAAGGGTGCTTCTAGACTCAAGAAGGGTTAATTTGAAGAGGGTGTTTTACACCACAAGTCAACTTCACCTACTGCAACTTAGATAGGGTAACAGATAACTAAAAACTAGGAAGCATGTGTTCCCTTTGTTAAACTCAATTAGAGAAAACAATCTCTCAGTCTTCCAATGAAGAAGGATGAACTTGAGAAGGGTGAATAAGCACCACAACTCGACTACATGCATTACTTCACCACTTGATAAGCACAAAACTCCAAGAACCTGAAATCGAAACTTGAACTTACATAGTATACCTGCAAGCATGAGAAAGGCACAAAGAAGTATAAAAGGATGAAATGACCAAGAATAGTCACAAAACACATAGTTTTATTACTTCAACAATGTGCATAATGCATCATATGTTTAGAAGAGGCAATGGTTGTCATTACAGTCTTGAAAGGAGGCTTGAAAGTTTCCTTAACATATAAGAACAACTTGCAGAAGAAGAAGGATTATTTAAAAATATACACTTGTCTCAGAAGTCTAACTTGTCCAACCTATTGGAATGAGCTTCTAACTTACATTTATGGAAAAAATCTATGAGAGAAGAGAGGAGAAATAATAAATTCCTTCATAAATTGAAGGTACATGATGGTTTATTTATTATAGTTGGTTGAATCACTTGAAAAGGTTCCATCATGTGCCATTAATTTCTTGTTGACCTAAACTTCTCAATTTAATTAAAAGAATATTTTAATAAAATATTTTAATAATAATAAAAAATATTATTAATAAAATGTTTTAATAAAAATATTAATTTAATTGCATTATGGTGGGGGGCCCCTGAAAAACTGGTTTGCATTAAAGAGGGGGGCCATGAAAATAGGGTCACACATAGCCCAACTCGGTGGTTAGCTCACTAAGCCAACTCACCGAGTTAAGCTTGAGCTTTGTCTCCCATGAGCTTTGAGTAAGCGTCAAGCTCCTCAAACTTTACAAACCCACCAGATTTAACTCGTTGTCGAGTTCAACCTCATGTGGCTCAATTCGAGCCGACCTCCAAGAGCCACGCATCGGCCATAGCTTGTCTCATATCAGGATTCCTTCACTACCGAATTGTCTATCCAAGCTCCTACTATCGATGTGTCAACCTCCACAAGATAAACTTGGCTCTGGTGAACACAACTCAACCAACACGCTCTTTTCATGATCTCATTTCTTCAGATGGGTAACTCAACCATTATTCTCTCCTCGTGACGGGTCATAATTCATGCAATCTTAACCCCGAGTTGACCCCATTGGTCATTTCCAAGAGATCCCACCACTCTACAGGATTCATCCTCACAGTATGGAAACAAAGTTGATGTTCACAACTCTCACATGAGATTCCCTCTGAGCTCTCAATAACCTCCCTGACATATGCGTAACTTGTGACTTGGTTCCATACCGAGTCGACTTCGTGTATAATTCAAGCTTGAACTCATTTTCTCACATACCTCTTGTTTCCATCACCACGTAGAACCACTTTTTTCCTTATCAACTCAGAAGCTAACCTGAGCATATGCATTAATACTTTCCTTTGAGATTTTCACCAACTGGTTATTCTTGACATACCACTAAGATGTTACCTTCCACATCACTAATGACTCATTGGATAACTCAACACAAGCTTAGCCATGTACTAACTGCCGAATGATTTAGCACACGATTTACCCAACCCATAGTTTTCCTTGTTAATTTCCCCATCATGGCTATTCCAGCTTGGGAACCCAGTTGCTATCTTTCCAAGCTTGACATGGTTATTTAATCTTTTATCTCCACTTTTCCACCATCATACGTAACTTTTAAGTTGGCTTGCCACATTCACATCTCCACCTATCCATAGCCTACAAAATCCCCCCATCATGGAACATTTACCTTAGCTCAATATCCCATCATCATGGCTCAGCATTTCATCCCGCCAGACCCGACCTCCTCATATTCCCATGATTTTTGCAATCTTTCACTGAGCTATCCCTAACTCAGTGTTAACTCGACCAACTAAGTTACCTCATTTCCTATCAAATGAACTCACCAATTCACAAATGACTAGGCATGAGCTTAACTCGATTGAGCGAGTTAGCTCTCACCGAACTCTCCTTCGTATTTGGCCCTCAGGTAGGAAAATGATCCCCTATTAATCAGGCCTCACCCTTGTCATTTTCATAGATTGAGTTCACCTGTGTATTTAACTTTATGATTTTTTTGTGCTCGATTCGATCCCAAAGATGAGCTCTCATCCCCTACTAATACATCAGTGACTTGCTCGTATATGAGCTCCCGAGCTGGCCTACAATCTCATGGTCGAACTGTAAAATTTTGATATTTGAGCTCCATAATCCATCAAGATTCAAGTTTCAACTTGATTCATTACCTTGTCTATGAGCTCGTCAAGATCAATCCTTTGACATGCATGTATGTTGACTTTCCACTCCTATTAGGACTCAAACTCAAAAATCCTTAGTAAATACTTTCACCATGTAATAAGTATACAGAGTCAATCAAACTTGAAATTCCCTGACTCATTATTCTATCATTTATGCATGAGGCACTATGTATTTCATTACCGGTACGAGCTATTCATCCATGTGCATCCTAGCATGACTCCGTCCTCATTCATCTTTCTTAATGAATAGCTTAAGTCGCCAAAATACGACTTGGTATATTATTAACTCATCCTGAGCCACTAACCCGATATTTGTACGAGCTCACCGTGATATTTCTTACTTGACCTATTCAATGTGAATGCATGTCATCTTGCCAAGCAGCTTATCGAGCTACTCAGCAAGCTATCCTAAGTTCGATATACCCTAAGCCCACTAAATATGACCTTGATCTGATTTGTAAAATTTGTTGTGCTTTATTGAAAATGAGGAGGTAATAGAAGCACAATAGGACCTTTGAAACATGATTTATCAATTTTAATAAATTTCTCACAATCCTTGATGGAAAGTAGGCCCACAGAGGCCAACCTCCATACTATGAACAAACCCATTAACCTCTAAGACCCAAAATAGGAGAACACTCTGGAAATATCCTGAAATTTCATGAGCACCATAGATGTTCCTTCAACAAAAAAATTTTACTATAATGTCCCAAAATGCTTCATGAAAGGACTTCCTGCTCCTAGGGTCCAATCAACCCATGTTGTTCAATTTTTGTCCTAGGGGAAAAAATTGGATAACGGTTTTCAAAAGATAGAGGTGGAATGAACTAGTTTTGTTGCTGCAAATGAGAATCCTAAGAAGGAAAAGAAGTCATGATTTCACAACTTCATGAATGAATTAAAATGGAAAGTTATGAAAAGAAAGTGGATAGAAATTGATAGAATGGAAGAAAATAGTGAATGGAAAGAAAGGGAAAGGTTTTAAACTCAAAAATAATGGGTTACCTAAATTAGTGGGGTCACCAGATATGATTAAAACTACCTCCAAAGGTTGATATTTCACCAAGAGCATATCAAACTTGATGAAATGAATATTTATACCAAGATACAAACTTTTCAAATGTATAGCTTTGATTTCTTGTCCCATCGGGCGTGCCAAAACTGTTAGAGCTCAAAATTTCACTTGTCCTAAATCACAAGAATCTAGGGCTTTGAGGCAACATGGGACTGTGTCCAAGTTGTGGGACTCGAACTGAGATAGACCTTTGGAGAAGGTTGGCTTCCTCTAGTTACTCCTAATACCTGACTGCTCCTAGGGATTGAAATGTGACTATCTAACTATACTCTAACTTTCCAAGGGACCAGTGTGAGAAGGAGATGTATAAAACAAAAGCCTAAACTAGAGGGGCGATAGCACCGAAATAAGGGGAGAGATACTTCTAAATGAGATAAAATGAGATAAAACGATGATGAAGGGGGCCAAAATGATGGCCACATTTCAAAATAGTGTCTAAATTCCCACTTTTATGATGTATAATAGATACAGACCTACTTTGGCTGCCGCTCATTCAAATATCTTTGTGTCTTGTTCTTTCCTTCCACAGTTCACCTATCTCAGCTCGTGGCCTTCTAAGTTGTTCAATTTTTACTAGGGTACAAAATGGGCAACAGTAGTAAGTTCTAAAAGGATTTATCTCTTAGATGGACACTCAGGGTATAGTTAGATCATGTTAAAAGAGGAAGATTAGTTGAAGACTGCCTTTACCACAAACTAGGGAACCTATGCATATAGGAAATTTCCATTTGGTTTATCAAATGTTGAAGCAATGTTCTAAAGATCCATGGACATAGAATTTAAAGGGTTTATCAACAACATTGTTATAGTCTATTTGGATGATATCACAGTGTTCTCTAAGAATGCAGTTGATCATCTTTCCCATTTGAGATAGGTATTTGAGAGGTGTAGATAGTTTGGTATTTCTCTCAATCCAAAGAAATGAATCTTCCTAAATCATTAAGGTAAACTCCTTGGCCATGTGTCTCTAAGGAATAATTAATCATTGATCTAGATAGAGTTAGTTTTATTCTTTCATTTCCATTGCTCAATCATAAGAAGGCACTCCAAATATTCTTAGGGAGGATCAACTTTGTCAGATGGTTTGTTCTAAATTTTACCAACCTTGCCAAGCCATTGACACTAATGTTGAAGAAGAGCATGGTCTTCAAATGGACCAATGAAGGAAAAAATAGCTTCAAATCCATAAATCAAACAATAGCACATGCCCCAACTCTCATTAATCATGATTTTACAAAATATTTCACCATGTATTCCTTTGGAGGCATGGATACAATATCAGCCATACTAGTACAACTGAATAAATAAGGCTTGGACAACTTGTTGCATTTTTCATCCAAGGTCTATAGGATTATGAGGTAACATACTCATTTTTTTAAAAACATTCTCTTTATATTATAATAAGTTTGAATAAATTTAGGTACCTAATATCCAACAACAAGATCCATCTAGTAGTTTCAGATGCTGGTGTGAAAGACTTCCTTTTGAACAAGGACCTAAATGAGAAAAGAGTTGGTTGGATAACCAAGGTAATGTAATATGACATTGACATAAAAGTGACCAATCTAATTCAAAGAAAAGGAATGTGTGAACAATTTTTTTTGGAGAAACAAATTGAACATGAGGTTTTTTTAGTGCTTCAACATGACCAAGAACGATTAGTCAATGCCTTACCCACTCCTTGTTGGACTCACAATGAGTCAACTTTCTCCAAACAAGAAAATTCCCCCAAGGTTTGAACAAAGCTAAAAGGAGGAATTTTAGGCTTCATTCCATTCCGTTTCTGTTAATTGATGGTGTTCTATTCAAGAAATATGTGAATGGTGTTCTCTTGAGGTGCTTCAAGACATATCAGATAGAGAAATTGTTGCACGAGTTTCATAATGGGGAAGTGGGAGGGAACTTTTATCCAAGGACAATATCTCTCAAGATCATGAAATTTGGTTATTATTGGCCTAACCTTTTTAAATATTGTTATTCATGGGTCAATAGATGTAAAAAAATGTGCATTCTTTACAGGTAAAGAAAGGTTGGTAGCTCTTCAACTCTACCCCATCTCAGTAAATCAACCATTCATGCAATGGGAATTGGATTTCATTGGAGTGATCAACCCACATTCAAACTCAAGCCACAAGTGGATCCTCATAGCCACTGAATATTTCACCAAATGAATAGAGGAAATTGTACTAAAGGAGGCAAATGAAGCCAGCATTATAGAATTATATAAAGGTATTGAAACTAGATTTGGTGTTCCTTCCACAATCATTTGTAAAAATTATTTGGCATTCCTTGGCACAAAGATCTCTGACTGGGATGTAAAAAATGGAATATACTCAAGCATCTCTTCAAATTATTACCCCCAAGGTAATGGGTAGGTTGAATCAACCAATGAGAATATTTTGAGAATCATAAGGAGGACTTTGGATGATAATAAGATGACTTGGCACACAAAGTTGAAATCAGCCTTGTGGGCTGATAGAATTACTCTTAAAATATCAACTAGTATCTCTCCCTACAATATATTTTATGGAAAAGAAGAAAGGTTCTCAATATCTCTTGAATTTATAGCCTTGGAGCTCATCAAATGTAACATCCTCATTTTAGACAATAGAACAAGTCAATTTTTTTTTTTTTGATAATTGCATACTGGTTCTAAATACATAATTTAGAACTCACAATTCAAATAACCATTTATATAACAGACAACCATATGCAGCTGTAATGACTCGGAATACCTCCGATCTATTCATTCCATGACTCGGTAATCTACCGATCTATTCATGAGTAAAAAGAGTTAGTGTTTTTATTTAACACAATACTCTGGCGGTTCTCTTCCCTAATCTGGGATTCAGAATGCTCTGTCCAAGGAATCTAACTGAATAACTGTTACCATTATTCATCGGCATCTCATCCCTTAGACTAGGTGAATTAGGACAACGCAATCAGCAGCTTGCGATACTTTGGCCAAAGATTTGAAACATACTGTTCATGTCTCGTATTCCTTAACGGCATACTCGTCAATCTGGAATACGTCCTTCACCCCATTCATATGTTATATAGAATGTCTTATACTGACTACTGTCAGTCCTTTCTTTCACAGCTGAATCACTCGGAGGCAGATTAACAAGGTGATAATGTTATATGGATGCCTACGAGGATTAGGGATATGAGGACATACTGGTTCAACCTTGCAATTCAACCAGTGTGTCATGATACCCCAAATCTCCGAGGCAGTCTTATAACATGGCCACGTTCTTAATCGGTCCCAAGGTAACTCGTGCGAAATCAAGTGTAAATCTTAGCGATCAATGCAAAGGGTGTCGCCATAAGTCACCTGCATTGTTGTAACTTCGAGAAGATCCTAATCTTCTCGGAGGTACAGCCCTGCAGTCGACTTTATGTCGTCATCCTTTAAATCCGCCTCGAGAAGATCTACCCAAAAACAAGCGTTACGCACTAGAGATTAAATTACTTTAAAGACTTTTCCCTAAGGTTAGCCTTTCACAAATCCCTGGATTCTTTTTCTTAAGACGACCCTCCTCTAAAAGACTCATTACAGGTAGAGGTATTATGGTCACGCTCTCATCAAGGAGTCATTAGAATACACCTGATTCCAAAGCAACAGAACGGGACAATTTCTCATAACCAATGCTTGAGAATGCCATCTGATCTCCATTGATTGCCTATCAGTTCTCTTAACTGAATTTATCTCATACTTTTTAGGTTTAAAGATATAAATGATTTAGAATCCAATTACTATTGTCCTGTTATACTTAGGACTAGGGATTAGTAATTCAATCCAACTTGTTTAGCGTTATCTTTTAGGCTCAATTTTAACCTATCCCCAAGAGAGACAATAATTAAATTACAATATTGCTTTTGCCAGAGCAAACTAGAACTACTAAATACTCATAAGAATTTAGTCTAATTAAAGCTTTCATTGTCAATCACAAAAGCATCCATATTATACAAAGATAACTATGCCTCTTCGTTACGTAAACCGAAGAAGTTCATCATTCAGAATAGAATACAACACATAAGTATCAAACACTTATTTTCATTCCTTTCGAAACTCGTACAATTACATTTTATGCAACAGCATACTTGATATAATGCTAACGGAAAAGAAACATCTTTTCTCATATAGTACATCCATAAAATCAAGCTGTAATTCATAATAAATCAAATAAACAATCTGATCAGCCTATCAGATCTGCATTGCTTTTACCCTCTTACGGCAACCATCTGCAAAAATAGTCAACATGAGTCAGTTCAATGAACTGAGCATGATAAGCACTAACTTTTAAAACAATTGCAATCCATCAATTGTTTTCATTAAACACCCTGTTTAAATGAGATCAGATATTCACATAAGTAAACATAATCAGACTATGCCCTTGTAATACAGAATGATTACAATTATGTAACTCTATCATTGTTACAATTAGTCTTAATCATTTCCTAATATTTCATCAAATATTAAGAAACAAGGAACGAATGCACACAACAATCATTAAACCCAAAATCACAACATTGGTCAGATTGTTTCATTCTCCAAAAAGGAAATAACATAACAATTCGGGATTCCACCAATATGTTACAAACAATTTCCCACTGATAGTCCATTATCAATAATATTAAATAAAGGAAGAGAAAGAACCAAACCATTCATACTTCCTTTCACATAAGTTCATCACTGTACTGCCTTCACATATGAAAACAGTCAACCAGTATATAAATGAACAAGTTAGACAAGCCGCAAACAAGATCACTGTTTAACTAAGAACAGAAACACAGCAAACTCTTGTATAGCAACTAACACATCAACAAATCATGTATCAATCCTAAAGCCCAATGCTAGTTCCTTTTACACAGTAAGGCTTATCACCAGTTGAAAACAAGAGCTACAAGCGTATCGCTGAAAACAACAACTATTGCATCAACAATCTAAGGTTTCCCAAAGGACTATGCCATGTTGCCCACACGGTACTTCCAAATCATGCACAGTCGATCGGACAGATCAAAATGGAAGGAAACATAGCATACATATTCTTGCTCAGTCAAAATCGGACTGAAGTGAAGGAAAGGAATTCAACCAAACGATCCTTACCTTGCAGCATGCAAGTCTTGGTGCGTTATTTGCGACTTACCCTAACAAGGTCAAAACACGAAACAGTCATCCAAACTAAGGATCTCAACAATGACAAAAAATAGTGTCCAGGGTCGAATTCAGAAAGAGACAGAAGTACTGGTTACCCTTCCAGAAGTTCTATGATTCAAACGGATGTATCAATTCAAGCGAATGCATAAGAATTCATACTGTCATTCATCAACCAAGCATAACAATAACCAGCCAATAAATTACTCTCAGCCAGTCGCTTTATACTAATTTGCACAGGTTGAAGATATACATGTCTACATAAACATCTGTAACTCAAAATCCCAAAAACACGAAGGGGATCCCAATGGTTCAACAAGATCGAAATGCATGTTCATCCATTAAGTCACTACAACTTAACTATATTTGGTTCAAAATATACAATGAATTATTCAATCGACTCCTCAGAGTCGTCCAAGTCACACTAGTATATATATATATATATTCGCACTGTAACTGTTAAGGATTTTGCACTCATAACCACGGAACCCAACAACAACGTACAAGAAATTGGCCGATAAATCAATAGACGCCATTCATGGTTAACAATCAACATCAACCAAGTAAAACAAGTCGAATACCCTTATCAAGCAAGGGAATCTATTGGGCCGCTTCGAAACTTTCGAAGAGTTTTCACATGAAATAAAAATGCATACACAGGAAGTCTTTATCCTTCAATTATTTCAATATAACAGTAATCAAAAAAGCCCTGTTTCATCTTACCAGGGCTTTCATGAAAAGACCATTCACAAAACTTATGGATAAATCCTACCTTCCTAGGCAATTACGATTCAATCACATCGACTCCATTGGATCAATACAACGAAGTACAGGTGTATTTATAATATACACAGTGCGCAAGTAATCCCGCTAACCTGGTAACAAGGAAAACAACTTCCGCCAGGTCGAAAAGACTATGGTGACACTACAGTTGCCTGTTCCAAACTAAAAGTTGAAAACAAATGAAACCCGAAAGTATCATTAGTCGCTGTCAACAAATCCCACGACAGAGTTTTTTTTTTTAATAAACGAATAATACAACAATCTTACAGTAATCACCCAAATCATTTTATACAGTTTCTATACAAGATCAACGACCACGAAACAAGGACATACTGTGGTCTCATACTACGCATAGGTATATTCCAAGGGCTCACGCCAAACAGGCCGAACACTCGCATATTGTTAATAAATACCTCTCATGCATAATCCAGGAAGAATGCACAAACAAGTAGAGTTAAAATTCGATTTCCACAAACACCCAACAAACGGATTTGAAGAAAAATCGAACCAGAAGAAATACAGTGCCAAGATCAAACTAGATCTCATAGAAAATTCATCTAATCTTCACAAAACAAATGAACAGAGTTGTTTTAATGAAGACATTGAAAGACAGCAAAATATTTAAAGGATAGGGCCTAGCATGCCTGTATTTTGATCGAATTTCCGAAGAAGACCAGAGGAAGAGCTCAACTTCCTTTTCTTTTCCCAAATACAGCGACCAACAAAATTTCGCTGTCCCATTTACAATATATCCTCCATGGCAGAGAAAAGAGCCAGAGAATTTCATTCTTGCCATGCAACTCAAAGAGAACTGGTGCTATGAACAGTAAACTAGCAGAGAGAGAGAGAGAGAACGACCGAAAATCGCGATACACCAAACAAACCTTCCAACTTCTCTTTGCATGCTGTTCCGCGAGCTTCCGGCTCGACTCCCTAGACATTAAATGCCATAAACCAATTTTCCCGCTTAATCTCAACTCCCACCGACCGCCGAAATGGCGACAGTCCATCCAAAAACTGCAAGTTCATTTCCAAACTTAGTAATTGCCAAGTCTGCCAAGATTAGCCGCCGCCTAAGCCTCCGCCATATGCCTGTCCTCATCCTTATCCTTCCCATTTATTGCCATAGAGAATAGCGCCCATGGTTCGCCACCCTTCAAAGGCCCCTTCCCAAAAACTCTTAGTTAGCTAGGTTAGTATCTAGGTTAGAGTTTTAGGGTAATGACCATGCTAACCATTTTACACTTAGTTATTATTTTAGGATCATAACACATAGCCTAGGTCTAGGTTAGACTAACAATAATCTAACCCCTAGGTTAGGTTATTGTTTTAGGTTACTAACCCTTAGTAATTCGTTTGGTCCTTCTCCTGAAAACTCGGAGAGAACCTGTATCATACTTTCTAGAACAGAGCCACTCCTGTTCTTATACAGAATTGTATGTCAATGATTATTACCTGGTCTTTAATCGAGACCTTCCAGAGATATACTAGATATCGGGAAACCGTTTCATTTCTCAAGATCAGCCTGAGTCATACTCTGACCAGCTTACTAAATGCTTCCATACCTTGCAACCTGTTCAAGTTCGTGATCTAATTTTATCACTTCACAAAATTAAAGCATTACTTGGATCAATTCCTCTGGTCCAAGTCTAGATATTATTGATGAATACCTGTATAATTCATTCCGTGATCAGATTAATATTCAGTCACAAAATGAAATAAATAAAAGATTCTATTAATATTTGGACTCAGTCAAGATCTGCAATCTGCAAGAAATTTAATACATATCAAGCATGATTTCCGAATCGAGGTACACAATCCATTTACTAGAAATCACATATCAACACTTGAATGCTTAGGAGAAAGTAACAACAGTTCAGGGTGTTACATCAAACATCTAGAATTATCTAAGTTTGAAGCCATGGAAGTCATCTATGTAGATATTATAAAGTAAGAAGACTTGAGAAATCAAGCATTGCATATAATAGAAAGATATCAACCTTAGATTAAGAAAAAAATTACAAGAGAGTAAAAGCTAGGATATTCTAAGAAGGAGATTTAGTCTTAAAATGTGATGTGGACTAAGATAAACCAGGAAGAAACTCAAATTTTGATGTAATGTGGAGTAGTCCTTATATGATTTCAGGTTGCAAGTCCAACAATGCCTTCCAATTATAAAATTTGGATGGAGAATAATTTCATATCCCAGACAATGGGATTTATCTCAAACATTTATATTAAGGGAAAGACCCTACTTTTTACATAGTAGTTTAATTTCAATTCCTCCAAGTTATTTTAGTACATTGTCTTGTTTGTAGTGTAGTTTCAATTTCCCTAAGTGCTCTGCATAGTATTTTGTTTCTTTTAGATGGCATGGTTTCATTACATAGTGTTTCATAGATGACTCTAAAGAATATATATTTTAGGAAATTGTGGTAGAATTTCAAATTCAAGACAATTTTCACTCTGATAAAATTTATTTTAGAACAATTTTATAATGAGAATGATCAGTTCAAGCATGGAAGATCATCTCTAAGTCCAAGCAGAACTTCCAATGAATCCAGGAGTGAGAGTTTCAAATTTCATATCAATTTTAGACTATCAGGTTGACTCCATGCCCAATGGATGTTTCAAGGCCACTGCCCCCTTCATCTAGCAGGAAGATATCCCTGTTGAGTCACCAAATAGTTATCCAAAATACCCCCCTCGTAGGGATATTTGTGTAACTTATATTTTCATTTGGACTTAGGAATTCAAGTGATCAAAAGTGAGAAAATCAGTGTTGTGGATGCTCCTTTCCTCATTGCCAAGCTCCTCATTTCAATATTTAAGCAAAAAATTAAAAAAATGGGTATTTTGGGGTGATTTGTTGATAAATCAAGCCTAGCATGAATAAACAGAATAGTTCTCATGTTCCTTGAGTTCCCCACACCATCACATCGGCCAAAACAAGGGAGATAGACACTATTTTGCAGGTGGATCAGGATTTTCAAGAACCAATGGAATAATTCCTCGGGGTTTTAAGTTCTCTGCATCGTTGATCCAGCCACAAGGAAGACAAAGGGCTAGTTTTATGGGTGGATCAGGATTTTCAAGAACCAATGGAATGGTTCCTCGAGAATTTGAGTTCCCCACATGATCGTTTGGACTGACAGTGAGAAAATAAGCATTGTTTCGGGTGGTGCGGTAAATTCAGGAACATATGGAACTGCTCTTTTTTTCATTTGGATCATTGATTGACCGATGACTAAGTAGAGATAGTGTTGCAAACAAACCAAGTAATCAGGCACAAAAGGTTGGGTGGAACTATTCCATAGGTCTACCCAAAATCTAATTCCTCGCAAAACACTAGAATAGCATCCAATGTGGATATAGTGGGCCTTGCAGGCACATCAATAATAGTTCTATGCTTCCATGAGTTCTTTAATTATATGATCCACCCACACTAGGAACAAAATGGTTAATGCAGACTATGGAGTCACCCAGGGAACCAGTTGCAACCTTCCCCCAACCCTTGAACTTAAAATGGTCATATCTTTTTCCCTATCACACCAAATTTCACAATCTTGGTACCATTGGAAAGCTCTCACCATCCTTTACACCACAAAAATTATATTTATTTATTTAGGTGAGGGTATGTGGGTGAAAATTATGGAATACATCCCAGCATTATTAGATATAGTTCCAGGTAGCTCAACCACCACCTTTGGTGAGGTATGGTGCCCATTCATTCTCATACAAGAAAAGTATCATGGGGGAATGGCCTTGGCAGGGTGCCCATAATTATTTTAGACATTTAATACATGTTGGTGGTTGAAGGGGGGAATTTTTGTTTCCCTCTCTTTCCCCTCCTCTTTCTCTCCGATCTTCTATTTAATCTAAAATCTCTCATTTATTGTAGAGGATGTTCTAAAATGTAAGGATCTCTGTCCAAATTGTTCTTGAGAAGTTGTAAGTTACATACCTCCATTTGAGCTTAGCAATGTGTTCTTTTTCCTTCTTATTCACATGTAATGATTTGTGTATACTTTGAAAGCAATAAAATTATGTTTTGTGGTGTTTCTCAACCCTGAATTATGTTTTGTTGCATTTCCTTTCCTTTCCATTCTTTTTGTTGTATTTTGTGTATGTATTTCTCCTTTGCATGTTCATTTGTTTCTATCTCATAGAGAATAGGAGGTAAAATTTGGTTTCTAATAGTTGACCTCTTCTTTCTTCATTTTTCTTCTCCCTTTTTCATCATTAGAGTGTATTCATCATTTTTTTGATGTTATCACCTCCCCTTAGCTTAGGATTTATTTTTATGCATTTCCTTCTCTCCTTGGTCCTTTGGATTGATAGATTAGTATTAGATAGTTGAATTTAATTCCTTAGGAGTATTTTAGGATTAGGAATTAGAAGAGGAACTAGCCTTCTCTATAGGTTTTTCTCAAGTATCAAGTCCTGCAACTTTAGAGACAAACCCATATTACCCGAAAACATTGATTTCTCATCATCCATTCATGAAAAATCAGAGGATGTTATTTTTTAGAGATAACGATAACCTACAATTTTTTTATGTAAAATATTTCCACTTTCAAAATTGTGTCTTCATTATAAACCATCTTATTTATAGTGAAACAATGTTGAACATGAAGGTTTCCAACAGAAGTCGAAAGGTAAATAAATGAAGGGTTTGAATAGAAGCCAAAATTTCATCAATTGAATGGTTCCAAATGGAATATTAACCCATCCATGTTTGGAGTGAATTGAATAGGCAAAAGATGAAAAAATCTGAATATCATATTATTATTTTTAAGTGCTCCTTATTGGGGTCATATCTTCTAGCCCGTTGACCCGATTGGCGAACCGTTTGATCCATTGGAAAGATAAGAGAGTGAAATTAAAAATATAATTTATAAAAATATACTATGATATCATTATAAAATCTGAATCCCATGAATTCTTTGAAGACCTTTAAAAATGCCAAATACCAAATCTTTCAAAACCTGCTAAAAATTGATTTCAAGACAATCTAAAAATAGACTTTTTATAAACCCTTTTTTGATTACTAACATGGATCAATATTGCTTTGAGAGATAATTTAGATGATTATCCCTCCTTGAGAAGCAATGGGCCCCATTTATTGTAGAATTGACCTCTAATGCACATAAGATGTTTTGAGTGTTGATGTGATCCCTTTCCACTTGAGTGGAGTGGCCCACCCAAAATTCCTATTTATTATTTTGAGAGACCTATGTGTAGGAATAGTAGTAAACCAACGTGTAGAAGTATTGTGGTTTCACTTCCCATAAATATTACCAAGATTGAGATTCCAATAATGAGTAGAATCATGACATGTTCTACCATAATGACTACAAATGGTACAATGAATCGAATACCTTCCATATATATGAATACGATGTTCACTTCAATTTTGAAGAAGAACATTTGTTACATGATTTATTGATGAATGTGGGACCATGGTGGGTTGAGTTGATTCCCCAGTGTACCCGATACCAAAATTCTTAGGTGTTTTTTCTACTTTGAGAGGTTCTTAGAGTCCTTTCCAATATTTTTCAAGGCCATGTCCATCATACCCCCATTTTATTTAAAAACTTGAAACCAATAAATTGTATGGTTTTTCAAAACTACCAATCACATATGGAGAATTATCAGGATGTGTTGAATAATTAAAACATACCATGCTTTCATTTGTCTTTGAGTGTGTATCTACAACACTTTCCTTCTTTTCTTTCAACTATTCAAATTCATTTTGCAAATGGAAATGTCTTGTTGAATTTCATCACAAAATTCTTCTTTTCCTCTAAGTTAATTCTATAAATTATGCATAAATTCATTACATATTTCCTCTACTTGGAGCAATCCTTCCACAACGGGGCATCCAAAATGGGAAATATTTTCTTTATTTTCATCATCTTCTTCTCATGATCATACTCAAATTATTTTGCACCATTGTTCTCTTCCCTCAAAAAAATGTTTTCTACAATAAGTGACCCATGTTCATTTCACGGTGCTAGAAATGGACCCACATCTTGAATTATGCACTCTTCTTGGTTTTCCCAACTTAATTTTCCCATCATTTTTAAAACCTACAAATTTTTGAAAATTTCATTTTCTTTCTCTAATACCACCGATCTGAATTGTTTTTAGAATTCAGTCTACAATACACTAATAGTGGTGTTTAGTATGTTATGGCAATACATTCATAATAAAATATCTTAAATTGAAGAAATAATGAACTATATTACAAAAATAAAATGAATTGTATTGTAGAAACAAAAATAACAATAATTGAGTATGTATATAAATTGGTAAATCCTATATGGAAGATGTATATCGAAAATATTTACAATCGAGAATGTATGCAAAATGAAAAACTTTGTAGGAGAGATGTATGCCTCACAATCCTAACCAAAATGAGGAAGTATACAAATGACAAACTCTTTAGGAGAGATGTATGCCTCAAAACTTACAAACCTTCACCTTCTAAATTATGTATACAAAAAATTTCATGTTTAAAACTTGTCTCTTCATTCGAAACCATATTCTTTATAATGGTACAATGCAAAAGATGGAAAGTTGTTAGGAATACTAAATGAAGGGTTTTGAAAGGGAATCAAAAGTTCATCCTACATGGAGATGCCATGCATCCACTTTGGGGGTGAAATTGAATGGGCATAAAATACAAAATCCAAAATCCAAAAATAATAATATGATCATATTATTATTATTATTAGTGCTCCTTATCGGGGTCATATCTCTTAGCATATTGACCCAATTTGCTAACCACAAGATCTGTTGAAACGATGACATAACGAACTTGAAAAACAACCACTATGACAAGAACACTTTTGTTATCATCTTGTAGTTTGAAGCCCATCAATGCTGTGAAGATGCTAAAAAATGCAAAATACTAATAATTGCTAAAAAAATGATAAAATAGCTATTAGGACTTACTAAAAATAGTTTTTCTAGGAAATCTTGCTTTGATTATTGATATTGCTCTTAATACTCATCTTGATCATTAACTACTATTTTTTTTTTTTTTTTGAACTTTATAAAAATTAGCTTTCATACACCCCCCTAAATGTTGACATGGATTAGTCTTGCATTAAGCACTCATCCAAATCAAATTCGATGACTTTTTTGTCTAAAGTTTGATGTGTACAAAGATTTATTTTATTGTTTTTAAAAAGTATTTCTTTAAATTGTATTGGCTAGAGCCTTTATTCTTTACAAACCCTAACATTTTTTCATTAGTAAATAAATATTTTAACCAATAAAATTACACCAAATATAAAATATCTAGACATATATATACTAAAATTATATAATCATTTTACAAAAATAGGTTGCAACTTATTAATAAAAAATAAGTGCAACTTGCCAATAAAAATAACAATTGATAATGACAATAGTGCAGATTTGACAAAGGTAACTTTTTTTCCCTTAACAACGATTGTTTTTCTCTGAAGCTACAATTGGGTGAAGCAAAACCTTTTGTATTATGGTATTGTTTTCCACAAGATCAATGATTGTTCATGAGTTTTACATCTTCATTTTCTTTTTGATCTCTATGGAGAGCAAGAATATCATGTACGACAACTAATTTCATACCATTATTTTATAGCAATTTAGGTTTTTTTTTACACAACTTTATTATTTGTGTTACGAGAGTTTTAGGGGAGGTATTATTGTTGAGGAGTCAATTTTTGGTTAGAACTTATGCCGGCAAGGGTAAACTCCTTAACATATTTGTTTTTTTTGATAACGGTGGTTTGAGTTGTAGAGTGATAACATATAATATAAAATGTGTCCCCACTTTTGTGTACTTTTTTGTACTTTCAGCAAACTATGTCTGACAACCAAAACATGACCAAACACATATAAAATGACCAAACATGCATTTTTAAGAGGCTATAAATACCAAGGTGCAGGGCATCCAGAATTCACCTGATTTTTTAAAATTTTTATAGTATTTTTTTTATTATTTATTTACTAGTCAAATTTTAAAAATATTTATGGCCACAAAGTGGGACACACTTGTATGCTTTGACCCAAATTTATGATATATAAATTGCATTGAATGTGGTTGAAACTTGTGTTGCCTCTAACATTGAAATGTCTAGTGTTTACTAATGTCTAGTGTTTACTTCCTCTGTCTTCCATACGTGAAAAACATCGCAGTGTTGGGTGAGGACCAAATTTTTGGATGAGAGATGCAAAAAAAACTATGATTTTTTTTCACCAAAATAAGGTAAGGGAAATGTTTTATTTTTTCTGCTCTATCCACAAGGAATTTTCTAAGATCTTTTCATTTGTAAATGTCCCCTACACGGTAACTATCTTGAATCAAGATAATGTCTTATTCCTATGATTCTTCCAAAATGAACTTACAATTTTTTGTTTTGTTTATAAACTAAAATTTACTTGATAAAGATTTTGTAATAAGGGAATTCCAATGTTGAGAGTGTCACCCCTTGGTCAGGCATGTTCTATTGCAAGTTTCTCTATTATATTCTTCATTGTATAATTAAATCATGCCAATATTTTCATTGAGAAAGCATGTTGAATATATTTTTACATCAGGAGAGTGATTGCTAAATCATTTCTAGGATATGCTTGATTGCTAAATCATTTCTAAATATGCTTGATTTTCTCTTTTGTATTCATTGTTGTATCGTATAGGCTATGCCTAACAAGCTCCCTTAATTTTTATATGGCAAGGCAACATTGACTCTTTCGACATCTATATCTTCCTTTGAACCTCCTTCATGTACATGGAGTGATTTCCCAACAACTCTAGTTTTGTCTAGTGTATTTTTCCTCGGATTGCATCTAATTGCACTAGGAACACGAGGAATCAATTCTTATGTGTCTACTTTTGGAGTAAATTAAATTGATGACATTGATCCCACAAAAAGAAATAAAAGGGATCATTTTTCAATTGGTTTTACTCTTTGATCAATGTTGGGGCTCTTATTGTAAGTAGTTTTCTGGTGAATGTTTAGGACAATGGTGATTAGGGATGGTAGTTTGGTATTTGTACATTGTTTATGGGAATAACCACATTAATTTTCATTTCAAGTATTATTATTATTGTTTGAAAAGTCTTAATATTAATTTAAAAACCGAAATAAATTCAGCTGGACATTTATAAGATAAATGTTACATTTTTTTAAGGTTGCAAATTTGAATTCTAACACTCAAATGTTGTATATTATTTGGTACACCTAATTTTATATAGAATACATTGAAAAGAAGCTAATTAAAAATGGGACTTGAATATGAAAATTCAGCTACATCAAACCATGTATCATTGAAATAATATATCTCAAACATGTTGATAAAAATTGTAAAGAGACATGTGCATTCTTCTAAATGAAATGTAACTCACGATAAATTCATTTCTTTTTATTAAAGTATATTTTTCGGTAGGATTTTTCATTTCATGGCCTTGTTGTCTTATGATTAAAGGTTCCAATGTGTTCATCCGAGTCAATTAATTTTTTACATTTTAGTTGATATAATTTATTGAAAGGGCCGTAGTCCAATGGTGAGTATGATGGCTTATTAGACCCATCCACCCAGGATACAAATCCCTTTGGATACCTGACATGGAGAGTCAAACAAATAGAGCCATGATTTCTCCTTGGGTGACTTTGATGGATTATATGTCCTCTAGTTGTTGATGCTTAGTCAAAGAAAGGATTTAATATAGTTACTAAGTAAGTGTAATGAGTTATATGTATACTCCATTCAATCATAAAACATAGATGTTGATATCCACATAAAATCATTAGTTTCTCATCAAAAAATATTTCTAACAATTATAAAGTTTATGACTAAAAAATGGTATAATATTCTTTAAGATTCAATTATAGAATATATAAGGTATTGAAACTAGATTTGGTGTTCCTTCACAATCATTTGTAAAAATTATTTGGCATTCCTTGGGCACAAAGATCTCTGACTGGGATGTAAAAAATGGAATATACTCAAGCATCTCTTCAAATTATACCCCCAAGGTAATGGGGTAGGTTGAATCAACCAATGAGAATATTTTGAGAATCATAAGGAGGACTTTGGATGATAATAAGATGACTTAGCACACAAAGTTGAAATCAGCCTTGTGGGCTGATAGAATTACTCTTAAAATATCAACTAGTATCTCTCCCTACAATATATTTTATGGAAAAAGAAGAAAGGTTCTCAATATCTCTTGAATTTATAGCCTTGGAGCTCATCAAATGTAACATCCTCATTTAGACAATAGAACAAGTCAATTTTTTTTTTTTTTGATAATTGCATACTGGTTCTAAATACATAATTTAGAACTCACAATTCAAATAACCATTTATATAACAGACAACCATATGCAGCTGTAATGGACTCGAATACCTCCGATCTATTCATTCCATGACTCGGTAATCTACCCCCGATTATTCATCTGAGTAAAAAGAGTTAGTGTTTTTATTTAACACAATACTCTGGCGGTTCTCTTCCCTAATCTGGGATTCAGAATGCTCTGTCCAAGAATCTAACTGAATAACTGTTACCATTATTCATCGGCATCTCATCCCTTAGACTAGGTGAATTAGGACAACGCAATCAGCAGCTTGCGATACTTTGGCCAAAGATTTGAAACATACCGTTCATGTCTCGTATTCCTTAACGGCATACTCGTCAATCTGGAATACGTCCTTCACCCCATTCAATGTTATATAGAATGTCTTATACTGACTACTGTCAGTCCCCCTTTCTTTCACAGCTGAATCACTCGGAGGCCGATTAACAAGGTGATAATGTTATATGGATGCCTACGAGATTAGGGATATGAGGACATACTGGTGCAACCTTGCAATTCAAACCAGTGTGTCATGATACCCCAAATCTCCGAGGCAGTCTTATAACATGGCCACGTTCTTAATCGGTCCCAAGGTAACTCGTGCGAAATCAAGTGTAAATCTTAGCGATCAATGCAAAGGGTGTCGCCATAAGTCACCTGCATTGTTGTAACTTCGAGAAGATCCTAATCTTCTCGGAGGTACCAGCCCTGCAGTCGACTTTATGTCGTCATCCTTTAAATCCGCCTCGAGAAGATCTACCCAAAAACAAGCGTTACGCACTAGAGATTAAATTACTTTAAAGACTTTTCCCTAAGGTTAGCCTTTCCAAATCCCTGGATTCTTTTTCTTAAGACGACCCTCCTCTAAAAGACTCATTACAGGTAGAGGTATTATGGTCACGCTCTCATCAAGGAGTCATTAGAATACACCTGATTCCAAAGCAACAGAACGGGACAATTTCTCATAACCAATGCTTGAGAATGCCATCTGATCTCCATTGATTGCCTATCAGTTCTCTTAACTGAATTTATATCATACTTTTTAGTTTAAAGATATAAATGATTTAGAATCCAATTTACTATTGTCCTGTTATACTTAGGACTAGGGATTAGTAATTCAATCCAACTTGTTTAGCGTTATCTTTTAGGCTCAATTTTAACCTATCCCCAAGAGAGACAATAATTAAATTACAATATTGCTTTTGCCAGAGCAAACTAGAACTACTAAATACTCATAAGAATTTAGTCTAATTACTTACAAGCTTTCATTGTCAATCACAAAAGCATCCATATTATACAAAGATAACTATGCCTCTTCGTTACGTAAACCGAAGAAGTTCATCATTCAGAATAGAATACAACACATAAGTATCAAACACTTATTTTCATTCCTTTCGAACTCGTACAATTACATTTTATGCAACAGCATACTTGATATAATGCTAACGGAAAAGAAACATCTTTTCTCATATAGTACATCCATAAAATCAAGCTGTAATTCATAATAAATCAAATAAACAATCTGATCAGCCTATCAGATCTTGCATTGCTTTTACCCTCTTACGGCAACCATCTGCAAAAATAGTCAACATGAGTCAGTTCATGAACTGAGCATGATAAGCACTAACTTTTAAAACAATTGCAATCCATCAATTGTTTCATTAAACACCCTGTTTAAATGAGATCAGATATTCACATAAGTAAACATAATCAGACTATGCCCTTGTAATACAGAATGATTACAATTATGTAACTCTATCATTGTTACAATTAGTCTTAATCATTTCCTAATATTTCATCAAATATTAAGAAACAAGGAACGAATGCACACAACAATCATTAAACCCAAAATCACAACATTGGTCAGATTGTTTCATTCTCCAAAAAGGAAATAACATAACAATTCGGGATTCCACCAATATGTTACAAACAATTTCCCACTGATAGTCCATTATCAATAATATTAAATAAAGGAAGAGAAAGAACCAAACCATTCATACTTCCTTTCACATAAGTTCATCACTGTACTGCCTTCACATATGAAAACAGTCAACCAGTATATAAATGAACAAGTTAGACAAGCCGCAAACAAGATCACTGTTTAACTAAGAACAGAAACACAGCAAACTCTTGTATAGCAACTAACACATCAACAAATCATGTATCAATCCTAAGCCCAATGCTAGTTCCTTTTACACAGTAAGGCTTATCACCAGTTGAAAACAAGAGCTACAAGCGTATCGCTGAAAACAACAACTATTGCATCAACAATCTAAGGTTTCCCAAAGGACTATGCCATGTTGCCCACACGGTACTTCCAAATCATGCACAGTCGATCGGACAGATCAAAATGGAAGGAAAACATAGCATACATATTCTTGCTCAGTCAAAATCGGACTGAAGTGAAGGAAAGGAATTCAACCAAACGATCCTTACCTTGCAGCATGCAAGTCTTGGTGCGTTATTTGCGACTTACCCTAACAAGGTCAAAACACGAAACAGTCATCCAAACTAAGGATCTCAACAATGACAAAAAATAGTGTCCAGGGTCGAATTCAGAAAGAGACAGAAGTACTGGTTACCCTTCCAGAAGTTCTATGATTCAAACGGATGTATCAATTCAAGCGAATGCATAAGAATTCATACCTGTCATTCATCAACCAAGCATAACAATAACCAGCCAATAAATTACTCTCAGCCAGTCGCTTTATACTAATTTGCACAGGTTGAAGATATACATGTCTACATAAACATCTGTAACTCAAAATCCCAAAAACACGAAGGGATCCCAATGGTTCATCAAGATCGAAATGCATGTTCATCCATTAAGTCACTACAACTTAACTATATTTGGTTCAAAATATACAATGAATTATTCAATCGACTCCTCAGAGTCGTCCAAGTCACACTAGTATATATATATATATATTCGCACTGTAACTGTTAAGGATTTTGCACTCATAACCACGGAACCCACAACAACGTACAAGAAATTGGCCGATAATCAATAGACGCATTCATGGTTAACAATCAACATCAACCAAGTAAAACAAGTCGAATACCCTTATCAAGCAAGGGAATCTATTGGGCCGCTTCGAAACTTTCGAAGAGTTTTCACATGAAATAAAAATGCATACACAGGAAGTCTTTATCCTTCAATTATTTCAATATAACAGTAATCAAAAAGCCCTGTTTCATCTTACCAGGCTTTCATGAAAAGACCATTCACAAAACTTATGGATAAATCTACCTTCCTAGGCAATTACGATTCAATCATCGACTCCATTGGATCAATACAACGAAGTACAGGTGTATTTATAATATACACAGTGCGCAAGTAATCCCGCTAACCTGGTAACAAGGAAAACAACTTCCGCCAGGTCGAAAAGACTATGGTGACACTACAGTTGCCTGTTCCAAACTAAAAGTTGAAAACAAATGAAACCCGAAAGTATCATTAGTCGCTGTCAACAAATCCCACGACAGAGTTTTTTTTTTTTAATAAACGAATAATACAACAATCTTACAGTAATCACCCAAATCATTTTATACAGTTTCTATAACAAGATCAACGACCACGAAACAAGGACATACTGTGGTCTCATACTACGCATAGGTATATTCCAAGGGCTCACGCCAAACAGGCCGAACACTCGCATATTGTTAATAAATACCTCTCATGCATAATCCAGGAAGAATGCACAAACAAGTAGAGTTAAAATTCGATTTCCACAACACCCAACAAACGGATTTGAAGAAAAATCGAACCAGAAGAAATACAGTGCCAATAATCAAACTAGATCTCATAGAAAATTCATCTAATCTTCACAAAACAAATGAACAGAGTTGTTTTAATGAAAGACATTTGAAAGACAGCAAAATATTTAAAGGATAGGGCCTAGCATGCCTGTATTTTGATCGAATTTCCGAAGAAGACCAGAGGAAGAGCTCAAACTTCCTTTTCTTTTTCCCAAATACAGCGACCAACAAAATTTCGCTGTCCCATTTACAATATATCCTCCATGCAGAGAAAAGAGCCAGAGAATTTCATTCTTGCCATGCAACTCAAAGAGAACTGGTGCTATGAACAGTAAACTAGCAAGAGAGAGAGAGAAGAAGACCGAAAATCGCGATACACCAAACAAACCTTCCAACTTCTCGTTTGCATGCTGTTCCGCGAGCTCCGGCTCGACTCCCTAGACATTAAATGCCATTAAACCAATTTTCCCGCTTAATCTCAACTCCCACCGACCGCCGAAATTGGCGACAGTCCATCCAAAAACTCAAGTTCATTTCCAAACTTAGTAATTGCCAAGTCTGCCAAGATTAGCCGCCGCCTAAGCCTCCGCCATATGCCTGTCCCTCATCCTTATCCTTCCCATTTATTGCCATAGAGAATAGCGCCCATGGTTCGCCACCCTTCAAAGGCCCCTTCCCAAAAACTCTTAGTTAGCTAGGTTAGTATCTTAGGTTAGAGTTTTAGGGTAATGACCATGCTAACCATTTTACACTTAGTTATTATTTAGGATCATAACACATAGCCTAGGTCTAGGTTAGACTAACAATAATCTAACCCCTAGGTTAGGTTATTGTTTTAGGTTACTAACCCTTAGTAATTCAGTTTGGTCCTTCTCCTGAAAACTCGGAGAGACCTGTATCATACTTTCTAGAACAGAGCCACTCCGTTCTTATTACAGAATTGTATTCAATGAATTATTACCCTGGTCTTTAATCGAGGACCTTCCAGATATACTAGATATCGGGAACCGTTTCATTTCTCAAGATCAGCCTGAGTCATACTCCTGACCAGCTTACTAAATGCTTCCATACCTTGCAACCTGTTTCAAGGTTCGTGATCTAATTTTATCACTTCACAAAATTAAAGCATTACTTGGATCAATTCCTCTGGTCCAAGTCTAGATATTATTGATGAATACCTGTATAATTCATTCCGTGATCAGATTAATATTCAGTCACAAAATGAAATAAATAAAAGATTCTATTAATATTTGACTCAGTCAAGATCTGCAATCTGCAAGAAATTTAATACATATCAAGCATGATTTCCGAATCGAGGTACACAATCCATTTACTAGAAATCACATATCAACACTTGAATGCTAGGAGAAAGTAACAACAGTTCAGGGTGTTACATCAAACATCTAGAACTTATCTAAGTTTGAAGCCATGGAAGTCATCTATGTAGATATTATAAAAGTAAGAAGACTTGAGAAATCAAGCATTGCATATAATAGAAAGATATCAACCTTAGATTAAGAAAAAAATTACAAGAGAGTAAAAGCTATAGGATATTCTAAGAAGGAGATTTAGTCTTAAAATGTGGATGTGGACTAAGATAAAACCAGGAAGAAACTCAAATTTTGATGTAATGTGGAGTAGTCCTTATATGATTTCAGGTTGCAAGTCCAACAATGCCTTCCAATTATAAAATTTGGATGGAGAATAATTTCATATCCCAGACAATGGGATTTATCTCAAACATTTATATTAAGGGAAAGACCCTACTTTTTACATAGTAGTTTAATTTCAATTCCTCCAAGTTATTTTAGTACATTGTCTTGTTTGTAGTGTAGTTTCAATTCCCTAAGTGCTCTGCATAGTATTTTGTTTCTTTAGATGGCATGGTTTCATTACATAGTGTTTCATAGATGACTCTAAAGAATATATATTTTAGGAAATTGTGGTAGAATTTCAAATTCAAGACAATTTTCACTCTGATAAAATTTATTTTAGAACAATTTTATAATGAGAATGATCAGTTCAAGCATGGAAGATCATCTCTAAGTCCAAGCAGAACTTCCAATGAATCCAGGAGTGAGAGTTTCAAATTTCATATCAATTTTAGACTATCAGGTTGACTCCATGCCCAATGGATGTTTCAAGGCCACTGCCCCCTTCATCTAGCAGGAAGATATCCCTGTTGAGTCACCAAATAGTTATCCAAAATACCCCCTCGTAGGGATATTTGTGTAACTTATATTTTCATTTGGACTTAGGAATTCAAGTGATCAAAAGTGAGAAAATCAGTGTTGTGGATGCTCCTTTCCTCATTGCCAAGCTCCTCATTTCAATATTTAAGCAAAAAATTAAAAAAATGGGTATTTTGGGGTGATTTGTTGATAATCAAGCCTAGCATGAATAACAGAATAGTTCTCATGTTCCTTGAGTTCCCCACACCATCACATCGGCCAAAACAAGGGAGATAGACACTATTTTGCAGGTGGATCAGGATTTTCAAGAACCAATGGAATAATTCCTCGGGGTTTTAAGTTTCTCTGCATCGTTGATCCAGCCACAAGGAAGACAAAGGGCTAGTTTTATGGGTGGATCAGGATTTCAAGAACCAATGGAATGGTTCCTCGAGAATTTGAGTTCCCCACATGATCGTTTGGACTGACAGTGAGAAAATAAGCATTGTTTCGGGTGGTGCGGTAAATTCAGGAACATATGGAACTGCTCTTTTTTTCATTTGGATCATTGATTGACCGATGACTAAGTAGAGATAGTGTTGCAAACAAACCAAGTAAATCAGGCACAAAAGGTTTGGGTGGAACTATTCCATAGGTCTACCCAAAATCTAATTCCTCGCAAAACACTAGAATAGCATCCAATGTGGATATAGTGGGCCTTGCAGGCACATCAATAATAGTTCTATGCTTCCATGAGTTCTTTAATTATATGATCCACCCCCACTAGGAACAAAATGGTTAATGCAGACTATGGAGTCACCCAGGGAACCAGTTGGCAACCTTCCCCCAACCCTTGAACTTAAAATGGTCATATCTTTTTCCCTATCACACCAAATTTCACAATCTTGGTACCATTGGAAAGCTCTCACCATCCTTACACCACAAAAATTATATTTATTTATTTAGGTGAGGGTATGTGGGTGAAAATTATGGAATACATCCCAGCATTATTAGATATAGTTCCAGGTAGCTCAACCACCACCTTTGGTGAGGTATGGTGCCCATTCATTCTCATACAAGAAAAGTATCATGGGGGAATGGCCTTGGCAGGGTGCCCATAATTATTTTTAGACATTTAATACATGTTGGTGGTTGAAGGGGGGAATTTTTGTTTCCCTCTCTTTCCCCTCCTCTTTCTCTCCGATCTTCTATTTAATCTAAAATCTCTCATTTATTGTAGAGGATGTTCTAAAATGTAAAGGATCTCTGTCCAAATTGTTCTTGAGAAGTTGTAAGTTACATACCTCCATTTGAGCTTAGCAATGTGTTCTTTTTCCTTCTTATTCACATGTAATGATTTGTGTATACTTTGAAAGCAATAAAATTATTGTTTTGTGGTGTTTCTCAACCCTGAATTATGTTTTGTTGCATTTCCTTTCCTTTCCATTCTTTTTGTTGTATTTTGTGTATGTATTTCTCCTTTGCATGTTCATTTGTTTCTATCTCATAGAGAATAGGAGGTAAAATTTTGTTTTCTAATAGTTGACCTCTTCTTTCTTCATTTTTCTTCTCCCTTTTTCATCATTAGAGTGTATTCATCATTTTTTTGATGTTATCACCTCCCCTTAGCTTAGGATTTATTTTTATGCATTTCCTTCTCTCCTTGGTCCTTTGGATTGATAGATTAGTATTAGATAGTTGAATTTAATTCCTTAGGAGTATTTTAGGATTAGGAATTAGAAGAGGAACTAGCCTTCTCTATAGGTTTTTCTCAAGTATCAAGTCCTGCAACTTTAGAGACAAACCCATATTACCCGAAAACATTGATTTCTCATCATCCATTCATGAAAAATCAGAGGATGTTATTTTTTAGAGATAACGATAACCTACAATTTTTTTATGTAAAATATTTCCACTTTCAAAATTGTGTCTTCATTATAAACCATCTTATTTATAGTGAAACAATGTTGAACATGAAGGTTTCCAAACAGAAGTCGAAAGGTAAATAAATGAAGGGTTTGAAATAGAAGCCAAAATTTCATCAATTGAATGGTTCCAAATGGAATATTAACCCATCCATGTTTGGAGTGAATTTGAATAGGCAAAAGATGAAAAAATCTGAATATCATATTATTATTTTTAAGTGCTCCTTATTGGGGTCATATCTTCTAGCCCGTTGACCCGATTGGCGAACCGTTTGATCCATTGGAAAGATAAGAGAGTGAAATTAAAAATATAATTTATAAAAATATACTATGATATCATTATAAAATCTGAATCCCATGAATTCTTTGAAGACCTTTAAAAATGCCAAATACCAAATCTTTCAAACCTGCTAAAAATTGATTTCAAGACAATCTAAAAATAGACTTTTTATAAACCCTTTTTTGATTACTAACATGGATCAATATTGCTTTGAGAGATAATTTAGATGATTATCCCTCCTTGAGAAGCAATGGGCCCCATTTATTGTAGAATTGACCTCTAATGCACATAAGATGTTTTGAGTGTTGATGTGATCCCTTTCCACTTGAGTGGAGTGGCCCACCCAAAATTCCTATTTATTATTTTGAGAGACCTATGTGTAGGAATATTAGTAAACCAACGTGTAGAAGTATTGTGGTTTCACTTCCCATAAATATTACAAAGATTGAGATTCCAATAATGAGTAGAATCATGACATGTTCTACCATAATGACTACAAATGGTACAATGAATCGAATACCTTCCATATATATGAATACGATGTTCACTTCAATTTTGAGAAGAACATTTTGTTTACATGATTTATTTGATGAATGTGGGACCCATGGTGGGTTGAGTTGATTCCCCAGTGTACCCGATACCAAAATTCTTAGGTGTTTTTTCTACTTTGAGAGGTTCTTAGAGTCCTTTCCATATTTTTCAAGGCCATGTCCATCATACCCCATTTTATTTAAAAACTTGAAACCAATAAATTGTATGTGTTTTTCAAAACTACCAATCACATATGGAGAATTATCAGGATGTGTTGAATAATTAAAACATACCATGCTTTCATTTGTCTTTGAGTGTGTATCTACAACACTTTTCTTCTTTTCTTTCAACTATTCAAATTCATTTTGCAAAATGGAAATGTCTTGTTAAATTTATTCACAAAATACTTCTTTTTCTCTAAATTGATTCTACAAATTATGTATAACTTCATTGCATATTTCCTCTACTTGGAGCAATCCTTCCACAATGGGGATTCCAAAATGGGAAATATTTTCTTTATTTTCATCATCTTCTCCATGATCATACTCAAATTATTTTGCAACCATTGGTTCTCTTCCCTCAAAATTTTATTTTCTACAAGAATTAAATCATGCTCGTTATGATGTGCTAGAAATGGACCCACATCTTGAATTATACCCTCTTCTTGTATCTTCTTGTTGGCTTTTCCCATTATTTTAAAAACCTGCAAAATTTTGAAAAGTTCATTTCCATGCTCTAATACCACTGATCCAAATTATTTTTATAATTCGGTGGACAACCTATTAATGGTGTCATTTAATGTGTTATGGAAATACACTCATAATAAAATAGCTGAAATTATAAAGGAAATGAACTGCGTTGCAAAAATAAAACTGTAAAAGTAAAAGTAAAATAATTTTATTAAATATGTATACAAAGTTTACAAACTCTGTAGGAGATATGTATGTCGAATCTCTTTGCAAACAAGAATGGATGTGGAATGGGAAAACTTTTTAGGAGAGATGTATGCCTCCAAACATATAACCTACAACTTTTGTATATAAAATCTTTCCACTTTCAAACTTGCATATTCATTCGAATCCATATTATTTATAATGAAACAATGTCACAAAATAGAAGTTGAAAGGTCATCAAATGAACGGTTTAAAATAGAAGCGAAAATTTCATCAAATGAAGGGTTACAAATGGAACAAAAAATTTAATCCTTCATGGATATGTCATCCATCCACATTTGGAGTGAATTTGAATGGGAAAAATATGGCAAAATATCAATAGCATATTATTATTATTAAGTGCTCCTTATTGGGGTCATATCTTCTAGCCCATTGACCCGATTGACGAACCGTTTAATCCATTGGAAAGATAAGAGAGTGAAATTGAAAATATATATATATTATCATCATACAATATGAATCCCATGAATTATTTTAAGACCCTCAAAAATTCCAAATACCAAATCTGTCAAAACCTACTAAAAATAGGTTTCTGGATAATCTAAACATAGATTCTTTATAAACCATTCTCTAACTACTGACGTGGATCAATATTTCTTTGAGATCTCATTTGTATCACTCTACCAAACATTTTACTTTAAATCCCATACAAACCCATGCACATATAACCCACAAATTTTTACAAATCCCCTACAAAAATGGCCCCTAAATCTACCACAAACCCCTATAAAAAAATCCCCACATAATGAGAAAGAAACCTACAAAAATGGCCCACAAATCAAAAAAAACCCCTGCAATAATGGCCCATAAATCTACAAAAGAAAAATTACAAAAATTCCCCAAAAAATATCCAATAAACCCTTACATAAATGGCCCCCAAATCAGCAACAAACCCACCATGACCAATAATCTCTTTTTTCAGCAAATTTTACAGAACACAAAATGGTAAAAAAAAAATTCTACACTACCCTACAAACATAATAACAATAAGAAATAATGAAATGGTGTTTTGGAGGCCCAAAAAATCTTTACATGTGAATGTAATGGAACATTCCATTCATTTTTAGCATTTAAGGTTTATTTTTAATGGTTTTTTTTTTAGTTTTATGTTGACTTAGGATGTTAATGGTGACATTAATAAAGCTACCCTAATGTCACCCTTGTAAATATGGCCTTAAAGTGGCCCTAATATCCCCTATAATTTTTTTTTAATATCTCAAGAGGATTTACGGTTTAAATATAGTGTTTATGGTGTCTCATTTTTTGTTTAGGGTGTCACATTAGTGTTCAAGTTTTTTCAATTGGGGTTTAGGGTGTCACATTTATTATTTAGGGTGTTATAGTAGTTTTTAGGGTGTTAGATTTGTTGTTTAAGGTGTCACACTAGTGTTTATGGTGGTATACTACTATTTAGGGTTTTGCACTAGTGTTTAGATTGTCACCCTAGTGTTTAGGATTTTTAATTACTATTTAGGGTGTCACATTAGTATTTAGGCTGTCACCCTAGTGTTTATGGTGTCACTTTGGGGTTTAGGGTGTCATATTTGTTGTTTTAGGTGTTGCATTAGTTTTTAATGTGTCACATTTATTGTTTAAAATCTCACGCTAGTGTTTAGGGTGTCACACTAGTATTTAGGGTGTTACACTTTTGTTTAGGGTGTTACACTAGTTTTTAGGGTGTCATACTAGTTTTTATGATGTCACATTAGCATTTAAGGTGTCACATTAGTGTTTAGGGTGTTGTAGTTATTGTTTATGGTGTCATATTAAAGTTTAGGGTGTAAAATCTTTTGTTTAAGGTGATGCACCAATGTTTATGGTGTTGCACTAGTGATTACTATGTCACATTGGGGTTTAGGGTGTCACATTTATTTTTTATGGTGTATGTTTTTTCCCTCAAAATCCCCCCCCCCCTCTTTTTTTAAGTCAAATTTGAAAATTTTAAGCTCACACCCTCCAGAAGTGTTTGAGTAAAGTTAGAAGTCTGGAAAGATAGAGAAATCCATACTTTTAAGTTGTTTAAACTCTCCAGTCTACGTGGATTAAAAAAAATTCCGTTTCCCCATCTGGACACGTGAAAATTCTATTGTTGTCCTCATTTGAATGAAATTTTCAAACCTTGTATTTTTTTCAATCCCTTGGTTCGTGAAAGAAATTTTAAAATCAGGCGCAAAATGGTGGAGTTTTCTTCTTCTCTACATTTTTCCACAGTCGTGAATGACAAGAATTTTCTTCCCTATCAAATTTTGGCCCCATTATCCATGGGTATGTGGAAATATCTAATTGGAGGAAGACCAGCGGAGAAATTTGAGGTTTCAAGCCTTTTTGTAAAAGGGCTAAAAGTCATAAAGTCACCCGCAACCCCAAGCATGCTAAGAGGAAAAATTTCAAATGTTGAGCTCGCATAAAAAGAGTCAAAGCGGGGAGGTGGATTATCAGGGAGATTTGAGAATTTGAGCCTTTTTCATTAAAGGGGCTTAAAGTTAAAAAGTGACCCGCAGCCCCGCTTAACACAAAGGAAAAATTCAAATCTTGAGCCTGTCATTAGAAAGCCAAAGCAAGGAAGCGGACTTGCGAAGAAATTCGAGGTTTTGAGCCTCTTTGTAAAAAAGGGCTAAAAAGCATAAAGTGGCCTGCATCCCTGATCAGGCTGAAAGGAAAAAGTCAAATGTTGAGCCTGCATCAAAAGAGTCAAAGCGGGGAGGTGGGCCTGTGGAGTAATTTGTGTTTTTGAGCCCACATTGAAAATAGGTAAAATTATAAAAGTGACCCACGAATCTGTCTTCACTCAAGTGAAGCCACGTGTCAAGCTCATATCAAAAGCAGAAGAGTGGACCAAAAATGTAAAAAATGCCAAACCTTTATAAAGTCACAAAATGCAAAAGGCATCCTCCACGCCCGCTCTAGTAAATTTCTCCCATGTGGACGACTTTGGCTTAAAGTTTCAAAGGCAAGATGAATAGTTCAAATTCAAAGTACAAAACGAGTGTAACCGCTACATTATGAAAAATCTGGTTTTTTCTGCCATTGGTGTTTCTTCACGAATCAAGAATCTGAATGGACACGAGTGACTGAAAATATTGTAAACCATTTCTTGCTAACAAGAAGAAGTTGTAATTGTTTCTTGCAAGATATTTAATGGCTTCTTCACGCCATTGTACAGGGTTAGAAATTGATCTTGTAAACTTAGGAGTGCATTGTACTTAGAGAAAGCAAAGGAGATAGCTATTTTCTTCTAATTTCCTCCATTCTCAAATTTCTTCCATTCACTCATTATGTACAACTTCTATTTAAGAATCAATACAAGAAGAAGGATTTTTTAGCCTCTTTGATGAGGATATTTTAGAAACTTTGAGTTCGCAATCTTATCTTGTCTTGTTGCCATTTGTAGATTTGTTTCTTCTCATGAATGCATGTGTTGAAATTTCTAACTAGTGCATGTAGGAATCTAATTTTGTACCCACAAAATTAGTTCTCCTACCTCTCTTCTCACTCCCTTTCCCACCGTCATAGAAAACTCCCCCTTGTAGATAATTGTAAGCATTTGCGGCAGGGTCAGTGGAGTGCCCCTATTAGATCCCTAGCCGAAAGGCCACCACAGAAATCCACCTTTTCAAATGCATGCATATATGGTAGCTGTACCAATTAAGTAGAGAGACTTAGATTCCCATAGCATTGACAAGGAATCCACAAGTTTGTCCACCAGACAAATTTCCTTGCCAACAATTTCATACTAGTGTTTATTGTATCATAAGTGTTGTTTAGGGTGTCACACTAGTGTTTAGGGTGTCACATTTTGTTTAGGGTATCAAACTAGTGTTTAGGGTTTTGCACTAGTGTTGACAGTGTCGTATTAGGGTTTAGAGTGTCATATTTGGTTTTTTATTATTGGTAAATAGTTTTAAAGGGACTATAACCTATTACATAGAGGCTCAAAATCCAGATAAACAAGTGAAATCGTCAAAAACATATCAATATCCAAATATTATAATAAAGCCTAGCTGTAGTCAAAAATAAACTACACAACAGAGATAAGATAGGGGCAAATTTGTAAAAAAGTAGTGAGTAAACAGCCATAAAACAACAAAATAAATAGTATCAAGAAATCTCCACAAATAATTACTTCTTAGATGCTCTGACAATTCTAGACTTCACAGTCTACAATGAAGTAAAGAAACCCAAGGCATTATTGGTAGGATCATTAGTATCCAGCTAAGAAAGAACACGATCCCTTTCAGTGTCATTGCCCCAAATAGCATCAGAAATATCACTAAGAATACATATTTTTTTAACATGTTGTTCCAAGAAGTCATAAATAGCCTTGATAGTAGAGATGATGTAATCATGCCTAACCTTTGAATTTCCCAATCTATTATCAAGAAAATTCATCTTCTTGTAGATTTCATTGACTCGACCTTCACTCAGTTCAGCATCTTCATCAATTTCCTTTTACCCTTTTTCTTTGATAACTGATGCATGTCCCTTTTTAAAGTTTGCAACTCCTTTTCCATGTTGTCAATTCTTTGTTAAAGATCCTCCATTTTCTCCTGATAAAAACTGTTGGGCCCTGTGGTGCTAATGTGTAGAAGATTATGTGCATTTTCCATGTCCTTACTGTTGTGAAGGATTCTAATGGAGGTAGAAGGATGGGTACCAGGGAGAGGGGGGTTTTGGCTTGGATTTTTCTCTACCTAGTAATTATGGTGGGCTTGATGATAGGGTCGAGATTGAGGGGGTCAAGGGTGGGAATAATGGTGAGGGTTGAGGGAAAGGCTGGATAATGGGTAAAACAATGTCGGTGGAGGAGGAAAATGATGCCCTAGTGAAGAGGAATGGCACAGGCATGGTTTTGAAATTCTAATATGGAGTGTTCCATAGAATTGAGAATGTAGTGAGGGAAATAAACAAGCAGATTCCTGCAGAAGTGATTCAAAAAAACCAACTACTTAATGGGAGCCGTAATATACCTTACTTCTAGAGTGATAAATCAGATCATCATCTTAGCAAGCTCATCAAAGGGTGTTGGAATGGATTTTACCCTAATACCTGTAGTGACAAACTGGAGCTCTTCTCCTGCTTCGATAAATTTCCTGACCTCCATGTTCTTTTCGATTCTTTTGTTGAAGAATCTACTACCTTCCAAGCTAAGACCAATTACTTCTACAACCAGTTCCTCTATTATCTAAATGGCATGTCCACCATACTTCACCATTCTATTTTTCCATTTGGTGGAAAATTATAGGGAGATATTTTGATCATATCCTTAAATCTTCTCAATGAGGTTAGAAACCCCTCCTAACTGCAAAAAATTCCATAGAACAAAATTTTCTTTCCAATTTGGATCGCAGTTGAGTTCTATTTGACAACGAGCTCCCCCATTATTTCTCTGTTGCATTTGAAATGCTTGTATCGATTGAAAATGGTGATCCTTTCTTTCCCAAACCACTTCTTAACAATATTATTACATACCCAAAAAGTGTGTGAAATTATATGGAAATATATGATTGTAATTTTCTTGCATGAAAGAGTTTTCATTCCCAATAAAGTGGAGAGGATCCCATTAAGGATTTTAAGTAGTGAGAAAACTTTCACACTTGTCATTAAGGATGCAATTTTGTACCTCAATATGGATATTTTCATCATGAAACCAAGTGGTAAAATTATTGTTAACTCCATGATTGGCTAATGTGTCTGTAACTCTATTACCTTCTCTATAGGTGTGAACAATTTTGTAATTATTAAAGGATTGACAAATACTTATAGATTCATAAATAAAATATTTTATTTTCTAGCTAGGGGGGTAGGTTTTTTTTAAATGATTGATGATATTCATTGAATCCCCTTCAATAATAATGTTCAAAATATTTCATTCCTTAGCAATTCTTAAGCCCCAAAGAGCTGATAAAGCTTCAGCATAATGATTTGTTTGATGACCCATTCTTCCTGCAAAAGCAGCAATTAAACAACCTTTATGATCCCTTATTATTCCACCTCCAGCAGTTGCACCTGGGTTTCCCTTGGAGGCTCCATCAAAGTTAAGATTGTACCAAGAATTGGGAGGAGGGATCTAATGGATTAATGACCTGTCAAGGCTTGGTTTTCCTTGTCTCTGAAGGCTTCCAATATCAATTTTCCAATCTGATAGAATGGTTTCTTCATTTTTAGGATACTACTTATTTTTGGAAGGTCTGAATCTCTTGATATTATCTTTGACAATAGTGACAATATTTTGGAAGATATTTTTATAAACATGTATATTGTCCCTGAATATAATCCCATTCCTGGTTTTCCATAGTCTCCAAATGGCATGTGGTAAGATCAGCTTTCAACTTCTTCTGACAATGCAGTGTTTATAGGGGGGATCCCATTGTTCAAAAGTTTGAATGAGCTCATTTGGCAGGCTCCAGCATATATTGAATTTTGAGAAGATGAGACTCAAAATCTTCGAAGAAAAATCACAATGTAACAACAAGTATTTAATATCCTCAGCCTCCTTTTTACACATGCAACACATATTTGGCATTATAAACCCCTTTTTTATTAAATTATCATTAGTAAGAATCTTTCCTTTTATAGAAATCCAAAAAATAAGTTAACTTTAGGAGTTAGCTCAAGCATCCAAATTTTACTCCACTTGAAGTCACATTGAACATTTTCAAAAAAGGAATTATAACCAAATTTGACAGTATACTCACCATCAAAAGAGTTAGTCCAAACTAGTTCATCTTTTGCATTAGTTTGATTTAGGGGTATAATATCAAATTTCTCTTGAAGAGAGGAGACAATAGGATTCAAATTTAGCACATCCACACTAAGTTGTTTCCATTTTCTTCTATTCCCATCTATGTCAATATAATCTTTGACTTTAGTGCCATACTTTTCAGTTAAGATGTCCTTAATGGAGTAAAATTTGTCCTTCAAACGAAAATTAGTCCAACTTTCCCTCTAAAATCAAATTTCACTACCATTACCCACTTTCCATCTACATCCTTGCATGATAAATTTCCTCATCTGGATCAAGTTATTTCAAAAAACAAAACCATTGGGAAGTTGGTCTTCATAGAGAAATGAAATCACATTGTTTTGAGCTAGATATTTAGCTCTGATTAGCTCAATCCAAGGTTTCATTTTAAGACACCTCTATAAAATTGTAGGTGGAAAATACCTGGCGAATATCCCTGGAACCAGTTTCAGCGAAAGGTGAATTTGACAGTATTCCAAAACAAAAATTTCACCTATTTTTTTCATGGCTCCATCATTGACGTGCGACAACAAGACGTCAATAATCACTCCTGACGCGCGTCACTGGCTCCAATTGACGCGCGTCACTGGCTCCAATTGACGCGCGTCACTGGCTCCAATTGACGCGCGTCACTGGCTCCAATTGACGCGCGTCAATGGCTTCTATTGACGCGCGTCAGCAGGAGCCAGCGACGCGCGTCACTGGCTCCAATTGACGCGTGTCACTGGCTCCAATTGACGCGCGTCACTGGCTCCAATTGACGCGCATCACTGGCTCCATTTGACGTGCGTCACTGGCTCAATTTGACGTGTGTCACTGGCTCCATTTGACGCGTGTCACTGGCTCGTATTGACGCGCGTCACTGGCCCATATTGACGCGCGTCACTGGGTCCTCTTGACGCACGTCACTGGGTCCTCTTGACGCGCGTCACTGGCTCCTTTTGACGCGCGTCACTGGCCCTCTTGACGCGCGTCACTGGCTCCTCTTGACGCGCGTCGCTGGCTCCTATTGACGCGCGTCACTGGCTCCTACTGACGCGCGTCGCTGGCTCCTGCTGACGCGCGTCAATTGAAGCCATTGACGCCTGATTTAGCCTATAAATACCCTTCAACCGGTCATTTTCTCGTTTTCTCCCTCCCGCTCTTGAATTTTTGCAGGTCTCAATCATTGTCAAAGATGCAAGTACAACTATAATGTCGACTTCACATGCTTCCCAACTGCAAGTTCAGCAAAAAAATCAAGAGAATCCAATTCAATCGATTTCCAAGATCAACTACAGGAATCCCTTATGCCCTCACATCCATACTGTTTTAAATCTGTCTTCAGAATATAAAGATTTGATGGATGCGTGTGAATTTACAGGGCTCGTTAATATGCCCCATTTCAAAACAGATCCGGATATTTTGAATTACCTTCTGTCATCCTACAATTCAGAGGACGGCATTTTTTATGTGACTCTGAACGATGGCCAAATGTTCCAATTCAGTATCGAAGCAAATGACATCCATCGGTTTACGGGCCTTCCGTTCAAAAATTTACCAATTGTTACAACCAAGGCAACACTCGTGGAAGAAGACAAGAAATTACTCGAATCAAAGTTTGGTTTCCATGTTGATTGTAAGTATAATTTGTTTTAATTCATATTTTTTATTTTTTATTCTGATACAATTTGCTGTTATAAATTTATAGTAATTTTCACTCTTTCGCATTTGCAGCCCATGTCAATAAATCCAGGCGTGGTGTGGATACACAATCAATTGCACACCACTTTCTTGCTGCACTTATTTCATTTTTTCAATCCAGAATTGTTTTGCAGGGTCGCCAAACTGATATACCAAATTGGGCCATTGCATACATTGTTGCCACTATCTCAAAACAAAAATTCGATTGGTGCACATATCTATCCAAAAAAATAAGAACTGAACTAACAAATTCAAAACTTTCTGAAAAACCTGTCATTTATTCAACAAACTATCTCCTTGGCCTTTATTATGAGGCACTTTTAAATTTAAGAGATAAAAAAATTCCTACTTGCACTGATGAGGAGTTGATGAAGTTGTCAATTCCATTTGAAGAACAACAGGTATAAAGTATTTAGTTTGTATTTCAATTTTCGACATTACACTGCGCAGTTATTAACACTTAAATGTTAATTTTTTGCAGAGAAGATATCTTGAAGCCCTTCCCCGAAAAAAGGCGTTATCGAGAGGAAGAGGCCAACAACACGCTGAGGCTTCGGGGGACTCCCAATCTGAAATGGAAGCTCACTCCTCTCCAAACCCTCAACAGTTTGAACTCGTTAAATGCCAGAGAAGTAATACCTTCTCATATATTATTTACAAATTCCAAAGTTGCATATTTATTTTTCAATTTAAATTTTAACCAAATGAATTGACAACATTTAATATTGATGAATTGCAGGGACTTTGGAACATACACCTGTTTCACAAACTCAACCTTCTTCCCCAACTCACTCCATACAGTCGCATGCATTCATATCTTCTGAACAGACACCGAGTACAACTCCTACAAGGCCACCCGTAGCACCGAGAAAAACAACCCCTCGACAACAAGGTACAACTCTTCGATAGTACGTTTAATTTCAAAATTTTTGACTTTATGAATTGTTTTCCTATTTTTTCATTTTTTTCTTGTACTTTTCAGCACATGTCAGTCCTGATCAAACCGCGGCACCGACACCCACTCAACCAATAATTTTTAAAATGCCAACCAGAGGAACAGTGAAAAAGAACATTGGTAAACGCATGCCTTTTGCTCCGGCCCCTAGTGGGACACTAAACATTGCCTCCTCCTTTCGAATTCCAACTCTCTCACTTGGTGGCTTGCCCAGTGCAACGGGCATATCTGTTTTGAACAATATAAATTTAGATGAAGATTATTTGGGCATTGATAGCAATGACCCAACTGGTTTTTTCGATACCCGCGAGATGATTCAAGGCCAGCAGGTATACTTCAAATTTCAATTTAAATATGCTTTACAATTTTGAATTACATTTCGATTTAAATTTATTTATCTAAATCTTGATTAATTTTTTCACAAACAGGATCAGCCCACCCAAAGGCAGAAACACGTAGCAGTTGATCTTGGTGAAAGCCCCCATACTTCTCCAGCAAGATCGTCTTCATCAGATTCAGATAGTGAACAGTTGCCACCTTTTCCTTTGGAGAACTTAATTGGTTATGATTGTCAATCCCATGTCAGTGAGTTTATTCTTCCTCATATCAAACAGCTTATAGAATGGGAGAGAAGGGCTAAAGTTCTTATCAATGAGATTATTAGTCGTTATGAAAATTATTGGCAACGGGATAGTTTATACGCTGCAGTCCAGAATCAACCTGCGAAGATGGATTCCTTACTTACCCAAGTAAGAAGTGGGACTGTCACGTATAACAACAACTATAAAGATGACATTTTAGATAAGGCATTAAACAAATTGGAAAATATTAGTGCCGAGGCCCAGGCATATTTTAACAAATGGTCCAAGGACAAGGATTTGGTAGCAATCGCAAATGCCGAAAGAGATAGAGCGGTTGTAAGTACTATTACATTCAAACAATCATTCTTGTTAATTTGAAATTTTCATTTTTTAGTAATATTTTGAATTGACATTACTCTTTTTGTGCAGTTGAAATATGAAAATTTGAAGAGTCAGGCGAAGGTTTTGCAAGTTCACTTGGAAACAGCAAAGAACAGCTTATCCGCAGCAAAAAATTTGAAGCAAAATATTGTTTTGGTTAACAAACAAAACAATACACTAAAGCGGATAATTAAAGAGCATGGTTTCGACCCTGACATATTATTCAAAGCTAAAGCAGCAGCTGATCCAAATTTGCTGTCGCAGGGAGATGCGACAAATCAAGAAGAAAGAATTTTAAAAAATCTGGACAGTGCTGCAGAAGATCTTATAAGTTCAGGGGTTATTTCTGGTGTTGGGGAAAGAGGTACAGCCACAGTGGAAGAAGCCGTTGGGGAAGAGAGCAGAGGAGTAGAATTGGATAAAGAAAAAGAGGGTTTTGAAAACTAGAAACTTTTATTATTGAGGAAACTTTAAATATTGAATTTGAAAACTTCTACTATTGAGTATGTACTATGGTATTTGAATTTAATTATATGGATTTATATACAGTCTTTAATTTTAATTGCATTAGATGGTGATTATCATGAATTATATGTATGTTTCTTGTTTACCTGCATTGTCATGAATTGTATGTGGACGTAGATGATGAATGATGATAATTGATAATTAATGATAGATGATGCTGAAAGATGATGAATGACGATAATGATATGATATATATGGACGATGATCAATTTAATGTGGACGTAGATTTATCATCAAGCACAGTAATTCTTCTTCTCTAGACTTTTGTAATTCTTCTTCTCTAGAATGGATATAGATGATAAATAAATGGAATGTGTTATAATGGATATAGATGACATTAATGATTAGAATGGATATAGATGACATTAGAACGAATAGAATTGTAATGATATGATTATGAATTATTTTTAAAAAACTGAATTGTTTTAATAAATTTAAATTAGATAAATAATTGTGTTAATAATAATTGTAGTGTCAGGAGTCAGGATATGATAATGATATGGTGATGATATGATATATATGGATGATGAGGAATTTTATGTGGACTTATATTTAAAATTGTATAATGTATTGTTTATCCCACAGTTAAAAAAATATATCAAAGGATTTTGCACATATAAAAAATAAATTAAATATAATTCTAAGAAATCAAGAAAGAATCATCACTGGCAAGAAATTAAACATAATTGCAAATATGATAGGGTTTAGCTTACCTCTTGCGTATTAGATTGCTGTGAAATCATCAAGGGTAACGTGCTATGAAATCATCAAGGGTAAGTGTATTAGATTGCTGTGAAATCTTGCGTATATGATAGGGTTTGTTTTACCTTGCATTGTAGATAGAGGGGTGAGTTGCCTGACATTGTCAGTCCTGAGAAGTGCCAGCAACATCTTTAAATATATAGACCAACAATATCTTTAAATAAATGTAAATATATAGAATTAGACCTGTAACATCTTTAATGATAACAAGAGCTGAAAAAATGTAAAGTAACAAACAATAAGATTATGTTGAAGAAGATACCTATTTAAAATTGAAATCATCACCGGTAATGTGCTAGATCTTTGTCTTAAAAAAATTCAACACAAAAAATGGATTAGTAGATAGATGGGTGAGTTGCCTGACATTGTCAGTCCCGAGAAGTAACAGCTTCCTCGGACGGATGTCAACCCACGTTTTCAAAAAATAAAAAGATTGTATTTAACTAAATGTAAATACATAGACCTGTAACATCTTTAATGATAACCAGAGCTGAAAAAAATGAATAGTAACAAACAATGAGATGAATAGTAATTTCAACGTTCCTATCTTTTTGTAATGTCAACATTAAGAGGTAATTCAATTATGATATTGCAATGTGTATATAAGATTATTGAAAACATCAAATATAGAAACAAAAGTCCTAAATTGTGTAAGGATATAATATTCTATCAACACTAATTCCAGAAAGTATATAGCTTAAATTAGGATTAGGGTTAAAAATAATTCACCGTTCTACCAGATGTAGGGGTATAAGTATAACGGTGATTTGAAACTGGATAAGGATGTTGTGCAGAGTGTCATAAATTTTCCTTTGAGATTTGGGATCCTAAAATCAGAGGAAATGTTCATCTATTTTAGAACAAGTTTTCTTGATGAATGTGTCATAGGGCTACTGAATGTGTCCTTTGATACTAAGATATCTAATCTATATCTAACACATACTTCACACGTGTTTATTGATCTAGGATATGTGTATGAATATTTTTAACGACTCTTCTACAACTATAAATATCATCTCTTTGTATTTTAGACCTATTAGCCTAAAAAAGTGTTTCTAATTATATACATTAGATTTACCTCATCATTCCCCCTTCGATACCTATGAGTGCTAGAAATTATGCACCAAATACACCAAAACAGGATTAAACTACTTGTAGTTCTCCAAGTGTCATGGAAGAGTAGAGGTTAGAAAAGTGTAAATGAAGATGGAGCCCTAATTTTATCCTCAAAACTTGGTAACATTGCTTGGCTTGTATTTAATTAAGGGATAGAGATATGTGATAAGGGTAAGAAGATAGATATAATCAAAATCGGATAACTCATGTATATGGTGACTTATGAAAATTAATTCTTGATCAATCAAATATAAGTTGACTAAGGTAATGTGTGAATTTGAAAAGATGACTATTGTAAGTATAAAAGGCTAGTTTATTGGAAATGTGAAAAATAATTAGAGGGTCATCCACATCTATTACAATATGATGGAGCACCAACACATTAAAAAACATTGATATAAAAATGCATCATCTTTGGTAGTTAATCTATCACAAGACTCTCAACCTTAAGTTTTTTCGAACAAAAAATTTGGTTTTAGACAACTTCATAAATCCCTTGCTTGAGGATCAATTTTTTCATCTTAGGAAACTTTTGGGAGTGAAGGCAATTTTCATTAAGGTGGGATAGTTCAGTGTTCCTCCTTCATTCCCTTTATTAAAGTACATATTAAGGGGGGATGTCAGTGTATTTAAATAACCATACACTATTGTATATAATTAAGGTGCACTTGTAATATTAGTTGTATTTTAGTATTTGGATAATTCACCCATTAGTGTACATTTATCCACATATATTAATAGGGAAGAGTATGAACCAATTTATTGACTTGATTATCTTCATTATTAATAGAAAAGTAAATTTTCCTTACAAGTTAACTACTCTCGAGTCTCCAAGGCTAATAATAGCCTCTACTTGTTTTTATAAAAGTATGGAGAGCTAGTGTTAGTGATCAATCTTGTGGAAGAGAGTTTTTATTACTATGAAGAATTCAAGCCATAACATCTTAATAAAATTGTGGTACTCATGATACTCTCGGTAAATTTGTGTTATGTCTTTACTTTAAGCTTTCATTAATTAATCATGTATACATGCTTGTGGGTGTTTGTTTTATGGTTGTTAACTACGATTTTGGAGAGTAAATTGTACATTAATAATCATCCCAAATATTTCAATTCAAATTTTCAATGATGACATCTTCAAAATGTGACACTTTCTTTTTTCTTGTCAATAGCTTCATCAAACTCGATGTTGTCTTCTGTAGAATGTGACGTGCGACAACAAGACGTCAATAATCACTCCTGACACGCGTCAATGGAACGTCAATGGTCTTGACTGACGCACGTCACTGGCTTCTATTGGCACGCGTCACTGGCTTCTATTGAGGCACGTCACTGGCTCCTATTGACGCGCGTCACTGGCTCCTATTGACGCGCGTCACTGGCTCCTAATGACGCGCGTCACTGGCTCCAATTGATGCACGTCACTGGCTCTTATTGATGCGCGTCACGGGCTCCTATTGACACGCGTCACTGGCTCCTATTGACGCACGTCACTGGATCCTATTGACGCACGTCACTGGCTCCTATTGACGTGCGTCACTGGATCCTATTGACGTGCGACAGCTAGGACTATTGTCGCGCGTCAGCTAAGACCTTTGACACACGTCAATTGAAGCCATTGACGCCCGATTTAGCCTATAAATACCCTTCAACCGGTCATTTTCTCGTTTTCACCTTCCCGCTCTTGAATTTTTGCAGGTCTCAATCGTTGTCAAAGACGCAAGTACAACTATAATGTCGACTTCACATGCTTCCCAACTGCAAGTTCAGCAAAAAAATCTAGAGAATCCAATTCAATCGATTTCCAAGATCAACTACAGGAATCCCTTATGCCCTCACATCCATACTGTTAATATGCCCCATTTCGAAACAGATCCGGATATTTTGAATTACCTTCTGTCATCCTACAATTCAGAGGATGGCATTTTTTATGTGACTCTGAACGATGGCCGAATGTTCCAATTCAGTATCGAAGCAAATGACATCCATCGGTTTACGGGCCTTCCGTTCAAAAATTTACCAATTGTTACAACCAAGGCAACACTCGTGGAAGAAGACAAGAAATTTCTCGAATCAACGTTCGGTTTCCATGTTGATTGTAAGTATAATTCGTTTTAATTCATATTTTTTATTCTGTTTTTTATTCTGATACAATTTGTTGTTATAAATTTATAGTAATTTTCACTGTTTCACATTTGCAGCCCATGTCAATAAATCTAGGCGTGGTGTCTAAGATGTAGCATTTCTGAGTACATGTAATTTTTGCAATGCTAGGGTCTAAGATGAGCTTTGTAACTTTGTTTGACCTGATGAGTGCAGTGGAAAAGTGTGTACTTGAAAGTATACTGGCGTGGGCAGAGTTTAAACAAAAAAAAGATCTTAAGAAAACTGATGGAACCAAGAAGGGGAAATTAATTGATGTTCCCAAACTTGATGATGCAAATCAAGCAGGGGGGAAGAATTCTGATCAATGTACTTTAATATTAACGGAGGGTGACTCAGCCAAGGCTCTTGTTGTAAGTGTTTGTGCCTTGAATCAGGGAAATGTGAATACTGAATTTGGTAGTATTGTGACATGTTTCGACATCACTTTCCAATTTAATTTTTTGTTATTTTAGTTATCTTTATCCTATCAGGTGGCAGGAATATCTGTTGTTGGTCAAGATTATTATGGCATGTTTCCTCTCAGAGGTAAGCTGCTCAATGTCAGGGAAGCTACCACTCACCAACAAATGGAGAATAAAGATAAAATCCTTGGTCTACAGGAAGATAAAATATATGACAGCATTAAATCTTTAAGATATGGCCATCTGATGATAATGACAGACCAGGTACATGATCTTTGTCTAGCGCTGTTTAGTTTCTGCTTAATTCTGACACATCCTTTCTAGTGAGATCCTTTTTGACTTGTCCTTTGTCTCTTAAAGGACCATGATGGTTCCCACATCAAAGGATTGCTGATCAATTTCATACTCCTATTGTCAGGGTAAATGTTCCCCCTGTATTTGGTTGAGTGTATTGAGACTCTTTATATTTGTTTTTAAGCCTCCAGAGGTTATGTATCTCCATGTCTAGATTGTTGTGTTATCTTTTTACACCATTCCTGAGTATGAAGCTTGGAGAGAATCATTGAGTGGATCGATAACTGGCTGGACCATAAAGTACTACAAAGTAATGCTAGTTTGTTTTCTCTTTATATGTTTTTAAGTTCTGGTTTTGTTCACTTGCTGATTAGGTATCACTTGTTGCTTGGACCATACAGGGTTTGGGCACAAGTACTTCTAAAGAGGGCAAGGAGTATTTCATAGATCTGGACAAGCACAAAAAATATTTTGTGTGGGTTGATGAGAAAGATGGAGATGCAATTGAGCTGGCCTTCAGCAGGAAGAAGATAGAGGCCAGAAAAAACTGGCTGAGACAATTTGAGGTAGTTAGGCCAGGGGAGCAAGGTGAAATGAAATCTGAATTAAAATGATATTCATTTCAACACTAACAAGTTAACAGTTGCCACCTTTTCAATCAGCTTATTCTTCAGTGAGTTTATTCTTCCTCATATCAATCAGCTTATAGAATGGGAGAGAAGGGCTAAGGTTCTTATCAATGAGATTATTAGTCGTTATGAAAATTATTGGCAACAGGATAGTTTATACGCTGCAGCTGATCCAAATTTTTTGTCGCATGGAGATGCGACAAATCAAGAAGAAAGAATTTTAAAAAATCTGGACAGTGCTACAGAAGATCTTATAAGTTCAGGGGTTATTTCTGGTGTTGGGGAAAGAGGTACAGCCACAGTGGAAGAAGCCGTTGGGGAAGAGAGCAGAGGAGTAGAATTGGATAAAGAAAAAGAGGGTTTTGAAAACTAGAAACTTTTATTATTGAGGAAACTTTAAATATTGAATTTGAAAACTTCTGCTATTGAGTATGTACTATGGTATTTGAATTTAATTATATGGATTTATATACAATCTTTAATTTTAATTACATTAGATGGTGATTATCATGAATTATATGTATGTTTCTTGTTTACTTGCATTGTCATGAATTGTATGTGGACGTAGATGATGAATGATGATAATTGATAATTAATGATAGATGATGATGAAAGATGATGAATGACGATAATGATATGATATATATGGACGATGATCAATTTAATGTGGACGTAGATTTATCATCAAGCACAGTAATTCTTCTTCTCTAGACTTTTGAACTTGTTTTAAGATAATTATTCTCTATACTTGTAACGATATGATCATAATGTCATTAGAATGGATAAAGATGATAAATAAATGGAATGTGTTATAATGGATATAGATGACATTAATGATTAGAATGGATATAGATAACATTAGAATGAATAGAATTGTGTTAATAATAATTGTAGTGTCAGGACTCAGGATATGATAATGATATGGTGATGATATGATATATATGGATGATGAGGAATTTTATGATATGATATATATAATTCTAAGAAATCAAGAAAGAATCATCACTGGTAAGAAATTAAACATAATTGCAAATATGATAGGGTTTAACTTACCTCTTGCGTATTAGATTGCTGTGAAATCATCAAGGGTAAGCGTATTAGATTGCTGTGAAATCTTGCGTATATGACAGGGTTTGTTTTACCTGACATTGTAGATAGAGGCGTGAGTTGCCTGACATTGTTAGTCCTGAGAAGTGTCAGCAACATCTTTAAATATATAGACCAACAATATCTTTAAATAAATGTAAATATATAGAATTAGACCTATAACATCTTTAATGATAACCAAATCTGAAAAAAATGAATAGTAACAAACAATAAGATTAAGGGGAAAAAGATACCTGCTTAAAGTTGAAATCATCACTGCCACTGGTAATGAGCTAGATCTGTGTTTTAAAAAAACCCAACACGAGAAATGGATTAGTAGATAGATGGGTGAATTGCCTAACATTTTTAGTATATAGACCTGTAACATCCTTAATGATAAAGATAAAAGATAGATAAAGAAGACACCTATTTAAAGTTGAAACAATCCATTATCAGCAGCTTCATCAAACTCGATGTTGTCTTCTGTAGAATGTGACAAAGAGCCAATTACACTCTCAAGGTTGGGAATATTTGTACTTGTAATTGTATTATTCACACCTCTTCTTTTGCAAAGGGAATTCCAGTGCTCAATTGCTCTGTCGAACAGAAAGGTTTCGATGGAGTATCGAGAAACATAACACCTCATGTAACTTTCCAGATTTTTATCCAACCTGTTTCTCAGTTTTGATTTTATAAATGACAATGCACTGAAAACCCTTTCATCCTCCACAGACCCCAAAATCATTGTTTGGCATAACTCATATAATCTAAAATATTCACTGATATCTTCTTGTAAGATAGAACTTTGATAGATTCCTCGTCACAGCCTTGTAATAGCACCACTTTCAGAAGGTTGATCTAAATTCTTATATTGGTTCCTCATTGTTGTTGCAAAATTTGTTGACTGAAACTTTAATAAATCATCATTCACCTTTGATTTCCATACCCTTAAGCTCTGACGTCTTTGTAAATTGTTCCATTATTGTACCCATTGATTTATGGAAATGATTTCTGACAAAGTCTGCATGGCCACCTTCAGTATTCCAAAAATTAGGATTCATCACACCCATGGCTTCCAGAATTTTATCTTTACAGAAACATTCCCTAATTTTTGATGACAAGGTTTCTGAAATTTTTTTAAGCTTTATTCTTGTTTCAACTATAACAGACTCAAACAAATTACGTGTCACGAGAACATCTTCTCATTCCGATCCTGTAATATCTTGACATTTTTGCAAAATGTGCATTGGTATTTCTCTCCCATTAACAGTGATGCAGAGATGATTGTGGATATTAAATCTCAAAAAGGTGTTAGGATTTTTAAGTTCTAATAAATCTTTCCAATTTTCAAAAACAGGTGCATCAAAACTATCTTGGGAACAGTACAATATATCAAGACTTTGACATACCGTTTTTCTCATCCATATAAAATCCACAATATAGATTAATCTGCCCTGTGTATGCTTCATTAGTGTATTGATCTCCTTTAACATTGGAAGAATACCAACCAATGTAAGAAATGTCTCCAAATCAGTTAAATGGAACAACAAGTCCCTTGCCCTATCAACTTCATGATGGTATTTGTGCATGAAACCAACCAATGAAGGATACTCCTCACGAACTCTGCATGCAGGTTCATACAAAGAGATCCATCTAGTCTCCAAATCCTTCAGAAGTTTTTTGCCATCTGTAATTCCAATTGCAAATTTTTGGAACTCGAGAAAACGCTTCGGGCTGCTTGACATATAGGCATGAAGTTCTCTTATAAGGTCTTCTAATTTAGCAACATTTTCGTGGTTGCTTACCATTTTATACGCTAAATTCATTCTGTGAGCCATACAGTGAATTGGTAGCATATATGGGGCCACTGTTTTTTGTAATCTAACACAGAGCCCTGTTCGGTGACCCTACATGACAGATGCACCATCTACTCCAATGCATACCAACTTCATAGCAATTTCATAATCAGTCATTCCAGCAACATCTTTCAAATGAGAAACAACTATTTTATATAGGTTTTCGGCATTGCAGTTTTCAACCATTTTCATAACACCCAACAGATGAGGTGTCTTTATATGATTTTCTAAAGTATAGATGTGGATACATACCCATGCAGTGTTGTCGACTGTTGTCACTTCATCAATTGAAAGAGAGATAAAGTTTGCTTTTTTTACATTCTCTTTCAAATCTTCCTTCTCTATCATCGAGAGGCATTTTGCCATTTCCCATCCACTACTTTCAGACCAATGAGACTGAGGTACAATCAGCATTCCATTAAATTGATACAAAACTTTGAAATCGAGGAAATCCGAAATCGCTCTTCCTTTTTTTAGTATTTGAAAAAGAGTAGAGAATTGTATGAATTTTGCATGTAGATTTGTTTCTTTCATCTTACCAATATGCGATGTGATCGTTCCTCCCTTTTCCAATAGATGTCTGTGTTTTTTCTACTCTGCCTCATATTCCACTGCGTATCTAACATGCATGCATTCTTTTTCAATTTTCCACCTATGTGTTTTGATTTTCTGGCCATCCGCCCCCGTTACAGTTAAATATTATTTTCCACAATGTTTTTCTATAGTGTCCAGCTTCAATTGCATTTTTTGTTGCTTTCCCAATTTCCACATACATATTGTACATGTACATTCAGATGGGATTTATTCAGAATTAGATGATTGTACAGGTTCAATAAATGGAAATTTAGCTGCCCAATCAAACTTGTATGTCCTTCCAAAGGTCCACCTATTCTTGTTCGTTTTCAATGCTTTACTTTTTTTAGTAGAATTTTGAGCAATATCACAATCACCTGGTTTCCTCTTTCTTTGACCGGAGTTTGATTTTGATTTCTGTCTTCCATTTTTCTTAGTGTTTGTATCTATGATATCTAGCTGCACTTCTGGTTGCACCCCAATAGGAACAATATCTTCAAGATCTGGCATATTATCATAGGTTTCATTTGTTTGACTTTGATACTGTGCAGAATGCATGTCCACCTCAATAATACCTTCCACACAGTCAGTATTCTGATTCTTTGTGGTGGCATCTATATGATTGGTATTTACAATATCTATATCCACAGAGTTTCCAAAATACTTGAAGAGTGATTTCTGAGATTTCTTACTTACTTTTAGGTTATTCGTATTCTTTGAGCTAGCACCTTCCATTATTCTGAAAAGAGTCATGCGTCAGTAAAAGAACCAAGTAGCGACTCTGTCCAGTGTCTGAGGTCTTGTCACGCATCCCTTGTCTGAGGTCTTTGTCACATGTCAACACTGCACTTTTCACGCGTCAACAACCCATTTCCTATCGCACGTCCACTGTCTGAATATACTGTCGCGCGTCAACACTGCCCAAGTCACGCGTCAACACTTCCTCTGTCGCGCGTCAACTTCTTTGCCCAAGTCGCGCGTCAACACTTCCTCTGTCACGCGTCAGTACAGCTGTTGTCACGCGTCAACAATGCCCTTGTCATGCGTCAACAATCACAGGCTAATAGTAATCTGAATCTCTGGTGCTTAAGGGTATGCGAGTTCAAATTTCACAGTATTGGTAATTTGTTAAGCTACTTGAGGTATACTACCCGGCGAATCAGCTAGGTTTTTATAGAAGATGTTTTCAAATGAAGGCGAAGCCGACCCCCCAAAAAAAATATACTATATATTTTAGGTGAACAGGACACCGACCCACTCCGAATAATTCACCTTTTCAAATTTTCCTAAAATGAAATTTTCGCCATATTACGAATATTCACCACTAAAATTATCCCTACATCCCATTTTATCAATTAGAGCAATATTCATTTTTTTAATGTCCTTCATACCTAGCCCCCCAACTTTCTTAGGTGTACAGACTTGATCCCAGGTCACCAAATGATATCTGAATATTTCTTCATTCCCCTACCAAAGAAATTGTTTTTAGATCCTTTCAATTTTGTCAATAATTGTTGTAGGAATATTGAACATAGACATAATATATATGGCTAAGTTATGTAGTGTACTTTTGATAAGCAGACATTTTCCAACACTAGAAATAATAGCCCCTTTCCATCCTACTAATTTCCTCTGAAATATATCTAGTAACACATTCCACACTATCTGGGAAACTTTATTAGTCCCAAGAGGCAATCCCAGGTAGGTAGTAGGCAAGGAGTTGATTTTTCAGCCCAAAATAAGAGGAATTCTTTTTTGTCTTTCCAAAGGAGTATTAAGGAAATAAATAAAGCTATTATCAAAATTAACTTGTTTCCCTGATGCAACCTCATAAAATTTGAGAAAATTCTTGATAGCTTGAGCTTCAAGGATGGATATCATTAGCAATAAAATTGTGTCATCAGCAAATTGTTGATGTGAGGCTATTTGATTTGTAGAAGTGGGTCTAACTACTTGTAAAAGGCTTGCATTAATAGCTTTTGAAATATATTTGCTGATACAGTCAGCCATGATTATGAAGAGAAGAGGGGATATAAGATCTCCCTATCTTATGCCCCTACTGTTGGTGAAGAAGCCCACTAGAGTACCATTGACAATGATTGAAAATCTAGTCATAGTAATGCATGCTTGAATGATCTTTTTGAATTTATTCTAAAACCAAAATTTATCTAGGACCTTATCAAGGAAATGCCAAGAAAATCTGTCAAATTTCTTATTCATATCCATCTTGATTACCATACCTACTTTTTTTATTTTATCCATGGAATGCATAGTTTCATGTACCATGATCACCCCATCTTGTATAATTATCCCTTTAATGAAGCCACTTTGTTGTTTTAATATTAAATCAGAGAGAACAAGTTGGATTCTAGTAGCAATAATCTTAGTGAAGATTATGTATACCACATTTACCAAACTAATAGACTTTAAGTCCTTAAAGTATTTGGCATCCATATTTTTGGGAGCAAGCACAGTATGAGTGTTATTTAGTTATTTAAGAAGGTCACCCATTCTATAGAATTCATTGACTACCTTGAGTAAGTCTTCCAAACAGATATCCCAATTTTTTAAAAAAAAATCACAGAGAATCCATCTGGGCCTAGTGCTTTGTCACCTTCAAGAGAAAACATATATTTTTGGAGATCCTTTATAGTCACTAATTTTGTAAGACTCTTAAATCTCTCTTCAAAAATAATTTCCCCAGGGATGGCATCTAAAAGGAAAAATACTTCCTCTTCATTACAAGCATTATTTTCCGTTAATAAATATTCAAAAAATCTAAGAGCTTCGGCTTTGATGTCACTTTGATCCTTGGTAACAATTTCATTTCCTTTTGAGACTTTCGTAATCCTATTGTAGGCCTTGTGTTTAAGAGTGGTCATATGGAAAACATTTGTATTTCTATCTCCCTCTTTCATCCAAATCACCCTGGATTTAAGTCTCTAATAGGTTTCCTCTCTACTACAGATAGTATGTAATTCAAATAGAATTTATTTTTTAGAAGCTGATTAGCAGAGTCCATACCTTTAGTGGAAATTTTCAGTTCAAGATCATGAATCTGGTTTTTAAATCCTTCCTTTTGAAAATATTACCAAAAACCTCTTTATTCCAATTTTTTACATGTTTATTCACATTTTTTAATTGCTAAACCAATTTAAATTGAGTGGTTCCTTCTCCATCCCATTTCAATAATTCTTTAATCCTATCTATAATGTCTTCATTATCCAACCACATCTTTTCAAATGTAAAATACCTATGGGAAGGCTTGGACTAGTTGAAAAGATTTAGCATAATAGGATTATGGTCAGATCCAATTCTAGGTAATGAAGAAAGATGAAAATCGTGTTTTAAAATCTAGTTAGCAGATATAAGAGCTCTATCTAATCTAACCTAAATCATATCATTTCTAACTCTTCTATTTGACTAGGTGAATTGATTTCCATGTAGTTCAACATCCATAAGATTAAAAAAAACGAAAAATTGAGTAAATTCATCCATGCCAAAAGAAAAATTAGAATTACCCCTTTGTCTGTCACCAGGGTTGAGAGGGGACTTGAAATCTCCCATAACCAACCAATTATCATTTTCATATATGTTCCTAAAAAAATTTAATGCCCCACAAAGTCTCCTTCTTCCAGCAATAGAGTTGGGTGCATATATATTTGAGAGGATCAAAGTTAAATCATTATCCAAAGCATGAAATTTGACGACTAAATAATTATTAGAAGCAGAGATCACCTTACCAGTAAGTAGGTTTTTGTCCCAAAAAATAGCCTCCTCCTAACGCTCCTTAAGAGTCAAAAGTAGAAAATTTAGAACTATCCCAAACAAGCTTTTTACAAACCTCAAGAACATTTGTTTTCATTTTAGTTTCTTGCAAAATCAGAATACCATGTCTGCTAGACTTTCCTAATTCTTTGAGCATACTTTGCTTAGGACCTTCATTCAGCCCTCTAATATTCTAGGATATTATCTACATCTATAAAAGGTGGGGGAAGCATTTTCTAGATGGTTCAATTGACTTTGAGTCCCATCTTAGCTCCTTTTTAGGGCCTTTCTTTTTTTTTTCTACCACCAATATTTGCTACCCTTCTAGCAGATGATTTAGTTATACCAGAAGTGGAAGCCTACCAGTTTCCTATTTTCTTCTTTTTATCATTATACAGTGTATTAGGGATCCCCTCAAATCCTTTCATTCTTCTCTTCTTTGACTTAACTTCAATAACGTCGTTGTTTAGTTCACTATCACAGTCAGAGAGTATCTTTGATGAGAATGGGGTTAACTCCCCCTTCTCTTTTTCACTTAGCTCATGTTCATCATTCGGTTGTGAAACTATTGTCATGCCATCGAAGATAATCTTTTCACTTATAGGTAAGATAGGTATGTCAAGACCCAAAGGGATGCCATTGAAGAGAATTTGTTCACTTACTGTGTCATATTTATTATTTAGGGTGTCACACAAGTGTTTAAGGTGTTTTACTAGTGTTAAGTTTGTCACATTTGTATTTAAGGTGTCACATCTATTGTTTAGGATATCACACTAATATTTAGTGTATTGTACTAGTGTTTACTTTGTCACATTGGGATTTAAGGTGTCATATATATTTTTTATGGTGTCACACTAGTGTTTATGGTGTCACATGTTGTTGTTTAGTATGTCACACTAGTGTTTAGTATGTCACACTAGTGTTTTGTATGTCACACTAGGGTTTAGGGCGTCACACTAGGGTTTAGGGTGTCACATTTTCTAGGGTATATTATTGTTTATGGTGTCACACTTTTTCATATATTGTTGTATTAGGGTTTAGGGTGTCATGTGTGTTGTTTATGGTGTCACACTAGTGTTTAGGGTATCATATTTGTTGTTTAGCATCACACAAGGGTTTAGGGTGTCATATTTATTGTTTAAGTCATTTCACTATTGTTTAGGTTGGCACACTAGCTTTTATGGTGGTACATTAGGGTTTAGGGTGTCATATTTTTTGTTTAAGTTTTTTCACTAGTGTTTAATATGTTAATCTTTTATGGTGTCACGATAGTGATTATGGTTTCACATTTATTTTTTAGGATGTTGTAGTGGTTTTTAGGGTTCCACATTTGTTTTTTTACTATGTTATACTAGTGTTTAGGTTTTTTACTAATGTTTTAGAGTGTTACATTGGTGTCTAGGGTGTCACATTTGTTATTTATATTATTTCCCTAGTGTTTAGGGTGTCATATTAGTGTTTATCATATCACATTAGTGTTTACGGTTTCACATTTGTTGTTTAGGGTGTCACTCTATTTTTTATGGTTTCACACTAGGGTTTAATTTGTACATTGGAGTTTAATGTATCACATTATTATTTGTGTCACATTTATTTTTTAGGGTGTCGCACTAGTTTTTAGGGTATTGTACTAGTGTTTACTATGTCACATTGGGGTTTGGGGTGATATATTTGTTTCTTGTGGTGTCACACCAGTGTTTATTATGTTGCAAGTGTTGTTTAGGGTTTTACACTAGTGTTTAGGGTGTCACAATTTTTGTTTAGGGTATTGAGCTAGTGTTTAGGATATCACACTAGGGTTTATAGTTTCACATTTAGGTTTAGGGTGTCATATGTATTATTTAGGGAACTAGTGTTTTGAGTGTCATGTTTTCATTGACAGACTCACACTATGGTTTAGGGTGTCAGAATTTTTATTTAGGGTGTTATACTAGTGTTTTGGTTATACTAGTTATTATGGTGTCACATTGGGGTTTAGGGTGTCATATTTATTTTTTAGGGTTCTAATATTTGAATGTAAGGCTTATATATTAGAATTATGTTAATATTAGTTAAGTGTTAACTAATAAATGATTGTAACCACTTCAACCATTTTGTAACCATCTCTCACATAATATAAGGATGGACACATAATGAATAATGTGAGCATTCCAGTTTCTCTTCATTTGTTCTTTATACATTCTAATTTTTCTTTATTCTTTCTCTCTCTACATATTATAACATTGGTATTAGAGTGGGGAAAACAAGAATAAATAGAAGGGAAGAAGTTTAAACTAGTCCTATTAGGGAATGAAAGGAGTACAATACCCTAAAAACGAGCAATAACATATGGCTTAAATAATTCATAAAAAAAGGGCATAAAACAACCTAGTTTCAGTTTTAAGGCACATACAACGAACATAACCACGTCATTGCAAAGGTTCGATTTTTAACAAAATTATGAGAACACCATTTAAGTGCAATATTTGTGCTATGTTTTTAAACAAATTTTAGGGCATTTCAAAGTGCTACGGAAAAAAAATAGGAATTTTCCATTTTTGAAGAATTATTTGGGGTTATTCATGTAGTTAGGGTGAGAAAAATAAGACATTTTCAAGGAAAATGTTATAGGAAGAATGTAGCAGAGAAAAATGTTATTTAGAGCACGTTACTGGTAGAAAACACAATCCAAAATCATAAGGAAGAGGGGAAAATGTGATTTTTTAAGGTACTTGGTATAAAACAAAGAAAATACAGTCATTTATTTCCATATTTTTAATTTTTCAATGGTTGCTTGTTGTTAGGACACACAGTTTGACAATTTTTTAGTCACGGACAATTGTTTAGGGCGCAAACCTTCCTGGTACAGTTTCTTTTCTTTGTTTTTAAAAAAACTCAATTTTTTAAACCCTGCCACATAATTTGCATGTCATTCTTAATTTTGGGAAAAAAAGGTTAATTTCTATAAAAAATTGTCATAGAATAAAAATTTAATTAGATAATTATTTTGGCCTCAACTTTTATACTTGGAAAGTAAAATTTGAGATGAAATAAAAATCAAATTAAGTTAATATAGTCATTGTTGAAAATCCACCCAATGATAAAAGTGATAAACTCGTTGACAGAGAATATTTATTTTTAAAAAAATGCTCAAACTTTGAAAATAGTAAGGGATCCAGTGTAGTTAAAACTTGGCATGGATGATTTCCCATATAGTTTAGGAGTATAGATCTTGATAATTTAATCTTACGAGGGTCATGAGAAACCTTGATGGAGCACTATGGGAGTATCTTAGTGTGAATGGTTCTTTAATAATTTAGGAGATTCTGTAATTTAGGAATTCGAGGAGGTTGAATACAGGAACTCTAGAATTCAACTTGGGAGCTACACCTTTACAAGGGTCAGGGAGGTAACTAAATAGAGTTATTCATTAACAAAGAATGTTTTCAAAGAGAAAATATCTTGAAGAATGTGTGGTCTTTTTTGGTTCTGTTACTTCAATGTTCTATCAGTATGCTTTGTAGTGTAATCGTTAAGAGGGGGTATTTGAATATAAGGCTTATAAATAGTGTAAAGTTAATATTTTTTAAGTTTTAACTAATAAATATTGTAACCATCTCTCATATAATAAAAGGATGGACACACAATGATTAATGTGTGTATTTTGGTTTCTCTTCATATGTTTTTTATACATTCTAGTATTTTTTATTTCTTTCTCTCTCTGTATTCTAACATCCGTACTAGTCTTTAGGGTGTTACATTTATTGTTTAGGGTATCAAACTATTTTTTAGGGTTTCATATATATTGTTTAAATTTTCATAAAGGTGTTTAGGGGGTCACATTTGTCTTTAAGGGTGTTGCACTATTGTTTAGGATGTCATAATAGTGTTTAGCTTGACATGTTGGTGTTTAGGGTGTCATATTTTTGTGGTATCACACTAGTGATTGGGGAATCGCATTAGTCTTTAGGGTGCCACACTATTTTTTAAGGTGTTACTTCATTAGTTTTTAGGGTATCACATTTGTTGTTCAGAGTGTTGCATTAATTTTCAGGGTGACGTACTAGTGTTTAGGGTGTTACATTTGTTGTTTAGGGTGTCATAATAGTGTCTAGTTTATCACACTAGTGTTTATAGTGTCCCATTGGTTTTAGGTTTTCATATTTGTTTTATAGGGTTTCACATTAGTGTTTAGGTTTTCACACTAGTGTTTGCAGGATCGCACTCAATTTTAGGGTGTCATATTGGTTTGTTAGAGTGTTGTTGTTGGTTGCTAAAATGTGTACCCATGTCTTGGATCTCGAAAAGGGTCAAGATGTTTGAGACCATAATGGAACCGTCCCCAAGTTGTGGGACCTTGCAAGCTTGGGACGGATCTCTAGAGAAGGTCGGTTCCTATATCTATTTCTACTAATACTAATACACCTAGTAAAGGAAGCGAAAACTAAGCTAATGATGCCAAAGGACCAGGGATAGAAGGATAACATGAAAGGAAACTACACTGGAAGGAAATAGCACCAGAAAAGAGGGATGAACACTATCTGTTCTAAGTGAGAATGAAGGGAACTACGTGAAAGGAGGCTAGGCACGAGTAGCATAGCGAAACATGTATTCACCAGATCATTCTCATGGGACACAACTAAATATGGAATTGCAAGGGACCTGAAATAGCACAACTAGCACACAACGCAAGAGAAAAGGCAAGAAGAAGGAATACAAACATGTTAAGACAAATAATAGTCACAAAACATTACTTCCATTACTTCCAAAAATGGACATATCTATTACAATGATGAAGGAGGTCGATATCCACATGCAAGAGACAAACATAGAGGTCTACAACTCACAATACAGAAAATATGGAGTCCTTGGCAAAATGTCCAACCTAGCAAATGAGCCTTGCTCTTAAATTTATAGATGAATTAATGGAGGAAGAAGGGAAGAAGGAGGGAAAACTTGAAATTGAAAAACAACCACTAAAAGAAGCATTTAATGCCTACAAATCCACCTGGAGATTTGTGAAATATGTTTCCTCGTGCCTGTTTGACATGTTGAAGAAAAGGAGGGTGGATTATACCAAATCAGGTGGTTAGAGCAATCAGATTTTCTCATCAATATTTAGAAATATGTTTACCAATTTCTTACCTACCAAATCTACTAAGATTTGAATTTTAAACTTCTTTCACTGTAGTTGATGTCAGCAGCTCTCTGATAAGTCTAGGTGCACACCAATCTTAGCTCTGTAGCAAAAGATAAGGCTATTAGAAGATGTCAGAGTCGTCGAAACACGCAAAACACGTGGCACGTGAGGATTTTCTGAAATGATGGTGAATTGTGCAAATATTTTTCATTTCTACAACGTATCGCTCACTGATTTGTTGCAAGGATTCAGTGCCTTGTTGGCATTCTTTGACTTATTACGCGTGACACACTCAATCATGTCAAAATATGACCTAGCACAGAATGGCACGGGGAAAGGGCACATAGAGAAAATAGAGGAAGGAACAGAGGGGGCATACATGATGCGCACGGGGAAATGAGGCAAACTAGTGAGTAGAAAACACATGGTCAAGGAAAAACTATTACAAAGTAATGGGCGTAGCGCGCAAGGGGCCAAGGACATAGCTGATAGAAGTAAGTGTGGGGTGCATGGGAAGGGAAGAGAATGATTAGGAAGAAGGTGAATACGTGAAAGGTGGGCGTAAGGGAGAAGTGGAATGAGAGAACGGAAAAGGGTGCTTAGGGAAACTATGACCAAGGGAATGTGCCAAGTGATTTTAAGTGTGTGCAATATTGCAATGAATAACTTAGAGCCAGAATGTGTATACAAGTTACCAAAATCACTAGGAGATATATTTGGATAACAGTTTTGGTGACTTTTGGGGCCATCTTCCTACTAGATGAAGAATATCAATGGCCTAGAGTATCCATTGGGCATGGATTCTATTATGTAATCATGAAACTACCCCTGTAATCATTTAAAGATCGTTTCTTGGCTCTTATTCTGAATCTTGCAACTGCTGAGAAAAGCTCTGTACTCTGGAAGAAAAATGATCACGCGCAGAGAGCATGTGAGAGGAAATAACTATGTACAAACAAAAAAAGTGTACACGACACACTTGGAGGAATTGAAACTACTCTAATATATACAACATGATGCAAAAAAATTAATGGAAGGGTTTGAGATAGATCTCATTTACTGGGATTTACAGTGCGTCTCCATCAATATGAGTTAACTTAAAAGAGTTAGCTTCTTTATGGGAACTAATGATGTATGGGCCACTCTAAAGTGCATCAAATTTTGAATGGCACCCTGGTTTAGCTCTGACAACATCCCTTTTTAGAACCAAGTCCCCAATTTTTAAAGCTCGAGGCCTAGCCTTTCTGTCGAACCATTTCTTTGTTTTTGTTTGATGTTGTTCTAGATTGATCATGGCAGAGTTCCTGAGTTCTTCAATGTTAACCATATTTTTCATTTTGATTTCTCCTCTGGTCCACACCTTCAAATTCCAGTCTGTTAGGCAAGTGCCGATGAATTTAGTTCTAGCGTAAAAGGAAGGGATTAGCCTCCTTTCCATAGACAAGATTGTAAGGAAAAAAGTTCATATTGCCTTTTTGACTCTGATTCTATCTACCCAGAGCGTGGGAGAGACCTTTATATGCCACTGTATTTGGTTGATGTTCATTGTACACTTCATGATTCTGATCAGGTTCTTGTTTGTTGATGTCTACAATACCATGTTGCCCTGAGGGTAATAGTTAGAAGAGGTTCTTCAAGTAAATGCCCAGACTTAGAGCCCAATCAGTGATTTTAGTGCTAAGGAAGGATTTTGCATAGTAGCCCAATCAGTGATTTTAGTGCTAAGGAAGGATTTTGCATTATCAGAGATTAATGGTTTGAGGAACACCAAACCTTGTGGCTATACCTTTCAAGAAACTCAATAATGATTGACCTCAATCAGATTCCTTAAGCACGATAACCTCCTGTCCATCTGGTGAAGTAATCTGTGGCTGACAACACCCATTTATGTCCAACGCTTGAAGGTAGATTGATCATGCCTATGAAGTCAAGACCCGATTGCGCAAAATGCTGAATCTGACTTGGATTGGTTGAAGGGGAAGCAGCTTTCCAATCTTTTATTTCCTATAAAAGAAAGTGCATTCCTTGCATTTTGTGACCTGTTTGTGTGCATTTACAAATAGGGTAGGCCAAAAGATACCTGTCATTATGATCTTCATTTTTATAGTTTTGGTAGAGAAGTTTCCACCAGAAAATCCCTCATGAAATTATGCTAACACTTTCTCAGTCTGCACACCTTTGATACATATTAACAACACACCATCAAGATTCCTTTTGAAGAGAATTCCATTAACCAATACATAAGCGATAGATTGTAACGTCAGATGTCTTCTCTTTGCTTTATTTAAACCAAGAGGGTATGCACCCTTGGAAAGGAATGTGATCATGTCCTTCATCCAATCACATGTGCCCATGTCTGTATTCTGTTCAAGTTCTGCATGTAGAAGGTCTTCATCTAGAAATAATGAAGCTTCAGGTTTGGTCTGTGCATCCTCACCAATCTTCTTACAGAGTGCACTACCTCTTACCAGTTTTGTAGCCTTGATAGTCACATCATATTCCATGATTTTGGTCACCCATCGTGCTCTTTTTTTGCTGATTTTTCTCCCATGATGAATTATTTGACAGAAGAGTGGGATACTAACACCATGACATGATTGGTGGCGAGCATACTTTTGAATTTCTTGAGCACCCACATGATGGTTAAGACCTGATTTTCCATGTGAATATATTTTAATTCATAATTCTTCAACGTCTGGCTGAAGAATGCCACTGGTTATTCTATCCCTTGTTCATTTTCTTATGTTAGGAAAGTAGCAACACTTACATCAGCACCATAAGCATAAAGGATGAAATCCTTTAAATAATCTAGATTGATAAGTGTTGGTGCGCAAGAAATCTCTTGCTTGATTTTGTCAAAGCTTTCTCTTCCTTATGTTGTCCATCTGAAGGCTATATCCTTTTTGAGCATCAAGGTGATCAGTTGAGCCAGTCCTATAAAGTTAGGGATAAAACACCTTACAAAATTGATCTTACCAAGGAAGGACTGTAGCGCATTTTTGTGCACCAGAAGTGAAAGAGCTAGAATGGCTGAAATGCACTCAGGATCAATTGCGATGTTATCCTTTGAAACTACATGGCCCAAGATATTTTCTTGCACCACCAAAAAATTACACTTCTTGGGTTTAAGAGACACCCCAAATTCTCTACATATCTCAAAGAATTTTTCTAGGTGCACCATATGATCTGCGCTCTACTTTGAGAAGACAATGATATCATCAAGGTAAAATAAGATGAACTCATTAATGTATCCTTTGAAGATAATATACATAGCGCACTGAAACATGGCACCTGCATTTGATAAACCAAAGGGCATCTTTTGATATGCATATGTTCCCCACTTGGTTATAAATGTTGTTTTGAATTGATCATCCTCCTTGTCTAGGATCTGGTTGAAACCTGAGTACCCATCTAGCATGGAGAATGTCTACACACCAGCCATAGTCTGCAGAATATGCTCCATTGAAGGCAAAGGATAATAATCATTTAGAGATGCCTTATTCAAATATTTGAAATTAACATAGAGTCTAATTTCACTATTCTTTTTGCACACCATAACCAGATTTTCTACCCAGGTGGATTATTTGATAGGAAAAATAATTTTTGCCTTAATGAGTTTTGATAATTCCTTTCTCATGAGGGGCTCTATCTTTGGATTGACTAGTCGTTGCTTCTGTCTAATAGGATTAATACTAGGATCAAGGTCAATGGAGTGTTGAGAAACACTTGGATCAAAACCTTTGAGGTCTTCATACTCCCATGAGAAAATATCACTGTATTTTTGACAAAGAGAGATGAAGGTTTGTCTTTCTTCATGAGCATAAGTCCTGCCAAGCAGCAGCTCTTTTCCATGCACAATAGTGATGGAGGATTAGTCTTCTTATGTGGCGTGTATATGTATTTCTTCTCCCTTGAACTCATCATCGGGGCTGAACATTTTCTCTAAGGTGATAAGCCCTTTAGGAAACGTATTTGTCTTCATATGTATCACTTGGTCACCATATCTATCATGTAAGTCAGCTTGCATACTTGATGAAAATTTAGCTTCATTCTGGATAAACTAGATGATTTGCATGTCACTTTCAAACACTTTCCAGTTGGTGTTATTGTTTGAGATGGATGGTCTGATCACCATCTTAATGTGTTGAGTGTTTCCTTTGAAAAATTCTTCAACGGGAGAAAATTGTGAACTGAGTGCAGCCATCTAGTCAGCTTCCTTGTTCATTCTTCACGGAACTACCTAAATATTAAGAGCATCAAAGCTCTCAAGGAGGTCCCAAAATTTGTATTTATAAGATTTGAGAAGCTTATTCTTTGTCTAGAACTTGTTGGTAACCTAGTGGATGATCAATTCAATGTCCTCAAAGATCTGCAGTGCCTTAATTTTCTTCTTCTTGATAATTAGCAAGCCATGCACCAGTGCTTCATACTCTGTCACATTGTTAGAGCATGCAAACTATAGCCTGTGCACTAAGAAGAATTTCTCATCCTTTGGGGAAATGAGAACCACTCCTACTCCCGTGTCATTTTTGCTTCTGGATCCATCAAATTACAACTTCCATAGACCATATTACACTTTTTCTTTCTTGAGCACACATGGAAGCATAGCATCTTCTTCTAGAATGCAATAAGTACTGAGTCTAGTTTCATAGGATTCTATTTCTTCAGCATAGCAATCAAACCTATGGTGTCTTTCCACCCATTCATCAAGCACTAGGTCTAGAACAAAGGGTGGAAGAGACTGCTCTTTAGGAAGTAAAGCTTGTTCTTGGATCAAACAGTTGGCTTGGAGAGAGGGTGGGACATATGCTCTACGTGATAGGAAAATATAGGCTCAACCTGTATAGTAAATTAGGTAACATACCTTGTCTTGAGTAACATATGATACCAATTGGAAGACAAGTAACCACCCACTTTAGCAGTAAATTATCTTGATAGACATAGGGAAAACAAAGGAGGCGGGTCAATGACTGACACATCTATATAATTGTTAGGTTTGGACATGCATGAAGGGTTAACTCAAGATCCTTGATGACTCTTAAGGTGGTGACAATTGAGCCATCAAGTTTCAGGACTCCTTTAGACAAAGGGATATATTTCAAACCCAAGATATTAGTTATTTTCTTAGGCATAACAAAAGTACTAGTGCCTAAGTCAATCATGTAATTATGCACTAGGTGTTTGCCTATGATCAAGGACATATAGAAGGGTCTGGTTTTAACAACTTTACTTACTTTTTTCTCCTCTTCTTAGAAGATTTTGATAGAAGTGTGTGGCTTTTGCATAATTGGATCAGTGCGTGGGATTTATGTTGGAGTTTCATGCAACATATCCCACTGAGATGGAATGGTCAGGGCATCCCACATTGTGACATTTATGTTTGATCTCTTCATCTAGTCAACAATGCTAAACAGAAAGCCCCCCATCTTGTGTATTTGGGGAACAACATCCTTTCTTGGTTGTCCAGGCATGGAGGCCTGAGCTTTAGCTAGAATAGAAGGAGCTTTATGCGGGGCCTCCTACATAGGGATTTGAGTGCCTTTACTATAAGATGCCTTGTCTTCTTTTTTATTCTGAGACTCTGCTTGTGTTGTTGGGATTGTGACATGCGTGCCTAATTCCAACACTCTCTTCTTGTATCTTGTGTTATCTGCAACTTGGGCACATGGTTTGTTTGTATCTTCTGTAGCTTGATTGATTACACAGAATTCCTCCTCACCAAAGAACATCAAATTTGTCTCTAGAGGAGCTTCTGGTCTTTCTAGGTTATCTACTTTAGGGGCACTTGTTGAAGGTTCACAAGCTAAAGAATTCTATATCATGAAGACTTGGGTGCATGCAAAATTTGCACAATGATATTGACTATGAGGCATGTTGCATGGGAAGCACCATTCTGATTCTTGTGCCAAATTGTTCTGAACTGGAACAAGTGCACCTGACTCACACCAGATGCTGGAAGAGAAGGCGCAGGAGAAACAACTTACAAGGGTAGATGTGCATTAGGCTACCATCTATCATTCTATGCATTGGGTGCGTATCTTTTATTTCCATATGGATTCTACCAAGGTTGATTACTTTGGTCATGCACCTAATTGGAATCGCCTCTATAGGCTTGTGCTTGTTGCTTTTCTAGTTATATGACCTTCTTTGATAAATTTCTAATCAAGGCCTTCAACTCTTCATCTTCCTTCTGTTGCGTTGGAGAGTAGGATGTTGAGGAAAATAGTTGTGTGCTTTGCTTAAGAATAGGAATAGGGGCCACAGAAGGCTTGGGTGCTTGTGAAAATTCTGGGAATAAGGGCATCGCTTGTCTGGGGGCCAACTTTCCCACCTGAATAAGACTATTTTTTATACCCTTACTGCAATACTATAAGCAGTTGGTAAAGTCCTACCTCCCATAGACTAGATCATAACTGAAATTTCATTGTTGAGTGCCTTCAGATAATAAAGGAAAGCATGTTGGGCTATAGGTCTTACCACAAGAGGAATTTTATCCCAAGTTTTTTGAAATTTGATGTTGAAATCAGTCATCTACTCATTGGGTGCCCTCTTTGTTGTCAGTTGCTCCACCAGAGATAGGTGATCTAAATTTTCTTCAAAGTGATTACAAAGATTTGTTCCCAGCTCATCCCCAAGTCTCAAGAGTACCATTAAAGAGCTTTACCTTTGAAAGAGGTTGCAAGACAGCCTGACTGCTACATCATCATGTGTGATCAGATAGAGTGAACACACATTTGTTATATCTTGGATATGCTCTTGAGGGGTGACTTGATTTTCACCAGTAAATTATGGAATACTCTTGAGCACGCCATTTGGCATATCATGTTGTATAGCCAGCAGCAAGGGACTTCCTCCAGCAAAGTTTACAAAGTTTCTTAATGGAGGAGGTTGTTGTTGTGCCATTGCAGGGCACGCAGGTTGTCTATTTTGAGGAGGATTTGAATGGGCGTGGTGCACTAGAGATAGAGATGTGCATGTAAAATTTATGGAACAAAATATTCTTGGGGATAACTAGAGGTATTCAAAATAATATTTAGCTTCTTCACTTCTTCTTGTGTACACTCTTCTCATAAAAGGTGCTCAGAACTGCTGAAACAAAGATCTTAAAATATTGGGAGTCACCAGATGTGTTTGAAATGAGCCTCCAAAGGCTTAAACACTAAGTCCACACATCAAAACTTAGAGATGTGAAATTTGAGCTTTCAATACTAGTCCCACCAGGTGTGCCAAAAACTATTGATTGCTTAAACATGCACCTGCGTCTCGGATCTCGGAAAGGGTTGAGGTCTTTGAGACCACAATGGAAACGTCCCCAAGTTGTGGGACCTTGTGAGCTTGGGATGGATCTCTGGAGAAGGCCGGTTCCTCTATCTATTTCTACTGCTACTGTTATACCTAGTTCTGGAAGGGAAAACTAAGCTAATGATGCCAAGGGACCAGGGATAGAAAGATAACGTGAAAGGAAACTACACTAGAAGGTGATAGCACCATAAAAGAGGGATGAACACTATATTTTCTAAGTGAAAATGAAGGGAACTATGTGAAAGGAGGCTAGGCATGAGTAGCACAGCAAAACACATATCCACCAAATCATTCTCATGGAACACAACTAAATATGGAACTGCAAGGGACCTGAAATAGCACAACCAGCACACAACACAAGAGAAAAGGCAAGAAGAAGGAATGTAAACATGTTAGGACAGAGAATAGTCACAAAACTATGCTTCTATTACTTCCAGAAATGCACAGAATCTATTACAATGATGAAGGAGGCTGATATCCACATGCAAGAGCCAAACATAGAGGTCTACAACTCAAAATACAAAAAATGTGGAGTCCTTGGAAAAACACGTAAGGATACAGAGTGCCCAACCTAACAAATGAGCCTTACTATTACATTTATAGATGAATCCATGGAGGAAGAAGGGATGAAGGAGGGAAAACCTGAATTTGAAACACAACCACCAAAAGAAGCATTCAATGCCTGCAATTCCACCTAGAGATCTATGAAATATGTTTCCCCATGACTGTTTGACATGTTGAAGAAAAGGAGGGTGGATTATACCAAATTGGGTGGTTGGAGCAATCAGATCTGCTCATCAATATTCAGAAATACGTTTTCCAATTTCTTACCTACCAAATCTACCAAGATTTGAATGTTGAACTTCTATCATTGTAGTTGATGTCATCAACTCTCTAACAAGTCCAGGCGCACACCGATCTAATCTCTATAGCAAAATATACAATTGTCAAAAGATGTCAGATTTGTTGGCACACGTAAAACATGTGGCGCATGAGGATTGGCTGAAATGATGGCCAACTGTGCAAATATTTGTCATTTCTGCCACGTGTCACTCACTGATTTGTTGCAAGGATTCGGTGCCTTGTTGGCATGCTTTGACTGATTGCGCCTGACACACTCAGGCATGTCAAAAGATGGCCTAGCACAGAATGGCATTGGGAAAGGGCGTGCAGAGAAAATAGAGGAAGGCATAGAGGGGGCACATGTGATGCATGCGAGGAAATGAGTAAATTTGGTGAGCAGAGAACACATGGTCAAGGCACAACTATTAAAAAGTAATGGGTGCAGTGAGCGAGGGCCAAGGACATAGCTGATAGAAGAAAGTGCAGGGCACGCGGGAAGGGAAGAGACTGATTAGGAAGAAGGTGAATGCATGAAAGGTGGGTACAAGGGAGAAGTGGAAGGAGAGAACAGAAAAGGGTGTGTAGGGAAACTGCGACTAAGGGAATGTGCCAAGTGATTTTAAGTGCGCGCAATATTGCAATGAATAACTTAGAGCCAGAATGTGTATGCAAGTTACCCAAATCACTAGGAAAGATATTTGGATAACATTTGCATTAGTGTTTAAGGTGTCATATTTGTGTAGGGCATCACATAAGTGTTTAGCATGTCTCATTTTTGGTTTAGGCTGTTGAATTAGTGTTTAAGGCATCACACTAGTGTTTACATTTTCATACTAGTGTTTACAGTGTTGCATTGGAGTTTTGGGTTTCATATTTATTTTTTAGGGTGTCGTACTAGTGTTTGTGGTGTTACATTACGATGCAGTGAAATAACCTATAAATTTTGATCCAACCATTGGATTATCTTGAAATTCTCCCAGGGTGTTAGATCTTGATTATTAATATACCATGACCAACCTTTTCACAAAGGTTAGGGTGCCACTTCGACATATTTTCGGGGCCAAATTCCTTCATCTAATGGTCTAAAATTGGCTCTGAACCTTTTTTAGTTTTGTTTAAAACTTAATAGTTTTCATATCTTTTTCTTTGCTTTATAGAATAAGCTAATATTTAGCGCAAACCTTCATTTATGAAGGCATATTTAGTATGTAAAATTTGGGGCCCATCTGAGGTGTTTTACTAGTAGGCTATTTTTGTGTTATCAGGTTTTGTGGCATTTTAGGGTTTTTTAGAGATAGCGGACTATAAAAGGAAGATTATAATGTTGTAAAATATTGGTGTGGATTAATGAATGAGAATAAAATTATTTTGAATCTTTTGGATTTTTACAAAAAAAAAAAAAATTTGTTTTTTGGAGGCATTTCTACCTCTTGCAGCTAGATCCACATCACATTAGGGTTTAGAGTGTCAAGTAGTGTTTAGGTTGTCAAATTTTTTGTTTAGGCTTGTTAGGTATCACATTGGTGTTTAGGGTGTCACTTTTTTATTTAAAGTGTTGAACTAATGTTTAATGTGTCTCATTAGTGTTTATGGTGTTGTATTGGGGTTTAAAGTGCCACATTATTTTAGGGTGTCGCATTAGTGTTTAGTATTATTGCATTGTGTTTAGGGTGTGACTTTTTTAGGCTAGTGTTTAGGGTATCACACTAGTGGTTACTGTGTTACATTGAGGTTTAAGGTGTTCTATTTTGGTGTTTAATATATTGTACTAGTGTTTAGGGTGTCACATTAGTGTTTAGGGTGTCACATTAGTGTTTAGGGTGGCGCATTCATGTTTAGGATGTCACATTTGTTGTTTAAGGTGTCATACTTTTTGTTTAGGTTGTCATATTTTTTTTTAATGGTGTTGAACTAGTGTTTAGGGTGTCACACTAGTGTTTATGGTGTCACATTGAGTATTAGGGTGTCATATTTCTTTAATATGTTACACTATTGTTTAAGGTGTTGCACTAGTGTTTAGGGTGTCATATTTTTTCTTTAGGGTGTCACGCTAATGTTTTGGGTGTCATATTCATTATTTAGGGTGTCATAATTTTTGTTTAGGTTGTCAATTTTTTTCTTTAGGGTATTAAACTATTGTTTTGGGTGTCACATTCATTGTTTACAGTGTTATACTTTTTGTATAGGTTGTCACATTTTTTCTTTGGGGTATCGAACTATTGTTTAGGGTTTCGTATTTTTTATTTATGGTGTTGTAATAGATTTTAGTGTGTCAAATTTGTAGTTTATTATTATGCACTATTGTTTAGGGTTCCATATTTATTGGTTAGAGTGCCACACTAGTGTTTAGTATGTCATACTAGTGTTTACAGTCTCACATTTGGGTTTAGAGTGTCACATTTTTTGTTTATGGTATTGGACTAGTGATTAAAGTGTCACATTTTTTTTTCAAGGTGTCCCACTAGTGTTAACAGTATCACATTTATTTTTTAGGTTTTCATATTGGTGTTTAGGGTGTTACATTTTTTGTTCAAGGTATGAAACTGGTGTTTAGGGTTTTGCATTGGTGTTTAGGGTGTTAAATTTATTGTTTAGGGTGTTGTACTTGTGTTAATTAGGGTATCTCATTAAGGTTTCTAATTATAAGGGTATTACATTAGGGTATCATGTTAGGGTTTTGCATTAGGGTATCATGTTATGGTGTCATGTTAGGGTGTCACGTAATTAGGGTGTTGTATTAGGGTGTCATGTTAGGGTATCGCATTAGGGTGTCACATTACGGTGTCATATTCAAATGTCACATCAGGGTTTCATAATAGGGTTTCATGTTAGGTGTGTTGTGTTAAGGTATCGTATTAGGATGTAATTATAGGGATTCATATTGTAGTCACAAAATCATGCACTTACTATTACATTTTTACCGTCAAGTATGTTATTTTATATATAGATCTCGTGTAAGAAGAGTATTCACTAATGGCTCATCCCTTAGTCCTGTTGTCAGTTAGCTAGTCATTATTGTCACTTACCTGGAATAGTCTTCAGTTGTCTACATATTTTCAATCATATCTCAGGAGGTCTTAGTTGTCGGTATTTGGTCATTTATCATATTTAGTCTCTGGCTAGGGTGCCTGGAAAGGTGTTGGGGCACCCGTCAGTGCCCTGGTCCTATTTTTGGGTGCCCCAGTCCCAGTTGTACTTTGTTCACATTTAGAATTTTGAGGTTGGTCTTTATGTGTTGTTATCTCATTCCCCTAGGTACTAGTTGGAATTTTCAGGCTATTAGTGTCAAAATTTGAACAAGAGATCCCTATATAAACATAACATACTCACTATCATATGCGCGAACAATCTACTATCAAGAGCTAGCTATCTACTAAGGAAAGGGACTATATTTGGGCTCTTCTACATCCGCATCACATAATAATAGAGGGAAAATGTTGTATTTAATCTATTATATCCACCAATTACATCTTACATTTAGTTATTGCCCCCTATTTATGCTTCATTGATGCTAGGACACCCTAGGCACACAATTACAGACACAAGTACATAGAAATACAATGGGTTTGGAATATAGTGTAGCACTTAGTCATAAGTCCACCATTGTGCCAGCTAAGGTTAGTCTGACCCCTTCATTTGCATCTTTCGTTTTTAGGTACTTGATGCTTTGTATGGGGTTTTTTAGGTAAGTCTTCATCACACAACTACAGTGACATAAGCGAAGGTATTGCGATAACTAAACAACCAAGATGAATATATTGTGAAGACCTTGCGATACTATCAGGTTCAAATCCTAAGCTTTTCTGCAGACCAGAGCACCCAGATCACAGACAACGGTACCCCCAGGTTCCCCAGTATAGACAGGTCTTCATTTGCTACAATTTCTTGGGTAGCACTATCATTCCCTACCATATCCACACATCATCCTAACCAGTCTTGCACATAGTGAGGTAAGTTAATTTCAAGTTAGTACCCTATTGTTGTCACCCTCAAAATTCCCCTCATTTTCCAAGTCTAGACTTAAAATTTTGATTGGTACCTCTCAAAATATCAAAAACAAAGTATTGTGAAATATGGTTCTTTCTAAAGGCTTGTGGTCTCTGGGAAAATTCTTCATCAGATGAGAAATTTCTTCCCATTTCTGAAAAGGTAAAGAAGTCCTCTTATCTCTTCATATTTTTCAAGTTATGGCCCAGCGGAATAAGATGGTATTATTATCTCAAGGCAAGCTGGCGAGGCTGCGGGAGTTTTTTAGCACTTAACACCTTTTGGAAAAGGGTGCAGTTGGTGATGGTGGGCCCATAATATTGTAAAGAGAATATAAAAAATAATTCCTAAGGTACACCACCAATCATATGGTACCATGTAGTTGCGTTGAAAAGTCAAAGCAAAGATGCAGGTCATCGGAGAATTTTGAAGTTTTAAGTTTTTTATCAAAAAGAGTTAAAAGTAAAAAGTGATCTATGACCCCTTCGCCAAGTAGATAACACCACGTGTCTGACCATTGAAAATTCAAAGTGGGCAAGTGGGCTAAAATGTTCCAAAATTCCTTTTCACTGTAAATGTTATAAAACGTAAAGGTCCCCCCCCCCCGTGCACCCGCTCTAATAAATTTCTTCCACGTGGGTGGCCCAAATTCAAAGTTGTAAAATCAAATTGAATGGCCCATATTTAAACTGGTGAAATAATGTAACAGTCATATATTTGAAAATTTGGTTTTTCCACCATTAACGTTTCTTTATGAATCAAGAATTCAAAATGGCGTGAATGGTTGGAATGATTTGTAACCATTTCTTGCTTGCTCGAAGAAGTTGTAACCATCTCTTTTGAGTTATTTCATGGGATTTTAAAGCCATTGTATGGGGTTAGAATTTTGATATTCTGGAACTGTAATTTCAAATCTGAAGAAATCAATACAAGGGTTTTTCCCTTTTTCCTTTGTTTTCTCTTTCCTTCTTTCTCTGATCTATGAATCATTTAATCATTGCATGCTTAGAAACTTTGTGTTATAGTTTATATAATCTCAAGAACTTTGAGTCTATGGATATTGCCCATTATAAACGTGAATGGTTCTACTCTATATCTCATTTTCTCAATACATATAAGGGTTTTCTCTACCATCTCTTTTCCCTGAAAGTATTATCTTGTTCTTCCTCCCTCCCCTCTTCAATTCTTCTATCCTCATGTATTGATAACTTTCCAGGCATAAAACACATTACAAGATATCAGGAAACCACCATTGAATGAAATATTGTGTATTTGTACATAGGTTTTTACCCTACTTTCAATAAGGGAACCTCTCCCATTAAAGAGGAGGGACTTGCTTCAAATGTTTTAGGTGACTCCGTTGGGGATTTTTTCAACAAATTTCCTTTCTAAAAAGAACAACTAATTTGATCATTTCTTTGATCTGGCTACTCTAAGATACACTCATGGTAGAAGGGCTATTGGAATTGAAGATCCCCAATTTCAACTCCTTGATCAACAAGGTTTTCAACCTCCTCCAATAAGAAGAAATGGAAGAGCTTGTTCTGCAAGCACACCTCCTGTTGAAGACAAAGCTTTTAGTAGTATCATTCCTCAAGCATAACTTATCCCTAATCTGCATGCCCTAATTATTGTTGGTGTCTTAGTTCCACTTCAAGCATTCTTTTCAAGGATGGCAGTACCTCTACCTTGGGGACAAAGAGTTGGGCCTCTGGCTCTTCCTCAACCATTGCATGAGTTACCTAGGGGTAACAGGAAGAATTTTCCCAAATTTAAAGGTGATGGCAAAGTGCACCTTGATGAACACATTACAGCCTTCATTGTTGTATGTGGCATCTTTGGAGTTGAACATGAGGATGTCTCTGTTAGGATGTTTGTGGAGACCTTGCAAGATAATGTTGTAGATTGGTTTTACCATCTTCTTGTTGGGACCATCACCGATTAGACTACTATGAGGACTAAATCTAAGCAGTGTTTCAAACCTACTGAAGATGTTCATGCTTTACTAGCTTAGATTTATCAAGTCAAGAAGGAGCCACATGATCCTATGAGAGAATTTGTGGCCAAGTTCAATAAGTTGATTAACAAGATTCCACAAAATACTAGGCCTATTGATTATATTCATAAGTGTTTTTTCTTGAATGCTCAACTATGCCCTGAGGAGATAAAATCTGGCAACTTTGGATGTTGATTAGAGATTGGATGTCAGTGTGGAAGATGACTTGATCATGTCTAAAGAGAAAATCTTGCAACTTTGGATGTTGATTAGAGATTGGATGTCAGTGTGGAAGATGACTTGATCATGTCTAGCAAATTGAAAAGGGAGTCTTTAAAATCTAAAGCATCTTCTTCTTCCTCTTCTCCTGGAGGTAATGTAGATCAGTTGGTGTGAAAGGTAGCTAATGACCTCATTTCAGTCAAGAAATAATTGGCTCAGCATGCTCCATATCAAGATGTTCCAAGGAAGAGCTTTCAGTCTAGGAATGAGCTTGCCCTCTTTCAAACCAGGTTGGCCATTGAAGGTCCACCCCTCAAGATGCCTATCAATGCTACTTGTGAGGTTCTTGAGCCTGATAATGAGAAAGAAAATGGGCTCTATGATGAACAAGGAGAGGAAGTTGATGAAGGACTGGAGGATCCTGGTGATTCTCAAGTTCATTTCCTCACCACTGAAGGTGTGGATGATGAAGATGACTATGATGATGTAGTGGCTAAGATGAACAGTGATTCATATGTTGTTATGACTTGGAAGTAGACCAACAAAAAGGAAAAAGTGGTGTAACATGTGAAAATATCCACGGAGCACACCATCACCATCTCGGTGATTGCAAGAAGAGGAGCTCATATTCCTACTACTTCCACCCAAAAGTTAAGCTATGTTATTCCTTCTCCCTCTACTTCTACTTCTAATAATTCTTGTCCAACAAATGATAAATTTGATAGATAAAAATCTCCTCCTACTCTTAGTAGTGATTCCCCATCCACATCTAAATATTTTGACATTATATACCATCTTAAAAAAACCAAGATTCAGATTTTTGAGGCAGAGTTCTATCAAACCCATCCTAAAGCCTTTGCCAAAATGGTTAACTTTGTAAATTCTAAATCTAAAACCCTAGCCCATTCTTCTAAAGGCCTTTTACCCACTCCTTCTCTACCTCATCCTAGCCTTGTGGCTACAGTCACTTCACCCAATGAGAAGATCAAACCCTTATATGTGACTCTCCTCATAGTTGGCCACAAGCTTAGAAATTGTGTCATTGATTCTGGTGTAATTGATAATGTAATGTTTGTAAAAGTGGCTCATGCTTTGGGTCTAACCCTAACCCACACTTATAGATCTTGCTATTCCATGGAAAGTAGATAAATGCCTTTGGTTAGGAGAATCATGGATGCACAAGTAGTTTTTGTTTCTTTACTAGATAAGAAGGTCTTGGCTACCATCTTGGTTGTTGATATCCCTGCTTCCTATAGCATGTTGCTAAGTAGGAAATTTTGTAAATATGTTGGAGGTGAGATACAAATGGATTGGTCACATTCCTTGATCCCTATCAATGGGAGGATGAAGAAGCTACTGCCTGAGAAATAAGTAGATTATATTGTGTAAAAGATAGATGATCCTAAAGCACAAATACTTTATGAAGACATTGGGCATGGGAACTACATGATCATGTCACAAGAGGAGACAATTTTTTCAAAGGGAGTGTTGTTTGATCCTAATGGTGTGTGGACTTTGGATTTTGATGGAAGATTCTCTTCATCTAGTTCTGGAGCTGGTGTAGTGCTCATTTCTCCTGGGGGTAAGGTTCATCCTTTCTCCTTCAAGTTCAGTTTGAAAATACCAACAATATTGCTGAGTATGAGGCCCTCATTTTTGGGTTGAGCTTGGTGAAGGAAATGGGAGTGAAGAACCTTCTTGCTCATGGAGATGCAGAGCTAATTGTAAATTAATTTAGAGACCTTTATCAGGTAAAGAACATAAGGTTGAAGTACTATAGGAGTCTGGTCTGGGATTCCATTGAATTCTTTGATGCTTTTTCCATTAAAGCTTTTCCAATGGAAAGGAACACTAGTGCTGACTCTCTAGCTATTTTGGGGTCCTTGTTGATTCCTCATCCTGATTTCCCTCAAGATAAATTCACCATTAAGATGATCCATAGACCCAATGTGCCTGACAATGCAAATAACTGGCAAGTTTTCAATGATGACCAGCATTTTCTTTCTTTCTTGGAGCTCAAAGACAACTTTGATCAGCTGTACTTTGAAGGAAGTGACAATCTTCCTAGAGAGTGTGTGTCATCAAATGAAAAGGGTGTCAAAGAAGAGATGGATCAAGATGGATGCATCAAACTAAAAGGAAAAAAAATCCCTAAAGGGATGGTGAGTTTGGAGGATCTTTTTGATAATCATGATATTTATATGAAGTCTAAAGTTTCTCAAGGAGCCCGACAATCTGCTGAGACTGAGAAAGTGAATATTGGGAGTCTTGATAATCCAAAAATGGTCAACATTGGAAAATGTTGCACTCAGGAAGAGAAAAAGAAGGTGGTGAATCTGTTGAAGAGGTATGTTGATGTTCTGGATTATTCTTATGATGATCTTAAGGATTTTTAGCCTAAAGAAATGTAACATTTCATTCCTCTTAAGCCTTGGATCAAACCCTTCAAATAGAAGAAAAGGAAATATAATCCAAAGATAGCTGATACAATTTTCCAAGAAATATAAAATTTTTTGAAGGCTAAGATCATCTTTCACATCCACCATTCAATGTGGATTGCTAATATAGTTCCTGTCAGGAAGAAGAATGGTGAGATACGGATCTGTGTGGACTTCATAAATCTAAATCTAGGTTCTTTGAAGAACAAGTACCCTCTCCCCATGATGGACCAAGTATTGCAAGTTGTAATAGGCTCGAAGATGCTATCTGTGTTAGATGGATTCTCGGGGTACAATCAAGTAGAGGTGAATACTACAGATCAACATAAGACTGCCTTTACTACTCCTTGGGGCACCTTTTCATACAAGAGGATGCCATTTGGTCTCATCAATGTTGGTGCTACTTTCTAGAGGGCCATGGACTTGGCTTTTGGCAATTTGAAAGTGAAATGCATTGTTGTGTATTTGGATGACTTGACAGTGTTTTCTATAGTAAGAACAGATCACTTACAACACCTTAAAATAGTATTGCAGAAGTGTAGAGAGCATGGAATTTCTTTAAACCTTAAGAATTCTATGTTTTTTGTCATAGAAGGAAAGCTATTGGGACACATTGTTTCAAAGGAAGGGATCAAGATTAATCCAGAGAGAGTTCAGGCCATCCAGAAAATTTCTCTTCCATCAAGTAAGAAAGGTGTCCATTCTTTCTTTGGTAAGATCAATTTCCTAAGAAGATTCATGCCAGATTTTATAGAACTTACCATTAGCACTACTCACATGATGCAAGGGAAGAAAACTTTTGGTTTTTCTCTGAAGGGAAGAAATCATTTGAGGACATTAAACAAGCTATTGCAAAGACTCCAATCTTGGTGTGCCCTAACTTTAGCAAAGATTTCATTATCTATGTTATGCCACTGAAAATACCCTAGTTGTTGTGTTAGCCCAGAAGAATGCTGAAGATCATGAGCTCCTAATTACATTCATGATTTATGTCTTGAAAACTGATGAGATGAGGTAAACCATGATGGAGAAACATGTTTTTGCAGTTGTCAAAGTTGTCAAGCAGTTTAGGTTTTACGTCCTTAATTCTCATTTTGTGGTGTTAGTGCCCGATACAATAATCAAATCCATTCTTACTCAGTAAGAATTTGGAACCAAGAGAGGTAATTGGGTAGAAAAGGTGTAAGAATATGATCTTGACATCAGGCATACAAATATGGTTTGGGGTAAGGGCCTGTGTGAACTCATTGTTGAGGGAACTACCAAGGAGTTGTCTAAAGATGGAGTTGATGTCCCTGTTGTTCTGTTCCTCATCTCGACAGGTGTATGGTATGCTGACATTGCTCACTTTTTGACCTATGGAGAGTCTTCATATCAATTAAGTACCAAAGAGAAGAGAGCCATAAACTGAGATCTGCACAATATGTTTTATGGGAGAATGCTTTGTTCAAACGAGGCATAAATGGAAGGTTTTTGAAGTTTGTAGACAAGGAGCAACAAAATAAGTCATTCTCTTCTTTTCATGACCAGGCTTGTGAAGGTCATTTCTCCTCTACTATAACAGCTCATAAAATACTTCTTGTTGGTTATTATTATCCCACTCTATTCAGAGATGCATCAAAATGGGTTGGTAAATGTGAAGCATGCCAAATGTTTGTTGGAAGACCTAAGTTGGTTGCTTTGCCTCTCAAGCCTATAGTGATTTAAGATCCATTTCAAAAATGAGGTTTAGACTTCATTGGAGCACTCAATCCATCTTCCAGTGTTGGGCATACCCATGTTTTGACTGCCATAGATTACTTCACCACCAAGTGGTTGGAATCCATCCCAGTCAAGAGCACTACTTCTGAGGTAGTTTGCAACTTCATTAAGGAGAACAAATTGATCAGGTTTGGGACCCCAAACAAAATTGTGACTGACAATGCTTCCAAATTTTCTTCTGCTGATATGATGGAATTCTACTATGGGTATGGGATCTCCCTTGCTCATTTTTCAGATTACTACCCCCAAGGGAATGGAGAGATAGAATCAAAAAACAAGAACTTGTTGAACATAGTTAGAAATATTGTAAATGATTCTCAGAGGAATTGACATAAAAATCTATATGATGCACTTTAGGCTTATAGAATTACACCCAAGAGAGAAATTGGAATGTATCCTTTCCAAGTGGTGTATGGTGTGGAAGCTCAACTACCAGTCACAGTGGAATTTCCATCCTTGTATCTGATGAAAACCATTGAAGGTTCAAGTTTCAATAGCTCTTTGGACAAGAGAATTTTTTACCTTCAGAAGCTTGATGAGGATAGATTGCAAGTGGTTAATAGAATAGCATTTCATCAGTTGAAAGTGAAGGCTTTGTTTGACAAGAAAGCTAACCCCAGAGTTTTCCAAGTGGGAGACATTGTGCTGCTTTGGGAAAAAATATATGAGCCATGAGGAAGCCATGGTAAGTTTGATTCTATTTGGCTTGGTCCTTTTGGAATCAAAAATTTTGTTGGAGAGAACTCTTTTTATCTAGATTACATGGATGGATCTCCTCTCCCACTTCCTTATAGTGGGAAGTACCTAAAGTTATTCAAGTCCTAGGTGGCTAGGAATTCCTTTTGTACATTGCATTTGGTTTTTGGTTTTTGGCTTGTTTCCCTTTCTTATTCTTTACTGTATGGTGTGTTTTGTTTTGGGTCTTCCCTTTTGGTTTGGTTTGTTTCTTTTTCCATCTTGTGTGTGTTTCCTTCTATTGCTTTTTCTTTTGACTCCTTTTTCCAATGGATAAGGCACTGGTCCTCTTTCCCAGAGTTATCTACAATTATTGATCTTTCCTTGTGTCTTTGTTCCAAGCCAAGTCATCCCCAGAAAGAGCCAGCTGTTGTCACCCTCGAAATTTCCCTCATTTTCCAAGTCTAGAATTAAAATTTTGAGTTGGTACCTCTCAAAATATTAAAAACAAAGTATTGTGAAGTCTGGTTATTTCTAAGGGCTTATGGTCTCCTAGAAACTTCTTCATCAGATGGGAAATTTCTTCCCATTTCTAAAAAAGGTAAAGAAGTCCTCCTAGCTCTTCATATTTTTCAAGTTATGGCCTGACGGACCTGAGATGGTATTGTTTGCCCAAGGCAATCTGGTGGGGTTGCGGGAGTTTTTTAGCACTTAACACCTTTTGGAAAATGGTGTAGTTGGTGATGGTGGGCCCACAAGCCTGCGCAAAGAGATAAAAAATAATTCCTAAGGTCCACCACCAATCAAATGGTACCATGTAGTCACATTGAAAATTCAAAGCAGGGATGCGGGTCAGCGGAGAATTTTGAAGTTTTAAGCTTTTTTTATAAAAAGAGTTAAAAGTAAAAAGCAATCTGTGACCCCGTCGCCAAAGGATAATGCCACGTGTCTAGCCGTTGAAAAGTCAAAGCAGGCGAGTGGGCCAAAATGTTCCAAAATGCCTTTCCACTGTAAATGTTATAAAACGTAAAGGTTTTCTTCCATTTAGGTGGCCCAAATACAAATTTGTAAAATTAAATTGAATGGCCCATATTTAAACTGGTGAAATAATGTAACGGTCGTATATTTGAAAATTTGGTTTTTCTTCCGTTAACGTTTCTTTGCGAATCAAGAATTCGAAAGGGTGTGAATGATTGGAATTATTTATAACCATTTATTTCTTGCTCAAGGAAGTTGTAACCATTTCTTACTTGCTTGAGGAAGTTATAACCATCTCTTACAAGCTATTTCATGGGCTTTCAAAGCCATTGTATGGGGTTACAATTTTGATATTTTGGAACTGTAATTTTGAATCTGAAGAAATCAATACAAGGGTTTTCCCCTTTTTCCTCTATTTTCTCTTTCCTTCTTTCTCTAATCTATGAATCATTTAATCCTTGCATGCTTAGAAACTTTGTGTTCTAGTTTATACAATCTCAAGAACTTTGAGTCTTTGGATTGTGCCCATTATAAATGTGAATGGTTCTACTCTATATCTCATTTTCTCAATACGTATAAGGGTTTTCTCTACCATCTCTTTTCCCTGAAAGTATTTTCTTCTTCTGCCTCCCTCCTCTCTTCAAGTCTTCTTTCCTCATGCGTATTGATAACTTTATAGGCATAAAACACATTTCAAGATATCAGGAAACCACCATTGAATGAAAGATTATGTATTTGTAGATAGGTTTTGCCCCTGCTTTCAATAAGGGAACCTCTCCCATTAAATAGGAGGGACTTTCTTGTCCCCTGACTGTGGTTTCATTCCAAGTGAAAATATGAAACCCAACACCTATCCCTTCTCATTTCTATTAAAATATAAAATAAACTTATTCAGTATTTACATTGTGTTTATATCATTTCTTTCATTGTTGTTACTAGTATAGATTAACATTTAAAATTTCTTATTTTAGTTAATCATTTTGGTGATCCCAACCTTTGAATCCTCCTTTGTTCTAGGGAATTTCTTATATTTTATATCATGGCTTTTAATGTCTGTCAAGTCTCTTTACTTCAATTGATTCAAATTCACCCATCTTGTAAAGACTCTCTTCAAAAAACCCTAGAGACTATGTGTCTACCTATCAATATATTTCCTACCCAAGTCAATGCTATTATTGGTCGTCTTTCTGAGTGCTCCCTTGATTCCAATCCCAATCAATCTATTTGCAAATCCATTCAAGCTCTTCATTCTTTATTTCAAGATAAATTTCAGTCTATGGAATCAACAATCACATCTCTTAAGGATACTTCTCAGGCCCACGATTTTTCTTCTTATCATAATCATCTTATGTCTTATACATGTGCTCATATTAGTGAACACGAAGTCATACCAATCCCTACACCTCTCACATTTTATCTCAATGCTAAGTAGTAATATATTCTTCCACATATCATCACTCATAGAATCATCAACTTGACACCTACTCATGATTATCCTCCTTATAGGCTTGCCAAGTATCAAGGTATTACATATTGTAACTATCACCAAATTAATGGACATAATGAAAATGATTGTTATGCTTTATAGTTAAGTATCAAGTACCTTGCATGACATGGTTTTCTCTCATTTGTTGTACAACATTCTAATACAAATAATAAATCCCATTAGGTTCCTAAATTTGATCCATCTATATCTAATGGGCATCAGGTCAGCGTTACTAGGTATCCTTCTACAATAAAGCAAGCACCTTCTAAACAACCGTCCCTCAAAATTAATTCAACACCGTCTCCTACTGAGTCGTTTGTGGTCTCACCAAGTCAAACCACATTACCACCTCCCACAATCGATCAACCTTATTCTCCTATCAAGTCTTTTGCAGCATCACCAATACCACCGAAACTACCACCATTTAATATTCCTCCCCATCCTACTACACTTTCGCATTCAATCACTTTTGTCAAATAAAATACTCTTTCTACTAATGGTCAAGACACATTTAAAATGCCACCACTATCACATGATCCTATTGTTACTTTGGCCTATGATTTGTGTTGGCACTCACTCTTATTACGACAAAAAATGTTACTTTATAACACCTTACAAGTACAAACACACTTAATTATCACATTTATATCCATTCAAAATCTCATTTTTCATTATTTTAGACCAAATACACACATTATTGATGAAGGTACCTAGATGCAGGACTGAAGCACCCAAAAGCAGGACACTAGCACTAAGATCTGGGTGCTCCTGTCCCAAGGGTCACTAGTACCCTCAGTGTTGTTGTCCAGGTCAAAAACGTCGATAAAATCAAAAATCTCAAATTTATAAAAATTCACTGAAAATGACTACTACACCCTACATTTTTTGAAAAATAATGCACTTACCAACTCTACAGACATGTGTGACGCTACAGCAGTTGCCACCCTCTCAAACCGGCTAGGACATGCTGCTCTCACTTGCAGAATTTTCATTCACCTCATGCTCACTCTCACAATCACGTAAACAACAAATAAAGTGATTAATCACTTTTTCACCTTACTATTTTTAGTTACCTTTTTACCACCCACTTTACTATAGTTATTATTTCACACTTATTACCACTACTAATACACATTACATGATTTTTGCCATATCTCAAGCATTTCTACTCCGATTTGCACCCTGTTTGCAACATTCTTTTCAAAATTCTACCTACCACTATACTATACACATTACATGTGTCTTATCTCTCTTTGATGTTGTTTTATATTTGAATCATCCATATTCTCATGATTTTTACCACTCTCCACATATCATCTATACTTTTGTCTCAGCGTTCATTCTTCTCATCACTTCCCTTTTCAACGAAAGGGGGGCATATCATTGGGTTCATCCTACAATTCCCCTTATATTACCATGCATTTAAAACATTACTAATGTGACAATTCCAAAATGACTACTAGTTCACAGTGCAACATCTCACCATTAATTTCCCCTAATGACCTAATCTAGGGGAAACAAATATACAACTTTTCTATAAGACATTTCATCGCTCCCCCCTAATGACCTAACCTAGGGGGAAAAAATGATTAAAAACTGTTCCATGCAATCATTCACCAATTTCTATAGATTCACCCTAATGACCTAATCTAGGAGCAACTAGCATAAAACCTCTCCATGAGTAATTAATCAATAAATTAATTAATTAACATGTTCAAATTTCTAACAATCAAAAACATATCATTCAATCAAATACAATGTAACATAATTGGCCTCCCAGATAACCGAACTTGGGAGTTATGTGTGGCCTCCTAAATGACCTAACTTAGGGTATTACATTCATTTCTCTCTTTCAGATGACCTAACTTGGAAGTCATCTCACATTTTATGTTTTCTTCCAAATGACCTAACTTGGAAGCTATCACATTGCGGTGACACCCATGGAGTAGGAGAAAGAGTGCCTTTCCTATACCACTCATATATGGGTCAACTATTGGATCAAAAAAATTTGGATCTAGAAACCATCAAATCTCTTATTTGAGTTTGTCTGCAGCAGCTAGTTCTTGAGGATGTAGTTAAAGATTAGAGAATAACGTAATTTTCTCCCTACACTCTTCCTCTGATGGTAGGATGCCCAAATCCTCTGGTTTTTAATTTGTATACACGCGTTCGGGTTGGGAAATGATCACTCTCTACCACATATTATCATCATCATACAACATTTGAAACCATCTAACATTGCAATCATCACTTTCATTTAGCACACTTCATCATGACATTACGCTTTTCACTATGTTACATGGATCAACCTGTTGATCCATAGTTTGGCATGTTTTTGGTTCTTTCAGAATGCTTCTACTGCACAGCTGCACATTCTACTATAGTATGGGATTCTCCAGAGTTCTCTCAGGTACACATCTCTATCTAGTTTATGTTTTTGAGCTTTCGCTCAGCAACATAAAGTGGTGGCAAATTTAGTCACAAAATCACACACTTACTTTTACATTTTTACCGTCAAGTATGTTATTTCAGGGTTCATTTTAAGACACCTCTAGAAAATTGGAGGTGGAAAATACCTAGCAAATATCTCCAGAACCGGTTTCAGTGAAAGGAGAATTTGACAGTTTTCCATAATCAAATTTTCACCAATTTTTTTGAGCTAGAGAGACTACATATTTCCAGCCATTGATTCCTGATGCCTCATTGATGCTCATCAACAAGAGCTCACTGACATTGTGTTGACGTGCGTCAAGAAGGGCCATTGATGTGCTTCAACAAGGGTTATTGACGCGTGTCAACGACCCTTGTTGACACACGTCAATGGCCCTTGTTGACGCACATCAACGACTCTTCTTTACTTTTAGGGTCTTTGCATTCTTAGGACTAGCACCTTCCATTATTCTGAACAGATTCATGCATCAGCAAAAGAACCAAGTAGCGACTCAGAGAGTCAAAGTCAAAATTACTTTTACACATCAACCATGGTAATCCCTATCACACGTCAACAAGGCATCAATTGTCTTTGTCACAAGTCACCAAGGTGTCAACTGGCTCTGTCACACGTCAACTCTATCCCTATTGCACATCAACTGCTTACACCCTTGTCGCGCGCCAACTCTCTCTGTCACATGTCAACAAGGTGTCATTGTCTCTGTTATACGTCAACTCTATTCCTCATGTGCATTAACTACTTACCCCCTTATCGCATGTCTGCAATATCTCCTTATCGTGCATCTATAATACCTCTTTTTTATGCATCAACTATATCCCTTTCGCGCGTCAACAACTAACCCTAACATGCTAACTGCAATCTCTGGTGCTTAAGAGTATGCAAGTTCAAACTTCACGGTATTAGTAATTTGGTAAGATACTTGTGGTAGTACCATAGTATACTACCCGGTGAATCACCTAGGTTTTTATAGGAGATGTTTTCAAATGAAGGCGAAGCCAACCCTAAAAAATATATATACTATAAATTTTAGGTGAACAGGACACCGACCCGTTCTGAAAAAATCATCTTTTCAAATTTTCCTAAAATGAAATTTTCGTCATATTACGAATATTCACCACTAAAATTATCCTTGTGTTATTTTATATATGGATCTCACGTAAGAAAATTATTCACTAATGGTTCATCCCTTAGTCTTGTCATCAATTAGTTGGTCATTTTCGTCACTTGTCTGACACAGTCATCAGTTGTCTATGTAATTTCAATCATCTCTCAGGAGGTATTAGTTGTCGTTATTTGGTCATGTGTCATCTTTAGTCTCTATCTAGGGAACCTAGACAGGTGTTGGGGTGCTTGTCGGCACCCCAGTCCTCTTTTTGGGATCCCGAGTTCTGATTACACATTGTTCGCATTTAGAATTTAAAGGTTGGTCTTTATGGGTTATTATATCATTCCCCTAGGTGTTGGTTAGCATTTTCAGGCCATTAGTGTCGAAATTTGAATAAGATATCCCTATATAAACATAACATACTCATTATCTTATGCACAGACAATATACTATTAAGAGTTAGCTATCTTCTAAGGCAAAGGACTACATTTGGGCATCTTCTACATCCACACAAGCATAGGGGGAAAAGGTTATATTCATTCTATTACATCCACCATTTGTATCTTACATCTAGTTATTGCCCCCTACTTCTTAGTCGTTGACGCTAGGGCGCCCTAGGCACACAATTGTACACACAAGAACACATAACTACATTAGGTCTAGAATGTAATGCAATGCTTAGTTGTAATTCCACCATTTAGCTAAGGCCAGTCTGACCCCTTCATTTGCATCTTTCTTTTTTAGGGATTTGATACTTTATATGGGGTTTTGCAGGTAAGTCTTCATCACACAACTACAATGACATAAGTGAAGGTATTGCGACAACCGAGTGACCAAGATGAAGATATTGTGAAGACCTTACTGTCTATCAGATTCAAATCCTAAGCTTTTTAGTAGACCAGAGTGCCCATATTACAGACCAGGGTGCCCCCAGATGCCCCAGTCCTCTCCCAGGCACCCCAGTATAAATAGATATTCATTTACTGCAATTTTCTAGATATAACCGTCATTCCTTGCCCTATCCAAAAATCATCATGTCCAATCCTATACATAGTGAGGTAAGTTAATTTTAGGTTAGTACCATATCCCTTCTCATTTCTATTAAAATATCAAATAAAAGTATTCAGTATTTATATTAGTTGTTTCATTGTTGTTACTAGCATATATTAACATATAAAATTTCTTATTTTAGTTAATCACATATTAGGGTATCATGTTACAATGTCATGTTAGGGTTTCACATAATTAGGGTGTTGTGCTAGGATATTTATTATGGTCTTGTATTAGGGTGTCAAATTTGGGTGTCGATTCAAATTTCATTAGGTCAAATTTGTGGAAATTAGGTCAAATTAGGGGAATGAGTCAAAATTGGGATAATGGGTGTCGTATTAGTTTTTCATTCTAAGTTTTCAAATTCAGGTGTTGATTTAGGTTTCATTAGGTCAAATTTGGGAAAATTAGGTCAAATTCAGGGATATTAGACCATTTTTAAGGAAATTATGTCATATTTAGGGAAATTAGGGGAAATCATGTCAAATTAGGGGAAACACGTCACAATTAGCGGAAAGGGTGTCATGTTCGTGTGTCATTCTAGATTGTTAAATTAGGGTGTTTATTTAGGTTTTATTAAGTCAAATTTGGGGAAATTAGTTCAATTTTGAAAGAAATTAGGGGAAACTAGGTCATTTAGGGGAAAAAATTCAAAATGAGGGGAATATATGTCATGTTAGGGTGTTGATTTAATTTGTCAAATTTAGGTGCCGATTCAAGGTTTCATTAGGTCAAATTTGGGGAATTATGTCAAATTTGAGGAAATTAGTTCACTTTTGGGGAAATTAAGTCAAATTTGGTGAAATTAGGTAAAATTAGGTCAAATTAGGGGAAATGGGTAAAATTTAAGGGAAGGAGTTTTGTATTAATGTGTCATTCTACATTATCAAATTTGGGTGTTGATTCATGTTTCATTATGTCGATTTGTTGGTGAAATTAAGTAAATTAGTGTATGTCATGTTAGTGTGTCGCATTAGGGTATCGTGTTAGGTTTCATGTTAGTTTTTCATGTTAGGGTGTCGTGTTAGTATGTCAAATTAGTGTGGCGTTTCAATGTCTGTAGAAATTAGGGTGTCAAATTTGGGGAAATTAAGTAATTTTTTGGGAAATCAAGTCAAATTTGGGGAAACTAGGTCAAATAAGGGGAAACAAGATAAAATTAGGGGAATGTGTGTCGTGTTAAGGTGTTAATCTAACTTGTCAAATTCAAGTATCAATTTGGGTTTCATTAGGTCAAATTTGGGGAAATTAGGTCAAATTTGGGGAAATTGGATCAAATTTAGGGAAATTAGATCGAATTTGGGGATATTAAGTCAAATATGGGGAATTAGTTCAAATTTGGTTTATTAGGTCAAATTTGGGGAAATTAGGGGAAGTTAGGTCAAATTAGGGAAACAAGTCAAAATTAGGGGAATGTGTGTTGTGTTAGGGTGTTAATCTAAATTATCAAATTTGGGTATCAATTTAGGTTTCATTAGGTCAAATTTGGAGAAATTTGGGGAACTTTGGTTTCATTAGATCAAATTTGGGGAAATTAGGTCAAATCTGGGAAATTAGTTACAATTTGGTTTCATTAGGTCAAATTTGGGGAAATCAGGGAAATCAAGTTAAATTTAGTTTCATTAGATCAAATTTGGAGAAACAAGTTAAAATTAGGGGAAAGGGTGTTGTGTTAGTTTGTCATTTTAAGTTGTAAAATTGAGGTGTCAATTCAGGTTTCATTAGCTCAAATTAGGTGAAATTAGGGAAATTATTATGTAGGTGTCTATGTGTCATACTAGGGTGTCATATTAGGGTGTCATGTTAGTGTGTCGCATCAATGTCTAGCATGAGGGTGATTCATTAATGTGTCGTGTTAAGTTGTCATGTTAGGGTGTCATGTTAGGTTATCATATTAATGTGTTGCATAAGGGTTTTTTTAGTAGTGTGTCACATTAGTGGTGTGGGAATCAAGTCCAATTTGGGGAAATTAAGTAATTTTTGGGTAAATTTGGTCTAATTTGGGGAAACAAGTCAAAATTAGGGGAAATGATGTCATGTTAGTGTGTCATTCTAAGTTGTCAAATTCAGGTGTCGATTCAGATTTCATTTAGTCAAATTAAGGAAAATTAGTGTAATTTATGTAAAACTAGATGAATTTTGGATAACTTATGTTTAATTATGATAAATTAGGTCATTTTTTGCAAAATTAGGTCAAATTAGGGGAAATTAGTCAAAAATTAGGTCAAATTAGGGGAAGTTAGTCAAAATTAGGGGAATGTATGTCGTATTAGGCTGTCATATTAGGGTGTCACATTAGTGTGTCGTGTTAGGCTGTTATATTAGTGTATCATAATATGGTGTTGTGTTAGTGTTTTGTGTTAATACGTCATATCAGTGTGTCATATCAAGGTGTCATGTTAGGGTGTCATATTAGGGTTTTGTATTAGTGTGTCATGTTAGGCTGTCACGTTAGGATGTCAAATTTTGGGAAATGGGTCAAAATAAGGGTTTCATTTTAGGGTGTCATGTTAATGTGTGGGAATTCAGGTCAAATTTAGGGAAATGAGTCAAAATTAGGGTGTATCCATTAGACATTCATAAACAACAAAATTACAATATATATCAAAATTAAGGCACAACCATTATATGTGTATTAACACCAAAATAACAATACACATCAAAATTAAGGTGTAATGATTACATATTCATAAACGCCGAAATTACAATACAAATCAAGGGTATGGTGTATCCATTACACATTCATAAACACCAAAATTAAATACACATAAAAATCACGACATATGTATAACACATTCGTCAACAAAAAATTTATAGTAAACACCAAAATTAAACATTATAAAAAATTATGATTCTTATTTATGATAATTTCAATGTCATCTATTGTATCATGTGACACAATTACATCATCTTTAATTAATCTTTGAGTAGCCCTAAGTTTCCATTGTGCTAATTTACCCATTTGTTGAACATTTTCTTCTATTTCTAAGGGCACTTGTGTTAAGATTTTTCATCTTCTATAATATTCTCATCTTCTACATGAACATCTTCATCCTCTCAATTCTCTTCAACTTTTGTAACATTTTCATCTTGTGGGTCTTATTCACCTTCATGAACATATTCTTATTTTACCTAAACATATATTCTAAATGATACTTTTACATCTAAATAAATGATTATATTATTGTCTCTAGCTTAATTTGTGACTTTAATAAAGATTCCCTTAAGTCATAAAATAAGTAGGGTTAAATTCAAGAACAAATGTCTTTTAAGACACCTTAAAGTCATTTCTTTAAGATGAACATCAAAGACATGAAAGAAAATACTATTAAATTCATCTTAACATTACCCTTGAATTCACCCTAATGTTATAGCTTAAAGACAATGATAGTCACCATTTAAGTCATCCTAACATCCCTAGTAATTTCACCCTAAAGTTAGGGATTATAAAAGAAACACTAATGTCTCCAAGTGAAGTTAGATAACATTTGTGACTTTAACTTTGACTTTAGGGTTCAAAATTTTACTCTTCTGACTTTAAAGTGACTTAACTATGACTTAATTTTATGACTTAAACTACTCAAAATGTTCTAACGATACAATCCTTGAGTTATGTACCATTGGGATGAGAAATCTTATAGGATTTGGAACTAAATTTAACTACCACAATATATAGGCCTAACTAGTTAGGCTCAAATTTACCTTGTTTTTCCTTTTCCTTTATGGTGTTTTTTAATTCTCTTTGAGAACAAGATCACCGATCTTGAACTCACGAGGGATGATGTGTATTTTATGTATTCAATTTTGATATACTTTAAGGTGATCCAAGGCATGAAGTCTCTTCTCGTCAAGAAATTCAATCTCAGTGAGTCGAGACACTCTATAATCATCTGCATTGTCAAGATAGTCCTTTAAAGATATGCACAATGAAGGGAGATCAGTCTCTACGGGTATAATTGTCTCTACTCTAAAGAGAAGGGAGTAAATCATAGTTTTTATAAGAGTTTGGATGGAAGTGGGATAAGCCCAAAAAGTGGCATGGATTTGGAGGTGCCAGTTTTGGCCTATTTTAGTGATAGTTTTCTCCATCGTTCTAACAAGTGTTTTTTTGTAGCCTTAGCTTTCCCATTACCTTGAGAGTAGTAAGGCATAGACCACTTTAGGTAGATTTTGAAGCATTGATAAAGGGTCTTCACTTATTTATTTTTTAAGGATTTACCACTGTTAGAAACAATGGTGGATGGTTGGTAACAATGGTGGATGGGATGCCACAGTGGAAAATGATATGGTTCATAATGAACTTGGAGATTTGGGCACCAGTTACATAAGTGAGGGGTACACCCTCCACCCATTTAATGAAGTAATAAATTGTGGTGATAATAAACTTATGGACATCTAGATAGGTTGGGGTGATCTTACCTATAAAATTTATCCCCCATTTCGAGAAATGCTAAGAATTAATAATAGGTTGCAACGATTGAGACAGAACGTGAATCAAGTTTTAATGCTTATGAAAAAGTACAAATTTGTAGACATATTGAAAGCAATCCATTTTCATAGTAGGCCAATAGTATATGGCTCGTAAAATTTTCTTAACAAGAACCATATCACTAGTATGAGCTTCACAAATGCATTCATACACCTTTTTGATAGTGCAGATAGACTCTTCCAAATCAAGACATCGTAATAAGGTCCCATCATAACCTCAATGATAGAGAGTGCACCCAAGGAGGGTATCATGGGCTATGTGTTGGATAAGGGATTTCTTTGGGAAATGAATGGTGTTGGGTGGAAAAGTGTCATCTTGGACGTAATTATTGTATGACGAGATTTTCTGCTCCCATCTCAAGTTAATGTAATGGTGTAAAATAAATCAAGAAACTCCAAAATATGGTAGGTTTTAAGGCTACCTCTTGATATGTGATGATGAGGAAGATAAGATACGGGTGCTAAGATCCTCTCCATAGCAAGTTCAATAACTAGCACAACAAGGATATGGCTAGACAAGAAAAATAGTAGTAAATAAATTGGTGGGTTTCCTAACAAAATCAGTCGTGAGAAGTGATGAAATTTATAGGGAGGATGTAAACCCACATTGATTAAAAGATTGATTGAAAGATGAAAGGATAGATAACATGTAGAATATAGCATGACTAGAGATAAGAGATACACTAGATCAACAGATACAATAGATACGGCTAACGATAAAATTAAAATAAGTAAAGGATACAAACCTTATCATGTTTGATGATGACCCAAGAGTAGATAGAGGCAGTTGACGATGATTATAGCAGAGCAGATCAAAAGATATGAAGAAAACAGATAATCTGGGACTGATTCTGAAATGTTGTAGGATATCTCTGAATCTGATGCAGATAGGCACATGAAACATAAAGGATGTAAACTGTATACAGATATGATGAAAAAAATGGTATGGATGTGGATCAGTTTGATGATGACCAGGAGGCAGATCAGGGATATTTGACAGTCGACCAAGGTCAAAAAAAGTGAGATTTGAGCTATTAGATAGGTGGATCATAAAGATAGAGAAGATCTAGGATGTTGTAGGAGGCTAGAAAAGCAGATGATAGGATAGGGTAGAATGTCCGAAACATAGGACAGATGCATATCGGGTTGATGAGCGAATAGGGACTGAATTGACAGTGACCAGGGCTGGATTAGGGTTTAACGATGGGGCTTGATGAGTGGCAAAAGGATCATATGAAGAGAGAATCACGGAAGGCTAGATGATGATTGCAGATCTCCAAGGCGACGAGACAAAACTACAAGGCTAATGAGAAAGAATGTTGGAACAATGATAGGGATCCAAGTAACTCCATAGACTTCAGATCTCAAAAAATGCCAAGAAAGGGCTCCAAGATGACTCCAAGTTGATGATAACAGCTCACAAGGAGAGAAGGAAACAAGAAAATGTCATAAGAAGGTCGAATACCCAAAAATTTCATCCTTTTGAGGAGGGGGCAATGGTATACTTATAGGGTCAAAAATGACCCATCATGGATTGTTGTTGAATGGGAGATAACTATCGATTTGGGTGGTGGAAATGATGCACAACTTGAGACAAGGTGCCCTAATGAGGTTAGATTAGGGTTTCGAGTTGTTTAGATGGGTTAGGGTTGCATAGGGATGATAAAAGGTGGTTAGAGGGTGGAAAGGTATTGAATGAAGGTAGATAGAGAGTCTAGGGAGGATAAATGGGGTGTTTAGGGATGTGATTAGGATAATAGATGTGTTTTAGGGATAATTTAAATGTGATTAAGGGTGAATAACGAAGGGGTAAAATTAATGATGGGATGGGATATGATTAAGATAGAGAAATTATAGGGAAAATATGAGGGAAATTGAGATTTCGAATAGGATATGCAGGATGTGAAATGCGCAAGATGATAATGAAGGGGAGCGAACGCGCAAGATGGGGGATGAGCGATACCAAAATTTGGTGTCTACATTTGCCCCCTTTTTATTCAATTGGTCTATGTATTAAGCAAGCTACATGAGACAAAAACCTAGAATTTTATAAAAGATGGCGGTCAAGGTGTTCCCCCTCAAACTAGGGATCGATGACACAAAGAAGAATAGATTACTAGGTTGAAAGAGATAGATGTAGGAAAGGAGGAGAGGGTGGAAAGAATGAGAAATGAAGAGAAAATATGCCCCAATTGGAGTGGGCATATGACCATTGTAAGATGGATAGGATTAAAAATAAAAATAAAATAAATAATGGTAGGTGATCTTAGAAATCACATCGGTAGGGAACATAAAACGACCTTAACGAAGGTGACGTTAATGTCCTATGGAACCTGTGAGTCAAAAAATATCACTACAAGATGGAGGGAATCCAATATGGAAATCCACTCTGATGGAAACACATAAAGTATGGTAACATAACACGGCTCAAAACACATTTGTAGGTAACGTTAATCATGGCCTACAGACCAGTGAGTCAGAAAAGATCACTGTAATATGGACCCATAAATCCTAGAAACACATTAGTAGGAAACATGGCAGGGACCTCAACAGATGGTGACATCTAATGTCCTACAGACCACGTGAGTATGGATGAATATTGCTATACTATAGCAAGTAATCTTGAAAACACATTGGTAGGGAACATAGCATGGCATCAATAGATGTGATGTTAATGTCCTATGGATCCGCGAGTTGGCAAAGATCACTGCCAAATGGAGGGAATATAATAGGAATCCACTCAGATGGATGAGATAAAGATGGCAGGAACCATGGAAACACATTGGTAGGGAACATAGCACATCCTCAATGGAGGTGAAGTTAATGTCCTATGGACCTGTGAGTCTAAAAATATTATTGCAGTATGGAGGGAATCCAATGAGAATCCGACTCGGATGGATGCGATAAAGTATGGTAAGGAACCCTAGAAACACATCGGTACGGAACATAATATGACCTCAATGGAGGTGATGTTAATGTCTTATGGGACTTGTGAGTCAGAAAATATTACTGCAATGAAGGAGGGAATCTAATGAGGAATCAACTCAGATGGATGTGTAAGCCGTGGGAACCAATGGGTCAAAGGCAGACATCAAAAGTATAGCACAAAAAAATGCAAGGATGGTCAAGACAATGGTTTAACAGATATGTGAGGGGCAACGAGTATGCGTTGTCCTTCAAGTATGAGGAAGCGGGAAAATATGTGTCTTGGTGGGAACAGAATAGGGAAAAGATGGCCACAATAGTGGGCTTAAGATGAGATATGGTGCTCTAAGAGGAAACACATTGACTACCATATAGTGGTCTTACTGGATATAGGATTAAGGATGGTGTAAGATAGGTGGATAGGTAAAAAATAGCAAGATGAGCCATGTAAGGCAAGGAAATGTGTGTTACACAAGTCTAAAAAATATAATTTGGATAAGATGAGATAATAGATGAGATAATAGATTAGATGAGATGGGAGAATAAATTAGATGATTTGGATAAGTAGAGTGGATGTGATGAGAGAATTTGGATTGAGATGAGATGAGATAAATCAGATTGGATGATTGGATGAGATAAGATGATAGATTGGATGAGATGAGATAAATTAGATAATATGTTGATTTAGATTATGGGATGTATTGATTGGATTAGACATGGATAAAAATCAAACTTGAAAATGAACTATCGTTAAATGTTATTACTAAAATAAAGTTGCAAATTCATAGAGAATATTGTTCCTAAATAAATATGCATGAAATAAAATAATGTAAGGGATTTAGCAGACCTCAAGTGGGCCCTGACTTGGGTGCTAATCCCTTCCTAACTTTGCAACTAAAAACTAAATGATAGAACTCGGATTTATTTATCTATTTGCATAAAACATTACATCTTGGAACAAAATAATCAGACTAATCTCTTTTCTATAATTCCAAATCTGACTCACTTAACTTCTTCTAACTTCCTAACTTACTGACCGGTTACAAGGCACTATCCCTTTCCTTTATATCCTATCATTTACATCACATGAGAATAATAATAATACAAGGATTCTTCAATATAACAAGTGAGAGATTCAACACGTGTTTGAAACACACAACAAGTGTTTAACTAACAATCAATTCTTCACTAGTTCTTAATCAATGACCAAATCAAATATTAATTTGTTTCTCAATTTTCCACATTTTTTTTGTAATTACTTCTCCAATGGTGCATAAGGACTTAAGTGTCATCACTTCATGTTTCAAAATATCTTCATAAATTTGGGTTCTTTGTTGTGAATGATTTCCTTATGTTGCAGACAAGTTCTTTGGTTACGGACAGGTTCCTTTGTTGCATATGAAAAATTGCTTACAATCAAGAGTGGCATCAACACATATAATCATTCAAATAATTTATTGAAATAAAAAGAATAAATGCACTCATAATATCACAAAATAAAGACAATTAGATATAATTATATTAATTATTCATCATGCCAAACGTTTGTGGTTGTAATAGTGATGTTTAGCAATGTACTTGGGAAATACATAGACATGGCTACAATGGTCTTATCAAAATAAAAAATATGATTTGTTATGAAATCAATTAATACAGCTCATCACACCCCCAGGATTAAACGCTTAAATTTCCTCATTCAATAGCTTCGTATCTTTTCTGTTGGAGACTACATTCTCACTTGAGATTTATGGGTGTTCCAGTTCCTTCCTCTTCTGAATAGAAATATTCATAACTCCTCCTCAATCTATCCCATACTCACTAGTGCACCCTCTGATTGATTGGTATATTTCCTATACAATGTACAATTGGGAAATTAAATATTGGAGGATGATAATCAATAGGAAGTCAATCATCCCTACATTCATTTGTTATTTCAATATATTTTTCACCCTACGTAACGTTGGAAGTAAATTTGGATATGAGTGCATTTCTTTCCATTGGAGTGCAGGTGACAACTCTATCCATATGGCTCTACATGCCATCATAACCTAAACTAAATGTTCTTTGATCATGTTCCTGAATTCTGTGTGGGATTCCATCCTCATTCTCAACATTCTATTTTTTATTTTGAATCCACTTCCATGTAGTTGTCATGTTCTTCTATAATCTCATCTATTTTTATTTTTTGTTGGAGACTACATTCTCACTTGAGATTTATGGGTGTTCCAGTTCCTTCCTCTTCTGAATAGAAATATTCATAACTCCTCCTCAATCTATCCCATACTCGCTAGTGCACCCTCTAATTGATTGGTATATTTCCTATACAATGTACAATTGGGAAATGAAATATTGGAGGATGATAATCAATAGGAAGTCAATCATCCCTACATTCATTTGTTATTTCAATATATTTTTCACCCTACGTAACGTTGGAAGTAAATTTAGATATGAGTGCACTTATTTCCTTTGGAGTGCAGGTGACAACTCTTCCCATCTGGATCTGCATGCCATCATAACCTAAACTGAATTTTCTTTGATCATGTCCCTAACTTCTGTGCTGGATTCCATCCTCATTCTCAACATTCTATTTTTTATTTTGAATCCACTTCCATGTAGTTGTCATGTTCTTCTATAATCTCATCTATTTTTATTTCCTCGGCTCTGATATATAGTGGTGTAACCTTCTCCAAATATCTATATGCCTCCATTTTCTTAGCTCTTTCAAATTCATTTGAAAGATAAGAACATAATGCCTTAACCTGTACATCCCCAATATACATAATTGGGATCCAATCTTTGTCATATAGAAGGTCATAATTATGCAAATATAGCTCACATAATAAATTCTATAGTTCATGTGAACTATGTGGATACAGAGTAAAGAATTTCATGGTTGATCTAATGTCATATATCATATCAGAATTTATGTAAGTGAACTTGTGGTAAAGCATCTTTTCTTTTAGGTATATAGCATAGACATTTGATGGTGATCTGAAACTCAACCTCGAAAATGCTACCTCCATTATTTCCTCTTGTTTTTGTTTCAGCCTTTTAATATCTTTTTCTTTATCTTCCATTTCCTTCTTGTGTTTATAGATAATATTTTCCTTCTCCTTTTCTCATTTATTCTTGAGCCTGTCTATGTAAGCATAACTTTGCAGCAACATATTTTCAATATTGGGCCCCATAGTTTGTGTTCCCATCTCACTGCATGATGGTTTCTCAGGTTCCTTTATGATTTCATGAATAATAATTGGGTTTTGCATTGGTTTTACATTTTCTTCTTGCATACTTTCATTTTGTGACTATTCAACAACTTTCTCAATGACTTGTTCATTGACATCATCTGAAGTCATTTTCTCTTGTTCATTTCCTCCTTCCACTGCCTCTTCTACTTGTCTCACTTCATGACTCTCTACTTCATGAAATTTTCCCGCATTCTGATTTAGTTCTTCTTATCCTTCCATCGATTGATCATGGTATTCTGGCTCTCGAGTTACTATGGGAGCAATATCTCTATACTCTTTTTCCAATGGTTCAGGCTCATAATTTTCTTTTATGCCTTCTAAATCACTATCCAATGAGATGGTTTGATATTTTCTTAAACTGGAGGTTTTTGTTCTCATTTTCCTAAGCCTATAGGAGTGCCTAGTTTTTTTTGGAGGAGAATGACTAGATTTCCTTTTGGTTTTAGAAGTGGAGGGCCTAGTTTGTTGTGGAGCAGAATGATTAGACTTCCTTTTGGTTTTGGAAGTGGAGGTTTCAAGAGAGGAAAATTCCAATAAAGTTTCAAAAAATAAATATTCTCTTTGGTAAAATAGGTACAGGGGTTCTTTTTCGGAAGGCATATTTTCATAATTTATTAGTTCTTGAGTTGGGGAAGAGGATGGTACAGCTTATGGAATATGTGTAGTAGAACTTTCAAAAAAAATTCTCCTTTTTCTCTTCTTTCCTAACAAAGTTTCAATATTTCTCACTCTCACAAAGTCATCCCATGATATTTGAGGGTGTTCCCTCTGAAAAGTATGCTTAACCACTAGAGTTATTAGAGAGTGATGTGACAGGGCTGCCTTACCCCTCTGAACCTCTTTGCTCATTTTCTTAAGCATATTATGAAATAAATTTGGAATATTCACTCGATGATAGTTTTTCAAATGATTGAACAATTTGAACTGCATTGTATTTAACCTCGAATATCTCCATTCATAAGTAAAATATTAAATGAAAAAATTGGAAGCTTGTGCCCATAAAGGTTTGAGAGATGTTCTGAAAGTACCTTGGCGGTTTAAGATGAACTCGTCATAATTGTCTACAAATTATCTTCTTGTTGCTTCTGGGTTAACTTTGTCTGGAAATGGCTCTCCTTGAGCTGGTAAACTAGTGACCTCTGTTAAAACCTCATCACTTGCCCTGATTGTTAACCCTTTTACCTTTGCCTCTCCATTGTTCACAGTATTTTTAAATTCTTCCATAATTTCCTCCTTAAAGCCTTGAAATTTTTTAATGTATGGCATCTAGCCATGATTCTCAAAGTACTGCACAATCTCAAGATGATTCTGAAGTTTTAAATGTGTAAAAGGTTCATATATGATCAGGTCACCTCCTATGGCGGATACACAGCTTCTCCCAGGTGCAATACGTAACCAAATAATTTTTCCTTGAAAGTACTTTGCAATAATGAATTGTTTTTATGGCTTTTTATTGCTTTGAACTATATTGCCAAAGGGAAAAGTAATATGTTTATGGGTGATTAATCATTAAGTGGATGTGACAACATTGATTTCATGAATAAAATAATGTGACATATTGGCTTATGTGAAGGGCTTAAGTGGACACATCATAACTGAAAGGTGGTGGTCTTTTAATGTGACACATGCATCATGACTTGGCACAACTCATAGTTAAATATAATTAATATAATCATACTTTAGTAAATTAATAAATGTATGTACTTATCTCTTTGTGGCTTGCAATGATTGATGTGTATGCTTTATTGAATTAGGGTCTTGGATGCATGCAAGTACCCTATGATTTTATGGATGTGGGTTTAACTTGTGTTGATTGATCCTTACTGCAAAAAAAATATTCCCAGAGAGGGAACTCCAATTAGTTTGGGTACCACTCATTCTTTTTATATCATCCACTCGTGCCTACTTCCTTGATGTTCTTTATGTAACCATGATTTCTATCAAATGCTACAAACAAACATGGTCTTATTTCATGTGGCTGCAAGTTGAACCCTTTTTCATTGCACTCTCTCCTTTTGATGGAGATCATGCTCTCCCACAATCACTTGTCAATAAGACCTGTAAAAACATTATATAAAAAAAATAGATTAGCAAAGTGCTAATGATCACCCAGTAAGGTAGATATCAACACTTTTATTTAACCTTGAAGTATTCAACAAGTTGAATGCTCTAAGGCTATTTCAATCTCATCAATTCTTTGCAATCCCAGAAGGTGATCCAGTAGGCTCAACCTCTAAGGTTGATTCTGATGTTTCTTTCTCCATTCTTCTCTAATCTCTTCGAATCAATTCCATAAATGAGCCTTTATTAACTAAATTTTTATACAATCTTAACCTATGGCCATTCACCAACAACTTGAATCTCATAGGATCAATAGTAGTAAGCTTCACAACTCATTAGGGAAGAACTTATTAAGTCCATAGGGGCCTAGCCACCTTGTTCTGAGCTTCCCTATGTGATCCTTGTATTTTGAGTCAAACAAAAGTTCCTAGTCACCTTCCTGGAACTATCTTGTTTTAATATAGTGGTCATGTCATTTGATTCTTTTTTACACTACCTCTGTGTTATAAACTACTTTCTTTCTCCATTCATCCATCTCAATGAGTTAGATAATTATTTGTCTCTGATCTTCTAATAATTCCATTCCCATCTCAAGTGTAGTTCTCAACGTTTTATGCTCAAATTCTATTGGCAAAACAACAGTCTTGCCATATAATATTTCAAATGGTGTGAAGCTAGTTGATGTCTTCCATGATATATTGAATGCCCAAACTACTTTTGGAATCTTGTTTTCCCAGTCTCTTCTATGGACTGTTATATTATTTTTCAATATGGCCTTTATCTCTCTATTTGTAACCTCCACTTATCCATTATACTAGGGATGGTATGGTATATAATTTCTATCCCTAATTTCATATTCACTGACCAAATCAGCAATCACATCAGCAATAAAATGTGTACCCCATTCTGTCACAATCTCCCTTGGGACTCCATATCTCATAAATATGTTCTCATATAATAATTTAGTGACCTTATCACTGGTATTGTTTAGAAATTTTTTTACCTTTGTCCACTTGGTTAGGTAATCTATGCAGACCAAGATATACTCTTTTTGCTGAGATGGAGGGTCTTTAGAGCCAAAAAAATCTACGCCCCACTTATCAAAAGGTTGTAAAACTTAGTAGGCTTTCCCATTTTATGGCATTTTTCACATTTCTTAGTGTATAGCGTTGCATCCTATTGTCAGGCAAATGTGTAACAGGGAAATTAGAAATTTCCAAGCACGACAACTATACCCCTATGACGAAATTTTCATGCTTTATCATTCCTAGGCAACCCCAGCTCTATCCAACTACTCCAAATTACCTCCCAACCAATTTTATAGCATACCCCTGGGTGATTTAGGAAATTCCATTCATTCCCCTAGGTGATTTTAGGACTTCATTGAAAATGCAAATTTTGGGGAGTCACGGGAAGGGCTGTCGTTGGCCTTCCCAGGACTGGATTGACCCCCGGGAGCAGAACGGAAGGGAAAATTTCAACATGGAGGTGAACAGAATACCTTATGACATCAAATAAATTATTTTGGAAGGTTTAGATAAGTTTTTCAAGACTTGGAGCAGTCTGAGTGAAAAACAGGGTTGACAAGCCAAGAAAGTACACAGGCCTAAAACAACCGTTGGGCTTCAGAAGAAGATTCTGAGAGCTCTAGATGGAGTTGGAAGTAAAAAAAAACATATTAGGAAAGATGATTCTAAGACCTAAATTATCATGAAATAATATTTTTCACAACACCTTTGCGCATAGATTGGAAGGCAGTTTTTCTCAGGCACAAGTGGAGTCCCAGATCAAAAATCTCATTTTTTATGGATCAAATGGTAGAATTAAGAAATTATAACCACATAATTGGATTCAAAATTATATTTCCAGTCAATATCATATAAAATTTCACCAATAAATTCCACCGGGAGCTCAAGCTATCTTCATTCCAAGTTACCCTCTCAAAGGCAGTTCAGGACTTAGTCATTTTTTTGAGAGGACACGTGTCAGCACTAGGAGCCTAACGGGATTTCATGCCCCTGAATTCCATGAGGTCAGGTACATCATCCCTTAGAAAAATTTTCCAGCCCCCATGTGACCTTTAGGACCTTGATATGACCTCCAAACTTGGCAGTTCAGCCCCGAGTGCTTATTTGGAGCATGCATTCCCTACCGTCGGATCAGGCGCCACGTGTCACCTCCAGGACCACCGTGGAAATTTATGTCCCTTATGAACATGAGGTGGGGGAAATAAGACATGTAAAATGTTCCCAGACCCAATGAGGATTCATTTATACATCCACATGACCGAGTTTCAGCCCCCAGGTGCATTTTTCAAGCAAATCCCCTGTCGTCGGATCGAGGACACATGGCATCACCTTGACCACCGTGGAAATTGATGTCCCTCACATCCCTGAGGTTAGGGACATCAGGGATATAAAATTTCACCCAACCCATCCATGTGCATTTTTTTAAAGTTTAAATCCAGCACTTAGCCATTTTCTTCCTCTCATTTCTCCTTCAGAACTCCTCACTTTGCCATGCTTCCGTGCGTGATTGTCCAGACACCCAGTCCACCATTTTTGCTCCGAACCACCTCCACCATGGCCACATAAACTATTCAAAACATGAATTCACAGAAATATTCAGTCCTCATAGAAAAATGGAGTAAAATGACGAAGAACAAAGAGAAAAATGGAGATTTTTTGCCAGATAACCGTGAAGTCACCTAATCGAAAAATCCTGATATCTTACAAGATACAAGTCGGATCGAGATGTCATCTTTTGCAGAATTCCTCATTTTTAAAGGTGATAAAGATCCAACAAACAAGAGGTCAAATGGTTTCCAAAATCATTTTCTCCAACAAAACCCTCACTTCGTGCACCGACTCACATTCGTCAAATTTCCCATCATTCCGGCAATGGAAACGAACTAAAAACTTGCACATGAGTTCAAAATGAAAAACCTATCGCAATGGAGTTGTTTCGTTGAAAATAGAGACAAAAAATAGACCTAAAAATTTCAAGCTCCATTAATGGCCGTCATGACAGCTCTGCGCCCAAAGCCACTACCAGGTCAAAATTTCAAAATTTATTTCCATGCTTTCTAGTGGGCAAAACTATGTGAAATTCAGAGGGTGTGATCGTAACGACAAGAAGAGTCCAAAAAATTATGTTCCATCACAAATCAAGCACTAGAAACACGCTTTCTAAAAATAGTAAGTATTCTTCTATATGCTTGCTATTTTTGGCAAGTCTTCATCAAAAGTGGCTATGGAAAGAGCAGTGTGCACTGAAGATCTCCAAAAGGCTAGAATGATTATCTGGAGCAGAAAATAGTGGAAATTACCATTTACTAAAAATATTAAGTCACACTCAAAGGGTAGTTTTGGCACAATGGGACATTCAGAACTTCGTTGCATTTGGAGCTTTCCATCAACGAGGATCAACAGACTTCATCGGGACACATATGCTTTTCTTCTTCTCTCTCTCTTTCTCTCTCCTCTTCCCCCCAAATTTCTCTCACTTTCAAATTTTCTAATTCTTTTTTGGGGTTTGCACTTTTTGAAATACCTTTAAGTCACTTCAAAGTGACTTTAGAAACATAATGTAAATTAAGTCGCCTTGTTATTATAAAAGGGACTTAAATATTTAAAGTGGAATATGAACAGTCTTAAGTCATATTAAGGTATTCGAAAGGTCATGAGGAAGATGAAGAGTCATATTCTATTCTATAAATTGTAAATCCATTCCCATTTCAAAGGGTTGGTGATTGATCTTGTAAACTCAAGAGTATATTGCACCTTGAGAGAACAAAGGAGATAGTCATTTTCTTCTATTCCCACCCTTCTCAATTTCTTCCATTTCTCCACTATGTACAACTTTTGTCTAAGTAATCAATACAAGAATAAGGAGTTTCTAGCTTTCTTTGACTAAGGGGTTTCATGATACTTTGTGTTCATCAAATTCTATTTGGTCTTGTTGCTATTTGTAGGGTTGTTTCTTCTCATGAATGCATGTGTTGAAGTTTCTAACTAGTGCGTGAAGGAATATGATTTTCTACCTACAACATTAGTTCTCTTACCTCTTTTCTCACTCCCCTTTCCCGCTCTACAGAAGAAGACTTCCCTAGCAAGAGATTACTAGATTTTCCGCAAGGTTAGTGGAGTGCCCCTTTTGGATCCTCGGTCAAAAGGCCACCACAGAAATCCACCTTTTCACATGCATGCACATATGGAAGCTGCATTGGTTCAGTAGAGGGACTTAGATTCCCAAAGCATTGGCAAGAAATCCACAAGTTTTTCCACACAACAAATTTTCTCGCCAACACATCCTTATGTAAATTTGGCCAATAGTATCCAGTAGTCAACACCTTATGTGTTGTTCTCTTTGATGTAAACTGCACTCCGTAAGGCTCATTGTGGCGGGCTCAAAGGACATCATCATCTATACACCTTCTCATTACTGGATCTTGACCTATATAAAATAAAAAACCAACTATCCAAGAAAAGGGTAAACTCTTTTCAACTAAATACCTTTTTCTCAGAGGATGAAAAATACGGAGGTATTTTACTTGAGACCAAGTAGTTGGTTATGTCTTCATACCAGGGTGTTCTTGTATAAATAGCAAATAGGTGCTCATCTGGAAATGAATCATCAACTACTTGCTCTTCATTTTTGGTCTCTATCCTTGAGAGGAAATCTTCCACCACATTATATTTTTCGGGATTTTCCACTATGGTGACATAAAAATTTTGCAAGAGGAGAAGCCACCTTATGATTTTGTTGGTTACTATTATTTTGTTTACCAAATACTTGATTGCAGCATGATCAGTGTGAATAAACATTGGGTATCATGTGATATAATGTCTGAATTTGTTTATGGAATATAATATTGTCAGGAACTCTTTTTCTGTTATTGTATAGTTCAATTTTGTATGTTACAAATTTTTGCTGACATATTATATTACATAATTCATACTACCACCTTTTTGACCTAGGAAATATCCAATAGCATGATCTGATGCATATGTGTGGATGTGAAAATCTAGGTTCCAATCAATTCCTCTCAACACAAGAGTAGTAGTTAGCATCTCTTTTAAAGTTTGAAAATTAATGTCACAGTGTTTAGTCCATACAAAATCAGCATCCTTTCCTAGCAATGCAAAAATTGGCACTACAATTTTTCTGAAGTCTTAAATAAACCTTCTGTAATATCCAGCATGGCCTAAAAATCTTCTAACATCTTTTTATTTTCTTTTTGTGGGTAGGTTGACTATGACAAACACTTTTTTTGTATCTACTTAAATTCCTACTAAGGAAAGGTAGTGCCCCAGCATTATACCCCCTGACATCATCATATAACACTTCTCACTGCTTAGGGACAAATTTTGATCAATGCATCTTCTTTAAGTCCTTATCCCAATTTTGCATAGCCTGCTCAAAATTATTGCCATGAATAGTGAAGTCATCCATATAGATTTCCATGTAGTCATTTTTCAAATCAAAGAATATACTTAGGAATTCCCCCTAGAATGTGGCAGGTGCACTACACAGGCCAAATAGTAGAAATAAATATGAAAATTTCCCCATGGACATGTGAATGTAGTCTTTTTTTAGTCCTCTAGTGCAATCTGGATCTTATTGTAACCACTATATCCATCAAGAAAGGAAAATTACTTTTTAACAACATCAAGCACATGATCAATGAAAGGAAATGGGAAGTGGTCTTTCTTTGTGGCTGAATTTAGTTCTCTGTAATCCCCAAATATTCTCCATTTCCTATTCTTCTTTGGTATAATTACCAGAGGTGGTACCCATTGACTATCTTATATGGGGTATATGAATATAGCATCTAGCAACTTTTGGAGTTCACCCTTCACAATTTCTCTTATTTTTGGGTTCATGCATCTCTGTGGATGTATGATTTGTTTACATTCTTCTTTAATATAAATTTTATGAGTAAAAATCCTAGGATGAATCCCATGCATATCATTATAATCTCAAAAAAAAAAATTGTATTATGTTCGTGAAGAGGAGCAATCAATAATTGCTCTTGTTGTATATTCATCATATTGCTTACATTTAGTGGTCTCCTTGTTTTTATTTCTACTTGCTTGGAGAGGTCCAGTATTGAGCACATGTTTCTACTAACATAATTTAATATGCAATCATGAGGATGAAGTTGGTGAAAAATATAATGTTTACTTGGAATACTTATGGTGCTCTACTGTGGTAGGACTTGGTTCAAAGGACAACTCAAACACCTCAATTTGTCATCAATTTCTTCCTTTATTCCATATTTATTCTACAAAATATTAGAGAGAATAACATATTCCTTATGATCTTCAATAGTACAAGACTTTTCCAACCTCATAAGTTTTTTGACAGAGTATTGATCGATTTCTAGTTCTTCAACCCTAACTTTTTTATCCTTATCATTCAATGGTTGGGAAGGAGGATAGAGTATAAGTTTCTTGGTCCCATTTCCATTTGAGATGATCATGTTGTCAAACCTGCACCCTATAAATTCATTACCAATGGCCAGCCATGGCCTTCCTAGTATAAGAGGGTAACCTCCTAGAATTTCCTTTGGTTGTAGGACAGTGAAATCAGCAGGGTATTCCCAAGAGTTTACCACCACAATAATGTCCTCAAGGACTCCTTTAGGCCTTACTGTTGATCTATTTTCTAGTTGCAATAATGTAGTTGTTGGCCTCAGTCCTTCCAACTTCAGGTCATCCATGACTTGCTTGGTCAAGACATTGATTGCTGCCCCTAAATTAATCAGGGTATTTTTTATTATAGTTCCATTGATAGTGACATTCACCAAAGGACTACCTAGATCTATGTACTTATGTAGAACAGAGTTTCTAAGCATGATTTCATCTAACCGTCTAATGACTTGTACAGTGGATGGGTCTTTTCTTTTCTACCTATATTTTTTATACATAGATCCTTGATCAGCTTATTGTATATATGTGCATCCTTGATGGTTTGAATGAGTGGAATTTTTACACAAATGTCCTTCAACTTATTAACAAAATCAGAATCTGTATCTGATTTAGGGTTATATTTTCTCTCTTGCAATCTTTCTGGAAATAAGGTTCCATTGAATTCCATCTTAATTTTTTTGGAATTATGTTCATATTGTTGTGGATCAAATTGCAATGTCTTATGGCTTTGTTGTGGATCAGCTTGCAACAACTGTGGTTCATTTTTTATCTCCATGATTGTAGGTTTATTTAGTGGCACAAGTACTCTTCCTGAATGGATATGGATATTATTGACATCAACTGAATAAGCAGAGTATTGGGTTGATTCAGTGTTATAGGCTAGTTAAGAAACTTTTTTATTGGGGTTAGTTGTTGTTTGAGCTGGTAATTGAGTAGTTTTTGGTTGAGAGCTAGATTGGGAGTTTGACATCAAAGCTTGTTATTGTGGGTGGGGAGTTTGCCAGTAGGTTTTTTGGTAGTTAGGAGGTTGATTGCTCCATTTTTTCCCTTCTCTCCAAGGTTTCTACCATGAATAAGGGGCATGTTGCCACTGTTTTTCTGAGAACTGAGGTTGTCATGGCTTTAGGTATTGGCTAGGGTAAGGAGCCCATCCTTGTTGAGTATTAGCCCAAGGTGGGGGTTGCATATTGTTATATGAACTACTAGACCAATTCAAAAAATATGTCATGGGATCTTCTAACATACGTCCTTGTCTTTGTGGCCATGGATTCCTTTGGGAAACATAGAAAACTTTCCCATCCTTCATTTCTATCATTTTGAACTCTGGCTCTGCCTCCTTTCCTTCTATAATGTTGGCCAATCCCCTGCATGTGCAATCATATTTCTTTCTTCTGCAAGAATGGAAGAACTTTGAAATTATTAGCTTTGCATTTTCTCTCTTCTTCTTTGCATGTAGAGCATCAAGCTAGGTGGCCATGTCATTAACTATTTCTTGTTTCATGTTCTTAAACATGTTTGTATTTTTTTATTTAGATATTTCTCAATTCCTTTGGCGGTTGCTCCACCCTTTGATCTAGCAATTATTGTTCTTTCATGGTTTCTCTAGAATATTTCCTGTGTGCTTGACAAATCTCCTCAAAATTAGCTTTGGAGATTTCTTCCTATTAAGTCCAAAGCATCCATATCTTCCTCACTTAGTCCTTTTAAGAAAAGTAACTTGAGAGACTCAGGAGGCAACCTTGTATGTCTTGAATTTTGAACACAAAATAGGAATATTTTTAGGTAGTTTTCTAGTGGCTCATCTTCCTTCTGTGCCATCTTGAAGAGTTCATCTCCTCCTCTGCTACTTAGCTAGTAGTAGTCTTGGTACTTAGTCAAAAATTTATCTTTCATCCCCTTCTAGGTAGTAGCAACATTTCTTACTAGGCCCATAAACCATCTCAAGGTTGTATCCTTGAGTGTATCAGGGAATAACTTCAGCTTGTTTGCATCATTTTTGTAGTCATAACTCCTACATAATACATCAAAATCAAACAAGAAAGTGTTTGGGTATTCAGTCATAAATCCATGAAAATTAGGAAGATTTGATGGAGAGATGTTCTTCATTTTAGTAGGTTGATTGTTATTATAGATAGGGAACTCAAAAAATTTTGGTTCCCTTTCCTTTTCTTCCATGTTTTGATTCACCTCCTCCATGGTAGACTGTTCAGGAATAGATTTAGAAATCTCACTTGGGAGAGAGTGTTCTATCAGCAAACCATGTACAAAAGAGGATGTTTCTTCTTCAGAAGTAGAAGTAATTTCTACTATTTGAGGATTGGGTAGGAATCTACCATAGGCATTTCTATGATGGTGCATACATCAACTAACTCAAATCAATCAACATTCATTACTGGGGTGGTTTTGAAGGTGGAATTTCTACAATCTAATTTGTTCTAATAAATTTAGAAATGTAAAACCTCACAAACTCCTATAACTTTGGCTATATCCCCAGAAATGACGCCAAAAATGGTGGTGTAAATCAACTTGCAACATCTAATATGTTGTACATTGGGTTAAATTAATTTAATTATCAAGACAGAGAGCGTAGATTTGAAATATTGTCTATGTTGTATGCACATTTATAGTTGATCTAGGAGGTTGGAAAGGAAATAACTGTCACATAATAATGATATAAGTAAAATAAAAATTAGACTTGAAAATGAACTATTGCTAAATGTTATTAATGAAACAAAGTTACAGATTCAGAGAGAATATTGTTCCTAAGGAAATATGCATGAAATAAAACAATGGAGGGTATTTAGCAGATCTAAAGTGGGCCCTGACTTGGGTTTTAATCCCTTCCTAACTCTATAACTAAAAACTAAATGACATAACTCAAATTTCTTTATTGATTTGCATAAAACATTACATCTATGAACAAAAGAGTCAAAGTAATCTCTTTTCTCTAATTCCAAATATGACTCACTTAACTTCTTCTAACTTCCTTACTTACTAACATGTTACAAGGCACCAGCACTTTCCTTTATGTTCTATCATTTACAACACGTGAGAAGAAGAAGAATACAACAAGGATTCTTTAACATAACAAGTGATAGATTCAACATGTGTTTGAAACACACAACAAGTATTTAACTAAAAATCAGTTCTTCACTAGTTTTTAATCAATGACCATATCAAAGATTGATTTGTTTCTCAATTTTCCATGTTTCTATTATAACTAGTTCTCCAATGGCATGTAAGCACTTAAGTTCCATCACTTCATGTTTCAAAATATATTCATAAATGTAAGTTCTTTTCTGTGAATGATTTCCTTATGTTGTGGACAATTTGTTGCAGACAAGTTCTTTGGTTGCGGACATGTTCTTTTGCTACATATGAAAAATTTCTTACAACCCAAAGTGGCATCAACACATATAATCATCCAAATAATTTATTAGAATAACAAGAATAAATGCACACATAATATCACAAAATAAATACAATTAGATATAACTATATTAATTAGTCATCATGCCAAAGGTTCATGATTGTAATAGTGGTGCTTAGTAATATACTTAGGAAATACATAGACATGGCTACAATGGTCTTATAAAAATACAAAATATGATTTGTTATGAAAGCAATTAATACATCTCATCAATGTGATAGACGTAGATGATGATGTGATTTATATTTGATATGATGTGATGGATTTTAATTTTGGATATGGTTAGATGGATTTAGATGTTAGAGATGATGATTAGATTAGATGTGATGTTTGAATGCGACCTTGCTAAGGTGACCCAAATATAAGAAGTACACTTCATCATAGTAAGGAGTGCATGTAGGATAGATGCTTTGGGACTAGATCGGAGGTGAAACGTGAAAAGGAATGCAGTCAAAGCAATGCACTTGTAGCCTATGGCCGTCGTTAACATATAACCAATGATAGTTAGTCACATATGAGATTTTGGGGGGAAGATGGAAGGTGTGCTTATACACCTACTGTAGACACAACGAAGGGTTGACATGTAGCTTTCACGGGGGAAGTGGTTTCTCCTTAATTGGTGTCCTAGGTCTATGCCCTAGCTCTGAGAAATATTGCACAAACTGATCAATGTGGGAAGTTTTCTTTTGACATGAAATTTGATCGATGTGGGAAGCTTTCTTAGGATGCATGCTTTTGGATTTTACTTTTACTTTTGATATTTTGAAAAGGTTGATCAATGCCGAAAGTGTTTTACTACCATGATATAAGAATGTAGCCATCCTTCGAGGGAGTGGTCTACAATCAAATTTTTTGCTTTGTATTTTGAATTTTGATTTTTAAATGGCAAGATAAGATGTATGATAGTTTTCCTTTAAGGGATCAGTCTATAATTTTGATAATTTTTGCTTTATATGAACAATTTTCCTTTGATGGAGCAGTTTATATTTGGATAATATAGCTTTTGATATGAACATCCATGATTTTTGACTTGTTTACTTTTATGATGAGTTGAGGATAGCCAAGTAGACCACTTGGGGAGGGGAAATAAGGCATATAAGCTACACATATGGACCTTTATCATGGTTCCAAAAATAATATAAGAAGGAGATGGATGTAATGATTATGGGGTTCCCACATGGAAGGAGGAACTTTTCCATAAGGAATATGCTATGAGAAGAGTCGTGGTTCCCATATTAAAGGTCATAAATAGGAAAATGATGGAAGACCACATGATTCTAAATCATTACGGTGAGGGATGGGAAGACGAATGACAAAAATGAGATTGTTAAATGTAACTAGGATCACGTTAGTAGGTGTTTTAATAATAGAAATCCTACAAGTGTAAGGCGTTGAGAGGTTATGTTTCTGGTTTACCATCAAGGGAGGCTAAGCGATAGGCCCCATAACCATACTTATGAGTGATAATATATGGTCCAATCTAGTTTGGAGAAAATTTTCCACGTTGGCTCCTTTCCAGAGTAGTGATGTTCTGATTTTATTTTAAGATAAGGTCATCGGTGTTAAATTTGCGTTATTTTAGATTCTTGGTATAGATTTGTTTGATTTTCTCTTGGCAAACGTGATGATGTTGCAAGGCAATTAAGAAGAAGGGACCTAGTTTCACCTTAATTTGGATAGGTGACCGGCCTTGGAGTGATTTTGGAAATTAAAAGAAGTTAGAAGAAAGGGACATGGTTTCATCCATGTCCATGGGGTCATCATATGAAGAAAGAGGTGATGGATCGATATTCATGGGATATGTAGATGAAGTATGTGTGAGAGACTCAATGGGATATTCTTTGAAACCCAATACAAAATTCTCATGAGGTTTTTGGGATTAGTCAAGGATGAAATCATGCATGCCTTGTTCATAATGCCCAAGACCAAATCCCTTCCATGCGCAACAATGGAGGTAGGTGTAGGTGAAGGATTTATTGTAAAGGAAGTTGAAGCCATTGGTGTATGGCTTAGTATGAGGTTGATTATCGATGTGGGGAGAAGGGAAATCTATGCCACCATAGATAATATTGGTTTTCATATGAGCTGGACTAAAGGAAATGATATTCCTGACATTGGTTTGATACATAGGAGCTTTGTTAGGTATACCACATCAATTGGGTGTTGGAAGAGCATTAAGGTCGAGGATTTGATACTCCCCTAGTGAGAGACATTGCATCACGTTGTTGACAGATTCATCATTAGGCAGCTTGGATGTAGGTATGAATGAACTAGTAGATGCTTCGGAAGATGAATTTTTATTAGGAATGAGCATGTCATTTGGTCAGTGGGTCACGTGGCATGCTTTGAATGAAGGAAGCTCAATGTGGAGTGTATGGATTTTCCCCTCATGTTCTTACTTAAGGAAGCAATTGAGAGTGGATGGCACACAGCGTATGGCATGGATCCATGGGTGTCTTAGCAAGACATTATTTTGGAACTCCCCCTCAACAATGTAAAAGATTTCATGGACAATTTTTTCACTAACGTGGATGGGAAGGATAACAGTTACCAAAGCAAAGGCAACTACATCATTGAAGGCTCAAAGAACCGCTGGTGATTTAGTCAAAATAGTGTTGGAAATTTTAAGTTTATTGAAGGTAAGGAATGAGATGATTTTGATGCAAACACCATTGTCAATCATAGGTCATCAAATGAAGGTTTCATTGATGCAGAAAGTGATGAAAAGGGGAAGGTCGTGGTCTTAAGGTATTTCAGAATCGTTGAAGGAGATTGCGGTGGAAGCTGTGAGGGATATGAAAAGGGCCATGAAAGGTAGAGTCTCATTAGTGGTGATTGGGATACGCTGCAAGGCTTCAATAAGAGTATGTCGATGATTGGGAGATATTTGTATAAGCTCATAGAGATACATCTTAACAGGGGCCTGGTGAAATTGTTTTATAATGCTTTGTTCTATAGCAATAGGTCTTTGCATATGTTGAGTGGATAGGATGGAAACATTAGTCTTAGATTAATAGGGGGATGGACTATGCTCATTAGAAGGAGAAGCGACGACAACTTTTGGTTTTGGTAGGGTAGATGGATGCAAATCGTGGGGGCGAGAGCGAGTGGCGATATGAACAGAATTGACTATAAGAGGGGGGATTCTTTGGAAGAGGTAATGTTTAGCAGCAGGATTGCGACAAAATATTTGGGTGGAGAACCAGACTTAGAGGTCTTAGAAGTTATATATTTGATTGAGTATTGTGTTTAGATGTGGATGAACTAATGAATAGAAGAGGGTGGTATTTTTCGATGAGAATTTCATCCTCTTATATGATATTTTTGATGAGGGTTTGAATATCCTTACAGTGCTCTATGTCATGTGCATGGGTACGATGATAATTGTTTCACATGATTCTTAGACATTTCTTTGAAAATGATGAAACAGATAGGGTAATGGGTGTAGGAGGAATACATGTTGAAATGTTGGTTTATAAGTTGTTGCACACGTGTTAACTCTTGAATCCACATCTGATCGTGAGAGCTTCCTTTTGGCTAGGAGGAACTACCTAAAATGGAACACAAGACCACTAAAAGGAGTTAAACAGTATATACAGTGAACTGCTTAGCGTGTGCTAGGTCCAGGAAGTGTGATACTTCCTAGATGGTTGTCAGTCCACTGTTTAAAACAATTTAATGCTGGTAATAAATTAAATCCTATTGTAGTTAAAATGATTTAGGTATCTCATTAGAAACACAATAAGAAAGATCTAATCTAACAAGCTAGGTTAAAATAAGATCCGAAGGTCAAGTAACTAGTTCGGGGTCTCTACAAGTCTGACAGAGGTCTTAGGCAGGTCACAGGTGATTAAGGGTGATGTGGGAATAGGTGGATAGGTTACTATTTTGGGTTATATTGGTAAATATAGAGACCGATTCCGGTTAAGGGTGACCGATGCCAGTTTGGGAGAACCAGTGTCGGTTACTATGGGATACCACAGAATGAGTTTTAGGATTGCACCAAGGACTAGGCTGGTCTAAATGAGGTATTAAGTTGTTTGGATGGGATTTGGCAAGGTTTTAATAGGGATATGGAGGGGTGAGTATTAATGGAGGTCAATGGGTGGCTGGGAGAATAAAGGATGAAAATATAATGATGAAATGAGTGAACCAGAGGGGTAAAATGTTCTACTTACTTGGAATTTGGCTCCGGATGTCTGTAAGTGAGGAATGAAGATCTTGATAAGAGGTTGAATGTTGCAAAGGCTCACCAAACATTGGGGAAATCTTGCATGCTACATGTACTCTCCTTCTTGTCAGATTGGATCAAATCTGTGCTGGGGTGAGTGCCGAATGGTTGCTAGGTGAATGTTGGATGTCTATGCAAGAGAAAATGTGTGATCTCCTTCGTTGCATGCATATTCTCCCTGAAACTTGTTCTCAAAAGATGTGATATCCCTCAGGAATCTGCCAATCTTGAAAATAAGGTTGTTTTGGGGGTTAAAATGTGACCAACGGCAATCCTGGCTTAACCAGTGGCAATTAAGGGTAACCGCTGTCAGTTAGGGTGGGATTTTGTAGGCTTACTAAATTGGGAAGATCCCCTTGATTTTCTGGTATCTCGTGTGTTAGCCCCACAGATTAGGATGGAAGCTTCTTTTAAGCATGCGGGAATGTGGTTAGAGGGAATGTAGGCATTGATTTTTAGGGTTTGGGTAAGTCTTAGTTAGTTATAGCAACTTACTAAGAATAGGTATTAGGGTGAGGTGGCTAGATGAGGTGTCTAAGTGAGGTGGATATGTGGGAATTATCTAAATTAGGATATTTAAATAATAAATATAGTGAGGATAATGAATTAATTTAATTGTAATAATTAAATTAATATTATAGTGAGTGAAAGGGGCCATGGCTAGGTGGATGTGTTCAAGGTATTTATTTAACGAGGGACCAAGGGGATTGTGACCCAGTTTTGGTGTCTACATTTTGCCCCTTTTTGTTGCGTAGCTTGTATTGGTAAGCGACGCTGACAAAAATAAGATGTGGTTGCCCCATGTGTGGGTGGAGGTGATCCCCCTCAAACTAGGAACTGACGAGGCAGAAGGCAGAATTGGTGGGTGGTTTGATAAAAGGTAAATGTGATGAAAAAGAAGGTGGGTAATAGGGGAAAAAGGAGCAAATTCTACTCAGGTAATCTAGGTAATGGGTCAGGATCAAAGGTAGCAACAGTCAAACGCATGCATATGTATAAACTGCAGCATAGTACTAGGTTGAAGAGCAGGTAAACTCTACATTGTTTAAGGTCAATAGGTTTATCTAAACAAGGTTGAAGTGATTCCAGTATCCAAGGTATAGGATATGGTCAAGAAACATGAAATAGGTCAGGTGCAGGAACATTTAGGTGTGTTCCAGTACACCGAAGGTAGGGTCAGGATAAACGGTCATGGCAAGAGGCAAGGTAAGGGCACCAGGTCAATCAACACAGGTAACAGGGCCACAAGGTATAGCAAACACGTGGGGTCAAAGTCCACTAGCGATGTTCCAAGTCTAAGAATCTAGGTCACGGAACGAGTAGGGCCGAGGTATGGGTAAAATAATGAGACCCCAAAGGAGGACGAGGTGAGGTAGTAAATGATGAGGTAAGGAGGGTGATTGGAGTCAGGGTGCTTTAGGCATGGATTGAGTTAAGTCATATGCATGGTTGAGTTAGGTTTGTGGTCTAGGCTTGGATCGAGTCTAAATGGGCTAAAGTTGTGATTCATTAATTTATGCAATGAATGGTGATATGGGTCATGTTTATAATACATGCATGATGATGGTAGAGAAATGGAAGTCATAATAAATGTATAGTGTGGTGATAATAAAAATGTGAAGCAACTTGTTATTTGTTTGGTTTAATTTCCAATTTTGGATATAAAAAGGAAACTAAGTAGGGTAAAGTGTGATGTGAGAAATATGAAAGATGAATTGGTGAGGGTAGAGAGTGGTCGAGCTAACCTCCAAGGGCCCATGCCCTCAAAGTGCTGCCTATATAGTCCTAGTGAAAAGTGACCTCAGGCTGATGTAGTTCTCCCATAAGCTAGGGAATAAGATGAGGAGGTATGAAAATGAGTTGGTAAGTTTTAGGCATGTTTTGGGTTTAGGTCTATTAGGTGTGGGTGGGTTATAGGAAAATTGGTGTAGGTGATGTCTATTGTGGAAAAAAAAAAGTAGATTACCCCAAAGGTACGTGTCGAGGACCAAGTCTTGTATAAGGTAATAAAAATGTAAATAAAGATGGTTAAAAGATACAAGGGGGCAATAAAGCTACCTGATTGGTTAGGATCATACTGAGTAGATCATATCTTGGAGGAGGTGATGAACGTAAGACCTTAAAGGCATTGCATGATTAATAGTTTGAAGCGTGAATAATAGACACATGATCACTAAATGTCTCAGTTCCAAGAGGTCCCTTGAGGTAGTAGGAAATGGGAGTGCAAATGGTGAGAGGGATGAAAGATGGGTAGTTGTTATATGATATGTGGTAGCATGCTCTTTGGGCAAGAGATTTGAGGTCACAATGGGAAAGTCCATGACGAAAAGTTTTTGTTTTGACTTGTATTTGAGATAGACTAATTAATGTGGGAAGTCTATATGGGATGATGAAATTAAATCCTTGAGGTCTTTGTGAAGCTAATCGATGCGAGAAGCTTCAAATTATCTCACTTTTTTTTTTGAAAGAGCCTTACAAAGTTGTCCTTCGAGGGAGCAGTCTATTTATAGCAGTAATTACTGAGAGGAAGATTTCTTTTTGAGGGATTCATCGTTTTATAGGAAGTTTGACTCAAGGAGTTGGGTCCCAAGTGAGGGCTTCAAAGTCATGGACAAGACCAAGGTGAGGAATAGGATTCTTGTTCAGATAGTAGGGTGAAATGACCATGGGATCTCATATAAATGTAGATGAAAAGAATCCATGAGAATCATGTTATGTGCAATGCCATGGTACACATATTCAAGCAAAGATAACAAGTGACAGGACACACATGATTATGGTTTAATCATTGGTGAGGTGTAAGAAGTGGATAGCGCTCAAGGGACGAGCATGGAAAGAGACAAAAATTGATGTAGGACCAGAAGTCAATAGTAGAACGGTTAAAGATGCAAGGTGTTAAGGGGCTCAGGCTCGGGTTTACCATTGAGGGAGGATAAACGATAAGCACATGATCTATAAGTATGGGTTACGATGTATGGTCCAAGCCAATTAGGAGTGAATTTTCCCTGTTTACTTTTTTCTACTTTGGTTACATGTTCATTTTCTTTCAGGACAAGGTCACTGACTTGGAAGGTCCGTTCATGGACACGTTTGTCGTAGGCACGTTTGATACATTTTTGGTAAACTTGAAGGTGATCAAGAGCGTTAAGACGATGTTCGTCTAATAACTCAAGTTGGGCTAAATGGTCCTGATGAAATTCATCGTCATTGAGCATGTCATGGAGAGAAATATGAAGTGAGGGAATCTAGACTTCGAGAGGTAGAACAACCTTTGTACCATAGACCAGAGAAAATGGTGTGGCAGCAGTGGAAGTGCGGATACTAGTGCGGTATGCCCACAGGGCAAAAGGAATGTGCGTATGTCAATCCTTCCCAGTATCATTAACCACTTTCATGGGAATTTTGTTTAAGGTTTTGTTAGTAGATTCAGCTTGGCCATTAGTTTGTGGGTAATAAGGTGATGAGAAACTTAGCTGAATGTCGAAGGCGTCATAAATTTTTTGCAATGTTTTGTTTTTGAATTGTTTTCCATTGTCAGTGATGAGGCAATGAGGAACACCAAAGTGACAAATGATGTGGTGATTGATGAACTCACATATTTTCTCAGATTTTGTGGAGATGAGTGGTATGGCTTCAACCCATTTTGTGTAGTATTCAGTAGCAGTGATGATCCATTGATGTCGTTGGGAAGAATGGGGGTTGATCTCTCCGACAAGATCCAAACACCATTGAGAGAAGGGATAAAGGTCACAGACAACCTGTAAGGTGTGACTGGGTGTGTGATGAAGATTAACATGTTGTTGGCATTTGACACAATGTTTGACGTAGTTGCAACAATCATGGTTAAGGGTCAGCCAGTAATAGCCTAGGTGAAGAATACGCTTAGCAACAGCAAGGCCACTGAAGTGACCTCCACATATGCCATCATGAACTTCCTTAATGGTATAAGGAATTTTAGAACTCGTGACGCATCATAAGATAATACCATAAAAGTTGTGCTTATAGAGGAGGCCCCCCATGATGATGTAATCAGAGACCTTTTCAAGGAAGGTGCATTGTCCATTACGGGTGAGATCAGGAGGTAAGATGGAGAGAGAAAGATAGTTGGAATATTGCTTATACCAAAGGTCGCTCAGGTCGGGGGTAGTGGTTCAGATAGAGTAAACATCGCAAGGTAAATAGGAGGGTGATTGGAGTCATTATATGGTGACAAAGATTTTAGCATCGACGGGAGAAGCAGGTATTTGAGAAGCCAAGCAAGCCATGGTATCTACAAATTTTTTGGTTAAACGGGGGACGGTTTGAAGGGTGCAACGGTCAAAGGTGGTCAAAATTATCTCGTTACGACATTGGTATATACCATTGACTTGGTTTATAACCAATTAAGAATCACCAAAGATGTTGATTGATTTGACATCTAGGGCGTAAGCGGCCTGGAGACCTAATACGATTGCTTCGTATTTAGCAATATTGTTTGTACAATCAAAATCTAGTTTGAAAGAAAAAGGCATGGGTTCACCATCAAGCAGAATGAGGATAACACTAGCCCCACCCCCACACTGACACTTGGAACCATTGAAGAAGAGTGTCATTTGGTAAGCGGGTTTGTCCAAGGAAAGGGTAGCAATTGACTCATTTGGAAAGTCAAAATTAGAGGGTTGATCCACATAAATAGGTGCGTCAGCCAATTGGTCGGTGATAGCTTCACCCTTGATGGACTTTTGATGAATGAATTCAAGGTCGAGGTCAGCCAAAAACATAATCCATCATGTGGCACGCTGATTTTGATAAGGTTTGGCATACATGAAGTGTAGGGGGTCAGTATTGGTCACAACATAGGTTTTGTGGTTGAGTAGGTAATGGTGAAAATTTTAGGATGGGTGTATTGGGTTGCATAGTCCAAAAGAGTATAGTTTATGTAATAAGCCACTTTCTCCCTGTGTTGTTTGTCACGATGAGCGAGCATGGCTCCCAAAGAGTGGTCGGTAGCTGAGATGTATAGGTAGAAAGGTTGATCATCTTTAAGTGGAATGAGTACATGTGGTTAGAGAAGGTATTGTTTTAAGGCCTCAAAATCTTTGTGGCAGTCATCATCCCATTTAAAGGAGACATCCTTCTTGAGCAGATGATGAAATGGTTGACACCGATCAGATAATTGTGAAATGAAATAGCGAATAGACTATAACTTACCTTGCAGGCTACGGAGTTGTCTAAGGTTAGTGGGCAGAGACATTTCCAAAATGGCCTTGACTTTAGCAGGGTCAACTACTATACCACATAAGGAAATGATAAATCCTAGGAGCTTTCCTGAGAGAACCATCAAGACACACTTCTTGGGTTGAAGGCAAACGTAATATTTAATGAGGCGATCAAAAATGGTTTGTAGGACGACAAGGTACTCGAAGTGGCGTTTAGATTTGGCTAGGTGATCGTCCACATAATCTTCTAATATACGATTCATGATGTCATGGAAGATATAAGTCATATCCCGCTGATATGTGGCACAAGAATTTTTAAGGCCAAGAGGGATGACTCGGTAGCAGAAGGTCCCCCAAGGGGTAATGAATGCGGTTTTGTGTTGATCATCTAAGGCAAGCAAGATTTGCTTATAGCCCGAGAAGCCATCCATGAGTGATAGCATCTCGTGACTAGTGGTAAGGTCAACTAGCTAGTCAATACCAGGTAGAGGGAAGTCATCTTTTGGACATGCAAGCTTGAGGTCACACAAGTCCGTGCAAATGCGGAGTCCCCCTGTCGCCTTAGTGACAGGGACAATATTAGAAATCCAATGAGGATAATCAATGGGTAATATGAAGGAAATGCAAAGAAGGCACTGAATTTCTTCTTTGATGAGAAGGGCAATGCGAGGGTGACTTTTCCTCAGCTTTTGTTTGATGGCTTTGGCATCGAGAATGGTTACAATATGTGGACTACTATGGTGGGGTCAATACCGGGGCATGATCTGCATAAGACCAAGCGAAAGCGTGGTTATGATCTTTGAGAAAAGAATTGATGGCTTCATGTTTAGTAACATCTAAAGAATGACCGATCTTTAGGATGTGCTGGTCATCTTGAGTATGAATGTTGATCTCGATAGTTGATTCATTCAACATGGTTTTGTGTCTCATAAGGGTAACGAATGATGAATATATGAGTCTTCTGCACCAAGGTAGGTGAGTATAGATTCATCATCCTGACATTGAACGACATTAATTGAAGGTGTATCGTCATCGATCATTTCAGGATACAGGAAGGGAAGAGAGGAAGGGGCCTCACCCTCGCGTTGATAATTCAAATGCCCTAAGGAAATGGTGTTTATGAAAAAAAAAGTTATGAGGGATAGATTCAAGATCCATCAACTCTGTTGGCGAAGGTGGTGATGAAGGCGGAGCAGGTGAAGAAGGCAGAGAAGGACTGATGTTCTTGATGGGTTCAATGTAGGCTTACTTAGTAGGTGGTTCAGCAAAGCCAATACCACTACGGTCATTATGTTTACGGATGGTACATGGAATGATAGTATAGCGGCCTTGCTTGTAAAATCCAAAGCCAAAACCCTTCCACGCACATCGGTGTAGGAAGGTGTGGGCAAAATAACGATTGGTGAGAGACTGGAAGTCAGCGGAAAATGGGTGGGTTTGTGATGGTGGTTTAGGTGTGTAAGTGGTAGTGTTAAGTCCCCCATAGGTGAGACTGGTACGGAGATGAGGAGGACCATAAAGGAGGTGTTCTCCTATGTGGTGATCGTAGTGAGGGTGCTGGTGAAGACTTCCATACTCTTGTGGAGTAAGGAATGTTTTGACACTATATAAGCGATATGCTCATAGAGTGAGGCATTAAAAAATGCCTTCCAAGGGATCGGTGGTCAGTATGTGGGTAGCTGGAATAGATGATGTGTCAGTGGTTGACGTGGAGGTAGAGCTAACGGATTGGGAGGCTGATGGATCAGCTGTGGAGGTTGTGGCAGTCGTAGGAATGGAGGATGTAGGTGCAGTCGAGGTAGTGACAACACTGTGCTGGTAAGTGGAGGTGTAGGTGAAAAGGTAGTGATCACGGAGGTAGACACTTTAATGGGTATGAGCACGTCATTGGGTTGGTAAATCATGTTGCATGTTTTGAAAGATGATGGATCAAATGGAATAGTAAAGGTGTGCCCTTCATGATCAAACTTTACACAATGATGAAAACTCGAAGGAACGCAACCCATGACATGAATCCAGGGTCTGCCAAGCAACAAGTTATATTGAAATTCCCCCTCTAGGATGTAAAATAACTCTGGAACAGTGTGGGGGCCCATGCGAACATGGAGGATGACGGTGCCTAATGTAGAGGTGATAGCGTCATTGAATGAATGCACCATGACAGGATGTTTATGCATTTAATTTTTAGGTATGCGCATTTGAGTGAATGCATGGGATGAAATGATATTAATGCTAGCACCCCCATCGATCATTACACGTTCATACACGTATATCATCGATGTGGACAGAGATGAAGAGGGCTAGGTCTGGGTCATCTGTTTGGTGCGGTGTGATCTCTTCCTCTGAGAAGCTAAGGGAGGCTATTTTGGTGAGTAGGGTGCGGTGTGGATAAAGGTGGCAATTTGGTGAGAGAGGCTACATGATGGGGTGTGATAATGGAGGCTATGGGTGTAGGGTCATTGGGTAAATCCTCAATAGATTGCAGGACTTCCATGAGAGCTTGACGATAGGATTCTAGGGTTTGGATGAGGTCATATAGGGACATTTTAAGGGGAGATTGGTGTAATTTTTTGAGCATGGTGTGATGTGTGACCCCATTAGAAGTAGGGTATGTGGGGCCGCGGATAGTGATTTTAGGTGTGGGTGTAGATGGTATGTTGGGTATAGGATTGGTTGGTATGTTAGTTGCCTTTTCCTTTCCTTTGTCCTTCTAAGCGCGGGTAGTAACGTGGATCATGTTGATCTGAGGGGAGTTGGAAAATGAAGAAGGTGTAGGATGAGTGGTATAATGACATGATGGGCAAAAACCTACTGGGGGAGAAAAGCCTTGTGAGGTGAGCTGGGTGCAACAACATTTAGGTAATGGCGTGGCAAGTTCTCTGATGCAAACCATGTTAATTTCAAATCTTGGGGGTGGCTCTAAGAGTTGAGGGGGTGGAGGTCATGGTTGTTGAGTAGGAGGTGAGGGAAGGACTGTAGAAATGGATGTTGGTGAAGCAGGGTCCTCATCAAGAAGGTCATCATCGTCAAAGTTGGCTTCAGGAGGACACAACTGGATAAGGACGGTTTTCAAATCCTTGCAGTTCTCCACATCGTGCCCTGGCACACGATGATAAGCACAAATTTTAGTGTCATCAGACCCTTTTGGCTTGGGTTTGAGGGGGTCATAAGGTCTGAGCGGTGGTAATGTGATGACAGAAGTCTCAAGGAGGTTGGTTAAGATTTTGGCATATGACCCTACTAGTGGATTGCAATGGGAAGTGAAAGTGGGTTTGAGCATAGGTGTGGTTGATTGTTGAGGAACAGTCCTTTGTAGGAGGGGGAGTGGGTCAAGCCATGTTTTTGGGTGCTAGAGTGGTATTGGGTGTTGGTCATGTTTGTTTGGGTAGGGGTATGGTAGATGACCTGGTAGGAGGGTGTATGGTTGTTTTGACTACCTTATTGGAGGGTAGCAGATTTTTGTCTTTGGGTTGCACCTTCTTGGGTAAAGGTGATATGGGTATACGAGATCTAGAGGGAAAAGCAGATGGGGGAAGAGGGTGAGTTACCCAGGGAGATAATGGAGATGTTGTGAAGGTAGATGGCGCGGGTCGTGCAGGGGGTGTGAGGGACAGAGGCTGAAGTGTAGTAGGTAGTGAAGAAGTTACTAAGGGTATTAGAGGTATGGGTGGTAAATATGTTACAGGTGTAGGTGTAAGTCATGTCGAGTGCTTGGGTATGTTAGAGTTTTGCGAGGGAGGAATGGGCTGTTGTGTTTTTGGTTTACTGACGGGTGGAGGTTTCTTGATCGTGTTGGGAGGTTGAGGTCCTAAAACGGACAGACAGGGTAAAGGTGATGCAGGTGTGATTAACGCAGCTGGGGTAGGAGTTCTATGGTTTTGGTTCTTCTATTTGGGTGTTGTAGTAGGCTTGCGTTGACTTTGGAGGATGTAGCTAAATCCAGTTTGATAGGTGGATGAGTAAGGCTGGTGGTTGGGGTGACCCTGAAGGTAGTAATAGGTTTAGTCGAGGAAGATGTTGTAGGTGTGGGTTTTGATTTAGATGTATGTTAGGCTATGGGTAAGGGTGTATGTTGAGCGGTGATGGGTGTCATGGAATAATTTTTTATAGAGGTGGTTCTGCTCAGTTTAACTGGCCAGAATATTTTTGGGTAGATGGTGGAAGTATCAGCAAGTGACATCTGCATTTACATTGAGACAGGAAGCAGAAGGTGCCCCCAAAGTAAGGCTCTGTCCACATAATCTAAGCGATCGGCCAAGCGTGAGAATGGCACGTCTATAGGTGAAATTAATGAGGACCTAATGGCTATTCCCATAAAATGTGTCTTAGAGATGGGAAATTTGTTGGCTTCGGCTTCCGTGGGTAAGAGAGCCGAAAGTAGGTCTGGGGGATCTTGGGTAGCTGATGGAGAATGGTCACCAAGAGGCAAAGGTATCTCTACTGGGTCTTGGATAGGTGGAGGAGATGACGGGTGCTCCTCTATGGGTGGGCTCCTCTGTGGGTGGAGGAGATGATAGGTGCTCCTCTGTGGGTGAAGGAGATGTAGGTGCTCCTCTGTGTGTAGAGGAGATAAACAAGTATCCTCCATGGACTGAAGAAGTACCGGAGGTGACAATTCTCTAGGTGGAGAAGCCAAAGGTGAATAGTCTCGATATTGGCGGAAGGCTCCTCCATGGGTGAGGAAGGAAGTGAAAGGTATTCCTCTTTGGGTGTAGGAATAGGTGAGGTGGGTTCCAATGCAAAAGGAGGACTTTGGGCTAGAATTTGCTCTATGGAAGGAATATGAGGTAATTGGGAAGTAATGGGTACATCATTGAAAATAGCATGGACCTCACGGGTATGGCTATCATGAGTTGAGGTCTCACTGGTTTGATTAGACGAAGGGACATGATTGGGAAAGGGTTTCTTGAATATGTGTAGGTTTTGATTGGCCAGTGCATTAGGATTATACACAGTTAACTCTCCTTTCTCGAGCATTCCTTGGACACTATTTTTGAAAGTGATGTAATTTCCATCACTATGACCCTTTATTCGATGATAGTTACAAAAGTTGTGTTCTTTATACCATGCGGGCATGGGGTGAGCAGGGTCAAAACCAATGTGTGATTTTATAGGTAGAAGGGTGATGGCCCCAACTTTGATGAGTTTTTATAAGACAGAAGAGTAAGGCTCCCCAATTGTGGTGTATTTTCGTTGTTCTCGTCTAAATTGAAAAGTCTGGATAGGTGAGAGATTAGATGAGGGGCTAGCCTAATTTGATGGATGAGCTGGGCCAGCTTTGAGTACCACTACGTTAGCAGTCCCCTTGGTCTTTGAATAGTTTTTCTGTGGTTTGGAAGAAGAAGAGGTATTATTTAACTTGAATGCCAAATTTTTATTACATAATTGGATTTTCTTCTCTTCGATGGCTCGAATCTCTAGCTTTCGTGCCATGGTGAATGCTTCGTCAAAGGTTTAGAAGGTTTGGACCTGCAGGTTCGGTGAGATATGTCTGGCACAAGCCCACGTGAAGATTTCTATGAGTTCGGTTTACGGTAGTTGGAATGTGAGTTGATTAATTAGGCTACACCAGCGAGTGACAAAATCTATGATAGATTTTTCATCATACTGACGCATGGCATATAGGTCATTCATGATAACCTTCTTAATAATATTGATGGAGAAGTGATCCAAGAAGGCTTGGGCTACCTGATTAAATGAAAATATAGAGTGTCTAGGTAACCCACTATACCAATCTAACACAGGTCCAGTCAAATACGTGGGAAAGGTCCTTAAGAGCAAAGCATTGTCATGGGTGATTAGGTAGCACCCGTGTTTGAAAGACCGTAAATGTTGTTGTGGGTCTTCCTTGCTATTGAAACGGTTGAATTTAGGCATCTCCCAATGTGTGGGGTATGGACGAATAGGAATGGATGGGTGGATAGGCTCATTACAAATCTCGTCATAGGTGAGAGTATTTCGGGAGCCAGAAACGGATGCCTCCGATGTCTGCATCTTGTCTATCATTAATTTGATTAGGTCATTGGTAGGTTGCAATAATTGGGTGCATCCTGTAGCGTAAGAGGATTGGTGTTGGGCATGTAACAAGGGTGGCATTCCAGTATATGGTGCTTCCATGTAGGTAGATTGAGAAGAAGGTAGTGAAATAGGGGGACGTACCTAAAGTGAATATGAAACAAGAGGCTGCTGATAGTATGTATATAGAGGTGGAAGGGTCATGGTGACCCTAGTGGCAATGGAGGCCAACGATTGTGGAATAGAAAGGACCACATTTTGAAAAGGGGTAGGGGTCACTGACACTGGAGGTGGTTGTGTAGCTATGGGTATATGCGAGACAATAGGGGTGGATGAGGTTGTGTTTTGGGTGCTTGTCGAAGTGGATGTGGTGGGTGCAACAGATGTAGCAGACGCCGTAGTCATAGCGGGTATAGGACCTAGCTGCGAAATGACTAGGGGTAAGGTAGATGCGGACAGCGCAGAGCCAAATGGGGCTGACGCAGGAGTGGGAATGAGAGTGTGGGGGATAGATACGGGCATGTTGTATATCAACTGACCCGAGGCATCTCGAGTGGACGAGTGTGAAAGATAAAACTGCAAGGCAGCAGGGTTCTGGTCAAGGAGTCATGCGAACTCCTCATCTCCAGTAGCGATAGTGATAGGTTGGATAGGTTCCATGGCGGGTGATAAAATGGAAGGTGGTGAAGGGATAGGTGGGAGTGGTTGACAACTGGCGTGGAATACAAGGGCGCTTGCTTGTCGACGTGTTAGTACCATGTGAATAGGCACTAACGTAGTATGACTGCTTTCTGTAAATGACACAAAAATACAGCAGTGACAGGATAGATAGGTGATGGTAGGTAAATCAGGGGAAAAATATCAGTTGGAAAATGCCATAGGCTAACCGATGTCGGTTAGGCTAATCTGACACCAATCACAGGTAACCGAGGTCGGTTACTGTGGAAAGTGAACAGCGGGTTAAAAACAAGGTATAAGGCCAAATCTAACAGGTATGCCGAATACTGATGAGATTTACCAGGTCAATGAGAATGATAATAGTGACATGGACTCTGAATAGTTGAAAAAGGTGAACAGGTGTCCTTTTGGGTAGATTAACCAAAAGGACCAGGAAGCAATGCCAATTGGGTATAACCGATGACAGTCAGAGGGTAACTGATGACGGTCGTTAGAATGACACCGGTCACTGTGCAATTCAAACATTGATGAAAGAAAAGTGGTTATGAATTAAAATATGATGTGGAATCAAACCCATAATGCTGAGAATGATGAGAATACTATCTAGGCACACTCAGATGAAGCTGGAATACACCAACTGTGATGAGGAGCGTGCAAGGAGAAACTAGAAAAATGAAGAAAGTGACCTCTCACCTCAAAATGCAAGCCAAGCAGAAACACTAAGAAAAATGTGATCCTAAGAGTGTTTTTTCTATTATTTTTGTTTAGATTATGTTATTTAAGGACTGACTCATGAACTGTAGAATAGATTTTTTTTTTGTGAGGATGGCTTCCTACGAAGAAGGAGATCTAAAAGGTGAGGTTTCAGGTATGTTATGGTGGGGGCGGGCTTCACTCTGAAGTATGACTCGACAAAGCAGCAAGATGGGGAGTACCTACAAATCCTCAAATCAGTGCGATCATTGACAGATGTTCCCAGGAAAGATGTTGTTTAAAAATATGTATTTGTTTTGAATTTGTGCAGTTTGGTAAGACTAAGAGAGAGAGAGATGTGCTTTCTATGATTCATTTGTCAACCATCAACTGGGCATGACTTCCAGCGTATGTGTTTCCCCTCAATTAATGTGAGTTAATGCAGAAAATTAGAATGAAATGCAATGATTTTTAAGCCCAAATTGAAATATGGAATTCAATGACACAAATAGATGAAGAGGGAGAGGGATGATCTTTCACTAAAATACATAAAACAAGAAGAAATGGTTCTTTTTACGCACACCATAAGAAAGGTTTCTTTCAAAGAAAATAGAAAGAAAAAGAAGGTTACCAAGAAAGAAAATTAATGTGTATGCCTTTTAGAAGGGAAACAAACACAACTTTTCCTAGGAATGAATAAAAATACAAGGAACCCCGGATGGGTCCCACCGGGCGTGCTAAAATGTTTCACCTGATTCTTAGACGTTTCTTTGAAAATAATGAAATAGATAGGGTAATGGGCATAGGAGGAATACCTATTGAAATGTCAGTTGAAAGGTTGTTGCACGCGTGTTGACTCCTGAATCCACAGCTAATCGTGAGAGCTTCCTTTTGGCTAGGAGGAACTACCTAAAATGGAACACAAGACCACCAGAAAGAGTTAAATAGTATATGCAATGAACTGCCTAGCGTGTGCTAAATCTAAGAAGTGTGATACTTCCTAGATGGCTATCAGTCCACTGTTTAAAACAATTTAATGCTAATAATAAAGTAAATCCTATTATAGTTAAAATGATTTAGGTATCTCATTTAAAACACAATAAGAAATATCAAATCTAATAGGCTAGGTTAAAATAAGATCCGAAGGTCAAGTAACTGGTTCTGGGTCTCTGCAGGTCTAACAGAGGTCTTAAGCAGGTCACTGGTGATTAAGGGTGATGCAGGAATAGGTGGGTAGGCTAATTTTCTGGGTTGTATTGGTAAATACATAAACCGATGTCGGTTAAGGGTGACCAATGCTGGTTTGGGAGAACCGATGTCGGTTACTATGGGATACCACAGAATAAGCTTTAGATCTCCCTTATGATTGCACCAAGGACTAGGCTAGTCGGAATGAGGTATTAAGTTGTTTGGATGGGATTTGGTGAGGTTTTAATAGGGATATGGAGGGGTGAGTATTAATGGAGGTCAATGGGTGGCTGGGAGAACAAAGGATGAAAATACAATGATGAAATGAGTGAACCAGAGGGGTAAAATGTTCTATGTAACACTCTGATTTTGTATGCTAACTTGGTAAATGTTTTACATACTGTTATGGCTCTTGGAATGAAAGCAAACATGTTAAGATATGTTTTGATCTTAAGAGAATGTGTTGCTAATTTGGATTCTTGCATACTATGATTTATTGCATGGGACAGCGAACACTGTACTTGTGTGTTTGCTGATGTGACGACAGATTGTCGTATAATTGCTTGCTCTTGTGCTGATTGACAGCATACCCTGAATCAATTCCATTGATCCAAGTATGCTGAGGTCCTCTTGTGTTTTCTATGTAAATTCACACTTGAACTGGACTAGGATTATTATAAACGTGCAGCGCCTGATTACAGGTGTGAACAGCTAGCACGTAGATGCCAACGACAGGGGTTCGATTTTTGAACCCTGTACTGTCGAATTCGGGACCTTGTGGGGCGAGAAACGCCTGGACACGGGTGGCCTTGGCATGTAATCGGAGGGATGGAACGTCCTGCTCTGCGTTAACGTGGGTATTAGTAAGGGGCTGGAAAGGAAGATGTTAGTGTTAGTGGTTAGTATGAATTAAAACCTAAACTAATCCTAAGTCCTAACATGCATCCTACATTACTAATCCTAAGTGGATTTTTTTTTTTTTTTTTTAAAAGGGGAAAATAAAACCTAAGGCTAAACTAAGGCCTAGGTTGAACACTTTATGCAACCTAGACTAATCCTAATCTAAAAGGGCGCGCAGACCCTTGGAAGGAGAGGATAAGGATGGAGGGGAGTATTCATTGGCATTAATTGAAAAGTCCATACGTGGACAGCGCCAGTTTTGGCGGGGCAGGTAGGAGATGGAGGTATCCATTTGGAAGCTTGGCTAAGTTCATTTGCATGGAAAAATTTAAAATTGGAGACTTGCCAACCCAAGTGGCGGTGGCGTGGAAAATAAGGAGAAAGGCAAGCCTTTATTGCATTAATGGTTTTTGGTCCTCGCGACCAGCTTGCCTTGGAAGCAGCATGAGGAAATTTTGATTCTCATTTTTGTTGATTCGAGCTTTTTGCAAAATTGCTCTGCATTTGGTTTCTTGGTCTGGTTTAGTCGAACCAGCTCTTGCATTTGACATTTTCTTGGAAGTTTTGAGGCTGTTGATCAGCCAAGAAGAAGGAAGAAAGTGCTGGGAATATTGTGTTGTCGTTGTGGAAGAAAAACGCGGCAAAACGAAGCTTTCTTCGAGTTCTGGAAAAGAGATAACAGGCATGTTAAGCCCCTCTCTTTAAAATCTTTGCTTGATTTAAATGTTTCATTAAAACAACCCTGCTCTTGGGTTGGGATTGCTTGATTGTTTTTGAGTTGATTTGGAAATGGATTTGTTGATTCTTGCCTTCTTTTTCTTGGAAAATGATAAGAAACGGCTTTGGTTGCTCGGCCTTGAATTGTGGTTGCTTAAATTTGGTTGGAATAGGAATTACCGTTGTGGTTGCTGACAGTGTTGTAGAAAGAAATAAACATTTTCTTCCTCTGTACATGTGGTATGGAATGGACAGGCTGTATAAACTATTCCTTATAGTGTAATCGTTCTCCTTGATGTTGTGCTTGGAACTGCTATTACCTGTGTAGAGAAAAATGGAATTACAGTCGTGTTTTGTTGCTATGATTTGGGTTTCCTTCCTTTCTTGCTGTCATTTTTGGAAATAACGGGGTACAGTCGTCCCCTTTGCTGTTGTGGTTAATCCGTCCTTGTAATTGATTGGTTGGAAACACTTCTTCGACGTGCGGGTTTGTTGACAGTATGGTGTATGAAATAGATGTTTTATAGGAACAGTACAGGCAGTGCGAATTGTTTTATTGTTGTGTGATTGTCTTTGTCACATGAACTTTTGAGATAAAATTGTGAACGGCTTGGCTTGTTTCTGTACTGAAGTTTCATTGAAGGAAATGAGATCTTTTGTTGCTGTATGCTGTTTGGAATTAAAAAGAATATCATTTCTTTTGAGCTTCATGGAATGGGTATTCACTGTTTAGAGTTTTATATCCTGAACCGGTAGACTGTATGGTTGTTTTCACCACTATGATAATGCTCTTGTCATATGGTCTTTCGTGATATGATGGTACAGAATGTATGAGAAGTTTAAGGTCGTTTTATACTGAAACTTCTTTTGAAAAGGAAATAATTTCTTTTCTCTCTCTGCTGTGTTGATTATTATGAATACAACATTGTTTTCTTTATAAGCACACGAATGGTCTTGGGAAAAGAAAGGATGACACGTTTGGCTGTTCATTTTCTTTCTTGCTTAAAAGGGATAAGATTTCTCTCTCCCCTTGCTATTTCGGATTATGAAGAAATGGTATCTTGTATTTTAAAGGAATGGACATTAAAATTTTATATGAATGTTCGTGAGAGTTGGAAAAAGGAATAGTTTTTCCTTCTGAACTCCTTAATGAAATATGACTCTTCTTACGGTGTAGATAAGATGGATTCGTTGTGTTTTCTTGATACTGTTCGGTCTTCTTAATCAGATTATTGACGCAATTATAAACTAGTTTTGTACTCTGTGCAATGAATGATTATAAATTCTTCTTGCTGTAACGAAGGTTGATCCCATTGCGTCTAGCAGTCGAAGTTTGACCTTCTGATATTATTTTGTTTTTACTATCTTGAGAATGCAAATGTGGCTGGAATGTTCATTGCTGTAGCTTGTTGGATTGCAGCTGTACTGGCTATGTGAGATGCTTATCAATGAGAACGTTTACGCTGTTATCTGTCTGAGTTGAGTTGTCTTGCTTAGAAAAACGTGATTGAATGTTTTTACTTCATTCTGAAAACAATGATTGTTCTTAATGAAATAGTAGAGAATGAATTCTTCTCTTTTTTTTGCTATTTGGAACTCTGAAAGTAACATTGGAGTTTACTGTGCATATGCCTCGATCTTGCTGTAGGTAACAGCAATGTACAACTTGTTATTAAGAACTATATGTGTTCAGAGGTATAAAAGATTATATGAATATACATACTCGTGTGGTTGCAAAATTGTTGTTGGTTAGCTATACAGTGTAAGAAGTAGGGAATCTTCTAGTATAGAAAATACCTAGTATACATATTGATATGGTTTGCTCCACGATAAATATAATGTCTTACTAACCTGTTTGGCATTCATATGAACTGGAAATAAATGAAATTATTCTTGCTGCCAGAAAGTGAATTCCGAGTGGATTTTGTAAGTTTCACTCTGAACTGTTATTTTGATTTGTCTTTCGTTTGGATTCCACTGTTAGGACAGTCATGTGGAAAGAAATAGAGATATGAATTAATGTTTTAGGAAAATGATCTTTCTTCTTTCGTTCGGTTAGGAACCTGGAATTCGTGAATGAAGAAAATTATAGTGCTTAGATGAGAGCTACTATATGCATTGCTGTTCGCTTTCTTGTTTGTACTTGAATGCCTTAAAATTAACATGCTTCATGAACGGAAAGGAAAGTAATGGATTTATATTCAGTTAGTTTCATCCTTTGCATTTGTTATTAATGAAAGGCGTGAAAAGGATAACTGTATGCTATATAGGCAGCAAGCTACTTGTATTCCTAACTTTACAAATATTGTAAATTGATACTTGCAATGATTATGTGGAAACGGGACAGCAGTCCCTTGGCTGATTGTGATGATGTTTTTGATAGTTCAGTTGTTATGCTGATTTCTCTTTTGTGACTTTCTAGATTGATGTTTGCTGTCGTTTCATAAAAGCAGGGTTCTTTTATTGAAACAGTTAGTTGAAGCATCTTATTTAAAGGATAAGTGCCTAATGTGCTCAGTTCATTGAACTGACCCGTGCAATTCATTTTGCAGATGGAATTTGATTAGAATGAAGACTTGGTTGTTTTCTGATGCCTCTTGATTAAATGTAAATTAAATTGTAACTGTTGCTTTTATTCCTCCTTGAGGAATTGTGAACGAAGAAAATATGTTCTTCTGTCCATGAGTTGTATGGATGCTTTGTATAAACTATACCCAATCAGCTGGATTGGCAAATGTACAAATTATGACTTGAAATATTGAATACAGTTACAAGTGTGATATTTTCAATAATTATATCAGTTTGATATTGCTGTTTAAATTGGAAATATGGTGTTATTTCCTGATTTGGAATTGTTTCATTATCCTTGGATGGATGTTGAATTGAAACTGATATTTATTCTTACTTAAATACAACCTTTAAGTTGAACAATGCAATTAATTCATACTTGGGTAAAGATGAATTTTGAATTGACATTAAAAAGGATTAAGAAGAATATGATTTTATAATCAGAGGGTATTCAGGATTAGCTTAGGAGCTAAGGAATATCAATTTAAACTGGGAGTATTTGAACTTCGTTTTCGAACCTCATTAATGATCCCGTTTGATAAAATTCAGAATAAAGGTTATTGGATATATATATCCATAACTAATGATCCTTAACTATATAACGTTGAAGGGAAATAAATGAATTCATTTCTCAAGGATTAGGCCTCGTTTGAATGACGTCTAATAATTTAATATTCTAAAATTAGTTGCAGTTGGAAACATCTTGGTTAAGTTAATAGGTTAAACTTATTATGTCCGTCGGTACGGACTGCTTAATCTAATGATTAAGAAATTAACCAAGTAAGGAAATGTAGCCCTTCGATACGAAGGAGACGATACATAACGAACTAATGGACAGTTTAGTCCCTCTTAGTTATATACAACTGCAACGGAAACGAGGATCAAGGGATCAGCGTGGATGCTGAAAATTGCTTAAACTAATAACTCGTAGCTAAGTCACTTGAGCAGGATGTGAATTCTCGATGGGAGGAATTCTACAGGACATTGGCATACGCCAGCTACAGCAAGGTGTCTTCATGAAGACGGGGTCTTCATCACGACACAATGTTGCAGCTGACATATAGCAATGCCCTCCCGAATTAAAACATTGAGAATACATAGGCTGAAAGTGTAGATTTTAGCTGGGGTGGAGTTAGGGTATGATTTGGTATACAGAGTGACTCCGGTATACTAAAGATAATCAGACACACGGAGTTGTGGGGTAACGACACCGTATGTCTGCGTATCTTTAGTTACCTGGAGTGCCTTCCTATACCCGCTCATATTATTGGTTGGAATCGAAAGTTTAAAACGGAACTTAAACGATGAGGACTGGTAGGAACCAGGAAAGACCATTCTAGATAACAGGTGAAGTGAAGTGAAGGACGTATTCCATAGATGTGTATCACATTCAGGAATATGATCATGCAAAGCATGTGAAAATATTTGGCCAAAGTATCGCAATTGCTGGTTGCGTTGTCCTTATCACTTAATTTAAGATGTAGGATGTCAGATGAATATCAGTAACAGATATTCAGATAGGCTTCTTAAATGGATCACTTCGATAACCGGGGAAGGTTATGAGAACAAGTATATAAAATATACTATGCATAAACAAACATGAAGGATCGGCTGTTGCCGAGTCATGTACATGAAGGATCGGTTGTTGCCGAGTCATGAAATGAAGGATCGTTGAAACTCCGAGCCATGAAAATGGAAGATCGGCAGTTCATCGAGTCATTTACAGCAGCATATAGAATCTGTTATGAGATTGAATGGCATTGAATGTGTGTTCCATATTGTAAATATGTGAACAGGGAACATTCGTTTTTAAAAGAAATTGTATGATCCAAACTGTGTGGTTTGGGCAGAGAACAATTATTAAATCTTGAACGTGTGTTTGAATTTTATAATTCATAACAGAGAACGTTATATAAAAAAAAAAAATTCCCTTGTTCTGGTGTTTTAAAATGGGGATGTTACATTCTACTTACTTGGAATCTGGCTTTGGATGTCTGTGAGTGAGGAATGAAGGTGTTGATAAGAGGTTGAATGTTGCATAGGCTCACCAAACATTGGGGAGCTCTTGCATGGGATGCATGTGCTCTCCTTCTTGCTGGATTAGATCAAATTTGTGTTGGGGTGAGTGCCAGATGGTTACTGGGTGAATGTTGGATGTCTGTGCAAGAGAAAATACATGATCTCCTTCTTTGCATGCGTATTCTACCTGAAACTTGTTCTCAAAAGATGTGATATTCCTCAGGAATCTACCAACCTTGAAAATAAGGTTGTTTTTTTGGTTAAAAGGTGAGTGACGGCGGTTTCAGCTTAACCGGCATCGATTAGAGTGGGATTTCCTAGGCTTACTAAACTGGGTAGATCCCCTTGATTTTTTGGGATCTCGTGTGTTGGCCCCGCGGATTAGGATGGAAGCTTCTTTCAAGCATGCGGGAATGTGGTTAGAGGGAATGTAGGCATTGATTTTTAGGATTTGGGTAAGTCTTAGTTAGTTATGACAACTTACTAAGAATAGGTCTTAGGGTGAGGTGGCTAGCTGAGGTGTCTAGGTGAGGTGGATATGTGGGCATTATCTAAATTAAGATATTTAAATAATAAATATAGTGAGGATAATGATTTCATTTAATTGTAATAATTAAATTAATATTATAGTGAGGTGAAGGGGGCCATGGCTAAGTGGATGTGTTCAAGGTATTTATTTAACGAGAGACCAAGGGGAGTGTGAGCCAATTTTGGTGTCTACAATAAGCACAAATGGCGTTATAGTCAAACCATATGGGTTTCTGCCCACGTGAATCAAAATATTTTATAGGTGGGGTGATTGTAGATGCTCATATGAGGTGATGAAGGATGTTCGTATAAGATCCAATGGAGGTTTTTGAAGAGGGGATTTCACAAATTACGGATTGATTGGGTTTGGGAGAAGAGGATGAGGGAAAAAGTGGTGCCTTATTCTTGTGATGTTTAATAGGGGTCTTGGATTCTGATTTAGGCTTGGGAGGAGGAGTGGATTAATTTGATTCAAATTTAGAGGTAATGGGGGATTTGGATGAGGGGCATCGTCCCAAAATGGACGGTCGAGGCCTTAGATAGATGATTAGACCTTTGTTTGTTTAGATTGATGTGGTTTTAAAGGAGCAAGATCCAACTTCTTGTGCAGATGAGTAAGATATTTTTGGGTAGGGGCACCAAGGTTTTAAAATTTTGCTGTGAATTTTTACCCTTGGTGGGGATGACAATGATTTCAATGGCAGGATTGTCCTTGGGAGTAGGATTAGATTATTTGAATGTAGACTTTGTTGTAGTTGTAAGGATTGAGGATGAAGATAGTTTTTGGATAACATGATTGGTGGGATGAGAAGAGGTTGTAGATTACGTGGGATTTGGTGGTGTTGGTATAGGAGTGATCATACTTGTTGGTGATGAGGATGAGATTAGGACATCAGTTTTTATTGAATCAAGGGGGGATGTTTTCTTGGTAGAGGATTTAAGGGTTGATATGGATGTAGGAGTGGATCTAGATGTCGATGTAGGTATGGATACAGTTGAGGATGTGGGTATAAAAGTGGGTGTAGATGTAGGCATGGATGTAGCATGTTGGTTGGATTTTGTTTTTGCCACCGAATACGCCCAATGGAAGTATGCAAAAATCAACAACAGTTAGGGAAATTCATCTTTGGACAGGGTGAAATTTCCTCTGCTTTGTGAGAGGGGAAGTTCCCTCGTATGATGTTATTTTTTGTATTTGTGGTGCTTTTAAATGAAAAGCACAAAAGAGAAACATAAATTGAGAAATTGGAAAATACAAAGAGAAAGCAAGAATGAATAGGAAAAGAACACAACCCCGTAGGTGCTAGGAAAGATAGAAAAATCTGAGACACAAAGTTTTCTACAAATCTTATCTTATCGAGGACACACCATTCCTTCTTGGTCATACAAGATTGCCTTACAAGGTTTGCTTGAATGAGGAAGAGGAGAACTTCTTCTATATGGAAAAATAGGAATACAATGAGCATGAAATATAGGAAGGCACAAATTCTTCTTCTCCCTCAGAATAAGTTGGTATGACAAAAAGTCCACATGCTTTGATAATCAGACACAAAGTCTGATTTACTTAGGCACCCATTCATACTATGAAGGAACAACAATGTTAATAATTTAATCACAAGCAGATTAGCAGATTTTGCAATTGAGAAATCATTAACACAGCGGTATGGAAAGTATTGTATTCATCTGTGTACACAAAGTTACAACAGCAAAATGTGCAGATAGAATAGTTTTCTCCAAAAGCATGGGATGAAAGAATGAGAGAGAGAGAGAGAGAGAGAGAGAGAGAGAGAGATCCCCTTTACAATTGCAGCCTTATATAGGCATTCTTCTCAAAGAAGCATCTTACAAAACTAATTGACCAACCTTTAACCCCAATCCCAACCTCAAGTTGACTCAACTTGAGTTAGATGTTTCATTACAATTTATAGAGTGTATAGTATTTAATTAGATTTGGTGAACAAATTAATTAAACACATTTCAACTTGATGAACACTTATATGAGGAATTAAATTCATGCTTCGTGTTGTCCCAAAACCTGCGGTTAAAGAAAACGATCCCCATGCCTCTTAATTGCTCTTTCAGCCACCAAAAAAGCTGCCATTATGAACTGTGTTCGTTTACTATGCAAAATTCTCTAGAAAATATGCATCAACTCCTGGAATTTTCTTGGCTATCTGTGCGTAGATCTCGGAACTACAATTCCTTCGAGTATTCATTTGTGCGATTTTTTTGAGAATTGCTCAAGATATGGCCATCATTATTAGGAGGAAATAAATATTTATATGAAATTCTTACCTTTACCAAGAACCATGCTTTGTTTATACTTCAGCGGTACCCCAATTAGGAAACCCTAAAGTGCCCCTCTCCATTATTTGCCCATCACTTTCCTTCACTTGGAACCACATAAAAATACTTGAGAAAAAATTTCAATATGTGTATCTCACCAATCCCCACTTTCATCACAAGTTTAAATAATTTTCCCCCATTGGTGGTTTTGTAATCAACACACCCATTCATAAAACCATGCATTTTACCCAAATTAATTAATATACACCCATAAAGGGGTTCCAAAATATTACTCTTAATGCCATTGTCACCCTTTAACTCTAAGAGTTCGAGAAGTATTTGTTTTTCGAATAGCCTTTTATTCCTACCTATTTTAGAAGGGATCTTTCCTGTACATATAAGTCCACTCCTATTTTAAAGGGGTCTTTAATACATATTTATTCCATTTTGATAGATTTCATATTTTGGAAATCGAAATTTAGAATATTGCATTATTTTCTTCTCAGCTTAATAAATACCTCATGTTCAATCTTAACAACTCCTTTTGGTTAATTTTTTCACATAACAACGTGGGTGCAATAGATGTCAATCGGTATTATAGATGGGATGTATAATGGAAGTGGGCTGGTGATTTTGAAACCTGCAACCTTAGAGTATTGATCACATGGGAAATCTGTTATTGGTACTTGAGATGTGTATGGATTTGCCAAATTTTGTAAGTAACTTGAGATGCTCACGCATAGTATGGACATGCAGAGCACACGTAAGTTTTGGTTGAAGTAGGGAACGCCTCAAGAAGATCAGTTTTATAACATATTCGATTTTTCATGTCAAAGGCTAAAAATAGGAAAATCAGTTAGAGTGCTGGCCCAAGAAAAGATAAAAGAAGGCTTCTCCTGTGGCTATAGAAAGAGCTATTTTGGGACTAAAAAGGAGATCATTAAATATCATACATGAATCATGTTAATAATAAGATTAAAGTAGAGTTTATTTATAGTTTAATCTATTATTAGCGTTAGCACTTCTTGTAAAATCATGGCACTACTTTTGTATGAACACATGACAGACATTTTTGGGGCATACAGTCTATTTTGAGATTTATGGGCTCGGTGGGAAGGGAAATGTCTTCACCCCTATATATATGTATTGTTTAGCATTGTTTTAAATACTATGACCATGCATTCAATGCACAGTTCGATGTCCATATGAGTTATGCTCGGCTCTGCATGTTCTACTCCCTTCCATGAGCAGCTCTGACTATGAGTTACTTGTTACGTATTAAGTTCATTTTACTGTAATCGACTCTTGGATGCATTTTATTGATAATTAGTGGATGGATCTCAATGGTAATTTATGTATCCGCTAAGCTAGTGGAAATAGCATGGTGTAATTGATCTTAGTAATGGTTTGACCTATTATGCTTCCTTATTACATGTGTTTCCTCATAATATTTGTAATGAACTACACTTGAATGTATGCTTAATAATGGAAATTATGAATATGCATGCTAACTTCTTGATAAGACAACACAAAGGAGGGGTCTGTTAGGCTTCGCACACTTCGAGTGAGCATTTATATTTTTCTGAATGAAGTGTCCAGCATGCCTAGGAATTGGGTATAGAAAATAAAGGCTAAAATATCTAAGGGGATTAGTTTGGTTATTTAGTGGATGATTAGGGAAGGGAATTTTGAAGACATCTAATGTTGGTTAAGAGGAGCGTTAGGATTTTCCAATAGAAGGTTCCCTTGATCGATGAGCCATTATACTAGGTATTTAAAATTATGACACATTTTGATGTCATGCCCAAACATTTGATGATGTTTACAATAATTTTCCTCACAATACTAGTTTTGGTTGTGAATCATCAATGAGGAAGATAGGAGGAAGTTTGATAAGGTGCGAAACCATCAGCTTGTCAAAAATGGAACTATAAGATTCTCCAAGGGGAGTATAGTTAGGGGTTGGTTGAGGATCCATTTGTAGAGGCTCGACATGAGATGTGGATGTAGAATAAGCTTTGATGACAATGGAATTGGACCACATTTTTGGATTTATCATTATGGGTGGACGATTTAGTGAATTTAGTTTTAGGCTTGTTGGAGTGAATCTTGGCATGTCCTTGCTCAAGGGCGCGCAACTCTAATTTATGGGCCATGATGAAGGATTCCTCAAAGATTTGGAAAGATACCAAATTTGGAGGGTGTATGACATATGTTTGGCACATGATCTAGAGAAGAGTTTGATTAAGTCAATTTAAGGAAAAGAGAAGGATGATTGATTGATAATATCATGCCACCTAACTATGAAATCAATGATTTATTCGTCATCAAATTGTTTGATGGCGTAGAGATTAGTGATAGTGATTTTGCATGTGCAATATTAATGGAAAAGTTCTCTAAGAATAACTATGCAAGTTGAGTGAATGAGAAAAGGGAATGCTAAGGAATGACATTGTACTAGTCCAAAGTGGGTTTGTCCAATGACATGGGGAAGGTGCAATGCATAAGGTCTTTATCGTGGGATATGAGATAACATGAGTGCCTAAAGGCACAAATTTATTGTTGGGGATCCTCATTGCTATTGAATTTAGAAAACTTAGGGAGGTTCTAGTGTGGAGGATAAGGATTGACAGGTATGGATGGGTTTATAGGTTCATTGCAAATTTTTCATAGGTGAATGTGCTCTTAGGACCCAAGGTAATAGCTTCTAGGTTGGCCATTCTACTTAGTAAAGTATTACATGAGGTCATTGGATGTGTGGGGATGAAGATTTGATGGATGAGGTTGTATATTATACGAAGTAGATAGATTGGGTTATGGACTAAGATTGATGTTGTTGAGGATAAGTAGGAGTTTGTGGGGATTGATAAGAGGTCATTTGAAGGCTTGTTAGGTTGTGAGATGGGATGGGGATATAATTGGATGGATTATTGTGTTTTGTTGAGAGATGGGAGGATTGATTAGGCATGTTTTGGGTGTTGGGATGTGTACATGGGGTGGTTGGGATGTTTGAATGGGTTAATTAGGAAACACGTGTCAAAAGATACTTCAGAATGGAGGTGTGATGGTTTTGAGTTGACTCTAAAGGATGCGAGGTTGTGAAATAACAAGAGTTGGCATGGACTTGAAATGTGAAGAGAGGGAGACATGTCCGTGAACATGTATTTCTTGGTTAGTGCAGGAAGTAGGTTAGATTCTTAGAGAGTTTGGGTAGGGGCGTTGATGAATAATGGTAGATGAGGGAAGTGATAGGGATAGAAAATTTAGGGATTGTATTGATGCAAGGAAGATTAGGTGGGATGGAGAACACCAATTGAGTGGATTGATGGGCTTGAGGGTCCATGGAAGAATATTCGTGATGGACAAGTTCATTTTGGGATAAATCCAAATCGTTCATGGCCTTAGGAAATAAGACAGACAATTGGAAAGTAAGAACTTTGGTGGATTCTAAATGTGGTGGATAAGCATAAAGTTATTGTAGAGGGGTTCCATAAATGGGGAGATTGGTGGATTTACGAGTAATATAATCATGAAGAGCGACGGGGTTGGCATCAAGGAGTTTATGACACTTCGCATCCACGAGGAATAGTGGGAGGTCCAAATACTCCTAAAGAAAGTGGTAGAATACGGTGTAGGTGGTCTAGAGGGAATGGAATGGTGATAGAAAAAGTATTGGTTTCAAGATAGGGATTGGTTTAGGATGACATGGGTCTCATGAGAAGGGACCGTAGAAATAATGGGTTGGGAGACCAAAGAAGAAGTAATCAAAATTCCTAGAAGATTCTAGAATAAGGGTGGATGTTTGTTGTGAAATATTGTTTGAGATGGGAATGTTTTTGGAAGAGGTAGATTGTTCCATTTTTTTGACTTAAGAATGAGTAATAACGGGCATGAAATATATAAACAAAAAATTATGTAGTTTATTAATATGACAAGCAAATCAAGTGGCAAATTTTTGATTATCTTGTTTGTTTAGAAAATTTTGAAGAAGTAAAAGAGGCTCAAAGGGAACCTAAAAATGTGGCCAACCTAAGGATGGTTTTAGGCTGTTTAGGGATGGAAGTCCTCAATATACCCAAAGGTACATGAGGGAAAAATATTGTGATGACTAGCCATTACATGGCTTGGAATTGGGTCCTACCCTTGCACTTCATGCACCTTAACGATAAGGGTGTTGGGGGTACTTAGTTGGTATACCAATAGTCAAAAAAATTGTTTACACAGACTAGAACACCTTGGCTGATTCATTTTTGGGTGATAAAATCCCAATAGATCCACCTTTGAGGAAATGTTTAGATCTATTAATTTGTTTGTGTGGTTTGGTTGTGTGTGAGGAAGTGTGAAGGAAAAAGAGTACCACCTACTTAAACTATGTGATCAAGAAAGAATAAAGATGTGTTATTTTTAGATCCCAAAACCAAATGTGATATTTAATGAGAATAGAAAAACAAAAGATGGGGAAATAATGAAAAAGGAGAAAATAAGGACAAAAAGGATAATACATGGATAACATGTTTTTTCCTTTTTCCTAAATTATACACACGCGTTGTTGAGCAAAATAAGAAAACACACCCAGCATGCAAGTAAGAAACTCCAACCTGCAAGGTTAGTAGAAAGAAGGAAATAGAATATAGAATTAGAAAATGAAAATAAACAAAGAACTTCCCGAAGAAGATAGGTAAGTCCCATCGAGCATGCTAGAAATTTTTACAAATTTTCCCACTCCTATTTCAAAATAATGAAGTGGTGTGCAAGAAAACAAAAAAATCCAAAATATGGGAGGGTATAAGGCTATCTCCTGATGTGTGATGATGATGAGGATGAAATACACGGGAGTAAAGATCCTCTTCGCAACAAGCTTGATAACATTGCACAATAAAGATACAAGCTAGACAAGAAAAATATTAGTAGATAAATTAGTGGGTTGTCTGACAAAGTTATTCCTAATAAGTGATACACTTCCTAGGGAGGATGTCAACCCACGTTTGATTACAAGATTTATAATTGAAGATAAAATATGGATAACATGCAATAATATATAAGAACATAGATCACAGATATGCAAAGATAAGATAAGATAAATAACGCAGATGATGATAAAATTAGGATACATGAAATCAAACCTGATCAAGTCGATGGTGACCCGAGACTGACATAGGCAGTCAAAGGTGACTACAGAAGGACAAATCAAAAGATATGTAGAAAACAAATCCAGGGAGTTGATTATTGGATGCTTGAGATGTCCTGAATCTGATGTATAGAACATGATAGGAAATAGAAAGGATGCAAGAAACATAGACAAATATGATGATAAAATAATGAATGTAGACTAGGTTGACTGATGACTGGGGGCATATATCTGGGATAGTTGATAGTGACCAGGGGCCAAAAAGTGAGATTCGGGTTGTCATATAGTAGATCACAAAAATAGAGAGATCTAGGTGTTGAGGAGGTTGGAAAATAGATGACATATGAGGTAGAATATGGGAAACATAGTTAATGTAGATTAGGTTGATGGAAACCATGGGCTAGATCAATGGCGACATGGGGAGGATGGATTAGGGTTTAATGAAGCTAAATGGATGGAATATGGGATATGAAGAAGAATTAGTGATGACAGATATGATGGCAGATCTTCAAGATGAACAACAGGTCTGAAAATTTGATGAAAATAATGGTGAAACAATGGTAGGGCTCCAAGTAAACAATAAACTTTAGATCTCCAAAGATGACATGTAAGGCCTCCAAGATGACTCCAAGTTGTTTATTTCAGCTCACAAGAAGAGAAGGAAACAAGAGAAGCTCACAAGAAGTTGGAAAATGTCCAAAATTTCATCCTCTTAAGGAGGGGGTAGTGTATACTTATAGAGTCCAAAGACTCTTATGGGTCCTTTTTGACTGTGGATAGACCATTGATTTGGGTGGTGGATATGATGCACAACTCGAATACAAGAGGTCCTAATAGAGGTTAAATTAGGGTTTTTGATTTGTTTAGGGGGGTTAAGGTTACATATGGATAATAAAAGGTGGTTGGAGGGTGGAAAGGCATTAAATGAGGGTAGATAAGAGTCTAGGGATCATAAATGAGGTGTTTTAGGGATGTGATTAGGATAATAGATGTTTTTAGGTATGATAAAATATGATTAGGGGTGAGTTAGAAGAGATAAAATTAATGATGGGATTAGGATAGGAAAATAAGTGAATTAGATGAACAAATGTGTGTTTAGGAGGGAAATAGGAATTCGAATAGGAAGAGGGGTGTGAATGTACAAGATGACAACGAAGGGGATTGAATCCGAGATGGGGTACAAGCATACCAAGATTTGGTATCTACAATTATATCTCTTCATACAATGGGGAGAAGGGGCCAACAACTTCACATAACAAATAAGACATTGACATATCATAAGCTGGCATCGTGAGATGTTCAATGAGGAATCAGTATTCATTTCTTTTGCGTGGAAAGTTAATAGAGAACTGATTATAGTCATATCATCTCAAACCTATTTTGTATATGTGGGATGTGCTGAAAAGTGATTTGGACAAAATATTCTTTGAGACTATCCACTATACGTTTATAAGGTATAAACTTCTCATCTTTGACATTGTATTCATCATTAACCTACTGAACTATGAGTTGAAAATCACCAATGATCTCAACGTGTTGGATATTCCATTTGATGGTGATTTTAAGACCAGCTATGAGAGCCTCATATTCTACCATGTTATTGGTACAAGGTAAACCAATCCTAAAGGCGCTCGAAATAACATCACCAATAGGGGTGCTAAGGATAACTCCTACACCCGAACCATTAAATGTGAAAGATCCATCAAAGCAGATTCTCCATGTAGTGGATTCCTCGACAAACATGGCATTCGCATCAAGTAACTCGAGGTTTAAAGGTTATGTGCCCAGTAAAGATGTTTCTACTAGTTGACCAGTAATACCTTCCCTTTAATAACTTTCTTATTGACGTACTCTATGTCGAACTCACTGAAAATGATCAAGTTAGCCATCGTCCCAATAAGGGAAGATTTAGATAGAAGATACTTAAGTGGGTCAACTTTGGATATGAGCTTGTTTTTGTTCTTCAAGAGATAATGCCTAAGCTTTTGAAAAGAAAAGACTACGGCTAAACAAACTTTTTCAATTTAGGGGTAGTAAAGCTCATAGGAAATCAAAATATGGCCAAGGTAATAGACAAAATTATCTTTGGTAGTTTGATCATGTTGGGCTAAGAGAACGCCTACAGCAAATTCATTATCTGAAATGTACAGAAGGGGTTCTCCAAGAGTACGAAGGACTAACATAGGTGGCTTAGACAAATATTGCTTTATATGGTCAAAGGTTTGTTGACATTCTCGACCCCATTGAAAGGTGGCATCCTTTTTAAAGAGATGGGTGAAAGGTTGGCATTTGTCTCCAAGTTGGGAAATGAATCTTTAAATAGCTTAGATTTTTCCTTGTAAGCTACAGAGATGTTTGAGGTTCTTACAAGGAGGCATTTCTAGAAAGTCGTAACTTTGGTGGGATCAACCTCAATTCTTCTAAAGGCAATAAACCCCGGTAACTTGCCTAATGTAACATCAAATACACATTTCTTAGGGTTCAATCTAACTTTGTATTCTTAGATCCTTTAAAAGATGTGGTGTGGCATGATGGGATGCTCTTCTTTGTTTTTTTAATTTCCCATAATATCATCCACATAGTCTTCCACAATGTCATGTAACATGTCATGGACTATGACTATCATTGTTCATTGATATGTGGCTCTAGCATTTTTAAGGTTGAAGGTCATGCCTGATAGCAGAAGGTACCCCATAGAGTTGTAAAAGCGGTTTTAATCTAAATTTATTCAGAAAAGTCGTCCATAAGAGAGAACAGTTCATGACCTGCAGCGGAATCCACAATCATATCAATGTTCGGGAGAGGAAAGTCATATTTAGGACATGCTTTGTTTATATCCCTAAAATATGTGCAAATCTTCACTCCTACAAGCTTCTTGTGAATAAGGACTACACTCAATATCCATTCTGAATAATCAATTGGTCTAATAAAACCCACTCTTAAAAGCTTTCGAATTCCTCTTTGAAAAGGAGCACTATTTGTGGGTGCATTATATCGAGCTTTTGCTTGACTAGTTTGGTCGATTTGTGGACGACCAAGATATACAACACTAATGAAGGATCTAATCCTAGCATATTCTACATAGAACCACGCAAAAACATCTGAAAATTCTTGTAGAAGGGACGCAAAGTTCTTCTCGCAAGGAGTAAGCGAAGCCCCAAGTTTTACAATTTTAGGATGTTCCTTTGTACCAATATTAATGTCAATAGTCTCTTCAACCAATAATTTAGAACCATCCATTTACATAAGATCAGGGAGGATATTGAATTCTTCAATTGGTGTTTCAACGAGATTTTCAACAAAATGGTCACTTTTACACTTAATATGTAAGATGTGCTTGGTGTAGCACATATAAATGTGATATGTACTAAATGGCTGTCATAATTGTATATGAACCTATAAGATGAACTTGGACCAAATCCATGCAAATCTAATATAAAACCTATAATATGAAATCATGAACCTTCCCGAGTCTTTGTAAATCTGATATGCAACCTTTAATTTGTAATGATGAGCCATCCCAAGTCCATGTACATCTAATATGAAACATGTAATTTGTAATAATAAACAATCCCAAGTTCATGCAAATATGAGTGAACTTGTAATCTGGATTGGGTATTTGTATGCAACTGGGGTGAAATTCTATCACCCTATAACAATTCGGTCATGATCTATGTGAATTTTGGAAGAGCCCACAATATGCCCCCGGATCACCTAGCTCAATAGGGAGTCTTAGAAGCTTAATTGAGACGATGCATTTGTTTGCAAATGAACAGGTACTAAATTTAGGGTGGCTAGCAAGAGGAAGGGCATTAGCTTGAATAATTCAATTCCTCCATAAGCTAAAGTTGGGGATAGTCGTCCATGTCAAAGGGAATGGTGGTGCCATTTTATAAGAGGAGCCATTTCCTACCACGCCACCCAATTACCACTGAGAGGAAAAGACCCTAAAAAATTAAAAACCAGAGTGTTAATAATGTTATCCTCCTAATGGCCTACAAGTGTTTATGATTGGGAAATCTAACATATTAATCAACTTGTTTGCTAGGGTGAGAAATTTACATAGCCAAATTTTCACCTTTTATTGAATTTTGTTGAGCACCTACCACAAATGTCACTAGGTGATAAGTGGATACCAAATGGAATCCCCATGTAACACATAATTATCCCATGGGGTTGATGTTCCAAGCAGGGGTATCCAAGCAAGTTTAGGAGCACCGTTGACGAACACGACTTCAATTTTTTGATCACGCAACTTACACCCAGATATGTCACCATAAACATCAATTATCACTTGGGCATCAGCAATCTCTTGCTCAATGTTATTCAAAAAGAGTAAGGAATCATCCAGAAAATGAGACTAAAGAGCGTACGCAAACTGTGGCAGGGAAATTCCTTTCACATCTTAATAGTGAATTCGTTGAAGCATATAGCAAAGAGACTCATCAACTACACCATACAAAATGGGACAAGTGGGAACATCTGATATTGCAGTGCCACACTGCGATTATAAGTTTCCTCCACAAAGTGATAAGGATCCCTCTTCGTAACTTCCTAAGTAAATACCAGTTTTCGGCTATTTATTTAAACCTCAAAACCTGTAAAAGTAAAATGCTTGAAACAACAATAAACATGCCCGTTGGCTTCAGCACAAATACAGATTGTACATTAAATCAAACAAGGTTTCTGTGAAATCAGTGTTGAAAATTGTAATAAATATCTCAACATTTCAGTTCAGAACCTTTTCAACGAATATGTTTTCTCCTGATGATTTGACCCAAATCATTGAGATATTCATTTCAATTTCAAACATAAGTTTTCCGGAAGCCTCTTTGTTTTTATGCAGTAGATATTTGTGGGAATATATTCGGGTCAAAACTTTCAACGCATATGCTTTTCTAATGATGGGGCAAAGGTTTTGACCCTAAACGAGGCATTTGTTTCAATTTTGAAGACAGGTTTTACGGAAGCCTTGTTTGATTTAATGTGATGGACTGTGGAAGCTTATGGCATTCTACCTACTACGTCCCCATTAACAAATCATTATGAGAATGGGATAGAATAGTGCCTGGAAATAATCTACAGTCTCAAATTTTTATGTCTATAAACACAACACATTAGAAGCCTTGTTAGAAGCATAGAAGCCTTGTTAGAAGCTACTGATTGAATAAAGCAATTAATTCAAACAGCATACAGGAAAGCTCCAAGAACCTGTGAAGACCAACAACACGCACAAAATACAATACTCACCCTTGAGATAACAATATACATCCATAAAGTTTTGTATGTCTACCATGCCTTGCAGTGAGCAATTCTGAAGGAGCTTGTGAAGAGAATTACAAACCGAGATAGGCATCATTCTGGACTAAGCTAACAGCCAATGTCGATGACTTGCTTGCAGAAAACAACCAAACATACATAGAGACAACTAGCCATATGTAGCAGAAAACAAGTCTCTTTCAATTGCATGAGTATATACCTTAACATGAGACACACAAGAACCACAACTTCATAGTTACGTACATCCTAAAATGGGGAATGCAGGAAAGATAACAACTTCAAAATAGAAAAATGTAGAATGCACGTCAAAATGTCAAAATATAAACATCAAAATGTAGAATGGGTTTATATTAGCTATCAGTGAAAAGGAAAAGCGTAGGGAAAGAAAACTTCAAGCCTCTCCCAAATACCGCTTTCTTTAGCAGTATCTAAATACACTCAGAAAGCCCCTTGTTGCTTAGCATACAGCTGCATAGGGACTGTACAGTAAAGTATTTTAATTACAAAGTTACAAGATCCTTAACTGTACAATTATTCTTATAACATTGCACTAAATGTCATTCTCACTCTTCCATTTCCATGGAAATGCATGGCAAACAGCAAAATGTCTACCAGCTGCACCATCCTACTATTTCACAAATGAAATCCTGTGTACAAGAATACTCTCCAGTGAATATGTGAAAGCCTCCTTTGATATGCTGTACAAAACTGAGTTACTTTTAGCAAAAAGTTCCTCCAAACCCCAATTGTCAGTAAGACCACTGCACTTGAATCACTCTTTCTTTAATATACAGAACTAAAAGTATTTCCACGGTCCTCAAAGGCCACCAGAGGATTAAGCAAGAGCAGGCACAATGCAATGTTTCTCTGCACTTGAACAGACGAAACCTTCCACCCGCACTGAGGGAATTGCTCCAAATGATGCACCACAAGAGGATTTCTGTGTCAAACTGACAGAGGGTGACGGTATATCTTTCCGAACAAACTTTACATCGTTAATCAGTGGATTGTGAGAGCGAACGGGAGGTGAGCCACAAAAGTATGGAAGAGATCCATTTGAATCTCCGTATCCCCTCTGCAGGATTAGATTACCAAAAGATTAGATTGAATGCATCAAAAAAACATGCTCCCTAAAAGCATCGAAGAAATAATTGAAAAAATGCATTGAGTTATAAAACTCCAGAAAATGAAAGAATTGCTTTACCTTCCTTAAAAAAATGTCTAAAATCTCACAACCCGCTTCTCCTTCATCTTGAAGGGTCGAGTAACTGCAAGAAATACATTTATTTGGGTCAGACGCTATGGAAACAAAAGAAACCCTCGGTATATGATACATATTTCATGACAAATATGTCATACAAAAAAACTCTGCTATCAAACAGATAACCCAAAGCAGACTGTTAGAGGGGGAATATTAAGCTGATGTAATGAATTTTTAATAGCTCATGATATGCTTTTGGATATAAATCTAAAATCCAAAGCAGACTGAGATATCAAGAAAATTAAACTGACATAATGAATTTTTAGAAAATCATGATATGCTGTTGGATATGAATTTAAAGTGCTGTGATATTTAATAACTGTTTTAATGTTAATCTATCAACTACAATCTCTCAAGAAAGGGATATACAGACCAAAAACAGAGCAAAGGAATGATAATCATTCAACAAGCACAAGTTTTATGCTACATTCCACTGCTCAACAACTCAACAATACTGTGTATCACAACATAGACCATAACTACTTCCACATACAAACATTAGACAGTAATCACAAAAGGATGTACGGCAGAAAAAAACTACCAGAGTGCATAAACTATAACTGCTCCTAAAACATACAGCTAGCCAACAAGATTGCCTTAACCAAGCACCCATTAAATAATGAGCAGGATTTGAAAAACTGTAAAAATGTTAATAGATAATCACGAGAGAGCACAATGTAATGTCCCTCTTTCTCGAATAATTTTATTGAAGACCTTTGGCCCTTTTTGTCTACCCAACAGCCAAAGGGTGAGCTCTAAGGTGACTTGAGTTTTATTAATTTTATTATATTGTGCTAAAGTTAAAACATAACATTATGAAAGCATATATAATAAATTAATAAACTTAACATTAAAAATAAAACTTAGGAAAGTGCATTCAAAATAAAAGCACTTAATTAAAATGTACTTCTTAAGGGGAAATGCCACTAGCTCAAGGGAATTAAAAAATTAGAAAAGTGTGTCAAAAAAAATTAGAAAAGTGTGTCAAAGCTTCCCATTAAAAAATGTGTCTTGGCTTATGGGAGTGCAATGGAGGGAAAGAAGCTCATTGGATGTGATGGAGGTCATCTTGGGTCCCGTTTCCAAAAAAAAAAGAAATCGACCTACTAGAGGGCATTCCAGATTCATTTGATATTTCACTCTTGCATTGGAAGCTTTGAGTTTTTTTGCAAATAAATCCAAGGACAAAAAACCCTTAAGATTCATCACTCTTGTGGACGAAAACCCCAAGAGCATTGGGAGGGATTTCTATTCAGGGAATTCCATTGATCTTCGCAGATTTTTATTCCAGCAGTGTGTGTTGAAGAATAAATTTGCAGCAGCAGTTATCAGTTGTTCCCGTGTTAGGCAACTCACTTTTTTGGATATTCTATGCTATTTCAGCAGGTGTTTCTAGACTTAATTTGTATGTCGCCTATTGTACTGCTGTTTTTGGATCTAGAGGAATAAATTTCAGAGTTTTCTAGAAGGTTTCAAGAGGTATTTGCAATCAGCTTTTTATGCAGATTTCTGAACTATTTGCAGTCATTATTTACCTCAAAAAAATCAGATTTAATACATATTTGGGCTGCTAAAAATTTAGTAATCAATTTTTGATAGAAATAAATTTATTTGAGTAATGTTTGTGGATGCTTTTCCAATAAACCCTAGTCGCCATTTCCAGTAAATTATTGCAGCAGTCTCAGCTGGGTATTGCATGGTTTATTTTATCATTTTTCTAAGGAAAAATTCAGGTTCAGTGGTAGGGTTCTTTCATACAAGGGCAAACATGTATAAGGGCAAAGGCAGAAAACTCAATTACCACTAAGTTACAAACAAATAGAACACCTTGCATAATCCCTACATATATAGCTAGCTGCCAAGGTCACCTCAACATGACCATTGAGTAATAGGCATAGATCAATTTTTGTAGACATGAATACAATCTACACCCATGTAAAACAGCAGACAGACGTCACAAAGACAAATGTGCATGAACCTTAAGTGCTGCAAAAATTTAACACTCCTTACACTTACAACAGAAGAATTTAGAAGAATCCCCAATGCACACAGAACAAAATGGCAGCAAATTTGTTTTAGTACTGGCCAAATATTTATTATTTACAATACCACACCTACCAAGTAACAAAACTGTGACAGCAGAAATGGATTACAGAAGCAAACACACAAAAACAATTATGACCACCCAGCATGCTTTCCTTTAGCCCCAATAACTCACGACATGGACATGGAGCAAAATCCCACAATATGAGATCAACAGAAACATAATTACTATATCCAAAGGCGGGGCACTCCATCGTAATTTCCAGGAATTATTCCAGCATATAAACATGAACCAATAAAAACAAACACAAAACCATTTACACTGCATAGTTAACACTGTTTACCTGTGTGGCTATTCAAAAAGGTTTACTTAAACCTAGACCTCTCCAAACCATACAAACAGAAAGCACTCTTCCACATACATGATAAATATTAAATTCTACGTTGCCGAAATGGCACCCTAGGGCTGTGGGAGCGGCAGCGGGAGCGGGCAGGGAGCGGCGAGGGGCCTGCAGAAACGGCCGGGTACATCACAGGCCGTACCCAGCCATTTCTGCAGGCCCCTAGCTGCTCCCTACCCGCTCCCGCCGCCAAAAACGGTTTTTTTAATTTGTTTTTTTTCATGTTTTAAAAGCCCAATAGGCAATAACATAAAAAAATTAAATATATTATTCTACAGAAGGTATAGTTTAAATTTAATATATCATTACAGCAGAAATTAAAGTTTTCACAGCACCATTATTCTACAGAAGGTATATTTTAAATTTAATATATCATTACAGCAGAAATTACAGTTTTCACAGCACCATTATTCTACAAGGTATATTTTAAATTTAATATATCATCACAGCAGAAATTGCAGTTTTCGCAGCACCATTATTCTACAAGGTATATTTTAAATTTAATATATCATTACAGCAGAAATTGCAGTTTTCGCAGCACCATTATTCTACAGAAGGTACCAAGTACAAGCCATCATAAACATGGATAAAAATAGCATGTATGAGATAAATCATAAATGTAATAAACACCTCAACTAGATATGGTAAAGACAATTAAAATTATGAATGTATGAGTAGTTTGTTGTGGCTATTTAGCTTGTTTTGTTTTTCATATGCATAATGTGGTTAATTCTAATTTAGAAGACTGAAATTTTTTATTTTTTTATTTTTTTGTACCGCTGTATCCTACACCGTATCCGAGCCCAAAAAAAATTTTGCCATTTCCGCGTATCAGATACTCTGTACCCGCTCCCATATCCAAAACATATCAGCTACTTAGTATTAAATAATAAACTAAAACCAAACTATTTCACAATAGGTACACAATTGAGCATCAAGCACAAAGAATAAAATTTGGTCTTCACCTTTGAGGCCTGCAACAATTTTTCACTCCATCTGCAAAAGAATCCACGATCGGGACTCGTCGAGGTTCAGGACAGATAACTTGCTTCTGGCTAGCATCCTTGTGGATGCCACTCCTTTGTCTTCTTCTTGCATTTCTGTCTATATGACATTCTAGCATATTGGGTGTAGATATCTGTTGCATGCCACCAAAATTTCTTGCCCAGCTTTCCATGCTGATAATAAATGTTAATGTTACTGCCCAAAGCTCTAATATGCAAATCACACCAAGTTATCTGCCACAAGACAAGTAAAAAATCAACATCCAGTGAGTTAATCAAAAGCAGAATAAAGGATAAAGAATATATCTGCATAACAAACAAAGAAAAGTATCAACCATCAACTTCAAAAAACAGAACACCAGAAAAACAGCTGAGTCGAGAGAACATAAGCTTGCAGGAAAAAGAAAATATAACTAATAAAAAAACAACCAGAACTGTGATTAAACTTCCAACTCCAATCACCATTGTCCAAATTCTTACTACCATCATGCAAAGCAACACATTTGAACACAGTGAATTGAATTTGTCAACCATGTCAACTGCTTCTGGGCAAGATATACTAGCAGTTGCTCCTCCAGGGGGAGCAAGCATACACGATGATTTCAGCGGGGGCAGATGTCACAGTAACAGGGTTTTTTTTTTAATTTCTTTGTTTCTGTGTGTGTATGACCCTCAATAGGAATTATGAATGTTAATTGTGTATGGCGAATGTTGATTCCCCAAGGTCTGAACTGGTTTTATAAATATTATTTTCGAAAATAGTAACCGTATTCATTACTCAGTTTCTTGGACATTTGTTGTTTGCAGATGTGGGACGGTTCCTCCTGCAATTGGGCATCTTACCTAACATTCTGAGCTTACAGAAAATCAAACTGGCACAAAATGTCTTTTCAACAAATGTTGGCAAGTACAAATTTAGATTTTCCTATGGATATTAGTTAGAAAACTATTTTTTTTTGGCTCTGTATCAGCTTATTAAATTGCCCCTGGAACAGACTTCCAAGGGATGAACTGCAAAAGCACAACATTGAGTATTTGTTGGCATAATGGCTGGCATTGTAAGAGCTAATTAACAACAATAACAACATAATAATTAATAGAATTGAAAATGCTCCAACTATGCCATTAAAATGCTTCTGGAATGTAACATTAAGTGCTAAACTTGTAATCTCGTGTAGTAAAAGCTCCATTTCATTTGTGTGAATATCTTTCTGAACAGATGCATTATTGTCATTTTAAATATTAATGTTATTCCAAAAATCTGGATCAATTGGGAAGTGCTGAATTAATTTAGTTTTTTGCAATATAACAATTCTTATGACAGTAATAATCATGATAATAGTAGTAAAATGTGTCCAAGTGTTGTTGTGTAATAGTAATTGGAGGCTCTTTTAAGAGGTTAACCCAAATTTACATTTTTAATCCTCTAATCACAATAGCGCAATCAATAAATGCAGTAGACAAGTAGTGAGGTTGCGGTATATCAAATTTGTGGTACACCTCTGACGTTTTCCTTCGATCAAATTTAAAATGTCCTCTTTGTACAGTAAAAAAAGGATTTACTTTGTAATTTGTCTTTTCCTATGATGATGGTTCAAATTCACATAATTGTAAATATATGGAAAAGTCCCTCATATATTTCTTTTCTTCAAAATCTTAGAAGCTCATTTCTTCAAATGTTTTTTTCTCATTTTGTAATGAAATTTATTCGGCTGCTTTCACTAGAACAAAATCTTTTATATCAACTCTTCTAACATATTTCAAAGGCTTTCTCAAGTTTACTCTTAACCTTCTCAAATTGTCCAGTGAGTAATCAATCCTAGCAGCGAGGTAGAAATATTGACATGTTGATGGCACGAGTTAAAGCCCTGTTGGGCATGCTTGTAGTGCTGAAGTTGAAGTGTTAAAGTAAGCCCCACATACAAGACATTAGGAATAAATTCAAGTAGTTTTCAGTATAATAAGAACCGTAGGATGTGGCTTCTAAGCCAAAATGTCCAAACTTTAGAGTGCAAATTGCATTCCATGTGACTAGTTACCGAGAAGAGAGTGTTACAATTTACCTACAGGAAAAACAGAGATATTCGCTTAAACTCATTTTCGCTTGCCACAAGAAGTCGGCCATTACAAGACGGCCCAACAAGTAGCAATAAGTTGAAAACAGACTTCTTAGAATAAATAAAAAGTTGTTCTAAGACACTTCTAAGGAGAGAACACTCGATAGTTACTTCAAAATAGACTTTTTACTTTGATCTGCGGATAACTATTCAATATTTGAGAGAATTCTGTGCAGGAAAATAATAAAGCAGCCCTACATTTACTTCCAATCCATCTTCGTCTGTAAAATGGGCCTCATCTTCATGTTAAAACTCCACCAAACTCCCGGGCGTAATGAAAAATGAGTTTGAACTCCATTCGGTATTCTTCTTCTGACTGAGGGACGGGTCAAACCCACGATTATCTAGAAAATTAAAAATAACACTATTCCAATATATATCCAAATCTATAAACCATCTTTATTTTTTGTACAGAAATAACCCTAATCTAAAATATCTATGTTCCCTAAAATTACCAGCAATTCCCTGTGATGCAAAATAGCATTTACTACCAATCTACATTGCGGGTATGAAAAACTACTGGAATGTTTATTCGGTGAAATTTACACAATTCCAAGCAAATAAAGTGCTTTATGATAGCGATCTGTGAAGAATAAGAAAACAATATATATACACACAAATTAAAGCTTCCAATATATGGATGCACTTATGAGAACAGAAAACACCCAGTAAACGCTAACGGCACCTCATTTCGACAAACGGAAAAGTATTTTGCTAGATGAAATTTGGACTCACCAACTTTTTTATGCTTAGACTTGGACAGGCAAACACGGAAATAAACAACAGCCACCCGCGCAGCACCGCAACAGGACCCAATGAAAGCAAAAAGAAAAACCAACAGCTGGCCGTGGCTCCATGGAAGTGAACACCGCCCACCCACACAGAGCCGCACCAGCACCCAATGAGAGCAAAAAAAAAGGAAACAACACAGACATGTAAAAAATGGAACAGGACAGGGTTGGCAAAGAAGGATGACGAAAAAACAGGGCAGCACCTCCCAGTAGAAGACGCCTACAGCATAATAAAATCTAAGATACCAATGTGACAGGGCCTAGGGCACAGAAACTGGTACAAAACATTTCTGGTACAGATACATACAGGAAACACCTTGGGTACAGAGGTGGCAGGTCCAGTATAGCCAAATACTTCTGAAGACATATCTGGCCGTACCCTACTTCCCACTCCCACATATCCAAAGCATTTCCGAGCCTTATCCAAGGCAAAACACAGTTTTTTTGTTGTTATTTTAATATTTTTCAACATTTTAATCATTAAGTGAAAAAATATAACATATAAAAGACAAAAGGAACCCTAAAAAAAGGAAAAGAAATGCATAAAAGTGACATCACTTACCTCTCATTACCTCATCACATACTAAACTCTCTAAGCTCTCATTGCTCATTTTGTTGGCTTTAACAAATTATGAGTATTTTGTGGTTATTTAGCTTTTTTTGTATGCATAATATGTGGTTAATTCCTATTTATCAGGCTGGAATTTATATATTTTATAATTTGTATATACTTTTTGTATGGCCGTATCCAAAGCCATATCTAGGGCCAAAAATGTTTTGGCTTTATCCGCATATCGGATACGTCATACCCATATCCTAAGTTGCCGCATTCGAATTTGTGTTCGAATTCGCCGAAGATAAAATTTGTTAAAAATTCACTGCTAACAAAAATTGGCAATAAAATTCGTGATTAAATTCAGCTATAAGAAAAATACTTTCAAGGTAAATATTACAAAAAATTATCGTATATTGAAATATATATTTTTTAAACGTATAAAATCAGTGTTTATTTTTAATGTTTTATAAACTATAACACTTTATTAAGGTTATTGGTGTATAAAAACATTAAATTTATAAGATAATAAATTATTTTAGAATATATTGAAATTATTAGAAAAATAAACTATAACAAATTATATAAATCCGTAAAGTTATAAATATAACTTATTAGAAAAATAAAATATTACAAATTAACAATTTATGAAACTTATACAATCAGAAAAATGAAGATATTATTAAAATAATAAATATATAATTTTATAAAATAAATAAAAACAATAACAAACATTAAAAAGAATTTTAGAAAGGGGCTAACTTTATAAAATAAAAAATAAATACAATAACAAACATTAAAAAGAATTTGACACCCACGAAAGGGGCTAACTTTATAAAATAAAATAAAAACAATAATAAACATTAAAAATAATTTGAAACCCACAAAGGGTCTTCATTCCTTCACACGGTCACAGGTCCTGCGAATTACTTTCACAACTCAGGCCATTCACGCAAGGCAGAGGTTTCCATTCACGCATGGCACAGGTCACACGGCATAGGATTGTCTGCACGCAGCTGTAGCTTATTTTCATCTTGGTGACTGTTTTCCGTTTCTGGAGGCTTCACAACTTCACGGCAAAGGTTTACACTGCCATTAAAATTCCACAAACGCTCAAAAAAGCTTCCAAGTTTCACCATTTAATTTTCACAAATCTCAACGATTTTTTTGCTGCAGCTACAGATTCGGCAATTTTCAAATTTATTGGATTATATTGGGCAAATGCGGCAACATAGCCCATATCCATATCCAAAACATATCAGTAACTTAGAATAAAATGTACACAAAAATATGAAAAATGCAATATTCAATTTTGAGGTATGCTGCCTCACTCTTGTTATTTAAGAGAATACTTTTTGTGGAGAATGATTTTACAGATTTTCGAAGCAAAACATCCAACCAATAAATTTTCCAATACATTTAACAGTAAGTCCTGTGTTCTAGGAAGCCAGGTACACCTGTACAGGCTCTGGAAATGGGTCCGGCTGGCACCCAGTATGTGTATGTGCCAAAATACACAAGGAAACATTTTGGAGAGTACCTGGGCGTGTCAATGACATATTTTTGAGAGTACTTGGGCGTGTCGCATGACATACTTGGGAAATGTTACACATACCTGTGACAAATTTGCCACATACCCACAATCTAAAAGGTAGGTTGCCAGGAAAAAGGTACGGGTACGGGTTCAAAATGCAAAAACGGTTTCAAAGCAAACATCCAACCAATAAATTTTCCAATACATTTAACAGTAGATCCTGTTTTCTAGGAAGCCAGATACACCTGTACAGGCTCTGGAAATGGATCCGGCAGGCACCCAGTATTGGTATGTACCAAAATACGCAAGGAAACATTTTGGAGAGTACCTGGAGGCTGGGTGTGTCAAATGAGATATTTTTTAGAGTACCTGGATGTGTCAAATGAGATATTTTTGAGAGTACCTGGGTGTGTCGAATGACATATTTGGGTACCATTACACATACCTGTGACAACTTTGCCACATACACACAATACAAAAGGTAGGTTGCCAGGAAAAAGGTACAGGTACGGGTTCAAAATGCGAAAATGGCAATTTTCAAAAAACACTTGGGTACGAAACAGTACCAAAACAGCAAAGAAACATCCGTACAATACATTATTAAAAAATATAAATATATATAAAAAATGCATAATACTTATTTTTTATCCATAAAAGATAAAACACTTAAAATACTGTGTTGATAAAGGTCCAAAACATTCAACATGCTTAAATTTTCATATGTAAATGATTATAATCTAGATTCTAAAATATATCATCTAGATTTTCCTCAAGTACAGCTGAAACACAAGTATCTAGTGTTTTTGTTTTTATTTTTGGTTTTGGAATTTAAAAAACAGCACTGCTGAAACATTACAGAAAAGTCACCAGTAGAGCTCAAGAACTACTGAAATGGTACAGAAATGTCTTGGGTACGGCCTGGATACAGCACAGCTATATCCGGGACTATTTTGGAGTTTTGGAAACATTTTATGCACGTACCAAGACCAGTACCAGTAACCAATACGTACGCCAGTACACTGGTACGCCGCCATGTTTGGTGTTTCCAGGAATCCAACTAAAAAAGTTTTTAAAAATATTTTTTTTATTTGTTTTTGGCTAAAATAAAACCCTAACCCCAAAAGACAAGTACCAGTAACTGATATGCATGCCAGTACACTGGTACGCTGCCATGGTTGGTGTTTCCAGGTATCCGAGTAAAAAAGTTAAAAAATAAATTTTTTCTTTGTTTTTTTGTTAAAATAAAACCCTAATCCCAAACAACACATTTACCTCACATTACATACTTATCTCTCATTGCACATTTGCTCTCTCACCTTCATATTTTCAATTGCTTAGGGCTGATCCTATGCCACTACAAGTGCCAAATTAAGAAGGTTATGATTATGATTCATGAATACACTTGAGAACTATGATTATGAATATACTCTAAGTAGCCAGTTCGGCTGCAATTCGGGTATGGGTATGAAGTAGCCAAAACAAAGGTACAGCGATATTTTTTTGCCGTGGGTACATTCATACAAAAAAATATTTAAAATATATAGAAATTATAGCCTAACATATCAAAAATTAACGTTGTTGTATGCATGTAAAAAACAAAATAACCACAAAAATGAAAATACTATCTGAATGCCAAATATCATAATAATCAGATATCTCAATTGTCATGTGCTGATCATAATTAATTACATCAAAATTAATACTCATAGAGCATCGATATCAACATCATGGTGCAACAGAACCACAAGGACTATCATTCCTGCTAGCTACGGCACTCCCGCCAACTATGCCATGCCTACCAAGAGAATCAATGTCAAACAATGGTGTGAAAGGGAAGAATTCTGGTCAACATCATCGAGATAATTTTTGCATTTGTGTTTTGCTTGTCTTTTGTGGTCTTTTATCTTTGTTTTTTGTGTTTGAGTTACTTTTTAGGGTAAGAATTAGTTTTTAATTATTTTTTTGTGCTATTATTTAGACTTTTGATTGAAAAAGAAAAAAAAAAAAAACATTTTTGACTGTGGGTACTGCAAATGTACCCTGTCGTACCCGTACATCCAAGACGTACCCTAGACATACCCAAGAAGTACCGTCCCCGTACCACATCCCGGGTACCTACCCAGGTTGGGTTCAAGGCTGGGGGGCAAACCAGCTTCTTAGAATGTCTTGAATTATTTGTATACATTAAAACATTTGCACAATGTTTGAGTTTGATAATGAATATCATGACATTTGGCATTGAATTATCAGTATGTTTTGCGGATATTTAGCTTATTTTGTTTACTTTATGCATACTATATGGTTAATTTTGTTTTGTATAGCTATATTTTTTAATATTTTATATATTTTTTGTAGAGCAATACCCAAAGCCATACCCAAGCCCCAAAAAATCACCATGCCAGGTCCCCATAGCTGTACCCACTAGCCCGTGTTTTGTCAAATGGGATATTCAAGTGGTAAAGTATTGAAACTTTGAAAACAGAGCCATAGGATCGAATCTACAGGAGACTGAATAGTGTTGAAATTAGGTTATTAAATAACTGGCACGTAGGTGGTAAACCATCAGGGCTTTCGAAACAAAGAATCAAGATCAAAATAAATTGGACTATAGTCATAATGAAGGGTTCAAAAAATTTACAAATTGAGTAAAATTAAAATATCATACTTAACTCGCTATCTGTTAATCCACAATCCATTAAAAGTTAAAAATATATTTAAGGTAAATATCACATTCAGAAAACCAAGATCAAAATCCCCTCCACATGATCAAATATTGAAAGCATTAAAATTAGGTAAATATTGCACCCACCTCACTAGCTATTAAAATTGAATAATATAACACATCCAAATGGCTGGTGTGCCACACCAAAAAAAGGTCCCACAGACCATGACAAGATGACAAGTAAGACTGAGGTTACTTCAAAAAAGGAATTTACCACATCAAAACAAAAAAATTGCAAACCCTGAGTTTTTCGAATTAGCCTACAATTAGCATATTTCTTATTTTGTATAGGAAAGATTCTCCTGTCGTCCTATTCTTGAGAAAATATCATCCCAAGAAATTTTGCAGTAACGGTACCAAGAATCTAACCCTCGCAGACTGAAATAAAATCCCCTTAATCGTAACACTGAACCAAAAAACTTCAAAATTAGTCTAAAATTGGCAACTTTTAATTATTTTGAACCGGAAAAGATCTCCTGCCATTCTACACTTAAACAATATCATCGCGAAATATTTTCCGGGATCGGCAATAAAATACACCCCTGGCAGACTGATGTAAACCCCCTTAATCCAACCACTAGACAAACGCCCTGTACTTATTATTCCTGTCTGATGACATGATTTTCTTAATTTTCCCTCATGTCTATGCCATTCAAACCATCAAACTGTTAAATATTACTAACCAAAATACCCAACCCGTCAAAAACACATCAAACGACAGACCCCTTTAACAAAACTGCTACTGCCTCCTCTCGAAACAGACTTCGAGATCTGATGCACAGTCGTTATACAAAGGCAAACTGACTTAAATATCCCGTCAGTTAATTGATCTGTCGGTTCTGTTGTTAAAATTTGTAAGAAAAAAATTAACCAGGTTCCAAATCGGAACCCGAGCTATATATATCAAAAACAGTTAAAATCTAACCATTGCAAAAGAAGAAAACAAATCTCACTTACCCTGCAATTGTCGGAAGCGGAAATCCTTGGCGACGCAAATAATCCGTTAAATGAAGGAGAAAAAAATCTGGAGAAGACGGGGAAGAGAAGGTGCAAAATATTGACAGGAGTGAAGCGCTCTTAAGAAAAATCAAAACTGTAAAAAAAATCTGTCAAAGGACGCTGTTTTATTTTTCTCTGTTCCCCCTCCCCGACAAAAGGAACACAAATAATGCTCTTGCATTCACAGCTTTCCTTTATTTATAGTGGTGCATTTTAAAATAAACCCAACATAAATTTATTTTTTTCATAAGTTTATAGGGGCACTTTGAGGGGTCCTTGCATCGGTTGGAGGGGTTCATGATGACTTCTAAAGACCATGTCAAGAGAAAATGAAAGTTCGTAAAACACATGGAGAAGTGAAAAAAGACTTCAATTTAATTAACCTGACCCCGTGTAGTTTGGATTGTACAAATTCGTCATTTTAATACTACCCTTTGTCTAGAGAAAATAAAAGTTGTTTCTAGAATCTATAATCAATCTACCATCTCATTAACAGAGTTTATTTTTTACGTTCACCATTTCAATATCAATATGGAAATAAGTCATTTTAGCAAGGTGAATCAATGATATTAAAAGGTTCCTTTCAATGAGAGACAAGATTACTTTCGTCTACATGATAAAATCATGGAGATCAATGGAATTTCACCACTCATTTTAGATACTCGTTGCGATGATTATACTTGAAAATGACTGTAAAATTAAGAGAAAATGTAGTTTAAGCATGGACATTTAAAAAGATTTTTCAACAATAGTGAACTACAATTTGTAATATTGAAAGATATGAAATTTATCAACTTTCTTATAAACTAAAATACCTAAAATTTAACCTCATACATAATAAATGATAAAGATGAATTTAGAAATACTTTCCATGAAAAAGACTCTTTTGGACTTTTTTTGTTGGAACCACTTGAAAACATTTGTATCAATAATATGTTCATAAACAACTTCTTTATAAACTTCTTTAATTTTACATTTCTCATTTTCCTCTTTTATAATTATAAGTACCAATAGCAAATAATAGAATTGAGAATGTCTACTTAGATTTCGAGAGTATCTAAGACATATCCTTTTCGTATCCATACTGAGACCCATATTAGATGAACAGGATACAAATATGATAGCTTTTGAAGTGCACGAAGCAAAACTGGCATCACCAACAAGACAGATAAAGCTCCTACATTAGCAAGAGGCATCCAAAAGACTTGAGGTGTTGGCTCTTAAGTATTTGCACCCAAATTGCGATGCAAAAACATAGGGATCGGCCCATAAATTTGGATATGTTGAGAGCATGGATCAAATTTGAAGTCGGCAATGCCCTTCAAACGTCTTTCAACTTGTCATAAAAGGGTACTTAAAAATTTACACTTCAAAAAAATTGAAATTTAAAATTACACTTCAATACTAAAAGGCATTAAAATATTATAAATTTTCATTAGAATGGCTAACTAAAAAAATAACTTGTCATGTAAATTGTATGCTAAGTTAATTTTAATAATTCGTTAAACTGATTTTAATAAATAAAATATTAAATAACAATTAGAGCAACAAACTTCATGCTTGCTAGCTTTCTATTTTCTTTATTAAAAAATCTTCACTCACTTCAAACAAATCGTTTACAAAATCACTAAGAAAAAGGATAAATCTTTAGAAAATAAGCAATTACCTTGAATTAAATAAATTTCAAAATTATTATTAAATGTTATATATTTAACAATTCTGATAGTTTTTATATTTATTTTATTTAAATTAAGAAGATATATATTAGAATGAAATTAGCTTTTTTATTTTTCTATTGAAGGTAATGTGTTGTTTAATCTTTCATTTACGAACAATAAAGCTTAACCTAACCTAAGGTAAAATATGGGGGGCCCTTCAAATTTGATCACGGGTTGAGAGCATTATAAACATTTGCTCATTAATATGTTTAACCTAGGTGTGTTGTAGACTCTCATGTGACCTACAACAAATATCTAACCACATCAAGAAAAAAATTAAAAATCAAACTAATTCAAGGCATTCTGACAAACACTTCGCCAGAAATATTTTTCATGCCATATTTTGCATAGGGTACCTACTCCCAACAAACCCACAACCCTCATTTGTAGGCATACATGTATACATCTATATACTTTGTCGGTGTGATAGTACAAATCCATTGAAAAAGTGAAAGAAAATATTGGGTTCTATAACTCAACATCAACCCATGAGGACAGTGGAAAAGGTCAGGATTTCAATTACATTTGGCACAACTCTGCCAAGGAGATTTCAACAAACCCAGTTTTAAACAAATCTCATGAACATTGTAGAAGGAAGTGATTTAAAGATCTAAAAAACAAATTTCTAGCAGTCAACATTAAATGAAAGGGGACCAAGATAACTGCAATCTTCAACCACGGGTTTTCTTATCCGAGCGCAACCTCCACATAAATAAAAATTAGAATTTACTGAAGTCCCATGGTTGCAGGATTTTTCTTCTAATTTAATAATTGACATGAGTGGTGGTGAATGTTTGCAAGTACATAAAATAGAGGTGATGGCTTCTACAAATGGATGTTCCTCCTCACTAAGGAAAGGAAAGTCTGTAGATGATTATGTGGGTCATCTAGTAGAAGTTGAAGCAACAAAAGCAATAGATTTAGTAGGAAATGCAACAGAAATCCCCAGTGATTTAACTTGACCTCAAAAAAGTTGGAATAAGAAGTGGTTGAAGTTCAATTTTAACGTCCACGCAGATAGGACCACAGAAACATTTTTAACATGATGCTCATAGAAACTCCATCTCCTCTTTCTACTTTTAATTTTGATATTTTCTAGGATTGTATGCTTGTTTTCAGGGAATGAAAAAGAAATATATTTTTTGTTGTCTCAACACTTTCTTCTCTTGTTTGATCAATTTCCCATACCTATAAAGCAATATGTTTCTTTTTCAAACAATTCACATGCTTTTCTAACCAAATAAATTTCAAGTTCTTGTTAATAAAGGGTGAAAATTTAGACCATATGTATGGAAATCTTTATCAGAATTTCTCATCTAAAATCCCCTCTTTCCCAATGTTGGTGGTCTTTGCAAATTAGTTTTGCAGTAAATTTGAATGATAGAAGGAAGGATTACACGTCTTAGTATATATCAAGGGAGGTTACGTATCTACAACACAGACCCTCAAAAGCATTGACACTTTTTAATAACAATATCCAACAATTTTTTTAAACAATGTTTCTTAAAGTTTGGTCATGTAGTGTGTTCTATGACCAATTAAACAAAAATTACTTATATTAGTTTCTAATCAAAACTCCATGCTAATTCAAATTCATCTTGAAAAAAATTAGTTATCCCTAAATTTCACAAATGGTACAATCAAACTAAATAAATTTAGATCGTGTCTAAATCCTTTCTCATTATTGAGGCTCAGTTTTCATACTTCAATAAGATAGTAGGGATGAGAGGCTTGATATGCTCCTATAGAAAAGACTATATTAACTGTAAAGTCTTGATCAACACAATCCAAGCATAACAAACCCCTTATGTTTCAAACCATGGTTTATAATATATTTTTTATGTCAAATATTAAATTCTTGTTAAATTATTAGAAGTAAAAGTGTCCCTGGACATTACAAAAAGGGTGTGCTTGACACATATCATGTTTGCATATAATGTGATTATAGATTACTTTAAAAAGTAGCCAATATTTAAATATTATCGTCAAAAGAGTATATGTTATTTTTTCCTCTCATATATACATCCCACAAAGATAACATTTTTCTATTCATTTTATATTTGTTTGAGTCTCCATTTCCTACATGATATATCTAGTTTATTTTCTCCATAAGTGACAATATATCTTGAACTAATTTCCTTTTGTATCTGATTTTTTCTTAAGATACCTTGGCCTAATTTCATCTTCTCTGCAAGTTCTTCTTATAATTTTCATGGAGGAGTTGGACACTTATTTTTTATTGGTGCACACTCAATCAATTCAATATCTTAACACACTTTGTTATGATGTTGAAAAAATAATTAGACGAGAAAGAAGAATTTAAATGAGTGAAAAAATAGAATCAGTACATGATATTGGAGGAACAAGGAGGGGATTCTTTGAAGTATCCCATACTAATATTGTTGATGATGATGATTGTGGTGGTGGTGTTGTTTGCTTGAACCAAGATATATTGTTATTTGTATGAACATTTGGTGTGATGATGATCTACTATCAGCGATGCAAAAAAAACACCTTCACTGCATCCTCTAGTATAAGTTCTCTACTATCATGAGGCTTATCAAAACACCGCCAATTCAATAAACAAGAACCACAACCTAGTTTTCGATTGATTTCCTTTGAAAAACAAGAATAATCAATGAAACCCAAGTGCAAGAACAAGCCTACAGGCCTCTAAACTACACCAAAACCCAATTTGATATTGTTCAAATTAATCACTCAAGAATCAAGATCTGTTAAATTATAAATGTAAGTCCTCACAAAAACACCCCTTCTCAATACTTTAAAGTAAAGGAAACACCCCTCCTTATACTATTCATGCACCCTCACTACTTTCCCACTAAACAAGAGGAGACCTAATTATTCGTCCACTTCGTTGAGAGACATTGTCAATTAATTGCAAGAGATGATAATGTCATGTGTTTCTTAACAAATATTTCCCTTGTTATTTGATGGCATGAGGGAGTGTATTGAGTAGTTAGATTCAAAATAAAACCCAATCGTCGTTATGCCCCCAAAGTCATGTTTACTCAGCACCCAAACAGGAAATTGTAAACATGCACATCAAATACAGAACAAAAGAGAGAGAAATATATATAACCCCAAAAAGGGTGGGATGAATTTAATAAACTACAAAGTGGATTTCAGGTCTCTATAAAGAATATAAACACAACATAATAAATTTATTTTGAAAAAAACACAAACCACTTTGTACAAATGATCGATCTCCTCGCTACAAACTTATCATGCACTATATTACAGGGGTGCATATATACCTAGGAAAACAAAGTTATATGCAAAAGACCAATGGTGAACACAACGTCTCTTCCCAAACTCGCCTACTACGCAAGCACAAAAAAATGCCCTAAATGCATACACAACGTCTCCTAAACACAGCCGTCAGAAGGAAAACAGATAGTTTCAAAGAAAAAACAATAAACAACAAACAACAAACATTGTCTCTTCCACAAAATATAGTATATACTTACTTATTTCTCTGCCTCCACGCAAACACACAACTGTGCAAAGAAGAAACTATATAGATGTCAAGATGATGGACATGCATGTCTATGTCGAAGCTTGTTGCACACCTCTGTGTCATGTCCTTCTCAGTCCCACGAATAGTTCATTCATGTTCATCTCTCCCTTACAAATCAAGCAAAATATTTTGGTGTAAGAGGCTGAAAAATGATGAGGGTTCGAATCCTGACTTTATAACCTTAAAAGGTACATGCTTCTGCATCTCTATAATTCTCTGCTTAGATGGTTTTGCTCCAAATATAGCTTGCATGAAGATGATGACAATTGAATGGTTTCACAGATCATTTCAAACCTAGTCGGACACTATTTAGGTATGGGCTATATTTGTGTAACATGTTGCTAGACTGATTGACAACCAACTTGCTTCATTTAAAATTTTCAGTGGCCCAATTTCCCAAAACATGTGTTAGATGTTATGCCTACGGCCAATACATTTCACATTCATTGCAACAAGTCATGCATCATAAAAACAAAAAAATTAACAATTTTTCATGGACGGTCTAGATGAAACTAATGGTCATCCCCTACCTTAAATGAATCCTAAGTCGTTGATGGGGTAAGTTAGGTGAACGAGCTTGGCAGTAGAATTCCTTTGGCATAAAAAAGAGAGTTACATAATAATGAGTTATTGGATAATACACGGTCCCACAAAACGCCACGAGGGCACCAGATCAGCAAAAAATGCCACAAAGGCTTACATTAAAACATCGCGATGACAACCAGAGAATAGAAAAAAAGTACCAATATCAAGCACACACCACCGATGCACCTGGAGGAGGGGAGGATCATCCTGAGGAGGGATGAAGGATCCATTATTAGGCTCTGCGAATGGAGGATCCACCTGTCAATCGTCGTGATCGGGATACTTTATTTGAAAAGGCACCATAATTCCCCACCCTAGGGGTGGAGATCCAACAAGAGTCTACATGGCAAGCGGCGAAGATCCCCATCGCGAAGTGTTGGTGACCCCTTTCCCCCACGGGGGTGGGCTCCAACCCGACCCAAAAGAGGACAGAGCAGAAGGGCGGTCCAGCAGGGAAGCGAAACGGTGGTTGTGCAAGTGGCTCCTACGACGTGGAACCATAGAAGATGGCCATCGAGGAGGCGAAGGCCGAGGTGGCGGCAACTTAGGATCCAACAGAACCCGACTCATAGTGTATAACGCACTCCCCTAGTGATCAAGAAGCTCCTGCGTATGAGAAAACTCCAAGGCAACCTTGGTGGCTTGAGCTTGAATTTGTATGTGAACAGTAGATAAAATAACCACCTTATCATTAGTGGAAAAGCATATAAAAAAATGATCTTGCTTGAAAATTGAAGCATTGCGAGCTTTCTAGATATGAAAAAGAATACATGCATGAAACAAATGCCACATATTAGCAATATAACTAGGCCAATGTTTAAAGTCACCAAATAAAACCAGACGCCATGGGAAGAATTCAAGGTGATACAGTTAGAACAAAAAATGAATCCACCTCCAGATTGATTGAGCATGGGGACAAGACTAGAAGAGGTGTATGAATGACTCGAGACTGGAACAGAAAGGACAATTCGGAATAGGAATACCAATATGACTAAGCCTTTCACCTATAGGAAAACCTTGGTAGACAAGACACCATCGAAAATGGTTAACTTTGGGCTCAAGAAGAGGGTGATTAACTAAAATATGGAAATTCGGATTTTATATTCTAAGTTAATCTAAATAGGTACAAAAATGAAATCAATGATATGAATTGAAATATTGATGCTAAATATTTTTATTTAATATTAAAATGAAATGAAATAATTAAAATAGGAGTGATAGGGTACTAACCTAAAAATTACTTACCTCGTTGTGTGATGGACTTGAACAAGATGATGTGCAAACAAGGTAGAATGTGAAGGTGATACCCAGGAAATTACAGCAACTGAAGATCCGACTGGACTAGGGTGCCTGGGAGAGGACTGGGGCACATGTGAGCACCTTGGTTTGTGGTCTAAGTGCTCTGGTCTCCAGAAAAGATCAGGATCTTAATATGACAGTGTCGTTAGTTCTTCACAATATCTTAGTCTTTATCACAGTGAATTTTCTTATGTCATTGTAAATTGGTGATGAAGATCTACCTAGAAAACCCCATACAAAGCATCAAATCCCTAAAAAAACAAAGATGCAAATGAAGGGGTCGGATTGACCTTAGCTACCACAATGGTGGACTTACGACTAAGCCCTACACTACATTCCAGACCCAATGTAGTTATGTGTGCTTGTGTGTGCAATTGTGTGCCTAGGGTGCCCTAGCGTCAATGAGGCAGAAGTAGGGGGCAATAACTAGATGTAAGATGCAAATGGTGGATGGAATAGAATAAATACAACCCTTTCCCCATATGTTTGTGTGATGCAGATGTAAATGATGCCCAAATGCAGTCATTTTCCTTAGTACATAGCTATCTCTTGATAGTAGATAGTCCACCCATAAAATAGTGAGTATGCTATGTTTATATAGGGATATCTCATTCAAATTTCAACACTAATGACTTGACATGACGACTAGTACCTAGGGGAATGAGAGGGAAAATGATAAAGACCAACCACGAATAAGTAAATTATACCCAAGTGTTACAGGGACCAGGGCACCCATGGTTGCCCTAATACTACCCTAGGTGCCCTAGTTAAGGACTAGAGATGACAAATGACTAAGTGACGACACCTAATACTCCCTAAGAGACGACCAAAACTGTGTAAATAAGTGACAACTATACAAGACAAATGATGATGAGGACCGACTAACTGATGAAAGGACTATGGGATAGGTCATTAGTGAATACTTTTCTTACGTGAGATCCATATATAAAAACAACATACTTGGCGATATAAATGTAATATTAAGTACGTGATTTTGTTACTACATTTTCCCCCACTTTATGTTGGTGAGCAGAAAGTTTGGTAACATAAAGTAGATAGAGATGTGTACCTGAGAGAAGTCGGAGAAGCCCATGCTATAGTAAAACATGTATATGTGTCTAGTAGAAGCATTTCAAAAAAACCATAAAGTGTGTTGAACCATGGATCAATGGGTTGATCCATGCAATATAATGAAAAAGTACTAGTATGATGAATTGCATTAAATGAGAGTGATGATTGCAATGTATGATGATTTCAAATGTGTATAATGACGATAAGATAGGGATGGGAGTGATCAGTTCCTAACCCAAACACGTGTATATGAATAAACAACCAGAGGATTTGGGTGTCCTATGCCAGAGGAAGAGTGTAGGGAGAAAAGTGTGTTATTCTCAAATCTCTAACTACATCCTCAAGATCTAGCCACTGCAGATAGACTCAGATCAAAGATTTGGTGGTTTTTGGATCCAATTTTTTTATCAAATAGTTGACCCATATAGGAGTGGTATAGGAAAGACACTCTTGCCCCCACTCCACGGGTATTGTCGCAATATGATGGCTTCCAAGTTAGGTCATCTAGAAGCAAGCACGAGATGTATGATGGCTTCCAAGTTAGGTCATCTAGAAATAAACGTGAAATGTAGAATAACTTCCCAAGCTACGTCATCTAGGAAAGTAATGAATGTTGGGAGGCCAATTGTGTTAAAGTTTTAGTGATGATATGATTTTGATTGTTAGATATTTGAACGCGTCAATTGATTGATTGATTATTTTGATCGGCTACTCGTGGAGAGGTTTTACGCTAGTTGCCCCTAGATTAGGTCATTTAGGGGGGGGGGGATTGATAGAAATCGATGGATGATCACATGGAAAGATTTTTAGTCACTTATTTATCCCAGGTTAGGTCATTAGGGGAAATTGATGTGATGCCGCATAGAAAAAATCGTATATTTGTTGCCCCTTGATTAGGTCATTAGGGGGAATTAATGGTGAAATATCACGTAGTGAGTTAGCAAATGTTTTGGAATTGTCACATCAGTAGTGTTTTAAACGCATGGAGATATAAAGGGGAATTATAGGATGACCCCAATGAAATGCTCCCCTTTCGGTGAAAGGGGAAGTGATGAGAAGAACGAACACTAAGCCGAAAGTAAGCACAAAATAGATAGAAAGTGATAGAAATCATGAAAAATGTGTAGTAATTTGATGGATGGTGACATCAATAAGAGGTAATGCACATGTAATGTGTATGTTACGGTGGTAGGCTGAATTCTAAAAAGAATTCCATAAACGAGGTATAAATCGGAGTAGAAACACTCAAGGTATGAAAAAAATGGTGTGGTGTGTATTAGTAAAGTGAATAAGTACGAAATAATGACTATAGTAAAATAGGTGAAAAATTAAGTATATGTAGTGGAGTGAAAAAGTGTTTAGTCACTTCATATGTTGTTTGCATGATTGTGAGATTGAACACAAAGTGAGTGAAAATGCCGCAAGTGAGAACAATGTGCCCTAGTCGGTTCGAGAGGGTGGTGAGTGTCGTAGCGTCACACCAATTCGTAAGTGCATTATTTTTTGAAAAATTTAGGTTGTATTATTCGTCTGTACTATTTTTTACAAATTTAAGATTTTTAAGTTTCTCAGTGTTTGAGACCTAGATAAAAGCGTTGAGGGTGCTAGTGAACCCTTGGATAGTAGCACCCAGAACTGGGTGCTAGTGTCTTGCTCCTGGGCGCCCCAGTCCTGCATATGAGCACCCTGGTCCAGAATGTGTGCATTTGGCTTAGAATGGTGAAAATCATATTTGTATTGTATAATAATGTGATAAATGAGTTTTTGGTAGTGTTCTGTTTAGATCCTTTTGTATAGTGTTATAATGCTATGTGAGGTTGTTGAAATCATTGGGATATGGGGTGTGCAGAGAAACATATATTACTCGAGGGATGTACCATGGTATGGTGGGTGACACATCGATGGGTATTGTTGTTCCCGTTATTTGCAAGTCCAACGGGGTTACCGCATGTAGTAGGAGGAAGAGAGGGGGGAACACATGCCCTTGACGATGTGGCAACAACTATAACAAAGCTGTCGAGTATCTATATATGCTATTTTGTGTGTTCCATTCGTTATTGGTTTATGATTTAGTAATGGTTATCTAATGCGTTGTACAATATGTTTGGCATTTTATAGGTGATGTGTATTGGTCCCTGTATAGATATTTAACACATCTCATCCGCACCATTGACGTGGAATGTGATGACTATGTACTTGGTGGAGGTATACTTGAGTGAGTGGATGATATAGTAGGAAAACATGCCCATTTATTTGAGCTAATGATCGTAGCAGTAGCCACATGTACTATATTGTTATCCGAGAGAGACAAGGCATGTGAGGAGAATTGATTGGTCTAAAGAGGCAATAGGTGGTGGTCCCCTAGATGCAAGATGTATTTCTTCAATACATGTATTTATACAGTGGTAGTTATCAGAGTTATTCTATGGAGAACACCTTATTGTGTAAGAAAGTGGAGAGGTATCGAGGCTACAAATAAATGCGTGCACCAAGTTAGGTGCGAGGTATCTAGTTCTAGGGCTCTCACAGTACCTGAGAGCAATAGTGATGATGAGGTGTAATTATCATTATTGTATATGATGTAGGGGAGTTTCCCCCCAATGATGATTGTATTTTCTACCTATGTATGGACATATGTGATTCTTATATATGATGATCTTATTTTGTGGTGTATTGATGTTGTATGATTTTGTGATTATTGTTGGAATGTATGCAATGTTTTTGTTGTTAATGTTAATTGATGTAATATCGTATAAAATGGTAGCATAATACTATGTGTAATGATAATGTTGTGAATAATGATTAAGTGAATGTTTATTAAATGGACTTCGTAACATGTAGTTAACATGATGATGAATGTAAAAAGAGATGATGTATGATGATAAAAATAACATGTTGTGATGCATGTGTGTGTCATAATGTAATGTAATCATAATCATGTTATTATGATAATTGGGGGGAAGTAACAGATGCCCCCCAGCGTATGGATGATTAGGTTCATTAAGATCCCTCAATAGTCAAGAATGAACCACAAAAACAAAGAGTGCGTCATTGGGAAATGATTGGATGCGCTAGATGAATGAAAGAACATGTGATGAAAGGTTCTTAAAGTAAACCCTCAATAGTCATGTAAGAACCATAAGAACACAAGTGCGTCATCGGGGGGTAAGTGATAGTAATCACCTATCAAAGACCAAGGTGGTGTGAAGCGATGGAAGTATGTGTGATGGAAGTAGTATGAGTGTATGAACTGAACTGAATATCATTTGAAGTTGCGGTGGGATGCGTGAGAGTGGAGTGTTGTGGAAACTAATGTGAAGGAGCAACATGATGTGGTGGATGACGTGAATGCGATGAATGGGATGGATGAATTGGATGTAATGGATGTGATGATGCAATGGTTTATGGACGTAGTAGAGAGCGCGCATGAGTAACAAACTGCGGTGAATGCACCATGGCCTAAACACTAGATGTAGGGGATGACTCAATTGTAGTAGAAACCCTATGGCTGAGGTAGAGGAGAGATGGATCACTCATGTGAGTGAGAGACCAAAGAGATAATGATTCCATTATCCTCTAGTTGTTGCAATCTATCATGAAGGGAAAGACAATCATTGTCCCTATGGCCATTTATGTGATGATAATTACAATAAGGTTGGTCATGTTGACGTTGTAATTGGTGTTGCGGATGATGATGGTTGGACGGTAGGTGAATTAATTGCTCAGTAAGTAAAACACACAACACATCATGTGGTCGAGCGTGATGAGAGAAATGTAAAGGCTCTCGCAACCTAGGTGGAGTGGTGGGAGAAGTAGCCTGTTGTAGAGCCAGAGAAGGAGTATGATTTTTTGGTGGAGTGGGTTGAGCTTGTTTTCTTTGCTTATGAGGTAAAGGTGGAGACTATGTAGGATGATCAACCGAAGGAACTGGTGGATAACTAGATGAGGCAATACCCGTAGAGATGTGTGGAGGATCTATGATGTGTGTTGAGAGAAGATCTTGTTCTAGGTTGATAACTTTATAGCATAGAATAATGAATGAATCACATGTATCATACTGTAATTTTTACTTGAGTGGAGGAATTAGACCATGATAGAAGATGAATTTATTCTCAAGATCTATAGGTTGGAATACTAATTGATGCATACAAGCATTGAATCATAAAATATAATCCTTGATAGGTTTAGAGGAGCCCTAGAGTAGGTAAGTGGTCATAAGTAACTTTAGGGACATTTTTTATTATAAACCGATCGAGGAAAGCATCCTCCATGTCATAGAAAGTACTAATGGACCCAAAGGGAAGATGAGTGTACCATTGTAATGCCTCATCAATAAGACTGTAATGAAAGGCCTTAAGTAATAATCTATCATTAGAATACGAGGCCATAGACATATGGTAATGTAGAAGATGAGCATGAGGGTCACCAGTACCATCAAAACATGTGAAAGTAGGCATGATAAAGTTATGAGGGAATGTAGAATTATGAATCTTCTTAAGGGACAGGGTTACCATGTAATGAATTATTATCAATAGAAGCATAGTAAGCCCTACTTTCTAAAGTGAGGGACTGAACCTGAGATTGTAACTGACCTATGACATGCATGAGAGAGATGATATCCTGTGAAGGAATGGTGGAAGATGGAAATAATGTATTAAGCAGTTGTAATTTGCCATTGTGAGTGATCATTGGAATATCAAGGGGTGATAAGGGAGCTTTTGATGCTAAGGACACACTAGGAGTAGGTGCCGAAGAAGCTATAGTAATTGATATAGATGGGATATCCATAACAATGGTAGGAATAACATCAAAAACATCCTTAATAGATGAGGAGACCAATGGAGACACCTCTATAGGAGAAGATGGAGTAGGAGACGTAGATGATGTAATAAGAGGAGATGAAATTGTAGAAGAAGAAGTGATAGATGGTGGTGACTCATGCATAGTGCTAGATTAAATATCAAGGGAAGGAAATAATGGAGTAGGTGAGTCACACTCAACAGTATGGAAAGAAGGAGAACCATGACTATCAATTTGCCTCATCATCATCAAATAGAGACTTAGATATGAGAATGTTGCTAAGAATGCTATCAATAGGATCATCAACATAATGTGAATGAGCATACAAAATAGTATGTGATGTATCATCAGAAGAAATGTTAGAAGGGGTAGAATCATGAGAAGGAACTATATCAGTGGCTAGGGTAGAAGAGGAATCAGTATGCACATGTGAGTGATTTTCAATACCAAACAAGTAATAAATAAGAGAATCATCTAAAGTTCTCTTTGAAAGGTAAGAAGGAGGATCACAAGTAGCTATATAGCATGGTGTAAAACGAGTAAAGGCTATTTGATCCTCAACAATGTTAATTCCTATAGGAGAATCTTAAAAATGAGTAGGCACATATTGTTGGCCATCTAGAAGTTGTTGTTTGATATGATCAGGTGTAGTAATAGGAGTACTATATAGAGCCTTGAGCTCAGCGATGGCAGCCTCATCATAGATAGGGTTAATGCTAAAAATAGACATGATGGGTGAAGAAGATGAACTATCCTTAGCCATTAGGTTTGATTGGATCCTAGGGCAATATATTCAAAAATACAGGTTCACCAAAATGATTAACTAAACTATGAAAATTAAGATTTTAAATTCTAAGTTAATCTAAGTAGGTATAGAAATGAAGTGAATGATATGAATTGAAATATAAATGCTAAATGATTTTTATTTGACATTAAAATGAAATAAAATAATTAAAATAGGAGATGTAGGGTACTAACCTGAAAATGACTTACCTCATTGTATGTTGGACTTGAACAGGCTGATATGTGGACAAAGCAGAGTGTGAAGGTGTTACCCAAGAAATTACAGCAATTGAAGATCTGACTAGACTGGGTGCCTAGGAGAGGACTAGGGTGCCTATGGGCACTGCACCTGGTCTATAGATCTGGGCACTCTAGTCTATAGAAAATATCAGGATATGAATCTGATAATGTCACTAGATCTTCACAATATCTTAGTCTTTGTCACATAGTTTTTGCAATACCTTCACTTATGTCATTATGAATATGGTGATGAAGATCTACCTGCAAAACCCCATACAAAGCATCAAATCCCTAAAAAAGAAAGATGCATATGAAGGGGTCAGAATTGACCTTAACTTCCATAATGGTGACTTACAACTAAGTGTTACACTACATTTTAGACCCAATGTAGTTCTGTGTGCTTATTGTGTAATTATGTGCCTAGGGTTCCTTAACGTCAATGACACAAAAGTATGTGGAAATAACTAGATGTGAAGTGTAAAATGGTGGATGGAATAGAATGAATACAACCCTTTCCCCCTATGCTTGTGTGATGCAGATGTAAATGATTCCCAAATGCAGTCCTTTGCCTTAGTAGATAGCTAGCTCTTGATAGTAGATAGTCATGCCCATAAAATAACGAGTATGCTATGTTTATATAGGGATCTCTTGCTCAAATTTTTACACTAATGACCCAAAATGTTGACTAGTACTTAGGGGAATGAGAGGGAAAATAATAAAGACCGACCTCGATTAAGTAAATTAGACCTAAGTGATACGGGGACTAAGGTGCCTAAAAACAGGATAGAGGCACCATGGGTGCACCCTGCACTACCTTTCTAGGCTCCCTAGTCAGAGGACTAGAGACAATGACAAATGACTAAATAACGACACTAACACTCCCTGAGAGACAACCAGAACTGTGTAAAGAACTGATGATGTGCAAGACAAATGACAATGACGACTGACTAACTAACGATAAAGACTAGGGGATAGGTCATTAGTGAATAACTTTTCTTACGCAATATCCATATATAAAATAACATACTTAGCGGGTATAAATGTAATAGTAAGTGTGTGATTTTGTGACTACCAGATAGTTCCAAGTATGGGACAAGTTTATGAAGCCAAGTTTGTCTGAGCACAGAGGATTTTGCAGACCCCCATTGATGATTGTGAACTTCTACAATGGGTAGTTGAAAGGAAGAAAGATATCAACTGCTAAATGGTTTGGAGATGCTTCCAATATTACTAGTAATAACAATATCCCACCTCATATTGAACCACCAATCACACCACCATGTAGTCGGAGGTTGGAGCCCCAATTTATGAAGCATAACATCCGAAATGAGCTCTTGAATTTTGTAGATTGATTGGAAGTCTGAGTTGTTCAAGTTGAATCTAACTTTGAGCTCGAGCCAAGGAATCTAATCTATGCGATGCACAAGACCCTGAATGGTATGAATACCCTTGCGATAAAGTCGAATGGCTTTGATGCTCGAGGTGCAGAAGAGTGCCTTCAGTGATAATAGGAGACCACCAGATGTTCTGCAAATTAAAAGAAAGGCCAGTGCGAAATCCATCGCCAATCCACCTCATTAAAGGCTTCACCTGCTCAAAGGTTTTCCAAATACTCTTGGCGACAAAAGTACTCATGATTTTAACAAGAGCAGAAGTGATAATAAGATAATGCAATCCAATTCTGCTCCACCACTTCTTGTCGTAAGGGGCTCCAAACTCAATATAATGTCGCAGATGAATTTTCTAGGTATGTTTACCCGAAAGACACCATGAATAACCCAATTGGCACATAAAGTTACTCTTGCCGATAAATACCCAATGACTCCCATACCTCCTTGATCATGAGGAAGACAACAAACATCCCAGGCAACTCTATGAAAGCCAGCTGAACCAGAACTTTTACACCATAAAAAGTCTCGAAGCAACTTGGCAAGCCGATTGAATGAAGTGCGAGAAGGACAACAACAAGATTAGAATAATAAACATGAGTAGTGGCAAGGATTTTGGTGCAAACCTAAGAATTTCCCAACCACAGATAGAATTTTGGAAGACCATTTGGTAATTTTCTACTCCACTCTGTTAAGAACATAATTCCACAATGGCACAGAGTCACTGTCAAAAGCAAAGGAAATGCCCATAAATCTAAATTACTCTCCACGACCAATCCATTTCCAGGGGTAAGCCTTTAACTAGTCTGGAGGAGGTAAACAACTCTGCTAATAGCCCAAAGTTTTATCCATTTGAATATTGGACCCTGAAGCTAAGCAAAAAGTGTCCAGACATTCAAATACCATATAAACATTATGTTCTGACTCGGTAAGAGTAAGAAAGGAATCATTAGCAAAGTGCCCATTGATAAGTTGTCTCATGATCCAAAAGAACAATTCCCTGAATATGTCCCTGAGTAGCTTGATAGGAAATTAAATATCCCAGGGCATCAACAGCAAGCACAAACAGCGTCAGCGTAAGAGGGCACCCCTTTCTAATAGAGCAGAAGAGGCCAATGGTAGTAGATTGGTGACCATTAATGGAAAGCTGACCAGAAGCATTAGAGAAAAGCGTGCTAACAACTGTCTTGGAAGAATTCACCAAAACCCAGTGCTTTAAGCATAGCGAGAATGAAGGGCCATTTAATGTGATCATAAGCTTTCTTCGAAGTCTATCTTAAGGAAAAGATGCTTTTTGACAATGAAATGTGTGCCCACTCCATGCCTTCCCAGACAACAATAAAGTTATCCAGGATGTATCGGCCTATGACAAAACCATTTTGTTCATGTCAAACAATCTTAGGCAGAATATCAACAATGCGAAGAGCCAACGCCTTAGCAAGAATTTTATAAGAAACATTCAACAGGGTGATCAACTGCCAATTATTCATCTATTCAGGATTACCTGCTTTAGGAATGAACTTGATGTTGCCTTGATTGATGTAACTCCCAAGAGAGCAAGTTTGAAGAGCTTCATTATACACCCAAAGAATATCAGGTCCAACAAAGGACCATGTTACTTTGTAAAACTCGCAAGGGAAGCCATCAAAACTTGGAGACTTGTCATCTGCAAGAAAGAGAAAAGTTGCATGAAGCTCCTCCAAAGTAAGAGGGACATCCCAACAGACATGATCTCTGGGCGTAAGTTAAGTAGGCACCACATCAATATATTTATGTAAAGTAGAAGCACACTTAATTGAATCCTCCTGGAGCTTGAAACACAAGACGATAGTGCTTGAGAAAAAGCATCAGTGACATCTAGTAGCTCAGTAAGCCGTTGGTGAGAATCATAAATAGCTTTGATATGTTCCTGAGCATGCTTGGCACGGAGGGATTTGAAAAATCTTTTGGAGGATTTATCTCCCACCCTAAGCCAAAAAATTTGTGAATAGATCTGTGCACCGTGGGCTGAATGGGATTCAATGAGTTTAAGTCTATGTCGAATATCAGTGACCTGGGTTTGAAGGTGAGAGTTAAAAGGTTTGACCTCAAGAAGAAGAGTGACTCTTTGGAATTCTTTTTATAAATTCGAGTCGACCCGTCTTCGAACGCGAGCAACCTGCTTACCGAACTGACGAAGGAACTTGGTGGTGCAATGAATAGTCACCTCCCACCATGAAATCTACTTAGCAACAAAAGGCAGGATGGACACCATATTCCATATCTTAGCAATGAGCGGGATCACTCCAGGATGACTTAATAGAGAAACATTAAGAAAGAATTGAGTTGTGGAAACCTTGGGAGGGCCCCCTGCCAAACAACCTTAAATGTGATTGGATGGTGGTATGAGAAAATCACCTCTATCTAAATCTTGATAACAAAGTATCCTTGCATGTCAAAATCAAAATAGGGTTATTGTGAAAGAAGATCTTGGTCGAGGCATTTTAATACCCGATCATATACTTCTCGAAGATTGGTCCAAGTGAACCAAGCTTGATCTTTAAATTCCTTCTGCCATTTGAGAAACAGATCAAAAAGGCCCAACATCTTTTAAATTAATACCAGGCCGGACATTCACTGAGACACCAACGCATAAGAAGGGCTCTACATTTATCATCTGGGTGCTCCAACATAATAAATTCACCACACACCAACTAATAAGCAACGAGTAAGTTGTCACCCAACCATTTCCATAATAATGTTCTTTCAGGACCTTCATTAGGGGAATAAACATTAAGAATACGAAAATAAATATCATTAATACTCATAATCACCCACAAATCCCTATTACTGGGGTCTTGGCCCGAGGCAATAATTAATGCCAAAAATTTTGGTGTAATGGAAATGCTAGCACCACCTATGCCATCAATATGCTAAGTATGGAAATGCACAAAATTAGAGGCAATACATGTTAGAGTAGTCTAAAGCAAAAAACCATAAATCTTGATTCCTGTAAACAAATTACATCTAAACTGTTAATTAACTAGCAAGCTAAACAAACAGAGAATTTTTGTGAGGGCTCTGTTAGACCCTGAACATTCCATGACATAAAATTCATGAAAAATCAGACATATCAAATTCCCCCTTCCCGTCAGGAATTCCATCCTCAGAGCCGAGAATGGCAAAGTTGTTGGCAAGAAGAAGCTGGTCTGAATCGGTATGCTCAACATGAATGAATAGGTGTTTTACCCATTTACTCCCCATGTGCTGTGTGAAACCTCTCGAGGTGGACTACATGAATGTCACAGAGGAAGAGAGGTTGAAGCAACATTACCAACGTTCTCTGTATTAGTCTGGACAACTTGGCTCTGCGAGGTCTTGGAAGGAATGGAAACAAAAGGACTAGGTTACACCACTCTAGGCTCATCCCTAGATGATGGAGGGGAAGAAGATGGAGGTGGAACTTTGATAGAAGGTTTTTCCCCCGAATTCTTCTTGGAATTGACCACGTTCCAACCATCAACCGGAGGGTCAACCTTAGAATTCAGCACTGCGGGTTGTGCAAGGGTAGGCTTAGAACGGGCTAGAAGAGGATATCCTAAATGCGATGGTCTGGGGCCTAATAATGAAAAAAAATGTTGGGGAGGTTAAATTAAACCACCTTTTGAGAGATTCATAGGGACCAGATTTGAATATTCAGATGGTCCCGCAGATCTTTCACCAGGTCCACTTCGACACACACTCGCTTGTTAGGACGAATAAAGAAAAAACACACTTGTTCATGGAAAATCACCCTGCCAATGGGCTTGACAATCTCTGGTAAAAAGGACCAGAGGTGAATGGGAAGACCAGAGAGCTCAATCCAAACAGGGATTTTGAGTGAGACTTGGCTACTCAGACTGAAGTCCGAAGTCCATGAGGATAGCACAAACAGGGTATTACCTAATTACCAGCATGACGCCTTAAGCAGAAAGGGTTGAAACTGAGAGGGGTCTCTAAATGTAAACAAATAAAAACCCTTGGTGAGGTTACGAACCCTAGAAACGAGGATACAGTTAGACTCTCAGTGGTTTTTCATCCATTTCTGTAAGTAGGTTTCAAATGGGATACAACCACAGAAATAGGTAATAAGACAATGGTTTTGATACCACTTGACAACATGATCTAAGCATTCATTAGAAATTATAACATCCGGAGAGGGTTCAGAGTCCATACCTCATCGTAAACTTTTGGGACAAACTTCCTCGCACACTTGGGAGCCATTTCCAGTAGTTGAAACAGTCGTTGTAATGTAAGGAGAGTTGGCCATTTATAGGCGTGACACCACCTTAGTGGTGGTGTAGTATTTTATTTTACCCAACAACCCAAGGAGCATTGGCACATCACTCAGCCAAAAATGAGTGCTCACGCGAAGCGTGCAAGGGTACATGTTCCTTCTTTTATATAAGCTTTATCAAGAAGTTAACATGATAAACACATACATAGATGGATCTGAGTTCCAAAATAAAAATGAATTAACAAACCATAAATAGGTCTAGATCCTAACCATATACAAGAATAACTTATACAAGAATCAAGATTAGGTTTACCATACAAGAACCAGTCACAGATATGTCAACAACCAATATCCAACCACAAATATCCATTCTATTAATTAATATTAAACACAGAAGCTGAATACATACATGGTAATCTCACCATAAGTAATGCAAGCTCATAAACCAGTAGCATAACTCTAACAAAACATGGATATATCTAAACTGTGCAAATCAATACATATATATAGGTAGTGGGGACTTGTCCTTCACTACTCATGCACCTTCCAAAATATGCTACATGCTAAGAATAACCATGCACCCTTACATGAAAAATACAAAAGCATGCAAGACTTTCTGATAATAGATTATCTAATAATATCAACTATAGACCTAATCCTATTAATACCTCAAAACTATGCACGTCGCTTGCTCTTCCACTTATCCAAAATATCCTTGCCTTTCATCCTCAAGTCTTCATGTCGATGCATGCCTTGCACTCAACATCTATCTTTAGCCTTACCATGCAAAGTGACTTAAGTCACAAAGTCATAATTTCCTGAGGCATGCCCTTTTCCGTTGTACTTCCACATGCTCCTCCATGCCCTAATTCCATGTGACCCAATCCTTATGGGCCTTTAATACCTAGGTACTAATTCATTAACCCAACATTATCCCACACTTGCTTCATTATCGTCCTCGGAAATGGGTAACCATGATTCATCTTTCCATGAATAAAGAATAAGAAATGAAAAATAAATATACAAGAATGAAAGAATACTTGGGCACTCTATCCCTCTGTAGATAGAATTAACTCTAGATATTCACTTTGATCTCTGCTTTCAAGCTCATTCCAATCACTTGGCCCCTTATTAGTTTTTTCCAAAATGTCTGCAAGTACCTATCCATCTCATCCAAAGTCATGTTCTCACCTTCATTCTAAAATATCTAAGGAAATTTCCATGACTTGAGACCATCCCGTCTATGACATCCATTCGCCACACTATGAGTTTTCCTATCTCTTTGATTCACTCCTTATGAGGGTCTCAAGTTTGCTGTAAGTGCATCACACTTCTCTGCTACCAAGGTCAACCTCTCCTCATGCCCAAGTGTATCATTCTTTATTACACTAAGGACCTAATCCTCCTCTGCTAGAGTCCTTGTCTACATTATCTTCTTAGGATCCAAGCACATGTTTAACACCAAGTCTGCCTTCTTCACTTCATCTTTCAATATCTGCATTATAGACTCATACCCAGTTATATTGGATGCAATAGTGGCCTTTGATTTCTCTACTTATGTTGAACATCCTTCAGTTTTGACATCTGAATTGGTCCCTCATCCAACACCATTTGGACCAATGTAAGTAAGTAATGCATTACAGATGGAAATATCTCTGCCACCTTCTCTTTTCCATATGGCCTTTCCTTCAAAATTTCATCACCTATTTGTTCCGCCATACTCAGCACCCACACATGCCTTCACCTCGACTATCTCCTTTTCCTCTGTCAGACACTTAATTTCCATATCCTTATCCTTCCTATCTTCTAAAAAAGAATGAATGGTTTCCGCTTTATCAATGTTTATGTGTGTAACTTCTACAGATATCTTTATCAATGCATTACTCACCTACTCATTCGACATCTGATTTGATTTAACTATCACATGGTGTGAATGTGGCACTTTCTTCATTCTTCATGAGACACATGATTCTTCACACACGTCAAAATCAGGCTCATCCATATGAGTCTACATACTCCATGATAGTTGCTTCTGTGTGTGCGTGGTCACCATCTCCAAATCCATTAGTTCCCAGCCATAAAGGTCCTTGGGTTCTAAGTTCTTTGGAACCTAGCACGGTATGATTTTGGTTGGGTCATTGACATATCCAACTGTAGGAGTTTCATATACTCCTTCATCCTTCTCCTTTCCCGAGTGCTTACCTTTGGGGATGTGTACACCCATATCAAGAAATGGTCCTTCACCTATTTGTGTAGTAGGAGGTGCACCTAAAGGCTCGCCCTTATCTTCACTCTTCTCTACATCAACAATGTTATCACCCACTTCATGTTCCCTTAATCCTCCTGCATCATCTCTCAATTCCTCATCCTGAGGTTCCTTAACATCCTTAGTGTTAACCGGGGTCTTTGGCGTGTTTTCCTCTAATTTATTGCCCTCATCATCCTGACGAGGGATGTACCTGCACTTTTTCTTCTTTTTGGGATCTTCCTTACATAGGAAAAGTCCTAGGTGACCTCCTTGGGGGTTATGATGGCCTGTGCCCTGAATTCCTTGTTCTCCTTAACACTCTCTTATATTACTGGTCCCCATGCACCCTCTCCTTGAACCTATCTCTACTGGTTTCACCATTCCCACTTCCTCATATTCCTTCTACAATGGAGGGGTTGTTTCACACACTCTTTTCTCCCCTATAGTGGGTTGTTTCCCACTGCCATGCTCCAAACCACCACTATCTTCCCTTAGTTCCTCCTCTTCTTCTTCTTCATCAAGGGGCAAAGTTTCCTCTTCATCCTGCAGTGTGCCCACAGTATGTTTTCCCTTGGGCAACTCAGGGAGCTTGAATTCATTCTCAACATACTTCCCATTATCCAATTTGGGCTTAAGGTAGATATATACCTTAGCTGCTCTATCCTTCCCAATTTCTAGCTCACAGAATTAATATGAATATCATTTGAAATCAACTTCTCAATATAAGTAGAGTTACTTGAGTAGACATATGTCTTCTTGAGTGTATGGTAGTCACAATCCACTTTGTCTACATTTAAAGAGAAACCTTCGCGAATTTAAGAACCTATGCACTGATGCCTTAAAATAGTGTGTAGTGAAGGCATATGGGAGCTTGCACCAAGGGATCCACTCTCCATCCTTCATTCTAAAGAGCCCTATGCAAAAATGTTGGTAAAAAGTAAACTGAACATGCTTGTCTAATACCAAAGGAAGATCCTTAGGTATTCTACATTCTTCTTCAAACGCAGTGTAAGTTGCTCATACAAGATTTTTGTTCCTTTGCTTGTAAGGGTCCCCTCATGGATCCATCATAGGTGTACTTCACAAATATTTTCTGAAAGATATTTCTTCTCCTCTAGGTATTTCCAAATTTTATCTTTTGGCCCATCAGGCACTCCAATTTCTACAAATACAATAGACAGAAAGATCATACCAAAGCTTATCTTATCCCCCTAGTGTACCTCTGTAACAATAGTCTCAGCAATGAAGTTGACCAAATTATAAACAACTCCTCATGTCATCTTCCTTGCAATGTGTAACCATGCTTTGTTCACCTGTGACCAACGCTCTTGATTGTTCAACTTGGTGAGGAGGTGTGCTCCTACATGGATAATAGGGTACTTATGCAACTTAGGGATATCCATTTTGAGCCCACCCTTGACATAAGCTAGTGATTTTCTTATCACCTCTATGCCTTCCTTATATGTGAGATTGCTGCTAACTTCAGTGCTAAAACTCCTTAACCCTGTCAGCCTTCCAATCAGGGGTGCGGTAACCTCATTCGCTACCCAAAAAGTAAAATAATTCCTCATGGACTGGCTCATCAACCACTGGTAAAGATTCTCTGGTTTTCCAAAGTAGGGAGTTCATAAAGCTGTAAAACCCCCATATTTGACAATAGTTTTTCCCTTGCATCATCATAAATGACCATATCATTCTTTGTTAGCATAGTTGTTTTAACCATCAACATCTTATCCAATTCATCTTTATTATCCTTGGTTCTATGGTTGTAGTCACTTACTTTGCAACGCTAGATGTGTGACTCCTAATCACGGCCCATAAACACCCCTTTTGGATACTACATCTCTGAAAATTGACTCTCGGGGGCATCTTCAACTTCTGTCTCTACTTCCTTCTACTTTCTGCCCCTTGTAGTCGCCTCAGGTGCTCACTTAGGTGCCATAGTGACTATAAAAGTGTGTTCTTACAGTCGATTCAAGCTCTGCAACTCAAAATACGTGTGCCCTAGCTTCAGAATTGAACCCTAACTAGCGATTTTCCTCCCCACACACCTTTCTTCACTCAAACACTCTCTCCAATGGAGTTCACTAACCAATCCCATGCACAAATACATCTGGTTCAGTTTCTTATCACAACTCTTGGCACTTCTCATGTAACTCACTCTTAGCTCGCTCGAATGCTTCTTCTTCACAATTGCAATGTAAAAATGACTCCACAACCCACCTTTTATAATCTTTGCTAAATTTTTTACATTTATTGCTCTCCACCTACCACCATACTCAACATTAAATGGCATTTCTTTTCTTTTCCGCACTGATTTTTCCACGCCCCAATCATAACCTTCTGGCATGCCCACTACTTCTCGGCCACAAACCTCCTTTTGCACGCCTTCATGCGATGAAGTACCTATCCACTTCACCTTTCACCAAGTATTTTCCCATGTTGCAGCCTACCTCACGTTACACTGTGCATCCATTCATTCATAAGTGGTCTTTGTTTTAAGAGTAATTTTTGTGTATCCACACCTTTACTTCAAGCACCTGCATAATATCTCCCTATGCATACCCATCTTTAAGAGAATGCTCAAACTCGATCCATTTATCTCGTATATACTTCACCCCACCCTAAAAGTATGTGTGGTATTTTGTGCATGAATTCAATAGATAGTAATTAGCTTCTGGCGCATAAACACACTTGTTACACAAAACTTTGAACTAAATTGACAAAGCATAACAACGATGAAAGGAAACACATATAAAGGAATGCATTTAAGGAAATCTAATCTAATGGCAATACTGACTTATTACAAACACCAAGAAGACTTATTTATAGTAGGGCTTCAACCTACTCCCATTGAAATAACCGGGAAACTATGTCCCATCTAGTGCCTGTAACTGGAAAGTGCTTGAATCAAGTATATAAGTCACAACATACGGTCCCAACCAATGCACTTTGAGCTTTCTAGGGTGGTGCAAGAACTTGGAGTCATAAAGAAGAACCATCTGTCCAACTTCAAGCTTTTTATCCTTAATATGCCTATCATGACATGCCTTCTTCCTAGCCTTTTATGTCTTCTGACTCCATCTAGCAATGGCGCGCTTTTCATACAACTGCATCAGTTTATCAATACGTTCTTCAAGTGCTTTCTCATCAACCAAACCTCATGCACATGCAATATGCAAATAGGGTAACATGAAATCCACTGGTAAAATAACCTCCATGCTAAACACAAAATGAAAGGGTGTGGTTTTGTTCAACGCTTGTATGTTTTTCATGTATGCCCAAAGTACAACAAAGACTTTATCATCCTAGTATTTCCTTCCAACATCACAAATCTTAGTCAATTTATGTCCCAATATCTTGTTGAAAGCCTCAGCAGTGCCATTTTCTTGTGGGTGATAGGGTGTTGTTTTATGGTGTGCCACCATAAATTCTACCAATAGTATCCTGATTGTCTCATTAAGGAAATGAGTGTCCCTATCAATTGTCAAACTTAATGGGAATTCATACCTGCTCATAATATTTTCCCATAAAAACCTTGTTGCTATTACTGATGTGCAATCCTTTGTAGGCACTACTTATGCCCACCTTGTAAGATAATCTTTATAAGCTATAATGTAGTATGATCCACTCTTGAGCGTGGGTGGGGAAATAGGACCCAAAAATTCAATTTCCCACTTTTCAAAAGGTTTTGTACTCACAATAGGCCTCAAAGGCATTTCATCTCTATGCATAGGCTTTCCAAGGTGTTGACAATGATCACACACCTTGCAATATTCTTTACAATCCTTATACAATGTTTTCTACCACAAACCAACCAATAAAATATTACGCGTGGTGGCATCTCCTACATAATGTCCACCTCAATCCCACCATGAGATTCCTCCATAATAGCTTCACACTCATGCTCAAGCAATACACCGATGTAAAACTTCATCCTTGCCTAATTTATATAAGTCTCCACTAATCAACATATAAGGCACACCGCATATGACAAGTTGTTTCTTTTCTAAACTCTTCATCCCTTTCAGGTGTCACACTAGTACGCAAAAATACAACAATATCTTCTAAGTCAGAGGGAACGTGGTTCAATCTGAATAGTTGTGCATCTGGAATTGTATCCTCAATGCTCTACACATCCTCACCTGAATTAATCCTTGATAAATGATATGGTCTAGAATTTCTCTTACTTGGCTTAACCACCACTATAAAGTCAAATTCCTAAAACAACAAAATCCAACGACATATGTGCCCCTATAAAATGGGCTTGTTCACCAAGTACTTCAGTGTCATGTGATCTGTATAGAATATAAATGGGGTAGCCAACAAGTATTTTCTAAACTTATGCAACACGTAAATCATGGACAATGCTTCGTGCTCTGTAGTTGTATAATTCTATTCAGCTGGGGTCAACTTCCTACTTGCAAAACAAATAGGATGATCAACAATACCTTCTCCAGGATGGGCTAATACAACACCAATGGCCATGTAGGAAACATCAACATGTACATGAAAAGGTTTGGTCCATGAAGGAAAGCCCAAAATAGGTGTTGTAGTAAGTCTTTCCTTCAATGTCTCAAATGCACGTTGTTGCGCTTCACCCCAATGGAACTTTCCCTTACTCTTCAGCAATTCCTCCAAGGGCGCGGAAATCCTAGCATAACCTTTGATAAAATTCCTGTAATAACCTATGTGCCCCAAGAATCCATGCACCTCACTCTGGTTAGTAGGTTCTTCTAAGCCCAAAATAACAACAACCTTAGCAAGATCTACCAATAAAGCCTTCTTTACAGATAATATGTCCCAATAGAGTCCCAAAGGGTGTAGCAAATACACTTCTTAATGTTTAAGGAGATTCTTAACTTGGTGGCACCTCTCAAACATAAGTCTTAAATTATCACAATGATCTTTCACTAGCCCATAAACTGTCCAATCATCTAAGTAAACCTATAAAAACTTATGAATGAAGTCCTAGAATGCTTGCACAACAATGCGCAAAAAGACTGCAAATGCATTCTTCAACCCAAAAGGCATAACTGTGTATGTAAAACTTCCCCACTCAGTGGTGAAAGTTGTCTTCTCTTGATCCTCTTTAGCAATCCTCACCTGATGATATCCAGAAAATCCATCAGTGAAGGAGTAGATCTCATGCCCTGCAACACCTTCTAGAATATCTTCAGTAAAAGGTGTGGGAAAGGGATCTATTACACATGCAGCATTCAACTCCCTATAATCCACACAAATTCTTATCCTTCCATCTTTCTTTATACTTATCACCATAGGGCTAACCCACTCTGACTCCTCAATGGGCTCAATGATTCCATATTTCAACATCTTATCAATTTCTTCCTTTACCTTGACACACAGATTAGGATTCATCCTGTAAGGCCTCTTCCTAACTGGGCAAGTACCTTCCTTTAACTTGATCCTCATCTCATCCAAAGAGTGATGTACTCCTTTCAACTCAAGATAACCTCTAAGAAATAAGTCTCAAAATTTGTGTAACAACTCAATAATTTTTACAACCTCTGAGTTAGACAAACAATCACCAATGATGGCCTCCTTAGGTTCTGCATCTGTCCCAATGTTGACCTTCTTTGTTTTCATAGGCTCATGGTATGCGTGCGCCTTCTCATCTACACTGTCTAAGACCTCGCGCATACCCACAATATGATCAACATCCAGATTCTCCACTTCTTCATCATCAATCATGTAGACCATTTTACCTTTTTCTTTTTCTAGGTAGGCGCACCCAAAATTTTCATCATCTGACTCTTCTTCTTCAAAACATGCTTCCAAATCTGACTCACCTAGTAATTCCTGAATAAGTTCCTCAATATTTGCACTATCCCCCATTGTCAAGTGCTTCATAACCTGTAATGCCTCATTCACTGAAGGTTTAGTAGAAAAATAGTCAAAGGTCTGTATCATACATGCAGTCAATTCTTGCCAATTCCCTGTTTCTCTATTCAACTCTGCATAGACATACCATGCACGCACACAACAACACAAAGTGAAGTAAAACTTGTTCACCCACAATGAAGGTGGTAAGGCCTCCTACCCCTCTGTCCAAAGTTTCTCACACTACTGAACATGATGCGAAGCATAATCCTTCCCATGGAATTCACATGTCTTGGTAGGCGCATTGCTCCAAATAAATCTAGTAGAGAAGGCGATTCTCACTTCTTGCCATTCTAAAAGACCATCTTTGTGTACTATCCACCAGCATGCTGCTGTCCCATGCAAGGTATACACCAACATATTCCTTCTTTCCACTTGATCTGTCCACTGGGTTTCCATAGTGCACATAAATACTTCAGGATTTCCTTCACCAGTGTACCTTAGTACTTGGTTACTGCCCAAATTCCTAACACAATGCGGCCTACTTACACATGTGTAGTTACACTCTTCATCCCATGCCCAATCATTTCATAAGTCCCATGTGCTCAGTTGTCACAAGCAATGTTGGTTGTATCACTCATAGACTGTGCATCATCCCATTGGATAACTCCCTCCTTTGATAGATCAAGTACTTCAGGATCTCGAATGGTCCTGTTCAAATCCTCTTCACTCAAAGGTTCCACATACGGTGCAACTTTTTCATTTGTCAAAGGAATGATGAAGCACTCTTCCTTATTCTCAAAACTGATATATCCTTTATTAAAGTGCAGATCAGTATTATTCGCATAACACCAAGGGCTCCCAAACAATGTTGGAAAACTGTCTGCCTCTGTAAGCACCAAGACCTCAAAGTCCCCAGTAAACTTGGCCCCTTGTATAGTAATAGTAGCATCCTTCAAGACTCCAATGGGCGTGGCTTTAGTCATGTTTTCCATAAACAACACATTTGAAGATGGTTGTAATGGTGGCCTCCCCATCTAATTCCACACATCCAAAGTGAGCACATTCACTTATGCACCTGTATCAATCAAAATGTTACTCAACAACCATGCGCCAACAACTACATTCAAAGTGATCTCTTTGTCATAATCAAGACCGTGAGGAGGTAGGTTAGCATGTAAAATCTGTCTCTCACGCTCAACTCTAGTGCGCGACATCTTCCCCCTTAACCATCCCCCATATAAAGGAATGACGTTTTCTTGTCACAACATCTTACAAATCTCCTTCAAATCGTCAACATCCTTATGAGGATAATCAATTGCTTTTTCCTACTCCAAATTCTGTGACTAATCTTTTAAGCATTATATCTCACCCTGCAAGTTTCTAATAACTTCCATGGTTTCTTGATAAACTTCCTTCTAATGAGTAGGGTCTAGATACTTTGTATGCAATACCTCCTCTTTTGTAATAATAGGATTTTGCTTTGGAAATTCCCTAATGCGCGTAACCTCAACGCGTGTAGTGACCAACATAGGCAACATCTCATAATCAGGCGCTGCTTTTGGTATCCAATGATCTTCCACAACGTGTTGTATTCTAACCATTGCCATGCCCTTATCCTGCTTGTGCTTCTTACTCAGGTTTTCATACAAATATGGGAATTCTTCATAATTATGATTCTTTCCGCAAAAGGAGCAATAATATTCTAAGGGCATTCACGCTTATAACAATCAGGGGATCCACATGTCTAACATTTTCCATGGCGGAACTCGCTTCTCACACCGCTGTGACATCAGCCTCTAAATCCTCCATGGTAGCTTCTACCTCTACCTCTACCACCACTGTTAGAGCACCCTTCATTGTAACTATGATCATGATGCTCACCTTACTCTTTAGAATTGTTTGCAAAGTTGGTCTGACATACACCAGTATCAATGACATCATGAATCTGATCAATCAGCCCACAATTCTCTGTATCATGAGTGGTAAACATGTAAATCTTATGGTAACAGGACACATTCTTCCTTATCGCGCGTTGTAATAGTGGGCACCTACTTGAATCATGATCCAAGTGACAGATCTTGTAGTCTAACAACATGGCGTAGACCAATTTATGAGGGAAACTATCCTTAGTATGTTCTTCCACTTCACAATTTGTGTACCAAATTCCACTACGCGTCTCATGAGCTAAATTTGTTAGGAAATTAGTGCTCACATTATTGTTTGTAACAGTTAAATGTAATATTCATATAGTACATTAGTAAGTTAGTGTGTTAGTATGATATTAATATTGTTATATTAATATCATATGTGTGAGAAAAATAAAAGTTTGTAATATTATTAATATGAGTTATTAATCAATTCATTATTAATAATATAGGATAATATATATTAGTTGTGAGTTTGTTGAATAAACAACTCACATAGCTATTTGGGAGTTGTGTGAGAGATTGTTGGGTTTGGGAGTGATTATAGGAGAGATATGTGAGGATATTATGGGATTACATATTAGAGTTGAATCCTTGTTTTAAGGAGTTCATTCTCCTATATATTGTAAGCTCTCTCATCATGTAATTGCTCAAGTTTTAATCTATCAATTATTTTTGATATTTTATTTGTTTCTGGATTTTTCCTATTTTCATGTGCTAATCTCAAATTGTTGTTGCTAAATTTTATCATAAAATTTGGAGTTTTTTTTAATCAGAATTAACTGACAACTTTTCTAATTACTTTTCCATAGCTACAATTTGGGCCTCCAAAAATGGGATAACACAAGTGTCTATGCTCCCAACTACCTCAATGAGCATAGCTACCTCAAGTGCCTCATGCGGATCTGTATAAGTATTGTGTGAGAGTGCTCTTATGAAATGTGTGATCAAACCTCCAACAAACCATTGAACATGCTGACTCAGGTGAATGTCATAATATAACTTCAACAAAAGGGGTTTGAATCATGCATCATACTCCCTAACACTGTCAGCCATGCCCTATTTGATGTCCTTCAGTGCACTAATGCTCTTATGCTTAAACTTAGGTATATGAAACTCTGCTAAGAAAGTATCACGCAATGCAGTATAGTCTACACAAGTCTAGTTCAGATCATATTTCCTTTACCAACTATCCATGTGATGAGATTCGTTAATCCCCGCCATTAATAATGTCAATCCAAGGTTGGTGTTTGATGGCTATATGCATTAAGAGAAGAAGATCTTGGAAAGCAACTCCTTTAAACACAAACCAAACTTGCATAAAATAAAAGCACACATACGGAAATTTAAAAGCACACTTGCAGAAATGTAAACACACTTGCATAAAAGAAATCACACTTCACACTTGCAGGAATAAAAAACACTTGCAGAAATAAAACACACTTGCATAAATTGAAATTGCTGAATGGGAAATAAGTAAAATTAAATGAAACACCTGCAGGTTTACTAGAGACTGAATTTTCACAATACAAAGATAAAAACAATACAACAGAATGAATTAAAGACACATGAATAAACATAAACATAAATACAAAGATCCATCTTCCTTGGAATGAGTGGCCAACTCATTCCTTGGAAGAGGATTTAAATCATACTTTTGAGATCTTAAAACTACATAATATTTGAGAGGAAAAAACAGATCTTTATTTCTTGGGAGAAAAACATTACATATCTAAGTGTGGAAGGTTGCATTTATAATTCATGCATCCAACCAACTACCTATTTTAGGAAATACAATCTGATCTTATCTTTATTCCAATCCTAACAACTAAGATCTCCATCTCCACAAAATATGGAGATAGATATATTATTGAAGTCAAATCTTATCTCACTTATTTTAGGAAGATTTGCTCCCAAATCTTCTCCTTGATTTTTGGTAACAAGAATCATAATGATTTTATTCCTCTACATTATTAGGAGTATTTTACTCAAAATATGATTTTGACCAAATACCTTTCTCAGATTTTACATTTGACTTTGCTATTTTTTATTGTGGAACTTTTGATGCTTGTCAAATACACTTTTTCCTCGGACTGCAATTAACTAAAAGTTAGATTTATATTGATTGGTAAAACATGTAGAAAATATGAATGAGGTTTTTGTTAAACACATTGCTATGAACAAAAACCTCTCTCATATTTTCCATTTGAATTTTCAGTTTTTGTTTATGGAACTTTTAGTGCTCATCGGATACACGTTTCTTCGGATTGTAGCTCACTAAAAGTTAGATCTATCTTCATTGGTAAAACCAGTAACAAATATGAATGAGATTTTGTTAAAAAAATTGCTGTGAACAAAAATATCTCTTAGATTTTCTATTTGAATTTTCTATTTTTGTTTATGGAACTTTTAGTGCTCGTTTGATACACGTTTCCTGAGATTGCATCTCACTAAAAGTTAGATCTCTCTTCATTGGTAAAACCTGAAGCAAATATGAATGAGGTTTTTGTTAAAAATGTTTCTATGTACAAAAACCTCTCTCATATTTTCCATTGGAATCTTTGAGTTTTCACAATCCCTCAAAAACTGTCATTTCGTTGATGCAAGTTTTGGAACTAAAGCTGTCATTCCTTTTATGCAAGTTCCGGAACTAAATTTGCAAGTTCCTAAACTAAATCTGATTTTTCCATGAATTGAAAGTTCTAAAACTAACTGTCATTCAATTGATACAAGTTTTGGAACTAAATCTGTGAGTTTCGGAACTAAACCTGCAAGTTCTGGAACTAACTCTGTGAGTTCCGGAACTAACTCTGTGAGTTCCGCAGCTAACTTAAAACAACTATAACTTTTGCATGCGACCTCGGATTGAGATGATTCTTTTTTTGAACTTGCATAATTTTTTGAGAGGAATCTAAATATGAAATCAGATCTAATTTTAAATTTACAATTCATGATCAATTCCATTTTCCCCAATACTAGCATTATCTTTCCTTTATGGTCTGCATACACAAGACTTTGCATCTTTTCCCAAATAATCAATAGGATTAGTCAAAAAAATAGATAAAATAATATTTATAAAGAATTAACAAGATATATATCATATATTCTATCTTAAGTAAACTATAAGTTCCTAGATTACATTTAAATCCACTTTCAAAGGTAACTTGGAAGGACAAAATAATGGTAATTTATGGTCAATTTATGGCCTCATCAGCGTGTGCCCTTATAATGCAGTAGAAAATTGACTAGCCTTATGCTTGGGAGCCATGATCCCTTTCATGTGCCATAGTATCTCACACATAGGCACGTACTCCACTACATCTTCAATTCCTATGTATTCTAGAAGACGAAGAGACATCTCAAAATACAATTGTTGGGGTTGGTACGGACCGTGCCCATCAGATCTAGAACCTATATTACCTCATGTGTTCCCTCCTCCCCCAGATCCACTAGATCCCAAACCACCTAATCCTCCTGTTCCTCCCCCTATAGTAAGTAATGAACCAAAGAATGCACTGCCTTATGTTCCAATAGTTGTACTAAACTAAACTCCCATGGTCTGCGAAGTTGTACTACTTATAAATGTTATACCAACGTTTTGCGTGCCCACATTCTGTGCTGATGACATGTCAGAAAATATACCTCCAACGTGACCTTTAAATAGCACAGATGAAAATTACAGCACCATAGATGAATAAGCTATTTGATTAACTCCTGAAATTAATGAAAAATTAACTCTATCTGTCGCTACTCTACTACCCACACTAGCTTGTTTACTAATGATTGTCGTAGAAACTGGAAAACCAAGCATAAGGGATAGGTTGCTAGGAGGAATTAAATACATGCCCATGGTCCTCATAGTTTCCACTGATGTGCTCTCATCTGACGTCAAAGAGGGTTATCTGACATGCTTACCCAAATGGGGGAGTTCCTTCATGAGCCATCTCTTTCCACAACGCCATTCATTTTGCAACTTCACGCTGCTTCTCCAGATCCCTCTCGGTTTCCTCATTAAACCTAAGCCACCTTTCTTCTCTCTACCTTTATGCTGCTAGGTCCACCATATTTCTCCACACTTACTCCTGCCCCCATGCGTGGTGGGATTTAGCTAGCCATAGGATGTTGTTCCAAATCTAGGGTCATGATCAAGATCTTAATAGTTAAAGGGATGATGCGTAAGTAAGATCCTTTGGGTTCACGTAGGAACTGAAACTTAAAAACCTCTGGATAGGAATAAGTAGAAATCATGTACTCCAAAATGTAGCTATTCAAAACACTAATCCACTAATGATCTACAACGCTTTTCCAAGTCATATTAGCATCATGCAGAGCCTGAAATACTTCACGTGTGCAAACAAGTGCTCTATACCTCTAATTTCTCTTCAATGCATATGTTACCAGCCACTCATACAACTCTATAGGAAAATAGGAAAAGAACGTCTCATAGAGCTCATGATACAAATTCTGTTCAACCCACGTGCGTGCATCAAATTTAGGTCCAATGTTAAATTTGTGAGCATACTCTTCCTCTAAATTCTCTAACCAATCCTCAATGCTAGCCAAAGTCAACCGATATGTCTTCATCATGCAACATCCTCGAAAATACCTTGAAAATAGGTCCCAACAATAGAACCAAAATGTAATTTTTTTTACCCAACATCCCAAGGCGCGCTGACACATCACTCAGCCAGAACTAAGTGCTCACCCGAAGCGCACAAGGGTACCAGGTCCCTCTTTTATGGAAGCTTTGTCAAGGAGTTAACATGATAAACATATACATAGATAAATCCCAATAGCATAATAACAATGCAGTTCCAAACCATAAATAGATCTAGATCCTAACCATATGCAAGAATAACTTATAAAAGAATCAAGATTAGGTTTACCATACAAGAACCAGTCATAGATTTGTCGATAACCAATATCCAACCACAAAGATCCATTGTATTAATTATTGTAAACCACAGAAGCCAAATACATACATAATAATGTCACCATAAGTCATGCGTGCTCATAAACCAACAATATAATTCTAACAAAACATGGATATATCTAAACTGTGCAAATCAATACATATATATTATAGACACCTAAAATCCGCTTACGTAGTTTTAATGCTAAGACTGCACTAACTATCCTCTTTTCCATTGATGTTGTAATAATTAGCGCTTTTACATTAATTAGCTAACATTCCTCTTCATATCTGTTAATTAACAACCTTTCGTTAATTAATTATCCTTTCTATCATTTAGGATGTCGATTAATGACCTTTTGTTAATCAGTGTTCACATCTACTTGGGTTAATTAATTATTATTAATTAATTACGCCCATAACTCTAAATCAATAAATCTTCGTCTATTGGATCAAATTCCTATTATCTCTCTCAAATCATACTAATATTCCTCTAATCATATTTTATAAGCTTTCTTCTATCTATTAATTAATGATCTTTGATTAATTATGAACACCCCAATTCCCACAAAGTACTAACTAAAGTGTTAACCCACATGTTAACTCACCTAGCTTTGGTCAACTAAACTAAAGTTACTTTTCCCCTTATCCCGCATGCACCAAGTTGCACATATCTCTCCAACATTCATGTTATATAAAGGACCAAGCTCCTTCATCTAAAGACACACCTTTGCATGCATATAGCATAGACTAAAGGCATTTTCATCTTTGAGTATCCTCCGTTAGTTTGAGCTAATATCTTCATCTTACATTTCATCCATCCAAGCTTCGAGTCATATGGAGAGATTCAAAATGGCCTTTTAGCCATGTCTTGATGAGACTCCATTCTTAAAACCCTTGGGATCAAACAAGAAATGATATTTTTATTGCTAAGGATCTATATAGGTCCATTTCTAGTTAGCTTTCAAAGAGTAGAGAATAATGCTTAACATGTTAGTTTGATTTTCCTTCAAAGTTCTATGCATGTTGTTGAAATTTAGTCTCTTTAAGTTCTTAGCATGATGATCTATGTTTAGTTAGCTTTGTTTTGGAACTATTAGGTGTTAGTTTCAATTCTCTTAGCTTAGATAATTAATACATGGATACATTTGGCATGCCCGGTGGGATGGATTCATAGTCTCTTTCATTTTAACAAGTTTTATTAGTTTTTCTCAAAATTTTCTAACCCAAATCATGCACATGTGAAATAAGTGAAAATCCTTAGGTTATTTCACTAACTTTATATGTATTGAGTATCTCTTGTGGGGTTTATTGTGATGGGTTATCATTAGATTAAAGTTAAATTAGGAAAAAATTATCTTTTTGAGGGTGCATATGTTAGAGTTTCGTATTTTGATGTCATCTATAGGTATACGTGCATGTATTTTTTGCAGGGGCATGCACACATTAAAAATCAAGCACAGGTGTCCAAAAGGGCTCACACATGCGCTTTGATCTGCGCATACGTTCTGCTACAGTTGTACCCTATGTTATTTTTCGGTTAGACCCACGCATACATTGGAAAGGCCATGCATATGCCTCTCTACCCGCGCACATGTAATTTAGCTCTGTAGTGCCCACTTCCCTTTGGCACCTTTAATTACCAATCATGATACTGTAGACTATATGACGAACATTTTAATAGTTTTTATTTAGTATGGTGTTAGATGTCAGATCCTAGATTATTGTTGAATTTGATTATATATAATGCATGGTGATTATCAGAGACATGGATGTTTAATGGAAGTTATTCGGACAGGTGATTTTTGGAGATTATGAGTAAACCTAGAAAGGGGAAATTATTTGATGATGATATAATTGCTGAATAAATTTACAAATGATATAGTTGTTACTTGGATGTTGCTGATACATATTGTGAGTGATTTTGTTAAATTGTCTTGATGTTGTTGTGATTCACATACTTAGATGATTTTGTGATTATTTTATATATTCATTTTGGATGTTCTGATATGGCCACGAGGCCGAAGGAGGTATTTGTATTTTACAGGTTAAATATATCACAACAAAACATCGGGGGATCGGAGACCAACCAAAATGGAATTCTAGGTGAATTCAACACGGTCACCATGGCAACATGTTTTGTGTGTGTTGTTTTGTTAGGGATTTCCATGGGGGGGAATCAACTTTAAATGTGACCATGGGTTTGTATATTTTATTAATGTGGTTAATTTTTATTATTGTTGTATGTGTTTTATTAGTGATGTGTTTCTTTTCTTTATTTAATTATGTTGTAGAAAATTAATGTGAGAAAACATATGGTTAAAAGATAAATAAATCAAATTGGGATATGGGAAAATAATTATAGAAGTTGTTGTCTTTGTAATAAATTTGTAAGTTGTGTAAGAGCTTGTGTAAGTATGATTTTGGAGTATGAAACACTCCACCTCCATGGAAATTCGAATTTGTCCTTGGGGGCTATTTTTGGAGGCTTGTGGGACAAGTAAAACTTGTCCCATACCACTCAATTTAATTTACCAACTATGCCTATGGTTGGAGGACTGATTTTAGACATTTTTAATGTATTTTATTAATCATGTTGCATTGTTTTGATTACTCTCTTACATTTTATTTAATTTTTAGTCCTTTCGGGTGTGGGCTTTTTGGAGTGTGCAAGTAGATTGTCATATTTTGACCCACCTCTTTATTATGCATTGAAGTTTGGAATTTGACTTTAGTATTGGAATTAAGGATGTGTGATGTGGCATCCTACATGGATCCACATCATCCCCTTCTCTTCTCTTTTCTATATAATGAAGACTCTTGGCTTGTTTTTGGGGGTTGAAGCATTTTGTATGTAAGCTTGGGGAAAATTTTTTTCTTGTGTTTGGAGCTCTTACCTTGGAGCAGCTTGGGTGAAGTTTTTGCTTGGTTGTTGAACCTTTTGCATTCTTCCTTGGGGGCACATTTTCTTGTCAGAGCTCTTGTTTTTGGAGGAAGTTTTGGAGAAAGCTTTGCATGCTTGTGAGTTGTTGTTTTGGACTGTATTTTTGACATTCAAAGCTTGCTGTGTGGAGAAAATCCTTCCATGGGGAGGTAGGAGGTTATTCCTTATTTTATTGCTGTCATTTCTTTCTTATGTTGTTGTGAATGGTGAATGTTTTACATGTTTTATGGGCTGTTTGGGTAGAATGCCATAGGAATGGTGTAGGAGAAGGCTATGGGGAATCCATGTTGGGGGGCATAAGGGAATGCCATTGGCATCAAAAATTTTGTAGAGGGATTTTTAGGTTTGGGATCCACAATGGAAAAGAAATAGCTTGCATTTCTTATTCTTGGGGGGGGGGGGGCATAAGGAGGGGTTGGGAGATATAAGGTTTATGGGGTATGATATGTTATATTGGCGGTATGATTATAGGTGGATGCCCAATTCTAATTGGGAGGCATAAGTAGCTTCCCCCATAGTACTTTCTCTTTTGGCTTGCAAGATCAAGCTTGAGTTCTATTTTGAAATGATTTTAAATGCAGTTGTGAACTGTTGTTTTTGTGTTGAATTGTGTGTTTTTTTAAAAAGGAAATGTGTATGTGAAAGAATGCTGTGTGTGGGAGCCAGTTTGTTGCCATGGTTGAATTGCACCTTCTATTGTATCTTGGTTGGGGCTTGGGGGCCAATGATGAAGGAAGACTTCTCCTTTCATTAGATATCTTGGTTGGGTGGAGAGCATTGCCTTTCCCCTTCTTTTGTTGTGATCAAATTGGAAGAAAATGGAAGTTGCATGCTGCTGTTTTTGCACAAGAGAAATGTACAATTTGAAAATCCCTTGTGGAAACCCATTCCTTTGTAATCCTTTCCCACATGATGTGGATGAAACTGTAATAGTTATGTTATGGAGAAATGATGTTGTAATTGGTTATGAAGTTATATATTTGAAATGTGAAAGACACTTGCATTCTATTTAGTACATTGAAAAAGAAAGAGAATTCTATTATTGTTTTCCAACATTGAAAGATGTAAGTTGTATAATTGAAGTCAATAGAGGATTGCAAATTCATCTCTCATTGCATTGTTGTTATTATATTGGAACATCAAACTGTGATGAAATTGGAGTATCAAATTGTAATTGGAATCCTTGTTGTTGGGAAAATGGAAAAAGGATAAACACTTAAGTCTACCATGGATTGAATTCAATGTTTCTTTGTATGGAAAAATGAGATAATTAAATCTATGGTTAAACGGAAGAAATGGCAATTAAATGCCTCAAGAAATTGACCTCTGCCTTAAATTTAAAACTGGCAATAATTCATTTAAAATGCACAGTTCAGACTTGCATTTGATAATCCACTGGAAAATGATATAATCTAGCATGCTAAGAAATCAAGGAACTCAATCCGACAAAGGAAACACTTAGGGAAACAATTAAAACAATGCAGAATTAAGCTCAATCTCTTCCTCAACCGTTTCTATCTTTTGTTGAGCAATTCAATTTTGAATCAATTGAACAAATCAACTTCTCTAAAACACTTTAAACCCTCCCGAGATCAATTCTCCATGTATGTTGGCATGTTAAGTGATGGAGGAGATCTAATTTAGTCAAATTGAAAAGTTGAAAATTGCCAGTTTTCCAATTAAAAGCCTAAAGATCATTTTTATAAAATTAACCCTTTAAAACTTATCAAAAAGTAAAATTTATGCTTATTGTGCAAAGAGGGAATCGAGAGCTTTCCAAAAATTCCTCATTTTCCCAAAACTGAGCTTTCTAGCTCAAGTTATGGCATTTTGAAGTTTTTGTGCCTTGGCGGGAAAATTTGGGAAAATTTGGGAAAATTTTCCCTTGTGGGCCCGCAACCCAAAAATTTCCCGTCAAATTGCCTTAGAAAATATTTTGAAAATTTCAACTTGGGAAAATTTTCATATTTTCCTCTGCTAGCCCGTAGCCAATCAGAGGCTGCCATGTGTCCTCCAAGGGCTGAGGCAGAGGCACGGATTTTTCTTCACCCTTAAACCTTTTGAATTTTTTTGGAAAATTTTCACTTTTACCTCCGTTGGCCCACAGCCAACCAGAGGGCGCCATGTGTCCCCTTGTGGCTATGGTGGGGGCGTGCATTTCCTTTTGGACTTAAATTTTTTAAATTTTTTGGGAAAAATTCCCATTTTGACGCCGTCGGCCTGCGGCCAATGAATGTGTGCCACGTGGCACTCTGAGGTGGCAATGGGTAGGGTAGAAGACCCTTGACTTTTTTTTTTGGCCTTTGGGGAAAAATTCTCAATTTTCTCCCACGGTCCACTTCTCTGCCTTCCTTTTGGACTCTTTCCCTTAGTGGGTGCGCGAACCTGTGCACTTCTTTCTCCCTTTTTCCCCTTTGTGGCGCAAAGCGCTAAATCCACCCGCCGCCTCGCCCTTCCCTTCTCCCTTCTCCGCTCGGCGCCAGGACTCGACACATGTCCCCTAGGGACCCACGGGGGTGCGAAGTGTTTTGTGCCTTTGAGCCATGCATTGGGAAAATTTCCCAATTCTGCCCTGCGAACCGCCAACCCACCCTAGGCACATTCCCCCTCCTCTTGCCACGTGTCCCTCTAGGGAAAATTTTCCCTAGAAACTCCACCCACTCATAACTCAAGTTCTGTAAGGAGTTAGAAGGACTTCTTTATATCACCGGAAAGGTAAGAAAATTTCCTATCCATTGGTAATATTTTACAAAAATTTTGGGAGTGTAATGTAGGAGAAAAATCTAGTTGAAGCTCTAAGCCTGTTTGAGAGCAGGCATGGGGGCAAGATTACTCCTTAAACCTAACTAAACATGTAACCCTAAAATTTGAACCTTGTAAACTTGTTATAAATTAATAAAAGAAACTTGTGTTTTGGTAAACAAGATTTGTTCCAGAACCTGTTAGTGAAAAATGATGTCTTACAACTTAGTTGTAGACACTTCAAATAAAAAAAAAATTATCCCATAATTTTCTAGCTAACCCTAGGTTGTTTCTTTGGTCTCAAGTGGTTGTTTAAACGAGCACTACAAGCTCATTGTGTTGCTATGAATTTTACCTATCTACACATATGCTTAAACCCACTCATAGGTGCTTTTCTAGGCGCACACACATTTTCTAGACCTCTGTTTTACCCTTTGTCTGATAGGCACACACACCTGTTATCTTTCTCGTGCATATAACTCTCTATCTGTGCACATGCTTAACTCATTGTCATTTTTAGTAGAGGTTCACACATGTTGTTATCACTGCACACATATTGATAAATGTGCGCATACAGTCTGAAGGGCGCGTAAGCAGCACAGTACAAATTTGAGTGTTATTTTAAAATTTGTAAAAGCTTGTGTTCTTGATGTGCTAACTCCTTGCAGGTTTATTTGGGATTAACTTCTATTTTGCAGGGTATATCTTCATGATTTTTGTTAATTTGTCTTGTTTAAGATTAATGAATGTTGCATGCTTGTTTATGAGATTAGAATCGACTATGCTCTTCCCTCGCACCTTTTAGGCAATCTTGGGAATCAGAAACATTTTCTACATATTTTCTATGCTTTTTGAAAACATCTCATTACACTTATTGCTAAGGGAATGAATGTCAAGTTGGTTAAAATGAAAAAATTGTGTGTTTAAGTTAAGTGTTTTCCCATTGTTAGTTAAATAGTTGGATTCCACATCATGTATACTCTTCTCTTGCATCTTAGGATGATCTTGAGAATTATAAACGATGTCTTATCCTCTTTTTTGTTTGTGGAAAACTACTAAAGTCTTTGTGCAGGACCTAAAAATGCTTGCCAAAGAAAGGAGAATCGAAACAAACTATCTAATTACACGTGTGTTGTAGGTTTCCAAATGGTGTACGACTAAATCACATTAAGTCTAAAAGATTATAAAACAAACCACATTCATCACACTGTATTTGCAGGTTTGGATAAGGGTACACCCCGTACGCTTTAAACTAGGACATAACCCCTTTGGCATAAGCCTTACACTATAAAAATGGAGGTGGTCTTAGGAACCCCAAAGTATTCACGTAAGAGGGAACCTTGTGGACAAAATGGGAAGTGCTCCACACACCTACTTAACTATTTTACACGTGAGATTTAATGTCAAAGTTATCTGTATTGCGACCCCAGTTAGAGTACAACTGAACACATTCATTATTCATTGTATTTGAAGGGGGTAAACTAAAGCCGACATACTCTAAGACTAGTCAGTGCAAATTTCTTGGTAAATTGATCTCGCAAGGGTATCTTGTGACACCTAGTTAAGGGAACCACCTAGGAAAGCCATCCTATCCTGGAGCCAACTTGACCATATCAAGCCAATTGTTGTTGTAAAGAGCCTTTGTGAAGTGAGAAATTTCTTATAGTCGAAACCTTGTTTGTCAAACAAGGGGATAGTCCATTATAGTACAAACTAAGCATTATTCACCATGAAATTTGTGAAGCATTACTTTTGCTTAGTTTAACACTCACCATAAGGCGAGGTGAAACTCTGCCGAAGTGAGGCCAAACACTTTTCAAACTCACTTAATCTACTTCCTTTGCTTTCTTTTGACACTTTGTTAATCAAAAGAAGAGTGACCATACATATGTTATCAATCGATTGTGTCCACCACTTTTGCACCCGTTTACATTCGTCCTTGCTTGAGACTAGATGGTAAACATTGAAAGTGTGTTGGTACATTTTCATATCTTGATATCCATTTGATCTTGATACCCATGCCAATATCGTCATTGTATTTATGCTTGATTCCTCATATGATTCTCGTTTAAAGTTTTACATTACTTGTATCATATCGAAACAATTTTGATAATTACATCTTGTTTCTCGCAAACTTAACCTAAGTGTCTAGATTGTAATGTTACGCTATGCACATCTTAAATATTCCTTGGTATACTTTGGCCTTGATTTGTTTTCAAACATTATCTCAACCTTGAAAGGTGTTGTCATTACTTTGTTTGTGTCCTATCAATATTATTTTGATATTAATACCTTACTTTTTCACAAAGTTTGTTTAACGTATCTCAGTAGTATTATTGCATTGCTCACATTCGTAACCTCCACTTTTTGAGATTTAGGTCTTGCCTGTATCTAAACTCACTATAGTATCCTTTGATTGGAAATCACATCAACCACTTGTTAATAATTACGCCTTGTTCATCTTGAACTTGACATAAATATTGACATTAAGTTGATCATTTGATGTCAAACTACCATTTGAAAACATTTAGGGAGTAGTTCCTTGTTTGGTTGATTGGTTTATCGAACTTGAGTGATTGTGCCTTGCGATTATTTTTCATATTGACTTATCCCTTTAGGAAAATCCTTTTGATCCATTTTTGATCCCTTGATCCTTTGGTTCTTTATTATTTTTCATTGCACATTCTTTGGGACCTTCGCAGTTGTTACGCTGCTTGTTTTTGCCTAAAGTTCATGGTCATCTTTGAATGCATCTTTCAAACCTTAGAAAAAACATTTTGCATCAAAATTTTTTGAGACAATTTGAACATTGGGAAATTTTCCTTTGTATCCTTTGCGTTACTAAAATTTTGATCAACCACTTTGAAATTTACACTTGCAACTTGTTTGCTAAACTTTGTTGGATTGTCAAAATTACATTATCACGATGTATGTTTTCCTTAGAACCCCTTTGGAAAATCACATAAGAATCCCATATCTATTTGTAAAATGTCTAGTTGGTTTCCGTTATGCTACCCGAATTAACATGGAACTTCCTTCTATTTGAAGGAGTTCAATCAAACCATCTAGGTCTAGGCATTTGGACTTAATGAATGCCAACCATGACTGATTATCATAGGATTTCTTATACATATGATAATAAAGAATCAAAATTTAGGCGTTCACATCAAAAGATGCCCATCATGACTAAACCATGATTGGTTCTTCATGCTAGAGAACCCATTCGGCTACACCTTTCCCCACCTTCATCTCATAGTCGGTGGTATGAATCCTCTGATTCTAATCCAAACATTTCTTCTGATTCTGAGGATTCTAATCAAAAAATTCATTTGATTTTTCTAATTCTCTCGATTATTCTGATATAAACTATTATTTAGATTCTCCTCAGTCTCCTAAACTTCATCCAACACACCTTCTTCTAAGGAATAATCAGCCACCTAAACAAAGTTTTCCTCCTCTTAAGATTTGTGCCACCACAAACTCTCCCCATCATTCATCTAATGTGATTCTCGAATCGTGGTCCTCCCTTTCTTCGCAAGACCCCCTTAATAAAATTTCTACTTCAAATATTGTGTCGTGGTGCTCTCTTTCTTCATATGATCCATTTAATCATTCATCTAATGCGATTCTCGAATCGTGGTCCTCCCTTTCCTCGTAGGACCTCCTTTATCAATCACCTTGAGAATGTCTTCATCCTTTGAAGATCCATGCAGCTCCTAATTCTTCAAATGATTAATTTAAAATGACTCTTAAGTCATAGTCCTCCCTATCTTTAGAGGACCACTTTCATAAGTCACCTCAACACACTCTTCCTTCTTCAAGGATTCGTGTGACTCAAAGTCCTTCTAGTCAATCATCCGAGTCAATTCCCATGTCACAAACTGCAGACTTTGGACTCAATCCTACTAGTTTACCAACACTATATCATCATATAGGTAAGTCCATTTCATCTTCTTCTATTCATGAAACATATAGCTCCATGTCTAATTTTTCACTTGTGCCATCTTCTTATGTCAATCATCATCAAACATCTTCTCAATATTCCACACCAATTGGACCTTTTTCTTCCAATCAAACCCTTGTGGTTGATCAACAACCCATACCAATTGATTTCTTTTAGAACAAAGGAGATTTCATGGCATTTATATAGGCACACAAATATATCCCTCTAACAAATTATGAGCAAGTATTCTCTTTAGACCTTGATGGGTTCACGTATATTGGGGAAAAGGTTAATTCCTTTTATCAAGAAACAGAGGAAGAACATCAGATCATGCAACTTGATCCTCCTCTTATTCTTCCATCCTCACATTCTTCATTGTGTGATGAACCTCTTGGGTCTAGTATTGAGCCATGGCCCATATTCTCATCACACATGTTGGGCCCCTGAAATATTGACTAAGTACACAAAAGTGCATGGCCGTGCAAGGCCTAAGTTGAAGAGTGGGAGTGCAAGAAGAAGGTGCACAAGGCAGTGTTCTAGGAGGGTTTTAGAAGGGTAGTGCTACACACCAGAAGACAAGGTCTCAGGACTTAGCCATATTTTGCATCTCAGGTAGAACACGTGAAAAGTGTGACCTGACTGTGCATGCAGAGTGGATAAGGTGCCAGCCTGGTGACATGTTGGCCTAGGAAGGAATATGCCCTGTGATGGAAGCTTGGTGCCAGATTTGAGGCCCCAAAAGGATGAGTTGGCACTTCGAGGTGCCTATAAATACAAGTGCTTGCAGAAGAAAAGGAAGAGAGATTGTTAGAGAGTGGAGCTTTGCAGAAATACCGTGAGGAGTCATATTGGGTTGGGTAGATGAAATACGAGAGAAGGATGTATCAAGGGCTTGGGTTATAAAATTTCTTTTTGAGAGCTAAAGGATATGGATCCAGTTATGATGCATGACTTCAGTCTGCCATAATGTGGTGTTTTGTAGTGATTCTAATGAATGTAATGAGGTTACCAAGTTAATTGAATATGATCCTTCTTGGTTCGGATTCATACATGATTCTTCATAGTTCTTTTTCATGTATGTTTATAAGATGAATATGAATCCCTATGCATTTTCCGTACTATTTTGATTCAGTTTTGTAAGCCTGTTATAATATCTATCTGTAATGAATGCAATGATCTAGAGCCATTCTGAGCTCTATGATGTTTGCATGTCTCATTTCCATTCTCTTTCTTTAAATTTTGGATCATAGATGATGTTTTCCCACTCAATTTGCATAAAAGAGAGACTCGGCGTTCGCGTGTGCCTTGGGTGAGTGCCTAGAGCCTGCTGGGTGATAGGTCGGTGCGCATGGGATTCCTTTGTTCTTTGGTGGGTGTAAAAATGACTACATCTTGGTTACATTGCCAAGACCTCCTTTTGAAGTTGTAGGGGGAAATGGCATACACCATGATCTGTGTAATGAGTGATGACAGAGTGTTTAACCTTGGAAAGTGTTGAACCATGGTTTAAAAGCACAGAAGATGAATTTTCTCAGAGATTCAGCACTGGGCTCAAGTTTGATGCATGTAGATGGGTAGAAGAGAACCTCTACCATGATTTGTATGATTTTTTTTTCTGTTGCTTCCCCATAGAACTGTATGAATTACTCTCGGCATATGCGTCTAGATCAAGCTGGCATTATAGATCATGTGCGTGGACCCAAGAAGAGTACCAGAGGCTGTAAGATGTAGATCTGACGTGGACTCGTGCTATGGATCATTGGTGGAAGGGAGTAATAGCTAGCTATAATCTAGAGTATGCCATTTCTACATATTCTTTTCTGGAAGTTGTTGAGTTTGAGTTTCTGCGGGAGCCTAGAGGATCATTTCTACGTGCTATCCCTCTAGCAATGAAGATTTTGATTGTTACCTTGAGTTTAGAGGCATTTCCAATGGCTGGGTAAACCATTCTGAGCGCTGGGAGAGGAAGATAGGGTGGAGGAAGATGGAAGATATTGTGACTAAGAAAGAAAGGAAGGAGAGACGACTCAAGTATAGTGAAGCACGTGAAAGGGAGATTTCTAGACAACGCGAGGTTGCATGTATGATGGATATATGGAGGTAAACGTTGCGAGAAGGATTTGAGGTTCACGCAGAGGACGTGGAACCTGAGAAGTCTGTGCTACCCCATCTTGGAAAATGCGTAAGAGAGACCCCTTCTGCTTTTGATGAGAGTTCATTGCGTGGAGAGAGAAGAGTTGTTGGCATGCATTTGAACCTACCTAGTGACCAAAACCTGGTGCTTGGTTTTCCAGATCAAGGGGAGAATATTGTTAACCTAGTTGGTATCGGTGGAAGTGACCGATTCTACACCTAGGAGATATAATTTCTCATTCGGGACTTCTATGGCTGCACATACCATCCCAGTGTTAGGAGGAATTTTTAGGTAAAGTGTAGATACACAAGCTTTTTGTCTCACATTTGGGAGTGGTGCGGGTATACTATTGGTAGTGGGACATTATCACAGACCGTCGATGTGCAGTTTAGTGGAACCTTGGGGACCCTTGGCATGAACACTACAGGACATGGTGGATTTGGTAGATCTGGTAGGTCAAGAGGAATAGGACCTAGTGGATCCGGTGGATCTGGTGGTCAAGAGAAACAAGACCTGGTGGATCTAGTGGGTCAAGAAGATCATGACCTGGTGGTCCGGTGGGTCTGGGGGATCAGAAGGCACGGGATCTGGTGGATCCGACAACGGAGGAAACTAAGGCTCTTGCTAAAGAGGACAAGGGCCCTAGCCATATCCTCAAGTATTCTTTGAGATGTATTTACATTTTTCAGATTACAAAGGTATTGAAGATGCTACAAACCATGTTCACAAGTGTGCGCTATTATGGCATGCGAAAAGGGATCACTATCACGGAGTGGAAGGCAAGCCAGTTTGCAACGACGTTGCAAGGGTGCACACATATCTGGTATAGGAAATATGACCCTCATCAAATGGTGGTGGGTTATACTACTTTAAAGAATGACTTTTTGGTAGAATTCCACATTCTTGAGTTTGAATAAAAGAGCATCAGCGCCTTGAAGGAGATTTAACAGGGAATGGTAGAGAGTGTGTGGAAGTATGATGCACGGTTCATAACACTCCTGTCAAATTTTTCATATGACATTCACCCTTTGCAACATGCTCAGTGGTTTGTTGGAGGGTTTATAACACCTTTTAAAAGAGATTTATCTCATAATACTTTCACAGACCTGCATGAGGCATTATAAGCTGCTCTACATGCTGAAGTTGTTGGAAGTCTTGATACTGGTGTTAGCCTATTCTTGGAAGCTCAAATTACTTTTATGGCTAAGCCACTGGAGAAATTGTTTGCAAAATCAGCCCATGAGACTCACAATGGTATATGGTTTACAAATTGTGAAGTAGAGGGGCATGTCAAGGATAGTTTCCCCCGGAGGATAGTACGCGCCGTAGCAGTGGATTGTGAGATTTTTCATGTGGACCATGATGCAAGTAGATATCCCCTGTTGTAGTGCACGATGTGGAAGAATGTGTCTTATTACTGTAAGATCTGCATCTCTACAATCCATGATACTAAGGATTGTAGGCTTATTGACCAGATCCATGAGGCCATTGATATTGGTGTGCACCAAACTATCCTTGCAAGTAGTTCTAAGGGTGATGATAGCCGTTATGAGGAGCGCGTAGATGGAGGCACACGTGGAAGGGGATTTCAAGGATTTCATGGTCGTGGTAACTACAGAGGAGGAAGAAGTGAGTTCCCACGTGGAACCTGTTTTAATTGTGGATCTACAGACTACTACAAGTGCAAGTGCCCAGACTTATTACAGTGCTCACGGTGCGGGAAGAAGCACAAATATGAGGAGGGCCCTGAGTTGTTTGAGCACATGAATCAGAAACACTAGAAAGACAAGGGCACTACAATGGTAAAAATTAAGAAGGTTGACACAGAATGGATGCCATGTGTGACACATGATGTAGGCTTGGAACCTATTATGGTAACAACAAGAGCAGAGGCCACGCGTGCAAAGGAAATGCCAAGGCATAAGAACTTGGTTTCAAGGGAAGAAGTGGTACATGGGAAGTACCCAGACCCTGCGCATCAAAAGGAGGTATATCAAGAAACCATGGACATCATTTAGAGTTTACAGGGAGAAATCTAGTGTCTAAAGGAGCAGTCCAGGAGGGAGGAGCAAAGAAGGAAGGTCGAACTGTCAAAGGATGACCTAGATGAGGTCTAGGAAGTATGTAAAATGCTAAGGCAAGAGAATATTATTCCCTTGATGGGAGCATGGTTGAGAGAGAAGGTACCACATGTCAGAGAAGAGAACGAGAGGTAGGTATTGCATGCAAACCTTCTCCCTCACAACCTTGACTATGATAAAGAGATCACATTAGATGCAGTCATGGATGGATGGCTCTTTAGTAATATCCTCATTGACACATGAGTGGAGGTCAATGTTCTCACCTTGGATGCATGGCATCAGATGGGAAGACCTGCATTACAACCATCTTCAAATGTGATGTATATGGAAAACAAAATGAAAGAAATGCCCATTAGTGTCTTAAAGGATGCAACCATCACCATTCAAGGAGCTAATTTTACGGGGGACTTCGAATTCTTGGCACTCGTTGAGGTAGACAATTTCCCAGCATTACGTGGGCACCCATGGTGCTATAAGAATAATGTGGATCTTTGGTTCAACAAGGGATACATAAGATTTGAGAATGAGGAGGAACAAGTCATCATACCCCTGGCTGATGGAAAATCAACACCCTATATTGAACCCCTGGGAGAAGAGGTCTTAGATAGAATATATGTGCATTCAATCAGGGACCTAGAGATAATTCATCCCACAGAGGGAGTTATCCAGTTTGAGGATGCTTAGTCTATAAGTGACACCACCAGTATAGCATGCGATAATTGGGTGCATGGAACCTATGAGTTGATCAGACGACATTTGAGAGGATCAGTGACAAAGGTGACAAAGGAACATATAGTCTGACACCTAGGGGGAAAGAAGCTACCTAAGTATTCAGGAGGAGCCTTCCTTGAGATCATTTTGTAGGAAATGGAAGGTCATTGGAAGGAGGAGAATAAACGAAGAGGGATGTTAAGTTCTATCCTGCTCGGCACAACGACATGGTAGTAGGCTACACATTAGGAGAACCTCTTGGAATAGTGCAAGGTGAAAATTTCCCTCTCTGTCTAGTTCTCTAGAAGCAACACACCCACCACCATCAAGGATTATCATGGTAAGGAACATGCTTCTTTCCATATCCAGGATTGTGAGAGGGTCTAGAGAGAAGGCACACAAGCTTTACCACCATCCCTATGGGTACACAAACTATATTCTACATTACAAGGTTGTGTGAGCACATGTTACATTCATGCCAAGACACGCCGCCAGACAGGGAATCAATAAGAGTTAGTGGCTGTTCTCATTCAAACATTCAAGTATAGGAGTACAAACCCTTGGTGGATAAGGCATTGTAGGATATTAAGCACCTTACCATTGGGGATAGTTCCATGGAAAAAGACAGGCTACTGGACTTGCTAGGTGAACTTGGCCTGGAGGCGCGCTTTGAGGAAGAAGAAATAGAAGAAATATAGTTTGAGCGTATGTGTATGGAGAAATAAAAAGGGAAGATGGTGTATGTTATTGATGGGGAAGAAGCAGAAAACTTGGATGTTGACCATTCTGTAGGGATGCGCGAGGTGGTAGACAGTGCTGATGAATGGGCACACACCTATCACGAGCCTTTAAAGACAAATAAGGTTAACATCAACTTAGAAGAAGAGCCTAAAGAGGCTTTCATCAGAGACTATTGGTCAGATAAGGAAGTCTCCAAAATCATTGATATTTTACATGAGTTTGAGGATTTATTCCTATGCGGGTATCATGAACTCAAAGGCATTCACCATTCCTTGGGGGAAATGAGAATTAAGTTGAAGGAGGGTGTGCGCCCGGTCTGAAAGATACCATACCGGATGAATTCTAACCTACGCGTGAAGGTTGAGGAAGAAATAGACAAGATGATAGTGTCAGACATTATTGAAGTTATTGAAGAGTCAGAGTGGATAAGTCCAATGGTAATTAACATCAAGAAGGATGGAAGGATAAGGATCTGTGTTGATTATAGGGACTTGAATGCAGTATGTATCATTGATCCTTTCCCAACCCCATTTACTGAAGAAATATTAGGAGTGGCAGAGCGTGAGGTCTATTCTTTCACAGATGGGTTCTCGGGCTATCACTAGGTAAGGATCGTGAAGGAGGACCAGAGGAAGAAAATTTTTGCCACTGAGTGGGGAATTTTTTCCTATACAGTCATGCCTTTTGGGTTGAAAATGCACCTGCTGTGTTCTCATGCATTATGGTACAAGCTTTCCAGGATTTTATCCATAAATTCCTTCAAGTCTACTTGGATGATTTGACAGTATATGGGTTAGTGAAGGACCATTATGACAACTTAAGGATGATGTTTGAAAGGTTCCGGTAGTTGAGGATATCCCTCAACATTAAGAAATGTGTCTTTGCTACCCCGTTTGGGAAATTATTGGGGCACATCATATGTAAGGAGGGCCTACTAGTAGATCCCGCAAAAGTTGCAGTAATTATGGGATTGAGGGATCCTACTAGTCAAAGTGCAGTACGTAGATTTCTTGGGCATACAGGGTACTACAGAAAGTTCATCAAGGTATATGCCAAGATTGCCATGCCTTTAGAAGAGTTTTTTAGACATAAAAGTGCCTTTCATTGGGGAGAGGTACAAGAGAAGGTGTTCAACACTTTAAAGGATAGGCTTGTCACCGCACCCACCCTACATTTCCCTTCTTGGGATAAGCCTTTCCATATTCATGTGGATGCCTCAAGAACCACCATTGGAGCAGTACTTGCACAACTTGGTGAAGGGATTGTTGATCATCCTTTGTGCTTTGCAAGTAGGAAATTGACACCAGTAGAGTAGAATTACACTACGACTGAGTGCAAGGCATTGTTAATGATCTACGCGCTCCACAAATTCAGAAAGTATCTACTGGTAACCCCTTTTATATTTTACACTGACCATAGGACATTGAAATACTTGGTGAATGAGCCTATTCTACAAGGGCGTATATGTTGGTGGGTACTATTGTTCTAAGAATTCGAGTTTGCAGTGGTTGTCAAACCAGGTAAAAGTAATTCCAAACCTGATCATTTGTCTAGGATTGATTTAGGGGAGGATGCACAGAGCATTGAAGAGACTATGCCAAATGCACAATTGTTTATGTTGTGGTACACGCCCTCATATTTAGAGGCCATTGTGGTATTCCTTAAAATAGGTGTGGCGCCAGACGAAATGAAGGCCTTGGAGAAGAAGAAGTTGGCCATATGTGCCGTGTCCTACATGTTAATTAGTGGAGATCTGTACAAAATGGGTCGGGATGAGATTTTGCACCGATGCATGTTAGAACATGAGCACATTGCAATTATGGAAGAGGCGCATGGTGGGATTACAGGAGGACACTATGTGAGAAATGTAACTGCGTAAAAGATACTACTCGTAGGGCTTTGGTGGGAGACCATTTATCAAGATTTCATTGAGTTTTGCAAGGCATGTGACCATTACCAGTGCCTTGGCAAACCTGGTAAAAGGGATGAAATCACCTTGTGACCAATAGCCATCATGGAACCATTTGAGAAGTGGGCTATTGACTTTGTCAGACCAATCTCGCCAGCAACGCAAATGACTGGTTTGCAGTATATCCTCACTTGTACCAATTATTTGACAAGGTGAGCAAAGGCAGCACCTACAAAGGATTGCATAGTGGATACCGCTACTAGATTTTTATGGGACAACATAATTAGTAGGTATGGATGCCCGTTGAGTTTGAAAAGTGATAGAGGTATGCACTTCCTCAATGAAATGGTAAGGATTCTATTATCAGAATTCATGGTGGCCCATCACAAAACTACTCCCTATCACCCTCAAGCAAATGGAACTACTGAGGCACTTAACATAATACTTAGTCACATATTGAATAAGATCTGTGATGTTGGTAGACAAGATTGGGATGACAAAGTATTAACCACTATTTGGGCATATAGGACAACCTACAAGAGATTGAATAAGGCCACACCATTTCAATTGGTGTTTGGCACGGAGGCTATCCTACTAGTTGAATTCATGTTACCTTCTCTGCGTATAACGTGCGTAGGAGGATTGGCCGATGAACAAACGCTGGAGGAAATAGTTGACAAGTTAATGCAATTGGATGAAAGACAATCACTCGCTAGGTGGAGCCAGAAGAATGAAAAAGTACAATAAAGTCTCCATGCTGGGAAGTTAAAAGTCCATTGGTTGGGTCCCTACATCATCTCGTACATCCTTGATTTAGGTGCATGCTAGTTACAAGTGCTAGATGGGACGAGATTGCGAGGACACTTATATGGGAGTAGGCTGAAGCCCTATTATAAATAAGTCTTCTTAGTGTTTGTAAATAAGGTAGTATTACCAGTTAGTTTAGGATTTCCCTTAATGTATTTTATTTTCTTGTTTTTTCCTTTCTCGTTTTTGTTTTGTGTTGCACTTTGGGCACCGGTAATCTCTTTACTTTTTGAAGGTTGTAACTGCGCAAAGGACCACACATCATTTTAGTGTGGGGTGGAGTAAGATGGAAGAAATTATAAAGTATGAAGTGCTAGGAAGGATTGTGTTGGAATGCCCGGTTGGATGGCCCTGGGAAAGGAAGTGCATGAGAGGAAAGGTGAAAAAGGATTGCTGTTGCCAGGGTAAGGCTACATTGTGGATCCACGTATAAAAGAGGAAGAAGCACAAAATCAACACAAGGTAGGTGAGAGAAAAAATCATGACGGAAGTACATTCGATGTAGGTGACGTGCGTGTAAGAGTCTCTTGTCAAGGTGGATTGGTTTCCCGTCATAAGGTTGGGGAATTGTCCGCGCAAGGTTGGGCGCATGAGTTAAGGTGCTAAAGTCAGGTTTTGTTGAAAAAGCCACATTAAGTGTTGAAGTATGGTGGTAGGTAAGGTGGCATTTAATGTTAAAAAGGGGGATAACTATAAATAGAAGGTTGGACACTTCATTATTTACATTGCGAATACAAAGAAGGAAGAGCTTTTGCGAACTAGGGTTTCCAGAGTTGATCTATGTGAAGGAAAATTGGAGAAATTTAACTGTGAGTGACTAGTTTGGATCTGCAAACCAAGAGGAAAATAGTTCACGGGCATAGAGAGAGTTGTGTGGAAGTGCCATCTTGTGAAGGGGATATTCTAGCAAGGGTTTGATAGCTAGGGCATGGGTTGGAAAGGATTTTCTTCACAAGTTCGAGATCTAAACTTGGAAAGGGTAGAGAAGCAAAGCAAGAGAAGTTGAAGTGCAAAGATAACCTACCCAATGGCACCCAAGAAACCAGCTGTAACACCTAAAAAGGGCAAGGGTAAGGGAAAATAATAAGAAACTATCGCAAATACCAATGAAGAATAGTATGTAGAAATGCAGTACCCAGATGGGGTTTTGTTGGGAAAGAAGTGGGAGTCCCATTTAAGAAACATGATAGTAAGTGATTAGAACCATCACACAAATGTAACTAAAAAAGAGATGGCACTGGAGTTAGTGCCCCCAACAAACAAGAGGACACCAGAAGGGTTACCCATTTATAACGATGAAGTAAAAATGAAGTTGGAGAAGGCGGGTTTATTGCATCTCTATGAGTTGCCCTAATTTGGGAAGCCTGAGCACCTCTATCAATGGATGATGTCATGCATACACAAAGATCACTTTCACTTCGCAGGACGTAAAATGCGCATAACTCCTCAGTTGATTTCACGATTCACATGTCTCATATGTGAAGGAGATAGTATAGAGGACAACCTATGCAACAAAGAATCCATCAAAGAAACCATCGCTGCATATGCATACAAAAGGGGTCAAGGTACTTTGATATCGTAGATATCCAAGACCTGGTGATAAGAATGGCCATGCGTCTGGTAACCAAACTTAATGACCAAGAGAGGTGGACGCAAGTGAAAAAATCATGGCTAAATGTTTGTAAAAGGATATCAGAGGGCGCCATCTACAACTTGTCCGTGTATATCACAGATGAGATCATCAGTAATGCATAGGAGGGTGACAAGATACTTTTCAGCAATGTCCTCTTAACTATTGTATTTTTAGAGATCGGAATACAAGATGTAGTGGATAAGTTCATATGGGAGTAACCAGAGGAAGAAACCTCACCCACAAAGAGATTTGAAAGATATACTTGTGATAGCATGATGCCCATTCATAAGGCGCATCTTGAGAAATGGTATACACACTTGAGGAATGCGTTTGGGGTAGAGTGGAGGATCCCAGAATAACTGTAAAAGCTCATCGAAGGATAAGATGAATTCATAGTATACCAATACTTATGCATTGAAAGATTTAAGTTGGAGGATGAAAACATGAGCCCTTGGTGTAAACTTCTATTTTCTTTCACCGCTCAGTACTTCCAGGCAGGGGTAAACAAATCTACGGAATACAAGAAACTAAAGTTCGACCTTGGAAGTATGGATCGAGACCACGGGGAGATGCGCAAGATGTTGGTCTACCCCAACAAGCACGAGTACGTGAAAAAGTATGTATTGCATGAAGTTTAGATGATAAAACCCATGACTCTAACTATTACAGGGAGGTCCACGACATGTGTATACCTTCGCATAAGGCCCAAGTTTGAGAAGGGCACTTATCTTGAGAATGAGATAGCTATACCTGAGGACCTAATAGGTAGGAAGAAGACCACACCCAAGAAGAAGGAAATAAAGGAGATAAGGAAGAAGGCACCAAGTGTCCAAGCCACTCAAGTAGTGAGCGCCTTGAGAACAAGCAATAGAACAAGTACTTACATGCACAGGAAGAGGTCACCAGTCAAAGAGGAGGCACCAAAGAAAGGAAAGCTTATCACAGAGGAAAAATCACCAGAGGAGGAGGAAGAGAATGTAGAGTATCCTATAGTGGAATCCCCAGTTAGGAAGAAATAGAAGGTGATGGAGGAATCTGATTTAGAGGAAATAAAGAGCTTGGAGAAATACATGGGTGAGAGGGATAACGATGAAGAAGATGAACCTAAAGGGGACCAAGAACCACTTTTTTCAGTGTGCACAATTTAGAAGAAGAAGGCAAAGAGGAGAAAAATGAATATCACTTTGTGCAAAGGAAGGGAAGCCAGGAGGTAGAGGGTGCCCAAGATATGGGAGAAGGTGAAGAGATTAGCAAAAAGAGTCAGAGAACTCCAAACCTCACGCAGGAGCAGATAAACAAGGCAACAGAAAGAAAAGTGACAAAAATCATTGAAGCCTTGGTAGAACTAGAATTGGAGCGCATTACTGATCTAGTGATGAATGAAGATAAGGAAGGAAGTGTAGGGAAAGATCACAAAAGTGCGGGAGGCCATAGTCTATCGGTAACTATTCCTAAGGGCATGCACATGGGAGGAAAGCACATGAAGATCAAAAGACCAAGAATGGACTACATTGATGATCATAGCAAGGTGTTGCACGTATGCTTCCAAAGCATAGTCCTAACAGATCAACTCTTGGTAATGAAGTCGTTTTATGAAGAAGGTGCATACCCTCAGAAAAGGAAGGTGCTCTCTTGGGAAATTGAGTCCCACATCAACGAGCCAAATTTTAAGGTAAGCCAAGGAGCACTTATGAAGATGCTTGAGTCATAAGGAGATAACCCCTTGGTGAGCACTCAACAAATTTTAGGTGAACAAGTCTGCAATGATTTAAATAAGGTCTCGATTGAGCTGGAAGCTAGGTTATTCAGAAGGAATGATAGGGTAAAGTTTCTAGAGGAAGAGTTAGAAAAGAGGGAAGAAGAGCTAGAAGAGAGAACCAAGAACTTGAAGCAGGAGAAACTAATTAGCACGCAACTAAAGTGTGAAATTAGGGAAGAAAAGGAAAAGGTGCATAGGCTATATAAGAAGGTAGAATCCATCATAGATGCCATTATTTTGAAGCATCCAAACCTAGCACCACCCACGTAAAAGTATGGATCTTCCCTTGAGTGCCTTGAAGACTTAACGCGTATCCTCACCATGGAAAGGCAACTTCTGGCTTTAGAATCCGTGGAAGAAGTAGTAACACACCTGGAGAAGGATGACATATTAAAAGTTGTAGCAATCATTGCTGAGTATAACAAGGTGCTTGTTGATGTGAAAATTACTACCCATACTACTAAGGCCGTATATGAAAGTTGTGTAGACAAAGATAAAGTGGTGAGTATTCTGGTCGCCACTCACAAGGGAGAGCTCAAGGAATTCCAAGAGAAGAACAAGGGAAACTGAGCGGAGCGGGAGAGGATCTTGACTGAGGTTGAGAAAAAGTTAGAAGCTATTAAAACCTTACGAGGTTCAATTAAGAACCAGCTGAAGGAGTTATACCCACAAAGTACAAGAAGGATGGATGCACTTGAGGACATGGGCAAGGAATTGGAAGGAATGGTTGAAACATTGAACACTCAAGGAAATGGACTGGGTTTTGAGGAGGTAAGTGCCCTAGTTGGCAACCTCTACCAGAGAGCGTAAAACAAATTCGATGTGTGGAACAAGTTGGAGGCCGAATTACAGAGAGATTTCCCTATCTTGTTGCAGTAATGACAACACTTCCCCATTCTTTCATCTTTCCCAGTTCTTCATTCCCTTATTCTTTTTCCAAGGTGTTAATCCTATTGTAATTCTTCCTTTGAAGAAGTGTTCCCACGGGCAAAGAACAAGTAAAGTGTGGGGTGATGTTGGGCCCCTGAAATATTGACTAAGTACACAAAGGTGCATGGGTGCGTAAGGCCTAAGTTGAAGAGTGGGCATGCAAGAAGAAGGCACGTAAGGCAGGGTTCTAGGAGGGTTTTAGAAGGGCCATGGTACGCGCTGGTAGATAAGGTCTTGGGACTTAGCCATATTTGGCGTCTCGGGTAAAACACATGAAAAGTATGACCCGACTGCGCATGCGGAGTGGATAAGGTGCCAACTGTTGGTACCCAAATTTGTTCTCCTTTTCAACCTGAGAAACATCAAAGATATTGCATGAAGCTTGAAGGTAGATAGATCACGATGTATGTCATTTTGTAGCTGGGGATGTGATCTAATTGGCACTTAGATTTTTGGAGAGATGGATAACACTCGAACATGACTTGATCTTGTCCTAACTATTTTAGGTTGTGCCTTTCAACCAAGGTAAGAGAACCTATTTTGTAACCCTCAAATGGTGAAGGAGATGAATATGTCCCTCAATTTATGCAAATAGTATGAAAAGGCCTTGAGAAAATATGATCAACACTCCAAATCTGACTTTCACAAGTTGTCACTTCCAGATTATGGAGATATTTTCAATGCAAGGCAAGGATTAATGAAGACATTGTAGGATCTTGATTTGCTTTGTGCATTTTGTAAATGGATTGTATTCTTTTGTTGACACACAATGCAATGCATGGGTAGTACTAGTTTGTTTGAATGAATTTTGGTGGGATGTTGACAAGACAAACTTGACTATGCCAGATCTTTGACAACTTCTACAATATTTGAACAATTATCAAATAAAATGCTTCAAAACAGTCAGGATGTTCCTTCAACTAGAAGAGATACACAAATGGAGGCCCAGGTTTACACTCTTCACACAATCTTTGATACCTCAACACAAAATCTTGAGTTAAAGGACTCAATTAAACATCAAAATCTCTGATCAAACCACGCCTAAGGTACCCGCAAAGGCTTACAAGAAATATTTGTAATCAAGGAATGTACAGTGATTTAAAATTTGTTTATCTCTTTATTAGATGAAAGCTCTTTTGAATTTGAGATTGCAAATGCCACTAAACTATCAACAAGAAATGATATCGGTGTGATTTCTAAAGATTTCAATGCAAGATTACAACAAGAATAAGGAAAACTATTTGCAAACATCTAAACATGATAACAAACATCATATTTCCCAAAATAACATAAATTAATTCAAAATATTGTTAGATTCATCAGCAAGGGAGAGTTATTTAAACAATCTTAGAGCTGTGTGATGGCTTTACACTTGTAACCAACTCAACATGAATGAAGATCTAACACAGAAGACATTAACCAGGTTTCTTGGAGGGTTTCTTAGAAGATGAGATTCTCTCAAAATTTTCTCGTGATTTTCAATTTCCTGACCCTTTGCATGAAAAATTCATGCAATATATAACTTCTCATTACAATTGACCCTTTGCCTCTCAAATCTTCCCCCCAAAAGTGGAATATTCGGAGCACCTTTACTTTGCAATATTTTTGGAAAATGACATCTAACAAATTTACAAAAAATTACCAGTTGTTCTTTCAAAAGGTGAATCATTACAAAAATTTCATCATTATCCATTTTGGAGGCATTTTTTTCATTCCCCATGCATGTAGATCCCTTTCATTTCATCATTTCATCCTTATCCCTCCAAAATTTACTCTGTAACTTCTTGATTTGATCTTTCACATTTTTCACGAACCAGAGTAAAAATTCATTTGAAAAATGCCTCAAATCTGTAAATTAACCCTTAAAAACAATTGCATCGGTCCTTGCAAGCACAAATGACATGAATTTACCAAAAATATGATCAAAATTATTACAAAATTCACATCTCCAAGCTTCCTGGAGCTCAAATGGCGGCCAAAATGAAAAACACACAGTTACCATTGATATACCTTTATCCTTTTAATCTGAGCCCTCCACGTGTCACAATGTGATTGGAAACGGATTTGGGACCACCTTTTGATTGTTTAATTTTTTTGGAAAAATGTAAAATTTTGACAATTTTCTCCGCCCCTCCGCCCTTGAAATTTGGTGCTAACACGTGGCACAATATGATTAGATCTGGGGTCATGGCTCAATTTTGCACATTTCCACCCTTTTTGGAAAAAAGGAAAATTTTCCAAAAAATCCCCGCGGGTCCGCCCTCCTGCAAGACACATGTCCTCATATGATTAACTGAGGGAAGCACTCTGACTTTGTACTTGAACTCCTTTTTATCAAAGGAAAACTTTCAATATTTCCTCTGTGGGCCCGCGCCTCTGATTCTATCCCTGACATGTGTCCATTGATGATTCATTATGGGCCAACGCTTCAATTTTTTGCTCTAACTCATTTTTCTAAAAAGGAAAAATTTCCCTTTTTCCTCTGGCGGCCCACTGACCCGCTTTGTGCTCTGATGCTACCATGTGTCCTCTCCTGACTGGCCCAACGGATCCGTGGCCTTTTTCATAACTTTTGCTCCCTTGCACCAAAACGAAATTTTTTTCTAAGTCCTTGGCCAGCCTTCCATCCTGATTTTGATGAGAACACCACATGTGTCCACCCCTGATTCGTCATCTTGCTTTTGGTGAGGATATGACACGTGTCCTCCTCTGATTCGCTAAAGGCTTGCGCTCTAAAGCCGCCACGTGTTCCATTTTACTTTATTGTGGGCTTGCACTCTGAAGCTGCCATGTGTGCTTCCCTAATTGGATGCGGGCCTTAGGCATTTCCTTTGTACTTTAACTTTTTATTCCAAAATTCCTTAAGGCACAAAACGACCTGCATGTCTGCCTTCATTTTGCATGCAACACGTGTTCCTTGTCTGGGACTTGTGGAGCTACAGGGGAAATTTTGATTTTTTGCCAAAAACCAAAAACGTTAAGTTTTCTAAGAAACCCGCCGAATCTTTTCCAACCACAAATGACCACATATGAGGGGATGATTGAGCTTTAATTTTATGGGCAAAGGACACCCGTATGACTGTAAAAAAACACAAAATTTGCCAGGGATGCCCTAAATCGATTTTTTCTTCGTGGGTGAAGAATTTTTTGATCAAAAAACAAATGGGATGTGGTTTTATGAAATTTACGACCATGGAAAGGTATTTTTCAAGGCACATATGCATAAAATGAATAATTTTGAGCTCTAAAGGCCAGGAAAAGTGGAAAAAATGACAAAGGTGTTGATTTCGATAAATTAGGGCACAAAACAGGGCATGCATGTATTTTTCTTTCAAATTGGGGAAAAATAATAAGTTTGTGAGAATTTCAAGGCATTCAATCTAGATGGGAAAGTTGCAGATCACCAATTTGGGAGAAAAACATTTCAGAGCATGCAAACCAAAGGAAAATTTATGGCAAAATGGCAGAGGATCAAAATGGGCACCAACACCAACCTGACGACAGGTTAGCCTAGGAAGGAATATGCCATGCGATGGAATATTCTAGAAGACCATCATGGAAAAAAGTGGAGAGCTCAGGCATGGAGGAGCATGATCCCATAGAGGACCACATTTAGACACTTGGTGCTGGATCTGAGGTCACAAAAGGATGAGTTGGCACTTCGGGGTGCCTATAAATACAAGTGCCCGCAAAAGAAAAGGGAGAGAGATTGTTAGAGAGTGAAGCTCTGTAGAAATACCGTGATGAGTCATACTGGGTTGGGTAGATGAAATATAGGAGAATGATGTATCAAGGGCTGGGGTTATAAAATTTCTTTTTGAGAGCTAAAGGATATGGATCCATTTATGATGCATGACTTTGGTTTGCCATAATGTGGTGTTTTGTAGTGAGTCTAATGAATGTAATGTGGTTACCAAGTTAATTGAATATGATCCTTCTTGGTTAAGATTCATACATGATTATTCATAGTTCTTTTTCATGTATTTTTATAAGATGAATACGAATCCCTATGCATTATCCTTACTGTTTTGATTCAATTCTGTAAGTCTGTTATAGTATCTTTCTGTAATGAATGTGATGATTTAGAGCCATTATGAGCTCTATGATGTTTGCATGTCTCATTCCCACTCACTTTCTTTAAATTTTGGATCATAGATGATGTTTTCCCACTCAACTCACATAAAAGAGAGACTCAGTGCCCGCACATGCCTCGGGTGAGTGCCCAGTGCCCGCTGGGTGATAGGCCGACGCGTATGGGATTCCCTTGTTCTTTGGTGGGTGTAAAAATGACTACAACACAATTCTTCTTTACATATCACAATTGCTTAATCACAATCACACGTTGGGTCATCACCAAGTAGCCCATCATATTCTTCTATATACGGGCCACCTCCAAGTTACCCTTCATCATCTACTTGTGGGTCTCCTTTGGGTAGCCCATTACCTTCTATTCTGGGGCCACATCCATGTATCCCCTTATCTTATATGAATGGGACATCTTTGGGTAGCCCATCATCTTATATTCTTGGGTTACATCCTAATAGCCAATCACCTTCTATTCTGGGGCCACATCCTAGTAGCTCTTCATCTTCTATTTTTAGCTCACCTCCTGGTAGCCCATCTTCTTAAATTCTTGGACCATATCCCTTTCATCCATCACATTATTCTTCTATAAAAAATTGTGGCAAACCCACCATCATTCCTCACATTCCTCTCATCAAAATTTATAAACGTCCACATTCTCCTGCCACTTCTTGGGATTAGACAAGTCAATCATTAACCTATAAGAAACCTACACAGGTTCTTTATTAAGCTAAGATAAAAAATATGAAGATCTCCAAAGATCCCAATGAATCAAACAATTATAAAATTCAAAATCAAATGTGATTCTAGAATGCACACCAATGTACCCATCAAGTATGACACAAAGTGCAAAAACTTATGGATAGGGAACTCAAGCTCCCGCATACAAAATCTATGTTTGAAAGATATGTCGCAGTCACTTATTGAATATGAACTCACCATGGTCATCTAAGATTGCAGGGATAATATTACTGCTTGATAAGCAAAGGAATCCTCAGTATCCCTTATAAAAGAAATCACAAACAACATTGTTGGATCCTATCACGCAAAGTGACATTTTTTGTCCTAACTTCCTGAAAATAAAAAAAGTACAAACATTTCAAAAATACAAAAAATGAGAAAACACTAAAACATTACAAAAAAAATTAAAGTTACAGAGGTCAAACATTGCAATTAGGTATTGCATACACATGGATGTTCTTTCCTTCCCTTTCTTCATCATTCATCTGCAAGTCTCCCATCAATTTCATCCATTTGATGATATTTTCGTTAGTCTATTCATGCTCATTGTGTAACATTTATCTCTATAGTCTTCGTTTGACCTTGGTCTTTCATCACCTTTGTAAATTAAAGAATGGCTGACCTCTTAGAGATCCTATCACTATCTAACATCTAATAAACTTGTTGTAAAGAAATTTTGGACGTATTTGTTGACACTATCCAATTTCGTCATTGCAATCACTTCCACATCCTTCCATTAGGCCATCAGTGGTTCTTAACCCCTTATCAAAACAATTGAGAGAGCTAAAATAAATTTTTAAAAAACAAAAACAAAATAAAATCAATCAATCAAAAAGTTGAAAGCTAAAATTAAAAGAGAATTGATATATATATCTCGCTTGGGGTATTTCTAGTATCTCTATTGGGGCTATGGATGTCTGTTTAGCAGAGAACAATGCTAAAACTAGAATCAAATACATCTCCATTAGGGTTGTGGATGTCTGGTTGATAGCGGAGAAATGTACGGCTTTCTTTCCACCCTCCATTCACAAATCACCTATTGATAATAAATCATTCCTACACATTGGCTAGTGTTGTCTTCACTTATTACCTATCAAATATTCATTACAAGAGGTAATTAATTTCCACATGCACACACTGGAACTCGATGAGAAAACAAGATTATTATGTTACCAAGTATTTTGTTTGGATCTTGTTTCACACTCTTTCTTTAGTTCCGTATCTTGTCTCGTGATTTATGCCTTTAGCTAATCATTTTTTCATCGCTGAGTCTTCTCAGCTACATTTTTCATATCCTTTCATACAAATTCACACCGTTCTTTTTCTTCATTCAGAACATCCATGTGTATAAGATTTCCTTTTTACCATGTTTGAGGGAAACATTGTCCCCTTTCAATAAAACAATCTTCTACTTCTTTTCTATCATGTGCTTCTTGGCTAGCTTGCACTGGGGGCACACTTACTCCTTCTAAGAACTTCATTGGTTTGATTTCATCATTACGTTGAACCTATCTATCTTGGCCTTGATCCAGATATATGTTCCTCTTGTATATATGTGCACAGAGTTTTCCTTTGTACATTCTCACATCTCACTAGGAGGCATCTTTGCATCTTCGTTTTCTCTGTAAATAGCTTTAGGAAACTTTTAAAAAAACCCTAAAAATTCGTACAACATCCTAAAAAATCTGAAAACATTGTTAAAACATCAAAAATCCTATAAAAAACATTGGTAATAAGCATGCAAAATCGCAAAACAATGGTAAAAGCCCATGTCATAGTTGAAATTCATTGTACTCAACCATCAAAATTGAATCATACAAAACATCTTTCAATTTGATTTCCTACAAAACATATTTCTTATGGTCCTTGCATGTTCTTGCACAATCACTCTTGATCTACCTCCATTAACAAAATTTGGTTTACTTTCTATGTCTATACTCCCTTGGCACAACAATTTTCTTGGTAACTAGTTTCATAGAGCACAAATGATTTTTCATAGGACCTGATGTGTCCTCCATATATTCATCTCACATGTATCCTTACTTGGGGTACCATTGTTAACCCTTGTCGTTAACTTGAACATTTGGGAATTGAAGCTCGATAACAAAAACATTGGTGCAACTGTCTTGAACGTTGTTTGTTTGATTACGTATGTTTGTAATTTTTCCTTGTTAGGTTAGCTTGTTTACTTTCTCGTATGGCATTACTTTATGTATATTTCTTTGAGTTGGAAATGTTTTAGAAATGAACAAATTGTTAGTATTATATACTTTTCATGCTATTTTACACTTTTTTTGTATGCGTATATGTTATAATAAAGAGCCATGTGATGTAGATAATAAAGAAAAATGATGAAACAAAGTTGCTCTTGAGATAAGTTGCAAGATGAAAGTTATCTCCATCTTTCTTCATCTCCACTCTTTCTTCATTATCATTTTCTTATGTCACCATTTTTCTTCCAATAGCAACTCAGGGCAATAGGGATTATTTTTATCCCCCCTTCCCCCCCTTTTTTCTTCTATTCATCGAAACCCTAGCTTTTCTTTCTTACTCATTCATATTTGCACACTCACCTACCATTTGTGTTGACCCTTCTTTCACATTATTATTTTCGATCATTGATCGACCTCTTTCATCACCCCATCGAACACTTGAGGGGAAATCCTTTATTCGATTAATTTTTATTCCCCTCTCTTCAAAAAATTTACTTGTTTATAATTTTCTCCTATCTTTGAAGTGGCGTCGCTTACGCCACCCCAAAGAGGGGTAAATGTAGACACCTAAAATCCACTTACATGATTTTAATACTAAAATTGTACTAATTACCCTGTTTCCCATCATTTTCTTTATAATTATTTATTTCCTACTAATTAACTAATGTTTCCCTCCATTTCAATCAATTAACGACACTTCAGTTAATTAACTAGTCTTTACCCCACTCCAAATGCCAATTAATGACACTTTGTTAGTTATAATCCTCTTCCAATTAAATAATTAACTATTATTAGTTAATTAAGCATATGCAACCTTGTATTTAATCAATAAACCCTCTTATTGGTTAAAATCCCCTTTCAAATCATCTCAAATCCTACCTATTTTCCTCTAAATCACCTCCAAATAGCTTTCTAAGCTTATCTTGGCCTATTAATTATTCCTAGTTGATTAATTAAATCATCTTCAACTCCCATGAGTTGTTAATTCTAATCAATTCCCTATAATCAAACTTATCTCTTCTAAATCTACTTTATCCCACATGCACTAGTTTACAAGCTTCTTCTAAATTGGAAAGCTATATAAATGATGTACCTCCTTCCTTCACACCTTACACATTTACGAAGACCACACTTCAAATAGTGATTACTATAGGCATATTGATAGAGCATTCTCCATTGTTGGAATAGCTTCCTCATCTTATGCATCCATTCTCTCACTGTTGAGTAGTAAATGAAGAGTTAAACATTGTCCTTGTTGCCATGTCATTGGTGAGATCATTTCCTCACTTTGGAGACAAACAGTAAAATTTGATTTCTTATGATCTAAATAGGCACATACTTGATAGCAATCATACATTGCAAGAGTAGTAATGGTTTAGCATTAGATTTTACATTCATGTTTATGCATTAGAATATCTATTTCCTTTAAGCTCTTATCTTGATGTTATTATTAGATTAACTTTGCTTTGAAGCTATTTGGTGTTAGTTTCATTCAAGTAGTTTAGTTAGTTTAGTATTCATACATAGACTACCCAAAAACTTACCAATGTAATCTTGTAGCACTTGATTCATCATCCTCATAAATGTATTGGGTGCATTGGATAATCTGAGTGGCATTACCAACCATTCATATAGACCATATCTAGTATTTAATGTTTTCTTCCACTTATATCCTATCATGAATTTGTATTTGATATCTAAACACTGTTAATAGCTTGAAACTATTTATAACTTGCTCTTCCAATTTATCTCGTGAAAGCACAAATATCATGTCTTAGAGGTGGGGTATAGGAAACTTGTACATGATGGTAATTTTATTGGTATTTCTTCTATAAGTACACATCCTCCATGTTACATTTGTTTAGGATTTAATAGTGTTGGAGTTGCACGTGGGATCATACTTTCCTATATAGCTCCCTTTCACACCAATTCTAATATGTATCTATTTAGTTATGCATGTACTATTGGACTCATCTTGTATGTATCTTGCTTTGGTATGGATGATCCTAGAATCAAATTAATTTGATGTTGAATATCCCTCTTAGGTGGAAACCCATCTTATAACTCTTTCATTATTACATCTAAGCATTCTTTTAGTACCGGTGTTGCTTCTATCAGTATCGGTATCACCTTTGTATCTTATTTATTTATCTTCAATTCATAATAAAACCATATCATCGTCATCTTTATGATAAAATCCTTTTTTGGATAGAATTATATCTATTTTTTTCTTCCTTAAGTGGCAACAAAATCACCTTTACTCCATCTTTCCAAAAATTGTGGGTATTCTTATCTCCATCATTAATTAACTTTTTCTCAAATTTAGGTGGTCTCCCTAATTATACGTGACATGCATTCATTGGAATAACATCGCACCAAAAATTATCCTTATAAATCTTTCCTATAGAAAATTTAATTAAACATCTCTTATCTACAGTAACTTCATTCTCTTTCTTAAACCATGAGATATGATAGGGAAAAGCATGCTTTTTGCATTGCAACTCTATATTATCTACCATTTATTTATAACCCATATTTTCAAAAATTCCACCATTAATGATAATATTTTCAAAAGTGAACCTTGTTTAGAAAATAATTTTCCAAATCCATGACTCTCCACCTTGCAATCATTTTATCCTAGGGTCAATCATTATTATTTTCATCATTATATTCTCTCCCACATCAGACACAAATTATTTATCTTATTATCCAAACTCATCCTTGATTAAATTTACTCTAGTTTAATCCTCTTGTATCCTCTATAGTGCATGATAGTGTGGACATTTGAATGATTTATTCCCTTCTTCACCAACCCTCTAGAAAACATAAGGCCTGTTTGGGCCATCCAATCCTCTTCCACTACCATAAGTTTTTTTTCCTTAGTATCTCCCTTTCTTAATCCCTCTTCTTATTTTCTAGTTCTTGAAACCTTCCATATTATCGTCTTATCCCTCACAAGATATTTATCCTTTTGGATATTATACCAGCCTCATCCTCTTATTAGAGATGATTGTCCTCTCTTTTTTCCTTCAATCTTCTAAAACTCGGTCTAGTATACTTTATTATGCCTTCAACGTTGATTGATAATATGTTTCCATGTTATTATTCCTATGCATGCTTAGTTTATCTTTAATAGAAAATTTAAAACCATTTATATACATTGTGTTTATCTTCTCTTTTATTTCATCATGCTCTAATCAAATAAACAACTTGTAAAATTCATCAGTAAAGTCTTGGAAATTGTAATATTTCTTCATTAAATTTTGAAAATCTTCTATATAGGGATTGTGCATAGTCCACAAGTAAAAATTTCTTCTTCTCCTTCTTATCCATCTCGATCTTCTCTTTTTATTTTCATTTCTTCTCCTTTTACAGATTATCCTACCATATCATTACATGACCCTTAAACTTTTTGCATGAATTTGACCATCTTATATCATATCATATGTCATTCAAAGAATTGTTTCATGTTATTTAACTAGTCTATCAACCCATCTATGATCATAAATAACTACGTTAATCCCATTATAAGACACTCAAATTTTACAATTTACACTTTGATGACACTTGATTCGATAATACACTCTTACTATGATCAATACCATCTCTACACTCCCCATTATCACTTTCCACGGTATCTATTTTATCTAGTTTATCCTTACACACTAACATGTCAACAAACTCTAAGAATGTAATGCACAAAATCCATATATAAACATCAGTTGGCAAGCTCCAAACTTGATTTTTTATGTTTTTTATCTCCAGTCAACGCAATATATTTTGGTTGGGAATTTTTATTTGGTCCTGGATGACCTGTACAATTTGAGACCAACGTGTGCTCTAACATTGCTTTCAAATTGATACCTTTTTAGTTTTTATACTTTATCTGGGTCATCCTTTCTTGGATAAATCACCTAAGGAACCCTTTATAAGCAAGTAAACATTTCCTCATTTGTCAACCTAGAAATTGTATGGTAATCACTGATATACTCAATTCCTACACTTGCAAAAGGTACTTACAGCTCCCTAAATCTCGCAATAGCACATTCACATTCATTAGGGCAGCACCCACATCAGGTCTAAATCTCTTTACTAGGTCAAGACATCATTATCTCTTATTTTGAATCACTCAAACATCCCACCTCCAATTATTTTAGCAAGATCCAAAGCCAAAGAAAACATTTTAAAAGAAGTTTCCAAATCTATTTGATCTATCTAGATATCACATGTTATGTGGAGAATGATGTGCAGTTATAGGGTTCTTCTGAGTAGTGCCAACATAAATGGTGCATGGGGTGTTCACAACCCAGCTAATGTTTTTTTTGTAGGACTTATCATCCATGGAAATGGTTCGAGATGATGTTCATTATGTTCAAAGAGCTTTGTTTCTTGATTGACAACTAGGGTTTGACAATGACAAATAAATTCAGGTAATAAACCACCGCATAAAGTTATAGAATAATATCATGTTCAATACCACATAGAAGGGACAAGACCATACAGTATGGTTCTAGCCTAGGGTCGTTATAGTTACAATCTCAGTTTTGAAGCACTTCCAGGTTCAGATCTCCATATTCTAGCATTACAGAGTCCCAGAACTTAATAGAATCTTCCATAACAACCTAAGTGCACTCATTCCTTTGTGTTTTCAAGTCCATATCTTGTATTACATGATTTAGAATGTTGTTTTGATATTTTCTAGTTAATGTTGAAGTTAATTAATCAAGATAGCCACATGTATCTAATCTACATCCATTTAGTGTAAATTTGACCTCATTAAATCAAATTTAGATTAACAAAAAATATAAGACCTAATCTAAAAAGGGTGTAAAATTTTTGGTGAACTTGCCTCTGATCGAACCCTTAAACTAATCAAGGATCTCCTTAGTTACTTGTATATTAGGCTTGTTGATATGATCTTATCCTCCTAATTTTTATGATGGCCTCTTCTCGTGATGAACCCATATCCTTCCTTGAAAATTTTGGGCATTACCATGAATGTGAAGCTACTTTCATTTCCTTTCTTCAAGTTAATCCTAACCCATCCCTTGCGTATCTTCGGGTAGTCACTAAATATTGTACTTGTTATGTACATATAGCCTCTAAATATTTATTTATATGCATGATTCCTAATCAAGAGAACTACTCATTAACACCTCTTTACTTTACTTGGACATTTATTTTATCCTTTTCATCTCTTTTGCTTGTTGTTTTTGATTGATAACTTAAAATTTTGCACACTAGTTGACATCTTACTCAGCTTTGATTTCATTATTTTATCTTTTTGATACCATGTACATGACCATCCATTAGGGACATAAGTTCCCAGGCACTACTGTCCCCTATGGGCACCTGTGTCCTCTTTACCTCTTTTCCTAGTCTTTCAAATGTTACTTCTTCCTTGTTCTCTTATATAACTTTTAGTCAACATTTTTCATATTAATGATGAAAATTAAGTAAGGGAATCATATATATATACATGTCTTATTTAATCTCATTAGGGGGGTAAGCATTCAAGAGGTACATAGTATTACAAGGAGATAATATTTTCTATCTACTACATCAAGGACTGCATTTAGAAAATATACTTCATTGCATGGGAGGTTTTATTCTAAATTTCATACGACACATTTGTATTTAGGACAAAGTAGTTGTAGCTCGCTATCTATTTATACGACTGACACTAGGGAATCCTAGCTCAAGGGACATTATTCCAATCACAGACACACAAGAACTACATAGAGTTTTAAATGTAGTGCAACATTCAGTGATAATCACATTGGGGTGATAATCGAGGTCAGTTTGACTCAAGCATTTGCATTATTTTATTCATCTAATATGTGCTTGAGTACTATGTATGTATCTAGGGTTTGTTTTACATGTTACAAGTAAAACACAACAAATATGACATGACACACAAAAAACAAGGAGTGACACTAAGTGACACAAAAAGAACCAAATCTTGAGCACTTCCATAGACACCAATGTCAAGAATAGACATTAGCACCTAGGCATCCCTGTCCCTTATGGGTGCTCCTGTCCCTGAAATTATTAGTTTTAGAAATCAGGCACAAAGCTAATATAGTACAGAATCTAGCTTTCTAGGTCATTCATTAGCCCAAAATCACTCTAGACATACAGTGGCAAGTTAAGTCATTCTCCAGACCCTATTTATCGCTCTTGCTTGAATACCATTATATCCATTTAATCAACAATGTCCCTTTATTAGATTTAATTTCATTAAATCATTTGATGAACCTTTTCCACTAAGGATCTTAATGAACTCAATTATTATCTTACAAAACATCTTGAAAACCTTGATCTATTACTTTTTGATGTATGTGAGGAAGCCCAAAGGATTGTTGTCACTACTCCTATTGGTACCATTATGTCTACTACTACTACTACTACATCTTCTATTCCTCTTTCCTCCTCCCCTATCAATGCGGGAGCTTCTACCACTCATATTCCTACATCCACACTAAATCCTAATTTTTCTCCTCCCTTTATGTTGCACATTCAACCTAATTCTTCTTCTGGCATCCAAGCTTTAGAGTCTCTTTATCGTGATTTACAAACACAAAGCTGATAAGGTGAGTAAAGTTTTTCAACTATATAAATTCTCTCATTCATGTGCCAATGTTCCAATGCAGTTTAACCCTTTTTCCCTTTACATGGATTTTCAACTACTCAAACTCAATTTTCATGATGCATTATTAATTGAGTGTTTGCATTGACTTATAATAGATATTTCTACTATCAGGAAGACATCATGATCCCTTGAAACTCCCATACCGATACCATGAAATAAAATAAGTATAAAAACATGAAAAACTATTCTAACTATTTGGTTGATGCAGGATTGCTTATGAAATCAAATACTTGTACATCATTCTTCCTCTACCCAATAAGCACCATATAAATACATGACCTTAACATGTTTGGACCATGAGATTTCGATAATAACCACAATCAAAATCATATTGAAGTGTTAATCAAATTGAAAGGAAAAACAACACAGTTCTTAGACTTGAACCACATTTATAATCAAATACTAGAATACAACTAGTGTATGCACATATTGCCAAATCCCCCATCTTCTAAAAAAACAAGGTGCATTAAAAAAATGATAGACTACTCCTTACTAAATGGACAAGCTCCACAAATAAATATCATTATGAAAGGAAGAGAAGGAATGAGGAAGTCATAATTGATTCAAATAATTACGCATTATTCTCATGTGTTTTCGGAAGGACAAAATTCATTGATGAAAACATGACAATTATACCCTAATGTCAATTTGTTTGCTTATAAACCCTCATAGGGACTTCCCCATATCAATTTTCCCTCTGTGCCATGAATATCCCCATCCACCAAGTACTCAAATGTGTTGTGATAACTTTTCCCATGTGTTTGAAATGTGGAAATAAGATCACGAAACTATTCCGATGTAGTGCTTCTCAAGGCAAATTCTTTAGTGAGCCCAAAATGGCTAATTTTGGCCTTTCTGAGACAGGTATGCACCCCCAAAGTAGATTTGAAGGCCCAAATTCATTGGGAGATGGTATTAAGGATATAAAATGTTGTTAAATTTGTTTAGGAATATTTAGGAAATATTTGGAGGTTTAGGAACAAGTTGAGTGAAAACGGGTTTTTGAAGGTGAAAGAGCTTGTAGTGCAAAACATCACCTGATCTTCAGGAAGTGATTTTGAGAGCTTCATAATGAGTTGGAGGTAAAAACATATACCATTGGAAAGGTATTTTGGTGCTATAAATGATGGTGGTTTTATGTTTTTTATAAGTCATAAGAAATTCTTCCCACATTCTATTTTCAGCATGCATAACTTACGGTCCTTGTCACATCCCACAATTTCAGTTTGTTTCATCGAAAGGATAAGTCATAAGATGTTAAATGATTTACAAAGGTGGGAGAATAATACATGTTATGTATTTGAGTATATAGTTACATGTGCGTATGTATATCCTGAAAAAAGGATAGACACACTTATGCGTAGTTGTATGTGCAATCGCAGAACACCGCTTGTCATTTAGCGTTCATAAAGCACTTAACATTTATAACTTATTATTGTTTTTGTTTGGTGTTTAAATTTCCTTATGGTGGTGTGTGTAATGATTTCTATACATGATGTACTAGTTGATTACTTTTTTTGGTAATGAATAATGTAGTGCACCTTGCTATGTTGTGTGATATGAGTTATTAACTTGGCTAAAACTAATGATTCGGTACATCGATGGATTGTTGGTTGCTGTAACTATCTTGGATGACTATGTTTGTTTACTATTCATGATAAATTTAACAATAGTGATAAATTATCTACATGCATGTACTTACCATGATGAGTATGATGATTTAGATGTTTGGGTATATTTCCTGGTTGCTATACCTGTTATCATTATTCCGATTCATCTCACTTGTTGGAATTATTGGCTTGATAACAATGTTGAAAACATACAACAATAATATTTTTATTGGTGGTATTTGCATCATTTCATTATTGATAAATAATTGGTGTGATTGATAATTGTCTAATCTTATAAGTGTTTAATTATATCGGTCGAGGACCATGTGACATTACAAAATTCTTCATTGGGTGTCATTAATGTTTGATTTATGCGATAAGGTAAACATGCTATTTCATAACCCGCTTATCATATAATGTATTGATGAGGCTGGGTCTAACACCTCAGAGCATCAACACTACCATTTAAATATGAAAGGCTTGAACATTTTTTATATAACAACATTATGTGGTCATAAATCCTGAATGTATGAGATTATTTAGTTATTCTTTGTTGTCAAAACTATCTAAGTTTTAAATATAACATGATTTAAGACCATAGGTGATGGATTTTGTATTACTGATAAAATTATAAAGACTATGGCAACCCCTTTAACATGATATTATTAAAAAAACAAGATTCATGTATGATTGACATTTTGTTGTTGAAGGAGATATGGTATTTAACCATACTATAGTGGTATTTGATTGTTTAAATTGATAAATTCAAACTCTATTGACTTGGGAAATAAAATTACTAAATGTAAACTACTTGGTTTCTATTTTTGACCATATTATTAGGAAAAAGAGTTATAATGTTGATGTTTTTAACATGGGTAAATATGTAGTATTTGACCACACCTCTTGGCAATAATAATTGTTTGATTAAACATGTTGAATGTTAATCCAAAAAGGTCATCATTGACCCCAAGCAGAGGATGTTATTATTTTTTGTTAATGATTAATGTTTGGTTGAAGGTTGACCTAAGCATGATTAGGTTGTTAAGTGTTATAGTCTTTGACCGATTGTAATACTCTCCATGTAAATTATTTTGTGATAAAATTATATTAGTTTATTTATTTGATCAAAATGGATATAGTCCATCACGCATTATTGATAGTATTGTTGAAGAATAATAATTGACCACTCGGCTAGCTCCACCGCCAATTTTGGAGGGAATTGGTAGTTAAAAAAGAGTTTAGCCACAATGTGGCATTGAGAAACATTAATGGAAATTAAATGATATTGGGAAGCCTGAAGCTTCCTCTATACACTACCCATCATGCAAAGAATACATTTTGATGTTTTCTTTTGATTGATTTGATCTCTTTCTTTGTCATTTTTGACTCCTTTGGGGCTCTTGCATGAGGGTTCGAGATGCATTCCATTTTTAGAACTAGTAACATGGTATTATTGAGGATGCATGCCATATCTTTGATCTACCTCCTAATAAATATGGAATCAATGACAATATATTTTAGTTAGAAATGTTGAGATGTCCTTGTGAGTGAGGACAATTTATATTTATAGAGTTTCTGAATCTATTTGCATAAGGGTTTTTGTAAGGAAAATGGTGAAGATTTGTAAGAGCCTTCATAAATTCAAGCATGGTTTACATTTATCTTATTTTGGATATTTTATTTCAAAGTAATTGGGTATTTTCTAGGTGAATTCTTTTAGGGTTATTCTTACATTTTCAAAGGTTTGTTTTTTGTTTGAAGTGTTTATAAGATTATTTGTAATTGGTTCGAGTATAAAACCCATCACTGAAAAACCCACTACTTTAGTGTGAACCTTGCTTGATATAGTCCATTTTGGGGACTTCGAAATAGTACCGAGTCTGTCGACCTAGGTACTAGATTTTGAATGCTTGTTGCATATGTGTTTTCTTTGTGAAATTTGTGAATAGATAGATGATTTTTCTCATTCGATGTATAACATTTAGAAGGTCTTAAGGGATCTAGAATTTGTTATCTCATTTTAGCAAACTGGGTTTGAAAATCAAATTTAATCGATTTGAGGTTACGGGTGTTTATTTCTTGATATCAAATTTATTTTTAAGGGCCATCACTAGCCTGTGCATGAGCTTGTACTATTTGAAATACAAACCAAAGTCACAAGTTCAAAGTCTAGATCAAATCTTGAGGAGCTTGATGCTTAGTATTACGTCAAGTCTAGTCCATTGTTTTCTAACATTATCCATGAGATCTTGGAGCTCGAAACCATGTACTGTTCGAGACTAGGATATTTCACATGAACTCAGGCTGTATGGTTGGTTTCCTCTATTACCGAGATGCATGTATGTGAATGGTTGATGATTCATTCCTTTGTCCTTGTTATTAAAGGGTATCTCACCAAGTAGATCCCATCTACGAATGATGGCCTTCAAAGTGAACCAGTTTTGTATCCTCCTATTCATGAACTTAGGTCAAGATTGGTTATTAGTATTATTTGTTATACAATTTGATTTTGTTAGTTTACTTGACAAGAGGTCATTACTTCTTGGGTTGTTTTGTCTATTAAACGGTGAAGCTAAAAATATTATAAATTATGTTAACATGTGGTTTGATTATACGAATTTATCAAAGATGTGGAAGTGGGAAGCAATGGGTATAGGTTGTATGCCATATATCTAGTTTGAATGATTGTTTGGAAAGAAAACCTTATGATCCGTTATTTTAATGCAATCTTATAGGACACTAATGGATGAATCTATTTTTTTAAAAATTTCTAAAGGGTTGTATAAGGTTTAATAGAATTATTTGAGTTGATAAGGGGAAATTGATTTTTCTAGAGGAAAGATCTTATGAATGTTCTGATTATAAATAGGCACTCATTCTGGTTATTATGTACTAGTTATGGATGAAAATTGCTTGTCTAAATAGTTGAGGGTGATTGAAGAATGCTCTTTATAATGTGGTTTAAGTTTTATGTTAATTCAACATGAGTACGCCTTAAATAATTGAGACATTCTAAGTTGTTAAAGATAGTAACTTGTTTAATTTTATTAGATCATTTGTTTTAGTGTACTTGTATCAATTTCATGATACTTGATCTAATGATGTCAAATCAATCATTGGATGCTCAATTATTTCGTAATATGATAACTAGATTAAGAGATGTGTAATCCATGCCAGTTATTGTGACGTGACCATGTAAATTGTTGTACTTTATTATTTTTAGATTGCAGGTTGTAAGGTATTATGAAAAGAATAAAAGACTGTATACGACATACTTGTTTGATGTTGTTATGATTTATGAAATTTAGTAAATGTATTGTATTTGATTTAAGGTGAAAGTATTACTTCACATATTGTAAATAAGGCATTTCAAGGCTAGTTGTACTTGTTATTGATTTCATTATCATGTACTCTAATGACGAGGTTTAACCTCCATTATAAGAATATATATGCTATTGTTTTTACAACGTACTTGTGTTTTTACAAAATGTTATAATGACGAAATTACGACAGATTATGAATGAAATATTGTGAGTAAAATTTGATGATTTGATTTCATTATGATTTGATTATGGATGCATGCTAAGATGAGACAAATTAATACGACAAATACATTAACAATATCCAAACACTGTTAAGTCACATTTTCTATTTATTAAATATGAAGACACATGTAATTATGCATTAAATGATATAAGTACACTGATTAATCATATGTTTAATGATTAATCATATAAATGATATCAACAACCTAATGTTGAGATAACACGATATGATATCTCGTTGCTATGTTATGATTTCTAATAATTAAAAAATGATGTGTAATAAGTTAAGCGTACCTTTCTTAACATGAATAAAAAACTATGAATTATATGAGGGAAGATTTATGAGTCGCAAGGCAATGCGACATTAACCTATCCAAGCCAACTTGGAATGGCTATGGTAAGGGTGACGATATGAAATGACGTAAGTCATTATGCATCCACAACCATTCCCATAGGGATTCCAAGATGGATTAGTCAATGCTCTGTTGTAGGGTTTAATGGGTCATAATTGCTGCGATTTATTAAACTAAAATAGTTAGCTATAAAATTAATAAGTAAACAACATAAAATAATCTTGATACTATGTTAAGACAGTTGTGTGGTGAATATAAGGACAAATTTAGATTGACTTATGTGTAGTCACAAAACTAGGCTTGCTAGCACAATGCCAAAAAACTATGGCCATAATCTTATAAATGATTGATTGCATTTTCTATCGCCATTTCTTCTTTTAACTGTGTCATGAGCGGGAGTGAATTAGTTGTATACTTTCCTATATGATACTAAGAAGATGAACACGATTCTCTATGCTTTTAAAAAGGTCTAACCAAATGATATACTGGGTATATTGGCTCATTAAGATTGTTTGGGGGGGATCGAGTAGGATCTGAAACTCTTGAAGTTGCACACAATTATCATAGGTTTTTAAGATGGATTCTAAAAATTAATTAATGTTAGATTAATATTTTGTGTGTTGATAATAATTAAAGGCATATTATGTTGGATTTTAATCATTGCGTGTTAAAATCATTGAAGGCATCAAGATAAATAAATGGGGTAAAAAAATTCCCTTAGTTTGATGAAGCATAATATAGGTGTTACATTTTGGTATCATAGATGAAGGTTGCAACTCTTGGAATTATTAGGTAATAAGTTAATCATTGAAGGCATATTATGCTGGATTTTAATTGCTACACGTTAAAATCATTGAAGGCATCAAGATAATTAAATGGGTAAAAAAAATTCGCTTAGTTTGATGAAGAATAATATAGGTGCTACAGTCCCAAGAAAAAAAGGATATTTTGAGGGGGTTTCAGGAATAATCAGAGCATGGGACCCATCCCATTCTTCTAAAAATTATGTTTGCAGTCAAATTCATATAAATAAGTGCTTGAAAAGACCTCTGGATTCTCCAGAAACTTTTTCGTCAAGCTTCCCTCCAAGGTATGCTTTTGGGATTTGGCCAATATTAAAGATGAACACATGTCATCACTAGGTGATAGCATGATTTTGTGTCCCAACTATCCCATCCCCTATGGACAGTTGGGATACAAAAATTTTCCCAAGCCCACCATAGCCTGTTGGATCATCATGTGACCTTGACGAAGCTCAAACTTGCAAGTTAAGCCCCTTTGCTCTCATCCTCGGCTCTCCTTGTCATCAAATCATGAAGTGCTAATTGTCCTCATCAAGTGAGGGTGTATTTACTTGTGTGTTCATGTGTAAATTAAAAAAATTATAAAGCTTGAAACTAAACACCTAAGAGTTTCAAAGCTTTAAACTAACCTAACAAGAACCATCAAGATACGAGCTTAGTGAGGCTTATTTCTTTAACATGCATATAACTTTGAAAACAATCAAACTAACATGCCTAAATCAATCTCTACTCTTTAAGTTCTAAATTTGAAATGAACCTAAGAATATCCTTAGATATCACATTTGATTGTTAGTATGATCTCAAGGTTTTGAGATTGGAGTCTCACCAACAATGGCTACAAGACTATATTAGTTCTCTCCATATTACCCAAGCTTGAGTTAATGGATGGACTATGAAGATATTATCTCATTATAAATGGAGAAATTCTCAAGATCCTAATTGCCTATAGTTTATGCTAGAGGAGGAAAAGTGTTCTAAGAAATGATGAGGAGGGTTCTATTTATAGGTTTCCCATTTCAACAATGGTATGATTTTGGTGCACATGGGACAACAGGTAAGTCCAAAAAGAAATTTTAGCAAGTCAAAGAAATTTTTGAATAGGATTAGAAGCTAATTAATATTTTAAGATTAATTAAGAATCAAAAGTAGGCTTAGGAAGCTATTTGGGAGCATCTGGAGGAGGTTTCAATAGATTTTGAAAGTTCTAGAAGCGGGAGTTAGCCAAAAGAAGGTTTATTGGTCAAATGTATGGTAAAATAATTAATCAACGTATAATAGTTAATTAAGAGGAGTTCAGGGAAAAATGGGCCTAATTGATGAAGTGTCATCAATTTGCAAGGAATAGAATAGTTAGTTCAATGTTAGTAATAAAATTGATTTGATCAAATTATAGGTGTCTACATTTGCCCCTCTTTGGGGTGGCGTAAGCTACACCACTTCAAATATAGTAGAAAAACACAAACAAGTAGAATTTTTTTTGACAGAGTGGAAGAAAATTAATAGAGTGAAGGATCCCCCCTCAAGTGTCAATGGGGTGATGGAAGAGGTCGATCGACGATCGAAAAGATGAAGGAAATAAATAAAAGAAGAATTAGGGGAGGTGTCTCTAGTAGAAGAGCAGAATAGTGTTAAGAGAAGAAGGGAAGCCATATTAGTCTAGTTGATACTTAGTACCAATAACCCATGAAATCTAATTCTCTAAATTTCATTTTCTTTGCTCATCTTCCATGTCATACTGAATAACCTAGTTGACAGGGGAGCTGCCCTCTTTGATGGTGAGACACCAAATATGTTAGATTTATATTGAGAGCAGTGAGCATGAATGTAGAGGAAGAATGGTGGAGTTGAGTGCGATGGAGAGAGAAAGGTGGTATAATGAAGAGAGAAAGGGGATATAGAAGAGAATAAGTATGAGGAAGGGAGATTGAGATAACATCCATCCATTGCCTTTTAAACAACTTTATTTTCATCATATTGCTAGTGAGCTTCATCATCGGTCCTTATAAAAATGTAAGCATACGACATGAGTGTAAAACGAAATGAAAATACATAGTACGAATAATTGTCCATTGCTAAAACACCAAATCCATGTAACATAAAAAATGAAATGTAATACGAGAAAGTAAATAAGCCAATCTAACAAGGAAACAAGTACAAACACACATACTTAAACCAACAACATCTAAGATAGTTGCACAAATGTTTTGTTATTGAGCTATAATTCCCAAATGTTTGTGCGTAATGAAAAGGGTTAAAAGTGGTTCCCCAAGCAAGGATGCATGTGAGGGGGAAACATGGTGGACGTAGAGGTCCAATGAAAAAACATTCGTTTGCTATGAAATAGTACCAGGAAACTCATTGTGCCAAGATAGTACAGACGGAGCAAACAAACCAACTTTGTTAATGAGGTAAATTAAAATGATCTATGAGTCATTGTTACAGAAACACAAAAAAAATCAAACAATATATAAGTTGAATACAATGCATTTGATACAGGATTCAACTGCGTACTAGTGTTTTACCAATTTTTACAAATTTTTGGATTTTTAATGATTTTTGCAAATAAAATTTAAATATTGTTTTTTAAAATTTTTTTAGTGATTTTTAATTTTTTTAGAAGAATGTAGGATGGAAGATCACCTAAAAGCAAGATAAATTCCTCAGGGAGAAGAAACAAGCGCATGGGAATAAAAATATGCCCCGATGGGACCAAAATGGGCAAAAAACAATCATTTATTTAAAAATAAATATCGCGGCGGGAAATAAAGGAAGTTAGAATGATTGTGGTGACCACATCATGCCTCTCGACCATCACAGTGGGTGAGAACGCATCGTGGAAAGGTCAAAATGACCACATATACCCCTCTTGGGGGGGTAAATCATCGCGAGTAATTCATCTGTTATGGAGCATTTGCTGATTTACTATTGACCTTTTCTCTGACCCTGGAGAGATATGACACGAGTTCAAAGGTGTACGAGGTGAGAAGACATAGTTCAAGAGTACGTGATGATGCCCATCAATGGACCCTACATGAGTACCTTATCCATCTTGTGTTTTTATTCCATTTAATGTCATTTATTAGCTGTTTTAGGGGGGGGTGTATGCATCATCGGGCTCATGCGGGCGTAGGAAAGACATATGCATGTAAGCACATGCATTTTTAGAAGTGTGTGGGTGCTTGAGGTTGTGCTAGGTCATGTGCACATGGGCACATATGTAGTTAGATGCACGTATGTGCCTGGGGAGGGTTAGGTCAAATGCACATGTGCACAAGCACCACCAAAGGCACACATGTGTTGTTAGGGGCACACATGCACCAGGGAAAGGGGGGATAAATGGTTATGAGCTCATGTGCTAGGATGAGCATGCAAATACTAGAAATGTGGCGTATGCCTGCTAGGTGTGCACATGCTAACAAGGGCATGCATGCGTTGAAGATGGGTGTTGGGAATACTTAGAAGAAAAAGGGAAAGTTTTTAGAAGAATATGGGGATGAGTAGGCAAAGTGTTAGATGATGTTAGATAGAAGAAAGGTTAATAAGTGCGTTGTTTGATCTTGCAGATGTAGCTACCTACTGTTAGTGGAAAGTCACAGCACCCCTAAATGACCTCTCAGATTTGGTGTTTCGAACTTGTCATTTGATGTGATCTGCATAACATTGAGTTTTCCCCAAAAGTGTGGGACTTTGCAAATGGGAAAACTCTCTAGATTAAGGTTGGTTCCTATTCCTTTATCTAGGTGCATACGTGAAATTTGTAAAGGATTGATTCCTAAACCTAATCTAATTTTACCAAGGAGACAAGGATGAAAGGAATGCAAGAAATTAAAAATAAGCTAACCAGGTGATACACCGAAGGAATGATGAACATTTGTTTTACTGATAGGCACAAGCTAGGAAAAATACACATAATAATCAAGCACAGGTAACCAGTTTGGCAATGAAAGACCATATGAGAGCAATGAAGACAAGAAAGGGTAAAAAATCAGCCACAAACATGTATTATTGCTCTGCAAATTTGATACAATACATTTACAAAATGGCCAAAAGGCAGAAAATGTGTTGCAATCTAATGGAAGGTCTGAAACTCCATGAATTCATTTTTCAGAAGAAAAGGGAGCCTGCAAAACAAAATAATGTCTAACCCTTTACAATGAGTCTCGACCCTGCCTTTATAGATTCAATACATAGGGAAAGAAGGAGAGAGAAGCAAGAAAAAATAGTCTGAAGCTCAACCACTTCCATCAATGCCTCTTGCCAAAGAATTTGCCCCAAATATGTCTTAAATACATCAATTACTGGTTTGGTGACTCGAAGGAGGAGGAAACAGTGGATTAAATCAAATCTGATTTGGTTGTTAGGGAAAAAGATCCTGTATTAAAGGCCCGAAGATGTTTCAACATTTTATTCCCACCTAACCTCTCCAAAATTAAATTTTCAGATCTCCATGGCATAGACAAAGTTGAGATATTTCCAACGGTGCTAGATTTACTGGATTTCAAGCCTCGAGTCACAAGATATTCCCATTTGAAATTTGGATTAGGTCTATACAAAATAGCGGGAAAACTAGTTCGAAAACAGACCCCCTTTTTAAAATGGACACTTGGAGGGATGGCGCGTGTCTGAGGAAAGCCTTTGTATTTTGCTTTTGGAGTGGCATGGGGTTGACACATGGCTTCTTCCATGACCTACTTGATTTCCTTATGTTTTTTACCTAAGTCCTTTTCTCGGTGGGGTCAGATATCTGATCGGGGACACGCGGTGGCCTGATGCTTTTATGAAAACCCTCCCTTAATTTTTCTCTTGAATTGGCACTATGCTAAACTTGGTTCCCCCCACTATCCTAGCTCAGTGCTTTGACTATTCAACCTGACCTTGTCCTTTTTTTGAAATGGGATGCATGGAGGCTTCGCGCTTACTTAGAAACCAACTTAGGATTTTTCCTTTGAAGGAGCGTCAGGTCGACACGTGGAAACCTTTGCAGGCTCTTAGACTTTTCAACAACCCCTCTTACCTTTTCAGACCTTGGACTACTTGGTGAGCTGGCACTCATTTGAGTCTCTACTTTTGGATTTACCCTTGGAGATGCACCGAGCTGATGGGTGGCAGCTTTTGCCAGCACTTCTATACTTAGCCTTTTTGAGGCCCACCCTATCTATCTTTTGACTTTTAGCTTTGACTCTGCCTCTACTTTTAGGCCTAGGACACGTGGAGGCTTGGCGCTTGTCTGAGCCTCCCCTTTTGGATTTAACTTTGAAGATGTGCCATTTGGACACTTGGCAGCGTCCGCTGTCTCCTCCACACTCAGTCAGTTTTGAGCTCGTTCCAAACTGTTCTAGAGCCCGAAGACTTAGAACCTTTGCTGTTCCTTCTCTATTGAGCCTCTGGCCTCTTTCGACACCGTTTTCTCCTTCCCAGACCCTAATTTTTCATTTTTAAGCCTACCTGTAATCCTTTTAATGGATTTAAGGCATAGATTCACTTGACAGAGCTGTTTCTTGAATTTCTTCTTGTACAGGGTCATTTGATACAATATTTTTCTAGGGGGAAAAATATGGATAGCAGTTTGACAACTCGCAGGGGCATCTACCTGCTAGATGAAAAGACCGATTGCCTTGTTATATCCATTAGGCATAGAGTTGAGAATGACAGTTTGATACTGATCCTGCCTCTTAAAAAATGATCCCCGAGCTACTTGGAAACCCACTGAAACTGGAGTTGAGCTTCACGAACTTCCATTTGAAATGGACTATGCAAGAGCAACAAAACAACATGACAAAACTATGTACAAAACTTGAAATCATACATGCTCCAAGTAAAACATGCAGAGCGTGTAAATCACTTAGGAAAAAAAAAGCAACCTAAACTATAACCAGGAAATGTGCACAAACACTTAGAGGAATGAGAAATTAAACTAGTATGTATAAGGTGAGAACTTTTCTTTCAAGTAGCAATGTTTAAGATAGATTCCATTAAATAGAATCTACAACTCTTCACCATCCAATGTAGACAATTGGAAAGCATTGCTACTTTTACATCTTGTGAGCATGTAGGGGCCACTCCAAATGGCATCAAACTTGGAATGCCTTCCTGGTTTTGCCCGATCTGCATCCCATTTTAGGACCAAGTCTCCTTCTTGAAAGGACCTAATTTTTGCTTTCTTATCAAAGCATCTCTTGATTGAAACCTGATCCTTCTCCATTGTTTGAAGTGCATGCTCTCTAGTTTCTTCCAATTCCATCAGCTCTGCATACTTTGCCTCCATTGGTTCAAACTCAGACATCTCCAACTGCTTCATGAGTTCCAATGCTGACAACTCAAGTGATATAAGCAACACTACCTCTTTCCCATAGACAAGTTTAAATGAAGAGCTACCTGTAGACCTCTAGGGTGTTGTCATATCAGCCCACAAGGCTGATTTGAGTTTTGTGTGCCAAGTTCTATGATTTTAATCAAGAGTTCTTCTGACAATCCTTAGTAGGTTTGTTGATCAAAGAATACTTGTCAAAGATCACACGAGGAGTCCGCACAAGATAGAAGGCCAGGATCAAAGGCACGGAAGGATAGGAAGGACCCACACGCGGAAGACAAGTTCAAATTTTAGGACTTGCCGATTTTGAGCATGGAGACCTATTTTTGGAATATGGCATGCAGAACACATCAACGATGTAGAGATGTGCATGCCATGCATTATCTTTCTGTAGAGAAGCAATTCAAAGCATTTATGCATGGAGACAAGTTGAGAATAGAATTAACACTTCAGTTAACTATAAGAGGACTATAGATAGTGCACTTGCATGTGTGGCTATGATTGTAAATGGCGTGTGGCTATGATTGTAAATGGCATGTGGCTATTGATGCAGCCTAGTATTCTTAGATAAGACCTAGTCACACTGACACATCACTCAGCATAGGCTGAGTGCTCACCCGAAGCGCGCCAAGGTGCCAGGTCCCTCTTTAGGGTTGTTGTAGCAGGACGGTAGCATGGTAAAACAATGAGGACATATAGTTAAGAACTAATCCATCATTACACAATTATACCGAACTAGATCTATAAAAGCATGCATTTAAGTATAAATCATCAATAAATAAATAACATACAATGATAACACATATAAGACACTTTGGTTCGGCCAACATTCTTCATATATTAATACATGACAAAAATACGAAGGCTTGATACAATAATAGTCATGTGTGCATAGATCTGTTACAATTACCCTGTCTCATGCACTCATGAATCTCTAACCCTTCAACACAGTCTATCAACTAGGTGATTCATCTAATATATATAGGGTGGGGAACTTTCCCTTCACCGCTAATTATGTCAAAAATAGGTCGCACGCTAATAATAGCCACACGTTGTTTACAATTATAGCCATACATACAAGTATGCTATTTATAGATCACTCATAGTTAACTAGAGTGATGAATCTATTCTTGGATTACTTCCATGCAAGAGTGTTTCGATATGATCCTTGAAATACAGATAAAGCATTGCGTGAAAGTCTCGGCATCGCTTTGTGTGTCCCGCATGCCAGCCTCTGAAAATAGACTTGATCTAAAAAATTGGCTAAGTCCCAAAAGTTTGACTTTTCCCCTCCACGCGCGACGCCTTCCTATTCCTTCGTGCCTTCGATCCCATCCTGGTTTCCACGTGGACTCTATGTGTGAGTTCTGCTAAGTGTTTTATCTGATCAACATTACCCAACACTAATCTCATTATCACCCTGACAATGGTGATGTCCACAACTAAGTAAAGAATAGTTGAAATATAGAATGACAAATGAATCTTACACAAAGAATAGGAAATAATTTATTCAGGCTTCAAGCTCCTCCGTTTCTTTCTGAAGTATCATCTCTGGATAATCATCCTTTATGTTTGCTTCTAAGTTCTCCCACTCCGTTAATGCCTTTTCTGCTTTCTTTGGAACATCCAAAATGATAGATTCCAGCTCATCCTGAGTTAGTTTTCCTTGCTCATTATGGATTACAAGCATAATGCTTGACATAGATGTATGCATTCCTTCCAGCACATCCATCTTCTGAGAAATGAGTTTTCCAAGTTCATTCACCCTCTCTTTATGCGGTGCCTGTGCCACAGCCAATTCCTCGCGCTTCTGCTTTACCATAGTTAGTCATTCAGCATGGCCTAGTGTGTCATCCTTCATGGCCTTTTGCACCTCATTGTCTTCTGCCAGTGTTTTTACCCTTATTAGCACATCTGGAGCTGTGCATATCATTAAGGCATGATCGAATTTCATCAGATCCTCTTGGAGTGCTTGTAGTAGACCCTCATATGTAGCAATCTTCCTTGCTACTGCAGCATGTGATTTTTTTGCCTCTTTTAATGGGTTCTTGGGCTGCTCTGGTATATGCACCTTTTCATCCTCCAATACTAATTTTATCATTGTCTTTACGTAGTGCATCGCAGAAAGAAATTCTTTTGGTACCTGCGATTCCAAATGTGGGTGTACCATTAGTACATAATCTCCAATTTCCTCCGCCATACTAAAAAAAGTCTCATATTTCCTTTTGCTCAGATCCATCTCCTGTACTAAATACGCTATTCCCACATTCTTCTCTTTTAGCTCCTATGTCATCGCTTTAATTGTAGTAGATTTGTCAATGTTTCTTCTAGCTACCTCAACAAATACTTTCACCAAGACATTGCTTACCTACTCATCCGTCATAACAGTTGGTTTAATTTTCATGTGCCGGGCTTCTGGTGCCTTCTTTAACCATCTAGACACACATGATTCTTCAAAAACATCAAAATCTAGTTCATCCATATGTGTATGCATTGACCATGAAAGTTGCTTTCGTGTTCGTAATGTCACATTGTTCTCGTCCATAAGCGCCCATTTGAATAAATCTTTTTGCACGACGATGCTCTGGAACTGAGCACAAACAATCTTCTCCTGGTCTTCTACATACCCCATTATTTTTACCCTTATGTCCTTGCTTATCTGATGGGACCTTGGCCTTTTTGGAATGGCGGCATCAAGGTTAGGAATATTAGCTGCATCCTCATCCTTGCCTTGCGTAGATTCTGATTTCTCCCTTTCTTCCTCTCCGTTTAGTTTTTCCCCCTCCTTGTTCTGAGGCTCCTCTTCTACCCTATGATGGATTGGAGATGGAAGCACTTTCTCCTCATACTCTTGCACTTCTTCATCTAGCTTGAGATTTCTTCTTCTCTTCTTCTCCTCAGGTTCCCTTACTAGTGAGAGTCGTGGTGACTTCCTTGTTGTCTATTGGGCTTCTCCTTGCAACCTTGTGCACTTGAACACCTTTCTGAACCTTTGGTCACCCTACACTACCTCAGTATTTTCTTCTCCTTGTGAAGCCATCATGCACTCCTCCTCCTATCTGCCAGATGGTTGCTTCCTCCTACAAACCAAACCACCGCTATCCTCATGCTCTTCGTCCTCTTCCTCATCATCCTGCATGGGTTTAGAAGGCCTTAGTGCCGGGATGTTTTCCATAGTATGCTTCCCCTTTGGTGGTCTTGGGAGTGCGAACTCGTTCTCTACATACTTATTATTTTCCATTTTTGGTTTAAGTTGGAGATATATGAGCGCGGCCCTGATATCCCCAACAAAAAGTGTTTCTGGTTTGATATTCAAAATACCTGAGATAATACTCTCATTGTAAGCATTCTTCCCCGGATATCCATACTTCTTTCGTAAGGTGTGGTATTCACAATCCACCTTATCTACATTAAATACTAACCTCCTTGTATCAGTGAACCGATGAATGGAAGCTTGAAACTACCATATTGTGAATGTGTATGGTAGTTTGCACTAGGGGCTCCATGATCCATCCACCATCAGAAAGCACACAATACAAAAGTGTTGGTAAACAACAAACTGAGCCTGCTTCCCCAATACTGAGGGAAACTCCTTTGGTATGCACCACTCCTCTTCAAAAGCTGCGGGGAGCCTGTCATACCGCATCTCCACTCTCTCCTTTACCTCGTCTGTCATAGACCCCTTGCATAGATACTTGCTAAATATTTTAGCTAGAGACTTATTATTCATGGGGTATTCCCATATATTTTCTTTCGGGCCATCCAGTACTCCAATCTCCATGAATACTAAAGAAAGTAAGACAAAACCAAAACTTATCTTACTTCCTGTGCGTGCTTCCTCTACTATTTATTCTATAATAAAGCTGGTAATGTTGTAAATAACCCCTTCTGACATGTGCTTTGCCACATGTAGCCACATTGAGTTTACTTGTGACCAATAATCTTGGTCATTCAATTTCATAACCAGGTGTGCTGCTACTTTTACTACTAGATAATTGTGTAATTTGTCTATGTCTTATCTTGTAAAATTGACAAGGGTAATTTTTCAGGTTACCATACCAAAATTTCCATTTTGGTCCCTCGTTGAGGTCTCTTAACATTCGGAATGGCATAAAATCCCTTTCCTAAAAATCTAGTTTTTGGAACTTGGTCATTTTCAACCTTTTTGGGTTGGGCACAATTTTCATTCGCGTTACATTAACCAAAACTGTGCCCCTCCTTTCCTTTGGCACATTCTAGGGAGTTTCAACACACCAAATGTTGCACCTCCAAATGTTGCGCTAAGGCACAAGTGCCATCTTGTTATCACTCTTTAAAGTGCGTTGTGGGCGCTGAAAATGTAGTGTCGACACTCTTAAAGCTGTGTGATGGTGCAAATCCCTTCGTGTCGGCATCCACTTAAGTGCACCATAGGAAAAGTTGGTGGCACATTTATTGCACCTTTTTCTATATATAGGCGCGTCTGACCTGTCATTTTCACAATTGAAAAAATGTGAAAAGTTATTCCTCTGTACTTGTCAGCGTTCTTGTTGGCCCCGCGTATTGCCTTTTATCACGTTCGTGGACCCCAAATCACCTCCTTCATTGTTATATATTCTTGGTAAGTGTCCCTTTCCCTTCTTGTGGATTTTTTGTAGTTTTAATGTTGAGCTAGGTGATTAGGGTTAATTGATGAAGGAGATGGATTTGGAAGAAAGGGATAGCCCGATTTACAAACCTAGGTACTCAACTCCGAAACCCCTTCTCCTCCTTCCAAATCTATAAATATGGAAGACTCCGCCACAAAAAAACTCAAACTCATTTGTCCCTTATTCCATGCTTTGCTAAGTTTTCCCTCCTAGACATCAAAGTCTGAGCCAAAAGAGTAAAAATCATAAAATTTTTGCAAACAACCCATTATTTTTCCTTCGGCGCAAGCTTCAATCTTGTTACATCAAACACAGTCGTGCCACAAGTGCACTATCCCTGCATGCGGCATAAGCCTTCTTCGTGCCTTATAAACATTGCAAAATTCCCTAGGCACGTAAGCGTTGGCACCAAAGTAACTACAACAACATCGAAATGTTGTGTAAACCTTTCCCACACCGCACAAACTAAACCACTTGGCACACCTCACTCTCATGTAGCATCTACCACATCTGCGCCAATGGTGCATCTTGGGACCTTGCTACACCAATCATATTTGCGCCCCACTTAAAAATACTTCCAATGGCATGAGCACACATCCTTTGACACCAACATGTGAATGTTGTGTGTATCCTTTCCACACTCCATGCCCCTTTTAGCAATGTTTTCTCCCATACAACACTTTTCCAAAGTGTGCCTTGCTTTTCTAAGTGCCTGCAGCCTATAGTAAAGCTGTGCCTTACACCCAGAGGCTCATAAATTGCTAACTTTTCATTATGTAAGCTTTTATGGATGACTTAATGACTAACATGGCTCTTTTGCGATGGACTTCCCTAATTCTTCTTACAGATCAACAGTTGAACTCAGATCCACACATGTCTTCATCGATTAAAAATTCAACTAAGTCCAAGGGTAAAGCCAAGCTAATAGAGCAAGAAGTGAAATATAAATACCAAAGGGTCAGGATGCCTGAATCTCTTGCAGAGTGTGATCTTGATATCAAAGATTCAGAACTTGGGAACATTGACATGGAGGACTTCTGGGCCAGAACCAAGAAGGTCATTGACAACCCATGGATGAATAAATTAGTTGGCAATGGTCTGCACTTTGCTGTAGGGATCCCAGTGAGCGCAATCAACAACGAGTTTATGATGTTGGTGGGCCGTTGTTATAATAAGGACACAAGATGTGTCAAAAATGAGAAGGGCGAGGTGATCATCAACCTCACAACACAACATATTGAGATCATGTTGTGTATCCCTCACTACCGACATTTTGTAGTAGTAAGCTAGGAGGACTACATGAAGACATGGACTGAAAACAAAGACAAATGTATGTAGTTAATGAATGAGGTGTACCTCAAGAATAAGAAGGTGACAAGCAAGTGGCCACAAGTCATTCATCGCAGTGAATTTTTAGAGGAGCTGAGTGACACAATCACCTTCCTGAGTAGGGTATTTGGGCTCTCCGATGCCCATTACTTTCACAAGTGGATGCTCAGGTATTTAGAAATCATGAATAAAAATGTTCCTGATCAACGTTTTGAATGGGGAGAGATTATTAGCAGCACAATCTCAGAGCAGCTTCAACAAATTTCAACAAATGGGAGGTTCTATATGAACTCCTATGTGGTATATGTAACTTCCTTAGAGAGGGACTACCCAGCATTGAATCGGTATGGGGTATGGCCCCAGGTCAAAATATACGAGTACTATCCAAAGTTAAGATTGGAGAACAACATAGATCAATTCAGTAAAATCAACGATGTCTTCTTCTATGGCATCATCTACATCTTGAGGCCCAACATGACTTACAGTTAGACGACCAAAAGCATAGTCACCACCACAGAGAAGTGAAGAGAGTTATTAACGTAATTCCCCACTTTCACCTATCTCAGAGCCACTAACTTCTTGGGGGTGCCCACTAAATTTCTGAGGTATGCGGGACCCAAACTGATCCTGTTGGAGCTTTTTAGAAAGCTCATCACATACCATGAGAAGTGTCTGAAAAGGAAGAAGGGTGGAAATCCATTCCCCCTCACAATGGGCAGGTACACCTGCACTTCATAGAGAAAATCCCGAGAGATGTTTCGGAGCTTGAATTGCTCAATTTGAAGCATAATTTCCTGGAGTGCCAACCTTTGATCCTCGTGATTTCCTTCCAAGGGAAAAGATTGATCCAATTCACATCCCTCAGATCGAAGATATCTACATCGATCTATATCACGAAGTTGAGCTCAGATGAAAGGATCACTCCCGCCTGGCCCTGACAAAGATCATTCAATATGGTGTGGCTATCATCCCAAAGGATTTCCAAGAAAATGATCAAGAATTTGATTAGGTCTATCGAAACACGGATGGGGACAATTGGTTGTTTTCCAAAATTGATAGAAACAAGGCCCCTCAGACTATTGAGGAAAGGTTCAAGGGCACTCTGCAGCACATCGAGCATTAGTGCAAGAAAAATGGTATCATCTACCTTGGGGTAGACTTTACCACGTCTCCATTAGGTGATGCACCCACCAGGCCGAAACACTTTCCTAAAGGCAAAGGAAAAGATATAGAAGGAGAGGTAAGCACTGATTAGAAAGAAGTCCCTGAAATCCCTCCTTCCACCGCTAAGGAACAAGTTGTGGAATTAGTGTCCTTAAGAAGAGAAGAAGCAACCAGTGCTCCAATGGGTACATCCACTTAGGATGTCATCTCTGCTACATCTAGTGAAGTATCAACCATTCCCTCTCTCGTTCCTCCTTCCCCTCCTCATGTCGCTCAACCAACCACTCCTTTGGTTGTGTCTTCTCCCCTGTCTTCTACCGTTCCCCTTCCCTCTTCCTCCATCTTCTCTTTCCTCACAGATCTATCCCCCAACATTTCTTCCCTCATCTCATAGATCCCTTCCACCCCCATGGTTTCCTCTCCTGCAGTCACTTCTAACCCTGTGAGCATTGGGTTAGTGTTGGCTTCTTTTTCAATGCCACCACCAAGCGTCTCGACACATTTCCCTATGTCTAATGTAGTTGCTCCTTCTTCCACCCCTGTTTCCTCCTCTTCCTCTCGTCCCACTCCCCTAAGTCCAGAATGGATCTCCGAACACCTGAGCCGACACAAGAGGAAAGTCCCTATTATACCTATGGACTTCTCTATTATTCCATCTAAAGGGCCTAAGAAGTAAAAGGCTATAACTCACTTCTCTCAAAGCGCTTCAGGTGAAAGGGTTATGGAGATCGCGTACCTTGATCTCAAAAAGAAGAAAGAAGATCTGTCTCCTATGAATTTTACAGTGACTCAGGTCACCATGGGAACATCATCAAAGAGCCTGTAAGGAGAGGCCTTATCCACAGTGGATGCCCTTTGCAAGAAGATTCAAGAAGCAAATGAAGAGAAAAGAATATTAAAAGAGCAAAACAAACATCTTCTCCAAGCCCTGTAAAAGATGGGTAATGCCCCTCCTATGACTGTCACCAATCCTCCCGAAGTTCTTAGTTAGGAGAAGATATATGAGTATGCCAAGATTGGTGAGAAAGGTGTAGCAGTGTCCACCTGGAGAGAGTAGATCCTTAAAGATAGTGAGGAAGTGATTACAAAGTTCATAGAGCTCTATCAAAATATAGATCAAGTGAACAAGGAACTCCATGCAATAGGAAAGACCTATCTTTGAAGAGTTGGACCATGCCAGGTTGTAACACGAGACATTCCAGAAGATGCTCGACTGCCCAGTTGATGACTTGGTGAAATTCGACATCTTTGATCACCCGCGAGCACCCAACAAAGTCCTTGCTGCTTTAGACTATTGAGTTGACCAAATGGAGTTTGTCTTGAAAAAGATAGACAAAATCAAGGAGGAAGCCCTGGATGCCATGCATCAAATGGAGTAGATCATCTTAAGAATGTCTCCAGGGTTACTCGATGCAGTGTATGCCTTGAGAAAGGCAGATGATACTATTCGGCTTTTTAAAGAAATCGTGTCGTAGGGTTTAGTGTCAGAGGCCACTTTTGATATAGAATCTATCAATAACTTTCTAGCCTGCCGTGACTTCGTTGGATACCTGATGGAGGCAGGAAACAAATATTTCAAACTCCTAAAAGATTCAGAGATGAATGAGAAACTTGTGAAGTCATCAGAGATCACACTAAGGGTCCCGCTTAGGATCAACTTCAAGAGATGGTCTTCAAGTTCATGGAGTATCGAGCTCAGTTTCACATTACCTCTCCTGAGCAGATGCAAGACACTCCTTTCAAGCCAAGGTATGACGATGAATAGGCTCCTTCCTCCTAGGATAAATCCCATTTTTGTAAAAGTATTTAAAAGTATGTTGACACAAATGATGACATCATCCATATTGCACCATGAGATGTTTTCATCCACAAAATTGCCCTAAAGTCAACATTTGACTTTTAGATATTTTGTAAATAGTTGTTGGCTCCTTTTTGTCTTCTTTCTCCTTCTCCTTCTATAAATACTTGGATACTTGTAGTATTCAGTGTGAGCAAATTTTTATGAAAAATAGAAGTGAGGAGAGAAAGACTTTGAGCTTTCTTGTAACAGAACAACTTATTAATACAAAAATTGAGACTTTGTGTTGAATTCTTGTGTTATGTGTTAGATCTTTCTTAAGTTAGATCTGCATGCTTCTTCTATTGGATTCACCTATGCTTTTGTCATTTGTTTAATAGTATTGCTTTGTTTTTTTATGTGAGTAAGTTTGGATCTGTTTACTACCGGCCCAAAACATAAACCCTCTGACCTTTCTATTTTGGAATTCATTTCTTTTCTCCCTTCAATCCATCTTTCTTCTATTCCTTCCTTCATTCCTTTCTGTTCTTTGTCGAAACTAACTCTATTGGGATGAGATCCCAAACCCCCTGAAGGCAGAATACTGTAAGACTTGTACAGATTCCTGTTGGTAGAATAACAATAAACCAGTTTCATTTTGCTATCTCAAAGAGGGGCTATGCCCTGCGCATTGTTGGCCTATCTATCCATAGATCTGCCCACCCGATAGATTTTCGGACCAATAGTTTTTAGTGACACCTCTGGGGAAAGAACCAGATCTATGTGAGTGGTATGTTAGCTAAAAGACACTAACAATTTTTAAAGCTGCTGGGGAGACTAAGAAAATAGATAACGCTGTAAAAAATCAGTACCTGTTTGCAAATCTTAACTCTTTGTTTAAAATCAAAATTTTTTACAAAAGTGATCCAAATTGAAAATTCTCTTAAGATATCCATAAATCTGGACCAGTTAGAAACCTTTAGTTTGCTGAGTTTTTATAAAAACCCGTATATTTCCGTAGATCTTAGATTCTGATAGTTTTACAAATATTTTCAAACCCTTGCAAAAATCAAATCTAAGATCTGAAAATCAGCTTACTAAGTTAACCATCATTTTATCCTCACTAATATTTGTCATTAAACCACAATCAGTTTTCAAAAAGGGATAAAATTAAATATTTAGAAAAGTACATACTGCTGATTTTTGTTAGAAAAATTAGAAAATCAGCAAGTACAAACAAAAAGAGTTTTTATAAATCTACTCTAAAATCACTGCAGACCTGAACAGATACATTGGCGGGTGAGCCATTTACTCGTAGTAGGAGAGCTCATGGAGAAGTTGATCCTATTTTCGATCTACTTCAAAGGCACAACTTCAGTATTACACCAACGCCCTTCACGTCACTGAGTTCTGTCGACATTAAAATTTTCCTCCGTAATTTCTATTTTGTTATGTATTTATTAAGAATAGAATGTTGTTAAGTATGATTAGTAGTGACGTATAATAGATGTTAACGGCGTTGTCAGTACGGTAATAGTTAAATTACAAAAAGAATGTTGTGGTAAAAAGTAAATATTTTTTGTAAGTGGTTCGGTAATGTTAAAATGTCAAAGTAAGGGTAAGTAGAGAAGTAGGGTCTACATGATTAGAAATTAGAAATATTATATTTGTAATAAGGACAATGAGTGATGTCATAAATATTTTGTGTATTTTATTTGTAGAAAATTCTAAAAAGGTGGAACCCATGTGAGATGATAAGGTTTATCTTATCTTAGAAGATAAGCCTACATGTAAAGGCAAGAGTTTAGGCATGAAATATGATTGGTCGGAAGATATTTCCTATCCTACCTTAGAGATAGGGTGGATAAGCCTGAATTCCTATAAATAGAGAGGCCATCCCCTCTCATTTATCATAGAGCAAAGTTGTAATAATTATTTTATGAATAAAGGATTCTTTGTAAAGGTGTATTAAGGAAGTCATCAAGAGGAGTAATTGTGAAGTTTCTCCCATAACCATTGTCAGAATCAAGTGGAGTTGGTAACACTTGGAGTAATTCATGGGTGAGATTGTAATAATTCCATGTTAATAATATATTTTATAGTTGTATTGCAGATTTGCCATCATTCTTTTTTTGTCATAGTCCATGGTATTCTTGTGTTATGTTTGTTGTTGTGTTTCCAGATTACTACCACCAAACCAAAAGATGTGCATTACTAAAATAATCATAGCACAAAGATTTATTGGTAAAATATTATCAGAATTCCGATTGGTGATGAAATTTTGGTTCCGTTACCGGGATCATTCCTCGTTGGTTGATTTTCTAGAGAGATATTCCCACTTAGTCATAAATCAATAGCAGGGTAGCCTTATTTTTATTGTGCCTGGTAGTTACCATGGTAAAGTCACTTTTTACCATGCATAGTATTTACCACAGTAACTTTACTTTTTATTGTGAATAGTGTTTATCCCAGTAACTTTATTTTTACCGTAAATAATGTTTACCACAGTAAAGTCAATTTTTACCGTAGTAAGTCAAGATTACTGTGGTCATTCCTATTTTACTGTAGAAAGGTGTAAAGTCACTTTCTATTGAAGTGAGTCCAATTATTTGTGAAAATAAGTCTTACTGATTGTACTTGTGAGTTGGTATTTCACTGTGGTTACATTTAAAAATAGGGAAGATTCCTATTTTTTTAGCCCAATCTAATGAAGATGCTTCCTCTTTCATTCAAGAGTTTAAATGATCTTGAATTTGTAATGGCCTCATAAGAAGGGAAAAATGAACTGAATTTTTTCCTACCTTTTTGATGGTACAGCCCTTAGGTGGTTTGAAACACTAGGTGATAATGTGAAAAACTCATGGAATTTATTAACTGAAAGTTTTCTTGAAGAATTTAGTGAACAACAGAAATATGCAGATCTCATGATTGATATCAAAAAGCTATCCCAAGGAGAGAAGGAGAAGATAATGTATTATCATGCTCATGTTCTAGAGCTAAGAAGGAAGCTTGATGCCCATATACAGAAGGAAGGATTAGCGGATGGGTTGATGAATGGCGTGAATAATCTCCTTTGTAAGCACTTTATTCTTGGGATGAAGCCAGAGATTAGACAATGAGTGAAGTATGACCACCCAGCTACCATTGAACAATAAAAGGAGATTGCAAGAAGGTAAGAAGAAAGCATGGAAGAGGAGCCCAAAGACATTGTTGCTAAATTAGAGCCTACAGCAGCACCTTTGGTCCAGAATCCACCACTCTTAGTGTGCACAAATCTTTCTTCTAGTACATCTACTGAGTATGAAGATCTGCTCAGGAAGATGGGCCAGTTAACTATTAATCTTCTTCAAAGAAAAGAATTTAGTTCTCAGGGAGGAGATAGAGGTCCAAAAATAAATATTTCTGAAGTCGTATGTTATGGTTGTTATAAAAAGGGTCATTATAAGTATAATTGTCTAGATAGAGCTTTTACATCCAGTATAAGAGATAATGATAAAGGAAAATCACCTGTAAATTCTTTTGATTTAGTAGATAAGAGCATAAATAATGAAGTAGATGCGTTTGTAACAAAAAGAAAGAAAGAAAAGATAACCAAGATGAAAATGATCCTAAGAATATGAAAGGATAAACTAGTAAGAAACATAGGAGAAGAAAGTTAGGGTGTGTAGGATTTTCTGATTTCACAGGGACAAGGACCATACTCCATCTTAGAAGATCTATCCAAAAGGCCTACAAATATTACATATGGTCAACTCTTGGCTATGTCTTCTGAGAAGAGGTGGGAGCTGCGAAGTGGACTCAATGCTCGACGAAGGAAGGAGGTTGAGGTCCCTGTTTTGGAGGTAGAGGTGGATCCCTATGCTCCAAAGGCTGAGGTATTATGTAATGGTATTTCAATTCATGATGTCTTAGTTGATGGAGGTGTTACAGTTAATGTAATGACCGAGTCTATAATGAATATGTTGGGTTTAAAAATTTATCGCCCCTCAACACTTATGTTAAGGTCACTAAATAAGGGAAAAACTAAACCAGAAGGTGTCGTTTCAAATGTGGCAATATTTGTTATGGGTGTTTTATGTGTGGTAGACTTTCAGGTAATGAAAAATGGTACTGTTGCATACCCAATGTTGTTGGGAAGACCATGGCTAAGGAGAGTTCGTGCAAGAAACTACTGGAATGAAGGCTTCATGACACTTGGACGTGGTAGAGAGAGGGTGAAGATAAACGTGATCCCTCTGCATCATAAGACAGAACATGTGGATTCAAGCGATGAAACTGATGATTGGACATCCTCTGATTACTCTAGTACCAGTGAAGTGGACACAAAATATGAATAAAGTGAGGTTGATGTTTCGGTCATGGATATCCTTCTAGTCACACCGACTCATGAACCCATAAAATTATCTGAAGAATAAATTGATGATCATCTCCAACAAATAAATATTGGTGATGCTGTGACGGAGAATGAGAAGGAATCCTACCTCTAGCTCTTTAGAAGGTACATACACCTATTCACTTTTGATTACAAGGAACTCTGTCAAGTAAGTTGGGTAGAACATTCTATTGAGCTGGTAGATGGTGCTAAGCCCATAAAGTAAATGCCATATAGAATGAATCCTAATTTTTTCAAGACTGTAAAAGAAGAAATAGATAAGTTGCTTGATGCAGGATTCATATTTGCTATGGAGAATTCAGAATGGGTTTCTCCCATTGTGATCTCAATAAAAAAGAATGGGAAGCTACGCATTTTTGTTGATTATAGGAAGCTCAATAAGGCAACAAAGAAGGATCATTACCCTCTTCCATTCTCAGATCAGATCTTGGATGAAGTAGCTGGCCAAGAGTGCTATAGTTTTGCTGATGGATATAACGGATACAACCAATTTCGTATAGCGGAGAAAGATTAGTTGAAGACCACGTTCACCACTCCTTGGGGAACATTTACTTATAGAGTTGTGCCTTTTGGGTTGTGTAATGCTCCGAAAACATTCCAGCATTTGATGAATAGGGTGTTTGAACCCTACATTGGGAACTTCATCAGAGTATTTTTGGATGATTTTTGCATCTATGGGAGCAAGATGGACCACCTGCACCAGATGGAGACAACATTTCAAAGGTTAGATGAAGAAAAAGCCTCAATAAACCCTGCAAAGTGTGTCTTTGGATGTTCTAAAGGAATTTTGGTAGGGCATGTTGTATCTAGAGATGGTATTGGTACTGATCCTAATAAAGTTTCAAAAATCAAAGAGTTACCATTTCCTATGAATAGAAGCAAGTTGAGATCATTTTTAGGCCATGTGGGTTACTATAAAAGGTTCATCAAGAATTTCTCAAAGATTGCACAACCACTAACCCAGTTCTTGAAGAAGGATGTTATTTATGAACCAGGAAATAAGGCACATGAAACTTTTAAACAACTGAAGGAAGCCCTGGTGTCTTCACATGTTTTAAAGAATCCATATTGGAGCAAGCTATTCATTGTGTATACTGATGCCTCAGATGTAACACTAGGAATTACTCTGAGCCAAAAGGATGAAAATGGGAATGATCATCCAGTTTACTTTTGGAGCAGACAAATGAGCAGTGCTAAGGTAAATTATACTGTAACTGAAAAAGAGGCTCTAGCTATCATTTTTGCTGTAAAGAAGTTTAAAAATTACTTGCTAGGGCAGAAATTTATAGTTGTAATAGATCATTAGGCTCTAAAATATATTGTAAATAGGCTTAACCCATCAGGGAGGATAACAAGATGGATAATTTTGCTACAAGAATTTGAATTTGATATTATAGAGAGGCTAGGAAAGAAGCATGTCAATGCAGATGCACTCTCTCGAGCCTATGATGGTTTAGGTTCATCTTGTGATGATGATGATTTCCCAGATACAACATTGTTATCCCTTGACACAATCCCTAGTGAATACATAGATATTTGGAATTATATGAATGAATTCAAGTTTCTTGATGGTGCCAATGCAAATAATAAGAGGAAGATTACTCAAGTTAGTCATCCATATTCTATTCTACATGGAGTATTATTTCGAATAGGACCTGATGGACAGTACAAGAGAGCAGTTGGACATGATCAAGGGATGGAGCTGATACAAGAATTCCACAATATACATATACAGGACACTTCTCTAGACAACTTACAGCAAGAAGGATCTTGGATGCAGGTTATCACTGGCCCACTCTTTTTAGAGATTGTTATAATTATTGTAAGACATGTGATATTTGTCAAACACATGGTAACCGTAAGACTTCATCAACTCCATTATGCCCTATTCTTCCACTTGGTCCCCTTAAAAAGTGGGGAATAGACATTTTAGGTCCACTTCCAACTACCCCATGCCAAAATAAGTATATTGTAGTTTCCACATATTATTTAACCAAGTGGATTGAAGCTAGGCCATTGAAAACAACTTGCATGGATGAAGTGGCAAGGTTCATATATGAACGCATTGTCACCAGATTTGGTTGCCCATTAGAAATTGTAACAGATAAAGGAAGCCACTTCATTAATGAGGTGGTAGAAGCTCTAGTCAACAAGTTTTCTATTAATCTCAGGAAGGAAACAACATACAAGCCAAGAACAAATGGACAGGTGGAACGAACAAATTTTGTGTTGTGTCAAATTTTACCAAAAGATGCAGCCTTGCAGGTACATAAGTGGGATAAAAGGATTTATGCAGCATTGTAGGCATATAGGGCAACATCAAAGTCAACAATATGATACTCCCCATTTTAGTTGGCTTATGACAGTGATCTAGTTCTTCCTATTGAGTTTGATATTCCCACTGTGAGAGTTATGAAAAATGAAAGGATGGATGAAAGTGATTCAGTAAAAGAAAGGTTGGTACATCTTCATTTGCTAGAGGAAATGAAGGAAATAGCAAAGTATACAAGCTATAAGAATAAAATGAAGCAGAAGGAATACTTTCATCAAAAGATCCATTGGTCTCCATTTCATGTGAATGACTTGGTTCTAGTATATGATTCCAGATACAAAAAAAGAAGGCAAAAAATTTCTTCCAAAATGGATGGGGCCCTACAAAATAGTAGCTATGCATGAAAAATGGTACATATTGACTGGAGGAATTGGATGGTACTCCCATTATGAAATGGGCCAACCATGACAAGTTAAATATTTTCTAGGCACCAGCTTCAGAATGTCCATAAGAGTCTACTCTAAGGATGGACTAGAAGTTAGGAAGGGGAAAATGTCGACATTAATATTTTCCTCTGTAATTTCCATTTTATTAATGTATGTATTAGGAATAGGATGTTGTTAAGTATAATTAGTAGTGGCATCCAATAGAAGTTAACGACACCGTCAGTACAGTGCCACCAATAAAGTAGAGTACGGTAACAGTCAAAGTACAAAAGGAATGTTGTGGTAAAAAGTAAATATTTTTCGTAAGTGGTCCAGTAATGTTAAAATGTCAAAGTTGGGGTAAGTAGAGAAGTAGGGTCTACATGATTAGGAATTAGAAATATTATATTTATAATAAGGCCAAGGAGGATGTCATAAATATTTTATGTATTTTATTTGTAGAAAAGTCTAAAAAGGTCGAACCCATGTGAGATTATAATGTTTATCTTATGTTTGAAGATAATCTTGCATGTAAAGGTAAGAGTTTAGGCATGGAATATGATTGGCTGGAAGAGATTTCCTATCATATTTTAGAGATAAGGTGGATAAGCTTGAATTCCTATAAATAGAGAGGCCATCCCCTCTCATTTATCATAGAGCAAAGTTGTAATATTTATTTTATGAATAAAGGATTTTTTGTAAAGGTGTGTTAAGGAAGTCATCAAGAGGAGTAATTGTGAAGTTTCTCCCATAACCATTGTTCAGAATCAAGTGGAGTTGGTAACACTTGGAGTAATTCATGGGTGAGATTGTAATAATTCCATGTTAATAATATATTTTACATATGTATTTCAGATTTGTCACCATTCTTTTTTTTGTCATAGTCTGTGGTATTCTTGTGTTATGTTTGTTATTGTGTTTCCAGATTACTACCACCAAACCAAAAGTTGTGCATTACTAAAATAATCATAGCATGAGGAGTTCTTGATGAAGAATTATGATAGTGCCAGATTGGTGATAACTGATCGGTTAGCCAGAAGTGCCTCGCCGCCACGAAAGAACCGTTCTTCACAAGGAGCCTCCACATCAATTTGTAATGCCCTGTTATTAAGTGGAACTGCACTCCCGGCTCGTGTCCTCTTTCCAACTTTTCAAATGGTAGTACCATGGGGAAATGCTATGGGATCTCTTGCATTTCTACATCCAGTTCAGGCACTCCCTCATGGAAACTGCAAGAATTTCCCAAGATTTGACAGGAGTGGAAATCAAAGCATGGATTCACATATATCTATGTTCATTATGTCATGTAGCATCCTAGATGTGACCCATGAAGACGTGTCAGTACGCCTCTTTCTAGAGACATTGCAAGGATCTGTAGCAGAGTGGTTCCAACACTTACCGACATGATCTATTACCAGTTGGGCCACATTATGAACTATGTTTGAAGATAGGTATAAGCCTTCAGAAGATGCATTTGTGTTACTGTCAAAGATTACTCACTTGAAGAAGGAGACCAATGAAACCATGCGCAATTTTATCATCTGTTTCAATTTGTTGATTAACCATGTGCCACTTGCCATATTGCCAACACCAAAAAATCAAAAGTGTTTCTTTGTGAATGCCATGATCTCAAGAGTGAGTTTATTACTCTTGCAAGAACAAATCACCACCTTGGTCCTCGCTCAAGCTGTGGCCATTCAGATAGAAGACAACCTGCTTATTACTAGTGAGTTAAAATGAGAGCCATCCAAACATAAGGCTTCAACTCCTTCTCAAGCCACTTAATCAAATCTGGCATTCCAAAAGATGGCAAACGACTTGCTCGCATTAAAGAAGAAATTAGCTCAAGCTTCATCTACCACTCCCTACTGGGATATACCACAGAGGAACTTCACTCCCAACAACGCCCCACAAAGGCCATGTTTACCTGTTGCTGCTCCAAGGTTAGCACTTGAGGCTCCTCCGGTCAATGCCTTGGTTGAGATCGAAGAAGATGAGTAAATTTATGAAGAACCTTCATCACAAGGTGAAGATGATCAAGATGTTGGTGAACCGACTGGCGACTCTACAATTGGGTATATGGAATTTGAAGATGAAGAGTCTGATGAAGAAGAAGGTACCAAAGGGTATACAAGTAGACAATCATATGCTGTTTTCACCTGCTCACAAGGAAAAGAAGCATAAGTTGCTACCAGAATATAAAAGGGGAAGGCTGTGTCGAACACATCTCCAACCATTGATAAAAGAGGTAATCCTCTTCCTGCTCAAGCTCCTATTAAACCTTTTACGAGGAAATCTTTTCCTCCCATCTCTCCTCCAAATCATCCTTCTTCTGTTTCCATAAAGACCAGTAACCCTACCCTACCATCATGAAATGAGGGACTCATTCCTTCATCAACGCAACCCTTGGTCGCATTCGACATAGTCGATCATGCCAAAAAGACCAAGATTCAAATGTCTGAAGCAGAGTATCTTCAGTCTAACCTCAAGTAGCTTGTAAGATTGACCAAATATATCCAAAGCCAAGTTGCCATCCCCTCTCCTGTCTCCCCGAAAGGAATCCTTTCCACTTCTCCTGCATCTCGCATAAATGTTACCTCGACTTCCGTGTCAGGAAAAATTGAACCTTTTTATCTCTCCCTCCTAATCAATGGTCACAAACTAAGCAACTGCATAATTGATTTTGGGGCTTTTGATAATGTCATGCCGGCAAACGTCGCTCATGCTTTGGGTCTCACCCTTACCAAGCCTTTCGGTATATGTTACTCCATGGAAACTAAATAGGTTCCATTGATTAGTCAGATTAAAGACGCATAGTTCACATTTGTAGCGTTCCCAAAGAAAAGGGTAAAAATGACCATCCTCGTTGCTGATATCCTAGTAGCATATGGAATTAAACTAGGGAGAAGCTTCTGTAGAGAAGTTGGTGGAGAAATTCACATGGACTGGTCCAAAGCCAGAATCCTAAAGGAGTAATGTAGACTTTGGAGCCTGAATCAAAAAATAAGTACTTGGTCACCAATTCTGACGACCCCAAAGCCCAAATTCTCTTCGAATCATCAGGGATGGGTAACTACTTCTTATCCACTGATTCTAATAAAATGGATGTTTTCATCCAGGAGGAGGACCTTAATAAGATATGGACACTACAGTTTGATGGTAGTTGTGAAACAAGTGGATGTGGCACTAGAGCCGTCCTGATATCTTTGGAGGAGGAGATTTTTTCTCTTTCTTTCAAATTACAGTTTTCAATGCAAACGATACCGCTGAGTATGAATATTTGTTACTTGGTATGCAAGCTACAAAGGAAAGAGGAATCAAGAATCTAAAAGCATAGGGTGATGCCGAACTGATCGTCAACCAGATAAAAGGGTGGTACCAGGTAAAGAATGATAGACTCAGGCACTATCGCAATGTAGTATGGGACAACATTGAGGAATTTGACGCTTTCTCAATAAAATCCGTTCCAAGAACTCAAAATGATATGGCCGATTCATTGGCCGTCTCAGCATCTCTTATGCTTCCTCACCTAGGGATGAAAACAGACACATATACCATTGAGGTAGTCTTTCACCTAAGCATGCCAGACAATTCTCAGCACTGGCAGGTATTCAACGATGACAATCAACTTGTTTCTTTTCTAGAAAAAGGTGATAACTTCAAAGAGCTTCATTTTGAGGGATCCACTTCTGCATGCTGTGAATCTGTCACTGGTCAAGTAAACGAATCAAAAGAAGGTGATGACATATGTCAGCTCAGGGGAAATAAAATTCCGAAGGGTTTAGTCTCTCTGGAATGATTGTTTGACAAACATGATTGTTTTGTCAAAGAGAATCGACAAGATGATCCTAACTCCTCTCTAGAGACTGAATCTATCAACCTGGGTACTGTAGAACATCCGTAGTTTATGAACATCAAGAAATGTTGTACACATGAAAAAAGCGGAAGTTTGTCAAGTTGCTAAAGAAATATATGGACATATTGGCATGGTCTTATGCTGATCTAAACTATTTCAAGCCTAAGGGCATTCTGCATGACATCCCATTAAAGGACGATGTCAAACCCTTTCACTAGAAACAAAGGCATTATAATCCCAAAATCTCAGGTACCATCTAGGTGAAAATACAAAAAATGCTGGATGCTAGAATTATCTTTCCTATCCATCACAGTACTTGGGTCGCTAACATTGTGCCTGTACGAAAGAAGAATGGTGAGATACGCATATGCGTAGATTTTCACAATCTGAATTAGGCATCGTTGAAGGATAATTACCCGCTACCCATAATGGATCAAGTTCTGCAAGCAGTAACTGGTTTAGAGATGCTGTCCATGCTTGATGGTTTTTTAGGCTATAATCATATTGAGGTCTCACCCGAAGACTAATTCAAAACAGTGTTCACTACTCCCTAGGGCACATTCACCTACAACAAGATGCCTTTTGGCTTGACCAATGCTTGTGCCACCTTTCAATGAGTGATGGACTTCACATTCAAAGGTATGATGGGAAAGGTTATTGTAGTTTATTTGGATGACTTAACTGTGTTCTCAAAAAAGTGAAGTGATCATTGTGATCATTTGAAGTAAGTATTGATTAGATGCTGAGAACACGAGATTTCCCTAAATCCAAAAAATTCTATTTTCGGGGTCACTGAAGGAAAGTTGCTGGGACATGTTGTTAGCAAGGAAGGAAAAAAGATAGATGTCGAAAGGGTTAAAGCTATTTAGAGCCTTATCTTACCCACAAGCAAGACCGGTGTTCACTCCTTCAGAAAGGTGAATTTTCTCAGACGCTTTGTTCCCGACTTTGTTGAAAAGACTCGTCTCATATCAAATATGATGAAAGCATCGCAAACATTCTAGTGGAGCGAAGAAGGGAAGATATCATTCGAGGATATAAAAGCCTCCATTGCTCATGCACCCGTCATGGTATGTCCCGACTTCTCCAAGTATTTTATCATGTATAGTTATGCATCTGTGCATACTGTATCAGCCATCTTAATGTAGAAGAACTCTGAGGATGTTGAATCTCCAATCGTGTTCATGAAATCTCCTCTCAAGCTTTATGAATTGAAGAAGTTTCAGTTAGAAAAACATGCCTTCACAGTAGTCAAAGCAGTCAAGAACTTTCGGTACTACATCCTAAACTCTCATACAATAGTGCTGGTTCCTGACACAATAGTTAAGTCTATCCTAACTCAACAGGAGTTAGGAAGCTTATGAGGGAATTGGATCGCAAAGGTCCAAGAGCATGATCTAGACATAAAACCAACCAAGCTAATAAGAGGAAAGGGCCTATGTCAGCTTATGGTTGAGAAAAATGATTTAGAGGTCCCTAAAGAGAAAGTTGATCACATCGACGGAGGGCAGGGTCAGCTTAAGAAAGTAGATTCTCTACCTATAGTTCTATTTGTTACAACTAGCAAAAAGTGGTATTTCGACATCACTTTATTTCTCACTTACGGTGAGTGTCCAGCTCATCTAACTTTAAGGGAGAAGCAGAGTGTAAAACTCAGGGCAACTAGATATGTCATATGGGATGATGGTTTATACAAGCGCGGGATTGAAGGAATCTTCTTGCGATGCATTGAAAAACCACAGCAGATCAAATTGCTTGAAAGTTTTCATGAATCGGTCTATGACGGTCACTTCTCCTCATCTGTAACAACACATAAAATCATTTAGGCCAGGTACTACTGGCCAACACTATTTCAGGATACAGCCACTTGGGTAGCAAAGTGTGAGCTCTGCCAACAGTTTGTTGGCAAACCAAAATTGGCTATTTTTCTCCTCAGGCCTGTCATTATTGATGAACCATTCAAGCAATGGGGAATTGAATTTATTGGAGCACTACATCCCCAATCAAGTTCCAGACATAGTTATGTCCTAACAACAACAAATTACTTCACCAAATGGGTGGAGGCCATACCTGTCAAGAATGCCACCTCTGAAGTTGTTTGCAACTTCATCAAAGAAAATATCATCGTGAGATTCGGCATCCCACACAAGATCGTTGCTGATAATGCTTCCAACTTCTCATCATGGGAAGTTATTGGTTTTTGCTATAGATACAGGATAACCTTGGCCCACGCCTCAGATTATTACCCCCAGGGAAATGGTCAGGTAGAATCTAGTAATAAGAACCTAGTGACCATCATACGGAAGCTAGTCGATGAGAATCAACGGTCATGGCACAAGTCATTGTATGATGCTTTGTGGGTAGACTGTATTACTCCGAAGAGGTCTCTCGGTATGTCATCTTTTCAAGTGTTATATGGAATCGATGCAGAGCTCCCCATTTCCGTGGAACTCCTTGCTCTACGCTTGGCATGAGCGATCAAAGATGAAAGTTTCTAGAATTCTCTTGAAAAGAGGATCATGTATCTAACAGAACTTGAAGAAAAAAGGGTAAGAGTAGTTGACAGGATCACTGAACATCAGAATCAAGTCAAGAGACTATTCGATAAAAAGGCCAAGTAGAGGGATTTCCAGGTGGGAGATCTCGTCCTTCTATGGGACAAGCGAAGAGAGCTAAAGGGCATGCATGGGAAATTCAAATCTCTTTGGAGAGGGCCTTTCAAGATCAAGCAACTCAACGGAGAGAATAGCTTCTATCTCTCATATTTGGATGGAATTGAGCTCTCGCTTCCCTATAGCAGGCAACATCTCAAAATATTCAGGAAGTAGAGCTTGCTCTCTTCTTTGTACAGTTTGCTTTAGTTGTGTGTTGGTTTTTGTCGTGTGTTTTCTTTTTGTTGGTTGTGTGTTTTCCTTTCTTTCTCATTGCCCTTGTTTTTGACTCTGTAGCCCAATGGATAGGCACATGTAGATATGGGATTCTCTACCCTTAAGTTTCACTCAAAGTTAGTCCCCAGAAAGAGCCAGTTGTTATCCTGTAAAATTGACAAGGAAAATTTTACGAGTAACCATACCGAAATTTCCGTTTTGGTCCCCTGTTGAGGTCTCTTAACATTCAGAATGGCATAAAATCCCTTTCTGGAAAATATAGTTTTTGAAACTTGGTCATTTTCAACCTTTTTGGGTTGGGCGCAGTTTTCATTCATGTTACATCAACCAAAACTGTGCCCCTCCTTTCCTTTGGCGCATTCTAGGGAGTGTCAACACTCCAAATGTTGCACCTCTCAATGTTGCACCAAGGCGCAAGTGCCATCTTGTTATCACTCTCTAAAGTGCGTTGTGGGCACTGAAAATGTAGTGTTGACACTCTCAAAGCTATGCCATGGTGCAAATCTGTTCATGTCGGTATCCACTTAAGTGTGCCATAGGAAAACTTGGTGGCACATTTATTGCACCTTTTGCTATATATAGGCATGTCCGACCTATCATTTTCACAATTGAAAAATCATGAAAAGTTATTCCTCTGTACTTGTTAGTGTTCCTATTGGCCCCACGTATTGCCTTTTGTCACATTCGTGGACCCCACATCACCTCCTTCATTGTTATATATTCCTGGTAAGTGGCCCTTGCCCTTCTTGTGGATTTGTTGTAGTTTTTATGTTGAGCTAGGTGATTAGGGTTAATTGATGAAGGAGATGGATCTGGAAGAAAGGGATAGCCCCATTTACAAACCCATTTTACTCAACACCGAAACCATTTTTCTCTCTCCTTCCAGATCTATAAATCTGGAAGACTCTGCCACAAAAAAACTCAAACTCATTTATCTCTTATTCCCTGCTTTGCTAAGTTTTCCCTCCTAGATATAAGAGTCTAAGCCAAAAGAGTAAAAATCATAATTTTTTTGCAAACAACCCACTATTTTTCCTTCGGTACAAGTTTCATTCTTGTTACATCAAACACAGTCGTGCCACAGGCGCAATGTCCCTGCATGCGGCATAAGCCTTCTCTACGCCTTATAAAATTGCAAAATTCCCTAGGCGCAAGTGCTGGCACCAAAGCAACTAAAACAACATCTGAATGTTGTGCAAACCTTTCTCGTGTAATGAAAACTAAACCACTTGGTGCACCTCACTCTAATGTAGCATCTACCACATCTGTGCCAATGACACATCCTAGGACCTTGCTACACCAATCATATCTACGCACCATATAAAAAGACTTTCAATGGAAAGAGCGCACATCCCTTAACACAAAAATCTGAATGTTGTGTGTAGCCATTCCACACCATGCGCCCCTTTTGGCACTATTTTCTTTCATGCAACACTTTACCAAAGTGTGCCTTGCTTTTCTAAGTCCCTATAACTTGCAGTAAAGCTGCGCCTTGTACCCAGAGGCTCATAAATTGCCAAATTTTCATTCTATAAGCTTTTATGGATGACTTAATGGCTAACATGGCTCTTCTGTGATGGACTTCCCTGATTCTTCTTGCAGATCAACAGCTGAACTCAGATCCACACATGTCTTCATCGAGTAAAAAGCCAACTAAGTCCAAGGGCAAAGCCAAGCTAACAGAGAAAGAAATGAAATATTAATACCAAAGGGTCAAGATGCTTGAATCTCTTGTAGAGTGTGATCTTGATATCAAAGATTCAGAACTTGGGCACATTGACATGGAGGACTTCTGGGCCAGAACCAAGAAGGTCACTGGTAACCCATGGATGGATAAATTGGTTGGCAGTGGTTTGCACTTTGTTGCAGGGATCCCAGTGAGCACAATCAACAACGAGTTTATGATGTTGGTGGGCTGTTGTTACAATAAGGACACAAGATGTGTCAAAAATGAGAAGGGCGAGTTGATCATCAACCTCACGGCTTGACATTTTGAGATCATGTTGGGTATCCCTCACCACTAACATTTTGTAGCAGTAAGCTAGGAGGACTGTATGAAGACATGGACTGAAAATGAAGAAAAATGTATGCAGTTAATGAATGAGGTGTACCTCAAGAATAAGAAGGTGACAAACAGGTGGCCACAAGTAATTCATTGCAGTGAATTTTCAGAGGAGCTGAGTGACACAATCACCTTCCTGAGCAGGGTATTTGGGCTCTCCAATGCCCATTACTTTCACAAGTGGATGCTCAGGTATTTAGAAACCATGAATAAAAATGTTCCTGATCAGTGTTTTGAATGGGGAGAGATTATCAGTGGCACAATCTCAGAGCAGCTTCAACAACTTTCAACAACTGGGAGGTTCTATATGAACTCCTATGTGGTATATGCTACTACCTCAGAGAGGGACTACCCAACATTGAATCGGTATGGGGTATGGCCCTAGGTCAAAATATACGAGTACTATCTAGAGTTAAGACTGGAGAACAACATAGCCCAATTCAGTAAAATACACGACATCTTCTTCTATGGTGTTATCAGCCTCTTGAGGCCCAACAATGACTTATGGTTAGACGACCAAAAGCGTAGTCACCACCACAGAGAAGTGGGGAGTGTTATTCACGAAATTCCCCACTTTCACCTATCTCAAAGCCGCTAACTTCTTGTGGGAGGCCACCAAATTGTTGAGGTATGTGGGACCCAAACTGATCCTGTTGGAGCTTTCTAGACAACTCATCACATACCATGAGAAGTGTTTGAAAAGGAAGAAGGGTGGAACTCCATTCCCCTTCACAATGGGCATGTACACCTGCACTGCACAGAGTAAAGCCCGAGAGATGTTTACAGAGATTGAATTGCTCAATTTGAAGCATAATTTCTTGACAAGGCCAACCTTTGATCCTCGTGATTGCCTTACAAGGGAAAAGATCGATCCAATTCACGTCCCTCATATTGAAGCTATCTACATCAATTTATATCATGAAGTTGAGCTTAGAGGAAAGGATCACTTCCGCCTGGCCCTGACAGAGATCATTCAATATGGTGTGGCTATCATCCCAAAGGATTTCCAAGAAACTGATCAAGAAGTTGATCAAGTCAATCTAGACACGGATGGGGGCAATTGGCCATTTGCTGAAATTGATAGAAATAAGGCCTCTCAGACTATTGAGGAAAGGGTCAAGGGCACTCTATAGCGTATCGAGCATTGGTGCAAGAAAAATGGTATCATCTACCTTGGGGTAGACTTTACCACGTCTCCCTTGGGTGATGCACCCACCAGGCCAAAACACTTGCCTAAAGGCAAATGAAATGATATAGAAGGAGAGGTAAGCACTGCTCAGAAAGAAGTCCCTGAAAGCCCTCCTTCCACCGCCGAGGAACAAGTTGTGGACTTAGTGTCCCCAAGAAGAGAAGAAGCGGCCAGTGCTCCAATGGGAACATCCACTCAGGATGTCATCACTACTACAACTGGTGAAGTATCAACCATTCCCTCTCTCACTCCTCCTTCCCCTCCTCATGTCACTCAACCAACCACTCCTTTGGTTGTGTCTTCTCCCCCATCTTCTACCATTCCCCCTCCCTCTTCCTCCATCTTCTCTTCCCTCACGGATCTATCCCCCAGCATTTCTTCCCTCATCTCACAGATCCCTTCCACCCCATACGGTTCCCTCTCTTGCAGTGACTCCTAACCCTATGAGCATTGGAGTGTTGGCTTCTTTCTCAATTCCACCACCAAGTGTCTCGACACATTTCCCCGTGTCCACTGCAGTTGCTCCTTCTTCCACCCCCATTTCCTCCTCTTCCTCTGGTCCCACTCCCCTAAGTCCAGAATGGATCTCCGAACACCTGAGCCAGCATAAGAGGAAAGTCCCTATTGCACCTATGGAATTCTCTGTTATTCCAGCTAAAGGGCCTAAGAAGCAAAAGGCTATAACCTGCTTCTCTCAAAGCGCTTCAGGTGAAAGGGTTATGGAGATCGCATACCCTGATCTCACAAAGAAGAAAGAAGATCTGTCTCCTACAGATTTTACAGTGACTCAGGTCACCATGGGAACATCATCAGAGAGCCTACAAGGAGAGGCCTTATCCATAGTGGATGCCCTTTACAAGAAGCTTCAAGAAGCAAAGGAAGAGAAGAGAATATTAAAAGAGAAAAACAAGCATCTTCTCCAAGCCCTACAAAAGATGGGCAATGCCCCTCCTATAACTGTCACCGATCCTCCCGAAGTTCTTAGTTAGGAGAAGATAAATGAGTATGCCAAGATCGGTGAGCAAGGTGTAGCAGTGTCTGCCTGGAGAGAGAATATCCTCAAAGATAGTGAGGAAGTGATTACAAAGTTCACAGAGCTCTATCAAAATATAGATCAAGTGAACAAGGAACTCCAGGAAATAACAGGACCTATCTCCGAAGAGTTGGACCATGCTAGGTTGCAACATGAGACATTCCAAAAGATGTTTGACTACCCAGTCGATGACTTGGTGAAATTTGACGTCTTTGATCACCCGCGAGCACCCAACAAAGTCCTTATTGCTTTAGACTATCAGGTTGACCAAATGGAGTTTGTCTTGGAAAAGATATATAAAATCAAGGAGGAAGCCCTGGATGCCATGCATCAAATGGAGCAGATCATCTTAAGAATGTCTCCAGGGTTGCTCGGTACAGTGTACACCTTGAGAAAGGTAGATGATACTATTTGGATTTTCAAGGAAATCGCGTCACAGGGTTTAGCGTCAGAGGCCACTTTTGATATAAAATCTATCAAGAACCTTCTGGCCTACCACGAATTTGCTTGATACCTGATGGAGGAAGGAAATGAATACTTAAAACTCCCAGAAAGACTTAGAGATGAATGAGAAACTTGCGAAGTCATCAGAGATCACACCAAGGGTCCCGCTCAGGATCAACTTCAGGTGATGGTCAGCAAGTTCATGGAGTATCGAGCTTAGTTTCACATTACCTCTCCTGAGTAGAAGCAAGACACTCCTTTCAAGCCAAGGGATGACGATGAATAGGCTCCTTCCTCCTGGGATAAATCCCATTTTTGTAAAAGTATTTAAAAGTATGTTGGCACAAATGATGACATCATCCATGTTGCACCATGAGATGTTGTCATCCACAAAATTTCCCTAAAGTCAACATTTGACTTTTAGATATTTTGTAAATAGTTGTTGGCTCCTTTTTGTCTTCTTTCTCCTTCTCCTTCTATAAATACTTGGATACTTGTAGTATTCAAGTGTGAGAAAATTTGTATGAAAAATAGAAGTGAGGAGAGAAGGACTTTGAGATTTCTTGTAACAAAACAACTTATTAATACAAAAATTAAGACTTTGTGCTGAATTCTTGTGTTATGTGTTAGATATTTCTTAAGTTAGATTTGCATGCTTATTTTGTTGGATTCACCTATGCTTTTGTCATTTGTTTAACAATATTGCTTTGTTTGTTTATGTGAGTAAGTTTGGCTCTGTTTACTACCGGCCCAAAACATAAACCCTCTGACCTTTCTATTTTGGAATTCATTTCTTTTCTCCCTTCAATCCATCTTTCTTCTATTCCTTCCTTCATTACTTTTTGTTCTTTGTCGGAACTAACTCTACTGGGATGAGATCCCAAACCCCCTTGAAGGTAGAATACTGTAAGACTTGCACAGATTCCTACTGGTAGAATAGCAATAAACCAGTTTCACTTTGCTATCTCAAAGAGGGGCTATGCCCTGCACACTGTTGGCTTGTCTATCCATAGATCTACCCACCTGACAGATTTTCAGACCAACAGTTTTTGGGGACTCTGCTGGGGAAAGAACCAGATCTATGTGAGTGTTATGTCAGCTAAAAGACACCAACAATTTTTAAAGTTGCTGGGGAGACTAAGAAAATAGATAAAACTGTAAAAATCACTACCTATTTACAAATCTTAACTCTTTGTTTAAAATCTATTTTTTTTGCAAAAGTGATCCAAATTGAAAATTTTCTTAAGAGATCCATAGATCTGGACCAGTTAGAAACCTTTAGTTCACTAAGTTTTTATAAAAATCTCTATATTTTCATAGATATGAGATTCTGATAGTTTTACAAATATATTCAAACCCTTGCAAAAATCAAATCTAAGATCCGAAAATTAGCTTACTAAGTTAACCATCATTTTATCCTCACTAATATTTGTCATTAAATTGCAATCAGTTTTTCAAAAGAGGGATAAAATTAAATATTTAGAAAAGTACATGCTGCTGATGTTTGTCAGAAAAATTAGAAAATCAGCAAGTACAAACAAAAAGATTATTTATAAATCTACTCTAAAAATCACTGCAAACCTAAATACATACACTGGTGGGTGAGCCATTTACCCATAACAGAAGAGCTCATGGATAAGTTGATCCTATTTTTGATCTACTTCAAAGGAACAATTTCAGTATCACACCAGCACGCTTCACGTTGCTGAGTTTAGCTGATCGGTCAGCCAGAAGTGCCTCGCCTCCACGAAAGAACTGGTTTTCACAAGGGGCTTCCACATCAATTTGTAGTGCCTTGTTATTAAGTGGAATTGCACTCCTGGCTCACATCCTCTTTCCAGCTTTTCAAATGGCAGTACCATGGGGAAACACTATGGGCCCTCTTACATTACCGCATCCAGTTCACGCACTCCCTCATGGAAACCACAAGAATTTCCCAAGATTTGATGGGAGTGGAAATCAAAGTACATATTCACATATATCTACATTCATCATGTCATGTAGTATCCTAGATGTGACCCATGAAGACGTGTCAGTATGCCTCTTTCTAGAGACCTTGTAAGGACCTGCGACAGAGTGGTTCCAACACTTGCCAGCTGGATCTATCACCAGTTGGGCCACATTACGAACTGTGTTTGAAGACAGGTATAAGCCTTCAGAAGATGCATTTGTGTTACTGTCAAAGATTACTCACTTGAAGAAGGAGGCCAATGAAACCATGTGTGATTTTATCACCCATTTTAATTCGCCGACTAACCGTGTGCCATCTACCATGTTGCCAACACTAGAAAATCAAAAGTGTTTCTTTGTGAATGCCATGAGCTCAAGAGTAAGTTTCTTACTCTTACAAGAACAAATCACCACCTTGGTCCTCACTCAAGCTATGGCCATTCAGATAGAGGATAACCTACTTATATATGGTGAGTTAAAACGAGAGCCATCCAAACCTAAGGCTTCAACTCCTTCTCAAGCCACTTCATCAGATCTGACATTCTAGAAGATGGCAAATGACTTGCTCGCATTAAGGAAGCAATTATCTCAAGATTCATCTACCACTCCCTACAGGGATATCCCACAGAGGAACTTCACTTCCAACAATGCCTCACAAATTCCGCATTTTCCTGTTGCTGCTCCAAGGTTAGCACTTGAGGCCCCTCCAGTTAATGCCCTGGTCAAGATCGAAGAGGATGAATGAATTTATGAAGAACCTTCGTCGCAAGGCGAATATGATCAAGATGTCGATGAACTGACTAACGACTCTACAATCTGGGTATATGGAATTTGACGATGAGGAATCTGATGAAGAGGAAGGTACCCAAGGGTATGCAAGTAGACAGTCATATGCTGATTTCACCCGCTCACAAGGAAAAGAAGTAGAAGTTGCTGCCAAGATACAAAAGGAGAAGGCTGTGTCGAACATGCCTCCAACCATTGCTAAAAGACGTAATCCTCTTCCTACTCAACCTCCTATTAAACCTTTTATGAAAAAATCTTTTCCTCCCATCTCTCCTCCAAATCAGCCTTCTTTTGTTTCCATAAAGACCAGTAACCCTACCTTACCATCGTGAAATGAGGGACTCATTCCTTCATCAACACAACCCTTGGTCACATTCGACATAGTCAATCATGCTAAAAAGACCAAGATTCAAATGTTTGAAGCTGAGTATCTTCAGTCTAACCATGAGCAGCTTGTAAGATTGACCGAATATATCCAAAGTCAAGCTGGCATCCCCTCTCCTTTCTCCTCAAAAGGAATCCTTTCCACTCTCTGCATCTCACATAAATGTTACCTCAACTTCCACGTTAAGAAAAATTGAACCTTTTTATCTCTCCCTCCTAATCAATGGTCACAAACTAAGCAACTGAATAATTGATTCTGGGGCTTCTAATAATGTCATGCCGGTAAAGGTCACCCTTCGCTTTGGGCCTCATCCTTACCAAGCCTTTCGACAGATGTTACTCCATGGAAACCAAACAGGTTCCATTAATTGGTCAAATAAAAGATGCACAGTTTGCATTTGTAGCGTTCTCAGAGAAAAGGGTAAAGATGACCATCCTCGTTGCTAATATCCCAGCTGCATATGGAATTCTATTAGGGAGAAGCTTTTGTAGAGATTGTTGCTGATAATGCTTCCACTTCTCCTCACGGGAAGTTATCAGTTTTTTCTATGGATATGGAATAACCTTGGCCCATGCCTCAGATTATTACCCTCAGGGAAATGGTCAGGCAGAATCCAGTAATAAGAACCTAGTAGACCATCATACGGAAGGTCTAGTTGATGAGAATCAATGGTCCTGGCACAAGTCATTCTATGATGCTTTCTGGGTAGACCATAATTATGATCTGAAGATGTCTCTCGGTATGTCACATTGCGCAACAAGTGTTATATGGAATCGACGCTGAGCTCCCCATTTCTGTAGAACTCCCTAAGCTCTATGCTTGGCACGAGAAATCGAAGATGAAACTTTCCAGAATTATCTTGAAAAGAGGATCATGTATAAAACAAAACTTGAAGAAAAAAGAGTAAGAGTGGTCGACAGGATCACCAAACATCATAATCAAGTCAAGATACTATTCGATAAAAAGGCCAAACAGAGGTATTTCTAGGTGGGAGATCTCGTCCTTTTATGGGACAAGCGAAGAGAGCCAAAGGTCATGCACGGGAAATTCGACTCTCTTTGGAGAGGGCCTTTCAAGATCAGACAACTGAACAGAGAGAGTAGCTTCTATCTCTCATATTTGGATGGAACTGAGCTCCCACTATCCCTACAGTGGGCAACATCTCCAAATATTCAGGAAGTAGAACTTGCTCTTTTATTTGTACAATTTTCTTTAGTTGTGTGTTTGTTTTTGTCGTGTGTTTGATTTCTATTGGTTGTGTGTTTTTCTTTCTTTTTTTTATCACCCTTGTTTTTGACTCTGTAACCCAATGGATAGGCACATGTAGATCTGGGATTCTATATCCTTAAGCTTCACTCAAAGATAATCCCTAGAAAGAGCCAACTGTTATCCTATAAAATTGACAAGGGTAATTTTGTAGGTAGCCATACTAGAATTTCTATTTTGGTCTCCCATTGAGGTCCCTTAACATTCAAAATGACATAAAATCCCTCTCCAGAAAATCTAGTTTTTAGAACTTGTTTATTTTCAACCATTTTGGGTTGGGCGTAATTTTCATTCACGTTACATCAACCAAAACTATGCCCCTCTATTCCGTTGGTGCATTCTAGGGAGTGTCAACACTCCAAATGTTGTGCTTCTCAAAGGTGTGCCAAGGCGCAAGTGCCATCTTGTTATCACTCTGTAAAGTGCACTGTGGGCACTCAAAATGTAGTGTCAACACTCTCAAAGCTGTGTCATTGCGCAAATCCCATTGTGTCGACATCCACTTAGGTGTTCCATAGGAAAAAGTTGGTGGCACATTTATTGCACCTTTTGCTATATATAGGCACGTCCAACCTGTCATTTTCACAATTGAAAAAATGTGAAAAGTTATTCCTCTATGCTTGTCAGCATTCCTGTCAGCCCACGTGTTGCCATTTGTCATGTTTGTGGACCCCACATTGTCTCCTTCATCGTTACATATTCTTGGTAAGTGGCCCTTGCCCTTCTTGTGGATTTTTTGTGGTTTTTATGTTGGTTTAGGTGATTAGGATGGTTGATAATAAACAATGAACCTAAGAAGATGACACAATCCCAACCCATTTTGCAAAACCCACTTGCAAACCATTTTTTTTCACTCTCCTTCTAGATCTGCTAATTTGGAAGGCTCTACCTCATAATGGACCCCTGCCCCTTTTCTCCTCTGTCCCCTGCTTTGCCAAGGTTAACCTCTTGCTATCAAAATTTGAGCTAAGACAGTAAAAAAACCACAAAAATGAAGAAAATCAGCCAGCTATCTTCCACGGCGCAATTTTCATACGTGTTATGCTAAACACAGTCGCACCCCTTTGGAACACCATTTAGTCATGTTGTATCAAAAATAGTTGTGCTAAGGTGAACTGTGAAATGGCGCACTATGAACTCACGTTACAGAAGCCCTTTCCCGCACCTTGTAAAAAATTGCAAAACTTCTAAGGCGCAGGTGCGAGCGCACGTACAGTACCAACAACACTTCATGCTATGTAAACCCTTCCCGCACCATGTAATCCCATTGGTGCACCTCACCTTGATGTTACATCTTTTGCATCCATGCCTTGGCACACCATAAAACTCTGTAACACCAATCATATATGCGCCCCACTAAAAGACTTCCAATGGCGCAAGCGTACATCCCTTGACACCAACATCTGAATGTTGTGTGTATCCTTTCCACGCCCCGCGCCCCTTCTGGCACTACTTTTTCCCATGTAACACTTTCCCAAAGTATGCCTTGCTTTTCTAAGTCCCTGCAGCCTACAGTAAAGCTGTGCCTTACGCCCAAAGGCTCATAAATTGTTAACTTTTCATTATGTAAGCTTTTATGGATGACTTAACAGCTAACATGGCTCTTCTGCGATGGACTTCCCTGATTCTTCTTGTAGATCAACAACTAAACTCATATCCACACATGTCTTCATCAAGTAAGAAGCTAACTAAGTCCAAGCGTAAAGCCAAGATAACAGAGCAAGAAATGAAATATAAATACCAAAGGGTCAGGATGCCTGACTCACTTGCAGAGTGGGATTTTGATATCAGAGATTCAAAACTCAGGCACATTGACATGGAAGACTTCTGGGCTAGAACAAATAAGGTCACATGAATCCCATGGATGGATAAATTGGTTGGAAGTGGTCTGTACTTTACTGCAGGGCTCCCAGTGAGCGCAATCAACAATGAGTTTATGATGTTGGTGGGTCGTTGTTACAATAAGGACACAAGATGTGTCAAAAATCAGAAGGGCGAGGTGATAATCAGGCTCATGGCCCAACATTTTGAGATCATGTTGGGTATCCCTCACCACTGACATTTTGTAGCAGTGAGCCAGGAAGACTGCATGCAGACATGGACTGAAAATGAAGACACATGTATGTAGTTAATGAATGAGGTGTACCTCAAGAATAAGAAGGTGACAAGCAGGTGGCCACAAGTCATTCATCACAGTGAATTTTTAGAGGAGCTGAGTGACACAATCACCTTCATGAGTAGGGTTTCTGGGCTTCTTGATGCCCATTACTTTCACAAGTGGATACTCAAGTATTTGGAAATAATGAATAAAAATGTTCCCGATCAGCGTTTTGACTGGGGAGAGATTATTAGCAGCACAATCTCGGAGCAGCTTTAACAAATTTCAACAACTGGGAGGTTCGATATGAACTCATATGTAGTATATGTTGTTGCCTCACAGAGGGACTACCCAAATTTGAATCGGTATGGGGTATGGCCATGGGTTAGGATATACCAGTACTATCTAGAGTTCAAGATTGGAGAACAACATATCCCATTTCAGTAAAATCAATGATGTCTTCTTCTATGGTGTCATCTACCTCTTGACGCCCAACATGACTTATGGTTGGATGACCAAAAGCATGGTCATCACCACAGAGAATTCGGAAGCGTTATTCACGCAATTCCCCACTTTCACCTATCTCAGAGCTGCTAACTTCTTGGGAGATCCCACTAGATTGCCAAGGTATGCGGGATCCAAACTGATCCTGTTGGAGCTGTCTAGATAGTTCATCACATACCATGAGAAGTGTTTGAAAAGGAAGAAGGGTGGAACTCCATTCCCCCTCACAGTGGGTAGATACACCTGCACTTCACAGAGAAAATCTCGGTAGATGTTTGCAGAGCTTGAATTTCTCAATTTGAAGCATAATTTCTTAGCAAGGCCAACCTTTGATCCTCGTGATTTCCTTCTAAGGGAAAAGATCGATCCAATTCATGTCCCTCAGATCAAAGATATCTACATCGATCTATATCACGAAGTTGAGCTCAGACGAAAGGACCACTTCCGACTGGCCCTGGCAGAGATCATTCAATATGGTTTGGTTATCATCCCAAAGGATCTCCAAGTAACTGATCAAGAATTTGATCAATTATATCTAGACTCGGATGGGGATAATTGGCCATTTGCTGAAATTGATAGGAACAAGGCCCCTCAGTCTATGGAGGAAAGGGGCAAGGGCACTCTGCAGTGCACTGAGCATTGGTGCAAAAAAAATGGTATCATCTACCTTGGGGTAGAGTTTACCATGTCTCCCTTGGGTGATGCACCCACTAGGTCGAAACACTTGCGTAAAGGAAAAGGAAAAGATATAGAAGGAGAGGCAAGCATTGCTAAGAAAGAAGTCCCTGAAAGCCCTCCTTCAAATGTAGCAGATCGTCTTAAGAATGTTTCTAGTGTTGCTCGGTGCAGCGTATGCCTTGAGGAAGGCAGATGATTTTGTTTGGATTTTCAAGGAAATCACATCGCAGGGTTTAGCATCAGAGGCCACTTTTGATATAGAATCTATCAACAACCTTCTGGCCTGCCGTGACTTTGTTGGATACCTGATGGAGGTAGGAAATGAATACTTCAAACTTCCAGAAAGACTTAGAGATGAATGAGAAACTTGTGAAGTCATCGGAGATCACACCAAGGGTCCCACTAAGGATCAACTTCAGGTGATGGTTAGCAAGTTCATGGAGTATTGAGCTCATTTTCACATTACCTCTCCTAAACAGAAGCAAGACACTCCTTTCAAGCCAAGGGATGATGATGAATAGGCTCCTTCCTCCTGGGATAAATCCCATTTTAGTAAAAGTATTTAAAAGTATGTTGACACAAATGATGACATCATCCATGTTGTACCATGAGATGATGTCATCCACAAAATTTCCCTAAAGTCAACATTTGACTTTTAGATATTTTGTAAATAGTTGTTGGATCCTTTTTGTCTTCTTTCTCCTTCTCCTTCTATAAATACTTAGATACTTGTAGTATTCAGTGTGAGAAATTTTGTATGAAATATAGAAGTGAGGAGAGAAAGACTTTGAGCTTTCTTGTAACAGAACAACTTATTAATACAAAAATTGAGACTTTGTGTTGAATTCCTGTGTTATGTGTTAGATCTTTCTTAAGTTAGATTTGCATGCTTATTATATTGGATTCACCTATGCTTTTGTCATTTGTTTAACAGTATTGCTTTGTTTGTTTATGTGAGTAAGTTTGGATTTGTTTACTACCGGCCCAAAACATCAAACCTTTGACCTTTCTATCTTGGAATTCATTTCTTTTCTCCCTTCAATCTATCTTTCTTCTATTCCTTCCTTCATTCCTTTCTTTTCTTCGTCAGAACTAACTTGACTGGGATGAGATCCTAAACCCCCTTGAAGGAAGAATACTATAATACTTGTACAGATTCTTGCTATTAGAATAGCAATAAACCAGTTTCACTTTGCTGTCTCAAAGAGGGGCTATGCCTTGCACACTGTTGGCCTGTGTATCCATAGATCTGCCCACTCAACAGATTTTTGAACCAACACTATGTCCTATCCGTGTGGTCCTTTCTGGTATCCCAGTGCTTTGTGTGTTTCCAATATGACAACCTTGTCGTTTATGTCATTTTTGATGTCCTCACCTGTTGCCTTTAAACCTATTACCGTGGCAATTAAAATGGATGTTAGTCTTACCCTTCGCCCTGCAAAATAGAAGAAGTCCTTATTGACTCGGCTCATCAACCACCTGTATAATGGAACATATTTCCCAAAGTATGGGAGCTCATATAATTGGTAAACACCAATCCTTTTTAGTAACTTCTCCCCTGTGTCATCATATATCGACATCCCATCACTAGTTTACCTGTCTGTTCGGGAGTTAAGGAAATCATCCAACTTCTTTTGTTTGTCCTTGGTTCGGTGGTTGTACTCACTTATTTTACTCTTTCGTATGTGGGAATCCCATTCCTGGCCCACAATTACTTCTTTAGGGTACTGCATCTCTGAAAAATTTGTCTTAGAAGTCATCTCTTCCTCCTCTTCCACTACTACCTTCTTCTTTCCTTTTGCTGCTGCTGCTTCCTTCTTCGGAGCCATTCTTCCCTTTGTGTTGTGTTTCTACACCTTCTTCTGTAACACTTTAATGTTTTACTTCAAACCCTAACCTAATACAATCGTTCCTGTAATTGTAATCATGAAATCACGTGCCTTAGCTCTGCTCTGTCAATCTGCTTCATTCAAACCCTTCTCATACGGTGATACAAGCTTCTCCAATACATAGATCTACCTTTTATGCCTGGTTTCGCCCTCTTCACACCTTGAATCACTTACTCAACTCTTCACACTTAGCTCTTTGTCGAATTCTCATAGTTACAAGGATAGAAATGAATTTGCATCCCGTCCTTATATAGATTTTCAATTTTTGATGCGTTAATTACTCCTCCACGTAGCAAATATTTCTCATTTATTGCTCAATTTTGTCATTTCTGCATGGTACATCTTCGTGCCACAACTATAACCTTTTAGTGCACCTTCCTACCTTCTGGTCATAGACTTCTCTTCAGCATGCACTCTAGCATCCGAGTACCTCATCACTGCACCTTCTCTTGGTAGTTATCATGGCTGCCGCTTACCTCATGTTATACTTTTCCTTCATTCATTTCCATCCTTGGTTACTTTTGAGAAGTAATCCTTTGTAAATCATCTGTAGCAGCTTACTTCCTCAACATCCGCAGCATTATACCTTCCAATATTCACAACATTATACCTGGGAGTAACCAACAATCCACCCCATACTAAAAGTATGTGCAGTCCTCTGCACATCAATAGGCTTCATATTGTAGTTAGGTTCACGTGCGCAAGCACACTTATTACACAAAAACAAGAACTAAATTGACAAAGCATAGTGACAATGTGTTATCCCCGTTTTGAGTTCACGACAAAACAATCGGATAACCCCTACAAAATTTTCGAAGTGATTTTGCATTCTGGCCTCTTTTAGAGAAAAATCGGGTTTTCGGGTGTTACTAACAGCTTGACATAAGTTTTAACATGCTTTATGTCTTATGTCCTCCGAAACCTGAAACCCGCCTTGTATTAAGAAAATCCTTTGTAATCGGGTTTTCGGAAATTCAACGCATCAGAACATACTTGAGTTAAAACATGCTTTGTGTCACGTGACTTCCGAAACCCGAGACCCACCTTGGATTGAGAAGACCCTTTGTATTCGGGTTTTCGGAACCCCAAAGCATCGGAACATCCATGATCCAAAACATGTTTTATGCGCCATGTTCTCCGATTCCCGAAGTCCGCTAAATCCTTTGTTTTCGGGTTTTCGGGGCTATGTAGCACCTAAGCACTTCATGTTTTGTGCTCTATGTTTTCCGAAACCTGAAACCCGGAATGCACTAAATCTCTTCGTGTCAGGTTTTCAGACCCCTCCAACATGCTGACATAGCATTCATGCCGAATGGTCGGTGAGTTGGCACGTGCCGGGCTGAAGCGTATTTATTACTAATTTTCTTATAAATATGTGGATTTCCACGTCATTCTTACCATTCATATTTTTAATTCGTGGATTTTTCGCATGCTCTTCCACTTTCAAAACCCGCAAACTCGCATTGCCTGATTGGATCGTTTGTTTTTGATCTTACCTATCTCGAATCAAAGGTATTCTTCTTTCCTTCTTTATTCTTGATTTTTATGGATCGATTGCGCGCATTTTCTTCCCAATTTCTTGCCAGTTGTTGAAGGTTTTCTTCCCTTCTTCTTTCTGTGTTGTTTTGGAAAGGGTTTTGGGTTTTTAGGGTTTATTCTCTTTTTGGGATTATCAATTGGTGATGTTCCTTCCAAATCTTAATTATATGCATGATGTATGGAATATGAATAACAAAAAAGAAAGGAAGTTGTATATGTGAAAATTCGAGAAAGACTCCGTTTTTGTTTCCCAGATTTTGAAGACTGTTTTGCAGATTCAAAGGCCCAGAGTATAAAGGAAGCTTGAAGTCATTGGTCAGTTTGTAAGGATTGAGCACACTTTAGAGGCCTTAAAAAAGCTCAGCAAAGGATTGAAGAAACTTCCCGGCACTGCCAGTGATGTTCATGAAACCTGCGAAATGTGGAATGATCACTCCACTGCGCCTGATGAGAATGAAATGCAAGACATTATTCGGAAGTTCCAGGAATTTCGTAACAAACAGTCTCAGCTGGAGGAGGAGAAAGAAGAAGAAGCAAAAGATGATGATTCGGATTAATTCCCAACGTCCCATGTCATTTCTATTTTTAGATTGACATGTCTTTGTTATTTCCGTTTTATCATATTTTTAATTCATGTTTTGACTTGATCTCCTGCGTGAGAGTCATGCAAAACTGAAACTCCAGTTAACATGCTACTCTTTAGGATCTGTCCTGTTTTATCTCTAGCTTCTTTTGTTATAAATAAGGGATGCCTGTGTATTCAAAAGGGTCGAGAATTTTTGAAGCATTAAGAGGCTATTGGAAAGGAGAAAAAACTTTGTGTTTTCTTTCAATCATTTTGAAGAATAGAAGTTGATATTGTTTTGCAGACTTTGTGTTGTGAGATATATCTTATTTAAGACAGTGTTCTTATGTTCATGATCTTAAAGCTATTCTTTGCATAGAATCTTAGTGTTTCTAATTATCTCAGACACTATATCTGTGATCTAAAACTCGTATGATTATTTCGTGCTCTGTGTTTACTCGAAAGAAAATATGTTTCTCCCATTTCTTTTCTACCGTGCTTCTTTCACTGTAACAGTTTCTAACCTATTTCACTTACGAAAGCAATATCCTTGAATCGTGTGAATGTGGATTTCGGGATTTCATCCCAACCCCCAATGGTTAGATTAGTGTGAATATTGTATATATTATTTACTGTGTTTTAGATTAGCAATAAATAGGTAGCCTCACCTGTCTTTGAGGAGGGATTTAATCCCATGTACTGTGGTTGAACCTCATATTTTGGTTTGACAAAATATCCAACCAACAATTTTTGGCGACTCCGCTGGGGATTACGGATTAATAGTATAAAGCTTATCTTCTCGGTGTCTGGCAACTCCATATTTGCCTTATTTTTAATAAGATCTCCTTTCAGTTCAAGCTGGCCAGGAGGATCTTCACTCGGTCTCGCCGAGCTCAAGGTGAAATTGATTCACTCTTCGAGTTACTGCAACAGCACAATTTCAGCCTTTCTCCCAACAGCGTTGTTTCTAATTGAACCAGAAGTTCTTCGCCTGTTCGGAAGAAACCGGATCCCTGAAGAACAGGAAGCATCTGCAACTTGTCGTGCACTACTCTTGTCTGATACTCGGATCCCTGTACGCACTCTTTTCAGAAGGATGGTGGTTCAACCTGTGCCTTGGGGTGCAGTTATTGGTCCTCTTTCCTTGACTCCTCCATTGAATGAGTTACCACGTGGATCTCATAAAAATATTCCCAAGTTCAATGGAGATGGGAAGCAGCATCCTGATGAGCACATTGCATCTTTCTTTGTTGCATGCGGTGTCCTCGTAGTAGCCCACGAAGATGTCTCCGTTCAGACTCTTCGTTGAAACATTGCAGGGAGTAGCAGCTGAATGGTTTTACCACCTCCCGAATGCATGCATTCCAGATTGGGCTACCATGTGGACCAAGTTTGAGGCACATTTCAAACCAGCCGAAGATTCTCATGCTTTGTTAGCTCAGCTCACGCATATGAAGAAGGAATCGCATGAACCTATGCGGGAATTCGTGGCTAAGTTCAATAAGCTGATCCAGAAAATTCCAGTAATAGCTGTACCAACTCTGGAAAACCAAAAATGCTTTTTCATCAATGCTCAACCCCCTGATATAAGCTTTTTATTACGAAGGTCGGTTATCCCAGATTTGGCTACTGCTCAGTCAACGGCTACTGAAATAGAGGATGATCTCATCTTAGCCGGAAGGATCAAGAAAGATATACCCAAAATCAAAAATCAAGGTTCTTCTCAAGGTAATACTGACCCTATGTTTCAAAAACTGGCTAATGATTTAATTGCTTTAAAGAAGCAAGTGTCTCAGCAGGTGAGCAATGTTCCGTACCGGGATATCCCTAGGCAGAATTTCAATAATAACAATGGTGCACCTACCAGAGATAGGCCACGGTTAGCTCCTGCTCAACCGAGATTAGCAATTGAAGCTCCACCTGTTAATGCAACAGTGGAAATAATTGAAGAAGATGATGAACCAGAAGAACAAGATTCCCGTGAGGATTTCAAAGCTTCAAGATATGCTGATGAGTCTTATGATGAGTCAGCTGGCGACTCCAGCATTGGTTATTTGGAATATGATGAAGATGAATGTGAGCCAGATGGTCAATCATTTTTTGTGTTCACTCGGTCCCAATCTCAGGTTCCCAGAAAGCCTCTGGAAAATACTAAGGAGAAGAATAAGGAACCTCCTGTATCCATAGTCAAAAGGGGTACCCCTATTTCAGCGCAAACTGAAAAAGAGGTTACCAAAAAGACAGCTGCTCCTTATTCTCCTTCTCCTAAGGTCAGTTCCTCAGCACAAGCTCATGTAATTCAAACTGAGCCTACTATCATTCCTTCTTATACTGCTTTTGACATTATTGATCATGCAAAGAGAACCAAGATTCAAATGTCAGAAGCAGAATACCTTCAGTCGAATCCCAAACAATTTGAAAAGCTAGCCAAGTTTATCAGGAGTAAAGCAGCCGTTCCATCACCTTCCAAAGGTCTCCTCCCGAATCCTACTCAACCCACACCTCAGAATAATCTGACCTCTGCTTCTTCCTCAGGAAAGATTGAACCATTTTATTTGTCTCTACTTATAAATGGGTTTAAACTCAGCAATTGCATCATTGATTCAGGGGCCTCTGATAATGTTATGCCCACAAAAGTGGCCCAAGCCCTCGGGCTTACTTTGACTAAGTCATATGGACGGTGCTATTCCATGGAAACTAAACAAGTCCCTCTAATTGGTCAAATCAAGGACGCACAGTTTGCATTTGTTGCCTTCCCTAAGAAGAGAGTAAAAATGACTATTCTGGTTGCTGATATCCCTGCTGCTTATGGTATTCTCTTGGGTAGAGGATTTTGTAAAGATGTCGGAGGAGAGATTAGTATGGATTGGACCAAAGCCAAGATCCCAGTCAAAGGGGTTCAACAGGTTCTTCATCCTGAACCGCAGGAAAAGTATTTGGTGACCAAATCAGATGATCCTAAGGCTCAGATTCTTTTCGAAGATGCTAGCTTCGGGAATTATTTCATGGCTTCAGAGATACCTGTTGTAGATGTGGAAGAGGAAGATCCCAATGCAATTTGGACGCTCGAATTTGATGGTAGCTGCTCAGCCTCTGGATCAGGCGTTGGTGTTGTTCTCATATCTCCTAGCTTCGAGTTTTTCCCATCAACTTATAAGTTGCAATTTGATAATACTAATAACACGGCTGAATATGAAGCCCTGTTATTAGGATTAGAATTGGCCAGACAGAAGGGAATCAGGAATCTCAAGGTTCAGGGGGATGCGGAGCTGATTGTTAATCAGGTCAGGGGTATATATCAGGTGAAAAATGATCGGTTGAGGCATTACAGGAACAAAGTTTGGGATAGTATAGAATGCTTTGATGCATTTTCTATTAAGGCAGTTTTAAGAGATTATAATGACAAGGCTGATTCTTTGGCCGTATCTGCATCTCTTCTTCTTCCTCATCCTCAGTTCAAGCAAGACACATACTCTATCGAGATTGTGTACCGCCCTAACGTCCCAGATAATGCAACTCACTGGCAGGTATTCAATGATGATCAACAGGTGTTGGATTTTCTAGAAAAGGCTGACAATTTCAATGAGCTATATTTTGAAGGTTCGGAATCAGCCTTTCGTGAAACTATTTCAGAGCCATATCAAGAGGTTGATGGTGAATTTATCCAGCTGAAAGGCAACAAGATACCAAAAGGTCTGGTTTCCCTGGAGGGTCTGTTTGACAAACATGATCGCTTTATCCAAAACAAAAGGCAAGTTGAAGGAGCTTCTTCCTCTGAAGTAGATCAAATCAATCTAGGTTCATCTGATCAACCTCAGATGGTGAATATCGGTAAATGTTGTTCTCCTGAAGAGAAGGTAAGATTCATTTCACTTTTGAAGAAATACATCGATGTGTTGGCCTGGTCTTATGCAGATTTGAAATCCTTCAAGCCTAAAGATGTACAGCACAGTATCCCTTTGAAGCCTGATGTCAAGCCGTATAGACAGAAGCAAAGACATTATAATCTGAAGATTTCAGGGACAATCCTGGCATAAATTCAGAAGATGTTAGATGCTAGGATTATTTTCCCAATCCATCACTCCACTTGGATTGCAAACATTGTCCCTATCAGGAAGAAGAATGGTGAGATCCGGATTTGTGTTGACTTCCGTAACTTAAATCAGTCCTCACTGAAGGATAACTATCCCTTGCCTATCATGGATCAGGTATTACAAACTGTAACTGGATCGGAAATGTTATCCATGCTCGATGGGTTTTCAGGATATAATCAAGTCGAAGTAACCACAGAGGATCAACACAAGACAGCTTTCACGACCCCATGGGGTACCTTTGCTTACAGAAGGATGCCATTCGACCTGATCAACGCCGGAGCTACTTTTCAGAGGGCTATGGATCTAGCATTCAGAGATCTGATGGGCAAGGTCATAGTCGTGTATTTGGATGACTTGACCGTTTTTTCTAAAAAGCGGAGTGATCATTATGGTCATTTAGAACAGGTACTTTTAAGGTGTAGACGTCATGGGATTTCATTGAATCCCAAGAAGTCTATGTTCGGGGTAACAGAAGGAAAGCTGCTGGGTCATATTGTGACTAGAGAAGGAACTAAAATTGACCCAGAAAGGGTAAAGGCTATTCAGAGCCTTACCTTGCCCACAAGTAAAACAGGAGTTCATTCTTTCTTCGGAAAGGTTAATTTCTTGAGAAGATTTGTACCCGATTTCACTGACAAAACCAAGGATATCCTTGGAATGATGAAAGGCAAAGTCCCATTCAGATAGAGTGCAGAAGGGAAACTTTCATTCAAAGAAATCAAAAGGGTAGTTGCTTGCGCTCCTACCTTAGTATGTCCAGACTTCAAGAAAGATTTCATCATGTATAGCTATGCTTCTGCCCACACAGTGTCAGTGATCCTGATGCAGGAAAATGGAGAAGGCATTGAAGCTCCTATCGCATTCATGAGCTATCCGTTGAAAGAGCATGAATTGAAGATGTCGCAGATTGAAAAACATGCTTATGTGGTGGTGCGAGCGGTGAAGCATTTCAGGTACTATGTGCTGAATTCTCATACTCGTGTTCTCATTCCTGATACTGCTGTTAAATCCATTCTAACTCAACAAGAGCTGGGAAGCCAATGAGGTACTTGGATTGCTAAGGTTCAGGAGTATGACTTGGACATCAAACCTACCAAGTTGGTACAAGGAAGAGGCCTGTGTCAATTGATTGCAGAGAATCATGCTGAAGCAGAGTGTGATAAGAATCAAGATACTTCTTCTGAGCTGCCTATGGTGCTTTTTGTGAGTACGACCGATGAATGGTACACGGACATTTCTTTCTTCCTAACTTATGGTGAATGCCCTCCGCATTTAAATCAAAAGGAGAAGAGGACCGTCAAGCTGAGAGCTGCGAGATACCTTCTGTGGAATAATGCAATATACAAGAAAGGTATTGATGGTGTCTTCTTGCGTTGCGTTGATAAATCACAACAGGAAAAGTTATTAGAATCCTTTCATAGCCTAGCATGCGGAGGACATTTTTCGTCCTCTGTAACAGCATATAAGATCTTACGGGCTAGGTATTATTGGCCTACTCTTTTCCGGGATTCAGCAGAATGGGTGTCTAAATGTGAAGCTTGTCAACATTTCGTTGGTCGTCCAAAGCTAGCAGCTCTTCCTCTGAAGCCTGTGGTGATTGAAGAACCTTTTCACCAATGGGGGATTGATTTTATCGGAACATTGAATCTTGCTTCCAGTGCTGGACACAACTATGTGCTGACTGCTACAGATTATTTTACCAAGTGGGTAGAGGCTGTACCAATCAAGCAAGCGACTTCTGAAGCTGTTTGCAAGTTCCTGAAAGAAAACATAATCGTCAGATTTGGTGTGCCTCATAAGATCGTAGCGGATAATGCTTCCAATTTCTCGTCACATGAGTTAACTGAGTTTTGCTATGGATTCGGCATTACTCTGGCTCACTCATCTGACTATTATCCCCAGGGCAATGGGCAAGCTGAGTCCAGCAATAAGAATCTGGTTACTATAATCAGGAAACTAGTAGAAGAAAATTAGAGGACATGGCACAAAGCATTGTATGATGCGTTGTGGGCTGATCGGATCACTCCAAAGTGAGCCATAGGGATGTCCCCTTTTCAGTTGCTATACGGGATTGATGCTGAAATTCCTATCTCAGTAGAATTGCCGGCCTTGCAGTTGGCGAAAGCGGTCGAAGATGTAGCTTTTCAGAATTCTATCGAAAAGAGGGTTATGTACCTAACCAGGCTAGAAGAAGAGTGAATTAAGGTGGTTGATCGTATAGCAGATCATCAGAGCAGGGTGAAGAAGATTTTTGATAAAAAGTCAAAGCAGCGCAACTTCCAGATTGGAGACCTGGTGTTGCTTTGGGATAAAAGGAGAGAAAAGAAAGGAATGCATGGAAAATTTGATTCTTTATGGAAAGGACCTTTCAAGATCCACGAGTTGAATGGTGAAAATATTTTCCTTCTATCATATCTGGATGGAGGGTTACTCCCTTTGCCTTTCAGTGGACAACATCTAAAGCTGTTCTACCATTAATGCAAGATGCTCTCTTGCATTGTACATATTTTGCTTTTTGTTGTGTGTTTGCTTTTGGTTTTCTTTCTTTCTTTCTTCGTTTTGTTTTGTTTTGGTTTTCTCCTTGACCCCGTAGCCTAATAAATAAGACCAGAGATTCTGAGTTCTCTTCCTTTGGTATTGCAAAGAAAGTCCCCAACTGGAGCCAGCTGTTATCCCCGTTTTGAGTTCACGACAAAACGATCGGATAACCCCTACAAAATTTTCGAAGTGATTTTGCATTTTGGCCTCTTTTAGAGAAAAATCGGGTTTTCGGGTGTTACTAACAGCTTGACATAAGTTTTAACATGCTTTATGTCTTATGTCCTCCGAAACCCGAAACCCGCCTTGTATTAAGAAAATCCTTTGTAATCGGGTTTTCGTAAATTCAACGCATCGGAACATACTTGAGTTAAAACATGCTTTGTGTCGCGTGACTTCCGAAACCCGAGACCCGCCTTGGATTGAGAAGACCCTTTGTATTTGGGTTTTCAGAACCCCAAAGCATCGGAACATCCATGATCCAAAACATGTTTTATGCGCCATGTTCTCCGATTCCCGAAGTCCGCTAAATCCTTTGTTTTCGGGTTTTCGGGGCTATGTAGCACCTAAGCACTTCATGTTTTGTGCTCTATGTTTTCCGAAACCCGAAACCCGGAATGCACTAAATCTCTTCGTGTCGAGTTTTCGGACCCCTCCAACATGCTGACATAGCATTCATGCCGAATGGTCGGTGAGTTGGCACGTGCCGGGCTGAAGCGTATTTATTACTAATTTTCTTATAAATACGTGGATTTCCACGTCATTCTTACCATTCATATTTTTAATTCGTGGATTTTTCGCATGCTCTTCCACTTTCAAAACCCGCAAACTCGCATTGCCCGATTGGATCATTTGTTTTTGATCTTACCTGTCTCGAATCGAAGGTATTCTTCTTTCCTTCTTTATTCTTGATTTTTATGGATCGATTGCGCGCATTTTCTTCCCAATTTCTTGCCAGTTGTTGAAGGTTTTCTTCCCTTCTTCTTTCTGTGTTGTTTTGGAAAGGGTTTTGGGTTTTTAGGGTTTATTCTCTTTTTGGGATTATCAATTGGTGCTGTTCCTTCCAAATCTTAATTATATGCATGATGTATGGAATATGAATAACAAAAAAGAAAGGAAGTTGTATATGTGAAAATTTGAGAAAGACTCCGTTTTTGTTTCCCGGATTTTGAAGACTGTTTTGCAGATTCAAAGGCCCAGAGTATAAAGGAAGCTTGAAGTCATTGGTCAGTTTGTAAGGATTGAGCACACTTTAGAGGCCTTAAAAAAGCTCAGCAAAGGATTGAAGAAACTTCCCGGCACTGCCAGTGATGTTCATGAAACCTGTGAAATGTGGAATGATCACTCCACTGCGCCTGATGAGAATGAAATGCAAGGCATTATTCGGAAGTTCCAGGAGTTTCGTAACAAACAGTCTCAGCTGGAGGAGGAGAAAGAAGAAGAAGAAAAAGATGATGATTTGGATTAATTCCCAACGTCCCATGTCATTTCTATTTTTAGATTGACATGTCTTTGTTATTTCCATTTTATCATATTTTTAATTCATGTTTTGACTTGATCTCCTGCGTGAGAGTCATGCAAAACTGAAACTCCAGTTAACATGCTACTCTTTAGGATCTGTCATGTTTTATCTCTAGCTTCTTTTGTTATAAATAAGGGATGCCTGTGCATTCAAAAGGGTCGAGAATTTTTGAAGCATTAAGAGGCTATTGGAAAGGAGAAAAACTTTGTGTTTTCTTTCAATCATTTTGAAGAATAGAAGTTGATATTGTTTTACAGACTTTGTGTTGTGAGATATATCTTATTTAAGACAGTGTTCTTATGTTCATGATCTTAAAGCTATTCTTTGCATAGAATCTCAGTGTTTCTAATTATCTCGGACACTATATCTGTGATCTAAAGCTTGTATGATTATTTCGTGCTCTGTGTTTACTCGAAAGAAAATACGTTTCTCCCATTTATTTTCTACCGTGCTTCTTTCACTGTAACAGTTTCTAACCTATTTCACTTACGAAAGCAATATCCTTAAATCATGTGAATGTGGATTTCGGGATTTCATCCCAACCCCCAATGGTTAGATTAGTGTGAATATTGTATATATTATTTACTGTGTTTTAGATTAGCAATAAATAGGCAGCCTCACCTGTCTTTGAGGAGGGATTTAATCCCATGTACTGTGGTTGAACCTCATATTTTGGTTTGACAAAATATCCAACCAACACAATGAAAGAAACACATTAAGGAAATGAAAAAAGGGAAACCTAATCTATCTGGCAACAATGTCTTATTAAAAACACCAAGAAGACTTATTTATAGTAGGGCTTCAACCTACTCCCGTTAAAGTAACCGGGCAGTTGTGTTCCATCAATTACTTATAACTAGAAAGCACCTAACTTAAGTATGTGAGTTATAACATATGACCCCAACCAATGCACCTTAAGCTTCCCTATATGGCACAAAAACTTAGAGTCATTCAAAAGTACCATTTGTCCGACCGCAAGTTTCTTATCCCTAATCATCCTATCATGCCATGATTTCTGGTGCGCTTTCTCTTGTTTCTGACTCCATTGTGCTATGGCTTGGCACTTATCCAGTTGAACCATGTTCTCAATCCTTGAATGCTTGCACCACTATCCTTGTGCATTCTTCAATTCAAAGGGAATACAACAGGTGCATTCTTCAATCCAAAGGGCATCACAGTATAGGTAAAGCTTCCCCATTCAGTAGTGAAGGTGGTCTTTTCTTGATCTTCCGATGCAATCCTAACCTGATGATACCCTAAGAAATCATCTATAAATGAATATATCTCACACCCAACCACTCCTAATATTTCCTCTGTGAATGGCGTAGGAAAGGATCTATAACACATGCTGCATTCAAATCTCTGTAATCAACACAAATTCAAATCCTACCATCCTTTTTAATACTTATTACCATAGGACTAACCCATTTACCATAGGACTAACCCATTCTGACTCATCCAATGGTTGAATGATCCCAGATTTCACAATCTTGTCAACTTCCTCCTTTAATTTCTCATATAAATTAGGATTCATTCAATAAGGTCTCTTCCTAACAGGGTGCACACCTTCCTTAAGCTTTATCTTCATTTATCCAAGTGATTTATGCATGTCTTTAAGTTCATGGTATCCTCTTGGGAATAAGTCCTCATAGTCTTGAAGTAACTCTTTGATCTTTGCCACTTCTGACTCTGACCAGTAATCCCTAATTATCACTTCCTTAGGTTCAGCTTCTGTGCCAATATTTACCTTTGTTGTCTACATAGGTTCATGATATGTGGCATATGTACATCCGCACTGTCTAGCACTTCACGTGCTCCATGTGAATGAAAAACTTCCAAGTGCTCAACTTCCTCATCATCAATTATGTAAACCAACTTCCCCTTGTCTTTTTCTAGAGAAGCTCGCTCAAGTAGTATGGTATCATCTACTTCTTCCTCAAAATGCGCCCCTGTCTCTGTCTCACCAAATAATTCCTAAATAAGTTCTTCCACTTTCCCACTGTCTCCCATGGTTAAGAGCTTGATAAAGCTTAAAGCCTTATTCACTGGTGGTGTAGATGAGAAGAAGTCGAAAGTTTGGATCATCCCTAAAGTCAAATTATGCCAATTGCTAGTGTCGCGATGTAATTCAACATATACATACCAAGCACACATACAACCTTATAGAGTAGAATACAAATGATGCACCTAAAGTGAGGGTGGTAATGCTTCCTGTCCTACTATCCAAAGTCTCTCACACTGCTAGATATGATGCTGAATAGGTTGATCACCATGATAAGGGAAAATATTTATAGGTGCATTACTTCTTGAAAACCTGGTTGATAAGGCGGTCCCAATCTCTCCCCATTCCAAGAGATTATCCCTATGAACCTCCCACCAGTGCGTTGCTATCCCATGTAAAGTATATGACAACATATCTTGTCTTTTAATCTGGTCAGCCTAGATTACCTCCATGGTCTACAATAATCTAGCTAGATCTTCAGATCCAATATATCGGGGTATTGAGTGACCTATACATCAGACAGAGTGAAAACCCTTTTTGCAAGAAACCATGTGCTTAACTTCACTCCCCACCAGTTCATAAGTACCATGAGCCCAAATCACAAGTAATACTAGTAGTATCACTGATTGAATGCAAATCTTCCCAATGAAGGATTCCTTCCTTAGATGGCTCATTGACCTCTGGGTCCCGAATAACACATATATAAATTCTGTTCAAGTCCTCTTCACTCAAAGGTTCCACATATGGTATGGATTTCCCATTTGTCAATGGTATTATGACCCTTTCCTCCTTATTCTCAAAGCTGATATACCCCTTGTTAAACCTCAAATCAGCATTATTTGCATAACACCAAGGGTGCCCAAGAAAATATGGGAAACTATCTGCTTCCGCAAGTGCTAACACTTAGAAGTCTCTTGTGAACTTGGCCCCTTGTATAGTGATAGATGCATCCTTCAAAACTCCTATGGGATTAGCTTTTGTTCTATTTACCATGAACAATACGTTAGATGATGGCTGTATTGGAGGTCTCCCCATTTGTACCCATGCATCCAATGTAAGTACATTCACTTCCGCACCTATGTCAATAAAAATATTACTCAATAACCAACCATCCACAACAACATTCAAAGTGATCTCCTTGTCATAATCAATGCTATCGGGGGGGAGATTCACATGGAGTATTTGTCTTCCAGTCTCAGTTCCCATGTGTGAAGTATTCCCCTTTAACCAATTTCCCAATAAAGGAATAATATTCTCTGGCGCAACATTCTTTATACCTTTATGATGTCATCAATATCAGATGGGGCCTTTTCTGTATCCTTATGCTCCAACTTCCGAGACTGCTCTTTCAGACACTTTATTTCACCTTGAAGGATTCTAAGGACCTCCATAGTTTCCTGATAGAATTCTTTTTGATGAGTTGGATTTGGATACCTAGCATGCAAAACGTCCTCCCTAGTGATTGTCAGCTTCTGTTGCAATACCTCTTTCACGCGTGCCACCTTAGCTCATGTGGTTATCTTGACTATTACTACCTCAGGTCCTGGTGTTAACTTGGGCATCCACTGATTCTCTACCATGCGCTAGATTCTAACCATCCCAGTGCCTTTGTTTTCTTGCTTGTGTTGCTTACTGAGATACTCATACAAGTCCAGACACTCTTCATAACTATGCCCCTTTCCACAAAATGAACATGAAATATTCTGTGGGCATTCACACCTATAATGGTCAGGTGAGTCACATGTATAGCAAGTTACTCAAGGAAATTCACCTCTTTCATCACCTCAGCCTCATCCTCCATATCTGCCTCAATATCCCCATCCTCTTCCACGACCTCCTTCAAATCTTTCGTCATTCCTGTCATAGCGCGTTTGATTATAATCCCTATCCTGATTCTCATTCTTTCCTTTAGAACTATCATCCACACTCACCTGTCGTACCCTAATATCAATGGCATCATGGATTTGGCCAATCAATCTACAATCTTCAGTATTATGGGTCACATACCTACAAATTTTACAAAAAGAGGATACATTCTTCTTAATTGCGCATTATAGTAGGGGGCAGTGACTAGCATCATGATTCAAATGACAAATCTCATAGTCTAACAAAAGTGAACTTACAGATCTGCGAGGGCATCTATCCTTGGTATGGCCTTCCACTTCATAATCTATACACTAGATTCTTGTGCACGTCTCATGAGCTGAGTTTGCTGATAATTTCTTTAACTGTTTTTCCATAGTTGCTATCAGAGCCTCCAAGAATGGACTAACTCCAGTGTCAATACTCCCAACTACCTCAGCGTGTAGAGCTACTTCCAATACTGCACGCGGGTTGGTATAAGTCTTATATAACAGTGCTCTTCGAATTGGAGTAATCATTCCCCTGACAAACCATTATGCATGCTGACTTGCATGTATGTCATAGGAGAGTTTGGATAGAAGTGTTTTAAAATAGGCATCATACTCACGTACACTTTCAGTAGTGCCTTGCTTTATATCCTTAAGTGTGCTTATACTCTTCTGCTCAAACTTTGGGATATGGAACTCTTTCAAGAAAGCATATTTCAATACTGCATAATCAATACAAGTTTGATTGGGATCAAAATTCCTTTACCAGCTGTGCATGCACCCCTGTAACATAGTAGCAAATTAACTTGCCTTACACTTAGAAGCTAGGATACCTTTTGTGCACCATAATATTTCACACATATGAATATGTTCAGCAGCATCCTCAATACCTCTGTACTCTGGGAGACGAAGAGACATATCCATATAAATGTTCTGGGGTTGTTGCGGGCCTTGACCACCCGACCCAGAACCTCCTTGGTTTCATCTACCTCTAAAACCACCCAAACCACCAGAACTAGAACTACCCATACCTCCTGATCCTTTGCCTGAATTTGGAATAGGGCCCATAAATGCACTTCCCTATGTCCCGACAGTGGTACTATATTGGACCCCTACAGTCTGTGAAGTATTCACAGTTTCAGAGGTGAATCCCACAGTCAACGCACTCATAGTCTCTATAGATGATGAGCATGAAAATGTACCCCCAAATAATAACGAAGCTGTCTGTGCTGCCATTGATGTACTTGCTATCTAACTTGTTTCTACTCTTTCACTTCCTAAATGAAAACTTTGTTTACCTGTTGTACTAGATACTAGAAAACCAAGTGCAAGGGCTAGGTCAGCAGGTTGGCTTAGATGCACACCTACAGCCCATATCATATCTGCTTGCACACTTCCATGTGAGGTCAAAGAGGGTTCTCTGTCATGATTTTCTAGATGGGGGAGTTCCTGATGCTCTAGCTCTTCTTCATCCTTATGAGCCTCAAATCCTTCACAAGCCATCTCTCTCCACAATGCCATCCATTATGTAACTTCTTGCTTCTTTCATAATTCCCTCTTGCGCACCTCATCATACTTTATCCATCTCTCTTCCCTCTATCGTGTTGCCGCTAGGTCTGCCATCTTTCACCAATCCTGTTCTTACCCCCACGCATGGATATTTTTAGCTTGCCATGGGCTTATCTTCCAAGTTCAATGTTACCATCAGTATCTTGATTACCAACAGAATACCTTGTAAATATGTCCCTCCAGGATATCGTAGGAATTGGAACTCAGCTACCTTTGGGCACAAATAAGTCAAAATTGAATACTCAAGAATATAGTTGTTTAGAACACTGTGAAACTAGGTATCTACCACATGAGTCCAGATCAAGTCAGCATCATATAGTGTTTGAAATTCCTCCTGTGTCCAAACAAGTGTGTGATACCTCCAATTTCACTTAGACACATATGCAGTCAACCACTTGTATAGTTTTACAGGAAAGATAGCAAAGAAGCTTTCATACAAATTGTCATAAAAATTCTACTCTACCCAAGTACGTGTGTTAAATCCAGATCTAGTGCTAAAACTTCATGTGTATTCTTCCTCCAGATCATGAATCCATTCTTCAATGCTCACCAAAGTTAGCCGGTATGTCTTTTGTTAGTGTAAATCAGCAGCACCCTCTGGATGTTTTATTAGATTTCTAGTTGACATTGTAGCATCCAGTGTGATTGCACAACATTGAATCTTTTCCCCAAGTGTGGGAGTTGTAAATATGGGAAAATAATCTCCAAATTAGAGGCTGGTTCCTCAACTCCTCTGTTTAAGTGTGCATAACATTCTGCAGAGGGTTTACCTATGACTTAATCAAAATTTTCCAAGGAGATAGGGTTGAGAAAATGCAAAAATAAACCTATTTTAAATAAGGTGATGCACCAAAGGAGTATTAGACACCTGCTACTACAAAACATACACAATCCACAAGAAAATACAACACAAGACATGCACAAATTGCCAAAATGTAATGAAAGATCAGGAAACAATGATAAATATATGAAAGGATTGAGAAAATTTTAATCACAGAGCATACATTATCATTCCAGGTCCAATACAGAGCATTACAATGACCAAGAGCAAAAATGGGTGCTGTATTTGCATGAAAAGGTAAAAATTCCACAAATATGCCTGATTAGGAAGAAAAGGGAAGCTACAGAGCTAAAATAATGTCTAACTGTTAAAAAATGAGCCCATTATGGCTTTTACAATGCAAAAAATGAGCTCAGGAGAGAGAAATGCAGGAAAACATGAGAGTAGCTTCAACCACTAACTAAAATGCAATAAAAACAGCATGGGCATCCTAAAAAGTCCATCCCCTGATGTTTTTGACCATGCTGGGAGAGAATGCGAGCCATGCTACATTAAAAATGGTGGTTGAAATGTCAATTTTGTTCATTTCCACGTGCTAGAGGTGTTTTCCAATTTTATCTCTCCAAAATCCACCAAAAACAAAATTGAGCTTAGAATCATGTAGAGAATTTCATTAGCTTTCCATTGATATAAAGAATGTAAAAAACTGAGCTTTGGATCGAAAGTTATGCCCCTCTGAAAATTTAGGGCAAAATAGGGCCAAAATGGGTTGGCGGGCCGAAAATTTGAAATTTTCCCACTTTTGCATTTGGGAAAATTTCCCCAAAAATCTACGCACCCTGCCACTCTGGTGCCACATGGCATGTTTTGATTGGTTGTGGGCCTTTCCTATCTCTCTTTCCATTGTTTCGGCCTTTGGAAAATTTTCCAAAAATTGTCTGCTGGCTGGATGACCCGAGGACACGTGGCATGATGTGATTCACCGCGGGAATTTCACTCTGTCTTTTCCATCGCTATTGACCATCTTCTCTGAGTTGGACACGTGGTGTGATCCCATTTTCTGGTGGGCCATTGGGCTGAAAAATTCCTTTCTGAATTTTGCCAATACTTGGTAAAAATTTCAAGTTTACCTCCGCCTCCACCCTTCCGAGGACACGTGGCCTCATCTTATTGGCCCGAGCTTTCCTTGGGAAAATTTCCCACAAAAACTCTGCCGAGCCATAACTTCAAAAATACATGGAGTTAGGAAGAAAACTTTACCTTTCTGGAAATCTTTAGGATTCAATGTTAGAAAAATACATTTTGAGTGCCTAAAAAGTAAAAAATTCTGACTGAGGCATAAGAGAGGAATGAAATGAAAGGAGTTAGTCACAAAATGAGCAAGGGGCTCATTTTGGATAGCAATTTTGGTGACTCAGAGGGGTCATTTTCCTTCTGGATGAAGTTACCAGTTTCTTGAAGCAATCCATTAGGCATGGAGTCATCAAATCTCTACTTGGTACCCCAACTGATTAGAAAAATACGAGGAAGGGGGAGGATAGAACACCATCTGATTGGAGCAAGGCCTACAAAACACATTTCCTGGAACAACAAGCTTGTGCCAAAGCACTTAGGGAAAGCAAAGCTAAACTACAACAAAACAATGTGCATAAGAACTTGGAGGAATGAAAACCTAAGCTAATATTTACAAGGTGGAGAATTTCCTTTAGTAGCAATGCTTCAGATGGATTCCATTGACTGGAATCTGTAATTCTTCACCATCCAATGTAGAAAATTGGAAGGCATTGCTGTCCTTACACTTTGTGACCATGTATGGGCCACTCCAAATGACATCAAATTTTGAATGCCTCCCCGGTTTTTCTTTGTCTGCATCCCATTTTAACACTAGATCTCCAACTTGGAAAGATCTATCCTTGGCCTTTCTATCAAAGGTCTTCTTGATCAAGGCTTGATCCTTCTTCATTGCTTGGGATGCCTAATTTCTGATTTCTTAGAGCTCCATCAATTCTGCATACCTAACCTCCATGGGTCCAAACTCCAACAACTCCAACTACTTCATGAGTTCTAATGTTGGCAACTCAAGTGACATGGGCAAAATTACCTCTCTTCCATAAACAAGCTTGAATGGAGAATTACCTGTAGATCTCTTGGGATTTATCCTATCATCCCACAAGGATGATTTCAATTTAGTATGCCAAGACTTCTGATTTTCATCAAGAGTCCTCTTGATGATCCTTAACAAGTTCTTGTTTATGGACTCAGCTTGGCCATTACCTTGAGGCTAATAATTTGATGAGGAGCTTAGGTAGATCCCATTCTTAACAGCCCATTCAGTTACTTTGGACCCAATGAATGCCAATGTATTATCTGATATTATTGTAGTAGGTATGCCAAATTTGGTTGTTATCCCTTCATAGAAGTCTAGGATGCTAGATTTATTTACTTCCTTGAGTGCTACTACTTCAGTCCACTTGGTGAAGTAATCTGTTGCTGTTAGAATCCACTTGTGTCCTTGGCTTAAATTTGAGTTAATGAATCCAATTAAGTCCAAACCCCATTGCATGAATGGCTGGTCAACTGAAATTGGATGCAATGGAAGGGTAGCTAGTCTCTCCTTACATGTGAAGAATGCACAATTCTTGCACCTCTTGATCCATGCATAACAATAATTGAAAATATTGGGCCAATAATAGCTAGCCCTCATGATCTTGAGATCTATCACTCTTGGTGCAAAATGACCACCAACTGATCCACCATGGAACTCTTCCAACACTTTGTGAATCTGATTTGTACTAATGCATCTCAGCAGCACTCCATTCACATCCCTTTTGAATAAAACACCATCAACAAGAGCATATGGGACAACCTGTAATCTGAAGTGTCTTCTTTTGGTTTTATTCATCTCTGGAGGGTATAGGCCTATGTGTAGGAAGTGCATTATGTCTTGGGTCTATCAAGGAGTGAGGAAACCATCATTTTCTTCTTGAATGCTTCCTTGCTCATGGCTGTCTTGCAACGCCAAAACAACCTCTTTCTCATTGCATGCTTCCTTTTGTTTTTTCAAGAACAACTACTCACACAATCCTTTTCCCTTGACCAACATGGTGACTTTGATCTCAATGTCATACTCCATGACATGAGTAATCCACCCTACTCTCTTTTCATTCAGGTCTTTATTGAGGAGGAAGTCTTTAACTCCCACATGAGAAACCCGCAGTTGAACCTTGTTGTTTGAAACTAGATGTTTAAATTTCTTCAAGATCCTAATTATTGCAAGAACATTATTCTCAATGAAAGAATATCTCACCTCATAGTCCTCTAGGATTTTGCTGAAGAAAGCAATTGGCTGCTCGTCATTGTCTTTGTTCTGCTATACCAAAAGTACAGAAATATTATCATCACCTCCAAATGCATAGAGGATGAAATCCTTGGAGAAATATGGGTTAATGAGAGTTGGAGCTTGTGAGATGGCCTCTTTGATTGCTTCAAAACTTGCCTTGCCTTATGTTGTCCATTTGAAAGCTATGCTTTTCTTTAACATCTGGGTGATAGGCTTGACTAGGGCTGCAAAATTTGAGACAAACCTCTGAACAAAATTTATCCTTCCCAAGAAACTTTGAAGGGCCTTCTTATGACTTGGAAATGGCAATGCTCTTATGGCTTCAACTCTTTCTGGATCAATTGCTAATCCTTCTTTGGAGGCAATGTGGCCAAGGATCTTTCCTTCATGAGCTAGAAAAATACACTTTTTAGGATTCAAGGATACCCCAAATCTTCTGCACCTTTGGAACACTTGTCTCAAATGAAAGAGATGGTCTGCTGCATTTAAAAAAAAAACAATGATATCATCTAGATATATCAGCACCATTTTGTTAATCAAATCCTTGAACGCCATCTCCATTTCCCTTTGGAATGTAGCTCCAGTGTTGGACAACCCAAATGGCATTTTTATATATGCATAAGTTCCCCATTTGGTTGTGAAGGCCATCTGAACTAATCCTCTTCCTTCACCATAATTTGATTGTACCCTGAATAACCATCAAGTAATGAAAACCTTTTAGAGCCAGCAACAACTTGTAAGATCTGCTCCATGGAAGGAAGTGGGTAATGATCCTTCAGAGATGCTCTATTCAAATATCTGAAGTCAACGCACAATCTGATTTATCCACTCTTCTTTCTAACTGGAACCAAGTTGGCTACCCAACTAGAATGTTTGATAGGGAATATGATACTTGAATCTATCAACTTATTCAATTATTTTCTCATGAGAGGCTCCAGGTGTGGGTTGACTGGCCTTTGTTTTTGCCTGATCAGTTTAGCACTTGGGTCTAGTTCAATGGTGTGTTGAGCCAACTTGGGATTGAAACCTTTCAAATATTCATAGCTCTAGGAAAACACATCAGGGAATTCATGACAAAGTTGTATGAACTCATACCTTTCTTGCCCAGTCATCATTTTACCATTTTGGAGTGACTTGCCTTCTTCCACCAAGATGGGCACTGACTCTTCTCCCTTGACTTGGATGTTTGCTTTATCCTTCTTGAACTGATAATTAGGATTGAAAATGGACTCCAAAGTGACAAATCCCTTTGGTAGTTTGTTTGTTTTCAGTTTTACCACTTGATCACCATACTGCTGTTCTAGCTTTTCCTAATTTTTAACTGAGAGCCTCTTCTTGTAAGAAATGGATGATTTGTTGATCATTTTCAAACACTTGCCAACTTACATTGTTGTCTGGCACTGAAGGCCTTATAATCATATGAATGCTTGGATGTACTTTATCTTTCTTGATGCTCTCAACAACATCAAAGGCTGCTCCAACTGTTGCAAGCCTGTCAGCCGCTTGGTTCTCTTTTCTAGGGATGAATTTGATGCTAAAACCATCAAAATATTCAATGAGGTCCCACACCCTATTTTGTAGCACTTGAGCAGATCATTCTTGGTAGCATGCTTTGCCTTAACTTGGTTGACAATCAGCTCACTGTCACCAAAAACTTGCAAGTTCTTTATTCCTCTCTTGATTGACCAATGCAATCCTTGTATCAAAGCTTCATATTGAGCAGTGTTATTAGAACATACAAACTGAAATATAAAAGCTGAATAATACTTAACTCCTTAAGGTGAAACAAGCATAGCTACCCCTCCTGCACCTTGTCTACTTCTTGATCCATCAAAGAACAACTGCCATACCTCGTTATCATCCTTGTGGTCTGGCTTGGTGATGCTAGGAATAGGCTGATTTTCTTCATGTATGCAATAGACTCCTAGCTCAAATTCTTCTATTTCTTGATAAGGATCAAAAGCATGCACCTTGCTTGCCCATTCATCAAGAGTCAAATCTAGGATGCTTCCAACCTTGGTGTCATCTTCATCAGTGCTTGGATAATCTTCTTGATCAAACGCTGAATAGTTGGCATTGATTTGGCTTGGAGTGTGAGGCTCAATGTGAAAGTTTGCAATAGGCTCAGATCTGATTGTGGCTTTAGTTCCATATCTTGTTCTGAACAACATGTGTGACCAATCAATAGATAAGTAACCTCCAATATTAGTTGTGAAATCCCTTGACAAACATATGGCAAAGAGTGGTGGAAGATCTATCACCGAGACATCTTACAAAACAACAACATTGAGGCATGCATGTAAAGTGAGACTCAAGTTTTTAATCACTCCTACTGTTGTTACTACTGTCCCATCCAATTGTACTACCCCTTTGGATATGAATTCATATTGAAGCCCCAACTGATCAGCTATTTTCTTGGGCATTACTGAACTACTTGCTCCAGAATCAATCATGTAGTTGTGTACTAATTGGTTTCTAATGATCAATGAAACATAGAATGGAGGGGGCTTCAACATTTTACCTTGTTGTCCTCCACGATTCCCCTCAGGCTGGGAAGAATTTGTGAGTACCTTATCTTACATTTGGACCTGTTGGTTTGAATTTGACCAATCCTTCATGGCAGCTTGTAGCAAATGTTTATGGCTTGGGATGGATAGTGATTCCCACATTGATATGTTCACATTTGTCTTCTTCGTCTGATCAATGATGTTGAATGGAGATGAAGCATCTCTCTACTATCCGTTGGCCTACACATTCATTCCTTGCACATGGGTAGTAACAACTGGCATCTGAGTTGGTTTAGGAGCTGGTTTGGGTGGCCCTTGCATGTTTGGAACTGCATTTTGTTTGCCAATAGTTTGTGGAGTGGTAGAAGGTTGTGGTTTACTTGGAGCCAATGGCTATTCTTCACCCAAATTTCTCCTTTTTGACCTTGTGTTTCCTGCAACACTTTGAGAGATTGTTTGATTCATACCACAAAAATATTCTACCTGCTAGTTTACAAGTGTGGTATCATTTGAAGCTGATTGTTGCTAGGATGTTTCTTGTTGTTGGTTATTTCCTTGACCCCCTTCACCCTCCACACTAGTTTTTGTTACCATTAATGCTTGATTTAGAGCACCATTGAAACACATAGACTGGTTGTGAGGTTCATTGCATGGGAAACACCAATCATACTACTAAGCTATGTTGTTTTGTACTGGCACTATTGCTTTAGAGGCAGATGTAGCATTGGGATTATAGGGCTGAAATGGTTTGTTGGCAGGAAATCTTGCTTGGTTTTGATTTGCAGATGGATTGGGTGGTATTTGAGGCTGATATGGCCACCTGTTAAGCTGAGCTTGAGGTTGGTAAGAAGGCCTAAAACTTTGGGCTTGTTACCTCTTGAGTGTAACCAGCTCATTACCTATATTTTGCAATTGCGTCATGACTTCTTGAATTTCATTTGAGGCACTAGACGATGAAGTAGAAGCTTCACTCAAATTCTGATTTCTAGGAGTGGGGATAGGAGCTAAAATAGGTTCTTGACTAGTGCTTAGACTCTGTAAATTTAGATACAATGGCATTAGAGGCCTAGGAGCTAGCTTACCAGCTTGAATCAGAAAATTTTCAGCTCTAATGGCAATGCTATAAGCAGTAGGGATAGTTGTGCCTCCCATGGATTGGATCAACATAGAAATATCAGAATTTAAAGCTTTAAGGTAATATAGAAAAGCACCTTCTGCTGTTGGCCTTACTGCCATTGGAATTCTCTCCCAAGTCCTTTGAAATATGAAGTTGAAGTTAGTCAACTGCTCATTGGGAGCTCTCTTGATAGTTGTTAATTGTTCCAAAAGAGATAAGTTATCTCCCTTTTCTCCAAACTACTCATGGAGGGCTACACATAACTGGTTCCAATTTTGGATAGAACCTAAAGCAAGGCTCATAAACCATTGCAAAGATTTCCCTTTGAATGAAGACACCATCAGTTTGACAACAACTTCCATCTCATCAATCTCATGAATTACACAAATATTAGCAATATCCTTGACATGATCACCAGGAGTGGTCTGATTCTCTCTAGTAAAGTATGGAATATTCTTCAGTGCTGCAACTGGGATTGAATTTTGTGCATTGAGAGCAGGTGGGATGCTTCCAGTGAAATTGACATAGGGGTTGTGTTGTGCCATTCTGATTGGCCTTAGAACCCTTGTTGATTGGATGGAAGGTCTACCAGGTGGAGGAGTTGATAGAGTTATATTTGGTGGAGATGGAGACCTTTGAATTCTCCTCCCTCTTTGTCTTATTCTTGGAGATAATTGTAGATACTCAAACAATACTTCTTCTTCTCCAACTCTTGACCTTGTGGTGATTCTTCTCACGAGTTTTCAGGTCTATACTGCTAAAACCAACTGATTCTTCTTCCTTGGAGTCACCAAATGTGTAATTCAAGGCTCTCTTAAGCAAGAAACTTGCAACAAATGCACATCATTTTTTTTGCAATGAAGATGAAGACCTCTAAGGTCCCACCGGGCATGCCAAAAATGTTATACCTAACTATATCTATAAAGGCATGCATTTAAGTATAAATCATCAAGAAATCAATAGCAGGCAATGATAACACGTATAAGACAATTTGGTTCGGCCAAAATTCTTCATATATTAATACATGACAACAATACAGAGGCTTGATACAATAATAGTCATGCGCACATGGATCTGTTACAATTATCTAGTCTCATGCACTCATGAATCTCTAACCCTTCAACACGGTCTATCAATTAGGTGATTTATCTAATATATTAAGGTTGGAGAACTTGCCCTTCACCGCTACCTATGCCAAAAATAGGTCGCACGCTACTAATAGCCACACACCGTTTACAATTATAGCCAAACATGCAAGTATGCTATCTATAGATCACTTACAGTTAACTAGAGTGATGAATCTATTCTTGGATTACTTCCATGCAAGAGTGTTTCGATATGATCCTCGAAATATAGAAAAAGCGTGGCATGTAAGTCTTGGCATTGCTTTGTGTGTCCCGCATGCCAGCCTCTGAAAATAGAATTGATCTACAAAATTGGCTAAGTCCCGAAAGTTTGACTCTGCACCTCCGCGCATGACACCTTCTTATTCCTTCACGCCTTTGATCCCATCTTGTTTTTCAATGCGGACTCTGTGTGTGAGTTCTGTTAAGTGTTTTATCTGATCAACAACTATTAATAGCATACAACCTATTTCTGGAATAGCTAAGTAGTGAAGGGGAAGTTCCCACCGTATATATATGATGTTAGGTACATAGTAGAGAGAGATGTATATATATATATAGAGAGAGAGAGAGCTAGATGTATGTGTGTGTGTAACAGGGAATACATGCATGTGACTGAATCACTGTATCAGCTCCATACCCACATTGATATAGATTAACAGTACTGTAAGGAGCTTCTGTATTTACTAATAGATGGAAGATATTGGCTGAATCTAAGTGTTATTCTATGTAATTGAGTTACACATGTTATTAATTCAATCATGATTACTGTTTAAGCTTGTTCTTTCATAGATATGAGGGTAGCATGCATTATAGAATGACGAATTAGCTATGAATATATATGTTTCTTCCTTCATCATTTTAACATCCTGCTAGAACAACCTTAAAGAGGGACTTGGTACCTTTGCACACTTTGGGTGAGTGCTTAGTCTAGGCTGAGTGATGTGCCAACATGAATAGGGTGTTATCTTATAAATTCTAGGCTGCATCATTGGTTCCATGGCCGGGACCTCTTTTTAAGTTGTTTTCAGGATGGTTCGCAATGAAGATGTAGCGGTTTAATTTAGCAAGTATTGAGGAATGGATACATGATCTGGAGGAAGAATATGCACGACAGTTCAACAGTGGATCTGAGTTGAACGCATGCACTTGGGTAGAACCAAACTGGTATGACAACTTATATGAGAGATTTTTCACTATATTTCTAGTAGAACTATACGAGTGGCTTACTACTTATGAATCTTAGTAGAATTTGAGGTATCGTGCACTTGTTTGGACACATGAAGAATTTTAGGCCCTCTATGATGCTGATCTGATTTGGACTCGTGTGGTGGATACATGGTTTCATGGTGTTCTAAACAATTATATTTTGGAATATTCAATTTTACGTACTCTTTCCTGGAGGTAGCTGAATTCCAATTTTTGGGGTATCCAAGAGGAACATATTTGCAAGGTATTGCGCTGGCGATCAAGATCTTAATGGTAACTTTGAACCTGGAGAGTAAACCGATGGCTAACTAAACTTCGCCACGCACAAGGGAAGGAATAGGTTTGGTTTAAGATGGAAGACCTAGTGGCAGAAAAGTAGAGAGAGGAAAGGTGACTTAAGTATAATGAGGCATGCGAGAGAGAGATAGAGAAGTAGTGTTCCATTGCAGAAAATATGGCATTGAGGAGAGAGATGGCTTGTGAAGGATTTACAGCTCACATAGAAGATGTGGAACTAGAGCATCAGGAACTCCCCCATCTTGGAAAGCATGATAGAGATCCCTTCTCGGCCTCACACAAAATTACACTAGTAGAGACTACTTGGGCCACAAGCATGCATCTTAATCCACCTGGTGACCTAGCCTTTGTGCTTGGTTTTTTAGTATCTAGTATGACAGGTAACCAAAAAACTAATTTGGGAAGCAAGAGAGCAAGATTAAGTCAGGTATCAACTACATTAATGGTACGACAAATGATTTCAATGTCATTTGGAGGAGCATTCTTAGGTGCACCATCTGTACAGAATGTGAGCGTGTAGAATATTGGGTTCACCTATGGAAGTGGAACTACCTCACAGACTGTAGGGGTTCAATATAGTACTACTGTTGGAGCACATGGGATTACATCTATAGGTCCTATTATAACTACATGTGGTAGATCAAAAGGTATAGGTGGCTCTAGTTCTGGTGGATATGGTGGTTCTAGAGGTAGAGGGAACACATGAGGTTCTAGATCAGGTGGTCAAGGTCCGTAGCAACCATATAATATCTATATGAAGATGTCTCTTCATCTCCAGGAGTATAGAGGTATAGAGGATGCTGCCGAACATGTGCATATGTGTGAAATTTTGTGGCGCGCTAAAGGGATCACGACTGCGGAGTGAAAGGCAAGTCAATTCGCAACTACATTACATGGGCATGCACACAGCTGGTATAGGAAGTTTGACCCCGATCAAACTTGCATGGATTATGTAGCATTGAGAGATGCTTTCCTAAAAGAATTCTATATCCCTGAGTTTGAGAAAAAGAGTATAAGTGTGCTTAAGGATATCAAGCAAGGCACTAATGAGAGTGTACATGAGTATGATGCTCATTTTAAGACACTTGTATCTAAGCTATCTTATGATATTCACGCTAGCCAACATGCAAAATGGTTTGTTGGAGGATTGATTACACCTTTTAGAAGGGTGCTGTCACATAAGACATACAATGATCTACATGAAGCAATGGAAGTAGCTTTGCATGCTGAGGCAGTTGGGAGCATTGAAACTGGCATTAGTCCATTTCTAGAGGCACAGATTACAGCTATGGCGAAGTAGTTAGAAAAGCTATTAACAAATTCAGCCCATGAAACGCACTCACAAATTTGGTGTATAGATTGTGAAGTGGAAGGTCACACCAAGGATAGTTTCCCTCGTAGAATGGTATGATCATTACTATTGGACTGTGAGATTTTCCATTTGAATCATGATGCTAGTCACTATCCTTTGTTACAGCGTGTGATAAGGAAGAATGTATCATGTTTTTCTAAGATTTGCAGGTCCATGACCCATGATACTGAGAATTGTCGGCTGATTGGTCAGATCCAGGATGCTATAGACATTGGAGTATGACAGATAATTCTAAGGGTATAAATGAGCACCAGGATCGAGATCATACTCAAACGTGCTATGATAGGAATGAGGGGTATTTCAAAGGAGGTCGTGGAAGGGGACATGGATATCATGGTGGATATGGAGGAAGAGGCCATGGTGGAGGAAGAGGAGAGTTCCCTCATGGAACATGTTATACATGTGGATCTCTTGACCACTATAGGTGTGAATGTCCTCAGAATATTACATGTTATTTCTACGGAAAAATCCATACCTATGAAGAGTTCTTGGACCTATATGAGCATCTAAGTAAGTAGCGTAAGCAAGAAAACAAAGCCATCAAGATGGTTAGAATCCAGTGCATGGTAGAAGATCAGTGGATGCCCAAGATAACATAAGGACTGGAGGCATTGACAGTGAAGATTACTACATGCGTTGAAGCAACACGTGTGTGAGAGACATTGCACTAGAAGCCTATGATCACTAAGGAGGAGGTTTTACATGCGAGGTACCCAGATCCTACTCATCAGAAGGAATTTTACCAGGATACCATGGAAGTGCTAAGGAATCTTTAGGGTGAGATACAATACCTAAAGGATCAAAAGAAAGTGTCAGAGACATTCCAACCTGACATTGATGATCTGTGAGAGGTGTGTAAGATGTTGCGTGAGGAGAAAATTATTCCACTGTTAGGAAGTTGGTTAAAAGGGAACACTCTGCGCGCAAGTATTGAGACCAGATAAAAAATTCTACATGTAAATATTCCCCCTGATAGCATTGACTATAACAAATAAATTACTTAGAATTCTGTTGTGGATGCATGGCTTTTGAGCAATATATTGATTGATACAGGTGTATAAGTAAATGTGCTTACATTAGATTCATGGGTACAAATGGGGAGGCCTCCATCGCAGCCATAATCTAATGTGTTGTTTATGGAAAACTGGACTAAGGCCACTCCCATGGGAGTCTTGAAAGATGCATCTATAACTATACAAGGGGCACTTAGGATTTTGAGGTATTAGCACTTGCAGAAGTAGACAATTTTCCAGCCATGCTTGGACGCCCTTGGTGTTATGCAAATAATGCTAACTTGAGATTCAATAAGGGGTATATCATCTTTGAAAATAAGGAGGAAAGAGCTATGATACCTTTGACAGATGGAAATTCTACACCCTATATTAAACCTCTAAGTGAGGAGGATTTAAACAGATTCTATGTATGTGATATTCAGGACCCAGAGGTCAATGAGCCATCAAAAGACGACATCCTACAGTGGGAGAATACTCATTCTATTAGTGACTACGAGTATTGCTTGTGAAAATTGGGCTCATGGTACATATGAATTAGTCAGATGCGTGGTGAAAAGTGTGGTTGTGTGCAAGAATGGAATTTGTTTGGTTTGACGGATAGGTGGTACATTACCTTTGTATACAGGGGCAAATGATCTTCCTGCATTTTTGAAGGCCATGGAAACACAGTGGGTAGATCAAGTTAAAAGGAGAGATATGTTAGTATATACACTACGTGGGATAAAAGTGCGCTAGTGGGTAGTCCACAAAGATACTATTATACACTAGGAAGAGATTGGAGTTGCTTTGTCTACTAGGTTTATAAGAAACAATGCACCTACACAAATCTACACTTATCACAGTGATCAACCTGTTCGGCATCACATTCAGTAGTGTGAGAGACTCTAGAAAATAGTATAGGAAGCATTACCACCTTCACTATGGGTGCATAGATTATATTCTATGCTACAAGGGTGCGCACAAACTTGGTATGTATATGCAGAACTACATCAAGAAACTGGGAACTGGCAATGTAGGAATGATCCAGACTTTTGACTACTTCTCGACTAAACTTCTGGTATATGAGGTGTTAAAATTTGTCAAGCATTTAACTATGAGAGATAGTGCAAAAGCAGAAGAACATATTCAATAATTATTCAGTGAGGCAGAGTGCGGAGCATGTTTTGAAAAGGAAGAAGAAATAGACTCCATACTACTTGAACGCATTTTCCTTGAGAAAGAGAAAGGAAAGATGGTTTAAGTCATGGATAATGAGAAAGTTGAGAACCTAGATATTGAACATTCACACGAGGTGTGTGAGGTCTTGGATAGTGCAGAAAAGGATATGCATGCCTACCGCGAATCCATGAAGACAAAGAAGGTGAACATAGGTTCGGAGGCTAAGCCTAAGGAGGCCATAATTGGAGATTATTGGTCAGACTCGGAGGTAGTTGAAATCATCGAGTTATTCAGGGATTATTAAGACTTATTCCCTCGAGGATATCATGAACTTAAAGGTGTGCATGAATCACTTGGGTAAATGAAGATCAAAATTAAGGATGGTGCATGCCCAGTTAGAAAGAGACCTTACAGAATGAATCCTAATTTACGCGAAAAGGTAAAGGATGAAATTGATAAAATGTTGAAATCTGGAATTATCAAGCCCCTGATGAATCATAATGGGTTATCCCAATGGTGATCAGAATCAAGAAGGAAAAATGGATTAGGATATGTGTGGACTACAGGGAGCTGAATGCTGCATGTGTCACAGATCCATTCCCTATGCCATTCATTGAGGACATACTAGAAGGAGTTGTAGGGCACAAAATATATTCTTTCATAGAAGGATTTTTTGGGTATCATCAGGTTAGGATCACTCAGGAGGATCAAGAAGAGACAACATTTGCTACTGAATGGGGCATTTTTTCCTATACTATGATGCCATTTGGATTGAAAAATGCACCTGTTGTGTTCTTGCACATAGTTGTTCAGGCATTTATAGATTTTATTCACAACTTCTTACAAGGCTACCTAGATGATTGGACAATATATGGGCGTGTGAAAGATCATTATGATAATCTGCGCTTAATGTTTGAACGATGCAGACAATTAAGTATCTCTTTGAACATCAAGAAGTGCATATTTGCTACACAATTTGGAATACTATTAGGACATATAATCTACAAGGAAGGTTTGCTAGTTGATCCAACCAAGATTGTAGTCATTTTAGGCCTGGAAGCACCTACCAGTCAAAGTGAGGTGCACAAATTTTTAGGTCATACATGATATTATAGAAAATTCATAAAAGGGTATGCCAAAATTACCACACCCTTGGAAGAATTGTTGAAGGGGAAAGGTACATTTTATTAGGGAGAACCGCAACAACGTGCATTTGAGATGTTAAAAGAGAAACTTACTACCGCACCCATTCTGCACTTCCTTTCATGGGATAAACCATTTCATGTACATGTGGATGCTTTTGGTATGGACATTGGCACTATGTTAGCTCAACCTAGTGAAGGTATTATAGATCATCTAATCTGTTTTGCTAGTAGGAAGCTGACTCCTACTAAACAAAATTATACAACTACAAAGCATGAAGCTTTGTCAATGATCTATACATTGTACAAGTTTCGATAGTACTTGTTAGCAACATTGTTTGTGTTTTATATAGATCACATGGCATTGAAGTACCTAGTAAAAAAGCCTATCTTACAAGGGTGCATATGCAGATGAGTGCTCTTATTTCAAGACTTTGACTTCACAGTTATGGTGAAGCTAGGGAAAAGTAATTTTGGAGCAGACCATTTATCTAGAATCAATTCCGGAGAGGATGCACAGACAATTAAAGAAATAATGCTGGATGCAAAATTATATAGGTTACAATGCACACCCATGGAATTAGAAGACATTTCTGTCTTTCTACGAACATGTATGGCACCAAATGGAATGAAAGCATTAGAAAAGAAGTAGCTTTCTATACGCGCGTCACCATTTATGTTAATCAATGGTGACCTCTACAAGCTAGGCATAGATGAAGTATTACACCGTTTTTTATTAGAGCATGAGCATAAGGATATCATAGAAGAAGCTCATGGTGGTATTGCAAGAGGCCATTATGTAAGTGATGCAATTGCTCGGAAGATCTTAATTGCTGGATTATGGTGGGAGACATTGTATAGAGACTATAAAGAATATTGTAAGGCATGTGATCATTGTCAGTGCCTAAGAAAACTAGGGCAAAGAGATGAGATGCCTTTGAGACCGATTACTAGTGCTGAACCATTTGAGAAATGGGCCATTAACTTTGTAAGACCTATTTTTCCAGCCGTGCGCATGAATGGATCATGCTATATCATTACTTGCATAGATTATCTCACACTATGGGCAGAAGTAACACCTACGAAGGATTGTACACAAACTACAACAACTAGGTTTATGTGGGAGAATGTTCTTACAATATATGGATGTCCCTTAAGCTTGAAAAATGATAGAAGTACACATTTTTTAAATGAGACAATCAGGATCCTATTAGATGAGTTCATGGTTACACACCATAAAACTACACCTTACCATCCTCAAGAAAATGGAATTACTGAGGCTTTCAACAAAAATTTGGGCTAGAATTTGACAAAAATATGTGATGTTGGAAGAAAGAATTGGGATGAAAAAGTGTGAGTTGTGCTTTGGGCATATAAAACAACTTACAAGTGATTAAACAAAGCCATAAAATTCCAGTTGGTGTTTGGCGTAGAATTTGTTCTCCCTATAGAATTTATGTTACCTTCTTTGTGCATTATACGTGCTGGAGGTCTAGCTGATGAATAGGATTTAGAAAAATGTATCAAAAAGATGATTCAACTAGATGAGTTCCGAGCCATAGCACGATGGAGTCAGAAGCAGGAACAGGCCAGGAAGAAGGCATGGCATGACATAAACATAAGGGATAAGAAGCTTGATATTGGTCAAATGGTACTTCTTTATGACTCAAACTTCTTGTGCCATCTAGGCAAGCTAAAATTACATTGGTTGGGACAGTATGTTATCACTTCTATACTTGAATCAGGTGCTTACCAGCTAGAAGTGCTTGATGGAACATGGCTACCCGGTTACTTTAACAGGAGTAGGCTAAAGCCTTACTATAAACAAGTCTTCTTGGTGTTTGTAATAAGGTAGTATTTCCATTTAGTTTAGGTTTTCAATAATGTATTTCCTTAATGTATTTCCTTCATTGACGCTATGCTTTGTCAATTCAGTTATTGTTTTTGTGTAATATGCGCACTTGCGCACCTGAAGCTAATTACTGTATGAAGAATGTTTATGCGTAGAGGACTACAAATAATTTTCATGTGGGGTGGTTGTAGTATCCAATAAAAAGACTGTGGGATTTGAAAGGTGAAAGGAAGAAGCTGCTACGGGTGTTATTTAATTCAAAATAAAATTACTTCTCAAAAGTGACCAAGGATGGAGATGAATGAAAGAACAATATAACGTGAGGTAAGGGGAGGCCTTGATAACTACCAGGAGAAGGTACAGTGATGAGGTACTCATGTGTAGGAGTGCACGTTGAATAGAAGTCTATGACCAAAGGGTAGGAAGGTGCACTAGAAGGTTATAGCTAGGGCACAAAGATGTGATGCGCGGTATGAACAAATTTGGTCAATGAATGAGGGGATATTTGGTAGGTGAAGGAGAAATAAATGCATCAAAATTTGAAAAAATTATATAAGGATGGGATGTGGATTCAGTTTTATCATTGCAACTAAGAGTATTTGAGAGAAGAGCCAAGTGTGAAGAGTCGAGTGATCGAGTTAAGGTGCGAAGGGTGTGAAACCAAGCTTGACAACCAGATCTGTGTGATAAGAATCTTGTGTCGTTAGTGGATAAGGGTTTGAGTGAAGCAAGGAGATAGAAAAGAGTTAGGTTATGAAGTTTCCACCTAGGGAATAATTGAATCGAGTTAGGGTTTGATTCACAGAGTTGCAGAGTTGAAGAGGAGACATTTGCAAGGTAAACATGGCACTGAAGAAGGCATCCGCAGCAACAGTAAAAGGAAAGAAGAATGTAGTAGTTGAGGAGGAAGAGATGGCACCCGAAAGCCATTTTTTAGAGATGCAATACCCAAAAGGAGTCATCATTGGCCAAGAATGGGATTCAATCATCAGAAAGAGCAAAGTCAATGATTATAATCACAAGAATTTGGAGACAAGAAGGAGCTTGATTCCTTGCTCACTACTAAAATGAACAAATGCATGGTAGAGGACATGCCGGTATATGACGATGTGGGTGAAAATATTTTGAAAATAATTGGGGTCTATCAGTTGTATGAGCTTCCGTATTTTGGTAAGTATGAGCCCTTGTATCAGTGGCTCATGAGTAGGGTACACGAAGACTTCTTCTACTTTGTAGGATGCAGAATTAGAATCTCATTTATGCTTGTATCATTAGTTACAGGTCTGAAGGCCACAGGAGAAGATATACGAGGTGACCTTATGGATAAAGCCACGATTATAAAGACCAAACAGGAGTTAGGATACCTAAAGGGTTTGCATGGAATGGACATAGATAAATTAAAGAACTATCCAATTGTACAAGCTGCAACAAACCTTGTTACCAAGTTAAATGATCAGGAGTGGTGGTCACAGGTGAATCCTATGTGGTTACATGTGGCACGTAAGATGTCAAAAGGGATGATCTACAACATTGCAGGTTATATTGTAGATAAAATAGTTGAAGAAGCACACACATGAGGGAAGATCAGCTTTGGGGCTATTCTACTATCATTGGTCTTCATGGAGATTGGAGTACCTGATGGACCAAAGGAGAAAGTATGGGAATACCCCATGGAGAAAAATTCCCCAGCTAAAAGATTCAACAAGTACCTATGCAAGGGGACCATGACATACGAAGTAAAGAAAAGGGCAGAGAAGTGGTATGATAGGCTCTGCACGGCATTTGGGGAAGAGTGGTGCATCCTGAAGGACCCACCAGTAGTGGTAGGGAAACAAGTTCAGTTTGTTGTATATCAGCATTTCTGCATCGCGCACTTCCCAATGAAGGATGGAGTTTGGAACCCTTGGTTTAAATTTCCTTACACATTCACTGCAAGGTATTTCCAAGTATCTGTTCATATATTTATAGACACGTGCAGGCTGGTCTTCAATGCAGATAAGGTAGATTGTGATTACCATACATTAAGGAAGAAGTATGTGTATCCTGGCAGAAACGCTTATATAAAGAGGATCATTTCAAAATAAGTTTGGTTGTAGTAGATGTGGGGGCAACATTGGTGTATCTCCAGTTGAACCCAAAAATGGAGAATAACAAATATGTGGAAGGTGAGTTTTCACTTCTAGCACAATCAAAGGGGAAGCATATGATGGAGAACATCCCAGCACCTAAGCCCATAGAGCCAATTGAAGTGTAAGATGAGGAGGAGGAGCGCGAAGATGGTGGTGGTTTGGAGCATAGGGGTAGGAGACATCCTACAAGTAAAGGTGAAGTTGAGCATGCCGTTAGCCCACCTCAACCATAAGAAGGGGATGAAGAGTACTTGAATGTAGTCTAAGGGGAGCACATGTTTAAAAGGGTATTCAGGAGAACAAGGACCCAAGGTGCTACTCCAACCACTGTGTGCCAATCACCCAGACTCTCTCCACAGAAGGAGGCTACCACGTAGAGAAGGAGGAAACTAAAGTTGAATGAGGAGGTGTAAGAGTTAGAGGAGAGCGTGCCTACATCTCCTAGACTTCTAGAGCACACAGAAGAATAGGGTGAGACATCAAAGGAAGAAGAAGAAGAAGAGAAAAGACCAGAGGAAAAAGCTGCAGAGGGTGTTTAGGACATGGAGACACAAGTCTTCAATCTGGAGGCTAAAATTCCTAAGCAGCAAAGGTCGAGAAGAATAAGTGGAGAGCACATTCCACTAGCCATGGGGTATGCATAGGATGTAGGAAAAATTATCCATGCCCGCTTCCAGAGCATGATAGCACAAGAAGATTTATTCATCTGGGAGTTGATGGATGAGGATATGGTTACTGTGCACACATGAAAGCAACTATCGTGGTTGATGCACAACCACATGGATGAGCTTAACTTTGATGTGTGTGAAGAGTCATGCATTTCAAGATGACTAAAGAAGGCACCTCAAGCTAGACACATGATAGTAAAGCCTACTATCATGTCAGATGAGTAGGTCAATAATGCAATTGTGAAATTCTCTACTAAGGTGGTGAGAAGAAACATGGATAAAGCTGCCACGATTAGAGCATTACGCGAGGAGTTGAAGACAAAGGACATAGAGATAGCATGCATAACAAAGGAGAGGGAATTCACATAGAAGAAGAATGATGTGTTCATAAACATCGTAGAGGATATTGGGGATAACATAATCAAAACAAGGCCACACTTAGAGGCCAATGTGCCATGGACATTTCCTTCAGCGTTAGACTATGTGGGAAAGTTGGTGGACTTGGTACTTGAAGATGAAACTTTGTGTATGTAACCACCAGAATGCTCAAAACAAGATGTTGATCAAGAGAAAGCATCTGTGATTAGAAAAATTGCATCTTATGAAGGGTTGTTGCAAGCATTACGAGAAGTATTGAAGAAAGTAGACTAGGATTTAAATATATACACAACTCCAGAGGTGCTTATCAACATCAAGACCTTAGAAGAGAATAATGAGGTCTAGAAGGTGATGAAAGATGAGACATTGGGCCATGCAGAAAGGTTGTCAATGGTTAAACAGAAGTGCGAGGCCCTGACAACAACAAAAGAGCCACACAAGACTCGGCTGGAAGAGCTTGGAAAGCTAATTTCTTAGAAGATGGACCTGTTAGAAGGAATGATGACATCAATGTCTAGTGTTATGTTGGTTTTACGGAATGATAAAGGAGAAATTGTGAGGGATGAGTTGGAATCCATTGCTGTGGACATCCCGGAGAAAGTAGAGCAAGCACTCATTGAATGGCAAGTTTTGGAGGCCACAATAAAAGAGGAGTAACCAGAGCTGATATAGAGGAGGCTTCCTAATAACTTCACCACAATTCTTTATTTATCTGCATTCTTTCATTCTTATTCTTTCCATTATTCTATTCTTTACTTCAATTTTTGGAGATACCCATTGTCGGGACGACAATGAGATTAGTGTGGGGTAATGTTGATCAAAGAATACTTGTCAAAGATCACACAAGGAGTCCATGTGGGATAGAAGGATAGTATCAAAGGCACGGAAGGACAGGAAGGACCCACGCATGGAAGGCAAGTTCAAATTTTAAGACTTAGCTGATTTTGAGCATGGATACCTATTTTTAAAAGATGGCGTGCGGAACACATCAATGATGCAGAGATGTGCGCGCCATGCATTATCTATCTTTGGAGAAGCAGTTCGAAGCATTTATGCATGGAGACAAGTTGAGAATAGAATTAACACTTCAGTTAACTACAAGAGGACCATAGATAACACACTTGTATGTGTGGCTATGATTGTAAACGACATGTGGATATTAATAGCATGTGACCTATTTCTGGAATAGTTAAGTGGTGAAGGTCAAGTTTCCACCCTATATATATGATGTTAGGTACATAGTAGAGAGAGATGTAGATATATATATATATATATATATATATAGAGAGAGAGAGAGAGAGAGAGAGAGAGAGCTGGATGTATGCGTGTGTGTGTGTAACAGGGAATACATGCATGTTACTGAATCACTGTAGCAGTTCCATACACACATTGATATAAATTGACACTACTGTAAGGAGCTTCTGTATTTACTAATAGATGGAAGATATTGGTTGAATCTAAGTGTCATTATGTGTAATTGAGTTGTACATGTTATTAATTCAATCATGATTACTGTTCAAGCTTGTTCTTTCATATATCAGAGGGTAACATGCATTATAGAATGATGAATTAGTTATGAATCTATATGTTTCTTCCTTCATCATGTTAACATCCTACTATAACAACCCTAAAGAGGGACCTGGTACCTTTGCGCACTTTGGGTGAGCGCTCAGTCTAGGATGAGTGATGTACCAACATGACTAGGGTGTTATCTTGCAAATTCTAGGCTGTATCAAGGTTCTTGTTTGTGGACTCTGCTTGGCTATTGCCTTGAGGGTAATAGTTTGATGAAGTGCTCAAGTAAATCCTGTTCCTAATAACCCATTCTATGACTTTGGAACCTATGAATGCCAATGCATTGTTTGATATAATGGTGGCTGGCACTCCAAATCTGGTCACTATCCCTTCATAGAAATCTAATATGCTAGACTCATTATCTTCTTTGAGTGCCACTGCCTCAGTCCACTTGGTGAAATAGTCTGTTACTGTGAGAATCCATTTGTGGCCTTGGCTTGAATTTAGATTGATGACCCCAATGAAGTCTAATCCCCATTACATGAATGGCTGGTCATTTGAAATTGGGTGCAATGGAAGCGCTACTAGCTTTTCTTTGCCTCTGAAGAACACACAATTCTTGCACTTTTTTATCCATGCATAACTGTCACTAAACACCCTGGGCCAATAATAACCCACCTTCATGATCTTGAGTGCTATCACCCATGGATAAAAATATCCTTCAGCTACTCCAATATGGAACTCTTGTAACACTCTCTGAATCTAATCTATCCCAATGCATCTTAACATAACACCATTGATATACGTTTTGAACAAGACACCATCAATAAGCATGTATGGGATGTTTTGTAGTCTAAAGTGTCTCCTTTTTTATTTATTCATTTCTGGAGGGCATAGGTTTGTTTGTAGGAAATGCATAATATTCTGAGTCCAACAAGGAGTGGGCACATCATCATTTTCTTTCTCTTGACTACTTTGTAGGACAAAAATAGCTTCCTTTTCACCACTTGCTTCATTTTGTTGACTTGAGGCCAGTTGTTCACACAATCCATTCCCACGGACAAACTTATTAACCTTGATCTCAATGTCATACTCCATGACACGAGTGATCCATCCTGCATGTTTTTCATTCAAATCCTTGCTGAGAAGGAAGTCTTTAAATCCTGCATGGGAGACTAACAGTTGGATTTTATTGTTTGAAACCAAATGTTTAAACTTCTTTAACCCTCTAATCAATGCAAAGACATGCTTTTCGATGAAGGAGTATCTCACTTCACAATCTTCTAGACCTTGGCTGAAGAAGGAAATTGGCTGCTCTGTACCCTCTTTGTTCTGCTGTACTAAGATTGTAGAAATTATGTCACTACCACCAAAGGCATATAGTATGAATTCCTTAGAGAAGTTTGGATTCATGAGAGTTGGGGCTTGTGATATAGCTTCTTTGATGGCCTCAAATCTTTCTCTTCCTTCAGTTGTCCACCTAAATGTTAAGTTATTCTTCAACATCAACGTTATTGGCTTGACAAGGGCATCAAAGTCTGATACAAATCTATGGACAAAATTAATCTTTGCTAAGAAGATTTGAAGAGCCTTCTTATGGCTTAACAATGGTAATTCTCTTATTTCTTCAACCCTCTCTGGGTAAATTACCAAACCCTTCTTTGACACAATATGGCCTAGAAGCTTGCCCTCATGGGCCAACAATATGCATTTTTTAGGGTTCAATGATACCCTGAATCTCATACATCTTTGAAATACTTGTCTAAGGTGAAAAAGGTGATCCGCTACATTTTTGGAGAACACAGTGATGTCATCTAGATATATCAGTACTATTTTGTTGATCAAACCTTTGAATGCCATATCCATTTCCCTTTGGAAAGTGGCTCCAGCATTAGACAATCCGAAATGGCATTTTTCTGTAGGCATAGGTGCCCCATTTGGTGGTGAAAGTCGTTTTGAACTGATCATATTCTTTCACCATTATCTACTTATACCCTGAGTAGCCATCTAGGAGGGAGAATCTCTCTGATCATGAAACCACTTGCAAAATCTGCTCCATTGAGGGGAGTGGGTAGTGGTCCTTAAGTGATGCTCTGTTCAGATCATGAAAGTCCACACACAGCCTGATCTCTCCATTCTTCTTCCTGACTGGGACCAAGTTCACAATCCAACTTGAGTGTTTGATTGGAAATCTAATACTGGCCTCTATTAGCTTGTTTATTTCTTTCTTCATCAGAGGTTCAATGTGTGGATTGACTGGTCTCTACTTTTGCTTGATGGGCTTGGCGTCTGATCTAGTTCAACTATGTGTTGTGCTAGCTTCAGATTGAACCATCTGAGGTCTTCATAGCGCTAAGAAAATACATCTAGAAAATCTTGGAAAAGTTGCATCAATTCATACCTTTCTTGCTCGGTTTCCGCTTTGCCAATTTGAAGTGTTTTGCCTTCTCTAACTAGAATTGACTCTGAATCTTCTCCTTTGATATGTATGTTATCCTTCTCTTTTCGAAAATAATCATTAGGATTGAAGATAGATTCCAATGTCACCAAACCTTTGGGAAGCTTGTTTGTATGCAGATGCACTATTTGATCTCCATATTGCTGCTCTAATTTGTCTTGATTGTTAGCTAAGAATTCAGCTTCCTCTTACAAGAAATTGATGATCTATTGATCATTCTCAAACACCTCCCAGCATGTGTTGTTATCTAGCACTACTAGCCTCACAATCACATGGATATGTGGTTGTCCTTTGTCTCTCTTGATGCTGTCAACCACATCAAATGTTGCTCCAACTGCTGAAATCATATCAACAAATTCATTCTCCTTCCTGGGTATGGACACAATGTTGAAGGCTTTGAAATCCTCAATGAGATCCCATACCCTATTCTTATAGCTCTTGAGTAGGTCGTTCTTGACAACATTTTGTCCTTTGACTTAATTAACAACTAGTTCACTGTCACCAAACACTTGCAAGTTCTTGATTCCTTATTTCATTGCCCAATGCAATCCATTAACCAAAGCCTCATATTTTGATGTGTTTTTTGAATAGGAAAATTGGAAATGGAAAGCTGAGTACTATTTCATATCTTGGAGTGACACAATCATAGCTCCTCCTCTAGCTCCTTGCCTACTTCTTGAGCCATCAAAGAACAATTGCCATACTTCATTTTCATCTTTGTGTTCTGGCTTAATGATGTCAGGAAGAGGATGATTCTCCTCATGCAGAAAATAAACTCCTAGCTCAGCTTCTTCCATATCCTTATAGGGGTCATAAGCATGTATTTTGTTAGCCCATTCATCAAGAGTCAAGTCTGGGATTCACCCCACCTTGATCTTTGCTTCACAAGTTCTTAGGAGGTCCTCCTGATCAAAAGCTAAACAATTGGCATTGATTGGGCTAGGCACATAAGACTCAATATGGTAATCTACAATGGGCTCAAATATGATTGTGGCCTTGGCTCCATACCTTGTTCTAAAAAGCATATGTGACCAATCAACAGAAAAATAGCCTCCAATTTCGGTGGTGAAGTCTCTGGACAAACACAACGTGAAATGTGGTGGAAAGTCTATGACTGATATGTTTTGCAATACAATCACATTGGGGCAGGCATCCAGTGTGAGGCTCAAATCCTCAATGACTCCAATAGTTGTCACTGTTGTTGCATCCAATTACACTACCCCTCTAGAGATGAATTCATATTGGAGACCCAGTTGATTAGCTATTTGTTTTGGCATTACAGAACTACTTGCCCCAGAATCAATCATGTAATTATGCACCAATTTTTCCCCAATGATTAATGAAACATAGAATGGAGGAGGCCTTAGGTTCTTACCTCATTATTCTCCATGGTTTCTCTCAGGTTGAGATGAATTGGTAAGAACTTTCTCTTACTGGCTGGGGGGTTGATTTGAGCTTGACCAATTGGCCATAGTAGTCTGCAACATATCCCTCTATCCTGGAATGGCAAGTGAATCCCACAGTGAAATGTTCACACTGGTCTTCTTTATCTGTTCAATGATATTAAATGAGTTATCCTTCTGTCATCCCTTCCCTGTCACATTTTTTTCTTGCACTTGGGTTGTTACAACTGGTACCTGAGTGGATTTGGAAGGTGGTTTGGATTGGCTTTGCATGTTGGGAGTTACATTTGAAGTGCCAAAACCTTGTGGAGTAATGGAGGGTTGAGGATTACCCAAGTTTGGTGATTTTCCCTCTCCAATACTTCTCTTCTTGAACCACGTATTGACAGCCACACTTTGAGAAGGGAACTTATTCATTCCACATAAGTCCTCAGCTTGCCAATTGATAAGTATAGTTTCATTTGGAAGTGTCTCTTGTTGAGCTCCTTGCTGTTGGTTTTCTTCTTAACTAGACTCTTGTGACACACCACTGGTTTACACCATCAAGGCTTGGTTTAGCGCACCATTAAAGCACATTGATTGGTTATGAAGCTGATTGCATGGGAAACACCAATCATATTCTTGGGCCATGTTGTTTTGTGTTGGAACCAATGCTCTTGATGTTGAGGCTGTGTTTGGGTCATATGACCAGAAAGTTCGAACAGCTTGAGGTTGTCCTTGGTTTTGGTTCTAATTTACAGTCTAAGCTAGTGGTCTATTTTGCTGATACGAGGGTCTAGCCTGATACTGAGCTTGAGGCTGATATGGCCTAGAATTCTGAGCCTACTATCTCTTGATAGTCACTAACTCATTCCCTAGGTATTGAAGTTGTTTCATGAATTCCTGAATCTCTTTTGAGGTGTTAGAGGATGAGGTGGAGGCTTCATTCGAACTCTGATTCCTAGGAGTAGGTATAGGAGCTAATGTGGGTGTTTGGCTGGTACTTGAGTTTTCTAATTCGGGGTATAGAGGCATAGAGGGCCTAAGAGCAAGCTTGCTAGCCTGAATTAAACAATTTTCAGCTCTTATAGCTATAAGATACGGGTAGAGTGGTGCCCCCCATTGATTGAATCATTAGAGAAATATCATAATTTAAAGCTCTGTGAAATTGTAAGAAGGAACCTTCTTCCGTGGGCTTTACTGCTGCTAGAATCCTGTCCTAGGTCTATTGAAATATGAGGTTGAAATCCGTCAACTACTCATTCAGAGCACTCTTGATTGTTGTCAATTACTCCAACAAGGATAGGTTATCTCCCTTTTCTCCAAACTGGTCATGAAGAGCTCTGCATAGATGGTCCCAAGTTTTATTAGAGCCTGCTTCTAGGCTCCTGAACCATTGTGAAGCTTTACCCTTGAGTGAAGAGGCTAACAACTTGACTGTAATTTCCATCTCAGTGATCTCATGGATTGTACATACATTTGCAATGTCTTGAACGTGGTCACCAGGAGAATTCTAGTTTTCTCTAATGAAATATGGGATGCTCTTTAATGCTGCCACCAGGATAGGATTTTGTGCATTTAGAGTCAGTGGGATACAACTAGTGAAATTGACATAAGGATTTGGTTGTGTCATCTTGATTGGCATGAGCACCCTTCTTGATTAAAAGAACATCCTACTAGGAGGAGGTGTTGATAAGGCTTTATTTGGTGGAGATGGAGACCTCTGGTCTCTTCTTCCTCTTCTCCTTTTGTCTGGAGACAAATGCAGATGTACAAACTGTCCCTATTCTCTGGTTCTTAAACTTGTTTTTATTCTTCTCATGAACTTGACAAGCTTGGACTGTTGAAACTAGTGTATTTTTTCCCTTTTGGAGTCTCCAGATGCACAATTTTACAGCTTCTTAAAATCTAGAATCACAGCAAGTGCACATCAATCTTATTGTAATAAGGATGAAGACTTCTTTGTCTCATCGGGTGTGCCAAAAATGTTAGTGCAAAATCACAACACCCCCAAATGACCTCTCAGATTTGGTTTTTCAAATTTGTCATTTAAGGTGATCTACATAAAATTGATTTTTCCCCAAAAGTGTGGGACTTTACAAATGGTAAAAATCTCCAGATTAAGGCTAGTTCCTATTCCTTTGTCTAGGTGCATATGTGAAATTAGTAAAGGATTGATTCCTAAACCTAATCTAATTTTTCCAAGGAGATAAGGATGAAAGGAATGCAAGAAATTAAAACTAAGATAACCAGGTGATACACCGAAGGAATGATGAACATTTTTTTTGCTAATAGGCACAAACTAGAAAAAATGCATACAATAATCAAGCACAGGTAACCAGTTTTGCAATGAAAGACCAGATGAGAGACATGAAGAAAAGAAAGGGTTGAAAATCAGCCACAAACATGTATTATTGCTCTGCAAATTTGATACAATACATTTACAAAATGGCCAAAAGGAAGAAAACGTGTTGCAATCTAATGGAAGGTTTGAAACTCCATGAATTCATTTTCTAGAAGAAAAGGGTAGCCTGCAAAACAAAAGAATGTCCAACCCTTTATAATGATTCTCGACCCTGCCTCTATAGATTCAATATAGAGGGAAAGAAGAAGAGAGAAGTAGGAAAAAATAGCCTGAAGCTCAACCACTACCATCAATGCCTCCTGCCAAAGAATTTTCCCCAAATCTGTCTTGACTACATCAATTACTAGTTTTGCACCTCGAAGGAGGAGGAAACGATGGATTAGATCGAATCCAAATTGGTTGTTGGGGAAAAAGATCCTATATTAAAGGCCCAAAGATGTTTCTCCATTTTCTTCCCACCTAACCTCTCCAAAATTAAATTTTCATATCTCCATGGTGTAGACAAAGTCAAGATCTTTCCAACGATGCCAAATTTACTGGATTTTGAGCCCCGAGTCGAAAGATATGCCCATTTTAAATTTGGATTAGGTTCATACAAAATAGCAAGAAAACCAATTCAAAAATGGGCCTCCTTTTTAAACTGGACACGTGGAGGGTTGGCACATGTCTGAGGGTAGCCTTTGTATTTTTATTTTGGGGTGGCATGAGGTTGACACGTGGCTTCTTCCATGACCTACTCTATTTTCTTATGTTTTTTGGCTAAGTCCTTTGCTTGGTGGGGTCAGATATCTGACCAGGGACACATGGTGGCTTGATGCTTGTCTGAAAACCCTCCCTTAATTCTACTCTTGAATTGGCACTGTGTTAAACTTGGCTCCCCCCACTGTCCTGGCTTAGTGCTTTGACTATTCAACTGACCCTGTCCCTTTTTTGAAACAGGATGTGTGGAGGCTTCGCGCTTACTTAGAAACCCACTTAGGATTTTACCTTTGAAGGAGTGTTAGGTCAACATGTGGAAACCTTTGCAGGCTCTTAGAATTTTGAACGGTCCCTCTTACCTTTTCAGACCTTGACTACGTGGTGAGATGGCACTCATTTGAGTCTCTGCATTTGGATTTACCCTTGGGGATGTGCCGAGCTGACGCGTGGTAACTTTCACCAACACTTCTATATTTAGCCTTTTTTGAGGCCCGTCCTATCCGCCCATTGACTTTTAGCTTTGACTCTGCCTTCATTTTTGGATGTGGGACATGTGGAGGCCTGACACTTGTCTGAGCCTCTCTTTTTGGATCAACTTTGAAGATGTGTCATTTGGACACGTGGCAACGTCCACTGTCTCCTACACACTTAGTCAATTTTCAGCTCATTTTGAACTGTTCTAGAGCCTGAAGACTTAGAACCTTCACCGTTCCTTCTCTGTTGAGCCTCTGGCCTCTTTTGACACTAGTTTCTCCTTTCCTGACCCTGATTTTTCGTTTCTGAGCCTGCATGTAATCCTTTTAATGGATTTAAGTCACAGATTTGCTCGACATAGCCGTTTCTTGAATTTCTTCTTGTACAGGGTCATTTGATCAAATATTTTGCTGGGGTAAAAAATATGGATAATGCCTACCTTGTAGGCATGGGAGCGACATGGGAAATTGGACAAGTTTGAGGCAAAATTCTTGCAACGCGAGAAGGCCTATTTGGACATCACCCTATACACTACAAGGATTAGCTATGTGGCACAAATGCCACATATCACCTTAGACCATAGCCTTCTTATAGCCTTAGCTATGAGGTGGCATAGTGAGAGCTATTTTTTCAGGCTCCTGACTAGCTAGATGACTATTACACTTGAGGATGTTTGGAGGATTTTGTGAGTGTCGATTCAAGGCCACTTGATAGAGTATGAGCATGAAGCGGCCCAGATTATAGACAACTTGATTTAGCTATTTGGTGTAGATGAGATGCCTCAATGGGGTATGATAGTGTAGATGCATCAGTGATTCACAAATATGAGGTTATATCATGTACTGTATCTCATGGCACTTGTTAGTGGCATTCTGCTTATTGACAAGATGGGCACATAATTTCCTTTAGGCTTGATTGGTGTAATTTGAGGCCTAATTAGAGGAGAGCACTATTGCTACGAACAGTGTGTGCTTGCGCATATATACTGGGAATTATATTTGATTACGTATCAAAGTCAGAAGATTGTGGGTCCAATGACCTTACTACAGATATGGGCCTGTGACCATATAGCTATTGGCTGCCCTACAGGAGCAATACGAGCTCAGGCCATAGATGAGCCTTCAATATTTGGTTAGGCTCCTATTGGCGATGATTTTCATGGACACATGGGGGATACTTATTTTTATCACCATTCCTTCAATGATATTCAACTATGGATGATTGTATGGAGACATTATAAACATTATAAGTGGCTAGAGGGTCCAATGGAGCTCAGCCTTGCCTTAGTGGAGAATTTTCTCATTGGGTTCCATGGATATATCATGGAGTATTATAGAGTCAATTGGGCACAGTGATAGTTTGGTGTTGTTCAGGATGTTCCCCGGATAGAGATGTGGTATGCACGCCACGCCTAAGATAATTTTGACATTGGGCCTCTGATCAGGATACAACGACCCCGAGATAAATTTGATCAGATGGTTCCACTAGGATGGGCACCATTATGGTAGATCATGGATCTAGGGACCACAATGGTATATGCTAACTGGTATATTACAGTGTTACCGAGGTGATTGAATATCCCTTAAGATGCATGGGATGCAGGAGTGCAGCCACCACCAGAGCATCGGCTTCATAGAGGGAGAGGATGGTGGAGTGGAAAATAGGGGAGTGATAGTGATGATGGGAGTGATGATGATGGATCTAATGGAGATGGTGGGGATGGATATGGACATTGATTGGGACTGAGAGCATAGAGATAGGTTTTTGTATAACCACAAGTACACACATAGGTTCAGATGCCCTAAGTGGGTATGTAGGTGGGTGTCGATGTTCCTTTGCAACATGTTCTTCCTCAGGAACATGTACAAAAACCTCCACCATAGGATCCCATTGTTATCCCACCACATAGTATAGTAGGAGGTGTAGGATATCTGGATCCATAGGGTGCTGGGGAGTTTAGTTGCGTTATGGAAGTAATTACAACAGGTGATAGCTTTGCAGCTCTAGGCCACCACAGAGAGATATAAGGTCATTACTAGGAGGGATCAGGTAGTGGTAGATAGGGCACAACTGCAGACTGAGAGAGATTAGTTAGCTAGACAACAAGAATATGCATAGGAGGTTATAGTGGAGTGAGTACAAGATCAGGCTGTGGTGGACATGATTTCAAAGGAGGGTGCCTTGTTACATCAGTTTATCGACACTTCTGTTACACCTCAAGTTTATATGGATATAGATGTAACCATTGGAGAGGCTGCATACTACATGTCTCTATACTATGACGCAAATCCAGAGGGTCAGAGAGCCCCAACATTTAGTCAACAAGTTATGAGTAGGAGTGCCTCTTAGTTGCGCAGGGTACCTCCATCATCTAGATCAATGGAGTAGCCACTAGTAGGTGAGCAGGGTACAACCCCTCCTATAGGTCCATCACATTAGATGCCTCCACTAAGCATTAGAACTGATAGTCCACATGAGAGAGAGATTTGATCATGAATTTTTTTATTTGATGTGCTTACATATGTATGTATTTTGGATGTACGCCTCGATATGAAGGCACATTTTTGATTGATGTATAGGTGTTATTTTTGGCTATGCCTCACTATGAAGGCATATTTTTTATTGATGCCCATGATGGCATACCATGTATCTGATGATTATGTATAGAGACACATTATATATGGACATTGATATTTTGACAGACATATATATGATGATAATGATGATGATAGATGACAACAAACTATACAAACAAAAAATTAAGCAAAAAAAATCAAATCTAATACAACACAACTATATATAAGTATGCAAGATAAAATGAACTCATTGCAATGTACAACAGATTAAAGTAACACTTAATATAAGAAAGTAAATGAATTCAATTTAAAGCACACAACACGAAAAAGTAATGTAATCAAAACTATATAAACCAACAACTAAAAGTGAGCAAACTATTTCTTTGTTTTTGTTGGACAATTTTGAAACATTTTCACTGTTTTTGGTGTTATCATGAGACCATTTTCAAGGCTACTGTTCACATTGTTTTTGGGATTTTTGCAAGACAATGTTATATTGTTTTTTTTAATTTCATCCCTAAAAGGGTTTGTTACAAAGTTATACAATTTTTTTGGAATTTTCCATGGTTTTTCCGAAGCTATGTAAAGAAAACAAAGAAGCATGGATGCCCCCAACATGAGATGGGAATATATAAAGGCATAATGCCACACATGTATGTGCAAGAAGGAAAAGATGCGAAGGTTCCCCTAGCATGAGATGGGAATGTAAAAAGGTGAGTCCTTTAGCTCTATACAAGAACAAAACAACTGAATCAAGACCACGAAGGATGAGGTTCAAAAGGATCCTAAACTCAGTAAAACCTAGCCCTAAATTAAAGCAAGAGCACTCCTTCTAGATATGAGATAAGCTTATGAACTACACATCCTCCCAATGTGTTGGAAACCAGTTTTCACCTAGGGACTTGTCCAAAGGGCCAAAATTGCGTGGTTTTCACACTTGGATGACCTGTTTTCTTTTTACTTTTTCTTTATTTTTTGATTTTTTTGCTTGTTTTTTCTTTTTGAATTTTTAAGAACCTCATAGTCAAGCATAGATCCACTTGAGATGAATTATATTCATGAGTTCCTTTAATTACTCACCATCTGAGTGATCAAGTTTGTATGCCCTTGAACCATAGTTAGTGACCACGACATATGGTCCTAACTAGTTGGGCTCAAACTTTCCTTTCTTTTCCCAATCCTTGGTGGTGTTGAACTAATTTTATTTGAGTACTAGATATCCTACCTCAAACTGGTGAGGTAGTATCCACTTGTTGTAGCCTCATGATACTTTATTCTAATAGACCTTTAGTTGATTATGTGCCTTTATGTGTTTCTCCTAGTAGCTCCAAATTTGCTAGTTGAGATACTCGGTAATCTTCATCCTTGTCTAGATAGTCCCGAAGAGATATTATCAGGGAATGAAGCTCAATATCCAATGATATGATGACCTCAGTGCCAATAGGAGTGCAGATGGAGGTTCTATAGGCTCAGAGGGCGAGATGAATTTTTAAGTGCCAATTATGACCTATTTTACTCACCATATTTTCCATTATGTGAACAAGTGTTTTACTAGTGGCCTCTGATTTTCCATTACCTTGATGGTAATAGGGAGTGGACCACTTTAGATAGATTTGGAAGCATTGACACAACACTTTAACGGTATTATTCTTGAACTGACTTACCATTATCTGATACAATTGTGGAGGGGATGTCGTAATGGAAGATGAGGTGGTTCATAATGAATTTTAAAATTTGCATGCCAATAAAATATGTAAGAAGCACAACCTCTACCCATTTTTTGAAATATTCGGTGGTAGTTATGATATGTGTGTGGCCATCTAAGGAAGTAGGAATGAGCTTCCCTATAAGATCTAAACCCCATTTTAAAAATGACCATGGTGTAGTAATTGGTTATAAAGCTTATGCTAGTGCATGAATTAGGTTTCCATAATTCTGAAAAAATTCACACTTCTTGATGTAATTGCAGCAATCTACTTCCATGGTAGGCCAATAGTAACCTACTCTTAGAAATTTCTTGGTAAGCACCATTCCGCTTGTGTGTGCTCCAAAGAATCCTTCATGTACATTATTGATCATTCGTACTGACTCGACCAAGTCAAGAAAACATAGTAGATTCCGATCGTAGCCTTGATGATAAAAGATTCCTCTTATGAGGGTATAATGGGCTATACAAAAGATAAGGGATCTTTTCTCAATGTAGAAAATATTTGAAGGGAAGGTATTGTATTGTAGGTAATTGAATATGGGTTCATACCAGGGGAGAAAGGACCAAAAAAATCACATACTAGACATGATTCTTGTAGGTCATATGCCGGCTCTTACAAATGTTCCACAAAGAAAGGCATTTTCTTTTACTGAGGTGGAATGCAAAGCAAAGCTCTGATTGTGGCCATGGCATCTGCTGATCAATTCTATGCACTTAACATCTGTTCAAAATCAATACGTACAAAATATTATTTGATATTCTCAACCATATTATTATATGGGATAAGCTTGTCATCTTTTACCTTATATTCATCCTTCACTTGTTTGATGATTAACTGTGAATCACTTAAGACCCTTAGCTGTCAGATATTCCATTTGATAACTATTTTCAAACTAGTAATGAATGATTCATGCTCTGTTATGTTATTAGTACATGTAAAACTCAATCAAAAATCATGCAGGATGAAGTCTCTTATTGGTGTGATAAGTACCACACCAGCTCTTGAACCATCATAATTAAATGATCCATCGAAGTGCATTTGTCATACGATGGATTCTTCAATGTACATTATAGAGGCATCTGACAGATCAAGAAACAATGGTTCTCTTCTTAGTAGGTGAAATCAACTATTTGATCTGCAAGCACCTATCCTTTGAGTGATTTCTGACTGAAAAATTCAATATCAAACTCACTTAGAAGCATGATCCAATTATCCATCCATCTGGTGAGTGCTGGTTTAGATAGAAGGTATTTCAAAGGGTCGACCTTGGAAATGAGCTTAGTTTTATTATTGAGCATATAATGATGGAGATTTTGAAATGAAAATACCACAACTAAGCATACATTTTCAATTTGTGGGTAATTCAACTCATAGGTGATCAAAGTGCAGCTAAGGTAATAAACTGCCCTCTCTTTTTAAAAAAAGTTGGTATTGGGTAGCTGAAATGTACAAAAATAGAGGCTCACTTTGGATAGGTGGCATGAGAATAGAAGGGATGGTTAGATAATGTTTAAGTAACTCAAAATCCTTTTGAATTCAAGACCCTAATTAAAAGTAACATCTTTCTTGAGTAGATGTGTGAAAGGATAACACTTATCCGCAAGTTGTGAAATGAATTGGTGGATTTCCTAAATTTCACCTTGTAAGCTACGTAGCTACTTAAGGTTATTTGGTGGAGTCATCTCAGTGATAGTTGTAACTTTAGTAGGATCTACCTCAATTCCTCTTCTTGAAATGATAAAATCCAATAGCTTTCCTAATTGTACTCTGAAGATGCATTTCCAGGGATTTAATCTGACCTTGTAGTCTTAGAGGCATTGAAAGATATGCCTCAACTCTTTCGGGTGCTCTTCACTAGTTTTGGACTTTCCCAAGATATCATCCACATAGTCCTCAATGATGTCATTCATCATGTCATGGAAGATGACTGTCATTACTCTTTGATAAGTGGCTCCGACATTTTTTAGGCTGAAAGAAATTACTTGTTAGAAAAATGTCCCCCAAGGGGTGGTAAAAGTAGTTTTATGTTGATTTCCCTATGCGATCGTAATTTGGTTATAGCCCGAAAAGCTATTTATGAGGGTGTTTCACCTAATTCTTAGAGTGCTTCTTTGAAGTATTGACGAAACAGATAGGGTAACAAGCATAAGAGGAATACCTGTTGAAATACTTCTGAATCCATAGCTGAATATGCGAGCTTCCTTTTGGCTAGGAGGAACTACCTGTAATGGAAACCAAGACCACCAGAAAGAATTAAACAATATGTGCAGTGAATTTCCTAATGTGTGCTAGATCCAGGAAGTGTGATACTTCATAGACAGCTGTCAGTCCACTGTTTAAAATTTTTAATGCGGGTAATAAAGTAAATCCTATTATAATTTGAAATGATTTAGGTATCTCACTTAAAACACAATAACAGGCTAGGTTAGAATAAGATCCGAAGGTCAAATAACTAGTTCTGGATCTCTGCAGGTCTAACAAAGATCTCAAGTAGATCACGGGTGAATGGGGGTGGTGTAGAATTAGGTGGATAGGTCACTGTTCTGGGTTTTATGGGAAAATACAAAGACCGATGCCAGTTAGGGGTGACCGAAGGTGGTTGGGTGTAACTTATGCCGGTTGCTGTGGAAAATTGGGAATGCCAAAAAATGAGTTTTAGGTCTCCTTTGTGATTGCACAAAGGACTTTGGTTGGTCGGAATGTGGTATTTGGTAGTTTGGGTGGGCTTTGGTGAGGTTTTACTGGGTATATGGAGGGGTGAGTATTGAAGGAGGTCAATGGGTGGTTAGGTAAGCAAAGGGTGATAATATAATGATGAAATGAAATGAACTAGAGAAGTATAATATTTTACTTACTTAGATTCTGATCTTAGACGCCTGTGGGTGGTGAATGGAGGTGTTGGTGAGAGGTTGAAGATTTCTGAGGATCACCAAATGCTAGAAACATTCTGCATGGGATACATGTGTATTCCTTTTTGCTTGATTGACTCAAATCAATGTTGGAGTGAGTGCTGGATGGCTGTGCAAGATAAAATTACTTGATCTCCTCCTTGCATGCGTGTTCTCATTGGATTTCAATCTCAGAAGATGTGATATCTCTTAGAGATGTGCTAATGTTCACTAACCTTTTGCCAACCCTCAAAATAAGGTTGTTTTAGGGGTTTAAAGGTGATGGACAGTGGTTCCGGCTTAACTGGCGATAGTTAGGGGTAACTGGTGTTGGTCAAGGTAGGATTTCCTAGGTTTACTAAACTAGGGAGATCCTTGTGATTTTCTCAGATCTCATGTCATTAACCTATGGATTAAAATGGGAGCTTCTTGTAAGCATGCGGGAATGTGGTTAGAGAGAATGTAGGCATTGATCTTTAGGGTTTGGATAGGTCTTAGTTAGTTATGACAACTTTCTAAGAATAGGTCTTAGGGTTTGGCTTGATGAGGCGTTTAGGTGAGGTGCATGTGTGGATATTATCTAAATTAAGATATTTAAATAATAAATATGGTGAGGATAATGAATTAATTAAATTAAATTAATATCAGTGGGGTGAAGGGGACCATGGCTAAGTTAATGTGATGAAGGGTGTTTATTTATCGAGGGACCAAAGTGGAGTGTGACCTAATTTTAGTGTATACATTTTGCCCCTTTTTGTTGCGTAGCTTGTATTGGTAAGTGATGTTAACAAAAAATAAGATGTGGTTGCCCTAGGTGTGGGTGAAGGTGATCCCCCTCAAACCAAGAACTAACGAGGCCGAAGGTAGAAGCGGTGAGTGGTTTGATAAAAGGTAAATGTGAGAAAGAGGAAGGTGGGTAACATGGGAAAAATGAGAAATGTCTTCTTGGGTAAGCTAGGTAATGGGTCAGGGTCAAAGGTAGTAATAGTCAAACGCATGCAGACGTATAAACTACAACACACTACTAGGTTGAAGAGCATGAAAACTCTACATCATCTAAGGTTGATAGGTTTATCCAAACAAGGTGGAAGTGATTATGGTATCCAAGGTATAGGATATGGTTAGGAAACACAATGTAGGTTAGTTGCAGGAATGTTTAGGTATGTTCTGGTACACCAAAGGTAGGGTAAGGATAAACGGTCACAAAAATAGGCTAGGTAAGGTCATTAGGTCAATCAACACAAGTAACATTGCCGTAAGGTATAGTGAACACATGAGGGAAAAGGTCACTAGCAATGGTCCAGGTCCAAAGATCTAGGTCATGGCATGGGTAGGGCCAAGGTATGGGTAAAATAAGGGGTCCCCAAAGGTGGATAAAGGGAGGTAGTAAATGATGATGTTAGGAAAGGTGAGGTAAATGGGTTGGGTAAATGATGAGGTTAGGAAAGGTGGGGAAAATGGGTTGGGTAAAGGTGAGGTGGGGTAAATGATTAGGGTAAAGGGTAAAGGGTAAATGGTCAGGGTAAAGGAGGGATAGGCAGGGTAATAGGATAAAATGTTGGGTTTGGTGCTAGATAGGGTGACTGATGCCAGTCAAGGGTAACCGATGTCGGTATAGGTCAACCAACCATGATAAGGTAGGGCACGGGACCAATGCTGGTGAAGGGTAAACTGGCATCGGTTAGGTCATGTTTGTTATAAAAACAAAAAATCCATGTTTTTTGTTATTCATTTGTTATTTAGCTAAGTGAGAAAATGACAAAAAAGAGAGAAAAGTGTCGAGACAGAAGGAGCATTGAGTTGGCGGTGTGAATGAAAGGTAATTGGTTGGTGAGAAGCAGGACCACAGGATCAGTGCAAGTGATTTGATTTTGTTGTGGGTAGTTATTGGTGATGTCAGAGGCTGGAGAGGGATCAGACGGGCCACTGGTGCAGCAACTAGATGTGGCACCTTAATGTCAACAACACGATGAGGTAAGCGTCCAACTTTTGTTGTAGTGGAATAGATAGGTTAGATGATTGATATATTGTTGGTGGGTGGTATTTGTGTTTTTTATTTTTGGGGGTGGGGAAAAGATTAAAATTTGGGAATGGGGGGAAAAGTGGGTAAAAAGAGGAATAGGAGGGGTAATAAATGGGATAGGGGGTGGGTTGAGGTGCAAGGGTAGTTGAGGTCATTTTAGGTGGGGAAAAGGGGCAAAGGGGGGAGGTTTTTGAGAAAGGGGGGTTTTGGGGATTGCGGGTTTGTACCACGACAGTGACCGTCATCGGTCAAGTTTGGCTGGCGTCGGTAAGGTTGAACCAGTATCGGTCACCAAATAGGTGACCAATGCCGGTAAAGGGGTGATCAGGGTCTATTAAAGGGAACTGACACCGGTCAAGTTTTGGGGAACAATGGTCCAAAAGTGATGTGGGCTAGGTGGTTGAGATGAGTAGGGTGAAAATAGGGTGAAGGAAAACAATAATGGGTGAGTATGGGTATGATAAATGTAGATTAATGTATTGTTTGTATTGGATGCAGGGGAGAGATTAGCTACGCATATGGGATATGGTTCTACCCCTACTTGTGACAGTGCTTGGCGCAGTGACCCCCAAGGAGCTGCAACATGTGGAGGTGGTGGCTTTGAGTGGGGTTTGTCACTATCAACATGTAGTCTGGTAGCCTAGTTTGATGGGCATGCTCATTGATAGATGAGATTCCATGACCAACACTTTCCACTTGCCGATGGGTGAGATCACTGTCACCCTGAAGGACGTGTTTTAGATTCTATGGCTACCCATATTGGGTACATAGGTCTATTCTATCTCCTCCAAGGCCTCATAGGAGTTGATACTAACTTTTTTTGGAGAGGGGATGGCTGAGCTGACATTCCACAGTGCCAACATTCTTTACAAAGAGATGTACCTAGCCCGTTCAGAGGAGATGAGGCTAGTGGTTCTTTTAATGGAGGTAGTGTGATGCTTCGCACTACCTGATGCAGAGGGTGGAATTTTTCCCCGATCGTTGATGGGGGTACTTCACAACATGATGGTAGAGGAGACCCTCTTTTCCTGGGCACCAACATTCTTGGTACAACTGTATAGGGAGTTGTGGGCATATGGGAGGCTACGCAGGTTCAACATGTGTTGTACATTTTTACTACACTACTGGGCTTATGAGCACATAGTTTATGTGCGGCCTATAGGGATGCCTCGAGTAGATGCATGCCCACCAAGATTTTTGTGGGTAGGGTATAGGAGATGGGTGCTGGCTATTAGAGAGCAGAGATCAGAGATGCCCAGAGATGATGTGGCCTATTTCCGGTAGTTACTGGAGGGGTTGTCCAGAGTGGATATGATCTAGAGGCCGTATGTGGGATTCCCCTCATATAGGAATATACATGAGGAGCTAGTTGAGCTCCAACTGGTGAGATGGATACAGGGTCACCGTGTTAGGGAGCACGAGATGATCCTGGTGGATAGAGTATAGTGGTAGTTCAGACTATTATAAGACCTACCTCTGCCCTTCCCATAGTACCGGAGAGATGATGTGGAGAGGCCTTTACCTCTACCACAACCTACAGTGCCCACAGGGTAGGAGGAGTAGGTAGTGGACCGATGGATAGATGATGCCGGGTGCATAGACGGGTATAGACAGTGGTGGGTGGATAATTTACGAGCCATACCACCCATACTGAGGCAGTCGGATCTAGCCACCATCACGGTGTAGAGAGATACCCTACAGAGGCAGGTCGCTACTCTGATTACCCAGTTGGGTATACCGAAGACACAACTAGAGAGCTCTGAGGCAGAGGTAGCAGAGCTACATGTACAGGTGGCCAGTTTGCAAGCCCAGATGGCCAGTGGAGGAGATGGAGATGGAGAGGAGGGTGATGGTCATGTGACAACCTTACAAGCTCAGGTGGTAGGTTTACAGGGCCAGTTGGCCACATCCCAGGCATAGATTGGGGTCTTACAGGCCCAGATACAGGCACAGGGGTAGGGGGTACCACCACAGGAACTGGGACTGGGTCCTAGTTCACAGGAAGGAGTGAGACAGGGCCCCACAAGATAGGTATAGGGGCCGAGACCTATGGGACCACCATAGACCATGCCTATATTTAGGTTACGGGATGCCCTAGGTGAGGCTAGATACTACCAGGACCAGCTGATGGTGGCCAAGATAGACTTCATATCCTATTCCGAGTAGAGGGCATAACAGGTGTCAAGTGAGAGGAAAAGATCCCACACTCACAGTGTGGAGAGTACAAGGGGCCATCGAGCTTCTAGGCTAGAGCAACTAGAGGCTACTAGCGTATGGAGACCAGCTCCAGTTGATGCACCAACAGGGACCTAGGAGGCAGAGTGTATAGGTGATATGGAGATGGAGGATATCCACCAAGATGCTTGATATGAGGCTTGTGACATTTGATGTATGATAATCATTTTTGTGATACATACCGGCCTACGTGCCGAAGACAGTGAGGATGTATGAGATATTTTTTTATATATACCGGTCTGCGCGCTGAAGAGATTTTGTATTATTTCATTATTTTATTATATATGATACCGGCCTGCGTGCCGATGATTTTGATATGATGGACATGATGAGATAACCATGTATATTGTATTGAGATACACATTTATTTATATGATGAGATACATTTTACTTCTTGATTTGCTGATGTGGTGATGAGATTTTTGATTTATTGGTGCGTTGATGAGATTTTTGTTTTGTTGTTTTGATATTGACAAAAATTAGGTGAGTTAGGAATGATGGAGTCAGGTTGGTTTAGGCATGGATCGAGTCAGGTCCGTTTAGTCATGGATTGAGTCGAGTCAGTGTAGGCATTGATCAAGTCAGGTCATAGGTATGGTTGAGTCAGGTCTTAGGCATGGATCGAGTTAGGCCTTAGGCATTTGCTATGATGGCAAAGAAAAATGATGATATGGAAATGTTGTGGTTGAATTTGTGCTATGTATGGTAGTATGGATCATGTTGGTATGATGTATGATTGTGGTAAATGTGATGAAATGAATGTTGTAAAGGTGTATTAATTACCATGTATTTGATGATAAATTGGCAACAAATTAGAGTAGGACATGACTGGAATAGGTAGCAAATTGTAAGAGGTGAATGGGTGCGAATGGGAAAAGGTAAGGAAAGTGGTGATGATGATGATGATGGTCGAGCTAACCTCTAAAGGCCCCATGCCCTCTAAGTGCTGTCTACATAGCCCCGACGAAAGGGGCCTCAGACTGATGTAGTTCTCCCATAAGCTAGGGAAGAATATGAGAGGGTGTGAAAATGAGGTGGTAGGTTTTAGGTATGGTGTGGGTTTAGGTTTGTTAGGTGTGGGTTGGTTAGAGGTAAAGTGATATAGGTGATGTTGATTGTGGGAAAAGAAGAAGATAAATTACCCCAAAAGTAAGTATCAAGGACCAAGTCCTGATAAGGTAATCAAAACGTAACCAAGGACGGCTAAAAGAGAAGAGGGGGTAATAAAGCCATCTGATTGATGAGGATCATACTAAGTAGATCACACCTTGAAAGAGGTGATGAATGTAAGACCCTAAAGACATTGCATGATTGATTTTTCTACAGTGCAAAGTAGTCACATGATCACCAAATGTCCTAGTTTCTAAGAAGTCCCTTTAGGCAGTGGGAAATAGGAGTGGGTATGGTTTGAAGGGTGAAAAGTGGGTAATTTTGTATGGTATTAGGTAACATGCTATTTGGGAAAGAGATCTGAGGTCACGATGGGAAATTCCATTACTAAAAAGTTTTCTGTGTTGACTTGTATGTGAGATAGACTGATCGATGTGGGAAGTCTATATGGGATGAAGAATTTAACTCCTTGAGGTCTTCGTGAAGCTAATCGATATGGGAAGCTTTGATTGCACTCATTTTTTTAGCTTTAAATTGTTGTCCTTTGAGGGAGTAGTTTATTTACAACAATAATTTTCGAGAGGAAGATGTCCTTTTGAGGGAGTCATCTTTTGAGTGGAAGTTTGACTCAAGGAGTTGTATCCCATGCAAGGGCTTTGAAGTCATGGACAAGACCAAGGTGGAGAATAGGACTCTCGTGTAAAAGGCAAGGTGAAACGACCATGGGATCTCATCTAAAGGTAGATGAAAAGTATCCATGAGAATCCTGCTATGTGCAACGTCATGGTACACATATTCAAGAGAAGATAACAAGTGACGAGTACTCACATGATTCTTGTTTAATCATTGGTGAGGTGTATGAAGTGGATAGTGCTCAAGGGATGAGCATGGTAAGAGACAAAAAGTGATGTAGGACTAAAAGTCAACAATAGAATGGTTGAAGATGTAAGGCGTTAAGGGGCTCAGGTTCGGGTTTACCATCAAGTGAAGATAAACGATAAGCACCTAATCCGTAAGTATGAGTCACGATGTATGGTCCAAGACAATTAGGAGAAAATTTGCCCAATTTACTTTTTTCTGCTTTGGTTACATGTTGATTTTATTTCAGGATGAGGTCACCAAATTGGAAGGTTTGTTCATGGACACACTTGTCATAGGCACGTTTGATATGTTTTTGGTAAACTTGAAGGTGGTCAAGAGCGTGAAGACACCATTCGTCTAATAACTCAAGTTGTGCTAGACGGTCTTGACGAAAGTCATCATCATTGAGCATGTCATGGAGAGAAATGTGGAGTGATGGAATCTAGACTTTAAGAGGCATAACAACCTTTGTATTGTAGACTAGAGAAAATGGTGTGGCCACAGTGGAAGTATAGATACTAGTGTGGTATGCCCATAGGGAAAAAGGAATGTGCGTATGCCAGTCCTTCCCAGTATTATTAAGCAATTTCATGAGAATTTTATTTAAGGTTTTGTTAGTAGACTCATCTTGGCCATTGGTTTGTGGGTAATAAGGTGATGAGAAACTTAGCTGAATGCTGATGGTGTCACAAAGTTTTCACAATGTTTTGTTTTCAATTGTTTTCCATTGTCAGTGATGAGGTGATGAGGAAAACCAAGTGAAAAATGATGTGATGATTGATAAACTCACATATTTTCTTGGCTTTTGTGGAGATGAGTGGTATGGATTCAACCCATTTTGTATAGTATTCTGTAGCAGTGATGATCCATTGATGGCGCTGGGAAGAATGGGGGTTGATCTCTCTGACAAGATCTAAACCCCATTGAGAGAAGGGCCAAAGGTCACGGGTGACCTGTAAGGTGTGATTGGATGTATGATGAATATTGGCATGCTGTTGGAATTTTACACAACATTTGATGTAGTCTTAACAATCAGAGTTAAGGGTTAGCCAGTAATAGCCTAGGTGAAGACTACACTTAGCAACAGCAAGGCCACTGAAGTGAGCTCTACATATGCCATCATGAACCTCCTTAATGGTATAAGGAATTTTAGAACTCGTGAGGCATCATAAGAGAATACCATCAAAGCCATGCTTATAGAGGAGGCCCCCCATGATTACGTAACGTGATACTTTTTTAAGGAAGGTGTGTTGTCCATTACGAGTGAGATTAGGAGGTAAGATGGAGAGAGAAAGATAGTCGGAGTATTGTTTCTACCAAAGGTCACTTGGGTCTGGGGTAGCAGTTCTGATAGAGTAAACCTCACACAATAAATAAGAAGGTGATTGGAGTTGTTGTATGGTGACAAATATTTTAGAATTGGCAGGCAAAGCAGGTATTTGGGAAGCCAAGCAGGCCATGGTATCTACAAATTTATTGGTTGAACGTGGGATGGTTTGAAGGATGTAACGGTCAAAAGTGGTCAAAATAACATCTACATGATGTTTATATTTTTGAAGTATCTCATTATGGAATTCATATATACCATTGACTTGGTTTACGACCAATTGAGAATCACCAAAGATGTTGATTGATTTGACATTGAGGGCATAGGCGGCTTGGAGACCTAATATGAGTGCTTTGTATTCAAAGATATTGTTTGTGCATTCAAGATCAAGTTTGAAAGACAAAGGCATGGGCTCACCATCAAGTGGAATGAGGATAATACCAGCCCCACCCCCACATTGAAACTTTGAACCATCGAAGAAGAGTATCATTTGGTAAGGGGGTTGATCCAAGGAAAGGGTAGCAATTGAATCTTTTGGAAAGTCAAAATTAGAGGGTTCATCCCTGGAAATAGGTGCATCAGCCAATTGGTCAGCGATAGCTTGACCCTTGATGGAATTTTGATGAATGGATTTGAGGTCAAGATCAGCTAAAATCATAAGCCATCGAGTAGCATGCTGATTTTGATAAGGTTTGGCATACATGAAGTGTAAGGGGTTGGTGTTGGTCAAAACATAGGTCTTGTGGTTGAGTAGGTAATGGTGGAGTTTAAAGGCAATGAAAACTAAGGCTAAGAAAAGTTTCTCCAGATGAGTGTATCGGGTTTTAGAATCCAAAAGAGTATGGCTTATGTAATAAACCGCTTGCTCCCTGGGTTGTTCATCGTGATGAGTGAGCATGGCTCCCAAGGAGTAATCGGTAGCTGAGATGTATAGGTAAAAAGGTTAATCATCCTTAGTTGGAATGAATACGGATGGTTGGAGAAGGTACTATTTGAGGGTCTCAAAATATTTTTGACAGTCATCATCCCATTTAAAGGAGACATCCTTCTTGAGTAGATGATGAAATGGTTGGCACCGATCAAATAATTGTGAAATGAAATGGCGAATAGACTGCAACTTACTTTGCAGGCTACAAAGTTGTCTAAGGTTAGTGGGCAAAGGAATTTCGAGAATAGCCTTGACTTTAGTAGGTTCAACTTCTATACCACGTAGGGAAATGATAAAGCCCAAGAGTTTTCCTGAGAGGACCACGAAGACTCACTTCTTTGGCTGAAGGTGAATGTAATATTTAATGAGGTGATAAAAAATGGTTTTGATGACAATAAGGTGCTTGAAGCAGCACTTAGATTTGGCCAAGATATTTTCCATGTAATCTTCCAGTATATGATGCATGATGTCATGGAAGATGTAAGTCATAGCCTGCTGATATGTGGCACCAGTGTTTTTAAGGCTGAAAGGCATGACTCGATAGTAGAAGGTCCCCTAAGGGGTGATGAACGAGGTTTTGTGTTGATCCTTTGGGGCGAGCAAGATTTGGTTATAACCCGAGAAGCCAGCCATGAGTGATAGCATCTTATGGCCAACAGTAAGGTTAACTAGCTGGTTAATACCGGGTAAGGGAAAGTTGTCTTTTGAGAAGGCTAGGTTGAGGTCATGGAAGTCTGTGTAAATGCGGAGTCCCCCTATCACCTTAGTGATAGGGACAATGTTAGAAATCCAACAAGGATAGTCAATGGGTAAGATGAAGGAAACAAAAAGAAGGCACTGAAGTTCTTCTTTGATGAGAAGGGCATTGCGAGAGTGCATTTTCCTCAGCTTCTGTTTGATGGGTTTGGCATTGAGAATAGTGACAATATTGTGGACCACTATGGGGGGTTCAATACCAGGCATGTCTACATAAGACCAAGTGAAAGCATGGTTATGATCCTTGAGAAAAGAAGTAATGGCTTCCTGTTCAACAACATCTAAATATTAATCGATTTTTAGGATGTGCGGGTTGTCCAGAGTGTGAATGTTGATCTTGATAGTCGATTCATTCAACATGGTTTACATCTCAGAGGGTAACGACCGATGAATATATGAGTCTTCTACACCGAGGTAGGTAAGTATCAATTCATCATCCTGACATTAAATGACGTTAATTAAATGTGTATCATCATCGATCATTTTAGGATACAGGAAGGGAAGAGTGGAGGGGGCCTCGCCATCATGTTGATAAGTTAAAGGCCCAAAGGAAATGGTGTTTATGAAAAAAAAAATTTAGGAGGGATAGATTCTGGATCCATCGACTCCTTCGGTGATGGTGGTGATGAAGGTGGAGCAGGTGAAGAAGGTGGAGAAGGGCTGATGTCCTTGATGAGTTCATTGCGGGCTTGTTTGGTAGGTGGTTCAGGAAAGCTGATACCACTACAGTCATTATGTTTGTGGGTGGTCCATGGAATAATTGTATGGCAGACTTGCTTGTAAAATCCAAAACCAAAACCTTTCCACACACATCGGTGCAAGAAGGTATGGGAAAAATGGTGATTGGTGAGAGATTGGAAGTTAGTGGAAAAGGGGTGGGTTTATGACGCTGGTTCGGGTGTGTAAGTGGTAGTATCAAGTCCCCCATAGGTGAGACTAGTACAGAGATGAAGAGGACCATAAAGGAGGCATTCTCCTATGTGGTAATCATAGCGATGGTGTTGGTGAAGACTTTTGTACTCTTGTGGAGTAAGTAATGTGTTGATACTATATAGGTGGTATTCCCTCAGAGTGAGGCGTTGAAAAATACCTTCCAAGGGATCAGTGGTTGGTATATAGGTAGTTGGGATAGATGATGTGTCAGAGGTTTATGTGGAAGTGGGGTTAGCAAATTGGGATGCTAATGGGTCAGCCGTGGAGGTTGTGGCAGCGGTAGGAATGGAGGAGGTATGTGTGGTATGTGGTGGCAAAGGTGTAGGTGAAGCGGTGGTGGTTGTGGAGGTAGATGCTTTAACGGGTATGAGCACATCATTGGGTCGGTAAATCATGTTGCATGTTTTAAAAGGGGATGGATCAGCTGGAATGGTATAGGTGTTCCCTTCATGTTCAAACTTTACACAACAATGCAAAGTGGAAGGAACACAACCCATGACACAAATCTAGGGTCTGCCAAGCAACAAACTATATTGGAATTCCCCCTCCAAGACGTAGAATAGTTCTGGAACAGTGTGGGGGCCCACACAAATGTGGAGGATGACAATGCCTAATGTGGAGGTGATAGCATTATTGAATGAACACAACATGATAGGGTGTTTATGCATGTAATTATCAGGTATGCGCATTTGAGCGAATACATGGGATGAAATGGCATCAATGCTAGCACCCCCATCAATCATCACACATCGTACCCATAAGTCATCAATGTGGATAGAGATAAAGAGGGATGGGTCCAGGTCATCATTTTGGTATGGCACGATCTCTTCCTCTGAGAATCTAAGGGAGACTACTTGGTGAATAGGGTGGGGTGAAGATGAAGGTGGTAATTTTGTGAGAGAGGCTACATGAGGGGGTGTGATGATGGAGGCTGCAAGTGTAGGCTCATTGGGAAAAACCTCAATAGATTGAAGAACCTCCATGAGAGCTAGATGATGAGATTCCAATGTTTGGATGAGGTCATATAAGGAAATTTTGAGGGGAGACTGGTGTAATTTTTTGAGCATGGTGCAATGTGTGACTCCATTAGAAATGGGGTATGTGGGGCTGCAAATAGTGATTTTAGGCATGGGTGCAGATGGTATTATGGGTATAGGATTGGTCGGTGGGTCAGTCACCTTTTCTTTACCTTTATCCTTCTAAGCATGGGTAGTGACATGTATCATGTTGATATGAGGGGAGTTGGCAAACGAAGAAGGTGTAGGGTGAGTGGTATAACAACACGACGGGAAAAAACCTACCAGAGGAGAAAAACCCTGTGAGGTGAGCTGGGTGTAATGACATTTGGGTGGTGGAATGGCCAGTTCTCTGATGTGAACAATGTTAAATTTCAAATCTTGGAGGTGGTTCGAGGAGTTGGGGGTGGAGGTTGTGGTTGTTGAGTGGACAGTGTGGGAATGTGTGCTGGTGAGGCATGGTCCTTGTCGAGAAGGTCGTCATCATCAAAGTTGGCCTCCAGAGGAAATAACTAGATAAGAACGGTTTTCAAGGCCTTACAGTTCTCCACATCATGCCCTGGCACACGATGATAGGCAAAAATATTAGTGTCATCAAACCCTTTAGGCTTGGGTTTGAGGGGGTCGTAAGGTCTGATTGGCGGTAATGTAATGATAGAAGTCTCAAGGGGGTTGGTTAAAATTTTGGCATAGGACCTTACTAGTGGGTCACAATGGGAAGTGAATGTAGGTTTGGGTGTAGGTGTAGTGGATTTTTGAGGAACAGTCCACATAGGAGGAGGAGTGGGTTGAGCTATGGGTTTGGGTGCTGGAGAGGTCTTGGGTGTTGGTCGTGTTTGTCTAGGTAGGGGTATGGTAGATGAATGAGTAGGAGGGTGTGTGGTTGTTTCAACTATCTTATTGGATGGTAACAGAGTTTTGTTTTTGGGTGGCACCTTCTTAGGTAAAGGTGATTTGGGTTTACAAGGTCTAGAAGGAAAATAAGATGGAGGAAGAGGGCAAGTTACCCACGGGGATAACGGGGGTGCTGTGAAGGTAGATGACGCGGGTCACACATGGGGAGTGAGGGATAGTGACTGAAGTGTAGTGGGTAATGAAGAAACAATTGAGGGTATTGGAGGTATGGGTGGTAAAGATGCTGCAGGTACGGGTGTAAGTCGTATTAGGTGCTTGGGTAGGTTAGAGTTTTGTGAGGAAGGATTGGGTTGCTGTGCTTTTGGTTTACTGACGGGTGGAGGTACCTTGACCACACTAGGAGGTTGAGGTCCTAAGACAGATGGAAGGGGTGAAGGTTAGGCTGGAAAAGCTGGAGTACGAGTTCTATGGGCTTGGTTCTTTGGTTTAGGTGCCAGATTAGGTGTGGTGTTGACTTTGGAGGATGTAGCTAAATCTAGTTTGATAGGTAGATGAGTAAGCCTGGTGGTTGGGGTGACCCCTTAGGTAACGATAGGTTTTGGCGAGGAAGAGGATGTAGGTGTGGGTTTGGGTTTAGATGTAGTTTGGGTTATGGGTAAGGGTGTATGTTGAGTTATGATGGGTGTTGTTGAAGGAATGGTGATAGAGGTGCTCATATCCAGTTCGATTGGTAGAAATATTTTTGGGTAGATAGTGGAAGTATCAGCAAGTGACATCTACATCTACATTGAGACAGGAAGCAAAAGGTGCCCCCGAAGTAGGTCCCTATCCACATGATCTAAGAAATTGGCCAAACTTGACAATAGAAAATTTGAGGGTGTAATTGATGAGGACCTAATGGAAATTCTTGTAAAATGTGTCTTAGAGATGGGGAACTAGATAGCTTCAGCATCCGTGGGTAAGAGAGCTGAAAGTAGGTTTGCAGGGTCTTGGGTAGCTAATGGAGAATGCTCACTGAGAGGTAAGGGTATCTCAACTAGATCTGTGATAGGGTTTGGAGATGATGGGAGCTCCTCTATGGGTGGAGGAGGTAATGGGTGCTCCTCTGCGGGTGGAGGATGTAATGAGTGCTCCTCTGTGGGTGGAGAAGGTAATGGGTGCTCCTCTATGGGTGGAGTAGGTAATGGGTGCTCCTCTGTGGGTGGAGGAGATGATAGGTGTTCCTCCATGGGCTGAAGAAGTACTGTGAATATCAGTTCTCTAAGTGGAGAAGCCAAAGGTGAAATGGTTTTGATGTTAGTGGAAGACTCCTTCATAGGTGATGAAGGAGATGAAAGGTGTTCCTCTATGGGTGGAGGAATAGGTGCAGTGGGTTCCAACGCAGAAGGAGGGTTTTGGGCTAGGATTTCCTCTACGGAAGGAATGTGGGGAAATTTGAAGGTGACAGGTATGTCATTAAAAATAGCGTGAGCCTCGAGGGTATGGGTATCATGATTTGAGGCCTCACCGATTTTATCAGAAGAAGGGGCATGATCAGGAAATGATTTCTTGAAGATGTGTAGGTTTTGGTTGGCAGGTGCGTTAGGATTATCCACGGTTAACTCACCTTTCTCAAGCATTTCTTGGACAATGTTTTTGAAAGTGATGTAATTGCCGTCACTATGACCCTTTACTCGATGATAGTTATAGAAGTCATGTTATTTATACCATGCGGGCATGGGGAGAGCAGCGTCAAAACCACTGTGTGGTTTTATAGGTGGAAGGGTAATGGCTCCGGCTTTGATAAACTTTTCTAAGATAGAGGAATAAGGTTCCCCAATCGAGGTGTATTTCTACTGTTCTTGTTTGAATTGAAAAGTCTGAATGGGTGAGAGATTAGATGAGGGGGTAGCCTGATTTGATGGATGAGCTGGGCTAGCCTTGAGTACCACTGCATTAGTAGTGCCCTTGGCCTTTGAATAATTGTTTTTTGGTGTGGAATAATAAGAGGTATCATTTGAATTGAATGCTGAATTCTTATTGCGTAATTGGATTTTCTTCTCTTCGATGGCTCAAGTTTCTAACTTTCGTGCCATGGTGAATGCTTCGTCAAATGTTCGGAAGGTTTAGACCTATAAGGTCGGTGAGATATGTCTAGCATAAGCCCGTGTGAAAAGCTCAATGAGTTCTATTTGTGGCAGTTGGAAGGTGAGTTGGTTGATTAGGCTACGCCAGTGAGTGACAAAATATGGATAGATTCGTCTTCATATTGACATGTGGAATATAGGTCAGTCATAGTAACATTCTTGACAATATTAATGGAGAAGTGATCCAAGAAGGCTTGGGCTACCTGATTAAATGAAAATATTGAGTGTCTAGGTAACCCACTATACTAATCTAAGTGGACAGGTAACCCTCTAGGTGTCAGGTGGACAAACTTGTGGATTTATTGCCAAGGCTCTGGGAATCTAAGTCCCTCTACTTAACCGGTGTAGTTTCCGTATGTGCATGCGCATGAAAAGGTGGATTTCTGTGGTGGCCTTTCGACTGGGGATCCAACAGGGGCACTCCATTGACCCTGCGGCAAATGTTTTCATATACCTGCAAGAGATGAATTTGCTTGGAATGCGAGAAAGGGAATGAGAAATTTAGAAAAGAGAAAACTAATGCTGCAAGTAGAAAATCAGAGACTTGCATACATCAGTCAGAATTTTAATTACATGCACTTGAATATAGAAGAAAACAAATCTACGTAATAGCTACAAGACTAAATGAAGCTTAATGGACACAAAGTACCAAAAAACTCCTTAATCAAAGAATCTAAAATTCCTTCTTCCTTTATTGAAGCTCAAGCAGAATTTGCACATAGTGTGAGAAGTAGAAGACATTTTTGAGAAGGGGAAAATAGAAGAATTTGGCTATCTCCTTTGTTCTCTCAATACGCTCTTGAGTTTACAACATCAATTACCGACCCTTTGAAATGGGAATGGCTTTACAATTTACAGAATAGAATATGACTCTTCATCTTCCTCATGACCTTTCGAATACCTTAATATGACTTAAGACTATTCATATTCCACTTTAAATATTTAAGTCCCTTTTATAATAGCAAGGCGACTTAATTTACATTATGTTTCTAAAGTCAGTTTTAAGTGACTTAAAGGTATATCAAAAATTACAAACCCCAACAAAGAATTATAAAATTTGAAAGTGAGAGAAATTTTGGGGGAAGAGGAGAGAAAAAGAGAGAGAGAAGAAGAAGAGGATATGTCTCCTGATGAAGTCTGTTGATCCTTGTTGATGGAAAGCTCCAAATGCAGCGAAGTTCTGAATGTCCCATTGTGCCAAAACTTCCCTGTGAGTGTGATTCAATATTTTTAGTAAATGGTCATTTCCATTACTTTATGCTCCGGATAACCATTCTAGCCTTTTGGAGATCTTTAGTGCACACTGCTCTTTCCATAGCCGCTTTTGATAAAGACTCGCCAAAAATAGCAAGCATGTATAGGAAAACTTACTATTTTTAGAAAGTGTGTTTCCAGTGCTCAATTTGTGATGGAACATAATTTTTTAGAATCTTCTTGTCGTTACGATCACACCCTCCAAATTTCACATAGTTTTGCCCACTAGAATGCCTAGAAATAAATTTTGAAAATTTGACCTGGCAGTGGCTTCGGGCACAGAGCTGTCATGGAGGCCATTAATGGAGCTCAAAATTTTTAGGTCTGGTTTTTGTCTCCATTTTCAATGAAAACAACTACATTGCGATAGGTTTTTCATTTGGAACTCATGTGTAAATTTTTAGCTCGTTTCCATTGTCGGAATGATGGGAAATTCGATGAATGTGAGTCGGTGCACAAAGTGAGGGTTTTGTTGGAGAAATGATTCTAGGCACCATTTTACCTCTTGTTTTTTGGATCTTGATCACCTTGAAAAATGAGGAATTCTGCAAAATACGGCATCTTGATTTGACTTGTATCTTGCAAGATATGAGGATTTTTCGATCGGGTGACTTTACGGTTATCTGGCAATCTCCATTTTACTCTTCGTTCTTCGTCATTTCACTCCATTTTTCTATGAGGCCTGAATAATTATATGATTTCATGGTTTTAAAAGTTTATGTGGCCATGGTAGAGCTGGTTTGGAGCAACAAAGGTGGATCGGGTGTCTGGACAATCATGCATGGAGCCATGGCAAGGTGAGGAGTTATGAAGGAGAAATGAGAGGAAGAAAATGGCTAAGTGTTGGATTTAAACTTTCAAAACATGCACATGGAGGGGCTGGGTGAAATTTTATGTCCCTGATGTCCCTAAAATTTATGGATGTGAGGGACATCAATTTCCATGGTGGTCAAGGTGATGCCATGTGTCCCCGATCCAACGGTAGGGAATGCATGCTCCAAATAAGCACTTGGGGGTTGAACGACGGTCATGTGGGTGTCAAAATGACTCCCCATAGGGGATGGGATCATTTTTCAAGGTCTTATGTCCCCCACCTCAGGTGCATAAGTGACATCAAATTCCACGGTGGTCCTAGAGGTGACACGCGGTGCCCGATCCAACGATAGGGAATGCATGCTCCAAATAAGTACCTGGGGGTTGAAACTCGGTCACGTGGGTGTCCAAATGAATCCCCATAGGGGATGGGTGCATTTTTCAAGGTTTTATTTCCCCCACCTTAGGTACATAAGGGACATCAAATTCCACGGTGGTCTTGGAGGTGACACGTGGCGCTTGATCCAACGACAGGAATACATGCTCCAAATAAGCACCTGGGGGTTGAACAACGGTCATGTGGGTGTCCAAATGACTCCCCATAGGGGCTGGGTGAATTTTTAAAGGTATTATGTCCCCCACCTTAGGTGTATAAGGGACATCAAATTCCACGGTGGTCTTGGAGGTGACACGTGGCACCCGATCCCACTGCAGGGAATACATGCTCCAAATAAGCACCTAGGGGTTGAACTGTCAAGTTTGGAGGTCATATGAGGGTCCAAGAGGTCACATGGGGGATGGGAAAATTTTTGAAGGGTTTATGTACCTGACCTTAGGGATGATGGGGACATGAAATCCCGCCAGGATCCTGGTGCTGACACGTGTCCTCTCGAAAAAATGACTGAGTCCTGAACTGCCTTTGAGAGGGTTACTTGGAATGAAGATAACTTGAGCTCCCGGTGGAATTTATTGGTGAAATTTTATATGATCCTGAATGTAAATGGTATTTTAAATCCAATGGTATGGGTCCCATTTCCTGATTTGGTCACATGATCCCTGAAAAATTTGAGTTTTTATGTGGTACTCCACTTGTGCCTAAGAAAAACTTCATGTCCATCATATGTGCCAAGGTGTTGTGAAAAAAATTATTTTTCCATCATGTAGGTATTGGAATCCTCTTTCCGAAGATGTTTTTTTTACTTATAAATCCATCTGGAGCTTCCATAATCTTCTTCTGAATCCCAACAGCTGTTTTAGGCCTGTGTACTACCTAGGCTGGTGAACCCTGTTTTCACTCAGACTGCTCCAAGTCTTTCAGAACTTCCCAAAGCCTTCCAAAATAATTTCGATGATGTTTTAAGATATTCCATTCACCTTTGTGTTGAATTTATCCCTTCTAATTTTCTCCAGGGGGTTGATCCAATCCCAAGAAGGCCGACGATAGCCCTTCCCTGTACTGCCAAAAGATAACATTTTTAATGAACTCCTAAAATCACCTAGGGGGAATGAATGGAATTTCCTAAATCACCTAGGGGACCAATTTTACATCAAATAGGGGATGAAAAAACTAACATATTTGGCTTGGGGTGTCTGGGAATGATAAAACATGAAAATTTCGACATCGAGGTATAGTTATCGTGCTCGGAAATTGTCAATTTCCCTATTGCACATTTTCATGACAACACACCAAAAGAAAAGTTTATTTTAGAGAAAATAGAAAGAAAAGGTAGGTTACCAAGGGAGAAAATTAATGTGTATGCTTTTCAGAAGGGAAACAAACACATAAATTTTCCTAGGAATGAATAAAATGCAAGGAACCCCAGATGGGTCCCACCGAGCGTACAAAAATGTTCACCTAATTCTTAGAGTGCTTCTTTGAAGTATTGACGAAACATATAGGGTAGTGGGCGTAGGAGGAATACCTGTTGAAATGATGGTTGTTGGGTTGTTATGCGCATATGAATTCTAAATCCAAAACTAAATGTGAGAGCTTCCTTTTGGCTAGGAGGAACTACATGTAATGGAAAGCAAGACCACCAAAAAGAATTAAACAATATGTGCAGGGAACTGCCTAGCGTGTGCTAGATCTAGGAAGTGTGATACTTCTTAGACGACTGTCAGTCCACTATTTAAAACAATTTAATGTGGGTAATAAAGTAAATCCTATTGTAATTTGAAATGATTTAGGTATCTCACTTAAAACATAATAGGAAAGATATGATCTAATAGGCTAGTTTAGAATAGGATCCGAAGTTCAAATAACTGGTTCTGGATCTCTGCAAGTCTAACAAAGATCCTAGGTAGATCACGGGTGAATGGGGATGGTGTAGAATTAGGTGGATAGGTTGTTGTTCTGGGTTGTATGGGAAAATACAGAGACCGATGCCAGTTAGGGGTGACTGATGACGGTTGGGTGTAACCGGTGCCAGTTACTGTGGAAAAATGGAAATGCCACAAAATGAATTTTGGGTCTCCTTTGTGATTACACAAAGGACTTTGGTTGGTCGGAATGTGGTATTTGGTAGTTTGGGTGAGATTTGGCGAGGTTTTAATGGGTATATAGAGGGGTGAGTATTGAAGGAGGTCAATATGTGGTTAGGTAAGTAAAGGGTGGTAATATAATGATGAAATGAAATGAACCAGAGAAGTACAATGTTTTATTTACTCACATTTTGTTCTTAGACGCATGTGGGTGGTGAATGGAGGTGCTGGTGAGAGGTTGAAGATTGCTGATGATCACCAAATGATAGAAACCTTCTACATGAGCTGCATGTGTATTCCTTTTTGCTTGATTGACTCAAATCAATGTTGGAGTGAGTGCTAGATGGCTGTGGAAGATAAAAATGCTTGATCTCCTCCTTGCATGCTGTTAGGAATTAGTATTCACATGGTTTATTTATATGGTTAGTTTAATGTGTTATTAATATATTATTGTTATATAACCAATAATATATTATTGGTGTTGAGTTGTGTATTGTTACGGGAGTAACAATCACAACTAAATAGGTTTATTTGTTGTAACACTTTCCTATTTTATAGGAAGTCAGTTTTCCTATGTATATGGCTATTTAATAGCCTGTGTATGTAATTCAAATTGGTCGAATACAATATCAATATTATTATTTTTCTTGTGACAATATTGCTGTCCCAACATTTGGTACCAGAGCAGGTTATTCCTATGAGAGCCAAGAAGATTTAAGAGGCCAAAGAGAATATTCAAAAATCCGTCCAAAAAAATACAGCAAGTAGTGTTCAGTAAAATGATCATATCTTCCTCATAAAATATCGGATTGAGGCGATTCTTTTTGGGTTGAAAAGATGAGAAAAAGGCACACAACTTTGTAGTTTACATCAGGGTCAGATTCAGAATGCAGATATGACAAAATTGATGTCAAACGGACGTTTTTGTGGCTGGAAATGCACATCCGGGAAAAGAAATCCAACACACAGGTTTTTTCTTATTGGTCAATTTTTTAAAATTATTTAGCAAAACTATAGTTTAATATATATATATATTTCTATAGTTTTTGCTTAATAATTGAATTTTGAGGGCAATTCAATTTTATTTTAATTGGACCAATTTACGGGAAATTGTAACCTCAATAACTTTTGCACGGTAACTCAAAATTGAGCGCCGTTTTTTCCAAAAGTGTATATTTTTTATTCCCATCCTAGTGGTTCTAATTTTGGGAGAAAATAAAAAAAATTGAAAATCACCCTCTATTTTGGCCATCTTGTGGACGCATTATCGGTTGTACCCGACGTCCTGAAATAAAAGGTTTCACATTGAGGGGAGAAGCTTAAATAAATACAATGTGGAAACCATGTAGTCTCATGTTCAGATCCGGCTGAGTTAAGCACCCATATGATGGAGGAAGGAGGCATCGGAGGAAGGAGGTCGAACAGCGACCTCTCGTCAGTCACCAACGACGGGGCCGCACAGAATGATTTGGTGGCACAGGTGTGCAGTGTGAGTACTTGTTTTTGAGTTTTGCAGTGTTCCAGTTTCAGCTTGGTGTGATTCTTTTTCAGAGTTCCTGTTTTGTTTGGTATTTGATGGATGTTGGAAAGAAAGTTGTGTTGGAGCACAGATGACTGTCAGTGATCCTCTGACTGACTTGGTCCTCTGACTGTCGTACTTCGTTGGAAGATGGTCAGCTAGGAGAATACGTTCACTAGCATTAGTGACCATGTGCAGCAAGACCTAACTAGCAAGATCCATTCAGGAGTATGTTCTTCGATGCAGTTTGCTTCTCAGTATCTATATGAGTGGAATTTCACATTGTGGGGGGGAATACATACCAATGTTCCATTCCCATTCTGCACCCAAAACAACTTAGTCAAGGAAAGCTTCCAGTGGCAGTGGCGGTTTTCTATGCTGTTCGAGATCGAGTGGCAGCGATCAAAGACAGAGACTACAATTAAGAACATTACGATTCTTATAGGAAGTAATGTGAAATTTTTTCAATATATCTTCTATTCTGCAGTTTTGTGATATGCAAGTTGTGTTTCCTACATAATTCCCTGATGTATAAGCATAGTGATGAACAGTAGCATCAGAGTAAGTCAGTTCATGGATCTTGAAAGGGTTTGTGGGAGGATCCAGAAAACCACACGAGGTGGACAGTTGATGGGACCTGTTCACATCAAGGTTTGTGGTAAGCCTGTTTAAAACCATGGAAGGAGAGAGCCTTTCTTTTGGATCAAGGTCATGAGTCACAGAGTTGGACATGCCACAGGGGTGAGCATACTGCAGAGGAGTGTGTGGATGTTTTTCTACCATGTAAACACTAAGGGGGGGAATGTTAGGAATTAGTATTCACATGGTTTATTTATATGGTTAGTTTAATGTGTTATTAATATATTATTGTTATATAACCAATAATATATTATTGGTGTTGAGTTGTGTATTGTTACGGGAGTAACAATCACAACTAAATAGGTTTATTTGTTGTAACACTTTCCTATTTTATAGGAAGTCAGTTTTCCTATGTATATGGCTATTTAATAGCCTGTGTATGTAATTCAAATTGGTCGAATACAATATCAATATTATTATTTTTCTTGTGACAATATTGCTATCCCAACACATGCATGTTCTCACTAGATTTCGATCTCAGAAGATGTGATATCTCTAAGGGATGTGCTAATGTTTTCCAACCTTTTGCTAACCCTCGAAATATGGTTGTTTTAGGGGTTTAAAGGTGACAGACAGTGGTTCCAGCTTAACCAGTGACGGTTAGGGGTAACCGACGGTGGTTAAGGTGGGATTTCCTAGGTTTACTAAACTAGGGATATCCTCATGATTTTCTTAGATCTCGTGTCGTTAACCTACAGATTAAAATGGGAGCTTCTTGTAAGCATGTGGGAATGTGGTTAGAGAGAATGTAGGCATTGATCTTTAGGGTTTGGGTAGGTCTTAGTTAGTTATGGAAACTTACTAAGAGTAGGTATTAGGGTGAGTTGGCTTGATGAGGTGTCTAGGTGAGGTACATGTGTGGATATTATCTAAATTAAGTTATTTAAATAATAAATATGGTGAGGATAATGAATTAATTAAATTAAATTAATATCAGTGGGGTGAAGGGGGCCATGGCTAAGTTAATGTGATGAAGGGTGTTTATTTTTCGAGGGATCAAAGGCAAGTGTGACCTAATTTTAGTGTCTATAGAGGGATAACATCTCATAACCCATAGTTGTATTGAAAATCATGTCTATGTTAAGAAAAGGAAAATCATCTTTATGACATGCTTTATTAATATCCCTGAAATTTGTGCAGACTCAGATGCCAACTGGTTTCTTTTGTACTGGCACTATGTTTGATATCCATTTTGAATAGTTGATAGGTCTGATAAAACCTACTGCCAATAGCTTCTCTAGTTCTTATTTAACCAAAAGTGCAACACTTGGGTACATATTTCTCATCTTCTTCTTGATAGGTTTGGCATCTGGGTGCACAACAAGGTTATGCACGACTAAGGTTGTGTCCAATCCTGGCATATCTGCATAAGACCACACAAATATATCTACAAATTCTCTTAGCAGTGCCACAAATGTTTTCTTCTCTTGTGCCAAGAGTGAAGCTCTTAGCTTTACTATTTTTTGGATCCTCTTTTGACCCGATGTTGACATCTATGGTCTCCTCCACCAACATTTTATATGTATCTTCCATACGCATAGGATCAGGAGCGAAATTAAGTTTATGTTTCTACATGTGGCCTCAAAAATAGTATCATCTTCACGTGGGTCAACTATCTTTTCCGTTGATGTTTTTTGTTTGTTTGTCCATAAGCACTTCAAATAGGTTTGCACTATGGGACTTGGACTTATTATTCTTGCAAGGCTTTTCTGTAGGAATTTTTCCCTTGCTTATTACCTTTTTTCTTAGATGACCACACAACTCTACTTCTTCCCCAAAGTATGTGCATTCGTCCAAATTAATGAAGAAACCCTTCTTATGGTCACTGATTGGAATGGTGTCCCGAGTACTCATGAATTCTATTATTCCCTCATCTTTTTCAAAGGAATCAAATGGTACGTGACATTGTTGGCCTTAATGAGGTTGGGATATACAAGGGTAATTTGGAAATTGGCTTGGGAATTGGACTGGGAAATGGTAAAGACGAGCGGGATCCAGAAAAAGGTTGGTAGAGGCGAGGTCTTTGTACATGATACAATAATAATCTACATTGTTTTCTAAATGAGGCAAATCATCCTCACGTTTCGAAGAAGTGTCATAAATTTCTGAGGGCGGAGCCCTATGAGGCTTAACGCCAAGGCCATGTTTAATTTTATTTTCGAGGGGGGTTGGGATAGGCTCTAGTCTACCTTGTGCATTTACGTTGCACCCAAATCCATGGTAGCCCATGGCATACATCATTATATGTGCTTTGGTGTACTCTGGAGCTTGGTGACATGCAACTTTTGTTCCTTCAAGGGTCCAACTTGTAGGTGTATCCAACATTTTATCGTCAAATAAAAGGCCACGAGGAACAAATTTTCTCAAAGGGACTAGGATAGTTAGCCCGAGAACTCGTGAATTGGAAAGAAGGCCTACCACGTCTTTTAGGTGATAACGAGAGGTCAGATACCAAAAGGGCCTGTTGAAGATCGAAATCCTCAGTTGGGCCATAAAGTATATCCCTTAACTCCCATAACGCAAGGGAGAAAGTGATGAGGAAGGATCTTTATTATCAGCCTGCAATGTGTCAGGATCAACTTGAGATTTTAGAGCTTCTGTTTGTAATGGTATAACAACATCTACTGAAGGACATTCATATGCTGCTTGAGAAAAACTATGTAGCACTCTACAATGCACAAAATGGCTCAGGATATCCTAGGATGGTGATCATCTACCCCTCATGATACAACTTAATGCATTGATGAAAAGTGGAGGGTACAGCCTGCATGACATGGATGCATGGGCAACCTAAGAGCATGTTATAAGGAAGATCCAGATCAAGGATGTGGAACTTCATGTCGTGATTTTTTGGCCCTAATTCCATAGGTAACACAATGGTACCATCTAATTCATGCTTGACATTATCATAAGTTGTAATTGTGATTATGTGAGAATCCATATCTGCTTTTGTGTGCCCTAGCTGTTTGACTAGCTTCAAGGTACAAATATTTAAACTGACCTGTTATCCACAAGCACTCTTTTAATCTTTCTATGAGTGAAAAATACCTCAATGTACAAGGGTAAATTGTGCGAGTGATTATTAAGTGGGATTTCACTCTGAGTCAAAGGAAATACATTCATTAAGAGAAAGGTTTATGACCATCACTTGGAGGTGTGTAGGATCAACATCCATTGACACTCTTGACCCTTGAAGGGTTTTATAAAGGATATCCTTATGAGAGCTTGATATCTTGAGAAGGTCTAAGATTGAAATCTTAGTTGTGGTTTTCTCAAGTTGATCTACCAAATCATATTGAATTTTCTGAGGTGTAGGTAAAGGAGGTTCTGGGATCACTAGACATGAGTGCATCGTGTTGCCACAATGCAATCATTGCTAATGATCCTGATGGTATTTACCTACTCATTGGAAGAATGGACATATCCTATGAGTGATTAAAAGGGATTATCAGCTGAGGTATATATGTAATTTATAGCTCTATAGTCATCAGATGACTGACCTTGATCTGAATTTTTTTATTCCTTGTTTATTATGATTAGGAAAGGGTTGTTTAAAGATTTCCATTTTTCCATTAGGTCCTTGCCATGATTCAAGCGAGTCCACTTCAATCTTCCCATCCTCAATGAGGTCTTGAATAAAGTGTCTTATTTTCAAACATTTATCTTGTTTTGTGTCCCTTGACACGATAAAAATCAAAATATTCATGATCTCTATACCACCCTGTTTTGGGCACATCATATGCATAAGTCACCTTGGTTGGATATTGAACCATGTTAACTGCACCTAATTGTATAAAAATGGTGGATAATGAGTTTGTAAGGGGAGTTAACACTCGTTTCTGGATTTTGATTGGATTTTGACTAGGCCCTTTAGTAAGTTTTAAAATAGGACCACTTTGAACTGTTTGAACTCATTTAGAGTCGGTGATGCCATCTCCTATGACGTTCTTGTTTTTGTTAAATAACTTAGGGCTTCTTTGTAGGTTTTGACTCTTGTTTGTCCTTTGAAAATGGTTTTATTGTTCCCTTTCATATTAAATCCTTCTCAATTTGGATTCCTTTCTTGCTAACTTCCTCAAAGTTAGTGACACGTAGTGCATTTGTAAGTGGAATGAAATGTCCATATTCAAATTGGGCATGAAGATACTAACCAATTTTTTCTCAGAAACTATGTAAGGGAAGCAACTAGCTAGCCCTCGCCATCGTTGTAAGAAACTAACGAAAGTTTCGTTTATGTATTTGCTTAGCGCTGCATAAATCTAACATGGTTACGCCATTCTCCATATTAAATTACAAATGATGCACAAATTTCTCGGCTAGCGTGGGCTATGTGATTATTGACCCCTTTGGTAAATGAAGGAACCATTCCAATGTTTTTCCTCCTAAACTATGAGGGAACAAACATATGAGGTAATTATCACTAGAGGCTACTTCTTAGAAAACCATGTAAAAATATTTGATGTGATCACGAGGATCACCTTTTCCTTTATATTTATCAAATTTTGGACAATAATTTTTTTTTGGAAATGGTGTTCACAAAATGTCTCTTTCAAAAGGATAAGGGCATAACTCCTCATACTGATACTTTTTGCTATGGCCTACATTACTTTCTTGAAGGGTCGTAAGCATGTTCTTCATTGATTGTAACTCTTGCGTAAATAGTTGTTCTTTTTTAGGAGAAGATGGTCTAAGAACTCAATTTTTCTTGAAGGCTTCATCTTCTCGAGGTTCAGTTTAAAGTTCACTAACCTTAGTCCTAGGTTTCTCTTGATGTGTACCCTTGATTGGGTTCTTACTTACAGAAGAAGCTAAGTTCGTTATTTGTTGGCTAAGGGTTTGTATTTGATTTTGTATAGTGATTTTCTCATTTTGAGGGTCCTCTTCATTTTCATTTTGAGGAGGAGGTAACTCCTCATGGTCACATTTTTTCCTAAGCCTGCAATGGATTTTAAGGGGTGGCGGTCGAGAAACACCATTTTTGTCTTGATGTTTCACCTTCAATGTTGGTACCAGAGGTAGAAGTGTGTCTTCCCTCAATGCTATCATCCATGTTAGTGAGGGGAGGTTCTTTGTGTTTCTTATTCTTTTCTATTAGTATCTTGGCTAGGGGCTTCTCGTTCTTATGGCACTGTGGCACCTTTCTCTAAAACTCATGCAAGCACTCAATCTCTATTTCGAAATAGGAAGTCGTCAAAGTGAGTGACATCCATGTTGTCGATATCTTGGAATGAATCACTCTCGTCTCCGCTATGATCAACTAACCCACCTGTTTCCTTTACTTCGGAGAAGAGGGGACCTAAATTGTGACCCGGAAAAGGATTTAACTCTCATTTCTTGGATTCCATTGTCGTGATATGGACCATTGTGAGTTTTTGTTTACACAAGGTTTTTTCTAGTGTAATCAAGGGTATAACAAACCTAAGTGTAATGTGTAACTATTTGTTTTACAGTCTCAAAGTATGTCAATAAATGGACCAAATAATAATGAATCAATCAAGTCTATGAGTTTGATAACACGTAAGGAAAAATCATGTAATTTTCTAGTAAACCAATCAATCAACAAGAAACTACACCCTATGCTAATTTTTCCAAAGATAGTTTGATGCTATATGATCAAATCAATGTCAATGCTTATGTCAAGTTCAAGATGAACAAGGTGTAAGTATTAGCAAGGGGTTGATGTGATCTCCAATCAAAGGATACTTATGATGAGTTTAGAGACAAGCAAGACCCAAAACCCTAAAACAAATGGAGGTTACATATGTGAGCCACACAAAAATACTACTAGGATACGTTACCCAAGATTTGTGAGAAAACAAGGTATTAGTATTAAAATAATATTGATACAGCACAAACAAAGTAACCAACACTCTTTCAAGATTGGGGTAATATTTGAAATAAAAGCACGTCAAAATTATACTAAGGATTTGCTAAGATGTGGGCAATGTAGCATCACAATATAGACACTTAGATTTCGTTTACTAGAAACGAGATGTAAGTATCGTAATTGTGATGAGGCGATGCGAACAACGTAACACTTCTAAGGAAGATCAATGATGACTCAAGCCTAACTACGATGATAATGCGTCTCAATATGGGTTTGAGACAAAGGGCCTACTAGAACATGAAGACGTACCATTCACACTTTCAACACTTGCATTCTGGCATTGCAACCTAGTCATGCAAGTAGACTACAAAAGTGGTGGACACGATTATTTCTAGCGGTATCCACGCGTGTTGTTCTCTTTTGTCCCAAAATGGACAACAAGATAGCAAAGGTGTAGATCAAGTGGGGTTGAAATATACTTGGTGTCACTTTGGTAGAGTTTCACCTCACCTTAGGGCGAGTGAGAAACTAAGACAAAGTAAGGTTTTTTGTAAATCTCGTGATGAATGACACTTAGTGCAAACTTGAATGGAATCTCTCCTTGTTCAATAAACAAGGTTTTAACTCTGAACAAGTTCTTACTTTGTGAAATCTCTATAGAACACGATTGGCTTGATACGGTAAAGTGGGCTCCAAGACGATATAGCTTCCTATTGGTTCTCTCAACTAGGTGTCACAAAATACCTCTGAGAGCTTGGTTTTCCAAGGAAGTCACACTGACTAAACCTTGGAGTATCCTGGATTTACTTTACCCCCTTGACACAATGAGCATAAAAATGTGTTTAGTTGTGTTTTCACTGGGGTCACAATGGAGATAACTTTGTTTACTCTAAACTCACAAGTGAAAAACTAGTCAAGTAGGTAAGTGAACCACTTCCCATTTCATCCACAAGGTTCCCTCTTATGTGGACTACTTTGGGGTTCCTAGGAGCATCCCATTTTTTTTAGCTTAAGGCTTATGCCAAAGGGAGTTTCTCCTAGTTTAAAGTGGATGGGTTTACCCTTATCCAAACCTACAAATCAAGTGTTTTGAATGTGGTGTGTTTTCTTATCTTTTAGCTTAATGTGGTTTTTTTCTCACACCATTTGACAACCTACAACAAACGTGTTAGCCTTCATTTAGATCCCAATTATTTCGCAAGAGATATGGTCTTTCACACAAACATTAGTAGTTTCAAGACATCATATAAAGAGGATTAAACGATGCTTTTGATTCCTAAGATCAACCTAAGACGCAAAGGAAGAGCATACGCAACATAGTAGCCAACTAATTTAGTAAACAATGACCAAAGCCTATAAACCAAACATACAACTCATTCCTTTTTTTAATCCAAATTAACGTTCATTCCCTTAGAAATTATTTTAATGAAGTGTTTTTCAAAAGAATGAAAGAGGTATTGGATCATTTTTGATTCTCAATATCATCTAGAAGGTGTGAGGGAAGAGCATACATGATCCTAACCTCACAAATGAAAATAAAACTATGAAAAAACTTAATGTAACTCAAAAAGACCGTGTAAATTGGGTTAGAAAATCTAAAGAAACAAATTTTTTTCATTTTAACATAGTGTTCAATTTTATACTACAATGCTTGTGCGCCCTTTAGAATGTATGCATGCAATGTGTGAGCATGCCTAACGTAATGTAACCCCTTCAAAAACACAGTCAATTTTAGCATATGCATGTCCCGAGAGAGGCACCTACGCACCCTTCTTGGCGTATGCATACATATGAGCATATGCACATCTTTGTCAAAAAACAAGATAACATAGAGGGGGTTTTAACATATGCGCATTTCGAGATATGTATGTGCATGCCTTTGCAAGTGTATATGCCCTTCTTGGCGTATGTACGTGTCTAGTAAATTTTAGTATAGAGGGTCAAAAGAAAAGTGAAGTATATGGGTAAGGCAGTGTATGTGTATGCATGCATTTGGGAATGTATGTGTACCCCAACCAAACAAGTGCACATGAGTTTGGATGTATGCGAAACCCCTTCTAACGTTTGCACGTGTACCTAGAACTGTACAAAAAAGGACAAAACTGACTTCTAAAAATGCAAACAGGTCAGAAATTTTCTATTTAAATCAATTTCTAACAGAAACCCATTAACTTTTCATGCAAAAGGAATATTTTAACACATATAAGGTTAGAAAAATCTATTCAATCCTCAAAATGCATGGAAATGGTTAGAAAAAATGATGTAAATCACAAATATTGAAATCAACTTCTATGGACTATGGAGTAAGTCCCACCGGGCATGCCAAATGTGTTCATGTATAAATTAGGAAAGCTATAAAACTTGAAACTAAACACCTAAGAGTTTCAAATCTTTAAACTAATCTAACAAGAACCATCAAGATAAGAGATTAGGGAGGCTAATTTCTTTAACATGCATATAACTTTGAAAACAAATCAAACTAACATGCCTAAATCAATCTCTACTCTTTGAATGCTAACTTTGAAATGAACCTAAGAAGATCCTTAGCAATCAGTTTTGATTGTTGGTATGATCTCAAGGTTTGAGAATGGATTCTTACTAATAATGGCTTCAAGACCATATGGTTCTCTTAAGATTACTCAAGCTTGAGTGAATGGATGCACTATCAAGATATTAGCTCAATATAAATGCATAAATTCTCAAGATCCTAATTGCCTATAGTTTATGCTAGAGGAGGAAAAGTGTTCTAAGAAATGATGAGGAGGAGGGTTCTATTTATAGGTTTCCCATTCCAAGAATGGTATGATTTTGGTGCATGTGGGACAAAAGGTAAGTCCAAAAAGAACTTTTAGCAAGTCAAAGAAATTTTTGACTAGGATTAGAAGCTAATTAATATTTTAATATTAATTAAGAATCCAAATTAGGCTTAGGAATCTTTCTATGGAAGCATCTGGAGGATGTTTTCATAGATTTTGAAAGTTCTGGAAGCAGGAGTTAGCCAATAATAAGGTTTATTGGTCAAATGCATGGTAAAAGGATTAATTAATATATAATAGTTAATTACAAGGAGTTGAGGGGAAAATGGGCCTAATTGACGAAGTGTTGTCAATTTACGGGGAATAGAATAGTTAGTGCAATGTTAGTAATAAAATTTATTTGATCAAATTATAGGTGTCTACACCTTGCATCAACTGTCCTGTCCCCTTGGGATAGTAGGGACAAAAAAATGTGCCCCATACCTATCACTTTCGCAGGTCCTCTATGTGACCCAATTTCATCCCTAGGAGAATTTCAGGTGTTTTTTCTCTCTCCTCTTTCAACCAATCTTCGATTAGCACTTGTCAAGCTAAGAAGAGGGTGAATTTTAGTACACCAATTGTCTTGTCCCCTTGAGATAGTTGGGACAAAAAAATGTTTCCATGTCAAAGATGATAAAAAACCAAGATTTTGGAAAAAATTCTAACTATCGCGCTTCTTCCATTCACATGCGTGCAAGAAAAGTGTTATTGTAAGAAAGTATAAAATTCATTACAACTCACTGACCCTACACATTTATTCTAGAACTCCATGAAGGATACTGAAAAAATTCCATTTAACCTACAAATTCTTCATACACCATGTAAAATTTCCCTCAAAGCATCTGTGGTTGCTAGAATGAAGATTTTTCATTGTCGATGAGCAAAGAGGTTGATCGTACCAAGGTTTGAGATGATTTTTATTATGTAAAGAATCTTTGTAATATCCGAAGCTCATTGAATCCATTAATTTATACCATGGAGCCTTTAGACCTAAAACCCTCACCAACAAAATTTCTTTTTTTGATTTCTATGCATTATGGTGGGCAAAACATAGTAAAATCATGATGAAGAGCCAAATCTAAAAATAATGTCTCCGTTGCAAACATAGGTCATTTTTGTCACTTACTAAGAATAACATATGTAAGCTCCCCAAAAATAGTAAGCTCCCCGAATTGCAAGTTTGCATCACCTATAATAGTCATAAATGATGCAAAATGGAAGGCATGACAAAATTGACAATTTTCCCAAAATAACAGGTTTGGGAAAAATCAACATGCTAAAAATACAAAGTTGATAAAAAATAAAAATGCATCATCAACGAAAAATGATGGAGTGTGCCATAAGGTTCAAAAGGTATGATTTTAGAAAAATAGGTGATATATCCCAAAATAGGAGGTCTTGGTCTTACCTGTTAAAAATGGAAAGTCTTCATTTGAGTGCAGAAAGTTGCAGATGGCTCCATTTTCACTCACATTTACACTTTTTAAGCTATTCAAAAGGTGCTAAGGTGATATCATAGCTCAAATAGATAAATTAAACTTCCATAGGTGTCTTTGAAATCATCTTCTTGATCTTCATTGTGGTAAGTCGATGAGCTAGGTGAGCTAGTTATAGACACAAAATCATGCACTTGGGTACATTTCCAGGTCCTAAGAACATACTTGCATTCATATGATTCCTAAGTGAGAAAACTAGTAATTGATTTCTATCTTTGGCCTCTTTTATTTCTTTCTTGATTTCTCTTTAATATTGTACACCCTACAGCCCAGTCTGAACTTCATTTCTTTATCTTTCACAACTTTGGACACCAGCACCCAGGCGATCTCATCCTCTCTAGGCACCATGACCTATTTATATATTACTCACTCTTTTTGGGCTTCTTTTATATTTTATACATCTTATTTTCTTACGGGCCAGCGATCCAGTTGTCAATTAAAAAATTCAACCAAGGGAATCATATAAATACAAAGCTATGTGACTTAAATAAAACACTAAGCTCTAATCCTATATTATCATCACCTAAGGTTACATCCAAAAGGAATCTAAGAGCATCAAAGGCATCCATCTAGCTTTCATTTAAGGGGAAAGGGACTGCATTTTATGCATTAATGCATAGGAGGGGAAGTTCATTTTTCCATTCACATATCTATTTATATTGGTACATCTAGCTATCACCCGCTATTATGTACACTTCCACAAGGGATTCCTAGGGAATGATTCTTTCACACACTCATAAGAACTACATGGAGTATGAGATGTAGTGTAATTCTTGGTTGTAAGTTCACTCAGTTGGCTGACCGTCGGGGTCAATATGACTCCCCATATTGCTTATTTTATTTTTTGGATTTGATGTAGTTTGAGGGTTTTACAGGTCATCTTCTCTTTGCAAGTTACATGTGACTTCTGCAATCAAGGTGCGACATACAAGAGACCAAAAATGAATATTAGCGACCACCTTGTGACACCAAAACATTCAGATTCTAAGCTCCTGTGTAGTCACATGCACCCAACATAGGTCTTTGGTGCCTAGGTCCCCTCACCCCAATATTGGTTCCTTGGTCTGGCCTTATTCGACAACTCCAAGATTTTATAGAGGTAATTACGATAGTTTACCCTTCATGTTTATCTGTTTCTCCAATCTACATAGTCTCGACATCAAGCATAAATTAGCTAATTCCTCTTCCCTCTCTCTTACACTTAGGGTTTCATACTTCTTTAGCTTATTTATCATGTCATCTATATTATATTAGTAGCTTAGTATTTATTTATCATATGTGACTCTTAAATTAGGGTTTTAAAAATTTCATATTTGTTAAATCATTTGGTGAACTCATCGCTTGAACCTAACCTTGCTTGTAGGTATTTTTTCATATTTTTATCATGTCTCAATCTTATCAACCCTTTATTGAAGCCCACCTTTAAGAGCTCAATGATCATCTTACAGAACATCCGCAAGATCTTGATCTACTCTTGTTCACTACTTGTGAGGAATCCACAAATATAGCTGAGCTTATTGTTCCTACTTTTACTACCACTTCTATTCCTATTACTACTCAACCTCCTAATTCCACCCTTCCACCTATTTCTAGTGTTCCCATATCTATTCCTAATCCCACCAACCACTTCACTCCACCTTTTATTTCTCACATGTGGTAAGTCTCTTCCACTAGAACTAAGGACCTAACATCTCTCTATACAGATCTTGAAGTTAAAATCTGAAAACTTCAACAAGCTACTTCTCATGCATCTCCATCTCTTGACTCCGCTTTTCTCCTTCACACTCCTTTTGCACCTGCCATTTCCACTTATCCAATTCCTCTAAATTTTTTCATCCCTAAGTTTCCCACCTTCAACTACCATGACAACCCTCAAGATAATCATAGATATTTTCACGTGGCATGTCTCAATTATGTAGATGATCATACTTTACTAGCAAATCTCTTTCCTAGAAGTCTCTAATATAATGTTATGTGTTGGTTCTACGATCTACTTGGTCATTCAGTAACATCATTTACACATCCATCCGATGCATTTTTTGCTTATTTTTCAATCAATATCAGTTCTAATATATCCTATGTTCAACTTGCACAAATTAAACAACAATCTAATGGGCATCTAATAGACTATGTTTTACAATATAAGAATAACCTAGATAGAATGACCAATGTGATTGCTAACTCAGAACTTCAAGATCTATTTGTCCAAAATATCTTACCACCTGTATAAGAGAGTGTCATCTTTGATACATCTCCTTTATTTGATCAATTATGTCATACTCTTAAATTACATGAAGGCAAACTTATCTCTATGGGAGAACTCAAGTATCATGATCACCCTTCATCGTCTTCTAACTAGTTTCAAAGAAAATTAACTTTCAAGCCATCACCTAAACCTACTGAAGGAAAACCTACTGTTAACATTGTCTCTACTCCTAAAAATATTCAATGCCATCCGCCAAAGCGTACATTCATAAAATTTCTTTGTGCTCTACATATTATATTACCACAACTTATTGAGAGCAATATTATTATGCTTACTCAAATTAATATGGACCCATCTCTCCCTAAAGGATATAATTATAATGAAAATAATAGATGTGACTATCATCAATGAATTGGAAATTCTACCGATCTACGTTTCAAACTCTAACATCTCATTCAAGTTCTTTTTAACAAAAATGCAATCGAGCTCCCTGAGCCTGTAAAATCCATGCCAATCAATGAAAACAAAAATCTCAAAATCTTTGATGATCATCTTCCTAAGCATAATAAACAAGCTGTTAATTCTTCTATTAATCATATGTATCACATTGAACCCCCTCATTTATTGGGGAACCTTGATTTTCTAGTTAATCATACTGATGCATCTCCACCACTCATCACATTCTCTCATCATGATTATCATACTATATTTTCTTCTAATACATTACATATTAATTATTCTATTAGACCTCACACTATCAATAACACAAATATCGAATCACTGAATCATATTGGTGCATGCACTATTGCATTCATGGTTGCTATCACTTATCCACTAGATCAAATTTCATATCCAATTCCAAAATCTTATGGATTCATCATGCTTTTGGTTATAGTTTGGCATCTGACCATTATTGTTCCCTTCGTTGTGGCACCTTCAATCAAATTTTGTGACATGATCTTAGGTCGTCCTTGGCTCTATGCCACTAAGGCTATATTTTCCATGACCCATTTGTGTCTCAAATTAATTCACAAAATCAAGTTGTCACTATCCAAGATATTATGTCATACATAATTTGGCCTCAAATTCCTCTTTAGGTTTCCATTGCACTCACTAGAGCATCTCGGTCCCTAGGACCTCTCAAATCTAAGGCACATTTTACACCTAGCTTTCTTATTCATACATGACATATTCATTCTCATTATTCCACAAGTCTACTTCATCTTCTTAAGTCCACTACTCGGGAAGCCCCATCACATATGAGTTCACCACATTGTTCACCTCCTCAGTCTCCTTCACATATATTCTTATCCCTCCTAGGTCTACTTCATATAGGTGCCCATCACCTCCTCGGTCTCCTTCAAATAGTTCATAACCTCCTAGGCTTCCGTCACATGTACTTCATTAGTCTCATACATAGCTGATCTCAGAGCATGGTCACACACCTTTATCTCCTCAGGAATCGGGTGGAGGACCCTTTCCCTTCACTTTCATTAGCTAGCTTACTTATCATCATGTACTTAGGGGCATCAAGCTTACTTTCCCCTAACATTCTCAGGTGTCTCTCATTTATAATCATACGCTTCATGCTTCACATTTAGTCTTTCTCATTCATCTTACACAACTTGTATCGTCATCTCCCTATGATGTACTAGTGTGATAAGGTTCACACTTGATTGTTGAGGGCACACTATATCCATAAACCTCACACACTACACATTTCATGTTCAACTCTTCATGATACATCTTTCTAGCACATCATATTATCCTATTCTACAATCTACACTTTACGCTTCATGGATCTATCTTTGTAGCACACAATTTCAAACCATTTCCTGATGATGCACTCTTGTTCTATGATTCATTATTGATTGTTGAGAGGTCTTATATAAATGAAAATCATCTCATCCTCATCTACATTAACTTGGGGGGGCATGCTTCTCCTATCACATTTCACATTGCATACCATTCCATCTCACTCATTCACAACATATTGCATAACTTGGTTGCATCTATTCTTGATTTATTTTTCTTACATGTACACTTTGTTTCCATGCTAGAAGAATAATTTGTATGTCATTATATTTATCATATAAATAAGCACATTCACATGTTCTTTAGTTGTGAATGGAGACTTTCTAATAATCTTTACATGCAACAATGATGCCTGGCACTATACCTCTTACCAGCCCCACCGAGGCTGTTGGGCATCTACTTTCTTACACACTACAAGTACTATTGTTTCATTTTATACTACTTCCTATTCTTACTAGTACACTACTTTCCATTGATCTATACACACTTTAACACAATCTTTATATTTCTAACATGCTAACGGGTACTTCTTGTGCAACATTTTCTTTGCAGGAACTATTTACCACCATGGTTGTCTGATACTTTTCTTGATATTATTTTCCATTATATTCTATTGTATGCCATTAATTGTGGGCTATGCCTTATGTATTGTTTGATCATTTCTTATATGATTTTGGCTGATTCGACCCTATTTGTCTTGTGCCATTATGAGCGATGTCCCATGTTTGAAACCTACTTTTCGCAGTCTACTTTGTCTGCACTATTTCCTGTTTACATTATCTTATATAAAATGCTTATCACTTTTTCTACTAACACATATTTCTAGCCATATTGTTTTCATGTGCCTTGGTTTCTACCGTGCACATTCCCTCCCCTGTAGGGTATCAATTTCAAATCAGTTTTAGGTCCTCTCTTTGGGTTGTATTCTCCTAACAACGTCACATGCACCCCACACAATGGGGGAATAAATTGGGTGAATCAATCACACCATACAATATCTCAGAGCTTCAGTATAGGACTACACAATACAAGAACAAAACTGTCTAAAGTTCTAAAAATGGCCCAAAATATGACTTGGGTCCTCAGTTCAACACATACACCAACACCCAGATGTAGATACTAGTGCCTGGGCACTCCTGACCTTTCTTAGGAGCCTATGACTAGGGAGAAGTTACAATTACTTTCTCATATAAAAAAAATAGAAGTTAATAGAGAAATTTTATAGGATCAGGTGCTAGCCTCAGAATACATAGTGCATGAAATCACCTACTATCTCTTTTTTATTTAGCACAGAACAAAACGAAAATAAAATTGTGACATACCATATATAGTGGTTCTTATTTGGAAAGCAGTCATGGAAGGAGAGTAAGATAATACCTCTCTCCCCAACACTCTTCTATCGTGGCGTGAGATCTCCCCAAAAAATCACACTTGGCATGCGATCGCTCAAAAAACTCATTCTTAGTGTGAGATCACCCAAAAAACTTGTTCTTGGTGTGAGATCACCCAAAAAACTCACACTTGACATGAGATCACTGTTATCTAAATAACTCTCCTAGTTATCTGGATAACTTATGTTTTCATTCTGACTTTGGTGTTTCACATTTCAGGTTGTGCACACTCAAGATTGTTCTTTTGACACCTTGGCATAGTTATAGTTCCTCTGTGTTCCCTTGCACACCTTCCTACTCCCTTTTACGTTCTTCTATCTCCTTCCATTTTCCCTTGTGCACCTTCCTCCTAAACACCCGCTTTCTCTCCTGTCCCGTCATGTACTCCTTGCTCACACCTCTATAGACTTACCTTCCAATCAACTAAGTCCATGGTATTCCTATTATGCACTTACATAGACTCAATTCCTTCACACACACTATTTTGTTTCTTCCTCCCCCCCCACACACCTCCCATCTATTTCCCTTTCACGCGATTGCTTCTCACTCCTGCACCTTGCACCTTCTTCCATGCCAGCCATTGTGCCATGTCATCTTATGTTAGACTTGAGTGTGCTACACGTAACTTATCAAAGTGCATTAATAGGGTGTAGACAAACAACCAGTGCATGACACGTGACAGAAAAGATAAAACATATGAACAATTGGATATCATTTCAGCCAACCCACACACGCCACATGTCTTGCGTGTGCCGATGGCTTTGACATCTTCTGACAGTCATATCTTTTGCTACAAAGCTTAGATTAGCATGCGCTTGGACTTGTCTGAGGACTACTAACACAAACTACATGTTGGAATTTTCAAATTCAAATATAGGTGGGGTTTGTTAGGTGAAAAATAGGGAAACATCTCTCAACTCATCAATGCACACATCCAATCAACCTCAACCACTAGATTTCATCAGATCTTGCCTTCTTCCTTATTTCACACGCCAAACAAACATGAAGAAGTGCATCTGACAACCTTACAGGTATTTATCACTGGTTATTAGTGGTTGAAGATTTGAATATGAGTTTCCATCCCTTTCTCCTTCTCTTCTCTCCTTCTTCTTCTATAAATAGTAGAGTTATATGCTTTGTAAAAACATATCTCCTTGTTATAACAACACCATGCCAAAATGGTGGCTAAATTCCCATGGTTCTCAGACCTTGGTGTGGTCTCTGTAAAGTATTCTTGCCTCCTGTTGTGAATGTAAATGATTGTGCATCCCTTCAACAATAAAATCGTGTTTTGTGGAACTCTTGTCTTCCCTCTTTCATTTTCATTACATCTTGCCTCTCTTTTTGTGTTTTTTGGCATGTTGTGCCTAATCTTGTGCTTGCATTCCCCATGTTCATGTGTTGCATGTGCCAAAAGGCCGAGCCCATGTGTTGATCTGTGGTGCGTGCCGTACACCTTCTTCTACCGCACCCAGTCTATTTTTGTCACTTCTTGTGGATAGAGATAAACCCTTTCCTTCTGGTGCTATCACCTTCCTTAGCTTAGGATTTCCCCTTTCTACACATCCTTCTATCCCTGGTCCCTTGGCATGTTTAGTCTAGGATTTTCTTTCAGCACTAGGAGTAGCAGTAGCGTTAGAGGTAGGTAGAGGAACCGGCCTTCTCTGGAGATCCACCCCAAGTGTGTAAGGTCCCACAACTTGGGGGAAGTTAAATTTTTGTCTCAAACACCTCAGCCCTTTCTGAGATCTTAGACACGGGTGCACATTTGAGAAACCAACAATCACCCAAAAAACTCTCCCTTATACAACAGTTCAAGACATTTTATATCTTTTTCACTCTTCATGGATCAGATGCACACTTTCCTTTTTACACATTCTCACACACTTTTACAAACTTATGCAGAAATTTTCATATACACATATTTGAATACTTATTTTATCTTATTTTGCAAGCCTGTCCTTAATACACAACAAGAAGAATCCCTACATCAAGCATAAAAAAGGTACAACATGGTACAAATCATACTAATTCGAAAATGGTTTTTACCTCCTGAGTATAGTTTTTAAATTTTATTCAAATACTTACAAAATTCTAATTTCAAATTGATCAAGAGTTTGATGAGTTCACTTTTTGGGTGTTTTCAAACCCACTATTTTTCAAATTTATCTTATTGATCAATTTTCCTTTTTAAATAAACTTTTGTGATTCAATTGGAAATATTACAAAACCATTAAAATATGCTCACAAGATGTTTATAGATGCATATCATTCTAATTTATAATCCAAAATTGACTTGTCCATTCATTTTTGTTTGTTATGGATAATTGGTCCAAAAATTCAACTCAAACTGAATTTGAATTAATTGCCTTGCTTATTAAATTATTCATTCCCTTAAACTAAAATTGAAATAATATTATAAAAATTAATTAAAAATCATCAAGAACCCACAAAATTGATAATGGAGTTCACCCAGATGGGCTACATCTCCAGATTCACTTAATTGTGAATTGATCTATTTATTATTAATTGAAGTACAATTTTACCTTAAATATTGACCAATAGATCACTTTCACCTATAAAAGGAGTTGATTCAGATTGGAAAACTTTGCAATTTGATAGAAACACGTTCCCAAATCCATTCGTGGCTCTGCAATATCTCCACAATGCATTCTCTATGTAAATGAGATTAAAAAACCCTACAATAGGAAAATTATTACACTTCATGGAAAAAGAATGACATCATTAGAATCATCTCAAAATTTAGAACAATTTTCCAGTTTAAATCAAGACTTGATTCAGCCTCTAAGTGCCTCAAAATCACTATTTTCTACAAACTGCTCTATTATGTCCTGTCCACAGTCACAAACCAAATCTTGCTTGAGTATTGGTGAGCTCGAATTATACCTCACTGAGACCTCGTATTTCAATGATGAGATGGGTCTTTTGGAGCTTGCAGGTCTTGGGTTTGAGCCTTTTCCTCCTTTACCGACGGTCTATTTGGCTATAGTGGGTAAAATCCCACATTGTTCATGCGGGAGGTGGTTGGGATGTTTAATAGGTGAACATGCCTATTGTTTCATGGCTACATATATGCCTTTAATGGTTTTGATGCCATGTATAAGTGGCTGGTTAGTTTATTGGAATGACCAATGCTGGGCCGAGTCATTGTGCCATGTAGTGACAAGTTGAATTTGGCCATACTGTGAGTATGTTGATTCATTGGTGGTATAGATAAGTCAGTCTAACCATCGAGTTATATGGTCTTGCATGGAGGTTTGATCTGTTGACCTATAGGTGATCCAACCGAGCCATAAGAATATAGGGCGAAGCTATGTGGGGAGTTAAACCCAGCACATATGCTGTAGATATAACTGAAAAATGGGGAGTTGATCACCCTGCTGAGTTGTTAAGTAGCTTGAGTTGTGAGGAGCTATGTGGAGACATGACTAGTTAGCCCCAATATAATTCGATGCATATACCCAATGTATTACAATTATAAAACCTTGCACTAATAATCCCACATGTAGGATGTATAAACATAAAATGGCATATATACAAAACCATTACAATGGTGATATGTATATTGGAGGCCGAGGAACCCCTCTGCAAAAAGAGTGTGTTGACCCTGGTTGAGGGTCCCCAACCAAAAAATAGAGGGGCCCACCTTTCTGCAATCGAGTGTTGAAGACCAGTGTTAGAAACCAATTTTTTTACGTCATTCCATTGTGCCACTTTTCACAATATGATTTTTCCACTTGGCGGGTGTGTACACATCCAAGTCAAAAGACATATGCACACTCTTATTTTTGTCAGTTGCATGAAATTTTCAGCAAGACCATATCTTGCACATACGAGATCCATTTTTTGATTTCTTTCTATCAACGGAAATATATTAAGACACTCTTCAGTGTTGCAATGGTTTAGGGATATTTATGGATCATTTGCACTCAGAATATACTCTGGGTCACTCCTCCCCAATAAGACCCTTTTGGTCCCCAAAAGTCAACTTACCCAACTGAACTGTTAAGAGGTTCTCTGATTATCAAAAACATATAGAACTCAATTTATATCATGATAAGATTTAAAAATTTCAATATATATATCCATTAAAAATTAACATAACTCATGGCCAATACTACAACCGATATAACAACTAATGGCATACTCATTTATTGTACATTGATCCTGCACTACTGTCAAATATGCAAAATGTAATTTGCATCATAGTTTGTTAGTGCAATAATTGTACAACCTATTTGTTACCATGTTTGACAATTAAAAATACTAAATCCTAAATTAACAGACTTATAAAAGGTGCAAAAATTATGCATGACTACAAAGAGTTTGAATAATTGTTATAATTACAAACAATGCCTACTTGATACATTTGCACAATTGAAACAAAAACATACTTTGATTACGTGATTTCTCAAAATATAAATTCTAATCAACTGACCATGCCCCATAAGAAACATCTGTACATGTTGTTATCAAGTTCACAAAAATGAAGTTTTCTAAAACCCATAAACCAGAGAAATTATCCAAGTATGATAAACCTGTCACCTAGATTTCCCCTTTAGGTTACTTCATCAAAATTAAAGCTAAAAATACATGGGAAATATTTCCTTTTTTACAAATTAATAGGAATACTGAAAATGAAATGCAACTTTTTCCCTTGACTAAATTCTACTAATTCTTGGAAAAATCTCAATTAGTGGAAGACTGATACATTTTACATTCTTAATGCTATTTAATTGAGCAAGCTAGATTGGTTATAGTCGTAGTTGATTAATATTTATACAAAAAAATAAAAACCTAAGATGGATTTTCAAATCCGCGTAGTGAAAAACATAACCACATAACAAAGAAAAATACGTGGAAGGAAGACAATACCCGTGTAATAAAGAAAATCCCGCATAAAGAAGAAAAACATCCGCAAAACAAAGGCAATAGAGTAAAATCTGTGAAACACTAAAGAAACCCATGGAAGGAGGAAGAAAAACCGTGAAATAAACCAAATACTAAATAAATTCGGGTCCGAATGGTTTACAAAGATAAAAGGCAAAGAAAAGGGTCAATAATTCATTGACAACAATTTTAAAAGTCTGACACCGTGAAATAAGATGTGTGGAACCTTTTCATTAGTTCACATTTCATAGAATCCAATAAATGCTTATCAAGGGTTTGCCACTACAAAATATGTATATACGTGGCTCTTTACTATTTGTTCACACTTCATAGTACATGATAATTGACAAAAGAACAATTAATAAAATGACAGACTGTATAAGAAGTCGTATACACGTATAACTTAATCGATGGTTTGCTTTTCACATACTGACAAAATTCTTACCAAGAAAACAATATGTGAAGGAAAACTTGGAAAAATTATATTGGTTCGCATTCTAACAACCTGACAAGAGACTGACACCACAAAACCGGTGGCTGAATCTCATTGGTTCAGGTTTTGCATTTGTCAGAAGACAAATTACTAAAGTCTAGATTTGCGAAGAACGTTGAGTATTATCATTGGTTCACACTTCACAAATCTAAGAAAATACCAAAAAATTCCTGACATTTCAAAGTTAAATGGCATTATCTCATTGGATTAAAACTTTGTAATAGTCAGTAAGTCTGATAAGACAATAACACAGAAACTTCTTTGATTGGCTAAAGCTTTGAAAAGGCATAAAAGAACCTAGAAAAATATAACAACACTAAATGACGCATGGATATTTTTGATTAGCTAAGACTTTACAAAGTTACCAAGACTCTGACCTTGCGAAGCACACATAGAATAATTTAATTGGCTAGAACTTCACAATTTTGTATATTGCACTCTGTCGAGGTAGATTTATAACATAGAATTAACTACAGTTAAGGGGACTTTTGGGTCCAAGACATAAAATACAACAATATAATTGAGAAGAGATAGAAACACAGCAGACACGACTATAAAATACAAAAGATAGATAATTTAGCTTAAAACACCATTAAAATTGCAAGATTACTTCAAACACGATTAATAACATTAATACAATCTTGTTCCATATCAATTTAAATAGGATTTTCATTAAAAATAGACACAAATATCTAAAATTACGTATTTTATTGACTTATTTATATAATTCATCATTCTTATTAATATAAGTATGTATTTTTTATAAATATACATAGCCATATATGCAGAATTCATTTCCTTACACATTTTTAACAACATAAATAGAAGAATTAATCTTCCTTTTATTAGCTTTTGATGTTTACAGAGCTTTTATAGAAACTTATAGAAATTTCATAGAGAGAATATTTATCTAAGAAAATTCACAAGAATTCTTGTACCAAATTCCAATCAGACTCAGGAAACATACACCAGACTATGGCCACACTTGAGAGGAATGTGTTATACACACCGTGTATGTTCACCTTGCCCTGGCTAGGACCATCCAAGGTTTTACTTTGTACCCCTGGTTAGGACATCGTTGGTGCCCCTCTCTCCCCACCACCTGCCTGTACCTAGTCAGCCTTGGAATTTACTTCCACAGACTCAATTCATAAGATTATTCAGACTCTTTGTCAATATTCTTTCTTAGAAACACAATTACAATTTCTTGTTTTAGAATCACAATGATTCAAACAATAATATCCATCCTTTTAGTTTGACATGTCTTTTATAGTTTTTCATTGGTAGTTAATAACCATAATGTTGATTGTTCACACCTTTTTATAAATACATTAAACATATTTAATCAAAATGTCGTGACATTCTTTGCATCAATATCTATTTACAATGTATTTTAATTAATTCAAACTTGATCTTTAATAATCCACAAGTATTTAATTATTTTTAAGCCTCGGGGATTTAGTCACATAACATTTCTCCCCTCCTTGAATCAGTGACTGCCCTCAGTAGTGCCAAGTCTATGCTGAAAATCACAAAAAACACAAGTCATTAGCTAAACAAATTAGGATATTGCTCTTTCAGGAAATCTTTTCTTTCCCAAGTAGCACTTTCCACATCACAAAAATTCCATTTTACTTTAACCTCTTTAATTTCTCTATTTCTAATGTTGTTATTCCTTCTTTCCAAAATCATTTTAGGTTCAATTTTGAATTCACATGTAGGCTCAATAACTATATTTTTCCAATCAATAACATGATTATCATCATACACATATATCTTTAACAAGCTTACATGAAATACATTATGAATTCTAGAAAATTCAGGAGGTAAAGCTAATCTATAAGTTATATTTCTTATTATTTCTAGAATTTCAAAAGGTCCACAAAAACTAACTTAGCATATTTTCCTAACTTTAAAGAACTCTTCTTTGGTTTTACTCTAAGAAATACTTGATCACCTACTTTAAATTCTGTAACAGTTCTTTCAGAATCAGCTCAAATGCTTATATCTATCTTGGGAAGCTTTCATGTTCTATTTGGCTTTGTTATGATTTCTTCAATTTCCTTTAAGTTATCATTGGCATACCGAGATCTATGTTTAGGATTTGACCATGAAATAAGAGTAGTACAATTCCTACCATACACAACTTCAAAAGGTGTCATTTTGGTTGTAGTATGATATCCTTGATTATAAGAAAATTCAATCAAATGCAAATATTGTTCCCAATTTCTAGGTTTCTCACCTGTATACATCCTAAGAATATCTTCTAAGATTCTATTTATTCTTTCAGTTTGACCATTTGACTTAGGATGATAAGAATTACTAAATCTCAAAGACTCAAGTCTCCAACAATTCATCAAACAAGGATCTCCAGAAAGAAGAAGTAAATCTAGGATCTCTATCAGTTACTAAATCTTTAGGAAGACCATGCAAATGAAATATTTCTTTAGAAAAAAAATGAGCTATATCAGAAGAAGAGGTTTTGATCTTGGTTGGTAGAAAATGAGCCATTTTTGTCAATCTATCAACCAAAAAAAGAATAACATCATGTCCATTCTTGGTCTTAGGTAAACCAGTAATAAAGTCCATACTAACTGACTCCCATTTCCAATTAGGAATAGACAAAAGGTGCAATTGCTCAGGTTTACTACATTGTTCAGTTTTGACCTTTTGACAAGTCAGAAACTATTGCACAAACTTCCTAATGTCTTGTTTCATCCTAGGCCAAAAATAATTCCTTTTAACTGATAGGTAAGTCTTTTGAAATCCAAGATGTCTGGTAATAGGAATGTCATGATAATCTCTCAAAATTTGATGTTTCAAACTAGGAAGACTAGGAATACACACTATACATTTATAGTACAACAATCCATTCACACCAAGCAAATAAGAAATAAGCCTATCTTTTAAATGTACATTTGATGTTCCATTTTCAAACCAGAATATAATTCAACAAAATAACTATCTTTAGGAAATGCATCTCTTATTTCTTGATCAAATTGACTTATTTCTAAAGACAAAGAATTTGCAAACATTATTTTCCTACTTAAATCATCTACAGCCAAATTTTCTTTACTATGAACATATTGTATTTCAAAATAATATTGACTTAGAAATTATAACCATCTTCTTTGTCTCATATTTAACAAATGCTGAATAAAAATATACTGCAGACCTCTATGATCTAGTTTTTAAGCCAAATTTCGACCAAGCGAATAATGTCTCCAAATTTTCAAGGCATGAATTATCCCTAACAACTCCAAATCATGAGTAGGATAATTTCTTTTAGCAGGAAACAATTTTCTAGACCCAAAACATACAACTCTACCATCTTGCATTAATAAACAACCAATACCAAAACCACACACATCCATAGCTACAATGAAAGTCTTAGAAAATACAGGAATATATAACATTAGTGCAGTGGTTAAAGCTTCCTTCAATTTATTAAAGGAAATTTCACATTCCTCAGACCAATGATAGGAGTTATTCTTCTTTGTCAAGTATGTGAGAGGAGTGGCTATTTTAGAATAGTTTTTAATAAATCTTCTATAAAAACAAGATAAACCAAGCAAACTTATAATTTCTTGTACATCTTTGGGTATATCCCAATCTTGTACTGTTTTTACTTGAGAAGGATATGGTGCAATTCCTTTTTCAGAGATAATGTGACCTAGATAGTAGACTTTAGTTTTAAAAAATTCACATTTACTTAGTTTACCATACAACTGATATTTTCTTAAAGTTTCAAGCACTAGCCTAACATGATTTTCATGTTCTTCTTCATTTTTAGAATAGATCAAGATATCATCTAAGAATATAATTACAAATACATCCAAGAAAAGGTCTAAAAACATCATGCATCAAAGTCATGAAAGTAGCTGGAGCATTTTTTAATCCAAAAGGCATAACCACAAACTCATAATGACCATATCTAGTTCTAAAAGCAATATTTGTAATATCAACATTTTTATTCTAATCTGATGGTATCCAGAATGTAAATCAATCTTAGAAAAACATCTAGCACCATTCAATTTATCTAACAAGTCATCAATTCTAGGAAAAGGATATTTATTCTTAATAGTTAGTTTATTTAATTGTCTATAATCAATACATAACCTCAAAGTACCATCTTTCTTTTTAACAAATAGCACTGGTGCACCTCAAGGAGAAACACTAGGTCTAATTTTTCCTTTCTTTAATAATTCAGTCAATTGTATCTTAAGCTCAGCTAATTCAGGTATAGACTATCTATAAGGTGCTTTTGACACTCTTTCAGCCCCAGGAATAAGATCAATAACATGTTCTATAGATCTTCTAGGTGGAAATTCTTTAACGTTAGAAGGAAAAACATCCATAAATTCTTAGACTACTGGACAAACATCTATATCTACTTTAATTTTATCATTTTGAGTAATTACAACACAGAAAACTTTACATTTTTCTTTAAGACTTATTTTAAGTTGAACAACAGAAATAGTTTTCAAAGTTAATTGTCTTTTTGTTCCTTGCAAAATATGAGTATTTGCATATTGGTCTTGGATACAAACTTTTTTATTTTCACAGTTAATGAGAGCATGGTTCTTTTCTAACCAGGTCATTCCTAAAATAACATCATATTGACCTAAGTTAAGCACATGAAAAGATTCACTAGATACAATATTATCAATTTGAAAATCTATGTCTTCAACTAAAGCTCCCATTTTCTTGATTATCCTTCCATCAGCCATTTCTACAGCTACTGGTTCAATTTTTTTGGAAAAAAAATTCAATTTTTCAACTAAGTTAGGAGATATAAAACTATGACTACTACCAGAATCAATCAAGAAAACAAGGGTTGTATTATTAATAAATCCTTTTACTTCAATTAAAGATACTTGTTTATGCACTGTACATGTATCAACAACATCATAAAATTTCATATTCTGATTGCCTTCTTTTGGCTTATCATCAATTTTTGTATTTTTTGTTTTGATCCCAACCTTTTATTTTCTTAGGAAAACCCCTAGCATAGTGGTTATCTCCACAATTCTAACATTTAACTTCTTCAGGTTTTGTATTAACATACTCTTGTTTCTTTTTTGATTTCTGATTCGAGTATTTTTGCACTTTACAGTCTCACTAAATGGTCTTTTCTTGTCCTTAAAAATGAAAATTAGAGTTATTTTTCTTATAGAATTATTTATTTTATTGAACTAAAGTCTTGTATTTCTCAAATTGTTCTGTACTTTGAGCATCCTCATTTACTGAAGTTGGTTTACCACACCAAACATTAGCTTTATATTCTTCCCTTAGACCATTGATGAATCTAACAACTCTATCTATCCTAGAAATAAAAGGCACAAATATGTTTAAGTTTTCAAAGGCTTGCTTATACTCATTTACAATTTTAAGACATTGTTTTAGATCAAAGAATTCATTTTGTCTTTGTTGCAAGAAATGTTCAGAATAGATATTTCTTTTTAAACAACTTCTTAAATTTTCTCTAGGAGACTTTATGGGCTTTAAGTTTCTCAGACCTTAATGTGTCTTCCCACCAGTTAAGGGCAACATTTTTCAATTGATATGAAGCTATTTGAGTTCTTATTAGCTTATTAGTCTTTTGTAATTCAAAATATCTTTCTAAGCTTGATAGCCAAGTTTCAGCCTGTTCCATTGTCCTACTTCTCTGACATATTCAGGAAATTTAATTTTCTTAGCAAAGTTTTGCATGTCTTTAGAATTCTTACTTGAACTAGCTTGATTACTATCAGATGAATCAGAAGAACTAGAAGAATCAGAAGATTCATTTAATTTATCATGAACATAATCATCATCAGATGAAGAGTGCTTTCTTTTTCTTAATTTCTTTCAGAGTTATTATATTTCTTTTCTAATTTAGTGCTTTTATCTTATTTATTAGACTTGTCGACTTTATCAATCATAGGTTCTGTAAATTGGATTTTTAATGTTTATAATTTCTCAAAAAGATAATTTACTTCCTTACCCAATTTTGGTTTTTTTCAATCCTATTCATTGTAATCTATGCCATTCTGTGAGTCTACTCCATTCAAAAAATTTTCCACCATTCTGTGCATATACAAAATTTTAACTTTGTGAGAAATCAACACAATCTATTACTTTTAAGCATTTTTTTTACTTTCCTTTCCTTCCTTCAACAACTTAATGTATTTTAATGAGGATAATTAGCTCTGATACCAAATGAAATGTAATTTTTTACCTCGACTAAATTCTACTAATTTTGGCAAAATCTCAATTAGTGGAAGACTGTTACATTTTTAAATTTTGAATGCTATTTAATTGAACAATCTAGATTGGTTGCAGTCAATAGTATACATTAATATTTAATAAAAATATATAAACCTAAGATGAATTTTCAAATTTGTGGAGTGAAAAACAAAACCATATAACAAATAAAAATTTGCGGAAGGAAAACAATACCCTTGTAACAAAGAAAATCCCGCATAAAGAAGGAAAACATTTGCAGAACAAAGGAAATAGAGTAAAAGCTACGAAACACTAAAGAAAACCATAAAAGGAGGAAGCTTGTGAAATAAACCAAATACTAAATAAATTCAGGTTTGAACGGTTTGTGAAGACAAAAGGAAAAGAAAGGTGTCAATAATTCATTAGAAATGGTTACAAAAGTCTGACACTACAAAATAAGACGTGTGGAACCTTTTCATTAGTTTACATTTTTATAACCCAATAAATGTTTATCAAAGGTATGCCATTGTGAAGTCCATATATACGTGGCTCTTTACTATTCATTCACACTTCGCAGTGTAAGATAACTAACAAAAGAACAATTAATAACATGATAAATTATTTAAGAATTTGTATACACGTGTAGCTTAATCGATGGTTCAATTTTTGCATATTGACAAGATTCTTACCAAGAAAACAATATGTGAAGGAAAACATGGAAAAATTCTATTCGATCACATTCTGAAAAAATGAAAAGAGACTAACACCATGAAATCAATGGCTAAACCTCCCTGGTTTGGGTTTCACATTTGTCAAAAGATAAATTACTAAAGTCTAGATTGACGAAGAACGTGGAATGCTATCATTGGTTTTTACTTCACAACACTCAGAAAATACCAACAAAGGCCTAGCATTGTGAAGTTAAATGGTGTTATCTCATTGGCTAAAACCTTTGCAATAGTCAATAAGTCTGATAAGACAATAACACATGAACTTATCTGATTGGCTAAATCTTTGCAAAGGCATAAAATAATCTAGCAAACTTTGAAAAAAATGAATGACATTTGGATATTTTTTACTAGCTAAGACTTCACAAAGGCACCAAGACTCTAATCCCGCAAAGCACACACGAAACAATTTAATTGGCTCAAACTTTGCAATTTTGTATATTGCATTATGTCGAGGTGAATTTAGAACTTAGAATTAACTACATTTAAGGGGACTTTCGGGTCCAAGACATAAAATACAGTAATATGACCACAAAGAGACAAAAACATAATAGACATGACTATAAAATACAAAAGATAGATAATTTAGCTTGAAACACCATTAAAATTGCAAGATTACTTCAAACACAATCACTAACATTAATACAATCTTGTTCCATATCAATTTAAATAGGATTTTCATTAAAAATAGACACAGATATCTAAAATTATGTATTTTATTGACTTATTTATATAATTCATCATTCTTATTAATACAAGCATGTATTTTTTATAAATATACATAGCCACATATGTAGAATTCATTTTTTGCACGTTTTTAACAACATAAACAAAAGAATTAATCTTCCTTTTATTATCTCTTGATGTTTACAGAGCTTTAACAAAAACTTATAGAGATTTTATAGATAGAATAATTATTTAAGACAATTCACAGGAATTCTTGTACCAAATTACAATCCAGACTCAAGAAAAAGACACCAAACTATGGCCACACTTGAGAGGAATTTACTATACACCCCATGTATGTTCACCTTTCCCTGGTCAGGAAAATCCAAGGTTGTACTATGTACCCTGGTTAGGACACTTACTGGTTCCCCTCTCTCTGCCCACCACCTACTTGTTCAGCCTTGGAATTTACTTCCACATAAGATTCATAAGATTAGCCTCTTTGTCAATATTCTTTCTTAGAATCACAATTACAATTTCTTGTCTTAGAACCACAATGATTAAAACTAACATCCCTCCTTTTAGTTTGACATGCCTTTTATAGTTTTTTATTGACAGTTAATAACCATCACGTTGGTTGTTCACACCTTTTCATAAATACATTAAACATATTTAATCAAAAGCTCATGACATTCATTACATCAATAGTTATTTACAATGTATTTTGCTTAATTCAAAATTGATCTTTAATAATCCACAAGTCTTTAATTCTTTTTAAGCCTTGGAGATTTAGTCACATAACAAAAAACGCTTTTCAAATTTGCATGTTAACAAACAATTATTGCTATGCAAACATAAAAATAAGGAATTGTTTACCCACCATTTTAATCATATTTTCTTTTTTAGGTGGTGGAATTTCTTCAGTTTTTACTTGAGCAGCTGCAGGGGTCATATTTATAATTGTTGGTTTTTCATTGCTTTCCTTCTTAATAAGTTTCCAATATTTTCTAGGATGCTACTATCATTTATCACTTTCATGATCTTGTTTGTTACAACGATTACAAAATTTCTTGTCCATATTTTTTAGGAAACTTACCTAAACTACGTTTCTTTGAGCTATGTTTAGGAGAGTGGTCTCTCACAATATTTTCCAACAAATATTTTTGTTTCCTACATTTGGCTATGTTATCTCATTTTTGTGATTTCAGCTAAAATTGAGATAACCATAGAATTTTTTTGACAAAATCTCCTAAAAATGCCCTTTAAAGGAGATTTTCGGGTTTTTAGGTTTCCATTGCATAGAAACATATCCTTTGCATGCTTCATGTCAATTGTTTCCCAAAACCCAAAACCTGAAATGCATCGTGTCTCATGTTTCCCAAAACTTGAAACCTGAAATGCATCATGTCTCATGTTTCCTGAAACCTGAAACCCGAAATGCATCATGTCTCATGTTTCCTGAAACCTGAAACTTGAAATGAATCATGTCTCATGTTTCCCGAAACCTAAAACCCAAAATGAAGTAAATGCATCATGTCTCATGTTTCCTGAAACCTGAAACCCAAAATGAAGCAAATCCTTTGTTATGGGTTTTCGTACGCTCCAAGCATGATGACATGTCATTAATATCCAATTGTCTGGCAATTGGTACATGCGTCAAGTGAGGTGTAATTAATGTTTCATGTCATTTCCATCCAAAAATTGACATGTCTTTTTCATTTTTGTTTCGTCACATAGGAAGTAAATTTTGACTTGGTCTCCTATATGAGAGTCAAACAAAATAGGATTCTTGTTAAAATGACTATTTTCTAGGATTTATCCTATTTTCTCTCTGCTCTTTCTATTATAAATAGGAGAGGTTTGTGCATTCCAAAGGAGGAGAGATTTTTGATCAAGAGCTATTGGGAAGAAGAAGAAAAACTTTGTATTTTCTTTTAAATCATTGAGGAATAGAAACAAGTGTTATTTTTGCAAACATTGTGTTGTGGGATTCATCTATCTTAGGAGATTGTTCTTACGTCCAAGATCTTAAGCTATTATTTTTTTAGTGTTCTTGATTATTTTAATCACTCCAAACATTACACTCATTATCTACAACTCATATAAGTATTTCTTGATATGCGTTTGCTTGAAAGAAAATACATTCCTCTTATTCTCTTCTCACTCTGTTTCTTCCTTAATAGTTTCCTTTCTAACACATTCTATTTCTGAAACTACAATATCTTCATTTCATGTTGATATAGATTCTAGGATTGTATCCCAACCCCAATGGTTAGAATAGTGTGAATATTGTACATATTATTTCTTCTGTGTTTTAGATTAGTAATAAACAAGCAGTCTCACCTGTCTTTGAGGAGGGATTTAATCCCATGTACTGTGGTTAAACCTCAAATTTTGGTTTGAAAAAATATGCAACCAACAATTATTGGTGACTCTACTGGGGAATACGAGTTGATAAGACTAAGCTTATCCTATTGGTATCTGGTGACTCCGTATTTGCCTTATTTTCAAAAATATCTATTTTCCAGTTCAAGCAGGTCAAAAAGATATTCACTTGGTCAAGCCAAGCTAGGGGTGAAACTGATCCATTCTTTGATTTTCTTCAGCAACACAATTTCAGACTTTCACCCACCATTGTTGCATCTAGCCGAGTGAGAAGTGTTTCACCTATCCAAATAACTTAGGTTCTTTTAGAACAAGATGTTTCTGCAACCTACCATGAATTATTCTTTTCCAATACTTGGATTCTTGTACGCACTTCATTTAGAAGAATGGTAGCACAACCTATGCCTTGGGGTGTGGCTATTGGTCCTCTTTCCCTAACTCCGCCATTGCATGATCTACCACATGGATCACGTAAGGATATTCCTAAGTTCAACGGTGATGGGAAGTAGCACACTGATGAACACATCGCTTCATTCTTTGTCACATGTGGCATTCTTGGAGTTTCACATGAAGACGTATATGTTTGACTCTTCATTGAGACATTGCATGGTGTAATAGTAGAATGGTTATACCATCTTCCGAATGCATGCATTACCAACTGGACTACCATGCAGTCTGTATTCAAAGTAAGGTTCAAACTGGCTGAAGAATCTCATGCCTTGTTAGCACATCTTACACACATAAAGAAGGATTCTTACGAACCCATGTGGGATTTCATAGCCAAATTCAACAAGATGATTCGTAAGATCCCAGAGTTAGTCATTCCCACTCTTGAAAATCAAAAGTGTTTCTTCATCAATGCCCAGCCCCCTGATGTTCTTGTTGAGAATATCTGTTATCCCCGATTTGGCAACTGCTCAAGCTACAACCACTGAAATAGAAGATGATCTTATTTTGGATGGAAAGATTAGAAGAGAATCATCTAATCCTAAAAATCAGAGTTCTTCTTAGAGTACTACTGATCATGTGATTCAAAAGATGGCCAATGACTTGATTGCTTTAAAGAAGCAAATGTCTTAACAAGCAACCAACATTTCTTAGTGAGATATTCCTAGATGGAATTTCAACAATGCCAATAGTGTTCCTGCAAGAGATAGGAATCATTTGATCGCTGCTCCCACCAGGCTAGCCATTGAAGCTCATCTTGTTAATGCAACAGTTGAAATAATTGAGGAGGGTGAAGAACCTGAAGATCAAGATTCTCATGAAGATTTTGAAGCTTGAAGATATGCTGATGAGTCTTTTGACGATTCAGCTGTCGATTCCAGCATTGGGTACTTAGAATATGAGGAAGATGAATGTGAGTAGGATGGTCAGTCATTTGTAGTCTTCACTCAATCTCAATCTTAGAACCCTAGAAACCTGGTTAAAGGCTCTAAGGAGAAAAGTAAAGAAGCTCCTGTGTTTATGCCTAAAAGAGGGTCTCCCATCTCAGCAAAAACTGAAAAGGAGACAACCTAAAAGGTAACTTCATCTTCTATCTCTCTTTCTCCTGCCCCCAAGGCTAGTACCCTGACTCAGACTAGTGTAACCAAAACTGAGCCCACCATCATTCCCTCATATACCACTTTCGACATTATCAATCATGCGAAGAAAACCAAAATCCGAATGTCGGAAGCCAAATACTTTTAGTCAAATCCTAAGCAATTTGAGAAACTTTCCAAATTCATTAGAAGCAAGGTTGATATTCCTTCATCTTCAAAAGGCATTTTTTCTAGCCTCACTCAGCCTTTACCTCAGAGTAATATGACCTCTGCTGCCTCTTCAGGAAAGATTGAACTGTTTTATCTGTCCTTACTTGTAAATGGTTTTAAACTTAGCAATTGCATAATTGACTCAGGAGCCTCTAATAATGTAATGCACACAAAAGTAGCTCATGCCCTTGGACTCACCTTGACTAAATCTTATGGGTGGTGTTACTCCATGGAAACTAAACAAGTCCCCTTGATTGGCCAAAACAAGAATGCACAATTTTCATTTGTTGCCTTCCCTAAAAAGAAAGTGAAAATGACTATCCTGGTTTCTGATATCCCAGCTACTTATGGTATTCTTTGAGGAAGAGGTATTTGAAAAGATGTTAGAGGAGAAATCAACATGGATTTGACCAAAGCTAAAATTCTAGTAAATGGAATTCCTCGTGTCCTTCACCCCGAAGCACAAGCCAAGTACCTGGTCACTAAATCAAATGATCCTAAGGCTCAAATTATCTTTGAAGATGCAGTCTTGGGTAATTATTTCATGACATCTGAGGTGCCCTCTTTAAAAGTCAAAGAAGAAGACCCCAACACTGTTTGGACCCTTGAGTTTGACGGGAGCTGTTCAACTACTGGTTCAGGTGCTGGCGTAGTTCTTATATCTCCAGATTTCAAGATTTTTCCTTTTGCTTTCAAGTTGCACTTTGATAATACTAATAACATAGCTGAATATGAAGCCTTGTTATTAGGATTAGAAATGGCAAGACAAAAGGAATCTAAAATCTTAAAGTGTAGGGAGATGCTGAGTTGATCATGAATCAAGTAAGGGGGACCTATCAAGTAAAAAATGATCGCCTAAGACATTACAGGAATAAGGTTTGGGAGAGCATAGAATGATTTGATTCTTTTTCCATTAAGGCAGTCTAAAGAGACTACAATGATAAAGCTGATTATTTGGCTGTATCTGCATCTCTTTTCCTTCCTCACCCAAAGTTCAAACAAGACACGTATACTATTGAGATCATGTATCTTCCAAGTGTTCCAAATAATTTAGCACATTGGCAAGTGTTTAATGATGATCAATAGGTATTATCTTTTCTTGAGAAAGCTGATAATTTTAGTGAGCTTTATTTTGAAGGATCAGAATCAACTTTCTGTGAGTCCGTCTCAAATTAATATCAAGAAATTGATGGTGAATTCATCTAGCTTAAAGGCAATAAGATTTTGAAGGGATTAGTTTCTCTAGAAGGACTGTTCGACAAGCATGACCGTTTAATTCAAGATAAAAGGAAAGCTAAAGGTGCTTCCTCATCAGAGATAGATCAAGTTAACCTGGGCTCCACTGATCAACCATGGATGGTAAACATTGGGAAATGCTATTCTCTGAAGGAAAAAGAAATATTTATTTCACTCCTGAAGAGATATATAAACGTCTTGGCATGGTCCTATGCGGACCTGAAATATTTCAAGCCCAAGGATGTACAACATAGCATTCCTTTAAATCCTGAAGTTAAACCCTACAAGAAGAAGCAAAGGCATTACAACCCAAAGATCTCAGGGACTATCCTTGTAGAAATTTAGAAGATGTTAGATGCAAGGATTATCTTTCCAATCCATCATTCCACCTGGGTTGCTAATATTGTCCCGGTTAGAAAGAAGAACGGTGAAATCCAGAGTTGTATTGACTTCTGGAACCTCAATCAATCTTCATTGAAAGATAATTATCCATTTCCCATCATGGACCAAGTATTACAAACTGACACTGGATCAAAAATGTTATCCATGCTTGATGGATTTTCAGGGTATAATTAGGTTGAGGTGGCTGCTGAAGATCAACATAAAATGACATTCACCACCCCATGGGGAACCTTTGCCTACAGGAGGATGCATTTTGGTTTGATCAACGCTGGAGCCACATTTCAAAGAGCTATGGAATTGGCTTTCATATATTTAATGGGCAAGGTCATAGTGGTGTATTTGGATGACTTGACGATCTTCTCTAAAAATTGAAGTGATCATTATGATCATCTAGAACAGGTACTCTTAAGGTGCAGGCGTCATGGGATTTTGTTAAATCCTAAAAATTCCATGTTCAGAGTAACAGAAGGAAATTTTTTGGGTCATATTATGACTAAAGAAGGAACCAAGATCAACCCAGAGAGGGTTAAGGCCATCCAAAGCCTTACCCTACCCACAAGAGAAACTGGGGTGCACTCCTTTTTCGGGAAGGTCAATTTCCTAAGAAGATTTTTACCTGACTTTACCGATAAAACCAAGGATATCCTTGTGATGATGAAAGGTAAAACTCCATTTTGATGGAGCACTGAAGGGAAGCTTGCATTTGAAGAAGTTAAAAGGGCAATTGCCCACGCTCCCATCCTGGTATGCCTAGATTTCAAAAAATATTTCATCATGTATAGCTATGCTTCCGCACATACAATATCCACCATCTTAATGCAGGAGAAGGAAGAAGGAATTAAAGATCCCATCACTTTCATGAGCTTCCCATTAAAGTAACATGAATTGAAGATGTCAAAAATTGAAAAACATTCTTATGCGATGGTGAGAGTAGTGAAGCATTTCAGGTATTATGTGTTGAGTTCTCACACTCTCGTTCTTGTTCCTGATACCGCAATTAAATCCATCTTGACTCAACAGGAGTTGGGTAGTCAATGGGGTAATTGGATAGCCAAAGTCCAGGAGTATGACTTGGAAATCAGACCTACCAAGTTAGTACAAGGAAGAGGCATGTGCCAATTGATCACAAAAAACAATGCTGAGACAGAATGTGAAGAAACTAAAGATACTTCTTCAAAATTGCCCATGGCACTTTTTATAAGCACAACAGATGAATGGTACATGGATATTTATTTCTTTTTAACTTATGGTGAATGCCATCTGCATTTAAGCCAAAAAGAAAAGAGGACATTTAGGTTAAGGTCTACAAGATACATTCTGTGCGATAATGGTATATACAAGAAGGGTATTGATGGTGTATTCCTGCGCTGTGTTGATAAGTCTCAGCAAGTAAGGTTGCTAGAGTCCTTCCACAATATAGCATGCAAAGGAAATTTCTCTTCCTCTATAATGGCTTACAAGATCTTATAGGCTAGGTACTATTATCCTACTCTCTTTCGAGATTCAACTAAATGGGTAGCCAAGTATGAAGCTTGTCAACATTTCGTTGGTCATCCTAAGCTGGTAGCTCTTCCCTTGAAACCTGTGGTGATTGAAGAAACTTTTTTTCAATGGGGGATTGATTTCATTGGAGTGTTGAATCTTGCCTCTAGTGCTAGTCATAATTATGTTCTCACTACCATAGACTATTTCACCAAGTGGGTGGAAGATGCACCAATCAAGCAAGCCACCTCCGAAGCTGTGTGTAACTTTCTCAAGGAGAATATAATTGTTAGATTCAGTGTGCCTCACAAGATCGTTGCTGACAACGATTCCAATTTCTCATCCCATGAGTTGATAGAATTTTGTTATGGCTTTGGGATCACATTGGCTCATTCATCCGATTATTACCCCCAAGGCAATGGTCAAGTTGAATCAAGCAACAAGAACTTGGTGACCATAATCAGAAAGTTGGTCAATGAGAATTAGAGGACATGGCACAAAGTATTGTATGATGCATTATGGGTAGATCAGATTACTCCTAAGCGAGCTATTGGAATGTCCCCATTCCAAGTGTTGTATGGGGTTGATGCTGAGATTCCTATCTCTGTAGAATTTCCAGCCTTAGAGTTAGCGAAAGCAATTGAAGATGAGACTTTTCAAGATTCCATTGAGAAAAGGATAAGGTACCTAGCCAGGCTAGAAGAAGAAAGGAGCAAGGTGGTGGATCACATTGTAGATCATCAAAGCAAAGTTAAAAAGATATTTGACAAAAAATCAAAGCAACGTGATTTCTAGGTTGGAGATCTAGTACTTCTCTGGGACAAGAGAAGAGAGCAGAAAGGGATGCATGACAAGTTTGACTCCTTATGGAAAGGTCCTTTCAAAATACATCAGCTGGATGGTGAAAATAGCTTTTATCTATTGTATCTGGATGGAGAGTTGTTCCCTTTACCTTTCAGTGGTCAACATCTAAAGTTGTTCCATTAGTAATGTAAGATGTTCTCTTGCACTGTATCATAATTTATTTTCTGTTGTGTGTTTTCTTCTTCAGACTCCATAGCCCAATGAATAAAGATTTTTGATATATGAGTTCTCTTCCTTTGATGTCTCAAAGAAAGTCCCCAACTGAAGCCAACTATTATCTCGTTTTTTGTGATTTTAGCTAAAATTGAGATAACCATAGAATTTTTTGAAAAAATATCCTAAAAATGACCTTTGAAGGAGATTTTTAGGTTTTCAGGTTTCCATTGCATGGAAACATATCCTTTGCATGCTTCATGTCAATTGTTTCCCAAAACCTGAAACCTAATTACAAGCCAGTGTATCGGGTTTTCAGAACTTAGAAGCATTGGAGCATACCTTGCAAAATGCATGCTCCATATCGCATGTTTCCCGAAACCCGAAACGCATCATGTCTCATGTTTCCCAAAACCTGAAACCTGAAACGCATCATGTCTCATGTTTCCTGAAACTTGAAACCTAAAATGCATCATGTCTCATGTTTCCCAAAACCTGAAACCTGAAATGAAGTAAATGCATCATTTCTCATGTTTCTTAAAACCTAAAACCTGAAATGCATCATGTCTCATGTTTCCCGAAACCTGAAACCTAAAATGAATTAAATGCATCATGTCTCATGTTTCCTGAAACCCAAAACTTGAAATGCGTCATGTCTCAGGTTTCTCAAAATCTAAAACCTGAAATGCATCATGTCTCATGTTTCCTAAAACCCGAAACCCAAAATGCATCATGTCTCATGTTTCTTGAAACCTCAAATGCATCATGTATCATGTTTCCAAAAACCCAAAACCTGAAATGCATCATGTCTCATGTTTCCCAAAACCCGAAACCCGAAATGCATCATGTCTCATGTTTCCTGAAACCTGAAACCCAAAATGAAGCAAATCCTTTGTTATGGGTTTTTAGATGCTCCAAGCATGATGACATGTCATTAATGTCTAGTTGTCTGGCAGTTGGCACATGCATCAAGTGAGGTGTAATTAATGTTTCATGTCATTTGCATCCAGAGATTGACATGTCTTTTTCATTTTTGTTTCGTCACATAGGAAGTAAATTTTGACTTGGTCTCCCGCATGAGAGTCAAGCAAAATAGGATTCTTGTTAAAATGACTATTTTTTAGGATTTATCCTATTTTTTGTCTACTCTTTCTATTATAAATAGGAGAGATTTTTGATCAAGAGCTATTGGGAAGAAAAAGAAAAACTTTGTATTTTCTTTTAATTCATTGAGGAATAGAAACAGGTGTTAGTTTTGAAAAATTTGTGTTGTGGGATTCACCTATCTTAGGAGATTGTTCTTACGTCCAAGATCTTAAGCTATTATTTGTTTAGTGTTCTTGATTATTTTAATCACTCCAAACATTACACTCATTATCTAAAATTCGTATAAGTATTTCTTGATCTGTGTTTGCTTCAAAGAAAATACATTCCTCTTATTCTCTTCTCACTCTGTTTCTTCTTTAATAGTTTCCTTAATAACAAATTCTATTTCTGAAACTGTAATATCTTTATTTCATGTTGATAGTGTTGGTATCAAGATTTAATCTCCTTCACAACTTGAACAACATCATGAATTTGCACAAGACACTCAAGGATAGATAGATGTTTTGTATGTCATTTGTAGCTGGGGAAGCACACCTATCTGCTTGTTTGCATTCAAGAATTGAGGGAGTGGATAGCACCTTCAAGAGGGTTTTGATCTAACCCTCACTATTTTAGGTTGTGCCTATCAACCAAGGCAAGAGAACCTATATTGCAGCCCCTATATGGTAAGGAGATGGAGATATCCTTGTGTTTTACATATGATATGGAAGAGGCTTTGTGAAAACATGATCAAGTATCCATTATCCAAACTCAAAGGAGTTGTCACTACTAAATGATGGAAATGTTCTCAAAACAAAGCTAGAGCTGCTAAAGACATGATAAAACCCTGATCAACTTTGTGCATTTTAGTGAAAGGATTGAATTCTTTTGTGGACACACAATGCAAATGTAGGGGTATTGTAGGTAGGATGAGTTAGTTTAAAATGAAATTCTGATGAGAGATGTTGGGACAAGAGTAGTTAGAAGTCATCACCTTCTTTGGGAAACTTTGCAAATGAATTACAACACCTAAACAACAGAGATGTTTCAATGAATTTGAAGTGCTCTTTCAACCAGGATGTGTGCACACATGGATGCCCAAATCTGCACTATTCCATACAAACTTTGATAACCTGCCACAAAGGCTTGAAGCAAAATATCAATGAAGCATTTAGAAACCCTTGTTAGATCATGACCTAAGGTACACCCAAAGGTTTACAAACACCCTCAATTTACAAGGAAGGTAAGATGAATTTAAATATGTTTATCTTCACTCAAATGAATGCTCTTCTGAATGGAAGATTGCAGATGCCTTCAAACCCTCTACAAGAAATGAGACCATGTATGACCAATAAAGATCCCAAACACAAGATTGCAACATGAGCATGAAACACAAATTGAAAACATACTAAAATACAAGTGTATGCAAGCTTTGCCAAGAGATAAAACCAGTTAATCCAAGAATTTGATCAGATATATCAGCAAGGGAATGTTATTTAGACAATCTCAAATCTATTTGATGGCTTTACAGCTGAAACCAACTCAACATGATGAACATTTGATGCAAACAGGAATCAAAAAATGGCTCTTAGGTAGTTCCTCCAAAAGAAAATGGACCTCTTCTAGTTTTCCTTGTGAGAATTCTTCTCTCTTTCTCCAAAATTCTCAACAGAACCTCTTCAAAATGCCTCCAAATTACATCATATACCCTCTTCCAGCTTGGATCCTTGCATCCCAAGCAAAGAATATGCCAAAGGGATCAAATTTGTTACAAAACCCTATCCATTTGATGAAAAATGATATAAAACTGTAAAACAGCTCGCAAAATGCCAGAGATGCACAAATATTTTAAAATATTGCATGAACTTGGATCCTTATCCATCCCAGGGTCATGTTTTTGTCATTCCACCATGCCAGCATGCATTTGCAATCATTTTCCACCTTTTTCCCTTATCATTTTTAACTCTGCAACTTTAATTTTTTACCTTTCACGTTTTTTCACGGGTTGAGGAAAATATTTCATCAAAAAACATCATAAGGCACAAAATAGCTCTCAAAAAATGGTGCCATTGCACTCAGAAGGTCCTGAGGGGATGTGAAATCATATAAAATTTCATGTGATTTGGTGCAAAAATGATGATTCCAACTTCTTGGAGCTTCCATGGCGCCCAAAAATGAAAACACACAGTGACCGTTGATTAAAATCAACTTTAAAATTCTGCCCTCCACGTGTCTTGATGAAATCCTCAAATATTACCTTTTTTCCTTTAGACGAGGTGGGACACGTGTCCAAACATGATTGGGGTGGGCCCCCAATCCTTAAAACGCATTTTAAACCCTTTTGAACTTTGGGAAAATTTTGAATATTTTCCCCGCATGCCCCTTGGAAGTGCCACGTGTCCTCATGTGGGCCTCCACCAAAACCATGAGCCAAATTGATGAATTTTGCCACTTTTTTGAGAAAAGGAAAATTTTCTCCAAAACCTCCACGGGCCCCAAACACCCGCTGCTTCTTCTGCCACGTTGGTCTCCCATTGGCTGCGGAGCTGACCCTCCAAATTTTCCTTCACTCCTCCACGAGCACAAAATCCTTGTGGGCCCACACTCTTCCTTTTGCCTTTTGAAACATGCCACATGTCGCCCCCTGATTGGATGCAGGGGGCACACCTCCAAATTTTCCACGGGATCAACTTTTTACCTTGAGATTTTTGCCAAAGTTTGGAAAATTTTCCACTTTTCTCCGCGCGCTCCACATCTCCGCCAAATCTGGGACACGTGTCCTCCTTTCATTAGTGGTGGGACTTGGCCTTGCACTTTTTACCTTTTGAAGTTAGAAAAAACTTCAAATTCTCCAAACATCCCCCCTCCATCTTCACCTCCTAGACACATGTCCATCCCTTATTTGTTGCGGGCCTTCAGGAAAAAATTCAATTTTAGCATTTTGAAGTTAAAACTTCAAAGTCTTTAAAACTTCCACCCCCCCACATGGCCTTTCCTAGACACATGTCCATTTTTCATTGGGTGCCGGCATATTTTTCAGTTTTTTCCCCTAGCATTTTGAAACCAAAAAAAACTTCAAATTTTTCCAAGTCCCTCGCTTCTTTGCTGACTTTCCTGGACACGTGTCACCTTCTTATTGGACATGGGCCTCTAGGTCGAAATTTTCCCATGACATTTTGAGCCAAAATTTGAAAAATTTTCAACTCCACCGCCACCCGCTTGATCTCCCTGTGCCATGTGTGCCTTCCCATTGGGTGCGGGCCCTCGGGTAAAAATTTGACATTGAGAATTTTTTCAAAAATGAAGAAAAATTTTAAGTGACCCGCCACCGCCGATCCTCCAACCAATCAAATTGGGCCACATAGGCACTTTACTATAGCAAATGCGGAGGCGTGCGGTAAAAATTTTTTTTTTGCCAAAAGTCAAAAAATGACAAGTTATAAATTTTTTCCTGCATGTCCTCAGCCAATAGAGCCTGCCACATTAGCATAAATGTTGCAATGATAAATTTGATGGGTAGAACATGCCCGTACGACCGTCAAAACGTATGCCAAAAATATAGAAGATGCCCTAGAAATTGAAATTTTTTGACAAGGAAGGCAGATTTTTTGGTTTTGAATCAATTGAATCATGTTTTATCATCAATTTCAGCCTGGGGATCAAGATTTCAACTTCTAGAAACTTGGATTCGATCCAACACGAGTTTTTCACGATTTGGCAATGGAAAAAATGACACAGCCCGTATAAATGAAAAAATTGGGGCACAACAAGGGGGAAACTTGGATTTTGTTTTAATTTAGGGTAAAAAAAAAATGAGGGCATTTTCAATGCATTCAAATGGGAAACATGAATTGCAGGCCACCAGATAGAACAAATGAACATTTTGGAGCAAAAATGGAACATGGAAATTAAGGCAAAATGTGCAAACCCAGAAATTGCACCAACATTGGCTCCTGCTTGGGGATGGGCACTCCCAGTGAGTGCCACAAGATCACAACGTAGACCAAGTGCCAAAAATCCATTGGGCAAGGAGTCAAAACACACAGCAGAGCAGCCCAAAAAAAACCAAAATTTTCACCAAAAATGGATCAAGAAAACCAAACCAACAATGGTTTCCAAGGACAAAAGGGAAAACCACGAGCCAACAACAGCAAAAAAAAGGAAAAGACAAAACAAAAACAAGGGCTATACAAAATGTACAACTTGTGCATACCTCACATGGGGATTTAATCCAAGAAATGTTTTAAATGTCTGCCATTAACAGGCAGCTCCAGCAAATCCCCATCCAAATCCTTGAGAAAAAATGTATTTTCTCCAATCCTGATATCAATGGCATAAGGGCCCATCCATAGAGCATCAAACTTGCCATGCTTTCCCTTGTCTTCATGCCTACTATCCCACAGCAAAACCAGATCTCCAACACTGAAAGCTCTAGGGGTGACCTTCTTATCAAACAACTTCTTCAATTTCTCCCTAAATCTGACATGCCTTTGATGAGAAGCTCTCCTTTCTTCATCCAACTCAATGATTTGATTGATTCTTGATTCATATGGGCCATGTTCTTGATCTTCCAACTACTGGGCAAACTGAAAAGTGGATAATTACAGGTGTAATGGCAGCAAAGCCTGAGTTCCATACACCAATTCAAATGGACTTTTACCAGTTGCTCTTTTTGGAGTTATTCTATCAGCCCACACTGCAAATTTCAATTGCTCTCCCCACTTCTTCTTATTTATTTCCAAGGTTCTTCTAATGATCTTGAGAAAGTTCTTGTTACTTGATTCAGCTTGTCCATTACCTTGTGGATTGTAGTTTGAAGAATAAGTCAGATTTATCCCATATTCATTGCACATTGCCATCAAAGGCTTGGCTCTAAAACACATGGCATTATCAGATACAATCTTAACTGGAACCCCAAATCTACATATGATATGATTCAATAAGAAATCCATTACCACTTGGTGTGTTGCCTTTCTAGATGGAATTTCCTCAACCCATTTTGTAAAATAATCAGTTGCTACAAGGATCCATTTATGACCAGCACTAGAAGGATCTGAAATCTCACCAATGAAATCCATTCCCCATTGTTTGAAAGGAGCTTCAATTGATACAGGCTGCAAAGGAAGGGAGCCTGAAGCTTTCAATCTTCCTGAGAAGCGTTGGCAACTATCACATCTTCTAACTAGCCTGGTTTGCATCTTTAAAAAGAGTTGGCCACCAATAACCAGCTCTTAAAATCTTATGTGTTGTCACTCTCCCAGAAAAATGTCCTCCACAAACTCCCCCATGGAAATCAGCAATCAACTTGGGAGCTTCATCTTCAGTTATGCATTTCAAGAGGACACCTTCAGGGTTCTTCCAAGCCAGCCCAAGGTCTGTTATGATATATTTTTGAGAAGCCAGCTTGAGGGCTCTTTTCTTATTTTTATTCAAGTGACTAGGACAGCATAGGTGCTTGAGGTAGAAGACCACATCCTTGTACCATTCAGAATTCATCAATTTGTCAAGAAGATCTGCCCTTTCTTCCTCTAGCTGATTCACTTCTACATTTTACAAATTACTCTCAGCCATGAGCTTGGCAAGACCCAAACCTCTTACCAGCTTTGTTGTTTGGATATCCATATCATACTCTTGTAATTTGTTGACCCATCTACATCTCTTGCTTGATATCTCCATGTCTGATAAGATGTCTTTAACCATGGTGTGGGGAACATAAGCAACAACCTTTGAACTCAAAATGTAGGGCCTAAAAATCTTTGTTGCTTTTACCAATGCAAATGCCTTTTTTTCCATGATTGTATACTTCAATTCAGCTGCTTGTAAAGCCTTGCTAAAGAAAGCAATAGGCCTCTCAGCTCCATTTTCATCCTTTTGTAACAAAACTGAAGCAATAGTAAATTCAGATGCAAAAGAGAAGATTTGGAAAGGTCTCTTGTAGTTTGGAGCTGCCAAAACAGGTGCATGCTTAAGTGCATCCTTTATTCCTTCAAAAGCTTGAATGGCAGCCTCTTCCCACTTGATAACTTGATCCTTTCTTAGCATGCTTGTGATTGGAAGAGTTAGCTCAGACAAAATTAGAAACAAACCTTCTAATGAAATTGATTTGGCCAAAGAAAGATTGGATACCTTTCTTGGTTCTTGGAATGGGCACCTTGCTGATTGCTTCCACTCTCTCAGGGTCTATCATAACACCTTCTTTGGACACAATATGCCCCAACAGCTTGGCCTTTGGCACACCAAAATGACACTTCTTTGGATTAAGTGAAATGCCATACTCTCTACATCTGATTAGCATCTTCTCTAGGTGTTGCAAATGGTCTGCTCGCTGCCTTGAAAAAATAGTCACATCATCTTGGTAAACTGCAATAAATTCATTGATATAACCAGCTAAGGCAACATCCATTCGCCCTTTGAAAAGTAGCACCAGCATTCATCAATCCAAAAGGCATCCTTACAAAAACATAAGTCCCCCAAGGAGTAGTGAAGGTTGTCTTAAGTCTTTCTGATTCTTTGACAACTACTTGATTGTATCCGGAGAAACCATCCAAAGTAGAAAGCATTTCTGACCCTGTTACAAGCTGCAACATATTCTCCATGTTTGGAAAAGGATAGTTGTCCTTCATAGATGCTTTTTTTAGATTCCTAAAATCCACACAAAGTCTGATATCTCCGTTCTTCTTTCTAACTGGGACAAGGTTTGCCACCCAAGATGAGTATCTAGTAGGCTGAATGATGCCACCATCTCTCAATTTCTTCAACTCTTCCTGCATTTTCATGGAAAGAAGTGGGTTAATAGGCCTTTGTTTTTGTCTAAATGGCTTGGTTTTGGCCTCAAGAGGGATCTCATGCTGAAATAAATCTTCTCTATATGCCTTCAGCTCTGAATAAGACCAAGCAAGGCAGTCTTGATACTTCTTTAAAAGTTGGGCATAAGACTGTTTTTCCTCTTTGCTGAGATGGCTGCCCAACTAGATCTTCCTTGGTTTGTCTTTAGTTCCCAAGTTGTGCTCTTCCACATCCCTTGAAGCAGACATCTTTCTATTTATGATGCAATCAACATTGCTAAAATTGGATTCAAGTGCAACAAGACCTTTAGGAATGGTATTTGTTTTCAATTGTATAATATCCTTGTCAAACAAAGTTTCTCTACCTTCATTCATGCATACCATTGGTTCCCAATCAATATTCTGACCAGAAAACTCACCTTGGCATTGTAAGAATCTCAACACTTGTGCATCATCATCAAAAATCTGCCAATGCTTCACATTATCCAGGACAGCTGGCCTTGTTAGCACTTCAATGTCATATTCACAAAAAGGTGAAATGATGCAATTGTCAAATCTAGAACCAAGGACAGCCAGCTTATCAGCAGCAGCATTAAGACTTCTATCATGGTAAACAATGTTAAAGGAATCAAACATTTCAATCAAGTCCCAAACAACATGCTTATATTGTTTCATACGCTGATTTTTTGTAGCATACAACTTTCTTACTTGCTTGACAACCAGCTCTGAATCTCCTTTAGCAACAATATCCTTTACTCCATACTTCCATGCAATCCTTAATCCTAATAATAATGCCTCATACTCAGCAATGTTGTTAGTGCATTCAAAATTGAGCTTGAAGGAGAAAGGAAACTCTTCCAAACTAGGAGAAACCAACACTATACCAGCACCATTTCCAAATTTGGAGCAAGCTCCATCAAATAGTAATGTCCATGGAGAACCTACCATACCAAGGCACTCTGATTTTTCCATCTTATTCTCTTTTCCATCAGCAAAACCAATGAAGTTGTCAACATCTACATCAGCAAACAACACTTCATAAGAAGCATTGTTGGGATCTTCAATCAAGTGTAACATCTTCTTTTCACCATAGAGTTTGACAAGGCTTCCCTCAATGGGAATGGTGGAAAAAGACATGTCCATTTGAACACTACCACCAACACTTGCAGCCCATTTTCTTGACAAAATCATACCCCATTTGGCAAGGCAGTCAACAATTACAACATCAAGTTTTAAATTCTTACCCGGATAGGCTGCAAGTTGCACTACTAAACCCTTCACACAACCAACAACCAGCACTTCCCTTGAATCCATGGCTGTACACTTCCCATATGCTTCTGTCACTTTGATATCCAACTCATTCATGACTTCTAGAGGCATGACATTACATGATGCACCGGAATCAAACATGCAATTGTGAAGCAACCTACCTTTTATGAGAAAAGTTGTGAAGAATGGATCAACATTCAATTGGGAATCAACCAAGGATGTCCCCAAATACACTTCAGGTGCCTCTCCAAGATCTTCCATTGGTGGTGGTGTTTCAAGGCCAGCAATGCTTTGAAGAGGATTCTCAACAACATTTATATTTCTGCTTGGGGTAACCTTTTCTTCTTTCAATCCCAAGTACTCGAATGCTCTCTTCTTATGCTCAGGAATTCTAAGCAATTCAATAATTGGAACACTCACTTTAATTTGGCTCAAAACCTGGGCTATATCATATGGAACATTCTTTGGTAAGACAACATTGGAAGGGAGACAAGAAGGTTCATCAGATGGAGAAGTATTCTTGGCAGCCTGGGCATGAAGAGGACTGATATTTTTGCATGGGACAGCACAGGTTCTTGGCAATTGTTTCTTTTCTAGGATTGTCTTTGGGAATGCTTGTGAGCAAGGGTGTCTTTGGCTTGGCTTGAGGACCAGCTCCCCTAACAACTTTACTTCTAGTATTGTACTCTTTCTCTTGACCAACCACAACATTCATTAACAATTGTCTATCTTCCTCTGAAGGAATACCACCATCATACTTCTTGATCATTAAAGCCCTTAGATATTCAAAGTCATTATTAGGAATTTCAAAGGCCTGAACTACATCTACATCATGAGTTTGAGGAAGAGAAAGAAATGGTACCCTCTTTATGCAATCCCAAAAGGTTGCAACAGTCCTTGCACTTATCACATCTGTTGATGTTGTTGCTTGTTGTGATCCTGAAGAGCTGCCCATCATACAAATGTCATCATCCATTTCATTCTCATTATCATCATCAATATCTTGCTGGTCCATTTCACATGGAGGATGAGGAAGAAAACATCTATCACACCAATCCATATCAGCAATTTCTTGAACAACAGCAACTCTTGCAGTCAGAGGGTCAGGCACCACTCTATTTTCACATGCTTGGGGTTGTCTATTTGCAGATCCAATAGGCCCTTTACCTCTATCATCTTGTCTTTGATCACCCTAGGATGATTGCCAAATCTATCATGGTTTTGAGTTCTTTGTTGTCCTTGTGAACTTTTCCCAATTCCTTTCTCAGCCTGGGCTAACTTGTAAGAAATTTCTTTAACAGCCCCTGCCAAAGTCTTGACAACATCTTCTAAATCAGCACCCTTGCTAGCTTGAGGCTTCTCAGGGTTTATCAGCTTCACACCATCCCTCTTAAGTGGTTTACCAACAGCTTTAATATTATTTTCAATTTGAAGTGCCATGGTGAAAGCTTGTCTCAAGTTTGTAGGATTTTTGTCTCTCAAGTAATAGGCTACCTTTTTATCAAATGCATCTGCATATTTGATCAAGCAAGATTCATCACAAGGCCTCAAAATGACAGGCAACCTTCTCAATGTTTTATTAAATCTTGTATTAAAGTCATGAACAGTCTCATTAGGGTTCTTCTTGATGTTCTCAAACTCGGATAGAAGGAACCTTGGATCTGTTTTGTCTCCATATTGTAATCTGAATGCATTACTCATCTCAGTCCATGAATCAATAGAGTTATCAGGCAGAGCTTTGTACCAATCTCTTGCATCTTCCTCAAGTGTATGGATAAACAACTTAATATACACATCCTCAAATTCTATCTCAAAATCTTCCATCATGTTAACAAAGAGTTTGAGATGCTGATCTCCAGTAATGGCATTGTTACCTTGGAATTTTGGTAACCTATTTCTCACATCTTGTGGGACAGCATTTGGATAACCATCCATTCCTCCAAAATTTATAGGACCAAAGGTGTTAACAACAAATGGAGGTCTAGGCTGAGCCATATTGTTTGGTGGGGGTGATCTTAGAGGTGAAACAAGCTGATGAGGAGTAGTAATGGGTCTGATTGGAATAGATGAATGATCTCTAAAATGAAAACCCCCCAAAGGCTCTCTCTCTTGATAAACTTTAGCAAACTTAGAAACCACAGGAGCAGATCTAGGAGTAAGTTTTTTAAATACACAAGAAGGTCCCTCACCTGATGGAGAATGAAAATCAGCAAGAAGATTTCCTGAATCAGACCTACTTGAAGAAGAATTATAATCTTCAATAACAGGCTGCTCTCCTTCAAATTCAACTATGGGGATCTCTTTCCTTGCAACCAAATCACCAACCACTTTCCACACTCTTCTTCCCTCTAGTTCTGAGCTTCTTGATTCGGTGAGAAACTTCTTAGAAGAGTCCTTGATGAAGAGGGATCTCCTTCCCTCCAGTTTGACAGATTTAAACAACAAGTTTCAAATGACAGAAATGTGTAAGACAACTGGTATTTCAAGATCCAAACAACATGGAGTCGCCACTAAGGATTTTCACCTTAGTTGTGCAAGAAAGCACTAAAATATTCTGTCAAATGTATGCTATGACTGAAAAATTTGCAAGGATTTACAAATCAGATCTTCTTCTTCTTGATTCAACCAAAAACAATGCATCCAAATCATATAAACTACTGGTAAATGAGAAGAGCAGGCTGAGTTTGAAATCCTTTTTTACCCAAAACATCTAGATCTGAAGTATGAAATGATATCTCAAGAATGTAACAGCTCAAATACTTGATCACACAAATGCTCAAACCTTTCAAATACTTCAAAACCACCAAGAAATTGCAAGAATTCCCTGGAAACGGTGCCACTCGGGTGTTGGTATCCAGATTTAATCTCCTTCACAACTTGAACAGCATCATGAACTTACACAAGACACTCAAGGATAGATAGATGTTTTGTATGTCATTTGTAGCTGGGCAGCACACCTATCTGCTTGTTTGCATTCAAGAATTGAGGGAGTGGATAGCACCTTCAAGAGGGTTTTGATCTAACCCTCACTATTTTAGGTTGTGCCTATCAACCAAGGCAAGAGAACCTATATTGCAGCCCCTATATGGTAAGGAGATGGAGATATCCTTGTGTTTTGCATATGATATGGAAGAGGCTTTGTGAAAACATGATCAAGTATCCATTATCCAAACTCAAAGGAGTTGTCACTACTAAATGATGGAAATGTTCTCAAAACAAAGCTAGAGCTGCTAAAGACATGATAAAACCCTGATCAACTTTGTGCATTTTAGTGAAAGGATTGAATTCTTTTGTGGACACACAATGCAGATGCAGGGGTATTGTAGGTAGGATGAGTTAGTTTAAAATGAAATTCTGATGAGAGATGTTGGGACAAGAGTAGCTAGGAATTCATCACCTTCTTTGGGAAACTTTGCAAATGAATTACAACACCTAAACAACAGAGATGTTTCAATGAATTTGAAGTGCTCTTTCAACCAGGATGTGTGCACACATGGATGCCCAAATCTGCACTATTCCATACAAACTTTGATAACCTGCCACAAAGGCTTGAAGCAAAATATCAATGAAGCATTTAGAAACCCTTGTTAGATCATGACCTAAGGTACACCCAAAGGTTTACAAACACCCTCAATTTACAAGGAAGGTAAGATGAATTTAAATCTGTTTATCTTCACTCAAATGAATGCTCTTCTGAATGGAAGATTGCAGATGCCTTCAAACCTCTACAAGAAATGAGACCATGTATGACCAATAAAGATCCCAAACACAAGATTGCAACATGAGCATGAAACACAAATTGAAAACATACTGAAATACAAGTGTATGCAAGCTTTGCCAAGAGATAAAACCAGTTAATCCAAGAATTTGATCAAATGTATCAGCAAGGGAATGTTATTTAGACAATCTCAAAGCTTTTTGATGGCTTTACAGCTGAAACCAACTCAACATGATGAACATTTGATGCAAACAGGAATAAAAAATGGCTCTCAGGTAGTTTCTCCAAAAGAAAATGGACTTCTTCTAGTTTTCCTTGTGAAAATTCTTCTCTCTTTCTCCAAAATTCTCAACAGAACCTCTTACAAAATGCCTCCAAATTACATCATATACCCTCTGCCAGCTTGGATCCTTGCATCCCAAGTAAAGAATATGCCAAAGGGATCAAATTTGTTACAAAACCCTATCCATTTGATGAAAAATGATATAAAACTGTAAAACAGCTCGCCAAATGCCAGAGATGCACAAATATTTTAAAATATTACATGAACTTGGATCCTTATCCATCCCAGGGTCACGTTTTTGGCATTCCACCATGCCAGCATGCATTTGCAATCATTTTTCACCTTTTTCCCTTATCATTTTTAACTCTGCAACTTTTAATTTTTTACCTTTCAAGTTTTTTACACGGGCTGAGGAAAATATTTCATGAAAAACACATAGGGCATCAAATTAGCTCAAAAAATGATTCCATTGCACTTCAGAAGGCCTGAGGGGATGTGAATTTCATATAAAATTTCATGTGATTTGGTGCCAAAATAATGATTCCACACTTCTTGGAGCTTTCATGGTGCCCAAAAACGAAATTACACAGTTGTCGTTGATTAAAATCAACTTTAAAATTCTGTCCTCCACGTGTCTTGATGAAATCCTCAAATATTTCCTTTTTGCCTTTAGACAAGATGGGACACATGTCCAAACATGATTGGGGCGGGACCCCAATCCTTGAAATGCATTTTAAACCCTTTTGAACTTCGGGAAAATTTTGAATATTTTCCCCGCATGCCCCTTGGATGCGCCACGTGTCCTCATGTGGGCCTCCACCAAAACCACAAGCCAATTTGATGAATTTTGCCACTTTTTTGAGAAAAGGAAAATTTTCTCCAAAACCTCTATGGGCCCGAACACCCGCTGCCTCTTCTGCCACGTGGTGGTCTCCCATTCACTATGGAGCCGACCCCTCCTTTTTTCCTTCACTCCTCCGCGAGCACAAAATCCCTTGTGGGCCCATGCTCTTCCTTTTCCTTTTGAAACATGCCATGTGTCACCCCCTGATTGGATGCGGGGGCACACCTCCAAATTTTCCACAGATCAATTTTTTACCTTGAGATTTTCTCCAAAGTTTGGAAAAAAATTCACTTTCTCTCTGCGTGCTCCACATCTCTGCCAAATCTGGGACATGTGTCCTCCTTTCATTTGTCGCAGGGTTATCTTGCACTTTTTACCTTGTAAACACAGATGCAAAAATTCACAAACTTCTCCTTCGGCCCCTTCCTCTATCTTGCCTCCTGGACACGTGTCCATCCCTTATTTGCTACGGGCCTTCAAGCAAAAATTTAATTTTAGCATTTTGAAGTTAAAACTTCAAAGTCTTTAAAACTTCCGCCCCCCCACATGGCCTTTCCTGGACACGTGTCCATTTTTCATTGGGTGTGGGCATATTTTTCAGTTTTTTCCCCTAGCATTTTGAAACCAAAAAAAACTTCAAATTTTTCCAAGTCCCTACTTTTTCAGTCGACCTCCCTGTGCCACGCGTCACCTTCTCATTGGACGCGGGCTCGTGGGCTAAATTTTTTCCCTAGCATTTTGAGCCAAAAATTTGAAATTTTTTCCAACTCCACCGCTACCTGCTTGATCTCCCTGTGCCATGTGTCACTTCCCCATTGGGTGCGGGCCTTCGGGAAAAATTTGGATCTTGAGAATTTTTGCAAAATGAAAGCAAAAAATCTAAGTGCGACCCGCCACTTAATGATCCTCCAACCAATCATATTGGGCCACGTAGGCACTTTACTGTAGCAATGCGGAGCCGCGGGTAAAACATTTTATTTTTTGCCAAAAGTCAAAAATGACAAGTTATAAACTTTTTCCTGCATGTCCTCAGCCAATAGGAGCCTGCCACGTTAGCATTATGTTGCAATGATAAATTTGACGGGTAGAACATGCCCGTATGACCGTCAATATGCCAAAAAATGCAGAAGATGCCCTAGAAATCAAAAATTTTAACGAGGGCAGATTTTTTTATTTTGAATCAATTTAATCATGTTTTATCATCAATTTTGTCCTAGGGATCAAGATTTCAACTTCTAGAAACTCAGATTTGATCCATTTTGAGTTTTTTGCATGATTTGGCAATGGAGAAAATCGCACAACCCATATAAATGAAAAAAATTGGGGCACAACAAGGGGGAAACTTGGATTTTGTTTGAATTTAGGGTAAAATGAGGGCATTTTCAATGCATTCAAATGGGAAACATGAATTGCAGGCCACCAGATAGAACAAATGAACATTTTGGAGCAAAAATGGAACATGGAAATTAAGGCAAAATGTGCAAACCCAGACTTATGGTAAACAAGAGGTAGAGGAATCTAAATGCCTTTTCTTGGTGATCTCTTACCAGATCCTTCTTCTAAGGATGATTCACTAGATGTTAATGGGGAAGCCACTTTGTTGTTAGAAGCTTGTCTTCTTTTAGTGGTTGGAGAGCCTTCTCCAACTTCTATTTTCCCTTCATTAACATACCTCAATTATACAAAACAAGGATGATCCTCAACTTGTATTGGGTTAGACATGCCTTGATTATCCTTATCAAGGCCAATTCCATTAAATCCCATTTTTATTAATAGTTTAGATCCTATGCCCTTTGTGTGCTTTTCAAAATCACCTAGAACATTACCTAAATCCAATTTTGTATGGGAAGAGGAATTATGTGGTGTAATACTTACAATGCATTCTTCATTCATAGTGGATGCATCTTTAGTGGAAGGTACCTCTTTCTTCTGTTCACCACATTGCAATACCATCAAGAGCTCATCCTTGGATTCATGATCCTTTTTTAATTTTCCAATCTATTCCTCAAGGGAGAACAACAGACATATTTGGAATGCATTCTCATCCTAGATTTGATGATTGAATGCCTTAATCTCCTCAAGATTTTCATTATTATACATCTTGCCCATGGTTTCCTGTAATACCTGTACTTTCCAAAACACCGCACACTTCAAACGAAAATATTAACAAGTCTAAATTGTAAAACTACAATGAATTCAAATTCGAATGAAAGAAAATACTAAGATAAAGTGGCTTTGATACCAAAAATTAATCTAAAAATGGTTTTTACCCCTTGGGTACCATTTTTAAAATTTATCTGGATACTTAAAAATCCTGATTTCAAATTGATCAATAGTTTGATGGGTTCACTTTTTGGGTGTTTTCAAACCGATTGTTTTTCAAATTTCTCTTATTGATCATTTTTCCCTTTTAACTCAAATTTTTGGATTCAATTGGAAATATTACAAAACTGTTAAAATTTGATCACAAGTTTTTTTATAGATGCATATCAATATGATTTTTAATCCAAAATTGACTTGTGCAGTCATTTTTGTCTGTTGTGGATAATTGGTACAAAAATTCAACTTAAATTGAATTTTAATTAACTACATTTCTTATTAAATTATTCATTCCCTTAAACTAAAATTGAAATTAGATTGTAAACAACTATTAAAAATCATCAAGAACCCACAAAATTGATAACATAGTTCACCCAGATGGGCTATGTCTCCGGATTCACTTAATTATGAATTGATCTATTTATTATCAATTGAAGTACAATTTTACCTTCAATATTGACCAATGGATTATTGTCACCTATAAAAAGAGCTGATTCAGATTAGAAAATTCTACAATTTGTCAGAAAAAACGTTCCCTAATCCATCTGTGGCTCTGCACTATCTCCATAGTGCTTTCTTTGTTTAAATGAGCTAGAAAAACCCCTACACTAAGAAAATTATTACACTTTTTGGAAAAAGAATGACATATCTAGAATTGTCTCGTAATTTAGAACAATTCTCCATTTTACAATCAAAACTTGATTTGGCCTCTAAGTGCCTCAAAATCACTATTTTCTGTAAAGTGATATATTATGTCATGTCCACAGTCACAGACCAAATCTTGCTTTAGTATAGGCGAGCTAAAATTATACCTCACCGAGCCCTCATGGCTCAATGGTGAATCAGGTCTTTTGGAGATCGCAGGTATCAGGTTCTAGCCTCTTCCTCCTTCACCGACATTCTGTTTGGTTATAATGGTTAACATCCCACATTGTTCGCGTGGGGGGTGGTTGGGATATTTAATAATAGGTGAGATTTCCTATTGTTTTGTGGTTATGTCGACACTAAAATTTTCCTCCGTAATTTCTATTTCATTAATGTATGTATTAGGAATAGGATGTTGTTAAGTATAATTAGTAGTAGCGTCCGATAGAAGATAACAACGTTGCCAGTACGACGCTGCCAATAATGTATAGTACGGTAATAGTCAAAAGTACAATAGGAATGTTGTGGTAAAAAGTAAATATTTTTCGTAAGTGGTCCGGTAATGTTAAAATGTCAAAGTTTGGGTAAGTAGAGAAGTAGGGTCTACATGATTAGGAATTAGAAATATTATATTGGTAATAAGGACAAGGAGTGAGGTCATAAATATTTTGTGTATTTTATTTGTAAAAAGTCTAAAAATGTGGAACCCATGTGAAATGATAAGGTTTATCTTATCTTAAGATAAGCTTACATGTACAGATAAGAGTTAAGGTATGGAATATGATTCGTCAGAGTGGATTTCTTATCCTATCTTAGAGATAAGATGGATAAGCCTGGAAGTTCTATAAATAAAGAGGCCACCCCCCTCATTTAACATAGAAAGAAGTAGTGAGAAATATTGTATGAAGTGTGTAAAGGAAGCCATCAGTTTAAAGATGTGTTGAAGAACCCATTTAGAGGTGTAATTGTAAAGTTTCTCCCATAGTATTGGTGGAAGGTAAGTGAAGTCAATAACACTTGAAGTACCTCATGGGTGAGATTGTAACAATTTCATGTTAATATTATAATTTACTTTGATATTTCAGATTTGTCATCATTCCTTCTTATCATAGTCGATGGTATTCTTGTGTTATGTTTGTTGTTGTGTTTCCAAATTACATCCACCAAACTAAAGGCTGTGCATTAGTAAATAATCATAGCACGAGGAGTTCCCAGTGAAGAATTATCATAGTGCCGGATTGGTGATGACAGTTACGGCCACACCTTTAATGGTTTTTCTACCACGTATAAGTGGTTGGTTGGTTTTTTGGAATAACCAATGCTATCTCAAGTCATTATGCCACGTAGTGGTGAGTTGGCTTTGGCCATACTGTGAGTATGTTGGTCCATCGGTTGTATAGATAAGCCCCGTCTAACCGCTAAGTTATATGGTCATGCGTGGAGGTTTGATCCATTGATCTATAGGTGATCTGGATGAGGCATAAGAATATGTTGGAACATAATGGTTAAGTGGGCTAGCCACCCTTAATTAAATATGGGTCCAACATTATACTATAGGTTTAAATATTTAACAATAAGAAATATTTCTATTTCTATTATATTCAAACCTAGGGATATAATTTAGGTTAAATATTTAATAATAAGAAATAGTTATATTTCTATTATAAAATATTTTAAACCTTGGTATATGTGTCAACCATTTAGGTTGAAATGGTGGGTCGGGAGACATACCTGATCAACTCATATAGAAAGGACTTCGGGTCCTCAATTGACATATTGGAAAATATATATGAAAGGTGTTTTTACCCTTGTTATTAGGGTTTCTAAAGGAGGAGGTAATTTACTATATGTAAAAGGGTTCTCTACAATAAATGTTACTTTTCACAGTGGTTTTTTACGTTTGGATTTTCCACTATAAATCATGTGTCATTTGTTATTTACTTTCTATAAGTATTTCTTTATTTTTATGCAATATAGTGTGATGTTTATTGATTTAATATTGCATAGTTTATTAAAGTTGTAAAATTTAATTGATTAAATCCGTAGTTAATAGAATCGTCAAATTATATCTTGGTATCAGAGCGAGGTAAATTAAATATATTAGATCAAATGTTGTTGTATTTAATTTATTTAATTTCATATGAGTTTTTTCAACCAACCCAGAAGGGTATTTAAAAATCATCGGGCCCCCTTTTCCCCAATTTTTTTGTAATCTAATATTTGGAATGTTTTGTAAGGAATTAATATGAGTGTGCATAGGTGAAATGGGTTTACATGCGTGTGAAAAATCACATACAAGTAAGCATAAATTAATATATAAAATATTTATATTTCCCTATAGTTTTAAATGTGGGCAGGGTAAATTTTTTCAAAGGTAAAATTCAAGAGTAAATGAAGAGAGGAGAAAAGTTTTATGAAAATAGGGATTTCAAATTATTTCATTGGCTGGGTGAAGTTACTTGTCCTCTTTGTAAATACCTAGGTTAATTTGTACTCTCATATGATTCGAAATCTCCTTGCACCTGGTAAAAATTCTCTTACTATTTTTACCTTATTTTTTTTCAAAATAACATGCCCGTGTCCTTTTGACCCCCCTCTAATATGGATTGATTTAAAGAATTTAAGTTTATAGTTTTTATAAATGTATTCCTTAAATAAAAATTTACTATAGAATAAAGATCATTGTAGTTTATATTATATAAACTATTCTAATATATATAAAAATAATTGTTTATATCTTAGTATAATTTATAAACAAGATATGTCTAAAATTGTACAGAAGAAGAAATTATGAAATTTCATATTATGGAAATACACAGGTATTTTTATTGTGTTAAATTTGAAGGTCTAGTGACTGTCACGGTAGACCAAAAATAACGTAAAATGACGGTCATTTAGACGTAAAATTTAAGTTGGCCATATTTAGGAAATTTTCACTATGTTAAAATTGATAGTCAAATAACCGTCACGACAAACCAAAAATAAGACAGAATGACGATCATTTAAACGTCAAATTTAAGTTTCCCAGATCTTTATCTTCAACACTTTTCAAAAATTTGAAGTTTTTGTGCATTCTTAGAGGTTTCATCTTCACTTCTATATGGTCAGAATTTTTTTATGATAGGTCCGGGGTATAATTTCGGAGCCCTTTATAGTGCATGTTATTATTTGATTATGGAAAGTTAATTAGTATGCATTTTAATAAAAGAATTAGTTATGGTCAAATAGTTTCTTTAGATCTATAAAATTAGATCTGGTTCCATTAATATTTTTATGATCAGATTTAGAAAAAAATAGATATTTATTTAAAAAAATATAATACTTGATTTTTTAATGAAATAATACAAGTTTTTTTATCATAAAATATGGGTATTGTCATTTTTTTAAATAATATTTTTCTAAATCAGTAACACATTATATCATAGTGGGGTATGTGTTTCAAGAAATTTGAAAGACAATGGAAAACAATTTCTTTTGCCTCGATAAATCCTAGATCCTAAATGGAGAAAATTACAATATTTGGAAGATCAGGGTCAAATTGAAACTTATGACGAGGAAACTCTAGATAATTGTTTTAGTAATTGAGCTTGCCCACTAGTCGTCAAGTGAATGTGGAAATTATGAATGCATTGTCACATTGTACATAGGAGGCCCTTTCCATGATCCTGCCCAATGTGAATGATGAATATCTTCTACACATTCATAATATCAAACATCCTATAAAGGTATGGATACAATTATAATCCAAGCTACACACTTATTAAAGATAATTAAACTTGCTTTAGAATTTCTTACGACTCCTATGAAAGGAGATGAAAAAGTAGTTAATTTCTTAGCCAAAATTAAAAATATCAAAGCAAAAATAAATGGATGCAATTGTGACTTAATTGGTGAAAAATTAATCTACTTTATTGTTCAGTTGAATATACAGGAAAGCTTTAGATATTTTGTTTATGTTCTAAACTCTAAATATCAGAATGAGGATGAATTACCTGATTTAAATACTTTGAGTTCTCTTTTGATACAAGAAGAGTAAGTGATGATGAACTTTGAATATAAGGAGAATGCCTCTCAAGAACTTCTTGCTCAGAATTCAAATTTCAAACCACACAAGCCCTTCTCTGATCAGAAGTTTAGATCTAAATATTCATTTGTTGATAAGAAAAGTTTTACTTCTGAACATTTGTGTGTAATATTTAATGGTAAATGTCACAAATGTGGAAAATTTGGGCATAAAAAGGAAGATTCTAAATATAAAAAACCTATCCATAAAAATCAGAAATGGACTGTCTCATCTAAATATAATTTAAGGAAAAAGGATAGTTCTAATGATGCTCCTAAAACTATTGCATTATATGTTGCTTTATATTCTTCCCCTAATTCTGAATGGATTCTAAATTCAAATGCTTCAATTCATATGATTGGTATTTCAAATTCTTTATTCGATGTTACAAAATCAATTAACATGTGTATCTTGGTGATAACTCATCTTTAGAAGCAATAGAGGAAGGAAAAGTAAAATTTGTAAATGGTATTTTGAATATGTTTTATTTGTTCCCAAGCTTAAAAAGAATCTTTTTCATGTTCACATCTAACTCATGATGGTTTGTCTATTAAAATTTTGAAGGATACTTGGTACATCAAAGAAAGTAATGGTAGTATAATTGTTGAAGGAATTCAAAGAAACGGTCCGTATATTTTTGATGATTTTTCTTTTGAATCTTGTTTTGTATCTCAAAGTTGAATAATTCAAACTATGGCATGAAAGGTAAGGACATGTCAATTATCAAATCTTGTATGAAATTTCTATATATAATCTACTTAAATGTTTGTCTATTTTTTCTTCATCTCACGGTGCTTGTGAAGGGTGTTTACACTCGAAACAAAGTGTTAAACCCTTTCACTTACATCCTGAGAAGAGTTCCTCTTCACCACTAGAACTTGTTCATAGTGATATTAAAGGACCTTTCGAAGTAGCTTCGTTAAATGGTTCTTTGTATACTGTGACATTTATTGATGATTTCATTAGGATGATTTGGACATATTTTCTTAAAATTAAATCTGATGTATTTGGAAAATTTAAGGAATTTAGAGCTTCGGTTGAAAATTCATCAAATTATAAAACTAAGAGGCCTAGAACGAATAATGGGGGTGAATATGTTAGCAAGGAATTTAAAAAATTCTGTATTGATTGTGGTTTTAAGAGAGAATTAACTTCTTCCCATTCTCCCCAGTTTAATGGTGTTGCAGAATGGAAAAATAGGACTATTCTAGATATGGATCGTACTATGCTTCATTTTGTTGGCCTTCCCAAATTTCTGTGGGTAGAAGTAATGAGCACAACAGTCTACATTCTAAATATAGTCCCCAGAAAATCTATTCACCTTTCAACCCCCTTAGAGAAATGATCAAATCAAAAACCTAATATATCACATTTAAAATTATTTGGTAGTCCTGCCTCCTTATATATCCCTAAAAAGAAAAGAAAGAAACTTGATATGACTTATTTTTCTTGTATTTTCATTGGATATGGTATTAAAACTATATTTTTAATGATTTGCGACCCTGTAAAAAGGGAAGTAATTGAAAATCGCAATGTTATTATTTTAGAAAAATGTTTATGTTCATCTTCAAATAGTAATGATATTCTTAACCCTGTCAATATTCCTAATGATGGTTCTGGGTATGATAATGAAAATATGGTAAAATATCATGATGATGTTTCTTATGTTAATGTTATTGATGTTTATGAATCTCCTGTCTCCATAGCTAAGAAACCAAAATGAGCTCAAATTGTGTTAGAAAGTTCTAATCCTATTGACCTTAGGAAAATGACCAGAAGCCATCATACATACCATGCATTAATGACCTTGTATGAACTTGAGCCACAAATTTTTTATGAAGCTTCTTGGGATGAGAAGTGGATCAATGCAATGTGGGCTAAATATAATTCCCTAATTCAAAATCAAACCTAGGAGTTGGTTCCACCTCCTGAGAAAATAAGTGTTATAGGGTCTAGATGGTTATACAAAGTAAAATATAATGTTGATGGTAGTATTGAAAAATATAAAGCTAGACTTGTTGCTAGAGGTTTCACTCAGAAATCTGGGATAGATTATCTTGAGACCTTTGCCCATGTAGCTAAAATGAGCACTGTTAGGACCCTGTTTCCTATTGCTGCTCAGTTTGGGTGAGAAATCCACCAAATGGATGTGAAAAATAATTTTTTTAATGGTGATTTAAAATAATAAATTTACATGTCTCAACCTAAAGGTTTTGAAAAAATTGGTAAAGAAAACTATGTTTTTAAGTTGAAAAAATATTTGTATGGTTTAAAGAAAGCTCCTAGAGCTTGGTATGCAAAAATTAATTTTTTTTTAAAAAGTTAGGTTTTGTTAATTGTTCTTTTGACAATGATCTATTCATTAAGTAAGAAGGTTATCACATTATCATTGTATGTCTATATGTGGATGATCTGCTTATGACTGGTGATAGTCCTGCTTTAATTCATAAGATTAAAGAAAAATTAAAATAGTACTTTGAAATGATCGATTTAGGTATCTTACATCATTTTCTTGGCATGTTTGTATTTCAAGATAAACATTCTATATTTGTTTCTCAAGCACAATATGCAACCAATGTACTGCAAATTTTTAATATGATTAATTGTAAGCCAATTTCTACACCCATGGAAGTTGGAATAAAATTTGATCCTAAACCTACATGTGAAAAAACAGATCCTACTTTATATAGAGAGTTAGTTTGTACTTTGATTTATCTAACTATAATTAGACCATATATTTCCTATGCAGTAGGAATTGCTTCTAGGTTTATGCAAGAACCTTATAGAGATCATTGGAATCTTGAAAAAAGAATTCTTAGATATATTAAAGGTACAATCAATTATGGGTTCCATTATACTAAAGATGAAAATGCTAACTTATATGGATTTTGTGATTCTGATCATGTTGGTGATGTATTAGATAGAAAATATAATTTTGGTTATGTGTTTAAATTTGGTGTAGGTGCCATTACTTGGTGTTGTAAACAACAACCAACTGTTTCTATCTGTTCAACTGAAGCTAAGTATAGAAGTGCAATGAAAGCTACAAAAGAGGCACTATGGTTAAATAGGTTATTCACCAAGGTAAAGATGAAGAATCAAGGTAGTATTCCTTTATTCTGTGACAACCAGAGCACCATAGATCTTGCACATAGTCCAATAAAACATCATAGGATGAAGCACATTGAGATACATATACACTTCATCTGTGAGAAGGTGCTACGTGGTGAGATAGATCTCAAGTCTGTACCGACTGAAGAGCAGGTTGCTGACATCTTCACAAAGCCTTTGAGTGCTGTAAAGTTTTGTCAGTTTTATTAAAAACTTGGATTGTCAAAGTTTCTATTGAGGGGGAGTGTTCATGACAATGTCACCTCCTAATGGAACTTGGTATTTGTGAAATGAAAAATACATTGTAATAAAGACCTTCGAGCAAGTGAAAAAGGACTATGGGTAAGTGTAAAAGTACCTTCGGGCATGTGTATACCTTCTCAACTTATTTTTTAGAAATAAGTGTAGAAAGACCTTAAATGCAGTATTTTGTAAACATCTAGTGTAAGAATATTATTAAGGAGGACCTTGGTTATAAAATTCTCATATATGCTTGGTTTCAGGTAATATTTTACGAGAACTTATGAGAATATGTAAAACTCACAAATCATACTTAGCCACTGATCATGGGATGATATTTGGGATTCCAAATCCTTTTGTACTAAAAGGTAACTTGAGTATGATGAAGGTTTTATAATTCCTTCAACCTATTATTTCATTGAATAGTTTGTGTAAAACAAATAAGGTAAGAGGTTAGGAGGAATACCTGTAAAATTTAAGGTCGAAGGTAGAATGCGTGCGTTGTGAAATTTTGATCTGAACTGATCATGAAGAGATTCTCTTTGGGTAGGAGGAACAACCTGTAAAAAACACAACAAGACCACAAAATAGCATTAATAATATATGTTAGTGGATTACCTAGTGAGTGCTAGATCTAAGAAGTGAGGTGCTTCCTAGAAGGTTGCCAATCCACTTTCAAATACAATTTAATGCAACAAATACCATGAAATAAGGAAATACTACTATAGTTGTATGGTTTAGGTATATTGTGCTAATACAATAAGTAAATATAATCTAACAGAAAAAGTTACGATTAGATCCAGAGGTTTGGTAGGTTGTTCTTGATTTTAGAGGTCTGATAAAGGTCTAATAAAGGGCCAAGGACTAATCAGGTGAGGTCTGGGTTGGTTTTGGTTGAATTGAAGGCTTGTTGGTCAGAGGGTATAAAATGACACAGAGACTGATATTGGTCAGGTGATCAACGTCGGTATAGGGTTGAAACCGACGTCAGTAGGAGCAATGGATGATAAATTAATAAAAATGGATTTTTAGCCCCTTTGTGATTACACAGAGAGTGATGAAGGTTTGGTTAGGCTTGTAATATGGCTAATAAGACTCAGGAATTTAGAGGAAGAGGTTAAGAAAGGTGGAAATACTTGAAATGGTTGGGTAGGTGGATTGGTGGGAAGATGGAGATATCCGGGTAATAGCAAAAATGGAAATACTGAAAGAAGTAAAAGATCTATAGTGAAGTAAGCACAAATGAAGAAAACCATGTTACTTAGTTGTCACTATGAAGATATCGTGAACAAAGATGGCTAGTGGTTGATATGTGAGGTGATGGCTGGTTCAGTGCCATGATAGTACAACCTGTGTGTTCCCATGGATATGCCAACGCTCTGGGAGAGAACCCATTTTTTGTACTGCACTTTGGTGGTGTGTAAACATCATTTGGATTAAGGAATGGCTCTGAGATTCACACTTGATTGCAATAGAACTCCCAAAAATAAATGGAAAACCCATGTAAAGAGTTGTAAAATTTTATATAAAGGAACTCAATGGTGGTTTAGGTGACTGACGTCAGCTGAGGATAAACCGGCATCGGTTAGGGTGAATTAGTCAAAGTTACCAAAAATAGCCTGATATTTACTATGTTTGGCATGATCTTGATTGTTAATCTAGGTCTCAAGTGAGGGTTGGCACTTAGATAAGTGGGAGTGTTGTTGGAGAAGGAATAGGACTTTAATTTTAGGGTTTGAAAGAGTCCCAATTGTTTAAGATAAGTAGAGACTCAATCTTAGTTAATTAATAGGCTAGGAATAAGTCCATGGTGAGGTGTCTAGGTGATGTGGCTAGGTGAGGTGTAAATTAACTTAATTAAAGTAATTAAGTTAATTAATAATGTGAGGATGAACATTAATTCAATTGTAAGTAATTAAATTAATATGAATGTGGGGTAAAGAGTCATGGTTATGTGAATACGTTACTTTAATTAATTAAAGGGGACTAAGGGGAGTGTGACCCAAATTTGGTGTCTACATTTTCCCCTTTTTCTCATGTAGCTTGTATTGATAAGTGACACTGACAAAAATAGGAATTCATTGTCTCAGGTATGAGTGAAGATTAGGTTGCCCCAAGTATGGGTGGAGGTGATCCCCCTCAAACCAAGATCTGATGAGGTAATAGATGGAGTCAGTGAGTGGTTTGATAAATGTGTAAGTGATGAAAACAAGGGTAGGTGGGTTTTAGGTAAGGGTGAGTTCAGTTCAGGTAATAGGTAGTGGCATTCTAACATACACACACATATAGAATGTGATATGGTACCAAGTTGAAGAGCTTGCAAAATCTACTTCGTCAAATGTCGATAGGTTTATCCAAACGAGGATGAAGTGGCTCATGTATCCAAGGTATACGATATGATCCTGAAACAAAACTAGGTAAGGTGTAGGAATGGGAAATAGGTTTGTTCAAGGGCACTAAAGGTTATGTCATGATAAACAACACGGCATTGGGCAAGGTAAGGTCATTAGGCTAAACAACATGAGTAACATCATCACAAAGTATATCGAGTAAGAGAACTCTAGTTTCACAATGGTCTGAGGTTGGGTTGGGTAATTTAGGCATTTTGGTGGCCGTAGGTAAGGCCATGTTAGGGGAAAAACATGCCCCAACTGATTGTGAGGTTAGGTTATAGGTAATAAGGTCATTAGGTTGAGTTGTAAGGCTGGGTCAAACTTGGGTAAGGTGAAAAGGGTTTATGAGATGTGGTTTTTGAGATATTTGATTATTTATGGTATTGATACACACTTCCTTTTATATAGTTCATGATGATTTAGGATTGATGATGTACTGGTTTTCATTTATTGTTATTGCTTATTATGGAAACTAGGTGAGTCAGGCATGGTTGGTCAAGTCATAGGTTGTAGGAATAAGTCAGGTATAGGCATGATGGAGTCAGGTGTAGGCATGGTTGAGTTAGAAAATTTCCAAGTTACTGGTTTTAAGGAAATGATGTGTTGTAAGTATGTTGTGTTTAAATTTCCAAATAATTGATATCATGGAAATGTTAAATGATGTAGGTGTGATATGGTTGAGGTTATAAAATGGTAGGTATGATGAAACAATGTATGTTTTTGTGATATATTAATCTCCAAGTTATTGTGTAAATGGAAACTAACTAGGTTTGAATGTGAATGTAAAGGGGGAAAATTGGTTAGGGGTAAAAGTGGTTGAGCTAACCTCCAAGGGCCCCATGCCCTAGGAGTGCTACCTACATAGCCTCAGAAAAAAGGGGCCTTAGGCCAATGTAGTTCTCCCATAAGCTAGGGAAGAATATGATGGGGTAGATGAATGGGTCAATAGGTTTTAGGCATGATTGAGTCTAGGTTACTTAGGCATGGTTGAGTTTAGGTTGAATAGGCATGGTTGAAGGAGAAGAAATCCCAGAATGTAGGTGTCGAAGGTCTAGTCCTGTGTAGCAGAATCAATAAGTAAGAAAAGAGGTAAACAACAAAAGAGGTGGAATGGTCCAGAAGTGGAAATGACCATAATGAGCATACCGAGGACGGGTTGACGAACTTAAACCCCTAAAGGCAGTGCATGATTGACTGTTCTAAGGGTGAAAGAAGTTACATGATCATGAAATGTCGCATTTGTAGCACGTCCCTTGAGTAGGTAGAAGATAAGAAAGAAAGGAAGATGAGGTGAAATGGGTTGTTTAGCATAACCTTGTTGTGAGACAACATGCCTCTTCTGTAAAATACCCAAAACTAAAATAGGCAAGTCCATGACGAAAAATTTGTACTTCTCTTGATTTTTTGTATTTTCTTTTTGCTTTTTTATAGACTGATCGATGCAGGAATTCTATGTGGGATAAATAGAATGACTCCTTGAGGTCTTCGTGAAGTTGATCGATGCGGGAAGCTTCAGAATATTTTATTTTTATTTTACAGAAATAGTCTTCTTTTTGGATAGACTACATACAGTATGGCTAGCTTTGTATAGTTGTCCTTTGAGGGAGCAATCTATTTATAGCAGCAAGATAGAAAGATAGATGTCCTTTTTGAGGGAGTCATCTATTTTCTATAATTTTGACTCAAGGAGTTGAATTTGAAAATCCCATATATTACTTTTGAACTTTTAGGTCATGAACAAGACTATAAAGGAGTATAGGCTTCTTTTATGAAGGCAAACCATAGCACACAGAGGTTAGCTATAAAAGAAAGGTTTTAAGTGATGAACGACCATGGGATTCCATCCTGAAAAGGATGAAAAGTATCCATGAGAATCATGCCATGAGTAGAGCCATGGTACTCATATTGAAGATAAGGCTGAAAGGTGACAGATAATCACATGATTCTTGTTTAGTCATTGATCCTTAAAATAGGTAAGTGGAAGGTGAATGTTGCTCAAGGGATGAGCATTTAATAGACAGAAGGTGATATAGGACTTGATTCAACAATAGAATGGTCGAAGATGTAAGGCATTGAGGGGCTCAGGTTTAGGTTTACCTTCGAGGGAAGATAAATGATAAGCACCCGATCCATAGGCATGAGTAACGATATAGGGTCCAAGCCAGTTAGGAGTGAACTTACCCCATTTAATTTTCTCCACTTTGGTTACATGTTGATTTTCCTTCAGGACAAGATCATCAACCTTGAAGGTTCATTCTTAAACACATTTATCGTAGGCATGTTTAATACATTTTTGGTAGAATGAACGAAACAAAAATCAGGTGCTGGAGTTCTTATTTGACAAGAAGGGCAATGTGAAGATGCATTTTTCACATCTTCCATTTCACATGTTTGACATCAGGAATGGTTACGATATTGTGGACCACAATGTTTGGGTCAATACCGGGCATATGAACATAGGACCAAGAAAAAGAGTTGTTATGATCCCAGAGGAAAGAAGTGAAAGCTTCATGTTCATCAACATCTAAAGATTGACATATTTTTAGAATGTACGGGTCGTCTTGAGTGTGAATGTTGATTTCAATGGTCGATTCATTCAAAATGGTTTACATCTCAGAAGGTAATGACTATTGAATATAAGAATATTCTACACCAAGGTAGGTAAGAATAAAATCATCATCCTAACATTGAATGACCTTAATAGAAGATGTATCGTCATCAATCATGTTAGGATAAATGAAGGGAAGAGAAGAGGGAGCCTCACCATCATGTTGATAAGTCAGAGGTCCTAGGGAAATGGTGTTCATGAATTTTTTTTAGGAGGATGAATCCTGGATCTATAGACTTTGTAGGTGAAGGTGGTGAGGTAGGTGAATGGGGTGGAGAAGGTTTATAATTCTCAATGAGTTCAACTCAGACCTTCTTGGAAGGTGTTTCAGAAAATCCAATACCACTAGAGTATTTATGCTTACAAGTGGTGCAATGAATGATAGTATGACAACCTTGTTCATAGAAACCAAAGACAAATCCCTTCCAATTGCAGTGATGAAGGAAGGTGTGGGTGAAGCAGTAGCTGGTGAGAGATTGAAGGTCAGAGGAAAATGGTCAAGTTTGGGAAGGTGGCTTGGGTGAGTAGGTAGAAGCATCAAGTCCCCCATACGTTAAGTTGGTGAGAAGGTGGGGAGGAATGTAGGGGAAAAAATTTCCTACATGGTGATCATAGCAGGGATGTTGGTGAAGGTTACCATACTCTTGATGAGTAAGGAATGTGTCAATGTTATAAAATTGGTACTCCCCTAGAGTGAGGCATTGAAAAACACCTTCAAAGGGATTGGTAGTTGGTATGTGGGTAGTGGAATGGATGAATCATTAGATGACTACGAAGAAGAAGCATTGGATGTTTGAGAAGTAGATGGGTTGGCTGATGGGTCAGCTGTAGAAGCTGTGTAAATAGTGGGAATAGAGGAGTTGGTTGTGAAAGATGTAGTGACAAAAGTGGTGGATGAGGTAGTGTATAAAGAAGAGGTTTCAATGGAGGTAGATGGGATAGTGGTTGAAGAAGGAGCGATCGTGGTGGTAGATGCCTTAACTGGTATAAGGACATCGTTAGTCAGTAGAGCATGTTACAGGTTTTAAATGGTGAAGGATCAACTAGGATGGTGTAGTTGTGTCCTTCATGTTCAAATTTTAAACAACAGTGTAAGGTTAAAGGAGCATAACCCATGACGTGAATCCATTGGTCGGCCAAGTACAGGTTATACTGGAATTCCCCCTCTAAGACAAGAATAATTCAAGAATGACATGGGGGCCCACGTGAATGTGGAGAATGATGGTGTTGAGGGTGGAAGTCATGGCATTGTTAAATGAATGTAACATAACTGGGTTATTATGCATGTAATTGGTAGGGATGCACATTTGGTTGTACGCATGGGAGGAAATGATGTTGATATTGGCACCTCCATCGATCATAACATGTCGAACATGTATATTATCAACGTAGACAGAAATGAATAGGGTGGGGTCAGGATCATCCTGATTAGAGAGGTACAATCTCATTGTCAGAGAAACTGAGAGTGGCTACTTGATGAGTGGTAGCGGGAGTAGAGGAAGGGGGTGAAGTGGTGAGAGAGGAAACGTGGTGAGGAGTGATAATGGATGCAACAGGTGTAGGGTCATTACGTAGAACCTCAATAGATTGCATAGGACCTCAATGAGGGCCTGACAATGAGACTCAGAGGTTTGGATGAGGTCATACAAAGACATTTTGAGAGGAGACTGGTGTAATTGTTTAAGCATTGTATGATGGGAAACCCTGTCAGAAATAGGGTATGTGGGTCCATGGATGGTGATTTTGGGTGCAGGTGCAGATGGAATGTTGGGTAAAGGAGTAGTGGATGAGCTAGTTGTTTTCTCCTTTCCTTTGTCCTTTCTGGGCTTGAGTGGCAACTTGAACCATATTGATTTGCGGTGAAGGAGAAGGTGAGTCGTGAAAGGTGTAGTGATAGGATGGGAAAAAATATGGTGAGGGAATATAATGGTTTTGTGAAAGTAATGTGGTGCATTGGCATTTTGGTGGAGGTTTGGGTAGCTCTCTTATGCAGACCATATTGATCTCAAATGTTGGAGGAGGATAAAAGGGTTGTGGAGGTGGAGATGGAGGTCACTGAATAGGTAAGGGATGAGGTTGTGTGGTGATAGGTGCAGGTGGAATAGGGTCCTCATCTAAAAGATCATCATCGTCAAAGTTTTCTTTGAGAGGACATAGTTGGAGAAGAATAGTCTTAAGAGCCTTACAGTTTTCCACATCATGCCCTAGCACATGATGGTAAGCACAAATTTTGGTATCATCAAACCCTTCTAGTTTAGGTTTGAGTGGGTTGTAAGGTCTAAGTGGTGGCAATGTGATGACAGAGGTTTCCAAAAGGTTAGCTAAGATGTTGGCATAAGACCCTACCAATGGATCACAATGTGAAGTAAGTGTGGGTCTGGATGGAAGTGTGGGTGAATTTGGTGGGAGAGGCATCACTGGAGGTGGAATCAAAGGTTGAGTAAGTTTGACTACTTGTTTGGTAGATAGTATGGTTTTGGGTTTGGGTTGCACCTTCTTGGGTAAAGGTGTAGCAGGTGAACTAGTTGTTGGAGGTGGTGTAGGTTTAACTACCTCTTTGGAAGGTAGTGGGGTTTTGGGCTTGGGTTGCACCTTCTTGGGTAAAGGTGAAGAAGGAGTGTGTGATGTAGAAGGGAAGGAAGATGGTGGAAGGGGATGGAGTTAGCCAAGGCAATAATGGAGGTGCGGTGAAGGTGGTGGTAAGAGGAAATGTGGAAGGGACTGGTTGAGGAGAAGGGAATGGCATGGGTAATGATGAGGATACAAGAAGTGGTGTAGGTATAGGAGGTAGAAAGGATGTAGGTGACGATGAAGGCGTAGGCTGTGTAGGTAATTTGGGTGTAACAGAGGATCATGATGAGGAGGTGGGCTGTTGTGTTTTTGGTTTACCTTGGGTAGGAGGTTGCTTGACCAAGGTTGATGGGTGGGGACCTAGGATAGATGGAAGTGGTGAAGGTGATAGAGGGGTAGTGGGTAAAGCTAGTGTATGCGGCCTAAGAGGTTGGGTCTTCCTCTTAGATGGGGGAATAGTCTTTGCGATGGCTTGTGAGGACATGGCTAAATCTAGTTTGATAGGAGGATGGACTAGGCTTGATGTCGGCATGACTCCCAATGTGGTAATGGGTCTGGACGTGGAGGAAGATATAGGTGCATGTAGGGTTTTTAGGCATAGGAAAAATTTCATTGAGGGTAAAGGTTTAGGTGTGGGTGAGGGTGATGAAGAAGGGGTAGCTACAACTGGCATGGGCATGGTGGGTTTGGTTTTTGAAACACCTTTGGATAGATTGTGGAAGTGTCAGTGGACAACATCTGATATTTGAGTTGAGAGGAAGTCAAAGGGTAAAGTGGGTGAAGCCAAGTGCATTGGCCTAAAGCATGGGTCTTCAACATAATCCAAGTGGTCAGCCAATGGCTTGCAGAGGATGACATCTAATGTAGGAGGAGGATGATGTTGATTTGGTAGTAATGGGTCATGTAAATAATGTCTGTGAGATAGGGAAATGGTTGGCTTTGAGACTCTATGGGTAGAAGAGATGAAGAGTAGATCAACAGGATCCTTGAAAGCCAGTGTCTGATAATTATCACCAATAGTGAAGGGACATCTACTAATGGATCCCTTGTGGGTATGGGAGAAGGAATTTTGGATGAGGTAGGTTCTTCTTTTGGTGAAGAAGAAGGTAAAAATGACTCTCCCGTGGGTAGAAGAGTAAGTACTATGTTTGTTTGTCACAGGTTGAAATGGTTGGAGCAACTTCATGGGGAAGATATGAGAGATAAATCAACAGGATCCTTGAAATCCAGAGGAGTCAGGATGAAGATAGGGGTCCCTCCATGGATCCTCTCTATGTAGATGAAGGTATCCGAGGTGAAGGTAATCTCTTTTGGTGAAGAAGAAATAGATGAAATCCCAGAATGGGAAATTGAGTAAAGAAGGAGCTGGTATGATGTCAAAAATGACATGAACCTCACAAACGTTACTTGGGTCACTGGTTGAAGATAAGGGGGACTCGGTTTGGTTAGATGATGGGGTGTGAATTTGGGAATCAACAATAATTCTTGAAGATGTGAAGGTTTTGATTATCTAGTGCATTAGGGTTATCCAAGACGAGATCTCCATTATCTAACATTTCTTGGATGATGTTTTTAAAATTTATACAATTACCGTCACTATGACCTCTAATGCGATGATAGTTTTAGTAATCATTTTCTTTGTACCATGCAGGCACAAGACAAGAAGGGTCAAAACCAGTATGTGGTTTGACAGGTGGAAGAGTGATTGCTCTGGATTTTAGAAGTTTTTCTAAAACTAAAGAGTAGGGTTCTCCTATGGGAGTATATTTTCGTTGCTCCCGCTTGAACTGAAAAGCCTGAACAGGAGAAAGGTTGGAAGAAGGTTTTGATTGGTTGGATGGATGAGATGGGCCAGCTTTCAAAACTACTATGTTGGCAGATCCTTTTGCTTTAGAATAATTATTTTGTGGTTTGGAAGAAGAAGAGGTATCATTTGATTTAAACGCAACATTCTTGTTATGTAATTGTATCTTCTTCTCTTCAATGGCACATATTTCAAGTTTTCGGGCCATGGTGAATGCCTTATCAAACATGTGGAAGGTTTGAACTTGGAGAGTTGGTGAGATATGTCTAGCACAAGCTCTAGTGAACAACTCTATCAACTCCGTCTAAGGTAATTAGAATGTGAGTTGGTTGATCAGGCTCTGCCAATGAGCGAAAAAATCTGTGATAGATTCGTCTTCATATTGGCATGTCGCGTACAAGTCGGTCATGGTGACCTTCTTGACAATGTTGATAGAAAAGTGGTCTAGAAAATCCTGAGCTACCTGATTAAATGAAAATATGGAGTTCCTGGGTAGAGCACTATACCAATCTAAAGTCGGTCCCGTCAAGGACATTGGGAATGTCCATAAGAGCAAAGTGTCATTGTGAGTGATGAGATAGCACACATGTTTAAAAGACCACAAGTGCTATTGTGGGTCTTCTTTGTTGTTGAATCAGTTGAATTTAGGAATTTCCCAATGCACAGGGTATGGATGAATCGGAATGGATGGGTGAATGGGCTCATTGACAAATCTTGTTGTATGTCAGAGAGTTACGTGAGTTGGAGATAGATGCTTCTAATGTCTGCATCTTTTCCATCATCATTTTGATAAGATCATTGGTAGGTTGTGATGATGGGCACCCCCTGTAGTATAAGGGGGTAGATAAGGTAGGTATGATGTGGCCAACATCCCAGTATGTGGTGGTGCTGAGTATGAAAATTGTGATGAAGGAACATAGGTTGGAATAGATGTAGAGGGAAAGTACCCTGAATAAGTGGTAGATGAAATAGGGGGTTGTTGGTGATAGGTGTAGGTAGGTGGGGTGGACATAAAGACTCTCATAGAAATCGGAGGAAGATTACATGGGATGGAGAGGAAAAGGTTTTAGAAGGGAGTATGGGTTGCCAACACTAGTGGTGGCTGAGATGTAATATGTATATGAGAAGTGGAGGACGTAGATATACCTATACTAAGGGCAGTTGATGAAGGCATGGTGGAATTCGTAGGGACTATAGATGTCAAAGGTGTGATAGATGTCATAGGTGAAGCAGATATTGATGATGTAGGGTCAAGCTGGGAAACCACATGTGGTAAGGTGGAAGAGGCTAAGGCTACGCTGGTAGTAGTTGATGCAGAAGTGGGTGTGAGAGTAGGAGGAATGGACACATGCATGCCATATACAAGCTTCCTGATGAATCATGGGTAGATGAATGACTAAGGTAATACTGTAGAGCGGTGGGGTTTTGATCAAGGAGTCTTGCAAACTCCTCATCACCAGTGGGTATGGTAAGAGACTGATTGGGGTCCATAGGTGATGAGATGGAAGGGGGTGATGGGCTAGGTGGAAGAGGTTGGTGGCTAGCATGAAACACGAGAGTGTTGGCTTGTCTACGAGTCAAAACCATGTGACTGACAATAGAATGGGTGATCTAAGCCCTACTGATGATGCAGAAACACATAAAGAATGGAGAAAAATGGGTCTAAAAGGTGTGATTTGATTGTTGTTCTGATTGAAAAATTGGAACACAAAGACTGACGTCGGTTGGGTAACCGATGCCGGTATGAGATGGTAACCACCGTCGGTTGGATAGACTGATGTCAGTTACTGTGGAGAAATGAAATATTTGCAAATCTGGCAATACACGATGAAGAAGAAGTAGAACTGGACTCTAAAGGTAATATCAAGGACTCAAGAGATATAGTAAAGTGACAGAGGAAGTCACAGAAAGAAAATAAATATAGATTGAATGCTACTTTGGTAGAAATGACCAAAACAACATAAAACTGATGGTGGTCAGTGAACTGAAGACGGTGAGATGATGAAACTGATGGCGATCACTGGACTGACACCGGTTACTGTGAAATCAGTGAAAAATGGAAAAAGTGAATTTTTGGTGATTTAGGTCAAATAAAAATACCAACTCAGAGACCGAGTATGGAAATGATTAGTCCTAACACACTCAGAAACAGTCGGAATACACCAACTATGATTGTGGAGTATGTAGGGAGAGAAAAAATGAAGAAAATGAACTCACACCTCAAAACACAAATCAAGAAAAAGCTAGCAAACACAAAATCCTATGATGTAGATTTTATGTTGTGGCTTATGCCATTTAGGACTGACTTGTGAATAGAATAGAGTTTTTGGTTACCAAAGGTGCCCTATGGAAACTGAAAACTATGGCTGGTTTCAGGTAAGTTTTGGCGTGGTGTCCCCAATATATACTTTGCAGTACTCGAGGCCCTACTCTGATACGATGACTGGCAAGAAAACCAGTTGGAGCCCACTGTCAATCCTCTGATCGTGTGATCATTGACAACTTCTTCTAGGAAAGATGTTGTTTAAGAAATGTGTAGTTTGTTTTTCAGTGGTTTGGTATATATAGAGAGAGAGTGTGCAAAATGTGAGTAACGGTTCAATTTTTCAACCATCAGCTGGTCATGACTTCCAACATATAGGTTTCCCACAATTTAAATAAGCTACAATACAACATACAAAAATGAGATGCAAATATTTTAAACTCAAATCCACAAATTATATTCGATGAGAAAAAATTATGAAGGGATAAAGAGTATGAATTTCACTAGATGAAATGCAAGAAATGAAAGAAGAGTTCTTTTTAATCCTAAAAGACAAATGTCATTGAGACAATTAGAAGAAGAGAATGTTTCTAGAGAAGAATCTTAATGTGAACTTGTTTCGAATGAAATAGACACAAGATTTTTCCCTAAAAATGAACAAATGCAATGAAACCCAACAAGGGTCCCACCGGGCATGCCAAAATGTTTCACCAAATAGTTTGCATAAAATAGATAAGGTAAGAGGTTAGGAGGAATACCTATAAAATTGAAGGTCGAAGGTAGAATGTGCGGATTGTTGAATTTTGATCTGAGCTGATCGTGGAGAGATTCCCTTTGGCTAGGAGGAACGACCTGTAAGAAACACAACAAGACCACAAAATAACATTAATAATATAGGTTAGTGGACTGCCTAGTGAGTGCTAGATCTGGGAAGTGAGGTGCTTCCTAGAAGGTTTTCAATCCACTTTCAAATACAATTTAATGCAACAAATACCATGAAATAAGGAAATCCTACTATAGTTGTATGATTTAGGTATCTTGTGCTAATACAATAAGTAAATCTAATCTAACAAGAAAAGTTATGATTAGATCTAGAGGTTTGGTAGGTTGTTCTGGGTTTTACAGGTCTGACAAAGGTCTGATAAAGGGTCTAGGACTGATCAGGTGAGGTTTGGGTTGGTTTTGGTTGAATTGAAGGCTTGCTGGTCAGAGGGTATAAAATGACACATAGAGACTGATATCGATCAAGTGATTGACACCAGTATAGGGGTGAAACCAATGGATGGTAGGGTAAACTGACGTTCGGTAGGGGAAATGGGTGATAAATTAATAAAAATGGCTTTTTAGCCCCTCTGTGATTGCACAGAGAGTGAGAAAGGTGTGGTTAGGCTCGTAATATAACTAAGAAGACTCAGGAATGTAGAGGAAGAGGTTAAGAAAGGTGGAAAGACTTGAAATGGTTGGGTAGGTGGATTGGTGGGAAGATGGAGATATCTGGGTAATAACAGAAATGGAAATACTAAAAGAAGTAAAAGATCTACAGTAAAGTAAGCACAAGATGATGAAAACCATGTTACTTACTTGTTGCTATGAAGATCTCATGAATGAAGGTGGCTGGTGGTTGATAGGCAAGGTGATGGCTGGTTCAGTGCCATGGCAGTGCAACCTGTGTGTTCCCATGGATACTCCAACACTCTGGAAGAGAACATGTTACTTGTGTTGCACTCTGGTGGTGTGTAGACGTCATTTGGATGAAGGAATGGCTCTGAGATTCACACTTGATTGTAATTAGAACTCCCAAAACTAAATGACCAACCCATGTAAAGAGTTGTAAAATTGTATATAAAGGAACCGATGGCAGTTTAGGTGACCGACATCGGCCGAGGATAAACCGGCGTTGGTTAGGGTGAATTAGTCAAAGTTACCAAAAATAGCTTGATCTTTACTATGTTTGGCGTGATCTTGATTGTTAATCTGGGTCTCAAGTGAGGGTTGGTGCTTAGATAAGTGGGAGTGTTGTTGGAGAAGGAATAGAACTTTAATTTTAGGGTTTGAAAGAGTCCCAATTGTTTAAGATAAGTAGAGACTCAATCTTAGTTAATTAATAGGCTAGGAATAAGTCCATGGTGAGGTGTCTAGGTGATGTGGCTAGGTGAGGTGTAAATTAACTTAATTAAAGTAATTAAGTTAATTAATAATGTGAGGATGAACATTAATTCAATTATAAGTAATTAAATTAATATGAATATGGGTTAAGGGGTCATGGTTAGGTGAATACGTTACATTAATTAATTAAAGGGGACTAAGGGGAGTATATTTAATAATAAGAAATAGTTATTTCTATTATTAAATATTTTAAACCTTGGTATATGTATCAACCATTTAGGTTGAAAAGGTGGGTTGGGAGACATACCTGATCACCTCATATAAAAATGACTTCGGGTCCTCATTTGACATATTGGAAAATATATATCAAAGGTGTTTCTACCCTTGTAATTAGGGTTCCTAAAGGAGGAGGTAAGTTATTGGATGTAAAAGGGTTCTCTGTAATAAAGGTTACTTTTCATAGTGGTTTTTTACCTTCGGGTTTTCCACTATAAATCCTGTGTCATTTGGTATTACTTTATGTAAGTATTTCTTTATTTGTTATGCAATATAGTGTGATGTTTATTGATTTAATATTGCATATTTTATTAATGTTGTATAATTTAATTGATTAAATTCGAAGTTAATAGAATCCTCAAATTCTATCAAAATATAGGGTCGAGCTATGTGAGGAGCTAAACCCATCACATCCAATGTAGATATAACAAAACAATAGGGAATTGATCACCACGCCATGTTGTTAAGTAGCTCGAGCTGTGACAAGCTATGTGGAGACATGTCGAGTTGTCCCCAACACAATACAATTCAGTCCATATACTCAATGCATTACAATTATAAAACCCTGCGCTAATAATCCCACATGCAAGATGTATAAACACAAAGTGATGTGTGTGTGTGTGTGTGTACATAGAAAACCATTATAATGATGATATGAATATCATAGGTGAAGGAACCCCTCCGCAAAATGAGTGCGCTAACTCTGGCTGAGGGCCCCCAGCCAGCAAATAACAGGGACCACCCGTTCACAACCAAGTGTCAAAGATCGATATAATAAACCAAAATTTTTACTTCATATCCATTGTGCCACTTGTGGTAATATGATTCATCCACTTAGCGGTTGTGCATGCATCCAAGTCAGTAGACATGTGTCTAGTTCTCTTATTTTTGCTAGTTGCTTGAAAATTTAGCACACCATATCTTGCACCTATGAGCTCCATTTTTCAATTTCTTTATGACGATGGAAATCTCTCAAGATGATTCACCCCTATGGTCAATTCTACAATGGTTTAGGGAGATTTGGGGATCATATGCACTCATAATATCCTCCATATCACATATGTTTCACCCCTATGGTCACTTCTTATTTCTTAGCTTTCACGCTTCATTTTTATTACTCCTCACTTTTTCTTGTCTCTTCGGCATGCTACCGCCATCATATTCTACATGTTTATCAAGTATTCAATCAACAACATAAAGTGGGGAAAAATGTAGACACAAAAATCACGCTCTTGGGTATATTTCTAGGTCCTAAGAACATACTTGCATTCATATGATTCCTAAGTGAGAAAACTAGTAATTAATGACTACCTCTTTGCTTCCTTTCACGGTTTTTTCTTTTCTATCTAGTCTTGCATACCCTATATCCAATTTAGTATTTTATTTATTTATCTTTTTTGGCCTCGGACACTACTGCCCAGTTAGGATAGGAGTGCACACACACCCCTATACCCTTTGGGCGCCCCTAACCCTCCTTCACATTAATCGCTTCTTTTGGGTCTCTTTTATCATTTCGACATCTTATTTTCTTATGGGTTGGCCTTTCAGTTGTTAATTACAAAATTCAACCAAGGGAATCATATAAATGCATAGCTGTGTGATCACAATAAAGGACCAAGCACTAAGCATCTATTATCATCACCGAAGCTTGCACCCAAAAGCATCTAAGAGTATTAAAGTCATCCATCTAGCACTCATACAAAGGACAAGGAACTGTATTTTCTGCATACACAAAATATAAAGCGAAAGTTCATTATTCCATCCACACATCTACCTATATTGCTACATCTAGCTACATTACACTATCAAGTACACTTGCACATAGGCATCTTGAGGCACAATTCTTACAAACACTCACCAGAACTACAAGGAGACTTAGATGTAGTGCAGTGCTCAGTTATAAGCTCACTCTGTCAGATGACTGGCGGGTTCAGTCCAACTCCCCATATTTCATCTTGCTTTTTTGGATTTGATGTGGTATTGTGGGTTTTGCAGGTTATTCTTTCTTTTGCACATTACAGGTACCTCAGTGATCATATTGCAAAATACAAGAAACCAACACAGAATATTTGTGACACTTTTTCTACATAGTGAAGATCAAGTTCTAACCATTTTTGCACTCGCAAGTGCTCAGTAAAGGTCTCTAACTCCCATTCACCCATGTCTTGTTGTGGGCACGCATGTTCGGCCATATTCATGCAATCTGAAATTCATCTGGACCATTTACGACAGTCTTCATTTCCCTTTTAGTGGTTTTCCCAACAAGCATCAGTCCCGAATGAAGTACAAATCAATTAAGTCCATTTCTTTCTCTCTCTCTTACACTTAGGGTTTGATATTTTATAAGCTTATTGCTTGTGTCGAATCTCTATTTTAGCATTGTAATATCATACATTACTCTGCAATTAGGGTTTTAGAAGATCCATTTTTTGTTAAATCAAGTCCAAGCTAGCCTATTCCTTACATAATTGATAACTCCAAGTTGTTTAGTGAACTCTAACATTGTAATGTATTACCTAATTTATCCTCCAATCTTGTAAAGGATATTTATCGCTATTTAGTGGGGATATCAAGATATTGTAAATATCACCTAATCATTCATTATGATATAAAGTCCAATAGGGTAATCTTGAGTGGTAAAAGTATGTGCCTTCTAACATAGAACCCCAAGTTCAAATCCACAAAGTGTTGAACTTTGGTAAAATAACACAATCAACTTGTTGGGTGTGGCATACCAAAAAAAGGGTCAAGTGCAAGTCTTAGATGAATTTGACACAAGAGATGTCACTTACCATGTAAAATATTACCTTAATAAGTGCATTTACCAAATCAAGAAAAAAGTAACATTGCAAACAACAGTGTTATGTTGTGTCCTTCAAAGGAAATTGTGTTCCTCCACCTAATGAAATCTCGGGTAAAATCACAAGCCTATAAATCTCGGGTAAAATACAACTTGATCCATTCCAACATTAGCATAATACCTAGTAGCATACTATGCAACTCTATCAAGAATCATAACGGTACCTTGCAGCACTGCATCTCACCATCCCATGTATGTCGCACTGAACATTGTAATAGTTGTAGCTTCTTGTAGTATTGTGAGATGTATTACATCACTTGTAGCTTCTCACAATGCTACACATCACTTCACAACTAAGTTGGTTGAGCCCGTCAAGAAACTTATTGAAGTTGTACACTGAACCCACTTTAGTAAACTATGGAATCTAGTTCGTATAACTCATTAGCACAACCTTGAAGATAAATAGCTACATTTCTAGGTCCTAAACACATACTAGTATTGAGTCAAGCTTGAAACCCATGAAGAAACTTGTTGATATTGTACAATGATCCAGGTTGGTATCAATCGAATCAAGTTCGTATAGCATATTGGCGTAATCTCAAATATTATAGAGGTGATGACGAGTCGCTAGAACAATGTACAGTGAGCTCACTGCGGGAATGATGGAATCAAGGTATTATAGCACATTGCAACATTGGATCAATATTGAACACAAGAGAGGTGGCACCAAGTTGGTATAACCTATAAGGAAAATTATCGATGTTATATAGTGAGCCTACTTTGAATCTCATTAGCACGATCTCGAAGACAATAGAGTTGGCACTTGGTGGAGCACATCAAGAAATTTGTTGACACTGTACAGTGAGAGCATTTTGACAATGATGGAATCAAGTTGGTATAGCTAACTAGCATTATCTCAAAGACAAGAGAGGTGGCACGAAGTCGATGGAGCCTATGAAGAAACTTTAGACATTATACAATAAGACTACTTTAGTAACAAGGGAATCACGTTGGCATAGCTCATTAGTTCAATCTCAAAGACAAAAGAAGTGGCACTGAGTCGATGTAGCCCGTCAAGTAACTTTTTAATGGTAATGATGGAATCAAGTTAATATTACTCATTGGTGCGATCTTGAAGACAATAGAGGTGTCACTGAGTTGGTGGATCCTATTAACCCAACTTGTTAACATTGTATAGAGAGTACACTTTCGGAAACATGGAATCAAGTACGATATAACTCATCGGGGAGAGCTGAAGAAGAGAGGTGATACCAAGTCAGTGGAGCACGTTAATAAAATTGTTGACATTGTACAGTGGGCCCAAGTTCGTAAGGATGGAATCAAGTTGGTATAGATCATTGGAGCGACCTCAAAGTCGAGAGAGGTGGCACTAAGTTGGTAAAGTTTGTAAAAAAGCCATTTAACGTTGTACATGAGCTCTCTTTAGCAACGATCAAATCAAGTTGTTATAACTTATTGGTACGATCTCAAAGACAAGAGGGGTAGTATCGAGTTGATAGAGGCCATCAAAAAACTTGTTGACATTATACAATGATCCTAATTTGGAAACGATGTAATCAATTTGATATTGCTCATTAGCAAGATTTTGAAAACAAAAAGGTGACATCATGTCGATAGAGTCTACATAAAACTTGTTTAAGTTATGCAGTTTACCAACTTTTGCAACAATGGAATCAATTTGGTATAGATCGTTGTAGCAATCTCAAAAATGAGATAGGTGGCACCGAGTTGGTCGATCCCATAAAGAAAGTTGTTAAAGTTGTATAGTGACCCATAATAGTGAGGATGGACTCATGTTGGTATAGCTCAAGGGTGTGATCTCAAGGACAAGAGAGTTGACACAAATTTGTTGGAGCCCATCAACAAATTTTTTTGCCTTGTATAGTAGAACACTTCGGCATTGAGGGATTCAAGTTGGAATAGCTTATTGGCACGATCTCAAAGACGAGATATGGCACCAAGTGAATGGATCCCATCAAGAAATTTATTGACACTGTAGTGTGAGTACACGGTGGCAATGATAAAATCAAGTTGGTATAGCTTATTAGCACGATATTTAAAACAAGAGACAAGGAAAAGAGTTGATGGAGCCCGCCAAGAAACTTTTTTACACTATGCAATGATCCTAATTTGGTAAGGATGAAATCAAGTCCATATACCTTATTGGTGTAGTCTCGAAAACAAGAGAGGTGGCACCGAGTTGGTAGAGAAAATCACCAAGAGAATCTTATCGATGTGGTATATAATGAGCACACTTTAGCAACAGTGGAATCAAGTTGGTATAACTTATTGACGTAATCTCAAAGACGAGAAAGGTAGAAACGATTCAACGGGACTTGTCAAGAAAAATTTTGATGTTGTAAATTAAGCCCACATTAGCAATGATGGAATCAAGTTGTATAGCTCATTAGTTCAGTCTCAAAGACAACAGTTATGACACTGAGTCAATGGAGCCCTTTAGGTAAATTGTTGTTGTTGTACAGTAAGCCCACTCAACAACGATCGAATCAAGTTGGTATATCTAATTTATTTGTTCTTGACAACAAGAGAGATGACATCGTGTCAATGAAGCCCGTTAAGAAACTTGTTTCCACAATAGCAATAATGGAATCAAGTTAGTATTGCTCAGTAGATCGATTGCGAAGAAAATTGAGGTGGTACTGTCGACACTAAAATTTTCCTCCGTAATTTCTATTTCATTAATGTATGTATTAGGAATAGGATGTTAAGTATAATTAGTAGTAGCGTCCGATAGAAGATAACGGCGCTGCCAGTACGACACCGCCAATAATGTATAGTACGGTAATAGTCAAAAGTACAATAGGAATGTTGTGGTAAAAAATAAATATTTGTCGTAAGTGGTCCGGTAATGTTAAAATGTCAAAGTTGGGGTAAGTAGAGAAGTAGGGTCTACATGATTAGTAATTAGAAATATTATATTGGTAATAAGGACAAGGAGTGAGGTCATAAATATTTTGTGTATTTTATTTATAAAAAGTCTAAAAATGTGGAACCCATGTGAAATGATAAGGTTTATCTTATCTTAAAAGATAAGCTTACATGTACAGATAAGAGTTAAGGTATGGAATATGATTCGTCAGAGTGGATTTCTTATCCTATCTTAAAGATAAGATGGATAAGCCTGGAAGTTCTATAAATAAAGAGGCCACCCCCCTCATTTAGCATAGAAGGAAGTAGTGAGAAATATTGTATGAAGTGTGTAAAGGAAGCCATCAATTTAAAAGTGTGTTGAAGAAGCCATTAAGAGGTGTAATTGTAAAGTTTCTCCCCATAGTATTGGTGGAAGGCAAGTGAAGTCAATAACACTTGAAGTACCTCATGGGTGAGATTGTAACAATTTCATGTTAATATTATAATTTACTCTGATATTTCAGATTTATCATCATTCCTTCTTATCATAGTCTATGGTATTCTTGTGTTATGTTTGTTGTTGTGTTTCTAGATTACATCCACCAAACTAAAGGCTGTGCATTAATAAATAATCATAGCACGAGGAGTTCCCGGTGAAGAATTATGATAGTGCCAGATTGGTGATGACATTTTGGTTCCGTTGCCGGGACCATTCCTCATTGGTGGATTTTCTAGAGAGATATTCCCACTTAGTCAAAAATCAATTGGAGGGTAACCTTGTTTTTACTGTGCATAGTAGTTACCATGGTAAAGTCATTTTTGCCGTGAATAGTATTTACCGCAGTAAAGTCACTTTTTACCGTGAATAGTATTTACCATAGTAACTTCACTTTTTACTGTGAATAGTGTTTACCACAGTAAAGTCAGTTTTTACCGCAGTAAGTCAAGTTTTACCATAGTTTACCGTGGTCATTTCTATTCTACTATTATAGTGATTTCAATTATTTGTGCACATAAATCTTGTTGATTGTACTTGTGGGTTGGTATTTCACTGTGGTTACTTTTGAAAATGGGGAAGATTCCTGTTTTTTCAGCCCAATCTAATGAAGATGCTTCCTCTTTCATTCAAGAGTTTAAACGATCTTGTATTTGTAATGGCCTTATAAGAAGGGAACAATGGACTGAATTTTTTCTTACCTTTTTGGATGGTTCAGCCCTTAGGTGGTTTGAAACACTAGGTGATAATGTGAAAAACTCATGGGATTTATTAACTGAAAGTTTTCTTGAAGAATTTGGTGAACAACAGAGATATGCAGATCTCATGATCGATATCACAAAGCTATCCCAAGGAGAGAAGGAGAAGATAAGGGATTATCATGCTTGTGTTCTAGAGCTAAGGAGGAAGCTCGACGCCCAGATTCGGAAGGAAAGATTAGCGGATGGGTTGATGAATGGCATGGATAATCTCCTATGTAAGCACTTCATTCTTGGGATGAAGCCAGAGATCAGACAACGAGTGAAGTATGACCGCCCAGCTACCATTGAACAAGCAAAGGAGATTGCAAGAAGGCAAGAAGAAAGCATGGAAGAGGAGCCCAAAGAAATTGTTGCTAAAGTAGAGCCTACACCAACACCTTTGGTCCAGAATCCACAACCACTCTCGGTGAGCACAAATATTTCTCCTAGTACATCTACTGAGTATGAAGATCTGCTCAAGAAGATGGGTCAGTTAACTATTAATCTTCTTCAAGGAAAGGAATTTAGTTCTCAGGGAGGAGATAGAGGTCCAAAAAGAAATATTTCTGAAGTTGTATGTTATGGTTGTTATAAAAAGGGTCATTATAAGTATAATTGTCCAGATAGAGCTTCTACATCTGGTAAAGGAGATAATGATAAAGGAAAAGCACCTGTGAATTCTTTTGATGTAGTAGATAAGAGCAGAAATAATGAAGTAGATGTGTTTGTAACAAAAAGAAAGAAAGAAAAAGATAATCAAGATGGAAATGATCCTAAGAAGATGAAAGGAGAAACTAGTAAGAAACATAGGAGAAGAAAGTTGGGTGTGCAGGATTTTATGATTTCACAGGGGCAAGGACCATACTCCATCTTGGAAGATCTGTCCAAAAGGCCTGCAAATATTACATATGGTCAACTCTTGGCTATGTCTTCTGAGAAGAGGCGGGAGCTGCGAAGTGGACTCAATGCTCAACGAAGGAAGGAGGTTGAGGTCCCTGTTTTGGAGGCAGAGGCGGATCCCTATGCTCCACAAGCTGAGGTATTATGTAATGGTATTTCAATTCATGATGTCTTAGTTGATGGAGGTGCTGCAGTTAATGTAATGACCGAGTCTGTAATGAATATGTTGGGTTTAAAAATTGATCGCCCTTCAACACTTATGTTAAGGTCATTAAATAAGGGAAAAACTAAACCAGAAGGTGTAGTTTCAAATGTGGCAATATCTGTTATGGGTGTTGTATGTGTGGTAGACTTTCAGGTGATGAAAAATGGTACTGTTGCGTACCCAATGCTGCTAGGAAGACCATGGCTAAGGAGATTTCATGCAAGAAACTATTGGAATGAAGGTTTCATGACACTTGGATGTGGTAGAGAGAGGGTGAAGATAAACGTGATCCCTCGTCATCATAAAGCAGAACCTGTGGATTCAAGTGATGAAACTGATGATTGGACATCCTCTGATTACTCTAGTACCAGTGAAGTGGACACTGAAGATGAAGAAATTGAGGTTGATGTTTCAGTCATGGATATCCTTCCAGTCACACCAACTCATGACCCCATAAAATTATCTGAAGAAGAAGTTGATGATCGTCTCCAACAAATAAAGATTGGTGATGCTGTGATGGAGAGTGAGAAGGAATCCTACCTCCAGCTCTTTCGAAGGTACATACACATATTCACTTTTGATTACAAGGAACTCCTTCAAGTAAGTTGGGTAAAACATTGTATTGAGCTGGTAGATGGTGCTAAGCCTATAAAGCAAATGCCATATAGAATGAATCCTAATTTTTGCAAGACTGTAAAAGAAGAAATAGATAAGTTGTTTGATGCAAGATTCATATTTGTTGTGGAGAATTCAGAATGGGTTTCTACCATTGTGATCTCAATAAAAAAAGAATGGGAAGCTACGCATTTGTGTTGACTACAAGAAGCTCAATAAGGCAACAAAGAAAGATCATTACCCTCTTCCATTCTCAGATCAGATCTTGGACAAAGTAGCTGGCTAAGAGTTTTATAGTTTTGTTAATGGATATAGTGGCTATAACCAAGTTCGTATAGCAGAGAAAGATCAGTTGAAGACCACGTTCACCACTCCTTGGGGAACGTTTACTTATAGAGTTATTGCCTTTTGGGTTATGTAATGCTCCAGCAACGTTCCAGCGTTTAATGAATAGGGTGTTCGAACCCTACATTGGGAACTTCATCAGAGTATTTCTGGATGATTTTTGCATCTATGGGAGCAAGATGGACCACCTGCACCAGATGGAGAAAACAGTTCAAAGGTTAGGATGAAGCCACAACCCTCATTAAACCCTACAAAGTGTGTCTTTGGATGTTCTCAAGGCGTTTTATTAGGGCATATTGTATCCAGAGATGATATTGGTAATGATTCTGATAAAGTTTCAAAAATTAAAGATTTATCATTTCCTTTTAATAGAAGTAAGTTGAGATCATTTTTAGGCCATGTGGGTTATTATAGAAGGTTCATCAAGAATTTCTCAAAGATTGCACAGCTCTACTAACCCAGTTCTTGAAGAATGATGTTACTTATGAACCAAGAAAAAATGCGCATGAAGTTTTTGGACAACTGAAGGAAGCCCCAGTGTCTTCACCTGTTTTGAAGAATCCAGATTGGAGCAAGCCATTCATTGTGTACACTGATGCCTCAGATGCAGCATTAAGAAGTACTCTGAGCCAAAAGGATGAATAATGGGAATGATCATCCTAATTTACTTTGGGAGCAGACAAATGGAGCAGTGCTGAGATAAATTATACTGTAAACTGAAAAAGAGGCTCTGGCTATGATTTTTTGTTGTAAATAAGTTTAGAAATTACTTGTTATGGCAGAAATTTATAGTTGTAACAGATCATCAGGCTCTAAAATATATTGTTAATAAGCCTAACCCCATCGGGGAGAATAGCAAGATGGATAATTTTGCTACAAGAATCTGAATTTGATATTATAGATAGGCTAGGAAAGAAGCATGTCAATGCAGATGCACTCTCTCGAGCCTATGATGGTTTAGGTTCATTTTGTGATGATGATGATTTCCCATACGTAGCATTATTATCCCTTAACACAATTCCTAGTGAATACATAGATATTTGGAATTATCTGAATGGATTCAAGTTTCCTGATGGTGCTAATGCAAAGACTAAGATAAAGATTTACTCAAGCCAGTCATCCATATTCTATTCTACATTGAGTATTATTTTGAATAGGACCTGATGGACAGGACAAGAGGGCAGTTGGACATGATCAAAGGAATGAGCTGCTAGAATAATTTCACAATGGTACATATGGAGGGCACTTATCCTAGACAACTTACAGCAAGAAGGATCTTGGATGCAGGTTATCACCAGCCCACACTTGTCAAAGATTGTTATAATTATTATAAGACATGTGATATTTGTCAAACGCATGGTAACCGTAACACTTCATCAGCCGCCTTTATGCCATATTATTCCCCTTATGTCCCTTTTGAAAAATGGGGAATACACATTGTAGGTCCCACTTCCAACTACATCAACACCCAAAATAAGTATATTGTAGTTGCCACAGATTATTTAACCAAGTGGGTTGAAATTGGTTACTCAATTTAGTGTCCCTCTCATCTGTTTACTTGCTTAGGTAACCTGGGGCACGTTTACGTCACCAACTATCCCCTTGGGATATTATCCAATTTGTGATTTAATCACTTATTCCAAATTTAATTCATCCCATCACATCTTACCCATGAGTGATTAAATATTAAATATTTAATTACGCTTCTTCCCATGCATCTTAATCACTTATCCACCCCAAATTTATTCTATCCATGTATCACATCTATTTTTAATCTTCCCTAAGCGGGATATTTTCCCGTAGTCGGGATAAGTCTTATCTTTCTCGAAATCGATCATTTTTGGCCACCTCGGGAGTCTTTTCCGCGATCGGCGCCGACCCATATGGTCGGCGCCGATTTTCTAGGAGCGGCGCCGATTATAAAAGCAAGTCCAGAACTCAGTTCTAAGGACCGAAGAGACCGAAGAGATCACGACGAGCGAAAAAGCGAACGAGCGAAAAAGAGAGCACGCACGAACAGAGAGCGAAAGATACAGGTTGAGAGAAAGAGAGATCTTTTAGCATCAATTGTATCAAATTAGGGCAGATCCTGTCCGAATCAATCCCTGAGAGGAGCACCGTTACTCTGTCCCTGTCACATCAGCATCGCACACCACCATCTATCATCTGGTGACTCTGTTCCAGTGTCTCGCCAACTTCGGCACATCCAGCAGACCACATTCACCTTCCAATTCCCGAATCTTGTCGCACAGTCCCTGATTGATTGATCTGTCTCCAGTCGACGCCGATCTTATCCAGTCGACGCCGATCCTTCTCAATCGACGCCGACCAGTCTCAATCGACGCCGATTCTACCCAGTCGACGCCGATTTATCTGCAGATAGGTAAAAGGATACAGGTAACACAAATCCAGCATTTATTTCATAGTTCCCTGTTTTCTGTACTTTCTGTCTGCTGTTTAGATTCTGTCTTATTACTGCAATCAGAAAATCTAGTCTTTATTTACATCTTTTATCATGTATGCTTCTTTTCTTAATTGAAAACGTGGACTGACATCCGCCGAGGAAGCTTATCGCTTCTCGGACCCGCTTCTCGGGCAGTCCACTTAAATATCTTTTAACGTGGTCTTTTTCTGTCAAGCATCGGTGTTTTGCAGGTTATTCGGATCTATTGTGCGAATTGCTCGTGTGCGCCCGTCTTATCTACATCGGCTTCCTCATCCGTCTACATCTTCATCAGGTATCAATTTCATTGAGGTTTTTCAGGGTTTTTGTGTTTAGTTTGGTGCATTAACTTGGACAGGTAACAAGCGCAAAATTCTTGATCTACATTCTGGCACGCCCGGTGGGACCCAACCAAAGTCCCTTATTGGTAAGTTCATTTCTTTTCTAGTTTTGAACTTTGTTCCTTTTCTTCACTGATTTCTATCAGTCCTATTTGAGCATTTCTGTTCATCATTTCAATCTTGCTTTTTTAGGCGAAATCATTATCTTGAAATTTTTCTATTTCCTTAAAATAGAAATTTTTCGTTTCGCCATTATCTGGATGTATCTTTCCGGATCTTGTTTGTTGTTTGCTTGATCTTTTCTTGCGGAGCACTTTGCTTGTTCGTGGGATTGTTCGAGGGGAAGAGCTCAACAACGCGCTTTTTGAAGTCCACACACCTTGGAGAGCTAAACCTACAGGTATTCCTCTTTTTCGGTGTTTTCTCCTTTTTAGGATTTCTTTGTTGGTTGTCTATCACATCCAAACACTTCAGTTTTTGGTGCTTAAAAAGAACCTAATCGCATTTGGGGAAAGAATCTGTTTGACTTGTCTTCATCGAAATCAAACACTTCATTTTTAAGTGCTTAAAAAGAACTTTTCCTTTGTCATTGCTGCATGCTTTTCATCTAGTTTTAATTAGGCTGGAAAATTGATCAAAATCGGTAGTGACACTATTTGATTTTTATTTTTCACCCTTGCACACAAAGCCAAAATCACTAGGTATAAAGCATCTAAACAAAACTCCTTCCCTGGCCTCGCCTACTTGGAAGTGATATCCAAGAGGAAGAGCCTACGCGGTACTCGGGCCGCGCTATAAATTCACGAAAGATTTTGGTATATATTGGCAAAGCACCCGACTCCCTTATCGCAGCGGTGTGTGAAGTGCGGGGGTAGGCCCCTATATCAAGCCACGTACCGGTCTTTTACTGAAGTGCCTTCGGGACTCCTCACCAAACATTACCCAAACCATCCTTAGTTTGGCTATCTGAGTAGTTCCTGTTCTAAAAAGCCTTCCCTAACATTTTCTTTTCTTAAAAGCATCAAAATTTAAAGGAGATAATCACTTGCGCTGCTTGAATTGTTTGTGCATTAGTTAGGACAATCTTCTTTCTTGCTTGTTTATGACGGTTATCACCCGGTCACAATCTAGGAAAATGGCCCAACAGGTTCCTTCTTCCTCCGAAATCACCACCAGCGTGGATGTTTCGGCACCCCTCCAATCTTCCTCGGGACCGCTGTTAGTTGGTTCCCCGTCATGGTCGTATAATCCCTTCTATCAAACCAAAGCGCCTCCATCACGTCCAGCTTCTCCTAGTCCCTCCGAGATATCATCTGGCTCGGAGTATGTTCCTCGCGGGGATCCTGAATTTCAGGCTTTCCTCGATCGCAATCCAATAGCCCTCATGGACTACCTAGTACACAAGTCGATCCAAATATCTGACCAAGACCCACCAATCCGACAAGTGTACAATTATCCTCGTGGATCATCCCAGGCCTTTGTAGAGCAGTTTGCACCATCTCTCTTGCCTCGAGCCACGGAGAAGGGCGAGGCCCCTATGCCTCCCTTTTCTCTTCCACCTACCATGTCGACTAGTTCTCAATTAGTCTTACCTATCCCTAACACCGCAGTTACCTCGAATATTCCACAACCCATTTCTGAGAGGTCTTCTGCCCTTGCTATAATGAATGCGTCTGCACACCCGCACATTGCCGTCAATTCGTCTATGCCCTCCATCGTGTCCCAAGGTCAGTACCTCTTCATGAGCCAACCCCCTCCGAATAGTCAGTTGGCTCCTACTTCTCGTCCTCTAGGGGGTCTTTCTTCCAATATTCCAGCAACTGTGACCTTCGCCCATCCTCTAACATCGGCACCCTTAATACCTAATCCGGCAGTAGAAGGCCCCTTTCAGGTCTTGTTCCCCAACATGTCCAATCCAACCAACACCCATATTCCTCAATCCATCCCGATCCAATCAACAAACATAGGAGTCCACCAATCACAGGCTCCATCCGTCACCCAACCTTTATTTGCTCAACCACTTATTATCTCACAGCCTGCCTATACGCAAGCTGCCTCACAGCAAATACCCCACCCGGTGTCACCCAGAACACCTGGTTATTCCTCTTATCATCCTATCCAACAACAGATGAATCCCCCATTGACACCTCAACAACATCCACCACTTGCTTCTTATGTAGGACATACCAATGTACCTCCTCCCCAATCGGACGTGGTTCAAATTCTCTTCAAGAAAATTGCAGACTTGGAAGCCTCCACAAAAGGAGCCCGTCCTTCATACTCCTTTGAAGAAGTGTGCAATGAACCCATTCATCCTTCGGTGGCTTTTAAGCCTTATCCTCCCCAATGGGAACTTCCCAAATTCTCAAAATTTCATAGTCGGGAAGACCCCCAACAACATCTGCGAGCATTCAAACATGCTTGCTACCTCATCGTCCAGGATCAGGAACTCATGCTCCGTACCTTTCCTATGTCTCTAGCGGGTCCCGCTTTGGACTGGTACAATAATATTCCTCAACATTCCTTATTTTCTTTCTCTCAATTGGCCCAGATGTTTGTTGAAAACTTTTCAATAAATATTGCCCATAAGATCTCAATTACAGATCTTTACAACATTCGCCAATTCGACGATGAGTCTATTGCAGACTTTGTCGCTCGTTGGAGAGGGATAATCAACCAATTGTCCTTCTCCCTTCCTCAATCCCAACAGATCGAGTTGTTCACCCGATCTTGTGCTAGTCACATTTCTTCCACGTTAAGGATCCAAACCTTTTCATACCTTCGAAGAAGCCTTCACGATGGCACGCAAACTCGAATCTCGTGCCATTGAACAAGGAAAGCTAAAACTTCGCTCCAAATCTAAACCAGATTTCTCTCGGTTCACCAAACCAAATTCTTTCCCTCCTAAAGATAAGAATCAAGGGTCCACCAATGCTATCGTATTAAAAACATCAAGAACCGATAGTACTCCTAATCAACCACCACGAAGAGATTCCTTCATCTTCTCGGAAAGGGGCTTCATCATCTCGATCCTTCGCTCCATTGGGGGAATCATATGCCTCTATCTTAGAAAAAATGTTGGAGGTTCGAATGATCGAGCTTCCCCCCATTAGGAACATCGATGAAAGCCAAGAACGTCCATTTTGGTACAGGGAAAACGATTTTTGCCACTATCATAGAACCAAGGGTCATGACATCGAACGATGCCAGACTTTCAAAAACCTTGTCCAAAAATTCATTGATAAAGGCGAGCTTATTCTGGATAACCCAAATGCTCCCCCAAATCAAGCACTGGACGTTTTTAAACAACCCTTCCCCAATCATGCCCCAAATCATAATTCTTCGGAATCTCAAAAACCAAACACCCACACTATCAACTTCATTTCTACTGAAGAATCCGCTTCTGAAACCACGTCATCTACAAACGCAGCAATCGAATCAGAACCCTCTTCCACTTCACCAATCACTGGAATTCCTCCATCTTCAGATAACCCACCTTTGAATATTCCTACATTGCTAAGCACGGAGTCATCTCTCTCCGCTCCTTTGTCCGATCTCCCACCCATACCCGAGACAGTGTCTTCCTCATCTGTCTCATCATCAGACATCCTTTCAATGCTCGAGGCAATTACATCCCTTCGAGTTTCCACTTCAGACACATCCACTTCTGTTGCTCCCATTCCCGCTACAACTATGCCCTTGGTGAACGTACCTATAATCGTGCCGACTTCAACGGAAGTGCATCTTCAATTTTGACCCTTCCTATCTCTTTTCCTACAGTAGTTCCACCCATGATCACTACACCAAAAGTGGTCCCTTCGCAAGGAACTTCTTCATCACTTACTTCTTCCATCACTAATGTTACTTCACCTATTAAGGAAAAATCAAAAGAAGTAGCACCAACATCTATACGCTCGGTTCCTGAACCTAAACCGAGACAACCAAAATCTAACATTATACCATCAGTATCTCCCCATTTGCTTCCTCCAAAAAGGTTACAATCACCTTATGCCGTTGAAGTCGTCACCATCCCTGAAAAAGGAAAGCCCATATTTCGGACCATCAAAACTCTTGGTGCTCTTCCACAAAAATCTCTCTCCACGCCTCATAAACGATTGGATTTGCCCGCTGAGAAGGCGTCTTCTTCTACACACTTATCAAAGCCATCATCTTCTTCTACAACACATTCTTCACCAATACCCCGAAAAATAGACTTACCTACTAAAAAGACGTCACCTCTTCTATCAGGATCATCATCTTCATTACCAAAAACCAAGGCACCCTATGTTCCTCCGATTACACTTACTTTGGGAGCTTCTTCCTCTTCTAAATCTACATTATCTAAATCATCAGTACATTCGACCAAACAACCCCCTTTGTCTCCAAAGACCGCAAAATTTGTCACATCTCCATCACCTTCAAAATCTATTTTAGGGGCTCCTCCTCCACCAAAGTCAATCATGTCTCACTTGCTCCCATCTCAAGTGCCCAAGACTGCTCCTCCAAATGTCCAAACAAATAAGAGGATCCCTAAAGAGACTGTTAAACCTAACATGCAAGTCCTTTTACCTCGGCAGTCGGTTAATGTGAAAGAACCATCTCCATCATCTCTATCCTCCTCTTCGTCTACCGGATTCTATACCGAAATCCTTCATCAACTTATCCAATCTTCATCCATAACCCTTCCTCCGATTAAACCTTATAACCCTAAAGGAGTGAAACCTACCTGGTTTAACTCTGATCTGATTTGTGCTTACCACCGTACCCCGGGTCATGATACTGAGGGATGTAAGGCTCTTCAAGCCGTTATCAAGAACCTTCTGGAAGAAAGTGACCTTTTGCTAGAGGAGGAACAAGTACCTCCTGTCACCTTAGCCCCATCCAAACCTCAACCATCCACTCAGACCTCTAGTGGTTCCACTCCACTTGATCTTCCACCTTCTCAAATTGACACAATCCATATCGCCACTAGAACCCAACACTATGATAACCCATCTTCATCTTCAGCATCTCGACCACGGGTTGTCATTTCTGCAGCCCCTGAAGGCGTTTCTCCTTCCTCATCAGCACCACGACCCAGGGTCTCTATTCGTGCTGCACCTCGGGCTCAAGTTCCCGTATCCGTTGAGGAGAGTGTTATGAAACAACTCACCCAGGCTCCGGTCAAAATGTCTCTTTTTGACCTCATCCAATCCTCTCCACAACATCGCCAGGCTCTAATCGATAATCTGCGTCGCATCGCAGTGAATTCGGATGAGCCCCAGCCCTTCGAGTTGGTTGTTGGACTGAATGGACCATCAACCGCCATTTCTTTCGAGGATTCGGAAATTCCTTCTCTTTCTTCTGAAGATTTGGAGGCTCCCCTCTTCATCACAGTCCAAATCAATAACACTACCTTAAAACATGTCATGATCGATAGTGGAGCTGCACTCAACGTCATCTCCTCGCACACATTCGAACAACTTAAGTTACCAAAGAATGTAGTGTCTCCCCCGCCTTTCGCCCTTCGATCATTTAACGATCAGCTAGCAGTCACTCTAGGAACTGTGGTCTTACCCATTCGAGTAGGTAAGAAGCTGCTTCATGAACTCTTCTACATTGTCGAAGGAAAATTCCACTATAACATGATCCTCGGACGCTCCTGGATTCGCGCAATGCATTGTGTCCCATCCACCCTCCATCGATGCTTAAAATATCAATATGAGGGCAAAATATATACTCATCCAGGAGATCCTTTTCCTTCCGCACAATGCGACATGACCACAAGATCTGCCCCTTTAAAAGAAAATCCATGTTCTCCTGACGGGGCCTCATCTTCTTCCATACCTGCAACCAAACTACCGGATTTACAAAATCTGGAAGAGACATTGCAGCGTTTCTCACTAGGAGAGCTTCCTCTCTTTTCTTTCGATGCCCATCTCAAACCTAATGAGTATGGTAGACCAGACAAACAACCTGAATATCAACCAGGTCTCGGTCGCATCGTCACCATTGGTCTGCCCAATCAACAGACCAATTTCATCTACGGTGGTCTTGATACGCCTCACTATCGCCCAGATTCTCCTCCTAAGACCAAACCTTACTCAACAGGGTTTGATTATCTACAGAATCCCACGTTTGCAAAAACTTATCTATATCGATGCGCGTGGAAAGGTTTTGGCCTGGGAAAATATGAACAAGGTATACATGACCTCAAATCCATTCCTACTCTCATGCCACATCAGAAATTTGGTTTAGGATTTAAACCTCTTTCAAAGGCCACTGTCACTATTCTTGATGAGCCTCTTCCTACTGAAGAACCACCTTCCCCCACTAAGTCAGAAGCATCACTTGATGTGGACGATGACATTTCCATCCCACCTAACTTTTTTTTTTTGATCAATACCATTTCCTTAGGGCCGTTAGCCTACGAGACTAACAATCGGTCCGCTTCTATACCATTAATCTTCCCTGAAATAGTTGGAGACGACTCTCCTACTATCAACACTATCCACTGTGCAGATGACGATTCTGTCCTCACCTATCTAGGGGCAGAGGATTCATATCTTCCCAAAACTATTCCTTCTGACACGTCTACCCTTCTCAACGAAGCCACTATCGACCTTAATATAGGGACTTCTGAAGACCCTCGCATCATTAAGGTCGGCCAATCCCTTAATCCACAGGAATTAGGGGACTTTACCACTCTTCTTTCAAAACATCGTCAAGCCTTTGCTTGGTCATATGAGGATATGCCAGGACTCAATCCCGATATTGTGGTCCACAATATCGTTACCCTTCCCAACATCAAACCAGTCAAGCAAAAACTGCGTAAAATGCACCCTAGAGTAGCCCTTCTTGTTAAAGAAGAATTACAGCGCTTGCTCTCGGCTAACTTCATCCAACCCATCGATTATCCACAATGGGTGTCCAATGTAGTACCAGTAACTAAGGCTACTGGGAAGATTCGAATTTGTACCGACTTCTGGGATCTTAATCTTTCCTGTCCAAAGGATGATTTTCCTCTTCCTAATATCGACCAACTCGTAGATTTAACTGCGGGTCATGAGATGCTTTCTCTTATGGACGGTTTCTCTGGATATAATCAAATCCTCATCGCACCAGAAGACCAACACAAGACTTCCTTCATAACTCCTTGGGGGACCTTTTGCTATCGTGTCATGCCTTTTGGTCTTAAGAACGCAGGAGCAACCTATCAACGAGCAATGACCTACATCTTCCATGATCTCTTGCACAAAACTGTGGAGGATTATGTTGACGATCTCCTCGGCAAGTCCAAACGTCGTCAGGATCATCTTTTCATCCTTGCACCTCTCTTTGAGAGGCTTATCCGCTTTTGTCTTCGTCTAAATCCATCTAAATGCGTGTTTGGCGTCCTCACTGGTAAACTTTTAGGTTTTATCATTTCCATCAGGGGTATTGAAGTCGACCCCGCAAAAATAAAAGCCATCCTTGAGATGCCTCCCCCGTCTAACTTGAAGCAACTCCGCAGTCTCCAAGGACGTCTTCAATCAGTGCGTTGTTTTATCTCCCAATTGTCGGACCGTTGTCAACCTTTTCACCATCTTCTCCGTAAGAATGTTCATTTTGAATGGGATGAGCATTGCCAAAAGGCCTTTGATGATCTCAAAGCTTATCTTCTTTCTCCACCTGTGCTTACACCTCCACGCGAGGGGGAGCCTTTCTATCTTTATATCTCTGTGACTGACCATGCTCTGGGAGCCATGATCTCGCATCGGGACACTTGTGGTAAAGAACAAGCTGTCTATTACATCAGTCGCACCCTCCATCTCTCCGTGTTCCTCTCAGAGAATTTGTCTCCGATGAGGATTATCGTCAAAATCGTCTAGCACAACTTGAATTATTAGATGAGCGGCGTCTTAACGCTCTTGAGCATCATCAAGTCTATCTTGAGCGTGTCAAGCGTGCTTACAACAAGCACTTGCAACACCGTGACTTCAAAATTGGTGACCTTGTTCTTAAGGAAAATCAAAATGTCACTACACTCGAAAGGAGTCAACGTGGATAAGTTTGCTCCCAACTGGATGGGCCCCTACATTATCACTCATAAATATGGGTCTAGGGCTTATCGTATATCTTCTATGGATGGTATACCTGAAGCGGAACCTCTTAATGCTTTGCATTTACGGCCCTTCTATTGTTAAAATCTATCATACACAAATCTAGTCGCAACTCAGATCTTCCATCCGTCCTAATAACCAGTCATCTACTTTCGTGGTGATTTGAAATCGTGTGGTTCTCCGCCTATTGCCTCATCTACCTTAAATATGAGTATCGCGGCTCTACTCATTGCACATTTCTTTTGGATATGTTCCTCCTCATGGTAGGAATACCTTAATCACCACTTCATCTGTCCCAACGTACTTATCTTAATCGGATCTACTCGGGGCATGAGTACATGTTCTTCTATGTTCTTCTCCCCTTCATCTGATCTATCTAGGTCTAAACTCAGCTTCTTCCAAAGAGTTTCAAAAAAAAAAAAAAAAAAAAAAAAGAGAAAGAAAAGAAAAAGATGCTATCCAAAAGATAGACTGCTCCCTTGAAGGACAGCTATCCATATATTACCAAGTGAATCAAAAATTCTAAAAATATAGACCATACCCTCGAAGGATGGCTATCATTCAAATTCAAAATACAGACCGCTCCCTTGAAGGACGGTTGTTTCTCAAAGAAATATTCAAGGCTTCTTGTAATCAATCAGCCTTCCAGTCAGTTTTATACACTTTTTGCATCACTGAAAGACTTCCCGCATCGATCAGTCTTTCCATATCAAGCAAACTTCCCGCATTGATCAGTTTGCTTTTCTATCAACATCATGAAGCTGAGATTTAGGACCTTTTTGTCGATCATATGGAGAATCTTATTTTCCTATCATGGACATGTATTCTGTCCCTTGTAAGTTCCGACAAGATACTTACTTTTCTTTCCATTTCTATCCTAGATCTGGTTTGCGACTAGTTAGTGTCAGATTTATTTTAATCTTATATAGGGCCTTATATGCTTGGTCTTTTGGTTTCCTTTCTGGATTTTATCTATGGTCGGTTGGAAGTCCAACTTATCATTTCCCTTCTTTTCCGAGTGTCTTCTCTTCTAAGTCACGGTTGTTTCCATTTACATCTTTGGCTCTTGCATCCTGGTAAATTGACATTTCACATGTTAATTCAATCACATTTTATCTTCTATCAAAATTCCTCTTATCCATCAAAACATCTATCTTTATTCATTTCTCATTAAAATTACATCTATCTATACATCAAACACATCTATCTATTTATCCATCAAAATATTTAAAATATGTACATCTAAGGTACATTATATCTAATCTATACATCAAACACATCTATCTATCTATCCATCAAAACATTTGAACATATGTACATCTAGTCTATATATCACATCCATCAATCTATCCACCAAAATGTACATCCAAGGTACATTATATCTATCCATATCTAATCCAAACATTTGAACACATGTACATCCAAGGTACATTATATCTATCTATCAAAGTTATATCCACATCACATCTTCACATCATCATTTATCAGTCTATATCTATCCAATCACATCTATTTTATCCACATTTCAATCTATCTAATCACATCTATTTCTATCATCTATCAGTCTATATCTATCCAATCACATCTATTTTTATCCTCTATCAGTCTATATCTATATAATCACATCTATTTCTACCATCTATCAGTCTATTCAATTACATCAAATCACATCTATTTCTATCCTCTATCAGTCCATATCTATCCCATCACATCAAATCATATTTATTTATATCCTCTTCATCTATGTCTATCCAATCACATCTATTCATCATCTATCGGTCTATTTAGGTCAGCGCCGATTAGTCTGATCGACGCCGATTTGCCGTATCTTATTGCCATAGTGTTGATGCTTGGCTTGTCTATCTGATCATTGTTGTGTGCTGAATTTTGCCTTTTAGCACATATTTTCGATATCACCATCTATTTCGAGTTTGTTCCCTTTGCGTGGAGCACTCGCTTTTTGTTTGGCCGCTTAGAGTTACGCGGGTCTGTAGGCACTAACGTCGTTTGATTTATGGACTGTCTAGTTGTCCCTACCAATGTGTCTCTCTTTAGATGCTGACTATTTTTGCAGTTCTCCTTACACTCATGGGTCTGTAGGCACTAACGTCGTCTCATGAAGAGACCGGCTAGTTTTCCCTACCAATGTGAGTTCCTTAGGTTGCTGCCTTTTTGTTTATTTTTTTTATGCGTCATCAATGATAAGATCTACTCCAGACATCCGACTGGGGCATCCTGCGTTTCCATCTACCTTTTTCAAACTCGGGATCGTCTGTTCTATCATCCATCCCATCCCTAGTTTGAGGGGGATCACATCATCACAAATTCTTCTCTTCTTCCGTCTCCTTGTTTTTGTCTCATAACCTTGCTTATCGCAAGTTACTTGACAAAAAGGGGAAAAATGTAGACACTTAAATTTGGTTACCCAATTTAGTGTCCCTCTCATTCGTTTACCTGCTTAGGTAACCTGGGGCACGTTTACGTCACCAACCATCCCCTTGGGATATTATCCAATTTGTGATTTAATCACTTACTCTAAATTTAATTCACCCCATCATATCTTGCCCATGAGTGATTAAATATTAAATATTTAATTACACTTCTCCCCATGCATCTTAATCACTTATCCACCCCAAATTTATTCTATCTATGTATCACATCTATTTTTAATCTTCCCTAAGTGGGATATTTTTCCGTAGTCAGGATAAGTCTCATCTTTCTCGAAATCGATCATTTTTGGCCACCTCGGGAGTCTTTTCCGCGATCGGCGCCGACCCATATGGTCGGCGCCGATTTTCTAGGAGCGGCGCCGATTATAAAAGCAAGTCCAGAACTCAGTTCTAGAGACCGAAGAGAAGGGAGGAGACCGAAAGAGACCGAAAAGAGATCACGAACGAGTGAAAGAGCGAACAGAGCAGAGCAAAAGAGACAGATCGTGAAAGAGATACAGGTTGGGAGAAAGAGAGATCTTCTTAGCATCAATCGTATCAAATTAGGACAGATCCTGTCCGAACCAATCCCTGAGAGGAGCACCATTACTCTGTCCCTGTCATATCAGCATCGCACCACCATCTATCATCTGGTGACTCTGTTCCAGTGTCTCGCCAACTTCGGCACATCCAACAGACCACATTCACCTTCCAATTCCCGAATCTTATCGTACAGTCTCTGATCGATCGATCTGCCTCCAGTCGACGCCGACCGCACCCAGTCGACGCCGATTCTTCTCAATCGACGCCGATCATATCAGTCGACGCTGATCCTACCCAGTCGACGCCGATTCCACTGCAGACAGGTAAAAAGGGCACAGGTAACACAAATCCAACATTATTTCCTAGTTCCCTGTTTTCTGTACTTTCTGTCTGCTGTTTAGATTCTTATTACTGCAATCAGAAAATCTAGTCTTTATTTACATCTTTTATCATGTATGCTTCTTTTCTTAATTGAAAACGTGGACTGACATCCGCCGAGGAAGCTTATCGCTTCTCGGATCCGCCTCTCGGGCAGTCCACTTAAATATCTTTTAACGTGGTCTTTTTCTGTCAAGCATCGGTGTTTTGCAGGTTATTCGGATCTATTGTGCGAATTGCTCGTGTGCGCCCGTCTTATCTACATCGGCTTCCTCATCCGTCTACATCTTCGGATCTTATCCATCAGGTATCGATTTTATTGGAGTTTTTTAGGGTTTCTGTGTTTAGTTTGGTGCATTAACTTGGACAGGTAACAAACGCGAAATTCTTGATCTACAAGAAGCCCTAGTCAATAAGGTTTCTATTAAGCACAGGAAGACAACAACATACAAGCCAAGCACAAATGGACAGGTGGAACAAACAAATTTTTTGTTGTGTCAAATTCTAGCAAAAGATGCAGCCTTGCAGGTACATAAATGGGATAAGAGGATTCATGCAGCATTGTGGGCCTATAGGGCAACATCAAAGTCAACAACAAGATACTCCCCATTTTGGTTGGCTTATGGCATTGATCCAGTTCTTCCTATTGAGTTTGATATTCCCACGGTCAGAGTTATGGAAAATAAAAGGATGGATAAAAGTGATTCAGTAAAAGAAAGGATGGTACATCTTCATTTACTAGAGGAAATGAGGGAAATAGCTAAGGATACAAGCTATAAGAAGAAAATGAAGCAGAAGGAATACTTTGATCAAAAGATCTGGTGGTCTCCATTTCATGTGAATGACTTGGTTCTAGTATATGATTCCAGATACAAAAAAAGAAGACAGAGAAAATTTCTTCCAAAATGGATGGGGCCCTACAAAATAGCAGCTGTGCATGAAAATGGTACATACCGACTGGAGGAATTGGATGGCACTCCCATTACGAAATGGGTCAGCCACGACAAGTTGAAGATTTTCCAAGCACCAGAATAGTCTACTCCGAGGACGGAGTAGAAGCTAAGAAGAGGGAAGATGTCAACACTAAAATTTTCCTCCATAATTTCTATTTCATTAATGTATGTATTAGGAATAGGATGTTGTTAAGTATAATTAGTAGTAGCGTCTGATAGAAGATAACGGCGCTACCAGTACGACGCTGCCAATAATGTATAGTACGGTAATAGTCAAAAGTACAATAGGAATGTTGTGGTAAAAAGTAAATAGTTGTCGTAAGTGGTCCGGTAATGTTAAAATGTCAAATTTTGGGTAAGTAGAGAAGTAGGGTCTACATGATTAGGAATTAGAAATATTATATTGGTAATAAGGACAAGGAGTGAGGTCATAAATATTTTGTGTATTTTATTTGTAAAAAGTCTAAAAATGTGGAACCCATGTGAAATGATAAGGTTTATCTTATCTTAAAAGATAAGCTTACATGTACAGATAAGAGTTAAGGTATGGAATATGATTCGTCAGAGTGGATTTCTTATCCTATCTTAGAGATAAGATGGATAAGCATGGAAGTTCTATAAATAAAGAGGCCACCCCCCTCATTTAGCATAGAAGGAAGTAGTGAGAAATATTGTATGAAGTGTGTAAAGGAAGCCATCAGTTTAAAGGTGTGTTGAAGAAGCCATTTAGAGGTGTAATTGTAAAGTTTCTCCCATAGTATTGGTGGAAGGCAAGTGAAGTCAATAACACTTGAAGTACCTCATGGGTGAGATTGTAACAATTTCATGTTAATATTATAATTTACTTTGATATTTCAGATTTGTCATCATTCCTTCTTTTCATAGTCAATGGTATTCTTGTGTTACGTTTGTTGTTGTGTTTCCAGATTACATCCACCAAACTAAAAGCTATGCATTAGTAAATAATCATAGCACGAGGAGTTCCCGGTGAAGAATTATCATAGTGCTGGATTGGTGATGACAGATCAAGGTGTGACATATAGGTAATCAAGAACAACTATCAGTGACAATCTTGCGATACAAGAACAATTAAGATCCAAGACCCTATGCAGTCATATCCACCCAATAGAGGTATCTCGTGCCTATGCGCCCTCGCCCCAATCCAGGCACCCAAGTACAAGCTTATTTGATAGTTCCAAAATTTATCATGCTCAATTATAATAGTCTGCCCTTCCTTTTATAATTTTTTTATTCCAGATCAGTTCAAGGGATAACAAGAATTAGCTAATTCATTCTTTCCCCCTTTTGCACTTATGGTTTCATATTTATCTAGATTATTACTTGTGGCATCTTATATCTAGAAACTACTTATCATAGTTTACATCCCTTACTATGCAATATTAGGGTTTAGCATTAAAATTTTATTTTTATTAAATCATATGAATGAACCTTATAGAACTATGTGTGTGTGGATTTTTTTGTCTCACTAATGGCTTCACCATGTTTTCCTCTATATTGAATGGTCAACTACTCTGGTTATTGGGTGTGAACTATGAAATTGGCCTACTCACAACAATAACCTTCCTTTCCTAATTTATCCCCTTTACCCCACATCACTATAATTTCCTCCCTTGTACCTTATACAAGCACTTAGCCACAAGTTTAGTAGATTGTTCGTGTGTGATCCCCGACCTATTTGGCTAACCCATAGTATTTAGATATGATTAAATTAGTTTAAATTCAATAATGGTAGCTGCATCATTCAATGTAGAGGGGTGTAGCCCCATGAGAATTGATGGAAACAACTAATTTTCCATATCGAAAATTTTTCTCACCAACATGCATGAAACATACACTCTAAGACACAAGAAATCATTGCTTGTGTCTCCTCACTCCAATAAGAGTTATTGCATTAAACATAAATGCATCAACCATACACTCAAAGCATAAAATTCATAAAAATAAAGTAAACCCTACACTACAAGGACAAAAATTATACACTATCTAATAACATATGAAGTATGTTAAGTATAGTCTCATTGATGAGATGAGCTTCATAGACCCAAAAATCTTCAGCATATAAATAATCGATTTGAGTAGAAAATTGAATGTTTTGGAGGTCAATCTATTATGATTATTGGTGATTTAGTTCAACTACCCCTACTAACAACATACCAATGTATGTTGGGAATTCATTTAGCCACACATTATGTCCATTTTTTCTTATGTAGCTATAAAATTGCACACAAAATTCCATAATGGTTGCAACTCATCTTCAAGAATTTATTATATAACATTATAAATGTAATCCAACAAAAAATTGATTAGAACCTCCTCATGTCAAGATCAGTCTCCTTAATTTATACTCAAGAACAAAAACCTTTAAAAACTCAACACATAAGTGCACAACTTACAATTTAGTAACATTGCATAATAAGTTCACTTGTAAAAATTAATAAGAAATCCAATCATAATCTATATAGTAGAATAAAGTGGACCAAAAGACTCACCTAAGGCCCAAATTACATTGCAATGATCAATTATAGACCATAATACCCTTTTTTGAAGGAGAATAAATTACATTGGCATCCAAATTATGGGTGGAAGCAAGGTTAGTTAATAGATTTCTTAGAAAAGTTGTTTACATTGTCCCTAATTCAGGCTCAAAGGCCCCATATTTATCACTATGTGTGTTTATCTACTTCATCACATGTTATGTCCCAAAGGGACATTAACAACCCTATACATTTACAAATTCCTCATTTTACATGGGGAATTGTTAACAAATACCCCTAAAATGGCATGTGTGCTGCCAATTCATAAATCACAATGCATGATACTGCAGAAGATAAAAATAGATATAAAAACTCATTGCCAAACCCTAACCTTTACTGTAGTATTACGAGTGAGATTTTTGTGTGAATTATATATCTCATATGCATTGTTTATTAGAACACATCAATATATACTAATAACTAAAAAAATATAATTATAAATGGCTATAATAAAAGGGTGGCGATATATCCAACGGGTAGTGGTGTAATGGTTCTTGGGTCTCCTTCTAATTAGGAGGTTCAAGGTTCAAATCTTAGATCCACGTGATTTAATAAAAACTGAATTATTGAACCCTATTACAGAGTAACTATTGTAATAAATGATATAGAGATGCTAGCATACAATATGTGTAGACATAAAATTATAAACTTTGGGTAAGTATCTAGTCCTGATTACATACTACTATTCATATGATTCCTAAGTAAGAAAAGTACTAATTAACCCATGTCTTTGGCCACCTTTCTTTGTCTTATCAATTGCTCACTTTTGGTCTTGCACCCTTACTTGCTTAGTCTACCTTTTTATACCTCGAGCATTTATCATCCTTGGACATCAGCGCTCAGCCAGGACACCAGCGTCATGCACGTCCTCATCCCCTCTGGGTGCCCCTAACATCACTATACTTTGTTCACACTTTTTGGGCCCTTTCTATCCGTTTGATCATCTTATATTTTTGGTATTCGGTCTTTTCAGGGTTAATTATGAAATTCAAGCAAGGGAATCATAAAATATAAAATTTTGTGATCATAATAAGGGACTAAACACTAAGCATTAGCTATCACCACCTAAGGTTGCATACATTAAGCATCTAAGAGATTTATTGCATCCATATAGCACCATCACAAGGGACACAAGGGCTGATTATTTTGCATATACTTTATAGGAGGGAACTTCATTCTATTCTATGCACACATATATTACATTTATTTAAATTTAGCTACTTGGTCACTATCAAGTGAGACTCGCACAAGAGCCACCTAAGGCACAATTACACACACACACACACACACACACATAGAACTACATTGGGTCTGAGATGTATTACAATGCTCAGTTTTAAGTTCACCATTGTGAGAGCCAAGGATAGTCTAACCCCTCATTTAACATATTTCTTTTTTAGGATTTGATGTCTATTTGAGGTTTTTTTCAGGTTCATACTTCATTGCAGGTTTCCACTGACCTCGATGATCTTGGTGCGACCTTAGACTGACCAAAGGCGACTAACAATGAACATCTTGTAACCACCCAAAGGAGGTTTCTTGAGATTTTCCGCAAACCCAGGCACCTAGAAATAGGCATAGGGTGCCCACGGGTGCTCCCGTCCCTCTATAGGTGCCCTAGTCTACCCTATCTATCCAGATCTACATTTTTCTAGGTTTCTATGTGACACTCCTGCCACTACGTTCATATGGTCACCACTTTGGTACAATTCATAATTTATTGTGAATAAGCTAAGTACCTTCTTCTCCTCTTTCTAACTAGGGTTTCTCATTTTATTGCTTAGTTTTCTTTGGTTAATTCCTCTACTTCATTGCATATTTATTTTACTACTATAATATCATCATATTAGGCTCTTATTTCACATTTTAGATTAATCATTTTGGAGAACCTAACCTTTGAAACCACCTTGTATTTATATCTCTTCTCCTTTAATCACTATGGCTCAATCTTATGAGGAATTTACCTAAGACCATCTTAAAGCCCTTAATGATCATGTTAATGAGCATCCCCAAGATATAGACTTGCTTTTATATGCTGCTCATGAGGATGCCACCAATCTTGTGGAGCTTATTGGTTTTGGTTCTATTCCCACCTCAGTCACCACCCCGCCGCTTGTTAACATGCTTCCACCTACATCTACTATTCCTATTTCAGTTCCTACTCCCACCAATCACTTCACCCCACCACTTGTTTCTCACACATGACAAGTATCTTTTGCTGGCACTCAAGATTTAGCCTCTATTTATCAAGACCTTTATGTGCAAATCTGCCAATTGCAATAGGCTACTTCTCGTGCATATCCATCTTTAGATTCCACTCTCTTACTAAACACCCCATTCAAACCCGCCATATCCTCTTACTCACTTTCACCTATTTTCCGCACCCCTAAGCTTCCCATTTTCAATGGCCATAATGACCCACAAGAGCATCTATGAGCATTCCATGTGGCCTATCTATATTTTTTGGATGATCAACTTCTTTTAGCTAAGCTCTTTCCTTGCAGTCTCCATGAATATCCAATGTGTTGGTTATATGACCTACCTATTCACTCGGTAATATCCTTCACGAATCTATTTGATGATTTTCTTACTCATTTTTCTATCAATATCGGCTCTTAGATCTCATATGTGCAACTTGAACAACTTAAAAAAGGGACTAATGAACATCTAACAGACTATGTATTACTATACAAAAACAACCTTGCTAAGATGTCTAATGTGCTTGTAAACTCTGAGCTTTAAGACTTATTCATTCGAAGTTTATAGCCACCTCTTTAGGAGAGCATTTTATTTGAGACATCTACCTCATTTGACCACTTATGTCACACTCTCAAGCTATATTTATCCTTTTTTTCACCCCTGCAAAATGGATAACTTAACAGGTTTGAATGCTAGAGGTTGATGTGTGCAACACTTTGAAACTTAACAGGGTAGATGGGCCCAGTTGGTATTGAATCACAGTGAGCCAAAGTGAAGGTTTAGAGCCTCTTGTTGTAACGCGTTAACAATCTTGATGTCATGCACCAACCATCTTGTTGTCGTACGTCAACCCTCTTGCTGTCACACATCAACCATCTTGTTGTTAGGTTTCAACCCTCGTACTATTGTGCATTAACCATCTTACTATTGCACGTCAAACCTCTTGTTGTCATGCATTAACCATATTATTATCACACATCAACCATCTTGTTTTTTTGTGTCAACCATATTTTTGTCATGTGTCAACCATCTTGCTGACGAGCATTAACTATGTCTTCTTTTCACTCATCAACTACCATCTTACTGACGCACGTCAACCACTATGTTGTTGATGTGTGTTAGTTTCCCTCCCCATATCGCGAAACAATATCCCTTGTTTTTGTGTGACAAATCTCCCTCTTTGTCACGCATCATCCCTCCTTCCCCTGTCATGTCCCCTTTGTTTTCATATGACATCATTATATCTTGATGCACATCAACCTTCCCTCACTCTTGTGTGATAGAATTTCTTCTTTTCATGCAACAACTCCTTCCCTTATTGGCATAAAACTACTTCCATTCCTATCAGGTTGTAATTGGTGGTTCCTATCGGGCATAAGCAAGGAATGATAGCTACGAATAGGGCATGAATAACATTGTACAAGGTAGCTCAATAACTGGTTTAATGAGGTACGGCATCCATGTTCACTGTGTAAGAAAAGTACCATTGGAAAGTGAATCAGTATGGTCGCCCATACCTCCAAACAGGAAATTAATGAAATTTATCAGTTGTTATCTCCCCTTCTCTATATATATGTAATTCTGCCTCATTTTTAAGGAGGAGAGATTTTAGAATGTAAAAAAACTCTGTCAAAATTGTTTTAGCACTCTTGTGAGCCGCAGGCCTCAAATTTATACATTTTGTGAAGGATTTTTTTCTTGTGCCTATATTGTAATGGATTGTGCATCATTTTAAACAATAAAATTGGTGTTTTGTGGATTTTATTTCCCTAGCTCAAGTTGTATGGCCTCCTTTTCCTTTCATTGCATTTTCAGGTATATTGTGCACATTGTATTCATTTGCAGTATTCAAATTCATTGTGCTCCATGAAATTAAAGGTTTGAATGTGTTATTTTAACTATGGCACTTTTATCTACCCTCTTCTACCTTATTTTCTTCCATTTTCACTCACTAAGGATATCTCCAACCTCTTTCTTGGTGTTATCACCTCCCTTAGTTTAGGATTTTCATTTTATGCATTTCCCTCTTCCTTGGTTCCTTAGAAATATAGGTTAGTGTTAGAATACTTGAATTTTTACCTTCCTACGATTATTTTTAGCATTAGAATATAAAGAGGAACCAACCTTCTCTAGAGGATTATCTCATTAGCAAGGGTCCCACACCTTGAGATAATCCCATGTTACCTAGTTACACTGACTTATCATTCGTAAGCTCATGATAAATCAGAGGGTGCTGTAATTTGGTGATAACAACTAGATGAAACTAAAATATTATCTATAAGCAAGCTAAAGTACCAGAAGAAATCCTCATACTCGATGCACTTTCAAAGTAAAACACCTTTTAAACGAACAAAAAAACCTATTGAACCTAAGGTCACTGTCAACACTCTCTCTAACACCAAAGAAGTATAATGACATCAGCCCAAGCATACATATACAAAGTCAACTATTGCTCCAAAAATTATATTACAACTTCTTGAGATAAATCTTATTATGCTTCCTCTTCTACTCAACTTAGACCTATCTTGTCCAAAAGGTTGAAATTATGATGAGAAATTTTGATGCGACTATCATCAATGTGTCATACATTCTACAAATAGGTGATTCAAGATTCACAATATCATCCAAGATCTTATAGATGACAAAAAAAATGAGCTTTCAAAGCCTACTACCTATGCCATAGTCAATGAAAATCATAAGCTCAAAATATTCAATAATCCACTTCTAAAATGTGAGAAGAAAATGAGTGATTCCTTGACTAATCATACATATCGTGTAGTATCTCCTCCCACATCGAGGGATCTTTATTTCATAGTTGCTCATACTGACATTTTTCCACCAATCATTTCTTTCTCTGATCATGATCATCATGCTACATTCTCTTTTGATCACTTGCACATTAGCACCTCTATCAGATCCACCCTTATCAATAACACCAAAGTTGATCCCTCATGGCCTATCAATGCATGTTTTTTTCCACTTCTTGTTGCTACTAGCTATCCCCTCTCACAAATTTCATACCCAATGAATAATTCATATGGGGTCATCAAGATTCAAGTTATTTTCAGTCCTCTTGTCATGTTTGTGCTCTTTATTGTAGCACAATCAATCAAAGGGTGTGATATGCTCTTAGGTTTTAATTAGATTTGTCAGTCTCATTCTATCATCTCTATGAATCACTTGTGTCTCAAGTTTGTTTATAATAATCAATTCATCTCTATCAAGGGTGTGCCTCCATCCACTCCATGGTCACAACCTCCTCTTAAGGTTTTCATTGCATCATCTAGTTCCCCATGGCCTATTAAACCTAAATCGTAATCATCTCCTACCTCACCTGTTTGCACACTACCTGCGTAGTCTCATCATTATGTTAGTCCAGTGAATCAGTCTAGGTCCATCACAAGGATAAATCCTATATTGCAACATATTTTTCACCTCGTTTCACTCCACATAGGCTTCCATCACCTCCAAAATCTACTTCACATAGGTCTCAATCACCTCCACATTGTGTGACTCAAAGGTGCCCACCATATACTCATCAGCCACATGCATATATGATTCACTAACTTTTATAATGTTTATCTCATATACTACAACTCTTTGAACATATTTACACACCTTCATCTCCACCAGTATCAGGCGGAGGGCCTTCATCTTTCACTTTTATCAGATAGTGATCTTACCTTCACACATTCTGGGGGCATCATGCTTATTATCTCCCCCCTCTAGCATCAACACATCTCACACATCTTGCATCATATACTTAGGACATATTCTCTCGCAATATATTCTACACACTTTACACATTCCCACTACATGTCTCTTAAATATACTTCTACATGTTGTAGTCATTACCCTATGGTGCACTCTAGTTCCATGGTCCATACTTGACTAATGAGGGTATACATCCTAAATGGACCCCATCACACTTACACATTCAATCAACTCAATCAATAACTCACACACTCACACTCTACACTTTGTGTTTTTCTGATCATATCTTTCTATTGCACACAATTCAAACCATTTCCTGATGACACACTCTCATTTACGGTTCATTCTTGAATGATGAGGGGGAATAAATAAATGAACCTCATTGCATACATACACATCTTCTTGGGGGGCACATCACTCCTATCATTCACACTGTATTCCATTCCTCCTCGTCCACAACATACTTTATATCTTGGTTGCATTTACTCTTGCTTACTTATTCTTACATGTTTACTTTATTACACATGCTAGATAGATATCTTGTATGTCATTATATTTATCATACACACATGCACGTTCACTTTCCTTTTTAGTTGTGATCACATATTATATAGATCTATTACATGCAACATGGATGCTTGGCACAATACCTATTACCAGTCCTACAGAGGCTCTTGGGGGCATCTAATTTTGTACACTACGTATGTTATTGTTCCATTTTTATTCATAACACATTACTTTATCAAATTTTACACATTTTGACATACTTTTTATCTTTCTGACATGCTAAAAGGTGCTTCATGTGTAGCATTTATTATGTAGGACTATTTTTTTTCATGGTTATTGATTACATTACTTGTCATTGTTTTCTCTTTGTATGCTCTTGCTTGCAGGATTTTCCCTTTGTCTTGTGTGCACATTTGTCTACTTGCGGAAATTATAGCCTTGATTATCTTGCGACATCGTGAGTGATTTCCCATGTTTGCAACCCACTTTTTTGGTCTACATTGTCTTCTTATGTGTTTTCTTATGTCTTAGCTTACACATTGTCTTCTTAGCTCACATTTCATCTTTTACATACATGTTTGCTTGTACTAACACTTGTCTCCTAGCTACTTTGTTTGCATATGCCTTGGTTTCTACCAAGCACATTCCCTTCCCCCTATAGGACACTATTTTAGCACAATGGATGGTCCTATTTTGGGATGCATACTCCTTCATTGATGTCACATGCACCCCAAACAAGGGTGGCATCATATGGGTGAATCAGTCACCCCATACAACATCATACATAGGGGAAAAAGTATCGGTACAACACAATTTTAGGTTTCAGACATGGCTTAGAATCAGACTTAGGTCCTTAACATATAGATGTCCTTCCTGGATGCTAGTAACTAGGGGAAATTACACATTGCTTCATATTTCAACACACTCTACATAAATCCACACAATGGATTTTACAAAGTATACAATCTTTAGCATTTTCACTGATTTTGCACACCATCTGTAGTGGTGTCCTATATAACGGGTAATTAAATGTTGAAGGATGACACCAAACTTTTCTCCCTACATGTATTCCATGACATTAGTGTGATATCGGCCCAAAAACTCGTAACCGATGTAACTGGTGTGAGATCATTGAAAAAACTTGGTCTTCTAAAACATCTTCAAGATCCTTTCTACAACCTTTTTCTCATCACAGATTAGGTGCACATGTTCCTTTTTCACATTTTCAACATTTTTACATAATTTTTACACGTATACATGCATATTTGACTACTTGATCGTTCTTCTCTTTTGCAGGTTCAGACATATGTGAAGTGGTAGTCAACATCATCCACATCATTCACACAAAAAATAACAACAACAACATCAACATCATAAATAGGTACACTATGACATCTACACATGTATTTTCTCCCTAGGTTCTTTTTCATCATCACTTTTTGCACTTTATCCTCCTTAGCATCCACACTTCACATTTTTATCACTCCACTCTTGGTCTAGACCCTCGACAAAATTTCATCATCAATCTACATGGTTATCTGGTACGCATCTCTATCTACTTTTGTTACCAACCTTTCCACTCACCAACATAAAGTGGGGGAAAATGTAGATATAAAATCACGCACTTTGAGTAAGTATCTAGTCATGATTACTAATACTATTCATATGACTCCTAAGTAAGAAAATTACTAATTAAACCATGTCTTTGGCCACCTTTATTTTTATTTTGATTCTCCTTTTATTCTTGCACCTTTACTCCCTCAGTTTTCCTTATTAGACTTCAACTTTTATCATCGTAGACACCAACACCCAACTAGGACACCAGCATCAAGTGCCCTCATCCCCTTTAGGTTCCCCTGACTCCTTTGTACTTTAATCACACTTTTTAGGTCCTTTCTAGCCATTTGAGCATATTTTATTTTTGGTAGTTATAATTTTCAGGGTTAATTATGAAATTCAAGCAAGGGAATCATATAAATATAAATTTATGTGATCATAATAAGGGACCAAGAACTAAACATTAGCTATCACCACCTAAGGTTGCATCCACCAAGCATCTAAGAGCTTCATTCCATCCATCTATCACCATCACAAGGGACACATGGTATGGTTATTCCACATGCCCTTCATAAGAGGGAAGTTTATTCTATTTCATGCACAAATTTATTACATTTCTTTACATTTATCTACTTGCTTGCTATTAAGTGTGACTTGTATAAGAGCCACCTAGGGAACAATTCTACACACACAAATAGAAATACATTGAGTCTGAGATGTGCTATATCGATCAGTCATAAGTTCAACATTGTGACAGCTGAGGATAGTCTAACCCCTCATTTTACATATTTGTTTTTTTAGGATTCGATGTATATTTGAGGGTTTTACAGGTTCATACTTCATTGCAGGTTTCCAGTGACCTCAACAATCTTGGTGTGACATCAAAGAGACAAAAGGTGACTAATAAAAAAAATCTTGTGAACATCCAGATGAGGTTTCTTTATATTTTCCATAGACCCAGGCACCTAGAAATAATCCTAGGGTGCCCTTGTCCCTCTCCAAGTGCCCCACTCTAGCCCATCTATCTAGATCTACATTTTTGGGTCTCTGTGAGACGCTCCTACCACTCTGTTCATCTGGTCAACACTTTGGTACAGTTCAAAATTTATTATGAATTAGCTAAGTACCTTATTCTCCTCTTTGTAACTAGGGTTTCAAATTTTATTGCTTAGTTTGCTTTGGTTAATTCATGTACTTCATTGCATATTTATTTTGCTACTACAATAGCATCAGATTGGGCTCTTATTTTACATGTTTATCTTAATCAATATCACACAAGAAAATAAACATGTAAAATATAAAACACTAAGAAAAGGTGGGATACACGATGATTTAGCTGATTTCTGAATGTATAGGAAGTGATCTAGGAAGGTGGGACTGATGAACATGTTACAAAAAAGGTCATTACTAGTCACTAAAAATATGGAGTGCAAGAACAGATCTAGATACGGGCACCCATAGCACGATAGGGGTACCTAGGCACTAGAGACCAAAACCAGGTGTTGGTGACTGTACAGATACTCAGAGTTTGGTTTCTTCTATGTCACAAGGGTGTTGTAGTTGTTCCCTATTGATTTCCTAATATTCACTCCTTGATTGCCAATGGTACCTATAACCTGAAAAATATTTCACCTGCAAAATCCCATAAACCACATCAAACCTAAAAAAAAATGCAGAATTGGGGGTCGGGCTGACCTTGAAAGTCACCTGAGACTAAACTTACAACTAATTGTTGCACTACATCTCAAACTCTATGTAGTTATTATGAGTGTGTTTAGAAATTGTTCCCTAGGATTCCCTTGTACAAGATACACTATATAGTGGGATTGTTTTTCTGTAAGAAGCAAATTTGTGGATGGAATAGAATGAACTTCCCCATCCTATGTTGTGTATATAGAGCATGCAGTCCCTTGTCCCTTAAATGGATGCTAGATGAATGCCTTGGAGTGCTTTAGGTTCCTTTTGAATGTAAGCTTATGTGGTAATAGTAATTCTTAATCCTTGGTCCCTTATTTTGAACTCATAAATATGTATTTATATTATTCCCTTGTTTGAATTTTTTAATTAACAACTAGAAGGATAAACCATAAGTGAAAAATATTCTCAAAAGATAAAAGAGACCCAAAAGGAGATAATAAGATAAAAAGGGCCAGGGGTGCCCAGAGGGGACAAGGTGTTACTGTCTTGGCTAAGCGTTAGTGTTTGAAGCCATAAAATATTAAAAAAAATTCAATTCCAAATGGGTTATATGATGTGTAAGACCTAATAGAAAACAAGAAACATAGAGAGGAGGCCAAAAGCAGTTGTCAATTACTAGTTTTCTTGCTTAGGAATCTTGTAAATGCTAGCATGCTTTTAAAACCTAGAAATGTACCCAAGTGCATGATTTTGTGTCTACATTTTCCCCCAATTTATGTTTTTAAGTGAATACTTGATAAAATAAATTAGATAAGAGATGTGTACCTTATGATCCTATAGAATTTGTGGAAAATAGTGTGCCGAGAGGACACGTGAAGTGTGGAATGATTGCAAAATGAAGCATGTACACTAGGAAAGGAAAATGACCCTAGGGGTGAAGTGCATTCATCGCTTGTACCTATTTTTGTGCTTTTATTTACTATTGTAGGATACTTATTGTTACTTATTAAGAAAGAACCTTCAAAAGAAGATAAAAAGAGTATTCAAAGTCTTGTATATGAAAAATCTGAACAAAGTATGTAAAAGTGTGTAAAAGTGTGTAGAAGTAGTAGTAAAATAAAGTGTGCACTCGATGTAAAAGAGTGTAAAAGATAGAAAGGTGTTTTGTAATGTAGTGAAGAGTGAATTTTTAGGTGATATCACACCAAGAGTGTGTTTTTTGGGAGATCTCATGCCAAGTGTGAGTTTTTTGGGTGATCTCATGCCAAGAGTGAGTTTTTTGGGAAATATCATGCTAAGAGTGAGTTTTTTGGGTGATCTCACACCAAAGAAAAAGTGTTGGGGAGAGAGGTATAGTTTTACTCTCATTCCATGACTATGCCCTCATAAGAACCACTGCATATGGTATTTCCTAGTTTAGTTCCAATTTTCCTAAATTAGTTTTGATTTATTTCGATTGTATTGGTTGTTGTGATTGAAGGAGTTAGAATACATTCTGTAACTGGAGGTCTATGCATGTAACTATAGAACTTCTCTGAAGACTTCTATGAACTGTGATGATATGAGAAGATGATTTTTTTTACCCCCACGACATTTGCACCCAGGGGAGGACACAAGTGCACAGGCACTGCTATCTAATGTTGGGCACTAGTGTCTGCTTTGTGATTCTAACCCAAGTCTGATTGTATGAAACTCTGTGAATATGTTTCTGTATTGATTTTGTACTATAAATATTTGTACTATAGCTCTGATCTATTGTAGGGACTATTTTTTCATGCAATATATGTCCCCCCTCGGTTGGGGTGCATGTGACATCTGTAGGATAATATGGCCCAAAGGATAGGACCAAATGTTTTACTAAAGTGGATACTTGCAGGGGGTAGGGGATGTGCATGGTAGAAATAAAGGCACATGCAAGCAAAGTGTCTAGTAACAAGTATTAGCATAAAAGCTAGCATGCAAGAGAAGACAATGTAAAAAACAAGTATGCAGACAAGACAGACCGTGAAAAGAGGGTTTCAAACATGGGACATTGCTCACAATGTCACAAGAAAATTAGGTCCGAAGCATCCATAAGCAAGAAAAAAATGATCAAGAAGGACATAAGGCATGTCCCACAAATAATAACATACAATGGAAAACAGTGGTAAGTAAAATGTATCTGATAACCATGGTTGTAAATAGTTCTGCAAAGAAAATGCTACACATGAAGCACTCATTAGCATGTTAGAAAGATAAATAATATGTTAGGACATGTATAAATTGGTGAAAGGAAAAGTAACTGTAATAAGAAGCATTGAAAAATGTAGCAATAGAACATGTGTATTATGTGATAGTAGATAAAGTAGATTCCCCTAGGAACCTCACTGGGACTAGTAAAAGATACAATGTCAAGAATCGTTGCAACTTGTAAGAACCTATAAGGGTACTGAATTCACCATAAAATACCAAGTGAACACACACACACGTGTGTGTGTGTGTGTGTGTGTGTGTGTGTGTGTGTGTGTGTGTGTGTGTGTGATGACATACTAAGAATCCGTCTAGAATGGAAAATAAAGTACAACATGTAAATAGAATGAGCTAGCAAGAATAGATACAACCAAGATATACAAATATTGTGTATGAGTGTGATGGTGTGGTCTACAAAATTTGTGGATGATAGGAGTAGTGTGCCCCCTAGTGGATATGTATGAAATGAGGTTCATTTATATGGATCCTCAACAGTCAAGAATGAATCATAAAATAAGATTGTGTCATCGGGTAATGTGCATGTTGTGCGAATAAATGCTATAAAGATGTATCATGAAGCATAGAGCATGAAGTGTGAAGGATGTTAGGTTCATTTCAGAATTATAACCTCAAAAATCAATTATGAATAGTGTAACTAAAGTGTGTCATAGGATAATGATGATACAATGCATGTATCAAGACATGTAGGAATACTAAGGAAGATTAGATGTGAAGCATGTAGCATAAAGTGTAGTAGTAGAGACTAGAAACAATTGATAAGAATTGAATGGGGGGAGAAAGTGTGATGCCCCCCATGTGTGTGATGTGGAGAAGGATCAAGTAAACTCATCTAGGATTTCATCGGTGTCAAGGTCATAGCCGATTAGACTTGGATCAGAAACATGGAAAGCAATAATGTGGGGTTGATCATATAAAAAGCATGTGCGACATAAATTGTACATGCCCATAACATATTCTTCTTCAATAAAATGAGGTTTTGGACAATTGTGTGCATACCAACAAGTGATATTTTGAGTATAGCTAAGAAATGAATCATTGCAAATAGAGATACAACCAAAAGGCATAGGAAATGTGATATAAATATGATTGGGATCTAGAATACCGCTAATGTAGTCAAGCCAAGACTACCCAAGTGTGAATGGAGAGGAATGAGGAGTACGTGCAAGGAAGATCGATAAATGAAATAAATGAATACCATAAGCAGTAGTAATGAGTACACATCCATGATAAAGGTGATGGGAATGAGGTGGAGGGAGGAGATCGGTAAGTGTGAATCCAATCTAGATTAAGCCATCATGCATGCAAACAACATCAGAGAGAGTGGGGTCAAATGGAATGTGAGGCCAATAAGAGTCATGTATGAAAAGAGTGCATGTAAAGTGGTCAAGATACGGTGCAGAGTGGACTTGGGTAGATGAAGGAGGCGGTATAATTTCTAATGTATGGATAGACCCCTGAAAAGGTATCATGGCATTAGTAAAAGGAGGATGTTTCTTGAATTGATATTTACCAAGGACAATAGCAACAAAAGTATCCTAGAAGTAGGATTCATCAATTTCGATAGGATTAAAGTTAAGATTGTGCAATGTGTCATCATTAATCTCTACAACATCAACCTCATCATCAAAATCATCAGTGTTGGCATTATCTTGTTGGATAATATTGTCAAGGATATAGGTAGGAATAAAGCCACATGTAGGAGGGAAAATATCCATGACAAGTGGGATAGTGGTATCTATGGAAGTAGAAAATATGGGTGAAATGATATCAGTATTATGGGTAAGAATGGATGGTATAATTACAGAGGTGGAAGAAGGATTTGAAGCACTAGATTGACCAACATCATATGTACTAATATTATTATTGTATGAAATAGGCTGTGATGGAGGGATGGGCATGGTGGTGATGGGATCAATGTGGAAAAACTTGAATGGATCGGGGTCAACAATAATGGTATGTTCATAGCCATCATGTAGGAATTTAACACATCTATGAACGATAGAAGGAACAACATGCATTTCCTGAATCCATGGTCTACCGAGTAAGCGATTGAACTGAAAGGAAGCATCGATAAGAAATAATACAATAGAAACAATGTTAGGCCCATCTTGTAGAGGTAAGGTGATAGTGCCCATGCATGTGTGAGTAGTGGAATCATAGCTGCGAATGAGTTGAGAGAATTTAGTAATTAGATCATCAGAAATGCTAATTTTCCCAAGGAGGGATAGATCACATAGATTGATACCAGATCCATTATCAATGAGTACACTTTTAATACCAATGGATCCTATAGTAGTGGTGAGAAGTAAAGGCACAAATGGGTTGTCAACAACATAGGGGGAATATCATCATCACTAAAAGATATAGAATGTCATGTATTTTCAAGGGATTGAATGATATAGATAAAGGCAATATGTGAATTATTAATTTTAATGTGGATGGAGCAAAGGGAAGCCTATAATGTATGATGACAGTCGGGTGCATTGCACAAGAGATCATAAAGAGAGATTTTAGATGGTGTATTCTTAAGTTGCTCAATGATGTCATAACCCTTAGAGGTGGTGGTAAGAACTGTAGAAGTAAGATGTGGTGGAACAAAGATGGGTGGAGATGTAGGAGGATGAATGTGGTGAGTGGTGACTACATTGATGTTGGGATCAGGGATTGGAGTGATGAAGTGAGGAGTATGTTGAGTGTGGACTTGCATAAAATCATTAACAGTGGCAACCATACCAAAAACTTTGGTGGGAGTATAAGAGGGGTAAGAAGATTGATCCATGAATTTAGAAGAAGGGGATAAAGTATGATGCATTATCAGAAGGTAGGGTTTGAGCGATGGTGTTCACAAAATGATTTAATAAACATTGAATTATTAGACCCTATTGCATAGTAACTATTGTAATAAATGATATAAAAATGCTAACATACAATATGCCACAAAAAAATAAACATGTAAAGTAAACCCTAGGCAAAGGAGGGAAACAAGATGACTTAGCTGATTTTTGAATGGACAGGAAGTGATCTAGACAGGTGCGACTGATGAACAGACTGCAAATAGGGTCATCACTGGTCACTAAAAAAATTGGAGTGTAAGAATAGAGCTGGACATGGGCACCCGTAGCAGGATAGGGGCGCCTAGGCGTTGGAGACCAGAATTGGGTGTTGGTGACTATGTAGTTGCTTGGATTTTGGTTTCTTTTACGTTACAAGGGTGTCACATTTGTTCCTTATTAATCATATGATATTTTCTCCTTGATCACCAAAGGTACCTGTAACTTGCAAAAGAGAAGTTCACCTACACAAGCCCACAAACCATACCAAACCTAAAAATTAAAATGTAGACTAGGGAGTCAAAGTGACCTCGACAGTCACCTCTAGAGTGAACTTACAATTGAGCACTGCACTACATCTCAAATTTCATGTAGTTCTTATGAGTGTGTGTAGAAATTGTGCCCTAAGATGTCCTTGTGTAAGATGCACTAGATAGCGGCTAGATTTTCTCTAAAATGCAAATGTGTGGATGGAATAGAATGAAATTCCCCTTCCTATGCTATTTATGTAGAGTATGCAGTCCCTTATCCCTTGAATTAATGCTAGAAGAATTCCTTGGAGTGCTTTAGGTGCCTTTTGAATGCAAGATTAAGTGGTAATAATAATGTTTAATGTTTGGTCCCTAATTTTGAACACATAACTATGCATTTATATGATTCCCTTGTTTGAATTTCATAATTGACAACTGGACGGCTGTACCATGGGTGAAAAAGATGCCCAAAAAATAAAAGAGACCCAAAAGGAGTGAGTAAGATTAAAAAAGGGTCAGGGGCTCCTAGATGGGACATGAGTGCCTAGGCGTTGCTTTCCTAGATGGGTGTTGATGTCTGAAGCCATAAAAGATAAACAAGTTCTATTCCAACTAGACTATAGGGTGTATAAGAACAAATAGAAAACAAGAGATAGAGAAAAGAGGCCAAAGGTATTTTTCAATTACTAGTTTTCTTGCTTAGGAATCATGTAAATGCTAACATGCTTTTATGACCTAGAAATATACCCAAGTGCGTAATTTTATATCTACAATGTGTTAAAAATACATACTACTGATGATTTAGATACCCTGTTGATAGGGCACCACGATAATTTGGTTTAATCTATGGGCTAGCCAAGAGCTTAAAAATTCAATCCTTAGATGGTTCCATGGTCGGTGTGGGCTGGTGATGCCATAAATGGGCTAGGGACCTCCCCCTAGGTAATCTAACAAAAAAGGGTGGACATATGGTATTCACAACCCAATATTCATGTTGATAACAACAAATCTCAAGTAATATACATGATTAAACAATATTAAAAAACATAAAGACCTACTCATCACCTCAACTAAATGGGCCCACCCACACCATACCCAAGATCTTCTTGAAACCTTCCCCTACATTTTCATTCAATCACTATCCAAAACTGAAAGATGATAAATATATATATATATGAAAAAATGAGGAACAAACATTACATACAATAAGTCTTAAACGAGATCTTGTGTAAGAGAAAGAATTCATGGATGAAGTAAAACAAGTGGATAAGGAAATGACACATCGAATTAAATGCATATCTTAATAATATCAATGAAATAAAGGAACTTGCTGTAGATAAATTCAAAAAGACTACGTGGGATAAAGGATTAGGAAGAAAGAAGAAATATTACCTTGAGGACTTTAACTCCACTTGTGATCATCGACAAAAGGCCTATATAAGGGTTAGTATCCCTTAGAGAGCAAAATTTATCGTAGCTTAGTTAAGGAAAAATTCATTCAGCTTCAATGTGAAACAGGTTAATAGAAATGGCCAAAAGAGGCATGGGAAGAGAGAGTTTGTGTCTTTTACACAAATGGGGCAATAAAATATGGAAAAAACCTTATTTTGGAGCGTACTTCTTACAATGATATATGGACCAAATATACAAGTGATTTATTAACTTCTTTATAAGATATGTTCACCAAATAAGGTGGGGAAATTGAGAGAATTCCTTATCAATTTAAACATTAGAAGATAAAATAAAATAAAAATAAAAATGACAGAATTTACCATCTCATATACTTTTTTTAGCCTCGTAAACATTAAAAAATATCAATTTTTCTAAATACTATCAATCATACGTGGAATGTACAACGGAAACATTGAAGGGGATATTTTGAAGGAGCAATATAGGAGGGACAAAAATAATGTGAGAGGAAGAAAAGTGAATAAGAATGGATTAGAGGGTGGAGAAGTGTGAAGTGGGTGAAAATGGAAAGGAAAAATAATGTGAAACGTAATTGTCCAACAATGACATGGCATTTATGTCAATCCTTTGAAGGAGACCTAGGGTGTTGTTTTAGACGATGGGGAAACAACTTAAAGAGATATTTGTGAATTTTAGGAGTGGGAGAAGTTTTTTGTTGGACTAAAAATGTGTTGTAATTTTATCCCTTGCATTGAGAGATGGGAAGATGTGGAGTGGAAATTGCATCCGAAAGTACAAAAAAATGAAATATATATATAATTCCTTACATTTAATGTCTAAATAAATGTCATGATAGGATTTGAATACTTTAGTTTTATTATGATGATAGTTCAAATTAAGAGTAAAGTCGAAGTTGAGGCATATTCCTTTCTTTTATTTGAGTATACATGTTCAAATACATATAAAATTAAAGATGCAAAGTTTCCCTTACTTTTGCTGCAAATATGTATGTTAAATATGGTAAGGGATCGATTTTTATAGGCTACACTAGTTTTAATTGTTAGAATACAAGTTTTAATTCACAGATAAAATTCTGATTGAATTTTTTTGCAACTTTTTTTGAAAATTCGACAATGTTTGTTTTTTCATGGGGAAATTTGTGAGTGACACCTCTTGCTCACATGGTTTGAAATCTTGGTGTGCTCGATTGTGAGTATATTACTACAAAAATATTTTGTAGGATGTGATCATTTCTGAGTATTTGAAATTTTTTATTATGAAGATAGAGGTTGAAATACATAGAGAGGAGACATTTAATTTTGTTTAGTTGTTAAAATGGAAATTTAAATGCATAGATAGGTTAAGTATTTTATTTTTACTTACTTATTCGTAAATTATTATAATCATGTGTTTATTTATGTTTAAATTTATTCATGGAAACCCCTTGTGCACAGGATTTGAAATCTTGATGTCTTGGATTTGAAATCCATCATTTAAATTTCACATTAAAATGTCTATATAAATCGATCTGCTCTCTATCTTTATCCGTCAATAGCTCTACGTTGTGAATCGCATTAGTTTTTTTGTTTATGGAGTGGATTTTTTTAAGGGAATGGTCACCCTATTTGTTGCATTAGTTGGCACCATATTTTTATCGAAACTAAGATCCAAGAAATAGAAGTTGTCACCAAGTCACTTGGTGGTGCCCATTTTTGGCAACTGGCTCCAAGTTGGGGACAATTCGATCACAATCTCACTGACCTCATTAAGAAGTACGATAATAGTTGGAGATTAATCTGATATATAAAATTCATATCAATGGAGTGATTAAATCTATCTATTGAAAAATAGTTCTAATCTCCCGTCCAAATTTTTGGGTTTCAGTGCAGAACTGACGACCTACACAAAAGGGAATTTTTTCAAGAAAAGGTAAATAGGAAACACAAATGAAAAGGAAAAAAAGAACTTTTTTATAATAAAAAATCCCTTTCTGGAAAATAATCCCTTTGGAGGTTTCAGTCTTTGATAGATTGATCTTATTATTAGATAATATGAACAGAAAGGGAAAGCTTGGTGGAAAAGAAAAGGGGAGTGTTCCCAAAAAAATTGAGCAGAAGAGCTGAATGAATCAAAAGGTTCGTATTTGGTTTGGGAAGAGATTATCTATTTAGAAGTTGAATAAATTTATAATTTACTTTCATTAAGTAATGTATTAGATAAATGTAAATAGAAAAATATTGAGTACTATTCAAAATTCCAAAGAGCTATGTAATGGAGTTGTTGATCAACTCTAGAAATCCGGGCTCAATTACGAGAAGTAGAAATGAGAGTGCATGAAATTCAGGTAAATGGATACTCTTAAATAGAACAAGAACAAGAGGATCTCATCTATGTTGTTTTTGCTAATTTGGAACAATGAGAGAATGTCAAGAATGAGACTGTTCACTTTTAACAACAAAGAGCAATTGAATAGGTCCAACCAAAAATTTATCACCAAGTTGTACATAGAGCTCTAGGAACTCTAAATAGTCATTTGAATAACGAGTTACATTTACTTACGATCGATCATAATATCATCATTCTTAGAGCCATGAAAAACATAACTGATTAGCTTTAATATATATTAAAAAAAAAATTCAAAAATAAAATACAAATATATATATATATATATAGTATAGGTCTTATTTTTCAAAAGATAATTATTTAGTATTAATGGTAACTATTCAACCTGATGAAATTAGCAGTATGATATGTAAATGAATTGAACAATATAATAACGAGGTCAAAGTTATTAATATTGGCACTGTACTTCAAGTAAGATATGGAATTTCTCATATTCATGGTCTTGATAAAGTAAAGGCATGGGCACTACGCAGAATGTCGTAGACTGGATAAGCTCAATAGGACATGACACCATCAAACATCACCTAGGTAACCACATAGCATGTTGGAGTTGCATTACAGAAGGGATTATTTTAATGTATGGTGGTTGTGTCATATGACGGATATGGCCAAGGAGGTATTGTACACAGAGGGCTATGGAAAATAGGTCTCAAAATATATTTAAACATGGAGTTCGAAATGTGAAACATGGAAACCCATATTAAAAATGGTATATAAACTAGTGTTATCGGAGCATTAGAGGAATATGTGGAGGATCATGATGATGTCATTTTTAAATTTTGATATTATATTCCACTTGAGTGATTTTGTGGATGCGACGATATGACCTATAAAATCAATCTTACCTCCAAAGCCGTGTTCCCTAAAACCATTGAGTATTGTTTGATGCGGTGAAGGGAAGAAACATTATTTGGAGTAAGAATTCGATCTAAGTAGTGCTAAATTGGACTATGTTATTTGCGGCGAATGTTCCATCCAAAATGCCCTGATGCACATGCTACCCTCGACATGATAATGCACACATTTTAAAAACCTCACCTCCATCATGTCAACTTCGGATATCCCAGAACAGATTTAAACTCAGAATGAAAAAGGTGCTTGAGGTGGATATGAATGCATATCAACTTCGTGAAATCAAACAACAGAGCCTATCATGATAATACACAATACTGATGAAAATTTGGATGAGGTTAAAAAAATCTATGGCCAAAATGTAAATTGGCTTTGTATAGAGTGTCAAAAGTCACTTGAGACAAAGCATGTCAGACGGTTTCATGAGAGCTTGCGACTGTGAGATTTTGAACACATCCCCTCTAATGTCAATCTCTGTTGTCCATGTTTTAAAAGGAGTGCAAGGAATCAACTTATGAAGGCCCATTTCATCGAATAGGTGTAATGCCTCCAACTTGTAATAGGTTTAATTGCTACTTAAAATTTAAGTAGAGTTTTACTAAGTTACAACCTAGCCACTCTTAGAAATAGGGTTTTGTGAAAAGCCTCAAATTTGTGTCATTACAAAGGACAAAGAATTTGTAGGATAAATTGTTAGATTAAATTTCATTTTGAATCTTGGAGGATGGCATGCAATTTAAAGGTAGGGTAAATTATTGAAAATTGGCTCCAAGTTGGGAACGATTTGAATAATCGCAATCTAAGCGACCTGCCAAGAAGTACAACGAAATATTCTTGTAGAAGAAGGGGAAGAGGAATTTGGTGGTTGTGTCATCGCTAGATTTGGCCAAGGAGGTGTTGTATACATAGGGGATGGATTTCAGGTCTCACACCCACAACGTGGTGTTCGACGTATTCACCAGAAAAGGACAATAAATAGTATTCACAGTGTATGCAAAGCCTAGGAGGATCATGACGATGTCATTTTTTAACTTTTGATATTATATTTTTCTTAAGTGATTTTATGGATGCAACGATATGACTTGAACAGCCAGTGTCAAAACCACGTGGTTTCCCTCCCCTTTTTATTATTTGAAGTATAATTTTGACGTAAAATATTTGGAGTGTGGCTTTGATGTAATTATGCTACTTCCAACATGTTTTTTATGCAAAATATAAATACGAAATCCCAGGTCACACAAATGAAGTCGTGAAACATATACACTCCGTATATCGCAAATAATATAAACTTTGTATGTCCCACAATAAAATTAGAAAAATGAAAAAGGATGAGGAGGAGATAAATAATATCAACGATGTAAAATAAAAAGAAAATGGGAAGCTAATACACATTTATCTACATTTGCTTTTTAAAAAAATCTATAGAAAAATAAAGAATAGCTTTGTTAAATCTATGTTTCATAGTTTTCCAAGAGCCCCATATTATATTGTATCTATACCCACCATTTTGGTGCCAGATGTTCGATTCGACAAGATGGATGAGGAGTGGTATGAGAAAGGGTTGTTCACTTATGCTCATATTTGCATCTCCGTAGTTATAATGACTTTGCAAAAGTTTTCTCGAACAAGCTGGATTTTTTAGCTCTTTTGATGGTTTCTTGCCTTCTAATTCACACAAGTTCTTTTTTATGATAAAAAAAGCCTATCCGTTTTCGGTTATGCTATTTATGTTAGACTAAATTTCACTTGTAAACGTTAACGATTTTATCATATTTGAAACCTTGGGATTTAGAGAATCATGGAGCTTGTGTTGGTCAGTTAGATTTGAAACCTGATCAACGTAGTAACTTTCCCTGAAAAAAAACCTCAAATAAAAAAATAAATCCCCGGTCGTACATTTTCACTGCTAATACTTATATATTCAAGGCAGGGGTTAAATTTGACAATTGTTTAGACGTTTTTCATGATTTTAGCTGTAAAATACTTGCAAATATTTGAAATAACTGTCACATACAACTTGCATATTTTAAGTATGGTCGTCGTTATATATATATATATATATATATATATATATATATAAACTAGACAAATATAATTTAAAAACAGTTAAATATATATAGAATAATGTCTTATATATTTTGTTAACAATATAAAAATAACATTGTTTTACATTTTTGAAAGGTAATATTCGGAAAGCGCCGTCACCTAATTTTTTTTATACACATAGGTGGCCGTTAAATTTAACCCCTGATTCGAGCTCATTGAGTGACCACATAGAGCTCTATAAAAATCTAAATCTAAAAAAGTACCTTTCCTAAATCCATTATATAAATAAATAAAAATTCAAATTAAGATTTGTTTTTCTTGATATAATATGTGTGCATATTTAACTTGATCTTTATGGGATTATTAAAAAAGATTCAGTCTTCCTCCGAATCCATGAAATCCTAAAAATTTAAATCTAGAAAATAATCATTAAAAAAGAATCGAGTAAATAATCCACAAAATACCACTAAAGTGACTCTGTTCAAATGGAGTGTGATGCATACAATGGTTATAATTTTGCTTGTTTATAAGGTGAGTTCATGTTGAAAAGGAGATTTAGTTGAATTTTTCTAAGAAAGGTGACTATATCAAATTGAAATATGGGAAAGAAGGTTTTATTTTAATTAAAATTTTGTAAGAGTATTATATAAGATTATATATGAGACTAGTGACAATCTAGGGCTAATGGTATAAAATAAGTAAATTTTGTATGTAATATGGGAAATTAAAAAGTATATTTGACATTCAAATCATAATAGTGCAAACATCTGAAACTCTAAATGTAGTAGGAAAATCTAGGGTTTTATGTTCAATCAATTGTGGGGTTCACCAATATGTTTTGACTATTTTTCACACACTAGCCTAAAATAATAAAAACTAAATATTAATTCATAGTATTAAACAAAGAGTAAAATACATTAATTTCAACATGAATTAAGGTTTAATTAAAAATTTACAGAGAGAAAATAGAGAGGATGTTATAAAATACACAATTTCAAGATCTAACACGTTTCTACCTAAAGAAGTGGTGTATAAAGAATATAAGGGCCTTAAATCATATTAGAATTGTGTTGACAATGGCTCAATTGAAAAGCATAGGTAAAGGAGTGGATTGGACACATCTAATAGAATAAAAACCCTTCATCAAGTGACACTAATTTGGTTTTGTGGCATTGTGTGAGATGGTTTTCGGGCTTGAAACTCACTAGATACATTTTTCTATGTATCTAATCTATTTTTTGATGTGTTTAACAGGTCTATATGATGTGACATAGCTTACATTATCTCTAATTTTCCCAAACTCTAGCAACACATGTCCTATAACAAAACACCTTATAAAGAGATCAAAATTTGGGGTTGGACAGATTGTATCACATCCCCATGATGGTCAATCATTTCCTATGCACCACTTATTTGAAAAGAGCTAAAACTATACATAGCTCTCCCACCATTATGTGTATGAATGTTTAAATTTTTGTACAATCGAGATGTGATCATTCAAACTTTGAAACTTGGAACCATGCAATGTTTACCTATTTATATTTATATTTGACTCAGTGGACTTATCTAGGTCTTCTATTTGAAGATTTGAGATGTTTCTATGCCTTGTATGTAATGATATCTAAGATATGTTAGAGTGCCTTAGGTGATAGGGGTGGTCTAAGAGAGATAAGAAGTAAAAAATGACCTATGGGATCATTTGCATATATAAGTGAATCATCATTAGTTTCCCACCATAACTAATCAATGAAATGTATGTAATCCCACACAACTAATTGTCCAAATTTCATACGAAATCATTAGAGACTCTTAGATACTATAGACAATGTGGTAGGTGAGAGCGTCTAAGGTTATTGGTATTATCTACACGTAGGGAGTAGGGATATGATAATTAGATAATGTTTGTCTAGGAAATATAGGGTGTTCCTCTATAGACTTAGTTGATCATGAATAAGTATGAATAGAAAATATGGATGGCTAAAATAATGGATGAGTAAATAGATAGAAGGAAAGTGTACTTAAGAGTCAAATATATGTCAATTTTCTAAGTATGCCAAATAATTCTAAAACTAATATTGGAAAATTTTAAAGATCAGATGTAGAAGTGTACGATATATTAAATTTGATAATAGTTAAAGAATTTGATTATTCCCATCTATTAGATATATATGATAACCTAGACATACTAAATCATTGTGCCGAGTTTAGATGGTAAATCTCATTTGTCACTTGTAATTGCTAGATCATGTGTTGAAAGATTTTAATTTCCATTTAACTGAGTCTGATGCTTGGGTTGATAGAAAAACTAATTCGTGAAATTGTTTTAGTGGACAAACTTGCATTAGTTTGGCTGAATAGTTTTCATTTATATTAATAAAGATTTTATTTTTTAATTTAGAAGCACCATAGCACATCACGTTGCCATTTAAAATTTTAATTCATTTTGAACGTTGACACACTTGAAAATATCAAATTAATTCTAAAATTATATTTTCCTGAATAGAAATCGGGTTAGAATGAACATACTAAAAATTATCTCTTAATCACATAACCATAACTTAATTGTTATCACATGTTCTATATGTAAATACTTTGACGCCAACTACAATCCCTCCTTATATCACAAGTAAACAATCATATAAATAAACACACAATAGATTCACGATACAAAAAAGACACATTGTTGAATACATTTTCATTATTGTCACCAATTGTTACATTCTTGAAATACAGTTTGATAAATCAAGGAAATATATCTTACTTTGTGTGTGTGTGTGTGCATGTGTGCATGTGTGCGTGTGTGTTTATGTGTGCTTGCACATGCAAGCGCGCGCGCAGCGCGCGCGCGCACGCGCGCGCGCGCGGCGTGTGTGTGTGTGTGTGTGTGTGTGTGTGTGTGTGTGTGTGTGTGTGTGTGTGTGTGTGTGTGTGCGCGTGTGCATCTGAGTGTGTGTGCGTGTACGTGTGTGTGCGTGTGTGTGTGTGTGCGTGCATGTGTGCGTGTGTGCATGTGTGCGTGTGCGTGTGTGTGTGTGTGTGCATGCGTGCATGCGTGTGTGTGTGTGTGTGTGAGATATATATATATATATATATATATATATATATATATATATATATATATATATATATATATATAAAGCTCAATAATAATAATGCTTCAAAAATGGGCATTGCAGCATGATACTTGGTATTTAAATTGTTAAAATTTATCATTACGTGCCTTTTAAAAGCACGAATTCACCAAATGGAGGGTTTCATTCACAGATTTTTTAATTTCTGAGTTGTCTAGTACCATATAGTATCTTGAGTTGATTTTGAATTATTGTTTGAGTAGAAATGGACATAGTAGACTAGGGGAAAATCATAGCTATATTAATATAGAAGGTAGGAGGCAGTAAAAATTAAAACTTCATTTGAAAATTAGATCATTATTATTATATCCGAAGATGCAATTTTAAAAACCATATTTAGAATACAAGTAACTTACTTAAGATAAGAAATGAGTATTTGATTATCTCTTAAGTAAATAATTATATTTATAATATAAATTTAGAAATTTTGGTATGTGATAGTATGATCTCAAGATAATATGGCCATGTTATAATGGAAGTGGTTGATGTTCACTTGGTTGAATGCTAGAATGGAAGTAGTTGACTATACTAACAATTACAATTCAAGTTGCAAAAAGAACATTGATTAAAAAAACTGAACAAAAAATGTAAAGAAAATAATTGCTTGAACAACAATGTAAGATAAATTCAATACTCTGCATCCTCACCATGAATTCCATGCCTAAAATATATTAAATAAATAAATCACCATGAATTTTAAACCCAATAAAAACATGAACTTTCTACAAATCCAATGAATTATCTTATATGTTTTCAAAAGTGAAAAAAAATCTCTAAAAAACCCTTAGTATAATAAAAATGTTTCCCATTGAAGTTATTATTACATTTCATCTTCTGAATTTTACAAATATTTGAGCCATATATTCATGTTGTTCAACAACTATAATGCTTTCCACGTCTAATTGTTGTCTTTTTTCACCAAGAATGATATCCAAATAATTCATGAACAACTCAATTGATGTCTTGACTTTATTGAATATATTTTACTAGCAATCAAACATGAAATGTATCATAGAAACACAAAAGGGATGCATCAAATAAGTGGAACTCATGGGACCAAAAAATTGGGAGAGGAAGTGGGCGACGATGAAGGGGTTTAAGGGAGAGAAGTCCAAGGGCAAGTAAAACACTATGTGGAACTTATTACGCTAAAGTGTAAATACACAGGCCTATTATGATGCTATAGTAGCAATAAATAAATGTAATAATGAAATACATAAATATACCAAAGTAAACTAAGCAATAAATAATGAAACCCTAATGTGAAAAGAAAGGTAAGATGCCTTACCTGATTTACAATGTTACCGAAGCTGTACATGAATGGCAACTGAAGAAAACCAAAGCAGTGACCGTTACACATGAGCTTAGAAAATTACAGATCTGGATAGATAAGCTGGACTGGGGTGCCTGGGTCTGTATAAATGCTCAGAAACCTGAATTCTCAAAGTCACAAGATGTTCGATGATGCTCGCCTTTTGTCATTATGAATTCACACAATGATCACTGAGGTTGTAATAAACCTACAAGGAAGTATAGACCTATCAAACCCTCAAATAGACATCAAATCCTAAAAAAGAGAGATACAGACTGAGGGGTCAGTGATCCAGACAAAGACCCAGGTGACCATTATAGTGAAGCAACTTCTTCAAACCATAACTTCTACACCGTGGCTCCAATTGAATTTGTTCAAAATGCAACAGAAAGCTTGGAATGTGTAGAACATGATGGAAAAGTGTGAACTTTGTACATAAAATTTTGACCCATGAAATCCAAATCTAAAGGACAATAAATGTAATCTTTGTAGTGTTATCTAAAAATAGTAAATTCATGAAATTGGCACCTATGTAACTCATGGAAGATGAACCAACTCATCTCCCTCGAGATTGGTGACCTTCCACATTCTTCTAGGTGTCTTTTCATATTTCTAAAATTAGTATATAAATATATGTAACCAGAAATGGAAAATCAATCATCTCCTCATGGAGGTAGATAATGTAATCATAGTCTTCTATCAATATCTACATCTCTTTTTAGAGATAATTTTCAATATTATACATCTCTTTTTAGAGATAGATTTTTTTTCTCATCTGGCACAATTATTATTTTCTCCTTTTAATTCTGAAACCCCCTTTTTTTTTGGATCATTCATACTTTCCTTAGCCACCACAATGGTGGACTTACAATTGAGTGATGCACTACATCTCAAACCTAATGTAGTTTTGTGTGTGTGTACAGAATTGCGCCCTAGGTTTATCTTGTGTCAGTCACACTTGGACAGTGAGTAAGTAGCTATATGTAAATAAATGTATTAAATGTTTGCATGGAATAAAATGAACTTCCCTCCTATGAACTATATGTAGAAAACCAGCCCTTGTGTCCCTTGTGATGGAGCTAGATAGATGCAATGGAGCTCTTAAACACCTTTGATGGATACAACCTTAGGTGAAGATAGTATATTCTTAGTTCTTAGTCCCTAATTATGATCACATAACTTTATATTTATATGATTCATTCACTTGAATTTTGTAATTAACCCAAAAAAGGCTGACTACCAAAAAGATAAGATGCTCAAATGGCTAGAAAGGACCCAAAAAGTGTGAGTAAAGTACAAAGGGGATATGGATGCCTAGATTGGATGAGGGCACTTGGCACTAACATCCTAGTATAGGAACTGGTGTCTAAGATGAAAAATACCAAAGAATGAAAAGGTAGACTGAGCAAGTAAGGGTGTAAGAACAAGAAAAGTGATAGAAAGGAAAGAAAGGTGGCCAAAAACATGGGTTAAGTAGTACCGATATTATTTAGGAATCATATGAATAGTAGTATGTAATCAAGACTAGATAATTACCCAAAGTGCATGATTTTGTGTCTACATTTTCCCCCACCTTATGTTGGTGAGTGAAAATCTCAGTAACATAAAGTAGATAGATATGCGTACTCGATATCCATGTAGATCGATGTAGAAAATGTGCCGAGGGACTAGACAAAGCATGGAGTGATGAAAAAGTGAAGTGTGGATGCTAAGGAGGATAAAGTGCAAAAAAGTGATTAAAATAAACCTATGGAAGAAACACGTGTGTATATTTCATGATGTACCTATTGTTGATGTCAATGTGTGTGATGTTGACTACTTCTTCCCATACAGACAGAACTAAAAAATACAAGATGACAAGTAGTCAAATACACATGTGTGTGTAAAAAGCATGTAAAGGAGTATGTAAAATGAAAAAGTGTGAAAAAGGAACATGTGCAACTGATCCATGATGAGAATAAGGGGATAGAAAGGATCCTATAAATGGTGTTGACGAGTGATTTTTCTGATAAATCTCACGACAATGTAATGGAATAAGTGTAGGGAGAATTTTCTGGTGTCATCTGCTAACCTTTAACTACTTCACAATGTTTAAAATACCATTACAGATGGTGTGTATGTGCTAAGGACTCTCTTCCCTGTAAAAGCCATTGTGTAAATGCCCAGTGATAAAGAACTCTCTACCCTAACAAAATCTTCTATGACATGTCGAAGAACTGTGTAATTTTCCACTGGTTACTGGAACTCCAAGAAAGACTGTTGTATTTCCCCCTATTACTAGCACTCAGGGAAGGCCGAAGTGCTAAGGACCCAAGTTTGATTTTGAGCCCTATTAAAACTGAAAAATTTTGTTGTACCGGTACTGTTCCGTGTGTAACTCTATATGGGGTGATTGATTCACCCATATGATGCCCCCCTCATTTGGGGTGCATATGACATCACAAAAGGATTATGTGGCCCAAAAGAGTAGTAACCATTGTGTTGAACTATGCCCTACAAGGGGAAGGGGATGTGCTTGGTAAAAACCAAGGCATACAAAAACAAGTGACTAGGAGGAAAGAGTTAGTACAAGAAAAACACGCATGTAAAATGTAAGCTAGAAGACAGCATGTAGGATAAAACATGCAAGAAGACAATATGGATCATGAAAAGAGGGTTGTAAAATGGGATATCACTCACAATGTCGCTAGACAATCAAAGCCATCATGGCTGTAAGAAGACAATTGTGTACACAAGACAAAGGAAAAAGCCCGCAAACAAGAGCATACAATGACAAATAATGTAACAAATAACCATGAAAGAAAATATCCTTGCATAACAAATGCTACACATGAAGCACCTGTTAGCATGTTAGAAAGATAAAAATTATGTCAAATCGTATATAATATGATAATGTAAAGTGCTAAGTACAAAATGAAACAAAATAACCTATAGTGTATTAAAGTAAATGCCCCAAGGAGAATCTGTGGGAGTTGTGCTAAGTTATATGCCAAGAATCCATGTTACATGTAATGGACCTATATAATCTACGATCACAACTAGAAAAACAAGTGAACATTTATGTGTGTATGATAAAGATAATGACATACAAGATATCTATCTAGCATTTGTAATAAGATGAACATGTAAAATCATAAGTAAGCAAGAGTAAATGCAACCAAGATATGCAAATTGTTGTGGATGATATGGAATGGAATGCAATGTGAATGATAGGAATGTCATGCCTTGAGTCAATGTGTATGCATTCAATGAGGTTCATTTATTTATGCCCCCTCAGCAGTCAAGAATGAACTGTAAATGAGAGTGCGCCATCAAGAAGTGGTTTGAAAATGTGTGAGTGAGTGATTATATGGGTGAGCTTGATGATTTAGCCTAAAACATATATCAATAAACATATGGATAATATGATAGAAAATGTGATGATTTAGCACAAATCATATATCAAAAACTATATGAATGAGATGATAGAAAATTTGATGATGTAGCAAAAAGCGTATATCAAAAACTATATTAATGAGATGATAGAAAACGTAATGATGTAGCACAAAACATATATCATGATATGATAGACAAGGTGGTGAAATATGTAGCATAATATGTGAGAAGGATTGATTGACTAAGTATGAAGAAATGATGTAAGTGTGATGATTCGAGGTTCAATTTTTATTTAGACCCTTAGTAGTTGCATATGAACCATGAAACTAGAGTGCATCGTCGGGTAGTTGGTGCAACACATAAAATAAAATGTAGCATGAATGTATATGGTGAGTAATATGTAAAATGTGTGATATCTAATTTAATAAGAGAATGTTGAATGTGTAGAACGCAGGTTGTGTGAGATGTGTAATGTGTAGTGTGAATAAGAAATGCTAGAGATATGTATGGTGAATGTGTCTAGTGTAAAACTTTGTGATATAGTCAAGTGTTTGATATTGTGTGGTATGTATAGTGTGCAATGTAATATGGGTAGATTATATAAGTGTGGTAGTAAACCAGGTGTGTGATGTAAAATGTATAGTAGTGTAGGGTGTAGAATGTGTATGATGTATAGATATATACAGTATAAAGTGTGGATGATGTAGAATATATAGAAGATTGTATATGTATAAAAGTATATGATGTGTGAAAATGTGATGTGTATTGTTGTAAATATAGTGTGTGTGAGGTTCATGTATATAGTATGACCTCAAAAATCAAGTGTGAACCATATCACAAGAGTGCATCATAGGGAATTGTCAATGGAAATGTAGGTAGATATGCATGATAAATGTAAAAGACTAGATGTGATGTGTATAATATTTATGGTAGTTGATAAGGTGAAAAAGGTGTTGGGGGGAGTGTGATTCCCCCCAAACATGTAATAATAAAGATGATAAAGTGAATTCATCTAAAATGTCACCATTTTCATGGTCAAAATCATATGGTGAGGCATCCGAGACCTTATAAGATACAGTGTCAGGTTATTTGCGTAAAACACAGTCTAAGCATAATTTTTACATTCCCAAAGCATAATCCTCATCAGTGAAAGGAGGTAATAGGCATCCGTGTGCATACCAATGAGTCATATTAGGTGAATAACTAAGGAATGAATCATTGTAAATGAAAACGTGATCAAATGGCATAGGAAATGATATATCAGTGTAAGCAGGGTCTACCATAAGTGACAATGATAATGATGGATCCATGATAGAGATAAGGGTCATGAGTTCGAGGATAAAGATCCTAAAAATAAAAGATGAGTTGAGTCAAAACATCACTTGAGCATATTGTTAAATCACAAGTAGGATCAAATGGAATATGCTCCCAATAAGAATCATTCATAAGAAGTGTACATGTAAAGGGAGTTGGTGTAGATTTTGATTGTTTACGGAAGGTGGTATGACGTCCAATGTAGGAACATGACCCTGATAAAGATTCATAGAAGTAGTAGTAGTAGGGGGATGTGGAGATGTAATAGGGACCGAATCTATCATGCAAATGATGCCTTCAGGTGGTGGTAAATGGGGTAGCTCATATATGGGTTGCGGGTCATCAGTAGTGTCACCTCTTCGAATAGGAAATGTAGTATTTGGATCATGGTTGCAACAATTTTATGGATGACGATCACAAAGAACCATATACTCGACACCCTTATGTAGAAATTTGACACAATGATGCACTGTAGAGACAACAACTTGCATGACATGAATTCATGGCCTACTAAGTAAATAATTATATGAAACTGGAAAGTCAATGAAAAAGAAGACTATGTTGAGATTTTTTGGCCCTACAGTGATAGGTAAAACAATGTGACATACATATGGATTAATAGAGCCATCATCTGCATGAAGAGAGAGATATGATGGACTAAAATTAGCAGCCAAAAGACAAATCTTTTCAAGGAATGACATGGGACATAGATTTATCCCATATCCATTATCAATTAAAGTATGATTGATACCCATATTGTAATTGTGAATCATGATATGCAAAGGTGGATAAATGTCAAAAATAGAAAGATCACGATGAGGATTAAATGGGAAAGCTATATGTTGAGAAAATGCATAAACAAAGGAATTATATATGAAGTCTGGATGCATATTAGCAGGAATGCAAGTAGTAGCAAGGAGATGTTGTACTCTATGTCTTAATTCAAGATTGTCCAGTAAGAATTCATTAATTGAGATACTCATGAAGATGAGACCCTAGGAAGATGAGAAAGAAAAAACATGAGATTCCTAGGAATGTGAAGATAGAGTTTAGGTTCACCAAAATGATTACGCTAAAATATAAATACACAAGCCTAATATGATGATATAGTAGTAGTAAATAAATGAAATAATGAAATAAAAATATATATCAAAGAAAACTAAGAAATAAATAATGAAACCATAATGTGCAAATAAGGGTAAGATGCCTTAGCTGATTTACAATGTTTTCGAAGGTGTACAGGACTGGAAACTAAAGAAAACTGAATCATTAACCCTCACATAGGAGCTCATAAAATTGTAGGTCTGGATAGATAAGATGGACTAGGATGCCTAAAGAGGGACAAGGGCATCCACAAGCATCTGGGTACTGATTCCAGGAGCCTAGGTCTATGAAAAATGCTCAAAAACATGAATTCTCAAGGTCACAAGATGTTTTTTGATGCTCTCCTTTTGTGGCTATGAATTCACACAATGATCATTGAGGTCACAATAAACCTGCAAGGAAGTATAGACATGCAAAACCCTTAAATAGACATCAAATCCTAAAAAATAAATATGTAGAATGAGGGGTCGAACTATCCTCAACCGCTATAATAGTGGAATTACAACTAAGTTTTGCACTACATCTCATACCCAATGTAGTTTTGTGTGTGTCTATAGAATCATGCCCTAGGTTGCTCTTGTGCCAATCGCACTTGAATAGTGAGCAAGTAGCTAGATGTAAATAAATGTAGTAAATTTGTGCATGGAATAAAATGAACTTCCCTTCTAGGAAGTGCATGCAGAAAACCAACCCTTATGTCCCTTGTGATGGAGCTAGATGGATGCAATGGATCTCTTAGATGCCTTTGATGGATGTAACCTTAGGTGAAGATAGTAGATGCTTGATGCTTGGTCGCTTATTATGATCATATAACTTTATATTTATATGATTCCTTTGCTTGAATTTCATAATTAACCCCGAAAAGGCTAACTACCAAAAAGATAAGATGTTCAAATGGATAGAAAGGACCTAAAAAGTGTGAGTAAAGTAGAAAGGGGATATGGGTGCCTAGATTGGACAAGGGTGCTTGGCACAGGCATCTTGGTCTAGGCATTGGGGTCCAGGATGAAAAATTCTAAAGATTGAAAGGGTAGACTGAGCAAGTAAGGGTGTAAGACTAAGAAAAATGACAAAAAGGAAAGAAATGTGGCCAAAGACATGGGTTAATTAGTATTTTTCTTACTTAGGAATCATATGAATAGTAGTATGTAATCATGACTAGATAATTACCCAAAGTGCGCAATTTTGTGTCTACAAGAACTGATGGAAAAATCTTTTCTCCTCAATTACAAGCCATTTTTTCAATCATTAAAAGGAGAAAGGGGGTGCAGTGTGCAAGACATCGAGGAATCATATTTCAAAGATTTTTTAGTAGAAAGGTATGGTCGACTAATACTATCAATGTCAATAGTTTTTATTTGTAATTTCAACTCTTGTGTTTTCTGGGTAGTTGGAATAGGTAAATGTAAGGGAAATTTATTTTTGCGTCTTAAAGGACATTTTAGAGATAAACTTATGTGTAATGAACATGACATCCTTGGGTAGTGATTTCATGCACATTTTTTTATCAAAGAGTCTCTCTAGCTATCAAGGTAAAAAAAAAAAGGTTTCCCTTATCAAAAGTCTTGAAGGTGTTGTCAAACAATTACTACCAACATAAAATGATTTTTTTATTATTTTTATTTTATTTGTACATTTTCAATGCATTTTATTGGATGATATTTAATTTTTTAGCTGAGACAAATACATGAATGGACAGTTGAAAATGAAAATATCATAATAAAAAACCTATGTGTCCCACTCCTATTCAAAGACTCATATCATTTTAACCAAAACAATATATTTTAGTTTTCTTTCAAATTATCATCTGCAACTCACTTGCATTTTTCACGCGAATGTAATTTGTGCTTAAAGGGGTCAAAATAAAAAACGTGTAAAATCCAACAGGGTCTAGGTTTAAAACATAATTGTAAGAATACAACATAATTTGTTTCTTCCTTGCGGCTTGGAAAGAAAATGTGTCGATGTCTTTCATCCATTGGCGTTATCTATATTTTGATTGATATGAACAAAAATAATTCTCGACATGCAATAGGGGTTTTCCAATGGCTGTAGGATAAGGAACACCATAAAATGGGCTTTGTTATTTTTTATTTTAATTTTTTGGCATCAATGTTATCAATTGGATGGAGTTTAATTTGTTAGATAAGACAAAGACATAAATGGAAAGTTGGAAATAAAAAGGAGAATATCAAATACCTACATGGCTCACACCTATTTTATGGTTAAAAGTGTTTGAACCTAAAAGAATTTCAATTGGACAACATTTAATGGGTTAGATAAGACAAATACATGAATAGAAAGTTGGAAATAAAAAGGATGGAATTAAATACATACATGTCTCACATGTGTTCCATGGCTCATATTGATCCTACCGAAATATTATCTATTATTTTTCTCCATATTATTGTCTCCATCTTCACTTACATTTTTCACATGAGTGCAATTTATTCTTAAAGGGGTCGAAATAGACAATTAGGAAAATCTAACATGTTCCAGGTTTGAAACCCAAATGCCAATAGACCATGTTCCTTGTTTGTGGCCTAGGAATAAATGGTGCATATGTCATTCGACCATAGGTGATATCTATATTTTAGATGGTATGGAGGACAACCATTCTTGGGATGTAGCATGGGTTGTCTATTGGCAGAAACAAAACAACCATAACATGGGATTTTCCAACTTTTTATTTAATTTTGTGGTGTCAAGGTTATCAATTGGATGGAGTTTAATTTATTAAAAAATTTGAATACATGAATGAAAAGTTTGAAATAAAAGGTTGGGAATTAAATACGTACATGTTTGACACCTATTCCATGACTTATAGTGAACCAACCCAAAAAACATGTTGCTTTTTGTGCTCCACTTTATTGCCTCAATCTTACTTGTATTATTCACATGAGTGAAATATGTGTTTAAAGGGGCCAAAATAAAGAAAGGGTAAAATAAATAGATTTAAGGTTCGAAGCCATGTCACACTATTTTTTGTATCACATTGTATTCCCCTCTTTTAGTTTTAAGCTCGATTAATTGTAAAGAAACAAGGGTCACATAAATTATATATGATAATTGAGCCCCTCCAACAGTTTAGATCCTTTTTTCTCCTAATATTGTAATATTTGGCTGTTGAGCCTTCCTTGGTTGAATTTTCTACCCTTCTCTGGGTTGCTACTTACATCTTTACTATCTGGCTTTTGAGCCCTTTTGTATACAGGGTATAGTCCCTTCAAAACTATTTGTCCTTAATAAAAAAAAACAGTTGGTCAAATGAGAAACAAGTAAATTAAATCTATTGCTCAAATTTTGGCATTTTTTTATTTGTTGATTTACAACATCAAAGCCATTGATTGGATGACATTTAATTTGGAGGATAAAACATGAATGAAAATGCTTGAAATAAAAAAGGTGCAAATTAAATACCAAAATGTCCTACATCTATTCAACGACTTAGATTGTTTTTACCCAAATCATATATGTTATATGTGTTCCACTTTATAGTATTTATTTTACTCGCAACCAATGTGAATTTTTTATTTCCTTAACCACGAGCCATTTTTGTCAATTGTTAGAAGGATAAAGTGGGTGTGGTGTGTAAGGCATCAAGGCAATGCATAATAGAGATAGCTTAGAAGGAAAGGAGCAGTCGATCAATACTAACGATTTCAATAGTTATAGTTTGTATTTTTAGCCCTCGTATTTTTGGGTCATTAGAATACACACACATGTAAGGAGAATTCACTTGTGCATCTCATAAGACAATTTAAAGATAAGGATATGTGTAATGGACCTAAAATTCTAGGGTAGCAATTTCATGCACATTTTTTATTAGGGAGTCTCTTTATCTATCAAGGTAACAAATAGGGTTAGGTCATCAAAAATCTTGATTAGGTTGTCCATAAATGACCACAAACATTAAATGAGATTGGTTATTTTAATATTTTATTTTTTTACGGCATCAAGGCATTCGATTGGATGACATTTAATTTGTTTGATAAGATGAAGACATGAATGGAAAGTTGGAAATAAAAAGATGGGAATTAAATAACTGCATGTCCCACACCTATTCCAAAACTCATATTGTTCCCACCAAAATAATATATCTACTATTTGTTTCCACATTATTATCTCCAAGTTTGCTTTCATTTTTGACACAAGTGCAATTTATACTTAAAGGAGTCAAAATAAAAAATAGGGAAAATCCAACAAGTTATAGGTTGGAAACCCAACTACCTGAAAACAACATAATGAAAACCATAAAATGGGATTTGTTATTATTGTTTTTTTTGGCATCAAGGTTATCAATTGGATGGATTTTAATTTGTTAGATAACATGAATACATGAATGGAAAGTTGGAAATAAATAGGTGGGAATTAAATACCTACATGTCCCACACCTATTCCATGGCTCAGATTATCTGAACCCTAAAGGATTTTGATTGGATGCCAGTTAATATGTAGATAAGACAAAGACATGAATGGAAAGTTGGAAATAAAAAGTTGGGAATTAAATACCTACATTTCCCACACATATTCTGCAACTCATATTAATCCTAGAAAAACAATATCTTCCATTTGTGCTCCACATTATCATCTTTATCTCACTTGAGTTTATCACGTTTGTGCAATTTTACCTAAAAGGGGTCAAAATAAGAAATAGGGAAAATCCAATAGGTTTTAGGCTCAAAACCGAGCCACCCGAACACAATAGACCTTGTTCCTTGTTTTTGGCCTAGGAAGAAATGGTGTCCATATCCTCCATCCACGAGCAATATCTATACTTTTATCAAAATGGAGGACAACCATTCTAGGCATGTGTCACAGGTCGATCAGTGGCGGGAACATGACAATAACCAAAAAATGAGCTTTCTCATCTTTATATTTAATTTGTTTAGTAGCAAGGTTATAAATTGGATAAAGTTTAATTTATTAGAAAACAAAGACATGAATGGAAAATCAGAAATTAAAAGATAGGAATTAAATACATGCATGTCCCACACTTATTCCAAGGCTCAAAGTGTATCAACCCAAAAAATATTTTCTATTTGCACTCAACTTTATCATCTAAATCTCACTTGAATTATTCACATGAGTGAAATATGAGCTTAAATGGGAAAAACAATCCAATAGCTTCATGGTTTGAAGCCCAACCAACCACACTATGGAAGCTTGGGATGTTATTTTTGCGGATTTCACTAAGTATTTTGTAACGGTTCGTTACACAACCCTTATTTATTTTTATAGTATTTTGTAGGTCCCCTTTTCATTTTCAACCTTGAGTAGTTGCAGGGAAACATGAGATGCATAATCAATTAAAAATAATTGAGCCCCTCCAATGAATGATTATATGAGTGAAAAGTTAATTTTATCTGCTGATTGAATCTTACTATTTTTAATTTATATATTTTTATGACACCAATGCCATCAATTGAAAAACGTTTAATAAAATGCCTACATGTACGAGACCTATTCCATGGCTCAAAGTTTCCCAAGCCAAAAGTATTTCTATTGGATGATATTTAATTTTTTAGATAAGATGAAGACATGAATGGAAAGTTGGAAATAAAAAGATGTGGATTAAACACCTGCATGGTCCACACGTATTCCATGATTGAAATTGTCCCAAATAAAATAATATCTACTATTTGTGCTCCACATTAGCGCATCCCTCACCTTTTTCACACGAGTACGATTTTCACTTAAAGGGGTCAAAATAGAAAATAGGGAAAATCCAATATGTTCTTGGTACAAAACCTAATTTTCCAAGCACAACATATCATGTTCATTGTTCATGACCCTCGAAGAAATGGTGCCCATGTACTTCATCCATGAGTGTTATCTATAGTTTGATTGGCATGGAGGACAACCATTCCTAGCATTCAAAAGGGTTTGTCTAGTGGTGATAACACAACAATAATAAAATGGGCATTGCTATATTTTTATTTATTAATTTTAGTGTGTCTATGGTATCAATTGGAAATATTTCAATTAGTTAGAAAATATGAAGACATGAATGGAAAGTTGGAAATAAAAAAGTGGGAGTCAATTACCCGCATGTCCCATACCTATTCCATGGCTCAGAGTGTACCGACATAAAAATATCTACTATATGTGCTCCACTATATCATCTCAATCTCACTTGCATTATCCACATGAGTGAAATATGTGCTTAAATAGGCCACAATAAAAAAGGGGAAAATCGAATAGGTTTAAGGTTTGAAGCCCAACCACACTGCTTGTTTTTTGTAATAGTTTGTAGGGCCCCTTTTTAGTTTTAAGCTTGAGTGGTTACACGGAAAAAGGGGATGCATGAACAATTAACGATAATTGATTGCCTCCAATAGTTGGTCATTTGAGTGACAAGTAGATTTCAGCTTCCAATCTTTTATTTTATTTTTTTATTTATTACTCGTACAATGTCAAGGACATCAATTGGATGCCATTTAATTTGGAAAATAAGACATAGACATGAAAGGAATGCTATAAATAAAAAGGTGTAAATTAAATACCTAAATACCCCACCCGCACCTATTCCATGGTTTAAATTGTTCCTGCCAAAATAATATATGTTATATGTGCTCCACTTTACAGTCTTGATCTCTCGCGCACTATTTACATGAGTGAAATTTATACTTAAAGTGGCCAAAATAAAAATGGGAAAAATCTAATTTTCCAAGTTCAAAACCTAAATGGGCTTTTCTATCTTTTCATTTAATATTTCTATTGTGTGTAGGTTATCAATTGGATGGAGTTTACTTTGTTAGAAAAGACAAAAACATGAATGCAAAGTTGAAAATAAAAAACGTGATAGTTAAATACCTACATGGCCCACACCTATTCCATGACATAGAGTGTACCGACCTAAAACATGTCTAGTAATTGTGCTCCACTTTATCGTATCAATCTCACTTACATTACTGACATGAATCAATATCTGCTTAAAGAGGCCAAAATATAAAAAATGGTAAAATCAAATAGGTTCAAGGTTTGAAGCCCAATTACACTCCTTACTTTTTGTAGCAATCTGTAGGATAGCTTTTCAATTTTAAATTTGAGTAATTGTAAGGAAATAGGGACTACATGAACAATCAATGATAATTGAGCGCCTCCAATGGTTGGTCATATGAGCGACAGGCATAATTTATCTTTTGATCAAATATTTCTATTTTTTATTATGTTCACTATATCAAGGTTTTCGATTGGGTGATATTTAATGTGGTAGATAAGGCACATACATGAATGGAACGTTGGATGTGAAAGGTGAACTGACACATGAATCCAACCGGGGATCCAAATTGCATGTAAATCAAATATATGAAACACACTATTTTTTATAAAACATGTTAAAAGTCTTTCATGAATACGCACTTGAGTAACTAAAATGTGGAATTTAGGTAGTTAATATAATCTATAACAACATGAAAATACAATAAATAAATGTAATAAATGACTATGGAAACTGACACAAGTAAACTAAACTAATGAAAATGAAAACTATTGAATGAACAAGAATGGCCTAAGTGTTGTGCGCACAAATGTAGGACACTGGAAGAGCGTGAAGTGCTACAATATATCTTAAGGGCCTAGGATCAGGACTTAGCCATTTTTGTTTTAAAGTCTATTTTTGGAGTTAGTGTACTGAGCACACAAAGACATGAAGACTTGCGATCCACACAATGGTATTTTGGGAACAAGCAACAGCTGAGTGCCATGCATAGTTTAGGCTAATAATAGGATTTTTAGTCAGAGTTAACTATAGGAAGTCTATTGTTAGAGCAATTGCATGTTGTACATCCTATTGTAAAGGCACATGACTATTATTAGCATGTGACCTATTTTGATAAGTGCATGGGTGGTGAAGGGAAATTTCTGACCCCTATATATATATATATATATATATATATATATATATATATATATATATATGTATTGATTTGTATGGTTTTGGTGTGTGTGTGTGTGTGTGTATGTGTCAAATTGTAGAGTTATGCTGTTGGTTTTGTCACATGCATTACTCATGGATATATTTATGTAATGTAAGAAGATTTTTTGTTTTACAATATTTAATACAATGGTTCATATTGGATGGATAATGGTGTTGAACATGATTGAATCTGGTTCTTGCATGGTAAATTTTGTTATAGTCATTATTTAGTTCATCTTACATATACTCTAAGATCTAGATCTGGTTTATGCACCGTGTGTTGTTACTATTGGTAATGAATCTGAATACCTATATGCACCATCATGCTAACATTCTATACAAGAAAATCTAAAGAGGGACCTAGTACCTTTGTGCACTTTGGGTGAGTGATCATCTCAGGCTGAGTGATGTGTTAGTGTGCCTGGGTTATTCAAAGTAAATTCTAGACTGCATCATTTGTTCCATTTCTGGGACCTCTTTTTTAGCTATTTTCATAATGTTGTATGATGAAGACATACCGGTTGCCCTTGGCAAGTGTTGAGGAGTGGATAGTAGATCTAGAAAAACAATATGCTCAGAGATTCAACACTAGATATGAGTTTGACACACGCATGTGGGTGGAGCATAATTTGTACGACTACTTATATGAAATATTCTTTTCTATCTTTCCAATAGAGCTATACAAGTGGTGGGTTGCTTATGCATCTAAAATGAATTAGAGGTTTCACAAACTTGTCTAGATGTAATAAGAATTTTAGGATCTCTATGATGTTGATATTATTTGGACATACACTATGGATACTTGGTTTTGTGGTTTTCTGAATAGTTATATTTTAAAGTACTCAATTTCCACTTACTCTTGTCTAGAGGTAGCTGAGTTTCAATTTTTACATTATCCCAAGGGAGCATATCTACATGGAATTCCGCTAGAAATCAAGATCTTGATGGTAACCCTGAATTTAGAAGAGAAGTTTATGGATAACTAAACCCCACCACGTGTGAGGGAAGGAATAGGTGTGGTGAAGGATGGTGGACCTAGTGGAAGAGAGGCAAAAAGAAGAAAGGTGACTTAAGTTTAATGAGGTGTGCGAGAGGGATTTAGAAAAGCAACAAGAGATTGCATAATGGATGGCGTTAAGGAGAGAGATGGCTCATGAAGGATTTGGAGCTCATGTAAAGGATGTGGAGTTAGAGCATCTGGAACTCCCCCATTTGTGTAAGCATGATAGGGAACCCTCATCATACTCTTATAAGAGTGCACCAATAGAGACAACATGGGTCGCGGGCGTGCATCTGAATCTACCTGGAAACTTAGCCCTTGCGCTTGGTTTTCCAGTTTCTAGTAAAGCCAGTAGTCAGCAAGCTAGTTTGGGTAGTAGAGTAGCAAGAGGTAGGGTTGACTTATTAGCAAGTTCAAGAGTGAATCAAGTAACAAGTACATTTATGGCTAGGAATATGTTTTCCCTATTATTTTGAGGACCAATTGGAGGAACCTTTTCAAGCACGTTGTCAGCACAGAACACAAACGCGCAAAACTTTGGAATCACATGTGGGAGTAGTGAAACTTCATATAATGTAGGATTTCAGTTTAGTGCCACTATTGGGACATAGGGAAGTGCATCCTCTAGTTCAATTCTTGCTATAGGTGGAGGAGAAGGAGAGACACATAACTCAAGATTTGGTGGATCTGGTGGATCTGGTGGATCTAGAGGCGGAGGTAACACGTGAGGTTTCAGATCTGGTGGGTATGGTCCTCACCAACCCCAAAATATATACATGGAGATGTCACTTCATCTCCCACAGTATAGGGGAATAAAATATGTTGTTGAGCATGTCCATATGTGTGAGATACTATGGCACGTGAAAGGAATTACAACTTCATAGTGTAAGACCGGTCTATTTACAACTACGTTGCGGGGACATACGCACAGTTGGTATAAGAAGTTTGACCCTAATCATACTTGTGTGGATTATAAAAAGTTATGAGATGCTTTCATTAAAGACTTTTATATCTCGAAGTTCGAGTAGAAAAGTATAAGCGCTATAAAGGGTATCAAGTAGGGCACTACTGAGAGTGTCCAGGAATATGATGCTCATTTCAAAAAACTTTTGTCTAAACTATCATATGATATCCATTCAATTCAGCATGCACCTTGGTTCATCGAAGGCCCGATTATGCCTTTTAGGAGGGATCTCTCACATAAGACTTATACAGACCCCCATGAGGCAATTGAAGTGACTCTATGTGTTGAGGCATTTAGGAGCATAGACACTGGATTGAGCTCATTATTAGAATCTCAGATTGTGGTAATGGAAAAATAGTTAGAGAAACTATTAGCCAATACAACATGTGAGTCACACAGTCAAATTTGGTGCATAGATTGTGAAGTAAAGAGGCATACTAAGGATAATTTTCCTCGTAGATCAATGCACTCCTTATTGTTGGATTATGAGATATGTCATTTAGACCATGATGCAAGCCAATTTCCATTATTGCAATGCATGATAAGGAAGAACATTTCTTGCTCCTATAAGATTTATCGGTCCACAACTCACAATACTGAAGATTATAGGTTGATTGATTAGATCCATGATGCCATTAATATTGGTGTACAACAGACTAGAGTTTCAAATTACTCTAAGGATAAAAGTGAGAAACATGATCATGATCACACTCAAGGGTGCTATAATCAAAATTAAGGGTGCTTTAAGGGAGGTTGTGGTAGATGTCGAGGATATTATAGTGGATTCAGAGGCTGAGGCCATGGTGGTGGATGAAGTGAGTTCCCTCATGGAATATGCTATACATGTGGATCCCCTGACCATTACAGGTGTGAATGTTCCTAGAAAATTACTTTTTATTTTTGTGGAAAGATCATAACTATGAAGATTTCCCAGACTTATATGAACATTTGAGAAAGAATCACAAATAGGAGAGCAAGGGTGCACAGATGGTTAGGATACAACACTTCGTGGAAAAGAAATGGATGCTGAAGTTAGAACTAGATCTTGAGGTAGTACTTGTGAAGATTACTTCACGTGCTGAGGCTATGTGCACCAGAGAAACATTGCAATATAAGCATACCATTACCAAGGAGGAGGTTTTACATGGAAAATATCCAGACCTACACATCAGAAGGAGGTTTATTAGGAAACCATGGAGGCACTCAGAAATCTGTAGGGTGAAATATAATGTCTAAATGAACAGTCACAAAAGTTGGAACAAAAGAAGGTAACTAATTATTTCCAGTTAGATGTTGATGATCTCAAGGAGGTATGCAAGATGCTTCATCAGGAGAAAATTATTCCATTACTAGGTAGTTGGTTTAAGGGAAATACTCTATGCGCTGGTATTGAGAATGGATGATATATTTTCATGCTAATATCCTCCCATAGCTTGGATTATGACAAGGAGATCACTCTGAATGTTGTTGTGGATGGATGGATTTTGAGAAATAGCTTGATTGACACAGGCACGAAAGTGAATGTGCTTGCTTTAGATGCATGGGTTCAGATGGGAAGACCTCCATTACCACCATCTTCCAATGTGTTGTGTATGGAAAATATGACTAAGTCCACTCCAATTGGAGTATTGAAGGATGCATCCATTACTATCTAGGGGAGCAACTTCACTAGAGACTTTGAGGTCTTAGCACTTTCAAAAGCGGAAAAATTCCCAGCTCTACTTGGGCGCCCTTGGTGTTATACAAATAATGCTGATCTACGACTCAATAAGGGATATATCAATTTTTAGAAAAAGGAAGAACAAGTTATTATCCCTTTGATAGACGGTAAATCTGCACCTTATGTTGAGCCTTTAAGTGAAGAAGACCTTAACATAATTTTGTGTGCACCATTCAAGATTCGGAAGTGCTTGAGCCATCTAAGGAAGGAATTCTCCAGTGGGATGATGCACAGTTCATTATTGATACTACAAGTATTACCTATGAAAATTGGGCACATGGTACTTATGATATGGTTTGGTGCGAGGTAAGAAGCACAAATACGCATGTAAGTAGGCCACGTTATGTTAGGCAGTTAGGCAACAACCCTATACCCCGATACATTGGCAAGGGAAACCCTGAGGTATTCTTGTGATCCATGGAAGTAAAGTGGAAGGATCAAGTGGACAGAAGGAATATTTTAGTTTATACCATACATAGGACAACATTACACTGGTGGATGGTTCATTGGGATAATATTATAAAATGAAGAGAAGTGAGAATTACTCTATCAACCTGGTTTCCCAAGAGTAATGCACCTACTCAAATCTGTGAATATCATGGTAATAATCTTGTTCAACATCATTTTTAGCAGTGTGAGAGACTCTAGACAGAGGGGAAGGAAGCTTTACCACCCTAGTTATGGGTGCACAAGCTTTATTTCACCTTGCGAGGCTACTCACGTGCTTGGTATGTTTATGCAGAGTTGTATAGAGAGACTAGAAATTGGCAATACTTAACTGTATGAATGATCCAGAATTTTAACTACTTCTCCACTAAACATCTAGTGAAAGAGGCATTACAGGTTATGAAATGATTGACTATGGGAGATAGTGCAAAGGAAAAAGTCATTCAAGAGTTATTTGATGAGTCATACCTAGAAGCGCATTTTGACATAGTAGATGAGACAAACGTAGAACTACTTAAGCACGCTTGCCTAAAGAAGGAGAAAGGAAAGATGTTTTACATGGTGGATGATGAAGTAGAAAATTTGGACATATATCATTCAGAGGGTATGCGTGAGGTATTATACAGTGCGGATGAGAAGGCATGCGCCTACCATGAACCTATGAAGACGAAGAAAGTGAACATTGGAATAGATGTTGAACCTAAGGAGGCCATAATTGGAGATTACCGGTCTGCTCTGAAGTGGCTAATATAATTGAGTCGCTACGTGATTTCTAGGACTTCTTTACTAGGGGCAACCATGACTTGAAAGGAGTGCATGAATCTTTGGGTGAGATGAAAATTAAGTTAACGGAAGGTGCGCACTTGGTTAAGAAGAGACCTTATAGGATGAACCCTAACTTGAATGTAACAGTTAAAGAAGATATTGACAAGATGTTGGAATCTAGCATTATTAATCCCATAGAGGAATTAGAGTAGGTTAGCCTTATGGTAATCAAAATAAAGAAATATGGAATAATACGGATTTATGTGGACTACATGGAGCTGGATGCTGCATGTGTGATTGATCCTTTCCCTACACCATTCACTGAGGAAATATTAGAAGGCATTGCAGGGTGTGAAATTTACTCTTTTACAAATGGATTTTTTGGTTATCATCAAGTAAGAATTGGTAAAGAGGATCAAGAGAAGACAAATTTCACCACTAAATGGGGAATTTTTGCATACACGGTGATGCCTTTTAGATTGAGTAACGCGCCTAAAGTATTTTCGCGCATTATTGTTCAAGCATTCCAGGATTTTATTCACAAATTCTTATAGGTTTACTTGGATGATTGGACTGTGTATGGGCTCATCAAGGATCATTCTGACAATTTGAGGTTGATTTTTGAGAGGTGCAGATAGTTAAGAATCTCTTTAAATATCAAGAAGTGTGTATTTGCTACACCTTTTAGAACTCTATAAGGGCATATTATCTGTAAGGAGGGTTTGTTGGTAGATCCAACTAAGATTGTAGTCATTCTAGGCTTAGAGGAACCCCCTAGTTAGAGTGAGGTGCGCGAATTCTTGGGCCACATAGGGTTAACAGAAAATTTTTCAAAGGATATGCTAAGATTTCCATACCCTTACAGGAGTTATTAAAAGGTAAAGGGAAGTTCTATTGGGGATAAATGCACCAACACGCATTCAAAATGTTGAAGGAAAGGATTACTAAGGTGCCTATTTTACATTTTCCTTCATGGAATCTACCCTTTCATGTATATGTGGATGCCTCTGACATGGCCATTGGCACAGTTCTAGCTTAGCATGGTGAAGGTATTATATATCATCCTATCTACTTTGCTAGCAAAAATTTGACTCCTTCAGAACAAAATTATACAACTATGGAGTGCGAGGATTTTTCAATGATCTACATGTTACATAAGTTCTGACAGTACTCGCTAGAAACACATTTTTTTCTATAAAAATCACACAACATTGAGATAATTGGTGAACAAGACCATTTTATAGGGACGCATATGCCAATCGGTTCTCTTATTCTAGGAGTTTCACTTTATAGTGGTGGTAAAACCAAGTACTAAAAATTTTGGTCTAGATCATGTGTCAAGGATTCAATCAGGAGAGGATTCGTAGATTATTGAAGATATAATGGTGGATGCATAGTTATATAGGTTGAACCACACACCCTTGGAGTTAGAGGACATTTCTATCTTTTTATGCACAGGTATGACACCCAAAGGAATGAAGGCCTTGGAAAAGAAACAACTTGTGATTCACTCTGCACCTTTCATGTTGATCAGTGGTGAATTAGACAAACTAGGTCGAGATGAAGTATTACACCAGTGTGTACTAGAGCATGAGTGCACAAAAATCTTAGAGGAGGATCATGGTGGTATTTTAGGTGGATACTATGTAGGTGACACCACCGCACGTAAGATTCTACTAGTTGGTTTATGGTTAGAAACATTGTACAAGGATTGCAAGGAGTATTGTAAGGCGTGTGATCATTGTTAGCACCTTGGAAAACCTGGGTAGAGAGATTAAATGCCTTTGAGGCCTATTACTAGTACAAAACCTTTTGAGAAATGGGAAATTGACTTTATGGGTCCTATTTCCCTAGCTTTGCACAAAAATGGATCATGCTACATCATCACTTTTATATATTATCTTACAAGGTGGGTAGAAGAGACACCTACAAAGGATTATATAAAATCAACAACAACAAGGTTCTTGTTGGAAAATATTATTACTAGGTATGGATGTCCTTTAATTTTGACGAGTGATAGAGGAACTCATTTCCTTAATGATACCATCAAGCTATTATTAGATGAATTTATGGTTTCACACCATAAGACAACACCTTATCACCCTCAAGAAAATAGGACAGATGAGGCTTTCAACAAGATATTGAGCCAGAATTTGACAAAGTTTTGTGATGTTGGAAGGAAAGACTGGGATGACAAAGTTTCTGTTGTACTTTGGGCATATAGAACAACCTACAAAAGGTTGAATAAGGAAAAACCCTTTCAGTTGGTGTTTGGCGCAGAAGCATTTCTTCCCATGGAATTCATTCTACCTTCTTTGTGTATTTCGTGCACAGGAGGTCTAGTTGATGAGAAAGAATTGGAAGAGAGAATTGACAAGTTGATACAGCTGGATGATAGGCATGCCATAACATGATGGAGTCAAAAGAAAGAAAAATCTAGGGAGAAGGCATGACATGATAGGCACATCAGGGACAATAATATTGAGGTTGGGCAAATGGTACTTCTTTATGATTCAAAGTTTCTGCGCCACCCAGGAAATCTTAAGGTGCATTGGTTGGAACCATATGTTATCACTCATATACTTGACTCAAGAACTTGCCAGCTAGAGGTGCTTGATGGAACATGGTTGCTTAGTTACATCAATGCGATTAGGCTGAAGCCCTACTATAAATAAGTCTTCTTGGTATTTGTAATAAGGACATATTTCCATTTAGATTAGATTTCCCTTATTGTATTTCCTTTAGATGTGTTTCCTTCCTCGTCACTATGTTTTTTCAATTTAGTTCAGTGTTATGTGTAATAAATGAGTTTACACGCCAGAAGCTGATTACAATCTCAAGAGTTTTTATGTGTAGAGGACTACACATACCCTTAGTGTGAGGTGGATAAAGAAGGTTAGTATGCTACAGAAAATAAATAAACTCATGGGTGTCCATAAAGGGAACATGTTTTGAAAAGTGATGAAAACTTCAAGAGGATTGCTCAAAGTTAAAGACCATGTGTAAGGCAGTGAGTACTCAGTATAACTCAAGGAGACTGCAACATTTGAGACCACGTATGTTTGGGTCATATTAAATAAATAATTTAGTGTAAGGAAGCGTGGGTAGAGGATATCTGTGATAGATAAGTAGTGGTGCACCAGAAAGTTATGATTGAAGCACCAAGTTTGAGGCACGAGAGATTGGGGTGTGGGACAAAGAGGTGCACAATGCACTCAAAGGGAATTAATACCATTTATAGTGGTAGGTGGAGAAATCTGAAATGGACCAGGAGCCACTTGTTTTTATTGTGTATGATTAAGGAGAAGAAGGAGTAGAGGGGAAGATTGACTATCACTTTGTGTGAAGGAAGGGAATCCAGGAGGAGGAGGGTGCCCTGGACATGGGAGAAGGTGAATAAATTAACACAAAGAATTAGAGGACTCCAAACCTCACACAAAAATTGGACTGAGAAATAAGGTGACTCCAAACCTCAGAGGACTATAAATAAGGTGGAAGAAAGAGAAGCAACAAAAATTATTGAAGCCTTGGTAGAGAAAGAATTGGAGCAGAACGCTGAAATAGTGATGAATGAGGATAAGGAAGGAAGTGTAGGGAAAGATCACGGCAGCGTGGGAGGACCCAATCTATCGGTAACTATTCCTAATGGCACACACACATAAGGAATGTGCATGGAGATAAAAATACCAAGAATGGACTACATTGATGATCACAACAAGGTGTTGCGCACACACTTTCAAAGCACAGTCCCAATAGATCAACTCTAGAAATAAAAAATTTTGATGAAGAAGGTGCATACCCTCAGAAGAGGAAAATGTTCTTTTGCAAAATTGAGTCCCAGATCAACAAGCTAGAGTTTCAGGTAGGCCAAGGAGCACTAATGAAGATGTCTGAGTCAAAAGGAGATAACCCCTTTGTGAGTTCTCAATAGATTTCAGATGAATAAGTCTGCAATGCTTTAAATAAGGTCTCACTTGAACTGGAAGCTAGGTTATTTGGAAGGAATGATAGGGTAAAATTTCTAGAGGTAGAGCTAGAAAAGAGGGAATAAGAGCTAGAAATGAGAACCAAGAACTTGAAGCAGGAGGAACTAATTAGCGCATAGCTAAAGCATGAACTTAGGGAATAAAAGGAAAGGGTACGTAGGATAAACAAGAAGGTAGAATCCATCACATATGCCATTGTTTTGAATCATATGGACCTAGCACCACACAGACAAAAGTATGGATCTTCCATTGAGTGCCTTGAAGACTTAACATGCATCCTCACCATGGAAAGGAAACCTCTGGCTTTAGAATCCATAGAAGAAGTATCAGTGTGCCTGGAGAAGGAGGACAAATTAAAATTTGTAGCAATCATTTCCAAGTACAGCAAGGTGCTTGCTGATGTGAAAATTTCTACCCATACTGCTGAGGCCATGTATGACAACTTCACAAACAGAGATAAAGTGGTGAGTATTCTAGTCACCACTCACAAGGGAGAGCTCAAGGAATTCTAAGAGAAGAACAAGGGAAACAGAGCAGAGTAGGAGAGGATCTTGGCTGAGATTGAGAAAAATTTAGAAGCTATTAAAACCTTACATGGTTCAATTAAAAACCGGATGAAGGAGTTATACCCATAGATTATAAGAAGGATGGATGCACTTGAGGATGTGGGCAAGGAATTGGAGGGAATGATTGAAACATTAAACTCTCAAGGAAATGGACTGGGTTTTGAGGAGGTAAGCACACTATTCGGTGACCTCTGCTAGACCTACATTACATCCATCTTCAAATGTGTTGTATATGGAGAACAAAATGAAGGAAATTCCCATCGTTGTCTTAAAGGATGCAGACATCACCAGTTAGGAAGCTAAGTTTACTGGGGACTTTGAAGTCTTGGCAATCATTAAAGTAAATAATTTTCCAGCATTACTTTGGCGCCCATGGTGCTATAAGAATAATGTGGATCTTCAATTCAACAAGGGATACATAAGATTTGAGAATGAGGAGGAACATGTCATCATACCCCTGGCTAATGGAAAATCAACACCCTATACTGAACCCCTGGGAGAAGAGGTCTTGGATAGAATATATGTGCACTCAATTAGGGATCCAGAGATAATTCATCCCACATAAGGAGTTATCTAGTTTGAGGATGCTTAGTCCCTAAGTGACACCACTAGTATAGCATGTGATAACTAGGCGCATGGGACCTATGAGTTGATTGGAAAACATTTGAGAGGATCAGTCACAAAGGTGAAAAAGGGGCATATAGTCTGATGCCTAGGGGGAAAGAAGCTACCTAAGTATTTAGGAGGAACCTTCCCTTAGATATTTTTGTAGGAGATGGAAGCTCAATGGAAGGAGGAGAATGAAAGAAGAGAGATGTTAATTTATGTCCTACTCGGCACAGCGGCACGGTGGTGGGCTACACATCAAGAGAACCTCTTGGAATGGCATGACATGAGAATTTCCCTCTTTGTCTGGTTCTCTAGAAGCAACGCACCCACCTTCATCAGATATTATCATGGTCAGGAACCCGCCTCTTTCCATATCTAGGATTTTGAGAGGGTTTGGAGAGAAGGAGCAGAGGCTTTACCACCATCCCTATGGGTACACAAAATATATTCTACATTACAAGGTTTTGCACACACATGGTACATTCACGCTGAGACACGCCGCCATACAAGGAATTAGCAAGAGTTAGTAGTTGATCTCATTCAAACATTCGAGTATCAGAGTACAAAACCCTTGGTGGATAAGACATTACAAGATATCAAGTGCCTTACCATCGGGGATAGTGCCATGGCAGAAGATAAGATACTATAATTGCTAGGTGAACCTATCCTCAAGGTGCACTTTGAGGAAGAAGAAATAGAAGAAATACAGTTTGATTGTGCATGTATGGAAAAAAAAAGGGAAGATGGTGTATGTTATTAATGGGGAAGAAGCGGAAAACTTGGATGTTGTTCAGTCTGTAGGGACGGGCGAGGTGGTAGACAGTGTTGATGAACGGGTGTGCACCTATCATGAGCCTTTAAAGACAAAGAAGGTTAACATCAGCTCAGAAGAAGAGCCTAAAGAGGCTATCATCGGATATTGTTGGTTGAAGAAGGAAGTCTCCAAGATCATTGATCTTTTATGTGAGTTTGAGGATTTATTCCCTGGTGAGTATCATGAACTCAAAGGCGTTCACCATTCCTTGGGGGAAATGAGAATTAAGTTAAAGGAGGGTGCACACCCAGTTTGGAAGAGACCATACCGAATGTATCCTAACCTACACGTGAAGGTCAAGGAATAAATAGACAAGATTATAGCATCAGGCATTATTGAAGTTGTTGAAGAGTAAGAGTGGATAAGTCCAATGGTAATTAGTATCAAGAAGGAAGGAAGGATAAGGATCTGTGTTGATTACAGGGACCTGAATGTATTATGTATCATTGATCCTTTCCCAACCCCATTTATTGAAGAAATATTAGAGGGAATGGTAGGGCACGAGGTCTATCTTGAGCTATCACCAGGTAAGGATTGTGAAGGAGGACCAAAGGAAGATGACTTTCACCACTGAGTGGGGAAGTTTTACCTATACATTCATGCCTTTTGGGTTGAAAAATGTGCCTGCTATGTTCTTATGCATTATGGTACAAGCTTTCCAGGATTTTATCCATAAATTCCTTCAAGTGTACCTAGATGATTGGACAATATATGCGTTAGTGAATGACCATTGTGACAACTTAAGACTGATGTTTGAAATGTGTCGACAGTTGAGGATATCCCTCAACATTAAGAAATGTGTCTTTGCTACCCCGTTTAGAACATTATTGGGGCACATCATATGGAAGGAGAGCCTACTAGTAGATCCCAAAAAATTACAGTAATTATGGGATTGAGGGAGACTGTTATTCAAAGCATAGTGCGTGGATTTCTTAGGCATACGTGGTACTATAGAAAGTTCATCAAGGGATATGCCAAGATCTTCATGCCTTTAGAATAGTTTCTTAGACATAAAATTTCCTTTCATTGGGGAGAGGCGCAGCAAAAGGCATTCAACACTTTAAAGGATAGGCATGTCACCGCACCCATCCTATGTTTCCCTTCTTGGGATAATCCTTTCCACATTCATGTGGATGCCTCAGGAACTGCCATTGGAGCAGTATTTGCATAGCCTAGTGAAGGGATTGTTGATCATCCTTTGTGCTTTGCAAGTAGGAAATTAACACCAACATAGTAGAATTATACTACGACTGAGCGCGAGGCGTTGTCAATGATCTACACGCTTCATAAATTTAGACAATATTTATTGGAAACTTCATTTATATTTTACACTGACCATATGGCATTGAAGTACTTGGTGAACAAGCCCGTTCTACAAGGGCACATATGTCGGTGGGTACTATTGTTCCAAGAATTTGAGTTCGTAGTGGTTGTCAAAATAGGTAAAAGCAATTCTAGACCTTATCATTTTTCTAGAATTGATTCAGGAGAGGATGTGGAGAGAAATGAAGAGACTGTGCCAGACACGTAATTGTTTAGGTTGCGGCATGCACCCTTGGATTCGGAGGACATTGTGGTATTCCTTAAAATAGGTGTAGCACCAGACAGAACGAAGAACTTAGAGAGGATGAAGTTGGCCATACGCACCATGCCCTATATGCTAATTAGTGGAGATTTATACAAAATTGGTCGGGATGAGATTATGCGCCAATGTGTGTTAGAACATGAGTGTGTTACAATTATGGAAGAGGCACATGGTGGGATTGCAGGAGGACACTATGTGGGAAATGTAATTGCGTGGAAGATACTACTCATAGGGCTTTGGTGGGAGACCATTTATCAAGATTGCATTGAGTTTTACAAGGCTTGTGACCATTGTCATCTCATTGCCAAACCTGGGAAAAGGGATGAAATGCCCTTGCGACCTATAGCCAGCATGGAACCATTTGAGAAGTTGGCTATCAAATTTTTTGGACCAATCTTGCCAAAGGCATGAAGGATTGTTTTGTGGTATATCCTCACGTACATTGATTATTTGACAAGGTGGGTAGAGGCAGCACCTATAAAGGATTGTATAATGGCTACCACCACTATATTTTTATGGGAAAACATAATCAGTAGGTATGGATGCCCATTGAGTTTGACAAGTGATAGAGGTATGCACTTCCTCAATGAAATGGTAAGGATTCTGTTATCAAAATTCATGGTGGCCCATCACAAAACTACTCCTTATCACCCTCAAGCAAATGGAACTGCTGAGGTATTTAACAAAATACTTAGTCACACATTGACTAAGATCTGTGATGTTGGTAGATAGGATTGGGATGACAAAGTGTCAGTCGTTCTTTGGGCATATAGGAAAACCTACAAGAGGTTGAATAAGAACACACCATTACAATTGGCGTTTGGCACGGAGGCTATCCTACCAAGTGAATTCATGTTACCTTCTCTGCGTATAGTGCGCGCAGGAGGGTTGGCCAATGAACAAGCGCTAGAGGAAATAATAGACAAGTTAATGCAATTGGACGAAAGATGATCACTCACTAGGTGGAGCCAGAAGATTGAAAAAGAAAAAGAAAAGGCATGGCATGATCATCACATTAAGAACAAGAAGTTTGAGGCTGGGCAGATGGTGCTACTATATGATTCTAAGTTTCTACGCCATCTTGGGAAGTTAAAAGTCCATTGGTTGGGTCTCTACATCATCTCGTACATCCTTGATTCAGGTGCATTCCAGTTACAAGCATTGGATGGGATGAGATTGCTAGGACACTTCAATGGGAGTAGGCTGAAGCCCTACTATAAATAATTCTTCTTGGTGTTTGTAAATAAGGCAGTATTACTAGTTAGGTTAGGATTTCCCTTAATACATTTTATTTTCTTATGTTTCCCTTTCTCGTTATTGTTTTGTGTTACACCTTGGGTACTAGTGATCTCATTACTTTTTGAAGGTTGTAACTACATAGAGGATCGCACATCATTTTAGTGTGGGGTGGAGTAAGGTGGAAGAAATTACAAGGTGTGAAGTACCAGGAAGGATTGTGTTGGAATGCCTGGTTAGAAGGCCTTGGGAAAGGAAGTGCATGAGATGAAACGTGAGAAAGGATGGTTTGTGCCAGGGTAAGGCTACATTATGGATCCACGTACAAAAGAGGAAGAAGCACAAAAGTAACACAAGGTAGGCGAGAGAGAAAATCATGACAGAAGTACCTTCGGCATAGGTGATACGCACGCAAGAGTCTCATGTCAAGATGGATTGGTTGCACGCCATAAGGTTGAGGAATTGTCCGCACAGGATGGGGCACGTGAGTGAAAGTGCTAAAGTTAGGTTTTGTTGAAAAATCCACATTAAGTGTTGAAGTACGGTGGTAGGTAAGGTGGAATTTAACGTTAAAAAGTGAGAAAAACAATAAATAGAAGGTTGGACACTTCATTATTTACATTACGAATATGAAGAAGGAATATATTTTGTGAACTAGGGTTTCTAGAGTTTATTTGTGTGAAGAAAAATTGGAGGAATTTAACCGTGAGTGACTAGTTTGGATCTGCAAACCAAGAGGGAAATAGTTCACAGGCGTAGAAAGAGTTGTGGGGAAGTGTCATCTTGTGAAGGGGATATCCCAGCGAGGGTTTGGCAGCTAGGGCACTGATTGGAAAGGAGTTTCTTCACAAGTTTGAGATCTAAACTTGGAAAGGGTAGAGAAGTAGAGCAAGAGAAGTTGAAGTGCAAAGATAACCTACACAATGGCACCCAAGAAACTAGTTGTAAATCCTAAAAAGGGAAAGGGCAAGGGTAAACAACAAGAAACCACCACAAGTACCAATGAAGAATTATATGCAAAAATTTAGTACCCAGATGGGGTTTTTCTTGGAAAGGAGTGGGAGTCCCATTTAAGAAACATGACAGTAAGGGATTATAACCATCGCACAAACACAACTAAAAAAGAGATGACACCAAAGTTAGTACGCCTGACAAACAAGAGGACACTAGAAGGGTTACCCATTTATAGCGATGAAGTAAAAGTGAATTTGGAGAAGGTGGGTTTATTACAAATCTATGAGTTACCCTACTTTGGGAATCCTGAGCACCTCTATCAGTGGTTGATATCACGCATACATGAAGATCACTTTCACTTCACAGGACGCAAAATGCACATAACTCCTCAACTGATTTCATGATTCATAGGTCTCATCTATGAAGGAGAAAGTATAGAGAATGACCTATGTGAAAAATAATCCATCAAAGAAACCTTCATCGCATATGCATACAAAAAGGGGTCAAGGTAATTTGATATTGCAGATATCTAAGACCCGATGATGAGAATGGTTGTGTGCCTGATAACAAAACTTAATGACCAAGAGAGGTGGATGCAAGTAAACAAGTCATGACTCAAAATGTATGCAAAAGGATATCGATAGGGATGTCATCTATAACTTGGATCACGTACATCATGGATGAGATCGTTGGCAGCATGCATGAGGGTGACAAGATACTTTTTAGTAATGTCCTCTTAACTATTGTATTTTCAAATATCAGAGTACCAAATGTGGTGGATAAGTTCGTATGGGAGTACCCAGAGGAAGACCCCTCGCCCACAAAGAGATTCAAAAGATATTCTTGCGATAACATGACACCCATTCATAAGGTGCATCTTGAGAAATGGTGTATGTGCAAGAGGAATGCGTTAAGGGAAAAGTGGAGGATCCCAAAACAACTGCCAAAGCTCACAGAAGGAGAAGCTAAATTTGTAGTATACCAACACTTCTACATTGGCAGATTTAAGTTAGAGGATGAAAACAGGACCCCTTGGTGTAAACTTCCATTTTCTTTCACCACTCAATACTTCTAGGCGGGGGTAAACATATTCAGGGAATCCAAGAAACTGAAGTTTGACCTTGGAAGTATGGATCGGGACCATAGGGAGATGCGCAAGACGTTGGTCTACCCCAACAAAGCGTGCGTACATGGAAAATTACGTATCGTCTTGAAGTGCAGATGATAAAACCCATGACTCTGACTATTACAGGGAGGTCCGCGCACACGTGTATACCTTCACATAAGGCCCAAGTTAAGGAAGGGAACTTTTCTTGAGAACGAGATAGATATACTTGAGGACTTAACAGGTAAGAGGAAGACCGTGCCCAAGAAGAAGGAAACATAGGAGATAAGGAAGAAGGCAGCAAGTGTCCAAGATACTCAAGCAGGCGGGTGCACCCTAGGAACAAGCACTAGAACAAGTAATTACACACGCTAGGAATAGGTCACCAGTTAGAGAGAAGGTGCCATAGAAAGGAAAGCATTATTGCACAGAGGAGAACTCATCAGAGGAGGAGAAGAGAAAGAAGAATATCATATACTGGAATCCCCAGTTAGGAAGAAATAGAAGGTGATAGAGGAAACTGACTTCTGAGGAAACAGAGAGCTTGGATAAATACATAGGTGACATGGATGATGATGAAGAAGATGATCCTGAAGGGGACCAAGAACCACTTGTTTTTAGCGTGCATGATTCGAAAGAAGAAGGTGCAAAGACGGAGAAGAACGAATACCACTTTGTGTGAAGGAGGGGCGGCTAGGAAGAGGAGGGCACCTAGGGCATGGGAGAACGAGATGAAGAGGTTAGCACAAAGAATCATAGGACTCCAAACCTCACACAGGATGAAGATAAACAAGGTAGAAGAAAGAGAAGTGATGAAAATCATTGAACCCTTGGTAGAAAAAGAATTGGAGTGCATTGATAAAGAAGAAAGCATAGGGAAAGATCAAGGTAGTGCATAAGGCCCTAGCCTAACAGTAACTATTCCTAAAGGCACGTGCATAGGGTGAAAAGTGCATCAGAGATAAAAAGACGCAAGAATGGACTACATTGATGATCACAACAAGGTGTTGTGCGTGCACTTCCAAAGCACAATCCCAACATATCAACTCTTGGAAATGAAGTCGTTTGATGAAGAACGTGCATACCCTCGGATGAGGAAAATGTTTTCATGGGAAATTGAGTCCCACATTGATGAGCTAAAGTTTCAAGGTAAGCTAAGGAGCACTAATGAAGATGTCCTGAGTCAAAAGGAGATAACCCCTTGGTGAGTGCTCAACATCTTTCAGATGAACAAGTCTACAATGCTTTAAATAAGGTCTCAGTTGAGCTGGAAGCTAGGTTATTAGGAAGGAATGACAGGGTAAAATTTCTAGAGGCAGAGCTAGAAAAGAGGGAAGAAGAGCTAGAAGAGAGAACCAAGAACTTGAAGCAGGAGGAACTAATTAGCGCGCAGTCAAAGCATGAACTTGGGGAAGAAAAGGACAAGGGTGCGTGAGGTGTATACAAGAAGGTAGAATCCATCACAGATGCCATTGTTTTGAAGCATCTTGACCTGGCACCACCCGCGCAAAAGTATGGATCTTCCCTTGAGTGCCTTGAAGACTTAACACACATCCCTCACCATGGAAAGGTAACCTCTAGCCTCAAAATCCATGGAAGAAGAAGCAGCATGCCTGGAGAAGGAGGAAAAATTAAAAGTTTGTAGTAATCATTACCGAGTACAGCAAGGTGCTTGCTAATGTGAAAATTGCTGACCCATACTGCTAAGGCCACGTATGACAGTTGTGCAGACAGAGATAAAGTAGCGAGCATTCTGGTCGTCACTCATGAGGTAGAGCTCAAGGAATTCCAAGAGAAGAACAAAGGGAACACCATAGCAGAGCGGGAAAGGATCTTGGCCGAGGTTGAGAAAAATTCAAAAGTTATTGAAACCTTATGATGTTTAATTAAAAACCGGCTGAAGGAGTTATACCCATAGATTACAAGGATGGATGCGCTTGAGGATGTGGGTAAGGAATTGGAGGGAATGGTTGAAACATTGAACACTTGAGGAAATGGACTAGATTTTGAGGAGATAAGTACCCTAGTCAGCGCACCTCTGCCAGAGAGTGCAAAATGAAGATCAATGCCTAGAACAAGTTGGAGGCCGACTTTCAAAGAGATTTTCCTATCTTGTTGCAATAATGACAACACCTCCGCATTCTTTCATTTTTTCCCAATTTTTCATTCCCGTATTCTTTTTCCAAGGCGTTAAGCCTATTGTAATTATTTTTTTGAATAAATGTTCCCATCGGTGGAGAATAGGTAAAGTGTGGGGTGATGTTGGGCCCCTGAAATATTGACTAAGTACACAAAGGTGCATGGGTGCGACAAGGCATAAGTTGAAGAGTGGGCACGCAAGAAGAAGGCATAAGCGTAAGGTAGGGTTCTAGGAGGGTTTTCCAAGGGTCGTGTTATGCGCCAGTAGACAAGGTCTCAATAATTATCCATATTTGGTGTCATCTTGGTAGATCACACGATAAACGCTGTGACCTGACTGCACATGTAGAGTGGATAAGGTGTCAGTCTGGCGACAGGTTGGCTTAGGAAGGAATATGCCTTGCGATGGAATATTCTCAGAAGGACCATCATGGAAAAAAAGTGGAGATCTCAGGCCTAGAGGAGCATGCTCCCTATGGAGGACCACATCTCAGACAACTTGGCGTCGGATCTAAAGCCGTCAGAAAGCTAAGTTGGCAGTTCAAGAGTGCCTATAAATACAAGCACCCGCATAAGAAAAGAGATATATTGATAGATAGTAGAAGCTCTACAGAAATGGCGTGAGGAGTCATATTGGGTTGGGTAGATGAAATATAGGAGAAGGATGTATCAAGGGCTTAGTGTTATAAAATTTATTTTTTGAGATATAAAGGACCTTTCAACAAATTCCTAAAAAATGATCTAGAAGTCTGCCATTCAAAGTGGTAATTCATTATAATGTGTACTTAATTGAGATCGTAATGAGGTTATCCAAGTTCATTCCCAAGAGGTGGGGTGCTATCTTGGTTTAGCTCATCATAAATAAATCTTAATAGTGATTTAATATCATGTTTCCTATTTAAAACGTATATTGAGGCACCTATGCATTTGACTAGTGTTTTGCATGTAGTTGCTTTAAGTCTGTTAATCGCGGCTATCTCTGTATGTAATGACCATATCTTATCAATATGTGACACTTTTCCAGCTTTAGTCTATGTTTGCAATTATCTCATAGTTAAATTACTTTTTTGTCAAATTTTGGATCATAGATTATGTTTTTCCCACTTGTTACTGCACATGTCATGCAGAGACTCAGATGCTCGCGCGTGACTCAGGTTAGCAACCTTGCGCCCACTGGGTTATAGGCCGACACGCATATAATTCCCTTGTTCTTTAGTGGCAATGCTAAAAATGTTAGATGTGAGTTAGTGGCCTGCATTGAGTTATCCTATTATTTTAATTTAAAGTGTTTACAAACAAAACCAAAAATATAGAGAAACATTATTTGAATTTATTTTGTGCATATTTTGTCATCAACCACACTTTAAAAAAACTAAATTAACAACACTTGTAATTCTGGGCAAGATTGGATGATCACTAGCTTCATTTTCAGGATATTTCGAATTTAATTTGTACTTCATCCATACTCAAAGCCTTCAATTCCACCAATTAATGCCAAAAGTTTTGAAATATGCAAATGATTCTAAGAGTCTTCAAAACCTCCTCTTCTTCTATTATCTCTTTTAACACACTAGTATTTGGCTCAAAGACTAGGTTTCATTTAGAAGTCAAATTGCGATGAAAAAAATCCACTAATGTAGAAGAGAAAATTTTAGAATATGCTAAGGTTGAATAAAAAAATTACTAACCTTTCCTGTAATAGAAAACCCATATCTTGGTGTAACATATTCCAATTCCATTTCCTGTAATAGAAAACCCCATATCTTGGTAACATATTCCAATTCCATTTGGTTTCCCATTGGAAGAGAAAGGAAACATATCGAGACTTAATGAAGGATGTGAATCACAATTGGAGTTGTGATGCATTGAATCCACCAATAAAAATGAAAATTTTAATGTAATAGGTCCTTGAGAAGTGGTAATATTTGAATCTGTTGAGATCAATATATCATTTCCTCTCCACAATAGGCCAACTGTAGAAGATTTCAAAGATCTAGAATCAAGAAAAGAATATCAAGGAAAACATAAATGTAAAGGGATGGGAACTAAAACCCTAATTCCCAATCCATAAACACCAACTATATATATATTAGGGACAAGTGAAGAATGAACCCCTTAAACATTTCTGGGAGGAAATGGCCACAAAAAGAGCATGATGAAGGTATGTATGTGAAATGACATGAGTGGGAGAAGGAGAATTCATATAGTAGATGATATTATTTGCATCAACATGTTATAAAACAATTATCGCTTTCACGGGTTGACATTATTTCTACACCATTTTGGATGTTTGCATCATAAAAAACTATCTAATATATTTGCATCATAAAAAAACTATCTAATATATTTTACGTCAAGAATTACGAAAAGGGAAAAATTGGCAAAATTTGTCACAAAATCATCAAAATCTACTAGTGGTAGGTGTTTTATCCTCTCAAGGATACCTTGTATGTTTATTAGGTGGAGGGGGTAAACCCTCACTATAAAATATTTCAATTATGGATAGTGATTTTATGTTTGAAGCTACATTTCTAGTGATTTAAGCTCAAGCAAATTTTTGAATTGATCTTTTTGTAAGGTGATGGTTAGGGATGCTATACCAAAAAACTCTATGGTCAATGAGAAGGGGTAAACATTCAATAACATTGTAACTTCATAGACAAGATTAAGGTTTTTATATCCTTAGTTCTCTTAGCTATTAAAATTTTCTAAGAACTAAAATTATGATATAAGTTTTTTTTATCATTGGAGTGTCATGATAAATAAAAAATTGCATTTGTTGCAACTAGGGTTACTTGTATTAATAAATAAGGAGTACTCTAGTGTTCCATATTTTTTCTATATGTTGGTGATGTTAACGTAAATATGTAACATTAATGTGTGTGTGTGTGTGTGTGTGTGTGTGTGTGTGTGTGTGTGTGTGTGTGTGTGTGTGTGTGTGTGTGTGTGTGTGTGTGTGTGTGTGAATTTATATTACTTATTATGTCCATGGTGTATGGTTGGAGCATTTGTGTGGTTGTCTTTTACTATATATATAATGAATTCATTATAAAAATGGAAACCATTGATATGGTTCAAAAAATTTCAAGCCTTCCACGGGCCTCCATATTCTTATAGTGATCAAAACAAGGGATAGTGGGCTGATTGAACCATAGTTTTATTTATTCACATTTTTTCCTTGTAATGCACCTATGGTGTTCAATGGAATATTTTGTAGCCTATTTTTAGTGCTTATCCATATTGAAAATTTTCATGTGCTCTTTGTATCTTCGTTGGAACGAAATTAGGGTTTTTCTTAGATGTTATTTTTTGTCTCTTCTATGGAAAATTATATGACAACTACTTACTTGGAATGCTTCTCAAAGACTAAATGAATGTAGGTCTTAGGTACTTGCCTTTTGTGGGATTTATTTATAGTGGTAGCAATATACGAACATTAATATCACCCATATATAAACTTGAATAGATCCAATGGAATCATAAAGGAAGTATAACATCCATGTAAATACCTTGTTTATTCTGATAACATTGCTTCAACTAACTGCTAAGACTTACATATAACTCATTTATTTTGACCTATGGAAAAAGTGTCCTGCTCTACAACATTGCATGAGTGTTAGACTAGGAAATATAGAATTAAAATGTTTTTTCTCTTGATATATTAAGTTGTGGAAGAAAATTTATTTTTGACATGTATTATTAGGACATTTGATCCTTAGTTCAATAACTTGAATTTTTGATCGATGGTAAACAAGAAATGTACTCTTGTATTATATCAGTGGGAGTTCTGGTGGATATTGGATAGTCTGGGAAATCCTCTTCACGATTTTACATGGTTCTTAAAGGAAGTACCAACAGTGGTAAGTAATGGTTCCTTCATTAGTGTTCTAACTTGCATTAAGTATGAATACCTAATATAAAACTCATATATCTTTACTTTCATGAATGGATTCTCTTTATTATTTAAATTTTAATAGGGATTTTGATAAGATGGTAGATGTTCCCTATTAAACTAGATAATAAGTGATAAAGATAATACAATATTTATTTAAGTATTTTATAAAATATGTTCTTAGTGGAAAATTGTTTCACTTTGTACACATACATACATATATATTTGTATGTATATGCATATACACACATACATATACATACATACACATGTATAAATATGTATACATATATGTGTGTGTGTGTATGTATATGTATATTTGTATTTATGTATATGTGTGATTGACTAAAACGTGGATATATGATAGTTAACCTAATCTAGAACATGTAAATACAACAAATAACTGTAGTAAAAGACTACAGAAAATGACCCAAATAACTAAGCTAATGTAAATAAAAACCCTAATATACAAGAAGAGCGAGGAAGTGACTCAGATGATAAGAGGAGCTCACTAGGTTGTGTCGCAGAAGAAACAGAGTAATCTGGAAGTAGGAACGACTATGCAGAGGTCCTAAGAAGGACAAATCTTGACTGATTCTCTGGACTGGGGCACCTAGAGAGGGAATGTGGCACCTATGGGTTCCCTGGTCTGCAATATAGGCACTCTGGTCTATGCAAGAGGTCCAAAAATAAGTTTCAAAGGTTCAGTGGGTGGTCTGAAACCCTCACTATGTGTCGCATTAGACTCATTGTACTACACCAAATATCCCTAAATAATACAAGATGAATGAAATACCTACAAGAAACCACAAGAATTATATAAACCCTAAAAAATAATTAATATGAATAGGTCAGACTGACCTTAGCTTCCACAACAATGGACTTACTAACTGAGTGTTTCACTACATTCTAGACCTAAATGCAGTTCTAGTGTGTGTGTGTGTGAATCATGTGCCATAGGTGCTCTTTATGCCAGGCACACTTTGTGAGGTAGCGAGCAGTAACTAAATATAAAAATGTAGTAGAATGGTGGATGAAATAGAATAGAATCCCCTTTGATGTTTGTGTGATGTAGATGAGCCAACTTTGTCCCTTGTGATGGAGCTAAGTGAATGCAAATGATCTCCAAATGCCTTTGATGAATGCAACCCTAGGTGGATGATGGTAGTGATTAATGCTTGGTCCCTCATTATGATCTCGTAACTTTATATTTGTAGGGTTATCTTGATCTAATTTCATAATTAACCTTGAAATGGCAGGCCACCAAAAATATAAGAAGCTGAAATGGCTAGCAAGTGCCCAAAAAGTGGCAGGAAATTGAATAAAGGATCAGGGCACCCCAACCAGGACCAGAGCGCTGATGGGCACCCTAGTACTAGCCTGGGTACCCCATTCAAGGATAAAATGATGGAAAGTTTCAAAAATAGATTGGGCATATGTGAGGTGAAGGTCAGGAATTGTGACATAAAGTAAATAAAAATGACCAAATGACATGGGTTAATTAGTACTTTCTTCACTCAAAAACCATATAAATAGTAGTATGAGACCAAGACTAAATATTACCTAAAGTGTGTGATTTAGTGTCTACGTTTTCCCCCACTTTATGTTGGTGAGTAGAACACTTGGTAACATAAAGTAGATAGAGATGCATACCTGATGTCCATGTAGAGTGATGTAGAGAGCGTGTTGAAGGACTAGACAAAGCGTGGAGTGACAAAAAGATGATGGAGTGTGGAAACTAAAGATAAAAAAGTGCAAAAAGTGATGAGAGTGAGCCTAGGGCGGGAACACGAGTGTTGATGTTGATGTATGTAGTGTACCTGCATGGTTAGTATTTTAGTGTGTGTTGTTACGTGAGATGTTTTTATTGTTGCCCCCCATTTTGTTGTTAGTTGTTTGTTTGCCCCCATGTTGACTGCTTGCTTCTCATACGATTGCATCTGCAAGGAGAAGATTATCAAGTATTCAAATACGCATGTATATGTAAATATGCATGTGTAATACGCATGTAAATGTATGAAAGACACATGTAAATGTAAAGTACGCAAATGAAAAATGTAAATGGAACATATGCACTCTAATCCATGTCGAAGAGAAATAGTGTAGAAAGAGGATATCATGTCCTACCGGGGTTTTTTAGGTGATTCAATGACCATAGGTTGAAGAAGTGTAGGGAGGAATTCTGCTATATGTCCTCTAACCTTGTAATTGTTTCCATGAATGTGTCTAAAGAGATATTTGTATTGTCCTTTTTTTTAGGTGATCTAACGATGGTGGTAAAAGAAGTATTGGGAGGAATTTTTTTGTGCATCCTCCAATCGTTAACCACTCCCCAGAATGATAAGGACTACTATGTCTTATAAAATCCATTGTGTACAGGATTTCATAGACTATCTCTAAACTCAATCGTTATATGTAACCCATAATGCAAAGGGTGAAAATTTCATTGAACTAAACTAGTGTAGAATGCGTTGTGTAGTACTATAATAACCTCAACTGATGCCCTCTCCCTCTTTAGGGGCCACAAACAACATCGCTGGTATGAGAATGCAGCCCCCAAAAGAGGACCAGCCACGTTAACATCTAAAACTCTGCCTTGTAGGGGGGAATTGAATGCTCTTGGTAGAAACAAAGGCGCACATAAACAAGGATAGATAGCCAAAGACAAGTGTTGAGTACAAAAAAGCATGCATGTACAAAGCACAGTGTGTAAGCTACGTAAATAGTGTAAAAGATACCAAGTAAAGCTATTATGTAAACACAAGAAGACAAGTAAGCCACACAAAGTCAGGATGCAAACATGGGACATCACTCACGATGTCACAAGACATGCAAGGCCATCATGGTCACAAACAAATTAAACAAGTGTGCACACCAAACATAGGGATAAGCCCGCAAACAAGAGCAAATAATAGTAGACAAGTAATATAAAAATAAGTATGGAAGCAAATATCCCTGCTATAACAAATGCTTCACATGAAGCACCCATTAGCATGTTATAAAGATAATGAATATGTCAAAAGAGTGTAGAACCAAGTAATGTAAAGTGCTAAGTAAAAAATGAAACAATAACATCTGTGAGAGACAAATGTGGATGCCCCAAACGACTAGTGTAGGAAGGGTAGAAGGCTAGCATCCGTGTTGCATGTAAGATACTTATATATCTACGATCACCACTAGAAAAATATGTGAATGTGCATGTGTGGATGATATAGATAAATGACATACAATCAAGCTAACTAGCATGTGTAATAAAGTGACCATGAACAAGCAAAAGTAAGCAAGAGTAAAAGTAACCATAATATGCAATATGTTTGTGGATGGATGGAATGAGAATGCAAGATGGATAGGTAGGATCAGTGTGCCCCCCAAGTGAATGGAAATGTATGCAGTGAGGTTCATTTAGTTTTCCCCCTCAGCAGTCAAGAATCAACCGTAAACAAGAGTGTGTCATCAAGAAATGGTCAAATAGTATGTGTTGTGTCTAGCACGTGTTTGTGATGAGTATGTATGCATAATGATGATGATATGTGACATATAGAAGAAATGTACGTGAAACTTATAGCCTAAGCATATATCACATAAAAATTAATGTATGAGTGATGATTTAGCCCTAAAGCGTGTATCACTACAATATGATAGAGAAAGTGACAATGTATCCTATAACATGTGTCACTACAAGATGAATAGTAGGTAGTGGTGATGTAGCCTAAAGCATATACCACTAGAAGTGATAGAGTAAGTGAAGATTTAACCTATAGTGTGTGTCACTATCCTATAAATGTTGCATGATGAAAGGTCGAATGATAAATGGGTGATGAATGTAAGGTCCATTTGTTTTGTAAACCCTCGGCAGTTGAGTATGGATCAAGGAACTAAAGTACGTTATAGGGTAGTGAGTGTAGCACGTAGAAGACAATGTAGTATATGTGTGGACAATAGACAAACATTTGATTTGTAAAGTATGTGATATGAGGTGTATAAAATGCAATGCTAGATGTGTAGATAGTCTAATAATGTGAAGATATGCACTATATGATATGCATGATAATTAGTACGTAATGTGAAACTCATAGACAATAGAAGTGTGACATATGTATGATGAATACTAGTATGGTGTATGACATGTAGATGTGTAAATGTAAAAATGATGTAAAATAACTATAGAATGTGTGATGTAAGATGTGCAATGGGTGAATAGACACAATGTGTAGTAACTATTGTGCAGTGCATGGGGTTCATGTGTGGTATGCCCTTAACAGTCAAGTGTGAATTGAAGCATAAGAGTGTGTCATCGGGAAGTGATTGAATTGTATTATTTTAAGCATGGTATTTCTTAAGATGTATTATATTAAGTGTATTTTTTAGAGGTTTTCCTAAAAGGGTGGCGAGGTGATATACTCCACCACAAATTTTGTCAATGATAATGTATGGGCCAAGACAATTGGGCATGAATTTACCTTTTAGAGGTGCCTCATCATTTGTATTCTTTTGATTTTCTTTCAAGACATGGTCACCAATGTTGAACTCTCGAGATTTAGCTTTACAATTATAGGCATGTGCGATCCAATATTGATATGCACGAAGATGTTTAAGTGTTTGGACATGAAAAGAGTTCAATATTTCTAGTTTATGTAAGTAGTTCTCACGATATTCATTGTCTTTAAGGATTCCTTTGAGAGAAATCTATAAGGAAGGTATTTCAAGCTTGAGTAGAATAACAGATTTTTTGCCATAAACTAATGAAAAAGAGGTGGTGTTAGTGGATTTATGAACGCTATTACGATAAGCCCATAGAGCGTAGAATAATTGGTTATGCCAATCGGTACCACTAGAGTCAACGGTCTTCCATAATATTTTTGAAATGGTTTTATCAGTGGCCTCAGCTTGGCCATTTCCTTATGGATAGTAAGATGTAGAGAATTATTTTTTGATTTTAAATTTAACACAAAACTTCTTAACATCCTTATTTTTGAAAGAGGTTAAATTATCAACGATTATAGCAAAAGGCACACCAAAACATGTGATAATATTTGTGGTAAGACAATTACAAATGTCTGTACTAGTGATCATTTTTAGGGTAGCCGCCTCGACCCATTTGGTAAAGTATTTAATAGTTGTAAAGATGTACTTGTGTCCCTCATCCAATTCGGGATTGATCATATCAATTTGATCGATACCCCAAAGGGAGAAAGGCCATGTTGGAACAATGGGTCGAAGATCATATGCAGGTGTATGATGAAGATTGACATGTTTTTTACATTTTTCGCAATGAGTGGAATATTTGAGGAAATATTGTTCCATTGTAGGCTGTAGACACCTAAATTCCTCTTTTGTAATCTTATTGCTAAACACACACAAATCACTCTTATTCTTGCCAAATCCATTATAATTAGTGGTTTTTGCTAATTAACTAGTGTTCCTTACCAAATTAGCCAATTAGCACCACACTATTGATTGCGTAACCTCTTTTGCATTCAGGATGCCACTTTATGACGAATCATGAGCCAAAAACCTCTTCAAAATAGACAATTAGCGATTGTAGGCTAATTAAGCCTATTTTGCCCTTGATTTGGTCAATATACCCTAGTATTGACTCAAACCCTTCTTCCAATCACTCAAAATCACCCCATTCACCTCTACAATGTCTCAGCAAGCTTCAAAAGCTTATCCTAGCCTCCTAGTTGACTATAAGTGGTTGATTAATATTACACACCTCTTAATCACTTAGTAATTCATTAATTGTGATTAGAAATGCCTAATCATTATTAGAAATTCTAATCTAATTTGGGGCTTTTAGTCCCACATGCACAAAAATATAAGTTTTCCCAAAAGGAAAACTATAAAAAGGGTGCACCTCATTGCTTTATACTTTACACCATGCTTTGATTTGCATCTCATATAATAAATATGATATATAGCCAATTTCAATCCTTGCTTAAAGCCTTCAATGGGGTTAGTATATGGATATCCAAAATGAACAAGTATTCATTTGGAGATGTCATTTCACCTTGTTTGGAGTAACAACGATAACTATTTTATTACCCTCTTAGGTCTATTTAGGCCCATGTTAGGTAATTCAAGCATATTAGTAGGCATGTTTAGTTAGATTTTGTATAGTTTTCATACTAGTTAAGCATTCTTTTAAGCTTCTATGTTAATGTTACATTCCTAGAATTAGAACCTTGGCTAGATGGATGACAATTGTGTTAGCTTTCCTTGTTAAGTCAGCAATTTGCTTTGTAAATTTTAGGGTGTCATCATAGGCCAATAATACCCTTGACGTAAAAGTTTTTGTGACATGGCTCTACCTGAGAAATGACCACCACATATGTTGGCATGGATCAGCAAGATGGCAGTGGGAATGTATGTGAGTGCAAGGAAACATAGAAGACAACTGTTAATAACACATTTGAATAATTTCATTGTAACGATAACATAGCGAGTAGCCTCACGATGTAACCAATGAGCTTCATGATGTTGTAGATTATTAGGGATATTTTTCTTATATAAGTAATCATAAATAGGTGTGAACCATTCTGAATTGTCTTAACTGTGTGTTATGGTGCAAGCTGCAAGAGGTAATGCAGAGATAGAAGGATGACGGAAGTGGGTAATGATGAATTTGGAATTCTCATCGATGATGTCTTGTTGGATGAGTAATGTGACACTAGTCATGGCATATGCATGACGATTATCATTATGAGTAATGGTAGTAATGTAATAGGACTCGAATGTAGCTAGGAGATCTTTGAAAAGTGTATTGTAAGGAATTAGATGCTCTTCCTTTGTGTTGTATGTATCATTGACTTGATTTATGACTAACTAAGAGTCACCATGTATGCATAAGTGGAAAATGAGGAATTTTTGAGCGGTAAGTAGGCCTAAAATGAGAGCTTTGTATTCTGTGATGTTATTCATACAAGAAAACCCTAATCAATATCCAAAGGGGAGAGGGTCACCTTGTGGGGTAATGAATACTATCCCAGACCCAACACCATATCGACAACGAGAGCCATCAAAGTACATTTTCTGTGTGTTTGGCTCAATAGTATAGGTAGTGAAATTGTCACAAAAAGAATCAGAAATGGGTGTCGCATCTAAGAGGGGTGCCGCGGCTAATTGATCAATGATAACTTGTCCATTGATTGATTTTTGTGGTAGAAACTTAAAATCATACTCGGTGAGAAGAATGACCCAACGTGTCAACATACTAAAAAATTTGTGTGAGACAAGAGGTAATGTAATGGATCAACCTTTGTTATAATATGTATCTCTTTGTTAAGGAGATAGTGTTGCAATTTGTCTGCAACGAAGACAAGACCGAGGCATAGTTTTTCAATGTAGCTATAGCTAAATTCATAAGAGAGTAAGGCATGAATATTATAATATATATCTATTTCACATTGAGAATCATCATGTTGTGCCAATAGAGCACACAATGCACGAAATATAACAGAGATATAAAATAAGAAAGTTCGATCGACTAAGGGAGGAACTAGAACAGACAGATTTAGCAAGTAGGATTTAATATCATCGAATGCTTGTTGAAATTTCTCATCCTAAAAAAAATTGGTATCTTTCTTCATGAGTCGTGTGAGTGGTTGGGCCTTATCAGCAAGTTGTGCAATGAATCACCAAATAGCTTGAATTTTACCTTGTAATGATCGTAATTGATGTAAATTCTTGGGTGGAGGCATATTGATAATGGATTTCATTTTGTTAGGATCAATATAAATACCATGTTGGGATAAAATATATCCAAGAATTTTACATGTTGTAACCCCAAAGACACATTTTTTAGGATTTAAATGAACATGGTATTTTCCTAATCGCTCAAATAGTATTTGTAGATCATATACATGGGAAGACCGAAACCTAGATTTGGCCAAGATGGCATCTACATAATATTTGATGATTTTATGAATGTAATAATGAAATATATGTGTCATTTCCCATTGATAAGTAGCCCCAACATTTTTAAGGCCGAATGGTGTGACTGTATAGAAAATGTACCCAACATGGTAGTGAAGGAGGTATTTTCTTGGTTGGTTGGGTTGATCTTAATTTTTTTGTAACCTGTGAAGCCATCCATGAAATAAATAATATCATATCCAGCTGTAGAATCAACAATAACGTCAATGTGTGGTAAAGGAAAACTATCTTTAGGGTAAGCTTTGTTTAAATCAAGAACATCAATACAACAATGGACCCATCCATCTGGTTTCATTATGGAGATGATATTAGATACCCATTTAAGATATTCAACAACATGAATAAAACATGCGTAGAGAAGCTTATGAATTTCTTCTTTGACTAAGAGAGCTACCTTTGGGTGCATCTTACGAATTTTTTGTTGGATAGGATTGACACTTGGATTAAGGAAAATATTATGCATTACAACTAAGGGATCAATGTCTAACATATCGCTATAGTCCCATGTGAAAATATAAGAGAAATCATGAATGACTTGTTTAATATATTTTTGTCCAGCAGGGGTGAGGGAAACGGTGAGAAAAACTATGTGTGGATTTTCATATGTGCCTAGGTCATATTGTATTGTTTCTTCATTGAGAAGTTTTGAATGATATTCAATAAATGGATCAATAGGAATAGTGTCAGGAGGATCAGTGTTGTCAGTGGTTACTTAAGACTCTCCAAGATAAGTCGTATTAGTGAGAGATAAAGAATGATGCCTCTTATGGTGAAAAGAAGGAAGATGATCATAAGCACCCATATAATCAAGCAACACCTCATTAGTAGAAATAGTATCAAGGGTATCCTAAAGAGTGGATGCATCATCACTAATGAGTTCTGGATGTACCAAGGGAAGTGAAGTAACATGGAAAGTAGTATAAGTATCTGTAGGAGGTACAAAAGGAGGTTGATAACCTATTCTGAATTTGTTTTACCACTTAGGGAGATCCCAAAGCTCAATGAATTTATGTTCTTGTATATCTATAATTGTATCAAAGAAGCCAAAGTGGCACAAGTATTCATACCCTAACCCATACCTAGAAAATTCCTAAGCAATATCAAAGGTGGAAATATCGATAGATTATTCAACAGAGTTACAATACTCAAAAGGTGATGGATCATCCAGTACATCATATACACTGCCTTGATGACAAAAATGATTAACAAAAATGTGGATTTGAGGTAGTTAATCTAATTTAGAAAAACATGTAAATACAATAAATAAATGCAGTAAATGACTATGGAAAATGACACAAGTAACCTAAACTAATGAAAATGAAAACCCTAATATGCAAGAAGAGTAAGGAAGTGACTCAACTAATTAGAGGATCTCTCTAGACTATGTTCCAAAAATAATTGGAGAAATAGGAAGAAGGAATGGATGTGCAAAGGCACCAAAAAGGAAGGATCAGAGCTATCTGAGTGGACTGGAGCACCTAGAGAGGAATGGGGTGCCTATGGGTGCCCTTGTCTATGCGAAAGGTCAGGAACTAAGTTTAATATGTTTTATGAGTGATCTGAAACCTTAGTTGTCTATCGCATCAGGTTCCTTGTACTATGTTAGGTGTCGCTAATAATGCAAGATGAATATAAGACCTGCAAGATGAATATTTACCTTCTCACTTACAATTGGCATCTCTTCTTCACACTCTTCCCATTCTTCCTCTTTGTGGCTCTTTCCGATACCATTTTTTTGGTCAATTCTTGAACCGCTAAGTCCATGAAATATTACTTAACCAAAGCTATCTTTTACAGATCTGAAAGCTCTTCTTGTCTTCTATATAATCTATCCATCATGGTATCTAACATCTAAACCATACGGACCAAGTTCTCTTCCTCCATTTGATCTTAAATTATTTGTTTCCACTTCTTCGTATAAATATTTGGCTTGCAAGGTAAAAATTCTTCACCTTTGGACCTTGTCACTGTCATACAAATCAAAAGAAATAATCAAATACCCTAGTATTGGATATATAGCTATCTCTGATACTAAAATGATCTGTAAACTTCTACTTTAGAACTCTATGAATCACACAATTATGTTGTTCTACTTTCAACTTTGGAAAATGATAGATTGATTGAAGATTAGAGCTTAAGTGACTGACTAATTAGTTCTTAGGAAAAAATTGTAGAGAAATGCTAAAATAATTCTATACACAACACAAGAATTTTTATCCTGGAAACCCCCAATGAGGAAAAACCAGTTGGGAAGGGAAAATGCTCTTTCTTCTCACTTGTATTGGCCAATTAATCAAATGTTACAGATTACAATAAGTATGAAAAGAAGCAACAATGTAAACCTTCTCTCTAATTACTTGCTTGCTCTGTTTTCTTACACCTTTCTCCTACAATTCCATTCCATCATTGAAGAATCTCTGCTCACATTCTCTCATATAAATACTTTTCTTCTTGATCTCTCTGGATCTTCGAATGATGAATTCTCTTTCTCCTCCTTGTATTTATAGCCTTCTCCCATGTCCTCCCATGCACTGGAGAATGGGAAAGGTCATGGAGGGAAGATACAACTTTGAGTGTTTCAAATGCATGTCCATTCATGTTCCATTATTATTTTTTGTTCAGAAGTGTTAGGACCACTACCCTGCACAGAGTGGTGGTTCTATCCAAAACTTCAGTTTACCTCATGTCCTTCATTTTATTTAATTCTCCTTCTTGGTGCTGATGGAATTGATGAAGTGGTGTGTTTTTATGGATCCCTATGGATCAGAAGTAGTAAGTCAAACAAGGTTACATATTATTTGAGAAGGATATTTTTTTATTGAATGAGTTAAGAGTTGAAGTCATGGGATTTGACTCTATGAAAACCTAGTATGCTAAAGATGAGGATTATAATGAAGTATGGAAGGCATGTATAGAACCAGAAAGTGTGGATAGAATATCATGTTAGAGTATATTTCGCGAGGATTGTTACTTCATAAAATGTATTTATGTAAACCTAAAGGAGAAACATAGTGGTGTATTGGTAGGACATCTTGGCTATAACAAGATATATGGGTGAGTTCACAAATATGTGGCACACTTTTATATAGAGAAGTGATATGTTTTTTCTGGAAAATTATATTTTATGTGACTTCGAGTGATGGTAATTGATATACTGGTTTATAATTTTATAATGTGAGATTCTAAGTTTAGAATATTCTATTTTTATTTTAAATAATATTTATACATTTTTTTCATTTTTTTATCAAATTCACTCACTTATTTGTAAAAGAAACATAAGGAGTGTCAAAGTGTCGCTCTCGTGTATGGTCACTAAAAAAAATTTTAAAATTTCTAGATGGAAAAAACTATACTGTTATATTAATATGTTTCATGTGTGTGTGCGCGCATGTGCGCGTGCACGCATGCACACACATGTGTGAGTATGTACCGAAATTGGTACAAAAATAAAAACAATATCAATTTCATTCAAAATTAAAAATATTTATATGGGTAAGTGCATTGAAAAGAGAGATATAAAACCCATATTTTATAGTTTTTGAAAAGTTTCAATATACCTTATTTTTGAAGAGGAAAAGTGGTAGGAATGTGGGAAAAAAATGGTGAGAAGAAATTTGACTACCATATAAGATGCCACTTGACACTTATCGTTGTAAGTAGTTATTATCGAAGTTAGTTTATGACCTTAATTATTTATGGTCATAAGTAGTTATGTTCATAACTACTTACAACCATAACCTGTAGATTTAGTGGGACCAATATGCTATGGTCATTTCTAGGAACAAACAAGGAGGGTACCTAACAAATGTTATTGATGTGGAAAAATCTAGTTACAAAATAATCAAGTTGCAATGCTTATATACATTGGACAACTGAATATAGACAAATATGTGGATGCACAGGTGCACCAATAAACCATAAAACTATACGGGAGTACAATAATAAAAATATTGTTATAAAACAATATAACAACCACGTAACAAATATTCACCAAACTAACCATGGCAAAATGATAACTAATCACCATAGTAAAAACAAGTTATCTATGGTAAAAAGTAACAAATGTAAATACACTAAGTATAATGTAAAATTACCTAATATGTTCTACCTAACATTCTCCCCCTAATTTTTCATTTCCTCAAGAGATGAGGACATGAAATCTTTAAACAACTCAAATTTTTCAAGTGCAAGTGACTTTGTGAAAACATTTACTTGTTGTTCAGTTATTGGGAAAAATTGAAGTTGTATATTGTGTTTAAAAAGATGCTTGCAAATGAAATGAACTTGTACCTCAATATGTTTGGTTCTCTCATGAAACATTGGATTATGAAAAATTTTAAGAACACCCTCATTTTCAACATACAAGGTAGTGGATTTCTCCTGTGGTACTCTAAGACCCTTAAGTATGCAATGTAGCCATATCACTTCACAGACAAATCCACTTACAACATGATATTTGGCCTCTGTAGAAGATTGAGAAACAAATTTTTATTTCTCGTTTCCCCGTGATATTGGTCCATATCCCAAAAACAAAATAAATCCAAAAGTGGATTTTTAGAAATCAATGTTACCTGCATAATCTAAATCCAAATATATAGTTAAAAAGAACTAATCATTCTTTTTGTACTCTATACCAAGATCCATAGTTCTCTTGAGATATCTCAATATTTGCCTTGCTACTTTCCAATGACACACTTTGGGTTCCTGTATGAACCAAGAAAAATAGCTAACTACAAATCTTATATCTAGTCTACTATATGTCAGGTAAATGAGATTCCCAATCAACTATGAATAAAGAGTTAAATTTACCAAATAAGATGGATCTGTATGATATAATTGAAGTCTTGTATCTATTAGTGTAGAAATTGGTGTCCAATCCATCATCTTGAATTTATCGATCATTGTCTTAGTATTTTTAAATCGAGAAACAAAGATATGATTTTCCTTCTTCCATACTTACAATCTAAGATAGGAGTGCATGCTCCCAAGATATGTCATGTCGAATGATCAAGTAAGATCTTTATTTGTTACATCAATCATATTCATTATGCTTCTAGTGATGACTAGATCATTGACATATACAACAACTATCAAAATATATCCTCCTTACCTCTTGAGGTAGAGATTGGATTCATATAGATTTCTCACAAATCCATGTTAAATGAGATGCTCATAAATTTTTATGTACTAAGACTGAGGTTCCTGTTTAAGGTCATATAGAGATTTAATGAGTATATATACCCTTTTTATGATCCAGGTATGACAAAACCCTAAAGTTGAGTCATATAGACTTCTTCATATATATATATATATATATATATATATATATATATATATATATATATGTTCAGAAAGGCACTTTTCATGTCTATCTGATCATACTATGTAACTAGAGAAAACGTCATCCTGATCATTTAAATCTTAGTTGTGGGAGAAAATGTATCTTCATAGTCTATTCCTTCCTTCTATACATACACATTTTCTACAAGTCATGTTTTGTACTTGTCAATCGTAACATTTGTTTTGTACTTTGTTTTGAATATATATATGCAACCAATGTGATTCTTCCCTAGTGGACTATCGACAAACTACTAGGTGTTATTTTTCATTACTAAATGATACTCAACATCCACGACTTATTTCAAATATTTTTACCGTATGGATTCCTTGAGAGTAGGATTCTCAAAATATTTAACAACTATGTACTCCTTAAAGAAAAATTTACCTCTTCATGAGATTACTACAATTCAATGGTCCATGGTGGATGTTTCTGGAGGAGCATCCAACTTCACATATTTAATCATGTTTGTATACCACTTGGGCATACATTGTGTTTTTCTCGTGGGTTTTGGTCCTATCTAATCATTCCCATCATCCCCATCATAATTTTCATCATTAGTGGGAATATCTACTTATGTTTTCACATAAGGTGTGATTTCTACATCAAGTGAGTATGTGGAAGGATATTAAAATTATTTCTTCTCAAAGAAATCAACATTTGTATAGGTGTATACTTTCCTGGCCTTCAGATCTATCAATTTATACCCAAGATCTTCTTCACTATAGCCAATGAAGATGAGTTTCTCTGATTTCATTTCTAATTTATTTTGTTTCTTCGTGGGTGTGTGTATGTTGTATTTACACCCAAATACTCTAAGTTGTAAATGATTTGCTTCCAATTTGACCACACCTCATGTGGAGTTACTCCATCAAGAGAAAATGTGGGCATTCTATTAAACAAATATACTGTCGTCTTTGTTGCTTTGGCCCAGAATGCCTTCATCAATCCTGAACGATCAATCATACATCATACCATTTCCATGATAGTATGGTTTATTATCTCAATGAAACCATTTTTCTAAGGTGTGTGTGGAGGAGACATCTATTAATGAATACTATGAGCTTCAAATAGGAGTTTAACTCATTACAGGTGAATTCTCTCCTCGATCTAAGTGGGGAGATATGATTTTGTAAATAGTCTCATTCTCAATAGCCACTTTGAATTTCTTAAATTTATGAAAACCTTCACTTTTGATACGAAGAAAAAATCCAAATTTTTATCGAATAATCATCAACACAAAGCATGAAATACCAAAATCCATAATGACTAGGTTGCATCGGACTGTAAATATCCATGTGAACCAAATAAAGATTACCTAGAGCTCGATAAATACTCTTTTGGAATGTGGATCTATGTTGTTTTCCTACAAGGAAGTTAGGGCACTTATTTATATCCTTCTTGAGAGATGGAAAACCTTTCACCATATTGTACTAGTGAAGTGTATCAAGATATCTAAAATTGATTTGACCAAGTCTTTGATGCCATAACTATGCAGAAAACTTATTCTTAGTCACTAGTGTCTGATCATCTCTGTGGAAAAAATTAAGGTGGAACATTCATCCCACATTTGAATCTCTTGTAACAATCTTCGAGCTTATATATTTATCTCAAATTCATGTTCATTTACATGTTTTTGAGTACAAACTAATATTAATTTCTATTTATTGTGTGTGTGAGAAGAGTGAGAGAGAGAGAGAGATTTTGGGTTGCAACCACAAAATTATAATGATCTTGAGCCCCTATCATTGACTAGATTAATACCACTAGTCACAAAATGTTACTAAGGAGAGATGAGCTATAATAGTATTTGAAAACTTGTATATTAGATTATGATAGTTTAAGTGTGTTATGAATCTTTATGTAAATTGGTCAATTAAGTGGCTATTAAATCATTGTACCATTGGTATTTAAATAGATGATGTTGTGTCTTCAATGTAATGAAAATGTACAAGAAATCCTCGTAATGTGAATGTTCTTTATAGATTACTCAAAAATTATTTTATTACTCTGATCGTGTTGCTTTCACCAGTTCCCCATGTTTTTTAGTGCCTATAAATATTTTCTTTAATAAGTTGTGAGGTCAAAAATTATATTTTTTAACTGCACATGGTTTGTCACATTCCTTTTTTATCTTCTTCTTCTCATGAAAATTTATTTGTATGTAATTTCTATTCTAATGTTTTCTATACATACTATTATCCAAACCCAACACTAGCTATTTTGGTGTATTAACAAGTCATGGTGTTGTCCTGGATCAAATAATTTGGAAATTTAAAGAAAATTTAGCTATGGGAGAATCTCATATTTTTTTCGGAAATTTTCATTGTTTTGGAAATTATCCTCCTTCTTACTAAACTCTATTTCCCATGAGTTAGTCATTTTTGGGAAAAACTCAAAAAAATCAGCTCTTGGTGGAACACAAGGAATAAGTTCCATTGTTTCGTAGGTTCCTCTGCATCTCCAACAAAGCTGCATTACAAAAGAAAATTAGAAAATGAGATTTTTTGGATTGAATTTTGGGAACATAAGGAATGAATCTATATTTGTTCAGTTCTCTAACCATCCAGAATGACCTCATATGAGAACAAATTTTCATTGATCAGATAAAGATGTCAATTTCGGAACTCGTGGAACAATTATAACTCTCTCTTGGTTCTCCAACCACCTACCAACTCTGTGCAAAGAATAAAATCAGTAAAATTGGTACTTGGTGGAGCATGATTAATTTAAATGTGATGTTTATATGCATAATTTTAATGTTATTATAGCAGTAAACAATCAATGCAATTAAGTATGGAAATAATACCCAAGAAAAATAAATAATTAAATATGAAACCCTAATTGTAATGAGGAGAAGAAGGTACTTATCTGATTCGTAGTAAAATCAAGAGTTTACCAAAGTGCTAATCAGGTAAACAGAAAGGCAAGAGAATCACACAGAGACCTAGAAAAATGCAAATCTAGAGGAGCATACGTGGACAGGGGTGTCCATAAAGGGGCAGGGGTGCCTATAGATGCTGCATGTTTCTGGAAATAGGCGCTTGAGTCTATTAAAATTATTGGAATTCCAAATTTTTAGGGTTTCAAGTTGTTCGTTGTTGTTCACCTTTTGTTCACTATAAAGCCGCACAAAAATGCCAAGCTCACTAGAAACCTGCAATGAAGTAGGAACCTACAAAACTCTCAAATAGACATCAAATCCCAAAAAGTAAGATGTAGAATGAGGGTTTGGACTATCATCAGCTGTCACAATGGTGAAATTATGATTGATCATTGCACTACATATCATACCCAATGTAGTTCTATGTTTGTGTGTGTGGAATCGTGCCCTAGGTGGCTATTGTGAGTATCACACTTGATAATGAGGAAGTAAGCTAGATGTAAAACAATGTAATAGATGTGTGCATGGAATAGAATGAACTTCCATCTTATGAAGTGTATGCATAGAATGACCAGCCCTTGTGTCCCTTGTGATGGATTCTAGAATGGATTCTTTGATGCTCTTAGATGCTTGATGGATGCAACCTTAAGTGGTCATAGCTAATGCTTAGTGCTTGGTCCTTTATTATAATCATATAACTTTATATTTATATGGTTCCTTTGCTTGAATTTCATAATTAACTCTAAAAAGGATGACTACCAAAAATATAAGATACTCAAATGGATAGAAAGGACCCAAAAATTGTGATAAAAGTATAAAAGAGTTAAGGGCACCCAAAGGGGATGAGGGCATCGAGCACTAACATCCAAGATAGGCACTAGTATCCAAGATGATAAATGTCAAAGTATAAAAAGGAATACTGAGAAAGTAAGGGTGGGAGACCAAAAGTAGCTACAAAAAGAAAAGAAAGGTTACCAAAGACATGGGTTAGTTAGTACTTTTATTACTTAAGAATGATATGAATAGTAGTATGCAACCACGACTAGATAATTACCCAAAGTGTGTGATTTTGTGTCTACATTTTCCCCCACTTTATGTTGGTGAGTGCAAAGATCTCAGTAACATAAATTAGATAAGAGATGTATAGCTGATAACCATGTAGATCGATGTAGAAAGAGTGTGTCGAGGGACAAGAAAAAGTGTGGAGTAATAAAATTATGAAGCATGGATACTAAGATGAGGATAAAGTGTAAAAAGTGATTAGATGAAAATGAACCTAGGGTGGAAATCCATGTGTAGATGTCACGATGTGCTTATTGTATTTTTTAATATCAATATTGTTGATGTTGTTGTGATGTAGATTTTTTTGTGAGGTTGAGTGATGTTGACTAGTGCTTTCCTTACGGATGGACCTAAAACACAGAAGAATGAACAAGTAGTCAAATATACATGTATATGTATAAAGATTATGTAAATCTGAATGTAAAAATGGTGAAAATGTGAAAAAAGAAACATGTGTACCTGATCCGTGATTAGAAAAAGAGTGTAGAAAGGATCCTAAAGCTATGTTGTAGATGAACGAATTTTTCAGGAAATCTCACACAAATTGCACTGGCCACGAGTTTTTGGGTTGATCTCACATCAATGATATGGAATAAGTGTAGGGAAAAAAGTTTGATGTTATATTCCAACCTTTAACCACTTCCTGTAATGTATAACACCATTGGAGATGGTGTGCATAAATTTAAATACTAAGGATTATATGCCATGTAAAATCCATTGTGTGTAGTTCTCATAGAATTTGCTGAAATATCAATCGTTGTGTAATTTCCCCTAGTTACAGACATCTAGGAAGGGTCACTCATTGTGTTAAGGACCCAAGTATAATTCTAAGCCCTGAAACTAAAAAGTGTGATGTACAGATATTGTGTTGTGTTGTGTATAATTCTTTATGGGGTGATTGCTTTACCCAATTGATGCCCCCCTTGTTTAGGGTGTACATACTACATCGTTGAAGGAGTATGCGACCCAAAGGAGGACCAACCATTGTGATGATATTGTGCCCTGCAAGGGGAAGGGAATGTGCTTGTTAAAAACCAAGGAACACACAAACAAAGTGGCTAGGAGACAAGTGTTAGTACAAGAAAAGACAAACATGCATGTAGAAGACAAAATGTGAGATAAGTAGACAATGTGTAAGCTAAGACACAAGACGATACTGCAAACATGTAAGAAGACAATATAGACCGTGACAAGTGGGTTACAAATGTGGGACACCACTCACGATGTCACAAGAAAATCAAGACAAAAAATCAAATGAAGACAAGTGTGCACACAAGACAAAAGGCAAAGTTTGTAAACAATGGAAAACAAGGATAAGCAAGTACAAACAATGTAACAAACAACCATGGTAGAAAATAGGAGTGTAAAACAAATACTGCACATGAAGCACCCATTAACATGTTAGAAAGATATAAATTATATCAAAGTGTGTATAATTTGATATAGTAGTGTTCTATGAAACAAAATGAAACAATAAAACATGTAATGTACAAAATTGGAAGACCCCAGGAACCAGTTTTGGACTGGTAATGGGTACTGTGCCAAGCATAAATGTTTCATGTAATAGATCTATAGGATATACAATCACAACTAGAAAGAAAGTGAATGATCATGTGTGTATGATAAAGATAATGACATATAATATATCTAACTAGCATGTGTAATAAAGATGAGCATGTAACAAAAGTATATACGTAAGACAAGAGCTAAGTGCAACCAAGATATGTAGTATGTTGTGGAATGAGCATAGAATGGAATGCAATGTGAATGAATAGGAGAAACATGCCCATGCCTATTGAGTGGATGTTTATGTATGCAAATGAGGCTCATTTATGTAATGCCCCCTCATCATTCAAGAATGAACCGTAAACGAAAGTGCATCATTGGGAAATGGTTTGATTTATGTGTGTACGCAAAAGATGTGATCATCATAGCGCAAATGTGTAGAGTGTAAACACGGGAGTGAGTGAGTGATTAATTGAATGCACGGGTGTGATTAGGTCCATTTTATATGTATACCCTTAGCAGTCGAGTATGGACCATGGAACTAGAGTGCTTCATAGGGTAATGACCGCATCGTGTAGAAGTAGATGTAAGAGAGATGAAGTGCAAATGTGTATAATGAATGAGACGCAAAGTGTATAGTAGATACTACGAGAGAAAGATGTGTGAATAATGCATGATGTGTGAATAAAGTGACATGTAGTGTGTGGTGTAGTGTGTAATGTGTGAGATTCATGTGTATAAGATGCCCTCAACAGTCAAGTGTGAATAGTAGCACAAGAGTGCGTCATCATGAAATGATGAAACAAATGTATCGAGATGTGCATAATGAATGTAAAAGACTAGATGAGATGTGTGTAAGATGGAAGATATATGATGATGCAATAAGAGGGGGGAAGAAGTAAGATGCCACATGATTGTATAGTGATGAGTGTGTTATTTGATTCATGATGTTTAGTGATAGATGATGAGAGAGTGTATTATATGTGTAAATAAATGGTGATAAATGTATGCATATATGAATGAGTATAGATGTAGTGGGGAAATGGAATGGGTTCTTATTGGAAGAAATCCCTCAACATTCATGTAAGAACCAAAAAAACATGAGTGTGTCATCAGAAGGTAAGGTGACAGGAGTGAACTACCAAATACCAGGTTGGTGTGAAGTGGTGGAAACATGTGTGGCAGAACCAACAACAGGAACGTGCGATGGTGGAATAATTTGAGATGTGTCTGGGCCACCAGTAGAGGGAGTAGTTGCTTTAACAAAAATTATTAGCTTCTGAAATGGTGGATTATTTCTTAACGGTGCAACAAACTTAATAGAAAGAGGTGTTGAACTATTTTTTAGGGGCGACTACTTAGGTTGACTTGGTAGCTCCATAGATAACTTGAGAGGAGGCGGAGTGAGACTAATTTTGAGAGGCAACTACTTAGTTTGAGTGGATTGAATAGGAGGCACTTGACTAATTAGAGAAGGATCATTGGAAGTTGTGGCATGATGCTCATTGAACATAGAAGGATCATACTTAGGGGTTCATTTGGATGTAGCATTTTTAGATGGGCATGCAATAGAATGTTGTACAACAAATGAGATAAATCCCTGATGCTCAAGATGTTTGATTCTTTGTTGTAAAGAATAAAAGGCATTGTCATTATGTCCATTGATTCGATGATAATTCCAATATAGATAGACATTATTTAGCCCAGTCTTATACTACTATTTAGAAGGTTCTCAAGTGAATAAAGTACTAATTAATCCCACCTTTTGGCCATATTTATTTTATATTTTATTTTGTCATTCCCACATATTTTATTGCACTTATCCATTCCATTTCACAACTGTCATTCTAGCCCTAAATCAGGGTGCCCCAACCTATACTGGGGAGCCTCGGGGTGCCCTGGTCCCACTCTGGGTGCCCCTGGTCTATGCACATCCTTTCCTACTTCTTTTTAGGGCCTTCTTACTAGTTTTTCATCCTTATCTTTTTCCCAGTCAGCCTTGTTGGGATTATTTATGAAAATAAGCTTCAGATACCTATAAATATAAAGTTATAAGACCATAATAAGGGTCCTTTGTTATAACACTACTATCACTACATCTAGAGTTACATACATTACATCAATTGTTTCCACATAGTGCCATGCATCAAGGCTAGAGAGATGCATCACACACACTGCATAGGGGGAGGGATTCTATTATATTCCATGCACACATGTTATTTACATTTTCTATAGTTACTATTGCTCACTACTTCACAAAGTGTGACTGGCATGAGAGAACCTAGGGCACGACATGCACACACTCACCAAAACTACATCCAAGTCTAAAATGTAGTGCAACACTCAGTGATAAGACCACTAGTTTGGTGGATGAGGTCAGCTTTACCTATTAATTTACATATTTTATTTTTCTAGGGTTTGATACTTCCTTTTGTATTGCAGGTGATCACACAGATCATCTGGTGAATCTAATATGAAAAATAGGAAGATTTGAAGACCAACTTGTGATCATATCATATTCAATTTTTGAGCATTTACAGTGATCAGAGAACCCAAATTGTAGACCAAGGGTACCCCAGGGTGCCCCAGTACATTCCCAGGTGCCCCAGTCATCTTAGATCCTCTAGATTTTTCCTTCATAGGGTCCCTAATTGTTTGTCTACATTTCCTTATTTCATTTTTAGACTTGCGACAACTGTGCGACAGTCACTTCGAATCAACTAAGATATTTCTCTTCCTTCTCTTGCATATTTAGGGTTTCATTTCACTTATAATAGTTTTACTTGCATTTATTTCATACTATTATAGTCTTGTATTACAATGTTTTAGTCCTCCTAATTAGATTAACATTAATACCCTAGTGTCCCCTTTTAGGCCAATAGATCATTATTTTTGTTAATCATTTTGGTGAACCTCGACGTCCCCTTCTACCATCTTCTAAGGTTTTGTATTCCCATCTTTTTCCACCATGTCATCTCCTTATTAGGTCATGGCCCAATCTTCGTATCCTACCTATACACCTACCAAGATCACCAATGTAGTTACTACCACCACTGACTTCATGTGTGTGTGTACCCAACACCCCCTCTCTTTGTCATGCCTCCATTTGACCCATCCATCAATGTCATTACTACCTGCTACACTCGCATTACTCCACTAGTTGCTCCACCTGTTTCACTGCCACCACTAGTCACACCGGATGCTCCATTAGCTACTGCCAAAGGTTATGATATTATTGACCAACTCAAGAATTCACCCGCTAAAATATCACTTTATGACTTATTACAATGCACCATATTTTACCGATCCACACTCAAGGCTACCCTTCATGCTATCCATGTTGAATGTGACCACTCTACAAAATCATTTTCCCATCTCATTTAGTCTCTTTGTAGTTTTCCTCGTGCTATCTCTTTTACAGATGACGACATATCACCCACTGCCAAAAATAACCCTTGTGCACCGTTTCTCATTACTGTTGTCATTAGTACTACTTGTATCAAGTGTGTCCTCATTGACAATGGGTCCACTGTTAACCTTTGTGCCCATTCTCTCTTACAACAATTAGGTATCAATGATAGTCTCATCTCCCGTAACTCCACTCTCATCCGTGGTTATGATTCTTCCACTCGCACATGTCTTGACACTATATCCCTCCATATTCACGTTGGACCTAAAACAATTCTTACTAAATTCTACATCCTCAATGCTTCTTTTCAATTCAATCTCCTCTTAGGAAGACCTTGGATCCACACCATGCAATCCATGCCCTCCACCATACATCAATGTGTCAAATTCCTTCATGATGGTTATGAACATACTATCACCACTGACCAAGAACCATTCAAATATTGTCGCATTGATCTTGTCACTTTTATGCCTATCCCACCACCTCAACCCATTATGTATGCTAACCTAGATAAATATGATGTTGGTCAATCTAGTACACCCACCTCCAATACCCCTGACATCACTTCTCCTCCCATATCTACTCACACTTCGGCTATCATTTCACCCACTATATTTGTCCCTACTATTGCTCCACCTCCACCATCTTCTACTTCTGCTCCTCCTTCTACTCCCACACCACCTACTAATGTCCTTGATAGCACTACCCAAAATGATGATGCACATACCAATGTTTCCACTGAATCTTATGATGAATTTGATGTTGTAGAACTCACTGATGAGTCACTAAAACAACTAGATTTTACCCCTCTCGGTGTGGAAAATTATTATTTCAATGAAACATTTGTAGCTGATAACCCAGGTGAATATCGGTTCAAAAACCCTCTATCCACTAATGCTATGGTACTATATAAAGGATTTGTTAATAGTGTTGATGTCGTTTCATCTTCTTCTCCACCAGAAGTAGTTTCATGACCCCCTTTCACATGCACCTTATATATCAATAGGAAATTTTGGGAACACATTCCTCTCGATCTCACTAGCTCTGATACTATCTGTACACGTGATTGCTTACCCAGGTTCGGCATAATGCTTAATGACATTTTGCCACCCCTCTATTCACCCCACCTTTATCACAGTTACTTCCATATTAAAACAACTTATGGCTTACAGGTTTTTCACTTAATAGTATTTTTTGCGCACACTTCCTGTGGTTTTCCATTTACACTTGGATGATCTTAGCTTGATTATATTGGTGGGCACACTTGACCTGCTTCATTCTTCACTTTCATTCCCCATTCCCTTTGGCACTATCTCCATTGTTAATGATTCTTCTCTTGCATATGTTCCTAACATTTCACGTTGGTGTGCTCATGGCTGCCCACCAATTACTTTTATAGATGAAGAATATGTGATGAATGCTTATCTCCTTCATCGTAATGCATCTTTATATGATCCACCTCATTCTATCTCCTACCAAGTTTCCAACGCAGCTCCTGCCGGTTTTGATCAAGACAATGATGATTTTCTTGATGGTGTTTCCTAGTCACCTTTGTCACACTATCATTAGGGGGAATCACCCTTAATCAATCCCCCCTTCCTCATATTAGCATATCTAACCACATATCTCCTCTTTACATTATTCATTCGTATATATGTATACTTCATAGGCATATTTGTACACATTCTAGCAACCTCGTTACTCGATGACACACTCTTGTACTTCGGTTCACACTAGATTTTTGAGGGATTACCATTACACTAAACCCCACACAATGCACGTTAGGTCCTACACATTTACATTCTATCATCATTTCTATACATAGCCCTACATCTTATCATTATCCTATACATCCCTCATCTATTAGTCATTTATACATCATTCTATCTTATACATACTACACTAGTCATCATTATATATGATTCTAGTTTTGCATTTTCTTACATTATATATTTACGCTAGGTCACATTATATATGGGTCTAGCTTTACATTCATCACTACATATTCTATCTACACCTATATTGCATCTTACATCATTTACACATCATAGTTTATCTTACATTATCTTATTCACATAACACATCTTCCATCATATATATGGGTCTAGTTATCATCTATCATCTTTACATATTCTATTTCTATCTACACCTATTGCACCCTACATAAACACTTTGCACTTATACACATCCTGTTTATTCTACACTGCACATTTACATCCTTATTCATGGGTCTTAGTTTTATCTATCTACATTGCACATTCTATGTTACACTCACCACCCTATGACGCACTTAGTTCCTCGGTCCATACTCGACTGCCATAGGGTTTACCAATCAAATAGACCTTACATTCATCAATGTGACATTTTCCTATCCACATTTCCTCGGCATTAGTGACATACACCTTAGGTTAAATTGTCACCCCATTTTATCATCTTATAGTGGTATATGACTTTAGGCTAAATCACCACCCCCTATTATCATCTTGTAGTGACATACACCTTAGGTTAAATCACACTCCCTTCTTATCATCTCATAGTGGTATACGCTTTAGGATAAATCACCACCCATCCTTTTATCATCTTCTATAGTGATATACACCTTAGGATTACATCACCACTCCCTTCTCATTCATCCTATTGTGACATACACTTTAGGCTAAATCATCACCCATTTTCATCCTCATTCATTCATAGTGATATACGCTTAGGGATAAATCATCACTCATCCATTCAACATGTCATGGTATATGCTTAGGCTATAGGGTCCATGCACATTTCCTCATTTTATCCTCTACCATCCACTCATTCTATAGTGATATATGCTTAGGGATAAATCATCACTCTTCCATTCAACAAGTCGTGGTGTAGACTTAGGCTATAGGTTCACACACATCTCTCCACATGTCACATTTCATCACCACTACACATACACACTCATCACAATGCACTAGATACAACCAACACTACTCAACCATTTCCCGATGATGCACTCTCGTTTACGGTTCATTCTTGACTATTGAGGGGGAAAAAAAATGAACCTCATTACATACACTTCCATCCACTTGGGGGGCATATTGCTCCTATCAATCCATCTTACATTCCATTCCATCCATCCACAACATATTGCATTTTCTTGGGAGCATTTACTTTTGCTTACTAGTGTTTTACATGATCACTTTACTATACATGTTAACTTGCTTTCTTATATGTCATTATCATACACACATGCATGTTCACATCTTTTTTTAGTGTGATCACAGATACAAGACTCTACATGCAGCATGGATGCTCACCTTCTACCCTTCCTATACTGGTCACTGGGGGCATCCACATTCATCTTATCTAGGTGTTATTGTTTCATTTTGTACTTAGCATCTTATACTACTTGTTCATACATGCTTTGACATATTGGTTATCACTCTAACATGCTAACGGGTGTTCCATGTGCAACACTTATTTTGTAGGATTACATGTTTCCATGACTACTTGTTTGTTTCTACTTGTCTTCTTTGTTTTCCATTGTATGTGGGCTTTTCCCTTTTCTTGTGTGCACACTTGTCTATTATTTGTGGCCATGATGGCCTTGCGTGTCTTGTGACATCGTGAGTGATGTCCCATGTTTGAAACCCACTTTGTGTGGTCTTCTTTTTTCTTGCATGTTTACACTACTTTGTTTGGTAGTTTCTACATTTTCTTTGTATTTTACACTTATTTCATGCATGTGTTTTCAGACTAACACTTGTATTGGATAGCCATCCCCTTTTGTGTGTGCCTTGGTATCTACCAAGAATTTTCCCTTTCCCCCTACAGGGAAGAGTTATATAGGTTAGAGTGTGGTTGGTCCTCTTTTGGGGCTGCATTCTCCTTTCTGCCATGTTACATGTGCCCCCAAAGAGGGGGGCATCATTGAGGGTTTTCTAATAACACGACATATTTACACCAGTTCAGACACAACAAATGAGTTTAGACCAGTCTACGAACTCCATACACAATGGCCATAACAGACATGGTGTCCTTCGGTAATTCTGTGGAGTGAGTTATAGGCTTGGGGGTTACATTGGGTGCTCCTCTCTACACTTCTCCATCTAGTGGCATCAGATCACCCAAAAAACTAGGACAGTATAGAGATCTCTTCACACATTTCAGTAGAAGTGGTTAAAGTTGGAGGACACAATGCATTTCCTCCCTATACTTCTTCAGCTAGGGTGGTGTGAAATCACCCAAAAAACTGTGACTATACAGGATATCCTTCTACACCCTTTTTCTCGACATGGATTAGGTGCACATGTTCCATTTATACTTTTTCTAGTGTATTTTACATTTACGTACTTTACACATGCGTATTTTACACAACATTTTTACATACATATATATTTGACTACTTGATCATTTTCTCCTTGTAGGTCTGTCATATGAGAAACAAGTAGTCAAATTGGGGGCAACAACAACAAAAACGACGAAGATGATAATGACAACACACCACTGCCTACATAATTTTCCTTTACTAACCATGCAGGTACACTACACACAGTCAGTAGCTACACACACGTGTTCCACCCTAGGTTCACTCTCATCACTTTTTATGCACATTTTTCATCTTTAGAATCCACGCTCCTCCACATTTTTATTTTTTTCATTCCATGCTTGAGTCTATTCCATCAACACATCTTCTTCTACACTCTACATGGATATCAGGTACACATCTCTATCTACTTTATGTTACCGAGATTTCCGCTCACTAACATAAAGTGGGGGAAAAATGTAGACACAAAATTATGCACTTTAGACATTATTTAGCCTGGTCTTATACTACTATTTAGAAGGTTCTCAAGTGGATAAAGTACTAATTAATCCCACCTTTTGGCCATCTTTATTTTATATTTTATTTCATCATTCCCGCATATTTTATTGCACTTATCCATCCATTTCACAACTACCCCATCATTCTAGCCCAAAATCAGGGTACCCTAGCCTGTACTAGGGTGCCTCAAGGTGCCCTAGTCCCACTTTTGGGTGCCCCGGTCTATGCACATCCTTTCCCACTTCTTTTTGGGGCCTTTCTAGCCATTTTTTGTCTTTATTTTTTCCCAGTTGGCCTTGTCAGGATTAATTATGAAATTAAGCTTGAGAGCCCTATAAATATAAAGTTATAAGACCATAATAAGGGTCCTAGGCCCTAGTGTCACATACTACTATCACTCCATCTAGAGTTGCATCCATTGCATCACTTGCATCCACATAGTGTCATGTATCAAGGATAGGAGATCTGCATCACACACACTGCATAGGGGGAGGGATTCTATTCTATTCCATGCACACATGCTATTTACATTTTCTATAGTTACTATTGCTCACTAATTTACAAAGTGAGACTGACACAACAGCACCTAGGGTACGACATGCACATACTCACCAGAACTACATCTGGGTCCAAAATGTAGTGCAGTGCTCAGTGATAAGACCACTAGTTTGGTAGATGAGGTTAATTTGACCCATTCATTTTCATATTTTATTTTTCTAGGGTTTGATACTTCCTTTTACATTATAGGTCATTACACAGCTCATCCGGAAGATCCAGTGTAATAGACAAGAATTATTCAAAGACATCTTGCCACCATATCAGATTCAGGTTTTGAGGTTTTACAGTTCTCAATGTGCCCAAATTGCATACTAGGGCACCCCAGGGTACCCTAGTACATTCCTAGGTGCCCAAGTCATCTCAGATCCTCCATATCTATCCTTCACATGGTCCCTGAGTATTCATCTACACTTCATGATTTCATTTCCATATTTGTGATAACCTGCGACAATCACTTCCAATCAGCTAAGCTATTTCTCTTCATTCTCTTGAATATTTAGGGTTTTATTTCACTCTTATTTTTGTTAATCAGTTGGATTTCAGATTTAAGATATATAATCATGGATTTCATTTTGTTATAAAATAAAGAATGCAAAGCTTGAATTGAATCCAATATGGTTTTATTGGATGGAGGATCATGAAGTATAGGGTCATTAGATAGATAATCGAAAATATGACTTATTTCGTGTGGCAGCGTATCTTTAGGAAGATACATGGTGTCTAAGGCTTTTTATAGAACAACCTGGTAATTGGGACACATTTTAAGTAAATTAGACGAAAAAAATTGAGGAACTTTATGACCCATGATAGAAGAAAAATGAGGATCCAAGAGTGTTTGAATGAGTCGGGTTCACCAAAATGATTAAGCTAAATATCGATTTATATGCCTAATCTGATGCTATTGTAGCAATAAAATAAATATGCAATTAAGTACAAAAATTACACCCAAGCAACTAAGTAATAAATTATGAAACCCTAATTGCAAGGAGGAGAAAGAGGTATTTAGTTGATTTGCAATAAAATCTAGAGTGTACCAAAGAGTTGACCAGGTGAACAGAGCAAAAGGAGCATCGCACAGAGACCAAGAAAAATGAATATCTAGAAAGATAGGTTAGACTGGGGCACCTAGGGAGGGACATGGGCACCCATAGACACCCTATGCATGTTCTTGGGCACCTGGGTTTGCGGAAAATCTCAAGAAACCTCCTCTGAGTGGTTACAAGGTGTTCATTTTTAGTCACTTTTGGTTGCTTTGAGGTTGCACAATGATTGTTGAGGTCGCGGGAAACCTGCAATGAAATATGAACCTGCAAAACCCTCAAATAGACATTGAATTCTAAAAAATTAAGATACATAATGAGGGGTCAGACTGTCCACAGCTGTAACAATGGTGAGCTTATGACTGAGAATTGCACTACATCTCAAACCTAATGTAGTTTTGTGTGTGTGTGTGTGGAATCGTGCCCTAAGTGGTTCTTGTGCGTGTCACACTTGATAGCGAGCAAGTAGCTAAATGTAAAGAAATGTAATAGATGTGTGCATGGAATAGAATGAACTTCCCTCCTATGAAGTGTATGTAAAATAACCAACTCTTTTGTCCCTTGTGATGGTGTTAGATAGATGCAGTGGAGCTCTTAGATGCTTGGTGGATGCAACCTTAGGTGGTGATAACTAATGTTTAGTGCTTGGTCCTTTATTATGATCACATAACTTTATATTTATATGATTCCTTGTCTTGAATTTCATAATTAACCACGAAAAGGCCAAATACCAAAAATATAAGATGCTCAAACATTTAGAAAGGACTCAAAATATGTGAACAAAGTACAAATGGGTCAGGGGCACCCAGAGGGGACGAGGGTGCCTAACGTTGGTGTCCAAGATGATAAAAGCCGAAGTATAAAAAGGAAGAGTGAGTAAGGGTCTAAGACCAAAAATGGTAACAGAAAACAAAGAAAGGTGGCCAAAGACATGGGTTAATTATTACTTTTCTTACTTAGGAATCATATGAATAGTAATATGTAACCATGACTAGATAATTACCCAAAGTGCATGATTTTATGTCTGCATCTGCTAATCTAGTTACTCAACCATTCACAACCGGATAAATTTCTTTAAAGTCGAGATAAGTTTGAATTTTGGTCTTCCACGTGGCATAATTTTCACCACAAAGCAACAGCAAGTAAGGCAAGAAGAATTTGGGAACGTTGTTTGCCATAGTGGGTTGTTAGAATTTTCTCGACTAGAGGACATGTTAGCACAATACAATTCAATAATATACTGAAAATATCTTTTTACAACCGCTTGTGTGGAAAAATTGAATGGTAGGAAAACAATTGTTTTTTAGGAACCTGGTGACCTCCGGAGCTCAAAATAGACCAAACAACGAAAAACCACAAAAAAGTAGCTAAAAATGACCCTTTTGAGCACCCCTCCTTTCACAAAATTTTCTCAAAATAACTTTTCAAGAAAAGTGGAAGAAAAAAAATTTCCCCCAAAATAGTATTTTTCCACTAAAAGTTTCTCCAAATTAAAAATCAGCTTACCTTGCAAAACAAGAAATGGTTGTGTTTGGAGAAGTCCACGTGGTGGGAGCAAAGTGAATGTGGTTTTAGTTATTATAGGAAAACAGGATGCATCATTTCAAATGCATTTTTTTCTTTGGATCCTTTGTTTTTCACCGATTTTGTAATGTGGGTTCGTTGTTTGTTTCCTAGTTGTGGTGAGAAACACATTAGCATGGTCAATGTCTCCTACATTATTTCTTCTTCTCAAGGTACTTCAATATTCTTTTCCTTTTAAACTTATTAATTTTTTCAGCTATATTTTATTTCTAATTCATTAATGATTTCCATTATGAATTTTTAAAGGAATTATTTCCAAAGCTTTTGGTGTTTGTTGCATTTTTTATGAATTGAGAAGAGTATTATATTTTGTTGTAAATCTAAATGTTTGAATAATCCTAACAATAATATGTTGACATGAATTTAATTTAATCCAAATTTATATAAAGTGAAATATCATATAAATATTTATAACTAATGCAATTTTATAGTTACAATTATAAGGCATTTCAATATTCTTCTCCTTTCAAATTTATTTTAATTTTGTTCAATTTTATTTTATTGTTGATTCATGGTTTCCCTTATAAATTTTTATAGGAATTCAATCTGAAGCTTTTGGTGTTCTTTGCATCTGCTTTATGGTTTGAGAAGAGTATTCTATTTTTTTTTAATCTAAATGTAATAATGATTTGAATAATCCTATAATTTAATTCAATCCAAAATATGTATAAGAATCAAAGAGAAATATCATATAAATATTTATAACCACAATTTAATTGTTACAATCATCCTATATAGAAGTAAAAAATAATCCTTTCAAACGACAAATACGATCTCGAAGTCATAGATTATTTTTCCAAATTTGGTTTTTTACTTTTCCTTCCCCTCTCCACCTATTTGGATTCAAAAAATAATTCAAATACAAGCTTACCACCAAAATTCGGATATGCCTCTTCAGTGTATCTTGGAATTGCTTTGACGACTCTAACAAAAATCATCAAATAAAAAATTAATCCCACATTGGTTGATTGGCTTGGTCCACAGTACCATATAAACCCCAATATATCATGATTTTTATGCCAATAAGGATGACTCCATAGTGAAATTGGACTTCTTACTAAAATTATTGTTGATTGGTTGTTGGATGAATATGTTCTCTTTCTCGTCCTTCCCATATCCTCCTATGTGCTTGAAAAAAATTTAAAAAAAAAATCATCTATATAGAAGCTTACCACCCAAATTTGGATGTCTCTTTAGTGGATCATGGAATTACTTTTACGACTCTAAAAAACCCTCATTAAATCAAAAATCAAACCAACATTGGTTGATTATATTGGTCCTTAGTAACATACAAACCCCAATATATTATAATCCTTATGCTAATAGAGATGACACCGCAATGGAAGTGGCCCTCTTAATACCAAAATATAGTTGATTGGTTGTGGGATGAATATGTTTGCATGTTTTTCCTTCCCCTCTCCTCCTATGTGGCTTCAAAAGAATATAAAAAAATCCTCTAAATACACATTTACCACCCAAATTCGGATATGCCTCTTTGATGGATCTTGGAATTTCATCTATGACTGTAAAAAATACTCATTAAATCAAAAATTAAACCCAAATTAGTTGATTGGATCGGTCTACATTAGCATACAAGCCCCAATACATCATGATCCTTATGTCAATAGAGGTGAAGACACAATGGAAGTGGATCTCTTACTAACATAATTATTTATTAGTTATGAGATTATTAAGTTTACTTTCTTGGCCCTCCCATCTCCTCTTGTGCATCTTCAAAAAATAAACTCTAAATAAAATCATACCACCCAAAGTTAGATATGCCTCTTCAATGGATCTTGGGATTTCTTCTACAACTCTAAAAAATCCTCATTAAATAAAAAATTAAACCCACATTAGTTGATTGGATTGGTCCATGGTAGCACACAAACCCCAATTTGTGACTTATCTGAAGAAAGAAGAGGATTGCCTATGTTCTCTCCAATATTTACCCTGCCCTTGAAAATTCCCCTCATTCAATCCCCTTCTTTGTCACCTCTCTTCCCCTTGCAATGTTTCACTTTCAATCTTCAACTTTAACTTCTTCAACGATTCCCTATCAGTGTCTCCATTGCATTGCTCGGGTACAATTGCTAGATTTTAAATAATACGTTGACAATGAAGTTGAGAAAAAAATGTTGTTTTAAGAAGCTGCAATCTAGAATAAACTCTGATGTCATTATGCCTTGTTTTTATTATTAGATTTAATTCCCTAGATAATTTTTGTTTGAAAGAGCCAATGAATTTACACATGTGACATTTTAAAAAAAATTAGTGGGATAAAAATATGCCTGATTTCATGTAAGATTCAACAGAATATCTATAGAAAATTTTAGGGGTCAATTCTAAAAATTATCAAATGACAATATCTAAAGAGCAACCATTTACCAGGCTCAGGGGTTCAAATTTGACAACCGTGTAGACGTTTTTTGTGATTTTAGACGTCACTAATACGATTGTAAATATATGATATGACCGTCATTACGCGACTTGAATATTTAAACTAACAGTCAATTATTTGATATAGCTTGGTCTGTTGTAGCACACAAACCCTAACACATCATGATCTATATGCCAATATAGGTGACACCGTAAAAATAGAGTAATTAGTACCTCTTATTACACTATTTTGTGTTTTCGAAAGGTAATAGTTGAAAAATTACGATGCACTATGAAAATTGTCTTGCTCAAGCCTAGGTGGCCGTCAAATTTAACACTCGACTTTGTGGCTGCAAATAAATTAAAAAGAATCCTCTTAATACAGTTTTACCACCCTTAATTATGAATTTTCCTCATTTAATGGAAATGTTCGAGTGACCTTGGCTAAGCTTTTGGATATACATTGTGGAAGATGTGTTACAATACGTGCCAATGGAACCGCTAGGTGTAGATTGGAATAGCCCTTACCAGCATAGACCAACCGGAATCCTATCATGATCAACTTATAATGAATAGAGGTCACATTTTAATGCATGCGTGGTGCCTATATTAATTCAAGAAACAACTTGTTGAGGGGTTTCTTTGATGAATATGATTTTCTTGCCATCGTACTTCTCCTTTCGGTACATATATGGCTTCAAATGCCTCACTCAAATAACCTATACAATATCAAGCTGACCATCGAAATCCTATATGTATCTTTAACGTGGATGTTGTTGTTAATGGTATTGTCCAGTTACTAATTAATCAATCGCGTTTCTTTACCAATTTAAAATTTCAACCCATATTTTGGTTGCAATGCATCGATGCCCTCCATTTTTTTCTTGCTTCACCAATTGGTTCACATATACTTATTTGTTCAATCTCCATAGTAAAATTAGAGCTCGACGTTGTACTGGAAGTTTCAGTCACATTCTTCCAATGGATTGTCGATTCATTTTGGGCGTGTACATGTGATATTTTAGACGGACTTCCCCTCTTGATCCTGGGACTAGCATTCATATATGTCAATGTGTTTATATATCTAGTTGGCACATCATTATCACCCAATTGTTGGTAAATGTTCTCTTCATTGAATCTTGGAATTGCATATCTAAATTTCTAAAAAATCCTCATTAAATAAAAATTAAATCTACTGTTGGTTTGATTAGGCTTGCTCTAAGAGTAACATATAAAATTCAATAAACCATGATCATGTATGTTAATATTGGTGACACCCATAATGAAAGTGACTCCTCTCACTAGCATAATGGTCAGATTGGTTACGTGAACAACATGTTAAACCCTAATATAACCACGATCTCTTATGCCAACAAGAGGTGGCTTCATAGTCAAAAAAAGGAAATCCCAAAAAAATGTCTTTAATTATATGCCAAGTATTACCACCCAAATTCATTGGATACTGCCTCTTTAGTGCATCTTGGAATTGCTTCTACGACCCTCCAAATCCTTGCTCATCAAAAAAGTTTGACTCATGTTTGATTTCAATAGCCTTCAACTTCTCATCCTCATTTGGTTTATAACAACATATAAACCTCAATATATCATGATCTTGTAGCATACATATGAACCCCAATGCACCATCATCCTTATGCCAACAGGGGTAATGCCACAATGGAAGTGTCCTTCCCTTGCAATAACAAAATGGTTGATTGGTTGTGGGTTGAGTATATTTTCTTTCTCAACCTTCCCCTTTTTCCTCTTTGGCTTTAGTAATCCAAAAACACATCCTACACAATTTCCTCTAAATATATGTCTTACTCATCCCACAATTGTACTATGCCTCTTTAATGTTTCTTGGAATTGCTTCTATGACTCTAAAAATTCCTCATAAAATTAAAAACTAAACTCACATTGGTTGATTGGATTTGCTTGCATTTTTAGGGTCTGTTCAACTAGAATTTTGTTATTTTATTTCACTAATTTTTTAGTGCTCAAATTTGTTATATTGCTTTATGTTGCATGTATGGTTTGGCATGGTAAATCAATATTTGTTCAACTAGAATTTTTTACTTTTCTTTCACCAATTTGGGTGTTAAAAATGTTAAATTTGCATTATGTTAAATGTTTGATTTATCATTGTTTAATTTACATTACATTCAATGTGTGATTTATCATGGTAAAACAATATTTTAACTTTACTAAGTTGTTCAAAAACATAACATTATCATATAAATTAATTGGGGGCATACTAAATTATTTTTTCTATCTCAGTTGAAAGAGTTTCAAGTGCCTTGTTTGGTACCAAGAGCTAGGATTTGTGGATGGGACTATTTCCCTATGAAATTCTCCTAGCATGTCCCAATTTGGATGTTAAATTGTGTAGGAAAAAAGTTTTTAAGTAACCTACTGAGGTACCCCCCAACGTATAACTATGTACCACATTTTACTATCCTTTGTACCTCAACAAAATGTACATGACGAAAAATCACGAAATGTGTTTTTTTTGTTAGACATATTTGTTGTTTGTATAAAAATTCTAAAAAGTGGGACATAGTTATATTCTTTCACAAATGAAATATTTGTTTATTGTACAAAAATATCAAAAAGTGGGACTTATTTGTTTCTTTGAAAGGGAATTTATAATTCTTTCATAATTTTTCTCATTTTGGTGTGTTTTTTGATGTTATATATTAGTATAATGACTATGAGTCAAGAAAGTATCTCAAAACCACTTGACACTCCTACATGAACACTTTCAGTGAAATAACTACAATGTGAAGAATAATTTTGTAGAAAACAATTTTTCATTCACATTGTCCACCACAGATGTCCACATCTCAGTGACCCTGAGATAAAGGTATAAATTATGAAAAACTCAAAGTCAATGATCCCCACAAAACCTTTATTTCTCAATTCAAAACCAGCATGACACAATCTAGATGCTTTGGCTTGATTATGGTTATGTGGAACATGCAATTCAATGAGAACTCGAGCATAAGTTAATCAGAAATGGGATTATGTTACACATCCTAAATCAAAGAAATAATGTCCAAATAGAGAAAAATTCTAAACGTCAATATATTCCATTTTGGAAAAATTATGTAAAATAAACATTTGATACTGACAAAAAAATTAGGCTTTTGAAAAAATTATATTTTGAGAAATATATGGATAACATAAATAGTACATTCCAATCATTTTTTTGATCTAATTTAATTCGATTTCCATATTTTTATAGGTAATTTAGGCATGTAGGGAGATTCTATATATTTATCCAACTTAGATAAAATAGATAATTTCATACAATGGGGAATAAATGTAAAAAATAGAAGAGGTCTGATCTAAACAAAATCCCTATAAAATAGAAACATTACAATGCAAAAAGAAGTAAACTGAGAAAGTTAAAAATAGAACTAGAAATTCTTGAAGCTCTCCCAGCTCAATAAATTCTCCAAGCTTCTTAAGCTCACCAAACTAAAGAAGTCATCAAAGGTCAAGAATCTCAAAAGGATCTCCAAACTCAAGAAGTTGTAGAAGATAATGTACAAACAAGAATAGAGGAAGAAGAAGATTGGGAGGTGGTAGATAAAGAAGAAGAAGAAAGGAGGAAGAAGAGGAGTAAGATGAATAAAGAGGGTAGCAGACAAATAAGAAGAAGAAAGATATGTATAAAAGGAAGAAGAAGAAAAGGAAGGATTATCTCCACATGAGGGATTACCAAACTTGAATTATATAGAGAACATGAACGAAGATGAATTTTTGCTAACATTGAAGAAAGTGAGCTCATTCCTGTAAATACAATCAAGGTGTAATCAACAGAGATATACACAAATATTTTCCCCAAAAATATCTTATAGGTAAATATCAGTTAGCTAGCCCTATAGTATGAGTAATAGCCTAATAGAAAACATAGTTCATCATAAACCATGAAAATTAATACACATTAAAAAAACTAATTTAATATTTTCAAAAAAAAATAAAAATTATGAGAACTTAAAAATACCTCAAGTCTACCATGTGCGAGACTAGGTAACTCCGCAATACATCAAGTTATAAAAAATCTTTAAAATGACTAGATGAACTATGAATCTACTCATGCTCATGATTGCTCCAAGCCTATGATCTATAAACTATGGAACCTAAGCGATGGGAATGCCACACTCAACACTAATAAAATATTTTTCCTTCACTTGATTGACTATTAGTTTATGGGAAACACTACGTAAAATTGATGCATCCTGAATCATATCCACATCATATAAATTTTATGAAGAAGGTTTTATTCGAGTGTAAAAAATTTTTGAAACCCAGAATCCACCTCCCTTTTCTTCTGCAATCTGAATCTTCCACCCTTGGATTTTCTCAGAACACCACCCAAAGCTGAGGCTGACCTGAAACTTCCTGAGCTGCTCAAAAATTCGTAAGGTTTCCTCTTGAACAAGATTTGAAGAGTGTAGAAAACCAATTTGAGGTTGATCTTTTTCTCGACACCAAGGAGAATTTTGAATAAAATGAGGAGGACAGCCTACTAGGACCGAGAACATGCAAGGTGTTATGGAACATACTCTCTAAAATACATCAAGCTACCCCGGAAACCGATTCTCTAATCAAAGAAGAGGTACTAGAAGTCCAAAATGTTATTATTTTGAAGAGACAAGAGGATGAGAGAAAAAAATAATATTATAATAATTTGTGATTATATATGTATATATAAACATATTACAATTTGCATCAAGTACAAAAAACTTCTTGTTTTAGAATACACATTTTTATACAAAATGCATCATTTCTTCGAAGTAGAACATCAAAATACAAAAATTTCTTCTAGTACAAAAATTTATTTTATGTGTACAATGTTTGTTTTGGATCAGAGTACACTTTCTTCCGAGTACAAAATTTCTTCAAAATATAACATTTCTTCAAAATTGCTTCTTCACATCATGAACCTACATAAAAATATATTACCTTTACACAAAACATAAAATACATAAGTTTTTCACGAAACAGAAAACAAATTAATTTTACACAAAATAGAAAAAGATTTCTTTTAAATGAGATAAAAACATATTACTCTTATACGAAACATAAAATAAAATTTTTTTACATGAAAGAGAAAATATATTACATTTACACAAAGTAGAAAATAAAATCATTTTACATGAAATATAAAACAAAATCCTTTTGTATGAAAAAGAAACATATTCTTTTTACATGAAACAAAAAATAGATTAATTTTTCACAAAACATCAAGTAGATTATTTTTACATGAAATAGAAAATAGATTCCGTTTACAAGAAATAGAAAATGAATTCCTTTTATACAACAAATTCCTTTTACACGAAAAAAAATTATACGAAACAAAAAAAAAAATCATTTTACACAAAACATAAAACAACATCCTTTTCCACAAAATAGAAAACAAAATCCTTTTTAAATGAAACAGAAAATAAATTCCTTTTAAATAAAACATAAAACATATTACTTTTACTCGAAACAAAAAATAGATTACTTTTAGACAAAAGAGAAAACAAATTCTTTTTACACGAAATAGAAAACAATTTCCTTTTGCACAAAACATAAATAGAGTCTTTTACATAAAACAACAAATATATTCAGGGGCGTGTCTTGCCCTAGGAAACCTAGGCAGTTGCCTAGGGTGGACAAACTAAAGGGCGCCAAATTTTCAAAAAAAAATTCTAAATTCGAGGTCCGGGCCTTCGGCAGGTCGGCGACTCAAGGGCCTAGGCAGTTGGCTTTAAAATTTTACCAAAACAATTGCTATTAAACCGGTTCGAGGAATGATGGAATCACAAATTTCAATCGCAATCGCTGTTTATACTTTCAAATTCAATCGTTGTTTATACTTTCAAATTCAATCGCTGTTTATACTTTTAGCGACTACCAGTGCCGAATGTATAGGTAACAGACTACACTTTTGACTTGTGGCTTGTGGCTTGCCTTAGATAGTGTTGGACAGTGTCACAGTGGACTCAGAATTTAGTGACAGTCTCCAAAGTCCAGACTCCTCCGTGCGTGCAGCAGTGTGGCTCTCCTCATTGCTCAGATGACAGACATGAGACAGAGACTTCACTTTCAGTCTAATTTTCTCCACTTCTGACTTCTCCGAATCTCCAGTCTCATGCAGGCTCCATTGTCCAATGAACTCAACAAACACTAAAAGTCTACAAACTACACTGTACAGTCTACAGACTACAAACACAATGTGACTGCTACTGTCTACAAAACAACTACAAGACTAGTCACTGACTCACTACATCATGATTCATACATGCTGCGACCCACTGTCAGTCTATCCACATTGTAATGCAACTTGTTAATTGTTACTTCAGACTTCTAAGTCACTTTCAGTGCTGAGTGAACTGTGAGTTGACATTTGTTGTAACTTGTAACAGTTAACTAAGTTCTAAGGTTCTTAACTGTCAGTGCTGAATCCTGAGTGAGTTGACAGTTGTTGTAACAGTGTAATCTCCTCAGGTATATTAATATACTGCGCCAAATTTTCAAAAGATAGACTGATAGTAATACAATTATCAGTGATAGTGATCACAATTCATCAATATCATTCACTGTTCACAGACTATTACTATAGTTTCTGTTACTCTGTTACATGTATACAATATCTTAATCTTCCGAGTCCCACGGGCCACTCCTAGGCGGCAGGCTGTATGCCTATCGCTGTATCTAATCTCTAGAGGCTCTGAGGCAAACTCCCACCGTCCACAGGCCACTGTAGTCTGTCCACAAATAGTAGAGTCTAGACAGAGACTACAGTCCCACTGGCACTCAACACAGTTACACAGAGTGATAGATTAAGGCTAAGAGTCTAAGACAGTCCACTGTTACAAGACTACAAGTAAATTAGGCTCAAGGGAGGCTTACACACCTAACACCACTAAAATTTGTCCATTGTCGAATCTTGTCCACTGCCAAAGTAAGTCCACCATAAAATCATGTCCACTTCCAAAGAAAGTCCACTGAATATATTCCTTTTATATGAAACAGAAAAATTAATTCCTTTGATAGGAAACAAAAAATTAAATCTTGTTTATATGATTTTTAAAATAAATTACTTTTACGTGAAATAGAAAACAACTTCCTTTTACACAAACCAAAAAACAAATTACTTTTACATGAACCATGAAATAGATATCTTTTAAATGAATTACAAAACAAATCCCTTTTACACCAAAACAAAACAAAAAAAAAATCCTCTTAACAAAACATAAAATAAATTGCTTTTACACGAACCAAAAAACAAATTTATTTTATATGATATAGAAAAAATGAATTCCTTTTACACAAAACAAAAAACAAATTACTCTTACCCGAAACAAAAAAAATTACTTTTACCCAAAATAAAAAATAAATTGCTCATTTTTCATAAACTGTACAAAATTAGGCTCAAGGGAGGCTTACACACCTAACACCACTGAAATTTGTCCATTGTCGAATCTTGTCCACTACCAAAGTAAGTCAATCATGTCCACTTCCAAAGAAAGTCCACTACCAAATCCTTGGACCTACGAAAAAAAACCTAAGCACGCAGGACAGTGAAGGTAACCTCCCTTTTTATTTATATAAAAAGACATTATAGCCATAAGAAATTACGATCAGGGTTAGGCCATAATGTTTGCACTCTTAATGGTAACAGTCATAACCATTATGAGCACATCACACAATACATCCACATATGTTATGGCCATAACATTTTGGCCACATTGGTTATAGTCAAGTGAGGATTAAGCCCTAGGAAAACTAGGTAGTTGCCTAGGGTGCCAACAGTCAAGGGGCACCTAAATATAAGTATTTCTCTTATTTTCAATTTTTTTTGAACTTAAAATTAATTAACTTGAATATTTAATATTAATTTCCCTTCCCTTTGTTGATATTATGATATGGTAACATAAATTTCACACATACACATTAAAAAGTACTATAATATTTTTGCAAGTAAAACCAAATATGGCATAATTCTGAGCTCATAAGACATTGTTGGTATTGTTACTCATTCTCTGATGTAGCTCTAGATTATTAGGTTTGTAATTTTGTAGGAAAAGGTTCATGTATTTTTATAATGTCATTAGTGTAGCCAGTAGAAACGAGTATATTTGAAGGAAAAGTATTTAACTCTTTATTCCGAATTTTTAATTCCTAATTTTTCGAGCAAAATGTCAATTATTTTTTATGGATGAATTGTTAGTCCTGGTTGAGATACCACTCTTTAGAAAACCATGGAAGCTACATAAGAATTTTATTTTAAAAATGGTGTTTTTTTCATGTTTGAGTCCCATCACCCACGTGATATTAGTAAATTGGACTTTCAAGCAACCTAGTATAAAAAATATTTTTTTTACATTCTTAGCAACACTTGCGATTAATTATCTCCATTCATGAAATATTTCTCATCCTACTATGATAGTTTTATAGGATATTTTTGTTCTTTTTGTATATCATTTTCTCTAAATTTGTGACTTATTATGATCCTAATGCATATTTTAAAATATGAGAATGCAGACAATTTTTATTTATTTACTTGATAAAAAATATATTAACTAAAATTGTGATGAGGGCATCCACTCCAATTATTTCTTATGGTTCTCTTAACCTTTAATTTGGATTTGGTTATAGTTGTAAGTGTTACAATCGTAATATATGTGCAATTTGTAATTTTTCACCAAATGTCAAAAAGTGAGCCACAACTTTGTGCTTAGGCCCACATGAAGAAACTATTGACCATATATGAGTTCATATGTGCACATTTTTTTCCAATATTTTAGAGTTAATTAGCTAAAGAGAGAACTTAGAATATTGTATCAACCATTTCCTATCCTGGAGAGACAATGGGAAGATATCGTTGTGCATTTCATTTTAGGATTTCCATAATATAAAAGGGAATGATTTAGTATTTATGGATATTGACAGTTGGGAATGTCTCAATTTTGCATGGCATTATGCAAGGTATATTGTGTAGTGGTTTGATTTTGTAGAGACTATTGAGTGATGTTTGAATTGTACATAAGTGTGAAATGCTAGAATTGTGAAGAATTATTTAAGTTAGTTATAAGCATGCATGTAATTGTATGGGTACTTGGGCATTATGCAATATGATCTATAGGTATCGGTACGTAGTGAAAACTATATAGAACGATGTGTGATACTAGTTTGCAATGGTCCATTTACTTTATGATGGATAGAAGAAGTTACACAACATTGGAAAATGAAAGTTGTGGATAGTGACATTTATGTGTTGTTAAGAACTTGTCAAAAGACTAAAGGTGGAGAGTGACATGCTAAGGATAAATAGGAATCATTTAGAGGGAATCTCACGATTCTCTAACATTATAATAATTGGATTGTTCTAAAGAATGCCTTTGATTTAGAGTACCTTGATTCTTAAGCACTAATTATAGAAAGTGGTTATGAAAACTATTTTGGGGTTGTTTTCTTTTTTTGTAAATAACAACTAGGTATAGGATGTTAATGTGATATTGCATGAAGAGTATGCAATGGGAGTAAACTGTGTACTAAGCGTGTTGGAATATTATAATGTATTGTAAGCAAGTATTGTAGTTGTTTAAAGGTTGTTCATGGACTACTAGACTACTGTGAACATAGTCTTGTTCACATCATTTTGTATTGATGGGTTAGATAATGTGCAGTAAGAAATATCTCTATTGTTGGGTTTTTACTCGATAGGATTTTCCTAGGATAAACATGTGTTCATATATTGTGCTTTATTTTCTTTCATTTTGTGTTGTTTTTAATATTCATGCATGTATTTCATTTATTCTAAATTAGATCTATTAAAAAAAATTATTGGGTTTTTGTTGTTTACATTGGATTTCCCAATATATGTGTTTAATCTTCTTGGTTTAGAGGATTTAGGAGCCTTAGAGGTAGATATTGAAGATTTATATGGGTTGCGGTGTGTGAATCTTGTAGAAGGAGGAAATATGTCTGGGAACATAAGAATAGGGAATGAAAATTTCAATGGGAAAATTTTTGAGCCATGGAAGTTCAAGATGGAAGATCTCTTGATTGGCAAAGATGTCGTTGTGTCATAAACATGACATTTGGGCAGGGTTCATTTTAGGGTGAATATTCGTAAATTGGTGAATATTAGGATTTTGGAAGTTTGAAATTGGTGATTTTTTACTACCATATGGTAACAAGTTCGCCAAAATTTTATGGGTCATAAATAAATTTGACCCTAATTTCATTTTCTATTTCCACTAAGGGCCAACATATGTTGATATATTCATCATTATGTCATAATAAACTATTATATATATGATTAATTTTCCATAATGTAGTAATAGAATATAATTCCAAAATTCATTAATTTTGAGATCTAAAGTTGAATCCAAAGGTAAAAGAGAATAATTCTATGAAAAATCTGAAAGTACAAGACAAAAATCTGAAAGTATACGTGGCACAACTAAATGGAAATAGTAGTGTGCTTCCAAACAGGAACATATATGAGGGCACTGCACGCCAGCAAGATGGCGTCACTGAACGATAACAAGTTTCGATTACCAGACGGATAGAAGTTTTCCATGTCACCACCTGGTAGAATTTTCCATGCTATCGGCTGGTGGTATTACCGATTAGTAGCATTTTCCATGCTACCATACAGTAATGTCACTGACCAATAACATGAAAAATGCTACCAGCCGATGGTATTACCAACCAATAGCATTTTCCATGTTACCGACCAGTGACATTATCACACAGTAGCATTTTCTATATTGTGGGAGGAAAAATTTCTCATAGAGATGATCATTTTAACTACTAACATCAAAAAATTCATACAAAACTAGTGAAATCTACATTGTTTTCACAAAAAATCAAAAAATTTGAATTTTTTTCTTTGTGCCATATTTTTTAGGACAAATTTCTCATCGAGCGATTCATTTTAACTGTTATTGTCAAAAGATTATTTTTCAAAAAGTTATATATGTTTTTAGCCGACATCATATACTAACAGCCGACAACATATACTGTTAGTCAAAAAATGCTATCAGCCAACACTATTCAAAACCCATTTTCTTTAGATTCGCCATCATTTTGAAATTCATTTTCACAAATCCGCCAAGAAATCTATAGAAATTTTTGGGGGGGTCTTAAAATGAGCCCTACATTTGGGGTTAAAACTAGAGGTATGTGATAAATTTGATAGGAAAGGAAGAAGTTCTATATGATTGTGTATGTTAGATTCAATGTTACTAAATGTATATGATGATAATATAGAAATGTAAATGTGAAATAACCAAGGAACATTATATCTGGATAAATTGATGGTTGACAAACTATTTCTATGAAGGAATATGTATTCCTTGAGAATGAAAGATAGTGTAGACCCTCAAATTTTGGAAATTTACTCTTTGACACTATTGGTTTTGACAATGCACTCTTGCTAAGATAAACACAAACTTTTTATCCCCACTTAGTACATTTTGAGGTACCTTTTCTAGCTTGTTTATACTTACGCACTGATATGCTGATACATTTTGAGAGTATAATGCATAAAATCCATATACTAATTCAACCTAACATGATGAAAAATTCATTTAAGATGTTTTTTAGCCTAGGTCAAGGTCATATAGTTTGGTTAGGAATTTATATCTGGTCCTGACCTATATGTATGATTTTGCACTAGAATATTCTCCATCTTTTCTTTTAATTACAAATTCTCATATGGGTTCATTACTTTCTCTAAGTCATCCTTTCTTCAATAATTCACCTTTAGAACCCTATATAAGAAAGCTAACACAAATTAATTTACTAAACTAGAAATTCTATGGCACTACATTGATACACTCACTTTCAACACTTGAAAAAGGCACTTGGGGATCCTTAAATCTCATAAATACACATCCACATTCACTAGGGAAGCAATCTATACATGTATGAAGCTTCTTACTAGGTTAAAGCATAAGTATCTATTATCCACAATCATGCAAACATTCGTTGCTCAAGTATTTTAGCAAGATCCAAACTCAACTCAAACATTGTCAAAGAATTTTCCAAATCTAGTTGCATTCATTCAGATATCACATGCTAGGTGGAGAAGGAGTGTGGCTTGAGGCCACTTCAGAGTAGTGCAAACATCAAAGGTTCACAGGGGTTCACATAACTCAAGTAATGTTTTTTGTAGGGTTTCCCATCCATAGTTAGGGTTTGAGATCTTTTTCAAAATGTTCAGAGATATTCACAGCATGATTGATAACTAGGGTTTGACAGCAACAAAAATTTCCAAGCAAGCAACAATCCTCGAAAGGCATAGATCTAGAATCCAAGCATGTCTAATACCATACATTAGGTTCAATACTGTACAAATGGTCCTAGAATAAGTGTACAGTCCTATCCCAAGTTAGTTTCCAGTCACAATTTCCCAGAACAAATCATCATCATATTTAGACCTCCAAGTTTTAGCAGTGTACACTCCCATAACTTCCTAGAATCATCTGTAAATAGCTAAGTGCAGATTTCCTCGTGTATTTTAAAGTTCGTATCTTGTTTCATACATTAGTTAAAATAATCGATGTGATGTTCTTATATTACGTAATTAATATTATAAAAATTAATCAAAATAAACTCTTGTAGCTCCCCTTTACATCTTTTAATGTACTTAGTTTACTATTTCTTAGTTTCACATAATCTAATAAGGGTTTAAACAGATGGTGAATCGGTCACATAGAACTTGAATGCTTTCAACACTTTGTTAATTTAGTTGGTGTCTATTGATATCAAGATAGATGATGAGGATAGGTGTATTACAATTCTATGTTCATTTCCACACTCTTGGGATAATTTAGTGATGGTAATCACTACTACTTCAACCAAGCTCGAGGTGGATGAGATTGTCTTAGCCTTATTATATAAAAAATTAAGGTGAAAATTTGTTGAATATCACCAAGGTGATGTGTTTCTGGTGTATAGGAGAGAGAATGAAAAAGGAAATTAGAAGATAGGGGAGAAATGCACAAAGTCCAAAGGTAAATCTAAGTTTTTAGACCCTCTTTGAGAAAGTGTTGGAATCATGGTAAGACATGATGCTTTTAGGAAGATTACAAAGGAAATGTGGATAAAAAACCACCTAATGATTCATCCTCCAGAGGAAAATCCACTGATGAATGTGGTAATGTGTACTTGGAACTATTGAGTGCACAATCATGTAGTGAAGCGTGGTTGATCGACTCTAGCACATCTTACCACATGACTTCTCACAAGGACTATTTATATGAATATGAGAATTATGTTGGAGGCAATGATATTATGGGAGATGAATCCACTCTATAGATTATGGATTGAGTAAAAGTAAAGTTAAATTTTAGAGATGGTAGAATCAAGACTATCTCTAGGGTTCTACATATTCTGAATCTTGTGAGGAATTTTTTCGGTCCATAAGATCTATGATGTTGGAGTGAAACCTATCATTCACAAATTATCACTATAAAATGGTGTGGGGAGTGCAAAAACTCTCTGGAGGAGTGTGCATTGTAACCTTTTTCAAGCTAGATGTGACTATGGTTATTAATGCTTGCAACAATACTATTCTTCCTAAGGCCAATAAGGTACATGAGAAAACCAACATGTCTCCTGTAAAGAAGACAATGTTAAGGCAAGATAGGGTGGGTCATACTGGTGAACAGGGATTACACACACTGCAATCTAAAGTAATGGAAAAGGGGGTTGATGAGGTTCCCTTAGACTTTTATTTATGTGAGCATTATGTCTATGGAAAGCATAAAAAGTGAAGTTTCTTACAAACATTGGATGAACAAATGGGATTTTACAAGTAATACATAGTGATTTTTTGGACCAGTAAAGGTTGTATCACTTAGGAAATTTTTGTACTATGTTTCGTTTTTAGATAAAATTTCAAGAAAAAACTCTGGAAAACGTATGAAGCTTTCAAGGAGTTCAAACCCTTTTGAAGAACCTGAAGGAGAATAAAATCAAGGTGTTGTGAATGAATAATAGGGGCGACATTATTCAAAATAATTCAAAGGTAATGTGTAAGGTAAATTGGATAAGTATAAGGCTCGCCTAGTTGTGAAAGGGTTCTCATGGGTCGAAGGGGTTGAATTCAATGAGGTGTTATCTCCTATTACAAAATTAAATTCCATGAGATTTATTTTAACTGTTGTACTTGTACATGATTTGGCGGTAGATTAGATGAATTTTAAGAGGCCTCACACCGAATTAAGGGAGGCTAATAACTATCTCCTAAGAAGCCTCATACAACTATCTCACCTTTTATAGTTGTATGAGGCTTCAAAAAGCACGGGGGGTTCACTTAGTAAAAGTATGGTATATCACGTGCGTTCGAAGGGTATTAAAGAATACCTTTAATTCCAGTTTTTACCTCTAAATATTCAATTGATAATACCCCCTCCTGTTATATTATTAGAATGAAAATACCCCCTATTTTTTCCATGCATCTTACTTACCCATTTTTAAATTATGATTTTATTTACCCCTTTTTATTTCTACCCTAATATATTAAACAAAAAATATATCATATTTCTCACTCAAATTTGTTTAATATGCATTTCCTTGCAAAAGATAGTTTGAAGCCATTAAAGACCTATTAAAAAACACCTTATAAATGTTAATCTTTTATCATTTATCAATAGTTATTCAAATAATTAAGATGGTGAAATAATATCACTTGTGTTGAAAAGCATACTCAATCATAGTTTTATACCATCTTATTATTTCTAGGTTAAGAATCTCTTAATTGATATTTTTTAATTCAAAAAGAGATAAATTTAACTTTATGAACACACTTCTTTTGTAATTTTAAGGTATTTACTTTTGAAAACTAGGGTTCAAATGTTTTAGTTTTATATTAAAATTAAACCTCCCTTTGCTTTGGGCCCACCTCTCTAACCTACCCCAATACCAGATTCAAAATATTAATTAATTAAACCCTTTCGCCCCCTCATGTCTACCGGTATATTGACTTTAATTTTATTAATTTTAATTACCTCAATATGAACCCATGCTAGGATATTGCCTAGCTAATGAACCCCCCGTGTCAAAAAGAGGCCTGGCACTGAATTTCTATTTAGAAAATGAATATGTTTTCGAAGATTCTTTGTGAAAACATTGACATGAATATGATATTAAATGCAATTTATTGAAATTTTATATATCTTTATGATTAAGCATTTAACATATTTGACAATTACATATTTTCCAACATAGTATATTGTAAATTTATAATGTGTTTTGTCATTGACGGCTTATAGATGTAAAATATTTACCAGACTCTTAAACACTTATTATTTTTAATATAAATTTGTACATTTTCATATATATATATATATATATAGTAATTAAATTTGTAAATTCACTTTGTTTGAATGGTATTAATAACGTTGGTATACACATCATATTAATTACATATTATTAAATAAAAGATGATTATAGTAAAAATTGTAATTGGTTCAAATGGTTCCTTTTTTATGTCAAGAGTTCAAAAACAACAAAAGATGGGGCTATATATTAATTAAATTTTGTTTTTTAGTTGTATTTAATATGCTGCTTTTAAAATAAGAATTGGGGTTTGTATGTTGTTAATCAATACAAAAAATTTAAACATGTATATTTAAATTAACCACTAACATTGACAATGATGTTAATAAATATTGTTATTGCTCTATGTTCTTTGCAAAGACATTGTTGGTGTGCACGAGCAATAGCTAGATCAAATACAACGCCACTCTTTCATCTTCAGTTCGGATGGTGTCGCCGACATTACCAATGGCAGCGGTAGCAATCATGGTTGGAGCTGCAAGCTTGGTGCATCATGGAATTACTTCTACAACTCTAATAATCCACATTCAGTCAAAAAACAATTCCACCTAAATTGGTTGGCCTTATCCACAATAATATGTTACGATCTTTATGCCAATAGAGGCACAACCACACTGGAGGTGGCCCTCTCACTAACATAATGGTCAATTGGTTGCATGATACATATGTTTGTTGCCTCACTAATCAAATTGAATATCTCTCATCAATACATCTTGTAATTGTTTTGATGACCCTACAAACCTTACGTGCTTTACTACTTGGGTTGAACATACCTCTTTAGTTCATCTTAAACTTGCTTCAACAACTCTATAAACCCTCATATTTTTACTATCGGCATACCATTACACCTCCTTTTGGTGCAAATACAAATAATAATTGTATTTTAAAGAAATTTTGTTAAATGACCACTATTTTAAAAACTTACTTCGTTGCCTATTATGTGAAACGTCTGTGTATGGTTTGGGCCTCTTTCTTCACAATGTTTTTTTGGGAAATTTTAATACCCTTGTACAAAGAAGCAAGGAATTGAAGTAATGATGATAAAAATAGGGTCAAAAGCCAAATTCTCACATCTTCTCTAAATGTTATTTTCTCAATGAATATTTCTAAAACCTTTATGCTAGCTCACGGACTTGAAAAATATTTCCACAAAACACTTTATCTTATATGATCTTGGGTTTTACGGAAGCAAAACCAATTTTACTCTTATTTGAAATTGGCTTTTTGTGAATCAAAAATCTCTACCTTTATTCAATTATCTACTTGTTGTTGTGCAAGCTGCATCATACCACATCCATTGCTATTTTTGTAATCATACTTAATAAAATATAGAAAAAAAAAAATTGAAACTTTACATAACACATGGATTATTTCTTCTCCAATTGCTTGCAGGATTTAAAAAACATTGGCGAGAAGAATGAAGGACAAGTAAACATGGCACCAAAATCTCACTTCATCAAGCGTTTTACAGGTTAAGAGAATTACTCTTGTTGTATTTATTGAGAACAACACATAAAAGCATGAAAGAAAGGAAGTATAAGGGAAATAAGAGCATGGTAAACGCTATGTAAGCCCATTCATAGGTTCAGACGAATAGATACCTTCATTGAACAAAGTATTAAACCTGCATGGCTTTTGAGATCTCAGGGGAGCAATTGGCACAATAAAAGAAATTTGCACTTGAAAGTGCTTCCTACAAGGAGGTAACTTGGAAAAGGAAAAATGAATATTGGAACTCTATATGCTTTTTGAAGATGGATTTTACAAAATTTTATTAAATTAGATTGTTGCTTATAAATTCATTGAAAGAAAAATAGGATTTTTTAGTGTGTATGTTTCACTCATCTTTTGTATTGATCTCAAAATCAATTCATATGGAAACTCATCCATGATCATGTTCTTAACAACTTGTTCATATTTGAAACCAACCTCAATGTATTTTTGCAAACAAACATTACATAATAGAAATAATTAATTAATTTTATGATTTTGCACAGTTATTAATTTTGTAGACACTTGTAGTTTGATCAAAGCACTATTATTCTTAATATTACACTAACTATTCTACTCCTCACAAATTAAGGACACCTCGTCAATTAAGCCCATCTAACTCTCATTTTACAACATCCTTTTGGTCGTATTCCTCTTATAATCAACTAACTAGGCTAATATAGCTTCCTATTAGTTATATCCCCTTCTAATTTCCTTCTAAACCGCTTCAATGGCTTCTTAGGTTATCAATCCATTTCATTGGATTGAGTAGACCCCTCACAATTCTCTCAAAACCATAGTTTCTCACTAATTGTGATTAATTAGCTTAAACCTAGATTAACTAGCCTAGGGCATGTTTAACCTCTTCTAAGCCTAGTCAAATCTTACTTTGACTCACTAAAAGTGCTTTTTGGCTTATTCATTTGTCCCACATGCACCAAAAGTCTCCCATTCTTGGAAATAGAAAACTATAAATACCCCACTACCCCTAGACCATTTCTAAGAACACTTCCTCCTTTCTAGAATAAACTATAGTATTTTTTAGGGATCAAGAGCTTTTCATTTATTTATTGAGCTATTTGTTTTGCTATTGCACTACACACTCAAGCTTTAAGTAAATGGGAAGAACCATATGGATTTATAGCCATTAATAGTGAGCTCCCATTCTCATAATCACAAACTGATTGCTTACGATCTTTATTAGGTTCATTTACAAAGCTTTCAAGAATAACTAGACATGTTAGGTTGGTTTGTTTACTTCAAGATTAATACATGCAAAGTAATGAATCATTGTTTATTTCTTATCATGACGGTCCATTGATTTATTTGTTTAAAGCTTTAGGGTTTCTTAAGTGTTCTTACCCCATTTCATAGCTTTTGCAAACTCTTCCTTGTTCACAAATTCACATGACAAAATTTTGATAATGTAAATTAATTATAAATAATTGATTTTTCCTAATCTTTCTTGACTCTAGGTTCCACCAACCTTTCTCACTACCTTTGATTTGGCCACTTTTGGGGTCTATTGGCAAAATGTTTTGTAGTGGGAAAAATAGTGGATTTTGGCAACAATGTTATGGGAAAAATTCCCCCCTCTGTTGTATGGGGGGGGGGGGGGGGGGGGGGGCGGGGGGGGGGCGAGGGGGGGATTGAAAACTAAACTATGTGGAAATAATTATATACATTATTCACACTAAACAATTTTTGGGAGTCTCAGGATTGCATCCAAAAACGTTGTTATGCTTTAGAAAGGAAATGTAGATCAAAAGGGAAAAATAAATAGATTGGAAGTATATAAAGGAGAGAAGGAGAAGAAGTTGTATTTTCCAATGGATAAACACATATCCTATCTTAATCAAATAAGCATTTAATTAAAAATAAGAAAAAAAATTGGAAATATAAAATTCAATAAATTATTTGAAATAAGAAGATCAAACAATAACACCAAGTCTAAAGATATCTCTCTTTATCCTCTTGCTTGAAGTTGTTGAATAAAAAGCTTCTCCAATGTTTATTCCGCAAAATTTCTATCAACCAAAAAGTCCCTTTAAGATGATTTTATACCACATATTTATAAGATACTCGTCCATAGAATTAACGATACATGCAACCTTAACAAAGTCAAAAAATCTAATAATAGGGACTTGCAAGTCGATATGTACTTTACTTGTAGATTGAAAAAATGAATTTCTATTTGTCTTGCAAATTGACAAAGTCAATTTGTGGTTGTAAATTTATAAATTGCATTTGCATCGTGGTATAATTACATGCCACTAAAAATGGAAATACAAATTTATCCTTACTTAAACTTATGCAATTCAAGGATCTTCCTTTTACAATTCCCCCTCAACATCATCATGCACATCAATGGCCTTTTCTTTGGAAATTTGAATTCTCTCATGGTATTCATCGAATGCACTAAACATTTTTTGAATTAACTCTTCATCCAATCCTTGAGAATATTTATTGCATACTTACTACATACTTCAAATTCCATGCATGCAGCTACTAACTTGGAGGGTAGTTGTTGAAGTGTTGTCATCTCCTTGAATTTATCAAAAATATTTTAGTAGTTATTGAATTTATCAATTGATTACAGTCCGAAGGTGACCCTATGGGAAGATTCACCTTGTTCTAATTGTTTGAATTGATCAAAAATCACTTTTTTAGGACGTACCACCATCCCTTTATCATAGAAATTATAAGAAATTTTTGCAATCACTTCAAGAATATCATTTGTGGCTTCAAACCCCAATACCCTTACTTCTCTAAGCTTGATAAGGAATTCCTCTAAAATGTTTTTCCTAAAAATGACAGGATTAATAAGCTCAAAAAAATTCGTCATTCGGAATCCTCCAAAACACCTCCTTCCATGGGGATATTTGTATCCAATTGTTACAAGGTTTCCATATTTTACAAGTATTTATTTTATAAATTAGATTCTACCTCGAATCGATCTTTATAGCTCATATTGTATCAAGTTCATTTTCATATTTTGAATTTACTAGCATAATAGCCTCAACATTTTTTTCCTTTTTTAATCAATATTTCAACCCACTCTTTGTTGGCATGGTCATTATTTCCTATCTCCTTGATGACTAAGAGATTTCTTAAATCTAGAATATTTGGAGAGGAAATGGATGAAGAAATAGGCCTAGTGAATCTCTGGATAAAACTGAAAAGTTGATCCACCTACATGAACTTTGGAGACTTGATAATATTGGGTTGATATTTATTTATGCCCTTATCTATAGGTGACACAACAATATCAAAAAACCTTTCTCCCATTGTATTGGTGGAAATCCTTGAAACAATTCTTGGCTTCTTTATTGTTTGGGAGGAATATTGACTTCAGTCCAAGGCACTGAAATCAATCATTCTAGGATACACCATTTCCTTCCTCTTCTTCAACATCACATTTCTTATCCGTTGAGGCACGTTTGGATTCAATTGTGTTGGAACTATTATTTTTAGATTTTGATTATGTTGTTGGGTCCATAAAAGTGATTTGTGTGACATGGATAAGAGAAGGGGTCATCATGACCTAAGGGATTGTAGGTGTAATTAAGATAATAGGTGGAAATGGAAACACAAATAGGGATTGGTGAAGGTGGAGGAGGAGGTGTGGGATTTTTAGGAGGATAGGGTGTCTTGGGAGGAGATATGGGTTTAAAATATGGAGTTGAAACCCTTGGAGGAGATAATGGTTTAGGTTAGGATTTTTTCTTAAAAGAAGAGGAAGATGGAATGACCTATGAAATGGTGGTAAAACTTGGAGGAGTGGGAAAGGGAACTATGAGTGAAACCATTGAAAAAAATGATTGATAATTATTTGCAATTAGTGTTGGAGATGGTGGATCAATAATTATAGTTTTTATAGGGTCCTTTTGTGGTTCGGTTTTAGCTTGGGGCCTGTCACTTGATCCTTTGTGTACAAACTTAATTATTTTTTTCAACCTCATGGATACCTTTATAACTATTATTTACCTTTCCCCTCTGAGGAACCTTTAAGACACACACCTTTCAGAGATCCCTCCTATTTTTCTTCTCTTTCTTGTGATGTATCACTTGTTTTAGAAAATATTCCTAGCATTTGAAGCATTATATTATTTAGAATGTCCATTACATACAAAGGTATATAGAGTTCATGATACTACAGGGCCACTCCTATCCTCTAGGGAGGTGGATTAAAGATTAGACCATTCTATTGATGTGTATTGACTATATATCCAAAGGAGGGGAATGTCATGCTCTTACGTTCTCCTTACTTTAGATTCAAGGTGTGACTCATTACACAAACTACAAGGTTCTTTTAAGGTCAATAAAGAGTGTTTGCTAGACTTTTAAATCCTTCTCGTGCCACTCCCAAAAAAATCTCACCAAATTTATCTTTGTAGCATTCCTAAGCCTAATTTAGTTGAAGAATAACATTTAAAAGAAAATCAAAAGAGTAAGAGCAAAGAGAAAGTAGAGTTTTTGCTTCAAGAGACTAACACTGAATAATTGGATATTGTATGTTTTCCTTCTATTTACTAGAAACATCAAACCTAGTTTATACCCAAATTAGCATGTTACTAATGCATAGATTCAAAGGACATTGAGCAGTGATTATAATAGATAGGTTGTAACTTGAATATATTATTTAAATTTCTTAGATGCACATTTATTTGATTAGTCTAATTACAAATTATTACTCTATTTTCATTAAAATTTCAACAACACAATTTAAATATCACAAAGAAATCATATACATAATTTCAACATCAATAACTCTTCACCAAGAAATATATAGAAAATGGAGATGAGAGAAAACAACTTCAACTTGCATGGTCTAATTTAATCCTTCTTACATTCATTAGTCAAAATTTCACAATCTTTTGTTAAAATGGGAGCATACATATTTATACAGAATGAGGGCCTCATTTCACTGCCCTTTCCAAACTATGATTGCCTAACATCAAAGGAATATTATAAGAAAGATGTCTTTTATAAAAATATCCTAACTAATTTCTGTTAGGATGATTACAATGGAATTATGGCTCAACATCCTATAGAATACAAAACATCCCTAAGTAACTAATTATTGTTCTTGTTTTACTATAGGCTCCCCTTAGGCCGGATCTGATGGTGTGAGCCCCTTTCCAGCTACTGTCAAGGCATATCTACAGGTATTGTAATAGTTTTCTAACTTGAGGAGGTCTATAATATGATTCCTAAAATCATAGGGGCCTTTTCCAATAGGACTTTTTGGGAGGCCATGGTTATTTTTATAAGTTCTTTCAGAGTCTCGATTTTATGTCTTATTCTTAGTTTGGAACATAATTTCAATGAACCTGGTTGTTTCTACCTCATTGGCCTCTACAATGTTCTTATGGAAATGAACCATGAATTTTCTTAGCAACCCTATACAATCTTTTATGGTTATGGCCTCTTGGCTTGTGAAGACCTCTATGATAGTTTCTTCTAAAAATCTTTAGCTTCCCCTTGAAATGATATCACCCAATTTTGGGGGAAGTATGATCATTTTATCTTCCCATTCTTTTAGTGCCTTCTTATTTTAATTTCCATACTTCTGGCATAAGCCAATATCTTCAGTTTTGAACACTATAGGATCTTTACATATCCCTTCATCCATGGCCTGGGTAATAATTTAAATCATTATTTGCATGACATCTATCTTATTAATAACTACATTGGTAATTCTTGTGAATTCATGCCCCTTATTTTTAGTCTCAATTTATGCAGAGAAAACCACATGTGCACTTGTCCAACCAAACAAGTTAGGCTCAATTATATCAAATCATGTAAATTCACTACTAGATTCGCAATGATAACTCTAAGAAAAATGACTAAATGGACTTATTTATTACACCATACTAGTCTCATCTTTCTATTCAAGATACACTCCTTTTACTTTCCATTCACCTTGCATTATGTGCCATTTGTTAACCATTTTCCTACTCTAGAAAACAATCCGCCAATCCAAAAAAAAAAAAGATCCTTTTATACTCTTCTATGTCTTGAACTTTGTCTTGAATCCTTACTTCTTGTACCAGTTCTTGATTTCTTGCAAGGGATAATACAAATGATTCTCAAGTTATCTTTTACACATATAATCCTTACATGTACTTTTCCCCTAGTCTTGTTCTACTCTGCAATATCTCACAATCAATCAAACAAGAAAACATAAATATTTCATTGTACTTTCTTTGTTCTTAGCTCCGTCATGCTTAACACTTCACCACTATCACATCCACTAAAATAGAGTGTTAATCATGAATAAATTGTGTCTTACTATGTATCAAACAACATATATGCGCCAATAACATCCCACTACTTGCTTTCAAATATCCAAAAGTGTATCAAATATCTCAGGAATGTCTTAAGACTACTAGTTTTAGACCACTAGCATTGATCTTTCCTTCAAGATAATTGCACCAAATAATTTCAACATCAATCCAAAAATCAAATAACATTATTTCACGCCCTCATGTCTTCTAAATTCTAGGGAACACAAAAAAATTCAAGAAACATTGATTTTACTTTTGTACCTAGGTTTTCTCCCCACTAACCCTTATTTCATTAAAAAAATCCTTTTGTTTTGAGCCAAACATAATGATTTGGGGGAAACTAAATACCTTTCCAGACACCCTTTATGGATTTATAACTCTCTACCAAATTTTTAATCTAAAACCTAGTATAACCTCTTTTATTCACTTTTCATCGTTGACCATTATGTCTCCAAAGGTCTTAAAAATGAGTTTTCACAAAATAGAGATTCCAAACATGTCATATTATTTTAAACCTCTTTGAATAGGTTAATCAAGATTCATATGATCTATAGTAACAACTTCAACTTTCAAGAAGCCCTAGAACTCCTAAAAATGCCAATTTTGAATAAAACCCTAGGTAGGGTTTATCTAGACCCAAGAGAGGTAATTTAGGGTTTTCTAGTTAAAAATTCAATTTCAAAGCTAATAAACATGTTTAAAAGGTTTGTATGACCTCCACACATCCTCAAGAAATTACTTCCAAAGTTAATAATCTCTATAATTAATTCTGAACATGAAATTACTAGTCAAGAAAAGTAGAAATTAACTTACACAGTCTAGGTTCTCTAAGATTGCATCATTACTCTTTTTCCAAACATCAAAAGAGTGTTCACTCACATGAAATATATTATCCAAAAAATATTTAATTTCTCTCCACTCATGTATCAAGGGTATAACAGCATGGAATTTTTCTTTATCTTCTTCACGAATTGTCTAACTTTTAAACCTTTCCTAACTATCATTCACAAGGTCCTCCTTACCTTTCTCAATACCTGATAAGATTTCTTACTTCTTAAAAAATTCAAATATTATAAATGATCATTCACTGACTGAAGAATGTTTTTTTCCTCCACTTCTAAACATGCCTATGATATGGATTTGCTATGAAAAGTTCTTACACTATGTGTTTCTACATATCATGAATTGACAACCCTCTCTCTATCTTTGAAACCTCTACACATGCATTATATATATCATGCAACACCTCTAATAATTAGAAAGACTTCACTCCTTTATATAGTATTTACAACATTGTCCTATAATATACACCGTCAATAAACAAGGATTATCATTTCCTTTACTAAGTAGAGGTTATATACTCTTCAGGATCAAATACCACCATGTTCATCAATTCTATGCAACCAAATCCTACAATAACATCATTAATTTAGCTTCATATCCCATAACAACAAGATTATATGTCAAAATCCTTCACTTATCTGAATTTTCAAGATTTCCATGACTCCATACAGATTTATGATCCTTTCTTGGCTCTTTTCCACTTATTTCTAACTCTACTAACTACTCTCTCTTTTTATATCTTTCCTCCACTCGAATATATCTCTCTCATGATCTAAGATGGAGGTCGTTACAGCTAGCTCTTTTACACCCTGATCATAGTAAGAGCTAACTAAAATATAGTAACCCTACTTACATGATGGAAACATGTTATTTACATTATATTAGGTATTTTACAACCTTTTACATCATTTCATGCTTCCAAACCTAGCACCTAAACCCCTAAATGAAACTAGGACATTTAAATATTCAAATGTTGCATTTTGGAGGGACAATCCAAAATGGCCTTATTGCACCCATAGAGGGACCCAAATAGGTTTGGATCCACACTAAAACACTAAAAATGACCACCTAAACCTATCTCAACCCAAAGTTTCAAGAAAACCCAAAAAAAATTATTTACATACTTGATGATGCTCTTGCATCATCAACTCTCTCCTTGATCACATCATATAGGGAAAGCAGTGCCTCTTCTACATTATTGGCAATGCTCTCATGAACTATGGATTTGACCCATGTTTCCAATTCCTTATTCCTTTCCTACATTCCTCAAACCATTTCTACTACAAATTCTATCGAGGCTTTGATAAAGGACATTGGATATGCTTGGTACTCAACTACTTGAGAACCATTGGTTTTTTCTTCTTTGTAAGAGATAACAAGTCCTCAAAGATTTCATGTCATATAAGATCCTATTGATTTGATATCCTCTTCCTTCTCACTTGTCCTTGGTTTAAATTATATATTGATCAGAGGTTCTTCTTGGGTGACCTAGTCTAATTTCTCCCTTTATGTAATCATGTCTCATTCTATCCAATCCTAACAAGGTTCTTGTGATGGTGGATTGGTATGGTTCTTCTTAGCCTTATTCCATCCTCCTAAATAAGTAGGGTTTTAACATCCTCAATTGTAGTTTCCTATATTACCTGATCATTTGAAGAGGAAAATTCATATACAACCAAGGAAGGGCCTATAATTGGTTCGGGGATGACTTCTTAACCCCTAGGGGTGGTCTCTGATTATTTGGGCCTTGAAGAAGGAGTGGAAGAACTAGTGCTCTGAGGCTATCTTGGTGGCTCCATATAGGTAGGTTCCCCTCTCCCTCATGAACTATATTTGATTATTCCTCTTGGTGGAGGAATTTCCCCTGTGGTTTTCATATTTTTTGGAAGAAATTATCATCCTCTTGTGTGACCCATGCCCAGTCATTAACATCTGCTTCATGGGCATATAAAAAAATTATTGTTCCTTTGAGAGATTCCAAGTTCTTTTCTACCCTTTTTATTTGGACCATATTTCTTAGAGGGTTCTGGGGTAAATCAAAAAAGTTTATATGGGTAGTTGCAACTTTAATATCTAGCCATATTTTTAATTCTCTGCATCCCATTGTTACATACAAGGGAGGATGGGTTCTGAGCTTCTTTTCCTTACACTTGTTGGTAACAACATTACAAATTTGGTATGCAACTTATTTTTTGGCCAATTTATCAGGTACATGAGAAGGAAACTACGATGGTGGATTCATTAATCCATCAATCATTATTATAATGTATCTATGATAAAAGAAAACATTTTCCATCTGTTAAATGGACTTGAGTGCTTTTACAAAAACTCTAAGCATTAGTGTTTCAAATACTATCATGTATAACGAAGAGTAGAAGAAGGTATAAATATCATCAATGTGATCTTCTCTATGGCATGAGGGTATCCAAGGGGGAAAAATTCAGGACACTTTAGGGCCTCACAGATTTCATCTAGAAAGTAAGGGGCCATAAAAAATGACTTCTTGTTGTCAACAAAAGAATCCCTTTTAAGATATTATATTTGAGGAAAGCACGTGTCCTAATGTGGGGATATTGTTTTCATTTATGATCATATAAAGCAAGGGAATCTAGGCTACATCCAACTTTGTAATGGATGGGTTTCTATGTAATCGGTTCATCAAGGCCATACTTATTCTCACTCCATGTGTAAATTTGTGGATGAGGATATTGTTTAGGATTGCATCATCCATATTGTTAATTGGGTATTTATCCCAATTATGCAAAAAAAATCTTACATGGCATGCATCCATCAATGATTCTATGGTTGTTGAGATATAAATAGTATCAACCCCAAGTGGTTTATAATAGGCCTTGAAAGCATAACCAACATTGAAAGTTAGCCTATTTTTCTCAGTTTGGGAGTATAACGTCCAATCCTTTTCTTTAGCATGTGAGAATGGGAAAAAGTACTTCTAGGCATGGAAATATGTTCAATCCTTTGCTTTAGCATGTGATAATGGGAAAAAGTAATTATAGGCATGGAAATACCTATGGTTTAGCCATAAATTTATGAATCCCAGTTTATTTAGTGTCCTAATGTTGGTGGCTCTCGTTGCTTGGTCTGTAGACATATTTTCTTTATCTATGGAACCCACATTTTAACTCTCCCTTTGGATGGTCAAAAAGATAACAGTATAGTGGTGTAAATTCATTTCTAGTACTGTGGATTCAAAAATAATATCTCTCAAACTTATCTGGTCTATTTAGGATTATAGAAAATCATCCACATTTGATGGCCCTAGTTCGCCCACCATTGTTGAAGGAAATTTTATTACAATATTACCATGGAATTTCTTGAAGAAACTCAGCCCACTATCTCACAAATGGATCATGTAATTAGGAATCTTGATGAACAATCTCAATTAATGCACTACCCTTGTAGAATGGTAAATATTCATCTAAATTGGGGTGTGCTCTGTATTAATGGTGCTAATGCATGACTTTATGTTTTTTCACCTCAAGAAAACGTTACTTTTTGATTGCTTTTCATTTGAATATAGGCCTTACACCTATGTAAGGCTAAGTTTAATCATAGAAGTCAATTTTAATTTATCCTTCTTTTGGCCCTGAAGGCCATGTATGTGTCATGTAGGAGGTCATGTGTAATATTGTGATTGGCTCGTTATTCTTTGAATGTTGTATGTCTTTGAATTTATTCTAATTTGAATTTTCTCACATTTGAAAAGGGCAAAGGGACCTGTAACCATGAAGTTTGAGGGTGCAAGTTTTAGGTTCTATCGCTTCGCAAAAAAAGTTAAGTCCTCACACTTGTGAAGTGGTGAGTTTGAATACCACATCTGCGAGGTATTCTTTGAGAATTCTAGCAACTGGAAAAGTGAGATTTTTTCTCCTTGAAAATGTGAGGAAAATTCAAACTTAAAGTTAGTGAAAAAATTTACTGGTGAAGTGTGAGCTAAAGAAAAATGTGAGCCATAAACTGCAAGTGCAAGGATTATGAAATAAGCAAGTGTGAGTACCAAATTTTTAAAGTGTGAGTGCCAAAATTTTCCTAAGAAAAAATAAGAAGTCTAGTTAGTGTGAATACTAAGAAACTTCAAAAGAGGGTATTAAACACTATTTATGGAAAACAAGGAACATTTTTAAAGACCAAAGATGGATACCTAGTTTTACCCATCTATTTTAAAGAACAAAGGGTCCCTATTTTAAAAGGAAATAATTTTGAAAATGGGGGTGTTATGTAATAACACATTCAACACAAGGCAATAGACAAAGCTTCATTTTTGTTAAGTGTATGTTGGATCCAAATTATTTCATTATCAAAAAAATTCTCCCGAATATTTACTAATAATTTTTTTTATTTCTTGTGTAGTCGTGCGAGACCACTTTCACTTCTTGACATATTTTTCTTCAACCACATTCAGAAAAATAATATTTGAAATATGGCACATGGAAGTGAAATGGCTTTAGGGAATGACTCATTACACAATGAAAATAAAAGTGTTGAACCATGGTCATTAGTGTTGTCATTGATGGAAAAGGAGTGAAAGGTGAGTTGAAGCTCAGTCAAAGGCATGAAGGTTGATTGGTAATGCCTTCTCAATGGTTAAAGATGGTTTTATGTTGTTTTAGTGTGTTACAAACATGGACATGGTTGGAAGGATTCTACTGGATTAAAATTACAGGTTATCTTGCTAGTTTTAGATCGTCTACAAGTCATAAATGATGTTGCAATCATGGGAAAGAGGTCTCATAGGGTTTATCAAGTCATCTGGTGGAAGTTACAATTGAAACTGGCCTTTTTTTGTGCCTAATGAGGTGTGATAAGTTGGTAAAGTTCATGGAAAGGTCATGTGAGCATGGGAGTAGACTAGGAATGTTTTCTAGGGCAATGTGTGAGTATAACAAGGCTTAGTTTGGCTCCTAGAGGTAAAATTCAAAAGCTAGCCAAGTGACTTTGAGAACTAATAGTGTTTACGTAAGGTAAATGAGATTGGTCAGATATTCACAGGAAATGCTATGACTAATCAACACATGGAATATGTATAGAGGTGAATTGCAGTCCTTCATGCTAAATTTCATCAGATTTTGAAATGGGGATTTAAAGTTATTCAAGTTTTTTTTTAAATGGTTCTTTGAGAAGTGCAAAATAAGCATTTTGGTTTCTTAGCACTCAAAAAAAAAAATTTCAAGCCTTCTTCTAGTAAATCATAGAAGTAATTTTTGTATATGATTCCAAACTTGAGGTATTTCAAAAAGTCTCAAGTAAATTGGACGTGTTTTAAGAAAGTTGTGAGCATTCTTTTGTTAGTGATTTCTCTCTTCAGTGCTTCTTCTTGAGGTGATAGGTTAAACATAATTTTTCAAAATATAAATTAGTGGTGTAACTATTTTCACTCCTCAAAAGGATAGAAAACCTTTTCCAAGTCAAAATTTTGACCCCATTGTACCTTAGGGTGGACTGTACTAGATAGGAGCAAGGCACATAGTTAGAGCCACCCGTGTTTATGATACATGCCTGAATGCATTTCTTCAAGAGACTGAAGGATTATAACAAAAGGTGTTTTCAGATGCTCATTTTTTCTTCTTGGATTTAATCCTTCTTCAAATATGTCGGAGCAAACTTGAACCTTAGTGAAACAAGTAAGATCAAAATTTTATGCTTGAAAATTTATGGTTGTGCAAAAGACAGAGTTTGCATTCAAAGACAAAGAATTTCTCTCAAAGGTGTTGGTGGTTATTCCAATATGGCCCATGGTTTCTAAATGATCTACTCAAGCCTCACCATACACTATTACATACCTAGAAGCATCTTACTTTGATCAAGAAGGCATTTTCAGGTCTGAATAACACTATACAAAATGCAATTCGTGATTTCTAGGAGTAGATAGAGTATTTCCAAGTTTCCTAGTAGTTGGGAAAGGTGAAGATTGTTTAAAAAATCATCAAAAGTTAAAATTTGTCAAATATCTTTCAAAATTTCTCAAGAAATGAGTGTTTCAGTGCTCTCGGGCTCATACAAATTGTAAAACCCTGAGACTAGGGTTTGGAAGGTAGAAGCGCTCGAAACTTGAGTTTGAGCTAGTAGAAATTAATGTTGTTTAATTGAATCTTTGTATGGAGGCCATGATTAGGTGGCAAAGAGAATTAGATAGTTTTAACTCAATAAGGAGAGAACTTCGTTGCAGAATATTTAACACAGTTATGACAGCTAGGAAAATTGGGTTCTAAGTTTAATGGAAACAATATTCAAATTAGAAATGGTTTTCTCAATTTCTCAATTTCTAATAAAGTTGAATGGAGATACACAAGTGTCTCATATGTTTGAAAAGTGCAATCCAAATAAATATTTTGTTATGGTCCATGAACAAGCTCCACATTACACAATATAGTACTCATATCTACAAATTGGATCCGAAGTGTTGTGTAAGGGAAACTTAACACTAGATGGAGATTTTAAAGGATATCATAATGTCTCTAATTCTTGTAAACATATGCCTAGATTATTGTGAATTTTAGAAAGTTTTTCATGTTGGTTATGACTAGGTTTCAACAGTAGAGTGCAAGTTGAAATATTTTACAATAGATATCATATCAATGATACATATCAGATTAATGGGAAGGTCCATCCAAAGTCATAAGAAGACTTGATTGATAAAATGACTTCCTGAGTCACTTAAAATTGAGGTTTTTGTTCTGTCTTGAAGGCACATGGATGGTTTAATTGATTGCTCAGAAAATAAGAATGTTGTTTCAAACGGCTATGTAACTTCCTATGTTTGAAGACCACTATAGCTCGAGATAGTGTGGCTCTAGAGAAAATTGAAGGGTCATCATCAATTACAAACTTGAACTCCTCTCCTCTAGCTTGTACAATAGATCAAGAGATACTTGTTGGACACTATCAAATAGGGTATGAAGTCATAGGTTTCTTTTAACCTACAATGTATTATATGAAGAGTCTTACATGTTAAGTAGTGCTTGAAAATTTTGAAGTAGAATTTGAGGAGGTGTAAGGTCTTGTTGAAGTGATTTGAATGCTATCTTGGGGGAGATAGAGATTCATGAGCAGGTTACAAATATTTTTGTTCTTATATGTCTCAAGCTAGAATGTAAAGAGTCCTACTTAGGTCAGAAATTTGCCAAGTCTAAGAGACAAAATTCTAAGGGAATTTGAAGAGACATTTTTATTGCAAAGAAGAGTTTGAGATAAAGTGTGACTGTGTTGAGTGTGTGGGTGATTTGATGAAAAAAAACCCTTTATCTTCTATTGAAGAAAACTTTGTTGTAAAGTAAAAAACGCTTGGGCAATATCGTAAACCCCCTAGAAGTATCTTCTAGGTTAGTAGATGGTTGGAGTTTTATGAGGAGGGATGTGAGTAAAGAAAAAAATGTGAAGTATAATGTTTGGTTTTGATCTGATTTGAAGATTTCTACTCTGATTTGCATACAATAAATAAGATTCCTAATATAGCTTGTGTTCTTGATATGTATACATTTCTTGAATGAACTTAGTATCCTAATTATAATCAAACCTCAAATAAATGTGGTTCATGAAGGGTGTATATGTTTTGTGTTTCATGAGGGTTTAATTTCTCAATATATTGTGGTTCATAGGGCAGTTTTCTAAGTAGTATGAGTCTTGATGGTTTAATAATTTAGTCATGTGGTGTAAAGGGATTTACAATAGTATTTATGAGTCCGGTTTGTCTCTACATCACCCCCGAGTATGTGTTCATAAATTAATTGTTTGTTATAAGATTCAAAATGTAGATGTCCTTTGTAAATGCCTAAGATTATCTTGTGCCACATGAGGTGTTGACTAATCCTTCATGATTAAATGAAGACCTGTGTAGTGCTCTTGAAGCTAAAATCAAGACAAAATCAAAAGGTTTCAGGAAACTAAAGTTTAAAGGAGTAATGATGGAATTCAACGCTAATTCCTTGGTATGTGTACTATGGTACTCTAAAGGATCCAAGTGATTTGAGGTTTTTTGAATTCCTACAGTCCTAGGAATTTATGACAGAGTTCAAGCTAACTGTCATTGTGTGTGAAAGACCCTAATTCAAGAATAATGATGAAATTTATGATACCTCCTTTGCATGAGCTTCAAGTTTGTGATGGAATGTTGGTCAGCAGATGGGTGTCCGATAGGTTTCATCAAGTGATTTTTGGTCATCTACTCAGAAAGTAATCTTATTAGTTTCAAATTCTAAGTCATGATGAGTCATCCTAAGAAGAGAGACAATGCGTTAAAGAGTAAATGGTAGTGTTGATGAATTATCTCAGTCTATATTATTGTCATGTGCCGCATCAGATATACCTCAAGTCTGTGGTGTCCTTGATTCATGATTAAAGCCTCTGAGTTTAAAAAAGGTGAAAATAAGTTGATATTGTCATGCTTAGTATTTTGTCTATATTTCATCTCCCCGTATAAAGTTGTAAGTCTCAAGGTCCATCAAGTGAGTTTGATCTGTTCCTTCATGAAAATTTCTCCATGTCAGGTTCTGAGAAGGCATAAATAGAAAAATAAGTCTTTTTGTGACATTAATGAAGCTTAGGACTCTATGCAAGTTAGAGAGATTGAGCTTCCTAAAATTGTTTGAATGAGAGGCAAAGGTACAGGTGCTCTGTGTATGCATAAAGAAGATAAGTATGAAATACACTCCATGAGTTTAAAGGTATAACTAAGTGGTGAAAGATAGATACTCTATGTATGCCTTAATTATACATCAAAACTGTGAAAGTGATTTTTGAAGTGTGATTTGAGTGTTGAAAGAGATCAAAATACTCAAATCTATTCATAACCCAAGAACATAGTGGCATTGTGTTGTGAATTTGAAGGCCTTCAATTGGACATGAGCCAATATTGTAAAGGTGTAAGGTGTTTACACTCATGAAGACAAAGATGGTGATTCCTTTTGCTCTTGAAAAGAGATGTGTAATTTCTCAGTATTCATAGCAAGGACATTGAAGAAATTTTGTTCAAAATGTCGTTCCTACATGTAATCATATGAAGTGATAAGGATCAGAATGAAATGTTTAATCCCATGGAAGTATACAAAGCATATAATAGTGACTCATAATGAAAAAAAAGAAAAAAAGAAAAAGCAATATTTTATGAGCAAGCAAGGGGGGAAAAACTTTTTGACATATGACAAAAGTTTATCTGTTTGAGTTTTGTAGGCCTTCAGAAAGTGTTTAAGCTATGTAAGTGAAGTGGTTACGAGTTGTTGTACGCTCTGATTTTTCACTTTAATGCGATAGATGTTGCTTAAAGCGTTACAAAACTGTGAAGCCCACTTAAAGAGGAAATCACAACATTAGGTCATAACCGTACTGATTCTTGGAGAGTCACTCATGATCTGTTATTCCAAACTGATGATAACTATATAAAAAATGTTATAAAGGAGCACAGAGTTTGTGTAGATGAAAGGCACATCACAGGTGCTACACGTGTTGATGACCTAGGAGAAATGTGAGATCCAAGCAAGTAACTACAATGCATTGAAGACAAAGGAAGAAATTCCTCTCCAGTATCCTCAAGGTGAAGAATGAAAAATGAGGAAAAGAAAGACGACAGGGGGTTACTCCTATGTGGCTAATAATTGAAAAAATTCTTCTTTCACAGTGTGTCATTCTGAGTAACTGTGGATACTAATGTGAAAAGGTTCTTTTTTTGCTATTTTTACTCTGGATGATTAAGGATGGACATAGGTAAATATGTAAGCCGACAGCAGATCAAATTACAGGACGCTCAGGTATCAAGCCCAAGTTTCTTAATGAAATATTTTTGATCTATTTTAGGGTGAAGTGGCAATATGGGAATTATTGTTTTCCAATAGTTAACTAACTAATGATGTAAGTCAAAGGCAGAAGGTCAGAAACAAGGTCAAATTCATGGGTAGTATATGATCTTTGCTACAGTTTTCCTTTCTTTTTTGACTAAAAGTTTTAGAAAGTGTCTTCAAGATCTACACATGTGATAATGTGTTTGAGCTTCAAAGTAGTCAACGTGCAAATAGAAGAGAGGAAAAACCATCACCAGATATGTTGATTAGCACTTAAGAGCTGCACAGCGTTATCTTCTCACACTATGTACATTTAACAAAGTATGTGTTAGCCAGGAGTTGTGGCATATCAAGATAATATGATTGGAGTCAAATCTATGTTTGTTCTAATAATGAGGGGACACAAGGAGAAATATTTTAAATTTGTTCAAAGAGGGGGGTGTAGCACTAACGGATTGTGACTCATATTGCACAAAGGAAAAAACTGTTAGAAGCTTTCCCCCCCCCCCTCACCCCCCTAACTGTGTTTTCAAACATTAAGGACTACCCCATTCAATTCTCCTCCGAGGGGGGGTAACATGGAAAGAGTGACAATATTTGATTGAGGTTTGCTGGTGTGATTTCTTTAGTTTGCAATGCATACCCTCCAAGACTTGAAGATAGAGGTATAGTGTCAAGAAACTTTCCTCTTCAACGTAAGAAGTCGGGGAGGGTGATCAAATTCTAATGTTAATTGAGAAGTGGTAAAGTGGCAGATTCATCAAATGGAAAGGTCAATGCTTACTTCAAGGAATGATTGTTTAGTCCAGTTTGAGCTCTTAGTTTTGTCCTTTAGGAGTTGTGGCAGAACGGATATGGTTATGAGGCAGCAAGATGGTCCAGGTTAATGTATGGTCTATCACCTTCAATTTTTCTTACACAAAGTGTAAGTTCTCAAAGGTTTGTAGGTGTCTAATGTTTACAAATTCGAGGCTAAGCATTAAAAAATTGTGTATCAATATGATTAATTGTATGAGGTGTTTAAGTATGTCATGAGTATCAAAGTCAGAAAAATTTTGAGTCCATGTCAAAAATGGGCACATAGTCTATTATGAATCTATAGCTTGTCGTGGAGAGAGTGGTTGTGAATGATTCCAGCAAGAAGGGATTTGATTCCTCAGGTGTACTTTTGTGTCCATGAGTGGATTAAATTTTGACGTCTGATTATGTCCTTTAATTGGTCATGGTTATACTTCTATCTTCCTGACGTTGTCTTATCATGAGTTTGAGTTCTATCACTAGGGTACGACGGCTTCAAAGTTTGTTACCGTTTGAGTTTTGGATAGCACTATGTCAGTCTAGGTTTTACGTTCAGTTGCAGTTCTTCATCATACAAGGTTTGTGACACTCAAGGTCACAAGCTCAATGTCTTTTTTGGCGGTTTCTTTGGGGTGGTGGGCTCAGGATCATAGTATTTATGCCTCTGAAAAA